>OU015630.1:0-10000000 GCA_907165235.1 Zeuzera pyrina | reverse complement strand
GTTTACTTTCGTGATTATCAATCTTGACTACTTTATGTCTGTTTGTGAGATAAGATTCTAAAATCTTATATGCTGATTCTGTCACTCCTATATTATTAAGTTTTTGTAACATTAGAGTATGGCTTTTTTTAAATCAATAAATACACCAACAGCAACATTTTTTTTTTCTATGTTGTTTTTAAATTTCAGTAATTAAATCAATAGTCGCAGACAGTGTACTTGATTTAGCTCTAAAACCATACTGTTTATCATTTAATAATCTGTTACTGTCAATATATTCTTTCAGACGTGTATGTATTATTCTTTCGAATACTTTGGACATAACTAGCAACACTGAAATGGGTCGGTAATTGCCAGGATCGGTTCTTGTGCCTGATTTATAAATAGGACTAACCTTGGCAACCTTAAGGCTATCCGGAAAAATGCCAAATTTTAAACAATTATTTATACAATTTGCTAAGTTGTCAATAATAAGTGGTTTTATACATTTAATAGTTTTTGTATTTATGCAATCAATCCCAGCATTAGTATTTAATTTTAAGCCATCAATAATTTTATTCGCCTTATTATGCCTTATTATTATTACTTCGTCAATCGTCAATAGTGCACGGTTTAAAATTCGAAAGCGTAGTTTTCTGCAAATGGGTTTGAGTGTGTGTTGGTGTGATACAAGTGTGTTTGTGCAACGATTGTGATATTTTATCAGTGAGAACATTACCAATAGATGAAAAATATTCATTGAAGCATTCACAGACTTCCAATCCATCAGAAATAATTCTAGAGTTTATTATAAGTTTTGGGGGAGTACAACTATTTTTAAATCTGTTATTTGCTATACTATTAATTAGGTTCCACATTATTTTAGGATTATTTTTACATTTACTAAAAGCATTAACATAATATTGTTTCTTTGCTACCTTTATAATTTCGTTTACTTTTTTTCTTTCTCTTGTAAATTCTTCTTTTAATCTTTGATTTCCCGAGCCTCTCTTCAAATCTCTCCACATTTTATTTCTTCTATTTATACTGTTCATGATGTTTTTATTTATCCAATCTTTTTTTGATGGATTTAAAATTTTATATTTTGTAATTTTACTCATATTTACATGTCTATTAATAAATTTCTCCAAGTTCTTGTATTTTTTATTTTTCTTATTAAAATCTGCTTCTAACATTTTTTTATAAAGCATTTTTTCGAGAAACACTTGCTTGTGATCTGACATTTCTGTATCAATTAAAGCTAGTTCGAAATAATTTTCCTTCAAGTTTGATAAAATATGGTCAATAATAGTGTCACTTGACGAGGTGTGTCGGGTACTATATCTAATATCTATTTTGTTTAATTTGTCGTAACCTGCCTCATTTAACAGCTCTTTATATTTCCTACAGTACGTGTTTGTACAGAGTAAGTCGATGTTAAAGTCTCCAAATACCATTGCTCTCTTTTTTTGCTCTATTTGTATTGAAAAATCTTCTATGAACTGATTTATGTTAGTATTAGGTGGTCTATATACTAAACCCACATTTAATGCATGTTTTTGTAAATAGATCCATAAATAATTACATCCATTCAGATATTTTTCTTCAGTGACGGTATGCTTTAAACTATTGTGTATGTAAATTGACACTCCACCTCCAACTCCGTCATTTCTGTAACTGTATAGATGTGTATAGTTTGGTATTTGTAATAATTTAATATCAGATTCCGACTTAATCCATGTTTCTGTTAATAAAATCAAATGAACTGTGTATGTTAATGTTGTAATAATGCATTTTAATTCGTCAAATTTTCCGGGTTTCAATATACTTCGAACGTTAGTGTAAAAAAATTTCAAGCTTGAATTTTCCATTTCTAAACTTTGGTAGGAATCTAATATTTGATAAGACACGTTATCATCATATTGGTGAACAACTTTTGAATAATTATTTATGATTGTTGATTGGAGTTTTTTTGAACAGTTTTTGTTATTGTTGGTAATCCTCTAATATATTTTATAGTGAGACTTTTTTCTCCATTATTCAGTCGGCGAGATAAGTCATTTCGTAAGTCTAGCAGGTACTTATACTGAGCAGGAGTTTGATTGGCAAATATTTTATTTTTAAAAATCGCATGGGTAGATTTATTCCTTCATATGTTTTTAACGACATCAGAAGATTCAAAACAAATCTTAATTAAACGTTGTTTTTCAGAGTTAAATTTGCCTAGTCTCATAATATTTATCGGCTTTGGACAATCTTTTTGGATAGTATTAATTATTTTAAAAATTTCATTTTCATCGTGTTCACGTCGAGAGGTAGAATTTTTACTATTCAGTTCAGGTATACCCGCAATTATAATGTATTTTTCCCTTCGACGCCGCTCCTGCCGTTCTAGGATAATATTTTCGTAGTTAGACGATAGCGGATTTGGTATTAAAGGATTTTTTATTATTTCGAATTCTTTTTCCAAATTTACCAATTTTTGTTGGATAACAGTATTATTTGTCTTCATGCTATTAAGCTCTTTTCTTATGTTGTTTTGTTCAAATATCAAGTTTTCAGTTACGTGTTTAATGTTTTTTATTTCTTCTTTTATCTCTGTTAGTTCTTGATGTATTTGATTTGTATAATTGTTTTGTGTTTTGCAAAAATTTTCTAATAGGGACGTTATTTCTTTTCTAAATTCAGACAATTCCTCCTTTAATTCCTGTTCCGGTTGTTTCCTCTTTCTTTGTGTAACAAACTCGCAATAATCATCATTTGCCAATTTACGTAATTCAGGATGAGATCCGGTACCGCTGTCGCCTGTGAATTTTCCGCTATTCGGCGATCTCAGTAAACTCATGTTTAGAGTATTCACTTTGTTCAGTGATTGAGTAATGCAACAAGGTAATGCAACAAGAATGCGACGAAAAATCGCAACGTTCTCTTTTACCCAAGGGGGTGAAGAACAGTTACCGCAATAATCCCAAGCGGCTGTTATTACATCGGCACACAAAGCACTCAATAATGAGCACTATCACGTTTGAAATTAAACTCAAACTGATTTTATTACAACTTAAAACGACAACAATAAACTAATAACACTGTTTAGAGAACTTTGTACACGTCTACACCTATCAATCTCCGGCCACCTTATAATCTTCATTTTTACAATAACACTGTTGTATAACCCTGTCATACTACGTATCCCTTCATTGTTTATCCTATCCACAAGAGTGACACCTCACATATTTCTGAGAGATCATCATACTTTACTCGATTTCGGGCAGATCCAGGCCTCACTACCGTACAATAAAGTTGGCACCAACACCGCATTGTGGATGGCCATTTTAGCAGTGTTAGATATATTCACACTGCCTACTAAAGCGGACATAGCACCGTTCACTTTTTTGCCAGCTGCTACCCGTCTCTCCACATCCAACGCACATCTTTCATCCCTCGAAAACGCACTCCCCAGATGCACAATTTCATTCACTTGTTCTAGACATTTTCCATTTACACAAATCTCACATTTCGTTTGTACCGTTTCGGTTTCAAACACCAGAACCTTAGTTTTGTTCACATTCATTTTCAATCCTTTTACTTCACAATCTTCTTTCATGCACGTGACTAGTGTCTGCAACTCTGCTTCTGATGGTGCTATTAGCTTCCTCACGATAAAGCGAAACGAGAAAATCTGATCCATACAACCCCCACCGTTCCCATAAACATATCTAAGTACAAAATTTCCAAAGCGTTTCAGTTGTTTCTGCACAGTTTCTGCGGTCGCTTAGCGTGTAAATGAAATTATCTCTTATCTCGAAAAGTACATAAGATCTTCGTCCGTACAATTTTTGTTGCTAGTGTTTTTTAAGTTCTACTATCCTTTTTTTATCTATATTGCCTTAAAAAACTCACTTAGAAATCTAATATCATTTTTAAAGACCTATTGAATGACGTCCCATACTTGCCCACACACTTACACTTATGTACACTGGACAAGTTGAGCATAGCCGTACCGTCCTTTTCTCGAAGCGAGGGGTCGTCCATTAATCACGTGAGGCTCGAAAGGGGGAGGAAGGGGTTCAGAAAAAATCACGAAATATCACAGGGGAGTGAGGGGGTGTAGTGAGATATCACGTGTAATTTATCTTTTCGTTAAACACCCGACTGATGTTGATCTTCAGCAAACCACAGTGCCAACAACTGACTCGCTAGATGCTTATCCACTTGTTAGTGTTGAAGAAAGTCTCGCTAATCCATGGTCATTTAATTAAATGTTTTTCACATCAATACACATTTTCTTTATTATTTTTATGCCAGTTAGAAATAAACTGCAATCTTAATATCTATTTGGACATTTTTATCACGGTGTTTAATTTTCCAGAATGAAATTATATTATATCTGTATTTAAAGATAATATTCTGAAATTTTTTTAAATATTTTGTACCAAAAAAATTTTAAGATTTTAGGTAGGGGGAAGGGGTAATCTAAAACCTCACCACGTATCACCAGGAGGGAGGGGGGGAGTTAAAAAGATGCTAAAAAACATCACGTGATTAATGGACGACCCCCGACTCACGGCACTTTTGAACGCCCTGTAACTTTGTTGCGGACAACGTTAGAAGTCTGAATTTTCAGTGACTAAGAGGTCATAATACAACAAGATATAATTATGTAGTCCAGATTATATTCAATTTGAACGTGTAGTTTAAAAACCATTGCAAGTCAAATTTCTTGTTCTTCCTTAATTTTGTCACACACTCACCGCTGATCAAGATTCTAAGGTATTACTCGTACTAGCAGTCTCGCAAAATTCAAATTTAGAATTTTAGTTAGTGTTTGGCCTATAAAAGAAGGAAAAAATGAAAAATTCTGAAATTTTATTATTCATTAAAAGAAAAATAATAATTATTAAAAATTTTACTGATGCATTCGCCGATCACTAAAATTCTAATTTATTTCTATCAAATTTCGAAAAAATTGAAAAATCCCGATAAATTTTAAATTTCCTTAATTTTATCACTGACACGCTCACCGATCAACAAATTCTAAGTACTTCTAGCAGTCTCACAAGATTCAAATTTTGTATTTTAGTTAGCGTTTAGCCTAAAAAAGAAAGGAAACAATAAAAAATCACGAAATATCATTATTCATTAAATGAAAAATAATTATTATTAAAATTTCACTGACACACTCATGGATAATCAAAATTCCAAGATACTTCTAGAAGTCTCACAAACTTCAAATTTTAGATTTTAGTTAACGTTTAGCCTATAAAGGAAGGAAAAATGAAAAATCCCGAATTCATTATTAATTAAATGCTGCGAGCGCCCACATGCTATTCGGATGTGCCCCGAAACGCTACTTATACGTTTACGATATTCGTTTTATAATTTCGATTGCTATTATTGGTTTGATGATTGAAAAGCTTACTTATTTAATTACTGATTTTATTTGGTAATATAAAATTGATATTATTTGAATATTGTTTGGATAATTTTAGGGCATAGAGTCATAGACTATATCTTTCGGTACCTAACCTACGCTTTTGGGTATCGCTGACGGACAAGATATATTATCCGAGAAAAAAAAGGACGATGACCTACAAAAAGAAATGATGTGTAATAGAAAAGTGTTCTCTCCGTACACTTCGTTAATGTTGCGAGCCGTTTGTGCCGCATTGATACCGTGACAGAACTCGTATTCCATAATTACTCGTATTTTTTTTGCGGCCATACTGACGAAAAAGATAGAAATGTAGTGAAAACAAAACACTTATCAATAAACAAATGACTGAATGTGAAAATAAAATTCCATATTTTAAAATAAATTTCATTTGAATTTAGAATTTATTGTCAGCGTACACAAATTATATTTCAAATGCCCAGTATTGTAGAATGGCAACTTCATAGGCGAAGACATATTATAATGACTTGGCAATCGCACGGCAACATAATAACATAAGAATAATCTACTATTTAAACTACTTCTAATCGAACATAGTGCTTGGCAGGCCTAATTTATGCAATATGTAAACAAGCACAAAGCGTTCAGATCGCTAATATTGGGTAGCTGTTATTATATAACCGTGCGATTGCCAAGTCATTATATTTATTGTAGAAATAAAGATGCCTAATATTGATACGGTCACTATAAATGTTGATAGGTAATTAATTAGATAACAATTTATAACAAAGTTATTGACTTGGTTTTACATGAGATCTCACAACTTTTTGTAGTTGAAGAACTGTTGCGAGACTTGGCATTTTTTTACATTTTTTGTTTTTGATGGGATCTTATTTTCATTCCTTAGTTACATGTATGGATATGAAGTGCCATCCCTAATTTTATTTGTTTCATAATTTCATTACATCATTGTACAGGGGTTCACAAAATACACCAAATTTCATCCGTATATCGCTAGTAGTCTCCGAGTGAAAAGTTGCGACATACGGGCAGACAGACGAACGTAACGACATTATATGAATTCCGTTTCTGCTCTTTGGCTACGGAATCCTAAAACGATCATTGTACATGTTTAGGTCGTCACTCTTAAGACCAAATAAAAATATTTGGTCTGAGCATGACTCGTCCCGGGACCCGTAGCATTTCCGCCTCAAATAGTGCGCTTATTTAATATCTTTCTCGACGGCGTCTTGATTCCTAGATCAATACACAGAAACCATAAGATTACGTTGTTGGGTAGTTGGTGAAATTTTTAGGTTAGATAGGGTAGACCATATATTTTTCAGTTTATTTCGAACTTTTTCTTGGTTACTCAGGAGAAATCTGCCACCGACATCTATACCCCTGGGGTAGAAAATGGGATATGGGGGATTTTTACCCATCAAAACTCCTGCGATGATTGTCTTCGGCGTGTTGTCGAGGGGCTCCGAGATCTCCTACAGAACGCACCTGGCCCCCTTCGCCTTATGCCGAAGCATTTTTTTGGGGCCATTAAAAGAGTCCCCCTACAACCTTACAGTACTGGTGAAGTTTCTTCTTTGTAAATAAATTTCAACAACAAACAAACAACAACACTGATATTGGAAAAACGTTGATCTCAGTAATCGGCCAGCGCGCAACGTGTAAGCAAGTTCTGATAGTCGGCCTTCTTGTATAACTATAATAACACTTTAAATACCTATGACCTGCCATTTTTTACCTATATCGTTACTTAAAAAATTAAACAAAATTATGTGTCATGTACACCGTGATTTATTAGTATTTACAAGGTAAGTAAAACATCTAGTTAACTCTATCTGATACTTTATTACTTGCGGCTTGTCTTGAAGAAGCCCTACCTAAAGCTTCACCTTCGTCTATTGTCATCATAAGCTCACAGTCTTTTGTTTCTGGGAGGAAAACACAAAGTAACGCTGCTGTAATCGGAAGTATACCAAAAGCAACTGGTGCCTGCCACCGTCCATATGACTCAAGTTCTGCCGCAAAAGGCGCTATCATTGCTCCTAACCGAGCCATCATCGACGATATACCCACTGCTGCATTTCGCACTACGGTCGGAAACATCTCTGAACAATACAAATAAATAACGATGAAAATGATAAAACTAAACAACGCTCCAATGCAACTAAAAACAACTGCTTCTATGCTTCCTGGAATGGCAGCAATAATTAAAAAACAAAAACTGCAGCAAACGTTCATAATAATTACTAAAGGTTTCCTTCCCATTATTCGCATCAACGGTATTGAGAGAAAACAGCCACATAAGCAAACGCCACCAGCAGCCAATACGTGAATGTAGATGTCTCCACTTAAATAACTTATGTATTGTGAGACACCATAGAAACAATAACTACAAGAGAACCACAGAAATGACATCACTAAAATATTCTTTCTCAAATTTGAAGTTTTAAACAGATCGATAAATGTGCCTCTCTTTTCTCTGACACTTCTGTGTTCTAGTTGATAGAGTTCGACTTTCCTTCTAATTTCTTCAGTTGGCAAACCATTACTGTAAAAAATAATAAAAAAATAATTATCTACATTAAACTGTTATTTTGGATTAATATTGCAAATATTGATAAAAGGCTTTATTTTACTAATTTCTAGAAAGTATTTACAAAAAAAAAAAGTTTGGGAAATAGCTATGAATCGTGATTTTTGAATTTGCATCGACATTAAAATCTACTATAACTACTAACTTCTACTACTAATTTAGTAACTGTGAAAATGGGAAAATTATAGATCTATGAAGCAGGTACCTACGTAAGTACAGATACCTTCACTATAAAGGTTTATAAAAATCGAATTACTCTTAATGACAAATTAAATTTAGTAATTTATATGTAACGGATTACAAAGGAGAGATTAACAATTTTGTAGCAAATGTGGAAGTTATGCTCTCCTTTAAAAATATTTATTTGACAAAAAAAAACTAAATTAAATAATTAAATATAGCGTTAATAATATGACCTGCTCAAGATGCAAAATCAGCTGATCCTCAAGTTTCTTGGTTTACGCGAGAAGTATGCCTGTAGGAACAAGATTAGGATCGAAGGAGGTTGAAATTACTATGGCGTTCTACACGAAATGTTAAATGTGTGTAAATAAAGCTAAAAATATCATCAAATCCGAATCACTAGATTTGTACTAACATTTTTGCAACATTTTCTAGTAAAGACGCAGCGTCAATAGTTTTACCCATGGCTAATAACCATCTTGGCGTTTCTGGCAAAACACAGATGTAAAACAAGAGAAAGACAGTAGAGAGGGAAATTGCCAATTGAAAATAAACATAATCTCTTAGGTAATACCCAAAAGCTGCCAATAACATATGGCCAGCGGTAAAAGGAACTTGATAAAAAGCGGATATTATGTCTCTGTTCGTATTTCCAACGTATTCCATTACGATTACGAATCCTATAACCATTATCCCACCAACTGATGATCCCAAAATCATCCTAATAATACTGAAACTCCAGTAATCTGGTAGGAAAGATGACATTATACCAAGAAATACTTCCATAATGATAGCTATTATTAAGCTCGGTCTTCTGCCAAATCTAGAACAATTTTCATGAACCGTAATAATTTCTCAATTTGTTGGTATTATTTAAATAATGATAATTGTTTGTAACATTCATAAAAATTACCTGTCGGATGCAATGCCAAATAATAAACTGCCGACAAGAACCCCAAATTGAAAAAGAGTTTGAGTGAAGTTTTTAAGCCAAGCTTTCTCACATATTAAATTCCATTTCATTATAATAGTATTTGTGAATATACTTTTATTGTACACAGGAGTATCACAGCAATGATTCCCATCTGAACATTTGTAACGTACTGGCGGCGCTAAAAATATTATGGCCATCTGATGGAATGCTACTCCGAATTTATTTGCAAAAATTATAAAACACAACCATGATTGATACTTTCCAAAATTTCCCGTTATTTGATTTATTATCTCCATTATGTATTGTGCTATTTATTGCATTTACGGTTACTTATTAAGCTCAAAAATTTCTATCAAAATTGTATATTATCAAAGTACAACAAAAAGCAAATATAAACATTATTTTACAAATATACCAATGGAAGCTAGTTATTACTTCAAGATTTACTATCAAGGTGGCTATGCTTTCGTTTTTTAAAGGTGCTGTCTAGGTAAGTACTCTAAGTACCTACCTATGTCAATGATTTCATAATTTACATATATAATTAAAGAAGAAGAACTTATGAAAATTATTTCAAAACATCTAATGCGAGGACTCGAATTGTTTAGAATTTAAAGAGTACATACTTTAATAACAATACTGTGCGGTACAGTTCCAGGCACGAAATGAAATCCCCACGGACACTCAGCCGAACTCTACGCCGACTGAGTAGTGTCGGACTTTAACCGACTAAACAAAACCCCTCTTTACTGTTAGCCCTAGTGGCTTTTACAGCGTCACAAGTAGCGTTGCGGCGAGCGCTAAAGGCGCCCTGCCAGATGTTCCAGGCACGACCACTGCGCGTGCTGGGCAGTTTATAGTTTCGGCAGGGTAACATACATGTCGGGAACTGCGCCGACATCGACCGCGATACGCAGCGCTAATAAACAAAATTGTATAAGTAATAGAGGCTAGGTACCTTTAGTGTCCGTTAGTCTTCAGGGTGGTGGAAATCGCAGGTGGCTTCTGGCGCCGTAAAGCCACAAAACGGAAGATAGATCCACTTTTCACCTTCCTTACCTCTTTGTCTACCACTTCAAGAATTATAATTATAGTAACAGTATAATGCAAAACAATTAGATACCAATTCCAGTCAGCGAATACAACATAACATGTCAACACGACACGGCAGAATTTCTATTAACTTCAAAACAAAAAATATAATTGAGTTTCACAACCAATATTCCAAAAAACTTTCCCTTTTTCTATCACTCAAGTAACCGACCCTTTTTTAGATTCTCCATTACAACTTCCAATTCACACACTAAATTATCCACATACCAAAAAGAAATAAACTAAACCGGCGCTGATGGGACAACTAGCGCTATCTATTGGTATCGAGAGACATTAGAAACAATAATATGTTTTATTCCTAACAGATACCCCCGCGCACCGTGCACGGCGCACGACAAAGGGACTTTGTCCGAAGTAGCCCGTCAATCCAAACAAAGAAGTCTAATTAATCTGCAGCCGGGAAAGCGTTGCCACCGCTCTCCTCAACATCGAGTCGAACACACGGACGTCAACAATTGTAGGGGTACCATCGGCACCAGCATACAATTTAATGACGCGCTCCCGATGCCAATGCAATGGCATTAAGTTAGCATCCTTATATATTAATGATTTACCATTTATGCTCAGGGACTTATGCGAAACAGTATTATTTGCTGACGACACCTCATTGTTATTTAAACTAGACAGAAAGGATCTAGATATTACTTGGGCAAACAGGATCCTAACAGATGTCTCGAAATGGTTCGCTGCCAATAATTTACTACTGAATGCGCAAAAAACCAAATCTAACAAATTTTCCCTTTCTAATGTACCCAGAATCCATGATAAAATAGAACTAGATGGGAAACAATTAGAATTAGTTAAGTCAGCCAATTTTCTTGGTTTAACAGTAAATACCAAGTTACTGTGAGTGGACCACATCGGAGCATTGGTTAGTAAGATCGGTTTCGCAGTATATTATTATGCAATTGTACGCATTAGGCAAATGACGGATGTGGATACTGCAAGGCTGGTGTACTTTGCATATTTTTAGAGTATAATGTTCTACGGTCTTCTGATGTGGGGATCAGCGGCACATATTAACTCGATTTTTATTTTACGAAAAAGAGCAATACGTGCCATCTACAGTATGAATGCACAAGAATCACTTAAAGTTCGTTTTAAAGACATTGATGTCCTCGCCTTGCCGTCTTTATACATCTTTGAAATTATTATGTATATGAGGAAAAATATAGATCTGTTTAAAAAGAAACGTGATATTAATGGTATGTATGGAAACCGGAGGTCGTGATAAATTGGTTATTCCAAAATTAAAATTGCATGTGTCAAATGTTTCATTTTTGGGTAACTGCATTCGTTTTTATAACAAAGCTCCTCACGAAATTACTCAATTGCTCCTTCCAAGCTAGTAATAACAAATATTAAGTTGATAGTACATGTCACACATTTAAAACAAAACTAACTTAAATTAATATTTTGAAACTTTTGAAACTTGATACTTTTCTACTAATTGATACAGCGTATGGATATGATAAATTGTAGAGTATACCGGTACGAAACGTGTTTGCTCTTTTGGCTGATTCCTCTTTATATCTGGCTCTAATCTTTTTTTTAAGCACATTGCGAACATTGTTGAAAGTAAACTGATTTGGCGGCAGTTATTAATATCTGGTTGGGGGCCTTTCTTGTACATGAGGATTATTCTTGATTCTGCCTATTTTTTAGGTATTCAGGTCCAATCAATATATGTTCTTCTATTTTTAAAGCTTCGTTTGGTGTATTATTTGGCCCTGGGTTTTTTTTCATTTTTCAGGTGTTCTAAGTTTTTTAATAATTCTCTGCCATCGAAAGATGTAACTGCTAAATTTGTTTTCAAGTTTTCAGCTGTATTTTCTACTTCCTTTGGTTTATTAATGAAGTATTCGTCATCATAGAGGGTCATAGAGAGTTTTCATAATCTTTATTAACTAATTTATTTGCAGTTTTATTGCGGATCGCTAGTTCTTTTTTCTCTTCCTTGTTTCTCAGTGGCTTATGTTGTAAGCAACTCAGAACGTTTTTTAATTAATTGCTTTGTATGAATATATTCAGACGAATCTGATAATATGTTTCTCTACGATTCTTCGACGGTAAGATTGTTTAAACTTTGTAGTATGGATGTTTCTATTTTGAAAAAATATGTTTCTATGTCATCGTTGGTACACACACATAAAAAAGAATTATTATATAAGTATACAGAGATCAGATATATATATGATAAGATAAGACATATATGTGTATGCTTTATGTGTTTGACGTGAAAATAACACTACAGCGAAGTGATTGTAACCATAATTTTAACAACACAGTGTACACAATACAGTGTATAGAAACGCAATTTGAGTAATAGGTATGAAAGACGTGGCTGCGCGAGCGTTGTTTCTTTTGCCGCACAAACATTTGAGAACAACGAACAATACAAATAAAATCGTTTTGAAAGCAGGAATGTGAAATGTCCAGGATATTTTTTTAAATGAATCTAATAATTTACAAAAAAATAAAATGTCAAACAGCTTTAATTGTTCGTAAATACAAAGATCTAAAAAACATTAATTGAAACAACGGAAATATATTAAATTGATTTTAATAATTTACGTCAAGGTGATGTTTAACAGTTGATGTGGATTTTTGAACGTTAGTTTATTTTATTTTGTTACTTGGTTGTTTGTTTTTTGAATTCATTCTGTGTGTTATTAATTTATCTCCGTTTAGCGCTGTAAAAACTACTCATTTGGTTTAAATTTATAAAAAAATGAGTCGTCGTAAACGTGTAAAAGTTTGTGTTTATCTATCTCTTCCTTGAAAATACATAATTGGTTTTGAACTGTTTTGAAAGTTAGGTTATGTTTATTGATTTTAGGTTGAGAACCGCGAACTTGATGAAAAATTAAAGCAAGATGATTCTGAATCAGATCAGTCTGAACGAAGTAAGGTTGCTTCTTCAAGCCCTAACTCTGTGGGAGGCCGACGGGAGTCTTCATCAAGCCGCACTGCCGATGTAAAAGACTCTAAAAAAGAGGATAAAGTAGGTACAGAAGACGGGAAGAATGAAGATGTTGAAGAGATAAACTATAGAGAAATGCTTAATAGGTATAATTAGTGTTAATTAATTCGTTAAATAAATGTAAAAGGATATAACTTTTTGGAAAAAAGTAACATCTTTCAGAATGAGATTGTCAAAATGTCAAGGCTATTTGTTTTAACAATTGTCCTAAATACTGTTTGTAATACTGGCTATAAGATTTGTCTATTCGTCTTCTCCATTAAGATTTAACATATCTATTTTTCTGAAAGTTCAATTTGTTATATTTGAGATAGATTTATTATCACAAACCAAAATCCCAAAATATTGATTTAAGTTAGTTTTGTTTTGAATGTGTGACATGCACTATTAAGTTAATGTTTGTTATTACTAGCTTGGAAGGAGCAGCTTTTCAATCGAGATTGCCGTTTGATAAGATGTCTTCACTGGAAGCAGAATGTTTTTCTGATCTACAAGGCGCTTCTAGTCATGCTTTTATACAAATTAGAAATCGTGTGCTAAAGATGTGGTTTGAGGATCCCAAAAAACAGTTAACTCAAGAATTTACTGTTCAAAAAATGGAAGTGAGTACTTATATGTTTGTGTAAAAAGTGTGCTAAAGTTTATTAAAATTTTAATAATAAAAATATTATCTTTTACTAACAATTAACATTTTCCTAGCTAGTGATAAATAAACTCCATAAAAGATAAAGTGTGAAAATATGTATGTATGTATGTATGATAAATTATGCTTACCTAATCAATGTGTGGACAATATAGGCATATTTTGGTAAAAACTATTACAGTTTCATGAATTACATATACATTCAGTTCAAGATTTATATAACATAACATAACATCTTCACGCTGTATCCCCAATGGGGTAGTCAGAGAGGACAGAGCGCCAGGAGTTGCGGTCCTTACACACAAGATTTATATCCCATATTAAAACATTAATTACATGTCTAAGTACAGTAAATGGTCTGCTGGTTAAAGTTTAAATTGTATTTATGTTTATAGATACAAGCACATTAAGTGAGTGTACAGTATTATTTAGTTTTTTATATATAAATGAATATGATGAAGTGTTATGAAGTCTTGTAATTTTTTTCTCAATGTCTATTTTATCAATACTTTCAGACCCCTTATAATGCTGATCCAGCATTGATTATGAGGACTCATGCTTTTCTAGAAAGACATGGTTTCATAAACTATGGAATATATGAGCGCATCACACCAATACCATCACCTCCAAAAGGAAAACAGAGACCAAAAGTTATTATAATTGGAGCAGGTAAAGAGATTTATTTGCTAAAAATATTTTAGAATACTTATGGAGGTGAATTATTTGTAAATTGTGCGAAACAGACTTTAGAATTTGAATGGGATTGAAGCATAAACATGTCACAACAATACGTTGTGACATGTTTATGTTATTACCTGTATTCTTCTGAATTAATTGCAATTACTACGAATATTTGCAGAACATAACTTTTTCTGTATTGTGTTCGTTATATGACCATAAATTTATGTATCATGTAGTCTGAATTGTAACTACGTTAATATTATATAATTGAAACTTAAGTCTTGCCATATTACTTTAGCAAAATTTCACACAATTTGTTAACGTTTTGGTCAATTCATAAAATTTTATTAATTATTCTCTCTGTCAGGTGTATCGGGCCTGGCTGCTGCACGTCAGCTATTGTCATTCGGCTGTGAAGTTGTGATATTGGAAGGCAGGGATAGAGTTGGAGGACGTGTTGTTACATATCGAAAGGGACCATATGTTGCTGATTTAGGTACATATTTAGGAAATATCACTTATAGGCTTTTGACATGAAAAATCCTTTTACTCTTTTTATTTACTGTTTACTTTTACTATATTTTCAAATACTTCATGATTATGCTTATTATTGTAAAATAATTTATGTTTCAGGTGCCATGGTAGTGACAGGATTGGGTGGCAATCCAGTTACAACATTGTCTGTTCAAATGAATATGGAACTTCATAAAATCAAACAGAAATGTCCTTTATATGAAGCTACTGGGAATCAAGTACCTAAACATAAGGATGAAATGGTTACTTTATATTATTTACTAGGAGAATTACTTGGAATATTTAAAATTTTAGAAATTTGTTTAAATAAATATTTGTCGCCTTAAAAACTCTTGTAGCACTATTCAAAATAATGTTATTTACTGTATACTTTATAATCCTATAAGAATTAGAACATCACATGTTTTATAAATCTGTTTATTTTATTCGATAGACATGATTTCGATTCAATTTTATTCATATTTGATAGTTTTGTTTTCACTAAGTTCAAATGAAATTTGCCTTGGATTTGGCATCATTCATTTCAGTTGTTAATGGATATTATTAATACAGTGTGATTATATCTAATTCATATGAAACAGGTGGAGCGTGAATTCAACCGCCTGTTAGATGCTACTTCTTATCTGTCTCATCAAGTTGATTTCAATTACTACAATGATACACCAGTTTCTCTGGGACAAGCTCTTGAGTGGGTCATTAAATTACAACAGAAAAATGTTAAACATAAGCAGGTAACCAAATTACATATTGCTTGTGTTTTTGGGTGAGTTAATAGCGTTACCACAGATGCATTGCTGTTCTTATTTTTCAATTTTATTCAGTCTTTTTTTTTGAAGAACATAATATGCATTTGAATCAATTGTTAGATTTATTGTTAACAATAACTTGCCTCAGCAGTTGTCTTCTCATATATGTCCTAAGTGGTTGTTATAGTATATCTATACCTTCCAAGTCGAAGGCCCCGGTTTGAATTTTAGTTAGGTATAATAAAAACTTTTTTTAAATTGTCTCGTTATCTGAGTGTTACTGAGTGCTTTTTCAGTATGTTAAGTGGCACTCATGTTAGAAGCCTAGTGCTTAGTTTGAAATTATATAAATGCTTTGTCCATAGTATTTGCTTTCTAAGTCTTCCTTCTACATATATGAATATTTGTATGTGTAATTTTTTAGTATTTCTAGTAATTACTTTGGTGTTTTTATGGTATTACAATTATATACATATTATGTTCTTTCTTTACAGATTCAACATTTAAAAGCTGTAATTACGCTGCAAGATAAACTTAAGAACAATATAAATAAGTAAGGCAACATAAATATTACTTATATATTGCTTTTCCAAAACTTATGAACAATTTAATAGATTAAAACTAATTTGTTTTTACAGAATGTCTGATATAAAAGAATTATTGAAATCTATGAAGGCAGAAAAAGATGCTCTGATAATGGAAAAAGAAAAGGGTGCTACGGGAGAGGCTAGCATTTTGCAAGAGTTTAACTTACGTCGATTAAACAGAGAAATTAACTTATTGTGTAATGAATATGACTCATTGGTGACTCAGAATGCCAGTATTGAGGATAAGCTGAGTCAGCTTGAATCAAATCCACCAAGGTAAATAGATTATACTCATTAAAATTTTAGTTCAACTTTAATCTTTATCTCTATAATATACAATGTGTCCCAAAACTCAACCTTAAGCGGGCACCAGAAAGTGGGCAAGTTGATGAGACTATCCAGGGAAAAATAAAAAAATTAATCATACTCTTTTTTTTTTTAGTTATAATAATTTTTTTTAAAACTTCGAAATTTGACATTCTAGGTATACAATATTTTTAGGTACTATGACTACAATTTTACCAATATCACTGTAATTTTTTTTTATTAGCAACCTAAGTTGCGTTACTGTTCATCAAAATTCCAAATAGAACGAAAATATTTATAGTTTTAATACAAAAATAAAATGAAGTTCACTTTTTACTTGCGCTTTCAGAAAATGTTAAATTTTAATTAACTTTGATACGTCGCGGTATAAAAAAAATGTATCAACTCTACTATGGCAAGTTATTATAAAAATTAGCATAACTAATCAAGATTCTAAAATGGTATAATACTCTAGTGCCACTAATCACAAAAAGAAAATATGCATATTTTTTCTGATCAAGAGCCAAACATAACTACTTAGTCATTATACTTGAAAACGTTATTGTATGGCCAAAAACAGGTTTTGAGTTACAGATTCAGTTAGACAAGCGTCGCCAATACATTTTTGAAGTGCGAGTAAGGTGGATAGTTACACCATTGGTATGTAAGAAAATGACAAGCAGTGACAATATTAAAAATTTAGAGTAAAACAGACTGTAGCCATTTTTGTCGTTTCTGATGAGTCCATTAATATCTGTATTCTAGAATATATAATCAAGCACAGATTTTAGTTACTAGTGTAAACTCAAGCGTGAATCTCTAATTAAGCACAGTTAGAAAGTGATGTCGCTACATGTGATGAACCGCGCCATTTATTTCTATTTTAAAAAAGATATTTGCATTTGAGTGTCGTCTTGAATACGGGTCAGACATAGATCTTCAGAAATCACATTTAGAAATTTACTATTTTATATATATCTTACAGAACTCTGTGCGCGAGTTGAACGCACACTTAACCAACTTTTACGCAACAGCCTGCAGCTAGAATTTTGTATTATGGTAGTGTTGTTACAAGAGATGCTCTAATCCACATATTTTTGAAAAAATTAACATAATAGACATAGGTATATGGAAAGACACTAAAGGCTATTTATGTAATACAGTATATTTGCTGTGTAGGGTTGCCAACAACGCGCATTTTGCCGTAATATTGTATAAACTAAGTTCCATGTTGTTACTATATAAATAAAATGTCTATGATATTTACTGAATACAATTTTAAATATCATCATCACTTCCAGTTCAGTGTATCTCTCCGTACGTGATAGACAAATTTTGGATTGGCATTTCGCAAACTTGGAGTTCGCAAATGCAACGCCGCTTGGGAATCTGTCTTTGAAGCATTGGGATCAAGACGATGATTTCGAATTTACCGGCAACCACTTAACAGGTACGTTATCTATGTTTTTGTGTATATAGTTAGTCAAGAGCAAGTTCCCAAAAAAATTTCTTGCGTAGGCTCCGCCCTCACAGTCCGCTACCCGAACGCGACATATTGGAATATTAGATCGTATAATAAAATATCGTTTAGCTAGTATTTATTAAACTGTATTTTCTTCCTGTTAGCCGCAATTTTATGTAACTTACTCAAGTAATTTAGGAGAAATATTTGAAGATCTCTCAAAAAGGCATTGCAGAGAAAAAATATCGAACATAAAAACATAAATTGCGTTATGGTTTTAGGCAGTCGATAGCAAAATGTATAAAGAAATATATATTTAAATTACACATTCATTAGACATGTGCCCGCCTCAGCAAACTTAAATAAAAACGTTACAAATTTTGGCAGCCAGGGCCTGGCTTCCAATTCAGAAAGTGGTAACTTTATTTCTGGATTTTGACAGAGACACCTACTTTCAACATTTATGCACTCATATTCACAATTTGGAAATGAGGTGATATGGAAATGACGCCAGCAACATCTTACTACTATTTTTATTTATTCTTCCACACAAAACAGTCGGAGAAAAAAAGATTATTATCTTGATTGGCATTCGTAATTTAATTTAAAAATTAATTTGATGCACAAAACAGTACATGTCGTTTATTAATTAAGGTTGAAAGTTATATTAAATCTTTAATTTATTTGTAGTGCAAAGTTTTGTTTAAAAATATAATGACTGTTTGTCCAAGCGAATCCCTGAAGCTAAAAAAATTAAACTGAAATGGTTGATGTGGTTAAGTTTTGGTTAAGCTAGTAACTAATTAATCTACGAAATATGATCATCATAGGTTCATGGGACTTTCATGTCAACCTTATTTAAAGTATAAACAGAAATTAAATTTTTGTTCACAAATGTCCCATAAACATAGTATACTAACGTAATAGACTAATAGATGAACAAAGTGTGCGAGAGCAAATCGGTCCTTATGGCAAAAGATACGTGCAAGAAAGCTAGTAACTAATTAATCTACGAAATAAGATCATCATAGGTTCATGGGACTTTCATGTCAACCTTATTTAAAGTATAAACAGAAATTAAATTTTTGTTCACAAATGTCCCATAAACAGTATACTAACATAATAGACTAATAGACGAACAAAGTGTGCGAGAGCAAATCGGTCCTTATGGCAAAAGATACGTGCAAGAAAGAGTCAGATACAAAATTTTCGTAGTACCAGTTTGGAATTTTTACGTCTCCGTTAGTCTGCTGTCAAATTACAAGTCATTTGTATTTTGTGAATTTTTTCGTAATCGTCCTAAATTTTATTGTAAATTCAACAAAAATAGTAACGGTATCGTGTTCTGTGTTAAATTGTGATTTAGCTTACAACAATAACCCAAACAAAGTTACTCTTATTTTCGTTGTATTTATTGTCAAAATTACTCGATTATACTTTAATAACACGCAATAAATCATCTCTTTTCTTAATTCTTTATTATTTCTGAATTATATATGTAAAATAAAAAGAGATTGTGTCCAGAAATTTGAAAAGTTCTTAGTAGAGATTGAACAAAATTTATCGACAAGTCGATATTTTGTAATATTTTTTTGTAGGGTCTTTGTTCATGTTATTCTATAGATAGTGAAAACATAATTTTTTTTAATTACTAAGTTAAACAGATACAAAAAATTAATTTAATGTTTGTCAATAATATGAGAATGTTAATAATTTAAATGCACGTAAGTATCCCAATAAAATATAATTTCACTACGATCACAAACGCATACATAGAGTACTTAACTCGATTAAAAATGTTAACGCGGTACATGCGCGGTGTAAGAATAGTGAGGATAGGTGTGAAATAAATTATTTATGTAAAATGTTTGCTTGTACATAAATTATTATTTATTTTAATATGTGAATTTATGCTTGTGTTTGTTTATGTGTAATGCATATTAGTGTAGTATAGTATAAATAATAGGATATATGTTCATTTGCAAACAGAAATAAAATGTAAATATGTATGTATGTGTAAGTATATTTCAAATTTACACAATAAAAGCAATAAAAGTACACAATATAAGGCCACTTCTCTCCGAGACCGTCAAGGGCGATAATAGTCAGGAAACACTACCACCAGACCGGGTTCTCCTGACTGCGGCTTCGTCTCCGGCTCCAGTTAAGTCATGGTGGACACTGTGTTAAGGAGGTATATGGGTGTGATTGTGTAGATTTGGTTTGTTTGTATGTCGCGATTGGTTTCTGCTCTCATCACAGTACAACTAGAACGCAGAACCTGGCAGCTTTACTATACTGAGGCAAAGCGCGGTCTTGCTAAGCAGGAGTTCCTGTAGGTCTTGGTCGGACTGTGTCACAGCTAACCTCTCTAAGTTGATAGGTTGCATGATTTCGTCCACGCGTGACAGTGCATCTATTGCCACGTTGTCCTCACCAGAAATGTGGTGATGTCAGCCTTTACTGCGCAATTATGTTGGAATGTTGGAATAGGCGTGGTGAACATTTTTCCTTGCGTTTGTGGAAAGCGTAAACCAAATGGCTTATGATCCATATAAATTGTGAAGTTTCTTACCTCCAGCATATGATGAAAGTACTCTATAGCCTCATATATGGCGAGAAGTTCGCGGTCGTATGGTAAGTACTTGTTTTGCGCGGGGCTCAACTTGCGCGAAAAATAAGTCAGTCGTTACCACGAACCATCTTTCAGCTGTTGCAGGGCTGCACCTATTGCTGTAACATATGCATCTGTTATTAAAGCCAGCTTGGCCTCACAATCTGGATGCGCTAGCAAGGCGGCCTTACGTAGACCTTTTTTGTAAGCATCAAAGGTCTCTTTTTCTGTACGAAAAAATTCCCTTAAAGAGTTTTTTTGTTTCTATTTGCATGTTGGCCTTTCCATTACACTTGCATATTCTGTGGTTAAGTATTTGGTCTTATTTTTGCATGTTAGTTTATTGTCATTAGTAGTATATAGAGTTCGATTTTTACTTTTGATTAAGGGTGTTAACGAATAGGGATTTGTGTTTAATATATTCTCAATTGTTTAAAATTTGAGACTTCTGAATGCACGTTTTTGTCTTTGTGGCATTTATGTAGTTGAAAAATACACCATAATTATTATGATGAATTAATGAATTGAAGTCCATGACATATTTAGAAACATAAATTTTGATTTATAAAATATCCACTGCAGTTATGTATTATTGATTTTTACATTGAAATAAATTTTAATGTATAGTAGATAAAATAAAAATAATAACTCATAATATCTGTTCAATTTAATCCATATAATTAAAAAAAAATTTAGGCTTTTCAATGAAAGCTGTCTTCAACAAATATTTATTTTTTTAACCTATACTCCTAATATATTCAGACCAGGGCTTTAAATTATGCATTTAAATCAGTTTAAAGAATATTGCTTAATAAAGGTTATTACCGATTTTTAAACATTAAACATTTTTAAAGTTAACACATGGATATATACTTATGTTCACGCTGTGTCCCTAACGGGGTAGTCAGAGAGGACGGAGCGCCAAGTGTCGCAGTCCTTACATACTTCTTTCGCCTCCTCGAATATCATCATTGTCCACTCATTTTCGTTTAGGTATGCGAGTCCTTTTGACTCATCGATATTTACCTAAATTGCTCGTTTTAAACTGGTACCTATAGTGTGATGGTAATAAAGACTAAATAATTTCTTTAATCTTTATTTAACCTAATTTTTTTATTGATTTTGAGCCCGGTTTCATGCCACCAGATTCTATATTTAAAATATGAACTAAGAGTCTGCCTAGGCAGCCCTGTGCAACCGAATTCGTTGATTACCCCCGCGCCCTATGGCGATAATAATGAAGTTGATTATCAACAATTATTTTTTTTACATAATTGTAATTTGCAAGAAAACTACTAATTAAAAAACTGGTTTTAGAAATTTGAGATATTATAATTACCTATTCATTTTAGTAAAAATCATTTTAAAATTCTGTAGAATTTCGGAGATGCAACTGAATCTTTGTGCAAAACAGGGTTTATCAGGATTTTTTTTGTTGAGATTTCTTTATCCGATCATGTTTTCGCGTTTAAGGATTTTAATATAAAGAGTTGAAGTTGTATGTGTCCAAATATATCAGTCAGTCATCTTAGATATCGAGATTCAGGTCACCAGACACCAAAGTCTGCATAGGCGGACTCTTAATCTAAGGATAAATTTCTTGCTGTCTGTTAATTTAAAGTCTTATAAAAAGGCTTGTAACAAACTAATGATATCAAGGTTTTGTTTCTATTGTCAAATGTTATATTCACTAAAAATGAAAACTCATGTTATTCGGATTTATTATCAAGAAATTGTTGTGTAAGCAAAGAATACTTTACTTACAAACTTTAAACTTTACTTACTTACAAAGAGCCCTTAAAGAAACCAGTTAAAAGAGCGTTCAAAGAAGCTTGCTGCTGTGCTGCCTTTGGGCTGAATCTGCGGTAAAAATTCATCATACCTAAAAACCTATGTAGTTCCTTGATAATTCTAGGTGTGGGATAGTTTTTGATGGCAGGTACCTTTGAATGGAGAGTTTCGGTGCCATTAGCCGAAATGCGATAGCCCAAAAACGTTACCTCTGCTACTACACCAAAGACACACTTTGCGGTATTAATCACTATGCCGTACTTTTGCAATCGAGTGAATACCTGACGAAGATGGTCTTTTTGGGTCTCCTCGTCTTTTGAAAACACGAAAAAACTGTTGAGAAACGCGTACGTAAAATCCAGTCCTCGTAGCATTTCATCGACGAAACGCTGGAAGGTCAGACCGGCATTGCGTAGACAAAAAGTTATAAAAGGAGATTCATAGAGACCGAAAGGTGTTGTGATTGCGCTCTTTACTATGTGTTCTGAGTTGACCGTGATCTGATTATATGCCTTCATGAGATCACTGGTTGAGAAGACTACAACCTGATAAATTGTAGGAAAAATCGTGTATGTAACGAACTGGGTATATATCAGGGATGATCCTGGCATTCAGCATTCGGTAATCACTACAAGGACGCCAACCGTTGTCTTTTCTAATGGCTAGATGTAAAGATGATGCCCAGGCTGACTCCTAATGACAACAAGTACTCAGGCAACATGGCCTCAAATTCATCCTTCGCTATTTTCAACTTATCCGGTGCTGACCTATCCATGGTGTACATAATACTGGCGGTCCAGGCGTGGTTCTGATATGATGTACAGTGTCATGTGTGGGTGTACGATGCATACTTGGGGGTCTTGTGATGTCGGAAAATTCAGCGAGTATGTTGTGATACACAGTGTCGCCAGCCATTACCTTTACCGAAGAAACAAACAACCGAGCAAGTAAAGCCGGGGTGGCAAGCGTAGTATTCCCATCTAATAAGCGTCGTTCTCGAACATTTACTATTAAATTATAAAATGATAAGAAAACAACTCCTATTATCTCCTTTGTTACATCAGCTATAGTAAATTGCCAAGCATAGTCGCGGCGTAAACCTAAGATTAAACTAAGGTAAATATAACCGTATGTATTTATTACTCAACCGTCTGCAGCGCACAACTCAAAATCAGTTTTTATACGGTGCTATTTTAAGGCTGATTTAGGGAACACACAAATCGCTACCCGCATCCACTAAAAACTGCACTTTAGTACGTTTGTCCGTTACAAACAAGTGACCACTATTACGAGGGCTGCTATTTATGTATCCGGAATAACAAAGTGAAACAAACATATAGCATTTATTATAGTTTTATTGCTTTTCAAAATATTCACCATGATGATCGATGCACTTTTGCATGCGTTGGAACCAATTTTGGTAGCACTTTTTCCATTCGGATTGAGGTATCTCCAAAACGTGCATTTTGAACGCAGCAACAGCCTCTTCACGGCTCGAAAAACGTTGACCACGTAATTTATTCTTCACGGTTGGGAATAAATAGAAGTCGTTGGGGGACAAGTCGGGGCTGTACGGCGGATGACCCGTTAATTCGATCTTTTGATCTTCCAAATACCGAGTTGTTTGTGTGGTAGCTAGCATTGTCATGATGAAGAAGGATTCTGCGTTGTCGGTTGTTCTTTCTTATTTCTTCAAAGACTTCTGGCAAACAAATGGTCGTGTACCATTCAGAATTAACCGTTTTACAATCCTCTAGTGGCACTGTAGCTACATGTCCATTTATACCAAAAAAACAAGCGACCATTTGCTTCAAAGTGCTTTTTGAACGAATGACTTTTGTTGGGTTCGGCTCATCTTGGAACACCCAAACCGTTGATTGTAGTTTAGTTTCAGGATCATACGTATATATCCAAGATTCATCCCCTGTGTAGATATTATAGACAGCTTTTGACGCACCCTGATTGTACTTTTGTAACATTTTTTCACACCAATCGACACGAGCCCGTTTTTGGTCAATTCTCAAGTTGTGCGGAATCCAACGTAAACAAATTTTTTTTACAGCTAAATGTTCGTGTAATATTTTATATATATTCGTCATACTTATGTCCAGAGACGCCTCTATCTCGCGATATGTAACATGACGATCTTGCATTATTAGTTCCCGCACAGCATCAATATTTTAAGGTACAACAACCGATTTAGGGCGACCTTCTTTAACATCGCCCGTGAGCACAAACCGCCCACGATTAAACTCACTAAACCAGTGATTCACAGTAGTTTTCGATGGTGCTTCGTCCCCAAAAGTCGAAGTGAGTTGATCGATACTGTTTTTGAGTTACCCCTCGCCGAAAATCTTAATAAATCATAGCACGAACATTTTCACGACTTAAATCCATGGTGATAAAGACTCGCAATTTTCAAAATGACGCCACAAAGGATAAACAAATGACAGCTACATGAAACAAATTGTATTCTTCAGCCAAAGAGTTCCATTTTTAAATGTTATAATTACTTTTTTAATATTGATCTGTAACTGGCCAGTTCCGGATACATAAATAGCAGCCCTCGTAGGACAGCCATCGGTCGCGTCTATCGACTGCCCTTCTTGTTTTCCGCGTAACAAGGCTCGACACACTTCTTCGCTCGTTCTCCAAATTTAAAGTAGTACCAACAAGTCGGAAACTTCTTATAGTTGCACTGCGATCGAGTAGAAGATGAACGTCCACGTTGGCGGTCGCAGTCCGTGTATCTATCTCGAGATCGTGACATACGCTTCAGCTTGGTCGATAACGCCTTAACTTGCCGTGTTAACTCTGCGGTTTGGTTGTTTGTGGTCGCATTGGTGTTGGAAGATGAACTAGACAATGACGCAGCTGCTACTTGTTCGGTAGGAGGTACTATGTCGTGAATTCTATCTGCTAATTCTGCAACACCTTCAAGACAAGCCTTGGACTGCGTCACGTTCACTTTTTGTGTGTTGCTAGGTAGGTGACTGGTCCATATACCCCTTAAAAATTCCTCCGGTACACCTTCTCCAGCGAAGTGTTGTAGATGCCTCAGAAGTTGTGATGGTTTTCTGTCTCTAAGTTCCTCATGCGTTAGTAATTGCTGTACTTTTCTCTCACGTGATGCTGACAGCCGCTTAACAAGTTCAGTAGGGCGAGCACGAACTATTGACAGATTCGTAACGTTAACGTATCGAGTTTACTATACGATTACGAAAGTCGCAGCACGAAGTGCATTTTGCCAGCTATTGCGAACTCGCTACGATTACGATAGTGGCGTCATCCTAACGTAAATAGAGACTGACAAAATTGAGCGAACTACACAATTTATTGAAAGAAGCGTGTGTCCTAAAATTAAATCAGAGGAAGATTTTTGTTTATATGAAATTTAACTTCTGTTATAATACATTTAATAAAAAAGGAGTCAATCAAGTTATAAATATCTAAAACAATACATTATTATTTTACAATCGCGCGCTAGTTTTCAAAATAAATTTAGTTTTCATATTATGGTTGATAGTTTCGAACGATTTTGATTTGACAGCTTTTTGACTTGCTCGACAATTTGTAGATATTTAAAAAGATTTAGGATTTAATTTAGAATATTATAAAGTCCACTGAGTAAGTAATCACTAATAAAGTCAAGATTTAAGATGTTATTGAGGAAAATGAATTTATTGTGTTTTTTGTGTACGATTTGGTTTGAATTTCTCAAGAGAAAAGGAGGAAAGTCACACACTATATGTAATAGTAGAAAGAGTTCATGGAAAAGTGAGTATAACTATTTTTAATGTTTTACGATACATTATAAGTATAAGCTTCTCGATTTTCGCATGATAGATAACGCACGTAAATGTGATTCCTATTATTACAGAAACGATGATTAAACCCAGTAAATGAAAATATAAACCCAAGGGTGGCCTTCGTGGTCGACATTATATTCAAATAAAATTGAAGGAGTTGGTGGCAAAATTGAAAATTTCTGGAGACTCAGTTTGAGGAGAAAAGGCCCAAATTATAGATTCTCGAAGTGTTCAATTTGTAAATACAAGTAATCATTTGTTAAAGTACAAAATGCATGTAATTTCTGTTGCTTTTCTGCTTTCCTTTTCCCATTTGTTTAAGGTGTGGAGTGACGTCAAGAACAATATAAAAAAGGTTATGGTCCAGCGCTCCAACTTGTTACAAGTTTTGAAAACCGCTGAAACGTAAATGGCTGGAATTCATGAAAGAGGCTATGAATGTTTTAGTGAAATACATGTAAAAGGAAGATAGACATGCATTTAAAAACCCCTTCAATACATACATACTACTCTGTCAAGAAAGTACCGGGAAAAGATCAATAATACACAAAATGTTAGTTATTCATCCAGATTTATTTTATCACCTTCAAAGTATACTCTTTCAGAAGCGATACACTTACGCCAACGAATAATCCAATCATCAAAACATTTTTTAAACGCTTTTTCCGGAATTGAGTTCAGTGCTCGCCGCGAATTCTCCTTTATGTCTTCTACCGAATGAAAACTGGTGCCACGAAGTGGTAATTTGAATTTAGGAAAAAGAAAGAAATCGGCTGGAGCCATATCTGGTGAATAAGGTTGTTGCTCGATGGTATTTGTTGAGTTTTTGGTATTCGTTCACAATGATGGCCTTGTGTGAAGGCGCATTATCGTGGTGCAAAATCCAAGAATTTTCTTCCCACAAATATGGCCTTTCTCGTCGAATTTGGTGTCTTAAACTTCGCATAATGCTCAAATAATATTCTTTATTTATCGTTTGACCTTCCGGCAAGAATTCCGAGTGCACAACATCGCTATAGTAAAAGAAAACAGTCAACATGAGTTTGACTTTTGATCGACTTTGGCGTGGTTTTTTCGGTTTCGGTTCAGTTGGAAAGCGCAACTCCGAAGCTTGTTGACTAGTTTGCATGTCAAATTCGTAAACCCACGTCTCGTCACCAGTAACAATGCTTTTCACGAATGTTGGATCGGAATTGACTCGTTCTAGCATGTCCTCAGCGACTCTTATGCGAATGAGTTTTTGGAGAAAATTCAGGTCTTTTGAGACTAGTCGAGCGGCAACATGTTTCATACCCAAGTGATTTTTTAAAATGGTGCGGATCGACTCGTGAGACACAGAAAGTTCGGCGACTATCTCTCTCAAACTTGAATGAGGATTTTCCGTCACTATTTCCTTCACTTTTGCGATGTTAACTTCATTTGCAGACGTTGATGGTCTACCAGAGCGAGGCAAATCTTCCATCACATCTCGACCGCTTTTTAACGCTTTGTACCACTCATAAGCACATGTTTTTGATAAAGTCGATTCATCGTAAGCCTTCTGTAACATTTTCAGTGACTGAACACGAAATTCTATTGGCGATGCAAAATTTAAGACAAACTCTTTGTTCCATGTTTTTGTCCATTATAAAATTCGCAATACACACTAGAATGATATAACTAAAAACAGTACTGTATTTAATTTAAATAACAGATGCAACTCAAACTCTGCGCCAAAATGGAAAACAGTTTTGCCTAACAACAAAAAAAAAACAAAAATTGAATTTGGAACCATAAACAAATCATCCATTCCCGATACTTTTTTGACTGAATGTACATACATATCTTCACGCCGTATCCCTAACGGGGTAGTCAGAGAGGACAGAGCGCCAAGACTCGCGGTCCTTACATACTTCGTTCGCTTCCTCAAATCTCATCATTCTCCTCACACATTTTCGCCTAGGTATGCGAGTGCTTTTGACATTTCCGTCGGCTAACACTCCAGCTATGTGATCTTTATAAGTCAGCCTTGATCTTCCGTGACTTCTTTTACCAATCACTTTTGCTCTATAGATTTTCTTCGTCAGCCTTTCATCACTCATTTTTACAATAACACTTTCGTGCAACCCTGTCATACTGCGTATCTCTTTATTGCTTATGTTGTCCGCAAGGGTGACACCGCACAGATTTCTAAGATCTCGTATTTCTACTGCATTTATCTTACTTTCACTCGATTTCGAGCATATCCAGGCCTCACTACCATACAATAAAGTTGGCACCAACACTGTATTGTGTATGGCCATTTTGACTGAGTTAGATGTATTCACGCTGCCTACTAATGCGGACAGAGCACCGTTCACTTTATTACCGGCTGCTACCCGTCTCTCTACATCCAACTCACATCTTCCATCCCTCTCCCAAACGCACTCCCCAAATATACAAATTCGTTCACTTGTTTCACATTTACCCATATATCACACTTTGCCTATACATCTTCTCTTACAAACACCAGAACCTTAGTTTTATTCACATTCATATTCAATCCTTTCACTTCACAGTCTTCTTTCATACACGTAACTAGTGTCTGCAACTCCGCTTCTGATGGTGCTATAAGCACAGCATCGTCAGCGTACAATAGCCAGTTTACCACGGCTTTGGAGGCAACTGTGCAAATACAGCACGAATAGCCAGGCAGACATCACACAGCCCTGTCTGATACCTGAATACAGATCGAACTAGGCCGACATGTCACCATCTTTCCTTACACAGGCTCTGTGGCCTCGGTATAATGGCCTCACAGTCTGCAGTAAAGGGCCCTCCACCCCATATCCAGGCAGATGACTCCACAGTTTCTTTAGCACTACTCTATCGAATGCTTTTTCAAGATCCACGAAAGCGCAGAAAACTCTCTGACCTATGGCCAGAAACTTCCTCGCGATAACGCGAAGCTAGGAAATCTAATCCGTACAACCCCTACCGTTCCTAAAACCACCTTGCGCTTCCCACAAATATCTTTCAGAAACATCTTTCATACGTTCAGTCAATACCTTGGTATAGACTTTACCTGCTAAGCTGACCAAGCTGATGGCCCTATAGCATGTATAGTCCAAATGAGAACCTTTCCCTTTATAGAGAGGCACTACGGCTGCGGTGCGCGTGTCCTCTGACACCTCTCCTTTCTGCCAACAAAGATTGCACAGTGCACAGAAGGTCTCCCAGACCCTAGGACCACCATACTTGATCATCAGACTTCTTATAACTTCGCATACCTAGGCGAAAATGTGTGAGGAGAATGATGAGATTTGAGGAAGCGAAAGAGGTGTGTAAGGACCGCGACTCCTGGCGCTCCGTCCTCTCTGACTACCTCGTTGGGGATACAGCGCGAAGATATGTTATGTTATGTCATAACTTTTTCAATTTCTTTCATACTAATGGCATCCCTCCCGTCCCTGACCCGAGTGTGACAATTCATTAGAATCGCTTTCAGTATCAGAGACGGAGTCGCCACTCCCTTCTCCATAGTATTTACTCCATCGCTGCAGAACATTTTTTTTATTTGTCAGCAGGTGGTTTTCTTTCGAACGCACTTTATTCATTTTCCAAGGTGCCGGACTACTTCGGTACTTACGTACGTCTTTCCAAAATATTTTGAAATTTTGCTCGAAGTTGTCTGACATCTTGTTTTCATTTAACGCCCTACATCTTTCACGCTTCTTTTTCACTAGGGCCTTCGTTTCTGCTTTTTACAGCTTATATCTGTCTTTCATCAAATTCCTCATACCACAGTCATTTTTAGTAGCAAGGTAGTCTCGCCATCTCGCCATGCTTTCTTCTTCTTATACACAGACACTTTCACCTCATCATCCCACCACACATCACGCTTTTTACTGTTCCCAATCTTATTCGCACACACACTTCTTTCGCAGCCTCGATCATACTATTCTTAAGGTTCTGTAAACATTCTTCAACATCCTCGCTCATCATTTTCAATCTATCATCAAGCTTACCGGATACTACCCTTTCATATTCATTCCTGGTGGTCGCGTCTTGCAGTTTCCAGCTCTTGATGCGACAGACCACTACAGATTTGAACGCAACGCGGCATCGCCACGCTGCAAACAGACTCCTTATTCTAGTTACCACTAGAAAGTGGTTTGTACCCAGATCGGCTCCTCTGTGTGCTCTCGTATCCATAACCTGATTTTTGAACCGGCTGTCCATCAGGAACAAATCAATCATACTTCTTTCATCCTTCCTTTCCCACATGTAGTGATGAACCCTTTTGTGCTTAAATAAGGTATTAGCAACAACAATATCCTTTTCCATACACAGTCCTAACACAATCCTACCAGCGTCATTCACTCTCTTATCTCCATACTTGCCTAGGACAGACACAAATGCTGTTCGAACTGTCCCGATCCATCTATTCTTGTCTCCACACTATAATTCTCTCATTCTATTCAAGCGTCTCTAGAACTTCCCTATCATTGTCCCGAAACTGCTCTAGTTCGCTCAAGCCGACGGAGGACACTAGGGCATACACCACTAAAACAAATATCCTCGTCAACCTTGTCTTGACACGCACCCACACTTAGTTACACAATAAACCAATCGAGAGGACAGTAAGACGCCTACCCCTTTCTTCTTGCGGTACTAGTGACCACAAAGCGAAGCCCCCTCCAGGCAAGTCGGCAAGTTCACTGCCCTTTCGCTTGGTTTCATTCAAACATCCAATCTTCATTCTTCCATAATATCAATCACTTCGTTCATCTTCTCTTCAATCCCACCTCACACATTCCACGCAGCTATTTTGCAGTCCTCCCTCCACTTCCCGCCGCGAGGTGCACAGCGTGTTGGGTGACGGTCCCCAACGCCGAACTGCACTCTGCTCACACCAGCGGGGACAAACCGATGTACGTCGCTTTCGGAGTACGCCCTAACACTTTCGCATACGTTGTCCCCGCATGGTGTGCACAGGATTGCAGCCCTAAAAAAGGCTGGCAGGGGTCGCGATGAGCATGCTTCCTCAATTGACCCCCTAATTACTAAACCCCTTCAATGTTGGTAAAATAACAATAAAAATGCTATTAAGTATCGCAGAATTTTACTGTGGATACTATTAATTTTAAGTTGCATTTTATGATTAAAATTTGTAATGGTAAATATTTGTATGTATAATGTAATAGTAAATATATTAATTTCTAACAATATTTTAAATACATTTATTTATTTCTACCTCTTCTCTTCCGTAAACTAAATCATCATAGAGTTATTTTATTGAGAAATTTGGAACAATTCAACTGGTTCATACACATTAAAATCTTCACTTGGTTCAGCCACATTAGAATCTATTGCAATTAAATTATGGAGGACAAAGCAAGCCATTATTATGCTTGCACACCTCTTTGGTGAGTAATGAAGTGCGCGGTCATTGCACAGACATCTCCATCGATTTTTAGCCCGCCAAATGTGTTCTCAATTGTAACTCTGGCTTTGCCATGTACATTAGTATATTTGGCTTCTGAGTTCCTTCAAGAACATTGGGAATTGGCATCATCAACATTGCCTCTGTGGATATCCAGAATTATTATTTATTTTTCAAGGATAAAAATAATATTTAAACATATGATACATACATATCTTCACTTCTCTCTTACGGGTTACTGAGAGAGGACTTCTTTCGCCTCCTCAAATTTCATTATTCTCCTCATACATTTTCGCGTAGGTATGCGAGTACTTTTCACATTTCCGTCGGCTAACACCTCGAACACTGGTTATTGATCTTCGTAAGTCAGCCTTGGTCTTCCCTGGTCTCAACCACTCACTTTCGCTCTCTAGATTTTCTTCGTCATTTATTATCTTATTATCCATTATATTTTCCTTCGTTCATCTTAAATCTTAGAGTAAGATAATATTTTAATGTGTTCGCGTCTTCATGACCCTTCCATTATATATAAAAATAAAATTGTAAATTACAAATGTAAACTTACATATAAACACCAAAAATAAACGACAATCTTCATTTTCATAAATAACGCATCTTCTTTAACCAAAAAAATTCCAGTGAAAAAACATTTGTATGGCCTCGATAGCCAGTCATCGAGATATACGTTACCGTACGTCAAAATGAGGTTCGTGCTCGCAATTTTACTCGATTTCAATACAAACGGTTAACGTTACCTTTACGTTACGTTACGAAGGCGATACGAAAGTTATTCGTTCTCGCAAAAATAGTTCTTTTTACGTCCTATAGGGGCGCGGTACTAAAAGTCATACAATTTGCTTACGCTTACGATACCAATGCTTTTTCGATAGGATTCGTGGTCGCGCTACTGTTTTTAGGCGTTGGTACTTATCATGTGAAGGTGGAGTGTTAATTATATCTTCAACTTCGAATGCATAAACAGAGTCAAGCTGCCCCATGACATAGTGGTATTTGGTTTCGTCCGTTGTAATTCTAACCAGCACAAATTGGCTTTCCAATTGGTTGAACCACATTTCTGATTTTTCTGGGTAAAATGGAGGTACCCTGATGTCCAATCGGTGTATATCCAAGGATGCTTCCTCAGTTTTCACGGACATGATTCGTACAGTACAGTATCACCACTTATGGGAATGTTAATAACTTAAATGCGCGTAAGTATCCCTATAAAATGTAATTTCACTACGATCACAAGCGCATACATTAAGTACTTAACTCGACTAAAAATATTAACGCGTGACATGCGCGGTGTAAGAATAGTGTGGTGTGAAATAAATTACCTATATAAAACGTTTGCCTGTACTTGAATTATTATTTATTTTAATATGTGAATTTATGCTTGTTTGTTTATGTGTAATGCATATTAGTGTAATATAATATAAATAATATGATATATGTTCATTTGCAAATAGAAATAAAATGTAAATATGTAGGTATGTGTAAGTATACTTAAAGTTTACACAATAAAGGTTTATACAATATAATTTTACACAATATTCTAATAGACTGGGGTACAAAAATTCATTGGTGTGTAGCAGACATTTCAAGCATGTTTCATCCAAAAAAAATTCAAAAACAGACGTATTTTGAAGAAAGAATCTATGTTTACAGAATTTGTCCGGTTAGTATTTATTTAGATGTATTACAGTACCTACATAGTAACGCATTGATATTTGCGATTGTAGCTAATTTGTAATTATTGCTGGCTTCATGTAGCTTTTCTTTTGGTGGATTTTCCTTGTGGTAATGGCTACCACCTATGAATTACTACCCCATTTCTTCTAAGCGTGGTGTTACGATGATTTCTTCCGTTTAGAGCAGGCCTTAGTCCAACGGTAATTTGACGTGTACAGGTCATTATAATGTGTTATAAAATTATTTCTTGTTACAGGTGAATGTAAATCTCAGCACCCAAGCGACCTGTAACGTCGTATACTTACAGAGACGATTCGCAAGTACTTTCAACATCACAGCCTAAATCATTAACGATAAGAAAAGAAACTGAATAAATGTTTACAATTAAAATAAAAGATCAAGAAGACGGAGCAAAACGTAAAGAATATAGTTAAAAATAAAATAGAAATAACAATTTAAAAATAAATAAAAATTTTATTATAAATTTATAATAGTATTATTCTTTTTCTGGGATAATGTTGTCTTACATCACCGTCATTTAAATAAATGTTTAGTATAATTAAATCTTGTTTGTCTTTGTCCCTTGCACAATAATGTATAATTTGCAAGAGTGATAGAGCCATCCTGCATTGCAGCACGAATTGGGCCACCCTAAATATCACCCTCACAGAATATCGGCGTGAAAAAACAGCATCTATTGCTATTGTGTTTCGCTTGGTATATGAGAGTACCTGTGGCCCATCACCCATTTCCCCTCCTTTCCCTATTTCTCTAATAGCCGGCAACGCACCCATTATTCCTCAGACGTCGCGAGTGTATGGGCGGCGGTGGTTACTCTCCATCAGGCAACCCGCGGTTGCTCGTTTGTCCTCTCTTTTATAAAAAAAAAATATGTCTGTGGAAATAATAAAAGGCGCTCATTTGATTATACTATGGCAAAGCGCGACTTCCGATGACGCGCTAACGGAACGTCGGGACCGGCGCTGAGAGTCTGTTAGACTACGGCGGCCGGTGCGAAAGCATTTCTCCGACGGATCCTTTGCCATTATTAAATTTCCAATTACCTACGTAATAATTGTTACAAAGAGTTTTCTGTCGTTTGCACATTAACTTTGTCTTAACGTTGTATTTTATGGAGTAGTTCGCCTCTTGTAAGATTAGGTACCTATTTCTCAAGGCTGAGTTGCAAAAGCACGAATTACGAGACCAGTGAGTCTGATTGAGGTATAATCGCGAGTGAACAAAATGCTAAAGCCTATCCACATTGTTAACGCCCTTACTCGTCGCATCCATGGTCTTTTGTAAAAGGAGAAATCGGCTACTGATCGACATGTGGACGCTCGCAGTTAAATTTTGTTATGTTCACGGGAACACTTGAAGTCCTGTGATACATCTGTATGGCTATGTAGTAGCGAGCGATAATTAAGCGAGAATTTATAATCGAATTGTTTTTTTTTATGCTACCGTCATTGTTAAAATCTGCTGCTTAATGCTAGTAGTTTGTGAAAATGAGTCGATTAATATGGCGGGCGCGTAGACAGCTGTTGTAAGTGGCAGCAATCATTCGTTTTCGGTTTTCTGACATGCTTGGCAAAGGTGCCCTTGAGCGACATCACTGTCGGTTCACTCCATTGTCACGAAGAAGTGTGTAGATGCTACTATGTAGGTAGGTTAAGTACACCGTGAACAGACAGATAGGTAAAGGACAGACTAGGGGAGTGGGTCAAATAAACTAGTTACATTAGGTAGGTAGCTAGGTTTATTATCCAATCAATTCTCAATACGCCGCACAACTACGTCTTCTGTAGTTACGAGAGAGTCACTGGCCTGAACGTTGCGTTTTGATAGGCCTGTTGTAGAATGATGTTGAAAGAGTGGTGCCTGACCGAGTTTTATGTCGGTTCTTCTCAGTATCCGGGTTTTCTTTTCGATTCGAGCCGGAGTGGATTAGGCGTTCGAGAACGCCTTGTGGCTGGGTTTGCTTGAATGGAATAGGGTGACTTTGACTTAATTTGAGCTGGAAATTCTGATTTAAAACTTACTAAGCAAATGAGGTGTACGATGAGTGTTCAGGGGTAACTTTAAAAATTTGAAGTATCGTGTACCCCACAAGTTTGCACAAGGTACCTAAAGCGAGTGAAGGACTCATGGTGACTGAAAGCACTATGTAGTCTGCTTTAGAATAAAACGAAGAACGTTCGCTTCAGCTTAGTGTTGTTGACGAGAGAGGAGTCGGTGGGTGAGATGGACCCCGAGAGTGACGCGGTGGTCGTGGGACCATTCGGCGTGTGAGATGTTGAAAGTACGTTATGTAGCATCTCGTTGACTAGCTGCAAGCCACTGGCCTTCCTCGTGCTATATGCACGTTGGTCCCTAGCGTGTGGCGCAGATCTGTAGCGAGTGCTATACGCGTAATTTGTGACGACGTGATGAAGGTACGTTAAGTAGCATTTTGCTGAAGGACTGCAAGGCGCAGGTCTGTGGCGAGTGTTATACGCGAAACTTGTATAGGGGTGTTTAGGGTGTTCGTCATTGGGTACCTTGTGTTAGCATGTTCGGGGTGTTTGTGATTGCGTACCTTGTATGAAGCTGTTTAGGATGTATGTGGAGATGTTTAGGGTGTATGTAAAGATGTTTAGGGTGTTTCTGAAGACGTTTAGGGTGTCTGTGATAGAATAAAGAGATGTTTGTTGCAGAGACGTGCAGATTTCGTTTTATTTCTATTCGAATGAGAATGAGGTGAAGAACGCACGAGGACGTGCGTGTTGTCAGGAAGGCCGTATCGGTGGAAATAATAAAAGGCGCTCATTTGACTATACAATGGCAAAGCGCGACTTCCGATGACGCGCTAACGAAACGTCGGGACCGGCGCTGAGTGTCTGTTAGACTACGGCGGCCGGTGTGATAGCATTTCTCCGACGGATCGTTTGCCATTATTAAATTTCCAACTACCTACGTAATAATTGTTACAAAGAGTTTTCTGTCGTTTGCACATTAACTTTGTCTTAACGTTGTATTTTATGGAGTAGTTCGCCTCTTGTAAGATTAGGTACCTATTTCTCAAGGCTGAGTTGCAAAAGCACGAATTGCCCCGTGTCTTTTCCGACATAATATATTAAACCTCAGAAGTTTATAAACATTGATAGTGTGTTATGTTTAATGTGCGTGCATATCAAAAAGAGTACTGTTTAATTAAGTGGCAGTAGACAGAAATTACTTTACTGTACAATATCTATAATACTTGACATCCCTTTCACATAAGGCCGCGTGTTTGTGATACGCGTGGTCTACGATCCAAAGATTAATTGAAAAATGTACGCCCAACGTCGGTAAAATAGTTAATTTGTACACACTTCAATGGGCGCATTTGTTTGTAAAACACGTTTCACTAACACGCAGTCGTATTATGTATGCACCGTAAAACTCCATTGTGTATAAACTTGTAAAATAAAAAGAAATAAATTCTATTAAGTAAATTTTGTATCAACTTAAAAAACCACCCTTCGCAATCACAATAAAAAGGAAGTAATGCTAGATGACGCTGTTATATAGTACACTAATGCTCGATTTCATCAAAGTCCCCTAATACTAACTCATAATAATAATTCTTAGCCGGTTTTAAGGGTTCGCTAAGTATTAGGGGACTTTGGTCAAAGTCAAAGTCAAATCAATTTAATTTTATTTAATTAAATCTACTTTAGTTCGGTTCAAATAGAAAACCTGGACACTGAGAGGAATCGACAAGAAAGTCAGGTATCTTTTTTCAACATCATTGTACAATAGTTATTTAAAATACAATATCCATAAAGCCAGTAATTGCATGTGCAGAGAGGATTATTTCCAGACTATTGTTGTGTCTTCAATGAAATCGCTAAATTTGTAGTATGCTTTTCTTCAATTTACAAAAGATTTTTTAAAATACAATATTCAGAGAGCCAGTAAATGCGTGTGCAGAGATGGTCATTTCCAGACTATTGTTTTATCTTCAATGCAGTCATTTATTGTATAGTATGATTGTCTAATCAATGTACGTTATAACCAATCCAAATTCTTCGTTATAAAAACGAATGCAATTAGCCAAAAATTAAACGTTTGACTTATGTAATTTAAATTTTGGAATAACCAGTTTATCACGACCTCGGGTTTCCATACCATTAATATCACCTTTCTTATTAAACAGATCTATACTTTTCCTGGTAAAGATAATAATTTCAAAGATGTATAAGGACGGCAAGGCGAGGACATCAATGTCTTTAAAACGATCTTTAAGAGATTCTCGTGCATGCAAGATGGCACGTATTGCTTTTTTTCGTAAAATAAAAACGAGGTTAATATGCGCCGCTGATCCCCATCCCCACAGCAGAAGGCCGTAGGACATTCGACTACGATAATATGCAAAGTACACCAGCCTTGTGTGTCTAATTGCATATACCGCGGAATCGAGCTTACTAGCTAATGTCCCGATATGGTCCACCCACTGTAACTTGTTATCTACTGTTAAACCAAGAAAACTGGCTGACTTCACTAATTCTAATTGTTTACTACCTAGTTCTATTTTGTCATGGATTCTGGGTACATTAGAAAGGGAAAATTTAATGTATTTGGTATTTTGTGCATTCAGTAGTAAATTATTGGCGCAGCGAACCATTTCGAGACATCCGTTAGGATCCTGTTTACCCAAGTACTATCTAGATCTTTTCTGTCTAGTTTAAATAACAATGAGGTGCAACTCACTTCTTCCATTCCTCGAAAACGCACTCCCCAGATATACAATTTCGTTCACTTGTTCTAGACATTTTCCATTTACCCATACATCACACTTTGTCTGTACATCTTCCCTTTCAAACACCAGAACCTTAGTTTTGTTCACATTAATATTCAATCCTTTCTATCTATTTAATCCTTACTAGTGTCTCCAACTCCGCTTCTGATGGTGCTATAAACACAGCATCGTCAGCATACAAAAGACAGTTTACCGTTATCCCGTTACAGTTATCAGATATCATACCACTTTACTTGCCTAACACGAAAAGCCAGGCAGACATCACGCAGCATATTTAATAACATTAATAAACAATTTTAAAACGAAGGTTTTTCCTTGGTGTTGCCCGTACTAATAAAGAATTAACTTATAATAAACAAAATCTATAATTGTATAAATCAAATAAACCATCAAATCAAACTCGTCACTAATCGGTATTTATTCATCCGTCTTTGGCTTTTCGCCTTCGCTCTGGCAAAAATATTAAAATGTTTAGTTTCTAGTTTATAGTAATTTATATTTTTTAGATTAAAAGAAGTCTGCAATATATTTACTTAATTCGCATTAACTTTGATTTAAAGAAAGACAAGATTGCCTCCGTTTGTGCCCAAGGGCTTGGCTCTGTTATGAATGTGAAATTTTCGAGTTAGTGGCTGGTTGTGATCCTTTGCGGATGGCGGCTTTTAGCTCAGGGCGGTGTTTCGTGTCAATAATTACTATTATTTCTCGCTGCAAGATTCCATCTCCTGCAGTCGATAAATTACGCACTGACTTCTGTGAATTGTCATAATGACTGTTGCAAAACGCGAGTCTAGCTTTCACACTTATAGTAACTGACAATCAAGATAAAGGCGTTTACTTATTAGAACTTTGTGTTTTAAAAATTCAAAGTTTATAGCGTTAGTATTACCCGACTGCCTCAAAAGGAAAGTAATGTTTTGTGAAGAAAAATATTAGCCTGCACCGTCATACATGTATGTATGTCGTTTCTTCGAGGCATCTTTTAACCTAAACGGGTTGATGGATTTTAATAAACGAGGTGTCATAACATTCGTCTTAATCTTGACAGTGCTATAAAATATAATTATGTATAATTTTTGCGAAATGTAAATATGACTGTCGTTAGCTGTCAATTTTTATAAGTTTGTGTGACTTTTCTATCAGTCTTCTTTCTTTGGTATCAGTATCTTGAAACAAGTCCAATAACATTAACGTGTATAGAGCTGTGGCAGGGCGTCGTTGGTGTTTACCTTAGCATACTTAAATTGTACTACATAACTTCTTTTACCTATGTAAAAAAATGAACGTTTCTTTATATGTTTATCCTCTATGCGTTCCTAAATCATTCATCCAATTAAGAGGACATGGTGGTGAGTTGTTGTTCTGCGAGAGTTGTATTTTGAGTAAATTGAGAGTTGTACTGCGTACAGCCGCGAATATTTCTGAGATATTTAATTTAGTGAGGAAAAGACTACACGAACGAAGTTACGGGCAACTGTTAGTTAATAATAAAAATAAAGTTAACTAAAAAGTTTGAAATAATAGTAAATTAGAAAAATAATGACTGCACGAATAACTGAAAAGATAAAAATAAGCTTTGAGATCTAGAATTCTCTTTGAACGTAATTGAATGTATCTTATAATGTTTTCTTATTTGATAACTACTTATGAACCAAATTATAAACATATTTCATTAAAAGTGTGCTATCTACATATAACTATAACTTGAAAATTAAATGGTATCGCAGGCAGGACAAACCAATAACTGAAAGTTTAACAATGTTACGTATTATTTTTCTTTTTGATTAGTCCGCCTGCGATACCGATACATTCAATATTCAAGTATATTTTTTATTAAATGTTTGTTTCTTACCGAGAACGACATGATGTATTCCACATTGTTCAAACAGAATTGTAAGTTCTAGAATTTTTTTTTCGTTTTAGCTATATATGTAATGTACTTATATAGTTAATTTAATATTTGCAATGTGTCTTTATATTTATACCCAAAAGTCTAATATACGATTTCTGATTACACATAAAGTATAAAAAGGCAAGAAGTTGCTCCGTTGCGTATGTTACTCGGGAGATATGTATCGCGACGTTCGCGAGACGCCTCTTTTGTACAAGCTCGGTGCGTGCGTTGTCGGCTATATTTCTTGTTGTTCGCAGCGTGGGTAGTTGAAAAATGACATCTTGATTGTTGTGCGTTATTCTACTCATGAGAATGTCGTCCCGAGTCGTCGCGTGCACGGCTATTGTTGAATCCCGCTGCCTCTGGGCTCTACAAATTGAACGATTGTTAACCGTTCCGTGAAATCGCTTGTATCGTAGCTTTTCATGAGATTGTTATATTTACCGAGACATGCTATTTTATTAAAAGACATAATTTATACACTAGATAAATAAAATACTTTTTTTACTATTATCCGCTATAATATTAAGCGAGCAATATTTGTATGTATGTATTTATTTGTATGTATGTATATATATATACCTGTATTTGATATCGCTTTCTCGAAAACGGCTCTACTGATTTCGATGAAATTTACAATATAAGGATTGAGAGGGGTGAGAAATAGATATAGCTAGGTCTCAATTCTGGGAAAAATCGTTTTCTCCGTCTTTCACAGACTTAAAACTTCTAAACTCTACACTTCTGAACTTTTTCAATTTTGCAGCAGAATTTACCTTATCAATAGCACAATGGCTAAAGCGTAGGTCTACCACTCCGAAGTGCACGGGGTCGAGTCCTGCAATGTGGACAGACCTTTTTTGTTTTTTTTTTAATAATTTGAAATAATATGTCTAAGTTCAGTTTGCAACAAGTACCTATTAAAACACATATCAATTTAATAATGTACTTATAATAAGGAATTGAAATGAAAAATAATGGTAAACGCATAGACTTCATAACTTCAGACAGCCTGTCCCGTATTAAAAATCAGGCGGCGTGAGCGAAAAATAAATTCAGATAAAATGTAGATGTGTGGGTACTGTTTTCTAACGAAATGGTGACCGATCAGCCTATCTGATAATAATTGTCTGTCGTAACTACAGGTGAGTCAGATTATCTGATTTAGCTCACCATTGCTGCTCGGACACGGCGTCTTGCTCTGGAGTTATTTATAAAGTCTATGGCTAAAAGTCACGGGAAAAGTCTATTGTTCATTTTCCTGAACAGTGAATTCAGTGTTAAATTTTATGGGCTTCCTTTAATTAAAGATACTATGTTATTTATAATGTCTACCACGTTGAAATGCGCGGGTTTCAATCCTGCAATTTGGTCAGACTTTTTTTTTTTTTTTAAGGCTCGGTCGCCCAAGTACTTATTTATTAAAAACCTTATTTTTATTTTTATTAAGGTTTCTATGAATTTTTCGAAGTACAATATAATGTAAGTTTATGTAAACCACACGGGAAACTTACGCGCGTTTGCATATTGTTCATTACTCTACTAGGAATTTTGTTTACTATGAATTACGAACTGCATATTTTGATTATATATTTTGAGCGGAATACTCGTGATTATTTTTACGTTTGTGTAACTGGAAAAAGGTTAAACGACAGTATATTACGGTAATTACACACGACCATAACTTATCAGTTATAGTGACACGACTTAGGTGATCATATATCATAAATACAAGTAACAAAGCCGTGGTCAAGATGAATTATAAGCTGTATTGCTGTTTACCGACGACAAATAGCATCTGAAACAAGTCCCCGAGGTGGCGTACAAGCCAAACTATCGTTCGCCAGGCGGGCTCGTAGCGGCAACAAGTTTTTGATAACGCGATGCGTGAGGCAATAATGAATGTGATACTGCCTCGGTCTTTCTCATTTATCACGTGCTCTATGAATAAAATATCTCGACATGTTGCCTTTAGGATAGTGTGTAGTCGTGCCGGGACGTTTATAATACCCCGTACAGCGGCGATCACAATCTGTGTCGGATAATAGTGCGCACTCTCTGGAGAAATTCACACTGTCGGACCTTTTTACTCAGCTTTGTTCGTTCAAATGTACACCGCTAGGGAATATCCTCGAACTAAATTTTTCTAAACCTAACTTGAACGCTACTTTTTATATTGTATATTTTATTCGTTGTAATGATGTTTTTAGTTTCTTCATTCTTGTACTTATTTCATTTTGAGGGTTCTGTATCCAAATGGCGACAACCGGATCCCTTGTAATTTCCTCCTATACGTTTGTCTATTTGTTCGTATGTCACAGTCATTTCACACTGAGACTATTTACACTTATAATAAATGAAAGATAAGTGTATTCAAGGAATTGCTATACAATGGCATAGTGAAATTACGGAAAAAAGTAAACTAGGGGTGGACTCCATAAACATAAACTTGTGGAATACAATTGTCTTCAAAAAGAAAAACTGACTTCAATATGCCTTTTTTATTTATTTTGGATTTTATTTTATGTTGCGTTCATGTATGGACGTCTAACATGAGGGTTTGTGTTTTTGGGATTGGAATTCAGAGCACATAAAAATAATAACGCCGAGAACGACACAGTGAGGTCGACGGAACCACGCGTCGCATGTACATACAAAACAACACGCACACAACCTGCAACCAAACTATGCCTTGCGTTGTTAGTTTGAGCTAGTCTGTTAAAGGAGCGCGACGTATTTATAAATTACATCAGTTTATCGCGAAAATGCCGAATTATGTGGTTAAAGGGTACAAAAACCAGTCCCCGAAAAATAAAAATTGGAATGGAATAGCTTGCATAGTTTTCATACGGAAATACATACATACATACATATCTCCACGCCGTATCCCTAACGGGGTAGTCAGAGAGGACGGAGCGCCATGCGTCGCGGTCTACATACTTCTTTCGCTTCGTCAAACCTCATCATTCTCCTCACACACTTTCGCCTAGTTATGCGAGTGCTTTTGACTTTTCCGTCGGCTAACACTCTAGAGCTATTTGATCTTCATAAGTCAGCCTTATTCTTTCTTGGCTTCTTTTACCACTCACTTTTGCTCTATAGATTTTCTTCGTCATACGGAAATAAACTTAGAAACCATATTTTCAATAAATAAAAGTTAAGGTTACTGCTTGGAACACAAAACCTCGTCTAGGTTTTATAATTACATATTTCAATTATTGGGTAAGTAAGGTTACATGCGAGGTAACATTACTTGTATGTTTAAAAGGAGGACGAGCAAATTGGTCCAAAGTGCAACTGTGTAAGTCGCGCGCAAATTCTAGTGATATTATAAAACTACGGGAATTGCGTACATTAGAGATGTTTCGAATAAATTGATTGGAACTGGCTATTTCTCCCTGAACTCGAAAAACATATTTTTTTTGTTTGATGTGGTATTACGAGAAAACTACTGAATAGAATTTTATCCTATTTCCGTTGTTTGCTATTGGCAAAGGGTAGTATACAATAATTACCGATACCGATAATTAATACAAGTACATCAGTATCGTTAAGGTAGGTGACATATTGGTGGTAACGGCATAGACAGGGTCTCAGCGTTAATATTGTAGCGTGTTAATAAAAACATTTTTTTTAAGAATAGGTATCCAAGAATGTGCTATCTTAAATTGTATTAGTAACATTATTTATATTATAAATATAAGTTATCAGCAGAGTAACGTTATCAACGAAAACGTTGTTTTGTAATAAGTGGGGTAGTAGGAATTGAGAGAACAAGTTAGGAATTGATGTGGCAACACTGGTTTACGTACTACACGTTTAAAAAACCGGCATCACTGTGTTGCTCGCGGCGTTGTCTTTTTTTTATCTGGTCTCAGAGCTGGAAGTGTTGCCATTTGGTTGCCATATTAGTAAAAGGGTGTAAAGTATTTTTTTTGTAAATCTAAATCTCTATAACGCTTTTGAATTCGGTTCGAGTTTTCTAGATCCGTATATTGTCGGATTCTGATCGGATGCAATGCAAAAGCGCTGTAAAGCTAGCAGAATCATTCATTGATATATACAAAAAGGGAATTAATTATACGGTAGGAGTACTTTGGGCATGGAGCACCTAAAAATATACCTAATAACCTAAAAATGGAATTTGACAGATGTAATGTGATAAATATGTCTTCGACTAGTCGTAATTTATTACGATGTCTTGCTCCTTATGTTACAGTAATTGCGTTATCTATTTTGTTGCTGATGTGTGATACAAAACGTATTGATATGTGAGTCGTATATTTGTATTGTATCTGATCCATCACACGACTACACGGTGCTCTAACATAACATCTTCATCACATCTTCATTTTTTTTTAAATCAACAGAATCGATGGCGCTGTTTCTTGATACACACTAATATTGCGCGGTCGTACCACGTCCACGCGCACAGTGTAGCGACGACTTGTTCGTATCTCGTTTACCAGGACATCAATCGCCACCGTGGTGATGTCTGCGTGGGCGTCAAGGGCGTGGATGAATAAGCAATGATCCGACGAATGGCTCTATTAACCCGCCATTGTTCCCTTGCAATCGCTCGAGTTGCGCAAGCGACACGTATTGTTCGCGACTCGGGCTTTCACTATTCGGTGACGTCACATGGCTTACGACCTGAATGCTTTTGGTGTGGCGAGTAGTGCAATTTGCGTTTATCGAACCTTAAACAGCAAGGCATGTGAGCAGTGAGATGGCAAAATGCCAACAGACTGTTTAGTTTTTAAATAGTGGAACACAAAGGATAGCATGCTTCCAGGTCATTGCGCTAAGCTCTCCTATGGTTGCCCCTTTTTCTACGAAATACTGTCGTCTGACAATATATAGCTTTCGCTTGTACAGGAAAATTGACCAAGAAATAGTATGTTGTCGTGACGCTGCTGTTTTGCTGTAGACGTCAGTTACAAAGATTTATATGGTGTGATGTTGCCTCTGCGGTACTTTGTGCGTCTAATTGACAAGCTTCCGGAAGCGATCGCGGATCACACCACACCTCGCTAACAAGTGTCGTGGTCCCAACTGAACTAGTACACTACAAATCCTTAACGTTTATCATCCAATAAAAACTTTGGTATGTTACAACTCGTATATTTGTGATTAATAGATTGAATTGGTTAATCATTTAAAAGGTTTTGGAAAATTTTAGTTTTTTGTTTTCTGTAATTCAATAAATTTCACTTGATATTTTTATGTTTGGTATTATTAAACGACGAGCAAAAAAGGAGGAGGTTCTCAATTCAATGTGTATATTTTTATTACTATACATAACTTTTTACTGGATGACCCGATTACGATGATTTTTTTAAAGAGTATATTTCATCTCTGACTACCCCGTTAGGAATACAACGTAAGGATATATATGCATGTATATTTCCAGGGTGGTCCCGTAGAAACTTATTTACGACCTGGTGATGGAATACTGGTTAAACAAAAGAACTCATCGATTTAAATATTTTGGCGAACCTTTTATTAGTTTCGAGGGGGTTAATGTTGAGGAGTTTAATGTAAATATAAAAAAAACTATTTTTTTATTAGGATTCGTCATGATGAAATGAGAGCTCTTTTAATGATTAATTTAAAACGTTTAATAGGATACTTTTTGTGTTACTCTTCGAAATAGTTTATCGAAATTACTCTTAATATTCATCGTTCCGTATTTTATTTTCCAAACTAACAATTAAGAAAACCTTAGAGACCCTGAGGAGTGCTTCGGCATAGCGTCAGATGGGCTTTGGTACGTTCTGTACGAGATTCCGGAGTCCCTCTACAACGCATGGAGGATGACCATCGCAAGAATTTTAGTGGATAAAAGTTCCACATAATCCAGTCTCACCCTCAGAGGACTGACTAACTGTCTTCAAGTTTCTCCTGCGTTATTAGAAAAAAACAAAAGCAATGCATCATGTTTTACTTTTGGATTATTTTCAATAATAGCATTACGTATGTAGTAGCATAGTACAAACAACAGTAAGATGTCTTCATAGAAAGCATAGTGTACGTGATTTGTATGTGCGCGCGCTAATACGCACGCGCTGTGACACGCACGCGACGGCTATATTTTGGGTGAATATGGGTAAGTAGGGCCGCACGCGACGCAAATTAGCGATCGCTGCGTTTGTCTTCAATTCGTTCTTCACATCGTCACAAATACGAAAATGTCTAAATCGCATAAACGAACGTAGTATAATGTCCTTAGATGTCTAAATAATTTTAGTCATTCTAATGCAGAGTTATCATTCTTCAACATAACTACAAGAAATCAAATTTAGCAAACACGAAAAACTTATCCCCGTGCATTGTTATTTATTATTATGTACTCAATGTATAACTAAACGAGATGCTGCAACAATTCTACGTAGTACGTATCCGGCCCAAAGGAGGCAATTCCGTTACGCATGAGCCGGGAGTCGGTCTCCTTTTCTACACAATATTATAGTATGTAGCAGTTTGCCTACATAATATAAGAAGTACCTTTTCACATTAATTGCATTTTTATTATTGTCGTTCTTTATGTGCACCAGTAATCTGATCGGACATAGTGGATTCGTCAAATTGTTGTTATTGTCATGTTACTGCCAAGGTTAATTGTTTTATGTCAACCTCATTTGTTTACTGATAATTCGCTGTTCTGCGCACAGGACCTATAGCTTTCTTTCAATTTAATGTTATTTTTAATACGGTATTATTGAAGTATAATAACTTGAGGTTTCCGATGGGTGAATATGAATTAAATTTTAACTCATTCAAATTTTGATTATTCCACGTTAGTTCAACTCGGGCCTCCGCTTTAACTTCCCTTTCATTGTAAAAGTTGTAATCCTCTTTGTGAACCCTAATTGAATTCACTGTTATGCTAATACTCTGATTTCCCATCTTATTTCGTTAATAGAGGTTTGTGGTAAACCAATTAAAGGGAGCGTTTGTGGATTACTCAACTTTCGGTACATGGATAGTTGGTGGGTTTTGTGCCTACACGGGAAATTAATCATTTACGTTATCCTTTTCGAAAACATTATGATATCAAATGAACTATTGTTATTGATAGAAATGTATAATAATATTCAAATTTAAATCAGATAACATCTATATTTTTATTTGAATTTAATTTAAACGATTTATTGCTATGTATACATATTATCATACTGCGAAGTACCTGGACGACCGAGCTAAGCTCGGATGAAAAAAAAAATATAAAATTCTGACCACATTAGAGTATTCAACCCCGCACATTTAGGCGTTGTAGACCTACGCTCTAGCCACTGTGCTATTGAGAAGGTAAATTCTGTTGTGAAATTACTAATCAATACCAATTACCAATTATGTGTGAAAACACCAGGAAAACGATTTTTTTCAGAATCGAGACCTAGTAGATCGATTTTTCACCTCTGTAAACCGCTATGTGTGAGGAGAATGATGAGATTTGAGGAAGCGAAAGAAGTATGTAAGAACCGCGACGCTTGGCGCTCCGTCCTCTCTGACTACCCCGTTAGAGATACAGCGTGAGGTTATGTATGGATGTATGTATTTAAACCGCTATATCGTAAATTTCATTGAAATTGTTAGTTTCGAAAACGGGATTACAAATATTGCTCGTATTGTAGTATAGAATAGGATATATTATTACCTTTTATTACGGATGTAATAGAAGGTAAGAAACCAAGGAGACCAAAGCTGACGAGTGAAGATCAAATTGCTAGGATGTTAGCCGACGGAAATGTCAAGAGCACTCGCATACATAGAGAATGATGAGATTTGAGAAGCGAAAGAGGTGTGTAATGTCTGCGACGCTTGGCGCTCCGTCCTCTCTGAGTACCCCGTTAGAGATACAGCGTGAAAATATGCATGTGTGTGTATGTATTACACATGCACATATATGTATATTACGTATTATTACGTATATATGTACATATGTTTATCATGTATAGCGATTAGTCACGGTCGGTAGCGCGGTCGTCCGTTTGCAGGCATTTCGAGAGTGCAGTGGTGCATAATGTCGCTTTATTGCGCATTTCTGGGGTTTTAGCATTCCGTGTTTGGATCCACTTGTGTTTAAATTTTATTTAGTTTTGCATATGATATGCTTAAGATTAAAGCAATATTTTTGGGCTATTTTTGGCCGCTATATTACTATACTATTATAATAACAATGTAACCTAAACGTATTTACGTTTAAGTAAAAACTCTAACTGGTCACAGAAGTGCTAAAAGGAGATTCATAGTGAAATAAGCAATGTCTTACGTAGTCGAACGTTTGTTTACGTTATAAGTTTTTTCACTGTTTACGTTTGCATTAATGAAGAAAAGAATGGTTAGATCGTTCGGGCACTTAGAAAGAATAAGTGATGAACGACTGGCGAAGAAAATCTACAGAGCCAAAGTGAGAGATAAAAGAAGTCAAGAAAGACCAAGGCTGAAAAGCACTAGGCGAAAATGTGTGAGAAGAATGATGAGATTCGAGGAAGCGAAAGAAGTATGTAAGAACCGCGACGATTGGCACTCCGTCCTCTCTGACTACCACGTTAGGGATACAACATGAGGATATGTGTATGTGTTTGCATAAATCATTATATGACATAAATTAGTTCAAAGAAGACTTATTCCTTATTTCATAGGATTTTTTTACTTGTACAGTATTTATTTATTTTTATCTGCGAAATAAATTTTATTGTAGTAGTTCGTTATAATATTTCCCGTTATTTTGAGAAAAAGTGATATATCATGTAATTGATTATTACAAATTAGATATGCAGTAAATCATTTTGCATACGTAAATAGTAAATACATGTGCTCACAGAAGCTGTGGGTCGAGTCGTGTTTCTTCATGCGGTTGAGTAGGGCGCAATGTGCAGTCAGAACAGCGTGAATTGCGGATGCTCATTTCAAGCTTCCTAAGCTTGTTTAATTCTCATTTTACTTAAAGGGACGTTATCACCCGTTACCTAAAGTCATAAATTGCGCAAATTACGGGCATACGGAATACGGGCTACGGGAATACGGGCTAAATATTTCTCGCTGCGAATACCTAGATCATACTGTTATGCTAATGTCCATGTTTTCTCAATGTATCTTACATTTAGGAATATTGACGTATACGAAGGCAATATTTGGACATTAAAGAATGCTCCATTGATTTTTCGTTTATTGTTTAAAATCTTAATATTCTTTATAATTCATAGCATATTTATATATATCATATTTAAAATGTATATTTGAATGTTTTACTTGTACCTAATTAATCCGTCAAAATTCAAACTCGTTTTAATGGATATATGATCCACTTAATGAAAAATTTTCATTACAATTTAGTTTATGATAATATACATATAATCTTTTTAGTACATGTGATGAGGAAGGTTAATTTCACCGGATACTTTTTTTAATTTTTAATTTTTAAACGGCACCGTACGTGAGTACATTGCCAACGTCAAGTAAAGCAATTCAGTAGATGATTAGCGCATTTGCCAATGTCACGCATTAACACAAACTAGTATACAGACAGAATAAGTAGAATCACAAGTAAATTAGTTCTTTCTTATCGTAAAACTCCTCCAGTAAAGTGATAGTAGGCTTTACTGAAGTTATAAAGGACTTCTTGGAAGAGCGCGAAAACTTCAGCTACACATGTTTATTTAGATCTCCTCCATTCTTGTCACTTACACAGAACTTTAAAACACAATATACCATCACTGTTGTACTTTAAAACTCCTAAAAATGTAAAAAACAAAATCTAAATAAAATGACAACCTCACTTCTCCCGTTCCCGCCAAAAAGTCCCACCGGATACTTTGTTGTTAAGAAAGTGATTTTCTGTCTCAGATTTATAGTTTTTAACTATTTGAAGAATGAACAGAAAACAAAGAGTGTACGAAAACTTTATTATAAAAGTTAGAACGTGATGATTCGTATAGAAAATTGTACAATTAAGAACTTCTATTTTGAATATTAAAATTTATAGCTGTGGTGCACCTATAGATGAATATTATGCCAAGTTCAGGTATGAATCTTTTATGTGACAAGTGTACATTACATCTATGTGCAAATTCCATCGCTGCTGAAATGTTCAGATGTCAGCTGTTAGTGTGAAATGAAACACGTTCACGCTTCAGTCTACGTCGGCTCCCTTTTTTGTCGCGCCGCCTGTGAAAGGCCATTTATCAACTTTTTATGGAAACACTTGTTTTAATTTATGCTTACACTACAGACCTCGTAGCTATCTCCAACCTCATTTGCAACCACGGGTTTGTTACTGTTTATGTTCTCTGTAATACATTTTACAGTAATATTCAATGTAGAAAGAGAAATGTATCACGAAAAATATCAAGGATATTCAGATTATCATAATGTTTGTGGATATGCTTATTCGTAACTATTACAAATATAAATAATTTATTGTTTTTACATATTGCCATAAAATGATAAATAATGAACCAGCTAAGTGCGTGTCGGACCACGCACAGGGAAGGGTTCTGTAGTCTGAATGCAAAATATTCATTTAACCAGCAGCAAAAAAGATTGTATTTCATAATATCTCTCACTGTGAAAGACACTGTGACAAACAAAGTTATTTCTGCGGAGCTTAGCGTGTAACCGAAAACATTCTATATCTCAAAAACTACACAACATAACTATCTTATTAAAACCAATTTTCTTTGAAGGTGTTCTTAAAGTTGTTTTAAATTTTTATTTAAACCTCTTGCGACTTAAAAAGCGCATATTATGTCACCAACTATTGATTTAAATGGAAAAGTTCTTTTGAAACTGTATTGTTTTTAAGACCTATCCAAAGATAGGTCTCGATGTTAATATATAGGTCTTAAATTGTTTTTAAGACGCCGCACGCTTATGTGTACTAGAGTTTTTTTTCATCCCCCAGTTACATGATGGAGTACCCCTAATTAAATTTTTTTTCAAAGTTCTATTACACCATTTAATTGCGGTTTATAAGATACCAACTTACAAATTTCATCTACATTTCTGACTAAAATGACTGTGACAGACGGACAAGACAAAATTGTAAGGGATCAGTTTCTGTTTTGAAAACGATCAATAATAAATATTACTGATTATTTATTAATCACTATGGTTAAGCAACATTGTGCGGTTTAACGTTGAAGAGGTGACCTAGAGCCTAGGGGTATTTATTTCTTGTCTGATGTGTGTGAGTTGTGCGATGTGTGTATTAAATGTTTTTCTACTCATGTCAACATTTCATATTAGTACCAAAACAAAAATGATTTTTTATGTTTTCGTACAATATAAAATATAATTTCACGGTAGGGACTATAACTTTGATTTCTTAAAGTAGCATAATGCTACTAGTCTGGTTGGGCGGCCTACATTAAAGCTTACTTTGATATAATTATGTCTGGATGTTCATCTGATAACAAAATGAAAAAATGACCTGCAGTTTCTTTAAATCCAAAGTTTTTAACTTTATTTTTTACATGTTAAGATAAAATCACACATGAGCCGCAAAGAGGATAATAAATCTTATTTTAAAAATTAATTACATCTCATTTGAAGGTGTTTAAAGAAGAGTACTCTCTGATTTAGATAACAAATGTTTAGCTTTATAAAGTGCTACAATAATAAAAACGAGAAAAAAAATCTAAGTGGCAATTGACAGAGGTGTCCACTTTGATGCCTGGAGTTCATTTTGTACTGAGGTTCAAACTTGTTTTGGACACCTTGCAAGCCACCCGCTGCAAGACAAATTTAGCTTATATTAACTTTTGCTCGGAGTGAATTTCACTTCAGTTGTGCGGCCACTGCACTTTCCTAGTGGGAAAGTTTTAATCTCTACTACAGATAGCTGCCATACCTTCTGTGTGACGCTGGCTGGAATCACTGCTTCCTTTAATTATCTTTTTAAAACGTATTTTCTTGGTGAATTAGTTCTATATAGTTAAGATTTCTAAAAGAAATATAAGGAACATAATCCATTAGATAATGATGAGGATAAAAATTCTAAAAAAAAGATGTTTTAATTGCAGTTTCTTTTCTTTGTTTCCCGTATTTTATAGGTCCTTTCCTTATTACACAACCAAATAATTTATACATAATTTATATATTCTCTCGGCGCCGGAGCACAGAAACAGGACCGATCGCGACTGATTGATGAAATAAAACATGACCGAAACCTCGTGCGAGTTACGACATACACCAAATATTATTAAACCTTTTATAATATTATAACTCATAAAATTAAGATTTATTTTTAAAATAGCTAATTGGGTCGCTAGGTAATATTAATTGATATTATTCATACATGCATGTCTTGACGCTGTATCCCTAACGGAGTAGTCTAAGAGGACGGAGCGCCAAGCATAGCGGTCCTTACATACTTCTTTCGCTTCCTCAGATCTCATCATTCTTCTTACACATTTTCGCCTAGATATGCGAGTACTTTTGACATTTCCGTCGGCTAACACTCTGGCTATTTGATCTTCATAAATCAGCCTTGGTATTCCTTGGATTCTTTTACCACTCGCTTTCGCTCTGTAGTCTTTCATTACTCGTTCTTTCTATGTGCCCAAACCACGTAAGCATTCCTTCATTTTTACAATAACACTGTCGTGCAAGCCTATCATACTGCGTATCTCGTCATTGCTGATTTTGTCCGCAAGAGTGACACCGCACATATTTCTAAGACATCGCATTTCTACTGAATTTATCTTAATTTCAGCCTATTTCGGACATATCCAGGCCTCACTACTGTACAAACAAGTTGGAACCAACACCACATTATGTATGACCATTTTGACTGAGTTAGATTATATTCACACTGCCTACTAATGCGAACAGAGCACCGTTCACTTTATTGCCGGCTGCTACCCGTTTCTCAACATCCAACTTACATCTTTCATCCCTCGAAAACGCACTCTCCAGATATATAATTTCATTTATTTGTTCTAAACATTTTCCACTTACCCATATTTCACACTGTCTGTACAGGTTCTATTTCGGACACCAGAACTTTAGTTTTGTTCACATTCATGTTCAATCCTTTCACTTCACATTCTTCTTTCATGCACGCAACTAGTGTCTGCAACTCTGCTATTATTTTTAATAAGCAATATTTTTACTTCTTGTTAATAAGAGACTTGTGAGCTCGAATAGCTAAAGCAATCGCTTACCATCAAAATTACGTACTCTACATTGCCTACGAAATGCAGTGAAAATTCAACAAAGTCCTTTAAACATGGCAAATAACTTCGTTGGATCAAACCACTAAAGATTAACTTCCAAACCCACAAAATATATTTTTCATGAACTAACAAAACTTTCAAGTTTATCTACATACGCATCACGACTTTGACACCTCCGACTCGAAAAACATGTAATAAAAACGACATTGCAATGAAATGTGAATATAATGTGTGATGTTTATATGTATCTCCTGTAGTGGTTACTTGACGTGTATTATACTAAGCCACATTAGCCGCCAATCCGGTTAATGAACGTCGAACTTTTCCGCTTAAATAAACATTAAGACGAGAATGGACGGTTTGCTCGCCGAACCTTTTACTGAAATTACGTCGTGGTTAAGTGTTCACTTTTAGGGGCCCATGCCGGAATGACGTTGCATACGCTGAACCTCCGACATTTCGACTTCTTTCTTTTATAGACAACCGAAGTTCAGTAAAAGCATTTATTACATACGCTCTAACAAGTTTCATACACCATTTATAAATAAGGTTTTGTTTTATGAGAACTATAATGGAACGTAAATATCCACGTGATTATAATACACGGATCTCACTAATTACACTATTTACATTATACAGCTCAAATTAACTACAACCTATGTATTATGTATACATTTCAAGTGTAAGCTTGAGACGCGCTTAGAAGAGGTTGTATTTAAAAAAATTCGATTCAATAAGGTCGAAAAATGATTTCGGTAATCATTGACACTTAGGATTTCTTTATAGTTTGACTATAAACTGCAAGTAAAAAGTTAAAACCCATGTAATATATTATAACTCTCTTCATAAAATTAGGACGAAATTTATAGTGTACAACACGGTCTAGAGTTTCGGAGATGGGATATCGTTGCATAGGTGCAACGTGTAACACTTATGAATACATATGTATATATATACATATCTATCTATCATTATATAGATAGATAGATAGATATAAGATATAATGTAGAATAAATAAGATAGAATAAATAAGATTAATACTAATACTAAACATATAAGAATAAGAATAATAATATAAGATAGAATAAATAAGATTAATACTTACTTATTCTTTTGCTGCGATTCTTGTCCAATAAGAATAATCTGCGACGACCAAGTTTCCTCGGACCGTCTCACCAATAGTGGTCTAATCAGTCTGGATAACAATTGCATGATCAAAGCGAACGACATTACCATTATAGCACAAAAACAACAATACAATGATATGACCGTACATGCAGATGTCGCAAGAATAGATATACCACCGATTAACCATATTTTTAACCAAAACTTATCGATACCTATTACGAACCTGGAACCTATAACTAGTGGTCAAGAAAAGAATTTTATTAAGTTATTTCATATCACATTGATGTTCTGTCAATGTGATATGAAATAACACCTTACCATATCAAGTCCGAATTGGAAACAGCGTGTGGTTATGTACGTATGTACATGAAATTTTATTAAATTGTCTTGTGCGCTGCTAATATTGGTATTTTTTCGGTTTAAAAATTTGCCTAGATTACTTCTGAAAAGCCCTCTATCTGCTAACGAAAGTCCCTTTAAAATCGCTTCAGCCGTTTTGCAGTTAGATCAGACAAACAAACAGGCAGATGAAAATGGAAATAAACCGTGTTTGCGCTATGGTTACGTAAAATAACACAACATTGTGTATGTATATAATGAAAATAACCGTATAACTATATAACTTTGTCTATTTATTCTTTTAGATTATTATATTTTTGGTTGAATAACTAACCGTTGATTAATTATTAACAACTTTTATTTAACGAGGTGTGCAGCAGAAGACAGACACATGTAGAGAGAGAGGTAAGGGGAAAGTATTGCCCTGAGAGAAAATCTATATTGTGTTACTAACAAAATAAATATATATATATAATATATATAAATGCCTCGAGATATAAACATTTACGTGTGCTTATAGTTATAGTCGACATCTCATATTTTCAGAAAATGAGTCACTTATTTTTCCTAGTAGTCATAAGGTGTTAACATCGTGTATAGCTCCTGGACAGAAAATAAATGTCGTAATAAGACACCATAAAAAGCGAAATGCAGTATCTTTTACGTTAGATATTTTTGCCGTAAACTTTATGGGGCGTAATATTATATTTATTGGATATGCAAAACCTATTTACAATTTCTGTGAATTTTGAATTCTTATTTAAATTGTTGGTTAGTTGTATGAGGTTTACTATAACAATATATAGATGATATTTTGTCCATATATTCTCTGATCTTATATGGGTTATACTATCTATATGAAAAATTATATACTCACTGCAATAGTTTCCTACGCGTAATAAGAGTTCTCATTAAGGGACTTTTTCATATCGCGTTGGGGCTCGGAACGGTTTTCCTGTTCTATAGAATAGTACTGTAGCGTTGCTTCGATGATGGAGGCAACTAGCCTCAGGGTTCCTATTTTTCCATTTCAGCACTAGGAATAATGAGGTTTTATTCTTTTAAAAAATTGTTCTATTTTCTTCAAAGAAATGTTAGGTACAACATTTTTCTTAAACATCTCATTGCCAGTCATATCATATATTGAGTTATGCATTATAATAATAGGAACCTTTATTATACATATTATAATTTTTCCCTGTTCAATTTACGAACAAAAAGTCAAACGTTATTTCCATGTATCGTAAATGTGCCATGGGTTGGCAGCGTTTCCACGCGTCTTTATAAAATATGTAGCAATAAAAGCGCCACGGACAATATCCGGACATGTTGAGATCCGTTTATTGGCCGGCCCACGTGTTGTGGCTGTTCTGTTATACCAAATCTCCGTCGTGCTGCGGACCTTCATAAAAATCCTCGGCATTTGTCGTCTTCACGAGCCTTCAGACAATTAGGTGCAATAAAATGTTATGCCCCTTCTCTGTTACGACTCTTGTCCTCGTTGTGGCCTCAATTCTATTTTCGTTTCATCCTATTGGTAAATTGGTGGAGAATTTTCTACTTTGTAAATATATGTATCTTAAAACGAATTAGTTTCATTGGTAACACATTTAGTTAATGAAGGTCTGAGGTTCTTTGTCTGATAGATAAAACTCGTACAGAGTTACTTAAGACGTTAAGGAGAAATAGAGGGGGTTAAGAGTAGCGTGTAACCCATTTGTACTTGTTTATCAAGAAGATAAGTGTCTATGTATACGGCGTCGTTCGCCGACGGAGTTCGCTTTTCTCATTAGTTCGTAGCGCAGATATCGTCAGTCCGTTTGTAAGAACTTAGAAGCGAATTATTCTTGATCTTGTACATTTGTTGTAAACATCCTGTCTCGTGTTGTGGTATTGTGCTATCAACTTTGTTATACATTTATGTATTTATAATGAGGACTAGATATTTATCTATGTCTTAAATGGGTTTCAGAAAGATTATTTAACATAATACGAAAACATCTTATACATTATCAGGTATGTCAGCAAACTATGTAGAATCATATTATGTACTAATCGCTACTACACTTATTTTCCTTATTACACTCAAATTCAACCAAACCCAGCCAGGCTAACAAAAATGAAATTAATTGTTCATATGATTAAACAAAAATAATAAAGACGTGGTTTTATTGTTTCAATATTATTTTTATTCATAATCAACATTTAAAAGCGGTAAATTGTGAGGAAAAAGTATTAATTTTATTGCATTACGCGGTAGAAGTTCACTTTTTTCCCGTACCAATCATAGGAGAGGATTTTGAACGCTGTAACCAGTCGGCCGTAATACGGTCAAATATTTGGGCCGATTATTATTCAGCTATACGATAAGAGATTCACCAAATATTCGGTATTCGACTTTTTGGGAATATATTGCACATTGCTACACTAAACATGACTCAAAGCCTCAACATTTTGAATTGTATCTGTTGCGGTGTTATAGTGCAGTACCTATGTAATTAGGTAAGTAGATACAAAAGTCCTAACGCTTAAACGATTTGCGAAATTTAAATTATTACAAGTTAGCAGCTCTCCTTGCTGTTGAAAAAGATAAAAAATTTCTGCCTATTGTTATTACGATCTGTTATGAGCGACATGAGTTTCGACTTAGAGTATAAGTAGCATTGTACGAAGAATGGCATTATAGGGTAACCAGTGAGTGCGGTAAGCGTATTACTGGAAAGCGCCTCGACGGCGGTGGTGCGGCGGGCGGTTCGCGGCAAGGAAGCGACGCCTCTCGAATGTACAATGTGCCCTAAGCTCTCGGGTGAACTTATTCATAGAATAAGTGCTTTTGTAGTCGAAATGAACACTGCTTTTTGAGCTTTATTTGGAAAAAGGGGTCGGATTTCCATCTAAGGAATTACCATACAAGTGAGTTGTGTTGTGAGTGAGCATGCATTATAAGCAACTATTTTTTCCTTTTTCTGAAAGGATCCTACGTTACTGTAATATATATTTTAAAGTGGAGGTATTTTCTGAGAATTTGACACTTTTATATACTTACATGTATTTTAAATATTATTGATACGTTTAAAGAATTATCACAGATTAATAGATGTTGTAGGGATGGTTAAATAGGATAATACGAAACCCAATTTAAAGATTACCTTTAACGACTTAATTATTTATTCAATGAATCCATTAAATAAATGCCAAGCATGTAATGAAACTGTTTCGCATGTATTAGTGCTCTTCGGATTAGTTAATGTGAATGTTCTGGTTGACAGTTAGTAACGCCCAGCTATGCAAATCTCATTGTCTCTAATGCGTGTCGGGACCGCGCCCCGAGCAGGGCTGCCTACGCAGACGAACGACAATCTCAGCCAATGAATATTTACACCGTGACATTACGTATGATGCTAGCCGAGCTATCCGATGTTTATCACTTCGCGTGACCTTTTACTAATCAGCTATCATGTTCTAGTAATAACGGAGAGTTAAATTTATTATTATGATAGTACAGTTAGATATTCACGTATATAAGTTATTGTCATAGAGTCGCGACATTTTACGTGCACGCGCGACTTTCTCTCTCGTTGCGTAAGTTGTGATTGACGCGCAGAGCTCTTATAATAATGCCCTATTGGCTATTCAGTAAAGGTTTTCCGTGTTAAAAGATCGCGAGATTGAGACGTTGCACGATTTATGCTTATGTCACATTTGACTATTGTGATATTTGCTGCGGTTATCCTACACTCACGAAATATATTGTTGTTTTTGCTAGATATAAATATTGCACACAATGTAGCCTCGGCAGGTCTATTCATTTTGTGTAGTCACTCATTACCATATTATAATCATTTGAGATAACGGAACCTATTTTACTTTTTGTTACAATATATTTGTGTTGAAAGTTTTATCGTCGAAAGTTATCAACATTTTTATTTTTGGTAAAACAGGTATATGTAGCTAATGATGCTTCATTTATATTCTTTTCATCAAATCCGTTCAGTTTGTTATCAATATTATATTATATAATTTTAAAATATTGCTTCTGTTGATTGTAGTTTATTGTCAGTAATTAATAATTATGTCTAAGGTTAGTCGTCTTACCGTATGTGTATAATTTATGTATTTTTTAGTAGATTTAGACGAGAACTATTACAAGAAAAACTTTGAGAACTTGTTTTATTGTCGTGAGAAGTGAATGTCTACTCGATAAAAACACACTAAAACTGACCTGTTTTAAATTAAGTTGTAAAATGCCGTACCCTTGTCCTTAGAGGGTATGATCATAAATCGGGACGCTAGTGCGGTCGTAAGCGACATAGAGAGCGTGGCCGCCACTTGTACGGACATATAGCTGGCATGTATACGGTTATTAGCGGACGCTCTTGTAAATTTCCTTAGTAAAACTACATCAGAGATCTGTATCTATATGCCTACAGATGGTAATGCTATCGGAGGCAAGATGGAGCGCGTCAACTTTACTGTCATAGCATTCATTTTTATAGGTATTTGTTATGTACCATCAATATTTTAAAGTCGTTGTTTGCATAAAACAAGACTTGTCGCTATGTTTCGATTGCCTTATTTATGTACGGACAGTCGAATGTTAATCGAATTTTCGCGTTCGCCGCGGAACCGTGACACTTAACAAGATTGTAGATAATGTTAGATCAGTATCTGCTATATGACAAATTTGAATAATAATATTATCGTAATAATCCGGTTTGAGATTTGTTTGACGCGTATAACGTATGGACGGTGGCCGTTTATATTCAATTTTATTGTTTTTCTGCAGCAATATTTACATATTAAACGTATATTTATTATTTTCATTCCATAGTTATCTTTTAAAGACGAAAATTTATGTTAACTGGTTTTATAAATTTTCAGTTGATCTAATTTATGATAGTGGTCTACTGTTTGTCTAATAGTGACAGTAAATGTAGTCCCATTATCACATTCCTAATCTATTTTAGGATGCATTTAAAAGCACTTTAAAATTGGTAAAGATAACAAAAAATACAATACTCGACAATACAACGTCACCACTTCATTAAAAACCGGTCAAGTGCGAGTCGAACTCGCGCACTGAGGTTTACGTGCTACAGTACAATGTATTTTTGTTATGTATTTACCAAAAAAAATTAAGTTGGATACAAAATTGCATTTGAAAGATACGTTATCACACATTGTCCAACTGCAAATGTAAATTTGTAATGGCAAAAAAGGATGATATAATGACAAATTCTCAATTTTTGGATTTTTCCCTTTTATTGTGCTGTGAGAGCTCGCTTGTCAAATTTCATGATTTTAAGTCAACAAAAAGTATCCTTTAGGTTATAGGTTTGATTATTTAAATGGTTGTATTTTTTTTTTAACTTGACACATCTACCCGTTCTTGAGATAAAGGGTCTTGACTGGTTGTACAAACGCACACACGGACACATGGACAACGAAATGATCCATCCAATAAGGATTCCGTTTTTTCTTTTTCAGCTACGGAACCCTAAAAATGAACTAACTAAAAATTATGAGGATACTAAGTATAAAAAAAAATTAAAGCAATGAAATGAAATATTTATTTATTCACGTACAATGGATATCACACAATATTACAACAGTAATTCTGATTTCCACGATATTATAAAATAATAATTTATGCTACTAAAATACAATTCATTATATAATTTTTTACAACTTCGTTTCTGCTGCCATCCCGTGGTTCTAATTGCCCATGGTTTATAAATGACTAGCGGCCCGTTCCGACTTCGCCCAGGTTGAATACATAATATACAGTCCATCTCCATCTGGAATAACGTATCTTTCAAATGCTGAAAGAATTTTTCAAATAGGTGCAGTGGTTTTAGAATTACCCCCTTCACATATATACAAACTTATAAAATCCGCTCTGTCTTTTTATAATATTAGTATAAATTTTAATTCAATAAAAGTTACATATGGTAGTGAAAACAGCTACTGTTAAATATGAAATGTAACGGGAGCACTGATCACTATGAACACATCAATTCTTCATCACAACTATTATGTACTTGACTATTCGATGGCTTCTCAACAAATGACTTCTTACGAGACCAAAATCAGGCTTTTATGCAGCCCCACTGCACGCAGGAAATCCATTTTACCCTCTTTCTTGTTACTAAAATGTTACATAATATCACATGTGGGTAATTTATGTGATTAAAATTAATGTGGAACTAACACTACATATTCAGAAATAGTTTAACACGGATAGTATTAATTTTAAGCATAAAAAATAGTTGCTCAGTATATATTTGCCATCTGCTTTGTTGTAAACAGTATGGCTATCTGTTATTGGATTACAATCAAAATGTAAGTATTTAGATATGTTCTATTTCTTAATGCGCGCAGAACCGCGCTGGTGTAACCTATAAAATTGTATTTATCCTCTAGTCGTGTATGAGTAATGTAATTCGAAGAAAATTCGAAGTATTTGCATATTTATGGAGTAAACGAAACTCTTTGGAAATAGAGACAAAAATACTTCGCGTACGTATCGTTGTAACAAGATGAGACTTTTTATGTATTTAGTAATAATTCACTTGCGTATCCGGTGTGTGTTTTGCATAATGATGTGGAGCAGCCTGTGGCACGCATGCGTACCAGTTAAAATGATTTCGCTCCCAGCGTACCAACAAACTCGTATGTCTTGTATCAATTTGAGAAATAACTGTTGTATTATTTTTTATTTTAATTTTTTCGTACTTGTAGCTGATTTGTTGTATGTGGCTGACGTGTAGTTTTATAAATAAAATGGGCAAGATGAAAATGACTCATGTATGCACAAGTAAACGCACTGCATTTGCTTTTATAAAAAACGCAACTTTTGTTTGAAATATAAGTAAATAACGATCTAAGTCGATTAACGTACTTACCAATACGTCGTATTGTTTGAACAATAATTACGTCACTTCAACGAAATAAGTCGAATACTTTAAGAAAAATTTGATTTATTAAAAATTGTTTTGTATGCGAAGTAAATAAAATAGAAATTTCAAATTTGGGGAAAAATAAGATTTGTTTATAATTTCTAAGAAATATTAAATCACGAGCAGTATATGACCGTAATTTCCATTCTCTTTACATTAATTTTGTATTTTTATTACTATAAGCCATAACTTTAAAGCAATAATGTAGGCAATGATTCGCATTCCTGCTTTCTGAGTTGATTAACAAATATCAAAATGCGAGTTGTTAATCGCAGTGGTCTTATTTCCGCAAGCGAAGGTAACCACGGCGGCGGCGGCGAAGTGGCGCACGCGCCTAGCGCTCCGTGTCTTTTCTGATAATGAATACGAGTTAATTAAAGCAACATTAGTTCCAACATCGATGCCTGCACAAGACGGTAGATCGTCCTGAGATACTTCACTTGAACACAAAACACAGTAGGCTAAATCAGTTTGTACAATCGCTTTTTAAATAGATATTATAAAAGTGTATGGGTTTGACATAAACTATTTATTACTAACGTCCGGTGGTCGAATTGCGATGTATATCTAAACTTATAAACTCTTAAGCGACAATTGCTACTCTGTGCCACTATTTAATCCAAGGAGTTTACATATTGTTTATGATCACAAACTATTATGAATTTGACATTGACAGTCTTTTTGACATTTGCAGTATGAACGTAAATAATGAGTGTTACTTTAATTTAATGTGTTTGTAACACATATTACAAATAAATTTTAGCTTTCTCCAGTTCTTTTCCATATAGAGTTTAACTTTGCCAAATCTCACACTCCTCCGTGCGCGTAAAATTCTTAAAGAGGGATCCGAAGTTTTCACTTCTCGTCTTAATATTATGATGATTATCGATGTGACTTGATTATACTTATATTTTCATTTAACTAAGGTATTAGCAAAGGAGTTGATCTAAGGAGTAAGGCGTAGAGGTTTACGTTTCTGCTGAACTTGTTATTCATTTAAAATAGTGGTTCAGTAATCACTATCTACAAATCGTAATTTTCGTGAATGGTTTAAGGAAAATATCTTATAAGAGAAGAAAAAATTTTTAAGAAAAAATTAAAACGACTTCAAAAAACACCGAAAAGTATAAAATAACTATCCTTTATTAATCAAAAGTCAAGTACAAAAAGTTTATACATATTTAACTTTATACATTTGTATCGACAAATACCTATATAATTAAATTTGACAGTTACTGAAGTCGGTGCAAGTTATTGCACATTGATTTGGCACCGACTTCAATAACTACAATACAATACAATATACTTTATTGCACCATAAATATACAAAAAAAAAAGAAAAAAAACTATCAAATCAAAGGTATACCAATTAAATGGTTCTAAACTAAACTTCTATATTGATTCTCACGCAATGAGGTGGAGGAATAAAAAAAAATTGTTTTTTTAAGTCTTCCATAAATACATGATTTAGTCGTCTAACTTACACGAAAGCGCATTAGTTCAACATTAACGTGTTTTTGTATTTGTAGATCACATGCTAGGTATTGTTTGTCTTATGGAATTCAGCCAAATGCTTTTGACGTATAAAATGTCAGACGATTACCTACATTTAAGAATAGAGATAAGGCGGATTTTGCATGTAAAATCATAATAACAGAAGTCGTTGGCTATTATTTGTTATGAACACGGTACAATTCGCAGGTGCGCGTGCGCGACTATTGCAAGGAGCGTCTTGATAAGCCGCCGCGAATGCTAATGCTTCTAAATAAAATTTTATCATAGCAGCGTCCGTGTTATCAGTGTTCTGCCTATTATATCGCCGAGTAGAAATTGTTATGCATTTAAAGTAGCTAGGGGCATGTTTGTAGGTATTTATTCACTCAAAGAACTTTTATGAAAAGAAATAAATGTATTATATCTCGTTTTAAATCAACAAGCTGCAAGCGCAAAGTGACATCATGGAGGCAATCTGAAAGTTTCCGTAGAATCACGAACTAAGTTAATAATAACAGTAGTTAAACTTAATGGAAACACTGACAAACTGTGTCGATAGAGTGTCTAGAGGCAAATAATTTAATTATTGCAACTTAGCGGCTCGTTAGTTAGGGATTGAGCACCGGTGCGCAACGGAACGCGGATTTACCTGAGCCTGGCGAGAAACTTAGGAGTCGCCAAAATAAATGCTTAATGAATTAGGAACTGCCTAGAACGAAAATGTATTTTATTAACCTCTAGGTAACGCCTAAGAGTAACGCAATCGTTTAGGTATAACCTAACATTAAGTGATCCTTAGATTGAAGTTGCCTACATCCGGAAACGGGCATTACTCTGCTATGCTATAAGTTTTCTCATTGCTTAATCTGTATTTAAATTAATTTTTCATTTAAAGGGTGTGTTTTGAATATTTTATTGTACGAATCGACACCTTGAACATAAGATGACGTTTTGCCAGATTTTTAACTTATGCGTAGCTTCTCAGTTAGTGATATTGTAATGATGTATTGTTTCAGGTAAGTAGGTGGGGCGCTGCTTGAATAACCAAGAGATGAGACAGTCGATACACTTTAGAGACACGATGAGGCAATTCCATTCGTGAGTTATGCGATTATTAATGTTCTGTAAGTCGACTGTTTCTTGTAACGTGAGAGACCGGTGTGTTTGTTTGCCCTTTGAAACTTGTTAAAGGTTAGTAAAATAAAATGAGAAACAATTCAATATTTTCGATATTATCTACCACAGCGAGGATTTCTTGATATAAGATATTTCTAAAGGGTTAAAATATCCTATGTGGTTTTCATCAGTGGCGAGGGATCACTAACAGGCATGTTGCCTGTAGTTATGGAATTATTATGGAAGCTCGTGCATTGATGTGATAAGGCGGGGAGCGATCGGAGCCAGTGCTCTCATTGTGTTACCAATAATCTGGCATATCGCGTAGAACTCGCGTCGGAATGCGAGTTTATTTTAATATTTAATAACTCCCAGGCGGGTGCAGATACCGTCTGCTTGGAGGCGATTCGCTGCTCGTTTTTCCTCTGTTATCGCAATGCTTTTGTGTCACGCTTTCGTTCTTATTCTTTTTTGTTAATCGTGCTGCTGATCAGTGCAAGTTATTGTTTTGCTCTGGTTTCTAATTGGTTTTAATTGGTATTTTTGTCACTTTTGCCATTTTTTCACGGAATTCTTAAAAACACGGTATCTAATACTAATATAAATACTAAAAATATATTATGTCTTATATATTTTTGTTGGAATCATTTAGAAATATGAAATAATAATTTTTTTAAAGAATCACTCACTTTTTAAATAATTTCAACGAAATCAAAAGGATAGTGGATAGTAATCATTTGCTTTATTTTTTCTGAAGTCTTTTATTAAGCATCTCGTTGAATTTAATCTATATCGAAAATCATATATAATGTAACTAACGATTTGATATCATCTGTGAAAAAAAAATGGAAAATTCGATATAATAATAATAATAAAAATACTCTAGACTATTACACAGATTGTGGGACCCCAAACTAAGCAGTAAGCTTGTACTATGGGTACCACACAACGAATTCTGGGGGAGCTCCCAGTAACACCCAGACTCCAAGACAATTTACAAAAGTTCGTTTCCTAAATTGACCTGACCGGGGATCGAACCCGAGACCCTAGCTTGGAAAGCTATGTTCCAAATTATTCTAGGCTAGATTTTCTTCAGTGATGCTGGCTCAACTGGCCCGACTGACCCGTTGGCGCAGTGGCATATGCCAGATGCATATGCTACTGCGCCAACGGGTCAGGCGAGTGGTATCACTCTTTGAGCTGTTAAATTTAACGCTCCTTTACATAAATTGTAAGAAGAGAATTCACGTGACGTGTAAATAAAAACACTAGTTCAAGCGGGAATTTATTGTCTAATTGTTTTCAATTTATGAGTTCAATTACATTGTTGTGAGACGATAGCCCTTTCGACCACCTCGCATAAAGTAGCGTAACGAGCGTGGACCGCAGTGCTTCGGCAAAGGTCGTGACTTGCCATTTTATTTACTTTATAGATTTTTTGTAGTATCGTATTACTTAGCTATCTGCGAACCGTTGCTATGAAACACGTAGTATGTATATGCGAATATTTACTAGATAATTAAATTACATTTAATTTCATAATGCATTCTAGTACGTAATTGATACAATATATAATATATACTGTATCCTCATTCCTCAAATAATTTTAATATCTATTGAAAACTGTTGATTGATTGAATTGATTTTATAAAAAAATTATTCTGCTGACTAGATGCTAGTATTCTCACTTCGTATAATATTATTTTGCTCACATAAGAGAACTCGTAATTTATCGAAATTCATTCAAGTTTTAAAGCCTTTAGGCTAGCTCAGACTAGTTGTGAGCATAAAATTCAATTGAAAAAAAGTAGATTTTGTTTACTATGATTGATTTATTACGTCTTGATTCTAAAAAAATATTATATGAACCTACAAATGTAGTATATACCTACAAATACCTACAAATGTAGGTATTTTAGTAATTATTATATTGTGTTAGATTTTCGGTAAGCTCACAATAATTTAAAATTTAGAAAGAGCTTTTATCGTAATGATTGTAGAGATTTTGTCAGCGTAACTAGGTCAGGGTAGTGATCCGCATCCAGCGAGCGCCTTTTTTAATCCCGCATGGTTGCAGGCGTCTCTACGTTTCTTCGCCCTTATTATTTATTCTGGACTACTTTTTGCTGTTATTTACGTGCGAGCGGCGAACATGAAGCTGCTTGATAGACGTAACAGATAAAAGGCGTGTCCGTGGAGCTACCCCGGCAATTTTGGTGCTTTTTGAAACGACGCCAACAATTTATTTGCTGTCTGCTCTGCTCTCAGTGCCGTCGATACGGAAGGAAACATTCCACTTGATATTTTTTACTACCACTCCGGAATTGATTAAACGTGAAGAATTTAATGTGGCGGAACGCGGATCGAAGGTCCCGACGCCGACGTCAATTGCGAATCAGGCGTGAGAAAAAGGGCTCTATTGACTATTTATGGAAGTGAAATATTTCAGCAAAATTCCTTTGTAGTCCTACGTCAGTTGGTTCATCCATTTCGGTATTGCTCATTATACTTGATTTGCATAAATATGTGTTCCTAAGCTTCCGATAAGGAAAGCAGACTGACTTTTTCGCGATATTATTTGCCTTTTAAACCGAAGGTTCCGGTTTCGATTGTCTCTCAGGTCAATTTAGGTAATAGACTTTTCTAAATTGTCTTTAAACTTAGGTATTCTTTATTTGCTCCCCCAGATCGCTGCATAGTACCCGTAGTATATGCTTGTTTCTGATTTTGTGTTAGTTATTTAATGTTAATGTAATTATGTGGAGCAAATATCTATGAATATATGTATTCAAATAAAAAAGAATTTAAAAAATGCAAAATTTTGTTCCGTTTTTATCGCGATAACAATCGACTCATAAGAATGACATACATTTTGTCCGTGTTCTAATCAAGTGAAAATTTTCATTATAAAAGTGGACAGTAACTTTCAATGAACCAACCAACCATGGAACCAACACCGCATTGCGTATGGCCATTTTGGCTGAGTTAGATATATTCACACTGCCTACTAATGCAGACAGAGTATCGTTCACTTTATTGCCGGCTGCTACCCTTCTTTCCATATCCAACTCACATCTTCCATCGCTCGAAAACGCATTCCCCAGATATACAATTTCGTTCACTTGTTCTAGACATTTTCCAATACCCATATATCACACTTTGTCTGTACATCTTCCCTTTCAAACACCAGAACCTTAGTTTTGTTCACATTCTTCTTCACGTAACTAGTGTCTACAACCCCCCTTCTAAGGGTGCTATAAGCACAACATCGTCAGCATACGATGAGCAGTTTACTACTGTACCATCAGATATCATACCAGTCACACCTACACTACACCTTTCAATGTTTGGAGGTAACTGTCCAACTACAACACGAATAGCCAGGCAGACATCACGCAGCCCTGTCTGACGCCTGAACAGACTTCGAACCAGGGCTACGTACCGCCATCTATCCTTACATATTCTCTGTGGCCTCGATTTAATGACCTCATAGCCTGCAGTAAGTGGCCCTCCACGCCATATTTAAGCAGAACACTCCACAGTTTCTTTAGCACTACTCTATCGAATGCTTTTTCAAGATCCACCAAAGCGAAGAAAACTCTCTGACCTATGGCCAGAAACTTCCTCGCGATAACGCCTTTCACAAACATCTTTCATATGTTCAGTCAATACCTTGGTATAGACTTTACTTGTTAAGCTGATTCGATAGAGTAGTGCGAAAGATCGCACTACTCTATCGAATGCTTTTTCAAGATCCACGAAAGCGCAGAAAACTCTCTGACCTATGGCCTGAAACTTCCCCACGATAACGCGATGCGAGAGAATCTTATCCATAGAACTCCTGCCTTCCCTAAATCCACCTTGCGCTTCCCACAAATATCTTTCAGAAACACCTTTCATACGTTAGCAATACGTTAGCCTTAGCAAGTAAAGTCAATACCTTGGTATAGACTACTTTCTAAGCTGACCAAGCTGTTGTATAGCACGCACAGTCTAAATCAGGGGTTCCCAAACTTATTTTGTCTACTGCCCACTTTGAGAATAAATTATTTTTTAGCGCCCCCATTTTTTCACCTACTGAAAAAGCACTATAACTTCAAATTAAATTAATTAATTATTGTGAGCTATATGAGCGGAGATTAAACAATTAATTCCAAACGAGACTTTTGCTATAACCTGCAAGAGTTAACTTGAAACCTGAGCGCAGTAGGTAATACACAACGGCGCTCAGGTCTCAAGTTAACTCTTACGGGCTACACTTGCCAATGAGAATGATTTATGAATGAATCTCCATGAATCTTTTATTCAAAATAAAACAAATATAATCGATCCTTATATAAAAACTAATGTGAAGGATGAATCTGATGCTGTTTAATAAGTTTGTTGATATCAGGTTCCAATTTACTCAAGAACAGTCGCAAGTCGCCACGTTTGGTAACATGCAAACGATTTCTCTTTTTAGTAAGCAGTGTTGCCACAGCACTAAATCCACATTCACACAAATATGACGATGGGAATGCTATCAAGAATCGCTGAACGATTGACCACAATCCAGGGTAAAATTGCGGGATCGGTTTTTGTAGCCAAAATTCTTGGTAACCATTTTTGAACTTGATTTTTATTTCCTCGTTTGTTGTCAATTCTATAAGTTCTTCTTCCAGCTGAGGTGACATTGCTGTGTTGACATTTGAAAACGGATCCAACACCCAGTCTGGTATTTCCAAGTTCAAAATGTCCTGGTATCGTTCGGTGAAGTCAAAGTGGAGGTTTTCCAAATGTTGGCAGTATGCAAACAATTCGTCGTTACTGCATGATACTGATAAATTCGGAAAATTGTGAAACTCACGTCTGCCCATATTCTTTTTGTGTAGAAGCAGTTTGGCTGCGAAAGCAGCAACGACGTTTTTTGTTTTAATTAAATTTAGTTCATCGCCTTGCAGTTGGAGATTCATGTCGTTGAACAATTTATACAGGTCTGTCATGTAAGCTATATCATTCTTTGATGTAATGAGCTTGTTGTGCAATTCTGTATTTTTAGTTTCCAAGAACTCTATAACAGAGTCAAACAGGTTGTAAAATCGAGTCAGACAATTGCCTCTTGATAGCCAACGAACTTCAGTATGAAACAACAAACGGTTGAAATCCTCGTCATTAGTAACACAAAGCTGATGAAATAATCTATCATTCAAAGAGCTGTTGCGGATTTTATTGACTGCTTTGATGACATATTGCAGTGATTGAAATAGTCGTTCACTTAAGTTTCTAGCAACCGATTGTTGTCTATGAATAACGCAATGTACAGCAAGGACATCTGGAATTTTATTTTTTAAGTACGTTATGAAGCCTTTATGGCACCCTGTCATAGCCGGAGCGCCATCCGTAGCAACTGATATAATATTTTTCAAGGGAATCTCTTTCTCATCACAAAACTTTTCCAATGTATTGAATATGGTTTCGCCTTTTGTATCGGTCTCTAAATTTCTAGCAAAGAATAGTTCTTCACATATTTTCTCATCTTTAATAAACTTCACGTAAGACAGCAACAATGCTTCATTAGTTGGTAAAGTGAACTCATCGAGCTGAATTGAGAATTGACTTGTCCTCAGGTGATCACACAATGATCCTTCAATGTTTTCAGCCATTTCATCAATTCGTCTTTGCACAGAATTATTACTCAAAGGAATTTTTGAAACGGAACGACCGATTGACATGATTTTTATTTTGTATATTCAATATAACAGGACAGATATATGAACTACGCGGAGAGAAATATCGAACCGAGTTTGAGCAATCTTTTAATTAATATTAGTTGATGTTCACAAGTTGTAGTTGAGAGTCGAGAGCTCATGCAGTCGTTGTCTAAGATGCCTCCTAGCTGAATGAAATTACAAATCACCCCCCAGGCCTCTACACAACGCCCCCATTTTTTTTCTGGGTCTCTTACCTCCCCCCTTTAGGCCTGCAGCGCCCACAAGGGGGCTTTATCGCCCACTTTGGGAAAGGCTGGTCTAAATGATAACCTTTCCCTTTATAGAGAGGTACTATGACTGTGGTGCGCCATTATCCTCTGGCACCTCTCCCTTCTGCCAACAAAGGTTGCATAGTGCACATAAGGTATTCCAGACCCTAGGACCACCATACTTGATCATCTCAGCAGTCACCTCAACATTTCCCGCAGCCTTTCCATATTTCAGACTTATTATCATTTTTTTAATTTCTCTCATACTAATGGCATCTTCCAGTCCCTAATCCGAGTGTGGCAATTGATTAGAATCACTCTCAGTATCAGAGACGGAGTCACCACTCTCGCTGCAGAACATCTTTTTTGTTTGTTAGCAGGTTGTTTTCTTTCGAACGCACTTTATTCATTCGGCAAGGTGCCGGACCACTTCGGTATTTACATACTTCTTTCTAAAATAATTTGGAATTTTCCTCGAAGTTGTCCGAAGTCTTGCTTTTATCGAACATCCTACACCTTTCACACTTCTCTTTCACTAGTGCCTTCGTTTCTGCTTTCTGTAACTTATCTATCTTTCGTCAATTTCTTCATATCACAGTCATTTTTAGTAGCAAGGTACTCTCGCCATGATTTCTTCTTCTTATACACAGACACTTTCAACTCATCATCCCACCACACCTTACGCTTTTTACCGTTCCTAATCTTATTCGTTCCACACACTTCTTTCGCAGCCTCGATCATACTATCTCTAAGGTTCTGCCAACATTCTTCAACATCCTCGCTCATCACTTTCAATCTATCATTAAACTTACAGGATACTACCTTTTCATATTCTTTCCTGGTGGTCGCATCTTGCAGTTTCCAATTTTAATAACCATAACCTGCTTTTTGAGCCGGCGTCCAGCAGGAACAAATCAATGATACTTCTTTCATCCTTCCTTTCCCACGTGTACTGATGAATCCTTTTGTGCTTAAATATGGTATTAGCAACAAAAACATCATTTTCCGTACACAGTCCTAACACAATCCTACCAGCATCATTCACTCTCTTATCTCCATACTGGCCTAGGACAGACTCAAATCCTGTTCGAGCTGTCTCGACCCATCCATGTATATCTCTACACACTATAATGCTCTCATTTTCTCAACCGTCGCTAGAACTTCCCTAACATTCTCCCAAAACTGCTTTAGCTTGCCCAAGCCGACAGAGGACACTGGGACTTACACCACTAAAACAAATATCCCCGTTAACCCCGTCTTGAGACGCACCCAGTGTAGTCTCGAGTTTACACACTTATACTCAGTTATATAATTAACCAAATGAGAAAACAGCAAGACGCCTACCCCTTGGCATCCCCTTTCTTCTTGTGGTAATCCTGACCACAAAGCCATGCCCCCTCCAGGAAAGTCGGCAGTTTTACTGCCCTTTCGCTTGGTTCTTTCTTCCATATTGTCAATCACTTCATACATCTTCTCTTCAATCCCACCTCTCACATTCCACGCAGCTATTCTGCACTCCTCTCTCCACTCCCCGCCGCGAGGTGCATACGTGTTGGGTGGCGGTTCCCAAATGCCGAACTGCACTCTGTTCATACCAGCGGGGACAAACCGGTGTACGTCGCTTTCGGGGGACGCCCTAACTCTTTCGCATACGTTGTCCCGCATGGTGGGCACAGGAGAGGAATTGCAGCCCTAAAAAGGGCTGGCAGGGTTCGCGACGAGCACGCTTCCTCAATTGACCCCTTAATGACATGTGTACGTAATATATGTATATATGAAGAACAATGGACGTTATGTGACACACCAGAACTTACCAGTTACCAGAGTTTACCAGTTGAAGAGGGCATAATAATGTTAATATAGTTGATCGAAAGTAGAATATTAATTAGTTAGGTACATATGTAGGACTAGTCGTACCCCGTGGTTTCACAAATTTGGTGCTTTTCCGAGATAAAAAGTAGCATAGGTTACTCTCTAAGAAATCCTCTATCTGCTAATGAAAGTCCCGTCAGAATCAGTTCAGCCGTTTCGGAGATTATCCCCGATAAACAGACAGACAGACAAATTAAAAAAAAAGAGTGTATTTGAGTTTTGGTTACGTGTAAATAAGAGCATAAAAAAAGAGTTTATCTCGACATAACAGATAGACACTTCAGTTTTATTTATATGTATAGATGTATAGCTCGTAGATGTATAGATTTGTGACGCTTTTCAAACGAAAGAGCAGTTTACGCCTTTCATACACTTTTTAATGTTATTCATATTACATATATAAAATACATATTATGTTCACGCTGTATCCCTAACGGGGTAGGCATCGCATTCCTCACATACTTCTTTCGTCTGCTTAAATCTTATCGTTATATTCATCAAATCTTATTCGTATACTCACGCACTTTCGCCGAAGAACGCTAGTGCTTCTGACGGTTCCGTCAGCTAACACTGATTTGTTCTTCATAAGTCAGCCTTATTCTTCCTTGGCTTCTACTACCACTTTTGCTCTATAGATTTTCTTCTTCGGTCGTTTGTAAGTCATTTAAAACACTTAATAATCATTTCACAATGTAGAGTGCCTCATAAATACTACATCAGTCCTCGCAATCCCTCCATAACTAATTAACTACAGTTTAGATTAGCTGTACTTAATGATAGATTTAATATGCACAAAGAGAAGCGTATGTTATACACAACAAACGGGGTTAGATATAACTTAATCGTTCATTATCCTCGGTACGGAATAACGAGATGAGGCTTGATTGAAACGCCGTCTCTCTCGAGTTGATTGGTTCAGTTAACAGAACGGTAGGATTTGCTCTACTTCCGTTTACTTGGCAAGCGAGTACCTACATACGTTGACTTAGGTTTGGAGTCGAAATCGAATTGACTTTAAAACATATATAAAATAAAGAAAAAGTTTGCGTTTTTTGTCGATGGAATTTAAAAGCACCTGTATGTGTTACAGACAGTACATAAATTAGATTATAAGTTAATGTCCAATATGTCAAAGTTACAGGTCTCAATAAAAGCTTTGAGTGGACAATGAACCGATGAATTATGATAATAATGATGATGAATTCTACCGTAACCGTACCGCAATTCTACCGTAAATATTACATGTATACGATTGATTAGCGATCAATTCTATTGTATACATAATATAAGTATTAGAAGTTTATAAAATCATTTATTTCGTAGGTATTATTGCATACATACATTTACATGATGTGCCTAATACTTACTTATTTCATCTGACTATTACGTACTGCGAAAATATGTACAATGTATAACTTAACTACTAGTAGATGCATAAATATACATATGTACATTTATACACGGATAAATAGAATTGAAATGTCGTCTCTGATTTATAAATTAAGGCTTTCGTATGATTATATGGTTATTTGCATATAATCAAAACCCAAACAAGCTTATTTCAAATTTTTGTCTGTTTTACCAAAATTAACGCAAGTGAAACTGCGAATATTCGCTATTTTATTAATAAAAAAATTAAATAATATTGAAAGTTGAGTTTTACAGATCTAATTTTACAGATCAAATCAAGTTTTTAAACAGTAGCAAAAGGTCTCAACATTTAAAACTGCATACTTTCTACATTGGGAAATGATAAAATTTAAATTTTTGTTTGAAATTTTCTTTGTAGTCAAGACTTTATTTTTATATTCATGATATTGCATTACAACAAATACGAAAAATAAATATTTCGAACTTATTAACATCGTCTCTTTTCGTAAATTTTTTAATGTTAATTTAAAAATTATTTATTTATTCTTTTCGAAGATTTTATGACAATAAAAAAAATTAAACCGCCTTCAAAAAACACTGAAAAGTATAAAATAACTATCCTTTACTAATCAAAACTAAAGTACAATTAAAATAACTTTATAAATACGATACACATACCTATATAATTAAATTTGTCAGTTACTGAAGTCGGTGCCAAGCCCACCAAACTAATAGACTTTATGTTGTTGCACATTGATTTGGCACCGACTTCAATAACTGTCAAATTTAATTATATATAGTTTTGATTAGTAAAGTATAGTTATTTTATACTTTTCAGTGTTTTTTTTGAAGGCGATTTAATTTTTTTTTATGAAAGTTTTTTATTTCTCCCTTTTGAGTGGTCTTGACCTAAATAAATATTTAGGGCAGGTCTGCAATTAACTTCATTCTAATTCCGGAGCGCAACAATATACAAGAGAAACGTCATACAAATTAGATTTCAATTTGCTTTTATGAGATAGAATAACGTGATTGCCAATTAAAAATGTTTGTGTCATTTATACATATTTGTACGTTATATTGACCACCTTGTTAGGGATACAGCGTGAAGATATGTATGTATGTATTATGTAGGTCATTTGATATAATGCATAGTTTATTACAATGCCTCATTTTTTAAATACGATGCAATTGTTTGGTTATAACGAGGTAATAAAAAAAAATTAATGAAGTTCATACTCCAACATTTAGAATGTAACATACTTTGCACAGTTTTGTGTCAAGTAGTATACGAAAACGAAACGGCGGCGGCAGGCGTCAGAATGAAGGCCTATACGGTCGGAAACCGGAACAGGAAATGCAAATAAATGATCTCCGTTCAAGGACAATACCATTAAAAGAAACGCTTTCCTTTTCAATTTCCTCACGCACCGGCCGTCAGCCGTCCGTGATCTTGGATTCGTTCGATCATGAAAATATATAGCTTCATTCAAGCGATTGCTATCGGGAAAGCTCCTTAATCGGTTTTCTTTTATATGAAAATGGACTTTAAGATTTATCGCACCATTCTGGTTGCGTACCAGTTGCGAAAAACGTGATATATGTTGGTTGGTTTCAAAATTGCACACTAAACAAAAATTTAACTACGTGCCGCTCCATATTTCAGACGGCGCGCCTCGTTCGCAGATCCGCTAAAAATATTGGCTATGAAAGAAAATTGCTTAGGGAAAGTGCGGTTGCGTTGATTTCTTATTTCGTATTCATTGTGCGTTGAAATGGATCATACGCCCGCGCCAAAATGTTTCGGCGTGGATTGTAGTGATGGGAGGAATTTATAGAGGATTTCGCTTTGGTAAGTTCCTGTAATCTACATTGTGCTTTAGTGTCCTATTGTCCTTTGAGAAATTTATACAACAAAATGGAGAATAAGCGCAGCAGGCGAATATAATCCGTGACACATAAAATTATGGACCTGCTTAGCACGATACCCAAACGGTTATAACATTCTTAACCGAATACGACATGCGAAACACGTTTACGTTGCCAAAGTGTTCCTTTAATTATTGTCCTTTATATAAGATGACTAAAAGATAATAATTAATAAATAGAAATAACGAAAAACCTACTGCAAGTGAAAATAACTGACAAGATGTAATCAAGACGTTTTTACAATCAAATTTTTAGAATTCATACTTACTACTTATTACAAGCTTTTATTTTTTTTACCTCAGAGTGCCCAGTAGAGATGTAGCCTTTCATAAATTCATGCTATTAAATCTTAAGGGCTGCACCAGCTAGATACGTAGGTAATTCATAAATTGACTGAAATTTTGTAGTCTTTGACCGTACGCATAGCTTGAATTGAATAATATGAATTTTTGAAAACCTACATAACATAAATTAATACATAAATTACATAATACAATACCATACTTGAACGGTTTTTTTTTATTTAACGTCAATATACGAAATTGGAATTATAGTGTTTTCGAAATGATTACAGAACCCTTAGTTAATACGTATTCGACTCATTTTTAGCCGGTTTTCCATACTCAGTCAACAGCAGTTGTCGTAGTTGTGCTAACGACTTTGACTATTTCTTTATTAAATAATACGATACTAAAATTTATTATAGAGTATATCAACGTCACTACTCATGCTTATAATGGAGATAGCGTAATTACATATCGTAACGGCAATCACCCTAATAATTTCAGCTTCATTTTTCAGATAACAAAAACTGCTCCAAATCTATATATTATTCCTCGTGTTTTTTTAGTAGCGCCCGAACAAACAGACATACATATAAAACATTATATAAATGTATTGGTTCAGAAGACACCCAAACCCCGTTTCAATCTTTTTTTCCAAATACTTCTTCAATGCGAATGGCAAGTTTGTAAGAATTGAAAAAAAGCGTAATAAGAAATCCCCTGATTCTTTTGTGGGGTTCACAGTAATCTTTATATATTGTTACGAGCTGAGGGTAATAAGATGCCGGTTAAGGGTGCAAAGAGTTTATTTTCCTTCGTACAAGCAGATGTCAAGAACACACGAACTTAATTACGGCGGTTCCTAATCTTCGTAGTCGCCCTCGAGGTAGGTACTCGCGTAGTAATCACCGAAAGAACACGCTTCACTCAATAACAACGTTCCCGAATCGTAGAGTTCTTCTATCCAAGGTCGTCGCAGTAGTCGTCGTAGTGTTCTATGTAATTCGCCTTGATGTCGCCTCGATATATCGCGTCGCAGGATAGTTGAGAAACACTAACTCGGCGGCGGACACGGAGCTCTATTTATAGTCGGATAAAAATGAGGGTGGAACTTTCTAGTTAATTACGCTCGCTAACAGTAATTCGACGTTGTTCTCGACGCTGCCTGCTTGCATGAGTCATAGGTGTATGACACGTCATCGCTCGGAGATATTCGAGGTGCAACTTTGTTCTTCTTTCTTATTTGACTTATACCGTTCGATCGTAGACCTTAAACCTAGCAATGCGTTTTTAGGTCATAACTCTGCAAAGTCTAGGCCTCGAGATATAAGCACTAAAAGTTACGTTTTTAGTTCCATTAAAAATCGACCTTATTCCTTACGCATAAGGTCCAACCGTAACAATATGTTTTCAAATATTATATTATTACGGGGAAATTTTTAAACCTACATCAAACAGTACAATTTACGTTTTTCATTGAAGCTCGAACAAACACACACGAACAAACATGAAAATTCTAAAAATGTTTGCTTTGGAATCAGATAAGCCCAAAAAGCCTATCAAAAATTTCTTCAATGTACGAACATGGGTCCGTTACAGTTTCATAATAGTATAGGTATTGAAATATAAAAGTTAAGTACTGTAAATACTTACCTCAATCAGCCATGCATAAATCTTGTAGCGAATGTGTTTTGCATGCTGTATGCCTTCATAAAGCGAGTTAATTTGGTGTGTCATCGCATCGCGCGATTTGGCGACACGCACTCGAGTGCGTTTGCATGTCGCAGTGCGTGTTCGCTGCGCGCGCGCGTCGTAAATCTCACGTGGACGTCGCGAATGTAATTTCGTAAGAAGTACTCACACATTAATTGTTGCATGCGTTTTGCTAATGATGGCAGTAACGCATTTATGCGAATCTTTTGATATAGAATTTTGTAAAATTAAATTTTCTAATATTCTCATCAATTACTATGCTAATGCGCGCCACATTAGCACATCATTGATGATTATGGTTTGTTAATTCTAAACTCATTGAAATATTTGATACTCAATGAGTCATGTACATTTTAGTATAATAAGGCGTCTGAATCAATCTATTGCAACCCGTCGGACAAAAATTACAATATGTTAATTCAATTATTATTCTTTTTTGTATATGCTATAACGAGGCAGTGTGAAGAGCTACATTAATATTCGTATGCGCCCACTCTTGGCTTCATTGCGTGGGCTAAATGCAGAATGTAAGCGTTTCTCAAAATTTTCATTCGCCACCTTTCATGTTAGCTATTTCCGACCTTATGTATTAAACACGGTGATATCGTGTTGCAGAGATTCGTAATACACGAACAATAATTTAAAAGTCCTGTGTTCATTTTACGTTGCTGTAGAGTTTGCCGGTTTAATTTATTTAGGATAATTATAGCGAAGGGGTCAGGGCAATATTTTTTCTTTAATTTTAAAATTAAAGTCGCCATGTTTTACGGCATTTTAACCCTTCTGCTCTGGGGATGTTGTTTAGCTAATATTACAACGGTTGTTTTCGTGGTAGCCGATGTAAAAAAGGGCTAACCCCGCAGTTAATTTCTGCACTGGGCTCGTATTTTTACAAAATGTCTGAACTTTATTAAAGCTAATATTAACGTGTGCGTGCCATCATTTATGTGCGGGTGTTAGCGGCGTGTTGATATTTTATTTACTTTATCGCTGGGTTGAAGCACGGGACCGTTGTGTCCATAATGAAACTGAGCTCTTTCCGAGATTTGTCGGCTCAGTAATTAAACACATCTGCTACGCATGCAATTGTAACTCAATGCGCGTTTTCATATTTTCAGTGAAATATTTTATTACAGTTCTCTAATATATACCCACATACGGGGTTTTTTATTGTACTAATATCGTCGTACCAATCAATCGAGTGTCTTTGCTACATTAGTTTAATTATATACGTTTATGGCTGTCTTCGCAACTTCGTTTAAGTGGACTTTATGATTCCGTTGGACGTGACAAGTTTTTTTAGTATTTTACGAGAGCCCTGTTATTTTTCAAGATAAAAATATTCAAAGAAATTGACCCAAGATAAAAGCTTCATCTAAATCCGTAACAGTATTCTTCAACACTTCATACAAAAAACTTCATCATTCATTGTTTTATTCTCAACTAATATCAACAATAATGTTCACCACAGTAGTTAAATATTTTTATAAATACATATTTCAATTCCGAACAAGGCTCTGGTACAGTTATATTATGTATATATAATATGTAGATCGCGTTTGTATTTATTTTATTTTATTATTGTATATAATAATAGGTAATATTCTTTTACACGTAATTGCACCTTGTGTACGTATATTGTATATCAACTGATATCACTTCTGATTAAATTGTTCCCATATTTTAATATTACAACATAACATAACATATCATCACGCTGTATCTCTAACAGGGTAGTCAGAGAGGACGAAGCGCCAGGAGTCGCGGTCCTTACACACCTCTTTCGCTTCCTCAAATCTCATCATTCTCCTCACACATTTTCGCCTAGGAATGCGAGTGCTTTTGACATTTCCGTCTGCTAACACTGGCTATATTTTAATATTAGTTATGATAATTAATGACACGTTCATGTAATAAAGGAATTTTTTCATTTTCTACCAATACCAAGTACTGTCTGTAACTAATAGTGTACGCATTATTTTATAGTACATTGGGAAGTGTGTACACCGGCGTCGTCATGTAAGGGTTAAATTACATATTTATTAGAAAATATAAAATACACTTCTTACAATTTTAACAAATATGGATATTGGACTGAACGCAGGTAGGCGTAAAATCCGAGGCCCTTCTACGGCAGTTGCGTGGGTGCGATTATATCGGGTATAAAAATGTTCAGTTGTTCACTTGAAACTATTCCAAGCACCAACTTCTAAGAGTCACGATCTAACTAAAATAACGACAATTTTACGAAATGCATCACAGTTGATTACCTTTTATTTTATCTTCGTTGTTTTTGCATCAGAGATTAACTTCATTCATTTTTACTTAAAAGAAATACGCCAGTTGCAGCAAAAAGTACCTATTTGGATTTACAGATGGAGAAGCGGAACAATAGTGGCTAGACCATTTTAAGTTTCAAAGTCCATTTCTACCCTGTTAATTTTCTGAATTATTAACTTACTAGCTATACCCGCGACTTTGTCTAGTCGGAAAATTTTTTAGTAACTTTCTCGGATTATCTTAGATTATATGTACATGTGCATATAAAGATTGTTTTTAAAAAAAGTCTACGTCTAGCTTACGTCTGTCTCCGGGAGCATACTATCTCTGTACCAAACATCATAATTGCTTCGGCGGTTCAGCATTTCCCACTTAAAGTTTCATCCCCGTTTTCACCCCCTTAGGAGTTGTTTCTGATAAAAAAGTAGCCTATGTATGTCCATTCCCAGGTGTCAAACTATATCCATGCTACATCATAATCTGTTCAGCGATTTAGCATTTCCCGTACAAAGTTTCGGCTTCCTCCCTCCTGTCACTCTTTTCACATATTTTTGTTAAAAAATTAGCCTATGTATTTTTGATAAAAAAAGTCTTATCACCTCACCAAATTTTATCATTACCAAGATTTAGCGTTTCCCATACAAAATTTCATCCCCTTTTTCATCCTCTTAGGGTTAAATTTTTGATAAAAAAAGTAGCCCATGTCCGTTTCCTTATGTCAAACTATCTCCCTGCCAAATTTCATCATAATCGGTTCAGCGGTTTACCATTTCCCATACAAAGTTTCATCCCCCTTATCACGTCTCTAAGGGTAGATTTTATAAAAAATAAGTAGCCTATCATGAGCGCAATCACATGGTCTTACTACGTACCGACTTTCGTCAAGATCAGTCAAGCCGTTCTTCAGTTATAAAAAGATATACAGGCAGACAGAAAGACAGAGACAGACAAAAATTTTAAAAATGGTAGAATCCAAGTCAGTGAGTCATAAAACGACTATTTATCACAAAATTTGTCAAAAAAATTGAAATTGCAGACAGACGCTAGAGATTTATATAGTAGTATAGATATTCAATATGTGTACTGTGTTTAGCGGATTCGTTGTTTATTGAATACGTTTACGTATGTACGGGTAAAATTTAAAAATAAAATACAGCCCATGTTACTCGCTGATAATGTAGCTTTCTATAGGTGAAAGAATTTTTGAAATCGATTCAATAGTTTTTGAGTTTATCCATTACATACAACCAAACAGTTTACTTCTTTATAATATTAGTATAGATTCAATGATATCTTTCAAAGAGTAGGAAGAGAAATTAAGAGTAAGTCTCATTTAGTCCATGTATATTTACAACGTACGGACTCAATGGCGTTTTTTTGCAGTGGTATCTTACTTTTTTATAATAATACTAGCTGTACCCGCGACTTCGTCTGCGCGGAAAATTTTTTAGTGGCTTTCCCGGATTAGGTTAAATTATATGTAAAAGTGTATAGTATGTTCAAACACAAAAAAAGTCTACGTTTAAGCTTACGTCTGTATCCAGGAACATACTGTCTCTGTACCAAACATCATAATTGGTTCGTCGGTTCAGCATTTCCCATTCAAACTTTTATCCCCTTTTTCACCCCTTAGGGATAATTTTTTGATAAAAAAGTAGACTATGTCCGTTCCCATGTGTCTAAACTATATCCATGCTACATCACAATCAGTTCAGTGGTTTAGCATTTCCCGTACATAGTTTCATCCCCCTCCCTCCCGTCCCCCTTTTCACTGATTTTTATAAAAAAAATAGTTAATGTAATTTTGATAAAAAAGTCTTATTACGGCACCAAATTTGATCATTACCAAGATTTAGTGTTTCTCATATAAAGTTTTGTCCCCCTCTTCACCCTCTTCGTGGAAAATTTTTGATAAAAAAAGTAACCCATGCCCGTTTTCTGATGTTAAACTATATCCCTGCCAAATTTCATCGTAATCGGTTCAGCGGTTTACCATTTCTTATACAAAGTTTCATCCCCTTTTTCACCCCCTTAAGAGTAGTTTTTTGATAAAAAAGTAGCCTATGTCCAGTCCCAGGTGTCAAAAAACTATATCCATGCTACATCATAGTCAGTTCAGGGGTTTCGCATTTCCCGTACAAAGTTTCGTCCCCCTCCCTCCCGTGCCCCTTTTCACAGTCTCTTGATAAAAAAGTAGCCTAAGCCTTGATAAAAAAATCTTACTACCTCACCAAATTTTATCATTACCAAGATTTAGCGTTTCCCATACAAAGTTTCATCTCTCTTTACACCCCCTTAAGGGTAGGTTTTTGAAAAAAAAAGTAGCCTATGTCCGTTCTCTGTCAAACTATCTCAGTGCTAAATTTCATTATAATCGGTTCAGGGGTTTACCATTTTCCATACAAAGTTTCATCCCCCTTTTCATCCCGTTAGGGGTAGATTTTCTAAAAAATAAGTAGCCTATCATGAGCGCAATCTCGTATTCTTACTACGTACCGATTGTCATTAAGATCAGTCAAGCCGTTCTTTACTTATAAAAGGACATACAGACAGACAGACAGACAGACAGACAAAAATTTTAAAAATGGTAGAATCGAAATCAGTAAGTAATAAAACGACTATCTATCGCAAAATTTGACTAAAAATCTGAAATTACAGACAGACGCAAGAGATTTATATAGTAGTACACATATAGATTAATAATAATATTTTTTTATAATAGTAATATTCTTTACTTTTTTCATTTGATATAAATAATTTCTGTGATCGGAGGCGTGGGCAGAAGTAGTTACATACGAAATAATAACTTATATTGTGTGTGCACGTACCTGTGTAGAGATACCCCTATTTTGTTTTCATCTAATAAAACTTATCAGTAATGTCATTTCATTTTGCGTATTAGATTTCATAAATAGTTATTTTTTATTGGTTAAGGAGTGGCTATTTAGTAACACAGTTGGTGAGTCCAATTGCATTTATTATGACCAATGACCGCAAAGTTTATTTCGTTCCATCTTTCTCAATTTATTTGCTGCTAGCTGTTACCGAAGTATTTTTTGGCAGCGATTAGTCTGTGTTTGGGTCCATATTACTTAACTAAGAACAGTGAACGCAACGAAGAGATGTACAATATATCAAGATAGGATTTTTCAGAAGCTTTATAATAATTGATGAGTTTATTTTTAAATCCGGTATAAACGGTTATTAGAAATTGTAAACATCTGTGTAACTGATTACAAGTACTTCATCGTGACAAGTGCTAATGCATCGTCCGTTTAGGACGCAAATAAGTTTAAATTGTAATTTAAAATAGAAAATGTTTAATAAAATCCTATATTGACAGGGTGGCAATTTATGACCCGAAAAGCGGCATCAAATTGTTAAAAAATAATTTATATCCACTGCCTATTACCTAGGTTGTCTGTTTATTAATTAGATTATGGTAAATTAATTAAAAAAGCATCAAAGAATTATTAAACCATACGTCAGATGAATCTTTGTTTCGTTTTATAATAATTTGCATTTAAATGTTTTATAAGTCAATTGATAAATGATGGATATAAATCGCACATCATGCATTTCTCGCGGTGGTCTCAAGATCAGTGACCACTGTCCAACGACCGCCAAGTAACTTTTGCAATGTCTGTAATTATTAAGACTTATCCCAATGATACGTCGGAATGAGAAATGTGCTCTTGTTATATCAATTTTAAACGAAGACTACAAATATTTAAGAGCTTGTTGATAAGTAATAATAATCAATTGTGTAGTTTTTATGATAAAACTATCGACAAAATTTTAAAAGATTGTTTGTTATTTATTATGATGATGATTATTTAGTGACATATTTCTGGGGCTCAGTCAGTTCTCGTAATATAAGTAGGAAGCACTAATACAATCAACGTCAATATCGAATAGTGTACTTTCAAGATCAATATCATTTCGCAAACGTTATAAACAGAAGTTTTCCAGATTTCAAATTCATAGATAAGTAAAAAAGCCCACTTCTAACTAAATTGCTCCATCTTCCAATTTATCTAGACCAAAATAATTTAATTAAGACATATATCAAATGTTATCTAAAAATCTACCAGTAAAATAACAGCAAACGACATGAATATATATCTTCACGTTGTATCCCTAACGGGGTAGTTGGAGATGATGGAGCGCCATGCGTCACGGTCCTTACATACTTCTTTCGCTTTCTCAAATCACGTTATTCTCCTTACACATTGTCGCCTAGGCATGTGAGTGCTTTTGACATTTCAGTCAGTTAACACTGAATATTTGATCATCGTAAATCAGCCTTGGTCTTCCTTGGCTTCGTTTACCACTCGCTTTCGCTCTGTAGATTTTCTTCGTCAGTCTTTCATCACTTTCTATGTGCTTAAACCATCTAAGCATTCCTTTCTTCATCTTAACAATAATGCTGTTGTGCAACCCTGTCATACTGCGTATTTCTTCATTGCTTATCCTGTCGGCAAAGGTGAATCCTGACCGCACATATTTCTAAGAGATCTGATTTCTTCTACATTTACCTTACTTTTCGATTTCTGGCATGTCCATTTCTCACTACCTTACAATAAATGTAATATGTAATTATAAAAACCGTAATTCAGTATTAACAGCAATTGATTAAACTGGTAATAGCAAACTTTACTAATTTAGATAATAAATAAATAAATAAAATTAAGTAATACCTATTTTTTTTTTAATATTTTTAATATTCTTTATTTACATAATTCAGTACATTCCTACGTATCTTACACAAATATTATTTGAATGAGATATTGATATAATTTAGTTGATATCATTATATTGCTAATTTTGAAAATAAATACATACATACATACATACATATCTTCACCTCGTATCCCTAACGGGGTAGTCGTAAATAAATAAATGAATAAAACTAAACATTGTTCGAATGAAATATCGATATAGTTTAGTTAATATCATTATAATTTATTTACACCGATTGCGCCAATTGATTAGAATCAACTTGTCACTGTAGTGCAAAAAGACAGCATAATACATACATACCTTCACGCTGTATCTCCAACGGGGTAGTCAGAGAGGACGGAGCGCCAAGCGTCGCGCTCACATACTTCTTTCGCTTCCTCAAATCTCATCATTCTCCTCACACATTTTTGCCTGGGTATAATAATTATATATATAATACATATTAGTAAGAAAAGACAGAAGCAGCAAATAGTCGTAATTATGAATGCATAAATAATTGGGTAAGTAGGTACTGTACTTGCACCGATCAGTTATTCTTGAATAACGCTATGGCGATGATGATTGAGTGTTGTTTATGTTTGGTTAGCAAATTACTACTGCTCGAATGAGAAACTCTTTAATGTCGATGAGAGTTGTTTTATGTATAACACTTTCCAGATTTCGTTATTAATGTCTTATCGATTACTGACGTATACTAAAGGTAATCCATGTTTTCTTATTTGAGGTAATTTAAAAAATACAGACACTTATCTTGGTAGATAAGATTTTAATAAAATAGTCATTAATATAGATATTTCTTGGACTTCCCAGCAGTACAAAGGTAACATTTATACCGTAAATGTAATGTAATAACGATGAGAGTATATCTAATTTATATAATATATTTTTATCGCTTTTTTAATAGCGGTCTTATTGTAGTATATTTCAAGGTTTCCTATTTCAACGCCTGCAATTTGCATCTCATACGACAGAAACGATAAGGTTCTGAGATCTGCATTAAAGGAAAAGAGTAATCTGGCTAATACGCACATGACTAATATACATAAATGAAGTTTAACCATTTTTTTTTAAAACAGGTATTTTATTTCTTCAAACAAGCAAAAAGTAATTTAAAAGGGTTCCGTCATTGTCGCTAACCGTCGACGTCAATCATCTGGAAGCAATTGCCGAGTTAAGTCTAACGGTGTTTCGCTTCGGTTCGTTCGACTCCCACGATGCGTGACGCTTAGGTGCGCTGCGATTTTTCAGCGAATGTCGTCATAATTGCAACCGTTCTAATGAAGCTTAATCAACCTCCTGTCTTTCATCCAATCTTGTTAGCGAACTAAATTGACTTTCTTGCATTATTTGCGCGTAGTTTCTCTTACGTGATCTAACTATATAGATTTTAATATTATGTTATAATTGCAGCCGACATTTAAAGCCATAACAACTGCATTCACCTTTAAACAAACATGGTTACTAAGTGTATTACCGAGCACTACACATTGGAATGAGTTGAACTACTTAGCAAGTAGGCGCCGTGCTTCTGCTAAAGTAGTTTCGTGCCACAGTGATGGCTCTCTGATGGCTGCCTTCTGAGCTAGTTTGTCTTGTATCCTTCCTTCATTAAGTGGGTAATAGCTAGAGCTTAAATTGACGAGTAACTCCCGAGTCCTTTATTGTTTTAAGCATAGTTGCGCCGCTTCGCTTTAAATTAATTATAGGTTGATGTTTAAGTGACTTTGTATCTGCTCACTCAATGTATGCCTGTAAGTATTCATATATCCTGAATGAAATCATTTATTAATCAATTGTTTGTGTTACTTTCGAATGCTGACAGTAAATAATGATATAAGGTATAGTAGACTTTTTGACTTAAAATGTTGTGTATTTAATACGTAATACTTGCCTTATAAAAATAGGTAAAATTAATTTTCTTTGAGCTGCAGTTTTAAATTTTAAATGTATTATTTAATTTTAGAAAAAATTCAGATAATAAGTTCATAACAACACATTTCCATTTCTCGAGGAATTTTGTTTGTAAAATAGCACTATTTATGTCATTCTCAATTATTGTCGAATTCTTTATTGTTTTTCGAAATTCGACCGTAAATATAAACTAATAATTTACGGTAGTAAACTAATTAATCTGTGCTAATAATATAATATGAACTTTTTGGCGATAATTTCTACTCTGTGCGACTGTTTGCTTCAAGGAGGTTACACACATATGATCACAAACTATTATGAGTTTGACACTATTATGAGTTTGGCAGTATGAACGGTAAAACTATGCCGAATGTCACACTCCACCGTATCCGGACGCGCAACGTTCTTAAAAAGAATCCGAAATTTTCGCTTCACGTATTTTTATTTTATTTGGATTTCCAACAAAGGATACACGTAACTTACATCGAAAAACTTAAGATAATTACCACCTCCCTCACTTATAGGAAACCACATCATGCATTTTTTTCAGACAGACACTACATTAATTATACTACGGAGTACAAAAATTCAAAGTATCATTGATTAATCAACGGTTTTACTTAAAATTAAAAAAATTATAAAATTAAAAAGAAAAAAAAAACATAAGGAACGAGGCTTCGGGAGACCGCCGGGCTGGCAGCTTCTTCCGCCACCGAATCAGTTTGGCTATTCAAAGAGGCAATGCTACCAGTATGCTGGGTACCTTGAACAATGACAGCTTTCTAAGCGGCAACTTTGAGGAAGTTTATTATTTAAGATAATGTGTAGTTTTAAGTTTGTAAATATTAACATATGTATGTACTTTTTAGGAACGAGTTTAAACATACATTATTTTTAGTTAAGTAAGTTGTTATATTAAACTAAATAAAAATCGTGAATTAACGTGTTCTTGGATAAAAACATTCATTTAAATTCAAATATTTTATTTAAGTATTAATATTACTGTTTCCAAAATTTTTATTGATAACATTAAAGCTTATCAATAGCTACTAAACAAAAAAAAAAGAAAATCTGTTGACAAACAAAGGAGAAAAAGGGACTAAACTGTTATGTCTTTACCTATTTACATATAAGTTATTAATTAACAATTTGTGATTTTCTGTGTACAAAGTATTGTATTATTTTACCGGCATTATCATAAACGATTTTTATGGCAGCGACTAACAAGCAGCATGACCACAAATTGAAACTAACCGCATACTCATTTAATTCTTCGTCACGCAATACCAGACTCGTCCTAATTATACGTTTAACCTTTACTAAATACCATGTTTACCAAAAGTCGCTATTGCGATAACAGTATTAAATTTCATTATTTTTTTAAACTGGTGATTTCACGAATAGAGTTTTCTTTTCGAATATTATTTATAAAAATTATAGAACCTAAGCTTGTTAAGCTAAGTTGAAAGGGAGAAAAACTAATTATTGACTTATGATTAGATTATTATTTATATTATATTAGATTAGTAAAATGTTAGCTGGCGAGTTTCAATAACATTTGTATGGTGTCAGTGTAAGAAACAAGAAAATGACTAATTTCGAAGTACCGATAAAGGTACATAAGGACCGCTGGTGATACTTACCACCACATCTATTTAAACCGTTAGAGATATGGCATAAATGATTTTTTTATTTTACGAAGAAAATGTTCAAGAAATCTGTAGCATTTATATTGCGACATTGTTAAGGTTGTGGTGGGGTTATTAAGGGATATTATCAATTTGATAAGCATTTCATATAAATTATTCACGGTGAGATTTGAGGAAGAGAAATAAGTATGTAAGGACCGCGAAGCTTGGCGCTCTGTCGTTGTATGTGTTCATGTCGTTTGCTGTTATTTTACTGGTAGATTTTTAGATAATATTTGATTTATATCTTAATTAAATTATTTCGGTCTAGATAAATTGGAAGATGGAGCAATTTGGTTAGAAGTGGGCTTTTTTACTTATCTATGAATTTGAAATCTGGAAAACTTCTGTTTATAACGTTTGCGAAATGATATTGATCTTGAAAGTACACTATTCGATATTGACGTTGATTGTCTTAGTGCTTCCTACTTACGGTAGATGTCTGTCGAGTTAGATAAACGAAGCCAGTTAACGTAAGCGCGAATCACTGAATTATAGGCATTGTAAAGCGAGAAGCGGGACACCCGCTGAGACCACCCGCAAGCAATCGAGCATTGGAAGTGGACGCTCTATCGCTTTTGTTATTTTGAGTTCATATTAGAAGTTATAAGCTATTAGATGATGTTGTCTTTATTTTGATTCAGCGTTAAATACTTTAGTGACCTAAAATGACTGCGTGTTTTATGCTCTTTATTCAAATAATGTAATAACATTTTTATTTTCTTTAGTATGAGTATATTTGATTAATGGATTGAGTAAATCGGGTTATATCCCAAATCGAGAGAAAGTAAGATAAATATAATGGAAATGCGATCGGTCAGATATTTGTGTGGCGTCACCATCGCTGACAAAATAAGCAATGAACTGTACTGTAAAAACGCAAAAAGAAATGTTCAGATGTGTACAAGTCTTTGAGGTCTTTATAATTCTTTATACAATATTGGTCAAATATGAGAAAAAATAGTCTTTTCTTTTTCTTATGTCATGTCCTCATGTCAGTCCTCTTTATTCGTCTAGTCAGTCGGTATACGCAAGTACACCGTGCAAGCAAAGAGTCTGTGACAAGATGGTTTGGGCACGTAGAAATGAGGAGTGATGAACGACTGACTAAGAAGACGAGCAGCTAAGGAAGACCAAGACTTATGAAGATCAAATACCCATAGCGTTAGCTGTCAGAAATGTTAAAGGCACTCTCATACCTCGGCGAAAGCGTACGAGGAGAGTGATAAGATTTGAGGAGGCGAAAGAAGTATGTAAGGACTGCGATACTTGGCACTCCATCCTCAATTACCCGTTAGGGCTACAGTGGAGGATATGCACACGGCTTGATCTCAATTAAAACCTGAGCCATAAGTTTTGTTCTTTTAACATATTAAATGCGAATGGACTTGGATATACTTATGTCAACGACTTTACGTAATTTGTAACAAAGCCCCGATGTTCCGACGTACTGCAAACATCCCGCTGTAGATACGTCACGTATGTTGACTTAATCTAGTTAATGTGGGGCGCGTTGCGCTCCAGCCTGAATCGGCGTATGAGTTTCTAAGCCATTATGCAAATTGAAATTTGATATTTCAAAGTATTTCAGTTGCGACTCAAGTATGTTGTTTTCATTATATTAAAAATACAAAAGTTTCACTGTACATGCTCTAAAAAAATTAAACAAGTCGTATTTGCTTTTAAACTACATTTAAAACACCGTATAGCGCTATTATCTTGTATGTATGTATCTTATAGAGATTGAATAAATATTGGAAAATAACAAACACTCAAAATTTGCGATCGCAAATACTAACGATTTGTCATTCAGAGCGTAAAAGCAGGTGCATTGGCGCGCATTTATTACATCACAGTGAAAAATGTCTGGCGCACACGGCGACAGGACAAACGGGCGTCGAACGATGAACGTACACCACACTGACAGATTCGTACATAATGAGAGATCACCGTGTCGGTACGGTAATGAGAAAGAATATTCCTACTATTCGCTTGTCGAGGCGTAATTAACTAGCTGCATACTGACGATAAGGTCGTTTGTCACAGAATAAATAGGTTTCGACGTTCAGCATAACATATGCATGCATATAACATGTGCATGCTGCTCTCATAGGTCTTATATAACCGGTGATATCGTATAAACCACACGTTAATTTGATACCATGAAAAAGTTCCTTTCTAACTTGGGGTATAAAACTAACAGGCCAACTTATGAAGGCGTGTTTCAATGAAAGCGTAATCATAAAAAGTTATGATATTAAATTTTTTATGCATTGAAAAACTACGGTCATAAAAACGTGAGGGTCGCTCGAGGCTCCGTTAAATAAACTGTAAATGTAAAAACTACCAACTCTTAAAGAGGGTAGTGTTTTAACAAAAAAAATGGTATAATGGAAAAAGTTAACGGTCTTTATATATACACCCAAATAATTTAATTTCCTTTACAAAATCGAAAGTTTTATTCAATCTATAATGACTTAATGACCCAGACATATGGTATCTTTTCAATAAACGTGATGAGGGTTCTGTTATAATAATAGTTCTGTTTGAAATAACTTATGTACATTGTATTTTATGTGTGGAATGAATGAATATTGGATTTTTATATGTAGTGACTACGAAATCATAATCATTTGCCTATCGCCTCTAATAAATACAAATATCTTCTTGCATACATACGATATCTAAATCCAGAGTTCTTGAAAATTGGGTTCGGTTTTATAGTCAAAAGTACTGTACTTTCAGTAGTAGATAAACTGTTTGTTTATCTTAATGTGGCCAATACATAAAATGTAAGCATATAGAAAACTTTGTATGTGAATACATGCATCTTTTCAGATTTCTGATGTTAAAACCTTCCTTACCAGTTTGTCGGGCTGTATAAAGCGGGTACCTACTGAGATCCCGTAGAGCTGCCGGTGTACAGCGGAACTGGTGCACAGTTTTACAATATCTTGTATGATTTAGAATGTCCTCTTCGATGGCTAACCACTGACTAAATCCATAATTGTTTTAAGTGAGGCTCTATAAAAAAAACCGGAGTGCATATAATAGGATGTTATTCTGTTTTTATTTTCCAGATTTTTAGTTTTGTCAGATTATAACTTAAACACACTGACATATGCAATATCGAAATTCTGTGAAGAAGTGTGCTTGATGTTTTTAATTTAAAAGCGGCAGACCCTTATTTCCCGTAGTTCATGTAGAATCTACCTTGCAGCATCAGGACTGAGGATTAAGAACTTGAAAGTTTTGTGCAAAAATGTTTGCTTACTATCTTTAGGGGTAAATTAAATTGAACAAACCATTAAACCCAGTTTTAAGTATATAGTACCTGTAGCATCCGGACAGAAGTTTGAACTCGAAATTAGCATTTCCTTGATATCTTCAACATTAAAATAAAGGGAACAAACCCTTAAACCCCTCGATATACCTATATCATGTTTCATTAGTTTCGTTTAGAACTTAAGAGTTCTGTAGCAGTTTTGAACATGGAAGTTTCATTGAAATAATATTTCATTTATAAAAAACTAATGACCAGTTCCGCCGTCGCTCGGGTGGGATGTTGAATATTTATGTGCTATTTATATTTTAATAATTGAAAGATCTATTTTCATATAGCCTATTGTAACTCTGTAGGTTTCATCAGGAAATGTTGCTGATGCTGAATCAGTCGTAAATAAATTATAAAATAGTTTATATTAGCACTTAAAGCAGGACAGTTTCGCTGAAAGCTGGCGGACTGGTCACGTTAACTATGCACGCTTTTGCTATTTCTGGCAATAAACTCCCAGGTCAGCAATATCAGTTCCTATGTATGGTTTATCAAATAAAAGTTATGGGAATGATCGTAGACACCAAGGAATTGCTTTTTCCGTATGTGTTATAGTAACGACATATCCAATATTACCGATTGCGAGAAATATAATTTAAAAAGTTTTTTTTGGTAATAGGATTACATTTATTACATGTATAAGTAGGCCATCAATTAAAAGAAAAAAAAATGTTTTTTTTTTTATTGACGCTACTTAAGGCTAAACAGGAGGGGTCGTCTGGTATTTTTCATTAATATCATCGCATATTATTGGAGCGCAGTGATTGTAAATCGCCGCGGCGTCCAAGCTCGTTAGCGTTTTTGATAGATGACGCCCGGTTGTTTGTTGAATTTGTTGTAACACTCGGCTGCCATGTAAAAACACTGCTTCGACAACCAGATACAAATGGACACTCCCCCTTGGCGATCAATGTTAACGAGCCACCACATAAATACATTTTATAGTTTAGACATATTGAGCTTGTTGACATTTACGTATTTATGGGATTCAAATTAACTGAAATACCGAATGATTGGATAGAACATAAAACATTCGTTCATGGTGTAATTAAATTAAGTTTAAAATAATAAATACTCTAGCTAGACGATCCACTCAAGGGAGGCTTGGAGACTATACCTGGCTCGCTTTCAATTCGACGTTTCTGCAGTGAACAACGTAGCGCATTTTACTTCATTTCATATTTAAAGCACATTTGTGCACAATACTTTTATAATAAGTAATTAAAAAATTAATGCTCAATTTAATATTAGACTGTAAAACATACATTTGAAATGGATTTTCAATGAATTAAACGTATGGTCCTGCCCATTTGGAGCAACGATGAATCAATAGCACTGTCTTGTTTTTACTTACGGCGAACCGGCAGTTCCCGTGCCCCGCTCTGCCAGCGTGTGGCGCCATGATTATTGTTTTGATGTACTATTCTAGTGTAAGGTATAATTCAATGGCGGCCACAGAAACGTCAATCCAGTAACACTCAGACTTCAATACAATTTAAAATGTTTTGAAATTCACGTCCGTATGTAGGCCACCGCTTACAATAACTGTTTCTCACCCGTTTACGTCGCCGAGATAAACGGCTGTGAGAGACAGATCTTAATTGTTCTTTTTGTCCAGGTTTTAACGAAACACTACAAACAATCGACTGAATTGAACAGCATCGAACCTCGATTCCTCGACTTGGAAGACTAGCGGACCAGTTCTTGGTGTTTAATTGCCATATGCCACTTGCATTTCATGCAAGAAAATAATTTAACAGTGTCTCATCATTTTGTTATTGATTCTGTTTTACCATCAGATAATCAAATAATGGTACCCGAGACAATAATTTTCTAAGTCATTATTCAATAATCGTGACGCGTAGCTTATAAATTTCGCTGTAGCGTTTTACACTTTAACACCTCGTCCATCTGATGTGAAACGCCGCCCAATAAGACAACGGCCGACTATTTTGACGAAGGTCGGTCACGTTTCGTCGATACTCGCCATGAGAATATTTGTTTTTTATTGTGCGCTCGACTTCGAGTAAAAATTGAAGTGTAATTTTACGTTTTAACCAGTGCCTGCCCCCTTTCGTTCCGCTCGCCTTGAGTGATGGTTATCATAATTGGAAAGAGGGTAGGTGAACAGAGCACGCCGCCTGGAAGACGTCAGTGGGCGTGAGCACGCGACGATTTCCTTCGTTCAAAGATTATGCCATTTCTTTTTATTTTTTGTTACCATTTCAAAAATAGGTCAGTCTTCTTCCATAAATATACACGGTCTCGTACACGTTACTTGATTATTACTAATAATGTTTAGTTAATTAGGTAGGTATATACATATATTGAATCTTTAGGAGGCTTAAACTATGACGTAAGTTGCGAGTTATTACGTGCTGTTAAAATTTGTTTAGTACATACGTACATATCTTCACGCTGTATCCCTAACGGAGTAGTCAGAGAGAACGGAGCGCCAAGCGTCGTGGTCCTTACATTTTAATTAGTTTATTTTTAGTGCTTATTGCTGTTATCAACGCATATGTTATGTCATACCTGAGTAATACAATGGGAAGATTAATAACGCGAATGTATTTCATCTCGAACCGTTAGTCCAACGACACGAGTGATCACGGCTGAACAACGCCGGAAGAGATGGACCGGATAATAAAGCATTAGCTCGCTGCCTCGTAACTTAATACTGTTGACGTAGAAATTGTTAGGTACCACGATGCGCTAAACTCTCCACATAGAGCGCAATAAAGATAGTAATTGTAATGTGCGAGCTCTGAAGTATCTTTGTGTTAGTACCTTTGTGTTAAAAAGTTCTTACTTATGGCTATTCTTATGCGACTTTAGTAATTACCTTTTTAGAATTAGTTGAAAGATGGTTGGCTCATAAAATATAGACAATGATTAAACCAGATTTTTAAATTACGAAACATTTTTCGATAGTAAATTGCTGTTTCTAGTTTCTTCTAGGTATTTTTTTTAAATAAATGCTTATGATTTTAGATACATACGCATACAGTGCTGGTTGTGAATTAAGTGTACCTATTTTTAATATATTATACAGGGTGTATATGAAAACGGGACAGTTACTTTAATGGATGAAAGGGCATAACTTTAGTATGTAGTTACAAAAAGAATTATCGAAAAAAACGTATCCGTTTAAGAGTTATGACCGTTTTAATTGTCAAGTGTTATCCCCACCATTTCTCGTAAAATTGGGTTGATCGTGTACAGTTACAGATTCTAAATCTTACGTTTTTTTTTTATTTTGTAATAATTTCATCCGTTACTGAAATACAGCCTGAAAACCATTTTCGAAAATAATGCGTATACCCCAATGGGGGTTTTCAGGCTGTATTTCAGTATATAACGCTTTTAGAAGATGTTATTCCTATAGTAATTATCTATCTATACATACATATATGAGCGAAATACCACTGACTGACTGACTGACTCATCATGAGGTCTCTGAAAGTATAGATCCGATTGACTTGAAATTTAGCATAGGTACTTCTTTCACAGTGTAGACGCTCATTAAGAACGGATTTAACGAAACTCCTGTCCAAAATAGTTCTGCTGTACCATGCGAAGCCGGAGGGTGGTTGCTAGTTCCTAATAATAGTAACTTTCTATTGGATAATGTTGATAAATGTTGATAAATGTTTTTGATTATTTCGATATATTGAAGAATAATTCTTCAATAACAATAAGAATATTTCTCTATGTAGTAAATATATTTCTTTATTATGTAGTAAATATTTACGCCTTGATCACTAAACATGAAGACATATAAAACCTCACGCGTTCCGACAGAAGCGATGTATCGTCGCATTAGTTTTTTATGCACATCGCATTATCTGTGTCACCAATGTAATCACAGTCGTGATGAATTTATAAATAATTCTTATACTTGTTGTAAAATGTATGTATTATATCACGTTCATGCATGTTCAATCTGCCTGTTTTGCTATTTATAGGCGCGCGTTAACTTCTTAGTGTATTTTTTCATGAAAGTTGTTTCCGACTTCTTGTAATTATTAAAATAAATTAATTTGCCTTTTGGTGGATATTCATGCTTGGATTAGGATTGTTAGATTTATGTAAGGTTATCATAAATTTTTCCGCGATTTATAATATATATTTCGAACTCAAATATGTGTAACTTGTGTAAAATAAACAGTAAAACTCCTTTTACTGTTCATGTCCTTATTTACATGATACAAAAACTCATTTAAAATATTTCTTTGTTTGTTCAGGCTAGATCTCTCAGATCCATTTGGGTAGGATTTTTACTAGAAGTTAAAATATTTTCAGTAAGAGATTTAAGCAACTTACAGATTAAAAAAAAAAACGTGAGGGGTCGGAAGACCCCCGACAGGAATAAAGTTTTTTAGCTACAGTTTCCATTTCTCAAAACATAACGGCAATAATGAGACAATAAAACTCACGTGTAATTTAAAACGAAAACAAATAAAGTTTAACAAAATTTCCTCGTGTAAAGTGATCCCTATGAATTAGCGTGTGTTATGAAGAGACAGAGAGAGAGTCGCTGAGAGTGGAATGGAGGGTACATAACGCTTTTCCGTTACTTGACGATTTCTACCAACTCACACTTCCCGTAAGCCGCGTTAAGGTACTTGGTTCCAAAAATGAGGTTGAGTTGAAATTAAATATGAAATGTTCTCCATTTTTTCACTTGCATTAGTTTTGTAGACATGAAGCTTATGAAACCTCGAGGTTATTCAAAAGCGGAAAAAGCTAGAAGATTAGATAAATATTGTTTACCGTATTGTTTATTGGTAGTATTTGTGTAACAGTCATAGTATGTAGTATGTACCTACATACATCATTTAATGCTTTATCTTTTAACATAGTATTCGTCACATATCTCTTAGCGCAACATTCACCTGGTGAAGCTGCTATAGGTACGCTTTTGTTTAAACTATTAATGAAATGGATAGGAATATAATCGATATGAAGTGAAATAAAGAAATGGATATTCAATCTTTAATGTAAAATTTTGCCATAGATGCATTGACTAGTCATAGGTGGAACCACTTTGAAGTTTATTTGAAAATGTTGGTATCACATTTTAAAGTAATAACTACTGTTTTAGCTTCTCGCGAGGTTTTATTTATTTATTCTTTATTGTAACATAACATAACATAACTTCACGCTGTATCCCCAACGGGGTAGTCAGAGAGGACGGAGCGCCAGGAGTCGCGGTCCTTACACACCTCTTTCGCTTCCTCAAATCTCATCATTCTCCTCACACATTTTCGCCTAGGTATGCGGGTGCTTTTGACATTTCCGTCTGCTAACACTCTGGCTATTGACACACTTCTTTATTGTACACCTTATTATATACAATTGGCAGTCTTATATAGCTCTCAGCGATTTCTTCCAGACAACCTTAGGATGCAAAACGCGGAAGAAAAAATAAAAATGAGGCAGTATGTGGTGTAAGTACTATATTGATAAATATCGCCATAAATATACTTAATATGTAAAAATAATGTATAGCAAAATACGAGTATACATATAATGCAATAATACATACAAATTAATATATAAATTCGAGATGAATAAATACATACTATAAGTACATATACGTATATAAATATAAAATACATATGGTATATTACACATATATGCAAGTAAAGTATATACATATTATTTACTAATAAAGAACATTAATAAGAAGATAAGATAAAGATAGTGTTCCTTCAGACGTTTCTTAAACACTTGCAGTGATTGCGATTGTCTAATGATCATAAGTAGTGCGTCCCATATTCTAACAGCTTGCACTGTGAACGATTTATCTATAAATCGCTATTTCGAGTTTTAAGTTTTCTGATGATCCAAGAATCTTGAATGTGTGTTGTGTAGAAACTGGAAATGTCTTTTAAGATAAATGGGACTATTAAGATCGAATAATATATTATATAATAAAAAGAGAATATGAGCATCCCGGCGAAGGCGTATAGGTAACCATTTGAGGTTTAAACGAAAATCTGAAACATTATCATATTTACGTAATCCAAATATGAGTCTAATACAAACATTCTGACGTCAAGCTTGTTAAATTGGTCTTCGGTGAGGTCTAGATAGCTGGCATCGGCATAGGCAAGAATAGGAAGAAGAAGAGATTGAGCCAGCGCAATTTTTGTGGCACGAGGGTTTTCCAGAATGACTTCTAAAGAAGAAAATAAATTTACACGTAATGAGAAACTATAATATACACCGAGAAGAATTTTGGAAGGGTCAAGTGTCATTTCTATGAAGAGATGCTCATCAGTATTTAAGGAGGGTGTTTGAGAGGATACACTAACTATAGAAAAAGGGATGTGTGGTCGAATGTAAATGCCAACACCACCTCCAACGCCATTTGTACGATCATTTCTAATAAGATGAAACTCTGACAAAAAAGGTTTTATTTTACACAAATGAACAAAACAATTTTAAACACATTTTTAAAGCCTTAAGTGTCTTCTTGCAGCGTGCCGTCAACATGTGGTAAACGTTAAAATATGTGATGATCATTTTATTAATTTAATATCAGCTGTCACTTAAGGCTGCACGCGTATCAAAACGTTAAGTGGATAACATCTGTCTCATACATTTTAAGTATTTTATTCTCGGTATACGACGTTATTTTTCATACTAGGTTTTCACGATTAATTGCGCCTGACTTTGATAACCGAAAGGAATGTTTCTGCAGTGAAAGTTATAGTAATTGAATTAACTAAAAACTGTCCTTTAGCTTTGAAGAGAAGTTGTATTCTTTCTTCGAACAGACAAAATATTCGTTGAAAATGTTTAAAGATAAATATTTTATGTTTTCTATTTGCCCCTCATTTCATACACAAATATATACAAACAATGCTAAAGGTTCTTTCTGTTTGGCGACGTTCTCACATAGCTTTGCCGAGGAATCCTGGAAACACGAGTGAGTAGAATGGATGCTGTAGATAGTCAAATTTACATAGGTTATTGTGCCTTTACCGGTTGAGGTGATGTTTAATAGATATATTTTTAGTAAATTTATAATTGAGAATGTGGAATCGATTTAATATTTTAAATTTTGATTAAGCAATTGATATAATCGCCTAGCAATTTGACCGGTCATTTACATATCTGTTATGACTTGGAAGGGATGATTCGCGGTTGTAAAAAAGAATTTGTATGAATTTGAAATTAACATAGATCTATATGTTAATTATGTTTGTGAAAGTTGACTAAGTCGTAAAATTTTCGAAATAATGGAAAATATTGGCAGAACTTACTGATTTATGCACACAGTCTGCGGCGTTAACGTACTCTACATTATTTCAGTTATTTTACTGTAATGCTCTCGCGAGACGTACAGCTATTATTATTTCAGTACTGACTACAGATAAACTAATGCAAAAGCGTTATGACGCATTTATTGTTTGAAATGTGTGTATTTACTATGTGGGGTCACGTTTGCAATTATAGTAAACGACACTATATAAAAAGGGAATGTTTGGTACTTAAGTATTTTTGTCGTCTGTTACATAATATGCAATTGATGTAATGTAACATATTACTGCTTGTTCTTTAACCCATGTTCAATTATCTTTTATTCCTATAAAATTGAATGTATTTTGTTTATTTTATTTAATGGGTTCTCATTTTTGTTTCTTATTGAATCTGCTTCGCTTTCCATGTACTTGTAAAATAAGTTGCCTTATTGTCAACTGATAAATAAAAACAAATTTTATTTCAATGAGAACTTTGTTCAGTGCTCTGGGAACATTGTCGCCTCTGGTTGCCCGTCGTCGGGTGCCGCTACCCGCCGAGTCAGCCCTATTCAAATGTCAGTGTGATATCCGCCCGCGCGCCGCTGATACCCCGCTTGCGCTCTCCTCGCAGATACTGAAATGTCACACGCCACACGACGCAATCAATTTCGTATTTGTATGCTTTGCTTCGATAGTGGTAGCAGTAGATTTACCGAAACTTCAGTTTTTTGTCTTAACTGATATTCGATATTGCATATCTGATATATAATTAAAATTCTCAGAAAATTTAACTATTTTCGTTTTCTTGAAACTCGAAATCAAGCACTTAGCGTAATTACCTAAACTGGGAATTGAATTCAAGACCATTTACATATTCGGAAGGCACTAATTTCAGGACTAATTTAGTCGCAATTTAGTTAGAAATAGCTAGTTTTGAATTATTTACACAGTATGTTTGAAGGCTAATCTTTAATGTAGTTAATTTAATTTATTAACGTATTAAAGTTTTTGTATATAGTAAGTAGCTCCAATAAACTTTAGGTCCTACCTAGTGACGAGTAAAGACACATTATTTTGTTATTTGACACGTTATTATTATCAATTGAAAATTTGAAAGTAATGTACTTAATTTAAAGAGATATCAAAGCGAAGAAAATAAATATGTTATAAATAATCGTATTTTACTGCCAAAGTCAATTTCAGTATGTTTTAATTCCTTTATTATGTATTTCATATATTAATAAATAATTTTCGTGCATGCTAGGTTCAAGGTTACATGATCGATGATGTGACAAGGTTACATGATGAAAATTTACTGGTACACTATGAAGCCATTAGGTCGTATGAACGTGGATATATATAAAATTGATATTAGGCACATTCCATGCCAAATGTCGAACTATTACTTTGAGCTGCGTCGATATTAACGACGCAAGTCCTTACTTATTTACTTAATGTTTATTAGCAGGAAATCGATATAAGCGACAAATGAACTGCCTAACTTCTCCAATTTATACCCTCTCTACTTCATTACCCAGTGTAATAATGGCTGCGCCTTTACTCCGAATTCTTACACTTGTTCCCGTTATCGAGGACAAACATTTACATTTTCAATTTAATTCACAACACAGTAGCACAGTTTCTTAACCGTATTCAAAGTTGGAAAGTGATTAATCAACGTCTAACAACATTCTTATTCACGTCCAGAAGCGCAAGAAATACAGCCTTTAAATGTCTGAAAGATAGCTCCACAGTGGCTGGCAACCAATTGTCCCTTTTAACCGGTCGGTCTCATTAGCATGGCCCGAGCGCTTCGTCCTATCTACTTCTTGGATTGATACATTGACGGTAAAGGTTTCTTTAGTAGTTCCAACTACACTCGTAATTAGGATTAGTCGTTTGACATGACCGTTAGCATTTGATCGATTCATTTTACGATAACGTAGATGGGATCGAGATTCGGAGAATCTTAACCATAAAAACATTTATTTGACTATCTTTAATCGTGTTTTAGAAAATTGAATGCAGTATACTGTTTAGGCTGTGTACATGTGTAGAATGTAGACATGTATCTTTTATGTAAGATGGTGATATGTAGAGTGAATTTATAGGAGCTAGATTGTGGTAATCGCGCATTCGCTGTCGCAATTTAACGAAGCACGATTGTTTTTCTTAGTTTTGAATAATATCGAGCGAGAGCGCTTGTTAGTATCTGATGACGATAAGTACTTTCACAGGTCGCGCAGTACTGTTTGTTGGTTACAAATGAACAGTGTGATTATAGGATCTAACTCCGCGATAATTTAAACGTTTGCAGTACCACCGCGCCACCAACCGGGCTGGCCGAGATGGTTGTGATTACAACCGCCGCTTCCTCCTATAGCGAGACCATACTTGCGATTTTGCGCAGTATTGTGCGCTACGACTTATAAGGAATAAATGTTTGCATACTTTAAATATACTTATTTACGTACCGCTTACTAAGCCAGTATCTTACAATGTACCGTATATCAGTTTGTTAAAATTTACAGATACTTATCGATTATAGGAATGCGTACATGTATTTTAATTGAAAAGCTTACCTTTTGAAGTACTTCTGTTTTTAAGAGGATACTATAGTGATGAATAATTAGACAATAACACAGTTTATATTATTGTAGATTGTATCGAGTCTGGGTGTACTAGGCGACCTCTAGCAGTCGTCGCTTGTTTCTCATAGCATGTGCCCTATGCCCTAATTTTAAATCAGATGATTGGTGTGTATCGTCTGGCGCATCTGTTTATTATTATTTATCATTACTTATCCTATTCTATATTACGAGCAATAATTGTAATGGCGTTCTCGAAAACGGCTTTAACGATTTCGATGAAAATTTACAGTGTAGAGGTTGACGGGTGCGAAAAATCGATCTAGCTAGTTCTTAGTTCTCTCTCCGTGTTTTTTCGTGTTCCATACATTCATTTCATTCATTTTCCATACATTCAAATTAGTATTGATCGATCATTTCGCTTTACCTTGCTCAGCTGCAGTGCTCAGGTTCGAATCGGAATAATGCAGTCAGCCTTTTTTTTTTAAATACTACCAACCCTAAAAGACACCGAGCAAAGCTCTTTCACGCAGTTACTGCTATACTAATACAAAGTAGTTTATAATGAACTGTGCTGTTGTCTTCTGACTGTTAATTTTATCAAAAGGCTATTCCCATATGTACTCCCCGTCAAATACTGAATATTTGCCACACATAATTTAAATAACTATTAATTGAAAACTAAAGGCGAAAATGTGTGAGGAGAATGATGAGATTTGAGGAAGCGAAAGGAATATGTAATGACCGCGACGCTTGGCGCTCCATCCTCTCTGACTACCCCGTTAGGGATACGGCGTGAAGATATGTATGTATGTAAGATAACTAAATTAACAGGTGGTTTCCTTACTGAAATTGCAAATTGCAAGCTTGTAATTACATATTTATAGCGAGGTACAAATGCTACAAATTAAAGTTTTCAAATAAAGTTGAAGATACGTGATTGTTTTAGTCGAGTAAAGTCTGTTAGTGATTCGTGTATGTAAGCCGAGGCCCGCCCGCCGCGAATTCGATGCGCGCCTCTATAGCCAACTTGAAACTGCAGTGTACGCGATATGGATCTCACGTTTACCGCCGACTAAATAGCGGATAAATTAGCTAACTAAGCTAAATTAAAAGAGATTGTAACTAGTGGTCGAGTCACTTATTCACCAGCAAAGTAAAAATATACTTGCAATACTAATATTCTTTAAGTTTCGCAATATTTTTAACTAATATCGTAACGTAATGATGAACATTTCAGAGGTATTTGTGAAAGGTCTCTCCACAAGATTGTAGTGGGAACTTGAGAAAAACTGGAAAACAAGTGGTCGTTGTGGTCGTTATTGAATGCCTTTGTTGTGTCCGGTGGACGTTTGTACAAATGTTCCTTGCGTACAATAGAGGAGGGAACAGAGGCACGCGCCAGCTGTATCGTGCGGGTACATTGCCACCAATATTACTTAAGATGTTACTAACTTGTAAACAAAACATTTTTCTAATTATACCTTTAATCAATCTTTGGAATCAAACTAAAAGTTTATGAGTAGGTGTGATGTGTTACTGAAAGACGTACTTGCAGACATTGACTTAATAAAATATAGTCTGCATCATGTTTATTCAGCAATATTCAATACAACACACAACAACGATTTCACTATTGGCGCTATTTTCTAGAATGGTAACCAATCGGTTTATTTGGTATGTGTCATATTTGATGTCAGGCAGACTTATTTGAGTTACCTGAAGTACCTACACGACGTGGAGTTTTGTCTTTTTATTGTTTGTGTGCTTGTTATTGTATTTATTGGTTTTGGTTATCTATCTATACTAATTGAAAGCGAGTGGTAAAAGAAGCCAAGGAAGACCAAAGCTGAGTTATGAAGATCAAATAGCTAGAGTGTTAGTAGATGGAAATGTCAAAAGCCCTCGCATACCTAGGCGAAAATGTTGTGAGCAGAATTATGAGATTTGAGGAAGCGAAAGAAGTATGTAAGAACCGCGACGCTTAGCGCTCCGTCCTCTCTGACTACCCCGTTAGGGATATAGCGTGAAGATATGTATGTATGTATCTATACTTAATATTATAAAGAGGTTAAGTTTGTTTGTTTGTATGTAATGGATAAACTCAGAAACTACTCAACCGATTTCAAAAATTCTTTCACTTATAGAAAGCTACATTATCGGCGAGTAACAGGGGCTGTATTTTATTTTCAAAAAAATTTCTACCCGTGCGAAGCCGGGGCGGGTGGGTAGTATCTAACAAGTTAAGAAGATTAGTGTTAGTATTACATATCCGCGTTAAAGTTTTTTTTGCATAAACCGTATATAGATTCAGCTAGAGCCAATCACGTCCCGTGCTATCGACACTACTTGTGTATATTGTGTCTACTTAAAGCCACTTTACAATGCCACGTCTCGCCACCCTTTGTGCACTTGTCGTGTGTTTGACTGGTTTGGAATAGTGGTTACCCCTCTTCGCGGAAGCGAGATCAAGGAGCCCGATTGCAGAAGACACGCCGGCCCAAGGCTCAATCTTATGTGAGATCGCTTATTGCCACTGTACCAGAAGCCAATTATTTTAATTCTCCATTGAACTCTATAAATTAGAAAATAATTAGATTTCCAGTCATCGTTTCAACTCAGTCATTTTAAGTAGGTACACAGAGCCTAGAGTACTCATGTATCGAGTTATAATAAGGATTTTTTCATTGAAAATTCATGATGGATCGTCGCAAAATCTATGATTGATTTGTGCTGTATTATTCGTAGCTTTCATAAGAGTCCCTTCTGCCGGTTTTCGCGTTTGCGGCTTTCCGCGCCCCTCAATCGCTATGATTGATTGCTCGCTGGCAAACTTCATATGTTCGGAAGATAATTTTGTATTTCAGCCGTAAACAGATTACGTATGAAAAGAATCATCTCTTTTCCCTGTTACCAGATCTGTCCTGAATGTTCATCGTGACGCCGCATTTTTACCGGTTGATTACACGTGTACTTATGTATTTATTGGGAAAATTTTGTAGCATTTTGACGATATTCATACGTAATACGGTACGTGAATGTTATTATATATCTAGGTACGTCTATAAATTGCGTGTAATAGATTTTACCTTTGATTTGTTACAGCTGTCGAGTGCATTTGATATAGCCTTATATTTGTTTTGATAAAAGTCTCAATTTAGTGCAGTAAACTTTTGCATTTTGAATATTAATAACTGGTCAGTTCACGCGAGAAATGAAAGTAACTAGAAGCTGCTATAAATAATGATACTAAGTTCACTATTTAACAATATGAATAGAGTTATATATATACGAGTATATTTGCGCTTTAGTTAGTGGTATATCTAGGTGTTTGTAACTTAAATATGTAGTTCAGTTCCTGTTGGAAAATCTCGTGTGTAGTAAATTATAAGCTTTTAATTCACGTAATAAAATCGGGTTTTAATATAAAGTGAGTGGCGTGAACTGGACCAGTCGGTAGCTCGTTACAGACTGTCTATCGCGTTTCTATCAAGATCACGAGCAAATTGATCTGCGCACGCGCAGTTGGACGCATCGACTGACATCGGTGCTCATTGAATGAAGCTAGTTGTACTAAAAAGCCGTATATCGCGATTTTATTGCACTTAACTAACTTCCATAGAACTTCACATAGGTGTTCTATTGAAGCTAAGTTCTAATTTATTTATCCAAATAGCAGTAAGCGCAATATTATGCGATGCAAACGTATCTAAAAATGTTATGTTTTTTGATGTATTAAAATCATCGGATACTTCATATTATTCACTATACTGTCTGTCTGTACTCTAATACTGTCACATTATTTAGACACGAATAAACTTGAAATATTTGATGTCATAGACGCAATTATTATTCGTAACGACTTCCCACGGCTGTGGTAGCGTGTTCGCGAAACTAGAGCGAACGGTGACACAGAGAGCTCACGAGGAAGGTAATGTCGGCAATTTAACAATACAGATAGTACCACTATAACATGATCTTCTCTAACTCCCGTCCAAAACTAATTATGAGAAGACAGAGGTGTAGTATAAGTAAAGCACATAGGTCTTCTAAGGGTGGTCTTTGATACTGTGCTAAGCCCGTGGCGATTTCATAACGTTGGCATTTGTATGAGAGAGTAGTCGTCGTCGCGCTGTTGGCGTAATGTCGAGTCTTGAAGCTTGTACTACACGAATTGTGTGATATGTTTCGCCTTTTACTATTTTAAGTTCTTTGAGAAATGGAGTATAATTATTTATTTACTATTTATATAAATGGCCTTGGCATTTAAAATAGCGTGTAGGTACTGATGAATTCATTATCGATTAGCCGAAATTGCTGAAGTTTAGACGTTATAGACGTAAAAATCACAATTATTATATATATATTCGATATAAATGACAAAGTTTTTTGTAAATCTATTCATAAGAGAGTAAAACAGAGAGTGAAATTTTGTATAAGAAACTTCTTCCTTCATGCTTACTCGATACTTTATGAAAACTTACTTCATAACCCAAATAATTAAACACTTATTGCAGCATTTTCCAATGCCGCTGAAAGAAATCAAATGATGAGGTTTCTATTTTACGATGGTATGGTATCCAAAAACGTTTTAGCCTGCTACTTCGTAGTACCCAATCGTATGAAGTCGGGGCGTTTCACTAAACACATTTTTACCTAATGTATATTAAATTCGATAAATACATACATATATTCATTGAAATTATTGTTATTATTATTAGAAATAGTTTAATGCGTTTTTTAACGGTTACAAGATACTTTCTCAACAACAACTCTCTGACTACCCCGTTAGGGATACAGCGTGAGGATATGTATGTATGTATGTATGTACAAGATACTTTTGGCTTGAAAATTACAAAATTACTTAACAGTAGAATTACTTTAAATATATTTTTGTGATTTCATTGTCTGATATTTGGGTATAATGTCTGAAGGCAATTTTATCTAATTGCGTCCTCAGTTTTGATTACCTAAACCGCGATTAAGTTGCCATTATATGTATTCGTCACTACTAAATCTGTTTATAATGGTGTTGTTTTCCGAAATACTTTGATTTACTGCGAATGGGTACATAATTGCATCGGAGTTATTGTCTGATGGATGTAATCTATGTCTTGTTCAGTACCAGTGACTCAGTCACAGCTAGAAGTAACCGAGTAGTAATTTAGGTCGATCCGTGACTTGATTTGCATGTAGGGCGGTTTGGCTGGGCTCACAGACGGAGTGTTTTATGTGTCTATTCACTGATTTTACGTGAACTCTCCCGGCGAACGAACCAGATTCTTGTTTCCAGCCGTTAAACTAAGTATGTTATCGATTAAGGAATGAATTTACGTAAGCACCAAACTAATAATGTTGTAATTTCAACCCGTAATTTTAAATCTTATGTTGCGTAAGTATTTGAAATTAATTTTATTTTAAACAATTTTGCATAGAATTAGATGAGGTTTCTTTAGCTTTGTCGTCTATTATTTTATGCGCAAGAAAAAATTAACATTGCAAAAGTGTCGTAAGGACGACAGCGCTTCTATTACTAGTGGTGACTAAGCGAACGTTGTATTGGTAAGAGGCTGTGCCCGCACCCAGATAGTGAGAAGTGATTCCGCACGTCAAAACATGCGATTGACAGCAATACATTAGGAACTATCGAACGATCGCACCGCCAACGCTGCCGACCTGCGAGTTGTAATTTTTCACTGTCAGCGTAGAGACTAAACGTCCTCGTCATCGCTTCGCCTGGTGACTGTCAAAAAATGTTAATGCAATTTTCACCCATGAGGGTGCTATAAAATATTGCTGTTAAACCGCTAACCTAACCACTTACACGTCGAAGTGAAGGACTATCGCGAATATTTGGATACAAATCCATTAACAACTATTAGTGTTTTATCAACCCCTTTCACTTTGTTTTGCATTGCGCTACAAATTTGTCATGCTTACAAGAAATACTATGTTATATGGATGCGTTAAACATTTTACAACTGTTTATTTCCAATGATTGAGTTGCTATTATTATCTATTGTATATTGGGTTCGTTGATTTGGTTTGTTCTGGGTGTCATGCTGTAGGAATCTGCGGATATTATTGGTGCAACAGCATCGTGGCGGTGATTTCGAGATAAAGCTGGATATAATCAGGTTAGGTACGCTGTCGCTCACCGGAGCAAACAGTAATTGCCATGGTTATGTGTTACACGAACCGACTAAGGACCGCTAAAATATCGCTTGCATTTGCGCAACGGTAATTACGCGATTGGAGATTGACAACGTGATAACATTGTCCGTGTTGTCATATTACCCTTTGAGCAATCGACTTATAAAACGGTCATGATTCTATGTCGAATGATGATATGTAAGGTTATTTTAAGAGAGTTAAGCAATTCAATAAGTATAGTAACAAAATAAATCGTTAATCTAAAGTGCTGTAAGTAATCAGCATTAATCAAATTTTATTTGCTTGTTATGAAACTAGATGTCTTCAACAGTTTTATAGATTGAGGCTGGATTATTTGTTACATGCATATTTATCTGATTAGATCTATAGCTATTTAAAACGTGGTCTAAGCAACAGAGCTTTGTAAAATTTACATATCCATTATGTTTGCTCTAGATTCTGTATTAGAATTGTTACAGATACTAGGCACTAAGTTTCTAGACGATTTACGTCTATGCTCCGATTTAACGCTGATTTAACTATACCGCGATAGTTATATGCAGTGTGCGTGCAGTTTCACGGCATATCATATCGGATTTGTTAAAATTTACGGTTTTACAATTACTGTGATATTATGTAAGCTACCTGATATTTTATTCTATATCATTTGTTATTAGTATTTTTCAACTGAATGTATGTCTTTTATGTTTTAAAAATAAAAACAAGTAATCAAGACTTATGTTCTATTTGTCACTAAATGCTAATATCATTTTTAGCTTTTAATCAAAACTAAATCTAACATTATTCCTTAGATAGGAAATAACGAAATATGCCAGATAAACTACATATGACATAAACTAATATATGTACGCCGACAGATTTAAATTTATTTTTGAATAATTACACTAGTTTGTGTCTGTGCTGTTTTAAAAATGTATTAAAAAAACATAACGTGTGCAATAAGGACTAATGTATATATTACTTTGTGTCGTAAGAGATCCAAGAGATAATTTTGATGAGAGAAATGCCTCAACAGTTTTATGCATACGTATGGAATAAAGGTATGATTTTAAAGGTAGAAATTTAGATATTTTCTTTAAATTCACTAAATGTGTCAGTGAATGTAAAATTTTATTAAAGAAAAAGTAAAAATAGAAATAAAAAATTTTGAAATTAGTAAAAAATACTTAAAAAATACATCTTTTTTAGTTCCTTTTACAGTTTTTAAAGTCGAGTTTTTGATTATTCAATAATTTTTTTATTTTCAAACTTTTGGTTTTCAGAATTTGAAGATCACAGGTATAATATATAGCCTTGGATTAAGACCAATCCAACGATACCTTATACTTAAAAATTCATCAAACCGTTTAACCTGCGAAGGTCGCAAAGAAACAGACGTCCGAAAAATATCACCCTCCTACTTGAGCGGTCGGGTAAAAGCTCTCTTATGCAAGAATAGTACTTATACATTCTTGTACCCTCCTAAGCTTTAAAGTACCGGTTTGTCATAATAAAAATTAAGGCTGTAATACATCTTATACAAACTTTAATGTTTCACGACACGAAACTGTGTTTGAAAATGAAATGAAATTGGGATCCACATAATATTTACTCGTTTTTATCCTGTAATCTTCGCTCTTATCTTTTCTTTTCCCTCCAATACATGTTTTAACAATAATAATATCCTGAAAATAAACGTCATGAAATTCGTGTATAGAGTACTCGTGCTATGTAGATAGACCTTTATTTTCTCATGGGGTAAATGTGTTGTAATGGGATTATGTCGATGTTTGTATTGCGAATACTTCCATGGGCACGCGTACAGTCTTCGTAAATGCTACCAATCCTGCCTTTTAATATCGATTAATTTTCGAAACAATGTTTTCCATTTTAAAGTTCATTGGCGCAGTCACGAGCTCACATTTAATGTTTACAATTTCAATAACTATGTTTACTTATGTTACCACTTGTTTTGGCTTATCGTTTTATGTTGATATCCATACGATATTGAATCTAATATTCAACAAAAGGTGAATTTATGAATAAGTAAACAGAGTACTCTATTTTAACTTTCCCTATGCAAATAATTTTAAGTTTAAACTCCTAAGTCGATATATTTACATGTAAATATTATGCATATAGTACACACATCGAAGCAAGAATATTTATTCTGAATAATAAAATTCAATCTGATACATTAATGTAGTCTCCATTAAACGATTAAACGTGGTTCGCTCATCTGTATGCAACGTTGCATTCGTCTTCAAAGTGCAGCCGCTCGGATATATTCGGATTTGTGCTTCTCTTGCCTGCTGACTGCATTTCGTAACACTCATCGTACAAATGTACATCGTTACTATCTGTGTTGCGAAATATACTACACTCACATGACGAAAATTGTTAGAGTATATATACATATTACCATAGACAAACATAGAGCTCGTTGTCGCGTGACGACTTTTAATTTGTTAATATCACCTATGAAATGAATGATTCCCTTGATTATTGCGATATGTAATATCACAATCATATACAGAACACGTAACCATTATCAAAAAGTACAGTACTTCTTTGAAATGAAACAGAAATAACACAAAATAATAAGATAAATTAACACCGTTCTCCACAGCGTGACGACTTGTGACGACCTGTCATTCAAAAATAGTTACTATAGCGTCTCGTGTGCTGTCCCTATCCTACTCGTACCACTATCATAGAAGATTACATTCTAACTCGCATTCTTTGTACGTGTATACGCCAGTATATACTAAGTTTATGCATATTACTTACATCGCATCATCGCCCTTTTGAGATGGGCAGAGCATCAGTGCACAATGAAATCATGCTAAGTATATAGTAATAGGTTGCTGTGCTTTTACCTATACCAGTTCCTTATAAGTTTATCTCTTGGCTGACATTTATAGTCTGAGTGGGAAAATAAGCACCTGGCATATCTATATTTTCTTTCTCTCACGACCAATAGGAAAACATAAGGGCATTTGAATGCGATAATTTTGTTATTTATTATTGTCGTTAGTATAATAAATACATAATCAATATGTCATCGTACTATTTCACGGAAGAACACTGACCCCCATAACATGTGTTTACCTAGAACGAGGGTCAGAGTGTTCTTTTTACAAAATTGTATTGTTTATAGTTAATCAATAATATGAGTATATGTGTATGTATGCATATTATATATATGTCCATTTCGATTTGTATGTGTTGTGAGTTTTAATGAATATTGTTATACTATTATAATATTACTTGATAAGGAATAACAACATATTTGAAGGCCGTAATTCTCGATGGAGATGACGATGGCAGAGGACAGCACAGGCGATTAAGGCGCACAATCAGGTCTGTAGTTCGGGCGAGTCTGCCCTTTATATTTATAATGTGCCTGACCGACGCTTATCGCATGCGAATGATCTGCCCACGGCGTACAGACTGCTCCGCACACATATTTTATTTTATTCGCGCTACTGTGATGTAATGAGCTGATAAATGGGAGAAAACCACCAATTAGTGTCGATGAATTTATTGTTTCTACTAAAAACGTTGGGGGGCCAGATAAATCGCGAAAAAATGTATTTTTAAATTTGCTGTAGTGGGATTTAAATCAATAATTAGATGAATGCAATTACACGGAACGTCAATTAAGGATATCTCGATGGAGATTAATGTGCACAGGTAACAATTTTTTAATTTTCTTTTACAAAACCCTTATTTCTGTATATAGGCTTGAGAAATAATAGATTTAATACATATAAAAATACATTTTAGAAATATTCTTACAATATTAATTAGTTCCCGTATAGAGCGCAAAACTTGACCATAGTCTTTTTTGATTATGAAGAAGAAATCTGCACACGAATACCCTACCGTCTGAGGGAGAAATTGGGTTATGTGCGGTTTTTATTCACTTAAATTCTTGCGGTGATCGTCGTCTGCGCGCTGGCGAGGGGCTCCGGGATTTTATATGGAACAAACCTGAGTCCTTCTCGCACTGTGCTGAAGCACTTTTAAGGCAGGCAGTTACAGAGCCCCACTGCACCCTCGCAGTGCCGCGACAGCGTGGACCACATACACTGTCGTCCTTCTCGGGATCGCGTGCATGAACGACTGGAGCCCTGACTACAATTGGCCGCGACCCCAAAAGCCCGTTTTGTCGCCTCATACGACAAGCAGGACTGATTACCATAGAGCTTATATAAGCAACCGTTATTAGGCTAGGTCATAGTAGCTTAGATGCTTGTGTTTCAGTAATGACAATGATTTAGTGCAATATCTAATTTGCGAATAAATACATAATTGAGTCTTAACATTGAATATTTGTATTCAGTACGTGTACAGGACAGATATATACATAATGTACGTGTATACTACACAATTGAACTTAGATAAAGATTAAACTTTTATATAAACGGTGTAAATAACCCTATTTTACAATTCTGTCTAAACCGAGTTTTCGCATTTTATCATGTCTAATACACGGATTTATTTCAATCATATGAATACTTATATAATCGCGTTTCATTTAACATATCCACTAAAGTGAAATCGTGAGCACTTAATACATACTTTGTAATCTTTAGAGATTCTAGAAATGAGTATCAATAAATGAGTAGCAGTTTATCCGTTATTTATAATGTCATTCGTGATCAGGACAGCTGTGGTGTGAATAAATGTTCTAAGGGGTTAGACAAATGATAAATTTTTAAAATTAATTATAGATATCATTAATTATTTATAAGACCTAATACAATACTCTTGTTGTATTTTATGTTTTTAAATTTCAAACTTTATATTCCCCGAATGAAATTTTTAGTTTTGCAATAAATGAGAGAATTGTTAATTCGAATACAAGTTTCCAATTTGTCTCCTGTTTAATTCTTATTTGTATCTTTTATGTGTCAACCAGTGCAAAGTGATTTGTGTTAATCTATTATAATCTACAACCTTGTACCAGTCCCTGGCCGAATTATGAAACGCACTTAGTTTTTCTCATAAATTTGTGCTTTCAATTGTCTATGCGCCATAGTATTACGCTTTAGAATGTTCGTAGTTTCAAATTTTTTATATTCGACTCACACCATTATTTTAAAATTTGTACACCAGACAGCAAGCTGCAAGCAACTGGCGACTCATTGAGTTGTGCTTTAACAAAATTACGACGACAACGAGAGAAGGAACCGTCCACACATTCAAGATGCCATACAGTCCTGCTGTCGAATAAAGGCTCTGATTGCCGCCAAAGGAGGAACAACAAAATATTTTATAGTTTGTTACATAACGTAAAAAAAAAAAACAATTTAAAAAAATATTTTATAAATGTATTTTATTATTATAACCAAAATTGATATTTTTTTTAATAAATATGATCAACAAGCATAGGGATCCTTTGTCCTATCCTATAATACGAGTAATATTTGTATGTTTGTAATCGCGTTCTCGAAAACGGCTCCAACGATTTCGATGAAATTTACAATATAAGGATTTATAGGGGCGAAAAATCGATCTAGCTAGTTCTCAATGCTGGAAAAATTCGTTTTCTCTGTTTTCAGACACTAAAACTTGCTAGCGAAATATGTCAAAGTCAAAGTCCAGTCAATTTATTCAAGTAAACCCATTTACAATTATTTTTGAACATTAAATCTACTTTAGTTCGGTTCAAATAGAAAACCTGGACACTGAGAAGAATCGACAAGAAACTCAAGTATTTTTTCTATTTCATTTTACAAAAGGTTTATTAAAATGCGATATTTTCATTAAGCCAGTAAATGCATATGCAGAGAAGATCATTTCCAGACTAATAATAATAATAATGTACTTTATTGCACACAAAACAAAAGAAATAAAGTTAATATAATATGTACAAAGTAAAATACAACAGGCGGTCTTACCGCTAACAGCGATCTCTTCCAGACAACCTAGGGATGGACAGATTAGTCGGAAATAACTGAAAACGTGGGTTTTGCTGCAAACATTATACGAGACACTTGTACACAATAATATATATTATATGAACACACACACACATACGCAAACAAATAGGCATTCACTACACAGACTATTGTTTTATCTTAAATTAAATCGTTTATTTTATAGTATGATTGTCTAATCAATGTACGTTTTATAACCGATCTAAATTTATTCTCTGTTAATTTAGTAATTTCCTGAGGAACTTTGTTATAAAAACGAATGTAGTTACCCAAAAATGAAACATTTGACTTATGTAATTTAAATTTTGGAATAACCAATTAATCACGATCTCGGGTTTCCATACCATTAATATCGCCTTTCTATTTAAACAGATCTATATTTTTCCTCGTGTACATAATTATTTCAAAGATGTATATGATATAAATATGATTCGTAAACGAAATAGAATTATTTGGTAATTTCGCAGCAGAGTTAACCTGCTCAATAGCACAGTGCCTAAAGCGTAGGTCTTTTAGGCCGAAGTGCGCGGTTTCGAATCCTCTGCAGTGCAGTACTTTTTTGTTGTTTTTTTTACATACAATCAAACCTAAAAGACACCGAACTAAGTTCGGTCTAATATAATTATTCTAATATAATTATTCCTAATATAATTATTTAGGCGTAATCATTTAATTATATCTAATGAATTGGCCAGGGACTGTAGTTTAAGTTTAAGCTATATAAGTTTTAAGTTTAAACATAGACTAGATTCTGACAAAATCGACTGTGACAGTCAAACAGATGAGTGAATAATTTTATTAGAATTTTTAATTCATCATCATCGTTCTAATATATATACGGAACCTACTATTGAACCCTGTTCAATTTTGATTTTGGCATATGAATATCACGAGTGCCTATTTATAATGACGACATCGCATTTCAGTCATGCCAGCTGTTTGGATGCGTGTGATGCTATTGATTTATCTCGCTTCATTACGCAAGTCGAACAAGCTTTTAATCGGGCTGAAGAGACTGTACTGTTGTCTACATTGATTCAGATTGTATAAATATCCTATTGTAAAATATAATAAAGGGAAAGTAAACCATTAAGCTGTCTTCATGTTTATAATTTAGCGTGGTAATTTGTACGACCAAATATTTATTGCCAAAAACCGATTCAAGGTTGATTTTGCTTGCCTTATATTCTATTCACTTCGAAGAGAAAATGGCGTCTGTATGTACCTAAAAATTTAAAAACTTGCCATAAATATGATGATATCCTATTTAGTGTTGAATATCGATTAAAACATGTAGTAACTATGTCCATATATGTAAACCAATGTTTATCACACTTTTGTGTTTGATCATACTCGTATTAATGTAAAGGTATAGGTACACAGCTTCTTGTAAGATTGCCCTTTTGTTCATGTCACGCAACCACTCGGATTATTCATCGAAATCGACCATAATTAAACATCTCATGCACTTCTTGATACGTCAATTTATTCACCCTTCGTCTCTCATTCCGAATTAATTAAGATTGATAAGAAATACTTAATCTGCAGCTGTCAAGGTTTGTTTATCTATATTTATTTACCAATTACCGATTTATTTATCAATATATTTTAATTACAAGTACTTTATAAGAGGAATGAATCTGTGCAAAAAATTGCGATAAATAATTTTTTCTCCCCATAGTTAAACAGACGTTTGATGGGCATACAAAAGATTTCAACGCGTACTATTCTGCTTATTTTATCTTCTATCATTTCTATAATTGATACGGTGTAGTATAGTTATATTCGTTTAAAAAAATGACATAGCTTTGTTTACATATTAAAGATTAACACAGAGTACCTACTTCAATTTATAAAAGGAAGTAAGTGGTTACATAAAAAATACTTCACACGATTATATCAAATACGCGAGTCTATATTACCACTATACTCTTATGTTACCACGCAAGAAATTGGAGGAGTGTCTAGTAATAATAATCAGAGTCCAAGACAATTTAGGAAACTTCGTTTTTAAATTGACTCGGCTGGGAATCGAATCCGGGACCATCGGCTTCGAATGTATAACGTACATTCACTTTGCATTATCTTGCCAATGGACCACTCAAAATCTTGGTATATAAATAGTAGGATTTATGTTGAATATTATTTTTTATATTATTTCATAAAACCGTAGTAGCTGTGTGTCAGTAGCGGTTCGCAATTATTCACGCTAACTTAGGTTCATCCGTCTCTTTAAGTATCAAGTCTGAGTACCAGATAGAACGGGAGCCTGAAGTATTAATAAGAGCATGACATACAGCACAGTGAGAAGCTCTTTTAAAATGCTTAATTCAAGATTATTTATTAATCCAATTAAGCTGGTCGTTGCGTACACATCGTTGTGCTTGCTACGTCGACATTAATACTTGATTAAATACTTTTTTTTAGTAAAGACCTAAAGATCGAATCATTTCTGAAATTAAATCAAACATACGTAAGTATATATTCTCTCTTGTTGACCCCACCCGCAAACAAAATGGCCGATGAAATTACAATAACGCATTTTATCCTCATTCCGAGGAAGTAAACGATTTATTCTTTTTTTTTAACATTATTATTACATAGGGATGTAATAATAATGTAAAATAATTTTTTTTAACATTATTATTACATAGGGATGTAATAATAATGTTAAAAAATAAAGAATAAATCGTTTACTTCGTCGGAATGAGGATAAAATGTGTTATTGTAATTTCATCGGCCATTTTGTTTGCGGGTGGGGTCAACTCGACCCCGCCTTGCGTTTCCAATGCAGGATAATTAAATATTACCCCACCATGACTTCTTTTCTCCAAGTGTACAAAGTTCTCGTTATCCGTTTCATATTTATTTGTCTGTTTGATATTTTATTGGAAATATATTACATTTCAATATTTTTGTTTGTTTGTTAAGTTTATGTAATTACAAATATTTTTTGTTCGTATTCGAATTTGAGTCTGTAGCGTTACGTTGCCTGCGGGGTTAATTTAAAAATAAAATACATAATGTATATTCGTAATATACCTTTCTTCATAATGCTCATAAGTCCGCATCTTCATAAGATAAGGATGCGGACTATTCCACCTGACTTCCTCATTTATAGTATTACTATATTGTTCATTAAATTTAGAATACTTGCATATAATTCTGTGTGAGAAAATGCAAACTAATATACTTTTTATCCAACTACAGCAAGTAAAGAATTATGCGGTGTTACGTGGTTAATTTTTTCAAAATAATTTATACAATTTTTGCGACTAGGCAGTTTACGCGTTCTCATTGCATGTCAATATTATTAGTGATTATATGTGTCGGTGGAAATACTAAAAGGCACTCATTTGACTACACTAAGTCAAAGCGCGCCCTCCAGTTTGTAAGGGATGCGCGCTAACGGAACGTCGAGGCCTGCGCTGGTAGTCTGCTAAACTACGGCGTCCGGTATTACGTAGTAATTTTTTTCCTTAATAATTTACTTTATTTATACGTATATACATACATATCTTCACGTCGTATCCCTAGCGGGTAGTTAGAGAGGACGGAGCGCTAAGCCTCGCGGTTCTTCCATACTTCTTGCTCTTCCTCAAATCCCATCATTCTCCTCACACATTTTCGCCCAGGTATGCGAGTACTTCTGACATTTCCATCTGCTAACACTGGCTATTTGCTCTTCATAAGTCAGCCTTGGTCTTCTTTGGCTTCTTTTACCAATCATTTTCGCTTTCTATATATTTTCTTTGTCAGTCTTTCATCACTCATTCTTTCTATGTGCCCTTGTACAAACGTTACACCTTAAACACGACATTTTCCTTATAACAATATTTATTGCAAGACTAGGTATTTCACATTATGCGGGCCGTTTTAGATCAGTTTTCCCAGATTCCAGGCCTGGTCATTTTCCTGCAAAAGGTACTTATAGAATTTCTTGCCGATCCACTTTTGTAATTTATTTAGGGGCTTCCCGTGTATTTTGTTAGCATGATTTTCGACTCTGCGCTCTACTGCGTTTGCTTGCTAATTTTTTTAACGGTAAGTTATAGGAGGTTTTATGTAGGGGTTCTGTCTAGTGGAAGCTGATCGGAACCGACGTTTTTGTTTGTGAGGATATTTTTTATTTGTTGTATTTGAAAATCTGTTGAATACATTTTCTTTCCAAACCACCTTTGTTTTCATTATTTGTCATCTAATGCAATGAGCCATATGATCTACATAAATAAAAATGTTAATATATACATATATATCCTCACGCTGTATCTCTAATAGAGTAGTCAGAGAGGATGGAGCACAAAGCATCGCGGTCCTTACATACTTCTTTTGCTTACACATTGTCACCTAGGTTTGCGAGGCCTTTTGACATTTCCCTCAGCTATCACTTTGAATATTTGATCTTCATAATGGAGCCTTAGTATTTCTTGGCATTTGCTACCACTCACTTTCGCTCTATAGATTTTGTTCGTCAATCTTTCATTACTCATTCTTTGTATGTGCCTGAACCATCTAAGCATTGTTATGTAAAAATGAAAAACGTTAATGTTCATTCAAAGTCTTAAATCTCCGAAAGTTTTCCATCAATTGCTTTGAAATTTTGACACAATGTTGCATTCGAATATGGGCGTATTTTTATATGCCTTCAGTTAATTTAAATATTATACCTAACATATCTACTGAGTCACAGTAACGCGTGGTCTGCTGCAGCTACAGCCCGGTAGAGCTACGCTTAAAATTAACTATATCATTATAAGATAATAAAAACAAATCAATGGAAAATGACATTGTAAGTTACGTAAATAATTATGTGAGTGAATATGTACTAAATAGTGTTCGAAGATAGAATTTTAATTTTATTAATCATATTATGTTTGTATTGTAGTTCACCTTTTGATTTTATTTAAATTTTTTGTGTATTTCGTTTAGTTGGTTGTTTTAAACTTGTCATTAATTTCAAGTATTGCAACAATTCGATATTTAAAACCTGATTGTATTCAAGAGGAAATCTAGTATGTGTGGGCGGTGGCCACTAACGTAACATGTAACGAAAGTTAATTTGTAAACCCTTCACCGCGAATGTATAGTAACGGCTTTACGGCTTATTGTCTGTGGAAAGCATTATGCTGTCCATTTGTAAGCACCTACCTCGCTTCCCGATTGTTATTTTATTGCCATGGTACTTGTTCGTTCAACTTTAAATTAGATTCAGATATTATTAAAGAATTATTGATTCTTAACGAATTCTAAAATTTCATTTTACTTGGTGTATTGAAAAATAGCTGTAGTTGTATATTGGTTTGCATTGATTAATAAAAAGTACGTACTTACTGTAATTATGAAGACTAAAACAGAAAACAACTAAAAGAAGAGTTAAGAACTTTAACGTAATGGTTAGCATATAATAGGCTTTCAGAAGGTTCTTGCTTACGGCCATTTTTCTTTAATTTTACTCTACATACTTGAATTGATTTGAGTTGAGAATTGAGTGCTGTTTCACTTTGAAAACTCATCATGTTCTCAGAAAGAGTAATTTTTGATAATGATTTTAGTAAAGTACATTTAGAAATTTTAAATTTCTAAATTTCGGAATAACTGTGCGGATTTGTAAAGGTCCCAAGATAGTTACAAAACTTTTTCCGCCACTGCGGAACGGAATGTGAATCGTTTGACAGCTCGAAATGACAGAAGTTGTCAATGTCTTTGTCGCTGCTATTGTCTATGTCAGTGTGATACTATTTTTCCGTTCACATTTAATTCAATAAAATAAAAACTTACACTGCAATGTAGTAAACAATAAACGCCATTGTGCACCGCGCGTGTGTTATTCATCAGCTCAAATATCTTTTATCGTAAAAGAAAACTCGGATCACTCGCACCGTCAGCTCAAGCTACTACAAGATAAAGATACCTACTTCCCTTTTCCTTTTCTGCTCATCGTCGATGGTTTGCCTTTTGCTAAACCAAAACTTTAATAAAAAACTGCAATTACGACCCTGGTTAACTTGCGATTAAAGATCCTCGGAATATGATAAAAAATGAGGAACTAAAATGATCATGTTATCGTTATTATTTTCTCTTATATCCTGTTTTATCATTTAATATGCAGCAGAAGTTGCTCAGTTGTTTGAAGCCAATTGGCAGCAAGTCATTTAGTCTATTACGAAAGCGACACAACAAGTCGTCTGAATTATAAAGTAAACACTTGAACATTTCATTAAATCTTCAAATGAAACGTATGTATTATTTCATTGCTTGTTTAAGTTGTAATATTGGGTACGTACATGAAAGAAAATTGTGAAGTGAAAGGATTTAATATCAATGATAAAAAACTTAGGTTCTGGTGTTCGTAAGACAAGAATATGTACAGACGAAGCGTGAAATATGGCTATATGGAAAATATGTAGAATAAGAAAAATAAACTCCATATCTGGGGAGTGCGTTCTCATGGATGGAATATGTGAGTTAGATGTAGAGTGGAGGGTAGCAGCTGGCAATAAAGTTAACGGTGCTTTATCCGCATTAGTGACCAGTGTGAATATATCTCAAGTCGCCGAAATGATTGTCCACAATGCTGTGTTGGGTCTTTATTGTACGGTAGTGAGATATGCTGTATAATAAAGCCAGATATGTCCGAAAACGAATGAAAGTAAGATAAATACAGTAGAAATGCGATCTCTTAGTGCGGCGTCACTCTCTCGGTTAAAATAAGATGAAGGGATACGCAGTGTCACAGGTTTCGACGAAAGTTTTTTCGTATAAAAATGAGTGATGAAAAATCGACGAAGAAAATGTACAGGACGAAAGTGAGTGGTAGCAGAAGCCAAGAGAGAACAAAGCTAACTTATGAAGATCAAATAGCCATTGTTAGCTAATAAAAAAGTCAAAGCTAAGCGAATGTAAAGAGAGAGGTTTGAGGAGGCGAAAAAAGTATCTAAGGATCACGAAATTTGGCGTTCCTTTTCGACTGTCCCGCTAGCGCTACAGCGTGAGGATATGTACGTATGTATGTAATATTGGGCAGTGTTTACTTGTTTTATTCCAAGATAAGTTTCAATTAAATAACTTATTTATTCTATATTTTACAACAAAATATTATTTATGTTGTTTATTAAAGAATAAAACCAGGCACAGCCACCTTGTAATATATCCTTTTTACTTACTCTTTACTACACCGTATGGCATTCTCCCTTTCCACTTCCTACACCTACGCTGTGGCTTTATGGTCTGTGCTGTGACAAAGTTTTAATTTGCAAATACTTGTCTATACAACAATGTGGTGTATGAACTGAACAATTTACATACATACATTAATATCTTCACGCTGTATCCCCAACGGGGTAGTCAGAGAGGATGGAACGCCAAGCGTCACGGTCCTTACATACTTCTTTCGCTTCCTCAAATGTCATCATTCTCCTCACATATTTTTGCTGAGGTATGTGAGCGATTTTGACATTTCCATCTGCTAACACTATTTGATCTTCATAAGTCAGCCTTGGTCTTCCTTGGCTTCTTTTACCACTTACTTTCGCTCTTTAGATTTTCTTTGTCAGTTTTTCATCTTTTCTTTCTTCCTTTCCATGTGCCCGAACCATGCAAGCATTCCTTTCTTCATTTTTTTTACAATAACACTCATACAACCCTGTCATACTGCGTACCTCTTCATTGCTTTGTGGTGTATCAACTGAACAATTTGTTGTGTAAAAATACCGTTTTCTTAATATACACTATTCTTACTCTAATGTAACATGTCAAAATATATAACTTTGTGTCTAAAATATTTTTGCTCATATTCGTTCTTTGTTAGTGAAATTGGATGTGTTTCGGGGAGTGTCGACACTGATTATATCCTGCAGCACTGCATACGACTGGTTTTAATTGCAAACCGAGCGCTCGCTTCTCGTCCTGATTTAGAGCAAATTGAATGCTTCGAGCCTCTACGTCACATTCGTAGTGCGTACACTACAACCACATGACCCATCAATTAACTAGCACTCCTCGTAGCGTTAAAACTAGTCGTAGTCAAGCTGTGTTAATATTACAGAGATAATGCTTTTATAACCGCTCATTTGATTTAAATTATACGGAAAATATAGTTGATACTGAATAAGTTGTACGTTAACATGATACGAAAACTGTAATTGAATTTAGTAACCTTAATTTATCGTATTTAATCGTGATTAAACATTAAATGAAATCAATTATATGCATTGTGTTGTAATGAAAGATGACAGCATTAGTCTCGGAAGCGTTTCACTATTAATTGTATATACGAATATTTAATGAATAGAGGTTATTTTGGTAGTGTCAGTTAATGCGATGACAGCACAATAAGGAGAATTCGGTATGTTGTCGGCTGACAGTATAGTTGAAAAATTCTTGGCTTGTTGTCTGCGCCGTTTAAAAAAGCTGGCGTCTCGAATATAAGTTTGCATAGGTATACATATACATATTAATACGGGAAGAGAAAACTTTGTACCCCTTTTTAAGATATTGCGCGCACGGAGTAGTGTAAGATTTTTACGAGAAAGCTGTAATTTATTTATCTTTAGGTGTAAAAATTAAAAATTAATTTATATTTAGGTGTTACAAATATATTAAATTAAATAAAACATCCATTGCTTATGTTCATAGTGCCAAAGTCAAACGCAATAGTTATACTGCCAATTTCAAACACATAATAGTTTGTGGTCAAACCTCGGACTAAGAAAAATATTTAGACGGAGCCATAATAACTCGCCGCTCTTTCTACCGTGTGGCAAACGCATTTTCGTGACTCATTTTATCTCATTGAGCGTAACCACGAGTAAAACAGTTAGCTATAGTAAGTATGGCGACCTCGCACTGGCAGTGTAATTCGTGTCAGCTTATGACTCAGTCATGGAATAATTATTTGCAAAATGCTCGTAAATCTTATTGTTTTGGCTATTAGTATTCACAAAAATAAAAATACGTCTTGCTCAGCTGTGTATCGTTGTACTGTGACCTTACGTAGTCACGCACATTAGTAAAAATCTAGAAACTCGGACAACAAAAAAAAAGACATCGTAAGGACATGCTCTTATAGCAAATACTCCGTCTATTGTGACATTTAATCCGAGGGTCAAACAGTCGCACAGAGTAGATATCGTCGCCAAAGAATTTTCTGTGCTGTTTGTGGAGTGTGTCTCAATCGTTCATTTTATATTTACGGTTGAATTTTGACCACTGGACGACCACTAGTATATGAAATATGCTTCGACGGACCGTTATAATCCAATTGTTATGCGAAAATTTGTGTTATTTTATTTTCTTGAGCAAAAAAACTGTTAACTGTTAAGTTATACCGTTTGTATAAATTCCATGTATATAAAGCGTTACTTTGCTAAAATAAATTATTGATACATAATAGTTATATATTTTGTGTATAATATGTATATAAAGGATTTTTATAATAAAACATTTTATTCCACAAATAGTTAAACGCATACAGATTTCATTGTAGTGGTGTGTTTACATGCATATGTTAATAAATTATGTTAATTGCTAAATACGTTATTAATAAATATTATCAAACTTTTGCGATTTGTACACACTTTGTAATTATGGATAACTGGATCTATATCGTGTTTATATACATTTAAAGGACTTTTTCTCCCGATTTTTCCACCGTATTACACCAGTCTTGGTCACAGGCGAATAATTCATAATACTAATCCAATTTTTAAAAATTTCAAAACATTTATATTAAACATAATATTAAACTAACTAAACATTCACTAAAACCTTATCTATAGGGCTTAAACACCATGTGCTAGAATAACGCACTGAATACTACTTTTGATTTTACTAAAATATCACGATTAATAACTCAATAAGCACCATCACATTTAGTTTTACTTTACGTAAATACCACTAAGAACCTTCATTTTTACAATAACGTAAGTGTTATTGTAAAAATGAAGAAAGGAATGCTAAGATGGTTCGGTCGCATGGAAAGAATGAGTGATGAAAGACTGACGAAGAAAATCTATAGAGCGAAAGTGAATGGTAAAAGAAGCCTCGGCTAACAATAGCTATTTGATCTTCACAAGCCAAGGCTGACTTATGCAGATCAAATAGCTAGAGTGTTAGCCGAGCGAAATGTCAAAAGCACTCGCATACCTAGGCGAAAATGTGTGAGGAGAATGATGAGATTTGAAGAAGTGAAAGAAGTATGTAAGGACCCCGACGCTTGGCGCTCCGTCCTCTCTGACTACCCCGTTAGGGATACGGCGTGAAGATATGTATGTATGTATGTAAATACCACTTTCAAATATTCACTAAACCACGATATTTAAGAGCAAGCTCCCTAAAAAAGTTTTTACGAAGGCTCCGCCACCTGAACGTAAAATATATCGTTTTAACTGGAATGTTAATGTATATAATAAAATATCCTTTTGCCAGTATTTAGTAAACTGTATTGTCTTCCTATTAGCCGCAATTTTATGCAACTTACTAAAGTAGTTTAGGAGAAATACTTAAAAATCTCTCAAAAAGGCATCACATTGCAGAAAAAAGTATCGAACGAAAATACATAAATTGCGTTATGGTTTTAGGCAGTCGATAGAAAAAATATACATTTAAAATTCATATTCATTCAACGTGTGCCCGCCTCAGCAAACTTATCTAAGAAGGCTCAAAATTTTGGCAGTTAATTATGTCTTGCTTTATTAAGAGTTCAAGACACATACTACTTTAACTAAATTTCTTGCTGATTTAACTATTAATTTTGACTATATGTAAAACTCTTCAACTTAGCTGTTCGCGGATACAGCTAAAGGTATATTAGTTCTGATTGTACTTGACTACTTGTATATAACAACACATGGCGGTTGTTAGATTTAAATTATCACCGACTACCTCCCTTCGACTACACTTTACACAATTGCTTGGTTGTTATACTCTCTCTCTAGTCAGACTCTTATATACAACTTGCGTAGGTAACCTATGTTAATCCCACTCTTATCATTAAAAGGTTACAAAGTTATCACAAATGGTTAACTGACGTGATTAAAATTGAAGCTAACTATAGCATTATAACGGACAGATGTGTTTGGCAATTTATTTGTTCATTCTTTAAAATTATGTTCTTACCTTGCGAAAAAGTGGAAAACGATATTATGTTATAGTGTTTCTTTTAACTTCAAGCTATATTAGATTGACTAATCAAATACTCCACAATCTAGAATAATAGAAATTAGTGGATTAAAAGAACTACATATACATTTATGTATATGGTGAAGTAATTAAAAAAATAATACTTGTGGTTTTAAAAGTCAAATTATTGTATTTACTAGTCCCATAGTAGTTTTGACGTCGTGTTGTATGTTTTCTAATAACAACTTCTAAATGTTGAATGAGACCTCACTTTATCCGGTTTGCATTATTTAATGTTCGATTCTGAGTATTGCACAAAACATGACAAACGTGTCGTGTTTACCACGGTCGGTAGTTTCTTGTTATTATTTTTTAGAAAAACGACGCAATTAACCGCCAAGTTAAGTTGGCGTGGTAACTGTAACTAATGGTTTGCTATTGTATCTAGTATTGACAGTGCTGACTCATGGTGTGATTTCTTCTTAATTGAATTTCTTAAATCGGTGTAACGAATGTGTGACTCATTCATTTGCTCTAATTTGAGGGAGGAATTTTTTTACAAAAATCGAAAAGGATTGAACTACAGACGTGTGAAAAAGTATTGGATTATTTTTTCTTTAAATTAGTCATTTCCACTCAGTATTGACTATATTGATATCTTACTAAAAGTAAATTTTAAGTAGCTAATGGATTTACCTAAATAAAATTTAGTATTGAATGAGGTGTTCATGAAACGAACAGTACAATTATCGTAAGAAAGAAAGCACTTACTTAAAGCACTTCCTTCCAAAACTTGAGTTTTGTTTGAGGTGTATCCTAATTCAAGTTTTCTTTATAATATTTTTACATGTTATTTGCCTTAAAAATTGTAATTACGCGGAAAGTTTAAAGAAAAAATACCAAGGTTTTTAAGAAAGTAGATTTTGGTCGTTACGCCATTACACATCTGAAGAACTTTCAAATTATTTTTCCGTACATAGATTTTTTTAGACTCAAGAGAATCTAGTTTAATAATAATGTAACTACCAGTTGAAATACTAATTGGGTCCTACAAAAACTTACACTAATATTTAACAAGGACACGTAATATCGACATCTCGTCAAGGCTTTTTGTTAATATAAATTGCTGCCGACTCGTTAATTGGTCGGAATCGGAGTGAATGACTGGTGATTTTGGTAGCGCGAAGTGTGCGCGAGTATGTAATGATAACTTACACGGCCATGGCGGCTGTTGCAGGAGTAGCCGTGCTGAGTCAGCGCAGATGAGCGCTGCCGGCGCCGGCAGGTAGCAGTTCTTTCCTAGTATTAACGGCCGGTTGTTAACCAAGCTTCTTAATTTTATGGCTGTCTATAGGCTTATGCAATTTCTGAGCATAGAACTTTAAGAGGCGAAATGCGTGTCTAACTGAATCAATGATTCAGGACAGATAATAACCAAGGCGTTTGTATATCTCGAAAATTGTTAAATCGAATTCAAATATTTTGTTCTCATTTGGTTAGTAGATATGTATTGTGATTGGTACCTATTTTTGCTTTTTCTTAGGATATGTAATATTGATTTCCGTATATCGTCTTCATGTGTTCATTCTAACATGTGTTATTATAAATATGAAATGAATATTTTGAAATCCATATGTATGTGAGGACCGCGATGCTTGGCACTTCATTCTCTTTGACTACTCCGTTAGGGATATAACGTGAGGATATGCATTTATGTACCTATGTATGAAGGGCGTTATGTTCCAATACACTACCTTTTGGAATTTTATTTTATTAAAAAATACGATACAAAAATAATTAAATATTATGTAATTAAATTTAACAGATACTGAAGTCAGTGCCAAGCTTACCAAACTAATGGAGTTTCTGTTTCTGCACATTGATTTAGCACCGACTTTAATAACTGTCAAATTTAATAATTATGTATGGTATTTGTATCGTATTTATAGTCATTTTAGTACTTGAATTTTGATTAGTAAAGTTATTTTGTACTTTTCAGTGTATTTTTTTTAGTCGATTTAATTTTTTTCTTTCATTTTTTTTGTTTCCCCTTTTGAGTGACCTTGACCTAAATAAATGTCTAGGGTAGGTCTACAATTAAGTTGTTTTCTAATTCTAGAGCGCAATGACGTACAAGAGAATTATCAATATAAATAAAGCTTATAAGCAGTTTGCGTTATTTGGTGTTATTTCGTATAATTTCGAAGTCCAAGCTCCAATACCAAGGAAATTTAAATATATAAAAAAAAGAATTTTACAAATCGGTTTATAAATGATGGAGTTCTGAGGTAACAATCACAAAAAATGCGACCGACTTGAGAACGTCTTCCTTTTTAAGTCGGTTAAAAACATACATATGTACATATATTTGAAGTAAAATAAAGTTTAATAAAATGTTTGAAATTCATGTTGCTCAAATGCTGTTGGCTAATTTAACATGTAAATCCGTGTACAAAAATGGAGACAAACACATTTGCCTGCACACTTCGTCGCCCCGCGGTAAGGTTATCTAAATCTATTTTAAATTCCCGGCACGCTCGCCTCCTTGTTTGATTGTATTTCACTTAATCCGTTCGTTCCGCTCATTCTCTATGGTAATTCATCGGCAGCTTTGTTTTATTTTGGTACCTACCGTATCCGGTCGAGCCACTCTCGTTTGCACCTTGTCAGCGCTACTGATTCTATCTCCCGACTCTAATTGCTGATATTCCATTAAAGTAATAAATACGCTTCGCCTTCTCACCTTCTTATTACAGTGGTTAAATTACTCCACTCTGCTGAATCTATTATGTCATGAGTTGTTTGAAGAGCGCTAGTTCGGCTGTTTTCCATTTTGTTAATGTAATACCCGTGAGTATTTCGTGTTTGTTTTCACATGCATTAGTGAAAAGGCAGCTATAATTTAAATGAATAATTATGTACATAATCATTAATGTTTTAAAGTTTTTAATGCCGACTTAAATACACTACTTAGGTATAATATCGATTTAATACAAGTGCACTATAGAAATACATAGAGGTACAATTTTAGGCTTTTTTCATGACAAAAGGTTTTTGTCACATTACTAGTTATAAATCTACTCCAACATAAGTTCACAGCGAAGTGAGTCATAGACATTTTTTCGTGACTTCACGTGTAAGTTCTCACGCGAACATCAGATTGTCAAGAGAGTAGGCCGACAAAATCTAAGAGCTACATTTGCCTTAAGTTATACATAAACATTCAGAATATTCAGAATATAACAGTTTAGCGATGTAGACATAAGTGGTATATAGTTTGATTATATAATTTACTTTTCGTCTTCCGGTTTTTATATTTTACAAAATAAAAATAATTTTATTTTTTCATTGAGATACTCTGTTTCTAGTTTCTAGGTTACAAATTAATTACGTAGTATCTATAATTACAACAACATAAAAATCACGAAAATTCGTAATAATCTTTTATAATCTTTTACCACAAAATAATACTGAAAAGAATACTAAGCATAAATCAATATTATTCCAAATTAACAGAAAATACATTTATCTTTCAAACATATTGATCATTATTGATAGCTCGAAAAATGGACTTGGATTAAACCAAGAGCGCCATTACGTTACTTGGTAAAACAAATGCAACGTGTATTATTTATTAATTAATTTATATGTATTTAGAAAAATGCTTGCTTCGCTTATGACTTATGCCTGTAACAACGATCTCTGCCATCAAACACGCGACCGTGGGCAGAGTACGTGTTTAATGACACGATCGCTTAATAATGATAGCAGTAGATAAATATGTAAAGCTCGAGTGGAATAAAGGATTGCTTTTTAAGGAACAAGCACCTTAACTTTGTGAAAATTTCCGCTTTGCATAAAAATTTTGAAAAATTTTTTAACCGACTTCAAAAAAGGAGGAGGTTCTATGTGCGTCTGTATGTATTTTTTTTCGCTTTTGTATGTAGCTATGTTCACTGATAACTTTGTCAATTGTGGCCCGATTTGGAAAATTCGTCTTTTGTTTGAAAGGGAAGTACTTCCGAGGTGATCCCATTTAAATTTCATTGATATCGGAGCTTGGACTTCGAAGATACACCAAATAATGCTAACTGCTTATAAGCTTTGTTTAAATTGATGATTCTCTTGTATGTCATTGCACTCCAGAAACAGAAAAAAGGTTAATTGTAGACCTGTCCTTGATATTTATTTAGGCAAAGGTCACTCAAAAGGTAGAAAAAAATTTTTTTTGGTGCTAAATCAATATACAACAACAAAGTCTATTATTTTGGTAGGCTTTTGGCACCGTCTTCAGTAACTGTCAAAGTTTACTATAGGTAGGTATCTGTCGTATTTATAAAGTTTTATTTTTTTTGTACTTGAGTTTTGATAAGTAAAGAATAGTTATTTTATACTTTTAATTGCTATTTTTGAAGTCTGTTTAATTTTTTCTTAACATTTTTTTTTGCCACATACATAAAATGAAGTGAAACTGTGTTTTTAATAAAATACACAAATTTGTTCGATTATTAAGAGTTCTTGCTGATTTTAATCACAATATATCTTTGGCTTCAAACGTGCTTGCACATACAAATGTTTCATAGGAACAGAGCGTTGGCATCTTCAACTTGTGTGACGTACATACTAAATGCATAAATCTACTCTTATTTATTTACTTATAATATTTTTGGCTGAGAAAAATAAATTGTATCAATAGTAATCTCAAAATAACGTTGCTCGTGTGTCCCTATGTACTATTCTGTATATTTTGTAGTAAATATTGACTGTATGGTTAAATTCATTCACCAGAATTACAAGTAATTCACGTAATACTAATGTCTACTGGCCACGTTATTTAACAACGTCAGTTGGCTTTGTACTGAATCTATTAAAGACGTTGTGTTTTTGCGCTATTTACGAGTTTTGTTTTGTTAAAATCATCTGCATTCCTAGAAATGTATATCGAAGAACCTGTTTTATTTCATTTTACTTAATAGGTCTCTATCTCTGCAATCGGTTATACTTCAAATGCATCGCAATGTACAGAGTCTTTGTGGACCGCAAATGCGCGGAATCATATGGGAGACGCTTAATGTGGATCTCGTTTAAGTAAACAAGGTACACGTCCGCGCGTAGGCTCCACGTCTTGTTTTTATCAGTCTTACTTCACCACTGCACGCTTGTTATCTTGTTATCCTATCTCGTGGAGATTGTGCCTTTTTGCGCAGATGTATTCAATGTATGCACACCTATTTGAATATCCATAATGATTTCAACTTGTAACAATGCGCCTGGACCTGGTTTCTCATCAGATCTTAAGGTTTACAAGATGTTTGCATTTGATAAAAGGAAAGGTTATGTTTTGCGACGAACGCTTTCGCAGGTTAATTTCGCCATTATATTAAATAAGTTTGGTAAAGTATTCATGACTAATATTAAACGGCGAGTAAATATAATTGGATAAAGAAAGTCACGCTTCTCCTGAAATACCATTTGTGGGCAGTACGCCGTCATCGTTTATGGTGTAAAAGAAGCTAAAGGTCTCCGTGGTCGTAACCCTACAATGAGTCGTCCGCTGGCATTAGAATGAAAACTTAACCGTTATTCTTAAAATTACCGAAGCAGTTGCTGCATAAAGGCAAAAAACTATTGCAGTGATTAGTTTATTACATTTTTACGAGTATTAGGTATAACATTATCTTGAATTAAATGAAACCGTAATTTTTCAGTGTTCTCTACTATAGGAAGATTTAACCACCTAGTCTCTTTTATAAAAGAAAACGTTGAATTCTTAATACAGTTCTGAGAAAACCGGAAACAAGTACATTTTTAGGCATAGTAATTCATCTCGTTTATCCACATATTTTTCGCTACTGCCAACACTATAATATATATTCATTGGAAAATTCAAGAGAGGCCGAATTGCCTACTCAAACTCGACTTAATCATGTTTCAGAAACTACCGGACTTAAAACTTTGGAAATTTTGAGAAATATAATCCTTTGTTTGTGTTCGCCGAAAATATAACGAGGTCATTAACATTAATCATATATTATCTATTAGTATTTTTATATTTATAAATATGAGTGTTTCTTGGTTCGTTCCATACGCGTTTATGTAACATTCATCCGTCACGATAAAACATTAGTTAGTTGTTGTGTTAGTTGTCAAAGGTTTCTGAATTATTTAATTGATTATAACGAAGTCGCGGGCAGCAGCTAGTTGTTTCCTAAAATAAATATGAGCAAGTTGTGTTAGAACTGTAGCTTTTGTTGAATAAGTTTCATAAATTTAAACCGTTGCTTTGCTTTATTAGAGTATGTAATGAGAGCGCGACAACGTTGGCGCTAAAGCTCTTTGTGAAGGTACTACAGTGGGGACGATCATGACGCTTGCTTTGGCGAATAATGTTAAAAAATATTTTTATCTACAGGTTTTGCAATAGAGAGCTCTCGGACGTTTTTCCGCTAAGTTAGATTCTCATTACTTTTCTTTGAAGAGAAGTTAGCTTTCATAACCGAGCAGCGACCGAGAAGGAACTCTATTACAATGATGGCTTTCAGCGAGGTCGTCCGGTGTCTCGTTGCTTTTAGCTGATATTCTTTTATTCGCAGAAAATTATTATATGTATATTATGTTTAAAGACGTTCTGATATTGAAGTACAGACGTAGCAACGTGAACATTTAATGATAAGCAGATGGCAGCGGCGGCTTTGGTTCGCAAATCTCTCTTTAAGTCGACGTGCGAGCAATGGGTTCGATAATAAAATTAATTATAAAATTTAAGGCATATTTCATTGCGGCGGCATCTTAGACGCGGATTGCTTTTTAGTTGAAATATGTAGTCTTAATCGGTAATTTACGAATGCCGTTTACCAAATCTGCAGCGGCCTCATTGTCCTATCCAATCATAACTGACAATCAATCCTTATTATGTAGTTATTTTCTTTTCAGGCTTATTACGACTTTCGCTGATCAGCATGAATTTTTCAAGAAGTGAATTTTTTGTTACTATTCTTTTTTGATTGCGGTCTCTTTGGCAATTTAGTTTTCGTGGAATCATGAGGTCATTCAATATGTAACAGGGGGTCGCGACGTGTGTTTGCTTTTGGTGCAGAGGGAGGGGACGTCGCACGTTCGTCGCATAATGAGCGCATGTTTGTACTGACCCCTGTCAAAGCCGATGTCCCCCTTGCCAATACTGGATGCGGTAGTTCTCCGTCTTGAATGGGTAATAGCCAGCTTAGTCAATGTTTAGATTTTGTCTGTCAATGTTTTATAGTCTGACACGTGTATTGTTATTTGATACAAATTTTTATCATTTCATTCAAATTCAAATCCATTGATCCATCCATCTTCAAAAATGTTTTGTAAAAAATTTAATAAAAGAGTTAAACAGACTTCAGAAAAAAAACATTGACAAGTACGAAATAACTATCTTTTGAGGAAGTCTATTGTTTAAGATAATGTTTAGTTTTAAGTTTGTAAATATTAACATTAGGATATGTACGTACTTTTCGTTATTAAATAAATGTTTTATCCTTTACTAATCAAAACTCAAGTACAAAAATAACTTTATAAATACGATGCAAATACCTATATAATTAAATTGACAGTGAAGTCAATGCCAAACCTACTTAACTAATAGACTTTCTGTTGTTGCACATTGATTTGGCACCGACTTCAATAACTGTCAAATTTAGTTGTATCGGTATTTGTATTGTATTTATAAAGTTTTATTATTTTTGTACTCGAGTTTTGATTAGTAAAGGATAGTTATTTCGTACTTTTCAATATTTTATTTTAAGTCAGTTAAATTTTTTTTATTTCTCTCTATTGAGTAATTTTGGCGTAAATAAGTCTCTAGGGTAGGTCTACAATAACTTCTTTTTTAATTCTGTAGCGCAATGACATACAATATAATCATCAATATAAATAAAGCTAATAAGCAGTTCGCATTATTTGGTGTTATTTGGTATATCTTCGGAGTCCAAGCTCCAATACCAGTAAAAATTAAATGGGACCAATCTGGAAGTAAGTCCTTTCAAATAAAAAATAATTTTCTAAATCGGTTTATAAATGACGTAGTTCTTAGGTAACAAACATAAAATAAGCAACCGACTTGAGAACCTCCTTCTTTTTTGAAGTCTGATAAAAATTTTAAAAAATGTATTTATTATAGTAATAAATTATGTTTGTATAAATTATGTCATATGTTTATACAGTATAATTAGATGGTCACTTGTAGTAGTAATGAGTTTAAACTGACTGATTACACGTTGAAAACTTCATCGATTTAATATCTATAGTTATTTCGAATTGATTGTATTGTAGCAGCAATCAATCAATTCGGGACAATTATAGATAGACATTAAATAGATGAATGCTTTGACTGTGATGATTTAAACTCATTATCCCTTGTAGCTATAATAATTTCTTAAAATCTTTCTCTCAACTACACTGATAACCATGGAGTAGATCCATGAGCGTGAATATTGTGTTTGTTGTACGCTTTTTCCAAAGGTGCCAATATTAATTTAGGGTATTTAAAGGCTGGCGATATTGCTATTATATTAATGGTTTTCAGTTTAAATTTCTCCAATCTGTAAGATTGAAAATTAGATTTATATCTTTACCATGAGTTCGTGTACCATTTATTTTATTTTTTATTTAATTTATTTATTGACAAAGAAAACTTGCGACTCATTACAACAATATAGAATTACAAATAGAAATAGAATAAGTATAGGTATGTACAAAATTATATGAGAAAGTCAGCAGTACTTACATTCATATAAAAACAAATATCTACAGAAACAAAAAAAAAATAATCAAAATAAACATAAGAACTGAATGAAAAATGAAAGAATGAAAGAAAGAGAAAGAAAGAATGAATCCGAAAGCTCTACATATAAAAATATAATAATACATATAAAAAAAAAGAAATTAATCGAAAAATAAAGAACTGAGTTTTCTATGCTATGCTAGTGAATACACCAAACAAATTTGTATGATATCGTGTCGAAGGACATCATAAAGAATTTACGAAACTCATGGTAGAGCTGGACTTGGACTCAAGTTGTGTCATGCCAAATGCGGCTGACGAGTACTAAGCAGTTGCAGCGCGAATTTAGGTCGAGATAATTAAGATATATTTTATTATCAGGTATTTTTATTTTACGTGAGGGCGTGACTAAACTGCATTCGGTATGAAGTCTCACATAGACTTACACATATACATTCTTCTGCTTGCTACACAAACTGTACATACACTATATCCACACTCGGTGTGACGCAGAAGATTTAGATATCCGTCATATGATGTCTGCCTGTGAGCTAGCGTCACTTGGTGTTTAGCTTAACTCGGTTATAGCGTCTGTGTACTCTCATCCAAGTGTCCGAGTCTCATACAAGATTTAAGTGAGAGACCTTTTTCCGAATGCGATCATGTACCTACACTCTTGTTTAGTTGAGTCGCGATTGATGTAGCCTTATATTAACTTTTTCTAAAAGACCTACTTCAATTCCAAAATTCAGGGTTCTAGCTCTAACTTTATCATAATTATTATTTTTTGATCATTGGACACAATATTAACTTTTCTGATTTTCTCATTTACTTGCACATTAAGACCTACTTCGATGCCAAACAAAGCTCTAGCTCGATGGGAAGTATCTGAAAGGTTCTGACGAGTGAGTGAATAAGTAATACACTTATAACATCAACTGTTTTTGGAATTCAATAACTGTTTGTGCGATAATGATAGAACCTTGATTTTTGCTTTGCGCTGCGAGGTCATATGCCCTAGTAATCTAGAAATTAGATCCTTAGCTTCAATGGGAAAAAGTTAGGGGTGTGCGAAAGAGGCATGAATATACGTATTTTGCACATGTGCTCGGGATTTTCTGAACTTCGACGGACACGCTGCCGCATGTCTAGATTTGTAAATAAGAACTAAACAGGGATTTCAGTAATATTTTCATTTTAATGACGTCTTTGTATATTTTGATATTTTTTTACTAGTTTCTGTTGTCAATACCTATTCAAGATTGTATGTAAGATTTTGTCTCTTGCATTCCATTATGTCATTAGTATGCTTACAGCTAAGTGAAATCGCTCGGAGCACTGTCAAGTTCAAAATGTACAGCGGTGCGTCGCGACGAACGAATAGTCAATGTCAACATTCCTACTGCTTATTGTTTTTCCCGGACTTACTTACTTGTAATGTGTGAAGAGTATTCGCAATGTGGATTACATAGCAAGTTCTAAATGCGGTGATCTCAGCTACGTAACATATTTCTTCTTTCTGATAATCGTTATAGTTATACTCGTATACTTACTGTTATCTGCTATTTTTGGTATCTTATTATAGCAATGATGAGACTGAAAATTAATCACGATATTTTAATCTCGAAAACAACCAAATTATCCAGGAAACAAAGACGCAAGAAGGGTGTTCCAAAAATGGGGGTACGCGTTATAAGACGAAGCAAATTGCTTCGTAAGTATCAAATATGTCAAAACTATAAAGATAGAATCCCCTCGTACTTCTATTTCTATAGTAGAAGGGTGACGGTAGAATCGCATTATGCACTTCAGAATTTAGACACATATTCTTCGAAATATACACTACAAAATTATACACTTATGCTTAGTGGAACCATCACACAGGTGTTAGCAGTATTCCATACACGAGTAGACTTGTGCTTTATATTTGTTAAAAAGCTGTCCTGATGAGCAATACTGCCTAATCTTGGAGAGGATGCCAAGTTTTTTAGCAGCGGTTTTGGCTAATTCTTATATACATTGTACATACTTATCACTTGAAAAGCTTTGTATCAAATTTTTTATCGTGTTTATTATTCATATGTGGTTTCATTTCAATTTTTAGAGAGATAGAGATGTGATGTTTTCTATACGAAATTTTTTGCAGATTTTAGTCATTTTGAAGATATTACCTTCCAAATTCCTTATTGTAATATATTAAAATTACTTGTGTTAATAATTGGTATAAACATTTTATAAACGTTATAAATCCATATATGCAGAGAGCAACGAAGACACTATTGAAATCTAATAATATTTATTGCTTTATATATGTGCCTTTAAAAAAAACAAGTGTAATGCATATGAACTAATTTTCAACCAAACTGTTACAAATGTTAGCAGGCTTATAGTAACGCGCATTCCATTTGCATAACGCATTCACTAACAAGACACGTTCGAGTACAATTGCGTTCGCGAAAGAACCCTACTCAAACAACCCATTTCTATTTTAGCTCGCAACCGCTTGTTTAATGTTCGGCCCGTACGACCGCGTCGGCTAACACTTAACGCTTTTTGCATACGAAAACGTCCAACATTTACCTCCAGTGTCTCTTGTTATTATGCTGCTCTGTATTCTGTTCGAGTCAAGTTGAAGGTCGTCTTCTGGTCGAGATAACGAACAACTAGTTCATTTTATACGTTTACGTGACGTCCAAACTTGTATGTACACCATTGCTGTTGAATTTTTACTTGTAATGTGCTCGTCGACATATTTTGAATGACCGTAATATAAACAACTTTTCAAGTCCATTGAAAGTTGATCTCATCGTTAGGATGAAGTATTGCGGGTCATCAATCCCGCTGTAACGTGGGTTTAGTCCGGGAATCCATCTCCGGGAGTCTCCTCCGGCATGTGTCATATAAACTAGCCCGAGTAGCCTAAATAAAACGTTACGCCGCCACAAAATAGCCCATAAAAGAGCAACTTCGTAAGACGTAAATGCTCAGATAAACGACTGCACTTAATCCGGGAGTTAGAATGTTGACAAGGAATGAAGGCGATCAAACATAAAAAGACCAAGGCATTTTATTCCATTTATCCATGTCACGATGAATGTATTTATAACAAAGCTAGCACTTAATAATTTAAGTAGACCCGTGATCGAGCCTCAGCACGCCTAGTGAAACGTCTAATCATTGTGTGGGTTGCCGTAATTGAAGTGGAGAATCGTTCCTCTGCTTTTATCTTAATTTATTCATTTCAAGTGGACTCATCGCTAATGTTGCTGTGACCGCTTGTCAGCTTCAATAACAAGGTACGTGCAGACGAAATTGTGCACCTGTTATATGGATATTGTTAGAAATAATGATGATAATAACTCATTATGGTTGAGTAATAAAAGTTCTTATGCAATTTGCTCGGCTCATTTAGCTAGATCGCATATCGGTTAAACGTCTGTTTGTCGGAGATGTTTTACAGTTAATGACAAATTGTCTCTGCTAGGGGGAAATAATTAGTAAGCTCCGTCATTGCGTGACTAGCGCCGCGCCGCGTGATGGATAGCGTGCCTGCGATACCATCGCCGGCTGCCGCCGAATTTCATGAGAATTTGATTAACAAGCCCAAGGCGCTCGCCCCGGACTGTCTTGTAAATTATCGAATTATACTGAACTCGAAGAGGCTTTCCTATGCGTGTTTATTTAATTTTGGTAGCGTTTTGTTCCTATTACGGTTGCGTTTTATATCATCTACTAGGTTGTGGGAAAGGGCTTTGTGAACACGAGCAATCATGTACTTGTTAATTCGTGGATTGGTAATTGTCGGTGGTCACGAATTTAATTTGGAGGTGTTGAATTGTTAATGTCACAGTTAAACAATTTATTGGATTCTATTCTAACGCCTTATATAGAAGTAATCGTATTTATAACACAGAAATTACGCTTCCGTAGGTGAATGTGCTTTCCATATTTACGTGTGGAGCGACTACTCGAGTAGATAGGTAACGCGCTTTACTTCTTTGAGGGTCGCGATAACTTAGTCGGCAACGCGTAAAACAACGATGCAGTTCTTACTCGATATGATATCTTGGTAATAAATAACGTTATGGACGTGGCACACGGTAGCGACGGGCTGAACGATATATAATGCGGCCAACAAATTAATGAGGTGCGGATTACTCACGTTCGAGAGCACTAGTTGCATGTGATATATTAGTCGCTCTGATTCATGATTAGCTGTTAGTCGTAGTGTAATCCTGTAGGTGTAAGCTATGGTATAGCTGCAATTTATTGTCTTTTGAAACGTAATATATTCAGTAACTTTATGCTTATAAGTATAGTAACGCGAAGCTATTATACTTGTAAGCTTGGATATGTTTATTTTGTATTTCTGTTGTTAAGGGCTTATTGTTATGCCAATTGATCAAAGTTTTGCTTCTATAGGCAAAATTTTACTCTGAGCTATGACATTTTTGTAGAGTTGCGACACACATGTTGTTGACGCTTGGCGCTCCATCCTCTCTGACTACCCCGTTAGGGATACAGCGTGAGAATATGTAGGTATGTATGTTGTGCAATTTCAGTTTAACTTTAATTTTATTTTTGTTTGTGTAATATAATAGCTATGTTTATAATTTAATGGCATGTGTGTAATTGTCTAAATAAACGTTTTATCTGTCTTATACACTATTTACGTGAAAATTATATAGGTGTGAGCACTAGCTCATGATTACATCCATGATTTTGTCCCTGTATAAAATTAATAAAATGTTTAATTTCATCCTCGTAGTAGTTGAATTATGAAAACCATATATAATACATTTAATTATATGTTATTATTATTTATTAATCAGTTTAATGTGCCAGTTCTATAGTATGCGTTTTTACTTGTATTATGTATCTATAATATTTTACTATTTAATTTTGTCTTCAATTTATTGATTTCTTGAATCCAAAGAGCATCAGATTGAAAATTTTGTGACAAACTGTGTGTTCTGCAACCTAGATCAGAATTCTAGTGGGCCCGTATCTATTCTTAAGTCTTATACATAAATATGTATGTATGTAATATTATACATACATTAGTATGTATGTAATATTATATAAACATATGTATGTATGGAATATTATACATACATATGTAATCGTTTTCTTATTATTATGTGCACATATATATGTAGATGCATGTATAAATTCATGCAATTTTCCTTGCATAGGTAAACGGAACTTCAAGGCACAACAAAATTATTGGCTTTTACCACTTACCACTTCCATTCATTTTTGTGTGCAAATAAATAAAAAAATTGTTTGGACGCTGCTGCAGAGCATCTGCCTTTCAAGCCGGGGGTCCCGAGTTCGATCCTTGGTCAAGTCAATTCGCAAATGGAACTTTTTTAAATTGCCTTGGAGTCTGAGTGTTATCGGGAGCTCTCAGAGTTTGCTGCGTGGTACACGTAGTACAAGACTAGTGTTCATTTTGGGGTCATACAATTTATGTAATTGTCTGGAATATTAAAAACATTATACCATATCAATATTACAAATACAGCAGTGTCTCTGTCTGTTTGTCGGCTACGTTTTCACGGCTAAACCGCTCTACTGTTTTTTATGAAACCGCAGAGAAGGACATGGCTCCTATTTTAATTCCACGCGGACGAAGTCGTGGGCGACACCTAGTAAATAAATAAAATCATACCGTATTGCCACTTCCTGCAAAACATGTATTCGGACCACGCACGTAGTATGGCTTACCTAGGGGTAGTCCAACAATACATAAAGATAAAACTAGTTTTTGCCAGTAACTTGACGCCATAAAAAGGTAGAGTTCTAAACGCCAATAAAATCAATTAATTGAAAATTATATAATCATACTATCTAATCGTTCAACAACTATTTATCGTCATGGACACACACGGCGGAATCGTGTATTAGCGCAGTCCTTAGCCTGGAGTCTGGAGAAGTCTTTTTTTTTTTTTTTTTATGGTTTCTGAGAGGCGAAATTAAACCCCCGCGGGCTACCCAGCCGGACTCTACGCCTACTGGGGAGTGTCGGACTCGAACCGACTAAACAAAACCCCTCTTTGCTGTTAGCCCTAGTGGCTTTTACAGCGTCACAGGTCGCGTTGGGGCGAGCGCTGAAGGCGCCCTGCCAGATGGTCGACCGCCTGAGGGTTCCTCCAGCCGAGGGATGCCTCGTATGGAGGGCGGACCTCGGGCTCAAGGCGTCGCCAGGGGAGCTTTCCGCACCTGCGTGCATCTTAACGGGCTTCCTATTCGGGTGAGGGCCGGGCCTCTAGCGGACCCGGCCGGCGAGACGGCTGAGGGCCGGTTAGTGTGCCTAGTGTTCCGCGTGGCAGTTTACAATGTGGCTTAAGGCCCGCGTGTGTGTGTGTAGAGCTAAGTGATCGAGCTTCGAAACGTGAGACCCTACGGGTGTCGCGGGGGTCGTCCTCGCCTCCGCCGGTGGGGGCGGTGCGGTCGTAGTGTGTAGGTTGGCATGTTCGAGTTCGAACGTGTAATGTCGTCGTCGCTGTCGCCTAACACATGTCTAGGTCTACGATAGCGTTTGCGGACGCGGCGTTCGGGGGTGTACGATGACGCCCTGACCACTAAGGGATTCGGGTGTAAGGAAGAACGGTGAAAGAAGCGTTGGGACGCCTCTTTTAGATATTGAGTTATAGAGGGTAATTCTAGGTCGTAGTGCAGATCTATGTTGCGCACGTAAGGAGGGGCACCGGTGGCCCTGCGCATGAATCTATTCTGAATAACTTGGAGGGAGTTGATGTGAGAGCGCGCAGCGTGAGCGAATGCTACACTGGCGTACGTCATGATAGGCCTGACGCACGTCTTACATAAGGTAACTTTATGTCTGAGGGACATTTTGCTTTTAGCGCAAATGAGCATGTTGAGACGACCGAGGACGAACGCGGCGCGGTCGCGGACCGTTTTGATGTGTTGGCCGAAGGTCATGGCACTGTCAAGGGTGACTCCTAAGTATTTGACTTTCCTAGTCCAAGGGATATCCTGGCCGAAAAGTGTGATTGTTCTGAGAGTGTTAGCGCGGCGGGCGCGGCTGGTCGTCGTTCCCCTCGAGAAATACACGGCGGCGCTTTTCTCGGGGTTGACTTCGATTCTCCAAAGACGGAACCACTCGCCTAGGCTCGTGACCGCGACTTGGAGGAGTTGGGAGACTCTGAGGCGACTCCGGTCTGATGTGAACAGAGCGGTATCGTCCGCGAATAGGGCGAGCTCTACACCGGGGGTTTTGGGGATGTCGTTCGTGTAGAGCGAGTAGAGCGTGGGCGATAAAACGGAGCCCTGTGGGACGCCTGCCCTGATGGGGCGGGGAGAGGAGAGCACCCCTTCGATTCTATAGCGGAAGGAGCGGTCTGACAAAAAGTCCCGTACTATGCGTACGAGATCGTCTGGCACGCCGAGCCGGCGCAGCTTGTACACCAGCCCGGCGTGCCAGACTTTGTCGAACGCCTTCGCTACATCGAAGAAGAGGGCCCCCGTGCCTATAGTGCGACTCGGGCGGTTAAGGCCCTCCAGGATGTGTTCCGTGAGGCGGTGCACTTGTTGTATGCACGAGTGTTTGGCTCGAAAGCCAAATTGCTCGTCTATGAGGAGACCGGAGGTGTCTAAGTGGGCTTTGAGACGAGCCAGAAGGACCCGTTCGTAAATTTTCCCTAGCACGCTAAGGAGACTGATTGGGCGATAGCTATTGGGGCTACTGCGGGGTTTACCCGGTTTCGGGATTCCGATGACGATCGCTTCCTTCCAGGCGGCTGGAAAGACGCGGTTCGCCATGGCGGCATTGATAATGGCTGCTAAGAGCGCGAGAAGGCGCATCGAGAAAATTTTGACTACTCGGTTGGAGATGCCGTCTCTACCGGGGGCTTTTCTAGGTTTGAGAGCCTTGACAATGTCCTGAACTTCGTCAACCGTCGCGGGTCTGAGTTGGCAGGGGGCGGTCGCGGGCGGGAGGAGAAGTCTGAACTCTCTAAACACCCTTATATAGGTACGTCCATGCCCATGGCAACGCTGAGTGTCACTTTACCATGCGTATGCGCATGATATGTCGCAGCTTGATGCAATGCTTACCCTAAACTGGAAATTGAATACGTGTGATTTTTTTTACGGTTATTTTTCTAACGAGTAATTTTAATAAATACTAGGTTAGTAGGTAAACCTAGTATTTAATTAATATTATTGTATATTATGTTATATTTAATTATATAGTTTCTCAATGGGATTTATGAGTAGTACAATTGGTTACGAGTTATATACTCATATCTTACGGAAAATGATCACAGTTATACAAAAGAAATGTCGGCTGCGTAACAAAGCTATCTAATCACGCGACAGCGGGGTCAAAGTGATGGCCTGCCTTCGTAGATAACTTGTCGATTGTGATCTAATATTACTCGATGGAACGTTAATAATCGCTTTAACTGTCCAGACTGTAACGTTGTTCGAATTGCACAAGATATTTGTAACGTTACGTAATAAACAAAAAAAGCTTTTGATGGTTTAGCATATTTAGTTTTTTTTTGTGATTATTTTGTTTCATTTAAAAATGTTACAAGTATTTTAAAGTTTGATAGTCTTAAAGTTAAAATCTATTGGAGACGAAGGTGGTACAGCTATGTTTAGGTCAAATTATAAAACAAAAGATGCAGTAGGAGCACAAGGTTCTGTAAATGTCAATACTACCAAATTATAAGTGACCTCAAGCTGGTCACGAATACCGCCATATCAGATAATTGGCAACGATATTTCTTTAGTCAATAAATACTTGTTGTCCTTGTCTCATTACAAAAATTAATCTATGAATCGAAAATACCATCAACCTTTAGAGTATTAATAGTAATACACATTTACGTATCTTCACGCTGTATCCTTAAAGGAGTATTCAGAGAGGATGGCGCGCCAAGCGTCGCGGTCCTTACATCTTTCGCTTCCTCAAATCTCATTGTTCTCCTAATAGTAATAATTTTATATTTGTTGATAACATGAGAGTCATGTGTTCTCACAATATTTCTCTTCCATGTTAGTAAAACGATCAGATGTGGGTCAGAAATATGACAATAAAATCTGTGTGGAGTTGTAATCTCGGCGAACAATCGCCGACAGCCACGAAGTTTTTGCTGATAGTACGGAATACTAAATTATGGCGCGTCATGCTTGCGACGGTCGATGGGTCTGGAAAGAGTTATTGCAAGTCTCTAGGTGCATCTCCTGTTTCGCACGCCCGCCGCTCGCGTCTGCTTCACATTGTTAAGTTCAAAGGTCGCTTTGTTTATGAGTCGACACTTTCGAAAGGTAACACCGCGAGCGCGAGCGAAAACATCGTTCTAGCGCAGTCGATGACATACAATTGATAATGTAAATATTATTCTTAACCTGTGCCCCAACAATTTCCTCTAAGATTTAGGTCTCGAGTAACGTGACCGTGATTCAACATTTATTCTAATTGAAATGATTTCTCGGTTCGTTAACATTTGCGTTATATTTTATAACATTTAAAAAATGAATAAATAAAAGTATATCTTAAACGGTTACGATTTCATAAATATTAATTAATTAAAAGGGAATTAATTCGAAACGGCAACGGTAGCGTTTTATGTCGTAGTTGTCGAACGGAAATCTTAAGGTCATTACATTTGCCTTTTTAATGTTCGATTGCGCGAAAGTCTAGTCACGGCGACTCAAAGAAATATGAATATTGGGCGACATGTTGGTACCGATACAGCAGTTCACTTTCGATATCAGTCGTGCGCCTCTCGGCCTACGAACACGAATACTTGCCATAGCTGGTGCACTATCTGGATTATGATCAACGGCGACTATTGTGGGCCGATTACTTATTGCACACACAGCTGTTTGCTTATTGTCTTGCGTAACTTGGTGAAGCGAACCAGATGATAATTTGCGCGACCGCCTGTGTATTTAGATTAAGCTTTCATTATAGTTACGGCTACTTCGTGCATGTTTAATTTAATTTTCTTGTTGAGTCATAAGGTTGGGAAACCGTTATTATCATAATTTAGAGGAAAGGTCATGTTTTCGATATACCATTTTCAAATGACATAATGATATAGTGAATTTCATTTATTCATATAAACTTATGGACATTTATGGATATACCTACGAGTGTTTAGAAGAACATAAAAAAGAGATAAATTAACAGAGAAATAGCTTTATTCGTGTTCGAAGTTTTCCTTATAAAAAAACAAAAATCAACAAAAGTTTTTTGCTTTCATGCACTATGCACATGTATACACATACATTTCATTTATAATATTAAGACATGGAATCTTTCTCTTTTTCAAATTATCTTATACCTATATGTTATGGTGTGTGTTATGGAGTGATTAATTAGACATACATAATGCCCGGGCATTTTGAAAAATGCCCAATGTGAGAGGGCGATATGATAACAACTATTGAAATAATTAAATCGCCTAGGCCTTATAAATAATGTCTGTCACCTATTAGGCAGGATAATAAAAAGACAAGTTTTATTAGAATTATTTTAATTTGGGATACATTTATACAATGAAGCAATAGAATTAGTACTTTTAGCACAACTCGCAATATTTAAAATTAATGGTTTTGTCTATAAATTTGCTGCTTTTGATGTAAATCACACCTACTTTAAAATGAATAGTCTGGTTCATGAGAAGGCGGTCAACAACCAATGCGGGAGCAAGCTTGTTTAAGACTGTACTTCAGGCTTGGGAGGGATCCCAGGATGTCATTGGTGTTTTTTGTGACTATTCCAAGGCTTTCGATTTTGTTACTCACCAAACTTTAATTTGCAAGCTTAATTACTATGGAATTTGTGGTAACGCTCTGGATCTCGTGGTCTCGTATTTGTCTAGCCGGGAGCAAACAGTGAGTGTGAATGGGGTTTTGTCTGTTGGTTCGAAATTAAATATGAGCATTCTCCAAGGATTAATTTTGGGACTTTTTCTTGGGGGTCCACATTAATGATCTCTCATTTATGCTCAAAGTCTTATGCGAAATAGTATTAGTTGCTGATGGCACTTCATTGTTATTTAAACTAAACAGAAAGGACTTAGATGTTACCTGGGTAAATACGATCCTAACGGACATCTCGAGATGGTTCGCTGTTAATAATCTACTACTGAATGCACAAAAAAACTAAATGTATTAAAGTTTCCCTTTCTAGTGTACCATGTATCACGTATAATGTACCACGACAATCGACGTGATAAATTGGTTATTCCAAAATTTAAATGACATAAGTCAAATGTTTAATTTTTTGGTAACTGCATTCGTTTTTATAATATTATCAGTAATATCAGTTAATAAAAATTAACAGATAAAAATTTAGTTTGGTTATAAAACGTACATTGATTAGACAATCATATTATAAAATAAACGATTTCATTGAAGATAAAACAATAGTCTGGAAATGATCTTCTCTGCACATGCATTTACTGGCTTAATGAATATGGTATTTTAATAAACCTTTCGAAAAATGATGTTGAAAAAATGATACTGAGTTTCTTGTCAGCTCTTCTCAGTGTTCAGGTTTTCTATTTAAACCAGACGCTATGATAAATAAGAAAGTTTAGGTAATAATTATTTACTTGGCCCGATTTGGCTTCTCATTAGTCATAATGCCCGGGCATTATGAATAATGACCCTCAATAATGCCCTCATTAATCACTTGGTCCATAACATATACGAGTACACATTAGTCAGGGCATAATGAGATCATAGTAAACATTATTCGGTCTTCTTTTTCGCGTTCCTCTAAATGTGTCCTTGAGTGCATCTACATATATGTAATTTCGCGTCACTTCTCATTCAGGTTGGGCAGGGCATCAATTCACAACAAAATCAGTCCTTAAGATCGCTTTTGGCATTAAGGCTTATAGATGGCAAAAAGAAAACAGTGAAAATAAATAGTCGGCACAATTTATATATTTTTATCCGACTTCAAAAAAAGGAGGAGGTTCTCAATTCGACTGTATGTTTTTTTTTTGTATGTTTGTTACCTCATAACTCCGTCATTTATGAACCAATTTTGAAATTCTTTTTCTGTTTGGTAGATAATATTTCAGAGGTAGTCCCGTTTAAATTTCATTGGTATTGGAGCTTGAACTTCGAAGATACACCAGGTAATACGACCTGGTTATAACCCGTATTTATATTGATGATTCTCTTGTATATCGTTACGTTGCGAAATTAGAAAGAAGTTAATTGCAGACCTGCCTTAAATTTTTATTTAGGTGAAGATCACTCAAAAGGGAGAAATAAAAAAAATGTATTAAAAAAAATTTAACCGCCTTAAAAAAAAACTCGAAAGTATAAAATAACTATCCTTCACTAATCGAAACTCAAGTACAATTAAAATAACTTTACAAATACGATACACATACCTATATAATTAAATTTGACAGTTATTTAAGTCTTTCTTTTGAAGACCGGGAATCGAACCCGGAACCTTCCGCGCTTGGGTTAACGTCTAAACCACTGCGCCATCTAGGTCGTCAAACTTATAAGTACACATAGGTATAAATACTTTTTATTTATTAAAAAGTCATAATTAAGTAAGTATATGTACATATGATTAGTAAGTACTGTATCTATGACATTGGAATGTCGTTAATGAAAATGACATAATTGAATTAAATTAGTCGCAACTTAATTGTGAGTAAGATTGGCTTGAGGGGTAAAGGTGAGCGCTCGCCTTCAACCGCGACAGTTTTATTGGCTACACGTCTCAGTGAGAGGGTTGTGATGTAAAACGAATTGCCGCAGTACGCCCTCAGTCGATACTGCGCCCGCCCCAATGTATTGTCACCACGAGATCAATCTTTAGAGGGAATGTCTACAAAAGTAATAAATATTTAAAGTTATAATTTATTGGTGTTTAGCCTATATAAAGTGCCTGGATTTAATTGTACTGTAGTTTTTGGAAGATTGGATTCCGACTATGAATCTCTTCACTGTACGATATTATGATTTTCGTGAATAAGTAAATATATGTACATAATATAGTTTAAAAAATGTTTAGTGCTTATGTTTTAATTTTGCTAAAATAAATGTATGAACCTTTTGTAAATCTCGTTTGAAGAATTTATTTCTATATTATTTACATCTATGTGTATATTATATTCTATGAAAGTAAAATATACAATACTAACAAAAAGTTGTCTCTAATTTGTCCTCATTTAATTTTCTATAATGCTGTCACTTTTCACTACACCGTTATTCAATAAGGTCCTTGTGCTGTGAACTACGAGCTGTTTGCGGTGATCGACCATCCGTTTGCAAACTTCATAAAAGGGTTTCTGTGGAAAAATGCGTTCACGATGCTATGAGAATTTTTAATCAATTAAGTGTTTTGTGGTGGCTTTAGTGTAGTATATTGTTTTTATAAATAACTAACATATTCTGAAATGATATTACTACAATGTTCACTTGCAACAATTGAATGCATTTCTACTTTTCGCACTGTTTTTTCTCACAAACAAAACGAGTTTTAAAATAAACATTCATATTCACGGAATCATGATAATAAATGTTATGAATTCTGTGCGGAAGACTTCATAAATCAGAATGCATACAGCCTTATGACACAGTTCTCGTTTCGAAACTATCCATCATTATGATGTCGGCTACAAGTGGCAACGGAGTCACGTGGCGCACTTGTCGTGAGACTGATGGTAGCTCACGCCGTTGTAAAAAAGTTAGGGACATGGTTGCCCAATTATTTATTTTATAAAATAAAGTCTGAATCAAGCTTTGTATTTTTAAGATTGGGTTCATAACAAAATTTTATTTCGTTGTTTGTTATATTTTCTATAAATCCGTGTGTGGGTACTTATAAACTTTTATATATGTTTTTTTTAAATTACATAATATTTTTTTCGTATAAACTTTTAAAACCATGGGAAACTAACTTGATTACCCTTTATTTTCGCTTGACGTTTCTTTACTTTAGATTTTACTTGAGACCACGGCCGATGCAAACGGCCGAAACGTCAAGCGAAAATGACAGGTAATCGCGTTAATTTCCCGTGTTTTTAGATATTTTATATTTTTTTCGCTCATAAAATGATAAGATAAAAAATATTTTAAATTATGTTAATTATAGTTGTAACCATTGTTTAAACACATGATAAAGATGGTGGTCAGTAAACATAACAGCGTAACTACACGACCTCCACGTTATACTTAAATAAAAGAATAAAATACCTTTGTACATCGCTAATTTTGCTACGACTACCGCGAGTACCTGCGCCCAGATCGACAATTTTAAAAATACTCTATGCTTTTTTGCGGGTTTAAGCTGTATTAACTTTTTTCATGTCGTTAGTTTTGATGATTTTATTTTATACAAACATAACGTCATGTTTACACTGAACATTATCTGTAATTATTAAGCCTGTGACTTTCCCCTAGCAACTTAGTATACGAGTATTTAACTATTCAACACATTGTGGCTGTAATAATCAGTAATGTAAATACATAATTCAATCTATTGACATTACTGATTATTGCAGATTATGGAAATTGATTGCTTAGTTATCATATCATTATTGTTAATATTTTGGACACATACAGAGAGCGTAGAGCACGTCCCACGCAACTGTCGTCGCAACGGGCGTATATATAACCGTTAACTGTTGTAATTGCCGCTTTTGTCTTTGCTGCCGAAAATGAGATGCGCTTTGTGCTCGCCTCTAAAGTACTGACACAAGCTTTATTATTATGTTACCGACTTATACGAGCGTACTCGTCGCTGTTCTGATACGGGTCAACGATTTCTCTTTATGTTTTAATTATTTCGACAGCAAAGTCCTTTGAGTTTTATTAGAGTTTTATATACATACATTTATTAAACTGGCACTCGGTGTAAGAATACTAATTTTACGAATTACGAAATACGAATTACGAAAAAGACTTGGAATGTCGAAATCGAACTTAGCGTACTATTATTCAAATATTTATTTCACTTATCATGATTCTGTGGCATAGTAATTTTTCTTCTCTGGCCCTGTATACTTTGAAGTCGCGCTGTTTTGTTTCTGTTTTAAAACCAATTTTATTACCGAGTTGAGTTACTGGTGTGCAAGCGAGACGCTATGATCGTTTTGCACGAAACAAGGTAAAAATCTTCGATTGCACGGTGCCGCGGTGAAGTTAAACGCGTCGATCTAGTTTATAAGAGTTGAGTGCAAGAGAAGATATTGAGAAGACTGGCTGCATTTAACGTTGTGTTGTTTGCAACTTCAGCGGTTATATTGTAAATTCTTGTTGCCTTCGTAAAACAAGTGCATTTGGTTCAAGTAACCATTCTAACATTACTGCGACAAGTTATTTGCTTTTAAAATGAATTTACTAACAGTAGTTTTATACAGAAATACGAGAATTCTCACTCTGTATCCCTTACTGAATAGACAGAGAGGAGTCCTTAAATAAATATCTCTCATAATTCAAACCCTTTAAACTATCCATCATTGCACCAGATTACTGGCTCGTCGCCCATCCTATCTAATTTTTTTATAAAATTTAATGCTGGTGTAACTCTACCAATTTTTACGATCTGCGTAGAAATATATTAGGCTTCTATAATTTTCTTTATCTCTCAGACACGTGATGTAAGCGAAAACAGGTTTTTTAACAAAACGAAATTTAAAAATTATAATATATTCCTTACCAATGTCACGAGAGGGCAGTTATTAATTATTGTTATTTTTACCAACAATTACGTACTGTAGTCACAATCAGTGAGGTTAAGGAAATGGAGTCCCGTGCAGGTGGTAATTTCGAATTTATAGTTAATTTTTTCCCGTTTGTCATTTGCGTCGTTTCACGAAAAACGACCGAAAGAACATTAAATATGGAGGCGTAGCAGCAAGAAAATTGCTATTATCATGAACAAGCTCTTTACGGTGCAATAAATAAGTACTGCAGCATCGCAACGTGGTAATCAATTCAAACAAGGTTCGTTGTTGTACAAAAAAGAAAGGATTTCAATATGTCAATGTAGGAAGTAACAAGTATTATCGGATAAAGTGATTAATTTAAGGCCTTTCAGTGTGGTTGTTTGTATCTATAACACTTTCCTGGTATTATTTTCGCTGCTTTTCTTTAATTTGAAAAAATTTCTGTAACTGTCTGTGTCTACGAAATTGTTCACGCTGTAAATTGTTATTTTAGTTTTATCTTATACATACAACATATATTTTACTTAATTTGTTTATTATGAATACCAACAGCACACAGATATAAAATAAATGACTGAAAATTAAAGGTAATAAATGCAGTGTTAATTACAGCTATTCGCTTAATATAATTTGTATTTTTCTGTAAGAGTTAATCTAAAAAAAAGTATACAGAATAACCATAATATTACTCTTAACGCCATTTGTTGTAAGCTATTAAACTAAACTACTATAATATTATGGTGAAACGGCAAGAGAAAGAATTAAACCGACTTCAAAAAGAAAAAGTATAAAATAATGATTATCCTTTATTAATCATAATTCAGTACAAAAATGACTTCATTGAAATATGCACATAAATAGTTAAATTTGATAGTTACTGTAGTCGGTACCAAACTAGTAGTCTTTCTGTTGATGCTTATTGGTTTGGCACCGACTTCAATTACTCGAAATTAATTATATAGTTATTTGTATCGTATTTATGAAGTCAATTCTTTTTACTTGAATATTTTTATAGTCTGTTCAATTTTTTTTTAAAAGTTTTTATTTTTCACAAATGACAGAATAATCAGTGAGCACTGAACATGCATAACAAAAAATTCGATGAATTGAGAACCTCTTCCTCTTTGTGAATTCGGTTATAAAACTAATATTACAGCGCGGTTTAGTGAAGTGTGCCCAGCTTAGATGTTTTAGTTTTTGGAGTAGACGTGCGCAAACACAAAGACAGCCAGAGATAAATATAAAAAGAAACCATTGTTTTGACTTCTATTAATGTTAGAAACATATTATAGTTGTGCTCAAAAAATTCGAAATGTAGTCTTGAAATTTTGTTCGAGTTAAATTTTTTGTGCCAGTCGGATACAATTTTTCTCAAAATATAGTAAAATTTATTGAAAATAATGAGTTTCTTGTTAATTTTTGTATAGAAATAGGATCCTTAGAATATAAAGAATCTTTGACCAAATCCTGTACGCATTATTGGGGGTATGAGTGGAAATTATTATATTATCTAACTCCCTTGCAAATCTATGAAAACTGGGAACAAAGTTACAGTATACTATGTGGTTGCGTTACGCTAGGTAAACTATATCCTTTGTGTAAACTATCAGTAGGAAACCAACGAGGTTTCCGATATATGTATATCTTATCTTAAGAGTAGCTCGTTGAGCTTATTCTATTTTATGACAACAGTTAATCGTAATTTGTTAACAAACTCACGTCCAGGAGTTGTTTGTCGCCGCGTGTCAAACGCTTTGTAATGAGTAGCATCAGAGGATCAATGGGTTCTATGTGCATATATTAAGCGCCACTATTGTATCGTCAAACAGTGGCCGCTGCTGGCAAAGCACGTTCCGCAAATAAAATAAATTCTTGCTCTTATAGCTTTGCCAGCTCATCTACGATGTTCCGTAACTACCGTAGTACACTATGTAAATACCTTTCTGTATGTGTAGCAATGGCGTGCCTAAGTCTTCAGGATAGGGCAAACCCGACATACATGTTCTTCATCGTTTTTGTAAAAGTAAAGGGAAGTCTAAAGTATTATAGATTACTAATTAATTATGACTTTGTCAGAACTGGTAGACAAGAAGACAGGAAAGAGATCGCTCCCCGTTTATCTATCAACAAAACAATCTACAATATTTTGCTATTAAAAATGTACAGGCGTAAATAGTTGATCAATTCTTAACATATTAATGTGTCTCAATCCGTTGTTTATCATGTGTCTTTTATGGCGCCAGTATAGTTTTTTAATCGTCATAACCAGAACATACAAACATACATATCTTCACGCTGTATCCCTAACCAGAACAATTCTAAATATTTTCGCCATTTGTATCGTATCACCTACCTAGGATTTGATGGGAGAACCGGGAGAACAAATAAAAATCCAATCAGTTTCATGCATACATATCCTCAAGCTGTATCCCTAACGGGGTAGTAAGAGAGGACGGCGCGCCAAGTGTCACGGTTCTTACCCACTTCTTTCGCTTCCTCGAATCTCATCATTCTCCTCACACATTTTCGCCTAGGTATGCGAGTGCTTTTTCAATCAGTTTCATAAACTGATAAAATTGTCTTTTATGCGAATTACTAATCAGAGAACACACATTCATGAGTTAATTAGTTTTGTACACCGAATTATTGTCTTTTATGCAATTTACTAGTCGAATAAGACACAAATCAGGCGTAGGTTATAAGTATAACGGAACGATTAGTTGTTTTTTCTATGCAAAGGTCAAAGATTTTACATTTTAAATGCTGATTAAAACTTGTATACACTTTAAGTCCTCATAATGAACAATTTATTGGATTTTTTATTACAAATTCACTCACTTATGATGGAAGTCGTATCTCTCAATCTGTACAAAGTTCAGTATGAAAGCCGGGCTCTTCGTTTCATACTAATTGCTGTATAAACCCTAGTAAACGAGCTATAGCTTTATCGAGTTTTGCCCGTTAGAGAGAAAGAAAGGTTGCAAGCCACATTGCATGATTACATAGTTACACAGTACACTGATTGCGTCGTGAGAGGTCGCGAGTGTCGATCTTCAACGGCCGATTTAACAACGGCCTTTACTTACCCGATTTCAAAAATTCTTTCACCTTATAGTAAGGTACATTATAAGTGAGCAACATGGACTGTATTTTATTTTCAAAAATATTCTACCCGTGCGAAGCCGGGGCGGGTCGCTTAGTTAGTTATATATAATACTACAACTGCTCGAAATAAATAAACTCCTAGAAGCCGATGGCAGCGCCATTTACTGGGTCCAAATGTGAATCAAAACTACGAGTACATAGGGACCCACTCAAACGTACACAAAAATTATATCAAAATCGGTCTAGTCGATTAGGAAGAGTTCAGTGACATGCACACGTACAGAAGAATTATGTATGTAAAGATACTGAAAATAAGGCATGATACGTAACATAATACCATTTTCAAATACAGGCGAACAGCACGTCGAGACACAATAAAATCGTACTTTTACAGCACTTTTGATAGTAAATATTGAGGCCTATAGATGGTGTAACGGTACCACATAATACGCTTTGAATCTCGGAAGATAATAAGCTCAAATATTCTGTATTTTTCTTTTTCTCCCAGACCACTACAGAAGCATTGGAAACAAAGCTGATTTTATAAAGTATTTTACTGCTTTTTTAAATTCTGATTTCGTAATATATACTTTACAGCTTAATTGCATACGCCTTATATTTTAATTAACGAAACATGTTTAAGAAAGGAATGCATGGCATGAGGAAATAATGAGTGACGAACGACTGATGAAGAAAATTTGGCGAGAATAAGCGGTAGTAGTGGTCACGAAAGACAAAGATTAATTTATGAAGATCAAATAGCTAGTGTTAGCTAACGAAAATGCCAAAAGCACTAGTATACCTCGGCGAAAGCATGTGAGAAGAGAAATGAGATTTGAGGAGGCAAGAGAAATATGCTACCTATTCAACTGTGACTATATTACTGATATTTATGTGTAACTATAAAATGGTATGCAAACAAGAAATAAGCGTCATAATTGTGTATGAAAAGATTAATACTGAATTTCGTGTTCTTCACAACGTAAACCGGTATGTTCTATACGCATCATCAATCTTTTGACGCTCTAACTATAATCCTGTTTATTAATTAATTCTACAGCTTTTTCAAACGACTTGCCAATTTTTTTAACGTTTCTATCAATTAATAACATTAAGTCGGCTTGGTTGTTATAAAAACAACTACAATTATAATACATAAAGTATTAACGTATAGTTAAATGAATGAGTCGTTAAAAATTTCTTTTTTCTTTATTTTACGTCGATGAAAGAGAAAAAATCTAATTAGGTGTATAAAGCTGTGTAAGGTAATTCTCACTGAAAAAGGTCTGTCTAAAAAAGCTTCACAAAGTAGTTAGTTGGCAAAGCGGCGCGGCGCTCACAAGAGGCAAAATCTCGATTACACGCCTCGATTTTACAGTAATTGCGGATAGCTCCTAAAGCTAGTGTTACGCGCGGGTCAGTAGCCGTCATAAAATTTCACGAGCACTCGTATCCAGACTACGTCGAAGGGAATCTCTAGGGACAGAAGAGAACGTGCAATTGTACATTTCGATATTGTTGGCGGCCTATACTGCGTTGCTGATGTGATGCGTGTTCCTCGCAAAGGCATCGTAGTGAGCCGCTATCTACACGTTTCGATCGGAAAGAACGTGCAGAACGCTCGTGTAAGATAAGTTGTCGGTTAACGTACGCCTTACCCCGAATTGTTTGTTTCAATAGAAAGGTATCCTTCTGCTATAGCTGCATACGAATATGTGAAAGTCTAATGACCCGAATGCTGTCAGATTTGAGAAAGATAATCCACTCAAAGGAGTTTGTCGGGAACATGGACAGAGAAGAGAATACGTACTTTGAACGAGTTGGGCTGATCCGAATCCGCTGAAGACTACAATAAGCTGGGCTTAGCATCGATCTTCGATCCAGTGATTACGAACGGCGGCGTTGACGGATGTCAGCTTAAGTTGTCTGTCAACCGGTCGGCACAAACACCTACCACATTAATCTCTATTCTCACCGAGCAACACGTGGATTTACGCATCGACGAAAGTAATTTATATGCAAATCATTTCAACTTTGACGTGCTCGTGACTCTAATACGTGTGACACGGTAAACATCTCTAGACTATTAGTATTTATTACTTATATTAACGGTAATCATACGAATATAACTCGAAAAATTGATGTCGATTCTGTTTTATTTTCAATAAGTGTTTCTTTTTAAATTACAACGTGAGTCAAACAATGATCATATTTTAATGATCCATTGATAAACCTAAAATGGAATGAACATATTTTTGAGGGCTGATTATCTCAAATTAATATTTCAGTTACACCGATGTCTCTTGTCAAGAGACAAAGGGTGCGGCGTTGTTCGAGAGCATAGTCTTTGTGTACACCAGAACAATATTACTGGCGTCTTGATAAATAGGAACAACTGATGGGAGCAACAATGCGGTTCGTAAGATGATACGCTCGCGATCGACCACTGGATTAATGATCGCCTCGCCTAAAAGAATGGACTATAATATTTATTATCAGATAAGCGTCTGCTACTGGGTAATTCTTGTCTCCAACCATTATAAGTGCCTCTGTGCGTCACGTCCATGCATTACTCACCTACCGTCGCGAGATATCAATTTATGGATGTACGTAGTATATTATAACTGCGCTTTCACTCAATTTATTTGATTGTGTCTTGGTTTCGTAGAATCGTTTTTTACATGTGTCATTTGGGCGTTGTGGGTGTTCGCTGTTCACTACTATTAATATTTTATAATTTATATGAAAACTATTTTTAGACCAGCGTACATCTATACATGTATACAACACAACGTTTGTCTGTCTGTTTGTGAGCTTACGACAAAAGAACCACTGGTCCGATTTACATAATCCTTTGTTTGGTATAGAAACCTGGCCTAGTCGTAGTATATTTGGTTTTCGACTTATTAACAGACAAAGGACAGACAGAGAGACGGAGAGAGAGAGAGCGTTTTATAATATGTAGGTATAGATGGATGTATTAATGGATAGATGGATGAACGTACAAGTGGATGGGCGGACGGGCGGACGGGCGGACGGGCGGACGGACGGACGCTCGGATGAATGGATGGATGGAGAGATGGATGGAGGGATGGACGGACGGAAGGATAAAGAACAGAATAAAAGCTTAATGAAAACAAATTTAGCAATATGTATTAAGACCACGCGGGCTAACAGCTAGTACTGTATGTGTACGTACATGGTACGCACCTAGGTGGTTAAACGGCGAATACGATTCTACAGCAAAGGTGTGAAACATATGTACCTAACATGATAGATATATGCTTATAGTTATTAAAGCCAATATAAGGCACAAATTTTTTTAATTAAGGAATTTATTCAGATTGTTTTAACATTATAAATACCTTGTTAATGAAACGTTCCGCCCACGGTCCATAAACCCATTGATCTTGAGTAAGTTAACTACTGCGTCGAAAGATGTGTGTCCGTATAAGTAATGAGATTCCCGATCTCCCTCGATTATAAATTTAAATATGGATATTTTCAGAACTTTTAATGTCCACACTAATCAGTGTTTCTAAACGCGTCATAAACTAGTCAAGTGGCGGTTACCGATAACATTAATGAGCATGGTTCATGCGCGTCTTTGTTGAAGCGAATAAATACATTATTTAGTCGGGAGATATGTATTGGTATATTTGTGCTTAATAATTGACGTAGAAATATTGCTGTCATTATTGTCAATTGTTCATGAAATCACGGCTCATGGTTAAGATAAAATATAATGAAATGAAAAATTTTATTCACCAATTCATTATTCACAATTTATTTGTTACCAGTGTCTGTAACGGAAGACTGTGTGTCTGAAGACTCACAAGTTGTAAAATGATACATGTCACACGCGTAGTCCATAAAACATAATCATAATCGGAGAGCGCAGTTACAAGTCTCAGTTACAAGGGAACGTCTTCACTCCTCAACAGAATTTATAATGTAGTCCTGAGACGTACAACGCCACGAGAACATGTAAGATAGAAAATAAGAATAAATAGGTAAAATGAATAAATAACTACGTTTATTAGATTTCCTTGTCTGAATATTCAAATACTCGTTATAAAGACATTGATCAACTAAAAACGAGTTACGCGACACTCCGGTTTCGCTTTTCGATTCGTGCACGATAACGTGTAATATTCGTGTTTTTTTTTCATCTCTCATAATTACGATTTATATCTTCGAATGTACGTTGCGATGTTGTTGACTTTGCGGACTTGGCAAAGAGGTTTCGAGTTTCGGATGATTTATTTTTTAGTGAGTAGTGAGTGAGTGGTAGCAGAAGCTAAGGAAGACCAGGCTGACTTATGAAAATCTAACAGCCAGAATATTAGTTGACGGAAATGGCAAAAGCATATACCTAAGCGAAAGTGTGTCAGGTGAATGTTGAGATTTGAGGCTAAAGAAGGATAATTAATGTAATATCCATATGCAAGGACCACGATGCATGGCGTTCAATATTCTTTGACTAAGCCATTAAGGACATAGTGCGAGGATATGTTGTTGTTGTAATTATTTTTTAGCTATGAGTCAGTGCGATACTTTTTTTAAAATGTTGATTAAGACACCTACGAAACTGAACTTTCAATTCCTTTCTAATTTTAAATACTATACAGTAAAATCAAAAATAAAAATTCAAAATCTTCAAGACATAATTAACTATTAAAAAAATATAATTTAATCTCCTCTTTCAATTTTTGTTTTTCGGATTGATAAATCTATTTCTATCATTTGCATGCAGACAATCTCCAAATTTACGTCATATTTACCAAATTCGAAGATGCGAATGCTGATCTTGTAAAGTTAACACAATGGATTAATTTTTTTGGTTTGAAGGTAAATCTTTTAGAGAGGCAAATGACCATCATTAGCATTTCCGCGATCGTTTCGTGGATCGACTATAAACGTTAGACTTGTATCACTCTGGACGGCATTCATATTCTTTTTAAAGCCACTGTTAAGAATTTAGGTATTATTTCTGACATATACCTGTAGAGACCTCAGGTTAATGAAAGTAGGAAATTGCTTGGAGCTTACAACTACATAACTCAAGCGCTTGCGTGTTTTAATCCCAATTACCAATAAAATATCTGGACTGGTTCCTTCCTCTTCTACTCTTTGATTACGCAGACGTTCACTATCTTGATATTTTTGTCGAGTCTTTAATCAAGTTTGAACATCTGAAAAATCTGTCCATTTACTTGATTTTTAATCTGCGCTTTCAAAGAGACAGAAATTTTAATCGGGCAAACGGATACAATTTGTCGGCGATGTGAGAGCCAGTGCATTCAAGAAACAAAATGTCGTTATTCACTATCGGTTAAACGTGTGAACATAGCTTTTTTTCAATTTGTAGGGTGCTTAGCAGACGGGCAGTATTATAGCCAAACGTAATACTAAACTAATCGAGCAGCAGTTATTTTTAAATAAGTTGAAATTGTCTTACTTACATATCTTCACGCTGTATCCCTAACGAGGTAGTCAGAGAAGACGGAGCGCCAAGCGTCGCGGTCCTTATATACTTCTTTCGCTTCCTCAAATCTCATCGTTCTCCTCACACATTTTATTGTAACACTATAATGTAATCTGTTTTAGACTAGTATGTTTTTTCTGGGAGTGAATTAGGTATGCGCTGCGCAAGCACAATTGATGGCCGGCGCGAATCGACGCGCACCCAATTCCATTCGACGAAATAAAACATAGACTTATGGCTGTTTATTTATCACTAGCTTATACACTATTGTGTGGTCATATACGTAAACGTACTGTCTTCCTTATTTATACTACTGATTTATTGTAATAATCGATTTAAAAATTATGAAGCTTTCTTATTCATATTTAAACTGGATTTGAATAGCTTTGTGAAAGAATAGGTTTGATTACGAATTCTGCTAGAGGGGACAATCTGGTTTTATTGTTTATTTAGAAACAATTGTGTTATCGCTGTTATTATCGCTACTTAAGCATTATAGCCTATCTGCATAATGGGCAAGAAATGTAATTTTTAGATAAGTTTGTATTTGTAAACGTCATTTAATGTTTGTAGTGTAGTCAAATATTTTGAGTATTTATATTGGAACTATATTCAAGGGAAGTTGGATATTTCAGTAATCTTTTATAATGATTACTACAAACTATTCTTGTTTGCACGGTTTATATTTACAAACAAAAATAAGCTCTTATTTGTCAAGTTATTTATCTTATTTGCGCTCATTTCTGGTTGTTTATACTAAAAGCTGGCAATGATTATGAGTACGACTATTTTCATTTTGAATTTTGCTTCGCGGAATAACCTTACAGAGTCGACAACCATTAACTTAAATAAAACTAAGTAGATGTACATAAATTAATGCGGTCTACTCAAGGGTAGGGCCCATACAGGTCTGCATAACAGGACTCTGCCTGTACGACCCTGAATCCAAACTCACTATAAAATTATGAAGTGAGTACTGGGCCGGTGTTTTTGATCTACACCATACAAAATGTCGGCGCTACATTATAGTGCAATTTAGCAGGGACTGTACATATAGAGCACTGCAGGCAGGACAAAGCAGGCCGCTTAAGAAACATATCTATATCTGTACTGACAACGAGACAGGCGGTTAACAACTATTAACAAGTGCCAATTTCTATGATTACGTATGTCGTTAATATTGTAGCAATAAGTATTGCAATATTTGGGTTTATGTGTTTTTATTTATCCGAAGTCACAATGGCTAAATCGGTATTCTAAGTTTCCTTGGGCCTGTTTGTTAGATCGTCTGTCATAACCGATTATTCCACCATCTTTACGCTTATTGAGCTGAAATTTGGCACAGAGACCTAAAGTAGGATTCCAAAACCAGAAATAAGAAACAAAATATTAAATAATGGGTATTTAGAATCTTATTTCTTTAATTTTATTCCTATGTTATGTGAAATTGCCACGGAACCGAAAAATAATACGGAACCAAAAGAGACACACTCTTTGTTTTTTTATATGAATTGGTGAATTTTTTAACAAAAATTTTATCACGACATCGGAACATAGGTATGTATGAAGATAACTTCCGTTAACTGTGTCAATTACACTAGTAAACTACTAGTATACAAACTTCTTGTAAAAGTACATTTCTTCTGTGCAGTCCAGCATGGTTGAGTTGGTGTCGATGCTCGCTTCGCTATCGTTACAATTAGACGCGATTAGTTTCGGTGTGGGTCGGACGCGCACGGCCGCGCTTCCCATAGCCACCTGCGGCTCTTCACACTGTCACCGGCGAACAGCTTTAATTAACTTTTTGTCTCCTTGTCCGAAACAATTCGTCTACATTCCAACCGCTTACATTCGTCTATTTAAACGATGTTTTATGACTCTGAGAACGGAAGCTGGTTGTCATCGATTATAACGGTAATTGTCAATAGAATTTATAACGCTGCAACATATTTAACTCAGCCAAAATAGCCATCAACAATGCGGCACTGGTGCAGACTTTATTGTACAGTAGCGATACCTGGATATGCTCCACATGGAGTAAAAGTAAGATAGATGCAGTAGAAATGCGATCTATTTGAAATATGTGCGGTGTCACACTTGCGGAGAAAATAAGCAATGAAGAGATACGCAGTATGACAAGATTGGACGAGTGTTATTGTAAAAATGAAGAAAGTGTGCTTAGGTGGTTCAGGTACATAGAAAAAATGAGAGATCAATGACTGACGTAGAAAATCTACAGAGCGAAAGTGAGTGGTAGCAGAAGTCAAGGAAGACCAAGGTTGACTTATGAAGATCGAATATCCAGAAAGCGGACGGAAATGTTAAAAGCACTCGCACACACGAAAGTGTGTAAGGAGAATGATGAGATTTGAGGAGAGAAAAAAGTATTTAAGTACTGCGACACTTAGCACTCTGTCTTGAGTCGCAGCGTGAAGATGTGTTGTGTAAAATATTACATAAAAAAAAATGTATGTATATATTAATGTCTGTTAGTCAATGCTGTATATTTTACAACCCAACCACACTGAGATTGTTTTCTTTTTGAGATACCTGCTGCCATTTGTCGCAAGAACAAAGACAGATATTCTAAAGACAATAGGCTATGTAATATTAATGTTTGAAAGAGCATGTGAACATGAACTTGTCGAATGGTAACATTGCACTTGACCGCATCGCGGAGTTCAAATCCGAGTTGTACATTTCGCACGGACGCTAGCATCTAATGCTTGTTGCGCAAGCGCACTAGCTCTGCTCACTGTCGCCGACGAAAGATTTGCGTCATGACTCATGACTCATCAGTGTTGTACGTATGTTGATACCTCGTTTATTTAAATAAATTTGAGCCATGTTTATTTATCTTTAGATGTGAATCGTATGAAAGTTTCAATAAAGTTCTCTTGACACTGATTAAATATTTATTCTCGCGTCTAGTACCCTTCTAATCAAACTTTGATATCGAAGATATCATGTCTATACTTAGATTTTATTGCTCTATTGAATAAGCGCACAGAATTACTTTTCTTCCTAGAATAGTAATTGTAAGAAAGACAATGAATATGTCACGTGTAAAGTACTGCTCTGTTCCATAAGTGTATTTATAGCACTAACATTGTCATACACATTTAAAAATTTGTAACTGAACAAAATGAGCAATTAAGTGAGGTCTTAAATCGAGGGTGCGCTACAGTTCTGGTTTCACACTCTGCTTTTTAATTGTTATTTGATAACCGGTAATGGTGTTATAGATATATCTATTGCAGTATCTTTTTTTATATCAATGCTGTTAATTTGTTCGGCTCTAAAATTTAAGGACTCTTAAAATTATACTTTAGTCTTTACGTTACACATTGGTTCGTTAAGCTATTCAAATACGAATACATGAGGCGTTCTATAAACACCGATTATTGCACCGATTGCTCCTTTTAATACTCTCCGTATGCTACGAAGGCGTGGGTTTAATTCGAAACGCAGTCTTACATGTGAAATGTCTACATCTGATAGTTTTATGAGATGAGGCGTTCTATAAGCAATAAACTTATTTGTCTGTTATCATATTCACAACCTTAAATTACATTTGCAAATTGGTTTTTGAGTAAATGTATTGATTTGGATTCTTAAGAGTTTGTGTACAACTGGCCATCGAATTCCATTAAATAATTGCTCGACACATCATGTGGTAGCAAACCTGTCGTTCTATGAATCATATAAAGTAGTGTTTAGTCTACAAATTATCTGTCATTATTTATTATCTTTATATAACGCAGTGGTTGAAAATCTTCGGTAAGCAAAACGATCCAGATTAAATTCACTGTAAGGGTAATTTTGAAATCGATTTTTTCTAAATCGTCTCATATGTATTTGTGATGAAAATAACATTTTGATGTTATCAAACATTATGATGAACATTATGAAAATAACATGGGTATGGATTATCTAGTTTTCTGTTTTGTTTGGGTATATTACACATATTATTATTTTTTATGTCTTATACAAATATTCATATAATACACCACAATTCATACAAGTGGGCCGCTGTAGATACACTCACGCATAGCGCGACGATGTCTGCGCTCACTAAAGGGCTAACGCACGCATGGTTGTGGTACAAACTGGTTTGATTCGCCTCTATTACAGGACAATAACTTTCCATCAGGTGACACGCTTGCTCGTTTGCCTCCTCTAATATATATATATATATATTTTCTGTTTAAAAAATATAATTGACCCTATGAGAAAAGATAAAAATTATGTATGTTAGGGACCTTGTCCTCTGTATGCCTATTTCGTCCGTATCTTCTACAAAATACGTAAGAAGAAAAATGTCAACAAAATTAAAGAGCTAATTAATTATTGTGAACTGATCACTCATTTTCGCGGTTTCATCGTTTGCTGAACGTATGAAAACGAATAAAATTAGCGCTAAGTTGTGATTTGGTCAATGTTTGTACGGTAACCTTATATGTACAAATATTATTAATTTGTTCTTGAATATGATTCATTCTTTACGAACATGAATTATTGGACTTAATTGTATGGTACATATTTACAATGTCCTACTAATTATTATATATATTTATATCCTATATATATTTCTATATATATATTTATATCCTACTAATATTAGAAACGCGAAAGTTTGTGAGGATGGATGTATGGATGTTTGTTACTCTTTCACTTAAAAACAACTCAATTGATTTTAATGAAACTTTACAATAATATAAATCCTACATCAGAATAACACATAGGCAATTTATGAAGATATTATGTGTTAATGAACACTGTTTATATTATCTACAAAGGATCGCTTAAAAATCATGAAGAGAAGAAGAATGACGTTCGTTACTGTGCTACAATTTTGCTATTATTAGTCAGCTATTATGTGCTAACGGTGTTATCGTATTGGTGAAAATGAAACCAGACATGGTTTTATCTTATTGGACATAGACCGCAGCGTTTATGAGAACAACGCGTGCGTAACTACGTTTTATAGACCACTGTTAAATTATGCGAAGCTACTCTTTCTGCGTGATGTCAGCAAAGCGTGTCACTTTGTACTTTTTACGACTTTTAGGAATGTATTCTTTTATAACTTTTGTGAAGTCGTCTTTACGTGAGGTAAGATTGCGTCTAATTTCGACTTATCTTGACTGGTGTTAAACCAAGTGCTAGAGTTAAAATATAAGTACTTAATGTTTGTATTATGTACTCATCGTGTTTATAAATGTGTACCGTTTAGAACATTATTTTTGTGGCCTTAGATTTAAAACACGACGTGTGTATACATAATTGTTTATTTGCATGAAGTTTATATGTATTTATTTAGCTATCCTTCGCCAAAGTTTCTTATGTTCCTTTTCGATTTCGCATTCGCATACGAACGATTTCGGTGCTAGTTAGCTGACCGAATCTAATGTGTAATTTTTTTTTGAGAATGCTTCATTGCGAAGAGAAACGAGCGTAGATCAACAAGTTTGAAACTTTGCGCGGATGACAGTTAATCCATTCGGTGCTAGTTAGCTGACCGAATCTGATGTCTGGATTTCCTGAGGATGCTTCGTTGAGAAGAGAAACACGTGTTGATCAACAAGTTTCAAACTTTGAGCAGATGATAGCTAATTCATTCCTTACTAGTTAGCTGATCAAAAGTGATCTTTTTAATTCCCGGAGGTTGTGTTGTTGAGAAGAGATACACGTGTCGATCAACAAGTTTGAAACTTTGTGCGGATGATAGCTGTCATTCGGTGCTAATCAGCTAATCGAATGTTATCTCTGGAATTTATAAGGATGCTTCGTTGAGAAGAGAAACCAACAAGAGAGATCAACAAGTTTGAAGCTTCGGGCGAAAAATATTTAAAAAAATATATACGAATTCAGAGGAGATGAATTTCCATAAAGTAACATGTAGGCATGTAATATATATTTCAGTGTGAGCTTGAAACACTCTTGTTTTTAGTTATATGTTATGTCTACATGCTTTCATGTTGGGTAAAGACAAATATAGAATGTGCAAGCTGATTATTCTTACCGACGTAAAAGTTGGCTAAATGATAAAGTTTATAATAAGGAACTCATAAGGCGATTGATTAGCAACCCTATCTATGGTATATAGCGCCGCTTTGCTACCTGTTAGTTCAAGTATCCATTTGTTACTGAAAGTGGTGTTAAAGTTCAATTTATTTGCTCGTTCGTACTCCACTTAGATATGTCACACAATATATTATCACGTAGGTTCTTATTACTTTCCCTAACGATTTCCTTTAAGAAAATTTTAACGGTTTCAGTAAAATGAGGTGTTCGTCTTTAAGTTAGTGAACATTAACTGTGATTGCTTTCTCAGTCCAGTCCAATCAGTTTTCGATTGAGACAGATCGTTAACAAGTTCGACTTCCAAGACGGTTGACCTTTAATTAGATTTGTGAATTCCTTGTGACAAATTGTTTTTTAATGCTACGCGTATCACGTGTATTGTTATCATCCTGAGTCAGTTTATTACTGCACGTAGTTTTACATTGAATATATTGCTGGATTCCTCATATCAGAATACTCCGTGGTCGTCTTAAATCTATAACCTATCTAAACGTTTATTTACTACGAACGCGTGTTTGCTAGTGCTTTAATTTACATACTTAATTGGGTATTTGACAGTATCATAAATAAATTATAAATGAAACGTATAAAAAGGGCTGAATTAAAATGACTAACAAACTCTCTTTTTTCTTGGAATTCTTTAGAAAAAGAAATGGTCAAACACAGAGAAAACTATGATATCATTGTTAATGTCGTTCATAAATTAGATTCGCGAATAGGTAGGAGAGGCTTGGCGTGATAATGTGTGACAAGGACGAGTATTGGTATGTACTCGAACAAAAATAAAGTTAAATGTTTTCGCGGGCCTGTGCCCACTGCTACTGTTAGCTACAACAACTGTACTGCTATTGTATAAAAAATAGTCATTTATTGAGAAGGTTACAGAAGCTAGACAGCTTCCGTGACGTTTTAATCGTGGGAGGGGGAAGTGGGTTAAAGAAAATGTGATACAGCGTAACGAAGCGGCAGAGGTCCAATAAACCATGAGTTACTTATTTAATGGACGGCCCCTTTGTTCACATTTATAGTAAATGAAAAAATTTAAAAAACGTTTTTATTTTTTAAAAAGGGCCGAAAGAGTGTCAACATTTTAAAACATAGGATTATTAGGTCACGTGGGCTATCATAGGGGCTTAATTTATAAATTATAAAATAAATTTACATTTCCTTTGAAACCGTTTTACAATTTTCGACTCAAAAGTAAAAAAAATTATCATTCTCTACCCTTATCTCCGAAGTTTGCAAAGCAAAAAATTAGAAACGATTAAAGTTTACAAGGTTTATTACAGGAAAAATAAAATGATGTCCTTAACTAGCACGGATTTTTAGAAATCAGCAAAAGTCCTTTACAAACATAATTATATATGAAGTCTCATTTAAGCGGTGCTCGACATTTTGTGTACTTGCGCATTTATTCTTTCATAGTATATTCACTCTTTCGAATTGAGCACCGCATGAATGTTCTTCCTATCCTATACGTTTCCTTTCAAAGTATCACGATCCGCGAATTTGACTCGCGCTTATAAAAATATACTGGGTATTTACGATAACTACCAAAATGCAGTTCAACAAGCATTTAGTGCTTGACTTGAAACCTTTTGGGATACCACTAACTTCAATGGCACATGAAAACTTGGCCTATTTTTTATATTTATGTTATTGGTGGAATACAAAATTACATCAGTCATACATGATACAAGTACATATAAGTAACGGGGAAGCAAACAAAAAGTGTTGACAGTCGAGAATGTGTACGAAAAAAATGTACGGGTATTTACATATTATGTAATCTTCGTATTCTAAAATGTTTGTGTTCCTGAACTTTATTAGGCAATTTGTTTTTCCATGTTCATAAACCTAAGATACTTTAAAATTTAAAAATTAAAAAAAAAATCTAGAACTAAATTTATTATCTTTCAATATGATTTCGTCGTGTAACCTGTCAGCTGGTATTGATATGTGCGGTGTCATCTCACGGAGCTGCACGCCTGGTGCAGTTAATATTTTCCAACCTATTTACCGTCTCGCACTGCTACACCTGCCTATTTTTTACGAGAAATCTGCTTCAAGTACGCTCTTAACATGGCGCGAGCCCTCAAACAGATTGTTTTAATACATCATGTGCTGTAAAGATAACTTACATCTAAAAACTCTTGTTGATTTCGTGGTTCGCTCGCCAACATAGCAAAAAACGAATCCTTACAGTTTCTTCTTGTATCTTGTGTTCATTCTTATGTTACGACGACTTATTCCGTCATCTTTACATTTAATGAGCTAGAATTTGGCACAGACGTAAATTGGTTATTCAAAACCGAGAATGAGATATCAAAAATGATTAGAAATATTTTGAACTCGATTGATTTAATTTTTTTAAATCTTCTACTGTGACCCAAATAAATATGGAACCATAAGTTAATACGTGTCCGACATCGTCTTAACCATTTTTTACTCGCAAGAAGTAATTTTCTACGTTCGATAATGCCATATGCATTTTGATAGCAAATTTTAGTGAGTAGCGTTGCCCCCATTATATGATATGAAAATGCATTCCATCACATTGCTTCCAACATTTCTCCTAGTCGTGTGCTTCACCAAGTTTTGAACGCGGTTAAGCTCGACGGAATAGCTATTCTGAAATCTCAGAAGCATATATGCAAATGTCAGCTCACGACACTGATTGTACGAGTGGCAGGGGGAAAATTCATACATTTACATTAAATTTCGGTGAAGTCAGTTCGTGACGTTGTTTGTTTATACAAGTTACGAGGTATGAGTATTATGCCAAGTGCGCTCCCGATATTTATGATTGTCAATGCATAGTGACATATGTTTAGTTGCACATATGAGTTTCTGTTTTCCGCTGTTGTGTTTTTAATCAAAGCTCGGTTATTGCCTATTATTGAAACATTCTCGAGTTGCTTAAAGGATTAACTAATCGAATAATTGTTTACTACGTACAATCGTTCGCGTTTCTGAAACAAACAGCTTTGCGTATAATGAATGTTGGCTACATTAATTACAATTTTAGTGCCAGTTTTATGGTTTCTCCTTTATCGGCTCATGTGAGATTACGTGTTCAATCTTATTAATTTCCTTTGATGACTCATTTTTGTTTCTTTTGGACAATGCCTCTGTTTGCTTTATTTTGAAAATATATTTTAAAAATTTATAATATTAATGCTTAATTTAGACGATTTCGTTATAAATTTTTTTATTAACATTTAACTTAAATGATCCACTGATGTAGTAATTAGCCCAAGTTCTAGTTAATTCAAGGAGTTTGTTTTGTTTTGAAACCTGGGTGTTTTCTCAGTCCTTTGTGCGGTTGATGTGTTCTGGTCATGATATTGTCATAATACAAGGCATAGTTCTTAGATTGGTGTCGTACAATTGGTTTAATTGTCTGGAGATTACTAGTTAGAATAATAATTTACTGTGTGGTAGTAAACACATTGTATTTATGTTATAAAGGTTTTCCTGATTTCTTGGGTTGACTTACCTAAGTATTTTTTTTAAATGCTCCGGAAATTACATCAATTTTAAAAATTTTGAACTAAGCACTGTGCTTGCTCTATCGTAAATTGAACTGGGTTACTGTAAAGACTTCAAGGAAATTTAGAAATGTTCATGTTCATAGCTGGATTAATATTGGAGGAATTGGAGTGTGGCCGCTATTTTGTTGTTCTCTTAAAAATTTTTACGTATTAGTGAAAATACATGATAATAATAGCTACTTTTTTGGTGATTATATGGTTTGTGAGTTGCGGAGGTGCATGTTGTGAGCAGTGACGCTATATAGTGTTTTGATAGACATAAAATAAACATTTTTATTATTTTTCAAACTGGGTTCAATTTGCAACTACCGACATTTGCGTGAAGCTTGCAGTTTGGATAAAACGCGTAAGCGACACGTATTTCACGGCGCTTACGACCTTTTCGACGATAATTATAACGTTTAGCTTCGTCAGTTTAATTTATTAATATGAAACGGCTAATATGTGTACATAAATACTGTACGTGACCAGTGAACATTTAAGGTTTTAAACAATTAAGTTAATAGTGAAATAGACACGTAAACATGGATAGTCCATTTGATCGAAGCGGACTCACGCGCCATAGCCCTCCCCCCACACCTACAGCTGCGACAACCTCACAATCAAACATCGAAGACAGAGATATTATACCAACATCTGAAATACAAGGTTGGATGACAACCATAGAACAGAGTTTGAGTGAAATTTGCAAGATCTCTCTGGACGGAAAATAAACTCCGACCAAAAGATGAGAATAAGTGCCCTTTGTCGCAAAGTTAGCAACGGAACATCGCAAATGGCTGTAAAATACCAGTCTCTATAACAGAAAGCCATACTTGCACAACACAATATGCTAGACCTCCAAGAAAAATGTGATCTGATGGAATTTCTGGAATAAAAAAGAACATACAAGAATGCAATATTACACCAACTGCACAAAAAACGTCCTTTGCCGACATGGTAAAAAAGGGTTCAAATAACTATATCCGCACTAATAATCTGAGCTTAGTGACTATCTATCCTAACGATAAACAAAAAACCAGTGACGATACAAAAATCTAGTCCAAAAAATAATTCATCCAGAGCAGCTGAAACTTCAGGTGAGAAGCATGCACAGAACAAAAAACGGGGGTGTGATAATAAATACAGAAAATAAAGAGGACATTAAGAAACTAAAACAATCTGTCCACCTGACCTCTTCGGGACTCACCATAGATGAACCACAAAAACGCAGGCCTCGAATCATCATTATAGGTATACCAACAAACATGGACCAAAATGAAGTTTTTACGTGCATCTACGAGCAAAACCTGGCTGATAAACTGTCAATAACTCGAGATAATTTTATGACCTCCATCAAATTGAGCCATAAATCCGGAAAAAGGGACGCACAGACCTGCAACTATATCCTAGAGGTTCCTGCTACAGTCCGGAAAGCCCTCATAACACAAGAAAGGATTTACATAAATTGGACGTCCTGCCCTGTACGAGACTTCACGTTGGTGACACGGTGTTACAAGTGTCAACAGTATGGTCATGCTGCCAAATCGTGCAGAGATGCAGCACCTACATGTGGACATTGTGGATTAGCAGGTCACGCGCAAAACGAGTGTCCGACCAAAACGGCAGCTCCAAAGTGCGCTACATGTACGCGCTATAAAAAGCCGAACGACCACAAAACTGGTGACAATAACTGTCCGGCCAAGAAACTAGCGGAACACAAGTACATTAATTCGATTGATTATGAGGGCGCCTAAGAGCGCCGTTTGTTATATAGTTCGTAGCACTTAATTAATAGTTTATTTTTGTTTATTTCTGTTTTAAATAGTTATTTTATATTACACAGATTTTTAAATTATGGATATGAATGTAAGCAAAGAATTGGATAACATTTCCATATCAGACTCAAAGTTGTGTGACATTGAGAGCTGCAGACAATATCTCTTTTCGTTTCAAGGCTCACTTACCATACTAACCCAAAATATTCGCAGTATATATAAAAATATGGATGAATTTAATGCTCTTATACACAGGTTAAATTTTGACTGTGACATAATAATACTCACAGAGTGTTGGCTGGCAAATCGGAACTGCAATCTACCGATACTTCAGGGGTATAACACTTTTTACAGTAAAAAGAACTTCAACCAAAACGACGGTGTTGTTGTATACATAAAATCTAACTTAAATGTTATTGTTGAGGACCCAGAAATAAGGGACTGTAATTGTTTAATTATTAAAATCGGTACAGATACCGCAATAATAGCTATATATAGACCGCCATCGTTTAAAAACCGAGCAGGCTTTAATAACTCACTACATATCATATTCCAATCTTTAACATCCTTTAAGAACGTGATACTAAAGGGTGACATAAACATCAATATAAGTCCAGAGTGCATTGATACGAGAACACAGGAATACCTCAACCTCTGTTCATACCATGGGTTTCTTCCGGCTCATACCCTCCCAACTCATCAAAGTGGTTCTTGTTTAGGCCATGTTATAATTAGGACCAACAACCCTTCATTTGTACTTGTCACAAACACAACAATAACAGACCATTCTGCTGTGCTAACAGCCTTGAATACAAACATACCCAAGCATAACTGCACAAATACAAAAACAAAATTAGACACGAAGCAACTCGAACGTGACTTGTGTAATATTGCCTTTACGCCAATATATAACAATGATGATGTAAATGCTTCTTTGATATATTTTATAGACAACATTCAACATGTAATACGAAAGAATACAACAGTAACAAAGTTAAATAAAAGAACTAAAAACATCAAACCATGGATTACACCCGGTCTGATTCGATGTATTAGGCACAGAGATAAGCTACATATGAAGGCCAAATGCTTTCCAGCAAATGATATTCTACAAATTTCATTTAGACGATACAGAAACTTTTGTAATAAACTTTTAAAAAACTTAAAAATTAAACACGACAAAGAACAATTACAAATAGCCGGCAAAAACAGTAAAGAGGTATGGAAACATATAAGGAAAATCACTTTCATACAAAACAGCCTGAATCAAATTCGAGGCTTCTTTTGACACATTCCTCCCCAATCTTATCAGCTAACAATACAAATAAATACTTTGTAAATATTGGCAAAAGCCTCGCTGACCGCATTTTTCGCCAAAATAGTCCCCAACTACCATCTCCTAGGCTATCCTGTCACACATCGGTATTGAAATCTTTCGTAATGCTAGATACTGACGAAGACGAGGTAAGAAAGATCATTTTAGGACTGAAAGACGACTGTGCAGTTGGCTGGGATAACATATACAATACTTTTCTAAAGCAATTTAAACATATAGTCATCCCGCCCTAAACCCATATATTCTCACTATGTATTTCAAAAGGAATTTTTCCCAAGTGTCTAAAAAAGGCAGTCATTATACCTGTCCATAAAGCGGGTAACAAAGATTTAGTCTCAAATTACAGACCTATATCACTTCGTTCCTCAATATCAAAAATACTAGAAAAAATAATTAACAGCAGGTTAATGAATTATTTGGAAAAAACCGGACTACTTTCTCTTATGCAATTTGGTTTTAGATCAAAGTTATCCACAGCTGACGCTGTACATCAGCTGATCGATTACGTCACTCAGGAACAAGGAAAAGGAAACCAAACTAATTAACCAACTATTAAAAAAGCTGGAAACTGTGGGTGTACGAGGCACTCAACTGAAATTATTCACGGACTATCTAAGTGACCGCTCCCAATGCGTAAAAATAGGTAATGTCATCAGTTCTGACCAAACAAACGTCCCCTATGGAGTTCCTCAAGGAAGTATCCTCGGTCCCACAATATTTTTGGTGTACATTAACGACCTGTGCGACTTAGAATTAGAAAAAGGTAAGATAATATCATACGCTGATGATACCGCACTTTTATTTACCGCTAGTACGATAAAGGAGGTTTACTTATGCGCTCAGCGTGGCTTGGACAAAGTAAACGATTGGCTTCAATGTAACTTACTAACATTGAATCCTGAAAAAACCAAATTTATGAACTTTACTATGCGAAAGCATAACATTGACTTGACTAACCCGAACATCATTGCTCATAACTGCACAAAATCTAGAACCTGTTCAGAAAATTGTCCGATCATCTTAAAAACGAGTAGCATTAAATACTTGGGCGTTATGGTTGACGACACACTTTTATTTCGGCAGCATATTACAAATTCGGCCAGCAATGCTCGGAAATTGATATTTGTTTTCAAAAAATTACGCTATATTGCGGATGACAAATTAATCAAACAGGTATATATGGCATTATGTCAGTCAATTGTAACATACTGCATAACCTCATGGGGAGGAGCGGCGAAAACATTAATGCTCACAATAGAACGAGCACAGAGAGCCATTCTCAAAGTTTCTAAGTTTCTTCCTTTCCTGTATCCTACTCGACTCTTGTACAAATCCTGCAATATTTTGACGGTTCGACAATCATTTATCATGAGCACAGTACTAAAACAGCACACCGCGCTTCATTACAGCACCAACATTACTAACAGAAGACGGAAGGATATTGTCTGTCCTACAGTAACATCTTCAAAGCATGTTTTTACAAACAGATTTTTTACTTTTCTTGGCCCGTTTCTATAATATAAAATAAATAGACAAACACATATATATGGGCTAAACTATTACAATTGCAAACGATCTGTTTTTTAATACTTGCACAATCTATCTTATGAAGTAACAGAAATTTTACTTTTAGTTATGAGATAGATTGTAAATTATGCTAGATATGATACCTAACGTAACTACATAATTGCTATATTCCTTTTATGTTATAATAGTTATAGAAAACTGTGTATCATACTAAGTGGCTTTAATTATAAATTATTGTTCTTAATACACTTAATATATATATACTATTCTTACCAATAAATAAATTAATTTAGCACTAAAGATGCCCGTAACACAGGTTTCATCCTAGTTCAGGCATAAAAATAAAATACAATTAAGAACTTTTGATAGAAATAGGAAATCATTGTATATATACTTAAGTCCATTATAATGAATAAACATTTTTATTATTATTATTATTATTATAGCACTTCAGATTGTAAATGCGTTGGCGACCTTGAGGATGTTTTTATAACATATTGTTACGCTCTTTTACCAGAAATTTAAGTTAATCTAGCATTGTATTACAATTATCACCTGTTAAGTGGTTTCATTTTGAAGCTGAATCAAACTCATGCGTCTTAAGAAAAGCAATAAATCGACATGGTCCACTATCGAACGTTGCGCTCGCGCACAAATCAAATGGTACGTCAAAACAATGCCCGACACAGCTGCGGGGGCGATCGTGCCACCCGCCGCTTATCGTCAAAACTGACTTATTACCGCTGGACTAGATATTTTGTATATTAGCCATTTTATACCACCTCGATATGTATGTTTTAAAGTAAATGGTTAATTTCTTTCTTACAAGCTTCTATTCAATTCGACTTGTTAGTATGTTGGTTTTTTGCAAATGAATTTTGAAACAGTTCCTGTTACCTGTGAAAAAATATAGATCTATTTCAAAAGAAAAGCGTTATTAATGTTATGGAAATACGTGATCGTGATCAGCTAGTTATTCTTAAATTTAAATTACAAAAGTCAAGTGGGTCATTTTTGGGCAACTACTCAAATTTGGGAAATTACTCAATTAACATAAAAGAGATTTAAACTCGTTATTAAACGGCATGAAACACCATCAGACAATTTCGGGCCATCTTATTCACCACTGCTCACTTTATTTATTTACGCACATTTACTGGCTTTGTAACTAATTTAATATTGTATTATAAATAACTATTGTATAGTATGTTGAAAAAATGATACCAGACTGATTTTCTTGTCGGTTCTTCGCAGTGTCCAGGTTTTGTTTTCGAATCGAACTAAAGTGGATTTAACATTCAAAAATACCTTGAAATGGGTTTACTTGAATATATTTATTTGACTTTGACCCTTCGATCACGAATAAAGAACTAGATTCACAATCTACTGTAAAATCTAAACAAATTATTGTCCGAGCTGACGTATATATGTTTAATATCGTATAGTATTATCGGTAATATTGTGTTAATCTGAAGTGGACCTTACTGTCAAACCATAAGGTTATAAAAGCTCATAAACGATTCTTGCATGACATTGAAACAAAGTTTGTTAAAAAAAATATTTATAATGCAATCTTCTGGCTCGTGCGTAAAGTATAATTCACACAATCTATTTGCATTGCTATTTACGACATTTAGATTTGTTACGTGAAAGTGACAAGGATAAGACATATATCGTCAGGCAATATTTAAAAATATGACTACGAATTTAATATAAAAGAGCTATGTAACGTTATTACTATAACGAAATATTGAACACGTAAATAATATTATTTAATTTATTAACCGTAAAGCAGAATCACCGTCTTTTTTTAGCATTCTAAATGTGTTGTTTTTCAATTTTTGAAGGAGCACTTTGACATGTTCGCTGTTAGCGTTTTCGAATACTACTAAAACAGAAGTGCACTCAAATACTCATTTGAGTGCACATTTGTTTCCGACATTTTTGGAGCGTTGATTGTGTATCTAGTTTTTTATTTGTGATCGAAGCTTGACCTAACCGTTTGAGCTGAAATTTGACACATACTTTTGGGATTGGTGACAACATGATTCAGTACCTAAAAGCTTGTTTTAAAAAGGTTTTTTTTATCATACATTTAGAGTTTTATAAATTACTAGCAAACCCGGCCCGTTTCACTGGGCGTTAGTTGAAGTTAAAATAAATTAAACAGTTTTTATAATTATTTTGATACTGCAAAAAAAAAAACAAAAAACAATTCTACGGATCCGATCGCTACCAAACTTTACAGAAACACCCGCTAGACCAATCTGAAGATTCCCTGAAAATTTCATCGAAATCGGTCCAGCCGTTTCGGAGTCCATAAGGAACATACATACATACATCGCCTTTTGTATATATAGATGTAGCCAGTATTTAATAACAAAATTGAAAAAACGGAACACGAACAACTGTAGTAAGTAAACACCCAAACACAGACATCAAGAGACGTCATCGTCAAAAGTTTAGTTTGACTTCGGGTTTTTTTTTATGGGGGGCTAAACAGAAAATTATAGTTTTACCATCACAGCTATGGGGAGCTGAATATAATGTTACAGTTTTTTTATACCAGCACGTAAAGTATTGATTTTTTTAAATCACAAATTAAAAAAAGGAACGTTATTGCAGTCATTTCTAAGAAAGTTAAATACTTATATATATCGTATGCATATGATATAATTTGTTTTTTGTTTCAGGTAAAATGTAACAATTTATCTACGTTGCAGCGATTTTATTTCAAGGTAAATTTAATTAATAAATCCTTTGGAGAAGGAAAGTATATTAAAATATAGTTAAGAAAGTATAGTAAAGGTTGCAGGTTTACAAAGATCTAACTCAACTTTACTTGGCATAAGAGAAATAAGAACCTGTCGGTACAGTGAGTTGGGAAAAAGTATGAATGAAATGTAGTTTTTGTGAACTTGTCGTTGCGTTTCCGGCGGTGACGGTCTTACGACGCGCTGCGGTGCCGCGACGCGCGTGGAGAATCGCCGTACGCGTCGGACCGTCGCACCTGATCGACGGCCGTCCGATGAGTTACGCTTCACTACCCATTACTGATTGAAAAACGAACCCACCGATCGTCATACTGTACCGTGGCCGTTCCGTTGCTCGATCAAATATCCTGTTACAATTATTGATTAAGCTTTGTTACTTGAAAGCTGAAGTTAAATATCATACTGTCTGTTGAACCATGAGTTAGAAGTATGTATATCGTAGCATATAACTGCATTATTTAATATCAGTCTTATTTCATAATAAAAAGCATAAAGATATCAAGGCCGATTAGTGGGATTTCAGGAAACTGTTCACGTAGAGTGCTCATCATCAAGTATATTCGCTCTGGGACTGGAAAAAACAGTAAGGCGACGCAACAGGTAGACGTCCAATTAGAGGGAGCCGCACTTGAGTGGCCGACGTGCCGTGCGACACCGAGCTTTGACGGCTTCTACAAAAACAGGCCCGTGTCGCTTACTGCGACAACACTAGCGCTTTTTGCACTGCGTACTTGTCGCGCGCTTTAGGTTTTCTCGACCTCCGTGTTTTCTATGTAAACGAAATCATTATACTTTCAGTTCTGAAATGAATACATGACGGCTTTCATAATTTTATTTTTCCTCGTAATGAGAAAAAAACAATATTCGTTTTGATGTAACTATAACAAGAGGCACAACATTTTTGATTAAATATTTTTTTTTTCATATGTTAAGACTATTCTTAATGCACCTTTAGGGAGGAATCAATTTGTCGTGACTGTTAATCTGTTATCTTTACTTAACTGTTATCTTTACTTATTAGTTCGCAGGAAATATTCAATTGCAATAAATCTCCAATGTTCCCTGGTTTTGCGCGGCAATTTTGGAGAGACCAACCTTAATTCTTAATTACGACCCGGCTCGACGTGTCGTAATTAATTTAGTTCGTGAATAGATCTGTCCGGCTATTTCAGTAATAAAACTCACTCGATCAATGATTAAGATGTGAATGCATTTTACAGATTTTATAATATTAATATTACGAGTATTACATTTCAATTTTATAAGAAAAAGTTTAGTGGAGAAAAACATTAAATAAGTGTCTGACTATTATAAGAAAAATTCAACATTTTATGTTGCTTTGCCTTTTTTTCACGTAAAAACTACTCAACCGATCAATTTTAAGTTACGCACAAAGAGAGCCAAAATCACAAACCGAGCAAAAATTAATTAATAACAGCACTAGACATTATCACTATCATTCGACATTATCACTAATTCTTACTAGTCTCTTATTTAGTAGTCTCATTAATAGCGGAAAAAATAAAACCAAAATATTATTCACTGTTCAGTGCTGTGCTCAATGGACTGGTGGTATTCCGCACTTGGAATTTTAATTTACAATTTGTCTTTCAATTTTTGGATTTCTCGTGGAATGCCAGTTGGAATGGGAAGGCATGCGACGAACCAGTCGCACGCTGTCCACGGACGCTACTATAAAATAATCTGGGGGAACGCAGGGAGTCGGCCACTTTGTGTTATAATCCCACTTGAATCTGATCAACAAAGTATAAAAGTGTGTGTAATTTGCGCAATTAAAGTGGCCACGTCAAAGTCCTGTTAGTCTCCATCAACATAAGGTTGATGAGCATAAGCTTCATGCAATTTAATAACATAATTCAGATACCGCTGGCTCTATTAACCTGGCTACCGGCCACTCTGATTAACAACTACCTATCTGTTTCTACGTGAAGCCATTTTGTAACCATATACCTAGCGCGATATTAGTGTTTGTCTGTCACCCGTTTACTATTTTTTTTTATTAGTTAGTGTAATTTAGATTTATTAAAATCACGTATTTTAGCTTTGCAATGCTGCGTTTTATCCGTTCGTAATGTTGAACTCTGCTAGGAATGTTAAATAAAAAGTGAGAATGTGTATGTTACAGGTAACTGTTATTAATTATTATTGTTATATGTAGGAATCCGACACACCGATACTTTTTCATTTTCAATGGTTAATGTAAAATGTTATGCTCACTACCTGTGGAAATCTTCGCTTCTTTGGCAATAAAACGTATCGTGACGCAACGATGTGGTAAAACTATTTTTTCAACTTTTTTAATAACTTATTCATAGTAATAACAGCTATGGAAATCTAAGGACCGCGATGCCTAGCGCTCCATCCTCTCTATTTACTCCATTAGAGACACAGCGTGAAGATGTGTTATGTTAACTATTTCCTCGGTAACTGCTGGTACAGGGCGTCCTGAGCAATAGTCATTTTTATGCACGCTCTTCTACGTTTAATTTCGGCGCATCAACATGCAACATTGGAATACGATGGAGCATTTACCCCTTATGTATCCTGTAAAATTAGTAAGCACGCAAACCTAAATTTTTTCCATTTTCGCAAACACTTTACAGCAAATAGCAATCAAACATATTCTATTTTTGAAAATTCTAAAAATGTTGCATCTTTGCCAGCCAGTAGTTTCTTTTTTGTCTTCCAAGGAGTTTTTACCGCATTCTTATTTTTAAAGCGAACGCCCCATGTGTGTAGTGTAGTAGTAAATATTGTATAGTGAGACCGTCGAGACCACAATATAGCATAGTAAACCATGTGACTAAGTTATATGTACCATTATATAGTGACATGTAAACATTACTGTTCATATTCAAAAATGTTGTAATTGAAACTGACGTAATTTAGCGACTTCGTCTCAAGGTATATTTTTCTTGACACTCTCTGTTGGTGCTAAATTGAAACGGTTAAGTAATAGCTGTCGTCTATTTAATATTCTGTGTTATAAAATAAAGAGCTTTAAAGGCGGCGCGGGCGCGGGTGGAAGCTCATCAGATAAGTGCGCGTGACTTCACACGACGAAGTCGGGCCGCTCTGAATTCGCTGTTACAGTTTTTATTGCCTCACCGCTGATAGCGCAGACGTGACCTCTCCGTACACTCCTTTCCACTTACTTCCATCCATTCTTCCCTTATTCCGAAAGAGCCATGTTGTCTACAGTATTAATGTAATAAAATAATACAACTATTTAAAATATTTGTGGGTTGGTCGTTTGATGTATAACGTTATTAAAATTAGTGCCGTCTCTTCCTTCTTCAGTAGCCGTATAAAAAGCTATCAAATATATTAGACACATTTATATCTACAATGTTTTAAGTATTTTATTTTATGGTTACAAGATTTATTGTCTTTCGCGCTTAGCTTACTTCACATTTTTTATTTGTAGGTACATTTGCATATTATATGGACCGAATAAATACATTTCTTTTGAAAATTGACGAGCTGTTGTTATCAAATAACGGCATTGCGGTGTGACTCAAGTTAGTGGATATCTCAATTGGCGGTGACTTTGCATTTCGTTTAAGTCACATGTATTTTGTATTCGTGATGTTTTAATCTTAACAATTAATAACGTGTCTAACTGACAGCTATGTAACAGGGCCCCCGCCTATGCAATAAATAGACGTAAAATGTTTTGCATTTCACTCCGTCACGTATTGTAGAGCGGAGGTAATAGTACGTCGTTGGTGATCATTATCGGCATTACACTCTATATCTTATTGTATGTTGTGAGTGCCATTGGAATGAGTGTATTAACGAACCAACAACGAGTGAGATGAGGGCGTGCATGACCTCAGGATCAAGCGCGTGCTTGATGCCGTGATTGACAAAATGTAAGTGACAAATACGAGATATTTGGGACAATGCTGGACAAGGATGCGTTTGATCAGTATATAACTAACATATTATGTTAAATGATGCTTGGCGCTCCGTCCTCTCTGACTACCCCGTTAGGGATACAGCATGAGGATACATACATATCCTATACATACATATGTATGTACATTATGTTAAAGTACGTCAATAAGAAAATAAAATGAAATTATAAGGAACCTGAATAATGTTAAAATAATCTTGTCAGAATGTAGAAATGTAGCCAATATGTATGTACACAGTGATAAAGACAAGCTTAGTTAATCTATTTAAAGAAACCAGGTCAAGCGCGAGTCGGACTCGCGCACCTAGAGTGCCGTACATACTACCGTATATATACCAAAAAATTACGTCGGATCCAAAAACAATCTTGCAGATCTCACGTTCTCCTTTATTCTCCAACGCAAATGTTAGTTTGTATTGGCAAAAAGATTGGCGTAATTACAAATTCGCAATTTCTGGATATTTCCCTTTTTTGTGTTGTGAGACCTTACTTGCTTATCAAACATGATTATAGGTCAACGGAAAGTACACTAAACATTTTTTTTGAGTTCATAAATGGCCGTATCTTTTGACTGCGTTGAATTAGAAACTTGAATATTTTATAACTCCAAGGGACCATAGACCTTAACGTTAGATATAAATTTAAACTTGATATCTCTACTCGTTCTTGAGATAAAGAGGTCTTGGTAAGACAGACGGACGTACGGACGGACAACGAAGTGATCTTACAGGGGTTCCGTTTTTTTATTTCGAGGTACAGAATCCTAAAGATGATAAAATGGTTGTTTTAGATGCAAGTCGTTTCCAACGTTCTATTATTTCAGAAAACCTCTTCCTGTATATTTCTTTACAAGTATTGTTGTACTGTTGTTCTGTTTTGTTGACTTGTTCTCACTATAAAATGCTTTTACGGTTATTAAAAAATAGTAAAAACAATATTCGTGGTAACGTAGTTTGAATGATTTAATGAAACCACGGAACAAATTTCCTTTGTGTTTGCATACTTAAAGACTTGCTAACATGTATGCTAAATTGCAAGTTGTTAATGGATCATAGATTTCACGGTTTATACGTAATAAATATTTGTGCTCTATTTTTACTTTTAACGTAATTGGTATCTTGAACGAATCCTTTATCACATGTTTTGTACAAGCTCAGAAGGCGCTGGGAAGAATTTATTGAAGTTAAATTCATAGTTCATGAATAAATGTTAACGAATTATTTTGTATTATTTCCTATGCGCACAAAATTAATTTTTTACTTAAATATACACATACATATCCTCAAGTTGTATCCCTAATGAGGTAGTCACAGAGGATGGTGTGCATTACGGGCCTTACATACTTCTTTCGCCTCCTCAAATTGATTTAATATTTCTTATTTCATACCTATTATTAAAGTGACTGCGTAATAATGATAGATTGATTTGAAAATTACAGAGTAAATGTTCACCTCGAGTAAGTACTTCTTTTCATGAGGGTTCTTAGCGAATTTCTTTAATTTTTGTGGAAAATTCTGCTCGTATTTCTAATGCGATTTATGTATAATATGAATGAAAAAGCAGTTTTTCAATGAGTACAGTGGGTAATTCAAGTAAATCAGTGTTTCATCTCTATCTACGTTTTGTCAATGCCTCAGACTAAGACTGACTGTAGCGACATTTTTTTAGAATTTGACGTAGATGAAATCGCGAGCAAAAGCAAGTATTATATAGATAGATATTGTAATACGATTAGATATTTTTTGATTTTCTTAATCGGTTAACGTGCCACGTTATGTACGATTTACACATATATATGTACATTTTGAGGTGGACTGCTATTTAACATTGTTAACACCATTTTAGTAATAAGTGTTGGGGATTATAGGTGGCAAAGCCTATAACATCTCGGTACCATAAATGTATCCATTAGTATATATATACATGTCTAATACACACATCTAATATGCATGTACTTTCTACAATAAATATAATACATTCTATAATAAATGTAATATTATTATGTAAAAATATCTACATGCATGTCGCATCGTCGCTGAAATTATTGTGGTCAAATGTTTAGTTACCGATTAATAAACGCTAATTGTTTTGAGTTAACCGGTTAGCCTAATGACTACACTACAAACACCAATTTGAATTGATAAATAGTTTTGTTTTCATTCCACAAAGATTTATTTAGCGACTAATAGGAAAGAAGTTTGTTAATTTTCTACATGGCCTCACCTGACGGCTTTCACTCTCGTGTAGGCAGAAGACAAATGTAAAGAATATCTTTTCATTAACTCTACATTAACTACATATGTTTCTCGTAGAGTGCGAGGTAAGGCGATGAAACTCCATGCAGTGCACAATAAATCAGTGGGCAATGACTGTATTTCTTTCGTAATCAGCTCATATCGGCGCTCGTCGTTGTGGCCGCCTAATTATTGTCGACTTTTACGATCAACATAACGAGTTTTCACTTGGAGCCAATCAAGATTTTACGGCATGCACATTTAGGTTTTTAATTAACTAATCTTTTTTTTAAAGTCTCTGAAGTTTTATAGAAAGAAAAATCAGAAAAAGAATGTTAATACGACTATTTTATTGCAATTTTGTTCGTCGGAGACAAAAGACAAGATATGTTGTGAGACTTTATGTTCCGAATTTATAATATCTTCTTCTTTTTACAAAACATTTTTGAAACGAAAATTGATATGAAGCGCACTTCGTTTCCGAACAATGTTTATAATTCCTTGACTCTGAGGTAATGACTAGAACACTATGTAGTGTCAAGCATCTCGATCCTTACTTATTTTTTCACCTCGTCATTCTCCTCACACACTTTCACTGAGCTATGCGAGTGCTTTTAACATTTCAGTCGAAATATAAAGTAATCAATAATTAGAAAGACTTTTTATGTGTCATTTTATTACACAAGATATAAATATTTTACGCTATGCTCTCAATAAAATGGTCAAAGAGGATGAAAAACCGACGCGGTCTTGTATTACTTCTTTCATTCACTCAAATCGTTAATGAAAGAAAGACTAATAAGGAAAGGCCACATATGCTAGGTTTTTTTGGTCGATTGTTTTCATCTGTTTTGTTCAAGAAACCTAACCACAGCGTTTATCTCTTCATTTTAAATACAACATTTTAAACTCATGCTATTTATTTTGCTGTACCTACTGCATATCTCTTCATTGCGTATACCATCCGTTAAGGTGATACTGCACATTTTTTTGGCAGATCACAATTTCGCTGCATTAATCCAGAATTTGCTGAATATGGTCGGGACCAATACCACACTGTGAATTGCTAACTTGTTAGTTTTTCATATGTTTACGCTTCCAATTAACATTTATAAAGTGCCATTTTATACATACACTCTGATAGTCAGGCAGCTCTTTTGGCTTTGGCCTCGAATGTAATCACATCGAGGCTAGTTAATAACTGCGTGACTACTTTAAACACTCTGGGAAATAAAAACAGAGCGATTCTAAGATGGGTTCCTGGCCATGCGGGCATCGTAGGCAATGAAGATGCCGACGAACTCGCAAGAGCCGGCACCAAAATCACATTTATTGGTCCAGAACCTTTTTGTAGTATCCCCAAAAGCCAGGCTCAACTGATTTTGTGGAAATCCTGCTTCAAAGCGTCTTGCGAGTATTGGAAGAATATACCGGGCCAGGAGCATTCCAAAGACCTAATAAAGCCATATAATCGCGAGGTGGCTTCTAGTGTCACGGCAATGAGCCGGAGCAACTTGCGTATCTTGGTTAGAGCACTTACTGGGCATTGTTGCTTAAATAAGCACATGTTTAATATGGGGTTCTCCAACACAAGAATGTGCCGGTACTGCCGGGTAGCGGATGAAACGCCTATGCACATTTTGTGTGACTGCGGACCACTGATGCGCACTCGTCGATCCTGCCTCGGCCAGTATTTTCTGAGTCCGGAGGAGGTTCAGCACATCACTCCAAGGAATACCTTGCAGTTTTTGACTACAGTGGGACTTGGCAGTGTTTTAAAACACAGTGGCGATCACAATAGATCAAGTTTGGTCGCAGTGATACAGGTCTGGTAGGACCTGCATAGCCACTTACATGAAATAAAAAAAAAAGCGCCATTGACTCTACCAGCAGCTGCTATAGATCTTACATTATCCATCTGTTAGATTCTATTTCACGTAAACGTTGACTTCAGGTGTACAATTTTCTTGTTAATTTGTTATGTTTTCTATTTAATTTTTCGTATTTTACATTTTGTTTCTTCACCTATACCTTTCTCAAAACATTGGAATCTTAGTTAGTTTTTATAATAAATCCAATCACTACACTTTCTTCTTTAATTTTAGTAATTAATGTTTGTCTCTTTAACTTTTTTTTATTATAAATAAATCGTATTTATTTATTTACGAAAACGAAAGCATTGAAATACAGAAATGTGTATAACTAGTTGAAGATTTACGCCCATTTAAGTTAAAAAAGAGATTATTAAAAATTATAGTGGTTGTGTTATATAAGTTAAATACAATTCATTTAATAAAAAATTTTGGTTATATGTAAGTGGTAGTTCCATTACGTGGTTCTAAATAGCTTTCAATACTTGTATTTTAACGAAAGGTCCTGACATGGTCATGATGATACTTGTCTATGAATGCGGGACACTCGCTCTTGTTCCACGTCGGCGACTGTATATTTTCTGTGTAGGAATCTGACTTTCTTATCTCTGATATTAACATATTGATTATGCTTCTAGTATTGATGTGCGACAGACGAGCGGCCTCTTTCACTCGTATAGTTTAGAACGTGAACTAGTTTGTTTCCAATAGGGCTGCGCCTCGAATATGTTCTATAAAAAATAAATTACAACACTGAATAAGCATTGCCTCAAAAGCTATTGCACGTAGGTTAGATATAGTCACAATACTTGATTGCTGCTTATTATAACAAATTACATATTAGATTATGAAATGCTGAGAATGTGCTATTATAACGTTGATTTTTATTGTCTTTTTTATATCAATAGAATATTCAATATGACGTTGTCACACGCAGCAAAAATATATAAAAAAAAACATTAACGGTATTTAGTAACAACACTAACGCCGGCAGCGAAGCGGGTTCCACGTTTCTCACATCAAGTTGATCAAGTTATCTCAGAATCTAAACATAGCGTAGATGCAAGAGTTGATATCAGCCTCCATCTCTTCAAATGCCGAGGTGTCTGGATATTAGGAGCGTAAGCAATTTGTCAAGTTCGATGTACGTTGTGTCAGTGGTGACGTTGGTTCGAAGTCCTCTATGGCTATTATTTTTATCGAATCTTCTCATCTCATTGTGTTACCTAGATATCCATAACAACAATTCTTTTTTTAGATTTTCTTCTGTATTGTTGTTTAGTTATTGATATTAGGTCATGCTACAAAGGTGTTTATTATGTAGTATATATATACCCATCATAAAGTAGTAGAGGAGACCGATAAAACTGTGCAGTAGTAGTAGGAGATAGATATAAAAAATATATGAAGAATTATGCTAATTTTAATGTTTCAGTTATATATGTGGTCCTGTCTTCATTAATTCAAGAAATATCAAAACAACAATTTACTAGTCACTACATGAAAATTTTAAGAATTATAACTTACGTCTAGTGCGATAATTTTCCCCTAATATGAAGTAAGTTATCACAATAGAAGGTGCATGTTATCACGCAAAGTTCATCTTTGACTTCTTCGCTACTAATCTGTTCTTAATGTTTCTTTTACTTTTTGTTTTTTTATTTGATTTTATTGATTGATATTTGATATTATGTTCCATTGAATCCATTGCAAAATTGGAATGAATTCGCCAAGTTCGTGTCGGACCATATACAACGAAGGGTTTCGTATTCGTGATGCACAATATTAATTTATTCTACAGCAAAAATAAATTTGGATTTCATAGCGTTTTTTAATTGCTATATGAAAAACAAGTTATCTCTGCGGTCGCTAAGCGTGTAACCGAAAATACCTCATATTTCAAAAATGACACAACATAATTGTATTATTCTAACCAATTTTAATCGGAAGTTTTAAGTTCTACTATTCCAATTCTTTTCAGAATTTATCATCCCATATTTGAATCGTTAGGCGGAGCATACATTATTTCGAATTTCGAAGCACATACCTCAGTAACTATTGAATTAAACAAAAAAGTCACTATAAAACCTTTACAACCTTTTCTAGGACTTATCTAACGATACCCCAAATACGCTTATGGTCACTGGTTTTTTTTAATCCGTCAGTTACATGAATGGAATGCAATCTTTAGTTTTATTTTTTATAAAATTACGTTACCTTATTGTACAGCGGTTCATACAATATCTTCCAAATTTCATCTAGTTACAGCCAAAAGTCTCCAAATAAAATGGCTGACATACGGACAGATACACAGACAGGCAGATGGGTAATTATAAAGGCAATTATAAGGACGATAATTATAAGGACAGGTAATTGTGAGGGTTCTATTTTTTGCCATTTGACTACGGAACCCTAAAAACGAAATGCTTACGATATCACTACGGTGTCTGTCTGTGTGTTTCATAATTTACTTTATGTATTACATAATGTTACGTTTATTTCAGTATTCTTAAAACCTCAATTTGAAGTGCGAGTATAATTTGCAAATTTTTCATAAGTATTAACGAATTTGGATAACATCGTTCGTTATTTTAATTTGTAAATATATGGCGAAAATTTTGGGAACATGGCAACTTTTGACAATTTATGAAGCAATCAGTTTCTTTTCCCTGGTTTATTTAAAGGGAATTATTTATTTTATCTCTGGGGACGGTACTGGAGATTGTTGATCGGAGGTTGCTTAATATTCATTGATCTCATCTTACGATTTGTTTATGTCGGTGAGCGTAGGCGCCAAGGCAGGGGCATTCAGGCAGATTGTTCAAATTAAAAGACACCTTACGCTGGCTGTAGTCAAGTGACCGGTTTCACACTCCCCGGGGCTTCATGAGCTGTGAATATGCGGACCACTGCACTTATAACGATTCACATACTGTGACAGCATCAGCTACTAATGTAATTATTGAGCTATTAAATTGTGATGGAAACTATGTAGTAAAATATACATTACTAAACTTTTGAAAGGAAAGAAATAACGATTGCTTATTTCGCAAAAGTGTGCTACAGAATGTTTAAGATTGTGTTGGATATTTTAAGACAATTATAAATATTAGTATCGCCCAGTGGTCGAAATTAGATCGTAAATAAACGCTTTTTTCCCTTGACATACACTCCACTGATTCGAAACAGTTAACGTCTCACAAATCACATAATTCATAGCTCGAAACTCATTCAGTCAGTATGTCAATAATTATTTGTTGGCAACATTTTAAAATTCTTCGACGACAATCTCTACACTGCACGACTGTTTGTTTGACCACAAACTATTTGTTTGACATTGGCAGTATGAACGTAAACGTTGAGTGATTTATTTAATTAAATTTATTTGTAACAATCCATTATCTATCAATTTAAGTCGTCGCCCTCCTTCGCTATATAAATTTTAACTATGCCAAATCTCGCACTCCTCCGTGAGCGTAATATGCTTAAAAAGGGTACAAAGTATTCTCTTCACGTGTCTTCTAACTTATTCTTATATATTCTTATTATTTATTAATTATATTAATTAAAATTAATTGCCACATGTATGAAAGATCGTCACTTGAGCACGGCTCGACCAATTTGGCTAATTTCTTTTCGTTGTGTTTGTAATTGCCAGGATAAGGTTTGTATGAATGAAAATTTTGGGAAAATCCACCGGAAAAATCGGAAATTTGGATGGTATTTTTGTACGAAAATCACAATAAAAAAGAATTATGCGTGTTGCAAACATTCAACATCCTACCCGGGCGAAGCCTGGACGGGTTGCTAGTTTTTATACAGGTTTTTTCTTTTGGTACTACAATATATTTATAACAAACGCTGTCTTTGTGTATCAATATACGAAGGCTACCGGCGTGAAATTTGTAATTTTTATGAATTATCACTTTCATTATGTTATCCTCTCTGTAACCAAGTAAATTATACACAAATCCGGTCAATAAATGCTGTGAATAATACTTTGATTATATCTGTGTCTAAAAATTAATAATATTAACATCAGTAGGCTGATACATTTTGATTTTGTTTCTCAACATTGGAAAAAATGCTCGACCCCCATTACCCGAAACAGAAAGAAATTATAATACGTATTAGAATACTGACAGTCACATTTTATTGAGGGATCGAGGAATAAATCAACTGTATTCAACTACAAAGAAAGTTAAAGATCTCTATCCAAACGAAAGAATTCAAATTAATTCAAATTACTTCGGACAAGTAAATGCACAAAAGTATCGCTGGGAAGAGGCGAACTAATTAAAAGTTTGCTTCTGTACTAATAATTCGTTTGACTGTCAGAGTTTTGCGTCGTTAATTTTAATTAAAGAAACGCGGGAGCTGAGTTTGTAACAATATTAAAGCATTGAAATTGGTGATCCGCTAAACTTCGACATTCTGTTCGTGGATGACCGTCCATTCGTTTTAATTAACCCTTCTGTGAGTCTCATCTGCTTCGCTATTAGAAAAGTTTCAGTTTTTCACGAAACTGCGGCGACTCGGTAAATCAATTATGAGGTCAAGTTATGATAACACTTACCGAAAACGGAGTGGTGTCTGTTGGCTTCCCTACTATTCTAAAATATGCCTTTAGAACTTTTTATTATACAGTCGGTCGGTTTTTATTATAAAGTGGTTAAGCACTTTCGGAAGTAATTTCTAATTAAAGAAAATATTGTCTTGGGTGATATTGAAAATATTGCAAGTATTAACGTGACTAATCGATTGACATCCAATAAGGTGCGTACTATTTTAACCTCTATTATCAAAGTATTAAAGATTATTTTTTACAAGTAAGCTTGATTGTCAAAAGACAACATCAGACTTCGGAAAAATGTTTTGTTTAATTCATTTTCTTCATGGTTAAAAACTTGATTAAAGATTTAAAAAAATATATTAAAAATAATCATGCCCTGTAATTTATATTTATTCAAAGGTGCCGAAATTGTAGCTTTACAGAGAGTATATCAAAATAATAACAAAATTTCTAATTTACGTGTAAACAAATCAGTATTTCCAAATGTTACTTTTGTATTAGGTGATTTAATGTACATTTTTACAGTTACATTAAAGAATGTAATTTTATTAATATTCCAATTTCATTATTTCAGCCTTTGTTTCTCTTCTAAATCATTTATAATACTTAAAAGGGATCGTTGGCTTAAAAGAACATTTTAGAAAATGATAACCCTGTTAGGGTTTACAGCGTGAGGATATGTATATACAATTATACATATCTATGAGACATGTCTATGAAAAACTTGGTTTTACGATGGACTTACTATCCATGAATTCAATGTATCACGTCGTATACTAACAAAAATAAAAATTATTATTATTATCATCCTACTGAGATTGTCATTTACCATATAGCACAGGCACAGTTGCGGTGAGGCGCATTGCAATATGTAACGCACTGCCAAATTTCAAAAGCCCACATTAAAGGAGCATTTTCATTCTTTTACAGAATTTAACCGATAGATCAATAAAGATTCAATAACTTAAAGAGTCGATAAAGTTTACCACTCATGTGATAGGCATGTCGCATTGTCACACACTGCTTTCCAAAATCTTGCTGGATTTCTCATATTATATTGAATGGTTTGTTGTACACTATAAACGAACCGCATCGGGTCGCAACGCAGTGTATTGAAGATAGTGCATCACTTGGTGCGTATTTTTTGCGTCTAGTTAATAAATGAAATCAAAATTACTGCAAAATACTATTCTAACTATTCACCCCAAGACGATTTCAAAACCTTATTGAAATCGTCTTGGAGTGAATCTTCGCAGCCATTTCGCTTATTTGTACGTCCAAGTTGTATCCAGTTAGCAGTTGTGCGCATTCCGCCCCTCTGTCCACATATTAATCTCGGCCGGTTTCTTCGTGTCTTTGATTAAGGCCCGCCGTGATGTATTTCTTGTGCGCTAACCTAATGGAAAGGCATACGTCAAGTGTCCACCTTATTGGCTGGCGGATTGGCTTAATGGTGCCAAACCCCGGCTACAGTAAATTTCGTCGCCGACCAACTTCTAATATTTTCCCATCGACACTCGTCCTAGCAAAGTGTTTAGGTCATTCACCTTTTTCAATTTAAATAATAATACTGTAAATTTTTTTCAGTACGTCGTTATATTAAACTTTTTCTTGAGATACAATGCTCATTTTGGATATAGGAAAATACCGTGTTCATTTAGAATGCAGTCTGTGTTAGTATATAATCAATGGTAGTATGTAGTCTATGTCACTGATTCTCTCTGTCTCTTTGGATGGTATTTAAAAAATACGGCTGATTGGTAGGCTCCTAAGAAGTTAAAAATAAAATTAGTAATTGGCAAGGCATGTTTCATTAACGATTATATAAATACTTTTAAATTGATTGAAAATCAAAAATATGCACGTTTATCAATATTATGTGTGTTTTATCATTATTCATATTATGAAGCAATTTGAATGCAAATATTGTGACTGGATAGTTATCACGTCTAAGGCTTCTTTTTTCCTGCGCTCAGGGTCAAAATGTCTTTTAGGTTATCTACAAACTGGTAGTGGTAGCTCAGAGATTTTGTTTAAAAATTAAGTATACTAATAATTAAGATAGCTATCGTAGCATGATGAATAGACGTATATCGTTTTGTTAACTAGCTAACGGTCTAGAAGTCTTACCTTACTCGATACATCAATGAGACGTCAGTTTTTGTTCGACATGCCACGCCGAGCCCAGAGAGCACGAGCTTTGGCATGTTGAACACACATGTCAGTACAGAATCCCAACGTGTGTCATAGTTCACTATTTTAACAACAATTTATCATGTCTTTTCATCGTCAGTTAATTTTTTGTTGGTTACAAGTAATGTTTCCGTGTTTTGTTTACTGTTAGGTATGTCATACATGTTTTTCCTAATATTATAGTTTACCATATCTTTTTTTCATTGATTTGGAATAGAAATATGCAGTCAAATTTTTTAATACTATGCTACATACCTGTTAAAATACTTTTTACTATTTAGTAATTACTGAGTAGATTTTAATACAATTAATAGTACTAGAGGTCGCCCAGTGGTAGAAATTCGACCGTAAATATACAAATAAACTAATAATACAAACTCTTAGGCGGCAATCTCTACTCTGCGCGACTGTTTGATTCAATGAGATTACTTACTATTATGAGTTTAACATTGACAGTATTTTTGACATTTACAGTAGGAACGTAACACTATGCCAAATCTCACACTCCTTTGTGGCATGCAATATTTTTAAAAAGGGTTCTGAAGTATATTCACTTCACGTATTATTATAACTGTTTCCAAATTTTTTTTTGAAACACTACAGCTCGTTAATATCTACTAAAAGAAAAAAAAACCGGTTGACAAACAGAGGAGAAAAAGGTACTGAACTATTTTGTTTTACCTGTTTTTATACAGATTAATTGTACGAAATCTACGCCGCAATTTTTGTGATTTATTTTCAAAATCTAAACTAAACATCTGTCCTGTAACTTTGTAAAAATGTCGGTTAAAGCGATTAGCCTTCTGTTGATATGGAACTGATGTAGGTGGATGGGCTAATAAAATCTCACTATTCCTATAGTTAGTCATCGATAAGTCCAAATATGTATTATATAGATTATATTCTTAGAACCGCTTTCCACGGGTAACTTTGTAGCACCTTTTTACTCTATCCAGCTCGAATGAGAAATGGCGTAAAGTTATGTAGTTTTTGTTTATTCATGATAACTCTGATTAGTTTTACAATACATGTTTTTAAAAAGCCTCCCTTATTACACTTCTATGTCACAAATTTAAACTCTGTACTGTGGAAAGGTGTCATTAAATTTCATCTAAAACGGGAACTTATAATGCAACGCGAAAGTTTAAAACTTTATATGTCATTAAATTCATCATACTGTTCTGGGCTCATCATAGATGAATTCCAATTCCAACCCGAAAGATGCGTTCTTATTCAAATACCGCGAAGCTAAAAATAAGATTACATATCACATTGCATATCAAATTATGCACTTCTATTTTGAAAAACCAGCTAAGAGCGTGTTGGACACATTTACTTATGTTTTTTTTAGCAATTTTGGACTTTATGAGTTTAATGCATTAATACTATATGCCCATGTTGCATCCCTAACGGGGTAGTCAGAGAGGACTGATCGCCAAGTATCGCGATCCCTACATACCTCTTTCGCCTCGTCAATCCTCATTCTTTTTACATCAATCTTCTGGATTAATATTAAATTAAAAAAATAAAAAGAAAATGGGTTACAATATCCATTAAATGTTTTGTTTCTCATTTCTAGTTTCTGATTACCGATTTTTCTTATATATATATGTGTAAAGGATCCAATGAGTATAAAGATCAAGACTTATTATATTCAAGACCTACTATGCCACAAAGGACAAACACAAAAAGACTGACAGACAAACATCGACGTCAAACTTATTATTACGGTCCCCTTCAATGAATCCAACGAACATTGTTATAGTCAGTAGGTGCCTTGCTCAATATAGTCCAGTGGATGCTAATGCTTAATTACATATTAAACTTCCTTTATGGATATCATTACACTTAAATGTTATTACACACATAAAACCATAAAATTATAAACACCGTTAACACTTGCAAGTTTTAATCGAACCAATCATTACACTCATGAATTCTATGATTATAATGTTATATATACATTCATACGTATGTACATACACACATACCCTCACGGTGTATCCCTACCGGGGTAGACACAGGCGGCGGAACGCCAATCATCCTTCTTTACCTACATTTTTCTCTTGACACACTTTCGTGAAAATTTTTCATACTTCCGTTAGCTAAAGGTTGCTTTTTGATATTTATTAGTGTAAATCAACCTTGGTCTTCCTTGGCTTATTTTGCCGTTCATTCTTACTCTGCACATTTTCTTCGTCAATCGTTCATCGTTTATACATAACTCATTCTTTCTTTGTGCTTGAACCATCTTAACACTTTCAACCAACTCTGCCATAATAGTATAATATTTTTATTCATCTGTTTTCAAATTATTTCCGCTATAGGTATGTATAGTTTCACTTTAGGTTTCTGAATTATTATTTTCTAATACATCACGGTTCTTATATGTATCCTGACGCCATATGAACAGTGTAGTCATTATTCTCTAATAATGCTAAAAGTTATGTACCTGAATAAAAAAGAAATGTACACTAGACAAGGAAATAGGGTCATGGTACATATTTAACATAACATAAAACGCATCGTGTATGTCAGATATGTGAATAGTGTGGGTAAAAATGGCCAGTAGCAACGTCCCTCGTTATATAGAATGAATTGCCGAATAGTGTAATGGTCGGCCATGGCAAATTATACGCTAGTCTATGTCATTTTGATAAATAATTCACTGTTTGACTGTATAATAAGAATCTGACACAAAGTGACTTGCCTTTGTGTAGATACATATTTTGTTTATAATTTTGTAGTAAATATTATTTACTCTTGTAAATAGCATAACATTACAGTATTATATAAACAACTTTAAAATAATTTTCGTTTAATATTAAAATTTTATTCATACCTATAAGAAACCTAGTATTCATTACAGTGTAAAGTTATGTTGAAATTAGTGACTGACTCGAAGGAACACCAATTCCTAATAATATTTGTTGATAAATGGATAGATAACCATGATATTTTACGCCGGCGATGTTACAAATTGATACCGGCATGGTACACCGTAATGTTTTATTGTCGATAGCAGCGATGTGTGCGTGCATTAAAATCTTTATCTAACACGTTTACAGAGATGCAGTATCACGGAGCGCACGGATCGTAAATGTCATCTGAAAATTTATATTCATTACGATTAGATAGCAGGCCACAATGGCCGATCTATTGTTGACCGTGTATACCACCTGATCGATGCCCGATATTGCGTTTTTATAGTTGACACACGGACCCACGATTTCCTACGGATTTACCAGTAAACGCACAGAAACAGTAGGATATGTGTTTTCTATCGCAGCCACACATTAACATTTTACAAGTTAATTTATACGCACCGAGGTCGCCCACTAAGAGCTTCTTCAAACCAAAAGTATAACGTTACATATGAATGTCGAGAATAGATACCATAATTCTATTTATAATTCTGGTTTTGGATTGGACAGGCTCATTTTAAAACAATAAATGTAAATAAGCGTTTGGATTTAACAAATTATGATATTAATTTATTGGTTATACCACAGTCATTTTATTTATGTTCACATGGCGATAATATGTAAAATTTACTATTTTCCAGATCGTAAATGTTATAATATGGACAATAAAATATATCTAATTGATTCTTACATAGAGTTCATGAGTGTAATGATTGGTTCGATTAAAAGTTGCAAGTGTTAACGGTGTTTATAATTTTATGGTTTTATGTGTGTAATAACATATAAGTGTAATGATATCCATAAAGGAAGTTTAATATGTAATTAAGCATTAGCATCCACTGGACTATATTTAGCAAGGCACCTACTGACTATAACAATGTTCGTTGGATTCATTGAAGGGGACCGTAATAATAAGTTTGACGTCGTTGTTTGTCTGTCAGTCTTTTTGTGTTTGTCCTTTGTGGCATAGTAGGTCTTGAAGGGTTGAATCGATTGAAAACTGCGTTTTCGAGAATATTCTTAGCTATGTTTAGCGGAAATTAGTCAAGATTATTTTTGTGGTCAGGGGTTTTACATTTTTAATTTTTACGAATGAATAAGCAATCATACCTTGCAACTGAGCGAAATTTTCTTTATAGTCGGATGCTCTATTTCTCATCTGTTTCACTTCATACTCAGTTTTTCCGACAACCATTTCAATTCATGTAAGTTCAAACGAGCTTTGAACCCCCAGGGGCCTTCGTTGTACGCCGACGCAATGTACGCACAATTTTAGCCTTTAATTAAATCCTCTTTGTAAGTTAACTACTTATGTGTAAACACGACTTGTGTTGTAAGAATAATGTAGGTACATAGCTACGTTTTTAAAATAAATGATTTGTGTGATTTAACAGTAAGGATTTATATTTGTGCACAATTTACAAAACCAGTATTTAATGCTTTATGTTAATGAATGTAGAACCACACATGGCGGTTTATTCTCTGCTGCATTTTGTCTAACTCATACGTGTGCACAGTGTTTTCGCGGAATACTGGCTGTGCTGCGGTTCACGCTGAATAATCACATACAAAACCAATGCACAATAGCCAATGCGCGTGTTTAAATGCCCTATTAAATCTTACGGTGTGCATAGGATTCTATGGGATTCAATTACGCTTTGTCCGCAATGAAAGACGTCGGAGTAAAGAGTAAGCTGAGCCGCGAGCCCTTGCTACACATCCCGACACCTCGCACTCAATGAGCCCTGTCACAAAAGGTGCAAACGAAATAAGAATATGGCGCAAAACGTGCATATATCGCGCCGGGGGCAGATTGAATAAATGGAAAATTAAATAAAAGCAAATAAAATGGAACATTAATGAGTAAAAGCACCGTCTGAACGTCTCAGATAATTCGAGTAGCGTGACATTCGCGACAAAAGGTGTCTCGGTCGGCATGTCTCGCATTTCTCCCGGGGGTGGGAGATGGCAATACAGATTTACACTGGATTATTTGATTACATTTAAAATGAGTTTGTAGTCACAGGTATTGTAATAATAATCCCAATGTAGAGCGCTGCAGAATGCATTACCATCTGTGCTTAGTTATAATAGCGAGATTCAAAAGCAAATGCTTTTTAAAATATAGAAATATACAGTACTGCATTTTATTAACATTTACTTTATAATTACATCAATAACATATCTATATATTTATGTATATATATCAGGTTAGTCTCTTAAAAGGAGCAGTAAAAGTATCTGCAATTTTACTAGGTGACTACACAAATAGCGGTGTGTATTATAAGAATTATCGGCAATTGACTGTCGATCGTTCACGGCAACATAAACAGAACGTTTTCTATTCGGAAACCAATTATCATTAACATATCATAGACGAGGCACCGACGTTCGCTGGCACGCAGCCGGGGTCAATATATTACAACTATACCAATTTAGTCTGACATCTTTCCCCTCCCGCAGTACTTACATACAGAGTTGAGTGTTACGGAGATCCGATTGGCCTTTGGGGGTCTGGCTGGCATGGACACGTGGTCGCTAGATTAGTATATAGGTGCATACGTGGAGGCCGTAAGTACCGAAACAAGACGGCTAACCAAATCGCCTTTGTTAAGATTTTATCTCGTCGTTAAATACTTCTAACCATTATAGAATATCGGACCTCTCATTCTTCCCTGGGTTGAATTTTACGGCTTGTTACAATTCGTGATATTATTATTTTAATAATTATGATGTAATTATATAACGTTCATTTTTCATTAATTTTGCCTTTTTTAAATTGAATTTTAAGACAAATAACATTCTAGGTATTATTTTCATCTGATATGAAATACATGATGGAATTTATAACGCTCAGTTAACGTTGATATTTCAAGATTAAGAAATAAATTTAATATCAAGTTGTTTTTGATGTAAATTGATTTGATGCAAATTAAATTGATTTGAATTTTTGCTGCTATCTACAGTAAATGTACGAAAGAGCAAAAGCCTTTTCCTGGTTAACCGGTATCTAGTGCGATGATTGGTGTTATTATTACTTGACTTATTAGGACGCGTTTTAATAAATAATTGAATAGTCTGTTTAAACCAGTTAAGATAAAAACAAACGATATTGTTGGCCAATAAAATGTTTCTGCCGCAAGATGATGGACTTTTTTATTTTAAGTTTAATCGGCAATAACATTACGTGTCGAAGCCGAAGAATAATTTTTGGACAATTGACGTTTAGTTTATTATTATTGTATTTATTGACTTTTATTTGCGTTTTGAATCGGTTACTGAATTTGTAATTTTATATGTGGAATGGAAAATTCAGTATTAATATCGGTGAAGATTTATAGTTACATTCTTAAGTATGGCGTGTCTAAAGTTTTTTATCTGTTATAAAACACATAGTTAACGCAAATAGTTCCGTTGAAATAATAATGGCTTGGAAACATAATTGAAATAAGAATCTGATAATCAAATTAATCTCGTGCAGGCAACTTAATTATCGTAGTGGTCTATAACAGCGTATAATTTGCGTCAAAATTGTTTCGCGTTCAATGAAGATCGTTAGTATAGTGAGTCATAGAGGAATGTATTAAAACTAGCACGTGATATTGTTTGGTTTCGTAATAGTAGTATAAATAATAGGTTGCATCTCATAATTTTAACGAGAAAGATTAAGCTGGCTCCACGTTGAACTCTTTTGTAGCGCACGGGCGGCACACTCATTGCCCACTTTTTTTCCACGCCTTTAATGAGATTTAAGTCCAAATATCGACAGCGGTTATGGCAGAACATTATACGCTCTAGGATATTAAAATGAGACAAATTTATTGCCGTTCTCCGATTATATGTTCGATAAACGCGCAGACCGGTGATTATGATATCTCAGGGTTTAATCGTAGCATCGATACGGAGTTGCGTCCCGTTCCAAACTAAACCAGTACTAATAAAAAAGAAACTAGTTACGGGCGGGTCCTATTCGACAGTTTACGCTCGAAAATCAACAAGGTGCTGTATAGTAGAAAGGCTAGGTCAGAAATGGAATCGTGGTGTGTTATCGGCTCGATCGACTCGAACAATGCATCGAATGTTTCAATATAGCTCCGACAGCATTTTTAACGTTTCATCGACGCTGTAACAATCGTAAAATAAATTCTCTACGCCTTCTCTGAGCTCTGATTAATGTTGTACACAGCGCGGCATCGCGTTTATTTTTTCACCTCCATGTTATTCTCTAGTTTAATTTATGGCGCTTGACGATTTAGACGCGACCTGTAGGTACCTATTAGAGAATATGTTTTTTATTACGCATACAGCTAGTTTCGAAAAAATGTTTGCGAACTCTGGCGTAGGCTGATTAATATAACTTCTATAAAATAATACAATTTTTGTTTCATTGACACAGACCGTATGAGTATAGTTTACATTATCTTGAAAATAACTTTTAATTCATTTGTGGATTTTTCTGGGAATATTTTAATGATCAATTTTGTAATAATTTTTATGATTACATACATATCTTCACGCCGTATCCCCAACGGGGTAGCTAGAGAGAATGGAGCGCCAAGCGTCACGGTCCTAACATACTTCTTTCGTTTCCTCAAATCTCATCATTCTCCTCACACATTTTCGCCTAGGTATGCGAGTGCTTTTAACATTTCCGTCGGCTAACACTAGCTATTTGATCTTCATAAGTCAGCCTTGGTCTACCTTGGTTTCTTTTACCACTTACTTTCACTCTAGAGATTTTCTTCGTTAGTCTTTCATCACTCATTCTTTCCATGTGTCCGAACCATCTTAGCGTTCCTTTCTTCGTTTTTTCTGCACACTGGAAACACTGTCGTGCAACCCTGTCATACTGCGTAGCTCTTCATGTTTATTTTGTCCACAAAGGTGACAACGCACATATTTCTAAGAGATCGCATTTCTACTGCATTTATCTTACTTTCACTCGATTTCTGGCGTAACCAGGCCTCACTACCGTGCAATAAAGTTGGCACCAACACTGCGTTGTGTATGGCCATTTTGGTTGAGTTAGATATATTCACACTGCCTACTAATACAGACAGAGCACCGTTCACTTTATTGCCGCCTGGTACCCGTCTTTCCACATACAACTCGCATCTTCCATCCCTCGAAAACGCACTCCCCAGATATACAATTTCGTTTACTTGTTCTAGACATTTTCCATTTACCCATATATCACACTTTAGTACATCTTCTCTTTCAAACACCAGAACCTTAGTTTTATTCACATTCATATACAATCCTTTCACTTCAGTCTTCTTTCCTGGACGAAATTAGTGTTTACAACCCCGCTTCTGATGGTGTTATAAGCACGGCCTCGTCAGCGTACAATAAGCAGTTTACCACTGTACATATCATACTGTACTACTCATACTACATTTCAATGTCTGGATGCAACTGTCCAAATACAGTACGAATAGCCAGGCAGACATCACGCAACCCTGTCTGACGCCTGAACAGACATCGAACTAGGGCGACATGTCACTATCTATCCTTACACAGACTCTGTGGCCTCGATGTTTTTAGGAATTTTTATGATTTTTTTTTGAAATATGTAATTAAATTGCAAGGAATTAGTAATTACAATCTCTGTGTTTAACAACAATTAAAAGAATTGTATACAATAATCAAAGTTCATTAAAGTTCATGTAAGTAATATAAAGGTATAAATCTGTATTTTTAATTCCCTCTTTGTGCTTATTTTATATGTAGAAGTAATCTTATACCTACTTTATTTTCACTACTGCTAAATCCGTTTAAGTGGATCAGAGGTGGATCTGACAATATACTTACAAAGTTATTACGTATGTACACATCATGTATGTTACAAATATAAATTTTGTTTTAACATTGAAATATAAGTAAATATGGTTATGGATATAGATCAATATACGGTTATTAAAATGAACCTTAATTATGCCCATGAAATCATTTTTTCAAAGAAGCATATGGATTGAAATTTTGGTACATTTAAAGGGGTAATTTGCCTTCTGATGTATAAGTATTCAAAGAGTTTATTCAATAAAAAAATTATTAAGTAATTTGAAATTGCGTCCAAATGTGACGATATTTTTTTTTTGTTTACGATTACTTTGTATTAAATTTTGTTACACTTTTAAAGTTTTTTGCTTAACACTGTCACAAATCTGACTTTGTGATCTTATTCGTGGTTTCCGATATTCATGTTAAATTAAATTATTTTTTACATTAAAGTGGTAAAATTGTTGTGATAATTTTCTATAATTTTCAAATTAGTTTAATTCGTTGAATGTTTGTTTAATAAAAGCAACTAGCAAACATGTATGTAAATGTGAGTGCAAAAACATATTATTTTGAACGTACATATGTTGTGCATATGACACAAAAAATACGATATGACTAAAAAAGATACATACATATCTTTATCCTGTTTCCCTAACGGAGTAGTCAGGACAGATCGCTAAGTATCGCTGTCCTTACGTTCTTTTTTCTCTTCCTCAAATCTCATTATTCTCTTCTCACATATTTTCGCCTAAGTATGTGAGTGCTTTTGTCACTAATATCTTTAAAAAAATAGTCTATTGAAATAATATTTAATAACTCAAATACAAAAAACTAGTTTTTAAGTTGTGTAATATAATCCCGTAATATGTGTACTCTTGTAGATATTAGTATGTATGGTATTAAAGGCAGATGGACTTCGTTGACCGCAGTATGCATTTCTCGGGCACTGCGGCTGCGAATATTGTCCTAAAGGAGATGGATTGCTCTTACGTGTAATGAAAGCTTTAGAATAGATTCAAAAATAGTTAAGAAAATTTTAAGATACATAATATGCTGTGAAATTAAGTAGTGTATTAAAAAATCGTGAAACTTATTTTATGATTTTGAATTGAATTGAACAAAATGAATATTATTTTTTTTATATTATATTCTTGATAATACTCAGCAGTTTTAAATATAAGTGCTTTTAAATATAAGTCAATGCTATCTTGTGCATATTTCTTTTATTACTTAATACATGTAGTTATTATGGATAAGCAATTGCTGCTTTTTGGCACAGCGTACCTTAAAAATAAAAACAGAACCGTTATGATTATTCACGGATCCGTCCGTTGTGTGTGAAAATGTGAATAAACAAGACGTATGACAGTCTTGTTTATTCACATTTTGCATTAAATAACATGTTGAACTAGCCATACAAAAACAAAAGAAGGAGCAAACTGTGTTCTCAAACTCAACTGTTTCACGCCCTTGTCTCCATATTACTGGACATAGAAAAAAATCGGAGAATATAGTCTGACTTGTAGTTTATGGGCAAAATGTATCGAAAATCCTGAGTTTCATTTCATCTCTACGAATTAAGCTTATATATTGACCATTTTATAAATGTCATATACGTGCACGGAACCTTCTTCAGGAATCGAACTCGTTTCTGACCAATTTCTTATAACCGATTATTGTAGACCTGTTTTTGAAAGTTAAAAAGAAATATATTTTTAAATTAAACGTTAAGTGTAAATGCTGTAGAAATGCGATCTCTTAGAAATATGCGTAGTGTCACCCTTGCGGACAAGATAAGCTTTGAAGAGATACGAAATATGACAAGATTAGGCGACAGTGTTACTGTAAAAATGAAGAACGAAATGCTTAGGTGGTCCTGACACAGAAAGTATGGGTGATGAAAGATCGAGGACGAAAATCTACACCACGAAAGTGAGCCGTGGCAGAGGCCAAGGAAGACTAAGGCTGACTTACGAAGATCAAGCTAGGATGTTAGTTGACGGAAATTTCAAAAGTACTTGCATGCCTAGGTGAAAGTGAGTGAGGAGAGTGATGAGATTTGAGGAGGTGAAAGAAGCATGTAAATACCGTAATGGTTAGTGCTCTGCCCTCTCTGATTACTCCATTAGTTATACAGCATGGGGATATATATATTTGTATGTTATTATTTCGCGTTTCCACTTATTTTTCACCTACCGATGTGTCTATAATTTTGAGTTGAGCTTATTACCTCAGACTTAAAAAGAAGAAGACTTCAGAACGTTAATTCATTTTAATACATAAATATCATGTATATATTCTACGCCTACCGTGGGTGGCATCATATGTTATTACTTGAATTTCGTGTTTTCCTTCAACTTTATGATTCTGGAATTTATACAATAATACTTACGTCACTATTTGACACATCGCTTTAATATAAAACTTGTAATAATTTTGATTTTTGTAACACAAGATTATTCGATCGATTAACTTTCTTTTTTCCACTGCTGTCCCTGATTTCCTTACAAAAATTACTCGGAAAATATAGTGAAGTATTCAAATTAATTATAGTAATTTTATGAATAAATATTGTATCTATGCTAATATTATAAAGAGGTAAACTTTGTTTGTGTATATGTAATGGATAAACTCAAAAACTATTCAACCGATTTCAAAAATTTTTTCACACCTAGATAATGTAGCCTACATTATCAGCGTGTAACATGGGCTGTATTTTATTTAAAAAAAAATTACTACCCGTGCGAAACCGGGGCAGGTCGCTAATTTATCATAAATCTTATATCTATCCCATTAATGTATTAAATTTACTTTTAAGTGTTTCGACGTTTTTTCTTTTTTGATAGTTGTTCAGGGGACATCATTTTGAGTTTTCCAAAGGGAAATTTTACTGTTCTTTGAAGTTTTTTTTGATCTCATAATAATTCCTTGTTCATAAAAGTGCGTTGCTCAGCACGGATTAATATGTGTAAATTATTGTCTATCCTTTACGGTTAATAAAGCTAAAAATAAATAAAATTGTTTTATCAAGTTAACCCACCACTACTATAATAGTTGATTAAGCCATTAATCGTGTGGTTACCTCTTTTGCTTGTAATATATGTATTTTACTTATTAAAATATGCATTTAATATTAATTTCATATGTTCATATGCTTATTACATTTAGTATACAAGTGTTACGGAATATCAAATTACAACCAAGTACTTCATATCAATGAATGTAAGAGCTGTAACTTCTATGTTAAATTAATGTGCTTATTCAATTCTATTCTTATCGCGTTTCCAATATTCATATAAATAAAATATTTAATAATGAAAATAGTGAATTAAACCAGTGAATTATGAGCATTTGTATTTTATTTTTCGTTTATCACTTTTTGACACAGTCGAAATTTTGACAATTTTACAATAAATAGGTGATTTTTTTTAGTTCTATTTTTATGACTAAGTTACAAAATTACAAAATATACACGGAATAAATGCTAGTGTATTCTAACTACAGCTAATTTTATCACAGATAGCGGCACTGATGCCATTTTAAAGTCGTATTTATTTATACATAGTAGTAGCAAACTTTGCCCAACGAACACAGCCTGAGTAGGCTTAAGACAAGTACATAATATATCTACAACAATAAGCTGTAAAATATGGGAATTAAAAATCTATAAGCTATTAAAATGTTACATGGTTGTTGTTGTAAAATGGTAAATTATAATATATTTGTAAATTAACAATACAAAAAATGATCAACTATTTAAAATTATATGGAACATGCATTACATGAGAATTTAAGCTTTCATTAATATATTTACAATACATACATACGTAAGCCGACTAGCCATCACAAATTTTACACATAACGTTCACATCACTCATCATATTAGTAACTTCACTAAACGTTATACACTTTACTATACATGGACGGACATCGTGCGAGGTGAAGCGCGTGGCGGCGCCTGGTGCGAGGTGTGTGAAGGATGTGGGGGTAACACAGGATGAGCCCCGTGCATGGGCGGAGGCGGCAAGGCACCAAGGTGGCTCCTTATGTGATGATGCCTTTGCATAGCAACCGCTCCCGCCCCGGGGCTCGGCCTTCCCCGATTTCTTTGTTTATTCGGCACATCCGGTAATGCAAATTTAAGTTTCTCCCAAAACCACTTGTCTCCCCAGTGTAGATAGGTATTTGTCTTCAAATACAGTCTTATATCTGGATCGAGATCTGTCTGTGATACTTCACCTAGTAATATGACTATCAATCTCTTTCGCCTGTCTCGTAGCACTTGATGATGTGCCGATTTGAATTCAAAACGACACCATTCAGACTTGATAAAATTCTCGCTGAGAACCATAATCGTACGTCGCGATGATTCTACAGCCTGTATTATGTTATCAGAAACATATCCGCTGACAGGAAAATCACGATAATGTAAACATAATTTGTATGAAGGGTCACCATGTTCTAATCTAGGCGCAAGTTCTTCGGCAACCCATGCTTCGTCTTTTGAACTGTAACTAACGAACGCATCAAACATTTTTTCTCGATCGTCACGATCTATGTCACTTGTTCTGTAACATAATCTCACACCGAATTTTGCATAAGACCAAGCTCTTATTTCTTGTCTGAATATGAATACAATCATGCTTACAAATGATACAAGCACGAATGCACCGAGGGTTGCTATGAGAAGCGGTATATAATCTTGCACTTCTTCATTTATTATTATTGTCTTAGTAGCTGTTAAATTGCCGTTAATACTGTTGTTTATACTTGGAAGCCCTGTGCATATGGTGCCATTTTCAAAGGCGATTTGAAATCCAGAATTTGTGTCATTAAATAGGCTTTCGTTGTATGTAGCAATATCAGTATTATTATCCTTAGAATAAATACATTTGATATTAGATAAATCCGTTATAGAGTTCACTCTTTTCGTCCATTCTCTAAACATTTCCGTGTATTCACAATTGCAAGACCAGGGATTATAAGATAGTGTTATTGCTGTTACGGCGGGATTTATTTGCCATACTGAGAGCGTAGTTAGTCTGTTATGATCAAGATGCAGTATTTTTAGACGGGACATATGATTGAACATCTCCCTGCCAATGTTTTTTATTTTATTATTATTAATGTACAACTCTCGTAAGTTATCCAAGCCGTCAAACTCTTGGCCTTCTATAGACGTAAGACTATTATAGTCTAAACGTAACACTTCGAGCTCTTTCAATCCGTTAAAAGTTCTGTTGTGGATAACTTCAATATTTGATGAATTTAAGTACAGTATTTTAAGCCTTCGTCTACCAATGAAAGCGTGACTCGGAAGCATTTTAATATTATTACCGTCTAGATAGAGCTGTGTAGCCTCCATTGGTATTCTGTCCGGTAACGTGTCCACATATCCAGCGTTTGAGCATTCCACTACATTAGCAGACCAAGATTGATCATGATAGCATGTACAATTGTTCGGACAAGTCATTTCACAATCACAGGCATCGAAATCACAACAGTGACACAGAGCGAAACAATGAGATTCGTATTTACACAAAAACTGGTGAGGCGCAGCTTCTACTAATGGCACATGTGTATTTCCACGATTGTATAGCAATTTACAGTATATACTGTCCAAATCCATTAATTTTGGTTGCGTCCTCGCTCGGTTTCCAGTGTTTATTTTTTGTAACCACTCCATCGTGCAATCACATTCTAATGGGTTTCCGCCTATGAAAAATTCCGGCACTGATTTATCTTGCGGCACTGCAGATATCCGCAGAGAATTAGGATCTAGACTTGTGATTTTATTGCCATATAAATCGACTCTTGTTAAATTAGGTTTCTTGAAAAAAGTGTACGATTGAACTTTAGATATCAAGTTGTCGTTTAGATACAACATTTCTACGGAATTAGGTATAGCACTTCCGGTTATTTCTGTTAATCTATTTGAACTAGCATCGAATGTGCTAAGCGATAGTTGTGATTCAATTTCGAAGTAATTTCCAAGCTCAGTGATCCTGTTGGCGTGTATATCGAGCCACTGCAATCCATTTGGTATTACAGCGTAGTCAAACCATTCCAAGCGGTTATCAGAAATATTCAACCACACTAAATTAGGTAATTTGGCAAAAAGTCCTACTATGTTTGTTAGGTAATTTCCATCTAACCTTATTGCTTGTAAATTGACGTTCGCGTCAAACGCTCCTTCCTCAATTTTATGAATTTTATTTCTAGATAAATTTAAAATCTTCAGTGATGTCATTTTGTCAAACACACCTTTACTAATATTACCAATGTTATTTTCTGTCAATCTGAGTCCATACATCTGTTGCATTGTCATAAATGATGCATTTTCTATACTGACTATTAAATTTTCTCCTAGGTCTAGTGTTTTCAATTGAGGAACAGATTTTAAGGCAATCGGAACTTCATCTAGTCTATTTCCATTTAAGTGTAGATCTTGTAACGTCGTGCAATTACGTAGAGTATGTGGATGTAGTTTAGAAATGCGGTTGCTGTCTATAGATAGTACAGAAAGCGATTGTAAACCATTCAATGAATAGCTTTCGACGTTCGTCAGTCTATTGTTTGATAATATTAATGTGTGTAAATTATTTAAAGCACTGAATACATTTTCTGGAATATGTTCAATAAAGTTGTCTTGCATCTTTAAAACTTGCAAGTTTTGCAAATCTCTAAATAACGCTATTTCCATTTTAGAGACTTTGTTATATGAAAAGTCTAGATATACTAATCTTTTCAGTCCGGAAAATGTAGATGTGTTTATCCAGTCAGATGTTAATTCATTGTGTGACAAATCTAGAACAATCAGCTGTACGAGATCACTGAACAAACCAGGTGCGAGTACAGTAATGGTATTGTTGTTTAAATATATTTCTTTCAATTCTTTAGTGTCACTAAATAATTCTGGAGGCAAACTTGTTAATTGATTATCAGAAAATCTTATCGTGGTAAGGGAAATAAGACCTTCCAAGGCTCTATCGGCCAATGAAGTCAATCCGTTACCCTGCAGGTAGAGTTTTTGTAGTTTTTTTAAACCAGAAAGTAATCCTGGCGGCAAAGTATCGATAACATTTCTTGAGATATCTAAAACTAAAAGATTATCTCCACATTTTTCTGTTGGGTGTCGATGTGCGGAAGAGAATTGAAAATGACTTATGTCTCTCATTCTATTACCAGTTATATTTAGTTGTTCCAAATTTCTCAAAGTGCAAAGCGCTCCTTCAGGAAATGCCAGCATATTATTTTCACTAAGGTCCAATCTTTCTAAATTTTGCACATCTCTAGAAAATGCGGTGGGAGTTATTTCAAGTGACATAGCAGACCAGTCTGTGTTATGCGTTCTTATTGTTAAATTTCTCAGTTCACGAAGTCCCGTGAAAGCTCCGTCAGATAAATTGCCAATTTTACAATATTCAATTGTAAGTTCTCTCAATTCTACTAACTGTCGGAAGCTACCGGGCGACAGAGAGCTTTGGAAGAAAAGTGCATCGCTACACTCGAGACGTAACCGTACTGTCAGATGGGGTTGTATTGCGCTAAAGTTAGTGTTTTCTAATTCACTGTTTATAGTCCTGAGCCGGCACTGTAAAGCAACTCCTGACCCGTCGTCGTCCGTCGTCCATCGGCACTCATCAGGAGCTTGATACCGTGCCCCAGTAGTTGCCGATAAAGACGCACTTTGTGCTGTAAGTGCAGCGCTTAGCACTATAAAAGCGCTGGTTAACCACTTAGAACACATTATTTTGCTTTCACTTAATTTCACTCTAACTTTTTACATGTTATCATGTCATCTTCTTACATAAATACACAGAATCATTGTAACGGCAGCAGCACACATTGGTCCATTTATTTCACTTCGCTGCTTGAAAGGTACTTCCACTAGTCAGACCGGCCACTTAACTCGTTTCTCGCGTGAACACTAATTGGACAGGATCGTGCACTGTCACTGTTCGCGTTATGCACGGAACGCGCGTGCTCGCGCTGTGTTCTGGGGTGGAACTGACTAAGGCGAACCTGCGCTGCGTTCGCGCACAAGGCCGGGCCGCCGGTTCATGCGTTCCAACAGGTAAAAATGACTCCAGAGCTGAAACGTATTAACCGCCCAAAACGTTGTTAAAAGTTACGCTCTACCCGTTCTACATCGCAGTTTGTCAGAAAAATACATTTCACGCACACATAAGCTCGTCACACAACACTACCACGCGAAACCGCTTTTTGTGGCATTCAAACGAGCTTTCATGCTATAAGTGCGAGCGAGAAGGAATAGTAGTTAGTGCGGGGTGAGACGTGTAGACTTCGGTGGGGGATCGAGGCAGCTGACCAGGTAGTGTGCGGGCGCATTGCTAGAGTCGCTGCTCGTTAACACTCCTCTTGATGGAAATGCAATGCAGATAGTTGTTGATTTTATTGTTATAATAATTTTGTTTACTCCTTACAATCGGAGAAAGGATTGTTATAGTAATTCATACAATTTTTATTTCGGTATATATTTTAATTGTGTCCATTTATATCTATACAATGTGTCTATGTCGGATTGGTTTATTAACGTTTAATTTGTTTTTTACCTTCTAATTGACTATTGTATTATTTGCATTTTATACAATAGGAGTCTGTCTTAAGTAATGCCATTTTTAATGACATATTTACAAATTTTTATAGTATATTTTAATAATAATTTCGTTATTTTATTTGCTGAAAACAGTTTTTTTTTATATGTTTCGTGTTTTTATTATATACTTATTTATTATACAATGTGTGTATTTTTGTATAAAATCGGCGTGTTTATGAATATGTTTTGGTTTTGGTAATTATGAATTTTGCATAGTATGTATAATATTTAATACCCTGTTACAGCGCTAGGATATCTATGTATGTATAATATTTAAACATTTAAGCTATCGCCTGATGAAATACAGTTTCCAGGAATCTACAACCTAATCGCTCTTTATTTAAACTAAACGATTTAGATATGATTTTTCCATCGTTCTACACCGAACCCTTCATCAACTTAAACATCTGAATATTATATATTTTGCGTAGCCACCAATTTATTGATTGGGTATGTTTTAACAAGTTGTGATTAAACTGTTAGCTTATAAATATTACTCGTTTCTTATTAACTGACACCTACAAATTAAATGCTACTCTTCATTTTGGTTTTGAGTTTGGAGGCTATTAAGAGTAAATTGTGTAGTTAATTTTTTCGCTGAAACGTTCATTTTCACGGGTAAGGGCTAGTTATCGATGAAATGTTAGTTTCTTGTAAAATATTTAACAATGTTGAATCTCTGTAAAATGTTGACTACACATCTGTTTTATTATGTTCATTTATTGATCTAAATACTTTCTGACTTCACACCTGCTCTTGCGCAAAAAATGGAAGAGAACGTGCTCCAAACAGAAATTCGAAACTAGTAAATTACTTTACCTAAGTAACGTCACCGCAAAGAATCTCATTTTTTGTGATTTATTGGATTTCATTATGCTATGAAGTAAACTGCGTGTTGCGAAACAAGTAATTTATAATGCAGAATGAATTGTGATTCGAAAAAATCTTTGGTGCAGTATAATATGCTAGAGTACGGGTATAGCCTAGTTCACAATGAATGTTCTTCTTAATCTTCTGTAATAAATAGTCGTGATCATAATTTTATTCGGTGTTGGGTTGATAGGCTGGCGTGTCCGTCGCGAGGCGTTATTTATGCGAGGTGTAGCGAGCTCGATCCTTAGGCGCTTGCTATATCTTTATTGTAATAAATTATCTTCTTTGAAACGCGAGAAGCGGAAAATTTGCAATCTCAATACAGACAACTTCTGCATTTGCATCCTTTGTGTAAATAGCGAAAATGGCGTAATAGGAATCACGTCTATCGCACCATAACATCGCGTCAATATTTTATATCGAATCCCACGGGTCGTTTGTCCAGGTCGCACCTAGTAACATACCGCACAAAGGGCCAGCGGGAGAGCTCTCCTTTGACTTTTTGTCGTAAGTGGCAAGGCGTTTCTTATACCGTCTTTATAAAAGAATAGATTGCCGGTAAATCGTGGGTTATTGTGGCGCTATTTAATGCATATACGAGGACTGCTATCCGTTTCCCGTTAACAATACGTCCCTATTCAATTTACGGTGTTTCATGTCGACACGCAACTGCCTTGAGTGTTGAATTGTTGTGTGGGCACATATGTCTGAAGTAAGTCAGTTTTGTGTTTAACAAGTGAAATAAATGAAATAAAATACAATCTAATTGTAACAAAATGTTATTGTTGTTTGTTAAATTTTCTTGACGATAAATAATAACAAGTTTTGAGATCGAATGTCAAAAAAAAAAATGTGTAATACATTCACTGACGAGATACATACGTACATTTCTACGTAAAAGATATATATTTAAATACATAGTGTCGATATTACGACCTTTATCATTATGTTCATCGTAGTGTAAAATTATTTGGTTGAATTCCATTATATTATTAATTTTTATACTTTTGGCCCCTAATCTCCGGCGACAGGGCCGATATCGGCGCGACACTTATCTCGGTGTCGGCGGACACATATAATCCATTAAGTCGTCATTTCCACGCGGCTGATCATTCCTCAACCACGCGTCAAACCCGCCCCCGTACCTACTCACGCCGTATTGTTCGCTACTGCTTTATCTCTTGTCTTCCACTGCAAGGACTTTTTCAATACTGTCGCTAGTACCAATATCGACCTTATTGCATTATTATTACTGGCGACAACCCTATGGATTGTGTTCGTCGAAGCTTTATCCTTGTCGGCTAATGGACTAGTTTGTTATCTAATCGGATACACGGCCGACCTATTAATAATTTCCCACATAATTTTCTAATTAACGTCTTGTCCGGTGAAAGGGCGGGACTTGCCCCTGGATACACGAAATCGGAAATGACATAGAATTGAAGATTACTCATATTTTATGAAATAATAGACGAATATTTTATTATTTGACTTTTACATTGTGATTAATAATGTTTTTTTATTTCAGGTTAGTACAACTAGCTGTGAAAGTAAGTATACGTCAACATTACTTAACATATCAGAATAATTAACTTCACTTAGTTAGTGGATTTAATGAAGCATGCTTTTAATTTAATCCTATTACGGAATAAAGCACGGAATAGAACTTATTACGCAATCTAAACACTGGGTCGTTGTATCAAAACTCGAATGGGCGCAATTGAATCATAGCGTGTAAATTGAAGTGATTTTACACGTGAGTAGAGCCCTTAGTAGTGCGGCAGATCGCGACACGGGTAATTTGGCGCACGAGAGCGACAATGTTGAGTTTATTCGTACGCCACTGACACCTGGCGATTGGGTACTGTGGGGTGAAAACATATAAGTGCGGTGGAATAGATAGAAGCGTAAAAAATATTTAGATGCCTAAAGTCGTAATAAAAGAAATGTTTTGTTGAGTGCCAGTGTCATGACGAGTATATTTTTATTGAAATCTGTTATAAAATCAATTTAATTTATCCTTGGTGGTGTAATCATTAAGAAACCAAGGTAGGTTAACGGTCTCAGATTCAATACCTAGATGACTCAATGTTTAGTCAATAATGCTTGCATATTGTTTTGGATTCGGATGCGTTCTGTCTTCCTGTCACTTTAAAAAATTGAAAAAAAGTTGTTAGTTGTTAATTTTTTTAATTCAGTAATAGTTCTGTGGAATGCCTCTAATGCACTCTATTGGAGTTGTCTGTTAAGACGTGATAGGAAAAAAAACTTTTGTAATGTTACAAGAATAGGTATGTTTTATATATTCATTTTCGTTATGTTTATTGATTTAATTTTAGAAATGTTTTAGTAATAAATATTCCAAACAATTACACCAATAGTGTGGTGACCGCAAATGCACTATGGGTACCATACAACGACCTGAAGAAGCACCCAGTACCACCCAGACTGCAAAACGATTTCGTTTTATAAATTGATTTGATCGGAAATTGAACCCAAGGCCCGTAGCTTGGTAGGTAGATGTACGTACACCCTGTCAACTTGCCAATCATTTGTTTGTTGTTTTAAATATGTAGGTGCTTATATAAGACTTTTAATTGTAGTAATAACAACAGCTCCATATTTTTCTATGTTCCAACGTCACAGAGTCTTTACGTGCCGACGAATGGGACCGGTTAGATTACGCATTGTTGTAGCACAATTAGAAACTGTCGCTGACGGAGTCCGCGTCGAAGTTATTATCTGCAAACAATTTGTGACATCTGCGCTCTCTTGGTCTCTTCGTGTAAACTACCTTTATAGTTCAAAGTCAAAGTCAAATCAATTTATTGAAGTAAAAATGCAAGGTATTTTTGAACGTCAAATTTACTTTAGTTCGGTTCGAAAAGAAAACCTGGACACTGAAAAGAATAGACAAGAAACTCGGTTAGTTATCATTTTTTCAACATCATTCTACAATAGTTATTTAAAATACAATATCCATAATGCATGTACAGAGAGGATTATTTCCAGACTATTGTTGTCTCTTCAATGAAATCGCTAATTTTGTAGTATGCTTTTCCAATCAGTGTGCGTTTAATAACAAGTTTAAATCTCTTTTCCGTTAATTGAGTAATTTCTTGAGGAATTTTTTTATAAAAACGAACACAGTTATCTAAAAATGAACCATTTGACTTTTCTAATTTAAATTTAGGAATAATTAGCTGATCACGACCACGAGTTTCCACACCATTAATAACGCCTTTCTTTTGAAATAGATCTATATTTTTTCTAATGTATATTATGTTTAAAAGATGTGTAAGGTGAGTACATCAATGTCTTTAAAATGATCTCTCAGCAACTCTCGTGCGTTCTTAATGTAGATGGGTCGTATTGCCCTCTTTTGCAAAATAAGGAGATTTCATATGCGTTGCTGATCCCCACAGTAGCACACCATATGCAAAGTACACCAGTCTAGCCGTAGCCACATCTGTCAACTGTCTAATGCGTCTAATAGCATATATTGCCGAACTGAGCTTACTAGCCAAAGTCCCGATATGGTCCGCCCTCTGTAGCTTATTATCTACTGTTAAACCAAGAAAACTGTCTGATTTCTCTAACTCTAATTAGCGAAATCAGCTACTTTTCTTAATTAATTTATATTCTATATTTATGTAATTAATTTTCATAATTAATTAGTTACCGCATCTGCAAATTATTTTATATTTTGTATCATCCATAAGTCGTTGTGTTTTATTGTATTGTATGTTGCATAAACATAAGACACACTCAAAAAGGTCTTATAAACAAGTTATGCCAATGCAAACACGATATAGTGGTATGTATAAGGAGAAAATGCTAAATATAACATTTGTAAAGAATATGTAATATTTATGAAATTCCCACGAAATTATTTACATTTGAAGTGCATTTCTCACATTTAAACTATTGTATAGACTCAGGTGTTACTTTGCGGAAATCCATTTCATGTGATTGATTCCTACAATCTTTAGCTATTTTCCACTCAAACTCCAAAAGCCATCAATCGACCTGTGTTTGACCTCTCAACAAAGCATCCTCAGGATATACCAGAGATCAGACTCGGTCAGCTAACCAGCACCGAATCTAAAATCTGAGATAAGAAACAAACACAGGAGAGAACATCTATCCCTGTATTTTACAATTGCAGCAAATCCGTATCTGTTAATTGGAGATATTTTTGAAAAAGTAATTGAATTAGAAATTTTAAGCTTTCAGTACCGATTTGGTGCTGGTTAGCTGACCGAGTCTTATCTCTGGAATATCCTGAGGGTGCTTTGTTGAGAGATGAACATGTGTTGAGTGGTGGTTTTTGGAGTTTGAGCGGAAAATTGATGAAGCTAAAGATTGTAGGAATTAATCACATTTAAATTATTAACTATTCCATACTGATTATTATATCATCATAGTGCAGACCTAGATATGGCTGAAATCCAGTATAAGTAAAATATTTTCTTAATTTTAATAGAAGTAAAAGTTAGATATTTTCTTACTTTTACTCGCTTACAAATAAAACTATTTCGCATGATACACTTAAGCTAATAACATTACAAAATGGTCCTTCCCTTCTTTCGGCTTCTTTCGCAATATAAATATTTCTTAATTGTTTTCGACTGCAATTAATGTTAGCAAATATTTTTATATAATTTCAAATCTATAGCATAAGAAGTTGTTGAAGTACGCAGCTGTGACAGACAAACATACGAAGTCCTTTCCTTGTTTTACTATGAATTTTTTGTACCTCTTTAGTAATAATACGAAATAGATTATTGCTATTTGTTATAAAATATTATATTACTGAAAGGTGATTTGAATGGTATGAGGTGTGACGGCACAGTGGTAAACTGTTTTTCATGTGAGGATAATACTGCTCTTATAACGCCTTTAGAAGCAGAGTTGACTCTAGTCACGTGCATTAAAGAAGAAAGTAAAGTGAAAGGATTGAATATGAATGTAAGCAAAACTATGGTTATGGGGTTTAAAAAAGACGATATGGAAAATGTTTAGAACAAGTGAATGAAACTGTATCTGTATTTGGGGAGTGCGTTTTCGAGAGTTTCAAGATGTCTCAGTTGGATTGGAGAGAAGGGTAGCAGTTGGAAATAAAGTAAACAGTGCTCTGTCCCCATTGCTAAGCAGTCTGAATATTTTCTAAATCTGCATAAATGGCCATCCACAATGCGGTGTTAGTGCCAACTTTATTGTACGGTAGTGAGGCCTAGATACGCCCAAAGTTAAGTGAAAGTATGATAAATGCAGTGGAAATGCGATCTCTCAGAAATATGTGTGGTGTCACCTTTGCGGACAAAATAAGCAATGAAGAGATACGCAATACAGCAAGGTTAGATGACAGTCTTATTGTAAAAATGAAGAAAGGAATGCCTAGAAGTTTCGAGTACATAGAATGAGTGATGAACGATTGACGAAGAAAATCTAAAGTTAGCGGTAGAAGAAACAAAGGCAGGCCAAGGTCGATTTATGAAGATCAAATTGCCAGAGTGCTAGCTGACGGCAATGTCTGAAGCACTCTAATGACTAGGCGATAGTGCGAGGAGAATTATAAGATTTGAGGAGGCGGTAGAATTATGAACTGTATTTGTCTGTGACTTTTGTGATATTAACTCTCGAACGGATGAACTGATTTGCAAGTGTTCTTTTTCGTTTGAAAGTTGTAGTCTTTGAGAAAGTTTTTAGTTATGTTTGGTGGAAATCGGCCCACATTTTTACATTTGCGGGCATTTTTAATTTTTTTACTTATTAATATTTTTCTTATCACTGCAATGTGCTCTAGCGCTGTCAATTGCAGGCTAATGCAGAACTCTTATACAGACAACGGAAAACCACATAGAGCACGTTGAAACGTACATTAGTTTTGTAATTGCGAAAACCTCGTTGCATTTTATACCGTAGTGTACTAATGATGCATGTGCAAATGTACAAACAAACAAAAATTGCAAAAACGATTATCGTTTTGACTTCTGTGAAGGTGACACCTCTCCAGTAATTTTTTCTTAAATACTTTGACATGGGTTATTTGTAGTTTTGTAATTATAATTATCTAGTATAAATTATATTAATGGTAATTTTATGCATTTTATTTTCTTATAAGGAGTTGTCGGTTATATTGCTATTGTCTATATTGAACGGCTTTAATGTATATGCTGACTAATGATTGATGAATGATTGAGTGACTCATTGATAAAGCGACATTCAATGGTTATCGGAACGCGTGCGGGTCTATCATTCTTCCATTGTTTTTATACTATCATTAAAAGTACATAACTTAATACTTAACTTATTTATTACTATCATGGTATTCAGTTAATATTGTTTCCAGTTTACTAGATAATTTACAAAACCTAATTATCTCGTGAAATACTAACAGTAACCACTAACTTGTCATAATGATGATGAAAAATATAGGTCATGTATGTGGCGGAATATCAAAGGATTTTTGATCCAATTATAAGGAAAACTACCAAATACGTTTTTATATTGCCTTGGTATAAAGAGTGGGCTGCGTGGCATCTCCCGCCGAGATGTACGTGCTTCCACTAAGAAAAATGTAACAGGCATCTCAGAAATTTCAATTGTAAGCATTGTTGCTTTTGCACAGTCTACCTTTCGAATTCGTTCGGCCTGCGCCGCCAATGAACATCCCTAGATATCATCGGTATACAGACCATTTTGTTAACTCTCCTGATTAAATTCCTCATAGTGATATACGGCTCTTTATGAACAGATATTAGTTAGTACACTTTTTTAAAGTTTCACGGTTTGTATCCATTATAAAAATGAAATTGAAATATCGGGAAACTCAAATAAATTAATATCGCGGTAAGAACTCGTTCATTTTTATTGTTTTAATAGATATCAGAGATTCATTTCACTCCGGACAAGATAGTAGCAAAAAAAAAAAATCTATTTATCGCAAAATATTGTTAATAGAGGATGTGCACTTGGTTTTGTTCGTTATTTATTACTGACAAACGCCGAGACATGAGTCAAGGGACAGACAGTCGCGCCTACTCCTTTGGCCAACACAATAAATATTAACCGTACAAAGGATACTATAATGCAGACTCGTAACTCCGAAGATTAATATAATATTTTTACGCCCGAACACAACCGGGACCGTTGGCCTAATGAAATATGGCAACATGTTCCTTCTTTTCTGATAAAATTTCCAGTGTCTGTGTTTTATTGCGACACGTGCCCGATAATTCAAGTCGTCGCGGCAGTGAAATAATTTACATGGTGGTCGTTGTATGTTTTTAGGCTTGCTACCGCATTTTTGCAATTCGTTCTCTACGCAGGTGTTGGTTTTATGTCAAATGTTTATTATAAACATTTGTTATTTTGTAACTACATGTAAAATCCCTACCGTTTATAAATTCATCAAGTGCCTCCCACAAGTATCTTTGAGTACCTATCATTCGTTTTGTCAACATCTTGATATCGACTTTACTTGCTAAGCTGACCAATCTAATAACATGCGCAGGTTAGATGGAAATCATTTCCTTTATAGAGATGTACTATGACTGCGGTGCGCCAGTCTTCCAGAACCTCTCCCATCTACCAGCAGATTGCACAGTTTACAAAAGGTATAAAGACTAAGACTACCGTACTTGAACATCTGAGCAGTCATCCCATCGTTTCCCGTAACCTTTCCTCATTTCGTCAATTTTTCAATCTTTTTTATACTAATGACTTCCTCCAGTTTCTGACTCTATTGTGGCATTTCACTAAGATTGCTCTCAGTATCAGTGACAGAGTCGCCACTCTCATACCGATCTCCATAGTGTTCACTTCATCTCTGCAGAACCGCTCTTTTGTTTGCTAAAAGGTTTTCTTTTGAATGCACTCTATTCATTCTGCAAGGAGTCGGACCATTTTAAATAATTTAAGGTTTGCTCCAAAGTTGTCTGACATCTTATCTTATACCACCTCACACTTTTTACGCTTCTCTTTCATTATTACTTTCGTTTCTTCTTTCTGCAGAATTTTTGTAATAAGATAGTCTCGTCATCTCGTTTCTCTTTTTTGTACACTGACTCTTTCACTTCGCCATCGATACGTCATCCCACCATAAACTACGCTTTTTACGATTCCCTATCTTATTTTTTCCAAACACTTTTTCGCAGCTTCGATCATACTACTACTCTACATACAACCTCTAAGGTTTTGTCAATATTCCTTTACATCCTCGCCCGTAACTTTCAGTCTAACGTCAAACTTATCGAAGACTCTAATTTATTCCTAGTGATCGCATTTTGCAGTTTCAGTTTCAGATGCGACAGACTACTGCAGGTTTAAATGTTACGCGACATCAGAATGTTGCTAACAGACACTTTTACTACTTACTACGAGAAAATGGTTTACTCCCAGATCGGCTCCTCTACATCTTCTTGTGTCCATAATCTGCTTTTTGCCGGCCGTCCACCAGCAATAAATCAGTCATACTTCTCTCACCCTTTTTTACCACGTGTACTGATGAATCCTTTCGTGCTTAAATATAGTGTTAGCGTCAAAAAGGTACCTTTCCATATACATACCAGTTTAAGTAAATTAAACAATTTACTTGCAGTAAAATTGTTTGTAACCTTGATCGAAGTTAGAATTGTTACTCAGTTATGTGTGTGCACGCCGTGGTATTTTGATACTTGAAATTTTTTTTTTTTTACGCGTTTTTAAACTTCGAGATTGTATATAATGTTTTTTCAATATCTTTTTAAAATAAATTTATGATTTTTAGGTGCATAAATGACTGTTTTTTTTGTTAAGATATTGATTTGCTAAATTACTAAACATATGTTACTGATCTTAATTACCAGTAGAGCTCCCCATTTCAATTCGCCGAACGTTTTAGATTTCTGTACATTGATTTGTTCAAATTTATTGTAACTGTATAGTAAAAACTCCTAGTTGCACTGCGTTCCTTGCATTTTTTTTTAATAACGAATTACATTCTGAGCTGGCATTTGCCTGTTGTGATTGAACCACATGAATAGAAAATGTGTTATATATATAATAAACTGTGATTAAGCAAGGGTACCAAAAGCGAACACCAAAAAGTACTCTTCCAGCACCAAGATAATTGTTATATTAACTCTATAAATATTTTCCGCATTGCTGCGGGCTAATCTACACCCCACAATGGGGTAATAAAATGTCTGCTTAAAAAATTCAATTGAAAGCTTTATAATACGAAATTCACGGCGCTCGGTTTACGTGTCAATCAAGCCGTATTTTTGCCGCTTTGAATCATGTTATTCTATTTAGAATTATGTTATTCATTGGTTGTATCGCTACACCCCGGGCTTCGTTTGGGGGTGATCCATTATAGTAGTAAATATCCATATTGAAAACTTTTTATGTGATCCGTAGATTATTTTGTACCTTGTTCACAGACGTTTCAAGAACACGAACATTAATTTCATATATATAATTCTTCTGTACGTGTGTATGTCACTGAACTCCTCCTAGAAGGCTGGACTGATTTTGATAATTTTTCTTTGTGTTTGAGTGGGTCCCTGGATGGTTTAGATGCACAATTGGACCCGGTAGGTGGCGCTGCATTTGGGTTCTAGATTTTTTTTTTCGAGCAGGACAAATTTTGTTGGGTCCGCAAGTGTTATTATAACATAATATGTTTCGAAGATGTTGCACAAAATTTTTAATTGTGTTCTATAAAGAGCTGTTTTTGGTATATACTTTTTGAAGATAATAAAAATTGTGTATTTTAAAGTAAATGAGCAAGTTTAAATTTTCAAAAAATGATAGTTTATCCTATCCTACACTGTAATACGAGCAACATTTGTGTGTTTCTAATAGCGTCATCGAAAACAACTCTACCTATTTCGATGACAATATTGGGGTTAAGCTAGGTTTCAATTCTGGAAAAATTTATTTTCCCGTGTATTCACCCACTTAAAACTTGAAAATTTCCCTGCGAAATATGTTTGATAATCTCGCAACAGAGCACAGTGTCTGGAGCGTAGGTCTACCAGTCGAAGTGCGCGGGTACGAAACCTGAAATGTGGTCAGACATTGTTTTTTTTAAATCAAAACTAAAAGACTCTAAGCAAAGCTTAGTCGTACAGGTATTTATTATAATAGTAATAATACGTATTAACAAAATACTATTAAAACTTTGTAGTTACGTTGAGAATATAAGCTATTAAAAATTTTGCATGGCTAACTAAGCATTATAATGGTATTTTAACAGTTCTTTACCAAATCTAAACGACATAAGGACCGCATATTATATTTCTTACGGTACACGGGTTCTTTGAAATTTGAGTCGCAATGGGATCCTATTGTTATAGCTCGATTTGAATATTATTTCAATGTGATGGGATTTTGTTGTTAACATGAATATGGAACTGTATTGTGCACGGTTCAACCCTTTTAATTTGTGGCTTTGCGTATACTTTGTATTACTACGATTTCTTGGCAAGATTACGTATAAAAATAAAATACGAGAAATTAGTAAAATCAAATAAGTGAGCCCGAAGTGAGTAATAAAAGAAGCCAAGGAAGACCAAGGCTGACTTATGAAGATCAAATAGCTATAGTGTTAGCTGACGGAAATGTCAAAAGCACTCGCATACCTAGGCGAGAAAACAATGAAAATGAGAAAATGTGTGAGGAAAATGACGAGATTTGAGGAACCGAAAGATGTATGTATATGTAAGGACCGCGACGCTTGGCACTCCGTCCTCTCTGACTACCCCGTTAGGGATACGGCATGAAGATATGTATGTATTTATGTATGTATGTAGTAAAATCACAAAAAAGTTGTTCTTTTGTATGCTTGTCATGTATGTAAATCTCATCTCAATATTTGAACATGCTGTTTTTTCGTTGTAAAAAACTTGTAAAGTGGTTGTAAAACAATGGTTATAATGTACTTTTGCGACAATCGACAACTCCGGGCGTAATACTAAAGATTTTACAGAATTCATAAATTTCGGATAACAAAGGAGTCGAAAAACCCTTTAAGGCGCATACTCAGATATGTCCACATTACATTATGTGATATGGTAATGTGATTGTTCGCGATAAATTAAACAGCGAAGTCCCGGTGAGCGTCCGCGCACAGCGGGACCCTGCCGACGAACCGCGACCTGCGCCCGCGCAACTTCGCTCCAATGTGGAATATCTCACTGGTCGTAGCACACTTGACAATGTACCTACTCAAAATTTATATACGAATATTTAAAATAATTAAAATCATTCAGGTACACTGTATAGGAGATAATTTATTAGAAAAACAAAATCAGACAAGAGCATGTTGGAGACGTACATGATCGTGTTCAGTAAAAATGTATATATATTTACAAACAGTCTTTTTATGTATATCAAAGCTGTTTCATTTTAACAAAATATACGTATATTACTTAAAAAGCATTGATTTCATGCCAAATAAAAACATTACTGCAATGTCTGTTTTAATTTTATTGAAAGTCCTAATTAAAAGCTGTATTCCAAATGTTTTCTATGTATCTTGCGTCGATGGTAAATAAATAAGAAAGTCTTGCTTTGAAACAAAATATTATGTTGTTACTCAAAGGTTATAATTGTGGTATCTAAAACATTATTTTCCATTAAATTTTTAGAGATGTATTTAATGAACACCTCAGCCTTCATTTTCACTATATGAGAAAGGAGATCAAATTTTTTTTGTAACCTTTCATTTCTCTTTTCCGGTTATTAATGTATGTTACTGTATCTGTGCTTGACACCTTAACTAAAACAAAAAAAAAACAAGAAAATAGCAATGATGACAAATGGATATCTCAATATAGTTATAAAACCTATGAGGAAGTTAGCTACGGAACCCTAATTCATTGCAATAGGTAATATAACATCTGTTAAATTATAATAACTGTTATAAAAAGAAGAAAATAGAAGGGATATTTACAAATGGATATCTCAATATATAAAAGCTAGCTACGGAACTCTAATTCCTTGTATTAGGTAATAGCATCTGTTAAATTATAATTTTCTTTTTTTCCAAAGTGGACACACATACGATGTTCTATTGACTGCTTTAATTACCATACATGCATATCATATTATTTTCTTCACGAAACAGAAGTAAGTGATTGTCGCTATACTTACTGACATTCTTACTTAATGACTCATCGTCTATCGCATAGTTCATAAAATTGTATAGTGTGTAGAACAAATTACTGACATTAGCCGTTCGCTGAAGTGAGCCGCGGTGTCGACAAACTTTTTATTGGATTGTTCCCGGCGAAGAACCGCGGTTGCTCCCGACCTCCACTAAATTGGGTGAGAAATACTCAGTTTGACGCTTACTTTGCATATCTCAGCAGTAAATCTACAGAAGCTCTCGGTGTACGCTTTGTGAATGTCCCCAAAAGCGTGGACTGCTCTTGAACCAAGTGGAACTACATCAAGCAAATATTATCATCACTTGTACCTTGGTATCGTATATTTGATTACCGAAGGGCTTTTCGTGTCACATCACCAATGCGCAGCATATATCTATTTATTACTCATGTCAGCCTTTGGAAAGATCGCCTATCGTAGATAATTTGTTGTCCGAATTGCGACGGAGGCCATTTATATAAATTACGGTTAATTAACTGCTTTATTGTGGGTCGAGCGCGTGAATTCGTTGAAACGGCACAGTTTGAGGGAAAATAATGCCTGATACTAACAATAAAATATTATGTTCTTAGTGTGTAATGGTCCTGCCTTAATGTACAAATATGTATTTTAATGACCCTGACAACATCGAGATAACGGACTGGACAGAATGTAACTGATTCCGTAAATAAACATGTTCTTATTATCTTAAAATTGTGGCACTGCTTGTTTGGTATTCGCTTTAAAAAATACAAGTTACTTACGCCTTTGCATATCTCTGGCGAGGGCACTTGATTCTATTGTTTTATGGCGCTATAATATTGGCATGATGAAGTCTTGAGGCTCGCCACGCGTGTCCGATTGTTTTCTCACAGAGATCGATTTACAGTTATCTATGGATTGCCGAGAGTTGGAGCACGTAAATGTGCCCTGTAACCTTTAGCCTTAATTTCCTATTCTTGTTGCTGTTCCCAAAAATTTAGTAAAACTAAATATTATTCTTTCGTAATCTGTTATAATTGTAAGCCTAATTCTCTTAAAAATAATAGTAGAAAGGAAATCAAATTTATCGAGAAGACGCAGAAAATATAATTCATGCCTAAAAGCAAACATAATTTGTATGAGGTAGGTATTCGCTTTGGTTATCGCCAATTTGTGTCAACTGAAGCGTTCGTTTAATATTAATAAAACTGCTAGCCCCTCAACCCTCTGCGTGCTTTTACGGTCGGGTTGATGGCGACTTATTTGAATAAATATTTCCGAGAGCGACTGAGCCCGGGTCTCTTTTAAATTTATTTATTTTGTAATTTTTTCTGTCGGCCCTCGGTGCACATATAAACCGTGCGCTTGACGCTCGTCGGTGACGCCCCGCCAGGAGGAGCATTACTAATGTGGATGACGTGACAATATTACAGCCCATCCTTTATCTAATATTACATGTCCTTTATTATAGAACCTAAATTAGAAATTCGACCTTTTTCGAAGTTATTTGAACTCTGCAGGAGTCCATTGAAATTGTAACATGCAACGTGTACGTGTAAGTGTTTATTGGTTTTTAGGTATAAATGAATAATAATCAATAGCAATTGGTTATTTGATATATATTTGCTAAATAAAATTATACCTATTTTTTATGTCACAGAAACGTATCCATCAAAAATTAACAAATTACAAACAATGACAGTTGTTTCATTTTTACTTATTCTTATTCAACAAAGAGTTTTATACTGACTTTAATACAAAATATTTATATAAAAGATTTGTGTGTATATAAAATATAATATTTAGAAAAGTAAAATATTAATATGTAAATTTGTCACCGTGAGATGTCTACAGGTTTAAAGATTTTTTAGTCTTTGTTTTAATAATCAAATGAGATGGACTTAGAGATAACTCCATGCGGTTAATAAGTCGTTTAAATGTCAAATACGAGGGCGTCAGAATAGAGACGATGTTCAAAAGCCCAATTGGTAATTACATACGGTCACGCAGCCGACACCCATGTCAACGTGTGGAAGTTAATCGCGCCAGACGGGCGGCAAATGATGCGTGCCTCTTAGCTTCCCGCGAGCCAACTTATGTCGTGTGCGATTAGCGCGCACTCTATACACTGACTGATCATTTAGCATCACATTTTATATGTCTACTACAAAGTAATTTCTTATTAACTTTAAATAAAATAGTAATAAATACTACATCGTTTTTTTATTGTATTTTTTTTCGGATAAACGAAACAATGAGTAGTCAATACATACTCTTGCATGAACAAATGCTTGGACATTATGCAATTCGTGTTTCCAATATTCCATGTTGAACTAAAAGAGTCGTCATACAGTACCTAAATCCTTATGATAATATTGTACAAGTTGGATGTGCAATACACGTATTTCGATCATGAGGTTGGGTCGTGAGCTTCGGTTCGTGAGCGGCAAACTCGCGAAACTCCTGTGGTCATGAGTTACCCCTTGATGACATGTTATCGCACCGTATCGGGTGCATATTTCTCAGCTTTCTTTTTAGGGCTGTAACAAAATAATTTTATTGATATAATTACGAAGTTTATATTGTAGTTGAACGTTATGCGTATTACTAACATGACTTCATTTTTTCGGAAAACAGTTTAATTTACTGTTACATTATTTAAGTATACATATGTCGCCAAAAAGTGCATAGTGCCATTTCCCTTTGGACTAGACAGAGCATGACACAACAAAACCACACTTTGATAAACATAAGTATGTACATACATCAAAGTGTTATTTTGTGTATGTATTTACATACATAGATATGTACATACATATCCTCACGCTGTAACACCAACGGAGTAGTCAGAGAGAACTTAGAGATATATTTGATATAATTTCTATAAATTAATGTTATGGCTTACAAATAGTAAAATTGAAGCAGATTATGAAATATTGCCCTCACTTATGCCAGTTTCTTATAAAAAGTTTTATCCCTTCATCAACTTGCAATTTGCGCGTGAAGATTAGTTACTATCATATTATTTTTCGTTCTCTCCCTGAATTAGAGTTACCAAACATTTGTCAACTTTTTGCATTTCCCTATAAATATTAATTATAAATGAAAAATCTATGAAAATAATAGAAAATTAATTGTTTCTGTTTTGTTAAGTTTACACATACATTTCAAAGTTACTTGAAGGATTCTAAAGCAAACAGGTTTAACTTATCGTATGGATCTCTATCATCTACATAATAGACTACATCTGCTTCTCTCAATTATCTATGCGCATATTCGTATATAAGAACTAATACTTTGAAATAGATTGAAAAGGGGTAATAATAGACTCCCAAGGTTTATCTCGTGGAACCCATCTTCTGTTTGATAAATAGATTTTTTCTATAACGATTTTGAATCAAACTCCGTACGGCGGGCGGTGTTCCTATTGTGATATAAAATAGTTCCTATTTATTTGTGAAACACGACAGATAATACACGTCAGCTACCGATAAAGATGTCTTTGTTGAAGGAAGAATGCTTGTTTGGTTTTGTATTTTATAATACATCTCGCCATTGTTGTGGCGTGTTTTGGTTATGAAATTTATTATTGTGACAAATTGTGAGGTCGAAGCCTTTAGTTTGTAAGGCATCTGCATGGCTTACGATTTCTTGTGAAATAGTTGATTTAATGATTCTTCATCATGATATAAGGGCTATATTATTATGTTACATACATACATAATTTCACGCTATATCCCTAACGGGGTACTCAGAGAGCACGTAGCGCAAAGCTTCGCGGTCCTTACTTCTTTCGCCTCCGTAAATCTCATCATCCTCCTCACACAATTTCGCCTAGATATACGAGTGCTTTTGACATTGCCGTCGGCTAACAGTGGCTATTTGATCTTCGTAAATCACCCTTGGTTTTCCTTCGCTTCTGCTACCACTCAATAGATTTTCTTCGTCAGTCTTTCATCACTGATTCTTTGTATGTGCGCGAACTATCTAAGCATTCCTTTCTTCATTTTTACAATAACACTATTGCGCAAAACTATCATACTGCGTATCTTTTACGCACATATATTTAAGAGATCGCATTTCCACTGATTTTATCTTACTTTCATTTGAGTTCAGGAATATCTAAGCCTCACTACCGTACAATAAAGTTGGCACCAACAACTTATTGTAGATGGCCATTTTGGCTGAATTAGACATACTGCTTACGAGTATTAATGCGACCGAAGCACCGTTTACATTATTGCCAGCTGCTACCCATCTCTCCACGTCCAACACATCTTCCATCCATATTATGATAATTAATTAGTATACCTAAATATTAAAGTCCGCAGAGTGTGTACCAGTGACTTTGTTTAAATTACAAAATAGTTTGCTTATATTATATGTTCTGGGATATAAATGAGTAAGAAATATATACAATGTGATAGCTATTTATGTTCCCGCGCAGCTCGTAAAAGTCGGCTGAGGTCATTTATAAGGAATTTATAATAACGAACTTATTCTGAGGAACTGGTATAAATTTTGGGCTGTCACTACCTCTGTGGTTACATTTTGTGATCTATAAGTCTAAACAAAGTATTATTGCTAATAGTGGCGTCAAATTATGATTTTTTTTCGTATTGATGTTTTGTCCGCTTTGAAATGCAATCGGAAATGGCATGAAAATATGTAGATGTGTATTATGCAACAGTGACAAAGACGTGTTTGAGATGAAAACAAATAATTGTAAAATTCTTATCTATTTGTTTGATTCTGTTTGTTTTATCTTCAATGAAATATATGACTTAAATTTAGTTCTGGCCACTTAGTGGCGTATACGTCTATTCATTACCCTGTCCTTATTATAAAAAATAATGACATTTGGCCAGGAAAATCGCATAACTAGTAAATATTTTTACTCATTTTTGAATTAATTATGACTGTCTATAAATAAAAATTGATTCAGTACTGGTTCGACTCGCACCCACAGGGTTCTTTAGGGTTTTATTGTATCTTAATGATAAATTACAGTAATAGTTTTACATTTTCTGACAGGGTTAAGGAGGAAGAGCAGAGCCAAGGGGGATAGCGAGAATGACCAAGTTGGACCTTTTGTTGTTGTGTGAAATTTGCTTCTTGCCAAATATCATGATTTTAGGTCAACGAGAAGAACTCTATAGGTTATTGTTTAAGTACATAAATGGCTGTACATTGTAATTATTATAATAGTATAATAGTTTCTCTGGCAAAAAAAGCTGTAAGAAAAGGGAGATGCTAATTTCACTATTTCTTTGATTTGATCTTGTGCACATTTTTAATGAACCGACCAGGGTTACATACCATTCACCGAAGTGCATTGATAATGTTTTTATGAATAAGAGCAGAATTAGAGAGCATAAAATTATTAATGATATTCGGTCAGATCATAAAACTCATTAATTAAAATAGATTCCATTAAAAATAAATTAGAGCGAATAATTTAGACCATTAGGATGTACTCACCTTACCCTCGTTATATATCTTTGAAAACATAATGTACACTAGAAAAAATATAGATCTATTTCAAAAGAAAGGCGTTATTATTGGTGTGGAAACTCGTGGTTGTCATCAGCTAGTTATTCCTAAATTTAAATTACAAAAGTCAAGTGATTTGTTTTTGGGTAATTTTCTTTTTTATAATAAAATTCATCAAGAAATTACCATAAATTAATTAGCTAATTAATTAACGGAAAAGAAATTTAAACTTTTTATGAAACGCACACTGATTGGAAAATCATACTACAAAATTAGCTATTTTATTGAAGAGACAACAATAGTCTGGAAATGCATCTACTGGGTTTATGGATATTGTATTTTAAATAACTATTGTAGAATGATGTTGAAAAAATGATACCTGTCTGAGTTTCTTGTCGGTTCTTCTCAGTGTCCAGGTTTTCTTTTCGAACCGAACTAAAGTAGATTTGTCGTTCAAAAATACCTTGCATTTGGATTTACTTGAATAAATTGATTGGACTTCGCAATCATCATGATTGCGTTGAATAGACGCTTGAATTTTTCGCAGCTCCAAGAGCTAATAGACCTCAGTGATTGACATAAATTCAAAATTGTTACCTCTACCCGTTATTGAGGTAATTGGTCGCAGTAAGGACGTTACATAGTTTCCGAAAACATCAACTATGATAGATGAACATACAGAAAAACTAACAGATGCTGAGTGGCCTCATAAGGGTTCCGTTTTTCCCTTTAAATTATGGAACCCTTAAAATTAGGAAGGGGTCTAATTTACTCTTGAAAAGCCATATTCTTTCTCCTAAAGCTTTACAGTATAGACAGCAGTGATATTCGGCTAGTGTTTGTCATGAAAGAATAAATTGCAGCGCCGTATTTGGTTTCAATAAATTTTAGTGACGCTAGGCACTTTTCCGTATTTAAAAATATACTCATATTTTGAAATTCACAATAGAATGTCAGTCGCAGGGGACCGTAAGGCGTGCCGAGTAAAGAGTATTTTATAAATATATTTTCAGAATAGCTAGTGAGATGGGAGTAAGCAGGACGCACGGCAATGCACCGAGTTTAATGGAAAAGAATTGAAAAGTAGCGCGTCTATATGGTAATAGAAATTGCCCGGAAGAAAGGAACACAGGACGGAGTGCACAGCTTTGAGTTTTGTTTGTTTTCTTTAAAATTGAGCGTTATTGCGTACGTTTTCCCGACAGGACCGGCGACAGCTCGCGGCGAGAGCATTCGATGCATTGCTGTTTTATTGTTGCTGCAAAATTTACCAATGTAAACGGAAATCATTTGTGCTACTTGTTCCGTCTTTGATTTAACTTTTATTATGTTTTCTCGTTTTGTAATCTTTAGTTTGTAATATTTAGTCCACTTCTCAGATTTTGTATAGAAACTGACAACAGTAAACTTCATACTGGGTTTTTCAGAAATCTTTCTTCAAACTGAATTGAATATTAGCTCCATTCTCTTTAATGTATCACATTTTTTATTTTCTTTTTAATCTCTGCCTTGCGTCAGTTGTTTAAAAATAAAGGCCATTAATTGTAAGTACTATTGTGGAAGTTACAGATTTATTCAAAAACTGTAATTTCCCAGGATATTGTCCGGAAAAGAGACTAAAAAAATTAATAGTTTTAAATATCGCAGTAAAATATTATTAATTATTTGTAAATATAGCGTAGAGAAAACATAAAAATCTCATCAAAAACAAAAAATGTAAAAAAATGCCAAGTCTCGCAACGCAGTTCTTCCACTACATAAAGTTGTGAGATCTCTCACGACTTGTACACATCTTACAATATTTACTCACGGGTCTATGTCGCGTTATACTACTTTAAGGCTAATTACCTATTTTATCCCGACGTTTAGACGGTCGAATGAGTGTGGGTAGTTGCAAGAAACCGCACGCTACGAAGACGACATTCATCTTCATCAGTCTGCCCGTGACCACGATCGGTGCAATCCGGTCGAAACGCCGGGATATAATAGATAATTATTAGCCTAAAAGTAATATAAACGCGACATAGACCCGTGAGTAAATATTGTAAGTTGTGAGATCTCATCTAAAACCAAGTCAGTTATCTTAGTTAGTGTCTATGGAAGCACCTATTCAACAACTTTGTTATAAATTGGTATCTAATGAATTACCTATCAACGTTTATAGTGAGCGTATCAATATTAGACATCTTTATTTCTATTATAAATATAATGACTTGGTAATCGCACGGCAACATAATAACATAAGAATAATCTACTATTTTAACTAGTCATAGTCGAAAATATTGCTTAGCAGGCTTAATTTGTGCAATATGTCAACAAGCACAAAGCGCTCAGATCGCTAATATTATTTGGTAGATGTTATTATACTGCCGTACGATTGCAAAGTCATTATATTTATTATAGAAATAAAGATGTCTAATATTGATATGGTATTTATTAGTTTTTTTTTTCTCCTTTTTTTTCCTTGGGTAATATATCTTGACCGTCAGCTGTACCTAAAAGCGTAGATAAGTCTATGCCCTAAAATTATCCAAATAATATTCAAATAATATCAATTATATATTATCCATATAAAATCAGTAAATAAATAAGTAAGCCTTTCAATCATCAAACCAATAATAGCAATCGAAATTATAAACGAAAATCATAAACGTATAAGTAGCGTTTCGGGGCACATCCGAACAGCATGTGGGCGCTCGCAGCATTTAATAAGCAATGAATTCGGAATTTTTCATTTTTCCTTCCTTTATAGGCTAAACGCTAACTAAAATTCAAAATTTGAAGTTTGTGACACTGCTAGAAGTACCTTAGAATTTTGATGATCGGTGAGTGTGTCAGTTAAATTTGTAATTTAATTAATTATTTTTCATTTAATGAATAATGGAATTTCGAGATTTTTCATTTTTTCCTTCCAATGTAGGCTTTACCTTAGAATTTTGATGATCGGTGAGTGAGTCAGTAACAAAATCAAGGAAATTTGAAAAAAATCGGGATTTTTAATTTTTTCTTCCTTCCTTCCTTTCCTTTGTAGGCTAAACGCTAACTAAAATTCAAAATTTGAAGTTTGTGAGACTGCTAGAAGTACCTTAGAATTTTGATGATCGGTGAGTGTGACAATGAAATTGTTAATAATCATTATTTTTCATTGTATGTATAATGAAATTTCGGGATTTTTCATTTTTTCCTTTCTTTATAGGCTAAGCATACATACATACATAATATATCCTCACCCCAACGGGTCGTATCCCCAACGGAGTAGTCAGAGAGGACGAAGCGCCAAGTGTCGCGGTCCTTCTTTTGCCTCTTCAAATCTCAGCATTCTCCTCACACATATAAGCTAAACGCTAACTAAAATTTAAAATTTTAAGTTTGTGAGACTGTGAGTGTGTCAGTGACAATTTTGACTTCTAGCGTTATTCGCAACGAAGTTACGGGGGGTCATAAGTGCCGTGAGTCGCTTCGAGAAAAAGATGATACGGTTGTGCTCAACTTGGCGAGATTCAAAGTGAAAGTCAAATCAATTTATTCAAGTAAACCCAATCACAAGGTATTTTTGAACGTCAAATCTACTTTAGTTCGGTTCAAAGAGAAGAGAAAAGAAAACCTGGACACTGAGAAGAACCGACAAGAAACTCAGTTAGGTATAATTTTTTCAACATCATTTTACAAAAGGTTTATTAAAATACAATATTCAGAGAGCCAGTAAATGCATGTGCAGAGAAAATCATTTCCAGACTATTGTTTTATCTTCAACGAAATCGTTTATTTTATAGTATGATTGTCTAATCAATATACGTTTTATAACTAATCTAAATATATTTTCTGTTAATTGAGTGACTTCTTGAGGAACTTTATTATAAAAACGAACGCAGTTACCCAAAAATGAAACATTTCACTTATGTAATTTAAATTTTATAACAACCAATTTATCACGACCTCTGGTTTCCATACCACTAATATCGCCTTTTTTTGTAAATCGATCTATATTTTTCCTCGTATACATAATAATTTCAAAGATGTATAAGGACGGCAAGGTCAGTACATCAATGTCTTTAAAACGATCTCTAAGTGATTCTCGTGCATTCATACTGTAAATAACACGTATCGCTCTTTTTTGTAAAATAAAAATCGAGTTAATATGCGCCGCTGATCCCCACACCAAAAGGCCATAGAGTGCCCTCAGATACGGTTAACTGGAAATCTTTGAAAACCTGATTTTATTTTTTGATGTAGATATGACTATGACTAGCATGAAAAAAACTATTATCAGAAACAGTTTAGTGAAATGTTTTTAACACAACATGTACGAGTATGTACCTATTCGCATCAAAATTCAAATCGCAAAAGGTAAACCTTTACGTTTTTAGCCAACTTCAAAAAAAGGAGGAAGTTTTCAATTCTGTTGCATGTTTATTTTTATGTTTTTTACCTAAGAACTCCGCCATTTTTTTAAACCGATTTGGAAATTTGTTTTTTTTTATTTCAAAAGATTTACTTCCAGATTGGTCCCATTTAGATTTTACTGGTATTATAGCTTGGATTTCGAAAATACACCAAATAACGCGAACTGCTTGTAAGCTTTATTTACATTGATAAGATATTATTAATTATTGATATAATATAGTATTGTAATATGGTTGAAATATAAGACTAGAAGAGCATAAAATTTTAGGAGGAATAATAGTGCAACGGAATCATCTAACGAAAGAGGTATGTTACTGGGAGTGTCCGGCTCGTTCCCACTGATTATTTGTAAACAAAGCAACGTGCTTGGTATTTGTATAAATATTTGTGGAGAGAGCATAAGACGGCACTTAGCGAGATGTCATTGTTGTACTCATCGTGTTGTAAAATACAAAATTTATATATTCTGAAAGTTACGAAAATTTTGTAATTCGAAAAAATCATCTTGTATTTTTTTTTTTCATTTATTCCACAAAGAGTGATTAATCTGACTCGACAGTAAGATGTATATTTTTATTGGCATTCACCGTTATTGCTGGATCGAATTCTAATTGTAAACTGTTTATAAATGTCTTCTCTCTGATCAATATTCATGTCCAGATTATACTCGTCTAATTGCCACATATAAATCTAAACGCTTCGATGACATCTTAATTGCTGAACTAACAAATCACTTAAATATACCAAGTTATTAAGCAGAATTTTGTGAGTAATCTATCAATTGATAATATAAAACTTTTCTGTAATCATCCGTGTTACATTTGGTTTTGTGTCCACTGCTCTTTCCTAAATCTTGAGTTTTTCATCTTTAGAATTGATGTCTTTGCATTTGTCGATGTCGTTCCGTTAACTGTTTCACGTTTCGTAATTAAGTCCGCTTTATTATTGGCGATTAGTCAGTTGTAATTGGCAAACAAAAAAATCAAATGTTTTGTTAAAATTGAATGTTACAATTGAAACTCACGTATTAATGTTTTGAATATTTACTTATATTGTATCGACAACTGGTACTATTTATTAGGTGAGATAGTCATAACGCACATAATTACGTACTTTTATGGTTAGTCAGCATCGTGTCTTGAAATTAAACATTACGAAAGTTAGTAAGCGTAGACGTAGTGAATATCATGAGATAATTTATGAGTTTATCTACCCGGCGGCCGGCCGTCAGCCGCGTGTGGGGCAGCCTCAACGCGACTGCTCTATCTGTTTATGACTCATTATATCTGTTGACATTCGGCAGGGCAACTTTCTTGACGTTAAATTAACACTTGATATTACCTGTTATATTTTGCTCATATAAGTTCTAATCATAAAATAAAGTAGCAGATATCGATATCTTTATATGTAAATTGACATCTGTTTATTTATTTTATTAATGTCGTAGTCTCACATAAAGGACAATCTGCAAAATCAACATTTCATATTTCTTTAATCACATGATTTGTATATGAGATCTTGTCACTTCGGTTTTGATTTCCTATGTCATTATAGTACATTCCTCGGAGGTCTGTTTAGTAATTATGTAAATTGATCTGCGAGAGGTCGATAGCCCGTTGTATCTCGACTTTTCCCAAGTGCTAAGTTGACCGTTAACGCAATGATTCATTACTGGCACTAGAACAAACTGTAGGGATATTTGTTCAAATATTCTCACGCATGAATTGCTGGCACAAGTTCTGACACTTTGACTGCAGGGGTCAACAGTGCTCGTTTCGCGTACTCCACCGATGTTTGTCCACCGACGCCATCTTAACTCTTTCCAATGTTTGCTTTAGACTTCGATTTATTAAATATAAGTCCAATGTTCAGAAACATCAAAACATTCCTTCTCATCTTCAATCGAAACAAAATTTGAATTTCAGTTTGAACTTAAGTGTTAGGTAAGAAATTTTTCTAAGTTTCTTTTAAGCTTAAATTCCATCTATTTGTATCACGCCTTAAGTGAACGGTGATATTACCTTTTTTCGAATATCACTTTAATATAAGATAAATTACTAATTGGAAATAAAAAGTTGATTTTAACACATATATTAAGCTACTTGTCTATCCAATTCTCACATTTTGATCCGACCCATCTCATTAAAAAGGTGTCGTTAAATTCAATGAGTTCAGCTGCTCGTTTTATCGCGATATTAAAATCGTCCCGATCTAGTATTTGATATGATAATTGTAATCTGATACTTGGATATGTGTATATTTGTTCTAAAAGAAGAAAAATATATAAAATAACACGAGATGATGTTTTTAACGTTCTAACTTAATAGTACATCAGGAGTATTCTTTTCAAGCGTTGATCATCAATGGTATTTGATATTGAATTATTAAACAGTATAAAACCTGTGATAAAACACGCTTGTTTTTTGTTGGGAATAAAGTATTATAATAGTGCAGTTAGATAGGGTCATAGAAAAGTGCATGACCATTATCTCAACTACCCTTTACAATTACGATACAAGTGGTCGGCGTAGGATCTTGTTTATCGTAACAAATTATTCAACCTACGCTCGTTAGAGCTATCCACACCGCCTACATTTCAATAACATTGTTGTCACGTATACGGAAAGAAAATTTTATCCGACACAAGGAAGTTGCAAGTCGTTAGCGGTGATGGATCGGCCAAGCTTGTGACCTGTTAAAATACTCTGAAGCTGCGCTTGACGCCGATTCGATTAAGTTTGACAGTACTTTCTGCAATTGCGAAGCCAAAGGAACAGGACCGGTAATTACTAAAGCCAAGACGGATATTGAACGGACCACGAAGTGAGAGCTATGTTTTAAGCGATTATTGAGTTTGTCAATAACGTCACATTACATGATTAATAAGTTCTTGAATAGTTTCATTTAAATTCATGTAAGAACATGTCAGTATTAGATTTGAAATTCTGAAATTATTTTATCGTTTCATAAAATTAATTATGTAAATACATTTTAAAATTATACTGAGAACTGCGGCCGAATGAAAAGCGATGTTTATTTTAATCTAAAATAAGATTGCGTAGACATCGCTAAATGTCTGCGTGTCACCTTCCACAAAATTTGATCCTGAATCGAAAGAAATATCTTGCATGTTATTTTTGTTATGAATTTCGTTTATTATGAAGGTTGCAATGTTTTTAATTAGTATTTAAAATTAATGAGGAAGACATATTCTGGTTTTGTTACATAATATTGATCAGTTTTTGTCTAAAGTGAGTTTGTATAATTTAACTGTTGAAATTTCAAAACCTCCTGATAGACACAACCCAACCAAAACCCTTAATTTAAATATTTAATTAAAAAAAAATACGTCATATTGCATATTGTTAAAGCGTTTCTTAATTTACATACTCATGCATAAGACTCATTAACATTGTCAATTACTTGAACTTATCGAGACGCAACTTATTTCGTGTCTTAATCAGCGAATGGCGAGTCTAATCTAGGCCCCTAAGCGTGTTATCGATTGTCGCGCAGCGGGGTGTTCTACAAAAGAATTTTATTTTAAATAAATCGCGCGAGACCGCGTCGCGCCGAGAAATTAGGTACAGAATCCCCTGCCGCGAAAACTCGTCGTAAATAAGTGTCGCGGTTGGCCATGGCGCGCCGCCGCACTGCTGTGCCGACGACGCTTAAAAACACATTCTTGTTATACACTCGTTTAAGGATTTAATTACTTGCATTGCCTGCTGAGGGGCCTTTGCTTCCCTCGCACCTCTCCGTCCTCTATTTCTTTCCTCACGTGATCGTAAATCCTCACTTCGTTAATGATTCGAATGTTGTTTTGCGATGAATTACTGTTTGGTCTTGTTGATTTTTTGCGCTAAATATTTTTTCTGATTTTAGTGAGCGTGGGTCTCTTATAATGGACTCTTCCCTTTAAGTGGTTTTTCGAGTTCATCGCGATTTATGTTTCAATAAGTATGCAAGTTTGTATTTTATGTGCGTTTTTATCTTCTTGCACATCATATAAAGCGAACGGCTAATGCTGCTATCAAATTAAAGGTACCGAAGTTAAATTGTATTGGTTTAATACATAGAATATTGACTTCAATATAATAGCAGAATTAAAATTGCTATGGTTTCCAACAGATGTTTCGTTTGTGATCGTAAGACATCAATCACAGAGTTCAAAGATACCGACAATACCTTATTCTATACGTTGAATAAAAATGGTCGGATCTACACCTTTTTTATAGTAAATTTGCTATTAAGATACTATGAATGTGTATACTTACCGGTGCCTATTAATTTGTCAAATGGATAGAGAATCGTGAAGGTGTTCGCAACTACCTTCTTTTTTCACGTCGTGGTATCAGTATCACCATTTCGAACTTACCTCGTGAGCGCGGTGTCGAGTGACGAGAACAAGTGAACATGGAGTTCCCTGTATCCGGATTGTGATTGCCTTTTACTAGGGAATTTTCATTCGAGCTGCGGCTTCATTCTGTTTCACAATACTGTCGGTGCGCCGTTTGTAAATGCGATACTTCCGTCTGTGTATACCTTTTCGCATGTGATTGCGGCCCCTTTACTTTAATCAAATGGTTACGACAAAGGATTGAATAGAATATTCCGCGATATGGTATCGTACAAGTGATCGGTATCTGCGAAATTTCTTTAAGGGATTCGCCGACGCTTTTTGCTGTTAACGTTTGAAATCTAATGTTTTTTTCGTTTAAGTGGTTTTTTGAATAAGTTATGAAAGGTTTCTAATAAAACTGTCGTCATTTTCGTATGATATATTAATAGTAAATAATAATTAGTGCTCAGTTCAATTTTTTTGCTTATCTGTAGATATGAATATGTTCGGTATTCATGTATCTGTATCAAGTAACTAACTGTCATCGGTGTGATGGAAAATCGTAGAGCGACGCCGTCATCGTCAGAGCTCACAGCTGTCAGTTCTGATACGATGAAGTTCCCTGTTAAACGGCACGATCTTCTACACAGAAGACGGTACCGTTCATGGATGGGCTTGTATAGCTATGGAAAGAGTGCCTAGCAATACGCTGTTTAAATCGTAGACGTAAATAGTAGACGCAAAGACCACTGATGCCAGCGTTACACATGTACTTTATACTCTGTTGAGTGTAGCGTGTTGTTTCCTTAAAAGACTACATGTATGTAATGATATTTAATTGAATTCAGAATACACCAGTTGTCATTATGCTTTCCGCAGTAACGGCCAGTAATAGCTCCGGTATACTTCGCTTTTAATCACCTCTCTCGTGTTTACCCTTCGGGCAAATTATGATGTTTAAAACGTTGTTTGTATTTCTATCGTGACGTTTGAATGATTAATATTAAAGTTGTTTTTGATTACATAATAGCAAGTTTGAATGATTTGATATCGTTTTGTTGAAAATACTCCTTTAATATTTGTATTCGAATAGCCAAGATAAATAATAAGTAATTTAATAAATAGTTCAATGCCAATACACCGTCGTTACTGTGATATTGTTTACGAACTATTATTGTTATCATATTCTTATTATGTCTAAGTAATATGTAACTCAATATATAAAACTTTATTCTCTATTCTTTATTTTCTTTCTGTTTAAACGCTTAATCGCATACAGTTTCAGTCAATTTAAACATAACAAAGGGTTATGTAATACGAATCGTTCTTAAAATGGTATGGTTATTGAATAAAAACAGAATGTCGATACGTTGGGCTCACCCCTGCTGCTTATGAGATTTTTTATGGTCCGTGAAATGCAGGTATAGAAATTATAGAATTCAAAATAAGATTTTTATAACTGCTCGCGTTTAGAACACATTCGTAGCACGTTTATGTTAATACACATTTATTATTTTATGTAATAAACCTTTATTTGATTGCTGATGGAATACAATAAAATTGTATTAGATGTTATTTTTTATATTACGGAATACGTAAATAAAAAATTTTTTTGACAGTTTTTGGAGTAAACATTTAGAAAAAAGATTTGATATATTATATACATATATATCTTTTTTAAAGTTATCTTTAAAATCGATATAAGCGTGTATTTTTTATTTTCGAATGTTTAATATCGTTTTCTAAGTATCTACAGAAAAGGTAAGTTCAAAGTTCTTATTTTTATTATCTGCTTTCGGGTCATATTATTGTAATTTATAGACTTGCAACGTCAAGCGAGCTTACTTAATATTTTGTGAAGTACGATCTCTACTGATATTAAGATCCAGACTTTAATGTAAAAAATCGAGTTGTTTATTTTTTTTAAAAGACGTCTTTGCTTCAGATACGTTATAAACTAGAAAGATAAATACTTAATTTAGTAGTACCTATACAAATTAATATATTACTGTAATAAAATTTAATTTCTCATTATCATTCTTATTATTATTATTATTATTTGAGGAAGCGAAAGAGGTATGTAAGGACCGCGACGCTTAGCGGTCCGTCCTCTCTGACTACCCCGTTGGGGATACAGCGCGAAGGTATGTATGTATGTATTCTTATTTTTATTTGTATTGGTAGATTGTATAACGCTGCTATTTTTTTAACAGCGTTATACACATAGTACATACATAAATTTACAGGGGGTGGGCGTTGCCAACTGCGACACAGTATTTAACTAATGCAGTTGTCATCGTTACATCTGATGTAATGTTGTATGTAGTTCCTATATAAAGTAAAGAAATAAATAAAAATAAAATAAATGCATAAAGATCATATAGTATTTCATTGAATTTTAAACTAATGGTTATAAGCTGAGGAAGCGTGCTCGTCGCGACCCCTGCCAGCCTTTTCAGGGCTGCAATTCCTCTTCTGTGCATACCATGCGGGACAACGGCAATAATAATGTTAGGGCGTCCCCCGAAAGCGACGTACAGCGGTCTGTCCCCGCTGGTGTGTGCAGAGTGCAGTTCGGCGTTGGGGACCGCCACCCAACACGCTGTGCACCTAGCGGCGGGAAGTGGAGGGAGGAGTGCAGAGTAGCTGCGTGGAATGTGAGAGGTGGGATTGAGGAGAAGATGAATGAAGTGATTGATATTATGGAAGAGAAAAGATTGGATGTGCTATGTTTGAGTGAAACCAAGCTAGGCGGCAGTGAACTTGCCGATTTGCCCGGAGGAGGCATCGCTTTGTGGTCAGGGGTACCACAAGGAGATAGGGTTGCCAAGGGGTAGGCGTTTTACTGTTCTCTCGTATGGTTAATTGTATGACTGAGTATGAATGTGTAAATCCCAGACTGCTCTGGGTACGCCTCAAGATTGGGTTGACAAGAATTTTTGTTTTGGCAGTATATGCCCCAGTGTCCTCTGTCGGTTTGGCTGAACTAGAGCAGTTCTGGGAGAATGTTAGAGAAGTTCTAGCGACGGTTGAAGAGAACGAAAGAATTGTTGTGTGTGGAGACATGAATGGATGGGTCGGGACAGCTCGAACAGGATTTGAGTCTGTCCTAGGCAAATATGGAGATAAGAGAGTGAATGATGCTGGTAAGATTGTGTTAGGACTGTGTATGGAAAAGGATCTTTTTGTGGCTAATACCATGTTTGGGCACAAAAGAATCCATCAGTACACGTGGGAAAGAAAGGGTGCGAGAAGTATGATTGATTTATTCCTGGTGGATAGCAGACTTAAGAAGCAGGTAATGGACACAAGACCGTATAGAGGAGCCGATCTCGGAACGGACCACTTTCTGGTGATAACCAGAATAAGGGGTCTGTTCGCAGCATGGCGACATCGCGTAGTGTCCAAACCTGCAGCGGTTAGCCGCATTAAAAGCTGGAAACTGCAGGATGCGACCACCAGGAATGAATATGAAAGGGTATTATCCGGTAAGCTTGATGATAGATTGAAAGTGATGAGCGAGGATGTTGAAGAATGTTGGCAGAATCTTAGGGATAGTATGATCGAGGCTGCGAAAGAAGTGTGTGGAACGAATAAGATTGGGAACGGCAAAAAGCGTGATGTGTGGTGGGATGATGAGGTGAAAGTGGCTGTGTATAAGAAAAAGAAAGCATGGCGAGACTACCTTGCTACTAATGACTGTGGTATGAAAAGTTTGATGAAAGACAGGTATAAGCTGCAGAAAGCAGAAACGAAAGCACTAGTGAAAGAGAAGCGTGAAAGGTGTAGGGTGCTAGATGAAAACAAGATGTCGGATAACTTCGAGGAAAATTCCAAATTATTTTGGAAAGAAGTACGTAAGTACCGAAGTGGTCCAGCACCTTGCAGAATGAATAAAGTGCGTTCGAAAGACAACAACCTGCTTACAAATAAAAAGGATGTTCTGCAGCGATGGAGTGAATACTATGGAGAACTGTATGAGAGTGGCGACTCCGTCTCTGATACTGAGAGCGATTCTAATGAATTGCCACACTCGGGCCAGGGACTGGAGGATGCCATTAGTATGAAAGAGATTGAGAAAGTGATAAGAAGTTTGAAATGTGGAAAGGCTGCGGGAATTGATGAGGTGACTGCTGAGATGATCAAGTATGGTGGTCCTAGAGTCTGGGATGCCTTCTGTGCACTCTGCAACCTTTGTTGGCAGAAGGGTGAGGTTCCAGAGGACTGGCGCACGGCAGTCATAGTACCTCTATATAAAGGGAAAGGTTCCTACCTAGACTGTGCGTGCTATAGGGCCATCAGCTTGGTCAGCTTAGCGAGTAAAGTCTATACTAAAGTATTGACTGAACGTATGAAAGGCGTTTCAGAAAGATATTTGTAGGAGGCGCAAGGTGGTTTCAGGAACGGTAGGGGTTGTATGGATCAGATTTTCTCGCTTCGCGTTATCGTGGGAAGGTTTCTGGCTTTAGGTCGGAAAGTTTTCTGCGCTTTCGCGGATCTAGAGAAATCATTCGATAGAGTAGTGCGGAAGAAATTGTGGAGTCTTCTGCCTGAATATGGCGTGGAGGGCTCCTTACTGCAGGCTGTGAGGTCATTATATAGAGACCACAGAGCCTGTGTAAGGATAGACGGGCACATGTCGCCCTGGTTTGAAGTCTGTTCTGGTGTCAGACAGGGCTGCGTGATGTCTGCCTGGCTATTCGTGCTGTATTTGGACAGTTGCCTCCAGAGATTGAAAGGTAATATGAGTGGTATGGGATGTGGTGACACAGTGGTAAACTGCCTATTGTACGCTGACGATGCTGTGCTAATAGCACCATCAGAAGCAGAGTTGCAGACACTAGTCACGTGCATGAAAGAAGATTGTGAAGTAAAAGGATTGAAAATGAATGTGAACAAAACTAAGGTTCTGGTGTTTGAAAGAGAAGCGGTACAAACGAGATGTGTGATTTGTGTAAATGGAAAATGTCTAGAACAGGTGAATGAAATTGTGTACCTGGGGAGTGCGTTTTCGAGGGATGGAAGATGTGAGTTGGATGTGGAGAGACGGGTAGCAGATGGCAATAAAGTGAACGGTGCTCTGTCCGCATTAGTGGGTAGTGTGAATATATCTAACACTGCTAAAATGGCCATCCACAATGCGGTGTTGGTGCCAACTTTGTTGTACGGTAGTGAGGCCTGGATATGCCCAAAATCGAGTGAAAGTATGTTAAATGCTGTGGAGATGCGGTCTCTCAGAAATATGTGCGGTGTCACGCTTGCTGACAGGATAAGCAATGATGAGATACGCAGTATGACAGGGTCGCACAACAGTGTTATTGTAAAAATGAAGAAAGGAATGCTTAGATGGTTCGGGCACATGGAAAGAATGAGTGATGAAAGACTGACGATGAAAATATACAGAGCGAAAGTGAGTGGTAAAAGAAGCCAAGGAAGACCAAGGCTGACTTATGAAGATGAAATAGCCAGAGTGTTAGCAGACGGAAATGTCAAAAGCACCCGCATACCTAGGCGAAAATGTGTGAGGAGAATGATGAGATTTGAGGAAGCGAAAGAGGTGTGTAAGGACCGCGACTCCTGGCGCTCCGTCCTCTCTGACTACCCCGTTGGGGATACAGCGTGAAGTTATGTTATGTTATGGTTATAATTATTAGGCTTCTGTATCTCGAAGAAAAGGGAAACCTTATTATTCACACGCTTGTCCGTCTGTCAATTCGATACTCAATCTCGATTTTCTTATCTCTGAAACTATTGGAGGTAAAATTTTAAAATGTTGCGCCTTAGTTTAAGTTTACAGAAAAATTATAGAAGTTCTAGATTTTATAAATCTTTCATCAATATTTTGCAAATATGGTAAGGAAACTTCACCGCGCGATTGGAACTAGTATTGACTAATTTATTATTATAAAATTTACTTACAGAGCGAAAGTGAATGAACTTTTACAGAGCGAAAGTGAGTGGTAGGAGTAACCAAGGCTGACCTTAGATCAAATAGCCAGAATGTTAGTTGACGGAAATGTCAAAAGCACCCGCATACCTAGGCGAAAATGTGTGAGTAGAATGATAAGATTTGAGTAGGCGAAAGAGGTAAGGGCCACGAAGCTTAGCGTTCCGTCCTCGCTGACTATTCCGTCAGGGATACTGCGTGAAAATGTATATGTATTTACAAATGTATTACTTACACTTACTATGTACATTAAGACAAGCTTCCAACTTTTTTATAGTGAACCTATTTTGTGTCTACCATAATTTGAATGGGAAACATATTAATCAAACGTTATTAGTATTCTTAACAATAAAATATTTAACAATAGCTCATCCTGTGTTTTACAACTGTGTCCTCTTTTTGGACTCCGCATTATAATAAACTAGTTTGTATTTCTCTAGCGTTCGGATCTTATCGAACAATCGATCTCTCAACCCTTTAATGTATGCGTCACTATTCCAACTGTAACGAATATTTTCGTAACGAGCCCGTGTAGTCGTATTCGAGTTGGACCGTGTAAGTTTTGCTGTGCGGTTGGTAAAAGGGTACTTCGGTTTTCCACTAGAGCATTGAAGTAATATGGTATGCAGTTTTACATGTGAGTGCTGCGGAACGAATCCACGGACCAGCATATTATACTCGATACTCTTATAAAATGACTACGAAAAATCTTGCAAGAAACATTTTGCAAGAAAGAAAGAAATAAAGAAAGAAATAAGCTATATTTCTGAATAAGGATATTAAGATTTCTGAGCGATGCTAACTCTGCTCTTTTGATGTTGTACTTCTACATCATTTTTACTTTCATTTATATAAATCTAAAGCTCACTGATTAACTAAGAAGCGATGTCAAAAGTTCCCATCATCATTAGTTCAGTTGATTCGTTGTATTCAATCCGAACAGGAAAAGAATGCACGAGGCAACAAAAGCCTCCATATTATGTTGTCGCACGGCGCGGCGCGTTCCAATTAGGAGAGATTTATTCATCCCCTCGTTGTTGAGTGACTCCTTCAAAGACAACAATTATTTTATCAGAAGATTTAACTCGGCAGGACAATTGTTCCCCAATTTTCTAAACACTTCGACAATGCTTACGTAATTTGTTCTATCCTCTCGGCTATTCGATTGTTTGCTTTAGGAAAACACGAAGCGTCATCACACAGCTTCAGGGTTGTCGTATTGTATTCAAGAGATGTTCCCATTCGATATTCATTTACGTGAATGCCTTGTAATCATTTGTAATTTCAAATACAACGGGGAATTCAAATCGTGTTGATGTTTACCTAAATTTTGAGTATTTTGCTACGACGAAATTAATTATTGTCTTTAATATGTTACCAAATCGTAACACAAATAATGATACTATAGCACTTCTGTCTTCATCAAGTTCTTTCTGCTGTTTATTCATTTTGTCATCAAATTTACTTGAACTATTTTAAACGCGTTCCCATTTCTCATTTCATTAATAACTGGTTAGTTAATTGGGCTACCGAAACCCGCTTCCTTTGTTATACATGAACCACACCCCACATTTATCTAAGCAGTAGCTTATTTAAAATGATAAACGAGCTCCCAATCGATTTGAATAACAAGCAGGCAGATGCTCTTAATCCTTTTGATTTCATTAAACGCATGCGCCCCTCGGCCCCTGTCGGAAATATCACTCGAGTGTGCGTTTCGATTCCACTATAGAGTGTTTATAATAAGTTTTGTCTGATCCTACCTTAATTTAAAGATTTCTATACAATTAAAAAAACAAATGCAGTATGCTTTTATGTTTCAAGTAATTCATTTAATTTTGGTACGTGACAGAATTCCATTTATGAAGATTAGTGGTTACCCACTATTTATTTATCACCGCTCTGTAGGTATATTATAAAAATGTTAAATCAGATATTCTCTTCAAAATATAATAATTTAACTTTTTTTTGATGCTATTTTTAGTCGAAAAATATTGTGAAATCACAGGCGTCGTCTTCCTCTTTCGTTCATGGAGACTAATGAATTCCCAACAGACATTCGTTCGAGTGCTTACCAATCGCAGCGTCATTTGTTTGACCGTCTCGTTAGAGAGAGGCCAAGTGAAAAATCCGACAACATTAATCACATTGATGCTGAAATACAATTTCGAGCGGTCGAAAAAATTTACATAAATAATTTATACCCAAGAGGCGGCATGCGTTCGACGTTTTCTAATCCACCCGGGACACTCGCTGTTCGTCGCCTTGTTATGAAGACTATATTGCTCCCGATCGTTCGATATGACTTGCCTCCTTCTATTGTCTAAGCGTTATCGTTCATCGATACAACGTTGTACAGGATTTTACATCGTATATCGTGATTACAGTACTGTTCACAGTATTTTCCTTATCAATGCGCTGCGTGGGCATTTTACGATTGCGAGTGGATTCCATATTTGATTGTGAGCGGTAAGATATCGCGGTTCTCACCGGGGTGCCGAAAGGGTGTTGGTTGAATCCGCTCATCTCCATAAGAAGTGACTGTCTGACAGACTCGTCCGCCGCTTCGCTTGATGGAGCATTATTTTAGGCATGTGACTGTGATCGATTCGATCGAATCTCTCTTCGGACAGCCTAAGTTTTTACCAATGGACGTTATGGTTGTGGAAATAAAAAATGCTGTGTTGAATATGATATAAGTGTTCACAGTTTACGCATATGTTGTTATGATGAATTATCGATGTTACGACCCTTGTTTTAATTACTTTTGTGTTACTGAGTGATTCTAAACTGCTGCTGTTTGAGATACTTCTATACTTGCGTTACAATGTATAAAATACCTACGTTACTGTAACCTAGCCATTCCCAAAGTGGGCGATAACGCCCCCTTGTGGGCGCTGCAGGCCTAAAGGGAGGCGGTAAGAGACCCAGAAAAAAAATGGGGACGTTGTGTAGAGGCCTGGGGGGTGATTTGTAATTTCATTTAGCTAGGAGGCATCTTAGACAACGACTGCATGAGCTCTCGACTCAGTGATAAAATAAGTTTGGGAACCAGTGCTGTAACCAAAACAACGTTACTGATTTTACATTTTGTTAAATGTTGAAAGGTCTTTGGTTTCGACTTTGATATTTAACCGTAGCTAACCGCCAACAAATGTATATTTATTTGTTGCTTTGAGACTAAATATAATTAATTCGCTCCGTAGACCGTAACGGTAGCAACTACTGAAGCATATAAACCATTTAGGTAACTACGCCGTGATTTCACTATATTAACTTATTAATAGGATCTTCGTCTTCTCTCATGTTATTTAATAATAAAACAATGTAGCAAGAAAAGGAAGTTGATACAAGAATTAAACCAAAACTGAAAATTTCCTTTTTCAGTTTTGGTTTAATTCTGATATTTCCGCAACCAATTGAGTCATCTTATAATTTCGGTATGGTACAGACCTCATATTCTTTAGTTTTTATATCATTTAAAGAATAATTGAGAAAAATTAAGATACAGCGTGAGGATATGTTATGTTTGCATTGTTATATTGTATGTTACGTTGGCAATGCAGCAAAGTTACTTTATAAAATTTTTTAAGTCTCTGTTTTATAAAACGTACTAAATTACGAAGTCACTTACATACCAAAACACACTTGACCGTTTTTAACTTTTAAACCAGTAGTAGTAATCTCATTGGGCTTATTATGTATATTAACGAATAATAATTTGTTTGTCACAAAGCTTACATATCAATATATGACATGTATGACAAGTCAAAAAGTTATTATTTATACATTTAAAACTGTCTAAGTAATATCCTAAATAATAGACTTCCTCAAAGACGCCGTTCGAAACATTGATGCCTAGTAAACTGGCAGCATTACCTTGAATAGCCAAGATTATTCGTTGGCGGATTAATGCTTCCTAATGTTAATAATGACTATTGCGAAGATCATTTTTCAATTGTCAGAAGTTTTAATTTCTTACTTACACATTGTCGTAAGAAATATAAAAATTGTTGTAGCGGTTTAGGCTATTGTAAGAATACGAGTCGAAGCCATAATCAAGCGGCAATTTTTAATTTTATACGAATTAATAAACTGTAGCCACGCCCCGTAGGCGTCAACTTCGTGATTAATAGAGCGAGTGCCGTCGACTACCGGGTCGTGGAGTGCTGTTTCTTAAGCCCCACTAATACATTCCACGCCTTATTTTCTTAGTGACCCAGTCAAATTCACATATCCAAATTTATTTATATCTTCGTATCACCGTGCCATTACGCTTTAAAATCCAAATGTTAATATTAAAATAATAATGTAGGATTATAAATAGTTTTGAATGTCATTTCGTATGCTCATATATAGGTACGCAGTTTTTTTGTTCATTTACATTGGCTGTTGAACTTTAATACCTTGAATTTATCACGACATTCACACAGGTTTTTTTTATCTGAAGCATCATATGAGAACTTTGAAATTAGAACAGTGAATTTATTTGAATAAAAACTTATCTTAGACTATTTAATGTGATCTAGCAATAATTGGAGTTTTTGTGTATCGAAATAGATTTATTTAAACTATTTCGTGAAGCAAAAATGCACGTGTTGCTTTTGTTATTTCTTGTTACATTATCTGTAAATTACTTTGGTAACTGTAATTATTGTCTTTGCATATTTTCACAAAGAGCTTTCGGAGACCATTAAACAAAGTCCAAAACGATTATTGCTCATTGTTAGTCATTGTTTGCTATATTATTACAGATTAGTAAGAGTATTATTAGAAGATATAGGGTAGCGGCGCCGTTCTGTAAAGAAAGGATTAACCAGTAACGATACAGGGAGCTTCAGAGAAATCAGAGAAGTTTCGGTAGACAGTTCTGTAGAGATAGAAAAGCAGATAAATATTGCACTTTTAGTTTTATTTAAAAAATAACTTAAGTATGTTTTTTTACGGGTTAGCCTTTTTGTAGAAACGGTGTTTTGTAAACGGTTTCAACATTGAAGCAAGTCACTTATGTCAATACTCATAGAAATAAAAAAAGTGAAAATGGACCCATATAAGATTTTCGTGTTAACTAGACTGCCTTTCTGGCACAGTAATAGTTTTGTCGGTTGTCCCCAAAATGTTCTATCATTTAGTCGTGGACGCACGTGACCGTAGGCACCTGCCGCCGGCTGGGCGTGCCGACATGCTTCAACAGCTATGGGATATTATTTTAGAACTGTTCGATATATTTACACATTTAATGAATTCGTATTGTATAAAAAAATTAATGTCATCAATTTCTAAAAAAATATAATGTTTCATTAACTCGTTAGTTAAAGTTTATTGGTTAGATAATTATAAATGGTACTAGTTAACTAAGCTTTAATAATTACTTTGTTTTAGAATAATCGTTTTAATAATTATTGTTTTAATAAAATATTGTTTGTGTTTTGTTAACAAATTGAGTTATTGAACAAAATATCCATAAATGGGAGTTAAGATTTAATAAATAGATTTAGCATCAATTCTATTTTCGTTTCGATTGCGAATGATTACGTAATAACCGGTGTCGATCTTTCTTTTAACATTCTTAGACTTATTTGCCTCGTTATAGGCTATTGAGGACGCTTATACTGAATTACTTGGGGCTTAAGGAGACGCGGAATAACGGCATGGACGTTTTGTTCTGTCCCCTTAATGCCCACTTTCTTGGTGTACGGTTGTAATTTAAGAAGAAATACAAGTTTTTGTGCATCACTGTCGAAAGAAATTGGTTTAGTGTCTGGATTTTAGTTTTATTATATCGGTGACGGAAACTCGTTGAATTTACTAATAAATTGGATTTGTCCTTAGTACTAAGTGTTTTTGTTGTCAATGGCTGCCTCATCATTGTTGTTAGTTAGATAAGAAAATAAGATCCGCAAATCTAATTGCTTTTTGCAAAAAAGTAAAACAAGATTAATTTAAAAAAGCCTACTTAATTCTCATTGCAGAAAATAATTTAGATTTAACTATGATACAATTGGTACATGTTGCGGAAATTGTATAACATCAACATATAAAATTGGGTTATATTTAAAAAGAGAAAGGGTACACGATAGGTTTTAACGTCCCCAAAGCCAATTTAATGACAGTATTGTTATTAATTGGGCTATCCATTTATATTTCTATTTATGTAGTTTTTGACTATCTACCTCTTATTGACCTTGAAGTGACTTTGGAAAATGGCGTGATGGTAGCGAATTATGAAACCAAACTGTCTGTCCGTATGTCATAGCCATTTTTCTCTGAGACTAATGGCACTACACCTATAGAAGAGATTTGTAAGGTAGGTGTATTCTATACAACAGTGGCATGCATACCATAGAGACAAATAGACACTGTCTACCCTGACAATTTGCTAATTAAATAAAGTGAAAAAAAATACATCGCAACCAAAAATACGATTTCAAAATTCTCGCGCTCGCCTTTTCTTTATCCAAACGCGACAAGAGAGCTTTACGGCAACCGTTAGCTCGAGAGACAAATTCAAATCGCGGCTCGATTTACACACATTCAAAACTTTTCTAACACTGTGTTTCGTATAATTACACGCGTGCACCTCTAATGGATGTGAATTTTTACTTAGCTCAAAACACGCACACAAGTTAATAAAGAGACCGAGTCTCTAGCCAATAACAAAACCGGAAAAAAAATCGTCAAAGGTTTAAATCTTATTACTTATAGATTAATGTAATGTATTAGAAGAAATAACATATTAACATAAAATATATTAACATATTCGTTAAATGTTTTTGTTTTTTTGAATTAATAATACGAACGATCTTATTCTTTAGTGTCAAGAGCACTCGCATACCTAGGCGAAAATGTATGAGGAGAATGATGAGATTTGAGGAAGCGAAAGAGGTATGTAAGGGGACCGCGACGCTTGGTGCCCCGTCCTCTCTGACTACCCCGTTGGGGATACAGCGTGAAGATATATATGTATGTATCTTATTTCTTATTATATTTATTTCTTATTTAAGCGCCCTCTGAACGTTTTCTAGTGACGTTCTCTTCCTTAACTTAAGGAATTTTTAATAGATACGTATAAAACAAAAGATAGCGCTCACCGGCTCAGGGACTTATGCGAAACAGTATTATTTGCTGATGATACCTCATTGTTATTTAAACTAGGCAGAAAAGATCTAGATATTACTTGGATAAACAGGATCCTAACAAATGTCTCGAAATGGTTCGCTGCCAATAATTTACTACTGAATGCACAAAAAACCAAATGTATTAAATTTTCCCTTTCTACTGTACCCAGAATCCATGATAAAATAGAACTGGGTGGGAAACAATTGGAATTAGTTAAGTCAGCCACTTTTCTTGGTTTAACAGTAGATAACAAGTTACAGTGGGCGGACCATGTCGGGGCGTTGGCTAGGAAGCTCGGTTCCGCGGTATATGCAATTAGACGCATTAGGCAAATGACGGATGTGAATACGGCAAGGCTGGTGTACTTTGCATATTTTCACAGTCTAATGTCCTACGGCCTTCTGCTGTGGGGATCAGTGGCGCATATTAACTCCATTTTTCTTTTACAAAAAGGAGCAATACGTGCTATCTATTGTATGAATGCACGAGAATCACTTAAAGATTTTAACGAACGTTTTAAAGACATTGATGTCTTCACCTTGCCGTCCTTATATATCTTTGAAATTATTATGTATACGAGGAAAAATATAGATCGGTTTAAAAAGAAAGGCGATATTAATGGTATGTAAACTCGAGGTCGTGATAAATTGGTTATTCCAAAATTCAAATTACATAAGTCAAGTGTTTAATTTTTGGGTAACTGCATTCGTTTTTATAACAAAGTTCTTCAGGAAATTACTCAATTAACAGAGAATAAATTTAGATTGGTTATAAACGTACATTGATTAGACAATCATACTATAAAGTAAACGATTTCATTGAAGATAAAATAATAGTCTGGAAATGATCTTCTCTGCACATGCATTTACTGGCTTAGTGAAAATATTGTATTTTAATAAACCTTTTGTAAAATGAAGTTGAAAAAATTATACCTGACTGAGTTTCTTGTTGGTTCTTCTCAGTGTTCAGGTTTTCTATTTGAACCGAACTAAAGTAGATTTGACGTTCAAAAATACCTTGTAATTGAGTTTACTTGAATAAATTGATTTGACTTTGACTTTGAAGACTTTGAAGAATATAACAAGTGGCGATTTTCACAAGTTTTCTTTTTGTCTACCCTACTGAAAATGTCTGTAGGTACACGTCACTGCTATACAATGACGTAGAGAAATTTTGAAAAAAAAAATTGTTGGTGGCATGACCTGTCATACTCCATGTAACTGAGTATTGAAAAAGAATTCCGGTACACATGAGCCTATTGGCTATGCTTAGATAGGTTTTCAACAATTATATAGTGGTTTCAATGTGACTTTTTTATTTGAGTAAATAGTTGCCGAGACATGTACAATAGTATAACATAAAAAGCACTTTCAATGAAAATTTATATGATAAATGTTGCATAGTTTTTGAGTTATGGGATATTTTTGGTTGGTTACACGGTCACGGTTTCACATTTTTGTGAAATTCCATTCGTAAAAGTAGGGAGAGGTGTTGAGCTTTGTGTGAAACTATATCAGATGGAAGTTTAAAAAAAATAGAATCACATATGTAATTTACAGTAATTTACAGTAACATCGAAGTCAGTCAATCGCGAGTAACAGCTGCAATACTCTTGTATTATCCATACTAATAATATAAATGATAAAGTTACTGTCTGTTACGTTTTTACGGGTTAACCACCGGACCGATTTTGATTAAATTTAGAATGGAGATATACTGGTATTAAGCTCCGGGGAAAGCCACAGGCTACTTTCTTTTAATTCCACGCGGAAGAAGGCGCGGTCAACAGCTAGTATAGTATATAAGAACCTACATATTTTTTAATGGAAATATTTCCTTAGCAATTTTGACCATTTCGAAAAATTCTCAAACACATAGTATTTAATGTACAAATTAGGAAATTGATAATACAATTTTTCTATTACAAATTTAATGACACACAATAAAGAAAATCTTTATTGTGTGTTATTTTGGACCGCCACTTCTATTTCATATTTCTGTTATATGACTACCAAAAAACGGTGTTTTCTTTTATTCGGTTCGGGACCCTTTGCGCGAGTTTGACTCACACTTGGCCGCTTTTTATTACTTGTTGTTTTACTTTAAAGTATGTATTAATATTTAGACCAAGTTAGACACTTGTATGTATTACTGTTTTTAAAATAGAGCAATCACAAACAAAAATATTAATAAAAACAGGTTTCATGTCATGTCAAAATGTTAATAAAAACACCTATAATTATTAAATTTTTGTTTCTTTTTACGATTTGTTAAAATATTCACTGTAATAATACATAATAATGAGGGGTATAGAAACAAAGTTAGCATTCTCCATTTTAGTGTTTTTTTTTTAAATAACAAAACCTGTATTTTAAAGATAAATGTTATATAATATACATATTTTTAATTATAGTGTATGTTTTGCTATTCAGTAGAATAGAATTGCATGAAGATATAAAACAAGATTGAATCAAATTCACATAGAGGTTTATGGACAAATAAGATAAGAAATTTGGAGATTGCTATGTTCGTTTCCGTCAAGTGGACATTGCCACGTTTCAAATAATCGTATATGGATATTGTATTGTTTAATTTGCTCTAAAATGGATATCGATCATTTATTTTAAATTAAAGACATTTATTATGCAGTATTGCAACCGGATACATATTATGGTTCAAAAGATGTTGTCCTTTAAAGGAGTATGGATCGAGGAGTGGATTGACAGAGAGACGGGTAGACCCGTAGTAATGGGCACCCTTTGGGTACAGGACCCTAAAAGTAGCGCTCCATCTTCTACGTATAGGTTTGTAATAACATGCGAATAACAAAGTGCATAAACGAACATATCCATTTTTAAGCGACTTAAAAAAAAGTAAGAGGTTCGCCGGAATCTTTTTTTTATGTATGTTCTATGATTTCTCTGCCATTTGTACACCGATTTTTATGATTATTTTTATTTGAAAGGATATGTTTGCGGTTGAAGTCGGTACTAAGTCAATGAGCAACAAATGAAAGTCTACTAGATAGTTCGCCTGGCACCTACTTAACAACTGTCAAATGTTGCTTACTATTCTAAACGTTTTATCTATCTATTCGTATTACATACCCATATACTATAATTTGAGATCAGTTACAGACCTAGGTAACGAGTAACTTTTTTTTTATACCATTTCTCTGACAAAATGGAAAGACTATTTATGAACAATCAAGTAGATTTTATAAACGTTACTTTATCCACATCCTCCCTCCGCTATTCTGTATGATTCCATGATTGAATCATCTCGTTAATATTGAAAATAATACTATACTGTCGTCTAATACACATGTGTATGTTTTCAGTTATTCAGTTCACATATTGTGCTTCTGCATACTTCTTTATAGTAACCAGACTGATATGTAAAAGTTCTTCTTTATGTTCGTAACAATCATGTGTTTGTTTTCATAATGACGTTTATGGATTTATACCGACGAAGTCAATAAAAATTCTTCGAGTAAATTTTTATTGTGACTATTTCAGTCATTACCATGACAGTCAGATATTTCTGTAATTAGAGCTATTTCACACAGGCGTTTTTGATATGTACTATGCATTAGACTCCCAAATATACTCCGTTTTGTACTCCTATAATAAAACGTCTAGTATCTACTATATTAGACATTACGTGTGTCATAACATCAAAGCTAAGGTGATAATTGCGACGTAGCCGATGCGCAACATATGGCATTGGTTAGTTATATTTATTCACCAAGAATCAACGCCCTGTAAATTGTCGCTATAGCATGGTAGGTTTTAGTTTCCGTTACCAGCACTGCGTTTCCAACACTCATGTAGAAATACCCTTATAACCTTAGCGTAGTGTCACGCCGTTACTGTCGCATCGTGGGCGTCCGTAACACGCAGTGGGCTGGACACTGGAATTTTTGAATGTTAACAAATTTGATGCTCCGTAACGATCCTGAACGTGGATGATTTTTACTTTTTCTCGTATCTCTTGCGTTGCTATGAAGTCTGACTAGTTGCGCGTAAATGTTGTATTAACAATTGTTTTGTTTTGTACAGTTAATCTATATATACATATTTACGTGACATCACGCAATTTTGAGACTCTTTGGACGTGAAAGCATCGAGGTACAACAAATCCATACTGTAAAATCTGTAGTGGACTGTATAACGTATAGATAGATGGTTGTTTACACAAGAATAAGAATACAAGTTTGATTGTGAATAGATTTAATGAGAAAGGAACACTTGAATAGGAACTAGAAATAGGAACAAAATCCATTGACAATCGTTGACCAATTTTGAATGTTATGTAATGACAGTAATAAATAACAGAAAAATTAAGACTGCCCTCATATACGTAGATATGTATGTGCGTAACAATAAAAATATAATAAATGATAACGATTTTGAACACATACGTCACTTCTAGTAATAAATATTTGGGCGCCAGACGGCAAAGCTAATAGTAATGGCAAATATTACAAAGGCAGGTTGCTAGTGTATAGCAAAAATCTTTATTATAAAGCCTTCGGCCGACTTTTAAGACCTATACCGGAGATAAGCAGCTGTAGATTCTCTTTCCTTCCTCTCCTAAACCAGCATGGAAAAGATAATAAATTTATTGTACCTAAACCAGATTTTACTCGCGTTAAATTTGGTATTTTTCCGATATAAATAGTAGCCTATATTACTTTTTGAAAGTTCACTACCTGTTAATGATAGTCCAGTCAAAATCGTTTCAGCCATATCGGAGATTAGCCCTGACAAACAGACAAAAAATTTTTTTTTAAAAGCGTATTTGAGTTTCAATTATGTGCAAATAACCATATCAGCTTAAGAAAATAGCTTTCATTCCGAAAACAAAGACAGACACTACAATTTTATTTATATGTAGGTATAGATGTATAGATTAAGCATACAAAAACATAAAGACATACAAAAATAGAGTAAAAATTGAAACATATGTACGCGACGCTGATCTTTTCAAAATAGATTTTATAGGTGTAGACATCCCAGAAGTAACAAATATACCGTGTTTAAAAATGTGGTATATTAATTTATTTTAATAAATGAGTATTATTTTATAATTATATTTTTAGTCCGTATAAAAAAGTAGAATTTCCCCTGACGAACAACAGACGGACAGACTGATGGACTGACAAATAGAAGGACTGACGGACGGCCTGACGGACATACAAACAGACGGACGGACTGATGCAGTGACGGATGGGCGGACTGACAGACAAACTGACGGACATTAATGTTTTTAAACTTTCACGACTTGTACACATTTTACAATATTTACTAACGGGTCTATGTCGCGTTCATATTTTAAGGCTAATTACCTATTTTATCTCGACGTTTCGACCGGATTGCACCGATCGTGGTCACGTGGTGACGGACAGACTGACGGACGAACTTATGGACATAGAGAAGGACGAACAGATGGATGGACTGACGGATGGACGGACAGACTGACGGACAAACCGAAGGACAAACTAAGAGACGAAGTCGCGACATACAGATGAACGGACTGACGGACTGACTGGCTAACGGATGGACGGTCGAACCGACGGCCGAACGGACGGACGAACGCACGGACGGACTGACGGACAAACTGACGGACGCACTGATGAAGGAACTGACAGGCGGACAGGGAGACAAAGAGTCGGACAAGCAGATGGACTGACAAACAAAACGAAACTATAAGAATTCCTTTTTTGCCATTTTACCGACAGAATCCTAAAAATGTTCTATCACTTTTGTTCCCGTAACATCCTGAGTAAACTTAAATTGAATAATGTGCTATTCGCAGAGAAATATGATTCTGACACAATATCTTTATTGCAAATATTGACTATTTGATGATAGCCAAGAAATAGCGCCACCTGAGCTAACAACACACAGATCGTATTGAAATTATCGTATTGAAGTTTTCGAAGCACATTAGTAAGTGTATCAGGATTGAAAATTATTCATTTATTGGTATCATGACAGCAATAACAGATCTGCATTTTAGGTTAAGTGCGTCTCATTACAAAACTTCGTGCAAACTAAGGTAAATTACGGCAATGTGTGGTCTCCGAATACTTCAATAGTTCCGCCAACAGTTACGAATTCACAGATTCGGATTCCGTACACGAAATTCTTCTTAATGCTCGTTCTTAAAGTACAAAATAACTCATGTCTGAATGGTATTTTCGATCGTACCGCATGAGTGTTTTCGTAGCGCGTCACTCCTTATTCTCGAAACTTGGACCATTGGTCACTGTTTATCTTTGTAAAAGTTACCATTGTGCTCCTGGGGACGATAATTGTACATGGACATATTTTTTCTTATACTTTTTGTCGGACTATCGTGGCTGATGATTTTTTAAATGTTTGTGTTTCTGCTCAATGTGTCGACCAGTGACGTGTAGAGCCGGCAGCTATTATGCCTGAAATCGTTCAAGTCTGCGAAGACTGTTTGTTCTGATGCCTCCTCTGCTTGGGTTAGTGTACTTTATAAGCATCACATAGTGATATATGTATGTATGTACCTACTTATATTAACTAGACAGTTTTGATACTTTGAATTTTTTTAGAGTATAAAATTATAGTTTTTGTGGTTTATTATTTTTGGATTACTGATTACTGAAAGTTATTTAGAAGCTTAGCTTGAAAAATTAGTTATCAATTTCCGTTTTCTCTATCTCTGTTATCTATATCTATATTAGAGATAACAGATTACTATTAAATTTTTACCTTATTCATTTAAAGCAATTTTAAAGGTGAAGAAAAAGAAATTATTATATTTATTCGTAGACATTATGTACCTATAATGTATTACAGTTATTATCAAAACCTTTAAGGTTTACTATAATATAGACTTATATGATCTATCCTACGCATATTGTTCAAAAGGTAAACATGTAGAGGAATTCGTTCCTTTTGTCCATGCTAACAATTACGGGCTTTTTCTATAAATCGAGGCGTGCACATATTGCCATGCATTTCTGGTATAAATATTCTTCGTATCGTCCACAGTGTGCTCTATCTATTGTGATGTGTTTAATATCTACAGGAAGGGCTATCGTTCATTTTATGTATACGGTGAATAAGACCGTTTGGTGTGTGAAAAGGCTAAGATATAGCGTTGTCATCTTTTCAAAGGAGGCGGTTCGCTTACAATTGAATAACCGGTGTTTGGCATTACTGCTATCTATTTGTATAAGGCGAATTATAATATCAAGTTGAGATTTTTATTTATATCTTTATCTCATCGTCAATTCCATAACAAAATGTATCGTGTACATATTTTTAATGTTATACTTAGTGATTTCAATTGGATCACAGCTTTAAGTGTTTAAATACTGATTACATGCATTATAAAATTCAGTATAAATTCTTCATTTAAATGACAAAAATGGAAACAGCAGGACTCTCTTAGAATTAAATATATGCTCGCGATCATAAAATAAAGAATTTATAGGCGTCCTTTGGAATTACCGTGGCTCGGTTTTATGACTTCACGGGGCGTTTATTTAGCGTTGCGTGGTCGTATCACACACATTCCAGATAACGCCACGCTCCCGTTGTCTTTGTAGGGGCAATTTCCGTCATTTGCATGAGGAACTTTACCTACTTTTGTGTTATATGGAGCTTTAATTAAGCGTGTTTATGTTTAATACGTTTACGCGGGCTTACGCATATGAACAACCATTGCACACAAAAACAGACACCGTGACTAACAATTTAACATGATTGGACGCACGCGTGAAATGGTAATTATGAACACAAATAATGTCTTTCAATAGCAGGTAGGTAGCTTCGTTCGAGGCATAACTTTTTGTTACATTCTTAATTTGCTCGAAACAAATTCAAACGAAATGTTGTGGTCTTCTATTATATTCATTTAACAGCAATATATTTGGTTAAATGTTTCTTTTTGTATAGATTCTTTCGAATTCTGAATTTTGTTTCACGTAGTAGTTGTCTATCGTTACCATTCTAACACAGATATTTTTTGTTCTGAATCAGTTTTTGCTTGGTAAGCTTGAATTTTTTAACGGCTTCTTATTGAATTTCATTTTCTATAAAAATATGGGAGGAAAAAGTGATATTGTTTTGAGTATATCATTTATGTCTGCAGCGGTTGTTGGTCAGACGCTGCGAGTTCGCATTCGTTACGGTTTTTGTGTGATTGTGTACGGTTGCCCGTGCCATTGTGATGGCGCTCTGCAGGTTAGGTTAGGTCACGTAAGTTAAGTGTGTTAGGAGGTACTTTTTTATAACTACTATGAAATCTGAAGTGCCGTCAACATATACACTTAGCAGTTTCTCTTTAATGGTCAGTACACTATGCTACAAACTACAGTATTTATGTGACAAACCATACTAATTTGTTGTATTCGCTAGCGAGTATAATGCACTAAACCCATGGTAGAGGTAGAGACAGTTTTGAGTGTAACGTTATGAGTAAATCATTACTACATTCTCATACATTAATAATGAGAAGACACGTGAAAAGGATTGTGAATGTAGATAGTAAGAAATTGAAAGATATTTAATGCTCTAGAAGAAATACTCTGCTGTCTTTCAGGCAAGATTGGGGAAACTGTTAATAGCGAAAAACAAAGAAAGCACTTTTTTTATAATAATAAGTATTGTAGGACCACACATCACTGTTGGACTGTTGTATCATGTTTCTTTATCTCTCATTTAAGGTACTTCATTTTGGTTTAAAGTGACAAATGAGAAAATGACTTCTGTCCAAGAACAGAATCAGATTATTATTAGCTGACTTTTATGACACGCAGTAAAAAACCAATATGGTAGATGCTATATAATATGTTCAATGTGTATCTTTTTAAATAAATTATAATTTCGTAATAAATTATCTTAATGATGTTATTGTGATTTGTAGTGAAATTAACTGTATTTTCCGTTTCTGTGGTATGCTATATTCTTGTAAATAAAATAAAAAATATTCGTCGAATCCTTGGATACGCAGGCGGAGGAATGAGATATTGTAAATAATGGAACATAAAATAAACAAGATGTTTTATTAACAGTCTTTTTGAGAAGTCATAATAAGTGATTGGATGATTTATTTCATTATATTACTAGTGGTCGCATAGTGGTCGAAATTCGATCGTAAATGTAAAATAACTTTTTACCTTGACATACGCTCTACAGACTCCAAACAGCTACACAAATCACACAAAATTCGAAACTCGAAACTCATTCAGTCAGTTTGTCAGTAATGTTGGCTACATTTTAAAATTCTTCAGCGACAATCTGTGCGACTGTTTGACCACTATTATTACCTATTATTTGTTTTACAGTGACAGTATGAACGTAAACAATAAATATTTTATTTTATTTAATATATTTGTAACACATAATATATCACATACATTTTAGCTTTCTGCACATCTCCACATAAACTTTAAAATCACACTCCTCCGTGCGCGCAATATGATTTCTCTTCGCGTATTAATACATAGATTAATATCTGTAAAGATTATAGGTAACTACGTCTCGCGGTTTCACACTTGATAGTACTATAACGCAACCTATCGGATCCTAGAATAGCTATAAACCACTGCCTCAACAAAATCAATATTTTTTGGGTCAATAAGTCAACGATTACCTACTAATAGACGCATCAACGATTATATGAATGTCTACGTATAAAGATTATGTCCTATAAAAAATTGTAGGTACTTTATAATGTATTAGTAATAGATTGTACCGCAACTGCCTTCTAATGTTCTATTGTGAAGAAATGATAATGTTGAATATTTAGGCGATAGTACTATGTGGATCGTTATTATATGGCAAAGAGTACCAAATGACTTAGAAACGCCTCAGAATTATAACAACATGATTTATACTGTATACTTCGCCTCGCTGTCCGTCGAACGTGACTCGTGGACCTAATTATAATTACAGATCAGTGATTGTTGTGCACATAAAATGTATAATTTATAAAAGTGAATGTAGAATAATCCCGGAGATGTTTTGCTTTCTGCGACCGCCTCCGTGGTATGTTACACATTAGTTTTTGTGGTATCGACCAGCAGATGTGATGTAACGGCTGATAACTATTTTTTTGTTCTATACAAATGTCGTTTGTTACATGACAAATGGTAGCTCTCTTCAAATAACGTACAGCGATATTATTTTAATAAAATATATTACAGATTTACGATACGGCCAATAGCGTTATTCACGGCTATATAATCAATTATTATGTATATAATAAAACTAATACCGTATTTACTTTGACATAAATAGGATAATTTTAACGTTGGCTCGCGAATGTCTGCAATTGGTATTGTTATTAATTTTTATTGCTGCAATAAATAAGGTTGAATAAGAAGCAAGAAGGTGTTAGTTGAAGTTGGTATCTTTGCGGACGAATCGACGTCGTTCGACTGTTGTTGCTGTTTTATGGTCACCATAAACCGGTCATTACTATTCACACCGTTCAATATTATTTTTGTATATACAGTATCTATTAATTGTAGTAGTTGTTCAATTGGGTACTAAAGTTTTGAAGGGTTTATCGGTTATAAATTATACACACTGAATAACAAGGTTGGAAATCAGAAGAAAACAATAATTTTGGGGATTTATTGATTCAATTTACTTTAATGTGGCATTAATGTGTAGTAAATATGAAGTTTTTATCGTTCTCGTTAAAGAATAGAATTTACTTGACTATATGTATTGGTGTTGTCTAAGAAAATTTACCTGCGTGTGTCCGCTGTTTTTCGATGTGTGAGAAATATACGAATTGCAATTTAGCGTCTATTGTGTAGGAACAAAAGATTGGGATGCGTTAATATAACAGGTGCACGCACGGTCTAAAGTTTAGAGCAACAGTCCCGCAGGACCCAGTCCTCCGGGAACGTGACCGGTTTTATTTCACGCCATTCTCGACTTTGATAGCTCCCATTTTGTATAATTGCCGTTAAAGTTTGGAACTATTTTTCCGTGTTTGTAGACCTTTTGTATTTATTGTTCTTTGTTCAAAATACGTTTGATTAGATGCCGTCCGCCCACGTTTCATTAACGCGAATCTAATTTATACATTATGGGGCGCCTTTTCAAATTACCGACGGAACTTTTGTTGTAAATTTATTATATTAGAATTGTTCGTAAATTGCAAACAGATGTAATGGAAATTGGCTGTCATTATTTTATATTATAATAATCGTCTCGTCGTCAATGTCTCCAGTACCATTCGAGTTTTCTCTATGTTAAAGTTTTTGGGCAAACTACTCTGCCTATACCTTCTTTTTTACCCTTTGGTCGCAGTGACAAACAAACGCTTTAACAACAATTTCTAAAATTGTTAATAACTTCAACAATGACGGACTGTCAGTCCCTGTTTAATCTGCTAGGAGATGAATTTTCAAAAGTCCTTTCTTAAAGCTCACCCACGTTATATAAGGAACTTCTGTGTAAAATTTCAAGCTTCTTTATTTACCAGTTTAGGCGGTGCGTTCCCTGTTACTCAGTCAATTATTAAGTAGATTTCGTCTATACAGTATTTGACAGTAATTGTACTAAAATTTAAACTATTCCCATTAGATGTATCTGTACATAACATGTTTTTTTCTTTATCAGCACATAATATCAGTTAATACGTGCAACCTACACATAAGACACAACTTATCTACTTAGATTTTTGTGTCGTTTTTCACATTATTTTAAGACTTGTGTTATCGGTTTCCGAGTGAGTAGTTGCAGATATATACCATTTGTAAGCCTGAGTGGTGCATAGAGATCTTACAGATAAAACAATTATAGTTGCATTGACGACAAAAACAGGACAAATTCTTGGATATTTGGGTTCTAAAGAAAAAATGTTTTTGTTATTCGTAAATAGTAGCGAACGACGTTTGCAAAATTTACTGCTTTATGATTGCGTAACAGTTTTTACGGTATTGATTTATGATAATTACTTCATTGCCGAGTCATAAATCTTACAATTTGACAAATTACTCAATTGAAAATTCACGAATGTATTGATTTTAAAAACTTGAAACCGTAACACTTTATATTCCAGAATTGTGTAAATCTTTTATGTGTTCATTTACTTCACTCCCGATTCACTCCTCAATTAGAACTGTCAAAATGTACATTTACTAATAAAACATGTTCAGAAATCGCAACTGTTTAATAATTTTAAAATGTTTTTGAACTCAATTCTAAAATTTTCCCTTTTTTTAAACTGCTGTTTATGACAATTAAACTTTAAACGTATTTACTTAACATTCAATGTATCGGAACAAAAGTCTTGGGATATAATAATTTTTTTATGATAAATCGATTTATTAGTTTTCGACAAAAATCGATAAATTTTACATAAACTATACATATCTTCACGCTAGATCCCTAACGGGGAAATCAGAGAAGACAGAGCGCCAAGCTTCGTAGTACTAATAAACTTCGTTCGCCTCCTCGAATCTCATCATTCTCCTCTCACACTTGCCTAGGTGTGCGCGTACTTTTGAAATTTCCGTCAGCTAACACTCTGGCTATTAGATCCTCGTACGTTAATTTTGGTCTTCCTTGGCTTTTACTATTACTCACTTTCGCTCTGTACATTTTCTTTGTCAATCTTCCATCACTCATTCTTTCCATGTGCTCGAACCATGTAAGCATTCCTTTCTTCATTTTTTCCGTTTTTTTTTAAATAAATTATGATAGTGTTATATAAGTTAATTTAAGTTACAGTTTTTATGTTATTATAATTGTTAATAGTTTCTGGGAATAGTTCTTTCTACTTTAGGGTTATCGAAAATCGCTCATTAACCGATTGCTGAACTTTTTTCTTCTTTCCCTAACCAAATAGAATCGAAAGTTCGAGATGTTACTGCTGCATTGCATTGCAGTTACAACTGCTGCATTCTAAGTACCCAGGCTCTAGCTAGTAACAACTACAGGTTTACTTACTTAACCCTAGAAGCGCATCGATATTAACAAGTACATAAACCGTACCCTGGGGTGCAAGTGTACCCCTTTGAATTAATGCATTATTTAAAGAAATTTAAATTTTTATTAAAAATAAGAAACATAATTGTTTTATATGACTTTTTTTATATTATGAAATTCCCGCTGCTATTGATTAAGAAGCATCTGTGAAAACTATAACAAAAACCAGAAAAGAATATATAGTACTATGATTTTTTTTATTTTATTTTTTTTATTTTTAGTTTTTTTAGTTATTAGATATTATTTATAATTTTTTTGATGTTTTTTAAATTTATTTATATTTAATACATAAATACGTACACACATACATATATTATATACATTTTTCTTTTTCCCTTTAGGTACTAATATTATTCATGCTTTTGTGTATAGTATAATATTTGTATTACTATTTATTTAACCGTGCTGCTACGCGCACATAGCCAAGACCAAATTGTATAAATTCATCTTTAGTTACTATTTTATCTGAAGTTTCTTTCGTAATAGGAGTTCCCATTCTGTGTTCACATTCCATTCGATACCTGTTATATCGCACACACTCTGTTTAATATGACTATCAGTCTTCAAAATACAACAATACAGTATTGAAAAATGAAGTTTAACTATAATTATGGCAAACTTTTTTTGGTGCTCATTATATAGGTACAAACGATTTGCATAATGCACATTGATTTCGCGATTTTCGGTCTATCGACCTCGGACATAAAATATATCTCCTCATTATTGAATTTTGAAGAGCAGGCATATCAGATGCCCTTTTTGCCAATAATACCTTTAATACTTATCTGAAGACTAGTTGGTAAATTTCGTTGCAAAAAAAGATCTTGAAAATGAGGTTCACTTTTCAGTGCTGTAGTATGCAACAGTTTTAAGGTATGATACGTCTATTTCTGGATATGGATCTTCATCGTATCCACTCTACTCAAAAAGTACGTTTCGAATATGAATTAAAAGCCATCTAAAACAAATTACCAAAATAATTATAAAATCAATCAGCATAAAACAACAAGTAAGCAAAAAGTAACAATTAACATAATAAAACATTATCTAGCCACAGTTAAACGGCTGAATATTAACCAAAACATTCTCTAAATTATTGTTTAAACAAAATATTGTTGTAAATATTAAAAAAAGATTAAATTAACAATTATGAAAAACAACATCGACTGCATAAAATTTACGTTAATCGTATCCTGGGATGTACCCCAATCAGCTCCTGCAACGTCTACGCAGCCATGCTGCTTATGGTACCCTGACGTACAGGGGCCCTCCCAACTCCTCTTAGAATACACGAAGACACGAAATAATTATTTGTGTATGTAAAATGTTGTAACCGATTTATTTAATTTTTTTTTATTTGTACCCCAAGGTAACCTTGGGGTACAAATAAAAAAAATAAAAATCCAGGGTTAAATTAAAAAGAATCGGCTCCATAATATTTTTTTTCTGTTTTATTTATTTCGCGTTTCTGTATTTCAGCCCAGTAGATGTTAAGATGACGGTTCAAATCAGCAGTGACCCGAGATATATTGCCAAACGAACAGACGGACAGATGGCCAGACAGACAGGCATGACGAAACTATGAAGGTTTCTTTATAGTCATTTTGTCTACGGAACTCTAAATAAAGTTGAATAAGTACGCGCCCAGCACTGCTGAGAACTTGAGGCGGCGTAAGTATGCGACTCTGTCTGAGAGTTTCATATTTATGTCCTTTGCAGTCGAAACTTTGGGTCCCTGGTGCTCCGTAGCCCATCAACTGGTTTCTGATATTAGTAAGAGAGTGGTCGAGGCTTCAGGAGACCGCCGGGCTGACACCTTCTTCCGCCAAAGAATCGGTTTGGCTATTCAGAGGTAATGCTGCCAATCTGCTGGGCATCTTGAGCAATGACATCTTTCTAAGCGGCAACTTTGAGAAAGTCTATTATTTAAGATAATGTGTAATAATTATATTTAATGCGAATTATATAATTCAATTTGATTTAATTAAACGGTTTAATTTTGTTATGTTCAAATCTAGAGATAAGAGACGTAGATAATATTAACAGATCACGGTAATTGATCCTGATTATGGAACATAATAACTTAATAACACTTCGATCAAGTCCAATTAAATATATTATTATTAGCTAGTTGTGGTATTAAGCGTTTATTGAAAAAATAGCTTCTGTTTTTGTCCGCGTCTAATATGGCTGCAATTTACCATTCCGTTTGTCGGTAGTCAGTGCGGGAAGAACGTGTGACGCAAACAAAACTTGCGATACTAAAGGTAATAAAGAAACGAGAGAATCATCCCTAAGCACGTACGGCTATTCGTTCTAATAGTCGCAACTGACAATGCCAGGTCTATTCCGACATTTTGTTGGGATTGGGCAACGCTGAACTCACGCTTTGGAATAAAAGCAAAACGGTAGCTTCCGTAAATTTCAGTATCTATTAATTTCTTAGTTGTATAATTATATTTAGTTATTAATACCTACCATATGTATTGAATAACTTCTATTCCGTAATTAATTTTTGTCAAGAATATGGAGCGAATTTTTAGATCTATAAAAACAAAGATTTCATGAAGACTACATTTTTTAGTATTTCATAATAGTTTAAGATATAAGATTGCACGTGAGCTAAACCATGATCATACACTTAATATAAACTGTAGTTTATATACAGCGGCTGTCTACGGCTTTTGTATTATATAATGTTATAATAAATAGCTAAAGTAATTTTTTTTTATATATAAATGTTTATCGGACAAGGATTCTGTTTAATTTCAATTATGAGACTCATTTTATATTAATTAGCTTGTATTATACAATGGATATAAAATATATTACATAATACTTCTTTAAAGTGGTAGGTAAGCGAATATGTTATGTATATGGCTGACGATTCGCATTTTTTCATGCTTCGCCGAGACGGAATGTGGCGTTTTGCTCATAGACTAGCGACATACACTTTTTTTCACCCTGTACGTGGGGGGCGATTTGAAGTGGCCCCATGGCAATAATTAATGACGGATAGATGTGGGTGGTTGTTTTAAAGTGGCACTGTTTTGGTAACAAATTGTAATAAACCGCCCTGCAGGACCTCACACCTTGAATGTCAATTGAATTACGTCATATCATCACTCAAGAAAGAAATGTTTTTGAAGTTGGTAAAGCAATAACACTGGCGTTTTAAGAGTGCAGTAGTATTATTTTTGTATTCATTGTATTTTTATACTAAAAGGGTTGTTGCTTATATAGTAGTATAGTCAATTTTAAAAGAAACTGAAATTATGAACTGCACTGATTTTTTTTCATATCATTGCTTACTTAAATGTATTACAAGGTTTTTTTAGTAGTAGATGTAATTGTTACTTTTAGTTTTGACTTTTTATTAGCATTTGTTTACGGACTTTAGAGTCGAACAGACGGTGTTAATTGAACATTATTTTTCTGTTTTTCCAATTCCCTCGGTACCTATTGATGACTTTCGAATTCCTTTCCTGACGTCTGATTCCTATTTTGATACTCTAGAGTTGTGTACGTATAGATTTCTGTCGGCAACTGATCGAATAGTAATGTTTACTTCTGCCCCGTTTATTTGAGTTTCATTATTTGATAAATTGTATTGTCGTAATGTTTCCTTAAATACATGGATTAGTTTTTTAAAGCGTTTCTTAATATAACACTAAACACCGTTCATTGCGTTCTAGATTCGTCATGACTACACAGGCTTGTGATGTTTTGAATTTTCACTGAAATTGGTAGGCCTAATGAGTCACTAATATTGATTAGTCTAATGACTACATATAAAAACAAGACATTTAAATTGAACGGAGATTGATACGAGCTCTGATAAGCTGCAACGGTATGAAGACGTTTCCTGTCCAGAAGTAGTATCAACAGAAAATTTGTTACTATCACTAACCCACATAAAACAATTTGTAACTATCACTTTTTAATGGAGCCATTAAAATAGTTTTGTGGTTGAAACGGTGTCATAATATTTTGGCGCATGAACAGTGTGTCTTGGATAACAAATACCTACCTCGCGGTTTTAATTATGCGGCCCGTTTAGAGCAAATTGATGAGAAATTGTATTAGTTTATTTCTAACAAACATGTTATTAATTATAACAGCTTTTATCTTTATTCGAATTGTGACTATTATGGATTTCACATTCTTAATGATTCACTCAAAACAACAAGCACTAAACTGTACACTAATTTACTTAAAGGATCCTTTATATTTTTTGTTTAATTAGGATAGATGTGACACTGAGAATTTGTTCTTTAGAAGCGTATCATTTTTCTATTGTCTTTACAAAAACTTTTGCCCTTTCGTTCTCTGCCGCCAGTGTGTTTGTTTTTCTTCACTTTGTTGCGCCGCTTATGTAAGAATAATATGGACTGAAGTCAGCATTAATTTGTTCAAATTGTTTCAATGTATGTAGTATTGTCTTTTTTTAATTTACGTCGAGATTTAGTTTCAACTTTGGAGATTTACAGTTTTTTGGATATGCAAATTTTTATGCTGGAAATTGGAATATCCACAATATTTTTTCATATATTTAACATAACATACCTACTATAACGTAGGTATAACGTAACCAAGACATTAGTGTCATCTGTCATATTCCGTCTGCACGTAAGGGATTTTTTGCCGAAAATGGGACGACTGAGTCGTAGCCGGGTTCAATTGTTTAACAGCTATGGTCATTGTCATAGTCAATAAGAAATGTGTAAAAAAATTTGTTGCTGCAATGGTTGCTACAGATCTATTTAAAAATCTTAAAAGAATATTACAATTAGTGAAGGTATGGCTAGTAGAGATGCAAAATAGTAACATTTTAAAACTGCCGCCTTAAACATTTCTTGTGAATGTAGTTAAAAGGAACATTTAAAAACATGTAAAACTATGGCGAGAAATGGTATTGTTCATGGTTTTAATATTTACTTAAAGTTATTGTAGATCATATAATTATTAACTTATAGTTTTACATATTATCGTAAAGTGTAAATGTTAAAAGATACTAAAATATTTAGTCGTTATTTATTATCTATACGTTTGTTGTTATGTTATTAATCATTATATACATAAAATTGTTCATGAAAAAATAGATTTCTGTTTGTTTACATTTTTTTGAACTTGAGATCGAAAATTGGAAACGGTTAGAATTCTAACATTATCGTGGTGTTAGTAAACTATCGTGTGAGCAGAAATTTACATTGCAAACAGAAATAGAAAGTAAATTTTATAATCGTGTAATTGAAATAAATTGTTATGAACCTTTCTTTTTAAAATAAGTGTATTTTATCTATGACTGTTTGTTTAGTAAGTAGGTAGAAGTTGCGGACTTTACCTGATGCATTGGTGGGCTTCCTTTACCAAACAATTTGCTTGGACTTCTTTTGTAAAGGCATTACTAAAGGATTATATTGCATGCTTCCAGTAGTACAAAATTACGACAAAAAAGAAGAAAGTGAAGCCGCTGTTTATTTGGCATTTATGTGGCACAAAAGAGCAAAGCGAAAAATAATGTATTTGGTACTATTTATAAGTTTTATTTCTAAAGAACGGGTTGTCTTATTGCTTGTTTATATTTTTTAATTTTTTTAACTTTTAACAACCCTTTTCGTTTTGAGTGACCGTCCATTTATTATTTTCTTTGTTGTGTGGCTTTTACCGACAACGAAGTTTGTATAATTTTAGGGATATCGTTTTATGATAGAAGTAAGTAAAATTTCTCTTATTAAACCTTGCATTCTACGTTTATGTAATTGTTACACAATCAATGAAATTATGAAGATCGCTCTAGAGCACCCATTCCCAAAGTGGGCGATAACGCCCCCCTGTGGGCGCTGCAGGCCTAAAGGGGAGCGGTAAGAGACCCAGAAAAAAAATGGGAGCGTTATGTAGAGGCCTGGGGGGTGATTTGTAATTTCATTTAGCTAGGAGGCATCTTAGACAACGACTGCATGAGCTCTCGACTCAGTAGACAAAATAAGTTTGGGAACCTAGACTTTAGAGCATTAATTTGTTCTAGATTTTTATCTATCGAAAATTATATCTTTTACAACAACTCTGTTTATTTTCCGATTACGAAATATACGCATACACTCCGAGGGCAACGTGGGTTCTAATAACATGTTTCCAGAAACAATTAGTTGCGGCTCTCGGAAAAATAAAGAATTTTATCGACAATGTTTATTATATTTTAGGAGAATGTTTTGTTATCGCCAGTTCGATTGCTCTACCTAGTGGTTCCTGCGCTATAAAGAATATTGGGTATTCAACGCCAGGTAGACCCAAACGTTTATCGGTCGTTTTAGTTTTTTGTCCTGACTTTTGTTGTTATTTGAATCCCTCGGATATATTAATCTCGCGTGAGTTTGTCAGAACTGGTCATTACACAAAACTTGGGGGCGTATTGCGTCCGGGTGCTTAGTTATTACGGGCATTCTATTAAAATAATCCCGTATCATTTACGAAATTAGATATATCGCTAAATATTTTATAATGAGGGAGTCAAATTATTAGGGATGGCAACATTATACTGACGTTAGTGGAGTAAACTGCGTGCAACGGGCTATAGTTTAATAACGTATTACTTAAACGTTTCTGCCGTTTTATGGGCGGATATTTTTTATTTTCATTTCAAAAGATAATTTGGCGTCAGTTATCATATTTTATGTTGGTTTAACTTTTAGATTTTCGTTTGTTTAATTAAATACATAGATTGTTAGGGTTGACACCGTGTAATGTCTGTATTATATTATTTTGCTGAATAAAATGCTTAAATTATTTTAATTTATTTTACTAGGGATACGTAACTTTTATGAATTGCAAAGTGGGAGAGGGAGAGAGAGTGGCGGCTGTGTTGCCAGTTGCCACAATAGTAAATTATTTGTGGTGTTGCCAACAAAATAGATATAAAAGATTGGCAAATACGAGTTCTGTGCATTATGTGCAAGGTGGTTATATAAACCTTATATCTGGAGATTCATAAAATCTAAGACTCGTTATATTTTTATTTTTAACTTTGAAGTAAGGCAATTGCTTGGACTTTTTTAAATTTTGGGTCCAGTGGTTTCAGACACTGGTCTGAGAATATGTTTGCCCCTTCTTTAATTGTCCCAAGAATGTTTGTTCTTGTAAATGTTGTTAACTATAACAAAATATGAAAGTTAACAAGATGTATTACAAGGCCTCAGATTTGTTTGTCACTTAGTCCCTGAGAAAATAAAGTGTGACAAACGGAAGAACAGATGTTCGAATGATATGAAAAGATTCTGCTTTTTCTTCTAAAATACGCGATCTTAAAAATTATATACTTCCCATAACGTATTTTAAAATTAAAGCAATCACAATAAGCCCGAAAATAATGTACATGACCCTTTTAGGTCAACCAATGATTTAAATATTTGCAGCGCGGTTTTGTTTTCTAGCAAACTGGCTAATGGCTATTTGCTTATTCAATGTAAATGTGTGTCGTATTTGTACGCGGACCGGCTTATTTTGGTTTCTTCACTTTTGTTATTTTATTATGTTTTTGTTTAAACTATGCTGATTTTTTTATTAATAACTGTCACAACAATAATTGGAATCTCTCTTTCTTAGGAAATAAAAAGTTTTTGACAATAGAGGAATAATTTTAAAGTCCTTTATTCGTGGAATAATTTGAATTTATACGGTTGGCAGCACATTTTGTAAGCGCATTTATTGTCGTGGCCGCAAGTTATGTTCCCGACATATTGTCATAACATCCTATTCCATTCCACTTTGAAGAGTTGTCGCGAGCATTGTCGGTGTGTGAGGTTTCGTTTAGAGGCGGAAATGAGGAGGAATTTCCCAGAGTCCTCTGTTGTGGAATAAAAATATTATTCATCGAAGGAGCTGCCTATTGTACAATGGTTTCGTCGGTCGGCTACTCCGGAAAGAATCAATTATACAAGCCCCCAACCGTACAACATAGTGGCGAATGGGCGAATTGTTTGTTTAATAACATTTCGTTTCAACTATAAAAGTCAAGAAGAAATATTTGGTCCTATTGTCTGCTTATTCCTTTTACGTAAATGAAGCGATAGACATTTTTCATCATTACGGTCCGCCGACGACTCTGTTTATGTCTCTATTCCAAACGGATACGTTTGTAGTTTTTGTTAGGAATGCTTCCTGTCTCCACAAGTTTAGTAGTTTTTTAAGACTTATCGTTTCATTTCAACAGAAGCGATAAATTTGGCTTAAAATATGTATTATGTTAACATTATACGAATGTCGAGTAATGTGTTAGGATACTAAAAATATATGATTAAGATATTATATTATTTTATTTTTTAATAACGTGTAAATTAACGCAATTTTCCATTCAGTATGAATATAGCATCTACATGTAAGAAAATCGATGTCTTAAGAGACATACTCGTACAGCTTAAATACTCGTTGCTATAAATAGCATCGAGTACTTAAGCTGCATATGGATAATCAGAACCAGTTATTGACAGGTAACCCCTCGCCTATACTAGTTCCTTATGGTAGGTGTGTTAAGCAGTAACCTCCGACTTGTAGCATCTGTGTTTGAAGACGAGCAGCCGTCACACTGTATTTCTCTGTCGTAGACCAGCAAAGAAGTTTCTTAAATATGTACATTTTTTTTTATTATTTTGTATCGTGTACAAGATTCATAAAGCATAGTTTTCGAGGGGCTAATAAATATATTATGTGTAAATAAAAATATTATTATTAAGCGTCTTCTATTATTTATAAAGATGTAAGGAGAAATAAGATAAAGTAAATAGTGCTTTAAACATTTTTAAGCAACCGATTCATGTATACTAACAAACAGATTCCAAGTATTAAAACGGCAGTTGCCACCTCCCAGGGTTGCAATGCGTGATAGTTTTACGTAAACTTCAGAGAGTACAGTAGCTGTTCACACCCATGATCAACTCATTTCTATGCCGACGATATCGTCTCAAGTGTGCTTCGAATACGACAGTATTAAATTTTATTTGAAAATAAATAGGTGCATTATTACATAATCGACATGTTAGTTTCGTATTTTCGATTAAAAAACTATTCATTAGTTAAAGTAATAATGAAAAAAAAATGAGATACGTAATATAAACATATTTTAGTATTTATTGCAAATATTTCCATAAATAAGTAATAATATATCTGAGTATTAAAAGAATTGTAGAAAATCGTTGAATATTTCGAGTTTTAAAGCTTAGAGTAACGCAAGTTTTGACGGAAACAGGCGCAGCAGTTGTGGTTAGGACTATACAAATATTTATTCGGTGTGAAATTTCATGTTATGTTTAACTAGAGGTTTTTTGCATTTTTTCTATTGAGATTTTTAAGAGGATAAACCATTGCTTAAAACAGTGTTTTTTTAATTTATTGTAAATCTTGCAATAATTACTTGTTTAAATGTATGTAATAGTACTTGCTAATTGTACGTAAAGTATTTCATTCTACTTTTAATTACCTGTAATGTAAGTGTTATATTATTATGATAATGTAATTAAAATTGTACTTGTGGAGTGTCTATCCACGTAATGTATGAAGTTCGCTTTCTAAAAATAGAAATAACACATGACACATTGGAATGGTTATTTTGTAGTCAACTATTGACACATTAGCTGAGAAACAATGATGCAATGGCGTGTTTAATAGCTAATGAAAGTCAATGAAGTAGTGTGCTACTAATTGCCGTACGTTACGTTTGGCATATTAAAGTGAGTATCCTTCTAGTTATGCCGATGAATGGACGTGTAATAAAACTGATTTTATTGCCGTTTCCTCTCTTTCTTCGTTGGCATTCATCCCGAGAACTACCAAATCATTAAAGCTTATGTTTGTTGATTTTTTGTAAGCTCTTTGTTTGCCTTATGATAATAGGTGTTCGTTTCGTCGCGTTTGTGCCGCGGGAGCGATGCGGTGTGAAACTTAACGCCTTCATTCAATCGTCTTTTTATAAAGGCACTTGATTTAGCGAGTCAATATCATTATGATTAAACTACTTTAAAATTCACATTAGGTACAATAGCGTCAATATTGCTGTTTTCGTCTGGTTTTGGCTTTATTAATGTTTAGGTCATTTCATTTATGATATTATGCAGATTCTAGCTTTTGATATTTAGATCATTTTAAAGTTTATTGTAATCCTGTAGACTGCAATTTATTTCTTATTTTCAGGACCTTTCTACCAACTTAGTTTCTTTCAAAAAGATTTCTACGTTTACCGAGATCTTATTTGAAACCAAACTAAAGCTGCACTCATTAAAAGTTATACACGACAGCGAGAACCCTCAAAACTCAGACGAGGATGTTGTGGAATTTATCAGCTGGTTCAAAAGTGCTTGAAGGGAAGTCTGTCCGGGCCATTATTCCCCATTGTGCTCGACAATAAGATTAAACTAGCGGTCACCGACGATAGATAGTGCTTTAACCAATTCGCGCCGAAACTGCTCAAGTAATAGTTTTGTTGTTATCTTCTGTGCCCACTCTTCACTTGCGTCTGGGATGATATTAAAAAGATCTTGGCATCGAGCCATCGCGATATTGATCTTTATGCTTGGCCAGACGGCTATAGGAGTTGTATAAGTGCCACGCCAGTTGGTTTAATGACTTCCTATGTTTGTAAGTTTGGGGTACCGATATTTTACGTAGTTGGCGATAGCTGCTGGCATTTACTGCTGTAGATTTCATCGTTTTAAGTTGTACACGTGTAATTATTTTGTTATATTTATAGTATATATTTCATACCTGCCTTGATAGATGTAGTATCTACATATTATATGTTATCTTTTTCTTTTTCTCCTAATGGCAGCTTTATCTCGCCTGTCATAAGTCCATTAAAATTGAAACGATGGTGGCCCCAAATGTAAAGTTTCATATTAGATAACACATCAACAAACGTTTTGAGCTAATTCGATGCAGCTGCATGCTTATCGCACACGCGAATTGGAATATACTTTTAAAAATGTGTGTAATTAAGTGGGAACGCGTGAAGAGTGACACCTGCATTGGTATCAAGAGATCGGACAGTTACGGTTTATGGGGTTCCTATAACACGAAAAACAATAGGAAATGACAAAAAGTTGTATGCGGGCAGGGCCAGGTACCAAGGGTGTGAAAGTAGGGTAGGCGTGCGGGTCGCAGTAGGGTTCCACAATTTATGATTGCGTCATGTCAGTGTGCTAATGAACGCACTCTGTTGCTCTTTATTGAGATACGCTCGCAATCGCTGGCCGTGTCTGGATCGACCCATTACTTATTGCGCCGCCTGATCTTGCGTGTCCTTTTATATGGGGGTTTCTTTTTTGCTCCGCACATTCGTGCCAAGCGACTATTATTAACTTTCCGATCAGTAGTTATATGATTAGCTAATCAATAAAGCTGCAATCCAATCTCGCATAATAAGAATATTTTCATAACTATTTAATATAATGACACTCGTTACACATGTTTATTATTGGCGTGTTTGCTTTAAATATAGCTTCAAGTAATGGCGTGAGTGACATTACTGATAGCGTCGCGCATTCTACTTGATATCACAATATATACGTAGATACACTGTTAGATATACAGAAAGATAAAACCAGGTAGAGAACTCTAAGATTCTATCGGAATATCACAGATATCTCCTTATCTACAAAGTAGAGGAATGTCATTTCGTGTTGCATCTTCATACGAATGGTCGTACATTAAGATCGCGTGTCCACAACGTCTCGTCGGCGGATGGGTATCGACGATCCGATCGAGCGATACTCGAGCGGGAATGATATCATCATCCCAACTCTCTGCCACTGGGTACTGCTTACTTGTATTGAGATTTTAATATGTGAGAATACAATGTCGTAATTTTAGTTAATACTTTTTATTTTCCTATATTTTTAGTTTTTCTCTATACAATATGAAAGTTCTATTCTATGTTATTGTAACTACATATTATTTAGTTTATGATTGTTTAAAATGAATTCGTATCCTCAGTCTCGTTAGTATTCATGTAGCATTCAGATAATTTCGATTTTACCTTAGCGTGCTTCTCACATAAAATTAAGAAATCTCTAAAAATACTTGTTGTCATTCTTTACCATGTTCCATGTCGTGTTCATAGAATGTTATAATTTTTCCTCTATGACTCTTATATATACATACTTTAAAGTTTAGCTACTTAGTGCAAAATATGTAAGTGTATCAGTCACCATTAAAAACCGTCGGGTCTGTTAAAAAGGAAAGATTTTATATTACCTATCTCCGTTGAGAAAGCCTGGCCATCCCTTCTGTAGTGGTGGGGCGTTCAGAATATACCTACCTTTTAATTTTCCATGTCATATAGTGAAAGATGGATAGACGCGTGAGTAATCTTATAAGACTCGTTCTTGTCTTTAAATTTTATTTACGGAAACTTAAAAATTAGCTACAAATAAGTATTTAAAATAATTAATAATAATAAGTGTTAGAACTTTTGTCTTCACGAAACTTGCTAAACAACTATGTAGGTAGTAGATACTATGCGCATATCAGAAATCGTGCTTATTAATGATTTTATCATTTGATAAAGGCATTGTTTACTTTCTCACCACAAACATCTAATTTTGTAGTTATTTATTAGTAAGGTAATATACAGTAATGTAATTAATAGATAATGAATAAATATTGGACACGTGTTTGAGCGAAGTGGTAATAACGATAATCTCAATTTTTTACTAGATTTTGCTCGCACCTTGTCTGCATTGATTACGTAAAATTATGTAATACTAGCAACTCGCCCCGGCCTCGCGCGGCTGGAATTTTTTTTTAAATATAATGTAGCCCATGTTACTCGCTGATAATGTAGCTTTCTATAGGTGAAAGAATTTTTGAAATCGTTTGAAGAGTTTTTGAGTTTATCCATTACATACAAACAAAGTTTACCTCTTTATAATATTAGTATAGACTAATAAGTAATTTTAATTCAATTAAAGTTAGTTTACCCTCCCTTATAATAAAGGTAGCGTAATAATATGAGTATAATATGCTTTGTTAAGTAACAAGAACCTTAGTCATTCAAGGGTGCACTTTAATCTGAAGTTTCGGTGAAACTCAAACAAGCAAACAAAAATCTATAAAATGTATTGGAATTAGACAACAAATCAGAAATATGTAATCATTTTTAGGGTTCCGTATCTTCAGTGGAAAAACTCTTGATCACTTCTGCGTCCGTCCATCTGTCGCAGTTAATTTTTTCAGAACTATGTAAGGTTCAAATTGAAATTTGCCATACAATGATCTTGGTAACCTGTATGTATGAATGTTACATGTTAGAACAGGAGAATTAAAGAAGGGGAAAAATGCATACTCGAACTTGACGTGAACACGGGGGATATTCAAGTCAAGTTCCAGTATACATTTTTCATCCATGTCTCCGAACTATTGGAACTGGAATGTAACAATATTCAGGGAATAATGGATTTTATTAAAACAATTTTAGAAATTTGCCGTTTTATGAACAATATAAGTACTCTTTGTACACGAGTCTAGCTTGCATTTAACCGGTTATTCTATTTCATGAATATCTTCAATGTAGAAACAGGGTACAAAGGTTCTGTTATCATATTTTAATAGTGTATGTTTACCTGAAGACAATGATGACATTTGAAGAGGCGAAAGAAGTATGTAAGGTCTGCAATACTTGGCGCTCCATTCTCTCTGACTACACTGTTAGGGAAACATCATTATAATTAATAAATGTTTTACGATTCTTTTGTAAATAACGTGTTTATTGTTACAGGTACTTTTTGCGAATACAGCGTTTTATGGAGAACGTAGTAAGTCAGCTTTTGTAGTTTCAACTGTAATACTGCTACATTTTTTTTACTTTATGTCTTACTTAACGACGATGTTTCGAGATGAGTCATACTTAATTTTATTCTAAGAAGTCTTATGCCTGGTTCACACGTACTAAATAGTTTTAACTAAAAAAGTTATTTAATGCATTTGAACAACGTATTATGGGACCAGTTGCAACTCAATGATTTATGAATGTGTTTGAACACTCAACTAAGTTAAAATTTGGTGGTTAAAATTTGGTGGTTTTGGTGGTTTGTTAAATTACTTAATGTCAATGTGTAAACTAATTGTTAGTTAGTAATATTGGGAATTTCAATGAGGTTCGTCCAACAATCGTCATGTGAACCAAGCAGTGAAATCTTTTAACTACGATAGATTGCTTGTTCCAGAATTAGAATGAAATTAATTGCAGAACTGCCCTAGATATTTATTTAGGTGAAGATCACTCAAAAGGGAGAAATAAAAAAAAAATTAGGAAAAAAAATTAAACCGCCTTCAAAAAAAAAACACTGAAATGTACAAAATAAGGTAATCAAACCTCAAATACAATTACAATTAAATTTGACAGTTATTGAAGTCGGTGCCAAATCAATGTTCAACAACAGAAAGTCTATTAGTTTGGTAGGCTGGGCACCGACTTCAGTAACTGTCAAATTTAATTATATAAGAATGTGTATCGTATTTATAAAGCTATTTTAATTGTTCTTGAGTTTTGATTAGTAAAGGATAGTTATTTTGTACTCTTCAATGTTTTAAGACGGTATCATTTTTTTTCTTAAATTTTTTTTTATAATAAATTTTTTTGAGGTTGATACTTGATGTGTGTAGATACATGCTTTTCATAATATTTAATGAATTAGGCTTAACAATTAATTACTTGAAGTATAATTGCTGTAGTTCATGTTCATATTAGATTGTACCTACATATATTGTCTTATAAGAATGTCGATATTTCCGTTTGCTACAGCATATTAAAATAAATTTTCGATTCAAATGATTTCCAGTAACTTTAAAGACTCACAAAGCAGTCCAGAGCAGTGTAACGGCACGCATTACTATCTCATAAATCGATGGGGACAGCGCTAAATGAGACGTTTGTGGTATACTAAGATTGGTTCTGCTCAAAGACGTTGTCTGCTGGCTTTTAAGATTGCCATAGACTGGTATGGCGAAATATTTCATTTAATACAAGTCATAATTATAACTTACGCGCCAATGCTGTGGATACTAATTGAATACGCACTTAAGAAAAAAAACTTTTTTTGATGTGCTCCTGGTCTGCGCGCACTTTTTAATGTTTTGAAGGAAATTGATCCGTTAAAAAGAATGTAAGTAAGATGATGTTACAACGTGATATGTTACGTCTGTGGAAATATTGTAATAAGGAAATTGGTTAATACTTATAGGAAGTAATTTAATTCTATTAAAATATGAGACATTGTCGCTATAGGTTATGGTTATAATATTTCTGTAGTTAAAAAAATACGCCATGCGATAAATAAACCATATACAGGCCAAAGGTTAGATTATTACAAGGAGCTGCCTTAACAACCTCAGTTCCCTTTTACTATGTTTAAGTACATATAATTATTCTCAGAACTTTGAAGTGGGCTTATTAGCCCAATAGGCCAAGACCTGATTTTCAAAGACTGATCTTCATTATATCCCAAATCGTTGTAAATGGTATAAAGTATAATGAACTCTAGCTACACATACATATGTATATAAAACACGTCTATTATTTGTCGGTTGGTGTGCTTATAACTCGAGAACCAGGAAATTCGATATCCAGCCAAGTTTTAGTATATACTTGGTACTAAAGTTATAAGCGCACAAACAGACAGAGAGCCGGTGTGTTTTGTAATATGTATAGATGAGTAGATGGTTCGATGGATGGGTGGATTGGTGGATGGGTGCACGGTTGGCCGGATGGATGGATGGATGAGAAAATAAAAGCTTAACGTAAAATGAGTATCAGCAAATACTTAGTACATGCGAGCAGCACTACTGGCATAGCTAGCTGTATTATATATCTGCGGCTCTACTCCAATAGAAATTAGAATAATAAGGACGAATATAAATATATGAAAGTGCGAAATTGATATTTAGTGTCAGGTGTACGAAAAAGACTCATAATGTCGTACCCATACAACTTCTAATTCCATTTTTATGTTATAAAATTAATGTAAATGTAAATAATTTTAGTATGTGTAGTACATACGTACTTCGTAATCAGAAAGTTCAAATATACACAATAATGTAGTTCGGTGATAGTTGCGGTAACTATAACTGCTATTGTATTTTGTATATAAGTACTTACTGAGAATACCATTTATTTTTAATAAGTGATGAAATTTTTATGATTAATAACGCTGAAATCATTTTATTTAGATTTTCTCTTTTACATTTTTGGGAGTTTTAAAGTACAAAAGTGATAGTATATTGTGTTTTAAAGTTCTGTGTAAGTGAAAAGAATGGAGTAGGTCTCAATAAACATCTGTAGCTGAAGTTCTCGCGGTCTTCCAAGAAGTCTTTTATAACTACAGTAAAGCTTACTATCACTTTACTGGAGGAGTTTTATGATAACGATTCCACTTATTCAAATACAATACGTGACATTGGCAAATGCGCTAATCGGTGCGCAATGCCATGAAGTAAGAAAAAAAAAGGCCAATGAAGATCATTTTGAATGAGCTTCATATTTTTAAATTCCTTGTTTTATATTAATGTATAAACTAACGCACATAATAAATATTTTATGTAATAGAATAAAAACGATGTTTTCCTAGTAACCATATTTATGGCAAGACTAAGACAAGAGGTATTTGGACGAGTTATAGCTTTTTAGTTTTTTTGTCCATGTATTGCATATATTGCGTAAAGCCATATAATTATAATTAAAACAATCTGTATTTTTTGTATTGTATTATAATATGTAAAATATAGAATAATGATTGCTTCAGGGATACCGACGAGACTTGACGAGTAAATAACACAGCTAGTGTTTGCGAACCGCCTAACGGAGTATTGGCGTCTGGTTCAATTTAAATTCCATATAATTATATGTAATGTTAATGTTTCATTTCTCTTTGCTGAAATTTTTAGGTTTGATGTATGATAATAAGAATATTTTACGTCGTCTTTGGTTAGTTTCTAATTTATAAAATAATTAGTATTATGTTTAAGTATTGCATTTAAGTTGAGAAGAAAACAATATTTTCGATATTTAGTGTCAATCCAAGTCAATCCCGGCTATCAGTCGGTAGAGCATGACTCTCAGTCATAGAGCCGTGGGTTCGAGTTCACAGATTGCGTTACTTTTTTTTCAATATTTGTTAATTTTTATTGTAAAAAATTTCTCGTTACAACTCAATATACCAGTTTCACTTTCTCAGTATACCTTCAACTAATCAAATGGCTTGCGCAATGGTTCGGTCACAAGTACCGTTGAAGGGTCAACGCATGGACGGACAACACTATGTAAATTTTTCCCACGATTCCGAGTCACATGTACACACTTGACGTCCACATTATTGACGCTAATATTGTTGGATTTTTATTTGGTAACTATTCGTATCTTAATAGCAGTCACTACACTTTGCTCGTTTAAAACCACTGTCAATACAATATTTTACTTTTCTTTAGCTTTACTAAATATTTTAATATTATTGTTATATTTTAATATTTTAATATTATACGGTGTTGGTGCCAACTTTACTGTATGGTAGTGAGGATATGCCCGAAAATCAGGCGAAAGTGGGATAAATGCAGTAGAAAGATGCGATCAGATGCGATCTCTCAAAAATATGTGCGGTGTTACCTTTGCGAACAAAATAAGCAATGAAGAGATACGCAGTATGATGGGGTTGTACGACAATGTTATATAAAAACGAAGAATGGAATGCTTAGATGGTTCGGGCACAAAGAAAGAATGAGTGATGAAAGACTGACCAAGAAAATGTACAGAGCCAAAGTGAGTGGTAGTAGAAGCCGAGGAAGACCGAGGCTGACTTGTTAAGATCAAATAGCCAAAGTAATGGAAATGTCTAAAGCGCTCGCAAAAATGTTATAGGTTTTATTGTGTCTTTTCTATTTAACTCAGCATAGATAGAACATGCGCTTCCAAAGTTCTAAAGTGTCTTTCCTCTAACTTTCCAAATATGGGATGGAAAATTCTAACTAAAAATAGAATAGATAGAATTTAAAAAACATTTTCAATGAAAATTTATTTGAATAAGTGATCCGACACGCCTTTTTTTCTTTTTGTCCCAGACCAGCATAGAAGTAATACGTCTGTATTTTTGAACAATATTTCATAAACAAGCTCATAATTTATTTAGTGCTATTTTCCACGAAGTAGTTGGTTTTAATGTTGCCTTCATGAGATATTTTATTGTGCGTGTTACATTTTTTTTTCAAAATAGTTGTAATAACGACGTAGTTAATTACTGTGTGTCTGTTTCTTGAGCAAACAGTTTAATAGTCATTTGTTTCATTTTTGGCGCTTTATATGCTAATGTAATGTTTGTTAATTCTGCGAAAATGCGTGAGATACAAACGTTAATATTATAAATCAGTCTGGACATCTAATGTATACTTTTTAGATGCAAACTGTACCTACATATTAAATTCATAATTTTATATATATGATAAATATATATATATATATATCATAGTATCCCGAATATATATATATATATATATATATCATATATATATATATCATATATATATATATATTTGGGATACTTATATATATATCCCGAACAGGAATGTTCGGGATGGCCTGAGCTAATGCTCAGGTACAACAAAATTACGTCTTTGTGTAGTATTTTAATGTATGTATGATATTATTTTTGTTTGTATGGTTACAGATTGCAAAACGCAACCGGATAGTGACACAATTTTTTAGTCCATCGCCTACATTATAGTATTAAGTGAGTTGCTTGCCCTTAGGTGAGTGTTACTACCTATCCGTGAAAATAAGCCGTTGGCACGTTCTATATTTTTTTTCTCTGCAGAATTAATCTTTGCTAATAAAAATAAATCGTTTCGTGGTATGTACATAGTTTTGTTTCAAATATCAGATGAATACGTTGAAATGTGTTAATAACGAGTATAAACATTAGACATACATACATACATACATACATACATACAATAACACTGTCGTGCGACCCTGTCATACATATAAAAATTATAATAAAATTTATTCCATATTCTGCGAGATTCTTTATTTTGAGAGGATTCACACTGCATTTTTGAATGTTAAAGCTTCTAAATGTGTATAGCTTACAGCCACTCTTATTGGTTGACCTCTTCTGAGGGAAACCAGTAGTTGACAAAATACTACGGTCACTGTTCCACTAGCCCTGGAAACTAGAACACCTACGCACCGTATCATGTTATCGACATGTATCCCATTTATGTCAATTCATTGTCTACATTATTGTTAAGGGACGCTGAACCAGAATATCGAGAAGTATGTATGTAAACGGAGGCAAATGCATTGTCTATTTGGCCGGTTCTATTCTCGTACGGTTGTTGCTCCTACAATGTGTGTATTTAACTGGAAACGTGTGTGTCTGTGTTTTGTACAAACTCGTGATTGTTCGCATCTCGATAATGAGCCGTATTTATGTACTTAAATAGTATACGGAATTGTTATTCACAGTTTCAGGTATTTCATGAGGAACTTGCTAAAAATAATACAGTTTCACTAATTTTATAATTGAACTTAAGAATTGTTTTACAAATGTTGAAAAAGTAGTATAAATATATGTCATAATGAATGCAAAGACTTATTTTTGTGTTTTTCATTGCTTTTTCTTAAGTTTGTTTTCGCAATACTCAATAAATAAAATAGTTATAATTGAATAATATAAAATTCACTACCAAGTGTGTCATCACTAATTTTGAATGTCGAAGCACTAGTTCGTACATAATATTGCATTTCAATATAGAGGTCCCGCAAAATTGATTGCTGTGTAAAACCGTTAAATCGGTTGTTCGCAGAAACCCCCGCAACGCTCAACTCGGTGAGTATTGGATTTAGTATGATTACCATAAAACGGTTTTCACTCCATATGGTAAATAGTATAGACTCATTGGTTTTGACTTTAGATTTTTATCTTTGCTATTTTTTATTTTTATTTATTTATTCTTTTACTTTCATATTTGCGGTCGAAATTCGCGGACTATAAATATAAAACAAACGCTTTTTCCCTTGACATACACTCCATAGACTAGAAACAGCTCACAGCTCACAAATCACACACAAAATTCACAGTACGAAAGTCATTCAGTCAATCAGTCAGTAGGTAATTATTTGTTGGTACTTGGCAACATTTAAAATTCTTGGTGACAATCTATCTTCATTATGCTCCTTGAGAATGTTGAACCCAAGTTTGACCACAAATTAAAATTTAGTATGAGTTTGACATTAGAGTATAATTATTGTGTGTTTCACATTGGCAGTATGAACGTAAACAATGAATGTATCTATTATTTAATTTAATGTATTTGTATTAACTATGCCAAATCTTGCACTTCTCTGTGCGCACAATGTGCTTAAAGAGTGGTACAAAGTTTTCACGTATTAATGTATAGATTAAAATAATATTTAATTAGATTTTTTATGAGTATCTACGTCTATGAATATATTAAACAAAGTCGCTATTCCTGTCTGTCTGTTCGTGCGCTTGGTTCTTTTAAACTATGCAGTAGGTTTTGATACAGTTTTCATTATTACTTAGAAAATCTCTTTCAGGAGGTTTTTGTATGGAAATGTTGTAATAGATCCCACACGGGCCAAGCCGAGGCGGGGCGATATTATTCTATAATATTGTTACTTCTGTGCTGATATTGGAAAGAAATAAATGTTAGTGATACGAACTGCTTTCTGCTTATTTTCCCGCTCATATTGTAAAATCAGCCAAGGGTTAATATATAATAATAATTATAAGTGACTTGTATTGGGTGATCAGCTGGCAACAATTCTGTTTGATTTCTGTTTGTCACATGTAAGCCCCAACCAAATGTTTGTTGCTAAAAATGGCATTCCGAGATTTGTTTTTAACGTTTTGTGCATTCGTATTGGAAATGGGAATTAACTTTAATCAAAGTTTTTCTTTACGTGTTTTTTAATTAAAAATCGAAAAATGAGAGTATTTATGATAAATGATGATTAATTTATGCAATATCGATCGGGAGTTAGCTTAATATTAACCTCATGTATTATAACAACTGTACATAACTAATAACTTGACTACAGTATTATTTTTCTGATTCTAGCCAACTGTGAGCCATCGTGTTGGCAAAATAAAAATATCTTCACTTCAATCCGGTTAAGTGTCAAATCCTTCAGAAGTGACACGACAACTAACATAGGCACTAACGATTATTTATGTATATAAAAGTAATGAATATAAATAAACAGAAAGTGCAGTTTCTCAATTAATAAAACAGACATTTTAAATTATGATTGGCATAGTTAAATTACGGTTTTTGACGCAGCTAATCTTATTAATCCAAGTAACAGGAAGACCGAGCTTTGCTGGGATCAAAAAAAAAGCAAAAAAGAATTGACTACATTACAGGATTCGAACCCGCGTATTTTGGCATGGCAGATTTACCCTGTAGCCACTGTGCCATTGAGAGTGTAAACTCTGTCAATCAATACCAATTACCAATTTTCAAGTGTGTGAATACACGGAAAAGCGGGGAGAATGAATTCTCCCGTAATCGAGGCCTAGCTTGATGGATTTCTCACCTGTAAACCCCTATATTGTAAATTTCATCGAAGTCGTTTTTGAGAACGTGATTACAAATACGATTACAAATACAAATATTGCTCGTATTAGCACAGGATACGATAAGATGACACATTAGTGCGGTATTTTTAAAATGTTTAACGTTATGATTATAAATGACATTCGCCTTGTATCTAATTATATGTAATTTGATAGTTTTCTGTTACAACGTAATGGTAAGCTTTTCCGGTGTGACCGAATGATATGCATTATAAAGACAATTTAGGTTTATGATCATTTTGAATGTTACGTCTTATTATAAATATGAACTTTTAATAAAGTCAAAACGGCGTCCGGTAACATCAACGCATCAAGTTGTGCAATCAATTCTTTCTTCACATTAACTAAAGTGAAACGAGTCATAACAGACGAGAGATCGAAATGAGATGATAAGGAATGAATCAGAAATCTTGCCGAAAATGTGTATTATGAGGCGGATGGTAATTTTACGAAGGATTCTGTGTTTCGATATGCAGGCAATCATTAATTCTTCCGAGGCATGCTCTGTGCGTCGCGCCGGATTTTTACGAGATTTAGGGAGATAGACGAGGCTTAAGATGTACGGGGTAGCTTGTAAGAGGATCATTACTCGTACAGGTATTTCGAATCCAATCCTTTGCGTTTTATTTTTAACTCTTGCTTTTGAGATCCTTCAAACGATGTTAGCAGATTATTAAAAAGAGTGTTTCTCTTCGTTCTGTCGTGCAAAATTTTATTCGTATTACCAAATTGGATTTTTTATATTCTTACATGTACGTGTCTTCAGTTGAAGTCGTACTTTATTGTTCCGTGCATTTCGCGTCGGGCCGCTCGTTAACGCGACCTCTCGGATATTTATTGTATCCTCTTCAGAAAATACAATTTCCAACTCAAACGTCTATAAATTTAACGCTCTCCATACATTCTTATCTCCATAGAAAACGATTTCAGAATCAGTCTGTCTCAAAGTTTTATTTGATTAGTTATTTTCTTTAATGAAATACGTAAGTTTCATTTGAGTTTTGAAAGAACTTTGCATGTAGTAGAAGAACAACAAGCCTTAACATTTACAAGAATCAAATACTTTCAAACTTTACTTAGCGTAACTTGCAATTTAAGTGTAAACAAGATGAATCGCAATTGTTATGGAAAGAACAGTTTAACTGATACACGATGAGTGTGATGGCATAAAATAAATATACATATGTATTTAAAATTGGTAACTACTATTACTACTAGATTATCTATGGTTATTATTTGCTTTCGATAATTAAAAGCTTAACTTATGTAAGATTTCTGTAGTTAACAATATTTGTTTCCTACATAAGTTTTAAATATTTTGTTAATATCAGTAATTGAGCTAAAAAAGAGGTGGATATTAAGTATGTTATTGTCGTTATATTATTGCGTATGTCTTGTGCGAGTCACACTGAGTTATTGAACAAACCACACGTTCAGCGCGCACTTTTTGCCCTCCCGGAGGCCATAATTCGACTTCATAAATATCCTAAAAACAAAAATGCACCAAGAATACACCTCATTTAATCAACCCTCGTACAGAGTTAATAGTTATGGACTTCCTTTTTTGGCCTTTTCCATTTTTATTTTGTTTATTTTTAGCATGATTTCCATATATTTTCGAAAACTCTGTAGATATCTTGAGAAAACGAAACAGCACTTATTTTTTAGATCTGACTGAGGTCTATAACCTGTTATGTAAATAAATGTTATTTATCAGTTTACGTTATAGTGCCACAAAATGCAAACAACACAAAATATATACAAAATAAGAATCTGCGATTTTTAGTTATTTTCCAACTTTACGTTTTTTTCGCAAAGACTAATTAATCGATTAATTTTCTAATCAAATTGATTTGTGGAGAATTTAAAAAAAATCTAAATATATTTTATATTATCTCATTAATTTTTGGTGTCACAGCGATTTCTTATGAAAACATACATCAATTTTGCACATATTTATCGCCATTTGTTCTAAGTCATTATTATTATTAAATAAACACATATTACACACATACATATCCTTACGTTGTATCCTTAGCGGGGTAGTTTGAGAGGATAGAGCGCCAAGAATTCCGGTCTGTATTAAACGCATATTATTGCATTATAATGAAATTCTTGCTATTTCATATAGTTTTCATTTTCTAAATATCTTTAAAATTTAGAATATATAACGGTTTGAAGATTCTAGGTTTTCCTACTTTCGCTTAGTACCGTCACGTTGGTACCAAAATGAAAGACCTTATTTTATTTTCACAATTCGATGCACGTTATTTTAAAAATATTGGTGAAACTGGATGTTCATTTAGATATTTGTTCGGAAGCGTAGTAATAGCAAAAAGTAGTAAAAGCGAAACTTCGTAAGAACGCGTAAGTTGCAGCAGCCATGCTTGTTAGTTTTGAGGGTTGGGTGTATGTATAATCAAGTATATTCAATTAGTAGTAATAATAAGTGTAGTATAGTGTATTCGATCAAGTTTAAATTTATAACTGAACTGAACTAAATAATAAGGATATAAAATTAGTTTGAGATTTTCCATTTTAATTTAAGAACCAATAAAATCGACTGAGAGAATGAAAAAAAGATAAAGACAAAATAGTCTTCAATTTCAAGAGCATGATTAAATAAGTTACCTACTGTTTTATCTTAATGTCTTGAAGGTAATTGTTATGTAGTTACAGAACAAATTGGCAAACGCTGAGTACACAAAGGCAAAGCAAATAATACCTTATTTGAATAAGTTCAAACCAATTACAAAATTCTCTAATAAAAAAACAAGAACTGTTCGTATATGTACTAATTTTATATGATGTTATATTTTACACAACAATTCTAAAGGCTCTGCTGTAGCCAATCGATAGTAGAATACTTATAACTAAATATGGTCACAATCAATTAAATAATAATACTTTCTTACCCTTATCCGTCTTGAACACTTAAGTAAATACTTATCCATCATTAGAATTCGAAATATGCAATACTGTGTTTCAAACAAATCGGGAATCCCCAGAAATTGAATAATGTATGTACATTCAACACACTTTATGGTCAAATCATAATTTCAAGTAATTCGCTATTCAGTCGTAATAACAGCAGTGTGATCATTTAGCATCGAATATACAACTTAATTTAATAAAATTAGTTAGCATAACGTGAATTCTGCTTGATATAGAATATATTATAATTTAATACCAGGGTAAAATTAAAACAAGTCCAATCTCTAAATCTTGTTTGAGCCTTGTGACGTCAAGTATCTTAGTTCTAAGGAAAAAAAATCTTAAAATTGTTTTTATTTTTTTAGAAATTTGTTGTTTTGTCAAAAGTTCAAAACACTAGTTCAATGTTTATTTATACCTACATATGTGCATATACTACACTAGCAACAGAGTTATGATGACCCGGATGATGGTTAAGCGTAGGTAATTAACTCAGTGACGGTGCTAAAGTTCACACACATATTGTTCTCTGTTTGCTCTGATATAGCAAATAATAGTTCGCAACTCTAAAGTAAGTTCCATTATTTTTGTGTTATAATAGTAGGTATTTCATTGTATGTATGAAATTTTTAATCAGTTTATCATCTTTGTCGTGTTTTATATAGTGTTTAACGCTTAAGGCTATCAACATCTTATACATAATTTCTTAATAATTCCTTTACGTTTATTCAGTATCGATATTGCGGTCAATCTGCCATCGACTAGGCGAGAAGCTTGCGTGTGGTGTGCCGGCGACGCTTGATATATGGTGTTCGTAATCACTGCCTCGTTCATCCGAGATTTATACCTCACCTGTTGCGCCAATTATTTACATTCGGAAGTCATTCCTCTTCAACTCGGATCGTTTCATTAATGAGTTAGATTGGGCGGGGCACCGTGATGTCTCATTTGTATACACAAAGTAAACGTAAGTTCAGTATCTCTCATTTTGTGAACATTTACTTCTAAGCCATGGAATCATTCGTAGAAATTATTTCTGACAGTCTAAATTTGTTTGTTTAAAATTTATTTTATAACAGCGATAAATTAAAAGGTCAACTGAGTTATTATACCATTATTGTATTACAGAAATGTCATGTTAATACGACTTTTCTCCTGTTGAATGCAAATAAAAATGGCTTGCACATTTTTTCGTCAGGCGTCATTCTCGAAACCTACTATTTAGGTAAGTATCGGCTGGCTGTAAGGATAATTTGATAATCAAGACTGTCAAGTTGCTTTAAACGGCCCCGTCGACGGCTCTCGAGGTGAATCTAGGCATAAAAGGCGCTAACAAGTTTTAAGTAATTATAAAGTATGTGGAATCGTAAATAGTACTTTGAGTTTAATGTAATTCCATTGCATTTTATGGCTAAATTTTATCAGGGGATTCTTTGCAACGAGTAGAATAATATACAGTAATTATTAACATTGTTTGCTTTTACTATAAGCCTTATAGCTTACTATTTTCTGTATTATATAGATTTCCATTAGTAAAGTAGGTATGTGCTATTCCGAGATATTTTAACAACCGAAAGAATTGATTTTGTCTAAATTTTCAACTAAGTCATTAATCGAATCACTCTCCGATGAAACGATCGAGATATCGATTGTAACGAATAAATGAGCACCCGCTTCTGACGACTGACAGTTCTCTAACACATCGCTTGTTATCGACTCTTGGACTTGTCTCGATAGACTCAATGTCAATGTAAGTAAACAATTGCGACTCGATTGTTTTTCTCCAATCGACGTATAAAATAGTGAATTGTTTTATATGTCTAACGATTGTGATATTTTAACTGAACTAAAATATCTCACCATCGCGAATCACTAGTAAAAAGATTTCAGTTCAAGTTTCAGTAAAGCAAAGCAGTACGATGCAAGCATTAGTAACTTTTATTATTCGTCATAATATAATTTTACGTCTGAAAAAATTTAAAAATTATAAATAGCATCCTTAAGAGTAAATGTTATTAACCAGACAACCTTTGTAAAACTTTTTGAGACAATATTTTATAAATTATATTTTTAATAAAACCTTATTTATTAAACCGAATATATTCGTAATTAGAATATTTGTAAAACCCGAATAATATAACAACGATCATTAATTAACAGGTGCGTTGGATTGAGTTTATAATATTCATCTTTTAGTTAATAATACTTCGGAAGTAGTCGCTTATCGACGGTGAGGGTTGAATGCAGATATCAACTGAGTGATAATTATTACGTGTCGAAAACCACTCGGCGCTGAAGTTAACACATTTTTCCAGATATTTGCTTTGTCGATTTGCCTTTTGTTTATCCTAACACCTTTCCGTTGGGTCGCAAATATTTAAAACGATTATTTTTAGCTTGCAGCTGTGTTATGAGTATTATAGTAAGTTTCGTTTTTATTCATACATACATACATACATATCTTCACGCTGAATCCCTAACGGGGTAGTCAGAGAGGACGGAGCACCACGTGTCGCTGTTCTTACATACTTCTTTCGCTTCCTCAAATCTCATCATTCTTCTCACACATTTTCGCGTAAGTATGCAAGTGCTTTTGTCATTTTTTTCTGCTAACACTCTGGCTATTTGATCTTCATAAGTCAGCCTTGGACTTCCTTAACTTCTTTTACCACTCACTTTCGCTCTGTAGATTTCCTTCGTCAGTCTTTCATCACTCATTTTTGTGCCCGAAGTGCCCGAACCATCCGAGCATTCCTTTCTTCATTTTTACAATAACATTGTCGGTGCAACCCTGTCATACTGCGTATCTCTTCATTGCGTATCCTGTCCGCGAGGGTGATACCGCACATATTTCTAAGAGATCACATTTCTTCTTTCAATCAATTCTCATACTTTCACTTGATTTCGAGCATATCCAGGCCTCACTACCGTGCAATAAAGTTGGCACCAACACCGTATTGTGGATGGCCATTTTATTTTTATAATGTCTATAAATTACGATTATGTTTTTTAGCGACTATAATATATCTTTTAAAGTCATCGTTCAAAAGTAAAGTAATTAGAAAAAAATTTGTATACCATTTCTGTTTTATAATCACCTGCTTCATCACATTCCTCATTCGTAATACTTTACGCTATTACATACAGCGCCGTTCAGCGGTCGTTTTGTGATTTATCTGCCTGCATCTCCGACCTGCGAACAGCTCGTTTATTGCCCGCTTGTTATTTATAATTTATTTTTAAGGTTCGTCGATTTGTAGCCACGTATGCCTATTATAATTAAAACATACATGCAACTCAATATTATAGTATTAGAGGGTCGTACGTAATCGTGTTGTTTCCATTTATGATTTGTTTGAAGTGTTAATTTATCTACATACTTCTATACTACTATATAAATCCGTAGAGTACTGGACGTTTGTATTCTTATAACTAATTATAGTTGCAAAGTAAGATGAAACTTTTCATGCACATCGAAGATAGTTTGGCTTAAAACAGATTCAGCGAAGTGGGCGGATTTCATTTTTAGTTGACTGTAACTTGATTAAAGATAAGAAGTCTTTAGAATGTCAGTCGGAATCACTGGATTTCAACAACCTTTTGTATTAAACGCTCCAGGAAATTTGAGAAATTTGCGAGTTTAGCTTGATGTGTACCTTGTGCTGAGAATGTCAATGTATGATGTAGTTCGGCTACATGATTTGAGAGTACACACAAGGCAGATTTACAATGCGACCAGTAATTTATGGCGATGTTCGATCTAGATGTAATTTAATGTTGTTGGCGCACATAAATCAAGCTCATCTACCGCTCGCACTGATATCTACGGGGCTGCGAGACTTGTAAACCCGATAATGTAGCTTCAATTTATCGGTTGAACCGTTTGTTCAAATTAATGGCGGTGTGCCTTGACTTTTAATTAGGCAAATACCAGGATACAGGACATTATCGTAATCATTGATAGTGGCATTAAACTTCCCGCATTAATTCTTTTTTGAATAGAAAACTATGTTTAAGCTTACGGTTGAATCGGGCAATTATTTCTCCAAGTACAGGGCTAAGATGCATTCAAGTTCTCGCAAGCTGTCACGGACATTGGAGGGAGGAAATAACGTCGGTAGGAAACTAATCGAGCGAGCGGCGTGTCGAGTTGGAAGTCGATCGGACACTTTTTGTTGTCTGATTCTGTGGCTTGCTAGTTAGGAACAAAGAGAATATAATATTAGGAACATACGACCATAAACTTGAGGGAATGTTTCCTATATTCAGTGAACTTATAAATTGTATAATCATGTTATAAAATATTTTAGATTTAGTTAACGAGTAGGTAATGATATTTTTAGTAACATGTGGGTAATATTTGTGTTAGACGTTCAAAGTCAACATTTGCAAATGAGAAGTTTTTTAAGTTACCTACTGTACCAATTTGTCAACGTCTGTGTTGCTTTTGAGAAGTCTTGTTATCATTAGTTTTCTGGTCTATTATTTACATTAAATAATGTGTAATATTCCTATACATATATGATATTTCTAGAACTGGTTTTAATATAATTTATTTAGGCATCATATACTCATATGTAGATTTGCGCTAAGATAAACAGGTTCAACTTGTTCCAATGTTTAAGATTAATCGCTTGTTTCATCTTACAAAAGAAATTATTTAGTGCGTGCACTGTGTATTATTTTTCTCGGAAAAAGATAGATCGCTTAAGCGATTTTACGGAAAATTAATTTTGGCAGTGAGCGACAAGGCGGCTGTGCCTCGCCAATCCGATGATTTGTTACGATCCAGTCTCTCTCTTTACCCTTTTAAATAATGACGTATACCATTTATTAAAACTCGAAGCTGGGGTTGTAATTCAAGTGCCTTTACAATAATTCTCGGAACTGCGTCAGTTCATGTTTAAAAACTAAAATAAATATGAAATCCGAATATCAAATAAAACAACAGCGATTTTTTGAAACCAATTTAGTTGAAATTGGTTAATTTTAAGCGGTGTTAGGCGGCATGCGTGTACGCAGGCTCCGCCCCAGTTGTCGCCACCACGGCTCAGCTGCAATTAATCCACTGTAATGCGATACGAGCTCGCTGTCGTCGGCGACGTAATGCATCGTGATTTACGTGCGCCGAACGAGCCGTTAATCTTATTACCACTTTCAATAACTTTATTATCGAATACTCGCCGTGTGTATGACACATACCAATATATACCTTCGACAAACCGCTCAGAGACTATTTACATTTACAGAAGTGTCGTCGGTAGTGATAGGAAGCTTCCCACGAAATTTATTTTAGTCGACTTAACGATTGTGTCCGATTTACCAAAAGCGGAAAGTTAATACGCTCGTTGCTTAACTTCGATTAAACGGTTATAAAGGTTTAACAATCTGATATTCCTTGGGATTTCCAATTTAAATATTATGTGGTATGTTGGGTTAATAAGGATCGTGCAGGTGTTTTTACCTATTCGGTTAAATTTAGTGAAGGTATTTACTACTGTACTATTTAATGCAGGTAGGTAGTCTTAAAGGCTGGATCATACTGACTATAGGTGTAGTAGTAGTTCGTGCAGTGAGCAGACTTTTTTTATAACACATTGGACTTATGCACTTTACTCATAGCATGTGTACGGTGTGACAACCTTAAATTTAGTGTAACGTCTTACAGTTTCATATTATACAAGTGCTACTATTGTACGCACTGGTACACACGCACTGTACTCGCATTTGGCTAAACGTTATATTAGTTACTGTTTCTCGCTCTGGCACTTGATCTTAGATATTGTTAACTTTTGAAAGTTCAAAAGCTAGTTAACAATACAAAACAAAATTCTGTTTTAAGAAATCTTTTCTACATTAAAACGACTTCTGTTATAAGTCTCAGACTTATAGACAATGTTACTGTAGTTAAATGTTAATGTACCTACATAAAAAGTTACTGTTAGATGCCTTAGACTTCTGTGTTAGTTTTTTTTTACTTTTTGAAAGTCTTCTATCAATAAACAAATTCTATTACTGACACACTAATAATAGACCTCATTAAGTATAAAACCACGTAAACATTAGTTAATGTAACGTGCTTTCTCGCATTCGATATGGTCCAGCCTGTCCAACCAGCCGGGAATACTTTCTGTGTAAGTATAATATGTATGTGTATTAATCGGATAAACAAGTGAATGCTGTGTTATATCTATTGAAATTACTTTTAGTCGACTAGCTTGAGGCGCGGACAACGAAGTTCAAATTCAACATGATCCCCTAAAACATTCTAATAATGAGATGCAAATGACAAGTCCAGCGGCACAAGGAATAAAAAACCGCTATACTGAAAAGGGATATTTCCAGTGAGCTGGTAATTTGCATATATTTTCGTAATAACAACTTCCGTCGGTGAGCTTGGCGGACGTGTCACGAGTCGAAGTATGTAACTAAAGTAGCGAGTATCCAACTGAGCTTTGCTACCATATTTCCCTATAGGCTGTTGTAACACCTATATTCTTTAATAATGATTCGCCACGATATATTTTGTATTTTACTTAGATTAACGCTCTTCTTTGATCATTCTTTATCCGCTTTTCGTTTATCGTAAAAGGAACATTTTCAATATTCGTGATAATGGGCGTCCTTCGGTCATTTTCGTAATGCACGATAACGAGCGAATGCTTTTAATGCCTCATCAATATATAATTTGTTGATAACTTTTTTTACAGTTTAAATTGAACTGCTTAATCATTAAGAGAAGTTTAAGAGCGAATTATCATTCTAAATCACCTGTACTTACTAATTGACACATGTCAGCCTCAGCAATGTCAATACCTTATACTATGTATAAAATTTTAGTAACTACCTGTTGCCCGCTAATTTCGTTCGAGTAGTCTTTTATTTAATAGATCGAATAATTTAGAAAGCTTAGGCCATACGCAAAACAACTCACCAAAGTTTCATCGCAATCGCATGAGTTTAGGTACGCATACACGACAGACACAAAGAAACATTCATTTTTATTTATTTAGATTATTTGATACTTATTTCAATTTTGATTTGCTGTTCTTTTCCATGATCTTGAAAATTTGTTCTCAAAAATTACCGAAAAAAATGGAGAAGGAATGACCGATAAAAGAGATATATGCATATACTATTATTAAGGTTCATATAATATTTTCACTTTTCAACTCTGACGACATTGTTATTACTTATTACATTAGACGTGTTATTTTTATTCTACGAGGTAGTTGGCGCCACGCTGTCCTCTTAGCTTCTTTGTCAAGTCACGTGTGTCAAACCACATTTATATGCAGTCTACGTGGCTTTAGTACCTTCTCATTGAATAAAAATAATGTAACGCCTCACACAATGTGTTATTTCAATTTTTAATTGAGTATAATAAGTCGATGATGTCTGTCACGTATTATGGGTTTCATGATACAATTGTCGTGATAAATAGATGCGTTCGAAACATGAGCATTAATATTAAATAGTTCTTTCAATGTTGTTTTGTTTTTAGGTTCGTGCTGTCGTGGAGCAAATTAGACTGGAAAATACTGAGCTTATACAGTGGCTAAACTATTCTAGGGAACTTCGCAAATTTCAGACTTCCTGATAAAACTTTTAACGCAATTACCCGGTGCACAACCATTACGGTGGATATTCAACAACTGGACAACAAAAAACTTGGCTCTGTGCAAATAAACCGCTGTCCAGGAACATTTGTGTAAAGAATGAACTAAATTACCCACGTGTGATATTTTGTAACATTTTAGTAACAAGAACGAGGGTAGAATGGACTGCTTGCGTGTAGTGGGGCTGCATAAAAGTCTGATTTTGGTCTTGTAAGGGTTCAGTTGTTGAGAAGCCGTCGAATAGTCAAGTACATAATAGTTGTGATGAAGAATTGATAGTGTGTTCATAGTGATCAGTGCTATCAGTATTTTGACTCTTCACGGAAAGAGATGTCGACTTTGACATCACTTTCTATCTCTTTGTTTGTCGGTTTGTTTGTATGTGGCATTGTAGTTTTTGAATGGATATACCAGTTTGCATGCGGTTTTTTTGTTTGAAAGCAATTTTCCTTATAGGGGTATCCTTAGTTACGTACATACATACATATCCTCACGCTGTATCCCTAACGGGGTAGTCGGAGAAGGTAAGTTTAGTTGTTTGGTGAAAATTGGTCAGTATTATTTTTTTACAATTGAGTGTGTTTATATTTTTAATTTTAGTTATCCTAATTTAAAAGCATTGTAGATGCTTATATAAAGGTTTCATTAAATAAATAATGCTTTGTGATATTTGTTCAGTTCCGAATTGGCCAGCTTTTGAATTAGCACAAACTCGTCGCCCCTGTGACCAAACGTTCCGGTGTTTGTCAGGTGTCTAGAGTAGACATTGTTTCGGAAGTGCACTTTGCGTTGCATTGGATGACATTTTTCTATCCAATTCGTTGCTTATACTGGGAAAAGAACTGTCTGTCTGTTAAATGTATAGTCTGATACGAATCAGCCAATACTTTGTGTGATTTCATTTGTCTTTACGTGTACACATGAAAAAAGTAATAATGCTCAGTAATCCAAAACAACTAATTGAGCTTACTAATATTTAGCATGTATTGCATTTTTTCAAAGCAGATAATTATTTAAATATAACTTAAATATGTACTATATATATATATATAGAAGTAGCAATGAAAGATTCCTAGAATGCGTGATAAGATAGTATTTCACAAATTTTTCTGCTTCGTGTTAGGAGTCATAAAAGCCAAACCCATGTTTCATCTCATCAACTACGCAGACTTTTTTATATGTGTAGAGTATTCCCAACCATGATCAAATCAAAACTTGGCGAATTTGTTTACATAATATCACGCTGCGGGGCGTCGCTTTATTCACAACACGTAAACTCTGTATGTCACGCTACGACACCTTTTCATGTTCCCATAAAAAAGTACTAATAAAATGACGCTGACTTTATACGAGACATGTTATTGTAAAACGTGCAATACATGATTTCCAAATTCCCTTACATTTTGTAAACTGAGATTATAAAGATAACTGAGATTCATAAGCAATGCTTTATACCGCAAAAACAATTGCTGTATTGCGCGTTCACATCTCAGTTCTTAAGTAAATCTAAGGATCGCGTAAATGTCTTTAAACTTTAATGGAATACACCCTCAGTAGGACTGGGCCAAGATAGACGTAAACAAGACGCCGCTATCGGTATAAATTGGTTGTGGGTTGTATCGCGTTCGAACAATACCGCTGTCACGGTGGCCGCCGTATCAGTTGTCTCCGACCGTCCATTTCGCACCCGACACCAACTTTTTCATTCAAATATGACTCGTAAGTCATAGCTCGTAAGATTTATATTACACAAGTATTTTCGTTGGCACATGGAGTTGCTAGTGTTGAGGCTGGCAAGTGACATGAGGCTCTATAAATCTAAGCTGTGTGGCTTGCACCATAAATACGACCGAAGTTGAAATCCTTTGATATAAGCAGCGGCTGCTCAATAACTCGCTATCATTTCTGTAATTGAGAAGGTAAAACGAGAATTAAAACGGAGTGCAATCATTCTTGTATGCGTACTGAATTTTGAATGCGACGATGAAGTGTCTAGTACGAAATAGGATTATTTTCTTGTTTGTTTTCAAGTTCTCTATAAGGAACACTCTTTTATTGTGTAGAAGAAAGAAGCCGTTTATAATAATATTTTAAACTATTTAAAATTAAAATAGACGTATGTATCATAATTGTAATTTATGCTACACTAGTTGCCCACCCCGAATTCGCCCGGGTTGAATATATAACATATAGCCTATATGGAATACCTTTCAAATGGTGAAAGAATTATTCAAATAGGTTAGTGGTTCTGGAGATTACCCCCCACACTTAATTAACAAACTTTCAAAATCCGCTCTCTTTTTGCGATATTAAGATCTGGTTATTTTTTGATGTTTCGAGTTAGAGTGCACATAAAACTTCATGATTCTAATGAGACTCGTTAATTATTATTATGTATGTTTTGTTACGTGATAATTATTTATAAGACTGTATTTTTTATGAATTTTTGTTTGCTGTTTTTTGTGACAGTTTTGTGAGTACATACTTAGTAACTAGCTTTTGCCTGCGACTTCGTTCGTGTATAATTCATAACCTCTGTGTTATTCTGATGTATAAACTATATTACTGTAAAGTTTCATCAAAATCCGTTCCGTAGTTTTTACGTGAAAGAGTAACAAACATCCATACATCCTTACAAATTTTCACACTTTTAATATTAGTAAAGTAATCGGCACTCACGTATAGAATAATATTATATGTAATAGATATTATTTCAACTTTTAAATAATGTAGAATCAAAGCTCTGCAACGCATATATCTAAATGAAAACGATGTTTCAGATAGTTATTTCTGAATTCTTCTGAGTCGTACATTTATCAAATAAAGTAATCTTTTAAAACGTATAATATATGATTTAAATGTCAATAGGTCATGTAATTAGCATTTGAAGATGGTGTATTATTCGTTTTATTATAATATTATAATAATTTCTACTGAACACATTTAAACACAACGAAAGAATAACTTCGCGCTAAGAAGTAGGCAGGCGGTACAGTTTCAAGCTCCAGGCTCTGCAGATTTACGAGGTGGCGCGATCGTGCTTAGCCCTCCCCTGTGCAACACTTCACCGCCGCGCTCTTCCATCGTGAATGCGGCCGTCGGTCAGTCATTGTAACGGCTCTCTGTTAGTTATGAACAGCTAAACAGTTCGAGTTACTCCCGCAGTTACTGATTCAATTGTAAAAACGACTGAAACGATATTGATTAGGTTTCGTGTGGTAATTTATTGAAAAACAAATTGTTCATGTTTCTGTTAGCTATTATCAATATTCTCGATTAATCGTTCTAATCATAATCGTTAACAAATGGCAGCACTGGTTTTTTTTTGAAGGTGTTGCTACTTTCATAATAACATGGTATTTTTGAATGTTAGAAAAAGGAGTGGAGAAATACACGAGCTAGCGAAAGCACGTCTTTTAATTATATCTCGTCATCCTACGTTTCCATCCAAGTCAACATCCTAGAAGAACGTTTAGCTTTCATTTCACAACAAAAATGTGTATCTACATATGATATGTATTAGGTGATTCTTATTTCAATGATATTGAAATTTTCTGTTACACGTCTCTAGATACCTTCCAAAAATATGAAAAATCTTGTGAATTTTTAACTCTTAATTTTTATATTATCATGCAAATGTTTTTGTAACTTTTGATAAAAATTTATGAATCGATTTTCTTTTTTATACAATTCCTAAATTTCCTAGAAAAAAATATTTATGATTTAGTATATAAAACATAGTTCATAATATTTTGATTTATTTCAATGAAATTTCGTTACCTTTTTTACCTAATCACAGAGAAACAGAAAGATTCTGTTAGCGTATGAATGTACCTATATACATAATATATATCTGTGTTCATCTATTCCATCACAGAACCGACACCATTAAATCGATTGCAACTTATTGTATTAAGGTATCATTGGATTTGTCTCAGTTATGCACGATACATAAGGAACGCCAGCCGGAGAATTCTTGGCGCTCTAGAGAAAAAACTGAAACGGCCCCCTTTTAAGAAAATTCGTGGCGAAATAAAACAATGTAAACAGATTTAGACTTTTAATCAAAAAATTAGAGCACTAATTTATCTTCTAATATATAAAAATCAATGTTCGTTTTTTTCGTATTTTATGGACTGCCATAGCGTTCATCCTATTGTGATGAAATTTGGTATGGACATTTGGTATAGATTAAACCCTGGGGAAGGACATAGGCTAATTTAAAAATAAAAAACGCGGACGAAGTCGCGGGCATCAGCTATTTAGCTATTTAAATTATTACGTGATGAAGAGCGTACAAACCTTCCTTTTTGCTCTATGAAAGAGTATAATTTAAAAATACGTTAGGTTAGGTAACATTTATTTTTCTTACCTTAATTTTGGTAATTATTAAATGCGCCGTCCGCGGACCGGGCGGGTGGCCCTCGCTGTCGAGCAGTGTTGCCAAACCAAAGAAAAATAAAAAATATGAAAAGAATAAAAAAATATTTTGGTAGAAAAACTGGTATAAAATTGGGAGTATTTTCATGTTGTAAACAAAAAAAAAATGTACTGTATTATTATATTTTTCCAATTCCGATTCCGTCGATTGCCGCCCTCCTAATACGAGCGCCGTAGGCCGTCGTCTAGTTCACTTACGTGAAGGGGTCGGCCCTGGACTAGGAACTAGCTTGTTTTAATAAATCAGTATGACGACGATCGTAGTACGAAGGATAGATTTAAAAAAACATCAGTATGACTATATACTGACACTGAATACTGACAAAAAAAATGGTTGTGCCGCATGTGATTACTATCAAATTCAAGAGTTTGAAAAGGCCATTAGCCATACAAATATCATGTAGTCATATTTTTCATATTAATGAAATTTCGATAAACCATAAGCAAGGGAAAGTTCATATAGGCCGCGGACTCTGGCAATGAATTCAAAAAATTTCTTTCATCTTGTTTTCAAGTTATTATTAAATGCGTATTCAATTTTTAGTTTTATGACATTTATTTTTATTGACTTGAGATATAGAGAAATAATAAAAATGAAAATTTGCAATTTTCCGAGTATATTCTGAACAATATCAGCTACATTGCGCAAAATTTTAAATCGAATTATCAATTTTTGCCGGAGTTATAAAATACAAATTGCATGTATTTTCTATTTAAAGCTGTCACCATTTTAAGCTACGTCTTAATATAAAAAGGGAAGACCAATACTTTAATTTTTTTTAATGTATTTGCGAGGTCTAAAAAGCGCGTTTTGAAATATTCCAAAATCATCAAATAAGGGTCACCCTATTATCTACACTAATACATACATGCATATCTTCACGCCGTATCCCTAACGAGGTAGTCAGAGAGGACGGAGCGCCAAGCGTCGCGGTCCTTACATACTTCTTCCGCTTCCTCAAATCTCGTCATTCTCCTCGCACATTTTCGCCTAGGCATGCGAGTCTTTTTGACATTTTCGTAGGCTAACACTAACTATTAATAATATCATCATTTATCTTCTTTTATCGTGTAAAACTATTGTGGCAATGTTTGTAATTCAAAATCTTTTTTTTTCTTTTGCAAACGAAACTTGGATTATGTTTTGAAATAAAAATAATTTGGTTTTCGAATTTATATAAGGTTCACCATGATCATTTGTACGTTATTATGAACCGGTGTTGTGTAAGTTACACAAAGGAAAAGCTTTGTGCGGTTGAAACTAATATGTTTTTATCCCATTCGACATTAACTTTATGTATTTTAACTCTATTGTTAAACAATACAGAGTTAAAATACATATTTCATACTTAGGCTAATAAGCCTAAGTATTAAATACCACATTTCACTTTTTTATAAATTGTTGTAAATAATATTTACAATAGTTTATAAATGTATATATAGTAACATTTACGATTATTTATATATGAATAATAAACATTCTACTTAGCTTCTAACAAAAAATGCGCCAAGCGATTAATAAACATAATTTATTCACACTCAAATAATTTTATCCAGCTTACGATACTGCAGTGTTAATTAGATAATAGAATGCCGGAGTTTACAAGCTTCGTATAATAAAGTGTGAGTAAACTGTGGATATCGGCTTTTTCGATTCCCGATAATGTTTGCTAACATTACGTGATTTTGTAACCAAACATTTTATCGATGAACTTTATTATTTATCGGCTACAAATGAAAATCAACTCAACAGTGTGTCTTACCAAATTCAGAAAAAAAAGCCGTGCGACATTGTATGTATACGTATTGTAAAATAAAAATATAACTGAATTATTCATCACTATGAACACATTATCCTCTCCTTCACAACTACTGTGCGTGTGACTACTCGACGACTCCTAGATAACTAACTCCTATACGGCTAAAATCAGACATACAGTCCTACTACTCGCAGGCAACCTAATTTATCCCTGATCTTATTATTGAATTCTTATAAAATATCACACGCGGCTAATTGATGTGATTAAAAGTAATATAACTATATGCTAATTGAAAATTTACACGACTTAAGCCCTTATTTCCACTCCCTTATTACTTTTTCTCAGTAAACCTAAGGGTCTGATTTTTTACAGGTTACTTAGGTGTATAACCTAACAGCTCGGTGAGATAATCAATGTTCTATAATTATCCTATAAAAAGTTATGAACTTCAAAAAACGGCTGATTTGCCATTGATTAACTGATTCACTCACTGGCTCACTCATCGATACCTATAGTCAGTGTTGAGCAAAATTTATTGCAAAAACAATTAAAATTTGTAATTGTAATTGTCTTGAGCCTTGAATTGGCACAGATAAAGGAAAAATCCGAAAACTACAAATATTGTACCCAATGATCTCGAAATATTATTATATCTAGTAATAGAGCTCTTCTCATCAAAACTTTATGTACTTTCCGTTGAGCTGTTATCTCAAAATTTGGCATTACTCTTACAACATAAGTTGAGGAAAAATCCAAAATATACAAATATTGTACACAATGATGTGAAAAAAGTAATAATAATTAATAAAATTACAAACATTAGCTGATCTTTTTTTTGTTAATGCGTACGTAGACTGGATGATATCTCATGTATCTAATTGTAGATGTTAAATATGTTTTGTGGATTGTTATCGGCTTCCTAGGAAAAGATATTGATATACCACCAAAAATATAAATGTCAAAATAGACTGGTTTACATGTGTCACAAAAAGTAATGGCGTATGAAGAGATGCCACGTTAGATACTGAATTATTGCAAAACGAATTAATTTATTGCCCTTAAATCTATTTTGAGGTCTATCTTGATGATTTTTTATATAGTGTCTATATTATAATGTCGTAAAATCGTCGAGTATTTAAAACAATTAGCAGAAAAGAGACATCCATAAAAATTGTAAGTTTCAGTATTATGTGGTTTAATTCAAAAAGTAATTACTCATGGAGTAGCTTTTAAATGTCGTCATTTTATTGTGAAAAGTTTTAAATCGCAGAGCATAAAATTCGCTAGCAAAATGAGAAAGTCCAATTTAATTAGATGCGTCTGGCGTGCTTTACTTAAATGACGTCACAACCCTCTCCCGCATGACCGCCCCTCTCTTATTTGTTTTTAAATCTACCCGCAAAAGATTTTAAAGAGATTACTCCAACGTTTTATAGGTCATCTTGCGAGATTTATGTAAACCTGACTAGTAAGGATTTTTATTTGCGTGAATTAAAAGATACTTAGTCATTAAAAGTGAATGGAACTTGGATTTTACTCTGGAAATTTATGACCCGGTTATATAGAATTATAGCTTTTTGTTTTAGGCAAGTAATTTAAATTAAAGAAACACATAGAACTCAAGAATGAGTTGAAAATCAGTTATTGTGATATGCATTTGTTTGAGTGTTTAGCGTAATACCATTAAAACTCTTACACAACATTTGGAAAATATATTTACGTATGTAGACCGTTAAGCGTGTGTTACGACCGCGAGCACTTCCCTCAATGTTGTTATTACTCTCCCCTCGGGAACCACTAGACTCTAAGAGCGCGAAACCGAACATCAAAGACGGTATAAAACGCACTTCATTCCATAAACTTCTATAACAGAGGTGTCGGCTGTAACACAGCCAATGCAATGAGATCCTTCGCTTTCCTATAACCGCCCCGCTTTCGTCTGTTTCGTTTGATGTGGAAAATTTGAGGTAGATCTCATAATAATGGTGATTCATATGACCGCCGCAGCCGCACGCGGCCTCGACGCGCTTCCCATCTAAATGGAGAACGGCTCACGAACTACCCGCAGCTATTGTAAACAAGCAGCATTCTCTATTCAAAGTATGGTAACGCCCTCTATATGCCGTTCCGGACCGTATTGACGGCCTGGGTAAAGGTCCGTTTGCTCACTCGCAGAAAAAGTTCTATTTACGCGCGGAGATTTTCATAGAACCGAAATTGAATTTGCGATTTTGCTACATTGGCGTCATTGCTTCATTTCTATTTCCAAAAGTCGAGATTCTTTTCACTATTATAAAATAATAAAATTCAATATTGGTGGATTGAAAATGAATAATTTTATATTTAAATCCTAATGTACTTGTAAATTACGATACTGTTCGTCCCATTCCGCATCTATCCTTTTCCTATAATGCACACTGTTCGTGTACATATTATAATACGCCAGTGCTGTGATATGTGATTCGCCAATCTTGAATTTGAACTCATCAAGTTAACTCGTCTAAAACTAACTACCGCTTTATAACTCTCAACGACAGCACGTGCTGAATGATTTTAATATGAACTATTGCGTAAGCTGTTTGTTTTTTACTCGCAAACTGGCTTCATTGCATTAGTATTTTGTGTGTTGTTTTCTCAAGCCAAATATTATGAACGATATAAAACTGCAGGCAATTGCGCCTGACCGAGGACTGATCACTAAGGCTGCAAGCACCGGATTATGAATAGGAAAGTGTGCGTTATTTCCATCCTTACAGAACTGTTTTTCTTTGCCAAATACTAGCCCTTTGCAGTTCTGTTTTCCATGCCTGTGCAGCTGTCCGTAATTCACAAGTGCTCGTAGACAGTTTTATATTATCCATTTAACACCTATGGTTTTTTAATTTCACTACCAGAAATACAGTCCACTCATTAATCTCTTAAGACATCGAACCTTTTTTTAAAGAATTAGCATTGTATAACGCTCCAATAATTATCATTTTAAAATGAGCCTACAAGTGTATGTGTGACGATGATCTTATTCGTTGAGCTTTGGTGTTTCAAATAAACACTGAAACTAAATAGTTTAAATATTTGATACGTGTTATAAATTAAATAATGTACATTGTTGCTGCGAGAATATTTTCTTCAATAAATAGTGATCAATTTTCAATCAGTATTTAGTGATTTGTAATAATTAAGACAATAAATGAATAATTTCATATTTTGTACAAAGAAATACGTTACAAGTCAGCTAAAGAATACATTTGATTGCCACAGCCAGAAATAATTCTTGTTGTGTAGAAATAATTCTGTAGCTTTTAAGAAACGTCACTTTTCTAGGACAATAATAGACCTGACAGTCGAGGCGACGACGTGCTACTTCGCTTTGCTTTTTAGATGGAAATATAAAATATCTACGAAAATGTAATTGCGCTATACGTCTTCTGTATAATAATGGGACAATGTAACTGAAAGTGGCGATTGAACTTCTTAAAAGAAATCTATTTTTATGTAGTTTTCGTAAATACAAGTAAATTCGCCTCTAAAAGTTTGTACAAAACCACAGATTTATGTATGGGCATCGCCGGCATCACGAAGTGGCTATCGACGCGTGGATCCACGCGCGACCGAGGCGTGCCTGTAAGAATTCGCGCATTTTTACGGTATAATAAAAATCGTAAATAACGCGAAGTGAGGCAGACAAAGTCGGGTCACGATGTGCCCGAGGGTGCGGACCGTCATCGTTCACTTGTGAATTTATGAGTTGTCCACAAGAATCACATACGTCTGATAATAATTTAACCGTGATTTTAATGTTTCTAATTTGATAATTTATTAAAAATTGTAGAATGATTTGATTACATTAATTAAAGTAAACTAATTAAATATAAACAAATGTATAATTTTATTGCCATGTATTTATAATACAGGTTTATTCTCGTTTTTAATTGTTTGTTGTACATTCAAGAATTCTATATTCACGTATGTTTTTATATGCTCGAATTCGTTCTTGTCATTTGAAAAGTTTACGCGGTAAGAACATTGCGTCTGTAATAACTATAGACTCAAGCGGTTTAATTCAGAAGCAATAGAGCGAACCAACTTAATTTTCAGGCTCACCGCAGTTTCCTTTGTATGTAACCTCGTCGGATTAACGAACTTCTGGTTCAGTTAAATTGCAAAGTTAAGTCTATACACTGTGTATGAACATAATGTTAGTTATACTCACACATGGCTCTAATTATTTTGTATTTCTATAATTTTACTATCATATGATATAAATGGTGTTGTATACTTAGTTTTATATTGAGCCGAAGTTGGAAGTGTGATGCTATCGACGGGCTCTTTATTAATGAGAAAAGCTTTAAATTTAAATGACGTATTTTTTGTGTATAATTCCCATTTTTCCTCTTTTTAAAACACGATAGGCCACTTAACGTGCCGTGTCGTAGCCGATAGCGACTTAACACTGTTCAATTCGACGACCATATTGGTTCTGTTTGGGTGCAATTTACAGTGTGGCACCGCCGGGGTTCTACCACTGTCATCTGTTTGACAGGATGCTTACCGATTTATTTTCATAGTAGATTCATTCAAATGCTCATCGTGTACAATATTTATGTCATTCTCTACCTTGCGCAAACCGTCACAATGCACAAATATAGTATTGCTTTCAATGCCACAAATGTCTCGTAATTTTTCAGAAGTTCGTTTTAAACGGTTTCACTGTATTCTTTCGCATTCAGTGCTTCAGATTTATATACCGCTTGTACAGCGTTTACTGAACAGTTTTCCGCCGTCTGATGTGACCCTGTTCTTTTCTCTTTGGTTTTTTTTTTGTGAAGTTATGTAAATATCAACGTGATTCAGTAAAAAAGAAATATCCTTTTTATATATATACAGTAGCATCATTATGTTTGATAGCGGTATCCATTAATTCAGAATCTCGCTTGTCACCTACCGCACGGACTGCTGATAATGGCTTCACTAATAAATAGAAGTCAAACGATTTCTGTAATAATTTAAAATAATTGAAAGGAAAATGTTATGTTTGATAACATTTAACATTTATTGCTCTTAACGTCCCGTCGAACCGGTTCGTGTATTCTTTCTTCTTCGACCACAATTTACAATATATGTGCTTAAGTTATTTAAGGTAATTGGGTAGATAAGAACGGTATCTCTAAGCGATACCAAAAAGATATATTGTTAAATAAACTGCGTGTTCAATTTCTTAAAGAATTTTGGAGTTATTCGTAACATTAATTCGAAAACCTTGTCTCTGTCTCGATCATGTAGTTGTTCTTAGAATTTATGTCCTCTTTGAGAAAGTGTTCTCATTGTTTTCACAGTCGAAGTTTCTGCCTTTGGCAGTGCTTAGATTCTGAAATCCGTTCACTTTGTAATTCAGTTATAAAACTAACAGTTTTTTCTCAACTGCAGAGAATGCAATTCATTTATCTATTTCGGACTCTATTTACGTAACATAGAAAAGTGCAAGTACAGAAAATTTGTAATTTTCATTTTTTCAGGAGATATGTATGTCTTATGTATGATGTGATGTAAATTATAATGTACGTAAATTATGAAGTTAATTTTGTGTAAGTAAATACATAAGTGTTATAACAGTGCTTAAGCCGGGATTTTTTATGTCTAAAACGACGGAGAGGTTTTTAAGAAGTTTAAATTTGTTTACTGTTAGCTAAACATTATTTTTCCTTATTCGTTTCAGCAAATACTTCGTTTTTATTGATCTTTTCTTAAGTTGTTTTGGATCTACTCTTCGACTTGTAAGACAGTTACAGTTACTTATTTTTTATTTATTTTGTTACATTTCGTAGATTTTATACTAATTCTTATTTATACTAGTATGTACACCTATGTTATTAAAATATATGTATAATCGTTAGTGCGTCTAAGTGCGTCTGTTAGTGGTCGTGTAACTTCTGAACGATTTGACCGATCTAGGTCGTAAATATATGTATTTGTATTTCTTTATTTGAGACGATGATTTATAGCCATGCTAGAATCTGATAAATGGTGCTGTAGTAAAATGATTGTAACTAAAGCAAATTCATTGCTCCACCTACCGTAAACGGCAGAAAAACGGTTTCCTGGCCACTTAGTTCAAACATAAATCTTATTAATTGGCGTGCATCTCGTCTGCCATGCGGATGACACCCTGGTGTCCGCTGAGGTGAGAACTTCGAGAGAACCATCTGGCTTACCGAGTTTGGGGTGGCCTGTGTCATTGGAAAATACAAGAGCTGAGCTTTCGGGTAGTGCCTTATAAAATTGAGGAACCCCTACCATTGTGAAATCCACATACATTTTTGTCCGTCGCTTTCACAAAATTTTTCATGTTTTTTTTTTCATTAACTTTTTGAAGTTAGTTATAGGTTGCTTTGATCCAAATCATTGATGTAGCAATAGGGCCTATGTCTAGATCCCTCAGCCAAACCCAGCAGAAATCTTATACATGTTATATAGCAGATATATGGGACGCCAAATCTGTGTTCATGGCGTACAGAAATGCAAATTATTTTTGTTTACTACTGGTGTGATTTAGACAACCATACGTAAAAGTTAATTCTCCACACACAACGATAACTGTCCGGGTGATTATAAAACATATTTATAGACTTGACCTATTATCAAGAGGTAAATTTAAATTTGTTAAATGTAATAATTATATACATACCTTCAAGAACAATGTTATTCAAACTTATACACCTGTGTATGAGGTGAAATCGTTAATTTATTTGTCACAAAAAAATAGTGACTGGAAAAAATAATTTTTTTGGTAAAGAAGATAGATAAATGCAATCAAATATCATAACAAAGTAACCGTGACAATAGTATTGTTTCCTATTATTGTAAAATCTCATTTTTTAAGCAAACGTTCTTGTGAAAATACAGAAATATTTTGACAATGAATAACTCGTCATTTGAAATTGCGAACTTGTTCTATTCTACAATGTAATGTCAGTGATATAAAGTGGCAGGATATACATATTATGTATTGTTGAAATATTTATATGGTTAAAATAAATATATATTACAAAATATTTCTATGTAACTACGTAGATAATTTTAGGCATATATATATCCGTAATATGGACAGAGAGAATGGAGGGCCAAGCATCGTGATCAGGTGGTTTAGCAAATGATTGGACTGTTTGATCTGCTTATTTTAATGTGGAGCTATACTTATTATTACAAAGACTCTAGAAAGCTAAATATGGAGAATAGTATTAAAATATTATATTTCTACGGTCAAGTGTTACTCAGTTAGGTAAAAGTTAAGTTAATATTAATGTACAATACTTTTTAGAACATACCTATAACGTATACTCAACCTTTATGAAGTAAGTATTTTAAAATCATGCGACAGTGCCCTTTCTAGCACTATTTTTTTCCATACCTCACCGGCAGAACTCCTGTACAGCTTCAATCCCAATTATTCGTCGGAATCGTTGTCCACTGTAATTGGATTGGGCTGGCAACCGGACTTGTTGGCATTTTAATTGTGCTATTGTGACGGCCGGACACTGCGCCGCCCGCACCGACACTGGCCTCGCTCGATAGACAAACCATTTTTTATTTTGCACACCAGCTTCTACGGAGCTTTACTGATATCTACATAGGTGAATTTCTAATTATTCATGTAAAGGAAGTTCTTCGCCCTTCATATAATTTAAACTTGCCGAACATTGACATGACAGCTCTCTCGACGTAGCTTGAAAGTATAAAGTAGTATTCTGTGGATTGAAGAGAAAGATTATGTTTCATTGAAAGACTGTACACAATAAATTTAAAATATCATAGTGGATTAAAAGGAAAGTGTGAAATAGTAGCTTTAAATATTGTTTCTCTTTTCAGGTAAGATACCAATACCTATGTTATTACTTTAAAGAAATAATATAATACGTTATATAGCAATATTTAATGTCTAATAAAAAAACTCAAAATATTTTCTTTTCAGAGCGACGCAATTTTGTTTTTATTTCGCACAGTATTAAAAACACATTATATTAATATATAGAAAAACTAAAATTAATTTAAATAGACCTGTTCCCACGGCGTAGATAATAAAATATTTGAAACGTTGCAAAATAACTGTCTCGTAGCGTCAAACATTCAGCCAAATGTCTAATGTTTTAGAAAATCGAAACATTAATGGAATAACTGACACATATTGTCAAACCCCATTTGAGGAATTTTGATGGATCTTGAAATGCAAGGAATCTGTGTTAAGAACGTTTTCTCGGTAAAATGAAGTTGAAAGTTGGAATTTAGGAATGATGATACTGAAGAAGTGTGATTTTGGTCAGCTATTCTTTAAGGGACGCATATAACTTCACGCTATTTTCCATTCGAGTTGGATAGCGTCTAGCTACAATAACGTTAGTTCTTAACGTAATTTCTGACAATCAATATTTAGATTTATAAATAGCTTAGCGTAACTACAAGTAGACAGTGACGACCGCCTAGCTTATTTTGTATATACGTATGTCTTAATGTATCTTGGCTGATATTAAAGCATATGTAGGAAGATAATAATAATATAATTAACTCAGACATTTCACAAAGCGCCATCTAGTCCCAAAGTAAGCAGCACAACGCTTGTGTTATGGGTACTAGACAACTGATATACTACTTATATACTTTTCTTTTGTAAATAAATACATATTATACATAAACACCCTGACTCGGGGCGGGAATCGAACCCGCAACCCCCGTTTACTTTTCGGCATGCTAAGTCATTGCGCCACGGAGGTGGTCTATAATATAATATAATAAGCAGCTAGCAATTCTATATCATCTGTTTTCTTTAGATCAGCGAGGAACTATTACCTAAGAAATTAAAGTAAATATTAATGAAATGTCTAGTTCAAGGTCAAATCAATTTATTCAAGTAAACCTAATTACAAGGTGTTTTTGCATGTCAAATCTACTTTAGTGCGTTTCGAATAGAAAACCTGGACATTGAGAAAAACTAACAAGAAACTCATTATCAGCATCATTTTTTCAGCATATTTTTTTAACAATAGATTTATTAATATACAATGTTTAGAAAGCCAGTAAATGCATGTGCAGAGAAGATTATTTCCAGACTTTTATTTTGTCTTCAACGTAATCTTTTATTTTATAGTATGATCTTCTAATTGACGTACGTTTTATAACAAATCTAAATCTATTTTCCGTTAATGAGGAAGTTTATTTTAAAAACGAAGACAGTTACCCAAAATTAAAACATTCTACTCGTGTAATTTAAATTTTGGAATAACTAATTAATTTAAATAGCCAGTCCATTGCTTGTTTCAAGCATGCTGCCAAGGAGCACTATATGAAAGATGTATGATATGTATTATATTTGTGTATAGTATATATATGTAATTTATATTAGTGTATTTTATTATCATTATAGCAAATACACACAGTGTATATCTTTTCTATTTTGAATTTGTCACTCTCGCAGTTCTGCTGGAAGAAATTTCTTTTAGAATTAAGCTGTATCTTTTGCTCATCCTTTCTGTATGTATCTTTTTTGTAATGTTTGTGTGTGCAAGAAATATAAATAAATTAAAATAAAAATTAATTATGATCTCAGGTTTCCATACCATGAATATCGCTTTTCTTTTTAAACAGATCTATATTTTTCCTCGTATAATATACATAACAGTAATTTCAAAGATGTGTAACAATTGTATGACACCAAATATGCATTAAGCTCGTACATTAGATATCAGATACCGAACTAGAGGAGCACCCATTAACGCCTAATTTTCAAGCCAATTTAGAAAAGACCATTTCATAAATTGATCAGCCCAGTATCGAAATCGAGATCGAACCAGTCAAATATAAATTATATTCTGTAACAAAGAAATGTAAATGCATTTCTTAGTTGCTGTTCTTTTTACTGATTCGTCTTACTTTTATTTTACTATACAGAACCGTTGTCAACGCTGTGGTCAGTTCGGAATATTTTATACAAATTTTAGAAACAAAAACAAAGCCCGAGTGACAGGTACACTTGTTCGTATTGCTTATTTTTGTTTAGTATAGTTTTATCAACTACCAATCGTGGAGGCGCGGCGTGTAGTACGGATGAATAAAATATTTCTGCTTTTGGCGCGGTTGCGTGCTCCCAAATGGGAAGTTTGGATGCCGCTGTAATGGAGTTCTGAAGTTTGGCATTCGCTTCTATTATTGGCCATGGAATTGTTTATTGTTGTTGCCTTAAATTTTATGCTCTAGTTAACGAAGACATTAGGTCTTATTAAGCTATTTATCTATGCAATTTCGATATTAGGAATCCTCCAAGGATTTCCATCTTTGATGCTTTGTGTTCCGCGTACTGTGTTATTGAAATCGGCTTCGTATTAAATTACTTTTACAAGAAACTTTGTCTATATAACTTTATATTATTTACTTAAAATGCTCGAAGCGTGTCCGCGGTCGGTCATCTTTTGTTCTTTGTTCTATTTTATTTTTCAAATTTTTCGCAACTCGCAGCCACTCTTAAAATGAATTCTTTCCCTGTCTTCTACGAAAAGGTATCGCATGCTTCGCCTTTGTATCACTTTTTGCGCTATGTTATGCATGTTGTTCCGATTTGGACATTATTTATGTCCATTTCGTGAAGTAAAATATTAATATATGCTCTTAGAATTCTCTTTCCTCGTTCGACATACTTTTATTCGGTCGTGTAAAAGTCCTGTCACGCTTCGCCAAATTATGAAATAACTTCACGTTAACAGAACAAGACTAAGTTTATATAAATTAAGAATCTTAATTTAGTCATAGCACACCATCTTACATTTGAGTAAAGTGAATGTACATGTATTAAAAGTTGCGAAATATATTATTTTGATTATTTGATCTATGAATTTTGGTTATTTTGTACATTTGAAAATTAAATTTTCTACATTAAGCGGTTTTCACTTTTCAATTGAAAAGTTATTTGTGTAAATCTGTTGACACTTATTACATTAATTGATCCGTGAAATCACTTTCCAATCCATAAACACAAAAGCTATCCGCAAAATCAAAACCAAAGCAAATTACTATTATATACGTAATAGGTGAAAATTATTAAAAACAAACAATTGTTTGCATGCTGAAACCGATTTTAGAAAGTGAACGTAATATTTGTTTCGCAGACATAGTCTCACGGTGTTTTTGTAGCAATACAATTTGAACAGAGATTATGGCAGAGCTATTACTATACAGTGAACAAATTGCTGAGACACTACTAGCTATTCGTATAAATAACATTATGTGTAATAGCGGTGACACTAATCGTCTCATTCTTTTTAATGCGCTACGCATGTGTACATTGATTTTTTATACATGCCATCTATAGTTTTATACCGTTATCCGCAATTTTGTTGCTGTTATATTGTCATCATTATGAGAATGCTCTGCAATTATATTTTGATTTAACTTTTCTCATGTGTATCAAAGTTGCGTGCTACAGAACGTTTTTTTGGCGTGTGACATTAATTCGTCGTATATTTGTAGTTATTCCTCTTTTTGTAGAACAAGAAGTCATCCTTTTATGTTCAACACTGTAAATTATTGTATGTTACGGGTAATTTTTCTGTTTTATTTATTGCATTTATTTTGTGTCTTGATTCAGATAGCAGAGGAGTAATATCTTATGACAATTTTTTTAAATTACTTAACTTAGGTACTTCTTTCCAAAATATATTGTTTTGGTTACTGCATTTGAAAAAAAATAGTTTTATTTAACAATATTAGCAATTTAAAGTTCATCATAATCGGTTCAGGGGTTTGTTATTTCCCCTACAAAGTTACATCCCTCTTCTCACCCCCTTGTGGATAGTTTTTTTCTTAAAGTAGCCTATGTCCGTCCCCTGGTGTCAAACTGTCTCTGTGCTAAATTTCATCAAAATAGGTTTTGAGGACGAAATCGCCACGATTTAGTCGTGAAAACGTAACAGACAGACAGACATCATTTCGTATTTATAATATTACCATGGATATATTTTTTAACAATATTATGTTACATAGGTCACTAAAATTATATTACACTAAGTTTTAATTATACATTTATTTACATACATACATTTTATTCGTTTATTTACATAAATATGTAATTTATGACACAAGGTTATGTCATACTTATTATATAATAAATACGTAATAATATACTCATTTATTATATCGATCGTGTGATCACTAGGCTTATAATATTATGGGTAACTAACTGAGACACCCAGACGGCAGGACGATTCAGAATCGTTTGTTTTCTAATTTGACCTGGCCGGGAGTCTAACCCAAAACCTTCGGCTTGGAAAGCAGATGCTCGAACCACTGCACCAACAAGCCATTCACTAATTTTGAAGTACTTGCATGTTACGCATGAGGATAATTTGAAACCAAGATAATTGTGTTCAAAAAATACTGTGTCCAAAGTTTAATTTCTTTTGTGTTTAGTATAACACAATTACTGAAGTTGTGTTCACCCGCAGATTATTCTCAAATAAAACTGTCGCGAGTGCTATCACAGCGAAAGACTCTGACACTCGTTATGTTCCCCTGATTTAACTGTCTTGACACTTACAAATTTTATTTGTCTTTTTGTGTTGCAGCTTTTACGTGCAAATTTTATACTCTCCGAATTAACTATTTGGGTTTCGTCGTAAACGAAATTAAGTTAGATTCTTTCGGGAGTTTCGGTATTGAAATGGACTAATGTATTTTAATTTAAAGAGACAACCCTATAAAAATTTCTTGTATTTATTTCGTGTTATAAAGGCTCTTATTTTGGAATGATAGCATTTTCAGAGTTCAATTCTAAAATTTGATAAAAAATGAACACTTACGGCGTGACATCAATGACAGTCTGTTTCCGTCTGTCCGAGTCTATCGAACGCTAAGAAAGGAAGCTGAAAGTTATTAGTAAATGGAGGCCTAAAGGCAAAGTTTAACTTTAAAAGTCAAAAAGTTTTACTTTTGAGTAGAAATTTTTATTTTGAAGAGTTTTGGTTTGTAATTTGGAAGCTTAAATAAAAATTAAAAGAAAAATTTATTGTTAATTGTGTAGGGTAGGGTTTCAGAAAGCTCTTAACGTCACGAACTAAAAATGTATATTATGGGAAAATTATACTTTAGCAGTAGCTTTAATTTCTTACAATTTGTCTTATAATATAAAAAATCTTAGTATAATAGTGAAAGTGTCGGGAACCGCTTAGATTTATTACAATTTTTCTTACATGAAATCTTAGCGGGCGCCGACGCATTTATTCGTATTAACTTGTTAATGTCAAAAGCACTCGCATATACCTAGGCGAAAATGTGTGAGGAGAATGATGAGATTTGAGGAAGCGAAAGAGGTATGTAAGGACCGCGACGCTTGGCACTCCGTCCTCTCTCCCCCCGTTGGGGATACAGCGTGAAGATATGTATGTATGTATGCATGTAATTTGTTAACCCATTGTTAAAGTACGAGTCTTCCAAAGGACGTAAAATAGTGAATTACAATTATTTATGGCTTTTACGCCTACACAAAAAATAATATGTCGACTTCGATGGCGTTGGGGTTTAGGTCTTATATCTAAGCGCGGAAGGTTTCGAGTTCGATTCCCGGTCGGGTGAAGGATTCCTGCTAATTATTTTTTGTGTCAATTTATTAAATGTCAAAATTTAACGTTGATTTGATACTATTTAAAGTTAGATCAAAGAAAACCAATACTTACCTTCTTTTATTAGTCTCAAGCTGGTCGTTATCAGACTTTCGGTTGCCAATAGAGATCAATTTCATCGTTTTTAGCTGCAAAGTGCCTAAAATTTCTTCACAAATAAAATTCAGACTCGAATTAAATATATGAAACAAAATCGCTAATACTGTTTGTCTATTTGTGCGTTTAGTTCTTTTAAACTATGCAGTTTTTGCCATCACATGGAATAATTTCTTCTGGAAGGTTTTCGCATAGGTATATATTACAATAGATCCTACTTGAGCGAAGCCACGGCAGGTCTCTAATTTTAGATTTAGTAACGTGTTGACTTAAAATATATATATATATATGTAAATATGACTTAATACGTGAACTCGATGAAGTTTTTTTATTTGCTTCTCTTTTAATTTTTGTATAAACTTTGTATAGTGTTAACTACTGCGAAATATTGAGGCTAGCAAGATATATAACTGTGAAGAAAATCTCTAGTGATCATGTGAGGATTCCATTTTTCTATATGGGCCATGGAACCCTGAGAAGCACGTATTGGCCATATTTAATACTCGTAATGACTGAATGATTAACCACATAGCAAATTAGTCGTATTATCGCCAATGCAAGCGACGCATCCTGCATACAATTACTTGATCAGTAAACGTCACTTGTCTTGTTCTAAACCAGTTTCAACACCCGAGACAAGGTAACAGCCCGAGTCGTTACTTATTATGATATGATTTACTGGAAAATAAACCTAAAATGTTTAAATCATTTGTACGTGGTCTCTTAAGCGCGTGTATTTAAATCACTAAAAGGTATTTCATGTTATATTTTTTGTATTTAACCTAAGTTATCTTTATATGTAAAATTCCGTTCAGTAATTCTTCTCCTCCCAAATGGCTTGACCGATTTTGATGAAATTTAGAATGGAGATAAATTAAGACCCCGAGAAGGACATATACCTTTTTGTAATTCCACGCAGACGAAGTCGCGAGCAATTTACTATAAATGTGAGACTACGTAAAATATTATACTAATAGGATGTCACAGTTGTAAATATTATTACTATTAGTTATTATTTGCATATTGTTGATGGAAAAAGATGCACTTAGTTTATCGTACTAAAATCTGTCTAAGATCGTTTTATCGATTAGTTGCAATGTGAGCAAGGGGACGAATTGGAAATTTTGGCTGTAGGGATTTCAATTTTTTTAAGCAATTACAAAACGTATGAAAGTGATATTTGGTAACCTGATTCTTCATTTCATTGACTTCTTTTTGTCAGTCGCGTTACACTATTGGTAAACTTTTGTAACAGAAAAAATCAAAGAAACCTTACCTCTTTTAAAACAGAGATTTACATTTTTTGGAATAACGGAACTAATTTATGCCTCTAAATTTTCTGTGTAGGTTACTGAACACACTCTTCAATATGTCAGTTGGTTTTTAAAAATTAATTATAGTTTTTGATATAAATCAAAATAACTTTTTTTGTATTTTTCATAAGCTTGCGCGCGCTCGTTTCTATGGCGCTGAAAGTCTATTTCATATTAAATTATTACTTATCACTACCTTACCTTAAATTTGTTTTTGGCGATCCACAATAGCTAAAATGCAGCATTCTATTTGTCGAAGAAAGTTATTTGTTGTTGCGAAGTGGAATAGTTCATTTCTGGTTAGGTTATGGTCATCATTGAGGCTTAAAAACCTAAGTTTGAAAAATACGATTCGTGCCTTTAGCGAAAATATTATTCACAGGATTTTTAAAAACTTCTAAGATGTTCCGCTGTTAGTCTCGAAACTGCTATAATTTTTAGCAGTTTCGAGACTAACAGCGTTATGTCTTTATGTATCATGTAGTATTGTTTATTTCATTGAAGGCTTTTGTATTTGTTTATGAATTCTTTGAGCCCATTTCAAAACGGCTACATTGACTTTGGTTGGTGTGGAACATTTACGACCCTGTATCTTATTTAGCGGGTTTTTTATGTCAGTTAAAAATGAACTTGTTTTACTGTTTTACTGAGCAGTACCTACATATTTACCATGATGTACACGTAGTAGAGCGCAGAGCAATTTTCACGTCACTGTACACTTTGTCATTATGCATCAGGATCGTGACGCCTCGAAACAACTTGCAATTATTTTGTATGTAAAAGAAATTCTTTCTGAGATTGCACAGAGTTTTCTGTGCAGTAGTGTTTATACTATAAACTTTATAGATAATCGTAATTTATAGTAGAAATGACGTAATGTTCTATATAAAAATGTGTGAATAGATTATTATCAAATTCCTATTAATATTGCGAATTTAAGCTTTGTAATTATTTACGATTATTTGTCTGTTCGATAAATTTGAGCTTCTTGTTATTAAATATTATAGCCTTTATTTGAATGAATGGTGTCACTTAGGTATTTAATTATTTTCTTTTAAACTTCACAAAATTTTCGAATGACTCCTCTCAAAAGATTTCGTAATTCCCAATGTTCACATTATTATAACGAGCTAGCACCGCGTCGGCAATGTGCAAAGCAAACTGTGCTCACGGCCAGTCGAATAACCGATACTTTGCCGTAATAGCCGCGATCCAGGCATGCGATAACAAGCCGCCGATAGCTGAACTCGTATTTTATTTATATATCAGTTCTCTTTAGCTTCTTTTTCAATAACTCTTTTTCCTTCTCACAACGGAAATATAGCTCCTTTATGACATGAGACTATATTTGTCATTTACTGATGATTATGGTAATTATGTGAGTAATGCTAAATATTTGAATAAATTCCTAAATCCAGTGACAGTTCCCAACATTGCGTTGCTGAATGATTCGTCAAAATTTTGTTGTTGAAAATAGCTTAGTCATTGGCACATGTTACAACAACCACGGCATCGTGAAGTCTTTTGTATCGACCTAGTTTGCAATAATTTACAAGTTTCATGTAGGAAACGTATAATTATTACTGCAAAATAGTAAAAATGAGCGCAAAGTAACGTTACTGCCATATATGGTATACCATTATCATTACACAAAGTTTTTCAAGTTATCGTCGAATATGTATTAAAAAAAAATTGTATAGTTTAGAAATATTTTACAACTAGTAACGTGAGAGAACACGAGAGGATCAAAAGGAACTTTGGACATTGTAAAATTCCTTCACATTGACGTTTCACTGTAAATAAACGAAAAATAAAAATGTTTCGTATTCCTTGAATGTATACGTAAACGAAAAGAAGACATGACAGTTTTGCTGTTTTAATTATGTATGTATATAAAGAGAAAACGTAGATATAAATGGCTAAAGTGCATTCACATTTGCGGTAGTCTGCTCGTAATTTGATGCCATTTTGTAGAGACGACGCTACAGGCGCGAGTTCATTAAGAAGCCAGCCGCAATGCTATTGTTAACGTTTTTAATTCACGTGTCCAGTGCACGCGCCTTCTCTCTCACCGGAGACCGCTGCGAAATCTGGTTGGAAAATTAACGTCACATTTTTATTTTTTTATTTTTCCTCGTTGACGAAATATATTGTATTTATTTTACGCTTCGATCGTAGCGGCGTTCAGAAGTACTTAATGTTTATTTTTCGGTTTTTTCGAAAAGTGCAGTTTACTGATCTGAAGAGTTATTTTTCAGTGTGACGCGTAGTTCTCAAAAGTAATACTTAATAACTCCAGACGGATAATATTGCATGGCTAATTACTAAGCTTTGAGCTTGTGCTTACTATGTATACCACATAGTGAACTGAGGGAGTATCCAGTAGCAATATCTTCACTTTCAAGACACCGACCGGCTTTCTAACATTCGGCATTCAACAACAAATCACAAACAATTTTGTCTGTGTGGTCCTGACAAGGAATTGAATTCAAGATTCTCGATTTAGAAGGTAGAAATACTAAATTTCATATTAACTGAATAGATTTAAAAACATATTTTATTTTATTATACATATTTTTAAATAAAAATGTACTGTTTCCTCTAAGGACGCGCGAGCCAAAATCCCAGTAAGGTTATCGACCGCATAAAAATATAATTTATATCCGTTTTGTCTAGATAAAGGTGAACACAGCAAAAAGTTAATTGTTTTGATTGCCAATACACAAACACGTCCGGCCGTCTGACTGCGGCAAGTTATCGCCTTAGAAAAGCGTCCGATCTTAATTAGTTTTCACGTCTTTGAAGGCGCCTAGTACGATACAATCTCTCACTTGTTACAATTTGTTTTCCGTTGGCACTGTTCAAACCTGATACCTTTTTGTTTCACTGGTTTTTATTTGGATGTTCCCGGTGATGTATGGTGATTGGCTCCCTTGTCCCGGCGGCTGTGTATCTTGTTTATCATCATGATAATTCTCTCGACGTTTGCTCGAGAAACAATATTACCAACCGAGATTCCACGTTCCCCCGCTGACTGATATGTTTATTGATTAATTTTGTTTTTAAAACAAATTGAAACAATACGCTGGCGAATTTAATTTATAATGTCAGTTCATCGACCCGTAACGAGGCGCGATATCTATGCGTTATCTAGTTTTTGTCGTGCTGTATACAATACGATGAAAAATGTTCTATTGTTAAAACAGTAAGATAACACGTCTTTGCCTTGTAAGTTTAACAGAGCTACGATGAATCGCCATTCTCCATGTGGCTTCGTTCAGTTATGATTATGAGTCGGCATCTCGTCGGTTTTTTACAGTATGAGTGATCCTTTCGTCCAATTTAATATTTACTGCTTGTCAAATATTATTTAGCCAGTTCGTCTTCTCAGACGATTCTTGCTTATTATTTTTATTTACACGGCTCTTCTGTTGAATTTTATTTTTATGGGCTCACAATTTGCCAATAAGTGAAGCGCTCGAAATAATTATGGAATAACGAATCCTTGTACGTTTGACTGTAATTGCTTAATTGAACCGCCTACTTATTCTAATACCTTCTCGTCGTACTCCTGTCTCCCATTTAAAAAATAAATCCACTATTATTATTGTTATTAAACGAGCAATATTTGTATGTATACGACTTCGTCCACGTGGAAAATTTTTCCTATACCTACATTGTTGGAGGTCTTGAAAAAAGTAACTTTCTATCGCGGAGCACCCGCCATATCTCATTTATGATGATGTCAAATGTATAAAAACCTTCTCTTGTGTATCCCATTTCATTTGATACCTATATTGTTGGAGGTCTTTTAAAAAGATATTTCATATCGCGGAGCATCCGCCATATTGGATCTATGGTGACGTCACATATACAGAAATCTTCCCCTGCGTATTCCATTTCATTTGATATCCATATTGTTGGTGTCAAACAAAAAAAAAATGACTTCCTGTTTTGGACCATCCGCCATATTGGATTTATGATGAAGTCACCATATACAGAAACCTTCCCCTGCGTATTCCATTTTATTTGATACCCATATTGTTGGTGTTGAACAAAAAAGTTATTTCCTATTATGGAACATCCACCATATTGGATTTATGGTGACGGCACATATAAAAACCGCATGTCATTTCTTATACAAAGTAGCCTACGTTTGTTTTCGGGCACATACTTTCTCTGTACCAAATTTCATCATAATCGGTTAAGCGGTTTAACATTTTTCCTATAAAGTTTCAACCCCCTTTACATTCCTTTAGGGATAGATATTTAATAAAAAAAAGGTCTTTGTTTTTTTTTAATAAAAAAGTTTTATCTTTGTACCAAATTTAAACTTAATCGATTCAGCGATTTAGCATTTTCCCTATAAAGTTTCATCCCATTTTCCACTTTTTAGGGGTACATTTTTGTCAATTAAAGATGTCTATGTTTTTAATGAATAAGGTTTATCTCTGTACTAAATTTCATCTTAATCGGTTTAGCGGTTTAGAATTTCTCATACAAAGTGTCATCCCCCGTTTCACCCCTTCATGGGTATATTTTTGAAAAAAGAAGGTGATCTATGTCCGGGCCCTGGTGTCAACCTATCTCCTTGCTCTATCATAAAAATCGGTCCGGCGGTTAATTTCGCAGCAGAGTTTACCTTCTCAATAGCACAGTAGCTGAGTGTACTACTCTGTCAAGAAAGTACTGGGAAAAGATCAATAATACACGAAATATTAGTTATTCATCCAAATTTATTTTATCACCTTCAAAGTATGCTCCTTCAAAAACGAAACACTTACGCCAACGAATAATCCAATTGTCAAAACATTTTTTAAACGCTTTTTGCGGAATTGAGTTCAGTGCTCGCCGCGAATTCTCCTTTATGTCTTCTACCGAATGAAAACGGGTCCCACGAAGTTGTAATTTGAGTTTAGGAAAAAGAAAGAAGTCGGCTGGAGCCATATCTGGTGAATAAGGTGGTTGCTCGATGGTATTTGTTCAGAATTTTCTTTCCACAAATCTGGCCTTTTCCGTCGAATTTGCTCTCTTAAACGCCGCATAACGCCCAAGTAATATTCTTTATTTACCGTTTGACCTTCCGGCAAGAATTCCGAGTGCACAACACCGCGATAGTTAAAAAAAACAGTCAACATGAGTTTGACTTTTGATCGACTTTGACGTGGTTTTTTCAGTTTCGGTTCAGTTGGAAGGCGCCACTCCGAAGCTTGTTGACTAGTTTGCATGTAAAACTTGTAAACCCACGTCTCGTCACCAGTATCAATGCGTTTCATGAATGTTGGATCGGAATTGACTCGTTCTAGCATGTCCTCAGCCACTCTTATGCGTATAAACTTTTAAACTTTCCCGCTGCATTATAAAATATCTAAAAACACGGGAAATTAACGCGATTACCTTTTATTATCCCTTGACGTTTCGGCCGAATTTCATCGGCCGTGGTCTTAAGTAAACTGTCGCAGCAAGCTTCACTCCGTGTCCGAGGCAGATTTTATTTCATCTACCCCCGATATTTGTATATAATTATTAGGGTTCCTACACACAACACTCACGGTGTCCACACACTTAACCGGATGTGAAAAACGAGGTTTTGTCATTTGAATCACAGGATTCCACGCTGTTGATAAATTGTATCCACTTCCCCGATTGAAATTTTTGTGTCTCTTGATTTCAATTGCTTCACGCACGACTCTTGGATAAAAGTGGCGATTGGTGGAAAGGACTTGTGGGCGATAAAATTCTCTCCAATGATTCAGATCCGATTGGAGAAGATGTTCCGCTATCGCTGATTTGGTAGTTTGCTGGTTTTTTACTTTTTTTAAATAGATCCTTTTTTGTACGTCACTCCTTTCACATAAGGCATATAGGCGAGTTGTCTGCTCACGTCCGGATGTCTGTCCTTCTTTTTAGACCGCCTCATTCGTCGGTTAATCTGATATCCGTTCTTTATCAGTACCTCCTGAACATAATCGAGCTCTTGCTCCAGATGTTCAGGTTCACACAGATCGTACGCTCTGTTCTTCAGTGAAGTTATAACAGATTGCAGATGACTGGAATGGCGATGCGACGTGGCGTGCAGGTATCTGTCTGTGTGTGTAGGCTTCCTGTAAACACAGTATCACACAGACTCTTATGCGATTGAGTTTTTGGAGAAAATTCAGGTCTTTTGGGACTAGCCGACTGGCATCATGTTTCATACCCAAGTTTATTTAAAACCAACCCAAGATTATTTAAAATGGTACAGATCGACTCGTGAGTAGAATAATATTCTTTATTTACAGTTTGACCTTCCGGCAAGAATTCCGAGTGCACAACACCGCGATAGTTAAAGAAAACAGTCAACATGACTTTGACTTTTGATCGACTTTGGCGTGGTTTTTTCGGTTTCGGTTCAGTTGGAAGGCGCCACTCCGAAGCTTGTTGACTAGTTTGCATGTCAAACTCGTAAACCCAGGTCTCGTCACCAGTAACAATGCGTTTCATGAATGTTGGATCGGAATTGACTCGTTCTAGCATGACCTCAGCGATTCTTATGCGATTGAGTTTTTGGAGAAAATTCAAGTCTTTTGGGACTATCCGAGCGGCAATATCTTTCATACTCAAGTGGTTATTTAAAATTGTACGGATCGACTCGTGAGACACAGAAAGTTCGGCAGCTATCTGTCTCAAACTTGAATGAGCATTTTCATTCGCTATTTCCTTCACTTTTGCGATGTTAACTTCAGTTGCAGACGTTGATGGCTTACCAGAGCGAGGCAAACTTTCCATCATATCTCGACCGCTTTTGAATGCTTTGTACCACTCATAAGCACGTGTTTTTGATAAAGTTGATTCGCCGTAAGCCTTGTGTAACATTTTCAGTGACTACGAACACGAAATTCCATTAGCGATGCAAAATTTAAGACAAACTCTTTATTCGATGTTTTTGTCCATTATGTAATTCGCAATATACACTAGAATGATATAACTAAAAACAGCACTGTATTTAATCTAAATAACAGATGCAACTCAAACTCCGCGCCAAAATGGAAAACAGTTGTGCCAATCTAACAACAACAAAAAAAAAACAAAAAATTGAATTTGGAACCATAAACAAATCATCCATTCCCGATACTTTCTTGACTGAATGTAGGTCTACCACGCCGAAGTGCGCGGGTCCGAATCCTGCAATGTGATTAGACTTTTTTTGTTTTGTTTTTAATAAGTTCAAATCTAAGTTCAGTTTGCAACAGTATCTATTAAAACACATATCACTTTACAAGGCAAGTAATATCAGATAAAATGGGTGCTGTTTTTTAACGAAATGGCGACCAATCAACTTATCTGATAATAAATCTGTGTCGTATGTACAGGTGAGTCAGGTTATCTGATTTAGCTCACCGTTGCTGCTCGGAGACGGCGTCTAGCTTTGGAGTTATTTATAAAGTCTGTGGCTAAAAGTCATAGACAAAAATCTGTTATTTATTCTCCTGAACAATGAATTTAATGTTAAATTTAATGGATTTAAATATGGACTTGAACATGGATTTAAAGAGTAGTATTATACAAGCAATATTTGTATATTTTTATAAATTATTATTCGCGTTCTCGAAAATGGCTCTAACGATTTTGACGAAATTTTTAATATAGAGCATTACGGTGGTCAAAATTATAATTAGCTAGGGGTTCAATTCTGAGAAAATTCGTTTACTCTATGTTTTCACACACTTAAAACTTCTAAACTCTAAACTCTTCTGATTTCACAACAGTTTACCTTCTCAGTAATACAGTGGCTAGAGCGTAGATCTACCAAGCTGAAATACACGGGTTCGAATCCTGCAATGTGGTCAGACTTTTTGGTATTTTTTTTTTAAGACACCGAGTAAAGCTCGGTCGCCCAGGTGCTAAGTATTAACCGACTTAAATGATAAATATAATGACTTGGTAGGTGTCTAAAATAAAGATATTGTAGAAAAAATGTTTTACATTTTAATGCAAATGGAAACACTGATCATGTTCACACACGCAGGGTTCCGTTATTTTTCAATTGACTTTATTTCGTTGGTAATAGGAATCATTTTACATGAAGGGAAGAGTCCATGAAGTTTCAATAGGGAGATACTTAGCAAAGTTTCCATATTTTAAAGCTTGTAGTATTATTACGTTGCAGATGTACCAAAGTACAAGAAACTTGACTTATCGAGATTGAAGTTGCCGCCCAAGGTCTTCACTGTTTTTCCAAAAACCTTCATTGTATTTCTTGCTGTTCGAGATCCCATCATCAATGAAACTCAGATAAGATCGATTTTTTTTGTTGTTGGATGTAAAATCAGCACTCAATCAACAAGAAATGCCTTACATCAATTTGAACGGCATACGGCATAGAAATACAAGTATGAATCTTCTTATACACCAAGCAGAGCCATTCAGATTACAATGTATTAGTAAACGTCGAAAGCGGAAGAAGATATATGGCAGAAAGATATATGTCATCTCTGGTGAAGATCTGAAGACAGGAAAAACAAAGAACTGCCACCGGAACCGTTTAGAACGACGGAAATTCAGTTTTTTTTTATAGATAATTGTGACCGGAACCGGAACGCTTTTAATTTACTTTATGACAGTTATTTTATGTAAGCAGTTGCCGTTAACTAAATCGTTAATTCATTTAGAAGACATTACAATCTCCAGCTTATACCTGTCGATGATTATGCGCCGGTACTTTAAGTTCAACGATATATAACATACCGTGCTTTTCGATATCAACGGAGCGTGATATCATACTGACCTTTAGACTAGATCTTCATTTTTTTTAATACACGTACTTTTTTTTATTACTATCCTTTGCCCACGAGTTCGTCCGCGTGTAAAACAGGATAATATACATCCTATATCCACCCTAATGGCCCAATTTAAATATCGATAAAAGAATTTTTCAAATCAGATGAGTAGTTTCGCAGATTACCTCCTACATCCAAACTCTTTACTTCTTCTTAATATTATGTTTAGTCTAATAGGTAAATGAATAAAACACTAATTGATACTCGTACTGTAGGAAAAGTATCAAATTTTAGCTAGATGCCGTTTGCGTTTGACGTACGTCGTGTAATAGATTACTCTCAAGTGGTTGTGACGCAAGGAGCTTGCTTTATTTATCGGATGAAAAAGTGGATTTCCTTTTAAGGTCAAACAAGTAATATTTTTCTCCGGGCATCCGTCTAATCCTGCATGGCCACAACGGTCGGCCGATAAACAGGCGCGGCGGGCGCAGCAAATTGAAACCCGACCGAGTGTGAAATGACTCCAGACCGGCTTCCTGTCACTACTTCGACATATCTAATACTCCGCCTCTGTGAATTTTAACGGTCTCCTAAATATGACCCGATTGTCTTTCGAGCTCCAATCGACGACGGTTGTCTGCCAATAGACGTGTTGAAGCGTTGAAGGCAGGAAGAATGAAGGGCAGATTAGAGAGTTTATCTCAAAATGTATTTAAGTTATACATAAATGTATGTACTTGTATATCTGTAATTATTCCGTGCTCTAATTTCATTTTTGTTTGAAGTGACTGATTCTATTGTCATTGTCACATTTTTACAGAGTTTCTAGAAGCAAGTTCAAAGGGTCAATTTAATTTTAAAGGGAACAAAGCTCTAAGAAATTTGTGACAAAGCTTCTTTTATGAAAATAACTTTTTAATAAAAAAATGTTTATATATTTATTGCACACACATCATAAACAAAAAGAAAAATACACATAGAGAGAACGAGCCAAAGGTGCAGATTTCTATTATTTCTAGTATTAATGTCTTCATTAAAATTAATGTCTAATGTTATCTGTATTTCTAGTAGGAATGTCTTCCAGCACGATTACGGGAGTGACATTGGTAGAAAGATAGACACTGCGTACATACTCGTACATACTATAATCACAGATGAATATGTTTACTAGCGTAAAAAGATAAAATACTAAATTAAGAAATATGTACGACAATATAGATAGACTTGGTAAAAAAGTGCAACAGCAGTATAACATGAACATTTAATGAATTTTCCACTAACGCTCTTTCAAAATATTGGGTCCTTACATATGAAATTAGCGTTTTGTCGTACTGACCACTTTGATCTGAAATATCTCCTCTTTGGTTAAGAATTCCAAATTCAAATTTATAAATTCATTTAGCTGGTACATTTGAGTTTTGAAAACAGTCATTCATTTGTTTTTTCCTCATTATTTTTTTCTTTGGCGTCGCTTATTACCGCACAATGGAAAACATGAAATATCGGTATATTTAGTAGTACGAGTTCTACCGTGGCACCAGTGCTGCAGAAACAGCTCGAAGGATTAATGATGTGTACGGCGCTGGTGTCGCAAAAGAAAGCACGGTACGTTTTTGGTTTCAACGTTTTCGTTCTGGAAATTTCGACCTTCCGAACCAACCCCGTGGACGGCCGGAGACCAAAGTGGAAAATGAAGAATTAAAGGCTATTGTGGAAGCGGATCCATCACAAAGCACTTCAGAGATAGCTGCAGGCTTCGGGATAAGTGACAAAACTGTATTAATCCACTTGAAGCAAATCGGGTAAGTAAAAAAACTTGAACGATGGGTACCTCATGAATTGATTGAATCGAACTTGCAAACACGCGTCGACTGCTGTGTTACTTTGCTCAACCGACACAATAATGAAGGGATTTTAAATCGGATCATTACTTGTGATGAAAACTGGATACTGTACGATAATCGGAAGCGCTCGTCGCAATGGCTGAACCCTGGAGACCCAGCCAAATCCTGCCCTAAACGAAAATTGACTCAGAAAAAGTTACTTGTGAGTGTTTGGTGGATTAGCGCCGGTGTTGTTCACTACAGCTTACTAAAATCTGGCCAAACGATTACGGCAGATATCTATTGTCAACAACTGCAAACCATGAAGGAAGAACTAGATGCTAAACAACCGAGATTGGTCAATCGCTCTAGGCCACTGCTGCTTTACGACAACGCAAGACCACACACTGCACAACAAACAACCACAAAGTTAGATGAGCTACAATTGGAATGTCTGCGACATCCACCGTACTCCCCGAGCCTTGCTCCAACAGACTACAATTTTTTGCGGAATTTGGACAACTTCTTACAAGGAAAAAAATTCAACTCCGATGCGGCAGTCCAAACCGCCTTCAAAGAGTTTATTGATTCTCGCCCCCATGGTTTTTTAGTAAAGAGATCAATGAACTACCTATGAGATGGCAAAAGTGCATAGATAACAACGGTGCATACTTTGATTAATTAAATATATTTTACAAAAAAAAAATTGACTTTATATTCCTCCCGTACAAAACGCCAATTTCATATGTAAGGACCCAATACTTGGATAACAGCGCGTTTGAAACACGCAATGGACCGGCTCTCTCGAATTCGGGCGAAAAGGGCATTCCAACCTAACCTAACTTCCTGTATAGTAGAATATTTAGAGATTAAATTGAGTGGAGTGAGAAGAAATTTAAATTGAAGTATTAATATGAGAGTGACAGAGTTTATTAGAAAAACGGAAGTTTATAACGCTTTTTAAAGAAGAATGAAGAACATTATAAAGCAAGTAGAGAAGATGTAGATTCCTGCGAAGAAGTATAGGTAGCCACTTAAGTTGGGAGTCTAAATTCTGAGGTAATATCATATTTATGCAACATAAAAATAAATCGAATACAGTTTTGTTATCATTCTAATTTTTGAACCAGTGTTTCAATTACGTAGAAATAAATATGAAGTTAATTTGGGAATGAATCTATTACCGATTTTTAAAACCATGTATTTTTATTATTAAATTAAAACTCTTTACATGTTTTGTAAAGTTTATTATGTCGAGACATCGAGAAATAAATAAATCATTATTTATTTCTCGATGTCTCGACACTTTTTTCTCGTCTCGAATGAACCCCAATTTCCCGGAAACTCTCGCTTCGAGAAGTCGCGGCCAAAAACCAAATTTGATACCCACAGTACAAGCCTTGACGTAGTCGTTTGCGTAGAATTATTATTTTAGAGGGTTTTAGGTATACATCATATGCTTATACTACATTACGTAGTCATGTTGTCTAGAACGTATACTGTATATGTATTATGTAGAGCTGACCTTGCGATGTCTAGCTGGGAGCGGTTTGCAGATCGACGCCAACAAGTATGTAAACAATTAAAGCAGAGGATAATGTACATAGTTACAGAAAACTTTAGGCGCCTTAATGGATAAGCACCTTGTATTAAAGGGATTTCATTGTATAAAATATTCTTGTATTAAATATTAACTTAAAATCTGTTTTTGTTACATAGTTTATAAATTTTCCTGTTATGTATTTCTAAGGTCAAATTACGAGTAAACATTGTAAATATAGTGGTGCACAGCGAATCCGCTATTTCATTTCTCCGTTTATTCCTGTTAAGTTGCTTCACCGAAGTACATAAAATATCTGACAGTTTTTTGAGTTTGTTAGTCACCTTCAAGCCGGCACATTCACATATTTCTCTAATAAACGGTGCACCTAAATAAGATAGCTTGACTCTGACCAGCCAATGTGTCGGGAGTACAGTTATTTATTGGAGGCGCTTAATAAAAAATTAGAATGTAGTATAAACTCTTTTGAAGTTGAAAAAGCAAGTTCGGGCTGTCAAAGCAGGATTATCTACTTTTATATACGTGCAGGATACATACATATCTTCACGCCGTATCCCTAACGGGGTAGCCGGAGTGGACGGAGCGCCAAGCTTCGCGGTCCTTGCATACTTCTTTCCCTTCCCCAAATCTCATTATTCTCCTCACACCTTCTCGGCTAGGTATGCGAGTGCTTTCGACATTTAGCTAACACTTTGTCTTTTCGGTTTTCGTAAGTCAGCCTTGGTCTTTCTTGGCTTCTTTTACCACTCGCATTCGCTCTGTAGATTTTCTTCGTCAGTATCTCATCACTCATTCTTCAATGTTTCTATATTATATGCAGGATTATCTGTTAGATATAAAACAAATAAACTGATTATCGTTTGTTGTAAGTTGGAGTCGTTTGATTGCTGTATATTGTAGCGTGTTGGCGAAAATGAAAAAATTTAACTACGGGTGGTTATTAAATATCTGTGCTTGAAAGATTTTTCTGCGGAAAAAACAGTCAAGATTCAGAAGATACATTTGGGGTAAATGCTCCGCCGTAATCCACAGTTGCACGTTGGTACTCTGAATTTAAAAGTCGAAAAGATGATCCTTGTTTGGGACGAATGACAGAAGTTATAAAAGAAATAGTTAAAAAAGTCGAAAAAATTTTCTTAACAGATACTCGTTTCACGATACGTTTTATTGCTGAAGAAACGAAGAATTCGATAAGTAGTGTGCATAACATTTTACACTAATGCTTGGGGATGAAAAAAGTATCCGCGCGTAGGGTACCTAGAATGTTTATCGAAGCGCAAAAACAAATCGGGCTGAATATTTCTCGATGCTCTTTGAAATGGGTGCAACAAGATGCTGATTGTTTTTTCGCTGGGTTTATAACTATGGACGATACGTGGCTTCACCATTACGATCACGAAACGAGATTAGTCTATGACTTGAAAAAGACCATCATCTCCAACGCTAAAGAAGTTCATGGTGAGTCCGTCCGCCGGTAAGAATATGGGCTCTCCTTTTTTTTTTATATCAGAGGGGGCAAACGAGCAAGCACATCATCCGATGGAAAATGATCTCTTTTCTGGGATAGTTAAGCGACAGTAATGATTAAATCTGAATCATAGAGCTACGGTTGCGGCCACGTTTCATGCAGAAACGAGAGTTGTTTTTACCTATCTGACTGAACTGCGTGCAACAGATGATGCGTGGTACAATTAAGAAGTGTATGAGATACCACTGTATTTTCAATGCTTTTCATATAAATACATAAATAGTTTAAAGTGTAAATGTTTTACGGCTCATAACAAAAAATATTAGATAAATAAAGCAGGAACCCATAATTGACTTTTATTTCGTTGTACGAAATTGTAGCTGTGTTTAGAGTTGAACACGCGCGTGACTAATTTTTAGATCGTGTTATGCATCAAACTACATGAAACTGAACAATAATAATTGCAGTTTTACAATTGAAATAATGTAGTAGCTAGCACACTCTTATCATAATAATGAACATCAAATGAGAAATGCACTACGTAGGTATATCTATTTTCAAGATTTCGCTCATGGCTTATTAATTGGACTCAACTCAAAGCACGTCCCAGTGTAGGGTACTCCAATTCGACGATCATTGTCGCCGCTCCGAGGTGTCGTCGTCGGGATGTTCGTAATTATTTTAAAGACTAAAGGCTATTATCACATTAAGTATAGAGACATTCGCGTTTTGTTTTTATCAGTTGTTTCACTCTACTGATTGTGTCATTATGTAGTTAAGTTGTTTAAAGAATGTTAATATCGTTTTGATAAAGATACCTAGTCTGTCCGGTTTAATGGCACCGTCTCTTAATTTTGGGCCGTTTGATGGATATCCTTTTCCATTAGCAGCGGGAGTGTCTTAATTTCTTCATAGTTGAAGCCTTAAGTGGTCCGCATGTTGATTCTATCAATCAACGCAGAGGCGGTGAGCCGGATAGGGCTTTATCGCTACAAAGTGGCATCGATTGATCGTGTCGCGGCCGGCACCTCTTATCATACTAATTACTGGTTTTAGTGAAGCTCTACTCTGTCGTATCGAAGTGTGTTGACAAAAAATTAATAGAATAAAACAATAATTTATTTTGGGCACTAATGGTACATTCTAATCATTCTAATGGAACGCTCCGTCAGTAATGATGTAGCTAGGTAGTTCATTACAATTTAATCTTCTGCACACACTTATACCTAAGTTTAGCGTAATAATATTCGTAGCGGTATAATGGCCATAAAATATTTCCAATGTATCTGTTATCTTTTGCATAAGATAAGGTTGAATGAAACTTAATGAAAAAAATTAACACAATGTACCTACTCTATGATATAAAAACCTTATTAAATTAATCAGCTTTGCGTTAATCGACAAGTAGGTACGAGTTACTTTCGTTGCATCTCATCGTAAAAATTAATATCTCTTGACAGTGCCCACTATACCCCCTGCTAAGTTACCTTCCTTAATCACTCAAATTTATGTATATTTTATGATATGCTTTAATGAAAGTCGCCTTTTACGTTTTTTATTTGACCTCTGAATATTATATGGCACATAACGACTTACGGTCAGAATTTAAAAACGTAATAAAATTTCCTAAAAGATTCAACGTTTATTATTCGAAGAATATTGTATACTTCATTTTTATTCTCCATAATTCTGGCCATATTTTTCTGTTTTTCCTTTTACTGTATATTGTACAAAAAGTTACCTCGTTTACTCGTATCAATGATATTCTCCGTTTTTGGCAATAACTAAAATAGGTGTTGATGTCAGGTGCCAGATATTCTAACTTTAGGTACTCACATAAAAATGAACCATGTATTCTAGAATTATCGCTGATTCTCCCTGAACGATAAAATAAAAAATAAAACTAATAATTGTAGATTTTCAATATGAACGAATACGAAGTAAAAATATTTAATTTTTTTTAAAAACGTGTACTCTTATTATTATTCTGACATACTTACAAAAAGAAACAACAACTTACATAAATAAGAAAACAACGAATTTCATTTTTGTGATATTATTTAAACGCAATATACATAATATGTAAAGGAGTCGCTTTGGGATTTCGACATTTTCAATTTAACTGTAGGATATTGAGGCGTAAAATTATAGGACAGACAAGATGATTTTCGCGTCATCCAGACATAAAGACCGTAATCGTTGCGCATCGGCTGGAACTAATACGGGAGAAATGGAACGAGATAGGAGCTAAGAAGGATCGTAGAAAATAATTTATCCGCAACGGTAGAACAAAGGCCGGGTTACAATGGAACAAAAGAAGCTCCGGAACGGCCCCGGTTTGTTTTCTGACGGAAGCCTAATATAGGGAATCGATTGATTGTGCGGCCGGATATGGGCAGCCTTTTTTCTTTAGAAAAAAAAACTAATGTGTAAAAAGTGTTTTAAAATAGATAGCCGTAATACAGAGGAATTAAATTTTTCCGTATAATTTATTGCATTAAAAAACTGTGATTTGTATACCTTTGAATGCATATGATATTTTAACCTATGTTTTGTCATGCCTTTGCCTCCTCTGTGAAAAATTGCATTTACGAGATGTCAATTTTCAGTAAATCAGTTGATATGTGACAACCAATGCTGACGTGAAAAGTTTAGATCCACCTACATGTTACATTTATTGTACACTTTATTCAAACTCAATTCAAAGCTCTCGGACCCAGTATCACAATGACTGGAGCATTTGTTCTAAAAGTGTGTCTTTAAAGTTGTTTTTTTTTGTTGACTGACTTTCTAGATTTTTACTAGTGTGCGTAACTATGGAAAACAGTACAACGATACACAGCCAAACATGACATATTTTTATTTTTTATTGAATTCTATTAGCCAAAACATTTAAGATTTTGCAAATAATTATTTCATGATCGACCATAAGCTGGCACGAAATCACAGAACACATATGCTACACTGACAGTGCGAAGTTGTCATACTTATTATAGCTAACTGCTTTACTCGTGGTTACGCTCAATAAGAGAGAAAGAAACAGAAACATTCTTTCGACAGACGGTGATCAGAGCGGCAACTTATTAGTTATTATGGCTCCGTCCATTATGTTTCTTGGTTCGATTCACAGCTACTGAGTTTTCATGTTGGAATTTCAAGCTTGAACGTGATCAAAAAGTAAATGCAGCGTCTAGTGTCTTTAAAATGAGTCATTTTATCTACTTACTGCTTTGAGCAATGGGTAGGTATGAACTTTCTCTTAAGTATAAATAATTGTACTGTTTTTTATAGCGTAGCGTAGATCTTAAAAGTGTTACTCGAAGTAAATATTTTGTTATCGTTAAATAAACCGTAAGAGTTATAGCAATATTTTCTGCCCTATAATTTTTACAGAGTCGTAACTGGAGGATTTATTTTCTTCAAGATGAATGTCTGTAATTTTACAACATGGATTATTGTTTCATAATAAGAACTTTAAATTAAGTACAAGAGAATTGTTTATTAATTGCCTCATAAACATTCAGACACTCAACTTTACGAAGTCCATTGCTTTGTTTAATTTTCGAGAAATGAATGCTACGGTTACTGTATTTTAATTGATATTCAGCAATTGTGAATTTTATGGATCCCGTTAACGAGCGCATGTCGTGGTAATTGTATAATTGTCTTCTTGTTTGTTATTCTCAAATTATACTTTACAGCACATGATTCGTTTCACCTGATGATATTTCCTACCTGGTATTTTTATCAATAAAAACTTTTTTCATTTATGTAAAAATAACATTACAGTAATGTAGCAATACAGTAATAAACAAATGCTTCCACACAGATCTGGAAAAGAAAGAAAAATATAGAATATGCCAGTTGCTTAACTTCCTCAGCAAGTCGTAAATGTTGGCCATGGAATGGGGTTTATTATAAGGAGCTGTTATCTGTTGTAAGCGATAGGCTACCAATGTACCGATCCACTTGCCACTTTTAATCCCAAATACTTCCTGCTAGAGTAGTATCAAGGTGTAATTTTTTGTGCATTGATGCGTTCTCCATACCATAATGAAAAAGCATAAATTATATTGTGAGCTTATTAATAGGCATTAAGGGAAATATTGTATGTATTATTTGTTTTTATTTCATGCTGAGTTCTTGGCTGAAGCCTTAACTGACAACCTAGAAGCAGCGCGTGACGATGCCGACGAATTATGTCGTGCGATAAAACTCTCGTGCCTTTACAATCCTGTTGTTCAGTAACTATCCGCTGGGGCAAGCCCCTACTATTTTCTATTCATTATTATCGGATTACTGACAAGCTGATACACTCATGGTGGTTTGCACGAAACTTACGTTGATACGAAATCGTTCGAACTCACTCCGACCTAATCTAACTTACATATTATTTTGCTTAGGAATGTAAATTTCTCGAAGTATACTTATATCTAAATAGATTTTTTAATTTAAACCACATATAATTGTTTCTCATAAGGCACCAACATGAACAGTCTATCTTGCCAATCTGAACGTCGTAAATAACGCATCGAGGTGCAGGACGACGTTGGAACGTCTTCGTTTCGTTCATAAATCTAGTTAATGAGCGACGCTGATCGGGCGCGGATTAGATCGCGGCGTTGCGCTGGTGATAGCGAAATATGAGCCTTGTAATGTAATACATCTAAGAAATATTTAGATTAAAGACGTAAACGTAACTCATACAGATCTATAACCTATACATATACATAAATATTTTAATTAATTTATGTATTTCTTAATTCATTGAATTGTGTACCCTATACTTACCGGTTCGACAACTGATGTTATATAGTAGATAGATAAATTCGAGTTATTTTCTAGTATAATATATTCTGTACGTACTACGATATAATATATTACATTCATATAAATATACAAAAAGTACCTTCGCGTCACTTGTATTTTATTAAAATAATAGGTTTTGTTAAAATAAATTGTTCATGTTATTAATATTGCACATGAAGTGTTGAGATTTAGCATATACTATCTGTATTTTGAAAGTATATATGTATATATATATAAATACTTGCAGTGTTTTTACATACGTATAAATTTTCCATTTCTTACCGTTTTTAAAAATTAGCAGGAGTCGGTAACCGCGATTTCGGCTTCCGTTTGCATTGTTAACGGTTATACGTTAATAAATTTTCTTTTTAACAGTTTAATGAGGCCGATCGTATGAGAAACCACCACGTCCTCGACTTTTAAGGGGATCTAATTGAATTGAATCATTTCGCAACGTACGCGATCATTCGTTAAAAATTTATCATTTTATGAAATAACGAGCACGACCGTACTAGCACATGTAGATGAGAAATATTGAAATTAATGATGCTGTAGTACTGTTATTGGATTTCACTTATTATCATTGGAAATAAAAGCATATTTACTGTGTTTGCACTAAAATTACTAGAAAATTCACAGCTACATCTTACTAATGTTTTTTTTAGTAATAGGTACTTTGATTTATATTAAAAAGTATAATATGTGAATCGTTAGTAACTTGTATAATTTATTTAGATTTTACGCTGCTTTTATATCGCAAAAGGTTTCATTGAGATAAGGTACAAATCTCACTATCGTTCAAGGTGTGTTAAGATACAAACACAATGTCAGGTGAACTGAAGGCGCTTAATACAAGCGAATAGGTAGGCCAGTAATCCAGCTTAGGGGAAAGGATTACACGTGAAAGCCTAATGCTTCGTTCGCCGCTAACACCACAGTTATTTGATCCTTTCCAGTCTTAAGGCGAAGTTCACTTGCAAATTATTGTTCACGCCACAATAGGAGACGTTGTACAGTACCCAACAATGCATACTCCCGTCTCAAACCTTAAAAGACGAAGTGCCATTATTAATGCGGTAGTCGGCGAAAACATCGGCATGCGGTACCACTAACAAACGGAGATCTTTGTTTCTATTTGTTAAGTCATTGTCTATCGCCAGTTACTTGTCATAGGATAAAATATTTATTACACTGTATGCATGTTTTCTTAGTTTTCGTAAGAAACATTTAAATACCTATGCCAGGTATTCACCTTCTCGCGTAGGTAGTTAAAGTCAGCCATGATTAGCAATCTACCACTATCGGGTCGAATTTGCCAACTGTGAACTTTCTCGTTAATAATAGTGTGATTCTGCTGCACTTTGATACTCTGTTGGACAAACGGAATGAAAAATAACATAAAATCATGTTTGCATGTATTCTCGTTGATGAATTTGTCATGAAACTGCTTATTATCTGATGTTCTCAATCGCGGTAGCAGTATAAATAATTTTTAATATAGTTCAAGTGGTAAATTATTAAATTTTGAAAAAATGCATTTCAAATTATCGTTACATAATTACTTGTATTTCATAGACTTATTTATCTTTCCTTTCACCATACGCCAAAGATCTTCGGATTTAATATAACTTTCTTTAATACAGTTATCTTGTTTGAGAAAGCGAAAGAGATGTGTAAGGACCGCGACTCCTGGCGCTCCGTCCTCTCTGACTACCCCGTTGGGGATACAGCGTGAAGATATGTTATGTTATGTTATCTTGTTAAATGTGTAAAATATATGTGGTGACGAAGCTGAGCTAAGCAAAAATGCAACGCGTCGCGTTCGGGTGTGGTATAGAATAGATTGATACTGTATTTATATTTATTTCTCGGGATTAATAAATTGTTAAAGGTAAAAAATAATTATTAAAAAAAATTAAACCGCCTTAAAAAACACTGAAATCCAAACCAAATCAATGTTCGACAACGGAAAGTCTATTAATTTAGTAGGCTTGGCACCGACTTCAGTAACTGTCAAATTTAATTATATGGGTATTTGTAACGTATTTATAAAGTTATTTTCTAACTTAAGTTTCGATCTGTAAGGGACAGTTATTTCATACTTTTCAGTGTTCTTTTTTGAAGTCGGTTTAATTTTTTTTTTATATTGATGATTCTCTTCTATATATCGTTGCGCTCCGGGATTAGAATGAAGTTAATTGCAGACTTGTCCTAGATATTTATTTAGGTCAAGATCACTCAAAAGGGAGAAATAAATAATAATTTTTATTAAAAAAAATTAAACCGCCTTCAAAAAAAAACACTGAAAAGTATAAAATAACTATCCTTTACTAATCAAAACTCAAGTCCAATTAAAATAACTTTATGAATACGATACACACACCCATATAATTAAATTTTAGTTACTGAAGTCGGTGCCAAGCCCACCAAACTAATAGACTTTCTGTTGTTGCACATTGATTTGGCACCCACTTCAATAACTGTCAAATTTAATTATATAGGTATGTGTATCGTATTTATAAAGTTATTTTAATTGTACTTGAGTTTTGATTAGTAAAGGATAGTTATTTTATACTTTTCAGTGTTTTTTTTTGAAGGCGGTTTAATTTTTTTTTAATAAAAATTATTATTTATTTCTCCCTTTTGAGTGATCTTGACCTAAATAAATATCTAGGACAAGTCTGCTATTAACTTCATTCTAATCCCGGAGCGCAACGATATATATAAGAGAATCATCAATATAAAAAAAAAATTAAACCGACTTCAAAAAAGAACACTGAAAAGTATGAAATAACTGTCCCTTACAGATCGAAACTTAAGTAAGAAAATAAATTTATAAATACGTTACAAATACCCATATAATTAAATTTGACAGTTACTGAAGTCGGTGTCAAGCCTACTAAATTAATAGACTTTCCGTTGTCGAACATTGATTTGGCACCGACTTCAATAACTGTCAAATTTAATTATATGGGTATTTGTATCGTATTTATAAAGTTATTTTCTTACTTAAGTTTCGATCCGTAAGGGATAGTTATTTCATACTTTTCAGTGTTCTTTTCTGAAGTCGGTTTAATTTTTTTATAAAAGTTTTTTTATTTCTCACTTTTGAGTGACCTTAGCCTAAATAAATATCTAGAGCAGGCTACAATTAGTTTATTTTCTAATTCTGGAGCGCAATGTGTTAACTTCCATTCCATTGAGGAGCACAAACCGTGGGCTTTCACAATAAAGGATGCGAACAGATCGAACATGGGATATTATTGCCAATTATGGCCATTATCAATATCATCAATATAATATCATATCAATATCAATCAGTTATAAAAGAACAGTGTAAAGGTTGCATCATAATTCCACCCCAGCAGTATTCTTACAATCCGAAGACGACAGCCACCAGCCGTATTCTCTGTCCGCCACAAGACTGACTCTGCTGACTGAATTTATTATATCACAGCCAATTTATATCTTCTCCCTACTTTACCATTATACCATACTACCATTATACCATGTGGGGACAACGATAGTTAACAAATGACATACAAGAGAATCGTCAATATAAATAACCAGGTCGTGTTATTTGGTGTATCTTCGAAAACAAAGCTTCAATACCAGTTAAATTTCAATGGGACCAATCTGGAAGTGTATCCTTTCGAACAAATAAAGAATTTTCCAAATCAGTTCATAAATGACGGAGTTATGAGGTAACAAACATAAAAAAAAAACATACAACCGAATTGAGAACCTCCTCCTTTTTTGGAAGTCGGTTGATAAAGGTTATAACCAGACCGCGTTATCTGCTGTTTCTTCGAAGTCCAAGGTCCAATATCGGTGAAATTTAAATGGGACCACCTCTGAAGTATCACCTACCAAATGAAAAAAGCATTTTCGAAATCAGTTCATGAATGACGGAGTTATGAGATAACAAACATACAAAAAAAATAACATAAAGACGAATTGAGAATCTCCTCCTTTTTTTGAAGTCTGTTAAAAATAATGTTTGGACTCAATTACTCTAATAGTGTATATCCCAACAAATGGTGACCCCGACGTGATTATGATGTGCGACAAGTACTAAACTTCTCACCTCTACTTGGGTTCAGTACTTAGTGTAGTGTACATTTTTTTTTACGTCGCATTTATATTTATTTCTCGGGATTAATAAATCGTTAAAGTAAAATAATGTTTGGACTCAATTACTCTAATAATGTATATCCCAACAATACATATAGGTATTTCACTCTAATTCTGCATCCCTAGCAGAGTTGGCAGAGGGACAATGTACCAAACGTTTTTCACGGCGTTTGTCACTTTAATTCTCATAATTCTCCAGTGACCTAAGTTACATAACTTGTACACATACATATAATAAACTATGTAATATATAAAAAAATATGACACATGTTTAGACAGTGATTTAGTTTTAAGACATCTTAAAGCTAAATATCTAAAACGGGAAATTTAACGCGATTACCTTTTATTTAGGCTTGACGTTTCGACCGAGTTGCGTCGGCCGTGGTTTCAACCAAACTGACCTTGGTCGAAGGTAACTCGGTCGAAACGTCAAGCCAAAATAAAAAATTTAAAGTTTATACCTTAAAGCTAAGTTACTTTGTAAACATATGTCATATTTTTTATCGAATTAAAGTTATAAGTGTATTAATTAGTGTGTTTTTTTTTCAAGTATTTATTGAAATAGATCAGTCCGCATGTCTTACGTTAATATTTACAAACATTAAACTCAGTATTGTCTTAAATATTATACTTCCTCAATGTTGACGCTCAGAAAGTTATCATCGCTTACCTGCCTAGCAGACTGACAGCACTACTTCTTTGAGTAGCGAAACCGATTCGTTGGCGAAAGAAGCTAGCAGCCTGACGCACTCCTGAAGCCACCACCGGTCGCTTACAAATATCAGAAACCAGTCAAAGTTAATTAGTTAATTTGTATTAGGTACAGCAAACATTTTTGAGGTTAATTTACTGTGGCATACGATGTGAAATTAGTGTTTAATTTGACACTTTGTCTTCGGCGCCTTAGATGTGTACAGACGGCAACACGGCGGCCAACAAGCTATTGTTTGCAAATCGCAACAAGGAGCGTGCACTTATTCCGTCCAAACTGTTAACAGAGACGTGAATAGCATTGTATTTAAGTAAGAGAAGGATGGAATAGCAAGTTGCTCTGACGTAGATGCCACTTAATTGAAGTACACACCACAAAGATAAATGACAAATTTTATGATGCAATTTAATAATGTACCACCATTCGCGTGGAAAGCTTGTCTCTGTTTTTTCTGCTGGTCGAACAATTTTTAACGTAGCAAAGAAAAAGCGGACTTTAACTGGTCACAGAGGTTACCTGTATATGTGACTGCAAATATAGTTTTTATATCATATGGTATGTGTTTATGTAGTTAATTACATTTATTAATGATATATTGCTCTACGTCGCTACCCTGTACAGGTTAAAATTCAAATTATTGACATTAATGAAATCAATTATTCTAAGGGTGCAGTGCAATGCAAATTCTAGTAAGAAGTGGAAATTGAGCGCACGTGATAAGTTTCCAAGCGACTATATGCATCGAAGCTTCTGGGCAATCGATTTGATAGTGAGAGAGAGAATGCCGGCTCAATAGCGCGTATTGTCTGTTCTTTAACATTTGCATGAGGAGTTTAAGGTTTCAGAGTTCAAAATTTATTCGATTTTTATTTTAATTGACTTACGCCATTAAAGTCTTTATGGTTCCTGTGGTACGGCGGAGTTTTTTTCAAAGAAAACTGCTATTTTTAAAGTTTACTTAACATAAGAAAGCGTTTGCAAGAACTTCGTTCATTATTTTCATTTTCTCCAAGTGTATTATATCTATATGCATATTATGTATATTTAGAGTTTAAAAATATAATTGAATGAAGTTTATTCTACAATACAAAGAGGAATAATATTTATTTATGAATATTTCGCATTACTAGAATTTGCTCGGTGATCGAAATTCGGCCGTAAATAGAAAATATAAACTTATGATATAAACCCTTTGGCGACAATCTCTGCTTTGTGCGACTGTTTGATTCAAGGATGTTACCTACGTATATATGATAACAAACTATTATGAGTTTGACATTGACAATATTTTTGACTTTGGCAGTATGAACGTAAAACTATGCTAAATCTCACACTCCTTCGTGCGCGCACGAAGCTAGTTTTAAATAACAAGATATTATTATTTTATATGTATATATCGGTGGAAATAATAAAAGCACTCATTTGACTATACTATGGCAAAGCGCGTCTTCCGGTTTACAAGGGATAACGCGCTAACGGAATATCGGGGCCGGCGCTGACAGTCTGTTAGACTACGGCGACCGGTGCGATAGCATTCCTCCGACGCACTATGGGTCTGTCCGTGTGTACCGTCTCAAAAATCTGTAACTTTTTTGTTGTTTGAAGTAATGAGATGAAATTTGGTAGGCAGCATCTCTAATATATATACAATTAATAAGACATTACTTTATATTTTTTTATTTTTAATATGTATGAAAAATGATACAAAACTAAAAATGAAACTTTTTCATGCAAAAAGTAAGTTTACTTAACTTATTTAATTATATTACACGGTTTTATGTTATAAAAATATTATTTAGTATTTTGTTAATATTAGGTACAGTCAACAGCACATCATGCTTTACATTTTCGTTGCAAATTCGCCTTTATTCCAAACGTATAAGGTGCCTCTCTGTTAAGGTTAATATGTTAGCGATTGTACATTATACATTAATATAAAAGTACATTTATTAATCTACTACATAAATAAAATATATGTTCATACTTGAATTAAATATCTAAAAGGTTTTTTATTTTTACTGATGGTTTTCTAATACTTGATATGTACTCATTTGTTGCGGACCTAGAGCACTTCCTTGGGTGATACAATCTGAAGTTTTTATAATCTTTATTACGGGATTCTTGTGCATCCTCAGATAGATGACCAATAGGCAGAACAGCAATATGTCTAATTATACTTTCTCCATGTAATAAGATCTTGTGTACCGAAGAAGGCATGTTATACCACATATATTTTGTTACGTACAATTGTGCAGTATCGCGGGTATATTCACCAAATTTTATTGGATTTACTGCAATACCGGACCCCAAAGTCTGAAGAATGACATAGAACCTTTTAATAAGATTCTCATCAACTCCTGTAATTCCTGAAGACCAAGAATCGTTCTCAAAAAAACGTGGAGCTGTATTGCCGTCATTGCTATTTCCACTTCCTTGCCGGGGTTTATCGACATGCAATCCCATTCGGCTTCGAAATTGACTTTGAACAAGCTTTTTCTTGTCCTCTTTACTTTTTTATTTTCCGGAGTTCTTGCAGACCATTTTTGAAACGAAAGATTATATGAAATATGTAAAATTAATTCCATGCACCTAATCCACGCATGCAAAGTAGACAAACCGTATTCGTAAGCATTTATATTATCTGGCTTTAATTTAACTTTCTCCAAATCACTCATCTCACTTGGTTTATCGCCACAAATAGTACACACAGCTCCAGAACTTGTGTCAGTTAAAACTTGTGTAACTTTTCCATCCACCATGGTTAAGAATAGTTCATGATTTATTTCAATCACCTGATCCACCTTGTGTATCTTAGAAGTCTCCAAAATATTAATTTGACCCCGAATATCACCAACCACCGAAAGCGTCTTCTCAGGTGTTTCTTTTTCAAATTCCATCACAATTGGACGGCAATATCGTATTGAATAACAAGCCGGATTTTGCCAAATAACCTCATTTGTTTGTGTATCAATTAGCTTTATTGGTACCAAAGACGCTATAAATAAGTTTGCATCTGAAACTAAGTCACTTTCATCTGTTAAAACTTGTTCATATTCGCTTTGTCCCGATGAACTATCACAACCTCATTTGGTGAACAATTTAAGATTTCTTCTCGATGGCTTGTATACGTTATCAATGCTTAAGATACGTGCTATTGTATGATCAAGCAAATCTTGTAAATTTACTTTAGCACCTGATTCAGTAATTTCTATGCTTCCAGGTGGAGGATAACACATTTTTTTTGCGTTTGTTAGTATATTATATGACGGCAATATATTATCAAAGTTTTTGTTAATTAAACTTGCTCGAAGTAATATCCATTGTGATTTGGAAAGATCTAAATCAGCATAAAAACTTAAACCTTCATCAACTGTAAAATTTGATGCATTGGGAGTTTCATGCAATAATTTTTGACTTAAGATCTTTTTTCATTTCTGTCACAATTTCGTATTATTGCAACAACAGAAGCTTCTTCGAATTCTCCTTCAGATCGCAATCCTTGGACATATGCGTTAAGTATAAACTCAAGTCCATATTCTTGAATTAACTCCATATTTTTCCTTTTCTTTGATTTTTCTGATAGATCTTCATAAGACTTCGGTGGTCGTCCACGTTCTCCAGATGTTGTAGGTATAATATCCATTGGTACGTCTTCGATTTGTACCTTAAATTCACTGTCTAACCACGAACTATTGTTATCGAAGAAACGTTCTTTAGTTAGCTTAGATTTGGACCACCAATCATTAAATGCAGTTAGAAGTTATTTTTGAATACGCCTCACAACTAACTCACTTTTTGCAGATGATAGATGGTGTTGTTCTTCTAAGTACTTTTTAATATCTTCTGAATTTGTCCCATGGTCAATAAAAAATTCGCATAATATTCTTCGTGACAATACAAATTCACTCATGTTGTTTTATAGGTACTTTGCAAATGTTGTATTAGAGAGAATGAAGATGTAAAGCACAATGTAGAACTGGAAAATGACAATGTAAATTATTAGCTTTTATAGTTAAATTCTGTGTGAAAAATATTATCATCTTGGTGGGTAGATTCTAGATTCCTAACCACTATCTATGAAGTTGGTTAGTAGGACTGATATGACGTGCAATAATTTTAACCACATTAGACCGAGCGATAAAAAAATACACTAGCCAGTATTCTACTACCTCTAGATTAGATAAATGCTATATTTTTTAACAATTAAATGTTCCAATATTCCAAAAAACTCATCAATCAAACATAAAAAAAATTTTTGTTATATTTTGCTTTTCCCCCTATCCGACATTTTTCATCTGAGTTAAAGGGGGGCAAATTCGGGCAAAAAAAAATGTTTGCCCTAACTTTTATATGAGTTGCACTATGTAATGGGACCAAAATTACGACATCGGCAGACATCGCTAACTGTCAAAAGTCTATTTAAAGTTTCTAAGAAGCATAAAATATGAGGTTCCGTAAAAACATTTGCCTACCTGTGCAGTTTTTACGTGATGTACCACTTATATGTTCATTTAATAGAGGACTTAATAACCTTTCGAACAATATATCACACATATTGATTTTCATTACAAATCATGAAATATAACCATCTGATCTGGTTGAATTCTCATCGACATAATCAACATTGTGTGTAACGTCAACTTTCAAGTTAAGTTTTATTAAAAAAGCAGGTGAAAAAATATATTTTAAATTAATTGTAATATGTATTAGATATCTAATTAGGCATGTGCATTCACTTAATATTCATATCGAATATTCCCAAAACGTATTTTTGAGACGGTACGGACGGTTCTGGCCCATAGTGCGACGGATCGTTTACCATTATTAAATTTCCAATTACCTATTAACATTGTCTTAACGTGGTATTTTATGGTGTAGTTCGCCTCTTGTAAGATTAGGTACCTATTTCTCATAGCTGAGTCGCAAGAGCATGAATTGCCCTGTGTCTTTTCCGACATATATGTATAAAATAGTAATGACTTGTGATTTAAAACTAGCTTTGTTCTTGTATCTTGATGCAATATCTCATCGACCAAACCTCACGAACCATCTGACTTTTCTCCGATGTTAGAGTTTTGGATAACCTGCTCTGCCCTTGGCCTCTCTTTTACCCTTTTGGTCGCGGCGAGAAACAGAAGCCTAAAAACCAGTTTCCATATTTCTATGTTCAAAGAAGGTTCAAACCTATGTTACATTAAAAAGTCCTGTGTAAAATTTGATGGTTAAAGACCATCGGTTAGGCTGTCTGTTAGTGTCAAAATTTTTTTGAGTACATTTTCTTTTATTTAATACTATGTATAGTACATTTATAGAACAAAAACTACACAGACACAAACCTATATGGTTTTTCTGTGTGCAGCTTTTAAATAACAGTAAATACTAATAATAATAATGTAAAAAATTGTGGTTTATAATATGAAAAAAAAAAACATAAGATGTTCAGTTAAATAGGTTAAGTTCACTTCTGATTTAATATTTCAGAATCTATTTCGATACTTGACGTGTTTTATACATTACTTTTGGTTTCCATATATTGCATAAATTCGAACATCTTCTTCCATTGTCCCGGGAAATCACAGTCGACAATCGTACTGGGATCGAGGCTTTATCCCGAGACTGCCGGATCGGATCCCATCGCGCCGCGTCCTCCGGATGTCCTGGGACGTCTGCCAGGATTATTAACACGTGTTTCGCTAGCGTTATTTTCCTCCGCTTGTTGATAAGAAATCCAAGATTTTGTTTTAACTTTTCCAAACACTTCCTTGTTTTGTAAAAGTTTCAATACTGTATTTCTTTTTATAGTACATGGATATTTTTTTATGGTGTCTTTAGTCACTCACTATCTTATAAGGAACTTACATAAAAGTTTCTAATCATTACCTAGTGTCAGTTACTTTAAGGAACCTGCTAAAAATTCTAACTATAGATACATAAACACATTTGCACATACATATGAATGTTTGTGGGTTTGGCTGGAAAATATCGCAAAATTAATCTCGGTTTTGTACATATTCTCTCATAACTTATATACTACTCTGTCAAGAAAGTACCGGGAAAAGATCAATAATACACGAAATGTTAGTTATTCATCAAAATTTATTTTATCACCTTCAAAGTACGCTCCTTCAGAAACGATACACTTACGCCAACGAATAATCCAATCATCAAAACATTTTTTAAACGCTTTTAAACTGCTCGCCGTAAATTCTCCTTTATGTCTTCTACCGAATGAAAACGGGTGCCACGAAGTGGTAATTTGAGTTTAGGAAAAAGAAAAAAGTCGGCCTTGTGCGAAGGCGCATTATTGTGGTGCAAAATCCAAGAATTTTCTTTCCACAAATCTGACCTTTTTCGTCGAATTTGCTCTCTTAAACGCCGCGTAACGCCCGAATAATATTATTTATTTACAGTTTGACCTTCCGGCAAGAATTCCGAGTGCACAACACCGCGTTAGTTAAAGAAAACAGTCAACATGACTGACTTTTGATCGACTTTGGCGTGGTTTTTTCGGTTTCGGTTCAGTTGGAAGGCGCCACTCCGAAGCTTGTTGACTAGTTTGCATGTCAAACTCGTAAACCCACATGTCGTCACCAGTAACAATGCGTTTCATGAATGTTGGATCGGAATTGACGGAGTTCTAGCATGACCTCAGCGATTCTTATGCGTTTGAGTTTTTGGAGAAAATTCAAGTCTTTTGGGACTAGCCGAGCGGCAACATCTTTCATACCCAAGTGATTATTTAAAATTGTACGGATCGACTCGTGAGACACAGAAAGTTCGGCGACTATCTCTCTCAAACTTGAATGAGGATTTTCAGTAACTATTTCCTTCACTTTTGCGATGTTAACTTCAGTTGCAGACGTTGATGGCCTACCAGAGCGAGGCAAATCTTCCATCACATCTCGACCGCTTTGTACCACTCATAAGCACGTGTTTTTGATAAAGTCGATTCACCGTAAGCCATCTGTAACATTTTCAGTGACTCCCTACACGAAATTCCATTGGCGTTACAAAATTTAAGACAAACTCTTTGTTCGATGTTTTTGTCCATTATGAAATTCGCAATACACACTAGATATGTAGCACTGTATTTAATCTAAATAACAAATGCAACTCAAACTCCGCGCCAAAATGGAAACCAGTTGTGCCAATCTAACAACAACAAAAAAAAATAAAAAATTTAATTTGGAACCATAAACAAATCATCCATTCCCTATACTTTCTTGACTGAATGTATATACCATGTGTGTACAACAGAGTTAATATACGAATACATCGATAACGTCGCGTCATTTCCAATTTAAGAAAATGAATTGGAAATGAAAGATCACATGTCGTCGCCACTACGGCAGTAAATATTAGGGCTTATGGAAGGCGTTAGCAACACTAACAGAGTATTTTGCTGTGGCAACACAGCCGCAGCCAACTCTCACCGCCGTGTAAGTCATGTAATAATATACGCTCTAATATAGTAAATTAAAATAATTCAGTAAAGGGCTTTTATTCAGTAAATTTGTGTGATAGACACTACATGGTGTCAACCCCTACCGTAAAGTAGAGTGGATCTGTATAGGTAGCTAATACATCGCCTATACAAGTTCCCTATAACAAGCTTTTTTCCTTGGGTCCTTCGCCGTCTTTTACTGCATGCGCGGAAAGTATCTAACTATAAAATTCTAAATAAAATTCTTAATTGCAATTAGCAGTTTTCGAACATTTATAGAATAAATGCTAATACCGGTTTAGATTAAATTGTGATAATAAGATATAGAATAGTAGATCAAATCATTGCTATAAAGATCTATCGAACTTGATTTTTTGTTCTCAATATTGTTATGCAAACTACTTTAAGGAATTCGAATAACATGATAAAATTGCGACAATACCATTAGTTACCTGTATATTTAAATTTTGATACATTTAAAATGTTACTGTCAAACTTGATAAATTACGCATATCTATAAATTTAAATGTCACCAAAGCATCTTAAACTTTATATCCATTGCGTTAAAGTTCAAATGTTGTTTATACAAGTCTATAAACAGTTAGCGTGACATATGTCTAACTGTTGCCCTTAATTGATTTAACATGTCCGACAGTACGGTTCGCGCTAACAAAAACAAAGTCCCTTCGTATTGTTGTTCGCATATGACTGCTACCGTATAATATTGTTTGTTTTACCTAAGTACCGCGACGGCTGTTAATACGGTTCGTACGTGCTTCTATCGCGGTCCCTTTGACATTCAATGATGCGGTCTAGTAAGTCCTTACAGTTTCCCACATTATCTTATAGTACTTTTTTAATACATACATATATTTAACAATGGCAACGGAAACTAAAACCATTTTAAACAATTTTTTTTATGAAAATTGGGCAAAGGAAGCCGAAATTTAGTTACTTTCTAACGCTATTGTAATTTTGATAAGTACGTAAAACGTGTGTACTAAATAAATTTACTTCATTACAATTTTCTCGGGAAGCCTTTAGAAGCGTGACTTAAAAAATAAATAGTCCTGTAATCGCGGCTAAAAGTTGTCGGATGGACGTCGAGGTAGTTTGTGCAAATTAGCGACTGTTCTCCGAGATAGCGCTGTTTGCGTAAACAACAATGGCCTGTAACGTAAGAGATGGCGATTTATACATTTTTTTAATAAAAATATCAATATCTTGGAATTTATTTCGTATCTTTTGTGTTGTTGTTAATATATAGATTACATTTTTTCTATGTTTAATGCCAACAAAATGGCTAGTTGGGGCTAATGTTTTAAAAACATACTTAAGTACATTTGTGCTAATATTGACATTACTCTGACACTCGTGAAATGTTTTTCAGTCGATAACAATTCCCTTCATTCTCCCTTCACTAGTTTTGATTATTTTGTAAAATTAAATTAATACCTACTTTAATATTTGTTTTGCCGTTATTGTCAATTTTTTTCAACTCTGACAAAGTTTTTTTTTGCATAGTGTTACATGTCCGCATATTAAAAAAGTTTTTTCAAATACTCATTTAATACACAATCAAAAAATGTGTTTGTTGATAAAACACTAACTAACTTTTGTATGTATAATATTATTTCGAAACAAAGCATCTACGTACGTACATTTTGTCTCTTTAGAACTTTTGCTAAGTATTAGGTAGTTATTAATTTATAAAATAATGCTTTATTACTTTCTTTCATATGCTATACTTGTCTACATATTTTACATCAATTTTCATTTTTCCATAACGATAAATCAATACGCTCTCCGTTTATTAACTGTACTATTGTACTACCTTTCGAGTCGCGTGGCTGCGCATCGCTTGTTCTAATTACCAGCACCCGCCCTATGAAACTCAAGGACGCACCATAAACTCCTATAGCCATTCACTTTAAACTTAGCAAGCGAGACGAAACTATAGGAATTTCATAGTAGCATCCCTTTTATTGCCTTGAAAATAATAGCTGCAATATAAAACAGACAATACCTGCCGGGCTAGCTGTAATTGCGAATTTCACCCTTTCTTTGCTCATTTATATTCAGGGTACCATCTTCAACTTGTTTATACACGTACTACCATATTAACTTGGCTTTAGAATACGAGGCTGAAAGTTATGGTTATTAATCTTGAGTTTGTTATTTGGTATATACAAACAAGACAGAAATAGTCGTATATTTGTGAAAAAATAATTAGGAAGATATTTAGATATTTTAGGTTTATATGATTACTATTTTTAGAAATTTTCACTAAAAACCTTAATATCTTAAGTACTTGGATTTCAATGCAAAATCCGCTGTTGGTAAACTAGAATCTCAGTAAGTTATTAGAGTGCAGGTATATTGATAGATAACTTATATAAAGTGTTAGACATTTTTACCTACTCTATGTGATCGAAGTCGCGAGCAATCGCTAGTAATGTTATATATCCAGATATGTATTGCGGTAATAGTATTTATGTAAATAGTTATGTTATTTATAACATGTATAATATCTACAACATTGAATGTGAAAAACGAAGAGGTTTCATGCAGAGCCAAGTAGAGCGTTCCACTCTTGACTCTCCGTACTACTATTGACTCTACGTTGAACTATTTACTCGATAATAATACTTCCGACTCTCCGTTTAACTAATTACTCGTTGATGCTAAATCTTCATAATGAGTATAAAATATGTTGCCCGCGACTTCGCCCGCGTTGAATTTAACAGGATAATATACAGCCTATGTCCACTCTGAAGGTACAATTTAAATATACGTTAAAGAATTTTTGAAATTAGATGTGTATTTTAGGTGATTACCTCCTACATTCAAACTTACAAACTTTACCTGTTATAATATTAGTTTAGATTAATAAAGAAAATTTTGCGGCTAAATAATAGTTCTCCTGAAATAATCTTTGCTCTTTGTACAATTAGCCGATTTCTAATTTCGGTATCAATTTTTCTTTAGTATTCATTGGTGTTATTACTTCCTATACTACAACCGGTACGGTACACAAATAAGACTGGTCCTTAACTAATGTGTCCTTTTGTAACCGTCGGGCCGGTTTAATCAGTTGTTTATATTATTGCCTTCGACTGCTCGATTTAATCGTTGCTTTACCGTTTCTCATTGTATCTTGTTGAATAGTAGCTCCTTTTGCACCGCCTTGAAATAGAAAATGTATTGGGTAAACGGGCCTGCGTGCGATATTTGTTTAGGATTAAGAGATTCGGCTGTGCGTCGAGTTAAACGATAAACAAAAGCTGCGTCGCCGCAAAATGTTGTTTGTTTAATTGTACATGCATGATAACGCGTTGACGACCGAGGGTTTTGAGGTTTGGAAGTTGTGTCGAGGCTTAAAACTTTTGTTACACGCGAGGTAAGGAGGTCACTTGTGGGAGTTTATGTGATTAGCGTTTAAACAACAATTAGTGGTTACGACATCGACATTTAATTAGCTTTGTATGCATATTGCTAAGTTTGCGATAAGAATGAGCAGACGAGACATGTGGACATTCCTGCTTTGTTATCATTTTAAAACTGGCTCTAGCAATTAACGACGGCTCGTTTACAGTTGATAATTTATCATACTAGGAGGTGTTATCGCAGTTGACTGCTACCTACGTGTTTTTGTTTCACATAAAGCATTCATTTGATACGTATGTATTGTGGGCATTTGCTTATCTTCCAGTATCTATTAAGAGCGAATATTTTGTTTTTGAATAAAATATGTTCGTGTTTTTTTTAATTTAGTTAGAGTTCAACGACTTATTTTTTCGTTTTACTTTTATTTTTGCATTATCTCGACAAAGCTAAAAGGAGGATGGTTACCGATCTTCATGTGGATATTATATGTTACGTTTTGTGTTCCCTATAGGCTAAACACTTCAACCAATTTGATTAAACAAGATATAATTTGTTTGGTAATTTCCGTGTGACTAATATAGCATAATGCGATCTTGCCATAAATAATATACAATATGGAAACGGAACGAGGTGGGATAGATAAGTAAAAAACGTTTAAACTGCATACGTACTTCCATAACCTAACTAACAAACTAATAATAAAAAGTTTTAATAACAATTGTTAGTAGGCAGCGTGAATATATCTAACTCTGCCAAAATGGCCATCCACAATGCGGTGTTAGTGCCAACTTTATTGTACGACAGTGAGGCTTGGATATGTCCGAAATCGACTGAAAGTAAGATAAATGCAGTAGAAATGTGATCTCTTAAAAATACGTACGATGTGGTGTAACTCGCGGACAAAATAAGTAATGAGATACGCAGTATGATGAGGTCAGACGACAGTGTTAACGTAAAATCAAAAAAAAAGGAATGATTAGATGCTTCAGGCACATAGAAAGAGTGAGTGATGAAAGATTGATGAAGGAAATCTAAAGAGCGGAAAGCGAGTGGTAGCCGAAGCCAAAGAAGATCGAAGCTGACTTATAGTGATCAAATAGTTCGATCGTCAGTTCATGGAAATATCAAAAGCATTCGCTAACCTAAGTAAAAGTGTGTGAGGAGAATAATGAGAAAGGAGGAGAAAAATGAAATTTTCTAGAGGCGAAAGACGTAAGTAAGGACCGCTATGTTTGAGTCTCCGTCCTCTTAAAGATGTAGATACATATAGTAGATATGTATGTATCAATTACAAAACTAAAAGACTCAATTTTCAAATAAGATAAAATAACTGCAATTCCTTGAATTCACTTTCACAAAAATTCAGGAGTTGGAATCTATTAAATTACCTATCTTTCTCTTGCCGGAAGCCGTGAGCTCGTGAAAGGCCTTCGACTTTGGTAATGAATTCAAAGATTAGAAATTATTTGAGAGGAATTATTCCACATATTTGAAAATTATTGTTAAATTTTTGTATTTATTACATTTTAAGTAGCAAAATTTTCATTAACAGCATTCGTCTGACTGGTCGCAGCCCACTGTCGCATCAACATTAAGATAATCAAATGTTCGTCAGTTCGTTAGTTAATTAAACACGATACATAGGCGTCGCGATCGTCGAATAATGACCTCAATTATCCTAATCAACAACTTCGCGATTTACGTTTGTTTGTTACACGAAGGTACTCCGCGGGGACGTGACCTGATAAACATTTATTACCTACACGCAAATGTTAGCGTTCTTTTATTAGAAACTAATGAAATTAAGTATAAATTTCTTCTTCTTCGTTTTGTGAACGAAAATGTCACGTCGCGTTTCTAATGTCACGTATTAGGTAATGAGTAGAACCACAATATAAATTTTCTGTTGTAAGATTTTAATATATTCTTAGAATGACAGCAATAGTGTCATGTATGTCGCATAATGACTGAGATAATGACAGACTCAGCTAACTAGCACCAAAAGTCAGTGCTAGGTATCTGCTTAGGGTTTGGAATTTTGGGCGGAAGATTTAGCTAAAAATTATTATAATCATCACATGAAATGGATTTCCACAAAGTAACACCTGAGTCTATACAATATATTAATAAAGGCCTCCGAATCCGGCAACGGATTTAATATATTATCATAAAATTATTTCTCCTTGCTTACAAGTTATTAGTAATATTTAGTTTTATAACTTTTATTTTTATAGCAACAGATCCTAAAAAGCACAATTTTTTGTAGGGAAGGTTTTATCGGAGTCGATGTAAAATTATCAAAAATCTCTCTTATCTGGAGATTTATGAAGCGTCGCCATGTTTTGTCACCAAATTTTATCAATATCGTCTTAACGGTTTAGATGGTATGGTATTAATACAATAACACACAATACACCTTTCTACTTTCAAATTTTTATATTTCACTATCATACTTCATATCTTATCTCATACTTCATATATATATATCATATTTCATATGTCCTATTTCCGTCAAAATTCGACATATTTTTTTTAATTCACTAGTTTTTTCACTTTTGAAAGCCTATCTGATTATTTATCGATACTGTTTGCGAAAAATTAGTAAAACGACACTTATACACAATTTATAGCTAGAAGTAATAGGGTTTGGTTAGTCGAAATGTCGTCGGTATTAATGAACAGCATTATTTATGCTAGTACCATAATGCACCATAATGCTCATTCATAGATATAAATAGAAGTGCATGTCGAAGTAGTGCGGAACATGTCGTATGTTCTCTAATTCTGTCCATTGAATTTAAATTCAGGAACAAATGCCGGGAATAGTGTCCGATCGTGTATCGATACCTAGCGCTTAGCTAATAACTTAATGCTTCTGGGAATTGGCAACTGAGCGTCAAACTATATTGTGATTTAAGTGCCACGAGTAGACTAAATAATAAATGTTAATTATTGTGATTTTAATTTTATGACCCGAGCGTTTATTTTGAATTTAGTACTCTTCATTTGTTCTTCTTTCTTGTTTTTATTTGTAATATAAACGAAACAAGAAATCGATATTTTTTGATATCGATTTGAAACATTACTTAGTTTATATTTTAATTAAAATTAAATCAATAACTATCAATATTAATACATTCATATCCTCACGCTGTATCTCTAACAGAGATTAATGTAATTAATAATTGTATGTACTAATAAATAAAACTTTGTGATAACTATTCGTTCTTCTAGGATGTTGACTTGGATGGAAACGTAGGATGAGGAGATATAATTAAAAGACGTGCTTTCGCTAACTCGTGAATTTCTCGACTGCCTTATTTTCTGACATTCAAAAATACCATGTTATTATTAAAGTAGCAACACTTTCAAAAAAACAGTGTTGCCATTTGTTAACGATTATGATTAGAACGATTAATCGAAAATATTGTTAATAGCTAACATTTGAAAGCGTTGAAGTGTCTTGAACTAAAGGTGGAAACCAATTTTTTGTATGTTTTATCCCATTTCTCCCGTAAAGATAATTTAAAGAATAAAAATGTTTATAGTTTACTGCTGTTTCTTCAGTGAGTATAATCATTCATACATTTGCTTGAGACCACGGCCGATGCAACTCGGTCGAAACGTCAAGCCAGAATAAAAAGGTAATCGCGTTAAATTTCCCGTTTTAGATATATTCTATAATGCAACGCGAAAGTTTAAATGTTTGTATTCCTACATTGTTGCGTTTAAATGTTGTTTTTTTATACGTTATCTTTCCCATAAGTAGGTATATTGTAAAATAAATAATTAGTAAAGTTGATAATTAACTGTATATTGATTTCTTTATATCTGTGTCTGACGTCAGTTATAGCTCTATGTTCTCTCCTACTACATTTACTATCCAGTCATGAATATTCTGCGAGAGCAACATATGCGTGAAGGCTTGTTCAGGACGTAGATTACGTTTTACGCCATTCAACTGTTTACAGCGTGGCAATTCTGTGCGAATTGAAACGTGGTAATGACCATTGTAGACGCCTGGTATAAATGTTCTTATTTGCATCGAAACGTGTTCCAGTATATTACGTTTCGTACCCCTTCGGTTTTACTCGGAATGGGCACGATTTGGTACCTGATCATTTTCTTATTTTAGTTTAGTCTTCAGAAGGAAAATTGGAAATTGCTATGAACAAGTGAGCCAAATTAAAGGGTCAACTCGACCGTTTACAGATTAGATTTTCATTTCAAATACTCAAGTTGAAAGCTAAATTTCTGCTTTGTCTCTCTGAATTGGTTATCAGGGTAGAGCCTTTATTCAGTGCCATCTTTATTAGATAACTTAGATTGTTTATTAGACGACTGATTGAAATTCCTGTTACAAAATTTGTCGTTCGGATTTCAATATCGGCGTCTCATTTTGTTGATGTTTCGAAGAAATATACTTTTTGTAAATAGATATATTGACGCAAGTTTTATCTCTACACGTTCGAGTGCACTCATAATTTCTACCAGTAGGGTGTAATGGTTTGATCAACCTCGTGTTCCGCGTTCAAAGGGTTCCATCATACATTTTATCCAGCTTAGACTGAACCGCCTTTCCTTTCTTTCCCATTTCTAGGAAGGTATCTATTGGCAGGTGGTGGATGAAGTGTCAAGGCTCTACTTCGATTGGTTCTTTATATCGTGCAGTCGGAACCCATCGCGGTTGACAGAGATTAATCGACTGCCGCCTCAGAAGGTCGTATTAGCTATAACGGCATCCGGAAAATTGCTCGATTTTTCCACTCACGCCCCTTGTTGCCACGTCTACATATTGTCAATGAGATACGGGTGTACAAGTTCGTGTAATTCTTTAGTTACAAAATACATGGAACCTTAAATGCTCGTTGTCTGGTTTTTGATATTTAATGAAAAATGCATTCGTATTAGACTGAGAAAAAAAGAAAATGAAATAGAATTTGCCGGTGCTTATTTTTCCGCGCAAGTTGTAAAAGTCTGACAAGGGCCAAGGAACTTATATATTAAAAGATACTTTAGTAATTCCTTAGCAACCTATATGTACCTATGTTGCTAAAGACTTAATACCTTAAGACAGCCTGCCCCGTACTACGAAATGAAACAGATAAATCAAATAAAATATACATTTTATTACAGTACCCAAACACATATCCGTGTGTGTGGGTACTGTATTCTAACTAAATAAAAGTGGTATTTAAATATCACTATTATTTATATATTAATAATTTTTTTATTTCTCAAATTAAAATACATAAAAAATTAATAAATATAAAGAACTGTTTTTTTACAATAGTATTGTAGTTTAAGATCCCTTGTGGGTAAAGGCCTCTTCCAGTATTTCCCAGGTTTTTCTGTTTTCGCCTGTCTAACCAATTTTTATTATTTGTTGCTTTGAACAGTTCATCTGCCCATCGAACCTGTGGTCTGCCTCTCTTTCGTTTTGAATGTGGCATTTTCCACATAGTTACTGATTCAGTCCACCTATTACTGTTTATTCTTGTGGTATGCCCAGCCCATCGCCACTTAAGTTTGAGACCGTGATCTAACGCATTTATAACTTTTGTTTTCTTTCTTATGTCTGTGTTTTTAATTTTATTCAGTAACTTGATATTTAGAAAGCTTTTTTCCATCGCTGGCATGTGCTGATTTTTTGGCTGTTTATATGCGAAAAGGACCAAGTTTAGCTAGTGGTTTTTTAGTGGCTTAGTAGTAAAAGAGGTAAATGGGTTTTATTTCTGGTGCTGGGTGGTGGAATTCTCGGTGGATCGGTGGCCACCACTGTATGAGGTACAACTGGTTGCACAGCCACTCCCGCAAATTAAATATTATTAGGTTCCCGCGAAATTAGGTAGGGTAAGGCGCTATTCACACGCGTCAAACATCGAGCTAGCATATGTAAGGTCCGCAAGTAAGAGGAATCCATAACTTTTTTCTTTAAATGCACAGATAATAAACTTTTAAAAATTTCTTTGAGTCCCCAATATGTATTCCATGTCTTTGTTATTCTTCTGTCTATTTCTTCTATGTTACTTGTGCTTCTAAATGACATTTGTTTTCCTAAATATATATAATCTTCCACATATTCTATTGTACTCGTAACCTCGTCAATAAATATGTTTGTTTTAGTTTCGTTGGTTATAATTTTTGTTTGTTGTAAATTTCAAATGTTGTAAAGCTCACGAACTGATTTTTTCTTGACAATTATACAATTATGAAAAGATTACAATTAGACTTGTACCTAAACGGTAACGTAGCAGGATCGAGTTCCACTAACATGTGTACATTATGATGGTTAAAGGAATATATCATATCATTTTACTTTTGACATAGCTGACGGAAATGTATGAGGAGGGTGATGAGATTTGGGGAAGCGAAAGAAATATGTAAGAACCGCGAAGCTCTGTCTTCTCTGACTACCCCGTTAGGGATACAGCGTTAAGATATCTATGTATGCATGTGTGTATTTTACATGTGAACAAGCAATGAAAAAAAAACAAAGAATTTTTCTCGCTGTAAAAGTGCTCGCTGTATGTACGCATGTAAATTAATTAAAAAAAAATATTTTGGTCTAATTTCGAATGTTCAACCGTTATAAGATTTTTCGCATTACTATAATTACAATGTTAGTGCCGTATAAATTGTTTAAATTTTCATTCGTTGACATTTATAGAGTCTCGAAAATCGGTTAAGGCGCATTTTGATGCTCCTTTATTGCGCTAGTAGATACTTACATCAGAAGCAAATTGTGAAATGTAGGCGATTAACTTCTGATTTACTCATGGCTTGCCTACGTCTTGGTCTGAGATAGGTAATCATCTTATTCCGGGAAATGGTACTAATGGCATTGAATAACTTCTAAGTTATCGGTGTGCCCTGTCATAATACAGTTTATATTAAATCGGGTAATGGAAATTATTATATGTCCTTGTGAAAATTATCTGTCGTAAGTTAGGCTATATATAACGATGATGCCTTTATTGATTGACGTAAATATACTTTATCATAGCGTTAATCAAAATCTTATATGAATAACAAGTATTTCATGCCGGTCTAGAAAAGAAATATAATTGTAGATATACCAGCTGTTTATCAACCCAAGCAGGCCATAAAAGTCGGCCTTATTATGGGGTTTATTATAAGTAAGTTGTTAGGTAACGATCTATCCAGCCATGTAGTGCGGTAGAATGAGGCTATGGTATTCTCCGCCTGTTGTTAGAGCAGACTAAAGAGTTCTTGGGGGTTCTAGCAGATCTGAGTGAGGAGACCACCGCTGGAATTTTGATGGGTGAAAGCCCTGCATAACCCAATATCTCCTCCAGGTGGCTGGGTACCTGTATGCAGATTTCTCCTGCGTCAGAAAGAATAAATGACAAGCTAGCAATCCGATGTTACCTAATTTGGCTTTGCTATCTGTAAGCTCAGACACTTAAATACTTTTTGGTGAAAATGGCATGTAGGGGTTATTTTGTTGCGCGTTGATAACCCACCCCCACCCAACTTGGAACTCTGAAACCTGTAAAAGAAATAGCTCTAAGATATGTACGGTCCATCTCAATTCAATTTGCCAAAAAGGTAAATAATATTTTTAGCGTTTTTACGTGAAACATGTACACTATAAGGCAATGTTTATAAGAAATAAAATATATCGAAAAATTCCTTTATAGTTCATAATAATTTATGTTAAAGATTATTTTACATATTCTAACATGCCTTTTTTATGAAATAGAACGTTTAATCTTATTTATTTTCTCGGCAAATTAGATCACAATGGACTATATGTATACGAATTTGCAATACACGAAAATTAAAACTGATACCATTATTATATTAGACATTCGCTTATTATTTATACACACATTTTACACTACACGCAGCGAGTACCGATTCAAGGCAGTTAACAGCGGTTATAACCTTAAAATTAATAATTACGATTAAGTGTAAGCCAGATTCACTTATATCGCAGTTTTATTATTCACTGATCGTTTCTTTTGTGCCCCGAGAGATATCAATCTGCGATCGTCTGACGGTAGAAACGCTTGGGGCAAGGCACTTCGCTTACCTAGATGTAATTGTAATACCCTATAGGGAGGTACTAGTTCCACTGCTACACATAGTTAATGCCCATCTTGAGAACGTGTCGCGCCAAGACTGGTTAACTGCCAATTAATTGGCGATTGCGGTTGCCGGCTCAAACATCACAACCATAAATTTATCAGTCATGAGTGAGCCTTATATTAAGAAACCGTGTTATCATTATTTTTCTCTTTGGATGTCTTATTGGTTTTTAGCTTTGCTTGCTTCGAGATATAAAAAGAACTACGGTGCCATTAAATAATGCATTTAATTCTGGTACTAATTAAGGTTGGATTTATCCTATAATCTATATATCTTGCGTAAAAGGTATAAGTATAAGAATTGAGTACTCATAATGTTTAGTACTAACAGTGCCAGCGACATCTTTTATGTGGAGTAAATGTAGTCTGATTTAAAGGAATAGTTATTGGAGATTTCCACATTTATTATTTATCTTATATACCTAACATTAGTTTTCCTGTACTGTCAATAAAATCAACAATCCATTTACAACCCGCACGCTTAATACGTAACTTGCAGACAGCATGCGACAGCCAATATTGCGCGATATCTGCTGTCAAAACGAGAATTTGTGTAATGTAATTGGTATAGTGGGGCTAAATCTACCGCGAAAAGTGCATTTTACGGTCATAGAATAATAGATACGCAATCGTCATACATGATACTAATTTTTTATTACAATTAATCATCGATCGCGCAGTGATCGCGTGGCTGTCGCTGTCTGCAAATTTTTAAGTACTAACCCCGCCGCTTTATGGACGCGCAACTAAAAACAGGTCATAGGATAAGAAATAGACTATTTTTTAAATTGGCCTCTAAGCCTCTGAACAATGTAGTCAATGTAAGCAATCATTAGAGTAATTGTGATGCATGTGCAAACCTACAGACAGTCAACAATTTTAAAGCCATTGTTTTTGCTTCTGTTAATTTTATTAACACCTCTAGTAATTTTTCCTTTATAGTTTTAATGTATAGATATTCGTACTTTTATTATATGTACGGTTGTCAGTTATTTTTTACTGATTTGTAAAGTTACTAAAAATGTTCATTGCATCTCACATTAATCCTGTCATCTAAGGACCAGAGGCGTCGGCCAAATGCAAAAAACATTCGCATGTCGAGGTTGTGACGTGTGCATTTACATACAAAACCGCTGCATGACCAGTCCAGAGATAGCGTGGCATATCTAATCGGCTCTGGACGGCTGTCAATCTTGCCTCTCACGCGGTTACTAAAAGAAATCTGCGTGATTTCGGACTACTTTGTATCATATTCGATTAGTTCGATTATTATCAAACAGTATGTAACCTGTTACTCTATTTTTTATCCTTAGCTTTACCTAGGTATACCATCCAATATAATTATACTAATGTTATTAAAATTGATTAATTCCTTGAGGATCTATAGACCTATCAATTATGTTATCACTGTTATACAAATATTTTAATAACATTGTTATTTAATTCGAGAGATTGGAACTGATTACAAATAATTATTAATTAATATCAAAAGCTAGCGCTTTTGATGAGAAACTATTGAAAGTTCAGTGTTGACACTGAAATGGCAAGTGGGGTCGAAATAACCTGCTACAGTGATTCATTTTCGGAACTATTAACTTTCATATTTGGAACAAATTTTATACATTCACAAGCTAGTAATAAGTTAGCTCCACCGCAATCTACACTGGTTCCGCGTGATGATGCCAATCACTTTCAGATTTTATTTTTTAGAGAAATCCTGTACTGTAAGATTGTTATTTATTACATCTAATTATAAAAATAATTTAATAGTAATATTTTTTGTAAGTGACCTCTCATTCTCTATGCACATAATATGGCCTGTTTTAATCGAATCTTCAAAAAAGTAAACAATAAATATATTTATTTTATATTTCTGAACCTTTTTGGGTAATATGGGTGTTTTAAAATTAAAAATTTTAAAAACTCCATGCAGGGAGCATCTTAGATCTCTCCTGAAATTCCCTTCACATAATACCGATTTCTATTCTTATTCATTCACTGTTCATGCGGTTAGGCTGTGGAACTCACTTCCGCCTTATGTTCGAGATTCTAATTCTGTATCAATTTTTAAAAAACGAGTCAAAAATCACTACCTATCCTTGTCTTCTTCATAAACTGATATATTTACGTAATATGTGGGTATTTATAGTACAATATTTATATTTATTGTAGTATGTAATATGTATATTGAATGCAGTATATTTATTATGTATGTACTTATGTAGTAGATATGTAAAGTATATGTATATAATACAAATATATATATATATATATATCCATACTAATATTATAAATGCGAAAGTCTCTCTGTCTGTCTGTCTGTCTGTTCGGTTTTCACGGCTAAACCGCCGGACGGATTTAAATAAAATTTGACATGGAGATAGTTTGACACCAGGGGGTGAACATAGGCTACTTTATTTTTCAAAAATCTATCCTTAAAGGGGTGAAAAGGGGGATGAAACTTTGTATGGAAAATTTTTAACCGCTGAACCGATTAAGATGTAATTTGGTACATATATAAAGCCTTTTCTATTAAAAAACAGACTTCTTTTTCTCCAAAAATCTACCCCTATAGGGGTGAAAAGGGGAATGAAACTTTGTACGCGAAATTTTTAACCGCTATACCGATTAAGATGTAATTTGTTACAGAGATACATCTTTTCTATTAAAAAAACATAGTTTTCTTTTTTATCAAAAATTTAACCCTAAAGGGGTGATAAAGCGGATGAAACTTTATAGGGGAACTTGATAATGCTATACCCTAACAACATGGGTATCAAATGAAATGGAATTTGCAGGGGAAGGTTTCTGTATACGTGACGTCATCATAAATCCAATATGGCGGATGTCCTAAATTGGGAAATAACTTTTTCGTTCAACACCAACAATATGGGTATCAAATGAAATGGAATACGCAGGGGAAGGTTTCTGGACATGTGACATCATCATAAATCCAATATGGCGGATGTTCTATAACAGGGAATAAGTTTTTCTTGCGACACCAACAATATGGATAGCAAATGAAATGGAATACGCAGGGGAAGGTTTTGTATATGTGACGTCATCATAAATCTAATATGGCGGATGTTCCATTAAGAAAATAACTTTTTTGTTTAACACCAACAATACGAGTACCTCAGTTAACCTTAGTAACCTAAAGAGGTCAAGGAAAATTTCTCCACGCGGACGAAGTCGCGGGTACAGCTAGTATATATATATATATATATGTATGTTTATATATATATATATATATATATATGTATGTATGTATATATATATATGTGTGTGTGTGTATAGTTATATATGTTATATTTTATATGCAGGTATTTGTATATAATATGTATCTTATTATTATTTTTGTTTAATACACTTTAGATTTTGCCACTCCAACGCCTTTTTCTACCATAGGTCTGCTGGAAGAAATTTCATTTTGAAATAAGCAGTTCACCTTTGTGCACCTTTGTGCGTAAGTTACATTTCATGTGTCTTTTACAAGTGTGTGTTTGTACATAAATAATTAAATAAATAAAATAAATAAAACCTCCGACTCAAAAAGAACCTCCAAAAAGGAAAAACATAACATGTACGTATCGGCTTTAAATTATTTGTATTTAAGTTTCATACCTACCCAGTCAGTGGCGTGCATCCCATATAGGCATAGATGTGCGGTACAGCTCCAGGCACGACCACTGCGCGTGCTGGGCCCTTTATAATTTCGCCAGGGTAGCAAACGTGCCGACCGCGATACGCGGCGCTAATAAACAAAATTGTACAAAAAAGAGAAACTAAATACCTTTAGTGTCTGTTAGTTTTCAAGGTGGTGGAAGTCGGAGGTGGCTTCCGGCGCCGTAAAGCCACAAAACAGAAGATAGATCCACTTGTCACCTTCCTAACTTCCTTTGCCTACCACTTCAAGAATTATACAGTAACATAATGCAAAACAATTAAATACCAATTTCAGTCGGCGAACACAACACAACATGTAAACACGACACGGCAGAATTCCTTTGAACTTCAAAACAAAAACGATAATTGAGATTTACAACCAATATTCTAAAAACTTTCCCTTTTTTATCACAAACCGACCGACCCCTTTTTTAGACTTCTCCATTACAACTCAATTCATATACACCAAATTACCCACATAACTAAACCGGCATGACGGGACAATTAGCGCCATCTCTTGGTATCGAGAGACAATAGAAACAATAATATATTTTATTCCTAACAACAAAGACATTGTCTCCCCTGACAATTCAAATGAAAATTATTTCGATATCTAACATTTACATTTTATAGACAATTTAAAATTAATCAACAATTGTTTAGAAATAGCGCCATCTAACATCCCCATTCTTCCGTTTTTCATTCATCTGTTCATAATCGTATTTCGTATTTTTACATTGCTTTATTTTATTTTTAACAAACATGCCGTTTATCGATAAAAGAATACGGGCTATGTAACTCATCCGCGGAGACACGTCGGTCCGGTGTCTACAATCACAAAACAGACAACAATTCACGCACAACACATAATATGTATTTACATTTCACCTATACCTATACGAAATAATCTTTCAAATGTGTGCTATTTTATACACGAAGTTTGTGTGCGTGTTTTGAAGACATTGATTGCATCAATAATATTATAGTTAAATGCATTTGATAAATTCAACACTCTTCCTCCTAAAATTACGCGTTTTTGCTTTGTTTATGTTTGATTTTTGAATCAAAATAAAACTCCATATTTGTTTTCTTCGTGCAAGTGATTTATTGTTCTAAGAGTTATTTAAAAAAATTCTATTCTTCATAAAATTTGTTTGTGAATGTATAATAGATAGTTTCACTTGTATTTTAAAGAATATAATATTTTAGCTGTAATAATTGTGTAGGCAGTGTGTGTTTACAGAAATTAAAACAAGCCGCGTTTTCGAAATTTTCATGTAGTGAAAAATTACAAACTATATAAAGGCAAGTGTGTTCCAGAGTTGCATTTATATCGAAAGTCATTATATTATGAAACATTTAACTGGCTGACGAGTTGTGCACATACTAATAGTTTATTTTGCTTTCCTTGATCACACACTATACTTTCCGCGACGATACACAAAATCGCACCACGAGATCTTGCCTTGCCGAAATTCGCCTATTCTGACATGGTTGTCTGCTCTATCATCAGACCTTGATCACCATTTATCTAACTATCTACACTAACGACATCTACATCATCTATATCATTCATCCTTATCAATCTGCCCGTGACCACGATTACGGGCGTCATGTCGTTAGTATGGTGTGTCGAAATACCGACAGTGACATTAATAAAAATTAAAAAATGTAATGAATGAGTGCGGGTAGTTGCCAGAAACCGCACATTATGAAGACTACGTTCATCCTCATCAATCTGCCCGTGACCACGATCAGTGCAATTCGGTCGAAATGTCGGGATAAAGAGATATTTTGCATTAAAATATGAACGCGACATAGATCCACGAATGAGTATTGTAAGATGTGTACAAGTCGTGAAAGTTTAATAACATTAATATCTATAACCTATTCATCGAGACCATTCCAATGAGCCCGAACACGATACATCTGTTGTAGTAAGTTGCTGATTCCAGATGATGCTGCAGCATCAGGTCAAGCTTACCACGTTATTGTAATATCATTGAAGTCATAGGATACTAAATTTCGAATCGATCAGACTAGTAGAACTTGCTTACATCCCTTCAACAACTGGAAAAGAGCTGATGATCTTCAAACGGCTGAACAAATTTTCTTGAATCACAGCCAAGAACGCTCTCGATTAAGTCACCTTTCGAACAAAAAAATCGGTTCATCCGTTTAGGAACTACGATGCCACAGACAGACACACAGATACATAGATACACACGTTAAAACTATGACACCCTTCTATTTGGGTCGGGTGTTAAAATAAATAAATGTTTATATGAAATCACATTTATTCAAATTTGTATTTATGTTAAATAATTTATTATCTTAATATTAAATTAAATGAAACACTTCATTTTATCTTATTTACTTATTTGACAAATTGGATTGAAAACGGGTATCTACATAATATAATGTTTGTTTGTTGCGGCATATAGGGAATACGTCTCTACATTTCTTGTAAATGTAGGTATACTATAAGATCGGGAACCAACGTTATCGTTTTATGAGTCTATATTTTTTACGAGTATATGTAAATAGTAAATATACTTACGTCCGTTTATTATGTAACAGTGAACGCTTTTCACTGAATTTCCAATTACAAGATTAATGACGTTAAAATGTTATTAATTTTTACCTCGGTTTTACGCTGCATTTCACTACTGTCGATGTTCCGTCTGCCACTCACTGTGTTAATCCGTCATCCTGACACTGTAATCATTATGTGATGTATTAGCTTCATAATATCGAAAATTTCGAAGTATTCGATTGTATGGCGCACAAAGTCTGTTATTCAATAATAATTTGGAATTTCGATGGCTCATATATGTATATAAACAAATATACATACATATCCTCACGCTGTATCCCTTACGGGGCAGTCAGAGAGGACGGAGCACCAAGCGTCGCGGTTCTTATATATTTCTTTCGCTTATGTATATGTAAACATCATATATAATATAGAGCGAAGTAAGTGATATTATAAGATTAAGAAAGCTAAGACTGATTTATAAAGATCAAATAAAACGAGTTTTAGGACGAACAAATATAGAAAATACTCATTTGCTATGAGATGTGTGAGTAGAATGATGATATTTGTAGAAATGAAACTGATTCTCTTATGTAAGGACCACGACGCTCGGCATTTCGTCAACCCTGTTAGGGATGTAGCGTAAATATATTTTGTTTAAAAGTTTAAAAGTTTTTCTATTAGTAAAGAGTTTTTTTTTGCCGCAGAAAGGCTAGCAAAATAATATTGTTCGTCAGAAATGTTATGAAGGAATAGGTACAGATTTAAAATCGTTCGTCGCCAATATAAAATGTCTGCATTGCATATTTGCAGTCAACAAAAGGTACATATATTTGCGCACATAGATAAGCCTACTGATTTACGAGTTATAAACCCAAGAGTCTTCGGGTATAACTGACATATTTGCATACTATACATCGTCCAACGGCTACTCTATAGCTTCAGATTCTTTGACATCAATTCCATTCTTTACTTTAATAATGATGAAACTGATGATATACTTACCATGATTCTTCCATTTTATTTCTTTAAATCATACTACTGCTACATTTCTCATCACCTTTTTATTATGACTATATTCTAGTCACGAATTGAACTGATACAATACTGAATGAACGAACCAACCTTTATCTTTGGATAGAAAGTGATCATATCAGTGATCATAGCAACAACAACAACAAACTAAAAACCGAACACGAACTGTACTTGCGTAATTAATGTACCTCAGTGTCAGTTGTTATTGAACACAAATCAAAGCTTGTCGTAGAATTTGCTTTTTAAGTAAAAAAAGTATCTAATTTGTTACAGATTTTTATTAAAGGTACTTTAAGACAGTTTAAGATGTAAAGTGGGAGACAGCCATCATTATGCGTTTTTTCGAAAACATGTTAAAAAGTACATAATATAAGGTAACGTGTAATACGTTAATGAATGCGTGATTTAAAGAGCTTTTACCCCACAATGATTCCTAAAAAGAGCTACACTAACACCAAAAAGTCAAGTTCAACTTATGAAGTTCGCGTCTGTATTTGAACCATTGTTATAGCTGATGCAAATTTCAGCTGCAATAGTTCTTGAGAAAAATGACAATGACGGACAGATACACAGACACACCGAGGCGTTCCATAAGGCTTCCGTATACCCAATTTAGAAATGGAACCCAAAAGAAGTCTCGAGTTCTATTTTGATGGAAATAAATACTTATTTGAGACAATGCTATCTAAAAGTTAAGTTACGTTACGTTAAATTAACGCTAATTTCACAATTTTTAGATACACTAGTAATATATTCATTAATTACTCAGACATAACTTTTTTCCTTTTATCTTATAAATACCTTGCATGGTACAGATCCTTTTTTAACATTCGTAACCTCTTATTTATAACATAAACGTCACTAGCATTAAAATGTGTAGATCACACAACAAAAGTTTTATGAGATATCCATTAATCTTCACCTCTCATTCGCCGTATGACACTTTCTTTCTTCCTTCTTCCTTCCTTCCAGCTCTTAGTGTACAGGATCCACAGGTAATCTAAAACATTTAATAATTTGTGAAATTAGTACTTGGCAATTTTTTTATTTTTTAGCAAATTGTAGTTACTCTGATATTGATTAGACAACCGGCGACTTGAAATCATAATTATTACAACAGTCTAACAAATAAAAAAAATATTGTTCTATTCTGTCGATTAGTCACACTAGAGACAGGGTGATCGAAAAAATCTAATCAGATCATTATGTAATAAAATTACAGTAAAAATATTTGTTTCACACCTTAAACCAAAATAACCCTCAGTTGCGGCGATTTTCCCATTCAAAAAAGTGGTATCACCAGGCTAATCCAACTGACTTAAAAAATATGAAAATAAGTAATCGTTTTTCTCAAAAAAACGTGAAATAATTTTATGACTTACCGATATCAATATATCTTTGGGTTTTTATAAGATTTATTTGCATAGTTGCGACACAATTTTACAGCACAAACCGACTTACTAATTTATTATTGACAACCTCAATGACGCGTAATGTTTTAAACACTGAATAAGGTGAGACGTATGTCTACTAATTTTAGTAGACATTTTTTTTAGCGTTTCCAAGCAATCAAGGTGGTATCTAGGCAAGTAAATAATCAAAGGTTCATACATTCGTGCGTACATACACACATAGATACATTATGTCTAATGTCTACGTACCTACGCTGTTAAAATCATAACCCTCCTTTTATTTACTCCTAGTTGGATAAAAATTACCTTCCGCTGAGCAAATATACGGGGTGATGACCTTACCGTAAATAAAGGATTTATCTACAAAACATGTTATCTTGTTATATATTTTACTACAGCGGTAAATTTTCACAAGCGCGTAAAATGTTCAACTCTACTGAGCCTTAATGAAAAGAGCGATGTAATGCGTTATCATACTAGATTTATGGCCAATAAATGTTTGTAGTTATATCAGCCTCCCAGTTTCCAGTATACTATATAAATGTATTCGAAATGATACCTACGTTTTAGTGCCTTTTAAAATTAGCTTCGACTCAAGGGCCAGACTGTTCAGTGAACATACTCGATAAATATGTATGGCTGTACATTTCGTACAAATTCTTTTATAAATAAATGTATTGGAAATAACTATAAAAAAAATTAACCAACTTGAATACGTAAAAACCGGACAATTGCAAGTCTGACTCACGCTCTGAGGGTTCCGTACAATGTTCGCTTGTAGATCGATATGCATACGTCACAATTAATTTTCCAACTTCAAGTGTATGTTTTGTAATCGTAAAAAAAACCGGCCAAGTGCGATAATATAATGTTAAGCACTACCGTACCGTGCTATCATATAGTGTTATGTACATGTCACCGTATGATTGTGAAACACCGTTAGTTTACAATCTATCTTGCGAGATTGTAAACTGTCGATAAATTGTGAACTGTATGACTGCTTGCAGTATAACGTATTAATTTTCGATATGTATATGTATAATAATCTGTCCATGTCAAATCGTCAAATTATGAACGAACCTGCACTTACCGACAGCATTCACAATCTGTCCGATTTTATCACCCCTAAAATTGTGAACTGTCTCGGATTGGTTGGTCTTGGCGGTAGCTCGTTATAACTTTGGTTATATTCGGCGACTAACAGTTATTTATCACTGAAACTTCATTTGTTTAATTAATTATAGGTTTAATTTTACTATTAAATGTAACTCTTTTATGCCTTTTAGCTATCTTTAACATGGAAACTATTAAAAATCACAGAAACATCCGTTTGCTTATGTTCTAATGATAGCCATAGATGTCGCCGCGGGGCACACAACGTTCAGCCAATCAGCGCGCAAGGTGCGTTCCGTCTCATGCAAGTATGATGCCAGTTCACAATTTAACCGTTTGACATGGGTAAATTATAAACTATCGAAAATTATTACGTTTTATTCTATGCAGTATGGTATAGTTCACAAATTACTAACGGTTTACAATCTGGCGAGATAGATTATGAACTAACGGTGTTCACAATTATATGGTGACATATATACCAAAAAAATTTTATTAAAAAAAATTAAAACCACCTTCAAAAAAAACACTGAAAAGTATGAAATAACTATCCTTTACTTATCAAAACTCAAGTAGGTACAATTAAAATAACTTTATAAATACGATACACATACCTGTATAATTAAATTTGACAGTTACTGAAGTCGGTGCCAAGCTTACCAAACTAAAGACTTTCTGTTGTTGCACATTGATTTGGCATCGACTTCAATAACTGTCAAATTAAATTATATAGGTATGTGTATCGTATTTATAAAGTTATTTTAATTGTACTTGAGTTTTGATTAGTAAAGGATAGTTATTTTATACTTTCAGTGTTTTTTTGAAGGTGGTTTAATTTTTTATAAAAAAAATTTTTTATTTCTCCTTTTTGAGTGATCTTGACCTAAATAAATATCTAGGGCAGGTCTGCAATTAACTTCATTCTAATTCCGGAGCGCAACGATATACAAGAGAATCGTCAATATAAATAAAGGTTATAACCACGTCGCGTTATCTAGTGTATCTTCGAAGTCCAAGCCCCAATATCGGTGAAATTTAAATGGGACCACTTCTGACGTATTACCTACCAAATGAAAAAAGAATTCTCGAAATCGGTTTATAAATGACGGAGTTATGAGGTAACAAACATTCAAAAAAAAAACAGACGAATTGAGAACCTTCTCCTTTTTTTGAAATCGGTTAAAAAATATTTCGTATTCAAAAACAAACTTAACTTTGCAGTGTAAAAACACGTTCAACTGCAAATGTAAGTTTGTAATGGAAAGAAAGTGTGATTTATTTGCAAATTCGCAATTTTTTGAATTTTCCTTTTATTGTTGTGTGAGACCTCGTTTCTTGCCAAATTTCATGATTCTAGGCCAATGAAAAGTTATCTATAGGCATTGATTTACTCGCAAGTGTCAAAATATAAGGCATAAATGACCGTATTTTTGGATTGCGTTTACTTAGAAGTATGATTTTTTACAGCTCTAAGGGATCGCAGCCATAGTGTAGGTATATATTAATTTCAACTTAATACCTCACCGCGATCCTGAGAAGATGGGTCTTGACAGACAGACAGACGGGCTACAAAGTGATCCTGTAAGGATTCCTTTCTTCCTTTCGAGGTACAGAACCCTGAAAACATCAGTACAAAATCGTTATCTATTACTAACCGAAACTCAAGTACAAAAATAACTTCATAAACTTTTAAACTTTCGCGTTGCATTATAAAATATTTAAAAACACGAGTAATTAACGCGATTGCCCTTTATTTTGGCTTGACGTTTCGACCGAGTTGCATCGACCGTGGTCTCAAGCAAAGCAAGCTCGCTGTTTTTTAGACATTTTAAAGATAACTTCATGAATATAATTACATTCGATAATTACTCAAGTCACTAGTAGATATTCTGTTATTGCTTATTGGTTTGGCGCCAACACCAATAACTGTTAAATTTAATTATATGTGTATGTATTTGTATTGTTTTTATGTAGTTATCTGTAGTTTTGATTAGTAAATGCAAAGGATAATTATTTTGTGATCGGCTTAATTTTTTTAAATTTATTATTTTTTTAAACTTATCATTTACTTTACTTTAAACTTATTTTCCCTGTTGAGTGGTCTTGTCCTAAATAAATATCTAGAGTAGGTCTACAACTATTTTTTTTCCAATTATGGAACGGAATATCAAAAGGATCATCAAAATGAGATAAATGCAGTAGAAATACGCTCGAAATGAAATTGGCAAACATATTATGTACATAAAAACATTCGGGCGAATCGAAAACCTCCTTTTTGAAGTCGGTTTAAAATATAAAAGGAAAATAAATGTAAACTAACTTAAACAAATATAACTTTATCTATGTTGTAATAGAAATTAGACACGGGGAGCTAAACGAGATAGTATTTAGCGACCTAAAAAAATAGTAGCAGATATTGGTTAAGACGTATTGTATAAAAAGTTAAGTAATCGATGTACCTACTTAGTCAAGTATGCCTTAGGTATAATATTTTATAAAATGAAGAAAAATATAAAATTGTTTACTTTTCTAACGTTTTAAAAGATAAATTGTATTAACTAATATATTTTTTTTGGGAAAGGAAAAGAGGCATCACTTAAATTGGAATTGAACTAAATTAGTAATACAGGTAATATTCGTGTGCACTTGGAGTGCTTGTAATCAAATTTGTAAAAGCTCCTTCAGTAGGCTCAACAAATATTTGCCGACTTCTGAGGAACAGGGGGCGTAAAAACGAGTCAGCGAGATTAGCGAGTTACCTAATGTAATGGAAAATACTTCAAAAGGCGCTCGTTTATATATAAGCTTGTCTGATACCTCTCACGAAATAAGTGGATATATCTCATTTCTCGCTCAGTAGCAATATGTTTTTTGTTATTACCTTCAGTCAGACCTATGTTTAAAAGCCAAAGTATGTATTATATTTTTAGTTAGTTCGTTCAGCCAATGTATAATATTTATACACGTACATATACATACTTAATATACATAATTCCCATCCGAAGTGAACAGAACATTAATGCGCGACAGATTCGAACTCGAAAATCTTGAATTTGTATCCGGGAATAGGTAATTCTAGGTCGCTTGCGTTTGCAAATTTTCTTTTAATCTCTCTCGTTCTCACTCTCGCAAAGTATCAAATTATTGATTGTCAAGATGCAAGGACACATGCGTCGGTCAGGAACTTGTAGAGAGCGTTTCGTTTTCATGCACCACCTACTTGAATCTGGATTGCACTGCACACGCAAAAAAAATTAAATGCATCTTTATTTTTATAGACTATTTTTTACAGAACTCTTAAAGCTCATCATAAAAATCACTAACGCCCAGACGCAAAAAAGGGTGTAATAAGTTTGACGCGTACGTTTGACTGCGTGTTTGTCTGTGTACATATCTGACTGTGTAAGCGCAATTCTCAAACGAATGGACTGATACGGACGCAGTTTTTTTAAATAAAAAGCTAGTTTAACTGGGGTGGTCTTGAGCATGATGGTATCGAAGAGCGGGTCAGCTGATCCCAAGATTATCAGCACTGTTCCTTCTTGGTGAAGCAATGTCAGCTGTAATATGGAAATTTAACTCTCACTCGTCTGATCGATTTCAAATTGAGTATTTTTGCAAAATTGGACGCTTCAATAATGTGGTGAACTTGACTCGATGCTGCACTCATGCTACATGCTGTCATACCCAGCTCTTCTATATCATACAGCAGTTACATTGTGTTCGGGCGTCATGTAATTGGTCTCAATGAGTGATTGACTCAGAGATAATGAACGTAAACATAGTCTGATGATGAAAGTGATGGAGCTGGAAAGAAAGTGGTAATAGGAACTTGGCTTCTTTGATCGTTAGGTAGATTATTTGTTTATCTAATAAATAATATCTGTTAAAAAATGTTAAGTGTACCTATAATTAAATCACTATAGACCCGTTTATTAACCTATGCAGATCGGCCAACGTTAATTTGTCATGAGGACTATTAGTTTAATATTATATATATATATTTAATATTAAAAATAATATTATTCAATATCAATATTCAATATTATCATGAATGAACCATTGACTAAAATAATGAAACAAAATTTTCACAAGTTCAAATTATTGTTCTTGAAAATCTAGAAATAAAATTTAAACTGCAAATTTAAAAACCTCAACACATAAAAAACCCGTGAAAATAAAAAAACATTTTCAATTTTTTTTTATGAAGAGTCCCGCCATATAAACAAAATGAAACCCAACATGGAATAGGTAGTAACTAACCATACCCAGTGGCGGTACCTTCATACAAACCCAAAAGCCTGGCTTGCCTCACTGAAATGCTCAGTTAAGCGTAAAATAATAAAATAAAAACTATCGGTTCGTATCGGTTTTAAAATTTCAAATTCGCATCTAAACGAAAATGACTGCACGCAACCATGGCAACGCACACGTGACTAACACGTGACGGCCGTTTGAGATCGACACTCGCGACCTCTCAAGGCTCAATCAGTGCACTGCGTAACTATATAATCATGCAATGTGGCTTGGAACCTTTCTTTCTCTCTAACGGGCAAAACTGGATTAAGCTATAGCTTGTTTACTAGGGTTTATATAGCAATTAGTATGTGGCGAAGAGCCCGGCTTTCATACTGAACTTTGTACAGATTGAGAGATACGATACGAATACGAATACAATTCCACGTGATTAAACTTAATTTTTTTTACCTAATATTTATTTGTATGAGCCGGTGGACGAGTGATAAGTATTTTTTTAAGTTCATCATAAGTGAGTTAATTTGTAATAAAAAATCCAATAAGTTATTCATTGTGAGGATTTAAAGTGTACAAGTTTTAATCGGCATTGAAAATGTAAAAATCTTTGAACTTTGCATAGAAAAAACAACTAATCGTTTCGTCATACTTATGACCTACGCCTGATTCGTGTATTGTCCGACTAGTAAATTGCATAAAAGACAATAAATCGGTGTACAAAACTATTGAACTCCTGAATGTGTTTCTCTGAGTAGTAATTCGCATAAAAAACAATTTTATTAGTTTACGAAACTGATTGGATTTTTGTTTGTTCTCCCGGTTCTCCCATCAAGTTCTACGTAGGTGATACTACTTTTTATTATTAGTGCTGTATATTTCATTCAAATGACGAAAATATTTAGAATTGTTCTGGTTATGACGATTAAAAAACTATACCGGCGCCATAAAACACACATGAATTTACATAAACACATGAATACAGTGATTTCATTTAGTAATTTGGATAAACAATGTATTGAGACACATTAATATGTTATAAACTGATAAACTATTTACGTCTGTACCTTTTTAATAGCAAAATATTATAAAAATTGTTTTGTTGAAAAATAACGCGATCTCTTTCCTCGCTTCTTGTCCACCGGTTGTGCCAGTCATGATTAATTAACATCTATAGTATTTTATAACGAATCAATATTTAGTATGTACATGAACTATGTTTGTGTACGCGTAATTATGTTACAGATTTTGTAGGTATAATTTTGTTTAACATTAATAGCTTTTGTTTGGCAAGTCTTCCCTTCTTTGGTGTTGTAAATATTTGAATTTCCTACATATTGAAGTGCGTAGCCTTGTTGAAATTTAATAACTTGAGAGTTTCCTAAATCAAACATCGTTATATTAATTTACGTGATAATGCCTTATATTATTATGAAATATTATCTACGTCATAAATTAATCCTAAAAACGGCCAGAATCGTCGAAATATAATTTCAATGCAATAATACATTTGTGCTTGGATTAATAGATTCTTAGTACACATGTATAACTTCACGCAATCTCCCTTTTGAGATCGATAGGGCATCAGTGAATTAGAGAGTCAGAATTTAAAATAATTAGCGCTAATAATAAATCACGCATTGAGAAATAAATTAATTTTTATGAAGAACCGATGGCATAAAATAGTTGTGGTCAGAGAACTGCAAAGTATTTAACACTATTTGAAAATTTAAAACAAAATCTATTGATATACTTTGTAATATAGACTCTTAAAAATATTTATTATACACTAGCCGTGCCTCGCGGTTTCCACGTTTAATTTGGTATTTGACGTAGATTACTATCGGAGAAGTCCTTTACCTGCCAACGAATGTCGCGTCAAAATCCGCTCGCATTTGCTCGGACAAACAAACAGACAGACAGATAAAAATTTAAAGAAAACGTGTTCGGGTTTTGGTTACGTATAAATACCCATATGTGGGCGTCCAAGCAAAAAGGGTCCAGTGGTCGGCATTTAGTTTCCGAGATATACGCAGTTTTGTAAAATTGGGTGAATAAATGGCATTTCGCGATTTTAATTGATTATTAATTAATGTTCAGTTATCTACGAGTTGTAAATGAGTTTATGTAATGTTTCTAAGTAGAAACAAACAAGTAGAAGTGTGTTTCTTTTCAATCAAACTTTAAAAATGCTTTATTAAAACAAGCTTTTTCAGAGTTTCAACTTTCAATGTCTGATAAAAAAAAATGCCAGTTTTTGAATATTTTTTAATCCTTATTATCAAATGACTCTGAATTCGAAATTCCGGATCTAGTTTTAACTCAATACCCCACTACTGGACCCTTTTTGCTTAGAAGCCCACATATAAACTGAAGAGAAAGCTTTTATTTTTAAATCACAGACACTTCAATTTTATTTATACGTATAGTATACCATATATTGAATACAAGTCGTTAGCCGCACGCTTGGCTAGGCGTTAATGAAAAATTTGTACCTATAGTAGATTTTGTTCGAAAAATGGAGAAAGGTCTATGGGATTCAAAATATAAATAGCCTAAAACCATCTACACACGATTCCGCGTCGAATGGTCATAGTCCCATACTGATACGTTCAGTAGTTTTCTGGTTTTACCTAAACAATCGGTACATATTTCTAATGTTTTTCTTTCTCAGACCAATTTAAAAATTCGTAGTAATTATACAAAAATCTGGCCGTACTGAATTCCAACTATAAACAATGTAAGATAATACGTTGAATTAAATGCACGAATACGCTCACCCTTAATGGTCACTTTATTTCTTTGTCGCGAGATCGCCGATTTGCCTGCGAGACTGCTCCGGACTTCGCTCGACTGACGTGCTGATTTACAAGGCAAAACCTCCTTTTTGTCTGGCGTGACGTCCGTCACACGATGGAGACGTCTTTGCGATCCGACCATCTGATTTCGGCGTCTTTAAACCTTCTTTGTCCTTTTATATGGCAAGGGTATTTACGAGGGTCTAACTAACCGGTTGTGAAGATTAAGCGTTTTGTATTAGAATTAGTTTTTGTTTGTTAGTAGTTTCGAATTTAATGTGGCCAATTTCTTATAAATTAACTTCACTATGGTTCTTAATTACGGTTTGAGACACAATTGCATTATAATAAAGTAGTGTAATCACACGTAATTATGTATTGTAGTAAAAATAATGGGTCACAATAAAATGTTTATCTTTGACAGTTTTTCAAAATATCTAGACTATTTTCTCTAAATACAATACCATATCAATAAGAATTACGAATAAATTTAATGAAATATTAGTTTTCTAACGAGTTTATTGCTTAATAGTATTGTATCAGGACAAGATTTTGTGGCAGAAATCGGACACAGGTGGTAACATACATTAGTACCGTAATCCGTAATTAGTTCCGTTTGGTATAACGCATTCAAAAGAAATAATATTGAGAAACAGTAGCAATAGTGATATTGTAGTTTGTCATTGCTGATATTAGGTTAATCGTAGTGAATTTGAGTAGACTATGTTGTACTTGTGTATTGCTAATTCACTGGGTAATAGGAGATACGGTTGGATCGTCATCAACGTCAACGTAGCTAATTAAGTAAGCAATGTTTGCGATGCAATATGAATTTGCGTAGCTGTTAGAGATTCGAATTAGACGTACAATTAATTAATTGCTTCCTAATTTGACTTAGTGTGTTATGCATTTGATTAATTATTCTTCTTATTGTATTTATCTTCAAATGCTGAGGTATTTAATGCAAGTGTCAGCGAGAAATATTCTCTCAACATTTTTTGTAACCAGTAAGTTAAGTTAACTAATTAAAAAGAACGCGGCCACTTTGTACGATAAATGGCATCAAGATGTGTGTCCGCGGTACGTTTATTATCTGATATCTCTTAAGCTGTGTCACGTCGAATAAAATCATTGGTGTGTAGCCGCCGGCAGCGGATGAGTGATCTACTTTTAAATGGCCACTTATGATGACCGCAAACAAATTACTGAGAACAAGCGTTGCATAGACGTCGCTGCGTCTAAGTAACTACTAACTAGGAATTGTGATATTCTATTAATACTTTAAAAGGAGTGTTTGCAATAGTCTCATTATCTTTTTATATTTTTTCAAATTTCAATTCTGATTATATAAAACATATGTGTTAAAATATTTTAATTTTAGTAAATTTCTTGTAAGAAATATTCGTTCATTTTATTAAGTATTCATCAAGTTGAGTGAGTGCGTATTCATTTAAAGTTAACTGCCACGAAATATTATACCATAATTCGAATATCGAATGCTAGTTTCTGTCATTGCTTAGTCTATAGTCTTCTTCTTTTTTAATTGAATGGCACCTTCACGAATATTGCCAACGTCTTGTAGTAATGAAAATATTTATGGTAGTTTGTAGTCTAACTTTCAATTCTATAGAGTGATTTGACGTTTTAATGTGTCAAAGTTGTAAATAATGTGGCCAGCTAAAATACTGTTGTCAAGTGATAGGGCTGAATCTATATCGTTCCAACTAAGTTACTAGTTACTAGAGTAACATTTAATTTAATTAATCTGATGCTGACATGGCCCTGTAGCGTCGCCATTAAATAATATATTAAATAATTCGAATAATAAATATCGAATTTCGTTTTTCCAGTTTTTACTATTTTACCTATTTTCATGATTGCTACAAATATTTATATATTTTCGGCACTACCGCTATCTCATGAAAGGAAAGATCCAAAAAGTAGATGTCACGCATCTGCGTGCGTCGTGGTGCAACTGCTACAGACTAATATAATGAAGTCGACATAGGGGGGGCATCATTAATTGCAAGAAGTGGTTACCCTGGAAACATCCAATATATCTATTGAATTAAAAGTTGGATTACAGTTTGTATAGACCGGCAAGTCGTAATTGTACTATAATAGACCATTGTAATGGTTATAATTTACTTCTAAAATAAAAGGATCTTTTTGTGGCTAATACTGTATTTAAGTACTAAAGGATCCATCAGTACACGTGGGAAAGAAAGGATGAGACAAGTATGATTGATTTATTCCTGGTGGATAGGCTCAAGAAGCAGGTTATGGCCACAAGAGCGCAAAAAGGAGTCTATCTGGGAACGGACCGCTTTCTGGTGATAACTAGAATAAGGGGTCTGTTTGCAGCATGGCGACATCGCGTAGTGTCCAAACGCATCAAAAGCTGGAAACTGCAAGCTGCGACCTTTAGGAATGAATATGAAAGAGTAGTATCCGGTAATGTGATGAGTGAGGATGTTGAAGATCCAACATTCTTCGTAAGATAAGTAAGCAGAACCTTAGGGATAGTATGATCGAAGCTGCGAAAGAAGAGTGTGAAACCAATAAGATTGAGAACGATAAAAAGCGTAATGTGTGGTAAGATGATGAGCTGAAAGTCTGTGTATAAAAGGTGAAAACATGGCGAAACTACTTTGCTAGTAGAAATGACTGTGGTATGAAGAATTTGATGAAAGACAGATATAAGCTACATGTAGTAGTCTACAAGTAGAGACGAAAGCACTAGTGAATGAGAAGCGTGAAAGGTGTAAGGTGTTAGACGAAAACAATATATAAGACAATTATTCCAAATTATTTTGGAAAGAAGTACGTAAGTATCAAAGTAGTCCGGCACCTTGCAGAATGAATAAAGTGCGTTCGAAAGAAAACCAACTGCTAACAAATAAAAAAAAAGTACTGCAGCGATGGAGTAAATACTATGGAGAACTGTATGAAAGTGGCGACTCCGTCTCTGATATTGAGAGCGATTCTAATGAATCGACACACACTCGGGTCAGGAATTGGAGCATGCTATTAGTATGAAAGGGATTGAGTAAGTGATAAGAAGTCTGAAATGTGGAAAGGCTGCGGAAAATGATGAGGGACTGCCGAGACTATCAACTATGGTGGTCTCGGATACCTTCTGTGCACTGTGCAACCTTTGTTGGCAGAAGGGGGAGGGTCCAGAGTACTGGCGCACCGCAATTATAGTACCTCTCTATAAAGGGAAAGGTTCTCATTAAGACTACGCGTGCTATAGGGCCATCAGCTTGGTCAGCTTAGCAAGTAAAGTCTATACTAATGTATAGACTGAACGTATGAAAGGTGTTTCTGAAAAATATTCGTGGGAGGCGCAAGGTGGTTTTAGGAACGGTAGGGGTTGTATGGATCAGATTTTCTCGCTTCGCGTTATCGTGGGGAAGTTTCTGGCTATAAATCAGAAATTTCTCTGCGCTTTCGTGGATCTAGAAAAAACATTCGATAGAGTAGTGCGAAAGAAATTGTGGATTCTTCTGCCTGAATATGGTGTGGGAGGCCCCTTACTGCAGGCTGTTAAATCATTACATCGAGGCCACAGAGTCTGTATAAGGATAGAGGATGACATATCGCCCTGGTTCGGAATCTGTTTAGGCGTCAGACAGGAGTGCTTGATGCCTGTTTGGCTGTTCGTGCTGTATTTCTACAGTTGCCTCCAGACATTGAAAGGTATTAGTAGGGGTATGATATGTGATGGTACAGTGGTAATAGTACTATCAGAACCAGAAATGCAGACACTAGTCACGTGCATGAAAGAAGAATGTGAAGTGAAAGGATTGAATATGAATGTGAACAAAACTAAGGTTCTGATGTTCGAAAGGGAAGATGTACAGACGAAATCTAAGATTTGGGTCCATGGAAAATGACTAGAACAAGTGAATGAAATTATGTATCTGCGGAGTGCGTTTTCGAGGGATGGAAGATGTGAGTTGGATGTGGAGAGACAGGCAGCAGCTGTCAATAAAGTGAACGGTGCTTTGTCTGCATTAGTAGGCCAGTGTGAATATATCTAACACAGTGTAAATGGCCGTCTACACTGCGGTGTTGGTTGGGCCTGGATATGCCCGAAATCGAGTGAAAGTAAGATAAATGCAGTAGAAATAAGATTTCTTAGAAATATGTATAGAAATAAGATTTCTTAGAAATATGTACGGTGTCACCCTTACGGACAGTATAACCAATCAAGAGATACGCAGTATGACAGAGTTGCACGACAATGTTATTGTAAAATTAAAAAAAGGAATGCTTAGATGTTTCGGCCACATAGAAAAAATGAGTGATGAAGGACTGACGAAGAAAATCTACAGAGCGAAAGCGAATGGTAAAAGAAGCCAAGGAAGACCAAGGCTGACTAATGAAGACCCAGAGCGTTAGCTGACGGAAATGTTGAAAGCACTCACATACCTACGCGTAAATGTGAAATGTGTGATGATATTTGAGGAAGCGAAAGAACTATGTAAGGACCACGACCCTTGGCGCTCCGTCCTCTCTGACTACCCCGTTAGGGATACAGCGTGACGATATGTATGTATTGTTAAATATGAAATGTAACAGAAGCATTGATCACTATGAACACACTATTAATTCTTCATCACAACTATTATGTATTTGACTATTCGACGACTTCTAAACAACTGAACTCTTACAAGACCAAAATCAGATTTTTATGCAGCCCCACTACAAGCATTCTTCCCTCCAAACTATTCTACCCTCGTTCTTGTTACTAAAATGTTATAAAATATCACACGTGGGTAATTTATGTGATTAAAATTAACTGTGAACTAACACTATGTATGTATAATTTACTTGCGATTTGTTTATAGTCTATTAGAATTAAACTCATTAATTTAAATTTGGGTCTACCAAGAAACTAACATGTATTTCAAACTTGGCTTAAGTTTGTTCAGCAAACACAATTTTTTTTTGACTTGTTGTGTGCTCTTTATGTTCTTGGTGGGAACAGTTCCTATTCTTATTCAATTTTATCGAGCTTTCAGTACTAACCAACTAACTGTACACTTACAACATCATTATTTTCTTTAATTAATACCAATTTTTGTGAATAAATGAATATTACATTCTACGTAAGTATTTGTCCGATACATTTCTTTTATAATTATGCAAATAATGTTATTAAGTTTGCCAATTTTGTATGATGAAACGATAAAGAAACCCCAGCATTCATAATAAAGGAATATTGAATCAAGTTTTTGCTCAGTAGCGATTACACCACGCCGCTTTGCTCTTTAGAAGTGGGTTGGGTTACGATTAACTTTTATTGGCATGAATTCTCTCCGCATCAGGCACTGTCGCAGCTTTTTAGGAATACTAGTCGCATTTGCTCTTTGTGGTCAAGTTATATATTAATATCGAATGTATATGAAATTTCTAACGTTATGCTTATGAATATCATTGTCGTAATTTCTTAACTATGATTATGTTAAGCGTATTAATGGAAGTGCCGCGACCTCACCGCTCGCTCGTCTTGCGTTTTGCGTCCGCGTCCGCGGAGAAAATAATTGTAAGAAGTTGTTTAGAGCGTGCCATGAGACGCAGCAGCGAGAGGTTAGTGGCACGGTGGCACTTCTTCTTACAATTATTCTCCCCGCGATCGCAGACGCAAAACGCAAAATGCGCAAGTGGTGAAGTCGTGGCACTCCTATAAGAGTTCTTTCTGTGAACTATTATATTTGGGTATATAAATAATGGTTATGAAGTGTCATGCGTCATACTTATTACAGACGTAGCGGCGCTCAATATCTTGTGTACGTGCGCTAGTGTAGATTCACTCTTTCTGATTGAGCCCTGCTTGAATACCCTCGCTACCTTATAAAACTCCCTACGAGGTACAGAACTTTAGGTGCGCGAGTCCGAATTGTTCTTATCTGATTTTTCGTTATTATAATTTTACGTTTACTACTTTTTGTTACACATGCTACTATAGTTATTAAATAAGATTTTCCCCATTTCAAACTTACAGGGATGATAAGATTACATTAGACATAAAATTTTTCATACACATATCACGGTAACTTAAATGAGGTTACAACCCCGTATTTATTTATACAAATATATTTATTGCCCGTGGAAAGTACAGTTTAGTTGTATTATTATTTGTAAACAAATCAGCAGCTAATTTGTTATATTAGTCAAACAATACACTATTTACGGAACTCAGCAAATGTGCAGTAGTCGCGTCCTCGCAGCAGTTTAACGACATCTCGAGAACTTACTCCTTATCTGCACATCGTATACGATCTCAATAAAACTGTCAAATGTTTTTTTCTTGATATGACAGATATGATATCTCCATTAGCTCGTATACCGTCGTCACGGCACAAACGAGATTCTATAAAAAGTTCAGTAAAATATCACATATTCAAATGACTGCCATTTTCATGGCGCAACATCGAGGATCCAACTGATGCGTTTAATAAATTAAAAGCAATCGTTTTTGTTTTTGGAATGTACAAGTAAATAAAATTTCGATCGACGGAGCGTAATTTTACGCAGTATGTAATCAGCAGTTTTATTCTGTGATTCCGCTGGCCTGATTTCGAGTTTCATCCTTGTCGTGGATCGGGCCGTTCTTCATTTGAATATCTTTCTCCTCAGATTGTCTGTTGACGTTGATTAAATTCAACATGTCTGGAAAATATTGAATCACTGCCTTTTTACCCTTTGTTTTTTTTTACTGTCGCTAAATCTCAATGTGTGTTTCTTTAACAATGTAATGGAATGTATTCGAGTTGTTGTTCTTTGATTGTCAAGCGTCACTTGGTGCTAGTTAAAGTGGAGGTCAGTAATTAACAGGAGAGATCAACAAGCCGTTCAATGCTAATGAGCCTTTCCACGTCAAAGGGCTGAAAGGCGTCGGAGCGCGTCTGTCCGAATAATGGGCCGAGTTGTAGTGCCCTTCCCGGGCTCGACTGCCAGACGTGGTGCAAGCCACGACCTTACCCGACCCTTGTCAAACACAAGTCAATTAGCTTAATGTGCACGTACCTTTACTACTTACATATTTTTTTTTATCAATATATTCACAACGATGCTTCTCAATCTTAAATTCTCAATCGTTGTCGTTTATATCTTTGGCATCTCGCCCACACCCAACAATGTATCGAAATTGAATTTCCGTACGTGGCGCGTCGAATTATTGATTGTAGACGAGAACGGAGGAGGGCCGTTATTTTTATAGTCCCTAGGTAATTGAAAGTGTGTGACTTCCTTTTATTTGGCTGAGATAGGCCTCTTTTTTCTTAACGAGCTATCACACTTAATCTTTGGTATGAGTTCGATTTAAATTGAAAATGACATTTGAAGTATGAATGTAACTGTAATGAAAGACTAATTAATACGTTTGAACGGTGGCGGGACAAGGCTGCCGAATCAGCTTGTAATGAAGCGTATTAAGATAAGGATTGACAGGCCCACTAATTTGTCTCGGGATCCTAAGAGATCGCAAATAAATTTTCCACGCCCTAGTGTTGTTTATGTCTAAGTGCTAATCAATTTGCAGAATTGTAAGTAGATTTGTTAATATTACAAAATGCAGTTACTTTTTAATGTACCAGTGTATTATTCGCGTGGTAAATAGGTACATGTTAAATGTTAAAGAACTTAATCGAAATTATTTATGCATGTCAAGTACATGCACTCCGTCCTCTCTGACTACCCCGTTAGGAATACAGCGTGAAGATATGTATGTATGTAACTACAAAATTTGTTAATGTTTAATGAAAGAATTTATTTCCATATGTTTTTTCGTATATATGATATAATTTACAATAAAGTTCGATAATAAAATTCAAGAGCTAATACGTTTTTGTTAAACAAAAATTTATTACTAAAGCGAAACGTCTCGTAAAACAGGCCGCCTATTATTAAGTGACAAATCGCCGGTTTTAGTCGCAGACTACAGTCATAAAGTCACAATAATGTACAAATTATACACTGGAGAGAAATATTGTATTTGAGATCATTTTTAAATTGAGAACTTTATTATTTTTTAAAATTTTATTTGACAGTTTAACTCTAGAGAAATGATAAACGTACCATCTGAATACAGTCTGAAATACGAATGATTAAATTTTAATATTTAAATGTTGAATATAATTGAGTGAATAATTAGCAGTCAGATGGACGACTGAGTTCAATTGTTCTGTTTGGTGATTCAATTGTTAATTTCTCATTCTACTGGCGTACAGTCATTTGTTGTTTCAATTAATCAATTTTATCAAAACCCGTGTACTCGATTTGTCACTCATTAATAAGCATTTTGTTCGCCATCAAAGAAATACAGTATTCCCGTGTAATTGTTTTGTAGCAAAATTTTTTCACAGGTAATTTCTTACATTTGCTACTTTCAAATGTTACTTCGTATTTCGTTATTTATTATTAGTACAATTCACAAAATATAGCTTTAATTACAGCAGTTTGTGTTCACCGTCACGTAAAATTATTCAAATTACGCTAAATTTAATGTTCTTTAAGCAACGAATTGCCGAGTATTTTTCCCCGTGTCGTGTTAATGGCCAATTCCTGAATTAAATTCGACGATCGTAAATTTAGGCTCGCAGTGTAACATAAACAAAACTTAAAATTGGTGTCTTTGGCTTTGAATTATATATAAATCAGAATGAGTTTAATTATGTTAATAACGGCCTATTTATGGAAAATGCTCATGAACTTTTAGTTATTATCAATCTGAACGGATTATAGCTTTGGACTGCTTTTTTGGTGAGAATTAAAGCTCTATTGAGATCCCATTGATTAACCCTAATTGAGAGCGGTAGTATAACTAGCATAACATGAAAATGTATCTACACCACTTTATTTTATTTGTAGCTTGGATACCGATTTTCGACAATATCGAAAAAACAAGATCTTCGGACAAAATATGCGATAATGGAAAACCAGTACTGGAGTCGAAAAGTATATTTCGATGTTAGGTTTGAACAAAATTAAAACATTTAAGTTAATTAAATGTACAAACAACAATATCAAACATTTGTCAAGCAACAGGTGACAGTGTAGTTACAGTTTACTGTGTAACTATTTCGTCAGTTAACTTACATTTAATTACATACTTGGTGTGTTTGACAAACAATTACGTTAGACAAATAAAGAAGACAAAACAAAAATTACGTTAGATTATCTCACTTTTAGTTGTCTCTCGCATTATTGATTACGCGCTTCCTGACCGTCAGCATATCTCGAACACGATTTAAAGTACCATTCACAAATAATATTGTTCAGTTTAATATTTATCTCTTTCCTACTCCTGTATCGAGTACCCGAGTTTCTTCTTCACTAGACCAAAACAATAGTAATTACACTATACTAATACTATACTACAAACCAGCCATTCCCAAAGTGGGCGATAACGCCCCCTTGTGGGCGCTGCAGGCCTAAAGGGGGGCGGTAAGAGACCCAGAAAAAAAAGGGGGGCGTTGTGTAGAGGCCTGGGGGGTGATTTGTAATTCCATTTAGCTAGGAGGCATCTTAGACAACGACTGCATGAGCTCTCTCTCGACTCAGTAGACAAAACAAGTTTGGGAACCAGTGCTCCAGACAATTACACCGATTGTGCAACCCCAAACTAAGCAGTAAGCTTGTACTATGGGTACCACACAACGAACTCTGGGGGAGTTCCCAGTAACACCCAGACTCCAACCCAATTTAGAAAAGTTCGTTTCCTAAATTGACCTGACCGAGGATCGAACCCGGGAACCTATCTTGGAAAGCAGATGCATATGCCACTGCGCCAACGGGCCAGCACACTGATTTATATCCGGGGAATGTGGCGGCAGAATAATTTCTATCCACTCTTTATCTTCAATCAGTTGCTGAACTATTTTTGATTTATGTGCATTAAGACGTAAAACTATTGAAATCGTTACATGATGCGGTTGTGCCCAACTAGGAATATTCTCTGCCAAGAATAACTTATAACGCTCAGTCATAGCTATATTTTCACCGTAAATTCTCCAAAAACCGATACCTCTAATATGCACTATCAGTACCATCTTTCGATCATGTAGCTCTGTACTTAGTAAATGTTTAGATAAAGTGCTAAGTTCCAACCTTAGATCGAACTGATCTTGGGTATTTTGGAGGAGTATTAATGACATCCGTGGAGGTGATTGTGGTTCATCTTCATCTGTGTGTCACCTCATTATTGTGAACACCATTAGTTTATAATCGTTAGTTTATATTCTCGCGAGATTGTAAACTGTCGATATATTGTGAACTGTGGCATACTGCTTACAATATTAGTTATTAATTTTCAATAGTATAGGTATAATCTATTCATGTCAAACCGTCAAATTGTGAACTGGCATCACACTTGCATGCGACGGAACGCATCTCGCGCGTTGATTGGTTGAACATGTGTCCCGCGCCGCCATTTTTGGATGTCATCCGAACATAAACAAACAGATCTTTTGGCGGTTTATGAGAGTTTTCGTGTTGAAAATAACTAAAAGTTATAATAGAGATTCATTTAATAGTAAAATTCAACCTACGACTAACCTCACCAAGACGTGGTTGGGGGCAGGCAAAATGTCCTTTCAAATATAAATATAATTTTAACGTGGCCAGTGTGTTCAACGGAGCGTCGATGGATGGCGGTGGTAGCATGATTTCATGTAAAAAATTTCTCAAATTAAAAAACTGCTAAGACGTTGCTCGCTTTGTTTAACGTGTATATGAAATGTCACGTGCAGAGACGGATCAGTACATATTTGTATGTGTTTACAGACCTCCCTCGTCTGATTGTAGTCAATTTTTAATTTCTATAGGGGGGAGTCTTAGCAAATATAAGTCAAAGTCAAATCAATTTATTCAAGTAAGCCCAATCACAAGGTATTTTTGAACGTCAAATCTACTTTAGTTCGGTTCAAAGAGAAGAGAAAAGAAAACCTGGACACTGAGAAGAACCGACAAGAAACTCAGTCAGGTATAATTTTTTCAACGTCATTTTACAAAAGGTTTATTAAAATACAATATTCAGAGAGCCAGTAAATGCATGTGCAGAGAAAATCATTTCCAGACTATTGTTTTATCTTCAACGAAATCGTTTATTTTATAGTATGATTGTCTAATCAATGTACGTTTTGTAACTAATCTAAATATATTTTCTGTTAATTGAGTGACTTCTTGAGGAACTTTATTATAAAAACGAACGCAGTTACCCAAAAATGAAACATTTGACTTATGTAATTTAAATTTTGGAACAACCAATTTATCACGACCTCGGGTTTCCATACCACCAATATCGCCTTTTTTTGTAAATCGATCTATATTTTTCCTCGTATACATAATAATTTCAAAGATGTATAAGGACGGCAAGGTCAGTACATCAATGTCTTTAAAACGATCTCTTAGTGATTCTCGTGCATTCATACTGTAAATAGCACGTATCGCTATTTTTTGTAAAATAAAAATCGAGTTAATATGCGCCGCTGATCCCCACAGCAAAAGGCCATAGGACATTAGGCTATGAAAATATGCGAAGTACACCAGCCTAGCCGTATCCGCATCCGTCAATTGCCTAATGCGTCTAATGGCATATGTCGCGGAACCGAGCTTACTAGCCAATGCCCCGATATGATCCGCCCATTTTAATTTACTATCTACTGTTAAACCAAGAAAACTGGCAGACCTAACTAATTCTAACTGTTTCCGACCCAATTCTATTTTATCATGGATTCTGGGTACATTAGAAAGGGAAAATTTAATACATTTGGTTTTTTGTGCATTCAGTAGTAAATTATTAACAGCAAACCACCCCGAGACGTCCGCCAGGATCCCGTTCACCCAGGTAATATCTAAGTTCTTTCTGTCCAGTTTAAATAGCAATGAAGTGTCATCAGCAAACAATACTATTTCGCATAAGTTCCTGAGCATAAATGGGAGATCATTAATGTAGACTAGAAACAGAAAAGGTCCCAAAATTGATCCTTGGGGAACGCCCATTCTTAACCTCGAACCAACAGACAAAACCCCATTGACACTCACTTTTTGCTCCCGGCCAGACAAATACGAGACCACGAGATCGAGAGCGTTACCACGAATTCCATAGTATTTAAGCTTGCAAATTAAAATTTCGTGACTAACACAATCAAAAGCCTTGGAAAGATCGCAAAAAACACCAATGGCATCCTGAGATCCCTCCCAAGCCTGAAGTACAGTCTTGATCAAGCTTGCTCCCGCATGAGTTGTTGACCGCCCTCTCGTGAACCCATACTGTTGACCGTGAAACATCCCGTGAATGTTAAAATGTGCTAGCATTTGATTGAGTATTATTTTTTCGAATATTTTACTCAATGCTGGCAATATTGACACCGGGCGATAATTTGTTAGATTCAACATACAACCTGACTTAAATAATGGAATAATTTTACTGTGTTTCATTAAATTGGGAAACACCCCTTGATCGACACATTTATTAAATATCTCTACCAAAATTGGCGATAATAAAGGTATTACACCAGTCATGACATGAACTGATAGTCCCCATAAATCTTCACTTTTCTTTTTATGTAATTGCTTGAAAATTTTGTCTATCTCAAGTGAAGATGTGTACCTAAATTGAAAATTAGGGAACCATTTTCCAACATTTTTTCTCAAAAACGTCTCTGCTGTTTGCGAAGACGCTCCCAAACCATTTGTTATTTCTATAGGTGTATTCGAAAAATAATTTTCAAAAGCATTAGCAACCTCAATTTTATTAGTAACAACCTTATTACCAATTTGTATTGAAAAATCTTCGTTATTTCTATTTCGTTTACTACCAACTTCGTTATTAATAGTGTTCCATGTAGCCTTTATCGCATTGTCTGACTTTTTAATTTTATTCGCGATATAGATCGCCTTCGCGTGTTTTGATACTTTTTTAAATATTTTCGAATAAATGCGAACATAGTTATGAAAATTTTCATCTGCAGTGTAAGATTTTTCATCATATAACTCATAAAGCCTATGCCTACTTCTTCTTATGCCCTTCGTCGCCCAATCCGCAAAACGTAACTTGTTATTGCCGACTACTTTCTTTTTCTTTGGACAATTCTTATTAAATATTTTGGATAGGTTTTTGACTAAAGATTCATACATGATGTTTGGATCATCAACCAGAAGAGCCGTGTTTGCAAATTTGGCTACATCATGAGTAAAATTTTTTAGCCTACTCTCTCCCAATGGCCTAATATCAAATATTTGTTCTGATTTATGTTTCATGTCCTCTATTTTTATTAACTGAGCTTTATGATCTGAACGGATACCACTAACAATAGTATGTTCTATAATTTCACACTTATTCATAAAAATGTTATCTATACATGTCGCGGAATGGTATGTAGCCCTGGTCGGTTCATCGAAAATATGCACTAAGTTAAATGAGAGAAAGAGCGAGATGAGCATATCTTTTTCCTTCGAACTATTTAATATGTCTACATTGAAGTCACCACACGCTATTACCGACTTCTTACATTTGCTGAGTCTTGTGAGACTCTCCTCCATAGAAATAAAAAATTGGCTAAAATCAGATGACGGAGGTCTGTAAACACATAAGAATATGTACTGATCCGTCTCTGTACATGACATTTCACATACACGTTCAACAGAGAGAGCAACTATGTCTTTGCGGTTTTTTAATTTAAGAAAGTTTTTACACAAAATTATGCTACCGTCGCCATCTGTCGACGCTCTGTTGTACACACTGGCCACATTAAAATTATTTATATTAAAAGACATTTTGTTTGCCTTCAACCATGTCTCGGTGAGGCACAAGATGTCTATGTTATATTTTTCTATTAATAATTCAGTATCCAATATTTTGCCAGAGAAACTATTGATATTTTGATGTACACACGTAACGATATTATTATGAAGTTTCTCTGTTGTCTGTTGTGTTTAATTTAAATAATTCTTTTCAGCATTCATATTAGTATTACTACTAAAACTTGCTTCGTCCCTGACTACGTTCTTAGTTATAGACCCTATAACCGAGTTAATACATTTAGCTACTAATGTAGCGAGTTTATGCTTTGCCTTTTTTGACAAGTACAAAGTACCTTTTGTCAGTCTAAATTTGTATAAAATGTTACCAATATATTTATTGGTGTCAAAAAATATAAATTTGTCACTATGACAAAGTGTCACCCTACTCAATAAGATAAGAAGAATAAGAAGTCAATAATAGCGTGTGGTGACTTCAAAGTAGATATATTGGATAGTTCGAAGGAAAGACCCATGCTCATTTCGCTCTTTCTCTCATTTAATTTAGTGCTTATTTTCGATGAAGCGACCAGGGTCATTTACCATTCCGCGACGTGTATAGATAACATTTTTATGAATAAGTGTGAAGTTATAGAACCTACTATTGTTAGTGATATGCGTTCAGATCATAAAGCTCAGTGAATAAAAATAGACGACATAAAACTTAAATCAGAGCAAATATTTGAATTTAGGTCATTGGGAGAGAGTAGGCTAAAAAATTTTACACATGATGTAGCCAAATTTGCAAACACGGCTCTTCTGGTTCATGATCCAAACGTTGTATGAATCTTTAGTCAAAAACCTATCCAAAATATTTAATAAGAATTGTCCGAAGAAAAAGAAAGTAGTTAGTAGTAATGTTGATAACAAGTTACGTTTTGCGGTTTGGGCGACGAAGAGCATAAGAAAATGTAGGGTTAGGCTTTATGAGTTATATGATGAAAAATCTTAAAGCAGATGAAAATTTTCATAACTATGTTCGCACTTATTCGAATGTATTAAAAAAAAAGTATAGAAACACGCGAAAGCGATCGCGAATAAAATTAGAAATTCAGACAATACGATAAAGGCTACATAGAACACTATTAACAACGAAATTGGTAGTAAATAAAATAGAAACAACGAAGATTTTTCAATACAAATTGGTAATAAAATTATTACTAATAAAATTGAAGTTGCTAATGCTTTTCAAAATTATTTTTCGAATACACCTATAGAAATAACTAATGGTTTAAGATCGTCTTCGCATACAGCAAAGACGTCTTTGAGCAAAAATATTGGAAAATAATTTCTTAATTTTCAATTTAGGTACACATCTTTACTTGAGATAGAAACAATTTTCAAACAAATAAAAAGAAAAATGAAGTTTAATGGGGACTATCACTTTATATAATAACTACGAGGGCTGCTATTTATGTATCCGGAATAACAAAGTGAAACAAACATATAGCATTTATTATAGTTTTATTGCTTTTCAAAATATTCACCATGATGATTGATGCACTTTTGCATGCGTTGGAACCAATTTTCGTAGCACTTTTTCCATTCGGATTGAGGTATCTCCAAAACGTGCATTTTGAACGCATCAATAGTCTCTTCACGGCTCGAAAAACGTTGACCACGTAATTTATTCTTCACGGTTGGGAATAAATAGAAGTCGTTGGGGGCCAAGTCGGGGCTGTACGGCGGATGACCCGTTAATTCGATCTTTTGATCTTCCAAATACCGAGTTGTTTCGGCCGAGGTGTGACAGCTAGCATTGTCATGATGAAGAAGGATTCTGCGTTGTCGGTTGTTCTTTCTTATTTCTTCAAAGACTTCTGGCAAACAAATGGTCATGTACCATTCAGAATTAACCGTTTTACGATCCTCTAGTGGCACTGTAACTACACGTCCATTTATAACAAAAAAAACAAGCGACCGTTTGCTTCAAAGTGCTTTTTGAACGAATGACTTTTGTTGGGTTCGGCTCATCTTGAAACACCCAAACCGTTGATCGTTGTTTAGTTTTAGGATCATACGCATATATCCAAGATTCATTACCTGTGTAGATATTATAGACAGCTTTTGACGCACCCCCATTGTACTTTTGAAACATTTTTTCACACCAATCGACACGAGCCCGTTTTTGATCAATTCTCAAGTTGTGCAGAATCCAACGGGAACAAATTTTTTACAGCTAAATGTTCGTGTAATATTTTATATATACTCGTCATATTTATGCCCAGAGACGCCTCTATCTCGCGATATGTAACATGACGATCTTGCATTATTAGTTCCCGCACAGTATCAATATTTTGAGGTACAGCAACCGATTTAGGGCGACCTTCTTTAACTTCGTCCGTGAGCACAGACCGCCCACGATTAAACTCACTAAACCAGTGATACACAGTAGATTTCGATGGTGCTTCGTCCCCAAAAGTCGAAGTGAGTTGATCGATGCACTGTTTTTGAGTTAGCCCTCGCCCAAAATCGTACTAAATCACAGCACGAAAATTTTCACGACTTAAATCCATGGTGATAAAGACTCGCAATTTTCAAAATGACGCCACAAAGGATAAACAAATGACAGCTACATGAAACAAATTGTATTCTTCGGCCATAGAGTTCCATTTTTAAATGTTATAATTACTTTTTTAATATTGTTCTGTAACTGGCCAGTTCCGGATACATAAATAGCAGCCCTCGTAATATACATATATATTATCGCAAATTTTGTTAGAGATATTTAATAAATGTGTCGATCAAGGGAATTTCCCGATTTAAAGAAACAAGTAAAATTATTCCATTATTTCAATCAGGTTATGTTTTAAATCCAACAAACTATCCCCCGGTGTTAATATTACATGCGTTGAGTAAAATATTCGAAAAAATAATACTCAATCAAATGCTGACACATTTTGACATTCACAGAATGTTTCACGGTCACAGTACGGGTTCACGAAAGGGCGATCAACAACTCATACAGGAGCAAGCTTGATCAAGACTGTATTTCAGGCTTGGGAGGGATTCCAGGATGCCATTGGTGTTTTTTGTGATCTTTCCAAGGCGGACCATATCGGCGCATTGACTAGTAAGCTCAGTTCCGCGATATATGAAATTAGACGCATTAGGCAATTGACGGATGTGGATACGGTTAGGTTGGTGTACTTTGCATATTTTCATAGCCTAATGTCCTATTGGCCTTTTGTTGTGGGAATCAGCGGCGCATATTAACTCCATTTTTATTTTACAAAAAAGAGCGATACGTACCATCTATAGTATGAATCTATAGTATATCTATAGTATGAATGCACGAGAATCACTAAGAGATCGTTTTAAAGACATTGATGTACTTACCTTGCCGTTTTTATAGATCTTTGAAATTATTATGTAAACGAGGCAAAATGTATATCTGTTTATAAAGAAAGATCGTGATAAATTGGTTATTCCAAAATCTAAATTACATAAGTCAAATGTTTCATTATTGGGAAACTGCATTTGTTTTTATAAAAAAAAGTTCTTCAAGCAGTCATTCAATTAACAGAAAATAGATTTAGATTAGTAGTGTAAAACGTACATTGATTAGACAATCATATTATAAAATAAACGATTTCATCAAAACAACAATAGTCTGGAAATCATCTTCTCTACACATGCATTTACTGGCTCTCTGAATATTGTATTTTAATAAACCTCTTGTAAAATGATGTTGAAATAATGATACCTGAGTTTCTTGTCGGTTATCCTCAGTGTCCAGGTTTTATCTTTGAACCGAACTAAAGTAGATTTGACGTTCAAAAATACCTTGTTATTGGGTTTACTTGAATAAATTGATTTGACTTTGACTTAACCAAACAAGTAAAGTTTCAGTGACAAATAACTGTTAGTCGCCGAACATAACCAAATTTGTAACGAGTTACCGCCAAGACCGACCAATCAGGGACGGTTCACAATTTTACGGGTGATAAAATAGGACAGATTGTGAATCCTGTTGGTAGGTGAAGGTTCGTTCACAATTTGACGGTTTGACATGGATAGATTATAAACTGTCGAATATTAATACGTTGTAACATATTAATATTGCAAGCAGTATGTTACAGTTCACAATTTATCGACAGTATACAATCTCACGAGATAGCTTATAAACTAACGGTGTTCACAATCATAAGATGGACGTACATATCAAGTCATCGTTGTACGGTTTTTTATTTAATGCATTACAACCAACAGATATTACTAACAAGTCATGTGCAACTACTGAGTAATTTAGTACAACTGCAGCACAAAACTTTAATAATATATACAATACATAACTACTACGATTGTACAATAATATAATGCCGATATCGTCATTGCGCAATACATAAATAAATGAAAATAGAGTATGACACTGGAAGTGAGAAGACGGACTTTAAAAAGTGTAATCCTTTTACCCGACTGCTCATGAAGGAGGTTAACGTATTTACTAGTTGAGTCTATAATATGTGTTTACATATAAAACAAAGTGAATCTGGAAATTGAACGGCTATCCGTTTAATTTTAAATAATTGGGTACATAACCTTAATGAATTAATCTTTTGAAACAATTATTATTATGTGGTGGTCCAAAAATAGATGCGAACTTTAAAGGTTTACATTTTAGTACAAACTTAAAGTAAAACAACAGATTATAAAAACCAGCCAATTATGAGTGGGGTTTGCGCTAAAGATCCCGAACTTAATGAAAGATGACATTATTTTTTTTGGAAATACGCAACGCAAATATCTTGTGTGTTGGTACGGAACCTTTGGCATGCGAATCTGACTTGCACCTAGCTGGTTTGTTATTTTTTAATTTATGTCAAAATTGTTATCTTCAATAGTAGATATAGATTAGAAAAATTTGAAGAAACTCATAGGTACAGGTGCATAGAGAATAAGGGTAGATTAGGATTGTTAGAGAATTATTAGATAAGTTTTTATTTTACAAAAAGAAAATTCTGTAACAAACTTTGTGCGTAATCGACGGTTGGTAACAACGGACAAGTGTGGATCACTATTTGGATAAATGCTATTATATGTATTTACACGTTGCTGTTTTGAAATATAATTTCACTAAATCAGCTTACCTTAAATTCCCCAATTACACTAAATTCTATGTTATCCATCATCATCATTATATCTTCACGCTGTTTCCCTAACGGGGTAGTCAGAGAAGACGGAGCGCCAAGCGTCACGGGCATTACTTTCTTCTTTTGCCTCCTGAAATCTCATTCTCCTCACAAATTTTCGCCTAGGCATATGAGTGCTTTTGACATTTCCGTCAGCTAACACTTTTGGCTATTCAATCTTCATAAATCAGCCTTGATCTTCCTTGGTTTCTGCTACCGCTCACGCTCTGGAGATTTTCTTAGTCTTTCGTCAGCCATTCTATGGTATGTGCCCGAGCCATCTAAGCATTCCTATCATTGTTTTTACATACAATAACACTGTCGTGCAATCCTGTCATACTACGTATCATTTCATTGCTTATTTTATCCGCAAGGTTGACACCGCACATATTGACATTGTTTGACATTATTGTGTTTTCAAAACGAAGTTATCAATTAAGTTTTAATTCTGAACTAAGTTATATAACTTGATTTTTAGCGTCACGATGGCATTAAAATATTAAAAATATTACTCTACATAACTTAACTATTTAAATTAAAATGTGTCAACGGTTCATCACTACAGTTAAATTTAGAGTAGCCCCATCCAACCGTTCATAGCGATGGTTAGGGTTAAATTCATAACGGTCTCGCTAACTCGTAGACCAACTATTTTAAACCCTCTTTTGCTATTTTAATAAAAGTTATCACTATCTGATAAATATATTTCATTTTATTATGAAGGTACCCATAAGGACGGTCAGACGGACAAACAGTCATGACGAAACTATATATTATTTAAGTTATGTTTTTTAACACGCTTGTAATTAGTTTCACCTGTAATTGTGTAAAAAAATCTTGGAAGTTAAATTTGACCCACTTCCCGGTTTTCGATTGAGCTGAAATGTAGCATAACCGTTTAGTTTGGATGACTATGCATGGTCAGCTAAGTGAAGTTATTTTCAATCTAATATGGCGGACTCCCAAAAATGGCGGACTAGTTATTTTATGTGCAACCGAGTAACTCGGTTCCTTTATTGTAAGCAACTTTCAAAAAGAGACTGATAGCTTCATCTATTGGCGATTAGCGAAACTAAAAAGAGATGACGCCTATTATACCTAATAGCGGAAGCTAAGATAATAGACTAGAATTGAGTGGGATACAGAATTAGGGAATCAGCAACTTTTCTTTGTTTAACAGTGGATAATAAGTTACAGTGAGCGGACCATATCGGGACTTTGGCTAATAAGCTGAGTTCGGCAATATATGCTATTAGACACATTAGACAGTTATTAACTATATTACTTTATTTAAACCGCGTACTCGTCACTTGGAGCGAGTTATTCGGCCGAGTACGAGTATTAAAAAAATACCGAATACGTCGAGTACCGAGTAGTAAACAAGTACTCGGTGCATCGCTAATAGATATGCTAGGTAGTTATTAGAATACTTATCACTTCTTTTATGTCTAATGACTAATTCAAATCTATCGTCCGTCACGTATTGACGTTATAGTGCGTGATAAAAGCATGTTTATTAGTTTATTCTGAACTATAATATTTTTCATTATAGCTACAGAAACTTAAAAAGGAAGTTTTTAAGGGAGATCGTTATTTTAGTTGAATGATCGACAAAAGAAATTGATTTATAAACAATGGAGCGTTACAAATTGTATTAATTTATCTACGTAAAGTTTAGAAACACAGGAAGATACTATCTTTACTAATATTATACAGAGATAGAGCAGATTTTGTAAGTTTGTTTATATGTGGAAAGTAATCTCCTTAACCACGGCATCTATTTGAATAATTATTACGCCATTTGAAAGGTACATTATTCCAGATGGACATAGGCTATATATCATGTATTTTACACGGGCGAAGTCGGGACGGGCAGCTAATAATTTATAATTCCATTGTTGAAAGGCATATTGCATATTATGTAAAGCAAAAATTACAGGCAGACCACAAAACCAATATTTCTGAAGCGGTTCTAAAACTATCGGCGATGGAAATGTCGTAGAACAATATATCTCCATTAAATATAATATTTATATTGTAAAAATGAAGACGGGAATGCTCAGATGGTTTGAGCACATAATATGGAAACAATGATCGACGAAAGACTGACGAAAAAAATCTACAATATGAAAGTGAGTGTTAGTCGAAGCTAAGGAAGACCAAACCTGACTTATGTAGATCAAATAGCCAAAGTGTTAGCTGACAGAAATGTCAAAAGCACTCCCTAGGCGAAAATGTGTAAGGAGAATGATGATGAGATTCGAGGAGGCACAGGAAGTATATGTGGACCGCGAAGCTTGGCGCTCCGTCCTTTCTGAATATCGTGTTAGGGATACAGCGTGAATATATATATGGATGTAAATATAATACCTCTATATTCGTACTCATATGATTATATTATTTACAACGATAGCTCTTCTAGAAGCGTCAAATTATACTAATAATAATATCTTCAAACAATTACACAAATTGTGTGACCCCAAAATAACCACTAGACTTGTACTATGAGTGCCACACAATGAATTGGGGGAGTCCTCAATAACAACCAGACTCCAAGCCAATTTAAGAACCGGCACCCCAGCTTACAAGAGAGAATGTTCTGCCATCGCGTCAACGGGCCAATCAATTTGTAGTATAATAAAATTATTGCTTAGGCTTTTTATTATTTCATTTCTTTAAATTACTAGCTAGCCCGACATACGTCCTGTGCAATATTAAATAAATTTGTTGATTATGATAACAATCCATAGGAAAAAGCACTTTGTTTTTTCTTCAAATTATTCCATTTTCTGGGCAAACATTTCAACTTTTTTTACCCTATAAACTTTATTCGAACTATTACGAACATTTAAAAAAGTAGCCATATTGGTCTAGCTGTTTTGAAGTGACGCGCTTACCACCGAACAGCGTTCAATTTTAATTTGTACTATAGGTACATAGATTACTGTCCCTTTGGTGCATTGATAGTGAGTACCTTTCAAATGTAGCGTCCCGGGTTCGGCATCTGGTTATATCAATAATTTAGAGAACGAGCTATTATCAATATTCTCGATTAATCGTTCTAATCATAATAGTTAACAAATGGCAGCATTGTTTTTTTGATGGTGTTGCTACTTTCATAATAACATGGTATTTTTGAATGTCAGAAAAATAATTCAGTCAAGAAATACACGAACTAGCGAAAGCACATCTTTTAATTATATCTCGTCGTCCTTCGTTTTCATCCAAGTCAATATCCTAGAAGAACGTTTAGCTTTCCGTTGTATCATTATAATCTGATTATCTCAGAATATGTGCTAGCCATAGTACAAACTTAGTTATTATTGTTAGTGTTAGTATTTTTAGTGTTAGTCAAAAGCATTCGCATACCTCAGCGAATGTGTGTGAGGAGATTGATAAGATTTGAGGAGGCGAAAGGAATATGCAAGGAACGCGATGCTTGGCTCTCCGTCTTCTCTGACTACCCAAGTAATTACTTTTTGGCAAAACAATATATTAAGAATAATTGTAGTGCAACATAATACATTTATATTTCTTATTATACATTTATATTCATTTATATTTATATTCATTATATATTTATATTTATACATATAAATTACCTTATACTCATAATTCCTATTATAAACATAATGGCAATTTACTCGTATAATACTACAGCCAGTTTCAATTGTTATAAATAATTGCTTTTATAATTTATGTACTTGTAATTTTACCTTTGATTGTTGAAGTATTCTCTTCAAATATAATATAATTGTGTGGAAATTCGCGGTAACATTTCGGTTACTCTATTATAATTTTTTCAATTTTCCGGATCAGAACGCAATACAGAGAAACTGCTTGACATAATACGTACTACATTATTTACATATAATACAATACAAAATAATTACAAAATTCCAATTAGGTACATAGCACCCTATATACCTAATTGGATGTTTGGAACAATTATAGGGACTAACTAACGATTCAATGTTATATTCTAACAACATTGTAATGCAGGAGATATTTTTTGAATTTTTAAACAATATTAATACAATAATAAAATATGTTTGTGTTCTTTTGTTATATCTAATTGTATTTTTGTTTGTGAGTGACCGGTGCACAATGCGAAAGCAATTTTCCCTTTGCCTTAGGAACGCTTTGCAAGAAAATCACTAAATATATAATATTAAAATTCTATACTTATTGTTAACAATGGAATGCAAGGCTTTACCATTTTACATATGGACGTTCGCTGTAATTTTCACCGTTTAACTTCCGCGTAGTAAACATTTGACTACTCTTTTGTTCTGGTGTTAATGGCCGCTGTCATTGCTATTACTTCTAGGCTTTTATATTTATTATTCTCATTTTATATCATCTTTATTCATATGCACATGTGTTGCTGTGTAAGAAGTTGTTTTATTTTAATTTTTATTCTTTTTCATTTACACATCAAAACTGCACAAATGCGTATAAATACGTATTACGTATACACTATACATACATACATACATATCCTCACGCTGTATCCGTAATGGGGTAGTTAGAGAGAACGGAGCGCCAAGCGTCGCAGTTTTTACATACATTTTTCGCTTCCTCAAATCTCATCATTCTCCTCACACATTTTCGCCTAGGTATGCGAGTGCTTTTGACATTTCCGTCTGTTAACACTCTGGCTTTAATCTCTACGAGGGCGGTTCAATAAGTACCCGTGTTAGAAATGAAGACACCATTTTTTTCAAAAAAAATGTATTTTATTTTTCAACATAGTCCCCTTTTAGAAAGATACACTTCTCCCAACGTTCCGGCCATTTTTTTAACCCCTCCAAAAAATAGGATTTGTAGAACTCTCCAAAATACGCCTCTGTCTCGGCGATGACTTCCTCGTTTGAGCAAAATTTTTTTCCCGCGAGCCATTTCTTCATGTTAGGGAACAAGAAAAAGTCGCAGGGAGCTAGATCGGGTGAATACGGGGGGTGCGGCAGCGATTCATAACGCAATTCATGCAGTTTGGCGGTGACGGCACCAGATGAATGTGCTGATGAATGTCGTGATGAAACAACACCTTTTTTTCGCCAAATGCGGCCGTGTCTCCTTTAATTTTTTGTCGAAGCGGTCCAATAACTCACTGTAGTATTGTCCAGTGATCGTTCTTCCTTTTTCTAAAAAATCCATGAGGATGACGCCCTTCGCATCCCAAAAAATCGTCGCCATGACCTTACCGGCCGATGGGACCGTCTTCGCCTTCTTTGGTGCAGATTCACTGGGAGAAATCCGTTTTGATTGTTGCTTAGTTTCTGGTGTGTAATGATGAATCCAGGTTTCATCAACGGTGACAACTCGACACAAAAAGTCCTTCGGATTTCGCTTAAATTGCCCCAAACACTGCTTCGAAGTTCGCCGCCGGCCACAGCCGCATCCGCTTGTTGTCCAGCGTGAGCAACCGCGGCACCCATCGGGCCGACAATTTTTTCATCGCCAACTTATCGTGTAAAATATTAATTGCCGTTCCGGTCGACACACCTACGGCCTTTGCTACTTCTCGCACTTTCGTTCGTCGATCAGCGAGAATCATGTCGTGGACTTTTTCAATGATTTCCTCGGTAACCACGTCTGCCGGGCGTCCTGGTCGCTCCTCATCAAAAACGGATGTTCGCCCACGTTTAAATTCGTTGAACCAATATCTAACTGTGGTCATAGATGGCGATGTGTCCCCATAAACAGCATCCAACTTTTCTTTTATCTCTCGCATTTTTTCCCATCCAAAAACAAAAAGCGAATTACCGAACGATACTGCTCTTTTTCCATCTAAGCGAAAATCACGAAACACGTCCGACTCGGATGGCTGCCAAATCGAAACTAACCTGTCAATCAGTCTGCAATTTGTATTAGCGTCGTCTGATAGATGGCAGCACACGATGATAACACTAACTTCACTCAGGAACGTCCTCTGTCTTCAAACACGGGTACTTAATGAACCGCCCTCGTATAAGTCAGCCGTGGTCTTCCTTGGCTTCTTTTACTTCTTACTTTCGCTCTGTAGATTTTCTTCGTAACTCTTTCATCACTCATTCTTTCTAAGTGCCCGAACCATCTAAGCATTTCTTTCTTCATTTTTACAATAACACTGTAGTGAAACCTTGTCTTACTGCGTATCTCTTCATTGTTTATCCTGTCCACAAGAGTGAAACCGCACATATTTCTGAGAGATCGCATACGTATTATGTATCGTTTGTATAATAATTTTTGTTATAATTTGAAAGCATACGAAAGAAATATTTGATCGAATGATAATCGGTATAAAAATCTTTTTATAACTAATAACTGTCGTTTATTAAATAATTAAAAACGAGTAAAATATAATTGTTTACGTATATTTGAAAATATCGCAATATTAAACAAGTATTCAGGATTTGGTGCTAGTTAGTGATCTCTGGAATATCCTGAGAATGTTTCGTTAAGAGGCGAAACCCGTGTTAATCAGCAGGTTTGGAATTTCGGGTGGTAGATCGCTAATAATTAAAAGAATTCATTGTATGAAATGCATTTCCGCAAAATAACACCTCAATCTATACAATATATTAAGTCGGGAGCTTTACGTATGTTAGATGTATTTAAAACAAACCTTTTCTGTTTTATTTCTTTCTTAGCGAACGCGACGGACGTTGCATACAGTTTCTCGCTCCCCTTACGTACCTATGTAACAAACCGAGGTAATGACGTTAAACGCAACAATGTTACTTGTCCAAGTGGACACTAAATTGACAGCTCTTTTGGTCTAACAATCGCGGTTTCTTGTTAATGTAACTTTTATATCGAATATTCGATGGTATTGTGAACTGGTTTCAATGGTTATGTAGTCAACGTGAGAGACTAAACGATTCAGTAAGAAAATAAATCGTGTTAACATTTATACGCCTATGTGGAAAAATTAAATCGAACGCAATGTTATCAAAAAATGAAACAATAGCAACTTCATAATATTAAATTACTCTTGAATTATTGCAATTTTAAATTGATACAGATTTTTTTTTTGGCAGCAACATAAACATTTATAAACTTTTAAACTTTCGCGTGGCATTACAATATATCTAAAACGGGAAATTTAACGCGATTACCTTTTATTTTGGCTTGAGGTTTCGAACGAGTTGCATCGGCCGTGGTCTCAAGGTCTGTCCTTACAACTCTCTCAAGGCCTCAAGCAAACAGTTGTTTGAGACAACGGCCGATGCAACTCGGTCGAAACGTCAAGTCAAAATAGAAGGTAAACGCGTTAAATTTCTTGTTTTAGATATAACATAAACATTTTTGACACAGGGTCGATAGCGAAAGTTAAATAATCTACTAGTAATGAGAAGAATATTCATATTTGTCGAAATTATGTGAGTAATTTTGCTGATCTGTTTGGCAATGAAAAAAGTAAATTGGCATTTGAGAATATTACGTGCACGAATACACAGAAATACGAATGCAAATCTGTTGGACTAATCTGTAATTTTAAATCAGTTAAATCAAGGCTGTTCTCTAATTAAAACGTTTTTATAGTAATGTAAATAAATATTATAAATCATGGCAGTTGCATTGTCATTTCATATACATTTATTTACCCGTTTCATTGAAAAATAGAATCGAAAAATTAATCGTGTAATTTTAGTGAATAGATATACCTATGCAAATATTCGATCCATCACTAGTATGTAAGTTTTGTTAACTTTCTATAACTATTTTGATAAATATAAGACAGCCGGTGTAGTGTATAAGTACTGTTATGTGTGTAACATTTTATTATGTGGGTACGTAATAAAGTAGTCGCGAACAAGCTATCTTGTAGTTTACTTCAGCCGGGAAGTAAAAAAATATGAATTTAATTTATTGTATATTTTTAAACAATGGATATTTTCAATATGAGCAATATGAATGACCTCTGGTTAACCGTTTGTTTTTAAAAAAATACTATATAACACGACTTACATATTTTTATTGTATTGTTAAAATCAATAGAATTTAATTAAATAAACAAATCTACACAAACATACTTTGAATGGTTCCAGTTAGTGCATTTCATATTAATTACATTTACAGTATGTCCCTTACAATGGTGCAATACCAAGTTTTAATCACATCTGTTTCTATTTCGTGGTCTCCTTTTATCGTACTAGTCTAGTTTGGGCCAGTTTGTCGTGTAGCCAGCTGTGGAAATAAGCTGGTTAATATAGTTAGATTGTACCTACATTGTTGCTGAGTGCATCCGACAAAAGTAGTCCCCCATGTGCTCTCGGAGTTTGGCCAGAACGTGTACAATTTTAGAACTGTTAGGCGATCAAAATATTATTAATAAAGTTTAACAATCAAATCTCAACTACGAAACTGTTACTGTATTGTTAGTTTCCGCAGACCTACAGAGTTTAAGTGAATTAGAAAACATAGTCAACGTTAAAGAAAGATTACGAAAACCAATCGAAACTTAATATCATAAATTGATCCAGATAATGTAGGAAGTATACATAGGATGAAGTACGCCACATAACCCTTCAATAAATCTCATGTACAATGTACATACAATAAGTATATAAGCATTGTATGAAACGAGATAAACAATTAATGAACTCGACGTTCGACGAGTTGGTTAAATATTATTTAGACCAATTTTCTACAATTTTGCAAACTTGAATAATAATATTTTATTACGATAAAACCTCAACAGTATTTTTGACTTGTATCAATGAATACAATTTTTGGCTGAAGTGGAATCGATACGGACTTTTGACATTTCATTTGTAGGCGTGTACAATTTTCAGCTTTATACACATTTGAAAGTACGAGTAGGTATATAAAAACTTTCCGCTTACTCATTGAACACAAAGTTTTTAGCCAGATTTTTAGAAGTATACAAATAAAGTTAAAAGTTAAAAGCAATTTCAGACTTTTAACTTTATTTAGTTTCTCGAACTTTAAGTTAAGATTCAAGCGACGCTTTGGACAAAATTACAAGCATGAATTGTAAAAAAAAAATTAAACATATGAAAATATTTTAATAACTTAAGAGTAATACTTTTACATACCTACTTTACTTTACTTGTTTAACCTCAAATAATATACCCGTGAAGGTACACTTATTGGCCAGTATCAATTCTAATCGAAACCAAATTCATATATTATACATACATACATATCCTCACGTTGCAACCCTAACGGGGTAGTCAAAGACGGAGCGCCAAACATCACTGTTCTTACATACTTCATACATACATACATAGATCATATATTATATAGTTACAATTTATTGTTTTTATCGTTAAAAGAATATCCTTGCATCAAGCACAATGTGTTTTATTATTTTTACACACGTGTGTTAGTTTGGCGCCAAAACTTAAAATTAAGAGTGCAGTAATTAAACTTTTAGTGAGTTACATAATTTACTGTTCTTTCGACTACTTACTGAGGAAAAAATAAATAAAAATGAAAAACTCAAATATTTGACACCATTTCCTTTACTCTTTGTTGTGTAATGTTCAGTTTAAAGTTTTTAAATTCTCCTTGGATTTGTTGGTAGGAGGTGATCATACCCTGTGATTCGCTGTATTTTTAATTTCTTCAAGGATTAAAAAGTGACTAATGCTGGACTAATCAATTTTTTACAAAAATATTTATGAGTCTGCAATTTGGGGCAAAAAAGTGCCGCTTTGTGTTTGATTTAATGTAAGGAAATTTATCTGAATCTATACTATAAGTGGTAAAAGAAGCCAAGGAAGACCAAGGCTAACTTATGAAGATCAAAGTGCTAGCCGACGGAGGTGTCAAAAGCATTCGAATACCTAGGCGAAAATGTGTGAGGAGAATGATGAGATTCGAGGAAGCGAAAGAAGTATATGTAAGGACCGCGACGCTTAGCGCTCCGTCCTCTCTGACTACCCCGTTAGAGATATAGTGTGAGGATATGTATGTTTGTATATATGTATACCAATATTGTAAAGAGGTAAAATTGTGTATTTGTTGGTATTGTTTGTTCATATCGTAGTCTTGAGCGTAATCTCTAGAACTACTGAACCCATTACGAAATTTCTTTCACAAATAAGAAGCTACATTATCCTCTAATATAGGCTATAATTTTTAATTCATAACATTTAAAACGTTCTACCAAAGTGAAGCGAGGGCGAGTCGCTATTACCTAATAAAAGAAAAATAGTTTAAATAACTATTGCGTGAGAAAAAGAAAACAGGAGTCGGCAACATATACTTTCACGCCATGTCAATAACAGGGTAGAAAATGAGTCATGTTTTTCGTTAATGTCGTATTATAAGCTGTCTTCTGCCTTGGTGTTTGTTATTTTAGTTAATTATAGCAATTACTCAAGTTACAGTTAAAAAGTTGGGTGATCTAGCGATATGCTTACTGTACATGTTAAGCCGTTGGTCTCGGCCATCGTAGTAGTCGATAGAGGACTTATGTGGTAATAAAATAGTAGGTTGGCGCTATGTGGCTCGTATGTCATATCTCGTATGTCATATCTATAACTCGACTCCTTTCCTATAGGGAAGAGACCTCTACCCAGCAATAAGATATATGTAGTGTATGTATAAAGACGCACGTACATATGAGCACACATATAAATTGTTAATGTAATGTTAATATGTACATATATTTATACAAAAATAATATATGTATCTATTATTATACATGGTTCTACTGAGGAATTAACTTAATTTTATTAAAACATAATAGCCGGAAGTTATCGTCGTCAGTTCGCTATCAACTTAATTGAAAACTGCACCATGCCCACCAAGTGTTTATTTAATCGATATGTTCACGTGAACTCGATATTATGTAGACATACTATGGTGCTGCTATGAAATTCATTACATAATGCACAAATAGTTTAAGAGTCATCAGTATTAAACATTCAATAATGTTAATAATAAAGGTTTTGATGACGTTGTATCTTCCACTGGGCCTTTCCAATATTCGTAAAGCATATTTCAGCTTGCCATTTACAATATTACCTACTGTAATAAATCTAATTTTCAGCCGCCTGTTCTTCGTTTTCACCATGCTTTTATATTTATTATTTAATGCCTTTATCTAGGTAATGTAAGTATGTACTTATAAGAATAATGTAATGGATAGATATGTGAAATATGAAATATGTTAATTTATTATGTCTATCTACATAAGTACCGTTCGATTTCCAAATAATTAAAGAAATAAATAATAATAATAATAGGAAATTATATATATATATATATAATAATATGCCTAACGGAGTAGAAACAGTGGTTGGATTGTCGAAGATTGGAATCCTTCAAAACTTCCTCAAAGTTCCCTAATTTCCTAATAACGCTGAGTACTTCTGACATTCCCGTCAACGCGTCTTGACCTTTCTTGGCTCCTATCACCAAACGAGCTTCCTCGTGTCAAACAATAAACATTAGCAATCCATCAAATAATAAACAGATAAATAGACGATAAAACTTTGCCATCTATAAGCCCCAATTTTTGTTGCTAGAAGTGACGTCAAGGAGTCTTTCGTTTTGTCTTGATGCTGTATCTCACTGAAAAGCAAATGGTGTGAAACCATGTATGTACAGATTGAATTATGGAACTAATAGTCGTATGTCCAAAGGGATTTCCCGTCATTGACATCTCAGGAACAATCCTACATTTCTCAACTGTTGTAGTTTGTGGATAACCTGTTCTACCCATGTCCTTCTCTTTTACCTTTTGGTCGCGGAAAAACTTCTGTGCAAAATTTAGACCCACCGAATTAGTCCGTCAGTCGGACAGTGTAGAGTTTTATAAAATATTTTCTGTTCCTGCTAAATTGATAAAGAAGGAAAAATAAAATGTTCCAGGTTCTTATATTACGGCACAGGTTGTACACGTCGATAAAGGGATATAAATTATTGTTAGAGTACGGAGCGCCAAGCGTCAGTCATTACAATTTTCGTTTCCTCAAATCTCATCATTCTCCTTCCACATTGTCGCCGATGCATGTGAATGCTTTTGACATTTTCGTTTGGTTCGTCAGCTCGATTCAACTGAGTATGGAGTTTATTGTCATTGTAAAATTTTTTAAAAGTATGTAAGGACCGCGACACTTGGCGCTCCGTCCTCTCTGACTACCCCGTTGGGGATATGGCGTGAAGATATGTATGTATGTATGTTAATTTTTTTTTCTCATAAATAATTTAATTATTGGTTTTTGAAAAATTAAAAAGATTATGTACCTCTATGAGTGTAAATTTTCAGAATAAAGTAAGTAGATATTTTTTATTTGTTACAGTTCGCAACGGCTACTCGTGCGTTCCAGTTGCTCTAGCCGAAGGTTTAGATATTAAACTTGGGACGGCTGTCACGGAAATCCAATATGGCGGACCCGGGGTTACTGTGAAAACTGTCAACCCTCGGGCTCCCAATCAACCGCAGGTTTTTAAGGGTAAGGATCCGTTACAGTGTTTCAGTTTGACGAGGCGCAAATAAATATCATTAAAATATACATTATAACAAGTTGACTTCATTATAATATCATCCAAATGTACAATAGGTATGTAGTTGTGATGAGGAGATTTAAATAAATTTGAAATACTAATTAAATTATAAGGGTGGTTTTTTGCCCTTTGGTGATGAAACCCTAAAAAGAAATGCAGAATTGAATATTGTTTGAGAGCTTTTAAATTTAAAGTCTATTTTATATTTCACATCAGTATTGATATATTTATAATTCATAAATTATATTACATAGGTAATCTAATCTACTCCAGTTAGACAACCCAAAACTAAGCAATGAGGTTATACTGTAGGTGCCCAGTCTATGATAATTTAGAAAAATTGTTGCTTTAATTGATCTGGCTGTGAATCGAACTCAGGATGAATTACTTAGGAGGCAGATACTGTAACCACCGCGCCAACTACCCGAACAAATAAAAATAATAACCTGTCCGTGGAGAAAGAAAATTTAAAAACATTTGAATATATATATATATATATATATATCGCGTTACCCCGCCTTCATTTTCCGTGTCCCAAATAGAAAAATCAGATTCATGTGGTCGTAATAATAAGGAACGTCGTTTGAAAAAACAAAGCACGTTGTCACGATAATGGGCGATATAACAAAAATCCACAGCCCCGCCGCCGGCGCTCCTTGTCATTTCTTTGTCGCGGAATGATTTGCAATTCTAACGCGTTAATTTCACTTTGACGAGGCGCAAAAATACGGTCGGGCCTCTGTTGACCCGGCGGTCGGTCACCTCCCCCGCGCTTCCCCCCATTCTCCTTGCCCAAGGCTTTGCTGTCGCATTTGCATACAGGCGGAGTCTATCGTAGGAAAGGCATTTAGATATTTGAAGGCGGTGCTAAATTCTAGCTCTATTAATCGCATTCGCGTTGTAAGAAAACAATTATATTCTTACCATTGCCGACATATTACTTATACATACATAAATTACATATATGTATACAATCGCATTGTATCTCTGACGGAGTAGTCAGAGAGGACGAAGCCAAGCATCTCAGTCTTTCCATACTTCTTTTGCCTTCTCAGTTTGATATTATCTAAGTTACCGACTTAAAATAAAAGAAAGTGTTAAATGGTTTCTAACATGTAACATAAAAGCTAAGCGTAAGTGTCGTTTTTCGCCCATAAAAAAATGAAATAATTATTTAGCGTTATAAGTTCGCTGGTTATTTTATAATTAAACATTTATGATTTATCATGGTGCAATTTTTATTACTTAGCGTTTTTGTGGTCTAAGATCCCGACTAAGATCGAACTTCACCCATCTGTTTACCTAATGAAAAGTATATTTTTTAACAACCAGAACTTGGCAAACAAACATATCGCGGAAGGTTCTTGCTTATTGTTTAATGAAATTCGATCAAAGCTACCTTTAATCAAAATTAATTCCATTTCCATAATTACAGCTTTTTAATTTCTTCAGTCATTTCTTTACGAAACAAATTTAATAGTTATCGTATGTCATAGTATGAAGCATAACGAACAAGAAAAAAATAGGTTTTCTGTATTTTTCTGGTCCGTGTTACTGGACTGCTAGGCCGGTGAGTTAATATTATATTATATTTACATTCATTTGTTTTCTCATTGAGAAATATATTAAAATAAAATTTTTATTGCGAGTATTTGACAATAAGACAAAAATAAGATTTGGTAGGGGCAGCTTTTGTTGCCATCTTTAAACGCACTGAGCTCTGATAATGTAGTATATGAAAATGCTATTGTACATATAACAGCTTTCGAAAAGTATTACGGTAAATAAATTTGCTACGTTTATACGCTTGCAAATGTAGTATAAAATTGTAGCTTTTGTTATTTGTTAGTCTCTGTGTCTTGATGATACCGAATACACGCTTCCACGCTTGTATTCGTAGTTAAAAGCTACATTGACGCATACTGAAAAAAATGTATTGCAACAGGAATTGAATACAGGCTGCATGCATATGTCTGATTTTAGACGAATTTACTTGTTTACCTATAAAACAGTATATACAGGGGATTAAGATCTTAAAATAAGTGAAACTTATTGAGCACATGTTGCTTGCTAAAAAAGTCAGAAATTTCAAGTTTCCCAGTATATTTCTTAAAACTGCCTATTTCATTATATAGTTACTATATATTATATTATATTTCAAGATAAAGTTCTTTTTGGCAAACATTTCATATTAAAAACACGTTATACGATATTAATTCACTATCACTAAAATTTCTGGTTCATTTTACAGCGAATGTGGATAAAACTCATATTTTATTCATTAGCTTAAATAAGAAATACTTAGATTGCAATAAATTTTTACATTAAATATATCTAAGTATCTAGATATACCTATACATACATACGTCTCTACAATACTGTGTACTACATGAGTCAGTATTTTGTTTTCGTGCTAAAGAATACATTTTTATTGGAATTACTTTACATATTAACTGTGACATATAAAATCTACAGACAGAACACTTGAAATCTCATCGTGTCCACAAGCTCAGCTTTGCAAGCTGGGCAAGGGCAAGCTTTGGCTTTTACACTGATTGCCTCCTTCTGACGAGCTCCGTTAGTTCGACTAGTATTCATATATTTGCTCTACTAATAAAGATATGCTTATTCCGTGTTCTATTTTTAAAAATCATTGTTTTGTATCTCAAAATGAATAAATAAAAATAAAAAACGAAACTTTAGATTTATGTTTCTTTGCGTCCGAATATTTATTTTTATTTTCTCAGAATTGATCTATTACCTATTTTAGTTATTACGGGTATCCGAAATCAACTTACAAAAAAGTTTATTTGTAAGACTGATGAAACTTATTGATCTTAAACTTACGTGGATGTTTATTTGAAAAATTTATTGTATGTAAAACTTATTAATCGTCGTAATTAGTAACCTATGGAAAAATATATACTTATATTATTTTTCATGGTCTTACGAGTTGATCGTACATAAGAAACATAATGAAAAGTTGTGTTTCAGGCGATGTTCTGCTCTGCACTCTACCGCTAGGTGTGCTCAAAGTTGCAGTTGCTAATAATGGACACATTCAACAAAACTACGTCAAGTTTGATCCGCCGCTACCTGATTGGAAGGTATACTAACATTTAATTGAAAGTCATCGTTTCTCCTATGGAAAACCTTAGAAGGGAATTTCTTAATTCAAAATAATTTTTTGATCGATATATTTTTTTGTATTAAATTTGTTAGTAGTAAATACTCCAGACAATCACTTTCACCAATTGTGTGACTCTAAACACCATAATCTATGAGTGCCACATAATGGACTAGGGACGCACACAGTAAATTGATCGGGATCGGGATTTGATCCCGGATTGATCGGGAATCAAATACGGAACTTGGGATGCAGATGCATTATCCACCGTATAAATAACCGGACCAGATAAATAAACGTTACTTTCAATAATAATTGTTTTAGGTGGCGGCTATCAAGCGTTTGGGTTATGGAAATTTAAACAAGGTAGTATTGTGTTTTGAACGCACATTCTGGGATCCGAGCGCAAATCTGTTTGGACATGTCGGTACTACAACCGCTAGCAGAGGTAAAACTATTAACTATTTTTATTTTGATGATTCCTATACGTATGTTGTAGTAAAACGCAAAGGGGTGAATTTTAATTTTAATTTTTTGATAACTTTACAATATGCTTTTTTCGCAATAAGAATTTAAGAATATTTAACAGTAATAATAAAAAATGGAACCTTAGAACTGTCATATAAAATTTTATTTTTGCATATCCATCAATGTATGTAAGTATTTTTTAAATTAACAACGAAAGTTTGAAATTGTTTAAAGTAGTCAAGTGAAATAATCAGGTAATTCATTAATATCGCGTTAAGCTTATTATTCATCAACAGATCTATAACAGTATATTACTAAGAGAATGTAATAACATGGCTATAATTAGTATGCAAGATGTACGGTAGCACGTGGTCACCTACATATTACCATGTGAGATAAACTTCTACAGTTATCTCTACATCATTCTAAAGAGGTCTTTTGTATGTCAATATTAACGAACTGTTTCCATCAAATCCCTGTAAATTATCCGAGCTACTTATACCTTACGCTAAGGATGCGCGTCGTAAATCATTACCCACTGTAAATAGTGTAAAATGTAGAACAGCGGTCGCCGCGATAACGAATTAAAAGCTGAATAATTAACGCTACCTGAGGAACCCTGAGGGGAGCCGGCGATAAATCACCGCAACGAGCCAAGACAAGCTTTTTACGTTCTGCTTTAGTTCACCTCCTCAGTTCTTTGTTGTGTGTTCTACTAACTTCATTAAGCCCCCACGATGTGCTGGGAATACCGGAACAATGTACGCGAGCTTCGTGATTTTTTAATCATGGTCAATTTAAGGTTTTCTGACTTTCATGTTTAAGGAGCTTGGCTATCTGATTGGGTGCTATCGCCCGATGTCGCTACAAGAGTTATGTGAGAACAAGCGGCCACCGCAACGTATAATGAACCTTATAATCGGATTGCAATCATAAACTGAATTTTGCACTCCACATTATTAACTTTTACCAATCACATTCTGTTCTACCCAAAGGAATTCGTTTGATTAATTATATGATGTTTTCGAGATCCTGAACATGTAACTTTACCTAAATGTCAAGGTTGTTCGCCAAGTTACTTATTCGTATTTTGTTACTTAACTCGTATTTATTAGATTACATTGAAGTGGAAAGGGTAAATCCTTTTAATGCTTCCATTAAATCTAGACTAAATCTATACACAAGGCTCTTTATAAAGATTATGTAAACATACGTTCAACAAATGTCTAAATATATTTATTATCTATTTAGACCAGTCCCAAATAATTTCACATCATTTGTTAGATAACTTATTGTTGGGCTAGATAAATGTAGATTATAATGAGAAGAAACCTTTTTACGTACACATGAAAGTTAAACGTTGCTTTTGCAGGTGAGCTCTTTCTGTTCTGGAATCTATACAGTGCTCCAGTACTACTAGCACTGGTGGCAGGAGAAGCAGCTGCTGTGATGGAAAACGTTACTGATGACGTCATCGTGGGCAGGTGTATCGCAGTACTAAAAAGTATATTTGGTCATGCAGCCGTACCACAACCTAAAGAATGTGTGGTAACAAGGTGAGCACGTTATGGTATGACGGTATCAGGATTCTTTTGTTTGCAAACGCATGTGGGGTTGACTTATCTAGTCAAAGTTACACGACGAGTTCAGGATTTCAGTGTTGAAGATGTATTCTATTTTTATTGCATTAGATTTACGTAATTTTAATCTTAGTAGTCTTAGTTTAAAAGGAAGCTAATGACTGTAAAATCAACCTATAAATGTATGCGTATTATGTTTTGTTTTTGAGGCTAAAAAAACATTTTATTTTATTTCGTTACATAGTTTCGGTAAAGTATAAATAGAAAAGTGGGTTTTGAAACCGAATGACACATTTATCGTTATTTAGATGGCGTGCAGATCCCTTTGCTCGTGGTTCGTATAGTTTCGTAGCGGTCGGTTCATCGGGGACCGACTACGACTTATTGGCAGCTCCGGTACCAGACGCACAAGGGAATAATAGGCTGTTCTTCGCAGGTAACTACAAAGTGTTGCTTACATGTTACTGGGATATATTGGACCACGAGGTACAAAACAATCAAACATTTTGTTTTACTAAAAATATATTTAGTTTTCGATATTGTTACATATTTTTACTTATTCATAGCTTGAGAATAATCTGCTTATAAAACTTAAAATTATTAAGATAATTTATTTTAAGCTATTTGTAAAAATGAGAACTGAAGACTAGATAACTAACTTTCGTGAATGATGATACTTATTTTTATACTTTCGGACAAGTTTTGAATTTATTAAAATATTTCATTTATATTATTACATTTGCTCCAAATAACATATCAATTCGATTAGGATTATGATATTTTTGATCAGTTTTCTTATTTTTGTTTTACGGTCTATTTTATTCTGTGTAAAGGGGCCAATAATAATAATTCTTTTTAAAAATCAGTACATATTTAGAATAAATACGGTAATTTTCTAATAAAATTTTAATTTTCTTTTGTATGAGTAGTGGAAATTGTGACTTTGAGATATAGAGCTGGTTTTACGTAAAAAAAAATGATATTAATAGGTTTTGTTTTATTATGTTTAAATATCTACAAACTTACGTAGTAGTATATTTTATTTTATTTAAGATTCTAACGGTTGTATACGTATTAATTAAAGTGCAAGCACAAACTATTAAAATCCACACGAAATTATAAAAATAGTCTTTATTTATTTATAATGGTCAATTAACTTTTTAAAAATATCATCTGCTGAACTTTCGTTATAAAATTAGCATGTTCTCACAATGAATGTATTAATATTTGAATATGTCTTGCATAGGTGAACACACGATGCGTAATTACCCAGCGACGGTTCACGGCGCTTTTCTCTCCGGTCTTCGCGAGGCGGGCCGGTTGGCGGACTTACTTCTGCCCCAGCAGCCGATCACTAACGCCAGTGTGGCTGCGGCCACGGCTGCAGCTAACCAGTCTTCTTAAGTATCTGACAATTACATCATCTCTTAACACCCGTCAATACAATTTAAAATTATGCATTTTGTGTTATTAGCTTATACTTTTAGTAGTTATAATTTTATGTGGTATCCAATCACAGTTAGTTGATTTTGGAATTAATTCATAATATTTTTGTACCACCAATTCTTGTACTAAACAAAATATGTCAATGAAGATTTATTCTATATATCCAATACAATATAAATAAGTGTTTAAATATTGTTTTTTCTGTGTCTACAATGTTTAATTTTAATTTAGTTACTCAAATATTTTTACCATTACAAGAATTGTTTAGTTAAGTGAAATCCCGAAAGTGAGTTGTGATGAAGCTTAGTTTTAAGGAATTTTAAATGTAATAGAAATGATTAATAAAATAATACAAGACCAACGTAAATAAAGCCTATATTAAATGATGTCATTGTAACCAAAAAAATTTGATAATGAGGAATTGTTATAATAGTTTACTTTGTAATAAAAATGAAGGATAAATATAATAAAACGGTGTTTTGTGACAATTTAAGCTTGACTATTTATTGCTTCAATAAGATTCATCAGGTACTTTAGACATTTTTAGTTTTTAAGTTTTTCTCGTCGACCGATTTGTTTGTATTACTGTCTAAACATGTTGCATGTTTTTATTCAGAAATTACATGAAACTACAGTTTTTTTTTCTTTTACAGTTGGCAGAATGTTCTCTGAATAAATTTTAATATTTATCTAGGTTCGACATTTTGTGAAACTGATTTACTTTAGAAAAAAATTGTTGCGTGTAATTTAAAAGTGGCTTAAATGATCGTTAAAGTAAGAATTTGAATTGTTTTAGTAAAATATTTAGTGCATACAATGAACTTAACCAAAAATGTGAGCGTAGACTGATTAAATTACAATTACAATACGAGTACATTACATTAATTACAATAAATTACTAAATATTGCGAGTAGCGAAGACTTCAGTGATACAGACCGATTTTTGTTACTTGTGCTAGCAAGTAGGAAATAGATAAATTAGTTCCTGGTATTTATATTTATTCTTTAGGGTTCTATACCTTGATATGAAAACACGAAATCTATCTTTTCCATTTACACAGCATGTTTAATCTATCAAATTTAAATTATAAATGAATGTGTATCATTGATTTCTAAAGCACTTGGGTTTCTTATTTAACACAATAACTATGATACGTTATTTTAAAGCGTATTTTAATATTTAAGTACTAGCAGATTAACTCACGAAATGATCGTAAAGTTTATAAATAACCTAGAATCTTGAAATTTATTGCGAAAATAGTACCTATCACAGCACAAGTAAAAGATGGAATCTGCAAATCATTCTAATTATGTATCTGTATTCAACGTTTATTTCTTAATTCGATAATTTTTGCTGACAGGAGTAGATACACATTACAGACTGAAGTTACACATTATATTATAGATTTTGAACGTGTCAATTTTAAGACTGTCCCGTTGCCGCAGTGTTTTCTATTTGCAGGCAAAGCTTTTGCTTTCGAAGACGGTTATTATTATAATGCAAGTTGTATTATTATTATGTTGTAATAGGTGTGTAAATATTCATAATAATTACTATCTGTAATAATCACAATTTACGCAATCTATTTTGTCAAAATTAATTCATCCCTAGTCACAAAATCCAGCCTGTACTTGGTCTGAATTTCACAATACATAATATGTAAATTACTCTTACACTAATGCAAAAAGAACGGTGCGGAACCCTCCAGTGTACGACTAACTTGCACTTGATCGGTCTTTTATATCACTGAATTGCCTAAACTGTAATTATCTGTAAGTATTCAAATACACTGCCTTATTAGCGAAAGAATAATAATTATATCCTGGTTCGTAAAAGATCACACTAAATTTTTGGTCGTAGTAATGTACCTCTCTAACTGCCTGAACAGACAAACATAATGTAACAACAAATAAATATGAGAAATGCTGTGAAGATTACAAATTTAGTTTGGCGTCAATACATTCCGTAATCTTGATCATGATTTGACTGATTGAATCGAATGCCATATTTAAATATGGCACTCAAATCGTTATTCCGTTAGTTAACGCAATACGCGATCAGTCTGACGTCAATTCGACCAGACTGATATATATATACTGAACTGCTGCCAAACTGTACAATCTCCGTTTTTAAATTAATACCATCTAAAGTAGTGTAGACAATTAAGATGACTAATAATAATTTTAATGCTATGTAGGTATTATGTTAAATTATAGGCGGTCATTACACGCATTACAATACATTTACGTTAAAATCAATATCTGATTTAGGTCCAACGCATAGACTTATAAATAACTCCAGACCCCGTGTCCCAACAGTAACGGTGAGGCAAATCAGATAAGCTGACTCGTCTGTACAGACGACACACGGTATTATTAAATAAGCTTATCGACCGCCATTTCGTTATAAAACAACACCCACACATCTCCATTTTATTGCCTCACTTCGTAGTACATGACAGGCTGACTGAAGTTCTAAATTCTATGGTCCAATCACTTCGTAGTACTGGGCAGACTGTCTAGAGTTATAAATCTATGGTTCAACGCTTTAATGCAGAGACGGTTGAATGACCAACATTTAGCGAACTATCGTACAATTGTCATTCGTTTTGCATGAGCTTGTAACGGCCGCTAGAAAAATTATCAGTATCAGTACTAAGACATCATTACATACGATGTAGTGTAATTAATGATGTCCGAATCGGTTTTAGTCTTAGGTCGGACGCTAATCTGAAAGTCTAGGTAGGCGTAAACGCCCAGTTGCTCAAGAAATGCATCGTTTTGATATTTTCCTCAATTTGTGCCTGTCTGTCACAAATGGTTTTCTTATAGACTATTTGAAGTGAACAGTTGAAAGGAGTAACTACTCGGGTCATTACCTATTACAATTAAATAGGTAATGGCCCGAGTACAGATGTGAATTGCAAGAGTTAATAAAAAAAGTTAAATTTTAAATTTGGGTTTTGGGGTTTACCTAAATAGTACTTAAAATCATTGTTTTTTGTTATGGTAGGGTTATCAAATAAAAGTTTGAATTTACCAATAAAAAAATATGTAACATTTTTGTTACTGTTTTTAAGAAAAAATGCAGGAAAATGGATATCCACCCACCTTATTTAGCGTTTAGTAAAAACTCTGATGATAGATGCGATATAAAATTTCATTTCTGTTTATCAGAACCAAGAGGCAAAACCTGCATCTTAACTTATTTCTGTGGTCACACTGTGGTTCCTTGACTGCCTCGATTTTCTAGTGAGCGTCTTACCAAAACCTATATTGTGCATTACTAATCGCAATTATTGTTGAAGCGATTTGACTTGAATTATTTTTCGAAACAAACCGGGAATGTAAGTTGCTAGTAAATATTTAAAATAAATAATTTAAATGAAACACGCTTGTATTTCGTCTCACGTAATTTATAACACATGTAACGACATGAAACGAAATATATGAAATAAAGGATACTATTTTGTGTGAATGATAATAAAATTCTTAATACCTAACATACTGAGTTATTATTTGAGGACATAAAATATCAATTAACCTTTATAACGTAACGTCTGTGATTTTATTATTGTTCCATAGTCTTGTAAATTATTTCTTGTAATAATTTCATAGACTATTGTGGAACAATATAATCTATTGAAGTATTTCGTTAATGTTTATTAACGAATAGGGCAGAATATATGTTAGACGAGAATAATTCTAGTTCGGTAACTATGCGCTTCGCGTTTTCATATTTACCTCTATAGGTAATGTATTAATAAATATTTATATGAGCGAATCTACCTTTATTCAATTTGGTAATTATACTAATATTTTTAGTTTTCCTTTCAATAGAAACTACTGTATTGAAAGGAAAACTAAAATAGTATGTGTTCAAAATAATATCATTTTTATTATACATCTATTTGTTATATTGAATTTTCTTAATTTTGCATTTTTACCTCAGTAAAATTAGAAAAGAATTAGACACAAAGAGGTTCTCCTCTTAAAACTTAGAACTTAAAAACAATTATTAAAAAAAAAAAACTACAATTCGCCTTTTTTTATCAAAGACTTACCGTATAAAAGCAGTCATGATTCGAACCATGGGTATTAAAGAGTATAGACAAAAGTTATTTATGAAAATCAAACCGTCGGAATTTTTAAATCTACATAATTTAACTAGAATATAAAAGATGTTTTACACACATCGATATTAATTGATGTGTGTAATCTGATAATCTGATGTGTCTTAACTCTTAAACAAATACATCTGCTCTCTTTAGGAGAGGCACCTGTAGTTTTATAATCCAGTAAAAAAAAAGTTAACAACCGTACATTTTTTGGTCTATATATTTAGGTAGTTATATCCCGTTTCGATTTATGTGAAATGAAAGAGATGCGTGACTGAATTTTCATTGCTATTGCAATGTTTTATGGCTAATCATCGTTTATGAAGATTTTCCTATACTCACACCGAAGTGGATTTTGAACACTTCAAATCGACTTTTCGCATAATTAACGTACCGTACCTTCTTAGTCCGTTTACTCGATTCGGACAAATTTAAAATCTTATTTATTTATCTTACTTATTTATTTATTATTCCTTAATAATTGTATTAATTAACATTCAACATAACCCAAAACAATGCTTTTAGATTTTTTTCTGTCTGTATAATAAAATTTCTGTGCGGAAATGAAAGAGGTTAGCACAGTTGCATTTCAGAGTCTACATCATCTTCGTTTAAGTATGTTTAATCCTTATCTGAATCGAGTTCTCTCTAGCTAAGCGACGCGTCTTTGTAATAAAAATATAATTTACGGTAAGTGAAGTAAATTAGAAAGGTAATTTCATTTGAAGATAAGATTTCTACATTTTGTAGTTACTTCCAAATATATCTCCATTTAATCTGCAAAAATACTTCAACTTTTTTCAGATTATAATATACAGACTGGTGTAACAGGAGGTTTTGTAATATAACCATTAAATCCAGCAGCGCCAATATACGATTACACTAAAATAATTTAAAATTTATTTATTTATAGTCGGATATTAATTCAAGTTTGTTTACATGCTAGGCGGGGCGGCTGACGGATTTATGGCGGTTTTAATTGCATTTTTAATTATTTTTCAACAACTACGCTGCCGGCAAATTGAATACGGCTTCACGCGACCTGATGCGATCTTATCTTACGAATCTAGTTACATATACATAACTAAATACATTGTTATCGTATCTAATATTTATCTAATATTTATTGCTTTGTAAACGGTGTTACTAAGTTATGACTTCATTAATTTTTATCTTGTCCATCAAAGGGAAATATTTCAAACTTGTTTTAAGTATTCTGTTACTTAAAATCATTTTTAATAACCTTTTTTTTACTTGAGAAACAACGAAAATTATGGGAATTGGAAGAAATATTGCTACAAAACCGCGGAAGCACTCGATACTCCAACATCTTAATTCCAAATTAATTGCGTTAGGATGTACCAATAAATTTACTGTCTGTATTATAAAACTCTAGTTTGCTTAGACCGTTGTATCACGATATAATGAACGGAGCATCCAAGCTGTTGCCGTTGTTCGAATTAGTGTTTTATTGGTACACTACAAGCATTATTTTCGTGGAGAATGCTGTTAACATATAACATTTCTCAATCTTACGATAAGATTTTACTAGCCTACGCCCATTGATTAACACGGAAGATAAAACGTGGTTTAATGAAGTATTTTTATAGTTAGCATTTTTTCACATTGTTAGCCGACTATAAGTACAAAGAACAAAGTTCATAGAGCATTGTGAGATGTTTTTACACTTTCATTAGAATTTTTGCTAACAGTCGTACTAAAAAGGAACGGACAGGTAAAACATAGGTATATAATTTAAAAACAACCAAATAATTACTTGTATTAGTTCTTTAAACTTTTTCTCCGTAGATATCAATGTTGAACTAATGCGTTGCAAAAGTGTCTCTACACTAATTATTATCTAGCGTAATAATATTTATTAAAATTGTTTTAATAATATTATATTAATCGCTATCGGTATTTGATTTATTATTCACCGATGCTCAATTTGGGGAAATGTAAAAGATCTCATATTTTATCGTTTGGAAGAAACATAGATTTCTAAGTGTCATTCTTTATTACTCAGTGAGAGGCTTGAAATCAACAGTACTTCTTTATGTAAATACTAAACAAGTGTAGGTATCCAACTCAAAATAATTAATAGGCTTATAATCACAGATCGGAACTTAGGGAGTATAAACACCTAAACTTCATTTACGGAATTATATAAGTTGCTAAAACGGGTCCATAAACCGGATTTACGGGGGCCCCAATTTAATTTATAAATATTATAAATGCGATTAAATATACAAATAGAAACTGTTTTTATACAATTTGCGATTAAATTTTAAATTTCGATGACATTTGACGGAAAGCGTTTCGAGTGCTTAGAATAAATACCAGAATAATAAAATACAAATATTTTGGCTATAATTATCAAATATTTCGGTCTCTAAATGTACATATCAGGTTTTTATTTTATTTTTAACATTTTATACAATAAGTAGCCAGGGCCCAAGGGGCCTCTTATGTTTAAATATTATATTTCTTAGTTTTGATATTTGAAAGTTGTTGAAGCGGTTTTTAAATGCATTAAAATTATTATTTTAAATTTATGCGATTGAATTTCTTTTTTCGTATGTATTTAAAAAATTCAAAAATGTACCTATTTACATTTACGGATAACAAAAAACGTAAAATAATTTGATTCACAAATATTTCAAGCTCTTGTTTTGTAAGTACTTTTTACAGTTATCCATAAAATACTGAGGACCAAGGCCTTTTGTTTTAAATTTCATATTTCTTTGAAAATAAAAGTAGGTAATGTATTCTCTTAAATGATAGAGTTATTCAAGAGTTAAGAGTTTAAAAGTTCGATTAAATTTAAATTTCGCAAGGCATCAAAAACAGCTAAACGTATTAAATTTGGATAATGATTACAAAAAATAAGTATTTCATGTACTAATGTATTTTTACAATGATATTAATAAACCTTTAGTAACCAGTAGAGCTCACACACATAAGTGTTGCGGAGACGAGACGCAAAAATCGAAGGCACGCCTCCATACAAATTACAACGCACCGTCAAAAGAGGCGTTTTTTTTTTGTTCATATAAATTCACGCGCTGCGTTGCGGTGCCACGCCGCGCCGTTTTTATTGTGTGTAAGAATAAAATTTTACATGCTAGATTATGGTAACTTATTGAGAGCGTTTTGTTATTTTTATTAATTTGACCAAATGTATGTACTACACCTTGAGAGAAATAAACACACCGAGAGAAATCAATGATATTCTATTCCACTCCATTCCATTCTATTCTCCAATCAAACTGGGACCCTTGTAAATCAGTTTTAGGGACCCGTTTTAGCAACTCTATATCATTCCGCAAATGAAGTTTAGGTATTTATGCTCCCTAATATCCGATCTCTGCTTGTAATTTTATAAAAAATAATTTCGTAAGTTTTATAACCTTTGAAAGTTGTGTTTCAACTCTACAGTTTTTTGTGTCTGTCCCTAACCTCGTTACAATTAACCCTACGGTGGTATCTTCAGAAAAATAGAACGCACGATGAGTCCGACAAACGAGAAATTAATATTAGGATCCGCCGTTTATAAATTTAAGTTCCCACTTTGTATTTACGTCGGCTCTTTATCTGCTGGTTATTATGTATGGAATTTTTATTGTTTGCTTAAGAATTGTCGGAGTAATGAGTAATTATACTGTTTTTAACTATAGCTGCTAATTTAAATATTAATCTACATATTCTGTATAGTGTTTTATTGGACAGGTATATGTCTTCCGGTGTTACCGGTGAGGTATTTTTCAAATTTATAGTGGGTCATAGGTTCGCGCGTAAGTATAGGTAACAATACCTGCTTATAATTTTATATATTCAATACAGCTATTATTTTATACGATGTATGTATGATATATATACGATGTATGTATGATATATATATGAATGATAAGAATTAATAACACTGAACAAAAATCATAATACTGTTCTATTCTACAAAGTTAAATTTATTGTAGATTGACAATCAATCAACATACAAAGTGTCTCAGAAACCTTTCAAGCTAAATCTGATAAAAGAGCTCTATTCTAATAACCTCTGTAAAAGTTTCATAGATTTCCAGCTATCAGCATTTATAGCTATGTTTTCTTTTAGAATCTCTACCTACTCTGTATTTCACTGCGATTTCTGCGATTTTCTGTCAATTATTTTTGTACTGATCGGTTAATTGAGTAAAATATTTTTTCTTTAATTAATATATAACTAATAAATAAATATTTAAAAAATTATTAATTAATTAGTCAATAAATAAATTATTTAATCTAATATAACTGAATAAAAAATCCGTGCTGAGCTACATACTCTTATGAACAGGAATACCTCGAACAATAGTAAAATTGTCCCTTGGACAATAACTCGAATTGTATTGTCTCCTGGATTCACTCAAAGTAAAGAAAAATATTGAAATATTGTTAAAAATTAATTTAATGTATTAATGAAATATTAGCTTTACGATAAAAATAATTTTTATATATGAAATCAATACGGGATTATTTTCTGACATAGTTAATCCAAAAGTTGACTTCGATAATCGTCAAATTGCGCCCGGTATCCCGAGTATCGGTCTGATTGTTCAGCCTCATCTAATGGCGTTTCTCTACGAGTTTAGGTGTGTCATTTGTTAATTTCTTGTGCTTGAAATTTATATCGGCAGGTGTCGCTATTTAATGCTTGGATCATTACTTTTGTTAGGTGCTAATTTAGGTCGTCCATTGGCAGAGATCTCATGTGTTCGAAGTCTTGCAGATGATTTTCGACGTATGAGTTGTATTTCTCGGCATTCGGTCTGATAATATAAGGAATAAAGTAGTATTAATAAATAGCTATTTTTGAAGATAATTTTACATTAGGTGCATATTGCCCTTCATGAATATTCATAAATAGTTTTAAATGCATCACACTTGCAAGCGCACTTTGCATAATATATATTTGACCATTCGACTCACCAAACGTAGTTTGTCAAGTCAAGCCAGTACTTTCATGTAAATATTTTCCAAATATATTATATAATTACCATAATGTAATATCAGTTTTTATATATTAGATAAATCGATTTTATTATTTTTTTTTAAATGTTAAGTTTTTTAGCGGCTCTACTTTCAGAGTAATACCAAACGGAAGATAAACTGACGATCTTTACACCCACAAAGAATCAGCTGACGACGATTTTTTGTTTTTTAGCATTCAAATAATCTTATACTTTGAATTCAATAAGTGTAATATTAATTTAATATAAATAACACCACATTATATTTATTAATTTTGTGTCGGTTTCAAATTATATACAGAAATATTTATTTATCAGAAACAAAATACTAATTATTTAATTTTTTTTTAATGAACATAAATAAGGCAAAAAAGCTTAGATTTCTATTGATACATAAATTATTATTCTACTTCTTCATATACATCTTCTGCGTCGTCAGTTTATTTTCCAAAGAGACTATGCAACACTCAAATGCATTGAGCGCTCAAAATGTTTATCACGCTGACTGACGGTCTTACCCCCGTCAAAAATACAGCTGACGATTTTCTTTATTATTTTAAAAGTATAAAAATTTAAATGTATAAATTTCGTAAGGTATAAAATAAATTTATTTGTCAAATTTTCAATGAGGTTCATGCACGTGACTGACATAAAACCCCCCCTCATCAATACAGCTGACGATTATTTTTTAAATGTGATTGAAACAATAATTTATACATTTTTGCTCTGTATAAAAATCATCGGAGCAGATTTTTTCCAATGACTTTTTCATGCTGTCTCCTTTAGCTCCACCGCTAGTGTGACAACTGACGCTCACTTTACTGATTTCTGAACATTAAACAACTGTTTGAAATAAAATTCATTCGGTATAAAATTCCTAGAAAAATTGCAACGCTACCTCCCGGACTATAAGTTGTCCATAAAAATTGGCACTATTGGCAATTTCTTTTTTTAATGCGGATCGGCTCAGTTTCGTGAAGCATAATTTCATCGTATCGAAAAAAAATCTATACAGCAGGAATTGATCAAATTTAATAAAATATTTTTTCATAGAATAGAAGAATCCAATGTATTCACAGTCGATTTATTCGGGAACAATTAAGCAAAAAAATATAATGCTAAAATTGTTTTCACAAAAAAAAGTCGGATGGTTCCTGAGACAGTTCCCCTGTATCCCAATTAAAAATTAAAAATTCTCTACGTATGTGAACAAATATCTTTTATTTATACAAAAAACACACTTTTAATGTCAATGGAAACAAGGATGTACTGTGAAAAGCGCTATCTATGTTTAGATAGACTAAACAATATGCCTTATTTTTTATTGAAACGGAACTTTTAGTTTACTAGTGTACTATCAGATGACGCCTTTCAAAGCACATGCGCACGAGTTTTACGAACAGTGCCCTCTGTTAATAACCTAAGCAACCACATGTACAATAGCTCTACCTGCATTGAACAAAATATATAAATTGCCATCTGTGATGTAGTTTACAATACACTATTAAACTACAAAAGGTGTGTATTACAGATGGAAGAAACATGCGTAGCCGCATGTATCTATTTAAGTAATGTCTATCGTACACGGCCGATTTAATAAGGTTTTAGTTTTCGGTGTCTTGAATAGATGACGCTTGTTGTATTCACAATTTTCTCATGTCAGTACTTTCATGTAAATATTTTCCAAATATAGTATATAATTACCATAATGTAATATCAGTTATTATATATTAGATAAATCGATTTTATTTTATTTTATTTTTAAATTTTAAGTTTTTTTAGCGGCTCTACTTACAGAGAAACAATTTAAAAAAAACAAGCAGTGACGGAATGATTTTTATTATATTAATCACAGGGGTTTAGTATGTAGTTACACACTTTAAATTATTTATATATCGACGAGTTAGTGATGCTACCGATTGGATACTGGTGCGTGTGAAACAAGAAAATAATATACTTCCAATTTACAATGTATCTTTCAGTCGTGAAAGTTGACCGAGAGCTTGTAAAATAAAGAATTTAATTAAGCTATGTGAGTTTTAATTAGCAAAGGATAGTTATTTTGTACATTTTAGTGTTTTTTTTCAAATCGCTTTATTTTTTTTATTTTCGTTGCGCCCATGGACTTACTACTCGTTGCGCCCGAACGCCCGTGAGAGATTGCGTGAGGTCGTTATAAATGTATGATGTACTTAGGTACTTGGATCGTACCTACTTTCTCCGCAACAAAACTGATCTTATAAGTAAATAACACCATAATTTCTATCAAACGGCATATGATCAGCTGGGTCAAATGTCAAGGCAACTAAACTTGAACCTGTATACATGGAAACAATGTGACAAGTTATTATCATATGCAACGAAGCCCTAACTGCGGCCAATATAAGAGTAGGAAATTTACATACCTCATCATTTTGAAAACTTATCTCAAACAAAGTTGATGTTTTTAAAAAAGGTTGACTGTAGTTCAGTGACGATAATTATGTCGCTGTTAATAGCGTTTATAATAATTTTGTTGGTTACAAAAGTGAAAACTGATACACAAAATGAACACGGTTTATCTGCTGCGCATTCTACGCAAAACTTCAAAGAATTGGTAACTAATATGATAAAAGATCAAAGCTTTAAAATTCAAACGCTTTTTAAGAAAATTCAGTCCAATGCCCAGACCATGTTAAAGAAAATAGAAAACATGAAAGAAAATAAGATGATATCTAATAACGTTAAGGAAAATCATAAAAATGAGGTATTGCGGCTAGAATCTCCAGTAACAGAAAAATATTTTAAATCTGACATCTTTACTGATTCCAACGCAATTTCTAGAAGTTTTAATACCCATTACACTTCAACAGGATACGGTGTGAGTGGTAACACGAATTACGGAGGTCCGACGTACCATCATCACTCTATTGGGTTCGACCCAATTAACATTGTAGTTTCAATGTCTCTTTTATCTTTCTTACTTCAAGCACTTCAAGGATTACTGAATAGAACAAGATTACCTACACCTGTAGTTGAAGCAAGAAATTTAGATTCAGTTCAAAAGTGGCTGATGAAGTCTGAAGATAAAAAGAGATCATCCAAGTTGGACAAGTATTTAAAGAAAAAATATCCTAAGAAATATTAACTGGAAATAATATTAATAATAATAATAAATAATGAAAACTATATACAGTGTATACAATAATGATGAAACTAATGCATTGTTTATTTTGCACTTAGTTCAAAAGGCATCTATTTATTTTTTATATACTGAGTTTTTCATTTCATAGAAAATCCAAACTCAATAAGCATTAACAAATAAAGTGGATCAAGGATGTGATATGACTGATTTGTAACTAGATATATACTTACACTATAAGCTTTTAAATTTTCACTTTGCATTATAAAATATCAAATGAAGCTATCATTATCTTTTCAAATGCGTTATTCAAAAATCTTTTATGATATGTATTTACAAGAAGCTCTCTAACTCGAGATTTTCCCTAAGAATAATTTTACTGGGTACATATCATATTATGAGTTTATTTAAATTACTTCGGGAGTTTTTTTTAGTGGTCATGGAACAATTAATGAGTTGGAATGATGTATAATTTAAGTTTTTGAAGCATTGAAAGAGACATTGTATTCCTTGCACATTCCTTGGAGTAGGTACCTACCAAGAAATATCCTGCGGTTTTTGGTTGTAGAGTTCGCAATGATATTACCTACCAACACGTCTGCATAGCTTGTAATTGAATATGTATAATAAAAAAGATTATTTGGTTTTTTTTTCTTTAAATTGAAAGAAAACTATTGCAGGGCATTAACATAATACCATACAATAGTGAATTTTTTTTAACAATATTTTCTCAGGAGTTGAAAATTCAAATTATGTAAGTATAGGTACGTATTATTATGAGCATAAGTATTAAGTATACTTACATTATTATTAACCTATATTGAAAAATATATAGTAAGTCGATAAGTACCTATTATTTTTCAATGTAGTTATTATACATACATAATTTGAATTTTAAATAAGTACTTTAAATTTGGCTCTGGAAGTTTAAGTAAAAATTACAGTATTATCTCCCTTCGGATAGAAGATAAGGCCAAGTTGGTAAACAGCGAATACAATTTCAATTTTGAAGGAGACAACATTTTCTGTTTCGTAATTTGTTCAAAGTAAGACATCTAGGTTTAACCTACCGTTAAATTTAAAACATAAAAAATCGGTCGTACCTATGGGTTGTTTCAAGAAAATTCTTCAATTTATATTTAAAAAAAATGTAACAATTGGATTATTCTAAGTTGCACCTCCTATTCGTTGTCTACACACCGAAGCAAGAATAAGTATATGAAAAATTTCTGTGTATCTAACTACCATAAACCAGAAACTTTTATTTGAAGAACTTTTCAAGTAGTCAACGTTGCTTGAACCAAGAGATAAACGCCTTTAGACCTCGAGATAGTTAACATAGTTACTGTTAAATTCGTTAGTTAATAGTTTGTATTAAGTATAAGCTCATAAACAATGTTTCTCTGAACTACAAAATGTGTGGTCACATTACGCGTGCTCGCACTAAGCTCTGTGACGGAGGTTAATGCATCATGCCTTTGCTACGACAAGGATTTTAGATCCTGCATAAACTATTCACAGATGAGAGGCATCAACGGTTGTACGAGCAAATTCCGAGTTAAATCTGAATAAAACAACATTCTTCGTCTCAACTTTCAACACATGTTTCTTATTCTGAACGTGCAGATTCGGTTAGCAGGTAGGTACTTATAAACATCGAGATTTCGGTTTCTACCTTATAATCTTTACTTTTTTTTACATCGCATAACATTTACTTACTGCTTTACTTATTATGAAACAATACTTTTATAATAAATTAGCTATTGACTGAGATTTCGTCATGTGGACTTAAAAAAAGTGGCATTCGTCCTTCCACTGGGTTTTTCTATCTCATTTTAAATTTCATCAAAAACAGTCTAGCGGTTAAAAGCCGACCAGACAGACAAACATTCATATTTGTAATATCTGTGTGGATTCTTGGTACATTTTTACTAATTTTCTCGTGTTTTTAAGCAAACAATGTTCTACAAAATATGAACTATTAATCAAATACTTGTAATTCTAATTATGTATCGAATCTAATTTTTTTATTCTGTGTTAAATAACGATTGTTGCGCTGTAGCGCCTACGTATTGTACAAAGCAATGTCATAAATAAGTGAGCGAATGTTTGCATTACTTAAGCTTTAGGCGCTAAAATGAAAAACGTAAGTTAAGAATTAAGTACATGCAAGTAGAATGTATTTTACATTTTTGTTATTTATACTTTTGGTTACAGGTTTGGTTTTGGTTACGTTTTTAATTAAAATTTAATAAATAATACTTTTATTTTTTTTAAATGTCTGTGGTATAGGTACCTACTTAACTACGTGCCTTACATTTTTCATACAGAAATCGAAATCGTGTAGCTTATCTTATCTTATAAGATGTTTTTAGCATAAAACGCATCCATTTATTGTCTGCAACACTATCCGTAAAAAGTTTTGTCAACTCTTCCATTCCACGTCAGAAATGTTACATTAACTGACAGCCATTGTACTTTTAACTTTGTCGTTTCGAACGAAATCCGATTGCTTTAAAATCCACATTTCATATCATAACAATATAGCTGTCAAAAAAATTAACACAAATGTAACCCTTTATTGCGTTTTCTTTATAAATGTGATTCCTTAATTGAATATTCAGCTGCTTTTCTTTGAGCAAATCGCTTTTGTATTAATTTGACAGTTAGCTGACAGCACTTTACTACTTAACAAATGTCGTTATTCGAATACATACATTGTTATTAAAATAACAATGTCTAGTCAAAAATCAAAGATGTAGTCTACAGTAAAATGAATAATAGAAAATTTCAAACAGAATATTGTTTAGGTAAAATGTAATTGAATTTTCAATATGAATTAGAATTTTTTTATTATATTTTACCTTCACCTTCATATATTCGATCTCTTATTTATTTAACATACGAGTACGTTCATACATAATTGATGTCGCCGGGCTAAAATCAAAACCAACTACGTATTTAGTCCAAAAAAGTCAATTCAGAAGATACCTTTATAATTATGTGCAAATAGTTCAAAATCTAACAAATAGCGGTTAGTTATAAACGTTAATGCTTTCGCGTTACACCATACCATAATATTTATAATTTATAGAAGTTAGTTCTCTAAGAAAACGTAAATTGCAGTTGTTTATATAATTTGAGAGGTTAATACATAGATGACGATAGGTAGTTATGTACCTATTATAATAAAGTCACAAAGATTTTTTTTGTACTCAAATAGATTATGCTTTACCATGGTTTTATGTTTAATAAATTGAGTAAGTAAGTGCATATCATATAAAATGCTACAAAATCTTGAAAAAATTTTACATAACGCAAAGCTTACAATATACTTTCTTTCTTCCTCAAAAGGCTATTTGAAATAAAAAAATATTAATTGTGTATGTATAATTTACTTTAATAGGCCATCGACCAGACTAAGATATAATCAATATATTTGGACACATGTCACCAAACCGGTATCAAAGGCACCATTTTGTAATCACCCTTGAACTTAATCTATATTCAAATGCGGGCCAATAAAATTTGTATGTCCAATCTAAACATTCATTAAAAAATTTCAAAAAATTCTATTCAAACAAAATCCCCTCTTGTTAAACCGCTTAAGCTAATTATATAAAACATTGCCGGCAGGAGCACAAAGCTTGCATTCTGCTTCTATCCGTCCCCCTGTACATGAACATAATAAGAACTCATTTTATCGTCCCCTTTACTTATATTTCTTTGATCTTTTAGTCGAGACGAGGTATGATATGCAACGTAAGCAATTTGTACTTAATATTTAAAGCCTCATGCATATTTTAAAAAATGAAACACAAAACACTGTTTTTTGACAGGTAACCAGCGAATACGCGTAATATGTATTCTGTACAAATATATTAGCTGGCCCGGCAGAATTATCTTTACCCTTTCCGGTAGATTTGGTTATAATAGCACGACGGCCCGCTACCTATCGGATCCTAGCACAGTTACGAACCATTGTCTTCACAAAATAATATATTTTTAATAATCTAAATAACCTAAATCCTTGTTCGTTGAAAATAATGATTTATATGACTGTTCGATGATAGAATTAGAACCTCTTCTAAATAGTTACTGGTAATAGTTAACTGAATATCAAACATTGATAAATAATTGAACTTACTATACGGGGAAGGAAAAATCAATCAGTTTCTGTAGTGATTACTCTCAAGAGCGACACCGATCGAAAGTAAATGATCGTTGTCAGACCTTAAATGAGCACCTACAAATACAAGATCCATTACAGCACCTCTCCTTCTAATTTGTTCCCTCTCTCAAATTGTAAAGAGTCCTAATATTCTCGAGAAGATGTCAAAGGCAATACTTGAGACGCACTTGTCTATTTGTAATTGAATATGAAAATCTTTCATGTCGTGCGAGGGTCCTCCTAAAATCCCCTTACTGTGATTTAAAGTCACTGGAACAGCTAAACGTAAACGTTTATGGTGCGATTTATTTCTGTTACATAAAAAACAAAAAATAATTTAAGAACGATATAAATACATATATTAGGTATTACGTACTGAGTATTCGCAATTTATTTTGGCTAATGTTACGGCTGTTTGTCATTAATATATTTGAAAACATCAGTATTTTGCACTTAATTATATAAAAATTTTCAGTATCTGCTCATAATAACATAACCATGTATATTTATATAGTCAATGCAATATTTTCAAAATCATAGTCAAATCAATTTATTCAAGATATTTTTGAACGTCAAATCTACTTTAGATAATACAATATTTCATATAATAACTTTGTCTTTCTAAATCTATTTCATGGTACGAGTATATCCCGGGTAACACTTATTACAAACATGTTTAAAGTTTGTTGATTGTACGATTATAATAAATATGTGACGATTTTTGAAAAAATTTAGGTCTTCGTTTTTATGTTAGGAAAAACTTGCAGTGAGCATCGACACTCGTACACGCCTGAGAGCAGCGGGTCGTTGGATAAAACGTTTACTTTTTAAGTGCTTCCTTTACGGTCGTAGTACAATTAAGTATCTTATTCTAAAATTATTATTCATATTCATTTTGTACTCATATAAGTACGTAAGACGAAAGTCTAATTATGTCCAATTTAGATGTGATTTAATGTCTCTATACTTTTTAATTGCTCGCGTACAAGTACAGATGTCCCTTGACACTACTTTTCTCATTGCTTGTTATTTATATCGTAACCGTAATATTTTACGTTAGTAACTAATTAAACTGTGGTAATATACTCTCGTACTCTAAAACATTATAGAATTTTACATTCTACACATATGCATTCTACATTCTTCATACATCTAATAATTCCACATACATATTATACACATATAATTATATATATTGAAAGTTTTCTTAACTTTGAGGTCGATTGAAAAGCGGAACTTTTAGCCCCATTCTCCTCTGCATATACGGAAAAGTAGAACTTAAAATTTAAGTGGGCATACAGACACCCATTGTAGGTTATAAATATACAGAATAGTTGCTCTTAAATGTGGTATAAAATAATTAAATATTTTGACAACGATTGGGAAAAAACTAATTGACATTAATTGGCAGATACTGAGTTATTGGGTTTTAAACTTTAGTAGTGAGAACAGAATGGGGATGTACTAGAGGGAGATGGCGTTACATATCTAGCGCTAGGAGAGACAGAGACGGAACTACTCCCCGCGCCATTCCTCTAAGGTTTAAAACCAAATAACTTATGTTTTTCATCGTATTTCGAAAATTTTTTCGCAGTTTTGTTTATACGAGTAATTTGTAAACCTTTCTTTTAACAAGGTCGTTATGAACCTATTAAGCCTATTATATAGGTACGCCATTACTTTGTTGTATTTACGTATTCTTGTAGTTACTGCCTTATAATTATAACTCAGTTATAACTTGTAAGTTATAGGTAATATAGGTATGTTATGTAAGTAATAATAGCTTTCAGAAGATTATTATTAATTTACATTAGGTAACTGGAGTTCAATTAAGTTACGCATTTAAAACTCTGTCGATCTCTTTGCGAATATAACTTTGATTACACGATTTTCGACTCGACTGTTTTCATTAGAAGAGAAAAAATTTGCTTTTAGACGAAAGATTAAAAGGCGTCTTTTGGATGAAAAGTACGTAGGTACGTAGGTATAATGTAATTTAATTACGTTGAACTGGATACCATAAATTTACTTATCTAATTTATTTTGAATATAAGCAATAAATAACATCCAAAATTGATTTATTTTCTAAGATGGCATTTCATTAATAAAAAACATTATTACAGGAAAAATGGAGTTATTTACGAACAATATAATGGGAAAGACTAATTTTATTTGTTAAAACAAATTCATTGTAAAACAAACTCATTGTTGAAACAAATTCTGTTATATGACTTATCGGTACGGAAACGGTTACAAAGCAGGAGTTTATTTTTATTGAGTTTATTTTCAACGATCCCTAGATTTTATTAGTCGATTGGTATAGCGTGCTATAAAGTCCCAATAATTGTTATCTCAGCGATCCACCCGTCTACAAAGGCTCTGGGTATGTCCTACCCAGTGACTTTATTTACTTTCAACCGATTCTCAGGTTTATATCTCTTTCGGTTGAGCCTCGAATAAAATGCGGTACAATAACAATAAAGTAGGATTTTGCCACAGATTGCTGACATTTCCGCGAGACGAAGGAACGATATAAACCGAGCCCAAACTCTTATTAAAAAAGCTTTGCATATACCCGGCAGGGTAAACAGTTTCGGGAAATTCACTGTGTACTTTGAAAGAAATATGGGGCAAAAAATATTTGAGTATCACGTTACAGGACGTAATAGTATTACGAATTTTAAATAGGAAATATAATGTAGTTATACTCGTAATATTGTAAGACATTATGTGTTTTTCGTAAGACAAAAAATATTCATATTTTTAAATTTAATACTAAGAAATATTTTTATTTTTCCTGTTTTCATGTTGATTTGAGAGAAAGAGAAATATAAAATTTGCCAGCGGCTTATCTTTCCACATACGCCGTAAATGTAATTTAAGGGATAATGTTAGGTATTATAACTAGCTGATATTATAAGTTTTAGGCTAGCAACCATAAGGTACATATTACAATGAATTTGGGAAATTGAGCAGAAAAATTGCAGAAAATTCAAAGAAAAATTTGTGTTTGATCTAGGCCTAGAAACCACGATCATAACAACCTATGTTATGATTATAACGCCCGTGATCCCCCTGGATTCGTCATTGTACATGATTCTATTTCTATGTGCTTCGTTTTCTCCATTTAGATAATGTAGATACACTAATAACATTCTTTCGTGATCATAATATAATATTAAGATAAAAATTAAATACATATTATATTGAAATATAGTCATAAATAACCCAGATACAATTTCTACTGAAGTACCTAATTATGTTTTATTAGTTTTAGTAAAACAATCTGCTTTTCATGTTAGATGTTGGAGTTGCTTTTAAAAAGATAAGAAATATAAATTTGATAGAAAACTTTGCAAAGTTGTTACCTAAGATTAGTGCATAATAATATTAAGTGCTTGGTATATAATATGGTATTCAAATGCGATGTAGAGTGTTCCGTAAGCACCACATTAATAAAATGTCGTAAGCTTGTCATATTACTTTCTATAAATTAACAACACCTCTAGGAGTTTTGTTATAATTTTCCTGGAGATTTCAAGTAAGTGATTTCAAGACCTTAAAAGTTTCTGCTAAAGGACGGAGAAAGCTAAAATTATAGTGCTCAATTTTCCTCCTCTTAAATTTACGAATTTACGAATGTAATTCACCATTCTTTTTACCATTAGTAGGTAAAAAGCGTGATGTTGGTGGAATGGTGAGGTGAAACAGTTTGTGTACGAGAAGAAGAAAGCATGACGGACTACCTTCCTGCCAAAAATAGCTGTAGTATGAAGCTGCAGAAACCAGAAACGAAGGCACTAGTGAAAGAGAAGCGTGAAAGGTGTAGGGTGTTAGACGAAAACAAGATGAACAACTTCGAGGAAAATTCAAAATTATTTTGAAAAGAAATACGTAAGTACCGAAGTGAACTTTGCAGATTGAATGAATTGCATTCCAAACAACATCTGCTAACAGACAAAAAAGATGTTCTTTAGGAATGGAGTGATTATTGTAGAGAACTGTATAAGAATGACGATTCTCTCTGACGCTAAGAGCGATCCTAACACTCGGCCTGACCCGAAATGTGGAAAAGCTGCAAGAAATTATGAGATGACTGTTGAGATGATCGAGATCGAGTAAGACTACCGTCTTAGGGTGTGGGATGCATTCTGTAAACTGTGCAATATTTGTTGGCAGAAGAGAGAGGTTCCGGAGGATTGGAGCACTGCAGTCATAGTGCCTCTATATAAAGAGAAAGGTTCCTGCTCGTACTGTAGGGCTATCAGCTTGGTCAGCTTAGCAAGTAAAGTCTTTACCAAGGTATTGACTGAACGTATGAAAGGCATTTTTGAAAGATATTGGTGGGAGGCACAAGGTGTTTATAGGAACGGTAGAGTTTGTATGGATCAGATTTTCTCGCTCCGCGGTATCGTAAGTTTCTGGCCATAGATCGGAAAGGTTTCTGCGGTTTCGTGGATCTTGAAAAAGTATTCGATAGAGTAGTGCGAAAGAAACTGTGGAGTCTTCTGCCTAAATATAGCGTGGAAGGCTCCTTACTGCAAGCTGTGAGGTCAATATGTCAGGACCACAGAGCCTGCGTAAAGTTAGATGGTGATTTGTTGCCCTGGTTCGAAGTCTGTTCAGGCATCAGATAAGGCTACGTGATGTCTGCCTGGCTATTCGTGCTGTATTATGTAGTATGTAAAGTAGTATGAGTGGTATGATAAGTGATGGTACAGTGGTAAACTGCCTATTCTACGCTGACGATGCTGTGCTTATAGCACCATCAGAAGCGGAGTTGTAGACACTAATTAAGTGCACGAAAGAAGACTGTGAATTGACAGGATTGAATGTGAATGTGAACAAAACTAAGGGTCTAATGTTTGAAATGGAAGATGTACAGACAAAGTAGTAAATAGCAACTGTCTAGAACAAGTGAACAAAATTGTATATCTGGAGAGCGCTTTTTCGAGGAATGGAAGGTGTGGGTTGGATGTAGAAAGACCGGTAGCAGTTGGCAATAAAGTGAACGGTGCTTTGTCCGCTTTAGTAGGGAGTGTGAATATATCTAACTCAGCCAAATTGGCCATACATATGTCCGAAGTAGAGTGAAAGTAAGATAAATGCAGTAGAAATGGGATCTCTTAAAAATATTTGCGGTGTCACCCTTGCGTACAAAATGAGCAATGAAGAGATACGCAGTATGGCAGAGTTGCACAACAGTGTTGTTATAAAAACGAAGAAAGGAATATTTAAATCATTGGGGTACATAGAAAGAATGAGTAATGAAAGACTGACGAAGAAAATCTGCAGAGCGAAAGTGAGTGGTAAAAGAAGCCAAGGAAGACCAAGACTAACTTGTGAAGATCAAATAGAGAGTTAGCCAGAGTGCTAGTTGACGGCAATGTCAAAAACACTCGCATGCCTAGGAATAACGAGATTTGAGTAAGCGAGAAAGTATGTAAGCGCGACATTTGAGGCTCCGTCCTACCTGACTACCCCGTTAGGGATACACCGTGAAGATATGTTTAAAATAAGTTAAAAAATGTTTTACCTAACCTTACTAACCTATAAAAATAGTTGATCAACTCATTAACATGATTATTTAATCTATTACATTTAATGTGGTGGGTGTTGCTTGGCAGCTTGGTATAGTAAGACGACAGCAAAACGAATATCACTTGAACTTTAATAACAAAATTGGTTTCTTGTCAATAACAGTTGGTCCAACTCACAACTTATAACTTTTGTTGGTTGCTAAAACAAACTTATGATAAACTAGGCTTCACGCAATATTAGTAAAGATGGCAAACCGCAAGATGAGTACTTTGCTGAACTTTCTAGACATGCGATCAATTATTCTCTTACTCAAAACACATCCACTACGTTCACAAAACTTTTGCTGATTTTACTATTCATTTCTAACATCCGACGCAAAAGAGATGTTATAAATTTGCGCTTATGTTTCTCTGTGTGTCTGTTCGTGACATTGTACTTTCCAAACGGATGTACCGATTCGAACGCGGTTTCTTTGATAAAAGCTTTCTATCAAAGAAACTGCTTACGGTTAGTTGTACTGGGGTGATTCTTGGCTATGCGTGATGGAGATCAGGTCAGCCGATCCGAAGAATATTAGCACTTTTCCTTTTTGGTGAAGGGATCTCAGCTGTAAAATGGAAAAACACTCTTTCACTCGTCTGTTATTAGGTACACTGCATTATTGGACGCTCCAATAACATAACCTTGACTTTGTGCTGCAGTCATGTTGCATGCAGTCAGACCCAGCTGGGGTGTTCTGTTTGGGGGTCATTCAATAAGAAATTTAAAAGAAATGAAGCCAGTCTGCTGGGTACCTTGAGCAATGACCGCTTTCTATTCGGCAACTTTGTAGAAGTTTATTATTTAAGATAATGTGTAGTTTTAAGTTTGTAAATATTAACATATGTATGTACTTTTTTATTAATGTTAATAAAGTTCAATAAATAAATTAAAAAAAAAGAAATTGTTTACAATATTATTTACCATGAAAGAATCATTGACTTAAGCAGAAAAACAAAATTTTTACAAGTTCGAATTATACTCATAAAAACTAAACGTTAAATTAAATTTTTAACAAGTCCCCGATACAACACAACTACAAAAACCCATAGAAAGTAAAAAAAAATGTTATCCTTTTTTACATAAAGGCATAGGGCACCCTGACGCTTGCAAGTAAATAAAATAGGTAGTTGCTACCCACCCTCGTAACCAAACAACAATACCAACTGCCTATTCCATGTTGGGTTTTATTTTATTTACTTACTGGACCCCTGACACCTATAAGTAAAAAACGGAATTTTTATTTTTTATTTTTTACGGGCTTTTTGTGTTGGGGGATTTTTTTTAAATTTAACTTTAGAATGCTTCTGTATATCACAGCACTCGATGACGTTTGGAGTTGACGTTATTATTATTATGTATTAGCAAGTTTTAAGAGCAGGACGCTATTGTTGTCTAGGTTCAGAATGGCTAAAAATGAAAATAATGCTAATAAGAGATATTATATGCATATGATCTATCGTTATCAAAAATCTATAACGTTATTAAAATACGTTTAAAATTGTATTCAAGTGTTTTGTATTAATTTACATAATTCACTTTAATTTTATTTAATTAACTAATATTTGCCGACGATGTCGTCCGCATGGATTTCGATGAAAACGTCGCTATAGTCAATGTCATTGTAAGGGTTTATATACACTACATTAGATAATCATGTTGCTGTTAAGGACGCAGATGTAGAGCTGAGAGCGACCGGTCACCATCGGACATAATATATTAATATGTAACTCAACATGTAATTAATTAAATTTGTTTTAATGTGATGCTTGAATGAATGTAAAAAAAAAGCCACTCCGTTTGTGTCTGTGGATTGATGGCGTTGCTCCTGAAACCGAACGTGTACGTAGCTAACTGACGAACTTGGTATTATAATGAACCATGTGATCAGGAAGTTGACAAAAAGCTGGAGTGTTTGTCCCGCTTGTTGACACAAAAAATATCGTGAATTGTTAGTATGTGTACCTTGCATGTCCGGCAATAGCCGTCCATGACTGTTACTGATATTACTGTCTACGTCATAGATATATAGATCATGATGCAAATTTTATTTAAGCGGAAGCACAAAAGAAGTTTTCGATTCAGAAAAGCCCCAAGACTTAAAGTATCAAGCACTTTTTTAATACTTTTATGTACACTTTGTTTCTTACAAATTTTGAAACGTAGTTTTTTGTAATGTACAAAAAAATATCATCATAATTCATTTGCGCATGTTCCTTAAGGGATCGACAGCACATGGCGGTCACAATTTTGATTGATAAATAATATTTATTTCTCAGTTAATATTGTAGTGTAATCGGTTTTTTATTATCGAATATCATGATACTGTCCACTCTCATAAAGAGATATTTTTTTTAACGTCAGAAAATGCTTTCTACAGCCCTGTACTGCTCCGAGGTGGCAGGGTGTTGGGTGTATGTGGGACTTTTTGAGGTTCAATTTTACCCAATATAACTTGATGATGTTCCTAGAGATGTCATAGTGCCGGGGCTATGGATACGCTTTCGCACTCTTCCGCGGCCCCGGCGGCAACTCCCAGCGCTTTTTGACGGGCTCGTCTCGTGTTAGGGCACGTAGATGAAAAACACACGTCTTCCCGACAATTAGGTCAGAGGAGTGACGTTCCCCCGAACGTCATTCCAAGCTTCTTTGTATGCGTTTCTTCTTTCTTCCTCGCATTTCTTCCTCGACCCAACCAGAGGGTGGGAGGCGGCCGGAGCATCAGGGGCGTCGACGGTGGTCCTCATGCTTTTATACAAGTTTGTATCCGTGCAGGTTTTGCTACGTATAAAGAAATACCTAATCTAGCCATCCCACCCCATCTGAGCCTATCCTAGCTTAATTATGCAACTAAAACCACAATGAAATTTGGTATAGCGAAATGTATATGTACCTGCTCAAGTTCATCCCCTATGAAGACACCAAACATTATAACTCTAACGCAAACGCAACCGAACGAAGAACACCTGCTCTCGATTGTTAATTCGTGATTGTTTTCTGTTCTTAAGAGTTATTAGATCTTCCTTTTAGTGATTTCTAGTTACTAGCAAAATGAATCTCGATATTAGAAGTTGGGATAATCATCCCGTGTATATATTTTTTAATAAATCCTACTTTTGATTATAACATTTTTGATTACAATGGATTTTTACTTTTACTTGTGCTGTGAGACATTGCTTCTTGCCAAATGTCACGATTCTAGGTCAATGGAAAGTACCCTATAGGTTGTGATTTACTTGTGAGTGTCAAAATATAAGGCACAAATGGACTGTAGTACCTTCTGTATTTTTAAAATTATAAATGAAATACATACATCAATTTTATGGAGATAAAACGTTGATTGGTTATTGCCTTATCAGTAATTTAATCATCGTTACTGTTTTGACTGTAAACTCAAAATAAGAGGTGTTTGCGATGATGTCAGAAGATTTCAATAATTCGTTAATGTTATTGAAATAGAATAAATACCTACATCAATACTAAACATCGCTTATTAGATGAAGTATAATATTTTTGTCCATATAAATCAATCTCAGTTAAATAACAAGATTTAGTATTGCAGTTCTTTAAGTCACATATATTCTTTGACGTACATTTGAAATCTAAATATAATGCATAATATCTACAACAAAATTGAACATTGACTGTGAACGACAACATTTCTGTTCATGTAATAAAATGTCGATTACACAAAGAGATTTCTTATATTATGCTTATACATATATGGACGGTGTATAATTTGAAATGATGTGCATAAAAACACATAAAAACTATTCGGCAACTCATCATCTAAAAGCTTAGTCAAATACTTCCGCGGGCTAACGAAAAAGGTTGATAGGCGAGTCGGTTGCGATTGATGGATTACTAATTTGCGTTTTCCTTCGGCTTAAATTATGAGCGACATGAAATATAGTTTCGCTTGATAAATATCAAAAAGGGTAACAACAAGGGTTAGGGTAATTGTGCAACTAAAAGTACGTAAATATTGAGTTAAACCAGGGATTTGTAAAAATATTTAGATAGCGGCCATATAAAATTAATCAAAATATTTAGGCATGTCAAATAGCTTAGTTTTTTTTTTAATAATTCGACATACCAATAAGTCTGTACGAGAAATGAAATTTTGACTATTATTTAATCATCTATTTCTTTGGTTCCAAGTTACTAGAATCAACTCGAAAAACGCACTTAAGATGCTTGTCGGTCATTTTATTCAGTTCAATCAGTTTGCTGTAACAGAAATTCATAGTTGAAAACTTCTGTTCACAGAGGTATGAAGACTCAAACAATATCTCAGACCGTAGGACCACACAAGTAAAAGAAAATCTGATCCACACAAACCCAAACACCGTGTGCCTCCCACCAATATCTTTCAGAAATGCCTTTCATACGTTCAGTCGATACCTTGGTATAGGTTTTACTTGCTAAGCTGACCAACCTGATGGCCCCATAGCACGAGCAGTCTAAATAGGAACCTTTCCCTTTATAGAGAGGTACCTCTCTCTTCTGCCAATAAATATTGCACAGTTTACGGAATGCATCCCACACCCTAAGACCACTTATACTTGATCATCTCAGCTGTTACCTCATCTTTTCGTGCAGCCTTGCCACATTTCAGGCTTCTTATCACTTTCTCAATCTCTTTAATACTAATGACTTCTTACAGTCCCTGACCTGAGTGTGGTGATTCATTAGGATCGCTTTCAGTGTCAGAGACAGATTCGCTACTCCCATACAGTTCTCTATAATAATCACTCCATCACTAAAAACATCTTTTTTGTCTGCTATAAGATGATTTTCTTTCAAACGCACTTTATATTTTCTGTAAAGCGCAAGACCGCTTCGGTGCCTAATTATTGCTTCCAAAATAATTTGCAGTTTTCCTCAAAGTTATCCGATATCTCGTTTTCGTTTAACGCCCCACATTTTTCATGCTTCTCTTTCACTAGTGCTTTCGATTCTGCTTTCTGCAGCTTATATCTCTCTTTCACCAAATTTTTCATGCCACGGCTATTATTAAGTAGCAAGGTAGTTTTGCCATACTTTTTTCTTCTTGTATGCAGTTGTATTATAAAATCTCTAAAAAACGAGAAATTAACGCGATTATCTTTTATTTTGTCTTGACGTTTCGGCAGAGTTGCACCGTCCGTAGTCTCGAACAAACTGTTGCAGCAAGTTTCACTCCGTATCTGGAGCAAATTTTTAATCATTTAGCTCCGATATTCGTAAATAGTTTTTATTAGGCTTCGTACACACCGCACTCACAGTGTTCATACATTTAACCGTACGCAACGTGCTTCGCAAGAATGTAAGTGGGAAATACAAGTTGACTTACGATAGGACACAAAAGTACGTTAAACTTGTGTATCTGTGATAAGCCATATAATTGTAACGTCACTAAAGAACAGAGCTTGCGATTTGTGTGCGCTTGAACATCTGGAGCAAGAGCTCGATAGGAGGTGCTGACGATGCTATGCTGACGGATATCAGATGAACCGACGAATGAGGCGGTCTAAAAAGAAGTACAAACATCCAGAGGTAAGCAGACAACCTACCTATATGCCCCGGTGAAAGAGTTATGGATAAAATGTGTTGGATTAAAAAAATACTTCATCCGTATTGTGTACACACTGGGAAATAAGGTGAATAAAATAGTGGACACTTCGAAGGATGCTTTGCTGTTGCTGACACCAGGTGTTTACAAAATAGATTGCAGCTGCGGTAGTTCATACATTGGCTAAAAGAAACGGACTGTTGCTGAAAGAATTAAGGAACACATCACAGCTGTAGAAACAACCAATCAGCACTAGCTGAACATGTTCTCCAACCAGATACCATTCATTGGATTGAATTTCATCGCCCATAAGTACTTTCCGCCGAACTCCACTTTTATCCAAGAGTCGTGCGTGAAGTGATGGAAACCAAAAGACGCAAAAATTTCGATCGGAAAAACGGATACAATTTATCAACGGTAGAATCCAGTGTTTCAAGTAACAAAACCTTGTTTTTCGCTCCGGTTAAATGTGTGGACGCTGTGAGTGCGGTAGGAGATAGGAGACTTAATAAAAGTTATTTACGAATGTCGGAGGTAGATGATAAAGAATCTGACTCGGACTGCTTCAGTCCATAAGCATACTGTGACAGTTTGCTCGTAACCACGGCCGATGCAACCGGCCGAAACGTCGAGCCAAAATAAATGATAATCGCTTAATTTTCTGTTTTTTAGATATTTTATAAAACAACGCGAAAGTTTAAAAGTTTATATAACTCAGTTTGCAAGAAACTGTCGCGTGTTGGCTATGCACTGACTCGGTCGATCGTGTCTAGCAAATGAGCGCCCGCGCCCGCACAATGCGCCGCGTTCGTTTAAAACTGTAGCAGTTTGTTTATTTTATCAGATTTTAAAAATTCAAATTGTACATTACAGATGAAAAACGAAGTAATATTTTTTATTTGAGCCAATTTTAACGTAATTTGCATTTTTACCACGTTATAAAGTTAGCGCTTTACAATTTTTGTTTATTATCAAATAACTTTTTAAATATGGAACCTATACTTATGATTGTTGAACGTTTTTTGTTAGGGATATCAATATTTTTCTTATTAAATCTCACTCGTCAAAATGAGTTAAGTAGTTATTGAGTTGTTTGACAAAATTTAAACTAAGAATCGCCATCTTTGCGACATCATAGCTTCCCTCTCCACCAATTGAGAAAGCGACAACACCGTTTTTCTTACTCAAGAAACACTACTGAATACGACGATACCAGTTATCGGTATACTTAATTCTGTTTAGTGCCACGAAAATATTTTTTTAATCGCTTAACCTCTTCTATTAATATTGCTTTTCTTTTTAAACTGATCTATAGTTTTCCTCGTATACATAATAATTTCGAAGATGTATAAAGATGGCGTAGATAGGACAGGACGTAGATTTATATTGTGTGTTATGTAATGTATTACATCATTTATCTACAATATCAAATTATATTCAGTTATATAAATTGTGATTTTGCTAACATTAAACAAATTTTTTATGTTCTCTAATTACTTTTATTGATATAAAATATTGATACCTACCATATATAACATTTACAATATATGTAGGTACTACGTAAGTAAATATCATGTGCAAGGTGAAACATTCTTACAAATAATTCATATTTCTCCTAATTTACATTCAATCAGTTTGTTAGATGTTTACTGAATCATGTAATGATAAGTACACTTCAGTTTATAAAATATATTAAGAATATATTATTATGCGACTTCAAAAGAAACTCAGTCCATTGAAGACATTTTCTTTGAAATATTTAAGTGAAGAAAACGTAGTTAAATAGTTGATTCTTCAGTTATTACAACTTATAAACGTAATGTTTTATTTTCTGGTATGGAAAATGAAGTGATTGTTAAAATGCAATATATACATATATTATGTGTGTACATACATATATAATACTAATATTACCGAGTCAATCAATTCCCATACTAGAAAATAAATACGTAACCAATGCGTAATTGCATATTTTCTGTTGACCTGAAATAAATATTGATTTGATATTTTAGACTTATTGACTTATTAAATTAAGTTTGTACTGCTATATCCATTGCCAGTCAACGACACCGCCAGTAAAATGTAACTCTTACCAATTTTTATTGTTTACTGATTCAACGTTACTGATTCTGGTTTACGATCAGGACTATAATACACTGAGATGTATACATTTCATGCCGGTATAGTAATATTATATTTTGAAAAATACCACCGTCGTTAATGAAGAAAAAATCGATCTACGAAATTATTGTTCCATGTGAACGGCTTATATTGATTTAGTATATCCGATCCGGAACAACCGAACAGATCAAAATAATGGTGTTGTATGATCGGGCTCTTAAATACGTCTTGACGTATTTATAAAATATACTGTGCCGGCATTGATTGACATGAGGAACTTTTAAATAACAGTAATTAAGCAGCAGTCGCGCTAACTCATCGCGTGTTAAAGCAAAAGAGATTGACGTTTTAAACAACATGTACAATGTACATACATCTATTTGCACAAAAAAAATTGACTTTCTGATATTCACTTTGTTCAAACAACCTTGAGGGCGGCATGAGCAGCCGGTCGGAGTTAGCAGTGATGGTTATATTGCTACTATCCCGGGGATAGTAGCAATAGCGGTAGCAGTAGCGGGGAGAGGCTCGCAGGAGGTGCGCAGGTGTGTTCCCCAGTATGACTTCCCAATGCAGAGCCGACAGTCGGTGGACACCAAGCAGGCCTGAGAAGGGGCGCCACCGGGTCGCCCCGTTCAAACCGTTCCGAAAGGCGCATCATAAAGTATCTCAATGACATTACCCAAAAAAACAAGAAAATTATATTACTCATGACAGTAAAAATGTTATTACATATAAACATACAATACATACTTAGATTCATACATACATACTCTCACGTTGTATCGAGAGTCACGGTCATAGTCAGAGAGGACGAAACGCCAAGAATCGCGGTCTTTACTTACTTCTTTCGCGTTTTCAAATGTCATCTTTTGCCTTACACACTTTCGCCTATACGAGTGTTTTTGACATTTCTGTTAGCTAACATTCTGTATATTTAATCATAATAAGTCAAGCTTGATCTTCCTAGGCTTCTACAACTCACTTCCGTTCTGTAGATTGTCTTGGTTAGTCTTTCGCCACTCATTGCAAAAATGTTATTGTAATTTTAAATACACGTTTTCAGTACATACTCAATTATTCCAATATCTAGCAAATTTATAAAATGTGACAACACCGTTGTTATCGGCTGCGGTACGCGCCGTACCCGATAGGCGACCCGCGCTGTCGGCGCCGCCTGTATTGCCATGTAAGTATTTTTTCTACTTATTATCTGAGAATTGGAAAAGGATAATATAATATGCAAATGGAGACGAGTATCGATACCTAATAATACCTTCACGGACCAAACAGAGTTTTATTATACGAACTGTATAGATAGTTTAATTTAATTAATTGTTTAATTATTTTAATTGTATTAATCTAATTAATTGTTAGTTTAATTGGTTATTCTAAAATTTAAATTACATAAATCGAATGTTACATCTTTGAGTAACAGCGTTTGTTTTTATAATAAAGTCAGGAATCAGAAAGTTGCTCAAAAATAGATTTATATTTGTTATAAAACGCACATTGATTAGACAATCATACTATGTAATAAACGATTTCATTGAAGACAAAACAATAGTCTAGAAATAATCTTCTTTGCACATGCATTTACTGACTTTCTAAACATTGAATTTAATAAACCTATTGTAAAATGATGTCGAAAAAATGATATCTGACTGAGTTTCTTGTCGGTTCTTCTCAGCGTCTTTCGAAGCGATCTAAATGACGTTAAAAACACCTTGTAATTGGGTTTACTTGAATAAATTTATTTGACTTCGATCTTGAGTTTAAACTTCAATAATAATGCTTTTTAAGGCAGGTAGCACAATTTAGATGAATTAATCATATTAACCTTTACAGTTTTCGTCCGTCCGTCCTTCTGTATGTCCCACAGTTCAAATCTTTTCATACATACTTGATATTTAACTGTTAAGACAAAAGTTTGTATATGAACGTAGATTAATGATGCAGAAGCAGAATGAAATCAGAAAAAAATCCAATATTTTGTAAACTAAATACAGTGAAAAGTAACTTGATATTTTTTTTCCATTCACGTATGATAAAATATTGAACTTAATTATAATTAATTTATTCAGCGTTAAAGTAGTTGATTTAGAATATAAACTGAAACATAAATTACGTTTGTATCTACAGCTATACCGTCAACTAATCTTATAGGACATTAATCGCTAGAGTTTCGAGTAACAAAACAGAATAGCAATAAAAAGTGAAAGCCTACGGCCGTGTTGGGTTTTATCTCGTTCACATAAATATGGAACGGGGTAGAGCTATCTGCGGAACAATTTCAGTTTGTTAACATTGCCCGGACATTATTAAACGACGATAATAAGTAGGTAGTTAATTATTGACTGCCGTACACTCGACGCCATCGCGAAATCTTGTTGGGGATCGACAACCTTTTCTTCATTATCAGTATCCTTCATAATGTTGATTGCGAGTATTTTGTCTGTACTAATTGAAGTAGAGCTGTATCTGTACATTCAGTTTATTTGTGATAAGTGTTTTTAAGTCGAACATATAGGTTAAACAATGAATCAATCAAATACGAGTAGGTATACAAATTACTAACCTTTTTGGGCATCAAAATCAATTGGGCTAGAAATACCAAAAATCTTTATTACCTTTAGAGCACAACTTTTGAAAAAATATTAGGTAAATAAAATTTGTTCAGGGTATCAAACTATTTAATACAAGTAGGTGCCGATACTTTCTTTCAATACAAGTAAAATTTGTGATAACAGTTTACACCTATTTATAATATAAGGTAGCGGTGATGCTCGTTAGATCCTTTTGGACCTGACTGCAAAAATGCTAAATCAAAAGCTTTTATTAATCTACTTTCCACAACATGAAAGGTGATTCAGACTAACTAAACTAATTTCAGACTAATTGGAATAATTATAAAAGTTATTTTCTAATCAACTTAACCAGGATTCAATTCCAGATCTGTTTTATGTAGTATTTTACCTCGTTAATTTATACGCAACATTGGTACAGATACGTACCTACTTATGTATATTTATTACTAGAAGAGCTGGGCAAGTTTTGGCCTTGATGAGGTTTTTTCGTGAAAGGTATTTGAATCCCATTTCCACTCTATTGCTTGACTGAATAATAAAAGAATATAATATGATTTGCTGTTACCATCGGATTATCTATGTCCTTTATAAATATTTTGTGAGGGAAAATTGTCCACAAGAATATGTCTACATTAAATATGTACATGTCAGTTACAATTTCAACCCTCTTTAACCGACTTCAGTAGAAGGAGGAGGTTCTATGTTCGTCAGCATGTATTTTTTTTGCTTTTTTTAAATGTATGTTCACCAATAACTTCATCAATTGTGGACTGATTTAGAAATTTCTTTTTTTGTTTGAAAGGGTATACTTTTGAGGTGGTCTCATTTAAATTTCATTGATATCGGAGCTTGGACTTCGAAAATACACCTAATAACGCTAACTGCTTATAAGCTTTGTTTATATTGATGATTATCTTGTATATTGAATTAGAAAAGAAGTTAATTGTAGACCTACCCTTGATATTTATATAGGCCAACGTCACTTAAAAGGGTGAAATAAAAAAATGTAAAAAAAAATTAAACTGATTTTAAAAAGAAAAACACTAAAAAGTACAAAATTATTATCTATTCTTTACGAATCAAAGCTCAAGTACAAAAAAAACTTTATAAATACGATACCTATATAATTAAATTTGGTAGGTAATCATTGAAGTCGGTGCAAGATCAATGTGCAACAACAGAAAGCAGGGCCGGACCGTGAGTTTAGGGGACCCTGGGCTAATACTACTTAGGGGCCCACCTAATTACTCAAAGTATAAGAAAAAAATAAGACAATAAAATATTTGATTTATATTATAATATATTATGCCTTAGGATCCTTAAGACCTTACGATCTGTTTAATTTAATAAAATTATGGATTTTTATCGTCTATTTTTGACTTTGACTTGACTTAGCTGGGGGCCCCTTGAATCCACGGGGCCCTGGGCTGAAGCCCAAAAAGCCATATGGTAGATCCGGCCCTGACAGAAAGTCTATTAGTTTGGTAGGGTTGGTACCGACTTCAGTTACTATCAAATTTAATTAGGTATTTGTATCGTTTATTTATAAAGTTATTTTCGTACTAGAGTGTTAATTGGTAAAGGATAGATAGTTATTTAATACTTTTCATTGTTTTTCTTTTTGATGTCGGTTTAATTTTTTAAATAAATATAATTTACATATTTAGTATGATCTTTCAATTTAAAGTGAATGAAATCTTAAGTTATAATTTAGGAAACGTTTTTATTTTTAGTTCTGTCCTTCTACAATAAATATCGGACAGACTTTATTTTATTTTCTGTAAATATAAGTATCTGTCACTTATCTCCTGTTCATAGCCAAAATATCAAAGCACAGCTTCTTGTGTCCGTTACTTTGTTATCGCAGTAAGTGGTAACTATTTTTTCTTTCTTTTGGTTCAAAAAAGTATTATTTGAAAAATGTTGTCAATTTCTAACATTTGTGCGTAAAGATGAATGTACGCACTGCGAGAAATAAACGGCAAGCCGCGTAGCGACGTTCACGCACCTAACTCTGCTTGTTTCGAATCTACCATAGACTAATGACAAATTGAGCGTACGAATGTGACGCCGTAAAATAATAAAATAATAAAAGCTGAGAGTTTCACTTGCGTTTTTCGCTTGCAAGAAATTATTTTTTAGATTTCTTTTTCGGGCTTAACGATATGCGATAATTTCCTTAAATTGAATCACGATAAACAATAATCGCAGTTCATCTTAGGCATCATAAAATGTTTATTGTGTGCGCTAGTATAACATAAACGCTGTTTAATTTTATCATTATTACGTTACAGATCGGAAGTCCTGAACCGTACAAGTCCATGTTAACCTAAATATATTTCAGTAGGTAATTACTTAATATATACTTCGTGTTAATGACAAAAAATGTTATAAGCATCAAATAGGTCATATTTATTAAGTAAATTCAATTTCATTCACATTTTTGATGTGTTATCGATAATATTATCCAACTGTGAGTTTTACTTTTGATACAAAGTGGATTGTACATAATGCAGATTAAAGACTTCTATAGCACTGCTTAGAAAGTTTCTTAAAATTCTTTCTGTTTTCTTCGTTTCAATGTAATTAATTCATATTTGGTTATGCGTACATCGTGATTTGGTTACATATTGTGCAAAGCCTGTCTTATGAAATCCATTTATTTTGAGTTTATTTAAAATGGTCGTTTGCATAAAAATATTATGTACGCTTTTGAAATTGGATTTTGTAGACCATATAATTCTAAAACATCGACTTTCAATGGAGAGTTCTACTAATAACTAAGATTAATTACACGTGGTAATTTAGCAAATCAAAATCATAAAAAAACAGTCATTCATATGCAATATGCAATCAATTTATAGTAAATTAATAATAATGAATCATTCATCTGTATGGGTATATCACTGAACTCCTAAACAGCTGGACCGATTTTGACGAAATTTTTTATGTGTGTTAGTGTGTCCCTGGGTGGTTTAGATTTACAGTTAGACCCGGTATGTGGCGCTGCAATCGGGTTCTAGGATTTTTTTTTTCGCCAACGTCTGTCGGGTCCGCTAGTAAATTATATTAAAATGCCATTGTATGCAACTCCAAATTTTAAATTACACACAGAACAATACTTTAGTTGAATTCCGAGGGTTGATGTGCTGTTTCGTAAAACCGACCAAAGTTCACTAATTTATTAATTATTATTACAATATCACGACTGTTCAATTTACAAAATAAAAAAGTTACACATTATAATATAATAAAATTTACAAATTTTTATGTTAAATTTAGTAAAGAGTTTAGTTTAAGAGTAGTGCATCGAACTTGCTTTAGTGAATGTAACTTAACAAAGTTAATCACACAAAACGGTTTTGTAAATATTTCAACATTTTAAGTGTAGTGAAATCAACAACTTCCGTGTGTTAGTCCGAAATTAACCTACGAGCTTAGTAAAACTTTTGTAAAACCGACTAAAGTATTTTTTCAGTGGATGTGTTAAAAAAAATTACGTTAGTAATAAAATAACACGGCGTGGGTAGACTCAACTGAGTACGTAACAATACTAATTTCGTTAAATATTGTGAACAATTGTACTAGAAGAAAATTGTTTAAATTATATAACTTGCTACAGCATTATTATAGATATCGATATGAACCACCACCTACTTGATTTGGTGTCATGAATTCAAAACCACCTGTGTAGTTTGTTTGTCAGATGCTTATCTTCCCGGGTTGTATAAGTCGGCCTAGAAATAAGCTTATTATAGGGAACTTGCATAGGCCATGTACTAGCAACCAATCACTATTGTTTTTTTTGTGCATAAGAGCGTCACCGTACAACAAAATTATGTCTTTCGCATCACTTACAATAGGGCTTACATGTGGCAGCGGGACCCGATAGTAACGGGTTGCTAACGCATTCACAAGTTCCTTTTTAATAATACCGACTTTCAAAACCTGCAGGGGAAAATAACTGGTACGTTCCATATTTTTATTTCTCTCACAGACCATTATAAATTAAATAAAGGTACACACGTTATGAAGTGAATGTACTTGGTAGATTATAAACTATTTCTACTTATCTCCTACACATATTCAAATATCGAAAAATTAGTTCCTATTTCTCTAATTAATTAAGGTTACGGATACTTATATTATTTTGAAAATTGTACCTATTCTATTGAATGAAAAGTCTCGAATATTTTTAAGACAAAGAATAAAGAAGCTGATTTCGATTAATCTTGCCTAAAACCTCAATATTGAGCAGCAACATTAGAAGCATCTAGAAAGAATGTATAATTGCGCAACATAACGATATTAAATCCTATCAATAAATTAATACATCAGATATATTTTCGTTTTAAAGAGAATATAGAGTATAGATAATTCAGCGGATTTCGAAGAATTCCTCGGGTTTCTAGATACTGCTTTTAAAGTTTTAGACGTAAATCTTTGTAAGTACACTTCTGCAATTATCGGTTCGTTATCTTATAGCTTTGTAGTATATTTAATCATAACGTGGAGGTAGATGTGTTTATTAAGCCATTGAAATGGTAGCGTGAGAATCGAACAGTATACCTATTATCTCTATTATTACAAAGATGGTTCTTACTTCATTCACTTTTTTAATGCACGCTACTGACCACCCATATAGTTTTATTTGTTTAAGTGTCAGTTTTGAGAATTCGTTATGCCTACTTACATACCAAATTACATGTATTATGTATATTTAAAACGATCTTTCATAAAAAGTTTAACAACTTAAATGTTGGACACTGTTCTTACGCTGTGAAAGAAATAAGTTTTATAATAGAACATTATTATCATTATGAGAAAAACATTACAAATAACTGCGACCTGTTGAACTATGAACTTACTTTAAAGAGAAGAGCTAATGCACTAACAATAGCATAAAATAACAACAATGCACACGGATTTTTAACATTAAAGCAAAGAATTTGAAATCAAGCTTTTACTCTTTAAAAATTTCGAAGCGCTGTGCCATAAAGTTAACAACTGTAGAGAAGCTGAATAAAATAAACAAGCTAGAAGAAATCCGACGTATACTCCTTTGCTTACCACTAAATACTTTATTTCCCACAGCTGGGCAATATTGTGTATGGATTTACCTGAAACCTGACTTATAGCAGGAAATTCAGGCATTCCTTTCCAACTAAACAAGAATTTATTCCAAACTTTTATTTGAATTCTTTCGTTAAAATATTAGCTCTCTCATCGAAGTAACTTTTGTCTCTCCTCTTTGATAAAAGAACTTTTGAACGTTCGCTGACGCTAATTAAACGAGAGACTTGATTAATAAGTCTCTGTAACTATTTAACAACCAGCGAGTATTGTCCTCTTACAAACAGAGCTCAGAAAAAAGGACAGTAAGTTGAAGAGAATTGCCGGATTAAAAGTACCGAGTCATTCATTCCGAGCTTTAATAATAATCTCCGTTTAAAGAAATCGCAATAAAAAGTCGATGCTTTTAGTGAACGGCTCTTAAAAAGACGTTGCAAAAAATATTAAAAGTCTCATGGTAATGTGAGACAAATCCTAGAATTGTCCACTCCTTTCTGCTTGTGTAGATAGAGAATAATACTCTTCGTATGATGAGACTAGGTGAACTATAATCCACATTGAAATATTTTATATTCAGTCATACCATAATGAAAATTAGATTTAAATTAGCTTGAGGGGCAAAAGGGTATGAGGCTCTCTGATTTGGTGCAGATATTTGTCGTACGCATGTTGTGGTAGACAGTGTCGGATATTTTTTTACTGAGCTCTTTCGAGATACAAACTAAGTATAGTATATATACTACGCTAATACAACTTTCGCATGGAAATACGTTTTCAATGGACTAGATGTTTTTGTACTTCAAACTTTTCTCAATTTTCTTGTATAGTAGCATTATATTGTCAAGTCAGTTCCATAACTTTCATAACAGTACTTCGCATATAACTTTCCATCCTAACTGCCTCAGTTTTATTTAATAATGAAGTTACGAAAATACTGTTTTTCACACATAATAGATATAATAATAAAAAGGTTATTATTGAAACATGGATGTGTGAGTATCATTAATAGTCTCAGGTAAGTATATTATTACAATGCAATATATTAATTTTTTTTTATTATTGTCACTGTTCAAAGTCTGTGTTACCCTTTTGAATACTGAAATAAAATTTAATACATTTAATTATTATAACGTTGATTTTATTTAACGCATTTATGTATCATAATTTGACGTAAACATTTTATATTATGGAAAAATTATTGTTGAATAGCAATTTATTTACATCGAAAAGGTATATTACATGTCAGTTATTATTTTACAAACAATAAAAAAGACGTCATAAAAAAGCAAGAGTTAAAAAGCAAGCAAGAGTTTACCGACAGTAAAAACCATAACGAGCAAATACGTTAATATCGATCGAGCAAAGACCACATTGTCGATGGACGGGTAGTAATTGCTCATTGATTGTCTGGGCCATAGATATAAGAAATCTTCCGGATACTCGTGCATCGCTCTATGAATTACGTATATAATTGCAACTTTGTTAGACTGATTTTTTCGTATGCATTCATTCGGCTACATTTCATAAAATTTTTGGGAAGTAATGTACTAAATAAATTTTTAGAGTTCCGTAGTCAAAATGGCGAAACATAGTTCTTATGTAAACATTTTGAATTAAAATATTTATTACTCGCACAAAATACACAAAAGAAAGATACACAAAGAGAACATGAGCAAAGAGTACGGCTTGTTTCTGATACAAATTTCTTCCAGCAGATCCACAAGAGCGACAGTTCTACGAAAGAAAGATAAACACTGTGTGTACTTACATACATAGATAATCTCACGCTGTATCTCTAACAGAGTAGTCAAAGAGGACGGAGCGCCAACTATCGCGGTTCTTCCATACTTTTACGCTTCCTCAAATCTCATCATTCTCCTTACACACTTTCTCCTAGATAGGCGAGTGCTTTTGAAATTTAAATCAGCTCTGGATATTTGATTTTCAATTTGATCTGGCTATTAGATCTTGGCAACACTCTGGCTATTATGCTAGCGTTTTTGACATTTCCGTCAGTTAACACTCTGGCTACTTGAACTTCATAAATCTTCCTTGGTGTTTCTTGATTTCTGCTACTACTCACTCTCTCTCTGTAGATTATTCCATCAATCTTTCATCACTCATTCTTTCTATGTGCCCGAACGATATATTAAGCGTTCCTTTTTTCATTTTTACAATAATACTGTCGCCAACCCTGTATTATACAGCGTTTCTCTTCATTACTTATTTTATTCGCAAGGGTGATACTGCACACATTTGTAAGAGATCGCATTTCTACTGCAATATTTATCTTACTTTCATTTGATTTCCGGCATATACTACCTTCCTCAGTAACATGCAATAAAAACGGCACCAACACCGCATTTTGGATGGCCATTTTGGCGGCCTTAGGTACACATATATTCACACCGCTCACTAATGCGGACAGAGAATCGTTAACTTTATTGCCAGCTACTACCCTCCTCTCTGCATACTATAATTAAACATTTTATACCAAATAAATATATGTTGTACTATGTTCTTCTATAGTTTTGTCATGTCTGTTTCTCTGTCTGTATGTCACAATCCATTTATTTTGTCACCTTTATACCTTTTGAGCTGAAATTTCGCACAGAGTTGTAAAATGGTAACTTAAAACCAGCAATGCAAACGAGAAAATAAAAAACATTTTCTTGATATTCGTTTTAAAGAGCTGTATGTCCTATGAGGTCTACTATTGACAACATTACAGGAATCATCCGACTTATCGCAAATGTTAGTTTTTGGGTACCCTGCTCTGCTCATGCCTTCCTTTTTACCTTTCGGTCGCGGCGAGAAATAGCGAGAAATACCTACACTAGTTCCCATTTTTTTAACTTCAAAAATGACGAACTTCCGTACAAATTTTAATACCCTATTGAACCCCCTTATGAGATGAATGTTCGAAAATCATTTCTTAGTATTCATCCTCCTACGTTATATAATAAACTCCTATGTACAATTTCATTCCTATCAACTGCTACTGCCAGTGGTGGACTAGCCTTAAGGCCAACTAGGCCTAGGGTGGCGAGAAATTAGGGGCAGCCGATCTACACGGCGCTGTGTCTGCTTGTCAACATTGCCCTGAGAAAAGATTCTGAGGGAGATAAAAACAAAACTCGCGGAAATTAAGGGTGGTTAATACCAAGCGGTCTAAAGCGACCAAGACTACAAGTCTGCGCCTGGCTACTGCCTACTGCTTAAGCTGTGCGTTCTCATTTAGTCAATCAGTCAGTGTTAGTTTTTGTTAAGTACGTACGTGGATTTATCGTTAATTTATTGAATTAAACTTCTTCTTTGTTCAAATTTTCTACGGAACTCTAAGTTGATGCTTGTCGCACAAGCTCTTGGCTTTTTGTTTTTAGTGAAAAACACATTTTAATAATACAAATATTATGTACGAAACGGCCTCCAAATCTTGACACAGAATTAGTGAATAATTTAATTAGCGAGGGACGCAATACGTTACTGAAATAGTTTTTATTCTTACTTCGTTATTATGCTATAAATAATGCACTTTTCATTCTCAATCTAGGGTCAAGACAGTCATTTGCATGATTTCTTAACTGATCGCCTTTCTATTCACTTTATATCTGTGGTAAACATTATTAAGGAAATACGTTAATTGTTCCCAGTCAATTGCAAGGTACACGCACACGTAGTGTCGGAATGTACCGACGTTCTTTGTATTTGCCGCCATTCAGGGAGCTTATTTTGTCTGATATAAAAATCTAAGAATGAAAATTCATTTGGTATCTTTGTAGAAATCTTTAAATTAAACGGAATTATGTTAGAAAGAAACTTTTAATGTAAAATATTTGTACTAGCAGCAGCCACTGAATGCATTTGTGTAAGTTTGTGTAGAGGATAAGGTCTTTTGTTTTTAGTTTTCATTCCATTACATATAGAAAACAATTTTTAAGATTAAAAACATAATAATTGCATTTTATCCTTTATCTATTTTTAGTGTTCAATACCAAACCTGAAATAACGGAACACTTCGCTTTTGCGGAATCACTTCGATGGCTGTGCCTGTCTGTTTTTGTTAGAGAAAAACGACGTTGACAGACAGAAGAGCTCTTTAAATCACGAATTCTATTTAAACCACATGATGTATTTTATGTCGTTTCATTATACTTTTCAAAGAAATGGCTTAAAAAAGGTTGTCATCTTTTTATGGATTTGCCGAAAGAAGAAACGTGCATACAAGTGCAAAAGATCTTTAGCGCATTTAAAACTCCTGCGGTGATTGTCCTCGGCGTGTTGTCGTGGAGCTCCGGGATCTCCTACGGAATGCACCGAAGCCCCTCCGGCACTGTGCCGAAGTACTTCTACAAAACTGAGGATCAGTGGCGTACGTTGCCATCGCCTCATTTCCGAGCTGGATCGACCCTCTTTTGCTACGGCTCGGTGACCTCTTTCTTCGCCTTTACGGCCTCGCAGAAGAACATGCCCTTCCACGAGTCTTTACCTGGCAGCATTGCTGCTACTACGGACTAGGACTTGGCGCTCGGAGGCCCACGTAGGGCACTCCTTTAGCGTATGCTGAGCGCCATCCTGATCCCTACCACACCAATAGGCACCGTGGCGTCTCTTCACGTCCTATCCGATATAGATACTGACCGAAGTAGCCTTTCTCGGTCAGTATCTGTGTTAATCGGAAATGTTGTCCTCCAACCTTATCCCCAAAAGTATGGCTCATAAAAATCTGAAAAGATCGTGGACTTTGAGAATTCGGTGTCGATTGAAGGAAAAAAGGCTTTTTGAAGATTTGATTATGTTTGTACTCCATTTACATATTATAAAAGAGGGCTTTATGTAATAGTTTATGCGAAGAATGTTTATATATTCATCTATCAAGTTTTATTATACTGGATATTTTTCTGTATCTAAAAAGTATTATCATAAACATTGTTTTGTTGCATTTGCGTGACAGCTTACAGTAGGGAACATTAAGTGCGTCAGCACAACTCGCACTTCGGCAGTTTTTTAAGATGAGCTAATATAAAATATAATCCGTATGTATATAGTTTTTAAAACAATAGCGTCGTATATTTATTAAGGATTTTAATTGTGTAGAATATTCCTTAAATGAAATTAAACTAATTTAAAAACGTGATATAATTAAAACGCAACATTGAGAATGGGAATAACAAAATGAAAATAAAAAATATCAGCTACGTCCGAGTTAAAAACACGGCCATCATTAATTATAATTTCCCACAAAGAATTTCTTTTTTATAAATCTGTTAACGTGTTTGTGTTGTGTTGGAAACAAGAAAGTGACGCGAAATGTCCGCGACTCCGTCCCATGGGAAATCTTGACAAAAAGGTTCCACGGGCAAACAATGGAGACTACCACTACCAGTCCATTTGAACATTGAAGGGTCTCCAGACGGGCATTATGATTTCTATTTATTGTTAGTTTAAGATTATAATGCAATAATAAATGACTTCGACTTTAATAATAAAATATTTGCACTGAAAAAAGAACATTGATGAAAGAATTAATAAATAAAAATAAATATTCGAACGGGCTATTTATCAATATTTTTACATAAAACTTAGGCGTATTACTTGTATAGATTAGATATATTACGTAAATGTATGAACATTTGCAGTTATGTACGTAAAATTAAAAATGTATTGAACGACACGCGTTTCGCTGCTCAACGAAGAGCTTTCAGGAAAGCTCAGAGTCAATCTAGAGGTAAATAGCAGCGGAACAGTAGGGAAGGGAAACGAATTTTTGTGATTTTTGTGTTTTTTTTCTTGACGTGCGAATTAGATATACTTAAGACGAAAAACTAGTAGCGTAACCCATCAAAAATTCACGAGCGTTCTAGAAAATTATCGCAACTACCTTCGTTGAAGTCGAAAGAATCAATATTTTTGGAATTAAGACTCAAAATGTTATGCTCGAAAGATTCGCTTCGCTTCCCTTTCCTTCCGCGTCAATGTAGATTGACCCTTAGAGTCTACAATAGATTATTTCGTACCGCATTACACTCGGTGTTACGTAACTGACCGAGTCTAAACTTTAAACTAAACCTATAAGTCCAAACTTTAAACTTTAATTTTAAGGGATTACAAGTGCATAATTATGACAATTGGATGATCGGATTTTGTTAAACTTATGTTTCAGAGTTTTGGCTTAATATTGTTGTTGCATTTATTTAAAGGCTTCATAATTATTTATATCATTCTGGAATGGAGAAATATTGTTACACAATTTAGGGATTAGATCCACAAAATGGCTACTTCGTCTGAGCACACCTTTAAGAAGAATTTTGTAAGGATTTTGCCGTCAACTGCGTCGTCTGTGCAGATAAGAAAGTCGAAATTATACGAAGTTAATACTATTTTGCATTTAAGTGAGATAGAATAAGACTTATTTGAGAATATTTCAGCGATTTATTTAAAGGTAAATTTTACTTTTAAGCAAATATTAGACTTCATTATCGCAGTCAAGTTTCTTATTTTCTTTTCTTAATTTTGTTACTGAATGCTACTTCTTGTTGTACGCAATTGTAATGAGTGGATAATAAAGGCATTAAAGGAAAATTAGTAAAAGCTATTCGTTCTTCTAGTATATCGAAATGGATGGAAACTTAGCATATATTGAGATATAATTAAAAGACGAGCTTTCGCTAGCTCGTGTATTTCTCGACTGACTTATTTTTGATATTCAAAAATACCATGTTATTATTAAGTAGCAACACCCTCAAAATAATAGTGTTGGCATTTGTTAACAATTATGATCATAATAGTTAATCGCGAATATTGACAATAACTAACATTAGGAAATCTTAAATTCTAAGCAAGAGAAAATCGTACATTGCGGGTGGTAGGATGATCATGGTATCGCTACCACCACCGTACTCGCTAATCCGCCGCCAACCAGCTGCGGTTGCACTGTTATATTGCGGTGTGGAGGGTTTCTGGCACAGCAGGCAAAACATCTTAGTTCTCACGGTTTCCAACACTTGCAATCACAAGTGCTTTCTAGTCTTATACCCATAAGCCTCAGTCCACTTCCCATCAGGCTGTTTGCTGGTTTGTCTTTCCTCTGGTATAAGACGATGTATCTTATATGTTTTATGTGTGATGTAAGAGAAATATCTCTTATTAAGCTTGTCTCCTGGTCTGGGAGAGGCCAAAATTCGCTATGCGTTACATCTGTAACGCATAGCGAAGCTAAAATCATAATATCTATTATGATTTTAGTTCTTTTAGAATATCGACGTGGATGGAACGTAGGATATGTAAGGACATAATGAAAAGATGTGCTTTCGCTAACTTGTGTAATTCTCAAGTGACTCATCTTTTAACATTGAAAAAACCAACCGACTAAATCACAAATTATTATGAAGTGGCTACACCCCCAAAATAACAGTGTTGCCAGTCGTCAACAATTATGATAATATATTATATCACGAATATTGACAATAGCAGTCTGCAAATGTCGCCCAAAACATTGGGGTTTATTATAAGAAACTTGTATAGGCGATAGACTTGCTGTAAACCTGTTACTATATGTGATTCCGCTTCGCTATCCGTTAGGCCAAATGTTTACTGATAGTAGAGTCTTAAGCTTTGATCATATTACGTCATGATGCTCTATCCACCTGGAATACGAACAGCGTGAAATAATTTTATAGGCTAAATCAATTTGCCGGTAACTGGACGTAAATATTTTAGTTTCCCGATAAACGGATGAATAAAATATTTTTATTTATCCATCTAAAATAATTTATTTACATTAAATCGATTCTATAGTCAATATTAATAAAAATAAACGTTTCTTTGTAGGTATGTCCTCTATGCGTTCCAAAACCATTCATCCCCATTCAGCCGATTGCGATGAAACTTGGTTAGGCGTTCTGCATACGCCCGCGGAGGTTTCTAAATTATTTAATTTAGTAATTAAAAGACTACTCGAATGAAGTCGCGGGTAATAGCTGGTAGGCAATAATTTTGCTCATAATATTTTCCCGGTAACTGGACTTGTTACGTTATTTTAATTTTTACTATAGTTTTATTTTAGTTCGTACTTTTCAATCCATTAATTTTATTATTTAACGACGAAAGAACAAATTGACAAATTATTATGGGTTCAATCTAAATCATTAAGCTAAACTAATATAATAGTTTAAATCGGGTTGTAAGTCAGATCCTACAAACTACCGCCCAGTGTCGATATTGCCAGCGTTGAGTAAAATATTCGAAAAAATAATGCTCGACCAAATTCTGGCACATTTTAACATTTGCAGGATTTTTCATGGTCAACAGTACGGTTTCACGAGAGGGCGGTCAACAACACATGCGGGAGCAAGCTTGGTCAAAAATATACTAGAGGCTTGGGAGGGGTCACGAGATGCCATTGGCGTGTTTTGTGATCTTTCCAAGGCTTTTGATTGTGTTTGTTACAAAACTTTAATTTACAAGCTGAAATATCTATATTCATATCTGGCTGACCGAGAACAAAAAGTGAGTGTAAATGGGGTTACATCTGTCGGTTCTAAATAAAAGATGGGCGTTCCCCAAGGATTAATTTTGGGACCGTTACTATTTTTGGTTTACATTAATGATCTTCCATTTATGCTTAAAGACCTATGTGAAATAATATTATTTGCTGATGACACATCATTATTATTTAAAGTAAACAGAAAAGACATAGATATTAGCGGACAGAATAGGACCTTGGCGGATGTCACGAGATGGTTCGCTGCCAATAATTTACTACTGAATGCACAAAAAACCAATTGTGTCAAGTTTTCCCTATCCAATGTACCCAAAATCCATAATAGACTAGAACTGGATGGGAAACAGTTAGAATTAATGAAGTCAGCTACTTTTCTTAGTTTAACAGTAGACAATAAGTTACAGTGGGCGGACCATATCTGGACTTTAGCTAATAAGCTCAGTTCGGTAATATATGCTATTAGGCGCATTAGACAGTTTACAGATGTGGCTACGGCTAAGCTGGTCTATTTCGCATATTTCCATAGCCTTATATCTTATGGTCTGCTACTGTGGAGATCAGCGGCGCATATGAAATCTATCTTACAAAATTTTACAAAAGAGGGCAATACGTACTATCTACAGTATGAACGCACGAGAGTCGCTGAGAGATCATTTTAAAGACATTTATGTACTCACCTTACCTTCGTTATACATCTATGAAAACATAATGTACACTAGAAAAAAATTAGATCTATTTCAAAAGAAAAGCGTTGTTACTGGTGTGGAAACCCGTGGTCGTGATCAGCTAGTTATTCCTAAATTTAAATTACAAAAGTCAAGTGGTTCTTTTTTGGGTAACTGTGTTCGTTTTTGTAATAAAATTCCTCAAGAAATTACTCAATTAACGGAAAAGAGATTTAAACTTGTCATTAAACGCACACTGATTGGAAAAGCATACTACAAAATTAGCGATTTCATTGAAGACACAACAATAGACTGGAAATGATCCTCTCTGCACATACATTTACTGGCTTTATGGACATTGTATTTTTAAATAACTACTGTAGAATAATGTTGAAAAAATGATACCTAACTAAGTTTCTTGTCGGTTCTTCTCAGTATCCAGGTTTTCTTTTCGAACCGAACTAAAGTAGATTTGAAGTTCAAAAATACCTTGCATTTGGGTTTACTTGAATAAATTGATTTGACTTTGGCTTTGACTTTAGTGTAGCAGTAGGTAAATAAAAATATAGCTACCTATTGTTCGCCCGATTAACGGAGTATTAGTAACTTATATATAATTATTAATAAATGAAATTTGTGCAAGTACTGTCTTATAAGCAGAATATAATTTTTATACAGGTATTATAATTAGGTATATGATCAACTAAAAAGCAATGCAGGAAGGAACCTAAATCTATGTAAGTACAAATTCATCTAAAATATTAATAAACGACAGTAAGAGTAAAAGCAAAGTCTTAAAAACTTGCACTCTAAAATAACTCAATCGTCGCAGGTACGGCTTCAGAAGAGCTGTTGAGTACGGATAAGAAAGTTGGAAAACGGACGGATTTTATAAGATTTGAAATTCAACTTCATAAAACAGAGTAGCTGATATAATAAATTTCGTCTAATATAAATAAGATGAAGAACCTTGAAGCTTAGTAAATAGATTCAGTGGAATAAAAGGGATTAAAGTTTAAAGATCTCTGAACATCGCTAAGTAAGGTGGCCAGTAGGGTGTCCATATTTTGTGATCGAAAATATTAAATATAAAAAATCAACAGTAACAAAAGTATCACAAGAATTGTGATCGAACAAAATAGTTTCGTAATTGTACATTTTTAATTTAATGAAATGACATCAATAAGAATTCGTATTCGTTTTTTAATTCGTTAATTAATTAGATTATATTAATGTATTAGTAAATTGTATAAAACAAAGTCGCTATTGCGTAATTGTCGCTAAATGCGCCTGATAGTACACACTGGTACAAACATGTTTGTTTTGTACTAGTGTGTACTATCAGGCGCATTTAGAGAAATTATTCAGGAGTATTTCTTTATGTGTAAGTGTAATACATTTACATTATACTGAAAGATAATAGATTAAGAAAGTTTTGTAATGAAGTCGTAAAGTGACACTTTTAGGGTTTAAATAAGTATTAATTAGAGAAATAAATACTTATTTCTCTAATTCTTATCTGTTAACATATATTAAGTATAATGTACAATAATTTTTACCTTGTCTAATATTGTGTTAAGCTTCCGTTTATTTTGTCACTTATTGTTTTACTAAAGGCTTACATCTGTTTATTCTGTCTGTCATACTAAAATCTGTATTATTATCCCGTTTATTAATGAACATTATTTTAAATTATTCATGCAATACTTTTTACATTATTGTGTATTAACTCAGATTAATAATGGAAGTCATAGATAGAGTCTAATTTAAGCATACTTGACACTCGTATATTCGTCCTTTTATTTTAAATAATTGTGTCAATTGAGTAGAGAGAGCCGGATATAAATAGTCAAAAAGAAGTCAAAAGAGCAAGCGATTCCGATAGAAAATATGATGTTGACATTTCTGAAGTACCTTTCATATAATATAACAAACAAGGCTACATTTATATCCCATTTTGCAGTTACTCCACTGTCACAGGTCAGCAAGAAAACGATTTAACTCAACGTAAGCTCAATTCGAGAACGCAAAAAACCGTAAAGAGACGTTAGTTAATTTTTTTGCAGCAGATGAAAAAACGTTTCAAATAATAACGCGATTTGAATTTCAGATCAGTCGGTCTATCTAATCTGGTCTAAGCTACTGTAGCTCTATGGAAAAAAATTAAGTCGGGTTCATTATGTTACATTTAGGACATTGTTATCTAAAATTATAATTTTTAAAGGTCTGTGATATTTTTCTTGTGTGTTACACAAGTTAAATATATTTCTCTGTACAAGTAAAATGTTATGAAACATTATCTTTATCATTGTTATAAAAAATAATACATATTGCTTTCGTTTTTATTTTATGTTCAAAATACTACTGACATAATAAAGTAATAGCATTATTTAACTTATTTTATAATGTATGTTTTCTATATCGACACAATCACAACACTAGTAAATTTTCTGTCTGTGGCAGTGTACACAAAACTACCATGACAGCTCCATCCATGTAAGTTTAGATGTAAGTTATTCTTTCATCTGTGTTCCAAGTGTACATATTAAATTATGTGTTTTGACTTTTTTTTGTTTGACATATTCATGCATGTTCATTTTTATAGTATTATGCCAAAACTCTCTTGATATAAAAGAAGTTTGTATAATAATTCTTGATATAAAAGAAGTCTTTATAATAACTCTTAATTTAGTACTGGCCGGAGTCAGTACTAAGAAAAGTAGACTGAGATTTGAAAGTTTAGAGGGAAGGTGGGGAAAAGAAAAAGACGAGGTGACGAGTGTCAGATGGGAGAATAGTATGAAGAAAAGTCGAATTTCTTACGCTTCCCTTTAAAAATTAAAATAATGAAGATATCTCGATTATTAAATGTTTCAAAATTAGCCGAATACGCACAACAGATAATCGGATACGTTGCAGGTTGTGTTGTGAGATGTCTAAGTAGACAATTTAAATATATGGCGTGTATTAATCTTTATTCGCAAATGAAAAGCATGAATACCACAGACTTTTTAATACATAAGATGAAGGTGGATTCGTTTATGCTTCACGAGATGTATATATTGTTTGCAAAATTACGGAAAGATTACGATAAGAAAATTTCTAAAACAAAATGTAAAATGACACGCTAAAAAGACACGCGGTAAAAAGCTATCTACTGTGATAAAACAATTTATTAGCATGAGCAATAGGTACTTATTTCAAAGTAGAATCTGATCACGCATATGGTTTCCTATAATAGGCTTATTAAAATGTAATTTTAGAAAACCAGTAAATGCATTTTATTTTTTAGTCTTGTGAAGAGATATTTCGGCAACCCCTGACAATCAATGATGGCCATTTTATTTTATTCATTTTCATAACCACTAACTTATTCAGTTTTCCCCGTTTATGGGAAAATATTTCATTATCTTGCCACCCTATACACGCACACCGACACGGTGTAGCGCGAGTATAAGAGAAAGCTGCCACGCACACATCCGTGCAGAAGCTGGCCTGCCTGTTTTGTACCGATTACATCGCAACACTACATCTACAGAGTAAATAATCAAAGAATAATAGTTAATTCTTTTTATTTTACAAAGTATCAAGTTGTACATTAAAAATACATATTTAATCTGTCTAAATTTTCTTTTTTTAAATTTAATTACTGTCGCTACACGACAAGATTCATCAAATTAATGTACTGCTGAATTCTAGGTGATCTGCAGGAGAATCTACGATAGCCTATTATGTCTATCTTCTGATGATGTTCCACAGTAACGTAACATATTGGCCAACATCTTTATCGAATTAGAAATCATGGAATTTAAATTAATATCTTAGAAGATATTGTGAGTCGCCAAACTCGCAACAAATAATTACGAGTCGCACAAACGACTTGCAATCGCAACGGTGCGCGGCCGCTGTGTGACTTCTTTCTTGCTTTTTTTTTTAAATAAAAAACGTAAAAAATATCCACATTGTATCATGAGTATGCGAAAGCGAGTGGTAGCAGAAGCCAAGGAAGATCAAGGCTGACTTACGAAGTTCAAATAGCCAGAGTGTTAACTGACGGAAATGTCAAAAACGCTAGCATACTTAGGCAAAATATGTGAGAAGAATGACGAGATTTGAGGAAGCTAAAGAAGTATGTAAGGACTGCGACACTTGGCGCTCTGTCCTCTGACTACCTTAAATTAAATTCTACATCATTAACTTTACTATAGCAAAATATTTTAGTTCTTGATAATATTTTACATATTTTAAAAGGGTTATTTCGGTAACACGGCTAATTAATACTTCCAGAAACATCAAAAATTTGGAGATACGATCAGACTCTTTTAGCTATGAAAGACAGATAGAAATCGTTTCATGTCAACATCAGTTTCAAGTGAATTCAAAACCTCGTAATTATAAGGAATTTTAAGTAGTTTTGGTGGTATAAATAGAAACGTATTATTATTACCACACAAAAGATACAGAAGACTTTTTAGCGGGAACGGGAGAAGTGAGGTTGTCATTTTATTTAAATTTTCTATTTTTTACATTTTTGGGAGTTTTGGGAATTTATCTACTTCGATTCTACTTATTAGTACGTGACATTGGCAAATGCGCTAATCTGAGCGTCACGTCGTTAAAAAAAAAGATACTGAAAATATTCTTGGAGAGTGTCGAGATTATTTCAAGCACAATAGATTAGTCTATATTGAAATATCAAATATCTGTTTAGATTAAAGATATTTTCGAAATTTTGGTTGCGATAGGAATATTAGGTTTTCCTGATTAGAAATAAAAAGAAATCTAATTTACTGTATATCGCCCCGGTTAAACAGCTATATTTAGTTGTTGATTTTTGTAATATTATTTCAAAGAATTATTTTGAATTAGTTACATGTAGACGATGCCCATATTTGAAGATTCAGTAAACAAAATTACAAAATATTTCTCAGAGCAGAAAATTCTTGTTTAGTTTAGGAACAACATGCGGGTAGTGTAAACAGTTTATTTGAACTGTATATACTACGTACTACATACATGATTGGGTGACGGAAGCGAAGAAATAATTTGCTTAATTCTATTACTATTATTGAAGAATGTAACAGACATATCTTCAAGTTCTATCCCTAACGCGGTAGTCAGAGAGGATGGAGAGTTTCACATGTTTATAATATTACTAGCGGACCACCTCAGCTTCGCTCGTTCAGGTATTTATTTATTCATTCATTTTTCATACTCACCGCCGCCGCCGCGCCTGCCCGCTTAGAGGCGTTTAAGTGATTGTACTTGACATAATTCCTAAGATATTCATTTAAATTTCATGATGTAAAAAATGTAAAAGTAAAAACGTTAAAGAAGGTAAAGTTACGAGGATCAAATAGCCAGAGTGTCAGCTGACTCAAATGTCAAACGTACTCGCGTACCTAAGCGAAAATGCGTGAGGAGAATGATGAGATTCAAAAAGGCGAAAGAAGTATGTAAGGACCGCGAAGCTTGGCGCTTCGTCCTCTCTGACTACCGTTAAAGATACAGCGTGAAAATATGTATGTATGGTGTGTATGGTGTAAAGGACAGTTTTGATTATATCTGTTGCTGTAACTGTAACTGTCTGTGTTCAGCTAGACGGGAATTAACATCTTAATTTATTAAATTTTAAGTACATATTAATTTTAAAAGTTAATAAAAATGTTTACTGTGGGCCCTCTTTAGACAGTAGACGTATTATGCTATCGCTAATTTTTCCGTAGGTCTTTCTAAGACCTACAATTCTGTACATAAAGATGTGTCTCTAATGGTTAGCCATCGTAAGGCATGTAAGCGCCCATAAAAACATCTTTTTACGACTTGATAACAAAACATTGAGATCTCAAAGGGAATGATGTGAAGTTACGTACATAGGACACGTATGTAACTTCACACTGTTCTGGCTGAACACAACAAGGTACAAGACGTTAGTTCAAAATGATTCCAATTTACTTAATTTCAGTTTTATGTCGATGCCAGACACGTGGAAATTTATGCAAAAATGCGCGAAAAATAGTATGGGTAGTAGCAATTTGGAAATAGTTGTTAGTAATAACTTATATTTTCACAATTTGTAATAAGTATTTGAGAAAATATGAATTTTTATATGAAGATCTTTATCATGTGTCTGTGACAAATATTAGAAAAATTAAAAATAGGCTGAGAAATGTAATAAATTTAAGGAAGTCGTTATCTCAGTAAAACAGAGTCAGTAACAAAAAGTTACATTTAATTTTATAATTTAAGTTATAAACGCATATCTTCATCTCTAGTCATAATAAACAACTGTACTAAGATATGGGTGGCCGGACGGGAAACATGGAATCGTTGCCTCCACTGTGCATTCGAGACGCTCGTAGTTTAGTCGCGTTTCAGTGTTAGATTGACATAATACATCTATACATATAATAAAGCAGTATAAATTGTGTGTCTGTTTTTTGAATAAATTTGTCAAAAAGTAAGTGTGGGCAATGAAAAAAGAGTAACAGAACACAAAAAACCTTTTTTTAATTTTTGTCTGTCTGTATGTACACGCTAATCTCCGAAACTACTGAACAGATTTTCTTGCAGTTTTCACAGGTAGATTAAGCTCAGTTTGTAGCAATATTTAGGATTTGTTTCATTGAAATCGGATGATAGTGAAAAAAATTATCGTCACTACGCACAACAGGGGTGCGTAATAAAACCGACTTTCGCGCGGACGAAGTCGGCGGGCCCTGGCTCGCATTATATACTAGTAGGTAATAGGCAGTTAGATTATTTGATCTTTATAGGTAGTAGAATCATGTGCGGCATCCGTCTGGATTGCTTGACTAATCCTGCCGTCAAATAGCAGTGTTTGTACTGTTGTGTTTCAGCAATGTGGAGGTTAAGACAGCTGGTTAAATTTTTGCAACAGGAGGCAAAACACCTTAGTCCTCGGGGTTGCAAACGCCTTTGCAATATGAAGTGCTTTTTTAACATTGTAAATGTCCATGGGCTTTAGTCCACTTAGGTGGACCGTTTAGATGCTCGTACTCGTTAGGTTAGGTTAGGTGGACCGTTTAAATGCTCGTACTCGTTAGGTTAGGTTAGGTGGACCGTTTAGATGCTCGTACTCGTTATGTTAGGTTAGGTGGACCCTTTAGATGCTCGTACTCGTTAGGGTAGGACCGAGCATATTATCCGTCCATTGTGATTTTTCTCCATCTTGTTGGTGCGAGGTTCTAGGTTTTCTGGACCAACTTTCTGAACTTTACTATCGTTTATTTAGTTAATTGCTACTTCAGTATCAGTAGGTAGTCAAAACGTGAGGGAGCCGGAGGATCTTTTAAAAATACAATTTTTAATTAAATGAGACGCTTATTCATATCGAACTATCGTCTAAGACTAACTAAAAAGAACAATGGATTCCCAACCAGTCCACGCAGGGCGGATGGGCTTATGCTAACTTTGCATTTGTGTTTCATAGAATGCTAACTTGACATTTATGCTTCTTAGAATATGTTTGGCTGACGCGAGGGAATGGTAGAGTCGACCGGTGTAACTAGGTACATATTTAATAATATTTTGTGTATCGATTTACTGCAATTGTGATAATCTTCTCAATTCATAAAATCTACTTCGTCAGATTTTATATATTTTTATAGAGCACTTTACAATTTTAAATTTCATTTCATATTTGTGGATTTCTGTGGAAACTCGATCACTTTTGAAGGGAGTGTAACCTTGGTATAACCAGTTACAAATTGATGGAAATAAAGTTTATACTTTGTTTGGCAACGTTTAAATATTGAGGTCAATTAGTAAGTAGGTATGTAAGTTTATTAGTGAGTAGACATTAGGCGTATAACAGTTTTATATTTTTATCATCAGTATTTCATCGATAGTAAATGTTTATGTTTAATTGGTGTTGAGGTTGATATATGTACCTATCATTTTTTTATTATGATTATTAAGACAATTATTGTACTTGGTATTTCATTCTCCTCTCATGTTATATTCAGAGTTACCACTTATTTGGTAATCTTATGAGGCAATCCGGAAGAAATATGTAAATAAGAGATTATGTTTATGTAAGTTATTGTTACTCTTTTGAAACACACATTATCGCTTTTTCGTAATTGGTGATATTCGTATGACTATTGCAGTTACTGTATAGAGCCGGTTACTACTGGTCACAGCACAGCCGTGATGATCAATTCATTATTTATTTTTTAACTTAGCATTTTTTTCCATTTTTTGAATAAGCACTGCACAATGCTAATTTAAAAAATGGCGCTTATTTATCTAAAGAATAAAAATATAATCTTTGTATGTGTGGTATGCAATTTATAAACCTTTCAAGAATGTCAAACTTTCTGCCTTTTTTGTGAATTAAGATCATTAAGATATATTACATTTTTTTTGTGAATGAGAGACCAATACCGCCATACAAGGCCGACCTCAGTAATATTTCTCATCTACTTATTTTATGTGCTTAAATATATTCCATTTTATTATCTAAGAAAAAAATTATGAAATATGCCAAAAATTGCTTATTCTAATATAACGCAAAACAGTAAAAGAAAGGGATTTTAATTAAGTAATGTAAAACATTGTTAATATAAAATTATAGGATAATTTTTCCATAATAGGATAATTTTCCCATCTCGCTTAAAAATTATAATTATGTTTCCGGGAGAAATTAAAGTGGAGTAAAAAATATATAACAAAGGAATATTTTAACGTGAAAGTAAAGCATCAAGTTTTTATGATCTCTCAGTACTCGACTGAAGTACCGAGGGCCCGTTATGTTGAATTTTATAATAATGTAACATAAACAGACGCTAAAATTTACTTTTCATTTTTAAACGTATCATTTAGTAAGAAGTTTTCTTCTGTAAAATGCATAATCTGTATTCTACATTATATATGGTATTAATACGTGAAACGAAGTTTGTTTCCCTTATTAAGATATTTTCGTGGACGGAGGAGTGTGAAATTTGGTACGCTTTAAGTTTATGTGGACTGAAGAAAGCAAATATTTTTATATAATATGAATTATAAATACATTAAATTGAATAAATCACTACTTATTGTTTACGTTCATACCGCCAATGTCAAAAAGACTGTCAATTTCAAACTCATAATAGTTTGTGATCACATATACGTAACCTCCTTGGATCAAACAGTCGCACAGAGTAGAGATTGTCGCCAAAGAGTTTATGTTATAAGTTTATATTTACGGTCAAATTTCGACCACGGGGCGACTTCTAGTTAATCTAAATTACCTTGGCGGCAATATTGTGACCCTTGTTGATTAATAAGCATATCGGTAATACTCGAAAAAAATTCTGAATAATAATGAGAGTACGATTACGTACATAATATATGTATAAATACATATAATAAATTTGCAGAAATAATCTAAACTGTTTTTGAAAATACGAAAGAAATAATATTTTTGAGGGACTATTTGAAAACGACAGAAATAGTCAGGTTACTCTGTTTGTACCGTGTTTGTACTCTTGTTCTTTCATCGCGCGAATAGGGATGGATTTTGATGAAACTCAGTAAAGTTTTTGTTTCAAGTATTGAAATTTAACATAAAAAACATTTTACCTTCATCTATCGCGAAGTTCTCGCAGGAGTAATTATAAACGTGGTGGAAAACAATTAAATGATTGAAGAGAAGAGAATGAAGAGCAGTAAATGGAGTTTCATTAAAAGAAAACAAATCTTGATATATATTCTTTTTATCCAATCAAACCCTAGAGTTTGCGCGAGCGATTTCATTGGTTTGCCTTTTTCCAAACATATTTACGTGATAACAGAAGCCAAGTTCTGAAAATGATGTCTATTTTCGTGAGGTAATCTAAGGAACGATTTATTCAATTGAAATTCTACTAAAAAGTAAATGACGTTAAGTTTTTCTGAGGATTTCCCAGTTTGTTATTCCTGCAAATAATTTGCTTATTTACAAATTTCATGTGGGTGTGAGGTTCAATTTTACTACAGAATTTGCAAAAATAAAAATGTTCACCTCACGTAAAAAAACCAGTGTTCTTTTTTCATTACTCTTAGAAGCCATTTAAATTTATATGCATATGGCAGGCAAAATTTTTTGTAATAGCAATATTGTAACTTGAACCTATAAATTAAGGATGAAGTAAGCAGAAAATCTAAAATAGATCACCGTATTTTGTCAGTGTTCTGTTTAACACGGTCTCATTAATTAAAATAAAAGTGAAATACAATGAGAATACGTCTGCTTCAGCTAAAAAAACGTCTAACAGAATAATTTCTAAGAAGAGAATAGTTTAAATATCTGATTATCTCTGAATTTTCTAACGTTAAGATATTAGCGAATAATGTGGAAAATCTAAAGAAAATCTTGTAGAATAAATTATTATTAATATTACGTTGGTCTAATAAGAAAAATTTATAGTGCGTAAGCTACTTATCTTTCTGAGAGATGTTAAAAGTTGGATAAAGGATTAGGCTCATTGTTACGTAGAGATAGTTTTATCCAAAAGTAAACCGCCTTCAAAAAAAAAACACTGAAAAGTACAAAATAACTATCCTGTAATAATCAAAACATAAGTATAATAAAAATACCATTACAAGTACGATACACATACCTATATCATTAAATTTGTCAGTTACCAAAGTTTAAAAATTTAATTATATAGGTAAAGTTTATAAATATAATTATATAGGTATGTGTATCATACTTATGAAGTCATTTTTATTGTACTTGAGTTTTGATTAGTACAGGATAGTTATTTTGTACTTTTCAGTGTTTTTTCAAAGGCGGTTTAATTTTTTTTTTAATTTTTTTATTTCCCCTTTTGAGTGACCTTAGCCTGAATAAATATCTATGGTAGGTCTACAATTAACGTCGTTCTAATTCTGGAGCGCATCGATATACAAGAGCATCATCAATATAAATAAAGGTTATAACCAGATCGCGTTGTTTGGTGTTATTTAGTATATCTTCGAAGTCGAAACTCTAATACCGGTGAAATTTAAATGGGAGCACCTCGGAAGTACACCCTTTCAAACAAAAAAAAATGTCGAAATCGGTCCACAGTTGACGAAGTTATCAGTGAACATACATAAAAAAAACGTACATACAGACGAACATAGCATCTCCTCCTTTTTTGAAATCGATTAAAAATTGCACACTTCCATTGATTTAACGCACGCATGCAAACCATGTACGTATATAGACAGAAACACAAGGCACATTTGTCGGTCATCCTCTTTCTTTTTAACCGACTTTCAAAAAAGGAGGAGGGTCTCAATTCGGTTGTATGTTTTTTTTTAATGTTTGTTACCTCATAACTCTGTCATTTATGAACCGATTTGAAAAATTCTTTTTTTTGTTTGAAAGGATACACTTCCAGATTGGTCCCATTGAAATTTCACTAGTATTGACGCTTTGGTTTCGGGGATACACCCAATAACGCGACCTTTATTCATTTATATTGACGATTCTCTTGTATGTCATTTGTTAACTAACTTTGTCCCCACATGTTATTATGGTAGTAGGGAGAAGATATAAAGTGGCTGTGATATAATAAATTCAGTCAGTAGAGTCAGTCTTGTGGCGGACAGAGAATACGGCTGGTGGCTGTCGTCTTCGGATTGTAAGAATACTGCTAGGGTGTAATTATGATGTAACCCTTAGTTAACTTAACTTAACTGTTCTTTTATAACTGATTGATATGATATTATATTGATGATATTGATAATGGTCATAATGGTCTACAAAATCCCATGTTCGATCTGATCGCATCTTTTATTGTGAAAGCCCACGGTTTGTGCTCCTCAATAGAATGGATGTTACACGTTGCGCTCCAGGATTAGACAATAAACTAATTGTAGACCTGCCCTAGATATTTATTTAGGCCAAGGTCACTCAAAAGGGAGAAATAAATTTTTTTTTATAAAAAAAATATTTTTCTTTCTTCATGGCATGGCGCACAGATAAGCGCATTTGCCAATGTCACGTATTGTATTATTATTTATGTAGAATCTTTATCGTAAAACTCCTCCAGTAAAGTGATAGTAGACTTTACTGAAGTTTTATAGGACTTCTTGCGCGAGAACTTCAGCTACACATGTTTATTTAGACCTACTCCATTCTTTTCACTTATACAGAAATGTAAAACACAAAATACTATCACTTTCGTACTTTAAAACTCCCAAAAATGTAAAAAATTGAAAATCTAAATAAAATTACAACCTCACTTCTCCCGCTCCCGCCAAAAAGTCTCGGTCATCCTCATTGACTAGACAACAACACGCGCGGGGTTATTACCTAAAAAATTGCAGACATCGACAGCCACGCGATCACTGCGCGACCGGTAGCTAATTGTAATAAAAAATTGGTATCATGTATGACGATTGCGTATGTATTATTCTATGACCGTAAAATACACTTTTCGCGGTAGATTTAGCACCACTATACAAATTACATTACACAAATTCTCGGTTTGACAGCAGATATCGCGTGATATTGGCTGTCACATACTGACTGGAAGTTATGTAATAAGCGCACCGTTCACACTTTAGTCGCCGCAGTTACATTAATAGATGTATTAAGTAACAGTTCTTAATAATGAAAAAAAAAAGAAATTTAGAATAGGGGCGTGTAATTTTATTTTAAGACTTTAGACGATCTCTGCTAACATAGACAATAATGAGTTAGCAGACTCTTACTATCTAGTTTCGCTTTTCCTTTTTTGCTAAAAGTGAGGTTTTTGCTGTAGGTCAAGATGTGATTTTGTTGTGCTTTTATGTTCTGCCGTGATGGTTGTGTAAGTGTAGGATATTTTGTCGCCTGAGTGTATGAGTACACAAGCGACGATAAAGGGCAAGTTTGTTTAAACAGATGTTTTGAATAACTTTAAAGTAGCTTAGTATAAATGTAACCAGTACAGCTGTTTATCAACTTCGTTCTATAAAAAATAGTAAATATAGAGTAGTTCTTGAACAAGTAGCAACACAAGACCAGTAAAGTGATTCTACTAATTTATGAAAAGCACATACTGCGTTCAGTAAGCTTTCACTGATTTCATTATTTATTTTCACTACGATCTATTATCGTTTGCAGATATTAAATAAAGTTATACTAATTCTATCTGCACGATAATCATGAAAATAACGGACTACTTCCATCTCACAGCACAACATGGCGATCATAATAATAACTCCGCTTCATACTTTAGAACGCTTAGTTTTACATAGATTCCTGTCACAGTATAAATATAACTGTAGGTTGCCTTCATAGAAATTTAGCGTATGCGGGCGGTTTGTATGTGTGCGCGATTACGGGCAATTTATTGTAGCGCCAGTTGGGGTCGCACGCGACGCGAACATGTGATCATTCCGTTTGTCTTTGACTTGTCCTTCACATCGTCGTAAATACAAAAAGGTCTAAATCGCATAAACGAACATATTATAATGACGTTAGATACCTGAATAATTTTAGTCATTCTAATGTAGAGTTATCATTCTTCAACACAACTACAAAAAATTAATTTTAGCAAACACGTAAAAGTTATTCGTGCGCATTGTTTTTTATTATTATGTACTAAATATATGTATAACTAAACGAGATGCTCTCCGCAACGTACACCCAACGCAACAACCCTACTTATCCGACCGAGAGTAGGCAATTCCGCTACGCATTAGGCGAGAGTCGGCCTTCTTTTCCACATATTCCTTGCTCCTGTCTTGAGGACTACCTAACACTACTTACTTCAAAGGATTAAGCCAGACAGCCCCATTATTACGCTGGAAACCATTTTATCCCCGCTCCTGTTACTGAAATATTATAAAATTGTGGCAGATGATCGCTAATTGATGCGATTAACATTATCGTGAAAACATGTTATGAATCTTGGAACATTGTAAACTGATTTATTTGATATAGTATTTTGAAAGACGTAAGTTTTGAATATACTTTCTCATTCGCTTTAATTACAATGTATGGTTTGAGTATTGAATATATAATACGTGAATATTACCCGAAGACAGTATCAAGGCAATAACGAATTAAACTAAATTTCCTTATAGATAGTGGACAATAGTCATTTCATAGATAAAGTATACTAGTTAAAATTGCCATCTGATTGCCCCTAGATAATGATTACGGGGTATATCCGACGGCGACGCATCGGATTTCGCGTCACGTCGCGTTGATTGTCGAACGACAAACCGGCTGCCCGCCGGCGTTCCAATTACTAACGACACCGACACCACCCTGCCGGCCCTCTATAAATGCCCACGATATATACTCTATATAATTCAGAATAAACCGATGACACAATGTTATAATGGATAAAATGCCTATAAATGTTTTTCTCTTAGAGGCATTGTCTATTTTATTCCTCGACAGAAAAGCTCGGTTATGTAAGTTTCTCGCTGTTGTCTATCTTTGTGTCATTAGTGCAGCTCTTGACCGGATTGCAGCTCTTAAATATTTTTTGTTTAAAAGCTGTAGTTTTTAAGAATATTCTTTGTTGCGATGCGTAAAAATAGATACAGGCAACATTTTGTGTCTAGTGTTTTTCCAAATTAGTTATTGAATTGCATTTATATTAAATTATACATATAATTCGTAATGAAAATTATGTGCATATATAGATTATAGTAATAATGAAATTAATAATCTTCCAATAATATACAACAAAATACTTATTTTTATTTAATTTATCTGCGAATGTGAATTAGGTGAATGTGCCCATATGATTACATATTCATATAGGCAGATGTATAATGCACCTACGTACAAATGTTTATTTTAACATTTAGGTTCGATGTGTAACATTTTTCCTCTCGCTTTTCTGCAATCTGTGAGAGTGATTTCGTTGAAAAGGAACGGAAGTGTGTAACAGGAGGCCGGGGAAGCGCGCACTATTTGATTTGACCAATGAGCGCGCGTGGTGGTAGAGTTGGCCGTCAAATGGTAACAACCCATTTTCTGATAATTATTCGAATAAAAGTTTTTTATTTTTTCTAATTTTGATTTAAAAAAAACAAATTCATTAATTACTCAGATAATTTTTTTGATATAAATAATATCTTAAATATTTATACTAATTCTAATTTAATTTTAATAATTTCGTGAGTTGCAGAGATGGGTAAATCCAGAGCAGAATATATGCGAGATTACCGGCAGAAAAAAAGTGAGGAAAAATTAAAAACTTGAAAGGTAGAGCCAAAAAAAATTGCGCGACAACTAACAGTGATACTGTTATTGCCGCAGTTTTTCAACGGTCTTTATATACTTTGAAATGACAAGTATATGGCTCATTTTAGTTATCATAAGTCTATTTTCTCTGCTCTCTCCCAAAGTGAACAAAAATAACTGTCTTCAATAAAAATTTGCACTCCTAGTGTTAGTTAAATAAAATACAATTTTCAAAATAATACCTGAATCATTATTTTCAGGATATAATGTTAATGTTGCTTATTACCAAGGTGAGATGTCAGATGTTACACATCCATATGATGCTGCTCGTTTTTTTATTTAAACTTCCGTTGCCATTGCATAAATTTAAGTTATTGAAAATTATTGAAAAAAGATTCACTGTTGAAAATCAGTGTATACATTTTGACAATGGGAAGAACTGAATAAATTAATTATTATGTTCATTTTCGTTCAATGAAAATTGCTCAATTAGAACCCTCATTCTGATGCGGTAGGTTAAAATAATCACGATATTAGACGTTTTGTAGATGTCATAATGTCCAAACATTACTTGTACTGAATTAGGTACCATTCTGCCAGGGTAGATGGAAATTTAAAAAATATAATGTTAACTTTAAAAATAGGTCTGTTCTACATTATCGTTGATATATGGCTTTGCCCGCAAACCCCCGGTCCTCACTTATCAGGACTTACGGGATAATACCACCCGAAGGGCGCCACCCAATCTGCTGTACCGCTTATCTCAATTTAATGGCTTCCGTATTAATACCATCTTTGTCTAATTTGAGGATACTTCGGTTGGGCCATTGTTTAATCGACCGGTAAAAATTGATGCCTTCGAATTGAGATAATGCTTTGTTTACTGTAATATATCTTTGTCTTCCAATGTTACGCATTACATATTTTTAACTATTGTATAGTATACCTACAAATCTCTAACAAAGTTTCACAAGTTGAATAATAAAGATTGCTCGTAGTGCCACCCAATCAAATAAGACTTCAGTCAAATAAAAGAAGACACAATTACACAGCAGATGGCTAAAATTTTGAGCATATGTGCATGAATATGTTTTTAACCAAATCATATCGAAGTTTTAAGGTCCTAACATCCTGACTTTATTTGAATAAAACAAGCAGTAAAAAACGGTCCTTTGAAATAACTCGATAATGGTAAGTCGTTGATGACAAATTTCTAAGTAAATGTTGTAGAACGTAAATCTTTACCTAAAATTGCTCGTATAACTCGCTACAGATATATTAATGGAGATTGCCGTGATTCGGCATTTTAGTTTCGCCACTTCGGTCGCTACAGACACACAGATCATTATGGGTCAAAAAAATTACACCTTGACACCGTTTTATATAAGGTAATATATGAGGTAAAGCGGAAATGAAATACGTAGTAAAGTGCTTCTAACCTGTCGCCTGTCTATGGCGACTTTTACTACCAGCACGGTAAAATAAGTATTTGGCACATTCTACATTTTCTTTCTCTCCCAAACCCAACAAAGATACTAAAGATAATAGTAAAAGTATTTTACTGTTATCTTTTTCGTTTTCTCTGTAGTATTAAATAAAACAATATGAAAGAGATGGCCTCATTTGAAACGATATCACGTTTAGCCTCAAATCAAAAGAACGGTATAATCCCGGTCGTTTCCGCCGCTGTCGAGGAGTGGCAACAGAAAAATTGTGAGTCAAAGCCATTGTTTCCAATATCGGGGAAGGGAGGGAAACTTTTATTGGGTACAAAGTGGGTATTATTCACGGACCGAACGCAATCAACCGCGGACGGCGAAGGAAGGACGCCGGACGCGACGCCTCTGAATGCAAAGATATTTTTTGCCAAATGCGGGTCATTTTCAAAGGGTTCGTCTTATGAGGGAAAAATCGACAGTCCCTTTTCGATTACCGGAGTCACGGGGTCGAAAATCGTGCCGCAATTAAGAGAGATTATTTTTTTTATTATGGAGAAAATGCCTTTTGCATTTTTAATAAAATCTTTTGGTTATTTTGTATACAAATTCATATTTTTACTGTAATTAGTGTGTTCATTACCAAATATTCATCGATATATGTACACAATATATGTTAAGGTACTTGTTTAGGACAATACTTCATTTAGTATAGTTTTATCTTTCTATCGTTTGAATATATCCATAAAATACACAAATTTGATCGGTCCGTTATTATGCTAATTAGTGCTTTTGTTTTCTAGGTCGACCTTCTGGATTCGAAACTCGTCTATTTTGATTTAAGAAATAAATTTGTCTATATTTACTAGAATTGTGAGTCCAGCTGAATAACCCCCATTTCGCCACGTGACAACAATTGATCGAGAACAGTGCTTAGTTTGTAAAGTTAAAAATACAGTCTTTCCATCTGAATTTTTTTGTTTATAATTAGTAGATGATGATAATTTTAAGCAATTGTGTTAAGATTGCGGTAAAATATTATCAAATCACTAAGCATAATCACATAATATGTGACAATGTTGTACAGATACAGTAACCCCTGTACAGTTCACGGTACGAACGAATTCAGAATCTCAGTAAATTTGAATAGGTACCTATATGTAATTATATCAACTGGTTTCTATTTGTAAACGTCGGTCGGGACTTCGGGAGACTATCGGGCTGAATATTCTGCGAATTAGCTTGGCTAATAAAGAGATAATGTATTAAGCAATGACAACTTTTTAAACGGCAACTTTGGCTAAAATATTTTTCAAGATTTAGACTTTAAGTTTGTAAATGTTAACTTTTGGATATGCATCAGTTTTGTAACTGTTACTATTATATTAAAATACCGAAGCTTGCCATTAAAAACTATTTTGCCCTTTGCAATTGAAGCAGAAATAATTTAGTACATATTTAATTATCTATTTAAAAAAAGTCGTAGAACTTCAAACCATAACACGTAGTTTTTTCCTATGATAGGTATATTTCATTAGATCTTTTTTATTTGATGTAGCTGTGCAAATCACGCCAGACCAAAAATGATCTATTGTGATCACTACTATGTTATAAAACACCATCAATTCCCATGACAGTTAAAAACAACAGGATGTTCATTAAAATGGCATGCTAAACTTCAACAGGACTCAAAAAATTCTGGTTCAACGGTTCAACGAGCGAACTGCATAGTGATTCGCAGTCACACAGAATGTTTTTCCGCTTTTTGGCACTTGTTACCGGCGCATCTTGTGCTTTATGTTTGACATGTGTTTATTTAAGCAACAATGTTGTTACTAAGATAGCAATTGTTCCTGCTTATCTCCGGCCGAAATGTTCGCTCAAAACTCGCACGAGACTTTAAAACAGAAACTACTCAAAATCAGTTAGGTCTGGCTTTTGGGAATTCAACGAAAAGGTTTTTGGTCCAGAAATGTAAATTTAACTTAGACCCTTGCGATTTCGTCGGCACTTTCTGCCTGTCAAATCCTGCTCCCTTTACTCTCTATTAATTTTTTTTTCCTTTTGGCCGTTTCGGCTCTTCGTATTTCAATTACTGAGACCACCTGCTTTTTGGCAAATCAAATCTCTATTTTTTTCGCTCTTTTTGCCGTTTATTATATGTAACATGATTAAAGGAAGTAAAAATAATAATAATAAATGCACCAAACAATACATACCAATCATCTGATGTTAAACTAGGGCATTCCCTTGTGCAATGTGCACCAGACGACGACTTCTAGGGGCGTACCCAGTACACCCAGACCCGAGGCAATCTAGAAAATTTCGTTTCCGAAATTGATCCGACCGGAAATAGAACCAGGAACATTCCGCACTTGGATGCGACGGCGCCATCAAGGTCGTCAAACATAGTGAAAAAATACATAGGTACTAATAAAACTACATTATATCCCACAGATGCAACGCGAACTATGATGTCTGTGTAAACTCCATTGACATCTAAACTGAAAACGGTTTCCAATTTCAGAAGAATAATTCAATTGTTACAATTACGTTATTAAGCAAGTAAATCATAGTCTACATATCTAAAGAGAAAACGTCGCACAGAAGAGTGAGAGTTAAAATTTATATGGACAAATAGTGCTGAAAGTTAAAATTTATATGTAATATATGCTGAGAATATGTGTTACAAATACATACATTAAATTATATAAAATAAAACATTCATTGTTTATGTTCAAAGATACTAGCAATGTCCAATACATAATACCTTGTTATCAACCAAATCTCACAGCGTAAACATTGTCTCCAAACAATTTTAATATATTGCTAACAAATAAAATTACTGACAGATTGATTGCATGAGTTTCCAGCTGAGAATTTTGTGTAATTTGTGAGCTGTGAGACGTTTCGAGTCTGTGGAGCATATGCCAAGAAAGATAAGAGTTTATTTTATATTTTTATATTAACATTCGAATTTTGACCTTTGGTCGACCACTAATAAGATGAATTGAAAGACAAAATTAATACTTCTTGTTACAATATTCTCGAACAACGAATTAGGTAACAGTACAAGACCCACAAATGTACCGCACTGTGGAAGCGAGTGTTATTTACAAGGAGATAAATTGAGTAACGAATCTGGTAACGTTATGAGTCTCACAGATGTTCCATATAAAACGGAAGCGTCTTCGGAAGCACGAAAGCGATACAAAAAACAATTCAGGTTTTTCAATTTCAATTCAATTTCTAAGTAAGGAGTGGTTACTATTTCTGTTCTTTTGTCTTATTGATTGATTTCCTAATTAAAATTGTAGAAATGGCCAACTAAATTTTATGATATCAAGGCTTACCTGTAAAATAATTAAATACAAGCCTAATAACAGCTTTAATTTTCTGAATGTTTGAGTAATTGTTATATAACCATAGTCGTAAAAGGTACCTACAACATGCATACGTACATATTTCATTTATATTATAAACGAAGATAGATCTCTAGACCAATTCTTTAGTTACACTCGATAAAATTTATTAAATGTGGTATTGTAATATGTGTGTACAAATGTACAAATGTTGCCGTCGACTTTACTGCAGTTTATGGGCTTGTATATTCGAACATAATACACCTAACTAAACATGCAGGAGTGTCGGTGCAACGAACTGCATGAGAAATTCTACCTTGAACAATATTTTTACATCTATCCACCAGCGTAGGGAATGTTTTTTCCAATTTTCTTTTAAATTAATACACCAATTGTGTAACCTCAAATTAAACAATAAGCCTGTATTGTGGATACTAGATAACGTATTGGAAGAGCTTCCAGTAACATCTAGACTCCAAGCCAAATTAGGAAAGTTCGTTTCATAAATTGTCCAGATCGGCGATTGAATTTGAGGCTCCAGCTTAAAAGGCCTTGCTACAGCACCAACGAGTTAGTTAAATTGATAACTTATCACGACGTAGGTCGATAATCATAACTGATGTTTAACTTTCATTATTAGTTAAAACAATGAAAAATAGTAAACCTATGTTACAGTGTTAAGTTTTACTGAATGATATACATGGTACAGTACATACAGTGTACCAAAACCACAGGCTCCTGTTTAGCTAAATTTTAAATTAACAATATGGGGTGAAAACTTGTCGTATTGCATGACAAACAGCGTAGTAACGATATACTTATGGTCTTAATTAATTATCAATTTTAAAAATATTTTTGCTCACGTCATTGCTACAATTCTATTAGAACATGTTACACAATATTTTAATTTCAACTATATTCAGAATATAATACATTTAGTCGAGTATTTTATTTTATTTTAATTATTATTTTATCAATTTTCGAAATATTTTTGTTCATGTCATTGCTGTTCTATTAGAAAATATTATAAATTACAATTACAGATATATTCAGATATTTAGTTTAATTTTTTTTTGTATTTCGAGTTCGTACGAGAATAGTCGTTATTACTAAGAGTTGTCTTGTGCCAGTTGATTAATGTTGTTTGTAAGCGAATTATTTTAGGCACAAAGCACAATGTTAAACGTAAGTCCACTATTTATTTTGCATATTTCAAATAATAAAATAATAATAATTAAAAAGTGTACCTATTTATTTAGTTCAATACGTTTTAAAATTTATTGCAGTGAATATTCACTACTGGAAGTCTGCACCCTCTTTGACTCTTAAATTCTACATTTGCTTCCTGCTCTCATACAACTAACATTTTGTGCCAACTGCACCCGCCGTATACGTTTTCTTTTAAATTTCAACCTAGTAGCAGTCTATTTAAATACTATTTTAGCTTGGACACTCGTAGCCGTAGCTACTTTTTGCAATACTAATTCGTAGTAGCTTAAGAATTTTTATGGAGCTGTAGCACTGCTTTCTTGCTCTATCAGTTTGAACACTGTTGCCTAAAACATATGGTTTATTATTCGGTAGCTTAATGTGTTGGTAGATTTCTTCTCAAATCGTCCCTCGTAGCCAAAAGGAGTCCCCAGAGGCATGATCCCGAACTCCTCATTTATCATGCTTGTCACGTGTTGACCATCCCTCGTGTGTACTGCTTGAACATATACATGAAGTGTTATACAGAATTTGGCCGTAACCGTATCTTGAATGTAGGAATTCTGTACTTTTATGATCCAAGATTTTACCGCAGATATCTTGCCTGATTAAATTTTTCTTAACACAAAACTTATTCACATCTAGTTTTTACCTAATACTTTTATATCTAACAGCAAAATTCGAATATATTTTACTTTACTTCGCGTGGAACTAAACTAGGTAGGGATTATATTATAAATAACTTTAACTGTAGTGGTCGAAAAAATTACGAAGTGATTGATATTTTTTTACGATATTTCATTATACAATATTATTGTCATTTTTAAAAATCATTTTTTTGTCTTACTTTTCATTTTTTGTAAATCAGAATTTACATCTAACAAATATGTGTGTGGATCTAGCGAAATGTAAACACATACCATTGGGCCCATAACGACTGAATACGGTATGCGGAGTTCAGTGTTTCGAAGTTAAAACAAACATTGTTGGTAATGGAGGCCCTAGATGATTAATGCATTTCGCAAGAATCCCAACGGTGGCTCATTTATTAATTTATTGATTGCATCCTATGCCGAAACTCTGTTGGAAGTTGGAAGTGTGATGGTAACTTTAAACTGTGATTATGGATTATTGTATTAATAGCTTAGTTAGAAGTACCGTTATTCCTTTGATAGGGTGGTATTGTGGTGATATTTTATTTTCTGTGAATTACATTGAAGAAGTTTACAATACAATAACGTTTTCTGTTTGATTAAATTTGCTAAGCACGCACTCTTTCTCACTTAACTTTATTTAGAATAAAACAATTAGATTTGTTTTCAAGATTTCCAATTTCACTAACAAGTGCACCCCTTCAAGTAACGCGGAAGATCGGAAAAATAACACAAAGCGAGAAATAACAACGGAAGCAACCACAACAATAAAGCGAAACCAAATTAAGGATTCCACAGCGAATATCTTTTGGTGAAAAAGGCGGCTAAAATTACGGTGGCCCGTGATTTGAATTTATTACCCAAAGGCTAATTTTGTTTCGGGACTCCGGGATATGGCGGCTCTCTCGAGCGTCTTGCCCATTACGAAGACAATATTGTGAGCGATGTCTTGGCTTTCTTCTCGACCTTTGTGCCATGAAAACAGAATAAATTGCCTGTATACAAATTAGGCTCCTTTCGCTATTTCGCGAGTGATTAAGATGATGCATGCAGGTAATTTTTATATTTGATAATAAAATTGAAACCAAGAAAAAGTATATTATGAAAGTTCTGTCACTGTAGAACACTGTAATATGTATTCTCATGTATGATAGTAGAACGAAACTAGCCAACCCCACTTTGTAATGCAATTTACATAGGCATGTCAAAAGTTAACCTGTGATTATTTGAAATTAGATGTTACCTAATACTCATCCAATTCACGACTGCATAATTGCATACTTCATTTTAATGGCCGTTTTGAGTATCTAAAAGCAAGTAGTTCTGGAATACAAGTCATTTATTTTTTGTAATTATACATATAAATTCTTACACACCCTCATACTGCACACCATTTTAATGGGGTAAACACAAAAAAAGAGATGCAATGAAACCTGTTGGGTGTTCATCTCGGCGCTACTTGTAGGTTCATAAATCGGAAAACGATACGATATAGCGACAAATTGCTACCACTCCATCGCCAACCAACTACTTTTACAAATTTTACAACTTTTACAAATTTTGCGGAAGGATAAGTAACTGCGTGATCAAAATTTTTCTGTCTCCCAGATCAGCTGCTAAAATAATGAAACCATTCACTAATTATGGAAATAATGTATCTAAATATTATAAAATATGCGCAACTGAATTGAAAAATTTGATTTACTATATCTTTTTTGTTTTCAACGTTTCAACGCTCAACAAATTGCGGTTTTCAGATCTACAAATAAATAAATATCTTGTCCAGACTGATGTAATCCTTTTCATTGAATAAGGATTTTTAAACAAAACATATTGCAACACTCAGTTCCGGCTTTACGGCGCCGGAACTTAAATATACAGGTAAACGGGTGCTCGTAATAATAAAAAGCGAAAGAAAGGAAAACTGTTACATAGGAACGACCGCTGTTTATCGAGAGACAAAGGCAAGTGAGGCATACAATATGCATAATGATTGTACTAAATTAGACAAACAACGGTCCCTTTTACGTCGACTTAAATTGCTTATTCAGCTATTTTCAACAAAAGGTGGTAAAAACAGATACCTACTCTGTATTTCAGAATAGCAAGTGGACATAGTCAATGAAATACTATAAACAAGAAGATTAGTTGCGAGTTATTTTCGTGATACAACTTGGTAACAAAGTAATTATTATGAACGAATATAAGCAAAACACACAGTTTTAAAAACTATTTGAAAAAGCATAAAAGTTTTATGCGAAGTATATGTAATACTGAGTTAAAAATACAAGTGCAGAATAGTTGAAGAACAAGCAAAATTGAGCTCTTCGATTTATTGTCTCACCACTGATAGTTTACAATAATTCAAATAAGAAGTTTATAAAAATAAGTGATGACTATTTGATTTTTAGTTCCTTACGGAATATTCTTAATGGCATAGTAATGCTATTAGTACACTGAAGTAGTTAAGAAAATAATTAAATATTTAGGTTAGTTTATTTACATTAGCAAAAAGTACATACATATGTTAATATTTACAAACCTAAAACTACACATTATCTTAAATAATAAACTTTCTCAAAGTTGCCGCTTAGAAAGCTGTCATTGCTCAAGGTACTCAGCAGACTGGCAGCATTGCCTCTTTGAATAGCCAAACTGATTCGTTGGCGGAAGAAGCTGCCAGCCCGGCGGTCTTCCGAAGCCTCGACCAGTCTCTTACAAATATCAGAAACCAGTCGATGGGCTTCGGGGCCCCAGGGACCCAAAGTTTCGACTGCAAAGGGCGTAAATATGAAACTCTTAGAGAGAGTCGCATACTTACGCCGCTTCAAGATCTCGGCAGCGCTGGCCGCGGCACCTGCTGACTTGGAAGTCGCCGGCACATGGGAAACAGCAAGTGTATCGACACAAGTGGCATCCCACACCAGCAATCCAAGTTTCCAAGGAATGAGCATCAAACCATCCGGTCTCCTGCCGTCGCTGCGCGCAATACCTACAGGCTCTAAGACTGCAGGAACGCCAGCGGCGACAAGAGCCCGCCGAATGACGTCATTCAAGGCAGCATGTCGTGACATGCGGCCCGCACTACGTAAACAGGATAAACCGTGGTGACCTAGTACATCGACGAGATCACCACAGCGGCAACGGTGAGGAAAGTTAGTCCTGGCCCCCAGACGAAGGGATACTATGAGAGAAAGCGTGGTATTGTCGATTAAGGTTCCTAAGTTTTTTGAAGGTATTACCTTCAACCAGTGTCCTGACTCCTTCTCAGAAACAGCTAGGAGGCGAGACCGATCTTTTTCGGTACTACAAGAATCTAAATTTAAATATTTAAGTTTATATTATACACTTTCAATTTCCAATAAATATCCTCATTTGTATAAATATTATAGAGAATAGCAAAGTGTATAGATTTACCAATAAAACCCTCGATAACTGATTGACACAGCAAGAAGCATGCTTTCAGGCATGCAGACGTTGATATAGATTGTTAAAAATGGCGGCAGGGGTTTCAAAATACAGTGGATAGGTTAGCCTATCTCCACCAATCCACATTGGATATGCGTGATGACGTATCTTTGTCTCCTTCACAATTAATTTGTGAGAGGAAGCCTGTGCACTACTGTTAGACCTATGTATATAGGTCGAAGTCTATCATAGATGCCCTGCTGTAGGGCCTATGTGTAGGTCGAAGTCTATCATAGATGGGTTACATGTAGTGATGGACAATTTTTCGAATTTTTTCCAAAACATGGAATAATTTATACAAAAAATTCGGAAAAATTTCAGAAAGATTTCAAAAATGGAAAAATATCGGAAAAATAATTGAAAAATTTCAATGACCCATCATAGTTACATGTAACATCATGGTTCCTATTGTCCGCTATAACGATGCTTACGGTAGCTATAATTGTGTGCTATAACTATGCTCCAGTGATCAGTGTTGCTAGAAACGTGGTGATCCCAGATTCAGCGAGACCTGTGCATTCACTGAGACGTTTCTAGTTCACGGGAAACTCATACGAAAGGGACAGCTTAGTGTTGGTGGATGGAAAGGGTTTCATCAACTAACACTAAGCTGTCTCTTTCGTATGAGGTTCTTAACCTAAAGCATCCCTTAAATGTTACTTTTATCTTCTGCTTTTTAAATCTTAGATGTCTAAATATTGGTGTAAACCAAAGTCTCGTTAAGTATCACATCAATTGGTGGTAATTGATTTTTAAGCGACTGTTCGAACTTTCGGGAAACCGTCCAGCTGGTAGCTTTTTCACTAACGAGTCAGTTTGGCTATTCAAAGAAGTATGTTACCAGTTTCCTAGGAACCGTAAGCAATGACAGCTCTCTAAGCGGCGACTTTATAGGATGTCTATTATTTAAGACAATATTTAGTATTAAGTTTGTAAATATTAACGTTAAGACGTGTATGTACTGATTTATTTAAATAAATGTATTTGAAAAAATTTGTGGTGACCTGAAATATAGGAATCATTGGTAAAAACGAGCATATGAGTCATATTTATAATATATACCTTAGCTATACTATATCATCCATCAACGAGCATATGAGTCATATTTATAATATATACCTTAGCTATACTATATATTTATGTAGTAGATAAGTTCTTGAATATTTGTGAAGATCAGTGATCTAATTTACGTGATATCCATACTTAAACATAACTTTTAAAACGTGAAGATTGATACAATTGAAAGTGAAAAATGCAAAAATGAAACCAAATCGCCATATAACTTACACAAGTACATATACCATACGTGGGATCCATCGATATAGTTCGTTACAGAAGATGTCGAAAAGTGTTAGGTCGCCCGATTATTTACCTGAAAGTGTATTTTTTATTCAGCTAGTCTGTGTTATGAGAAGAGAAATAACAGGTGACATTCACTAATTTAATATTGTAACTATAAACCAAGTTGCGCGTTTCCGTTCGTTAGTGTTATGATTGAGTTTCTACATTTATGAGAAACCAATTTGAAATATCAAGTTTTATTGGTTTTAAAGTGTCCATAAAGTTGAGTTATGCAAAATTCCATAATAAAACTGCTTGACGGCGGATCATTCAGTTTTTTATGACTGAACCAAACTGTTGGGTAAATGTTATAATGTTATTGGTAGGTATTATATATCTTTATTATAACACATTAAACACACATGCATATCTATGCTAATGTATATATTATTATTATTTGTAAGTACCGTAGCAAAAAAATTATTTACCTCTATGAGGTTCTCAAGTACATTAAATATACAGTAAGAACTAATTTAATTAAAATTAAATTAAATAAGTACATCTATACTAATGCTGTAAAGATAGATAGACACATAAAATGTTTATTCATACTGTTACACACATGCCATTACAATTATACATATAGGTATAATATTAAATTAAAAAAAAAACAAAAAAGAAAATGTATTTTGTAAGTTGTTTATATGTGGAGGGTATTCTTCGAAACCACTGCAGTTATTTAAAAAATATTTCACTATACGAAAGGTATATTATTCTAGATGGACAAACGTTATATATTTATTATGTATTCATCCCAGGCGAGGTCTAGACGGGCCGTTAGTAATTAATCTATATAAATAGAAAATGAATGTTTCTTTGTATGTTTGTCCTCTATTTCCTAAATCATTAATCTGATTGTGATGAAATTTTAGTGAGTTGTTTTGTGTACGTACGCAAACGTTTCTGAACTATATAATTTAGTAAATAAAAGACTACGTGAACGAAATCGCGGGCAACAGATAGTATTAAAACAATATACATTCAGTCAAGAAAGTATCGGGAATGGAGGTTTTGTTTATGGTTCCAAATTCAATTTTTTGTTTTTTTTGTTGTTGTTAGATTGGCACAACTGTTTTCCATTTTGGCGCGAAGTTTGAGTGGCATCTGTTATTTAGATTAAATACAGTGCTGTTTTTAGTTATATCATTGTAGGGTATTGCGAATTTCATAAGGGACAAAAACATCGAACAAAGAGTTTGTCTTAAATTTTGCATCGCCAATGGAATTTCGTGTTCGGAGTCACTGAAAATGTTACAGAAGGCTTACGGTGAATCAACTTTATCAAAAACGCGTGCTTAGGAGTGGTACAAAGCGTTCAAAAGCGGTCGAGATGTGATGGAAGATTTGCCTCGCTCTGGTAGGCCATCAACGTTTGCAACTGAAGTTAACATCGCAAAAGTGAAGGAAATAGTAACTGAAAATCCTCATTCAAGTTTGAGAGAGATAGCTGCCTAACTTTCTGTGTCTCACGAGCCGATCCGTACCATTTTAAATAATCACTTGGGTATGAAACATGTTGCCGCTCGGCTAGTCCCAAAAGATCTGAATTTTCTCCAAAAACTCAATCGCATAAGAGTCGCCGAGGACATGCTAGAACGAGTGAATTCCGAACCAACATTCATGAAACGCATTGTTACTGGTGACGAGACGTGGGTTTACTAGTTTAACATGCAAACTAGTCAGCAAGCTTCGAAGTGGCGCCTTCCAACTGAACCGAAACCGAAAAAACCACGCCAAAGTCGATCAAAAGTCAAAGTCATGTTGACTGTTTTCTTCAACTATCGCGGTGTTGTGCACTCGGAATTCTTGCCGGAAGGTCAAACGGTAAATAAAGAATATTATTTGGGCGTTATGTGGCGTTTAAGAGAGCAAATTTGACAAAAAGGCCAAATTTGTGGAAAGAAAATTCTTGGATTTTGCACCACGATAATGCGCCTTCGCACAAGGCCATCATTGTGAACGAATTTTTGACCAAAAACTCAACAAATACAATCGAGCAACCACCTTATTCACCAGATATGGGTCCAGCCAACTTTTTTCTTTTTCCTAAACTCAAATTACCACTTCGTGGCACTCGTTTTCATTAAAGGAGAAAGGAGAATTCGCGGCGAGCACTGAACTCAATTCCGGAAAAAGCGTTTAAAACATATTTTGATGATTGGATTATTCGTTGGCGTAAGTGTATCGTTTCTGAAGGAGCATACTTTGAAGGTGATAAAATAAATTTGGATGAATAACTAACATTTCGTTTATTATTGATCTTTTCCCAGTACTTTCTTGACAGAGTGTAAGTACTACACTGTAGGCAGACAAATTGCGTAACTCTGTACTAACTAATACATACATACTAATACATACTATAATATATACTAATACATACATACATATCTTCACGCTGTATCCCTAACGGGGTAGTCAGAGATGTACTAACATAAATATTATTATTATATATTTATTATTATATATATATTACTATATTGAAATTTTATGCTTCAGCAAATACTAAAAAAATAAAATTACCTGCTGTGTTATTTTTAACTGAGAATTCCGTACTACCACAAAATTTGTATTGTATTGTCATTTTGTAATTGTATTGTCTTTTTTTCAGTTCTTAAGTCCTTAATGCGAGACCGATTCACACTTGGCAGCTTTTATTAATTGTTGTTTTACTATAATCGTATTAAGTTTGACGCATCATGTTCCTTTTACGGTTTTGAAGATAGATAAAAAAAAAACGTTGAGTCTTGTTATCACTTACGGCTCAGTCTTAAAAATACTAAAAAAAACAATGTTAATTAGTGTTGACACGTTAATGAAAATTAAAAAAAAAAATTATTAAAAGAATATTAAACCGCCTTCAAAAAAAACACTGAAAAGTATAAAATAACTATCCTTTACTAATCAAAACACAAGTTCAATTAAAATAACTATAAATACGATACACATACCTATATAATTAAATTTGACAGTTACTGAAGTCGGTGCCAAGCCAACCAAACTAAAGACTTTCTGTTGTTGCACATTGATTTGGCACCGACTTCAATAACTGTATATATTCAAATTTAATTATATAGGTATGTGTATCGTATTTATAAAGTTATTTTAATTGTACTTGAGTTTTGATTAGTAAAGGATAGTTATTTTATACTTTTCAGTGCTTTTTTGAAGGCGGTTTAATTTTTTTTAATAATTTTTCTTTATTTCTCCCTTTTGAGTGATCTTGACCGAAATAAATATTTAGGGTAGGTCTGCAATTAACTTCATTCTAATTCCGGAGCCTAACGATATACAAGAGAATCATCAATATAAATAAAGGTTCTAACCAGGTCGTGTTATTTAGTGTATCTCTGAAACCGGAACTCCAATACTGGTGAAATTGAAATGGAATCACCTCTGAAGTATTACCTACCTAACAAAAAAAGAATTTTCGAAATCGCTTCATAAATGACGGAGTTATGAGGTAACAAACATATTAAAAAAAAAGAAAAAAAAACAATATACAGACGAATTGAGAACCTCCTCCTTTTTTTGAAGTCGGTTAAAAATACAGACACAGATTAATTAGTTACTAGCGTGTATAGATAAAAATTGGTTGAGCTGTGTTACAATTAATATAGGTACGTCCATTATGTATTTTGATCCATGTACTCGTATATAGATACTTGGACCGAGAAACATAACGGACGAAGCCATAATAACTTTCCGCTCTTATTGCCGTGAGTTATATGAATTTTCATGTCTTTTTCTGTATCATTAAGCGTAACCACGAGTATAACAGTTAGCTATAGTAAGTATGGCAACCTCGTACTGTCATTGTAATTAGTGTCAGCTCATGACCGACTTCACGCACATTACTGAAATAATTATTTACAACATACTCGTAAATCTTAAGTGTTTTGGTTACTAATATTAAAAAAAATAAAAATACGTCCTGTTCAACTGTGTATTGCTGTATAGTGACTCTTCTCTAGTCACGCACATTAGCAAAAGTTCAGAAAGTCGGTCGACAAAAAACGGACACGCTCTTAGAGCAAATGTTTCGTCCATTTTGATTGGCCCGTTGGCGCAGTGGCATATGCATCTGATTTCCAAAGCTAGGGTCCCGGGTTCGGTCCCTGGTCAGGTCAATTTAGGAAACGAACTTTTCTAAATTGGCTTGAAGTCTGGGTGTTACTGGGAAACTCCCCCAAAGTTTGTTGTGTGGTACCTATAGTACAAGCTCGTTGCTTAGTTTGGGGTCACACAATCTGTGTAATTGTCTGAGTATTTATTATTATATTATTATTATTTTGATTCTTGGTCCGAGCCTATATACCATACATATATTGTATACTGACAATACCTACTTCTGAATCTTCAAAAGCTGCATAATCACATAATCGCTTCTCATACATTTTTATCATATTAGATATCTCTTCATTTGAATGTTTAATCTGTCTCATATGTATGAAACTTAGTTGTATTTTACTCTAGTGCACACGTCCAAGTTCACTATGCCGTATTTTGACAGCCGAAGCACAATTTACGATCGCTCACCGGCCGCGATAAAACCACCTTTGTCACACAGCCAACCCGGTAACACTCTCTCGTTTTACGACCAAATAAATTTCTAACACTATTATGATTCAAATCGAGACCGGACCCACAAAATACAAACACTCCTCTTTATCGAGTTCTCGTTCAAAAGATTCACGAAATATTTTACAAAAACATGTCTCAGGCCTTTTTTATATGTTTTTATGTAGTCACGTTTATGGTCGACACTCGTGATTAATAAATTATCATAAAAATAATGTTTCCTTTCATAAAGGATTAGTGAGATTCTATACAGATGGTATAGTTATTTTTACTATACTCAAATACATAACTCATTTTTAACTTACATCTGTTGTCATTATTCAATGTGTTTATTAGGTTTCGGTGGATATATTGTCTAATCAGAGTATTAATGTTCTACAAATATTGAAAGTCCATTATTTTGCAATAGGAATTTCCTAAATCAAAATACATTTTATTTAACAAATTAAAGGCAAACAGTCACGCAATTCTGTAAAAACTCGATTCGCCCAAGCGAAACTCACTCGACAATTCATCTCACTTTGCATTCGAACTTACTCGGCCTTCAAATGGAATTCTCTAAAGTGCTCTAAACTAAACATACTAGGAGCGAAGGGAAGTGATCTTGGATGAGAGTTTGTTAGGGATTACTTTAAGAGTAAACATCTCAGTCGATATTTCGCCTTAGTTAACTTCTTCTGATGTTAACTTGTGATATTTAACTATGTGATAATTACCTACGTTAAATAAAACTTGTTTTGTATAGATTTATTTAGATTAGATATTTAACGAAAAGTAAAAAAATATCATGTACGATAGTACGACTCGCTCTCATTGAGGCGGCGGCGTAAGTATTTTCGTCGACTTTAGTGCATACCAGTTCATAGTTCACAATGTCATCGCGGATTTAGAAGTGAATTAGACTAATTTACGTTGGAGAATCACACTGCAAGAAGTTCGTATTTATGTCGTATTAATGACGAATATGCTTTACAATATTACAAAGTAATACTACTAGTATTGGTTGGTCTGAAAAATGCATTCTTTGCCATAAAAACTCCTACCTTTTTATTTCAAAGTTTAAATTTGAATGTATACGTTCAATATGAAAAAAGTAAATAAATAAAATATAGTACATACAACGTATTCGAAGAGCGCGATACACAGGTTCATTATTATTACCATTATGAAACAATTTATATTTAATTTCTATAAAATTATTAAAACTAGCGAACAAGCTCAAAAGCGAATTGTAGTGTCTGTCTTCTTTGTTCTAACTTGAAGAAGCACTGGCTCGACAATGTATACGTACAACGTCACACTACGTCCACTCTCGCCGCAGGCTCTCGTGATACTGACGTATCGACTTGTACATAAACACACGAGACAGTGTATGCACATACCTACATACACCACATCCCTCCCTTTTCAAATAAATTTTAATTACAATGCGTACAAGAATGTATTTGCTTTTTTCGCCATTTAGTTATTTTTTCTAATATTCTAATATATTGGATTTGAATATTTGGAAGGGAATGTTTTTGTCTACATTAACTCGTTCGGTTTATTTATCTACTTTCCGTAACAGTGTTGTCTATTGCAATCGGAGCTTGAATGTTTGTTCGTCTATGCACTACATTTCTTCTCTTTTTATAATGTAAATATAATGTAAAATGTATCATGAACAATAACAGTGAAGAACAAGAATAAAACCAAATTGATGATGCTATTAGAACGATAAGAAACGTCACAACCAGGAACAACATTTGTACCAGTATTTCTAATTTAATAGGGGTACATTTGTACCAAAATTTCCACTTTAATGAGAGTACATTTGTACCAATATTTAATATTAATTAAATATATTATAATATTTAATATTATTAAATTATTGTATAAACAATTTAATTTAATGAACTTCGTACTTCCGATTCATTGGATATCCAAGATTAAAATGTTTTAAATTCAATTGAATGAACTTCATGCTTCCAATTTAATGGAAATCCAAAATTAAAAATGTTTTAAATTCAATTTAATGAACTTCGTACTTCAAATATAATATAAATCCAAAATAAAAATGTTTTAAATTCAATTTAATAACAATACTTCCAATTCAATGGAAATCCAAGATTAAAATGTTTTAAATTCAATTGAATGAACTTCGTACTTCCAATATAATAGAAATCCAAAATAAAAATGTTTTAAATTCAATTTAATAATCTCCATACTTCCAATTCAATGGAAATCCAAAATGGCACAACAAATTTTTTTCGAATGAGGGACCCATGTCACATTATCAATCACCGTGCCACAGTGAGTAAGTACTCTTCGTTAATTAAGAATGTTGTTAGCTAAATAGTTATTAAAATGTATTTGATTTAAATGCTGCCACCACAAGTGCTGCTAACACTGTATCAAATTGATTACGGTTTTCTTATACCAAAACACCAATCGAAACGGTGTTTGTATAACCATTAATCCTTAATGCCTTAATAAGGCATTAAGAATAACGTAAAGCATAAACGTAAAGCAATCGTAGCATTGTCACCTTCAAGGTCAAGTTTTTTCTGGGGGCGACAGTAGGTTTGCCATTTTCCGAGTGATTTTGGGGCGACCTGGAACCGAAAGGACAACAACCTATAAGTAGGTACGTATGGTTTAACATGGATAAGAATGCCCATACTGCACCTGTTTAAACTTTACCCCATTTGCACACAACATACATTTTACGTATAGTTTCCATTTATATGAGGCCCATACTGCCTTCAATACATTCACGTACGGTTTTCATTTGTTTAAAGGCCCGCACTGCCTAAACACATTTACGTATGGTTTTCATTTATATAAGGGCCCATACTGCCTGAAACACAAATACGGTTTTCATTTACTTGGAAGGCCCGTACTGCCTACTCGCAATTACGCACGGTTTTCATTTATGTGAGGGCCCGTACTGCCTACAATACCCTTTATTGGTTACAGTTTAACTATGTTTCTCTAAGAATAATTAGACCATATTATTACTAATAGTGTATGTAATAGTAATACACTTGTTATAATAATAACACATTAAGGTTATACAATAAGTATATACAAAACAGTTCAATACCTCCTCCTGCGCTCGTCACCTTTTTTTTATTTTTATTAACGAGCCTTAGTAAATACATATTTTCACGCTGTATCGGAGCGCCAAGCGTCGCGATCCCTACCTATTTCCTTCGCTTCCCCAAATCTTATCATTGTCCTCACACACCCTCGTCCAGGCATGCGAATGCTTTTGACAGCCTTAGTGTTATCAATAAAACTTTGGAAACAGACAGTTATATTAATACGTGACGCGCAAACTTTCGATCACTATTTAAGAACACCGCGCGCACGGAGGAACGCAAGACCTGGTACCGCTCCACGTTCATAATGCCAATGCCAAAAGGACTGGCAATGTCAAACTCAGTTCCGATCATATATTATATGTAACCTTCTTGGATCAAACAGCCGTACAGATTAGACACAGTCGCCAAAGAGTTAACACTCATATTCACGGTCGAACCCCGACCATCGGGCGATCTGTAGTAATAATAATATAATTCATCCGTCCCACAAAAGAAAAACCATGGGATAAAAATATTATGACCAATTTGACACACAGGTCCGTGGCTCAGCCCGTCCGCTGATCTCCAGCCGCACCCTGGAATCGAGAGGTGACACTTCGCGAATCGATGTCTATCTCAAGAATTTATTAATTTGTCAAGTATTGCCGTACTGCCTCCAATGTACAATTTAACTATGTGACTTACACGACTTCACACAAATAACCACACTGATATGTGTGGTACAGCTGTAGGCACGACTACTGCGCGTGCTGGACCTTTTATAAATTCGGCAAATTAACAAACGTGTCGGGAACTGCGCCGACATCGACCGCAATACGAGGCGCTAATAAACAAAATTGTACAAATAATAGAGGCTAACCTTTAATGTGAGTTAGTCTTCAGAGTGGTAGAAGTCGGAGGTGGTTTCCGGCGCCGTTAAGCCACAAAACGGAAGATAGATTTAGGAAACTGTTTGCCTACCACTTTAAGAATTATATAGCAACAGTATAATGCAAAACAATTAAATACCAATTCCAATCGGCGAACACAACATTACATGTAAACACGACACGGCACAATTTCTTTTAGCTTCAAAACACGTAAGATAATTGAGATTTATAAGCAATATTCCAAAAACTTTCACTTTTTCTTATCACAAAAAGACCACACCCTCTCTTAGACTTCTTCATTACTTAATTCAATTCATACACACAATTACCCACATACCAAAAGAAATAATTAAATCGGCGCTGACGGGACAACTAGCGCCATTTCTTGGTATCGAGAGGCAATACAAAGAATTATATGTTTTATTCCTAACAGATGGCTCATTCCATATATGTATCTCTACGCGCATACTGTATCATTACTAAGCATAAACTAAAGCAACCTTGTTGCCTTCGTATCAATATAAACAGCGACATACTGAAACTTCATCTTCATTTGTTAATTTTAAACAATAGTTCCAAAATAGTGAAAATTCCCTAAGATGGCGGCGGACAAAAATCAGAATTAACTTTCAGCCAAAATCGCGTACAGAAAGCAACGACTATATATTAATAATACCCTCTCGATTTTCAATAATTATTCCTTCCACTGTAATGGGAGTCCTCCTTTTCGTCATCACTATGTAGCATGCACCGCCAGTGTGGCGCTGTCAGTTGCAGTTGTCAGTCGGATGATGCGACTTCGGCGATACACAAATAGTAAAATTTGCGCTTCATTGTTCCCCGAAATACTATTACATATTTCTTTACTCAACATAACGTGACATCCACACGCCCTAGAATCCACACACCCGTACAGCCACAATTGATATGCAATAACATGTACATGAACCCTTACTTTCCAATAAGTATCATCATCCAAGATATTATTGCAATAAACAAAATAATTATAATGTAATTCAAACTGAGGGAACATATCTGGCATTCAGCGTTCATACGCCCTGATAGTTACTGTAAAATGCCATTCAAATTAACTTGATTAGCAACTGGTACGTGGCAAACTCGAAACTCGCAATGTAAAGCAGGCGTGCCTCTCCAAACCACCATTAACTATATTCTGAACCGGGCACGGTGTTGGAAGCCCGCTAGTCCTTCTGACCAAAACATGTGACATAGGACGCTTGAAACCTCTTATTATGTATATTATAAAACACCAATATTATATAATGTCATATCATTTCTAAGATCATATTGATATTTTATACGTTCGGGACACTGATCACAATCTCAATAAAGACTGCAACTGTTGCTATCAAATAGATCATCATAAAACCGTCGTAATATGAACTGCATCGGGAGAATACAAACAATGGTAACAATATGGGTAAATAATCATTAATCTCTTGCACATCTACAGCAATTTTTTCACTACCCATTATTTCATCCCGAATATTCCTTTAAAATATTAAATGGAGGTAGTCCTTAATTAACCTTGGACTCAAGGCGGCATTACTACAAGATATATAATTCAATAGGAACTTGTAGCTGCTTACGGGACGCCGGTTCACCAAATTCGCAATAGAATGGGAGCTACCCGCCGATATGACCCTCCAGACAGTTCAAGATAGTCTCTATTTATTTTTTCCGATGGAAACATGGCAGTATGAATTCCAACTATCCATTCCGCCACGTACCCACCGCATACAATTTTTAGTTTTCCAAGGTAGATACACACTTACTTACGTAGGTAGGCATGTAAAGCACACTTATGTACCTACATAATAATGCACGACATAATTTTCATGGTAATAGAATAGCGCCCACACTCAGTCGCAGGTGATTGTAGACAGGTACCGGCTATTCCCACTATCCTGTAATACAATCATAATTTCCTCCAAATGTCCATCTACGAGTATTAAGTGCCAGATTGTCATACTCTTAATGACATCATAATGCAAGCAATTCAACCATACCTTCGTTTGTACCACAAATATCTATCGACAAAACTCGAGCATCAAAACTGTTCGCTAGGACTAGTATGTTGTAGTGCCAATTGTAATATTCCAGTTTAAACGAACTACATATCAAGAAAAATACTTAACAGCAATGAATATCTGAAATGATAATCATGATTCATTTGCAAATTCAAAATCAAGAATCATCCCAAACAATAGACCTTAAAGTCAAAGTCAAATCAGTCCACCCAAACGAAGCCGATCGCAAGGCGTTGTTGAACATCACCAAATTTACCCCTCGGCTCGAAAAGAAAACCCAATCAGGTATCACTTTTCATCACCTTACAATGGATATACTAAGTTACGACCTTTAGAAACCCAGCTGAGAAATTACTTCCTCGAAGTCACCGTTCAAAACTGTCACCGTTCATGGCGTCCAACGGACCGACGACACTGCTTTCCCAACTGTCAAAGTAACTCGGCGGCGTAAGCACTCGCCAGCCCGTCTAATACGAATACATAATCATAATTTTAAATGGTTCTCATCGTGCACATATTATTCGTATTTAAAAAATTTTTTTTTCTTTTTTGGATAGATATTTCTAGTGTTACCTTTTACCTCGTCGCCATTTGTAGTGTCTGTCTTCTTTGTTCTAACTTAGAAGCACTGGCTCGACATTGTATATGTACAACGTCACACTACGTCCACTCTCGCCGCAGGCTCTCGTGATACTGACGTATCGACTTGTACATAAACACACGAGACAGTGTATGCACATACCTACATACACTACACGAATGACATACAATTCTATTAAAGTTAGATTTATATTTAACTTAATAAGCAAATTCTATTGATATGGTTATCGCACTGTATTCATATTCAGTTACCTGACATAGCAAAATATCTGTACTTACGAGATAAGTAAATATTGTCGACATAGGCCTGTTTAAGCACGGGTTAAAGTGTCTAGTCTGCGAAAGACCAGGGCACTTGAGAAAGACAGGTGAGAGCTTGGATCAAAGGGCTTCATTGACCTGCTTGCGATCGGGTGGTTAACATTTACATCACTTACTACAAAAATTCATTACTTAATCATCGGTTCGGCCAACACGGCCAAGACCGTGTAGGACACACATTGCACTAGGGTTCTGCAACAATTACAGACAGAATTGTTAAAATTAAAAAAAAATTGGGTCAAGAATGCCCTATATATTTTGTTTCTAATGTATGGTTTCGGTTGAGCTATTTCGGTTGGTCTTTTCTCGGTAAGTCTAAATATATTATCGATTTATTAATAAAAAGTACATACATATGTTAATATTTACAAACTTAAAACTACACATTATCTTAAATAATAAACTTCCTCAAAGTTGCCGCTTAGAAAGCTAAATATATTATTATAATATAAATCAGCTTTAAAGAACTAAAAACAAACTGAAGCAGTCACGCAGTTGCCGGTGGCCGCGCGACAACATTTAATGTATGATTAACCGCGACTTCGGCACGACCCTGACCGGCCGCGGCGCTGTCATAAACTTACTAAATATTGCCGTTGACTGCGGGCCATGGCGCGTGCATATTAGCGCGCACACATAAAAACCACGTTCACTAGCTTTCTATGAAGTAATAACACTGTTAAATTTGTACTGTGGTATAGTCTAATAATTTAATTTATTTGTTTATATAAATTTATAGAAAAAACATAAGAGCTATCAAAATTACATCATACATAGTCTTCGTGATTTACTTTAATTTGGTAGATTGGTTATATATAGTTCGTAGTAGGGGTTATGAATAACGGTTTTAACACAACAAACTGGGTTAGACGAGGATGAGTGTTTGACGTCAGCCCGACCTTTTATAAATGAACAGTCAAGGCAAAACTGCTGATAAATTTAATTTGTAAGAGTCTCCTGATGACAATAATTTTGATGTTAACAGAATAACGTAACACCTTTTTTGTGAGAATGTTTTCTTATGAGATTCCTCTTTCAAAGATCTGAATATATTTATAATGAAAACTAAGAAAAATTACTTTATTTACTTTTTGAATGACAGATATGCGTGGTTAAGAAACCCATCTTAACAAAATATATTATTATGGGTTGTGTAAATTCTTAATTTTCGTGTCTAATAAATCCAGTATCGTCCAAATTCGTTCGGAAAGCAGCACGAATATTTAACAAATAAATCAATGTGATTTGTTATTGTGCTACTAAAGAGCTTTACGTCTTCGGGCCCGCATAAATTCAAACGGCCAAGGAAATTACGCGTCTTTGGCATTCATATGAGTATATATACGCGTATTGGAAACGCACGAGGAAGGTTTATATTGGCCGCCAGTGTATTCTGTGTGCATTAATGGCAATATGTTGGTCACGATTTGATTCAAATGTCAAAGCTAACTGAACGAGATCGAATTTGTTCGATCGAATTCGCAATAAACTATTGATAAAAACTAGGAAACCGGATAAGAATGTGTCGTATACGTATAGGATTCGAGTCTAACCTCGGTACATTTAGCATGAAGGCAAGGATCACTTAAGTGTGATAGCTATAATTCTTATGTTATAGACACAACTTAATCAAAATAATTTTAACCATGACATAATTAATAAAATAAAAAACATAGTTAATAAAATGGAAAAGATAGAATAAATGTCACTTCATAGCTCCATATTTTGTAAACGTCACTTTAAAATAAAAAAGTACACAGTCAATGAAACCGTCATATAATTTTTTAATATGCTTCAATGGCACCCTACTAAATAGGGTAACCTTTAAAAAAGTAACCTGGTTTTCCTTGTACGAGAGAAGGCCTAAAATCTGATTATTTATGTTTTTCTTCTTTCCTTTTATGTTATATCTTACCCGTTTATTGCGTCTTTATATCTTTCAGACAGTAGGTGTAAGATGACAGAGTGAATCACCTATGACATAAGGACGACCAAACTCGCTTGATGAAACTGTAAAGGCTACAATTCCACGGTAATAGGGAACTCCAAAAAGAACGTAGAAAATATATACTATACTAGAAAACAATTGCAAAAATTAAATTGTAATCGTTGCAAAAAATATTATTAAGCTACAACATATAAAGATCTATGCATTAAAGAAGTAATGCTGCCAGTCTGCTGAGCACTCTAAGAAAAAAGAAAATTAAGAAAAACCCAAAGAAACAGCCAAAAAATCGAAAAAATCGAAATTAGTGATTTTGTATGGGAATTGTAACTAGAAAGCCATGGAAAAGTTTTCCGTGCGGACGTAGTCGCGGGTACAGCTAGTTTAAACTAATACTTAGTTTGAAGTTTGCAAATTGTAAATTTGTACATATTATCCACCACAGGTTAAGAACATGCTTATGCAGCTCAACGCAAGCGATATCGTCCTTCACAAAAAGTCTCCGAAGTTTTAATTCAAAAGTTAAAAAAGTCTCAGAAGTATATTGCAATTAGCAATAAAACTACACTACCAAGCAAAAAACTTTTTGAAATTGTGTAAAGTTTCTGATATCGAACTGAATTTTTGTGCAAAATAGGGTTTTTTCTTGATTTTTCTTTATTAAGATTTTTGTTTCCTCATAGAGACGTAAACGATTCGTCTCAATTACATATTATACATGTCAGCTCTTCCGTCTTTACTGTAGGGTACATGGAGCATGAATCTAAGGGCCCTTGATCAATGTGGCACCTAATATGCCGAAGTCTATGCCTGTTATTTTTTAACCCATAAATTAATAAATTAATTTTTTTTTATTTCATACATATGTCGACGTAAGTTCCATTTGTGAAACAGTTAACATAGATATCATTTAAATTTTTAACCAACGAGATAATTGAGCTATATTAAAATTGAAAGAAGTCTAACACAAGAAATAAAAGATGGACTTTCTAAGAAATAAAACTGATTACACAGAAAGACAATAGCATTAAACTTCTATTCTTTTTCATCGGGGGTTAAAAATACATTTTGATGTTTATATTTACTTCCTTTTTGCTTTCTATGAGGGTCTACAACTTTACACTCTACATACTATGTGTGCCTAACGGCCCCTGGAAGGCCTAAGTCAGCACTGCGTGTAAGTTCCTTTTCATAAGGAAAAAACCGCGATCTTTACAATATCCTTCAACAGACTTTTGTAGCTCCGTTGGCTGCATGGGAAGATAGTAGTAGGCACTAGACACACTATGTTTTTTTCTCTCCTACAAATATGGAAGCTGAAATAAAAAGTAAACTTTTTTGTTTCGTAATGCTTTAAAACTTTTGATGACTCTTTAGAAAGTATTGAATGATATTAATTATAAATACATTAAGTAACAAAGGTTTATTTAAATGACGTTAAAAGCGTTTGTAACAGCGGGAATACTTGGAATAAGAATATTTTCAACATTATACATTTTTGATTCGACCGATTACGGAATACGATGCGATATGGAAGCTTTATAGTGAGACCCCTGTGAACAAAGTATATAGAAAACTTTATATAAAATTAAATAACGACAATATCGTCGGATCTTTTTGTTTTCACGACATTTACGTAATTTACGACAATATTGTCGGATTGTAATAATATGTACTTGAATATTTTTGATTTGTTTTTTTATTTTTAGAATATCATTCCAAAATTTGAAAAAGGAACACAGGGAATCATCAGCTATCTGTTTATCTGTTTTTCACAGCCATCTTTTTCAGAAACTATATGACGCAAATACCTAGAAAAAGCACTTGCAGTATGTATGCTCAAAGATATTTGGAAAGAACTTAAAGATTCATAATTGGGTATCAAATAAACCCTCTTTACAACGCGAATTCAAAATACGTTACTTTGCGTTGCTTATTTTTATTGACTGTTACTCTTTAACTGGTATATTAATTAAAGTAATATCGTAGATAATGTAAAACTTAGAATAATATTGTGAATTACTTAGAGTAATATTGTATACTACTCGTATACGTGATATTCCGCGACTATTTCCTAACGTATCGCTTGGAAAAGTTCAAAAAGAATCTTGAACATTGAGAGGGTGTAAATTGAAAAAAACTTATTAGGATTGCATTACATTGCATACTTTTTTTACATGAAAAGATACACTTTAATTTGTTATTTGTGGTTGGTAATAATGACAGTACGGAACATTAATTGTGTAAGTACGCATTTAGGTGATTTTTATTTCTATTTCACATCACACTATTTCTTATTTGGAATGGGCAGTGCCAACTAGAACCAAATAATAAGTTTACAGACAGAAAACTAGAGCCATAGCCATAGGGATGGTAGGTGACCATGTCATCACCTTTAGAGGATCCTAATAATAAGCCCTGTTGCTTGGTTTACTTGTACAACATACACAGGAAGACAAGGACCTTGCATATCTATGTGTTTTAACTCCTTTATAGACTTCCTTAAGAAGCAAATAGTTGTAAAGTCTATACTATAGTCGTTATAGAATTCCTACATGAAAAACTAATATTGAGCTGCATATGTTTGTTAGAGATTATTAAACGGCTCAGACTCAATAATAGGATTACTAGAATTTAATTATTTTTATTTCGATTAGAGTAGAAAATCTTTTATCTTAAAGTTTTTCCAATATTTTTGTATTAATATTAAATAATATCGGATATAAACCATTGGTGTGTTGGATCTGAAAATTTTAAGTATACTAAACAAATCAAACAGGACAGTGTCAATAATGTTAAATTTTTATTATCCGATTTAGAAATTTTATAACCCAAATAATGGGTGGAGCATACACCAGAGGTGGGCGTAGTAATAGCACCAAACTACATTGAATGCATCAAACGTGTTACTTGAACTTGCTATCTGAACCAAAAGCGTCGCGTATTACGATTTAGAGGCGCAATTAATCATTTACTTTCGTGTTGTTTTTAAACGTGTTCAGATATAACATATTTTTTTATACTTTGTGATGTTAATTTCGTTTTATACAATAACAATTAGATTACGACATAGAAAAAGTCGTTTAAAAGAATTAATTACGGGAACTACTTATGTTATTATATATATATATAATTTATATATATTATATAATTATATGGGCGTATTTATTAATTTTTGAAGTTGATGTGTGTGAAGTTATTTTTTATTGAAATCTTCGGTTTTTAGGGTATGAGTGTTATTATGTAACATTTGCATAAAATGAGAATATATCCTCGGGCGTCTATGTAATTAATAATTACAAGTGAGATCGATATATAAATGATGGCGATAGGAAATGCACCAAAATATTATAACATTGAGAAAATGTAGGTACAGTAGTACTACACATAATTTCTATGCGGTTACAATATAAAACAAATTTACTGTTAGTGAAGCTTTCAACCAAGTAAGGCATGATACGCAACAGGACATTAAACATGGGAAAACTTTACGAAAGACGCGCCGCCGCACTCAATCAATCTTTACACCAGATAACTTTTTGTCGACTGGATAAATTGTCAGTGGCTAACCTCCAAATACAATTACACAATATTTCAGCCAGTTTTTACTTCAATTATTGCATTTCGTCATGCGGACGGCTGAGACTTCGTTTCAAAGATTCCGCAGTAACGAGATGTGTGCATATTGCATACCGAGATGTATAATATTGCTATCACAATTGTAATCTTAATCTCTGAGACATAAAAATCAAAATTGTATGGTTAATAAAATGCAGACAGTGAACTTCATGACCGAGGACGATAAGTTAAAAAATATTTTGTTTTTAAGTATCAATAGTATTTATATTGAATTTAGTACTTATACCTATTTATTGAAAAACACAACATCGAGTATCTGTCTTTACGGATTTATGATATGTTACAAAATAAAGCATGACAATCACTTTATAACAAAACTTAATCTTATTCATGTCCTTTTTTAAATAAAAATAAATGTATAAATTAACATTATTAATGGAAACATTAACATAAATTTTGAATATGTATGTTACTAAAGTTATTTAGTTTCTATCGAAAATATTTTATTCAAAAATCGAACATGTCATTCTGTTTTGTGCACGCTACTTTCACATCAAAGCCAGCCGCAAATCACGGCTCATCAGGACTGACACATCGACAACTGGCTGGTCTGTCGTGAAAATTAAGCCCTGCCATGATTAAAAATAAAAATAAAATCCAGGACAATTCATGCTTTAGATATGAATATTGAAGCTATTCTTCGACAAATATATGTATTAAATATTCGTTTAGATGGAGTCGTAAAGTTATTTTTTATTTAAGAAATGTCTACGACTATTAATTCTAGGAAGGATTGTAATCTCAAGCTTTGTATTAGGTTTAATTACAAATACATTCCAGTTAGATTTAGTTTTAATTAAATAATGTGTGTATATCTAATGTGATTATAAAAATTGGCCATGTACGTGTTCTACTAGCGAATAAAGGGCTCCGTAGCATTTTTATAAAATTATATACCTTTAAACTTAATTTTTGGAGGTGTATAAAAATGGAATTTGTGATATTTTTCCTGTAAACTTTAAGTAAGGTTTTGTACACCCTAAAATTCCAAAAATTCTGTAACGGACGGCCCGACGGACAGTCGTATAACTGATCATGTGAGGGTTCCATTTTCATGTTCTTCATTTTAAATTATGAAATCCTAAAAAACATTCAAAATTTTAGTCTAATAAGTCTTCGGACGTAATAGCATGTATCAATGTTTCTAAATGTATTCAAATCGTTCCATAATATAAATGTATTCAGTTCAAATTATTGTTGTAACCAGGTCTCAGTGTTGGAAACTAAATTTACTCATAATTTTACATATATTTAAATTGTAACACCATGAAAACACAGTCAACAATTATTGTCTCATAATTTCAGAAACTTACATGAAACACAATAGAAAACAGTGCTCTGGAAATGGATTTATTTTTATTAAAATAATAACTCCCACGTATACAACAAGTATTCGCAGTTAAATCGTCTCTGATTTCACTTCAGCTTGTTTAAACTGATCCACTTATTTTTGTAAATGGGCAAACAGTATTGAAGATAAAGAAGAAAAATCAGGCGGCTATAGAGATCTAAAGTTACTGGTTGTGATAGTCGACCCACGCACTCTGCTTTATTGGTCGGAATTGTCCCTAAACGCTACCAATGAGGCGTTTGTTGTTGTATATTTACAGCACCTTTAGTCTTGTATGCTTAGAGGTTGCTCTCGATAATAAAGTGTAAGAAATATGGAGCGGAATTCATGCGGAACTTACGATCGTTTAGACCCGACATTTTTTCTCTCATGTCCTTATGATGATTAGGTTTTTATTTGAATAAACGAACGAATAAAACTTCTACGTCAATAAATATAAACATGACATGAAATAAAACGTACATAACATTATAACGTTTTCTTAAAATTAAATTTTATTATTATCGTGTTTGCGTTTTTTTATTGATTGAACATACAAAATAATAATAATATACTCAGACATTTCTCACAGCGCCATCTAGTCCCTAAGTAAGCAGCACACCGCTTGTTTTATGAGTACTATAGACAACTGATATAGTACTTATATACTTTTCTTTTGTAAATAAATACACATTATACATAAACAGTCAGACTCGAGGCGGGAATCGAACCCGCAAATCCCGTTTTACTTTCCGACACGCTTAGCCATTGCGCCACGGAGGTCGTCAAAATATATACGTATATGTATGTTATGTGAGTATTAACAAAATGTGTTTTTAGACTGTTTGATTCCAACATACTCTTTGAATGTTAATATACATCAAGACGATTCCATCAACCTTAGGTACAGCTATTAACAAACTATGTGAAACGTTGTTATGTACCTAATTAGTAGATATTAAACACATGACATCGTTAAATATCTACCAATTAGGTACATACCAATGATGCTAAAGCAATAATAATTTCATGAACCTTACTGATTATTTAGTAGTTATTGTTAAATGTAATCCTCATTTTAATTAAAAACAATTGGTATGTAGAGGTATTTACGATTTCATTAGTTGTACCTAAGAGTTTATGATTTTTATACCTAACCAGAACTTCTGTTTTTGCGGCTACATTAGATAACAGTTTTCCTAAATCATTAATAAGTATCTAGTCACAACTTCTCTCATAATGAAGATAATGCAGATTTACCAAGTCCTCGTGTGTATGATAACATTCACCGGTGTATAACCGTAATTGTCAGTAACGTATGTATATTGTATATACATAAAAACAAGCTATTTCACGTTCAGGGTGAACAGTAAATCAAGACGTAACAGAATCACACAATTTGTCTTATAGATGGCAAAGCCGACAGATATCTAGTAATAGGTCGTTGACCCTTCACCTACAGGTAGGCGACGCCCACAGTATACACATTATGTCTTCACAGAAAAGCAAGCGTATGTAGTTTATATGTGTGCGCGCTAATACGCACGCGCCGTGGCATGAACACAACGGCAATATTTATTTTAGAGAGATTATGGGTGTTTATTGTAGCACCAGCTACGGTGCGACACCGATGTCGCACCGTAGCTGCGACACCAATGTCATACCGTAGCTGTGATTGGTTGTGACGTTATGATTAATCACGCCGTACGGCTACCAACAAAAGCGTGACCGCTTCCGTTTGTTATTAATTCATTCATCAGATCGTCATGAATACGAAAATATCTAATTCGCATAAACGGATACGTTGTAATGTCTTTGGATGCCTAAATAACAGTTATTCGAGCCCCGAGTTATGATTCTTCAACATAATTACAAGTAAGTAAATTTAACAAATATGAAAAACGTATCCTTGTGCATTGTTTTTTTATTATCATATACACATACGTATAAATATATGTATAATATAACTAAATGAGATGCTGACCGCGTGTCGTACCCTACGTACGACAAGCTTACGTATCCGGCTGAGTGGATAATTCTGTTACACGCGAGGCATTTTTCTATACCTACATATTTTCTGGCAACGGGTTAGCATTATTATAAGGTATTGGTAAAGGTCTCATACACTAATTCTTCATAATAACTTCCTCCTTATAATAAAATCATAAAGCCGAGTACCCGACATTTTTCATATTTTCCCTTGTCTGTCAGGTTAAAAGTTCCTCCAGATAATATGTAATAACATTTTTCCTCTAGATATGTAATATTATAAAAAAGTAACAGAATATGTACTTCACTGTAATTATTCCTTTGTATACATACTTCTCGATTGGACGTTTACAGAAAATTAAAGTGTTTCACAAAAGGCGAAGGCAGGCGAGATTAAAAAATTTCATTAGGAACATCTATTTTATGTTCATAAAAATATTGATTCCGGTGCTCGGTAGGGGCTGCGTACCGTCAATGTTTATCTTCCAAGTCTGTAGATAAAAGAGCATATTAAAATTTATTAGGGAGTACAGGGAGCGCGTGCTTCATCAAGTAATCGTAAACAAATAGGGACTTTAATGTAAAACTATTTGATGTTCAAACATATAGAATGTACCTATTTGTTTACAAATTTCACACTTTTTTGGAGTTTATTTACATACATGTTACATAACATTTCTCGTTCGGGGTGGACAGAGCTATGTGCAAGAAAATCACACATTGACGCCATGTTTAACATTAAGACCAACAGTTGGCAAATTGGAACGTCATTGAAAGGGTGTTAACCCATCTCCCATTCCATCCCATTCTTTTAAAAAGTCCTTGGCTTATTTTTACGTTCCGGTTGGTTCTGGCGAGAAAAATTGCTGGCACGTTAAATGTATACATACATGTTTACTTTCTCATATCATAGAAGTTCTGAGATTTATCTACCATAATAGTATGCATCTACAGAAAGCTTTTTTATATTACTAACCCGTTATTGTGTAAGTTAGTACATCTGCTTTTCAAGCAGAGTCCCGGTTTCTACTCGCGGTCAGTTCAATTTGGAAAAGGCGTTTTTATAAATTTTCTTAGAATCTGGGTATCACTGTGTGCTATTCAGATCTTTGTGTGATATTCATAAGTTTAGTACTTAGTTTGATCACAGAATTTGTGTAGGTAGTAAGACTACATTCACGTTGCGCACAATCATTTTCCCGCAGCTAATTCAGAAATGGACGTTTTACATTCAATCAAAGTTTTTAGCTGGTTTTACAATTATTACGAAATCCATATTCTTTGTTTTTATTTATTGTCTCTACTGTTCTTAAAATACATATGTGCTATTAAGGTGCTATTCTTAAAATTCGAGTATGTAACTTTAAATATTCAAAATGTCTAACTTTAAATGAAAAAAAATGAAACCAACCTCAAAAAAAAATCACTGAAAAGTATTTACTTCAATAACTGTGAAATTTGATTATACAGGAACTTGTATCGTATTTATCAAGTTATTTTTGTACTTGAGTTTTGATTAGTAAAGGATATTTATTTCACACTTTTCAGTGATTTTTTTTGATGTCGGTGTTATATTAATTTTTTTATTTCTCCCTTTTGAGTGACCTTGGCCTTAATAAAAGTCTAGGAAGGTCTACAATTAACTTCTTTGGGCAATGAGTCAATGACAAGAGAATCATCAATATAAATAAATAGAGGTTATAAGCATTTCGTGTAATTCGGTGTTGTTTTATGTATCTTCGAAGTCGAAGCTCAAATATCAGTGAAATTTAAATGAGACCAATTTGGACTTATATCCTTTGAAATAAAAAATAATTTTCCAAATCGGTTTATAAATGATGGACCTTTTGAGGTAACAAACGTAAAAAAAATATATAGTCAACTCGACAACTTCTTCCTTTTTTTAAGTCGATTAAAAACTAACATTTTACATAAATGTTCAATTTCGTTTATTTCACATAAATAAATTTATGTAATGGCATTGTGATGCACAAGCACAGTGTATTGGGAACATCTAATGTCTAGTAGCGTCAAACGAAAAATAAAAAAATATAAAGGCAGCGTCGTGAGAAATAAGAAATACATTGTTTCTAAGAGTCAATGTTAATATGTACACAAGTTAATGTGTGTTTATTATTCTGTTCAGTACAGTATTTGCAGAATAAGCGTCTGAAGGGGTAACGTAAGTACATGCATACATCACATTAACGTACAGATAGGTTGATCAGGAATTGGTTGTTTACGTTGGCATTTTCAAAGATAAGCAGAACACTCCCAAATTCTATCCTCCATTTTCAACAACATGTTTACATTTGGCTGTTCCAACGATTACTTAGTGTGTGCGTCTTATGTGTAATACTTATTAATTATGTACTAAGATTGGATTCCCTATATTGAGGAATTCCCTTTATGGCACTTACATTGTAGCTACATATTATATTACATAAGTGTCAAAATATTATTCATAAAAAAGGCCAGCTTTAGATGAAGTTTGACATCTAAACACTAGAGGCAAAGAAATGTTTTTGTTGTACGATTCACATTCTCCCTTAAGAGGCAAGGCAAAGGGATCTGTGCCCATACAGTCAACGTCTTCAGTAATAAATACATAATATATTCTTCAAATTATTTGAACATACTCGTAGAACTATTGAAATGTGTGATGTGATGTATGTTTATAAAGTTCAAATTAAAGTGTGACTGTTTATAAAACTAACGAAGTTTAATATTATGATCTAGCGTTACGTTCGTGACAAAAAAATAGTTTTAATCGATCACGTATGCCATGCGTACCAATGATCATTTTCATAAAAAAAATTTAGCGAAAAGCCCTCGGCATACGGGTCCCGGCAATTATGGTCTACCGTTACATTTTTGATGTACAAATGTGATGATGGTATACGTGTAGGGCGGGTCTCGAGGATTATAGTCTACCATTACATTTGTGATGTACAAATGTTATGGTAGACCATACAATTTTTTATCAAAATGATCAATATACATGGCATGCGTAATACACATGGCATACATGTTTCGATTTTTTTTTTACTAATGTAATGGTAGACCATAAGTCTCGGGACCCGTCCTACACGTATGCCGATGTGTTTCTGCTGGATTTATTTTTTACAAACTCTCACTAGGCTTTTGGCATACGAGTATATGGCATACGTGATTCCATGTGATGACATGTCCCACCATCACGATCTTGCATACGCATCGTTAATCAATAGGTACTAAATGATGAAAATCCTGAAGGTCATACGTGATTCGATTGATTAAAATAATCTGTCGCTAGCTGCTGGTCTACTACTAGCTGGGGGTTTAATTGCCAATATTTTAAAACTTTAATTTAATTTAATTTAATTAAAAAAAAGTTATTTCTATAATTATTTTAAAATGTGATGTGTTTTTTGAGTGAAACTTTAAATTTTGAATATTTATATATAATGACTGACTTGTGTTATAAATATAAACATTGCATTGATGTTAGGACTTAATGTAAAATTTAAGTTAATGTAATTCCGTACATTTTTCAAAAACGCATATTACATAAAGTATTAACTTTCTGAACTTTTTCCTTTACCATGGGGGTTGTTGCCTCATGAATCATCCCCTACATTTCCCTCCTCTCCTCCTCCCCTTAAACCCCTAATTAATATCTACGTATACGTTGAAAAGTTCTTCTGTGAACATAATATCATGACGCAACCAAACTACACTGTAACTTCAAATGCAGTAAATATTTTAGTAAATTTATTTTATGGATTGAACAGTATAATGACAGGTACTTCGAGCATACCGTCTGTACCAGTTTTTTAAGATAAGCTCATGGACGTACTGCTCTAACGATACGTACATATGTTCATGGATAAGTCATTAGACTGATACGTATGAACCTATGGACGGCTAATCCATGGGATAAGCTCGATTAGCCTTAGGTACACGTTTATGTCATCTCATTTAAAGTGAATGACAATTTCATGACTAAATAAACGACACTCAATTGTCGGTCACTGAATTACACGTTAATTAAAAACATTACATATGTTGGTTTGATTTAACTGACAGTCAGAAATAGCCAAAATATTATACGCCGTTCGACATTTTCGACCTGCGCAGGAGCATTGGCAACAGATGGCACGTTCTATGCCTTCCTTTATAAGTACCTACGGGGGAAGCAATAAACACAATGCATTATTATTTACTAAACAGTTTATTAATGTAGCATCAATCCAAATAAACGAGCATTGCACACACCCACACGTCCTCATTGAACAAATCACGAAACTAAAACTCAGTGACAAGTTTCACCGCAAAAAAATCGCTCCGCCTGTAGTTGTAGATAGAAAACGGGCGTACTCAATAATCCATTAAACCATAACGCGAGAGTTTTGACAGATGACGTGCGAGGTTGGCGTCGCATGAGTGATGTGCTGTGTGACCTCAAGCCCGCGGGGATTACTATCTGTTTTAGTTAATCGATCACTATTTAAACTATTACCTTCGACATGCATATACCTGTACTATATACGTTATGTGAAATTAATTAGTGAAAGAAGAGATCCCTTTTAAGATAATATATTTAATGGAATAATTTGGAAACATTTTAAAATCATTTAAAGATTGAAAATATTAATAGAATAAAATATTATTTTGCGTTGAATAGGAATGGACTCAAAATATAGTAATGATGTGATTTTTATATTAACCGAATGCGTAATTTATCAGTGTTGCAATTATTTTTTTCAAATATCATATTTTTAGGATTCAGTTCATTAGACAAGAATGATAAATTTGAGGAGGCAAAATCAGTATAGGTATGTATAGAACGCGATGCTTGGCACTCCGTTTTTTCTTACCACCCCGTTAGTGTGAGGATATGTATATTGTAAATGTATATATTTATATGTATTAGAAAACGAGATAATTTTATACACTAATACGTACATACATACATATCTTCACGCTGTATCCCTAACGGAGTAGTCAGAGAGGACGGACCGCCAAGCATCGCGGTCCTTAGATACTTCTTTCGCTTCCTCAAATCTCATCATTCTCCTCACACATTTTCGCCTAGTTATGCAAATGCTTTTGATTTTTCCGTCGGCTAACACTCTAGCTATTTGATCTTTATAAGTCAGCCTTGGTTTAAACACTAATCATTTCATAAAAGTACAGAGTCCTCTGTGCACGAGTCGTACTTTCGTTTGATCGCATATTATTATTATTAATTTTGTTATTCATAAACGAATGTTCTTAAGTACCTATTTTTGGATGGCTATATACACACATCAAAAGTGTCTAGGGATCAAGTACGTTTTAGAGTATCGCCGCAATTGAGGATTATTATTTTAACTTTTTTGGATCGTTATTGATTCTATTTAATGATTTTCACTATTTGAATAAAGAATTTTCTTTAAATTTTGATTAAAAATAGAAAATCAACTGTCAATCAGGATTGCTATAAAAGTGTGAAATAGTGTTTTTACAAAACCATTACAATATCTGCATCGGAAATGAAAAAAATTGCATCGATATGGAGCGACGACATCATTTGACACGAGAAGAGATCATGAGAGCCGTCGGTATGTTGCAAGCTGGTTCCAGCCAACGTACTGTGGCTGTCGCTCTTGGCACTACACAGAGCGTCATAAGTCGTCTCTGGAAACGCTATCGTATCACGGACAGCGTGGCCGAGCAAGATAGAGGACGATCTCGCATCACCACTCGCAGACAGGAGCGGTACATCCAAAATACTGCTCGACGGCCATGATGTTGGCTACGAGGCTCCACAGCTCTTCAAGCTTGTTGATAAGCGACCAAACTATCCGAAATCGTTTACGTGAAGTGGGTCTGCGTTTCCGAAGGCCGCTGAGAATTCCGCCTATAGCACCCTGCAATCGTAGGGCCCGTTTACAATGAGCTCGCGAACACAGAAATTGGGAGGAAGAAGACTGGCGTCGTGTTTGCTTTTCCGATGAATCTCGTTTCGGTATGAGGCCGGATACAAGACGTACTCGAGTTTGGAGGACCTCTGGACGTCAAGAACTTTTGAAATTTTGTCAGGAAGTTCATCCATATGGAGGGGGAACAATAATGGTTTGGGCCGGCATTTGGATCGGTGGAAGAACCGATCTCATTTGGATCAGAGGCAACCTCAATGCTCAGATTTATGCGGAGAGGATTGTTTCAGACGTGATCATCCCTTTGCGAAGCGGGTTGGATGATTCGTTTCACACACGGCTAGAGTCGTAACACGCACTCTTGCAGATGCTCGCATCAACGTTCTGCCGTGGGCTACTCAATCGCTAGACCTCAACCCAATTGAGCACGCATGGGATATGCTCCAAAGAAGAGCTCTGCCGAGTATGGATGCCGTGCATACCCCACAACAACTTTTTGACTCGTTAGAAGGAACGTGGGCGGCCATTCCGTAAAGTGATTTTGATGAACTGATTTTAAGCATGCCAAATCGCTGTGATTGTATGATTCGTGTCAATGGTGGAAACACAGATTATTAATTTTTTTTTCTTTACAATATAAATTTAAAAAATCCTGATTTTTGGCTTTTTTTTGCCATTTATTTGACGATATTAACATAGGAATTAAAGTAAGAAGCCAGTCTGGAAGGCTAGATTTGATAAATATTAATTGGATAATTTTTTACAGTTAAAAATGTACTCGATACCTAGACTGTTTTGATGTGTGTTTTTATAGAAAGTTAACAAAACTGACATACTAGTGATGGAACGAGTATTTGCATAGGTATATCTATTCGCTAAAATTACACGATTAATTTTTCGATTCTATTTCTCAATGAAACGGGTATATAAATGTTTATGAAACGACAATGCGACTGCCATGATTTATAATATTTATTTACATTACTATAAAAACATTTTAATTAGGGAACAGCCTTGATTTAACTAATTTAAAAATTTATTACGAATGATCTAGAAAAACTATTAGTGTCTGATGCATTTGAGTGAGCGCCCGAAGACCGTGGTACATTCCTCTCAGGTGGTCAAAGCTCATTGAATATATTTCATGTAAACATCAGGAGTATTGGTAAGGATACAAACTTTAGCAACCTCATTCTCCTTTTAAACAGAATCAGTGTCGATCTTGACATGCTTATTCTATCAGAATGTTGGCGCAGCAAATGCCCTTATGTCGTAATTATATCAGGTTACTCAATTGTTACTAGTAAACACTGTAATCAAAACGACGGTTTAGCTGTTTTTATCCGCAATAATCTAAGCTGCGTTATAGAAGAACCTCCTGTAACGGACTGTAACTGCCTACTTATAAAATGCTATAATCGCCTTATATCGATCACCATCATACAAAAATACAGATAGATTTTGTACTACCCTAAATATGACGCTATCTTCTTTAAAACACTTTAAAACAGTAATCATAATAGGTGATCTCAACATTAATATATTAGATAAAGATGACACTACTTCTGACACACTCTTAAATTTGACTGCTTCTCACGCTATGTTACCCACTCACGTTTTCCCTACTCGCCTTAATAACTGCATCGATCATGTATTTTTTAAATCAGAAAAACCCGCAGTTACTCTAGTGTTAAACTCTCTCATTACTGACCACGCTCCCATCATTCTGCCCCCATCATTCTGGTTGTATGCCCCAATCTCAGCAGAAAAATGGTACACGTAAGTCTATATTTGTTGACATTCTTGCTTGTGTTGCCAAACTCGAAGCGGCTGACCTCTCCCACATTACAAACATTGATGATGCCAGGGAAAGCGGCGTGTGAATTGATTGACCTTATGTCGTCAGTTGTTACTTCTAATACCCGAATTACTTGTACCTCCAGTAGAAGGCGTACAACTAAAGCCGTGGATCATCCCAGGCCTTTTGCGCTGTATCCGAAATAGGGATAAACTTAGCTTGAGAACTAAACGTGAACCTAAAAATGAAACCTTGTTAGTGATATATAAAAGGTATCGCAACTACTGCAACAATCGCCTCAAAAGAGTAAAAAAAGAATTTGAAGACTGAATTCCTAAAACATAAAAAAAACCCTAAAGAAACTTGGAAATTAATTCACGGTCACTATAAGGTCACAACACACACAATAAGGTCACTCACAAACCTTAAACAAAACACTTCTCCACCCAGCCAACTATTACATCTTCATAGAAATCCTAAAATATAGCTGTCAATATTGTAAATGATTTCTTTGCAAGTGTGGGTAAAAACCTGGTATCGAAAATAACTGTATGCCCAGATGTTGCAGTTTTGGACGGTTTAAACAAGGATCTAGTTATAAACCAATTAAACTCCATGGCATTGCTTGATACTGACAACGAGGAGATTGAAACAATTATAATGGGGCTTAAGATCAATAGTGCGGTTGGCTGGGACAGTATCCCAACCTCCCTACTTAAGGCTGCTAAACACGTTTTGATACCAGTTCTACGACACATTTTTAATCTATGCCTTCATACTGGTTTCTTTCCCAAGGTTTTCAAAAAGGCTTTGGTGCACCCTATTTACAAGAATGGAGATAGAGATAGTGTCACAAATTACAGGCCAATATCAGTTTTGTCTAGTATTTCCAAGATTCTTGAAAACATCCAAAATAAAAGACTATTAAGAGCTTTCTAAACTCTAGGGATCTCCTTGCACCCAACCAATATGGCTTTAGAGCGAGTAAAGCGACGGAGGATGCTGTTTTGGATCTACCGGCTCTGTGGTTCACAACTTAAATGCAGATAAAAAATCTGTCGGCATCTTTCTTGATTTATCTAAAGCATTCGAAAGCAGCTGTCTCTGTCCCAATATTGTTAAACAAAATAGAGAAACTTGGAGTCCGAGGGTATACACTGAATCTTTTTCGAAGTTACTTGACTGACCGATGTCAATGTATCACTATTGATGGTGTAATGAGTAGTGAACTAATGGTGTCCTATGGGGTTCCACAGGGTAGCGTTCTTGGATCTACCCTGTTTCTGACATACATTAATCATTTATGCAACTTGCACCTTCCAAATCTGAGAATTATAACGTATGCAGATGACACGGTGTTGCTAGTCTCTGGTAACAGTTGGGAGGAAGTTCGCTTGCATACTGAATGCATACTACGTGTTGTTATGTCTTGGCTCTCGCGAAATCTCCTAACACTCAATCTTAAAAAAACAAAGTTTATCGCCTTTGCGCCTTTATTACCTTCACAACCAAACACAACATTTAGTTTACAGGCTCACAATTACCTCATCTCAAATATAGGTTCTTGCACGTGTCCATTTATATCTCGTACCCACAGTATTAAATATCTCGGTGTACATGTAGACAGTCTGCTGTCCTGGAAACAGTACGTTGAATCTCTAATAACTCGCACTCTTAAACTCATTTTCGTCTTTAAGAAACTTAGATCTAGTGCTAACACTGATACTTTAAAAACAGTTTACTTTGCTTTGGCCCAATCAATACTATCGTATTGCATCATATCTTGGGGATCAGCTGCAAAGACGCTTATGTTAAGACTAGAAAGAGCACAGAGAGCGATACTGAAAGTGATGGCTTCTAAATCGATTAGATTCCCTACCGTAGAACTATACGCACTCTGGAAAGTGCACTCAATACGCAAGCTCTTCATATTAGCCACTATTCTACGTAAGCACTCTCAAGTCCCCTATGATCCAAATATATACGTAAATAAGAGAAGAATCATACGTTTCTGTGAAATTAAAAGATATAGAATTGCCTTATTGGGTCGCCACTACAACTTTCTTAGCCCGGTTCTTTACAATAAAATCTGCCAAAAAATTAATGTATACCCTGATTCTTACCAAGAATGCAAATTTAAACTCTCATCATGGCTTCTCAGTCTCACTTACGACGAAGTTGAGATATTAGTTAAACTCTAAAGTAAATATTCTCATTCACAGCATTTCTACTTAGAGCATCTCATCTCACTTATCAGTACATAATCTAACGCATACACTAACACTCGCATAGACACACATACACCTACTTGCATACACACGTTACATACACACACACACCCACACACACCTACACACTATACCATTCCCACCCGGATGCCACAAAAAGGGAATGGATAAAGTAAATTTTGAAATTTATTGGAAATCTTTTTAAATAAAATTCTATTTTAAAAGGAATATTATGATATAATTTGAAACAAATAAATCAATACTAATTTTGTAAATAAAATAGAAACAGAAAGATATCAAAGTGGTTGTGATGGTGTGGTGTAGTTTACAAAAATCAGATATAAATACCTTTCACCTTATAATTTACACATTATGTAAAAAAACACAACTCATTGTCCCATACTCCACTCTCGAATGTTATCTCCAAAATTATAAGTCGACTTTATATAATTTTGCAATCAGCATCGTCATTGCAAATATAACATAACATAACATAACATAACTTCACGCTGTATCCCCAACGGGGTAGTCAGAGAGGACGGAGCGCCAGGAGTCGCGGTCCTTACACACCTCTTTCGCTTCCTCAAATCTCATCATTCTCCTCACACATTTTCGCCTAGGTATGCGAGTGCTTTTGACATTTCCGTCTGCTAACACTCTGGCTATTTGATCTTCATAAGTCAGCCTTGGTCTTCCTTGGCTTCTTTTACCACTCACTTTTGCTCTGTATATTTTCTTCGTCAGTCTTTCATCACTCATTCTTTCCATGTGCCCGAACCATCTAAGCATTCCTTTCTTCATTTTTACAATAACACTGTTGTGCAACCCTGTCATACTGCGTATCTCATCATTGCTTATCCTGTCTGCAAGCGTGACACCGCACATATTTCTGAGAGACCGCATCTCCACAGCATTTATCATACTTTCACTCGATTTCGGGCATATCCAGGCCTCACTGCCGTACAACAAAGTTGGCACCAACACCGCATTGTGGATGGCCATTTTAGCAGTGTTAGATATATTCACACTACCCACTAATGCGGACAGAGCACCGTTCACTTTATTGCCGGCTGCTACCCGTCTCTCCACATCCAACTCACATCTTCCATCCCTCGAAAACGCACTCCCCAGGTACACAATTTCATTCACCTGTTCTAGACATTTTCCATTTACACTAATCACACATTTCGTTTGTTCCGCTTCTCTTTCAAACACCAGAACCTTAGTTTTGTTCACATTCAATTTCAATCCTTTTACTTCACAATCTTCTTTGCAAATATAAGTTCTATAAACTCGTATGAAACTGGTGCGTCACCTTGATTAATGTGCTCTTTATCCGACTGAAGCCATTGCTCCCCCTTATTCTTGTCGAGGGGTCCATTTGCCTTGGAAGTTTGGGCGACATCAGTTTTCTGGTTCGAGCCTCTTTCTTTTTCACTTTGCCAACATCTTCTTTAATATTCTTAAGAGATTTTACTTTTACAAAGAAATCAAATATCTTCTTTTTGAGGAAAAAAATAATCTCTTTACTCCATCACAACCATTCTTGTTCTGTCCAAAAAACCACCTCGCTCTCTTTTTTTTCTCATTTTTCAAATCCTGTTCTATTCTTCCAAAAAAAAAACATATTTAAATTTTTAACTTGCCAGTTCTACAATTATTTCCTCTGACAACCTCTAAGCTCTTAAAAAGAAGGTACAATAGCGAAAAAATGTTACAACACACATAACTCCACACACACACATCTGCCTACTAATATTCTATTTAATTATTAATTAAGCTTTATTAGACTAGTTTTACCAACTCAGGTTTTTAGCATCAGCTTTTTAGAACGTCTTACTAAAGTTTGTAGATTTTTGGGCGCTGATACCTGCGACTCAGTCTTCGTGACTAATGCGGTATTCAACGTGCAATGCAGTTTTTTGTACAATATATTAAAGTTCTAATAAAAAAAATATTTCATTCATTTCATTTCAGAATTGAATAAATTACACGAATTTCTTATACGTTGACAAGAACTATCGTACCTTAGTACTGTGTACAACTTTGACTGGAATCTGTCACTCATACTTGCAAATCTCTCGTTATTACACGACATGGAACTGTTGATACACTACGACATTTTCTGAGTATATTTGTTAATTGTTCACCTACATGACCTCTGACTTTGATTTGAGTCAGTACTGCCTTTGTCATGTCTACATTTTTTTAATCCAGTTTTTGATCTTGACGACGCTAAAAAATTGAAGGCATGAGTAAGCAAAATGAAATTACTCAGGGATATTATTATATATTTGTTAGGTATATTCTAAATATATACTAATGACTAGTGCATATACATACGAAGTCAGTTATTAGACAACTAAATCAACAGTGTTTATAATGTAGTCACGATTTACATGAAAGAGTGTTTTGCACATTGTATTTTGCGAGTCATATTTCGTATCAATAGCGCAATATTCATTTATTGCGGATATAAATTTTAAAGTTCTGCATTATTTAGATAAAAAAGGCAACACCAAGAACTTAGATAAACTATCAGATGGGAGCACCAGTGTTTCTTAAGATACAAGAAGTGCTATTTTATATTCCATGTACCACGAGTATATGGAAGCTTCGAAGCTTCTAAAACTCTAAAAGTTTCATAGTATCCATTTATTCATGTATTTTATCATAAAAGGAAATTTATCTTTGTACAATAACAATAACAGCGATCAAAGTCAAAGTTCAGTAAAAGAAAGGAGTTATAAAATAAACAACAGATATCATACTTAGTATTTTCTCTCTAACAAATTATTACAATCTTCAAGTTTTTATTTAAGAACTTTTCTTTTTTGTGATTCTTCTTATTTATTACTAGTCATAAACTATATACACCTAAGTAAGAACCTTTATCTTGAAACCACAAACAGACATTTCAATTTTATTTAGGTACATGAATAGATCTATAGATTAAAGCAATATCCCTGTATTTTCACACTAAAGTACAAAAAAGTATACAGGATTTACATGATTTGACTATTTCGCTGTAAAGTTCATAAATAAGTGTATGTTTTCACTTTATCTTTTGACTTAGTACATTAACCTACATAAATAACACTTTTGAAAAGCACATAAGTCTGTATAGACAGTACATAATTTTTTTTGATTAAATGTATTAATACATATTATTTTCGTAGACAGCATTGGGTAGGTAAATATGATATATTTACAGCAGTCAGTAGACAGTATTTGATAATATGTTATTTTTACCAAATGCTGTCTACCGCAAGAACGGACAGCGGATTTCTAATTTTATATGTATAGTTTCATTGCAGAAAATGAGCATGATAAACTATGGACTAATTTAATCGATTATTATTATGACATCAAAGGCGACGTATATCCAAATAAATACAAATTATGATGTCAAAAAAAAAAATTAAAAACAACATCGATGCGTCAGGGGTACGACTACACTGTGCTTAAGACGTGTAACCACAATTTACTATGTATTTAACACACTACATGTAATTAGAACAGGCGCAATAAATAAAACCGAATTTGTTAAGAAAATGCCTATGAGCATTGCAATGATGGTGTTGGAATTCTACTTTTTTGCTTGTGTTTATATTTTTTTAATGTCGATCTTTGTGTCAATTGATTGTTCTTTTATTCAGAGATGTCAAAAATAATTGGAATAAAAAACACATATGTAACTATCGTGCACAATTTTATTTTTATTGTTCATGCTGATACACAGTATCTAAATGTACATTTTTGCGGTTGATAAGTAGCTAATTTCTCATTTTACAATTTGAATGTGACAAGTTTACTTGTTTACAAGTCTACTTATCGCACGCAAATTTTGCTTGACACACGCAAATTCTTGATTTAAATTGAAAAAAGAACGTAAAGTGAATAATTTAAAAAAAAAATCGATTTTAGTACCCATCATACCCAGTGTCATCAGTGTGAAAGATAAAGAAAATCTTGATTTCGAACTTTAAGATTAAAATAGTAATAAATAATAATAAAAATATTACTTTCTACAATTTTTCTTAGTACTGAAATTATCTCCACATTAGTAATAAAAAATAGTATCTGCAACTCGTGCGGTGTTGTCGATTGGCCACTCAAGCGAATGAGCGTACGAGCGAATTATATTTTTCTGTTGTTTTTTTATTAAGTAAATGAGATATTTATGTTTTGTTACAGAAAAGATAGCATTGCTTCTTATTATGATTACTGTGTTAAGGAGTGGAAAGCAAACTTGTTAATAGCAAACTGTTTATAGCAATAACTGTCTTAGTTATTATGAATACACGCATTCTACGAACCGCCCTTACCAAAAGTGGTTCGTCCCAAGCCATGTAAGAGCGATCGAGTTACAACATAAACTCCATGTGTACACAATTTTACATACAATGTGCTGTGGGCGTCACATATACTAACATTTAATGGTGACTAGGATTTATCCACGGATATGCTTGAACTCATTTAGATAAAACGTAGCAAGCGAAATTTTGAAATTACTTTAGTTTTCAAATATTTCAAGATTTTGGACCAATTATTGAAAGGTTGAAAATTTCTTAAATAGTAGGTATCGTTATTCCAATTTCTTCAAATAAATCTTTGTTTAATAAAATTTTGTCTCTATAATGCGAAATAAAGTTTATGTACTTAATTACATGTTGTAGTTAATGGCAACCCTCATTTGTGAGTCTTTCAAAATTCTAACTATATTGATTTTTCTGTACATAATATAATTTGTCAATTTTTGATTTATAACATTTCTTAAAATGTGACTAACTGTTAACTATTACCAATGAAAAATTTTTATCATGAATCGACTATGTTTTGATAGAGTATTACTTTTATTTGTTAAATGAAGTTTATAAAAACATAAAATAAACACAGACACACGCACTGTTTTAACATTAAAATTATATATACTTATTCGCATCATTGTACTAGGTGATTTATCTTTTGATTATTTCTCTCGCGCTGCCGGCGCCGGCAATGGCATGTATTTAACGACTATCAGGTGGCAATAGGTGTGCGACGTGTAAAGCAGGGTTGTTAGCATTACTTGTTACTTCGCTAAGTGGACTTCTTTGAACGCGCCATATAGAGGCAAATATCAAATGCGTTTATTATAGTAAGAAGAGGTTGAATTTGGTTCCAAATTGGATTTGTACACTTTTGATTACAATTGGTTTTAATTGTATGTTTTATAAGCTTCCTTAATATTGCTACAAATAAAATTTGCAGTGCCTTTAATGTAGTTGTAGAAAAATTCAAGATAACTCATTATACTGAAGAGTCGTATTATAAAAGAAAAGTTTTTTTAACCCCCGATGGAAAGCTCTGTCAGCCTAGCCAAAAAATCCCGATTTTGCCAGATATTTTTGGTGGGACAATCGAATATCTGAACTACCTTAATACAATCGATTTGAAGATTTTTACACAGAAATCGAAGTACAAAAGAAAAAATAGATGATACCTTCGGGCATTGTATGTCTATGTGTGTGTTTGTCTGTGGCAGCTCTCGAACGGATGAACTGATTTGCATGTGGTTTTTTTATGTTTGAAACCTAAGCGTATAGAACCGCTAAGATGTTTTAGAACATTGCTTTTTTGTATTTTTTTAGCGACTTCCCACCCAATTATTTGCTAACTATATTGTTGTAGTAACCTAAGTTTTCTAAATGTTATACAATACACGAATTATATGTAATTGTTTATCGCTTTTTATTAGGGTTCCTTAGCCAAATGGAAAAAAACAGAAACCCTATAATTACACACTGTATGTCTGTCCGTCTGTCTATCCGTAGGTCGCAGCCATTTTATTCGGAAACTATTGGTGTTATTTAGATGATATTTGGACGATTTTCTATGACCCGCTATAAAACGGAGTAGTAAAATTACAAAGACAATTACATTAAAGGTGTCGCTTTATACATTTACTTGAGTAATGTAAAAAAAACTCCCATGTGCTTAAGCGTGCGGAGTATCTTTAGATACATAGATCTTTGAAATTGATGTAAAAGTGATTTTTTTATTAAAGTCAGTTCTTGGTGACACATGCCCTTCTAAAGTCGTAAAAAATGTGTCTCACCCCTCCAACTTTTCAGTATGGGGTGGAAAAGTCTGAGAAAATTTAAGACAGCAGAACTTAATAAACACTTTCGACGAAAATTAGTTTTAATAAGATGTGATATCTTCCGTCACGTGCTAGGCGACTGCAGAATTACTTAGTATATCCCTATTTCTTGGAAACAGCTGGAACGATTTGGATAACATTTTCTACATACCTAGATAATATATTGTTTCTGTTACAGTAGGACTTTATGCGTAGGGAATAAGGTCGATTTTTGGTGGAATTCGAAACATAACTTTTAGTGCTTATATCTCGAGACCTAGGCTTTATCGAGTTATGACCTAAAACGCATTGCTAGGTTTAAGGCCTACTATCGAATGGTATAAGTCAAATTAAGAAAGAAGAACCAAGTTGCACCTCGAATATTCCCGAGCGATGACGTGTCATGTGCCTATGACTCATGCAAACAGGCGGCGTCGAGAACAATGTTGAATTACCGTTAGCGAGCGTAATTCACTAGAAAGTTCCACCCTCTTTTTAGCAGGCTATAAATAGAGCTCCGTGTCCGCCGCCGAGTCAGTCTTTCTCAACTATCGTTCGGAGCGACATATCCAGGCGACATCAAGGCGAATTACGAAGACCACTACGACGACTACTGCGACGACCTTGGATAGAAGAACTCTGCGATTCGGGAACGTTGTTATTGAGTGAAGCGTGTACCTTCGGTGACTACTACGCGAGTACCTACTCCGAGGGCGACTACGAAGATTAGGAACCGCCGTAATTAAGTTCGCGTGTTCTTGACATCTACTTGTACGAAGAAAAATAAACTCTTTGCACCCTTAACCGGCATCTTATTACCCTCAGCTCGTAACATTTCAAAGTTTATTTACAATGGCACATCCCGTTTTCACACTATTCTTTTTTGTACAATATCTTTTCTAGTGCTAGTATAAAATATACCGGTATCGGTGAGTTAATGTTGAAGTACCAGCGAGCTAAAACATTTAAACATTGATATTAGCTATACTTGATGTAGCATTGACTAAGCTGTATTGCCAAAACATACATACTGGGTGAGTTTCTTCTCGGTTCTTCTCAGTGTCCAGATTTTCTTTTCACTTCTCTTTGAACCGAACTAAAGTAGATTTGACGTTCAAAAATACCTTGTAATTGGGTTTACTTGAATAAATTGATTTCAATTAGATTTTGAACATAACTCGAAAGCGAATCTTAAGCGAAGCTCGGTCACTTGGGAAAAACAAGCAGTCCACTCTTGGTCGCTACGCACGCGTCGCTTAAGCTCGCTTGTCTCTCCGTATAGTTCTCGAACTCTCCACGCGCCTATGTTGCGTTATGTGAATTAGTGTGTTCGCGTCGAGCCCGCGCTCCCTGCAGCACCGTTGCCCGAGCAGTCTTCTGCGTCGCAGCCGCGCTGCCTCCCGTTCGACACGCCAACTCGGCGTGCAATTTTCATTGTGCACAGAGTGTTTCTGTTTAAAAACGACTTAACGAAAACCACGACTTAAGTGGTCGACCGAGAATACCCAGCGGTATTAACGAATCAGTCGGTCTTCGACCCGGTAAGCCCGCAGTTCCACTTCAGGAAAACAAATGTCCGGAAGGAGCCAGCGATCGCGATGTGGTTAGGGGAGTAAGTCGTGGGTTCCCTCGCGTCCCCCGGCTGGCCGCCAGTGCTTCTAGCTGTAAGTTAGTTAAGTTTATACAAGGTTTAGGTACACATCTCTGGCGGCCCCTGAGGCCTCCAAAACTGCCGCGGCCCCTCATTTCAATCGAAAAGCGCCCGCCTCACTGGCCACCCCGGCCCCTCAAGCCGATAAGGTCAAGATACCACCACCGGTGTACATCCAAGAGAACTCATCATGGACCTTAGACGAGCGCCGCATCCAATTTGTCTCCGCCCGCAACACTGCTCAGGGCATCAAGGTGCAGGTACCACCTCACGCTGACCATCGCAAGCTCACGGCGTCTCTATTCTCAGAACGCATAGGTTTTCACACCTATGCACTCCCGGAGGAGCGCCAACTCCGCGTGGTCATCTGCGGCCTCCCCAAGGAACTCCTCGAAGAGCTCATTCTCGGTGACCTTAAGTCGCAAAACCTCCCGGCGCCAGGGAGGCCACGGCGTTGAACGTGCGGTCAACGGCTTTAGGTTGTGCATTAGTGCAACCTAAGGCCGTTGGTCTTAGGTTGCACCGGTCAAACTCGCGCCCTCAGTGCCATCATAACCCGCGTCCTAAGCGCTAACTCAACCTGCACCCTCAGCGCCAACTAAACCCGCGCGTTTAGTGCCAGCAAAAGCCGCAATTGCACCGGTTCGCTCTCAACCGGCTCGAAAGACCTTAGCGCCGACGCCAGTACAATAAACGTGGCGTGAAGGACCCGCACCCCAAGCGTGTTTAGTGGCACCGGTTACTTCAGCACCTGATCTCCTCGGCGACATTAAAATGCTCGCCGATCTTGTTAAGGATATTAACCTTAACGAAATCAAATTAGTTGCGCGAGAAATTCGTGACTGTAGAGACGGGATGGGACGGCTAATTATACTCGCCGAGCAAGCGTCCTTTCTGGACAGCCTAAGCCGCTTCACGGTGCCCCCTCGTAGGTTATAAAACCGGGTATCCACGAGAGAACTCCCTCTGCGCGCATCAAACCGCGCGGTCTCTCGGTTTTTTTTTAACGCGGATGGACTCCGCAGGCAACGCTCCTTTACGAGTTTACGCGAAACCACCAAATAGATATATAACCTGCGCTACGCACTAAGAGCGACCCTGGCCTCTCTGGGTTATGGATAGGGTGCTCTCTGGATAGGGTGCCCGCCCCCAAAAGCGGCACTTTTATCCACTACAGAAAATCCCTGTACTGCATTCCGATTGATACCTCCGCTCTCACTAATATAGAGCCGTCAGTGTGCCGGGTGACCCTCACGGGGTACGCGCCTATCACACATGCGTGTGTATATCTCCTTTCCGGTAAAGCGCTAATTAGTAACGATTTAAAGGCCCTCCTAAACTAAGACGACTCTGTCATACTCGTCGGCGATCTCAACGTTAAACGGAATTCGCACTCCACCTCGCGAAATGGCCGAGCTTTAGACCAACTGACTGAAGACCTTAACTTTGACGTTATCGTCCTCATGATGCCCATCCGCTAACCCAAAGTTACAAAGCACAGACCGGACGTACTCAACATAGTGCTTCTGAAGAACGTATCTTTAACGCTGCATTCAATAGAGGCGTTACGAGGTAAACTTTGACCAAAAGCCGGTATTAAACTAGAACCTATGACAGACACACGGATGCTCATAAAAACCGTGACAGATTGGCAGAGATTAGACGAAACGCTAAATTCTGAGAATTCACCGCGGCTGAACGCGATACCGGACGTTATCCACTCCGCCGAGGACGCGACCGCGACGATAGACGCGCTCACCGCCCACATTTGCGACTTGGTTTCTTCTTGCTCCTGGGACGTCCCGGCGGCGAACGATCACCGCTGGGAGCACCTTGGGGACATCCACCGGATAATTAAAGCCAAGAACGCCGCGAGCCGCGCTTAACATTAGTTTCTTGCTCGTCTCAAAGCACTTCCGGTCTCGTCATAGACGAACAATTTGGCTTTCGAGTTAAAACTCATGTATACAACAAGTGCACCGCCTCGCGGAACACATCCTGGAGGGTCTTAACCATCCGAGTCACTGCATAGGCACGAAGGCCCTTTTCTTCGATTTAACGAAGGCGTTTGACAAAGTCTGGCACGCCGGGCTGATGTATAAGCTGCGCCGGCTCGGAGTGCCGGACGATCTCGTACACATAGTACGGGACTTTTTGTCGGACTGCTCCTTCCGCTATAGAGTCGAAGAGGTGCTCTCCTCTCCCCGCCTCATCAGAGTAAGCGTCCTACAGGGCTCCGTTTTATCGCTCATTCTCTACTCGCTTTACAAGAACGACGTCTCCAAAATCACCGGTGTAGAGCTCGCCCTAGTCGCGGACGATACTGCACTTTTCACATCAGACCGTAGTCAGCTCAGAGTTCTAAACTCCTCCAAGTCGCGGTCACGAGGCTAGGGGAGTGGTTCCGACTTTGAAGAAGCAAGGTCAACCCCGAGAAAAGCGCTGCCGTGTATTTCTCGAGGGGAACCACAACCAGCCTTGTCCACCACGCTTACACTCCGCACGATTACACACTTCGGTCAGGATATCCCCTGGACTACTGGACTAGGAAAGTCAAATACCTAAGCGTCACCCTTGACAGTGTCATGACCTTTTGCCACCACATCGAAAAGTTCCGCGACCGCGCCGCATTCGTCCTCGGCCGTTTCAATATGCTCATTTGCGCCAAAAGCAAAATGTCCCCCAGACACACTATTACTTTATACAAGACGAGGGTCAGACCTATAATGATGTAATGCCAGCGTAATATTCGCTCACGCTGCGCCCACTCATATCAACTCCCTTGAAGTAATTCAGATCAGATTTATGCGCAGGGCCACTGGTGCCCTACATTATGTGCGCAACTTAGATCTGCACTACGATTTAGAATTGCCCTCTGTAAGGCAATATCTAAAAGAGGCGTTCCTACGCTTCTTTCACCGTTCCTCCCTAAAACCAAACCCCCTAGTGGTCAGAGGATTATCGCACACCCCCGAGTCCTGCGTCCAGAAACGTTATCGAAGGCCTAGACATGTGTTAGGCGACAGCGACGACGATATTTCACATTCGAACTCGAACATGCCCACTTACACTAGGCGAGGACGTCCCCCGCGACACCCGTAGGGTCACACGTTTAGAAGCTCGATCACGTAGCACTGCATGCACACACGCGGGCCTTAAGCCCGAGGTCCGCTCATCATACGAGGTATCCTTCGGCTGGAGGAACCTTCAGGCGGTCGGCCAATTGGCAGAGTGCCTTGAGCGCTCGCCCCAACGCGACCAGTGACACTGTAAAAGGCACTAGGACTAAGAGCAAAGAGGGATTTTTTTAGTCGGTTCAAATCTGATACTACTCAGTCGGCGTAGTCCGGCTGAATGTCCGTGGGAATTTTTTCGCCTCTCAGAAACGAAAACAAAAATTGGTGACCTGAGTACTTAAATAACAGTAAAAATTCATGTCGACTATGGAACCCTTCACTGTTCGCGGTCCAATACGCACTTGTTCGGTTTTTAATTTCGCTTTTGTAGAAGAGAAGAGAAGCATTTTAGATTTGTAGATTTAATTTGAAAATACAGTAATTCGTTTATTAAAGCGCGTTTGATGGATTTAACAACGACCGTAGAAATTAGCACATTGTAAAATGGATATGATAATACTGTATTTTCTATTCATGATTAATATTGCAGTAAAATCCACACACACACACACATGTATACATATCTTCACGCTATATTCCTAACGGGGTCGTCAGAGAGGACGGAACGCTAAGTCTCGCTTTTCTTACATACTTCTTTCACCACCTCTCAAATCTCATCATTCTCTTCACACATTTCGACTAAGTATGCAAGCGCTTTTGACATTTCCGTCAGCTGACACTCCTTTCTTCGTTTTTACAATAACACTGTCGTGCAAAGCTGTCATACTGCGTATCTCTTCATTGTGTATTTTATCTACAAGGGTGACACCACACATATTTATATTACAGATTGCAATATATTATATTAATAATATACATATAATAATATTGCAATATATTATAATAATAATATATTTCATATGTAAAGGAAGTTCTTCGCCCTTCATTTAATTTAAACTTGCCGCGCATTGACATGACAGCTCTGTCGACGTAGCTTGAAAGTAAAAAGGAGTATTCTGTAGGTTGAAGAGAGAGGTTATGTTTCATTGAAAGACTACGCAATAAATTTAAATTATCATAGTGGATTAAAAGGAAAGTGTGAAATAGTAGCTTCAAATTTTGTTTCTCTTTTCAGGTAAGTTACAGATAAGATTCCTATGTTATTACTTTAAAGAAATAATATAATACGTTAAACAATATTTAATGTCTAATAAAAAACTCAAAATATTCTCTTTTCAGAGCAATGCAATTTTGTTTTTATTTAAAAACAAAAACAATCTGTATTTTTTGTGCATGAGGAGTTTGCTTGAACTTACTTCGTTATAAATACATACATAAATACCTAAACTTGTGCGTAAGTATACATTGTTTATAAGATATATTATGTATGCAATTCTGAACTCAAAACGGTTTATGAACAAACAATGTACATGTATATTGTACATTATACATACATCGATATGCTTCTCGATTTTCCTGTAGGTGTGCTGCTGTTTTATTGTAAACCTTATCACTTTTTAAAAATTACTGTAAAATATTTAATTATGTTAAAATCACTTGGTTTGTAGTTCTATGCCATATCTGTATCAGTTTCTTTATAGGAATTAAATATCACATATTCGATAATATCCCACGTAAGATAAACAGAATAAAATAGCGTTCTCTGTAATTTTGTATATGTAATTTCAAATAATTAAATTACTTTGAATTATTTTATAATTATTTTGAATTACTCTAGTAAGTAATAAGATTATGTTCTTTCCTTGTTTATCACGAATATTATGTTTTTACTGTGATACGAAATTGCATAAAATGGTTGATAAGATTTCCAATATAAAATGCGATACTTTAGATTCGCAGTATAAGATTCCACATCGTTTAAAACTGTTTACATCTACTTCCCAGATCAACTTATATTGCGTAGGAATAAAATATGGCAACAAGATAATTTTAATAAGTAATAAGACCGGAATTTAGTGCTTCACTTATTATATGCAAAGCCTCCCACGTAAAAATCTCTTCAGAGGCAGTCACTTAAAATCCCATAAAATATCCAGTGAACGGTAGAATGTAGGCGTATTTTTTAAGTACAAAAAGTGGATTAAGGTTTTGTAAGATATAATCCGACTGTATATCAAGGATTTGCGGAATCTCGGTATTTAGGAACATTTATTTCTTTTTGTGTTTTTTGAGATGTCAGAGTTTATATACAGTGCCTACACTGACACATTGACTAGGTATAGGCGTGTTATTTGGAAATTTATATTATTCGCTATGCATGAGATCTTTGGGTTCTTAGGTTCTTATGGGCCACCCTGGAAAGAAATAGAGTATACATTTATATAAAAGCGCCTTAACTGTATTAATTAAAACGATTTCGGTTGTGAAATAAAAGAAATGATTGACAATTTCTTCATCAATTTATTTTAAAAACAACCATATCTTAAATTTATCGCTCCCTTAATTAACCTTATGGGTCTCACAAACTTTTATTTATTTTGGAAACAAAATGTAAACAATTTTAAAAATAAATTTCTCGAGATTTATAACTTTTGAGCTTTACTCATACCAAATGTTAATTTACAAACTTTGCAACAAGGAAATATTTATAGCATTGATTATTACATAGAAAAATAAACAATTTACCTTAATGAATAAAAGATTACTCAGAATAGTACGTCATCATCTAAGAAGTCTAGAAGATGTAATCAGATAGCCAGCCGAACTGTCCCGCCAATGTTTCAAGTATCCAAGGTGTCCACGAGACTTAAAGTGACTCTGAATGATGAGATTCCTCAGCCAGCCGAACAGTCTCTCCAATGGCGTTGACAGATACTTAACTTGAAATTGAAATAGAAATTGGAACTGAGATTGGAATGAAAATGGAAGAAATATTTAAGGGTAATCAATTCCTAAATTAGAATGAACATGGAACCCTGTAACAAAGTTCTTAACGTTAATCCTCTAGGTAAAACACCAAGGAAAATTCTTTAAAAGAAAATAAAAATTACGCAAGTCACTTACCATGAGGTCACTCATGGGGTGTCATCTTTTTATAATACAAGTGAATGGTAAAATAAACCACAGATACCTCCTCATATTGAATGTGAATCTATGAACAAAAATAAATAGCCACTTAAGAATCGTGGTTTAAAAAAAATAAGCAGTTTGATAAAGATCTCTTTTCCAAATAAAACTCACGGCACTGGGATACTAAACATAAATATGTTTAAATAAAGATCATTACACAACACTAAAAACTTATGTTAATTTATGTCAGCCGCTAAGCCACCACCAAAAACATCGCAGACCTTACAGGACTAGGTCGTTACGAAAAGGACTGTGAAACGCAATAATCTCGAAATCCAGCAGATTCTATTCAGATTTCAGTCTCAGATATCCGGTAAAAGAAAGAGCCAACTAGCTTCTGGAAAGACATTAACTTATTAGAAGCTTCTGAAAATTGAGTAGCGAAAGAAACACTAATGTCACATTGACAAATAAACAATAGGTTTAGAATGATCTCTACAAAGACATATCCTAACGAACAATCGGAAGAGATATGCTCTACAACACACTGCACTTACAAAATGTGTTTTAAGGCTTAATCGTATACTAATTTTGTAACAAATAGATTACGATTAAGGTTCACGATTATATTTATGTAAAATAAATATTTCAATTAAAACAAAAAACTATGAACTTAATATTTTATTTTACTTGTTCCTGATTCAGAAAACGAGTACAAAAACCATATCAAATATTCAGTACAAATATGTAATTTTAATACTTAGTTTATAGACATCGTCTTGATCACATAAATATTATTACTGTAATAAGCCAAGAGAGAGTTTCTTCTATATTTATGTTCTTTAAACTTTAACATTTAAATTTAAGTAAATAGAAATAGTGGGTACATATCATGATGTATTTGAACATTTCTTCAGTTTTTCATTTGATGTATTTCATCGTATCGCTTTGTAGTTAAAAATTCATATGAATAGTAAGTATGAAGGAAATACTATCGAGTCGTTTTACGTTTATAATGTGCTCTACTAACAAAATTAACATATTCACTGTTTCGTCTTAACTGGTTCCCACTTTTGAATTTCCTATTAGTGTTTACAAAGGCAAAGTCAATACGTAGCGGTAGCCAGTAATATTAATACAGGCAAGTGTTACATCAATTATCAACCAAATGTCTAAAGCAAAAGACTTTAAATTCGTATGGATTCAGTAGATTATGAAATAAAGATCCACATGCTAGTCTATTGTTGGAATTTGTTTACAAAATGTTCGAGATTATTGACTTAGGCGTGAGAATTGGTTTCTAATGTTCGTAACTCTAGTAGGTCCTATCGAGCAAATAAATGTCTAGCATACTACTGTTAAAATCTTTTCTAGTCATATAGATAAGTGTTGCTTGTATTCTGTTCTATTAACATTAATTGTGGTATCTGAAAATATCTAAGTTAATGTGTTTTATAGCTGATTTGGACTTAGTTATGTGTTTATATATAATATATTCAAGATGTAACATATTATAAACAGGAGGGTCAAGTACTGAAGTTAATTAAATCTAAGGAATAGTCTATATCAGAGGTTCCCGAACTTTTTTTTCTCATAGACCATTTTCAAAATTTTACTGCTTTCGGTGGACCTCCTGCTGCTGCATTTCTACCATATTCCCTAAACTCGTCAAACAATGCGAAGCTCAGATCTATCGGTGGAAATTTGCGTCGCGGCTGAGTTGCAACTCTAAATTCGCAGTCGTAAAAATAAAAAGAAAAATAGTATATTGTTTTGTGTTCTATTTATTAAAATAATATGATTATAGACTTAATAGAATTAAAATTAAACATTAATAACGTACCATAACTTCAATAATGCAATCCAACAATTAAAAAAAAAGTCATAATTTTAATGGGAGGGAAATTTTCCTGGAGCCCCATTTACAACTTGTGAACCCCCATTTTTTTCACGCCAACGTAGACGCCCGTCGAGTCTCCCGTGGACCCCTGAGGGTCCACTTGGACCACTTTAGTAATCACCAGTCTATGCATATAAGTGAAAATTATACGAAAGAGATACCTTACATAGGTAGGTATGTTCTCAAAATTAATATCGAACAATCTCAATGTTCATTCTCAAATAAAATCTGTCTTAATGATGTGTTCTATTTTTCCTTGCCGGTTAGTTCTGCGTTAATTGAACAATACTATAAACGAAACTACATAGCACATGTTACGAAATATGTAGTTAATACTGCAAGGTACAGACGTATTCATTACGAGGCTTCAGTATGTTCCAATAACATCTTGGATGAGCGGAAGTACAACTTAATAAGGACGTCATGAAGCTTTAATCAGACTCGAAGTAGAGTTAATTATGTATTGAATATTCAGTGAGTACTGTGCCTTTGTAAACATTTACTTTCAGTTTGCATGGAACTACAATGAGACGGAGTAATAAAATATGTAAATATACTTATATGTAAGTACACAAATGGATATTTACATAGAAAGACACATATCTGCTGCCAAAATAATAAGGTCTGAAGGCCTAGAAGTCTCGTTACATTATTGTTTCGTTTCAGTAGTTTCCGAAATAAAATGACAGGGAGAAAATGATCGAGTCAAGTCGAGTTTTCAATTATTTCTTTCTTTTGTACCGTAAATATTTTAAATAATAAACAACTACATAATATTTTATGGGTAATAGAGATGTATCACTGCGCTTTTCGAGTTCGTACATCACAGTCTCTGAGTAAATAGACCGTGACAGACAGATACACAGACAGACCAAAGAGTTCAATATAAACAGGTAGAAGCTCTACAAATTAAATTCTAAAACCTTAAATAGGAGCTAATCAACACCAGTGCGCTCAGTTCACACCGAAACCAGAAAATATGTAGATACTACTTATTCTACTGGGAACGTGTACACGAATACTGTGCCGAAAAGCTGTCGTTCTTTGACGTCACGCGTCAGACATCACAGGCCCCACAAAAATTGTTGTTTAAATTTAGAAAAAGCTTAAATTATCATAAAACGCGTTGTTTAAGTAGTTTAAGTAGTAATTTACAACGATGTACTAATTAAATTATGGCTACGCAATCCACAATTTACACGTAAAGAGAATTTCTCTTACAGTTAATTTTGAAAATATTTAATCTCCTGTTATGACACCAAATTGTATAGCATGCTGAAATATCTAACTCGCCCATAGTATGTAATATGTTATAGGCAATCTTCTTTCTTCGGCAGCATAATATTCAGCGCATCGCCGTTAAACTTTGCCTTTTCCTCTTGTTGTACCCTTAAAGGTATATTGCTTTCTAATTACATTTACGTAAATATAGTTCGTTTGTATGTGTAACATTGTAAATGTGTTAGTTCGAGTATTCCAAAAAATGTTCGTTTTTTTGGAGTAGGGCGGATCTACTTATATCAGTTTATAGAATTGAAGTACATACTTGGGACAGACGCATGGACGTGAGAGCTATTCTGTAAGTGTCTTATTCTTCCTTTTAAGGTACTGAGCTCTAAGACCGATGATTCATTTTGTAAAGAAAAATATTGCTCTCCTAAGAAGGGTTTAGTCCGTAACGCTCATTGAAACATTCGCCTTTGATGTACCTAATTGATGGGGACGTATTTTTATGTAAACATATTTTCTGCTTCGAACTTATTAAAGCGTTTGGAGAATAACAAAAAGTAAGAATAAATATTAAAAAAGTTTTGTGATGTGTGCAATAACTCTTATGGCTCAAACGACTTAATAATTAAGAAATTGAAGTTCTTACTAAGTAAATTAGGTAGGTAAGGGTATCGATTCATGATTTAGAAGACAAAATTTTGCCGAACAAAATATTTATTATCTAAGCATTAGAACGAATATTTGTCACGTTAAAGAAAAATAAATCGTTCAGGTGGGTGTTACAGATTATAGAAGACACGAAAAAAGAAGGAATAATGCAAAAAAGTAATCCATGTTTTTTTGTTGATTTTGTATAAACAGATCTGAAGGTGATTGATTCTTGTAAGTACATTCCAACAAAAAAATAATAAATTGTAAAAAACTTTCAGAATTACAGAGAAAAGATATAATTATTTGTTAGTGGGTGTGCGTCTTATTCATTGCGTGGTAACGATAGTGAGACCCTATAAATATATAATAAAACTATGGGCGGAAAACAGTTAAAAGTAAATAAATTAAGTGCTAAGATGGATTTCCGCAAAAAACACCCAAGTCTCTAAAATAATATAACATTTATTAGATTATATATGCAGGAAAAATCTCAGGGCAATTCGTGCTCTTGCGATTCAGTTATGTCTACAGGAGGTGAGCTATTAAATAAAATACCACGTTGATACAAAGTTAATGTGCAAACGACAGAACACTTTTAGCAACAATAATTGAGTAGGTAACAGGAAATTTAATAATGGCAAAGGATCCGTCGGGGAAACGCTAGTGCACCGGACCACCGGACATCGTAGTCTCTGCAACTGCCATCGCCGGCCTCGACGACGTTCCGTTAGTGCGCGTTCCTTCCAAACCGAAAGGCAGTCTTTGCTTTACTGTAGTCAAATGAGTGTCTTTTATTATTAGCACCAACGCATATTACAATTTAAATTAACATTAAAATAGTGTACATTTACTTGTACACTTATTTGTAATTCAAGTGATTAACAAAAAAATAATGTGTACCTCCGAATATTATACATTTTGATTCTATGTTCTATGAGTGCCACACCCAGATTTATAGCTTATGTGGAATGTGTGTTCCAAATTGGTCAGGCCGCAATCAAATCCGAGACTCATGGCCTACAAGTCGTAATATAATATTTATATCTATATAATATTTAATATGTAATATATATGCGCAAACGGCCGATTCAATGATGCTTACAAATTTTTATTTAATAATAACTAATTCGTCACAAATGCTTAACAAAAATCGTATAATGTATAGTATAAATAAACAGAAATGATAATGTTATAAATTAAATTTTATTCTCCTTGTGACTTTGCTTGGGTGGAAAATGTAATATTAAAAATCTTTACAGCCCGTAGATCACTTATTATTATACATATATTATGCTTACAATAATAAATTTTTTTAGAGTGGTAGAGCCATGCTGCATTTCAACACGAATTGGGCCGGCTCGCCCGATGAAATACCACCCTCTCACAGAATATCGTCGTGAAATAACGGCATATATTGCTGTTGTGTTTTGTTCGGTAAACGAGAGTGCCGGTGGCCCATCATCCCCTCCCCCTCCTTACCCTCTTTTGCCTATTTCCCTAAAGGCAAGCAACGCACGCGTGATGCCCCGGACTTTGTGGGTGTCCAGATGGTCACTCTCCATCAAGTGACCCGCTTCCTCGTTTGCCCTCTTTTATAAAAAAAATAAGATTCTACAAGGCTTTACAGATTTGGTTACAGTTTTGTAGTTTTAAGGGTAGTCTTAATTTCGAATTTTGATCGCGGCGTATTAAAATTTGCACAGCTTACATAGGTACTTGAAAAAAAAACATTCTTAAGAAATTAAAACTTTCTGTGATACAATCGTACTCGTATAAAATTATAAAAATTGGATCAAAACCAGTGTTATAAGTGGATAAATAGACAAAGCAGATAGTATGCGTTTTATTTATATAATGTAAAGAGATTTGATAAATGGTTCTAGTTTTTAACGAATATTGTTACAGTACTATTTTCAGATTTTCTTACCAACATCTGTGGCACTGTCCAAACAAAATCCTTAGCATTAATGCCACCTCCGGCAGACTTCCGACCTCGTAATCGAATAACTCAAATAAACTCAGGTGGAACTTTTCAATACGCTTCGTGACCGTGACGCTTACGATTGAAATGGTTTATGTAAGGATGTACCAGTAACATGTTAAACATTTAATGTGTACTCGCAGTAATCGGATTTTTCAAACGACGGAAACGATAGAATGTGTATTGTTAAGTCATTTACTCTTATGATGACAGCGGTGGTAGCAAAAGGAATTACGAGATTTATTCTATGACAAATTAATACCGTAACATACATACAAATTATCTACTATTGTAACGTGACAACTTTTATACAGTATAATGTAACGATATCTGCAAATGTGTATTCTACTCATTAACTCGATTTATTAAACATATGGCTCAAATATTACAACTGAATTTTAAACCAGTTTTATTTAACCGACTGTTGAGCTGTAATTTTGTATATACTCTTTTGAACCTGGTAACAATAAAGTCTAGTTAAAGTATATTTTTAAAAAATTTTTTTAATAGACAATTTTTAATGATCATCTAAGTAATAATATTGTAACTACATTTTGGTGATCTGATTATAATGTAATTTCTATTAATTTCATTTACACGAATAAAAAAATATGCTATTAAGTTACATACTCGTAATTTCCTTGTAATATTATGAAATTCATTAGAATTTTTTCAAAATAATTTATTAATTTAATGAGCATATGTCATGTTGAATAATTCCATCCAACTCGCCGAATCAAAGCTTCTGTAATACGAAACACGTAGATCAATTCGTTCCAAACTTGCGCCTTGTATGGCGCTACATCACAAAAGTTGTCTGTCTTCAATAAGAACCTTGTATGACATCGTGTTACACAGTGCTAAAGCGACATATAAAAATACACATAATATGTGTACTAGTTGGAATACGAAAAAGCCAGTCGGAGTTGAGAAAGATTAACGAGGTCTTTCTTTGAATTGAAACAAGCTTGCGAAGGAAGTCACACTAATTATTAGTGTAATCCTATGCTTTGCGGTTGGTCATGACATGCCTAATTAGTTAAGTTCGGGAATTATTCTTTAGGAGCGAAGTTTTTTATGATAGGAATGTGTAATTAGAAGTTTTATTATTTTAACATTGCTGAATTAACTTAATGTGGTTTATACCAACATGTTCTAGTTTTAAGTGTGATGAAAATAACATTCGTTACGTTACTGTATAGGCTTGGGAATAAATGATACGAACCGTTTTTTTAATACAGCATTTCATTATTAAATCATCTGATACAAACAATGTAATATGAATGTGATAATGGAAACAAATATTGGTACATAATTATTATGTTATGTATTATGTATAGGTACATAGTATCGCGACATATTAAAATCAGAATGTATAAAGAAAATTTTTGTTTTTACAAACCTCATTTAAACGTTTATTCTTAAAATGTATTGTATTTAACTATACCTTAAAGTTTATTATAAAATAAAAATACAGTATTAAAGTTAAAGACAAACTAAACAAAGGGATGATTGGATAAAGGAGTTAATTAACATTTAAAAAATTTTTTTGTAAACTTGGCAAAGTATAAAATGATAATGCCGCTCGCTAGCTCCAAGCAATAGGATATTGCAATTTTGCATCCACGCCGGTCTGATAGAGAAAGAAAAGTATAGAATATGCTAGCTGCTTATCTTCTCACACAGACCAAGGGCTGTTTAGTACAGACCAGGAAGCCCGTATAAATACTTTAACGTATATATTTATGCACGCATGTATTTTGTATAGGTACTCAGTATGTCGCATATATTATCTCGATATTGCAGGCTATACATATGTCCAAGTGCAAATTGAATAGAACGCTTGTGAATGATACGCGATCGGTTCTGTACAAGTGCACGGATATGAGGTCTTTCTTTTTCCTGGTTTATAGGTTTGCGGAGTTGGGAGTGAATCCGGGCTCGACTCCTTTAAAATATCAGATCTACCCATCGCTACCTCATATATTATGAATTACTGATAGTAACCCATCATGAACGTTTTTTGCTCTACGAGAAATACAAGCAATCAAACAGTCTACCTGATGATAACTGTATACAGAGGTCTAAGGACATTTACAGTATGAAAAAGTCTAAGAAAGCATCATATATTTCTAAACGTTAGCAACTCTACAGACCACAATGTATTGGTTTCTAGTGCCAGAAATGATTCTACTTGTCATTTGTAAACCCAAATTAATACTGGTAGTAAAGAAATAAAACATAGAAAAAAATGACGCGAACTTATGTAGTATACAATGATAACACTGAGTTTTAAAGTGTTCACAAATTTTTTTAATAAAGTATTACATAATGCACACAGATGTATCAAAAAATGGTAATTATATTACTCGATTTGATATTTGTGTTATAACACCTTTGACTACTGCTCCTTCGATTATTATCATAAATAATAATGTTTAAAACTATTAAAGGCAAACTTCATGACAAATATTAGGGAGAATTTGTTTACTAATTTATCTCCCTTACTATACATACTAACCGTTTATGTATTATTTTAAGTGTCAACTGAATATTGAATTCATTCTTTTTCTATATATATCGTTGCGCAATATAGTATTAAACTGATTAAGTAGATAAGTACAATATATCTTACTTATTATTACTTAGGTATAATAATATTGTAAGACAGAAGAGGTCTATTATTATTATGGAATGACCTTTATTACATAGTTTGAAAAGAATGCTGTAGTTTGACACTTAATAACAAAATAGGTACATATGGTATATTTAATTGTCATCACCCTTCTGTACCTATGTTTCAGACCTTTCATATAAAAATTACATTTCCCTTTTTTACATTCGGTGACAAAATACAACTGTACTTTAACATAACTGTACTTTACGAGATCCTTATGAGCAAGTATTTTAATATTAACTTTCTTAATTATAATACATACAGATGCTCACGCTGTATCACTAACGGGGTAGTCAGAGAACGGAGCGCCAAGTATCGCGGTCCTTACATACTTCTTTCACCTCTTCAAATTAATTATAATATTCAATTATAAATAGATTTCATTTTAGAATATTTACACAAGATTTTTATTGTATAGATTATTAGATAATTTTCTTTCAAAGGATCGTATGTCTTGAAACCTGGGACTATCTACATTATAAAAATAATTGTTATTGCTAATGACATATATTATTTATACATACGTACATATGCTCGCACTGCATCCCTAACGGGGTAATCAGAGAGGCTGGAGCGTCAAACATCATGATCCATACATATTTCTTTCACCTCTTCAATTCTCGTCATGCTCCTTATACCCAAATATTATTTATAATTATGTTAATTAATAAGTAATAATATTTATAATATGTTATAACACAGCAAGTGAAGTTCTAAAAGATGCGTACATATATCGTGAAAGCTAAAATAAAATCACAGCAAATATTATTTATGTACCAATACAATATGTACCTATCTATGGACAGTAACAACAATCAATGGTGTCATTTTCTTACATTAACATTGACGTTATTCTTAACATTTAGTTTCATAATGGAAATTCGTTTTTAATTAAGTGAAAATATAAATTCATCGTAATTACACAATTTACTAAAGAAATGTTTGAAATTAAGGGTACATTAACATAAAGGGTGATTAGAATTACTGATACGAGTGTCACTAACTTTTAATTTATTCAAATGTGGTTTCTAAATGGGCTTTAGGGCAAGGGTTGTGTTTATCAACCCTGGAACGTTTTTTTTTACATCGTTTGGACGGAAACCGTCCCCTAAAGTGCCTGTAAAAGTTACATATAATTAAGAATTAACGTTTTATTTCAAAATACTCGGCTTTTAAAGATATTTTTACATCGTTTGGACGGAAACCGTCCATTAAAGTGCCTGTAAAAGTTACATATAATTAAGAATTAACTTTTTATTTCAAAATACTCGGCTTTTAAAGATATTTTTTTACTTAAAATTATTTGTAAAAATTCACCATATTTTCAACAATCATAAAAAATTTAACATTTATTGCTGTTGAAGTTACTAGAAATTCTTTAATTTTTTTAGTTTCGCACTGTCCTTGGATTAGAGTAAAATATTTTAAAACGAAGAGTAAATGTTACAATTTACATATATAAAAAAATCTATTCAATAAATATTGTAACGTGATCCGCATGGCATGAAGTGCTTGTTTCAAGTATGCAGTGTTATATTACGATTGACTATCTTTGTATAAAACTTTTCATTAATCTTTGCTGTAGACGACAGCTTACTGTAATTTATTGCCGCATGGTCAATAGTTAGTGTGATTAAAATTTACTACAACATTTTAATATACCATTTTATCTTCAAATAATTTTTTTTATCTTCAAGTAATATTTTAATATGCCAGTTTATCTTCAAATATAAAAAAACAAAATAATGTAATAGTAACCCTCAGTCACATTACTTTTACGACCTCAACTTAAATACTAAGTGTAAATTATGGGTAGAGCATACAAGAGACTGAAAACACAGAACACTCAGACTTCAAGCCAATTCTGAAAAGTTTGTTTTGTAATTTGACTTTTCTGTTACTCGAACTTGAGATTCTTAACTCGTCTTTGGTTCAGTCGGATATTCAGGCACACCTTTTAAAATATTTTATTCTAATGTAGACCAGCCTTAAATGTGTATGTACATTGTACAGATTAGAGAATACCATAGATATTCCAATGTATCGATCTCGAGAAGCTATAATACACTTTTCTGATTCAGTTTCATTCGATAAGTCGGTGGTATACATTCAAACTTCGTCCATAAATGGCGCATTACTCGTTTCCCGTCATAAATATTCATTTTCGGCAACGACGAGGAAGTTTCACGCTTCTTCTCGGTTCCAAGTAAATGTGAGAAATATTAACGAATTTATGAGTAAAGATGTTCTATTACTTTTTAAGGATACTGTTGCTGGAAGGAACTTTCAGTAATTTTCGTTCAACTCAGTCAGAGAGGTATGTTAAGTATTGAATATTGAATACAATATTTAATGATAAATATTAAATATTGTAATAAACAGAAGTTAGAGTTGAACATCGAAATTCGATTTTAATATTTTTTAGTTATCGTTTTCCTAGCGATTTCTTAATAAGAATGTCCATTTATATAACAGTAATTAGTTTAGAGAACATTATTGACCGAATAAAGTAATGTCTAATGGCGTCATGAATTTTATTTTATTTTTAGTATAATAAAGAAGTAAATACGATTTGTTTAAATTTGTTGGTTATATATTACACGTTATATTATTAGGAAAAATCAAATCATTATGCATAACTATAATTCTCACAATAATTAATTAATAAACTGTAGGTAGCTGTCATTCACAGTACGTAATTTCACACTTTAAGTGTCCCATCAAAGCAAAGCTTCTTCGAGTTGGTTGAAGCTCTCGTACCATCAGTCGCTTTCATAAACAGTCGAGTTGGAGCTCTTGCGACGGCTGTAGGGTGAGCAGAACTCGATCCTCGTGTCAGGAAGCCATGTGTACGCAGTGCTTTCAGAAGGTGCACTGAAATAGAAGAAATAATGTATTTTTATTCAATGCCCTTACAGTTACGAGACCTATGGTGACTATAAGGGATAGAATAAACTCCAATAGATTGCACTGCATAATTCTGTTATGAATTCCTTTAAGTAGGCGTAACAATTGTCAGGTATAATTAAATAGTTAAATTTGGTAAAATACACAAATCCTTCTGTCTATTTAATAGTGTGCATTTATTTATACAAATTCTATATATCTTAATTCATGATATTATATATTTTTTTCTATATATGCGAAATTTAGAATAATTTTATTTTTGGCAGATATCGATATCGACTCGTGGATATTTAAATGCATGTATGTTATACATATTTAACTACACTATACCTACTAAAATACGCTTTCAAAGTTGAGTTAAGTACCTAATTTCTTTTACATACATAAATAAAAGTATCTGTTTGCAGTAAATACATCAGAAAATTAAATCTCAAATTAATTGTTGCTGAGTTTGGTTCAAAATTTGAGTTTTAATCGCGTATGTACTTCGTACCAGTATGTTAAGTGCAAATTGTGAGATAAGAGCATTAGAGGTGAAGGATTTTTATTGCTTTTGTTGGTTTTTGCTTACAATGAGAAAGCGATCACATACGGAGAAATAATGTATTTAACTGACGGAAATTAAAATATACCAATCGGCTCTTAAAGTATTTTTTCATATATTTATTTTTCATTTTTATTATTAAGAGAAAATGAAGCCGGAGGTGTTTAAACCGTTTTTCTTTGCCTAATAATGTTTCTAACCCATTGATTTATCCAACTAGTTTTCAATTTGTTAAACTTTCATAACGTAGGTTTAGTAATAATATAATAAACTCAACTACAAGTTTTGTCTCACGTCCAATTAACGTTTACATACCTCACAGCTTGGCTTTCAACATCGCGTTATAAATGCGCGTGCTTTTAATGGTAATCGAGAGCAACATTTACATTACGACAAGAACTAACAATTGGAACATGTTTCGTGGACAAAACAAAGGCGTTCCTAGGTAGATACTGGCGACGCATTATAATAACATAGAAGTTTAGTATTACTGCTCCTTTATGCTTTAATATTATTTATAATGTATTTCAAATACGAGACATTTTCTTTTGAAATCTAGCTAGTGACTTCTGGTTTGCTTTTATTATATATTTCCTTCTTATTTAACACGTTCCTTGTCCACTATAAAGCAATTAAAAGCAACCCGTTAGATGTCTATGTTTTATATTGATTTCCTGACTTGATCAGTCTAAAATAAAATCCAAGTGCAACACAAAGGTCCTCTGAGAATAATCGCCTCAGAACTTGAATGAATCGTGCGACTACATAATTATGTATATATTAAAGGATCTGTCAGCACAAATTCTCGTGTACAACTCCATCCAAGTATAGGCCCTATAAGATTTTTTACGAAAATCCATGCAGTGATGCATTCTTGCAAATTACCTCAGAACATACATTTGAGCTAGCAGAAGCTTTGTTTACTTTGACTTACTTGTCTATACGTTGTTGTTTTAGAGAGAACCCTCTTAATAGAGGTCAGCGCTCGTGACACAGTTTACAAGTGTACTTTGATTAAGAGGTTCATCGATATAACAATAATATCTAAAAGGCTATGCAGCCACTTTAAGTGGCTTCAACACAACCGAGATTACAAACCTTTATTGTAATTTTTCGAACTGAATTTTATTAACTAAACAATAAACCTTTACCAAAAATTCTAAAGTCAGCATTCTTCAAAGCTATGGTGAGTTTTTTTGATTTTTTATTTTAAAGGAATAAAGCCTTGTGGTCCTTTGTGCTTAATTTTCGCAGTATCAGTTTTTCAGTGTCATTGTGAAAAATCCATGAACTTTAAATATAAGGCCTAATGCTTGTGGGTAGTCATGATAGTAATCATGATAATAGTAGGTTACTATATATTGAGAACAAGTATCAATATATAAAAAAATAAATCATATATTATCGATATATTAAAAAATAAATCAGCACATTTCTCACGTTTTTGCAGCATCACAATATTAATATTTACGCTTAAAAGTATTGTTTTAGTTTATTTAAATCGCAGGTTTGGATTTGATTCAATGTTACTATTATATACTGTTTATTAATATTTTTATACCACAGAGCTATGAATGTTTAAAATGTCACTATCATTAAGAGATTCGTAAATTCAAAGTCTTTTAATTATAATGCATTGAATAACGAGAAATGAACATCATGATTTTATAAATTTTTCGTCTAGAGTAAAAGTAACTATTCTGTATCTATATACATAATCCAAGTAATTGAGAAAATATTTAAAGACGGTTCACGTCGCTTTAGCTCCATTAATCAAATATTCTATTAAGTGGACGGGACGAGATCCTGTTATTGTTATATTGTAAAGGACAATACTGAGAATTAATTGTGGTATGACCGATTATCCTTCACGTCCTTGTGACCAGACTGTACAGCCCGGTTGTTCCGAATAACGATACTAATGTTTCTTATTACAAGTACAAACAAAGTAAAAACGAATAGATATGATATGCGATATCTCGGTTCAATTACAGAGACTTTAATCGAGAAACGAATTCATTACAAAACGATAAATGGCCTATCTGTTTCTACTATTTATCTCTTACTATAGATATGATCTTAAATGACTATTATATTGGACTCGCCGACAGTCCGTGAGGAATAATTTGTAGATAAAGATATCACGAATCTTATAGAAACATTTGGCATCTAATTGTAGCAATCACTTGTTCCGTAGACGTAAAAAGAACGAGGTGGGCACTATTATATACGGACATAAAGGCAGTACAGACGTCAGAATCGGGACTCTAGCGAAATCCAATTTGAAATAAGTGCCTTCTGAATTAATCCAGCTACTTTAAGCGGACTGGATGAAATTTCTGGTATTTTTCACGTCTAGCAATAAAAACGAGCCCTCGACGCGGGAAAAAGATGAGTAATAGCTTCGCCCAGAGCTCTGAGGAACTGTAAGGAATAATAATATTATGCTTGTACGATGAAAACCTTTTTTAATCCGACTACATAAGTATCTTGAAACACAGAAATAGCATAGATCAACTCAAAGGTTACTTGAAAATTTTAGTTAAAAATTTGTTATCATTTTTATATAAGGGAGAATGGTGAAATATCGTAATAATGAAAAACTTATTGTGTGTGCGAGTATTTGTTGAATAACTAAAAAGTAAAAGCAGGTAGTATTTAGTTACCTTAAAAATATTTTACATTGTTAGTGTAATACTTTATAACATGCACGATTAGATTTGTTTTTAAATAAGTAATAATTTGATTAGGATAAATAAACAAGTTGTTAGCAGAATGTAAAACACAGTATTATTGTCATGGTGTGATTTATAATAGAATACTCTTTTCGTGGTATTTTATCATAGTATATTACGGGCGAATTATTACAATAAATTGCATAATACGACTAGGTTAAGCTATTAAGTTATTAAAACTTTCGTGAGATATCGTTAACTAAATAATTATTGAACATTCAGTCCGCGCACTCATCCCACTCACCCTGATGAAGGACCTCCAATAGCAAAGCGAAGCAAGTCGGTACCTATACATTGGACGTGAGTATAGCCGTGTTCAATAATTATTTAGGTTAAGCTAGTTGGTTACTATATATATACACACCGGCACAATTAGCGGAACAGAAAAAAAAGTGAGACTATGAGATAATAACGCATATATTTGACGAAAATGTAATTAGACACAAAATAACAAATTGATTAACATCTTTTAACAACGACTTTGAAAAGTCTTCGTTATTTTTTATTGAAAAATAAAGAAATTTGAAATAAGTGAAATTTTTAGATGATTATGAACCATCACAAAAAATAAAAAAAAAGTAAGCATTAAATGATTTAACAATAAAATTAAAGCAAAATTAATAACGAGTGTTTCCCCCTCTTGCTCTGATTACGGTTTCCATTCGTCTGGGCATGCTACAGATTATGTTATCGATGATTTCTTGAGGCAACCGCTCCCACTCCTCAAGTAATGCGTTTCCAAGTTCATTCAGATTGTTGGGGGGTGGCATTCTGGATTTAACCCTTCTTTTTAGCAAGTCCCAGACATGCTCTATCGGATTCATATCGGGGGAATTTGCTGGCCACTGCATCACCGGTATACCTACGTGGCTCAGATATGCCTGTACCGATTGTGCACTATGAGCACGAGCATTATCTTGCATTAGAATAAAGTCGTCACCAATAAATGGGGCAAATGGTACAACATGTTCTTCTAAAATGTCTCTGATCTATCGATCTGCTGTCATGGTCCCTCCTGTGACTATCACTAACTCCGTGCGAGCTCCCAAACATATCCCTCCCCAAACCATAATCGAGCCGCCACCATAAGCCACTGTGTGTTCAAAATTAGACTGTATGTGGCGTTCTCCTTTGCGTCTCCATATTCGCTGTCTCCCATCGATCTGTTTTAAAAGAACTCTGCACTCATCAGTAAAGAGAACCTGCTGCCATTCGTTCAAATCCCAATGACGATGTTCTCGCGCATAGCTTAATCGGTTTACGCGGTGACGTCTCTCAAGTTTTGGGCCTTTGGCAGGTATATACGACCCTAAACCAACTTCTTCAAATCTCCTGCGAACTGTACGCTCACTTACTCGTACTCCTCGAACGTCTTCCAGTTCATTTCGAGCTTGTACAGCCGTTAATCGCGTATTCCTACGAACTCCAAGTTGTAAAAAACTGTCATCTCGCCTCGATGTACATCTTTTTCTACCTTGACCCCTCCTCCTCACAAGAGAATTAGACGATCTGTACCGCTGGATGCTGCGATGAATCATTGATACTGGTCGACGAAGCCTTGAGGCAATCGATCTGTAGGTATGGCCATTTCTTCTCATTTCATCAGCCCTAATGATTTCCAGTGATGTTAAGTCAGGCATAATAAAGAGCTTTTAATAAACAAAATTGCCTATAGAATAACAAATTTATAAAAAACCATTAAGTGCAATTTTTCAAAAAAATTACTATTACGTAGTTATTACTCGAACAAGTTGACAAAACGTATTGTTCGGGAAAATAAAACAAATGAATGAAAAAAGTGTATGTCATCTAATTTTCTATTTTCAAATTTGACAATAAATTAGAAAAATATCATAACTGGCCAGTTCCTCAAGTAAAAGATTTTAAAATCCTGCTTTTTTTGTGTTCCGCTAATTGTGCCGGTGTGTATATTTTTGTAAATAACAACATCAAAATCCACAAATAACACACGATACACGTTTCGCAAATATTTTTAGATCAGTTTTCAAGAAACTTTTCTAATGCGAATCTACACATCGTTAACTACTCATCCACAATTTATCGTCCAATTTTTATAATGAAGATATTTTTCAGTACCTACATATTTTCTAACAGTGAAGCGCACATATTACTAGTACCACAATATTAATAATATCATTTTGACATACAGGCAGCAAGAATATTCATAAAGATCGACCAAGCGCGTGCTGGACGTATAGTGAAGAGTTTCGCTGTCGGCGTACTAGGGCGAACGAGCTCCACTTAATGTCTTCCGAGTTATTTGGTAACACGCTATCTTATCTCTTGTTCTTGAATAGCTAATATCAATACACGAATATTTCACCCTACTCAATATTAGCTTACTGATACCTCAATATTGTATGAGATGCAGAATCAATGGTCTAAAAAAAAATAATCTATTTTTGTGTGAAAATGATTTTTTTCAGAGGAACGATCTACATGTCTACATAAACTTGGAAAAAAAGACATTATCTCTATCTACACTATGTATGTACATACATACATTTCTATCTTCACGCTATACCCCTAACGGGGTAGTCAGTCGAAGTTGATGATTTGTTAAAAAATATAGATTTGATTGAAAACGGACATTATTAATTTTTTTTCCTGGGTTCGGCGTATCAATTTAAGGCTCTGTGCCTAATTGTGGTTTAGTAGGTGTAAAGATGAAAGGATGGGTCGGCTGTGACGTACGCACAGACTACGCAACACTGGGGGTTCTGTTTTAGCTATTTTTAGTACGAAATCCTAAAAAATTAAAAACAAACTGTTTAGATGGATATCTCTATTATATGTCTTGTTTATTATTAGCCTTTTGGTTCATAATAAATAAACATTCAGTGAAATATTGTATGTCAGTGCCTATGTAATTTTAGCAAAAAGTTTACTTAGGCACATTTTACATCGTTCCACAACTAACTGCGGATAAGTTGTTACGCTATTCAATTACGCTTTAAATGATAATTACATGGAAGGGTAATTATAGAGTTGAGTAATTTGACATTCAAAAAGTTGTTTAATTAACATTTGGATGAATATTCTTACAAAGTTGCCGCTTGTGGTTAATAATATTAACTGCGCAGAATTTATTTGAATTCTAGCTGTGCTCAGCCATGCGTTGCTGTGGCTCAGTAGGTATTACATTATTATTCGTAAGTTATGGTCTTGAGTTCATAAAAAACGCCGTGGAAAAAAGTATTTTTAGGTTTTCCCCAATTTTTAGGTTTTCTGGCCAATTTTCACAATTTTTTCAAGGAAGAAAATTTTTCCAAATCGGTCCAGCCATTCTCAAGTTTTGCGCCTAACAACGAACAACGTTTTGTTTGCATTTATGGAGATCTTCGATTACAAATATAAAACATGTGGATAGTGTTTTTAATTACTTTTGCAGTTACCTAAAAGTTATTGCTGTACACCGATGTAAGTAAGTTGATGTAAACTATCAGTATTACTTGATATTAAATATTTATTTGAAGTAACGACATGTGTTCAGTAAATAATAAATAACGGTGAAATTACGTACAATAATTTTAAAGCTCCGCTATAACAGACTACTTGTTTTTTAATATTATTTTATGTGCAAAGTGAGAGAAAGCCTTGCATAAACATATTAAATATGATTAGGCAGTAATTTATTTCATAACAAAATCACTCTTAGATTTAACACGTGTCAGTTAAAACAGTTTGATTTAATTATTAGACTATTCTTGGCGATAGCGACTTAGTGACGTCTATAAGAAATTATATAGGACTAGAGTATTCATCAATTATTTGAAAATCATTTAAAATTACTGGTTATTACAGTGCAGTAAAATGTGGTTCAACTAGTACTATAGTTTGATGACTTGTATCAACAAGTTTCAACTTTGCGCCACCTGCTTTAGTTAAACTTCTAACTAGATCAGTTAACACTTCATCCCAAAGCCACTATGAGCATTTATGGTCTGGGATAATTGAGTTATAGTTTACTTTTGAGTTTGAAAATGAGATTTTCTGTAATCATTAAATAAACAATTACTTGTAATTGCTGATTTTACATCTACATAGTTTAGATTTTACACTAAGTATTGTTAGTTCCACATTAATTTTAATCACATAAATTACCCACGTGTGATATTTTGTAACATTTTAGAAACAAGAACGAGGGTAGAATGGACTTCCTGCGTGTAGGAAGTAGTAAGGGTTCAGTTGTTGAGAAGCCATCGAATAGTCATAGTTCATAGTGATCAGTGCTTCCGTTACATTTCATATTTCTTACCACTTCTAACAGTATATATTATATACACGAAGATTCCAAATATTACCTTTGAATGTGACTGTAAAATGCTTTCTTTTTAATGCTTAAGCTTACACATGTTATAATGTGTTGTATTAGTAGGCACTACGCACAAACCAGTCTCGTAGATAACAGTGTAGTTCTTCATAAACGCTTAATAATTTATTATGCATTTACTCGCATAATACACAATATGCGAGTAAACAAACATTACTCCTATCTATCTTATACATTTACACTGTTTTTATAATTTGAATTTTTTTACTATAGCTTATACGTATATTGGTCCATACAGCATAATAGTATACCATAACTGTATGCCAAGGACCACGGATATTGCTATAGCTTTCACATGGGGAAGGGGATCTAATAATGCACAAAGGAAATCTAGTTTTTGCCTTTGAATTCATGCCATAACAGATAAGAATTCTAAACGTCAAGAAAAGCAATTAATTGGAATTTACATAAACATGTCAACCAATAGTGCAATATTTTGTGGCACAGATACAAAAAGTGGCTATTCGGAGAACATTGGCGTAAGTTAAGGGGGTTCCGTATCTCCCCCCTTTTAGCTGACGTTACTGTTCCCCGAATAAGTCACCTTTTGTATATTGCCATAAATATTGCACCATTGGATAATATGTTTATTTAATTTCCAATTGATTGATTTTAATGGAACTCTGTTTTTTATGCCGTGAATTCAAAGGCAAAAACTAGTTTTCCTTTGTGCTTTATTGGACCCACTCATATGATAGCTATAGCTACGTTCGTGTAGTGCACATATGTATATATTTTTAGATATTCGACTGCATTTCTATATAAATAGCAATAAAATAAAATAAATCACTACTATACATATTTGTGATACAGCTTCAAAACAGAAAAGTAACACAAGGTGTTGAGATAAAAAGCTTTATGGGTAGAAATGCTAATAGACACAAGATACTAGGTAACCATAAAATAAAGGCGTATCCAGTAGGTGCTTCAGTGGCATAAGCTAGCGTAGCGAGAATTGTCTGGACAAATAAACGCAGCGGTCAAAATGGAAGCCCTATTGTGTCAGAATGTATTCATTTGTATGGCAAGCCTAATATTGACTGTACAGAACTTGTTCGGTGCATGTAAATATTGGACTCAGTCGTAGTTTGAAGCAGGATTCTAACTATTAAAATTCTTTAAATAACACACAACCGTGCATATGTTTGCTTTATTTTATTACATTATCTGCATTTTTGTATGAAAGTAGTGATTAAATATAATTAAATTCTGATATAATTGTATGCGTTTACACAATTAATTCCAGACATGAGAACCACTCCTGGATTTGCATGTGAAAGCACATGACAGCATCTACTATTTTCAGTAATATATGTAAAATAAATAAAAGTAGTTTAGATTATAATTTTTAATTGAAGTATGCAGAAATAATCCATGAGAAATATTTAATTTTCATTATACAACTAACTCAGCAGTGATCTCGTTATCTATACGATACTTAATCAAAACAAGTTAATAATATCATCATATAAATTGTTTATTTCCTACCAAATACATATTGTTAAGCTCATGTGGAGAAAATTAAGACAAATCTCCTTTGGTGGTCTCGTCCATTCTAATTAGCATTCGTCGCCATACACACTTACACAATATCATGTGATAACTTGTTATAAGCAATAAAACGAGTTTCAACTTTTACGACCCATTCGTATCCACTTTTCCTCAATTTCTATATCCTACATCATTGTTGGTCTCCATAAACTTTATTAATTATTAATGAGTATTTTATAGATCATAAACGGAAGCTTAAAATCATCTAAGGTCGAATGCCAGTTTTAACAGCGAGATTAATGTCTGATTATCGTACAAATGGTACGAGTGGGTATGAGTAACATATTGAACAAATTGCTTGTTGGTTTTTTGTAGTTAAATTAGTATTTATGACTTGTTTTGTTTGTATCGCTTTCAATTGTGTAGAAAATAGCTTTTATGACATTTATGGACAGTAATACTTTAAGTTATTTAAATTAATGAGGAAATAAAACAAAAGAATTAAGGATAAAGTTAGAGGTAATACCCACGCGAACCCTCACTGATAGGGTGTTTCTAAATAGAGGGAGTGAAATGGCTTTCGACCAGCCCACTGTAATCAAACGGCCTGGGAACACAATTTTAAACAATTCCCGAAATCTGTATAACAACCAATTTACTGGATAGGCAAACTCATTGTAAATTTCACATTGTCGATCAGATCTACCCCGACTATAATTTACGCAAGAATAGACTCACGTTACTGATACTGGGCTGATAAAATAACTTTATTCGTTTACATGAATTTATTGACAAGCGGAATGGTGGGAATTTTGAAATATTTTAGAACATGTTGAAAGATTATGAACTGTTAATAAATATTTTAATATTATAAATAATTATGTTGTAATAACTATTATCGTATTTTAAATATATAAAGTGTTTACGAAATGAGTTTAATGGACCTGTTTTCTATTCTAAAAATTAGGTATACTCGTACACCTAAAATTATAAGTACTATTATCTCTCATTAAAAATATATTTGGAAATTCATTTTAACTTCACTTAATTGCTAATAAGTAATAAGTTATGGATATTATTTCGAATAAAATATTCATAAAACAAAAACGCAATCTCTTGTGAATATGTTGAAGATAATCCAAATCATTTAAACATTATATTTTAAGGATACATTCGAAGGACAAAATGTGCTTAATCCGTCATTATTACCGTTCTGTAGATTTGATTGAAACCGCAAACAGTTTCTATGGTTATTTATTATAGTGATGTAACGTAAATTTTTTTTTTATTTGATTTGTTTTTGTTTTTGTGAAATGATAAAATACTACAACAAAGAGATCATTCATATAAAATGTAGTTTAATTATGCCTGCTTTTTCTAGATTTTCTACTTTATGTATTACTTATGAAGCCTATTGCCCGTGACTTAGTCCGAGTGGAATTAAAAAACTAGCCTATATCCTCTTCCAGAGCTTTATCTATCTCCATTCTAAATTTCATCACAAACGGTTGGACCGTTTATCCGCGAAAACGTAACAAAAAAAGAAACAGAAGCATTTTCCCATTTTTAGTATTAGTATAGATAAATCATTTTTTATTTCAGAATCATAATATACTGATATTTTTGTGATCGTTTACTTTTTAAAACATTTAACTTTTTATAATACTGCCATTTGTTCAAAGAAAAAAGTTGTCTTCATTGAGAAGAAGAAATAAAAGAAATAGATTTTAAACTTAATTGTATTCGCACCCCTTTTGATTTTTATTAACAGATCACTGAGCTGTCTAATTTAACACAAAATATTTCATACAGTACCTACTAAATCGCTGCTACGTGTTCCTGCTACGTACTACCTGAATTAGTATAATATTTATTAATTGATCTACTTCAAATACTTAAAAACTTCTGAACATACAAAAATAGAAGTAAAATATTTTATGTTTCGATTTTATCGATATGAATGTACATAATATGAAACATGTGTAGGTACGTGACTAGAAGGAAATGACATAAAGCGTGATATGCGGAAATGTATTTAATGAAACCGCGAGGGGTGACTGTGTGGTATACTCGTTATTATTATTGCATGTGTATATGCTACATTTGTGTCAAAACAATTGTTACTTCTACTGCTTTTATGATATAACTAACTGTACCCGCGACTTCGTCCGCACGAAAAATTTTTTCGTGGCTTTCCCGGAGTAGGTTAGATTATATGTACATGTGTATAGTATGTTTAAAAATTGTTTTTGAAAAAGTCTACGTATAGCCTACGTCTGTCTCCAGGAACATACCTTCTATCTCTGTACCAAACATAATTTAACATTTAACATAAGATAATCTTTTTTTATTAATACCACTTACTACATTTTACATTTTACAAATACAAATACAGATTACAACACTTTATAAGCTTCGGTGGTTCAGCATATCTCACTAAAAGTTTCATCCCCCTTTTCACCCCTTTAAGGGTAGTTTAGCCTATGTGCGTTCTACATATATTAGAACTAGCTTTTACTTGCGACTTCGTCCACTTGGAATTAAACAAAATAGCCTAAGTTTTTCCCCTGTATTTAATCTATTTTATCAAAATCAGTCCAGTCGTTTAGCTATGAAAGCTGATCAGACAGAGAGACTTTTGCATTTATAATATTAATATGGATTCACAATTCGAATTTTACGTCAATTATGTAACTGCTTTATTTAAATATCTAAATAATCTCCAAAAATTATATTGATTGCAATATCTCTATTTATTGCAATTAATATAATTTTTAGCTTTTGGCTTATTAGGCTTGTTCTAAGGGTTTACAATGAATATGAATAGGATCCTGCAACACCCAAACTATAAGGCAATACAGAAAAATTCTTTTTCTAAATTGACTTGATCGGGAGTCGAACTCAAGACTATTAGCTTTGAAAGTAGATGGAGTCACTAATGGATCAGTCAAATGTATTAGATGAAAGTTGAATAAATAACAAAAGCATAGTAAACATAAATACGTTATGTTACGTACTAATTCAATTGAATGTAACAAGTTAATAACAAAAATTTAAATTCAGGAATGTCATAGACTTTTAATGGCATATGGTACTTTTGACAAAACGTGAGAATTATATTATCGTCGACAATAGTTAACGCAGCTTATTATCGGATATGGTTATGTTAGCTAAATAGCCTCGGGGCTAACCGATAATTTAGGGCCCAAATAATTCGGACCCCTGGAGACGTTACGAACTATTCTGAGTATTTCAATCGATTCGATTAATATGCTGCGATTTCCCCTTGCATAGTCTCAGTTGTAATTTTAGACTGGTAATTTGCTACGTGAGGTTGTTCGGTCAATTTACTGTTACATTATTGACTGTTATTAAAGCTGAGGGGATTCTGATTGCTTGTCGATTATGTATGCGTGATTTTTTTATGTCTTTGTGTAACATATCATTGTTATGGTTATTAAGAGATTGTAATTTGAGATAAAAGTGGGAAATATTTGAAATATTGTTACCGCTTTTTACACTTAAACGCAGATGTGGAGAATGTTCTATGCCCATCATTGCAATCTGAGAACATTTTCCATGTATCAAAATGTATATATTAATATATTTCGATATATACCGTGAGAAGTACAAATAAATGTAATGAATATCAACCCCACCGTTTTAATACAAAATAATGATCCACTGTACCTACCCGTTAATAAAAAATAATTTATAAAATATACGCATAAATGGTAGACTGCAACAAAATATTATACTGTAATAAATTATGGTACACCCCGAATTTTAGACGTCGTTGCGCACACGACGCACGCTTAACTAAGTTTGTACAACCCTACGTTTAAACTTGACATTCAATTCATTGTTAGACATAAATGTTCGCACCGACAACGGCACTTATTATTTATTATGACCCCGCATGTGTCTCTGTTAACTTAAAAAACACAAAGAGATATTCGAGATTATTACATCTTTCCACGTTTAATTGTACACAATGGATAAACACAAAAGCTGAAATTCTACATTTGTAACAGTTGCACTTGAATTCATGAAAGTAGGGACGGGAATAAAAAGAATGCTTTCATTTGTTGCGGGTTCGATTTTGAATGAGTTGTGCTCGGTGAAATTTGAATGATAAAAGCTGATAACTTCGAGCCGCCGCTCGGGCGTTTCAATAAATGAAGATATATTAATCTAGTTGGGGTTAAATTGTTATTAAAACTATGATTAATGATTCCTGTTAATGGAGCACAGATTAAGGAGCGGAGCTACAAGCAACTACGTTTAAAAGTTACGTCGGCCAGCCCGTGACATACACTATAAATTTATCTTCATCATTAACACGTTACTTTACCTCATAAGACCATAACTTTGTCCGGATGAACCATATATTATAGTAATTTGTTAAATAGATCTGTATTTGTGACAAAGAAGATCTTAATGGTTGTAATTATTGTTACGTTAATAAAGCATTAGGAATAAGCGATTATTTCATAAAGATAGTTTATTAGTAAAGAGAATTTCTAGGATGACAAAAAAATAGTGATAAAATTAAACAAATTATGTAAATAAAAATCAAACAGCCTGAAATATATCAGAAACATTCCTTCCCATATCATTATAATGATATGTATGATAAGTATAATTATTGTATGAGCGATTCTAATTAATAAATTCACCGTTTTTTCACTTAAATAGATAATAAAATCATCGCTTTTTTCACATAAATAGATATGGAGAACGTTCTACGCCTATCATTGCTAGCTATGAAAATTTTACACATGTATACCTAAGCTAAAGTATTGTAACTAACAAATTTGAGTCGCTCGATAATAATCATATACGTATGTATTATATTACAGCGACTACAAATGAGAATCGCTCAAAAATAGTTATATGCGTACATACATGCATATATATAATTATAATGATCTGGGAAATAGTCTCAGAAAAGAGCTTCCAGGGTTTTATGTAAGACAAACAAAAGTACATACGTCGTGCAAATCGCAAAGTCTTTTCTTTAACCAACAATAAGGGCTGTGGCTCACTGTAAAGAACTTACATAGGTGATGAGATATTTGTAGTAAAGTGTCATTATTATCGAGTTCCATTTTTCCATAAGAGTCCAAAGCCATACTGTCCAAAGTAGTATTAGATTATGTATGATTTTGTTAATGACGCTCTGTCCACCATACATGAGTAATGGCGGGACTTTAAGTACGTATGTACATTAAACTATTAAAAAGTCAGAAAAATACAAAAAGTTAGTAAAGTGGATAATGTAAAACTCGTTTCGGTGTCTTAATGCACATGATCAGCTTAGTTGATAAACAAACAAAATTTTATATGCTCTGATTGCCCGGGGAGACAGGATTCACTTCGATTTTATATGATAAACAAAACTTATATCGGCGCAAGGTAAACATGATCGTAAATTTTACTACGGGAATTGCGGTTACGGAAATTCTATATCAAATCAAAATTTCCCTGTTTTCTTCAGTGTTGTTTATTTTTTATTTACTTCCTAGTACATATTGTTATTTCTTTCTAGTATACTTTATTAACTCTTATAACAAATGTGTTTAATCTTTGACATAGATGCATAATGTAAATACGTATTATTATCATTTTTTTAATATATTTTAATTCTACATATATAAAATCCGTTCATGGCTGTATTTTTAGTACTCGACATCGCATTAATGAAATTTTCAAGGGCTGTGGTTTTTGAGTAAATAAATAAATAAAATAAGTAAAAATATGTACAATGCTTGGCGCTCAGTCCTCTCTCACTATCCCGTTAGGGATACACCGTGAAGATATGTATGTATGTATATGTACAACAAATTAGTAGATGTTTTTTATATTCGTCTAACATTGTGTCATTTTCGGTACACTTAATATTAATGTAAACATATTAATGTTTTTTTAAAATGAAATTGAGATGTTAATAAAGATATTTGCGATTTTAATATAATAATCTCCGGCTTCAATACTGATCTGGTAGGGTAAATATACAATGTGCGAGCAGCCTATCTTCCCAAGTCTGTTCGATCGTAAAAATCATCCAATACAATTGATAGAATTAAAATACTCTCCAATGATGTCGATGATTAATACTAAAAACGCTTTATTATTTTTTCACTCTTATATTTATATTAATCACAAACATACTTTTAATTTTTTCTCAAATTTCAAATATTTCTCATATAAGTGAATAAATGTATCGTAAACAATAAACTTGGTTTTATTGGCAAGCAGTATGTTAACATTGCTATAATGCTTGCTCATTGTATTGGACGTATTGAAAGAGTTCGACGACTACGAACGCGTGTTGAACGAAATTTCGATAATAAAATTAGCATAATCGATACATTGAAGTTATTCGATGCACCCTCGTAATGCACTAAGTAACGATCTGTATCGAAGTTTACTGGCAACGTACCGTACGAGCGTCTATTTAGGTGTCTACATTTGCTGTGCAGATGCAACTGAGATTGACGGTATTTTGTGTTTTACGACATGTTATAATTGTAAACATAATACCTATATTTTTATAGAATAAATAAGTAGAATGAATTTATTGTCATATATTCTGAACAAAACCTACATATATATATCTTCACGCTCGATCTGCAACGGGGTAGTCAGAGAGGACGGAGCGCCAAGTGTCGCGGTCCTTATACCTCTTTCGCTTCCCCAAAATCTCATCATTCTCCTCACACATTTTCGCCTAGGTATGCCTATATATATATTGAAGTGTAAACCTAATTTGAGCAAAATTAACAACTACATTTATTTATGTATATTTTTTGGCAAAACCGAAAACTTATTCTTTACTTTCAATAATTTTATTTTTAATAATTATTATATCTAGTCCGCAGAAATGGACAAAGCGTTTAACTATAGATTTGATTAAGAAATAGAAATTTTGTGCAAAAGAGAAATGACTATGTATGAGTGGTCAATTATTTCTCTTTAGTGCAGGTTCAATTTTTGATTAATAAAGAATTGCGTAGAAAGCTAATAATATGATATTTAAAAAAAAATTATGGTTCGAGTTATATTTTTGCCATAGACATTAGGTAAAGCTCTACATTCCCTGATATATTTGAAATCTAAGTCCAATAGTCTCGAAGATAAGGAGCTGAAAGTTCACGTTGGGTTTAGATACTCATTGTGCCTAATATTTTAATATACCAATATTTTAATCATTATGACAAACAAGCTTGCACGTCACATGGTTAAGTCGACTATAACAGACGGACATACAGACAGACGGACGGACGCATGAGTGAAGTGTTCTCATTCCGGTTTTTTCTTTAAAAAAATTCAACGTGATATTCCTTTATGTGTTTGTAACTTTACACACAGACGACATTGCATACATAAAGTGTAATATGGATAAAAGGAATGCTAACATTATTCGGAGTATTGTAAGCCGAATTTGTTCCAGTTCATTGGTGCGAATTCGCCGCAGTGTCATGATGGTAACGGATACATTACTGTACTACTGTGTTAATTTGCTGGATTATTAGCTCATTACAATACAGTTTTGGACGTAATTGTTATTACATCAGATAAACTATTCGTTTCAATTTTGAAAAGAAATTTTGTTCTGTTTTATCATGAGAATTTTTAATTTTAAATCTCGAGACATTTACTTCAATTTAAGAATTGAAATAAGTGAGTAAAAGTTGTGCAGTTAGGTCTAATTACACGACTTCCATAGAACGGAAATAAACGCAATAATAGGTACGTAAGTAAGTATTTAGCTATTTTATTCGCACGTTCGCATTTTAAATCGACATTTATCAATAAGTATAAAATACCAAATTGACATTTAATTAGATTTAATTAACATAATCAAGTTAGATAAATCTTATACTATTGTACAGAATACTTAATCCCTAATAATTATAATAAATTTTGGGTGTTTGTTTACCAAGAAACAAATGAACAAATCACATTCATCATTTGTCGCCTTCGACTAGGACATCGTGTAATATGCACCTTAGTTCACTTCGCAAAGCTCAGAATCAAGAATAATTCTTTATGTAAGTGTGGTCTTAACGAAGGCTCACCTCAACATAATAGCGCACATTTTTTCTCTAATATTCTTTATTCAAATGTTGCTCGTCCTATTCATTTGAAATCCTTATGTATTTACTCAATATAAAATCCTGGCTCCCATTTTTAAAAACATTGAACTATTATGCATTAGGAATATATTATTACATGCATTACGAATTTGTACTTCCCTTTTCCCGTATTTTAAATTTAGAAGACGTAGTTTGATCAAGATGTCCTTCATGATTATCTTTGATCATTGGACTATTCAAATCATTATACATACGTTCAACATTACCGTAAACAGTTAATGTCAGTCACTTCATTACAAATACACTAATTCGAAAGAATTAAGATACTGTAAAATAACTGAAAGGTGTGAAAAAAATGAAACAACAAAAGATTAAGCTTTGTACTATTAAAATACGACTCTGTATAAAACTTTGTCTTATGTAATCTGCTATCATCCTAACAATGACTGTTCCAAATTGTAAAATCTAAAAAAAAAAATCTTATATTGAACATAACAGTATAAAATGGTTATAACTTATAAGTAGTAAATTTATTGTGGAAACTATTGATTTTAAATGGCATGTGATTAATTTCATAAACAGTAAATTTATAGAGAAAACTATTAATTTTAATTTAATAAATATGTCATACATAGCTTGCATTTTATTAAACCTGTCGATCATTTATATATATTTTCCTTTTAGAACGCCAAAGTAAGCTATTCTGTTTATTCATACTTGGACTCTACTTAAGTCTGAATATACGTAATACCACAAATTCAAGTTAACTGACCTAATAAATTTATTGTGCCATAACTAGCTATATTGGTGAGTTATGTTGAGACAGGCCTGGAAAGCTAGAGCATGTATTCATTGTACATGGATACAGGACATTGACTTTTGTCAATGCTTTCTTTACAATGTTAGTGTAAAAATCTAATCGCTTACTTGTATTTTTTTCTCGCGGAGTAAGTAAATAACTTTTTATTGCAATAAACACGTACATAATATTACCTAGGTCACTTCTCATTCGGAGTGAATAGAGCATCAATGCTCATCAAAATCAGATCTAAACACCACTTTCAATAATATGTGGTATTGCTAATATGGTACATTCGAACCGCATTATAGTAACGGGTTGGTAGCACATGCAAGACTTTACAAGTACGTATCTCATAGCGAGCCCTTGTGCGAATTCCGTAACCTGTTAGAGAAGATAAGCAGCTCACTTATCTTTATTTTTCTTCTCGTCCCATACAAATATTAGTGTGTCTCTTTTTTCATGTCATCACAATGTGACGTATATTTTAATGTGTATGTTACTAAACTATATGTAATTTGGTGAAACATCACCGATCAAAATACCATATTTAAAAATACTAATACAATGAAAATCTTTTTTTTATCACATTATATTTAGTTTAATGTCTCTACTTTATGAAAGAATGTGAAAAATGCAAAGATGAACGATTTATGAAATAAAAATGTACAAGTATAAATTTTTTGTTTACTCCACATTGTTAAACGAAATAGTTTATATAACAACGCCGTATCGCATTTTATAATGGAAACAATTCTCGTAAAGAGCTCCTCAAGATACAGTTTTGATGAAGATTTATGTCGTGTGTGCTAAATCACATATAACACATTATTCAAAACAACACTGCCACGTTTGTAGGCAGTTTATTCTATTCCCGTGTATAATAAATTGTTTAAATGTCTCGCCTCTGCAACTTTTCAGTGTAAAGTTTCCGAATAGCGTTGACAGGCAGATATTTTGGGTAACCGACTAACTAGCAGAAAGAATAACATTTCTGTCCATCAAAAACTAATTTCGTAAATGTTCAGGAGTCAAGTTTTGAGTCAGGTTTCGGACGGGAGCTTCGTTAAGCGAAAATAGATAGTAGTTTTATGTGGCTAATAAATGTTCTACAAATAGGGTGAATTTGTATAATTATTTCTGATAGCTATAATTTGCACGTGAATTTGAAACAAACTAAATCGATATCATAAGCAAATATCGCAAACTTCTGATATAACTAGTTAATAGTAATAATTAATAATACGTACACACATATCTTCACGCTGTATTCCTAACAGGGTAGTCGAGAGGACGGAGCGCTAAGCTATGGTTAATAGCTAATTTTGAGATCTATTTTAACACATGACATACAAATTATGTCAGTATATGTAAGCATTCCATTTTATTGATTATAAAACTATTATAAGACTAAAAGGTCGCCTCGGAAAACTTCATAATCTGAGATGTATATGTTAATGTGGACACTCCGTGCAAGATAATATGTATTCGATCATTTTCACAATCATTGATGAATGCATAAACATGATAAACTAGCGTAATAAACGAACAAAGAATGTGACAGCAAATCGGTCTTTATGGTAAAAGCTACGTGCAAAAATAGTCAGAAACAAAATCTTCATAGAACCAGTTTGAAACGTATTTAGTCTCCGTTAGTCTCCTATAAAATTGCAAGTCATTTGTATTTTGTGAAGTTTTTCGCTGTCATCCTACATTTTGTTGCAAAAACAACAAAAATAGTAACGCTATTCTGTTTCGTGTTAAATTATGAAGTAGCTTACAACAAAACTCAAACAAAGATACGTTTCTCAGGTAAATATAAAATACGCAGTACCGTTACTTATATTTTCATTGTATTTATTGTCAAAATTACTTGATCATACTTTAATAACACTCAATAAGTCATCTATTTTCTTCGTTCCTAATTTTTTTCTGTATTATATGTATATTGTATCCGTGAATGGGAAAAGTTCATCGCAGACATTGAACAAAATTTATCGACAAGTAAATACTTTCTAATATTTTGTTTTTGTACAGTCTTTGGTCATGTTATTCTATAGATAGCGAAAAGTAAACTGTTCTTCATAGCTATTGTTAAACAAATACAAAAAATTAAATTAATGTTTGACAAGAATTTCAGATTTCCTGTAAATAGTTCTTCGATAAAAATAAATACGAATGCTAAATCGAATAGATTGGGAGCCTCACAAAAATTAATTGGTGTGTAGCAGACATTTCAAGCATAACTGTTTAATCCAAAGAAATCACAGACGTATTTTGAAGAAAGAATTTATGTTTCCAGAATTTGTTGAAATTTCTTTATATGTATTACAGTACCTACATAGCATCGCATTAATATTTGCAATTGTAGCTAATTTATAATTATTGCTGGCTTCATATAACTTTTCTTTTAGTGAATTTTCCTTGTGGTAGTGGCTACCGCCTAAGAAATTAATTTACTTGTTATTTTTATTTGCAAATGGTTTTGCAAATGCAATAATTTATGTTCTTTTATTTTCAATGTAGCTACATTAAAAATAAAAGTACATAAATTATTGCATTTAAATAAAAATACTTAACTACAGTGCAGTTTGTGTATCAAATAAAAAATACAAGGCTCCAGTAAAAAAGAGAAAGCAACCAGAACCAAAAGATATTTCCAAAAACCATTTGATTCAATTGTCCATGCATCAAGCTCAAGATGTAGAAAGAATTGTATGCCAAAACATGAAAGCAAGTACAATGTTAGAAGTTAAAAAAGAAAAAAATGTAAGTACTATAACTAAGTAGATATAAAGTCAAGATACATTGCTACCTCGTAACGCAGTAATCATGTTGTTATAGATAGTTGGTTACCGAGCGAGAACTTAATTCTGGGCATAACTTGAGAAATGTGTAGGTATGTGAAATAAATATCTTGACCTGGTACGTCTTATAACAGCGCAAAAGCGCAGATTACCCAAGAGCTCAGAAGTATCTACATGACCATGTATAATATTATATAAAAGAATCATATGAGATCCTTCGCTCTTCAATAGTAAGAAAATTATTTGCGCACGGTTATCCAAACAAGAATCATTTACTTATTAAGCCCTAAATTTAAATGTTTTAAAAATAACTGTTGTATTCTTTCAATCCTGCTTATGTAACATTTGTACAAAATACTATGCATATACGCATTATGTACAAGCTCTAAGGTTGATACATTTTTAAAGGTTTACAAATTCTTAATACAAATCCAAAGTTACCGTAGACCTTTGAGACAACGTGATCAATGTGGAGAAAGGGAACCATCTTGGAGTCGAATATGATTTCAAGGTCATGAACAAACGTGACTCTATTTCGGCACTTCTATAATTATAGATATAGGTAAGCAGTGATTTTTTCCTGGAAAATATAATAACTTGACATTTGCCTACATTAACCATATATTTATTGCTCACTTAATAATGCTGTAAATTATTAAGATCCCGCTGGAGAAGTTCACAGTCAGTTTCATTACGGATTTTCATGTATACTTTCATACCATCGGCGTATAACCAATGGAAAACTGACGTTAGACAAGTATAAACGTCATAAATATAGGCATTGTAAAGAATAGAAGCAAGGTGAGAGCCCTGGGGTACACCTGATGAAGAAGTGACTATATCAGACTTGAAACCACGAATGATTACATCTTGGGATCTGTTTCTTAAGTATGAGGTGACCCAACGCAACAAGTCTCCATATATCCCAATTCATAAACCTTGGTGAACGTCATGCCATGGTCTACTGTCTACTCGATTGAATGCTTTTTCATAATCAGTGGAAACCACGTCCACTTGACCTCGCGCTCCATATTGCATAAAACATAGTAAAACATGCTAAATTAGAAACAGTTGATCGACGCATCAAAAAGTCGTGATGTGAGTTTTGAATGCCGGCGGAATCACAGGATATAATTGTTCGAGTTGCTAAGAGTATACAAGATAGAAATAGGGAGATAGTTTTCTTTGCAAGTTCTGAAACTCTTTTTGTTTATTGGAATTACATGAGCCTCTCTCCATAATGAAGGAAATATACAGTACCGTAAAGAACGTTTAAAAAGCAGAGTAACTGGATAGACCAATGCGTCCGCAGAGATTCGCAACAGTACGGGGGGATATCGTCGCATCCAGAATCCTTATTCATATTAAGCGAGCGAAACGACGCTAAAACATCTTCGTGTGTGAACGTAATACTAGCTAGATATAGAACGTAAATTCTCTAGATTAGTCCAGACAGAGGTTCCCAAACTTTTTTTTTCGTAGACCATTTTAAAAATTTTACTGGTTCGGTGGACCCTCTGCTGCTGCATTTCTAACATATTCCTAAAACTCGTCAAAAAATGTAAAGATTAGATCTAACAATGAAAATCTGCGACGCGGCTGAGTTCTAACCCTGAATTCAAAGTGGTAAAAATAAAAATGGTATATTTTCTTGTGTTCTATTTATTAAAATAATATGATAACGCAACTTCAACAATGCAAATCAACAATAAAAAAAAATAGTCATATTTTTAATTGGAGGAATGTACTTGCTAGATTGACAGTAATTTGTCAATATTTGGCTTCAGTTTTGTAAGGAATAACCACAAATCTCCCCGTTCTGTCATATTCCATCTGCTCCTTTTTTTGTTAATAGGTTTGTAACGACACTAAAACTTTTTTTGACAAGATATGACGAGGGAAACGCTATCAAAAGTTTTCTCGCAATTTCCCACAACCCAGGATATTTTACTTTCTTCCCAGGTAATTCTGACTGCAGCCAAAATGTTTGATAGCCTTTTTTAAATTTTACCTTCAGCCCCTTCATTTGTGCTAAGCTCGAGTAGCTCCTCTTGCAATACCACATTCGCCACTTCCGTTTCATCAAATGGATTCCTGATCCATGGTGGTATTTCCATCGTCAGAATATTTTCATATCTATTTTTGAATAGCAGGGCATTTAAATTTTGAACGTATATCTGAATATCCTTATCAAGACATTCTCTCTGTGACAAGTTTGAAAACTGGAAGAATTCGCGTCGACTAATATTTTGCTTCATAAATTCAAATTTTCCAAGAAAATCCGAAATTACATCCTTTATTTTTATTAAATATAGACTGTCTCCTTGTAACTGCAAGTAAAATTCATTAAATTTTTTGAACAAATCTGTTAAATACGCGATGTCTGGTTTCATTTTGATCAGGTTTTCTTTTAAATCTGGATCTTTACTTTCCAGAAACTCTAAAACTGGTTCAAAAAGTGAGTAAAATCTTGTTAAACATGCACCTTCCGACAACCAGCGTACTTCAGTATGTAAGGGCAATCGTTGGAAGTCTTCATCATTTTCGTCACACAATTGTGCAAATGAACGGGTATTCAACGCATTGCTTCTTATTTTGTTAACTGCTTTAATCACAAATTGAAGCGATTGGTGCATCTACAACTCAAATTTTTCGCTACCAGGTGTTGTCGGTGGATGACACAGTGAATTGCAGTTACTCCTGGTATATTTATTTTAAGATGGCTTATAAACCCACGATATCGCCCGAATATGGCAGGAGCTCTATCTGCTACCACCGAAATAATGTTTGTAAATGGAATCGATTTCTCCTTTAAAAATAACTCAGGTCATTAAATATTTATTCGCCTTCAGTATCCACCTCCAAAGTTTTCGCGAATAAGCTCTTCATGAATTTCTGCGTTCATAACAAATCGAACATTTGCCAATAATAATGCTTCATTACCAGCTAAAGTTAACTCGTCCAATTGAATAGAAAAATCAGTTGTTTGCAGATAATTACACAAGAAGCTTTCAATATCAGAGCCCATTTCATCAATACGTTTTTGTACAGTGTTGTTACTCAAAATAATTTTTTCGAGTACGTCAAATAGAGGTTTGTGCAGAACAGTTTTTAAAACCTCTTCAACAGCGGGTAAAATTATTTGTTCTCTGATGGTGTGGGGTTTTCCAGGTTTCGCTGTAAGCAATAAGCAAGATGTCCGCAAGCTATCATCGTTACTTTGAGACGTTGAAGCGTTCTTTACTATCCAAACCAGATAAATTTTCGTGAACCCCCACTTACAACTTGTGAACCCCCATTTTTTTTTCACGCCAACGTAGACCCCCGTCGAGTCATCCGTGGACCCTTGGGGTCCCCTGGACCACTTTGGGAATCACGGATCTAGATCCTGATCCAGCTTAGCGGTGCGCGCGATATCGGGTGTCGACGACGGTTTAAACATGCTTTAAAGAAACTGTTAAAAGTATTAGAAATACCTTGACCGTCTGAATACAAGATATTATATCTAAACTTGCGAGTACTGTGCACCACCCCTCTTAGACTTAACGTACTACCAAAACTGCTTGTTGTAGTTAGTTACGTTATTATATTGTGATAATCCGAGCTAACTTAATTGCTGCAAAAAATTATATGATGAGTCACCTATATCCCTCGTGTTGGAATAGGATAAAAAGAATTCAGTAGTACTTTCCCATTTTATATTTGATAGATTAAAGCCAGGGTATTGATTAACCAGGCGAATAATTATCGTGTTAATATAATAAATATGACTAGAAAAATTACATGTATCAGGAGGTACGTAAACAATAAAAATTAATAAGTCTTTATTAACAGCAAGTACTTGAGCAGGTATATGCACACATAGATATTCAATAAAGACATATCACTGTACTCCGACACTAATTCTCCTAAGTACTTAATTCTAACAACAATCATGGCACTACCGCCAGCTTTCTTTTTCGTAGAATACGATCACGTCATAAGATTCAATACCTGTGGTCGCAAAGTTCATAATCAAGTATGTCACACTGTAACCGTGTTTCTGTAAGCAAAAGCATATCGTACTCAAACAAGAATATATTAAATAAAACAAAAAATAAAAATATGTGCGTATTTAAGCCACGCACAGATCCGTGCGATACCTTTCGTACGATGCATTTCGATTAGTTTTCTAGACTTAATTACTGGACTCTCGTTCTATTTTCCCTGCAAAGTTTAGGTAGAGCTTAATATTCTTTAAATTTTTTTAATTCTAAGCCCAGTAGTTGGGAGATAAGGAAGAAAATGGTTACGTTGGGTTTGAACACCCGATTTGCCTACTACGGCAGCTCCTTACTATCAGGAGGGGGCTATGGTTAATTGTTACCTCCGTGGTACAAAAAAAAGACTAAATCTCAGAATATTTTAAAATATTAACAGATAATTAAATGACATTAAAAAACACGATGCTTAATTTTGTTAAAGTTATAAAAAACTATTGAAACGTTTTATTGTACAAAGCTTCAAGTCTATGTGTCAAAAAAAATGGTATCTGATAAAATCGACCATGTCTGACGAGCAGATGGACAGACCAACAGACGGACGGAGGCGCGAGTAATGAGTAATAAGAGTAAGAAATAATAAGGATATGACGACGCCATTTTTTGTTTCTTTTGAGCGAAGGAATCCTAAAAATAAATATTTCAGTAGTACTTATAGCTGCTATTTCAATTTCATATCCACTTTTGGGTTAATTAAAATAAATATACATATCTTCACGCTGTATCCTTAACGGGTCCGCGACGCTTGGCGCTCCGTCCTATCCGACTACCCTGTTAGGGTTTTTTATCAACTTCAATATTACGATATTCAGACCATTTCAATCAGTAAACGCACTACTGATCAGTTTGACGTCAATCTGACCGTACTCACCAACTAAACTAACATGAAGTTGAATGTGAAACCTACGTCATAATTATATACATATCTAATCTGTTATTTCTAAGACGACGGTTACATGCACGTGCTAGCGTCACGCAAAACAAATGACAGTTGCCTCAACCATAAATCATAACATTACAAATTAATTCAAAATATTAGACCTAGGTTAGATCGTGGTTTAACTGACAATCTAGTGTATAACGACTGCCTAAATTCGAAAGTCATCAATGGTCAAAATTACCATACACTCAATTTGAATTATTTTTGTATGTTTTTGTATATTAGGAGTATTCTTTTATATTAGTAAAGTCATTGCATAATAATACCAGAATGGAACTATTTAATGTCAACGTGAGCTTAAAATACATGTCGTATAAAACCCAACAAAATCAAAGCACCCCCGTTATTAAACAGTGCTCACATAAATAAATAAACAACGGCAAACAGAGAAAACAAACGTAGGGGATGTATGTTCACCAGCGTAAAAAACTATGAATTTGGATAAAGTCGACCTTATTTATTTTTACTAGAAATGATAACGACAGCAGACATACAGAGTTATAATGGCTTTCATGCCAACGAAAATTCAATGATAACGAAAAAATAATGCTTAATTAGTTAAAATTACCAAAAATTTATTTAATGCAATTGAAAAATCAAATCTCTCTGACTACCCCGTTAGGGATACAGTGTGAAGACTGTATGTCTGTAAAAAATCAAACATCAAAATTTCATTTTTTGATGTGAGTTTTGTTTGAAACCACAAAATGTTCATTGAAGATGTGGTTCTTAGTCTGTATTAGCCTTAAACAACAGGAGGTCGATACCTCTATGTATTTTCAAATCCAATAGAAAATTTTATCCGTGTAAATAATAATAATAATAATACTCCAGACAATTACACAGATTATGTGACCCAAACTAAGCAGTAAGCTTATACTATGAGTACCACACCACGATCTCTGGGGGAGTTCCCAGTGACACCCAGACTCCAAGCCAATTTAGAAAAGTTCGTTTCTTAATTTGACCTGACCGGAAATTGAACCCGGGACCTTAGCTTGGAAAGCAGATGCATATGCCACTGCGCCAACGGGCCAGTCAATAAACAGAAAAACAACCATATTATCTAGTCAGTCAAGGACTCTTTATGATGGAACAATACATTATTAAGAACAGCAGCAGCATATTATTTTTCTTTAAAACTATGATGACATAAATCAATAGTAAAACTAGGAGTAACCAAAATTATGGTCGTTTGCTTTTATATGTACGTACATACACTATACAGGATGTATATGAAAACGGGACAGTTACTTTAATGTACGAAAGGGCATAACTTTAGTATGTAGTTACAAAAAGAATTATCGAAAAAAACGTATCCGTTTAAGAGTTATGACCGTTTTGATTTTCAAGTGTTATCCCCACCATTTCTCGTAAAATTGGGTTGATCGTGTACAGTTACAGATTTTAAATCTTACGTTTTTTTTATTTTGTAATAATTTCATCCGTTACTGAAATACAGCCTGAAAACCCCCATTGGGATATACGCATTATTTTCGAAAATGGTTTTCAGGCTGTATTTCAGTAACGGATGAAATTATTACAAAATAAAAAAAACGTAAGATTTAAAATCTGTAACTGTACACGATCAACCCAATTTTACGAGAAATGGTGGGGATAACACTTGAAAATCAAAACGGTCATAACTCTTAAACGGATACGTTTTTTTCGATAATTCTTTTTGTAACTACATACTAAAGTTATGCCCTTTCATCCATTAAAGTAACTGTCCCGTTTTCATATACACCCTGTATATATTCTTAAAACTACAATCAAATCAAACCTCTATATTGTGTTTACTTGTATTCCAGGGTTTTATTAATTACATCATCGAAATTTCGAATAATAATAAGACTATTACGCTAATATTATTGTTAAATATTATGTAATTATGTTACCATATGTACCTAATAGATATCATATCACTCTATCATATACTCTTAAAACAATAACTCTGTTACAATTAAGCTAATGACAATGAATTGCATACAGACATACAGCCATAACGTTATTAATGTTATTACCTATACGTATATTTTATTGTCTGCCGTGAACATTACGCTGACCATAATGGGATAAATATCGCTGGCTATTTATTTATTAGAAGCGACAGCGAATTGTTCAACTGAGAAATATTTCCGAAACAAATTTGCAACCGAACGCTTTTTGTAGATAAAGTAGTATATTCACACTAGTGAATTTGGTGATCGTTATAGCATGTTATAGTGTGCGGGTTGGAAACTTTTGATCCCCTGACATAAATCTCCATCAGAAAATAGGGAGGGACGTAACCGGCTTAAGCTTAACTGTGACTAGTGGCTCCGAACCTTACTTTAAATATATTGTAATAATGATAAAATATACTAGTTAATTTCGGTCTTTATTTATTTTGCAGCGAAAAAGCGTTTCGTTACTGTTACATTTAATGTTTGCGTTGGGGAAGTTATTTTATTGTATAAATATTGTTTCGTATATTGTGTAGTATATTCAGTTCGGCAAACAGATTTGTATTATCGGAGCTAATAATCCTATTTATCTAATTAAGAATATTTTTTATAAAAATGAAAAAGAAAAACAATATTTTTTACAGTAATAGAGGAGAAAAATAAAACAAGAGAAGAAAAACTTAGTACATATTATGTACATAAAAAAGCGATGCGTGTCGCCATCCGCTTATTCACATTTATTGGGACCATAATAATACCATAGTTGCTAGCGGCATCAAGTGCTGAATCCACGTTCCCCGTGTTTCTGCGTTACTGACCAACAGAAACAAAGACTCGTAATAAACGTCCAAAATATTACATCAGTCACACTTGTCGCATCTCATAGTATGAGGTATGACCTATGTATAATAACTTATTAATCATATATACAAATTCTGACGTATATATATATATAAATATATATATATATAAATATATATAAATATATATATATATAGCCATGCTGCATTGCAGCACGAATTGCGCCGGCTCGCCTGGTGAAATACCACACGGAATATCGGCGTGAAATAACAGCATCTATTGCTGTTGTGTTTCGTTCGGCAAGAGAGAGTGCCGGTGGCCCATCTCCCCCCTCCCCCTCCTTCCCGTCCTTTCCCTCATTCCCTAAAGGCCGGCAACGCACCCATGATTTTCCGGATGTTGCAGGTGTTAATGGGCGGTGATGATCACTTTCCACCAGGTGACTCGCTTGCTCGGTCGCCCGCTCTTTAAAAAAAAAAAATGTTTCGTCGTAAGTGAAATTTCAAATCAATTAGGCATCTATTAAATACATATTCTTTAATAAAACATTGCAGCAACCCTATCACTAAATATACGTGTTGAGAGGCTACCATAAAATATGCGGTACATAGTTTCAAGGTCGAGTTAAGGGAGTTACCGTTCTGTGAGTTTTATTTTCTTTATTAAGTAATGCCACAAAAATACTAGTGTCAGTTCACTAATCAATGGCGTATTTGCGCGTAATTTCCATACAGATTGAAAAATAAATTACACTAAAAGTGGCGATGACTGAAGCGGTACGTATTGAGCACCATTTTTCTTCAGCTATATCCTTCAGACATATATATCAGCTAAAGATATATATGTGTATATATATACATACACATATATATCTTTTAGTAACTACATATTTTATATCTATATCATGAAATATGTAGCTACTTCAAGGAATAAGAATATCCAATTTCGTGAAGACGAATTTTCACGATGAACCATTGAATGGAATATCAAAAAATATAAAAACATTGGGGTAAAAAAAACAAACTAGCAGCGTATTGCACATACCCATGGTTTTGTAGTCATATGCGTTAATATTCTTTTAATTTTTATAGGGCACATTTTTTTGGGCCCTACAGTTATATCGCACCGCCACGTAGGTATTCGACTTTGTTTTGTCGCACTAAGAGTTATTTCACTTTGACGAAGTGTATTTCCGAAAAACATACATATTTTACGTATTTCTAAAATTTTCGAATTTCAGAGCTAATAACTCGTGACTGAAAATGAGTTAGATGAAAAGATCCTGAAATATTTTTCTTTATATTTTACGAGACATCTAAAGTTTTCTCGCTAGACTGATGTGATAAGTGAAAAATTGAATGTAATATGTACCTATACCAAATTTCAACAATGGGTTTGTAAAAGTCTATGAGATTCCCATAACAAATGATCAAAATAAATATAAGTAGATAGAACAATGAAGGAACGCAAGCATCGGCCGAAAGTATGATGGTTTCTAACTTGACTACGGAATCCTAAAAACGGTTAATTCCTGAATTGCTATTAAATTATTATTTGTTTAAGATAGGAATGAGATAAATAACTCACTACGAAGAATATGATTTATATAACTTTATCCGTATTTATATATTCAATGTATATAATATGTAATTTAGTTCTCTATTCACCCCCAGTCTATCTGTATAAGATTCTGAAGTAGAGAAATAGTTTATAACTTATGTGAAATTTAACATAAGGACCCAATATTGCTCTATAAAGTAGCGAAGAGGTTATAAATCAAACAATGTCGAGTGATTCATATCCAAACTAAATCCTAGAATAACTTTCGCAAACGTCTTTATATTGTTTGACACAAGAAAGATTGGTGGTTCAGAAATTTGATAGTGATGAAGGAAATTTCATAACCAGCTCTCTAAAGTCCGTTTCTATTGAATTTGTCTAAAAGGTTTCAGTTCACTAATCAATGGCGTAATTGAGCGTAATTTCCATACAGATTGAAAAATAAATTACACTAAAAGTGGCGATGACTGAAGCGAGTACTATTGAGCACCTTTGTTCTTCAGTTATATCCTTCACACATATATATCAGCTAAAGATATATGTTTACATATATATATATATATATACATACACATATATATTCTTTTAGTAGCTACATATTTTATATGTATATCATGAAATATGTAGCTACTTCAAGGAATAAGAATATCCAATTTCGTGGAGACGAATTTTCACGATGAACCATTGAACGGAATATCAAAAAACATAAAAACATTGGGGTAAAAAAAACAAACTAGCAGCGTATTGCACATACCCATGGTTTTGTAGTCATATGCGTTAATATTCTCTTAATTTTTATAGGGCACATTTTTTTTGAGCCCTACAGTTATACGAGGCATGCCTTTTAAGTTCTGTCGTTTCCATATTTCCCGACAATTTTGAATTTGGAACTGTTCTATATTCGAATGTGTTTCAATTTTGAATCTTAAAACAGTTGAAAGTATTAGGATTAATGCTATTGTTTAGTCACAGCGTCGATTGAAATCTGTCAGGTTACGTACGAAAATGAATCTTTCTAAGGAAATGTTCGTGCAATAATTTTCCACAACTTTAGAAGAGGCCTGACACGGCTTCAGTGTTTTGAAGAGCTAACATCTGTGTTCAGTGATGAAGCCCCATGTTTGCGGACTGTCGAACGCTGGTATTTAGAATTCCAGCGTGGACATACTAGTGTTAGTGACAAATCTCGCGAAGGACGCCCAAAATCCACCTTCACTGAAGATAACATCATTGCTGTGAGACAACTAATTCTCGAAGATCGTCATGTGACGTATCGAGAGATAGAGGCTCTATTAGGCATCTCAGGGACAACCATTCAGAAGATCTTGCATGAAGCACTTGGTGTGAGAAAGCTAGTTTGCCGTTGGATACCGCATCTGCTTTCCGACGATCACAAGGCGGCCCGCGTCAGATGGTGTAACAAAACTCTGCAAAGGTTCAACCGAGGAGAGTCAAATCACGTCTACGACATCATCAGTGGTGACGAATCTTGGATCTATGCCTACGAGCCTGATTCCAAACAACAATCTACAATCTGGGTCTTTCAGGACGAGCCAAAGCCGACTAAAGTTGTTCGTTCTCGAAGCACTTCAAAGAAGATGGTGGCCACGTTCGTTGGAAAAACCGGCCATGTTGCGACTATTGCACTTGAAGATCGTAGAACGGTTCACGCAGAGTGGTATACCACAGTTTGTTTACCACAAGTCATCGCCGAACTTCGAAAATCTAACTCAAAGCGACGCATCATCCTGCACCACGACAACGCAAGCTCACACAGCGCTCGTCAAACAATTGAGTATTTGAAGCAGGAAAAAGTAGAAATTCTTGACCATCCTCCATACAGTCCTGACCTAAGCCCTAACGATTTCTTTACATTTCCTAAAATTAAGAAAAGTCTTCGTGGTCAAAGGTTCCAGTCCGGTGAAGAAGCAGTCGACGCTTTCAAGTCAGCCATTTTGAACACCCCCACTTTAGACTGGAATAAATGTTATAATAACTGGTTTGAGCGAATGGAAAAGTGTATTAAGATACGTGGTGAATACTTTGAAAAACAATAAAAAGTACTATAAGGTTCTAGTTGTGTTTTTTTCTTCAAACGACAAAACTTAAGAGGCATGCCTCGTATCGCACCGCCACGTGGGTATTCGACTTTGTTTTGTCGCACTAAGAGTTATTTCACTTTGACGAAGTGTGTTTCCGAAAAACATACGTATTTTACGTATTTCTAAAATTTAATAATACATACAATAAGACATGGTATGCAATTGTTTTTAAAAGATTATTCATTATTAAGTACAATAAACATATTTTGCAGCAAATTTTATTTTATATATTACAAAGATCGTCTTATTTATATAACATTCGTTTTATCTAAAAAGATTTTACTATTGCATACCATTTTGTCAAATTTGATTGAAACGGAATATACCTTTTGTGTTGTGATTGTACTATTGTACTACTCCGTTACGGATACGGCGTAAAAATATGTGTGTACGTGTGTATGATGATTATTTACTATTATTGAAATGTTTCGTGGAACCAAGAGCAATGATAAAAACTTTCTGAAAATATAGATAGTTATCGCCTTTTTTGTTTTATACTTAGAAAGTTACGAGTTTCATTTAATTCAATTACACGTAAAGTATATTTATAAATGTGGAATCATGTCATATTAACGCCTGTACTTTATGCATTGACAAAGCGCTTTCGTGGGATGCACAGATTATTACGTAAGAGTAATAAGGATATACCCATGTCTGTTTAATTTATACGTAAAGAGTTTTAAATAAATAGATTCAGTTAATTTTCGACTTTTGTACTCGGAATTACAACTAATTCTTTACAGTAATTTTATTTTTTAAATTAAATGAAATTCTTTACAGAAGTCCTTTCAAATCATTGACAGCTACATATTATCTACATGTAATTTAATCAATTTCTTCACTATTCGGATACAATATAAACAAAATATTACCATTCTTTCGACATTAATTTTTTGATTAAATTAAAATAATGTGCAACTGTATTTATGACAGCGTTATGTCTCTTAAGGGTATATTTAGATATTCCATTTAATTCTTTCGTTTCTCGTATATTATCTATTCCCCTTGTGGTTATATTATTGAACTTAATGGTATCATTTACCGTATTCCGATTCTCAATAGGGACGCGGTTCGTCGTTATTGCGTAATAGCCGTTTTTTATTCGTGCCCGTTTGACAGATATCGATGTCCTTTGAACATTGGATACAACTGTTCGGTAGACAGGTTGAATGGGCGCAGTGAAAATGTTTTCTATGTATCAATCAAATACAAATTATGATTTATTTTTATTGCCGACCAAGAGATAATAACACCAAGCTAAATTGAAATGAAGTGCGTTTATTTTACGTTGAAATCATCAACATAACCACAATGGAATACCCATAACATACCTTTTCGGAATTCTGGTTGGTTTACCTACTTTAATAGTTATACAAGTCACCAGCTAGTGATGAAAATAAACCTCCCTCAAATCGTAAACTGCACTGAATAGGTTAAGATTGTAAAGCTTACAATGTGTTTCCGTATATGAAAGTTTATATTATTTGTATGGCTTATTTAATAGGTCTATGGTGATTGACAGACACAGATTTTGGCTCCAGTCTGCCCCTACAATTTGAGATTAAAAGTGCGGTATCACCCTTACGGACAAAATAAGCAACGAAGAGATACGCAGTATGACAGGGTTGCACGATAGTGTTATTATAAAAATGAAGAAAAAGATTCTAAGATGGTTCGAGCACATAGAAGGATTATAAGCGAAAGTGAGTGGTAAAAGAAGCCAATAAAGACCAAGGCTGACTTATGAAGATGATGAGATTTAAGGAAACAAAAGAAGTATGTAAAGACCGCGACGCTTGGCGCTCCGTCCTCTCTGACTACCCCGTTGGGGATACATCGTGAAGATATGTATGGAGACAATCTTACTATCTACATGATCTTAAACTAAGCCCTGACTAGTTTGTGTAGATCCGTACGAAGAACTGTGGACGCATCTCGTAACATCTAGACTTCAAGTCTATCAAGAAGAATTCGATACTTAAATTGTTAGTTTGTGTAGATCCCTACGAAGAACTGTGGAAGCATCTCGTAACATCTAGACTTCAAGTCTATCAAGAAGAATTCGACACTTAAATTGTTAGTTTGTGTAGATCCCTACGAAGAACTGTGGAAGCATCTCGTAACATCTAGACTTCAAGTCTATCAAGAAGAATTCGATACTTAAATTGTTAGTTTGTGTAGATCCCTACGAAGAACTGTCGAACCATTTTGTAACATCCAGATTTCAAGTCTATCAAGAAGAATTCGATACTTTCTACTAATTGTTCGGAATTGAACCCCGAAAGAAAGCTAGTTGCATAATGCATTATGAACTGTATTTTTACATCTAATGTTCAAAGCGGTGTAAATAATTCTATCTATAAAGCGCACATTTTGAAATGGTCGGATATTGACACTGGCAACGGAAAATGAACGGGGCATGGCGAGCGATTTGAACAAATGAATAGAAATGTATGAAGCAACTCACGGTCCCCACACTCGGTGGCAAGACGAATTGTTTGAACGAATCTCTGCAGAAGCAAGCCTGCGGTGAGCGGTACGACGACGCCTAGGATATAAATGTATAGCAATTGGCGGCGCGATGGACGACGTATCAGGCGGTGGTTTTTCATGTAATATTACTTAAAACTTTTTGCAGAGAAGGTATATATTGACATTAACCTGACGAACTCGATGTCGTAGTGACTTAGGTGTTGCACCCAAGCGCGGAAGGTTCCAGGTTCGATTCCCGGTCGGGTCAATTTAGGAAACGAACTTTTCTAGATTGTCTAGGGTCTGGGTGTACTGGGAACGCCCTTAGTAGTCGTGGTCTGGTTGTCGCCGGGAAGTGCTCTAGTTTGAGAACAGATGATTGGCGTGTATTGTCTGGGGTATTTATTATTTTTATTACAGCAAAAAATATTTTTTACGTTTGTGTCCTTTTTTGTGTTGACTTTAGGCAATGCTCTGATGTTACATACGGAATTATGTAGGTAGATTATGTACTACCTACGGAAATAATCTTACTCTAGCCATTTCAGCCCCTACAAGAGGTTTAATACCATTTTTCCCTCAATAAACCGCTACTTACTGTGTTGCGTAATCTAATACTAATATTTGTCTTGGAATTTTTAACTCAAAAACAAGTCTTCTGAATTTTAAGGTCTTGTTATATCAAAGCCGAATAAACTTTTAATTAGATTGTATCTAGATTGAAAAACAATTTGTTCGTGTTATGTTATTAATTTGCTACGACTTGATTTTATTACATACTTTGAAATAATAAGGAGGGAATATAAATGCCTATATATCTGTTTTGAATCATTCTTATATAGACCGGCAGCTAGGTGCAGATTTTTTCGATCAATCGAATCACGTATGCCCTTCAGGATTTTCGTCATTTAGTAGGTGTAGATTAACGACGCGGGTGATATATTTAAAACTTCGATATTATTCTTTATCAATGTAATCACGTTTGCCCATTGAAATTTAAAAGTATAATCATACAATTATTTTAAAAGTCAAGAGGCATACGAATCGTGCTGGGCAATCATAGTATAAAATTGTAATTAACACGTGCAAATAAAAGAGATATATTATAAAATTCGATATTATTTTACATCAATCTAATTACGTATCTCTTAGAATTTTTAACGTGTAATCATACAATTATTTAAAATTTCAAAGGACTACGAATGATGCTGGGCAATCGTTGTACTTATATAGTAAACGGGTTGCTCATGTTTATTACCTTGAGCTTATAATATTAATATTGAGCTTATAAATCTAATTTTATAATATACGAAGTACTTCATCGCTTTTCTCCTGCAAATAACATGCTAATAGTTTGTATTTTCTACAACAGATGTCATTATAAAAAAAAAACATATTAACCATTTAAAACAAAAATTTTGTTAAGTTTACAAAAATTCATATGATAAATTTTTGAACAGCGTAGGAAGGTAGGAGGTGGTAACTTGTTGTAATACAAAGTTTCTCTTTGGAGCCCTACCCCCCACAGCGCCCGGCCATAAAACAAAAAGAGAACCTTTGCAATGTAGATATGTAGAATAGGTCTTAGGTCAATAAACCATGACGCTAGTTCGCCCAGTGGCGTGTTTATTTCGAATCTTCCAAAATTTAAATAAACTACAAAATTTTCATTTTCTGTAAATCACATGTGGTATACTGCTTTTTTTTATACAATTGTTTCTCTAAATTCGTATGCCTCTTGAATTTTAAAATAATTGTATGATTATACGTTTAAATTTCAAAGGGCATACGTGATTACACTGATAAAAAATAATATCGATTTTTTTAATACATCGTATTTAGTCGTAAGCATTTATTCGAATTTTATACGATTATTGCCCAGCACGATTTGTATGCCCCTTGAAACTTGGAACAATTGCATGATTATAAGGTGAAATCTCGAAGGGCATACGTGATTCGATGGGTAAGACATGACCCCTATTTTTGACGTGTTTTTTAATGTATGCCGCCACTTTAGACCTCGTTAATAAGTATGCCGTTGAAATATATAAATCATTTTACAAAGAATAACTGAGTGTTTCCGAGGCATACATGATTCGATTGATTAAAAAAGAAAAAAAAATTTACAAAATTAGTAGTAGGCACTAATCCTCGAGACCCGCGCTACAGGTATGCCGAGGGTTTTCCGCTGAATTTTGTCATATTGAATGAATGATGATGAAAATGATTATTTGGTACACATGGCATACGTGATTCGATTAATAAAAAGCATTTTTTTTTCAAATGTAAGCGACGACCTTAGCCCAAAAGGCCCGCCCTACACGTATGCCGATGGTTTTCCGATGGATTTTTTTTACAAATCATCATTAAACGTGCATGGCATACGTGATTCAATTGATTAAAAATTGATTTTTTTTTATCAACTTGAAACTCAATTGTACGAGGCATGTCCCGCGATCACGATCTCGCACACCCGCGTCGTTAATCTACACCTACTAAATGACGAAAATCCTAAAGGGCATACGTGATTCGGTTGATCGAAAAAATCTGCACCTAGCTGCCGGTCTAATAATGTAAATATGGTCCAGTGAATAGACTAATTAAAATTTTAAAATATTACATTTAAATAAATACAAATAACAGTATTACGTCATAATTACAGCAATAACAAAAGACATATCCGATAACAGGTGAATATCAAAGAATGACGCGCGTTTCCTTGATGTTGATCTATTTTGCTTGTTGTTGTTGTTGTGAGTGGGTTAGTAACTATTATCTAATCTGTGGTAGGTCTGTACAATTTTAACCTGTGCGATCATAGAAATAATATAATAGTAAACACCACATCAAGTACTACACAAGCGAAGCAACCAGTAGAACACATAACACCTATATACTTAAACGAGACATATTTCAATAAAATAAGCGAATCGCTAGAAAAGCATCCCATCGAGCAACGGTTTTAATACTTGTGGAATCGTTTTCTTTCTGAGATATTTAATACTAACCTTGAAATTTAGGGTAGTAAATAACTATAGTAAATAATCTGTGCTTGAAATAATAAAATTATTACAATAAGTTGAAACAAATACATCTATGAAAAATAGAACAAATTAATAAATGAAAAATAAAAAAAAAGGTGCAGTCGGGGAACCTCTGTCTGCGGTTTCAATTTCTCAAAACTTAATTGCAATAATGAGATAATAAAACTCATGTATGATTTAAAACATAAATAAACACCTAGCGCCGCGCCACGCGTGACGCAGGATGCGCGGGTCCCACACTACGTAACGCTTTTTCTTTACATAACGATTTCTACCAACTCAAACCTCCCGGAGCCGCTTTCAAGAACATCGTTCCAAAACTTCATTCCAATAATTCCATAAATATGCGAACCATTGACACGGCGGACCGGTGGTATCACATTGGCATTTTCCTTCCAAGTTCGATTCCGGGTCATGTCAGCTATTTAAAAAATTGTCTTTCTTAAATTGGCTAAGAGTCTGAATGTTACTGTATGTTTCTCATTTTTTTTGTATCCATACTAATTGTCGTATGCTTCCATATAAATATTTTCCATATAATTTAAAATTAATACTTTAATTGCCATATGTATATATTTATATACTACGTTTGTATGGCATATAGTTTGTACAGATTTCGAAAAGAGATAAATATATAGATACTTGACGTTTATTCTGCCAGTTTTCTATGTACAGCTTCTTTTTAAACAGTGAAGTTTTTGTCCGAAAATAATTTGTAATGAAAAAATTACTTGGATTTTGATTTCGATTCGAGACATAACAATCAATTAGTCTATTTAGTTTTATTACCACAGCCACATAAAACTTCATTCAAATTTAAAATATAAATCCCAACTCGTCTGTTACATTCTCTGCATTAATGCATAATAGCGTGAATGATTTCCTTAGAAATGTCATTTATGCGGGTGAAACTTAAAACCGTAGAGCGGTTAAATTTTTCAAAAGATTCATTAAAATTTTATTAGTGTTAAGAGTTAGCAGTTTACATCGCTCTGTGCTGATAACAGTTTTCAATATGATTGCTTTCAAAACAGAAATCAAAACCATGATCAAATAGTACTCCGACAAAGCGACTGCCATACATTATATAAATCAATTGGTCTTTCCATTTTCTTTTTTTTTAAATTTTATCTATAATTTTTTTCTTTTATCCACAATATTGTTTTTTAAGTTATTGTTAATTTTTATAAATTTCAGTACGTTGTTTGTTTCTTTTTATCAATTGTATAGATTTTACGTGTATACACGTTTTTTACGTGTATACAAATTATGTTATGTTTGTCGATCGATGTACTGCGAATATTTGTAGCTGTTGAATGTTGCGTGTACCAAATAAAATAAAATAAAAAAAATTAAATAAATCGTGAAAAAATAATGTGATTTTATTGCTATGTGTGGTAGAGCTGGACTACATTGCAGCACGCATTGCATTGGGCCGGCTCGCCCCGTGAAACACCACCCTCTCACAGAATATCGGCGTGAAATTACAGCATTAATTGCTGTTGTGTTTCGTTCGGGGAGTAAAAATTTCGGTGGCCCATCTTCCCCCTCTCCTTCTTTCCCTCCTTTCCCTAAAGGCCGGCATCGTACCCGTCATTCCTCGGACGTTGCGGGTGTCCATCGGGGGCGGTGATCATTCTCCATCAGGTGACTTGCTTGCTATTTTGACCCATCTTTGTTTGTTGTCAAATAAATGTTTAGTTCACAAAACTTCACGCCGAGCCGTTTTCTATTCGAGGCGGTCAGGTCATTATCAAAATGCCTCTTCGATGGCTCTTCTAGCAATAAGTTTTTGAGTTTACAGAGACCAAAGCGGAACCAGGTAGTGATAGGTTGCTATCAATATAACATTGTATATTAAACTAGCTGTGGTGTGCCTGTGTTGTAAATGACCGCGTTATTTGGTACTTTTCGGTATATAAAGTAGCCTAGATTACTTTATGAAAAATTCTCTACCTGCTTGTGAAAGTCCCTTCAAAATCGGTTGAGCTATTTTGAAGATACGCCTTCATAAACAACAACAGACAATAAATCCAAAATTACGTGTTTGGGTTTCGGTAACTTGTATATTATATGTATGTTATATGAACTTATGAAAAAACCTTTATTTCGAAATCACGGGCAGACTTTAATTTTATTTATTTGCATAGAAATATATATATATATATATATATATATATATATATATACATACATACATATCTTCACGCTGTATCCCTAACGGGGTAGCTAGAGAGAGCTGAGCACCAAGCTTCGCGATCTTTACATACTTCCTTCATCTCCTCGAATTTCATAATTCTCCTCACATATTGTCACTTAGATATGCGACTGCTTTTTACATTTCCGTCAGCTAACACTTCAACTATTTGATCTTCATAAGTCAGCCTTGATCTTGGAATAATTGTATCACGGTAATATGTTGCAAAAAGTATATCTTATAGTATCTTAAACTATTTTTTGTGAATAACGGCTTAAAAGTATCACGTATATTACGATTTCTATACAAATTGAGTGTAATTATGTATTTAAGGGTGTTCCAGAAGTAAAGAGATTAATGTTCGTACTGGCCAAAAAAAACAAGAAAAAGAAATGGTTGTCTGGTAAAAAAAACAAATCGAGTAACATTTGGCGGGTTTTTTAAATCGTTTTCCTATTTTCCGTAAATACAGTGATCAATACAGTGATCAAGGCAAAAAGTTCATAGTTTTAATAGTATTTAGTTAAGTTTAAACATTCGATTAAACAAAAACCTAAAATTCGATTTTATAAAATAATCAAACACAGATTAAAGTACCCACCAATAACGTACGAATCATTGTATGTGTAAATAAATATGTAAGGGTCGGTAATCAATTGAACATTACTAAAACGTTTTCGTAAAAGCTTTTCAAAGAGAAGCAAAACAAATGGGTAATCTCGCGGTGAGTCTGCTAAAATCGCATTTAAATTTTCCGATTCTGACGCGAGATAAGTAAAATCATGGCTTACGCTGGAAGGGTTGAAGAATCCTGCGGCGTGCTGCCGCATAATTCCTCTAACTTTGGGGTGCGCACACTTTTATTTTCATGTAAATATTTTAAAACGGAATAAAAGTGTGATTCATAAGTCTACAGAAAATCCAAAGAATACGATAATATTATTTGAGATACACTTGGTATTCATTAGATTTATTAATTCAATAAAAATACACACATTATGTACAAATTGACACCATTTTCAATTCGGGGTGGACGGAGTATCAATACGCAACAATATATACACCTCGGCGTCATTTTTAGCATTAGGTTAGCAAATAGCAAAGTGAACCCAGATAATTATGTGTAGATAGTTCATAGTCTGTACAAGTCGCAATGCAAATTTGACCAACTTTCGCGACCGAAGCAGGAAGACAAACAACTGATAATTTTGATCTTTTTTGTCTTTTCCAGTCATTATAGACTACCTTCCAAGGGCTCCCCTAGTTAATTGCTTGAAATCACGCCGTTGATGTAATTATCAGAAATATTAATTTGCATTTATTTACTTTTGTTTCATATGGAACTATTACGTAAATTAAAAATTGTACTATTTATTATATTATATTTATAATACTAAACAAATTAATGAATTAATTTTTATTTAATTTTTTAGCCGTTATCCTAGAAAATAACCATTGACTGCAAATTGACATAAAAATTTATTACTCCAGTATACTCATCCATCCATATAGACATCAAGATTCTTACAAGCGATCCGTTCTATAGGTACTACACTCACGCATACCGTGCCAAAATGCGCGTGACCTCTCACCGATGGACTTATTTACGTGTAAGTACAAACTGCGGGGTTATTACCTAAAAATTTGCAGACAGGGACAGCCATGCGATCGTAAAATGTATTTTTCGCAATATAGCGCCTCAATATATAACAAATTATATTACACAAATTCTCGCTTTGACAGCAGATATCGCGCGACATTTGTTTATCGCATACTGTCCGCAAGTTAAGTTAGATAATAAGCGTGCCGTGGAGGCGGCTGCGTTGTAGGACAAATAACAGGGCTGAATTCGGTCTGGTTCACTCTGCAGTTTATTTACGAAAATTTATCTAATGACGCCGTTAGCCGTCGGCAGCAAAGAATTAATCGTTGTATGTGATTCACTTATTATTATATACCGGGCGAAACAGTGACAGGTTTCGTGCGTAGTGATTCAGTGCATTCCTGTGTTTTAATCGTTTCGATTAAAATTATAGGTACGCGCAAGTGCGAGTTAAACTGCGCTTTATTGCTGCACCACAAGAGGAACTATTAGTTTAAATGTCTTTGTAGACACACCTTTCCATGTCATAATTATTAAATATATATAATAAGCATTCTATGGCCGAAGTGCGTATATTCGACCACACGAATTTAAGTTGACGGACGAATAATAAAATTATGCAAACAATTTTACAATTTCAGTGTCACAATTTAAATTTTCGAAAAATAATGATATTTCTTATTTTTCGAACTCCAAAATCAGATGGTATACATTTCCGAACATTGAGTACCTACGTTTAAATCGAATTTTCCAAAATTTTACTAAACGGGATTATTTCATTTTGTTTAAAAAGATAATTCAAGTTTAGGCAACCCTATCAAAATAAGTAAATAAGTATAAATTTTACACGCTATTAGAGAAGGTTGCCTCTGTACGACTATTTACTTAGGCTTCCCATTGTAATTCAAAAAACATCTATCTAATTGACGTTACTCAATAAGTGTTTTTTTATTTATTAGATAATTAAAAAAAAACACCTATTATTAGCGATAATAATTAGACATTTAGTTGGAAATCGAGCCAAGAGCGTTCAGTGGGCCGCAATATCGACAAAACCGATTTAATTTGCAATATTCATTTTAATACGTCGAATTTTATTATATCCATGGCATTTTTATCCCGTGTTCAACCGTAATTAAGGTACCCTAATCCGTACTGGAAGGGGTAAAATAGGGGAAAAATAAAGGGTGATTAAAGATAAACAACGGCAACATTCTAATGGCAAAACGTAAGGCCGTTCTGTTCGACGGATAATTTGCAACGGTATCATTATCTTCAGCGGTAAAATTAAACGGCATCTTTATGTTTTCTCCTTCTAGACTCCTTGTTTGCTAAGATTTATGTAAGACAGTTTTTGTTTTTAATTTTTATGTAAGAAATCTTCAGTAAATTTTATGAAGGTTAATTGCAAAAGATTTTTAAAATAAATAACCGTAATTTCTTGAACTCTTCGTTGCCGGAGTCAGAAAGTTATTACTGTATTTTTTTCTAACCTATGATCTCCAAATGCAGCAACAAATTCAGAAAATTGCAATACTTTCATCTCTTTTGCAAGTTTTTGTTAAATAAGTAACCGGATTTTATATTTCATAGACTCGGGTGTTACTTTGCGGAAATCCATTTTATGTGATGACATCTTATAATTTATAGCTATCTTACGCCCAAAACCACTAATCCACACGAGTTTCACCTTATTACGAAGCATCTTTAGGAAGATTGTGAAGTAAAAGGATTGAAAATGAATGTGAACAAAACTAAGGTTCTGGTGTTTGAAAGAGAAGCGGTACAAATGAAATGTGTGATTTGTGTAAATGGAAAATGTCTAGAACAAGTGAATGAAATTGTGTATCTGGGAAGTGCGTTTTCGAGGGATGGAAGATGTGAGTTGGATGTGGAGAGACGGGTAGCAGCTGGCAATAAAGTGAATGGTGCTCTGTCCGCATTAGTGAGTAGTATATCTAACACTGCTAAAATGGCCATCCACAATGCGGTGTTGGTGCCAACTTTGTTGTACGGTAGTGAGGCCTGAATATGCCCGAAATCGAGTGAAAGTGTGATAAATGCTGTGGAGATGCGGTCTCTCAGAAATATGTGCGGTGTCACGCTTGCGGACAGGATAAGCAAGGATGAGATACGCAGTATGACAGGGTTGCACAACAGTGTATTGTAAAAATTAAGAAAGGAATGCTTAGATGGTTCGGGCACTTGGAAAGAATGAGTGATGAAAGATTGACGAAGAAAATCTACAGAGGGAAAATGAGTGATAAAAGAAGCCAAGGAAGACCAAGGCTGACTTATGAAGATCAAATAGCCAGAGTGTTAGCAGACGGAAATGTCAAAAGCGCTCGCATACCTAGGCGAAAATGTGTGCAGAGAATGGTGAGTTTTGAGGAAGCGAAAGAGGTGTTTAAGGACCGCGACTCCTGCCGCTCCGTCCTCTCTGATTACTCCGTTGGGGATACAGCGTGAAGATATGTTATGTTGTCTTCAGGATATTGTAGAGATCAAACTCGGTCATCTAACAAGCACCAAATCAATTAAAACAACTATCGAAATATTAACACCTTTTATAAAGAACAGCTTGTTCAAAAGAGATATAAGGAGATGCAACTGTTTTCGTGTAAAAAAAGCAAAGAAATAAATTGTCAACATTTCGTGTTTACGATGTTAGTAGAAGTATAAAAGTAGTGGTAACGAAAAAAAATTGTTACATTTTGCATGTTAGCGTTACCTGTACCACATATTTATTTTTATTCATTATGCTATAAATTCAATAGAGAATTTTATAAACTCAATTCCTTAAATTTACTATTATACATTATTGCTAATAACTAACATTACATTATAAGTAATTAATATCGTAAACATAATACAGAAAATGCTGCCAGTCTGCTGGGTACCTTAAGCAATGACAGCTTTCTAAGCGGCAACTTCGAGGAAGTCTATTATTTAAGATAATGTGTAGTTTTAAGTTTGAAAATATTAACCTACGTATGTACTTTTTTGGTAATAATCAATATTAATATATTATTCTATACAGTATACAGAAGCCAAGGAACACCAAGGCTGACTTATGAAGATCAAATAGCCAGTGTTAACAGATGGAAATGTCAAAAGCACTCGCATACCTAGGCGACAATGTGTGAGGAGAATGATGAGATTTGAGGAAGCGAAAGAGGTATGTAAGGACCGTGACGCTTGGCGCTCCGTTCTCTCTGACTGCCCCGTTGTGGATACAGCGTGAAGATATGTATGTATGTATTCTATACAGAAAATTATAGTATGAAATGAAATAACCTAATTTTAATTTTAATAAAATAATAACATAATTAGGTCAAATATAGTTTTAAAAACCTTTTCCTAAAAAATACAGTCCACAAACGATTCATCAGAATAATAAGGATGTACAGAATAAATAAATTAAATAAACGCTGAAAAGCAAAGAATTTGGTACATTATTTATTTGTAATATTGTATTACAAATATGTATAATATTGGTATATTTGTATATTTGATGTACTATTGCTTACTAAAAAATCTTTCTAATATTTATAGCATTGGAGGATCGCGTAAATAATGCACACTTCCTCATCCGATCTTTTCTGAACCTTGAAACCCGCTGACCTACTGCCCTTTGTAGTTACTAGACCCGGCTTATGAATCGCAGTTTTTCTTATTATAATTACGTCATATTTTTCTCTGCGAAATCCCTACAAAATGCCCTTATTAGTACGTCGATTTTATGTATCTGCTTTTGCGTCGGCGTTTACTAGAGTTACCTTTGGTAAAAATATTGCGGTTATTTCATCTCTATAGGGGTTTTTATTTGTTCAGAATCGATTTTTATGCAGCAGCTTTATTTTTGTTTTGACTAATAACGAATGCTTTACGCGAAAGCTATTTTTTAATAATGACAACAGCCAGACTTTGATTTCAATAACGGAAGTGAAGTATTAAATATTCAATCAAATGCAAAATATATTATTCAATGAATCCGTGAATTACGTGCAGTCGCGTGTTTAAGTATGTTTCAAAGAAAATATTATCAGACAGTCTATTTGTAGAGATATATTCCGGACGAACTGACACGAGACAAATAACCGTGGAAATTAATCCGAAAATTGGATGTCAGGAATATGTACGTTGTCTATTTATTTTGTCTGAATTAATAACGTACAAGATCACAAAAAACCGCAGATCACATAAAGTGAGCTGGTTATTATTTCTACGATAAGACACGAAATAAAAGACGAAAGAACAGAAATTTTCATAAATATGTCTTTGTGTACACATACATTTCATCAAGTCGCGCCGGTTCCTCGAGAGAATAAGCTCTATGAATATCTTGAGGTATACGAATTTTTGTTATAAAGGGAAAAGATATTTCATGTTTTTTTTCTTCTATTTTCCGTGTTGTGTTCAAGTACTTACCATTCTCATGGCAAATCTAGCCTAGTAATATTGTAACCATGCATATTTTTATAAAGACTTGGAATTATTCGGATGTTTTCATTGTGGTTTGTCTTTTACTCATAATATAGTACATTTTCTTTTAAGGTCAGAAGTGTGATTTAAAACGTTTAACAGTTTTTGAATTAAATCATTATTCTTCTATCTTTACACATTACGGAAATCACTGTTTAATAATATTTCGAAAATGCGTATCTGAGTACATAAAACATTATCGAAATAAATAACTAAGACAAACTTAAAATAAATATTACCTATGTATTTGCTATTTTCGAAATCCATTATTACTAACTATTACATAACAAGTTATAAACAATAATTTATTTATTATTATGGCAACAATTTCGTAAGCTATTCATGAACCACGTCCGCGTCCGGTCAAATTTTTTATTATAAAAAATGATTTTTTGATTGGACCTGCTGTAATCAACTCTCTAAGGAAGAATCTAACATAGAGTGCATAATATATGTCTTTATTCTACAAATTAAAATGGTTAGAAATCGGCTAAGAAAACACTTAAAAACTGGACAATTGTACATGTGTAAATACTGTTGCGTATTATCTTTTGTGTATAGTTGTATTATAGTTGTGTAACCCACCAACCGCATAATAAAGTTAGTTGGAAAGCTTTCATTTTATGTGTGTAAAACATAAAGTTAGGTCTTTAGAGTAGATCTAACAACGCAATCTCTATAATTTTTTTCAATATATATCTTGTTCTGAATGTTAGTGTTTATTTAGGGTTCCATAACTGTAATAATAAAAATAGAACTCTTGAAATAGTGTCATGTCATGTCATAGTGTCAAGGATCTATCTATTCGTATGCTCGTATTTCTCAGTGGATTCATTTTGTCATCTTTACACCAACTAAGATAAAATTTAGTACAAAAACGTCAATCGGTAATCAATAATCATAAATAGGAACAAGAAAATAAGTAGTGGGTAGTTTCGAACCAATTTATTAAATACTTTTATTTGTTAGAAATTCCTTCGTTACCCTAAGTTTTGACCGGATTTTCAGACTGATACTTTGAAATATAAGGTAGGGTACCCTATTTCCAGTCTTAACAAAAAAGTGTTATACTTTTTCCAGTTACAGTAATTCATGAGACGACTAAAAGATAATTTTATTTTGAACAAAAATTGTAAAGCTTTTTAAATTTAAAAAGCTACATGAAACTTTTTTGCTTTCTCCGAATCCTCTGAAATTCTTTAAAAAAATGTAAGATTACTTTTATATACTTATATTAGAGAGTCAGAAGACTAACTCATGACAATAGAACTCCGAAAACCAAAACGTAATTTCTAAAGTTTACGTTTGTCTCTATTTATTTTGGGTCACTATTTACTAAAACTGTACCAGTTAATCTCTGCGAAAAGCAACTGTGACAAGCGGACAGACAAGAACCAAAGCGATATTATAAGTATTCCATTTTTCCAATTTTAGACAGATCTCTAAAAAATATTTCCATATTTTGCGTTTATTTTTGCCTCAGAATAATTATATTTCGTTATTTTAATGTACGAACAATTTTTAGCGCTGGTTTTATGTTTGTCCGTTATGATAAATTAATAGATAGTATGTAATGTATACCTAGTTCTTGTGAAATAAATAAATAAATAAAATGTACGGTGTCAATTCGGTACTAAATAGAAAGAATATATATAATTTGTAAATCATGTAAAATAAACCCTAATACTTCAAAAAAAAATTAAAAAAAGAAAACAAATGTCAAATAGTTTTAAGGACACTGACAAAAAACTACGTATTATATGAATGTCGCAAATTGATATTTGTCATATCTAAACAGTATCACAACACACTCTTAGCAGCTCTATAACATTACAACATCCAACAGCAGGTCATCGCGAGCAAGTGGGTCGTCCCACTGACGGGATGCTTACATGTTATTGACCCTGCCCTATTGTTAACGCCATCTGGTCACCATCGTCCAAATTACCTCATGTCGACATAAAATTGGCGAACGTTTTTTACTACTACACCGTTTACGAATTCGACGAAACTGATGAGATGTTTGGTTTTTATATTATTGCCTACATTTGAATTAGATACTTATATTAATAGGAAATTCTCTTCAATTTCTTAAACTTTGATATTTTTGTCATTGTTTACAGTTATCTTGTAAAATACTTTTTCTATTAGGAATGTGCTATATATTAGTATGCAATTATGTATTAGCATACAAATAATGACGATTACTCTGTCACATTGAAAACTATACCATAAAGTTGTCATTTAATAAATACATTAAAAGTAATACTAGTATTATTTTTGTTTCAGAAGGAAATTCTCGTAGACATTACAATAACAAAAAAAATGTAAAAAGGCATATAAATAAGCAAAGACGACATATGGATACAACAGTCTAGTTTTATTTTCAGAACATATTTGAAATATGTAATGATGCGGAATTACGGCCAAAACAAGAGGTCAATTATCGTTCTATAGACAAGGGTGGACGTGATAAAAACAGATCTCCTAACACGTAATTACATAATTGTGCGCCCTCGCCGCCGCGCCTCGGGTAACGACGCCACACGAATATGGGTTAACCAGAGACCAAAAAATAAAATTATACTGTGGTGATATTAATATGGACAAGACTTTAGACTGGGTGAATTTTGAAGAGACCGTTTGTGTAAATTTAAAATCAAATTTGTGAAATACCATGTTGCTGAAAAATTTATATCTGACTAACTTTCTTTTCAGTTTTTTTCAATGTAAGTTTTGTTTTGAAATCGATACCATATTTGACTTTCAAAAATACCTTATAACTGGGTTTACTCGAATAAATTGATCTGATTTTGACATAAGAGGTACTCTCTCTTTTGATATAAAGTGGTATTTCACTATTATTTTCAATAACGCAAAGATAGAACTAATTTTCAGTACCTATGTGTAAAATATTACGCATAAAATATAAGTTTTTGGTTATATCAAAGTAACGTATTTGCTACAGGGTGGAGATATTGAAGTTTAATATCTAATGGCTTGAATATCTGTTAATTATATATACATATAATCTTCTATTAACCCTTCATGAACATGTTATCACGGAGATACTAAGAAATTACAAAAACATTCACGACTAAAGTTAAATATCTTAATCAACACAAAGTTTGCTACTTAATCCGTGTACATATTATCAATACATACTAGAAAAACGTGGATGCTACGCTTAAAAATATTTACTTTTGTCACTAAAAATATGTATATATATAATATTTATGCATATATATATATTTTTGTGTAAATAAACGCATCTGGATATTATGTACATATAGCTCAGTGGTTTATAATGACAGTTGAGTTTATCTAAAAGATTTGTTTAAATCTGCGCGACATGTATTTATGTTATTTTCTCTTAGTTTATTTTTTTGGTAGATTATATTTTGGTGAAACGAAGATGAACTGGAATACATTCTATAGAATGTGCAATCTTTGTTGGCAGAAGAGAGAGGCGCACAGCAGTCATAGTGCCTCTTTATAAAGGGAGAGGTTCCCATTTAGACTGCGCGTGCTAAACGGCCATCAGTTTGGTCAGCTTATCAAGTAAAGTATACACCAAGGTATTGACTGAACGTATAAAAAGCATTTCTGAAAGATATTTGTGGGAAGCACAAGGTGGTTTTAGGAACGGTAGGGGTTGTATAGTTCAGATTTTCTCGGTCCGCGGTATCGTGGGGAAGCTTCTGCCCATAAGTCGGAAAGTTTTCTGCGCTTTCGTTGATCTTGAAAAAGCATTCGATAGAGTAGTGCGAAAGAAATTATGGAGTATTCTGCTTAAATATGGCGTGGAGGGTTCCTTACTGCAGGCTGTGAGGTCATTATATCGGGGCCACAGAGCCTGTGCAAGGATAGATAGTGACTTGTCGCCCTGGTTCTAAGTCTGTTCAGGCGTCAAACAAGGCTACGTGATGTCTGCCTGGCTATCCGTGCTTATTTAAATAGTTGCCTCCAGATATTGGAAGGTAGTATGAGTGGTGTGATATGTGATAGTACAGTGGTAAACTGCCTTTTGTACAAAATCAGAAGCGGAGTTGCAGACACTAGTTACGTGTATGAAAAAAGACTGTGTAGTGAAAGGATTGAATATGAATGTGAACAAAACTAAGGTTCTGATGTTCGAAAAGGAAGATGTACAGATAGTGTGAAATATGGGTAAATAGAAAATGTCTAGAACAAGTGAATGAAATTGTATATCTGGGGAGTGCATTTTCGAGGAATGGAAAATATGAGTTGGATGTGGAGAGACGGGTAGCAGCTGGCAATAAAGTGAATGGTGCTCTGTCCGCATTAGTTGGCAGTGTGAATATATCAAATTCAGCCAAAATGGCCACACATAATGCGGTGTTGGTTCCAACTTTATTATACGGGAGTGAGGCCTGGATATACCCGAAATCAAGTGAAAGTATGATAAATGCAGTAGAAATGCGATCTCTCAGAAATATATGCGGTATCACTTGCGGCCTGGATAAACCATGAAGAGATACGCAGTATGACAGGGTTGCACGACAGTGTTATTGTAAAAATGAAGAAAGTAATGCTTAGATGGTTCGGGCACTTAGAAAGAATGAGTGATGAAAGACTGTCGAAGAAAATCTACAGAGCGAAAGTGAGAGGAAAAAGAAGCCAATGAAGACCAATGCTGACTTATGAAGATCAAATAGTCCATGTTAGCCGAAGGAAATGTCAAAAGCACTCGCATACCTAGACGAAAATATGTGAGGAGAATGATGAGACTTGAAGAAGCGAAAGAAGACTGACTCTGACTACCCCGTTGGGGATACAGCATGAAGATATGTGTTTTTGTATGTATGTACGTATGCGAAAGAAGCGTTGTACTGTATAACTATATCGATGATAATAAAGTAGACGTTACAGTTAATGTATCAAAGAAATATTGTGTGTAGTGAACAAAAATAGCAACCTGACATTTTGTATACTAACGGTCACAAAAGCTGACCCAAAACGATAACACTATTCTAGCGTCCATGTATAAAGAAAGAAAGGGACCAAAAACAAGTTTAATAAGAAGGTGGAAGTGAAATATTTTCTGTACTGGAAATGTTAATAACTGTACGTTGCGGTTGAGGTCCGACGTAAGGGAACTGACGATTCCCTTTTAATTTAAAGACTGAGCAGGACCGAAAAAGTTAACAAGCGCCTCGTAATTATAGCTTAGGAGAAGAACAAACAAGCTCTGAAGGCGTTTGGGTTTGTGGTATCACCACATGTTAAATCCATTTTTGCATATTTGTGATTATTGTGAATGAAGTAATATAATACCCATTACTTTATTCACCTATGTATATTTTGAAATTTAAAAAAATCATAAATTCGCGGCAATTGTCGCGGTTTTTTATCGCAAAAGATATTAACGTTTCATCCTAAGAAACAACAAGAACAAATTACTTATTTCATTCTTTATAATTTTCTTAAGAAATAAAAACTTAACCAAGTCTGAGTCTGACTTCCACACAAAGAGTTCCGTACGATTTTTTTGAAATGCTTTTTTAAACTTAATGTCTTTTAAACTTTTATAAATACCTTATAAAACATAATTATTATGATTTGTTATATTGTTATTGCTTTGAAAAACTTTTTGAATAGACAATTTCTTCTTTTTATAACTCTCCCGTGAATTTTTTTAAATGGTAACTAGTCATTGCGACATATGTGGATTATTAATTACAAAATGTATCGCTATGATAAATTCCACGTTAGCACTTCATGTATTTGCTGAGAAAATTTATATGACAGATGAATAGGCGGACAGACAGACATACAGATAGCTAAACGCAATGAGTGATCATTAAGAGTTCTATTTTTCCTTTTAGGGTAAAAAATTCTAGAAAGATTAAAAGTTAAACAATCAATCCCTTATTACTTTATCTACTTTAGCTACCAAAATTCATAATATGTTCTGTCTGATAGGTACTCACTGTTTAAAGCATGTTATGATACCAAGTTTGAACACTGAGTGTATAAACTAAACCACAATATCTCCGTAATGTAATAAACCATAGTCAGTGTAAGATTGTGAATTAATTACGGAGTTTGTCTTACATTACTCCACTATTGGCTATAGTTACAGCATCTATCCTTGTGTTATGCATATTAATGAACTTGCATGTTATTACTGCGGTGTGTTGAATCTACCGGGTTTGCTTTTAAAGGAACTGATCCTTGGTATAGTATATCTAGATGATGCATCATAAATTATTAATTAATATTATGCATAAGGATATCAGAGTTATCTATAGGATACGAGTATTAACTATATCTGTATACCATTATAAAACTAACTATGCATGCAGTATAGAGAAGTTCTTTTTTTTTTTGATCTGAGCGGGTTTTTAAGCTGGAATCTTAGACTTAGATGATAGTTTAAAATACCAATAGTAAAATAAATACCAAAAGTAAACTTATTTCGTGAAAAAAATATTTAGGTAAATCGTGTCATAATATTAGGTGTTACCGGATTCTTCGCCGTTCTTCATGTAGTAATGTGAACCTAATTCTTAGTTTGGGGTCAAACAAGTGATGCATATATACGAATATTATTATTACTGTTATTACATAAAATATAATATGGTATATACTAAATAATATACGATTTTGTAATTGTAATAAAATTTAAATGACTATTACTCTGTTATGTATTTCGGTTTATTAATACTATATTTAACCAATAAAAAGTGCTTATTCATTTATCGTTCATAGTCAAAAAACATCTCTAGCGGATGTAACATAAATACGTACATCGTCGAACACAAAACCAAAGATTTCTTAGAAATGAATAACAATTATGATAATTATCACACCGTCACAACGTTAGTCTTGAAGACGGCTATAACAATAATTAAGACCATAAAAAGTGTTATCTTCACAAAACCAGTAATGTTCAAATAAAAACACTGTCGCCCGTCAAGTTCTTGATTTCGATTTACGACGGTTAACCACTCTACGGCAACAAAGTGATTTTTACTTTGAGATTAAACCCCTAACGATGCTATTTTCCATTATCTATTAAGTTATAGAGTTCCATTTCAAATAAAATAAAGCAAAATCAACTGTAAAACATATTTTTGTCAAACTGTATCTACATTCAAGATAAAGTATCAAATTCTCACAAACCCATTATATTATCAAAACGAAGAAGCAACGGATCTTTCCAAATTTTAATGAATTATAATTATAAACAATTATGGAGTGATTTAATGAATTAAATAAAACGGTAGAAGCATTGTTGGAGAGAGACGTCGTATTTGAAATAACGGAAGGTGTGAGAAGGTAGTGTAATGGAGAACGCCTACGTGGTTTCTTTTAGTGCAGGATTCGGCGAGCGATAAAAATCACCGGTCTTATTCGTCAGTTTTTTTTTAATTAGTGAGGGGTCCGACGTATGAACCGATGTACAGCGACCATTGTATAGAGTAAATACGACATTTATAAATGATCTGACTGCTATTGCTTGGATATTGAGAACGGTTCAAAGGAAGTTCAATAAAGCAGGATTTATGTCTCGTGTATTTTAGTTAGGTAGTACATTATTTTTTAAGTAAAAACGATCAAAATTTTATTTTCATTTTTTTGAAGTTTGCATCTGTGTTTGGGTCAATTACTTAATTTAATCTTCTAAATTTTAGTATTGAAATATGCTAAATACTTTTTTAGTTTTTCCTGATGTAGCTTCTATTAAGAAACAAAATATTATACATACTTCTAAACAATAAAAACTTGTAATATACAGACGTTACACTAGTAATTTCCGATATAATAAAATATTGTACAAACAATCATTGTTATCGACTATTTTCATTTTACGTAAATTAATTAGTAAACGTATACCTAGTAGATAGATAGATAAAATGTTAATTATATCGATATATTGTATCGATTACACGAATTTTAATCAGTTTTGACTGTGTAAATTGATCTATTTATAGATTTATAATACACCGAAACAGAATTTTCGGTTAATTATAAATCTAGGATTACGAATTAACGAATGTTATAAAAGTTCTCACGACAGTTCCATTGCAGTCGTAAAGTTTTAGGTAAAGACTAAGCAGGTGTACATAAACTCTTTACTAAAGAACAATCTCTAAAAAATTTACAAAGAACTCTTGAACTAAAAATCACAATAGAGAGGACATGTGACATGCCAGAGCACCAATCCACAAAAGTTTTTGAGTATATTTCCACAAATATTACATTTTCATTGCCAAGTATTACTGATTCTCTTGCGTATACGCCATTAAGTCCACAATCCAACAATATTGATTTTCAAATGGTTTGAATTCAGAAATGTATTCAGTAAGTACACATATGAATGACATGTTCAAAATGTCTCCGTGATATTTGTGACAATACCCGCTAAATTGGTGGGTTGGGTACCTGGGTAAGTTGGTTTTGTTATTTGACAATACTGTTGGTTTACTCACAAAGGGTCATACCTACTGCATAAAAATATCATAGTAATTTGCTCATTGAGTTTTTAACGTAATGAATACCGTCGTTAAAAGTTTTATCTCGTTACCGTTTATAATTGTACATTGAAAAATCTCCCGGTACGTACAGCAACTGATCTTTAAATTTAAATTTCATTTGTAAACTCTTAGGCTGAGATTTATAGAGCGTACTTTGCCTTTACTCAGGCTTACCTTTGCTGTAAAGTTGAACTTAGTCAAAAATCGAATTTATAGTCCATTGAGTACGCCTTTGCGATATGCTCAAGCTTAGCAGAGGCTAAGTCGCACCTAAGTCGTCAATACCGGTGACTTACGAAAAACTTAAGTATAATGTATAAGAGCAAGGTTACAAATAATACTCTGTGTTCTGCGTTTGATAGCGCATTTCGTTTTAGGCTACGGTGATACGTAATAAATGAAGGAAATCGTTTCGCAGTACGAATAGCTGTCTAATTTGAATTTCTTTTTTCTTCCTAATAAATAATACGTGATTGGTGTATAAGTAGTAATTTAAAATAGGACAATAACTTCATTAATTTTCATAAAAGTAAAAACAGTTACTTCTTATAATGGAACGTCTATAGACCTGATCACAGACGTATTTTCACATAAGCTAGGCTTTTGCTGAGCATTTACTTAGCTCGTTTACGATTATAAATTCGACAGGTAAGCCTAAGCTAAGCAGGAAATCAGCAAAGTGCGTGAAGAGGAAAGTCCAAGGTAAGTGTAAGTATGCTCTATAAATCTCAGCCTTAGATTCTACGAATAAAGTAAGGATATTCTGAATGAAACGTGTAGATACATATTATAATTTTAACAAGTACACGGGCAAATGATAGAGTCACAGAGAAACAAGAATATTAAATACATAAAATTTACAATAAGCATTTAAATCATAAACACTTATAACATGATAGGTTTGTAATATTTGTTACTTCCATACTGGAATGTAGTAACAACAAATGCGACATTGCTATGTATGAATTACAATGAAATAATTTCCATGTGTCAGAATGAAATTAACTTTAACAATACTCTATGTGCATTATATTATTATTATGTCGTAAAGGAACATATGCCGTAAACAACACATATCTTCAGTAATGCATGCTTTTATTTCTATGTACTCTTAAGTTAAGACCTTGGTAAAAGTAAGAGAAGACATGTATTATGCATCTTATACCTAATTAGCCAGGTGAGAAATCTGTTCCAGTAGGTATTACATAATGAAGAGTCAATATTGTATTTCTCTGCGAAACCTTAACACCCAACGAAGCTTTTAGTTAAGCAGAAATTCGAAAACCGCAACATCTGGCGCGCGTACCTTCCACCAGACTAGATTGCATTTGTCTATTTCTCCTAACTGATATCAATTCAAAATCAAGAGGAATAAAGCACATTTTTACTTAACAGTATCTTATACGTAATCGGTGGTGTTTAAGACCTTTTGATGTTATTTAGGCGGTTTCAATCTCTTGTAGCTTGTTTCTGTGTCTAGCTCTTCCCTACAGATGTGGTGTGAAGTGACACAAACTTGATTTTCCTGTATTTCATTCCGCCGAAAATGAAAACGTAAAAATTGCTTTCGTGACGTGTACTCAAATTGCCACACGTAGTCACTTCGTTATATTTAGAATCGTTTCAATAAAATTCTTTTTTTTTGGCTCATAAAGTGAGAAAGTTTAATAATATACGATATATTCGTGTAACTTTATGTAGATAAAGTACTGACCCTGACAGAAATTTCCAATTGACAAATCGACATTCCAAATTGACAGAAATCAGAATTCTAAATGAATTTATTTTAAACGAAATTATTTTAGTATCAGTACGAATTTTAACTACCTGTTGAGTTTATTAACAGTAAATTTGAAAACTAATTAAACAGGCGAGATACTACGTGAAATAATTTATTAGATACACAAAAATTATTAGATCACATTAGATTTATTCCTTTTCAAGTACTAGACAAAACCCTTTTTTGAAATAAAGGTTACCTATTACGAGACATTATATTGATGTTCGCTAACGAACAGATAATTGATTTTTTAAAAAACCAATGTCAATTGTTTGAAAATATTTATTATTTCATAGGAAGTAAATTCGAATTTATGTGAGTTCATATAACGATGTATGTAGTTTTGAATGTTCTGTAGAGGTTCTCATATCAAAGAATAATTGAAATTGATAAAAGAAAATAATAGTTATATATGATCTTACACATCATATATTATAACTATTTTGTTCTCTAAAAATATTAAAAATAAAAACAAAACTCAATAGTGCAAAATCAAAATTCATAATGCGATTTTATACTCGCTGTTGCCCGCAATTTCGTCCGTGTGGAATTAAAAGAAAGTAACTTACGTCCTTCTTTAAGGCTTAATCTATTGCCATTTTAAATTTCATCAAAATCAGTCAAGCCATTTAGGAGGCGAAGAATTACGAACACGAGCACATCGGAATATCACATGTAACCAGCTATCGTCTACTACTTCATGCGCCTGGAAAACGGGATAATATACAGCGTATGTCCATCTTGAAGGTCCGTTCTAAATACTGGTGAAAGAATTTTTGAAATCGGATGAGTAGTTTCGGAGATTACCGCCTACATCCAAACGTACAAACTTTACCTCTTTACAGTATTAGTTAGAAGATACTAGAAATTGAAAATACGCGTAATGTGATGACTATACAAAAATAATATTATAACTATACCCGCAATAAGTCTAAAGTCTAAACAGTACCAAACAAAGTCGATTAAAATGTAAATGTATTTCTCTCAACATGATTAAAGTATTTGATTCTTAAATTAAATTGATTGATTTATTAATCACATCAAACGCAGGCAATAATATAAATAAAAAATATGTGCGTTATAATTTAAGATTTGTTTAATTCATCTCCTTTATTTGAGATCGTTATAAAAATATTATTTACTCATTTTCTGTCGCTATTATAAATATCTTACGATAAACAGAAATTAATCTTATTGTTAGTAAAGAAACTAGGCTTACTGGTCCTCTTCCTACCTTCTTATATGTATTTCCTCCTTATTCCTTATAACATGGGATACTACGGAGTAGTTATATTAAAGAAAGTTAGCGAAAAAGGATTCTGAGGCAACGCTTCGAGATAGAATAAAGAAAGTTTTAATATTTTTTCTTTCCTTTCTCCCTTTCTCATTTGTAGCGTCGTCGTCTGCATTAAAAGTATTTACCTACATTATGTGGTTACCAATGTAGGGCAAACAGAAAATAAGAAAAGTATTTCGTTTACCAGTTACAGGTTATTTAGTTTCAGGAAGTTTGTAGTTTAGAATATTTGTAATTTTTATTTTGTAATTACTTAATGGGCCTAATTTAATAGAATTGCTGTCAATAATTGAACTCTTTATATTGCGTGTGCACTACAATTCAAATTCTGGCAATAAAAGCTTAAATAATGCATAATAGTCGGCCAAAATGTTACATTAATCACAATTTTCGAGTGTTTTTATGCCTAATTATCTATTAATCACATAAATCATGAGATTTATATATATCTAAGTTTCTTCTTAATTCGACAAAAAAATAAGGTCAAAGTTAGAGTGTGACCGAAATTAAGTCAACCAATATTAATTGTGTCAAGTGTTCCCTATCATATGTATCCAGAATCTACAATAGATTAGAACTGGGTGGGAAACAATTAGAATTAGCGAAATCAGTTACTTTTCTTGGTTTAATAGCAGATAATAAGTTACAGTTGGCGGATCATATCGGGATTTTGGCTAATAAGCTCAGTTCGGCAATATATGCTATTAGAGACATTAGACAGTTGACAAATGTGGCTACGGCTAGGCTGGTGTACTTCGCATATTTCAATAGCCTTATATCTTATAGTCTACTACTGTGGGTATCAGCGGCGCATATGAAATCTATCCTCATTTTACAAAAGATGGCCGAGAGTTACTGAGAGATCGTTTTAAAAACGTTGATGTACTCACCTTACCCTCGTTGTACATCTTTGAGAACATAAAGTACACTAGAAAAAATACAGATCTATTTCAAAAGAAAGGTGTTATTAATGGTATGGAAACACGTAATCGTAATCAGCTAGTTATTCCTAAATTGAAATTACAAAAGTCTAGTGGATCATTTGTGGGCAACTGTGTTCGTTTTTGTAATAAAGTTCCTCAAGAAATTACCGAATTAACAGAAAAGAAATTTAAACTTATTATTAAACGCACATTGATTGGAAAAGCATACTACAAAATTAGCGATTTCATTGAAGAAAAATAACAGTCTGCAAACAATCCTCTTTGCACACCTTCACGTATTTACTGGCTTTATGAGTATTGTATTTTAAGTAACTATTGTAGAATGATGTCGAAAAATTGATACCTGACTTGAGTTTCTTGTCGGTTCTTCTGTGTTCGGGTTTTCTTTTCCAACCGAATTAAAGTAGATTTGACGTTCAAAAATACCTTGCAATTGAGTTTACTCGAATAAATTGATTTGACTTTGACTTGAGTAATTTTTACAACCGAAGTTGAAACTTCTTTTTAGTTGATTGAAAATATGTTTATGTTCATAGAATCATTATTATCTATTAATATTAATTTAGTAATTATTTAGTAAATTAATATTAATAGGTAATAATGATTATATGAACATAACATAGTACCCCGTGAGGGATACAGCTTGAAGACATGTATGTACTAGGTAATTTTTTCTCTAATGATACACTCTAGTGTTTATTATACTGGGTGAGGTGATTTAGAAATATGTCGATCGCAATCAAAGGCAGTGCAAAAACTTACGAACGTAGTTTCGGTAGGTTTGCTGCCAAAACAAAAACTAAACTAAACCTTAATTTTTTCACCGAAACTTGAAGAAACTGAAACTGAAATTACGATCGGACACGAGTCGAAGCAAATACAATATTAACTGCGTCAAATATATAATATATTATTAAAAATCAGTCTTTAGAAATTTATTAGGCATCTATCAAATAAAACAAACAACCTTAGAATTTATACGTTCCGAGAACATATTATGCGGTAAATAGTTTCTAAGTTAAGTGAGCGTTTCTGCGTCCGTGCATCACTGTACCTAGACAATCGTTCTGTACTGAGTAAGGGAGACAGTAGACATCATTTTTATAATACGTTAGTAGCCGGATGCTTTTGTGTGCAAATATTAGTTGCTCATTTTTATTTTAACGGTTACACAACGAGTTCAAGGTTTTCAAGCTCAAAATAAATTAGTTTTAAGTTTATTTCATTATGCTATTTTAGTTCCAAAGTAATCTCTAGATATTATCAGATATTTATAAGATGTTGTAATACTAAAAGGATAGTGATTACTTTAGTCACTATAATAAATAATAAACTAACATACTATTTATGTACTACAAAATTTTGTTTTAATTTTAGTAGGTATTTATGTATACATAATGACATAAACGTTTATTTATGTATAATGGTATTATTATAAATGTTATATGCAAATAATTTGATTACAAAAAAATCATTTTCTACTCCACTTTTTTAAGAAATAAATAAAAAATGTATGGGAATTATTGTCAACTGTTGGAGAAGTAGATGTTTTTTTAGTAGCACATTTTTTATGATTTTATTGATAGTGATTTTAACTATTTTTTAATGAAATTGCTCTTAAAAAAACCTCAGAACACTGATTTGAAAGTGATACAACTATATAACTGGAGAAGTTTGTAAATAGCTAAGCACCATTTGTTTTAACGAAAAAAATTACTAAATCAAGAAATAGGCCAATAGAACATACCCGGCGATCCTTGATTGCCGATCTTCTGGTGAACTTTTTACGAAAATAAGCGATGATAAAATATTAATAGCGAAGGGTACCTCCAGCCACATACAAAACGATGACAGCGAAAAAAATTCATTATTCGATTTTATTATATTTAAATAGTTTTTATTTTTCTTTGCGGCCATTGTGCGAAAAGGTTGATAATGTGCGTGGTGTTGAGTCCAGCCATTAAGATCGGCTCACAATTTACGCACAGAAACGCGCTTATGGAAGTTTTCCCTCATTCCACAATTTGTATGGCGAAGAAAAAAGAAAAAGAAAGGAGTTCAACCAATAACTATATTTGACCTCAATTCTTTCCATTTTTTTCTTCCCGTTGGAAAATTATGCCAGATTTTATTTATCAAAAAGTTTGGTAATAATTGTTGCTGGCACTTTAAAATAAGAAGACATGGGTTGTAAACATTATAATTTAATTGTCTACTGCAGCTATCAATTGCCTACTAATATTAATATCTTGAGTTGCGCAGTTCAATTTGAGATTAAAACCTGTGAGGCAATTTCAAATTTACATATATTATTTCCACTTTGTCAGCGGTCATTGTTTGAACGCCTACTTGTTTTTGTTGAAGCAATATAATTTAATCTTAACAAAACTAATACCTACAAAAGACAATAGATGCCTAGGGTCAATTTCTAATGGTATACGTTATATTTATCTGTAATTCGGCTTAATAAATCAAACACATTATAACGGATGATTGTTCTAGTTCGTTATTGTCTCTCGTTTGGATATTATTTACACAGTAGAATGGTAGGCGTGTTTAAGCTTATGCTACAGCAGTCCGGTATTCGAAGAAATATCTCCGACGAAATGTCTTGGCACGCTCGAAAACACTTCAATTTCCCAGTCCTAAACAAATATATTGTCGGTGGTTGTAATTGCTCACTGTATTTACAGTCTTTTATTGTATATTGCTATACAAATATTGTTTTTGAATGCATCGGTTGTCTTACCTACAGCTGCGATCTTTTGGATCTTGTTATTTAAGTTAAACCTTCAAAAGTTAATTTGGCGTTGATTCGACTTTCATTTTGTTCGGGCACGTTGAATGCTAGCGTTCCAAAAAATCACAAAGCTTCGTATTATTTTAAGAAGATAATGAATCTTTCATTCAATACTTGGTATACGTGGTAAAATATTGTTAACACATTTGAATAGTACGGATGAATAAAATTACTTTATAAATTACATTACACTGAAAAATGTATACATATAACTGTAACGTTTATACGTTAAGGCATAAAGAACATTAAATAAACCTATTCAATATTTAACTTGTAACAATATTACAACTACATATCTTCATACATCATTATTATAGTACACTAGTATATTAACTTATAATTTTATGGTATTTGCAACACTTTATGACATTACTCTGCTGATAAGATTTGCACTCAGGCATTTTAAAAACTTTCTCATAGCTTCGCTAGCATATAATAACGGTAATCCCATGTTTTGAGCAAAGGTGCCGCCACTCTAAGTGCAAGGACTAATTAGTTTATTAGTTTTTGGAATAATAAAAATCAATGACATGAGAAAAATTGTTTGACATCAGTAGTAAATTAAACGCTTAAAAAGGTATGTGTTGAAAAAAAATACATATTAATTTTTTATAATTGGTGCCATGGATCATCTTCGTAGATGATTTTAGAATAAGTAAAAATTTGTTTTTTCTACTTAAATTATTACAGTCACAAATACTTTTTTAATAAAGTCAAGTGGATAATTCTTACTCATGATTTATAACTTCTAACACTTACGGACACACCTACTAAACAATTAGTAAACCTACAAAGAAAAATAAATAAAATTGTACTAGTACAAGTAAACTGATATCAATAAGAGACACCTACCATCGGTTTTCTAAGGTTACATCACTACAAAGAGGCTACCGTGAAATTTGAGATCCTCAAAGGAAGCTTTGGTGACAGTCCGGGACAGTTTATAAAAAACACATTTTCGATCGAGTGAAATTCAATATAGCACTGCACCGAGGATTAAATTTTGCACAATCTAGAGGCAAAATCGGCAGCTGCTGACAGTTTAACGAACTATTTGAGTCATAAGATTCGCAGAGACTTATAAGAAACTATTTATTACGTGCGTCTCATTAAAATTAAAACAATTTATTCTTAAGGAATGAACATCTAACTTAATAATTATTATACTCTACCATTTTCTTTAGCCACAAAAAGCTTTTTTATATTGTAAGTACGTACCTACAGAAAAAATACAGACAATAATGTAAAGGTAATAACGAGAAAATAGATCTATAAAATTTCTATTACCAAAATTTAAGATCGTATAATGTGATGTTACTTGTTTATCCTACCGTCTTTACGGATACCAAGCTTTATGATTCGAGATAATATTTTCCATAAATTCTTGATACCGTAACGTCGAAAGAAAAAATAGTGCCACCTGCATTGTTTGACAAGATTATTACCAAAAAAACAATAAATATGAAGGGGATTTATGTGTCGTATATCAAGAATCGTTTACATTTTTGTCTCGGTAAAACTAAAACAGACAACTTAAGCAATTGTGGTCCTTTTTCAGTTTTATTATTCTTAATCATTGGTCTTAAAAACGATACGATCAACTTCCACGGCAACCTAGTTACAATATCTTTCCAATTGGTAGGTATACAAGGTGGGTATGTATGGTATGTAGGTATACAACTTCGTGGAAGTTGAAAAAATAATAATTTCGGTGTCTCTTAATGCACACTCAGTCACTCAGTTATATGTGTTTGTATACGTATCTACAGATACATAGTATATTATGTTATTATGTAACTACTCGTATATTACAGATTTATGCGTAAAACTGACGCTGATTATATTGCGCTTCTAGTCTTTTGTTTCTTGACACCAAAGATGGCTTTATAAAGTAATATTTTTATTAATATAGAATTCAGTAATTTCTAAACATCACGAAAATATAAGTCAAAACACCTTCTTTACCACTTCTAATTCTGATTCGATTAAAACACATATTTTTTTGCATTGTTTGTATAACTGTAATTATTAGGGTGACGTCATTCAGGTCATTTAGGTATGTGTATTAATAACAATTAAGAGAAACAATTGTAAAATTAATAATTAATTTAAAAATCTGAGACATATTTCTTTCGTAGGTAATGCTGTTTTCATTTTAAGTTTGTAAGCGGAGGTCACTCTTAAAATAGAGATAGGTTTAGGGATGTCCGGTTACTACAGCAACATTACCTTAGGAATTTATAATAAACACCATATATGGCAAGTCCATTATTCGGTTAATACTTGTCGACATGTATTATGTTTACAGAAGCGACACCACGTTAAAAATAATTTCTTATCTTAAAATACATATAAAGGGTTTTTCTTCTGATTTTAGTTATGAAATGGAGTTATTATAATTATTAACACTGGAAACTATTTTCTAAGGAATTCATTTTGTTTTTAATTTCTTTGCAACTTTCTGTACAATAATACATACTATTATGATATTAACTGTCATTAACCATAGCAATTATTATATACACATTATTTGCTGCTTACCTAACTACTAATTTCTAGTGTTCTAATTTATCTAGTGATCGTAATAAATTCGGCATATGAATATCAATTTATAATGGTTATGTGTTACCTTGATGTTATGTGTAAAGCTGATATTACGAGCATCTTTTATAAATACTAGAAGTATAATATTTATTAGACAACTTAAGTCCTTTGAATATTTAGTGCTCTTGTCAACTCAACAATACCTTGTAACCGCATTGATGTCAAATTTGACGTTTGCAAGAGTTCACTTTATTTGAGTGTCATTGAATGTAGTGACTGCTAAATACATTCTCTAAGCGACATACCTATAAACATATATTCAGATGTATGCAGTTAACAAATAATGTTTTACTGACTGTGCGTACAGTGGTTCGAATGATTCTCAAGGCAGTAAAGGAGGAAACAGTAGGAGTGTGTAAACAGGCAGAGTTAGTATGACAAACAATCGACTAGTCCACCGTAGACGAGTAATCGGATACAAAATAGTCCTCTCAAGAGCTCTCAGCGACTCAACCAACAGTAGCCTTTCTCCAAAGGAAATTACATCGAATTACAACATTTTGCCCGGCAGGACGATAAAAGTGGACACAGTGGAATAGAAAGGCGGACTTACCTTCGCTTTGTATCATTGTAAAATAAGACAAATTAACTGTTACTTTAATTTCGTAGGAAAATTGTTTACAAGACGTTACACTTTAGTACAACTTAAATTGTCATTGCAATAAAAATTATTTTGGATAAGGAAGGATAAGTACTGTATATTGACATTGAATAAGGTATTGAAGATTGTTATCATTACGAATAGCTGTTGGCAAATAGTAAATCTGTCCATTAAAATCAATAGCTAAACGGCTCAAGTCCGATGTCTTCGACCCAAGTCCATTGTTCTGACAACTCGGCGACTTTCGATAACTTTGAAATAAGAGATCTCAGAAATAAACTAGTCACAAAACGACGGCTCTTTTTATTTTTTTTCTATACTTTTCTTTCTCAAAAGCTTGTTTTCTGCAAATGTTCTAGTGACGATATTGAACGTATCTTTTGTCTTGAATATCAGCGTCATTTTTATTGTACGGTTGCGAAATCTTTTCAAATGGCTATGCCGATGCGGGCAAATGATTCAGCAAAGTTCTTAGGATATTTCTGCACTACTCACCTCGAATTTATCTTGGCTCTATGCTGAATATGCAATATTATAGTTATTCGTGTGGATGGTTCGATTTGTGGCGTAATCCGAAATGATTGATGGCGGTTGTGACGCTAGCAATATGAAGCGAATGATTGTCTAAAGGATTGTCAATTTACAACGGTGTTCCCCAACATTTGTCAAAGGAGACATCGATATATTTTCAATACGTTCCTCAAATACTAATAAACATAATAAGTAATAAAAAGCCGATTAAAGTTTTATTCTCCATGAATTTTATTAACCCTAACTTCACGTGCATTTTAAGCTTTCTCATAGAATTTTTTTCAATTTATAAAAAGGTAATTCCTTCTCATAAATAAAATATACGGTAGACATTGGTGACATATCAGAGATCTCATCCAAGCTAACCTTCGCACAATACCCCGTAATAATGGAAGCACAAAAAATGATCTGTATCAAAAAGCACCAATGAACGTATAAAAAACACAAAAAAACGAATGTACGAGAGAAGAGCTGGTGACAAAAACTGCTCAGAGTTTACTAGTGTGCGTATATTTATACTAAAGGGTTTGAAAACCAAGCCATAGATCTTTACAGACTGAATGGGAACAGTAAAAAACGGACGCAACAGAAAACGAATTTATTTAAAATGTTCAATAACAGAGCAACTCGTAAAACTAGCTATGTGTGTACCAACTATTTTTCTTTGCTTTTTGTCAATTAGATCTTTCGACGTGATATCGTCCTCGTTTCTCGGGTACTCTCGTTAATGGGGTACCTATGAGGCCCAAGCCCGCATTATATGTACTCGGGTTTTCTATACGCCCTTGCCGGCGTCCCTACGTGACAAAACTTTGTCCCTCCCTGCATTCAAATTTCTGAAGGAGCAATTGAAATCGGAGATCGTAAAGAGAATTCGAGCGGGGTCTTTTTCGAGCGTCCGTTTTGTTTCGTATGCGTTCAAAGCAGGGCTTCTTTGAATCTCGAACGATCATCCAACTGGAAGTGGGGGTTGCGTTTGATGGGATTCCCTATGGCCTACCAATCGGCCGGTACGACATTGGGTAATCTAATAGCTTATTAATGAGGGGAAACTTTACTCGGTCCCTATTTTTTCTATCCTAGAGAAGGTAATATAAAATAATGGATTCCATCTTTCTCATTCGCGTTATTTATTAAAAGTATATTGCTGTCTTGTTCCTGCGGACGAACACACATCGCGAAGTGGGAAGGTCGATTGCGCAGGCGATGGCTCCTCCCACTAAATTTATAATACAATAAATGAGTGAAGTCGCGGCGGCACAGACGTGGAACCGGCTGTGGAAATAACAAGTAATGTGAGGTTATTGCGTGAAAAAAGCAAACCTCGTCCGTAACAGAGATATACGGTTTCGCTTTGCGGACCTTTACGATCCGAATACCTAATATATGGACAAGAGATGCGCGCTTCATGGATTATGTGTGCGATAAACAGAATCATTTAAAATTACATTCGCTATTGCCACAGTGTTGCTGTGTGTGCGCAAATTGCCGAGGCTATAAGTAAACCTTTAGACAATGAACGAAACGGCATCGTTAGAGTAATAACGTTGAATACATTTTTGGCTTTTCGAAGCTGTTAACCTCGAAAAGTTTAAGTGGGTTTGAACTTTTACAAATGCTTCAATTTACTTTATCGTTTGGCACGAAATACGATAAATGAGCAAAGTTCAGGGGATCAGACGATGTCTTTTGAATATTAGTTTCAAACTCCAATCTGGTTATGCGAGCATAAATTGAATTTTAGGTTATATCGTTAAAGAATTATTCATTATTTTAAATACTTCACGGAGGTCTAACCGATAAAATTATTTGAGATATTAGACATGGTAGTGATGAACTTAAAGGGAGGAAATGATTCTAAATCTCTTCGGTAACCGTGTAATTGCGGGCCAACTCCGTGTTGTTTCGAGCACGAATAGATTTTAACTTAATTTGCCGGTCAACAAAATAAAAAAAGTCCTTCAATATTAAACCGTTTTATTTTTTAAATTTACAAAGAAATTACAATACGAAAGTTGAGGTCAGTAATGCAAGAACCTTTATGAAGTTAAATTAATAATTAATCAACATAACTTATTTATTTGTTCGCTCCAAATTAACGAAATGTACTTCATTTTTTACGTAGCCTATATTCATTCAATTTTTTAGCACAACAATTTTAAAAATACAATCTATGTAATCATCATATCATCTTTATAGAGATTTAAATAAAGTTAGACGTTAAATAAATGTTGTACTGGACGACTAAAGCAAAACGTTTGTGAACGACACACCGAGTTATTTATTTAATTGAACATAGACAATTTATGGATACAGCGTGAAGATATGTTATAAGTAATTTTTAACCTTATCCTGTTATACTCTTGCAAAATGTGAATATAAACCCAATGTCTAGTTTCAGTATAGTCAGGATACGTCTCTGAGATTGTATAATCGGCCGCGAACGTATTTGGTATACAAGCATAAAGTAGGTATTATGTATAAAATATATATGTACTATATTTTTACGTGCTATGTACATTGCTGTATATATTGAGCAGAAATTATCCATTAGCTATGTATTTTAACTCGTGTCTTTGATTGCAAGTACATAATAAACGTAATTAACGAACAGATGACATTCATTTCTTGACTGACAATGAAATTAAAATAATGACTTAAATGTGCACTAAATGTTATTTATTCTTATTTTTTTTTCAGATTTAAGTCATATGACGTAACACAAAGATAAGTATGTATATAACCTAATGAAGAGTAAATGTTATACCATTAGGTTTATGATAAAATCGAAATTCGTTGAATCGTGAAAAGTATAACAAATTTACCATCAGTGACTCGACAATTACTACCGAATGTTCCATAACACAATCTGACGTGATGAATAATAAATGGAACACGTTTTACCTAGTTTTGCTGCCCCACGACCCTACATGTGTCCACCACAATCTAATGGAGTTGTCATGTTATGGTAATGAGTTACAAGCATATAAGTCATTTATCATTTTATTACGATATCTCAGAAATGCCACCTAGAATTCTTAATTCCGGTAAGTTCTTATCAGGACACCGAAATTTTTGATTTATGTCTGACCATGGCCGAACTAGAGTTACCTACGATCTAACAGCAATCAGAACAGGTTGGAGTGAAAAATGTTGTAGGAACTTACTTATCATATCCATCGTTATTGTTGTGTATGCTACTGCACTAATCTAAATAGAAGAGTGACATACAGAAGAATCGTAACAGATTTATTACGTATAAAAATGCAGCAAAGTATTACTTATCAAACGCAGAGCAAAATCTAATATTTTTACTCTTTTATCTATTAAATACAATGAGTGACAAAAATATTTACAATTAAATAAAATACCAGGGTAGTTATAGTGTTAATGACCTGAAATTTGAGCTTATCTGATGAGCTTCGAGTAATAAATAGGTCAGTTTTATTGTTCCAACAACTAAATTATGTGTTAACCATGTCGTTACAAGCACAATGAACTAAACACTTCGTGATAAGTATTTAAATAGTTGATCTTTACTAATTAATGATTTAAAGAGCATTTATTTATTTGTTTGCTTGATGTAAAGATGAAATATTTTGATTGAATTGGAAGAAATTGATACTGCTTCGACTTTCCAAAGGGAAGTTTTGGCAGTCAATAAAAACTTTACCTCGGAAATTGTTTTGTTAAAGGCTAAAGGATTAACTTAATTTTAGGTATTAATTTAAATATACGTGACTGTTATGCAGTAACTATTATTATTTAAAATAGGACGTGTATTAGTCACTTTAAATGACACCATAAATATGATGAATGCTTTCGAACCGAGCTTCTAAATGCAAATAGTTGAAAAACATTTTATTCTATTCCCATAAAGCAACGACGAACATTCTGTATTCCATTTTCATATGTGGACGCATAATTTTTGAATAGAGAATGACACTCGTAGAAACACAAAGGACGTAGGTACCTGTTTCAAAATCTTGTGAGTGCCTGAACGCGTTGCTTCTGACAAATACGGTTCTGTTGTTGAATTATTTAGAGAATGCCAAAGACAAAAGTCACACGCATATCAGACTAATGAACCACTTCAAGTCCTAATTCGAAGTCTTAATTCTTATCATATTTAAATGTTCAGTGACTTATATATTAATTAGCGCGGGCTCTATTCACCTGGTCAGCTTTCTTTATCTTTTAAATTGAATCTGTTTTATTATTGTTAGGTAAAACAATGTCAGTAAGAAGAATCTCGTTTTATTTATTACTGATATTGTAAATAATCTTACTACACATAATTTTGAATATGGAGATGAATATTATAACGTTTGAAGGAGTTAATTGTTTTGATTAGTAAATGTTGATAATACAAAACAGCAGATTGCTCTTTGAAATTATCATGTGGTTTAAGTTTGTATTTTACATGTTGCGTAACATCTGTAAATACTGAAAATAAATCGTTAAAACTTTGTGATATATGTATGTACATATTTATTCGTAAACATTCAATTTAAAAATGTTATTTGTCTGATGAAAATTTGCTTTGTATTATAAATACGTAATCAGCTATATGAAGTAGAAGAAATCGAGATTTTAAAAATGAAATCTGCGAAAAGATTGTCGATTATTGATTAAAACTTAAGGTACCGTTGCAAACTACTGAAGTTAGAATTATAAACATATATGGGAATATGTATATAGCTTTACTTAAAAGTTGTAGAGAAAATAATAACGTAAATCGTAGATCTTATAGATCTCCAGAAATAGTTTTAGTAGAGTTTTAAAATTAGCATTGCCGCACATTAAAAGGTCTGCGCGCGAGTTTGACTTGACACTGGCAAATATTGTTGATTATTGCACTAAGTAATGCAATAATTTCACAGTATACAGAACGTATTATATGAAGGAAGGAATGCTTAGACGGTTCGACTGCACAGAAAGAACAAGTGAAGAAAGACTGACGAAGAAAATCTACACAGCAAAAGTGTGTGGTAGCAAAATCCAAGCCAGACCAAGGCTGACTTACGAAGATCAAATAGCCAGTGTTTGCAGACGGAAATGTCAAAAGCACTCGCATACCGAGTATATGTGAGTCGAAAAGATTTGAGGAAGCGAAAAAAGTATGTAAGGACTACGAAGCTTGGCACTCCGTCCTCATTGAATAAATGGTTTATTTATAGACAATATTAGAAAGAGGTAAACTTTGTTTGTTTGAATGCAATGGATATACTCAAAAACTACAAACCGAATGAAAAAAAAGTCACCTGTAGAAAACTATATTATCAGCGAGTAACATGGCCTGTATTTTACTTTTAATAAAATTTCGTAGTTTTTTATGTAGTACGAAATAGTTTATTCAGAATTTAGTGCGAAGCCGGGGCGAATCGCTAGTTTATACATAAAACGAATTAGTAAATATATGATACTGATAGGTGGGTAAATAATTTATGTGTTAATGTATGATTCCATAAGTGGTCATATTATTCACATGTTAATCCTTTAGCAATAGCAGTAGGTTGTAGAAAAAAGATAATGTATCCAATAGTTGACGAAGGTAAAACATATAAGAAACTTTGATGTTGTGCTATTACAAGTACAAGTACAAGTAATTTTGTGACTCGTGAGCTGAATTTTACTTAGTTTGATCTGTTACAGAGATCCCTTTGTGAATATCGAACTCAAAGGTGTTTCATATACATTCATTTTACTACGTATTAAAGAACTGAAGCGTACTATCTTATGAACTACGTGTAGATTATCAATGTAAAATATGGATTTAATAAATAATATTCAAACATGTTGAAGCTTTTGGTATAATTTATTCCATGTATTATGAGTGTTTTGTTTTTGATGTTGTGTTTTTTGAACATAAAGACAATATAAGTACATGTACCTATAACAACTAAAAGAATTATATTTAGCCCGCCTATCCAGAAATTTTATGTGTATTTGCAGAAATGGATCACGATATCTAAGAAGATCGAGAACTAAATATTTGGATACACACAATTTCAAATCTTAATTTTAAAATTATCAAACGTTTGAGAAAAAATCTCGATAAAAAATCCAGAAAAATAAATAGCTGTTTCACACAAAATTTTTAAAGATGTTTTAAAATTTTAAAAGTTTAAAGGTGGTAGAGTCATGCTGCATTGCAGCACGAATAGGCCGCCTCGCCCAGTGAAATACCACTCTCTCATAGAATATCGGCGTGAAATAACAGCATCTATCGCTGCTGTGTTTCGTTCGATGAGTGAGAGTGCCGGTGGCCCATCACCCCCTACCCCACCTTTCTCTATTTCCCTAAAGGTCGGCAACGCGCCCGTCATTCTCCGGATGTTGCGGGTGTCCATGGGCGGCGGTTGGTTACTCTCTATCAGGTGACCCACTTGCTCGTATGCCCCCCTTTTATAAAATAAAAAATAAATAAAAAAAATACAAAAATTCAATGTGATTATGTCCCAAATCTCCCAAACCAGTTTTTAATTGGTAACGTAGTTTCCTTGCAAATTGATATTGTGTACAAAAATAAATTTCGAGACTTCTCTGAGCTAAAATGTAATCAAACATCAACAGCGAAAATCAACCTTATTGCTGCCACCACAAGGTGACGGGGTAAATAATGAATTCGCTTGTGATGGGGTGCATAGTTAGGCTCTTAACAAAGCATTACACGAGAGGGGTAATAACATAAGTCGAAACGAAGGTTTTCAAAATTTTTGTCCGACTGTGTGCTTGTATATGTGCACCCATCACATTAGAACTACGGTACGAAATTGAATGAGATTTCGCAGTTATAGCGACTAACTTAAATAAACCGGCCAAGTGCGCAACGTACCTGCGTAATTAATATTCCGTAATGCCAATTATTATCAACCGCCACCCGCAAACAAAATTTCATAAACATACATACAAACATATTTTCACGCTGTATCCTTAAAGGGGTAGTCAGAGAGGACGGAGTGCCAAGCGTTGCGATCCTTACATACTTCTTTCGCTTCTTCAAATCTCATCATTCTCCTCACTCCTTCCATAAACCTAACTCTTGCTATTGTACTTTTAAGTAATAAATACTGCCTCGACGACCTCCGTGGCGCAACGGCTTAGCGCGTCGGAAAGTAAACGGGGGTTGCGGGTTCGATTCCCGTCCCGAGTCTGGGTGTTTATGTATAATATGTATATATTTACAAAAAAAAAGTATATAAGTAGTATATCAGTTGTCTAGTACCCATAACACAAGCGCTATGCAGCTTACTTTGGGACTAGATGGCGCTGTGTGAAATGTCTGAGTATATTATTATTATTATTATACTGCCTAGCACAAAACAAAGTTTGATCTGGAGTGTTCTTTTTACGTAAAGAAATTATCTTATGTAAATGTAAATTCGATAATTTTCCGTTAATGTACGTTCTATCTGTCAATGTTCATAAATTGAGTGATATTTTAACGTGTATTTGTCTAAACTGTTAAAAAACCAATCGAAGTTATGGTTATTGTTATACATCTTTGACTTTGTAGTATAAAGAGCTTTCATTTGGTGCTCAACTCGATGATCCAATAAATAAACGTTTTTTAAATTTTAACTTTAGTTCTAAAACTAAACGTCAAAGTAAAAATTTAAGTCTCTAAGAAATACCCTGTGACAAACAAACGAATGGATGGATGCCGGTTATTTCATAGGTGTTCCCTTTTCAGTTTTGGAACAGATCATTAAGAATGGTGTATATTATAGGCAGAGGCAATTTAATGGGGTAATAAAAATATTTAAAAATATGTCGATAAACACATGAGCGAAGTCAGAGTGTTTTGCTGGTTAACAGTCTATTACGTAGGTAAGTAAATTGTCACAACCTATGTATGTAATTAGATATTGTTTCATGATCAGCCGTCCAAAAGAACCCAAGCTCTAAGCTCAAGCTTTTTTCATAAACTTTGTATGTATATTTTAAATATATTTGTGAAATATTCCTTTTTACTCTTTTGTTACTTATTTGACTTATTTCTATTTATATTATTGTATTGAGTCGCGAGTTTTCCTTTTAATTAAAGAAATAAGCCGCGCATGCACATATATGCATATTTTCTGTATTCCTAACAGCTTCCATCAACAGTGAGTCAAGAGACAGTCATATATATATACTTAAGTGAAGAGATTAAGGTCTTTGAATTGTAGATTAAGATAATATCAAACTCATACCTATTTTAAAATAAGATATTTCTTAACTAAATTACTTTAATTATTATTTTAAATATTAATAAAAAAATGTCTGTTTACATTATGATTCACTTACATAATACAACCGGTTTAACGTCCTCTTAACATGCCTTTGAAACTTTCTTTATGCGCGCGTCTGTTGCGGGGACAATTCCATACGTTTCGATAACCGTAAGCTCACTCATTCATACTCTTCTCGTATCGCAAGATAAATTATTCCGGTACACAAATAAACGTGGTCTAGAAAGAAGAAAAAGGAACAAAAACTTCACGTATACATACACATACACGTCTACGAGTATAGGCATGGTAATTTATTATATTCAGCTCGCTTCGATCCATTGACTTTTGTGGTCGTTTGGAGAGCATCTTTTGTCACCGCGTCGAGATCTCTAAGCGGCCGTGTAATATGAATTAATAAGCACAAAGAATCATTATAATGCGTTTATTTGTCGCCAGGGAATTCTTGGAGGTTTTGATTTTATTGTATGAAGTATGCCGCCATTGTTAGTCTCCGGAACAAATTTTTCGTGTATCGCGTGCGCAAGATCACGCTTGTTGAGTCAGTTAATGGCAAAGAGTATTAATAAAGAAGATGAGACGAGAGAGTTAGCTCTTATAGTACTTCGTTTTTTATTTTTTTGTTTGTTATTCACATTTTGTCAGTTATGTTCTATTTATGCCATTATTGTTTTATATTTGATTGTGATATTGGTTAAGAAGTGCCACCATCACTGTTATGAGTATAGGTTTATGTATGTACACATAGTTAGTACATGAATGATATTATCGTCAAAACTTTAGATAAATCAATGAATTTTTCTTCTGTGAATGCACATAATAAAAGGTAAGGTTTGTTATCTATTTAATAACATTATCTTAACCAATGACTCGGCTAGCTTTTAGATGAAAGAGTCGCCGAAGAATCGGCAGTGTCCGAACAGATGTATTGGTTAAAAGGTTATCGAACGCTATTTTCTGTAGTGACATAATTTTGTACAGTTATATATTTTGTTTGTTTAGTTTCAAAGTAAGAGAACCTGATGAAGCATTCTTTAGTTACCTGAAAACGCATTAATCTGTTAAATTAGGTGTTGACAAGAATGGAATGTTTTTTCTTAACAAAGGATAAATGGGATCATATTGTTTGTCGTTGTTGACTAATTAGAAAATTAAGATGTGAAAAGTTTGTATTAATGGACAAGTCTGAGATTAAAAAGATTAAAAAAAACAATTGATGTGTAAAGAATTTATAGTGTATATGCGAACGAAAATATTATGATGGTATTTTGATTAAAACAGCCGTTTCATTTTTTTGTAGTTTGTGTATATGGTATTGTAATATCCCTAAATACTTGACATAATATGATAAGTACCTACAGTTTCTATTTCAAGAAAGATTTTTTGAAAATATAATGATTATTGAAAATAGCTATTATCAGAGAGCAGTCTTTGTCGCAACGTTAAAATAAAATTTGTATGTATTTCAGTATTAGATATTACGATACCAAAGAAATTTTATCATTATTTCATTATTTTCTCTTACTTCATTTTAACTTTAATGTGATTATTTAATATTAGTGGAATAATAATAAATATAGGGAAAAAAAATTGTTTTTGTTTCATTACAGAGATAGGATTCCATGACGCGTAAAAAACAATTTGTGTAATAACTTCTTAGAGAAACAAAAGAAAACTGTGGTATATACATTTTTTCCTCAGCTAATTTGGCGTTTTACGCACTGGCGCACGTATTTTATTTTCATATCACGAATATACAGGCCGGACCCAGCATTCGACATCGTATCTGCGGTACTTTGTTATCCCCACCTCTAACCATTGATCCTATATAGGAAAATATCTGAGACTGGATGGGACCAATATAAAGCATTTATACTCATAATATGTTCATTACGTAACACTTTCTTTTCCAATAGTAACCGATTATTTTTTTAATTTACGATTTTTATGGTTAAAGTTAATGTTGGTTAAATTATCATATTAATATTTGTTAAATATAAAATTTAATATATCTACATTTATAATTGTAATTAATACTGTTTTTATAAACAGAAAGTGCGGATTTTGCAAGTTTGTTTATATGTAGATATAATCTCTGAAACCACTGCACCTGTTTGGAAAAATTTGAAAGGTACATTATTCCAGATAGACGTAGGCTATATAATATGATGTATTCTACCCGGACGAAGTCGAGACGGGCCGTTATTTATTTTAAATGGGTACTTTACATTTCTGTAATGCATTCATTTAACTTTTTACCATTTAACAGTTAATTACATTGAATCAGGCAGTATGATGGTCATCATTATGTATATACCTAATACAGTACGTAAGTTGTTCTGATTTCCTTATTCATTATTTTAGAGATGTACGTCCACAGATTTTTAGTAGATAGTAAATAATAATAATAAAATTACACAGATTGTGTGACCCCAAACTAAGCAGTAAGCTTGTAGTATGCATACCACACAACGAACTTTGGGGGAGTTCCCACTAACACCCAGACTCCAAGCCAATTTAGAAAAGTTCGTTTCCTAAATTGACCAGACCGGGTATCGAACCCGGGACCCTAGCTTGGAAAGCAGATGCATATGTCACTGCACCAACGAACCAGTCAAGATATGATCTATATGTACCTGATAATAATACTATCTGTATGTACCTCACTCCTATATAATGGGTCCGTAGATATAATATTACAAGTCATTACCCGCCCGCTTTACTGGGCGTGAAAAAAAATTTTGTATCTAATGAAAAATGGTCAAGGGTATATGGAATTCGAAAAGTGAATAGCCTAAAACCATCTACAAACGATTCTGCGTGGAATGGTCATAGTCCCATATCGATACATTCAGTAGTTTTCACGTGATTAAAGGACAAAAAAATAATTTTCATTATTATGTATATGGATTATCGAGAAACGTAAATTGCTGCTGAAAGTTTCATCTTAATTAATAATGTCTGAAATTACTTGAAATGAACAACTAAGTACTTATTATTAGAAATGTATGTAATATTCTAAACATTTAAAACGATTGTCGAACTATTTTATCGAATAGGCAGCCAAGCACCGCATTACGAGGCATTATCCAGCCCACTTCTCACACCGATAACGTTGACTTATATCGAAATTCACTAAAAATATGAGAAACATTTTATGAAGTGCGCTCTACTGTGATACGATAAGATATGGCCTTTGTTCGTTAATAGATAATTAATAAAGTTGAGATTTTTTTTTATCAAAGTAATAAGTTATTTAATAGTGAATTTGCTATTTAACGTAACTAATAAGATTGTATAAAATGATGTGTACTTATCTAAAATTATGAGTTTTAGATTTCCAAAGTTTTTTTTTCTTTCTTTATGGCATGGCGTACAGTTGAGCGCATTTGCCAATGTCACGTATTAATAAGTAGAATTACGAGTATATTAATTTTTTCTTATCGTAAAACTCCTCTAATAAAGTGATAGTAAGCTTTATATTTATTGTACTTTAAAACTCCCAAAAATGTAAAAAATAGAAAATCTAAACAATTTTGTTTAGATTTTCTATTTTTTACATTCAACCTCACTTCTCCCGTTCCCGCCAAAAAGTCCATTTCCAAAGTTATTTGCAACAAATTGTCTAGGGTTGCATTTTATACAGTTTTTGAAAAGATTGGTTACATTTCAAATTTTATATTATTTTCACTTGTAAATATGATTAATTGAGATAATATTATGTAATAGAATTGAGCATATAAATATATTGTATTTATAAGCATCATCTTAAAACTTTATTATTTCATATTGTATTTTTCTTCATTTTCACTGATTCTAAGATCTCCGAGCAGGTAACTTGAAAATATGCGCATGCACTGATTTAAGAACATGTTATTATGTAACACAACGCAATACAGGCTAGATTTACAAACTTCTTTCTACCTTTTCATAATTTACGTATTGGTATACTTTTTATAATATAGACTAGCGTTTTCTGTATTAACGGTACATTTTTTTATTTTAGTTTGTCTCACATGGATTCATAAAATTTGATATAGCCGTTACGTGATAGGGCGTATTCGGTCCTATATTTGGTTCGCTGTTCGTTTGGCTTACATCGCCTGAGGTCAGTTCGTGCGAGTCCTTAGTTATATAACATAAGGTCATGTTATCGGTGCAGGTACACGTTACTTTATATGGACACCGAGACAAGTGTATTAACTATGATATTTTACGATCTGCATGTACCTGTCCATTTTTAATTATTATTTAAATAATAATCGAATTAATTTTGTATTCAAAATGACCATATTCTGTGCTATAAGGTAAAATTTATTTTATTAGATATTAAAACAAAAAGCAATAGAGGAATACTAGTACATTAGAATTTTAATGATTACCGAATTAATTAATAAATATTATGTAATATGCATATACATTATACATATATGCATTAAATTACAGCGTGAAGATATGTATTAAATATCATTTTGTATGTCTAACGAGAAAGATGAGAGGAAGGGGCACCAGCGGTCCTTATGTACTTCATTCAGTACCTCGAAATTTATCATTATCGCCAGTTCGTCACACACTTCCGTCGACTCGAGACTGTCGTGTAGCGACAATAATTAATTTAAAAAAAAACAGAATTTTAATAGTTTAAATATGTATGTTCCTAAAATGTAGCGACAATAATTAAATTTAAAAAAAAATTTGAATAGATCGTATATGTATGTTCCTAAAATTGTACAATTTGAAGTTTTAAAAAAAAAAAATTTAATATTATTACAGATTGGCGTTGTTGTCTGGTTAGTCCCGAATGGAAGGCACCTTAAATTCTAGGACTCCTCATGATCATCACAGAGAAATTCTTCTATTATATGTAATATATTATACTCGTATGTATATATCTTCACTATTTTTAATTTTTAAAGGGAAATCTAAATAATTCCCCTTTTCTTGATACCACTCTCAGATCTGACATTTGTCATCTCTCCTTTTTCTTTTCTCCACCTTCCCTCTTCAAAATTTCAAATTTCAATCTAATTTTTTTAGTAATGACTCCGGTTAGTACTAAACGAAGAGTTATTATCCAGACTTATTTAATATCAAGAGAATATTACACAAACTTCTTTTGTATCAAGAGAATTTTGGCATAACACTATAAAAAGTAAACATGCATTAACATATGTCAAATATAGTCAAAGTCAAAGTAAAATCAATTTATTCAAGTAATCCCAATTACAAGATATTTTTGAACGTCAAATTTACTTTAGTTCGGTTCATAGAGAAGACCTGGACACTGAGAAGAACCGACAAGATACTCAGCCAGGTATTATTTTTTCAACATAATTTTACAAAAGGTTGATTAAAATACAATATTCAGAGAGCCAGTAAACGTATGTGCAAAGAAGATCATTTCCAGACTATTGTTTTATCTTCAACGAAATCGTTTATTTAATAGTATGATTGTCTAATCAATCTAAGTTTTATATGCTCTTTTTTTTGATAATTAAGTGACTTCTTGAGGAAGTTTATTATAAAAACGAATGCAGTTACCCAAAAATGAAACATTTTACTTATGTAACTTAAATTTTGAAATAACCATTGTATCACGAACTCGGGTTTCCATACCACCAATATCGCCTTTCTTTATAAACAGATCTACATTTTTCCTCGTAGACATAATAATTTCAAAGATCTATAAGGACGCAAGGTGAGTACATTAATGTCTTTAAAACGACCTCTTAGAGATTCTCGTGCATTCATACTGTAGATGGCACGTATCGCTCTATTTTGTAAAATAAAAATGGAGTTAAAATCTGCCGCTCATCCACACAGCAAAAGGCCATAGGACATTAGGCTAGGAAATTATGCAAAGTACACCAATCTAGCCGTATCCGTTAATAGCCTAATGCGTCTAATGTCATACATCGCGGTAGTGAGCTTACTAGCCAATGCCCCGATATGGTCCACCCACTGCAATTTACTATCTACCGTTAAACCAAGAAAACTGGCAGACAACTAATTCTAATTGTTTCGCTCCCAGTTCCATTTTATCATGGATTCTGGGTACATTGGGTACTGGGTACAGGATCCTGTTCACCCAGGTAATATCTGGGTTCTTTCTGTCCAGTTTAAATAACAATGAAGTGTTATCAGCAAATAATATTATTCCCTGAATAAGTCCCCGAGCATAAAAGGGAGATCATTCATGTAAACTAAAAACCCGAAAGGTCGCGAATTTGATCCTTGGGGAAAGCCCATTTTTAATTTCTTTCTTCTTTCTTATAATTTAATTTTTAATTTTAATTTCGACCAACAGACAAAACGCCATTCACATTCACTTTTTACTCCCGTCCAGACAAATACGAGACCACAAGATCGAGAGCGTTACCACGAACTCCATAGTGTTCAAGCTTGCAAATTAAAGTTTCGTGACTAACACAATAAAATGCCTTGGAAAGATCACAAAAAACATCAATGGCATCCTGGGATCCCTCCCAAGCCTGAAGTACAGTCTTGATCAAGCTTGCTCCCACATGAGTTGTTGACCGCCCTCTCGTAAACCCGTTCTGTTGACCGTGAAATATCCCGTTAATGTTAAAATGTGCCAGCATTTGATTGAGTAATATTATTTTGAATATTTTACTCAACGCTGGTAATATTGACGCAGGGCGATAATTTGTTGAATTTAACATACAATCTGATTTCAATAATGGAAAAAATTTACTGTGTTTCATTAAATTGGAAAATATCCCTTGATAGACACATTTATGAAATATTTCTACCAAAATTGGCCATAATATAGGTATTACACTAGTTATTATATAAACTGATAGTCCTCATAAATCTTCTTCTTTTCATTTATTTGCTTAAAAGTTTTTTCTATCTCAAGTGAAAATGTGTACCTAAATTGAAGCTTTAGAAACCATTTTCCAACATTTTTGCTCATAAACATCTCTGCTGTATGTGAAGACGATCCTTAATCATTAGTTAATTAGTTACATTAGTCGAACATTAGACATTAGTCGAAAAATAATTTTCAAAAGCATTAGCACCTCAATTTTATTAGTAAAAATTTTATTACCTGTTTGTAATGAAAAATTTTTGTTATTTCTATTTTGTTTACTACCAACTTCGCTGTTGTTGGTGTTTCATGTGGCCTTTATCGTATTGTCCAACTTTCTAATTTTATTCGCGATAAAGATCGCTTTCGCGTGCTCTGATACTTTTTTAAATATTTTCAAATAAGTGCGAACACAGTTATGAAAATTTTATCTGCAGTGTTAGATTTGTCAACTTATAACTCATAAAACTCCCTACTTTTTTTATGCCCTTCGTCGCTCAATCCGCAAAACGTAATTTGTTATTAACAACTACTTTCTTTTTCTTTGGACAATTCTTATTAAATATTTTGGATTGGTTTTTGACTAAAAATTCATACATGATGTTTGGATCATCAACCGGAAGAGCCGTCTTTGCAAATTTGGCTATATCGCGAGTAAAATTTTTACAATGGCCTAAATTTCAATATTAACTGATATATGAACTGAGTTTTGTGATCTGAACGGATACCACTAATAATAGTTTGTACTATAATTTTACATTTATTCATTCTCGAAGCGTGCTCGTCGCGACCCCTGCCAACCCTTTTCAGGGCTGCAATTCTACTGTGCTTACCATGCGGAACAACGCAGATTTGAGAGCTAGGGCGTCCCCCGATAGCGACGGACACCAGTATGTCCCCGCTGGTGTAAGCAGAGTGCAGTTCAGCGTTGGGGACCGCCACCCAACACGCTGTGCACCTAGCGGCGGGAAGTGGATGGAGGAGTGCAGAATAGCTGCGTGGAATGTGAGAGGTGGGATTGAAGAGAAGATGAATGAAGTGATGGATTTTATGGAAGAGAAAATATTGGATGTGTTATGTTAGAGTAAAACCAAGCGAAAGGGCAGTGAACTTGCCGACTTGCCCGGAGGGGGCATCGCTCTGTGGTCAGGGGTAGTACATGGAGATAGGGGATGCCAGGGGGTGGGCGTTTTGCTGTCCTCTCGTTTGGTTAACGTATGACTGAATAAATGTGTAAACTCTAGACTGCTCTGGGTGCGCCTCAAGATGGGGTTGACGAGAATTTTATTTAGGTGGTGTATGCTCCAGTATCCTCTGTTGGTTTGGGTGAGCTAGAGCAGTTTTGGGAGAATGTTAGAGAAGTTCTAGTGACGGTTGAAGAGAATGAAAGAATTGTTGTGTGTGGAGACATGAATGGATGGGTTGGAACAGCTCGAACTGGATTTGAGACTGTCTTAGGCAAATATGGAGGTAGGAGAGTGAATGATCCTGGTAGGATTCTGTTAGGAGTGTGTATGGAAACGGATGTCTTTGTTGCTAATACCGTATTTAAGCAGAAAAGGATCCATCAGTACACTTGGGAAAGAAAGCATGAGAGAAGTATGATTGATTTATTCCTGGTGGATAACAGGCTCAAGAAGCAGGTTATGGACACAAGAGCGCATAGAGCAGCCGATTTGGAAACGGACCACTTTCTGATGATAACCAGAATGAGGGGGTCTGTTTACAGCATGGCGACATCGTGTAATGCCGAAACCTGCAGCGGTCTGTCACATTAGAAGCTGGTAACTGCAAGATGCAACCACCAGGAATGAATATGAAAGGAAAGTAATTTGGTACACTATAATATAAAAAGTATTACACGAATAACTTAAAATAAAAGTTCATAAATAAACGGGATAACGCTACAGATTTTAGAATGACAAAGAATAAACAGATGTAAGCCTATGGTAAAATAGTAAGTGACAAAGTAAACGGAAACTTAACACAATATTAGACAAGTTCAAAATTATTTTACATTATAATACATATTATCAGATAAAAATGAGAGAAATACATATTTACTATAAGACATTAAGTGTTTTTCGCATTTCATCAGCGAACTCTATGGGTATTTGGTCTTCATAAGTCCGTTTTAGTACTCCTTGGCTTCTGTTACCACTCACTTCACCCTGTGAATTGTCTTTGGCAATTGTTAATCACTCATTTTTTCTATTTGCCCAAACCATTTACTGTACCAATAAACGAGTCATTAAAATGAAACGAGCCAGTCGATAATAATAGAAACTATTTTATTTTAAGGGTTCCATACCTCAAAAGAAAAAAAGGAATCCTTAGAATCCTTATAGGATCACATCATTGTCCGTTTGTCTATCTGTCAAGACCTATTTTCTCAGGAACGCGTGGAGATATCAAGTTGAAATTAATATCAAATACTTATGTCTGCAGTCCGTTGGAGCTGTAAAAAATAAATCTTCTAAGTCAACGGAGTCAAAAAATACGGCCATTTAAGCTTTATATTTTGACATTCGCGAATAAATCAAAAGTTATAGCGTACTTCCCATTGACCTGGAATCATGAAACTTTGAAAAAAGCAAGGTCTCACAGCACAATAAAAGGAAAACAAACGTGTAACTCTGTTACTGAAGAATGTATATTTATATTTATTGTTTTTTAAAAGTGATGTGTAGTTATTATTTTGTGGGAATGAGTGCTCCTTTATGTAAGTACATGTAACATGTAACTCAATGTTATAAATTAAAAGTTATTATTATGCTGAAAATAAAAGACATCTACAGTAAAAGTAAATTAGTTATAGCATTTTTTATTATGGTTAATAACTTTGAACTACCGGAACAGGTTTATTATCAATCATCACATCATTATCAATCTACACTGATATTTTGAACTGTCATATTAACATTTCCTTTGAAAAATTGTTACGATGTCGCGACGAATTTAATTGAAATATAATCAAGTAGCCAGCTTCCGTACTATATTATAAAAAATCGTTTAACAAAATATGTTAAAACATTACCGCATGTAGTAGTTGTGTCAAAACCACCAATCAACACGACAGTTGGATTTACGAACATTCCTATGAAACTAACGAACCAAGATTTAATTAAAAACGTATCGTCCAAACTAACTGGACGTGCCCCGACTAAAATTTACGATGCCGCTAAAACAGAAACCCCAGTAATAATTTACCTCATTCCTAATAAGAAAATTATGTAAATTGGGTCGATTATAATAAATAATTCAGGTCGAAACGAGGAATGTATTAATGCTGGATATTTTAACTGGCAATGACGTGTATTTTTTTTAAATTAATATGTTTGGACGTTTAATGAATACAGTACGACAATACTGGGCTGTGATCAATTTATGTCCAATGTTGTTTAGATTAGCAATGGAAATACAATGAAATGAATCGATTAGATGTAGTTGATTAATGTATTTATATAGACAGAAACAAGTTACAAACAGCGAAAAAAGCTTAAATTAAGTTGTGATAATATATGTAGAAACGACAGCAAATTAATTGGGTGTCAGATTTATAGCGTAAAAATAACATAAAAATGTAAATTCTGCTTGTATGTGCACATTGTTTTGACGATGGAAACGATTTGAATATACTTATGTTTAAACTGTTTCATTATGTATCAACAACTATACATGGATTACTATTATGTAAGTAATAAATTATGTCAAATATTATCTATACTATCTATACTTTTATACTATCTGTACAAATTTTACGAAGTGGTAAAATTTGTTTAATGGATAAACTGTAAAACTACACAACCGGTTTCAAAAATTCTTTCACCTATAGAAAGCTACATTACCAGCTACATGGGCTGTATTTTATTTTCGAAAAAATTTCTACCCGTGCGAAGGGTCGCAAATTCTCATAAAAAGTTCTTGTTCACTGAAACAATAATCAATTTCTAATCATCGATACAAACGTCCCACTTCATTAATGCAGTCCCAAATTTCTTACGACAGAGTCCATTAGTCGTATTTAACATTACAATTAGATTTTAGAAAATGAAAGCAAATAAGTGTGTATTAAAATTCCTCATTAGATTGTTTTTATTCATTTTGGAAAAGAGAGATTCTATTTACTAATATACAGTCATATAGGCATACATAACTGCTATACCGACCAAGAACGAACTGCATAATAAGATGCAATAACATCAGACCTCGATGCTAATTTTAACAACTAATATTTGCACCTTCAGGTGGTATAGTGAATAATCAGATAGTGGCAGTTTGCCAGCCTATTGCCTACGTCAGTACCCTAAAACCAGGGACCCTTACTGTTGGCAGACTTTTACGATATGCGCGGAAAGACAAGCAATTGGCACATTCAATATTTTTCTTTTTCTCTTAGTGCAGCATGGAACCACAAATTCCATCTTTATAGACAATCACTAAAGCAAAAAAATAGGTCCGCAAGTCATTTACTAACCGAAATAACCAAGAAAATAAAGCGCAAATGTTATATAACAACGTCGATGGTGATAGCAGAAGGAGACGATATCATTTGATTTTTCAATAATAAAAATACTCCTCCCAAGTCAATAGTATCGACATAAACTAATAAAGTAACAGCCGATCAGAGAACCTTTAACTCCGTGACTCTACATTATGCACCACTTTTAACGACTGATTTGTTCATTGTTTTCATTTGACCATAGACACTAGCTGTTGCCCACGATATCATCCCCGTGGAATTAAAAAAAATGGACTATGTCCTTTTTCCGGACTTATCTATCTCCATTCTAAATTTCATTGAAATCGGTCCACCAGTTTAGCCGTGAAAGACAGATAGAAGCAATTTCGCATAGCTGTTACCCGCGACTTAATTGAAGGTCAACAACGCTTAAAATTATCGCATATAATAATATTGTTACTCTTTTTTTTAAACTTCCATGTAATGTAGTTTTATATTACGCTAGTAGACTGTTTATGGTTTCATATGAAGTTTGACTCCCTCCCCTTTTTGCGTGTGAGATTTTATTAATATTATTATTCTTGTTTTTAATAACCAATATCTTTACTCAAGTTCACAGCCGTATTCCATTGCATATAAAAGTTTTACACAAAGTTCGACCTTCCGCTTTTCTCCCTCAAAATGTAAATTTTTAAAAATTCTTATTTAGCGAGCCCATACATTACACAAGCTATCATCAGACCTTTCATGATCCTAACTTAATACTTTTTGAAATTTCGTGAATAAGTCAGTGTGTGGTAGTTCGCGTTCGTATGTATACAATATACATACAAATGCGTACATGGTATTTTAATTGTATACATTGAGTATTTGATTGGATTACTGTCATGTTAGTGATAATTAATGTCGTAAGTATAATACAACATTATCTCAATAATACATACATACATATCTTCACGCTGTATCCCTAACGGGTAGTCAATAATAATATAACTTTATAGCGTTCTTAAACGATTTATGGAAATACTACATAAACCACAACAAAAATAATAATATTCAAGAATTGTGCGAGTAGCGAATATAAAAATCGTGTGTTCAGTTACCAACTTGATATATAACAACGGTTTTATTTATCGGCGCACGCGCATTGTTTGCATCCAGGTGTTGCGTTGACAAAACAATCGACCCTCGAGCGTGAACAGGGCGGACGACCCATTCATAAAATTTATAAAATTCACCAAAAAATAAAAGCGTTAAGGTAAAATAAAAAAAATTATGGAGGCGGCAAAGATTCAATAGCCGGGCCATATTTCATAACATTAACTACTTTGGGATTTGAGAAATGGGTGTGTTATAAAAATTTGTAATTAGTTATTGTATCAAATACTTGTCGATAGTTTTAGAACAAAAACTGGGAATATTCTTATTTCCAAGTAGATATCTCACACTTTTTGAACTTTTTAGGAAAGTCTCACAAATTCTTTTGGAGTAAAATTAGTAGGTACTAGTCCATCTTTTTGTTTTCCGAAGTTAAAAAAATGTTGAAAAATCTCATGAAAAAGATTTCGTTATCAAAGTTGACGGCTATGAAGTCATTATGAAGTGACAGAGAGGCATTTATAATGTTAGCGTTTTAACTTCAGCACATAATCGTTAACAATAGTTACTGCTAATTATTTCTGAAGTACAATTATAAGTAACTAGATGATCTCAAACGTCATCCACTACATAGTTCTATTGAAAAATGCTTTCATAAAACCCAAGAACCGCCCCCAATGCACCTTCGGATCGAAGATCTTAATGCTCTGTTGCACTTCAATGCAAATAATTAAGTGTATATTTTACAATTTGCCAAAGATATCCATTGTGCTCTTTATGTTGTAAGTGGATTTTCATGGATACAAAAGGCCTGCCGCATGACACTGCTACCTTTGGAATACCGGTACGTGTGTGTATAATGTTATTATTCGGGGTCGCATCTGTCACAAAGGCGGTTGCGTCTGTAATTTTACAGTTTAATCAGCGTTAAATGCACACAGAGTTACCGCGATCTGGAACATAAAAAACAAAGTCCAGGATGATCACCTTAAGAATTTATGTCAATAAATCACTGTCGACATCCAATATTGAGAATGTACGAGAGTTTACGTCAATATGAAGGATAATTATGGCTGTGCTTTTATTGATACGCGTGAAAAATATTTGAGAATGTTGGTTGTAATTAGTGAGTGCTACGAGAAGAAATAAAGAAAAATGAAGGTGAAATAGATACCGTGAAGATATAGGAACTACAGCTAGATGAGAATTAAATGGTATTATTATAAGAAATGAGCAAATAATGAGAAGTAGAATCAAATGTAGGATGAGAACCATAATCTTATAACATGTGGAAAAACTAATTAGAGGAGACTAACATCAATTGTTGTGATAATTACAGTAGGTATAACATTATTAAACTGACAAACAACAAAATTTAAACTCTTTTATGTATACGATCACATCTGTAGATACCTATGAATGTTACGAGAGTCGTGGTCTATAGTCTGTTGTTGCTCTGGAAAACAGACATAGCCGTGTAATGTACTTTATGGGTATCAAAATATTCTTTTTTTTTAAGTATTATGAACAGAAACTCAAAAAATTATAAACAGTCGGGTGACAAAACACATTCAGCGTATAATATTCTACATAAAGCTTAACAACAAGAAGAAAACACTGTAGAATAAGAGATATTTCACCTAATCTAATGAATTCTGGTTAAATATGGATATCAGATCCAATTACTGTGATAAAACTAACATTTTCGACTAACGCGTTTTGAAGTGTACTAACAATAATAAAACGGTAAGACGGGTGTTCATTCATTGATGTCCGTACAAAGAGATATGTCATCCATTATGTCTCATGCGCTGACCGCTCCATTGCAGAGAGGAAATAATTTATTCAGTGAATTACTCCGTTCCCTATTTTAAAATATGCTTCAGTAGAACTATTTATTAAATTAGTTTATACATTTCGTTTTAAGTTGGTATTACAGTTTCGAAGTTCGCTTGCATTTCAGTACGTAACCAAAATTTTTTGTTTAGCCTTGCTTCCCACAAGAATAAATTCTTTTTGTATCGAATTAGAACAAGGAGTTAATTAAGTTATATTAAATAGGCTAATTAACAAAGTGCTTTGCTCTGGTTCACAAAAACAGCAGATGTGAGGTCGGCTCGGTACGGCACATACAAGCTGCATTATTAGTGCTCGGTATCTACGTTTTTTTGTTTTGCTAACCGTCGGCACTAAAGCACCATCTGTGTTCAGCTACGGTTTTAATCAATGTCACATACAGACGTTTCGGTTGACGAACAAAAAGCAAAACTTTTTTTTTTCGTTTTATTACTTACATGTGGCAAACCTATTCAAAGCGTAATGTCAATAAAGGCAGTGACACGATCATTATTTTAGTTATATTTTGCAATTGACAACGGAAATGTCTAAAGTAATCGCATACCTTAGCAAAAATGTCTGAAGAGAATGATGAGATTTGAGAAAGCGAAAGAAGTATGTTAGGATTGCGAAGCTTGGCGCTCCGTCCTCTCTGACAACCCCGTTAGGGGTACAGCACAAAGATATATACAATTATATATTTTACAATTCTGATAGCCATCTAGAAGTTTGAGAGAGCAGCACATTATAATGTGATCTAATAAATAAAAAAGTATCTATTTCTTTTCAAAATGGAGTTTGTCATTACAATCAGAAGAAATATTTACTGTGCCTGTAATTATTATAATAATATTGGGATATAGCAATAATTTTAATTTGAGTACGTTTTTATAATAGATTGCTAATATTAAAACTGCTGACCATTTTTATCACGCGTATATACTGACGTAAGTTTAACTTAATTATAACACTCCTCTATAGGGATTATACGTGATTGTATAAGAAGGAGAAGATTTATAACAATCTTGCCAAGTCGGTTAGTAAGTGTTGTTGGACTTTTTGTTTCATTCCCTCCATGTTTAATCACTGGATGATCTCGAGCTAATGTGTTTTCGGTATCGACGGCAGTCAGTGTGTTAATTGTAACTTTTTATATAAACGGTTTAACAACTATATACAACTTTAATTAAAGATTACTAATTTAGTTTAGTAATAACCACGTACATAAAACATTTGCTATTTTTATAAAGATTAATTAATTCTAGAGAACTTTTCAGATAACATAAAGCGATATTGCTATTAGTTGTATCAGAAGGTTAATAATTAAATGTCAGTAAACTGGTTTCGAGTACATATTTATCACGGAAACTATAACAAGACGTTTGAAATTTTTATTTGAATCTCAGCTTAAATTAACTCAAAGCAATAAATTCGTTTTAATTGATTACCGTTAATTCACAAAGAAACGTACCGCCTTCGATCTTTAATTACATTTATGATGATTTTAACTATATCATTCTCATCTCAATACGGGTATGGAATTTGTTTGACTATTCAAGATGGCTTAAATATTATACTTAGTTGAATATAGGTAATACTATTTTCTATTTATAAACTAAAATCAAAATTTTCTTTTCGTATGAAATGATAATGAGATATTTATTGTACTTGGAAAGTTATTTTAACCTATTATTATGATTTTATTATTTTTAGTACTAAACCAAATTGGAGCATAACTTAAAAATGTTACGGTGAAATAAAATAACTTTTTGTGTATCGCATTGCATAAAGAATTAAATCAGAGATAATTAATATCGTGTCATTTATTCGTACGGACTGACGGTAGAAAGAGTATAAGATAAAATGTTGGACGTCGTATTGTACTTTGATGTATTGATTCGTACAATTATTGTCGATGACTTGTGCTATACTGCTTGATAGAACAGTGTTTGGTATGAAATATATGTGCGCTTGTTACGTACGTAAGTCAAACCGATAACATAGATTTATATTTGGTAGTTTAAAATCATTAATCAATGTATTTATAACTTGAGGAAATATAAACAATAACATGCCACATTCCTTCTGAAGCGTCATAAAATTCTTAAATAGCAGCCATAGCTCATCTCTATAAAAACTGTGGATCATAAATTTTGAACTTGACAAAATACTATTTAATGTCCTTTCATCCTTTGTTCCATGTGTGAGAGTTACGTCATGCCCCAAAACTCATTTGGAAGCTAATGCCCCTAAAGCAGGCATCCTTAATTTAAGGACAAGTTTTTTCAACGCTCTTCTATCATCAATCTGTTCGTCTTGAACACTACTTATTTCCTTGTTATTTCTTTCGTCTTGCTCTTTAAGGAGTATAGAGAGGGCAACAAATAGAGAATGTATTAACTATTTTGTCTTAGTCGTGACAATAATTAATGACTGGATTTAAACGCTTCCTCACGCCCGTGACATTAACATAAATAGAATGATCTGCGTTTGCTCGTTCCAGCCCCTTTGATTCTAGTATTTTTAGCTTAGCAGGCTCAACTTTTGTATAATAATTTGTTATTTGTGGATTTAGCGCTGTTCTCAGTACTTTGATGTTCCGTGTTAGAAGGTATCTGCAGATTGTCAATTTAAATGTTCTTATGTTCCCCGAACATGTCTTGGATTGCATCAAATAGTTTAAGTATCATCATTTAACTACATACGACACAGAACTATAATTATTATTGACAGCCAATGATAAAATACTTACTGATTTGACAAGGAGCACCTAAATTAGTCTCTAGTAAACATACCGGGCCCTTTATGTATAAAAAGATTGAAACGTGTTCAATTGACATAAACTGTCTGACTCATTTAGCAAACCAAGTTAATATCGTCATCAAGATAAATTCTTTGTAGTGGAAGACGATCATAAAATATGCGATCAATGAAAATAGCAACAGAGAAGCGTTTGACAAAGAAACAATAGCATGTCATGAAGTTACGAACGCGAGATACGAGTTACAGAGAGTGTAATCGTGAAATACTGGGATCAGCTGTTGCATTGTTTCGCTTTTTACTTTATGCTAAATCGTCTCCCTTATATTAGCTTCATACAACAAGTGGATTATTTTATTATGATATAGTTTACACAATTTTACTATTAACAAAATTATAAAATATTATAACATTATTTGTGCGTGTTAATTAGTCATTAACATGAGTACTCGTATTTGACACGCCTGTTGGCGCGGTGGCAGAGTGTCTGCCTTCGAAGATGGGGCCTTGGATTCGATGCCCGGTCAGATCAATTTAGGAAACAAGCATTTATAAATTGGCTGGAAGTTTGAGTGTTACTGGGAGCTACCCAGTTCATTATGTGGTACTCATAAAATAAACACAGCTTACTAGAGTAAAGTATAAACCTAGCGCTTAGTTTGGGGTCACAATTTGTGTAATTTTCTGGCGCATTGTTATACATTTATATTTATTATTATGACCACTATGAAAATAGTAGAAACACTCGCTTATCAAGGAGAAAGTATTAATGAAGAATGACCATTATGAAAACAATAACATTATTATGTTAGCAGCCAATATAATTGAATAAGTACTTTGCATATACCTACAAATAATAAATATGTATAAGAAAAGTTAAATTAACTCTGTAATTATATATCTACACAAATAAAGACGTAAACGTTCGTTTGTCCAAAATCTTAAATCTCCAAAAGTTCATCACTGCTCGTTTTGATATTTTTACATACCGGAACATTCGATTAGGCGTACGTTTTTATATCTTTAGATATACATAAAATTCTAGTGCGCGTCTTCGTAATTCTTCTCCTAAACGGCTTGACCGATTTCGGTGAATTTTTTTTGTACTTATGGGGTCACCTGGATGGTTCTTAGCTATAGTTGGATCCGGTAAGTAGTGCTGTTGTCGAGACCCAGAACTTTTTTTAATTTTCCTATCACATTTTTCTAAAATATTGGGTCCTTACATATGAAATTGGCGTTTTGTACGGGAGGAATATAAAGTCAATTTTTTTTTTGTAAAATATATTTAATTAATCAAAGTATGCACCGTTGTCATCTATGCACTTTTGCCATCTCATAGGTAGTTTATTGATCCCTTTACTAAAAAAAACCATGGGGGCGAGAATCAATAAACTCTTTGAAGGCGGTTTGGACTGCCGCATCGGAATTGATTTTTTTTCCTTGTAAGAAGTTGTCCAAATTCCGGAAAAAATGGTAATCTGTTGAAGCAAGGTCCGGAAAGTACGGTGGATGTCGCAGACATTCCAATTGTAGCTCATCTAACTTAGTGGTTGTTTGTTGTGCAGTGTGTGGTCTTGCGTTGTCGTGAAGCAGCAGTGGCCTAGAGCGATTGACCAATCTCGGTTGTTTAGCAGCTAGTTCTTCCTTCATGGTTTGCAGTTGCTGACAATAGATACCTGCCGTAATCGTTTGGCCAGATTTTAGAAAGCTGTAGTGAACGACACCGGCGCTAGTCTACCAAACACTCACAAGTAACTTTTTCTGAGTCAATTTTCGTTTAGGGCAGCATTTGGCTGGGTCTCCAGGGTTCAGCCATTGCGACGACCGCTTCCGATTATCGTATAGTATCCACTTTTCATCACAAGTAATGATTCGATTTAAAATCCCTTCATTATTGTGTCGGTTGAGCAAAGTAACACAGCAGTCGACGCGTGTTTGCAAGTTCGATTCACTCAATTCATGAGGTACCCATCGATCAAGTTTTTTACTTTCCCGATTTGCTTCAAGTGAATTAATACAGTTTTGTCACTTACCCCGAAGCCTGCAGCTATCTCTGAAGTGCTTTGTGATGGATCCACTTCCACAATAGCCTTTAATTCTTCATTTTCCACTTTGGTCTCCGGCCGTCCACGGGGTTGGTTCTGAAGGTCGAAATTTCCAGAACGAAAACGTTGAAACCAAAAACGTACCGTGCTTTCTTTTGCGACACCAGCGCCGTACACTTCATTAATCCTTCGAGCTGTTTCTGCAGCACTGGTGCCACGGTAGAACTCGTACTCGTAAATATACCGATATTTCATGTTTTCCATTGTGCGGTAATAAGTGACGCCAAAGAAAAAAATAATGAGGAAAAAAACAAATGAATGACTGTTTTCAAAACTCAAATGTACCAGCTAAATGAATTTATAAATTTGAATTTGGAATTCTTAACCAAAGAGGAGATATTTCAGATCAAAGTGGTCAGTACGACAAAACGCTAATTTCATATGTAAGGACCCAATATTTGTTTGGGTTTAAATACATATGTATATAAGACGAAGTCACTATTTTTTCTGTCTATTTGTGCGTTTAGTTGTTTTAAACTATGCAACAGATTTTTCTGTATAGGTATATTGTAATAGATCCCACCTGAGCCAAGCTAGGCAGCGTCGCTAGTAGGTACCTTATAATATATCTTCTGAGCCACAGCAACGCGTGGCTACCAGGTGTAGTACAGTACTGCACAGTACAGTACCGCACACTACAGTAAAGTACCGCAAAGTATAGTACAGTAACGTAAAGTACAGTACCTCTAAGTACAGTACTACGTTATCTGTATATTTGAAAACGGATGTTCGTATGTATGTAATCGCGAAATTCCAGCAAAATATAGCCGACCATCATAAAAGTTGTCACGTACATATTGTATTTTTTCGTGTAGGATTTTATGGCAGTACCTTTGTTATAAGTCGCCACCACGCGGACGAAGTCGCGGGTAAAAGCTAGTAATATAAAAAAATGAATATTAGTATGCGTGTCATTTATGAATTCGAAACATGTATTATGTTTGACACATTACTGGAAATGCTTAGAACAATTGAACAATTTTTGATTTAAAAAATATCTACTGCCAATGACTATTAAGAATAGAATATAAACTTTATATGTAATTTGCATAATTTTCTCATTTATTTGTATTTTCCTAAAAATAATGCGCCCTAATGAGTAAGAACATCATTGCAGCGTATTAATAACAATTGAAGCAAGTTTCTATGACAATTTTCCTGGTTGTTAATTAACAGAACCCAGAGTCCCACGTTGCCTGAGATCTATATCTAATGCTTCATAACAAAACTAAGAGGTCACTCATACCTCACGACGAGAACACAAACAACGATATCTCGCTACCACCGTTATTTTAGCATCTCTGCGCAGTTCGCAAACATGAGATGTATTATCGCGAGTGTCGAGTACGTGAATCTTGATATGAATCTGCTTAATGACCGCAGCGATGTACAGACAAAAGCTCATCTTCATAAGGCTGCTTGTTATAAATCTGATTGTCTTAATTTTTACTATTTATGCAAACAAGTCGCAGCCGCATTTCAAGTATATTTTCTGCAACATTAATTTTAATATCGTGTGGTGACATCAGCTAAAAACATTTTTACGTACAGCGTGAAGATATGTATATCTTGTAAACTTGAACGATGGGTACCTCATGAATTGAGTGAATCGAACTTGCAAACACGCGTCGACTGCTGTGTTACTTTGCTCAACCGACACAATAATGAAGGGATTTTAAATCGAATCATTACTTGTGATGAAAAGTGGATACTATACGATAATCGGAAGCGGTCGTCGCAATGGCTGAACCCTGGAGACCCAGCCAAATGCTGCCCTAAACGAAAATTGACTCAGAAAAAGTTACTTGTGAGTGTTTGGTAGACTAGCGCCGGTGTCGTTCACTACAGCTTTCTAAAATCTGGCCAAACGATTACGGCAGGTATCTATTGTCAGCAACTGCAAACCATGAAGGAAGAACTAGCTGCTAAACAACCGAGATTGGCAGCGTGAAGATATGTATATCTTCACGCTGTATCCCTAACGGGATAGTCAGAGAGTACGGAGCGCCAAGCGTCGCGGTCCTTATATATTTCTTTCGACTCCTCGAATCTCATCATTCTCCTCACATATATTCGCCTAGGTATGCGAATGCTTTTGATATTTCCGTCGGCTAACACTCTGGCTATTTGATTTTCATAAGTCGGTCTTAGCCTTGCTTTGCTTCTTTTACCACTCACTTTCGCTTTGTAGATTTTCTTCGTCAATCTTTCTTCACTGATTCTTTCTATGTGCCCGAACCATCTAAGCATTCTTTTCTTAATTTTTACAATAACACTGTCGTGCAACCCTGTCATACTGCGTATCTCATTTTGTGTAATTCGTTTGCATAAAAACGTTTTACATGCTAGATGACGGCGTAAGATTTATTTATATAACTGCATGGATTGCTACTGATATTGAAATTCACGTAGAATTTCAGTTTTTCCTGTTATTCTGGGAGATTAAAAATATAATGTGTCAGCTGCTTATTTTCTAGTAGAGTAGTTTCGGAGATTACCTCTTACATCTAAACTTACAACCTTTACTTTTTTATAATATTAAGTTTAGATGTAAGAAAAAATGTAAAAGAACAATTCAAAAGATTGCGAAAAAAAACACATAAACTCACTCACTCAACTCAGTCGCGCCTACTTGACCACACACGAGCCACTAACTCTCCTGAACTTATCCGAAACGCGCTAGAATTCAAGAGCTCTAGAGTTTCGACGCAGCCGAAGTTTCGACTGATTTTTGGTCGAAACCAAAACTGTGGCCGAAATTAGGTTTCTGACCGAAACCAAAACCGAATCTTCGGTTGGTCTATAGTAACAAGCCAATTCCACCATTAAATTTTTAAATGTTTTGTATAATATTAAATATTTTTTTAGTTTAAAGTTAAAGTAACTTCAATAAAACCATCTATGGCGAGATAAACTATATAGTATAGTTTAAGACTTAACAATTTTTAGTTAAATGAAGAATGTGGCAAAACCCTTATAACTTTTAATGTAACAGGTAGTTTGCACGTCACGCTACAGTTGACTCAACTAACATCATTATACTGTAAAGCGTAAAGGTGAATGCATGAAATATGCTAATGATTTTCGCGAAATTACTTTTGTAGACAAGTCACCGGTATTTTTTTTTTACCTAAGTAATTGTAAAGTTTCCAATTATTTGTCTCTACTTATAAAAAAAGATGATTAATCAAATGTAAGCGTAAAGATCAGAAAACAATGATCATTAAATTTTGTACTATCAAAAAGGAACTTAACTATGTTTTAACAATTCACGTCAATAATATTAAAACACCAGGTACATAAAATTAGAGCAGCCATTCCCAAAGTGGGCGATAACGCCCCCTTGTGGGCGCTGCAGGCCTAAAGGGGGGCGGTAAGAGACCCAAAAAAAAAATGGGGGCGTTGTGTAGAGGCCTGGGGGGTGATTTGTAATTTCATTTAGCTAGGAGGCATCTTAGACAACGACTGCATGAGCTCTCGACTCAGTAGACAAAATAAGTTTGGGAACCAGTGAATTAGAGGATTAATATTAATATCATTTCTATCAAATAATTACGAAAATGATATGAAAAAGTAGTGAAGATGAAAGCTTTTTGCCTAAAAATTAACTAATTTTATGCTTTTAATAAGTTGTTGAATGAATTTGCTTTAACCAATTACTGACACTTTTAATTGTTTTAAGTTTGTGACGTTGCAAATATTTTGTTTCATTTAAATATTTTTAAAATACATTTTTATGGACTCAAATGTATGGTCCGTTTCAACCCAGTGGATCATCGAGTCTTTTGAAATAAAATAGGTGACACAAAATATGACAATATTTTTACTAAATACCGTTTATTGACGTATTTATGGTAAGTACCTATCTTTTCAAATTGAGTATTTTATATATTTTAAGATAATATTAAAACGGAAACTAAATAATATTGTCAACTTTTTGGTAAATTGAATTGGAATAGTCTGTATATTTATCAAATCAAAACAGCTGTGCCGATTAAGCCATTTAAAAAACTTAGAAAATATAAATGTAAGTACGTTACATTTGTGTGCACTCATCTTAATAATGGAACCAGTTCATTATGAAGCTCTGGTTGCTGATTCGCGTATGAGATTACAGTTGCCGTGTGTGGCACCTAATGTTGATGATTTACGTGTTACGTGCTTGTTAGAATGACATCGTGTGATATAATTTTATTCATTTTTTGTAATGTCTATGGACCTAATTATATACATAGTTTTCAATATTGTGTAACTTACAAGAATATGTGCCATAATCTACATACTATGAACTTTGTTGTTAAGTAATTCTCTAACTCTGTCTAGTAGTACTGGCTGTTGGCTAGCTCTTTTCAGTATTACGCGAACGAAGTTACGCCTATGACCAAATTATAACAAAGATATCATTTAGGTACTTAAAGTACAATGACACTGCAACCACAATAACGAGAAAAGTTGCCTCAAAAATATTGTGATAACGTTAATTTATTATGTCACATTGCATGTTGTGATGCAATTTTCACTTGTATTTTTTGAGCTAAAAAATCAATTTCGTTAATTTATTTATTATTTTTTATAATTATAGCTAATCGTAGCGTATGGTATGGATTAAAATAGTTATGAGAGTTACAAATACTCTATCCAACCAACTTAGTACATCATGCATGGAATCAGAACTAGGTCAAGTTATGGACGTGACAAAGTACATCATCACGTAGTATTCCACAACTTATATAAGTAATAATAATTATTGCTAATCGATTGTGTGACAAATTTATTAAGAACAATACCGTCTACTGCCTGTTTTCTTAAATTTAATTTTCATTTACAACGGCTTTATAATTTACAACTTATAAATAATAATTAAATATTAACTACAAGTCGATTATAAAAACAAATAATATGTTCGACAATATAACTTGAGTCATATTAATAATAAATAAACCAATTACTTACATGACGCACGTACATAATTGTAATCATTGAAATTAAAATGCGAATTAAAAGAGACTTAAAAATATTAAAGGTCTGGCTGTTGAATAAACTTCATGACGTAAAATACAACAGAGTAATCAAAATGTAAATGATGTACGAAGTATTAATTTGACCGTTAAATTAAACACCTTCAATAAACGATAAAGACCATTCTGAGTCGCCTCTTGAATATCTTTAAACAAATTTATTGGTGCATAAATTTCTTGCTTGCAAATCTGCCTTGTCGAGTCACGGACACGAATAACTCGACCATTTGTAAGTAAACATCTCGTGTTATGATCTTGTAAATTATGATCATACTGCTTCATATAGAGTATTAAAAAATATTAAATCGATGTATCTCCATATGAAGATTCCACCCTCGAGCCACGAAATCCTTCCATTTTGTTTTTTCTCATAACCGCAAGACAAATGCCCCAATTATTAAATTCTTATTCTTATCTCACGTATTGAAATGGAATGTCAATTTTAATAAGCAATAGGTTGAGAAAAAGAAATATGAATTTGAAGAATTGAGTTGTATACTTTACAGAATGTCCAAAGTTCTTTTTCATTGATATATTTAGACAGTGATCAGTTCATTATTAATTAATAAAATATTTTATGAATTATTTATGCCAGAAGCTCGCGGAACGAATGCTGTGCATTGTTCGTTTTAATTTATAACTCTCTTTGGACATCATAAATATTAGTAATGTTACATTGGATAAGCTTTAAAAAGTAAATCTCGTACTTTTCAACTACATAATGTCATTATTTATGTCAGGTAATAAATATTACATTATATTATTTCTTAATTTTAATAGATTAAAGTATTTTTTGAAGAACGTGAAATTAAATTTAAATATGAATAGCGTGATCGCAACCTTCGGTGTCATGTTTTGAATAAAATTCGATGTGAATAAAAATATGCTAATCGAATGTAATGTTGGTAGATAATTTGACAGCGTAATTCGATTGTAATATTATGAAGAAATCGATATTAAAAATTGCATGAATTGTGTCGAATCATTTCCACGTAATTTGCATAATAAGAGGTTTTATAATATTTAAATTATTTTATTTGGAATCTGAACTATGGAATTCCCGTTTGAACAGTTTCAGACACGATTGTTATTCAAAAACCTTTAAATAACATTGAAATTAATAACAAAGCTCTGTGAGATACATAACTGTCTTTCTAGTTAAGGTTATAATAACAGTTTTTTTTTTAATATAGAAATCTTAAGAGATAAAGATAAGAAACAAATTATTTTACATTTTAAAGTAGACATCGACGAATTTATTTTGAAACTAGCTCTATGTTTTAGGTATAAAGCACAATAATCTATTAGGTATAAGAAAATATTGGCGGCCTTATCTGTAAAGTGAAAGTGATTACTTTTGGGAAAAGATTTCTCATAAAAAAACCTTTGTTTTAAATACGAGGTTTGTTAACATAAGTGACAATTGTTATCTCTAATATTGTACGAAACTGATATCTTCATAATATTTTTGTTATTTTGTGTAGGTAGTGATTTGAAAAAGTTGTTGCGAATTTATTTACTTACAAAAGTCACATACGCCTACATTATTTAGATAGGTATCCTTATATTATTTATGTTGTTGCTAGGATGATAAATTACTTCAGGACTACGCCTGAATGCAAATCTCTGGAAGTGGGTCAGCCAAGCCAGCTGATATTATTTTTCACGTTGAAATCACTACTGGAGGACCTCGTCTGTTCTCCTGAATGATTGATCTCTTATTGTTTCGTGACATTTTTACGATTCGCGAGTGTAATAGAAAATTTTACATCGCTTCGGTTTGAGTGGTATTCTTCTTTGTGCGTGGTTAAAATAAGTGTATTGTGTTCATTTTGAGCGAGGATTGTGTGAGATTTTTTGCAGTTCCGGTCACTGACAGATAAATCGATTAGGTAGTGTGGTAAAGTAAAAAGTTGAATGTGCTCGTGAACGATCATAAATCATTGCATTGATACTGCACTTAAAAATTGACATCTGTTTATGCAACTAAAATATTTCTTAATCATTTCATTTGAAATATGTCTTAGAATTGAGTCCAAGAAATTATACACTTTAGAATATATACCTGTAATGAATTGCAAAAAGCTGAGACCAGGCTAAAGAATAAAAAATAAGGATAATAAAGAATTAATGCAAATTAGAGTTTTGGCCGCAAGAGATTTCTTCTCTTGTACCAATCAGGCTTTTACGTTTTAAAATTGTACGCTATAAAAATGCAAAAATTTTAAAATCCGTGTTTCAAAAAGTTAAGATTGCATGTAATCATTGTACTTACTGTATTCGTAGTGTTGAATTTCATGTAAACACAACACTTTAATTTTAAGATTAAAATTAAGGTAACGCAGAGGCCTAAGAAAGCATTTATACCTCGATGTAATGAAAGTTTTTGGACACGTATATTGGTTTTAATTTTATTTATTTTAGGAAAATACTGTCATCTCGAAAATGTCTTCTGTATTTGCTTCACGCAGAAATGCGATTTTTGAATAATAAATTGTAGGAAGAGAATACGAACCTTTTCACATTAAAATTTCTTTAAAACTATCTTTTTGGTTTTGTCACTTATATATATAAAATATTCTCAATACCTTTTTTTTTATAGATAAAAGGAAATACTAGTGTACAAAACACGTAAGAGACTATTTATGAAAAACTCTAATCCATGTTTACACGACATTGTATACTTACAATAAAAATCAGAATATTAATAAATCTATATATATATATATATATAGTTATTTTGAGTATAAATATATAAATATTTGTTATTTTGAGTAAATTCATAATAAAATGAATGATGTCACATTGAAAAAACTAAAACAGTTAACAAATATATCTGCATATAACTTTACGCCATTTTCTTTTCGGATTGGACCATCAAGAGACGATGCAACAAAGTTACAGCTTTGCAGCACTTTCAGAATTAAATTTTGAGGCTAACAGGTGGCAAAGCGTAACTATATAGTGAATGCTCGCTAGTCAATACAAGTATGCACAAGTTAAGTACAAAGCTAGTATATACAATTAGGTCCTTATGATAAGCCTACAGTACCGTACAGACCTGTACGGTGAGTTAATGAGCTGGCATAATCTACGTTTTTTCTCTCTCCTAGACTAGTTATCTATTTACAATAAATCATTACATTACTTACTAACGGGGGCTGTAACCGAAGCTCTAATTTTCATAAAGTTACCTTATAACATCAATCACAACTCGGTTTGAGTTAATATAACGACACGAATTCCCCTCTTTATTCCAGCGGATCCACAAGACATGATGATGATGACTTATGTAATGCAATCATCTGTAACATTTGACGCGGCCGTTGGCCGACGTACAGGGAGCAAAATAAGTTGATCTGAGAACATGTTTAAATTGACCACATTAATATAAAAAAATGAGATGTTTTATCAGACTTTTTCTACGTAATGCCTACTATTAAAATATATTTTACAACGGGACAATTTTTTGTATCTATATTATTTTAATTTTTTTTACACATATATTTCACATATCTTTTTACGCTCTATCCTTAACGTGATAATCAGGGAGGACGGAGCGCCAGACTTCGGTCCATACATACTCCTTATTTTATTTAATTGTATTTAGTCCGAAATTGCTACAAAAACTAAAAAAAATCGTTAATGCGTTTTTGATATGCTATTTGAAGTTTTTTTTTATTGATTATTTCATTTTTCATGTATACAAATATTTACAAAAAATCTAATTAGATATATAAATAAAAATTTTAACGTTTGTTGTATGATGTTATGGTATACGAGTATGTGTCCTTATGGTGACACTTTGTTAGTCCATACCTGCACATGGGAAGATAACGGTAGGGGAAAAATAAATTACTTAAGAATATTTTTTTTAGAAAAACAATATTAATGATGTGAATAATAAAAGTAATTAATATCAATTTTAATCCTTTCGACTAAACACGTGTTCTTTATTTATGATGTTTTCAAATAATGAGATTCAAACTCGACACATAATATCTCTCGCAGCTACTACTAATTTATAAATGTCATAGAAGTCCTGTTATAATAGCAAATGTTTTAAAAAAAAATGTACGTATTACAGTAACACTAAAAATAATAGGAACTCAATCTCATGTTGCATTTTTTTTTATATACATACATAAGACATACAAGACAATTTTTTAATATTTTATGTCATGTTTTGCTTCAAATTTATTTTTTCCTCCGTAATTGCTCCTTTGCTGACCTTACAGAATGTTGACGATTAAAATAATACGGCGTAACATTAGAGTTGCCATTACTTTGTCCCATTTCGAGTGCATACGTGCCGATAGTGTTGTAGAAATACTTTCTTAAACATTTTGATTTTAAGCGATGGATTTGTATATTTTTCTTTGGGCAGACGGTAGCTAAAAATATACAAATTCACCACTCGAGATAGATTATCGCAAAGTAATGCCTGAGCCAATACGATTTTCATTTTATTTAAAATGAAAATTTTTGTGCCGATGTATTTTATTTTGTCTCCAATATTTAACAAAGCTGTTAATTGCGCTTTAATATAGCTTACATTGTTTATATCTTATACTTCGATTGCTTCTCTGCGGATCAAGAAACCGCTTCTTCAAGCGAAGGTCGTAAAAGTCGGCCAAGGAGTAGGGATTATTATCAATAATTGTGTAGAGTGTAAACGATGAACTGGTTCGATTATCTGATTCGATTTTGCGATGTAAGTTATAATTTTGTTGCCACTTGAGGTTTTGTCCACCCCGAAATAAGAGTTGGCGTTACATACATAAGTAGGTAATGTATGTAGCGAATTCATTTTAGTTGCAAACCTTGTGAACTACACAGATTAACTGATATGCTTTTAGAATAACTCGTTGAATTCATAAGGAAATAGATATTTAATATTTGAAAATTACAGATGAAGCCCTGACCAGAAGCGGTCAGATCAACAACCGTAAGCAATAATCATTACTCTCGTCTCATCAGCCTTGAAAGATGCTTTATTGTCTCGATTCGGCTCGTTGTCGACTTGTTACGACTAAGAAATAAAAATAAAAAGACAATCATCAAAGTTGTATTATAAAACCTCACGCAATCGTCTGTGAGCGCACGCGGTAAAAAAAGTCGAAATAATTTCATGAGTCGAATTGGAATGGCTGTTGTTGATAGAACTGTTTTGTTATACGAATACTGTTCGCGAGTTTTCTAAATTACATTTTTTGTATTTACTTCATCCAATATATTATAGTACTTATGCACAGAACTTCACGCTATTTTCCATGTAGGATGAACAGAGAATCAAGGTGCAATGAAATCACGCACCTTGCAGTCACTTTCGGCAGTAAATATTTCACTTTATATGACGGGTTGCTCCTTGCCGACCCATTCTTACGCAAGTTTTTATGTTAAACTTTTATTAATCTCCTGAAAAGGTCTTGGAAATCAGCTAAGGGACTCGTTTTGTACGGGAAGATAAGGTAATTCTAATTATTATATACTTCTCTGTCTCTCTCGCAAACCAGCAAGGAATCGCAATACTATCGCTGGTTTGTATGAAAACATTTTCAATACGAAACGCGTATTAAAAGTTATATGAGTAGTTTTGTCAATGGATTATGAACTTTAAATTAAATACTAACAGTTTTAATTTTTTTATCTTGTTTTATGCGTAAGTTGATTACTCAATCATGTCTCAAAGGAAATTGGTTTGACCATGAAACATTGCATAAGAGAAGTTGTAGCCAAAGGACATACAGTACTTTTTAACCCACGTAGCTCCCACGGGAGACGAAGTAAGCTCAGTTCTCTTTGTTGCTTTATCACGTCTCAGCGGAGTTACGCTATTTCGAATTCCACGTGGACAGACGTAGGCAAGAGCATTAATATTTCGTCTTCAGTTACGTAAATGTAGTGCAATGGTCAGAACAACTAGGGGATATGTTTAGAAAGATTTGGATTTGATTTTCAATTGGATTTGGCATAAAATATTTATTTTTATTTTTATTTTTTTATTTTGTTTTTTTTATTTTGTTTATTCAGGTAATCAACAGCCATTTCATTAATAATAATATACAGAAGCAAGTAATACACAAAAGGCCAATAACAGATTACCCTAACTTAGTTAATTTGTGGAAATTACAGTATTCTTTTTATTATTATTATTATCTCTTCCCTTCTTATTATTCATCCATCCATTTTCCATCGTAATCAACTTAATGGATGGCGGTCCACAACTGTTAACATTGACTACCCCTATTTTCCATTAAAATACGCCTAACCTGCCATCGAAAGCAACGCCTTGTGGATTGAAATGGATCTGCTTCAACAAATGATTCATTATAGGTGTGTGCAATGCGAGTCAAGGTTTCATTCTTTGTGTAGTTTGTACCTCTTAGAGGGACATACAGCAGCTTCGTATGACGTGTACGCCTCCGCGGAGCACAAACTGCTAGTTCGGCCACCAAGTCAGGACAGTCAATCTCAGCGCGCACTATGTCATACAAAAGCGACATATCGAGAAATGTTCTTCTATTTTTGAGGGTCATTAAGTTTTGATCTAGACACCCATTCTCGTATGACAAGTGGGAATGCGATAAGCGATAGTTTAAGTATCTGATAAATTTTCTTTGAATTTGTTCAACACGCTGAATTTGACCGCCATAACACGGAGACCAAACACAAGAACCATATTCCAATACACTTCGTACGAACGCTACGTACACATTCTTTATGCAATTGGCATTTGTGAATACGGAACATGTACGCATGACGAACCCGAGGTTTTTCAATGACCTAGAAACAATTATGTCAATATGTGGACTAAAAGAAAATTTACTATCGTAATGGATACCCAAATCTCGTATCATTTCAGTACGTGTTATAATATTGTTCCCGATAACATAATTACATGCAATGGGATGACGCCGTCTTGTAAGGGAAATTAACTGACATTTATCAATATTTACGGAGATTCTATTACGATTATAGTATTCAGTGAGACGATTTAGGTCAAGCTGAAGTAATCTAACATCGTCTACGTTTCGGATCTCTTTAAATATTTTTGTGTCATCAGCATACATCAAAAACTCGGAATGCCGAAAACACGTATATACATCATACAAATAAACACTGTAAAATAACGGACCCAGATGAGATCCCTGCGGTACACCGGAACTAATGTCTATAAAACTAGATCTGCATCCACCTATAACTACAGCTTGACAACGGTTAGTGAGGTAAGATTCCACCCACCGCAGCAAATCGCCGTGAATCCCCAGGTTGTACAACTTGGATAAAAGAATAACGTGGTCGACGCGGTCAAATGCCTTTTCGAAGTCGGTATAAATCACATCGACTTGTCCACCAGACTCAATGCGATTCAATATAAATCTAGAGAAAGAGACTAAGTTCGTGGTAGAAGACCTTTTCCTTAGAAACCCGTGTTGTTGCTTAGGGATACAGTGTGAAATGGAGGGGTACATAGTATTATAAACAATTTTTTCAAACACTTTACTAAATATATTCAAAATAGATATTGGTCTGTAGTTTTCGATTTTACTAACTGATCCCTTTTTATGAACAGGAACAATACGTGCTTCCTTCCATTTGGCTGGAAAGACACCACCACTTATAGATTTGTTAAAAATTAGGTATAAAGGATAAGCGAGCGAGGCGGCACCATTGACTATAAAAGACGAGGGAATACCATCGCTCCCAGAGCCCTTAGTTACATCGAGATTGTGTAAAATGGAGAAAACTATTTCTTTAGAAGTATGTATGGAGCTTATGTAGTCAATCACTCCATCTTGTGGAGGCGAAAAGCATAAATTGTGATAAAACGGGGCCTTTGGAATAAACATTTTATAAAAAAAGTCGTTAAAGCCTTCCACAATATCTTCCGTGTTAGATAGAAGTTGATCTTTATAAGTGAAAGTTGCAGGATAATTAGCATTTCTCCTTTTAGATTTTACAAAGGTCCAAAAGAGTTTAGGATTACTAGTTATTAATTTTTGTGATAGGGATATGTAATTTTTGTAACTTATTGACTGTAATTTGTGCTGACGTGCACGAAGAAGTGAAAACTCATAATAGTCGCGTTTATTATTAAATCTTTTCCACCGCCTATGAGCTCTATTCTTCTCCTGAATAACTCGAAGTAAGGATTGAGAATACCATACGGGATATTTGCCTCTCTCATAGACAGTTTTCTTTGGCACATATTTATCAATACACGCTTCAATGCGTTTATAAAGGTAACAAACACATTCATCAGTGTTTCTCTCGGCAAATTCAGTATCCCAATCAATGTTATTAAGAAACGTATTGATGGAGTTGTAATCCGCTAGACTGAATTGAAGTTTTTTATACGAAGTTCGCTTTGGGGGTGATAGAATAATATTAGAGGCATCAATGTGCAGTGAAGGATGAAATACATCTTCTTTCACTAATGGAAAATTACTTTTGGTTACCTCGATCTCAAAAGTACTAAATAACAAATCTAAAATGTTATCGTATTTATTAGACAATAGATTGTACTGGGAGAAACCATGCAATTGAAGCAGATCAATTAGTTCCCTAGCAATTACTTGAGTCGCCAGGGAACCTCCGCTGCCGTAAGTTAATCCTCCATGCAACCAATTCACAAACGGCAAATTAAAATCTCCTGCTATTAAATAGTTATCTAACGAGGTAGACGGGATAATAGATGTAAATAAATCAAAGAAACGTTTTAAGTCTAAGTGCTGATTCAGGCCACCAGGAATATAGGTTACTATAATATGAAGATCATTATTCAACCCGAGAGTTTTATAAGGAATAGTTACTGCCAAGGTCTCAGTAGGCGAGCACGACCACTCACTCCAAATAGTTGCACCGAACTCGCGTTTCACGCATACCAAAACCCCACCACCGATGGATTTACCAGTAGCCATAAAATCCCTGTCTAAGCGAAAAACATCATATCGGTCGTCACAAAATTCAGTATTGAGTATTCCCTCGCACAACCAAGTCTCCACGATAATAATTATGTCATAATTATTAGCTAATATATTTTGATAAAATACGTGTGTTTTAGTTCGTAAACCACGAATATTTTGAAAATATATTTGTAGTTTATCCATCATGAATATGTAATAAAATAAACAAGCTTAATAAATGAAATCAAAAAAATAATTTTTTTTTTTTTTTTTTTTTTTTTTTTTTTTTTTTTTTTTTAAATCCATTATGCATACACAAGCTGCATTGGTACTAGCATACACAAATGAAAACACACTTACGTACAGAAATTTATACCTCCACAAACATTCGTACTCATTCATATAAATATTAATACTTACAAATCTGTACATAAACAAACGCAAAAAATACGCATATTTGAAGCACTCCAATACACTACATTTTTTGTACTTAAATAGGTACCGAGACGGACACATATCCTGATATTGATACAAATACATTATGTTTACAACTTTCCTCATAATATACTCATATATATACACCTGCCTACAGATGCTCACACAAATGTGCCCACTTATCCACAGGTACTCACATTTACAAGGAGGCGTACATATAACGTCATATTTGCACTCGCATATACATACAGTAACACAGACATAATATAGACCTATAATACACATAGACACACCCATAATACACTTCGTCACAGAAAGATTCATGCGCATACATACGAATCTACCTACACCAATATAGTTTATACTATTTATTACTAGGTAACATCCCAAATTTGTGAATTTCACGCCAGACATTGCCAAAATTTATCAACAATGTTGAAGAAACTAAGTAAAATCAGGTAAGAACAATGATATTTTCAATAACCTAACGGGACCTATTTCCGTTGACGATAAAAAATAGAATTAAAACGAGAGAACGAATGAAGATTAAAAAATAACACGTCCTGAAATCAACGGATCAATTTTCAATTGAAATCTATAGGTACGTATTCATTATTTTATTATCATGCACTTATAATGGATTACAAGCTATTCAATGAAGTGGTAGCCGTAATTCTTGAACCAAAATGGATACACGCGACGTTTTAGTGATATTTGTGTTTAATGTTTATTAGACAATATGGGCAATATTTTTGCATATCTACCTATATATTTGCACCTTTTTTAATGAGATATAGAGTAACACCTGCATTTAAGATTATCGTTACTAGGTAATTTTTGACAAAATTAGTTTTAATTCTTCACTCTCACAGGCATAGCTAGTGTAATTTCGAATTACAATAACTATGTCAAATCTAACGAATTGAAACAATGCAGAAATCGTTTTTTAAAGTTGGTTAAAACCAAACTTAGGACCTCTTATAATAATAAATTAACGGGTTCTTACCGCGATATTTAATATTTTGAGTTTCCCGATATTTCGATGCTGTTACAAGCACCATGTTCACGAGTTAACTGGCGAGACTGCGGGTAGATATTCGAGAGCACATATTTCAATCTACCCCCTTTTTATATGTGCTCTCGAATATCTACCAGCAGTCTCGCCAGTTAACTCGTGAACATGGTGCTTGTAACAGCATCGAAATATCGGGAAACTCAAAATATTTAATATCGCGGTAAGAACCCGTTAATTTATTATTATAATGAATACAAACCGTGAGAGTCTAAAAAAGTATATTAGGACCTCTTGTTTATAGCCTTCCTTCGGAATATGTACTGAATAACTTGTATCGAAAATGCATTGAAGCAATCGTATAATATGTACATAGTTACATCTTACATGTAATCGTATTTTTTATCCCAATCCGCGTCTTGAATGTGGTACAAAACGAAAGTCACAATAAAAGTCCACGAAAAGTATATTTTCCGACGAAAATGGCAATAACTTTTTAGAGGCACTATGAAAGTTACTTTTATTATAGTTAGGAATTAATACTATCACAAAAACCGATTCAGAACCCTTGTATCTTAAAGAGTAACGTACCATAATTGCTTTCAATATATTTTACTGTTTTTATAGATTTCTATTAATAGTCCGATTTTATAATTTAAAAGTTGTCGTTCGGGATTATTTACATTCTCATTTTCATTACTTCATTATAATTTTGATTTTCCTTTTTGTTAAACTGTTTTTACACTTTGAAGAACATTTACCACAAAAGATAAAACAAAACATTTAAGATCACCCGTGTGTCTGTCTGTCTGACTGTTTGTCTGTCACAGTGAATTGTCTCATTGCTGTCGATATTGACTAGTAATTTTGCATGATTTTAGGACTTCTTTGCGACATCTATTTTAGATGTAAGAATTATAAAAATACTTATAATTTACTTTTCGGAGATTACCAAAAGAAGGAGCTACATTTAAAGCAGACGTGACAAGATATTAAAGTGTGTTACGATTTGTTTACGGAACGGTTTTTGTTGTAATTTTAACGATAACAGTTTTTGTACAATGTAATAAAGAGGATAACAATACTCCAAACAATGCAAAAGTCTGTATTTCAAGCTTGTATTAAGGGTAACATACAACGAACTCACATCTGCCAGAAACACTCAGACTCCAAGCCAATTTAAAAAAGTTGGTTTTCTAAATTTTGACCAGACCGGAGTTCGAACTCGGGACCCCGACTAGGAAGGTGGATGCTCTGCCATCACGTCAACGGGCAAATATCTAAAATCTACTGAAATCTAAAACAATTCGTGCTTATTTTGTAAATGTAACAGGAACCAGTCGAATATCTTTAATACATCGGTAAATGGGTTCAATATTTTCCTAGAAATTGAAAAAAATCACATGAACAAACTTAGTTGTGCAGTGAGACATAGTTTTTGTTAATATTGTGGAATCCTGGGTGCGCGTGTCTGACCCATACTAATTTACCATTTGTTGTGCTTGTAACGTTTTACTATTTAAAATTTTAAGTTTTGCAATAAATTCCTAGACTAGTAAAGCAAATATTTTAGTGTCCTACTCGCTAATCTCTATTATTGATATCCAGATTCATCCTGGTGAAATACATTCATTACTCCGTAAATAGAATTGTCAGAGTAACCAATATATTAATTGGGAATTCGACTCACTAAAGATCTATTAATTACAAATTACATATTGGTCACTTGGTAACCAATATGTAATTTGTAAAAATGTATTTATTACATTGGTATGTAATAAATAGATTTATAGCTGTTAGTTCAATTACGTAGGCACAGTTACAAAATAATATAGTAAATGTAAAACAATAAATGAACAATCGAACAACAAGGAAAAACTTTAATAGTACCTATATTTTGTGAGGTAAAGCTTTACGTAGTTATGTTAAAGTTCCCTATTAAATATTTAAAAAGTTGGCAAAAGAAACGCAAAATTTAAAAGTTTACGTAGTGAACGAAATCCCTTTACTTGCTTTCCTTACACGTGTATGAGAGATGAGATGAGGATCGTGCGTAAATACAACCAATTTCTTTGAGATGGATCTATGACCTTGGCATATTTTAGCTATATGCGTATATCATCTACATGGTACCTACGTATTTGAATGAATACGTATTTGAATTTGGAATACGAATTTTGCTCTCTTTAGTATCCAAACACATTTTAGAGTTATATTTATTTACATAAGATGAGAGATAGAGCTTATTTTGTTATAAGAAACTAGTGCAGATCAAAAACTTTTCACTTTACTATTTGTAATCAAAATTATTATATTTATTGTTAGAAGTGACATCAAAGTACAATTTTGTTAGGTATTGATTGTTCATCCTAAATGGAAAATGGTGTCAGGTTATAAATAAGTGTATACATTTACATAACCTGTAAAAACTATTCATTGCCATTTTGTAATGTATTTCTTTGCTTTTTTTTAGGTTTGAGTACTTTTGAATGCAAACGATACGAGTATAACTAAATCTAAATAGGTAATTGAAGTGTAAAAACAATCTGTATCAGAAACAGAAATAGACAAAAATGTTTAGGCAAGCCGAGCAGCAGGAGAAAAAGAACCCTCTGTTGTTATTCTAAATACCAGCAGCCTAAAAAGGTTGCCTAATTTGTCGACCGGAATTCAACATTATTTCGCCTTGCCCATTGTTTGTGTTGCGATTACCGCGAGGGTTAATCGCGCATTTATACGCTCAGTTTTTCTCCTTCAAATTCAACGTTTAAGAGAACTTAAAAGGGTTAAGCTCTTGGGCTTAATCGCGAAGTTCTTGCATTTTCTTTCGTCTTAGATTTTCTGGAATATTTCGAGGTGTACTTCACCTAATAGCTTGATATATATTGTAAACGTATTACATAATACGTCACAATATATTTTCTCATACGATTTGATTGCTCATTGCTTACATCGAGTCTTGTACGATCGAGTACTATTGCTTGTAATAATGTCGTCTTTTTAGGAGCTGATACATTAGTTAAATAATCTTTTAGATATAATTTGATTTCTAGAGATTTAGTTCATTATTAAAATATATCTGGGGTTCCGTACCTTGAAATTAGAAAGAATCTTAAAAAGAATAATTCATGCGCTCGTTCGACTGCTCATTTGAAATGTCACTTGAAAAGCGTAATAGATTTCAATCTGTTAAATATAATATGAGGAGGAGACAAATTGTATACAATTTAATACGATTCAACTATCCCCCCTCCCCTTTATCTCCATAACAACTCAAGAAATACAACCCCTTACAAGAAACTAAAAGAAAGTTATAACAAAATGAATTTTATAGATCTCCTAAATTAATCTTTCAAAACTATTATGCAAGTCGAATTTGCACTTAAATGTATTTTAAAAAAAGATACCAGTTTTATTTTTACGAGGGATATTTTGTTCAGATGAAATACAGATAATACATCAATATTTTATATTATTTCAATCAATGCTACAGCGTTTACAAACATATCTATTTCTAAGATTTCTGACGATAACTTTCTTCACAAGTACATAATTTAAAATAAAATTCTATTTATCTTAAAATACGTGTCAATGATAATGTTTATTCTTAAGAAGGTGCGAAACACACTACTTAAACGCAGACTATCTCAACCTGAGACCTGACTATCTTCTCAGATCTGGCTTATCAACCATCAGGCCTCTTAATTGTTTCCCAATGCATGTTGGGCCTTAATTAGTGAATATATCCACACTCTATCTGAGCGCACATCTTTGATTTTGAATGCAATTATTGTTCTCTTGATAAAAGGACCTTGTTCAACGAAATGCGATAGTAAATAAAGGGCTTTTTATGCAATACCTTGCCAAGCTATTTAAAGTTTAATTCGCATTGCTGTGTTTGCCAAATTGTGTTTCTTTTATTGTTATTATTTTATTTCATTAGTTTGCTTTATACCTACACTACTCTTCAAATAAGTTAAGCCTCTGAGGATGGGGTTAGGACCCCATCCTCAGAGGCTGAAACTAGAGGTTACCTCCTCATGGTGCAACCTGGGCACCGACCAGTAACCGCTCGGTTTGAGAGGGCTGTTACTGGACGGTAACGAATAAACTGGCGAAAAGGGGCAGGGAAAGCGGCGTTCTTTCCACCCGTCTTCTGCTCTTAGAAGACACTGTGGATGGAGCTATGAGGCAGTTGCTGTCAAGTGTTATCAGGACGTAGATAACATCTATTGCTCCGGTTCTCGCACTGACACTTCAACGACCACCCTCTTCCGCTAACAAAAAAAAGAGAAGGCCGAGAGCGCGTATGGTCCACGCTATTCTAGCATTACGAGGGTAATGAGAAGGGATTCTTTTGAGGAGCGCTTCGGCATAGCGCGAGAGAAACTTTGATGCACTTGGTAGAGGTGCATCAAAGTTTCTCTCTCGTGATCCCTAAGCCTCAATAAAGCGCCGACGAGGATTATCGCAGGACTTCTGGCGGCTAAATTTGCCATATATATCTATTTTCAATCTTCTTGGGGCTGGATATCTGTATTCAGATTTGTCCTGCGTCACTAAAAAAGTTACCACATATCAGGGCTTGGGGAGTACTTTACAACACCCACATTTGAAGACGACAATAATTTAGAATAAATAGCTAGAATATGAAGACAAATATACCTATTGACCACCGCTCCAACCGGCAAGTCAAATTTTTACAAAGTTTATGTTATGTTTGTAAAAACATATAAATAAACTGATTATGAATACGTGCTTACTAAAATCTTTGTATTTATTGAGGTAGAAAGCACATTTACATCGAATGTCATTGTCTGCTTTGAATTGGGAAAATGTGGGGTGGTACAATGAATCATAGTGAACGAAGCTAATTAAAATATCTCTATTGTCAGTATGTAGATACATCTCTATAAATATCATTTATAAAATTTTAATCCTTTCATCGTTCATACCGCATAAACTCATTCAAATTATCTAACATGGTTGATCTTTAGTCGCTTGCTGAGATGTGAGACTGCAGTCCTTTTATTCCTCGCCTAGCGCGTAGGGAGTACTGAAAGGCTTAAATTTTAATTAATTTTTCACTTCACGGACTTCTTTAATGAAACCCGGATCCTAATTGCCAAAATATTTCAGGCTAGGGACCTTTACGACTGTGGGAGTAGAAGTCTTAAGGCGCATTTTATTAAAGAGTTTTTTGTAACACCCGAAGTGATTGTTTATTAATTTTGACATTTATTTTTAATGAATAATTTTATGTAAAAACTGTTTATACAGACTATTTGGTATATTAATTGAGGTTAAGTAACGTTGTTTGAGTTGTGCGGTTACCTGCTGGATAAGGGGACAGTGGGTATCTACTAGGAGCTTCCATAACGTCTATAAAAGAAGAGAAGAATATCTTACATAATCCTTTATCTGAATCCTTTATAAGTAGCCAAAAAGGTAGGGAAACGTACTATAAGAAACACGTAAGACATTCAAAGCCATTAAATACCGCTCAGGCCCTCAACACAATATAGTAAAATTAATGTGTTCAAACATTTTTTCTTTTTTTACGTTAAATACATTTATAGGGAACACAAAGGTCTTCCAATTCATTTGCTTATCTATTTAAAAGAGCGGGTTGGTTAGGGACACGACACATTCAAAACCAATGGAGCCTAATGTCACAAAATGTCGTGTTGGCTCATCCATCCACCAAACATGTTGCCACAATGAATTGAGTACAAAAAAAATGTAAATTATGTGTATGCCTCTCATGTTTCTCGATTGAACGAGTTTTTAATATGTCTTGTATGATGTTCTTTTTTCGCTATTTCTACATAAAACACATTACATCCCGCCGACTTCAATAGATATAGGCAATCGAAACACCGCTTATAAATTCATTAGCATATTATAATACATACATATCCTCACGCTGTATCCATAACGGGGTAGTCAGAGAGTCAAAGAGTCATATTATAATAATATCGATAATACAAAATACTTATTATATGTGCCTTGGACATAATATGTAGTGACGTATTCGACACTCTCTTGAGACTGCCACATTTTTGTAGTGCGTGTGCTATTGTTTACTGATGCTGGGGTTGTAGACATTTTGCAGTAACAATAATTACTTATTACATATATAACTATTATAACAATTTTGCAGTAATCGCGGTTTTTATAAAATTCTTCTGAACAAAAACACGATGCTCTGGAAACAGTATATCAGGAGTTGTCAATGAGGATATCTCTAATCTTGCCATTAGGCTTTAACTTTCAACCGTACCGAAACCTTAATTAAAAATAGCATAACATAAGTTTTTGACATTTTGTTCCTATGTTTGTATTTCTATTTACTTGTATGTTTAATCAGATAATGTGAATATTTATTTACATTTTATTGTTTATGTGTTTTAAAATATGTGAGTTCTGTTACTAAAAACTTATATATTATATTTATTAAAATTATTTATGTTATAGTTTAGTTTTCAAGGTTTAAATTATGGCGTTGGTTATAATTAAATAGTGCATTAAAATAAGAAATTTTACAGGAAAACAAAAAATAATGTAATATCGCTAATAAAATGAGTAATTAGAAGTATATGTATTTGTACGTGTGTAAAGAAATGTATGTACGTATATATATGTATGTATGTATTATTATAATGATGTATGTATTGGTATAATTATTAAGCCCAAGTCAAACCTAAATAAAACCATGCTTAAAGTTTAATAAGAAAAAAATCTCTAGAAGTTAAGCAGAAATTTACTATATTTTAGATCTCTCTCTTGACCGCTTGACGAATATATGTATGTATGTACCTATGTATGTATTTATGCATGTATGTTACAAAAAAAATTTAAATTATATGTATGCCTCTCATGTTTCTCGATTGAACGAGTTATATACGTGTGTAAGTAATTAGCCTTTAAAATCTTATAATAAGTACTAAAAAGTGGGAACAGTATTTTAAACACCGAAAAATGTAAATGTACTCTGTACTCATATGTGTATTATGTGGTGATTTCTAGAAATAAAAATTGTATGTGTAGTCCACCAACTTCAGGGTAGAACCAAATATCTAAAAGTGTTAACGAAACATTTGGTCAAGCGCGATTTTCTCTCCTTTCAGAAATGTCCATACGATGTAACATGATAAATTGAACTTAAAGCCCTACATAAACTGCAACTGACCAGGAATTGCGCGAGTGGAAGCAATAATTACATTCGTATGTGAAAAAAGGAGAAAACATCAGAGTGTGCGCATTAAACAACGTAAGCACCAAAAATATAACATAATATGTAATACTTTGTTTTACTTGATTTTTCTAAGGTTCGTATTGTTTTAATAAGCAAAAAATTACACAAAAACTAATACATTACGAAGTACCTATTTAGCGAAAGTTTGTAAAAACAGAGTCTATTTTGGAAAAATTCTATCGAGAAAATTTAATCTAATTGAGTTTTCCGTTTACCAGAATGTACACTACACGATCAAAATTTATAATTTAAAAATTAAATGTCTAGCATATTTTCAATAGTCATAAAATGAATGTATAGATCTCGCTTTTTTGTTCTTGTAGCCCTTTAATTTCTAAAGATCTACCAGACCTAGGACCTTTTTTTTGTAAACTTTAGGTAAGACTTTATAAATTCATTAAATTATACGTCCAATAATTTCGAGGTTTCAGATTTTATCAAGTACACCATCGAGCTACTGCAAAATTTTAAGTGTGTGTGTCACATAGTTTTTGTCAAAATCAATCGTGACAAACGCAAAGTCGGACGGATGCATAAGTGATTTCATATTCGGTTTTTGCTTTTAAGGTTACGGAACCCTAAAAAATGTCTGTTCATTTAGATGCATGCTTTTTGAGTTTTTAAGGAAACACGAACTACTTGCCAAATAGTCAGTTTTAATATCATATTACTTGGCGTGTTGTTATTGGCAGCGTTTTGAAGATGGCTACATTTATTCGGCGGAAACGTAAATGCTCTAGGTTTTTTGTCGTGTGAATGCAAAAATCACACTTAAAAATATGAAATAAGAAGTCAGAGTATATAACGAATAATTAATAAATATTCCAGAGTATATATGGCATGATGATATATGTACCAATTTCTTCAACACTGGACACAAAACTTATACTACGGGTATCATGCACGAAATAGGAGAATCTGCTACACTCACAGAGTCCAAATATTACTTTTAAATATTTTACAATTTTGTGGAAAAACTGACTTCTTGACGTACGACTGTAAAAAATAAATGTTTTATATATTGAGAAAATTACTTAAATATGTCAAATATACCCATTGGCTATTTAAATCAAATTTAAATAGAAAACAACGCCAAGAGTCTATTTTTAGGGTTCCAGAATCTAAGAGTAATACGAAAAATGTTCATTCGTGCATCTCTCCGTGAGTCAGGCGATTTTCTCAATTTGCGGCCTATAGTACAAGTTAATTAGTTACTAGCGTAAACTTATAATAAAAGAATTACATATCTTGTTAATCGACACACATTTTGAAATTTCTAAAATTTTAAAATATTCGTAGGATAATTTAATAAGGGTCGAACAGAGTACACGAATTCGAATTGACTAATTATTTTCCCTTATCTCGGAGACTACTGGACTAGGGTTGCCAGGCCCTAAATACTAAAGCCGGATACGGGGCTGTATTAGGCCAGTCATTTTGTCCAGAAATCCGGGCTCAATGCTACATTAGGCCGGACATTTGTCCAAAAAGCCGGACATAACTTTCATAAGAAAAATAACTTATTTACCTACATACTTTGGTTAGGTATTTATTAACACTAAGCACAAGACTTCTTGAAATTAGATTAAAACAAACAAAAAACAAAACACAATAAATTCAATGTTTTTATTATACAAATAAAGAATATCTATTTCCTCTCTCATAGAAAAAAAAAACTGTAAATGGTGGGCCAGAAACGTCTGTAACAAGCCAAATATGTCCGTCTAAAGAAAGCCGGACGCCTGGCAACCCTATATTGAAAAAATTCAGAAAATAAAATTGTATTAAGCCTAAGCCAAACCTAAGTAAAACCATACCTATAGTTTATAAGTAAAAGTTCTCCAGAAATTAAGTTTAGAAATTTACTGTATTTTAGATATTGTACACAACTCTCTTGACCACTATTTATTATGCTTCTGATACTAATTAAATAGCAATAAGGAAAATTTGAGATTGAACATTCTATGTAGACGTAATATGAGTATTTTGATCGTTAATATACATTGGATGCGGAGGTAACAATAAAGACACATTCTGTGTGGCTGAATCTCTACACAAGAGAGACGAGACCGTTTGAAGATGTGAGTAATATTCACCATTTCGGTAGCGGCATCGGGGAATGGCTTTTTCTTGTTATCTAAATTATCTATTATCTTTCCTTTGGCTTTATGTCGAAGCATTCGGCGTACCGAATGGTATTGATAGCTAGCGTACGTGTTTTGTTTTCTTTTATGAACCTGTACAGTGTATAGAGATAAGTAGAATAATATGTAAGTGATATAAATGCGAGTGTAAGTAATAATAAATACTTGTATACTTAAACCTACGAATTGTGAGCATTTATTTGTAGAATCGATATTTGTTTTTTTTGTATTCTTTTATAGTATGAGATTTATTTCAGCTACACGTGTTTTTTATTTCACTCTATTAGCTTGAGTTATCGATATCAATATGTAATATATATACATCATTTTAACTTTAGGGGTGGTGTAATAATGGACGAATATGTCATTTAATATATTTTAATATATTAAATTCGATCTTATTATTATGAATCCAGATATGTACGACGATATTTTCACTATTCTTTGTATAAAGTTATTCGATGTTCCTTCACATATTTGGCACCAAAATAAACTGTACTTATCTCTATATATTACACCTGTATATTTTCCATTAAATAACACATTAAAATATAATATACTTATTGTAATAAAACTTAGTGCAAATGGGAATCCTTTTCATGAAAGAAAATTGTATAACTTTTTTACTTGTTAGCAAATTAGCTTTAATTGGAGCTTAGGCAACATTATAATCGGTATTGTATTGTATTTTATATATCTCTCTAAATGAATTTAATAAAGTATAAAACGTATAAGGTATAAAACATGCATGACAGTGTTATTGTAAAAATGAAGAAAGAAATACTTAGATGGTTCGGACACATGGAAATAATGAATGATGAAAGACTAACGAAGAAAATCTACAGGGCAAAAGTGAGTGGTATCAGAAGCCAATGAAGAACAAGATTTGCTTACGAAGATCAAATAAATAGAGTGTTAACTAACGGGAATGTCAAAAGCAACCGCATACTTACGCGAAACTGGGTGAGAAGAATGATGAGACTCGAAGAGGCGAAACATATATTATACATATATAAAAATATTTTAAATATGCGTGTGAATTGTATATGAATTTGATCAAAGATTATATTATTAGCGAATTTTATAAGTTAAAAAATAAAAACGCTATCTTTCTTAGAATTTATTGTTCCACACGATCATTTTTTTCTCTGCCCTCAATTGTCTGGAAATTAACATAGTGAATCCGTAGATTGATTGGACTATTAAATTGAAAGCGTTAATACGTTTGTACAATACTAAGACTATTATATCTCGCGACTTCGTCCGCGTGGAACTAAAAAAAGTAGATCGTGTCCTTTTCCAGCGCTTAATCTCTCTCTCTCGCTCTAAAATTTAATAAAATCGATCCAACGGTTTAGCCCTGTAAACGTAACAGACAAACATTTTCGCATTTAATAATATAATAATAATATTGAAATATTGAATATTAATAAATAATAAAACATTAATAATTAAAATATTAATATTGTGAATTATTGTATTGCATTGATGCATTACTATTTACGAACTAACGATGTACTTTATGCGTCAAACTTCTGTTGTTCAGTGAAATAAGCACAGTAAAATGTAAAATATACTAACACAAAAATAATAACTTCTTATTAATATTCAGCATCTAACGTAGGTGTTAAATGGACATAAATCTTATCAGTAGAACGTCAAGCATTCCCGATCGAGGATGTAGATAAACCAAAGTAATAGGAACTTTAAAATGACGTTATTATTCCTCCGGACACCTAAAACCGTACGAATTGCGGGGAACGCGGAAGGTCAATCGAGAATTGCTGCACCACTCATGTGTATGAGGACGTGGGAGGTATATTAGGAAAGAAATCAAGATTGTTGGTGCAACGGAAGCCAGGTGATGCATTGCCCTTAGTGAGTTCTCTCAATCGCAGTTCCGAGATTAGATCGCGTTCGCTTTCTAGCGCAAACTGTTTTGGAACGTAAGTACTGTTAGATGTTATTTACTCCTAAGTGATTCGTCTTTTATACATTCTTCCAGTTTATTTTACTCGGTAGATTAGAAAATGTATCGTATCGTTTTTATTTCTCTATTTTCTTCCATCTATACAGCCAATTGGAATACCTATTTGGATGAATTTCTTTTTGTTTTTTTTTAATTTCATAGTATATGAGAATTTTATAATTAAAGCTTATTATTATTATATACAACCCGTTGATCAGTGTGGTGTACAGAGATCTTCAACAGGGCAGACAATAAGAAAACTTAGCAAATTGACACTTAAAATTGTATATAAATGTTAGTTCGGTTTTTGGTTACATTGTTTATTTACTGGAACTACTTTGAAATATTTGACTTGACTTGATGTATTCGAAAAATAATTTTCAAAAGCATTAGCAACCTCTATTTTATTAGTAACAATTTTGTTACCAATTCGTATTGAAAAATTTCGTTATTTCTATTTTGTTTACTACTAACTTCTTTGTTAATAGTGTTCCATGTAGCTTTTATCGTATTGTCTGACTTTTTTATATTATTCGCGATATAGATCGCTTTCGCGTGTTTTGATACTTTTTTAAATATTTTCGAATAAGTGCGAACATACTCGTAGTTATGAAAATTTGCATCTGCAGTGTAAGAGATTTTTCATCATATAACTCATAAAACTTATCCGTACTGTTCCCATATAACTTCTAAACTGCTTATCGTAATTTGACAAATGAGGTATCGTTAGAAGCGTCTTGATTGTCCACAGGTTATAAGCTATGTAATGTCACTAGATTGAATATGGCGCTTTCTAGAGGAAATTAAAATAAATTGTTTAAAAGGTGCCGTGCTCGGTATCAAATGAAAAAGCTTAATTAGCACATTTCGTGTATATTGACCACCTCCGTGGCGCAACGGCTTAACGCGTCGGAAAATAAACGGGGGTTGCGGGTTCGATTCCCGCCCCAAGTCTGGGTGTTTATGTATAATATGTATTTATTTACAAAAGAAAAGTATGTATGTAGTATATCAGTTGTCTAGTACCCATAACACAAGCGCTGTGCTGCTTACTTTGGGACTAGATGGCGCTGTGTGAAATGTCTGAGTTTATTATTATTATTATTATTATTATTATTATATGTATTATTAGCTGTTGCTCGCTGCTTTACTTAAAGGGTTATTTATTTTATAAAATCAAATCTCAATCTGAACCGAACACTTTTTCTCATAAACATATTTAACAACTAATATTAATATTAAATTAAATTATCTTAAATGCGACTGCGTAATAATCTCTGAAAAGTGTGAAGAAGAAAATATTCTTGTCTGACGTTTTTATCTGCAAACTATTCAATATGTATTATCTATACGATGCGTGTATGCGTTAGTAAAGCTTTGAATGTTTGCAAACTCAGTTCTCCTTAGAATTTGTCTCTCTGGCGAGCTATGCCGCGCAGCTTTCTTGTTGCTTTTCGATAAAAATAAGGCAAGGTGTAAATTTTAAAAATGTATTTTTGGTAGCGTTTTTTTAAAATTATTTAATGATTGTTTTTTTTTTCAGATTTCAGATTGTCAGGGTAGACAGTGTCTATTTGTCTCTATGGTATGCACATCGCTGTGCTTTTATAGATAGTATCTAAGCAACTTAATATCTGAAAGTTATCAAGCATTACTTTCGAAAATTTTTCAGAGAGGTTAAAAATATGTTTTACCCATCCTCAGAATATTTAACAAACGAATTATTTCTTTCTTTGAGGTAAAAACACACGTACTGTGTTCACTAAATTTTTAACTGTTTTAACTATACTTAAACAATGACTGCTCGCTGATACAGTTAAAGATAATATTAATTTCGATTACACTAGATTATCTGACAGTATATGGCGGCGGTTAGAATTAAACTGTCTCCGACTACCTCCATTCGACTACACTCTACACGACCATTTGGCGGGTATGATGTGACAAATACTTCACAAAGACCAAAGTCAGAGTATTATATAAAGTCTCATTAATAAGTAGGCAACCAATTGCAGATTTTCATAAGTAAGCTCTTAGATGCTATTGGATTACTAATTTATGGAATTTATGAGAAACGACATTAAAAAGTGTTTTCAAAGCTTGACAGTACTGATCAAGTTTAATAAGGAGTGATGTTGTTGCACCTTAATATTCTGCCCACCCCAAATAGGAAACGATGTAACATTATGTATGTATAGCATTATCCAGAATATAATTAATTTCGACATAATTCTGCCATTGTTAAATGGAATTTCGCGTGCTAATAAAATTCGTCAACTGCGTATATACATCGAAATGACTTATATTTTCAGTAATTACTACACGCATATAAAAAAGCAGCTAAATAATGTTATAAGTCAAATATTAATTAATCAGACATTAAGCGGCAACTTCGAACCTTCACGTGACGAATTTCAATTAATTGAATAAGTATAAAAAATACAACAACACTAATGTTATTCTTCGCATTTTCAAATAATTTATAACCATTGATGAGGTAATCACATGAATGATTAAGTTTATTTACTCATCCACCAACGCGGTACTACATTAACGACACCTATAACCTAAGATCGTGTGACGTGATGTGGGTGTCCATCTTTCACTTGGACAAGTTGGTTCATCAAGAACTACTATTGAAAAAACATAGTATTGATTTTGTAATTAAAATTGTTTATGACGCATATTATTGCGACTTATGTACATTAATTGTGGCTAAATTTTGTAGTCATTATACATTAAGTATAGTATATGTAATTATTTTTTATAACGTTAAATAGCCTTTCGTGAAAAGGCACTTCTAGACACTTTGAAACGCAGGCAAATAACGTAACTTCTATTTATCCGTGACTTCACGTCTAATATTTGTTTTTTCATCATGAATATAAATAGTCGCTAAACAGATGCTGTAACAACAACCAATTACACTATAATTATTAATTATAAATATTTATAAATAAATAAATATAAATATATCTCTGACTACCCCGTTGGGGATACAGCGTGAAGTTATGTTATGTTATGTTATAAATATTTCGCAGCTTTTTTTGGTAGTAAAACATAAATGTTAAATTTTTTGATGTATGTACCTATTTCGTTCGAATTCAATCCTTCAATCGTTGTTGTGATTTAAATGGTTGCGAAGCAAACAGAGGTATTCGCGTAATAAAGTTATTGGACTCTATATGTATGCATTTAATATATTGTGTTATTTTCTGCTATATATATATATAATTATTATTATTAATATAATTCTAGGGATTTCTGGTAATTATATATATATTGAAATTTGTAACGTATTTTTGCTCACATCGAAGCATCAGCATGAAAGCTTAGACTCGGCCAGTTATTTGGTTATTTTGTACCACATGCCAGTAAGCCCTAGACGACACTCATGAGATACTTGCGACTACTCATCGATTAGTAATATGTTACTTAAACAGCGACCGCGCCTACAGCTCTCCATCTATCCACTCTCGAATATTGGAAGTCCGATCTCAACGTAATCTAATCAGATCAGAATCATCAGAAGCATATCATCGCATGCATTGCAATAGTTTGACACGTACATAATATGTTTTCATTACAAAATTACTCAAAGCGTCATCAATTATCTAATTGGTCTGTGTCTCGAGTACTAATACTGTTGCACTTAGACAACGATATCTATAATATCTAGTACTAGATTGAGCGTTCGAAACAACGGCTATGTTTGATTCAACTGAGGCTCATGGACCACACCTAGTTCATTTTCAATTCGACACTTGTGCAGTGAACAACGTAGCGCATTTTACGTCATATCATATTGAAGAACTTGTGTAATTATAATAACTAATAAAAAAAAATTCTCAGATTAATGTTATCGGACCGCAAAATATTCATTTAAAACAGACTTTTAATGAGTTAAACTTACTTTATTATACGCAAAATTAAAATGATATGAACAGATCTTACCCAATTCGTAGCGCCGACCAAAAATCATAATGGACGAAGTCGTAATTAATTGCCGCTCTTACCACCGTGTATCAAACAAATTTTTCTGTTTCTATCTCATTGAGTGTAATCACGAGTAAAATACTTAGTATTGTAAGTGTAGCAACCTTGCACTGTCAGTGTAATTCGTGTCATCTTATGCGTCGGTCATGAAATAATTATTTGAAAAATACTCGTAAATCTTAAGTGTTTCGTATACTAATATTCACAAAAATAAAAATGTGTCATGTTCAGCTTTGATATCGTACGGTAGTCTTCCCTAGTCACGCGCATTAGAAAAAATCTAGAAAGTCGATCAACAAAAAAAGTACATTATACAGACATGCTTTTAGAGCAAATGTTCCGTCCATTGATACTTGGTCCGAGGACGACACAATAGGACTGTCTCGTTTTTATTTACTGCGAAGCGACAGTTTCTGCGCTCCGCTCTGGCAGCACGTAACGCCATGATTATTGTTTTGATGTACTATTCTTGTGTAACGTATAATTCAATTCCGAATCCGCACTTTCCTGAAAATGCTTTGTAGAAAAGCGATACACGTAGCTTTAGCTTCTCAGCTCGAACTTATAGTTTCATATGCAAGATTTCTTCTGCCAATCGTGTAACAATTTTGGTAACGATATAAATATCTTTCTATACATCGACTGACTATTCAGCTAAGTTTCCCTGAAACTGCTTAAGTATCGAGAAATAACTTCTTGTTTCGACACAAGCGTTCAAAACTCAATCTCGAAGTACTTTATAATCGACTAACTCGAAGTTTGACCTTTAACAAGTTGGAGTTGATATCTTTCGCAGTGTCTAGCAGAAGATAAATCTTCGGTTGTGAACTTCGTACAAGCGTGGACATAAATTACTGAAGCTAAAATATACCTAGGTGCGTTTAAATACCTATACAAAGCGGTTAACTCGTATTGCGATCGCAGCGTATGCCAGATAAGTACATAATGTCTCCTGGCAAGGGCTGTACGCAACGTCTTCTTTTCTTATAAGCTATATCCGCGCTCATTATCTTTTAACACGCCGCAAAACTTATGCTCCTCCTACGTTATTCCGTATCTTGCCTCTTAAACAGCACTTTCCCGGTTTTCGCTACATCCCGGCTCTCGGATCAGATACGAGAGCTCGCACGAACCCACTCTATACACTTTATTTATTTACCGCACTAAGACTATTATTTACGATGTTAACCGTGTAATAGCTTACTGTATCTTGTTTTTATGTACGAGATCCGGCTTCCAACATGCATCATTTGAGGCGAGTAAGGCAATTCGCCTATAGGCCCAACGTTTTTTCACAAGAACGTATTTGCAATGCGAGGCAGATTAGCATAGGAAGGTAATTTAAAGAAATTGCCTAAACAATTTTAGTGAGAAACGCGACGCAATTTGTTCAGATGAAGTATGCTAATGCCTGCAGGATTGATAGATATTGCAGGGCACCTTAGGTAGAGCTTTTATATAATGTTTTTCACTAACTAGTTACATAATCCTATATTTTGAATTTGAGTTAGAACAGAGCATATATTATAAATTTATAAACTTATTTATTTAAAAATTTACATGAACACTACGCATTATTACTAATACAGCCTCTTTAAACTATTTAACTTTTAATAATACTACTGTATTAAATACTTTATAATAATACTTCATAATAATACTTCATAATAATTACACTTCATGTAACAATTTAAGAAGTGAATTTGAATTTTTTCATGTAGTTATTAAAACATTGTTAAAATTTAATCTTAAATAATAGACTTCCTCAAATTTGCTACTTAGAAAGCTGTCATTGCTTAGGGTTGCCAGCAGACTGGCAGCATTACCTCTGAATAGCCAAATTAAAATTAGTTTTATTCAAAACCGTACACATTATTCTGAACAAATTTTTTTTTTCAGGGTTCGTGTATCTGATGAATTTTAGTGGAAATTGTATAAATTCGGAAGTAGTTCTAAAACTCCTCAAACTTTAATATTTATTTCACTTTTTATTTTTCTTTATTGCTACGAGCGACCGCGAAAACACTTATAATTCTTTGAAATTACTTTATATACTTTTTAATGGTAACGCAGGCAATGGCCAACACATTAAAGGGCCCGTTTAACAGTTGGCCGATAACATTTTGCTACAAAATACATAAAAATGTACATAAAGATAAGTCCCTGTGCGCTTTCCTAAAATTTCCTCAGTAAATTTTATTCGCAGAAAAACGGTTTTCGGATAATGTCCGCCCATTAGAGGTTCGAAAAAAATGCGTTCTTTTATAGACTTTTGTTTTATCAATTGACCTTTAATAACATACCATTTTTTTCATTAAGTTTTAATTACGAATATTTTCTGAAAGGGAAAATACAAAGGAATAAATACCTGAATACAATATTGTATAAGTATTAGAACGTTACAAAATATTCTGTGCATCGCAATTTATAAGGTTTTTCGCTTTATAGCCAGTTAATTTTAAAAAGGCGCGTACCTATAATACAATTAATACAAAATAGCTTCGATATTATTAAATATTGTTTCTGTTTCTGTAATAAGTTATACAAAAAACCAACAATTTTTTATTATCTAATAAATAGTAGAGTTAAAGTGTATTTTAAGAAGACAATGTTGTTGATTGTGATGCATTCCTAAAATCTTTAACTATTTTCCGCTCAAACTATAAAAACCACCTATTGACACGTGTTCGCTTCTCAACGAAGCATCCTCAGGGTATTCCATAGATCAGACTCTGTGAGCTAACCAGCACCGAATCATTTTTTATTATTATAATTTTTAATATTAAAAAGTTTATTTATGAATAATGAAAAGTTTTTGATTGATGTTAATTACTACGAAATTGATGAAACTCTTGAATTTTATTTCAATGAGAGCTCTAATAAGCAGATAATGTTATGAGCTAATACTATCTAAAAATAAGATTATTATGTGTAACGGAGTAACAAAAATGGGGTTGTTGTAGACCATAAAATTCATTTGTTTACATCATTTAGCAGGCGCTTGTCATAAAAGAACTATTTATATGCACAGCAAGAAAATCCTTAAGCATCGAACTGTCCCTTAGAAACAATATATTATTAATATGAGAATCTTAAATTTTGTTCACGATGCATAAGCAACTTTAATAAAATATGACAATTGAAGTAAATATTTTTGGAAACTAATTGACTAAAGCACAGAAGTGAAAGTGAATAACTTTCTGTAATTTGCTGTTTCAACGTTCAACGTTCATTAACTGTAACTTGAAGTTTTGGTGCCTTTATTTTAAACTGTAAATAAATTACAAGCGTAAATTAAACAAGCGTTTGCCTGTTATGTCTTAAAGATTTTCATTTGAGTATTTAGCGAAATAATCTTCATACAACACTATATTAATTAATATTTTTTTCTTAGAAATATGAAGAAGAAATATTAACTATAATGAGAAAGTGAAAATATACTGTTTATAATAAGTATATTATTTAATAAGCTGTAAATATTTATTTACAGAAACCCATCTCTTTTTTTTAATCTGTTTATAAGTAATATTAAATATTTATGATAATAAAAAACATTCAAATCTTTCGAAAACTGAAGATATAATTGAGTGATGCTTGTAATTAGAATACAATGATTATCTGCATAATATATTACTTCGTTGTAATAATTTATAATGGGACAGAGTTTAAAAGAACGGTTGAATCCCCGTCCCCGTCTGCAGTAAAAGGCGACCATGGAGCAACGCTCCACGGAGGCGAGAGCTTTTGGGGGTCTCGGCGGATCGGAATGGGGGCTCCATTCGTCCATCCAAGCGACTTCGAGGAGGACGACAGCATGTTCGGTCCACGCTGTCGAGGCATTGCGAAAGTGCAGGGGGGGGGTTTGTCACTGCCCCCCGCGAACTGCTTTGGCACAGCTAGGGAGGGGTTCCGGTGCGTTCCGTAAGAGATCCTGGGGCTCATTGATAACGGACGACTACTGCTGTACTTTTAGTAAATAAAAGCCTGGCATAAACCAGTCTCACCCTCAGAGGGCAGGGTACCTAGGTCTACGTCAAGGTTTCTCCTGCGTTGTCAAAGAAAGGGCTTAAAAGTGGATTTAATAGACTGGTAATCTGTTACTATATCTTTCCGCTTTACGACGTCGAATACTGCTAAATGGTCGGCTTCATGCTCTGTTCCCCCTAATGAAAAAAGACGTAACGTTATGTAATATTATGTATGTACCCATTTCAATTATAGCGGGAATACATTATTAAAAATAAGTAGACTACATAACACAACTTTCTACCAAACAATTTAAAATAATAATATTATCAATTTAATGAAAAAAACAGTGATTATACAGAAACGGGGTATTCACCTGTTTATATCATAGAAGCTAAAAATAAACAGTAAATCTATTTTTAAAGTAGCAACCCTTGGAGTAGTCAACATGATTCCGACGTTCCAACGGGTTGGCGAAGTCCTCGAAATTATTAGCTCTTTATCGGCCTTATTAATCTTCAAAAATATTTATAAAACGTGCTTATAGTAAACAATAAATGTTCTCGTTATTACCTTTCTAAAAATAATAATCATCTGTTGAAATAACGAAAAGAGTTTGACAAATAATACAAAATAAGATATTCCTCAGCCTCTATAAAATAATTAAGTTATTTATACAAGTAAAACATCGCAGCGATAAGAAATGAAATTGTTCAAGTCATGCACAAGAATATCTAACTAGTAACTATAAATATATATACGGATTTAACAAAAACATGATAAAAATAAGATAAAAAAAGTACATACATATGTTAATATTTACAAACTTAAAACTACACATTATCTTAAATAATAAACTTCCTCAAAGTTGCCGCTTAGAAAGCTGTCATTGTTCAAGGTACCCAGCAGACTGGCAGCATTGCCTCTTTGAATAGCCAAACTGATTCGTTGGCGGAAGATATATATTATATTAATTTATCAAACTAAAAAGAATGTAACATTACTATAGTATAAATCTATATAAATACTAGAACAATGAACCTAGAACTAAAAACCTTAGAAAATATAATATAATAACTAACAAGTTAGACATTCTTCAATTCAATTCCAAGTTAACTTTAAAGTAAAAAAATTGTAACAATCACATAAACTTCAGCTTGGTTGTAAAGCCACACAAAAGCAGTCCCACGACGTCATTGTTTCGTTTTACGTATCCCTTATATGCAAATTTGGTACAGTTTCGATTTTCGTTTACAATCAGTATAGTCATAAATAACTTGAAAGAATTGTTCACGGAGGGTCTTCCTTAGAAGCTTATTGTGACAGGCAAAAGTAAAAGCCAGTTTTTTTTTATTTACTATGTAGTAAATTAAAAAATATGTTCCGGACTTCTCTTGAAATAACGTTATTATGACGTAATGTGATGACATCTCAGTTAGTAGTCATTAAAAACCAAGAAATCGGTTTCACTTATTTAGAAGCATGTTTGTTTAGTTTAGAGTATACACAAAAGTTCTTCAGGTGACGTCAGTGTCATAGAATTTCGTAAAGAACTACAAGTAACGAATAGTAACAGTTTGTTTAGTATTATATTGAATGAGACTTGTAATACACTTACTTTATAAACGTTTTATGTATGTAAATATACGTACGTATATGCTGCACAAACTTACCGTAATCTAACGTGAAGAAACTGGTTTACATTCATAAGTTGGTTGTGTAATAAAAAACATTTTCACTGTTTTAAATGTTAACGCCTATATTTTGTACTTAAATTGTTGTACTAAATGTTTTTCGAGTTCCCTAATTTATAAGAAAACTTGTAAGTTTATTTACATGTCTTTCGTCTGTTCAACTGTCAGACCCTATTTTTTTAATCTATACGGTGTAGGAAATTGAAATTTTGGCATAAATGCTATCATAATATATTTTTTATCAACATATTTTGCATTTTAAAATTCATAGTTCTTATCAAAAGAAATTACTAAAAAATAGAGAATATACACAGTAATTCTATCAAGCTTAATGTTTGAACTAGTGGGTTACAATAAAACAAAGTTAATTAGAAGTGTCGTTACGTTTGACTATAATCCAATAGTTCGTTTGGGATACACTTAGATCTCACGCCATATATGCCCTAATAAAACGTCTGTTATTGCTTTAGTCGTTTTAATCACATTAGGAGCTTTGCCACACATAAATTCTTACAATGAACCTAAAGAGTAATAAAGACAAAAATAACTTAAACGATAAAAATGAGACACGGATTAAAGTAGAGTCAAATCACGAGGAATATAAATAATATTTTTAATGGTTTTGAAATAGCTGAACAAAGAGAAATCCATTTTCTTTATCTTCTATGCAAACATTTTATTTCATAAGCTTTGTGCAATGTGTGGTGTTGGAAACAATTCTCAATTTTCTCCCGTTTTCCCCTTTAAGCAAATCTGCACGAATTCCTAATCTTTATACGGTTGGAGTCCCTAAGGACCTCATAGATACGAAGTTACTGGATCTGCCTCATGATTTGATTTTTGGTAAGCAGAAAGATAGCCAACGGTGATCATAGTCAAATGTTAGAGACAAAAACTTTTCACGCTATCTGTTTCGAAGGTCATTTACCTCAATAAGTCGACGTATGTTTTACTGTTTCACACGAACACTTCCAGTTTTATTTTAATCTTAGATTTTATTTCTTAGTATCTCTGCAAAGTTCTCTTGTCCTTTACGTCAGCCAGAGACTGCATTTAGGAGCCTCCGTGATGGAGCTAACAGTTCCGTTCGGTTAATTACCATGCTTTGCTGGGGAAATAAAAAAGTTTGAGTGAAATAGTCGTTGGATATTTCTGTAGAACTTTCGAACACTTCTTTTTATTTTAATTGGCGTTAAAATCCATTTTATTATACGAATAATTTAGTTAATAGAAAAAGATTATGCGTGTTAAATACATTAAATACAAAAAGATATAGTTATTATTAGTTAAGTATTTATCAACCAGAAAAATTAGGATGCACGCTTTTTCATGCAAAACAAAGTACTTCTGTGTTTCCTTAAAGCAGATGATTAGTGAACATTCTAATTAATTGTATTCTAAATTGTTTACGTGTATTTATACAAAATGGTCTCAGTACTCAATTTGTACTAACAAATGAACTGCCACCTAAATCAAACGTAATAGAAGGCTCTAATTTAACCCGTTGATTTATTTAAACGATCGTAAATAATTACTGTTGAGCATCGACGCTATTACTTTTAACTATTGTTTTAGTTGACCGCTGAAATATGGCCTGACGTATTCCAATAGCTTATTTATATGTATCTGTGGGCGTTTTACATAAATATGTATAAGTATCTGTAGGGACATTTATCGTACATGATAATCAAATTTGACCGCCGGCGCTTGAGAGGAAATAAAACTATCTTTAAATTTATGATTACAATGAATTTTACTTGACACTTTAAAAAACCAAACGCTTTTCCTTAGTAGTAAATAATTTTATGTTAGTGTTGCATAAAGAGGATGGTATTAATTCGATTATTATGTTGTTAATAATGGCTCTTAGCTATTTTTTTATAAGTCGTGAATAAGGTGATATTTATAAACTTTATATTTGTTTAGATATGATACTTAACTGTATAATCACGCGTCTGTATATAATTAAAATGTATATAAACCCCATAATTTGAGCCAGATAAGAACGGCTACAGCGTTTCTTGCCTGTTGTAAGAGGCTACTGAAGAAGGTTTCAGGGTCGCGTTCGATAGCACGTGGAGTTCATGCGAACCCAAGGAGGTTGTGTCAGGGGTCCGCTTTGTCGTGGCATTGCGAAGATGCAGTGAATCTCTGCCACTGGTCCCCTGAGAAGTGCATCAGTACAGCGTCAGAGGGACTCTCGTGTACGTTCAGCGGGGTTATTATCCAAATATTTGCAGACAGCGACAGCCACGTGCTCACTGCGCTAGCGGTGAGTAATTGTAATCAAAAATTGCGTGTCTATTTTTGCACTATGATCACTTTTCGCGCTAGGTTAAGCGCCCCTATACAATTTACATAATACAAATTCTCATTATATTTTTTATTTTTTAGATATCACGCGATATTTCGCTGTCGCATGCTGTCTGCAAGTAGGTAAGTAGTAGGTAATAAGCGTGTCGATCCCTGAGTCCTTCGTCGGGCCGACGACGCCATTGCAAGAGTTTTAGTGGGCAAAAGCTTCACATAACCCAATCGAGACTGGGTTATGTGGAGTTTCTCTCCTGGGGTGAGCCCCAAGAGGGTGGGTACCTGTGTTTAAATTTCTCCTGTGTTACAAAATAGAAATATATGTAGGAATTTAGTATATTGTTTAAAATTCGGTCTAATGTAGTACTTTCAATCAATGGGATTCCCTGTCCGACGGTGTACAATGTCACGTAAAATATAACGTTGCCAACGGTAAACATATAGCTTTTTTTTACAACGTAATGGAAGTTTTTGTTTTATTTTTTAAATATATATTGAATTCACCATAATTTTTTAACGTTATTTAATAAAGAGCAAAAAATTTACCTGACATTAACGGCATTCTTCAATATTCTACAAGATCTCCTACTCCTATTTATGATACTTTTGTCACAAAACGTTTTCACACATTTCAGCTCAGAGTAATTTGGTTAGAGTCTATTAGCTATTGTCAATATTTGCGATTCAAATGTTTCTATCGTGATCATTAATAGATGGCAGCATTGTCATTTTAAGGTGCTACTACCTAAAGATAACTTATTTGTAACTTTGACAATTGGTACTCTCATTTGTTAGTTTTTAAAAACGAGTTAGGAGTAAATTAAATGTCTCTAAATTCTTCCTTTCTCCTGACATCGACATCATAGAATAAGGAAAAGCATATTACGAATCTGAGATTTTTTACATCAATAAATTATTGTTAGGTAATCGAAAGTATATATAGACAAAGCAATAAGCAAAGCAAATTAGGCATATGTCTGGGGGAAAATAAAAATATAGAATGTACCAGTTGTTTGTCTTCCAGTTTCAAAATCCCTTATCTCTTGGCCTTTTACGGCCAAGGGATAAGGTTTATTTGAATGAATTTATATAGCGATGAGGTAGCAACTTATCACTGAGATTTCAGTTTTCCATCTGTAAACCTGAATATTTATTGCTAAAAATTGTTTTGATCGTCTTTCCAACACGTACGAGAAATGGCGTGAAGTTATTTTGTAATGTAATAGGGGTAACATGCTTTATAACATGGTAATACTATTGTATTAAATATAGATACATCAGTTTATTAATAAGTAAGGTAAAATATTTATACATTTAAAATTAAATACCGTAACTGTATTTACTTGCAAGCTTTTTAGTTAACATTTTGCCCAATTTTAGAATAGCTAATTTTAAAGACCACACCTGTAGTTGTGGTACATGTTCATGTATATGAGACATATATATTATTAAACGCTTTTAACGCCTTTTTAACGATTATATTGATGCTAACTGACACATAAATACGTTCACAAGTACCTTAACAACGACATAAACTCAAAAGGGAATCAGAATTCGTGATATGTTGCCGGAAAGAGTGCTATTAGTGGCCTGCGATAAATTTTACAAATTAGTAGTGTATGACATACTAAAATTAATGGATTTTTGTCAGCTCAGGATTCTTTAAAAGTTAGTTATACTAATGATGCACCAGATGTCAGCACCGTGTCTCAAAACGAATATATTTCCTATTATAATTGAGGTCAGTGTATACTTAAATGTGTGAGAAACTAGCTTTTACCCGTGGGTTCAAAAGTAAATAGAACGCAGTTGTTATATTAGATTTTACAGCAATTTACATATTAAAACATAATAATATCATAATTGTTATGTTTTAGTAGAAAATGTAGTAATCAAAAATTGACATTATCCATACACACATATATTTACACTGTATCTCTAACGGGGTAGTCAGAGAGAACGGAGCGCCAAGCGTCATGGTCCTTACATACTTCTTTCGCTTCCTCAAATCTCATCAATTCATAATTTTCCTCATTTTCGCTTAGTTATGCGATTATACATTATATTATATATGAATACCTAGTTTCTGCTACATTACGGTTCATTTTCTGTCGCTATATTTTCTAATAACTACGATTTAAATAATATGATTAAATATATGGGTTGGACGTTATCAACTTGACCACGTTCAATGCTAGCCTGTTTTACTTAATACAATGTACAATTACTGGGCATTAATAAATTTTTTTATTAATGCCCAGAAAATCGCACGTTTTGACAGATATGGGTCCTAAAGCGTAAGGGTCAACATACATTGCTGCGAAAGAGAAGAGAATAGAAGCGAAGCGAATTTTTCGTGCTTAACATTTTGAACCTTATTTCCATGAAGTATTAAATGAGACTAAAAGACGACGACGATGGCGCGCATTTTCGAAAATGCTCGAAAATTCTCGAGAAGACGCGCTACTCGTTTTTGATCTCACATCTAATTTGTACGTTACTTTTTAATCGTAGGTAATATAATAGGTGATCATATTGTTGTTGGTAAATATGTATACCTCGATATACATATAATGTTTACAACGTATAGCAATTAAATCAACGGACTGATCATAAAAAAATTGTTCCGTAAACTTTTTGTAATTCTCTAGAGCATCGTTTCTCAACCATTTTTATGTCACGATCCATGGAAAAGCCAAAAGGTTAGGTATAAAATCTTGCGAACCCTTCACTAAAAAATATAATTAAATTAATGTTTTATTTAATAGTTTATTTACATGTTAAATGCCTTACTCATAAAATAAAAAGGACGCGGGGCAGAGTTTCATTGTTATTTACATTTTAGAGAAGCAGCACAATGTAGCAAGTACATACAACAACGATCTTATCTCACGCAGTGTTTAATTTAAAAAAAAATATTAAAAAAAATTAAACTGCCTTCAAAGAATAACTGAAAAGTATGAAATAACTATCCTTTACTAATCAAAACTCAAGTATAATTAAAATAACTTTATAAATACGATACACATACCTATATAATTAAATTTAACAGTTTTGAAGTCGGTGCCAAGCCACCAAACTAATAGACTTTCTGTTGTTACAGATTGATTTGGCTTTTTTTGGATTTGGATTTTTGGCGATTGAATGTGGATTGGACGCACTGCTTTCTTCACAGACATGCGCTTGCTGTAAAAAAGATGCCGAACAATTTGTAAAATATTTAATCACAAGCTGTTAAAATCTTGTTAATTTTATTAAGAGCCGACCGTTGCAAAGTAGGTTTCTTTCCACACTCTGCGAAGAAATGGGTGTCAAGAACAAATCATTGCTTTTCTATGCTGAAGTGAGATGGCTGTCGCGAGGAAAAGTTTTAACAAGGCTTTTTGAATTGCGAGATGAATTAAAAATCTTTTTTACAAATAAAATAGTTCATTTTTAGAATTTTTACAAGATGAAGAATCTTTATTACTGTTGGCTTACTTGAGGGACATATTAATTTTCACATTTGAATGATTTGAATACGAGTTCACAAGGCCGCAACAAAAACATTTTACTTATGACAGATAAGTCAAATAAGAAGTCAATGCCTTTATCAAGAAGAGCTTAGTATTTGGATTTTATGCCTAATAAAAAGCGAAATATTGATGCATATACTGCAACTTCTGATTATATTAACAAAGAGGCGAATTTTAAAAATTCAGTTATTGACCGCCTGTTGGAGAGCATGAAAACGCATATTTTTCAGATGACAACAATGATTTCTCGAAAAGATGTTCTCGAAAAGAGTTCTCAATCCGTTTGATGAAAATATTGTTACAGCTGCCAAGTTACGAACTGAAGCCCACAATCAACTTATTGAACTATTGGCGGATAAAACTTTACAACTGGAATTTTTATCGCAAGATTTAGATAGATTTGGGCTTGCACGACGATGTGTGTGCGGAAGCTTAGTAACTGAAGCTTTAAAAACACTGATATCCTTTGCTATGTCTTACCTGTGCGAAAAAGGTCTCTCGTCTATGGTAGCTTTGAAAACTAAATACAGAAATCGTCTGTTATCACTCGAAAATAATTTTCTTATGAGTGTTTGCAAAGATGATCAACGCACAGAAATACTTTTAAGTAAGAAACAAAGCCAAATAAATCTCATTAAATAGTTAAAGTTAATTATTAATCATTTTAATTAAGCAAAGTAAGCTATAAATTTAATTTTTCATGTTGTTATTACATGGTAATATTTAACATGGTAAGATTAATGGAGACGAAATGTGTATATGGACATAATGTCCTGACTGACTGTTTTTGTCAGCGCAGAGTCAGAAAGGCTGGTCTAGAAACTTGAAATCTTGCACAGAGGTTCTTCAAGGGAACCACCGGGTTACTTAATACTTAACCTTAATTTTTAATCACTCTTTTGCCTAGAACCCAGTGACCAGTAACAGATAATTATATGACAGTGAAGTATAAATTACAGGTAAAGTTAGTTCGGTTTTCCAACTACAAAAGGGTTGTAGTACCTTTCCAGCATAATGTTAATATTAGAACATTATAAAGAACGATGAGAATTCCTGTATACATCCAAAAATAGAGGGGCATATGGTTAGAATGGGATAGATAGCCTTGTGAGTAAAAGTTCGCATTTAAACATGTACATATATGTAAATTTAAATAATGTATCTTTGAAATAATATTTTTTATGCTCCTACGTAGGTATACTCTTTGAAGACTACCTGCGAGTATCGTAACGTTAAGACTTTGCCATTGACAAGTGCGAAAGATATCTTGACTGATTGCATGCTAATAAGGCACCTATTCTTCATGCGATTTTTTCAGTAGAGCCTTTATTTATATCCTTAATCTCGTTCGCTCTAATGACTGAAAGTACGAGACATGCGTTAATTGCGCACGCATCACGGTCTCTTCGTCTCTGTCGGAAAACAGATAGCGTTTCATAGGCAATTTCGCTCATTACGTGAAGATTTACAAATTGTGACACCTATCTCCACTGGGCATGTATCTGGGAGTTTCAGATATACACATATAGGCAAATGCTATGAAGAGAAATATTAAAAACAGTTAATAACTTTCTTATGGATTTAACAAATAAATACACATAATTTTGTTTACAAAAACAAATAAATAATTGGCCACGTATTTAATAGATTGAAAAATCAAAATCTATGATGATACAAACGGTGCATATCTTCTCGCGCGAATTCATGGCGTGTCGCAAGTTCTAAAAAAATGACCGATAATTAATGTAAATTTCATAAATATTTTTCAGTAGTTTTATGGTATCTTTGAATTATGTTGATTTTAAATGGCGGAGTACTTACCTTTTAAAGGTTTCTCACGAGTCATCTGAGAAGACTGTGTCGACATGCATTAATATAGAGCTTCATATTAATTTCAAAAAAAGCAAAACTTAACTTTGATCTATGTTAAATAGAAATGGGTTCGAAATCTGATTTTTTTGTTTCAATTCTGGTTTTGGAGTATATGTCTATATGCATTTTATCTTCAAACTATAAGGGTCACATTTTTACCGTTACAAACGCTAAAAAAAGACATGCAAACTCAAGTCAACTTAGGACATAATTTTCTTAAGATTTGAGTGAGAGAACCCGTACTTGTTCTTTTGGTTCGTAATCATTGCCCGATAAATTAATCAACGAGATTTGTAATACCACTACCGCAACCGTTATATACTTCAATATTGTGAAGCCCTGAAAGAGGAATTGTTCAAATGCAGTCAATATTTTAAAGATTGTTAACTAAACGCTCAATTCAAATATCCATATTGAGCTGACTACCTACAAACTACCGCTATGTAAACAAGTTGCCGTTTCAAACACCCTAGGTAGAAATATACATACTCAGGATCCCATTAAACTGTATCCGTCCGTACCAATACTCGAGGGGCCACGAACTTTGATTAAAATTTCATAAACCCAAAGCTTAAGCAGAGCAGACTCATTGTAAATTATGGCGATATCCTCAATATTTTATGAGGAGGGCCTTCGTTTACACGCGTTGTTAACATTTTCATGTAAAGTGCTATTCATAAATTAATGTTAATCATTAGTAAATAAAATATAGAATTTCGTGTTTTTCATAAACAAACATAACGAGATAATACACGAACGCAGACTGATAGTCTTTTTTACGTTCCCTAAAAAAATCTGTTCTTAAACAAGTAGAGTTCTTGCAAAAATTGAAAGTTCTTGGAAAAATATAAAGTTCTTGCAAAACTTGAAAGTTATTGGCGAATTCGATAATTTTTTTGTAAAATACATTGCCTAAAATATCCACACATTAATAATGTTCTACACGTAAAAACATTGCACGACCCTAAACTAATTTCCAAAATTACACTTCCAGTAACATCCAGCTCCAAACTTTCACCAAATTTAGAAAACTTTGGTGTCTATATTGGCGTGGTCTAAATTCTTACATTGATAACCTTGTATCCTCAATTATGAAGTTAAGCATACAAAAGTTCGTACTAACGGATCATCTCTAAAATTAAAAAGAAAATCAATCTACATTATACGCTGTAATAAATCCCTTCTCAGACTTCATTTGTGTTCTCTCTACACTTAAAGTACTATATGTACTTACTTCCTATGATTCGTATGATAATACCTCTCATAACACCTTGATATCTTTGTACAATAACTGCCGGTATAATGCCACTGCTGGGCGCAAGCCTCTTCACAAATGAGGTGACAATAGCGCTCGCAGTTTTTGGCGGGAGCGGAAGAGGTCATGTTGGTATTTTATTTAGATTTTCTATTTTTTGCGTTTTTTTTGGATAAATAATATACAGAAGTGATAGTATATTGTACGTTAAAGTTCTATGCAAGTGTTAAGAATTGGAATGTTTGAATAAATATGTGTAACTGCTGTTTTCGAGTTTTTCCAAGATGTCCTTTTTAATCCGGTAAAGCCTACTATCATTTTACTGGATAGTGCTACAGAATTAATAATAAGGAGACAAACATTTTACGACAGAGATAGTAAACCACTTTTTACATAATAATGATAAACACTATCTAATAAATATGAAACCTACTGCCAATTTATGAAAAAGAAAAGAATAGCATTCGACCGAAAGTAGTTTTTTCTAGCAATACCGAAGTTTGGTTTCTGCTCAGTATCGACCGTAACAGCAACTTCCTCTTAAGATAAGTCTTTGGTACGCTTCTTAAGTTCCTGTCTATTTCGTCTAATCTAATCCAAAAAAATTGTAGCATTATGAATTAAAATATTTTGTCGGCTTATTGCTAGAAGTCACTAATCGACAAAGGTAAAATGTTGAGAAATCAATTCGTTACTTTTGATTAAATTAAAAGGCTTATGATATGAAACCTACGCTACTTTGAGTAAAAAAATAAACGACATTAAATAGTAAAATATAAATATAAGCAAAATCAGTTTAACAATTTAAAATTAAATAGTTAGAAACTTTATTAAAAATTCAAAAATTAAGTTAATAACTTTAAGCCACTAAATATTTTTATATAAATTGACTTAGTCATTTTTTAAAATTAATTTCATCTACAATATTATTAATGCAAGAGTCCCCTGACGACGGGACTAAAATCAAAATAATTTGTCTGTTAATGTCAAAATAAGTAGTACTTTTTTTAAACAAAACATGACACTTAAAGACATAAAAAAAAATGATATTTTTATCAAAAGTTTAATTTGTTATCGTGCTTTTATTTCTCTTCATCCGAATAGTATTCATCAGATACAAATTCTCGACATTCATTAACTGGTAATGTTTGGTACTGATGACGCAGTTCAGGAAATAGTATTTTTACTGAACACATTTTTAGTCAATCTTATTTCTTAGCTTTCGTAATAGGTAGCTTTTTCTTATACGCGTTTTTTAAAGTTCAATTTCATAATCAAATTCTTTTGTCGTGGAGTCTTCTTTTTTAGGAGGAGGAGGGGGCTAAAGAGCTTGACTCTCAGTCTTGTCTGACTACCTCGTTAGGGATAAAGCGTGAAAATATGTGTAATTGTATATGTGAATTATTTTTTGTTTTGCGGTTGAACCTCACTAATCTTATGGCGTTGAATAAATCAATTATTTTTTGAACCAAATATTGCTCTGACTATAAAATAAAATTGGTTTCGATTTTAAGCTCTGCATGTGCCGGAAAATATCGATATGTTTTTGACCATAGACGATAAACGTTAAATCGCTATTTCATAGCTTCCACTTTTTCGCACGCAAAAATCAAAGGACATCTGTAGTAAAATCGTTAAGATAAAATAGAGCGCTAAGATATCATAAATATTTTTAACGCAATCTCATTGTTTGTCTATGTTTGTCTATTGTCTATTTTGTATATTGATAATTCAACAGAAGACATCATCAAATAATAATTAGTTATAACGGAACTAATATTAATGGTAATTGACAACACTAATTCGGAGAAAAGTCATTAAAATACATAACGTGATGATTTTTTATGCCTCGGAAAATAATTTGCTGAAGTCATGATCAGCACATAACGAAGTCAAACTAAACGCTAAGTACATTTTAAAAAGTTAAGTCACGTAAATGAATTTTGAGAACGAAATAACACTGAAATTCGGAAAGCTAGAAATAAATGTGTTTTTGCGTCATATATAACTAAACGAGATCTACCCGTAGGTACTATTAACTGTAGTTAGTGACTTTTTGCCTTTAGTGACTTCTAGCAATAAGCCGACGATTTTGTTGTTGCTTTCATCGACTACTTCAATTTATTCTCAGTCATGTATATCCTAAAAATAACAGGGTCATTGAATCACTTAGCAAGGGCGATCCCACTCTTAGTTAAAATACATAGTACAGTAAATTGCATAGCACAAGGAAAAATTATTCATCTTGTAAACTGAAATTTTTTTCCTGCAAATTTATTTCGAAAAAAAAAATTCACTAACATTTTAATTTATACTAATATTTTAATATACAGTATGCTGTCTCAGTATAAATTCAAATATTCGATGAAAATGACAATTTCTGTCATTGCTCACAGTGTTATAATTCAATATTAAGTTAACTTTTATCAATTTCATCAACCCATACGGTGTGTGGCGATCGCCACAAAAGATTGCGAAAAGTTGGAGTGCGACTGCGAGTAGTTTCGTTTTCAGATTTAGTTTAGCCTGCTTTGCTATACCGAAACCGTAACTAGGAATTAAAAAATTAACGATTTCATTGAATAAAAAACAATACTCTGGAAATAATCCTCTCTGTACATGCATTTACTGGCTTCATGAATATTGTATTTTAAATGAGTATTACAGAATGATGTTGAAAAAGGTTACCTGACTGAGTTTTTGTAGCTTTTTCTCAGTGTCCAGCTTTTCTTTTCGACCCGCAGGGTTATTACCTAAAAATTTGCAGACCGCGACAGCCACGCGATCACTAAGCGACCGGTGACTAATTGTTATATAAAGTTGATATCTTGTATGACGATTGCGTATCTATTATTCTATGATCATAAAATGCACTATTCGCGGTTGTTATAGCGCCACTTTACAAATAACATTACATAAATTCTCGTTTTGACAGCAGATATCGCACGATATTGGCTATCGTATGCTGTCTGCAAGTTATGTAATAAGCGTGCCGAACTGAAGTAGATTTGATGTTCAAAAATAACTTATAATTGAGTTTACTTGAACAAATTTATTTGACTTAGACTTTGACGGAGACGGGCTGATTAACGACTTAATGATGTTTCTTAAGCAAGAAAATGCATGATATGGATGCCATTGGATCGCTCGTCTACTAAAGCGCCGCGCGAAATGCTACTTAGTGTAAGTGATGGTATCAAACATCGAAGTACTGCTACGTCATGAGCGCTTCAAACAGTTCTGAATACGAGATAATAATTGCATTTTTGCACATAAAACGATTTTACATCATAATCAAGTATTACTACGAAAATCAGTTCTGTTTTACGCAAGTTAACAAAACGACTAGCGTTCCTTCGGGACCGACCGACCATAACTCATCCAACTACCGTCGAGCCGCTGAGAAAGCTATATATCAAGTTTGATAGTCAATTATTGGCACTCGGTACTAGAAACCGCTGTCTCTGGGTTATCTAAGCCATATATACCCTTGCCTTAGGGATAGGCCTTCAGTAATACGCTATTCATAAGCCGATCCAGTACGCAAATAAAGGTCGAAATGTTCTCAAGGGGTGTTCTGATTCACTGTAGTTTGATAATATGTACGTGTATTGATTTCAGTTGATTTACGGACTGTTCTGGATGAAAACACGTGGAACTTTCCACTTATATGAATCGCAATGCGAACTAACTTAAGTATTAGGAATTCTCGTACTAGAAACAAAATGTAACTGCACATAATATAAAGTAGAGACACATAGAATGTTTAGACACAATTTATCTCAAAATTTGGAACTTATTTTTATCGTTTGTTTAGAAAAATTATTATTAATACGATAGTTTATTTTATTCAACTAATTTTGGAGCTGGCTGTCTTTACAATTAACGACCAAATTAGTTTTTAAATATGATTAATCTTAGGTTTACACGTTGTTTCACGACTTTCATAACGGGAAGTGGATGTAGGGGATATTTTCGCTTTGGAACTGTAAGTAGACAGAGATCGGAACGCTAAGGGTTACGATTACATAAATATTTTGCTTACTAAAACTTCATATTTTTTTCTAACCATTTTCGCCGAGGTATGAGTGCCTTTAACATTTTTGTAGTTTGGTTTGTTTGTGAGCGTTGCAGTTTGATGTAAAAATAAATAAATAAATGCTGCGAAACTTATTAACACTGAGACGATGTTTATCTTTATTAATCATTTTTGTTTTAAATAGTACACGTACTGCAGTGAACCAGGTACTCGAGAGATTTATTATCGGAAGGATACTAAAGTGACATCCAACTCTAATGTTGGGAAACTCGAAATGAACCCACCATAATGACGGTCTCTCGACGGAGCTATTTAATGCGCTCCGAAAATTCTCATGCCCAACTGTTCACATTCTCTACGAACTTCAGATTGAATAAACGACACTAAAAGTAAAAGTACACGGTGTCACGAAATCCTTAGTGAAATTAACAGTAATCTGTATTAGAATGTATCTTACAACATTCTTTGAACGGATTCAAATTTAGAATGCAACATTCGAACTTTTGTAATGCCGAGACGAGGTTTTAACATTTTGACAACAAATTCGATTTAAAAATATGTTGTAAGCCGGTTGTAAACGCACAGATAGGTTTGTGTTGCCCAAATTAGAAATGTGAACAAACAACCGCGTTCGAACGCTATTCTGTTGGGCTACCAAACATTTTTTCGAGTGCACCGGTGCATGTGATTAAGGGATGGGACATTATCTGTGCTGCTTTGTCCTCGTTTGTCCTTGTTCCGCGGTCTGTGGTCGACATCATCTTGTTGCTTATTTATTTTTGCTCTTACTATATATATTTTAAGCCTGTAATTTGCCTGACTAGTGTTTTTCATTTCATATTAAGTTACGTAAATCCAATACCGTTGCCTAGACGAAAGCTGATCTCTCTCGGTGACATCTCTAGAGTACGTAAAGGATTATCGAATGACAATATGCATTTTTTCCATATGTGTTAATATCTAAACGGTATTGAAAAGGGACCCGATTCTTTTAAACTAGGATGCTATTAAATTGCGCATGCGTCTTTTGTCGTGCCAGATGGCATTTTCCAACCAGATGGTTCTTTTGTCAAGCCTGTATAAAGTTTTCTAGAATAAGTTAAACTTACACTGCAAGATATATTAAGTACATATATATATACATATAATATTTATTGAAAGTTGTAAGGATGATTTCTAAGCAAATTTTGCATCGTTTTTTGCAATGATTAGTATGTATCGTATAAAAGTTACGTAAAGTCATATATATGTGCTCGTATAAAAGTTCTAATTTATATTTCAATTTTGGTCTGTGCTTGTCTATTACACGAGCACAAACATTGCTTTTTCGTATTTCATATACTTGCTTTATGTTTCATTTGTTATAGAAAGAGGGAAAAAATCTAAAGAGCGAAAGTGGTAGCAGAAGTCAAGGAAGACCAAGGCTGACTTACGAAGATCAAATAGCCAGAGTGTCAGCTCACGGAAATGTCAAAATCACTTGCTTATCTAGGCGAAAATATGTGAGGAGAATGACGAGATTTGAGGGGGCTGAAGAAGTATGCAAGAACCGCGAAACTCGGCGCTCCTCCTCTCTGACTACCCCGTCAGGGATACAGCGTGAAGACATGTATGTATGTTGCAGTAATAAAAGTCTATATTTAACAATAACTCCATAACTTAACATTTATATGATTCTAATGCACATTTTAAGAGAGATAATAATATAAGTATTACTTAATCGAGAAGTTCTCGTTTCGACTACAATTAGAATGAATTAAAAACTATTTGTTATTCTAAGCTGTTCCAAGTTTGGAATCTGGATCATGAATTGTGAGACAAGTAGTTATATTTAAATTTAGGTAGGTATGTTGCTCAAAATTTTCAATTTTCAATTCAACTCCTACGAAACCCAAAATTGGAAGTTGTTCAATTTTCAAGCAGGAACTAAATACTAACTTTTCTGACTACCCCGTTAGGGACAAAGCGTAAAGATATGTATGTAACCAAGTACACGATTGTGACTATTTTAGTTTAATACATTTACGACTTCTTTCATACTGATCTGGGAGAAAACGATAATTTAGAATGTCTCGAATGTTTATCTTCCCTCATATTTACGAAGGATCTGAGAATAAAAACGCTTAGAAGGAGTGTCTACTAACAAGCGATACCGAACAAACGAATCAAGAAAATTATGTGTGTGTGTGTGTAAGCAGCGTTTCGATTAAAATGTGTAATTGCCTGTGGAAAGCAATAATAGAAACTTTTAACATTTATCGTGTTATCTTTACGATTTAGTGCAAACGATGGGCTGGGAACCTATCGCTATATGGTTCGGTTTTACCATCTGTAAGTCCAAATAGTGAAAAGTTGCTTCGAATTTGTCGTGCATAGCTGCTGTCTTCTAGTGGATTGTATTATGAAACAGGCGTGAGTTAAGTAATAATAATAAAATATAATAATAATATACTTAGATATTTCACACAACGCCATCTAGTCTCAAAGTACAGCGCTTGTGTTATGGGTACTAGACTACTTATATACTTTTCTTTTTTATATAAATGCATATTATACATAAACACCCAGACTCGGGGCAGGAATCGAACCCGCAACCCCAGTTTACTTTCCGATGCGTTAAGCCTTTGCGCCACGGAGGTGGTAAGTAATGACGTTAGTGTAAAAAGAATTACCTTAGTATGTTTCATGGAAGAAGAAACATCTACAAATCCTTATATGGAAGCAAGTTCTGTGATAAATATTAGTGTAGCTATTTTTGTAATGTTTGTCCTTTTAGACGGTTTACGGACGGATTCCACAAACTAAGACATTATAAACGTGTTTCCCGGAAACGTCTAAAAATATTATTCATTAGCAATAATGGAACTTTACTTATTTTTATTTCTAAAAGAATGTCCATAAAACGTGAATCGCAAAACGATTGAAGCATATATTATATTAAATTTCGTATTTAAAAAATTAAGTAAGAATAAAGAAGGAATATTAATTTATTATTTTCGTAATTCCATTTATTTGGGATAATCTCAAACAATATTCACCTTTATTTACATCCACGGTTAGTAAGTAGTTTCGAGGAATTTTTCAATAATATAATCGTTGCTTGAGATATGATGTCGGTTTATTTAAATGTAATTACTGTGGAAAAGACATTAAAGGATAAAATACGGTGCAAGAAAAATAGAACTTGACATATTTCGTAAAATCAAATACAAAATAATAATTAGTGTACATACCTATTACCTATTTTAAATTATGTAACTATGGTACATTTCCACTAACTTATTTTCTGATGTACTACTCATGCATGAGATTATCTGTAAATACGAGAGTACAAGTCCATATAAGCCAGTAATACAAGCAAAAATAAAATTACAAAAACGTACTTGGACAATTAGTGTCGCTGTGAAAAACTAACAGAAGGACAGCGATGTCATTTTATAAGAGTTCCTTTTTTCGAATTTTGTAACAGAATCTAACAGAACATTAAGAAGTATTTTTAGATCTTAGAATGAATGACGAATTGTTCCATGCAACAAACTGCTTGATATTATAAAATGTCAATCAATACGGCGTCATACAAAATATGCTTCGCTATTGATTGCTGGCGAATGTATTTTTGGTTTAATTTTGTTATTCTACTGAAGTGAGCCATATTTGTGACAACAAAGTGGTTGAGTAAATATTTTATGTACTTGTAATTTACATTTTAAATATAATTTCAAATACTCGGCCCTCACATATGAAAGTTCAGAGTTGTACCCTACCGTAATTTATATTCAAATACAAGTTTTGGAAAACTATCTAAAATTTTATTCTAGATAATATTATCTACGCATACCCTTTCAACTTAAGTCCATTATAAAACTAATTCAATTATCCCGTCCTCACCCGCATATTAATAACGTTTGTGTCCCAAAAACACGAGATAAATATTAAATCCTGAATTGATTGTCAACTGAAACAAATATCACGGTTATTTGTTGTGATTGCAATGTCTATAAGCTCTCATGTGTGAACAGATGTTCACACGAAAAAAACAAAAGCAAAAAATTTGGTAGAATTTATTGAGATTTATAGTTCTACTAAAATTTTTTTCTTTATGTCACAAAGGCGGTACAAGCATACGGCCCGCCTAATGGTAAGGCGATTACCGCAGACTAATGCAACTACAAAAGTATCACTTACGCGTTGCCGTTCCTGTAACAACCTCTTCAGGCCATTTTTGAACAATTCCATGCTGTAGTCTGTTTAGGAAAACCTAGACAGAGAGGCATCTGGGTGCTCCCGCCCATAAGCGACAGAAGTATTGAAAAAAGTGAAGAAAAAGTCAGAAATACATTTTCAATAAGTGTTTTATATACTAGATATTAAAACTTATTATCATTACTCATTCATTTCTCATAAAAGGGAATACCCGAAACGCGTTTATCTATCTGTGTGCCTGCGCTAATCCAACGGATTCGAATGCAGTTTTTACCGTTAGGGTTTGCGCTTCTCGAAAAGGGTTCTTGTGTGTAAAAAATAGCTTTACTACTTATAAGAATTGACTTATAAGTGAATCGAATCGGTCAAAAAATATGTGGCCAGCTGATTCTCGTGGAATGTTGAGTGCAACAGATGAAAACCAGCCCAATTCTGTTCATACAGCAGAGTAGTCAGGTATCTTACCATCAAGCACGTGAAGCAAGTTACTTTCTCATTCATTGCCCCATTTACATGTACATTGATAAATCGGTAAGTAGCGAGTTAACTAAACCACGTGTAGACAGCTCCGTATGTAACAGGTCGAGAATAATTTCTGTTTTAGTTAGCAACTAGAACAGAATCGGCAGGCGGCAGGCCTAAAATTTTACAGGTAGCGACAGCCACGCGATCGGTGACTTAATGTAATAAAAATTGGTACCATGTGTGACGATTGCGTATCCATTGTGCCATGACTGTGAAATTCACTTTTCGCTGTTGATTTAAAGCTACTATACGAAATACGCATTATACAAATTCGCATTTTGACAGCAGATATCGCGCGATATTTGACTATCGCTGACTGCCAGTTAGATAATAATAAGGGAGGCGGTCATAGCGGTTTACTTACCTGTAACCTATAAACTAGGACTACGGCGTAGTCATAGGCGGGTACTTCAACAGCTTATAATTATATGACTTTTTGTGTTATTTGTTTCTTATGATTTCTTATTTCATTTTCAACCACTTTTCCACACGATATTACAAAACTAATCTTGTGATTTATTTAATAGACGTAGAGGAAATGTTCGAGAAAATTTACACTCAAAAATAGTTTCAAATCTTATATTTTTTTTTGTTAACGAGTTATTAAATGTTATTTGATAACAGCGTCAAATGTTTTAACTTTGTATTACATTGATAAAGTATTTCAGTTTCGAATCCTGAATTTTGTATAGAAATAGTATAACATTCGTTGTTTTAACATTGACAGTAGGTATGCAGCCATTAAAATATTTATCTAATATCGTAAAATAGTATGATAAAGTAAAAACTTTAATTTTATCTCGTATTACAAATTTTACTATTAATTTTAAGATTTTCAAGCATCAACAACAGTAACATTGCGGTAACATTTGAAATAGTTCAATTCATTTGAACTCTAGTCGCCTAAAATCATAATATTGTTTTATATTCGAGTGTTATTGTTACAAGAGTACTAACATTGCCCGTTTTCTTATCTATAAGGGATAATGTAACACCGATTTTATAAACCTTCCATAAAGACTAACAAACACGGGGTGCGATAAAATCGCACGGCACGCTGCCTCCGGTTGCCAAGGCTCGTGAAAATAAGTTTTCCCATTATTTCTACGCTGACCCGTCTCCGACTCTTTGATAAGGGTGCGAACGGCAAAAGTAACCGATGTTGATTTCGTTTTGATTTGTCTGCACAGAGATAATAGCAGTTTCATGAGTGCCGTCTCGTGGAGACTGGATATAAGTGGATGTAACTGAATGTTGGAACAAAAAATGTGAGAATATACGATGCTTGTACCTAATGAGAAGAGAATTGTATGACGAACTGAAGGTCAGGAATTTGGAAACATATGACATTTATCGATAGATTATGATGATGACGCGTGAATAATCGTAGAAATTACTATCATATTGTAATTGGATTAGTATTTAAATTCTCATGTGAAAATAAAATTAAAAGCTTAAGTAAAGCTTTATCTCAGATTGTGTTATTTATGGAATATTTCTGGTGAAATATTATTAAAATTAAAACTTAGGTTTAACATGTTTATTTCAGGAACAGTGAAGTATTCGTTCAATTCTTATTCAAGGACATAAATTGACTAGATCGAGTATGATCGTTTGCATACATATTATTATAATGTATAATGCATAGAGTAAGACATTTAGTGTGTAAGAATAATTATTTTAATTTTTTAACAGTATGTACGAGTACATACTCGTGTATTTCCATTGCAATTATGTCGATAATATACTGTATTCCTTTTATCATAATCTCAACTTTGATAGAGTGACTTTAATTCAATATGTTCGCATTTAGCATAGTAGCTATTTCATACGCAATAACTGTCATAAATCATAATTTGAAATTCGTGATCGCTCTCATTCAAGTTATGTGATATCTCATGAGAAAGTTTCATACTTAGTAGATTTAACGTTTGTCGAAGTTATAGTATGTTTTTAATCTTGTTTATAGTACGCAAATATTTTAGCAATATGAAAAAAAAGTAAAAATAATGTAAGTAATTAACTTTACATTTTGGTTCCTACAGTGTATTTAAATAACGTAAAATAAATAAAATACGTAAGTAAAAAGGTAACGAAAGAAATAAAACAAAAGCAAATTAAATATTGAAAGTGTTGTATTTCATGTTATTTATCAATAATGATTTTTCTTAATTATTTACAAATATATACAGAAATCATAGACAATTATTTACAACTTTTTATGACAATAATTCTTAACAAGTTTTAAGTAGGCGTATTAAATGTATTTGTACAAAATATGAGTATAAGTTTTAAACTTTGGCATTATAATAATTTAAGCGATTCATTTAACTTTATCTACATAATAATGTCGTTATAACCGGATCAATTTTTTGTACATTCCGATTATTTACAGTAACCTATTTATTACGTACATATATTATCTATTATCGCAGAATTCAGGAAATTAATCCGTTACAATAAAACAGAATCTATGTATAACGACGTACATACATTAATAAATGCGGTTTCAGACGATAAAATTTCTTAGTCTATTCTATAAATAATATGGAATAACTTATAAATAATTATCACTTTTGTTGGACTAATACGCTTAAGCGTTGCAAGTAATTTAGTGTTTACCTGCGTTGGAGCATACGCTACGCCCAAAGCTGCGCATGCGGCGGCATTCGGTGGGGGTGCGGATCGCGCGCGTGCACGCTCGTCGGCAGCGCTAGTCCATCACCCAGCAGAGGGGGAAGTTTGCCCGGCGGTGGTGGAGGGGGCGGCGCCGGCGCCCGCCCGGCCCCCACCGGCGACACTGACGCGTAAATATTCACCGTCGAACGATGATACTGACACTTTCTCAAGTCCGGCATCGCGAATCTTAATTTTTGCCAAAACTGTCTATCCCCCCATTCTATACACGTGTTCGCCTTTAAACACAACCTCAATTCTGGATCGATGTCTCTATTCGGCAGCTCACCTAGCAATATTATTATCAGTCTTCTTCGTCTCTCTTTCAGTACTTCGTGGAGCGCCGTTTTGAATTCAAAACGACACCATTCGTTGTTGATGAAATTTTTAGATAGGACTATAATCGTTCTTTTCGACGACTCTACAGCCTCTATTATCGTGTCGGCTACGTACGCCGATGCGTTGAAATCACGGTAATGTAAGCAGAGGCGGAAACTGGGGTCGGTGGATTCTAGGCCAGGAGCTAACATTTGAGCGACAAATGCTTCATCTTTCACGCTATAACTGATGTAGGCGTCAAAAAGGCGATCTTTATCGGCCTCGTCATCGAAAGCTGTACTTTTGTAACACATTCTAAATCCACAGTGATAGTAAATCCATACACGTAGTTCGCGACGCCAATAAAATATTCCACATATTAATACAGAACTTATAACAAACACACACAAAGATATTAGGAGCAGTGGCAAGTAATCATTTATAACTTGATTTTCTATTATTGAAGAACTACCGCCAACGTGAGTTGTACAAATTGTGGAATTAAAATCCGCCATTTGTGGTCCTATAGCATTTGTTATGTTATCGAATATGCAAGTAATCTTATCTGCATCTTCGACTTTTCCAAGGTTATTTTTAAACCAGTTTCTGAATTTGTGCATATATTGACAGTCACAAGACCATGGGTTGCGCGAAAGACTTATCTCTACCAAATATGGATTCATCGTGAATTGCCACACCGCGAAGGCGTAAATGTTGTTTCCCTCCAAGCGCAAGACTTCTAAATGCCTCAACTCCATAAAAGTTCGATTATCGATATAATGTATTTTATTATCCTGCAGATGCAATTCTCGTAAATTTTCTAAAGGCGTTAACTCAAAACCAAGTAACTCTTTTATATTATTCTTTTCTAAATGTAAAATTGTTAAGCGTTTTAGTCCACTGAATGTATTATTATACAATGCATCTATATTAGAATTATTAGCATACAATATTTTTAAATTTTTACGTCCTATAAATGCGTGACTTGTTAAGCCACCAAAATTGTTACCGTCTAAATACAATTCAGTAGCGTCCATAGGAATAGTGTTTGGTATTTCAGAATACCCGGCAGCAGAACAGTCCACAATATTTGCCGACCACGGTTGGTCGTGGTAACACGTACAGTTTGAAGGGCACGTCATTTCACAATCACAAGCGTCAAAATCACAACAGTGACACAACGTAAAACAGTGAGTCTTGTATGTACACAAAAACTGCGAAGACTCCGCTTCAATAAGTGGAATATAAGTCCTTTCTCGATTATACAGTAATTTACAATATATGCTTTCCAAGTCCATAACTCGAGGATGTTGTCTTAAGTGATCGAGTTTGTTGATGCGTTGTAACCATTCCATAGTACAGTCGCACTGAAAGGGATTTCCGCCTATATAAAATTCGGGCAGGGGACGGCCAGGATCGACCGGAGTTAGACGTAGCGCATTCAGATCCATACTAGTTATCTGATTTGCATACAAATCGACTCTCGTTAAATTGGTTTTTCCAACAAAAGTTTGAGCTTCAACTTGAGTAATTTGATTATCATTCAGGAAAAGAAGCTCAATACTACTGGGAAAAGAGTAAGTGGATATTTTTGTCATTTTGTTGAAACTGGCATCTAATGTTTGTAGTCGAAGTTCCTTGTCCAAACGATAATTATTTCCTAATTCTTTGATGTTGTTGTTATGGAGATCCAGCCATTGAAGTCCCGGAGGAATAACGGCGTAATCAAACCATTCTACTTGGTTATCTGACACGTTTAACCACAACAGAGAAGGAATATTTACAAACAGTCCTTGGATATCAGTGAGCTGGTTTGCATCCAATCTAATGGCTTGTAAATTTGTGAGTGTTTCGAATGCATTTGTATCGATATATCGCAACTTATTCCGAGCAAGATTTAGAATCTGTAGAGATGGTAGATCTGAAAATACGTCTTTGCTGATATTTTCTATTTTATTTCCGATCAGACGTAGGCCATATACGTTTTGCAAACCGATAAAGCCAGGCTCTTCTAACGATGTTATCTGATTTTCTCCTAGATCAAGAGTTCGTAACAATCGCATATTTCTAAGGGCCATGGGTACTTTCTTTAATCGATTACCATTTAAATTTAAATCTTGTAGGGAAGACGTATTCCGAAATGCTTCGGGATGCAGCTCTTCAAGATGGTTATTGTCGATTGATAATAAAGATAATACGTACAAGCCATTAAGTGCATAGGCATCCACGTGAGATATTTTATTATATGACAATATTAGCGTATGCAAATTATTCATTGGTGCAAAAGTGTCAGCGGCGATACTCTCTAGCATATTATGTTGAACGTTGAGTATCTGCAGTGTGTATAGATCTTTGAAAATTTTTGGTTCCAGTTTTGTTAATCTATTGTTAGATAAATTTAACAATACCATCCTTATGAGTCCGGTGAAAGTATTTTCATTAATCCACGTACTCGTTAAATGATTGTTAGATAAATCCAGCGCTAATAACTGATCTAAGTTAGCGAATAAAGTTGGTGAAAGTACGCTAATGGAGTTGTTTTGTAAGTATATTTCTTTAATTACAGGTCTGCATTCTTTGAACAAATCTTGTGGTAGAGCAACAATTTTGTTGCTTGAAAGATCGATTATCTGTAGCTGTTTTAACCCAGAAAGTGCTTTATCAGCAACCATTGAAATTTCATTGTCATGTATATGCAACTCTTTCAGTCTTCTTAATGCCATGAAACCATTTTCTGGCATTAATACAAAATGGTTATTAGACGCATCTAAAACCTCTATATCCAAAGAGCAAGAAGAATGAGGCAATGAAGACGTGGAAGGAGTTGGTCCATCTTGATCACTTATTAGGGCTTGATGCATTGCTCGCTCTCTGAACCCTAAATCACTCACATCTTGCAGTCTATTTGAAGAAACATTCAAATACACTAAATTAGTAAGAGGGCAAAACAAGTTTTCGGGGAACGACCAAATATTATTAAAACTGAGGTCTAACTTTTCCAATTGACGAACAGCAGTAAAGCTCTCTGATGCTATCTCTAAACTCATAGCGGCCCACTCTGTGTTTTTCGTCCGGATCGTTAAATTTCGTAGATCTCTTAAACCGGAGAGAACACCAGGCGGCCATCTTCCAATTTTACAGTTATCCAAAACAAGTTCACGTAGTTTTACTAAATGCGCAAAACTCCGATCGTCTAGGGAGCTTTTGTACATCATTTCTTCGTTACATTCTATCCTGAGAGATGTCGTGTGTTCAGAAGGTATAACACTGAAATTTGTTGTGTCGAACTCACTATTTATCGTACGAAGCTTACACGTGAGAGAAACTTCGTGGGAGTCATTAGGACCTCGTAGCCACCATTGACAATCATCAGGAGCTTCATATTTTAACGGTAGAGAACTCTGATCAGTAACATGTAGTCCAATGACAAACCAAAATAATATTTGGCTGATGAATTGTTTATTCAAAGTTATTTGTTGGAAAGCCATTGTGAGAAAATCAAATATCAAGGAAGAAAGAAAACAGGACACATTAGGCTCAGTGTCATGTTTTTTCCGTCGGAGGTCGTGTGCTGTGTCCCCTTGCCGGATGTGAAGTATCCATCAATTTATAAAGTCTATTTCGGTGTCAATTTAACGAGTAGTCCTTAATACAATAACGCACATCATGAAATTCAGTTAACGGTTTTTAATCCATGTGGTGTTCCAAAATATATAGAAATTTTTCACATAAACAACAGTCCACATTTGCTATAATCGTAACGTTCGAAAATCACTCACTAAAATAGTACGTATCTGTAATTACTATTTATTGCAGATAAAGTTAATACAAAATGTTATTGATGTTTTTTCAAAAAGTCCGCAAACTAATGAAACACGTTTGATGATAAGCGTGTTTCCACTGAAACGTAAGTGCGATCTACGCATCGAGTGGCGCGACCGTATCTCGACGCTGTGGCGAGTCAACTAATGTGAGTAGAGGCATTGCAGTCGAGTATACGTTCAGCGGAGGGGTAAAGGACGTGGGGCGAGACAACCCGAGCGGTGGCGAATGTTGACGACGACTTATTACAATAAATTATTTTTTCACCAAGTTTTTAGGAGATCGGTCGTATCTCGTATGTACCCCACACCGCAAACTTTGTATGAACGCAGGCATCAGCTGCTTTAGAAGTTGTGTCGACTTTAGAATTTGTCATATTATACTAACTTACTTATTAAGCTATAACAAGAAGAAACATAATTTAAATAATAATTTCAATCTCACTAATGCAATATATTATGAAACTGCAGTTGTCAAACATATTGTCTTTATAGTATAAAGAGTTTAGTTAACGAGTTTATATAGGCGTTAGTGAGATTACATTAACATAATACATATTATTATTAGTATTATAATTAATATATAATACTAATAATTAAGTGAATGTAATAACTTTAACGATTCTTTTATTATTAAATTTCTGAATTTAAATAATACTCCAGAAATTTCTCAATTTTCTGAGTAAAGGAATATTTTTTTTATATTTTTGTCAACATCATGTATATCGATATATACATCTCATTGTAAGCTGACAATACGTACCCTTAAACTGTATTCCAGGCGGAGTAGTCAGAGATGAATATAAGTACATATAATAATGTCTACTCAATTCTCTCCGTCCTCTCTGACTACCTCGTTGCGGATACGGTGTGAAGATATGTTATGTCATCTACTCAATTTTCGTTTGTTCTTAAAAGTTTCATGTAAAATTTTTGAGTTAAATTAATTGGATACTTATCATATTCCAATGAAACCTGACGGTATATAATTTAAACACAGCAACGTTTAGTAGAAACAAAGCTCCGCTTTTCGTATTCCTCACAAAAAGAATTGCCAATTCGTTAGTATTCAATTTGCATCATGAAATTATAAAAAAAAGAGCTTTGTGGATGTTTATTAACAAATTACTGGATTAAAAAACAATATTAGGTATATACATAACACTCTTCTTATTTTATTATTATAATATTTTTATTGTTATTTTTACCCCGTTAGGGATACAGCGCGACATATGAATGTACTACTCTGTCAAGAAAGTACCGGGAAAAGATCAATAATACACGAATTGTTTGTTATTCATCCAAATTTATTTTATCACCTTCAAAGTATGCTCCTTCAGAAACGATACACATACGCCAACGAATAATCCAATCATCAAAACATTTTTTAAAGGCTTTTTCCGGAATTGAGTTCAGTGCTCGCCGCGAATTCTCCTTTATGTCTTCTACCGAATGAAAACCGGTCCCACGAAGTGGTAATTTGAGTTTAGGAAAAAGAAAGAAGTCGGCTGGAGCCATATCTGGTGAATAAGGTGGTTGCTCGATGGTATTTGTTGAGTTTTTGGACAAAAATTCGTTCACAATGATGGCCTTGTGCGAAGGCGCATTATCGTGGTGCAAAATCCAAGAATTTTCTTTCCACAAATCTGACCTTTTTCGACGAATTTGCTCTCTTAAACCCCGCATAACGATCAAATAATATTCTTTATTTACTGTTTGGCTTCCGGCAAGAATTCCGAGTCCACAACACCGCGATAGTTAAAGAAAACAGTCAACATGACTTTGACTTTTGATCAACTTTGGCGTGGTTTTTTCGGTTTCGGTTCAGTTGGAAGGCGCCACTTCGAAGCTTGTTGACTAGTTTGCATGTCAAACTCGTAAATTCACGTCTTGTCACCAGTAACAATGCGTTTCATGAATGTTGGATCGGAATTGACTCGTTCTAACATGTCCTTAGCGACTCTTATGCGATTGAGTTTTTGGAGAAACTTCAGGTCTTTTGGGACTAGCCGAGCGGCAACATGTTTCATACCCAAGTGATTATTTAAAATGGTACGGATCGAGTCGTGAGAAACAGCTGAACAGAAAGTTCGGCGGCTATCTCTCTCAAACTTGAATGATGATTTTCAGTCACTATTTCCTTCACCTTTGCGATGTTAACTTCAGTTGCAGACGTTGATGGCCTACCAGAGCGAGGCAAATCTTCCATCACATCTCGACCGCTTTTGAACGCTTTGTGCCACTCATAAGCACGTGTTTTTGATAAAGTCGATTCACCGTAAGCCTTCTGTAACATTTTCAGTGACTCTGAACACGAAATTCCATTGGCGATGCAAAATTTAAGACAAACTCTTTGTTCGATGTTTTTGTCCATTATGAAATTCGCAATATACACTAGAATGATATAACTAAAAACAGCACTGTATTTAATCTAAATAACAGATGCAACTCGAACTCCGCGCCAAAATGGAAAACAGTTGTGCCAATCTAACAACCAAAAAACTAAAATCCAAAAAAAACAAAAAATTGAATTTGGAATGATAAAAAAATCATCCATTCCTGATACTTTCTTGACTGAATGTATGTACAAACATACATACAAATTTGTGTATGAATTATTCCCTTTGAAAGTCACAATTACTCCTATTTGAACTGTAGATATATTTTATTGGTAAATTATCTATTAAAACGTATTTCAAGTGCTAATTTGGTAAAGTTTTTGAAGTAAACTTGCTAAAAACTATTTATTTGAACTAGAATTAAAGAAACCCTTACAGCTTCATATAGATCTATTCATATAGATATATTTTAACCATTCAACTCTTGTTAGTCATATTAATAAAAAAAATCTAAGCAGATAAAAGTTAAATCGTATAAAATTTATTTAGCTCTACATAATACAAATTTTCTTAAAGACATTGAAATAAGTTTACCGCAAGATAAATAGTAGCTCCATAAATCAACAATAGAGATTCTAACACTACCTACAGGAAGGTAAGGTTAAAAATCAACCCTTTTATATTAAGAATGGTAAAATTAAAAAGCAACTAAAGGATAAAAGTATTAAGAGCTTAAGGTAACAAAATTTGTACATGCTTTAACAAAAGAGTACTCTGTTCACGCTTCGCGGACCACACTGGCTGTCAGCCGACGGAAGATATCATTTTAATCCTTTTAGTTAAGTTGACTATAAAAAGACAGATGCCTTACCGACGTCCATATTTTTCTTTTGTCACTTAGCTGGGCGGCTTCATGCCTGGTGGAAAAATTAATAGTAACTTCGTTAGTTACTCATTGTTTAGTTTGCACAAACTTCCTTATTGTGTATCTCATACCTTTTCTGCTCAACTAAGCTTCATGAAATTATAAAATTTCTCTTTGCTTAACTTATTTTTCTCTTTAACTTACATTACTTAGGCGTTATCTCTAAATACTTTGTAAGAGTTATTAAAGAAATTTTTGAAAGCTGGTAATAAATAAGTACATCTTTTTACTTAATTAGCGATTTGAAGCATCAGGGAGCTAACTTATCTATCTCGTCTTTATCTGTACTATTTAGTCAAAAGCGAGACTGACACGCACAGATAGGAATCCGTAAGTGTATAGAAATACTTTCTGGAGAACTCGTGTTATTTTTAATTTTTTTGTCCATTTCGTGAAAGATTAAACATTGCTTAACCTTATTAAATTAGGTCCAGTAATTTGAAAACAAAGGGAGTAGGGACAGTAGAGTTAGGTTCAAGTATCTCATTTACCTCCTCTTTAAATCTTAAATAAACGACTTAAAATCTCAGCTAGTGTATATAATATTATGTGAGTTGGTAAGTTGTAATTATACGTCACATTTCAAATCTTTATGTCACATGATTTCTGAGAAAATGAACTTGACGAACAAACCGAAGCACTGATGAATGATAATATTACGAGTTTCGTTTTCATTTTTAAGTATAATACTCTGTAAAAGAGGTGAGATCTATGTACATAACGTGCTCGATATACATGTAAATAAATATATGAAAACCTACAACTGCTTGTTTTAATTTGGTTGCTGTTACAATCGTTAGTGTCACCGTAGTATCATTCATCATAAAAATTCATGACAGAAACGACAAAAAGACTTCGATGACGTAATTACGGTCCAAGTTTGTGTTCTCAAAAACACGTGTTAACATTTTGTTATTTTACAAAACATCTATCAAGAAGCCGATGCGTGTTAAAGTTATTACATCGAAGTGTTTCACTTCACAATCTGTCAGCTCTTAAATGAATAATGATCAATCGCTTTTGCTTACATTCGCCTTAGGGATATCGCTTCGTATCGATACGTCACTGCACAAATCGATTAAATTACTCGAGGCATTCTAATTTAAATCAAAAATAAATGATCAATTATTATTAAATTAAAGTATTCGCCCACTTTTATTTATAAATGAAAAGAGGTGAAAATGACTATGTAAGTACTTATAAACGGTAGTTCTAAGTGAAAAGGATTGCTGTTAATCAGTTTTTATATGAAATAAAGGCTTGTATCATTAAAAAACCGGTCAAGTGCGAGGACTCGCGCACCGAGGGCTCCATATCACTATACAATATACTTTATATATGCGTTACGTATTTACCAAAAAAAATATAACTTGGATTCAAAAACAAACTTGACTTTGTAGTTGAAAGACACGTTCTCCCATACTCTCCAACTGCAAATGTATTGACAAATAACATTACAAAGTTATAGCACACCTAGTTTTCAGTTATTGACTAATCGTTAGCTTTGGATTTTTTATCGATGATATTACTAACTTAAAAGTTGTAGAGCTGAAAAATGTTCATCACGTGCTCACAATATTTTTGAAAGACTTATCCAATGATACCCCACAAAATAGAATAGACAAGTAAAAAAATGATCCTCGCTTCACGTGTAAGGAAGATACCCAAAAAAAAATGTTTTTGAGATTGTTTCACAATTTTGTAGGCATGATTTTATGTATAACTATGCCAAATTACAGCTTTTTAGTAACAAGAGTCCGAGTTAAACCAAGGAGAGACAAAAAGACGGATCGACAGGCGGACTTGGCCAAACTATATGGGTTCCTTGATTTTCTACGGAACCTTAAAATTGACGATCTTCGAAAATTTCGAAATTAATGATCATTAATTGGAAGAAGTTATTGTATTGTTCAGTTTCATTTGTGCTCTACGTAATAACTAGAAATGAAGAGTAATGTTTGGAATATGCTTGATAGATCGAGTGCCTAATATGGTGATCCGAAAAAGAACAGGTGTGATTAGCATTGTTCGAATAAATGCAACACTTAGGAGGAGATGGGCATATACGACGCAGAGGAGATGGACGATGGAGTCGTAAACTATTAACGTGGAACTCGAAAACAGGATACAGTACATATTTAGAGTGGTAGAGCCATACTGCACTGCAGCATGAATTGGGCCGGCTCGCCCGGTGAAATACCACCCTCTTACAGACAATCAGCGTAAAATAACAGCATCTCTTGCTGTTGTGTTTCGTTTGGTGAGTGAGAGTGCCGGCGGCCTATAACCCCCTCCCCCTCCTTTCCCTCTTTTCCTTATTTCTTTAAAGGCCGGCAATGCACCCGTGATACTTCGGACGTTGCGGGTGTCCATGAGCGGCGGCGGTTGCTCGTTTGTCCTCTCTTCTTATAGAAAAAAAAGTAGTGTTGGCTGATCACTAGCCATATGAAGGGATGATATCCTGAAGGAGGCGGGACGTAACTGCATGAAATTGTCGCAGACTAGAAGTGAGTGGTGTAGCTGAGTAGTGTACCGTAACGGGCTGTAGATGATGATGATGACCTACTTCCAGAAATAACTTTATGCTTTTTTTTATTCACGATAGATAGAGCAACAAAGTTATTAACGCCATCCTGAAGAAATAAGTGACATGAGGGAGATGGTAAATCTGTGGCGACAAGTTTCTACCCGTTGCTTTCTCACATGCTATATATTTTGTGTCTCTTAGGCTAATGTAGAAATTAATTAATAAACAACACATAAATATGTACATATCTTCACGCTGTATCCCTAACGGGGTAATCAGAAAGAATGAAGCGCCAAGCATTGTGGTCCAGACATACTTCTTTCGCGTTCTCAAATCTCATCATTCTTTTCACACACTTTCACCTGGGTACGCGAATGTTTTTGGTGCTTTCTACAGTTCCTTCAGCTAACATTTTGGCTATTTGATCTTCATAAGTCAGCTTTGGTGTTCCTTAGCTTCTGCTACTTTACCACTCACTTTTGCTCTATACTTCTTTCCGTCACTTTTTTCATCGCTCATTCTTTCTATGTGTCTTTCTTTCTTCTTCTTCATTTTTACAAAAACGCAGTTGCGCAACCTAGTCATACCGCGTATTTCTTTGTGGTTAATAAATTCGTTTAAATATTAATCGTGATAAAGATTTCTGAACCTCGGTTTAGGTTTAAGTAAGGGTATAAAATGTAGGAAAAAAATCCTTAGCCGCAGTGGATGTCCAACTATGCCCCAAGAGTCGCTTGTGGCCCGAATCGAGGACTCATGCGCACCCGCCGATCTGAGTCGTAGAACTATCAATATAATAGCACAGATTATTTAATTATAACGGTATGGTTTTGTAATGTGAATTGACTTGATTCTTAGGAGTTCTGTCACTTAATAAACAATTATCGGACTACGTAGAGAAGCGTCACTTTAAACAGGTGCCGATTGCAGCAAAAACACGTACGAAATTAATTTTAATTTTTTGTAGATTAAACTAAATCATATGCGCACAGGGGTATGATAATACTCGTATTATACAGTACCATCCAATTACTGGATGTTCTCATACCCGACTGTGGCGGAGGCTAAAACGAGGTAAATATTTATTCACTTGTATATGAATACGTGAATATGTATGTCCAAACAGACATGTAGCCCGAGGTGCTACCCTACGTTGTCTCTACTGACGCTTGGCCACAAAAGGTTTAATGTCTACTGCTCTACAGATTAACTTGATTTAATAAAAAATTAAATTAGTTCCTTTTTTCGCCGTGGCTTCGTAAAAATTCTGACTTCAGTACGTCTAAACAAGTTATGTTAATATCAGACCAACTTTATGTAAAATGGTCTGTTTATATTTTATTAAGTATCTTTAAGATAGGACTCCGAATAAATTCTTTTTATCAGAAGTATAACGTGCTGGGATAAGATAAAGGAAACAAGTTATGTTATTGAAGATAGTACCTACAAGGGAAGGATGTCAGCGGGATGCCTGTTCCATAATATGTAACAATTTTTCTCGTTCCAAATTATTGCTTCAATCTTTTCTTTAATCTTTATAACTTTCGTACACAATGCGCTAATTAAATAACATCATTTTGACGCTAAGTGGTTACATACTTATAAGTCTTTACAGCACAAACATTTATGATTATTAATTTATGAATTACATAAATAAAATGAAAAAATTTAATGTTTTATTTTTGTGATGTATGAAACGTTACATTTATTAATATATTTTTATTAGCTTCCATATTTAGACTGGTGCAAATACTTATATACTTAATTATTATAATGAGTGTATAAAAGTATAATTATAAATATCTATTACCTATACACATAATACATAATATGTAATTCATAGATATTGTTGATAGTAATTAATAACAATTTAAAAAATATTGAATATTTATATTATGTAGATTTAAATTACTAAATTTTAGAGACATGTATCTACATATATAAACGCATTCATTAATACAACACACTACAACATCACGCCACTTCTTTTCCGAATAGGGACAAGGATCAGAACTAATAAAATAACATCTTATTGCGAGTTTAACTATAAATAATTGAGCCTTACATATGACGAAGCGGGACTAGATAGGTTAGGTTGCTAACCCGTAGCCCATATCCATTTTATATACAATTTGGTTTACAATTTGGTTGTCTTTTCGACTTCGAGAAGATTCATCATTCATTCAAGACCTCATGCATTCCTTTTTTTATCTCTCAATCTAGCCTGGAAGGTTACTGATAAATATTCATTTATTTATTTAACTGTTTATGCTTGCATATACCTATCATTTGTAAAGAAACAGAACATTTGAAATTATGTCAAAAGGCGTTTTTTTTTATTTCGCAATTGAAGTTTCTTTCAACAGATTTCTGAGAGAAAAGCCTTTATACATATAAAATGTGTTATTTTAAGCAAATAAAATGTGTTAAGCGAATAAAATAAAGTAATAAAATGTAAAACTAGAAGATGTCAAACAATATCTCTTTACGTTAAAATTCGTATGACATAATTGTTTATCCTTATGATTAAAAAGTTATTGAATAACATTAGAAAAGCTGCATTTGGACTTGAAAAGAAGTCCTCTTAAAATCTATACTGTGTAAGTACTTGTTTCAATATGTCTGTCCCTGTTATACTTACAGAATCAATGAGGATAAAAAATAGTTTATCTTCGTTGTTTTGTGAACTTGTTTTTGTGTGTACGGTAACGAAAGTCAAGAGGCTTGTTAGGCTGAAACACCTTTCATCGCAAACATCAATTTGGGATAAATTGCTACAAATTAGCTATGTTCATTTGTAAACTATCTCATAAACGAAACTCGTTACTGACAAAATACAGTTCTGAGAAACTTTTATTGTGCAATTCATATACACATACATATTTGTATGTAAATTTCAGTGGACCGTATGTATGTATATAGGTAGGTTCTCTTCACAAGATTGAAATAAAACAAGTTTGACTATGATTGGATTTTAACAGAGAACATTTGATTTTAAAGTATAAATAGGAATAATCCGCTAACAATCGTTTGATAGATTTGAAAGTTACGGAAAATGACAAAATCGTTAATGTATAAGTACGTAATAATAAAATAATTTATGGACAAGATTTTGAACACATAATATGTTTCATATAATAAGTCACATCATTTTCTGTTCGTGGTAAACAGATTATGAAGACACATCAAAATCACACTTCGAAACTCTTCTTCTTCTTTTCAGTGAGCGTCTGAGCTAGCATATGCCAAAGCAGAACAAATTATCTACTTTGGCTTATGCCAGTAAAGCGACAGGTTTCTAGCTAATCATCATAGACGAGTTTATTGTGATGAGTCCTTTTAAACTTTGGTCCATTTTTTGACCTACTAGACCTACCTAAAGAATACGCAAATAGTATATTTTATTTTATTTTTTCCTCCCCTAACCAGCATGTAAATAGGTACATACCACATATTTCAGTAACCAAAAGAAATATGATGATAAATGATTAAAAAAACCACGTACATATGTTTTAAATATATTTTTTTGGGTTAAGTAAATATATACACAATACTCGGTTTTAGTTTTTATAAAGTAGATTCAACCATTATTACTAATATATTTCACAATAAACAAAACATATGCGTCCATTCTTCCACATTCAACACCTCAGTATTATTTTTAAACAAAAATAACATACACACCACACACATATCTTGAAACGAGATAGAAAGAAAGGACTAAAAAGAGGAGAAAACATCAAAATCATGTGTTCATCATCATTAATAACATTATATGTGATTTTTAAGGAAGTATGTATAGTACAATGAACGAAATGAATGAATATAAAAACTTCTTATAAAGTATTAAAGTACATAAAGCATCCCATTTTAATTTATAATATAATCTCAGCGCCAAAAATATTTCGCACATACCTACATGATACTAATTTACTGCTTTGTTTGAAAATTCAAATTGAAGGTAATAACTGTACATAATATGTATGTAAGTACATCATACGTAAAGTAAATGACTTTTGAAGTTGATTGTACCTATATTAATATCATGTGAATAAAATATTCACCCCTTATTTTCCGTGACGATAACTACACAAGGAGCGTATCTTTATTAACATACAAATAACATTTTCCTATCTTTTTACTATCTCTTATAGTTATTTATTTCGTGTTTGTGAGGTGAAAATACAGATGAATATGAATACCAAGCAAAAGTGTAAAAGTTATTACGTATTACCCATTTAATGTATATGTAGGTATGTGTATATAAGAATAAAATACATGTCTAATATTTTAACTGTTTTTGTTGTATCGAAGAAACATAAAAGCCGTTAGTTATGTATAAAAAATCAATATCAATAAGTTAAATGTCAGATTATATCAAACGAAATCTGTATAATATATCATAATTCGATTCGCATTACTAGCAATTTACGATTGTGAAACTAAAATACGACCTTCATAAATTTATAACAGAGTCTGTAGAAGAACGTCTAAGTAACTTGATAAAAAAGTGACAAAGTAAACTTCCTTGAGGAAGTAACGAGCGAAATATTTCCTTCTTAATACTTTTTCATTCCACCTTTGTGTTGATAGTCGTAGCTACTAGCAATACATCGGTAATAGTATACAATAAAACCAACCGAAAATGGGTAAACATTCCATTGAATAAGAAATTCCATATTTTGTAAATCTCACGCCGTGTAAAATCACAATGAATATGAACCTTGACAGGACGCGTGATTCACTAAATTAATATCCTTGAAATCTAATCAACGCAATTAAAAACGCTTCTTTCTTCTTTCAATGCTGTCTTGTTCGCTCGTATGTGAGTTCTGTATACTCTATCCCTATATAAGACTGTTTTTTAAAGTTTTTACAAGGCGAATGTGTGACAGGGGTTGGTCCGCAATATTTCATGTGCGGTATCCAAAACGCACCCAAGCTCAGGTAGCAGACATTATCACTATAAACGTGGTTCATAACAGAGAGAAGTTTTAAAACAGAACTACGTCGTTGTGTGTAATAGAGTCGACTGCAAACATTTGAAATTCGTTACATATCAATGTTTCAGATTCGACACATAAGTAACTTATTATATTAAGTATATATAAGTAACAGCAAATTATTATATAAATCAGAACGTACAAACCCTAACGTTAATATTTACAAACTTAAAACTAAACATTAAATAATAGACTCCTTAAAGTTTCCGCTTAAAAAGCTGTCATTGCTCAGGGTGCCCAGCAGAGTGGTGGCATTACTTCTTTGAATAACCAAACTGATTTGTTGACGGAAGAAGCGGCCAGCACGGCGGTCGAAGCTTAGGTAATAGGTATTATAAAATGAAATTATATTTGAAATAATAGAAAATAGTAGATATAAAATGAGTCCCCGGTGCGTGCGTATCTGTCTGTCTGCATTCACTTCGATAACTACTGAACAGATTGGGATATGTATTTCACATATACACAACATTTCCCGAGAAAAGTTTTGTGTGTCAAAAATTGCCTTAACTTACATTAATGATTTGTAAAAAACATTAAATACACACAAATATTTAATATTAGTTATACTTAGATGAAAAAATGATTTGTGTTACATGTTTATGTTCATTGTGTAATATTTGTGTTTTAATAATAATCGAAGTAGTTTTACCTATTTAATAAAAATAACATAGTAAGTATAGTATGGTATTTTTAAGTTATTACATAAAATACTTTATTGTAAAATATAAACTTTTTTAAAACTATGGCCACTGTACAAGTTTCTATAGTAAAAATTCCTGACGAAACTATGAAACATAAAAAATAAAGCGGCTTAGAATAGAACTGCAAAGAAAAAATGACAACAAAAATATTAATCTCAAAAAGATAATGTACGTTCTGTTCGACCGTTCTTTTCTGCGATACACCGTCTTTTGTGCCAATTATGAGACTGCTTAAGCTGTGTAAAAAACTTTTAATAGTGGGTGGGAATTTGTGGACAGTGTAACGGCATTTGTCTATATTTTTATTTTACTTTAAAGTAACTTATCGACTTTAAAACATATTTTTTAATTTTGTAATTTTAAGACATAAATAAAGACAATTTTCGAACATTCTTGCCCTAATCTCTCTTAAATCAATATCAGCACAACTTTGCTCACATTCTTCAAAAGTAAAGTTTTTGAAGAGTTAAGAAATTTAAAAATGAAAAATGTTTAAAGAAAGTTCGTTAAAGGAATCGCTAATCGAAAGGTATTTGACTAAATAAAATCCAATAAAAAACCATCTACTTGGAAAGATCCCTTAGACACGAGCGAGGCAATTATTTAGCTTTCGATCTAAGTCATTACTAATAAGCACACGTACCTTTTCAACACGCCGCTTCGATAGTTAAGGCGAGTGTACACTATTATAAAAATAAAACGCCGAAGGATATTGACACTGTTTTAATGTTAATCAAGTTATAAATTTATGAATGTTTTATTATTTTTTATTCTTATGAAGCACATTTTAGACATTGTCTTGAATTTAGCTTTGTATGCTTAACAGCAGTCACTATTGTTAAAATTAGCAACACCCGAAGCTATTAATGAAAGGTAGCTGTTTCTATGGTAATAAATTTTTATACATAAAAAGAGAAAGAACTATTACAACTGTTCTTTCCCTCTTGCGAATTACATCCGTGTGAGAGAAATTTGCAAAATCTAATTAGAGAACGTGAGTCCACACTCGTTAACTTCAAAGGCATTTTTCAATTAAATTTGCGTGCACCTAGCCATTGGCGATGTTAGCTATGGAATTTCATTTAGTGCGCGCCAGCCCTAAGCTTACACCGCATGGTTCCACCAGTCGTCTCCGTGCAGGCAAATTATACCACTCACAGCGGGACAGAAAGCCTGTTTAACGCTGTATATCGAATTTCTCTCACTTACTTAAAGATTTTTCATTGCAGACCTTCTGAAAACGACCACATTTTTATTATCTTAAAACGCCGGTTAACCTCAAACAGAATTTTTATTAAAATTACACTCTTAAATCCCAATAATGAAATGTACAATATTCTTTAAAACGACTAGTCTCCTATTACAAGAAACTTTAATTTATGAACATAAAATAAAATTAACTTGAGGGATTAATTGTGGATCTAGAGAAAATTAATTGCTCTTAATTATAAGACAGTTCGATGTAACAATTTAAATTTCGTGCTCTCAAATATTAGTCAACCTTTGAAAAGACAGATTGTATAATGATGACTTGGTTTACTTATCATTGTACTCAAACAAATCTCGGAACTTGCGGTTGATGTTAATATTTTTGACAAATTCTCCTTGTTTAAAGTTAATTTGAACTCGACAGTTTCGTTTGAATAAATACTCGTTAAATTTTCAAATGGTACAGGTAAAGTAGACAAAACCAATCTTCTGTAACAGAGATTATCCTTGTCGAGATAAAAGAGACAATACTGTAAGGCCGACAAAGATTGAATTAGCATTACAAGATTACAAAAGATATTTCGACCGGCGCTATAAAGAAGTGGGGTCCTTTTACGTTAACGTTTTTAGTAAATCAATGAATTCATTTGTTAGGAATGTTCAAATTACGTGAATTGTTCAGACTTTATTAAAAAAGACTAGTTGTAGTAGACATTATGTGCTCACTATTTTTGTGAACTAGATTGTTTTTGAATTGTTTCATTATAATGGCTCTACTTTTATTTTCAGACGATTTTCCTTAAAATTTGTAAAAATTTACATTCCTATTGTTCGCATATTATTTCTATTGTTAATTCCTATTGTTCCTTAGTAAATTTAACTTCAACAAACCTTGTTATCTAGTTATAATGACTTGATTAAAAACAATACAATTTATTTCCACATTAAATGAAATGTACGCATTTGATTTCGTAAACCAGTCATTGCCAACTGTAGCATCAGTTTTATTACATAGGTACCAGTTGCTGGAGTGAAGGCGATGTTGCTTGTTTCTTGCATTTGTTACTCATTAATGACATTAATTTTTTCATGTGGAATAGACAAACTTATGTGTCAACATTTAAAGTTTATGTCTTCCATAATTTTCTTAAACAATAGTGTCTCAAAAATTTGTTATCGCCTCACTAGATAACAAGCAACGGGTATTATGTTGAATGCATTACCTTTGAACTTTGATAAGTCATAAACTTTCGAGACACCACGTTTAGAACTTTTGGCTTATTAAAGGCAATATTTCGTTTCGTCTTAAATTGCGTTACATCTATTACTTGTGTAACACAAAATCTTCTTCAGGAAAGACTCTAGCCTCTTTAATTATTTAATAATGATAATTACTGTTCTGTCGTGGAGGAATAAATTAAATCAATGAGTACGTGCCGCATACAAAAATTGTATTTAGTAGATAAACACATTATTTATTTATATGAAATATATTTACATAATACGTAAGTAAAAACCAATTCATGTAATATGTAATGTATACGCAATACATGTTGTAATATGTTTAAATTATACATACGTACAAACAATGTAGGTATGAACTGTTTCAATCTAATATGTCAAAGAAATAAATTATTTTCTTGAACCTTTTTAGATAAAATAAGGTTTATAAATTAAGACACTGTATATATTATATAATAACACATGAATTACAATTTATTAAAAAATACCTTTTTGGTAGTAACTATTTTTTGATACTGGGGGGAGAGGACTAAATAAGGCCATTGCTTTGTAAAAGATGGGACAGAAATGATCCAGTCGTTTAGCTAGTGACCCTGATGAAACATAATAGTTTTCTACCTTCATATCTTATTTTAAAGTTACCAAAAACTACTTTTTAACTTATATCTCAAATCTCGTCATTCTCCTCATGCATTTTCGCCTAAGTACATAATTATGTGAGTGCTTTGACATCATATAATGATTATTATTTATTTATCATTGTTTCTTCTTTTAATAAATTCGTTTCTGTTCTATCGGCACCAGATAAAATTCGTATACACCTTACTAAGCGGAGAAGAGCTTTAATGTAATTAAATTATGCCAACATGATCTAAAAGAAAAATATCCTAAACTAGCGACCCGCCCCGGCTTCGCACGGGTAAAAGATTTTTTTTAAATAAAATACAGTCCATGTTACTTGCTAATAATGTAGCTTTCTATAGGTAAAAGAAGTTTTGAAGTTGGTTGTTTAGTTTTTGAGTTTATCCATTACATACAAACAAAGTTTACGTCTTAATAATAGATTTAGATAGTATAGATTGAAGAAATGTAAAATAATAAATTTAAATTAAAAGTAATAAGATTAGTACTTTTATTATGAAGTATTATGGAAAATAAAAATATTAAGCAGTAGGCACGTAATGTATTGCGACACGTGATTTTTCCGCGTTGCAAGGTGCGCGGTGAGTGGGTCACATAGAAAACATGCTGTGATTACGAGTATCTGTGTCATCTACGGAAGAAGAAGCGAAGTGAAAAAAGGAAAGAGAACTACTGTTAAATATGAAATGTAACAGAAGCACTGATCACTATGAATACGCTATCGATACTTTATCACAACTACTATGTACTTGACTATTCGATGGCTTCTCAACAACTAAACCCTTACATGACCAAAATCAGACATTTACGCAGCCCCAATACACGCAAAAAATCCATTGTACCCTCATTCTTGTTACTAAAATGTTACAAAATATCACACGTGCGTAACTTATGTGATTAAAATTAATATGGAACTAACACTACATAATTATATTATTAAATAGCAAATGGTTAATTAATGTAAAGGTACGTTTTACTGATTATGCTCAGGTTGGTTGGATACCCAGTTAAAGTAAAAGAAAACTAAAATTAGTGTTGACCAACCAGTCCTAGTTTTATTTTTTGGAGGAGGACCTTAGTTAAGGACATTCCATAAATACGTCTCTCATCTAACTGCTTTTTTGTACCTTAAACGTATCCCCTAAAAGTTAGTGAAAACAAACAAACGTTAAGTATTACTTTAATTATTTATTTTTATTATTTTAGTTGTATTTTACTACAACTAAAACAAACTTTTGGTTTCTAGTTTAAGCTATGTGTTTAATATATTTGAAAATTGTTATTGAAAGGTATCTAAGGTTTGGTGGTCCTTCCTCATCGTTTACCCCATTAAAGATACATCGTGATGATATGTATGAATATAATTTATTAATTTTCTGTATGGAAATCTGTGTTTAATCTAATTATACAATTTTCTGACCGTATTTTATATTTAAAAAAAATTAAACAGTAAAAACATAATATTTTATAAAAGTTCTCTGTTTCAGATTTATTTTCAATCATTCATAATACAAAAATAGCGGACTTTTCGCAGAGGATTTTTAAATGAAACTACTATTTTGAACATATTATGTATTATATGACATTTAAATAATGATATGATAAGCCGATTTATTATTTTCTATTTTAAATAGATAATTAAAAACATGTATCCATAGATCTCTGGCGTGTAGGGAGACGTTATGAAATGAGTTAATCAATTGCGCTGTAAAGCGGCTATGTTACCGAGGTCTAGAGGAACTTGTTGCGGTCAGAGGTTCCCGGGCATACTTTAAAGTTGGAACCACAAACATCGTATATATCTACTAGATATGTTTGCTCAACTGTCTACTAGTTCGTAATTAGAGAACTCCGTGTTTGTCCTTGGGTAGTCAATGTATTTTGTTTTCCAACTACTACAGAAACACAGACGTAGACAGCCAGCATAGCTGGAGTATTGTGGAAACTTGTAACTTGTTGTACTAGGAAAGAAAATACGAAATGACTTTCCGCATCACGCGTACGATTGTGCGATGAATTTGCGTTAAATACATTGTGTAATATTATAATAGTCGTACATATTAAACATGGTTCGATAACAGTATATAAACATAACTAAAACACGGAAATGAACGCGATTACAAGGCGATTACCTTTTATTTTGGCTTGACGTTTTGGCCGAGATGCATCGGACGTGGTATCAAGCAAACTAGTTATTTTATAATGTGATATTGTAGGTAGTAGAAGTCTAATTACACAGTTTATCTGTGATTGTCTCATTTAATTGTTTTGTATAACGAAAGCTTTGTGTTGGCGCTAGAGTCAATTTCGCAGCGGCTAATAGTGTGGCGACTCGTGGACAGTGTTGAGAATGCAGGACAGTTCACATCGTCGAACCTATCGTGCTCGCTGTACCACCGCCAATTAAAATAAAACGTAGTAACGTAGCAACGTGGCCAGTGTCGTTGTGCCATTTTACTAATTTACCTGAGCGTCCTACTACATGGAGTTCGTATCACGAGACTGAAACTACGAACCACCTGATGTATCCCCACGGTAGCACCGTTATAATATATATCTTTAATTCAGTTAAAATTAAACTTAATTGATACTTGTTACGGTTCTTAACAAAGCATCACCGGAAAAGTTTAAAATTCGGTCATTTACATAAACATAAAACATAACATAACATACCTTCACGCTGTATCCCCAACGGGGTAGTCAGAGAGGACGGTGCGCCAGGAGTCACGGTACTTACACACCTCTTTCGCTTCCTCAAAACTCATCATTCTCTTCACACATTTTGGCCTAGATATGCGAGTGCTTTTGACATTTCCATCTGCTAACACTCTGGCTATTTGATCTTCATAAGTCAGCCTTGGTCTTCCTTGGCTTCTTTTACCACTCATTTTCGCTCTGTAGATTTTCTTCGTCAGTCTTTCATCACTCATTCTTTCCAAGTGCCCGAACCATCTAAGCATTCCTTTCTTCATTTTTACAATAACACTGTTGTGCAACCCTGTCCTACTGTGTATCTCATCATTGCTTATCCTGTCCGCAAGTGTGATACCGCACATATTTCTGAGAGACCGTCACTTCTGACCGACATTTCACGTTCTGAGAGAGGGTCACTTACCTTCCACTAATTTCACAAGATATAGCTAAAATATATGTTGGTATGTAAATAAATGTTAAATTATAAGTGAAATGAATCACGTACTACAATAGACTATGTAGTACAAATATGTTGGTACAATGCACTGCTTGACGCAGGCTGTATCATTGCTTAGCATTAATATATGTAGAGACAGAGCTTTGTTCATTCCCCATTATTTGAATTTAAAAGAGAATAACTCTTAAAATTAGTCTCCTTCTAAAATTTTTGTAGTGAAGTTCATGATTGTTAAACCAATTTATATGTCTGTGTTATTCTCATAAAATAATTCCTGTCTGCAGTAAATAGATATTATTTGCCATTATAAATCTCTCTACTAGCTTAGGAAAGTCCTAGGTACGCCTTTGTATAAGGTGAATTAGAAGACAAGTATTTTGCAGGCTGTTGTCAAGGCTTAAACGGAGTTTATAAATTTGTCGTTAGAAATGTAAAAAACCTTTGGCAGTTTTTGTGAGCCATTAAATAATATTTACTTTAAATAGAATACCAGAATAAAAGAAAGGAAACTCGATAAAAATTGATAAATGTCGCTTTGATCCTGACGTCTTCGCTAAAACTGCGAGAAGTAGAATCATTTACTACTATTAAATATATCTAACTACTTTTAAAAGATCACTTTCTTCGAAAAACAGATAAGCGATGGAATTAAGAGGCCTGAAGAATACCGTATAAAAAAACTAGCATAGTGCTTGTTGGACCACGCATAGTAATGAGTTCCGTAGTCAGCGTTAATGTTCACGGTTAAAATTTACCTGGGCGACAGAGCTTCGCTTTATGTCAATCGAGTTCTTTTATATTTCCATTTGTTGTTCTTGAAAAGCTAAAATTAATGCATGAATACTTTAGCCTATTGGTACTTCATAATATTGAAGTTCCAGTAGGCTACGGCTACGTACAGATGTCACTAGAATCAATGTTGCAGTAAAAAAAAGTTGTGTAAAAACGAGGTATTTCATTCTAAACAAACTTCGAAATAATACGTTACCTAAGTACAAAATTTCATTCGAGTCGTGCTAGCTATTTCCAAGAATTGGGAATACACAAAATTATTCTGCTGTCACTTAGCATGTAATTAAAAATATCCCATAGGTATTTTAAAAACAACATCTGATTCAAATTAATTTTCGTTGAAGTGTTTTGTAAGTTCTACTACTTCTACTAATACTTAAATTTTTTTCAGAATTTTTGAGTTTCGAGTGCCACCCCTAATTATATTTTTTTCGTAATTTCACTTCACCAATATATAGCACAGAATACTTACCAATGTTAATAGTCTCCGAGTAAAATGGCTGTGACATACGGAGAGACAGACGTACAGGATGAAATTATGAGGGCTCTGTTTTTTAAACGGTTTTATTTAGCTTGCTAGCTTGCTGTTTGTTCTTGTGTGGGTCAAATCTAATAGTTGAAATTTTACCCCGTTCCTGTTGACCGACTGATCTGAAATTTGGTACACACCTTTAGTTTCGATGACAATATAATTACGTATATTCAGTCTTATTGTAAATCCAAAATGGCCGCCACCACAAAATAGCGGATTACAAATTTTTTTCAACCCACTCAATATGAGTATCAAATAAAAAGGATTGACTAGTAGACACAGTGCTCTTTAGAAAAAAATCCTAATCCAAAATGGTGTTCAAAACAAAATGGCGGATTATAGAGTTTAGATAGTTACATTAAAACTGAAATCTAAGCATCTAATTAATACAAAGGACTTTTGTTAACTTCCCCCACCGAAGTCAAGATTTCATATCGTCTCCAGGACTGTGTGGCGTTAGGGTGGGAAATAACTAAATAAAAAACCAAAATCTTAAAAATAAAATGTGTAAAAAATTTTTTTAAGTTAAACGGTTTTATTGTAAAGAAACATAATAATGATGCAGATAATGTACTAAAAGTTAAAGTAAAAGCCAAAAAATAATTGGTAGGTACCAAGTCATAACACCACTCTCCTCATCAATCTAGAGATTCTAGAGCATTGATCAGACTAAAAATGAAATCGTGGGGTGCGTCAAATTTCTATTATTTACAGTCAACTGCTCATATCAATATATGATTTGGATGCATATCTTGATAGACAACTTATGCAAAATGTGTGTAAAAGTAAATCCGTCGCTATCATCGTGTGACATCACAGAACGATCATTAACATATTTACTCAGGTTACGCTACGCCCCACAATTTATTTTAGTCTAATCAATACTCTAGAATCTATATTGATGAGGAGAGTGGTGTGATGACTGGTACCTGGTACCTACCCAATTTTTTGATAGCTTTTAGTGCATTATCTGCATCATTATGTTTCTTTACAATAAAACCGTTTAACTTAAAATTTTTTTTGCTCTTTAACTACGGAACTCCAAAAACCGGTCAAGTGTACGTGGTACTTGGGCAGTGTTGTGTGTTGTTACTTTGTTAATTGCCATCAGTCGCAAAATAAATATCGACATTGAGCTGTTGATATATTTAAGTGTACAAACAATAAAAGAAAATGTCAAGAGCGTGCCGGCCACACAATTAAGAGCTCCGTAAGATTTCGGTTAAAGTAGAAGTTGAATTTAAAAAAGGAATCAAAAAAATATTGGGTACGAATTTCCTTTTATTTTGGTTTTTATTCTTATTTTTGAATTAAGATTACGAACTTACGTCTCTGTGTCATATGTTAGCTCATTTAGCTCAAGATGATGAAATAAATCGGTTATGAGAAACGGACAGATTTTAATTTAAATGGACCTTCATCTTGCCGTTGCTAAGGAAAGCAACTACCATACCAAACGTTTGTCACGTTTACCTAGAAGACACCTATTTACTTAAATAATTAAATTATAAGTGTTCCACTTTTGCCATTTTGATTACAGAAACCTAAAATCGGATTGGATCGGACTAATATTGGGTCCTTACATATGAAATTGGCGTTTTGTACGGGAGGAATATAAAGTCAATTTTTTTTTTGTAAAATATATTTAATTAATCAAAGTATGCACCGTTGTTATCTATGCACTTTTGCCACCTCATAGGTAGTTCATTGATCCCTTTACTAAAAAAACCATGGGGGCGAGAATCAATAAACTCTTTGAAGGCGGTTTGGACTGCCGCATCGGAGTTGAATTTTTTTCCTTGTAAGAAATTGTCCAAATTCCGGAAAAAATGGTAATCTGTTGGAGCAAGGTGCGGGGAGTACGATGGATGTCGCAGACATTCCAATTGTAGCTCATCTAACTTAATGGTTGTTTGTTGTGCAGTGTGTGGTCTTGCGTTGTCGTGAAGCAGCAGTGGCCTAGAGCGATTGACCAGTCTTGGTTGTTTAGCAGCTAGTTCTTCCTTCATGGTTTGCAGTTACTGACAATAAATATCTGCCGTAATCGTTTGGCCAGATTTTAGAAAGCTGTAGTGAACGACACCGGCGCTAGTCCACCAAACACTCACAAGTAACTTTTTCTGAGTCAATTTTCGTTTAGGGTAGGATTTGGCTGGGTGTCCAGGGTTCAACCATTGCGACGAGCGCTTCCGATTATCGTACAGTATCCACTTTTCATCACAAGTAATGATTCGATTTAAAATCCCTTCATTATTGTGTCGGTTGAGCAAAGTAACACAGCAGTCGACGCGTGTTTGCAAGTTCGATTCACTCAATTCATGGGGTACCCATCGTTCAAGTTTTTTACTTTCCCGATTTGCTTCAAGTGGATTAATACAGTTTTGTCACTTACCCCGAAGCCTGCAGCTGTCTCTGAAGTGCTTTGTGATGGATCCGCTTCACAATAGCCTTTAATTCTTCATTTTCCACTTTGGTCTCCGGCTGTCCACGGGGTTGGTTCTGAAGGTCGAAATTTCCAAAACGAAAACGTTGAAACCAAAAACGTACCGTGCTTTCTTTTGCGACCCTATCGCCGTACACAACATTAATCCTTCGAGCACTTTCTGCAGCACTGGTGCCACGGTAGAACTCGTACTCGTAAATATACCGATATTTCATGTTTTCCATTGTGCGCTAATAAGCGACGCCAAAGAAAAAAATAATAAGGAAAAAACAAATGAATGACTGTTTTCAAAACTCAAATGTACCAGCTAAATGAATTTATAAATTTGAATTTGGAATTCTTAACCAAAGAGGAGATATTTCAGATCAAAGTGGTCAGTACAACAAAACGCTAATTTATAAATATTATAAAGAGAGTGTGAACTTTGTAAGTTTGTTTTTATGTGGAGAGTAACTTTTCTGTGTCTGTGTGTACTGCTGGAAGTTCCCCCAGTTCATTGTTTGGTACCTACCCATAATACAAGACTTGTGCTTAGTTTGGAGTTACACAATTTGTGTAATTGTTTGGAGTATTGAAAAAAAATGTTCCCAATATATTTTTTTACGAATGTTTAAATATTTTGCCTACAAAAAATACTTATTACATTTTTTTAATACGTAAAGAACCAAATCAAGACAACGTTAATTTAAATTCTGGTCAAAAGAGACACTTGTAATGGAATGTTACGAAAGTATTCGAATACAAATAGTGAGTAGTCGATACGTCTGCACAATGGCTGACATTTCGATTCGATTCGAACCTTTTGTCCGTCAAAGTAGACGGACGAATGGAATGGCCGTGACGAGTATTCATCTTGGTTTAGATTTCGTTACAATTTCAAGATCGCTCTGTGTTTCACACAGACTTTGAAATTTTATTTATATTGTGAATATTATATAAAAGTTTAAAAGTGAAATAAATACCTGTTCCGCAGAGATATTTATCTGCTACCTGTTTGCATATGTCTTACTCCATCACTGTCTTTTGAATCTCTCGCCGCGATATGCGATTGCTTTTGACATTTCTGTCAACTAAAACTTTGTGACGTTTATAAGGGGACACATTTAAACTGTCTGCATTTAAAAAATATTAGCTCTAAAAAAATTATAGACGCTATTAAAAAATCTTAGCATAAAACAATAGATTTTGCGATGAAAAATAAAATTATTTATAAAATAAATGAACAAACTTGATAACTGTCATGCTGACATCCTGAAAAAGACGTCTGTCATGATACAAACGTCTCGCCATAGTTTGAACTTGGCTGCCGCTGAGGATCTTTGAATATGGCTGGATACCGTACTCTGAAAGTACTCTGAGGTAGTTGAAGACAAATTATATAACCTCAAGTAACCTTTGATTACTAATGCTTCATTTTTGTCTCTTTCTTACTCTTGAAAATAACTAGGAAATACACTTACTAGTATATAAAAGATTGCTATATACCGACAGCAAAAAATAAAAAGATATAGAGGTGAATAGAGCAAGCGAGTCACCTAGTGGAAAGCAATCACCGCCGCCCGTGGACACCCTCAATATCCGGGCGGGTACGTTGCGGGACTTTAGGGAAAGAGGGAAAGAAGGGAATGGAGGAGAGGAGGGAGATGAACCACCGGCACTCTCACTCACCGAACGAAAAACAACAGCTATAAATGCAGTTGTTCACGCTGATAATCTGTGAGAGGGTGGTATTTCACCGGGCGAGCTGGCCCAATTCGTGCTGCAATGCAGCATGGTTCTACCATACAAAACTCTACTTCAACTACCTCCTCAGAGTGCGGCCTCCTATTTAAATACCGCTCCATGTATAAAGCGAATACTGATCTGGCGCTTCGCCGGCCGCTGCCACGGCACGCTGGTTTCGCTCGCTCGCCTCTACCATACAAAACTCTACTTCAACTACCTCCTCAGAGTGCGGCCTCCTAGTTAAATACCGCTCCATGTATAAAGCGAATTCTGATCTGGCGCTTCGCCGGCCGCTGCCACGGCACGCTGGCTTCGCTCGCTCGGCTTGCGCGTTGTCGTAAAAATACTTACCTAACATAACCTAACCAAAAAGAGTGTTCATATAGAAATTACAAAAATATAAATGTAAACTTGTAAACTTTAAATGTTGAATACTTACATAGAATGTCTTGTGATATAAATATACCGTCTCAAAAGAATTTTGTTAAATTTTACGCAACGTAAAGCAATCTGAACTTTATTCTGTATTTGACTTCATAAATGCCTCCCACGTGTTTATTATTACCGTTACACCATAACATTAAAGTGATTAAAGTTGTAAACAAAATTTTATAGCGAAACTATTAATTTTTGAGTTTAACTTATCGATTGGATAAAAATAGTAAATTTCGGAGACTATTAATTTTAAAGTACATGTCATTAATATCGGCAATAGCCAATTTATAGAGAAATCCATTTATTTTAAAGATTGTGAGTTCTAGATAGAATTACTGATTCAATTGCTCCATTATTATATCCCATTTATAACTCCAGTCTTGGTCTTCATTGTTTTCTTTTCGATACTTACCTGTATAATTTTCACAGCAGTCGTTCTTCACACGTTGTTTTTTCATCCCAAAAACCAAAAAAATATTTATTTTCATATTTTATTCGATAATTAACATCACTGTAAAAATCAGTTAACATCGTTTGTTAAAATTATACAGGGTGTATATGAAAACGGGACAGTTACTTTAATGGATGAAAGGGCATAACTTTAGTATGTAGTTACAAAAAGAATTATCGAAAAAAACGTATCCGTTTAAGAGTTATGACCGTTTTAATTTTCAAGTGTTATCCCCACCATTTCTCGTAAAATTAGGTTGATCGTGTACAGTTACAGATTTTAAATCTTACGTTTTTTTATTTTGTAATAATTTCATCCGTTACTGAAATACAGCCTGAAAACCATTTTCGAAAATAATGCGTATACCCCAATGGGAGTGGGGATAACACTTGAAAATTAAAACGGTCATAACTCTTAAACGGATACGTTTTTTTCGATAATTCTTTTTGTAACTACATACTAAAGTTATGCCCTTTCATCCATTAAAGTAACTGTCCCGTTTTCATATACAGCCTGTATATTGAAGTGTTTTAAAAAACGATATTAATTTGCTGGTCGTGCTGCTCGCGCGATCTTCGTTGCGTTTACGTTACATACGAGTATATTGTGTTATATGTATATATGTGTACGTTATGTTGTGGCATGTTGCAACAAAAGCATTGCGACATTTCTTCCAATTTGATACGGACCACTCATAATAATAATATCAATTAATTGATTTTCATATTAAAAACATTGCACGAAATCTACTATTCCTAAGAGATTAAATTTTTAAGGAAACTTTATTACATATGTACATAATATGTTAGACATCTTTAGCATAGATTAAAGAACTAAAGCGTTGATTAGTCATACTCTAAATAGCCACAAACAAAAGTCACATGAGATTGGCAGTCTGAAGTAACTTACATTTCGTTTCTTTTTATTGCCAAAGTATTCATATCTAACTAGATGAATAACGAATTAGACGCATAAATAGTTACCGTCAAAAAAAATACTGTAATAGGAACTTACAGTAGGTATCTATGTCTCAAACAAAAGGCGATGCGATAAATAATAAGGAAACTAATAACAATGTATCTTTATAAAGGAATAAAATATCATTGGTTTTATTTTTTGGGTCGGAGTCAGAGAGCAAATATTAATAACAATATATTATAAATTCGAGATTAGGTAGATACAAACAAGAGACACGAATACTTAATAGACAATTTTGAATAAAATATGGCATACTTTAAGTTCATTGTGTCCTTTTTAATTTCCTATAATGCGACTATGTTCATATCAAAAATATAGCCAAATTATTTAAAAAAATATTTCTTTCTGTTACACGAAGCCAGATGCCATAAAATTCGCCTTAACGTTGAATTGCGATTAAGCATTATACATAAATTAGATGGTAACCCATTAGATAAACGTTATGCATATTTAAAGGTTCATTTAAAATTAGATAACAATCAAATTCCTGCCTATTATATGGAAGAAGATTCGCAAAAATTGATAACATCGCATTTTATTCATTACCAAAATAAAGGAGTCGATCAAACGACATTCTTAAATAGCACGTTCTTTTAAACCAGGCTATTGATAAAATCTATTGCGTCTCAAACCGATCATGTGTACAAATAAAATTTATTCATAAATAGGTATCTATAAAGCGGTGAAGGAACTCTACGTATGTAAAAGTCTTAATTAACTAAAAAGCAGACAAGTTATCTGGCTACCGAAGAAATATTTCATCAATCATAGGTGGTTTGATTGATAATGTAACGTGAATTACTGATAGATCGACTTGCCGGCTACAGGTATGTGCGTCTAACAATTTATTTACATGTGTTTGTACCACTTGTTGATATTGCCAACGGTAACATAGTTTTTGTCCAAGAAGCTACAATATTTGGAGGAGACAATTTTTATGTTTTATACACAAATGTATTTTTTTTATCAACATCATGTCTCAATTGCCGTTATAAGAAAAGAAGAATAATAATATACACTGAGCAAAGGCTCTTTAAGATCACACCTAAAAAGGAAGAAAAATAGATTAAATAATACCTACTGATAATAATAATAACGAAAAATATATTAAACACTATGTAAAATTAGCTTATTAATGCGTTTTAAAATAAGATTTTATTGCTAATTAAATTTTCTTTTTATTCGTCATCGTCGTTATTATTAATCCATATTACTTCTAAGTCAAAACGAATTTATTCAAATCAACCTAACTTCAAGGTGTTTTTAATAAGAAATTTACTTTCGGCTCGAAAAGAAACCTCGAACACATAGAAAAACTGACAAGAAATTTAGTCAGGTATCATCTCTTCATCAACATTTTACAATAGATACGTAAAATTAAAATACAAAATTGTCTATTCAATGTGATATCATCAGTTAGATGCAGGTCTTTTAAAAAATCCGACACTACACTCACTCTTCGGAATGTTATTTTCAGACATCTACGATTTAAATTCGTTGACAGTCGTCAATTATAGTGTTAAAAATCTAAAGGAAAGGTAAAATGTTCTATACTATAATTTGAAAAATCTTTTTGACAGCACTTCGATGAATATCACCTTTACTTACGTACTTATTATAGCTCCATGCAATAGATTCGAGATACATGCGCGCTAACGAACCGTCGGATGTGATTGAGAATCATCGCAGAGGAATGATGTCCTATACGGAAGCCATTATAAATCATGCTCGGACAGTAGCTCATACATCAATAAGGTCGATTATTTGATAACTCCACAAAACACGGTCACTGGTTGTTACAACCGGCATCAATGAATAATTAGAAATAATATACGTAGCTATATTTTTATCAGAGTTAAGATGGTGCCAAAGTACGGAATAAATTTTTAATAAATACCTTCCTAAGCATTTAATCAAACATGTATATACTATAATATTTACCGACTTATAGTAAAAAAAACTACTTATTAGAAAAAAAAGTATCCTAAGAAATGCTGTAATAAAAAAGTATTACATTCGTATTATAATAACTATGTACCCTATTACATGTTCTAAACTAATGAAGTTAAACTTACGTTAATTTATTCAAATGAAACAATGTTTTCATTATTAGATCTTATTTAATGCCAATTATGAATAAGTATAGTTCGCTAATATTGGCAATAAATATGTCCATTTAAAAGAACAATAATTATTTCTAAATGACTAAGAATTTAATAGATGATGATGGACTGACCTTGGTTCTCATATCAGCATAAAAAATGTGTAATAAAAAGCAACAATTACTTAATTAGAGATTTAGTAGATAACCGAGGCAGCTGTGCCCATCAAAGATCACGATCGACCGGACATCAATTCGTTACAAATTTGACCATTTAGTTACACCTCGTTGAGTCAAGGACTCTTCAACTCATTCCGTGCACAATAAAGAGTAAAAAAATGAAACAAATTAACCGATTGAACCTGTTTTGTATGAGGACCCCTAAAGAGCGGGTTTCTCTTAAACTCAACTAATTTATATCCACCTGTATCATAAACAATATCATGAGGTGATACGGGGTGTTCCTGACGCCTTTATATTTTCATCTTTAACGAATAGCGCTTAAAAGAGATAATATAATCTTACTTATTAAGTTGTTAGTTTGAATGCGAAATCTTGAAATTTTTTTGACTCTGCGGAGTTTGCTCAATAAATATGACATAATCGTACGATATATTGGTACGATATTTTTATACTGTTTAAAAAAACAAGTTTTTCAACTTGACGGAAGCGTTTTGTTTACTTCTAATCTTTTGTTAAGTAGTTAAACATTCAAAATCAAACGGCATTCTTTTTATTTTTTTTGTTTTCTCTCAACTTTTCTTAACAAAACTAACAACGAAATCAAACTGTATACTTGTAATACAGTTTTACATTGGCGCCTGTTATTAAAAGGTCCTATTCGGTGTTCGGCGGCGGTTCACAATATTCCATTTCGTCTGCCAGTGGGGGGTTTGGCTGCTTCAATCGTTGCGACAATTAATCACAGAGCAGCAGTGTCATCCGGCAACGGTCTAACGAAAACATGTCCGACGAATTTATCGAAGTTCCTTTTTTAAGTTTTTTTTTTCGTACATAAACGGTAAGCGTTCGTCGGAATTGATATGCTGATTAAATTTTGTTTCAACTCATTAATAAGTAATATAGTTTAATAAGAGTAAAATCTTTAATAACATCATACCTCTACAGAATCAAAGTAAGGTAGTTACTAAAATTATTTCTTGATATACTTATCAATAACATGTACTTACATAATAAAAACCTTTTAAGAAAGTAGATACGCATACAGGTATGCTAATAATATGTAGTTTACACATTTTTAAGGTATCGTTTCAATATTCGGAAAAAAATCGGCCAACTGTGTGTCGAGTCACGCACAGTGTAGGGTTTCGTAGTTGCCCGTCACAATATGCGTACTACATAAAAGCGGTTTGTAACGTTGTAAATTTTATATCATCACTTAATTATAAATTGAATATAAAATTATCTGCGGAACATTTAATTATAGTAAATAACACAATGGTTCGCGAAGGTGCGACTGCGTAGCTCTGGGGCGCGTGCAAGATTTGTCATTTAGAGGGTAATTAGCTATCTGATCTCATTTATTGTTACTGCACATCTGAAAGCGAGAATACCCATAAACGCATACTCATAGCGTTCTTAAAATAAATAATAAATAAAATTCAAAACTACAAGCTGCGTTGGAATCCCGCTGGGGTGAGTTTCTATTTGCGTATTGTAATTTAGTGCTTAAATTGTAAGCTGCTCTAACGCTGCGTTGTGAGATATCTATGTTAATTGAGCCACTGGACCTTTAGAATTCATGCACCTACCCACCGTGCCTACACCTGGTCTGATGCCAATGTTCTGGGTTTCCGGGATTCCCTGTATAAGCTTGGAGCCTACGCCTGGTCTAGGCTAGGCTCGGGAATAACTGCGTGGTCTCTAATTGGGACTCAACCGACTTCCGGACCACGGCATGCTGTATTACACGTTTCACAACAGGAAAACCATACTGGTAAGGCCAGTGACTCCATCCTATCTAATACCTAATCACCTTGTACGGCGTATAGCGAGTTGTCGATAAATAAAGTTGGTATCTAATCTATGCCAATTTTATTTAACCCACTCCCATATTATATTACTCCATTCTGTTTACCGGTTAACCTACATACTAACACGCGAACCGGGACAGGCTTTTTGATACTGTGAGCATTTTACGAAATTTCTACTTATTGAAGTACATTTTATAAGTTGATCGGCTATTACTCATTAACCTACTTTGCTGCGATTGTTTTCCTAATTTTTTGACATATTCAAAAACAACGGTTTTGCTGGTGGTGGTGGGGGAACACTTTTGCTTGTAACAAAAGTGACCATTTCAAAGGTTAATATTTCGTTAATACTAAGAGTTTCTGAGTTAAACCGCGAATAGACGGACAGATAGATATGGCAAAACTAAAAGGATTCCTTGTTGACTACGGTACTTTAAAAATGAACATTCATGGAATCGTCTTGTTGCCCGTCCATCAGTCTGTCGTAGCTGTTTGTCTCGAATACTATTTACGGCAAGCGTCTATAGGTCTAAGCGTCTGTCTGATTGTATCAAATGGACAAATTTGTGGTAGTCCACGGTATTTGCAGCAATTGGATTGCTGACGCACGGCATCAGCATTTGGATTTTCGTAGCGAGCAGACAAACTGCGCATTGTCCACTGATCGGCAATCCGTATGACGCGATGACGTCATCAGTACGATTTGGAGAGTTACCTTAAAAATTCGTAATTTAATAAAACAAAATAAAAACAGCTTGGGACACAAATCCTCAACAGGTGTTGCCATCAGTAACTGTTATAACTGGTCTGATTGTCGGATAAATACATGCAATTTTAAATGATGAAAGCAAATCGTTTCAAAGTGCGACCATGTAAGCAAATGGCTAACAAATTCTTATACTGTTAAAACTGTACGGGGACGTATTTGTACAATACGCAGTCATATTATAAAAATAAGCTACTATTAAAATAACGTTGTCACTAGAATAGCGTTATTAATGATAACAACATAATTTTAACGTTATTTTTAGCCTTGTCAATGATAACGTTATTTTGAGGTACTAGGAATTACTTTGGGAACTCTGGCCCGACTCACCGTTTTATTCGCCGCATTACGTCTTTCTTTTTTATTTGGTCTGATGTTTCTTTGACATTTTAACACTTTTTCGAAAATGCTTGTCAAAATTATTTTATTATTATTTAAGCATCAGTCAAAAAATTTTTAAATGTATCATGAACAGAAGAAGAAGGACGAAACATTATCAGAACTGCATTTTAAAAGATTTTTTTTTTAAATAAAGAAAGCTCCACTACAATTTTCTTTTGGGGTTGGCAGTATTTTTCGAATGAAGGAAAACTCTATAAAAACTTTGTTTTGCAGTTGGCAGTTAGTTTCTAATAATATGGAACACTAATTGGACAAGTGTCACCCGCACTTAGCCATTTTTTTTTAATTTATAAACAGTGAACGGAATCATGAGTGTGATTACTAACAAAAATATGAATATGACCCAAATTTCTCGGGATGCCCTGTTATATGGTTAGTGCCTTGGTAACTGATATAAATAAGTTACTAGGATTTCGAAAAAGGATGATTCTAATCCTTATATATCTTTCTCTATGAAATCTATGTTACATTTATAAAAATTAACGGTAGGAAATTATTTACCAAAAATAAGCAAATAAAACAATCATTTGCAAGTAGAATCTATATTATTCTCAAAAATAAACAAAATTTAACAGCTTTTACTAAACTACTTATCAAATATAAAATCATTGTATAACCAAATAGTTGCTCCAGAGACAATCTGAAAAAAGTTCCAATCAAGTGATTAGATACCCTATAGCACCGTTTCTCATTTGGTGGATCACGATCCGGCACCGGGTCACAAAAATAAGATACAGGGTCACAACATTGCCTGCTTGTTATAATAATACTAGGAGGAAATGCATCGATCATCGTCGCACCGGACCTCAGGATAAATCTATCGTCGTTTCCGGCAAACTTGGATTCCCTGATCAAAAATAAGAAGCTCAAATTTTCACTAACAGTCAACAATTCAATATAGGAGAATGTGGAGGGACACCGGATGGTTAAGATAAAGACACAATAAATATATCACTATGTTATTTATTGAGATAATGAATATCATGAATGTTTGAGCTACCTTTTAGCTTAGGAGCTTAGGCATACCTTTGGCATGAAAATATTTAAGATCGATCTTAATAACTATAAACTAAAACAATTTTAATCAAAAATTATAAATCTGAGTTCACCCCATACCTATGGGTCAAACCCAATAGGCATTTTATATTAAAGGGGTGAATACAGATACTAACAATAAAACAAAGTACTCAAATTATTCGCAGTTTTTGCATACGAAAAATAATAATTCTTGCTCAGAACAACCACTGTAACTTTCGTGAGCCCATTTGAGACAAGCAGTGCATTAATACCGTTCATCTGTAGTTTGTTTGACTGTACTTTTCGCCACAAACCAAACACTCTGAATCTTCTTGATTGCTTTCTTTATTCATCTTTTTACCGATACCTTTGCCTTTAAATTTTATTTCAGTAACTGATGGCGTAGCCTTTTCACCCAGTTCATTTTGATACGGCGAATTAGTCAAAATTGCGGTTTTTCCTCGGCGCGTTGATGGCCGCATGTTCTTTTTAAAATGAGGAATAGGCATGATATCCTTCGGTGATACAAGACTTATAGAATCTGAAAATTTTTGTCCTTCTGTAGATGTTCCTGCTTGCGGGGACGGAGTTCTTTCACGAGGCAATGGATCCTGAGAGATTTCTATTGTGGTTGGTACAAATGATATTTCTGTAGTATGTGACGATGCAAAATCTACATCTGTGAAAATATTGGGATTCAGTGGGTTTTGGTAAAAGTAGACACTGCATTTTACATAGTAGCGGCACGATTATAAGCAGTTCCAAACAAAGATGTCATTTGAAATTGGGTGACGGCACGTCTCGGATGATTTAGAAGCCACATTGGATTTCTTGCGAGTAAAACGTGCTCAAAGTGTCCCATAAAACCAACATCAAGTGGCTGCAAGCGATACTTGCAGTGATGTGGCAAACAAAGCATTATGATGCCATAATCACGAGCTAACTCAATAGCTTCTAGGTTCTTAGTGTGAGTGGAGTGACCATCTAAGATAAGAAGCACAGGATATTCTTTGCTTGGTTTTACACAACCAATAAAGTGATGCATCCATTCGGTGAAAATATGTTATTACATCCAACCACTTGAATGGCATACAGCTATTGTGCCTGGTGGTGCACCATCCAAGAGCTCACTCTTCATTCGTGTTCGAGGAAAAATCAAAGTGGTGGAACATAATGTCCAGCTGCAGAAAAGCAAAGAACTGCCGTTACCAACTGTCCCCGTTCAGCCGAAGCTAGTGCACCAACTTGTTTTTTACCTTTAACCGATATAATTTTTCCTATTTTTTTTGGTACAGAGGTCAATCCAGTCTCGTCTATATTATAAATTTGCGTGGAATTGAAAGCGTGTTTAACAGCTCTACACTACAGCTCTATTAAAGCCCATTGCTCTTGCAGCTGATGTAGCCTCAGGTGATCTTAATGACAATTCAGAATGTCGTTTTAGAAATCCACTTACCCAATCATAGCCAGCGAGTCCGTTTCTTTATTAAAAGGATGGTATAAATTATTTCTTTCAGCTAATTGGAATGCTAAACGACGTCGCAGATCTGGATTTTCCACCTTTGATCTTCTTTACACGATCTTATAAGGAACTTTTAGGTACATTATATGTGCGGGACGCTAAAAGATATCTCATTCTGCCTTCCGTCACTGAATTTATGGCTAAAAGCATGTCTCACTCCAACCATTGCAGCCTATTTGACTTTCTCACATATGTACGCGGCAATTTGACGCTTGCACTCTGCAAAAAGTTTAAAAAAATTAATTAAAAAGAGAAATAAAAGAAACGCCCACAATACCTACATATAAATCGATCGGGGTGAAACCGAATAGTCGAAATCACCGCGTCCGCTTGTACCCCACAAGTACTCGTATCATGTTTGAAATTGTAATAAGAGGTTATGTTTACACTCATAGCAACAATAAATACTGTTTTAGAAGGTTAAATATGTCTTACTTCTTAAAAAATACAACTGCATTTGATCGCACACTGCTAAACTTAATTATAACACTTAAAAAAATCAAACTATTAGATAACTTACCTTTGTTTTCAATTTTCGTTTATAGAAGCACGCGCTGAGATGTTGTCGTCGCCGCCATTTGCAACCGCACTGAGTAAGCGTTCGCGCGTATTTCTCCACTAGCTAGAACGAGTACGCTATACATGGAGTAATGAAATAGCAACTATCTAGTTTCACTCCCTATCCGGTGTTCCTCCACATTCCCCTACGTATCTTCACGCTGTATCTCTAACGGGGTAGTCAGAGAGATATTCAGGTAAGTCTACAGGTAATTCAATGTAATAATACCAATCAACCATTTATTATAGTTAAAAGTTATAAATAAAACATTCTTTTTTAATATTGTAATACATACATAAGTACTTCTGTTACCAATGAATGCATTTTATTTTATGTAATATACCGCGGGTTTAAATTCTTGAGTGAGTCACGAGAAATGAAAATTACCAGCCCTGAGCAAAACAATGTTTGGGAAACGCTGCTCTATAGGATATATAGGATGTATGGGATTCAGAATCCTAATCATAACATATTAATAGATTTATATTAATATTCGAAATCATTTTTTATTATTTTGCAATTGTTATTCATTTATAATATTCCAGTACCTACCTAATATTATACAGAACTTTATGTCAGCAATTTTAGTCTGATCTATTATTTTCTGTCATAACTGTAACCAAGGTTAAATTTATTTCAATTTCAATTTCTGTAACAAAACTCTTCTGCTAAAATGAAAATAATCATTTTTGAACGTCAGTAAAAATTATTACTTATGTGTAACATGTACCTATGTATTTCTTTTATGATAGAAATTAAAATAATAATCACGACAGGCTTGCCAAATCGATAATTGTGTTATTATAAAAGGCCGAAGTAAAATTATCCCGAAATATTTCAAGATCATTTGTTATTGTCTCGACGTCTCGCAGTGAAACGAATCTCTTTGATGTTCAATATTACTTTTTGCTTATCAGTGTGTGGATAGCAGGCGAGCGGTAATCAAATTGGTGAAATTTCAATCGATTTTTGCAGTGGAGGCAATAATTGCAATGGTTGAATTATAAAGGTACGTTCAAAAACTGATATTTTTAATGTACATATGTATTAGTAAGCTAATAGCGTTATCAAAACAAATTACAAGTTTACTACACGTACATTCAGGGTGGTCTGAGTATTACATAAAACACACGATCCATTGCAACTGGAAGTAAAGGCTCTCTCGCGTATGAATGTAAGGGTCATGTAGAAACTTGAGCCCGAGCTAATCAAAGACGTAAAACAGGAATTTATTGTGTGCACCGTTCCTTGGCAAGTTTATTGTACAGTGCTATGACGGTAACAATTACTCAACTCTCGTATAAACTCGGTCCCCTCAAGATTTGTTGTGCTGTTACAATAAACGCCAGGCGTATTGTTGGACGCAGCCCGCTCGAAATTATAAAGGCACACATTGTTAATTTTTATAGGTATTCGCAACATTGTTTCAGAGAATTGTACCGTCCGTTCCATGTCGCAATCGTCCGGTAATTCATATTTACCCATTTACGAAATTACCGATGATATTCGTTAATCAAAAGGCGATAAATTGTATGGCAGCCGAGAGTTACTAAAGAATATTAGACAACCTACATGAAAGCTTCTAATCCAATTATCTCAACGGGGTACAAGAACTTATTATGAAAACTTTCTTAGAAGGATGCTCGTAAAGCCTCCACACAAGATGAAGTGATAATCACGAGGTAAAGAAATTCGTCAAGAAACATTACAAGGAGCTAAAAGTTAACACTTTCTATTTAAAAGTTTCCCGTTTCGCTCGCGCCCGCAACGTTTAATTTCCGCCAGAGAAATTATCAGGAAGAACTAAGCCAGAAGGCTTTGAAAAGTAAACGACAGTAGCAACCTGCTCTTAACTACCTGTCAACTACTGCTTCAAAACACTAGTTTCATTAAATGGGGAATAGACTCATTTGGTTTTAGTGTACATATGTAGTTATATGCTATGTGTTAAGGAGTCATCTCAAGCGACTGTTTTTAAGAGGTTGCCACCAGTTTCAGTTTAAAGCAGCAGAAAAGTTAAAAGCACAAGATACTGATCAATTTCTACTTTCATGCGGATGTGGTAATAAAAAAACTAGAATGTGCTATTCGCTTATATTCGTGCAGCGTAGACGTTAATTTAACTGTTATTATCCGGTTTCACTTTTTCACTTGTAAGTCATATTGCTCAATGTGTAATCGAAGTGTGATTATGTAGAGCATTAATGTTCTCTACACTCCGATCAGGTAACGCCGTGACATTATGTATGTACGATCATTCTCATAACTTTCCATTTAAACTTAAAAGCAAAGGGTAAAATACCATATATTCGAGGTATTAATCACAAAACGAGTTATGTCCGCCTCCTTTTACTTAAATCTACGCAGCTAAAACGTTTATAATATCATTATAATACAGTCTACTTTTGTAAAGAACTTTAGTTATCTAAATCAGTGATTATTGTGTTTAGTTATGACGTTAGTAAAATATTTCAGTACACCTACAATGACGTACGCCTAGAGGCAAATCGCATTGTATTGTATTTACTCAGTCTTAGGTAAGTAAATTTATTTGTTTTTATCATGTTTTTACTATACACTGCTATAATGAATACCAATTTAAACAAAGTTTACTGTGGTATAATTACAATTACCGATAACTTCGTCAATTGTGAACTGATTTTGACAGTTCTTTTTTGTTTGAAAGAGTGTATTACCGAGGTGGTCCAATTTAAATTTCACTGGTATTGGCGCTTGGACTTCGAAGATACACCAAATAACGCTAACTACGCGTAAGCTTTATTTATATCGATGAATCTCTTGTATGTCATTAGTGTCTTTACGCTCCTGAATTACAAAGAAGTTAATTGTAGACCTGCAGTAGATATTTATTAAGGCCAAGGTCACTCAAAAGGATTAAATAAAAAAAGTGTAAGAAAAAAATTAAAACGCCTTCAAAAAAAAAAACACACTGAAAAGTTCAAAATAACTATCCTAACTAATCAAAACTCAAGTACAAAAATAACTATTATAAATACGATACAAATACCTATTCTATATAATTAAATTTGACAGTTATCGAATTTGTTTTTTTTATTTTTTTGACACTTTTGTTGTTTATTCGACACACTTATTTCTGTTTATAAATAATAGTTGTGCATTTTGTCAGTCAGCCATTCACTGCATAATATGGTAATCTGACAAATATTTTGATTGAAAAGTAGAATCAAACACAAATAAAGATTTAAAAATGTTGATCTTCTGTATTTGTATTATTACAGGAACCAGTTGATTTGAATCAAATAAGAGATATTCTATCGCTGTGTCAGATGTACTTTGCACACTCGTGAGCAGAAAACCGCTGAATAGATACCAAAGTTGCCTTGAGATCTATCAGATTTGTGTTCGTGAGAAGAAAAAACGAAATTACAGTCAATTTGTTGCGATATCCTTATGGAGAGGCAATCCTCTTACGTGTAGAGTTATGGAGAGATTGGAGAGCGCTTCGATGTATTCAACGAGCAGGTATTACGAAGGCACCTAATGACTATCCTGGAAAGAGCAAAACTTTTTCACTTTGCTTGTATCAGAGTTAGTTTGAGGTTTAAATAAGGTAGTTATTGTAGGTGATATATGGAGCATGAGGATTATAGATCCTATTTATATAAAAATATTTCTGAATATAGATATACTGTAAAAAATTTGCGTATTATTTCATACTTGTATTAAAATAAGTAAAAAAAAATTGATTCAGTTCAAATTGGACTTGGTTTATGCAATTCAGTTAGATCTCTGTTTGATATATTATGATAGATGTATGTAAGTTTAAAAGCAGAAAGTAAAATTAGGTAATTATTTGGCTTAATGTCTAATCTTTTATTATTTTATTGGACATTTCAAAGCATATCTACTTTCATATTTAGACACAAATAAAATAACTTTGTTGTTTTAATAAAAGTTATAAATTGAAACTTTTTTATCTCTGAAGAACCCGAGAGATACTAAATTTAGAGCTACCAATTTTTTATTAATTTTTTTTATATGGATTGCTGTATATACAGAAAAAATAAATTAACTCCTATTTCCCTCATATTCTTAGAATTTGATAAAATCGAAACATACAGGCTAAACAGCACTTGAAAGCCTCAGAAACTAGATTAATCCCACTCTAAGGCGTAGTGCATACATGCGGGTAACACAAGACTAGGCAGACAATGGCAGTTCCCTTATTGCATAGGTCTTAAATTGTAGTGTGGTTTCAATGCATGTGCCGGTGACGTTAAATTATTGTCGCCATGCAACGTTACACCGCCTATGTCGGCTGTACACGTGTGCACTAGGCTTTAGACTGGGTTGATAGCCAGCCTGTATAGGTCTATTAAAGCCATTTGCCAAGAAGCTATAAATACGTCGGAATGGGATGATTTCTAATAGGATGCATTTATTTCAAGAACACTTCAACTCTCTTTTAAACCAGCATAGAAGATTGTGCAGACTCCCATGTTATTTTGCAGAAATATATTTCATTTAGGTATTACATAATGTTATTACATATTATTACTTAGTTGTAAGTAATTATGTACTTACTATTGAATTTGTAACTAGCTTACTTAATATAGTATTGCATATGTAATACTTACATGTAAATGTTTTGGCTTATGCTGTGAAGTTACATGTTACTGAATAAATAAATAAATTACTTATTTAATTAATTCATGTATTATTTATTTAGAAAATATAGTGAAATTCTTAGTCGTATTAGTCAACACATGTTTTTGTCCTCAAAGAAGCATCTTCTTGAATGTTTAGGGGTTTGAATTGGGCAGTTATTCGGTGCTTAGTAATTAATTATATTTGAAACTGTCACAATATAAAAACAACAACACACGCATTGTTTAATTTTGCATATTATACATAATTTAAGTGTTACTTTTAGATACGAAAACTGAAATCAAAGTATACAACAACATTACCAATATAAACAAAGTTAGTTAAATTCTATTTCAGATTTAAAACGTCTATTAATTATTTTACAATTAGTGCCTGAAAATAATAGATTTACAAACGTTCTAGTAATTTGCGAATTCTATTTATGCTTGGTGGTTAATAGCTCCATGTTGTTATCTGACATAACTACTAGATATAGTGCATTGGACGGAGCCTGTATTATATTACGCAGGGAGCAATAATTTATTAGCTGCACAATTATCGAGACAGTAAATTGATGTGTACCGACAACAGTTATTCTTTTGATAATTAATATTAAAGAGTATTATACACCTATATTTACTTTATTATAGACTCAAATACATTATTATGATCTAGTGTTATAGGTCAATATTAAGGTTCAATAATGAATAATGTGTAATATAATACATACTCGTATAGGTACATATATTAAATTACCATGTAATCAAAATTAAACAACACTTTAAATTGGCTTTGAAACTAAGGGTGATTCTGTCTACCACCACTAAAAATGGCTTCTCTTGATTCATTTCTCACGTTAAGAATATAAGTATGTCTACTAATAAAAGTAAAAGTCAAAGGTCAGCAAAATTACTGACAACTTTGGATTAGGATTCACCTATTATATTACTGTTTCGGCACATGATTTGTGTTTATTATGGGTATCATTTTAGACGAGAGAGCAAGTGCATGCGTAGTCATTATTCTTACAAAATTTATTTTACTGCCTACTAGTATGAAGTTAAGAAATTTTAAATACAATTTTCTTCACTATAAGGCTTATAATTAAACAAAGAGCTTCGAGTGAAAGCAAATATAGTGTTGCTCGTACCAAAACTAATACGTGATCGTGAAATGTACTTGTACCGCCATTTGCATGTTATTTTGGCTGTCATTATCATTGTTATTGTGCAAGGCAATGCTAATAACACTTTCAAATTTCGTTCCATTTCGAAGTTATTAATTCGAAATGTATTGTTGGAAATAATAAAATGAATGACTTTTCCGTTTCTGTAACTTTTAAAATGATCTCTACTTTTTAATCAGAAATATTAATTAAGAACAGCTTTAAATGAATGGTCTCATTTAAAGTGAACACTCAAAGATGGATGTCGAACAATAATCGAAACTCCACATTTCACTGCCGCAAACGAATTAAACAATCGGTTTAATCGTTCACTTAATTACAAAATTAATGCCGGAGCCAGTAGTACATGCAGCGGTCGGTAAAACAGCTGTTGTATGCGCTCGCCGCTGCTTGTACAGAGCGTATACAGACCGTAAAGCACCTATTACGGTTGGTTTAGCTTTTAAATGACTCTAACGATCAAAAAATGAGAAATTCAATTTTTATAGTAAACTAGCTATTGCTTCGTATTCGTGGAATTTAACGTTTTTTCAAACAAATTTTGAAACTTTTTTAATTTACCTCTATAAGAGGAATACATACATACATATCTTCACGCTGTATCCCGAACGGGCTAGTCAGAGAGGACGGAGCGCCAAGCGTCGCGGTTCTTACATACTTCTTTCGCTTCTTCAAATCTTGAAAGTACTCACTTAAGTTTATTTCATTAAAAAGCGACCTGTCATTTTCCGCACTGAGCTTTACGGCCTCATCAGACTAGCGACTTGCGATCGTATTTTCAGCGATAAGACTCGTAAATGTGCACGCTATACCCTCGAGCCCGACGCTCCCAAACGCTGTCGTAGGCCTAGATATGTACTAGGCGACACTGACGATGATATTACACGTTCTAACTCGAACGTGCCCACATTCACACTACAACCGCACCTCCGCTACCGGCGTGACACCTGTAAAGTCTCTCGTTTAGAAGCTCGTCACGTCATACTACACGCACACACACGGGCCTTAAGCAACATTGTTAACTTGCCTCTGGCGTCGCGGTCCTTATATACTTCCTTCCCTCCCTCAAATCTCATCATTCTCCTCACACATTTTCGCCTAGGTACGCGAGTGCTTTTTACATTTCCGTTGGCTAACATTCTGACTATTTGATCTTCATAAGTCAACCTTGGTCTTCCTTGGCTTCTTTTACATCTCGCTATCGCTCTGTAGATTTTCTTCGTCAGTCTTTCATCACTCATTCTTTCTATGTGCCCGAACAATCTAAGCATTCCTTTCTTGATTTTTACAGTAACACTGTCGTGCAACCCTGTTATACTGCGTATCTCTTCATTGCTTATCTTGTCCGCAAGGGTGACACCGTACATATTTCTAAGAGATCGCAATTCTACTGCATTTATCATACTTTCACTCCCTCTCTCTGACTACCCCGTTAGGGTTACAGCGTAAAGATATCGATGTATAATATATATTTTGATTGCTTCCTTTTTCATTGCATATTGCATTTTATATATTGCATATGCTTTTTTTCATTAGGAAAACTTTTATTTCGGTACTTTGATAACATATTAACTACATGTGGGTTACATATTTTACATGGAGTACAAACATGGCACATTGTTACATTTTCTAATAAGTCAACATGTAGTTCAAAGATATTTCATTTACTAGTAGTAATATCGTGATACTCAATTTAAATACATGTTGTGTGTTTTAACCAGAATCGATTGTAATTATTATTTGACTAAATTTAGAGTATATTATTTCATGAAAGGGATAGTTACAAATTGAGAGGAAAATCGCAACAAATTACATCACTCCAACAAAATAATTTAAATTAATGGGAGCGCATTCTTACTAACGCTACCGTAAGTCGGCGCGAAGTCTTAAAACGGTGTTACAAATTAAAGCTGACATTTCAATTACATTCTTGCGCCACTATTGTCCTTGTGAAAGTAAGACTGTTTTAGACTGTACAAACGCTTGCAATAGCTCGGGTGCTATTTATTTCAGTAATTAAGATCGAAGTCGCAGAAGCTTTCGCTGGTCCAATAAAGGTTTTGAGCATAAAACGTTCAGGTCCTTCGGCCGAACAGCGTCGTAACTCTCGCAATTAAGTCGAATTAAAAATAAAGTTGAAAGAAACGCGAGCAGTACAGCTGTTGATTAAACGCCATCTCGCGGGGACCCCATCAATAACAACAGTTTAATTAAACACTTTTATTCGCGCTTGAATGGTCGGGACGCTAGTCTCAGCTTTTAATTTGCTTTTTTATTTCTTTTTATATTCTTTAATTTTTTGCTTAATAGAGTTGACGGTGAGCTCTGGCGGGCTCGGTGCCGCTAAATGGGAGTTCGAGACAAAGAAACATTTCTATGTTTGTGTTCAGAAATGGGGACTAAATGTAGCCTCGAACAAATTAAATACAATTCTAATTTAAATAAAAAGTAATAACATAAAACATAACACATTTAACATTTTTATTACATATAATAAAACATAAGAAGGATACGTCCTCTCTGATTTGCCCGTTAGGTATACAGCATGAAGATATGTTTGTAAAATAAAAATAATCTAATCGTATAATATTATTTCAATACTATTCAATACTATTAATTAAAGTAAATGACGTAAATATTTTTTGTGTATTTTCATGGATACTTTTGTGGACATTATTGAAATAATGAAATGACTGAAACCTTTTTTTTTTGAAGTCGGTTAAAAATATCTTTAGCTGTATCTGCGAGCGGACATTATTTAAATATAGTCAATGTTAATAGCTAAATCAATGATAAGTTTAGTGATCTTAGGGTGGCTTGCATCAACTATTCAAACTGGATTTAAGGATTTGACATCTCGCTTGCACCAACTATTTAGTACTTTTAGCAAGCGTTGGTGCAAGCCACCCTTAGTGTGTGTACTTGCAATAGTACTACTAAGTGCCACACTTCGCAATGACTTTTTTGAATTACGAAGTGGTGCATCTACTTTTCAAACGTTTAGTTTTTTTATAATATGTTATAATACAAGCAATTAAAACATCTAGTAAGATTATCATATAAATCTAATGATTTGTAATGGTTTATGATACATGAACAACTAAATTAACATAACTAAATTGTTGTGTAAGACAAAATTGTATTGAACATATTGTAATAACAGGAAGACAATACTTAAAGTTCTTAGTCCCTACTAAGTTTACATATATTTATAAACATAGGAAATTTCGTTTGCGTACGTTGTTATGTATATTGTTATTTTGATATAACAAAGATCTAATTAGTTGTTTAGTTAATTAAGGTTTAATCTCCGTTTCTTATCAGTTATGTTCGTCTATAAATTCAAGTCTAATTTGCTTCGAGAACAATAAACACAAAACATTGATAAAAATAAAGGATATTGTTAAGCATTGTGTAAAAACTTAATGGCTTAGAGAACGAGTTAAATTACGAAATACACAAATAAATGGGCCTTAATTAGTTTTATTTACATATTAAAAAGGAAACAAAAAAGATAGCGGTTACTCTGTTAAATGTAGGTTAGAACTATAGAAGAGGAAACATGCGTTGACCACAAACAATATAGAACCAGCTGCGATAAATTATCCAAATTAAAATGTTGCGACTAAATGTTCACTGAGTGTTGCGTTATGTTAATTAATTTTTTTAACGGAATACACATTTAAAAGACAAATATATTCATATTTAAAAGCATTACATAAGTATCGCCTATTCCTAGACCAAACATTATTCCAGTGGATCAATGAGAGAGGTATACTATGTAACAAAAATGAAGGCACTACATGTAACAGAATATTAATACAATATATTAATTTATAGTATACACATATAAATATGTACTTACGTTACATTATTGAGTGCTTCAATGCTTTGACAAGAAAATGTACATAATATAATAATGTAATAACAGTGAAACAGGGTTAGGTGGCTTTTAATTTGAACAAAACAGTCATGTTAACCATAATGGTAATCAAAATTAAAGATAATAATACTTAGACATTAACGTTTTTCTATCATTATGGTAAATAATCACATTCTCCATCATTCTCATCTGAACTGTCTTCAACATTTTGGAGTTAACCAGCTAAATATGTTTTTATAAAATAGCATATTCTCTTCAGAGTGTCCTGTCCTGAACTCGCTTGAATACCTCTATTTTTTCTTTTTAAAATGTACTTTTCTTTCATTTGGAACATTTCTTCTAAATGATTCTGTTGACGAACATGTCTTTTATATAAATTTGGCTGCCTTTTCTTAAAGTCCAAAACATCTTCAGTTTTCAGTTCTACGACTGTAAATGTTTCACAACATAAAAACGAAAGGTACTTTGCCTCTGTGTACCATTGTCCTTTAGTGGACGTCTCTGTTTCGCTAGTAACTTTTTGAAGATATTTTTAAAAGCAAAGCAACTAAATTTCAAATATTGAAGAATGTAACGACTCCAGAACATTGTCATCAAATTACTCATTAAATTCAAATATTTCAAACCATCAAATCTCCTCAGACTTGTTTTTTTATCAAAACCATACTAATATTATAAATGCGAAAGTCTGTCTGTCTGTCTGGTACGTTTTCACGGCTAAACCGCAGTTCCGATTTTTATGACATTTGGTATGGAGATAGTACTTAGGCTACTTTTTTTTTTCAAAAATCTATCCCTAAAAAGGTGAAGAAGGGAATGAAACTTTGTATGGGAAATGCTAAACTGCTGAATCGATTAAGATAAAATTTGGTACAGAGATAAACCTTTTCTATTACAAAACAAAGACTTCTTATTTTATCAAACATCTACCCCTAAAAAGGTAAAAAGAGGGAAGAAACTTTATAAGGGAAATGCTAAACCGCTGAACCGATTATGATGGAATTTGGTACAGAGATAGTATGTGCCCGAAAACAAACCCAGGCCACTTTGTTTTTTATAAAATGGTTTGTACTTTTTTAAATATGTGACATCATCATGAGTCCAATATGGCGGATGTTCCATATTAGGAAATAACTTTTTTGTTCGACACCAACAACATGGGTATCAAATGAAATGGAATACGCAGGGGAAGGTTTCCGTATATGTGACGTCATCATAAATCCAATATGGTGTATGTTCCATAATAGAAAATAGCTGATTTTGTTCCACACCAACAATATGGGTATCAAATGAAATGGAATACGCAGGGGAAGGTTTCCGTATATGTGACGTCATCATAAATCCAATATGGTGTATGTTCCATAATAGAAAATAGCTGATTTTGTTCCACACCAACAATATGGGTATCAAATAAAATGGAATACGCAGGCAGGAAGGTTTCTGTATATGTGACGTCATCATAAATCCAATATGGCGGATGTTCCATAATAGCAAATAACTTTTATCTGCAACACCAACAATATGACTATCAAATGAAATGGAATACGCAGGGGAAGGTTTTTTATATGTAACGTCATCATAAATCCGATGTGGCAGATATTCCATAATAGGAAATAATTTATCTAAAACTGGAAATTTAACGTGATTACCTTTTAATTTGGTTTGACGTTTGGACCGAGTTGCATCGGTCGTGGTCTCAAGCAAACTTTACTTATTGCATATAAGCAGTATTAAAACAGGAGACTGCACTCTAAAGAGATAGTTGAAGTCGAGAAATTTTATCTCGAAACATCTCTCTAATCCTCTATCTCCTTTCGTCATTTGCTGTTGGTATATCTACATATAGCAATTTTCTATATACTAGTAGGTGTATTTCTGAGTTATTTCCAAGGCAGTATTGAGACAGTAGTCCACACTCTAAAGAAATATTTAAAGTCGAGTTTAATCTTGTAATATATCTATAATCTTCCATCTCTTTTCATCTTTTGCTGTTGGTATATGTATATATAGAAATCTTATATGTATTAGTACGCGAATTTCCGAATTATTTCCAGGAGTTAGGAAGAGACGTCGCGCAATTGCACTAACTCCATTCACTGCGCCGATCGTGTCGGCATTGTCAGGATGACGGCTTGCCAAGTTTATTTATTTAGTTCAAAATACATAGTGTAAAATAAATAGCGTCTTAAAATTTTTTAATGGTCATATCTTTTTAATGAAGGAGTAACATTTTATCGTATAACATTATATTTTTTATTACCAATTCATATCAATTTTGTCTACATTGTCACCAATTTTGAAGTACCATTAAAATAATGCAGGATTTTATGTACCAATACCAATATTGTATTTTATCAGTAGCTCTACAAAGCAGTACATATACATTTGGGAATGATTTACTCGCATCTGTAGGGGAGCGGGGGGCTAGTTGTAACAGGGGCAATTAGTAACAAACATTTTTTACCTATATAATAGAAGAACATTCGTTTGATTTTCAACCTAACCTACTACATAATACCCATTCTATCATATAAGCGCGATCAGTACCCCGCCAGACGGCGCAGGAAGCGGTGTTGTGCAGGCGCTCCAATAAAGCCAAGTAATGGACTTTTTTTTGTTCATACAAAATTGATTATCGTAGATTTCAAATTCTTTAGCAGTTGTTGATTCATACAAATACATTTAGCATTTGTTTAGCTTGATTGTATTAATTGTAATTTCACACCAAGTAAGCGACTTTTTTTTTAATAGAAGTTATTTCAAAAAACCTCACAGTGGGGTATGTTGTAACACTTTTACGGGGCAAGTTGTAACAAGTTACAACTTGCCCATTATTTATTTATAAGTTCTATGAAATTACGCGGGACGTATTTAAATTCCTTCTTTTCATGTTTTGAATACTTTTTTGTTGAACTTCATTGATTTTATCTACTTCAGAATGAGACACTACAAAAGAAAAACTGAACGTGCTTCCCAAAGCCAAGATGTTTACGAATTGGCCTCTGCTGAAGTCTTGGAAATTAAAACCAGTGAATGAAAAGCTGCAAAACATTTTAATTTATGCCATGTATCGCCAAAAAGAAGAAGAGTAACAAATTTTTATCAGTCGGCTATGTGAAACCCAGATTGGTTTTTAAAGAGGAAGAAGAAGCTAAAATATGTGAGTACTTGCTTACTTGCTTCAACATTTACTTTGGATTGCTTCCTTTGCAAGTCAGAAAGTTAGCATACTAGTGTGCTGTTATGATTGAAGCGAAAAACTTACTTCCGTCATGGCGTGAAAATGAATCAGCTGGACCAGATTGGTTCAAAAATTTTATGGCAAGGAATCCAAGACTGTCTCTGAGGACCCCTGAAGCTACATCCCTAAGCCGCGCAACATTCTTTAATAAAACCAACGTTGAAGACTTTTTTAGGAAGCTTACAGATGTTGTGGATAGGTATCAATTTACACCATCAGGAATATATAATATCGATGAAACTGGAGTGAACCTGTCTATGAAACCTATTTTAGTGTTTGTAAAGTTTCTTATGCTAAATAAATCTTTATAAAATATAAAACTTCTTTTCGATTCCTAATGTTACAATTTGCCCCAAGCCTGTTACAACTAGCCCCAATCATGGGGTAAGTTGTAACACTCGTCAGCTTTTTTTCAAAGCCGTTTCTACAAAAAATCGTTACAGGTTTGATCAAAAATTTATTTGAAATCGATAGTAGAATAGTTGTTAATTGGAATAGTACTGCTAGATTTCATAAATACCAAACAAGTAAGCTTTCATAGCCAAGAAACGATAAATTGTTACAACTAGCCCCCCGCTCCCCTATTTTAGAAACCGTTACTTGTTTGCCTGCCCGTTCGTTTAGATGATTTCAGTTCTGTATCAAGTATTTTGATTTGATTTTCAGTATTGTACGTAGTGAAGAAAGTTTAAAAATTTATAATATCGATCGAGTATTGTATTTAACATGTATATTGTATGTTTTTTGAACCAGGAATATATAGTGATGTTTGTGAACGCATCGTATCACAATAGTTTAGCTCTTGTAGTAATTCCTGTACAGATAAATTGCAGAATACGAAAATGGCAAACAAAGACAAACATATAATATACCTATAACTTGCAAGCAAGTGGAGTCCTGATTAAAACCTAGACTTCTTATGCTCATCAATCTTTCTACATCTTTCTTTAAAAACATACAAAAATATTTACTATCAATGCAGACATCAAATTCTTAAATTTTTGACCGCTTGCTCACTCTCTCTCTCTCTCTAAAAATATTTCTAATTTATCGACAAACTTTAATGATGAAAAGTTAAAGGTACAGTTCAGTGTTATTTATGTGTAATACTTTTTATTCTAATTGAAGGTTATTATTGTACAAAAATGATATTCTTTCATTGTCGTTTTTGATGCACTTTTTTCTTTTTTAAAATATAATAGGTATTATCGATGTATCGACTATTGTAATGTGTAATCAGGAAACATACACGCAGATAAATACAGCAATGTCGATACTGTTCTCGTCACTTGATATATAAGCACTCGCAAAACTTTAAAACTACTCGTAAGATGTAACTTTTTAAAAGTGGCTCTCACGGCGGTCGCAAACATTTCGAAATATTTTGCAACTTGATTTTCCTATTGAAATAACGTGGTGTAGAACTTTTGTACAACTTATTTGAAAATATATTTGTATTGACGTTTACGTAAAGTACAAAACGTTCATACATTGAAATAAATAAAATATTTAATTCAAGGGAACTCACTAATATGACATTAAATCAATTATTACAATTCATAATATTCTTCTTCCTCTCTGACACCCTCTTAGGGATACAGCGTGAATATATGTATGTACAATATTCTTTTAAGTACTACTGGTAAACAGTTATCATTACTTATTTCATTGCTATTATCAAATACAAACTTTTTAGTTCAAAGTATCTTCACTTATGAATACTGATTAAATTTAGCGTCTCAAACGATTTTCAGAGAAGACATTGAAGATTACGCGCATTTGAAAAGTCTAAGTTACTTGCTAGATCAAAATTTATGATTATGTACATACATAACTATACGCCGTATCTCATTCAGAGTGAACACACCATCATCACGCAACAAAATCACACCTTCATACTACTTCTGTAAGGCTAATTATAATTAGTATTATAATTATAATTAGTAGCCTACATAATTGTATTCATAGACTACAACTATAAAAACAATAGTAGAGTGATATATTCCCGGCTTGCCTTTAACCAACTTTTACAGTTCATGTGAGAAAATAAGCTGCAGAACTTTCTACTTTTTTTTCTGCCCTACATTCACATGTATATTATATTTATGCAATTATATAATAATGATATTTTATACTTTGCTGAATTGTTTCATAATGTCTTGCTAAATAATAATCTGTTATGCGATCCTGATCGATATTTAGACAGTCCAATGTAATCATGCCAAATAAAGAATAGTGATTCGAAATGTGATTGACATGTTGTTATGGTACACCGCTAACTTTTTATTGCAATTAAAATGATCCGGTAATAAATTACGAATCGCAAGACATGTTTCTGCTAATCATTTGATACGTGCGTCGGTCGGTTCAATTTAATAGTAATGAATTCGGCGTCGTTACGCCCACACTACGTTGTAAATAAAGGTCTATCAATAGGTAATATTGCTTAAATGGAATAGCACTAGTTTTTGTACTTGTTAAAATATTATTATACACTGTAGCTTTAGTACTATTTTTTTGAAAATAAAAAACAGCCCATGTTATTTGCTGATAATGTAGCTGATAATAGTGAAATAATTTTTGAAATCGGCTGATTAGTTTTTAGTGTTTATCCATTACATACAAACAAACAAAGTTTATATCTTTATGATAATAGTATAGATAAATAAATACAAATGTAAGTGCACGTCTATCTACAACAAAATCTTATACCTAATAAATTGTTACTCCTACATAACATCGAATTGATTAAATTGGAATGTAGATGTGGCTAAAGTATCAATACATTTTGATAATCACAAGCGTAAATGCATATATTTTCGTTTCTATTTTGTCGTTTATCTGCATATTCATTAAATATTGTGTAAGTTGTGGTCTGTTGTAGATGGATATTAACGCGATGCATTGATAAACAATAATTTAATCTAAAATAGACCTTCTGTTCTATTCAAACGTGCACGCGCTAGCTTACGAAAAATATGAAAAAACAGTAATTTTCGTTAATTTTAAAAATTATAATTAATTTAAAAATCCAACTGTCATTTTGAGAAATATGTTTAAAGTAACTTATACAGAAAAAAAAACGTACAACCAAATTGAGAACCTCCTCCTTTTTTGGAAGTCGGTTGAAAAGTTAGAAATATAAATCGGTTCCATTGCTCCGAAAAATGTAAATCTCTGTTTTAAAAGAGGTCTCTTTGAAATTTTTTTTATCTAACGAAAGTTAACCAACTGTGTATCGCAACTGTCAAAATGAGTTCAATGACATGAAAAATCAGGATGCCAAATATCACTGTCATACGTTTTGTAGTCACTTAGAAAAATTGAGATCCCTGGTGTCAAAATTTCCAATGCGTCGCCTTAATGTCGTTTTTAATATTATATATCAATATATTAATATATTATACTAGCTGATGCCCGCGACTTCGTCTGCGTTATTTATTTTAAAAATAGCCTATGTCCGTCCCCTGATGTCAAATTATCTCTATACCAAATTTTATCGCAAATGTAATTATGATGAACGGTATGGCAGCCCATAAAATACGAACAAACAAACATCAATTTTTATATGTTGTACGTACGTCTAAATAATAATAAATAAAAAGCCTTTTATTTCTTGTAATGTAGAAATTATAAAGTTAAGTGAAATAAAAAAAAATAATAGCGTACAATGTTTACAATTAATATTTGATTTTTTTTTATATGTGTGTATATGTATATATTTATATATTATAAATGTAATCGAACTAGAACAAGTGAATGAAATTGTATATCTGGAGAGTGCGTTTTCTAGGGATGGAAGATGTGAGTTGGATGTTGAGAAGCGGGTAGCAGCTGGCAATAAAGTGAACAGTGCTCTGTCCGCATTAGTAGGCAATGTGAATATTATTACAATTCACAATAACTTAGTCAAAATTGTCATCCCACAATGCGGTGTTGGTGCCAACTTTATTGTACGGTAGTGAGATGAAAATAAGATAAATGCAGTAGAAATGCCATCTTTTAGAAATATGTGCGTCGTCATCCTTGTGGACAAAATAAGCAAAAATAAGATACGCAGTATGGCAGAGTTGCATGACAGTCAACAGTGTTATTATAATAATAAATAGAGGATTGCTTAGATGGTTCGAGCACATAGAAAGAATAAGTGATGAAAGGATGACGAAAAAAATCTACAGAACGAACGTGAATGGTAGCAGAAGCTAAGAAAGATCAAGACTGACTTACGAAGATCGAATAGCCAGAGCGTTAGCTGACGGAAATATTGAAAGCACTGGCATACATAGACGCAAATGTGTGAGGAAAATGATGCGATTCGAGGAGGCGAAATAAGTATGTAAGGACCGCGAAGCTTGGCGCTCCGTTCTCTCTGACTATCCCGTTAGGGATACAGCGTGGAGATGTGTAATGTGTATATGTATGTAAATATGAATGTAATTTTAGAGATTCTCTACAATATATGTAAATACATACACATACAAAAAAGCTATTAATTTTATATTGTAAGGATGCATTCATAATTTTGCGTTGGCGGTTACTTGAATTTGACTTCACTTGACAATTTTGTTACTCAAACGAAAGAAACATTATCAACAGAACAAAAAACGTCAAAGTTTCAAGAGATCGAGAGTTTTAACTTAGTGACGAGATACTACTTTTTAAGGCTAACGGAAACATTTTCGCTCTTACTGAATATTATGAGATAATTCTTAGATTAAATAATAATAATTATTATTTTATTAATAAAAGGTACAATTTACAAATTTTTTTGACACAACCAAATAATAGTGGTACAAAATCTGTGCAGAGATTCATACTCCCTAATAAAAGGGCACAGCCCTGTAAACTAAGGATGAGTAGTAAAATAACTCATGTAACAATGCCACTGAGGGGCGACCGATCTTATTTTCTCGGACAATAATTTCTCAGTACATAAATTCTCTGTAATAATTTCTCAAAACAAAAATATCTCATTGTAATAATTTCTTGTAGCAATAATTTCTTGTAGCAATAATTTCTTATGTATAAAATTTCTCCGGCTATAATTTATTATTGTCATATTAATATTTTTCAATGCCGAGACAGCGGCCGGCGAAGCGCCAGAACAGCATCCGCTTTATAAGAACACTCTTTCTGAGTAGGTTAGGTCAGGTAAGTACATAAACCACAATGCGCGAGCCGAGCGAGCGAAGCGAGCGTGCCGCGGAAGCGGCCGGCGAAGCACCAGAACAGAATCCACCTTACAATAACACTTTTTTTGGGTACGTTAGGTTCGGTAAGTGTATAAACCACAACGCGCAAGCCGAGCGAGCGAAGCGAGCGTGGCGCAGCAGCGTCCGACAAAGCGCCAGAACAGATTTTGCCCTACAAGAACACTCTCTTTGGGTAGGTTACGTTAGGTAAGTATGTGAGAATAAATTATTCTGTGAAATATGTGTACTGAGTAAAAATTGTATGAGAAAATTTTGTACGAGAAATTTTTGTCTGAGAAGTACTTTTTGAGAAAATAAAACGGGGAGCCCACTGAGGACATTATGACAGGCGTATCGCAGTTGCACTCATGCGGTACGTACTCTATGAATTTGGGTACTCAGACAAATCTGTAAAGTGCCATAATAACACGAGTAATGTTTTATTTCAATTGGTACACGGCGAAGGCATCAGCCTTCTGCGCATTTTAGATAACTGTTGCCCATGATTTCGTACGCATGGATATCGAGATAATATACAACCTTTGTCTACCCTGTAGGTATATTCTAAACATTGATGAAAGAATTTTTGAAATCTAATGAGTAATTTCGGATTATCTCCTACATCCAAATTTACAAACTTTACTTCTTTGTAACGTTAGTTTAAAAGTTTAGATAGATACCATTAATTTTATACTTACACTAGCTGACGCCAGCGAGTTCGTCCGCGTTTTTATTTTTAAAATAATCTATGTGCTTCACCAGGATTCAAGCTATTTCCATACCAAATTTCAACGTAATCAGATAAACAGTATGGCCGCCCATAAAATACGAACAATTAGCTATATTTACTATAAATAATTAAACTTGTTGTCTAATTAGAGTTAAGACCAACTAACAATAAGTTTAAATAGGTCGTAATTATATCATGCAATGTTAAATTGATATCTTCTAAATTATAGATTCTCAACCTTTTCTGGACCATCCATTAGAGGAGAATAAAAATTTCAACGCCCCATAGTACATAATAGTTACTTTTATATGAAATATTAAAATATTGTTGCATATTATCTGCACCTAATTTATAAGTCTATTATATATTAAAAATCATAAAGCAGAAATTAATAAAACGACAACCAAATGTAACAATAAAATTATTTATTAAAATTTAAAAAATAAACAGAATCAATGTATAAATATTTAATTTATTTATTTATTTATCTACCTCTCTTCACTACCTCAACGCCCCCCATTTACTTTGGATCCGCTACCGCCCACGTGGAAGGCTTCAGCGCCCACTGGGGGGCGGTATCACTCACGTTGGGAATCTATGTTCTAAACTAATTGATAAAGACCGATATCGAGTAACACAACAGAATCTATCCCGTCTTTATTTACTAAATAATTAATAATTTTAAACTGAATAAGGTCTGATCTAAAATTCAAATATAGTATTGTAAGAACTTATTTAAACCTATGTTTCAGTATTATAATTACTTTGTTATTTATAGCAGAGCTCTCTTTAATATAGCCAGACAGGTGTCTCGTCTTATTCAGAATCGGCTGTGTGCTTAAGGAAGAAAAAAGTTTTTAACCGATTTTTTTTAGGTAGATTTCATTAGAATTACCAAGTGCAAATCTTACTTCTGCAATATTATTCCATATTGTTATGTGTTGTGCATCACGAGCAAAGTTCTTCTCATAGCTTTACTTTTATGTAAAAAAAGTATGTGACATATTATAATCCATAACTTTCCTTTACGCTCTCATTTTCTTTAATGTATACATGTACATGTATACATTTAAGATGTATTTATTTTATGTATGTATTTTAATATTCAGGCAATATTTTTATAGGAAGTAGCAATTTTTATTCGTATTTTTTTAAAGTAATACAAGCTAACGTGTTACATATATTTATTTTCTGGGTCGATTATTTATAGAACTGTTATTAGTCCGATGCAATGACTTAAAAAAAATGAAGTTTCTATTTAAGACCCCAAAACTGTCGTCTAAAGTTGACTTTCAAATTGTGAAGTTCACGTCTGTATTTGTGTTGATAATTACTCTCTACAATTTTTCAGAAATTTAAACTATTTACGCCAAATACTCCCTAAGAAATATTTCTATGACAGATAGACACATAATTAATAAATATTCTGTTTTTCCAATTAAAGCAAGGAAGGCTAAACGTGTATAGAACATGAAATTTTCACTTTCCATTTCATACAGCTATGATAATGAAAGAAAATATCGGTCTATTAAACGCTAAAAATTATTTGCTTCTGAGAAATTTCATAAATAAATGAATGATAAAATGTTTTTCTTTTGTAATATTATATTATTCGAATTCACAAAGAAGATTGTTATATTATACGAATTCGCAAAGAAGATTGTCAAAAATCCGTAGTAAATAATAAGAAGATAAGGTTGCTCATAAAATAATTCTAACAAGCTACAGTACTTTCTCTTAATTGCATTCTCACATGTACTTAATATCTGTGTTATGTTAAAGGTGCTCGGATAAAATGAAGCTTCTATGATTATAACGTTGTTGTTTAACCATGTAATTACGGTGCTTTGTGATCTATGTAATTGATGAGTTTAATTAGATTTCTAATTCCGGAAATATTAGATTCAGACAACTTAAAAATTGACTTATACTCGTAAGTTTGCAGTTAACAGGCGTTTGAAAAAAAAAAATAGTACATTAAGTGATGTACCTACTATCCTATACATTATGTCCAACGGCTGTGTGCGGATTTCTTCACACAAATAAGGCGAGAAAGAGACAGTCTAATACAGGTTGATCTTTAACCAAGAATCGAAATGAACAGAGCATTTCGCGTTTCCGTTTTTGTTGACTTAGTTTTTAAACTTTTACTAATGCGCATCACTACACAGGTGAACATGACATATTTTTATTTTTGGGAATGTTAATAATGAAAACGCTTAAGATTTATGAGTCTTTTGCAAATAATGATTTTAGTAATGTAAATGAAGTCGGCCATAAATCGGACACGAATTACAGCGACAGTGCGAAGTTGCCATAGTTACTATAGCTAACTGTTTTACTCGTGGTTACGCTGAGGAGATATAAAGAGAGACACGAAAATTCATTTAACGCACGATGATTAGAGCGGCAACTTATTATGGATCCGGCTCTTATGTTTCTTGCTCAGAGAGGTTGATGGTTGTAAATGAGTGGCCAACCTACTGTCAGACTTATTAAGCCGGTTTAAGCCTGGCATATAATTACTAATTATTATTACTCGTATACCTAGGCGAAAATGTGTGAGGAGAATGATGAGATTTGGGAAAGCGAAAGAGATATGTAAGGACCGCGACTCCTGACGCTCCGTCCTTTCTGACTACCCCGTTAGGGATACCGCGTGAAGATATGTATGTATGTGTGTATGTATATAATCACTATCGCCGTATAACAATAGCCGGGATTGACGATTAAGAGTATTTTCCAAAGCACGAACTCACGATATGGATACTCACAGACCATCAACTATCATCATTAATCTTATGATGATATGGTTGATCCACCATTGGTGTACCAACGCATGCCACTGAGTTCTTCAGCTCTTCAATTTGCGTAAATAATAATTGCTCTATCGCGCTAAAAAATGCCCTACCTATACCTTTTGTCTCAACGTGTTCATTCATTTGGTAGAAAATTAATTACAAGCTCCTCAAAAAGTACATAAGCAACCGCACGATTAAATATTTGACTTCATAATATGTACATACATATATACTAAACCCCACGACCGTATATCATCAAAGTCAGTGACATATCCAGATTAGACATCTGGCATATGTCCACGTTTTGCAAAAAGATATGGGGTTGGATTTACGCGTGACAAGTTACGAGCCAATCACCGTTTAAAGCGTAAACTAAGCTTAGGTGGTGAATGTTGTTCCAAATCCCTTAGTCTCGTACGACACTTACAGGAAATTACAAAGGATCATATTCTATTCCTTATCGGGATTCACTGAGTTTTTTAACAATTCTTTATAAGTAGTAATCTAAGTTATCCAAAATAGCAGCAAAGCTGGCTGTTGAAACATGCCACATGAAGAAGTTGGTCGAACAAGTTAATCTTAATTCAAACATATAAATATTACCTTTTTCCCGTAACTTTGTACTCGCGAACTTTGCAATATCGTTCGATCGTGATAGCAATCTCGTCTCTTCATGATTTCTTGTGTCAAAAAGTAAGTATCTTTATTTATAAGGTCACTCACGCGTTCATACGTTTGTCTAGTTGGCACACGCAATTCTCAGCTTCGACACTACTAGGCAAGATGACGGAACTTTTGTTTCCCCAAACCTTGCCTTACACCTAAGTATGCAAGTGATTTTGACTTTTCCGTCAGCTAACACTTTGGCTATTTAATCTTTACAACTCAACTTTGGTCTTCTATGGCTTCTGCTACCACTCATTTTCGCTTCGTACTTCAAATTTTTTTATTGTTTCTTCACTCATTTTTTTACATATCCGAACCTCACTAAGTCATAGTAAAGTTGGTACCAACACCATATTTTCAACGGCCATTATTTTGTCGTCTTATATTTTCTGTAATGAATTTAAAATACTTAGGGAATACCATATTCTATAGCTACGCAAATTCTCATTCCATCAAATGTTTTTAAAAGTCGCATTTAGTGCCCATGGTTATTACTAATTTGAAATCTTAACGAAGAGTTCAATACATGATAAAAAAAACAAAAGTAAAAGAAATCTCACGATCGTCTGTTACATATAACAGATCTTCCAAATTAACAGTTCGAGGTGATTAACTTGGACTTGTACCGTGCAGTCACTAATTCTAAGTAACATCTTAAACACAAATGATGAATATGAGAACGCCCATGAACGAAGCTGGTAATTATCGACTAGCGAACTAATGTGATAATCTCTAAGACTTTATGATGAGTTCATCGAAACGAAACTTCGATTTTCTTTTAGGTTATTTGGGTGGTACGTAATTAGTATAAATCACGTGTGAGCACGCTGTTGTTTTGGAAATGTATTGTCTAATAATACGTACATACATATCTTCACACTGTATCCCTAACGCGGTAGTCAGAGAAGACTAAGCGCCACGAGTCTCGGTCCTTACATACTTCTTTCGCTTCATCAAATCTCATCATTCTCCTCGCACATTTTCGCCTAGGTATGCGAGGCTTTTGACATTTCCCTTTGCTAACACTGGCTATTCAATCTTCATAAGTCAGCCTTCGTCTTCTTTGCTTCTTTTACCACTCACTTTCGCCCCGTAGATTTTCTTCATCAGTCCTTCACTCATTCTTTCTATTGTCTAGGTAATTATATTGGCTAATATTCGCATTCTATAGTCCAAAGTCACTCGTAGTCCAGAAGTTGTAGTAGATTCCAACGTCGCGTCTCCCTAAAATGTCACTCGAGTTATTTAAAACATTAAAATACAAAATGAAAATGTGATTTTAGGTGAAAGATGTTTTTATCCACTGAGTAAAAGAAAAGGGAGGAAAAGAAAAACATAAAATGTGCCAGCTGCTATGTTCTCACGTAGGTTGCGAAGTCGGTTAAGAGACGAAGTTTATAAGGTTTATAACGAGGTCTATAACTTCTGTAAGCAATATGTTGGCCACCTATCTCTATCAAGTTCTGTATATTGTTAGAAATGGCGACAAGTGGCGTGTGATTTCGTTTACCTTGATGCTTTGTCCACCTCTAATGGAAAAAGGCATTAATTTATACTTGTTTGTATACACATATGCAACGCAACGGATAGAATTATTCACTTTGTAACTCAAAACTATATGCATAAAAAGAAGATTCCGTATCGAGTACTCTAAAAGCGAAGTCATTAAAATAGGTCCACCTATAAGACGCACATTTATATCAAATAAGCCAATCAGACACTATTTCTCTATGAAACAGTGCCGCAGCTATTGAAATCATTGCTTGAAGTGTGCTGTTCTAGAGCAATCGATCGGCGCGCGGCGTTTTGTTTGCTTCAATTTCGAAGGATATTGTGTTTTTTACGAATTCATCTGTTTGTCACTGTACTCACGACAAAGCCTTGAAAGTAATTACATAGCCAACAATATTGTTAGAAAGAAAGATTTTCTATTATTTAAAATTATCTACAAGCGCTTTTATTAGTTTAAATTGTGGCTAAGTTCAAAGATAGTCATGGGAGCTTTTCATTGAAACTATACAGAATATTACTACACAAAGTAATTACTTCTTTGTATACGTATTATATCACGCCTCGGATGCGCGAGCGCCGGTAACAAGACAAGATAATGATACGAAACGCCTTTTGTCTGCACGTTTCGCCACCTGCCCAAACAAAAATAGTGATGTGATATTTGGTCGACACATCGATATTTTTTTTACAAATATCCTTTTGTAAAATTAACTCAACAGAGAGGTGTGTTCAACTCTATGTAGATGTAGGTAGATATTATGTAATTTATTTGGAAGTTATGTTTTGAAATCCTTAGTACCTAGCTAAAGCAATATTACAAGTGACATATTTTATTGCAATAAATGATTGACAACAATTTAGACTGCCGTATAATCACGATCTCGCCATAGCATAAAACTTAATTAGTCAAACCAGAGAAAAAATATCGATAAATCGAGATCGACATCCTTATAAACGATACCTTGTTAGTGCCTGAGTCACTCTTTGCCGCAGTGGGGAATTTTGAGGTAAACGAGTCTTAATTTGAACTTTAATGGTATGATTTTTGAGGCATCAGGAAATGCTAAGTAATTATGTGGAAGATAATTTTATTTCAGGTGTTATTGGTGCTCTTTGTAATTGCAATTCATTACTTTTGTAATAGGTCGGGCTATAAATGGGGGATTCCAAATAATATTTAGGAGATTTGGAAACCATGACGTACTTATCTATTTCATTGTAATTTTATTGCATATGTATATTAGATTACAGCATTTCATCACATTTACGCATATAACATAGGTGGTATCTATTGTTTAGACAGTATCAAACAGTATTTTATATTGACCCATTAGATTTGCTAAATATTTTTGGCATCGTGGACATTACAAGTAGAAATGAAATTACTTACATTGAAATATTCCTTAAAGTAAATCGAATAAAAGTATAAAAAGAAATAAGTGCTCATACCTATGTATATACGAATACATACATATATATTTAACACAAATAGTCTTCGTTGTATAATAACAAGAACTATAATTCAACCGCGTGTTCCAATGTTACAGTATCTCACCAAAAACGCGGCTTTTACCGTGACATACAGTATGTATCGCCTTTCTTTGTATGGCGATTTATAGCTATTTCATGAGCTTTATTTACTTTTATAGACGCTTGATGCCGTAGAAGTCTAAGCTATAAATAACGGTCGGCTATGGTGAGACTGGACACACTAGCTTATAGTGCTGTGAATAACATTTTCCTCTTATTATGTTTTCGGATATAAATTAGAGAGATTTATTATGTTCCCCCCTATAGTAAACAGTCTACCTCCACTTTGGTTTGACAGTCACGCCGATCCCGTTGTTTGGATGTGGCCTTGATTGCCCATTATATAAATAACTTGTACCTATCCTATTCTATGAATATAACAATACCTTATTTTATTATTCATCGAAAAAAATCAGTACATAATAATTTTAAAATATAAATCTATTTAAGTCAAATTAATATAATTTAAAAATCGTATCTAAGTCACATTTAATCAATTACATACGTATTCTATTTCGTAAGATTTCATTTCGAAAATATTTTATACAGTTTCAAAAATAGATTCTGTAATCAAAAAATATATTAATATGAAATACCTATATATAACTGAGAGTAAATATAGAATGCTAGTTGCTTATCTTTCCGCGAAGGCCGTAACAATTGAGTGAGGTATTATGTAGAGCTTAATTTAAGAACTAACCAGTTCTTAAAATAAGCTTACCCGAAAAACCTGACATTATTTATTTCTTCTTCGCCATTTTTAGATCCGATTTATTTTTGTTGGAATTACCGTAAGAATGTAATTTTGATGCGTTTTGATGTTTATTGACCCTGAATGAGAAATCACGCAAAATGTTTGTGTAAATGATTTACAAGTTTAAAAACTGTATTGCATTAGTTACAGAACTGTTGCGCTAGTTAATCCTACTTATATATACTTATATATATATACAATATTATAAATGTGAAAATTTGTGAGGATGGATGTATGGATGTTTGTTACTCTTTCACGCAAAAACTACTCAATGGATTTTAATGAAATTTATAATAATATAGCTCATACATCAGAATAACACATTAGCTATAGTTCATAAAAATATTATATCTTTGAACTTCACGCAAAGTCGCGGGTAAAAGCTTATGCAACATCTTTGAACTAGTAAATACTAAACACATAGTATGTAATTAATTACACATCGACCTGCCACTAGACCGTACATTTAAAACTGGTGCATTTAATTAAATAGGGTATGTTGTTGATAGCCATTGTAGGATTTATTAGTTTACAGCACATTCCCATATCATAAATTCTTTAATTGGCCTTCACTTAACGTTCAGTGGACCCTCAATTTACAAGGGTAAGCACAGACAGTATTAAGTTTTTTGAATATACGCACCGACATGCTCGGTATGCATTTGAGGCCATTCCGACAGACGCCGTCCATAGTTAACAAGCCGGTATCATATAATTTGGGTAGAGTATACTTCAACATTGTTAAGGCAGCTGTTGCAAAGTTGGAATATAATAATTTTCACATTTAAAATAACAGTTTACAAAGGATCATCTTTTATACAGCCTTATTTAAACTTTATTGGGTCGGAATTAGGCGTTCGCCCCTAACAAGCTTCTCAGCCTAAATGACCCGTAAGCCGACTTCGATATGACCGTAATTTATAAATTAAGATCCAGGGCCGAAGACCGGGTAAATGTTTTGAAATGGTCCTTTCATTGCCTTTTAATCAATGTAGCGTATTTTTAAACGTGCTGACTGATCAGTTATTTGAGTTATAACTTTGTGTGACGAGTCTTAAGATAGGCTATTGATTAAAAGAATTGAGTTTGACCGAAATTAGTTTCTACAACTTAAAACGAGACTTCCTTTAAGGTAGTTTTTTTTGCACATTTTTTAAGTTTTCCTTCATTTTACATAATTGTAAAATGTGTTTTTGTATTTATAAAAACAGTTATTTGATAAATTAAAAATATTTTTCTAAAATATACATTTTTCTACTACACATAGTAAGGGGTGGGGTGACTTCCCACTAAGCTGATCGCTAACAAAATTAGCGGGAGAAGTCACAAACGTAGTTTATGTTACAAACTTCATCATTTCGGCAGATTTGCTGTCGCAATCGTAACTAAGCCAAAATTCCAGTTTTGCGTCGAAATTTGCCGAAACCGATATCAAATTTCGTGTGACTCAACCTCCTTTTAACAATTTGGAAAATATAATATGTTATTTGTTATAATACAAAATCTAATACAATTGATTTAATTTGTTAATACAAAATGTAACAATGATGATTTAATCTTAATCTAAATCTGGTGAAACTTATAATATTTGTTAATACAAAATCTAATAAAAATGATTTATTGTAAATACAAAATCTAATAAAGACATAATATTTCTGAATAGAAAATCTAATAATGATGTATTTTAAGTTTGAAGTCGCTGTCTTCATGTTTTAATGTACTTATTTGAAAAACAGCGCGTTCTTATTCTTTCACATGGCTGCGATTTCAGACACGAGCTTGGGTGAAATGGCGCCGACAAGCACACCATGTAAAATATTCAGGTCAAAAGTCAGTCACGAAACAATGCTGTGTGTCTTCGACTTCTAAATTCTTGGTACTCGATTTTGTATTTTAGATGATGATGTATTGGTGTGACATATGTACTCTTTGGCTCAAATTAAAAGACATACGTACCTATTGAATATGGTAAATTCATCACAATTGAAATCATAATACTAATGTGACATTCTGAAACAGTTTACTTAAATGTCACTTTTATTGTTGTTGTATATAAGAAAAGCAGAATCTTCATGTGTGCACGTATGCATCTGTCCATTTGTACGCTTGGCAAAGTATCATAGATGATTTTCTCAGAAAATCTTTTTAATCTACATATTTTATTTTAACATTTTAAAATATGTATTGGAAAATTAAAGAAGGAATAAATTAAGTACTCGAACACAACTTGATTGTTCTCTCTCCTGCCGGCGTCTCCGAATCCACCGGAAATAAAATTTTAAAAGTCTTACGGAACCTTCTGTGAAAGAGTCGAACTGGCACGTATACAACACTCACTATTATAAATACTGCATATAATTTATTTATTTATTGAATACAAAAAGACCTCTATAGCTAGTAAACACATTCGACTCAACGCCAAAATTTAATATATTAATTCAAATTAAATGTATCACCTATTATAGAGAGCCACAACAGGCAAAAAAAGTTGGTGCTGGTGTTTGTAAAGACTACTGGAAACGTCAACACATTTATTGATGAGAAAAAAGTCTTGAAAGAGCTATTATACCCACTTTCAATTTGGAAAGTGAAAACCAAATATTTCTAATATTGTAACGAAAACAAAAGTGATTGTTATATTTATTGCCTAACTATTATCCTTCACATTGCAAGCGAAAGTTTGTTGGTTATAATATTTACAATACATTGTTAAAAAAATGTGACCCAATGACAGTGAGTAGTAAAACCAAGATAAAGCGAGTGGCCCATAAAGTTATTGTTGCAAACATTGTTTATAAAACAATCTGACACAACAAACAAACAAAAGTTTTCTCTGGAATTCTCTGCCACCCTTTCGGCTTCCTTAAATTGTTATTGCAGTAATAAACCCCTGGCGAACATGTGACTTTTATAGCTGACTCCCTCGAGTTTTGGGATACAGCAGTTTGTTACTAGCACAATTATCAGAACTGCAATTGGAACACTGTAGCCATCTTTAAGTATTTCGTGAAAGATTTATTTAATACCCTTATTGCTACCAAAACGTCATCATTGTATATCTCAGTATTCGGTGTACTTAAAAAAATGTAAGAAAAAAATAAACCGAGCTGAACAAAACACTAAAAAGTACAAAATAACTATTTTTACTAATGAAAACTCAAGTACAAAAATAACTTCGTAGATACGATACAAATACAATAAATAAATGTAATTTATTTATTTCTACCTTTTGAGTGACCTTGGCCTAAATAAATATCTAGGGTAGGTCTACGATTAACTTCTTTTCTAATTTTAAAGCGGAAAGATATACAAGAGAATCCTCAATGCAAGTAAAGCTCAAAAGCAGTTAGAGTTATTTGGAGTATCTTCGAAGCTTCAATAAAAGTGAAATTTAAATGGGACCACGTCGAAGGTATACCCTTTCAAACAAACAAAAAAAGAATTTTCCGCATCGGTCCACAATTGACGAAGTTATTGATGAACGTATTAAATAAAAAAAATACATGCAGACGAACATGGAACTTTCTCCTTTTTTTAAAGTCGGTTAAAAACATATCTAAAAAATGACATAATTTTAAAACTTACTTTGAATAAGACAACATTTAAAATGAAAAATTGCTTTCGTTCATTTTTGACTAATTACTGACTTATGGTTTAAATTTTTATTTATCACCTTTACAAAATATATATTACTATCCTTATTTAAATATATTGTTCACTGAAAGTTTGCACTTTTTAATTCAATTCAATTTTATTCGTCTGTGATTACAGGTTGTATGTACATATAGATACGAGTAGTAAACAATATAAAACAGTCCTCTGTAATTTGCCAAAAACGTACAGACAGAAAATTACATTAAGATAAAAATAAAAAATTCATGCACAATCAATACAGTTAGAACTACAATAATTAAAGCGACACAATATCACACCTCTATACTAACAATGAAAAAGTACCCTTCCCTTATTCTATAGTTTTATTTGTCAAAATATTTTTTTGTCAAAATGTCAAAATAAAATGTCAATAAATTATGTCAAAAATTGGTCTAATGAATAATATGTTTTCTCATTTAAATAATCATACGTTTTATTTTTAAACGTTGATATGTCACTTAGAAAATATTCATCTTGAATTGACTATACGAGTACATGCGAGTGCAACATACGAGTTGTACAGCAAGCGAGTACATTCAGCAGTAAAGACAAATAAAATGAAACTTAATGATCACCCGGTGGTTGAAATTCGACAGTAAATATAAAATAAATGCTTTTCTCCCTTGACATACGCTCTCCAGACTCGAAACAACTCACAGCTCACAAGTCACGGAAAATTCACAGCTCGAAACTGATTCAATCAATCTGTCAGTAATTATTTATTGGTAACGTTTTAAAATTCTTTGGCAACAATCTCTACTCTGTGCGATTGTTTGACGAGAAACTCTTATATGTTTGACATCGACAGTATATCTATTATGTGTTTGACATTGGCGGTATGAAAGTAAACAAGAATGTTTAATTTAATTTAATGTATTTTTTTGTAATTCATATTAAACATAAATTATAGTTTCTGCACTTCTTCTCCATATAAACATTAACTATGCCACATCTCACACTCCTCCGTGCACGCAATATACTTAAAAAGGGATAAAAAGTTGAAGCTCTTCGTGTACTAATGTTTATAACTCGGACCAAGAACCATAACGGACGGAGCCATAATAAGTTTCCATTGTCATCGCCGTTAAATGAATTTTCCTGTCTCTTTGTATCTTATTGAGCGTAACCACGAGTAAAACAGTTAACTATAGTAAGTATGGCAACCTCGCACTGTCAGTGTAATTCGTGTCAGGTCATGACTGACTTCACGTATGTTACTAAAATAATTATTTCCAAAAAACTCGTAAATCATAAAAGTTTTGGCTACTAGTATTTAAAAAAAAAAATGTGACGTTCAGCAGTGTGTTATTGTACTGTGGCTCTACCCTAGTCACGCAAATTAATAAAAGTCCAGGAAGTTATAATTTATGTGTGTTAAGTATATGTGTGGTAAGCTATGCTGCATTGCAGCACGAATTAGGCCGGCTTGGCCGCCGAAATACCACCCTCTCACAGAATATCGGTGTACAATAACAGCATCTATTGCTGTTGTGTTTCATTCGGTGAGTGAGAGTGCCGGTGGTTCATCTCCCGCCTCCCTCTCCTTTCCTTAAAGGCCCGCAAAGCACCAGTGATGCCCCGGACGTTGCGGGTGTCCATGGGCGGCGGTGATCACTTTCCATCAGGTGATTCGTTTGCTCGTATGCCCCACTTTTATAAAAAAAAGTTTGTCAACAGAAAACAGACACGCTCTTAGAGCAAATCGATTTTGATTTTTGGTTTTGCTATAATAAGTGTTAGACTAATTTTCTTTACCGATTTTGTACATCGTTCAAAAGTGTTTTTCGATCACTATGCACTTTTGAAATCTGCTGTTAAAGTCGTTTGTTCAGAATAAAACGAGGAACGACGAATGATATTAAAATTATAATATAACATTGGAAATTACTGATAAAATGTAATACCACCACTACTTTGAATATTATCTTAGCACATTTTACATAAAGAGACTGAGTGATGACAATTAAACTACCATATGTAATATTTAAGACAGCAATTTTAAAACAAGGGCTGTTGTTTCTGCGTTTACGTAATTTTTAAGCTGTAATATTTATTACATTATTTCCACTCTTGTGTTAATTATTTATAATGATTAAATGTATTCATACTTTATCTCGTGAAATTTACAAATTATAGGACGTAATATTATCTACATTTCTCAACAATTCTTCGTTCTCTTTGCTTTATTAAAACGGTTCTTATCAAAATACATAATAATACGCATAGTTTATAAACATCATATCTAATAATTAAAAGACTAAAATCACAGTGAAAGGAACATAATTGAGAATCATACATACACACATACTCCCCATGCCATATCCCTGACGAGATAGTCAGAGAGAACGAACATAATCGAGATGACTATAAAATATTTCTCCACAAGAATCACATTGGAAAACAATTGGTCTCATTTTGGTACTTACTCTTTTATCCTAAGTATCTCATTACGTCAGAGGGAATTTCTTCAAATTGTCGTTAAGAAGTGTTACGTGTAATTAATTATTCTCGTCGGCGAAGAATCAGTTCCCGCCGCTCTCAGAACAATAAAACGCTTTCAGATTATGATATGAAACGTTGATAGCTAATTCAACTCGTAATAAATCTGGGACTTGTTAATTACCAGACGTCCTCAAGGAAAGGAGTCGTAAAGCCCTTTTACTTTTGTTTTAAGCGCAATGCGGCGTCAACTTCAAAAGATTTCTACTGTTATTGAGTTAGTCGTAATAAATAGAACGTCCCTTGAGGGTCCACGCCTCGCCCGTGTCGCTCTGTAAACAAATTTTACTCTTAAAACTGTAGAAGTTCCAGTTTCTGTCTGGAATATAAAGTGCTTATAAAAATTCTAGACTTGACCTCCTCTGTTCTCAATTTCCGCTTATTTCATTAGCAAGAGTTGAAAGGAAAATATGACAATTTCGTTAAGCAAATTAAAAAGTTACCTTCCTTCCTTAGATTAGCGTAATAACAAGTTTAATTTTCTTCGTCTTTTGTTCAGTACAGGTATCTACTTTAAACTGCTTTAAGAGGCTGAATTAATGATGAAATAACTTTTTACTTCTAAAAGCGTAAATATGAAAGCAACGAACAGGAGAGTTATTTTAAATAAACTTCCTTTTGCTATAATAAGCGTTAGACTAATTTTCTTTACCGATTTTGTACTTCGTTCAAAAGTGTTTTTCGATCACTATGCACTTTTAAAATCAGCTGTTAATGTCGTTTGTTCAAAATAAAACGAGGAACGACGAATGATATTAAAATTATAATATAACATTGGAAATTACTGATAAAATGTAATACCACCACTACTTTGAATATTATCTTAGCAAATTTTACATAAACAGACTGAGTGATGACAATTAAACTACCATATATGTAATATTTAAGACAGCAATTTTAAAACAAAGGCTCTTGTTTCTGCGTTTACGTATTTTTTAATAAAAGCTGTAATATTTATTACATTATTCCCACTGTGTGTTAATTATTTATAATGATTAAAATGTATTCATACTTTATCTCGTGAAGTTCCGGCTAAGGAGAATGTTGCTACCGCTGTAAATTCTCAAAAGGTTTTCTTTGCTCATTAGTTGTAATTTCATCGCATGCTATAAAACCAAGATCAACTGACCGTGAGACTATTGGGTTGTATATTACCTCTTTTATGTATAGTTAAATAGGCGTAGTCTTCCATAGTAGGGGCCGGCGTAAGCGAAGCATAACCTACGCCGTTTTTATTTTATAACGAGCCTTCATACTATTATTATGGCGTCACCATGTCAGGCCCACATCATATCTACATCCGCCCCGTACTCAGACATTTCTTAGTCACAATCTGATATCGTTTGTTTAACTATACTAAATTCGACAAGGTTCTAAACATATTCGTTAATCCTCAAAATATTTTTCTATTACGACCTTATCAAATAAACGAGAGGAAACATGTAGGTATCTAAATAGTATTATAAATGATTGTTAAATAATTTTTGACAGTTTAATACCGATGTAGGTTATCAGAAAATTCGTTAATAACAATTACAAAAGAATGGAGATAACCATTGGATAGAAAATATTTTATGATAGCCACCTGTTAAACGAAGTTTGTGTGTTTTAGGCAGCGGGCTAATGCGTTTCTAAGTAGATATCCTTGTCTTGATTGATGAATTGTTCAGTGCCGCAGTTTGTTGGGACTATTTTAAAACAGAAACTGATTTAAATTTGTTTATCTTATTGAGATTAATATTTACATGAAAATGCTTAATGTAATAGTTATTAACGTATAAACCATTGATTTAAAGGTACCGTTACTCGCGCAGCTTACATTCCAAATTATTGTAATGTAATTTGAGATTTCATGATGAGTTCGAAATTATGATAAATGAACAAGTTATTTTAGAGATTGATTCTAAGTAATATTTATACTCACTGGATTTTTACCTGTCTAAAGTTATCAGTGCATAATTATCCGACTGCCCCAGAAGGAGTGTAATGTTTTTCTGATGTAGACTACAAATACAATATTATTATGTAGTTTCTTTGGCGCATCCTATTGCCTACACAGTTTGATCAGTTTCGATAAATAAGGTGATGTCAGATTCGTTATAATCATGGAAGTGCTACGGGCTACATATTTTTTGTCCCTAAAAGAAGGGTCATGTTTTCGAGAAAAATAATTAAACAAATTTTAATTGGTAACTTTAAATTGTATAAATATTTAAAACTAACATATTTTCATTTTCCGTGAACATTCTACATAATTGTAGCTATATTCGGCATGTGGACGTTCTCGTTTCGCTCAGACTTCATTAAAAGCAATAATACGGATGTGGCCCACAACACAATCCCGAAACTAATCTCTTTTGTTTGCATTTTGTACGAGAGCCAAACCTAAATCGTAAATGGAATCAAGCGGAAGATGAACAGATTGAGAGGAAAATTCAGTGGTTACTGGAGGTACTAAAACACAAAATTTCAATAAAATTAGAATAAAACAATAATCCATTATTCATACTGTTACTAGGAAACATCCTTATTAAAACTATTGTTGTTAAATATTTATATTGTGATCCAAATAAGAATAATTCTAGAATTCCATCTCCACATTTAACAATAACGAATTGTTACATTTGTAAGTAATATTAATGCATAAGAGTGACTGTAATAATATAGAACTTAATATTAACATTAAGTTTAAGTTACATTTTAAAGGTACCAATGTAATTATTTTATTATGAATGAAGTAGAAGTAAGTTTTAATAAATACAAATCAGGTATTTTAAAAAACCTTTTAAGTTTTCATACAGGTAGAAGAGATCACAGTAGAGACCGTCTAAATTAAAAGTCGGTGACCTTCCATTAAATTCGATTTTCTTAAATTTACAATTTTCTACTAATTACCCCATTTTACTTGTCGGTTCGGCAATTATACTATGGACTTGGACTTGTAGATGACCAGTGTCGAATGACGATGACCAATTTGTGTGCGTTGTTTATGTACCTACATTGTTTGCATGTGTTGGTAAATGCAATGGAGAGGCGTTAAATTTAAGTTTAGAACATATCTATTCAAAATATAGCACCTAGGACAATTTCACATTTAATTATTATAACTACAATAATGGTGTTAGTAAAAACGAGTTTTAAGCAAAGAACTTCTATGATCTATACCAGTTTCTAATATCGCCTACACGGTTATCAATTTGTCACTATCTGGTTTCTTTAAGCTCTCTGTAAGCTTAAATGTTTCGCGCTGGAATTGGCTTCAAGGAGTGATATTATTGCGACTTAAGATCTGTCTGCACCGAATGGCAAATTGCGTGAAGGCGCATGTACACGCCTTCACGCAATTAATTACACATATATGTATATAAATTCGAAGAGGTAGTCACTTATCGCGAGAAAGTACTCATACATACATACATACATATCTTCACGCTGTATCCCTTACAGGGTAGTCAGAGATGACGGAGCGCCAAGCGTCGCGGTTCTTTCGCTTCTTCAAATCTTGAAAGTATTCACTTAAGTTTATTTCATTAAAAAGCGACCTGTCATTTTCCGCACTGAGCTTTACGGCCTCATCAGACTAGCGACTTGCGATCATATTTTCAGCGATAAGACTCGTAAATGTGCACGCTATACCCTTGAGCCCGACGCTCCGAAACGCTGTCGTAGGCCTAGATATGTACTAGGCGACACTGACGATGATATTACACGTTCTAACTCGAACGTGCCCACATTCACACTACAACCGCACCTCCGCTACCGGCGTGACACCTGTAAAGTCTCTCGTTTAGAAGCTCGTCATGTCATACTACACGCACACACACGGGCCTTAAACAACATTGTTAACTTGCCATATAAAACGCTATCGCTATCGCTAGAGGCCCGGCCCGCACCCGGAATAGGAAACTGGCCTGGAGATGCTCCGAGCCCGAGATTCACCCTCTACATGAGTCATCACTCAGCTGGAGGAACCTTCAGGCAGTCGACCATCTTTCAAGGCGCCTTCTGCGCTCGTCCTAATGCGATCGATGACGCTGTAAAAGAAACTAGGGCTAACAGTAAAGAGGAGGGGTTTTTTTTAGTCAGCTAGAGTCCGACACTGCTCAGTTGGTGTAGAATCCGGCTATGTCAGCAGAGAATCGACTTCATCATGCACCACGTATAAGCAACGAGCTCGTTGTGTATATTCGGAGAACACGCTGTGTACACGTTTATAAATCTCCACACTAGAAATGCTCGAAAATCTCCAGTGTGATATGGCCCTTAGTTTAAAAATCATTCTTAAACTAATTTTACTTTGTAAGGAAAACTGATACGTTTCATTTAATTAACAATCTATTAGCTGTGCCTCGCGATTTCACCTGCGTTAAATTTAATATTTTTTCTGAATAAAAATTAGCTTGAAAAGTCCTCTACCAGCCAATGTAAGTTATGCAAAATAGATTTAGCCCTTTTGAGGATTAGCCCGTAAAAACAAACAGACAGATAGACAAAAATTATAAAAAACACATACATAAATATTTCAAAAAGGTGTGTTCGAGTTTTGGTTAAGTGAAAATAACTACACAAACTTAAGAAAAAGCTTTTATTTCGAAAATACAGACAGATATTAAAATTTTATTTATATGTATATACAGATGTACAGATTTAGGTACAGTTGAATTAGTGCGTGGATTAAATTTATTTATACATTCTTAATGGCCTAATGTGGCGCTGTAAAACAAAATAGTCCAAGTAGATACACTATCGAGTATACATAGATACTACAAACAAGTATATATAGATACTTATTGACCGGCGGCAATTGTCAGAAAATTCCATTTAAATTAATTGTGCTATTAAATACACACTACACGTCGTTAGGGGTAACATTTACAAAGCGTGGGCTGTGAAGGCAAATTAGACATATCCAGCTGAAGGCTCGGACTATTGCCATAGCTTTACGGCATTCACAATTGAATTGGTGACATTCACGCGCCGCCGGCAATTTTCTTAACAAATAGTATTGCCATTTCAATTATATTATTACAATATGCTATTTAGTACAAAAAGTTATGAAATATGGACATTTTATTATCTCATTGTTAATGTCCTGTGCAAAAAATATGAGAATTTTTTTGTAAGTAATGTTCTGTTCTGACGAGTTTTCAAAAATGATTTACGAGTATTGTATCAAATTTAATTAAAAATTACACTTTGTATTTATTTTCTAGGTTCCGTTTTGGTCTGAGAGAAAAATGAAAACATGGAGTGTGCCAGCTGTTATCTTACTGCGCAGATCGTAAAATTCGGGCAATGGTTTGGACTAGTAAAGAGGTGGTTTAAGCGATAACCTCATAGTAGTCTATCACTAACCGTTTTGTGATCTGTAAGCTCGCATATTTGCTTCAAAATACCCACAATTATATTGCACTTTGATGCTTTGTTCGTTTCCAATGACTAAATGCTTAAGACTGCATGCAGGCACATATAGGACATGCATGCATATACTTATTTTTAAATAAATTCATCTCTTTTTAAATTTTAATTAGTCACAAAATAATAAATCATTTGAATTGCTTACTGGAAACTTTCCGATTTCTAGCAACATCGAACCGCGGTGTTTAGTTAAAAGAACTCCACAATTTGCATAATCGACGTTTCTACGGGTGCATTGGCAAGCTATTGGCGACTGATTTAAGTACCATCTCTAGTGACATGGGAGTTCGTTGAGCGTATAAGGCAATATGCTACTCCAGTGGTTTTTATTTATGTCGATTGGACATGATAAGACTTTGGTGTTTACGCTGTTATGTATATGCAGAGAGAATACATTTGCCGCGAATTTTATTTCAGAGTTTTAAATGGTTTTAAAATCAAGCATGCGTGCTTAACACAGCTTGTGGAATTTTCATAGCGTGGAATTCCGTTTTATTTTTTAGACTTGCCGCACATTTAAAATTGCAGGTTTCTGTGAAGCGACTTGAAAATTTTCTTATTAAACATTGAAAAACGAGTAAAGGCCTAGAAACCTAAGATATGTCTATAAAAATCAATTTATTTATTTTTCCTAATGTGTAATAAAATGTTTATGTCAAGTGGATTATTTACATTAAATAGAATCTAGCTATATAATAATGTCTTGGGCAAAACTAGCCTCCCACGTCGTGGTGATCTTTATGCGATATGTGACTTATTTCTCTGAAGGAATTATAGTAACTGGAAAGGTTTTTGCAAAGAAAGGTGTTCAGTTAATAAATTTGAATATATTTGGAAAATAAAAATTTGAACTTTTTTAGATAAATAAATTTTTTAGACAGATCAATGGATTTACATTAAAAGAAATGGGTAGAAAAACAACAATACGGTCACAGTATTGCCAAAGTTTTGAGAGTTTTTATATGCATTTTTTTCTTATTAAATTCAAATGAATTTCGGTATTTAGCAGACAACTTATCAAATTTCGACCACAAGCACTATTTGGTTTTAATAAATCTGTGATAAAGCATAAAATATTTCTAATTTTTTAACCGACTTCAAAAAAAGGAAGAGGTTCTCAATTCGTCTCTGTTTTTTTTTGTATGTTTGTTACCGCATAAATCCGTCATTTATGAACCGATTTCGAAAATTCTTTTTTCGTTTGGTAGATAATACTTCAGTGGTGGTCCCATTTAAATTTCACCGATATTGGAGCCTGAACTTCGAAGATACACTAAATAACGCGACCTGGTTATAACCTTTATTTATGTTGATGATTCTCTTGTACATAGTTGCGCTCCCAAATTAGAAAGAAGTTAATTGCAGACCTGCCCTAGATATTTATTCAGGTCAAGATCACTCAAAAGGGAGAAATAAAATTTTTTTATTAAAACAAATTAAACCGCCTTCAAAAAAATTTATTTATAAAGTTATTTTAATTGTACTTGAATTTTAATTAGTAAAGGATAGTTATTTTATACTTTTCAGTGTTTTTTTTGAAGGCGGTTTAATTTTTTTTAATAAATTTTTTTTTAATATAATATTACAACATACAACTCTTACTGTTGGCACTTTGATTTGAATAATTACTTTGAAAATGAAAATAACATTACTTATCTATCTCCTTATAATATTATGTACATATGAAAATTCGATGTGTTTGTGTTCGCAAAATTCGAAAAGTTTTTGATCGATTAACTAGAAACTTTGACACAGCATTCGAATACGCGTGAGTTGTTTTAAAACTAATATTTTAGATAAATAAAAATATAAATTGGTCGTTTGTTCAACGCGCACTACCGTAACACGTGGCCGAGAACAGCTAGTTAGATATATTAGTGAGAAACAAGTTTGTCGTTTTTAGTAGAGTTATTAAGACAGTATCCTATTCTAGCACTTAGTTTTCTCTTCTATCGTATAAGTTGTGTACAATTTATATTTCGTGCAGCTTACACCTGTGACACCCGCCACCTCGCTGTGAGGAAACCCAATTAAATACATCTTGATATAGCACTAACAGATCATTAGGGTACAGTACATAGCTAGCTTGTTAGACTGTCTGTTTATACAGACAAGGTGTTAGCTCATAGTCGCCATGATTTTAACCGATTTATTTTAAGGAATGAGAGTCTTTCGTGGAAGGCGATGCGATTTTAAGGTGTTTGACGTTTGTACGGAACTTCTATTGAACTGAGGTTAATATCGTTTATTTTTTCTTTTTATAGCTTTCACGGAATAGATTTTAAGCAGAAATGTACCTATAAAATCACCACATTATAATTGTACGTACGTAGTGTTACTTTGCTGAATAAAAGGACACGTATTGACGAATATGTACATATTAATACGTGAAAAGAAAATTTTCTACCCCTTTTGCATAGCATATTGCGCACATAGAGGAGTGTGAAATTTGCAACACATAAAGATTATATGAAGAAGGACTTTTAATTAAGATATTAAATTACGTTAATTTAAATAAAATAAAACATTGATAACGTTTATACTGCCAATGTCAAACACATAATTGTTAGGTATACTGCTGATGTCAAACACATCATAGTTTGTGGCCCGATAGTCAACCTCAGACCAAGAATCAAAATGGACGCAGCAATAATGAGTAGCCGCTCTTAATACGTGTGTCAAACGAATTTCCGTGTCTCTCTTTCTATCTCATTGAGCGTGACCACGAGTAAAACAGTTAGCTGTAGTAAGTATGGCAACCTCTCTCTCACTGTGAATTGGTCTTAACCACTTTGGGACCGGCCCACACCCCAGTAAGTTCTCACCGGCACGCATGTGCATAGACATATACTTTCCCGGCGACGATCTACGCCGAAGTCTCATCCTCTCCTCTGGGTAGTCCCTGAACGGAGCGGCCCTCAAGCTTTGTCTACCTCTCCAAGCGGAGTACCTTCCGCTGCTATGTTACGACCGGTAGGGTTACATAGCGAGAGGTTGTTTTTTTAGTCATTTCAAGTCCGACGCTACCTGCCCGGCGCGGCGTCGCGTTCTCTCCTGAGGTGTGAGAAGCGATTGAGTGTTCGTAAAGAATTAAACTTGGAGTTTATAGTGAGCTCATTGTGATCAATCCTTTATACTTCATCTTTAATAATAGGTATAAGTCTGTATGAATTATTGATTACACGATATCAAATATCTCAAGTGATACCAGACATGAAATCCAAAGTACTCAAGTACAAGTTTGTTATCGACCTCATCTTCTGGGAATTGTGAAAATTAGAGTAGGTACCTGCGTTGTGAATATCTGTTTGAAATGAGAACGGCATATTATGTAATATGTATCAATATGGAAAACATACTTGATCTGAGTACGAGAAAGTACGTAAAATCCGAAGTGGTCCGGCACCTTGCAGAATGAATAAAGTGCGTTCGAAAGAAAACAACCTGCTTACAAATAAAAAGGATGTTCTGCAGCGATGGAGTGAATACTATGGAGAACTGTATGAGAGTGGCGACTCCGTCTCTGATACTGAGAGCGATTCTAATGAATTGCCACACTCAGGCCAGGGACTGGAGGATCCCATTAGTATGAAAGAGATTGTGAAAGTGATAAGAAGTTTGAAATGTGGAAAGGCTGCGGGAATTGATGAGGTGACTGCTGAGATGATCAAGTATGGTGGTCCTAGGGACTGGGATGCCTTCTGTGCACTCTGCAACCTTTGTTGGCAGAAGGGGGAGGTTCCAGAGGACTGGCGCACGGCAGTCATAGTACCTCTATATAAAGGGAAAGGTTCCTACCTAGACTGTGCGTGCTATAGGGCCATCAGCTTGGTCAGCTTAGCGAGTAAAGTCTATACTAAAGTATTGACTGAACGTATGAAAGGTGTTTATTGAAAGGTGGTATATTTGTGGGAGGCGCAAGGTGGATTCAGGAACGGTAGGGGTTGTATGGATCAGATTTTCTCGCTTCGCGTTATCGTGGGAAGGTTTCTGGCTTTAGGTCAGAAAGTTTTCTGCGCTTTCGTGGATCTAGAGAAAGCATTCGATAGAGTAGTGCGGAAGAAATTGTGGAGTCTTCTGCCTGAATATGGCGTGGAGGGCTCCTTACTGCAGGCTGTGAGGTCATTATATCGAGACCACAGAGCCTGTGTAAGGATAGACGGTGACATGTCGCCCTGGTTTGAAGTCTGTTCTGGTGTCAGACAGGGCTGCGTGATGTCTGCCTGGCTATTCGTGCTGTATTTGGACAGTTGCCTCCAGAGATTGAAAGGTAATATGAGTGGTATGGGATGTGGTGACACAGTAGTAAACTGCCTATTGTACGCTGACGATGCTGTGCTAATAGCACCATCAGAAGCAGAGTTGCAGACACTAGTCACGTGCATGAAAGAAGATTGTGAAGTAAAAGGATTGAAAATGAATGTGAACAAAACTAAGGTTCTGGTGTTTGAAAGAGAAGCGGAACAAACGAAATGTGTGATTAGTGTAAATGGAAAATGTCTAGAACAGGTGAATGAAATTGTGTACCTGGGGAGTGCGTTTTCGAGGGATGGAAGATGTGAGTTGGATGTGGAGAGACGGGTAGCAGCCGGCAATAAAGTGAACGGTGCTCTGTCCGCATTAGTGGGTAGTGTGAATATATCTAACACTGCTGAAATGGCCATCCACAATGCGGTGTTGGTGCCAACTTTGTTGTACGGCAGTGAGGCCTGGATATGCCCGAAATCGAGTGAAAGTATGATAAATGCTGTGGAGATGCGGTCTCTCAGAAATATGTGCGGTGTCACGCTTGCGGACAGGATAAGCAATGATGAGATACGCAGTATGACAGGGTTGCACAACAGTGTTATTGTAAAAATGAAGAAAGGAATGCTTAGATGGTTCGGGCACATGGAAAGAATGAGTGATGAAAGACTGACGAAGAAAATATACAGAGCAAAAGTGAGTGGTAAAAGAAGCCAAGGAAGACCAAGGCTGACTTATGAAGATCAAATAGCCAGAGTGTTAGCAGACGGAAATGTCAAAAGCACTCGCATACCTAGGCGAAAATGTGTGAGGAGAATGATGAGATTTGAGGAAGCGAAAGAGGTGTGTAAGGACCGGGACTCCTGGCGCTCCGTCCTCTCTGACTACCCCGTTGGGGATACAGCGTGAAGTTATGTTATGTTATGTTATACTTGATCTGAGTTGTAACACATTCTGAAGTTTTGAGAGACATTGTTGATATAAATAACCTTGTGGATGGCTGTTTTGGTGGATTTGGATAAGTTCACACTGCCCGCTAGTGCGGACAGAGGACCGTTAACTTTGTTGCCAGCAGCTACCTATCCCTCCATTTCAAACTCACAATTTCTAACTACGAGAGATACGCAGTATGACAGAGTTGCACAATAGTGTTATTGTAAAAATGAAGAGAGAGATGTTTAGATGATTCGGGCACATAGAATGAGTGATGAAAGACTGACGAAGAAAATCTACAGAGCGAAAGAGAGTGGTAAAATAAGCAAGCCTGAATTACGAAGATCAAGTAGCCAGAGTGTTAGCTGACGGCAATACCAAAAGCATTCGCATATGTATAAGTATGTAAGGACCGTGACGCTTAGCGCTCCGTCCTCTCTGATTACTCCGTTGGGGACACAGCATCAAGATATGTTTGTAGGTATGTAATTTTTAACTCATACACTCGTTTTTATAATAATTTATATATTTTAATCGATTTTTACAATTTAGGTAGGTACTAAATAAACACTATTTAATGATATTAAATCAATAATTTAGCCTAAACGACAACTTTAAATAATTTGATTTGAGAGCTGCTCTCTCTTCGTTCTACTATTTAAAAATTTACGTAACTACGAAACTATTTGAATCACATGAGTAACTAGTGGTGTTCATTAATTAAATGTTCACCCTCGTTATTATCAACACCTGTTCATGAAAAGCATTTAATAATGACGTCATGTAACAGCTGTGAGCGTTTGCGGCGTTAGCGCTGGCACGAGCGGTAGTTTTCAAGCGGGAAATAGACGGGAAAATTAAAAGTTAACTAATCGTATATTAGAGGTTTTATTAAGCTGGATATCATTTTGTAGCTTTGAAGATACTTAACACTATGAAATAGTATTTGTTATAGTGAAGCCTAGACTACTACTACTTATATAATTAACTATACGAATGAAAATAACCGTTTAAATTTTGCATTCATGGCCGTACATAAGAGGGATATTTAGGAGGTCCAGAACCCTACTGTTAGCCTGCGCTACAATATTTGACAAATATTTACAATTATGCTTAGAATACCGTTGAACCAACTACAGATGTTAATATTTTGAAGAAAATATATAAAATTGATCGAAACAGACACACAAATCTCCTTATAAAACATGTACACACAATGTCTAATATATCTGTGTTACGTTAAATGTACGCAGTCCTTATAAATGAAAACAAAGCGAGTTTTACGAAATAGGATTACTTAAGGAAAATAACACCAACGAAATATAATACTGTGAGATCTAATAAAAAATTGTACAAAAAAGATTTCCTAAGAAAGCGTGTGCTCTATGAAGGAGCTAATTATACAGGTAATATGAATCGATCCATTTGCTTGATTGCGCAAGCATCGACTTCTCGATTACAAACCGTCGTATCACTTTCACGAACGCTACTTTAAGAGCAATTGGTAGAATCTTTAATTAGTAATTTATCAAGATCGAATAGTGGACCGAATAATCGATGTGATGGAATCTAATATTAATACAGCATTACGTATACATTTGTTATGTAATTGGAGCAATCCTAGAGTGATTATTATATAATAATAAATGACCGTGGTATCCACTGCTGGTTTAGTTTTTTCTCTCTTTTTATTTTTAATGAGGCTTTATAATTGAAGTTTGTCTCGTCGATAGACACAAATCACACAATTGGTTTTAAGCCGATCTACGTTATCAGTCTCCTGTATCGATACGTTTGAGATCTCGAGTCTCTCATTTTGGAAAATAGGAATTAAAAATATACGTCTCTCTGTTCCATCCGACTAACACCAAGTCTCATTACCGGTGGCCGCTGATAACATCAGGGCTTGCGGCGTTGCTCCCGCCATCACTTCACGAATTGACAATTGAATTCCAAAAAAGCTTATCGCTGTAATCTTATGACAATCAAGTTTGTAATTTAGGCGGAGCCTATTAGATTCAAAATCATATTTACAAAGTTCTTAACTTATTATTTGTAACGCACCAACAACTAAAAGATATTGCTGCGTTGAGTGCTAAAAAAATCGAATAATATTGCGCTTCGGCGATCGAAATCGCTAAGAATAATCGGTAAATGAACAAATTTGATACATCGATAAATATCTGAGCGTGTTTTGTCTTGCTACATAACATATTATACGTACGTGTGCGTACAGGATATTATTACGAAATAAAATATTTTGTTTGTAGAAAATATGAAATCATAGATAGGTAGTCAATTTCAATAATGTCTAATCGATTAGTATCATATCATATTTATAAAAAGACTAGCTGTTGTCCGCGTAGTCTTCTTTCTATTTATTAAATTAAATAATTCATTAACCTTCACTGGCGTACGGAGAACAATTCACCAAACGTTTCATCAGAATCGGATGAACGGTTTAGGAACGCATAGGGGACAAATTTACAAAGAAACATTCATTTTTATGTATTATAAGAAGATAAGCTTATTTTTCTAAAGATATAAAGAATTGACTTATAATAATTTTCCTGTAAACTTTTATAAAGTTTTTATATTTTCCGAGTTTTTAATTACTTTTGAGTAGTTTTGAGAATAATGGCGGAAATGTTATTTGAGTTTAACGAGTGCGAAGTAGCTTAGTTAATTGTTACTACAGTCAATTTCAACTTTTTTACGCCGTATGGGTTCTAGGTAAATTGGCTGTTACGATAGGCAAACAAATGCGCAGACAGACAGACCTCTACAGTCTTAAGACGTTTCCATTTTTCTTTTTCCAACACGAAGCCTTAAAAGTACAGAAACGTCGAAGTTATATTCTAGAACAATAATTTGAAACATACGCCTGCTGAATGTAAATTTAACGGGATTGTAGCCAGAACAAACTGCAATAAAACAGGAATATTGCCTTTAAACAATGTCAAAGTAAATCTATCGTAAAACAGTTACAGCCCTTTAAACTGTTACTGATCAATACAAGCATTACGATCACTCGAATGTCGCAACGGTCATTAAACTTGGCGATAAATTAAGAGCAGTTTGCATTACCATACATCAATCGAGCATCTGTCAATCCCGAGCGATAAAGATAAATATGTGATAAACAGTGCGGTTTTATAGCTTGATTATTGTTTGTCAAAGGAGCCGGTCTGAAATTTTAAACTTGGAAACATTCACTTGATTACATACGACGTTTATTTAAATGGGAATTGATTTCATTAATTACAAATATGGCCTCTAATCTTTATTATGTCAAATGTGTACTGAACGTGTGTGGGTCCGGACGCGTTGATTTTTATTTTTACTCGTTATAAGCGACTTATTTTTAGAGTTTTATTTGGCTTGTCGTTGAAAGTTTTATTGTGGCTCGTTATCATTATCTTAATCATGGTCGGCATTAATATGAATGTCATATTTTCCTAGTGGCTTCCCCGGCCGTACTGGCCGAGGTACTGCATACTTCGTTGTCAACACCGGTCACATAAATACTACCGGTCTTTATTTTATTAATGGTCTTTACGCGCGTTATGTTCATTTATTTAATTAATAGTTACTTACATATTTAATAGTACTAATGAAAACAGAGTGAATTTATGCATATTTAAATGTGCGTGCTTTTTAATAATAACACCCAAACTTGTTATTACCCCTGACTATATTGAACGTAAAATTTTGATTTTAATGTATATTGTACATTTTATTTCAATTGTAAACGTTAGATTTATATCATTATTAACATAATGCTTAATTTCAAGCCATTTTGACTTTATCGTGTTCTGAAAATCAAATCACATAATATTATCTAACTTACAACAATACACACTGCAATTAATATTTATGTTTGTAGTGAGCAAAGTGACACCAGATAACGATAGATATTAAAGCCGACACCATCCAGATCTTTATAATAAGCCTTTATACTTTTATGACCTGACAGGAAAATTAACAACTGGCATAGTATATCTTCTTCCCCTCCCTGAGTTAATAATATTTCATAATGAGAATATAATAAAAATTACAATTACAATTTTCAGAAATTAATAGCATATAAAAATCAAAATTTTACACTCAATACGGTTAAATATAGTAACAAGTTTGGGTGTTATTAAAAAAATGTGCATATTACATATGTACACATATTATATATTTCCATAAATACGCATAAATTCAAGCTATTTTCATTAATGTTTCATTCAGTGTAATATAACTATTAGATAAATAATAACTATTAGTTATATGTACAAATGAATGTTACTCGTTCAATCACTACACCACAACAGATTGTACCCATATTAAACTTCTTTTATCTAACTGTTAGTAACGAGTTGCTTGAAGTTTAGAGCTGGTTTAAAGTTTATTAGGATCATTGCAGTTAAGCATTTTTCTCTTTAGTTTTGAAGTGATTTATTGTCATCCATAGCGAGTATTTCCATACCTAGGGAGGATGTTAAATTCTTGTGCTAGATTAAATACCTTATGGGTGGCTTCAATACTTTTACAGTTGTTTGGCGAATATTGTTTGGAGAGTGGGATGTATTTAGTGTTCGTTATAAATATTACAAATGTGAAATATATTTCGCGTGCCTAAATGTATTTTCACCATGTTAGTTTAAATTCTGCGTCAGGGCTATACTTCTAACGAGGCCAGAGATATAAAACTAGTGATGACGTGTAACTTTAACAAGCTTTTTTTCGTTTCGTCCGACCGTGGTTTATGGTTTATAGTACACATGAAAATACTTTTTGAACAATTATAAAAAATAAACCAAAAAGTAAAAACCAAGTCACCATTTTTTGAATAAATGTCTGGAATATACAATATTTTATTTAATACATTCTCCCTTTATCGCTTTAAAATCTCGAGTGTGTCACTGCCTGCTTTCACTGCTGCTATTCTTTCGTCAGCCTACAGCATGGAATTTTTTTTCCTATCTGTTACTCACCCTTCTTTAAGATTGGTTGAGAAGCTGTGCTTAACTGAGGCTCGAAATGCCTGGTTAAGTGTTTGTCCGAGTATTAACTTGCCTACCTCGACTTTCAACTGCGATTTACAACTTTTACATTTAAAACTTTTGATTCTTGCAGTACCGAAAAAGTTCGGTTTCGCTTCCTAGATGTTTCCGAGGAGTCAGGACGCTGATTGCAGGCATTACCTTCAAAAACTTGGAACCTTAATAGACAATACTACACTTTCTCTCATAGTAACCATTCGTCTGGGGGCCAGGACTAACATTCCTCACAGTTGCCGTTGTGATGATCTTGTCGATTTACTAGATCACCATGGTTTATCTTGTTTACGTAATGATAACGGAGTTATGCGGTAACAAACATAAAAAAAAAACATACAACCGAATTGAGAACCTCCTCCTTTTTTGGAAGTCGGTTAAAAAAAAATTAACCCGTTATCCTTTACTAATTAAAATTCAAGTACAAAAATACATACATATCTTCACGCCATATCCCTAACGGAGTAGTCAGAGAGAACGGAGCGCCAAGCGTCGCGGTCCTTACATGCTTCTTTCGCTTCCTCAAATCTTATCATAACAAAAATGGGTTCGTAAATACGTTACAAATACCTACATAATTAAAATTCACAGTTACTGAAGTCGGTGCGTTATTATTAAAGTCAGTTTTAAAAATAACAGCTTATCCGCGTGTATATCGGCGGTTCACCGACAACAAGTGTGTGGTAGAGCCATACTGCATTCCAGCACGAATTGGGCCGGCTCGCCCGATGAAATACCACCCTCTCACAGAATATCGGCGTGAAATAACGGCATCTATTGCTGTTGTGTTTCGTTCGGTGAGCGAGAGTGCCGGTGGCCCCCCTCCCCCCTCCTTTCCTTAAAGGCCGGCAACACACCCGTGATTCTCAGGACGTTGTGGGGTGTCCATGTGCGGCGGTGATCACTTTCCTTTACGAGACTCGCTTGCTCATTTGCCCCTCTCTTAATAAAACAATAATAATAACAAAAGTTTCGAAATTCCTGCATTATCACGCCCCATAACAATTTGATTATACCAAGGCAAGAAAAAGACTAACTGCTTTTTATTTGTTTACGAATTAATATTCAGCACTTAATAAGTTCACTGCTGGACATAGGTCTCTTCCGAAGTTCCTCCACGCCACTGAGTCTGATCTTTCGCTTTTATCATCTAACTACAGCCAGCAAAATACATAAACAAACTATGAATAATATATCAGATGGATTTTCGCAAATTAATACCCGAGTTAATACAGTAGTTAGTTCCAAGTCAGATTTCTCGTAATGAAGCCATATTGCACACATTCGAAACTTTTAAACAGGAAGGCAGTAGGTACTTGGTTGCGTATCTTGCGGATTCTCGCTATTCCACTGAACTTTCTTCGTAGAATATGACACCTCTTTGAAAACGTGTAAGCATGGTAAATACTGATTGCTTGGCAGTTTACTGATTTTTTTTCTAAATGTATTTTATTGCCAAAGGCGAAAAAACAAATAATGCTAAGTTTCTAATTTCAACTTTTAATTGAATATGTGTAGGAATTTTGCATTTATTTTGTCTTTTTGTATTTCATTCAAGTCCAACCATTTAAATATTAAAGAAAATGAATGTCATGGTAACGGCGGAGCACGGGGTGCTAAGAATCGCCGGAAGAGATCCGGCTGCCACCCCACCCGACAACTGGCCCTGGCAACATATAACGTGCGCACTATGAGGACTGACGAGAAGATTGCGGAACTGGAAGAAGAGTTGAGTGGGTTGCGATGGGATATAATGGGGTTGTCTGAAGTCCGTAGAGAGGGCGAGGGCACGATAACCCTGAAATCCGGCAACCTACTTTACTACCGGGAAGCTGACCAACGGTCCCAAGGTGGTGTCGGCTTTCTCGTTCACAAGTCTCTCGTAAACAACATCATTACCATCCAAAGTGAGTCGAGTAGGGTTGTATACCTAATACTCAGAATATCTAAACGATATTCGTTGAAGGTCATTCAGATATACGCACCGACCTCGTCACACCCAGATGATGAAGTGGAGGCTATGTATGAGGACGTAAGTCGGGCCATACATACGTCTAAGACCCGCTTCACGGTTGTTATGGGAGATTTCAACGCAAAGTTGGGCAAAAAAGCGATGATGAGTTGACAGTGGGGCAATTTGGATATGGGCAACGGAACCCCAGGGGCCAGAGGCTGGCAGACTTTCTGGAGAAAGAGGGACTCTTCATGATGAACTCTTTCTTCCAGAAGCCACCTCACAGGAAATGGACCTAGATGAGCCCCGACGGTTCTACGAGAAATGAGATAGACTTCATCATGACTAGCGAAAAACGAATATTCAACGATGTCTCCGTGATCCACAGGATAAAAACCGGTAGTGATCACAGAATCGTGCGAGGCAAACTGAATATTAACGTTAAACTCGAAAGGTCCCGTCTGATGAAGTCTACGCTCCGACCTACTCATGCTCATATACAAAACCCCGAGAACTTTCAGCTCGAGCTCTCAAATCGCTTTGCTTGCCTGGAGAACTTTGCGTCGGTGGACGAGATCAATAACGGGCTCGTAGACGCTGTCCAAACGGTGGGTTCTAAGTTCTTTAGACCCCGCCGTTCAGATAGACTTAAGAAATTTTCCTATCATACTCTAAATCTCATGGCCGAACGACGCTCGCTAAGACTGCAGTCTTCCGATGATGCAAAGTCATACAGGCGGCTCAATAGACAAATTTCTAAATTAGTGCGGTGCGACATTCGTCTCTTTAATTCTAAACATATTGAAAAGACGATAGAGCGGAACAAAGGCTCCAAAGTGTTCGCGAGGCATTTGTCTATTGGGCAAAGCCGGTTGACAAAGCTGAAGAGAGAAGATGGCAGTATAACGTCGACCAAGGCAGAGGTATTGGAGGAGATCGAAAGGTTCTACGGACAGTTATACGCCTCGGTAGCAAAGCCTGTAAACAGCGCGGCTAAAGACCCAAGAGCCAAGCTGACCCGACACTTCACCGAAGACATCCCAGACATCAGCCTGTACGAAATTAGAATGGCCCTGAACAAACTTAAGAACAACAAGGCGCCGGGTGAGGACGGAATCACTTCAGAGCTTCTGAAAGCGCTCCTGAAGTCGCTGGTAAACCGGTACTTAAAGTCCTTCAGAAGCTTTTCAACACCGTCGTCCTCGAGGGCATAACGCCGGAAGCATGGAACAGAAGCGTGGTGGTGCTATTCTTTAAAAAAGGTGACAACACCTTATTGAAGAATTACAGACCCATCTCGCTTCTGAGCCATGTTTATAAGTTGTTTTCAAGAGTCATTGTGAATCGTCTTGAACGCAGGTTTGATGACTTCCAGCCTTCCGAACAAGCCGGTTTCCGAAAAGGCCCATGGACCACATACATACGCTGCAGCAAGTTATACAGAAGACCGAGGAGTATAACCTGCCACTTTGCTTAGCGTTTGTGGACTATGAGAAAGCCTTTGATTCGGTGGAGACATGGGCTGTACTTGCTCTCTTCAACGATGCCGTATTGACTATCGGTATATCGAAGTGTTGAAGTGTTTGAATAATAACGCCACTATGTCGGTCCGAGTACAGGAAGGAAGCTTCAGGGCGATAGGGCCTTTGAAGAGAGGCGTAAGATGTAATATCTCCGAAACTGTTTACTGCTACTCTGGAGAGCGCCTTTAGGCTCCTGGAATGGAAAGGATTCGGCATCAACATCAATGGCGAATACCTCACTCACCTTCGGTTTGCCGACGATATCGTGGTCATGGCAAAGTCGATGGAGGAACTCAGTACGATGCTCGAAGGCCTAAATCGAGTCTCTCAACAGGTAGGTATTAAAATGAACATGGACAAGACAAAGGTCATGTGTAATTCCCATGTTGTACCCACCCCTATTTCAGTTGGGAACTCGGTTCTTGAAGTCGTTGACTCGTACGTCTACCTAGGACAAGTAGTCCAGTTAGGTAGGTCCGACTTCAAGAAAGAGGCCAATCGCCGAATCCAACTCGGTCGGGCAGCGTTCGGAAAATTGCGTAACGTCTTCTTGTCCGACATACCTCAGTGCCTCAAGTCGAAAGTTTTCGACCAGTGTGTGTTGCCAGTGATGACTTATGGCACAGAAACGTGGTCTCTCACTATGGGCCTTATTAGTAAGCTTCAAGTAGCCCAACGAGCCATGGAGAGGGCTATGCTCGGAGTTTCTCTGCGAGATCGAATCAGAAATGAGGAGATCCGTAGAAGAACCAAGGTTACCGACATAGCCCAGCGGATTGGCAGGTTGAAGTGGCAATGGGCAGGGCACATAGCGCGGAGGACTGATGACCGATGGGGTCGAAAAGTTCTCGAGTGGAGACCACGTACCAGCAAGCGCAGCGTAGGACGTCCACCCACAAGGTGCACGGATGACCTCATTGCAGGATTGCTCATTGCAGGAGGAGTGCAGGATTGCGCTGGATGCAAGCCGCTACCAACCGGTCTTATTGGAGATCTTTAGGGGAGGCCTATGTCCAGCAGTGGACGTCCTATGGCTGAAATTAAGGAAGGAAGGATATTTTATCTTAAATTGCTACGTCTTTCACTTATTTTAATCTCATAATTCTCCTCACACGTTGTCGTGTAGGTATGCTAGTGCTTGACATTTCCGTCAGCTAATACTTTAGCTATTTGATGAAATAAGCCTTAGTCTTCCTTGGCTTCTGCTATTACTTGCTTTCGCTCTAGATTAGATAGATTTTTTTCGCTCTAAGTTTTCTTCTTTATTCTTTCATCAATCGTCACCCATTTTTTCTATGTGCCAAAATCAACTAAGCATTTATTTTCTAATTTTTATAATAACACTGTCGTCCAATCTTGTCATACCGCGTATTTTCTCATAGCTTATTTTATAAGCGAGACTGACACCACACATATTTCTAAGAGATCGCATTTCTACTGTATTATATTATAATTAATTAATTAATTCATTATGGAACAAGCCGTTAATAACTTAGGTAAAGACATGCATAATGTTGTGATTAGTTAACTGTAAAACAATAATTTGTTCTACAGTAATTAATGAAAAATCTTATCTAAATATCTAAATCATTCAGATAAGATTTTCCATTAATTACTCTGCAGTGTCCACACGGCTTTGTGGGGTTAGCTGGAAGCTTGTAAGAAATCTTTTTAAAAAGATACTTAAGTTAGCGTCTGCGCAAAGCTTAACATTTTTTTAATATCAAATTTAATGCTTATTTATGAAGATCAATTAGCCAGCGTCACCTGACAAAATTGTCAAAAGCACTGGCATACCTAGGTGAAAGTATATGAGGAGAACGATTAAATTTGAGATGAGAAAGAAGTATGTAACGATGCTTGGCGCTCCATCTTTTCTGACTAACCCTATTAGGGATACAACACGAAATATGTAATGTCATAATATATAATTAAATAGGATTTCTTAATGTTGAGTTAGTATCGATGAAGTACCTATGTACAGTCAGTATAACTAAGTAACTGCTAAGCGAAGTACTAAAGTATTAACCAACCAAATAATACCTATAGGTACTGTGTGAAACCTCATTAAAAAGGTAGCCATTTCTGTAGATCTTGTTTATTATCCGTATGTAATATTAGACGAAAACTGTAATGAAGGCCGAGGGATTCCCGCAAGATGGTATATAACAAGCTCCGGAGGCGAAACAGGGGTTTGGTACAAATTAGAAGCAATAAAATTCGTGTCGTTACCACATTCGAACCCTATTTGTATTATTTTTTGTATGTACTTACGTACATATTATATCTGTAGTTACAAGTTATGAATCTTATTGAACTTGTTGTATTGTAAGTTCCATTATTATTATTTTTTGCATGATTTATGATTTTTTTTATGTTTTTTAGTGTTCCGGGGACAAAATGGCAAAAACAGAATCCTCGTGTTTTCCCAATCTGTCTATCCGTCTTTCCGTCTGTCTGTTTGTACTCTCCGTATGTCCGTTTTATTTCGTCATCTTTATATAGATACTGTGCTAAAATTTTGTAAAGAGACGTAAATTAATAACCTAAATCCAGAAACGAATTGGCGTTTTGGACCCATTTTTATTTTATTTTTTTAAACGCAAATTTTCAGAAAATTATCCAAAAACTAAGTTCATGTGTGTACACCACGCACTTAGCCGGGTATTTTTTTATTAGCAAATCAATTTTTAAATGTAAACACATGCTTACAAGTAAACACATGAACTCAATAAAGAAACACATTACTTCTTAACGAATAATAACAACAGCGAAATGACAATTTCTTAAACTATCGAACTACTTGAAATTATATTTCAAGAATGAACGACAAAGTGATGAACTGTTGAAAAAAAAAATAAAAGTCCGTAATTGAAAATTACTAATTTCACAGACGATCAGTTAAAATACTCTGTAAATGAAAGAAAAAAGAATATTGCGAAGATGTAAAATATATGCTAGGTGTACGTTAAGAGTTTTTAACTTATGACCGAAATTTAAACAACGTAGAGTTGATTTATGTCTATAGACTGTTCATGTGTTCAACGTCTATAACTGTTCCTGACCTCAACGTCTCATCAGCATGCATAATCCCTTAAGATTTCTGCTTTGTAGTGGTTTGATACGCAGATTTTACACGAAATCTCTTAGATAGAATATCTGATGATTCTACACAATGATATGAATTAACATTTTTTTCAAAGTACATTTCAAGAAAATAAAAATCCCGTACTGATAGTATCATATGAGAAAACTGTCTAATATAAATCTAGCCCTAAGAAATAACGACCGTCAGAGGTAAATATGGAATACTTTGAAATTAACAAGAAAATAATATACATCATTTTTTTATCTTTACAGTGTCTCTACAAGACGTTTCGTAATAAATTTTCGTAAAAAAATCACATTTATTTAATGTAAAATTTATTTCTAATCTTTTTAAATATTCAATACATCGAATATACATCTGTTGCGGTATTTCATCAATAATTAATTCAACGAATTTTTACATTTATTTTATGTAATCATACCATTTTTTCATGTTGTGTTATGGTGTCATCAACACACAACTTTCTGTTTAACTCTTCATCAGGATATCTTTACATCATACACCGTTTCGACTGTCTAAAAAGACATGCAAAAATAAATGCTTGTAAAACATTAATTTAAAAATATAATTATAATGTGTAAAAATATAAAACATCTATTTAAAAATGAAATACTTCATTCCTCATAGTCATTATTTTCAGTGCAATAATAAAATCGTAACGACTTCAGGGCGTCTTTTATTGATAATATATTTCTTATTAATAGCAGTCAATTCCAAACATTCAACACTTGTGATCATTTTAGATTAATAAGTGCACAGATTTTATATATCTTCACGCTGTATCCCTTGATTTTATAATTATACATAACAATAATTGAGATAGTATGCACTAAAATTGAGTAGCTAATTTTTGTAACTTAGGAGGAGGCGATCAATCTAAGAATATAAATACGTAAAGACTGTTGGCACGCTCGGATAAATGGAGGTCCAAGCTGTAATCTTATCTTCATTTATAGAGCAGTAAAATAACGCTCCTCCCGCGAAACATAAAGGGCCGTTTATCATCCTCTTCGTAGGTAGTTTAGGCAGCAATGTATCGAAGATTGATATCCTTTAAACGCTTGTGATTATTTTTTTGTCTATTATTTTTATAAGAATTTTTATGTCTACGGTTTTATCTACAAATAAATATTAAAAGCTATATACATTTACATCGAGAATTATGTGCCTACTAAAATGACTGCAGTGTGCACCTATTTATTTATAAATACATAATACATAGGTATTATTTGTTGTAAGTAACGAGTAATAAATTTCACATTTAAATTAACATTTCGACTAAAAAATACAAAGTATTCAAAATCCTTGCACAACTTTTTTATGTTTATCAGTACTCATAAGTTTATTTACATTTCTTTATAACTTGCCGATGTTTAAAGTATGTAAATATCAGATTTAAAACTGCCGTAAAAACTATTTCGATATTCACTAAAAGTACGTAAACTACGAGTGAATATTGGCGTCATTCGTAACACAAATCAAGTAGAATCCGCCACGGTTTAATAACAGTACATCAAAGTCAACAATGGATAACAGATTGTATTGTAACAGACGTTCTAGCCCGGGAATTGAACGAGGTTAAAAGCAAGCGAGGAGCGATGTTTTGTGAACATGTCGATCATTGTGTCAATCGAAGACTAGAGTTACGAATAAATCGGTCTAAACGCAATCTGGAAGTAGTAAATCTGTAGAAAGTCTGTACTTACTCATGTGCAAAAAAGGGATGCAAAATCGGATCTATTACCAGTTTTGAAGGTAAAGTTAGTCTTTGAAGATAGATGCTCTAACATATTCGTACACAGGCACTGAGATAATGTAAAAGTAAGGGAAAAATGAAGTTGAACATTACAATATAAAAAAAAAAGACATTTTATCACGGTTGTCTTCTCCATTTTTAGTAGATCAACGTCATCCGTCAATCCGACAAACATTTCGTGAACTTAATAAATTTTCTTAGTTACCCATTTCCACGTCGTTCTAATTAAAACTCGTAATAAAATTACATCAAAAGCAACCTATATTCTGAATTGAGGTTTCAAATCCAAGGTTTCTGAATTATGTTTTAACATAAAACATGTGACGCAGACGTCGTGTGATGTTAATATTGATTTTAAGTACATTGTTATTAATAACTGAGGTATAAGGCATCTAAACTAAAAATAACAATAATAACAATTCATAGAAGTATTTAATCTCATGTCAAGATTTATATAACATACTAGCTGTTGCTCGAGACTTCGTTCGCGTAGTCTTTTATTTACTAAATAATTCAAAAACCTTCGCGGATGCACGAAGAACAACTCAACTAAGTTTCATCTCAATTTTATGAATTTATTCGTTTAGCAACGCGTAGAGGACAAACAGATAAAGAAATATTCAGTTCTATTTATATACCTAAATTATCCTTTTAAAATTTGGTGTCTTATTATCGAATTACACATACAAAGCTACTGGTTACTCTTTTTTTTAAATTGTTTTTTTTATATTTTTTTTTATTTCAGTGAATTCGGTGAATTCATCTGTTTCATCTCAATTTCATGAATTTATTCGTTTAGCAACGCGTGGAGGACAAACAGATAAAGAAATATTCAGTTTTATTTATATACCTAAATTATCCTTTTAAAATTTGGTGTCTTATTATCGAATTATACATACAAAGGTATTGGTTACTTTTCTTTTTAAATTGTTTTTTTTAAATTTTTTTTCTTTATACTAGGCTGTAGGTATTTAGAAAATTCTGTACACAGTGAATAACTGTTATTTCGTATCGATGTAAAATTGTTTTACCCTATCACGTAGGTCTCATTACATTTCGTCATAAACGCGCTCTGGGTGTTTTGAAGTTCGCCGGATAAATATGGAGTCGTGAGCGAATATGCCTGTTAACACGTAACGAGGTGTGGAACATAAGCCCACCAGTCATGATCATGTCTTGGCGCGTTGCTCGTCGTCCACTGACCTCGTTGACAAAAGAAAATAGTCTTTTAAAATCCACATGGATCTTCAATTTTGAATCGAATGCGCTCAATAATAAGATTAATTCTAGAATATTGTGTCGGTTTGCATTAGTCGCCTTCTTAATACAGATAGACAAACATCGGCACAGGTCATAATTTGTATACCTCATTGTAGTATTGTCTATAAGTGAACTATGTATGTGCAAAAGAAACAAGTACTATCAAACTCTGATTTTTGAATCGAATCTATAGTAGAACATTATTTTATGACGTGAAAGAAAGTCAAAAATATATTTGTTATTAAAATGACTTAAATATTACATACATATCTTCACGCCGTATCGGGTTGGGGGTATTTAATGGGGTTGGGGTTAACTCATTCTTTCTATGTGCCCGAACCATCTAAGCATTCCTTTCTTCATTTTGACAATAACACTGTCATGCAACCCTGTCATACTGCGTATCTCTTCATTACTTACTTAAATACTACTTACTTTACTTACATTACTTACATACAAGCTTAAAAAAAAGAACTATCATTATGTAAGAAATATCACATTCCAATAATGAGTACTTATTAGAGATAGAAATTGCCAAAATTGGGAAAATTAGCGAATAATGTCACTGGACTATTATTTAATATCGGGAATCAAATCCATAAAATTGGATTTTTGATTATTATTCTCATTGAATTTTTTCCAACTGACGCATCAATATGGTAGACTTTAAAGACTTTGGATTTATAGATATAGGTACACGTAGTAAATAATATTATTTTCAGATAGCTTTTAGTAACATGTACCTATATAAATATAAGTTAACAAGCATTGAGCGTAAACAAATATTAAAAACGTTAACAAAATTTCGGCAAACATTTGATGTTACAAATGTTTACGTCTTCGTTTGCTCCGTACTTGGTAATAAAATATAAATCGTGTATGTAGATCATAAACTGAAATTGACAATAACTCGTTCCTTGCCATAAATAGTTAATTAGAAGGAAAACTGTAAACAATATATAGTAGTAAGTTAGTAAGTAGTTTGTTGTATTTAGAAATAATAAACTTATACGTTTACATATTAATATATGAGAAAACCTTGCACCCCTTTTTAAGCATATTGCTCGCACGGAAGGGTGAGATTTGGCGTAGTCAAAGTTAATAGGGAGAAGGAAGTGCACAAGTGCAGAAAGCTAAAATGTATATAAAGTATGCACTACAAATACGTTAAATAAAACACTCATTGTTTACGTTCGTACTGCCAATGTCAAACACAAATAGTTATACTTTACGGTAGTAAACTAATTAATCTGTGGTTATACTATCAACGTCTAACACATAATAGTTTGAAGTCAAACCTTGGTCAAACAGTCGCTTAGAGTAGCGATCGTCGCCAAAGAATTTTAAAATGTTGCCAATGGTTTCGAGCTATGTTAGCCAATACGACAGAGTCAGACGAATCAGAGTCATCTTGCAGTACGGAACTTTCTTGATTTATTTTTGATTTTCTATTAAAGGTTTTCATGGACTGTTTTGTAGCCATTTTCTTAATAATAATTTTTGGTTTCTTTGCATTAACCTCTTTCTCTTCTAATTTTTTTTTCGGGAGTGCCAGTTACGATGTATGACGACATTTTTCTATTATTGCGTGTCATGTTTTGTCTTGGCCCCGCTTTAGAAAGTGATCTTATCATTTCGGGTGATATAATTTGTTGCCTCGAAATTGCAACCGTAGGGGTAGAGGATAAACAGGGAGATGGTCTGATATTCTGGTCTGTTACAACCTCATTTTCTTCGCAAGCGTCAAGTGATTTTGTAGAAGGCGGGGGTGTTGATCCTAAGTTAGTTTCAATATTTTCCTTGTCCAAGTTCAACTCATTACCAACATTTGACTGTGGATCAGATCTATATACATATATATAGGTCTATATATGTATAGATATAGGTCTAAAATTGTGTGAGGAGGGAAATTGTATTTTAGTAAAACAGTGCTTAGTTTCTCAAAAAATGTGTTTACATTAGTTTTATTAAAACTTGTTGCACGGGATAGAGAAGTGCTTTCAGATTTTCTCACAGCTAAATCTTTGTATCTGCTCATAAACCCTTTCAGAAAATCATCACTCGCAGTTTCAATTTCCTTCCATTTAGCTGGACAGATATCATTGGCCACGGCATAATTAAATGCCAGCTTCTTAGCTTGATGTCTTGTTAGGCCGTAGCACATTTTAGAAGCAGTCTTTAAATAATCCGCAAGCATATTCTTCTAGTCTGTTGTGAAAATATGCTCATTTCCTATATTAGGATAGTGTTTATAAGATGATTCGCCAGAAGTCTTTACTTTTTTAACTATTATAACTAAGTAAGTCCTCGATATATTTAAGGCAAGTACAGTTTTGTTTATGGACTGACCTTTCTCCAAAACTTCACTGACTGCTTCTTCAATTACCGATTTCGCGGGTCTTTTTCGTGTTTTTGGACCAGGCTTCTCCATAATGAAATATCGGAAGTAAATAATTTAATAAAATATGAAAAAAATGGATATTTATTATTATTATATTTTATTTACAACATTCAAATGTAGGGTTACGAAAAAGCCGGTTATGAAAAAGCCAGCTCTTTTAAGCCCATTCACATGGCTCTTTCATAACTTATTCTTAAAAAAAATATAACCTTCAAAATAACAATAATACGAAAATTTTGCGTCTCGAAATTGAAAATTGCGAAATTGAAAAAGTGATAAGAAGTCTGAAATATGGAAAGGCTGCGAGAAATGATAAGGTGACGGCTGAGATGATCAAGTGTGGTGGTCCTAGGGTCTGGGATACCTTTTGTCCACTGTGCAACCTTTGTTGGCAGAAAGGGGAGATGCCAGAGGATTGGCGCATCGCAGTCATAGTACCTTTCTTTAAAGAAAGAGGTTTTTATTTAGACTGTGCGTGCTACAGGGCCATCAGCTTGGCCAGCTTTGCGAGTAAAGTCTATACTAAGGTATTGACTGAACGTATGAAAGATGTTTCTCAAAGATATGTGTTGGAGGCGCATGGTGGTTTAAGGAACGGTAGGGATTGAATGAATCAGATTATCTTACTTCACGTTATCGTGGGGAAGTTTGTGGCCATAGTTCAGAAAGTGTTCTGCGCTTTCGCGGATCTCGAAAAAACATTGGATAGAGTAGTGCGAAAGAAACTGTGGAGTATTCTGCCTGAATATGGCGTGAAGGGCCCCTTACTGCAGGCTGTGAGGTCATTATATCAGGGCCACAGAGCCTGTGTAAGGCTAGATGGTGACATGTCGCTTTGGTTTGAAGTCTGTTCAAGCGTCAGACAAGACTGCGTGATGTCTGCCTGGCCTTTCGTGCTTTTGCGTAATATAAGGGATATGATATGTGATGATACAGTGATAAACTGCTTATTATACGCTGACGATGCTGTGCCTATAGCACCATCAGAAGCAGAGTTGCAGACACTAGTCACGTGCATGAAAGAAGAATGTAAAGTAAAAGGATTGAATATAAATGTGGACAAAACTAAGGTTCTGGTGTTTGAAAGGGAAGCGGTACAGACGAAATGTGAGATTTGAGTAAATAGAAAATGTCTAGAACAAGTGAATGAAATTGTGTATCTGGGTAGTGCGTTTTCGAGGGATTGAATATGTGAGTTGAATGTGGAGAGGCGGGTGGCAGCTGGCAATAAAGTGAACGGTGTTTTGTCCGCATTAATAGGAAGTGTGAATATATCTAACACAGCCAAAATGACCATCCACAAAGCGGCGTTGGTTCCAACTATATTGTACGGTAGTCTGAATATGCCCGAAATCGAGTGATTGTATGATAAATGCAGTGGAAAAGCGATCTTTTAGAAATATTTGCGGTGTCCCCCTTGCCGACAGGATAAGCAATGAAGAGATACGCAATATGACAGGATTGTACCACAGTGTTATTATAAAAATGAAGAATGGAATGCTAAGATGTTTCGGGCACATCGAAAGAATGAGTGATGAAAGACTGACGAACAAAATATACAAAGCGGAAACGATTGATAAAAAACCCAGGGAAGACCAAGGCTGACTTATGAAGATCAAATAGCCAGAGTGATAGCCAACAGAAATGTCAAAAGCACTCGCATTCCTAGGCGAAAATGTGTGAGGGAAATGATGAGATTTGAGGAAGCGAAAGAGTTATGTAAGGACCGCGACGCTTGGCGCTCCGTCCTCTTTGACTACCCCGTTGTGATGTGTTTGTGTGTTCGTACGATGCATATTAAATTTACATATTTATGTTTGTTATAATGAGTACATAAGCATTGAATGTTTATTAATTTAAAAATGCATTGTGTATGTAAAATAAATAAGCAAATATTTCCACCTTAAACTATTGGGCTGTAAACCTTTTAATTCATTTTGACCAAATCACACTTTACGTCCATTGGTTAATGGATAGTATACTGCTCTCCGAATAGATAACAACGGATTTAGTTCCTGTTCATATTGGTGTACGAAATGTTAATTTGCTTTAAAGTCTGAATATTTGTGATAACTCCCTCAATTTATTGTATAGCACTCATAATTATAATATTCATGCCATAAAAATTACTGTTATTCTCTGAAAATTTATAAAGAAGGAATTATACATTTGTAGTTCCTGCAACGTATCATATTATGTAGTACGTTATAAACGTAGTTACACGTAATTATAGTCTTGTATAATAAAATAAAACCGAAAGCACTCAGACAATTTCGTGGTTATTGGTGTTGCTTGATTAAAAATTTTATTTAATTATTATTATTTTAATAATGTTTACAATTATCTTATAAGACAAACCGATGAAACGAAATATCCTTCTTGTAATATGTTCTCATTTTGACATTTTTCTTCTAAATTAACGTGTGGATACGCACTTGGTGGCGTTCCATAGTCATAATTGTAGCCTTTGTAGGGTCCGTGTACTAAATAATATTGTAAATATAATATTTTTAATTTTTCTTGAAACAATACGTTTGTATGTAATATTTAAAAAAAATACACTTATCGTTGCGTCTATTATAATTTTTTGAAAGTAACTGCAGTAGAATCCCGATTATCCGAATCAAATAAAACCAGGGGTAATCCGTATAATCGAAAATCCAGATAATCGATTTCAAAGTAAAATCAAACAATATTTAAATTTAAATCAATTTTTGTTATGTAATAGGTTTTACATACGTTATTTAGACAATACGATATAAAAAAATTTCGAGTTATAACGATAATGAATTACATAATACCTGTGTAATTTAAAATTTTATATATGAATTAGAAATAACTTGTTATTGATCTTTGACGTAATGAATCACATCTTTCCGGTGAGTCTGGATAATCGGATGTTCGAATAATCGATGCTCGGATATTCAGGATTCTACTGTACTAATTAAAAGTCTTTAAAGCATGAATAAATTAAACAATTTAAGTTGATCACTCGTTATTGCCTTTGCAACCTTATGATTCAAAGAGTAAAATTATATTAGATTCAAAGCGTTTTTGTTATATTTTAGAAGATCTGATATTTTAATATAATGATGACATTCGATGCTATAAATATAACTTTGAGGTTCATATTGTGAAATTTTTCGAAATAAAAATAATCTCTTTAATATTTTTGACCTATGAATTTACATCTGTTTACAAAAAATCTTAGAACGGAAATGAGGAATGGATATTTCCATCTGGTCAGAAAACATTAAATACATTTTATTCTGATAATAAGAAGATTTGTACTTACGTGTATGTATAGCCGTTAAGAATCAGAATCACCTAAAGGAAATAAGATGTTCTCATTACTGGTAATTACTGGACTGTAATAACTAAGAAACGAAATATGCTTTCGTAAAAGATTCGACATTTAATTAGTGTAACTATTTTTAGCTCTGTTCACTGCTATATTATAATATCATCTTTTTAGTGGGAGTTAGATTTTCCATTGAGAAAACTTATTTTTTCTTATACTAATATTTCGTGTAATATTTATAAGTTGATTATATAACATAACATTGTGCCCTTTCTGTATTACGTAGCGTATCTCTTTTCAAAATACTGGGTTAACTTAGTTCCACAAGAAAATATGCATAATACATACTAGGCATGCAATATGCATAATCATTTTGAATTTGTAAAATTACGTTATAATAAAAAGTTTTTCTTACATGAAAAATCACAAGATTAACAAGCAATGAAACAAAACTATATTGAGTTTCGCCTTATTAAAAAGGCATTGTCAAGGCGAACTGAAGGCGTGGCGAAATGTTTTTAACTTTTGTAATAATAAACCGTTAATATCTAAAACCGAATGCGATCCTTGTCTACGCGTTACCGTGGCGAACTAAACGTCATAACGGGCAGGAAGTGGCGAAAGCGAATCAAGGCGTGAATACGATAGTGACGTGCAGAGCGAAGGTGAGATGCGATCCGAAACAGAAGCATGCCTTGGTCGGTTGTGTCTATATAGAAAAATGTTAAAATATTACCTTAAATGGACGAAATAGAAATCGAAAGATGTATTAAGTACAACACAATAAGTGTAGTGTATATTTTATGACAATAAAATATCCCACAAACTCGGTTATATATATTTGCTAAAGCAAGGCTAAAGCAAATATATATTACACAGTACAACTGTTACTCTACTAAAAGAATTAATAATTACAGTGAAGAATTTTGAAGTTTAATTCTTGAATTTAAAAAAGGCGGAAGCTACATTTCGCTACGCAAAATTTAATGGTACTCGATACAAAGATTATAACAATGCATTTAAAATAGCGGAAATAATATTTGTATTGATGTGAATTGTAAATAGTAATTTATTCGCTTTAGTTCACTTTCGGAACGCCTAGAATTCGCTGTCTGTATGACGTATCCAGATCACTTTTGGTTTATTGACTTCAGTTCTCTGTACGACAAAGCTTTAATGTCATTATATGTATATTGTACTGAGCCTTTTTGATAATAGTCTTAATACTGCTTCCAACCTGAGTCTTATCTATTGGCTATGCATTCAAAACAGCTCACTATAATTGTGCATGTTAAAAGACGATTTAGTGAAGCCTAGCAAGAATATAAGGCTGTGTATACGTTTAACAATGTTAACGCCTACTTCGTGTAGACGCGATTATCATAAAAAATAACTGCTTGACTATGGTCGTATGGAACTTTTGCAGAGGCTTTGCATTATTGAAAAATATTAAGCTCAAAAACTGTGAGAACGAAATGGTATTATAATATTTTATGAATTTATTATTTAAAAAAATATTACAATTCGGGCTACCGTTTTCGTCGACTATCTGTATACTTACAGCGACCCTAACAAAAGTTAGCTTTGGTTTTGAGGCTTTTATAGCGCAAATGGCAAAATCTTATCCTTATGCTTGAGACATATCTGTCTGAATAATTCCCTGCGAGTCGGCGAACTATAGTGAATAGTATTATAACCAAAAATTGTTACAGTGTTATTGTTAAAATGAAGAAAAGAATGCTAAGATGATTCGGCATGATGCACGATGATGATGGCATCAAATTACGAGCAGACTACCGCAAATGTGAATGCACTTTAGCCATTTATATCTACGTTTTCTCTTTATATACATACATAATTAAAACAAAGTAAAAATGAAGAAAGGAATGCTTAGATGGTTCGGGCACATGGAAAGCATGAATGATAAAAGACTGACGAAAGAAATCTATAGAGCAAAAGTGGGTGGTAAAAGAAGCCTAGGAAGACCAAGGCCTATGAAGAGCAAATAGCTAGAGTGTTAGCCGACGGAAATGTCAAAAGCACTCGCATGCCAAGGCGAAAATGTCGACTTTAAAGAGTAAAAAATGTTAATTGAATCGATATTAGTATAAAAAAATGTAGATTAAATGATCCTGCCTGTTAAATACGAAAGTCATAATTGACCTAGGGATAAGAGTTATTGTATGAAACTGATGTAGTTGATGAATTAATTTTCCATTCGAAATATAGCGTATTAGCTGAAGGCAATACCCCTCGTAAATGTGTGAAAAGAACGATGACATTTTGGAAAACAAAGAACGCATATCAGGTCGTTATACTCTGTACAATGTCTTTTGACTTTCTAGGTCGTGTATAAAATATGATTCTTATGAGCGCCAATGAATTTTTCATAGTTATTGTTTTCAAATAACAAATATTGATGAAAAAAATAAAATAAAGGGATAAAGAATGGTTATTATCAACAATCTACTAATAAAAATTATTCTTTAAAAACTTTTAAGACAATAATTTGTGATGTCATAAACGTATACGAGAATAAAATGTAATAGAAATTCTGTAACAAACGAAAAACAGAAGATTAGGCGTCTGTTCATATGTACTATCGATTCGTCAATGTTAGGTGAGTATGTACAAGTATGTGCTTATATCATATTATGTAATTTAAAAGATGGAATTGCAGATTTCAATCTTATTACGAAAAAAAAAACTCATCGGAAATGAGCTCATATATCCACAGCCTTTACACATGACGTATTTTCTTGCTAATTTGAACATCAATTGTCTCAAATAACGTACATATCAAACAATTGGCGAGCTTTTAACCCCAGCATTCGCTTTGCATGGACAGAACAAACAAAAACCACGGGAAAAGGCCTAAAGGCCTCGATTGATTACATACGAATCCAATCTATACGAAATGAGTAACCATGCTGACCCTTTTCATTCATTAATTAATCCCAAACGGCGTGGAACTCTCAAAATAATAGTCTCTTAAACCGATTACTCACGTGAAAGCGTCAATCGTACTTGTAACAGACGTCAATTAACCCAGATTTTCGTACGTACCTATAGGCTAGAGCTTTGGCATAATCCGTTTCTATAATAATTATGTTAAAACAAAAACAATGTGCGATTTTATTAAACTGTAAAGTGAACCTTACTGGACTTGGATAAAATTAAAAGAAAAGTTTTTTTGTTTTTTTTAATGACATTTATTTATTTTTCAGAAATTATGTAATAATAATAATATACTCATATCCAATTTTGTGAAAATGTCACGACAGAGACACTCGCATTTATAATATTAAGCAAGTATAGATTAAAAGCAGGCAGACTAATCAGAGACGAATAATTCTAAATTATCTGATACTAGTTGCCTCTATCTACTCTCTTGTGTAGAGTCGACTGTTGAGAGTAGAGTGTTGTAGAATGTCTATCTACTCTCTCGTGGCGTCCCATTAGGTGAGGCGTGAAGTGAACTTAATTGGCAATCCTGTTGGTTAGCGTCCGCTTTATACGCTTAATTGCCATAATATAGTCAGAAAGACAATTTGAAAGCATTTACTGAACTATTTACGCGCAGAAACAAATGAAATGTGAGGTAGGTATGCACCTAATTACTAATACATAATCTCATTATACGAAAGTTAGAATTGGTTATAACATAATCAGACAGATAAAATAATTGACTTCGAAGTACAAAGTTGATCAAATATCTGTTTTTATTACTTTTGTTTAAAAAATGTCTCCTTGATTCTGTAACATTTTGTTCATGAATAAAAAAGAAATTGTTTCATCAGGCTAAAATAGATTACTGCTGAATAATAAACATCAAAAAGTTATTAGTTGTCATACATTAAATTCGAAAACAAAACACGTAATATGAACATTGTAAGGTACCAAATGCAACAGTTTTCTTGCGAGATTTAATTTGCTGTAGTCGTATATCGCTTGAATAAAGCGTTAAAAGAAGTAATTGTTTCATGATGTCTTAATATAATCAAACCAATACTGGAACACTGGTCGCCCGGTGGTTGGAATTCAACCGTAAATATAAATATAAATTTAAAATACGAACTCTTTGACGACAATCTCTCTGGGCGATTGTTTGATCGAAGGAAGTTACATACATATATCACAAACTATTATGAGTTTGAAACCTTTGCCTTTCCCAAGTCAAAAAAAACTATTATGAGTTTGACATTGACAGTCTTTTTGTCATTGGCAGTATGAATGTAAACTGTAATCTTTATTTAATTTAATTTCATTTATTTGTAACCCACAATCTTACATTAAAATTTCTGCACTTCTGCACTCTCTGCACTCCTCCGTGCGCGCGATATTTGTAAAAAGAAATTAGTAGGTTTCGCTTCACATGTTAATTATATTAATAATTGACATCACAAAACATTATTAGCTGTTAATATTTCCTTAAATTTTAACACTGTGTAAAATTATTATACACACATACATACACATCTTCACGCTGTATCCCTAACGTCATAGAGAACGAAGCGCCAAGCTTCACGGTCATTACATACTTCTTTTAGCCTTTTCGAATCTCATAATTCTCCTCACACATTTTCACCTAGATATACAAGTGCTTTTGACATTCCCCTCAGCTAAAACTCTGGGTATTTGATTCTCGTAAATCAGCCTTGGTCTACCTTGGCTTCTGCTACCACTCTTTTCCACTCTGTAGATTTTCTACGTCACTCTTTCATCACTCATTCTTTCTATGTGCTCGAACCATCTAGGCATTCCTTTTTTCCGTTTAACAATAACACTTTCGTGCAACCCTATTGTACTGCACATCTTTACATTGCTTATTTTATCCGCAAGAGCGACAGCATTTCTACTGATTTTGTCTTTAGTATCTTTAGTTTTATGCCGCTAAAATTCAAGTTTATTAATGAGTATGCGTTTCATCACTCACTGAGCATCTTCAATTTAGACGCGATCGAAACACATATCTCTTAATAAGAATAAATTTCGACTAAATATACTTTAACTTTAAGATGAAATAGATAAGGTTAGTAAAAGCTATTTCTTATCTTTATAATTTAGTAAATGTAACTACCGGCTACTTGGAAACTAACAAGATGGCACATATAGCGACAAGCATGGGAAACAAGTGGAACAGGCTATGGTGCAATGGACTGTGGAGGCTGTCCACGAGGGTATAGAGTTACATGACAGTCGATTGTGGTAAAAACGACCACTAGGAAGAAAGGTAATTCAGGTAATGGATAACACAGAGAACCAAAACTTTTATCTGTTCTTTAATTTTGATACAAGAAAAGTGTGTTGTTTTCAGCTAATATAAAAAATAAATAACTATTTTCATAAAATTCAAATTACTTATTATGTGCTATTTTATTAATTTTAAAATTACATTTATACGTTTATAGCTATTTTCTGAAACATTCTTCTGTTCAACAGAGACATTAAATTATTTCCGAAAAAGTTTTTTTACATAACATTGTGATGAAATGTTTTAAATTTTACTGAGAAAGTTGCCAGAATACTCCAAAAATACATATCACATTACATAAACAAAAGTACATTTTGAAGTCATTAAAAACTCATCGATTAAAACAATATTATTAATGACGTAGTTATTTTCAATGACTATAATATTCAAACAAATACGAATTTGAATCGTCTCTATATTTTATAATTCTTTGTTCAAATACTTAGAGGATTCTCTCACAAGAATGTAACCCTATAGCTGCAGACGGTGGCGATCTCGATGCCACTACGGTGTTCATTGATCAATGTGAATGACTCTGGAATTTGATGACGTACAAGTTTATTGTACAAGAAATTTTGAATAATCGTAGGGTTTAAGCAACTATCTACTGAATAATCTATATACATAAATAAATATCAAATATATAATAGTTATGTAAGATCATCACTTGAGAACGGCTGAACCGTTTTAGCTGATCTTTTTTTGTATTCATAATTGTCAGGATAGGGTTTGTAAGAAAGAACACTTTAAGAAAATCTAACGGAGAACTCGGAAATCAGGAAGATATTTTTGTTTGAAAATCTCATTAAAAAAATATTGATATGTTGCAAACATTCGACATCCCACCCGGGCGAAGTCGGGGCGGATTGATAGACGTATATAAATAAAAATCGAATATTGTAAAAAATGCGTCACAATCGTAAAACTTGTTGGATCTGATTCTTAGGAAAGTTACCAACTCAGACCATTTTAATTTTCAAAGATTTCAATACTTTTATTAATATCAAAGGAATGTCATGAAGAAATTATTTGTGGATCTACATCTTAAACAAAATAGAAATTGCGTTTGAATGGAAGTCTGTGATTTGACTATACCTACAGTCCACGAGAGCAAAAAGTATTCGTCATACAAAGTGTTAATTTGGAGAATTTTTAAAAACACATCTCTACAAGGTCATTTATCAAAGACTAGCTTGTAACAGCGGCTCTACATTTTTGCATTATTGTATCTCTTTTATGGCGTTAATTTGTTCAATAATGTTTACGTGAAAGCAAAACAAAAAACAGACAACATTTTTATAACATTAGTAGAAATAGTGCATAGATTTATTAAAGATCATGAATAAAATATACTAAAAGTTGATACACATTGAAAAACTACAATAAATATAAAAATATCGTAAAAAATTTAAAATTTCTTAACTGACATTTTCTATTGTAACGCCTGAATAAATATTATATTTATATATAAAAGGTAACGTTATTATTATGGGGCAGCGAGGCTGCATTATATTTATACCATTTCCATTACGTTCACCCTTATTATTATTATCATACCATGATGTATATAATTTCAATTAATTTAATTGTGCGTTTGACGAGTTAATAATAATTGGATGATGAAATTATAGCTAGTTTAATAATCTGATATTAATTATGTTATTCGAATTATTTCATCAAAGCTTTAACAGTGTCTAGAACATAAACAAAAACATTAAAATATAATATTGGCGTCTCTCAATGTAGAAACTACTAGTTTCTATAAATAGGGTTTTTATCAGACTCGTAGAAATAGTTTCTCACAAAATACGTACTTTATTTTCTAGGACGAAAATTTTGAATTTCATTTGAGTTTTGGTATGGCACGTGCATACGTACATACCTATATACATATCCACACGCTGTATCCCCGACGGGGTAGTCAGAAAGAATAGAATCGTAAGCATCGCAGTTTTTACATAAGTACTTTTATCGCCCATCGAAAGTCATCATTCTCTTCACATACTTTCGCCGAGTTAACACTTGATCTTCATAAGTCAGCCTTGGGTTTCCTTGGCTTCTGCTATGAGTTACCTTCTTTCTGTATTGTATATGTGACAGTATGACTTTCTTTGTAAATCGTTCATCATTCATTGTTTCTGTGTGCCCGAATCATCAAGGCATTCTTCTCTTCATTTATACATGTCTGCCATCCAACCTTGTCATACTTCATATCTCTTCATTGCTTATTTTGATGGCTGATGATGATGGATGGATTTCTGATATATCTAACACTTACTGCCATACAATAAAGTCGACACCAAAATAGCATTGTGGGTGGCCATTTTGGCGGATTTAGACATATTTGCACTGCCAACCACTCTTCACATCCAGCAGTCGTATTACGAACTTTTAGAAAACCATTCAAGTTCTAGGCAATTCATTATAAGCCCGTAAACTGTCTTGTTTAAATTCGTATTATGAAGTGCCAAATAACCTGCCTGGTTAAACAGTTCGCTGAATTGCTTATTGTCTTTGGCTTGTTACTTCAACTTGAATCGGCATTCAAAACGTAGGTATCATATTTTATCGATAAGTTACGGTTTTTATGTCTTGGTATAAATATGTTCCATAATCGCCTTTAATAATATTTACAGTTTTTATTTTGCAATTCACATACTTTTTGTACTTGAACAAAAACCTATATGTGCCTTCAAAAGCTGTTCTTTAACATATACAACATCTCGATTTGTCAACACAATAAGATGTTTCGAACGCACTCGTCAGCACAGAGAAAATTATATATAGTCAGAATAGAGCAATTAGTCTTTCTAAAGCTAAACGATGAGAGCCATCTATTGTTAATTTGAATACCACATACACATACCCTCCTGCACTAACATTTTAAACTAAAAATAATCAAATTGCCTACGCTTTATAGATGAACAAAGCCTGTTAATACAACAGGAAAGTAATAAATAAAACTATCCATCCAGATATATTATTTCACGTAGTTTTATGTTTGTACATATAATAAATGATCTCTTTCTAAAGCACCTGTTAGCTTTGTTCTCTGTCTTATGTCTTTTAAGTTCACTTTACTCTGTGTATTTTTCTTATTTTCAGTATGTTTCTTTCCATTGCCCTCTGGTATGTGAACAACTTGGATTTTGTTTTAGTGCTAAATCTATGTTTGACATAGATCTAGCGCCGCTCCGTTGTAATTGGTTAAATAAAAAGAAAACGATATTAATAGCTGCTTGACTCTGAATGCATGTTATGAAATTACAATGAACTCATTATCATATACAAATGTACGGTATGTAACAATGTAACAAATGTAGTAGACATCTGTTATTCCAAAGACTAGTTTGTTTTCTTTTAGTTATTTAAAATCAGTATCACATAAAAGCAAATTAAACATTAACGAATCGATAGCGCAGTGGTTTAGACGTTGCACCAAGCGCGGAAGGTTCCGGGTTCAATTCCCGGTCGGGTTAATTTAGGAAATAAACATTTCTAGATTATCTCGGGTCTAGGTGTACTGGGAGACGTCCCCAGTAGTCGTCGTCTGGTTCTCATAGCACAGGGAATACTCTAGCTCTAGCGCATTATTATTTTCCATACGTGTCTACTGTCCATGAACTACTAAGATGTCACGGCTTTTTATTCTGTAAGAAGCACGCTAGCAAGGCCGACATGATTTTTTTTTCTAAACCATGAATTTAATTACAAAGATTGTGATTGATGATTTTCCAAGTAGGAAAATCATGGTAACAACTTACCTTTTACTCGGAGTCGCGTCCCTTATTGTCCTCCTTTGTCATTCAGCCTATATATTTTCAACGTCGCTTTCCAAGAACTCAAATAATATGTGTTCGTCACACATTATTTTACTCCTGCGTAGTAAGAAGTACTCCTGCGTAGTGTATACATATATAATATGAATTTAAGAAAATGTCAAATCATCAAATGTCTAAAAACACTAGGTGTTGAAATGTAGGTCGATTTCTTTTTATTAGTACTTCTTTAATTTATTTCATAAATTATGTTGTGAGAGATTTCATCTACTGGTTCACATCTACCGGTCACAAATAATTTTTTTTATATAATCGAAATACAGGTTTCAATTTATGAAATATTTTCGAATTCACGAGTTCTGGATAATAAGTGTAAACAATTTGTTAGGATTTTAACATTTTATTATAATGTTTTTCATGCCTAAAAACTTCTTAAAAATGTGTATTTAAACGTTCTTCGTGTAAAGTTACAATATTTTATGCCATTTTCACAAGAATATAAATTGTATAAAAGTATTAATTACATGTAAATATGTTCAGGCACATACCTGAACAAAAATATTTGGAAATGAATTTTGTCATTAATGTAAGCAAAGTCTATGTATTCAAAGTTCAAAAGACAGTTCGCACTAGCGGAGCAAGTGTTCCTTGGATAAAAAAAATTCAGCGTCCATTTTGAGTATAATATTTTATAATTTCTTTTGATGAAAAAATAAATCTTTAAAAATTAGTAAAGGATTATTAAAAAATAATGTCTTTTAAAAGTAGTAAAGGAATAATGTAAAACGTAATATTTACTCGTCATTTTTTATGTACTGCATATGTTACAGTAGATCAACTATTTTAAGTTATATAATTCTGTCAATAAATCATTATTTTCCTGAATTACAAAATTCCGCAACATTACTGTTCCATTAATTTTTGTACGGAATACTAAAAACAATAACGCCACAAGAGTTGGTACTTCATTACAAAAGGCTTAATTTCAAAACCTCGAGCGTGAAAGGGGATTTACATTTTTAACCTCTGGAGAAAATAGGGTTGCTGCTCTCCAAAATAATATGCATTAATCTAGATTACAAAAACAGAATAAAAATCTGGGAGAGTGATATTTTGTTTCTTAATCATGTATTAAATGATACTAAGAAACATGTATATGTAAGTACACAAGTTTGATACAAATAAATCACTTGTATTTATAAAGTATTTTTTGAAATGTAGTAGTTAGTAACCTATCTAGTTTTAACCTAGTTTCCTTACACAGATATTTATTAAATATGTTATGAGCCGAAGCGCTTGATATAAATAAAGAATATGTACAGGACATTAAATTATGGATAAGGATTTATGCAAAGCTCTGGTTGGTTTGATCACTGAAATGTGATTGGGAGTACGGCGGAAGTTAAAGACTAAGTAATATATTATATTGTAATCGAGTGAAATAATATTCCCGCAGTGTTAGCATAGCAGAGACAGTCTGAGTTACCAAAATCGAAATTCTTTTACTCCTAAGAGTGGTTAAAAAATCATATCAAGCTCTAAATCAATTACTACAAATAATATTATGACATTATGTAAATTACAGGCCTCATCATTTTAAATTGACGCAAGTCACAGTAAACAATTCTAACCATTCACCTTTTTAAATCTTTATGTAAACCTTTAATTATTTTAAGACCTAAGAATCCCTTTTGTAATTTCTATAGCTTTAAATCTAGGGAGAAAGCCTTTAAGTTTGATACACTATATCTATGAAACGCATAATATTTCTACGATGTTCCGACTTGTGACAAAATTGAAAGACTCACTGGATTTTAGAGAATTAATGAGAACATCTTTTTCGTAAATCTATTTCTACAGATGTTGAATTGAAACATTGTGAAGATGAATAGAATACTCAATAAATTATTTTTAGTAAAAACTAATACACAACGTATTCCTTTTTGATAGATCGATTGATTATGTTATATTCGGAAGAGTACATAACATTAAAAAACCTAATTAAAAACCTAATTCTACCTTTTTAAGGTTTCGTATAAATTCAAACTCCATACTAACAACAGAGGCTTATCAGATATTCAATATTGTTATACTGCCGCTATTCGCCTTTCAAATTTACGACGTTTTGTTCACAAGCATTCTGGGATGTCTGACACGTCAGACATCCCAGCAGACAAAATTTGATCTTAAAAGTGTCCTAAGACACACGTCTCTTTTCACTTCAAAATGTTTGTACGCGAGGAACTGGGCGCCTTTTATAAGAACATTTTCCCTTATACTTTTTTGTTATTGATTTAATGTTTTACAATCTCGTTGAAGCTGTTCGAAGAACAAATTGTAAAATGCTTGGCTGCTGGTATGCTTGTAAGGTCAATAAGCCTTTGAGTGGTCTTACAATGAAATTATAGTCTCCTAACCGTGTAAATTCAAAATGTCAAATGTTTGTAAAAAAACACTGTTTTTGATATAATTGTGCTGCTGCTGCTTACTCTTTTTAACCGACTTCAAAAAAAGGAGAAAGTTCTGTATGTATGTTTTTTTTGCATTTTTTTTACGTATGTTCACCGATAACATCTTAAATACACAAAATAACGAAAATACACAAAATAATACCAAATAGCTCTGACCTGACCTGGTTATAACCTGTATTTATATTGATAACTCTATTGTATATCGTTGCGCTCCTGAATTAGAAAGATGTTAATTGTAGACCTGCCATAGATGTTTTTTTAGGCAAAGGACACTCAAAAGGGAGAAATAAAAAAAAATTAAGAAAAATAATTAAACCGGCTTCAAAAAAAACTGAAAAGTACAAAATAACTTTACTAATCAAAAGTCAAGTACAATAAAAATAACTTACGATACACATACCTACGTAATTGAATTTCACAGTTATTGAAGTCGGTGCCTAATCAATGTGCAACAACAGAAAATCTATTATTTTGGTAGGCTTGGCACCGATTTCAGTAATTGACAAATATAATTGTATAGGTATGTATATCGTACTTATAAAGTTATTTTTATTGTACTTGAGTTTTGAATAGTAAGGGAAAGTTATTTTATACTTTTCAGTGTTTTTTGTAGTTTATAATGTATACTTGTAAGTTTTAATATGACGAAGAATTAAAACATTCTCAGCAATAAATTCTCGAAACTTCAGTTTCTGCGCTTTGGGCAGCAATATTCGCAATTTTTTTTAAAGATTTAAATAATATTTTACGGTAAAATAACACAAGCGACATTAATATTTTGTAAGTACCACCTAGTTTCTTGGTATCATTTGCTCTATCGCATATGTGTATGTATAGTAGGTATATACCTAGGTATATGTATATACATATGTGTATGAATAGGTATATACCTGTACATACACATATTACAGTATTTAAATTTCGTAAATAATATACACAATAATAGACAATGATCATATTATTGTATTTATTTACCTACGAACATTAACTACGTGTATTATCCGCACGCTAAATGAGATTTGCATCGAAATAACGAATTCATCGGGAAATACTAGAAGTACCTACTCGTAGTTAGACACTACCTACGAACTAACCATTATTCCATAGAAAACCATTAAAACTTCTTTATTAGCTTTAGAGATTAGTACTCACAAGAGAACAAACAGATAGATCAATATTTTGAATTTTGAGTAATATATTTTAATTATTTGATACTAGCTAATACCAGCGACTTCGTGTGCGTTTTTTATTTTTAAAATAACCTATGTCCTTCCTTAGGATACAAGCTATCTCCATACCAAATTTCATCGCAATCGGATGAACCGTATGGCAGCCCATTAAATACAATCAAACAAACAAACATTGATTTTTTATAGACTAAAAAATATATAAAAATCAATGTTTATTTGTTCGTATTTCAATTCTATTTTATGGGCTCCCATATCATTCATACAATTACAATGAAATTTAGTATGGAGATAGAATGAATCCTAAGGAAGAACATAGGCTATTTTAATAATAAAAAACGCGGACGAAGTCGCGGGTATCAGCTAGTGTTCAATGAATAATAAAATCGACAATTAATTTTATTTAAATGCATGTGTTAGCTATTATCAATATTCTCGATTAATCGTTCTAATCATAATCGTTAACAAACGGCAACACTGTTTTTTTGAAGGTGTTGCTACTTTCATAATAACATGGTATTTTTGAATATCAGAAAATAAGTCAGTTGAGAAATTCACGAGTAATTATATCTCCTCATCCTACGTTTCCATCCGAGTCCACATCCTAGAAGAACAAATAGTTTTCACATGTAATACGGATACATTTTAGATCCATGTCGCACATTAGAATTTGCACGTTTTTGCTAATTATTACTACGTCTAATTACTAGCATATTTTATGTAAGGTGGAGTTCATTCCTCTATTTCAACGAGCAAAACAGTTTCAAACGTGTCGATCAAAAGTGAACGACACTCTTTAATAGTGACGTAGACTATACTATATTAGGCCGAACGCAGAAAATTATCGATAGTACTATATTAAGTCGTCTACGCTCGGTCATTATTGGAACGTACACAAAACAGTACTAAGGTTGTGTTAATTTCGAGTAGTGTTCGATCATAAAAAACTTAATAGGTGCTTAATTTCATCATAGAATTGAACGTCTTGAAAATTTCGTAATGTAATATCTTAAACATAGCATAGCTTCAGTCATTATACCTACTATAATACAATTTAAGATTGCCTACTAGTTTCTAAAATAAAACGTAGCTATAAGGTGCCTATGTATGAAGAAAAAACGTACTCATAAGTTGCATATTATGTTGCGTGCGATTTTATGCGTGCGATTCACATTAAAAAATATTACAATAAATGTGATAGTAAAATTGCAAATATCGATATTTTTAAAAATTCGCATTTTGTCCAACACTATAAAACCGCCTGCGGTTATCCTTACACAAATTATACACTACATCGCTCACTCTTAAAGTTTGCACCTCTCGCTCGTTTTGCAAATTTATATGAATCATTATTGAGTTGAATTATAGTACCACGTCGTGTTCACGAGACCGGCGAGAAATTTGATACGATAGATGATTCTTTATGGAGAAGAATCTATAATAAAATATTGAAATGCCTACCTTTTTCTTCAGGGTTTTGACATTCAAATAAGATGTCAGACGTTATGACTATTTGCATCAATAATTTACAAAATAGCAAAAATTTGAAATATTGTAAGAACTAATTACGATAATTTTTTTAAAGTAAAATAAAAAAGGAATAGTTATTGTTTTTAATGTATCTAGGCTTCAGATTTTTTTGTAACTTTTATTTTTGCAGCAAAAGATAAAGCATAAAAATCTAATGATAATATATGTACATCGATCATTCGAGTCAGTTCATGGTAATTTACGAGTATAAATAATAAATATAGATATATTCTTGCTAAATTTCTTCAAAATTAGACATGAATTTTGGCGGAATGTAACTAAAAAGCATGAATACATATTTAGAAAAGTATACATATTTAGAATAACATATAGATAAAAATACCTAATCCATATTCAGTAACGGCAGTTTTATATCTTGAATGCTCTCATCAATAACTTAGAGACAGGTAATCAATTCTCCTTCAGTTGTAGTGCATTTATTCTGATTTGTCGATGCGTTAGTGTTATTATTATTCTTTATCATAGTGCGCAGTTTTAATGTTCAACAACCAAAGGATTGAAATCTAATTATTAAATATAGCAAAATTGATCTTTTTACCACAATTTGTTATTTAAGAGTTAATAATAATATAATAATAATGTACTCAGACATTTCACACAGTGCCATCTAGTCCCACACTAAGCAGCACAGCGCTTGTGTTATGGGTACTAGACAACTGATATACTACTTATATACTTTTCTTTTGTAAATACATACATATTATACATAAACACCCAGACTCGGGGCGGAAATCGAATCTGCAACCCCCGTTTACTTTCCAACGCGCTTAACCGTTGCGCCACGGAGGTCGTCAAAGTTGAAAGTTATGTTCAAATGTTACAATGATTATGTTATCTTAACTATTCTAGTTTAACAGGATTATTCATAACATAATATATATACCGCGATGATTGGCGCTCCGTCCACTTTGACTACACCTTTAGGAATTCAGCGTGAAGATATGTATATATGTATGCATTCATAAGATATCTTTTAGTACTAATTTTGTTAAAATCAAGCAACTTGTTAATATGTTTTATGTTTGAAACAGTTGAGTTTTAAAGTGTGCTTATAAATTATGTACATGTTTACTTAATTAAATACTCTTTTTAAAGTAGTATTAGTATGTATTTCAGGAGTGAACTGGTTGTCTGTAAGGATGTTATAAAAAAGTTACAGTGACAAATTGTCCTCAAACACAAAAATCCACAAAATGTTCTCTAAAAGTTCATTCAACCTTTTTAATTTTCTTATATTAGTTTCATTATCGTACAGGATCAGAGGCGACACGGATAATAATGAAGAACAAAGGAAAATTACATCAAGACTTCAGCTTGAAAACAATTTTGGTGAAACTTCGGCTGAGTCCGTAATTACAACCGCTGTTATTTTGGACGATGAAGAATTTGATGGTAATGAACACGGGAAAGTTTTTGTACAAAATTTTACATTATATGAAAATTTAAAAAGAGAAAGAAACACGAATGGGTCTCGTGAGATGAAATTGCGAAGGGAAACAAGGACCGTTAAGAATAGAACGTCTCATCGCAGCATAATACAATGCTATACTTGCTATGCTAATGGAACTTCTTCAGATGACGCCAACTGTTACCGAGGACTTAGTATGTACGTGAGTACCTTTTAAGTTCTTTATTCCAATATTTTTTCGTGTCTATAAAATGTCATAAAACTAAATGCTGTTTTTAAGGTTCAATACTTCAAAAAGAAAAACAAAACCTTTGCAAGATCACTTACGTGTCCATCCAACTGTCTATCTGTCATTCTGTGCGTCTAATCTAAGAAATAGACTTAAATAATTAAGTACAAACTTTAACTTTTTATAATACTATTTTAGAATTCCTACTACAACATGTGGTGAAGTAGGACAATGTTACATCGAAATTCATCCTGAATACATAAAAAGAGGCTGCGCTCTCTCTGGTAAACTCAATAGAACTTTCGTGTGCAAATGTCCATTATGCAATGATAAACCATCTACAGACTTTTCTTATTACAATTATGCTAACACCAGGGACTGGGAATATGATAACGAACGTTTAGTGAAACCGTTGATGAAAATGGGTCTTGTATGTAATGTTTGCGAAACAAATGGAATTAATGTACTTGCTGATAAAGCATGTAAATGGGGCAAAAGGTAAAGGTACTTTTAATTATCAAAAAGAAATGTATTACTTAATTTATGAAATTCACTACGAAGATTTAAATTTTACAGAACTGATTACATGGTGTGTAGCCGAAATCAATTATGTTATATACATATTGACGAAGAAGTGGATTATGTGTCTCGTGGTTGTATAAACAGACCAATTTTTAATTCGAAATATTATTTGTGCAATAAAACACTGTGCAATAAAGATTCGTACGGTCTTTTACGGAAGAAGCGAATGGATAATTATTTTATAACTAATCTTTCGCCTAAGCTATTGGTAAATCAAAATAAAGCGAATCACATACTTAGCAATTCGTTTATCATAGCAATGCTACTGTTTAATGTTCTGCTAGTATTTAAAAAGAAAGAAGTTTAAAACCCTGCATTTACATTTTTTTCTTGGCTGGTAAATTTTTTTTTTCTCAATCAATATGTCAATAATATGTCAATACGTAATGATAACAAAAATATACTATACGTACATAAATTATCACCTTATTAATGCATATTTAGGACTGTGTCTAAATTTTCTAAAATAAGCGTTTAAAAATGAAAGTCTATTGCTTAGCTTTTTATATTGCGGTGATTTATGCAACAGATTTCTCAGAAGGCGAACACCGTGATAATGATATCAAACATAAAAGACTCCTGCCTCAGTTTAGGAAACAAGCCGAGGAACTGGGAGAAGATTTTGAGGAAAACATCAGATTGGACGATCCACGTAATAATTTAGTGAGCTTTCTAGTCAAAAACGTGCGTAAAATTTTTAGCGATCTAAATGAGCACGGTGAAGAAGTCACAATTTCGACAGAGAGTTTAGTTGAGAGTCAGCATACAGAAATTATTAGCCGAACACCATCTAGGACTACAACTGAGACTACTACGACTACTATAACTACTATAAAAGATAAAACTGAAAGTAACCTTAATTTTAAACAAATAACTTATAAATTACAAAACAATGTTAACTTTAAGAACATAACTAATGTCAACAAAACAAATATCAAAGCAAATCTACAGAAAACTAGTGAAATGTTGCCTGAAACAACTTCTACTACTGCTGTAAAGGCAAATATAACTGGCAAAAAAGAACCACTCCATCTATCGACCAATTTAATTCTTTTAGGAAATGAAGGCCATTCTCAGTGCACTAGCAACGTGACCACTCTTACTGCAATTACGAGTAATGAGAATGAAATGCGATCTTGTATTATTTGCAATAACGTAGACTTAGAAGATTGTAATGACCCTAAAAATAAATTGTGAGTTATTATGTTACTAATTTTATGGAGATTAATACTAATATAATTAATGCTGTATGGTCCAATTGTTTAAATAAACTTTCTCGTAATGTTTCATAATAATTATTTGAATAATACGATTTTAAGATACTGTGTTAAGGACAATGTGTTGTTACAGATATTTCATGATTCCGTGAGAATCCTCATTTCTTGCTTAATATACAATTTCAAAGTCGTTATATTTACTTTTTGTAATGTAATATACCCTCATAGTTTACGTAATATTATTTTGTAGCATAATAATTGTATGTACAACTTATTCACTTCATCATTAGCTTCCTTAATTGTTTTAATTCACAGAATACCTTCTTCTATATGTGACAGAGAGAAAGATGTGTGCTATACAATGCATACACCTTTTGGATTGATCGAAAGGGGATGTTACAATATAAATTTTAATTTTACCGTTTACGTTTGTTCTTGTAACCTCTGCAATCACCTATCTATTGCGGAATTACCATATACATTTTCTAAGAAGAAAGAATGGATCGAAAATATTATAGAGATGTCACGTACTAGAAACTTCAGAAAGTCCATTTTCAAAGAAATGTCCTGCTTAAGTTGCGAGGTTAATATGACGACTAAAACTGGGAATATGTTCGACAATATAAGCTGTTTAGAAGGAAATATGTGTGTATCAATTTCATTACAATTAAATACATAAAAAAAATTTAAGAACATTACTATGTATATAAATAGTATAGGTAATTATATACATTAGTGTAAATGTAAAATTTATCGTATTTCAGAGGCACCTTATCTGTTCAACGATGTCAAGGAGATGAAATCTGCGCAGTAAAAGCTGTTAAAAGTGAAGGCTATGTTTGGAGAGGATGCGTGAAATATCCTCTGTATAATTATTGGTGGTCACTTTGTGATAGCGATCTTTGTAACTACGACAGCACTTTGTCTATATATGAGCAATATAAATAATACGTACTATGTCTACAATTCATCAATAATGCGTCGTCTTATTGTAATTGCGATTTATTTTATAATATATACAACATATTACGTTTTTACGTGACCCCTACAATAAAAGTTATTATTTTATTCAACTTGTTTAAAAAAATCATTCATATGCTTATTTGTGTGTTTGTATATTTTTACTCTCTTAGATGTACTAAAAGTAAAAGAACTGAAAATATGTGTACTTTTGAAATTTAATGAAATAATTTAATTTAATTTTGACTATCTTATTAAAAGTTTCTCTAAGAACACATTATTCCAGTCTTAGAAATAACGAACGTTGCAAAATAGTCGAGATCAGCGGGACCCTATCCTGACGTATGAACCCGTAATCTAATTGAATTTTACGGTCGTGAATACTCTTCCTTTGAAGAATTTCATCTGCCGGAAACATTTTCATGGGCACTCTTGAACTAAAACTTTGAACCGCTGATCTGGAATTTTCGATAGATTTATTAGCATTTGACTTTATTACCTTTACATAATAATGTTTACAGTAGAATAGTTTTTATGCTCTTGATAATCTTTGTCTAAGTGCAAGGCTACTTATTGAGACAATCGACAATCACTAACCAAAGTCAGATCTATTCGTGATGATGACTCCACAGCACCAGTTTCTTTGATTTACAAGTAGATACAGTTTTGCACAAACAGGAAAGTTTTTAATTTGTTGACAAGAGTTGAAACTATTATTCTATATCCATTGCAATTCAAATCACGGTAGCAGACAGGAACAAAGAGCATGGTAAGAGTTTCCAAGCGGCGACGCCGATGTGCGTTAATTCACTTGGACAATAGATTCGAAAGCGAACGAGGAAAGTGGACGGATATCGCACGGCACGGCGCGGTGGTGAAGTGACGGAACTCTTTCGTTTGCGAATGTAAATGGTCTGGAGTTGTAAAATACAACACCAGACCTACTGCAACTTCACTACTGCAAGATATGTTCAAGTTTTCATAGCTAAAGATTTTATTTCAATAGAATTACGTGTTTTATTTTTAACAATTTATTGCACACAACAACATGAAAAAAAGATACATACAGAAAAAAGAGTACGAGCTATTTTTAGTCTCAATTTAAAAGGCTTCCTTTATAATTATGTACAATAAACATGGACGTATACGAGTGACTTCGGAATCTTTCAATGTCCTTATGAAGATTTTTATTTCAATGAAGATTTTTGCAAGTACGCGTCATACAAGTTCATTTAACTAAATTCAGCGACGTGGTTAATGTTGCTCTCAAGAAATATACGAAATTCACTAACCTCCTTAGTGTATTCTCTATCAAATATTATATGAAATGGTCATTGTATAAATTTACATATAGTTTTTTTAACTACATGTATTTAGAAACATAGGTTAAACAGTGTGCGAACGACAAACATACCAATTTCTTCAGAAGAGATAAAATGATATGTTACAGATAAAAAAGGTATAAAAGAATAAAATTTTCATGAATATGGTAGGAAAAAAATAGGTGCTTATTCCTTTAGAAACATGTATTAATGAGTTGCACTAGAGGATCTTTTTAAAATAACACACAATTTTGAAGCAGAGACTCAAGTGGCTAGCTATGTTCTCAGTACCTACTAACTCGGCAACTGAAAGCCCTGTAGCTTTTAAAATATTTCGTAGAGAAATTATGCGCATCCTACGTATCTTTTTCACAAGCCAATAAACAAATATTTTTAAAATTTCAGTTTTTCGACTAATATTATTAATATATGGCATCCATTATTATTATATTATATAGTATTATTTTCGTATAATAATCTTAACTCTGTTATTATTTCGTTTGCAAATCATGAAGGTTTAGATAATAAAGTTTTTCCTATTATGCTATTCTTCGTAACAAATAAAATGTAAATGAGTACTGTAAGTTTACGTTAGTAACTAATTAATCTGTGATGTATGAAAGTATAAGTATTGTAGGTATTGAAACTTTCGCTCGAAGAAATAATATTACTAATAAAATCTGAAAATATTTTAATAATTATCATTCGCGAAATATAAATCTCGTTTTTAATTGTTTAAATGTGGTAAATAGAATTTATGATCCTCACTACAAACATTTTAAAATTTACTAATTGAAAAAAAATGTTAATTTGATTGGTCTGTTGGTGCGGCGGTTAATTCATCTAGCTTCCAAAACGACGAATCCCGAGATCAATTTCGTTCGAGTCAATTTAGGAAACCAACACATACAAATTGTTTTGGAGTTACTGGTAACTTTCACAGTTCGTTGTGTACCAGTACAAGCTTGGTGCTGATGTTGGAGTCACATAATTGTTGTAAAAAACACTAAACAATTAGAATTTTTTATGGAAACTTTTGAATATTGTTTTTTCTATTTATAGTAAGGTCACATAATATAAATTAGTTTTAAATGCTGTAATAATTTTTTTTGTCCTAAAATAAGGATGTATAAAATTTAAACATGAATACATATAGTTTATATCAAACTATCTCAGACGAAAATCTGTTGACCGAAATCTTTTCCATAAAATGGATACAATTTATCCGTTACAGTTCTCTGTAATCGAAAACGAAATCGGTCTATTATATTCGAGTTCTTGGTAACATGAGAAAGTAATATTTGAAACGGGCTTTGAAAAATGCTGACTTCAAAAATCTACCTTCCATTACCTGGCCGGATGCCCAGACTGAAGGTTTTGGATCAATGCCAAAAGTAATATTTACGTAATTTTAACTTGATCCTTGACCTTAAAAATGTATTAGAGCAAATCGTTTGATGTTTACGAAGAATATACGAGTGTTACTGTAGTTTAGCCTTTTGGTTACGTAGTGTTTTAATGTTATAGATCTAAAAGAATAGTCGTAATTTACTTTTGTAGAAGTTTGTATTTTATAAGTTTGGTTAACTACAATCAATACACATTGTATTATAACTTAATACGCATTGCTTTCTCTATGACTTTATTAAGATTTAAGTGTAGCAAATGCAACCGTGACAATATTTTCCCGATAACTTATTAGATCACAGATAATTAAACGATACATAGATTATATCAAATTAGGTATACGCTGAGTATATTAACTACATTGGTATACGAAACTGTAAAGAAATCTAGAGCTTGGTTAAAATAAATGTAGGAACTAAACTTCCAACGACAGTAATGTCTAAATTTTACAAAAAATATTGGGACGAGATTCCCCATCGTACTAGCACTGTTTCGGTGCGTTCCTTGGGAGATCCTCATTATACTTTGAAGATTTGTCCTGAATTACCAAAAACAGAATTCTATATGTCAGACTATAAAAAATACAAAAGCGCTGTTTATGCAAATACAAAGAAGAATGGAGGTTCCAGCGTCATTTTAATTATGGAGTGTGTATAAGAGAAAGTACATACATTTTTTAAAGCATATACAATGGTTTATTTTCAATCCATTAGTTTTTTTTATGAACGATGAAGCGACACAAGCAGAAAAATATTAAAAAAGATTGTTACATTTGCAGTAAAGGAAGCAATATCAATACGCAAAACCAATGCAAAGCTAATGAAGTTGCCATACTCTGTACAGTAATACCTCGACTTACGCTACCCCAACTTACGCGAACTCGGAGTTACGCGATTTTCAAATCTCGTTGATTCGTCTTTTGTATGAGCGTCACAAAACTCTCGATTATCGATTATAGACTTACTGCCCCCACACTATTGTTCAGTTTATGTACATAATGTTCGGGCTTGTCGCGCAGAATCAACGCATACTATGATTTATTTCACATTATGTACATAATATTTATTTCTTATCTACGGAGTGCGTGTTTATTATTATATTTATATACCGTGTTTTTTTTATATCTACGAAAACTTGAATGTCATCCAAACGAAGTAAAACTGATTCGTCTGCATCAAACAAAAAAAGAAAAACTTTATCTTTGGAATGTAAACTTAACGTAATATAAAATTTTATTGAACATTTTTTGTTTAAATTATTATTTTCTTTAGCTTCCGATCCCAATTAAAAATAATTTATAAGTATTTATATGCGAAATTATACCCCGACTTACGCGGTTATACGCTTGGTCCCACCTATCGCGTAAGTTCGGGATATTACTGTATTTTACTACACAATTATAATAGTGGTTTCTTCTTTCAAATATTAACAACTATATATCTTATTACATTAAAAACAAAGGTATGATAGGGAAGTCATAGTCACATTACTGATACTGATTCAATGTTAGATTACTAAAAATATTTATCTATTCCATTTAACACGTAAATTAAATTAAATAATCATACACTTTTCGAGAATGTCTTGGAAACATTAAAACCCAATGTCATCCTCTCATGTGTCATTTGACTGTCAGCTGTCACTCGTGTTTTGTTGTCGTGTATTGTTATTGCAAATTGCAATCAATTGGAGTGACATACTAGTCTGTATCATTGTGATTCAATTGTAATTTCTTTCAAGTCTACTTAAAAGACATGTTGCACTGATTAAAAATCATACTACGAGTGTAATAATGAATACGAAACTTCATGGTAATTTGTAACATTGCTGCGATATGGCTGCGAAATGGTTGTATGCTGCAGTGACTAAACGTGTGAGTTATGTGTCTTAAGCAGGTATCGGATTGATATCTATTTTATTTATTATGGATTATCTTATTTACTACTATTTTGTTACTCAATGTCATATTCTTTTTTGAAATCACTTTAGTACTTCACATGCGTACGCATGGTTGTTTAGCCAAGGTTTTCGATGAAACCACATTTCGGGAAATATGTCGTAATTACATTTTATTTTTAAAATGACTTCGAACGTATATTTTAAAGATATTTTTATTAACAGACGGGAACTTTTTATGCGACACTGAAATTGCATGGGTTTCTGCCAATCTTCTCTCTGTGTTTCGTAATTATTCACATTCTTAAGGCTATGTTTGACTTTACATAATCGTAGTAAAAAAACATGTATGAAGTACTTATATGATTAACACGATATTAGTTGCATTAAAAATTGTAATATGCAACAATGTTATTCAACATTTTAATTGAATTTTCATTGTAAATTTGTATCTTTCATTATTTCTTGCTATACAATTTTTAATAGTAAGAAAACGATGGAATACTTTCTTAGGATTCGGAAAATGTAAAGAAAGTTTTTGAAGTAGCGGGATGTCTACGAACTAGTTATTATTAGTATTGGATATGAAATAATCCGATAATTCAAAAGAAGGCTATCATTAGGCTAGCTCTGTGTAGGAATGTCCCTGTAATGACCACATATATCTTTATAATGAACTAGTAGCTTGCTTTTGCTATGTGGAAATGGGCTTTCGTAGCTGTTCCCCTGAAATATATGGTTTGTCTTATGAATACCCGTCTACTCTTTAAAATATACGCTGAAGTGAATTTTGCCATTAAAATGAACAGTTTTATTGCTTCGAGGGATTTTAACTGAATTTGTGTGGGGTATTCTCGCGCAATGAGAATTTTATGATATTGCGATCCGTATTTGAGTACTGAATATACAAATAAGTCTTTTCAAATAACCAGACTGCTGACTTTTAAATTACACTGTAATGATTCTAGTCTACTTTAGGCGAAGCACAATGAAACACAGACAACGTTTGAAATGAAACAAAAAGTAAAGAATAATTACAACTTGAATTAGACGCGATCACTGTTCACCCTTACTCGGCTATAATAATAGTGTTTCGACGTCGAACGGATAAAATGGTAATGAGCGGTGTGGCGAGAGCAGAAGGCTCGCTAGTTGAAAATGCCTTGAGGCTCTCATCGCGTTTCTTTCAACACATGGGTAACTGTGTGCATAACACTCGACGTTCACTATCAAAGTCGCGTGAATATGCTCAAAAAGATGTAAGATTCGCAATCGTGTTGCCGTAAACGAGATACCATTTCGCCACAGGCGCACTGTGCTTGGCACTTTTGTTGAAATAAATACTAAAAAGCTTTGAATGGAACGAGAAAATTATAGAACAGATAAGTTATAAGAGCTTATCTATAAGCTTCTCTGAAGCTCGTTTCTCGTTTTGAACGTAAACATGTTTATTTGATGTTTATATTGCAGAAAAGATATAAAACCAAAATTATTGCGGAATATAAATTCATTTTAATTTTATCTGAATTTTCTAGGAAAATAAAAGTATATTTTGTGTTGTTTGTGTAATCACTTTAGTGTGTACCAAAATCAATTAATTGCTAATTTTACTCTTATTTGATTAATCGATGTTAAGAATACAATGAATGTAAATATATAAAGTACTCTGTTTATTGCGCATGATATTTACTTTATAAATAAAAATATATAATGGATAAGTAAATTCATTTTAAACAATACGGGAAATAAATCTCATGTTCTGGGCGGCATTTCAAGTATTTGTGGCACTAATCCTCAAAAAAATCGATGTAGTAAGTACGTGCGAGTATGACCATAGACACAATAAAAAAAGTCTCACTAACGAGCACCCGTGCAACCCTCAGCGGGTGGCGATAAATAACTGTTTGCAGGCCGATTTAACTTTTAACACTGAAAAATTAAACAACGTATCTCCGCAGTTTAGACTACATTAAAAATCGTAATTCAGCGTGGCGATAACAAATAGCGGGTTTCGTGTACATTGCGTTTGTAAGCTGCAGATAACATAGCTGCAACCTACTACATTTTCATACATTTTCATGTACGTTATTATATTTCATTAGGTTTCTAATTTTGATGTCAATTTTTGAGTTTTAACGCTAATGAAATTATAAAACGTCGAAAGAAATTAAAATTTGTTATATTCACCGTTCCTTTTATTTGAAAAGACGCGTCTGCTTCGATCGATTCGTAAACGTCTTTTGACTGTGTTGCGTATAAATATTTGTCGAAATCATGAATTATTGTTCCGGTTCTCATTTGTTTTGAGTTCTGTTTATTATTATCGCGGGAATCATTTGTCAGCTATGTTTATAAATCCTACAGATAAAATAAGTAACATTATGTTAATGTATGGAATATTTCAAAACCTCTCGACACACATGGTCTACAAGATGAAAGAATGATGAAACGAATACCGATGAGTATCGCAGGTAATTAAGGCAATATTTAAGAATCTCACCATATTATCAAGAATGTGGCCCTGTGTCAGCAACGACAGTAATATATTGCTGACATAAAATCTCGAGATTCGTATAGATATCATTTCTCGAATAGTTGGTTTCCGCTCAAGAGACCCACGATCCTTCTTCTTATTTGGACCTATAAAAATGTGGAAAAATTACAGAGATAACGCTTCACTCAGATCGATCAATGTCGTACGTCAGAACACTTTTTAGTGTTCTAGATACGTAAAAATGTTTTTCAATTTTATCACAGAATATAACAAAATTTTCCTTGTTTTTTTTTAAACTAAAGACACTTTATTGCTTTCCGGATAGACGCTTGATAAATACACATATAAAGGAAAATTCCGAAGTATTTACTTTATTGCAGCTGTGAAGGACAATAAAAGTAAAAAGTATGACATTTTTCGGAATAGTATTCTATCTACCAGACATTGCTAGTTTTATGTGGACGTCAGGAAGAATAACATGCGTCAATAAGTCTACTGAGCGAACTACACTGTTTTATGGTTCCCTATCATGTTCTTACAAATATACCATCAAAACTTTATTTGATCCAGTGAATTTATTTTACGTTAAACAGCGCAATGGAACTCCACTGTTTTTCTTACAACATTTATTTTCACTGTTTAAACCAATAGATATACCAAGTATAAGTAGTGTAATTCTTCTGTTTGTGAACATTGTATAATATTATATAGTACATATAGGTAACGATGAGCTCCCTCAGTTCCATGTTATAAATAGCCTTTTGGAAACATTATCTCAGGTTCATCATTTTCTTATTGAATTAAAAATTCGTACAAATTACTGCTTCACGAGTTGTCAAGAGACATAAATTAAGCAATTCGGAAGGTTAAATTGCAGCTTGTTAGCTGCCAATTAAGGCATGTTCAGTCAAAACTCGAAACAAGTAGGTGTTAATTGATTGCCTTCCAACTGTATCGATTTCGTGCAACGGTGTTCTGGGTAATCTTTCATATTTTAACTAGTTATCATCGTAATGTTGTGATTTACTTGCTATCTAACCATCCTGAGGTCATCTCGGTCGACGTATTGATGTTTAGTGTTCATTGTTTCGAATGTCAAAAGATCCATCAATCAGCTGCGTACAGTTAGTTGAACGGTTGCCGATGTGAGCGGATTGGCGAGATGTAATCTTAGTAAGCCTATTAGAAAATATTTAGGTTATTGCATTGTTAATGTGTTATGGTGAATGATTGTGTGAAGATGTATTAATAGCTTTCGCTGAAATGTATTGTGTTAGATGACTGTATATTCGTAAGTAGCATCATTCTGTATAAGCTTTCTCGCAAAGAAAATTCTTGATGTCATTATATTTATACTTTATATTATACATTATTAATTTCAAAGTATCTTGTTATGAATAAGTAAAAATAAAAATATATGCAATAGATACCAACAAACCTATGTGTTTATGTATATTATGTATGCATTGCAACCTATAACTTAATACAAGTAATTATATTCTGTAATATTGATAAAGTAAATATGTTTACTTCATCAATATTACGGAATTGGGTTTTTGAATTTTTTTTTTTGTGACAAATGGTAAGATCATATATAAGTTTTATAACAAAACTATTTCTTTTTTTTTTCGAGTACCGAAGACCCGCCGACCGCTCCCGAACAAACCCGAGCGCACGTGACGTCATAATGTTAGTTTTCACTCATTGCAGTTTACAGAGATAGTAAATAAGTACAGTGTTTTGATCTATTTAATTCTCTTGTCGTTGTTAAGTACTCAAATATATATTGAAAATGTCGAACCTCAAAAGTTATCGTTCTTGTTTTGTACCATTATGTACGAATACTACAAAAACAACTCCTGGCAAAATGTTTTTAAATGTTCCGCAAGATGAAAAACGTCGAAACAAATGGTTTCAAGCAGTGCACCGAGATAATCCCAAAACAAAATCGATTTTTTTTTCTTGTGAAGATCATTTCGATGTGAGTATTTCATAACACCATTGTTATTAATTATTATTTATCTAAGTCTACAAATCAAATAAGTAGAGTTCAGTCAATAATTTTTTTTAACTGGACTCCAAATCATAACCTAAAAATATAATCATATAATAAATAAAAACATTAAAATCACTAAAAATATAATAAATGATAGCATTAAAAAATTTCTTATTGATAATTTAAAGTGCTTAAATAATAAATTCTTTTTTTAATCTTTATCTAATGATTGAGATTCAATTTGATATTTTTATAATTTTATGACGTTCTAGGTTATGTATTAGACTAGATTAAAATTTTTTAAGCTTATGTTATAGTGGTTTTTATGTTGTTTAATAACATTTAAATAATTCTTATAATTCGTTTTTTTTTCTTTTAAATTGTAACGTTCTATATTTTATACACATATATCTACTTTTCAGGTAGTATTGATATTGGCAGTGGCAGTGGCGCTTGCAGAAGTATGGAGCTAGTAAATATGAAGGTTGATGATATTGAGAAACAAGGTGATATAATACTGATGAAGTTACGTGGCACTAAAACCAAATTTGACTTCGTTGTTGAAAAAGAATTTGTAAATATAATAGAAAAATACCAAAAACTTCGACCAAGTGGTATGGAAACCAACCGTTTTTTCATAAATTATCATAAAGGGAAGTGTCTGCGGCAAGTAATTGGCAAAAACAAGATTGCGAGTATTCCTAAAGAGATAGCCACCTTCACTGTTTTGCAGAACATCAGCGACTTTGCTAGCCGATTCTGGTGCCGATTTAACTGTCATCAAAAGGCATGGAGGTTGGAAGTCGACTAAACTAGCTGAAGGCTACATAGAAGAGTCAGTGGAAAATAAAACTAAGATATCGCATAGATTCTGGGCACACCATGCGGGAAAGTGCAAATATGAATGCAAGGGCGTCCCCCGAAAGCGACGTACACCGGTTTGTCCCCGCTGGTGTGAGCAGAGTGCAGATCGGCGTTGGGGACCGCCACCCAACACGCTGTGCACCTAGAGGCGGGAAGTGGAGAGAGGAGTGCAGAATAGCTGCGTGGAATGTGAGAGGTGGGATTGAAGAGAAGATGAATGAAGTGATGGATTTTATGGAAGAGAAAATATTGGATGTGTTATGTTTGAGTAAAACCAAGCGAAAGGGCAGTGAACTTGTCGACTTACCTGGAGGGGACATCACTTTGTGGTCAGATGTACCACAAGAAGAAAGGGGATGCTAGGGGGTAGGCGTCATAATGTCCTCTCGTTTGGTTAACTGTGTAATTGAGTATAAGTGTGTAAACCCTAGACTGCTCTAGGTGCGTCTCACAACAGGGTTGATGAGGTTATGTGTTTTAGTGGTGTATGCCCCAGTGTCTTCTGTCGGCTTGGGCGAGCTAGAGCAGTTTTGGGAGAATGTTAGGGAAGTTCTAAAGACGGTTGAAGAGAATGAGAGAATTATAGTGTGTGGAGACATGAATGGATGGGTTGGGACAGCTCGAACAGGATTTGAGTCTGTTCTAGGCAAGTATGGAGATAAGAGAGTGAATGATGCTGGTAGGATTGTGTTAGGACTGTGTATGGAAAAGGATCTCTTTGTTGCTAATACCTTATTTAAGCACAAAAGGATTCATCAGTACACGTGGGAAAGGAAGGATGAAAGAAGTATGATTGATGTATTTCTGGTGGATAGCCGGCTCAAAAAGCAGGTTATGGACACAAGAGCACACAGAGGAGCCGATCTGGGAACGGACCCCTTTCAAGTGGTAACTAGAATAAGGGGTCTGTTTGTGGCATGGCGACATCGCGTAGTGGCCAAGCCTGCAGCGGTTTGTCGCATTAAAAACTGGAAACTCCAAGATGCGACCACCAGGAATGAATATGAAAGGGTATTATCCGGTAAGCTTGATGATAGATTGAAAGTGATGAGCGAAGATGTTGAAGAATGTTGGCAGAACCTTAGGGATAGCATGATCGAGGCTGCGAAAGAAGTGTATGGAATGAATAAGATTGGTAATGGTAAAAAGCGTGATGTGTGGTGGGATGATGAGGTGAAAGTGTCTGTGTATAAGAAGAAGAAAGCATGGCGGAACTACCTTGCTACTAAAAATGACGGTGGTATGAAAAATTTGATGAAAGACAGATATAAGCTGCAGAAAGCAGAAACGAAGGCACTAGTGAAAGAGAAGCGTGAAAGGTGTAGGGTGTTAGACGAAAACAAGATGTCGGACAACTTCGAGGAAAATTCCAAATTATTTTGGAAAGAAGTACGTAAGTACCGAAGTGGTCCGGCACCTTGCAGAATGAATAAAGTCCGTTCGAAAGAAAACAACTTGCTTACAATTAAAAAAGATGTTCTGCAGCGATGGAGTGAATACTATGGAGAACTGTATTAGAATGGCAACTCTCTGTCTCTGATACTGAGAGCAATTCTAATGAATTGCCACACTCGGGCCAGGGACTGGAGGATGCCATTAGTATGAAAGAGATTGAGAAAGTGATAAGAAGTTTGAAATGTGGAAAGGCTGCGGGAAATGATGAGGTGACTGCTGAGATGATCAAGTATGGTGGTCCTGGGGTCTGGAATGCCTTCTGTGCACTCTGCAACCTTTGTTGGCAGAAGGGGGAGGTTCCAGAGGAGTGGTGCACGGCAGTCATAGTACCTATATATAAAGGGAAAGGTTCCTATCTACACTGTGAGTGCTATAGAGCCATCAGCTTGGTCAGCTTAGCAAGTAAAGTCTATGCTAAGGTATTGACTGAACGTATGAAAGGCGTTTCAGAAAGATATTTGTGGGAGGCGCAAGGTGGTTTCAGGAACGGTAGGGATTGTATGGATTAGATTTTCTCGCTTCGCGTTATCGTGGGAAGGTTTCTGGCTATAGGCCAGAAAGTTTTCTGCGCTTTCGTGGATCTAGAAAAAGCATTCGATAGAGTAGTGCGGAAGAAATTGTGGAGTCTTCTGCCTGAATATGGCGTGGAGGGCTCTTTACTGCAGGCTTTGAGCTCATTATACCATGGCCACAGAGCCTGTGTAAGGATAGACGGTGACATGTCGCCCTGATTTGAAGTCTATTCTGGTGTCAGACAGGGCTACGTGATGTCTGCCTAGCTGTTCGTGCTGTATTTGGACAGTTGCCTCCAGAGATTGAAAGGTAATATGAGTGGTATAGGATGTGACGACACAGTGGTAAACTGCCTATTGTGCGCTGACGATGCTGTGCTAATAGCACCATCAGAAGCAGAGTTGCAGACACTAGTCACGTGTATGAAAGAAGACTGTGAAGTAAAAGGATTGAAAATGAATGTGAACAAAACTAAGGTTCTGGTGTTTGAAAGAGAAGCGGTACAAACGAAATGGAATGATTTGTGTAAATGGAAAATGTCTAGAACAAGTGAATGAAAATGTGTATCTGGGGAGTGCGTTTTCGAGGGATGGAAGATGTGAGTTGGATGTGGAGAGACGGGTAGCAGCTGGCAATAAAGTGAACGGTGCTCTGTCCGCATTAGTGGGTAGTGTGAATATATCTAACACTGCAGTGTTTTTTTGTATACCTATATACTCTATTTCTTATTGTGCGATCGTTTCGCACGCGCAACACACTTTAGGGCCCAACTGAAAATCAGCGCTTCGGTGACGTTTAGGTGGAACCGTAGCACTATGCTGAGTTGGAAGTCCTGTTCGGCATCACACATTTCATTTTTGAATGAATAAAACTTGTTTTTTTCCCTAATATTGTATGTTGATCGTATTGTAATTCATAAATGTATATTGTCTGTGTGTGTCGAATAAAGTTTGTCTATTTGTCTATTTTGTCTATTTGCTAAAATGGCCATCCACAATGCGGTGTTGGTGCCAACTTTGATGCACGGTAGTGAGGCCTGGATATGCCCGAAATCGAGTGAAAGTATGATAAATACTGTGGAGATGCGGACTCTCAGAAATATGTGCGGTGTCACGCTTGCGGACAGGATAAGCGATGATGAGATATGCAGTATGACAGGGTTGCAAGTTGCAGTATGTTATTGTAAAAATGAAGAAAGGAATGCTTAGATGGTTCGGGCACTTGGAAAGAATGAGTGATGAAAGATTGACGAAGAAAATCTACAGAGCGAAAGTGAGTGGTAAAAGAAGCCAAGAAAGACCAAGGCTGACTTATGAAGATCAAATAGCCAGAGTGTTAGCAGACAGAAATGTCAAAAGCACTCGCATACCTAGGCGAAAATGTGAGAAGAGAATGATGAGTTTTGAAGAAGCGAAAAAGGTGTGCAAGGACGCGACTCCTGGCGCTCCGTCCTCTCTGACTACCCCGTTGGGGATACAGCGTGAAGATATGTTATGTTATGTTATATCGCATAGAGTAACAGAAATGATATATCTGCATTCCACTGACTCTCTACAACAAAGCCCTTCAAAGGATTATCCGGTGCAATTCAAAAACATTGCTGCAATAGCTGAAAAAAATAGACAAATACCGATGTTTCCAACATACACCTAAGAATCCCTGGACACTGCAGAAACTCAAGTTTCCCAGAAAATATCAAATATCAACATACCCGGAAAAAACCCATCACTAACTATAACTTGCTCTAATTTTACCATAAACTTTAAATAAATATCTCACCAAAGTTGTAGATTTATGTAAAATAAAATTCACTCATTTTTTTTATAGCTAATTAATGTTTTTATTTTTACTTTCCTCGTATTCGTAATGAAAAGCACAGTTTACCTCGGGTGAAAGACTTATTTAGTCTTTCGAACTATTGGCGCCGTCGCTGCGCTTGGGCGCCAAGCCCCGTCTCGGGCCTAAATAAGTTACTTTCAGCCCAAGGGTAACAATGTACTATCACATTATGACGTCACAACTATGGTGACCAGTCGTGGCGCGTTCATAGTCACGTGATTGTTTTATCAATTTTTAATTGTTTGTAATTAATTTTTCGCATTAAATATGAATATTATTAATAATAAAGTTTTAAAATACATAAAAAAAATCAATAATTTTTTTTTAAATTCCCAATTGTATGTGCCTATAAATACATAAAACAAAGTGGCTATTTATCTGTCTGTGTGCATTTAGTTTTTTTTAAACTACGTCATAATTTTTAATGCTGTTCATACCATTAATTAGACTCTTTTCTGGAAAGATTTTGTACATGTAAATTATAATAGACCCCACAGGTGAAGTTTCTTTTTGTTGTTTTTTTTTATGCAAAATTTACTGTCACAATGTGGCTCGTAGCTCAAGTGTCGTAACAAGTAACCTTTTGTCGATTCAATGCGAGCGAAGTCGGAGGCAAAATCTAGTATTTAACAAAAACAGAATACAATCGCGTATTCAAAAAGCAGTCCTAAATAGATGTATTCTTTTTAAATATTTCATTTAACTCGTTTGAAATACATATATCGAAGTCTATTTACACGCCAATTACTTTCACCGCTCCGTGAAGTAATCGATGTTCCATTGTATGGTACAATGGTTGACACCAGTTTGAGAGTTTCTGTTTTCTTTAAGTTGCTTACACTGAATCCTTCAATGCCATTGATACGAAGGCGGTTGGAGTTATTAATGCCGCCGGCAAGGCACTTGTCACCACTGAATCGAAATGCAAAACATAGACGTCCATCCTTATAGATGCTAAATATATTATACAGATATTTTTAATTAGATGCTCAGGTAAATCGATAAAATGTCACAATGACACGACCCACGTTTGTATTTCAATTTTTGATGGTACCGCGAATATGATAGGTTCGACGATGTAACCTGTGAGGCGGTTAGATTACAACAACGTTCCTGATCCTTGTCCACGTGTGGTGGAAAAATTGGCACTATCATCAACACAAGATTTTCACTGTACCAAGACAAAACCAGGGAGTGCAATCTGAGTAGAAAGGAGAGAAAACTTAAGAAAAGACTCAGAAACTAGCAATGCGTCAAGATGAACATTTTTAATGGATGCCTGAAAATCGGAGTAGTGAGCAGGAATACTCTGAGCATTAATCTGAGCGATGTTGAAGTTGTTAGGATAGTTGGATGAAAAAGATGAGATCTGGTCAAATTAAGTTAGAAAGGGAGATGATTCACTATCCGCACTGACGAAACTGCATGACGAAGTTGTGCACAAGTAGTAACTATCAACAATATCAAAAACATTATCCATAATTTAAATAATAATTTCAACAACAAAATAAAAGAACTGAACTATAATAATAACAATAATAAATACTTAAAAATAAAATAGATATGAAATATTTTGTACTAAAATGTAAATAAATAATGTTTACCAAAAAATAGATACATAAAACAGATACGTATATAATAAAATATATATGTATATGTAGTATTCGAGCTAATTGTATAGGTACAATATGTCAAAAACTACGACAACTTTATGTCAATTGGCTTTTGAACAACCCACCTATTGCGATAGAAGAATTTTCATTAAAACTAAGTACCAACAAAAACAAAAAAAATCAATATTAAACAACATAAAAAGAATATAATCTGTATACCGGAGGTATACCATCCTAAGTCCATTTTTTTTAATTTTCACTTTGTGATGTCATTGAAATCAGCATTTTATGATCTCTTTAGTATTTTATGTCCAATAAAAAAAAATATAAAACTTATGTACTGTTATTACATATAATAAAAATACCAATCTAAATCATTTAGACGTAACATATAAGTCCATTATTTTATTAATTTATAATATTTTGAATAATATCTTTTTGTAATAAAAAACTACCCATTAACCTATTCTCGAACAACAAAAAAAATTTTGCTTGGAAATTCACACAATTGCTTAGTCTAGTGACATGTGTGAATAATGTTCTATCTGAGACTTTAAACGTGTATACTCAATAATTAGCTAAATGTGACTTAAGATTGTTTGCCTCCGGTATACAGATATATGTAAGTAAAATAAATAAGAACTACATGGAAGCAAAATATCCATGATAAAATACAAATTTGCAGAAACGGAACACCAAACGTCATCCGTACAACATCATCATATTACAGATGACAGCTGTTATATTGACGTCTGACGTTTAATTGTTTATACGAATTACGACCACAATCAAAGGATAAAAATAATTTTTGAATACCATCAAGAACAATAATATACGTGACAACAGCAATTGGATAAGTACCATAAGTCCCAATATAAAAGCCATAACAAAATAAGAATGATGCATATGCTAAACACGCCGACAAGTCTTTATTGGAGCACATGCAGATGCAGTTTTCACAGAGCTCTGAAGATGGAGACGGTAGGTGACCATAGAAACTTTTGAACTAAACAAGATAAATCCATCGTGTTTGGGATCGTTTGATTTGTCTTGGCAAGCACTCTGGTACTACATGATATCCAGGGTCTGAAGATGCAGCTTTTGAAATTATTTGATGTATGTAAGTAATAGAATAAATATAGAAATATTAGGTACAATTATTGATATTTATTTTTTCAGTGACTAACATCGTGTATATATAAGTAGATAGTTCTATGCAGGATTTCGATCGATCTATTTTATTATATTCATCTATATAAATAACATCATCACAACCCTTACATAAAACTATTATTTTCATTTTAATACAACGGAATTTTTTAATAAAAGCTTGTTTGTAAAAATTTTTTTATTATTTCAAACTTTTTAAAGAATTCCTACGTTTCTGTCCAAATATCTGTCTATTTGTCTGTTCTTCACTATATTTAGTATCTTACAAAATATGTTAGCACTATAGTTTACCCCCGTACTGCTCCATTTTATGATTTTTAATACTGCACTCCCGTGCGGCCAACGCCGTTTTTTTGATAGTGATGTTTCGAATTGCGATATCTTATTTGTAAATGTTTATAAGTATTATTTGATTTTTACGATAAAAAAAGATCTCCAACATCATTTACTAGCTATGTGCCATCACATAGTTTCCGACGATGTTCTTCTGCTCTATCATCAGACGTTCACAGTTCATATGAAGAAGAAACATTTTTATTGCAGCGCCCTCTGGCAAGTTAACACCATAACAGCTTTCTAAGAATCATCGCCAATGAATCACGAACCTTTTACAGGAAACCGCATCTAAATCGGTCAAACCGTTTTGGAGATAAATGGGAACATTCGTTTTTGCACACATAAAGTCTCAGCCTGAACACATATACCTTCTCCGTTCCATCGCGGGTAAAAATAGGATTATTGTCATATTAAGTGTTAATATAATTTCATTATTTTTTCTTATAAACTATTTGTCAAACCAAATTCAAAATTTTATTTCTTTGGAATATTTTGTACAATATATAAAATCATTATATTAGTGGATGGTAGTTTATTGTAAAACCTCCATTGGCCAAGAACAATCATTCCGACACATTTCGCGTCAGACGCAACACAACCAAGACCAAGGACAGTTTGTACGTCGCTGGGGGATTCGTAATGCTTTTTTATTCCTTTAATATGCATCGTCCTTATGGAAACCGTGTAACATTTTTGTGATTGATTTACAGTTGTGCAGTAAACAATGTATTCGCTATAAATAAGTAGTGTATCTTAGAAACATGTACACGTAAAGTATGTAGTTAGTGCTTTTGTTTCGTTGAACATTATGTACAAATAAACTTCTAAAAACTAACGCAATAGCATGTGGAAGATGGGATAAGTATTGGAAATAATGGTATTCAAAAACGTAAACAGTATTTTCATAAATGTTTGGTTAGAAGTTATTGATAACAATGTAATACATTTGTAACTGCTATCGCAATAAAAGTTCAAATGTGCGATGAAAAGTGGTAAATTAATTAAATAATAATTGGTAATAACAAATTTCCGATATTAAACTGTAAAGAAATTTGACCATAAAAATAATACATGATACATAGAAAATTAAAATAAAAAGTTTTAATATATGGTTATTCAAAAAAATATTATTTTGTTTATTCCTTACAACAGTGAACGCTGAAATTTTCGTCGACGAGTTTCATTAAAATTCCGCTTATTTGTTAAAACATTATTAAAATTCGCCGCAGTTTAACGAAACGTTTGACACGAAGTTTTTTGACGTCGTTTTAAAACCTTCTGGTTGCCATCTTGTTAGAGATCTTGTCGTGTCTGAAGTATCCCCGATGCAGATACGTTAGCAAAATATTCGCAGACGTCTCTAAACAGCCACTAGAATGCTGTTAAGGCTTTTTGCGAAATCAGAGACAAACCGGTGCCGTGTTAACAAACGCTTTTAGTATTTTCTGGAGAGAGAATGTTAAATTTGCTACATTAAGAAATACCACTTTGTCGCGAAGACAATAAAACATCTTAAAACAACATTGTATTCAGTTTAGCTTGTCAAAGCTTCAAGTCCAGTGCATTAATGTATTACTGTTCGTATAATTTGTAAATAATTTATTGTCTACGATAAAATTATATATTCAAAAAAAGACATATCTAAAGCTTCGTGACTTGGTGGTACTGTGATCCATATCTAATTTAAATTGAATGAACTAAAGTAGATTTGACGCTTAAAAATACCTTATAATTGGGTGTACTTGAATAAATTGATTTGACTTTGACTTTAATCCTCGAAATTTCTAAATTTCATCATTTTACTGGACTGACTGACTTACAATATATATTCGTAATCTAGTTTATATATATGTAGTATGCATTACATAATATATTACACTTTTTTTTTATTCTCCTTTTAAAAATTGTTTGATTTCTAAAAGAAACGAGTTCTCTTTGTGTCTCAGTAAATGTGCTGATTCCATAATGCCACTTAAACATCGAAAAGAATAATCGGCTTCAGACACACACAGCCGCGAATCTGAAAAAACTCTACCAATGAAAAATGAATGAGCTTCGCGTATAATTGGCACCTCCTTTACAAACAGATTTTAAGTACATTCTGGAATAGTATTTATCAACGACAAGTTTTTAAGTGGATTGCAATCTTTTTGAATTTGAAAAAGTCCCTTTTTTGAATTTGAAATATCGTTTTAATTTCGAAACGTCTTTGGTCTCTAGTACAATATTCGTAGACTTAAGAGATCTGATCAATCTCTTTTTTAGCAATATTTGTGCTATTAGGTACTTACATGTAGTTTGGTTTATTAACAGCTTTAATTTTATTTACTCATTCTTAACATTTGAACAATGAGCACTTTTATGACAAACCTACCTGCGAGGTAAGCTAGGTTGTATTTTATAAGGCCTTGTCAATTCTTTCGATTACAAGAGACCGAATCGAAGTGGAACATAGCTTTTAGTTTGAGCCTATATCAATAAGTACTCTAGTAAAAAGAGTATTCAATCTCTTTGGAATGTTTTCACTGCATCTCTATTTGCGTCCATCGAAACTAGATTAACGGCGAATCTTCAGCTTCTAAATCACCGACTGCTCGTAAAAAACACCTGTCGCTGCTGTACGAGTATATTCAGAATATCGAACTTGACGTGAGAAACATTAACATTCGTGTCGTCAGCCTGCTTTAGTATTCTCGACAAAGTTTTTGACAAATTCTGACAAGTTGTTTTAGGTATCACATTAAGCATTCCTCTTGCTCGAGAACCAAAGAATAAGACTATGATAGCCTCCGTCTTTTCGTAAAAAGTGACTTAAGCGGCTTTTAGGATCATTGGTAGTTGGAACGGGGACTCTAATTGTTTACACACATATCTTCACGCTGTATCCCTAACAGGATAGTCAGAGAGGGCAGAGCACAAAGCGGCGTGGTCCTTACATACTTCTTTCGCTTCCTCAAATCTCGTCACTATTCTCACACATTTTATTTAATTTCAAAGAATACTCTGGAGAAATCCGAGGAAGATATGATGCGTTTTGTAAGATATGTACTGAGGTACATATCTCAAGAAATTCTTCCTCAAATCTCATCATTCTCCTAACATATTTTTAATTCCAAGGAATCCTCTGGAGAAATCTGAGGAAGATATGATGTATTTCGTAAGATATGTACCTCAGAGCGCGAGAAAACAAATTTTAGTGTATGTGTCCCATAAAAGTTAGGTCCCTCCTCAGAACGCCGCATATATTTAGAAGTTTTCTCTTACGTCACAGGTAAAATATTAAGTTAAAATTGTTTGAAGCCCTTGAAAAATTTAAAAACATCAATTTTTTTAAAGGTTTTTTTGATATTAATTTTACATGTAGTGCGTATGTTTCGTATATCGTGGATGGCCTTTGTGCAAATAAGTTCAACTTTTAAATATTCGACCCACTAGGTACAAATACCTTTGTTTTGTATTACTTTCAGTTCCAACTAGTAATTAATTAGTAAAATAATTAGTATGTACTAATCTATTCCATGTCTGCGTATATAATTTTTCTGTATATGTGTATGTCACTAAACTCCTCCTAAACGGCTGGACCGATTTTAATGAAATTTGTTTGTGTTTGAATGTGTCCCTGGATGGTTTCGATTCACAATTGGATGTGAAGCTGCAATTGCGTTCAAGGAATTTTTCGGGCAGAACATCTGTCGTCAGGTCCGCTAGTCTTCTCTTCTACTTATATAAATAAAAACTATTTGCCATATGTATCACCAAGCATCACTTGGGAACGGCTTGACCGATTTGGCTGATTTTTTTGTTGTATTTGTAATTGTCGGAGCAAAGTTTGTATGAAAGAAAATTTTTAGCGAATTTTAGCGACCCGCCCCGGACAAACCTGGGGCGGGTTGCTAGTTATTATTATTTTTAAATCTTTAATGTAATGTAATCAATTCGATCGTTTTAAGATATAAAGATTAAAACAACAGCTTTCCAATTTTAAGGGCTCCAAGTACGTTTATCAGTCAGAGTTTTTTCAGAATTAACCTTTCTTAGTTGGAAGTCTGAACATAGTTCAGTCTGAACATAGAAGTCTGAACATAGTTTCCTAAAATTTTGTACTTAAGGTACAGTCTTAGTGTTAAATTTAAGGTCAAGTAATAGAGGTTTGTTTGGCGATAATATAGATGTCTATGTGGACACATTATGAAAAAATTTTGATTTAATTTTTACTTGAGATTACATATATATCTTATCGTTAATATTTACAAACTTAAAACTAAACATTATTTTAAATAATAGACTTCCTCGAAGTTGCCGCTTAGAAAGCTGTCATTGCTCAGGGTACCCAGCAGACTGACAGCATTACGTCTTTGAATAGCCAAACTGATTCGTTGGCGGAAGAAGATGCCAGCCGGGCGGTCTCCCGAAGCCTCGACCAGTCTCTTACAAATATCAGAAACCAGTCGATGGACTTCGAAGCCCCAGGAACCCAACATTTCGACTGCAAGGATGTAAATATGAAATTCTCAGAGATTCTTGACATTTAATTGTTACAGTACGTAACGTTACCTATAAAGTAAATCTTAAGTGCGGGGTTTGATTTCGTACGCACCATCAAACGTGTAATTTTCATTACATTGGGAAACGGCTTGTTTATTGTTTATATTTCACGAAATGTTCACAGAGCTTGCCAAAGTCGTTAACACTACACAGGAGCAATTCGTAAATATTGCAGTTTGATATTGTTCTCCATGTGCCTAAGTACAATATTATCGACTTTATATCTGTTTTGAGACTGTATATTTAAGTGCTTTTGCGCTTATGTATTTATATTATTGTTTTATATTATTGAATCTTGTTCCCGTAACGACAATGCAAATTATAGAAATGCAATGAAGGTCAAAAAATTTTATTTTAATTTTTCTATTAAAATATTTATGACAAGGGCTTGTGTGAGCGATGGGATAACAACCTGAAGATGTCTGGAATCCTAAACATTGTATCCACGAAGTGACTGAATAAAAGTAAACAAAACATAATAGTATTAATTTCAAATGTAGCAAAGAATAAGCAGGTGATAATAAAATTTAATTTCCCCAAGTAAGTAAATTAACATTACCCACAGTAACATACGCAAACCTCGTACCAATTCCACGTGTTACGCAAACCGCGCGAGATATTCCTCTAAAATTAATTATTTAATACACTAACCGTCGTATGAGCAATTTAACGCATACGGGGCACTAAGCATCAAGCTGTTTATCATTACGTCCCGAGCACATTTATATAAGGGGGTGATATAAATTTAATGTGTGTACTATCGCAAACCCCCAAATACAAGACGTTGGAAGCTAGCCCAACCTTAATACCGACCTAAAGAATATACTACGAGAATATATTACCAAGTGAATATATGGTCAAGGGAGAACCGAGCTCGGGCACCAAGGGTTCCATACTTTACCAAGAAAATGGTGTTTTATTTTATTCAGTTCGCGATCTTTAACGCGAGTTTAACTTGCACTTGGCCAGTTTTTATTATTTGTTGGTTTAGTTTAGTCTTTGTGCTATAATCACACTACGTTTTACGTTTGTATGAACCTATTACCGTTTCTAAGACAGAACAAAACTGAATTATTTAAATAAAAAAAAATAATGTACCTGCAGTGAAAACTTTAGTTTTAGTGGAGCCGACGTCTTCCACTGGTCCTTTCCAAAATTTGTGAAGCACATTTCAGTTTGTAGTTTATAATATTACCTACATAATATAACATAACTACTTTTAAGATGCCTAATCTTGATTTTTATTACACTTTTATTTTATTTTCTATTTTGTAGGTTTTTTCAATTTGAATGTATGTACGTATAAGAATACTTTAATGGTGGAAATGTGTTGATATGCTGCGTATATTAACATATGAAGTCTAATGTTCATCTCATATATAAGTACCGTTAGTTTTCCAAATAATTTAATTAATTAAAAACAAAAAACATAATACGTGTAGCGCATGCAATATAAACTGTAAACAGTCTTATCTAGAGAGTAGTTATCAAAATATTCGCAATCACGATAGTGCCATTCAATTAAAGAAGAGTAGCTGTCAATAAGACACCTGTCAATGTTCCAGTTGATATTATTTCCACTTACACATCAGTTGATATTATTTCCAGTACAAAAAGTCGTTAATTGAATTATCGATGCATCGATTGTCTGTTCCTCATGAGCTGAAACTGATAGGAATGTAAAATATATCAATTCGAAAAGCTATAAATAAATTACTGTAGCCACTGATTTTGTTTGCTGAACATTATAACTATTACGTATATATCGACTCCTTTGTAATCAACCGATTGATCAAATAGATTGTATTTTGCTTCTAGGTTGGTTTTAAAGAGGAAGGTTTGTTCCCGTAACGACAATGCAAATTATAGAAATGCAATGAAGGTCAAAAAATTTTAGTTTAATTTTTCTATTATCTATTATTTACTATTTTCTAATATTCTATATTAGAAAGATAAGCAACTTGCATAGAACATGCAAGTTGCTTATCTTTCCGCGTAGGTCATAAATCAGGCTCTGAGTCTAAAGAACTAATGGAACTCTGGAACTCCGAATATCTGGATCCGTTTTGGCATCTGTATAAGTCCATAATAATATAACTATGGAAAAAGTAGTGTAAAATTGTGATCGAGTACCTATCTCGGATAGTAAATGGCGTCGAATCATGTAGTCAGTTTTTTGAAGTTATATTTTGAATAAATTAACATTAAGACTAACAATGCATCACAAATATTTGTAACAATACTAGCTGAGCTAAGTAACTGAGCGCTAAATCTAGTGATCGTTGCTTCATTCGCTTCCTCAAACTTCATCATTCTCTTAATAGATTTACGGTATATGAATACTTTTAATATTTATGTAAACTGTGGCTATATCTGATCATTCTTGGCTTCTGCTACAATCTTACGTGCTGTTTTTCTTTAGCAACTGCTTTTCACTGATTTTCTTATACCATAATAAAAAATATACATCGTAATAAAACTAGATTAAAAATCGCGTTTATGCTTAAAATAATAACCAAAAGCGAAGCATTTTGTCCTATTTTAGTATACTGTTGTCAATGTCGTGTTTCGGTGTCGTCATAAGAAAGAGACGATAGCCAGGCAAGACACTTCTTTTTACACATATGCAAAAAGAAGTGTCTTGCCTGGCTATCGTCTCTTTCTTAGGACGACACCGAAACACTGGTTAAATTCAATTGAAATATACACATCCGTATTATATACATATTATTATGTACCACAAATACGCACAAATATAAACACATTCCCACACACTCCCACATACACACGCACGCACACGCTCAGACTCATACTCATTCCCACACACACTCATCTACAAACACTCATCAACACACAAACCTACTAACAAGTTTAGCATTGTATTATTAATTTATTATATTATGTTATATACGTGTAAGCATGGTTTGTTCGGAGGAGGGCGTTGATATCTGCAACACAGTTAATACTTCTGCAGGTATCATCGTTATTGTTTGTTTACTGTATACCTGTTATAAATAATGTATAAAAAAAATAAAATGATGTTATATTTAAAAAAGACGTAGATAGGTTACGTTAGTACTAATGCTTGTACAATATTGTCCCGGTTACGCACACACATAAGCCACACACTTTGTTTATACACACTAATAAAATGATGAAGTGTAAATAAGATAGCATGACAATTACCATAAGCAAAGTGAGACAAATATACATTGCACTGCGTCGCTATACAATGTAAAATTTCAATTGCATTTCAAACTAACAAATCACACGGCTCTCTAAAACCATTGTGATTGGTCAATTTCACTTTCTTACTGCATTTTAAGCGAATTCGTGACTACTTCATAGAATATTATTAATTAATGCCACAGAACAGACATTTTCGAAAAATATGATTGATGCCTAATAGGTTTAGACAGTAAAAAGGATTTATGTTTGATTTTTAAAATTAATTTTTCTTGAGTCATGTACATTTGGAAACAGAATTATTTAAGTACATACATACATTTATAAAACACGTTTGTTATAAATTTGAAAATGATAAAAATAAAACACTAGGCATTTTCATGTACAATATTTTTTATTGTGTGGGATTATTGGGATATTAGACTCACTGCTAAAACTTCTGATTCGTTTTAAAAAATACGTATATTATATCTTATATATCAAATAAATAAACGTAATCAAATGTTTAATAGGCACTGCATGACATTGACGGTTCTGTAACATAACTTTTTATATTCTTTGACCAAATATAATATATTGCTCTCTGTCGCACTTGGTAACTGGGGTATTACCTATCGCATTTCAGTTTTTTATGATTTAATATTTTACTGATATTTTAGATTTTGGAAAAAATGGTGACACAAATGAAATAAGTAAGTACACTTACGCATGATACGTGATTCGTGAACCTTTGGAAGTCTTGCTAGTATAGTTTCTGCAGTATCTAATAACACACGACGGCATTTTAATATTATTATTAGGAACGCACAAACGTTTTGACACTGTCACGTTGTTACACGAATGAGCTCCAGGTTGGCTAATTAGCAAAGTTTTAGGGTGACAGTTTTCGAGCGCAATAACTCATCTACCTCTTTTGTAAATATAACATCATTGACTGTTGTACTATTTCCCATCTACCTACCTATTAAACATGAGCATAAAAATCACGAAAATTGTTTATTACTTACTCGCTGCTAGATTATTAAGAATTCGCTGCCTTAATCTTGTTACGGAGTTCAGTGCCAGAATCACAGAATAGCGTTGGTTAAGTCATAGATTATTCATATTACAGTGGTTAAGTTTCAACTTCGCTCTAATTCACGCATATCTGTATAGCGCGTTTAAATTATTAATTAAAATAGTACTGGGGAGTTCATTATATTTAATATTACTATGTTTTGAGGATAATTTCGCTGTGTGAACTACAATTATGTTTTTTTAAGTCAGAAAAATTAAACATTTAAATGTACACGTAACCATTTCAAACATTACAGTTTTTCCCAATCTAATCGGGGACGGGGTAGGCAGAGAGTATGGAGCGCCGAGCAGCTTAGCCTTTACGTACTTCATTTGCCTCTCCAAATTTTACCAGTTTTCTGACCCGCTTTCATCAAGGTATACCACTGTTTTCGACATTTATTTTCTTCTTTTTCATTTTGACATTTTTGACATTGAGGCTATTTCATGTTCATAAATCTGTCTTCTCTTCCTTTGCTGCTACCACCACTTACTTTTGATCTGAAAATTGTCATCGTCAATCATTCGTGGCTCATTCTTTCTACATACTTGAACCATCTAAACATTCCTTTTTTCATTTTATTTTAACAAATAATAAGATAATTTAATTTCCCAATTTCAGTTCTCATTAAAATCTTTAAATAACAAGTTTTGTATTTTCAACAGAACTTCAACGCTTCTGCAGTAGTGGCGAATTTGAAATTGTATCGTTTTGGTATGATTTTCAAAAGAACAACAAATAAGTAGGTACTTATATTTTTATACGAAATAACAGAACGTGTTTTTATAAAACTGCAATGTAATTGATAATCGTTTACAATTACATCTTGTAATTTTTGCATATTAGTATATAATACATATTATTGTATGTGGGTTATCATTGTAAGTAGGAACTAAATTGTTTTAGTACGTGTATTTGATATCGTAGTGTTAGCTCACGGAAATGTCAAAAGCACTCGCATACCTAGATGAAAGTGTGTGAGAATAATGAGATTTTGAGAGGCGAAAGAAGTATGTCAGAACCGCGGTGATTCGCACTTCATCGTCAATAAATACCGCATTATGGATACAACGTGAGGGTTTGTATGTATGTATGCGTAATATATGAGAATAACTTTTCAAAGAAAATCAAAGCAGTAAGTAATTGATATTATGAACAGTAATTTTGTTAGCCGTAACTATATTCTTCATTTTAACAACAGAATACCTTCGTTTCAAGTTCTCAAAAGCTAAAAATTAATGCAGTAATTAAAAGCTAAAATAAATTTAAGCTCTTTTAAATAATATTTAAACCCTCAAACAACCATCATGACTCCATTTTCTTAAAGTTTAGCGTCTACCTACGTCTTAAGAAAAAGGAATACTGAATCTCGAAAGTGGTTTCTACTGTCATTACGGCTCGTTTTACTGAAAAGCTTTTATAGGAGATGTTAAGCATCCGCAACCTTTCAAGTGTTATCTCGAGCTCACCTGAAATATTCTCTTAACCTTTACCGTGTACTAAGAATATGACCGTGCAAAGATTTCGGTGTTTGGTTGGTCATTACTTCAAAATCTAAAATTTCAAAATTTTACTTTTATATTTCGCGATATGTTTGTAAATATAAAGTTTATTACGCAAAAAAATAACATAAATTCATAAATTATTCACATATCACCTTAAATTGTCTGTCTGTCTGTATGTCCTTTTATAAGTGAAGCATGGCTTGCCCAATCTTGATGGAAATCGGTACGTAGTAAGAACATGTGATTGTGCTCATATAGGTTACTTATTTTTTAGAAAATCTACCCCTAAAGGTGTGAAAAGGGAGATGAAACTTTGTATGAGAAATGGTAAGCCGCTGAACCGATTATGATGAAATGTGGCAGGGAGATAGTGACATTAGAAAACGGACATAGGTTACCTTTTTTTTCAAAGTTCTTCCTCTAAGAGTGTGAAAAGGGGGATGAAACTTTGTATGGGAAATGATAGATCTTGGTAATGATAGGTACAAGACTTTTTTATCAAAAATACATAGGCTACTTTTTTATCAAAAATCTGTGAAAAGGGGGACGCGAGGGAGGGGGACAAAATTTTGCACGGAAAATGTTAAACCGTTGAACTAATTATGATGTGACATTGATATAGTTTGACACCTGAGAACGGACATAGACTATTTTTTTATCAAAAAACTACCATAAGGGGGTTGAAAAAGTGAATGCAACTTTGAATGGGAAATGCTGACCCGCCGAACCAATTATAAAGTTTAGTACAGAGATAGTATGTGCCTGGAGACAGACGTAGGCTAGACGTAGACTTTTTTTCAAAAACAATCTTACTTAATACTTAATTTTAATCTTACATGTAAATATAATCTAATCCGGGAAAGCCACGCATAATTTTCCACGCAGACGAAGTCGCGGGTAAAGCTAGTATATTATTTATGTATGAGTTTTAAAAGGAAGATCTAATATAAATGAGCAAACGGAATGAATTATTAGTAATTAAAATTACGACTTTTTATATTTATAAAATTAATACTTTTACTATACCTGGTATAACTGAATTCGACTTAAAAAAAAGTAGCTTACACATAAAATTTAGAACTCTTTACCATTATCTATTGCAAACTTTAATAGTGTTCACATTATTTTTTAATATAAAGTATGGGCAGATGTCAGTATGACAGCATAAATTTATATTTGCAACGATAAATACCGTTTCTATCATTCTTTTTACCAATTTCAAAGTGTTTTTAAATGCATCCGTTTATAAAATGTCATCGCAACTAAAAGAAAATAAAGAGGAAGCTGAGATCTTAAAGAGATCTTTTCGAAGTGCTCATTATAGCATTCTGAAACGACTTCTGGAACAGTCATGAAGGCAATTACGTCACCTTTTTCCTTCTACTTTATTCGGCATTTTGTTATTTTTTCTTATAAAATTTGTTACATCATGAATGTTTTAATACCTGGGTACATACATTTTTAAACGGAAAATTCTTATAGTTTACTATATTTGGCGATATAATGACATTTCCTTTTCTCATTCTCTAAATCAAATCTATTAGAACGTAGATAATTGAAGTACATAATATGTATAATAATTTCATGCCAATTTCCTTTTTGAGGTACATAGAACATCAATCCGCACGCAATTTGACCCTATTTGGACGTGTTTGGGTTTATAGAAGCGAAAACAAGGCCAGACGATCCAGTAAGATTTTGCTAGCGTAGCCACTTTCTGTAAGCACCTAACATCGACTCCTTACGTTACGCTTATATGACACTTGACGCTTGGCTTTGTCCAAGTTCGTTTCCTGCCGCAGTCCACCACCAAAAAGATAGTTCGTAATTATCAATGTTGCAGTTCCACATCCGCATCCGCGGCACTTTCGCGTAATATTTGCATCTGCATCCTCATCTGTAATAATCATTGCGGAGCTTTTACGAACGCGGATTTTATGCAACTTACGACGAGAAGTTATGAATGGGCTATCGAGCGGCACGTGCTACGTAAATAATCTTCATTTCTGTCACTGGATGCACTCGCAAGTGACACGAGTTGATACGTTTGTTTTGTATAGCATTTTTATTGTTAATAAATTACGTGTTTAGACGCAATTATTGAGAACGTTTTTAATTTCAAAATATACGATATTTTTTTGGTTTCGCCTTTGATAATCCATTTTAAAGGTGAATCTATAATGCCACCACCGACGCAAGTGTTATTTGGACTTGTCGGGATCAATCTATGAAACTAAGAAACAGGTTGGGACCAAAAAAGGCAGCGAGATAGCTCTTTATTAAATATAATGCGCCGAGCTTTCTGCCGCCGCCTATGGCATATAATTCAAAAAAATATAGCTATTTCTCCTTTTTTGGAAATTTTTATTAAATATTCGGAACGTTTTTCATTCTTTTTTTCTCTCCAAGACAACGTCAAAGATAATTTTTTTTTGTTATATATAATCAGATTTCGTTATCATTGCCATATTTAACATTTTTTTGGTAATAATATATATCTGCCATCGAAACCTACGATCCCGGGTTCGTTTTCCTACCGGACCAATTCAGAAAACAAAATTCTGTAAGCTTTCTTGGACTCTGGGTATTATTGAGTGCTGGGTATTATTGCGTGATACTCTAACTTACGCTACACTATTGTATGTGGGTATGCAACTTGCAATGTAAGTTAGCGTTCTGTTTGAGCTCACACAATTGGTGTAATTGTCTGGATCATTTATTGTAATAGGTATATATGCATATGGAATGAAGCATTAAGCTAATACATTTATAATACAACATAGTGTTAATTGTTCAAGATTATTACAGTAACTGACCTCGCGCTGTATTTAGTGACAATTCACTATTTTTACTTCTCAACAATATACTTATAGTACCAAAAGTAAATATATAGTGCTGATATAGCCTTAAATTCATATACACAAAGTACAGAGTAAATTTTGTTAATATAAGCAGAAATATAACAACGTTGTAAGAAAGAATAGGTAATGTTCGTATAATATAATGGAAGCACTTACGTGATGGCATTGCGTCATATCATTATCATGACCACTCCTTTCTACTTTATCATTAAGGAGCTTAGAAGCAAGTTCACTTAGGACCCTTTACGTTGCCACGGCATTAAAAAGTTGCAAGAGAAAATATCTCACAAAGTATGTTTTATCACAGTTTTGAAGTTGAGACTACCAAGCACATGAGCTTGTGGTCGTAGCTAAACGACCTCAGACAACTCTTTGTTAATAGTAACTTGACTCATGTAGTAAAGTTTTATTCTCGAGCAACTACGTGGAAAGTTATTTTTTTCCTAAAAAAAATAATAAAACGTGATTATGGGGCATTAATTAAAGCTACATTGTCTACAAAGAAAATATTAACGATTACATAAAAAGAAAATATTAAAATATTAATTTTGAAATGTGAAAATATTAAAATATTAATGTCTGTGCTCATGAATTCATTAGCATGGATTTTAGAATTTCAATGCAAAACTTTTTGGCTATTTCACGAAAATATATTCATTAGCTAGGATAAGTAGTATCTTGTTGACTCAGAATATCACTGCAGCGCGGCGCTAAAGTTTCTTCAAAATCAGTTTGAGTTATGTTTCTAAAGTTATAAGTTTTCACGTGATATATACCTTTAAATCAGTAGTAGTATTTGTCACTATTAATAGATGAATATTCTATATGTTGCACAGTGATATACTGCAATTATGTAGACAATATAACATTAATTTAGCTAGACAATTTGTTGCACGAAGTGACTACTCTCATATACTCATAGGAAGACAGTATTGCATGTTGTTCACACTATTAGAGAAATTGAAAATCAGAGAAGGTAAACTTAGTACCTGTCGTCAAAAAACGTACGTTTGTAGTTGCCTGATTGTTTACACGACATTTAACGTCCATAGCCAGTCCACAGCTGCAAGACGCAAGTTGCTGAATGCTCGCTCCGCATGTCTGTGCATTATTTACCAAGTATAAATAATTACATTAGTTGAGTCTCACGGTTTAAGTTAAGAAATCTATGCATAAAATAACCTATTGATCATATGACGCGTGCAGCATTTACGTGTCTTCGTAACATGATATAAAAGGCAAAGCGAAAGCACATACGACTTCGTCTAAATAGATTGTTAAAAATAAATTATACAAGTGAAATCTTTCCAATTGTTTGGATATTTATCACATAAAACATTGTAGAAATTCTAATCCTTACACGTGGCGAGAGTGTACGAAGTACGAAGTTTCAAGGTCAGGTCGGTGTCTTTTTTTCTCTGATACTATCGTAGAATTGTGATATTGCTAGGAACATGCAGTCCGTTCCATGTCATGCAACGCTACAGTACTAGGGGGCTCGAATGCGTTTTGTAGGGAATCTTAAAGCCCCTCGACATGTGGAATGTGGACGCGTGGACCAATGTGGAAGTTTTAATAGTATTAATTATTAGTTCTGGAAATATATCACATAACTCGCAGTCATTAAATTATATATAATTTATTTTAAATTAAAATAATATAGATTAAATATCTTTTGATGGTTTGTCTCTGTCACCAAATAAAAAATAGCCAAAGGCTGAATGTACAAGCTATTGTAATTTGTTAATATATTTTTTGTATTAAAGTTTAATACAATGTCTTATACAATGTATACCTTTTTCAATTCGAATTTTTTGCAACAACATAAAAATAAAATTAAATCGGGTTTACAACTTAATAAATGTAAGAATATACGTTATTAAAAGAAATTAGGTACCAAGGGAAAAGAAATTTGCCGAGAAAATAGACAGAGGGAAGTAAACGAAGCCTTTGTTAATTAAAAAAGTCGGTCGAAGGGAGGCATTATAGTCCCCTGTTACCTGATTACCAAAGTGCGCTGATCAGAAGAACTTTGTTTAGGAATGTAATGTGTTGATTCGGATACAAATAAAGATACACGAAAAGTTACGGAATAGTAAATAACTGTGTTGTAGAACATAATCTTAGCGCCTTCCTTAACGGTATCTCATAAAAGTCGCCAAAGGTGTCTTAATTGATATTTAAATCGAGTATATAATTTTAAAGAAAAAAAGTAATAATTTCTTAATATTTAATATCTTTCGGTCTATAAGACTATCTGTCTGTCTGTTACTGAGTTCATCGGCGTGACAAATCGTAATTCTATAGCTAACTATAAACTAGCATATGACTCGAAATAATATAGGTACGAAAATAATTCATTTTGTTAAGGCCAAAAATTAGAGTCGGGCCTTTTTACTATATTTTTACTTTTTTAAACATTAAATCTCACGTCGCCGACGTCAGAAATTATTTTTCAATTTATACAACGTAATATCACAAAACTAAAGTAGAGGGCTACTTAAGGGTTCATCAATTATTAAAATTTTAAAATTAGAATTAAAAACGTAAACATGTACTGCAGTAGAGCTTACCAAATTGTTTGAAAACTTTTAAACTATTCTTTAGACATTACCAAAAAGGATGTTTATTAAACTGGAGTAAGTAATATGAAATCGTGATTGTATTTTCGTCGAAGATTGATATAAATGTTCATAATTAACCAATATTTCCACTTAATTCAAGTATCGTATAATTAATTGTATATAAGTAATTTATTAATTATTAAGCATTCGTATATTTGTCACGTATTATGAATGATTTTAATTCACAATAAATATAATTATTAAACTACATGACATACATAGTGAGGATATACGCTACACTTGAGAAATCATAATATCACAGATTTAATAGTTATCTACTAGCGCAAATTAATATTATATTCTTATCACTATCACTACATTTACAAAGTCCCCCCGCCGCGTCTGTCTGTCAAACTCAAAATCTACCAATCGGATTTTCATACGGTTTTCACCAATGGACGAAGTGATTCACTCTTGAATCAAAGTTTATCAAGTATTCATTAATATTTTCATTATTATTTTGTGTAAATTGGATTATGACGATGGAAATTGAAATATGACGATGATTGTTTCTGTCGGAAAAAATTAGGCCGACTGGGAGCTTTCGTCGAAAACGCTGCCTCATCCCTTTGAGATGTAACAAAACAATGTACAGTAAGATTGTTCCTCTTTTAGGTTTACAGAAAAGTCCGCGATGGCATTTGTCTATCTTTTAAGGATAGCTTACTATACCCATTTTAATGTTTAAAGAAATTGTCACATGTAATGTGGTAATTGGAAAGCTATTTAGACGGATACTATATTATCCTTATCAGATTAAATACGTTAGTTACCTTAAGCATTTCATGCACATTATAATTGCTCTTCACACCACACAATTTAAATTATATCTTAGGAGTTATCGCAAAATTAAAACTATCGCGCGACAAAATAAATTCAACGTGGTCTCACGCCGACGCGCGACGCGACAATCGTTATGCAACCAATCCCACGTCGCCGCGCCGGCCCCTCCACTTAAAAAGTAGGATGAACATATTTTACATTTAAATCTATTTAACAATTTATTGCACACAACAACATATACTATAAAGTGGAAAGATACATACAGAAAGATGAGCAAAAGGTACCTAATCTAATCCACATGCTCGACGCAACAAGCTGATACGACACTACGACTACACTACTACTACTACGACACTACACTACACACTACGACTACACTAATGTTTTTCCTCTATACGTTCCTAAACCATTCATCCGATTGCAATGAAACTTTGGTAAGTTGTTCTGCGTACGTTCGAAAATGTTTCTGAAATATTTAATATAAAAGACTACGCGAACGAAGTCGCGGTCAACAGCTATATAAATATAATGTAATTATTTTAGAAATTGATAAACTTTCTTGGCATTCTTAAATCGTTCTGAAAGCTAGGTAGTAAAGCTCATCTTCACCAGTTCTTAATTATTTTTTAAGTTCTTTGTATTTCATAATAAATATGACTTTTTTATTTTTTATTTATATTTTATCTATATTTTTATTTAGTTATGCTCATTGCACAACACAGGAAATTCAGTGATATCACAATTTAGCGTTCCAATTTTTTAAATATCAATAGTTCATCCTTGAGATAGATGTATCTGTACAATCGACATCTTCAAAATACTATGACTTGTTTAATCAACAATATAAAGTTTAAAAATGAATACAGCGTTTAATTCTCAACGACAAGAATTAAAATACAATTAGTGCTTTGGGAGCCCTTTTGTACTTTTAACGACCTTAAACTCCCTCAAGGTTTGGCTGTTTCGCTGTTAAGAGTAATGTCAAAGAAGGATTTTCCTTCATCATTATTCTGGACATTTATTTTTATAACAATTTTATCAAGTGAATTACAATAAGAAATTATAACTTCTTATTGTCTGTAGTAGATAGCATATGTTGTTACTTTAAGATAGAGTTACTTAAAAATAAATATGACTTCTATAACTTAACAACGACGAAATTTCGAAAAGTTTGTTTTCTCCATTGTAAACGAAAGAAACTTATTCCAATTGTAAGAAAGTTTAAACAGAAATAAGTAGGTAGATATACAGTTAAATTTGATTTGGGATTTTAACTTGAAATTTTAGCAAGTAAAACAAGAATTAAATTTTATGTAAGTATTAAAATCGTCTCTTATAAGAGTTTCATTACAAATGTACAGACGGACAGAATGGTACTGACGTAGAAATAAGTTTTCTCCAAGTTAAGTCTCATGAATATTTATCTCGGTTCCTGCGGGCGGGAAATGTAAACTTTTGAACGTTTCCCACTTGATCAAACTTTACTCTTAAGACAGATAGGATGACTTCGTGATCAGCAAATTTTAGAATCGCCAAAAACATAAAGCCAAAATTAACGACGATAATTTTCTTGTCATTAAATGAAATATGAAAATGTTTAATATTTATCAACAAAAATAATAAAATCTGTAACTAATATTGTAAATGTGAAAGTCTGTCTGTCTGTTACGTTTTCACGGCTAAGCCGCCAAACTGATTTTGATAAACTTTGGCATGGAGATAGGTCGATACCAAAGTACGGACATAAGCTACTTTTTTAATCAAAAATCTACCCCTAATGTGGTGAAAAGGGGGCCGAAACTTTATACGGAAATGATAAACCGTCGAATCGATTATGGTGAAACATGGTACATAGATAGTATGTGCCCGGAGACACACATAGCCTATTTATCCCGGAAAAGCCGCAGAAAAATTTCCACGCAGACGAAGCCGTGGGTACAGCTAGTAATAGATAAATAATAGATTGTCTACTTACGTTTTAACATATATATGCTCATTACATCACATCTTTGACTAGTATAAATATTTACGCGTTTGTGGTACTCATAATCAGAGATGTGATTTATTTAAAATACGTCTTTTTAAAATGCAAATACAAAATGCAAAATACCTATTCTCATTTTGCATTTGTAATACTTTTTTCAAAATGCATTTTGCATTTTATTTGAAGTAATCTACATAAATATTCAGTATTTGTAAAATGCAAAATGGTTTTGTTAATTTTTTATATTCATATTTCGTATTTTTTATTCTTAAATTCATAATTACTTTATTTAAGAACGCACCCATCGTAAATGTTGCCTGTGCTAATGCCAAATTGCAAACTACAATAGACCTGCTTGCAGGTCTGTTTTCGTTTGGTGGAATGATTATTGATTATGCCACATAGACGGAACATGAAAGATTAACTCTTCGAACAGTACTAGTGTTAAAATCAGTGGAATAGGTATTTTATTTGAAGAAAGTATTTTGCAAATACCTATTTTGCATTTAAATACTATTTTGTAACCATTTTGTATTTGTGTCTGAAATAAAAAAATAACTAAGCATTTACATTTTGTTTAAATACTTTTAAAAAACTATTTTGCACATCTCTGCTCATAATATAACGTCAAGATTGTAAGATTTATTTCAAAAATAGTGAACTAATGAACAAAATAGTAACACACAACATGTCAATAAGTTAGTTTTCGGAAGAATTCAGGAAAATAGATGGAGAAAATTTGAAATAAAATAGTTTTTTTTTTATTTCCCTTGGCAATTCTATTTTTAAAAATATAATGTGAAATTAAAACTTTAGCTAGTATGAAGATTGTAATGTTCTAATATTTTTAATAAATTGAAAGGAATTATTATATATTGCATGTACACAAAAAAAGTTTAAAAATAACATTGGTTGATTTCCTACAAAATTTAAGTAACAAACAGTGCAGTACGCTTCGTACGTCAATAAAAAATCTCCTTTCCAAAGAATATGATGTACTTTTACCTTAATTCGTCTAATCTACTTTTATCTTATTCTATATTCTTGTCTATTTTTAAAGTAACGATGTGTCCCATTACAAAAGTATTTTTATAATTATACTGCAAATCTACGTATTGATAAATTATTTACTCATTTTATGTATGTACTAAAATTGGGGGGCTAATTATGTTACTTCTAAAATTAATTTGGGCTCATTTATGAACGTCAATCATTCTTTTCGTAATGGAAACTCCGTAGGTAGTAAACTATAAAGTCCATTTCCGGTCAATGAAAATTACGTAATTAAGACACGGGTTAAGGCAGAATAAGATAAAATAACATTTTTAAAGAAGACTTCAATTTCTTTACATAAACTTTCAGGTTTATTTATGAAATAATAAACGTGTTACCCACTCATTGTAAGAAATACCTATATATACATATATCTCTTAGTTAAATCAAATGTATGAATAGATATTTTCAGTCTGGTAAATTTCAATGACTATTTGCATACACACTGTTAGATCTCTAAAGGGATAATATCAAAACTAGTCTGTACTTGCTCGCACAGATTCGAAACGTAATCCAATGGAATCTCGGATTACCAGAGTATCGCAATTCACTACACAAGAAACAGCTTTTTTATACTCAAATGGAAGAAAACTCAAAATGCCAAAATCGCATTGGTAAAGGGCGCTGTCAAAAATCACATAAGTTATTATTGATCATGTTCGTTCGTTATTTGTTTGTAAGTAGAAGTATTAATTGATATAGGTATTTTTTGAACTGTGTTATTATAAAGCAGGACAGACCAAGGTCGACATAGCCGATTAGAATTTTGTCTTTCTTGGGAAAATTGGTGAAACGAAATGCTTGTGAAATCATCTTAATACCTTTTTGCATCAGTTAAGGTTATTTTAAACGTAATTAAAGTAAATAAGTAAAATATAATAACTTAAACGGATTATATTAAACCAATATTACAAACTTAATATAGTACTTATTGTAGTTTCTAACACCTAGATTTCTAATACAACACCTATATAAGGTGTTATTCAGTACCAATATTAAAACTTTAGTATTTAGTTTGAGTACAAAAACTACGTTTGATTATCTGGAGATTATTGTTATTAGACTGAACAGATTTTAAATTTTCTGTTTAACATAATGAAAAGATTAAAAAAAATCCACATTCAAACAATGTATTCCACATGGCAAAGAAAGTTACTTGATACTGTTATCAGAGTCGTAAATTATGTAGAAAGAGAACATTAATCTTTATCTTGCAAAATAATATGTGCGTACCATGGGCCCTACGTCTGCAAGCGAATTTTAATTACAGTTGAATTCGATAAATGTGTGGTCCAGCGGTGTTATCGTTTGACAAGAGTTAAACGTAATCTCGAGTCGTTCATAATGTCTGAAAGAATTACGTATACATTTTAGAGGTGCTAAGAAACAATTTTACATAATATATACTATTGCGTATATCTTATGTTTTTCTTTCGTGTTTTGCCAGAATTTTAGCTGACGGCAATGTTAAAAGCACTTGCACACATTGACGAAAGTATGTAAGGAGAAGAATGATGAGATTTGAGGGGACGAAAAAAATATGCGTGAACCGTAATACTTGGACTTCGTCCCTTTTGGCTCTCCCGTCAGGGATGAAGCGTGAGAATATGTAAAGTATGTTTCATATTATGTATATTATATTATATATTATATTATTATGTAAGTATTGTTAAGTTACAAATATTACATATTACGTATAATATTTATATCTAAACGATGTATGCCTAACGAGGTAGACAAATTCAGTCATATAACAACCTCGTCAGGTACACGGCGTACACTGAAAAAATACTTTAGTCAGTTTTAAAAAAGTTTTGCTAAGCTCGCGGGTAATTTCGGACAAACACACGAAAATTGTTGATTTCACTAAACTTTAAATGTTGAAATATTTACAGAACTGTTTTGTGTAATTAACAAACCTATTAACTAAATTAAGTTCGATGCACACCATCAACATACTCTTAAGCTAAACTCTTTAGTAAATTTAACATAAAATGTAAATTTTATTATGTTAGAACGTGTAATTTCAATCTTTTTTATTTTGTATATTGAATATTCGTGATATTGTAATTTTTACAATATCAATATGAATTACTTATTTAATTAATACTTTCGTGAACTTTGGTTGATTTTGCGAAACAACAGATCACCCCTGGGAATTCAACAAAAACATTTTTTCAATGTAACAAAATGTTATATTTTTCTAAATATAGCAATCCATTTAGAAAATTATAGGATTTCTTTCGGTGAAATATTTCTGAAATAAGAAGTTAAGTGAATTCTGTCAAGTTTGACTTCATTTAGAATTGTATTAGGAAACATTTTTTTTTTAATTCTCTTTGGTCTGAATGTCTATTAAATCAGAATATAGATAAAGAGTATAGGTTAAAAGGTTAAAATAAAGAACAAATTGATTAAAGCTGTCTTTTCTATCACCTCTGGGACCTTCTTTAGGAAAATGGAAAAGCACTATTGAAAAAATTGGCCAAATCACATGCGGAGTGTTCTTTACGACGGGTATGTACGTTTTTAAACTTTATATCTAAAGATCTATGAGACGTAGGACTTTTATACTTTTCCAATATTATTTAAGCAAGGCTTTAAATTCAAAGAAATTTTTTAAATCCTAGGTACAGTGGTTTCGGTGATAAGAAGGAATAGTCAAATCAAATTAGGATATCAATTTATCCCCTTTTCAATTCTCCTATGAAAATTTTAAACATTTGTGCAATATTAGTGGAATATTTGTGGGTTTGAACTTTTGAATCTAAACAACCACTTATGGTTTATCCATGTGTATAAAATATGTAGATATTTCCATTTATTACTGAACTAACATCACATTATATGTTGGCATGAAGATATATTATAGTTGCATATCCGACGACTTTTACAAGAGTCAAATAAACAATGATAAGCTGTTACCTATTTTCCTATATCAAACGATAACCAGCTGCTTCTAGGCGCACATTTACAAGGAATGTTTAATTTATTTAAGATAGACACCCGTTGCGTAAACCTTGAAGGCACGAACCTAATTACGTCTGCAATAAATATTCACTAGCAATAATATTGAGTAATAATTAACGTTTGTTTAAATGTATAACTTCGCCGAGATTTCTCTGTAATAGTATTATGTAAGTACAATTAAACTTGATTAACGAATAAAAGTTTTGTTATTACGTTAACGTGTATCTTATATACCTATGTACATATATTTTACACTAAACGTTACTCATTTACAATTACGTAATTTATAATTATTTTTTAACTGCCTGTTAAACGAAATGATGATGAAAACCAAGGCTGACTTATGAAGATCAAATAGCCAAAGTGTTAGATGACAAAAATATCAAAAGCACTCGGATACCTAGACGAAATTGTTTGAGGAAAATGATGAGATTTGAGAAGGTGAAAGTGTATAAACACCGTGATATTTGTCGTTCCTTTCTCTCTGACTACTTCGTTAGGGATTTCTCGAGAGGACATGTATGTATGTAATTATAAATTATATTTTGAATACAAATATTTTCTCAAACAACTACTATTGTATTACAGATTTTACGGTTCCCATACTATCAAGAATATGTATGTATGTATATATATAAACTGCAGTTTTGCAAGAAAAAAGAATGGTTCATATATTTTCTTATAAATGAGCGGAGAAAACAAGGAACAAAAGTAATGTAAGAACGTCACGTTCGACAAATCCCAACGGCGCTATTCGCAACAAACACTTTATCTAGCGAGAGTGGAAAGTTCCATCAAACTTATATAATTAATTACACGTATAATTAACTAGCTCATGCTCAAGTTACTGTGTTCGTAATGTGAAATTATGAAGCCCTAGCATTGCCTCAATTTAGTCAACATTTCTGATTTATAAACTACAGTAGGTATTACTTTTGTCTCGGTGCAAGCCTTAAATAATTTACAGTTTTAATAAAGTAACTAAGTACGAGAGAGAAATTATTATTATTGTTTATTTACTAAATATTGTGTAAGAAGTCACTTAATCGCGATAGCCTGACCAATGAAACAAATCATGCAAGAACTTCAAGATAAGAGAAGTTACGAAGATAAAAGCAGTAAATCAGATACATTTACAGGCGTTTCATAGTTCAAAACTAAAGTCATCCGAATAAGCCAACAAAATGAGCCGATCGGCCGCTATTTAGCGAGAAAACAGAGCCACTGTTTCTTAGCATAATTGCTGACGATCGGCGTCTTTATCATACACAAGCTTAGACATAATTTGTCGGAAAAGTTAATAAGAAAATGAGAGTTTTAGATTATCGATATCATTTCCCTTCTTTGTTGAGGTCTGCAATTTTTATACACTTCAGTAAGGTAAGTTTAGTACATATCTGATAGAAATTAAATGACAGAATAATGTGAAAAAGAAAGTTAAGCGTAGAAAGTACTACCTAATGATGAGTTCTGCTTTATCATCAAAAATAAACTAGTAAGTGAATTTTTCTTGAAGTTTCGTACGAGTATGTGTCACATACACTCTAAAATAAAGTGATAAATTTTAAAGATATAACTAGTTATTCTGGTTGAAAATTTCACGATACAGTAGACATACGAATAACATAAACACGAAGTCTTTATGTAAGTGTAAATGAGTGCTATCAAACTCATAACAGCCATCAGGGAATAAATTCTAACAAATTCAAATTCAAACGCAAACGAACGCAATTTCAAATTCTAAACTTGATTCAACTCCACCGCTGTATACACAGCAAAGTTTCACAAAACACGTTCCTGATATTAAATACAAGTTAAATAAAGACAGTTTGCTCGAGTATTGTTGGGCTCACGTGGATCCTATTCGAGAAACAAGTATAATTTCAAGTTTCAAGCGAATTCCTTAGGAAATTAATTTAATAAATTAGCTCGAAAACAACAAAAGTTCGCTTCACAACTCACATGTAAGAATTTGACGTGGAAAGAATATAGAAAGTTCCTCTAATATAAGTGGACATGTTACGCTCATATATCATAGTAAGAATTCTTATTATTAAAAAGACTAGAAAATTTTGCTTTAAACATTAGTACAGTTGAAATCGTGCCACGAGGCTTCCGTACTTTGAGAAGAAACGTATTTGGCAGAGGGAACATTCAAGATATTTCTTTTTAATTCGAAGTATTATATTATGTATTTCAGATTTATTTTGTATTACCTTCTTAAAAAACAGTTCACCCCATGAAACTTGTAACAGAAAGACGCCGTTGTCTGTCGTGTATATGCACAAATGATCCTGTAAATTGAAATACAAATTCGCGTTCATAACCAAGAAGTACGCGACCTGTGTCTAAGTGGTATAAAAGACATAATAAAATTCTTCCACATCACACTACACGTTATAACAATTTCAAAAAGGATAATATCACGTTTCATAGGCAATTACAAAACTAATAATACATGTTTGTAATAGAATTGAGCAGAGTTGTAAGTGTGAGAATGTAGTGAGTTCTGGTTGCTGCTAAGTCCCATATCAGCTCCTTGTCTTACGCCTTATAGTTACATAGTGCCTCTCATTCTTACAAGACGGCACGTGTGAGTAGAGATACAAAAAAAACCTGTCTATATGTCGATATTGCTCTTTGGAAATTTATTATCTTTCTTTGAAAAGCTAAGCGCGTCGGAAAGTAAACGGGGCTTGCAGGTTCGATTCCCGCCCCTAGTCTGGATGTTTATGTATAATATGTATTTATTTATGAAAGAAAAGTATATATCAGTTGTCTAGTACCCATAACACAAGCGCTGTGCTGCTTACTTTGGGACTAGATAGCGCTGTGTGAAATGTCTGAGTACATTAAAAAACATTATTAAACAAATGATCTAATTTTCCTGCTATCATTACAAGCTTTTTATTATTTGACGTATTTATTACGTACATTTATTATTTAAATGACTGTTTTCAAGTTGAAATGATTTAAGCCTGTAAATTGGTTTTACTATTTCAAAATAGAGAATCTTGTTTCGCTTATAACAATTTTTATTTCTTTAAAAGAAACTCATGGAAAGAATTCTAGTATCTGTGATTTATCGATGTTACACAATGTCGAAAATACTCTAAATTTGACAGAATATAGTTTGCTAAGAAATTTGTAAAATCACTTATCTCGTGGTAGGTGGTCTGTATATATGGCATGATAGACGTCTAAAAAAAATTAGGCGTAACTTTCTATCATTTTTTGTAAGTGAAAAACGAGTTAATCATTTAAAATTGAAGTATTTTGATAAGTCGCGTAATACATTTTTGAAAACTAACGTGAAATTCCATAATTCATAAGTTCTTTCTGAACATTTTCCACTAACGAGAACGATAATAGATTTATTTTGTATGGGGTCTGATTATTCAAAATTATGTAACAAATATTACGAAACAATCTATACTCATATTGTCGACCCCACCTCGTCCTGTCTTACTTCCTGCATGTAGATTAGGTATAGACAATGGTATATATACAATGTAGCTTTACTATTATAATATTTATAACAGCATTTGTAGGTGCCGTATATTTGTTTACAATAATTTTTATAGATATTTACCATATTATTATTGGTCTAAATTGTCTGTTACTGCAATCAGTTTTATTTTTTGAGTTTTGATATATTTAAATTTACAGAAAGTATTTTCGAAATAGCGTAGCTATAAAAAACCAAACGCGTAAAATAAGGTGACAGACAGTATTTTTCCGAGATAATGTTCTTAAATATACTAAATTTTGAAACATACTAATATTAATAAAGAATATTTTTCTTTGTTTTTTCGTTGTTTCTGCATTGGATCACAAATGAAAACACAGTATTCCGATTAGCGAGATCTCTGGTTTCGTGAAAAAATTGAAACGACCGTTCTTGCCCCTGGCTACGTCCTTCATAAACTCTTTCGATTTAATGCTAAAAACTTTTCTGGTTTATCCATTACAAAATGTTCTCCGTTTTCCAATGATCGTTCTTCTGTATCTGATTTAAAATAGAAATATTTTTAAATTGTTTCTCTTTTAAACGACCACGTTTTCAGACGAACATAAAAATAAAATGGGTAATTACCGTCAAAATCTTCGAGGGCTACCAACTGGCACTGATTATTATCGGGATTTTATGGCTTTGTCTCCGTTGGCCATATGGTCACAACCACAGTTCAAAACCTTTGTTTTATAATACCCACAAATGTCGTTACTGTTTATTATAGGCATATTATTGACATTGCGTTAAGAATTTAAAGTATGAACTCCATAAAAAAAGTGTCCATATAAAATGTGTCATAATAATTAGTATTCGCTTAAATAATTTATATGTAAAAAGGAACAGATTGGGAACGGTAAAAAGCGTGATGTGTGGTGGGATGATGAGGTGAAAGTGTCTGTGTATAAGATGACAAAGGTATGGCGAGATTACCTTGCTACTAAAAATGACCGTGTTATGAAGAATTTGATGAACAGATACAAGCTGCAGAAAGCAAAAATTAATGCACTAGTGAAAGAGAAGCGTAAAGGTAAAGGATGTTAGACGAAAACAAGATGTCGGACAACTTTGCGGAAAATTCAAAATTATTTTGGAAAGAAGTACGTAAGTATCGAAGTGATCTGGCACCTCGCAGAATGAAAAAGGTGTTCTAAAGAAAACCACCTGCTAACAAATACGAAAGATATTCTGCAGCAATGGGGTGAATACTATGGAGAACTGTATGAGAGTGGCGACTCCGTCTCTGATACTAAGATGGATTCTAATGAATTGCCACATTCGGGTCCGGGACTGGAAGATGCCATTAGTATGAAGGAGATTGAAAAAATGATGAGAAGTCTGAAATGTGGAAAGGCTGTGGGAAATGATGAGGTGACTGCTGAGATGAACAAATATTGCGGTCTTAGGGTCTGGGATACCTTCTGTGCACTGTGTAACTTTTGTTGGCAGAAGGGAGAGGTGCCAGAGGACTGGCGCACCACAATCTTAGTACCTTTCTATAAAGGGAAAGGTTCTCATTTAGGCTGTGCGTGCTATAGAGCCATAAGCTTGATCATCTTAGCAAGTAAAGTCTGTGTCAAGGTATCGACTGAACGTTTGAAAGGTGTTTCTGAAAGATATTTGTTGAAAGTACAAGATGGTTTTAGGATCGATAAGAGTTGTATGGATCAGGTTTTCTCACTTTGCGTTATCGTGGAGAAGTTTCTGGCCATAGATCAGACAGTTATCTGCACTTTCGTAGATCTTGAAAAAGCATTCGATACTACTCTATCGCACTACTATGCGAAAGAAACTGTGGAGTCTTCTGCCTGAATATGACGTGGAGGGCCTCTTACTGCAGACTGTGAGGTCATTATATAGATGCCACACAGCCTGTGTAAGGATAGATGGTGACATGTCGCCCTGGTTCGAAGTCTGTTCAGGCATCAGACGTTCATCTGATTGTGATAAAACTTTGGTGAGTTGCTATGTTATTTCATTTAGTAATTAAAAAACTACACGAGCGATGTCGTGGATAACAGCTAGTAATAAATATCGTATTCACATGTATGTATAATATATACTCGTGCACCTATCTTTTAGAAACTTATGCACAACTACCAAACTACTCGAGTTACAGGACTGATGTCCTGTAACTCGTCTGTCTGGACTGTCCTGGCGTCGTCATCTCCGACCAAGGTCAGCGCTCTTCCGATCACGTTCGATATCATCTTTCTACACTATTACGGCCTTTTAGAAGGACGTAGCCTTCCACGACTTTACTTGCTAACATAAACGCTTCTTCTTCTACGCTGGCAGAGACAGATCGTGCCCGATCTTGTGAACCAGAACTTGACAGTCGAAGTTCTGTCTGAGCACTCCTTCAGGGTACACTGGGCACTGTCTTCGTTACGAAGGTGTCACTGTGATATCTCTTCCTGTCCTATCGAATCCGATGCGTCAGATACCGAATCGTCTCTTAACTCAGGCCTCGAGGTTCGAAAAGTTGGTGCCGTCAACGCAATGATGCGAATTTCTCAGCTGCTCTAGCTGCTAACGCGATTTCGCCAATGCGCGTCGACGTTCATGCCGATGCATTTTCCCGCCCTTACATACACACGCACTTACAAATCTTTACGTCATTTTTCATTCGACGTGATATAATAAGAAAGACAGAAAATCAAACATTGACGCCAAATCTAGCAGTAGGTATTTGAGTTTACAGACAAAAAATGGAATAGATAATGATAAGTTCTCCATCATAAGCTATAAATGGTTATAGCGTCCTAGGACATAGATTATATCAGTTTGTAATAATGAGCTTTATATTTCATGATTACATACATACATAGCCTACCACTTTTTATTTTCTTCTCCCAGACCAATATGGAAGCAACATAAAAAATAGTCTATAGTATGTGTCATGTATTACTATACGTATACGTTTTTTTAAAGTTAAGTATATTGTTACCACAAGGTCATCAGCGATTCTTTTGTCCCTTACCAATCAGTTCTGGTCGACTGGACACAGTTTTTCTGCAGTTAGCAAAGCGAGGCCTGTGCTTTTTTGTTTCTATGCGATCGTGTCACAAATGACTGATGCGCATGTGTCAGCTAGTTTTCGTTCATAGATTAAGTATAACCTGACGATATCAAAAGGACATATTGTTATAATTATAATTTTATATAAATCGACATCATAATATTTTACGTATTATAAAAAATTATTAACTGATATCAGTTTAAAATATTATGACAACAAAATGTAAATGAAAAACTTACTATGCGCTATGAGACGAAACTGAACAGGTAAGCCTGAGTCAGTTTAGTCTGACCGGATGTATGCATCATCAATTCGGTTTGCGGTCAGTTGTAGTCGCGAATTCTTAACACTAACATCGATGATTGTAGTTGAAGGCGGGGTCTAGGTATTTTAGGAAGAAAAGTTCATAATACCATAATTTTAGTTTGTATATTTCATCAGCATTCGCATTCGAAACCATATACACTTGAATTTTTTTATGTACCTGAATGAACTACATAAGTCGTTAATTTTTTTGTAATTAAATCCCAATTAGCAGTCACTTCAGTCGTCAAACCAATATTCAGAATTAAATCATAACGATAATTTTGTTTTCCTTTGTTATAAATAGTCTTTGATTTTACGAACTATAGCGGTTTTTGTGTTTTAAACAATTGAAATCTAATTGACGCTGAATTCTAATGAAAATTATTACGATCACGACGCCCTTTTTTGTACGCCCAATACGTATTTTTAATTACATAACGATACGTCCACCCAGTAGTTACTCAAGCGCCGACTGAACTGAGAAGTCATACACGGTCGATTCAGTCCTTCCGGTCAGGGTGATTTCATTAAATAGCTTCAGTCACTCCGGCCCCCGTATGCGCGTAGATCTTGAGGCCGTAATGTTCATATACGGTACGGATTTTTATTGGGTCAAGCGAAACTGAAGGTAAAACTGCTCATGCATGGTAGCCTAAAGGTGAGTATCATGAGTAACGCGTAACCAAATAATACATTTCAAATTGTGAGTAACATAATTCGAACATGGAAACTTTCTCATTTTGAAAACAAGCAATAAGCTTAATAATAACCACATTAATTGAAACAAAATGATAGGCATGGTAAGTTGGAACGTTGTATATCGACAAGTCGAATACAACACAGAGACATTACTGGCGTACCAATACTTTGCGTCATTTTTTTTTCTTTTGGCGAAGTCGATCGAATTACGTAATATACTGTAGTGAGAAACAGACAAAACGACGTTATTGCGACTGATCTACGACGTATTACTATTGTATCCAAACGGATTTTTTGTTCATACCAATTATATCTAAAAATGTTGTTGACCACTAAAGATCATTTTATATTTCTTTACGTCATATACTTAGTAGTTAAAAAAAGTTATGTACTTAGTAGTTTAGAAAAATAACTTGTACGTTAATCTTTTTATTAATATTCTGTTAATAGCTTAACACGTGCAGTTCACCCCATGATACAGAAAATAAATTTAAATTTTCATCTCTTATTATTAATCATGCAGTCTATTTAAGGTTTGTGCACTACATCAAAAATAAAAATTAGCGAGTCTGCTTTTGATCTCATGATCTTTGCGTGCAAAATGTGCCGACAAAGACAGCGATGCCGACGACTCGCTCCGTTGCGTGCGAAACAGTTCACACATTGCGACAGTCTCACGTGGCCGCATAAAAACAAACTGTTCACATTTCTTACCACTTTGCAATTGGTAAAGGTCTATAATCGTGAGGTGAAGCACTGCCTATGGAACAAAATAGTATTTAAACGAATAAAAGGATCTAATACCAGTTTTGTTTCATATCGCATATTAGTTTATTACGTAATAAACTAATATGTCTATTATAAAACCTTATCTCTAAATTAAAAGAAATGGAATAATACAATAATACACCTCGTTGAAAGTAATAATGGTGGATTAATAACTAAAAAGTCTGAACAGATGTTGCTGAACAAAATAATGTATTTATTCTTAATTAACTATTTACATAATATTAAACAAAGTCCGGGAACAGTTTGGCGTATCGCATACTTACTTTCTTCTTAATATCTATAAGGCACGAAAGAGCAACAGAGCACCTACTTACAAAGTTCCTTTAACCTGCAACTTAAAATGAACGAGAAAATATGCAGCGTCTGAAGCAATCGCCGTTATCTTAGACTTAGTAACAATACACCAGGAAGTAGATCTGGAAGTATGTTGGCTTATTCCCCTCGTAACGAAAAACTAATTAATCCAATGAACGGCGTCTTTGCGCTAACGAGGTTCGTCGTTTGTACCCCTTTCCGTTCTGTGTTACTGAAGTATTGGGTTTTAGCAATCGATACTGCGCTACCTTAATACTGAATACAATTTCAAAAGCAATTAAATTATCATTTTTAATTAAATTTAATGGTACTTTAACTAAATATTTCAATTTATATTTTCCATTTTGCAAATATTGATAAATTGTATATCGTATTGATAAAAATGGGTATTGCATGTGCAATGTACTTAGATGATTTCTATCCCATTCGCTAACAAGTTTGCCCCAAGGAAGACGAATCACCTAAGTACATTTAAAGAAATTTTTAAAATGCAAATATGCAATATACTTTATAGAAAATGGGCGTACCCATATACTATAAAGTAAGTATTAGACTTGTACTGTGGTATTAGGTACCTAATTACGAGTTACGAGGTACCTATACTCACATAAAAATTGGATTTATATGTATTATGCACTTCAAATCAATTTCGGTAATAACATACCCACATAAAAACATTAATTTGAGAAAATGAGAGCAAAAACGTCTAACACTGCAATCAATATAAATAGACTGATTTGATGAATGAAAGGAACCCGTGTGATTTATTTATTTGGCAACTCCCTACAAATATACTGATAAAGCTTACAATTGATATAGACGAGCTTCGCCGTCACTTTAAGTAAATTGATTGATTGCTACACTAGAGACGAACCTTTATTTTTCATTCAAAACGTAATATTGGTACCTTTCGAGTTCAAGAAAATTGTAAGTATTAACAATAAAGCAAATCTGATTACAACTCAATTTTAAAAAATACATAATAAATTTAAATGAAGTACGTATAGTCGGTTAATAGGTTTACTTCTATGCGGTTTCATATTTTTTGTAAATTTGCTAACGATGTACCAATCAATTAATAACGTACGACATCCACAAGATAAGGAAGACCAAGGCCAAAAAAGAACAAACAGCCAAAGCGTTAGCGGACGGAAATGTCAAATGCACTCGCATACCTAGGCGAAAGTGTGTGAGGAGAATGATGTGATTTGAGGAGGCAAAAAATGTATGTAAGGACTGCGATGCTTGCCGTTCCATACTCTCCGACTACTCCATTAGAGATCAGCGCGAAGATGTGTTATGTTTATATCCATAAGAACTTCATACCATTTCCCATTCGGGGCAAATATAAGTTTTTAAGCTTATTATTGTATGGCAAAGTAGAACCGCATAATAATAAGTATCCAACACACCGTCTACAGCTACAACAGTTTTTTATAATAAGCTGCCTTATTGTAGCTATGAAATAATTATCACTTAGCGATAACGATTAGCGATTATTGTGCTTAATAATCGACGTTTACGAATATGATTGCGATTATTACTGTTTTTTAAATTTTTTTTGATCATACTATTATCGATAAAGGAGCATAATATTTATTACCACTGGCAAATTTAAATAATGTTTAATCGTGAATTGTAAATAATCGTCAATTACGATTAATCGTAATCGTTTTATCACTATCTTACACTTTCTTTTAATAAGTCCATCGATTTTTACGACCTGCTGTGCGATTCTCTAAAGCGAATTAGTCGAATTCACTTCTGAATCCGCGGTGAGATTGTCAACTATGGACTGGTATTCTCTAAAGTCGACAGAGATACTAGCGCCGCCTTGATGAGTGCGGCAGCGAGTCATACCATCGTTAATGAATCTTTTGACATTTCGCTAAATATGACAATCTAATCTAAAAAAAAAACAAATTTTATTTAACGTGATTATCTCAGAGAAGTTAAAATACACTAAGACGAAATATCGACTTAGACGTTTACTCTTATAGCAATCCCCGATAAACTCGCACTTAAGATCACTTCACTTCGCTCCTAGAATGTTTGGTTTAGAGAATTTCATTTGAAGGTCAAGTGAGTTCGAATGCGAAGTGGAGTGAATTGTCGACCGAGTCTCGCTTGGGTGAATCAAGTTTTTACAGAATTGCATGGCTGCACTGAAAATAAGAAACTGACGATTCTTTTTTTTTTCTTTCCAGACCAGTGTAGAAACAGAATTATTGTTTGCATATTATATTCCAATGGCTACTTCTACCTATATTTTGTAAATTATACTTGCTAAGAAAAGCGTAGTTCATTACTTATCGACAAAACGAAAAATACTTACGATTTGTTGAAACTGAGTCTATTTGTGCCAATGCGAATAGGTAAAAACAAATTGTAACTAATGAAAAGCGGCTTTGGCCCCTTTTCGTGATATTCGACGGTAGATAATAGAGGTCGTTAGTCCTACGACTACAATCGCCGTTTTTAGGCGTTGCTTTTTCAAGTCATTGAGTCAATCGTTTATCACGGGCCGGTTGTGTGAACTTTTACCTCGAACGAGAATTGAGAGCAATGGAGTCGACCGTCTAACTCCATTAAACATCAACCTACAGTTTTTGTTAAGAAATAATCGTGCAAATCAATAAAAGTTGGGCGTTGTCGTTATTATAATTTTTAAATTAAACGATTCCATTTATATCACAGTAAATATAAAAATAAGCAAGTGTAATAACAATCTTGATAATTACATTCCTCAATTATAAACATCACGGAAAAATAATGGCACAAGATTTCAATATGTAGTAAGTAGATAGGCAACAAATATGAGAGAGGATTAATAATAATAAAAATATTATAATTTTTTTATTCAATTCTTTCTATGCCATTTTTGTTCTTGTTTAGGGGAGTCATTTTGGCCATCAGCTTCATTAGCGGAGGTAACTGGTGCAAAATTTGCCGGAGTCACTTCCTTGGCAGTTTTCTTAGAAAGGATTTTTCTATACAAATCTATTACTGTATGAGTCGACGATTTACTTCGACAAACTAATTGAGCCTGTTGTTAAACAATTGAGCCTATTATTAAACACTCTCTTAGGTAAATGATGACAATGAATAAAATCACCAAACACATATATTAAGAAAGGAAGGAAATTAAGGAAAGAAAAAGTCAAACATTCTTGTTTAGACCAGACGTTCACAATATGGTCGATTCGGTGTTGAGGGTAGGTCTGCTACGAGAAATGAGAATTGAGGCGCAGGACTTGAAGAGTCAAGTCCTGCTCATGGCTTTTGGGCTCGCCTTAACTAACGCGCCTCTTAATATTTTTAAGTTAATTGGACTTAACTTACTTTGCTCCTGTTTTTGATAAAGAGATCTATCTTTATTATGACTGCGCCACTTAAGCGTCAACGAACGCCTCAATATTAGTTCGGCCACTCTTCAAAACTTAACTGACGCAAGATTTTTAAATAGAAAATAACGCCCATCAATATCAGAATAACCAGTGGCGTGCATACCATATAGGCATAGAGACGCTGCCCACCCTGACAATTTAAATGGAAATTATTTCGATATCAACCATTCATATTTTATAGACAATTTAAAATTAAATAACAATTGTTTAGAAACAGCGCCATCTAACATCCCCATTCTTTTCGTAATCGTATTTTGTATTTTTCCATTGCCGTATTTTATTTTTAACATTCACGTCATGTATCGATATAAAAAACCCGTAATATGCGATGGCACGTCGATGCGATGCCTACAATTCACACACACATGTTTACATTTCATCTTTCAGTACAGGAAATCATCTTTCAAATGCATGTTTTGGAGACATTGACTACATCAACGACATTATAGAATTAAATGCATTTGATAAATTCAAATTACTTGTTTTTGCTTTGTTTATGGTTGATTTATACTTAAATCAAAGTAAAACTCCATATATGTTTTTTTAATGCAAGTGATTTGCAGTTTTATGAGTTAATTAAAAAAATCAATTCTTGTTACAATTTGTATTTGAAGTAAAGTATCGGTATATAATAGATAATTTCAGTTGTTCACGCTACTCAGAATAACCATTACTTTTCTTGAGACATTTAAATCAAATGCTGTGCAATAGTAATAATACGTCAAAATTACGATAGAATTCCGTTTTATTTAAAATCAATAGATAAACATGAGTTATATGAACAAATAAATTGGTTACATGTCTATTTATTTTCTTGTATTAGGAAACGAAGTATTAATCTCAAAATTAAGTCTGTTCATTCAGCTTATCGAAAAAGTCTTGTCAGCGGCCGTACATCCATTATCCCCATTCCCAATCGCCGGCATAGAGATCTCGTGTAATTGACTTGTTCGTCATTTTTTCCTGTTTCTCTTGACCTTTGCTACAACAACTTATATTTTTAGCGGAGATGAACGAAGTCTGTAAATGGAATCATTAAAATCAGTCTATTTGTGCTTCACTAAAAATAATTTATATTTTTAACTCTGGGGATTCTAATTCATACGATAACGGATCTAACCTCTTTAGAGACAAAAAAAGTCGAGTAATTGGTCTAATTGGAATACTAAGTGTATTATGAAAGACCCGAAATTAATTTTAAAACCTTTTACAATTCCCTTTGATCTTAACTGTTCCTTTAGAAGACTTCTCTTTACGACGAATGAAAGATAAAGTTGCAAAGTGTTAATCTAACAAAAATATAAATTCAACTGAAAATGTAGCCAGCTCAGTATTCGACAATCTTGTTAAGAAGTTTATTAGGACATCTCTCTCTTTCTACATTCCTTAACTTGGGTTTTCTTCAACATCACTGCTTAATTAATTAATGTTCCCTTAGAAACAAGCTTCCTCTCTTCGTCCATTAAAATAGACTTTAATTACACTTAAATACAGTTCATTACAATAAAACAAAATTGTTAAATAAAAGTTCTTGTAAACGTATTTCTAATATCGAACGTGTTCTCTTAAATATAGATATTACTTAAAGAACAAAAAATCACACGACGAATAGTGCTCTATCTGAAAAGGCTGTTATTGTTAATTTTCGATGAACACATTATTGTGCACTTTTTCTTTCAGAATAATTTCATTTGTGTTTTATGTTTCTTATGTTATTTTCTTGTCTATTAAACATAATACAATTATTAATAATAATATATTTTTTAATAAAATATAACTACTCTTTGTTAATAAAGGTAAAATTACTAAGCTTAGATGTTTAATGTTTTATTGAGTCTTTCCTGAAACGTGACTTCCAAACCCCTAAGAGACTTAGCATCATTAGCTTCGAATTTAAAATTTAAGAGAACACTTTCCCCACAATTTTGATACGGTGCTTTTTAGCTAAGGGTCTTATAACAAGCTGCTGATATTTGAGCTCGAACTACCTTTTAGCGTGGTCTGTCGTAATTAGGCGAGAAATAGGAGTCAGAAGTAGGCGTGGTGAGCCACATATTTAGTTTTCGCCTATGATATATTACTGTTATTCAAAACAGTAGAAAACGCGCCTATAAATTTTAGAAAGCATTAGATGTATCTAAGTGATTCTAAAGAGAAAAATACATTGAGATTGGCCTTTTCTTAAATAAGTTGATACAAGCAAAATTAAGAACAGTATATTGTAATGTTATATGAAACAGAACATACATATTCCATACAAATCTAATTAGGAATTTACTGGTTTATAGAATTATCTGAAATGTTCAGGCGTCCTTTAGAATGTAAGATTATACTTCGTGTTTCGTCCTCGAGATTAGTAAAGAGAGAACGCATTGTAGTAGTTACGCATGTAAGTGACTCCACTCTGCACTAATTGAGGGTAGACCAGAAAATTTAACATATTTTTCCCCGAGGATAGCACACTCTAGCTCCGGTCCGTCGGCATTTCGCTCATTCGCAGATAAGTGCCCAACTACTCAACACTACTTTTTTTAAAGTTTATTTTTTTAAAGTCATCTCTACGTTATCTTTTCAAACAAAAATACAGTAAAAACGCCTAGACGTAAGCATTCCAAAAAAGAAAAATTTAAAATATATCGTCAAAAATTACGTAAGCTAGAAAAAGAAATTAAAAAATCGTGTTCTCGTCGTCGGGCACGTGTCGGGGAATCTTCACTATCGCCATCGCTGTCTTCACCGCTAGCGTCATCATGTTCATCATTACCGCGAGACCGCGAGGCCTCCAAAAAACTGAAAGACGTCGGCGTCAGTTCGCAAGGCGAGCTCACCCGCCAGCGGCGCAGCGCGCGTGCCCGCGTGCGGGCCGTAAGGTGTCAGCGCACCAGCCGCGCGACACCCCGCTCTCGCCGCCGCTAGACCCGATACAGCGAGAGCTAGATAGCTCTCGCTGTATCGCGAACAGAGTGCTCTTATCACATGTAATCACACCATCCTAGACTGGACAGAAGGCTATAAAATTAAATTTTCACAACCCGTTTCACAACTTAATGTTCTGATTCGCCCAACTACAGCGATACAGTTAATTTCTAAGATGCTCTAAATGATTTGCTTTCTATCGGTGCTATGTCGGAATGCCTGCAACATACCGAACAGTTTATATCTAGTACAAGCCGTTTCCCGCCCCCTTCGCTGGGCGTAAGCGAAAATTTTGTACGTAATAGTATATTTTTGTTTGAAAAATGGTGAAGGGTCTATGGAGTTAAAAAAATAAGTAGCCTATAACCATCTACAACTAATTCCGGGTCGAATGGTCATGATCCCATGCCGATTGGTCCAGTAGTTTTCAAGTTTATCGCGGTCAAAGAAAAAAACTTTCATTATACCTAAATCAAACGGCAAGATGAGATTTATCTTGAACCTCAAAAATCTAAATAAGTTCATAAAAACGGACCACTTCAAACTAGAAGATCATCGTACGGCAATAAAGCTTTGTATCCAGAGATTGCCACATGGCAACACTCGATTTAAAAGACACCAACTTAAGGTTAAAATGGGATTAAAAATTGCATGAATTCAATGTCTTGCCATTTGGTCTAAATACAGCAAAATCATGAAACCGGTAATCGGTCTACTATGATCATGCGGGTTCCTGTCAACCGTATATCTCTACGATATTTTACTACTAGGACAATCGCGAACAGAATGCCTAGACAATGTTTGCGTAACTAAAAAGCTCCTTTTGTCACTTGGGTTCAAAATCAATGAGGAAAAAAATAGCCTATTTCCCAAAAAAATGTGTAAATTCTTAGGCTACGTTATAAACTCGCACAAAATGGAGGTCACTCTACCCTCAGATAAGAAAGACCATATTCAAAACGAGTTGAAAAAATTTCAAACTATAACGCGCTGCAAGTACGTAAGTTTGCTCAACTCATAGGACTGCTCATTTCAGCGTGTCCAGCAGTCGAATATGGTCTTCTGTACACCAAATTAATGAACCGTCACAAATTCCTAAGTTTAAAACATGACTGTGACTATGACAAGATCATGATTATCCCAGACATTCTCCAACCTGATTTTACATGGGGAAAAGGCCATCAAATACTGTGGCCATAGAATCAGACACGACAGCTACATCAGAGAGATATACTCTGACACCTCAACTACGGGGTGGGGAGCAGCTGTAATGGGCAAATTGCAAGCGGCCGATGGTCGGACAACGAGTGCAGACAGCACAGCAAATATCTGGAACTTCTGGCAGTCTATTTCGCAATTAAAATCTTTGCAAAAGACCTTTGCAACTGCCAGGTGTTGCTGCGCATCGATAATACGACGGTCATCGCTTACATTAACCGCATGGGTGGCATACAGTTCCCACATTTAATCCACGTCACCAGAAACATCTGGCAGTGGTGCGAAGAGAGAAAAATTATTCTTTTCGCTAGTTACATAAAATCCAAGGACAATACAATAGCCGATGCCGAATCTAGGCAGGTTCATCCCGATATCGAGTGGACAATCTCAGACCCAGTCTTCAATACCATAACAGAACATTTCGGCGTCCCTGATATCGACTTGTTTGCAAGTAGATTAAATACGAAATGCAACAAGTACGTGTCCTGGTACCGCGATCCTGATACTACTGCAATGAACGCTTTCACTATTGACTGGTCTCATTATTTTTCTACGCTTTCCTGCCATTTCCTTTCATACTTAAAGCATTGTGGAAAATCATAAAGGACGAGGCCGCAGGCATTGTAGTAGTGCCAGCCTGGCCTACACCGCCATGGTACCCGTTGTACCGTAAGCTCCTCATTTCGGAATGTCTAACCCTCTCTCCTTACGAACACAGAGTTTTCTCTCTTTACAGCAACCGTAGGATCCAGCCGATATTCATATATATATGTATATATATAATTAATAATTTATAAAAAAAATGCAGTAAGTGTGTAAATATATGAGATAAATATTTATTTAACATTTCTCAAGTAGTGCTCTCTCTCGAACTCTCTGACTGACTCGACTGACTGAACGACTGACTCTCTCGAATTCGATATCAGTGTAACGTAAAATATATAAACGTGTGTAAACTGGCTGGTTTTTGGTATACGCAAATAAAACTTTTCACTAGCATGTTCTAGCATAATCACTGTGTATCTGTAAGGGTATTCATTCATATCTTATGATTTATAAATAAAAAGAAACGTGAAGATTTATGGGGACTATCAGTTCATGTAATGACTTATAATATTCAGCTATTTTCTGTCTAAAATACCAAAACTAATCGACATTTTTTTCGCCTCTCAGCTGCAGCTGACTCATGGTATATCCTGAGGATGCTCAGTTGAGAATCGACATGCGTGTCGATTAGTTTTAGAATTTTGGGCAGAAAATAGCTACATATTATAAGAACTTTTTTTTTTTTTATAAACATTAAATCGCCAATCTTGTGGTTATTTCGAGTGCAATATGACAAAAAAAAGGTGAACCATGGGTGAACTGGGTAATGACGTTGCAGATTACAAAACGGCAAGCCTGTAATCGGTTGCAGCCAGTAACATGACAGATATTCCTAAAATAGAAAATGTGGTATGGGCAGGTCGACACGTAGACTGTCTTGGTGATTAATGGCCGGAGGGCAGAGGGGCGGGCCGTCCCGGATCAAGTGCACGTGACGTCACTGGAGTAATGTCTGAATAATAATTTGGCAAATTCAAACAAAAGCTCAAATAGTTTGAGAATAATAGTAAATAAACACTTACAAAGCAATTTAAATCAGATAACAATACAAGATCCATTTCAAACAGTCATATTATTTAATGTGTGATTTCTACTGCTTAGGAAGATTTAAAAGCAATTATTTATACATTATTTAGTTTAATGGCTCAGCAATAAAATATAATGCACACGAAATTATTTTTTATGCAAAAAAATAACAAACTCGAAGAAACGCAGTAAAACGTGATAATATTATTATCGGTTACAAATATTATCCAGAACATTATCATATTATAATATCTTTATCGGTATCGTGAAATATAGCTAGACTACATTATTGTAATAAGTATAAGTATAAGACTGATCGTTATCAGCCTTATGCTTTCAGATTTCAAACAGTTCTGTCCCCTACCCTCACAATAAAAACATTGCAATGGTACCCTTATGAGAAATTTGAAATTTATTTGAAACCATATTCTTTCAAATAATGTAATGTATATACATTGAAACCCATTCAACAGTTTCTCAGTAACATTTGTGAATAAAAATATTTTAAAAATGTTTGTTTTGCATTCAGAGAATTTTAAAAATCTTATTTCAATTTCTTTTTTTTAAAATATCTTTAGTGTACAGATATGGCTTTGTTACTCTTTTATTATATTGTTGTTTTTTCGTACTAATACAAAGCATGTAGTATATTACTGTGTTCTATAAATTGTTCCAATATGGTAGCTTCATCTATATTTTATTTTTGCAGCGTATCAGTTCAGTATTCAATATCAGAACAATAGATGACTTCCGGTTAAGTTCAGCTGTCGCCTTGATGCATTTGTTTTATACTCTTCAAAGAAAAATATCTTTTTTATCATATCTAGATCGAAAGTTCGTATTTCGGCCCTATTTTCAGGGGCGAAAGTGCCACATTACCTCCCGATTAAATGAGTAAATCAACCAGCGTGTATGCTTTATATTTTTTGCGCATGCCTAAATCCACTATGTCACTTACTTACTAAATAATTAATTCTCGTTTTTTCCCTTATAAGTCTCCATAATAGAAACTCCTTGTAACATGAGTTGTACCGATCCTTCGACTTTTCGGGTTATAAATTATTCGTGATTTTTTTCGCTGTGCTTTCTAAATTTCTAACAATTTCTTTTTGTCCTAATTCACTGTCAGATTCTTCAGAACTAATTTTAATTAATTCTTAATAATAAATTGAATTTTTTAAGATTAATAAATAAATAAATAAATAACTTGTGGCTTAGTTACGTAAGTCAAGGAAACTGAAATTCAAAACATGTTTAATGAATAAAAATATTAACGCACTAATTATAACTAACCTGGTTCTTAAGTAAAATTATATTAATTAAATTTCAATCGAACTTTTGATCCTGGTCTGTTAAATTGTATACGCATCACGGGAGGAAAATGTGATATCGCAACCCGCGTTCTTGTCACCCGAGCCTAAGAATACAGAATACTAATTTCTGAATTGACCTAGTCTGAGTGTTAGTGGGAACTTTTCCAGTTCTTTGTGCTATACCTACGTTATATAACATAAACCTAGTTTTTGGTTAGAGGTCACACAATCGGTGAAATTTGTCTGGACTTTATTATTATTTTAGAAGAACCTGGTAGATAGTATTACGATCACTGAGGCAGCAATAAGTTTATGTGCTCGCATATCACAAAGTCCTTGCATTCAAATTTCATAGAAATCGGGGTACCACTTCTAAAAAAGCCAGTATACATATAAAAATATATGTATATACGTATATGTTTCCGTTTAACATTATATTAGAAGTACATAGAAGCGGTCAGTACAATCTGTTGTGAACGCTGAGCGCCAGCTTGACGGAAACGGGAGGCGCTTTTAGCGGATATTGAGAAGTATACCGCTGCCACATAATGATTTAAATATGTAGAAATGAATTTAATACCGTCGTTACCGTTGTAGACAAAATAAGCAACGAAGAGAAAAGTAGTATGATGGGATTGCACGACAGCGTTATTCTAAAAATGAAGAAACGAATGCTTTAATGGTTTGTGCACATGAAAAGAATGAGTGATGAAAGACTGACGAAGAAAATCTACAGAGCGAAAGTGAGTGGTAGCAGAAGATAAGGAAAACCAAAGGCTAACATACAAAGATCAAATAGCCAGAATGTTAGCTGACCTAAAATATCAAACTCACCCGCATATCTAGGCGAAAATGCGTGAGGAGAGCGGTGAGATTCGAAGAGGCAAAAGAAGTTATGTAAAGACCACGAAGTTTCGCGCTCCGTCCTCTCTGACTACCCCATTACGGATACAGCGTGAAGATATGTATGAATGTATGTATATTATAAATGTCAACGGACCTCAGTCCATTTAGCATCAGACGGACTGTTTGCTAATTTGTCTTCCTAGAAGGTAGTACGAAAAAAAAAAGAAAATACAAACACCATAATAGTTTGTTTCAACGCATTTAAAGTACAATATTTAAGAACTGAAAATGTTTATTTATTTTATGTGTTGCTTTTTTTACTAATAATAATTTGTTCAGCCATTTTGTATTACAACTGTATATTGTGAAATACAAGTTTAAAGTGATCGATTAAAAATACTACCCACTACAGTTCACAATGTCATAGAAATATCAATACAATTTTACCAATTGCACAGAATAATTTAGCTTCAGCAGAAATAAACTCTATTTCTCGCCAAAGCTGCGGACAAGCCCTGTCTTCCTCATATCTAGAGATATTCTCAGCGACTGAACGTAATTTAAAACTCCATTCTGTAAAAATATCTCCTTAATGTTTTTTACATTTTTATAAATATATGTTCTCAAAGAAAATATTATGTCAATAAAATGTGAATAATAAATAGTTAGGAGAATGGTTTTTATCACAGTCTCGAGTTTTGAATAATAATGGTAAAAGTAAACTCATTACAGACACAGAATATTCAACTCTTAATATGACTGGTCTATTCGAGAGTGGTAATAAATACGTCATCTGTATTCCAAGGCGAGGGTTCCACGTTAGATTACCGACCGAAATGTTAACCGCTGTGGAGTCTGCATGTTATCGGACACTCCCTTAGAATGTTGTGTTGTACTACAATACTATTACGACATACATACGGATACTACAAGCCTGTTTAGTTTGGGGTCACACAATGAGTGTATAATCTGAAGTACGAGGGCTGCTATTTATGTATCCGGAACTGGCCAGTTACAGAACAATATTAAAAAAGTAATTATAACATTTAAAAATGGAACTCTTTGGCTGAAGAATATAATTTGTTTCATGTAGCTGTCATTTGTTTATCCTTTGTGGCGTCATTTTGAAAATTGCGAGTCTTTATCACCATGGATTTAAGTCGTGAAAATTTTCGTGCTATGATTTATTACGAGTTTCGGCGAGGGCTAACTCAAAAACAGTGCATCGATCAACTCACTTCGACTTTCAGGGACGAAGCACCATCGAAAACTACTGTGTATCACTGGTTTAGTGAGTTTAATCGTGGGCGGTCTGTGCTCACGGACGAAGTTAAAGAAGGTCGCCCTAAATCGGTTGTTGTACCTCAAAATATTGATGCTGTGCGGGAACTAATAATGCAAGATCGTCATGTTACATATCGCGAGATAGAGGCGTCTCTGGGCATAAGTATGACGAGTGACGATGAAATATTACACGAACATTTAACTGTAAAAAAAATTTGTTCACGTTGGATTCCGCACAAGTTGAGAATTTACCAAAAACGGGCTCGTGTCGATTGGTGTGAAAAAATGTTACAAAAGTACAATCAGGGTTTGTCAAAAGCTGTCTATAATATCTACACAGGTGATGAATCTTCGATATATACGTATGATCCTGAAACTAAGCAACAAAACGGTTTGGGTGTTCCAAGATGAGCCGAACCCAACAAAAGTCATTCGTTCAAAAAGCACTTTGAAGCAAATGGTCGCTTGTTTTTTTTTGTATAAATGGACATGTAGCTACAGTGCCACTAGAGGATCGTAAAACGGTTAATTCTGAATGGTACACGACCATTTGTTTGCCAGAAGTCTTTGAAGAAATAAGAAAGAACAACCGACAACGCAGAATCCTTCTTCATCGTGACAATGCTAGCTGCCACACATCGGCCGAAACAACTCGGTATTTGGAAAATCAAAAAATCGAATTAACGTGTCATCCGCCGTACAGCCCCAACTTGGCCCCCAACGACTTCTATTTATTCCCAACCTTGAAGAATAAATTACGTGGTCAACGTTTTTCGAGCCGTGAAGAGGCTGTTGATGCGTTCAAAATGCACGTTTTGGAGATACCTCAATCCGAATGGAAAAAGTGCTACGAAAATAGGTTCCAACGCATGCAAAAGTGCATCAATCGTCATGGTGAATATTTTGAAAAGCAATAAAACTATAATAAATGCTATATGTTTGTTTCACTTTGTTATTCCCGATACATAAATAGCAGCCCTCGTATTTGTTTTTTTATCGCTTCTTATTCACTGTCATTTTACTGGAGTTTTCCCAAAAGAGTCATAAGGTATGGTTTATGGTAGTGGTTTACGGTATATTTGGAAGTGGTTTACGGTATAAGCTATGGTTTATGGTAAAGACTGCTAATAAATATAAATTATTATAAATAAACGTTTTTTATTTTGTTTTAAAAGAAACATGAATTAATGTCTACTTAAAACTTATTATAATTACAGATTTTTCTTCTTTTTGTAATGTATAATTTATATGAGTTAACAGCCTGCTTATACATTTATGTTGAAATTAAGAGATAAATTTATACTCCAATTTTACTGCTCCCGCAACTGGCTACAATGTGAATGCGAAATGGTTTTGTCAGATATCAGATATAGAGATTTGGCACAGTGGGCAATGTCTGCCCGGATGTGGCTTGGGCAACAGTTTATAAATAAGTAGGTACGCAAATTTAGGTTGATTTATATTTCGATTCTGAAATATGGATTGTGATAAAGTTTAGTGGAGAAAAATATTAGTTGCGAACATAACCTTGAATTATTTTTATTGCCCGATAATTTTCTACTATTGACAATGTATTAACACTACTAATATATACTTAGCACAGATAACATGAACTAAAAATATTTTAACTCTCCGGCACATAAAAAAACCGTAAAAAGCAAAAAAAATATTTCCGTTTTTTTTTTTTATTTGAAGGCGTCCGGAGCCCACTAAGTAAATAAAAAAAAAGTAGTACAAAATAAGTACTGGGTAGTAGCTACTCGTGATAAACAAATATACCAACTACCTACTTATTTACCATTACGGGTATTTTATGTGTCGGGTTTTTATAAATTTTTAATTTAACTTTTATTTTAAGGTTTTATGAGTAATAATTTCAACTATTAAAAAAATCATTTTTTTGCTTTCGTCATTGGTGTTTTCGATTGAAATATACCTATGGAATATCATTGAAGTAACATGATACCAAATTTCGAATCCAGCAGATCTGTTAAAGTTGCTCACATCCCTTCATCAATTAGAAAAAATCTGACCATGGTTGAACAGATTTTCTTGAAAGCTAAGAACAGTTTCAATGAAGTCACTTTTCAAACGCAAATAAATAAATCTCAATTCGTTCAACCGTTTGGCAGCTACGAAGCCACTACTAATACACGGATATACGTTAAACTTAAAGCACTTCTCTGTTTGCGGTGGAGCTTAAAAATTTTATAAAAAAAGCTTTATTTGTTCTATGCTTTCTTGAATGCGAGATAACGAAAAATATATAGGAAATACCAGTTAATACTTTACTTACCTGAGCAAATCGCAAAAGCCTATTTGTACAGGCCATGGGCAAGCACAAAGTCGTGCTTTTGCCATCTATAAGCCAAAATACTTGGGAAAGTGGTATCTAGTGACATTTTCAATACAGTACTAGTGCCTATGCCGAGATCAAGAGATATTAATAATAACTGATGTACGTAATTGTCTAGAGATTATTTATTTGCTTCAATTTGTTTTTATTGATTAAATTTTTATGGTAACGGTGTAATATACTGTCTAACAAATATTGACATACAATGGTTCATTACAAAATATTATATTACGTAACAAAATATTACTGAATATTTTCTTGCCATGCCAAATAATTTAAGAAAAAACTTCGAAAAAGTAATACAATTTGAAAAGACATAGAATGTACTGAAGTTACAGAGTACTATTCCGATCTTCGCCAGAAAACTTGGTCGCTTTTCAAAATTTTATATGTCCCTTAGCTGCAATGCAAATGTTTTCAGTTGAAACAGTACCCGAGGGCCGTACTACGAAGCTATTATAAGAATAATGTCGTAAATAAACTCGTTTTTCCTGAATACAGCCTCTATTTCAACTAAAATTAAATTTTATGCCGACGACGTAGTTACCTAGAAATTGGATAGACGTTAGCTGCCAACAAGCTATACTTAATTTTTTCAAAATGTGTCCGTGCTGGTTGTAAAATAAACGAAGATTATTTTGGCCATTAGTAGCTTTTTCATAACAGAGTTCAGAAGAAGCCTCTAAAAAATACTTTTAAAGAAAATACCCCGGAAGATATCTCAGTTATTCCTGAAACAAACTTAATAACGTTCAAGTTATTTATCTTATATCTGTTAGCCGTTCGGATTTTCTAATATCATACATTCTTTATGAACTCAATCATCTGAGAGGTCCATAAATATTTTGGATATTACGTCTTGCTCAATTTTTGTTAAGTTCTTCAAATTCGAATGCTTTCTTGGAATTTCATGTGTTAAAAGTTTAACAAAGTTTGTTATTACTAGCCGATTTTTCAAAGATTCAATAATATTGTGAAAAAATATAGTTAATTATATTATTTGTAAATTCTTAATTGTAGGCATATTTACGATCTTAGCTATTGAAATCAAAGTCAAAGTCAAAGTCAAGTCAAATCAATTTATTCAAGTAAACCCAAATGCAAGGTATTTTTGAACGTCAAATCTACTTTAGTTCGGTTCGAAAAGAAAACCTGAATACTGAGAAGAACCGACAAGAAACTCAGTCAGGTATCATTTTTTCACCATCATTGTATAATAGTTATTTAAAAATACAATATCTATAAAGCCAGTAAATGCATACGCAGAGAGAATCACTTCCAGTTTATTGTTGTGTCTTCAATGAAATCGCTAATTTTGTAGTATGCTTTTCCAATCAGTGTGCGTTTAATGACAAGTTTAAATCTGTTTTCCGTTAATTGAGTAATTTCTTGAGGAATTTTATTATAAAAACGAACACAGTTACCCAAAAATGAACCACTTGACTTTTGTAATTTAAATTTAGGAATAACTAGCTGATCACGACCACGAGTTTCCACACCACTAACAACGCCTTTCTTTTGAAATAGACCTAAATTTTTTTTTGTGTACATTATGTTTTCATAGATGTATAACGAGGGTAAGGTGAGTACATCAATGTCTTTAAAATGATCTCTCAGCGACTCACGTGCGTTCATACTGTAGATGGTACGTATTGCCCTCTTTTGTAAAATAAAGATAGATTTCATATGCACCGCTGATCCCCACAGTAGCAGGCCATAAGACATAAGGCTATGGAAATATGCGAATTACACCAGCCTAGCCGTAGCTACATCTGTCAACTGTCTAATGCGCCTAATAGCATATATTGCCGAACTGAGCTTATTAGATAAAGTCCCGATATGGTCCGCCCACTGTAACTTATTGTCTACTGTTAAACCAAGAAAAGTAGCTGATTTCATTAATTCTAATTCTTTCCCATCCAGTTTCAGTCCATTATGAATTTTGGGTACATTGGATAGGAAAAACTTAACACAATTGATTTTTGTGCATTCAGTAGTAAATTATTGGCAGCGAACCATCTCGAGACATCCGCCAAGGTCCTATTCTGTCCGCTAATATCTATGTCTTTTCTGTTAACTTTAAATAATAATGATGTGTCATCAGCAAATAATATTATTTCACAAAGGTCTTTAAGCATAAATGGAAGATCATTAATGTAAACCAAAAATAGGAACGGTCCCAAAATTGATCCTTGAGGAACGCCCATCATTAATTTAGAACCGACAGATGTAACCCCATTTACATTCACTTTTTGTTCTCGGTCAGCCAGATATGAAATCACGAGATCGAGAGCTTTATCACGTATTCCATAGTATTTCAGCTTGTAAATTAAAGTTTTGTGACAAACACAATCAAAAGCCTTGGAAAGATCACAAAACACGCCAATGGCATCTCGTGACCCTTCCCAAGCCTCTAGTATATTTTTGACCAAGCTTGCTCCCGCATGTGTTGTTGACCGCCCTCTCGTGAAACCGTACTGTTGACCATGAAAAATCCTGCAAATGTTAAAATGTGCCAGCATTTGGTTGAGCATTATTTTTTCGAATATTTTACTCAACGCTGGCAATATCGACACTGGGCGGTAGTTTGTAGGATCTGACTTACAACCCTATTTAAATATTGGTATAATTTTACTATGCTTCATCAAATCGGGAAACACACCTTGATCGACACATTTATTAAATATATTTACTAAAATCGGTGTTACTATTGGCATTATATTAGCCAGTACATGAACAGATAATCCCCACAAATCTTCACTTTTCTTTTTTTTTAATTCTTTGAAAGTTTTCTCTATCTCAAATGAAAACGTGTGCCTGAACTGAAAACTAGGGAACCACTTTCCTATATTTTGGCTTAATAGTGCCCGTGCTGTACGTGCAGAGGATGCTAGACCACTAGTAATGTGTACAGGTGCATTTGAAAAAAAAAATAAAGTACGCATTCAGAATTCACGCAGTATAAGATACAACGTATTTTTTCTACATGGATCCAGTCTCCACAAAATAAAATTCTTTAGATGTAGATTAATAAACAGAGATACCAGCACAAGTAAACTTAACATTCAATATAAAATAAATGTTTAAAATGCAAAATATTAGTTATTAAAACAAGAAAGTCTTACAGAAAGATTAAAATCTACAAGAATTAATCAAAGCTTTAAAACTTAGTTCAGGCTTAACCAATGCAACTATGAGTGAGGAAATAACAAAGTTTGAGTTCATCAAGTACCAAGTGAAACTTTTAAAAACCCCGGCGAAGCTACACAAAAAAGCGGCTTAATTGAAAACTGTTAACTTCGTTCGTTTAATCTGCGTTAAAATAGAAATACCAAAGAACGGATTGTGACTGTTGAATTGAGTTTCAAAAGTGAAGATTGAACTGCGTATAATATGTATTCAGACGATATGGAAAACAGTTCTACGGCATATTAGACGAGATCAATTTAGCTGAGTACATTCACAAGTTTTAAAGTAGAAATTTCTAAGTGAACAAATACAATTATATTGAGGCAAATGATAACGCAATTGTTACCGCGGAAGACTCTTATTTAGTGTCTCTTCACAAAACCAAAGTGCTTACTTAAATTAAACTACTGACGAAAGAGGAAAACTAAATCTCTCATAGGACATTTTATTATGATGTCATTTCCATTAGGCATTCTGTGGATATTTTTATTATTAATTATTGCGATTTTATTAAGATCTATCGTCAATTTATCAACAATTACTATTAGTAAAATATTACGGTTTAATCTTTTTTTTCTTGTAATAATTTTTTTACGTTCAATATACGTTTTTATTAGGCAAAACCTTCCAAGTAAAAGTAACGATGTAAAAAATAATATTTTAGTTTTTTAATCTATTAAATATTTAAATCAAAACAATCTATTGCTTCTGGAAAAAAATGAAAATCATATTTTTTATAATAATATGTGTATCGATCAAACGTTTTTATCCCACATTTTATCACGAAACTATTTGTTCCACCCTGTCTCAGTAGGATATTGGCACTTTCCATTAAAGTTATCATATCAGTAAATATAAAACTTTTATTGTAAGATTATAAGAGAGCGATTAGAGTCACCAACGTTTCGTGTCATCTAAGACAATTTTGCCTGTTAATAAAAGTAATTTTAATATTTGACTAATAAAAAATAACTCGGCAATTGTGTATGTATATAAAAAGAAACAGTTTTAATACACATTCAATAATTGAATAAAAAGAAAATTTTATTGAAGAATTGAAAAGTCTGTTAATGATGTAAATACGCACAATAATAAATTATATGAATTTGTCATCTTTTGTGCTGTATTTTTTTACTCAAATTTAAAATCTATGTACTGACAATATGGGTTATTAGTAAAAATAGTATGTATATATAAAATTGTCTACAATAGAGAGGACACTTAATAATAGGCTGGAAGATAATTTCTTAACAACCTAGTTAAAAGACAAATTTAGTAGGGGGTATTCTCCTAGCGCCAGACAGCACATAGTACCGGACAAAACACGTTGAAAATAGAAATAACGCTCATAATAGCATTCGTGTATATAATGACGTCAAGTTCTACACGCACTAATCCTCCCGAGCCGCGGGAGGCGTCAATGTCCACCAGGCTAACAGGTCACGCGTTAGTTATTTTGCGCCAGAATTCATTGTATTGAGTAATATTCAGAACGTCATATTATATTTAAAGTGTACGAATTGTGTGTAGTGCTTTTGTTTCAATCATTGGTAAGTACGTTTCACATTGATATTCTTTTTTTGGCGGATTCTATAATCAAATACGCTTCACATCGATATTCTTTTTTTGGCGGATTCGAATCGAAATCGAATATATTCTACTGCATGTTATTCCCGTAAGTCCGGACAGTAACAGATTCCTTAGTACCGGACAAGTATATTTTGACAAAATAGTGTGCTTGTTCTGTTCTGTATAGTCTTATAATGCTATTAATAATCTTTTCAGATCATTTAATACCATGGAGTCGAAGAAAAAAGGTATCCGAGACTAAAAATTAACAATTGATAATCTTTTAAACTAGAAGATGACAATAAGAGAAGTTCCAAACGTTTTAAGGTACCAAAAAGCACGTTATTTGATAAGTAAAATTGTTGAAACAAGGTAAAGCGGTTGAATTTAAACCGGTTATGGGACGATTTAAGAAAACATTCCCAGAAGAATTTCAGCTATTACTGGAAGATTATGTTGAAGATTTAGCTAACTGTTGCATGCCATAGTCTAAAAAAGACTTTTTAAAGCTAGTCTATGACTTAGCTAACAAGTTAAAATTACCACATCGCTTTAACAACTAAGAAAAATTGCGGGTAAACATTTTTATGATGATTATATGAGAAGACATCCAGATTTAAGTTTAAAAACTGCAGAATCTACAAGTTAATTACGTGCTGTAGGCTTTAATAAAAATCGAGTTGACATATTCTTTGCTAATTTACAGAAACTTATAGATAAATATAATTTCTGTCTATCAATTACAATTGTGATGAGACAAGCATCATAACTGTTCACAGACATGAAAATGTTATAGCAAAAAAATATATAAGACAAGTTTGCAAATTAACATCAGCAGAAAGAATGTTACCATAATGTTTTGCATGAGTGTTAGGAAAATTTGTTCCGCCTTTTTTTAGGAATATATTATGTCATAGCAGGTCTTGTATCAGAAGCATTTACAACGGTTGCGCATTATGAAATAACCGAGGCAGGATTTAGATGTTCGGGTATTCACTCATCTGACAAAAATATATTCACAGATCTGGATTATTTACCTAGTGATATCACTAATGTACCTCTTTACGGCAATAAACCAACAAATGAGTCAGAATCAACTAATATAATATCCACTGATGCAGGTTTCACAACTATTCAAAAGAATAACAGCGGGTCGAATCGTCAAGCACCTGGTTGGAGTAGGTCCTGACTTGTCACAGGCGCAGTATGGATTCCGACAGTCACGGATACGCTCGTCACGGCCCGGGGCAATACCCCTCGAGAGGCGGCGCGCCTCGTCACCTGCTCTGTTGCTCAGGTGGTGACGTGCATTGGATTGGGGCTAAAGGCGCTCAACAAGTCCGAGGCCATCTGTTTCCATAAGGCTCGGAATGCACCACCTGCTGACTTCGGCATCGTTGTTGGTGGCACCCGTATTGAGGGTAAGCCCTATACTAGGTACTTGGGGCTTACCCTCGATATCAAATGGAGCTTTCGCGAGGATTTCGTACGTCTGGCCCCCAGCTGATGAAGGCATCAGCTGCTATGCAGCTGCTGCTCAAACAGCCGATTCCCAATATTAAGGGCTCCAATGCGAAATGCCACCGCCTCCATATGGGGGTGGTGCGTTCAATGGCGCCCTATGGAGAGCCAATTTGAGGGGCAATACCGGCGCCCAAAAGAAATATCAGCCTCTTGCGAAAACCGCAGAGGATGATGGCCGCCGGGGTGATAACAGCTTATCGCACCATCTCCTTCGAAGCGGCTTGCCTGTGGGCAGGATCCCCTCCGTGGGAGTTGGAGGCGATAGCGCACGACGAATTTTACGAGTGGCGTGCGCAGCTCCGCCTTCGAGGTACTCCGCCTACGCATGGGGAGGGCAAGACGAAAGCTCCTGGCCCAATAGTCAGTGAGGAAGACTTGAGAGGTAAGGCTGACCGAACCTACGGCCGGCCGTTGGACCATAGAGGCAATCCGCCCTGTCCTTCAAGATGGGTGGATAGAAAGGTAGGCGCATTGTCTTTCAGGATGGTGCAGATCCTGTCAGGGCACGGATGCTTCAGCAGATATTTAAATCGGATCGCCGGTCGAGAGACAACGCGCAGGTGCCACCATTGCAATTGCGGTGAAGACATAATATTGAAAAAAATATTCACATCGCATTGCTATTATTTGGATATGGTATATAGTTCCGAATTTTGATGTGTCTTCATCAGTGTGTTTTTCATTCTGTTTTGTTTTTTTGATTGATTTTTGGATTCTGTTCTTTTCTTTATCTTTCTTCTTCTTCTTTATCAAAAGTTTACAATCTCGCGAGATAGATTATGAACTGTGTTCACAGTCATACGGTGACAGTTACATTCTTTATTTATCCTTTATAAATTCTAGTGAACATGGGCATACTACTAAACAGATTCATCGCTTTGCACCTGTAAATGTTATTGGGTACCGTTTATGTGAAAAACTAAACCGAAAAGGACAGGTGCGAATCCTTCCCAGTGGGGGTCCAGGCAACAGCCCTATCGAGTCAACCCATAACCTTAATTGATAGGAATCGTTAACCTTTAAACACACGCCTCTATCGTTTCCTCAACATAAATACTTCTTGATTCTAATCTCACCTTTTTTTCTCGGCTGTTATTTTATACGTCGTCGTCTGGTTAGCGATCTTTTTATTTTCGGGTGCCTTCTCTCTTAGCCGCCGATAGATCGTTATTTCGTAATAAACAGTCCATTCTTTGTCATTCGATATTTTTGAGATTGTACGAGATAATACGAAATCGTCTTGGCGCCGTCGCTTTGGTTATTATATCTAATGTAAAATTAAAAGACATCTATGACAGATAATTGAGCTATGTTGGTTACAAAATAAAAAATACCTCTTTTCGACTTTATGAAACTACGCAAGTATAGTCCTTTACGTTAAATATTACAAGTATTGAATTGTCACTATGACGATTTAGTAAACGGATGGTCGCGTGTGAACAAAATCGTTTCGAAAAATTTACGACTAAACACAGAAGTCTCTTTATAGATGTACTTTGTTAAATAATAGAAAAGAAAAAGAAAATGAAAAAAAAATTTTTGTTATCATTGTATATCACACAAAAAACTTCAATTTGAAGACTTTAAAAATACTAAACGTAATCATGGCATCTCTTTGGCATAAATTTAGTAGGACCCATATTAATAACGTCTGGTCAAATTTTGTCATCGGCTCTTATCTATAGATCTATGGTAGACCACGTTTTTTGAATTTAGAAAAAAATTTAGAGATGAGTGTAATATGTTTGGCCAGTTTGTATGAAGAAGGTGAAATTAAATTCCAATAAAAACCTAGGAAAACCTATAAAGGAAGAGATGAAGTCTTGAAAATCAAATAAAGTTTTAACTGACGGGAGTGTTATAACTCGACGAATCTCAATGGACGAAAATGCTGAAGTTTGATGAATCAGAGACAAAAACCACGATATTTGGTGCTCTGTCTTCATTTTCTGCGCCTTTGGAGAGTAAACGTGAAAATAAAATATTATTAATAAATTGATTAAAGTATCATTAAAACTTTTGATACATAATACACAGTCTTTATGTAATTTACATTTAAAAAATAAGAATATGTCGGTGCAAATAATAAAAGACACTCATTTGACTACGCTAAGACAAAGCGCGCCTTCCGGTTTGGAAGGAACGAGCGCTAACAGAACGTCGGCGTCGCCGTAGCAGACACTGACAGTGCGTGAGACTACGGCGTCCGGTGCACTAGCATTTCTCAGACGGATCGTTGGCATCATTGGCAATCATTAAATTTCCAATTATCTACCTAATTTTTGTCACTAAAAGTGTTCTTTTGTTTGCACATTAACTTTATCATAGCGTTTTATTTTATTTAGTAGGTCGCCTCCTGTAGATTAGGTACCTATTTCTCATAGCTGCATTGCAAGAGCACGATTTGACCTGTTTCTTTTCTGATAAATATAATAATATTTACTATATTAGAAATAAACATTCATTTTTTCTTCAGAGCAATGGCTTGTATTACTTATTTGTATTATTTACTTAAAAATAAGGACTAAAATGTGATATTTATTAATTAAATGTCACCTTTATGCTTGTGCTCGACGAGGTAGACCAACGCGAAACGACTAATACTGTTCAAATTTTCATAGCTCCTGTCGATAAAAACGAAACTATTCGTTACTTTGGATTACGTGACTAAATGAAATATGTTAATACTTAAAAAATAAAAGAGCCAATGTCAAGGCGTGACTTCTGTCTGCTTCGATAGGACAGCGTAAAGATAGGCACGAAAGCAACGTGTTCCGATTAAAGGAAAGTCAATGTCAATACTCTTATTTATTTATTTTTTATTTATTTAATTAAAGATATATAAGTACATAACATCATAACAGTGAAGACATTAATTTGATGCTACGAGTAACTTATAGTTATATCAAATTGAGCTCTATTGCAAAAATATAGAACATTCATTAAAAAGTGTAAAAAGACAAATTTCTATCTATTTTCCTATCAATAAAACAGACGTAGAATAGGGATCCCAAAATGACAGGAAACAATGGACCTAAAATATTAAATTGATGTTCATCTTTATTCAGTGGAAATTGTGCAATTGGGCACCTAGTCACTACAACTTTAAAATATGAGTACCTACTTGATTTTTTTGTTTAGAATTTATAAGAACTTTATTATTAAACAAGTGTCTAGTATCGCTTTCGTTCATGAGAATTAAAAAAAATGTGTTGTGTATGTAACAATCTCATTCTTTTGGAGTCCATTGGTACTACCCATTCTTTTCGTAAAGATAGCTTAACGATATACTCCTATACTAATAAGTAAATAGAATCCTGAGCTTTCAAAAAATGAAATTGATATTGAAATCCATTTAACACTTAGTGAAGCTCTAACAAACATAAACACGAGAAAACATACAAAGAAAAAATAAAACGAGCAAGAGTTAAATCTTAAACACGTATCTGAATTATATACAGCTGCAGCTCTATTATCTATATCTTCTCTGTATTTTTGTAATGTGTATAAATAAATTAAGCATTAGCAGACATAAGTTAAGACTGGGTTCCACAAATATTGATTCTTTAAAAGCACTAAAAACTAAATACACTTTCACTCTACCTATGCTGGAAGATCCTCTAATTCGTTGTGTAATACTCATAGCACAAGCCTAATGCTTAGTTTAAGGTTACACAGATGTTACAATTGTCTGGACCCTATAATCTTCGAATATCAGGGATATTACTTATTATCTTTGAATAAAAAACCTAAATCGAAACATTAAAGATAGAAGTTTTAAGTGAATCAAAACTAACATTATAAAGAGGCAAAGTTTGTAAGTTTGGACGTAGGAGATAATCTTCTAAGAAACCTCCGATGTCAAAAATGATTTTACCAACATTTCAGGGTGGACATAGGCTGTATTATCTCATTTTCCATGCGGACGAAGTCTTAGGCAACACCTATCTACTTGTTATCCAAATTTAAGAAATCTATTACGTGTCAGTCCTGCCGTTCTATCCAACCTATTTGCACAGTACAAGTAAGCAAACAGTATTCTATCTCAGCAGTGTCCTAGAGATAATTACCTACGGTCGCTCGTTACGTAATAAAAAAACACGCAATAGGGCTACCGACTTGGACTGAATGTTTTTCTTGGGTTACGTATTTGATAATAGGTACTATATTAAATTGTCATATTATCTTTTCATTTTATATTATTGCAAATTAAATAAGTTTTTATTTATATAATTCTACTAGTATTTTATTTCTTGTTTCAAAAGTTTGTGAGTCAGTATGGTGGAAATGGACAAAGAAAATACATTTTATGTACAGCATAATTAAAAATCAGCAATAAATTAACTAGATCATTATGATAATATATTTCCTACAAATTAGCAACAGAGAAACATTTCCGGTTTCGATATAGATGTACTCAAACATCCATACACTGAACATTATGCTCGTAAACTTGATTGACATATCATTTAGTCAATAAATACGCGGGAGCGTCTCATACCGTCCGACGACAACCGCGGCGTACTCGCAACTGTTGTATGCCGAGAAATGCCGAGATTTCGAGCGCTTCGTTTCGGAGCGTTTGTATGAAGATAGAATACTGTATGTTTACTTGTACTGAGCTATTTGCTTAATTTATTTTAAATCAAAATTATTGAAGCACAGATTGTCAAATGCATTGGAAAACACTTAACTTTCACCCTTCTGAAGTCATACTCAAATACGATTTCCTCCTGTACATTTCTCGTGTTTTCATAGCTTTCTTTCGCTATCTCCGGTTCTAATATAGGTACGCGGTTTGTTTGTTTAGTGGTCTAAGAACATTCGCTGGACCAAACTCTTTCATTTGCGCTATTGCCCACTTAAATTGGTTGAGATGGAGGGGAGCTAGGTGTGAACATTCAACTTGACCACATTATAAAATGCGTTTCAAATTAGATATAATTAGGTTACAATTACTCATTATATAAGAGCGTTATTTTTGAATTATCAATATCAGTCCTATAATATTATGTAAACTCCATTTGTGTAAATCTACGAAAGGTTACGATATTAAATTTACGTTTGCTCCGAAAACTGAAGGACCGTCTGTATCGATGTCTCAAAGTCTAATTTATTTTCATTGAGATACCAAGTTTTTAATTGCGCGGCCACCTCTGCCAAATGGACCGAACAGGTGCATTAAAGTTTTTTATAAAAGTCCCTTCTGATCGTAAATCGTCTAAGTAACAAGGGCGAGCTTTAACTTTTTCGAGTGTATTAAATAAGAGATTAACTCCCTTCGAAGTTGAAGTTAAGGTTACTATTACTTTAAGCTGTTTTAAAATTAAGGCCATTAGATTATTATTGATTAATGATTAAGAAAAAACAAATAGACAAGTTATGATTACACAATTTTGCAAATACATATATCATATACAAATATATCATATTTTTTCAAAGTTTTATTAACTCCGATGCAAATGAAGGGGTGTTATAAGTTTGACGTGTCTGTGTGTCTATGTGTCTGTCTGTGGCATCGTAGCTCCTAATCGAATGGACCGATTATGATGTGGTTCTTTTGTTTGAAAGCAAGTTTTCTAGCAGTGGTTATTAGACATGTTTTATCAAAATCGGTTCAGCCGTTTGAAGAATATCAGCTATTTTTTAGTTTTCAAAGGGACGCGAGCATCTTCTATTAGTCTAAATGATGCGAAATTTAATATACTGTGACTTCAATAATGTCACCATAACATAGTAACCCTAACCAGATGCTGCAGCATCATCTGAAGTCAGCAAGACATCCAACTCCTCGACATTTACAGTAGAGGTATCATGTTTAGGCTCATTGAAATGGTCTCTATATAGGTATAGGTCAGAATACTCAGATTTCCGCAAGGCACGATCTCGTGTCGCAATTTCGTGTATTGTTCCGAAAAGAATTTGGAGGATAGAGTGTAGATAGTAGTGTTTAAGAATCATGAAATAAAACTTAAATTTAAAATTTAAAAAACCCCCGACTCAAAAAAAACCTCCAAAAAGTAGAAAAATAATATGTACCTCATAGCCCTTTAAACATAACATAACATAACTTCACGCTGTATCCCCAACGGGGTAGTCAGAGAGGACGGAGCGCCAGGAGTCGCGGTCCTTACACACCTCTTTCGCTTCCTCAAATCTCATCATTCTCCTCACACATTTTCGCCTAGGTATGCGAGTGCTTTTGACATTTCCGTCTGCTAACACTCTGGCTATAGCCCTTTAAATTTGTGATAAGTTTAAATATAAATAGTAGTAGTAATATATCTAAGCGTCGTCACGTTGGGGGACCACTAAGTAAAGAATGTAATAAAAAAAGAGAATACAACTAAAAATGGTAAAGTATGTATGAAATTTAAATACAAGTAAACTTAGCGGTCCCCCGACGTGACGACGTTTGGATACATTACTACTACTATTTATATTGAAACTTAGAAGTAAACAAAATAACTAAAAGTTAGTAGCCGTTGTTGTTAATTGGGAACCTAACACTTCTATTCTGTCCAAAATTACTGCGAAACCCCAAGTTGTTGTGTGTCCGACTTTTAACTTTTAACCGGCTCGCAGTATGGTAGTTTGATGATAGTGTGAAATGCGAAAAAGGCGAAAAAGGCCTGTTTAAATGGTTTAGACATATAATGAGTGATGAAAGATCGATAATGAAAATATACAGAGCCAAAGGAAGTGGCAGCAGTTATCAAAGAAGATAGAGGGTCATAGTCATAATCAAATAGCTAGTTTCAGCTTATAGCTCTAAAACTAGCTCTTTGCTAGTTTTCGTTTATAGCTAAAAGTAGCTATTTGATTTGATGGAAATCTAAAAGCACTCATATCTCCGAGTTAATGTGTGAAGGCGATTATGAGATTTGAGATGTATAAACCGCGATGCTTGCCACTCCATCTTCTCCGACGACTCTGTTAGCATACGGCGTGAGGATATACGTGATATATTACTTCATGAATAAACATATTTAGTGCATACCATTATAAAAATATAATAAGTATAATAATAACAACAATACTGCGAAACTAGTAGAGTGAAGTAACCGTAATGAAATTTTTTCATTGAGATGCTGGCAGCTCGTTATGTTATAATTCCGTGCACACTGTCAACAATGGAGTTTAAAGCACACGTTGTCGGTAGCCTTTAATGTCGTGTTGTGTCCATGTAGATGTCTAGATAAAGGCAAGAGACACGGTTCTCAGTGACGCTGCGCTACGGGTGGGTCCGCCCTCGTATTCTACTATCTAAAGAGTATCAAATCGATGAGAAGGTAGAGATAAGCGTTTCTGATCCACTTGGGCTAAGTGCATCGATTGTGTCGCCGAGTAAGATAGATTTGATATTTCTTGTAGACTTTAAGTTGGTTATAAACATAATAATAAGTATCTTTTTATAACGATAACACGTCTGCGTTAATGTGTCTTTTGGTGTTCTGTTCCAAAGTTAAAAGCCGAGTACTCCACCTAGATGATGGATATCTGTCTGGCACGGTCGGCTTTCAGACATTTATTCTACGTAGACAGCTGAAATATAGAACACTTGTGTTAAGAATTTCCCAAATTACAAACGCAAACTTCAAAAGTCGAGTTTTGACTATGGCAGTTAATTTTGAGAGCTTAAGTAGACATTTAACACAATTTTTTGAGATCAAATATTATTTATATTTGTGGTTAGTCACAATTGACATTGTGAAACTAGGGTTGCCGACATTTATTACGAAAAATGTAATAAACTAAGGTAGGAGAAAGAAAAAAACAGTATTTGGAGAGAAAAATAGCACTATTTTTTTGTGGACGTACATACATACATATCTTTACGCTATATCCCTAACGGAGTAGTCAGAGGGGACGGAGCGCCAAGCATCTAGGAACTTTCAGGCTTCTTTTGCCTTCTCAAATCTTATCATTTTTCTCACACATTTTCGCCTAAGTATGCGAGTGCTTTTGATAATTCCGTCGACTAACACTCTGGCTATATGATCTTCATAAGGCAGCCTTGGTCTTCCTTGGCTTCTTTTGCCACTTGCTCTAACGCTTTGTAGATTTTCTTCATCAGTCTTTCGTCACTCATTCTTTCTATGTGCCCGAACCATCTAAACATTTCTTTCTTCATTTATACAATAACGCTATCGTGCAACCCTGTCATACTGTGCAATTTTATATCTCTTCATTGCTTATCCTGTCCGTAAAGCACTGCACACATTTCTAAGAGATCGCATTTCTACTGCAACTAACATACTTTCACTTGATTTCGGGCATATCCAGGTCTCATTACCGTACAATAAAGTTGGCACCAACACCGCATTGTGGATGGCCATTTTGGCTGTGTTACGAGGACATGTTTTTTTTAAATCGAATTCAGGGCTTTAGATACCAGTGTTTTAGGGATGGCTGTCAAAAACATTATAACGTTTTTCATTTTTCTTGAACAGAAATCTCCGCACAGTTACATAGCCCCCTGGGAGAAAGACTGGATTATGTGAGACTTTTACTTATCGAATCTCCTGCAATGGTCATCCTTGGCGTGTTATCGACGATTTCCGGGATCTCCGGCGGAACGCATCGGAGCTGGTGACTACCCTAGTTTAACGTATAATACTCGTAGTAGCGCAGTACTTAGTTTTGGGCTTTACAACTCATGTAATTCTCTAAAACATATATTTTAAAAATTTTTTACACCTACAAATCGTTCAAAACACAACCTTTACGTGAAATTAAAACAATATTTGTTTTCAAAAATAGACACAAAACAGAATTTAATGTTTTATTTTAACCAAAAAATATAACGCTACTGTTCTAACACATTCCGCTTCTTAGATCCGCTTAAGAAAAGAGGTGAAGAAGAGACGAGAGGCATATTACAAGGAAAATTTACTTCGGTGTACCAATAATATTGTTAGTCAAAATTCCTATGAATTTTTAATGGCTACTTAACTTCAAACATAATAATACAAGTACATGCGAGTACATGTGATATTTACTAACGGAGTTGTAATAGATTTAAGACTGACATTGATGGGCAGATAAGATCGTAGCGCCCGATTCATTAGCCGTAATGATATGGTTCGTTAATCTAGTACAATCACCCATTCTAGCCGTGGAGCCTGTGTAATGTTTGAAAAAGAAATTTACTGTAATGTCTGATGAAATTGATAAAAATTGTCGTAAGCAACTATTTGACGAATTCATGAACCGTGAGTATGAATAGTAATGACACTTTATTTTCATTGTCTCTTTTATAGCAATCTTTCAATTGAAATTAATTATATGTATATATTTCTATCACTTGACTTAACGAACCTGGACGCGGCTTTGATTGTGTTCCTCGAGGAAGCTTAGTGTGTGTTAAAAATATCTGGGCATAAACGATATTATTCATATTAGTGAATGAAGTTGTGAATAAAGTTTGTCGATGTCACATTCTCAAGGAATATTTAATATACCGTTGCAAAAACTAAATGTACCTGGGCAAAGCCAAGTCAAGTTGTTATTATACTTGTACTTATAATATTTTCAAATAAATATATCAATTTTATGGCGTCGTACAAAATACTAAGCTGGTACATATAAATGATTGGAAAAGTACGTACTCAATAAAATTCTCTCAGAGGCTGTTTATTTATTACCCCTTAGGTCTGATTATTGTAACGATAACCTTACACAGGCTGTGAGGAGGATAATGCGACTGCCAATGACATCAATACTTTACTTCTAAATTATTACAAATTTTCTTATTGAGGTGATAAATCTATGAGACGAGATTATCTAGAAAATTATGTGATTTTATGGGGTGGGGGTAGGGGGGGGGATATGATTATTACATACTTACATATCTTCACGCTGTAGCCCTAATGGAGTAGAGTCAGAGAGGACAGAGCGTAGAATATATTCCTCCTAAATTGACCTGACCGGGGATCGAACCCGCGGCTCCGGCTTGGAAGTCAGATGCTCTGCCACCGCGCTAACGAACTAATCCAATTATGATTACCATGGTGATATTAGAGAGGAGGAAAAAACGGTCAAATGAGGGTTCGATTGGTGCACAGAGGGTTCCGCCCTAAATTTGTAAAATGGTGAATTTGTAAACTTTATTTTGAAAAATCTAGGACTTTCATTTTATATTTTTGTTATTTATTTAACTTATTTATTCGGTAAGTTTCAGTTGCGACCAAGTCTTATAATTTTTAGAATTCTGGGTCCAGTATTTGCAGAGATAAGGGTAATGGTAAAGTTGAGTTGGAGTAGCCAATTTTCCCTTATTTAATTTTCCTATGAATATTTTAAAATGCTATTACTGTGCCAAATTTCAAGTTTATATGTTACCTAATTTCTGAGAAAACTTGCAGTGACAGACGAATGGACAGACGTGTAATTGATTTTATAAATATTCCGTTTTGCCTTTAAAGAGCACGGAACCCTAAAAATTTGAAAAACCGAAACCGTAACCAATTATTCTGATGTTGTACACGCAGTTGTACTATCAAAATCAAAAACGAACTGACTACGGACAATTATTTCCAAAACAGATGTGACCTTGAAAAGTAAGTGCTATATAATATAATATATGTCTCACATAGATGATAATATGATATCAACATTAATGAAATAGTTAAATATATACAGTAGGTAATTAATGAAACCACGTTTTTTTAAATACGTACATACATACATATCCTCACGCTGTATCCCTAACGGGGTAGACTTAGTCTTTTTTAAATATTTTCTTTTAATTTATTGAGCTTGGATTAACTTGTCAAAGCGACGATCTTCATAATGTATACCAACAACTCTGCTGTAAATAATTAATCGTAATTAAATAATTGATCCGGAATTTTTTATTTGACAACTGTGTATACAATTAATTTATTTAAATTGTATCTTATCTCTTTTTCAAACTTTTATTCATATTTTGACGTAAAAACAATCATAGTGTTATTAATTGAGAATTCATGCTCCAAATCAATTACGAGTAGTCAAACTCGCATATTATTAAATGAATGCGCAGTTAAACTTTAAACTCAATTGAAACAACATTGAACTTGACCATTAGCGAGAAATCATTTAACATCGCCAACATAACAAGATCTACCTCGACAAATATTTCATAATAATACATTCACTTTAGTATAGTTAACTAAGAGCAAGTGGAGATCTCAATGAAATGGTTTGTTTAATCGTCGTGACTCATGGGAGATTGTTTGGTTCAATTTTTCTGTTCCATACCTCTGACCGTCAAGTATGACGAGACGTATTATTCTTTATGAAATAATCAATTAAAGAGTGGAGAAGATCTGGATTAGATGGTATCAGAACTCTGTCGGCACATGTATACAATCGTGAAGTCTGTAACAAGATGTTTTGGGAACGAATAATCTTGGTTCACGGTAAATAAAATTCGAAAAATTACATAAGTAGATGAAGTTACGCGGTTTTAAACTATTTTACATTTCTTGTGCGTAAAATATGTAGGATATACTATTGTGAATACAGATGTCAATGTTATTACATAGCCCATATTACATAAATCAGTTTTAGATCTTAATCGCTAATTTGAAAAGCGAACATGTACATGATATATATACGATAACACGACACATTTCTTTCACTGTAAACAGAACAAAAGTATAGGCAATAAAATCAGATTTTGAAGCCACATTAACACTATAATGTAATTATACATACGCTAAATTAAAAAAAAATCGTAGAAAAGCATCAAAACCGGGACGGCAGAGTATAATAATGACCAATCGTGGTATGTTTTGGTACCGACGGTCCAAGTATCCAAAGTATTGTCAGTGATTTAATTGAAACAGCAGGGGCCAAACCGGACCACAGGCCAACACTCCCGGACCAAAACACAGGAAACAATGTTTTGTATGAAAAAATTCATCTGGTACATTTTAATTGCCTCCATATAGTTTAATTAGAAGCGGGCCGTGTTGTCTGTGATTAATGTTGTACTATAAATGGAATGAAGATTCTAAATATATGTGTCGTTAGAAATTGAACAAGTTATATTACACAATGTATCTCGTACTAAAACGGTGAATAGATGTAATAAAATTAAACAATAATTACATTTGGTATTTTTCTAAATACTTAATTATACATATTATGTAATATATGATAACTTTACACCATTTTCCATTCGGATTTAACAAAACCACAATTGATTACTACCTTTACTACTAATTCATTCTAGCATTACCTACATATCAATAAATATTTGGGTTTAGAGATGGCAAGCCAAACCAGAAAGCGACAAGTTGCTAATCCAACACCTATGCTGTTATAATTACCTACATAAGAAGTCCTAATCTTTCGGCCAACTTTCATGATCTGCAGGAGATAAGAAAATAAGTAGCTATAAAATTAGTAGTATTAGTTAGCGCCTAGACTTTTAACTCAATGCATTTACTATCAGGCGGACTGTTCGCTCGTATGTGTTTTAATAGTATATAATAAATGTTGGTCAGACGCTGGCACATTCTGTAGTTTTCTTTTCACCTCTTTTTTGGTAACGCAGAAGAAATCCAAACACAGATACTTAGCCCCCCGAGAGTGAGACTAGGTTATGTGATGCTTTTACCTACTAATGCTTCTGCGGTTGTCGTTCTCGGCGCGTTGTCGGAAGACTTCGATATCTTCTGCACCGGTACTCGGTAGTCTTTCTAGCGCTCTGCCGAACCACTTCTTGGAGAGAGGAGCAGTAACAGAGCCCATTCATTCCACCATTCCATGCCATGCTGGTCTAGGTCCGCACTGTCGTAACACCGCGAGTTGAAAGGTATTAGAGAGCTCCATCACTGCCTTCCCAGCACCGTCGAATTGCTAGGACAATGCTGACCTAGACTAAAGTCGCAAGTAGTTAGAACTTGTGCGGGTTCCGTCCGGATTGCTACCATCATCTTGCTCGCTAATCCTGCCGCCAAATAGCAGTGCTTGCACTGTTATATTCCAGAAAGAAGGCACAACATCTTAGTCCTCAAGATTGCTAACGCATTTGCGATCACGTGCTTTCTTAGCCTTGATATTTGAAATGTCCATAGGCCACTCAATCCGCTTACTATCAAGCGGACTGTTCGCTCGTATGTGTTCTAATAGTATTAAAAAACATGGAAACAGTGGAAACATGTGAATAAGAGACGGTCTTGATAGTTACTAAAATAATGTAATAGTTATATAGTAGTGTTGGAGCCACTGGCCATTTCTGAAGACTTATTTTGTAATTCTATTTTTAATTTTAACTTGTCATTACTTATATTATTATATTATATTTTACAAGTTTGATTTTGTTTGCAGAAAATTTGTCTGTTTTTTATTTCTTTTTATAAGTGGGATACATGTACACAAATACATATATACACCACGCCTAGAATAGTGAAAACTAGAAAAATGTTCTGCTTTCCACGATTTGGGTGGAACAAAAGTAGAAACTACTGACGCATCTTTATCAAGAAACGTCAACGTTTCTATTTATATTATTTCTGTTTATAAATTTTCACCTGTGTAGGTCACAAATAGGTAGACAGCAAAAAATTTATCGACGGCGAGTGCGTTTTGCGCTTAGCGGTTTCTATGGAATATCCGCATAGAATATTCCGTAGAAGATCCATATAAAAACAGCCTTCAAAAGAAACACTGAAAAGTGTAAAATAAATATCCTTTACTAATCAAAACTCAATTACGATAAAAATAACTTTATAAATACGATACACATAGCTATAGAATTATTTATAATTATTAATATAAAATTACTAATTTCAAAATTATAATATACTTTACTGCATAATAACAGTGTTTTATTTGAAGGCGGTTTATTTTTACATATGTTACATATACCTACTCTTTTACATATTCATGTACTGTACATATTCATGTAAAAGAGTCCACAGCTAAGGCTAGGGTGAACGAGTATCTGTAATTTAGAGAGTATGATTTATACCACTACACTTCTGTTGTAATTGTTAAAATTGGAAGTCTAATTTTAGTTCGAAGAATTAACAAGACAGGGAATGAACTGTCGAACTAAATATATTTCAACATTCTTTAAAATAATATGTGATATCTTATAAATTTGATAAATTGTTATCAGTAATAAAAGTCAGAGTAATCTTTTGTAATTAACCACTGAAATTCTAATTTACTGCCTCACGGAAATTTACGGTTTGGCCTTTGTTTAAAGAGCAAAAGGGGTAAAGGTAAACGTCACTTACAAATTAGAAATTTAACTAAAACATACTTAACAATTACAAACGATTCTAACAATAGAATCAGATGAATAGGGACATTTTCGAACTGATTTCAACATCTGTAACTTTGACAAATGATAGAAACAGAACAGATTGTTCTTAAATAATACTATAAGTTGATATTGATGTCTAAGAAGTTAGAGGACCAGCTGGATAAATCAATGGTCTACGAGTACTAGTTAGGTTTCCTCTTAATCTTTGTACCTTAAGTAATAACATACCGGCGATAACAATCAGTAGCAATTATGTATAGTAGGCGTTGATTTGACTCCAAACTATTATAAATATTATTGGAGTTATTACTACTATCTTAGATTCATAAATTAAACTTTTCAAAACTAAATAATTTGTTGTCAGACGATATTAAAACTTTAAAGTTTTGATATCATATTACACTTATTTTGTTTGAACGATGGATAAAGACAAAATATACGACTCATTTTGTTAATAATATATATGTAAGTGTATACAGCTCAAAATAAACAGAGACTCATGAATATATTCAAATGTATTTGTATTGTATATTTGGCTATCGATAAAAACAATATATTACTAGGTATATAAATATTTGATATTTCTTTTGATAAATGAGCATCGATAATACGGCAGCTTTTAGTTGTTTTCGAATTTTAAATTTCTCTCATACGTACATCAAACGAGTTTCGTTTTCATAAAATCGTAAAGAAATATACAGTTTGTTTTCAAAGAAAAAAATACAAAGTTAAAAAGAAACACAAAACAGCCATCATGTATTTCACTTAAATATGTAACTCCTGACATAGATAACTCACAAATGTGTCTGTTTTTAATCTTCCGTTTAAATAAAAAATTATGTATATCTATGCTAGAAAACGAAAACTGACTTACTCACTGACGGTTAAATCGATGCACAAAACAAATAAACTTGCAAGCAAGTAGGAGAAATAAGGCGAAATTTTTGGGAATTCAGCCATTAACAGTACAATAAATTAAGAATACATTTCTTAAACCAAAAATTTCTCGACTCGATTTATCAAATAATTAAACACGAATTTGTACGATTTTCAAGAATTCATTGCGAAGATGGTGAAAAAAAGCGTAACAGTTAGTACCGGAAAAAACAAATTCCACGTACGCGAAGCCGCGACCAACGACTAGTTTAACAAAAACCACATATTATATAGTAATCACAAATGTACCCACTATATCACATGATTGTTACTAACATCATTAAATAAATTGAATAGAGAACAAAACTGCGCAACTAGTTGGGAACCATCTTCATTTACAAAGGACTTGTTCTGATTGCTCCTTGATTTGTATGTGAGCTAATAGTGAACCATAGATATGTTTACGGCCGTTTTCATGACAACTTTATTGTGGTGACTCGCTACGGTCATTTAGATCGAAATTTTAATTAGATCCCTTGTTATCTTGTTAAATATATTGGCCACGTTTTATCATCTTACCTCACGGTATAATTAGTTGATAAGATCATATTTTGTCTCAGTATATACAAAATTAATGTTCATCAATTTATAAATACTTTTTTAATGTAATATATAATTCCATAAAATTGATGATATCATAGAAATTATAGCGCTTCGTAGTAATTTATAGTGTACCTAATTATTATATGATATCATTTAAAGCTGATAATGCAGGAAAAAAGACGTTGCCTGAAAATAAACTGGATCCGTTAAAAACAAAAACAACTACTGATAATAATGCAATAAAGAGAACACAAACAAAGCTAGTGTATTTTAAATCAACTGTTGTGTAAATATCTCCCTTATAAAAGATCTTAGACAGAGGCAAGATGGTTGACACCAGGCTGTTAAACAACAATTTATTGTTCATCATGGCCGAGGACGTCTTATTCTCATAAATTTCGTGTAATACGAGTGGATTGATGCAAGATGTGACGAGATAAGTACAGAGCGGAAATAATTGGAAGATTTTATGGGGGATACAGAAATGACGTCGAAAGGAGATCAAACCAGGTAACTAGGATAACTTTGGAACCTATATTACGTTAAAGCAGTGGTCTTAATGGTTTGAGAAATACGAATAAAAATTCAATGACAATTAACATTGACGAAAGGCATTTTAATTTAATTCCTATACTCTTATAATGGTGGAATCGGTTCTGGTCGCTGAACATGTTTTAAAATTAGAATTTGTTAATATGAGAGCGCGCTTGGTGGGATTTTGTGGTAACATTGCAAAGTAATTGCTTTTGTTCGGCGAATGAGTTGGAATGCATCCAACTTTAATATTTAATTATAAATTGAGTTTTCTCGTTATCTTTCAGGAGACTCTCACTTTAAGAATAGACAGTAATATTACTGTTCTTTTCTGTATAATGTTTTTTTTTTACAATTGGTAATTAAAGGATAATACTTAATATTGTTCCTGTTCGAACTTTTTATATTTCGCATAAAGTACTGACATGATCCGTTGGGACAAACTATTCAATCTATCTTCCCAAATAATTCTCTAAAGTTCAAATTCAAACTGGGGTTTCAGTTCGAAATTTCTGGAAGCCAGAATTCTCGGGAAATTTGGCCTCACTTGAGACTAGAAAAAAGTGTCGAAAACTCGAAAAATAGTAAAACTATAATAAACTTTACAAAATACGTAAATATTTCTGTTACTAAAAGAAAAAAAATGATTTTATAAATCCTTAACAGATTCTGTTGGAAAAAAATCATTTTTTTTTGAGGAAATTTATTATTTAAGATAATGTGTAGTTTTAAGTTTGTAAATATTAACATATGTATGTACTTTTTTTCCAATTTCTAATTAATAAGAAATAAATATTTTAAAATTAATTATTGATAACTGAAAACAGTAACTAATAACCATACCAAATGCGATTTGGTTTCATTATTATTAGTTAACTAATTAGCTGATTAGGAAGATGATGATGATTGTTTTATTTTACTGAGAAAAAAAACATTTAAAACTTTTATGTAGATTTTAGAAATATACGTTACCTATAGGAAGATGTAATATTTATTAATTTAATTAAGACAGGAGTGGGAATAAATATTAAATGTTATCGATTACTATTAACGTAAGTACGTATTATTTTTGTTGAATATAATTTTTTAAGGGCATTTAAAATTTTATTTTGAAAGCTTTTCTAAAGAGGTAATGCTGCCAGTCTGCTGGGCACCTTAAGCAACGACAGCTTCCTAAGCGCCAACTTTGAGGAAGTCTATTATTTAAGATAATGTGTAGTTTTAAGTTTGTAAATATTAACGTTAGAATACGTATATACTTCTTTTGTAAATTATAAAAAAAATCTCGAAAACCTGTAGGTACCTTAAAAAAATATGTCGAGAAATCAAAAACACTAACCGCAACCGAACATGTACCAAACATAAAATGTTAAAGGAAATAGAAAGACTAACACAACACGTAATTAAATCAGGAATGTTTTTCGTAATAAAACGGTTTTTACTGCACCGATATGCCTCTCGTCATTGTAACCCAAAAGTATCTTGTTATTCGACGTACGTTTAATTTATTAAGACTTTTATTGTTCAACTTTAATGTCCACTAATTTGAATGGGAATGTATAATAGTGTCAATAAAATTACTGATCTGCTTTTATTTTTATTTTATTAAAATTTTACTACTTAGGAGTTTGCTCTCCTACTCATTTATTTTCTATAAAATAAATATGTTACTGGAATTCAAAAAATATAGTTAATGTTAAACCTCACAATATTAATCTCAATTGTTGATTACTTTTCTCTATTTGGTAAAGAACTTCCTTACATATTCAAGTTTTTCATTGTTACAGTACTTTTGCAGATTGTGCTTATCGTACGCTTCTTTGAAATTCAACATTTTAAAGTAATCTTAAAACCATGCTCGCTCAGTTGTTTCCTTAGTACAATTGACAATTTTTTATCAATATTAAGATACAAACGTCTTTCTGACCTGTTAAATTACCAAACTAGAATCTTTTTTAAATTTTTCCTTTTAAGTTACGTCTGCACGTCTGCAACAATACGAGAAAAACATATTCTTAACTGAGTCACTGCGAAATCTCATTCGCAGAGCTTTACTGTTGCAATTGCAATAAGTATCATACTGATTATCCACACGTTAAATTTTGTGTACTAAAAGGTATTATGTATGTAATCGTACATTCTACATTCAACCATAACATTATAACATTAGGTGTGAAATTTAAATTGAATATATTGAGAACTTACGTAAAAGTCGGTATTTATTACTGCCGTATAAGAGGCTTCTTCGGCATTCGGAAAAAAATAATAACAGTGCAGCGGCAATGTGATGAGACGCCAGTGCTCCGTTTATAAATATTTATTAACTAATTATTGAAGTATACCCTTAGCACCTCCAATGAAATTTTTACCCAGAGGCTAACTGCTCTTCAAAGTAACACGAATTCGCATTTAAAATTCAGTATGAATTTATTTTTAAGAAGCTAAGATGTAATAAAGTTGTCCATTACCTATCATACTTCCATGTCTAAGAATTGAGTGTTCATTTTGCGCAATTTAAAAACTTGTAATAAACTGCTGAGAAAGTAATTTGAATGAATCGTAAATCGAATTAATTCGAAATATATTTAACAAATGTTGAGGTAATTCTTTGCATAGATAATTTTTTGTAAGTAATATAAAAAATACATGTTTTCGCCTGTATCTGCATCGGTCTACATTTGCTTATCTAGTCTATATATTACAGAATTACATAGTTGTATATTCGGTTTGTATTTTATAGAATCGTAGAATCAAAAATAACATTGAAAATATTAGTTTTTGTTAACATATAAATATTGCTTTATCATTTTGATACAATCCAATCCATTTTAATAAAGTATTGGTCAAAACCTGTTCTGAGTCAGCTTTCGCGTTAAATTATCAAAATGTGACGTTTTATCACAAAAGAACAGCAGTTTACACTTAAACAAGTGTCTCTGACACTATCTGAGTCAAGTTATGTGTTTAGTTACCTTATTAAATAAAGCTTTATCTATCGTTAGGAGATAACGACGATCTTAACATGGATATGCACATATAATAAAATGAATATGTTTGTATACTTTCTATTGCAGCATTTTAAAATAGTTACAACAACAACATAATATCTTACATGTGTAACGCATTATAACGTAATATTTACAAAGCTGTCTCAAAGTAATTACAATAAATCATAATTATGCTTTTAGAGTTACGAATAATGTAATTTGCAATATTTCAAAAAAAAGTTAATTTAGAAACATATTTGTTGTAATATTTCAACCAAATTAGATTTAAATTGAGATCAAATTTTGAAAGAATTATTATCAATGACTGATGAGTGTGTTTTAATATGTCCTAATAAATATGTGTGGAATGTCCATATCATGTCTATATATTGTTTTACTGAGGATAGATAAAAACATTTTAGACTTCAAAGATAATAAGAACGTATTCAATAGGTTGCAATGAAGTTTACTAAAAGAATATTTTAAATCCAATATTTTTTGTTAGAAGCAGTATGTTGAAATATATTTTATGAGAGAACAAGGGAGTGCTAAATATATAAAAAGACAATAAAACTGATTATTGAACACCGATATTTATACCTTTCATTTTATTTCGTACTATCACTATCAATCAATAATATGTATTTACACATAATGCGTTTAATTATTAACGTTGTCAATTATAAAACATCACGTTATTTCAAAAATAAATGAATAGAGCATCAAAACGAAACTACACTTTGACGCCTCTTCTAGTGATAAGTGTTGGCAAATCGAAATCGAATACGAGGAAGATCTGATCTTTAGTGGAGTAGTAGTGGTTGTTGTACTTTGCATATTATCATAGCTTAATGTCCTATGGCCTTTAGCTGTGGGGATCAGCGACGCATATTCATTTTTATTTTACAAAAAAGAGAGATACATGCCATATCCAATATGAATGCACGAGAATCACTAAGAGATAATTTTAAAGACATTGGTGTACCTACTCACCTTGCCATCCTTATACATCTTTGAAATCATTATGTATACAAGGAAAATAATAGATCTGTTTTGAAAGAAAGGCGATATTGATGATATGAAAACCCTAGGTCGTGATATATTCTAAAATATAAATTTGGGTAACTACATTCGTTTTTATAATAAAGTTCCTCAAGACGACACTCAATTAACGGAAAATAGATTTAGATTAGTTATAAAACGTACATTGATTACACAATCATACTCATAATAATATCATAATAACATAATCGTACATATAATCGTTTATTTTATACATACATACATATCTTCACGCTGTATCCCCAACGGGGTTTATTTTATAGTAATAAAATAAACGATTTCGTCGAATATAAAACAATAGTTTGGAAATGAGCTTCTCTGCACATGCATTTACTGGCTCTCTGAATATTGTATCTTAATAAACCTTTTCTAAAATTATGATGAAAAAATGATGCCTGACTGAGTTTTTGTCGGTTCTTCTCAGTGTCCAGGTTTTCTCTTTGAGCCGAACTAAAGTAGATTTGACGTTCAAAAATACATTGTAATTGGGTTTACTTGAATAAATTGATTACATATAAGACAATTCAATTATTATAATAAGTGAGTAATAATTTAGTCATTATTATTAACAGAACAGTAATAAAATTAAAATAAATTCGGCATGGAGTTTAGTTCTCTATTTCCACCAATAAAATGTATTTTTTTTCACAATTTATTGCACGCACAACAGGATAATATGATAAGAATGATACATACAGAAAAAAGAGCAAAAGGTACCCTTCATTTCTATAAAATGCATCGAGAGATGCATTTTTTAAAAAAAAGAAAGAAGTAGACACTGTATGAATTAAATTATTAATAATTATTTTATAATTTTATTTATAATATTAATAATTAAATTAAAAATAATGAATGTGAAATACACTAACAAAAACACATACAATAATATGTTATTATATATAAATATATACAATATGAAACAATACACTATCAATGTACATACTCGTACATGTGTAACATACTCAAGTGAAAATGCTTATTATGAACTCTTCACATAATGGTCTTTAACCGCACGTTAAAGCCTACTAGCGATTGGCTCTCCTTAACGCGGGGGGAAAATCATTCCATAGTTTAAAGGCATGTAGATACAGTGAATGAATAAGAATAGAAAATGTACTTATGTACCTACACATAAAAAAGTTATATGTTCTAAGATTATTTAATGGACAAATCACATGATGTAAGTAATATCAATTTCAAAAGAAATAAACTCCTTCAAAGACCCAGATCCTTATGAAAGCTACTCGTACAATAACATAATATTCTAGCCCAAGGCCTGGCGCTATAGAAATAGAAACACTCGGCTCCAGACGTCATTCAAATGTTAGCAACAATCAATCAAGTGGACAGGATAAACATTAGTTTTGATTTAACAGTCATTAAAATAAACAAACATTTTTGTTGCGCTTGCGCATCACGGAATGTGTAATTAACGTCACGACTTCATATTTCTTTTCAGAGTGTGGACTTACTTTTATTTTGACTTAGATAAAGAAGGTAATTTTTCAAAATATTTGACGTCTGTTTTATTATTGATTTTTTTTCAGTATTAATTTAGAGGTCAAAATATGAAAACATACTCAAGACAATCAGTCATTATCTTCGCATTTTAAGTGTTATCAAAGTAATCATTTTTCTTTAAGATTCTTTAGTTCAATATTGGAAGTTACGATCGTACATCATTGTAATAGAATAAGTTTCATAGATTCAACAAATAAAATACAGCGTTTTTTAATGTAATTTTCGTTAAAAAGTAAAAAAATAAGTTTCGAAGTTAGTATTACAATATTATTTTATTTACTGTCCTTATAAAAGCTATAAAATAAAGTAAAGGAATTTAAAGAGTTGATTTATGTATAAATTATAAATAGTATAGAACGAATATATTTTAACAAATTGATAAATTACTTTTAACTAACATTTCGAGTCATTTTTCAACACCTAATAGGTACCTACACGTGTCTTAAAAGTGCTTACATAACACACGAGCGGAATACTCTATCGTCATTCGAGTCTAATGAGGCATAAAAATATTTCTCGTGTCTCTTTATGTATGGCGATTAATCAGGACATTCATTTTACTTCGTTGTTTTTTATTTTAAAAAGTACTGGAGGTAAACGTGTTCCTGTGTTTGAACTGGCTGACCACACAACGTCCATTAGGTTTTATTAAGAGTATGGTCAATATTGATCAATGTTTGATGGTTTATCGGCGTCATGCGACGCAATTATTCCACCTACCAATAATGTACTCACTAAAGGAAATGAGGTTGATGTAATCAGTTCACGATTAGAATTTAGTAAATTATTTGAAATCACAGTGTTCGTTTAATTAATTACTAGTCATTGAATCAAATAATAACATTAATATTTTAAAATTAAAATATCTCTTATTGAAATGTAATGAAATGAAATGTATCCAAAAATAGAATAATAATAATACACATAATGTTAAATTCAATCAAAAAACTTCTTTATCTAATTAATAATTATTACAGTCATGTTATAGAAACTAAAAAGCTATGTTATGAGCATACGGCGTTAAATATTTTATTTACTATTTGTACCTTTGTTGTCTACCTTTGATAAATAAACTGCAAGTGGCAAAATCGGCATACTTCAGTAGACTACACCATAGTAAGTATAATTGTTTGAAAAATATATAATTGTATTAATATTTCTGTTCCCTCGAAGAAATATTAGTGGCTCGATCAATAATACAACATAATACGTTACGAAAGAAACACGTCTGGAAAAGTAATAGGATTAGTCAAGATGAAATCGGTGGAAAGGGCTATTTTCAAATGTTAAAATCGGGGAAGCTTCAAGTATTTATTTGATATTCGCACTCCTACCTTTTGCGAAGGAATTTGTTGAATCATTAATTAATTTCATAAGGAAAAAAAATATGAACAGGTCTGTGAAATAATGGGTATGTATATCAAGAGAGTAGTCTCATTAATTTCATTACTGGACGTAACGAAATGCTAATGTTATTACTAGATGTACAGAGAGTCTTCTAAAAACATTCTCATTAATTATCAATCTCTTATTATATTTACTTATATATTTGTCGGAAAAGACACAGGGCAATTCGTGGTCTTGCGACTCTGCTATGAGAAATAGGTACCTAATCTACACGGGAGGCGAACTATTCAATAAAATATCACGTTAAAACAAAGATAATGCGCAACGACAGGAAACTCTTTGTAATAATTATTATGTAGGTAAGAATTGGAAATTTATTACTAACAAACGATCCGTAAGAGAAATGCTAACGCACCGGACGCCGTAGTCTAACAGATTGTCAGCGCCGGCCCCGACGCGTTGGGGCCGTCGACGGAACGTCGTTGAAAAACGTTGCAAAATAGACTGCATAAAGCAAAATCAATGAGCTCGCATGCCTATCTATAATTTTAATGTAACAAAGGCCATTTGGTTAATTTGCAATGATTGCTTGAAATAAAACTTTTTGTATATTGAACTGAAACTTTATCAATTAATAATTTCAAAAACCATGACTCGAAAAAACACTAAAAATAATATGTACCTATTAGTCCTTTAAGTTTATGATAAATTGTAGTATAAATAATAGTAGTCTTATGTCCAAGCGTCGTCACGTCTGGGGACCGTTAAGTAAGTTACTTGTATTTAAATTTCGTTTTACTTTACAGTTTTTAATTGTGTTCTGTTTTTTTTTACATTACTCATTTATTCTTTTCCTTTTTAGTGTTTTTGTCCTTGAGTCAGGGGTTTTTTTAATTTCTTATTTAAGTTTTATTTCACAATTTTTAAGCACGTTACGATCGACACTTGCCCCACATTCACACAGATACTTTCTGAGACGATACACGAAATTGCAACAAGAGATCTTGCCTCGCCGAAATCCGTGTATTCTGACAATATTTGTCTGATTCATTATCAGACCGTGATGACCTTCTTTCTATCTACAACCTATTCATTGAGACCATTCCAATGAGCCTAAATGCGATACCTCTGCTGTAAGTTGGAGAGGAAGTTGGGTATCCTCCTGATTTCAGTTGATGTTAAAGCATCAGTTCAAAGCTACCATCTTATTGTAATATCATTGAGGAGGTTGAGAACTAGAAAAGAGCTGATAGTCTTCAAACGGTTGAAAAATGTTCCTGAATCGTAGCTAAGGAAACTCAATCAAGTCACCTTTCAAACAAAAAAAAACTAAGTCGAAATCAGTTCAGTAGTTTAGGAAATACGACGCCACAGACAGATACACAAATACATACGTTAAACTCATAACACCCCTTTTTTTGCATCGGAGGTTAAAAATGATAGTTTCCTTTTTTGCGACTAAAGTACTTGTAGTGTTGATGAAACACAGTGGGTTACTCGGTGATGCTAGCAATACAAATTCTTGTATTTTAAATTAGAATTATTATACTAAGTGCCGAGAAAGCGCACAGGTGATGTTTGCTCAATATCAAATGATTTTTATTTTTAATGAAATGACAGGCAAGCCAGTGGGGCAAAGTAAGCTAGGCTGATATATGTAAGTTTTTCTTATTGTTTATTTGTTACCCTCAATACCAATATTATCCCGGGATCCCGGGATTAACTAAGTATAATCCCAAAATCACGGGATTAAAAATAAGGGGAGAATCGAATTCGAATCGCATCCCTTCCAAAACGGAAGTCGCGCTTTGCCTTAGTATAGTCATTTGAGTGCCTTTTACTATTTCCACCGACATATTATGTATGTATACATATTTCTACCATTTTAATTATTTATTTATTTATGCAATAGGTGTAGCCGGCCACGTGTTCCGTGGTTCATTAGATATATTACGTAAGTACATTAGTTTTGGGTATATAAAAACAGGCGCGTATTAAAATGCAACGTTGTGTCAAAATTTAAAGCAATCGCTGAGAAACTTTCAGAGATTTAAGATTTTGAGCAAAGAAACGTTTACATTTGTATTTATGTAGATGCGGACCACAGGTAAAAATATCTCATAATACATAAATTAATTGTGTTCACTGTGTCCAACATGTAAGGGCCTACATAGATCGTAATTATATTTAAAAAGTATTACACTAAATCATTATAATTTCCTGCGTCACGCTTTTTACAATTTAAAGTCATTTAAAAATTCGTTTATATATAATATTACCGCTTTGTTTATAAATATGTTTTATATTCTTTTTAAAAGAATTTATTTTATTTTATATTATTTGTGCTAATTCACTCATGTTTTAAAAAGAATTTGTAAAAAGCTCAAAGTTGAATTTCACGTCGAATAAATTGCATGGTCACAAAAAACGACGAGCTCAATTTACATCGTAACTGACCAAAGTCGGTCACAGTACAATTTGAGCTTAGAATTTTGTACTAGATAAAAATTAGGATGGCACAGGTAACACGCTCACAGTGGCGGCGAGGACAAATTTGCATCGTAATGGATATCCATGCTTTTCTCGTCAAGAACTTGTTTAAATTGTCTTTTGTATTCTAAATAAAAACATGTCAAGATCATAACTGGTTAGACAACAAGGACAAAAAGTTTAATACCTTTACAAAAACTATTCCTAAATAAAGAATATGTCCCAGAATTTGCTAAGGATATTGTTAGATAAGTACATTAAAATTTCTTAGCAATTGATTCATTGATAGTTTCAAATAAAAGAGTACAAAATAATCGGTGCCTAATTACAATACTCGCCAACAATCTAAATCAATAAATTTGTGCATAAAATTCGGTGTTTTTTTGTGTATCAATAGGTATTAATAAATACGTATTATTTCTCAAGCGGTATCTCCAACGGGGTGATCAGAGAGGATGGAACGCCAAGTATCCTGGTTCTCATATACTTCTTTTGCCCCCTCCAGTCTCATGATTTTCTTCACACATTTCCGCCTGGGAATGCGAAAGCTTTTAACCCTTCCATCAGCTAACACTCTGGCTGCTGGCATGAGTCAATCTTGGTCTTCCTTGGCTTGTTCTACCTCTCACTTTTACTCTGTAGATTTTTCACTCATCCTTTATATGCGCGCGAACCATCTAAACATTTCTTTCCATATTTTTAGTAATATTGTCCGCGATTTTTGTTATATTACTTATTTTATCCGCGAGGGTGACACCGTACATATTCCTAAGAAATCGCATTTATCTCACCTTTACTCGATTTTGGACATATTCAGGCCTTACTATCGTTTTTAGCATCGCATCGCATTTCGTATTCACATCTCCTCTTTCTGACTCCAGAACCTTAGTTTTGTTCATATTCATTTTCAATCCTTTGCATTTCACCCATTTGACTAGAGTCTGCAATTCCGCTTTTGATGGTGCTATAAGCATATATAGCATCGTCAGCATTTAAAAGACAGTCTACCACTGTGCCATCACGCTTATACCAGCTTTCGATGTTTGGAGGCAACTGTCCAAAATCAGCACTAATAGCTAGGCAGACATCGCGAAGCCCTTTCTAACGCCTGAATAAGCTTCCAAACATGGTGATATGAATACACAGATCGCAGTAATAAGCTCCTCATGACATTTTTAAGCAGGAGGCTCCAAAATTTATTTTACATTACTCTATCAAATGCTTTTTCTAGATCGACGATTTTTTGATTTTAGTAGAGGTTGACGTTTCATTTCTGCAACTATATGTATCTTAATTGTGTTCTCAACTCTGGTTCTCGTTGTAATATTTTTTTTATCGGCCTTGACTTCATTTGCGCTCCTGTCAAGCGCTCACTTATGTGTCTATTTTTTTTTTTTTTTTTTGGTTTCTGAGAGGCGAAATGAAACCCCCGCGGGCTACCCAGCCGGACTCTACGCCGACTGGGGAGTGTCGGACTCGAACCGACTAAACAAAACCCCTCTTTGCTGTTAGCCCTAGTGGCTTTTACAGCGTCACAGGTCGCGTTGGGGCGAGCGCTGAAGGCGCCCTGCCAGATGGTCGACCACCTGAGGGTTCCTCCAGCCGAGGGATGCCTCGTATGGAGGGCGGACCTCGGGCTCAAGGCGTCGCCAGGGGAGCTTTCCGCACCTGCGTGCATCTTAACGGGCTTCCTATTCGGGTGAGGGCCGGGCCTCTAGCGGACCCGGCCGGCGAGACGGCTGAGAGCCGGTTAGTGTGCCTAGTGTTCCGCGTGGCAGTTTACAATGTGGCTTAAGGCCCGCGTGTGTGCGTGTAGAGCTAAGTGATCGAGCTTCTAAACGTGAGAGCCTACGGGTGTCGCGGGGGTCGTCCTCGCCTCCGCCGGTGGGGGCGGTGCGGTCGTAGTGTGTAGGTTGGCATGTTCGAGTTCGAACGTGTAATGTCGTCGTCGCTGTCGCCTAACACATGTCTAGGTCTACGATAGCGTTTGCGGACGCGGCGTTCGGGGGTGTACGATGACGCCCTGACCACTAAGGGATTCGGGTGTAAGAAGGAACGGTGAAAGAAGCGTTGGGACGCCTCTTTTAGATATTGAGTTATAGAGGGTAATTCTAGGTCGTAGTGCAGATCTACGTTGCGCACGTAAGGAGGGACACCGGTAGCCCTGCGCATGAACCTATTCTGAATAACTTGGAGGGAGTTGATGTGAGAGCGCGCAGCGTGAGCGAATGCTACACTGGCGTACGTCATGATAGGCCTGACGCACGTCTTATATAAGGTAACTTTATGTCTGAGGGACATTTTGCTTTTAGCGCAAATGAGCATGTTGAGACGACCGAGGACGAACGCGGCGCGGTCGCGGACCGTTTTGATGTGTTGGCCGAAGGTCATGGCACTGTCAAGGGTGACTCCTAAGTATTTGACTTTCCTAGTCCAAGGGATATCCTGGCCGAAAAGTGTGATTGTTCTGAGAGTGTTAGCGCGGCGGGCGCGGCTGGTCGTCGTTCCCCTCGAGAAATACACGGCGGCGCTTTTCTCGGGGTTGACTTCGATTCTCCAAAGACGGAACCACTCGCCTAGGCTCGTGACCGCGACTTGGAGGAGTTGGGAGACTCTGAGGCGACTCCGGTCTGATGTGAACAGAGCGGTATCGTCCGCGAATAGGGCGAGCTCTACACCGGGGGTTTTGGGGACGTCGTTCGTGTAGAGCGAGTAGAGCGTGGGCGATAAAACGGAGCCCTGTGGGACGCCTGCCCTGATGGGGCGGGGAGAGGAGAGCACCCCTTCGACTCTATAGCGGAAGGAGCGGTCTGACAAAAAGTCCCGTACTATGCGTACGAGATCGTCAGGCACGCCGAGCCGGCGCAGCTTGTACACCAGCCCGGCGTGCCAGACTTTGTCGAACGCCTTCGCTACATCGAAGAAGAGGGCCCCCGTGCCTATAGTGCGACTCGGGCGGTTAAGGCCCTCCAGGATGTGTTCCGTGAGGCGGTGCACTTGTTGTATGCACGAGTGTTTGGCTCGAAAGCCAAATTGCTCGTCTATGAGGAGACCGGAGGTGTCTAAGTGGGCTTTGAGACGAGCCAGAAGGACCCGTTCGTAAATTTTCCCTACCACGCTAAGGAGACTGATTGGGCGATAGCTATTGGGGCTACTGCGGGGTTTACCCGGTTTCGGGATTCCGATGACGATCGCTTCCTTCCAGGCGGCTGGAAAGACGCGGTTCGCCATGGCGGCATTGATAATGGCTGCTAAGAGCGCGAGAAGGCGCATCGAGAAAATTTTTACTACTCGGTTGGAGATGCCGTCTCTACCGGGGGCTTTTCTAGGTTTGAGAGCCTTGACAATGTCCTGAACTTCGTCAACCGTCGCGGGTCTGAGTTGGCAGGGGACGGTCGCGGGCGGTAGGGAGCCTACTTCGCGATTGACCATGTCTAAATGATTCTGATCTACAGGTTGAGAGCTAGGTGAGCATTGGGCCTCCAGAGTGTCGGCCAAGAGTTCGGCTTTATCTACATCGTCGAAAGCTGTCTGTCCGTTCGGTTTCGTCAGGGGCGGCATTGTTTGGAACGTGTCCGATTTGAGAGACCGGGCCAACTTCCAGTAAGCCTGGTGCGTCGGCTCGATCTCTCGCATGAGATCGCTCCACCTGTTATCCCTAAGTTCGGAAATTCGGTATTTGACTTCGCGTTGGAGGGCGCGTAAGTTGCGTTTATTCGTTTCTGAGGGAAAAGAGTCGTAAGCGCGGGTCGCGGCGTTCTTGGCTCTGATCAGCCGACGGATGTCTCCAGGGAGCTCCCAACGGCGGTCGTTCGCCGCCGGGACCTCACGGGAGCACGAGGAGACCGATTCGCGGATGTGGGCGGTGAGCGCGTCTATCGCCGCGGTCGCGTCCTCGGCGGAACGGATAACGTCCGGTATCGCGTTAAGCCGCGGCGAATTCTCAGAGTTTAGCGTTTCGTCTAAACTCTGCCAATCCGTCACGGTTTTTGTGAGCGTCCTAGTGTCTATCATAGGTCCTAGTTTTAGTAATACCGGCCTATGGTCAGAGTCTAACTCGTGTAACGCCTCTATTGAGTGCAGCGTTAGAGCTACGTTCTTTAGAAGCGCTATGTCGAGTACGTCCGGTCTGTGTGTTGTAACTCTGGGATAGTGGGTGGGCGTCATGGGGGCGATAACGTCAAAGTTAAGGACATCGGTTAGTTCGTCTAAAGCTCTGCCATTTCGCGAGGTGGTGTGATGTTGTGTGTGTGTGGTGACGATGTTTAGCGTTGAGGTCGCCGGCGAGTATGACAGAATCGTCTAAATTTAGGAGGGCCTCTAGATCGCTTCTAATTAGCGCTTTACCGGGAGGGAGATAAACTGACGCGAGTGTGACAGGCGCGTGCCCCGTGAGGGCCACCCGGCACACCGACGCCTCTATGTTGGTGAGGGCGGGCGTATCGATCGGAATGCAGTGCAGGGACCTTCTGTAGTAGATAACAGTGCCGCCTTTGGGGGCGGGCACCCTATCGTTTCGCACGATGTTAAGCCCGGAGAGGCCGGGGTCGCGATTTCTAGGTTTCAAAAAGGTTTCCTGCACTAGCATTATATCTATTTGGTGGTCTCGCGTAAACTCGTGAAGAAGATCGCGTTGCCTGCGGAGTCCGTCCGCGTTAAAAAATGAGATTGAGAGCCCGCGCGGTTTGATGCGCGCGGAGGGAGTTGTCTCGTGGGTTTATGTGTCTATTCTTTCGTTATTTTTGCTTTTATTTTATTTTGCCTACGAAACTCTTAGAATAAGTTCATGAACCCAAGGGATCTTTAAACCCCAGGTTAGGAAACCCTACCCTATATTTTTCACGCTTCTTTGCTAGCGCTTTCTTTTCTGCCTTTTGCAGCTTGTATCTCTCTTTCATCAAATCTTTCATTCAGAGAACTATTTTTTGCAGCATCATAGCCTCTAGTCTCGCCATGCTTTTTCGTTTCTATACACTGTCTCTTTCACTTCACTATCCCACCATACATTCCCGATCTTATTTGTTCTCACTCATTTCTTTCCCGGGCTCGTTTTAATGTTTTCTGTAATTCTACGACTTTTTACGTATTTCCTCTTTAGTGTAGTGTAAAAAAATACAAAATAAAATTTAAAAAAAAGATATTGGATATAATATACATAATTAAAATCGTAACACTATCTTTTCTATCGTTATATTATTTCGGTGAGTGTTATTTAAATTAACAATATAACTCTTAAATACTGATAAAAAAACTGAACTGGTGGAATCAAAATGGTTCGAAACGGTATTGCGATTGTGTTGTCGTTTCTATGATTTGAAATTTTATTCGGTTTGACCTACTGTTGACACTGAATGCATTGAATAGAACAGCTTAGCACAATCAAGACCTCGGAGTCAATATGTCAAATCGTCAGGCATTAACCGTGGTCAAATAATGCGGTTATATGGAATCAATAGTTGTTTGTGGGTGGTCTGAAAGACCAGTTTCTATTATTGGGTAAATAAAATTATCAATTTATAAATGTTTGCATTATACAAATGTTGCCTATTGTTATTTTTTGCAACTGGCTTTATAAATATTTATAATTATTGTAAAAATGTAACGCTTATAAATAATGGAATTTATAAGAAGAACCTTCGTTTTAATGTCAGTTTAATGTCTCTTGCGCAAAATTTTATATAGTAGTGGATTTATTTCTATTGGATTTGAATAAAATGAAGTTAATTTTGCAAGTTAGCACCATAGATGACAAAAAATAAATATTTTGAATTTAAAAAGACAGAAATGCTATTTATATAAAAACGTATCAGTCGGAACAAACCAATAGTCGTTCGGTGACCTGCTGGCTGTCCACAGTGGAAATGAAGTAAAGGCATCCCGGTTGCATTGTTCCTTTGTTGCTTGTTCGTGGCCAGAACCTTTGTCCGAGAATTGTTTTATACAGAATGTAAGTCACGAATAGCATATACTGTTAAAGTGAAAAGAGACGACTACTGCCCCTACTTTCAGTTGAGAATTGGCACATAGCTCTGTTCCTTTTCACAGCCTATATTTTTGGAGTTGGCTGCTATAAGATGTTTCATGAATTATAGATTAATTTTAAACAGAGCTAAAATGAGCTAAGCTGTACTTAGGTTTACTAAATATAATGTATATAAAAGAAAAAAAAAAGAAATACAACCGACAAAGTTAAATTAGCTGAGCTATAAAGTTCTTAGATATACTCTGAATGAGAGGGTTTCTCCACTCGTTAAAAAATTTCTCACATCTTATTTGTAAAATAGATCCTTATTAGGATAACAGAATATTCAAACCAGTATGTATTTTATTTGTACCTATAATAATGAGACTATTATTTTTGATCGTTTATTAAATAATAAAATATAAAAGTAAAATAATATTAATAAAGTAAGGTAAAATATGAAGTGCTAATGATAAAAGTAAATAAAAATGGTTAAGAATAATCAGAATAAACATTATTTTGGCATACAATAAATATTGATAAGCAATAATATAAAAAGATTAATCTATTGGACTTATAAGTTCTCAATTCTGTACACTTAATCTCATATCTTTCAGCTGTTGATTTTCCGAAAAAAAAATGAATTAAAATAAAAATAAAAATAAGTGACATTGTTGAGGTAATTGTATTAAAACGTATATATAAATCCTTTACAACTTCTTTTATTTTATTCGTATGTATTTAATATAAATATAATATATACAAACCTGTTCTCATACTCAATACGCATAACACATACACACACACGCACGCACACACATTTCTTTTCATATTTAAGTACACACCTACAATCACATGTACGTGTATGCATACAAATGTACTCGGTCAAATTCAAAGTACTATGTCAACATCCTCACAATTACGAGTCAATGAAAAATGAGCATTAACCATTATCTAGTCTATATATGTCTAGTGCCCATAACACAAGCGCTATGCAGCTTACTTTGGGACTAGATGGCGCTGTGTGAAATGTCTGAGTATTATTATTATTATTATTATTATCTTGCTCTTTACTATGATACAGTTAATACTAGTATAGGAAACAATTGCACAAATATTGTAATCTATCTTCTATCTATCTATAGTACTATATAAATCTCTAGCGTCCGTCTGTAATTATAACTTTATTGTCAAATTTTTTGATAGATAGTCATTTTATGACTCACTGACATCGGTTCTACCATTTTTAAAATTTTTGTCTGTCTGTTTGTATGTCCTTTTATAACTGAAGAACGGCTTGACCGATCTTAATGAAAATTGGTATGTAGTAAGAAATGTGACTGCGCTCATGGAAAGTTACTTATTTTTAAAAAATGTATCTCTAAAGGGGTAAAAAGGGGAATGAAGCTTTGTATTGGAAATGATAAACAGCTGAACCGATTATGATGAAATTTGGCAGTGAGATAGTTTGACATCAAAAAACGGACATGGGCATTTTCTTTATCGAAAAATTTTTTTATCAACCTAAGAGAGTGAAAAGGGGATGAAACTGTATCGGAAACGCTAAATCCCGGTAATAATAAAATTTGGTGCGGTGGTAAGACTTTTTTTATCAAAAGTACATAGAGTACATTTTTTCAAAAATCTGTGAACACGGGAGGAAGGAGGACGAAACTTTTTACGGGAAATGCTAAACCAGTGAACTGATTATGATGTAGAACGGATTTAGATTGAAACCTGGGAATGGAAATGGGCTACTTTTTATCAAAAAACTACCCCTAACGAAGGTGAAAACGGGGATGAAACTTTGAATGGGAAATGCTGAACCGCCGAACCAATTATGATGTTTGGCACAGAGAGGGTAGGTATGTGCATGGACAGACGTAAGATAGACGTAGATTTTTTATCAAAAACCATCTTTAAACATACTTTGAACATACTTCGGGAAAGCCATGAAAAAATTTTTCGCACAGACGAAGTCGCGGGCACAACTAATTATCTATAAAACTTTGACAAATTGTTTGGACGTTTGTCGTAATAAGAAAGAGTGTAAAAGTCATTTTAAAAAATATTAACCTTTGCGTATTAATATTTATTGTACACACGAACAATAAAAATGGTACATCACAGAGAAAAGATAAGCGAAATTTAAAGCCATTTAAAGAAATTTAAAGACATTTCTGAAAGAAATTTCTTCCAGCAGAACTGGAATACATACTTATTCTTTTGAAGTTTTTTTCTTTTTTTATATTTTAAGATTCAGTTTATCTTTTCTGTTAGTCAATCGAAGGATCAACCAGTCAACTCTGTTAGTAGATCAAACGCGGCTGTGCATTATTCAATGGAAGACTTTCAGCATCTTGTACGATACAATTTAAAAAGAAAGTGCAGCCGATGCGGTTTTATTTCGCCCCGACGAATATTGTTTCTTGCGGTATTTGAAGAATATTGGATTGAAATTATGCCTTTTACATTTTGCAAGGATATGCTACAGAGAATTATCAAACATGCTTTTACGATATACGAGCAAAAGTCAATCGGTAAATATTTCATAAAAGCAAATTCACAAAAATAGATTTCTGTAGGTACCTAAATATAATAGCTTTTACTATATGATAATTACATTTCAAATACCTCATCTGTAACCTTCTCTGTTAAAAAAGATTGCCGTATAAAAATAATACCTGAATTACCTAAAAAATATAATATTTAAGTTAGAAAACCTATTTTGCTTTTAGTTTACAATTACAAGGTATTTTTACATAATTGTGTATTTTATGCGTATCTATCCTATCTTTACATAAGTTACAGGTTTTGTTTGGAGTCCATAGGAGCAGTGACATTACAGGTCAAGTATTGTTCAATAGTCTAGTCACAATAGCATACCTCATACCATATTCGTCAACTAGCAAAAGTCGCGTGTATTCGATCGCGTGCCGAACTTGACCTCCGTGCTATCTCAATCCGATGCTCAGATAACCGCCTACAACGTTCTCAGCGGGACATTGAAATTTTTAAGAAAATTTTTAATATCCTTTAATATCAAAGGAGGAAGGTTGACTTTAGTCTCAAAATGGCTTATGCCATGGGATAGAATCGTCATAGAATTATACATGACTGGATAACGCGTTTGTTGTCGTGATTCTGTTTATAAGATTCCCCTGCGAAAAGATATTTACCCACAGTCAATACCAAAGAAGGATTCTAGATGTTTATGCGATCGAAAAAATAAAACGAGCAAGAGTGGCACCTGTACGTTACAAAAACTAGAAATTAAATATATATATAAAATTAATGTAAACTTATTTAGATATAATAATGTACGCGTATTTAATATAAGCATAACATTAAGATTATTATAAACCACCAATGTGCGTGTCGAATCACTATCAGTGAAGAATTTCTTAAACAAGATTCATAATGTTCATTTAATTGGTAGCAAAAATAAAGTATTTCATAATATCACATACAACTTTTACGAACAAAAATATTTTCTCCTGATTGGCATGATTCATAGTATGGCTATTTGTATCCCACAAAATTTATGTCTCACCATATAGTATAATACTTTAGTAAAACCTCACCTAGAGTATTTAGTAGAAGTCGGGGGCTACGCATGAAAATCAAATATAAAATAATTGCAAACACTGCAAAATAAAATAATAAAGATACTATATCATTGTAATTACCTTACACCGCCACACATACTTAACAAAAACACAAGATTATTTACATAAAGCAACTGCACACATATAATAATTGCATCCCTATTTAAAAAAATACTCTACAATTAAGAAGCAATTTACTAACTTAAGGAGCATTTAAAGAAATGAGACGAATACTATTACTTGGGTATGTTTCGACTCCACGTCTGCCATTGTTATCACTGTGGTCTAATGCATAAATGAAATTTCTCATGTAATTTTTTATGCGAAATATCTTTAACCTGAATGTTTGTCCTTGACACTGCGAAAAACACGGTTTTACGGTGGCTGAGCATGTAACGGAAAATATCCCACATCTCAAAAACCACATGACAGATCTCATTCAAACCATTTTTCTTTGAAAGGGCTTTTGATGTTCTACTATCTCAAATTTCTCCAGAATTTTCTGCGTCATAGTTGAAAAGTTAGAGGGGACACACATTTTGTACTATTTTAGAAGCACATGTCTCATTAACTATTGGGTTAAATAAAAAAAACAATTCAAAATCCCTATATCATTTTTGAAGACTGATCTAAAGATATCCCATACGCTTATATGCACTGGACTTTTTTTTCATCCTTCAGTTATGTGTATGGAGTGCCACCCCTAATTTTATCTATTTCGAAGTTTCACTGCACCATTGCGTAACGATTTAAAGAATACACCTACCTTCCAAATTTCGCCTCCAAGAAAAATAATTGTGACGTACGGACGCCGTTTGTAGGGTTCTATATTTTTCCCATTGGCCCCCAAAAATATTTTTAGGGTTCCTTAAACCCTAAAAATATTTTTCGTAAAATAAATTTTTTAACTTTATTTATATATATAACAATGAAACGTCGGTTTAATGAATAGAATATGGCATATCGGTGGTTCAAAAATATCCTCTTGAAATGCTATCAAACTTTCGGTTAATGCTCTACTCTTCTAATGAAACTCACGATCATGGAAACTGCGTAGAATTAAATACGGAAGCAGCAGTTCGCCCAACAACTTTTAAATGCACTCCTAACGTACAGAATGCTTTTGTTAATTCTAAAACGAGATTCAATTCAACTGCAAATCGTATTTGCAAGAAGAAAATAAATAAAATAAACTCTAACGATGTTTTCAATAGCGCGCTGTTAAAAGTTTCAACAAAGTGATATACAATATTTTTTTATATTATTTAATATTTTAGCTTCACAACAATAATTTTAAGCACATCAATATCATATCATCATATCGATCTGTTAATCAAAGCAATCTGTGTAATTTTTTTAACATTTCGATGACAAGATTGGTGATGTAATAGGTTACTTATTAATTAATGAGGCTGTATGATTAGAATCTGACTTTAGTCTTTGTCAATGATTCACTAAGTGGTCGTGTACAATGTTGTCGAATAAAGGTAATCAGAGATAGTTTAATTTAATAGTTTAATAGAAGCAGTCTAGTGCAATCAGAATTAATATATCCTCAGCGGTATCCGCGAACGGTCATTGTTTAAATATAGTCAAAATTAATAAGCAGCTAACTCATTGACAAGTTTAGCAAACGCACTGTGTGTGCTTTTAGATAGATAATAACCCAATTTTTTCTGATATTACAAATTTAGAGATTGGAACGAGGGTCGAAAAAATGGTATGGTCATCAAAATATACGACGCAAAAAAGTACAATGGCGAAAAAACTCGACAATCGGTTGTCAAAAGTAGTAGCAGATTTTGTGCTAGAAATATAAGGAGTATAAAGTTTCAGAGGAAAGTAATAAAGCAGTCAAGGAAGAACACGCTAAGAAATCATGTACGAGCTTTATTGCAAATTATATTTCAGAGACTCCAGTTACTTTACGTGATGGGGTTTGAGATTCACTTCATTCAAATAATTTCACGAGGTTAAAAATGCATCTTTATCTTAAAGGTACTTCTTTAAATGTAAGGTGGAACTTATGTTAATAATATTAACCATTATTATCACTGAGAACAGACATCTACGAATTAAATCACCTTTACTTTTTTTTAATTTATATATTGAAAAAATCACAAAAGTTCATGGATGATATTCAAAGTTTTCACAGTAGTTGACACTCAAATCATAATATTTTTTGTATCTGGCTAATCTAAATGTAAGCGACAGCTGGTTACCCTATTCCTAGCTTAGAATACATCCAAGTCGACTCATAAAATGAACTTATAACAAGTTATAATATTTGTACCTAGCTAATCTATGTGTAATTAACAGGTGGTTAACCTATTCCTAGGTTAGAACACAACCACGCCAACTTATAATATCAACTTATGTCAACTTGTAAAATTTGTACCTGATTAATCTAAATGTGAGTGACAAGTGGTTCGCCTATTCCTAGCTTAGAACACATCCAATCCATATGCTTTCTAGAAAAGTTTGTCTTTTACTGGCAAGAGTTGAAGCAGTCTAAGTTATATATTCCTTTCTTCATTTTGAGCAATACATCACAGATCGTGAAAACAGAAGTAAACAAGTGCACTTGCGTTCTAAACAAACATCCTAATGGAAGTTGAATATTTTCCATAGATTAATATGCTAAGCACGCGACTTCTTCTAGCGGCCGCGAAATCCAAGCAATTTTCTCTACGCGGAAACGTAATTGAGCACTGTTATATAAAATGGATATGCCTATTCCGGCTTACATTAAACGTGATTTAAATGACTCCACTGCTATCGTTTTGATGTATGTGACGGATTTCATTGGATACGAGTCGTTCTCAGGGTCGAAGTCAATAATTTCAATGAAAAAGATGGAACCTTTATGACATCATTTTGTTATTCATCAAAACCGCTTTGTACGGTTCACAATCACCGATAATCATACAGATAAATTACTGAGTAATGGGTTTTTAATTATTAAATATAATAAATAAAGGCGTTTTGTATTTTTTGTACGTAAGCACATGATGCCACGCCAAGGTTTTCTTATCATCTCAATAAAATAACCTACTCTGCATCTTTCGGGCGGTCTATGCTGGACAAACAATGTCATATTGTGGCCAAGAACTAGCAATATTCTAAGAGCAAACTACGCTATTCGACTCTCGAATACAGAATAGTTAGATACATATCTGTCGGTCAATTAAGTATGGTGATAGTAACTGAAATTATAATATGATCGCGACATTATGTTAATTGATAAGACAAAATATAAAAAGTAAACTTAAACAGGACGGTGTTTCAGTACTTTTAACAGGAAAGAAGTACCTTTATTGTCTATTTATAATTATATAAGCGGGTTATACAAAGCAGACTTTCTTTGAAAATAAATGTATTCAAAGCTTATGATTATGAAAGCCAATATTACGTTATCTTTAGTGACCTGTGTATTACATTGTCTGATCTCATATAAAAAAAATTCTCAAGGTATGAAAATGTTAACCGACTGTCTCGTTATCATTGCTTTTCAACCTTTGAAGGACACTAAAGGCCACTAATCTCTTTTATAAAACGTACCAGAGTAAATATTCTGTTATTTATGTCGTCTGAGTTGGCTTATGAATGCTAATTTGAGTGAGAGATATCTCTCATTTGGCGGCATCAGTCAGCTACTGTCCGCTGCCTGACTATGAGTTAATAAAGTTATATGTAAATGAGAAACATAGGAAGCGAGAGACGATCAGCGAATAATTCTGCTTGCTTTGAGAAAATTATCTAACCCGAATGCAGTAAATGCAGGAAAAGACACTGTTTTTTTTTAATTTTTTTTTTTGGATTCGGGGATACAGCATGAAGATATAAATGTATATATTATGTATGTATTTAAAAATATTAATATGGTATTGAGTTGCAAATTTTCTCAATAATGTGAATTACATATTAATTTATGTAGATGATTCGAACATTTAGAAAGAATATGCGAAGAACAACTTACGAAGAAAATCTACAGAGCAAAGATCAGTGGTAGTAGAAGTCAAGGAAAAATAAAGCTCTCATGAAGATCAAATAGCCCGAGTCTCGGTTAATGGCTACACACATACTTTGGCGAAGAAGACAATAAATAAGTGAAGAAACCAAAGAGGTTTCCGAAGGTAAATTAAGAGCCGCGATAATAATTACAGTCTCTCCCATTAAAGATATAGCATAAATATCGTGGAAATCATGTGTGTTCTATGTATTTTTTTTAATTTCTGTAACTGAACGCATGTTTTACTGAAGAAAATGAATGAAAACAAGTCAGTGAAAAATTCCTTATTTTGCTCTGACACGCTTAAAGTTTCATTTTTTTATATTACAATATTTTTACAATTCCTTATTGCGAATATGTAAATAGGTTTTACGATTTATAGCTACTGCATTACATTTTATTATTTCGTTGGTTCTTAATTCAAAAATGCATGTCATTTGAGAACTTGCTTTTAGCCAAAATGAAAACTAATGTAGCTTGGAAGACAGAGAAAATTTCCATCACAGTTTAAATGGGAAAATATTAAGACATAAATGAACCATTACGTGCACAGTATACGCTATTTATTAAATAAACTCAAAGCTAGGCTGGGAGTTAAGATATTTTTATTAAATTCCAGCCGAGGCCGTTTGAACACGTTTGCTTCCGATGCAAATGGCTTGCACTCACTGTGCACTAGACAGATATTGCAATATCCCCCGTATTTTATTGTTAGGACAATCTCTGTGTTGATATCACGTGTTTAAATAAGTGTTTGTTTTTATCGAGTTATATGCCATTTAATATTTTGAGCTTTATTTTTACCGGACCGTGGTAGAAATATGGGGCTTATGATTTTAGTAGCATATATGTATGAACGTTATTGTACGAGTATATATATAAAAAACTACGTAACCTATTTCAAGGTATGAGGTACCTTTGAACTCGTCTAAAGGCTACATTGGTTATTGAAAAATTATTATATACTCAGCATAAAGCTTAGGACTAAAAATAAATTCATCAGGCCCATCCATGTTGAGCATCAAATTCAATAATTAGAGAAAATCATTTCAAAAATATGTACACAACTAATGGGGTAAAAACGTCATATAGAGAAATATTTTTCATATGAAAACAATGTACTGACTTAAGTCATTAAAAATAACAGTCATGAAATTAAAATTTAATTCACACGTAGGTACATTACACTTCAATGATCTGATTACGTATAATTTAACAGAAACATGCAAATAAAAAATTAAATATTTAACTGTATGTTCTTGGTTTCATTGTCGGAGTCAGAGGGCAAAATCAAAATAAAGGCGTCAAATCAAAATATTGGTCTCAGACTCCTTCAGTGAATTCAAAGGAATTAAAGAAATTGCAGCTGTTTCATCTTGTTTGCAAGTTTTTTAATAACATTTAAATTCTTAACACTGACAAGGAAAATCTACATGGCGAAAGCGAGTGGTAAAAGAAGTCAAGTAAGACCAAGGCTAACTTACGAAGATCAAATAGCCAGAGTGTTAGCTTACAGAAATGTGAAAAGCACTGGCATAGATAGGCGAAAATGTGTGAGGAGAATGATTAGACTTGAGGAAACGCAAGAAGTACGTAAAAACCGCGAATCTTGATGCTCCATCCTCTCTGACTACCCCGTTAAGGATACAGAGTGAATGTATGTATTTCAATTCTTTCAAGCTGGTCTACAAGACACTAACATGATAAGGATGTATTATAATTAATATATAGAATATGCGCTCCGTCCTCTCTGACTACCCCGTTGGGGATACAGCGTGAAGTTATGTTATGTTATGTTATATAGAATATGACAGATGCGTATCTTTGTTAGTCGCAAAACCTGTCACTGTTTTATTCAAATGCAAACATATATATTTTATTGACAAAATGCGGCGTAAAGTTGTGATTTGTTGGGCTCTGTCCGTCTCGAATGCGAAAAAGAGACACTTTTAATCTATAAAAACAACGACATAACAACGAAGGTCTGAATTATAATCTTTAAAATTAAATTTAAAATCAATAACTTTAATTTCAACTTTAAACTTGCGTAACTAATATGCACATTGTAAATTATCAATCAACTGCACACAAATTCTATTATCCAAACAAACTTATTACCGCCTTATACAAAAACACAATGACTATTGATTTTCTGGCTAGTTGAACAAATATCTATTTCAAGTTGGCCAGGTATTGCTCAATAAAAAATGGCAGATGTTGTCGCTAGGACAAGAGTTCAAACAAAGCGAAGACGGCCCATCCCTTTTGTTAAGTAAACTACGCATTCAAAATGTTCCTCGAATTACAAAATGTTTAGCTATTTGTTAAAGTCGTATTAAATTCTGTCACTGCAGTACCGGGATGGCAAATTATTTTGTCACTGAGACGAACGAAAACATTCTGTATGGTTTTTACAGTAAGAGCTTTCAAGCACGTTGAATTTAAATTGTATTTTCTTAATTGTAGCATAACGCAATGTTTGAATGAGAGACGTCGATAAATTAAATTCGTTTCCGCCATGTGAATTCTAAAGACATCTCAATTTGTTTTCTGTTATAGGAAGAGAATATTTTTTCAAAAGCACACAGCACTAATGGCATTATGTCTACATACGACATTCGTGACAAGATCAATATATCGCTATTTTATTTCATAGTTTATTAACAGTTTCAAAAAGCATTGCTTACCAAAAACTACATAAATACCAGAAGGTAATGCCCATTTAGGTATTCAAATTACGTTATGACTTTATGACGTTCTATTTACGTAGGTAGTAACATAACATAACATAACGCTGTATCCCCAACGGGGTAGTCAGAGAGGACGGAGCGCCAGGAGTCGCGGTCGTTATACACCTCTTTCGCTTCCTCAAAACTCATTATTCTCTTCACACATTTTCGCCTAGGTATACGAGTGCTTTTGACATTTCCGTCTGCTAACACTCTGGCTATTTGATCTTCATAAGTCAGCCTTGGTCTTCCTTGGCTTCTTTTACCACTCACTTTCGCTCTGTAGATTTTCTTCGTCAGTCTTTCATCACTCATTCTTTCCAAGTGCCCGAACCATCTAAGCATTCCTTTCTTCATTTTTACAATAACACTGTTGTGCAACCCTGTCATACTGCGTATTTCATCATTGCTTATCCTGTCCGCAAGCGTGACACCGCACATATTTATGAGAGATCGCACCTCCGCAGCATTTATCATCCTTTCACTCGATTTCGGGCATATCCAGGCCTCACTATCGTACAACAAAGTTGGCACCAACACCGCATTGTGGATGGCCATTTTGGCAGTGTTAGATATATTCATACTACTCACTAATGCGGACAGAGCACCGCAAGTAGTAATTTTTGTTAATGGCGTGAAATACAATCTATACTAATATTATAAAGAGAAAGAGCGGATTTCGTAAGTTTGTTTACAAGTAGAGAGTAATCTTTGGAACCACTGCACCTATTGGCCGCTTTTATAATTTTCCGTCGCACGTTTTTATCGCCACGTTTTTACCGTCCACGGTACGGTAATCAGTCTCTACCGCTGACACAATAGAGAAGCATTTTGCTGCCTATTGTAGTACCTATTGTAACGTTAAAAACATTGTTACGGTGGTTACGTCCGAGATCCTAAGGATCTCTAATAAGACACAGATTCGTGCATACTCGTTTCTTCGCCCAGCGACCGGATCGTGTCGCTGCGTGCTCAAGACTACTTTTTATAGATGCAAAACTTATGACTAAAAAACAGATACATCGTTTACAATTAAATTACGCTTACGTCTTCTAGCTCGCCGCGATCAAAGTTAGTAGTCAGCAAAACTGCTGTGACGTGCCCCTACAACGTTAAAAACGTGACGATAAAAACGCGCGACGATAAATTATAAAAGCGTCCATTGGAGAATTAATTCGCCATTTCGATGGTACATTGAAGATTGACATAGGCTATATATTATGAATTAAATCTGGGCGAAATCGTGATGGGCCGCTAGTCAGAAATAAAAATATATTTTCGTCATATTACATTCCGTCAATTTGAATAAGGAAAAACAACAATAACGTTATCTAACGAAGATGTTAGATGATCATTAACAGGTCTTTGTCCAAAACTAAAAGTTAAAACCTACAAAAGGAAACAAAAATCATAGTCTCTAGTTATAAAAATGTATTGCCGATGACTACAATGCTTATATAAGACAAAAATCTCGCAGTCATTACGCATCCTCAACCCGTGACTAAGACAATAGACAATATTTTTATTATTTGTTAAAGGCCGTGGTATGGAGAAAGAAAAAACACTTATAGGCATTCGGTAGACGGCAACTCAACACTGTGTAAACAACGATAAAAGTATTTGCTAAGACGAGACGTACAAAGATCTGTGTAAACACTCGGATACGCCCACAATGCTGTCGTTGAGTCGATACGCTGTCCGCCACTACTTTTGTTATGATTTCATTTTAATGATCGTCGTATCATATGAATGTATTTATATAAGTTCAAAAAATTCTGAATTCTTTATTTAAGGAAGCCTAGTTAAATGACATTTTAGGAAGTCAAAACATCCTGTTCAGAAAAACTTTTTACTATAAGAACTGATAAGAAACTTAGTTATATTATACGCAGGGAGCAGGCTTTTAATGACACTAAAAATTCATTAAATATTAATGTTACATTGCTTTATGCTGCTTCGAGAAAGTAAATTGTCAACTATTTATAATGCCGCGCAGGCCGTAAAAGTCAGCAAAGGATTGCTATATACCACAGAACTTGTATTTAAAGGCAATAGGCTAGCAATTTATCACTATATGATTCGGCTTTGCCAGCTGTAACCTCTAATAGTAAATGACAGAGGTCCAAAATATATCTAGTACAATTTACGGGCACCCCCACGGGTGCCTCGAGAAGCTTACTCCAGGATAGAAGCCTTGGCTTTTTCGACGACAATTTTGAACGCCTTTGTGGTGTCTTGATATGCCTCGTAAACCCTCGCCCTTTTTTGGGCTGTGGTTTGCCTTCGGCTTTGGACTCTAATGTACTGGCGCCTGACCCGCAGCTAGATTTCACGCAATTGCTTCGAACAAATTATGATGATAAGTTCACTTATATAGGAAATAGTGTGAATTTACCAGCTGTGCCCCGCAGATCCACCCGCGTTAAATTTATTATATTTCAGGAATAAAATATAACCAATATTATTCTGTCAAAAGAGACTTATTCGTCAAAATTTGTTCAACCCTTCCAGAGATAAGCGCGAGTGAATAAAAAGACGAACAAAAACTTTAAAAATGCGTGTTTGAATTTTGATAACGTGCAAATAACTATATGAAAGTGAGTAAGCCTTTATTTGTAAATCACAGACAAACACTTCAATTTTATTTAACATAATGTGTGTGCTGTACGTACCTATAGGTAATAAATACGCATTATTTCAAAGCCAAATTATATAAAAATCCAATTTGTTATTTTCCTTCTTATTGTAAAATTTGTTACTAGCTTTCGCTTACGGCTTCATTTACGTGGAAGATGTTTATAATATTATGCATCTTCTCTCGCATCCTGTAGTGCGACACCGCCGCCTCGCCGTCGCGTTGTATTATCGCCATACGTTTCCCGTGTACTACGACACGTAAAAATATCAATATAGACTTAAGTTCGTAGCCCTCGCATAAAATGTTTCATGCATTAAAACTGTTCTGGATAATTACATCTTTATCACGGTGGACATGATATCAATCTCGAACGTAAATTATAAATAAGCAGAGAGATAAGGCATTCATTTTAACATATCGTTTTTTTCCAAAATTTCTAAGCATTAACCCTTGATTTTATTCTTTCCAGCCGAAGCTTCTACGTAATATTTCACAAATACGCTAGGTAACAACTTCTTAATAACTTAATTATATGATAGGATTAGTAATTATGAATATAACCGTAAAAAAATATTCGATATACAATGAAAAATGAGGGGGTTATATAATAAATTTAAACAGTGGGAACAGGGTGGGGATAAAGTCCGTCTCTGTTACTGCTAGCGCTGAGCAATGACACTGCTAGTTTATGACGCCACATCTATGTATCGCTATCTCGCTCTAGCTTATCTCCAATCCGCTTCCACTACTGAAATTTAAAAGTCAATAACAAAATTTCTTTATTTATTTGAAAGTTTGTAAGTATCTTCGTTGTCCCACAGTATCAGTCCCACAGTATCCCACAGTAACAGTTGCATCACAGTTTTATTTAGATCTACAATGAACTTAAAACTTACCTTACTTTTAGATAAGTTACGGTGAGTCATGGTTAATCCCCCATCAAAGTTTCTCTAATAAACACACAGTGGTCCAAAACAACAATCTCTAGTTAGCGGCAAACTAATCTAAGTTTAAAGTGAACATGCGATATCGGTCCCTAATCTTCGCGGCTCAAAAGCGTTGCCTGTCGAATTTCACGTACAATTTGCGTTGAAAAGCCTTTGAGCCGGAGCTAATGTTTTCGCTAAGCGATTCGTTCAAATTGTGAGACAAGGAGGGCGTTTGTTTTTAGTAAATTGCTCGCTTTTACCGCCTTGAGAGTCTTGCGATGCCATTAAATACATTTCGGTCTTAAATTGTATAACGGACGCTGTTTAGAAGAAATATTAATTAAACTTGGATTGCAAAAAATAAAATAAATATATAACAAACTTTGGTCATAATATCAAGTAAAATGTCAAGATAATACATAATTTTGCTTACTAAATCTATTTTTGGTTTGATTTTATAATTATGTTTATATACATTGTGTGTGTGTTGTATTTTCACTCAAATTACTTCTTTCATTAATTAGAGAATGTTATAAATTATAAGATTGCAATGTTCATAATGTTTTTAATAATTCCTTAGGAAAAGCTCTTAGTAAGTTTAATGATATTTATAAATCACCTATTTGTACGTTCAAATAATCTGTGTGAGTATGATAACGTTAACAATAAAACAAAAATATATCTCGTTACGGAAATGTTTGGCGTCACTTCCTCAGAGATTGTGTTACTATTCAATCAGCCAGTCTTTGTTCGATTGACGTAGTACACGAAAGAAGAGGAATTTGGGAACAAATACAAATTACCGGTGGCGTATTTACTTACGCGGATCGCTTTTGGGTCGTACATCATAGAAAGTATCGCTTACCGACAAATTAACGGATGGGAAAATGTTTGCACGAGAATGGCGTATCGCAATTGTTTTCGTTCCTGTTTTTATCGTATCATATGTCTGTTACTCTACATCATTCCTCGTTTAGTTAGAACATGTAACGCTCTCCGGCTATATACAAACTTATTTTGTCATAGTTTTCTCACCAACATTGTTAACTTTGACGCATTAAATAATATTTTACGGCACAACGTAAACAAATTTATAGTGCAAGTTCAAGACTTTATGGCGGTCGAAAATAATTCACAACCAAGCGAGGCTCAGAGCTTATAAATATTTAAAAAATTTCGTTTCATTGTGGACTACTCACTGGGATACTATTTTTCGACTGAGCTTGCAGCTGCAGGAATCGTAAGAGTGTCGTATCGCGTGATTTACGACATCTCTCGCTGAGACCTTACCTACTTTATATTAACAAATCATACACCGGAATGGAGTAATATATGCACTGCAGTGATTCATGGGAAGGCCACTAAAATGCTTGTTTATGGGTCGAAAAGAAATTGATTTCAAATTTTACTGCATATTAAAATAACCTTTGGTATTTCATTGCCACTTATTTTTAAAAGAATATTATAAACGACGTAAAGATATGTCGTACAAGCTGGCACCCTACAGCTTTCTGGTTTTAAATTAATGTAAATATAAATTCAATTAATTGAAAAATAACTTAAGCTATAATGCTAATTTACTGTTTTAGATTGCGCAATTCGTTTTTAATACTAAGTAGCGTTTTATTAAACTCTTAATATTTAAAGTGAAAAACGACTTGTGAATGATAAACACTCCGATATCTTTACTTCTAAAATTTAAAAGAATTTTAAAATGGACTGAAAGTAATGAAGTTACTCACTAAGATTTTCTTAATTAAACATACATCTACTAAAAATCAGTTCAATTTTCAAATATGAAACTGAACTCGTCTTGTAGCTGTGCAAAGATAATTCAAGGCCACTTGCGTGTATGTAAACAGTACCGTCCGCCACCTCGCTCCTATGCTGTGGTATATCCACATATTATTGCTGTGTCCGCCATTGAAGTACCAAGTAGGTTGTCCAGATGTGTGAACGCATGTCCATTACTTCGTTTCTATTTACTACCCGAATTTGGACTGTAGTCCATACGTATAATAATAACTTAAATTGATACCAGCAATTTCAAAGTCATCCGTCTTTAATACTGCACAAATACATCTACAACATATGTTCGTAAGTACTTTGTAATCAACATTAAGCCATCTAATTCACCGGTAACGCAAGCATACGCATAAGAAGATGCCAATCTCTAATTAATTTGTGCTCCTAACAGTGTCGATTCAGTGACCGGCCTTCAATCAAACTGACGGTGATTCAATTTAAACGTATCAGATATTCAAGGCTACTTAGCAAAATAGAACAAAGATTAAAAGATGAAATGTAAAATATCGATTCAAATGTTACCTAACCATGTGGGTATCATGTCTCACGAAGCATTTTTAAAATTATAACGTTTTTATAAATATATGGTAGCTAATAGTCTAATAATTCATATCGGATGATATATTATGTGTGTTGGAAAAGCTTTTAATTCTGTAATACTTGCTAGAAGGTAATAAAATATCTTCTAAAATAAGTTTTTTAAGAAGATAGTGTTTCTTTTGAGTAGTAATCATTAATTACATATATATCGAGTGTCTAGGATTACTTATTGTAGTTTGCATATTTTGATATTGTGCATAATATACAGTACGACACAACATAGATGTACCATCGGTAAAACTTGAAAACTCGATGGTAAAACCGATCACTTTAGAAATACACAACCAAAAGAAATTGCTATTGCGTTTGCATAGAGACTATTCTGGCCTAAAGCAGTAATAAGCATTGGTGATTTTGAAGTTGTGTTCAATTCGATAGTGATCGGTTTTACGAATTTAGGCCGATGCTACATCTATGTTGTGTCGTACTGTAGAATTGAGCAGATCATGATCCTACCTCACTATTACGTGAACCAGTACCAATTAATGAAATTACCTATTGTCTAGCAACATTGATGTGTCCAATGAAAGATCGAGTGGCTTGATCAAAGCGCTACGTTTGCAAATAACTTTTCCGAGCTTTATACTTAGTCACGTCTGACTAATATCATGCGTCATATCTGACTGGATATGACGTAAATTTGTTAGAAGCATTTCATGACCCTAGTGGCACTATTTCCACAATCTCCGATTGGTTTACGTGCAGAAGATGACGACGTCAAAGTAAATTAAATAATGCACTAAAAAAAGTGGTAATGGGTCGATCAACTTTTTTTTGTTTTACTGCCGTCTGTCTACGTATACTGTCAATTCCTAACAAAAATTACTCGGAAAATATAGTTACGTATTTGTTTCAAACTTAAATATTACATACATCATAGAGCTCATATCTGTTCCATCAATATAATATTGAATTAACTTTTAATAATATTACGATATTTTGCGCTACTTTTGTGGTTGTCTAGAAGGCAAAGCACTTTCAATTGTCCAAAGAATAATTTTACTATTCTTTTATTTTCTTTTATTCCATTGAGCACGGATTTATATTAAGAAAATTATTATATGTCCTATTCAGTTATTATGAAATTAAAGAAAAAATATTTTATCAAACTTCTTAGTTTGACAAAATATTTATAACTATAAATAATATTATAATTAACTATAAATAACTGGTCTCGTGACCAGTACAAGAAGTAATTGACCAGTCCTAATAATAAAATAGTTAAACGAGAAAAGTGCTAGAAAGCTACGAGCAGAAATTACAACAATTTTATGGAAGTTACACACAATACACTGAATTTTTAATTACTCATACTTTGGACAGTACAAAATGTGCCCATGTGTATGGCGTCAAACGATTTTCATTAAAAATTTAGGGGGTATTATTTGGCCATTATATAATCATGAAAAGTACAAGTATATTACCTACTTACGACGATATACAGGTACAACGTTGGCAATTTAAAATACAATGGAAAAATTTTACATATTATTCTTGACATGTCTCCTTCATTAACTATTCTTTGCAAAATACCATTAGCTCCAAATACAATCCATTAAAAGCTGCTATCGATTCGGCGGGTCTCAGGAAACTCTTCGATATCTAAGGATAAAAATCTGATGTCTCGATTATTATTCGTGTTTTGACGAGGATTGACGAATCTACCGAAGTTTTTTTTTATACTAACAGAACATACGACATTTGACGACCTCGATGGCGCAGTGGTTTAGGTCTTGTATCTGAGCACGGAAGATTCCGGATTCGATTTCTGATCGGTCAATTTAGAAAATGAACTTTTCTAGATTGTCTCGGATCTCATAGCATAGGAAATTCCTTAGTTTAAAATCAGATGATCGATGTATATTGTCTGGTGCATTTTTATTATAAGTACAATCGTGCGGATAATAATCAGTACCTATTACAAAGAATATTATTTTTATATCTGTCACTGTCTCCCTACCCCCTCCACCTGAACTGCTTCGACACAAGAAGGAGAGAGGTTCTGGTCCGTTCTGTTAGAAATCCCAAAGCTCCTCGATAATGCGCCGTGGACGATCACAGCAGGAGTTTAAGTGGCTAAAAACCCCACATAACCCAGTATTTCCTCCAGGGGGGCTATACTTGTGTTCACGTTTCTACTACGTTAACAAAAAAAAATGAATGAAAAAGAAACATATAGAATAGCCAACTGTTTTATCTTCCTGTCCAGATTCTAAAGGTTGCTTGAGTAACGGGGCGTTTTTATTAACAATTTCATAACAACAATATAGCGATAGGGTAACGGCCTGTCACTATTTGGGTACCACTATCTCATCTGTTAGCCTCTTTACTAAACTAGCTTTTCCTCGCGGTTGCGCCCGCTTTAAATTTGATGTTTTTCCGGTATAAAACGTAGCCATGATAACTCTCCGAAAAGTCCTCTATCTGCCAATGAATGTTCCGTCAAAATTGGTTAAGCTGTTTCGGAGATTAGCGCGGACAAATAGACACACACAAAATTTTTAAATAGCCTTTATTTCGATGTCACCGTCCTATATGTACTGATACTCCAATTTTGTTTATATATATAGATGTATAGATTTGACTTCAAGGTGTGTTTTGACGGATAATCGAGTTGCAGTATGTGGTTGTGTATTATTGCTCTTTATAGACTACATATTATTTCTCTAATATAAAATTAAATTTGTAGCATTAAATTTCTATTTAAAACATTACGCTTTTAATAAGTTGTGCTTTTATGCCGCGTACACTATTCAAACATATTAAAAACGTACTGTCATTCATCCGCTCTTGGAATGCAATTCGCAATGATTTGCACCCATTAAGCGTTGAGTCTAGACAGAGAAATTCCCTTTGCATTGCGCAACTCATTGGGCGACAATTACTCTGTCGTAGTGTAGATAGAGATAGGAGCTAGTTCAAATAGTTGGGGTCATTTTGTGCCAACGTTCAATGTTCGTATATTAGTTTTGATTGGAATCTGTCTGGAATGTTTTCATCGTATTTTACAATATATATTTTCATTAATTTGTGTTTCTTTTTTAAGGCATCTGCTATACATATATGAATTAGACATCTGAATAACAAAACATACATGTATTGCATCTTTATTATACAATATTAGATACACTCCAGACAATTATACAACTTTTGTGACCCCCAACTAAGCACTAGACCTGTAATGAGTACCACAAAACGCACTGGCGGCGCCACAGGTAACATTCAAACTCTAAGCCAATTTAGAAAAGTTTATTTCCCAAGATGACCTGACTAAAGCTCCAGTTTCCAAGACAGATTTTCTTGAACTGCACCAACGCGCTAGTCATAATATTCATATACATAGTTATAATTCTACCAATATTATTAATGTGAAAGTTTGAGAGGATGTATGGATGTTTGTTACTCTTTCACGCAAAAAGTGCTCTACCGATTTTTATGAAATTTTACAATAATATAACTCATATGTCAGAATAAGAAATAGGCTATAATTTATAATGATATTGCGTGTTTTTGAATTTCGCGTGAACGAAGTCGTGGGCAAAAGCTAGTAACTATTAATTAGATAAGTAGATACTGCATTACATGGAGATAAAAGTATGCTAGTATATTATAATTCAGTGTCGCTTTATGGTCTTTTCGTTAGTAGATTTTGTCGAAATGAAAGTCTACTTTGTCAGAAATTGTTACGGAACCCTAAGTTAATACGTGTTCAACACATTCTTGGACTGTTTTTCCTTTCACATATTAACTTTTCAATGTCGTATTGATACTATAGTCTATGCCTTTTTTTAAACCATAACATTTTTGAACAGATTTATTCTCTGACACGTACATATTTATACTTCTTAACTTTATTTTAGTTTGTTCCTTAGTTCTATATGTATTTACTTTTTTATGTTATGAATCGTATTTGAAGTCCATACCATTATTTTTAACTTCTGAATACCTTCACTTAATGCTCTACTCTCAAATATTATGTAATCATTCAAAGTTAGGAGTAAAACATTTTTATTTTACCCTTGCAACCAGCTTACTCGCTGATTGATTATTAATTTTTTTTTCTGACGTTAATAGATTTCTTGTATAGGGTGCAAACTGACGACGTTATTAAATACATGAATTTGCAGTTTTTCTAATGTCCAATCGCCTATGGTATCTGAAAGGGGATGGTTTAGGGTGCTCATAGCTAATGTGTGCCAAATGATTCGAATTATCGACACGCGTAGCTTACACAATAAGATTATCTTACAACTTAGTAAGAATAGATCTATTTAATATTACACAGTACACTCATCATTAAAAAGTTAAATGATTTCTAGATGGGAAAAATATGAACATTTTTATTGGCTATTAAAATATCTGAGATCGAAGCTTCTCTAGATACAATATCTGTTCAACGGCGGTGCCATAATAAAAACAAAAGATGTCCATAATTGAAGACCAGTGGCAAGAGGTGTTATAGCGTTCTAGTTCGCATTAGAAGGCTCGTTCGCTTCTTTATCTCGGCGATCAATACGCCCACAGCTGTCAAACGAACAAAATAAATATGTTATTACGAACGCGTACTAGGCTAAATCAGATAACCGCTAATCTCCATTACAATTATAAAGCGTTGTGTTCAATAACGGGTACAGGATATTGCTCACAGGGTTCACAAATATTTCTTAACACGTATTCATACATACATATGTACATCAGAAGCCGAGTTGCAGGCACTAGTTACGTGCATGAAAGAAGAATGTGAAGTAAAAGGATTGAATATGAATGTGAACAAAACTAAGGTTCTAGTGTTTGAAAGGGAAGAGGTACAAACGAAATGTGATATTTGGGTAAATGGAAAATGTCTAGAACAAGTGAATGAAATTGTGTATCTGGGGAGTGCGTTTTCGAGGGATAGAAGATGTGACTTGGATGTGGAGAGACGGGTAGCAGCTGGCAATAAAGTGAATGGTGCTCTGTCTGCATTAGCAGATAGTGTGAATATATCTAACACTGCCAAAATGGCGATCCACAATGCGGTGTTGGTGCCAACTTTATTATAGGGTAGTGAGGCCTGGATATGCCCGAAATCGAGTGAAAGTATGATAAATGCAGTAGGAATGCGATCTCTTAGAAAGATGTGCGGTGTCACCCTTGCGAACAGGATAAGCAATGAGGAGATACGCTGTATGATAGGGTCGCACGACAGTGTTATTGTAAAAATGAAGAAAGGAATGCTTAGATGGTTCGGGCACATAGAAAGAATGAGTGATGAAAGACTAACGAAGAAAATATACAGAGCGAAAGTGAGTGGTAAAAGAAGGCAAGGAAGACCAAGGCTGACTTATGAGGATCAAATAGCCAGAGTGTTAGCAGACGGAAATGTCAAAAGCTCTCGCATACCTAGGCGAAAATGTGTGAGGAGAATGATGAGATTTGAGGAAGCGAAAGAAGTATGTAACTACTACCCCGTTAGGGATACAGCGTGAGGATATGTATGTTGTATGTACATACATATGTTCATGTTTTTGCAGCCCTTCGGGATGAACAGAGCATTAAGATTTAAAGAATTTAAGTTTATTTACTATTTCATAAAAATCTTAAGAAATTCTCTATGCCCGAGTTGAACTCGCGTTTTTTATTAAAGAATATGGCGTTGTTTATTATGTAACGTAATTACTACAATAATTACGTTATATTAATAACGTATAATTTATAAATTTATTTATGTAGGTAGTGTTATCGAACTTTAAAAGCAAAAACTCTAATTTGGGTAGTCTATCGTAATAAATGCAATTACAATTTCCCGCAAAATGTTGTACTATGTAAATAACTTGTACTTATGATTTTTTTCCATCTCATGGTGAGCACAATAGGACAAACAATGACTGATAAAATTTGCATTTACTGGAAGCATTTTTCTACCATCTTCCGCCGGAGACGACGCAGAAAGCTTGCTTCATTAAACACAAAATTATCCACACGTTCGCCCCTGAAATACAAGCTAAAACGAACCTTACGGACGCGAAGTAACCACTTTTAAAACATTGTCACTGCATAAAGCAAATAAGATTCAATATAGACTTAGTTATTCAGAATTGTTATGGACTGCATCGTTACTGGAAAAATGTCAACTCATGACAAATGAATAATAGTGATTGAATTCCCAGTTTCATTTCAAGCAGGGATTTTACAATTTTAAACCTTAATCTGTCTTTAATAAAAAATAATTTGCGAAAATTATCTCGAACAGAAATACTCTTGCACACTTCAAGTAAAGAATGTACCCTTTATAATGAAAACTCTCCGACCATTTAATTGTTTTGGTTTCAAAATGTATAAGAATACGGGGTGCATTTAAAAATTTTATTGTCGCAGTTTTCTTTTTAATTTTTAACAATGGCTGTTGTGATGGATGCAATTCCTATATTTCGTCTACTTTGCACTTCTATTATAGCAAAATAATTTATAAAATAATTATTTATTCGAAAAACTTTTGTTTTTTTGTTCTCATAAGTTGAAAAATCTTCCCAGTAAATCCGGATGTTGAATCAACAAACCGTATGCACTAATTGCAGTGTCGTCTCGTCGAACTGGCGCATGTTTAACATAGCAATGCGATTTATTTTTAACCGACTTAAAAAAAAGAAGGTTTTCAATTCGACTGTATGCTTTTTTTTTGTATGTTTGTTACGCGGTTACTCCGCCAATTTTATGAATTGATTTCTTCTGTTGTTTGGCAGGTCAGAGGTGGTCCCATTTAAATTTCACCGGTATTGGAGCTTGGATTTCGAAGATACACCAAATAACGCGACCTGGCTATAACCTTTAGTTATATTGATGATTCTCTTGTATATCGTTGCGCTCCAGAATTAGAAAGAAATTAATTGCAGACCTGCCCTAGATATTTATTTAGGCCAAGATCACTCACACACACGCACAAGATCACAAGGAGGAATAAAAAAAATTTAAGAACAAATATTAAACGGCCTTTAAAAAAAACACTGTGAAGCACAAAATAACTATTCTTTACTAGTCAAAACTCAAGTATAATAAAAATAACTTTATAAGTACGATACACGTACCTATACAATGAAATTTGTCAGTTATTTTATACTTTTCAGTGTTTTTGGGAATCAAATATTACTTCGAAGTGTAATCTACAAATTATGTGTAGATTTGTACTTAAGAATTTCTTCTTCAGTACAAATTATTATTATTACCATGTGAAATTAGCTAAAAAAAGTAATTATGTTAATTAATAAATATTGTTTTTTTAAGTATTTAAATAACTTACCGTTATATACTCGCTCTTTTTAAACTGGTCATAATTTTTTTTATCCCGTTAGGAATACAGCGTGAAGATATGTATGTACTCGTATGTATATATTTTTCAGATTATTTTGAATGTTAATAGATGTATACGCCATTTTTGTAGTACCTGTATAGTTACCTTAAGTAATTAAAAAATATTATTTGCGCAATATCGTCTGACTATACTTTGTTTCTTTTTTAAACAGAGAGTTCTGAAAAGCCTATTCCAATCATTATTTCATAAGTACATATTTTCCGTGTATTTTGAATTACGATTCTGTTTTTCTGTTACTGTTTTATAATTGCTCATAGTAGTTGCGCTTGCTATTTCACCCACAATAGCCTACTATAGTGCCATCTATCGGATCATATTATAGTTAAGAACCATCGCCTCGTCAAAACAAATATTTCGTGGAAATATATCAGTCAGTGAAGTCGTTTAGAAATTATGTCATGACTAATAGACGCATCATTGATTATCTAAATAAAAGTGGTTAGAAGGAAAGTAAGGGTCCTTTAATTCAATAGCTGAACGACCGACAGACAAAGAGCGGTATATTTTAAAAGCGAAGCAAAAAGGTGCCGGTGTTATCTAGCACGTTATTCCAAACGAATGAGCACGTGAATATGAAGAACAAAAGATATAAACTGTAGCAACTAAAACTAAATTCGTCACTGTTCAACTAAACTACGTTTGCGTATCGCCTGCAGGCTTCTCTTTTTGAATTCCCTTCCAATTTTTTTCCGTTTCGTTTTGGTAATACAGTATTCATTGAAACCATGTCTGTGGATCTCGAACGCAAAAGGAAACTCAGTACCGCAACGAAACGAGGAAGCGCAAATAGTGTTATCCTGACACATTTTGACAAATTGAAGTGTGATAGAGGCATTTCGCATTGTTTCGTACATTTTTATTGGCATAACTCAATTTCAGTGTTTGGACAACGTTCGTTAGTAACTTTCTGTGTTTGATTTGTGATTTATATTTCTCCATGGGTGGGAGGCATCACGAATCAATTCCTTCATGTGGGCTTAAGCGTTGTGGATGTATAAAATTTTGCGAAAGTCGTATAAACTATTTTTATTAAATACAATAGTCACTCTCATAGTTGAACATAAAGTAATTAGATTTTATTTATATTAGCAACTTGGACTTCCATGCAGTTTTTGACGACACAAGATGAATTTTTAAATAAACGCCCAATAGCCAATTCTATTCAATTCAAATAAAATGAGCACAGAGATAAATAATTTTCTCAACAACTTCATGTAATCTATATTTCAATTTAATTTTTTTTAATAGCGAGCTACCTAATGAATAAAAAAACCTTCATCGTTAGTTCTTGGCAGCACCCTGAGGCAGCACCTATAGATTTAATGGCATAAGCCCACGTACCATACTCGTAAGTATGGGTAAATGTAAAATACGTAGAAAAGACATAATTATTAAACGTTAATATGAGCAGGATTATAACACAAAAAAGTTAAGTTGACTGCTGCCTTTTCAATTAAAAAGGGAATATTTTAACCACATATATCAAGCTCGAGCAAACGTACTAATTATTCAAAAATCATATTTACAAGCACACAAAGCTGGGGGCAGGTAATGCTCATTAAGCCTCAACAGGGGACCGGTCGCAATACAAATTATAAAAGTCGACTTCATCGTTAGCGTTCATATAAGTATTAAAATTCACACGTGTATGAAAATATGTTTTACATGCGTGTGTCATAAATATAAAATTAAGTATCTGTATATTACGTAATGAAGTATACTATAAAAAATATGATTTAATAAACTCTTCTGATTGTGAGTAGATACATACACATACATACATATCTTCACGCTGTATCCCTAACGGGGTAGTCAGAGAGGACGGAGCGCGAAGCGTCGCGGTCGAAAGGTCGCAGCGAGGAGAATGATAAGATTTGAGGAAGCGAAAGAAGTATGTAAAGACCAGACAAAGTATGTATGTATATCTATCTATATATAAAAAAGGCGATGTATGTATGTATGTTCCTTATGGACTCCGAAACGGCTGGACCGATTTCGATGAAATTTTCAAGGAATTTTCAGATTAGCCCAGCGGGTGTTCCTGTAAAGTTTGGTAGCGATCGGATCAGTAGAATTTTTTTTTTGTTTTTTACGCCCAGTGAAACGGGCCGGGTTTGCTAGTATATTATAATCATAATAATAAATATTACGATACTAAGTACGATACATTATATTATTCAGGATTAATATTAACACAAAATACATTTTTGTACTGAGTTGACATATTTTAGAAGAAAGTAATTGGTTACCATTGTAATTAAGGTAGTGATTGTTAAAAAATAAATTTAATAATTTCTTCGTGGTCAGTAAGTAATATATGTAAAGATTGTTATTATTTATTTTAACATGTCTTATTTAATGATACGCAATACTAAATTTTATACTATTTGTCGGCAAATTGGATTTAAACGAACTTTGATATAACAATTTATAAGGCTAGCCATATTTTGTTACTCTAAAAATCTTCCGATTTTACTCAATTACCAAAACTTTATGTTAAAAAACTCTAGAATTACAGTGAACGTCGAAAGTAGCTGATCAAATAAACTTCGCAATAGGTAATATGATTGTGATTCACAAGGTTATTCTCACAATTTTCCATTCAGAAAAGATCAAAGATTTCAAACATTTTTGACTTGAATAATGTTAAAATGTACAAACTTTAGTGTCGTCATATGTTTAGATAAATATGTAGATCTTTTATTAACTCGGTCACTTTGAATAGCCATGAAACCCAAACATAACTCCTCTTGACCGTAGACTTTATGAATATTTCCTGACGCCGCGCCCCAGCAGCAACGATGTGTCAAATCAAATAAACTGACTTACCTGTACATAGGGCACACATTCATTATCAGATCAGCTGATCGGCCGTCATTTCGCGTACAGCACCCACACATTTACATTTTATTTCATTTTATGTGCTTCATTTCGTATTACGGAATAGCTTGTCTGGAATTATAAAGTCTATGCGTTCGACATACATACTAAATCAAAGGCCGTTTGTCGCGTTTTATTATAACATAGTATGTATAATGATTTTTGTTTAATTCTTAAGATGTTAGCTAATGAAACAAAACAAAAAAGACGATTATTTTATATGGAAATATAATCATTTTAGCCGCAACAAAAGTTACTATATGAAGTCACATAATATTTCACTAAAATCTACACATTTTCACTAAAATCTTCATAAATCAGTTTTTATGAAGTAATCAACATGTCTTTATTATTTTTCAATTAACTGTTTATAAATCAGGGACAATGTTAATAAAACGTCAACATATGAATTTATTTATATTGAAAGCTGAACCTGAGTTTCTCGTGAATATACTTTAGCAAAACCTTATACTGAAAGCTTTATTTATTTTTACTTAAGCAATTTACTTGGCTCAGCCAAATTTAACCATTGCTAAAAAAATGTATATAAAAAGTGAATAATATCAGTAAAAGATTATTTATTCACTTAATCTTAAACGAAAGTAATGCTATGAGTATGAACTTACACTACTCGTAACAATTGCTAATGATAATACTAAATGCTAGAAGTAATTGCTTTTATTTTATTCACATCACCCATTGTCATTTTGTCCTCCAGTACAATTTCAGTTGTAATAAGTACTTAAAATGTAATTCTGATGAAAGTACCTCACATGCGTTTCTGATACTGTCAAAACTATGACTTCGCTCTGATTTCCATTTATTCAGTAATTCATTCATTACCTTGCTTTATCCTCTTTAGGGCCTTTTAAAAGTAAGTACTGGTTCCAACGAACATAATTTTCCACCACGCAATTTTCCCCTTCGCTGTCCGAATTTATCGACGTAATCGTCGTCATTTTCCAAAATCGCTTGTAATCTATCAGAACTATCTCGTATAGATAACGTCATCGCTTTTTTTATTTGAAAATAACAAAAAATATTTATAATAGACTATAAATTTAACTGAAAACGATCTGAAGTGCAAGATTGTAACAGTTTTAAAAAAACTTATTGATGCGACGCAGTAGTCTTCTGTTAATTCTTACCTACAAATAGCTATTACTGAGTTGGTTGGAACAGATGAGACAAAAAATGTAATCACAACAGAGACATAGAGAATAATTGCTCCGGAATAATCAACGTTTACATTGAATTGACGTAGACTGAGTCTTTGGGACAAAAGAGTTTATTTCGATCAACTACTGTTGATGCTGACTGTATAAATAAAATTACAGTAATAAGGTACACCTGTGTCACCAACTGGATTCATGGCATATCAGTCACATTATTAAAAGTAATCAAGCAACCAATAAAAACCAACATTTTCCGTAATATCAGCTTTTCCCGAATAACTTCACGAATTTGATAGAGAGATATGAGGAAATGGTGCCATCAATAACGTTTTATTAAACCAACAACTGGATGGTCGGGACGCACGCAACTTTCTAGTAAAGGCGACAAGTACGATGATATGCAAATCATTCTGGAAAAACATGAGAATTTATAGTACTAACGGTCTTTTACGATCTCATGCCGTGACATATGACAATAAAGTAGGCTAGTATTCGAAACAACGTGTTTATGGAATAAAATTATTATCGCACTCCGAGTTCGTGTTTAAAATGACTTATTTGTTAAACATATATCATTTTATATTGAATTTTATTCGAAGGAAGTTTGTTTGCGGTCATGTTTATGCTTGATTACAAATTAACGAAAGATTTATGTTTTGTTTAGCTTTCTTTCACTATAAAACATTACCTAATTCTAATTCTTTCTTATGTTTACACGGTTTCAGTTTGTGAATTTGTTAAAAATTACCATCATTGTAATTTTAGCTTACATTATGTAGTTACTTATCTGTCCATGTCATTTAGCTTGGAATATTGACAAGTGTATGGATCTCATCGACCTGCCCAGCGAATCAGAATATGACAGCTAAATTTCATGAAAAGTGGCGTTTCACGAAATGCCCACATAGGTACTACATGATCTGTCCAATTTTACAATAGTACAACAGAATATTCATACGTAAGCATTTGAAGGTCTACCAATCCATTATGTGTTTCAGATTATCTACCTGTAAGCGCAGATTCTGCGAAAAGTATCAAGTTATAGTTTTGTTGCGCTCCGTGAATCATTACAATTGAGAATTGTTGTGGAGAGCTTCAACTAGCAATTCCTTTTTTTATTTTTTGTAATTGGCTATGCAGGTCACGCCAAACATGTATCACTGAGACCAATATTGATATTTTACAAAACATCACCAAGTCACACTGCAATCAAAAATCGCAGGGACAACCTTGGAGTGATGTGCTGAGCCTCCTCCGGACTCATAGAATACTTGCCGAAGCAGGATCGACGAGTGCGCATCAGTGATCAGCGTTTCATCCGCCTCCTGGCAGTACCGGCACATTCCTGTCACTGTGTGTACCAATTTTCTTACAACACCTATAATATTCTTTCACCAGTTAGGTATTTACTTTGGTCTTTATTTCTTTTACAAGAAGCCATTCACTTAGCAAGCATTTACGTGTGGTTAAAATAAATATGTAAACAATTTGCCATGTTAGCTAAACTTCTTTGTAACTTCTTCAAAAATTTATAGAACCAGTAGACGTAGAGGATGATATTCATTAATTGAATCCTTTATTTACTTACATAATATTTACCTACTTACATATTCTCGCGACTTTTACGAAAAGATTCAACATTTGTCTGCCTTTATATCTCCGCTACAGTGTATTGACCTCTCTCAGGATTCAAGACTCCCCACCAAACCCTATTTTCGCACTTCTCTCCAGGTACTTTCTGTAAACTTTTGAGACAGTTGATCCAACTGGCTGGAAGGGTCAGGCCCATACTGCCTTCACATACGGGGCTTCGAAAATCCTTCTACCTTAAACTGTTAAGTCCGATTACTGAATCGGACCTCCGAAATACATAACCTATCTGTAGCTACTTCAACTTGCTGATTGTCTGAGCTATGTGAGTCAGTTTTGGTTTTCATCGAATTTCTAATTTGGATTCTACCGTTTACATAAAATCCCTTCTAACTCTTGCCTTAACTTATTGAGCTTGTGGATCATACCAACTATCAGGATTCATGTTTCCTCCTCGTACCACCAAGATTTATCCTCACAGCATTTTTTACCGAACGCATCTTGTTGGTACATATTGCATTACAGTGACTTGAAAAGAGTTAAGTTTATGTCATTAACATTCCGGCTGAACTGATTTGAAAACCTCGTTTCATGCCTCGCAATTCTATTCTGAAATAAATTGGGATCATATTAGATACCGCAAATGAGACTTTAACCAAAATTTTGAGCAATAGTCACAGAATTTTATTGTATACTCACCTCGTAATCCATTAAAATATTGTAGAGTACAAGAATGTAAATTTACCGAGTTTACTCATCAATGACTATGTCATTTGAAAAATATCGTGATATGCTACAAAAAACATAGAAAATGTCTTAGAAATCGATCGAAATGAAGATTTTTCTCTTCTAACATGAACAGAATAAAATTGACGTAAGATACCTTTGTTCGGTCGTCTGTCTAATGACAAAGATCCAACGATTGGGAGATGTTAGATACGATAGCGGTCGTGCACACCCCGCACAATGAGACATTAGTATTAGTGTTAAATGACTTTAACCAGACAGGTTTTAGTTTAACAAAGTCTCAAGTGTGTATCATATCTGAAACTATTTAGAACTTTTGCTCTCCCACGTCTTTTCTAGTAGATATCTTCTATATTTTATTACATTTATCCTTAATACAGACAACGTTACTAACAAAAAATCAATAGGTAACCTTTCCCATGGTAAATTGCAATTCATTTAGATTTAAAGATATAAAAGTAATATATGAAATGGTTGTTAAGTTATTAACAATCACAATGCAAACACGGTAACTGTTATTTATTTTATCAGTTTTTACTCTTCACATTAAATCTTATAATCTTCATGTGTACATACAATCAGTAACAAAAATAGTTAGTTAAAATAAACTTATAAAATTAGCTGGTTTATAAGTACAATTTCCTTATAGAATCTTTTGATACTAATACTCATTATAATTAAAGTAACAGTAATTTAAAACAAATTGGAGTCCGTCACCTTTTTAGAAGAATATCAATGTTAGTTACCAGTAAATCATACTCACGTCACTATTTTTCCTCCTCAACCTCCTCATAAGGATATAAGAATACAGATTCTATTTACCACAAATTTATCAACACATAGATACTTCATTGATAAATAATTCAGAGTAGGGCGAAAGATAAAACATGATATTCAAATTAAATACCTTTGACATTTTAAGATTACAAACATCACCGATACTGTACTGAGAAGGGTATGTGAACGCCTGGTGAAAGAATAATATGGATTCTTTGATCCTGTTAACGTTTATAAATAAATTTGGTACGGTAACAAAAGCACGAGATTCATGGAAATCGCCAAAGCATGTGATATAAACAAATGGTACCATACGTTATTAAATACGAGACAATTTTAAGGGTTTCGTATCTTAAAAGCCAAAAAGGAACCATCGTGAGGTCACTCATGCGTCCGTATGTTGATTTGTCCATCTGTCCATCTTTTAAAGTCGGTTTTCTCAGTAACTACCTCTTATAAACATGAAAGACAAAGCAAAACATTTTGTTAAGGCGACGCATTGGCAAACAATAATTTAATTTAAAATAGACTTTCTGTTCTTTGCAAACGTGCGCGCGCTAGCTTACGAAAAATACAGTTATTTTCGTTTGTTTTAAAAACTATAATTAATTTTAAAAAATCCAACTATCATTTTAAGGAATATGTTTAAAGTAGACTATACAGAACATTTAGAAATATAAATCGGTCCCATTGCTTCGAAAAATGTATATCTCTGTTTCAAAAGAGGTATTTTGATATATATTTTTGTGTTACAAAAGTTAACCAACCGTGTATGAACCGTGTATAAACAGGCACCTGTGATACAAGCCTCGAGCTTAGTGCAGTGGCCGCTGGAAAGAGAGAACTGTAAATACACCTCCCTAACAATGCACCCCTTTGTTTAAATGCAACAACCAATCTAATTAAGATTTGTATTAAATTTTAAGGTGTAATTTGTATTAATTTGAATAAATTCGAATTTGAATGTGTATCGCAACCGTCAAAATGAAGTCAATGAAATGAGAAATTGGGATACCAAATATCACTATCATACGTTTTGTAGCCACATAGAAAAATTGAGATTCTGGTGTCAAAATTTCCAATGCGTCCCCTTAACCGACATAACATGTTTTATATTTATTTATTTGTAGCATTCGTACAAAAATTAAAGAAGCCGAAAATTGTGTACGTTCTCGAGTTAACGATTTCTTGTTCTCAAATTATAATTATTAAATAAGTTCATTAAAACAATAAAATTCTTGAACATTGTTGTCAAAAATACTCAGGGCACAGAAGCGCATGGAGTTTGAGTGTACAGTAGATGTTCTTATAAAAAAATGAGAAAATTCTTTGATTTAATTATTCTTTTATTGTTTTGTTTTCAAAATCCGATACACAGTCACCTTCTTGAAAGGTTCTAAGATTTGAAACTACACAGTAATTTTTATCTACCCTTAACTTACCTATTTCCCAAAAAATTAAATATTGTAATATGCAAAAATCAATTCTCAATGAGTAAAATCCAAAAATTGTCTATAAGGCTTTGTTCATGAACAACTTACAGAATTTGAAGATTTAGAGGTTAGGAGGCGTTTTATATTTTAAGGTTTGTTGATTTTTACTGCAATACCTATTGTTTAAACGAAATCTTCATATTCGGTAAAATATTTATTTATTTGATTAAAGTTGTAGAAGATGGAATAAAAAATACGTAAATAGTGTGTATCAATTGACACTGATTAATGTCACATATTGTTACTTTTCGATTTGATTATTATCATAAGTGAAAGCTATTCTAATTTTTCGTTTTATTTAATTGTTACTATTCTAACTATTTTTTGACAAAAAACTGCAATTACATGATAATTACATGTTTTACATATAATTGATTACTACCGACACACTTCTACCAGGGTATGCGCATGGCCTGAAATATAAACGTTATATACACGTTTATACGTTATATATATCATAAGTGACACTATTAAAATAGAAGCAAAGAGCATATACTGAAATAAACGAATAATAATAATATATTTAAAGTGTTTTTTTTTCTCCAATTTAAATGTGAACTTATCGCACGTATCCATATAAGTCCTGCATCCTTACACATGAGTTATCACAGCAATGCACTTAAGATCTCGCTGTCTCTGAACGTCGTGCTATCTTTATCCAATTTGTTACCCTTATCATGAATTAAATGCGTTTTAGGGCCTTCGCTTGCCAGTTTTTATTTTTATTAATTACGACCTCCGTCGTCTTTAAGGAAAGTGGCAGGTGATAGCTTTTATGATCCGCATTTATCAAAAAACCATTTGTTACTCAATGAATATCGTACCTCTAACGAAGTGTCTTGTCCCAATGATTCAGCGCGATTTAATAAATATATTCCTGTTAGTATATTAATTGTACTAATGATAATACCATACGTTATAATACTGTGCAACGTTATAATATTGTAGTTTTATTATTATTTAAAGATTTACAAAAAAATTGAAACTTTTGACTGACTTAAACTAGCGCAGGACCTGACAACCTATATGCGCATGAACTGAAAAAAATGTCCTATATTATTATGCGAGCAATATTTGTATATACATATACATATTCGTAATCGCTTTCTCGACAATGGCTCCAACGATTTCGATGAAATTTACGGATACTAAAAATCCATCTAGCTAGGTCTCGATTAACTAGGAAAATTTCATTTTCTCTCCGTGTTTTCACATACTTAAACCTGAAACTTGCCTGCAAAATATGATTGGTAATTTTACAATACAGTTTACATATTCAATAGCACAGGTTAGACTTTTTTATATTTTTCGATATACAATCAAACCTTAAAAGACACCGAACAAAGCTTGCCCAGGTACTACATATTATAAGTGCCAATATTAAAATAGGAGAAAACTAACTTGCTAGATACATAATAATATATTTGTTGGTTATCTAATATAATATTATTGCTTGACGTTTTCACTTCACTTAAATCTTATTTCAGTCATTTTCTATATGTTCTAGTTTTAAACTACACTAATAATTGTCAGATGACAATTAAAAAGTTGATCAACGCTTCCGCAGCGACAGCTATCGTGATAGTTATGAACTAGTTTATAGTGTGTTCTTATTGGTTGTTTTTGTTACCTGTGATTTTCGTGACGGTGGCATGTTTGAACAGAATAATAGTTCTGAATACCGTAGTTCATTTTTAACCCCTGACCAAAAACGAGATATGCTATAAGTTTAATGGGTGTATCTGTGTCTGTGTATCTGCGTGTCTGTGTATCTGCGTGTCTGTCTGTGGCATCGTAGCGTCTAACCGGATGAACCGATTTTGATTTCGTTTTCTTGTTTGAAAGGTGACGCGATTGAGAGTATTTTTAGCTATGTTTCAAAAAGAAAATCTGTACGGCCGTCTCAAGACTATCAGCTCTTTTGTAGTTGTTGAAGGGACGTGACCATCTACTAGTCTAATCGATTCAAAATTTTGTAACCTGTGACTTCAATTATATTACAATAACATAATAACTTTGAAATAATGCTGCAGCATCATCAGGAATCAACAAGATACCCAACTCCTCGCCAACTTACAGCAGAGATATCAAATTTGGGCTACATTATTGATAGAAACATCTTAGCGGTCTCCCTACGCAACGACACTTGAATATATTACTACTACTGTTTATATTACAACTTATCATCGAATTAAAGGGCCGATAGGTAGAGATAGTCTTTCGAGTCAGCGGGAATTTTTGAAACTTTTAATTAAAATTTTTTGAAATAGACAGTTAACAGTTGGTTTATAGTGCTCACTCGATCTTTGTATTTCTCTATAATCTTTAATTTAATAGTGTCACTGAATTTATTGTTAATTAACACTACAGTAGTCATCAGTAGCGTAGTGTTTATTTAGGTATTTAGTAAAGTCCCACATAATCCCGTCTTTTCCATAGGGAACTGGATATCTGTGTGCAGATATCCAGCCCCAGTAACAAAAAACAATGGGCTTCGTACCTGTGTTCAGGTTTCTCAGGATATCCAAAAAAGGCCTGCGTAAGAAGATAAACTTCGGAAAAATTCATTTTTTTTCTCTCCACAAGAGCAGCATAACAGCAATTTACATTTATAGAAATGCATGAACGTAGTGACATATGATAAACCTATGTATCTAATCGTGAAATATTATGATATTTTAATGAGAGGTTTTATGATCCATAAAATTCATAGTATTAATAAAGACAAAAATACAGACACATACATTTATAGTACAGACAAAGTAGGATTTAGTAACATAGCCAAAAACACGAAAGAAACATTATGAAAATATATTATAGCATTCTCAGACTTTATGCTTATATATATAAATATAAATTATTTATATTACTTACATACACACACCATGAAGACACGTACATATGTTCATAGTATACTAAATGGCAATTTCATAGGTAAAGATCTAATTATTATAATCGATTTTTTCAACTATTTCACAAGACTAGTGTAGGGAATATTTTGAAAATGTAGTGAATACGCTCTGATTTTAAGGTTTCCGAAAATCTTATAGAAATCCTAAAATGCAAAATTCTCAAAAAAATGTTCATTGACATAGATCATAAATATTATAAACAAAAATCAAATGTTATTTCTGTTTTATTACATTTTCTAGTTAACTTAAACAAGTTCTGTTCATAATGTAATTAATATCGATCCGGTTTCGTAAAGTAAAATGTAATTATTTCTTGTTGGTGAGGCTCAATGATTCCTTAAGACGTTTTACCTGGAAGGAATATGAAAGATGGATAAAACTCAATCCCAGTTTGCTTATCCACTTATCTTAAAAAAACATATTTCATATTTACGTTGTTTTCCAGTTTTTTTAAGGCGTATACACAACGACAAATAATTCAAACGCTGATTTTGTATACACACTTGTATATTTTTGTATGTATTCTTGAATTGAACCACGCGTTTTAATACGCGCTACGAACGTACTAAAACTACGAACTACGGTCAGAGATTCGTAGACAATACAATAGCACAATACACAATCAATGCTAATAAAACTCGCGTCTCTGTCGCATTTTATGCACGTTCTGTCAATACAAACGCAAATTATATCTATAAAAACTACTGTAGTATGAAAAAAGTTGCAGTGTGCATAAACCCTAAGAAAGACAAGTAATAAACAAACACGAATATTATTTTCCTTGTTTTAATCAAGCCCAAAGGAAGTTAACTGAGGGTAAACTTGAACCAAACATCGTAGAAATAGTCCTTGATGCGACTGAGCCACGTGCTAATAAAATGTAGCTCGTGTCAAACTCACGAAGCTCCTGATAATATGACATTGGTACAAAAAGAACTTTTTATGAGTCGACAATATGTGTGGAATATTACGCAAGTGTATTGTTTACATTGTACTAGCTTTTCCCCGCGACTTCGTCCGCGTAGTGGCTACTTACAATAAAGGGGACAGCATAAAAACCTTCTCCATGAACAAATACATGCCAACATACCAACTTTCATGGTGATCGGTTCAATGGTGTTGGAATTAACGATTACGTTATACCTGTACACAAACAACCATTTTATCTATATACAGAAGAAGAGAGAAAACTATCAAAATTTACGCGACAGCAGTGATTATTTACGAAGTACTATAAATACAGTGTACCTATCTGTAGCATACATAAGTTGGTACATAATTGTTTTCGGCATAATAATATACTAAAAAAAATTAAACCGACTTCAAAAAAAACTCTGAAAAGTATGAAATAACTGTCCTTTACTAATCAAAACTTAAGTACAAAAACAACTTTATAAATACGATATAAATACCCATATAATTAAATTTGACAGTTACTGAAGTCGGTACCAAATCAATGTTCGACAAAAGAAAGTCTATTAGGCTTGGTACATCAATGTGTGTCAAAAAAAAAAACACAACCGAATTGAGAACCACCTCCTTTTTTGGAAGTCGGTTAAAAATAGGAGACGCGATGAAGTGGTAAGTAGCATAATGTGACGTTCGCTATCTATTTTCAAACCTCATTTCGCTCTCTATTATAATTGTAATAATAGTAATTATCGGGTAGGTAATTATGCTGTGCTTGTGCTAGGGTCGCTAAATGCAGTATGTTGTTAAAAGCGATGTCGTAAAAAGCGGTGTTCTTTATAAGGCATATTATAGCAATCAGCCGGGACCTATGGTTTTGGTTGTTATAACCAATATGTTGTTTTAAACGATGTCACCTTAAACGGTTTTGACACAAAACGAAGATTGTGCTAAAAATAAGAAATAAAGTTAAAGTGTACAGCGTTTAATTATAAACAACCAGTAAAAATTGTAACGAATTTTCCGCTGAATTTTCTCCGGGACGAATGAAACATATTGTGTATTTCGGTCGTAAAAGTCTAACAACACGGGCCGTTTGGCGCCTTGTCCGCTTGTACTGTGATTACTGTGTATCATAAAATTTCTGTACCAAATTAAATATAATACCACGTTGCCGAAGTTCAAAATAACATTAAATTACGAGTAGGCGGTAAATATTGATATATATATAAATGAAAACTACATGAACTTCATCAAGTTTTTCTGAATACTTGATATTAAATTAATAAAACATAAAATATATTCTAAATACAGTCGTATTTATTAAAAGATGATGCTCTACAAATTGTCAAGAGTGTATGTTTCTTCTGAAGGTAAAGTCTTGTCAAAATATCGAAATAAGTCTGGCTTTGAAATAAGTTGTAACGTAAATAAAATATACACTTACATTAAATAATAATATATAGAAATAAATGAATAACTTAAACTACGTAAATAAATAATATAAATAACTTAATAAAATAAATAAATAGAACAAAAGTAATATCTACGGAACCTACATAATAAATGTAATCACTGAAAGGTTCTCGAAACTGCGTCTGTGTAACTCTAAAGCGCGTCGCAAGTGTTTGCATTGTTGAGGGTAATTTTTAAGTACCGGTCGAAAAGTGATATGAATCAATCACGGATCACACCTCCGAAGTTGACACTCGTCTAACGTCTGCTTGTTGAGTGCAGTGCTAATTACTTGTATCTTCATCTCTGCGTAGATACTACAATTGAAATACCGCTAGGGTGAGTTCCCATTAATTGATATTGAATTTAGAGCTGTAATAATAATTTGTAAGCTGTTATAACGTTTTTGAAATTGTAAACTTTGCGCTATTAGTGCGTGCTTGTTTTTCGAGACACTGTACCTTGAACGATCGTCTATCTACGGATCGTGCCTACGCCCGATCTAATACATGCGCTCTGGGTTTCCAGGATTCCAACTACAAGGTTCCAACTACAGGATTACAATCAAAAAATTCCAGTTCCAGTATTCCAGTGGCATTCCTGAGTCCTGATTCGGGAATCGTAGCTGAACAATCCATCTGGTCGTGACTGGAAACCTCCAGAGTACCTGCTCGAAACTAACAACTACGAAGACAAAACCAGAGCTTCTGAGCGGAACTGCCGAAGGATTCAGGCCAGTGACTCCCTAATATCTACAAAGGACCGGGTTGTGCGGCGTATAGCGAATTGTTGGCTTAATAAACCAGGATACTACATGATATAAACTGATTTATTTGACCCACACCTTTAGTCCCTACCTACCTACCTAATCTACCTACCTGTACATGGGTCACCCTATTTCAGATACCCACTGAAAACCCCGTGACAAAGTACCTAAAATTACAAAAAGTTTCGATTCTGTTCGTTAATTTAAAAATCTGTATTTCATTGGATTGTGAGTGATGATTGTACGAATTATATTACATTTTTAATTTCAAAGACCTGTGAATTCAAGTAATTTGGTAGTTAATTACATCAAGAAGGAAAGAATCCCAGAAAAAGTATATAATTTTTTTATAAAAAAACGCAAAATATTATTCTGTAATCATGCCACATGCCTGTATTACGAATACAGATGTATATATCTAATATATTACATCCCTGTTGTATAAGTAAACAATTTGTTTTAGCGTATATTAAACTGTCTTGTATATTTGAATAGCAATGCTAGTAATAATTAACAAAACAACATATCTTTTAAATGGTAAAAGTAATATTCATAAAGATAAGCCCGTGGAGAATAAACACGCCCAAGTGTCGTAAACTGCTGTATTTTACAACCTTTATTATGCCATATGATAAAATATTCACCCTTGTTATAAAATTGTACAGAAATTAAAACATAAATATTAAAAGAAGGCAAAAAGGCGAGAACGGATATTCAAATAAAATGCGGCGCTATGGGCAAAAGGCCTACTTGACGCAAATCGTTTATTGGAAAATCATAAAAAGTAAAGTTCATGAAACGCTTAATTAAAATCTGCGTTTATTTTTTAAATACCCTCATAAATTTCATCACTGTCAATAATAAACACACGTTTTATTAAAAATCGATTTGTAAACAAAATAAAATTCTTTGTTTTATTCATATCGGAAGAATACTAATAACAATGTTATATACATATTTTTTATGCTTTAAATAGGTAAAATTGTGGCCGTTTTCGTTAGGTGAAAAATAAGCGTAGTTTTTATTTTTCAGAAGCTTTTATTTAAAATATTTTTTATAAGATTTTCTTTTTATTAGCTTTCTTTAACTTTCACTTGCTATATTTTTTATTGTCTGCAAAATCCGTATTAGTGAAATTTTCTCACGACTGTTAGTATCGGTGTGATTAGTGTTTATAGATATATTATGTCAAACTGTAATAAAAGTATTATGTAAACTACTCTAAGATATTATAATATCACAATTTCAAACTCTCATTACTTTTATAAACATTAAATAGTAGGTGATAATAAAAAAAATCCATGCTAATGCAAAAAAATATTATATTCTATGCAATTTTACTTTAACCCTTTATGTATAGTCATACAAATAATCATTACAGTGAAATCAAAGCACCTCTCTTCATGACGTTTATAATGTTAACCTTCCTGACCGCCGCAACCAAAGGTACGCCAATATAATAATGACGTTATTTGATGTCAAAAGGGGACATGCCGGGATATCATTATGTCAAACCCAGTCACTTTACACCTTAATGGATTTCGGTTTCTCGCCAAAAGACAATTTCTACCTCACTTAACTTTACTTCCGACGTAATCGATATTTTTTCACTTAAAAATCAAGCGAGGTGACACTCGAAGATATTTGAGACCGTCAATATCAACGTGTCAGTGCGACGTTTCAACGAAACCTTAGTCGGTGAATCGATTTTATCGTTAAAACGTATTAAAAGTATTCAGTTTCAATATGGGGAAAAAAGAAGAAAAATACACATTTTAACGGCATAAAAATATTATGAGACGCTCCTAAAGCCTAATTGCGTATCGCTGACCGAGACATAAAAACATACATAAATCCTTCAGACAACTACAGCTAATGTATCACCCCAACACTATGGTTGTACTACGGGTACCACACAACACAATGGAGGAATATCTAGAAACACCCAAAACTTTAGAACAATTTAGAAAAATTGTTTCCTAAACTGACACCAGGACAGGAATCACATTCGGAACCCTCGACTGGAGATTCAAAGTACTAACAATCGCGCCAACGTGAATTAGAATATCTACAAGAATAAACTATGAATGAACCGTCTATTTTTAAGCAATGAAAATAACGTAATATTTTGACGCACCACTTAAAAAATTAAAACAATAGATGCGCCGCAGTAGCTATGGGTGTCTAAATTTGGTATCAAGTAAAGTTTTGTCGTCGACCGAAGTGAAAGTCACAGTACAACAATACACAGCCGAATGTGACATATTTTTATTTTTTTAATACTAGTTGCGAAAACACTTATGATTTACGAGTATTTTGCTAATAATTATTTCAGTAATGTACGTGAAGTCGGTCATGAGCCATCACGAATAACACCGATAGTGCGAGGTTGGCATACTTACTACAGCTAACTGTTTTACTCGTGGCTACGCTCAATGAGATAGAAAGAGACACGAAAATTCGTTTGACACACGGCGATAAGAGATTCAACTCATATGGCTCCGTTCGTTATGCTTCTTGGTCTGAGATTTTGTTGCAGAAGTAGCGCCACCAGCAGTAGTGTTTAGTTTCACTGATTGCTTAACAGAGACAGCAATAGTGTTTTGTGACACCACGTGACAATGTACAATGTACATGTAGGTATTTATTTAAGTAATAAGGCAGCCGAATATAATATTTTTATTAGTACAATGGACCAGAACAAATTAACTGTTACGTGAAATTAATACTCATTTTCATCAATGATAGTTGCGCCAATAGGCCCCTGGTGTAATGAAGCTATAATGATTGCCCACATTAACCGAAATTACAAGTTTTCAGTATATTATATGCGACCGTTAAGTGGCATTTAGCGGAGTATATCCGCACTTCCAACCCTTCGATTATTCGGTTGTTTATTCTGAATATTGCGAGGTTGCAAAAGCCATAAACTCAAAATTATGAGCAGCAGCCTTATGGCCTACCCAAAAACTGACAGTACCATTAAAAGGTAGCCTGTTTTCAGTTTGTAAGAGTAACTTATATTTTACAGATTTTATATTTTAATCGAGAATTCTATTCACTCCATTTTTTCACTCCTCTAAATACGCAATAACTAAGAATCATTTAGAATCAGCCAATTATTTTAAACTTTGTGAAAAATTACAATAGTGAACAAGATCTATACTTCATCGGTGAAAACTCAATTGTTAAAGTTCATGTCTGCCTGTAGGCCACTAGTGTAATGATTGTTCGCAATTTCGAGCTCTATAAGGCAAATAGACTCAATAAAAATGGCTGTAACAGATAGACAGATGAACAAAGAGAGGATCCATAAGTCTTTTTTTCGAATTTTTAAACGGAATAATAAGGACTAGCTATAACAGGCATCCGGGACGGGCATCCAATGCGCCGCGTTTCTCTCATTTCAAATATTGCACCGAGCGCTCGTTGGACGGTGATCAATTATATTATACATTACGGTACCTACATCTCAAGCTATAAGAGAAAAATGTTTTTTTGCAAAATTTTATACGCATATCCTTTTTCTATTTGATATCAACAACATAAAAAGTATTATTGCAATAGGATAACGATAACCTGTGCCGACTTGAGATTAAACTTTAAGTCAATGAGTTGTATAAGGATTACTACGGAATTATTTAAGATTTTAGGTTTTTTTAGTGAAATAAGACTCAATTGTATTAAAAAAGGTATTTAATATTATTTTACATTAAAACAAACATTACTGAGAATTTTTTTTTAAATTTGGTTTACAGCCCGGACATAGCTTCTTGTGTTCTTGTACACAACGTAACAAACATTGTTTCTGTTCCTCCTCAACTGTAATCAAACCACGGAAGTCCTGCATTAACTTGATCGCCTTTTTACCTGTATCGTTCACTGCTCTAACCACTGAGACTGTTAACTTGAAGAAAGAAAGCGTTACTTGCTCATATAGAAGAAATATAGTTGAGAAAACTGTAATCAATTTTCAAACGGGAGAACAATTTCTTACTTGTGATTGATATAAAATCATCGATATTCTTCTCTGAAACAATAATGAAATAATCAGTCATTGTCATACGACACTAATAAATCCAACATACCATACAAAGAACCATAAAGTTTTTCCTTCGATGGAATATAATCGTTTTTCACGAGTCGAGAAATTTTCTTTGGCAAAATTTTCCACTATTTTTCTTTTGTCTCAAACGTCATCATCAAATAGTGATAAAGCTGCTACTTCATAAAACACATACTTTAAATGTTGGTCAAACTTCTGCAGAGCAGCCATCGAAATAATTATATCTATTTTTTCATAAGCTTCCAATGACTTCAAAAGTACAAATCCTTGTAGGGTACTTTGACTGCTAATATGATTTGAAGCCACAGTTTGACGGTTATCATAATAAATAAACAGACGTCGAACCTTGGTGTTGTTAGTTAATCTCATCTGAGAACTGAGTAATGATAATTTATGGAATAAATTGCCCTAGCCATCCATCGAGCTTGGTGTATGGCACCCGGAGGTCTGATTTTAAATTTTCTGTCTGTATCTCTACCTAAAAATATTACAGAATGCTCTATTAGCTCCCGATAGTCATCTCTGGCAATTACGTTGGTTAGTTCAGCGCGGTAAAATTCAAGAAATTTTTCAATATCGGGAATGTTTAGGCACGATTCTATCTTTTCTCTCTAGCATTCTATTTTAAGGGGATCTATTTTTCCCAATGATTTCTGAACTATTTAAGAGTGGAATGCTAGGTCTCAAGGTCACTTGATTTTTTTTACTTCGAATACTCTGTTCATACACGTGATGGCGGCAAGCAAAATTAAGCATTATTTTTCTATCAAGCTTTTGCTCAAGGAGCCCACAGTCTAATATTGTTTTCCAAACGGCATATGCCTGTTTTTTGACCGTAGATATATAAATAGAGATTAGCACTTTCGGTCACAGTTGGATTTACTTCACGGATATTATAAAACAATACTGCAAGAGCCTGTTTGAAGGAAGTTTCGACCACGTTGTGTTTGATGTTTGGCATCACCTATTAGGTATAATACACTCATCAAAAGTGTCTAGGGATCAAGTACGTTTTAGAGTATCGCCGCAATTGAGGATTATTATTTTAACTTTTTTGTATCGTTATTGATTCTTTTTAGTGATTTTCACTATTTGAATGAAGAATTTTCTTTAAATTTTTATTAAAAATAGAAAATGAACTGTCAATCAGGATACCTATAAAAGTGTGTAATAGCGTTTTTACAAAACCATTACAATTTCTGCACTAGAACTGAAAAAAATTGCATCGATATGGAGCGACGACATCATTTGACACGAGAAGAGATCATGAAAGCCGTCGGAATTTTGCAAGCCGGTTCCAGGCAACGTACTGTGGCTGTCGCTCTTGGCACTACACAAAGCGTCATAAGCCGTAGCGTGGCTGAGCGACATAGAAGACGATCTCGCATCACCACTCCCAGACAGGACCGGTACATCCAAAATATTGCTCGACGGAATCGTACTATGACCGCCATGATGTTGGCTACGAAGCTCCACAGCTCTTTAGGCTTGCTGATAAGCGACCAAACCATCCGAAATCGTTTACGTGAAGTGGGTCTGCGTTCCTGAAGACCGCTGAGAGTTCTGGGTCTGGATCTGGGAGTAGGGCCCGTTTACAATGAACACAGAATTTGGGAGGAAGAAGACTGGCGTTGTTTGCTTTTCCGATGAATCTTATTTCGGTATGAGGCCGGATACAAGACGTACTCGAGTTTGGAGGACCTCTGGACGTCAAGAATGTTTGAAATTTTGTCAGGAAGTGCATTCATGTGGAGGGGGAACAATAATGGTTTGGGCCGGTATTTGGATCGGTGGAAGAACCGATCTCACTTGGATCAGGGGAAACCTCAATGCTCAGATTTATGCGGAGAGGATTGTTTCAGACATGATCATCCCTCTGCGAAGCCGGTTGGATGATTCGTTTCGACTAATGCACGACAATGCACGTTCACACACGGCTAGAGTCGTAACACGCGCTCTTGCCGACGCTCGCATCAACGTTCTGCCGTGGCCTGCTCAATCGCCAGACCTCAACCCAATTGAGCACGCATGGGATATGCTTCAAAGAAGAGCTCTGCCGAGTATGGATGCCGTGCATACCCCACAACAACTTTTTGACTTGTTAGAAAGAATGTGGGCGGCCATTCATCAAAGTGATTTTGATGATCTGATTTTAAACATGCCAAATCGCTGCGATTGTGTAATACGTGTCAATGGTGGAAACACAAATTATTAATTTTTTTATCTTTGCAATAAAAATTTAAAAAATCCTCATTTTTGCCTTTCTTTGCCATTTAATTGACGACATTAAGTTAGGTTAATTTCCCACAATTTGCAAAAATTGTAAGTTTTCTTAATTTTTACAAAATATAGGTATAAGCTGTTAACTTAAACATAGGAATTAAAGTAAGAAGCCAGTCTCGAAGACTAGATTTAATAAATATTATTTGGATAATTTTTTATAGTTAAAAATGTACTTGATCCCTAGACACTTTTGATGTGTGTATATCTTTCTTTGAACTACGTAATTTCACCGACACGTTTACTAATCAAAAAATACGTATATAACTGAAAAAACATTAAGAAGTTAATAGGTCATTAAGACGTAGGCGTGCGCGCTCAAGTAATGAAGTACTGACAACTTTAGATGCAATTCAGCACAGATTGCAGTGGTTTAAATTGCACGAAATTTTATTTACAATTGTTTTGACATAAAACAAATGAAATTATACCTAGGCGAATATGTGTGAGGAGAATGATGAGATTTGAGGAAGCGAAAGAAGTATATAAGGACCGCGAAGCTTGGCGCTCCGTCCTCCCTATTACCCCGTTAGGGATACAGTGTGAATATATGTATATACAAACACACAAACGGACAAAAATTTCAAAAATGTTTGGTTTACTAATGACTATTAAGTATGACAATTGAGTCAATCGTTCAATGGGAACTAGCCCATTTCTAGTTTATATTGGCACATTTGTTTACATTATGGACAAAAATGAAAAAAATAATATATCGGTATTTGTATCGTATTTATGATGTTATTTTTGCGCTCGAGTTTTGATTAGTAAAAGACAATTCGTAGTTTTAAGTGCTTTTATTTTGAAGTAGGTTTAATTTTTTTCTTAAAATTTTTATTTCCTTTTAAAGATCATATCTATACTACTATATAAATCTCTTGCGTCTGTCTGTAATTTAAATTTTTTTGTCAAATTTTGTGATAAATAGTCGTTTTGTGACTCACTGACTTCGATTCTACCATTTTTAAAATTTTTGTCTGTCTGTCGTCTGTCTGTCTGTATGTCCTTTTATAACTGAAGAACGGCTTGACTGATCTTGACGAAAGTCGGTACGTAGTAAGACCATGTGATTGCGCTCATGATAGGCTACTTATTTTTTAGAAAATCTGCCCCTAAAGGGGTGAATAGGGGGATGAAACTTTGTATGGGAAATGGTAAACCGCTAAACCGATTATGATGAAATTTGACAAGAAGATTGTTCGACATCAGAGAACGAACATAGCCTACTTTTTATAAAAAATCTACCCCTAAGAGGGTGAAAAGGGGGATGAAACTTTGTATGGGGAACGCTAAAACTTGGTAATGATAGAATTTGGTGCGGTGACAAGACTTTTTTTATCAATAATACATAGATTACTTTTTATAAAAAATCTGTGAAAAGGGGGACGGGAGGGAGAGGGACGAAATTTTGTACGAGAAATGGCTAAAACGCTGAACTGATTATGAGGACATTTGCCAAGAAGATAGTTTGACATCAGAGAACGGACATAGGCTATTTTTTATAAAAAAATTACCCCTAAGAGGGTAAAAAGAGGATGAAACTTTGTACGGGAAACGCTAAAACTTGGTAATGATACAATTTAGTGCGGTGATAATACTTTTTTTATCAAAAAAACATAGACTACTTTTTGTATCTAAAATCTGTGGAAAGGGTGACGGGAGGGAGGGAGACGAAACTTTGTACGGGAAATGCTAAACCGCTGAACTACTTATGATGTAGCATGGAAATAGTTGGACACCTGCGCACGGACAAAGGCTACTTTTTATTCAAAAAAACTGCCCCTAACGCATTAGGAGCACTTTTTTTTATTACTGACATGAAACAGTGAAAAGGGGAATGAAACTTTGAATGGGGAATGCTGAACCGCCGAAGCAATTATGATACTTGGTACAGGATACGAGTAGTATGTGCCAGGAGACAAACGTAGGCTAGACGTAGAATTTTTTTCAAAAACAATCTTTAAACATACTATGCACATGTACATATATCTAACCCAATCCGTGAAAGCCACGAAAAAATTTTCCGCGCAGACGAAGTCGCGGGTACAGCTAGTTCTAAATATATATCTAGAGTGGGTCTACAACTAACTCCTTTTCAATTTTGAAACTCTCTGGAACAGAATATTAAATAAAAGGGTCATCAAAAGGAGATTCGTTCTTTTGGAGTTATTTTGTTTAAACAGTAGGAATAAGTATTCCTTCATTAGATCTTAACCACAAATCTTAAGTGAATTTTTATGCGACCACTTTAGACATATTATACCCTTACAAATGCAAAAAGAATCATTAAGATCGGTTCACAAATGACGGAGAAAGCGGTGAACGTAAATGAAAAAAAAGATTTCGACGAATCGAGAATATACGTACTCTTTTTTGAATTCCGTTAAAAATAATGTAAATTATAATAAAACAAATCACAATATTAGTTATTTAAATGAACAATATTCCTTTGATGTTCTCTTGTAATGGGCGTTAACTGTCCTAAACTGTACCTAAATAAGGCGGAGTCCACAACCACACCTTTTATTTATACATATTACATAAATTATTCAAAAAGTCAACGCTACGCGATAGGAAGCATGATACGAATTAATTTGAATTTAATACGGCATCTTGTTTTGTTTTTTATGTATTTTTTAAAGGAAACATAAAGTTTTTATGTGAAAATTAGAAGAGACATGTTTGCGATCTCGCAGTTTTGTGTTAGTTATCGTGTAACGGTTGGTTTGTGTTACACTGACATGAAACAGATGTTTCCTGACCGCAGCAATTTTCTTTGAGTTTATTAAGCTTTTGTTGCGTATAAGCTTTTATGTCATACAAATTGATATAATATACATACATACATATCTTCATGTCACTACCTTTTGCAGGGTGGCTATAGTAACACGGAGTAAAAAAATTATATACCTTAACTCCGCGATTAAGTAATAGCCTTTTATAAGGAATTTTTATATCATAGGTGGCATTTAGGTTATTGTGCAGAGTCCGTCCGGATTGTTACCACTGTTTTGCTCATTTAATTTAGTCGCCAAACGCCATTTCTTGCACTGTTGTGTTCTTGTGCGGAGGATAAGACAACCGGTGTTTCTGACGCAAAAAGCACAAGATCTTAGTCCTTGAGGCAGTCACTAGTCAGACAATGTCCATGGATCTCAATCCAGTTACCATCAGATGCTCTATTTGGTCGTTTTCTCTGTAGTATAAAAAAAGAATAACTTGAGTCTAACAACTAAAAATCTTCGAATCTAGCTGGATACCGTACTCTGAAGAGGTAATTGAAGACAAATTATGTGACCTCGACACTAACCTTTGATCGCTAACGTTTCATTTCTGTCTCTGAATGAATGAAAATGAAAAAAATAATAAATTAAGCCTACTAGAATATATAAAATTTACTACATATAGATATACCAACAGCAAAAGATGAAAAGAGATGGAGGAGTATAGAGATATTTCAATATTAAACTTCTCGACTTCGAGTGCCTTCTCAGAGTGCGGCCTCCAGTTTAAATACTGTTCCATGCCAACAACCCATCACTGCCTACTTATTTTTTACTATCTGTTAACTTAGATAAAGTGGTCGCTAAGCTTTGTCAAGGTCAACCAACGAAAAATGCTTTTTCCCTTCACGACTGCAGCACGAAGTGTTTCAATACAAATTAATTAATAATTGAAGTAAAGTTTACGATGTTCTTTTGCAATATATATCGAACATCTATCATCTAATTTGATGAGATTTGAGGAAGCGAAAGAAGTATGTAAGTCCTCTCTGACTACCCCGTTAGGGATACAGCGTGAGGATATGTATGTATGTATATCATCTAATTCTGTCGTAGATTACAAATAAAAGTATACAGTTATATTCTCCTAGTATATGTAGTATTTCTAATATACCTACTTAAATACTTTCCACGTCAATTAACTCCTACGTATGTGGAGACAATTGGGGAAGCACTGTAGTTATCTACATGACTATGATTATTCGAGACATTAGCTGCTGTTGAACTAATATAGTCTCGCTCTACGATGCAAGCCGAATGCAAAGTGCATTAATGTTGTTCGTGTTTCTGTTTTAATGTTAGATTTCCTGCTACTTCTTAAGGAAATATATTTGCAATCAATACTACAAATTCCAATTCAGCGTGGTCAAGATATACGTTACAAAGTTACATCTTAATATAGCAGTAAAAATTACAGATGGCAAAGTGGAAACCGACGGTAATTTTTTGCTAGCCTATCGCTTATATAGATCGCCTATATCCTTATAATATATAACCTGACTAACCCTTGGTAAAATTTCATGACTAAAGCGCAAGCAACTGGAACATTTATTTATTTTTCTTTTTCTCGCAATGCGTTCCAAGCTAAAAACATACGTTTTAATATTTTTACAAGCTTTTATTATTATTTAAGATGCCGTGTTAGTATAGATATACTACGTCAAGATAAAACTTTGTACCCCTTTTTAAGCATACTGAGCGCACAGAATGGTATGAGATTTGTTATAGTTAAAGTTTATATGGAGAAGAAGCGCATCAAGCTAAAATATGTGTATAATGAAATGTGTCTCATATACAATAAATTAAAGTTAACATTTATTCTATTAATGACACATAGTTTGTCTTGCGTTTGATTAAGTATCGTTGCCATTAAAAATTTTAAAATGTTGCCAACAAATAATAAAATTACTGACAGATTGACTGAATGAGTTTCGAGCTATGAACTTTATGTGATTTGTGAGGTGTGAGCTGTTTCGAGTCTGTGGAGTGTATGACAAGGGAAACATTTTTTATTTATATTTAGGGTCGAATTTGGACCATTAGGCGACCACTAGTTATCAATCAAATACATAAAATAAATGAAATATATAAAAATCAATGTTTGTTTGTATTTTATACCATACTGTTCATCCGATTGCGATTAAATTTGGTATGGAGATTTCTTGAATCCCGAGGAAGAACATAGGCTATTTTAGAAATGAAAAACGCGGGCGAATTGATGTAAATTGACGAAGATTCTCGATATTTGGATGCTAACGATAATAATCAGTTAACCCATGATCATAGTGCTTGCAACAGTATCGAAATATCGGGAAACTAATATTATATTAATATCGCAGTAAGAACCCGCTCATTTTTATTTTAATAATGGATATAAATCGTGGAAATCTAAAAAAGTGTATTATTGTCAGCGTCATGTGAAATAACATCCTCAAAACACGAGTTCTTCTGAATTGTCTTTAACTTTCAAATAAAACCTATTTCAATAAATTTAAAAAATCTATGCGTCATTTTCTTATCTTATCATTACATCTAAGCTTCCGGAGTTACAAACGAGTTGTTTTCTATAAGGTGATTGAGCAACACTTTCTGTAGCTGTCAGAGGAAACATTGATATCGTGTGATGTACGAGTGCTACCGCGGTCATAATCATTGGATACTCTGTTTTAATAACAAAAAAGAGGTGGAGTAGAAATGCGAAAATTGTTGTAGTATATTTTAAATAACTAATTTAATTTGTTGCATATTTTGTAGCTTGGCGCTCCGTCCTCTCTGTCTAGCCCCAGCCCTAGACTTTATTATATATACTATAGTAAGTATATTTTGAATAAAGTCTAACTATATTTGTATATTACAATTTCGATTTTAAATACTTACGTATGTTATTAAATAATTTTTGAAGATCTATGAGACCTAAGGGTAGTTATATTCTTCCCTTGTCTTTAGTCTTGATGTACTGAATATTTTATAATATATACTACCACACCATGAACTGGGCAAGCTTCCAGTAACACCACTCTGAATAATTTAAAAAGTTCAATTCCTAAATTGACGTGCCTAGAAATCGAACTCAGAACCCTTTGAAAGGGAAATATACTAACAACCCATATAAAGGACCAGTCACTTTCTTAAAAAGTTAACACAGTTTTAAAAATATGTTATAAGTGTATACAAAAACAAATCTTGGCGGCATAACATGTTAGACGTGTTCCTTTTTACACAAAATATAAGAAAGGTTGAAGCCTGTGGTCATAAATTACTACAGCATACATTATCGTACATTACATTACGGAAAAATAACTATACATAAACCAATTTTCGTCGCCTCCACTAATTCCCATCTTGTGAGATATAGAAGGCATACTAATAAGCTTACGTGATCGATTCTTACCGGATCGTGTCTCATTACGTACGACTGTTTCTCAGGGCATAGTTATACGACATAAATACAAACATAGTTTTACCGTCAAATGACACTTAAAGGAAAAGATAAACGGTCCAAAATTAGTTTTTTAAGCGGCAGATAGCTATTGGTATGATCACACGGATAATTTATGATTATTATAACCAAACACCAGTATAGATACAGTAACAATCATTTGTTTTCTTAGTCCACCTCGCTTGTTAAACAAAATTTTGACATGCACTTCGTACGTGGGCGTACTTCTTTAACGTGTGTAGGCCCACGTGGTTGTAATTCTTTTGTTCTGCTTTCTAGTTTGTTTATTATGAATGAGTTACTGGTGTGTTTGTATGCAAAAATCTAATAGTCTCGAGCTTTTTAACGCTGTCGTAATACGTTGAGTTGACAATTTCATTGTTCGATTGTATTCTATTACTTTTAGCATAAGAAAGATTACTCCGAAACATTGTGTAGCTTATTAATACTTCATAGGTCTCAAATATATTTAAAATACGATCTTTTCAAATCATTCTGGATAAATAGTTTTCTCAACGATTCAATTTCTTGCAAGTGCCTGCATAAAAATGTAGTTGAAACGAAATGAGTCACCGTTGGCTTGAAATAAGTAATACTATTTTATCTGCGCTTTATCGAACGTGATCACTATTTATAAGAGCTAAGAATCAAATTCTATTTCGGAAAGAGTACGAGTAAAATGGTTTTTGTTGAGGGTCGGAAGACCTTTTTCCTCAGCGATCGGTATCACACGCACTCATCGATAGTTGGTCGCTACAATCGAATATTGTAACATCAATATGGTAATGTGCCGTCCGATGCATTCCATACCTTTGTGTACTTATGTTGATGAGGTGGGCGAAACTCCATTGATATACATTCAAAGTTATTGTTAATATTATAGGGTGGACCCGTTTTAAAAGGCAATTTATTCCGGCTCTCGATGGGACATTCGATAATGCTTAGTCACACAGGTTTTTTGTTGATCTTCTATTAGGTTACGTATGATATGTTTTGATGTCAAGTTGGAGTATGATATTTGTAATCTGTCTCAAACAGTAATCGATATTGGCTTGAAGTCGTAAGATGACATCAACTAAATACACCAATGACTAAGTTTAAATAGGAATATGTTTATACATATATCAAATATAATCGAAAAATCACTATTTAAGTAAATATCATTTAAAATGAAACTTTTCATGAAACAACAACTTTTAGCTACTTTAAGCTACTTTTTAAAATAATATCAATAAATTTTAATGAAAAGGTCATCGAGCGTCATTATTATGTTCATCTAAAACCGACCTATTAAATTTCAAAACCCTTTAGGTCCCCTTCACTAGATCATGAAGTTAACCACAATAATCCTACGTACCCATAAAATTGGTATTTACCCAAATTAAGCGTTGGCCGTAATTGATACAAATGGTTGTTTCTAGTTAAATATAATTGAAAGCGACGATCGTAGCAAGTGCATCAACCCGTTCTGATGTTACAAAGGATAATGACTCCCTAATTAATTATTTAGGCAATCTATAGTGTTTATATTATATTGATTTCTAGTATGTAACAAGTAATTAGTGTTAAATAATTGTAAAAACTAAGAAATGAAGAAAGGCATGCTTAGAGGGTTCGGGGACATAGAAAGATTGAGTAATGAAAAGCTAACGAAGAAAATATACAGAATAAAAGTGAGTGCTAGTGGTATAGAACTCGCACTTCTCAAAATAAGAACATAATATAATATATCTTTACGCTGTATTCCTAATGGAGTAGTCAGAGAGAATGGAGCGCTAAGCATCACGGTCTTTATTACTTCTTTCATTTCCTCACATCATTCTCCCCACACACTTTCGCTTTGGTATGCAAGTGCTTTTGACATTTCCGTGAGCTAACACTCTAGCTATTAGATCTTTATAAGTGAGCCTTGGTCTTCCTTGACTTCTGCTATCACTCACTTTCGATTTGTAGACTTTCTTCAACAATGTTTCCTCACTAATTATTTCTATGTGCCCGAATCATCTAGCATATATTATTATTAACGCTTCGAAATATTTTAATAGAACAGAAAAAATACTTAATAAAGTTTAGTTTGGTTATATATAAAAATTAAGCCCAAAATTAATTTTCTTTCGTTGGATCTTGGATCTGTGTTATTTTTGTCGTTATATTTTAAGCGTCTTCGGCAACTTACATTTTTTTTTTCTAAAATACTCATTAGCTTGTAGGTATAGTAGGACCTTAGTTTTTAATTAGCAATACATTTTTTATGTTAATGTAGGTATTGCGTAGTCTATATTATTTTAATTATAATACTGATATTTCTTTTATTTCTTTTTTGGTGAAATCGTATATAAGTATACCATATTCTCGATTTACTAGTAAAATACAAATAAAAATAAACTAATACTTAATTATTTTACAAGAATATTGTTATTTTATCTGTAATCGATAGGCATTGTGTTGTTTAATGTCTCTAGAAACTGTAAAATCTGTTACACTGACTATTATTCAGATTTGTGGTCAATACTTAAACACCAATTCAAAGACATCCTACTGTGAAATTGCACATCAGAAAGAAGTTTTCTGTAAACTTTGTCGTATTAAACGAATGTAAATGTTTAGATGCATAAATACATATCTAATGATTCGTGTAATAAAAATTTGTCGAATATTGAGCAGTTTAGGAAGAGATTTTATAATAGCTTACACTATACAATGGAGATTAACCTTTGGTGTACCAAAAAAGAAAAAATATGGAACTAGAAAAATAAATAATTAAAAAAAAATTAAACTAAGAGTCCACTCGCGGTACAGATCAAATTAGGACTAAAATTACTTTATTTGTTGGACATTGACGATACAACAATTAAATATTATAGAGATTACAATAATTATATTACACCTAACAATTTTTACTTGAACCACGTACGTATATCAATTACTATTTTTATGTTACTTGGTTTATTAAAAATAAATGGAAATAAAAATGGAAATCACAATAAAAGATCTTATCTTATGTTGAAATCGAAATAGGATTTTCGGTAACGTAATTGCTTCGCAAATATTATGAACATATATTGAATACAGTCTTCTATTAGATTTTTTGCCAAAAAAACAATAGCAATTTTGTGGTATCGAAAATCTATGTACAAAAGCCGATATTCCGATTATCGCTTTCATCAAAATACCATTTTGGTGAATTCAACACCACTACAGAGTACGCCATCGTTACTGGCCATTTTAAGTTTAAAGAAAAAATAATACAAGTTAAGTAATCTAACAGGGTTACAATATACTGCATAATTAGAATGTTATTAATGTTTTCAAATAAATAGTTGTTTGGCGTTACTATCATTTCTGTCACAGATATCCCCATTCACAGTTCCACGTTCATATTAGTTGTCCTTTTCTGGACATGTTGCTGATTTACTGTTGGTCCCAGTTACAAACTTTTCTAATAAATAAACCTTATTCGTGCCGATGTCAAACTCCATGCTTCCACGAGTATCTCTTGCATGGGCGCGACGGTTGGTTTTTGTGTCCATGCTACATAAATTTGTCCCTTTTCCCCACATACAGCATAACGAACCTTTATGAGTAGGGTCACCCTATTTTGGAGGTTAAACTCCACAATTTATCTATTTTAATCGTCGTGTAATGAACTTTATTGTGTACATAAAACAAGTTTGATATCTGTTTAATCATAACGCCTTTAGAGATATGACCGGTATAAATGATTTATAGTCAAAAAACAGTACTCGAAGTATAACATTAAACAATTACGTCAAATATATTACATTTGTTTACTTTTACGGAATATTCATTTATTTTATCTATGCAAAATAAAAATAGAGAATAGTAAATACTCCAAGTAATAGTGCCTAGGCAAATTGTGTAACCCCAAACTGAGCACTACGCTGTGTTATGGATAGTGCACGACGAACTTGAGGACTACTATGTGGACTACTATACCATGACTCCAAGAATTTAAAAAAATAATTCGTTTCTCAAATTGACCTAACCAGAAATTGTTCCTTGGTTTGGAAGGTAGATGCACTAACTGTTGCATCAACAAGCTTTTTAAGTTCAATATGTACAGCAATATTCATTCGTAGATAGACACTCGCTCTGCCGAGACGCGCAAGTAAGCCCAATATTCAGTTAATTTCAGATACATTATGAATGTTATGTAGAACCCTAAGGCGCATTATCATATCACCATCATCACCCTTCCACAGAAAAGACAAGATGCCCTTGCTAGCCGCTAGATTTTTATGCAAGAAAATTTTAATTAGCCCGTGGGCGTGCGGTGTAAACTTTAGAAACAAAAAATTCGTAATTTTATTTCTTTATTTTTCAGAAACTTATTTTTTTAATTTCAATAAAGCTACTCGTAAATATTTTTGTAAAGCGAGTACGTTTTAAAAAGTTTATTAAAGAATAAAGAAGATTTTACAGTTTATAATCAACCAAGTATGTTTTTCATGATAACAATTCAACAAAAATTTTTTTAACATTTCTTTTTTGTATGTACTTTTTCCTCTTCTAGCTATTATACCACGTTTTAGTGTTATATAACACACTACATAGTATTTATAGGTACAAACTAGTTTATTTCATTTTTGCGGTATTTCTTGCAGACTATGGCCACTTGATATGGATTTTGAATACAGGTCTCTTAGAGATATTTTTTGGAGAATTGGGGAAACCGGTTGAACATATTATGTTAACGCGCAAACCACAGACGAGAGCGGGTGATGGATAAATTTAGTAAGCAAACCACTTACTAGTAAGTACAAAGATCGAGTTGAATATGATACACATATTATATGCAATTTACAGTACTAATCTGAGAAACTTCAAAAAATGACAAATAAAGAACTTGTATAGACGATGGATTAATAGCTTATCAATATCATATTCCACTTGTCATTAGTGAATCCAAGTATCTACTTATTCCTAGAAGCGGTGTCAAAATGTGAATTCGTTACGTCTGAATGTTTTATCTATCTCAAATAGAAAACGAGATAAAGTTATGTATCCATTATATCCTCATCTCTTACACGTTTGATATGAAAACTGATGAATAAAACATTTTTATTAAAAAAAATTAAACCGCCTTCAAAAAAAACACTGAAAAGTATAAAATAATTATCCTTTACTAATCAAAACTCAAGTACAATTAAAATAACTTTATAAATACGATACACATACCTTATGGTACCTACATACACTACGTCAAAACCTCTGATCAAAATTTCAAGTTTCATACGACTTTTTGGATCTAGAGGTATGAGTTGTGCGTTCAAAATCAAAATCAAATCAATTTATTCGAGTAAACTCAATTGTAAGGTATTTTTGAACGTAAAATCTACTTTAGTTCGCTTTGAAAAGATACTCTGGACATTGAAAAGAACCGGGAAGAAACAGACAGGTACCGTTTTTTTAACATCATTCTACAATAGTTATTTAAAATACAATATTCATAAAGCCAGTAAATGCATGTGCAGAAAAGATTATTTCCAGACTATTGTTTTTTCTTCATTGCAAATTGCTAATTTTGTAGTATGCTTTCCCAATCAGTGTGCGTTTAATAACAAGCTTAAATCTCATTTCCTTTAATTGAGTCATTTCTTGAGGAATTTTATTATAAAAACGAAGACACTTGACCCACTTGAGTTTTGTAATTTAAATTAGAAAAAACTAGCGTTGATTTATCAGTTAGGTTTTATATAATGTACATATATAGGTATGTACCTAACGACGGTATTGTAACATGTATGCACGTCACAATATTGTCGTCAGGTACCACACAAACAAAACATAATCGAAATGTCATATTTCATGTAGTTTATATTCATCGCTAACGGCGCGGTAGGTACATAATTCCAGAAGCAAGTGGCCTACTTTCCCAATTATAGCTATTGCAGTGTCGTCATTCGCAGTCGCAATAAAAGCTACCAGTTTATGTGGTTAATTTGAAATTACTTTTATATTGCTAATATGCTTTATTGAAGCTTGAATTCACTCGATAGGTACTGTCATTTGTTTGATCGAGTTACATTGAATTCTTAATGTTCGTCTTTGTGTGATGTTTTTTGCCGTATTGTTTCTTAGTAGTAGTGACTGACTTATGAAGATCAAATATCCAGAATATTAGCTGAAGGAAATGTCAAAAGCATACCTCGCCGAAATTGTGTGAGGGAAATGATGAGATTAGAGGAGGTAAAAGATATATTTAAGGAGCACGATACTTGGCACTACATTATCTCTGATGAGTTTTTAGGAATATGGATTGGATGTTTGTATTTGTTTATGTATTGACATTTCTTATTGAAGAACCTAATTCCTTCTGTACAAAAAGATAGTCGTAATCCAGAATAATATAGCGCATGTTAACCAAATCGGGTTCGATTTGCAGGTAACAGCAGTGTTATCAAAGAATATGTAGCAAAGAAGGCCGACTCCCGTCTCATACGTAACGGAATTGCCTACTTTCGATTGGATCCGTAGGGTTGTGCGTTGGGTGTGAAATGCGGAGAGTATCTCGTTTAGTTATATATTTAGCACGTAATAGTAAAAAACAATGCACACGAATGAGTTTTTTTGCTTTTGTTAAATCTTATTTTTTGTAGTTATGTTCAAGAATGATAATGATAACTCTCGCATTCGAATGATTAAAATTATTTAGACATCTCAAGACATTATAATATTTTCGTTCATTGCGAGGATATGAAGAACGAATTAAAAACAAACGGAAACGGTCGCAAGTTTGCGTCGTGTGCGACCCTGACTGGTTGCTCAATTTTAACGTCATCTCTAAATCTACCATCTTTCTCAATAGCTTTTGGATATTGCCTTGTATTTACCTGAAAAGAAGAAGCAGGTAAATGGAACATAATGTCTTTCATTAACTACGTCTTTTGTTGATAATTCATCATTATTAGTAATTACATGTTATTTATATTATATTTGTAATAAATGTACATATTATTCATATTATATTTGTAATTAATAATTTCTATTGTTGTACCACCCGGCAGGTTCTCCCTATGTTTTTTCTCTTTACCTAAATGTTACCAGGAAGAAATTGCTTTAGTGATAAGGCCGGCCTAAATTGTACTTTTTCCATTGTATTTTTCTTTTTTACTCGATATTCTGTACTGGTACAATAAAGAGTAATGTATTGTGCTACAATAATTACCCATATTTGCCCAAAATATTGCCGTTGGGTGCGTCCCACGGCGCGTGTGTATTAACGCTCACACATAAAAAGCATGCACGCTAGCTTTTTATGAAGACATCCTACTGTTATGTTTATACTGTGAAGTGATTCTGTAACGCATATTAGTCGAATTCACTTTTGAATCCGCGGTGAGATTGGCAACTGTGCACTGGTATTCTCTAAAGTCGACAGAGATACTAGCATCGCCTCGATGAGTGCGGCGGCGAGTTGTATACTATCGTAAATATTTTTTTTGACGTTTCCCTAAATATAACAATCTAATCTAAATGAAACAAGTATTATTTAAGGTAGTTATCTCAGAAAAAGTACACTAAAACAAAATGTCGGCTGAGATGTTTACTCTTAAAGCAAACTCTGACAATCTTGCATCCGAGATCACTTCACTTTGCTCCTAGTATGTTTGGTTTAGAGAATTCCATTTGCAGGTCAAGTGAGTGGAGTGAGTTGTCGAGCGCGTCTCGCTTGGGCGATTCACGTTTTTACAGAATTGTACGGCAGCTCGCAAACCCTTTGCTGCTTGAAACAACCTTACATTTATATCTAACGACTTTTTATTATAACTTCGTTCTTGTGACACCCTTGTAAATAAAACGTATGAAGCCTGCTATCAAATCTTTAGTTCTCATGGAACTTATATCTGTATATATCTTGAAATATATCAGTGCCTTAACACTTAATTTTCATTTTTTTTTATCACGTGGTGCTATTATTATATTGTTTTTATGAGTAAACGTTATCATGATATTATAATACCAGACCAGAGCCAGATAACAAAATTTATGCCTTAATTTAATATGCTAAAAATTTAAAATTCAATAAATAAGCGATAAGCATCTAATTTGATATCGAATACTACATAAAGAGGACTATCTAATACAATATCTAATATACTACGTAAAAAATGGAGTATATCTACAATATGAAGAGTAATATTGAAATTCAAATAAGTTTCTTGTTTTATCGCTATAAATTAGTCTGGTGTTTTGTTTTATTCTGTTTTCAAATTAATCCGTTTCAAAGTTTTCTGTTTTGTTTCTCATATCCCGGAAGCCTTTTATCGTGAAACATTACCAAGTTGAAAACTCACCTAAATGAATTTATTTCTAAACGCATACGTAACAAGTTAAAATGGAGCGACGTATTCCTAAATCCACTTTCACAGCGTATGTAATTGTAGCGCGTTAGGCCGTTCACAGTGCAAACGTTTTCTAAAACTCGCCAGTTATTAGCCAGTTACATAGATATAAGTGTAAATAAAAAAAAAAGGTGAGTAAAAAATTACAGTTGTGTGGTTTTTTAAATGTACACACATACACATACAAGCAAAATGTCACACCATTTAACATTCATGGTAGACAGAGCATTGAGGCGCTTATTAAGGCAACGCATTGGAAATTTTGACGCCAGGGATCTCAATTTTTCTAAGATTCTAAGTGACTACAAAACGTATGACAGTGATATTAGGTAACCTGGTTCTTCATTTCATTGACTTCATTTTGATAGTTGCGATACGCGGTTGGTTAACTTTTGAAACACAAAAAAAATATCAAAAAAACCTCTTGTAAAATTTACATTTTTCGGAGCAATGGAACCGATTTACATTTCTAAATTTTCTGTACAGTTTACTTTAAACATATTCCTCAAAATAAAAGTTGGAGTTTTTAAAAATAATTATAGTTTTTAAAATAAACGAAAATAACTCTTTTTTCGTATTCTTCGTAAGCAAGCTAGCGCGAGCACGTTTGTATACAACAGAAGGTCTATTTTATATTAAATTATTGTTTATCAATGCGTCGCGAGGCGACCTGTTAAGGCGACGCGTTGCCTTAACAGGTAACAACCGACAAGGTCTCGCCTTAAACACTCTTTACAATGAGTATTATTTTAGTCTTCCAAATCACAAAGTGGAAAAAAGGTTGCTAGGATATCGCTATTAGTTTTTCTTGCTAAGCCTCATCCTTTAACCAACTTTAACGTATTATGGTTAATAAAAATAGAAATCAATTTTGAGCAAAAGCGGTCTTTACATGATTTTTTTGGCTCCTCAAATAATATGATTTCTTCATAATTTTTATGGTATTAATAATTAATTAATCACTGCTAAGAGAAATGTCGTCACTGAAATAAAATAAATATTTTTTGTATTGTCCGAAACTTAATAAATTGATACGCGTAAAGGGAATAAGCACTTAAATTTAAAAAATACATTAAGTTTCATAAACTTCCTCGATTATTTAAAAAAATCGCTGAGTGTATTTCAAATCTTATAAGGAAAGCCGCGAGCGTTTTCGCAAATCTTGCAAGTCGAAAGTTTGTATCGCAGAGTTTCGGGCGACGCTACTTTATTCAGTTAGTTAAGTTCGTATGTGTCGGTGCGATATTCGAGTTAGTGAGTGAACTCACGGTAAATGGAACTTCAACTTACTCAGCTACTTTAAAAGATTTAGGTTTTTGGGGAACATAACAATTTAATAAAACTTTTCCATGAAATCTTGGAAAATAATTTGTAGGAAGCCTATTTTGTAGGTACAACTTGTAATAACAATAACTCCTTTTATAATAACTACAGCCCATTAGACCAAATGTGTGACTAAAAAGTAAGTACTAGGCACGCACTATTGATACCATGTAACGAACTAGAATAGCTCCCAGAACACTCGGGGCTTTAAGTCAATTTAGAAAAGTTCAATTGCTTTGATCAGAAACCTAACCTCGGGCGTCAGTTTAGAACTTTAGAAGATAGTTGATGCCCTACCATTGCGCCAACATACTAGTCCTATCGTTACTAAATTCTTTCGATGTCTTTCCTAGATTTAAACTTATTAAAGAATCCTATTATTAAATCAAAGTTTTATTACTAAATAACAATAGTTATTTGTTATACAAGAGTGCAAAGTTGCTTTTTAACCGCGTGCTCAATTTTGATGACCGAGCAAGCGAAGGATTTCAATTCATTTCAGGAGCAAAAATTGATTCACGAGCGCAGCGAGTGATTCAAAAATTAGAATCCTGAGCGTTAGCGAGGGAATCAAAAGAGCACGGGGTGAAAAATCTTTGCACTCGCGTGCAACACGTAACTTTTCATCCCACCTCAGCGAAGAAATGACTAAATGCAAAAAAAAAACATTTACAATCACAAGATACTTTTATTTCAGTTTAGGTATTAACTACTACATTATGATAGGTAAGTATTACAGAATAATCTTGAAATTATAACAAATAATACTTAGGTATAATTAAGAAAAATTGAAAGTAACGTTGCTACAGTTAAGTTGAGTGTAATATTTTTGTTAGGTACTGTAAGGTTGGTGTTAGTGACTTGTGTTAGTGACTTTCGGTAAACTATCTGTCATACTTAATAGTTGTACCGATTCATCGGATTACCTTGGCGTAAATGTTGGCGAGAGAGGGTGATGGTTAGGTGTTTCATAACGGCTCATTTTTGATATAGAAGGGCTAGAGTAATGGCTCCTACGATGTCCTTACATATTTTAGACTTATTTTGGATGGAATCCTCTATGTATCCCTCTACAACCGCATTGGACTTCCAGCCTCCATGGCGCTTAAGGGACAGGAGATCAGCTCCAGAATCGGCCAAAAGTGTGGCTGAAGTTCGTCGGAAACAATGACCCGTGTACAACAGGGGTTCTGGAAGTTCAAGAAATGTTGCTATTTCACGTGGGATACTGCCAATTTTATTAGCACCCATAGGCTGTCTAACACACTTTCCTTTGCGATATTGTAGAAAAAATCGATTGATTGGAGTGTTAGGCAGGCGTAGGGCTTGATGTTTCTCAACAATTGTTACGTATTCCTTGCGAATGACGAAGTTGCGGTCTCTTTTTGTCTTTGTATTAGGTAAATTAATTAATGGCAAGTCATCTGAATGTTTCTCAATGTTTTTGAGATTAAGTTGTGTTAGTTCACTAGTTCGACATGCTCCGTTTATACCAATAATAAGAACAACCTGTAACATAAAGAGTATTGTCTACTTCTACTAAGTACGTATTATATTATGTTAAGTAGTTGATTAATATACTTAAGTAGATACTGAACATGCAACTGACTTACTTTTGTCGCCCAATATACGGAATCAGGTGATTTTCTAAGAAACTTTTCAATTTCAGATGCTGTGAAAACCTTCGATTTTTTGGTTGATGACCAGATGAGGCTCTTTTTAAAAATGCCACTAATTTAGGATAGGTGTCGATATGTATGTCTTTTTTCATCTTTATTGTTGCTTTTAGCATTGAATACGTACTCCATACAGTGCTTGATTTCTTGGTCTCGGATAATTCAATAAAATATGCCAGCAAAACGTTTTCTGAGAAAGTTTTGGCTCCTTTAGCTAGTCGCCACGTGTTAAACATATCGTACTGTTTCAAATACTTCTCGCGTGATTGTTGAGGGAGAAAGCTCATTTGCGCATTATTAACAGTTTCAGTCAATTCTGTTGGCGTCAAATAAACTTCCTCGTCGCTAGAACCACTCATTTTAGGTTTTTCACTTGTTTTCAAGTTTCTTGTTTTTAACCTAAGGTTTTAACAATATGACGTGAAAAGAAAATGGCGCGCGCAATGCAAATTAAAAAAAAGTACACCAAGAAGATTCCGAGTCTGAGTTTTTAACAAATTAAAAAAGGTTGTATGATAAATTCGGCACCATGGAGGGAGAAGTAAATAGGTTTAATGATGTTTTGAATTCACAAACTTAGTGCACACGATGTTCTAAATTCAATTTACTTTATCCTCTAGCGGATAAAAACGGCTTTTGCACTCAGATATCGAAGAGCAAAAATACTATTTCCGAGATGGGGGGATGAAAATGTAATTTGAGTTTAAAACAAATTAGCTATATCACACAAAGTACTGAAATTACTTTAATACAAGAGCAAATCAAGACTAGGTAGTCTTGATTTGCTCATAGTTCTGCTTTTTTTTCTAATAAGTGCCCACTTATTAGAGTCACTTATAAAGGTAAACACATGAAGATAGTATATACATATATAAATGTTTTTAAAATATTCGAAAACTTAAGAATATTTGAAATCAAAAAGCATAATTTTAAAAGCTTTAAATTAAATTATTATTGTAAAGTTAGAAATATCTCATCAAAATTAATCACCTCTGCATTTAACAAAATATATATTGCAATAGAACTATTAAACTACATATTTATTTACACAGTATGTACGTTACAACAAAAATCGCAAAATATTGTGTAAAATTTATCTCGGGTTCTACAACTTGTCTTTGTGGCGATGCAGGTTTTCGTACCTACTTCTTTCATTTTGACGTTCGGTTTTGGATTCCGTTGTTAAGGTAAGAACTCACAAAGTTTCTGTCCATGCATCGACTGTCTGTTTATTTGGGAGACCTTTTATTACATTTTATATATCTATGGTAACTATTCGTACGAAGATTTCGGCGGGATGTGTCTAAGTCTAATAAAATACGACAAACAATGCTTTTGGATCTTTCACGTCAACTCTACAGTCGCGAATTATTCGCTTTCAATTTATTTTAATGAAGTTTCCGTCTAATTTCTAAGCCAGTAGATTTTAAAATTACCACGCTTGGAAAGAGTGTTTACTAACAAGCTACAACCTGCAAATGAATATAAAAAGATAAGCATATGAGCATACATAAGCAGCGCAAAGTTACGATTGAAATGGAGTATTAAAAACTTTTTTGTTTTTCCAGTGCGTTATTACGTAATATACCGTCATTTTTTCTATTTTAATTGCTTATCGGGCAAACAGAGCAAGTTATTATTGTAAACTACTTCAATAAAAAATCTGAAAAGCACTTAATTTTAGTTGTAAGAAGCACCACAACAAAAATAGTTTTTGAAAAATTCTGATATAAGACTTTTTTGGTAACAAACTTTCTGAAGGCGAATTAGATCTTTCAGTGAAAAATAAAGTAAATTTTTGAAAGATATTTGTGAGATTTAGAAACGGAAGGGGTTGTATGGATTAGAGTTTCTCGCTACGCGGTGGTGTGGGAAAGTTTCTGGCAATAGATCGTAAAATTTTCTGCGCTTTCGTAGATCTTGAAAAAGCATTCGATAGAGCAGTGTGAAATAAATTATGGAGTCTTCTGCCTGAATATGGCGTGGAGGGCCCCTTACTGCAGGCTGTGAGGTAATTACATCGAAGCCACAGAGCATGTGTAACGATAGATAGTGACATGTCGTCCTGGTTCGAAGTCTGTTTAGGCGTCAAACAGGGCTACGTGATGTCTGATTGGCTGTTCGTGCTGTATGTGGACAGTTGCCTTCAGATATTGAAAGGTAGTATGAGTGGTATGATATGTGATGGTACAGTGGTAAACTGCCTTTTGTACACAGATAATGCTGTGCTTATAGCACCATCAGAAGCGGAGTTGCAAACACTAGTTACGTGCATGAAAGAAGACTGTGAAGTGAATATGAATGTGAACAAAAGTAAGGTTCTGCTGTTTGAAAGCGAAAATGTACAAACAAAGTGTAAAATATGGGTAAATGGAATATGTGTGATTATTTTCCGTGACAAAAATTCGCCCAGATTATTTTTAAAAAGATCTCTACTTGCCTTGAAATCAGTCCAGCTGTTAGATGGATTATCCCAGACTAACAAATAGCCCGACAGAGACAATTTAAAAACACGTGTTTATGTTCTGTTGACGTGGAAATAACTACATGAGCTAAGAAGAAGCCTTAATTTTGAATTCACAGACACGTATGCAAATCTTTTTATTTGTGTAGGTGTAAAATATTTGTGTGTGTCACTTAATGATTCGAATCACATTCGAGCGATTACGCTCTTTTAAACTCGTAAAACAAGTTGATTAAATCTTAATCTAAGAAAAGACAATACAAAACGCAGCATGATTCAGTTAGGTCTGTATTTATAAAGAAGTAATTACTTGTGTAAAAGTAATTTCTTAACTAAGTCATTACTTAAGGCTAGAATTCTTCAGTATAAAATTTTAATCCATAGTTGAGTAATACATGTTACTTATCTAAGCAAGTGTTTAAGTAAAAGTCGACGTTTGACTATTGTTTCTCTCTGGCAATACTTCTTGCCGCGTTTAGTTTCATGAGAAAGAAAACACAAGGTCTAGATTATTTTTACAAAAGCTTGCATGAATACCTTTAATTTTACATACATTTTATTTTAGTGCATGGAATCTATAAAATTATCGTTCTAAAGAGCGATTTAAAATGTAAAAGATACTCTTTTATCGTTTATTTCTCTCTGAACAAATGAAGAATGTTTGCAGATATAAAACGTTTGACGTAAAAACTCTATTGACTCTATTAAATTTGAATGTTTACTTTTTACACTTGAATTGTTCATTAACATATAATTTTAGTTTACAATGATCATTTGTGTCAACGAAATAAGTATTCTTATCGTGTTGAATTTTCTTTTCTCCGTTTAAATATAATAAATTAATATAATAAAATTATTAAATATATCTGTTTTAATTTGGCATCGATTGTATCTCTCTTCGGCAGAAGTATTAATATTAGTTATAGGTGTTAAAATATGTCTGGTACATGGGTATCCGGCATCTGCTACTAAAATACAATTTAATTCATTAGAATGCAGTTTGATATTTAGCCTGGAATCACGATAAATCCGGCTATCATGTGTACTTCCTGCCCAACGTACTACAATATCAAATATTTCCAGATTAGGTCCACCAACCACCTGGACATTTAAAGAAAAGTAACCTTTATGGTTACGATATTGTTCAGTATGTTCAATACCTCTAGGCCTTAAGATTTTGATGTGTGTGCAGTCTAAAGCCCCAATGATATACTTAAGTCCATTATAACGACTGATTTGTCCAAGGTTTTCAAAATCCATCTTTACTTTTCTCAATGAGTTTTCAGATTGAGGAAATTTTATAAACTCAGACATTCGGAAAGCTAGAAAATAACTCACTTTTTTTACAATTTTGCAAACCGTTGATTGGGCTTTACTCATGAGATCAGCACAAATCAGTTGAAAGCTCCCTGTAGCGTAAAATCTTAAAGCCGTTAATAGTTGGCATTCTGGATTTATTGGTAATCCTCTTTGGGTCTCTGGACGTAAATCATCAACAATTAATGGTAAAATAATATTAATGACCACATGTTTTGTAAATCGAAACCTCTTTTTGAAAGTGCTTTCAGAATATTCCTGTAGAGCACTGGTTCCCAAACTTATTTTGTCTACTGAGTCGAGAGCTCATGCAGTCGTTGTCTAAGATGCCTCCTAACTAAATGAAATTACAAATCACCCCCCAGGCCTCTACACAACGCCCCCATTTTTTTTCTGGGTCTCTTACCGCCCCCCTTTAGGCCTGCAGCGCCCACAAGGGGGCGTTATCGCCCACTTTGGGAATGGCTGCTGTAGAGGATTAACATTGCGAAAATACACTTTTGTTAGTCTCGGTATATTAATATTGATAATATTATTAATTTCCTCTAGAGGATCAGTAGTAATATTATCTAGACCTTCAAATAAATTTTCGATATCTTCCATTTTGAAATATATGTTTCAAAATAAAATAACAATTTGGGAGGGTAGACATCTGTTAATGTTGTTACTTAAGTAAAGAAATTGGTTACTATTGCTTAGCAAAGTAATTTGCATTTTGACAGTTCTTGCTTGGTCAAAATTCTTCACTATAGAATAGAAAATGTTACATAAGTAATTATTTTTACTCGAGTAATTACTTTTACTTGTTTATAGATACGAGCATTAGTCTGTTAGTAAGTACTTCACGACTTCAGAGATTATTTAGTTTTATTTACTTATTTGGAATTCATAAAACATTTTTAATTTAAGTATTTTACGATAAATGTAATCGTTAAAAAAATTCTTTTTGTAAAAATAATTTTTGTAATGTGAGTTGTATCAAATTATACAATAACTAACAACGAAAAAATACTACTATAACAAATTACTCGAAGTCAATCGAACAAAACTGTCGTAACACATATAATTGATTCGGTGCCCCGTCGTCAGGGAAGTCTCAGTTCTATTTAAGTTTCCTAAAAGGAAATGAAAGGAAATCAGAATCCGTGCCTTCGCAGCCTTTATCGAAACTTATCGGAATATTCTAGGAAGAAAACGACAGTAGAGCATTTTATTAAATTGACTTCTTGATAAAATCCACTGTATTGCTTCTTTGGTGAGTTAAGAATTTCTTGTTGTATAGGTATTAGAATTTATTTTTGGATTGATGGAAAAGAGCGTGTGTCTCGTTTTATTTACAAATGCTTTTTTTTTAAATAACTGAAGGTGACAAATGAGCATACGGCCCGCCAGATGTTGTTAACGGTTACTATAGCCTATGGACGCCTGCAACACCAGGAACCTCACCTGCGCATTGCCGACACTGTAAAAACCATTTTACGCCCTTTTTGAAGAACCCCATGTAGTAAAATAAAGTTGTCTATTGGGAAAACCTCGACAGGGAGTTCATTCCACTACCTCGCAGTTCGAGAGAGAAAGCTCCTTTGAAACCGAACCATGCGTGACTTGTTCGGTTCCAAAGTGTGAGGATGAAATTCCTACCGATGGCGAGCGGTGCGATGGTAGAAGGTGGCCGTGGGCGTCATATCGAACAATTCTTCTGAGGTGAAGTCTCTCCTCAAACTTAAGCCGCTTGTCAATCTCTCACAGGCTCGCCTTTGAATTGAGTTAAAAAAAGCAAGTTGTATGAGGCCGAACTTCCGACTTATTCAGTAATAGCCTCTGTTCTGAAGTGAAGTACTGCTTTGCTCTGTTGAGCACACCGAGCTTTTTGGAAGTCAGCCTGACCTTGTCTTCCAAGTGACTTCGGAATTATAGGTCGCGAGATATATGGACACCAAGGATTCCAATACTCTCAGAGGTGGTAAGGGACGTGTCTTGGAACTGAAGAGTGACATCAAATGGGGTTTTTTTTTGCGGTGAATGCATAAACTTATATCTTGGTGGGTTTAAACTGGACTGACTAAAGTGCTCTCGATTTTAGACACAAGTTCGTCGCGCCTTTCTTCCACAACAGAACGAGGAGTATTTGTTCTACATGTATAATAAGTGTCTACAGTGCTGTCATCCGCATAGCAATGTATATCATGATAGAGTCAATTATTATTAGATACTTTGTTGTTGTCTACGAAAACACTTAATTTTATTGAGCATAAAAGTAAAAAGCATTGTATCTAATCAGGAACCAAGACAAATAAGGAAAAAAGGTTAAGAGAGTCCTTATCGAACAACCTTACTTCACATTCAATGAATACAAATTATTGTGAATTTATTATATTTTTAACGCCCCATCATGTTCAAATGCATGATGAGCGATGCAATCTTTTAACCAATCACTTTGTCTTATAAAGAATAAATTCATGAGATTACATAAAGAAATTCCACTACTTTTAAAAAAAACATAGTTTACGTCTTCCTTACTGGTTTCTATTGGTTCAACATGATACATACATATACTGTATCCCTAATGGGGTTGTCAGTGAGGACGGAGCGACAAGCGTCGCAGTCCTTACATATGTACTTCTTTCGCTTCCTCAAATCTCATCATTCTCGTCACACATTTTCGCTTAGGTATGCGAGTGCTTATGACATTTCCGTCAGCTAACACTCTGACTATTTGTTTTTCGTAAGTCAGCCTTGATCTTCCTTGGCTTCTGCTACCACTCACTGTTGCTCTGGAGATTTTCTTCATCAGTCTCTCATCACTCATTCTTTCCAAGTGACCGAATCATCTTAGCATTCCTTTCTTCAATTTGTCAATAACACTGTTTCAACATCAGTGAGGTCATTTTTAACATTTCGATATATTCCTATTTTAGAAGTATTTAAATACATACATACATATCTTCACGCTGTATCCCTAACGGGGTAGTCAGAGAGGACGGAGCGCCAAGCGTCGCGGTTCTTACAAACTTCTTTCGTGTCCTCAAATTTCATCATTCTCCTCACACATTTTCGCCTGGGTATGCGAGTGCTTTTCAGTATTTTAAGTATTTAAATAGTATTTTTAATTCAAAGTTAAATTAAACAAAAAGAAATATTATCCAAAACTACTCATCCTATTTCAAAAATTATTTCACCAATATTTAGAATGGAATTTCGGGACATAGGCCGTATGTTATCTTGCTTTCCGCGCGGAAGAAATCGTTGACAACTGCTAGTAAATTTACATTTTTTTTTTGTAAATTTTATCATTTAGTTCTATGTTAGTACAGTTCTATATTATTCAGCATTACGAAAATCAGGTAATCAGTCAGGCCAGCCGAGTCGTCAGATTTCAGGTTTCCAAAGTATCCACTTCACTCGAGTAACCGTTAAAGCATCTAAATTCTAATCCAATCTACTGGAACATCTAATTGCGATCGCGTAGACCATCAAGAAGAAATCTAGATATTTTTTTAAGTATCATGGGCTATAATATATATTAGATCCTTGTATGATTCTGTCAAAATGGACATTTTTGAAAAAAATTAGTTTCTTTAGTATGTATTTGGAGAGAACAGTTCCAGAATGATACAGTCGTAGAATACTGCCAATGACGAAATATTTGGAATTTGTCAAAAAAATTATTTATTAGCGCAATAATAATCCGTTCCTTCATATCGTATAATAGGAACAAAAGTAGTTTGATTTTCAAACAGAAGGAATCGTGTTTCCTTTACAAATCCAACTGGACAGACGATAATGGTAATATTTTGGAAAAATAACACTTACAATACCAATTTCCATGGATTGAGGGTGTGAGCTTATTATCCTGTCATGTACACTCGACACGTCTCGTGCACAGCATTTTGTATTTAATGGAATGAATGAGTTCATGTAGGGTGAAGGGATTTGAGATACAATTTCAATGTCACAATGTACCAAATTCAATGGCGTACCTTTGTCATTGAACGAGACCAATATTATTGAGGGCCTAAATGCTGTATTACAGCTGCTTACCGTATAAACCGTATATACTGAATCCCTCTCCAATACAAAGTAATTTGAAACTAAATCTGCAATAACTAGAAAATATTTATTATTAAATTAGATCATGTATCAGTAAAATAGATTATATATGTTAGCTGATGGTAATGTCAAAAATACTCGCGTACGAATTCGCATGATAAGGTAGATTTGACGTGAAAAAACACATTGCAATTGGGATTACTTGAACCATGGAATTAGTATACTGTAGTACATTATTTGCATGACTTGAACAAATTGATTTCACTGACTTTAAGGACGGTGATGCTTGGCGCCCCATCCTCTCTGTCTATCTCACTAGAGATACGGGGTGAAAATATGTTGTGTTATTAAATTAGATTACATAATTATTATTAGTGTACTTAGTGTGTATTTAGTGGAATAAGGTTCTTGATCGACTATCGAACCTATCCTTGATTTTTAAAATCGACTAGTACTCTAAATATTGTACCAATATTAACACTCAAAAAAAAAACATCAAAGGGCAGTATTAATGACCATTACTACTGACTACTGTATTATTTTAGTATCTTATGGCTTTATTTAAACAAAAAAATCACGTAAAAGTATGAACACGTACCAAAGCTTCCGAAATAATTTGAATAGAACCAAGATACCCACGACTTCCATATTTCTAAGATACATGTTACATTTTCGAGGAATCTATTTATTTTCTCTCTTGACGCTTACGCACCGTGATTTCACTATGGATTTTCTTTTTGATTCAGCTATCCCTCGTGACTTTTCAGGGTTGTTTTTGATGGATCACGTGTTACATTTCGTTGTGACTAACACATCATATTATCGTGTGGTCCAAATGATAGGAAACAATATTCATTGATACAAGATATTATTCTCAAATATTATATTTAATGCTTTGGTCGATATATTTTGAAATTTAATGCAACTTGTTTCATTTTTTTTATTGTTTTTATTACAATATCTATATTACGTTCTTCCATTTTCTGTGCTATGACTGTGTTTTATTTAATTTATTACAAAACGTGAAATTAAAAAAGCCTATGAGAAACAAATATGGATCAAGTAGTTTTCAAAGGTGTAGTTCCTCCTTTCACTGGAAAGGGCTTCAATAATAAATCAATCATTCAGAGTCCCATTTCTCATTATAAACATGAATTTGTTTATAGCTAATATATGTATTATAGGTAATATATGTATTATAAATTAAAATTCGCTTTCAACTAATAGGGAGAACACAACTAGTTGAACTGTAAAAATGTTCGATTTTAATAATTTCGATAGTATTTTAAAATTAAAAAGATACGACTTACTATTTGAACTACAACCTTAAGTAATTAGAACAAGCGACTGAACTTTATTAAAATTAAATACTTAATATAATGAACAATGTGTAATAAAATCGTTTATATATCTTTGTTTCTTTGCTTTTCTGATAGTCCAGGCGCCAGGGAGTATTTGCCTACCTTTTAATTACAAGTTCACCTATCTCGCTGAAATTTTGGATGCTGTTTTAAGGCTCCCTGGAAACATTAATTCCACATTTTTCTATATTTTTTCTGTTTTAGAGAGCGGGAGGTGGTTAAGCAAACAAGTACAAATCTTGTATCGCCTATATCTCGGCTGTTTTTCATTGTACGGCAATAAAAAAGACACGAGCGTAGAGGGCGCTTCAAGCGCTACAACTTTGCTTCTGACGACTTTTGCGCTATCGCAACAATCTTAACACCCAAAAATACATCAAAAGGCCAGTATTAATGACTATTACTACTGAGTACTGTATTATTGGGTCCTTACATATGAAATTAGCGTTTTGTCGTACTGACCACTTTGATTTGAAATATCTTCTCTTTTGTTAAGAATTCCAGATTCAAATTTATAAATTCATTTAGCTGGTACATTTGAGTTTTGAAAACAGTCATTCATTTGTTTTTTTCCTCATTGTTTTTTTCTTTGGTGTCGCTTATTACCGCACAATGGAAAACATGAAATATCGGTATATTTACGAGTACGAGTTCTACCGTGGCACCAGTGCTGCAGAAACAGCTCGAAGGATTAATGATGTGTACGGCGCTGGTGTCGCAAAAGAAAGCACGGTACGTTTTTGGTTTCAACGTTTTCGTTCTGGAAATTTCGACCTTCAGAACCAACCCCGTGGACGGCCGGAGACCAAAGTGGAAAATGAAGAATTAAAGGCTATTGTGGAAGCGGATCCATCACAAAGCACTTCAGAGATAGCTGCAGGCTTCGGGGTAAGTGACACAACTGTATTAATCCACTTGAAGCAAATCGGGAAAGTAAAAAAACTTGAACGATGGGTACCTCATGAATTGAGTGAATCGAACTTGCAAACACGCGTCGACTGCTGTGTTACTTTGCTCAACCGACACAAGAATGAAGGGATTTTAAATCGAGTCATTACTTGTGATGAAAAGTGGATACTGTACGATAATCGGAAGCGCTCGTCGCAATGGCTGAACCCTAGAGACCCAGACAAATCCTGCCCTAAACGAAAATGGACTCAGAAAAAGTTACTTGTGTGTGTTTGGTGGACTAGCGCCGGTGTCGTTCACTACAGCTTTCTAAAATCTGGCCAAACGATTACGGCAGATATCTATTGTCAGCAACTGCAAACCATGAAGGAAGAACTAGCTGCTAAACAACCGAGATTGGTCAATCGCTCTAGGCCACTGCTGCTTCACGACAACGCAAGACCACACACTGCACAACAAACAACCACTAAGTTAGATGAACTACAATTGGAATGTCTGCGACATCTACCGTACTCTCCGGACATTGCTCCAACAGATTACCATTTTTTCCGGAATTTGGACAACTTCTTACAAGGAAAAAAATTCAACTCCGATGCGGCAGTCCAAACCACCTTTAAAGAGTTTATTGATTCTCGCCCTCATGGTTTTTTTAGTAAAGGGATCAATGAACTACCTATGAGATGGCAAAAGTGCATAGATAACAACGGTGCATACTTTGATTAATTAAATATATTTTACAAAAAAAAAATTGACTTTATATTCCTCCCGTACAAAACGCCAATTTCATATGTAAGGACCCAATATTTTAGTATCCTTTGGCTTTATTTTTTACCGAAGGGGCGGGCGAAATATTTTCGGGACGCTAATTTTTTTTCTACTTTATGTACATTAATACATACATACATACATACATATCTTCACGCTGTATCCCTAACGGGGTAGTCAGAGAGGACGGAGCGCTAAGCGTCACGGTTCTTACATACTTCTTTCACTTCTTCAAATCTCATCATTCTCCTCACGCATTTTCGCCTAGGTATGCGAGAGCTTTTGATATTTCGATCTGCTAACACTCTGGCTATTTGATCTTCAGAAGTCAGCCTTGGTCTTTCTTGGCTTCTTTTACCTAGGTTTGCGAGTGATTTTGACATTTTCGTCAGCTAACACTGGATATTTGACCTTCATAAGTCAGTCTTGGTTTGCCTTGGCTTCTGCTAACACTCACTTTCGCTCTGTATATTATCTTCGTCAGTCTTTCATCACTCATTCTTTCTATGTGCCCGAACCATCTAAGCATTCCTTTCTTCATTTTTACAATAACACTGTCGTGCAACCCTGTCATACTATGCATCTATTGATTATGTGTATATGCATGAAATGTTTAATAATGCATAGCAAAAAGTCAATTTCAATGAGAAAAAATTTGCGCTCTGAAAATGTTTCGCCGTTTCTGTTTGAAAATGAGCAAAGCCAAGTAGCAGGTTTTGCAAGTTTTGGTCTTCCTTAGCAGAAGCCGAGGAAGGCCAAGGCTGACTTATGTAGATCAAATAGCCAGAGTATTAGCTGGCGGCAGTGTCAAAGGCATTAACTTGTGTAAGCGTTAGTGGATGAGAAGAATGATGAGATTTGAGGTGGCAAAAAAGTTTCCAAGGACCGCGATACTTAGCGCTTCGTCCTCTCTGACTGGTCCGCTAGGGACCACAGCGTGAGGATGTTTGTATGTATTATACATAGTATATAGGTATGAGGCCTGGATATGCCCAAAATCGAGTGAAAGTATGTTAAATGCTGTGGAGATGCGGTCTCTCAGAAATATGTGCGGTGTCACGCTTGCTGACAGGATAAGCAATGATGAGATACGCAGTATGACAGGGTTGCACAACAGTGTTATTGTAAAAATGAAGAAAGGAATGCTTAGATGGTTCGGGCACATGGAAAGAATGAGTGATGAAAGACTGACGAAGAAAATATACAGAGCGAAAGTGAGTGGTAAAAGAAGCCAAGGAAGACCAAGGCTGACATATGAAGATCAAATAGCCAGAGTGTTAGCAGACGGAAATGTCAAAAGCACCCGCATACCTAGGCGAAAATGTGTGAGGAGAATGATGAGATTTGAGGAAGCGAAAGAGGTGTGTAAGGACCGCGACTCCTGGCGCTCCGTCCTCTCTGACTACCCCGTTGGGGATACAGCGTGAAGTTATGTTATGTTATATAGGTATGAATACTTCCTGAAAATTTATTTTCCTCGCAAATATCTGCTATGAGTTCTTTGTATGTACCAATCTTGTTCATGTTCCTTGCCAGAACTCAATTCATCATATCAACTACGGTGTTAGCAAAAAAAAAATTTAATATTATGTTAGATACGTTCGAGCTTTAAGTTATCTCGGCGATATATACTGTATTACAGAAGTGATTAAATGTTAAAATTTATCGTACCAATATAATAAGTTGATCTGAACCGATTTTAAAATGTATGTATTGTAACATTTTTTCGCTATTGTACCTTCTTTTTAAGAGCTTAGAGGTTGTCAGAGGAAATAATTGTAGAACTGGCAAGTTAAAAATTTAAATATGTTTTTTTTTGGAAGAATAGAACAGGATTTGAAATATGAGAAAAAAAAGAGAGCGAGGTGGTTTTTTGGAGAGAACAAGAATGGTTGTGATGGAGTAAAGAGATTATTTTTCTCCTCAAAAGGAAGATATGTGATTTCTTTGTAAAAGTAAAATCTGTTAAGAATATTAAAGAAGATGTTGGCAAAGTGAAAAAGAAAGAGGCTCGAACCAGAAAACTGATGTCGCCCAAACTTCCAAGGCAAATGGACCCCTTGACAAGAATAAGGGGGAGCAATGGCTTCAATCGGATAAAGAGCACATTAATCAAGGTGACGCACCAGTTTCATACGAGTTTATAGAACTTATATTTACAATGACGATGATGATTGCAGAATTATATAAAGTCGACTTATAATTTTGGAGATAACATTCGAGAGTGAAGTATGGGACAATACAATCTAATTTAAGCCAGTGGTTTGTGTTTTTTTATCATAATGTGTAAAGAATAAGGTGAAAGTCTCTTGATATACAGGTAGTCCTAGTTCAAGAGACAGAACTCATTGAGGTGTTTCTTTTATTACAGTGTTCAATAAAGATTATTATAAAGATTATAAAGGTATTCGTGAAAGGTATCCGATTTTTGTAAACTACACCACACCATCACAACCACTTTTGATATCTTTCTGTTTCTATTTTATTTACAAAATTAGTATTGGTTTATTTGTTTCAAATTATATTACAATTTTCCTTTTAAAATATTTATATCTGATTTTTGTAAACTACACCACACCATCACAACCACTTTTGATATTTTTCTTTTTCTATTTTATTTACAAAATTAGTATTGGTTTATTTGTGTCAAATTATATTACAATTTTCCTTTTAAAATAGAATTTTATTTAAAAAAAATTTCCAATGAATTTCAAAATTTACTTTATCTATTCCCTTTTTGTGGCATCCGGGTGGGAATGGTATAGTATGTATGAATGAAATAGCCAGAGTGTTATCTGACGGAAATGTCAAAAGCACTCGCATACCTCAGCGAAAATGTGTGAGGAAAATGATGAGATTTGAGGAATCTAAAGAAGTAAGTAAGGACCGCGAAACTTAACGCTCCGTCCTCTTTGAGTACCCCGTTAGATTATGAGAAATGATAAAAAGTGCTTAAGTAACCGTTTTAATTATAAATAAAGACTATGTAACACAACAACGGTGGATTTTTTACGATTTTTGTTAATGCAAAGCAAACAAATAATGTCTAAGCATTTAAATTATGAAATTTTAGCAAAATCTATTATCAACAAATGGTTTACATTATTTTGCAAGTACATTCTAAAGCTGTACTCATAGATTGTTCACGGATATGGCTGTACTCAAACTGAGGCGAATCCCGCGCGGAACGCGGAATGACAGTTCGCGCGAATCACTCGCTCGCTTAGCCATTCACATCGACGCGAATTCCGCGAGTAATTATTTTTAGTTCATCAATGAAGAGACATTCTTTTATTATGGAAAAGTCAGAATGTTAGCGATAATAAAAAAAAATCTTATGAAAAAAAATTAAACCGCCTACAAAAAAACACTGAAAAATACAAAATAACTAATCCTTTACTAATCGAAGTATACCAGATACTTTTAAGGTCTCAAACTCAATATGATCAAGTACATTAATATTTTGTACAAACAAAATATTAGAGGTTTCAAGTAACCTCCATTGTGTCTGCTGAGACAAAGTTTTTTATAACGTCGTTTTTCCGTTAACTAATAGATATAGTATATACATAGGTAAGAGGGTAGCCAATTTTACGGTAAAGTCAATCTATTCAAGCTCTCAAACCGTTCCTCCAAATTACAATATCCTGTTGAAGCGTCTACAGAAGACATAATTGCAGTCAACCCCTAATTAATTAATCACCAGTGTCTGCGAAGACAGGACCGGCGCCAACATAATTGATATTTGAAAGGACCTCCTGGACCGGCCTTGAGCGACACTAATTTGAGAGATGACTCCCAACTGGGTGACACGCTCAAAAAAAATATTGCCCTTAAAAGACTTTTTTGTAGGCCCTAAAAAATTGGGCCCAAAAAGTAGGTCAAGCTAAATGGAAAATATTGTTTTCGTTTCAAATCTACTTCTGTTTATTTGAAGATTAAACTTTGGAAAAAATGTACATCTGAGACTTTATTTCAAAATAATAAAAATTACACGGCTAGGTACATACATATGTACTTCAAGCCTTTTCATATTCGAGGCGGATAGAGCTTCAAGATGCAACAATAAACTATTTTCGCTGAAACGGAAAAGTAGTTATACTTTTCCGAAAGTTTTTGATGAGCTGAATCTAAACCTGACTTTAAATTATTTGACATACTCTATTAGTTCAGATTTTCGAGATATTCTTCTACAAGTGTAGAAAAACTTGTTACTGTATTTGGGATTGTGTTACATCAAGAGATATTTTTTTCTGATAAAAATTCATTACGGCTTACAATATTATAATACTATTTATGAGCTTTATTAATAAAAAGTACATACATATGTTAATATTTACAAACTTAAAACTGCACATTATCTTAAATAATAAACTTCCTCAAAGTTGCCGCTTAGAAAGCTGTCATTGCTCAAGGTACCTAGCAGACTGGCAGCATTGCCTCTTTGAATAGCCAATTTTTAGCCAATACTTAAAATTTTTCTTAAATTTTCTATTACGTATTTTGTTCTCTGAGAGATCGTATAGTTGAAGTCTGTGTTTTGCAATAGTAATAATGGGTATTTCGAATATCCACTAATATACTGATCTCATAATTTAAAAAACAAGAAAAGTTTCAATTTTCTCATATTTTTTTTAATGATACTAATAACTAACAAATCAAACTGTTATAAAAAGAACTGTAAAGAACAGCGGTATGAGTATTATGATTATTATGCTATATAACTATTATTATTATATGTTATTAGTACGAGTGTAATTCTTTGCTAAATGATCATTAGATTAAGTGTTTGTTTATCAATGTTCATTGCAATTACATCTATCAAGCAATTATAAGTTTTTTTTTTTTCAATTATAAGGAAGAATATGTCCACGGTTTTGCTTTTTCTTTATATATATGGTAGTATACTAAATAAGATTACTTTAATCATCAAAGAAAACAGGGAATGTTTTCGATAAGTTCAATCGTAATATTATTTTATACGAAAGTTCATACGTACAATATATATTCTTTTGTACAAATCACTTCTTTTCATTTGAATAATGCATGAAACTGTGGAAAAACATTGTCTCATCCGATTGTTTACGCTTTTTCATAGTCCGAATAACTTAAGTTATGGTCCATAAAAAATATTCAAATCGCTCGTTCGCTGCGAAAGATGACCAAATGTTGATAATTTTATTCATAGCTTCCCTGAAGATGTATTAGGGTACGAGCTTAAAAACATCAATTGTCTTAAAGGTTTTGAATTAATGTGCCATATTCAATAAAGCTTCGCTTGACACCATGTAACTGGGTATGACTGTCTGGAGAATTGTGCACAATTATATCAAAAATTGCTTTGAATCAGTTTAAATATCCATCCAATCAATTAGTACAATGTTACCGCTTACAACGTCTACACTTCAATAATTATAGACAGTCGGCCCCATTGTCCAAAACTCAAATATCAGCGGCGAGCCGACTATTTGCCCAGACGAGTCTTGATTTATTAATTAGTTAACTGTTTGGCAATTCCACCCTTTGTCGGCAGATTCAATAATTAGACAATATAAAGGGTGTCTACTCATGCAGCTTTTCATTGATATTTGTGTTTATATAATGATTTTAATATTAGTATACATAAAGGTTTTTTGACACATAAATATTAAATACGCTGTGTTACGTGGTGACTGACAAAATTATATTTTTTAAATATTATTATATTTATTTCAAACTTATCTTAATTTTATATACAATTATTAAGTAGTTATAGGTTAAGAGTCTGGAATACAATTGTGTGAGGGCATGCTTAGTAGCATTTAAGGGCGTCGTTTTAGAAGGGGAAGAAACATTGATATTTGTGGTAACAATTATTTCTAACTAAATGATAGGAACAATTAATACCTAATCATTGTGACTAAATAATATTATATAATGTTAGAACTTAATAATAATACATAAAGTTAATTATGGAACAAACATTAGTAATTATTATGAGACTTAATTATAACACATAATTATAGTAGTAATTATAATAAGACTTAATTATAATACATAAATATAGACAACACAAGGTACCGGTGGCGAGTCTGATGATAGACCAGCTGTAATCCCAACGGGGTAGTCAGAGAGGACAGTGCCAAGCGTCACGGTTTTTACATACTTTGGGTAAACGCATTTCTTATATTAGTTTATTATTGCCTTACTACGTAAAAACATTTTAATCGTCATCGAAGGTAAGTTCTATTAATTGTGTTTTCTTATAAAATGTAATCGTTGTAAATGAAATAAATATTTAAAATTGGATCTGAGCTAACAAAGTTACGTGTTCGTTTTTATGAGGTACCCTTGTAATTATTATAAAATTGATGTACTTTACATAAAGGTTTAATTTTATTTCGTCAACAATTTCATATTTAATTAGTCAGTTAAAATATGTTCAGAATAAAAATGCACCTAACATGAAATAACTCTTCAGTGCCAGGAAAAAATCAATGACAATTTCAGAGCTCGTTATATTTCCGCAAATTCATCACATCATTCGGCGTTAGCTATGCACCTAATGGATTAGCCATTTGTCTGATTAGCAACATCAATAAATAACGAACCAACATAGAGGGGTCAAACCAAATCATTGATTCATTAAACTTTAGGGTCGAATCCCGAATAGCATGCCGTTTGTAACACAACCTTTGAGTATACTAATTAACCTGAGTAAATATTGGCGAATCTGTAGGTCTATTAGGTGAATGTAAACGAAGGAATAAACTAACTTTCCGGTTTTAAAAGCATTGATATTAGCAATTATATTTTGTTGCGTATTTCTTATGATGCCCAATTTTCTGTCCGTGTTTCTCAATATTAAGTAAAAAAAAACGATAATATTCTGACAATCGCAACATAAAGAAAAACTTCTATTAGAAGTGCTACACTAGGAGTATCCAGTAATGCCCGGACTCTGTTAAATTTGTATAAAGAAAAACTTCTATTAGAAGTGCTACACTAGGAGTATCCAGTAATGCCCGGACTCTAAGTCTGTTAAATTTGTATGTAGACTGTAAATTGTATAAGTCTTTGGTTCTTCACACAAGTTAAAGAAAACTCCTTTTGACTATAATTTACGAGCTTTAATGCAGAGAACAGTTTATTTGAATTACAATTGGAAACAATAATTCAAACACAATCCATTGATTGTTTTTGATTTTATTTTTAAAGTAATATGTTAACATTAAAAACAACAAAAAAAAAATATTACTCTCACACACGTATGTAATTAAAATGTGATAAATAATAAAAATATATAAAATGTTTAAGATTTTGAACAAATCCAATTCAGAAAACATTATTTTTTGAAGTGACCCTGACTGTTTGGGTAACACATGTTCCCAATTGCCTATAATAACAATAACATTGAGATGAATTAACAATTTAGTTTCATTTTTAGTAATTGGAAATAGAATCGAGAACGCCTTTAGTTACTGTCACAGATATTCTCAATACGAAGCTCATCAATGGGCTCTATGCCTTTTTGATGTAAGCGGCTATGCGACATGTAACAAAATGCAAATGTTTAGTTATTTTTTTCTTTCAAATACAAATACAAAATTGTTTTGAATTAAAATATTTAAATACAAAATAGGTATTTTCAAAATAATTTCTTTAAATGTACCTAATTTGTTTAAGGGCGCCTAGTACACCTCTGCAATCCACATCTAATGGAATATTTATAGAAAGTTATTTAATTACACACAAGAAAAACAATACACGAAGAAACAACATTTATTTCTTAAGTCTAAGTATCATTGGTGGATTCAATGATTTCACTGTATATTTAATATAAAAGTTATTAACAATTTCTAAAGATTAAATGATATTCTAATACAATAATTCCTAGTTTATTTTTGTTTATATTAAGTAAGAACCTCTATTATCTAACAGCACTTAGATATTAATAAGTTTACAGAATAATTAATAATATTAATGTTTTACAAGTATTGAGCTCAGATATTACTTGTCAGAGTTACGAGTACAACAACATAATTTATTATCTATTCTTTATCTTAAATTAAAGGGAAATATACCGAGTTATAAAGGTATAGACACCATTACATAGTTTGTGTACTGCATTTAAAATTCTCAGTAGTACAGCTACATAAACCCAAGTACATTTTATACATCAGAGTTAAATTATTTCAATTTAGAGAGAAAATATATTAGATACACAATAACTGTACGTGGAGCTAATGGAGCTAATATCTAACAGAGAATCATTTATTAATTACAAGTAGAGAAGTGTTATCAGTTTTATCACCAATAAATCAAAAGAAAGACGTGGTCATCCACCAACTGCACCTACTCCTCAGTCTTCCCCTTTGTAGGCCGTCTACTGGAAGTATAGCACCCACATGCCCCGGTCCTCAAGGATTCCTCTTTATCAGGAACTGCGACCTGGCCACGCGATATAGTACCCAAGTGCCCCGGTCCTCAGAGATGTTCCTTTTAGAAAGAAACTATGACCTGGCCACTCGTTCTTCCACCCAGAGCGAAGATCATCTACTTGAATTATACTTCTTGATAGACACAGAGAGTTGAGTACCCAAGCATTCTAGGTACTCATTGGATATCAAAGCTTTAGTTGAGATTGAATAGTTTTTAATACTATTCCTTAGTATTCATTTAATACAGGGTCAGCAGGCCCACCTGGTTTTGTTAGGTGTTCCTAGAACTCTGTAACAAGCACATGTAGACATTAGGATCCTATTCCCTAGTCCTATCATTATTGCTTGCCCTTATCTACAGCTAAAGTACTCACCATGGGATCCACCGTGAGATTAACTAAACTACACTAACATTACTTAACTAATTAAGACATTATTTCTAATTGGAGTGCTGCTCCCACACAAAGCAATACTAGGCGACATGTGGCCTAACTCAGAGTTTCTACATGGTTGAGGCAGCTAGCTCGTTCCGCAGCAGAGAGAAAAGAGAGAGAAGTAGTCATCTCGCCCCCTCACGGGGACGGGGAAACCGTACCGGGGCAATGGCCCCTTGCCGGTGGGAGCACTCGCTGGTCGCTAAAACGGCCAGGTCTCTGGTTCGGCTTTTGCCAGGTACTCTTGTTTGGGGTGGGCCGCCTGCGGGGTCCTTAGCTCGCCTGGTTAGTATCTGGCGAGCGTCCTACAAGCAGGTGGCGCGTTATGTCCTAGGGTTTGCCGCGACTACCAAATCTCTCGGCAGAAGCCTGTCGAATCCTGGGGTATTATCGGGTGGCCGCGCATGATACGGTGCCACCCTCCGTATATGCGGAAAAAGCGACGCATCCACGTTCGCGAACATTTTCGTGGCCAGACGTTTGATGAAGTCGTCCAGGCTCTCCATTTCCAAATCCCTCTGGATAGTGGCATTGCGCACATAGCGTGGGGCGTCTACGATGGTGCGGAGGGAGAGCGATTGCTGTGCCCGCAATCGCCGTCGTTGACTCTCCGCTACCAACGCAAACCACGCTGGAGCTGCGTACGTAAGGCGCGAGCGAACGTACGTCTTATAGACGCCCAGTTTCGCGCGCAGAGGGAGATGGGAAGAGAATACTGGACGAAGAAGAGCACGAGCTGCGCGCGTTTGGCCTACGACAGCGTTTACATGCTGCCTCATCTTCAGTTGGCGGTCGATGGTTACCCCAAGGTATTTCACCGTAGGAGACCACTTAATTTCCTGACCGAGGAGACGCAACTGTGGGGGTAGAATTCGGCAGTGTCCAACGACAATCGCTTGAGTTTTCGCCACATTCACTGACAGCCTCCACTGTGCCAGCCAGGCGGGCAGAGCGTCCAGAGCCACCTGCATCTTACGTGCACCGTGTTTTGGACTCATGGACGAGACGTAGTATGCGGCATCGTCAGCGTACAGGGCGAGCCTTGCTCCGCCCTTTACGGGGATGTCATCCGTGTACCTGGCATAACACACCGGAGACAGACAACTGCCCTGGGGGACACCGGCCTCAATGCGCCGCTCTTGGGATAGGACATCTTCCACTGCCACTTGGAAGCGCCTATCTTTAAGAAAGGTGGCCACAGTCTTGACGATTCGACGAGGAGTCGTAGACGTGGACATCTTAAAGAGCAAGCCTGGATGCCAGACGCGATCGAAGGCTTTTTCCATGTCGAGGAGTACGGCTACAGTGTGTTCCCTCTTGTTCGAGGCCACCGTCATATCGTGCAGTACTCTCGACAGTTGGAGCGTGGTGGAGTGTTCGGCGCGGAAGCCAAACTGCTCTTCCCGAGGCATAATATGTGGCGAAAGGTGCCGCAGTATAAGCTTCTCGAACACCTTGGAGATAGTCGGAAGTAGTGTAATGGGTCGATAGCTCTCTGGTTTCAAGGAGTTCTTCCCAGCTTTGGGCAACATTATCACGCGGCCCAGCTTCCATGTGGTCGGGAAGTGTCCCGTGCGCAGTATTCCATTGAATAATCGCGTCACCACCGCAACCGAGCGGTGTGGTAGGTGACGCAAGGTTTCGTTGGAAATGCCGTCGGAGCCCGGGGCCTTCCGGAGTGGCGTGCGCTGGATCATACGCAGAGTTTGGCCTGGTGAGAGCACTATGGGATCTTCTTCGGGTGTTATCGGTGCGGCGAAGTAATTGTCCAAGTGCTGATGAATCTCTGCCACGTGCATGTTGTCTTCGGATGGGTACGGTCGAAATTGTCGCTCGAGATACTCCGCAAAAATTTCCACCCGATCTTCCGCTCTGTAGCGTAAGGTGCCATCGCTGGCTCGTAGTGGACGGATGGGCTGCGATTGACCAGATACTCGACGACATATCTTGTGAATGGATGTCCAGTCGTTTCCGGCCGAGTCGATGGTGCGTTGCCACGATTCAGTTGCCTCTGCTTCTAAGGCAATTGAGATCTTCGCAGTCAGCGAGTTCAACTGGGTTTTTAAAGTCGGACAACGAGTGAGTTGCCATTTCTTTCGGATGCGCCTCTTCTCAGATAGCATATTTTTAATGTACGCGGAAGGAAAATGCGTGAACGTCTTTTTGGGAGCGTCGCGGGTGGCGTGACGAAGAGCGTTTTGCATGCAGGAAGTAAGCTCATCAGCTAAAAGGTCAACATCCTCAGGTATTCGGATGGGTCGCGATTGGAGGTGCTGGTCCATATAACATCCGAATGTTTCCCAGTCATGAAGGCGACGAGCGGCGGGTGGTCGCGTTCGAACCGGATGATCGGCTATGGTGACTAATACGGGCTGGTGGTCCGAGATCATATGGTCATCTAACACGTCGATTGTTGGCCGGGATGGGATGCCGCGGGTAATCGTGAGATCTATAACGTCTGGGACATGTGCTGATGTGTACGGGTAATGCGTCGGCACTTCTGGACCCAAGACCTCGTAGCCTTCTCGCTCTGCGTCATCAAAAAGGCGGCGTCCATCAGGGCAGATTCTTGACGAGTTCCAAGCAGTGTGCTTGCTATTCATGTCACCAGCCAGAATTGTGGGGAACGGTGAGTCCAGTAAATTATGGATATCCGCCACCACAAGACGGTTAGATGGTGGTTTGTACACAGCAAACACACGGATCGGATTGCCGGCGATACACAGCTCCACTCCGAGAGCATACAGGGACTGAAGTTGCAACGGTGTTAGTAGCTGATGAACGATTCTCCTCCTCACAAGAACAGCTAGACCGCGAAAAGCAATGCCTGAGGTATCCGAGATTTCGTCTTTCCTGTATACAATGTATGAGGGCATCTTCAATCGATCTGTGCTGCGGAGGTGTGTCTCCGAAATCAGCACGAGGTCAGCGTCGTTTTCGGAAGCAATTGCCCGCAAGAGATTGCGCTTTTGCTTAGACAGTCCGTCAGCATTCCAGTGTATCATCTTCAGAGTCTCAAACATTGGAACTAAGTAATGACGTGATCCCTCTGAAGATGACAGGAATTGGATCTTGGTTGGACTGCAGTGCAACCAAAACGTCCTGCAGTACCTGGATCGCTCGCAAAAGAACCTTTCGGTTCTCGTCCAAGGGCGCCGACACTATCCCCCGCTGTGCCTCCTTCACTCTGGTGGGGCCGGCCGGCTCTTGTTGAGGTTTAGGTTGAAGTTTCCTGGGTTCTATTGGCTGCGGAGCTGTGGTAGCAGTTGATTTACCGATGGTGATTGTAGACTTAGCGGTTTTCGCCTTCCTTTTTCTGAGCCTTTTCCTTTTGGGAGCGTTTCGTTCCAGGGGATCATTGGCTGCGGCCATCAAGGAATGGGCACTATCTGCCTCTGCTCTTGTCGCGATGGCAGACTTGTTGGTGTTCGCAGCTGTTAAAGGCATTGTACCAGCTTTTTTATTCCGGGCCTCCCTGCGGAATACTGGGCATCCGGTGTTGTTAGCAGTGTGTGAACCACCGCAATTGGCGCATGTTGGTGACTCCTCACGTGGACGGGGGCAATCACGAGCGACGTGTTCCTCACCACACCTGACGCAAGAGATTTTCCTGTGGCAGTTGTGTGATGAATGTCGAAACTGTTGGCAGCGATGACATTGAGCCGGGCCTTTTCTGCCTCTCCAGGCTTCTATTTTGACACCGGGCATACATAGAAGCTCTCCTATGTCATATATGGCCGGAATGAGATCAGGAGTACGCTGCAATTGCGCATAGAAAATAGAGAAAGAAAAGAGAAAAGAAAAGATACGAAACGCTTTATATACCCCCACGACGAAGGTCACCTAGGCTCCCACTTCTGGAACAACTAGGGAAGAGACAGTGGTTGATAAACCCTATCCAAAATTACATCTACCTAGCGAGTCGATAAGATTAATTAATTTTATGCAAGTGTATAACGTCAACTATAGTTTTATTATTTTTCATTAGTACTAATTAATTTATGAATTTGAGACTTAATATTACATTAATTTAGAGCTTATTCTATTAGAAAACAAAGGCTACATATTTAGAGTTTATCGATATGTTATCGACCATACCTTTACATCCACACTCCTAAGTATAGATAATCTAGACCAACGGTACATTTGTCATCGAAGCCGTGTGTCGTTCTAGAATGTTGTAGAAAGTTATATTTACAAACGAATTATTAAAATTAATATTACTAAAGTAGGTCTAGACAATTCGTAGATTGTTATTTTTACTTTATTATTTCTCAATAATTAAAGATATTATATTTATCAACAAGTTTATTCCTGCTGATTAGCTGCGGTCAATGCTTCAAACGTAGTTTAAAAAAGTTAAACTGCTCTACGCTGTCAATGTCCGTCTGTCACAGTGAATGTTGTTTGATTTATTTTTCAAGCTAAAAGAAGTTAAATGTTAATTTATACTTTAAGTAATTATGTGTTTCTATTAGTATTATTAGATATTGGTCTCCATGTAGATGGAGACTCAATACGACTGCTACAATTTCACTGATCTTAACACTAGTTTTGTTCGAAGAGTTCATCTTTCGTGTTCCGTCTATGTGGCCTCATAATCATTCCACCAAACAAAAATAGACCTGGAAGTGTTTCCAGGTCTGTTGTAGTATTGCCATTATTGGCATTGGCACAGAAACAGTTTGCAATGTTGACATTATTGTTGGCAACATTTAGGATGGGTGCGTTCTTAATAAAGAATCTAATTATGAATTTAAGAATTTAAGAATGAAAAATACGAAATATACATACCTACATACATACATATCCTCACGCTGTATCCCTAACGGGGTAGTCAGAGAAGACGGAGCGCCAAGCGTCGCGGTTCTTACATACTTCTTTCGCTTCCTCAAATCTCGTCATTCTTCTCACACATTTTCGCCTAGGCATGCGAGAGCTTTAGACATTTCCGTCTGCTAACACTCTGGCTATTTGACATTCATAAGTCAGCCTTGATCTTCCTTGCCTTCTTTTACCACTCACTTTCGCTCTGTATATTTTCTTCGTCAGTCTTTCATCACTCATTCTTTCTATGTGCCCGAACCATCTAAGCATTCCTTTCTTCATTTTTACGATAACACTGTCGTGCGTCCCTATCATACTGTGTATCTCCTCATTGCTTATCCTGTCCGCAAGGGTGACACCGCACATCTGTCTAAGAGATCGCATTTCTACTGCATTTATCATACTTTCACTCGATTTCGGGCATATCCAGGCCTCACTACCGTACAGTAAAGTTGGCACCAACACCGCATTGTGAATGGTCATTTTGGCAGTGTTAGATATATTCACACTATCTACTAATGCGGACAGAGCACCATTCACTTTATTGCCAGCTGCTACCCGTCTCTCCACATCCAAGTCACATCTTCCATCCTTTGAAAACGTACTCCCCAGATACACAATTTCATTCACATGTTCTAGACATTTTCCATTTACCCAAATATCACATTTCTAAGAGCTCTTCCCTTTCAAACACCAGAACCTTAGTTTTGTTCACGTTCATATTCAATCCTTTTACTTCACATTTTTCTTTCATGCACGTGACTAGTGTCTGCAACTCGGCTTCTGATGGTGCTATAAGTATCGTCAGCGTACAATAGGCAGTTTACCATTGCGTCAACACATAACATACCACTCATATTACCTTTCATTTTCTGGAGGCAATTGTCCAAATACAGCACGAATAGCCAGGCAGACTTCACGCAGCCCTGTCTGAACAGACATCAAACCAGGGCGACGTGTCACCCTCTATCCTTACACAGGCTCTGTGGCCGCTATATAATGACCTCACAGCCCCCCACGACATACTCAGGCAGAAGACTCCACAATTTCTGTCGCACTACTCTATCGAATGCTTTTTCTAGATCCACGAAAGCGCAGAAAACTTTCTGACCTATAGCCAGAAACTTTCCCACGATAACGCAAAGCGAGAAAATCTGATCCATACAACCTCTACCATTCCTAAAACTACCTTGCGCCTCCCACAAATATATTTCTGAAACGCCTTTCACACGTTCAGTCAATACCTTAGTATAGACTTTACTTGCTAAGCTGACCAAGCTGATGACCCTGTAGCACGCGCATTAATCTGAGCATTGAGGTTGCCCCTGATCCAAATAAGATCGGTTCTTCGACCGGTACAAATACCGGCCCAAACCATTATTATTTGCCCTCCATATGAATGAACTTCCTGACAAAATTTCAAACATTCTTGACGTCCAGAGGTCCTCCAAACTCGAGTACGTCTTGTATCCGGCCTCATACCGAAACGAGATACATCGGAGAATCAAACACAACGCCAGCCTTCTTCTTCCCAATTTCTGTGTTCACGAGCCCATTGTAAACGGGCCCTACAATTGCAGGGTGCTATAGGCGGAACTCTCAGCGGCCTTCGGGAACGGAGACCCACTTCGCGTAAACGACTTCGGATGGTTTGGTCGCTTATCAGCAAGCTTGAAGAGCTGTGGAGCCTCGTAGCCAACATCATGGTGGTCATGGTACGATTCCGTCGAGCAGTATTTTGGATATACCGGTCCTGTATGTGAGTGGTGATACGAGATCGTCCTCCATGTCGCTCGGCCACGCTGCCCGTGATACGATATCGTGTCCAGATACGGCTTATGACGCTCTGTGTAGTGCCAAGAGCGACAGCCACAGTACGTTACCTGGAACCAGCTTGCAACATTCCGACGGCTCTCATGATCTCTTCTCGTGTCAAATGATGTCGTCGCTCCATATCGATGCAATTTTTTTCAGTTCTGGTGCAGAAATTGTAATGGTTTTGTAAAAACGCTATTACACAGTTTTATAGGAATCCTGATTGACAGTTGTTGATTTTCTATTTTTAATCAAAATTTAAAGAAAATTCTATATTCAAATAGTGAAAATCACTAAAAAGAATCAATGACGATCCAAAAAAATTAAAGTAATAATCCTCAATGGCGGCGATACTCTAAAACATACTTGATCCCTAGACACTTTTGATGTGTGTACATGAGGCAGAAACACGAATTTTTCATTTTTTCTTTTTTTATTTCTACGAGATGTCGCGCAGAGATTTTATCAACCACGTCGTGAAGCAAATGAGTTCTGTCGGTTGGAGTATAATTGAAAATGAATATTATTTTAAGTATGTTTTCCAGTAAAAGTTTTGGGAAGAATGTTTTATATTTCGACTTAATTAAACGAACATTAACAGCACTTGTCTTATTTAAAATCTGAAAATAAATTGTTCAAATAACTACCAATTAATAACAATACACGCACATAATTGTATATGTGTATCACTAGGTTGTAATTACGTATTTACAGTTGTGTAGGTATATATAACTTCTGGTAATTATGGAATTTCTGTTAACTATCTTGTAGAGCGCTTTAGTTTAGACATAATAATTTAATAGTTCTCAACTGAAAGTTTTCACACAAAATCATGAAAATTTTAAAATCCAGTAAATTCTGAAAATATCACAGACAACCATTTTAACGACAAACAAACAATAAATAGAAACTTCGCTTTTTCAACTCTATTAAAATATAATATTATCATCGTAAAATCAGGACACGTCCTCTCAACTAGATCAGACTTTAACTTGTCTGTACATCAGTAGTAGATACTTAATTAAGAAACATGAAAGCGTTTCGCTTCAGACGAAATGAAAGTTCAAAGGGAAGCATGCGTTCGTGTTAGAGAACAAATGCGAACTGACAAAATGTTAACTTGGCATGAATTATGAGCACCGCTTCTTGACTACCCTGGGGAAATTAAAGTGTCTTGTTGCAAGTTTAAGAAGCGCAGGTACTTTGCAGGTATGAGTGTAATGTACGCATTGCCGTAGAAACGGAATAATAAATCCAATTTGTTTTGTCTTCAGACTACCAAAGTGATTAGTCATATAATTTTTACTAGCTAATCTGCGACTTCATACATGTAAAATTTTTAAGCGATTTTGAAAAAGTAGAAGGTTCTCAGCTCGTCTGAATTTTTTTTATGAATGTTCACCGATTTCTCCGCCATTTGTATACCAATTTTAATTATTCTTTCTTTATTTGAAAGGGTATACCTACATATATCCAGAGTGATGATGGAGTACTGCTTAAACAATTCTCAACGGTTTAAATACTTCTTTCGCTTCCTCAAATCTTATCATTCTCCTCGCACATTTTCGCCTAGGTATACGAGCATTTTTGATATCCATATTTTGATGATCCTTTTATTTAACGTTACGTTGTAGAATTGAAAAAAAGTTGGTTATAGACCAACCATACATATTTATTTAGGACAAGACCACTCTAAAGGAATAAAATAAACGTGAACATGAACATTACTAGTGTTCATGAAGCCGTTTTCGTTTTTGAGCTTTCATTAATAAAGGATACAGCGTGAAGATATGTATGTATGTATGTATTAATAAAGGATAATTATTAACGAATGTCAAAAATGAAAATTAATGAAGTCAGTTCAATTATTTTTAAAGTTATGGTTTAATTTATAAAGCTTTTTAATTGTTGTTTTTTTTATTATCGAAACCAATCTTTTGACTATTTTTTTTTAAATTTGCAGCTGCCCATAACTGAAAATACTGCTTTTTATTATTAAATTTAAATTCTAATTCTCCCATTTTATAGTTTTGGAGACTAGCGTGTTCAATCATAAAGACAGACGAAAAAAAATTCAAAACTATCTTTTTGTGTTACTATACTCTTCCTTTATCGCTTCCAATTGATTTTTAGTAAATACATTCAATGCTTTACCATTTTTTTTAAATTCGCATCAAAATGGATTCAGCTGATTCGGAAATTAGTCCAGATAAACAAACAGACCAACAGACAAAAATTTTAAAATCTGTGAATGGGTTTTGGTAACTTCCATGGATAGGAGCTTAAGAAAAGTATTTATTTCGAAACCACAGACCCACACTTTTTATATATTGTATGAATATAACTACATATCTGATAGAATAAAAAAGATAGACTTAAGGAAACAACACAGAGACGTAGTACAAATGGTATTTTTTTATAAATGTGGTAATTTAAATATCTTTTTTATTAATTTCTTATATGCATAAAAATATTTTAAGTCACGAATTGTATTTAAAACAACTTAGTGTAATTTTTTTTGTAATTCATAAACCAACAACCATTTTATCTTTTTTTAGTCACATACACTTGTTATGAAATAAACCATTTACTTTACAAAGACAATAAAAAATACCTGAAACTGAAGAAAGTATTTGTTCTGGAAAATAAAATACTTTTAAAATTCAACGGCTATAAAAAAGCTCTGGCATTTAAAAATAAGTCAAATGCACAATCCAACTTAATTCAGTGCAATGAACTATCAGTCAAAAATAAAAAAGTATTGAAACCTACTTGGAGACGTTCCAAAATCACAGCAGAATCTTGAAATAAAACTTCCATAATATTTTAAATTAAAGTGTTACTCTTATCTCATGTTCATAACATTTTTAGAGCGTTATTATCATAAAGAAAATATGAAGTTTATTTTTTTAATATTTGTATAATGTATCCCTATTATTCACCTCCATAATATTATGTGTTGAACATCATGTTTATTGTTTAAACCTTTATGTTATGTGTAACGGAACCGATGTTTATGCTATTGTTTGTGAGTTTCACCTAACATTTTAACACATGTTTTGTATAATTTTTATTATACTAACTTTCTTACAATTCCAACTAACCATTAAATCATTGATACTAAAAATATTAATACCAATTTTCATTCGATTACCTACCTTATCGTAACTTAAAAAGAAACACTCAATATTTTAATAACTTGTAATTATTTATAGAAAATCGAATGAATAATATATTTCCGTTTTCCGATTTCAAATTAAGCAGTCGAAAAAAATATTAGACTGAAGTATGAATTACATTATTAAGTTATAAGTACGTTATAACTGCTAAAAAACTTTAAAAAAAAATTAAACCACCTTCAAAAAAACCACTGGAAAGTACAAAATAAACATCCTATACTAATCAAAACTCAAGTACAAAAATAATTTTATAAATACGATACGAATACCTATAAAAATACTGTCAAGTTTAATTATTTAAGTATCCGTACCCTATTTTTAAAGTTATTTCTGTATTTGAGTTTTGATGAGTAAAAGATAGTCATTTTGTAGTTTTCAGTTTATTTAGATCGGTTTATTTTTTAAGTTTTTTATTTCTCCCTATTGAGTGATTAAATATCTAATTAAATATCTAGGGTAGGTCTACCCTAGATAGGTCTATACTTTTTTTTCTAATTCTGAAGTGTAGTAGCATACAAAATAATCATCAATATAAATAAAGCTTATAAGCAGTTATCGTTATTTGGTGTACTTTCAAAATCCAAGCTCCGATATCAGTGAAATTTAAATGGGACTACTTCGGAGTTATACTGAAGCAACGGTAAAATAATCATTACCGGTGAATATATATAAATAAAAATACATACAGATGGACACAGAACCTCTTCCTTTTTTGAAGTCGGTTAAAAATACACGTTATCGGATCTTACTTATTCAGAATTTTCACACATTTTCACACTTATTCAGAACTTTCACACATCACATTCTTAATTCATAAAATATAGAATGAATCTTACCAAATAATCAAATTTAACAACAGATTTTTCTTCGCTCTTGGATTACCTCAGAGTCTCATCAGCTCAACAAATAGGGCGTGTCTAGTAAACAGTCAGCACATATGTACAAACAGTGTACAAACTCTCCTGGGAAATAATTGTTTTGTAGAGGCCTCATTGCAGGAAACATTTCGTGTTTGCTTAAGAGTGTAATAACTTGCATGAGAAATATATTTTCATTTTTTCATCTTCATTTATCGGTTCATAGTCTGGAAAATGTGTCTATAAAAGTTCCTATATAGTAGTCATAGTAATAACACTGAAATGGAAACATATCATGCCGTTAGATAAAGTGTATGCTACTATAATGCATATTATTATTCTTTTTTTGTTCTTATGATTGGAGCGCTACTAGAAAAAATAAAAACCAGAGAAGGAATACACTCTGACCTTGAAAATGTGTATGTACCTCGTAGTATGCTCTTGATACGTGTAAGTGCTAGGGTTGCTACAATGTTTTATTTGATTTGATTTAACGCGGTTAGTTTTGTATTTACTTTGAATTTATTTTTAATAATGAATTGCATTCCCTTTTTGATGACAAGTTCCAACGTACTAAGTTTTCCATCTTTGGTTTTTATTTTCTCTGGCAATATTTATTTTTTATGTACATACCTACGTTTATGCATAAAATAATCACCTTTTGACCGAAACAGGATTTTCAGCTGAAATCAGAACCGAACCTAGAATATGAATGTGAACAAAATTAAGATTCTGGTGTTTGAAGGGGAAGGTGTACAGACAAAATGTGAAATATAGGTAAAGGAAAATATCTAGAAAAAGTGGAGGAAATTGTATATTCTGGGAGTGCGTTTTCGAGGGATGAAAGGTGTGAGTTCGATCTGGAGAGACGGGTAGCATCTGGCAATAAAGTGAAGAATGCTGTCTGCATTAGTAGACAGTGTGAATATATCTAACTCACCCAAAATGGTCATACACAATGCGGTGTTGGTACCAACTTTATTATACGGTAGTGAATGCAAGATTTTTAACAAAATAAAAAGTTAAACTTGATTTAGTACACACAGACTACTATTGCATTTGGTTACGTTATAATCATGCGATCAGACGTTATTAGAACTGAATAGTGATAATGTAGTGTATTTTGCACCACAATTTATGTTCAGTTAGTGTTGTCTTGTCATGGGTTCGCCTGCGGTTCACTAGATGGCGCGCGCCAAGAAATCATAATCCGCGTAGTCGCGACTAGAAGTTTGCCATTGTTGTTGTTGCCCGTGATCGCTGAATTTAACGCTACATTTCGGAGGTATTTTTGAAAGCTATGTAAAATCTACAAAATATCATTTAGAACACGTTGAGTTACAGGTCTTTACCTTCGAAAGAATTTATGACCGTATTAGCGAAAGTAGCGGCAGTGTTAAATTCGCGACCGCTGTGTAATTTATCCTCAGACCCAAATGAAGTGAACGTTTGGACTCCGGGACATTCTATGATCGGAAGTCCTCTTGTGTCTCTTCCTGAGTATTCTCTGACGGATACTTACGTGTCGCCTAGAGCAAGATGGCAGATGCTTCAATCTGACAAGCAAAGCTTCAAACCGACTCAATAATTCTGGCGGGTTTGTCAAAGAGATTATGTACATACTATCCAGCAGCGCGTAAAGTAGTTCAAAGGTCAGGCCAATGCTCAAGAGGGAGACGTTGTTGTAGTGGTGAAATCAAACTTACCTACTCCAGAATGGTGTTATGCTGTAGTTGAAAAGGTACATCCGGTGCCTGTACGGCGTTGTTATAGTAGTAGCCTTGCGTACAAAAAGTAATGTACTCCGTAGAACTTTCGCAAAGATTTGACCACTACCTAAAGATCATTAAAATTAAGTGTCAAGTTTAACAGATTGTCATAGATTAAACTTAGATTTAGTTCTTACTATTGAGTATAAAGTTTTGTAATTGACTTGAATCCTATTTGAGGAGCTGTGGGTCAAAACGTAACATTTACATTATTCGCGGTTTTTTATTGTTTTTTACTTTTACAATTGCAATATTTAAATGTACCTATATCGATTGTTTTTTCCTATAAAAATCGCAAATTTCGTAACTAATTTCAGACCAAAGTTGACGATTTTTTGCAAGAAGTCACATTTCCATGCATGTAAGACGCCGAGTTCTGGATGCATTCAAAACTTTCATTCACAGTGAAACGTTTGCTTATTTAAAAAAAAATTTAACAAAGTGTCATCCACTTTTTTCATGGCAACTCTAAATAGCGCTCTAACTCAAACGATTGCAATTATTAATATTTTTCTTTAACCGACAGTGAGTGCACTTTGGGTAGTCAGAGATATTCGAAAAATGGCACAGACTTCAGTGGCAGAAATTAAGTAGGGTAATCGGAAAAAGGACGATTCAGAAATCAATAATCAAAGAAAGACGAAAAATGTTTCGGGAGAAATGGATTGAGAATGTAGCTTTAAGATGGTACAAATCATAATATTGAAAGCTGTATATGGTTATAGAGAAATGGTCAAGATCAAGAAAATGAAGAATGTAATTGTTATTTCCTTTGAATTTAGCCTGAGAGTATAATTTTTGAATTAAAATAATTTTCATGTATTTGTAATTATTACAATTTTTAATTATTATTATTTACAGTCACATTTCCATTAATTTATATCAAAAAGTCACTTTTCCTGTTTAGGTTTAAGCAAAACGTCACATTTCCATAGTGTTCTGACGAACTGTAACTTATCCAAAATTTATATTTTTTACAATGTTTCTTTGTCTTTGAAAATAAAATCTAAAAAAGTATCCTAATACGGGCGCATTAGGTAACTTTTTCAGATTTTAGTTTTATCGTTTTTTAAAAAAAATAAAAGATGCGTTCCAATTAAAATTTACAAAAAATTCAGATTTAACGTCAAACAGTAAAAAAATAAGAAAAGGAAACGTTTTGCTCCTCATTTAGTATTTAGACTTTCAAAATATTGTCGTTTGTGAAATCCCCGAGTGATTTCAAGCTCCGGGGTATGTTTAGTCTTCTACGAGAAACGTCGTGGGTTCGCCTTTGGTTCACTAGATCACAGTACAAGTAAGCATACAGTATTGTATCTTCATACAAACGCTCCCAAACGACGTGCCTCGAAATCTCGGCATTTTTCGGCATACAACAGTCGCGAGTACACCGTAGTTGTCGTCGTACGTTGTGAGACGCAAGACGCTCCCGCGCATTTACTGACGAAATATTATGCCAATCAAGTTTTCGAGCATATTGTTCAGTGTATGGATGTTTGATTATATCGAAACCGGAAATATTTCTCTGTCGCTCATCTGTAGGAAATATATTATCATAATGATCTAGTTACTTCGTTGCTGATTTTCAATTATACTGCATACAAAAAAACACAAAATGCATTTTTTTTATTCATTTCCACGATACTAACTCACAAACTTTTGAAACTAGAAATAAAGTACTAGTAGAATTATATAAATAAAAACTTATTAAATTTGCAATAATATAAAATGAAAAGATAATATAACAATTTACTATAGTACCTGTTATCAAATACGTAACCCAAGAAAAACAGTCAATCCCAGTCGGCAGCCCTATTGCGTGTTTACGTACCGAGCGACCGTAGGTAATAATTATCTCGAGGACACTGCCGAGATATAATACTGCTTGCTTACTTGTACTGTGACTAGATGGTGCGCGCCAGGAAATTAAAACCCGCGTAGTCGCAACCAGAAGTTCGCCATTGTTGTTGTTGCCCGTTACCGCTGAATACGGAGAAAAGGGATATAAAAATACATTTTATTACTTAATTAATTAATAATAACAATAGATCGTTTCTGACCAATTCTATCTAGATACTACGAATTAACTTAAATCTCATTAGGCTTCAATTACAGAAAGTTGCAATTTCAGAACATTACCAAAACCGCTGGTTAACCAGCTAATTGAAAATAACGAATCTATTTTCGATATTAGCAACACAGTGTCTTAAAGTACAATAATTCACTACGTTATTAAGCAGACAGAATCAGAATGACCCAGTCAGTTGTGTAAAAAATAAGTTCCTATAAACCTGTCCACCCGTCTACAACAGTAACGTGGTCTATGTGAGAAACTTAAGCGGATGCATGAAAACGAGTGTAAGCTAAACATTAATGTTTTGGTATTCGGTAGCTATCGATAGTATCGAAAAAACTATTAATAATGTTTATACTATCGATAGTTCTTATGGACGTAAGCTATTATACATAATTTAACATATATCTTGACTTTGTATCTTTAACAAAGGTAATCAAAGATGTAGGAGCACCAAGCATCGCGGTACTACTTCTTTACACAATACAAATAATACTTCTTCGCACAAGTAAATATTCTTAATAAATAGATACTCTGCTCGATTTTCAATAATTGACCTTTTAATCATTCCCACAAGAACGAAAGAAACTATGTTTATTTTTACGCTGTATAATTTATTTCGGTGATTTTCCTCGTATAAATACATAACAATTTGTAAAGTTTTTAAGTAGTAAAATTAACTACAGATACCACAGATAGCGCAACACCTACTACTATCACGTTTAACGTAGACTACTGTAAATATTATGATAAATCGCTGAAAACACTACTTTCTATTGGGATGGAAAAGAGTTATCACTTATCATACACAAGTTTTGTTCACTTTATATTGTACAAGTGACCCACCCCGGATTCCCCCGAGTGGGTTGTTGAATGTTTGCAACGTACCAATTTTTTTTTAGTATTTTTTTCATACAAACCTTGTCTTGATAATTATCAACACAACAAAAAAAATCAGGTAAATCGATCGAGCCGTTCTCAAGTGATAAATTTTTGCATAAGTGTAAAATGCATGCGACAGTCGATTTTTATTTATGTAGATTTGATTGTATTTCCTTATCATTATATAATAGTAATTGTGTTTTACAATTACTTTCACACCTTTTCCATGTTTAGATATCATTCATGTTTAAATATTTTTAATCATAATTTATTAGGTCTACAGAGAAATAGTGTCTACTGCTATGATGTTATACTTCTCAAGTAGGTAGCGAAAAAAAATATGATAAAATATTTATATAAATATTTAAAAACAGTTAGAAAATATTTAAGAATCGTTTAACTCTTGTAACTTACACAGTAATCAAAATATTCTGTGTTAGAAAGTTTAATCTGTATACACGTCGATTTTCATTACTAACTGACCACATTTTGTTAGACTGCGTTAGGAAGCCCCAATTTGTATTTGTATTTAGTTATTTCTTTGTGCAACTCTATTTTACTTATTCCAAACAGGTTATCTTTCGAAATTACTCACTGTGTTTTTACCGAAATCTTTAAAAAAGTTATTTGGGCTTTGAAATTGGAAGAATATTGTTCTAAATACGACATCGTTATATCCATAAGTACAGACAACATCAGGAAAATGGTTACATTATTTTTCTTTTCTTATTGTAACACTTTTTTTTAAAATCAATGCTATATTGGAGGAATACCATCCTTGAACCAAACTGGTCACAATATTACTTAATCATAATCAAAGTCAAATCAATTTATTCAAATAAACTCAGTTGAGAGAATTGAAAGTTAAATATGCCTTCGGTTTGGAAATAAAACCTGTACTGAGAAAAACCGACAAGAAACTCAGTCAAGTAACATTTTTTTAAGGATATTTTACAATAGGTTTCTTAAAATACAATATTCAGTAAGCTAATAAAGAAGTCACATACGTGACCTTAGTAATAGCCTAAGAGATAAGTGTACTTTGGTAGCTATCGCCTGAAAAGCTGATTCAGTGGGAATGGTGTCGATCTGCCCGCATTCAATCGGTCACTATACCATAGAATATGTAGAAAAGAAGGCCGACTCCCGCCTCATACGTAATGGAATTGCCTACTCTCGCCCGGATAAGTAGGGTTGTCTAATTACATGTGAGATGCGGAGAACGTCTCGTTCGTTATACATTTAATAGATAATAATAAAAACAATGCACAGGAATAAGTTTTTCGTATTTGTTATGTTGAAGAACTAACTCTGCATTCGAAAGACTAAAATTATTTAAGCATCTAAGGACATTATAATTCCTTCGTTTATGCGATTTAGGTATTTTCGTATTTGCAACTATCTGTAGAACGAATTAAAGCTAAACGGAAGCGGCTGCATGTTTGCGTCGTCTGCGCCCCGACTAGTGCTACAATAATTGCCCATTTTCGCCTAAAATATTGCCGTTGTGTGCGTGCCACGACGTGTGTTAGCGCGCACACATACAAAGCGCGTCCGCTAGCTTTCTAGGAGACATCCTACTGTTATGTTTATACAGTGACTATACGCCGCTCGACGACGCGTTACGGCTGCAAAAAATGAACTATCACTAGACAGAGTGACTCTATTCTATGTAAATAAGTAGTATCAAGCCGTAATAAATTTGAAATTACTTTTTAATTACGTGTATAAGATCACGATAATATTTATTTTTAAAACATTTTTAAAACAATTGTTGGCAAGTGTGTGGTTTTGGTTGTCACGCGAGGTATCGATTTAATTTCGTTCTATTTCGATATTTTCACTGTTTTCCTCTTTTCATATATGTTTTAACCCTTGAACCGAACCCTGGGGTACAAATCAAAAAAATTAAAACAAATCGGCTATAGCTTTTTATATACACAAATCATTATTTCGCGGTTTCATGTAATCTAAGAGGAGTTGGGAGCGCCCTTGTACGTCAGGGCGCCATAAGCAGCACAGTTGTGTAGAAGTTGCACAAGCTGATTGGGGTACAACTGTTCCCCAGGATACGATTAACGCAAGTTTTTTACAGTCGATGTTGTTTTTCATAATTGTTAATTTCATTTTTTTTCAAGTATTAATACAATCTTTAGTTCATTTAATAATTTAGAGCATATTTTGGTTAGTATTTAGCCGCTCAACTGTGGCTAGATAATGTTTTATTACATTAATTGTTACTTTTTGCTTACTTGTTGTTTTATGCCTACTGATTTCAAAATTATCTCGATAATTATTTATTTTAGATGGCTTTTAATTCACATTCGAAACGTACTTGTTGAGTGGAGTGGAGACAATGAAGATCCACATCCAGAAGTAGACATATCATATCTAAACCTCATCTTGAAGACCGTTTTTCAACTAACTTTACTAACTAATCTTCAGATAAGTATTGAAGGTACCTTTGGTAAAGAAGGGCATCTGATACGCCTGCTCTTCGAAAATAAAAAATTGAGAGATATTTTTCATGTTCGAAGTCGAAAGACCGAAAATCGCGAAGTTATTGTGCAATATTCAAATTGTTTGTATATAATAAGCACCAAAAATAATTTTGTCATAATTGTATTTCAATTTCGTTTTTTTAATACCATATTGTTGCAAATTAAAGACTGATAGTCATGTAAAACAGTTATATTTCTTACTTTTAATAAAAGTTTATATTTCTTCAAAAAATGTGTATAATTCAAAGGGGTACACTTGCACTCCAGGATACAGTTTATATCCTTGTTAATATGGGTACGTTTCTAGGGTCAAATGACCCTCGCACCGCTTTTTGGACTTGTGATTTGCAGACTTCGACGACCCTAATAATTTTTGTGAACTTAAATTTTATTTATATTGGAATGAAGAAAGTCATACAGCTAGCGATTAGCACCAGGAAATAATCTTTATGAAAGGAGTTACAAAGCGCAATAGTCGACTATTGCACTTTGAAATTTGAAAGACACTTGAAAGATACTATAATCTGTACTTCACATATTTTATGCAAAACATACCATTAAAAATTATATCTTACAATCAGTATTCTCTACACTATTTTGCCAGCATGTACAATTGCTGGCCATTAACGAAACTTAAAAAAAACTCTTAATTCAAAGTCAGAAAAAAATTACTGAAAGGTTCCTCTTTCAGTTCTGGTTTTACGTTAGTAATTAAAGCTTTAGTGCCAAATTTAAGCTTAGTAGTTGCAAATATGACTGAATATTATATCGATTGTGACATATGGGCAGATAGACGGACGGAGGCAGATGGACAGACAGACATGGTGAAAGCATAGTATAGCATAGCCTTTTCAACTATTTTGGCTACAGAATTTAAAATATTTTTTTAATTGAATTATTCTAGTTATTATAAACTTTGGTGAAAATAACATTATGATACTAACTTTGATTATTTACTAATAATCAAAAGATATTATTGCCCACAGTATTCTAAAGAAATTAAATAGAAATCTGGTCGAGATAAATATTGAAATAATGATGCACTCCGCACTTTCCAAGAAGCGAAAACTCTCAACTTAATCCGACCTAATGTACGAGACGAAACACAAATTCAATATTAAGCAGTGCACCGTACAGAACAAGTTGGTAATATTAATGTTGTTTAGTTAGAAACATTTTTGCTGAATAGTTTTACAAAGTTATACGTGTCTTGTTTCCATGAGATTGCGAAACATTCATAAATTTATTACTTATTACTCAAGTAAAAATATACAGTAATCGGAAAAATAGCGGAGATAGCATTTCATAATCTGTGTTTCGTTCATAATATTACCCTTTACGCTGAAGTGTTTATTCCTAAACTATTAAATTGTGTTTCTCTGATAATCTGAACGAGATAAATATGAAATATGTCGGTTGCTTGTCTTTCTGCGCAGGCGCGAATGGTCAAGAAATAAAAGATCGATTATCGAACTTATGATGTGCTAACGACATTTCATTAAGTTCTTTTATAACATCTGTAAACCTTAGATGGGTTGGGCACATAGATAGAATGAGTGATAAAAGATTGAAATAGAAAGTCTACAGAACGAAAGTGAGTGGTAGCAGAAACCATGAAAGACCAAGGGCTTACTTACGAAGTCCAAATACCAGTGTTAACGAGGGAAATGTCAAACGAGCTTGCGTACCTCTGCGAAAGTTTGAAAGGAGAATGATGAGATTTGAGAACGCGAAAACGTATATATATAAGGATCTCGATACTCAGCATACCATCCCAAATGACTGCCGTGTTAGGGACACAGCGTAAGGATATAATATATTATGTACGTAAACTTTACAGCCATATACAAACCTTTTAGCTAAAAGTAGTGCCAAGATACAATTCTGTTTAACATCGATACTGTCTAACCCGTGTAGAAAATGGCACGACATCACATTTGTACCTATGTAATATGTTAACATCATACAGTAGTCAGTAGGGCAGTACTTCTGTATTCCAATCCTTGCTGTTTCTGAGTTTGATTTCCACTTAGGTCAACAAAGAAAATTAACTTTTATAAATTGTGTTGGAGCCTAGATACTACAGGATGCTTCCTCGGCTCTTTGTGAGATACTCATGTTATCACATGAAAAACTAAGTTTTATCACACAAAGAACTTATTTTGAGGTCACACAATTGGTGTATTGTAAGAAGTATTTAAAAAAATAAACTTTCGTATTCTTGTAATAGCACCCCATTCAGATCCGATGTTATATTAAAATCAAAAGACTTTAAATCCTTTCTAGTTGAGATGAATTCCGTTTTAATCTTACTAGAAAAGATTTAATAAAATTGTAGAAGAGCTTTGAGATCCGCTACGATAGACGGAGTGTGTCTATATTACGTACATTATATATGATTTTCAGAATGTATTAAGATTCTGTACTGCTTGTACAGAAGTCCTTCAATAATGTATGGCCCGGCAGTAAAACGTCTTGCGGCGAGTACGACGCGGGGCTAAATGGGCCACGGTAAGAATTTAGTGTTAAAACGTGTTCCAATTTGCGAACGATGTGATAAAAAGGTACCGCAAAGTTGCAATGTGTGGAACAGTACGATCTATTGCAACACGTTCGAATACGTGGTGGCGGTTATCGATCAAATGGTTACGTTCGCGTGACTGTGGGTAGTTTCGAACGATTAAACCTAGAATTTTATCATTAAATTATAGTCTGCTAAGGTTCTTTATGTTGCATTATTTTATAAGTATAATCTGATTGGACCGTTGTGGGAAACGTTCGATCCCCGATTGAACTAAATTCAAATCGGTTAACCATGAAAGCAACTTTTGGAAATCGATGTTAAAAAACTCCCTCAGGGTGTTAATAATAATCAGGGTACTATTAAACTCCCTCGGTTTGCTTTGTGGCACCATAATATCTTTTCATTTAGTGTATGATGTAACTGTTATAAGTTTTTATTTTTGTTATCTATTCCAGCGTCGTCGTCTGCTAAAGGGATTGGCTCTATAGCGCTTCTGGTTAGCGTCATAATTCTGCTCCATAACGGCTTCGCAGAAAAAGAACATGGCCTGCCGCGACTCTTCATCTGCCAGCATTATCGCTACTACTGCTTGCAGTAACAACTTCTTGACCGATCATGACCAGGAGTTGGCACTCGGAGACGGAGGCTCGTGCAGAACATTCCTCTAGCAGGTGACGGGCACTCTCTCGGTTCCAGCCACAATGGTGTAATTTTTTCCTGACCTATCCAACGCAGACACTGATCAAAACACCCGTGCCCCAACTGTGCTTGCGTCAATCGATATGTATCGTGCCACCGCTTCTTAAACCGGACCTCGAGGTTCGGTACCTAAAGTCGCGCCAGCAACGCATCCATGCGAGCTTCGACTCTTAAAAAAATCGAGAACCTGAAGGACCAACCTTGTCTATGTTTTTTAAGTTATTTTATAGTTCCATCTGTTGTTCTTAAATAGCCAATATCAATACATAAATATTTCAGCTTCTTACTTTTTTATTTTATTATATATATTATTTGTTCAGGAAATATTACAGCCTAAAATAACCAAAGATATTTATATTTAAGTTTAAATCAAGGCCAATTAAAAGATTTCACTTATAAATAATGAAATAATATAGTAGATTGGATAACACGTGGAAAATTGGAGGTGTAAATTGGAAACAATAATAATAGACTGGTAATTTAAAAATGAAATAATAACAATGAGCACATAAACATAAAAAAAAAATAGGACAACAAAAACCCCTCTAGCTAATGCGCGAAGCCTGTCCCACACCCGTACATGGAACACCCGTACATGAAACCTCCTGGAATACACCATACAACTAAATAATCAGAACACGGCGAGGTGTTGCAACAACAACCCTCTCAAAACACTGGCAGGTACTGCCCAATATTTTTATTAAATGTGGGTTGGTATGAAATTTGTACACATACATCCGTACATGGAACCTCCTGGAATACACCATACAACTAAATAAGCATCAGAACACGGCGAGGTGTTGCAACAACAACCCTCTCAAAACACTGGCAGGTACTGCCCAATATTTTTTTTAAATGAGAGTTGGTATGAAATTAATACCTATCGGAGGAAAATGGATCAAGTTTGGACTCCACGGCGGTCTAATGTCAACTCTGGTACACGTTGCTACGCTAAACCTCTGACAAAACATAGCCACCACACCGCCAACTACCTAGGGAGGAAAATCGGCCGAGCCTGGAATTTATAGGGCCCAATATCAACTCCGAGGTCACTAGTACATACTTAGGACATCAAACTCACGCACAACCGTTATCAATTTGACTTCAAATAAACTCTCACAGTCACTCCGACGCAGGCCGAGCTCGAAAAGAACACCCCACCTCGGCTGTCAAACTAATACGAAGTTTCACGTATGGGGATGTAAGCAAGGCGCTTTTACCTGAAAAGTGGGAAATAAGCGTTGACTTAATTCCATTTACCGCAAAACCTCGTACTACAACGTAAATAAACTCCCGAGAGTAGCGAACACACGACCCATGGTAAGTTAGAAATAATAAACGCCAACGCCCTCACCACAGATAAAACACAAAATCACATCTAGCGTTTCCATACGTTCCGAAACGCGTAAACATAATTTAATGAAATAATTTAAAATACGAAATATGCAAATTATTTAAGAAAAAAGAATTACTACGTAACAATATAATTAAGCTATAACAAAATTTGAGAGTAGTGACCCACTAATTTTCGCCTTACCGACTTGTAGCTATTTGTAAATACAGCTATGTCAACTTGTGAAAGAAGTTCGTTTGCCTTATGTGGAGAACGCCAGAGAAAGGAATTTTGATGATAATTGCTTTTTACTAATGGCATTGTAAATAAATATTTTTTGCCTAAAAGAATAATTGGTTACTGTAAAGCTTACTTTAGCCAAAAGTTTTCGACAAGCAATATCTCGCCTTACATTCAAAGGCAGAAAGTGAAATTTACTGCATCGCTACGCGTACCTATCGCCGCAAAGTTCCATTGAACAGCTTGTTTTCAATTCAAGGTATTTAATAGATTTTCTCTGTATACCCTCAACACAATTAACATAGCAATCGTAATGAGGATTCCACGCTCGCGGGAAATATTCAATATGACTTCTAACATAACTGCAGTACTATATTTTTAGTTTTACATTACTTAAACATATTGAAGTCATCGTAACGAAGTCCAAATTATTAAAAGCTCTTGTAACGATAGAATTTAAGTGAATTCTGTGCGTTATGGGCAGATGGACAGATGAGCAAACGAACAGGACGAAATTATAAGGGTTCCGTTTTTTACCATTTGGCCACACAAACCTTAAAAACCAGCTTTGTTATTTGTTGCCCAATTGAGCCATGATTTTATTACGAATTGATACTCTGTCAATCCAGAATAAGAAATGTTTTGAAGATGTCTAGGTGTCCAAAAAAAATCTAATAAAAGATGCAAAACCTTCTACGAAACTAATATTTTTATCCACAGTATTATTTTGAGTCTCGCTCACGATTTTATCTAAATGAAAATTGCTGCTAAAACGGGTAACGTGGGAAAAGACAAAATACAACGACTGTTATACTGAAAGTACTTATACGTTAAGTTGTTTTAAGATATGAATAGTCCCTTTGTGGAACTTAATTCCAGGAAAAGTAGATAAACACTACCGTTACTTTGAACTATGAAACATTTCATCACTATTTGTGATCGCCAGGGGAATGTATGTACATATTATATCGATAAAAATAAATATATTCTATGTTAAATAAATACGTTACTAGTTTTACGTTTACATAATTTCCCTTGAGATAAAATTCCAACAAATTGTTTCCTATTATGTAACGGCTATAAAAATGTATTGAATTATAAGTATATTATGTATGTGGATGATTACTCAAAGGACGAGGCTTTCCCAAATAAAGTCAAATGAGATGACGAAAACAAACATCAAACGTGACAGCGACAAGAAAGAAAAATAAACAGAAATATATTACAGTCTTACAACTGCTTACTTCGTTCCTCGTGTCATTGTTCGTGTATGAGATTGGTTAAGTGTTGACTATGATATAAACGCCCAAAAAATTGAAATAAAGTAGTATATTTTTGAATAAAATATAAATATGTCTAAATGACATAGAGACAAAGTATCTAGTTTTACCCTAAGTAAAAATTCGACAACTGCTTAACGTGACACCAGTTTTAAGGACATACAAGCACGCGAGATAATACAAAAATTGAAATATCTTAGCAATGAGTCATACCTAACTGTGTAATTTTCAGGGATTGAAAACTGACATAATTGTTCAATACTCCCAGAGTTTCCATTGTAAATATATATCTTATCGACGATTATTGGACCTTTATAAAAAAGAATGTGAAGTAAAAGGGTTGAATAGAATATAAATAAAATTAAGGTTCTGGTGTTCGAACAAGTTGTGAAGATGAAGCGTGAAATATGGGTAAATGGATAATGTCTTGAGCAATTGAATAAAACTGAATATCTAGGGAGTGTGTTTTCGAGGTATGTAAGGTGTGAGCTGAATGAAAAGCGGTGGATAACAGTTGGCAAAAAAGTTAAAGGTGCTCTGTCCGCATTAACTAGTAATGTATCTAAATCCGCCAAAATGGTCATTCAAAATCTGGTATTGATGTTACCTCTACTATACGGCAGTGAGGCCAGAATATGCACGAATAAAGTAAAAATAAAATGAATGCAGTGCAAAAGTAATCTCTCGAAATATGTGCGGCGTCACCATTGACGATAAAATAAGCAATGAAAAGATACCCAGTATGGCATGGTCTGATGAGTGTTACATATCGTAAAAATAAAGAAAATATTTTTTAAGTGGTTCGGGAACATAGAAAGAATGAGTGAAGACCAAGTAAAAATTTACATAGCGAAACTGAGTGGCAGAAGGAACCAAGGAAGATCACAGCTGACATAGGATGATCGTAGTCAGTGTTAGCTGACGGAAATATCAAAAGCATTCATATTCCCCAGCAAATGTGTCTAAGGAGAATTATGAGATTAGAAGAGACAATTTAAAGATATATATGTACTATATATGTATGTATTTACATATGTGTATTACACCTATTATGTATTTGGCTCGGAATGATAACGCAAGTTAGTTGTTCCTACCATAGGAAGTTAGTGGTACTTATCTATAAAGAAATACATGTGCTTTTATGATTTGTATTTTTTTAACTTAAATTTTTTAATCTTGCGATACTTGCATTTTATTTTAAATAAACAAATATCGTCATATTCGATTTTTTCTGCTTGTTGGATACCAATCATACTATTCAAAATATATTTGTTTAAGTATAGTATTCAAAGTTTTCAGCATATAACGTGTGCAGAAATATTTACTAAAGAATCTAATAACATAAATGGCCAATCCATTAAAGTGAATATGCAATATTAAATGTGGCGAACGGAGGGAGCTGCATTTGGTCGATGGTGTCCAACGGTGCATAAAGCGCTATACGTTTTGTGTATTATGCCGTAATAGACTTTTATAATAGTCAGCATAATATGTAGATTGACATTGCTTGCCATTTGCCAAAGTCAAAATCTAATCATTTTTTCCACTTTTATTTAGTTGAAGCATATACATTTTTTATATCACTTAATTTGCTAAATGATTATAACATAACATAACATAACATAACTTCACGCTGTATCCCCAACGGGGTAGTCAGAGTGGACGGATGTCCTCTGACTGACGACTGACGGATGTGACGGATGACGACTAAATGATTATGTGCTTTATAATTATGGTATTCACAGAATTAACTGTTTTATTCAGTATGGACGTTGCCATTAAAAAACACACGTTACGAGATATTTTTAAATGTCAAATCTACTACCAGTTAGTAAAAGAAAATCTCAAATCCTTTGTACCGTATTGCAATGATAAATTTTCAAAATATTTATGATAAGAAACATAAGTATAATAATTCTGATAAATTCTCAAAATCTAACACGAGACACGTGTCGATTGTTGGTTTTTGGAGTTTTAGCGGAAAATAGCTATAGATTTTGGGAATTTATCACATGAAATGGATTTCCGCAAAGTAACACCTGAGTCTATACAATAATATAATAATTGTTCTTAAATGTCATATTTATTCGTTAACTGAAGCGGTTCTTAAAATTGATATTATACATTAAAATAAAATAATAATGAACAATGAAAATAACTGTAATGTGTTATGAGAGATGGATTTAAAAATACTGGATTTATTGGCTTTTAAAATTTATGAGAACCAAGTGGTAAGCTGGAGACTATGAACTGCGACGTCACGAACTCATATTGCCTAGTTCCATGTGTGACAAAGACAGTACTTCACCCGCACTCAATCCTTACTACTTCAGTGTAAAAACAATTCAATTATACTTTTCATTATTTTCTACATTTTTTTAGATTTATATTTGTCGGAAAAGACAGAACAATTCGTGCGACTCGGCTATGAGAAATAGGTACTTAATGTGCAGGAGGCGAACTGCTAAATAAAATATCACGTTGTGACAAAGTTAATGTGTAAACGACAGAAAACTCTTAGTAGTAACAATAATTAGGTAGGTAATTGGAAATTTTATAATGGCAATTGATCCGTCGGAGAAACGCTAGTGCACCGGACACAGTAGTCTCACGCATTGTCAGCGCCGGCCCCGACGTTCCTTGAGTGCATCCCTTGCAAACCGGCATGCGCGCTTTGCCTTAGTATAGTCAAATAAATCCCTTTTATTATTTGCATCAACATAATAATGTTAATATTATTTGTTACATACTTGTCAACATTATTTCTGTTAGATTACATATCTGTTATATCAGATTATTTCTTGATGATATAACGGATACATATCTATTAGATTACAATCTAACAGACAGGTACATAATTAATAATATTAACTTCATGTCTTTGATCAAGGTCATAATAATCTTACTGTATTTTTCTGTCGGCGAAATCTTCTATGTCGTCTTTTACCGTGTTGTTGCCTTGCCCTCCCACCTGCTAATGTTGTTGGATCTTTCTTTTACAAACCTTTCTTTTCAGACAGAATTCAAGAAATCGAATATCAAATTATGTTCTTCAATTGCTAAATTGTTAAATGAATCAAAAACATCAAAATTATGAGCTGTCGAAGAGTATATGAACAATGTAAACTGAAATTATCAAAACTCCTTGAGTTTGTGACATTTTTTTTTTTGTGTGAAGGGAGTGAAGGGACGTTAAATTTATTTCTTAGTTAAAGAGTCTAGCCCTGGGATATCGGCTATCTGACTATTGAAAAACTAAAAGTCATGCTATTTATGGAATAAATGATATGTGATTCCTTATCTGAAGATCACTAAATCGGGCTGTAATCTATATACTGTTAAAAAATTCGGCCAAATTATTCAAAGTAGTCTTAATTTTTATAACAAATGAAGACTAACGCTCGCAGCAACATAATGTTGGAAAATTTTGTGTATCTGAAATTTAATTATTTGCGAAGCCCGAATGGAAATGTGAACATTCTTATTTCCCTCGAAAAACTTTAATTTAAAGTTTGTTGCCAGCCGGTATTCCTAGGCGATATTTGTGCGAGTAAACTGCACTTCTTATAAGCTTATTTTCTTCAGAAGGACTCGAAAATTTTCTTTAGATTAGTTTCTCTTGTTGAGGAAAATAGGAAAGAATAAGGAATAATAAGTTCGCGTCGCCTCTTAAATTGGACGTCGCGTTCTTTTGTACGACAATTTCTTGGTTCACCCCACCAAGTAACAGAATAACGTTTCTGTGGTTATTAAAACGGAGTTATATTTTCAGATACAGTTCGAAGCAGAAATATTGGTAAGCTTTACTTCCTTCCTGTGTTTTGCATCGCCGCAATAATGGAGTTCAGACTTACAGAGTCCTTAGTCCTTTAATTTTTACTATTTTTTGCTATATGTTTTTAGATTCTTATATGTCTGTTTCTAATATGATATAATATTCATATTTATCACCGGATATAATTTTATAATTTCACTTGAAACTCGAAACCTTTTCCGAGACAACTTTAGTAATTAGTTTTTAGTAATAATCTAAAGAGATCGATCAGATCTATATCTATATCACTTTTTTCATTTTACTAAATAGTTTCCTTAGTGTTCTTAGAACATTAATTTTTTATTTCTTTAAGTCTTCTGGTAACTTAATACGTATAGAAAATCGTAACTAATATCGTTGGAGTAGGGTTAATATGCTATATTTAGAAAAAGAGATACATTGTGTACTCCTGCTTATATTATCCATACCTATTCATTTTTATTCGACTTCAAAAAAAAGGATGTTCTTAATTCGTCAAAATCTTTTCATTACATACATAGACCGAGTTCTCCACCATTGGTCCCATAGTTTAGTGAAGATCTGATGATGGAGTACTGCTTAAATAAAACAACTTCACAGCGGTTTACACAATTTGATTGTCTATTTATTTATTGTTCCGTTCCAGAATTGGAGAAATGTAGTACAGCTCCTCTTGCCATTCATTTAATACAAAACCATTCAAAAGAGAAAAATATATAAATTTTTGATACGAAATACTTCGCGACTTCAAAATTAAAGCACTGAAAAATGGAAAATAATTATTATTTTGTATTTTTCAGTATTTTTATTGTGAAGTGTGTTCAATTTCTTTAGTGTCGATTATACTCTGGATAAATGTAAATTTCCAGAACTTAGATTACATATTGCAAAAGTTTCGGCACTCCTGGGATACAAAATTACATTTCATTTGGACTGGTAAACATTTTGCATCTTGGTACAGCAACTCAAACAAAATGACGTCTCGTCTAGCGGTTAAAGACTTCATGAACACTGATTTAAAAAATGATGCACTTTATTACAAGAAGAGACAATACTAAATAAATACGTATTAAAATAAAAGTGAGATTTAATTTTTTTTAAATTGTATCGCACCCTTAGCCTCACTGATTACTTCCCTAGTTCTTTATGTGGCAGTCATAGTTGAAGCTTAGTACTCAGCTAGAGATCATAAAATTAGTGAGATCGTTCGATCTCCGTCTGGTATACAGCGTGAGGATATTATGTATGTATAATCAATTTATATTATTATCATAAATGTTTTCTTACCTGTTTTTTACACTGACCAAGTTTGAATTTTAAACTTTCCTGGATTTAATATGAAGCGAAACAAATTTTCGTGCACTGTAGTTAAAAGTAGATATGAAATAGACAACTGCAAATTTTTTAAAGTGTGGTATGTATATTATTAGTTAATGAGAAAATGAACTAAACATATTAAGAACATTGACTACAACTGACAAATCAGAAATCGCAGTTTTCCAGTTTATTAAGTTTGTATCGTTCATTCGAAAAGGCTATTAATAAAGCTGCCAATAACAAATAGGTACCTTCACCTTCAACCTATCTACGTAAATTCTGTTTAATTACTTTTGTACTTCGTGTCCCATTCTGTAATTAACAAGATTTATTAATCCGTGATCCTGTGGGACAGACTAATTTGTATTTTATTTTAAATCTGCTCATCGCAATAACTCGGGATACGAAATCTAGTAAAAGTTTAAATTGGCGAGATTAAAATTAACATATAGAATGTTTTTGATTAAGCTTATAAGGAATATACTAGAGTTTGTTACTTTATTTCATGTCCTAATGTAAGCTAAATCCCATAATACCCTTTTAAGAAAGAGGACAAATTGTTATATTATTAGAAACAAGAATTTATATTTGTAAAATGGAGCATACTATTCAATATTAGTGAAAATCACAATTCCCCATTAAAGCTTTTAAATTAATTGTTATATAAAAGTGTCATTTTAATATTATCATCTAAAATGAACTCTGTTCATAATGTAATTTGTTCAAAATAACTAAATGTTAGAGCCATTTCACACGAAAGAAAATTTCAGAGAAAATAATTTCCACAACAAAGCAAGCTTTTAACACAATAAGCTTATAAAGTACGAATATTCTTTTCCTAAATCAGATTATAATTTTCTCGTTTTTGGGGTCGTTTCTTTGTTTTATTCGAAATGTTTCACAGTTTGCTTTCAATACGGGGCGGCGCTAACTCAATCCGGCCCTATACTCGCCCGCATTTTCATGGTTCATTGGATATAAAAAGAAAATAGCGCTTTAAAAGGGATTGAGGAGCCCTTTCAACGTTTTTGTCCAATTTCGGGACGATGTTAGGCCGTGCTCGCGCATGTTTCAACAAACACTGATTTAGAGATTCGTAAAATGTGTGGGTTTGATACATTGGTTTGATATACGTGCTTTGCTTATGTTAAATTACTGAATGTAATAGTAACTCGAGTTATCGACCAAAACTTCTAACTGATCTGATATTTGTGTATTCATAATAGTCGAAATAATTAATATTGGAAATTCGTTTCGAATGAAAATGGTATACATTAGTACATTTTTCTAATGGTTTTTTCTCTTAAGTCATTTCAGACGAATTATCCTCAAATTTCCCTCTGTTCATATTAGACTCCAACTTTTTTTAAAAGAGACAGTATCGCGTCACTTTTCTTAAAAAATTATTACTCTTAGGGTTTCGTACATGAAAACATTAAAAGGAAATGCGAACCCTAATAATATAACTTATGCGTCCGTTAGTCCGACCGTTCGAACACCTGTCATAGTCAATTTTCTTAGAATCAAGATATGTGAACTTGAAATTTGGAATAGAGATACGTCTGTTAATATCCATATTTTGTACTAGTTAACATATTAAAATGTTAATAGAAAAATGAAACAGGAAGCTAAATGGATAATTGAACTCGACTCGCACAGTCCCCTTTTTGCCGAACCTACTAGATGTAGAGTTTTAAAAATTTCGATGAATATAAAGCTTTACTCATAGATATTATAAATGTCTCCAGATGTCATATCCCAGTAACAACGGTGAAGCAAATCAGATCATACATTTATTATCATATAAGCCAACCGGCCGCCATTTAGTTATAAAACAGCTCCCACACATATACACTTTATTTACCAATCTTTGCAGTATGGGACAGACTATCTAGGGTTATAAATTATATGGCCTTACTTATTGTTTACGTAATTCTACGTCGTGGAGATTTCCAGAAATTAAGTTAAGAAATTTACCACTTTATAAATATCGAATGAAACCTGTGCGCGAGTCGATCTTGCACTTGACCAATTGGTCAAACTTGACCAATTGTATTTATTATTTACTTAAAACAATGTCAAAAGATTTTTTTAAAATTTTAAAAAGAATGCAATTTTTAACTTTCATTAGATACAGTTGGACAAAGTTGAAACTTTTTAGATTAGGAAATTACATATAATACTTGGTATGCATAACCTTACCACATAACATTTACCACAATTAACAAAAAATTACAAAACCAAACGTCCCAACAATGTTGAAAAGGAAGTACCGAATTTTTGCACATTACGAATGCGAGGACATTCGTTACAACCTACAACCCTAATAAAAAGTTATCGTGCTTCCCACGTTAAAGATAGAAATAATCCGAAATCCTTTATTACGTTTCGTAAATAGAGAAGATTAGAAATGTAAATGTGAACTCGTCGTTCCAATATCTCGCAAGAAAAAAGTACGATATTAGTCTGGAACTTTTTAGGGTTATGTAACATGAAAGGAAAAAACGAATCCTTGTGAGATCACTGTCTGTTTGTTTTTCTGTCAAGACCCTTTTTCCCATCAATAGGAAGAAGTATCCAGTTGTATGAAATACTAAGGTCAAAGTTTTTTAAAGGTGTAAACAATTCAAGCTTCTAAGTAAAGGCAATCAAAAGATACAGCCATTTGTGTAACATATTGTCGACTACGATGGCGCAGTGGTTCAATGATGCACCCAAGCGCGGAAGGTTCCAGGTTCAATTCCCAGTCGGATTAATTTAGGAAACGAACTTTTCTAGATTGTCTCGGGTCTGGGTGTACTGGAAATGCTCCTAGTAGTCGTCCTCTGGTTCTCATAGCACAGGAAATGCCCTAGTTTGAAACCGGATGAGTGATGTGTATCGTCTGGCGTATTTATTTATTTATATCTTGATAATCACAAAGTCACTCATCAAAGATACATCCCGTTGATATAAAATCATGAAATTTGGCAAAAAGTAGTCTCACACCACAAGTAAAGGAAAAAATTGGAAAATCGTTAATCTGTAGTAACATATTATGTCACATAAAAGTGAAAGATGAGATTTAATGAGATGAGATTGGGCGCTCCGTTGTCTGACTACCCCGTTAGGGATACAATCTGAAGATATGTATGTATCATATAAAACAATTTTTTTTAATACAAACACATCTTTGCAGTTTTTTTTCTATTGTAAAACGGCAACACATAATAAGCGTCGAAATTGGTGTAATTATGAACATAAAGCCACAGATTAATTAGTTTACTTAGTGCAATCTGTAAAGCAAAATAACAAATAATAAAACCGGCCAAGAGTGAATCGGGCTCGAACTGGGGATTTCGTATTAAATGAAAGAAACCATAATGTTTTTGGTAAATACATAAGATAAATATTATTAAGTAGTATTAATAAATATTATTAACTGTGAGTCCGATTCAAACTTAATTTTTTTTTAATATTTTGCAGACGATTTTACCCGTACGTGTAATTAAATTACGATGTATTCCTATTTTCTTGTATTATGGGTATAACAACGAAATGAGGTAGTATTCCGTAGAAACTATTTCTAAGACCAAGTTTGTTTGCTTGCTTGCAAAGGAAACCTAGATTTCTAAATCGTCAGTTATTTATGCGCTTAAACCATCTGACTAAAAATTACGAAAGTAACTTAATTATTTATACATTTCTACGATTTCCGTAAAAAATACTTCGAGTCATTCAAACAGTTTTAGAGATAAGAGAAAATCGTGAATTAAGTTCCGACTACCTATCGGTCGCCATTTAATCTTCTTCTTTGAATATTTTAGCGATAAAGTATACAAAATGTATGTAATAAGATGTATTACGCCAAATGTTCGCATGTCACATAGACGGACAGACGGATGAATGCTTGAGTATCTCATATACGTATATTCCCTTATCCTTGTGAAGCATAGAATCCTAACTTTAATTTCGTAACTGTAACATAGCTTAGAAATTCTAACATAATACAAAGTTAGAGGATATCCTTGTTACAAGTTAGTGATTGAGTGACTGTATTTGCAAAGTCATGTGACCAGTTGTAATTTGATTGCTGGGGAGCGGACGCAGTCTTTGAAATGGCTGTTCTTTGTCACACCTATGACATCACAATTAATTTTGAACCTTATATATAAAACATATTAAAGCTTATATTTGTATGATGACCAAAATATCATTAACTCCGTCTGATACATCATGACTGTACAAAAAATATGTCTTCTTAACCGATTGATTGCAAACTTTACTTTTATCTCTATGCTTCACATGTTACCTACAACTTTCTATTTGGTATTATCTTCTATCTTAGAATTATATAGAACTCATAATTATATAAAACATTCAAGTAACTATTTTTGTTATGTTTAATAAAAAAAAGTGGCAGTATACGACTCCAATGCCTATAAACGACACTTTTCTGTCTATAATCAATACAATAAACAAGAAATCACAGAAATGGATTAAAATTAGTCTGCGGGCTGTTTTATAAATAAATGAGTAGTATATTTCATTATTGTTCTTCCAGATAATAGTTACTCATATTCTAAACAATATCAAACTTTTATGGGCTAAATAGTTGAATTTAGAAGTCGTTATTTTTTAGCAAAGAGCTTGCAAGTTAATTTCTAAAACCTATATGGTTTCAGTTTCAGTCATTAATAATTACAATAGTGACAATACATACCAGTTCTCTGGTCTCAAACTAGGGCATTCCCTGTGTTATGAGAACCAGATTAACTGACTTTAAAGTTATATCGCTTTACCTATATTCGAATTGTGAACTTTTTTTATTTTGCTATCATTCAAACACTATAAATTGCAATAACATAAGAACAAAATTCGCAATATAAAAGAATTAAATGAATATTTTCAGCACGTTACTTTCAAGTTACATACACTCAGTACCGAGACAATCTAGAAAAGTCGTTTCCTAAATTGAACCGACCGAGAATCAAACCCGGAACCTTCCACGCTTGGATACAACGTCTAAATCACTGAGCCCTCGAGGTCGTCTATAAATATTTACTATAATTATCATGCTCAAACTATATATGGACAACTGTCCATAAATAGCTTTTTAATAGAATATACAGTTTTAAAACGGTAAAGAAATAAGACTGATAAGTACAAAGTCTTGGGAGTGGTAGAGCCATGCTGCATTGCAGCACGAATTGGGCCGGCTCGCCCGGTTAAATACCACCCTCCCACAGAATATCGGCGTAAAATAATAGCATCTATTGCTGTTGTGTTTCGTTTGGTGGGTGAGAGTGCCGGTGACCCATCACCCTCTCACCCTCCTTTCCCTATTTTCCTAAAGGCTGGCAACGCACCCGTGACTCTCCGGACGTTGCGGGTGTCCATGGGCGGCGCTAATCACTCTACATCAAATGACCCGCTTGCTCGTTTGCGCCCTCTTTTATAAAAAAAAAGTAATTTCGAAGGAATTGTGCTTACAAACAAAATATAGTTTTCATTACGCATTTAAAGGAGCATAATATAATATACGCGATGTACATTATTTATCAACATGTACTGGTATGTACATACGGTTTATTCATACAAAAATCAAAACTTAAAGCAATCATGAGTAAAAAATGTTCGTTAGGGTTACAGACGTTTGTATTGTAGTTTCGAATAAATAAAATTCGTTTGTGTGTTTTATTAACGAAAAACATCTGAACCATTATGAAGCAAACGGAATTTCATATGTACAATGTTGTGTAAATTTCTGTTGTTATTTTATTGAATCTTTATTTTATTGAATTTACTATCACAGACAGACAAAATAATGTCAAGATACATTATGTTGTTTCAAATGACATGTAGCAATATTTACTACACATTAACTTATATTATACATAATATCTTGGTCCCTGTCCAGCCCGAGAAGAACTTCTGCATAGCACGAAAGGGGCCTCCAGTGCGTTCTATGAGAGCTCCCGGAGCTCCTTGGACAACGCCCCGAAATGACCACTCAGAAGTTTTAGTGGGTAAAAGCCTCGCATAATCCTAAAGTGGTTGGCTAACCTGGCACAAACAAAATGTACCACACATCCTCCTGGAACGTCCCATATACTCAAGACAAAGATATGAGTTAGAACCAAAACTTGAGCTCAAATTTACAACAGACAACCTAAATGAACTGATAGCCAATAAATCAACCAACGACAAAATGTTAGAATTTTGTATTGAAATTACTAAATTACTTGCCACCAGCAGTAAATATTATTAAATAAAAAAGAAATATGCGGCCTCAGTATATAGTTGTATATACTTCGGGACATAGCATAGTATTAAGAAATAATAATAGATATAATAGTTAAGCAAATATTATAGTAAAGTAAATGTAATAAAGTAAAAGAATAAATAAATATAAAAGAGAGTAAAATTATATAAGGATAAAAATAGTTGACAGTAGATTAAATTCTGGAGTGCTATTCACAACACGAAAACATCCTTGCATCGGATGAAACATCCGTGAGCTTTAAATTGTGAATGCGCAAAGGTTGTTTGCATCCGATGATCACATCCGATGTACGAATTTTCCATACTAATTTATGAAATTGGCATTCACAACTTCACGGATGTAAAATTGTGAGAAAGAGAAGTCCGATAACCTCTCGTTCTCAACCTCGACTTTAGCTGTCAAAATGTAATTTTGACACTTCGTCGCGTGCAACGTTGAGTACATCCTCGCGCTCGTGAACTGTCAAATTGTATGAAAACATCCACGAGAGAAAAGCTACTTTCTATTAGACGAGTTCTACGATGTTAAGCTATTTTCTCGGTGAACAGTTAAAGTTTTGGATGTTTTTCTTAAAATAATTTAAATATACTCTATTTTCAACGTGTGATACATGTGTCATAAAGTTACGTGCAATTTTATTGAACAAAAAAACTAATTTTGTGAAGGAAGACGCTTAGTATGGAAATTCACATCAAGATGGTAGACTTATAGTAGAAAAGGAGCGAATAAATTTAGCGATTTTCAATATCTTTTCTATACGCAAAATGTTCATTTTGCTGTTAGTGTTTGCAGACGAAGGTGAGGTTACCATGAATATTGCAATTGTTTTCTTGGATTGAATTTTATTACTAAATTATAATTAATGTTATAAATGATTAATTTCATATAATTCATATATATATGATATATAGTTATTGTGTCAGCCAATGAAAAAATGCTCTAACAAATACTACTTATAACATTCGTTCTTTCAAATAGTAAATACCCGTTATTATTATTACAAATAACAACAATATTAAGAGCACTTGCATAACTTAGGCGAGTGTGTGAGAGGAATAATGCATAGACGGGTAATGAGATTTGATAAGGTGGAAGAAGTATTCAATGACCGCTTTGCTTGGCAACTCCGTCAGCAATACAACGTGAAACTATCGTATAAGTAAGTACTTATGAACAAGAAATACATAAATACCTACCCATTACTATTTACCATAGATTATGAGACCTTATTTGGTCTCATAACTTGTCTCCTTTATTCTGTTATATTTACTATTTATCTCATTCTCATTAAAAAATTAATCCTTGCTATAAAGAGAGACACCTAGTAATACAGTATTATTATTTTATGAGATTGGTTGCTAGTTATTTTATAGCAGAAAGGTATTTTGTATGTATTGTCATTTTTTTGCTTACTAAAGACATCGGCTTTGTAGGCGTAGATCCCTTTGCCTTCCCTCTCAAATAGAAAGGAAAATCGTACAAAAAACAATTTATGATTTTTGCCTGATTTTTGATAATACCCATTTCTTCTGTGATGTAATAAATCGAAATCTCTCGTAAGAATTAAGTATTTGAAACGTTTCGATGTCGTGTGTGATAGGTAGATAATTCACTTATGTCATGCACCAGCAGACATACAGCATACAGACTTAAAATATGGATATATCCAGTAAATACAATGCCCACGAAATGTGAGTATGGATACTTTTATTGTAATATGTACATATTCTAAAACTAAATAAGAACTCATAACCATGAAGTTTTAGAACTACACACCTTTGTAAGTATTTAGGTATAAGTAAATGAAATCACAACAGTATTGTTTATTTATGATGTACAGACAGGAACCTTTTTAAGGAAGTTAGTATTAACATTAATGATATTAATAGAGCTGTAGCTGTATGTAATATAATAAGTATGTATATTTCTAATAAAATGTTGATATGTATGTACATTTTCTGAATTGTATTAGTGGTATAAATCAGAAGGATAACAAATTAATGGTCTTTTTTCTTTTGAATATTGACCAGCAATGAATTAAAATTCAGTTGAATTGATTATTAGAAACAGTAACTTTTTCAATAGCTGCACATTAATTTTATTTAGGTAATGAATTTTATGCAAGTTTTTTTCTTACAGATACATATGGATACAGCTACTGATTACAATTTTATCATTGTTGTTGAGAAGTAAGAACTGAGAAATCATAGCATTCAACACAGCTTTGTACAAGTTTTCACAACTTTTCTAGTCACAGAAAATTTTGTATAGATTGTTAAATAGTAATTAAAGATTTATTAAAAGCAAGAGTATGTACATACCTACTGTCTTTTAATTTCATTCCTGATATAACTTATAAGTAATTTATTCTCTGGCACTGACGATAAGAATGAGTGATAGGAGTAACTACTAATATTTTTAGAATTATTAATACTTATTTACCTACAGAAAGTATAGAAGTACCGAGGTAAGATGTATGAAAACATTGTGTATAATTTTATGGAGATATAATTTGGAGAACTAAAAGAATAAAAAAAATGTACCTTGTTTATAAATTTTACCTTATGAACCTCAATTATAATAAAAGTATGCAGGTACAAAATAAGTAGATCAGTAGATATCATTAGTGTATTTATTTCATAAAGCAAAGTTTAGTAGCTACTTATTACATTTATATTAAATAAGATTGATAATAATTGTTTGTAACATGACTTCTATAGTATTTCAAAAATAGCACAAAGTTTTAGAAACCTATTTATATACATAAAAGTATAAATAAATATAACCTGAGCACGCCAATATTCTTATAAAGATATATATGACGACACTCTCTAAAGCGTATTTTAAATTATATAAATAAATGCTGGTTCATATGCAATTTTAAAGAATATGGAAGCTAGGACTAACCTGGATTATGGATGGATAACAAAACAGGTATACCAGGCCCCTGCGTCCGTTCTGTGATCCGTGCACAAGTCCCCTGGTGGCGCCTCTTCTCGGGGCTTTTGGTCTAACTCACACACAATTCACAGTCCGGTGACAACACATGGACCACAGGGTCAAGGAAAGCGTGGGAATAGGTTTAACGAAGAGTAATAGCGTATTAATAGAAATAAATTTATATTATGGAAAGGCGATTAAGGGAGCGAAAAAGAAGCGGTAAGATATAAATTCTCTCTATATATGACGGTAAGTAAATCACTTTTTGAGATTAGCACACGAACAGCGACGAAAACCAACGAAGAAAGCCGAATGTATTAGCGGCAAAATAAAATATATATATGGCGTGAACATAACCTATACCAGTTATTATAACTTTTTTGTAATTCATAGGTAGTTTGTAATTCACAGGCACATGGTAGGCAGGTACATTATCATTTCTTTTTCTTTTGTTCAAGGTTTACACTTCAAAATACATTTTAACAATTCACTGCATCAACAGTTCTCTTTGTAATCATCTCTATTTTTGACATCATGATCTTGCCTTATAATACATAAAATGATAAGTGGATATTAGTTATTTCTTTGTATGAGAACTTGACACTGCCTCTCTTTTCAAACCCATTCTCACTGAAATATTAAAATAAACACCTTTAAGCTGTAGTTTTACAAAAACATGACAAATTACAGATAATGCAGTTTCCCGCACTTTTTGTTTAATGTTTAGTTGGCTATTACAGCAAAATATGAAACACCTTTTTGTCCTAACTTCTACAATACTTACTTATAAATGGCATTAACTCTTAAGTCTCACATTTATTTATATTTTTTTTAACAGAAACAAATGGCTAGTTTCTAGGCTTTTGTAGGATTCGTAGGCATCCTCGATCACCAAAATCACCATAAATGTCCATGAACTGCAGTTTTAGTTTTAGTTAGTTAGTTAGTAGTAATTCCTTGAGAAATCTTTAGCACCATTTATTTCACGAATAATGAGATCACTGTACAACACCGTTGCTTAAATAATATAAAGGTAAGTGACGAGAGTAATGATATTAAGCGGGCATCACAACGCCATTTTGAAAAGTTATTGACAACTGACAAGTTGACGAATGACGTCTCCGTATGTAATAAAATGAATGGACCGGGAGTTGTATTTAGTTTGATTCATATAATTGTAACATTACATACATTAAAATATTTATACGTGTATTTTTACATTTTAAATAAGCTTCGTATTTAAACATCATCGGAATGATCAGAACAATTTTAAAAACAAATTTGTTTTTTATATTATACTATTAAATTTCATTTTTATCACATGTGTAGGTTGTAAAAAGTTTTTGCTGCCAACTCCTTGGCTGTTACATCGTAGGAAAATCCTTGCGAACAACCGATGTAATTTTTCATCGATGTTGTCAACGATGCGTTCATCTGATGTTTCGTCCGATGAAATGAAGTTGTGAATAGCACTACTGAATGTAAACTGAATACGGAAATAAATGTTTTAGAAGTAAGGATAAAATGTTTTATCTCTTAAAAAATTAAACGTACATAAATCTCATTTGAAATATTACTTATTAATTTATGAATATTCATATTTATTAAAAAGTACATACGTACGTTAATATTTACAAACTTAAAACTACACATTATCTTAAATACTAGACTAGACTGCCTCAAAGTTGCTACTTAGAAAGCTGTCATTGCTCAAGGTACCCAGCAGACTGGCAGCATTGCCTCTTTGAATAGACAAATTGATTCGTTGGCGGAAGAAGTTGCCACCCGGCGGTCTACCGAAGCCTCGACTAGTCTCTTACAAATATCAGAAACCAGTCGATGAGCTTTGAGGCCCCAGGGACCCAACGTTTTGAGTGCAAAGGGCGTAAATATGAAACTCTCGAGAGAGTCGCATACTTACGCCGCTTCAAGTTCTCGGCAGTGCTAGCCGCGGCACCTGCTGCCTTGGAAGTCGCCGGCAAATGGGAAACAGCAAGTGTATGGACACAAGTAGCATCCCACACCAGTGATCTTCCAAGTTTCCAAGGAATGAGCGTCAAACCATCCGGTCTCCAGCCGTCATTGCGCGCAATACCTACAGGCTCTAAGACTGCAGGAACGCCAGCGGTGACAAGAGCCCGCCGAATGACGTCATTCAAGGCAGTATGTCGTGACATGCGGCCCTCACTACATAAACAGGATAAACCGTGGTGACCTAGTACATCGACGAGATCACCACAGCGGCAACGGTGAGTAAGGTTAGTCCTGGCCCCCAGACGAAGGGATACTATGAGAGAAAGTGTGGTATTGTCAATTAAGGTTCCTAAGTTTTTTGAAGGTATTATATTCAACCAGTGTCCTGACTCCTTTTCAGAAACAGCCAGGAGGCGAGACCGATCTTTTTCGGTACTACAAGAATCTAAAAGTTATAAATGAACATTTTTGCATAGAGACTCATCCCAGTGTTTCTGAGAAAAGGTCGAAGTAGGCAGGTTAGTACTCGGACAAACACTTAACCAAGCATTTCGAGCATCAGTCAAGCACGGCACCTCAACCGATCTTAAGGAAGGGCGAATAACAGATAGGAAAAGGTTTTCCGTACTGTAGGCTGACGAAAGAAAGCAGGCAGTGACACACTAGATTTTGCGTATGCTCAGGCCTCTATAACGGATAGGAAGTGAGGCTTAATTCCAGACCCTGTCATCAACAAAGGATCAATTTAATATTTTAGATAATGTGTTTTTGAGAATATTGTCTACAGATTTTATAAGCGTTTGAAATTTAAAAAGCTGAGAACAGCGAAGAGCATATGTAAATTTTAGAACGAAAAGGCAAAATTGGACAATGAGGAGAGCCATGTGGAAAAAAAATTCAGAAAAGTTTATCTGAAGACTGGCTAAATTTTTGTATTTGATCGTTGATAAAGCAGGGTATGGAGTCATCTAAAATGGGAGCACCTAGGAGATACAGCGATTCTTATGACAAGACTTTAATATTCGGTGCCAGATTGTTAAATTTATTAATTATTTCATTTGTTTTTAATTATTGGAACAGAATCAGAAACAAAGAGTTCACATTTAGAAAAATTTAATACTAAGCCAATATCTTTAAACCTTTGAGTGAGGGTTTTAAGGTCATCTAAAACAGTAATTGCTTTACCTCCTATTGTTCCGTCGTCAAGGTACCAAATATTAAATTTGGAATTTAAATTACAAATCGCAGGATGGATAGCCAAACTGAAAATAGCTGGTCCGAGAGTATTACCTTGTTGACAGCCAACTTCGGAATGTAATAAATTATCTTTATATTTTAATTTTGAAGGACTGCTGTAAGATTGCCAGAGGTAGGGATATATGTCCGGAACATGCTGTTTTATCTGTGTCAACAAGGTGGATCTATCAACAGAATTAAATGCATTTTTTATGTCTACTCACCTCCATCATGTGTCAAGAAAGCACGCGCCGCATGCACTGCCGCTTCACATCCTCTCTTTGAGTCAAAACCTACTTGTGTAGAACAAAAATACACACATCAAAAGTGTTTAGGGATCAAGTACATTTAAACTATAAAAAATTATCCAATTAATATTTATCAAATCTAGTCTTCCGGACTGGCTTCTTGCTTTAATTCCTATGTTTAAGTTAACAACTTATCCCTATATTTTATAAAAATTAAGAAAAATTAGAATTTTTGCAAATTGTGGGAAATTAACCTAAGTTAATGTCGTCAATTAAATGGCAAAAAAAGGCAAAAATGGGGATTTTTTAAAATTTTTATTGTAAAGATAAAAAATTTCCACCGTTGACACGAATTACACAATCACAGTGATTTGGCATGCTTAAAATCAGTTCATCAAAATCACTTTGAGGAATGGCGACCCACATTCTTTCTAACAAGTCAAAAAGTTGTTGTGGGGTATGCACGGCATCCATACTCGGCAGAGCTTTTCTTTGGAGCATATCCCATGCGTGCTCAATTGGGTTGAGGTCTGGCGATTGAGCAGGCCACGGAAGAACTTTGATTCGAGCGAGTGCGTGTTACGACTCTAGCCGTGTGTGGACGTGCATATTCGTGCATTAGTCGAAACGAACCATCCAGCCGGCTTCGCAAAGGGATGATCACGTCTGAAACAAACCTTGAGGTTGCCCCTGATCCAAATGAGGTCGGTTCTTCGACCAATCCAAATACCGGCCCAAACCATTATTGTTCCCCCTCCATATGAATGAACTTCCTGACAAAATATCAAACGTTCTTGACGTTCAGAGATCCTCCAAACTGGAGTACGTCTTGTATCCGACCTCATACCGAAACGAGATTCATCGGAAAAGCAAACACAACGCCAATCTTCTTTATCCCAATTTCTGTGTTCGCGAGCCTATTGTAAACGGGCCCTACGATTGCAGGGTGCTATAGGCAGAACTCTTAGCGCCCTTCGGGAACCCAGACTCACTTCACGTAAACGATTTCAGATGGTTTGGTCGCTTATCAGCAAGCCTAAAGAGCTGTGGAGCCTCGTAGCCAACATCATGGCGTTCATAGTACGATTCCATCGAGCAATGTTTTGGATGTACCGGTCCTGTCTGCGAGTGGTGATGCGAGATCGTCCTCTATGTCGCTCGGCCACGCTGCCCGTGATACGATATCGTGTCCAGATACGACTTATGACGGTCTGTGTAGTGCCAAGAGCGACAGCCACATTACGTTGCCTAGAACCAGCTTGTAACATTCCGACGGCTCTCATGATCTCTTCTCGTGTCAAATGATGTCGTCGCTCCATATCGATGCACTTTTTTTCAGTTCCGATGCAGAAATTGTAATGGTTTTATAAAAACACTATTACACACTTTTATAGGAATCCTAATTTCTATTTTTAATAAAAATTTAAAGAAAATTCTTTATTAAAATAGTGAAAATCACTAAAAAGAATCAATAACGATCCAAAAAAGTTAAAATAATAATCCTCAATTGCGGCGATACTCTAAAACGTACTTGATCCCTAGACACTTTTAATGAGTGTAGTTTTATATGGTAGAGAGAATGTGACGGCAACAAATTTTGGAGGCAATGCGGCGTATAGTTGCACCTACGGCAATTGACCTAACGCCACCGTCTTTTTCTTTCAGGGCACATAAATTAGCACCATACGGTTATCTCCAGGGGCACCTTACCAGCCAGCATAATGTTTATTAGAGCTGTTAAACTAGATAAGAGTGTCTTACCGGTATCACCGACAGAGCCTGTAATCAGATCTTTATAATGTTGTGGCGTTAAGTCATCGAGACCTCCCGCGGAACCGCTTTTAAAAGAATTTATTGCGGCAAGCACATCCTCCTCCGATGCTGGAGTCGACACATCATTTGGATGTAGGGGATCTGGCAGAGAACAAGCCACAGAGGAAGAAGGATGCTTTGATCTTAGAGCAAAAAGAGTCTCGACAGTATTCAGTGCCATAACATCGCTGGAAAATAGCAAATGGGCGGCTCTTCTTAGATCGCCGTCGCTAATTTTTGTTTCTATTTTTGGAATACTGTCTGAATTGATAGATTTATAAATGGGCCGAATATGAATGCTCGGAACCGAAGAGCTAGAGCACTTATGTTTAATTTTTTGTGTTGTGGAAATTTTCCCTTTATCATTTTGTTCCAAACATAAAGTTCTATAACCGAAAAGGAGCAGTTCTTCCCAATCGCATTTGTCATTTCGGTTTGATATCCTTTGTGTTACTAAATTAAGAGATTAGGCAACGCTGATGCGTGGGCCACGTGCAATACGCTTTATTAAGCATACATTGTTTTTGAGCGAACCAATATATTGCCAAAAAGGTGTGCGATTGTGATTGGAATTTGAGGAATTAGTCAAATTATTGGACTGAGATGGCATTGATAAGGAAGAGGGGCCTGAAGCAATGCCGGCAGTGTCATACCGTTTGTGTACCCTGCCGACATGAATCTTCAAGCCCCTATTTCCACGAAAATAACGAGGTTATGAAAACTGCTCACATTTTATTAAATTTTCCAGCGATGTGTCATTATTTATATGTGAGCTAGAGGAAGGTGAGGATGTGAGGGCCGGGAGCATATCACGATATAATATTACGAAAAAATACAAAAAAAACTACAGTGAAAAATAAGCTATAAGCGCTAAAGTCTCTAAGCAACCGTTCTTGTTGACGTTGCTATGGCAGAACTGTCACACCCGGCCGGATGAGAAAAACCCAGCAATATGTGGACTGCCGCTGCGTCCACCAACTGAAACAAAAACACTACTGTGAGAACCAGATATGGGGAAAATGATGGTAATGGAATTTGAGCAAAAAAAGGCGGAAAAGACTTTAAAATAATTTTTAGAAAGAAAAGCCAAACAGTTGTCAATTATGACAATATATTCAATCTAAACCTAAGCGTAAATCCAGATGATATTTAAAGCTTAACCTAATCAAACTGTCGAACATAGAACTCGAAGTATTTCTTTTTATTGTATTCGGCACAGAGCGCTAATTACTGGAAAACTACGGATAGTGATAAGTGATACATGAGAAGAGTACGAAATGTTTTACTAAATGCAAATAAACAAAATTCAAATAGTTAATACTTTTGTATTTCAAATACTACATGTAAAATACGTATTTTAAAAATATTTTTAAAGGAATACTTTTTCATAATTTTTAATTTTCTTTATTGTTTTAAGACAATGATTTTAATATCTCTATTTGTTCATTTTGTGTCACCATTAGAGAACCACTTTTCTACTTGTGCAGACTTTTTGTACTAAAGTGGCCAATATGAGCAATTTGTGTAAATTTTAGAGAATGTAATATATCGTTTCATTGATGATGTTGGGAAAATTTAACAGCAAAGTCCATTTGCAAATAGAAAATAGTACGTCTGGAAATGTATATTAAATAAAATACGAAATGCTTCTGTCAAAAAGTATTTAAACGTAGAATAGAAATAGCTGTTTTGCATTTCGTATTTGCATTTTATGTAAATGCAAGTATTTCAAATAAGTTATATCTGTGGTGCTATATTAGTACGTATCTAGATTATTATTAACAGACCAAATACTTTTCAATTTAATTAATTTAATTCAAGTAAGTATAAGAAACTAAATGCGAGCGAAGAACTTTGAGAATAAAAAACTGTCACGTAGACAATAGGTGCGATTTTCGCAAATGAGCTTCTCAATATTCAAGAGGCAAACGCCTTAGCGTAACAACAGAACAAATTCGAAAGACGGAGTATCGACGTCGGACGGCCCTTAATGTAATTATCATAATGGCGACCAATAAAAGAGAGGTTCGGAATTCGTGACACAGCTTTAAAAAGTACTATCAAAGGTGCCCGAGGCGGAAAACGTCGCATCTTATTTAGCACCCTCCGAAAGAGGATATTCGGATCGGGCCTTACCTAATCACATTACGTACAATGAAAGAGCTCAAGATAAAAAAGGACAGAAACAGATTTGCATGAAATGTCAAAGTTGATTAAGAGTGCTTATTGAGACGGACTTTTAAATATGTAGATTCGGTAGTGCCTAAAAGTATTATCGGCGGTTCTAAATCCGATTCAATACGACAATATAAGAGTGATCACTGTTATTAGATCTACTTTTAAATGTACAATGTTTTAGTTTCCGTAAATAAATCCAGATGACATTTAAAGAAAAATTTTACAGAAGTAAATTTGTTATAGAAGTAGTAGCAGACATAAGCTAACTTATAACGACCAAATTATCTGGGTAGTAGCTAACGGAAATGTCAAAAACACTCGCATACCTGATGAAAATATATGAGAAAAAATATTGAAACTTGAGTAAGCAAAAGAGGTATATAAGGATTGTGTTCACCGAAATGCTTGGTATCTGTCCTATGTACGTTACCCACTATAATTATAAAATGGCGATGTGACCAAATCTTTGAAGGATACGTACTAAATACTTCTGCAGGCAAATTACATTGTTGGTACAGGAGTTAAAATCTACTTGATAACTTTAAAAACTGCCTGTTAGATTTTAAAGCAAATGGGCAAATCTCCGCAAAACACAATAACCTCCATTGTGGAGTTGAATTCTTGTAATTAAAATAATTTAATGTACGAGAATCTGACAACACAAATTTCAACAATTGCTTCCATGTTTACAGTTGAGGTAAATTTTTTAATAATGTATGTACGAGTTATTGATGACATATATACTTAATAATTGTATAGACTCAAGTGTTACTTTGCGGAAATCCATTTCATGTGATAAATTCCTACAATCTTCATTACAATCTTAATCTACACCGGTTAACTGACCAAGTCTGATCTTTGGTATATCCTGAGGATGCTTCATTGAGAGGCGAAACACGTCTCGATTGGTTGCTTTTGGAGTTTGAGCGGAAAATAGCTAGAGATTGCAGGAATTCATCACAAGATATATGACAGTTCATATCATATAACAGTTCTTTTTACACTGCTCACATCTTATTTGATTACATTACATTACCCCCAGTGCTATATTATACAATATAGGCAATTCTATTCGAATCTATACTACTCAGTTGATCAGGCGTGAAGTCTTTTTATTTGGAGTCACGTGTCGACCGCCGTCCAGGAAACCGACAACCGAATGTGTCTGAGCGAATCTAATGCACTCAGAAGCGTGCGTCACCGACGAGCGAAGGGCTATAGGGTGACATTCGAAACAATACTCGAATGAATCGAATCTGAGAGAGAGTGTATTATTTGCGGAAAAATCAATGGCGAAATGTTTCCGAAAGGAACAGTCGGGACGGAAGACAGATCATTATTATTACCGTCCACGCAATAAATGGGCGCGTGTCGACCAGTTTTCGTGTATAACGTTTCCTTTTCGGCAAATGATGGCTCTATAAAAGCAGTTATTTGGTTGTCAGCTGTCGGCCTGAATTTGATTTTTTTATTAGACTAAAGACTACAAAAGTTTTACAGAACTTCCTATTTAGATACCATTATTGGATACAGGTCTCTTTTAAAGAATTTTTGAGGATTGATTTTTATGTTTTTTTGCTATCTTCAGCTCTAAACATCGTAACTTCTTGATTGACACGTGTTTCGCAACTTAATCACACTCAGCTAGCCAGCAACAACGGTACTGGGTAGCTGACTAAGTCCAACCTCTGAAATTTCCAGAGGATGCTTCGTTGAGAATCAGAACAAGCTTTGGGCGAAATACAGCTAAAACATAATATGCTTTATCACTTGAAATTTATTTCCTCAGAGTAACACTTGAGTCTGTACAATGAATTAACAGTACATAAGAGAGTTGATTTAAAAATTTCCGTACTGATTTAATATTCAGTAGTAGAGAGATATTAGTATCAATCGGATCTCGAAACCTTCAAGCCGTTTACTACGGCTACGTTACTACTTACTACTTTTATTAACTACTTTCATCGCATGTGTGACGATAGGTGATAGACAATTTACCGTACCAAAAATTGACGTCGCCTTCAAAGAAAGGACACGCTTGTAAGTAATGCTAATAACTTACGCATCCAAGAAATATCGACGCGTACGTCGCGTTACCTCGATAATAATCATAATAACCACGAAACTACCAAAATAATATGTGCGATAAATTCATGGAGTGCCTCCAGTAGACATAAATGATTCCTATTATTAATAATATATTTTTATTTATGTATCAATTAACCTAAACCATTTCTTATTATCAAAATATTATAGGTTATAATCTTTTTACTCGTAAATACATTAATTACAATGAATTTACTCAACTCTAAAACCAAAAACTGATTAAGGATTAACAAAAGAATGAAAAAAAAACAAAGAAAAAGAAAAAAAAGAAGTACCTTTAAACCGCTAATCGAAAACGAAAGCACCTATGCAAAAGATTCCTTTATTTTAAAACCTTGGTGTTAACTCAAATATAAAGTACCTAGAGATATTACATAACTGTGTTTTCCTCGGCTCTGTCAAATTCTCGAAGGGAAAGACAAAGATCGCGAGCCCCTCTTCATATTATTGACGTGTCGCGAACTAAATTGGTATCCTTATTGGGGAAAAAATTCGTGTTTTATTTGACAGATATTGCGCTGTGCACGCTTAGATCTAATATCAGGAGACAGGTGAATTGTTCGGTATAGACATTATTGTCATAAGATTTCTACATATTGAAGATCTATGTGCATATATATATATATAAAAGCGCTGTACTGACAATTGTCCATAGTTAACTTTTTCTTTTATCTATTAAACATCCATATCACGTCAAAGTGAAATATTCATATTGAGACAAAATATTGTATGGAATTCTTGAGTTATTGATTGAATATTTCCACGTACTTTAATAATGTTGTATTTATTAATGTCTGCGAATTATTACTTAATATTCTAGAAGATAATTATAATTTATTACATTTAATACATTGTTTTTATTATAAGTTATATTGATCTAACGTTATATAGGTATTATTAGATGCATTGAACAGTACCTACATATTGAAAAAATACTTTTTGTAAAATAGATCGGCTTTTACATGTAGATAAATAAAAATAAAAAATTTGAATAGTTCAAACTGATGTACTAAATAATATCCTACATTTAATGTTAGATATTTTATTATTTTGACGTTATTGGCCATTATGGCCAACTAAGTCTCGAAACTATAAATTCCTTTTATATATAATAGTGATATTAGGTAGACGGTCACGCGAAACTTATTAGCTTTGTAGAACAATTAGAATAAGTATCTAATACTAATAATGTGATACATATGTACATAAATTCACGCCTTGCCCAATAAGGGTAGACAGGCCGTCAGGTGCGATAAAATCACACCTTCATTTATATATCTTAATAATATGAGGACTACAAATCGGATTAGGATATCAAACTTTTTATAGTACGAAGTAAAAAAATAAAATCCACCGCAGATTATTTTAATGTTATTTTCACTTAGGTAAAGTGCAAAGGTAAATTCAAATCAATTTATTGAAGTAAATCCAGTTACAAGGTATATTCAAATGTCGACGAGAGACTTAGATGGTTCAGGCACATAAAAAGATAGAGTGATGAAAGATTGATGAAGAAAATCTACAGAGTAAAAGTGAGTGTTAGCAGAAGCCAAGGAAAACCAAGACTGACTTATGAAGGTCAAATATCTAGTGTTAGCTGACGAAAATGTCAAAATCACTCGCAAACCTAGGCGAAAGTATGTAAGAAGAAAGATGAGGATTGAGGAGGCGGAAGATGTATGTAAAGACCGCGATACTTGGCGCTTTGTCGATTGAGGAACCGAAAGATGTATGTAAAGAGCACGATACTTGGCACTTCGTCCACTCTAACTACCCCGTTAGGGAAACAGCGTGAGGATATGTAACGTAATATGAGACTTTACGTGTGCTAGGACCTTGTGCGGGGTCCGTCCGGAGCGCTACCACATCTTACTCACTAATCCTGTCGTCAAAGAACAGTGCTTGCATTGATGTGTTCCAGAGAGTAAGGTAAGACAGTCTGAAATTCCCGACACAAGAGGAACAACATCTTTGTCATCAGGGTTGCCAAAGCATTCACAATCTGAAGCGCTTTCTTATCCTTGTTATTGCAAATACCCAAGGGCCATTCAGTCCACTGTACCGTTAGGTGGAGTATTTGCCCTTTTATTTCAAGTATCATTCTTTCAACATCGTTTTACAATAGGTATATTAAATCATAAGTACCATAATAATTCGTTTAATGTTAAAAATTGAAAGCAATTGCTACAAATAAATTATCAATAAATATAAATAAAGAAGAAGACCTATAAAATAAGTATACAAAATATGTGCTATCTAGTGATTCATTTACTATCAGAATATGCAGTCCATCGGGTCCCCCAATGAAAGTTTGATAATGACTCCAGATAGGTTTGAGTGCACCCGCATGTTATAAAGCCGGTAAATTTGTGTTATCTCAGTTCAAGATAAATGTTTTGATTATACTTTTATACAACAGAGAATATTGCGTGTTGCGTTCGATTAAATTAGGATTTATCACTGTTTTGCCAGACATCTTTGAAGTATATACGAATTAGTGAATTAGAAGGATCTATACATAATATTGTACTAACTCAGGAGTGATTTTGTTAATATCTGTATTTATATACAGCGCTTTAAATGTGTTTAGTTTCTCAATGATCAACTCGGTGCAAGATTAGTGATATTATAGAATACTGATGCATTTATAAGATAAGATCTACATTTTTTTGAGATGCTTCTTAAAAGGCAAATCACGTGTCAATGAATGAGTTTGAAATTTTGTAGAAATATCCGACGAAATATATTGATTAAACTTTTTGGCCATAGAAAAAAAATTTAAACAATAAATATAATATCACAAGTAATGTACTGTAGAGGTTCTGTCATAGAGGTGACAATTCTGTATCTATATTGAGTATAACAAAAAAAAATGGGTAACAATTTGAAATTTAATCACGTACCGGTCAGAGAAAAAAAAGATTTTATAATAATTTACCGTTGAACCATTTTATCGCCACGATTTTACCGTCCACGGTACAAAAGGGAAACAAATACATGCAGTTGTATGAAGATGCTTTTATATTTCCGTTGACGATAACATCCACGGCATGACATTACCATCAACGGAAAAAGCGACTTTTCCGCGACACAACAGGGATGCGTTTTGCTTATCTATTGTATTGCGTACAGTCAAATCGTGACGATGAAAACGTTCAACGGAAAATTATAAAAGCGCCCAATATCTTCTGACAAAATTTATTGATTAAACTTTTAGGTTTTAGGAAAAAATATTGACAATAAATACATACATTATAGATAATGTACTGTAAGGTAGTCAATTCTGTTTACATTGATAACAGCGAAAAAAATTGGGTAACAATTTGAAATTTTATTCCGTACCGATCAGAGAAAAAAAATTGAACGTGTAAGTCGTTTTCCTCGAAGGTCGTATTGACGACGAGGTAGTAGCATTCTGATGTGATCTGGTTCTACTTTGCTATATACAAGTCCAAACATTTATTGCTAGAAGTAGCGTCAAATTCTAATTTCACAAGCATAAACTTTAATGTTCTGTCCACACCGAATGGAAAATAAAAACATGCGCGCATCCTTTCCCATACCAGCACGGAAGCAGTAAATCGATGAACCAACAAGTCAACAACAAAAATATGATTGACGTTCAGTTGCTTCTTCCATAATTTCCAAAAAAATTCAGTAAGAGATGTATTCTCATTCCTTATGTAGTTATTGCCTTATAATACCCAGTATGTTTCTAGTAAATAAAAAGTTTCTTACAAAGAAAGCTATGAAATTATTGCGTATTTCCAAAAATACGAGATACCGATTTAGAATTGTATTCCGCAAGAACATACTCCATATTGTTCGTACAAATCCCATCGATTTCGTTCATTACCCTGTCTTATCCTTGGCATCACGGGCCCATTACCAGATAAATATATGCAATTTATTACATTTACCAATTTACATACATTCTGGAGACGCGACATGTTCTTGGAGTTAAACGTCGTTAGGGTGCTAAGAGGGATGCAAAAGGGAGAGGTGACGCCGAATAAGAATTAAATGGAGGAGGTATTTATAAACTTCGCCTAAACATGAACACATGTATTTCGTGATGTTTATCAATGTTTTTCAACACGTACTTTGTATGGAATATGTAGGCGTTTTTATCCTTTAAGAGTCTAAATGTCGTGTACAATTATTTTTTCTGAAAAATGTGTTTTTAACGTAGAAACTCGCAAAAGTAGAAAGAAGGAAATTACAATAAGTTTTATTTTATTTATAGATAGGTAATTTTACATAGCAAAGTAATAATATTTGGAAACCCAACATGAAGTAATAATTGTGACATTCCTTATTGTATTTATTATTTTATTTACACATATAAATAATTTTTGATAGCATTATAATAATAATTAGAATACTAAAATGTACGACATATCTTCATGCTGTATACTTAACAGGTTACTTACTTAATACCTCGTTATACTGTCATTAACTTTAGATTACGTATATTCACAGAAGAAACGGAGTACTTTGACGTTTCTATCGGCTTACATAATATTATGTTGTGTAATGCGTAACACGAAGATATGTATTTAATTGAACAATAAAATTAACGTTTTATGTATGAATTAAGTAAAAAGTAAAATAAAAAATGAAGTGAAAAATAAAATTAAAAAAAATAAAATGAAGTAAATAATATCTACATAATACGTGTTAGTAATGTCTTTTCAGAAAGGTCTGAGTGAGTTTCAACGGACCCTCTGTTTTCAAGGAAAGTGATACATTAAGCTTTTATTTTCGTACATCAGAGTAGCCTTACATTAAATTCTTTTTGCTTTCAACACCCTAAAAAGCGAGATAAGTGCGACAGTGGAGGGCTCTTAATTAGTGTATATTATTAGCATAGTTATTACGTAGTCTCGGGAGATCTTGGAAAATATATTTGCTTTCTTTTCTTTTAAATTAATTACTTTTAAAATCTTTTTGAAGGCTTTTACTTTGTTATATATGTATAACATAATTTTTTTCTTTTACTTTACCATAATACGATTTTAATTGTTACTTGAGATTTATCGAACTATATCGGTAAATGGATTTGAAGATATTACCATCATAGAAGAATTGCATAAAATGTTTATCGAAGATAATTCCGTGTAAATAAAACTAGATTACGAATATATCCGAAAAATAAAAAAAACAGTATGGAATGAAAAAAGATATATAATAATAGACATAAGACAGTTCTTATCTGTTTTTCCAATACATACGTATTTTTTTAAACATTTCTTGCACATAAGTATATAATAAATTCAAAGTCAAATCAAATTATTCGAGTAAGTAATAAAGTAACAAGGCATCTTTAACGTCAAATTTACCATCATCGCTTTGGTTAAAAAAAACAGCACAGAAAAGAACCCATAAGAAAATTGGTCAGGTAAAATGTTCAATAAAAATTTAAAACCAACAATAATTACTATTCTTGATTTATTATTGCATAAATAAAATACCTATACAAGCAATTATTTGATACATATTACGTTAGACACATACGTACCAGAGATGGGCTGACGGTAACAATTCGTCATTCGGTTTGCCTAATATTCGGTTAAGTTAGTCAAAGTCAAAGTCAAATCAATTTATTCAAGTAAACCCAATTAGAAGATATTTTTGGACGTCAAATCTACTTTAATTCGGTTCAAAGAAAAGAGAAAAGAAAACTTGGACAATGAGAAGAACCGACAAGAAACTCAGCCATTGCTGAATTTGCCGAATAATCACCAAATATTAAATAACTTAATTTCATTTTTAAAGCAATTTTTAAGTCATCATTGGGTTTGGAGACATCGAACGTAAAAAAAATCACTTTTTAAGTCATTTTTCAAGATCGATTGTAAACGGCAGAGAGTAGGGTGTTAATTATTATATGATTACATTTGATATTTATTGAGATATATAATTCAATATCTTATATTGACATAGCATTAATGATTTTCATATTCGTCATCCTCTGCGTTCCTTCTTTATTTTTAGGAGTGTAAAGGGGCCTTCTGTTCAGACATAATTCATTCTATATATTTTACATAATTGATTCTATGAACAATTCACAGGACTCGCTCATTTTAGAGCTATACAGGGTGCATATGAAAACGGGACAGTTACTTTAATGGATGAAAGGGCATAACTTTAGTATGTAGTTACAAAAAGAGTTATCGAAAAAAACGTATCCGTTTAAGAGTTATGACCGTTTTAATTTTCTAGTGTTATCCCCACCATTTCTCGTGAAATTGGGTTGATCGTGTACAGTTACAGATTTTAAATCTTACGTATTTTTTTATTTTGTAATAATTTCATCCGTTACTGAAATACAGCCTGAAAACCATTTTCGAAAATAATGCGTATACCCCAATGGCGGTTTTCAGGCTGTATTTCTACGTCTTACTATAAAACTTATCGAATTAGAGTATTTTGAAGATTTGACTAAAGTGAATGTTTTCAATCACGAAGAGGGTTCTCAATAAGGGTACGTACATATATACGAAAGTCAAAAGCGACTCACATTACGCCACAGTAACCCTCCGTAAAGCAAAACTTAGTTTTTAAATTGAATTGCACTATTAGTACGAACATACAACACATGGACAGAACGAGTCATGCATTAGAGCGAACTTTCGCTAACAGAATCGCCTGCGGCAGTGTCGCGTGTGTCGCTAGCGGAACAAATTAAACATCAAGTATTACTTATTTTTTAGTTATTTTAACATACATACATATCTATTATCACGCTATATCCCTAATGGGGTAGTCAGTAGTCAAACTTTTTTTACACTAATATAAAATTACTACTTTATTTATACAAGAAATCAATGACTTTTTGAATGAGTTTTTGATTACTATCGAAATATAATCAAACTTCTCAAGAACGAAAGATATTGATTTTTAAGTAATAGTGAATAGAGGTTTATTGAACACAGAAGATTATAAAATGAAGGGGTTGGTTAAGAATGTAAACAAAACTAACGTTCTGATGTTTGGCAAAAATGTGCAGACGAAACAAGGTAAATGTAAGATGTCAAGAAAAGATGAATTAAATTGTGTATCTGGAGACTGAGTTTTTCAGGGTTGAAAGTTTCGAACTGGATGTGAAAAAGCGAGTAGTAGCTAGGCAATAAAGTTAACATTTTTCTGTCAGAAATAGTCAGCAATGTGGATACATCTAAATCTGCCAAAATGGTCATCTACAATGCAGCGTTAGTGTCAACGTTATTGAACGGTAGTGAGGCCTGGATATGCCCGAAACCAAGTGAAACTGAAATAAATTCGATGGAAAGCAATGTCTCAGACATAAATGTGCGAAGTCACTCTTGTAGACAATATAAATAAAAATGATATTTACAATTTGGCAGGGTTGGACGACCATGTTATTGTAAAAATGGAGAAAGGAAAGCTTAGATGGTTCGAGCACATAGAAAAAATGAGTGATAAACGATGACGAATAAAATCTACAAAGCAAAACTAGCAGAAGCCAAGGAAGACCATAGCTGAATTATGAAGATCAAATAACCAAAGTATTAGTTGACGGTAATGCCAAAAACACTCCTATACTTCTTCAAAAGTGTATGAGGCAGATGACGAGGCCTGAGGAGTTGAAAGAAATATGTAAGAACCACGATGCTTTGGCACTTCATAATTCTACTACCCCGCTAAGGATATAGTATGGGCACATATTGTATAATGTATTCTTGTACATATCACTCACTCGTTGAGCACAGTTTGAGTATGGCTGCTCTAATCTACAGTACTGGCAATGGTTTTGAAATCATTCCTTAACTTACTTCAGTTAAAAGTAGAATTATATGAACACTACTACTCCTCAGACTTTACCAGTATTTAATAAGTTCTTTTTCCCAACGCAGATTTTACATAATAGACTCATGAAAATGTGATATTTAATATTCGAACAAACGGTCTAAATTACTTTCATATTCAAATTAAAATAATTGTATTCAATTATGCCTGATTACAAAGCATAATTGAATAAAATTGAAATATTGAAAGGCTACCACAGGTTCGAAAAAAATTTCGTCGAAAAGATTTGGAAACTTAGATATTATTTTTTCGATAATATAATTTTAATATGATTATTAAAATTTCCAGCAAATGCTCCATTTCTATTAGTTTCTCATAGGGTTGGGGTCATGGCGATGAGTTGAATCAGTCGTGCAATCTATATCACCACATCTGTTACGAACTTGGAATAATACAGCTCAGATCGCGATAAACTTTGCCATTATAGTTGTCGTATTATAAACCTATTTCTATAGCTTATAATGGATTAAAAACGTAGCAGTTCAATAATTTGTAAAGAAAACGCTCATTTATGTCTGTCTTGAATTTACAGTGCTTTTAGTGTTGAAACTAGATTCTAAAAGTAAATAACTTAAAAAAATACCTACAAACTTTTCTGTATTCGGTTCCTTTTCTACGTTATCATTTTTCCAAAAGTTTTAAATTACAGATACATACATATCCTCAAACTGTATCCCTGACGGGGTTGTCAGAAACGGCGAAGTGATCCTTTGATCTCAACGTTCTCTTAACACACTTTCGCCTAGTCACACGAGTGCCGTTGAGATTTCCGTCAGCTAACACTCTGGCTATTTGATCTTTATAAGCCAGTCAGTATTAGTCTTCCTTGGCTTCTGCTACCATTCACTTTTGCTTTATTGATTTTCTTTGTCCATCGTTCATTATTAATTATTTCTATATGTCCGAACCACCTAAGCACACCTTTTTTCATTTTTACAATTACGTTGTCACTCGACCTTGTCATATTGCGTATCTCACCATTGTTTATTTTTTCCACAAGGGCGACACTGCACATATTTCTGAGAGATTGCATTTCCACTGCATTTATCTTACTTTCACTCTATTTAGGACATATTTTTAGATTTCACTGCCATGCAATAAAGTTGACACCAACGCCGCTTTGTCAGTATTAGATATATTTACACTGCCTGTACTGTTCTTTCCAGCTGCTACCAGTCTCTCCAGACCCAGCTCCTTCCCTTATATTCCTTCCCTCGGAAGTACAATCCCCAGGTATACAGTTTCGTTAACTTGTTCTAGACGTTTTCCAAATTTCATTACATTATACATTTCTAAAAGTTCGTTTCATATTCTGAAATAGACAAATATTAGTAAAAAAAACATGTTGATTTCATAATAAATTAAAGTATGTACTTTCCTTCGTTGTTCTTTTATTCGGAAACATGCTCAAGATAACATTAATGAACAGTTGTAAAACTGCTTTTCTTCAATGTTTCTTCCATATTTTAAGTATTCGAAAGCGCGCTTTCATAGTTTATTTATTCATAAATATAGCATTATTTTGTATACGGTTATTGAATATATTGCTTGTTCGTTATTCGCTTGAACGTACACTTTGCTGTGTATTCTAGTTTGTGAGTTTTATATTAAACTCAATGTACCGACTACGTTTAATGCTGGAATTGGAATATCATATTATATACTCATTTCTTTAGTCAGGACAAACCATTATAAAAATATTTTCTTAAACATACTATAATATTGCTCTTGTTTCTCATGTAATAACATTTTTGTTACCAAATTAATGAACGAAGACTTTTAGTCTTTTTGTAGGTATAAATTAATATTCGACAGAATAAAATAATTGACAAGTTATCTTTACTGATACATAAACAAACCTAACGTAAACATTTCTTTGTTCTTTTGAAATTTAAATTACGAATGGTCCAGGAAAATAAGTAAATAATGAATATCTGCTATCATAAAGCTTAAAGCTCACTATAGTAAAAATTCCAAGCGGAAAAAGAAATAATTTTCCAGCAATCCTCTCCTTCATGCTAAATTTATTAAGGGTCACACTCGCGCCCTACCTCGGCGCTGTAAGTAACTGTTCCAAAAACGGGACGTTTAAATTCTACGAGCAGAAGTGTCGCTATATATCATCCCGACATAATTTCTCGTCCCCTATAAAAAGTGAACTTTTCTAGATCCCTTACAGAGTGCAGAGGACGTCTGTTTCTTATTTCCCCACTATGATGGCAAGTATTGGAGCTGATTGTTTTTATAGCTACCCGATAGAAGGGAGTGAGGTATATAGCGTAAAGCTTAAATCTATTTGAAACACGTGTAAGAAACGTTCCAAGTATAAATAATAGTTTTCGTTTTATTGTTGATATTTGTTTCTACTACTAACAAAAACACTGGGTATGTCTTAAATCAAATATTATAAGTTCGTCTCATAAATGCTATGCAGTAGTTCTTTGTATGATAACTCATACAAAGAATTAACAAATTATATCCAAGAGTTTAACCCCTTCTAATAAAAGTATTTGTAAAATGGAAAGTAACGTGGTCCAGTAACAACTCAGGGTCAACACCCTCAAATATTGATGAAACTTGATGCCACTCGAATATCTGACGTTGAATGTAATATAAATCCATCCTATCCCGAATAATCTCGACCACAATTCGTCGCGCGCAACCCCTCTCATCTCTCCCTAAATCAAAGCATTCGTCGCGTCACAGCTCAACAATAAAAAAGGGAATATTTATTCGTTATTTGTTGTCGGTTTGCATTAAAATAAAGCGGGTATCTAGCCCTCAGCACCCTGCCCGGGTTTTATCTAAGATCTGGATTGCATAAAATTCACATCCCTCTCTCAAATGTGACAGTCGCCAGCCGGGCGCGAGCTACAAATTTTTACAGGCCTTTTGTGTCTAGCCTTTATTACTTTACGTTTTGAATAACTTCACTAAGCCAAGTTTACAGCAATAATTTCCAAATAAGTAGGTTATGCACTGCATGCACATTGCATTTTATGCATGACAGATTAGATCATTAAAATTTACAAGTTTGCTGTTTCAAAAAAATAAATATGTAGTATGCCAGTACATATCTACACATACTGCAGGTTTCTCTAAGAAAATATCTTTAAAATTATTTCATTAGAAAATAAAACACTAAAGTTAACATCGAATTGAATCCTAAGCATTTCGAATCTTCAAAGATTCACTATGCGGCTAGTTGTAGGAGCATAGTATAGTTGGCAGCTGTAGTTGTTAACTCCGTTCGAAAACGTTATGAGCAGCTTGAAACCTCGGAATGAGGCTTGTTTGTACAAATAATTTAATATTATCTTTGAATTCGAAGCAGAAAATTATATTTTATTATTTTGGGAATGATGTTAAAAGCCATAAGTCACACAATGAAAAGTTTATGTCCGTAGATTCTAACTAAACAAGTGACCTTTTAATTAAAAAGAAAGTAATTTCTTAACTTCTTATTTGAAACTTGTTGCTATTATGCTGATATAATTGCTGGTATACTTAATGGCCGTAAAAGTCGACCTAGGGCTAATTATAAAAAAACTGACAAGCGATAGGCTGACAATCTACCTGCTTCCGTTTTTCTTTCTGTAAAGCAACATTTTATTGGAGATAACGAATACATAAATACTTCCGACAATTACTAGTACTAGAAGTACCACATAAAGAAATGGTGGAGCATCCAGTGACACTCAGATTCCAGGACAATTTAAAAAAATCGAAAAATTTGTTACATCTAATTGACTGAAAATTGAACGTGGGACTTTCAGCTTGGAAGGCAAAACGCCTTACCGCGTCAACAGGCCCTTTACATTCGCTTAAATCATACATAAAATGGACTATTTAGAACACAATATTCAATTTAAGAACAAACTAATATAATATCGGTCTGAAGGGTGACATCGTCACACTCACAATGACACGTGGCGTAGCCCAAGGCAAGTCTGCTACACAACGTGTTAATGCACTTGATATAAATCGTGAATTCAATTAATTTGGGAATATGTTTTCGACGGCGGCGACGTTTCTAATGAAAGCATATTAATAAAAGGTATATTTGTCCCAGCTTTCGTTATTTACATGTACAAAAGTTAAATGCTCTTCGTTGGTAAGCGCGTCACTTGAAAACGGCTGGACCGATTTGGCTACTTTTTTAAATGTTTATAATAGTCTGAATAAGATTTTTTGGGAAAGAAACATTTTAAAAATTGCCCCGAAAAATCAGATAATTCGGAAAAACTGAAAGGGCTTTTCTCTATGGGTTTTTTGTATTCAAACACAGCAAACTGTTACACTCTTTTACCACTTTACGGTTTGATCATCGGCTAAATACATTTTCAATTTAGGTACTATATATATCTATATATTATTTTTTTATGTACTTAATTCCATACTCCTTTTCAACCCCTTAAAGGAGATGAATTTCCAATATTCGTCCTTAACGCTCGTCTACATTATACTTAAAGAAACTCTATGTGATCTCTGAAGGTTCTAGATCAAACAATTTAGGCCGTGCCTTGATTTGTCAGTTGGATAGTTTCTTGTTTATAAATATAACATGTAACCATCGACCTACAAAACTGGCAATGTAGAACTAAAAATTTGTCACCTAAAGAGTAGTCAATTCGTTACAACTCATTTGGTTGATCACATGCAACTATGGGAACGGGTTCCCTGAATTGTGAGTTAAATATTTGGACATTTCATTCAAAACGCGTTTATTATTAAATTGCTTTAAGTTATATCGTGCAATATTTATGTGCTATATTACATGTATGATAATTAAGTTGTGATGTCTGATGTGTGACAAAGTTTTCCTTTGCAATTTCTTATCTTGTAGGTCAATGCATGTAACATATAAAATGAATGTTTTGTAAAAAACCCAGCCAATTGCGAGTCCGATCAGCGCATCGTGGGTTGCGCGCCTTTACCACCATACAATGTAGATATTAGTGTTAAGTATTTATCTAAATAATATAGGTCAGATTCGAAAACAAACTATACTTTGCAGTTGAATAACACGTTCTCTCATACTCTCCAGCTGCAGATGTAGGTTTATAAGGGCAAAAAGTGTGACAAAATTACAAATTCGTAATTTTTTTTTTTATCTTTTATTGTCATAACTTGGCTTCTTGCAAAATTTAATGATTCTAGGTAAACAGGAAGTACCCTATAAGTTACAAATGGCCGAATCTTTCGATTTCGTTTCGAGAACCTTGAATTTTTCGCACCTCTAAGGTACCATAGTTTTCAGTGTTTGATATAAATTTAAACCTGATACTTCTTCTCTTTCTTAGAATAATGGGCTCAGACGGACGAAGTACAACGAAGTGATCCTAAAAGGATTCCATTTTTTCCTTTAGAAGTACAAAACTCAAAAGTAACTGACTGATTGGTATATAGAAGATTGATTTGAGTTAATTGGTAGTATAATTGCAATAGGTATGTACTAAGTGTACTAATTGTTAAGAGCGCCATTATTTTAGGTACCTAGTTACTAGGTAGTTAAGACGCTTCTCTTATTAATTGGTCTATTGCCGTAAGTAATTGCCTACTGCAAACCAAGCCCATTACCGATTTAGTTGCAGACGTAGTACATAACCGTAATGAAACCTATGGCTCGTTTACGCTTTACATAGAACAATATCATTTTCCTCTCAGACTACCCTGTTAGGGACACAGCGTAAAAATATGTATATTTATGTATGTAACAATATTTTTTATCAGCCTGTAGTAGAATGTCCCAAATGAGTTGTTTTTTTTCGCATACCCTCTAATTTTATGTGTTGTATGTTAAAACAATTGTAAATAAAGTTTCATGCAATTTAAACCATTGCAATCCGTGCCGACTTGCATCAGAAGTTGTCAGTACTTGATTACTGGAGCGCGCACGGCTTCGACCTAATGAGCTTATAATCTCTTATTTTTTTAACAGTTATATACGTATTTTTTTATTAGTGAACATGTCTGTGAAATCACGTAGTTCAAAGAAAGATATTATATTATACAACATAATAGATGACGCCAAACATCAAGCGATGTCTTAGAAACTTCCTTCAATTAGACAAGTTCTCATAGTATTGTTCTGTAATATTAGTAAAGGAAGTTTAACTGTGTACGAAAGTGCTAATCTCTATACATATTTTACGGGCAAAGAACAGGCACAAGCTGTTTGGAAACCAATATTAGACTGCAATGGAGTCTGTGTGCTCCTTGAGCAAAAGCTTGATAGAGAAATGCTTATTTTTGATTGCCGCCATCACGTGTATGAACTGCTGTTGAAAAGCTTATTCGAAGAAAAAATAAAACAAGTGACCATAAACACATGATGTCACATGTACAGAAACCTTCTCCCGTATATTTCATTTCATTTGATACCCATATTGTTGGAGGTTTCCGAAAAATAAATAAATAAAAATAAAATAGATTTTTATTCGAAGTAAACTTTGTAAAGTATTTTTCGAATGTTAAAACAAAGACTATTAATTGACAGTATTGCCCTCTTCGTAAATCCTAAAATTACAGCTTTTTTTTCATGGGCACAACAACCTGACCAGAGCAATTTATCCTTAACAAAATCTTCTATTTTATAATAGCCTTTCGAGCATAAAGTAGCTTTTACAATTTACTTAAATCTAATGTCTGGTAGTACGATTAATTCTTCAAGCAAAGTGTTGTAAAAGCGAACACCGTCCCCAATAAAAGATTGGCCTTTGCCAATCTATAGCCCTTGATAGCTAGTTTATTTCTGGACCTGGTATTCCTATTATGAATATCACCCACCCTTCGGAACCTGTGTAAATTCCTACGTACATACATAATATTCTCGGAGATATACTGGCTATAGACCGTAAGAATATTAATATCTTTAAACTTTTATTTTAACGAAACTCGAGATTCTAAACAAAAATAGATCGTATCGCTCTTTTCTGTAAAACAAATATCTTTTCCATATCGGCTGCGTGACCCCAGAGTAATATCCCATACGACATTATACTGTGAAAATAGCTTAAATACACAGTTCTAGCCGTAGCTACATCGGTTAGTTATCTTATTTGACGCACAGCAAATGCTGCCGAGCTAAGTCTTCCAGCCAATAATTCAATATGATGACCCCATTGTACTTTATCGTCTATAGTAATGCCCAGAAATTTAAAAGAATCTACAAAGTTTAGTATTTTATCGTCCAAAACAATATTAATGTCAGAATCATTAACGTTGGGTATAATAAATTTAACGCACTTAGTTTTGGCAGAATTCAAAACTAAATTATTTACGGTGAACCATTCCAAAACTTTACCTAGTATATTTTACACTTCATCATAATGACTGGCCTGCCTCGGAACTTGGAATATGAGAGAAATGTTGTCAGCAAATAAAACTATATCACCTAGTTTCTGCACAAGGAATGGAAAGTCATTAACATAGATTAAAAATAAAAACGGACCCAAAATCGATCCTTGGGGGACGCCCATTTTTACAATGGATCCTTTCCATTGAACTCCGGTAATATCAATCTTTTGAACTCTTTCACTTAAATACAAATTGAGCAGCTCCAATGCCTGGTCTCCTAAACCATAATATTTGAACTTACGTAAAAGAGTATCGTGAACCACGCAGTCAAAGGCCCTAGACAGGTCACAAGAAACATCAATAGCATTTTGTGAGTGCTCCCATGCATCAAGTTACTTCCTATCACTGAGTATTCTCCATATTGGATTTATAATTACGTCACATATACGGATACCTTCCCCTGCGTATTCTATTTCATTTGATAACCATATTCTTGGTGTTGAAGAAAAAAATTATTTCTAATTTTAGAGCATCCGCTATATTGGATTTATGTACATAATGTACACAAACCATCTCCTGTGTTTTTATTTTCATTTGATACCCATATTGTTGATGTTGAATAAAAAAGTTGTTTCCTATTTTGGAACATCCGCAATATTATCCATATTTATGCCCAACGCTATTCTTACAAGGACGACTGGGATATGATTCTTTACAAATAAAAAGGAAACTGATATTAATAAAATTTACACTTAAAATAATTAGAAATAACCTAGTGTGAGCAGCTGCTAAACGCAGCGTTGCGGTTGTTTGTACCTAATTCGTACACGAGGATGCGCGCACACCGGCTACTGGCCGTGCCGGCGGCGCGCTCGCTTTCGCGCCAGCGCTCGCCCGTGCCGCGCGCTCTAGCGTTGCTCAATTCCGTGCTCGCACGAGCACCGCAATGTGACTTATTTGTGACGGAGATCGATAGCTTGATTAACGAATGCAAAAAAATGCTGGAGAGCGACGGTGTGACTTTGTAACATTTTTGTATAATAATTGTTAAGTTACAAATGTATTGTAAAGTATAAATATAAATAAATAAATATTGGATTTATGATGACGTCAAATATAGTGACACTTTTCCTGCGTATTCTATTTTCTATATTATTGATATTAAACAAAAAAGTTATTTCCCATTATAAAGCATCCGCCATATTGGATTTATGATGATGTCACATATACATAAACCTTCCCCTGCGTGTTCCATTTCATTTGATACCCATGTTGTTGGAGGTCTTGAAAAAGACTTACTGCCTGTCGCAGAGCATTCGCTATATTGGATTTATGATGTCGTCGCACATATAATAACAACATGCCATTTTTAGAAACACGAAATTGCCTACATTTGTTTTTGGGCACATATTCTCTGCACCAAATTTTATCACAATCGGTTCAGCGTTTTCCATAAAAAGTTTCATCCCCCTGTTCACCCCTTTAGATTTTTGATAAAAAAAAGTGTCCTTTGTATTTTTCAGTAGAATGGTCTATCGCTGTACCCATCTTAATCAGTTCAGCGGTTTTGCATTTCCTATACAAAGTTTCAACCCCCTTTTCATGCCCACAGAGGTAGACTTAAAAAAAAAGTAGCCCATGTCCGTCCCCTGGTAATAAACTATCTCCACGCCAAATTTAATCAAAATGGGTCCGGCGGCTAAGGCGTGAAAATCAAGCAGACAGACAGACGGACTTTCGCATTTATAATATTAATATAGATATGGATGGATAATAGATAAGAACTGTGAAATTAACAATGTATATTACATGAAATGTTAACATTAAGAGATGGCATATCACAATACCCTTAAAAATGCCTATATGTCGTTTCTTTTGATTGAGAGATGTGCGATGTATAGAATCTCAATGCAATGCACAATGTTTACAAAGTTTATTTTTTGTAGTTATGTTGAAGAACGAAAACTGCAGATTCGAGTAATAGTTATTTAGGCATCCAAAGACATTATGATGTGTTCATTTGTGCGATGTACATATATATTTTCGAATTTGTGAAAGATATTGGGTACAGTGTGAGGATATGTATGTATTTGTATCTAAATGTATGTATGTTTGAAAACATATTAGAACATAAGTAACAGCGACAACGGTATTATAATGTACTCTGCGGGTGTGACCACGACCGGTGCTATCATAATCGTCACTATATATTGCCGTTATTTCGTGCCATAGCATGAGAGTATTAGAGCGCATAGATATAAACCGTTCATTAGCTTTCCATGAAGTTATCATTATGATAACTTCATGGAAAGCTAGCCAACAGTTTATCTGTTATATTTGTACAGCGTCACCGCTTACTATAAATGGAGCACAGCTATTTAAGTACGGCAAATAGTCAAAATCAATTTAATCAAGTAAACCCTATTCCAAGTATTTTTAAACGTAAATTTAAAAATACCTACTTTAATTCGGTTCAAATAGAAAACGTGGACACTGAGAAGAACCGACAAGAAACTCAGTTAGGTATCATTGTTACAAAATCATTTTACAAGATGTTCATTAAAATACAATATTCAATGAGCCAGTAAATGCATGTGCGGAGAAGATCATTTCCAGACTATTGTTTTATCTTCTATGAAATCGTTTATTTTATAGTATGATTGTCTAATCAATGTACATTTTATAACAAATTTGAATTCAATAACTTCCTGAGGAACTTTATTACAAAAACGAATGCAATAGCCCCAAGAATGAAACATTTGTCTTATGTAATTTAAATTTTGGAATTACCAATTAATCGTGACCCCTCGGGTTCCATACGATATAATCGCCTTTTTTTATTTTTCGTCCCATACATAATAATTACAAAGATGTATAAGGTCCTTGAGCAAAGTGAACATGATAGACAATCAAATCGACACCACGCTAATACTGTTTGTGTTCCTTTTTCGACTGGACCCCAATAAAACTAACCAAACAATAATATGGATACATAAAAAAATACATTGATTACATACTGTACGTAACTAACAATGAGAGGATGGTGAGGAACTAGATAGTCTGAACATCTGGATTATGTCTGAAGCTTTAGTAAATACATTAAATTAAATTTACTTATGACAGAGTTAAATAGTTGTATAAGATTTAAATTTAGGTGAAGAAAGTATCACAAAATGATATTAGTGAATGTATGAAGTGAAGCTGCGATTTCAAAAAAAAAGCGAACAACACAAATCACAACTTGTCAACATTTAACCTGTGTCGCTTCATGTCACAGGTACATTATTTTTTCCTTTCCGACACTTTATTCCAAATATTCCAACAAGAGATTTTGCTATTCTTAACGCACATTGCTTACTTATTTTTTTATTTGCTATTTCTTTCAAACGATTTAGTGAGTTTCTAATAAATCAGTGTATTCGAAGTCATAAAATAAATATTCCTAAATCATCTGCTTTACAGAATGCAATCAATCGTAATAAATAGCTTCTGAGGAATTTTGAAATTATGACATGTGAAAGCTGTTTACTTCAATTCATTGCAAAAGATATAAAGCGTTTAGAATAAATTAAATATTTTTACTACAATAAATGCAAACCCGAAATAAATTGAAATTTTAAAATTTATTTAATATTTTTTTGTTTAATGTATCAAAATGTTTTTAATTATAATAACGATCTACTTGCCTTAGATTTTGTCGTACACAAAAAGAATAAATCTGAAGTCGTAATGACATAATTACTTCAGAAGAAAAATAACATCAATAATAATAACAAAAAAATAATATCAAAAAAAAAGAACACAGAATCGAAATATTGGACTGATCAATACTGAATAATTAAATAAAGCAGATTATATTTATTACTTATCGATCTTTCCAAGTACCATTAATGTGTGCTTAACGTTAGACTAAAATTAAATTCATAAAAAAATAATGGTTTCGGCAAAAACATGATTTGATTTAAGCGAGATCATCATTTCGTCATCCGAGCCAGAAAAATATTTATTAAATAATCTTTTTTTAGGCATTTCATAGCACAATGTTAAACTTTCTGCAGTCGAAGAACGAAGTGGATATATATTATCTAATGAACTTGGAGAATTCGACACGGTCAAGACATCTGGCGTTGCTACTCCCATGAAGACTGGAGTATCTCGTCCATCATCGGCTGGCTCAGCTGAGAAGTTTCTAGCGTCAAAGATGTCGTCTTCAGATGTCTTTTCAGAATCAATCATTGATAATAATTTTAAAATAATTTTGCTGGCTCAGCTGAGAAGTTTCTAGCGTCAAAGATGTCGTCTTCAGATGTCTTTTCAGAATCAATCATTGATTATAATTTTAAAATAATGATTCTTTCCAAGACAGGCTTCAAATGCGTGCATATTAACACAGGATCATGTCTTAAGTTTTAGGATATTGTGCAGATTGATTTTGTTCTTAAATAATTATGTATTCAATCTGTATAGTAATACAGATTGAATACAGATTGCACAAGCGTGCAATAAAATTTGAGATTTGGCCCAACAAGATGTGCCGAATTGAACTTCTGATTCATATTTGCATGAATAATTCTCGGAAAAATCAATAAGCAATAGACCCTCAGTAGGTGTTATATATTTCTTTAACGACTTTACTGTTCTGAACTGGTGAAACATATTGGCGAGATGTTGCATGAAAATGGGGAACGACAATTTTACAATTTCTACTAACTCTGCTTTATTGCTGCATATAGTTTACTGTTTTCTTACAGTATTTAGTTTTATCTTTTATGACAATTGAAACTGTTTTAGTTAACCACTTTTCATAAGTTATTGAGCTATTTTCGTTAAAATCATTAAACTCTATTGTTTTTGAACAGCAATCTGGGCATTTCTTTTCTAACCAATTGCTTTTTAAAACACAAAAATCTAGTGAGATCAGTAGCTGTAGACTGACGGATAATTTTTACTCTGTGAAGAGCTTGTACAATATAATCATTATTTGTATGCAATGCACATAAAAAGGCATTTCTAAAAGAAACCTTAGAAAACAACATCCAAAAGGGCCAATTACGCCGAAATGTATCATAAATATGTTAAAACCACTTTTATTCTTTAAAACTTTATACAGATTTAATAGTGTGTCGTTTAGCAATCGAATTTGTTTCTTCGTTTTTTTTTTGGTGAATGTTCTTTTATCCATCTGCTAAGCGACTATTTTCGTCTTCTAAAAAAAAGTTCATAATAGCTTTTTTAAATTGATTTGTTTTTTTTTAACTACCTTACCTGTTACCATCTTCAATATGTGTACTTTTATTTTTCTTTTCTCTATAAGGGCGCATTCTATATTTTGCAAGTTTGTACTCTAGTCTCATAATATTTTCTTTCAGAAATTGGTTTTGTAGTTATAAGGTTTGCCTGTTACGTACTGCCACTGCTCTACCTGATACACAACACATCACAAGAACATGATGACGTAGGGCTAGAAGCATGCTTATTTTCAAATATAAGGGCTTCAGTGCGTATACGTAATCTGTCCCTTTCACGCTGTTTCTTTGACTTTTCTCTCCAGATTTTTCTTAAATTACGCTGCTCTCTTGGTGTAAAACCTTTTATTGTTTTTATCAAACCCAATTATTTCTTTTTATAATATCTCTCCCTATCTTTTCGTCGCCTTTCTGCTATAGCTTCTTGACTCAACTTGGCTCGAGCTCGACGCATTCTTATTTTTTTTGTTCGCGCCATCTTTTTTTCCTTTTGTCAGCTCTACTTTCATGTTTTTCTTTGTCTGGACTCGATGTTATTGCTGTAATAAAAAAAGGACATGCAACAGACCATGAAACATGAAATAATTATTTTTTACTGCTCAAAATAATTAACATCCTATCCGTTTCGTGTTAGTGTTATAAACACATACTAAAGTATATCGCAAAAATTGAAAGATTTACACAATCCACAAATTGAACCTAAGACTGAACCTAAATCCTGAAATACTAAAAAATCCTCATAGCATCATACGCATTTAAGTGCGTGTACACGCACGTAAGCATAGGGGAACTTTTTTCTTTCAAGAAGTCTGTCGATTGGTTGGCTGTCTAGTGAATCATTTATTTATTTTTTATTTCATTTGTTCTTGACCATAGACAGTGAAAGTTCACGACACAAGACAGTTATTCAGTCGAAATATGAAAGATAAATTTTTACAAAATACAAATCATTTCATTAAAATGTTGACATAATTTTAACATTTTAATGTTTCTTGGAGTTTCTGGCGACAAATATATTGCGATAGTCTTTCTAATAGGATGCCTGAGGCAGACTATGCCATTAAAAAAATCTCAATAACACGCTACGAAATAAGCATTTATTTTAACAATTCCCTATATTGTACAATAGCATAGACACTCGAGACACAAAACTACACAAATTCTACATTACAATATCCACTAGAAACATTTTACAAATAATTAAAATAAACGTCCAACCGCTCCCTATAAAATCCTGCCAAAAACCCAGTGAATTATCATTACTTCAAATGTTGCCATGTGAATTGCATATGAACCAAGCATACCAGGTTAAAAAAATATATAACGTCATTACCATCATCGTGTACAGCACGAAACAATAGTCAAATAATCAACTTCTGTGGACATCGTGCATCTTCTGTAGACCTCTGACCCGCAGAAAAGTTCTCCATAGAATATGTTAAGCAATTAAATGAACGATGTAACTCAAAAATATTAGAGGTTGGGACAACAGAAATACGGTATTAACATATTGCACCACAAATATTGTTAAACCACTGCACTAAATTATTTTTTACATAGTTACTCACCAATATATTTGTAGAACAGGAAAAATGCACTGATCTTTGATGTATTAAAACAAAATTATTGAAAATTTATATTTTGTGAGCAAGAGCTATTGTAATAAAATGAATAATAAAATAATCAGATAAAATAATCCATGTTTCTTTTATTATTCATTTTATTACAATAGCTCTTGCTCACAAAGTCCGCGTAGACTATAAAAAATATATCTTGTTTATAATTATTTTTCAACCATAACGAATTTAGCCATCCATATCATAAAGATAACGTAATGATGGCTACCATTTTTACCGTTTAACTATAGAGCCCTAGCCTCATATCTCAAATGGAATAATTTGCATTGCAAATGGGTACTTTAATTAGTTTTTAGTGAAATTCGAACAAGCAAGCATAAAAACATACAAACAAGAAAAAAAGATTGTATAAATGTCTGTTCTCGAATCATAAATCTGTAGGAATACTTTAATGTTTGTATAAAAAGTAATTGTTATTAAGGTACCTTGCGGCCCTGTAGTCTATTCTGATAACAATAACCATGTTAATTTGTATATATTTCCAATTTTAATTCTGTGCTGCCACTCGAACAAGAAAATACTTTCATGTGATTATCATGCTCAAACTATGAGCCAAACTGGACATAATCAGAATATACCGTAAGGCCCTTTTTTATATTACGATACTCATAAGTTACAATACTTCTGTAGTACCAATCGAATACTTGTTCGCACGAGGTTCGTACATTATGCTACTTAGAAAATTTCGTCATTCTAAGCATACACTGCTAGACAAAAGACGTCTTTAATTATGTCGAGTAAATCCAGTGATGAAGACCCACTTGTATTCTTTTTTATAGAGACAGAAGACGTCTACGGGAAAAATAATACACTGAACGCATCCTTACAATGATAGAAATGTAAATTGTAGAGCTTGGTATTTCTTTTGTATGGAGAATGCTATTAGTAATGTAAACATAAATGACGTTAACAACAATAATAATAATATTCGATTTCTAGTCGTTTAATTCATGTTCCGTCGCCATTTTTACGAGACGCTACTCGAAGGCGACTGACACGACGGGTATCGCGAGATTAATCGCGTACGCATAGAACACTGCCGGGTTATTACCGAAAAATTTTCAGACAGCGACAGCCACGCGTTCACTACGCGACCGGTGACTAATTGTAATAAAAAATTGATATCATGTATGACGATTGCGTATCTATTATCTATTACCGTAAAATGCACTTTTCGCGGTTGATTTAGCACCACTATACAAATTATATTACACAAATTCTCGTTTTGACAGCAGATATCGCGCGATGTTGATTGTCGCATGCTGTCTGAAAGTTACGTAATAAGCGTGCCGATAGCGAAGTGTGCGAGTCAGTATTCAAATACTAGTCTATAAGTATTCTAATGTAAGAAGTGCCTAAAAGGAACAGTGACGTCGTCACGTCATATGTGTTTATAGGCGAAATTGGCATATCCATTTACGATAAATAAAACATACAAATTACAAATGTAATACCGACCTCGATGGTGCAGTGGTTTAGACGTTGCATCCAAGCGCTGAAGGTTCCGGTTTTGATTCCCGTTCGGGTCAATTTAGGAAATGAAATTTTCTAGATTGTTTAGGGTCTAGCTGTACTGGGAGACGCACCTACTAGTTGTGGTCTGGTTCTCATAGCTCAGAGAATGTCCTAGTTTGAGATCATGTAATATTGGTATGTTTTATCAGACGCATTATTATTATAACGATTATAAGTATACCTACACTTATAATTTAGGGTCTTACATAGTTTCATGATTTTTATGACTGGCATTATGCTAAGAAGTATCTAACTTCTCACTGCTAACATTTTCACCTGCAGTAATAAACATTATTGTAAGTTGAAATCTCCTATAAAACTAACATAGTCGTAATGGATTCGCTTAGTAATGTTCTTTATAGACGAATATGGTTTAAATATAATATTAATTTCAAATATTTCACGTATCTTTTTACTATGCAGTCACGCAACAATTACTTTAAAATTAATTGAAATACTTAATTTTTATACAAAACGATCGCGACAAAATGTTCCAAATAGTACTACGAAATTGTATAATATGGTGTACTAGTTGATGTTATGCTAAGTCATTATGAAACTTACATATAAGTTCATAAATATATTATACATGTACTTGTACTTATAGAAAAACAATAAGGAATCGTAATTGTAATTCGGCGTAACAAGTTGGGGTTGATTCTAGACTAGGGTCAGGCAAGTTTCATTAACTTTTCCGATGAATACAAGCATTTGCCTCCAATTTAACACACAGATCATCAACATTTGGCGAAATTATAAAAGCTTTGTTACATTAAAAATAAAATTGGTTATTCAAATACTTGAAAATGTTTACAGAAAACCAAACATTTTTTTAAACATATGTAGATCTTTACAAAATATATTACCTTCTTATTCTGTTTTTACTGACGTTTCGTGCACTTGAAATACCTTAAATGTATTTTTATACAAACGAGAGAAAAATTTTAGATAACCACACCATAAATCATTAATATTCAAATTAAATAAGAAAGATAAGAATAAAATCTGTATTTTCTACAAAAGACAACTAAAAGAATAACCGAGAAATGTTTATAACATCTGACTACCAGACAATTCTTAATAGCAAAGAGTCAGGACCGTTTATGTTACGGCCTCATAATTACATTAACTACGCATTGCATGTACGGTTGGTAACAGTTATACAAGATGTTCACGTTTTATTAAAAAAAAATGTACAATAGCACATTATCGGTATTTTTTGCACTACTTAATACAGTATATACAGTATATTAGGTACAGTATCTTTACGCCTCCAGGGACGACATAACAGAATCCAGATGCATTAAAATGATACCTTGATATAATTTTTAACAATTCGTTCTCAAACACGGCAAATCACAACTACATAGCGGCAGATTTTACCCCGTTGCATATGTAATATATCTTAAAATCAACCCTCTTAGATAAACAGTTGGTACAAAGTCTTTCCGTTCTTTATAAAGCAGTTACAAGGCCAGTATGTAATGATGTAAAAACTTGTCATTGTCGTCTTTCAAACTATATACCATTACTCAATAATGGTGTATATTTGGGACTGAACTACGTAAACAGACCCGTTCCGTAATAGGTACATTGCGCAAGTACGCAATGCGGTTTAATCGTGTTGTAGTGAAATTGATGATCCAGTTTTTGCCACGACCTACAGTGAAGCTTTCACTGAAATGAAAGAAAGTTTCAACAAATAAGGAACCATTTTTGAAAATCATTCACCTTCATTCAATTTAAAAGCTATTTATGTACATACGTACATAGATATATGTACATACGTGTACATATATCTCTTCACGCCCTATCCCTAACAGGGTTGACAGAGAGGACGGAGCGCTAAGCGTCGCAGTCCTTACATACTTCTTTCGTTTCCTCAAATCTTCATCATTCTTCTCACACATTTTCGTCTAGGTATGCGAGTGCTTATGACATTCCTTACTTTCGTCAATAATTATAAAATGTCACAACAGACAAACATGCTCGTACCTTCTTATTTCAATAATTTAAAATAAGATTATCTCATAAAATACGTGTACGACAGCAAAGTAGGTCGACTTGCAGCAGCAGTATCAACAGCATAAGGATGTAACGGTGGAAACACGACATAGCATTTAACGTTTCCCAAAATATTAATAATATTCGTTAATTGTAAGCGCTCTAATTAAATTATATAATTACAAATATTTTTGATAAATGATACCAAAGTGATACTATTAAATTTTTCGAACAACAATCAAATTTAAATAAGAATGTAGTGCATAAATTTATCTCCTATCTTATGAGGTACCCTGTACAGTTCGGAAACCGGAAATTCGGACAACTCGATATATCACAAACAATATGCGGTAAGTACGCAAAGATTGTATATAGTAATTACGATGTAAATAGTATCATTCAAAAACATACACGAGCATAAAAACAATAGAATAGACAAACACGCTAGTACATTTCATGTTTTTTTTTCTTTTAGGATCAGCACAAAAGGATCATGGATGGCATCATGGATCGCATCACGGATTACTCGTTACCTATCTAATGTTAGACCAGAAACCATCGTCATCATCAGCATTATGTTATTCTAATTATAAATTTTGTTTCTATATAATAGTTTATTTAAAATGTTCTCTCATTTTCAACATTCTCAAATGCTACAAAACTAACAGGTGCTTGAGGGTACCAGTCAAAACGATATTAATTTTCTTAAAACTTTCTAGACAGCCTGTCTAATATAAAATCTGGTTGTATCTGTAAGAATAAATTTAAGCGTTTGTATATTTGAAGTTCTGTTCTGTTAAGTGTGTTACACTTATTACAACAACAATTTGAGTAATGTACTACAACGTACCAGAAATAATAAGACATTAAATTTTGCTAAAATGTGCCTTGACCTTAATAAAAATAATCTTCAAATGAACGTTTCCAGAAAAACATTCATAAATATTAGTGCTTTTATTTTTTTAAACACTCTGTAAATAATATTAGCACCCCAAAGATCGCCCGGTCCAGACAAATTGTCGCACCCCATGTTCGCATTATTGCCGATATTTAATTGTTTGCGTAATTTATTTCTTTAGGCTGGGACTGCGTGTACACTGTTCATAATGCGACATTGTTATATTACGACGAAATATTTATTTGGATTTTAGAAATTGTTGTCACCGTTCTTGATACGAAATGCAACTTCTTTTTTAGAAGCACGTAGAATAACTTCGGACGAAAGCCAAAAGTTGAGAATAAGGACATGCTAACCAGATTTAATTATTATAGACGTAGGAATGGCATACCGACCAGCTGTACAATTAAAAAGAAATATAATAGTAAAAGCAAATTTTATTTTTTATAATCAATACTTATTAACATCGCTAAATGTGATTTATGGTAATTGGTTTAAATATCCCTTTAATAAAAGGATCTGAAGATTCTAGCCATACCCATGTCATTTACAGAATATCTGACAAGATGAGCAGTAAGATTGACCGACACTGTCTTACTGGCATAACCTCCAAACAGTAAAAGCGACCGTAAACTAATACCAATTTATGAGATCCTAATATATTGTAAAATGTATCAGTAATTTTAGTTGAAAATGTTTTTTTGGCACAAACAAGAAATCACTTAGAAACGTCTGAACTACTCTAAGGTCCGGAGAGATAGGAATGTCAGAATACGTGAGTGATTTTGGTGGAACCACAACTTGAATATTGTTTTCTTTCTCTTTGTTTTTTTTGTTTTTTTTTAACCAACCAAAACCTTTGTTTAACCAAATGGATACGCCAAAAGTTGAATTTCCAGAGCAAAATGACATTAACCTGTATTATTTTCAAAGTGTTTTTCTACTGCACGAATAAAATATTGTTCGTAGTAAACTCATGCCAATCAATATCTTAAAAAGTAATGAAATCGAATCGAACGTATTAACGTAATATCCCTATTTTTTGTTTGAGATCTCCATATTGGTCAATAAACAATGTGTTTTTACATTAGAACTTGTGAAATTATCGAAAATTAATACAATTTAACACAATAAAAACATCTATGGTATGTGCTATTAGGATTTTTATACTATAATATTTAAAAAGATATAATAATTTTCGAATACTAGAGAAGGCACAATATTGTATCTGTAGTGATATTTCACAACAGTATATAAATAGTTTCACATATGATTTCAATTTTTGTAAAGAAATATTCCGAAACTTCATAATGACAGGTATATCCATGTTAACGATAACGATCGATCACCAATTCCTAAAATATTTAAAAAGACGGGAAATTAACGCGATTACCTTTCATTTATTTGTTAATAATTATGTTCCAATTCCTATCAGAGATTATAACAAAAGAAAGCATGAGTAAAAGCTTTGATTATTTACTAATCAGAGTAAAAGTTTATGCGGCAAAAGTAAAAAAAAAAAACATTTGATTTTAATCATAACATTAGTTTTAAAATATATGTTTATCGAAAGCAATATTCGTTAAGTTTACGATTTGCTTTTAATTACCACTTTATCGAATTATCGAAATAATTTATTTACATTAACAAAAAGTACATACATATATTAATATTTACAAACTTAAAACTACACATTATCTTAAATAATAAACTTCCTCAAAGTTAATCGAAATAATTGAATTTTACTTAATATCTTAATTCGAACATTCACATGAAACGTCCTTTGGTCCAAATGCATTCTACACTTGCAACCAGAATTCAAAGTGTAACTAAATGTCACTTGCAATTTCACATTCATCTATGACATCCGCCACAGGGTTTATGTTAGTTGCATATTTCAATATTAGTTAGGCTTATTTTCATTTATTTCGCTATAGGTACATAGGTACCTATGGATTTACCTATTTGTACCTATTATTACCTATTATTATTATTATATTTATTACCTACTTTACCTATTTGTTTGTACATATTGAATTTGTATTATAAATACAAAAATTAAAGGTACATAAACAAACATTATAAATTATAAACATGCATGTACCCATAACGACACGTTACATTACATTCAGGGTGAAGCTTCAAGGTATTACAAATTCAAATTTTACATAGCAAATAATTTACGGCACTCTGTGTATTTCCAAACGATGTGTAATACGTATGTTTTATTTTAACGAACAGAGTGTCAGTCCGTCACATGTGATGAAAGTAATAAGAAGAAGTAGGTACACCATTTATTTAAAAGTAATTAAGCCTATGAATGATTCAAATCCTCAGAACAGAGCGTGGTTCCAATCCACGGGTCTCTCAATGATTCAAATCCAAAGTTAAATTGCAGTCTAAATTTTAGTTATGTATGGAAACGGACTGCACACAACGAGGTCCTGAGCAACATATCAAGGCGCCTCCACAATCCATTTGATACTGAATGAGAGAGGGGCTATATATCATTGATACCCGACACTAACCCTTACCCCGAATAAGCCTCTGGTTATTCGGGGTAGGGTTTAGTGACGGGCCAGGGAAATCCGCACCTGAGTGCATATTAGTGAATATGCACTCAAGTGCGGATTCCCCTGGCGGTACACTAAGTCAAGGTCCGTTCTCCATACGAGGTATCCCTCGATTCTGGAGGAATTCTCAGGCTGTCGAACATCTGGCAGGGCGCCTTCTGCGCTCGCTCCTACGTGACCGATGGCGTTGTAAAAGCCACTAGAGCTAACGGCAAAGATTTTTTTCTCATCCTTTTCTCACTTATCGTGGAGTCCGGCTTGAGTATCCGTTGGGATTTTTCACTTTCCCGGAGAAAACCATTGACATTTACAAAAAGGAGATACGCCTAAGTATCCTCACTGATGTTTCAGAAACCTCTACAGTTGTATTGTAAGAATGACCACATATAAAAAGGAATAACAGGGATACGACGCGACAAGTTCGTTCAGTACTCAGAACAAGAAGAATGTTCTGAGGCTACTTTATATACGACTAACTCGCTGTGAGCACGTTCACGAATCGCCTCTGAAAATATTTCTATTCGTTTTTTTTTATATTGACCTAACAGACTTGTGAACCACCACGTGGCACTTTGACTTGATAACTATTACTCCACAGAAATTTATTGCTTTGAGTAATGAGAATGGTGTGAAAAACAATATATCAAGTACCTGTCTTATACATAGGACTGGTTTCACAATGTATGTACTGTACATACCTATTCTTTGGAAATAATAATTACTTTTATGTTAACCTAAACGATTAACCTAAACAAAAAACTATGTATGAAACAAGATTTAATGAACAGATCATCTACCATCCAATATGTACCATCACGCAATAATTACTGTTTTGCTTGGAATCATTTCGTATCAATTGTTTAAAAGCTTCTATCGTCCTACGTTTACTGTTTTCGTAGTAATCACATAGTATCAAGAGCGACTTACTGTAAACGCCGTCATAAAGTATCATAAAGATAACAAATCGAACAGTTAATTTCGTTTATGGGATTACTCGTAATCTATAGCTGTCTATCAGATATATCGATAGTGAGGGTGATTATTACAGCTAAGACCTGTTTTAATGACAATCACTGAAAACATATACACTATAGATCTAGTTCAAATGAAAGGCATTATTAATAGTATGGAAACTTAGTCTTTCAATTTAAATTGTAAATCAAGTGGGTCATTTATGGGCAACTGTGTTCGTTTTCATAATAAAATTCCTCAAGAAATTTTCAATTCATGGAAATAAGATTTAAACTTGTTATTAAACGTGCACTGATTGGAAAAGCATACTACAAAATTAGCGATTTCCAGTAATCGAATAATCCTCTCCGCAGACGCATTTACCGACTTCATAAATATTGTATTTTAAATAACTAGCAAAATGATGTTGAAAAAATGATACCTGACTGAGTTTCTTCTCGGTTCTTCTCAATGTCCAGATTTTCATTTCGAACCTAACTAAAGTAGAGTTGACGTTCAAAAATACCTTGCAATTGGGTTTATTTTGATAAATTGATTTGACCTTTGACTTTGAATAAATACCGGCAATAATATTGCATGTATACTGGCTTTTCGTATGTTGTATTCAAGCTCAGCAGCTGTATCTTTTACATTACGGACGAGTACAACATTACACGTCAAAACCATGAATTTTAATTAAGTCATTTTCTTCTAATTTGTGTATTTATTATTGTCTAAGAAACAACGTTATTATATTCTGAGAAATAAACTTAAGCGATTTTTTTTTGCATTTATTAATCCTATTTAATTATTCAAATTTTATCGTTATCTATTTCGCCTTAGTGCAGATAAAAATTATATCAGCAATTAAGTGGATTCTTTTTAAAAATAAGAGACAGACTTTCTCAAACACACTTATAATATTTATTTATATTTTAGCTACATATAGCAATAATATGGTTTACTAAATAAATAAAGTATGAAAGTAACATATTCACAATGTAACAATTTTGATATACGAATATCAAAAAGAATTAACAACGGTAACTATTTTTTTATATGTGAGTGGTAGGTACAAAGCTATAAAATTACTGAAATAGAAAATTCTTTTGATGTAAATACATACACGTACCTATTATAAAGCATTCAAATAGGCAGTCAATAACTGACGAACTTTTTTTCGCACGTGTAGATACAAATTTTTTGAAAAAGATTGTTAATTTAAATTGTAAATACTTTTTTAAATAAATTGTTGTACGTAATAATAATATATTCACATACAGAATATTTATTGATATTTTCTGTGTACATTTTAATCATGTACTTTGAAATGGAGTATGCGTATCCAATTATTCCATTATTCCATTCTATCCAATAAGACAAACGGCGTTTTCGTGAGGCTTATCTTAATAAGTTCCTCTGATAGCGTGTGGTTGTAATCGGTATTGATTACTTACCTACATTATACGTATGTATAGGACATAGAATATAAAATTCATTCAACATCTTGAAATATGTAGTTTGTCTCGTAACATTCGTTACGTGTGAATCGAATACTGGAGATAAAATCAAGTAAAGTAGAACAAATTTCAATACAAATTATAAATAGCAAGTATAATCATCAAAAGTAGGTAGGTAAAAAGCAAAATGATAACTGGGCTGTCGGTGCAGTGTTAGAGCATTTACCTTTGAAGCCGGCTCCAGGTTCGATACCCGGTCACTTAGAAGACGAACTTTTCTAAATTTGCTTGGAGTCTGTATGTTACTGGGAACTCCCCCAGTTCGTTGCGTGCCAGTTACGTGGTACCCATAGTATAAGTCTAGTGCTAAGTTTAGGTTCACACAATTTTTGTGTCTGGAGTCTAAAAAAATATTAATTTTAAAATTTTAATACTACGAATTACAATTTATAATAGAATCATTTTTATGTACTACTATATCGATTATTTTAAAAACGAATAAATACATATATATACCTATGTTCATTATATGCTATTTATATTTTTTATTTCTTAACACTCTTTTATTGCATAAAATGTTTTGAACACATGTTTATAATTCAAGGAAAAACTGTTTCTCGCAGTTCCTCAACTTTTAATAAATATTGTAATGAATGTAAAATATTTTACACAAATTTTTGTCCAAGCGTGCATAACGTGCTATAATATTTTTGAGTACAGGATACATTACGGTATTAAAGTATTTTAATTAATTTTGTTTTTCGTTTCGTGTGGCAGTAAACATTCGCGTGTGGGAAATTGCTTCATCCAAAGCAAAATATAGAATAGAAAAATTAGACTGTAATTGCTACGACATATAAACATACAATTTTCGACACGAAATTCATTTCATACTCTAGTATTAATACACACGTAACTATTATTTTAAGAATAAAACGGCTATTTGTTGTATTCACTTTAGTTTGCTTTCTAATTCACTTTGTAATTTTTCTTTCATATTGGTCTTCATGTTTTTACAAAATTATTTATCTATATTTTATTTCCATTCTAAATATCTACAATTGTAACTAACGCAGTGTTCTTATATGTATTCGAAATGCAATAGCAAAGTTGAGAAAGCAAGAAAATTAAGAAATAATTCACTTCGGTCGATAAGGTGAAAAAAAGAGGTGACATCGAGTGTGGCAAAATAATGTGATTAACAGGCTTCCTAATCGTATCTAATCAAATTTTTCCTGTTCTAAGGAATCTGCTTTGGTACTATCTAACGATAAGGCCTCCAACAAATCGCACTGATTTTCCTACCTGTCTGCCTATCTGCCTACTTTAGCTGCCTGCAGACTCCTGCCTTGCCAGTCTGAGGACGAACTTTCTCTAATTCGCTAGTCAGAATGCACGCTGCACACCGCCTGTATTGAACTTGCTGTTCCTACTGATCAGGCGGTACTATATTCCAGCAGCGTCTGTGCAGTGTATCTTATATCAAATGATGTTTAGTTAGTAACCTTTTGTATTATATCTTATATTATTTTGTATTGATATAAGTATTTTTTTATCTAAAATATAAATATCTGAGACAACTTCTAAACTCTCCCCTTTACTACGCTTTTCACTGTCTTCTTTTAATATCGTATAAATTATGAGATATTATTATTCTTCTTTTGTGACGATCCTGATCGATCGTTTTTTTAGTCGAAAGGGTACATGTCCAAGGTGGTGCCCTAGAAATTTAGTTATAAGATCTAATGATAAATTTCTTAAACAATAGAGAGTACTCCTTAATAAAAGAATTTCTCAACCATTTATTGATTTCGATGATTCTTTTATTTAATGTTCCGTTCCAGAATTCGAAAAAAAATAATTGTATGCCGACCCTACATATATTTGAGACAATATCACTCCAAGGGATTCCTTACAAAAAACAATTTAATCGACTTCAATATAAAAACTATGAAAAGTACAAAATAATTATTCTTTACTATTTCACCTCGAGTATAACAATTTCATAAATATGATACTAATAAATATTATTCAAAATACGGTGTGTAAAATAATTACAGTATGGAGTTGTTCAAAAATGGCGAGAAGAGCTTTTTGCAAGTGATGCCTTTGGTGTTGCACGCGTCTATAGACTACGGTAACCGCTTACCAACAGGCAGGCCGTATGCTTGCTTGCCTTGCTTGCTTCATACCTTCGTGGTATGAATAAAACTCTTTCCACACGAGTCGAAATGAAATTGAAAAAATATTTATTTTTGTAATTTTTGCCCCTTTTCAAGTGACCACGCTTAATGAAAAATGACCGCTGCTACTACATCAATGAAAACAGATTATACAATGAAAAATCATAACTCATAGTGCTTTTGAGTTATGCTTTTGAGCAACATGTCACTATCAGAATAATTTATAACTCACTCTTTCAGTCAGTTCGAATGACAAATTGAATAATAGACAATAGTTTGGATCCGGACATGCAGATTTTGATAGTTATAATAGTGATGGGAAGGCATTAATTTTTTTTTAATTCGCTCATACTGTATCAAACGATCACGTTTCTCATTTTTTACAACTATTGATAACGTTATTTTCAATCAATCCACCAAAAAAATTTAGTCGGTTAATGTTCTCTCTATTAAAAAAAATATTAGTCCAGAAACAATATTTTTATTTAAGTTTCTAAAACCTTTTTTAAACAAAACGAAGATAATGCCATAGATAAAAATAATGAATTCAAGTTTGAATGCGTTTTATTATCTTCATTGAGTGTACATTCTAACTTTTTAATAATGAAATGAATTGATGGAAATTTTTTATCTTGGAACCTACGCATGCACATTTAAAAAAAAAACTAAACTAATATTAGAATATTATGCTGCGCGGTGGTCTTAAAGATAGAAAAGTATAGAATGCGCTGTGCCAGTTGCTTATTTTTCCAAGCAGGTTGTAAAAATCGTCCAAGTGTAGAGCTTATTTTAAAGAACATCTATAAGCCACGGGCTAGCAAGTAGAAACTTTTTACATTATGTTTTAACTAGTTTAGCAATTATCAAGGTGCAAATTTATTTCACTTTGATACCTTAGATAAAAAAAATACATAGATAGACCTTACACAAAACGAATGACGACAACAAAGCGAGAAGGAGTTGCAATTAAAATAAAATATTTTGCACAATAAGCTCATTGCACCTAGTAACACTTTCTGTTCTGACATAATTTAGTTAAAAAAAAATGCGGAAATATGTATTTTATTGAAAGTAACCTTTACAAACATTTAAGGAAAGCTTAAAATATTTCTCGCAGTCATATTTAAATTCCAAACTGTGAGCAAGGCGACTGGTATCCTTAAAACCAATGTGAGAGTATTGCAATACCAACTCGTTTACCCGAAATAAGAGGTAATTTGACAAGATGATTTGTTATTAAATATTAATTTCAAATTAGGTATTTGGAGTTAAATTTACTATTTGTGTTGTGTGTTTACTGTTTTTATATAATGTTTTACCTTTTTCTTACAGTCTATTATTAATAAATATGAATTAGATTGTCACACCAGATATCGTAGACATAACAGTTCAGCGTCTTTTTCTTCTCTGTTTGTCAACTGTTTTTTTTTTATTTTTCTTTAGTAGCTATTGACGAGCGTTAGTGCTATCAATAAAAAAAATTGAGAGGCAGTTATATTAATACATACATACATACATATCTTCACGCCATATCCCCAACAAGGTAGTCAGAGTCGACGGAGTGCCAAGCGTCGCGATGCTTACATACTTCTTTCGCTTCCTCAAATCTTATCATTCTTCTCACATTTTCGCCTAGGTATGCGAGTGCTTTTGACATTTCCGTCAGCTAACACTATAGCTCTAAGTGTATTAATACGTGAAGAAAAAGATTATTTTTAAGAACATCGCGCGCACGGTGGAGTGCGAGATTTGGTAACGTTTTAATAAGTAGGTTATTTCATACATTAGAATAAAATAAAGCTTGCTAACGATAATGATAATTTAGTCTTTCGAAAGAGGTATCTACTTTACCACTTTTACTAAGAATGATCAAAAGTTAAAATGTAAACATTTTTTGGAGAAGCTTGATACGCTGTGCGGTAAAAAGTAAAACATGTAAACTTTTTTTAATTTAAAAACAATTCACTTTCCGGTCTGTATCATATTCATCATATATTATGAGATATTATTTTGACGACGAAGAGTTGACACCTCTACTACAGCTATGAACTCCGCTAAAAACATAAAGAAAAAACATACAGAAAGGAAAACAACTCTATTGAATACTTTATCGAAAAGAATACGAGTATACGTATACACTATATTTAATTATAAATAAATTATACAGTTTAATAGCCGAATAAAGTTTCGTTCCGAAGTTCTCATTTGCGTAAGCGATACCTATACGTTCTTTTTTTGAAATATGAATTGAATATGAACTAAATGATTTATCAATTAACTTTTTTATTGAGTTTATCATTTTCAAACATTTTAAAAACTTATCGTGAGCCTGCATTCTGCTTTATGAATCTCTACCCTATTTCTTCACTTCTGCCTCACTTCTCAACTCGTTCATTATCTGGAAATACCTGATCTTAATGCATAATAATGTTTAAGTACTATAACACATAAAATGTAAAAATGGGTAAAAAATTTCGAATCAATTCGAATCACTGAACAAATTCTTGTCTATAGTTTTAATTTTATTTTGAAAAATAATAATTTCGAATGATGTATAATACATTGGTTTTATTTGCGTTCTTTATTCTAATTTTGTATGTTTCTTAGCTAAATCTGACATATTGAGCGTAAATACGAATTGCACGAAAATCATGTGAATTATGTGACCGCCATTGTTAGAATGACGTGTCAAGTAAGTGAATTCACTGATTACGAATGCTTCACTTTTCGGTTCTGTTGCTCTATGTATTTTTTTTATTCTAAGTTTGATACAATACCCACCATCAACAGAAAAAAGGTATGAAACTATGTATGCGGATCTTAAATTTCATCCCCTGACAATTAAAAAAGCGTCATTTTTGTGCCTGTTTGTATGTCTATGACGCAGTGTTGGGCAAAGTAATTGTAAAAACAATTAAAGTTACTTTTTGTAATTATAATTGTTGTTTGCCTTACAAAATTTTCTCACAATGATATTTCACAATTACAATTTTTAATCGTAATTGCTTTTACAGTTACATTTTGCCCATCACTGCTATGACATTAATACTCGTATTTCAAGTAAATGCCGTTTTGTTTAGTTAAGAATATTGCTGAGAACAACGAATTCGGAAACTGAGAATGATCTCGGCTGTATTTGAATAATTTAGGTTCTCTGTTTAGATACCTACTAAAGTTTAGTTGATGGAATCTCAATAACAGTACCATTAAGTTTTTGTTACTTAGTTGGAGAATTTACATATTAAAATTTAGTTATTGTAATATTGTTCAATTCGTTTTTAAGTTTACATAATATCATTTTACTTATTGTGTATATAAAATATTATTTAAATTAGTACAATATTTAAAATGTTACAACTGCATTGCACCGAACAAAACTTGACAAATAGTATCCTGTTACATTTTGTTTAACAAATGACAACATCGCTTCGAAACAAATGCCCACCAGACCGTATGTAATTTGGAAACACGCGACGCAACCGATTTTCGACAAAAGGTTTTCTATGTAACCCACAAATGTATGTAACATATACACAAATTCAAAAGACAAATTAGAAAAATTAATTGTCGGCTTTAATACATTGTGACACGGCTACGTTGATTGCACATTAATTTGTGTTAGGCTGCTGAACGCAATGCCACCGGCTGGCGCCCTCCAATTTTCACGTCCAGGACTTTGCAAATTGTTCTTTCACGCAAAACGGAATGTAGCCGTCCGTTGTGTCACTGCGAAAGAGGGACAAATGTACATTTTTCATCACGGCCTCTAAATAAAGGTGTAGCCGAGCGTGTAAGTAGACGTTTATTTAGTGTCTTATTTCTTTTTATGCGGACGAGGTAGCTCCGCAAGAAATGAGATGTTTTATGAAATTGTTTTTCCGGGACATTAGCCAGTCCTAATTATGGCTGTGCTCGCTGAAACCGAGGACCAATTTCCCTGGACATTTCCACGTTGACTGTGACAAAGTGATGTATACAATGCGATAGAAAACAATTTTAAGAAGACTAAGGGCACTGAAATAGATAATACGGTATTAGATCTATCCACGGAAGCATTTTTTGTTTTCGTTATATATGTGTTAAGAAAACTAAAAACATGGTACATAGATAAAAAAATTATTCATAGCCTAGTGTCTTAAGATTTACTAAAGTAAATCAATCTATACTAGTATTTACTTTTAACTAGGTATAGATTGATTTACCTATTTACTAAGGCAAATCAATCTATACCTAGTTAAAATCACCATTTTGAAGACACTACGCTATGAATAATGTTTTTAGAATTCCGTAGTTAAATTGGAAAAGCGAAACCTTTACAACATCATTCTACCCGTTTGTTTGTCTGTCCATCTGTTAGTTTGTCGATTTATAGGTCCGCATATCACAGCCCTTATACTTGGACACTGGCACTATATATGTATATGAAATTTGGGAGATGTACTCTGTGCACCGCTATATATTGATGGTGTAGTGAAATTATGATAAAAATTAGGGGTGGCACTCATACACGTAGGTAACTTAGGCACGAAAAAGTAACTCCAATCCACAGAAATGTGCGGAGTATCTTTAGATAGACCTTCAAAAGTGATATAGATAGAGGTTTCAAAATGTTTTATTTATTGAAGTCAATATTTGGTGAGTTAAAGCTTCTAAAGTCATAAAAATTGTGTCCATCTTCTAACTTTTCATTTATGGGGTAGAAAATCTAAAGAAATTAAAGATATTAGAACTTAAAAAGCACCTTTAGCGAAAATTTATTGGAATAAGACGTGTTGTGTAATTTTCAAGATAAGGGATATATTCGGTTACATGGTTAGCGGCTGTAGAAATAATTTAGCTTTTCACAGTGACATTGTGTAACGCTATGAAATACAAACTTTTCTTTGCTGTCGATTAAATGAATATCGGGCATCCCAACTTGACTACGGAACCATTCATTGTGCGTGGTCCGACACGCACTTAGTCATTTTTCTCTTTTTTTAGTTGGTATTGTCATATTTGTTATAAAATACGCATTATATGACGACCCAATGTAATAACTGACTATCAGTAGGTATTTTATAAGCGTGATATAAAGCCATAAATTGGTTATTCCTGTAGCTATTACCCATTGACTAAAGAACCTTTTACCTAATAACCGAGGCGTTTAGGTTAAATAGCGGTAACTTATCATTACTATAGCAGCAATAAATTGCTATATCACATCCCATACAGTTGACGGGAGCTTGCAGTCACGTATGCTGTCCCTTTGGATGGGGAAATGAAATAATTTGTCTCAGAGAGGGTGCATTTCATATTTATACGCACCACGAGAGGTGAATGAACTCTACGACTACGTACGTTACATAGGCTATAAGCGTATTTTTACTGTACACATCAATGTAAAGACAACATTTCGTTTCCTTGATATTAGATATTTATTACCTAGCTTAGAAATATCCTAAAATCGTATAATTAAAAATATACGTAAATAAATGCAAATATGTTTGTTACACCGCCGCTAGGGACACAGCGTAAAGATACAAATACGTCTATTACTTTATATACATTATTATATTATTATATTAGAAACCGTACACATAATATTGTTTTTCATGTGTGGAAATATAACGAATAAATGCGATCTCAAGCAATGGTGTGAAAGTAATAAGAGTACAAGCAACGAAATTACGAATATCTGTATTTGAACATTCGCGAACGCGAAAGTATTGCAAACACATTGCATTGCACATATAAATGTTGTTCGATTTTATTGAGAAAGTTTTCTCGAGTTGAGACTAATGAATGTCGAAATACCTATAGAAAAAGAATACATCTACAATACAAACTATTCACTTGGATACTAGAGCTCAAAATATATGTATAATGCGTAACAGATTATGATAAAAATATTAATAATGTTTTTTCTTTCCTATAAAGTGATTCTTACTTAAAAATTAAAATAAAATTTTAAAATTTTTATTAGTGAGGAATTCTCATTTACTTTTGCGAATGCAAACGCAAATTGTAAAAAAATATGCGGATATTCGCGAATGTAAATGCGAATGCGAATATTAGTTACATAGATAGTACATTCATACATACCGTAGTTGAAATAATAATTAATAATAATAATTAGACATTTTAATTGTAATTAATTCTATTAGCAGTGAGGAATACACAAACCTATACACCTAATAAATAAACCTAAGAAATAATAGTCTTCTAATTCACAATTGCCATAATATTTCACTAACTGACGAAATGTCTAAGTGTCTTCTTATATTATTGGTATCTAAGTATATTCTTAGTAACTAATAAAAGTTAAATAAAACTCTCAGTTTTTATTAATTAATTTATTATTGTTAAACAAGAAATGTGCGTATATAATTTGCCTTCTTAAAATCCCAAAACTGGTGTTATTTAAAAAGAAACGACGCTATTTTCCGCTTAGACGATGCAAATGAAACGTATCTTGTGAATTATGGCTCAATCTTATGGCGACATAAAATGAGACACACGTGAAAATTGCCAATTCGTCATAATAAACTTTGCAAGAATGATCCCACATTACGCACAAATTATTGTAATGTGTCATATATTTATTTTCACGTTACCGAATGATCAACAGTTTTACAAAAAGAATTGGTCAATTGGTGGAATTAATTGACTTCTTTTATTCATCGTAAAAAGATTTAAGAGCAATTGTTTCAATTTCAACTTAGGTACATCGACTAAAATTAGTTGTACGCACATGTTGTACATAAAAACAAATAAAATACAGATTGACAAATCTACTGTCCTTATTGTGAGTAGTAAATATCATGTGAAAAGGTCGGCGCTCACTTAATACCCGACACGCGATCAACACCGTCTCTACTCGAGTGAATGGGGTTTGTTAAGTATATGGACTTTCTTAGGAAGGTGGTTTTAGGAACGGTAGGAGTGGTATGGATCAGATTTTCTCGCTCCGCGGTATCGTGGGAAAGTTTCTGGCCATAGGTCGGAAAGTTTTCTGCGCTTTCATGGATCTTGAAAAAACATTCGACAGAGTAGTGCGAAAGAAATTATGGAGTCTTCTGCCTGAAAGTGGCGTGGAGGGCCCCTTGGCATGGAGAGCGTGGAGGCTACGAGGTCATTATATCGAGGCTACAAAGCCTCTGTAAGGATAGATGGTGACGTGTCGCCCTGGTTCGATGTCTATTCAGGCATTAGACAGGGCTGCGTGATATTTGCCTGACTATACGTGCTGTATTTGGACAGTTGCCTCCAAACACTGAGTGCATATTGTACGCTGACGATGCAGTGCTTATATCACCATCAGAAGCGGAGTTGCAGATATTAGTTACGTACATAAAAGAAGACTGCGAATTGAAAGGCTTATATATGAATATGAATAAAACTAAGGTTCTAGTGTTTGAAAGAGAAGATGTACCGATAAAGTGTGATATATGGGTAAATGGCAAATGTCTACAACAAGTGAACGAAGTTGTATATCTGGGGAGTCCGTTTTCGAGGCATGGAAGATGTGAATCGGCTGTGGAGAGACAGGGAGGCAGTGTGAATATATTTAACTTAGCCAAAATGGCCATACATAATTCGGTGTTGGTGCCAACTTTATTTTATGGTAGTGAGGCCTGGAAATGCCCGAAATCGAGTGAAAGTAAGATAAATGCAGTAGAAATGCGAGCTCTTAGAAATATGTGCGGAGTAACCCTAGCGGACAAAAAAGCAATGAAGAGATATGTAGTATGACAGCATTGCACGACAGTGTTATTGCAAAAATGAAATTACGAAAGAGTGACGAAGAAAATCTATAAAGCGAAAGCGAGTGGTAAAAGAAGCTCAGGAAGACCAAGACTGACTTATGAAGATCAAAAAGATTAAGTGACGGATATGTCAAAAGCACTCCCATACCTAGGCGAAAATGTGTGAGGAGAATGATAAGATTTGAGGAAGCGAAAGAAGTATGTAAGGACCGCGACGCTTGGCGCTCCGTCCTCTCTGACTACCCCGTTAGGGATACGGCGTGAAGGTGTGTAGGTATGTTGTATGTATGCCATATTTTTACGAATAACATGTTTAATGCTTTCATGCTGGTTTTGGAAAGAAAAAAAATGTTACGTGTACCAACTGTTTTTATTTTTAGCCAATATTTTTCATTTTTCGTTTTGGTACCGTAACCAAATTGGCAAAAATGAAAGTCTAATAGTTTTATCGCGTCTTTCTGTATATGTCTCTATTTTACAGCTGATTTATTGGATTATCTTTAGACTTCCGGGCTGTTTATCGGTGTGACCTAAAAATGAATTATCTCTTCAATATACGCCTAAAACCAGAAATGAGAACCAATACATTCTCTATTTTTTTTTATATTATTTTTACGAAATTCCTACTGAACCCTAAGCTAATGTGCGTTCAACACGCTCTTAGCTGTTTTTAACGTATTTTAAAACTGTAAAGAATTGGATCTGAAAAATGGATAACACAAAGATGTTAATTTATTATCTGTCACGATTTTAGTACGCGAAAAAATATTAAATCTAACGCAATTACCTAGATGTTGTCAAAGGGATCAAAATTTCCTCACCATTTGCTTGTGTAATTTAGGTACTAATCGGAAAGTATTTCATCACATTGCAAACGTCATTTCATCAAATTTTTATGTGCATCTGTATCAATTTTAGCGAGAATAGAGCTTCATGCGTCATTTGTTTCGCAGAGTCGTTATGTTTATTCGTTTTATTCGTCGGTTTTATATTTAATATTGTGATTGAAATCGTTTCGATCAGATTTTACTTGCTTGAATTTTAGAACTAAGTTCTGGAAATGCCCGAAATCGAGTGAAAGTAAGATAAATGCAGTAGAAATGTAATGTAATTTTGTAACATCTAGTAACTACTAAATGTTACAAAACTTTTGTTTTTCATTTGTTTCAGTAAAACATAAATAACAGTGAAGAAGGTTTATTCTTTAAGGCCATGTTATTATCTAAAAATGAAATATTGTAATTATTGAGATTATATTTTGATAAAAAGCAAACAGGATTGCCAGCAATGTTTGTTTGTGAAATCACCTGCGAGAGTTGAGCTGCGGAGCACAGTTTACGCGAGAATCTCTTCAGGGACGAAATATAAAGCGATTGGAGCAAATCCCCACAAGATTGAATCCAGGGAGAAGTTTTCTACTAGTGTGTCAAAAAACTTATAATTCCGCTTACCGCTCGCCTATTGAATTCTCCTCGTTATTTATTGTTGGCGATAAAATAATATTAATCTCGCGGGGATTACAGTTGGATTTTATTCTTCTACCCGCAAGTCGGAACTTCGAAAATAACCTCATATTATTATCAGCGTAAGAATTAATGTGGACAAGTATCCTAATTATTTTAATGTCAGTTATTTTTACCTCACTCAAATAATTTAACGAGAGTTATAATTTAAAAATGTAATTTTTATTTCTCGTATAGGTACTGATGTAGATTTTAATTATACTAAAAGTGGATGGATTATCACTAATGAAATTGCGACTGTACTTAGAACAAATTATGATTTATTACGAAGTTCGGTATTAATGAGATTTAACGGTTTAAAGTTAAACGATAAAATGAGATCTGCTAAAGACTTTTCATACTCGGCAATAAAGAACGATGATAAAGTGCTTAACTCTTATTATCTTCTTAACTTGAATGACTTTATTTTCTTTCTCACAATACCTGTTTTTATTTTAATGAAAAATTTTATAATGCGTTTTACTAGTTTTATCCGATTAAGCCAATAGTTTCTAATTGGGATAAGTCTTCGATATTTTCAATAATTGAAAACTTTCATAGAAGTTTATGAGCATTCCAAACTTCATGCTTTAATTACATTGTGATATTGTATCAATAATCCTACATATTTATTACATCTTAAACGTTAATTATATATTCATACACATCCATATGTTCGATTTATGTACCTTACCTATAGTAGAATAACAAGATGGAATGATAATAATTACTAAAACCATGATATACATACGTACATTCATACATATTCTCACCCTGTACCCCTGACCGTCAGAGGGGACAGAGTGCTAAGCATTACAGCCATTACATTTCTTTCATTTTCTCGTATCTCATAATTCTTCTCACACATTCGTCGAGGTATGCAAGTGCTTTCGACATATTCATCAACAAATACTCTAGCTATTTGATCTTCATAAGTCAGTCTTCCCTGGTTTACTACCATTCACTTTCCCTTTGTAGATTTTCTATGTTAATCGGTCATTACTCACTCTTTCCATGTGTCTTAACCATCTACGTATGCCTGTTTGCATTTTTATAATAACGCTTTCATTCAACCCTGACATAATAAAATTAAATACATTACGTAATCGTATCTCTTCTTTGCTTATGTTATTACAACTAAGTCATATTTTTACTCCATTTCAGTTATTTAGGGCAACCTTCTCATACTTTTTAATACCAATTTCATTTGAATATTTAAACATCATTATTTCTTATACATTTACCCTGAATTTTTCATATTGTAGTTTATTACAATAGCTACTTGATTTGTCGTTCATGTTAATAATGAAATAATTTTAACAAGACAAAAAAATACTGTGACTTTTACATGTAACAACGGAATATCTATACAAATATAACGGCTTCTTATCAGAGCCAAGTAGTAATCAGCTGTGGAAGTTTCTGTGCGTAAGAGGGATTATATTTTCGATAACTTAGGGTAGAGAGCAATAAATAGAGAAAAGAAGAGATGAGGGGAGCAACTGGACCCAGTATGTACGTAATCTGGGAATTTGTTATGGATTTAAGAGAAAAATATAAGAGCAGAAAATCCCGTGAGAGCAATGCACTATTTTTCAAATTGACATGTTGATACGTCCGCTAACAAGATATTATTTAAAAAAATATTAATATTTGCGTTTTATTTTTTACGGTAATATGTTTTCTATGTGTAATAAGTTGGTGTATCGTTAAAAAATTACTTCATATTAGTAAACTTTACCATAATTGTTTTTGAAGCTCTCAAATTAGGTATGGACAAGTCATCAAAACAATACTAGCAATCATTAGTAAACATTCTTATTGAATTTATTTTTTAAGAAATTCATTCATTAAGTAATTAATTCTGTCCGTTTTCCCCATCGAATGTAACACAGTAAAATATTTCTGTGACTTGGAATGCTTTAGCCAACTTGCCCTCTTTAACTGTGGTTGAAAAAAACGCAATATTGCATGCTTTGGAAGGGAGGTAAGTGTGCCCTATGGATTTACAGCATTAAATTGGTTTAGGAAAGGTTGTCCACTAAAGTTTTTATGTCTTGAATTGCTTTTATGGCGGTATAAATCAAATGATTATATCATAACTATAAAAACCTAAGCAGGTATTTGGGCAATAAAACTAAGTATATATTTTATGAATTAATTCAATGTTAATTACTTATGTACCTATGTTTTCATTTACTCAAAAGTTATGTATTTCCAAAAATATAATTAAATAAGCATGTGGTAAATTTTTACATTTTTAACAATGCACCTAACAAAATTCCAAACTTGACAAAATCTGATCTCTGGAATTCCCTGAAGATGTTTCGTTGAGAAGTGAATCACGTCGATCGAAAGCTTTTTTGAAACTTTGGTAGGAAAATAGTCAAAAAATATGCGCATTCACCACTTCGGATAGATTTCTGCAAATTAACACGTAAATGTATACAGAATATGAATACTTTTTCCTATGTAGATATTTTTTAGTAATCTTTAAAAGCTTAATTTAGATTTTGTTTGTTTCTCCATACACATTTTTATGTTAGGCATATAGGGTAAATTTTTATATCATGGAGACACTATAGCCTTCAAAAGTTCGCATTAAAAGATAACCTTTAAATATGTTGTAACTACTTTCAACAAAAAATTAATATTTTGTGTAGACACTACTTATAGTCTCATATAATTTTACTGTACTATACATAGTTTCATATAACTATACTTATTTATCTTTTAATTTGGTAGAGTGATTTGACTTTTCCAGGGCAACCATTTTTTGCATTTTTTTTAATAGTCCCCCTATGTCGACTACGTTATTATTAAGTCTGTAGCGGTTTCCCCACGGCGTTGTCTGCATGAAATCTCTTGTTAGGATCATTCCTTTTATGAGATAACGATAGATGGAAAGTGAGAAAAATAGTAAAAAATGAAAAATAAAATCTAATATTTTTGATTCGAATTTATTAATACATTACGAAGTAGATACAGAGTCATGTCAGATTATGTTATTTTTTTTATTATTATTTTTATTATGACTGCTTCCCCTGACGTGTCTAATGTTAGGGACCTTTTTTTCTTTTTCAATTTTCCTTCATTCTCATTATTCTTTTCCTTAGTTCATGCTTCACCTCATACTTCCTATCCTTTTATTTCTCTCGATTTCAATCATACTCATTATTATTATTATTATTATTTTTTAGTTCATGCTTCACCTCCTACTTCCTATCCTTTATTTATCTCTATTTCCTTTCATTCATCCGTCTTATCATACTCCTTCTGAGTTCACTCTTGTCAGATTATGTTACGATTAGCGTAGTTGGAGCTTTACTTGGATATTGTGAAACAGGCCCTAGTCTTGTGGCAATATGGACTAAAATTTACGACTGTAGCAAGTTTCGATTAATATATTATTATTAATATTTACAGCAAATAAAAGTACTCTAAACTTTCCTTAAGACTATTTCAGGGTTTTTGATATAGTCTTAGACTCGACGCCTAATAATATCTTCACGGATCGGATAGGGTTTTTTTTACATTCCGTAGAATTAATATATTTTGAATACCTACTGCTCTTAGCTTTCTCGATAACATAGACGCAAAAATGTGTAGTCAGTTTTATTTTCGTTGAGACGACAACTGTTGAGACGTAGGTACATCACATAACCAATGAATTCCCTATGGGCATTGTGAATTTGCCCCGAGATTGTGTGCGAACATCCCTATCCGTAACAAAGTAACACACCAACATTTCCCGTATGTTTGTAACTGGGATTAATAACATTGTATCATTAATTTTATTTACATTCGAATCTCTTTGTTATTAAGATTACACAAGCGGAAAATGTGTAGCTTTTAAAAAACGTAATATAATACTCATCAAAAACAGTTTGCATCACCATAGAAACTCTATTATCTTCAAATATTTACATCGTTCTAAGCGCAAGGGAGTAGTCGGGGCTTTGAGAAACTTACTCAAGATATGTTCCTAATTTGCCTTTCAAATACTTTGAAACACAGAAGTATTCAAGAGAGCCGCTTTGACTGCGAAAATACGCAAAGAGCCTAGTGTTACGTGCAAACTATCTAGCCAAGAAGGCAAGTTGCCGTTGCGAAATTCCGTCCGCGTAATCGCCGAAACACACTTCCCAAGGGACCTGTCGGTGGTACCCTCCCTATCTCCAACATTCTTACAGTTTAATGTATGCAAACGCATTTTGTTTCAAAGCCTGGCTCCCTCAAGGATGGTGTTACTTGAGAGCCCTCGGGCGGTGTTCACCTCACCGCCTACGGAAGTTTTTTCTTGCCGTGTGTCACAACATGCTCTTTGATCTTCTCAAATGCGAATATAATGTCGGAACCAGTTAAGACCGTTTCTTTTTCCCTTTATCTGAGCGTACACTCCTCTCTGCTTGCAAGTTTTTTCTCTCTATTTCTGTACGTGTAACATTTTCGTGAATATTTCTCGAGGGCTTTTACCGTGAAAGAAACAAAATAACACTATTTTGTCTTTTCCTATTCTGACTATTGAATATATTTACTTGTGAAACAGATTGGGGTGTTATTTCAAGTTCTTTTCCACCTTTCATGTTATTTTTGAAACGTTAACAATAACTACATTGAAAGGTGTCTTTTTAATAAAAAATATGAACACAAAATGATACAAGTATACACGTGGAAAATGAATCCGATGTATTTATCAATTTTAACAATATGGCACCATCTTTAACGATATTCAATATATCATAGCGACATTAAAGTCAAGTTAAGAAATGAAGTTGAAGTCGTCAATCCGTCTTGCTCTAAAAATAGACGTCCCAGTGACATGGGATCTTCGACGACAAAGTAAGTATCAACAAAGCACCATGTGGCGTCAACTCCAAAATAGAATTTGACGCCAACAACGCGCTGTCACACGTGGCATTCCCAAAAACAGATCGTTTCCTTTAAAAAGTTAATTTGGCACTTTTTGTCGCCAGGATAGAGCAGCTACAAAAAAATGTAATTTTTTAGAAGTCGTTAAGAGGCATGTGTCCCCTAATAATGAGAGGTTAGTACGGTACGCAAGAAATGTGACTCTCGATGTAAAATAAATAAGTAAGCCACTTTTTATTAATATGTTTAAGATACCAACGGTTATGCCTAAAAAGAATTACTCATGGTTTGACGTTTGCTTTTAAACAAACTTTAATTAGAAATAATAAAATTAACTCGTAGAATAAAAAAAAAACATTTTTTAAATGTTGTTGTAGAAATAATTTCGTCTAGCAAAGAAATGATAAACTCCAATATATACTGATACATGATACGTATGCAATATGCTATCAAAACAGTACGAACACGGAATACAATAAAAACCACCCCTTTAAATTCGAAATTGAAACAAGTTAATTAAAGCTGTATTGGTGAAATTACGGTTCAATTAATGGTTTGTTCACTCTTGTTCATACGAAATACGCAATAAAAAAATTAAAATTCTAATTAGACTGTAATGTATCGTATCTTCTTTTATTTTTATAATATAAATGAACTCAGATAAACAGCGAATATTTCACCACCTTAACATTTGTTATATTAAACTTTCAAAATATGTATAATGTAATAGATTATGACTTTAATAAAATATACATAATATCTAGTTAGTAGTTATTGTATCCCATTTTGATACATTTTTAGGCATCTTAAATTCTTTCTTCGTCTCGACAATTATGTAGTACGTAATAAATCTAACTATAAGTTTCTCAGGTATAGGTTTTCGGGTGTAAGTATCTATCTAAAATAATTTTTATTTCTGAAATAAGCACAATTTGTTACCAATATAGTAAGAAAACAGTGTTGTCGTAGTTAATTTTCGCTGTCTCAATTCATCTTTTCCAAGACTTGATGGATGATGCTTCACCACTCTACTAATAAATGTAAACAAAATATCAGTTTTTTCCCCGAAAATGTTATAAATGAATAGGCTCCGCTGATAACTCTAATTGTTTTGAATGCCTCAACTTGTCCTCTGATCTTTACAAAAGATAGGAAGTGGAGTAGCGTTTTTTCGTCCCAGATGTCACATTCTCGACACAAGAGATCCTATTACGTCATTCTATTCAGTACACACATTTTGAGAGAAGATAAAAGCAAAATTAAAAGTAATGATCTTTTTCACCAATGTATAAGGTATAAAGTAGTACAACTAACTTTAAGTAATTGTAAAAATTTATTTCGGTTGTTTTTTATTTAAGAAATTCATCCACCGTAAAAAAATGTTCTCGGAATTCTCCGTAATAGACCAGATATTTTAATGGGAACTTTTCAAAATGATAATGTGAGAAGCGATTGTTTTTACTGTGAATTCCAAGGAATTATATGACACTGTTACCGAAAGTGACAAACGGAAGTATTGTTAAAATTCTTCGTACAACAATCAGCGCCATCAATAGTATGAGCAACTTCTGTGATTCATTCATTGCAATTTTGATTGGGGAAAATTGCGACCAAAGGAGACTAATTGGATAAAATGTCCATTAAAGGCAGCGGTGAGCTAAAAGTAAGGATGCTTAAATAAAATTCGTAGATGTTTAATCATCAATAAGAATGTACTGCTGACTTGGCTACGTATTTAATTGAGAAAATTATTGGAATGATTCCAATGAATAAGTTGAACGGTTATATTCAAAATGTTTAAATACACTTTTAATTATATCAAAAGTACTTATATATGCATATCGCACCCTTAATCCTATACTGTCACTATGCTAAAAGTATAAATTGTGCAGGAGAGCCAATTCAAGATTTTCAGTGAACAAAAATCTGCGTAAGTTTAAATGTATTCCGTTTTCACCAAAAATATTGTTTTTCTCAATAATGTAGATGTTTATCAAGACGGTGACCATTTTTTTTTATATAAAATTAATGTTAATAGCCTTCCTTTTTCATGTTTTTTATGCTTTTTCGCTATAATGACACTATTCTATTTTAGAAAATACCTTTATTGTTTGTTAAGGTCATTCTGTTCTTAATTTTGTATGATATTAAAAAACAAAATGAACGTCATTTTATGGTTTTATCCTTATGTATATATCTTTAAAGAAAAATCAATGAATAAAAAAATATTTATTCATAAAAATCAACAATCTTTTTAAATTTATTTTACTTAAAATTATATCAGTTATTTGCCTAAACCACTTTTTCTATTAAATCCAAATATTTTTTGTACAATAATTAATTTATGAGATCAACGAGATCAATAAGGTACCTACATGAAATAGTCATAGTGTCCGTAAGGAACATTTTAATTTAATATGTAAAAAGTCAGTCTCTTATTTAGCCTCAAAATCAAAATCAGATATTACGATAATCAATCAATAGCAATACAAAAAACAATTAAACGATATCGTTATAAAATGAGTTTGCATAGAAGGGAGGGATTAAATTTTTCTCTACAAGTCTTCAAATCAGCTCTTTTTCGAGAGCTCAATTCAATTTTTGCGTCATACAACTTTTGTAACATGAAATCAGCTCTGCTTCGATTACGAGTGCGAGATGGGCGTTCTCGACGTATTTGGTTGAAGTCTACTTGAGCATAAGAATCTTTGTATAGATATTAATTTCCCCGTTATTATCTTTTTCGAACTTTATCACTTTTATGTTTGCTATCTTAACTGTGTCTCCTTCTGTATTTTTTTTAAATTTTCTGCCGCACTCTTGCGTCATTTGCTCTCTTTTTCTCGCTGTTTTAATTAGAGTCATATATTGCTCTGGCACATAAATAGGAGATTTTAATTTTTTTTTATCGCTTTCTCAATTACTGAGTGAACGTGATCATATTCATTTTGTGTGTGTCCGGTTATCAACAATTTATGTTATGCTTTTCATTTTATAGTTACACAGAGCGTATAAATGCATGGAGAACATGTACTGGTTTTTTTGCTGCCCGCAGCAGTTATCGGAGTAAAATACTATATGTAAATTATCATCGTTCATTGTTTCTGACTTATTTTTCAAATAAATTAGCACACATGAACCAATCTCATTAGCACCCCTCATGCCATCTATTTCACTCCACACGTAACATTCGCAATAGTCCCTCATCAACTCACAAAATAGTAAAATTGCAAACGTTTAATTTCGACATGTAATTAAATGCTGATGAACTTCTAAAATCGCAACCGTTTCAGAATTTGTTTCAGAACTTTCCTCTACTGTTCGGTGATGACGTGACATAGGATAGTAATCTGAGTCATTGTCATCGGGAGAAAAATCGCCAATTTTCGACGAAGCTGTAGACGACAATGAGTTGGATCGCTGCCGTAACAGTGATGTATTCACAGAAATACTTTCACATTCGCTTACTTTAGTAGTTCCAGCTACGGGTGTTGTAGGCAATGAATTTGATATGACCGATAAAGACCGATCTCCTTCTTCATCTTGAGAAATGGGTCCGTGTTGTTGCGATTTCTCTACATGATGTTCTACATGACCTTCCTGCGCATTGTAATTATTTCAGAAAGAGAAGAACTAGAATTATTAGAATTCGAAGAACTTGAGCTTGAAAAGTTAGAACTGCTAGATCTAGAGGACCCAATCCTTTTTTATTTCTTGCAAAGGTAGTGTTGTATTCACGCTATTTTCTTTCGAAATTTGTAAATATTCACTGCTTGTCGCATCGTTTTCCTTGTCACCGAGTGCAAGTTTTAATATTTTGTCTCTTCGGTACATTGTTAAATGCTGTAAAATAAAACTTATTACAATATTGTAGATGATGTATAAAAATATTACGTTTAAAAACAACGACAGTCATATTAAAATAATAAATATATTGTTTATTTTAACAATCTACGCTTTTGAATCAATGAATAAGCACTATTATGCCCAAGAATACATTGTTCCCCTAGAATATTAGTCATAAAAGAATAAAATAATGTACTGAAAACGCGTCATAACACTTAAAAAAACGCTTTTTCGAATAATTTCTCCGTGTATAAAATTACATCGGTTGTCGAAAAATTGACACTAAGCATAAACTGACGATTTGAACTGATTTCTTTCCTCAAAATTTATTAATTTTTGTTGGAAAATTGTCATTAAGTTGAAAGTGTCATTATTTCAGTCATATCAAACATAAACATACCTTTTTAAACTTGTGGTAAAGTAGCTCTAAGCTCAAAATGACGACATTGCACTAAAAAAAAGGTATATTATTCGTAGCGGTAAGTGCTTATCTGTTTACGGTCAATTTAGAACTAAAGAGAAATGTTAATGTAGTTTAGTGACAATAATACATTGTCTCTGTCATAGCTTTAGGTAAGAACTGAAGCTTAGAAATCGATGCAACGTCTGAATTACTTATTTTGTAAAAAGATGGCGTTAAAATCTAAATTTATGAAAATTTCGGATAGTGACAGTACAGGATTAAGTGTGCGATATATTAATACACATATATAAATAGTTTTGCATATATGCATATATTAATATGCAGATATAAACCTAATACAAACATTTAGTTAATTATAACATGTAAATAATTTACAAAACAAATTGTTGACTAGTAAAGTTTGAAGATATTTTACATTGAGACGGTGTTCAATAGCATAATATTATTAATAGGTAGGTATTATAAAAGTAAATTATCTATAGTTTTATAAAATTTTTGAAATAACTTTTGATCGTCTGCTCCTTTGTATAGAACAAAAAAGAAAAACAAATGTCAAGAGGGATAGGCCATACCATATTCAGTGACGGATTTGTGATCAAATACTTACTGCAAAGTCTGTGAGGGCCTTTAAGAGTTAGCTTAACAATTAACATCCATTACTGTACTATGCAGCAATAGTTAAGGCTAATGACTTACTTTACCTTCTTACAACTCGATACAGCTGTCATTAGATTGCCGACACTAGGTACGTCAAAATTACAAGCGCCTTTCATTAAAAATATTGTTATACTATTTTAACTTGCATGTTTATATCCTAGCCTGTTACTTATGGTAATAATTAAAATACATTCACAATATAAACAGCTATTTAACGCAAATACGTTCCAATATGAGCGATGAGAGTGCATATTCCAAAAAATACAAGTTAGGCATCTTCGCATTGTAGTAGGTACAAAAAAGTTTACACTCTATAGTTTAAAAGATAAAGTTCAAAGTAAGAAGCTGTTAGTTTACTTCGCAAAATTTACATATCATAAATGTAATATTTAGCTTTCAACTTCCTAATTAGAAGTTGTTTTTAGTACTGTCAACAAAATAATAATATTACAATAATGTTAAAACAATCAGTATCACTTATATCACTTACTCGATTGTGGAAATTGTGGAGTACAGGCGTACTCCACGGAGTACAGACCTCATTTTTATGTCATGTTAGGTACCAGTAATTAGAGATGTAAAACGACACAACGTAAAAAGAGTCATATTTTTTCATGCATTTATATGTAAAAAAATTAGTAAGGTTCTTGTGTCAAAAAGTAATAAAAAAGTAATTTCAAAATATCAATAACTTATATTTATTAAGAAAATGATATGTTTTAAAAATATAATGCACATATAATACACAGGAATATGAAAATTATGTTTTTTTTGCAAAAAAAAGTCAAAGGCACTTGTTTTGCGTATTTCTTTCTATTTTCGTAAATTACTCTATAACATTTATAGGCGATAGAAATGTTATTATTAACTTCAAAGCTTCTTTCAAAGTTGGAATTATTTGATTCAAATATTTGCGTTGAAGCTTGGATGTGATTGGAAGCTTTGATTCATTTTTTGCAGTTAATTTGTTTAATTTCGATGCTAGTCAACCATCAATTGTGACGTAAACCGAATCATAGAGACGATAAAACGAGGAATAGTGTTAAAATGTTGACTGACGTAAAACGAAACGACATAAAATTAAACGCCGTAAAGCGAGGCCTGCCTGTACTTTTAATTCTTATCCATAAAGCCTTTGCTTTTGCGTTGCATTATAAAACAATAAAAATTATTATAAAAATTATAAAATTATAAAACCCAAGAAAACATCTTGAGTCAAATGAAATATAATTATATTATAAGTAGATTACTTATCGTAAAAAGGGGCAGAATAATTTTATGACAAAAATAATTTACCTACATATGTAAAAATATTATATGGGTAATATTTTACAATATAAACACAGGTATCTATGCATTAATTTTTTTTTTTAATTTACTTCCTAATTCGTAATAATAATGACACGGTCTTTATTACAATTCTAATAAAGACAAAACTCAAACAGACCCAAGATAAAGAAAAGTTAAAAATAAAAAATGAGTGTTGTAATTTTTTGCTAACTATACCTTTATCAAGGTAAAACAGCTCTTCCTCGGAAAGTCCGCGTGCCGCTTTAATTAGTTGCGAGTTGTTATTATTGTTACGGCAAAATATAATCGTAAAAATTGCTCAATGTCTTATCACTTGGCGCAAAACTTTTCATCGTTTTATTCACGTTAATAAAAAGAACAATGCAATACCGGTTTACTTAAGCTTTAATTCATTGGAAAATTATGAGGCCAGTAAAGCATTTTTTATATTTCTATTCAGAAAGTTTTTGAACGTAGGGTTTGCTTAAAGAAATAAAAATTTACGTTAAAATTTTAAAAGGTTCTGTTTAATTCAGTAGGTAGGTACTTACTTAATAATATTGGTTCACTCGAATTCAAATCGACAGATAAATTCTAAAGTTAGACTAATTCCTACGAGAAACTATTAATTAATCATGAGTAAATTCTGGAAGTCGAATCAAACTTCCGAAAAGCTAAGTTCGAAACATTTATGGTTGACTCATCTCCACTTATCTGTGCCTACTACTGTTTTCAATTTAATTACAATCATGAAACCCGATAGGCAAGGTGATATGAAAGAGTCAAAAACTTTGTTGTTCAAGCAATTTACAAGTATAGCATAAAAATTTTAAATAAATCGCTAAAAAAATGTAATATTTGGCAAGCACTGCATGTGCTGTCTATTACGTAACAGATTATTGTGATTAAGAGCCATTTGTGTATTTACCATGAAAGATTAACATCATTCTGTTATTACATCGTAATGGTTACTCGACAGCGACATCTCTCGACAATACGAGCAACGAGGTATTCAGTTCAGCAGTTCTAAACTCTAAATATGTGCTGCCATCTCTTAGCACATCTTTTTAACATTAACAAAATCTTTTTAATATGCTAAGAAAGACAAAGAAATTATTTTATTTACTCGTTTAGAAATTCATATATAGCCGCAAAAATGTGATACGTTTTTTTTATTATTATTACGTTTACATCTTACCTAGATATTAGCAATAATTAGAAATAATATTCTGTATTCTTTTAAAAAACTGAACAAATTCGAATACTTTACGCGTGTTTAGTATTGGCACAGATTAATTAGTTACTGTATTGGCATCAATGCATGTAGAGGTAATGAGAAGTAATGAGAGTTTCTTAGTACATGATAACATTACTTGTTATGATTTTTGTTCGCAATTTCAAAGAGTAATATATTTTTAGTGCCATCTAGTGACACTTATTATAATACATGCAAATGTTTTTTATATTTTAGCTGAGTATTCACCTAGTTCATTAAAGTGCACATAGATAGTGCTTTGTTGCAAACAAAACTTTCAGTGACATTGTAAAGTATAATTTTTTCAGTAATCAGTTCAAGAATGACTTCTACTTCATATGACAAGACAAAGGATTTTATTTCTGATGGTTTGGTTACAGAATCCTAAAAATTAACTTATGGGTACAATTAGGGCTGCCACCTGTACTTTATAATAAAGTACTTATTGTCTCTTATTTCGGACAAATGTACATTATACTTTATGAGAGCAATAAAGTACGTAAAAGTACTTTATTTTTGTTATTTTTTCTTTTTAAGGTTTTATTTTATTATTTAGTAAAAGAAACAGAAGTGTTAAGCGATTTTTGCATGTCACGTTACGGATCGCATCGATAAATGATAACGAGCATCGATTTCATTTTTGGACGCTACCTAAAACATCATCGCCAAAAAAGGCAATTCACATCATTAGTGGCAAAAAAAATTTCAAAGTAGCATCAAAAAATACATAGGTACATATGGAAAAACGTTCGTGAGCCCAATAAAGTAATACTTTATTTTTACACTTGTTATTATACTTTCTTTTTTTACCTTAAATAAGTAAATATGCTTTATTTGCTCAACAAAGAAGGTGGTAACCCTAGGTACAATTATTGTTATTTTATTAGGTAGGTACTGGTAGATACATCGTATGTCTGGTCAGTTTTTTCAGATTCAGATCCGTATACAGTTTACTTAAGTGTCATTTGAACAAGAATGTGCTCTGGATTATGGGAGTACAAGAAACGACCACTGAGCGCAGTGCATACGTAAGATACAAATTTAAAAAATAATGGTGTTTTTAGATGATGCTGGATCTGTCAGACTAAAATGTAACAATGTAGGTAATAATAATTGTCTGATTTATAAAGTATCTAAAACGGAAAATTTAACGCGATTACCTTTTTATTTTAGCTTGACATTTCGACCGAGTTGCATCGGCCGTGGTCTCAAGCGAATTTTATAATGCAACGCGAAAGTTTAAATTATCGGATTTTATATTTACGTAGAAATACACAGCGAGTAAACTTCATTTATCGCTCCCTATCCCGTGACGGATCGCCTTTTATCGCGACGAAGATATTTTGTTAGCAGACGACTAAACGATTGTTCGTAATGGCTATAATATAACACACCTACCCCTTTAGAGGGTCGCTAGTTAACGCTTCGCCAAACGTCAGTGGTGATTCGTTATGCGAATACAGATAAGGACTCAGTGTTTTAAACTGTTTGCAGTAGGCTTAAGTGGCGCCTAATAATATATCTAGAAAAAAATTCAAAATTTGAAAAATTACATCTCAGGAAATATGTAATACCTAAATAGTATGAATTCTTCCTATAAACTCCCACTTTTTATGTTTTAATCATCTGTAAATATCTATATTAGGCTCTGAGTTGCAATACTATTGATAAAAGCTGAAGTGCAAAACGGAGTCACGAGTAATAGCAAAACCACATAATATTCAAACAATAACTAACATTGTAACTGCTCGAGATGCAGAGATGTGCAAAATAGTTTATTAAAAGTATTTAAATACAAAATGCAAATGCTTAGTTATTTTTTTTTATTTCAAATACAAATACAAAATGGTTTTTAATAAAAGCATTTATATACAAAATCAAAATAGGTATTTTCAAAATACTTTCTTCAAATAAAATACTTATTTCACTGATTTTACCTAACACTAGTTTTGTTCGAAGAGTTCATCTTTCATGTTCCGTCTATGTGGCCTAATAATCATTCCACCAAACGAAAATAGACCATGAAGTGGTTCCAGGTCTATTGTAGTATTAGCATTATTGGCATTGGCATTGGTACAGAAACAGTTTGACTTGCAATGTTAGCATTATTGTTGGCAACGTTTAGGATGGGTGCGTTCTTAAAAAAAGTAATTATGAATTTAAGAATGAAAAATACAAATATTAATTAAAAAATCAACAAAACCATTTTGCATTTTACAAATACTAAATATGTAGATTATTTCAAATAAAATACAAAATTCATTTAAAAAAAAAGTATTTCAAATACAAAATAAAAATAGGTATTTTGCATTTTGTATTTGCATTTTAAATAGATGTAAGTATTTCAAATAAATCACATCTCTGGCGAGATGTTAAAAGATTGTACACTGCGTTCATTAAAGTTTGAATTTAAAACAGCATTGAAGTTATACACATGTCGACTGCACTATTATTATCAGGACAATTGCAGTTGGAATATTTCTATCAGACAGCATATGGCAGCGGTTAGAATTAAACTCTACTTACAAGACAATTTGACGGTTACTCGGTAACTAGATAATTATTGCAACTTTTAATAAGTCAGCTTTTTATGTATCTAACCAATGAGGAATTTAACATTGTATCTATTGTATCTAACCCTATTAAAACGCAAACAATTCATTCTGTACCGGCTCTTGTTATAAAGTTATCACAGGTACGTTTAACAAATTATTGCGATGTAACAAAACTGAAACACACTCCATTTTTCGTAAACATTAGTGCTTAAATTTTACTTTAACGAAAATAATTTTTCTACTTACATTATCTAATGTAAATGTAAATAAATATAATTATCATTCCTTGACAACTTCAAGCTCGACAAGGCAAAGTAACACAACGTGGAGTGAGGAAGTTTCCGTCTACACTCACCTTTGCTCAGTTTTCTCTGTGTCCCTGTAATCGACGTGCTCGAAGCGACAGCTGCCGTGAGTTTATGCGTTTTCGCTCATATGAATTTTAATACAACTCAACAAACCTTAAATTGTCGTGAGTTTCGTTCATTATTTATTTGGTGTCTTTGTCTTATTCCTTCGAAATTTGGTGGCGGTGGCGTACTGAGTGAGCGCGAGAGTGTATTCGCTGCATATTGCCTCGTTAGTTTCGCACTCCGCGTCCTTTGACTTTGTGCAAAAAAATAGACTCCAGCGCGAGAACAAACGATTAGAGGTGACGCGAGGGTCACAACTACATTCTACCAGGTACTCGCGGTAAGCCGCCTTCTAGCATTCGTCATTAAAAATTCCATGTGACAAATTCCCAATTAAACTGAACTGAGACGATATGTGGTAAAAATGTAACAATTTCGTATTTTTTTAAGTACTTCCATAATTATTTTCCCAGAATTATTCATGAAATTTTAGTACTAAAAGCTCGTTGAGGAACGAAGATAGTTCGATCATAATTACATAATGTTACAGATAACCATTACTCTAATTTTGATATTGTACAAATCAATATGAACATCTAACAGAAACTAATTTTCAATTAGCCAAAAAAATTAACGATTGTTACCCAGTCACAATTAGGTTTAAGAAAAATATCTATATAAAATATTAATTTTGCGCTTTTCCAGATACATATTTACTTAGACCAAAGCATGTTAGGAGAATTATAAGATTTGAGCAGGTGAAAGTTAAGACTTTATTATATGCAAGGACCGCGATCTTTAACACTGCATTCTCTCTAATTACTCTGTTAGGTTAGGTTAGGTTACAGTGTGAGGATATGTATGTATGTTTGGAATTATACCTACCACACATACCAGACATACCAAAGTTTATAATGTTTTTATGGTATTCAAAATACATTCACAAATTATCGGAAAAAGTTTCTTACTAGGGGGTTATTCACAAACGTCGGAAACTTTCCGTGGCGGAAAGGCCGATCATGGAAAGCATAAATTCAATCCGACATCTTGGATTTGTAAATACGACTATACTTAATATGATATATATATAATATAAATATAACACAATTTTGGATTTGTGAATCGTGTATAGGGAAAATCATCGAAAAATTTCCTGTCGGATACGGAAAGTTGAGTTTCCGACGTTTGTGAATAACCCCCTAGATGTCTTATTAGAAATTCTTACGATTAAAAATATACCAAAAAATATTTCCAATCACAATAATTTAATTAAATTGAAGTTCCTAAATCCGTGCATGTAGCGTCTGACTTTCCGTCTGCATCCCTTTGTAATCTTATTACATTACATGGTTAAAGGGTAAAGTCCGATATATAGCTTACATCGATACCACTTATAGAAGCCTGTGAGCTCGGTTCTGCATATAGGGGAAGAATTCGAGGCGCATTTGTATTGGTAACTGTGAAAAATTGTTTAGAAATCCCTATTGAAGCCACAGAAGACAGATGAATACGTGCATCTTTTGAGATGCCTATATAATCTTATATGCCTATATAAGAGTATTTCAGACATGCTAAAACCTCTTCAATTTTAGTATTTTTACAATACAACTGGACAACTATAACTTACAAATGGATAAACAGAAAAATTCCTTATTAATACTAGTAATTATGATCTACTTTTGACTAACAAACTTTTAACGTGACTGGTAGTGTAGCAGTACAACATACCTACGTAAACTGAGAATTCGCGATTAATATTACCTACGCAATTAAGATCTACCTTCTGACTAATTTTGTAGTCTTAATTTTTAACGCGACGGGTTTTTAGCTTGCCATGGAAAAGACTATGAATACACTTTTTACTGAGGAATGTGAAAGATTTTGACATTTCCGTCAATAGACACTCCGGTTGTTTGATTTTTATTACTTAGCCATTATGGCTACTTTCTGTGGCCTTTGCTACTATTCATTTTCGCTCTGTACATTTTGTTTATACATCGTTCATTACTCATTCTTTCTATGTGCCCGAATCATCTCAGGATTCTTTTCTGTATTTTTTCACTGTCAACCAACTCTGCTGTACTGCGAAGGTATCCCTTCACTGCTTATTTCGTCCGCGAGGGTGACACTGGAAATATTTTTAAGAGATCGTATTTCTACTGTATTTATCTTGCTTTCACTCGATTTCTATATATAGTACAATAAAAATGGCAAAACATTTTATTGTTGTGGGCATTTCGGCATATTCACACAATCACACTGCTAACTAGCGCGAGCAAAACACCTTGAACTATCGGTTAGAGATATATAGATACGGTAATAAATCTCACTATTTAAGTACTTAGGTTTGTTTTTAGCAAAATAAACACTATTTATACACGATCGAAAGAGAAAAACAAAAGATCACTGAACTTAATAACTTAATCAAATATTGGATTTATTACGTTGTGTAAAAAAAGTCATTCAGTTCAGCCACGTGTCAGCTATCGACCGAAGACACTCAAAGAGAACCTCTCATAAGCTCCCTCTATTATTTACAATAGAAAAATAATCAAAGTGAAAGATTGTTTTCGGAGGTCCGAGTAGTTTTTGCAGGCGTGATTTTCCCGATAGATAACTCTAATATTTCAACAAAACGGACCGTGCAAATGAGTGACAGCAACGATTGATGGGGTTCCGCTTGTTATTTGAAAAAGCGAAGGGCCATTTTCGCCATTCCGTTGGAGATATATATCATTGGAAACGTCAACAGAGTAGAAAATTAAAGTCAATAAGAGGCGGATGCCGGTAATAAGTTCGTTGGCTGGGCGGTTATGAAAAGGCTTTATCTTGGGGGACAAAAAGAATTGGCTAATTTGTCAACAGCTAAACGCGACGCTAAGTGCAATTTCATTGATTCCCACCTCTACTTTTTAGCTGTCTTTCAACTGTCTCATTTATTAAATTTCTTATTACTGATATTTTTTTATTTACCTTACCTTTAATACCGAATATCATAAATACGGAATGTATTTAGTGTATGCGTATAACTTCTCACAAGTAAATATTTATTAGTGATTGACATCTGCTGTTTAAAATAATATCTGTGTTTTATAACTACAATTTCAAGAGCTATGAAGTCACATACAAACAAACAGGCGGACAATCAACAAATGGAGAGTTAAAAGTAAGGATCTCTGACTTTACACTCACTGCTAGAAAAAATCTAGTAAGTACTTAAATATGACATGCGACAAAAATAACGAGTCATGCCCCTAAGTTCCCTAATATTTAGCGAACCCTTAAAACCAGACAGGGGTCCGCTAACGATGAAAATCTCCTAATTTAGAAAGATTCATTTCTTAATATATTTGGAACAGAACTCAGGACCTCTGATTTAACTCCGTTACTTCTGAATTTTGTTCAGATTTCCCCTAGAATTTTAGATAGATGAACATATTAAGTATCCCGTTAAAGCCATTAATATTATAAACAATATTACATATTTCTTTTTATAAAATATAATAAAGAAAGCGCAAACAATAACATCGTTATGTGTACAAAAATCGCTTAAACATACTTAATTTATAGACATCAGATAGTAGTATCTCTCTACCGCAAACTGGGATCGCAATAACTGCCACGATACATGTTATGTGTTATTCGAAATATTTTCGTGCTTTTTTATCTGTTATTGCATTGGAGGGGTGAATTGTGTTATAACTGTGGCAAATTATTTTGTGAAACATTAGTGCTTTTATACGAAGCTCATTATTTATATTTATATTAGGGCTCCGTAGCCAAAAAGCTAAAAACGGAACCTTTATAATTTCGTCCTGTTCGTCTGTACGTTTGACACAACCATTTTACTCGGAGACTACTAGCACTATATAAATGGAAGATAGTTGAAACACATGTCAACCAAAAAGTTTGAAGAAGATGGGTGTTGAATAATTTTATTGTGGTGTAAACTTAACTATACTTATTATATTAGATGTTACCGGCCAAGCGTTGCTGTGGCGCGCGTTAATCGAACGAATATTTACATTTTTATTTACTTTAGTCCAGTGCAATTGCACTGTTGTAATGTTCAAGTCTTATACCTTGAAATCCCGTTATAATGAATGGACTTGAACAGTCCCGGATTTTTTGAATTTTAATTTTAAGGGTAGTTCAATGAAAATTACGTTATTTTTAGTACAGTATATTCTTTTTATAGCTATATTTTTTGTTTTCTCTTGAGAATTATTTAATTGTTATATAAAGTATAGAAAGGGACAGCAATCGTCCTTGAAAAGTAGGTGTTGGAGGCATAGGGGATGGAGTGTAGAAGCAGGGTTAGTGAAAATTTCGAGTTTCTCTACTCAGATTACAGTTTACTACCATGCACGTGTCTACATGGAAGGTTATTTTAATTATTTTTTAACACATTTGTAAAAATTCTGGATTATATTTGAACGTATGTATCGTTTGTCACTACTCACTACAATGATAATATTATATTGTAATTAAAAAAATGTAATGAACATAACACAAATAATTATTATCGATACCGATCTTTTCTTAAAGCTACAAGTAAAAATACCTGTGTCAACTTGGCTTCAATGATACCTACACACGATGCTAGTTCAGAACATATAAAAAGAGTGTATTTAAAAGTACAGTTGTAGATGAGACATCGGAAGTTGCCAAAAGAATGGGGATGATAAAAAAAAGAAAATTTACTAGTACCAATTACAATGAACCAACCACCAGCTTCTGAAAATTTATTAAAAATTATTTTTGTTATTGTAAAACTGTGTGTAGCTCTGCATGTGGATGTAGAAAAAGTTGCTTACATTGTTCAATAGCATGGTTACAATGTAAAGGAGTTAGCTGCTTAAATGCTCCACCAATAATATTAATGAATGACATCGAAAATGAAAATGTCGGAGACAGTTTACATGATTGTTCTTTTAACGAAAATACTTAATTATTTATTCATTAAAGTTTATTATTATATAGCATAAATTGTTAATACATTATTTTCCATAAAAAATATTTATTTGTATTATTTACAGTTCCTTTCGTTTATTTCGCTTTTTTGAAGTTCTGCTTCTGTTCTGTAAATAGGTAAATAAAAAAAAAAATTTTACATATTCTTTATAAATAATATCCACAACTACAATTTTCTTAAAATAAGAAATATTTAAAAAATTCTAATAATTGCATTTTTCGTTGATATCTTTGAAATTTTTGATTTTTTTTAAATTTACGAATTTACAAAATTGCGATAATTTTCAATGAGTAAACTTTTTATTTTATGCCTTTGGAAACCCAAAAAAAAATTCATTAAAATCAATTCATTATAACTGAATGCCGTCTTTTTTCCTTAACAACGACTCTTTGCACTGCACTATTTAACAGTGTATAAAAACACGCGTGTATTCGAATGCAATATTGTGTCATTTCATATTCAATCGACCGACTACTTTTTGAATTTTGCGACCAACATACGGAAAATGAACTTTCTTAGTCTTATGTTGTCGTATTACGAAAATTTAATAAAATTAAATCTTTATAATATATTAAGCCTATTATATACTACGGTAAATTACTGTAGGCATAATACAATACCCGAAGTTCAAGTTATACCGAAAAACGCAAATAGGACTGTCTTTCGTTGCAATAAAATGTAATTAAAATATCGACGTGAACCTTGTCTTGCCATAAATATTGTTACAAGGAAAACATCGTCTTTTTTCTATTACATAAAATGTTTATTACTGCAGTGTACATTAATATAATAGCATTTTATAAATAAAAGGTCATTTAGAATGATCTCCATAGGCCTTAATACAATCGTTTAAACGTTGCGGCCAGTTATCTATTGAAACACGCACGTTCTCCATAAGAAATTCGCCACTGCCGTTCTTATGGAATGTTTTAGGGACTCCAAATTATCATGACGTTTAGAGTATACCATACTCTTTAAAAGAGACCATAAATCATAAACAAGTGGATTGCGATCGGGACCAATAACATTCATTCTTCTGCTTTGATGACGTCAGAAACGATTCTTTCTAGCCACGCTTTTGTGGATAGAGCTTTATGACCCGATGCTGAGTCTCGCTGAAAGGACCATTCTTGGTTATTGAACATGATCTTGTTATGGGGCTTAACTGCCTTCTCAAGAATCGAATTTTGATACACGTGGTTCGATGTTTTGATACCTTTTTCTTTTTGGAAAAGGTATACCTTAAAGATATACCTTAAAGGTATACCTTATATAAAAATTTATATATTTATATAAAAATAAATAACAAATTATATATTTGTATAAAAAGTTTTGATTTTTTCTTTTTGAAAAAGGTATCAAATCCCACAGTGCAGTTAGATAGCTAACACCCCACCAAACCATCACTGAAGCCAGATAATGCTCACATTGTACCCTATTGAGTATTTAAGAAATTTCTCTAGAGCTTTAAGCATAAACTCGGTCATCCTACTTATTAAAAAGTAGCAAAAATTTTCTCGTCAGTAAATAAAAATTTTCTGTGGCGTCCTTTCGCGTACCGCCTAAGAAGTTGTTTTGATTTTATCACCCTATTCATTTTTAAATTATCGGTTAAGCAATGACCAGTGCGTCTCTTATAAGCGGCAAGTCCTAAGTCATCTTTTAAAATACGCTACAAGATTTTAGGTGCTATTGTAGCGACCTGGCGATGCTAAAATGCTGGATTGCATTTAAATAGAAATTAATGCAACTTGAACGCGTGGCTCGCCAGTCACTTACGTACTACTTACTGCCCTGTCATGCCAATACTTGTTATAATTGTGTAAGAAGAAATAAAAAGTTTGACACCGACGTGTAATTTGTTTCGATTTATAATAATAGAAGAATAAATGAACACAAACTAAACCTCAATATTGGTGTACCGACGTTCCGATGTGATAAAAATGAACCTTAAAACTGTATTCATTTCTCTAGATAAAATCTTTTGCTTTCTGACAGGATTTCTTCGGATTCTTTCCTTCACTGCTTTGATCGCCTTTTTAGTATGAATACTACGGGGACCGCCAGTTTTTTTTCTGTCACAAACAGAGGACGTTTCATTATACCTATCAATAGTCCGGCGCACAAACATTCGACTCATACCAAGCAGATGGAGAGTTTTAAAAATTGAATTTGGCTCTATATCTAATTTGTGTAATGCTATCATAACAATTTGGTTCTCTTTATCACTCCACTACATTTTAATATCATGAGAATATTTAACAAAGATTGGCACGAAAATGAGAAAAAACTATCAATATTTATATGAGAATGACAGGTTGATAATTCAAATGTAATATTTTTTATTTTATTGTAACTGTACTTTTTTATTTTATTGTACATATTATACACAGTCTGACCATAAATACTGTTGTATTTATGGCCAGACTGTGTATATGTAGTACGTATTATACCTCCATACATGAAAATTATGTAAGAAAAGCAAGTTATATAAATAATTTTACTATTGTCTACAAAAAAATTAACATACCTATACAATATTTTTACTATTATTATGTATTTACGTACCTACACGCATTACGCATGAACGAAAGATGGTAAGCAATTCTATGCATGAGTTATTAGAATTCAAAGCGTAGGGTTAGTCCCTATTTTTTTTCTAAAGATTCTATATACTATTGATAGACAAAATATTTTAACTAAATTAGTCTATTGGGAGGTTGGATGCTGTCGACGGAGTTCTTCCTATGCTCGCTAAATACGTACAAATGGCCCTTAGTTTTTTTAATATAGCGAGGGAAGGCAGAATATTAGACTAATATCAGCGAGTGCAAACCAATGTTGCCCTCACAGTATGCAGTCAGCGTGTATAGATGTTTTTTATGTCGTAAAATGTGGGTGAAGAGGTAGCAATAGTGTAGATACTTCGAAGTAATTTTTTGTATTTTATTTATTAAAATAGAATTCTTTTTACGTTGCTACTCGGAGTACTTACATCGAAAGCCACTTACACTTACATGTCATACAATGACTAAATATAAATATATCTACAAATTAACGCGGAATAAAGAAACAAATCTAATGTGCCTATCATTTTAAAGTTTGTATGTACACTTGAGTATGTCTATACATCTACACTACACCTACCAACCCTTTATTAACGACGTATTTTTATATAATACGATTTCATGAAATGACAATATAATAACGCATTTTGAAAAGAAATGGCCAAAGTACAAGTAAAAAACTTATTCAAGTGCAAATTGGTTACGTACTACAAATATTATATACAAGATAATAAGTTCATAAAATAAATTTCTGTAGATCATTTAGACGTAGTGGATTCGGACATAGGAATAGTTGAGTCGAGTCTATGTAACCATGAATGAAAAGTTAAATAATGAAAAATATGTGCCTTAACATAAAATATTACAAGTACAAATAAAAAAATATTAAGCCTGATGTCTGAGGAAATCGGACAGGCATCTTATAGTTATGAGTTCTCGTTTTCTGTTGAGGTATCCTGAAAAATAAATATAGCAACAATTATTGATCTTCTTCCACTTCTACATTCGAGTTACGAAATAGAAGCTTCAATTTTCCTACACTGTAAAATACATTTTATTATAACGAGCTACTTAAAAGTACCTATTTCTTCAATGTACTGAGTGACTACTGGGTTTACCAATTATACATTTTTTATCTACATTTACATCTGCAATGCGATGTATACTTATTAAAAAGAACATAGCCTCACTAATCCTCACATTCTTCAATGTAATCCTAAGAATGCATCGTGTAGGTACCCCACAATGCAGTTAATATTAAAATATTGCATTTTCCCACTGCATTTTTTGTGTACTCACTGAGCCAAAATATTGCTTTTGCCCTGGCTCTTGGACTCACCCCACAGAATAATACAAGTATTTGTACTCACTTTTTTTGCCTGAGGGAGGAATACTCATTTAAATGTATCGTAATATACGATATGACACGTTCTCATATTAGACTGTAAAATATTAGCTAATATGCATTGGGGAATTATGCCATACGAATACTTACTCATAAAGCAAAATAACGTTCTTTTGCTAATGTCATATATGTTCATACATGAAGATAAAGACGTTGTTTTGTAACACGTATCTTAAATATATTATCTCAAATAAATTAATAATTAACTATTTCTAACATACTTCATAGATAGATATTTCTAACATACTTGATAGGTTGATCTACATGTATTTCTTAGCAAAACATGTTCCTGTAGGAAAATCTAGATTCCGTTTAACTCTAGTTAACTTAAATATAGCAATAATTATTGATCTTCTTCCACTTCTACATTCGAGTTACGAAATAGAAGCTTCAGTTTTCCTAAACTGTAAAATACATTTTATTATAACGAGCAACTTAAAAGTACCTATTCCTTCAATGTACTGAATGACTACTGGGTTTACTAATTAATATAAGTAAATAAAAAAATAAAAGTAAAATAAGTTTATTCATTCTTTCACAGGTGTGATGTAAATTACCAAGTCTAAAGTTTCATGAAGATGTTTTGCTGAGAAGTGAAACACGTGACGTTAAATAACTTTGACTTATGGAAAGTAACTGAAAACGTAGGTATATAAAACAATATTTCAACATATAATATATCAAGACATTACTTTATAAGCTACTTATATTATGTTACTCCCACAGAAAAGTCTCAAAATGACATTTATCTAAAAATATAACACTTATCTTAATTACAGCAAATTCCTACCACTGGCTCTCTTGTCTACTGTCTCTCATTTATTTATAAGTAATAATTTTCGCTTCTTTTGTTGTCTCATAAACCGTATTACTTTCACAGTCGTAAAAGACAAATAACAATCAACTAATGGCAGCCCTCAATTGAGATTGGTAGTTTATAACTATTATTATAGAAGTAAACAAAGAAATAAAAGAGTTAATCTTTTGTTTCTGAAGCACTTTAGGATACATAAGATCAACATATGATGGATTAGAGATTCTCTTTTAGTGCAGAATGTTTCTGCGAGTTTGAGAAAAATAGAATGTGCCAAGTATCTCTCTTTTGGTGCAGGTCATAGAACAAAAATTAGGCGAGGGATAGGGTTCATTGTAAGAAACTTCTATGAATATAGGTATCGGTCCTGAAATTTGCTACTATAGAACACATAACATAACATATCTTCACGCTGTATCCCCAACGGGGTAGTCAGAGAGGACGGAGCGCCAGGAGTCGCGGTCCTTACACACCTCTTTCGCTTCCTGAAACACAATACCTATAGAATACAGTTCCTATAGAACACAATTACAATTATTTAAAAAATATAAATACTTGCTAACAAAAGTAGTTTTAAGAGCGTTATTTACGTGCCTTAATGCTCAGAGCAACTAGACTCTAGACCTTCGAAACAATCGTACAATCTAAATGCTTCTGGCGTTATTGCTTGTCAAAAGTGCTACCTGACTACTTTTTATGCGGTGGTTTACACACGACTTTACCTTTCGTTTGATATATAATAAAGCGCTGAGGTTAACTACCAATTTAATATTCCATAGGCTAGATCACGTGGTTTTGTCATTCTATTCTACTAGCGTTTACGACAATTGAATCACTTGTCTAGCCCCCCTGTTGACCTGAAAATGGAAATAACACAACGTTGTATCTATGTAAATAAAAATGAAATGTTGTTCGGAGAATGGTTGGACCGATTTGGCAAATTTCTTTTTACATGTTCGTAATAGTCCGAGTAAGGTTTTATGGAAAGAAAATTTGGAAAAATTGCCAAGAAAATTGAAAAATTCGGAAAAACTGAAAATGCCTTTTCTCAGGGATTTTTGTATGACTCAGACCATAATTTATGAAAAATAATATAGTAACTACTGAGCCACAACAAAGCGTGGCCGGGCACAGCTAGTATGTAATATAAAATACATTTTATCTTATTTTCAGGTGAGATGTAAATTCCACGTTTTAGTTTTTTTTGTGCTGATCTCTCTTTCTATATATATCCCTATCTCTCTCTATATCGTCTAGCGTTATTACCAGTTTTTTTTTAATTCGATTTTCTGTATGTTGTCGTTCCTGTAATGTAAGTACGTACATACGAATGTATGTATATAAAGCCTTTTCGTTTACTTTAATTTTCTACAAAATAGAAATTGGATGAAATGTCATTCATGTGATTGATTTTATTTGCTTTTGGAACTCGACATATAGCGTGAAGTCATAGACAAAAATATTTGTGCATTGTTAAACCCAACTCCAATGTGAAAGTTACAAGTCCATGTACGTATATCAATATATATCCAAAAGACTACGTTAACAATGTATAGCATATACTATGCCTATCACTACAAGCATTACTTTTGTAGAATTTTACCAACATTTTCTAAGACTTGGGTATTCCTAAATGTAGATAAAAGGGCGCGATCGTGTGACACATTATTCATATTGAGGGGTGTCGTACTAAAGATATTGTGGAAAGGGCATTAAGATTGCCAACTGCAATACATTGTTCCCCCACTCCTTGTTTTGACGTGATAGAACGACTCTAGACATCCGCAAACAAATTTAAATTTGTTTTTGGTAACAATAAAGCTTGAGCGATTTTCGTCTTTACGTAACCGTGATAAGAACAACGAAGAAATATGTGAATTGAAATTTATGCTTGCCATTTGTAGAGTAATAAATGTTGCGTATCGATGCGTTTGAAGATAAGTGATGAAGAACTTATAGGTGATATGTGAAATGAATGTTTTTTTCCTTCAAAATGTTGAATTGTAATAGTTACAACAATTAAATTAAATATGTATGCTTGAATTTATTCCTATTCATAGTTGACAAGAATGTTTTTTGTTTAAATATTTTATATACCAATGTTTTATGTTACGTGTATGTGATGTAAGTAATTTGTATTTTTATCTGAAATCCAATAAAGTATGTATTATAGTTCCAAATAATAAGCAAGTATTATGTATGTAATGATTCAATTTATTATATCAGTGCAAATAAATTGATGAAATGCATCACTTTCATACTTTTCTCGGATGTCCTTATTTTATGCACGAGTTTCTTTCGAGTGAGTGGGTGGGGTGCTTGATTGTATTATATTTGTGTTTTCTTTCCCAAAGTTACGGCTATGAGTTACATTGTAACATTTCTGTGGTGTTTTCATACCATTACCTGCCTGACAGACGCCATAAATATATTAGCGTTATGGACATACATCACTGCTTACACAGTTTGATATATTTTCTTTTCGACTTACTTTATTTTGCTTTATACCAATGTTTATTATTCCTAGAAATTGGGTAAAGAAGAAGGTACATTTACCTTAGTTTTTAGTACAAAAAAATTACACTGAATCATAAAAGCCTTCGAAGTACATTAACTAGGTATCGTTTAAATAAACTACCGCAAAGTTCTAGTAATTAATTCTTTATTAAACAGCAATACCTACTTGTACTTTTTCTGTAACATAACAGAAATATTAATTCAGTTTAGAGATAAATTTTATGTACGTACTATCTATTTAATTTAAAAATATGAAAACTTATTGAAACTTTTTTTAAATCAGCAATTTATTAAATGACACAAAGTTTGCCTCGTGCAAGTAAGTAAAGATATAAATTATTAAAAATTTAATCTGTTTTAATTTAAATCTCGTAAATTAAAAATTTTAAAGCTGAACTTCGACCCATTGCGCTTACATCATTTGGACCGAGACGAGACATCAACTAATCAAATTAAAGCTAACAATTGATAAAGGTTCAGCGATATTTATAGTGTTGTGCTTACTATTTAGATAATGTAATCGAAATTGTATGACTTAATAATTTTAATAAAGTGTAAAATACTCGTATAAGATGAAAACTAGACAATAATAACACAACCGAATACAATTCCAGTACAAAAGATGAGATAAAATGAATGTTTTCAATAGTATAATTAATATGTAGTCAATAGTTATACTCGCCACTCACGCATTCTCTGCATAGTTATCGATTATTAGTTTATTATAAGTTTTCGTATAGAATTAAGTGAACCTACTCGGGGATTTTTGACCAAACTCTTAAAGAAAGAAAACGTCTCAGTATTCAAAGTATGAGTTAATTTTAAGCCTAGTATATAGTAATGTCTTTTCGAGTCTATCGAATAAGTTTATATTGAAGTTTATTTTCTATATATTTTTATATACCTATAATTTAAAAGGGCTTTGAGTGTATGCATAGATAAGATACAATACATCATCAAGCTTTCAGAGCTTGACTATGTACTGTATTATATGTAGCTAAATTATATTAATATTAAAAAAATACATACAAACGATATCTTTTTCAATTAAGATTCTTTGTTTGTAGACAAATTAGTTTTTATATACAGAAGAAAATGTTTTACTAACGCAGATTTAAAACCCTCTGTGGAAGTCAAAGACCTAATATTTTCTCATGAGACAAAAGTAATTTCGTATATCAATTTAAATGTTAAAGGAACCTTTGTTCTTTTAAGTAATTGCAAGTAATTATGGCAGATATTGTAATCACAAAATTTTTCATTAAATTTTGGTACTGTGTGCTAAACTTTGAAATAAGAAATGAACATATATATCTATACTACTATATAAATCTCTAGCGTCTGTCTGTAATTTCAAATTTTTTGTCAAATTTTGTGATAAATAGTCGTTTTGTGACTCACCGACTTCGATTCTACCATTTTTAAAATTTTTGTCTGTCTGTCTGTATGTATGTCCTTTTATAACTGAAGAACGGTTTGACCGATCTTGATGAAAATCGATACGTAGAAGAAACATGTGATTGCGCTCATAATAGGCTACTTGTTTTTAGAAAATCTACCCCTAAAGGGGTGAAAAGGGGGATGAAACTTTGTATGGGAAATGGTAAACTACTGAACCGATTATGATGAAATTTGGCAAGAAGATATTTCGATCATCAGAAAACGGACATAACTTACTTTTTATAAAAAAAACTACCCCTTAGAAGGCGAAAAGGGGGATGAAACTTTGTATGGAGAACACTAAATCTAGGTAATGACAAAATTTGATGCGGTGATAAGACATTATTCATCAAAAATACGTAGACTACTTTTTTATCAAAAATCTGTGAAATGGGGACGGGAGGGAGGGGTACGAAACTTTTTACGGGAAATGGTAAACCGCTGAACAGATTGCGATGACATTGGCAAGAAGATAGCTTAAGATCAAGAAACGGACATGAGCTACTTTTTATAAAAAATCTACCCTTAAGAGGGTGATAATAGGGATGAAACTTGGTAATGAATGATACAATTTGGTGCGGTGATAAAACTTTATTATCAAAAATAGTTAGGCTACTTTTTTTTAGTGAAAATCTGTGAAAAGGGGGACGGGAGGGAGAGCGACGAAACTTTGTACGGGAAATGGCTAAACCGCTGAACCGATTATGATGACATTTGGCAAGAAGATAGTTTGACATCAGAGGATGGACATGGGCTACTTTTTATAAAAAAATCTACCCCTAAGAGGGTAAAATGGGGGATGAAATTTTGTATGGGAAACGCTAAAACTTGGTAATGATACAAGTTGGTGCAGTGATAAGAATTTTTTTATCAAAAAAACATAGGCTACTGTGTTCATCTAAACCTGTGAAAAGGGGGACGGGAGGGAGGGGGACGAAACTTTGTACGGGAAATACTAAATCACTGAACTGATTATGATGTAGCATGGATATAGTTGGACACCTGGAAACGGATACAGGCTACTTTTTTTATCAAAAACTACCCTTAATGGGGTGAAAAGAGGGATGAAACTGAATGGGAAATGCTGAACCGCCGAACCAATTATGATGTTTTGTACAGAGATAGTATGTGCCCGGAAACAGACGTAGGCCAGACGTAGACTTTTTTGCAAAAACAATCTTTAAACATACTATGCACATGTACATATAATTTAACCTAATCCGGGAAACCCACGAAAAAATTTTCCGCGCAGGCGAAGTCGCGGGTACAGCTAGTTATTATATAAATTACGTTGAATAGGCCCATGTGGTTACATATATGTATTATAGATGCACTATATTTTCTTCCATTTCGTTTTACCAGCAATTTTCACTATTGAGCATTAAGACATTTGTTTTTAAGTTTGAAACCCCAAACATTATGACCGATAGAGTTTCTAGATTTTATTAAGAATAACTTTATTTTATTTTGTTTTGTTAAGGGAAATTTACAGATATTTCATTATTTTAATCTTATAATTATAAATAAAAACAATACTAATTAAAAACCCCCTATACAATTAAGTATTATATTCCGTGTATGAATATGTACATGCTTTTTCTTAGCGACATTAATTATTTATTGATGTAGTAACTCATAGCAGATAACTACATATAATGACCGAAATAAATACAAAAATCAGCACAAATCAGTCAGTACATAGCACAAAAATAAATTAAAATCTTATCGATAGTAACTATTTCACATCCCTATAGCAGTAACAACAGAGACTACTGAAACCGTGACTGATCCGTTTGAGGTCGGGTTCCTTTTAGAATGCGACATGAGAGGGTGCGGGCAGAGGCCAAGGGATCATAGGATGCTGCTGTCGTTATCCAAGCCTGTTGTGCTCTATTTTCGTTCCAATAAGAAGCTTTTAGCTTTTCGGTTTATCGTACCTTGTCCAGATATCTGGTGAAGATTTAAAAGTGTATTTGTATTAATCATACGATGTTTATAAGGCATACATATTTAATTTACTTTGTACATTACCCAGTATTCGAAAATTATATTACTTAGGTACGTTTACATTCACCAGATATTTTTTAATTATCGTACCTACTAAATAAAATAAATGTAATTATGTGACTTTAAAAAGAAAGTAAGAAGTAATAGCGTAGATAAACTGAATATTACATGATAGTACATAGGTATGTATGGACAGAATTTCGTATCTCAAAAGAATAATGTAAATATTAAGTTTCAAGTTAGTAATTACTCATGAATAAGTGGGTATCTACTTATCTAAATAGACATGTATGTAAGTAAATTTTTATATACCATACTTATCGAAGTTTAAATAATACTAATACATACTTATCGAAGTTTAAATAATACTTAACATCCACTGTTGTATTAAACAAGCAAAATTTGTATAAATATACTCGTATATTATATGTCGCAAAAATTACAGGGCAATTCGTACTCTTGCGACTCAGCTATGAGAAATAAGTACCTAATCTTACAAGAGGCGAACTACTCTATAAAATATCACGTTAAGACAAAGTTAATGTGCAAACGACAGAAAACTCTTTATAACAATTATAGTTATATATTAGATAATTAATTGGAAATTTAATAATGACAAACGATCCGTAGGAGAAATGCTATCGACCAGCCGCCGTAGTAGTACTAGACTAGACTAGACTAGACTAGACTAGACGTAATAGACTCTCAGCGCCGCCTTCGACGTTCCGTTAGCGCGTTATCCCTTCCAAACCGGAAGTAGCACTTTGCTTTAGTATAGTCACATGAGTGCTTTTTAATTTCCACCGACATATATGTATATCGCTTTCTCGAAAACGGCTCCACCGATTTCGATGAAATTTACAATATAGAGGTTAAGGGGGCGAAACATTGATCTAGCTAGGTAAGGTCTAGTTAAATTCTGAGAAAAATTGTTTTTTCCCTCTTTCACATACTTAAACTTAAGATAATGTGTAGTTTTAAGTTTGTAAATATTAACATATATGTACGTACTTTTTTGTTCTTAAAACTTCTAAACTCTAAACTTTTAATTTGTTTTAATTTTGTAGCAGAGTTTGCCTTTTCAATAGCACAATGGCTAGAGCATATGTCTACCACGTCGAAATACGCGGGTTCAAATCCTGCGATGTGGTCAGACCGTCTTTTGTTTTTTTTAATAAGTTGAAATAATATATCTAAGTTCAGTTTGCAACAAGTACCAATTAAAAATATATATCACTTTAATAATGTACTTATAATAAGAAAATCAAATGAAAAATAATGATAACAGCGTAGACTTCACAACTTCAGACAACCTGTATCGTACTACGAAGTGAGGCAAATAATATCAGATAAAATATAGATGTGTAGGTCTTGTTTGTAACGAAATGGTGACCGATCAACTATCTGATAATAAATGTGTGTCGTATGTACAAGCAAGTGAGGTTATCTGATTTAGCTCACCGTTGCTGCTCGTACACGGCGTCTGGCTTTGGAGTTATTTATAAAGTCTATGGCTAAAAGTCATGGAGAAAAATCTGTTATTTATTTTCTTGAACAATGAATTTAATGTTAAATTTCATGGACTTCCTTTATTTTAAGATACTATGTTACTTAAAGGAATAGTATTATACAAGGAATACTTGTACATTTATAATCGCGTTCTCGAAAGCGGCTCTTCGATGAAATTTACAATATAGAGCTTTACGATGATCAAAAATCGATCTAACTATGGTCCAATTCTGAGAAAATTCGTTTTCTCTATCTTTTCACACACTTAAAACTTTTAAACTCTAAACTAATCAGAAGATTTCACTTCAGAGTTTACGTTCTCAGTGGCTAAAGTGTTGATCTACCGAGCTGAAATAGGTACGCGGGTTCGAAATTTGCAATGCGATCAGGCTTTTTTTGTGATTTTTTAATAAGACACCGAGTAAAGCTCGGTCGCCCAGGTACTATTATATAATATAACCAAATATGTTTTAAAACTTTAGCATTTGTACACAGTTTAATTGAATCCTTAAATGTGTAGGCGCTCTTAATCTTTAACAAGTGTCTGCACAAAATGCTTTAGTGGCAAGCAAATAGAATAGAATAATGACAAGTGTGAAGTTAGTATATTCGATACCCGTACTTGGTGAGATGCCAAGAGACAAACAGCAGAAAGGTTTACTTACATGTCACGTAACGACTACAACACATTTAAAAAAAGATTGAGTTCCTTTAATGTTCTTGACATTATGAATCAAATTGTTGACTTAAATATTTTAATTAAATTGCGGAATGAAATGTTTTATCTACATTCATTCTAAAACATCAAATAATTAAGAAGCCCCCTTTACAAAAAATAGCAAGCAGATACCCTCAAAAAGCGATAAATGATTTAAAAAAAATATATTAATTTCACTGTTGTATATCCCTAACTTTAACATTTTTTTTGTGTCGAGGACTTCTTAAATTTTAAATTTAATTTTAATCTTAACGATTTTTTAACTTAAACAAACAAAAACTGCCAATTGTAATAAATTTTTATACTGGTCATCATCAAATCTTCGACTGGCAATCGCAAAAAAGCACTTGTGCCTAAGATCCCTTCACATGTAAAATTCAAAGCTAAATACTCTGAGAATGAAGGTTGGAGCGACACCCATGGAACATAACCAATAAGATTAACGAAAATGGTAGTTTTCAAATTAAAAAAACTACACAAATCAGTTCCAGAGCTACAACGCGATAGACAAGCATACAGACAGGCAGCGAATATTGTCAAAATTTTAATGTCTTTCTTTTCTGTCTGGAGTTGATACGATGAATTGGAAATTTTGACGGCAAGTAGGTATCTCAATTTTTCAAAGAGATTACAAAACGTACGAAAGCGATATTCGGTAACCTAATTTTTCATTTCATTGACGTCATTTTTCCAGTTGCGTTACGAGTTAATTTTTTTACGGAAAAAAATATCAAAGAAACCTCTTTTAGAACATAGGCTTACATTTTACGGATCGCCTGGACCGATTTTAGCTTTAAATTTTTTGTGTAGATTAATCTAAACATACACTTGAATTTTAAGGATTTTTTATATCAATTTTAGTTTTTAATATAAACGATAATAACTATTTTTTGTATACGATCTTATGACAAGCTAGCACGCGAGCGTTTGTGTGGGTTATGGGTCGCGGTACGCAGATTTTTTTTTACACTGTTTATCACTGTATCACCTTAAATCGCTTAAACTTCATGAATCTACATATTTATAGACGTTGGCGTGGTGCAGAGCATTTTCTTTCCAAGTCGAGTTCGGGGCGGTGGCAGAGCATTTGCATTTCAAACCGGGATCGCGGATTCGATCCCTGGTCAAATAAATTTAGGAAACCAACTTTATTAAATTGGCTAAAGTCTGAGTGATACTGGAATTTCCCTTAGTTCGTTGTGTGATGCCCATATTGTGTATGCGGAGTTCTTAGTTTGGGGTCACACAATTCGCGTAATTGTCTGGAGTATTATTATAAAGTTTTATATAACTCTCATCTAAACATTTTACAGTGTCGTATCATCATTATGTTGGTGTAAAATTGAAATTAAAAGCTCTCAATCGCTAGCCGTTTTCAAAAAACGGGCAAAAATGCATTATCTTTTACACAAATAATAATGTCGAATTTTGCTGCCGTTTCTGACCACTTCTGGCTATATAATATAGCATGTATACTTAAAGTATATATAGTTTTTTTACTGGGACAGCATGGAGAAATCCAAATCCATAAGAGATACAGGAAAACTGTCTTAGGAATCATTTGGTTTTTTTTGTGACAATAATTTTGGCATTATCATTTTTTTGTCAAGCGTGAAATGCACGAAAAGTAAGCAAAATTGGTAAATAATTTTTTTAATGCGGATCGACTCAGTTTCATGTAACCATCATTTTATTGTATAGAAGGAAATAATCTGGAAAGTAGAAGTTGGTCAAATTTAATAAAATATGTTTTTTCATCCAATACAGTATGAGGAAATCTGAATCCATAGAAGATACAAAGAAACTGTCCTAAGGAGCTTTCGACCCCTTTTGTGAAAACAATTTTATCATTATAATTTTATTGGTCAAGCGTGAGTTGTCCATAAAAATTTGTAAAATTGACTATTTCTTTTTTTTAATGCAGATCGACTCAGTTTCACGTAAACGTCATTTTATTGTATTGGACAAAAAAATCTGGACAGCAGAAGTTGGTCAAATTTTATGAAAAATTATTTCATGCAACTGAAGGATACGATGTACTAAATCATAGTCGACTTACTCGGAAACAATTCATTCAAAGTTTAGTACATTGAACTTCTGCTGTCCGGATATTTTTCACCCGATACAACGAAATGACGCTTACGTGAAGCCGAGTTGATCCGCATTACGAAAAATAAAAAATGAATTTTACTCATTTTTATGAACTAATCACGCTTGACCAAAAAATTGGTAATGACATAATTTTTTCCACAAAAAGGACCGAAGAAAACCGAAGGTACCTAAGACGATTTCTTTGTATATCCTACAGATTCGGATTTCCCCATAGTACTGTATATATCGCATGAAAAAATATTTTATTAAATTTGACCAACTTTTACTGTCTAAATTATTTTCCTCCGATATAATGAAATAATACTTACATGAAACCGAGTTGATCCGCATATAAAAAAAAAATTTGCCAAGTTTACTAATTTTATGGACATCTCTGGCTTGACAAAAAAATCGAAAATGCCAAAATTGTTATCACAAAAAAAGACCAAATGGTTCCTAAAACATCTCCCCTGTATCTTCCTCTGTATTTCTTATAGATTCGGATTTCACCATACTGTCCACGTTAAAAAAACTGTGTATATTGTAGATATATAAATATATATAAGTGAGTGTGTGTTTAAGTATGTATCTATGATACATATATACATACTTATAAACACACATACATACACATTTATACATATATAAATACAAACAATAAATATGTATGTATATATGTATGTATTGGGTCCTTACATATGAAATTAGCGTTTTGTCGTACTGACCACTTAGATTTGAAATATCTCCTCTTTGGTTAAGAATTCCAAATTCAAATTTATAAATTCATTTAGCTGGTACATTTGAGTTTTGAAAACAGTCATTCATTTGTTTTTTTCCTCATTATTTTTTTCTTTGGCGTCGCTTATTACCGCACAATGGAAAACATGAAATATCGGTATATTTACGAGTACGAGTTCTATCTACCGTGGCACCAGTGCTGCAGAAACAGCTCGAAGGATTAATGACGTGTACGGCGCTGGTGTCGCAAAAGAAAGCACGGTACGTTTTTGGTTTCAACGTTTTCGTTCTGGAAATTTCGACCTTCAGAACCAACCCCGTGGACGGCCGGAGACCAAAGTGGAAAATGAAGAATTAAAGGCTATTGTGGAAGCGGATCCATCACAAAGCACTTCAGAGATAGCTGCAGGCTTCGGGGTAAGTGACAAAACTGTATTAATCCACTTGAAGCAAATCGGGAAAGTAAAAAAACTTGAACGATGGGTACCTCATGAATTGAGTGAATCGAACTTGCAAACACGCGTCGACTGCTGTGTTACTTTGCTCAACCGACACAATAATGATTTTAAATCGAATCATTACTTGTGATGAAAAGTGGATACTGTACGATAATCGGAAGCGCTCGTCGCAATGGCTGAACTCTGGAGACCCAGCTAAATCCTGCCCTAAACGAAAATTGACTCAGAAAAAGTTACTTGTGAGTGTTTGGTGGACTAGCGCCGATGTCGTTCACTACAGCTTTCTAAAATCTGGCCAAACGATTACGGCAGATATCTATTGTCAGCAACTGCAAACCATGAAGGAAGAACTAGCTGCTAAACAACCGAGATTGGTCAATCGCTCTAGGCCACTGCTGCTTCACGACAACGCAAGACCACACACTGCACAACAAACAACCACTAAGTTAGATGAGCTACAATTGGAATGTCTGCGACATCCACCGTACTCCCCGGACCTTGCTCCAACAGATTACCATTTTTTCCGGAATTTGGACAACTTCTTACAAGGAAAAAAATTCAACTCCGATGCGGCAGTCCAAACCGCCTTCAAAGAGTTTATTGATTCTCGCCCCCATGGTTTTTTTAGTAAAGGGATCAATGAACTACCTATGAGATGGCAAAAGTGCATAGATAACAACGGTGCATACTTTGATTAATTAAATATATTTTACAAAAAAAAAATTGACTTTATATTCTTCCCGTATAAAACGCCAATTTCATATGTAAGAACCCAATATTTGTGCAAGTGTAATATGTTCATGGATATAGTATGATATAATATGTAGATAAATTCAATTTGTATAATTTGTAATCCATCGCCTTCCGTATCAATTTTCAATTCTACTGTGCACCCTATGGTTGTCTGGAAGAGATCGCTCTAAGCGATAAGATTGCCTGTTGTTACACTTTTATTTTTATAAACGTTAATGTTGATTTTGTTTTTACCCTGATGTGTTGGCAATAAATAGTTATGTATCTATCTATGTTGACTGGGGTCTCCTGAGTAGTCGATAAGGAATCAACATAGACACAAGTCGCCAACTCTAAACGTACTTAGGAACACCCGCTTGACTCACAGAGTAATTTTCAATGTAGGTATATTGGCGCAACCGAGAATTGTACGCATAATAAATATTGGTTTAAAAGCAAAGTGATGTGTTAACAAAGATTTACTACTGAACTAAATAGGCTTAATGATATTTTAAATAGATCTAAGCTGTCAATAACAACCCGCATATCACATATTTGTTTATTGTAACTATTAATGTACGCGATATTTTATTATTAAAGCTCTGCATGTAATAAGCATGCATCTAAATAGATACATGTAAACGATGTCAAACTTGAACAAGTTATAATTATCGTTCGATGTACGCAGTGCCTAATTATGTATGTAGGTACGGTTCAGTTCTTTATTTATAAACTCTGTAAAATTGTAATTTTCATGTCTATTAACAAGACATGTCCATTATAATATCTAATAAAGAAGAAAAGAAGAAAAAATATTTTGAACATAACGTAAAAACAAGAGCATAGGAAACATTTAATTTATTTTTTAAATTTTGTTTGTCTGCTTCTTCCCCTTTGTAAGTATTAAACTACATAATAGTGATTGACAAATGTTATAGCTCATCGTTTACGTTACAATGGGTTAGCAAAACGTAACCTCATGAAATTTGATGGATGGATATGGAGATGGACGGATGATGTAACGAATTCTTTAGATACTTAATTTCAGATACTGATTTTGTAAAAAGTTTTATGAAACAACTCAATTCGATACGAGATGCTGCGCTTTTTACTTACTGATATTATTTATCAGTAAATATAATTGTACTCGTTGCAGATGATGAAGAATGACGCGGAGAAACAACGTTTGAATGTTATTTATTGCTCTGGTATCTAAAATCATACAGTTCACAACTCTAGTCTCGAGTCTGAAATATAGTTCTATTTAGATATTATCATAAGAAAACTGGAGAAAATCTTGTATAAGTAGTTTGCGTTGTTGAGCATTAATAAATATAATCACACCTAAAGTAATAATAAATTAATAATCACACCTAAAGTATTAATAAATGTACTACACATATACTTAAAGCAACGTTAATATATCATTTAAGATAATGTTTAGTATTAAGTTTGTAAATATTAACGTTAAGATATGTATTTACTGACTTATGTCAATAAATATCCTATGTTTAAGGGCTTAAAGCAATAACAATAAAAAAACAGACAAGCGACAAAATTATTGTTGACTAATCTTGAATGAAATAAAAGACAACATCAAACTATTATTCACGCTACACAAAAATCGTTCACACTAGAAAATTGATCGTTTTTTACAGGATCATAGCCGAATAAGTTTACAAGTATTCGTTCTAGACATATAAATCAGATCGGTACGTTTAGCAAATCTTTCGAATACCTACAGATACATATCAATAGTTGACTACATGTTGTGCACCAACACTAAAACAATTTATACGCCGAGATAGCCGACAAAAGTTAAGATTTACGAAGTATATCCGACAGTAGTAAAGTCGGGGGCAACAGAATATCATGGATACGATTTGATTATTGTTATAAGTTGTAATTACTTAACTTTTAATAACAATATGAAATTTTAACAGAATTTACTGAAATGAAATACGTAAAACATTATGCTGTTTTAATGTTCAAACATATGTTTCGAATATAATATTTAATACTGAATTACCAAAGATTTTAATATTTTTTTTAGTAAAATTCATGTTTGCATATTTCACTAAAAATGTAGTGCCAGCAACAAAAATGTATAATATGCAGATACTATCTAACAAAATTAATTTAAAAATATTCAACGCGGTTCTACTGTAACACCTTAATTAATAATTATATAATAAGCATATTATGTACACATTAAATTGTCTAAATTATATAAATAATGGGCTGAACTAACATTTCAAATTGTACATTACCGAAATGGCACATTAATTACATAATACATTGATGAATAGCATGTGTTAGTAACTTAAATAAAACAACCAAAATACGTATATTATAGATATCCATAACAAGTCGACATATAACATTGTTACTGGTACAACGTGTGAGCATTTTGCGTGGAAAACAAACAATTGGCGTCGAATTTACGATACGCATTGAGAGCCAAGCCGCTTATTGAGACGACTGAACAGAGGTTCATCTTAAATTTCCTGTACTTATAGCGAATTGTCAAATGAAAGAACATAAAAACATTGTTTGCGTAATAAAAATAATAATGAAAAAAATATGTGAACAAGTCACATATTTTTTTTCATTTTATTACAGAAGTATTCGTATTAACAATGAAGTAAAAAAAATAATTAAATTATTTAAAGTTTTGTAATAAAACACGCATAAAGACAAATTAATGAAAGATACAAAGCCTTTTCAATAGATGTCAAAAAAATAATATTCGGAATCTGTAAAAACATTTTGTTACACAAAAATTTAAAATACGTTGTTGTCTTTAGGCGGCGCGAATTCCCTTCGATTAACAGGTTTTTGGACAAAGCATACCGCTGCGACGTAGTTTCAAACCATTATCAGCACAAATCGATCTTCGTTACCAAGTTAAAACCGTAATTTAGATTCTAAACGGAGCTCTTAGGAAGCGCCTGTGATGCCACTGTCGGCGTTAAAAATCACAAGCAGAATTCTTTGTAAACGCGATGGGTGCCGATCCCTAATCAAACAATGGATGTAAAATGCACCACCTCGGAATGTATCGTAAAATTCTATTGTTAATAAACAAAAAGAGAATGTTGCAAAATCAAGTTTGAGGTGACATGGTTAAGGCTCGCCGACAATGCAGTTCCAAAATATAGATATAAAAACGATCACATCATTTACCGCTTAAATATTATATATCAACAGAAACAAAAATCCACGTTACCTGTTTAACAACAAAGTATAAATTCTTGAAAAAAATAACGGCAAGCTTGTGGTTCCATATCAATATTATAATTGGAACTCTTTTTTATATGAGGTAATTTTTTAAAATGGATTCTGTGTATATGCTAGAGAGCAGACGCTTCCCATTTGTCTTGGCAAACGGACTGATTTGTGCGTCAGAAAATGGATAACGGATGTGGCAGAAAGGCATGTGTCTAAGCCTGTCTTATTGATAATCTGCATTATTGGAAATCACTGAGTATATTATAAATATATATTTGCCAATTAGTTTTTGGCCTCAAATTCATATACGCAGAATTAGTTCATATTATGTTTTTACATAAGAATTGTAGAGGTAATGCAAGAAAGTAAAAAGGTCACATTGTAAATCTAACTTTTTGTTAATTTTTTTCATTGGATGAGTGCAAAAAAATCAAAACTACTAAAGCGAAAATTGCGAAGCGCTTAATGGAGGTACGATTTCATAAACTATAAAACAAAGTAATATTCGTAGGGGGCTGCGGGCAAAGTTTAGGGAGTAAAGGGATGAATTATTCAGAATGCGAATCGGCAGTCCGTCAAACAGTGCTCCGGCGGTTGCATTTTGTACGTAAATCCGCTGTAATATCTGAGAATATCGTATGCTTCGCCCATCGGCGTTCTTCATCTTTCTTTGTTTTATATTTGTTCTCTGATGCGTCTGGTTTTCTAAGCGTAAACTATGCAATTGTGTATATATGAAAATATGGAGACAATATTATAATGAAATTTCAGCATATATGTAAATAGTTTAATTTTTGATTAAATTGCAAGTAATTGATTTAATCTTTTCATGTATTTATTGATTACTCGAGAAACTAATAAATAGTTTTTGTAAATTTACAGAATCGCTGTACAAATACTACAATAATCGTTTGGTTTACATACGCAAATATAGGTCGCTTTTTTAAAATCGATAGATTTTTTTTTAATAATGTTTCTTGTTTACATACATCTTAAGCTTAAAATAATCTGCATTAATTTGCACTGAAAATCCAAAATTTTGGACGAATTTATAAATATCAACAATAAAGACCTACTTAGTTTCAACTGGAATGTTACAACACTTATCCACATATTCATTAAAATAGTTACTCGCTCGTTTATAACAAGCACCACGTAAATCGTATACCTAAGTCGTAAAGGGGAAAGATTTCTACTTTTTATTTTAAAAGTCGGCGCTTACGAATTCAGTTCACCATAAAAATCTAATAGAGGAAACATTTCGCTCTCGCCCGCCATCTCTCTCCATTTTAATGAATAAGTAAACAAAATTAGTGGGGCTGAATATCGAAATAAGAGAAACGAGTGGTATACGGTTAAACTTACGGGTTCTGCATATAAAGTGTCCATTTGAAGAAATAATGTTAGCTTAATAGGACGCTGTACTATGGGTCTTACGTTGAAAACAACCCAATTGAAGTACTGAGACTTTATATTTATTTCAATAATATGTTAGAATCTAATTATACGTAGTGAACTTACGTCATAATCTAAACATTTTAACTGTCAAATAATATTTTTATGTTATAAATAATTATCTAAGCGACAACTCTTGTTATGGAAGTATACCAAATAAAAATATAATGTTAGCATAATCACAACATGTCGTATTTTTATTTGGCGCTCCATGCTGTCATGTCATGCATGCATCTAATTACCCTGTTAGGGATACAAGTTGAGGATATGTATATGTATGCATAATACTGCATATTTTCTTTCCAATCTTTTTTACATATTACTCTTTTAAAAATTTACAATATCTATCCGTTTAATTTATGAGGCCATCAGCTTGGTCAGCTTAGCAAGTAAAGTCTATACCAAGGTATTGACTGAACGTATAAAAGGTGTTTCTGAAAGATATTTGTGGGAAGCGCAAGATGGTTTTAGGAACAATAGGGTTTTGTACGTATCAGATTTTCTCGCTTCGCGTTATCGTGGGGAAGTTTCTGGCCATAGGTCAGAAAGTATCTGCGCTTTCGTGGATCTTGAAAAAGCATTCGACAGAGTAGTGCGAAAGAAATTATGGAGCCTTCTGCCTGAAAGTGCCGTGGAGGGCCCGAAAGTGAACGAAGTTGTATATCTGGGGAGTGCGTTTTCGAAAAATGGAAGATGTGAGTTGAATGTGGAGAGACGGGTAGCAGCTGACAATAAAGTGAACGGTGCTCTGTCCGCATTAGTAGACAGTGTGAATATATCTAACTCGGCCAAAATGGCCATACGCAATGCGGTGTTGGTGCCAACTTTATTGTACGTTAGTGAGGCCTGGATATGCCCGAAATTGACTGAAAGTAAGATAAATGCAGTAGAAATGCGATCTTATAGAAATATGTATGTGCGGTGTCACTCTTGTGGGCAAAATAAGCAATGAATGACGGGGATGCATGACAGTGTTTTTGTTAAATGATGAAAGGAATGCTGAGATGGTTCGGGCACATGGAAAGATTGAGTGATAAACGACTGACTAAGAAAATCTAGAGGGAAAATGAGTGATAAAAGAAGCAAAGGAAGACCAAGGCCAAGGAATTATGAAGATCAAAATAGCTAGAGTGTTAGCCGACGGAAATGTCAAAAGCACTCACATACCCAGGCGAAAATGTGTGAGGAGAATGATGAGATTTGATGAAGCGAAAGAAGTAAGTAAGGACCGCGACGTTAACGCTCCGTCCTCTCTGATTACCCCGTTGGGGATACAGCGTGACGATATGTATGATTGTATATTCGTTTTAGGGTGCCACACTTTTAAAGAAAAACACGAAACTGTTTGTATACAATGATTTCGTTGTTTGTCTATCTCTGCATCAAATTTCTTTTTTTCAAGAACAGTTGAATGCAATTCGTTAAAATTAATATCATGTCCGTAGCTTTGATAATAAATAATTAATTTTATAACTCAGCAGAAATGTATTTTATACATAGCTTGTATTGTCAAGGAAAATATTAGTTTATGTATGTTTGAAAACTTTTGTAACTATTGATGCACTCACCTTTGACCTATAATTTTGAAAAACATAATCTCTAATTCTTTTTGTTTTTTTTTTTTTATTTCTGCTCCCCCTAACGTGGGCAATGTCAGGGCCCTTATTTTTCCATACATTCTAGTTCTCACTGTCATTCGATCTCTGGGTTTAAATTCCCTTTCTCACTCTACCTATCCGTTGGTTAGCTGCTAGAATTTTTATTTCATGAATACACCTTAAACTATTATATCATTTTTCTATTTACTATTACTATTACATTTCCCTTATATTACTTATTCTAATACTACACTATCATACTGCAATGCGTTATCTGTCATCTTATACTAATGCCTTATTTCTAATATCACACATGTCTTCTTATACTAATACCTTATTCCTAATATCACATTGTCAATTCTTATAATTATATATTATCACTATGCTTCACAATGCGTAGGTCCTTTTATTTTATTCCTTAATCGCTATATCACAGTGCAGTCTTACAGTATAGTATTACATTTACTCTGTACAATTATATTCTGTTTAGGTTATCTTATTTAGTCTTGTTTCTCGCTATTACTTTACTTGCTACTTTCCTACAGTAGCTCAGAAATCTTTCCCTTTTGCTCTTATCTGAAATTACCTCATGTAGTATTCCCTCCTTAATAACGCTACCAATTGCCATCTCTATGTCTAGTCTATCACTGCTGTAGGCGGGGCATTCACAAAAAACATGCATCACACTTTCACTCACATTCTCGTCACAGACACACGCCGGGCTCTCCTTGCACCTGAATCGTACAGGTACTCGAAGAACCCCCCATGGCCCGTGAACACTTGCATGATCACGCTATCCATTCTAATCTTCCTTACTACCGAATGAGCTTTAGTGGCGTTCGGGAAAAACACTTTGGTGACTGAGGCTGTTGTCTCACTTACCTCCTATCCCATTCATCAATCGAATCCAGTCGGATCTGTCGCTTGATGAATGAGATGGGGCACTTATCGTAATCCGGCTTCGTCTTCCTATTGAGTGCCGCGTCCTTCGCCAGCTCATCGGCCCTTTCATTTCCCTGCATCCCTACGTGCGCACGGATCCAGTACAGTCTCACTGACCTGCCTGTATTCATCATCTTCATCGATGTCTTTTCTGCACTTAAATACTAAGGGATGCAAGGAGTTACTCCCTACCACAGAATCCAGAGCAGACCTGGAGTCGCTAAATACGCAGCAGCTGGGCGTGTCACAGTTGAGCGCGTACTCTACGGCCTTTGATAGAGCTAAAAGTTCCGCCTGGAAGACAGTGCAGTAGCGTTTCAAACGCAGCTTTTTCCTATCGTACTCGGCAACGCCATTCCATATGAATAGCGCCGCCCCAACCTTTCCATCTATCTTACTACCGTCGGTGTAAATGTTACACCGACGGTCCTTGTATTGTTCCAGCTCTGCGTTATCCTCCACGCGACTGAATTCCAGCTCCATCCGGCACGCAGGATGTGGCATCTCGGTAAACGGTACCGGCCTCTCCACATCTCGATCACCCACTACCCGCTGGGAGTACCCCTTCTTGACTTCATACAGAAGGGCGGTTTCTCGCACCCTCAAGTCAAGCGGCAATATCCCAGCAAGCAGTAGCACCGAGTTGAGAGAGACCGTTCCATATGCCTTGGCGATCTTCTGCCCGATGCCCTGCTGTACCATGCCCAACCGCTTGCGTATCTCCAGTCTGTTGGATGCCGGTGCCCACACATTCGCCGCATACAATACGATCGGTTTGACCACTACCATATATATGGTCCGAATTGTCTCCGATTCCAACCCCCAGTTGACCCTGGCAGCTCTCGAGACCTGTTTGTATACGTTCAGCGCTTTGCGGCATACCTTGTCCACATGAGCGCTGAACGTAAGGTTCCGGTCGATCGTGAGCCCCAGGATCTTAATCTCCTTCGAAAGCCCGATGCACACCCCGTCCATGTCCAACACTAGAGGATCGTACTTCCGCTTCTTCGTGACTAGCATGGCCTTGGTCTTGCTAGGCGCTAATTTCAGCTTATTCCGAATCCCCCAGTCCCGGACACAGCGAAACGCTGCATCGGCTCTCCGTCGGAGACTCTGAGTGTTTTCCTCGGAGAAAAGGACTCAGGACCACATCGTCTGCGAATGCTTGGCAGTAGTCTCCCCTTTCTTTCAACTGTTTCAATAGAGGGCCCAACAATATATTCCAAAATGTCGGTCCTCCTATCGAACCTTGCACACACCCTTTCGTAGTTGCCCTAATACACTCCTCACCAGCGTATCTAACTCGAACTTTTCGGTCGGACAAATACGAGTCCACAAGCTTTCTAAGGTTTGCCGGACAATTTGTTTTGGCGAGTTCGCATCGTAACGCCGGCCACCACGCGTTATCGAAGGCTCCCTCTATGTCCAGGGACACCAACAGCACGATCTTCTTCTGCCGTACCCGTTCCCTGATGTAGTTTACCATGACATAGAGGGAGTCCTCGGTTCCACGCTGTGGTGTAAACCCGTATTGACGCGAACTCTGGTCCGGCAACACATGCCATTTGATCTGGTTGACGAGCATCTTCTCCAGGATTTTGCCCATCACCGACAATAACTCTATGGGTCTATAGGACCTTGGACTCGTATAGTCCGACCTACCGGGATTCCTAAGTATCACAATCGCGGCCTCCTTCCAGATAGTGGGGAAACACGCTAGCTCCATACACTTGTTAATCAATTCTACAAACATATCGGGTTGTAGAGCGATAGCTGCCCTGCGAATGTCGTCAGTAAAGCCGTCCAGTCCCGGCGCCTTCTTTGCGCTGAAGCTCGATGCAGCCCACATGAGTTCATTCTTAGTAAATAGTGGATCGCATGATCCACCTTGTTCAGTCATATTTATTGATTCCGCTGTTGTTCTAATCCTCATGTGTTCTGCATCGTCGCTATCAGCGCTATCCTCCGGATAGAAGGTTTCTGCCAGGTATCTGGTCGACTCCCCCCCTTCAAGTGCAACACCGTTCCGGACGAGGGGTAAATCCTCCTCCTTCGCGGCTGTGCTGCGTATCACTCTATAAATCCCATCCCACATACTCTCCCTATCTTGCTTCTCACAAAAGCTCTTCCAACAGGTGGTCCGAGCTCTCCTCGCCGCGGCCAGGTACTCTTCTTTGGACTCAAGGTACTGCTCCACCACCCATGCTCTACGCACTGGTGCTGCGTAGGAGATCCTACGCTTACGGCGATTCACCTCCTTAAGGCTCTTAAGGCGGGTGAGTTCCTCAGTCCACCAAGGCAATCCCGTTCTTCCACCGACCCCGACTTTGGGTATACACTTCTCACAACTTACCCTTATGGAGTCCGTGAGCTCTTCCACCCTCTGTTCGAGCTCACGGACGTCACCTATCATTCTGAACGACTCGGCGCCGAGGCGCCTTTCCTTCCAAATATGGCCCAGCTCCTGTTCAAGCTGGGTCCAATTTGCCTTCCGCGTATTGTACACCCTCGTCGTTGTCGGTTTGGCCCCATCCCCCCTTGCCAAATAAAGGTCAAACCGGATTGCCCTGTGGTCAGAGGTCGTCACGTCCGCCTCCACACGCCAGTTCTGCACAGCGGTGGAGCAAACCATGATGTCTACACAACTCGTGTACCTTTTATTACCCCTGACCGTGTCGAAAGTTGGCTCGGACCCTCTGTTCAGGATCTGAAGATCCCTCTCATCTAGCATCCCTGCCAATCTCTCACCTCTTTCATTCATCCTTTCACTTCCCCACCATGGGTTCCAAGCATTCACGTCCCCACCTATCAGCAGCTTACTTGTACCAATTCTATCTATTATGTCCTCCATACACTGGGTGTACAGGTCGAGCGGTCGGTCCCCTCGACATCGATCGACATCACCCCCACATCTCCAATCCCAGTTTTCATTTTGGCGACTAAGATGTTAGATGTTGGACACTGGGTAATGTTGATCCCCCTGTTGAAGACCATTATGGCAGCCTTTACCAGGCCTCCGGGGGGTCCTTGACGTTGGAGGACTTTTACCCCCGGGTATGGCCTCACTCTCCCTATACCCCCAGTGTATGGTTCCTGCACTAATGCCATATCTATATTTTTGACTCGTGCAGCCATGATCAGCTCCGCAGTCGCCTGTTGGCTCCGCTGGAGATTGGCTATAGTTATAGTTGGCTATAGTTGCCCTTGCCAAGGCATCCCTTCTTCCTAACAGGACACTCCAGGTCGAAAGCAATGTGCGCCTTGCCCATAATGCTATTTTTGTTACAGTTTTTACACCTGGGTACCTCTCCACGCCGGCCTTCAGGACAATCCTTTTTGAGGTGTTCCCCTCCACAATGACTACACAGGTCCCTTTCCTCCTTGCAGAGCCTGCGGCTGTGCTCAAATCCCAAACGCCTTGTACATTGTACAAGGGAGGACTGGTCTTCCACCCGCACGCTCTGCAAGTCCACTCTTATAGAACCCATACTCGTCGCCCTCTTCCAAATCTGGGGCGACACCGTCAGTATGATGTCATTGCAGAGGGGGTTCCTCGTCCTCCTCCTGAATTTGACACCTATCCTGTCATCATCCTTTTTAAACTCACGAAATAGACCCTTCATTCTGGTTCCTCACAGCCTTAATCACCTCGTCATCTGTGTGAACCTTTATCACCTCTTTGAGGACCAGAAGGGGGTCCCTATTTTTTATCTCCTCTATAATCAGACCTTTCCCTCTTCCACTCAACCTTTGCACAATCTTCTTTCTTTCTTCTTCATTTTTACAGCCAACCTCTACTTTCCTATCTTTCACCTTCCTTACCTTTTCAACCTGTACCCATCCTTCTTTTGCGTCCACTGCCTTCTTAATCCTTTCTAACACTTGCTCTCCCGTTTCTTCCTCTTTTTCGGAGGACACGATTACCGAGTGCAGTGCAGGACGAATCGGCGGGCTAACCCTACTGACCCCCGCAACTGCCCCGGCATACGTGACCTGCCCTTTCTTTCTTTCTTCTCTTTCTTTTCTGATCTCCTCCTTTAACTCTTCCATTCTCTTATTGCTTTCTCTCGTCATCCTCGCATACTCCTCCATCCTTGTCTTATTCTCTTCCATGCATTTGTTCCATTTATTCATTATCTCATCATTCCTCTTTTCTTCCTTTCCATCTTCTTTCACCTGATCCTTTTGTACTACTCCTTTGCCTCTTTCATTCTTACTTTTCTTTCTTTCTTCTTCAGCCTCTCGTACCAATTCATACAACCTTTCTACAGCATTCAATACGTCCGCCTTGATGTCGGTCTTTAAGTTGCGGCTGTTATTCAGCTGAAGCTTTGCCTTCATCAGCCAGCTTTTCGCTTATGGCGTCCGACTCCTGACACCAAGGCTTTCCACATTCATCCTCACCTTCTGCCCTTCCTCATTCGCTCCTTCTTAGTACATTCCTCCACATCTGCTCTTCCTTCATTACCACTCTTTCCTTTACTCTGTCCAGTTTTCAATTCAGTAGGGAATTTCATCTTGGGCTTTACTTCTTCCACTCTTTTCTCCGCTTCCGTCTGTCTTGCCCCTACCGGTGGTGATTTACTTCTCGCCTCAAATTCACCGATGCTTCTCCTAACCGTCCTGGTCTTATTCAATTTATCATTATTTACTTCACTTTCCTCAATTTCCACACTAGCTTCTCTCATTCTGTCATTTCTCTCATTCATTCGATCTATCACTCCTTCTTTCCCTTCTTTCCCCATTGCCTTAGCCGGCGTGCGGTACCCAAACATGTTGTCGGGTACACCCTATCAACCAGCGTGCTAGACCCTTACCCACCCACTCGGTAAACCGACTCAGAGGTCCACCTTATTTGGTTATGGTCAGGGGGAGATTTCTGGGGAAGCTCTAAATTTCATAAAAATTTTAAATTACAAAGACCCCCCGGTAATCTTCGGGGGAAGATCAGGTGGCAAATGTTAACATAATTAACCGTCGGCAAGAGCAACTATTATATTACAATTAATTCTGTTTCTATGGCGCCTTATTCCGATGTATTAATTTAATATACTTTGTTTTATTTTTCTATGTAAATTAACTTGATAAAAAATTTTTTGCTATTACTATTTTTATATGATGTATGTACTTGGCTATTATTAGTTTGGTTATTTACTACTTTCTCTTTATATACCAACTTTTTTATACTACTCAGGCCAATATCCTGGTCTAGCTCCAGAATACGGACACGGCGGTTAAACTCGACCAAGACCAACTTGACATAAATTATAGAAATTTTCCTTACTATACTAAATTGCCTATAACTAAAAAACTACTTTACTTAGGGATCTCAAAGTTTCCTGATAGAGGGCTAGATATATAGGCCTTTAATTCCTGTTTATATTGAAATTACTTAGTGTCTACTTTTAAAGTTATTACTGCCCAAAAAACGTAAACAATGCGATGAAAAATTTTGCGATTTTTACGTAATTTCAATTTTGAAGGCCTATATTCTTTGTTTTTTGATGTTTTAATGTCGTAATATTGTTTTTTGCTGTCTAAAATTAATTTCCCCAATATCAAATTGCCAAAATTTTTAATTTTTGCCGAGATTTAGCAAAATTTTTGTAGATGTACCCTCAACTTTTTCTGCACTTGGTAACTTTGATCTCCTGTATCTCAGTTTTCCTTACAGCTATAGTTACAAAAATTTTGGAGCTTACAGTTTAAGTTCTTATTCCTATTTCTCGACCTCCTTCCCGTGGGTTGGTGATCCCCCAGCTGCTCCAGAGGCTGTACAACCTTATGCTGCACCGCGCAAAACCGCAAATTGCGGTTTCCTGGCTAAACCACCAGCACTTTTCCAGCGCTAGTGGTCTTAAATTTATCTGGATGTATCACTACACCGGTTTTCCCTTGCACCCACTCACTATATGTACTAATTTAGTAGTTAGGCCCACGTGTTTTTCAATATTTTCAATTTATTTCTGGAACCCTTCACTTAGTCTTCATTTGCTTTTCACACGGGTTTAGGAGCTACCAAACGCTCCCTTTGATGATAACTTTGTCACCCTAGGTGACCTAATTTAGTAATTTCTAATTCTTTTTATGTTCGAATTAGTTTTTAAATATGGCGCCATAAAGTGTGCGGAGTACGTGATTGTTAGTTACATAAAAGTGATTTAAAATTCAGTTAATAGCAAATAATTCATTCATTTTATTTCAAAATTTTGCATTTTGCATAAACTATTTTACTACATAAAAATAAACTTAATTTTTCTGTTCTCTTTACAATATCTTTATAATTATGTCTACGTACGTAGCTACATTAACTTTTTTTAAAGACTTCTTTATGTAATCAATTCTATTCTATGACGGTATACAGAAAAACTTGCTTTTTGAAGTTTATGCTATATCGTCACAATGGAACAAATTCTATAACTTTTCTTTTGTGGAGATTTAAATTTAAAAAAAAATGACAAGGAATCTCTAAGCACGAGATCGACTCGCTCTTGACCAGTTCTTTTACTAACAATATCTGTGTACAATTTTCATTTTCAGAAACGCGCAGACATTTTCAGCATTATATAGTTTTATACACACGGTAAAAGATGTTATGTTTCCGTAAGTTTAAAACGGAGTTTAATAGAAATATATAAGTACAATTTCACGCTTACTCGTATATACTTGAAAATCCTTGCGAGTGCATCGTTGAAAGCAAATGGTGATGTAATTTCTGTTTCTACTGCGTTTGGATTGCATCTAGAACGTAGGGGATGAAGTCGAGATAAACTTTATGTTAACCGTAAGCAATAAAAATAGCCTTTATGACGATACGTGGAATGGTTTGTTCATGTCATTTAGTGACCTGATGCGAATTGACGTTGTGGTTAGCGAAAACCGAAAAGTTGCGAAATATTATCACATGCATAGAGTTCTCATAATACACAATATATTTAAAGAAAATATCATTATTGCATATTGTCATAACTATGTATAATTCTATACTAATATTATAAAGAGAAAAAATTTGTTTGTTTGTTTGTAATGGATAATCTCAAAAACTGCTCAATCGATTTCAAAAATTCTTCACCTATAGACATTATCAACATGGGCAGATTTTATTTTTAAAAATTTCTATCCATGCGAAGCCGGGGCAGGTCGCTGGTTAAGAAACAAAAATATCGATACTTTTTACAGATAAAATGATAAAAAATGTCCCATGTCTGCCCGCCTGTATGTGTTTTCGTCTGTGTATCTGTTTGTCGCAGTAATTTATTTCGTAATCTTTATACTTATAACCATAGAGTTGAAATTTGATAAAGAAAAGTAGATTGGTAACCCAAACCTAAAAAACCAAAAGTTAAATAATGGATAGGTTTATTTTGTGAAGAATTTTTAAGGAACCCTAGGTTATGTGTCACGGACAGTCTTTTAGACATTTTTTTTGTAACACAATGCAGAGTTTAGTACAATACATTTTTTCTAAATAAAACGTGCTCATTGTATAAAATTGTATAAAAAATGTTAGTCTAGTCTAAGGCATTAGAAAAATCGCTTTATTAATTCATCCAAGAACGACGCCTTTACATATATGTGTTGTAAAAATTTCGAAATTTTTAGAAGAAGTTATCTTTGTGGATTAATTATCACAAAATTTCGTAGTTTACTGTTTCTGCTTCGTATCATTATCATTTTTTTAAAGAGATTAATTTTAGTGATATGATATCATTAATTCAATTATTCAGTCCTCAAAATTCAATCATCTAAAGCACTGGTTCCCAAACTTATTTTGTCTACTGAGTCGAGAGCTCATGCAGTCGTTGTCTAAGATGCCTCCTAGCTAAATGAAATTACAAATCACCCCCAGGCCTCTACACAACAACACCAATTTTTTTTCTGGGTCTCTTACCGCCCCCCTTTAGGCCTGCAGCGCCCACAAGGGGGCGTTATCGCCCACTTTGGGAATGGGTGATTCTAAAGCCTGGAGTAATTTATACTCGTATCTGAGCTAATTTACAATAGTACTTAGCATTATTGGAACATCGCTAAATATAGAGTTAAAAATAATATCAATATTATAACGAAAGCAGAATAACAAAAACTAAAACATTATGAGACTTGTGAGGTGCAAATTAATATAATACCTATCAGTATAATTTATATCGTTTGCATATAACTTTTTGTCACGAAAGGATAATAACGAAAACCGAGACATGGGAGAATATCATGACAAGACTAATCTAATGTTGTAGTAATTAGATATTTTCGTTAGCGTTATAACTGTTTACTCATTTATGTATCAAGTTATATAAAAACAAATTACGTAAATTCCTAAATATGTGTAAATTAATACTGTCGTAGTTTTGTCGTCTGCATAATATTAACGCACACTGATTGCAAAAGCAAACACAAAACTAGCGATTTCGTTAAAGAAAAAACAATAGTCTGAAAATAATCCTTTCTGCACACGCATTTACTGCTTTATGAATATTGTATTTAAATAACTATTGTAGAATGATGTTCTAAAAATGACACCTGTCTGAATTTCTTATCGGTTCTTCTCAGTGTTCAGGTTTTCTTTTCAAACCCACCTAAAGTAGATTTGACGTTCAAAAATACCTTGTGATGAGTTTACTTAAGTAAATTGATTTTATTTTGACTTTGACTTAACAAAAGAGAATAAATAAATATAAATGCGCGAGAAAATACATACCGATCGTCTGATCTTAAACTAGGGCTGTGGCATTCCCTGTGCTATGAGAACCAAACGATGACTAGTAGGGGCCTATCCCAGTACACTCAGACCCGAGAGAGTTTAGAAAAGTTCCTTTCTTAAATTGACCCTACAGGGAATTGAACCCGGGACCTTCCGTGCTTAGATAATAGGCCATCGAAGTCTTCACTTAAGAATTATTCAATGTTTGTGATTAGTATAGCTACAACCCATTTTTATACGTATATATAATATTCGCAATCACAAACAATTTTACTAAAGTGTCCCTTAATTTTTGTTTGATAGGAAATTGCAATATTATTAATTAATTATTTTGTAAAAGCGCTGGTCACAAATAACTAACGGTTGCTTCAAAGTAAAATTGGTGTTGTTAATGAAAGTAATTGTTTGTATACTTTCAGCATAAAGCCATGAAAGTGCACTTCGAAATACGTTTCAATTTTTTAATAGTGTCCGCGTTTTCATTTAGTTAAAATATAACATATTACATAAAGTTCAGTGCAATAATTTATTTACTATGTAATTTTGTTTTCTGTGGGAAGCTGGTAACAACAGAGAGTACTTACGGATCACTAACAGGTTTTTTAAAATAAATTTTATGATTGCATTTGTTGGTATTTACTGCCAAGAAACGAAACAAACCTTATGGACAGGCTACTTATGAGTACTTGTCAAACCTGTTCCGGCCAGTAATTTCAGTGTCCAAAAGAAGTTCAACGAAAAGAATATCCATAGTTCCTATCTTTAGCGGGATTTGGTGATTCTTCGTAACATAGCGGCGATTACAATAGATATAAGAATTGATCGCAGTGATACAGATCTGGTATGGTCTGAATATTACATGCATACATACATATCTTCACACTGTATCCCTAACAGGATACTCAGTGAGGACGGAGTGGCAAGTTGCGGTCCTTACAAATTCTCACGCTTCCTCCAATCTCGTCATTCTCCTCACACATTATCGCCTAGGTATGTGAGTGCTTTTAATATTTCCGTCAGCTACCAATCTGGCCATTTGATATTCGTAAATCAGCCTTGATCTTCGTTGGCTTCTGCTACCACTCGCTTTCGCTCTGTAGAGTTTCTCAGTCTTTCATCAGTCATTCCTTCTAGATGACCCAACCATCTAAGCTCTGAATATTAAGTAACAAATAATAACAATAACCACTTTCTGTATTTTAAATCTTGTTAAAATAACTTAGCAATAGGCTTAGCGGATTGTTACAAGACAATAATTTTATTGTAGCACTGGGTTGTGCGCGAACAATTATTATTGCCATGTACGTTACGTTGCAGTCTGAATATAAATAAATATGATAGAATTAAATATGATGACATGAAATAGTTGTTGTCTACAATTGAGATGTGGTAGATGCTAATGGTATAATTATTTTGCACTTGTTAGTATTTTTATTTTGAAGTCGATTTAATTTTTGTCTCAAAAAGTTATTCATTTTTACCCTTAGCTATGTCCTACATAACTACATAAGGTCTACAACTAACTTTTTTCTAATTTTGGAACAGAACATTAAATAAAACGATCATTAAAGCACATAAATCGTTGACGACATCTTTGTTTAAGCAGTACTCCTACATTATACCTTAACTAAAATTCTATGGAACCAGTCTGAACATATTACCCATACCCTTTCAAATAAGAAAAGAATCATCGCAATCGAGAACCACTTTCTTTTTTTGAAGTCGGCTAAAAATAATGCGAAAAAAAACACTCATGCTTTAACTACTTCGTTAAGAATGTTGCGTTAAATATTACACATATTTATAGAAGTTATTTCCAGACGTTTATGGTCCATGGTAAAATCTCGAAAGCATGGAAGCGTACATTTGCCAAACCACGACAACATGCTGTCTCTATTACGCGTGTGTCCGTTGGTGTTGAAATTAAATTCATAAAGAAAAGTATTGCATACGTACATATTAACACTAGGAATAGCTTTTTAATACCAATGGTTATACTCTTTTTGCATAGTTATAAAAGTGTCGTGTTAATAACGACTTCGAACATAATACTCTTGACGAAGACAAGACACTCTTTTGCACTTCTGTCCCTGAGGAAGTAGGACTTACAACAGGCATTAGAATCACGATTATATAAGACGTTGGCAAGGTCTTCAAACAAAACGCCACCTATATGAATTCTACAAGTCCTCTAACTACGTCTTACGCCGACAAATTTAAATTCGGTGCCTCTCTGCACTGTTGTTAATAAACTTCTATAAATTTTAAAAAACTTTCAAATAATGCTTCTAAATTAGACTCTAAATTAAAAATTATGCTGATAAATTCATATGAGGGAGGAGAAAGTATGCCGTTAGTATCCGCCCCCCCAGTTATAAAATGCATACTCTCGAAAAAAGGCAATACAGTATCATATTAAAGGTCTATACTGCATTTGAAAAAATAGCTTGCAGACAGAACGTTCTGTATAATTGTTAGTCGTAATATGGATCTATGTAACTGGGTCGGAAGGCTCGTATTTGTTGAATGCATTATGCAATGTGGTGTCAACGCTCCTTATGCATACGCGGAGTGCGATTTGCTTAAAGAGTATATTCATTCAACATCACGTTTTGATGTGATAATCAGCAATCGTTATTATGACTGGTTATGTATTGCCTATCGTTACATTTTCGTTACTAAACAACCGAATAGGTACGCACTACAAATAAACCATTTACATAATATATGAGATTCATTCTATGTTACTCATTAAGTCTTTTACGTCTTTTATGCACAAAGCGGAAGTAATGTTTTATATCTACAAAATCAAAACAGTTTTTTTCACAATTGCATAAAAAAATATGTCATGACTGTGTACAAATATGATATAATTATTTATTAAAATATGAAATTCTATTACGTAAGATACGAATTAAATGAAATTAATTTGAGCCGTATTTATCATGCATTTGAGATAATAATCGCACAAACATAGCTTACATAATATTTGATTTACATTATTTTAATTTTTCTTGTAAAGATTAATAAATATATTAAAAGATTAATAAAAAGTAAGTACATACTGATTCTAGATACATTGTATAAGAACATTTGATCTTAGAACAACATTATAACTTACTTAACTTTCATCTTATTTATACTAATACTAATCTGAACTTTATATACTTAATATTGTAAAGAGGCAAACTTTGTTTGTTTGTATGCGATGAATAAACTCAAGAACTACTCAACAGATTTCAAAAATTCTTTAACCTATAGAAAGCTACATTATCAGCGAGTCAGATGGGCTGTATTTTTTTTTTTTTTTAAATTCTACCCATGCGAAGCCGGGGCGGGTGACATGTAAATAATTTTTGCATTAGGCATCTTTTCGATGCTCCACTTCCAAATATCCAGTTAATTATACTAAAAGAACTTAAATTTGACACCCAAAAGAGAGAGAATATTTAACCCGTTAAATGACTTGAGGGTGGTCCAGTGACCCCATCTGATGCTAAAATTATACTAGACACAAAGAAAATTTAAGTGTATTTTGGTTCAATTAGTGGGAGGACAAGGGGTGTGAAATTGCGCGAGGGATTGTAATTTATTTTAAGTGTGACAGGCGACCAGTTTTATAGCGTTCAGACGATTATAGAAGCTTATTTTTGTTGTCTGCTAAAAGTTATAATGTAGCAATTTTAGGTACATTGGGAGACGTCCTAAGTGGAAACAGCCAAAAAAGTTAGGATATACTATAAATATACATATGTATTTGTACGAACCTTGCAACAGTGCTTGGTATGACAGAAAAAGAAAATACAAAAAGGTTATAATTATAAAAAAAGACACAAAAACACATGAATTTACCGAATGTACCCTTTGCTGAATTTCTCTATGTGTAACTTTCTTTTTCTGTATATTGTGTGTGCAACAAATATTTGAATAAATAAATTTAAAAAAGTTTATGACTAATTATTGATTTTATGTTTGTTGAAGTCATGAGGTTTTTTCTCCACGGTTGAAGTACACTATCTACGTCATAATATATACGTACATACATTTGCAGCATATCATTAGCCTGTTATTACAATTGTTCTCAGTACGATGGCTCTTTTTATAATTTTGTGTAGATTTTATATACCCATTATTTTAACAACCAATATAAAATCTAAAAACAGAATTATACTACAGAAACAGGAGTGCGAGACATAAATTTCACAGTTACAAGTCTAATCAACATAGAAATTGTAATTCGAATATCGGCCTCACAATTACAATACATTTACATACAGATTTGGTCGGATTGAATTTCTACGGTTACAGCCAGCTTGTTAATTTGCCTAAAAGGAAAGTAATTGCTCAGATAGAATTTGTTCTCGTGTGTGAAGGAATGAAAACTGGCAGAAAAATTCTAATAAAGGTACAGAAATATGCCTTTTCGTTCCTTTTCTTACTTTGATTAAGTCGATAGATACATATATATAAATCCATATAATTTCATACTCACTTACTTTTTATAACAATTTGTTACAAAGAGCAGTATTAATATTACTGCACGATGAAAATTTACTATAGTAAATTTACGTTGCGTTTAACACATCATCATGTTTATTATAGAAATAAAAATGTCTAATATTGATGCAGTCACTATAAATGTTGATAGGTAATTGATTAGATAACAACTTATAACAAAGTTGCTGAATAGGTGCTTCCATAGATACTAACTAAAGTAACTGACTTGGTTTTACATGATATCTCACAACTTTTTGCAGTGGAAAGACTGCGTTTACATTTTTTGTTTTTGATGCGATTTCATTTCTTTTTGTAGGTCATCCTATTTTTTTTCTCGAGTATTATATCAAATCCGTCAGCTGTACCTAAAAGCGTAGATAAGTACCGAAACGTATCTATGCCTTAAAATTATCCAGACAATATTCAAATATTATCAATTATATATTATCCAAATAATATCAGTAAATAAATAAGTAAGCCTTTTAATCATCAAACCAATAATAACAATCGAAATTGTAAAACGAAAATCGCAAACGTATAAGTAGCGTTTCGGGGCACATCCGAACAGCATGTGGGCGCTCGCAGCATTTAATGAATAATGAATTCGGGATTTTTCATTTTTCTTTCCTTTTTTATAGGGTAAACGCTAACTGAAATTCAAAATTTGAAGTTTGTGAAACTGCTAGAAGTGCCTTAGAATTTTGATGATCGGTGTGTCATTGAAATTTTTAAATTAATTAAATCATTATTTTTCATTCAATTAATAATAAAATTTCAGGATTTTTCATTTTTTCTTCCTTTAGAGGCTAAACGCTAAATAAAATTCAAAATTTGAAGTTTGTGAGAAGTTTGCTAGAAGTACCTTAAAATTTTGATGATCGGTGTGTCAGTGATAAAATTAAGGAAATTTGACTTGCAATGGTTTTTAAACTACAGGTTCAAATTGAATGTAATTTGGAAATATATCTAGTTGTATTATGACCTCTTAGTCACTGAAAATGGACTTCTAACATTATCCGCAACGAAATTACAGGGGGTCAAAAGTGTCGTGAGTCGCTTCGAGAAAAGAATGGTACGGATGTGTCCTTCTTGGCGGAGCACTGCCGTGCCCCCAGATAACTACGTTTAAAGGAGCAAATTGCTGTTCTTTATTGTCAATAGTGACGTGCAGTTAGTCATAAAATTTATCGAATGTATAATTCTAGGACACAAAATCAATTTATTACATTAATTTCTAAACTATGTATATTATGGTCTAACTATATAATATGGTCCCGCGAACAAATCTTTTCACGATATTACTAACAAAAAAACAGCGCCATTTGACAGAATCCTTAATGGACTAAGTCAATTATATAAATTAATTATACAATTATTATTACCATTATATTACACATATAAGTTATAAGATTATATTTATTAGTGTACTTGTTTACCAGACAAATAGGCATTAATGTTTTCCGAAATTCGAAATTTTTTAAAATTAAATCTTATACGATCGTCACATATAGGATCGCTGGCCAGTACAACTACTACCTCCGCCAAATCAGCGTCAATGCTCAATGCAAAACAAAGTTATAAATTTTCCCTTTCTAATGTATCCAGAATCCATGATAAAATAGAACTGGGTAAGAAACAATTAGAATTAGTTGTCTGCCAGTTTTCTTGGTTTAACAGTAAATAGTATATTGCAGCGAGCGGACCATGTCGGGGCATGGCTAGTAAGCTCGGTTCCGCGATATATGTCATTAGACGCATTAGGCAATTGACGGATGCGGATACGGCTAGGCTGGTGTACTTCGCATATTTTCATAGCCTAATGTTCTATGGCCTTTTGCTGTGGGGATCAGCGGCGCGTATTAACTCCATTTTTATTTTACAAAAAAAGAGCGATACGTGGCATCTACAGTATGAATGCACGAGAATCACTATGAGATCGTTATAAAGACATTAATGTACTCACCTTGCCGTCCTTATGCATCTTTGAAATTATTATGTGTACGAAGAAAAATATAGATCTATTTATAAAGAAAGGCGATATTGGTGGTATGGAAACCTGAAGTCCTGGTAAATTGGTTATTCCGAAATTTTAATTACATAAGTAAAATGTTTAATTTTTGGGTAACTGCATTCGTTTTTATAATAAAGTTCCTCAAGAAGTCACTCAATTAACAGAAAATAGATCAATATTATAAGTAATCTTAATCTTTTATAAGTAAAATGTACATTGATTAGAAAATCATACTGTAAAATAAACGATTTCGTTGAAGAAAAAAAATAGTCTGGAAATAATCTCCTCTGCACATGCATTTACTAGCTCTGAATATTGTATCTTAATAAACCTTTTGTAAAATGACTTTGAAAAAATGATACCTGGCTGAGTTTCTTGTCAGTTCTTCTCAGTGTCTAGGTTTTCTTTTCTCTTCTCTTTGAACCGAACTAAAGTAGATTTGACGTTCCAAAATACCTTTTAATTGGGTTTACATACATGTACTCACGCTGTATCCTAACGGGGTAGTCAGAAAGAACGGAGCGCCAACCGTCGCGGTTCTTACATACTTCTTTCGCTTCCTCAAATTGTATTTGAGTTTACTTGAAAAAATTTATTTGACTTTGACTTTAACTTTGAAAGCAGTTTCGGTTTGACGCTGCTTCGAAAAGAACAAACTGTGAGTGCATTGCGATTGTGATATAGTTTTGACCTGGCTTTGAATTTCGGTTATTCATACTGCATTACTGTTGACCCTTGCTCGTTCATTTGGACTCTGTTTACGCCTTTTGTTATAGATTTCGTCGATATGGCCGAATGTACGCAAATAACTGTTTTAAACAGTCAGACACGTGAGTTCGTTATACGACATCGTAATTATTTCGAACGTGAGTCTCTAAATGGAAGGCCAATTTTACTTATTTAGAGACTCATGTTCGCGGCTGAAAGCGTAGCTAATACACTTAATATTGGGTAACGAACTGTTAGACGAATAACTAAAGAAAAATATGCCGAGACCGGCAGAGAAGAAAATAAACTTCACATGCCAAAAAATAGAAAACAATCAAAACCAGTCGTAGGTGTCGATAGCTTTGATGCCGATGTAATCCGAAGACATGTGTACGGCTACTATATACGGAAGGAGTATCCAACGAGAAAGAAGTTAGTGCAATCACTAAAGGAAGCTGGATTATTCTCCGGTGTGGAAAGTTCGTTAACGAAGATTTTGAAGACCGTTGGATTTCCATACAAACAGTATAACAAACGCAAAATATTGATGGAAAGATTGGATATCGTGATGGCAAGATATACTTTTTTACGGTAAATGAAAGAAATTGAAAATTCGCAAAATGTTGTGTTTTTGGATGAAACATGGCTTAAGGATAACCGTACTCTAAGTCAATGGGTTTCTCAAAAGTTCTCTCATGGCTTTTGCGTCAGAAACCACTGGAGACTATCATGAAGAAATGAACGGAGAAAAGTTTACTGAATGGTTTATCTTAATGTTGTGTTGTCTCCTTGAACCATCTATTATAATTATGTTACGGACAGCGCCCTATACCACTCGATGCAAATTGATAAGCCACCTGCCCAATCTTAAAAGAAAGCTGACATCATCGCATGGCTCCAATAAAATGGCGTAGATGCAAACATAAATATGTTAAAAGTGGAATTAGTACGTTTTTTAAAAGAAAACAAACCAACCGAGATCCGATACGTCATTGATGAAATAGATTTAGAACATGGGCACAGAGTTATACAGTTACCGCCTGACCATTGTGAATACAATGCAATTGAGTTGGTGTGGGCTCAAATTAAGGGATATGCTGTAAGATGCTAAAATATTAGACGAAGTTTGTGAATGTGTGACTAATGGAGACTGGGAAAATGTTGTGAATAGAACTGTTAAATTATAAAGTGAAGATTATGAAAGAGATGTAAAAATAGGTAATATTTTAGAAAATGAGCTTATAATTAATGTAGGTGATGATAGCAGCGACGACAGTGATAATAGCAGTATGGACGAATCTGATTAAATGTGCCCTTTTCTTTTTCTTCTTTCATTCTCTTTCTGTATGAATTTGTTTCTTATGTTCAAATAAAGTATGTACAGTTACACAATTCAGTCCATTCAAATATATTAAATAAACATTTATGTTTTCGTTTTGTTAAAGCTTTTTATTCAGCTACTACTTGTAAATCTAAACCAGTTATAAATCCAAAAACTGTATCTAACTATACTAGTTTTAAATCCGAAATTCTTATAGATGAGACTCGCATTTTATTATATTTTTTTCATTAATAAATTGACATTACACATCAGTATTGTAATGTGTCAAAACGGCCATCTTAGCGTGCCACTACTGTAATGTCACTAAACAGTTAATAATACTACGCTAATATTCATTTCATTCCTTATTGCATCTCTGTCAGACACAAATTGTATTGATACAATATTAGATTACATTTTAGAGTAAACGAAATAATTATATGTCGGAAAAGACACGGGGCAATTCGTGCTTTTGCAACTCAGCCATGAAAAATAGGTATCTAATCTTACAAGAGGCGAACTACTCCATAAAATACAACGTTAAGACAAAGTTAATGTGCAAACGACAGAAAACTCTGTAACAATTATTACATAGGTAATTGGAAATATAATAATGGCAAACGATCCGTCGGAGAAATGCTATCGCACCGGCCGCCGTAGTCTAACAGACTCTGTGCCGGCCCCGACGTTCCGTTAGCGCGTTACCCCTTCCAAACCGGAAGTCGCGCGTTGCCATAGTATAGTCCAATGAGTGCCTTTTATTATTATATATATGTGATTTTCGAATATATCACATGAATAGAACTTATTATATTACAAGGCATAGACTTACATATGAACATTGAAAGTTAGATCTATGTTACAAAATTTTTATTTCATGTAAGTAAACTTAAATTTTTTTACCATTTTCAAATTCACTGTCAGCTATTTCGTGAATATAGAACCGGATAATCGTTTTATTCGCTATGATTGCATTCAGTGAATAAATATTTCTTTTTTTCACCCCGGCTTTGGTGCCGTTTCCGCAGGAATAATTGTACTTCAACAATAGCATCGACGTGTGCCGTTTCGAGTGTTTTCGTTGACAATTTCTGAATCAGAACGCAATGTGATTAATTACGTTTCATAGCCTTTATTGTGATAAATGTTTTAATAGTTTTAAGAAAATAAGGTAAAAGTTATTTTCTTTACTTGTATGGAAGGTAACATAAGTAAGTAAGAAGGAAACATATTTATTTTATAATTTATTGAGATATTGGTAAATCATATCAAAACAATAAATGCGTTTAAAGTGAAAAAGATGACATCACTTCCAAATACAAATTTGTTATTTTTTTAATTTTAAAACTAAATTAAAATTTGTGTTACGTTTCATAAGATATGCACTTCCAAAATTGTCCAAAATTATCTCCCCCCCTAATTTTTAACTATAAGGTGAAAAATTATGAAAAAAGTTAAGGAAAATTAATTTGCACAATGTTATGTTGTATAGTTTTAAATATGGGGAATTTTCGCACTTAGCTACCTCCGAAAGAACTTTTCCAGTGTCATTGAGGAACGCTATGAAGTATAAATTAATCTATTTTTGTTGCTAATATTGTGCATCTCGACTACGGAACAGTTCACTGTGCGTGGTCTGACACGCCAATGGCCAGTATTTTTGAAATATATTTGTAATCGCTATGATGTTACGTAATAAAGGACGTTGCCAACCGCCAGGAGTGCTGCGAAATATCATAACATTTTCCCCTTCGCCGACTTTTTGTACCCAAGTGTGATGCAGCTCATAAGAAATTGTCTTTTAAACATTCGCCATGTGGCCCTATCCCAGTCATATAATATATTTTAACGCGACGTTATTTGCCCAAATTTGATGCAATTTTAAGGGGTGCATAATTTACTTTTGAGTAATTATTTTGCAATAGGGTTGCGCAGATGTTGAACTCCCAAATTAGAAGCTAAGGAAAGTTTCAAGTGACAAAGTTTGCAAGAAACTTGTACCTAATTAATTTGCAATAACATGTGAATAAAATATTGCAGGGACACTTCTTTTTAGAGGTGAATTATTGATTTCTTTTTAATGAAAAAGTTTAAAGGAAAATTGGGAATTGAAGGAGACAAATTATGATGGATTTCTGTTAAGGAATAAATAAAAATAGAAGAAATTATTTCATAGCATTTACTTCCAGAGCATTTACTTCAGAGAATGCAAAAACGACGTTTTTGTAATCTTTTTATGATAAAATAAAATAAATAAAATATATCCGCATGTTTAATATTTTTACTAAAGTGCATAATAAGCATGTTTTAACGTAATTATATATTGGACTGGCCCTTAGATGCATTGGCAGAGCATCTGCCTGGCTTCCAAGCCTGGGACTCGGGTTCGATCCCTGGTGAGGTCTGTTTAGGAAATGAAAATGATATGGAGTCTGAGTGTTATTGGAAGCTCTCTCTTTTCACTGTGTGGTAGCCATGGTACAAGGCTAGTGCTTAGTTCGAAATCGCTCAATTTTTGTTATTGTCTGGAATGTTATTATTATTTACGTAGCGTTATTAAGCGACTTCAAAAAAAGATTCCGAAGAAAAAAAATAGTTTCTGCTTTCATCTGTATGTGTTTTTCGTTATGTATCGATTTAAATGGTTTTTATTCTGTTGGCTTCAGTACAGCTTCGAGGTGGTCCTATTTCAATGACATTGGAGTTTGAACTTTGAAGATACACCAAATAACGCCAACTGCTTATAATATATAAGTTTTATTTACATTGGTGATTGTTTTACAATTTATTCCGCTGCAGAATTTAAAAAAAACTGTATTATAGACCTATTCTGGATATTCGTTTAGGCCAAGGTCACTCAAAAGGTAAAAAAAAAACATAAAAATAAATTAAAACAACTTAAAAAAACATAGAAAGTCCAAAATAACTATCACTTACTAATCAAAATTCAAGTACAAAAGTAACCTTATAAATACGATTCAATTAAGAGTGATAAGGAGACTATTTTCAGTTGTTACCAGACCTCTGACAAAATGAAATTCGTTAATAGGAAAATCAGAAGGCTAATTCTGACCAACGCGTCGTCCGTCCGCATCCCCAGCCGAATTTCCAATTTTCTATACGTGACCTTTTTCACTCGGATGTCACATGTTCAACAAACGAGGTGTCTTTGAAAACGTAATTAGAAAATTCCCAAACGACGTTCCGTTTTGTACTCTCTACTTGATTTCACGATTTTCAGAGCCGGCTCACAAATTAGTTTTGGTTCCGACGTCGTGTTTATGTGGACGTTGCTAGGAAGGACTTTTGATTTATTTTTATTACTTGAAATTTAATATATTAAATCAAATTAAATAAATAATTAGTAAAATATTCTTTGCACAAGTAATACTACTATTCATTCCATTAGTAAAATATATTTCACAATTTTAGTAGTCAGCAGCAGTAATAAATTTAAGAAAATAAAAATTATCCTGAAGAGATATTATATTAGATATTAGAGATACATTCAGCGGTATATTTGTTCAACAGATATTACACATTGTGACAATTCACGATTATTAATACGGTCTGTCATACCACAAAATACACATAAATGCGAAAACTCAAACAATTGTCTCCGTTGACTTCGTATTAACTTTAATACACCGAACTCAATTTAGGTTCCTAAGTAAATAAGATATATTGTAAAGTACATAATGTAACTGTCAATTAATTTAGCCATCTACTGTGAATAAAATGTATATGTATATATTTAGTACATCTATCCTTACACAGGCCACAGAGCCAGTGTAAGGATAGATGGTGACGTGTCGGCCTGATTCGAAGTCTGTTCAGGTATCAGACAGGCCTGTATGATGTCTGCCTGGCTTTTCGTGCTGTATTTGGACAGTTGCCTCCAGACATTGAAAGGTGGTATGATATGTGATGATAAAGTGGTAAACTGCTTATTGTACGCTGACGATGCTGTGCGTATAGCAGCATCAGATACAGAGTTGCAGACACTAGTCACGTGCATGAAAGAAGAATGTCAAGTGAAAAGATTGAATATGAATGTTAACAAAACTAAGGTCCTGGTGTTTGAAATGAAAGCCGTACATACGAAATGTGAAATTTGGGTACATGGAAAATATCTAGAACAAGTGAATGAAATTGTGTATTTGGGGAGTGCGTTTTCGAAGGATAGAAGATGTGAGTTGGATGTGGAGAGACGGGTAGCAGCGGGCAATAAAGTGAACGATGCCCTGTCCCCATTAATAAGCAGTGTGAATATATCTGACACTGCCAAAATGGTCATCCACAATGCGGTGTTAGTGTCAACTCTACTGTACGGTAGTGAGGCCTGAATATGTCCGAAATCGAGTGAAAGTATGATAAATGCAGTAGAAATGCGATCTCTTCGAAATATATACGGTGTCACCCTTACGAAAAGGATACGCGATGAAGAGATACGCAGTGTGACAATGACAGGGTTGCACGACAGTGTTATTATAAAAATGAAGAAACGAATGTTTAGATGGTTCGGCCACATAGAAAGAATGAGCGATGAAAGACTGAGAAAATCTACAGAGCGAAAGCGAATGGTAAAAGAATCCAAGGAAGATTAAGGCTGACTTACGAAGATCAAATAACCAGAGTATTAGCCGAAGGAAATGTCAAAAGCACTCGCATACCTAGACAAAAATGTTTGAGGAGAATGATGAGATTTGAGGACGCGAAAGAAGTATGTAAGGACCGCGACGCTTGGCGCTCCGTCCTCTCTGACTACTTCGTTAGGGATACAGCGTGAAGATAATATGTATGTATGTATGTACATACCTATGTTACTTTATATGTATAAATGTTTTTTTGTGATTTCATAACTTCTACCATAAACCCGACGGCGATAAATCCAATTGTTACTTATTTTATTCATATTATTCAAATTTCTAAAACAAATATTTACAAAAAATTTAATAAATACTGTAGTAGCGCCTTAATTGTGATCAGTAGGAAAATATTGGTTGCGATTATTCAAACACAACCGATTGTTTTACTAATTTTTTTTTTATTTATTACGTTTCAAGGTGGTTGTGTTTAATTTAACACGACCATTATTTTTCCAATTGTACCACTAATTTCGGCTAAAATAAAACGATTAAAGTGGTTTTCCTTTGAAAATAACAAGGAACATTGCGACAACAATTGACACTTTATTAGCATTACTAGAACTTTTTGTCCGATTTTTTTTACTTCATTATATTCATAATAACATAACATAACATATCTTCACGCTGTATCCCCAACGGGGTAATCAGAGAGGACGGAGCGCCAGGATTCGCGGTCCTTACACACCTCTTTCACTTCCTCAAATCTCATCATTCTCCTCACACATTTTCGCCTAGGTATGGGAGTGTTTTTGACATATATTCATAATCAAAGTCAAAGTCAAATCAATTTATTCAAGTAAACCCAAATGCAAGGTATTTTTGAACGTCAAATCTACTTTAGTTCGGTTCAAAAAGGAAACCTGAATACTGAGAAGAACCGACAAGAAACTCAGTCAGGTATCATTTTTTCAACATCATTCTACAACAGTTATTTAAAAATACAATATTTATAAAGCCAGTAAATGCATATGCAGAGAGGATCACTTCCAGTCTATTGTTGTGTCTTCAATGAAATCGCTAATTTTGTAGTATGCTTTTCCAATCAGTGTGCGTTTAATGACAAGTTTAAATCTCTTTTCCGTTACTTGAGTAATTTCTTGAGGAATTTTATTATAAAAACGAACACAGTTACCCAAAAATGAACCACTTGACTTTTGTAATTTAAATTTAGGAATAACTAACTGATCACGACCACGAGTTTCCATACCATTAACAACGCCTTTCTTTTGAAATAGATCTAAATTTTTTCTAGTGTACATTATGTTTTCATAGATGTATAACGAGGGTAAGGTGAGTACATCAATGTTTTTAAAATGATCTCTCAGCGACTCTCGTGCGTTCATACTGTAGATGGTAGATGATAGAATAAAAAGGAATGGTGAGGTTATAATCATTTAAATGCTGTATAATATGAATCTATTATACTCTTATAAGCACTTAGCACTTATTGTAACATTGGAATATACAATAACTGTATTGTGTATGTTTGGGTGTAAGCTTAAAGTAAAATAGAATTTCTTCCCCAACGGTATTGCGGCGCAATTCTGTAATTGGTTTAGATAAATTAACAAAGTAGTTACAAAGAGTGGTTATTCCCCGGAAGACAATTTAATTGTGTACAGTCCGCCTCCTATTTTATGGAAAAATGTTGAATGTTGGTTTGATAACGGTTACATTTTGACACGCTTCCGTTTTAGTAATTACTGGAATAAAAATTACTACAATTATTTTCCATGAATTAAAAGTACGTACCTAAAACATGAATCATAGTTCAGAATAGATTGAATACTTTATTATAAAATGATCGCGTAGTGCATTTTATTATTTCCAGTTTTATATTGGAATATTTTAATGTGCAGTAAATTCTGATACATTTTCTTCCAGTTTTTAATTCGCTATTATAACACATTACGCAATTCACGTGATAGTCGAGATGCTTCAGAAAATGTTGTTTCATGGATTACACAAGTAGCAAATGAAACCTGAATATGAAGAAGTGGTTCTAATAATATCGTTTTATGTAATGCTAGCCGTATCTGCAACTTCGTCCGAAAATTTTAGTGTCTTTCCCGGATTAGAGGTTTTTTTTTTAAATTTGTTTACGGCTGTCATATAGGTACTATTTCTTCACCACATTTTATCATAATCGGGTCAGCGGTTTAGCATTTTCCGTACAAAGTTTTATCCCACTTTTCAACCCCTTAAGGGTAGAATTCTTGATAGAAAAGTAGCCTATGTCCCTGTTGTCAAACTATCTCCATGCCAAATTTCATCATAATCGGTGCAGGAGTTTGGGCGTGTATGCCGATCAGACAGACAAATGACAGACGGACTGTCACATTTGTAAAATTAGTTTAGTACGGATTATTTAAACAAGAATTATTCATATTGTTTTTATTATATTTATTTTATTATCATTAAAATCAATCTGTCAGTTAGCCGTGAAAACGTAACAAACAGACAGTCAGAAAGAATTTCGCATTCATAATATTAGTATGGACAGGAGAATGCTATGGCATAGTTTTAATAAATAGATTATATACGCAGATACATCCATACATATCGTCACGCTGTATCCTTAATGTGGTATTTAGAGAGGATGGAATTTCAAGCATTGCTTTGCTTACATACCTCTTTCGCCTTCTCAAATCTTTTCATTCTTTTCATTCATCATTTTCATTCATCTTTTCATTCACACACTGTCGCCGACGTATGCGAGTGCTTTTGACATTCCATTAGCTAATACTTTGGCTATTATAAACATACTGTTTAATAAATAAGAATAAAAATGAAATTCGTTTAATCCTATTTGTCTACTTTTTATTTGTCCACAAATTATTTTTTAATATATAACTAATATAAGTGGATCATAAGTAATGTAATCAACATTACTTATGATCCACTTTTAAATACATCTAAAAGGTAAATTAATTACGCATATAATTATTGTAATTAGTAAATATGAAAATCGTTCAGAGTTCAGAAAACGATAATCTATTTGGATCTATAAATATGTTTTCTAACCACTAGAATCAAATCAAATATTAATTATATCTGATCGGATTCTTATCGGTTTTATTGTGTGGAGTAGCTTTGATGTTCAGTAATAAAAATAATATAAAGCCTTTAAGGAGTTTTATGTCTAAAGATATATCAACTCCATTGAATGAGAATTTCATATTAAATACCAAAATCAAATATCGTCACACTATCGACAACAACAAAGATACGGAGCGTGTCCGACTGAATAAACCAACCGTGAGATAAACTCGAGACTGCATAAATCTACATACCCAAACAGACATTCTGCAGATGACAGAACGACAAAAACATCCACCAATATCTAAATGCATCACACATTACACATTAGTAGCAATCGCCAGAGATGTAATGAGGACACATAAAAAAAATGTATCTTTAAGTATGATTAATACTAGTACAGTTTACACTGGTAGAAAATATAATAATAAAAAAAACATTAAAATTTTTTTGTTTAATTTCGTCTTTCACTATAAAGCTTCAGGTTTTCACCAGGATACTGCTTGATACGGCTCTGTAGGATAGGCAATATCTTTAACCGCTCGCAGCAAAAATTAACCCCGATATTGCCCCCTTTATGAATGTGTATTAGGCTGTGTTCACATAAACTTATCTATCTATTCAGGACTATGGCGTGAAATGAACGTAACCCCCATTACTCGCCTCAAGCTTCGTCACCCTTATTTTTTGTTCAAGCTTCCATTGCAAATTGCACATCCGTTCAAAGCCATTCCGCAAAATGAAGACGATTACGCTTATATATTTTATTTTATAAGTAGACTTCGAATCACTACACATAATTGCATTCTACATAATGATTATATAATCATATTTCAGATTTTGAAAGGAGGGATTGTTGTTAATATAACAGTTTTGTATAATTTCATACTTTATAAAAGAAAAAACGAAACTGTTATTATTCATATGCCCGACGAGCCGTCGGGCATATGAGTAATAACAGTTTCGCATATGCGTAATAAACCGTTGTAAAATATATTTACATAGACTTTCATATATCTATACATACATACATATTCCTAGGTATTCGAATGTCAACAACTTATGGCTATATTTGAACTCCATAAACTAGACTCTGCTCACTTACTATTTCTCTGTAGATTATCTTCATCAATCGTTCATTACTGAATCTTTCCACTCACCCGAACCATCTAAGCATTCCTGTCTTCATTCTCAATTACGAATATATATAATGAGGATTTAAAAGAGACAAAGAGAAATCTATTACTTAAAATCGGCTCGATCATTTCCCATCTCTGAAACATTTGGACCAACAATTTTAAAAATTTCAAGGATGATAAAGCCTTACATAAAGTTTACAGGAAAAATATGACGAAATTGGGAAAGAAATTGGAAATGTAGGATTTATAGATCTCCAAAATTTAAGTTTAGTTTGTCATTTTATTTAATAACTAGTTTAATAACTAGCGACCCGCCCCTGCTTCGCACGGGTAAACATTTCTTTGAGAATATAATACAGCCCATGTTTTACTCGCTGAAAATGTAGCTTTCTATAGGTGAAAGAATTTTTTAATCGATGTAGTAGTTTTTGAGGTAATCCATTACATATAAACACACAAAGTTTTCCTCTTTATAATATTAGTATAAACGTACGGAACCCGTAGTACGCGAATTTAATTCGTATATGACTAATTTTTTTGTACATCATTTTAATATGAGTATAATGTATTCTGAGCACACAATTTTCTAATAAATTTTTAGTTCTGTATCTGAAACGGAACTCGCTTGTATTGTCCATGTGTCTATTGCAGGTGTAAAAAATTCAAGCTTTGAAGTCAACGCAATCAATAGTCGGCCAATTATAAACTTAATCATAAACCTTCATTTCCTATTAATCTAGAATCATGAAATTTGTCAAGAAGAAAGATTTTACACCACAATATAATCCAAGAATTACGAATTTGTAAATATATCATGCTTTTTTGCCGTTAGGGAATTACATTTGCAGTTGAAGAGTATGGGAAAACTTATCCTGTAACTCCAAAATTTGTTTTTGAATTCGACTTATATTTTTTGGTAAACACATAACACAAATACAATGTATTTGTACGAAATACTCGGTGCAGGAGTTCGATTTGCACTTGGCGGGTGGTTCTTACATAAAAAAATTTACATTACCTTTTTATTTACATTTTACATTATCTTTAAACTTTGAATTCGAAATTATTTCATGGTTCACAACGCTATGAACGCCAAAACATTAACTCAAAGGAAATATAATAGTTGCTAGGCTTTTGCTGCGGTTAAAAAAAATTTCGGGCTGTCAACCAACAGCTACCATGAATTTCAATAATACCACTCTTACTTCACGACATTTTTCATTTTTCATTGAACACGAGGAAATGTCACCAAGAGTGAACCTTTTATCGGTGGCTTTTTATGAACAAAATGCGTTATACATAATAATAATAACGTATTCATAATTCGTCCTCAACCGTCTCTTATGAGGGGTTAAACAATAACCAAAATATTATTACGTATCGTGATAGTCAATACGATAGTTACAATCACAATGTAATATTATCTAAGTACATACTAATCTTATCTAATATTTCCAATTCAATTAGGAAAAAATTAATTCCTACTAATTCACAAACGAAAAGTCAAAATAAATAATTTCGAATTGTGTAATCTCCCATCGTCGTAGTCGTAGTGGCAGTTTATTCTAAAAACGTTAACTTTGTATTATGGATGCTACACCCAGATTCTAAAACATAAGCAAAGGGAAGTTCGTTTCGTAAATTGGTTAGGGCGAGAATTAAAACAGTGACTCTACTTTAAAGTTGTACGCAGCCGTAAAAAGTGGCTTTTTTCTAATAACATAACATAACATAACATAACTTCACGCTGTATCCCCAACGGGGTAGTCAGAGAGGACGGAGCGCCAGGAGTCGCGGTCCTTACACACCTCTTTCGCTTCCTCAAATCTCATCATTCTCCTCACACATTTTCGCCTAGGTATGCGAGTGCTTTTGACATTTCCGTCTGCTAACACTCTGGCTATTTGATCTTCATAAGTCAGCCTTGGTCTTCCTTGGCTTCTTTTACCACTCACTTTCGCTCTGTTTATTTTCTTCGTCAGTCTTTCATCACTCATTCTTTCCATGTGCCCGAACCATCTAAGCATTCCTTTCTTCATTTTTACAATAACACTGTTGTACTGTTGTTTTTTCTAATAGATTTGAAAATATTGTTACTTTTATTAAGTAAGAGTATTATTGTTAAAGCATTACTATTATAAATTAATAGTACATAACCTAGTACCTAACACTCAATTCTATAATGAAAACATGATTATTCTTCCGTGAATTGCTACCAAGATACGTAATAAACATAAGAGCCTGGAAACGCTTTAGGCAAATCCACAATACGGAACTTAGTTGTTAGAGGGGCGCGGAGAAGCCTGCGATGTATACCGTATAATTGGGGTGAATATGCTTTATTAGTGAGAAATTTGTTATGAACTTGAGCAAGATAAAGGACCTTTGAAGGGATGTCGATGTTTAACTACAGACTAGTTACGAATCAGTTATACTACACGAGCGTGACTAACTTAGGGTAATTGTATAATTACGTAATTACGTATCTTACGCATCTATCTGAGTCTGAAATCCTAATAAATTTGAGATCAAATAAGAATAGGTACACTGCAAGCAACTCTAATAAATTGGATTGTAGGTATATTATGTGCAAATAAATGCAACCTGATTTTTGTAAAATGTGAAATGTGTAAAAATTGGAGAAAGTAAAACTTGGATATCTTTCTGTGTAGTTAGAAGGTATCCTCTTGCTGATGTATTAATGTATTTGTACGAGGTGATGGGTTGACTGAATATTTGATTTAATAAATAGGGATTCATTTAGATTAGGACCGGTCCCTAGTAACTACATTAAAAACAAAGAAAGTCAGTAAACCTGAGTTTAATCTTGCAACATAATTACTGCAGTTATAATCTGCACCTGTAACAGTCTTTAAAGTACGGACTTCTCACAATGAAGTAAAAATGAAAACAATCGTATGCTATTACGCAGTTCTAGTGAGAATTGGTACAGGTAGGCTTGCGGCTCAGTTCTGTAGCCCGGATCAGAGAATAAGCCTATTGCGTTCCCCACCTGTTGTAATAGGTGACTGATGGGATCTTCGAAGTCACGGCCAATCGGCTCCGTTTGTCCAATCTTGCGACCTCTGGAAGAACGACAGCTTGTGTAGTCCGCGTTATCGTAACACTTCAAGGATGCTGAAAGAGCAAGAGCGGTCTTTGTTGAAGCGTATTTCAACGCAGTAAAAGAGAGGCTCCAGTGCATTTTGCAAAATGAGATATAGCATTTAAATAAATACATAAAGCATTTGAAGATCCAGGAGCCCCTCCAACTCTGATATCTCCCACGGGACTGCATCCCCAGAAACAGAAGGAGTAACATCATGCTGGCTGTATGATTGTTTGCCACTTTTATGGTATAAAAAAAACTCAATTAGACCCTTTGTTAATGACTACCATCATCCATTATATAGCAATAGTAAAGAGTAATAAACTGCTCCAAAGCTTGGAACGTTCGAAATGGTCGACGCTATTCCAGATTGCCTAAGCAGTGGGTAACCATGCGTACTGTTGGATGCAAAACCGCAGTTCTCTTAAGAAAAGTAAAGTGACGAATAATTATTATAGTTCAAAATAATCACAATTGAGAGGCAATTATTGTAATTACGCAGGAGGCTTATGATGAACTAACTGAACTGACGCGAAGCAACTACTAAGTTGCCGACCGTAAAACACATCATATAGCAATTAACTACACAGTTTAAAGATATGACAGAACTGAATCACCTATCTACGAACACCTCATGCAGTGAATACTTGACCTTTAAGTACACTTCGCACTTTTCGAATTTAACCCTCAATTGAGCGAAAAAGGTTTTTGTACAGGCCAAGTGCGGTCATATTATGAGGAACTCTTAAATTTAACATGTTCTGTGTTATGAATAAAATAAATGTTAATGAAATTAGTTAGTTGATTACAGTGTTACTGTGTTAGCAGCACTGACGTATAAACATAAAGCGGAACACTGGCGCCCTCTAGCAAAGCGTGACGTGTTCGCGACGTCATAGAAAAGAACGACTGATGGCTTGTTCCCCACTACCGCTCGAGATTATATAAGTCAAAACTCGAGCGCTCCACGTTCTCTATTGTTTTTTACCTTCACGACTGCAGCAGGAAGTCTTCGAATACAAATTATTTAATTATTATTAATCGATAATTTAAGTAAAGTTTGGGGTGTCCTTACGTGCGCAACGTAGATCTGCACTACGACCTAGAATTACCCTCTATAACTCAACATCTAAAAGAGGCGTCCCAACGCTTCTTTCACCGTTCCTCCTTACACCCGAATCCCTTAGTGGTCAGGGCGTCATCGTACACCCCCGAACGCCGCGTCCGCAAACGCTATCGTAGACCTAGACATGTGTTAGGCGACAGCGACGACGACATTACACGTTCGAACTCGAACATGCCAACCTACACACTTCGACCGCACCGCCCCCACCGGCGGAGGCGAGGACGACCCCCGCGACACCCGTAGGGTCTCACGTTTAGAAGCTCGATCACTTAGCTCTACACGCACACACGCGGGCCTTAAGCCACATTGTAAACTGCCACGCGGAACACTAGGCACACTAACCGGCCCTCAGCCGTCTCGCCGGCCGGGTCCGCTAGAGGCCCGGCCCTCACCCGAATAGGAAGCCCGTTAAGATGCACGCAGGTGCGGAAAGCTCCCCTGGCGACGCCTTGAGCCCGAGGTCCGCCCTCCATACGAGGCATCCCTCGGCTGGAGGAACCCTCAGGCGGTCGACCATCTGGCAGGGCGCCTTCAGCGCTCGCCCCAACGCGACCTGTGACGCTGTAAAAGCCACTAGGGCTAACAGCAAAGAGGGGTTTTGTTTAGTCGGTTCGAGTCCGACACTCCCCAGTCGGCGTAGAGTCCGGCTGGGTAGCCCGCGGGGGTTTCATTTCGCCTCTCAGAAACCAAAAAAAAAAAAAAAAAAAAAAAAACACGTTCTCTATTGTTTTTTACCTTCACGACTGCAGCAGGAAGTCTTCGAATACAAATTATTTAATTATTATTAATCGATAATTTAAGTAAAGTTTGGGGTGTTCCATTATAAATATCTAAATTACTATTTAATTTTTACGTAGCTAACAACTGCTAAATTAAATTCTCGTATAATGTAGAAAAACATAGCTAACTAATTTACTATCAAAATCTTAACATCAAGTTGATAAAGTGTGTAATTCAACGATAGACTGACTTACAATTTATAGACAAGATAGAGAGCGTTATGCTCCAACAATGAAAACTAATATAACGTGATGAAAATTACGATTCGTCGAACAATAATCTTTCCAAACAATTATAAAATCTATAGTTTATATTTAACGACGGCAAAATTATGTAACAAAACAAAATACCTTCGTGAAAAGATATCATTTCAACGATTTTCTAAAGGGAATCATTCACAGCTAATCGTCGGTACCTACAAAGTAGATTCATAATATTTGCTTGCAGTCATTGACCTGTACGAGAGCGGCTTAATGTTGTACGTTTGACTGACCACACTGATTGCAAGCTCAAGCATCAAACTACATACCGATATCACGTTTGAATGATAAAATAATACGAATAGAATAATATTTGTAATGAGATGATAGGCGTTTTGATGCTAAATATTTATGATTTGTTACTAGTATAAGAGTAAAATTTTGAGATAATCTAGAATTTTTGACCCAGACAACTCTTTTTAACGACTCTACATTTACTCTCTATATTTATAGAGAGTTTCTATACTTTTTTCCATGCGGTCTCACCATTCCCCATGTTTTTAATATATACATTTTCAAGTAGCTTTCGTTCTATTTTTTTTTGTCCAAAAATGACTTAGTTTTTTATCAAATTTATTACATTTGTTAACTAATTCCTTAGTGATAACCGTATTTATCTATTTAAAATATTCTAGATATTGTGCTACTATGAACATTTACCCGTATCTATATACATATAATTAAATGTTTTAGTGAGTTCATCTCAATGTTTTATATATTATTTATTTGATTCTATTATGTGCTCTTTTAAACAACTTGGGATTTAATTCTAAGATCTTATCACTAAATATTATTGTGTCTCGTTTCCTCTACTGAGATCGTATCTTATTTTATTTTTATGTGTTATTAGTTTCTAAATTCTAAATGATAATAATCATTTATTTTCAGGTTATGCACCCATATTAGTGCATAATATTATGTTATGTTCTTATATTAATACAAAATATTTAAATCAAATGAAATAAACTAATATCCTGTATGTTGCTGTATCCCTTACGGGATAGTCAGAGAGGACGGAGCGCCAAGCATCGCAGTCTTTCGCTTCTTCAAATCTCATCTTTCTTTTCACACATTTTCGCCTAGGTATGCGAGTACTTTTGACATTTCCGCCCGCTAACACTCTTGCTATTTGATCTTCATAAGTTAGCTTTGGTCTTCCTTGCCTTCTTTTACCACTCACTTTCACTCTGTAAATTTTCTTCGTCAGTATTTCATCAGTCATTCTTTCTATGTGCCCGAAACATGTAAGCATTCCTTTCTTCATTTTTACAATAATACTTGTGCAACCTAGCCATACTGCGTATCTCGTCATGATAATAATAGCTATAATAATCTAAATTATGTGTTAACCACATAATAATTTATAATTCTAAAATGTCATTTATGTCAGTCATTTCCGGTTCCCGTCCCTATGTACAATGAGCAAATGTGTGTATATTGGGCTTCATATGTCTCCATAGGCGACTGCGAGTATGGCATAGCATTGCAGCCCCTCCCAAAATGATGCTACACGTACCCTCACCACATCATAAAAGTCGCCCACCCACCTTTCCGCAAACATGCCAGAAGCGCTGCAGAATCTCTGTAACCTCATAATGGTACGAAAAGCGTCATTGTATTGTATCCTTATGGCAGCGAATGATCTTCTACGATATTTTACTCAGAGGTGGCAAGCATAAAAACTCATGACAGTATTTTTATGTTTTTCATCTCATGTTATAATACTTATTTTCAAGTATTTGGGCTCTACGCTGCATGTTAATGAAATCATTATTATTACCATGTGTACATACAGAATGCCACGGGGTTTTTAGTAGTGGGTAACAATAGTAGGGTTACCCATGAAAAGGTAGGTTGGACCAAGGGTCAAATAAACCAGTTTATAGTAATTTGGTAGCCTGGTTTATTAAGCCAACCATCCGCCATATGCCATACAACCCGGTCTTCCGTAGTTACAAGGAAGTCACTGGCCTGAATCGTTCTGATTCCGCTGACGAGCTCCGGTTTGGTCTTCTGTAGATTTCAGTCTCAGTTTTGATCAGATGGATGAATCCTCCTGATACCAGTAATAATTCCTGAATCCAGAATCAGGAATATGGTCACTTGCAACTAGAATTCTGGAACTGGAATCTTGTAAATGGAATCCTGGAAACTCAGAGTGCATGTATTAGACCGGGCGTAGGCACGATCGGTACATAGACGAGCGTTCAAGGTCCAGTGGCTCGAAAAACAAGCACGGACTAACAGCGCAACGTTTACAATTTAGAAATCTTTAAAACAGCTTACAATTTATTATTATAAGCGCTAAATTCAATCCCAAATAATAGGAACTCGCCCCAGAAGGGTTCCTATGTAGTATCTACGCCGAGACGAAGAAACGAGTAATTAGAACCAAACTCAACAAGTAAACAAGTGTTGCCTTCGAAGGTGTGATCCGTGTGATCATTACTCATATAACTGTGCGACCGATAATTAAAATTACTCTTGACAATCCAAAACTCGCGACGCGCTTCAGGGTTACGGAGACGCAGTTTCGAGAACCTCTTAGCGATTGCATTTATTATGTAGTTTCCGTAGATAGTACTTTTGTTCGACTTATTTATTTTATTAAGATATTTATATTATTTATTTACGTAGTTCAAGTTATTTATTTACATATTTTAATTATTTAATGTAAGATTACATTTATTTATTTTTCCAAGAAAACTATGGTGTTTCTATGTTTTATATGTATGTGGGTGGTTTCCACGAAATCTAGTTTCATCCTAAGAAATTAATTTGAAAAATGAATTTAATTTGTAGTTATTTTACGAGTATTTGACTAGAACTAGAAGTAGTAACTATAATTCGATAAAATAGCGCTCCCCAGAATAAATGTGTTTCAAAAATACGTAAGGCTTAATGTATGGTGAATAGGGATTGCAATCCGGTGCCAAATTCAATCCGGTCGGATCCGCCCGGATTGGTCACAACCAAATTATCTATCCTGTTCATTCCAAAAGAAATTAAATGATGTCTAGTGGCAGATTTTAAACTTTAGAAAATTGTAAAAAAGACTAACATTTTAATAAAATTTTAGAACAACCAAGCGGATTTTATTTTTTGAAAAACATTTTCTCTAAATTCAATAGTAACCATTGACCTTCACACTCTCTTCAGGTTTAGCACGCATGTTTTGAAAAACTCATTTACAGAGCGCCTGAGGAATCATGTCGATTTCGGCTCGAATATGTTTTTTAGCTACGTGATAGTAGCCAAATTTGTTTTGTAAACGACGGATTTTAAATATCCCCATACGAAAAAACCATATAGTCTCAAATCTGGTGTCCTGGGTGAAACGTTGTTTCTGAAAATGACTACCGCACTGTGTTCATAGACACATTATCTATAAGAGCTGTTGCCCCGTCCTGCTAGTACCACGTATTTCGGTTGAAGTGGTGATTATTCTGTAATTCTAGTCTGAAAAACCTTTTATCGTCTCACTATATATCTATCCGATTTACGATCACAAATTGGACAGGCTGGTTTAAAAAAAGAGGTCCGATAATTGCATATGCGCGTATCATTACACACCACACTAATCTTAACCTTGTGCTTTGCAAAGGCTTTTGATGCATTTGTATTGAGTTGCTAATATCTCACTAACGATAAATCTGCTTGTTGACATATCCTCAAATGTGTAAGTGAAAGTACCTCAATACGGTATGGATACTTAAATCTATGGCGTTCTTTAGACTGCAAAAACTCACTCAAAATGTGAGCCTCGACAGCAAAATCACGGTGCCTTCTGCTCTACTATTCTATTATTCTACTATTCTATTTACTAAAAAATCAGAAATTAAAATTTTATTTCTGAACGCGGCAAGTGCCAATAGCGAGCAGGACGTTGTTAAAATCCCAAATGCTGCGGATTAATGCATTCAAAGTTCGTTATCTGCTATTGGACAACTTGTATATAAAAGACGATTAAGCGAATGTGTTTGTTTGACATGCTCGTTATAGAATGTACCTTTAATGCAATATAAATAACTACATACTTTCAATTTAAAATGTTAGCTCATCGCTATATAAGAAGGAATGCATTTCACTGAAGTGTTAAAATAATTGTATTTTCGAAAAAACATTGTATTTTTATAAACTTATAAAACTTCCAATTAGTTTACTAAGAAACTATTGTATTAAAAATCCGAAAGTGTTTAAATCTAGAGTTTGAAACAAAGTGAGGGAATGATCTTCGTGACTTTAGCATTTTTTTTAAATTTTATTTACACGTATTGTTCGGGAATTATAACCACAGACAATGGAGCTTATAAGGAAATAATAGGTATCTATCGATAGAAGTCCGCTCGAGAATATCTATGTACGTGTCTAGTATATAAACGCCTAAAATAGTTATCCTTTTTAAATAAGTAAATTGCCCAGCTCGATTTCAATCTACCTATTCGAACTTCACAAAACATCGCTCAATATTCAAAACTCTTTGATCCGATTCGAAGAGAGCACTTGTCATCTGGCCGTTAAGCCACCTGCCTGCATGGATTAGTCGGAGTCACGGTCCACTTCCTCCACCCATAAAGTATTTTCCACGCGAAACGCTAAAGTGGTTCATTGATCGTTTCGCGATGAAACTTTAATAATAGTACCTCGGACTAATAGCCGAAACGTGACTCGAGTTAGAGGGCAATTTTGAAAGAGAACCTTAAGAATATCATACACCAATAAAGTGAATGAGCTCATGCGACGTACTAAAGTAAAATAATATAGAAAAAATTATAATAATTTTGACACATTAATATTTTTATGATACATTGTTCAAATGTAATATTAAAATAAAATATATAAATAAAGTAAAATAGACCATAAATAGCGATTATACTCAGTGTACAATATACATACGTACATCTCTACCTCGTATTACTAAAAGGGTAGATATAGAGAAACAAACGTCACGGTTCTTCCTACTTTTTTTACACACATTTATGCCCAGGTAGGAACGTGTTTTTAACACTTCTATCAGCTAACATTTTGGCTATTTCTGCATTATAAGTTAGCCTTAGCTTTTCCTTACTCTGTTTCTTACTCTGTTTGATGTTATAAAATGTAATATATTAACAATTAATATGCAATAACGTATTGCGAACAACGACAAATTATTCAAGAAAACAGTAGCAAACACCTAAATTTTGCATAACACTATCCAATTTATTCCCCTTCACAAAGGTCTTATCTTGAATGAGAGAAGCTTGTCTTAATGTTGTTAATTTAAGACTACGGCTTCGGTAACGATTTCATTGTGATGCGCTCTCTTAAATACTTAGGCCCCTAAAGTAAGTGGAATAGGTATTGAAAATTTGATAACAAACGTTTTACACAAACCCATTACAATACATTGACGAATTTTTATATCGTCTATAACATTTACTTAACTATATTACATGATACAAAATGCTTGTGTCAGATATACAAAATACTGGCCCATCAGAGAAACGCTTTTAGATTTTCTTATCGGCTTATATATTTAAGTGCGTAAAATGAAAATGGTCACGCCTCAAATTCTAAGGAATTCGTATACATTCACATCACGTACATAATAATTCTGTGATCTCCTTTTGCGTACCGCCTAAGAAATTGTTTTGATTTTACCACCTTATTCATTTTTAAATTATTGGTTAAGTAATAACCAGTGCGTCTGTTATAAGCTGCGAGTCCTAAGTCATCCTCTAAAATACGCGACATGGTTCTGGACGCTATATTCATTTCCCTAGATAAAATCTTTTGCTTTCGGAAAGGATTTCTCCGGATTCTTTCTTACACTGTTTTGATCGCCTTTTTAGTACGAATAGTACGTGGACGGTCAGATCTTTTTCTGTCACAAGCAGAAGACGTTCCATTATACCTGTCACAAACTTTCGTCTAATACCAAGCGGACGGAGAGATTCAAAAATTGCATTTGGCTCCATACCTACTTTGTGTAATGCTATCACAGCAATCCAGTTTTCTTTATTATCCCACTTCATTTTAATATCACAAAAATATTTAACAAAGATTGGCACGAAAATGGGAAAACACTATGAATATGAGAATGACAGGTTCCAAATTCCCATGTAATATTATTGTTTTTTTTTATTGTAACATCATTTATGACAAGAAAAGTAATAACATATAAATAATGTTGTCAAAACTGGTAATTCAGTTTTGGTATAAGGTAAGGACTACGAAAGGTCGCCTCGAATGGTTAGTGGTATGAAGATAAAATGTATGTATATATATTTTATACCTATGTCAAAGATATTTTTCAACATTAAATAAGATAAGTAATAAAATAATTATGTTGTTAAATGTGGTTATTCAGGTAATCAAATCACGGATAATTTTTTTCTCGTAGGTGTTATTTCAAATTTATTTTTTTCGTTAGGGGTGAACGACATCGGACAGTGTACACGATTTTATATCGCCTCATAATAATATGGAAATCTGATTGTGTTTACGGCTTCAGAATAAACTTCATTTTATTACACGTTAGTTTTTGAGTCAGGTTTTTATAGGTATCCATAAAGTTAAATGACTAGATAAAGAATGATATTGTCGAAGCTCGTAATAAATGGTATAATGGTCTTGTTGTTTTAATTAATGCAGAGTTTTATTGAATTTAGGAAGCGTTAAATTTATAGCAGAAGTGTTATTGAATACGAAATTCATTAACAACAGTTAAAACTTAAGATGTCGCTTTTTAGGGTACCATACTTGAAAAGGAAAAGAGAACCTTTGTAAGATTATTCACGCGTCCATTTGTCCATCTGGTTGTCTGTGGCAGCCAACCTTTTCAAAAACCAGACGATTATTAGGAAAAAACTTAGAAATAGTATGTCTACCTTATACGTACACTGTTATACTCAGGGGGTGTCAACTTTGTATGGAGCTATTGCAGACTTTACATGGAAACAAAATGAAAGTGACAACAGACGTAGAAAGAAAGAAAATAGAAAATACCAGGGATATCATTACAAAATATAATTAATCGATATTATGTAACAATGTACTGATATCGATTATTGATACTGAAATTTTATTTATTTTGTTAATTTATTATAATTATTTTAGTACTGCGTATAAAAATGACAATAATCAAATATTTTACTTCATTAAACAAAGATATTTATAAATAATTTGAACAAAATTAACACATTTTGCTATCGATATTAATAATTGAATAAACTACTAATTGAATTCAATAATATAGCAACCCTGTTTGATGAAATGTCAAAGACTACAAATCGAAAAATTTTCTTCATGACCGTCGATTATTTTTTATATTTGTTTTTAGCTTTTCTGTGTTTCGCATGAGCTATTCTCCCCTGATCACTTGAGGAAACTCGCATTGGTGTGTTTGAGAATTGTGGATCAAGACAGTGACTTTTGAAAGGATTTTTGTTATTATATCCACATTTAATTGTAATCAGAACTCGTGAAATTAAAAAAATTATCACTAATTCTGTTTGTTTTATTAACTTTCCAAGTTACATTACCTTACTATCCGTTGAACTAAATAAAAATAAGCGAAAACTTAATAGTTGAAACATTAACTTTATCAAGCAAAGTTTTCGCTAATTTATATTTACTTCAGTCATCTAAGAAAACACGCTCAGAGTACAATTTAAATCTCCGCCATTTTAGTTTATGGAAGCATTACCAGATGGCGCATAGTCTACACTTTTTTTGTATAGAGTTGTAATTCTTCTCCTTGGAGTATATGTGTTCTGTGGTTATACTCTACTACTGCACAATACAATACACTTACATAAAAGAATTAAATATGAGAAAAGTCGTTTACTCAAACTTAACTTAATCTATTCCCTACCTACGAAACGACTGGATTTAAAATTAAAAATGTTAGAGAATATAATGCTTTACGTACTTGTAGTTTATTTATTACTATTACGTATTTTATTGAATGTTATACGAAACCCTGTGCGTCCCAGTCCATTGCGCATGTAAGTAATCAAATGTTTTATTATGGTACTTCTGTATTTGCATACCACTTCATACGAATGATTAATTTTTAATTTTAATAATCTATGTATCAATACGTAAAGAGAGAATTTTTTACCCCTGTTTAAACGCCACAGATGCTAGGTTGGTCTTCTTAACATATTTTCATATCCTAATGTTCTACGGCCTTCTGCTGTAGGGATCTGCGGCGCATATTAACACCATTTTTATTTTACAAAAAAGAACCATATGTGCCATCTACAGTATGAATGCACGAGAATCACTAAGAGATCGTTTTAAAGAAATTAATGTACTCACCTTGCCGTCCTTATGCATCTTTGAAATTATTATGTATACGAGGACAGATATAGATTTATTTATAAAGAAAGGCGATATTGGTGGTATAGAAACCAGAGATCGAGATAAATTGGTTACTCCAATATTTAAATTACACAAGTCAAATGTTTCATTTTTGGGTAACTGCATTCGTTTTTTATAATAAATTTCCTCAAGAAGTCACTCGATTAACACAAAATAAATTTAGATTTGTTATAAAACGTACATTGATTAGACAATCATGCTATAAAATAAACGACTTCGTTGAAGATAAAATAATAGTCTGGAAATTATCTTCTCTGCGGATGCATTTACTCAAAGATTTACTTCGAAGATACCTTGTAATTGAGTTTACTTGAATAAATTGATTTGACTTTGACTTTGAAACACATTACGCGCACGGAGAAGTGTGATATTTGCTATAGTTAAAGTTTATATGAAGGAATGCAGAAATCTTATATTTATATGTATTATACAATATGTGCTATGTGTTACAAAGCGAATAATACATTAAAGTAAAAAAATCAAAACATTCATTGTTTACGTTCACAACGTCAATGTCAAACACATAATAATGTGGTCAAACAGTCGCACAAAGTAAAAAACAATGGCAAGTTATCATACAACGTTTTATTTCATATCAAATTGCAGCGTCTTAAGATGAAAAAATTTTAAAACGATAGAGTCTGCCTTACTTATGCATAATCGCCGAGATTTATTTTATGAGAAAGCCACTAATCAAAGATATTAACGTTTTTACATTTGAGGTTATGTCAATATGCAATGAATGCATTACTTTTTATTTTTTGCTAAATATTAGGGCAATTGTTCTTATATCCTGCGAAAAATAAATAATTAATTTCATTGCCCTATGAACGATTTCATTGTATTACATATTTTTAGGATTTAGACTAAAGTGTTTATTTTTCCATTAAATACAAATATAATGGAAAGTGACGTATGAGTGGCAACACTGAATGTATTCCCACCAGATTTTCACAGATAAAAATAGAAACAGAGCATTATTATCAGTAAACTGTACATTTCTATGTACAACTCACATTCTTTAAAATTAATGATTTTCTTTATAAATTTGCTACTGTTCATATTGATGACATGTATCTTAAAATTAATGGTCTCCGCAATAGATTTACTAGTTTTATCCAAAATTAACACTTGCTATAAAATTTTGTTTACAACTTTAATCACTGAAAATTTAACGTAGTGTAAGTGTAATAAATGCTCGGGAGGCATTTCTAAAGACAAATGCAGGCTAAAATTTAGATTGCTTCACGTTGGGTAAAAATTCACAAAATTCTTTTGTAAATTTTCTTTTGTAAATTCACACTCATTAAGATTAGGTTAGGTATTCTTACCACAACGCGCGAGCCGAGCGAGCGAAGCGAGCATGCCGCGCCAGCGGCCTGCGAAGCGCCAGATCAGAATCCGCTTCATACATAGAGCTGTATTTAAATAGAAGGCCGCACTCTGAGGATGTAGTTGAAGTCGAGAAATTTAGTCTTGAAACATCTCTGTTCCCCTCCATCTCTTTTCATTGCTATTGGTTTATCTATGTATAGCAATCTTATATATGCTAAAATATATCTATATATATATATATATATATATATATATATTTTTTTTCTTTGATCGCGATAAACTTGAAAACTACTGGACCAATTGGCATGGGACCATGACCATTCGACGCGGAATTAGTTGTAGATGGTTATAGGCTACTTATTTTTTAAACTCCATAGACCCTTCACCATTTTTCAAACAAAAATGTACTATTACGTACAAAATTTTCACTTACGCCCAGGGAAGCGGGCGGGAAACGGCTTGTATACTAAAACGTACATTTCTGAGTCATTTGCAAGAGTTAGAAAGACACAAAAATAAAACGTTAGTGATCAAAGGTTTTATAATTTGTCTTCGACTACCTCTTCGGGGTACGATCCCAGCTAGATTCGAAGATTGGATACGATCCATTTCTATTAGTTAGTTTTTTACTTTTTCTTTTTTAATTTATTTGTTCTTAATTCTCATACGATATTGGACCAATAAAAAGACATAAGTGAATGATAACGCGTGAAACGAAACTTGATGGCAAATGTCATTGTTAGAATGACAGTTTGACTGTTTGAAAAGTTTGTACTCTAATTTTAAATAGATTTTATCAGTTTTTTAATAATAATAGTACAAGCTATTAATTTATATAATTTCAGTTTTTTTTCTACGCTGTAACTATTTCATAAAATCACTTTTTTTATGTTAATATCTTTTTAACGAAAGAGTAACATTTTATTGTATAAATATATATTTTTTGATAGCAATTTATAGCAATTTTGTCAATATTTTCACCAAGTTCCAAGTATTATTAAATGCATCCCCATTTAAATATACAATTTTTCTTCGGCTTCTGCAAGATATACTAATTTGCTATAAAAAAGAGTAAATTAAATGATTAAGTTTTGTATATGTCATACTCTAAGACGCTCACAAACATTCAGGTAAAATCCTGCCGTAGTTTTTTGTGATTTGTGAGTTGTGAGCGGTTTTGGATTTGCGAAGTGCATGTTAAGGAGAAAAGGCGTTTATATATAATATATTTACCACTGGATTTTTATTTGCCACAGTGGATGACCACTAGTACTAATTTAAAAGTCAATGTGTGTTATTAACCCTTTCGCGAGCATAGGCAAAATGTTTGCCAGAGCACATTTTTAAATGTGGCGCCGAATCAATTCGTTAGGTTAATATTTCTTTAATCTTTACGCCGAACGCCATCTCTTAGGCACCATCTACAACACGTTTGATTTCATTCTTTCGAATGACAGAAACAAAATTTGACAGTTTAGTACGGGAATATGAAATGTGCAGTCAATGTTTGGGAGTTCGCACACAAATCCAAAGTAATCTGGAAATCTGCCGTGAAAAATAAGAGTAGCTATATATTTTTGTTATAGTGATTGAATAGGCTATCGATTTTTAATAAAATTTTGTAAAATCATTCAATAGTATATTAATTATGATGCAAAAAAATTGACCTTGCCACTGTCTTAGTACCGTGGCAAAATAATTGCCTATGCTTGAGTGGCTACTTGAGTTTGGTCAAATAGTTGCCAATACCTGATTCGTTTCTTGGTTTCAGATGCCACCTCGAAAAACTCAATTGACAACAAGATAATTGATTGAGAAACAGAAGATGACCTTGAAGTTTACGAATTGGACGCTGAAGATAGCCAGACCTCGGTCAGCAACGTATCTGTTGCTAGCGCTAGTACTTCCACAAGCTCTTCGACAAATGCGAACCCATCACCTAGTAGTTTCCGTCAAGCTACCGACAGTACAGCACCCCTAGTTATAGATAGTATTTTTTCAAAAAACGACAGTGAAAACGGATGGTCTTCAAGTGATGAGGAAACGTTACAGACTAAACATAAGAAGAAAATAATTTGAATGTACCTTCACGAAATGTGGAACCCATACATGATGACGCCTAGTTGTGCGTTAGTGGTACTCATCCCAATGACGATACGGATGACTCTGATAGTGACTAAACAGAATGAAAAAAGGTAGATTTGGAACAGCTGGCTGAAATTAACAAAATATTAGAGGAAGACTGTTTTGATGTTAATATTTACCCGAATTGCTTTTTTCCATTATCTCACCACCAATGGAATACTTTGAACGATTTTTTACAGACATATGCTAAATTTAATATCGGAACAAACTGATTTATATGCCGCCCAAAAAAGGCAAAAAACTGGACTGATACGAATGCGTCGGTAATAAAAGCGTTACTTGGTTTACACATTTTGATGGCTTTACATCCTTTACACCAAGAGACCCAATACTGGTCATCGAATCCACTTTATTATGTTCAACAAATTGCCGATGTTATGCCATTGAAGAGGTACGAGGTACCGGAAGCTGATGGAGTATCTACATCTAAATGATAATACAAAGGCGCCAAAACGCAATGAGCCAGAATTCGATAAATTATTTAAGTTACGACCGCTAATCGATATGCTGATAGACTATTCAGCATATCGATTAGCGGTCGCTTATAGTCGCTTATCTCAAGAATGTTCCATTTCCAAATCTCAATCTGTGGACGAGTGCATGGTGAAATTCGAGGGCAGATCCTCAATCAAACAATACATGCCTATGAAACCGGTCAAGCGAGGGTACAAGATTTGGTCTAGAACAGACTCGGCTACGGATTGTACCAGTGCTAAGTTTGCTGTGGCAAAGCCGAAGGGGTCGTGGAGGTTGACTTGGATCCCAACGTTGTACTTCGCCTAACAGAAGCCATTAGAGAAAAAGGTTGTCATGTAGCATTTGATAACTTTTTTACCTCTGTATTATTGATGCGCGAGCTCTAAATGCATATTTTCAGTACCGGAACAGTGAGAAGCGATCGCATAAGTCTTCCAAAAATGGTCAAGCGAAAAAAAATTATGCCAAAACATACTTCGAAATGGCGAGTTGCTGGTAACACAGCCTGTGTTTAATGGAAGGATACTAAGCACGTTAATGTTCTGACAACTGCATTTCATCCAAAGTTAAATGTCGATGTGCAAAGAACTCAAAAAGATGGAAAAAAAAACTCTTGTGAAATGTCCATTAGCCATTGCACAGTATACAAAGAGGATGGGCGGCGTTGATCGTTTTGATCAAATGAGATCACATTATAAATTGGGACGCTGTTCTAATAAATGGTTGATGCGGTTATTCTATTTTTTAGTCGAAACTGCAGTAGTAAATGCCTTTATACTCTTTAAATCAGTTCACAAAGGAAAAATTATAAGTCAAATCAAGTTCCGTGAAAGATTAGCCTATGACCTAATTGATGGATACACATCGCGGAAGAGGACCGCAGACCAGAACTGGAAGCGTTCCAGAACATCTGAGTCCAACGACGATGTGTCTAAGACTGGTGTACACCGAGAGATTCGATATACCTACTGAACTTAGTGTACATTGGCCAGAAGAATTGCCATCATTTAGGTGATGTCACCTATGCAGTTCTATAACCAGAAACAAGAGATCTCGCATCAAATATTCCAAATGCTTAGTAGCATTATGCACTGTCCAACTGTCACTGTGCTTTGCCAAATTCCACCAACTTGAAAGTTAGACTTTTTTTTTCTATGCTATTTTTTCAAAAACTTATATTACTATAGGGTTTATTAATTATTACATTAGTATGGTATTCAACCACGATAAGACTGGTGTTGTTCCTAAATATTTTAGTTTTTTAGCCATTGTTGACTTTGGTATGATAGTATAACTTTGTTAATACATGGTTTTGTACTTTCTTCGAATTTATTTGTTGATCTTCAAAAGGGTAAACCCTGCGAAAGGGTTAAATATCTCAAATAATCTCAAGTAAGCGGAAAGGTACAATTTCATGTACCTCTGATCTTAAAAAATAGTATATTTTTGGTTAAAAAAAGACAAATCTTGAATAGTCAATTCAAAATAATACTTACAAAAATATTCTTAGAAAGTAGTTTCCATTTACATTGTACACTCATGTTATGATTTTATGTACGTAATATTAACGAGTTGAATCAAAATGTACAAATAGTGAAATCGTGTTGTGTATTGTAATGATAAACCTTTTAGTCACACAGTAATCTGACTTTATCGGAAACACGGTTTGCTATTCGTTAAACATTACAAATATAATGCAACAATAATATTGAGCTTGCAATATTCATAATATAAACGAATATTATAGCACAAATATATTGAATATAAAAAGAAGTAAGTATTTGTATAGGGTCGAAATTGATTAAATATGTATTATTTCTCGAAAATTGTACAACTATAAATAATTGTACAATTATAAATGGGATGTATCATCATGAAGTTTGCGTTTTTAGAATGTTTTTCTCAATGATTCCGTTATAACTTATAATGTTTAGATTCTGTTACAGTTTTAGTTTCAGGAACAGTATCATGTTCTTCTTGAAGTTAGAGAATTTTTTAACCACAAAATGTAGATAATATTATACCCTATTCTCACAGTATGTTAGTTAAGAACGGATAACCCCTCAGACAATAGTTGAACGACGCCCAAATGACAAACGGTGTTATTCAAAGATTATCGCCTGAACATGACTAATGATTTGTCGGATTCCGCTTGCCTCTTCTCTATATATGTTAATTGTACCGAATACTTCCAACACTAATTTACAGTGTTTATTTTACAAGATACGATGATGAACCTGCTGGCTATAAATTCAATACCAAGCTAATTTAAACTCTATTGCTGGGTACTAAGAGTTATTAACCACTTGCGAGATAAAGATAAAAATATTGCCGAGGAATAGATCCTCACACATTGCGTTGTCATTTTAGCTGCGTTTCTGACATACGATTTAATTTTTCATCTTGATGAGAATTGTGTAAACATTAGAGAAACGAAGGGTAGAGCTATTTTAAAATAAATAAGTACATATTCGTTAGTATGAATTCTTAAGATTAATATAAAATAATATTGATAATGACTGGGTGACACGAGGTTAGTAAATGAAACCAGGATAGCATGCTACATAGTACTAGACTTACTGGCTTAAAATCTGTCCATGCAAAGCTGTAGTTAATACTAATAATTAGCGTAATTATATCACAGTTCCTTACGTTGTTATTGTAATATCCTGACTTTATTTACCAGCCTCGTATCACTACAAACATAATATTATAATACTTTGAGATACTAGCTCGCTTACTCGCTTACAGCATTAGAATCTATCTACACGGAGCTAGCTACTAGCTTTCTAGGACAATTTAAACTGGCTTTGTTTAATATGTTGTGGTCAGCGGAGCATAAAAACAAAAAATTTATAGTGTTCGGCAAAAATAATATTTCAGAATTTGAACAAATAAAAGGTTAGACATATCATGCTAGAACATTGTGTACTGTACATACAAGTGGACCATCATGTTTAATCAGAGGCCTCTGAACCTCGGATACAATACTGCTATATCTTTTAATAATATATACTAATTATACTCAGACCAAATTAAAAGAAAAGCGTAACGCTGCGAATAACGTAGCGAGACCGGATATTTAGTTATGTTTTACGTAGGCCAGTGCTGCCATATTGGTTCCTAGTACCCCAGTTATCATAAAAATAACGTTGTCATTAGTAACGTTATTCGACCGATGACGTTATTTTATTAATAAGTAACATATTTTTGTAATTTGACGTCGCTTAATGTACAGACTTGTCCTCGTACAGTTTCATAATAGTACTAACTGTTGTCAGCAATTTCGTCCGCAAGGAACAAAAAAGTAACCTATATCAGAAACACTGCCTACTCTGACAATTTAAACGAAAGTTATTTCGATGTCTACCATTTATATTTTACAGACAATTTAAAATTAAACAACAATCTAACATCCCCATTCTTCCGTCCTTCATCTGTTCGTGATCGTATTTCGTATTTTTTCATTGCTATATTTTATTTTCAACAATCATGCCATCTATCGATATAAAAAACCCGCGATATAACATTTCCGTGGAGGCACGTTCGTCCGGTGCCTACAATTCACGCACACATGTTTACATTTCACCTATCAGTACACGAAATAATCTTTCAAATGTGTGCTATTTTATACACGAAAACTAAGTTTGTGTGCGTGTTTTGGAGACATTGACTACATAAACGACATTGTAGAGTTAAATGGAGTTAATAAATTCAAATTCAAAAAATTAAAGTAATGGTACCGTTCTTGCTCGTCAGTATTGCTGTATTAGTAAGTATAATTATGTATTAAGATGATGTTCTTTCGAACGCACTTTATTTATTCTGGAAGGTGTGGGACCACTTCGGTACTTACGTATTTCTTTCCAAAGACAGATACTATTTTATTTTTCAATTAGCTTGTAGTAGTATAAGCAGAAAAGACAATGAAGAAAGCTGTGTGAAATCCCCAACTTCATTAACTCATGAAACGAATCGAATAATATTTTTTTCCTAAGTAGAACGAACACCTAGTGAAAATAACCACTTGAACATAAAACGGTCAAGCCTACGTAATCTAAGAAAAATGTCGTAGTACCTCACAATTTCGAGGGCAAATTGTTTTTAAGGAAGCTTTTAAGAAAAACTCATGCGTATCTGAAGTTGAAAAGTTTGAAGATGTATTTAAAAATGTATATTGTTTCTGAGAAACATCTTGAGTACGGTGTGACATAACGAGGTTTAGCTTCAAAGTTAGGTCGGCGCCACTTAATAATATAACGGGAGTAACACCACCACCCCACTTCCAGGGCTCAACAAAAAATACTGTTTCAGCACGCGAATCAAATTTAATATGCATGCCGTTTATGTAAACTCTGCTTATAGAGTTGCATATTATGATATCGACAAAAAGTTTTCTTCCTAAATTCATTTTTTGCTTTAAATAACTAAAAAACTAAATAAAACTACAGAAATATTATTTATGCTGTTATGTATTCTTATCTAGTAATAAAATTATTATTTTCAAATTTGAACTTTATAACGACTGTCCTTTTATGTTTTCTACTCTCTTGTAAAATGCATATGCTATAAATGGTTTTGATATGAAACAGTACAGATCATCTCACGTCATTTCTCATAGAAGTTGATAAAACATTAAACAGCAGTGAAATCTTTCGTTTACTGATGGAAAAGCAGACCCGGTGTTGCTAGCTCATCGCTTATACAAGTTACTTATAATAAAACCTATTATTTATATTGTATCATACATTTAATATCTCTTGTGTGCCACAAAATTTCTTCCGCAAATAAGACAAGAATTTTTTTCTCGCCTTATTTACGGCCTGTATAATTTGGTATGTCATTTTTTATTGATAATAATATTATTAACTACGGTAACATAGTTGTTTTTATCGATAGCAGTACCCCATCTCTAGTCCGAGCTAACAAGGTGATTATTGCTAGGGGCGGGACGAGTTCACTCGATAACCGCTCTTTACAACATTCCAGCGGCGTATATAATTACGTTAATACCGATTCATGAGAAAATGAAACAAATATTTTCAATACAAGCGAGTATTGTGAGAAGTGATCTGTTTCATACATAAACGCAAACATGTATACATTTTAAGCTATAAATATTGGAGTTCGTAAGTGATTAAGATGGAGCTAAAATTATTTTCATTTCCAGATCCATTACAGAACAGAGAAAGTATATAATGTTTCTCTCCAAACTACTGGAATTATTAGGTGTAATTGTAGTTGGGTATTTCTTTAAAGTTGGTTTTTATACGAGCTGTTTATTCGTTATGGATTTCTAAAAACGTTATGTACATTATTTTCATACGAAAATTTAGAACAGACTTAAAAGCTTAGGACATACTTACATAACAATAGACATACGATGTAAGTACTTATATATTTGTAATAATTTTCTAAAGAAAATCACCGTTATCAACATTTGGATATCACAAAATGTCTTGATTATTGTATTTATGCGAAACTGACTATTTTAGTGATAAATTTTGAAATCGAAACACTCATAAAATTCTTATTAGCACACCATATTTTTTTGGTGACTGGTTACTTACTGACGTGGGTGATTCTGGGTTAAGTGGAGCTTTTACTCACAAAACTTAAGTGACAGTCACCCTCAGCGCGTAGCTGAGGGGCTCGGGAAATCCTGCGGAACACACTAGAGTTCTATTCGCACTTCTTGTAGGGGGCAGTAAGAGACCCCCGCCCTTACATACTCACAGTGTCACAACAGCTTGGATCAAACGGTTTGTCGTCCCGGATGACTGGAATTCATTTCTGGTTATCCCGACTCCGAATGCGCCTTTAGTCACTTCTTATAGCTGGCGAGGAACACCGCATCCTTATTCTCGGGCCCAGGCTACAGAGCTGAGCATACCATAATCTATAAATTTATTTCAGAATCGGTAAGTAATGCGCAATATCTTCAGTTCTCTGATATTAACAAAATATTTGCGTCGTTTTCAGTGTTGTCCAACACTAAAAAACATTCAGAAAATTCTTTATAAAAACATTCAACCGATAATGTAGGTATTTCAACTAAATAAACACCTGTCTATGTGGAATATGCAACATGAAATGGTAATGTCGTTGTTCTCTGAGGAAAGATATTTGAATGATACGTCTTGAATCTGACACATGAAGCTGCCTCAGACGAGATATAAGATTTATTTACGTAATTCTTATTTATTTAATTCTTGAAAATAATGCTTAGCTAATATGTTAATTTCGAGACATTTTATTTATTAATATCGATATTATTACCACAATAATAATATGTTAGAATCAATAACATTTATAATGATGAAACAAAAAATTTCACAAGTAGGCGCTAGGCGCCATGTCAGTGCCCAAAAATGTAAAAATTAGTAAGCTTACGGTTTTCATAAAAAACAGGTCTTAGTGCTTATTTTTACTGCAGAGAAACGAGAGTTGAAGTATTCCCCAACATTTTTGTTATGAGAAAAAAATAGGAAAATCTGATGAGAAATGAATTGGTCATGGTAACGTTTAAAGTTACAGATATTTCTGTTATGTGGTACACATTTCAAACAAATAAATTTCTTCAAAATCATTCAAATATTTCAGTTACATTACCTCTACAATTACTTGAAAGTATGTGACAGGTAATCGCGCCATGATTTCACCGCCAACTTTTCGTCTGAGTCGCCTTTAGAAGTCGGACCTCATCTAAAGTGGGTGGTCCGTCGATCAGGCGATACCACAGGCTTCAAGCAAATTGCCATGCATGTACCTACTAGTTTATGCTTACCTATCTCGATTACGTATTCTAGCCAATTATTACATAAACCCTTCCCATGCGTTGACCATTTATATGATGTACTCAAGCCTTCAAAACTGGACTGTAATTACGTGGCTCGAATCATGTTTCGGAAGTTTTTTTATGGTATCTATTGAATTATTTATAGCTTTAGTAATGGTGATGTCAGAAAAAATGTAATGTCTAATATCCGGTTTCTGAATTGATTGTTACATTGGTTAAACAAAGCAGGGCCGTGGAAATTAGGTACATACAGCATTCACAAAAAAAAATTACAACTAGAAGATTTTGCGAATATTTCTATAGTTTGTGTATAATAATTTAATAATCCTTTTCTGTCTGGTCTAGTAGAGAATAAAATAAAATGTGGTTGTCTTCCCATGCAAATCTTAAAAAAGAGTCAGCCAGAGGTAGAAATTATTATAAGGAAGTTTTATAGGCGATGGGCTAGGAACCTTCTGTATTGTCATCTGTTTACAATTTGGTTCTACCATCTCTTTTCTACCACTGAACAACCAGACGTAGAGACGGACTCCATCTTTATGGTATATTGTTGACATCTCATTCATACGCACGAAGCATTAAATTTTGTTTCTTTATTCACAATGCGTACTGCTAAGGTATGTAATGTCTATCTGATAGATATTCCATCTATCTATCAGCTATCTGATAGCGATATTTCCTCAGTGATAGAACTCGGACATGTTAGAGGCATGAGTGAATAAGTATCTTCTGGGCAAGCGTGTTCGATATTCTACTTCGTTACTGGTTTCCATCATGCAGAACCGAGGTCAACGTACGCCTATTTAAACGTATGATAAAAATAATAATTTTTAAGCCTATTGCTTAGCTTATTACTTAATACTCAAAAAGTACAAACGTTAAAGTACGAACTTATTGCTCAAAAATTTTTTATAAAAAAATTAAACCGACTTCAAAAAAGAACACTGAAAAGTATGAAATAACTATCCTTTACTAATCAAAACTTAAGTACAAAAATAACTTTGTAAATATGATACAAATACCTATGTAATTAAATTTGACAGTTACTGAAGTCGGTGCCAAGCCTACTAAGCTAATAGACTTTCTGTTGTCCAACATTGATTTAGCACTTCCATTCTATTGAAGAGCACAAACCGTGGGCTTTCACAATAAAAAATGTGAACAGATCGAACATGGGATATTATTGGCCATTATGGTCATTATCAATATCATATCATATCAATATCAATCAGTGATAAAACTACACTCTAGGGGTATTCTTACAATCCGAAGACGACAGCCACCAGCCGTATTCTCCGTCCGTCACAAAACTGACTATACTGACTGAATTTATCATATCACAGGTAATTTATATCTTCTCCCTACTACCATTATACCATGTGGGGACAACTATAGTTAACAAATGACATACAAGAGAATCATCAATATAAATGAATAAAGGTTATAACCAGGTCGCGTTGTTTGGTGTATCATCGAAACCAAAGCTTCAATATCAGTGAAATTTCAATAGGACCAATTTGAAAGTGTATCCTTTCAAACAAAAAAAGAATTTTCCAAATCGGTTCATAAATGACGGAGTTATGAGGTAACAAACATAAAAAAAAAAACATACAACCGAATTGAGAACCTCCTCCTTTTTTGGAAGTCGGTTGAAAAGGAGTCAAGGTGCAATTTTGTTGTGCGTGCAATGCTCTGTGCTTTGGGAAGGGGATAATAAAGTCGAGTTCAACACAACACATGCGAGTTATCGATATTTTGTTATGGCAAATTATTATAGATCACATAATTTCTGATAAAATTAACTACTAGATTGTTGGCAAAAAGTCAAAAAGTCAAAAATTATTTATATCTTAATTATGTATTTTTTAAATACACTTGAAATCGTTGAGAATTATGATATATAATAATTTATGAATCTACCACACTTCTTAAGGCAGTATGCCTTCTGTGTAAAACGTGCAAGAAACACAGAGGTTGCTCTTTTAAACATATGTCTTAATCATTATTACATAATTATTCTATTATACACTTATAAGAAGTAATATCTGCTTGGTGGTTGAGCGGTTAATCCCAAGCATGCTTATCCTTTAAATAATCAGAGGTTTTATAATAACCTTTAGAGCACAATTTACGTTTGACTATATTTTTGAATCTACTCAAAGGTAAGTTCTGTATGCCATCAGGAATCCTATTGTATAAGTGTATACAGATACCCACAAATGAGTTTCTAACCTTGTGGAGTCTAGTAGTATGCGGTGCAAGCTTATTCTTGCCTCTTGTATTTTATGCATGTACACGACAAACCTTCAAGAATGCAGTTACATTCTTTTTTACATATATTATATTTTCATAAATATACTGTGACGCCAAAGTTAGAATCTCAATTTCTTTAAATTTATCCCTTAGTTATCAGTAATAGTTATCACTACCTCGGGCCCCAGCTTGTAAATTACAGGAATCGCTCTCTTCTGCAAAAATTGATGTGATGTCATGCGACACCAGTTAGGAACAAAGCTCCTTCGGATAATATAGAAGCAACACAATTTGCAAAATAATCGCTATCTTGGATTCGAAAATAAACATAATTTTCGTAATCAGCACCCCGAGAAACCTATAATGTGACACCCATATCGATTTATCCAAAATAAAAAAGGTATTATTCGCCATCTTGGATTTGAAAATGAACATCATTTTCGTAATAATATGAAGAATATATCTACACATTACTGAAGACATCGGCTGTTACTTGTATGAGCATATATCTCTTTGCCTTCCCTTGCAGTGGAAAATCGTCATTTCCGCCATCTTGGATTTGAAAATGAACGTCATTTTCGTAATCAGCACCCCAAAAACCTAGAATTTGATACCTATATCGATTTATCCAAAATAAAAAAAGTATTATTCGCCATCTTGGATTTGAAAATGAAGATCATTTTCGTAATAATATGAAGAATATATCTACACATTACTGAAGACATCGGCTGTTACTCGTATGAACATATATTTCTTTGCCTTCCCTTGAAGTGGAAAATCGTACAAAGAATAAGGAACTTCGTTCCAAATACGACTATAGCACTTCCGTTCAAAGAGAATGTAATATAGTATATACCTAGTAAGGTAACTTCCGTTATATATTTTTCTTACGGTTTTAGTCTCACATTTTTTTCAGTTCGGTCGCGCAGCAAAATCCCTATTTCCTCCAAGCCTACCGTGAGGAACTATCGCTCCAACAAAGATGGCATGTATATCAGCGGCATTGCCCCAAAGTAGGATGTCATATGTCATAAGACTATGAAAGGCGGACAGACTTCACTTCTAAAAACACAAAGTTCATTCTTGAGTTTGTCTTTATTTGAAAAAGTATCAAATGTAATGCGCAGTCTTGATAATTCTCGTACTTGTTTTAAGATCTTATATCAGATTTTTTTTAGCGATGGCAGTATTTTTAAGCGTTTGCAAAAAGGTGTTTTAAAAAAAATTTACACGGTAGATCTTCTAAATTAAAATTGCACTCTCTTCTATTGTGTGTAATATTGCTGACTCCAGTATGTAATATTTGCATTTACGCATGCAAATATTACACACAAGTGGTAAAATTAGTACCAGTTCTTACGCCATTACTTCCTATAATTATTCGGTTGTTTACGTCAAGTCAGTAGCCTCTTAGAAAAGCGGTCGTGGCAGATTAGAGAGACACTGGGGTGATTCCATCAGCGTTAAGTTTTTACAATTATGGAACGGAATGTTAAACACAATATACAACAATATATCTATACATATAGATTAAATTGAAGTGTCTGTCTGTGACTTTGGAATAAAGATTTTTTTAAGCTTACTAGCTAACTTTGGAATAAAGTTTTTTTTACGTAACCAAAACCCAAACACGTATTTATAACATTTTTGTCTGTCTGTCTGTCTGTTTGTTTGTCCGATCCAATCTCCGAAACGGTGAACCAATTTTGACGGGTCTTTGATTGACAAGTAGAGGAGTTTTTAAAAAATTATTACGTTACTTTTTATACCGAAAAAATTCCAAATTTAACACAGGTAAAACCGCAGTTAGTATAGTAATAAAAATACGAACTAATTTCGACATTTTTTCGCTTTTTCAAATCTCGTTATTATCCTCTACAACTACTGTCAATCGTAAACTAACACCGAAGTACGCTTTTAAGACGCTTGTGTATACGTCATTCTCTTATTATTAATTTTATTTATTAGGCTCCGTCATAGACGACGACGACCTCCGTGGCACAACGGCTAAGCGCGTCGGAAAGTAAACGGGGGTTGCGGGTTCGATTCCCGCCTCGAGTCTGGGTGTTTATATATAATACTAGCTGAACCCGCGACTTCGTCTGCGCGGATAATTTTTTCGGGCTTCCCAGATTGGGTTTGATTATATGTACATTGCATAGTATGTTTAAAGTTTGTTTTTGAAAAAAGTCTACGTCTAGCCTACGTCTGTCTCTGGGCACATACTATCCTGTACCAAATATCATAATTAGTTCGGCGGTTCAGCATTTCCCATTCAAAGTTGCATCCCCTTTTTCACCCCATTAGGGGTAGTTTTTTTGATTAAAAAGTAGTCTATGTCCGTAGTTGGACACCTGGGTCCAACTATTTCCATGCTACATCATAATCAGTTCAGCGGTTTAGCATTTCCCGTACAAAGTTTTGTCCCCTCCCTCTCGTCTCCCTTTTCACAGATGTTTGATAAAAAAAAGTAGCCTATATTTTTTTGATAAAAAAAGTCTTATCGCAGCACAAAATTGTATCATTACCAAGTTTCATAAAAATTTCATCCCCCTTTTCACCCTCTTAGGGGTAGATTTTTTATAAAAGTAGCCTGGGTCCGTTTTCTGTTATCAAACTATCTTCTTGCCAAATGTCATCATTATCCGTTCAACGGTTTAGCCATTTCCCGTACAAAGTTTCGTCCCTCTCCCTCCCGTCCTTCTTTTCACAAATTTTTGAAAAAAAAAGTAGCTTATGTAATTTTGATAAAAAGTCTTATCACCGCACCAAAATTGTATCATTTCCAAGTTTTAGCGTTTCCCATACAGACTTTCATCCTCTTTTCACCCTCTTAGGGGTAGAGTTTTATAATAAATAGTCGTCATAATCGGTATAGCGTTTTAACCATTTCCCGTACAATGTTTCGTTCCTCTCCATCCTCCCGTCCCCATTTTCACAGATTTTTGATAAAAAAAATAGCCTATGTATTTATAATAAAAAAAGTCTTGTCACCGCATCAAATTATATCATTATCAAGTTTTAGCGTTCCCCATACACAGTTTCACCCCATTTTCGCTTTCTTAGGGTTAGATTTTTTTATAAAAAGTGGCCTATGTCCGTTCACTGATGTCAAGCTAACTTCTCGCCAAATGGCATCATAATCGGTTCAGCGGTTTACCATTTCCCGTACAAAATGTTGTACCTCTCCCTCCTGTCCTCATTGTACAGATTTTTGATAAAAAAATAGTCTATGTATTTTTGATAAATAATGTCTTATCACCGCACCAATTTTTATCATTACCTAGATTTAGCGTTCCCCATACAAACTTTCATTCCCCTTTTCACCCTCTTGGGGGTAGATTTTTTATAAAAAGTAGCCTATGTCCGTTCTCTGATGTCGAACTATCTTCTTGTCAAATTTCATCATAATCGGTTCAGCAGTTTACCATTTCCCATACAAAGTTTCATCCCCCTTTTCATCCCTTTAAGGGCAGAATTTCTAAAAAAATAAGTAGCCTATCATGAGCACAATCACATGGTCTTACTGCGTACCGACTTTCGTCAAGATCAGTCAAGCCGTTCTTCAGTTATAAAAGGACATACAGACAGACAGACAGACAGACAAAAATTTTAAAAATGGTAAAGTCGAACTCAGTGAGTCACACAACGACTATTTACCACAAAATTTTACAAATAAATTAAAATTACAGACGCTAGAGATTTATATAGTAGTATAGATGTATTTATTTACAAAAGAAAAATATATAAGCAGTATATCAGTTGTCTAGCACCCATAACACAAGCGCTGCTTACTTTGGGACTAGATGGCGCTGTGTGAAATGTCTGAGTGTATTATTATTATTATTAATATTATTATTATAGAGCACTCAACCTATAGAGATAAAATATCAGACCATTTTATTCACCACTGCTCAGTTTATTTCCACTAACAAGTATCAACTCTAGCTCGCATTGAGCACTACAGAACGAAAACTGGACATATATTTAAATATATATGAAATGACTTATTACTCTATTCGGTGTTATGGCAAAAACAGCAAAAAAACAAACTATAAAACAGAACGCCAGTAACTGCAACAGTGTTTACCATAGACGTAATTTGTTTAACACAAAATAAATGACATGGCTGCTATATAGGTTGAGTGCTCCATGGGCTCCATGTAGGTAATTAAAACAGGTAATATTTTTCCTGTAAGTGATTATGGGTCAGGATACAATTTAGTAACAGATTTTTTTACTTAAAATTGATTGCGGGTCACACATCTGACAATCACAAATATTTTACAATCAAATTCTTTAAAGAATTCTGAAAAAAAAAATGTTATTATATTAGAAAGACGTATTTGTATTGATAATAATGTTATTATTTACAAAAAGTCGGCTTTCGGTAAATTACAATAATTGTTTAAAGGCTTTTATTAAAGTTTAATACAATAATCATTATAAATAAAACGATAGAATAATTATTATTAATAAATAATTTTATTACTTATATCTATTCTTTCTAGAAACTACATTAAATTTTTACTTATTTATAGATAAGGTACCTAAGTACTAATCGATAAAAAATTCACGAAACAAAAGTTTCTTTACTTTTTAAGCGATATTTGTAGCCCGTAATATGAGTTAACACGTTAACTTCAGAAGCATGTGGTGTCCCAGAAAACTATTTTGTAAGGCTTTTATCTCGTTTTCACGAGAACGGGCTTGAGTAAAAAGTTTAGCAAAGTTGTTCAAGACACAACAGGTGTTCGTGATGTGATGATATTAGCTCCTTTTTAAAAGTTTACTGCTTATAAAAAATGTGGGTCATATTCAATAAAATATAACAGGAGAAATATTATATTTAAACTTTGCTTCTGAAATGAGTAGTCGCCCAAAGTTCTACGGTAGGTATTGAAAGATTTAGAGGAAATGCTACACAGAATTATAAAGTTTACAATTCGAAACATAACCGCACGGGAATAATTCAACGGTTTATTATGCACTCTTGATAATAAGTATGGGATGAAGTTTGTTATAGGCGCCGAGGCGGACGGCGGCACGGTGGCGCGGGGCGTCGTGGACGTCGTGGGGCGGAGTTTCGTAGCGCCGCTCAGTCGGTGGGCCGCCGCCGTCTGTAACACACGCACTTTACCGCGCATTCGGTCACATGGCACACGATCCGCGATGTCGTTTCAACCGCGTGAATATTTATGACGCGATCAACCACTTCGCTTCCTCATAAATGGCAAAGGTGCCCTCGATGCCTCGCCACAACACGCGCATAGAAATAAAATGCCAATAAAACAAACTCTCGTGAAAAGACCAGAACGCCGAACTTTTAATCGAATTATAATAGTGTACGTGTTGTTCTACAGTCATGTGTTTGGTAGGAGCTGTGCAACGGAGATGCCGCACGAGTGTGCCTATCGCAGTTCGGATACGGAAACGTCGGAGGATGCGGTACTTTTCTGTAAAATCCGAACGATAAGTAGTTTGGACCACTTATTACAAAATATCAGTCGAACGCATTTCGACGACGTGATATCATTGCACGTTCAATGCAGTGAAATTTTATTCTTCGAAAGCAGTCTGACCGCTCAGCCGGAAAAGTCTACAGGAAAATATACGAGTATAAACCTTTCAAAACTTCGAGATCTTGCAATCGACAAATGTAAGTTGCGGCAGATACCGGCACGTGCGTTTGAGAATTTCAGAGATCTAAAACGTTTACACGTGACGACCCACAACAGCGAATGGTCCGCTATGACATTGGAACTACATGAACAAGCTTTCTCTGGTTTGAATGAGTTAATTGAACTCAATTTAAGTGACAACAATATTTGGAGTACTAAAACAGAAACATTTTGCTCTTTGTACAGCTTAAAGACTTTGAATCTTACTAGAAATCATTTACAAAATATTAAAACTATTGGCTTTTCTGATTCTTTGAGAGAACAAAATTTAAGCGTCAAAAGTTGCAACTTAGTTTTGGAAACACTTGACATGTCGTATAATGACTTGATCGTTGTAACTGATAACAGCTTGTCAAAGTTACGTTCATTATCTAAACTTCTGCTGCAAAATAATGCAATATCTACCCTAGAAGATGGTGCTTTTGGGGGATTAACCAGTTTACAGGTTTTGAATTTATCTAGTAACTTTATGAACACTATTTCACTAGATATTTTTTCCGACACAAGAATATTGAAAGATGTTAATCTAAGTAATAACACGATTAACGTTTTGCCACCTGGACTTTTTAAAGGTTTAGACCAACTTCAGATATTAGATCTTTCATATAATGTACTTACTAGTCAGTGGATAAATAAGGGCACGTTTGTTGGATTATTGAGAATGGTAATTCTCAATCTCTCTTATAATAGACTAACTAGAATAGATCGTTACATGTTTCAAGATTTGTACAGTTTGCAAAAGTTAAATCTAGATCATAATGAAATTTCATCCATTGAAGAGCATGCATTTGAAGAGTTAAGAAATTTACATTCATTGACACTATCAAATAACAAACTTGCACATATTCATCCACATCTGTTTTCCGACTTGCATGTGTTACACGAATTGTTTGTTGATAATAATAAATTAAGACATATAGAAGATAACGCTTTTGATAACATGACTACTATAGAGGACTTAAGCCTAAACGATAACTTTTTATCTTCTATCCCCACGTCTATACGTAAACTACGATCTTTGAGGTCATTGGACATCGGAAACAACAATATAACCCATCTAAATCGGGATAACTTTCGCGGTCTCTCTGAACTTTTCGGTTTACGCCTGGTAGATAACAAAGTTACGTATTTAAATGAAGACACTTTTGAACATTTGCCGCAGTTGCAGGTGCTTAATTTAGCATCTAACAAAATAAAACACTTAGCACCAGGTTGTTTTCGAAAAAACGTTAATTTGAAATTACTGCGTATGGATGGCAATGATATAACAAAATTTGATGGAATATTTAACACACTGAATAGCTTAGTTTGGTTGAACATGTCTGAAAATAAAATAACATTCTTTGACTTCAGAAGTTTTCCTAACAGTTTGGAGTGGCTAGACTTGCATAATAACTGTGTAGAAAATTTCATTAATGACGACATGTATTCTCATATTAATATAAAGCTTTTAGATTTAAGTCACAATAACATAACTCAGCTTACTGTCACATCAATACCAAAATCAGTTGAAAAACTTTATTTGAACGACAACAATATACAACACATACAAGTCGGCACATTTTCCAAACTACAAAGACTATCAACTGTGACGTTAAATAATAACAAACTAGTACATCTTGACATGAATACGTTTAGGTTAGATCAAATAGATGAAGATAGTGACTTACCCGAGTTCTTTATAAGCGGAAACCCATTTGTTTGTGACTGTTCAATGGAATGGATTCAACGCATTAATTATTTGAGCCATAGTCGACAATACCCGCGTGTGTTAGATTTAGATAAAGCGTTATGTTCATTGGTACACTCACGTGCTAAAGAAAAAAAGGTAATAATAGATATGTTGCCTTCCGACTTTCTCTGTCCGTACGATAGTCATTGTTTTGCATTGTGTCATTGTTGTGATTTTGTCGCTTGTGACTGTGAGATGATTTGTCCGAATAACTGTAGATGCTATCACGACATTACTTGGAACGCGAACGTAGTGGATTGCTCAGACGCGAGCTACGCAGAGGTACCGGAACGAATTCCAATGGATGCTACTGAAATTTATTTAGATGGAAATCATATTAGCCATTTGGGGAATCACGTTTTCATAGGCAAAAAGAAACTCCAAATTTTGTATTTGAATAATACTAAATTGGAAGAAGTAAATAATCAAACTTTTAAAGGCCTAGACTCTTTGAGAGTTTTACACTTGGAAAATAATAAGTTAGTGGAATTAAAAGGCGATGAATTTTTGCATCTTAATAACTTAAATGAATTATATTTGGATCATAATGCGATAGTGCATGTTGCAAATAATACCTTTTCTTCATTAAAGTCGCTGTCGGTTCTTAGGATTGATGATAACAAATTGGTCAATTTTTTTCCTTGGAAACTATTAGCTTCATCTTCCAAGAGTTTAGCTCATGTCTCAATTGAAGGTAACCAGTATTCCTGTGATTGTAAGAGTATAGCTGAATTAGATTCTTGGTTGAGACAAGATCCTGGTGATCCTGAAAAAATGTTATGCACAGATACTGAAGGAAACCCTACAAAAATAACCATAGCTTCAGTATTAAGTCACTGTAAAGAATATATGGGTTCCATTAGTGATCCATCTGTCTCAAAGAACGAAATCGTTTCTAAGTCTATATTTCTTCCAGATAATTATTTTGCCGTAATATGTGGTGTTATAATTATTGTTGTGGTAATACTTTTAATAGGTGCTATATTTTATGCTTTCAGATATGAAGTCAGTGATTGGTTGTACACCAAATATGGTGTACCTTTATTTAAAGAACAATCTTGTCCTAATGTAGATCATGTATTGGAAGGTAGTCCTAATCACATGTACGACTATTACGTGATATGCAATACCAAAGACACAAACTTCGTATATCATAATATAATGTCAGAACTGGAATTCAGGAAAATGGCATCAAAAAAATATTCACCAAATGAATCTTCTTTAAATATACTCACATTAGACAGCTTTTCAAAGTCATCAAAATTGTCTAAGCGTCTTTTTGTTGTGTTGACGCCCACTTTTATTTGTAATGATCTTTGCGACATTCATTTCAAAAACATATTTTATAGTTATCTAAAATCTTTAAATCGAAGTGATTTGAATAAAGTAATATTTATTAAAACGATAGAAAACAATCAAATAAACGACGAGCTCGGTTTCATTTTAGATAAGTTCAAAAACGTATCATGGAACGACCCACGTTTTTGGGACAGATTCATTTCTTTACTGAATTCAACCGACACTATTATCACGGTAAAAGGATCCGAAAATAGCGTATTCAAGAAGTCGTTACGTCAGACTCCAACACTGAGGTACACGACAATGCCTGTTACAAACGATAGTTGCTCAAAAGAAAATTTCACTAATTCTTTACAGTATTGTAAGAGGAACGATGGGGAGTCGTCGCAGAATGAAAGCTCTCCTTCGTCGGATAACAACACGTACGGTGAAGGGAATAACTCGAATAACAGCTACATGTCTATCGACAATAGGACATGTCCCCGGTTTAATTATGACCTAAGGCTGTCCCCTAGCACTGGTCACGTATATTCTAGGGTAGAGGATATTTCTCCGACTATTCCTCACTCCTTGACCGGGAGTGCTTCTGGTAAAGCACGCACGTACTTTGTTTAACTGACTTGTTAGTATTCCATGCTTTGTTCTGTTCTAATTTGTTTTCGCACTTTAATCAAGTTTGCACATTTAAATAATAAGTTCATGACTTCTTTCAATTGTAAATACAGTAGTAATGATTAACACAGTTCAGTCAATTTTATTATACGTAATATTAAGATTATAATGCGAATGACGACGATAAGTAATAGAACGTTTTGTGGTAATCGTTAATAATAATGTTGTACAAAGATCGTGTGAAATGTTGAGTTTAATTTCCAAATTAACATTCAAATATTTAAACGCTATTAATTTATTTATATTTATCATTGTTGATAATAGTTTTTCAATGTGAAATTTCACATCACAGTCACTGTAAGCAACACCAAATAGTATAAGAAATTATTCGCAAACAAATATGTAATAATATTAAGGTTTTTATCTTTCTTGTTTTATTAATACATGTCTTTATAAAATATTTAATCTTTATATTTTTACTTAAAATATATTAAACTAATTGGAAATTTTTATTTAAGTACATTAATTTCTGAAATATTTTATTACATAAAACGAAGTTTTTTATTTCAGTCCTCTATTAAAGATGTTATTTTGTTTCCGAGATATTTTTCAATTAAGAATTTTAATTATTCAGTACCCATATTTGATTCAAGTCCAGATTTATATATAGATAAGTTAAACCTACCTACTTATTAAAAATGGATGTGCATTCTCATTTATTCGAAAAGAATTGTATTATAAAAATACATTTTAAACATTTGCGATGTTATCGTTTATTCGTACTCATAGATGTATCGCTTATTGTACCTACCTACTATAATTAAGCTAAATCGTGATATTAGATTTATAACAATATAAATTTGAAAATAAATGTAATAATTTTTGAAATGTAATTATTAGTCGTAATGAAAATTATTGTTTTGTATAAAGATGTACAAAGATATCTTGAAATCGTAATTAAATTATACTGACGTTTTGATACTTACGACGTTTTTCATTTAATATCATTTCATCTCCGAAAAGACCTTTAAAATTATATTAATTTTTGGAATCAAGATAATTTTTGAAGACAAAGTTATAAAGAAATAAACGTCCTCAGGAAGAAATAATTAGCCTTTAACTTCAGTTAAATGACGAATGTTTACTGAAATACGGAGCTTTCAATGTTGTTTCATTTTATCTGTGAACAGTAATCTATAATTTTCTAAGAAACATTTATAAGCAATTTGTCTTATTTTCACATCTTGTAGTATCAAGAACCATTATTAGCCTTTATCTTAGGCACTGATCATTTAATATTAATCATTAATTACATCGTAAACAAACATACCTTCTCTTTTCAAGTGCTGACAATACCACTATACGGATTACTAATTAGCTGATTGTTATGTCAATAACGATAAAAAGGAGATAAGCGGAAATTTATAATTTTGTACTTCACTTAAATGTTTAAAATAAGCTGCTCCGAACAAATCTTATCGCTTATCATATGAAGAGTTCTAATTAAGTTTGACAGGTCCGAAAGGACATAGCTTATGGTACTATTTATTCATTATCAATTTAATAAGCTTAGTGTTGCTAATGGCCATGCTTAATGAAAATTAAATAACGACACTGATTAGATATTAATTTCTGTAGTTTTTATTGGAAGAAAATCGGATTGCTTGTTTTTTAACTTACACAAAAATTTACTTATTTATATAATTTTATTTATTACTAGTCAAAATACGATATCTCAGGAATATTTGTGGTGTCATCCTTGTGGACACGTTAAGCAATGAAGGGATAAGCAGTATAACAAGATTGCACGATAGTGTTTTGTAAAAATGAAGAAAGGAATGCTTAGATGGTTCGGGCACATAGAATAATGAACGATGAAGTACTGACGAAGAAAATCTACGGAGCGAAGGTAGGTGGTAGCAAAAGCCGAGAAAACCAGAGTGTTAGCTGACGGAAATGTCAAAATGTGAGAGGAGAATGATGAGATTTGAGGAAGTGAAAGAAGTGTAAAAGTAAAAGTAAATGAGTTTGAAAGAAGTATGTACGGACCACGAAGCTTGCTGCTCCGTCCTCTCTCACTACCTACCCCGTTAGCGATACACCGATACATATGTATGTAAGTACAAAAATTTACAAAATGATGTCGTGTTAACAACATTTTTATGAATGTAGTACCTATCTGTTAAAACGTATTTCCTATAAGAATCTTATACAGGTGCTTTGTACGTTGTCTTTTAAATATCAATAAATAAACTTTATATTTTGTGTGTTACGGGTTAGCCCCAGAGATTTCCAACAAAGAAATGTTACACATTAAATTATACTACTATATAAATCTCTAGCGTCTGTCCGTAATATTCATTTTGTCAAATTTTGCAATAAATACTCGTTTTATGACTCACTGACTTCGATTCTACCATTTTTAAAATTTTTGTCTGTCTATATGTCCTTTTATAGCTCAAAAATGGCTCGACCGATCTTGATGAAAGGTAGTGTACAGTAAGAACATGTGATTGTGCAAAATATAGGCTACTTTTTTAATCAAAAGTTTACACCTAAAGGGGTGAAAAAGGGGATGAAACTTTGTACGGGAAATGTTAAACCACTGATTATGATAAAATTTGGCATGGAGATAGTTGGACAAAAATCTACTTTTAATTCTAAAGTTAACGGTTCTAGCTGTACTCATATTAACAAGGACGCTGAGCTGTAAGTGTACCCCTTCGAATAAAAAACATTTTGTACAGAAGTTTAAACTGTTATTAAAAATAAGAAATATAATTATTTAACATGACTGTTAGTCTTCAATTTACAACAATCCAGTACTAAGAAATGGAACTTTAAATACAATTATGGCAATTTTTTTTGTGCTCATTACACACAAACGATTTGCATATTACATATTGATTTCGCGATTTTCGACTCGAAATTTTCGAAATTTTCATGTCCTAGGACATCAAAAATACCTCCGCATTTTTGGATTTTGAAAGGCAGACATATCAGATGCCTTTTTTTAGAAACAATACCATCAATACTTATTTGGAGATTAGTTGGTAAAGTTCATTGCAAAAACGGTCTTCAAGATAAGGTTCGATGAGATAGATTGTAAGAGCCTTTAGACATGATATATCTATTTCTGGATATAGATCTTCATCGTGTTCACTTTACTCTAAAAGTACGCTTTGAACGTGAATTAAAAGCCGTCTTAAACAAATTACCAAAAAAATTTTGAAATCAATTAGCATTAAACAACAAGTACGCAAAAAGTAACAATTAACGTAATAAAACACTATTTAGCCACAGTCCAGCGGCTGAATACTTACCAAAATGTGCTCTAAATTATTATAGGAACTAAATATTGTTATAAATACTTGAAAAAAAACGAAATTAACAATTATGAAAAACAATATCGACTGTAAAAAACATGCGTTGATCATATCCTAGGAAACAGGTGTTATGTCTACACAGCCGTGATGCTTGTGGCACCCTGACGTACAGGAGCGTTCCCAACTCCTCTTAGAATCTCGGAGCCGCCAAATAATTATTCGTGTATGTAAAAAGTTATAATAGATTCATTTGTATTTTTTTCATTTGTATCCCAGGATATGATTCTAGGGTTAAGAAGGTGAAAAGGGGTATGAAACTTTGTATGGGACATGCTAATCTCGGTAATGATAAAAGTTGGTGCGGTAATATCCATTTTTATCAATAATACGTAATATGCTACTGTTTTATCAAAAATCTAGCTCTATAGAGATGTAAAGGGGGATAAACTTTGTATTGGAAATGCAAAACCGCTGAACTGATTGTGATGTGGCATTAAGATACTGTGACACCAGGGAACGGATATAGCCTACTTTTTTTATCGAAAACCTAGCCCTAAGGGGGTGAAAAGGAGAATTAAACATTGAATGGGAAATGTTAAGCCGCTAAACCGACTATGATTAAATTTGATACAAAGACGGTAATGTACCCGGAGGCAGACATTACGAAGTCGCAGGTACAGCTACCATAGTTCATAAATATAATGCACTTCATTCTTATTGGAATCATAGCTTTGTTAGATACTTAATGGCTGTTTAATCTTATAAGATTAATAGATGTGGTTATATAACATCTCTAACCATTTTACTGATTCTAGTTAGAGCAGTATATAATTAGATTATTTCTTATACCTACATCTCAGGGCTTAATTAGATTTTTAGAAAATTAGACTGAGCTTCAGTATAAATGAACTAATTCGGTTTTTATCTGAGCTTAGGTATTCCGAAAGGAATTAACTAAGTATTTGAGATTTCTACGTAAAATAAATTCAGATGGTCGCGCCTGTATAATCATCAACATACTCTTATTTGAATTACTTATTTATAATTAAAAATTTTTATGCAAATTATGCAAATACACGGTACCTACATAGATGAACTTATTAAGACCTATATGATATAAGGAACTAAAATAACTAGTACAGATGATGGTTATTTGACGACCTCCGTGGCGCAACGGTTAAGCGCGTCGGAAAGTAAACGGGGGTTGCGGATTCGATTCCCGCTCAGAGTCTGGGTGTTTACGTATAATATGTATTTATTTACAAAAGAAAAGTATACGAGTATAAGTAGTATATCAGTTGTCTAGTACCCATAACACAAGCGCTGTGCTGCTTACTTTGGGGCTAGATGGCTCTGTGTGAAATGACTGGGTATATTATTATTATTAAGCCTATTACTATTTAGTTCTGTTTTGCCATACACTTTTTGTTTCATAAGTATGTATGTAAATACTAAAGTATTTTTCAAAGAAAACATATTTACAGACATGTTTTTTGTTTACGTTCTGTTTCTGTAATAAAAGGAATCGTTTATTACTCTTAAACAAATTTAAAGTTTCCACAAGAAACATTTAACGTTCGCATTACGTCAAGCGTGGAACATAAAAATAACAGTTTATGTAACAGCCAAAGACGAAACAATTCACGTAAAGTTGCGGGACGAGCTGAGACAGTCGTGGTTTCCGAAGAATCTCTCGTGGTGGCTTTGGGAGTGCTGCCGTTAATTTTTAGGGGATGAGGTAATTCTTGAAATAGCTTGTGGCGACTATTAACAGTGTTGTAAAGCCAGTATCGTCATTCTTCAATCATCACCAGAAGTAACTGTAATACTGAAGCAACATAATATAAATATTTATATTGTAATACATTTATATCTGTAATTATTTAATGTTAGATTTTTTCGTTAAATCCAACAGATATTTTTGGTTTTTGGTGAAAACATGACTTACTTATTGAGAATTTATAGCTTAAAATTACATATTGACGGTTACTCTTCTCTGTTAGACTAAGAGATACCGTCGTAAGTCTTTTTCATTGGTGTCATATGTGTGGTGGTTTCATGTCATTTTTTTAGGTAATACAAGACACGACAAAGACATTAGAGGCTCAACAGTAATACTAGTAACAAATAAGTTACTTTCCTAAACAATGTACAGCCGCGTTTTCTCGAATTAGCGAGGACATATTATGCCGTATCCCCTGTTAATGCATATTCTCGTTACTATTCAATGATGTATGTAACTCTAATATGGGTGTCTGTTATACAAGGTTGATAACAAAATTCCTACAGTGTAATCGAATTCAGAAAAGCACAATATGTAAGGAATTAAATGAATTAAGTGAATAGATCTTTAACAATCGCTTTTGATATGTATGTGTATAGATACTCATTGTAAACAGGATTAACATTATAAAATGCAATAAATGGATACGTGAGGACACGTTATATTATATATACATAGAATACTTTAAAAACAAATGGAAATTACAAATTATACAAAACAATGGAAGTGACATAGAACAGACTACTTCAATTATACAGGATATTGAGTAGACTGTTTTGATTACATTCATTATACTTGTACATATGTACATAACAGGATAAGTCGAACTATCAACATAGAATTAATCATAAGTAAATATTTCCGTAAGTTAGTCATAATATTGTGGAAGTTAATGTCTTTATTGAACAACAGCCCGTATGAATATGCATCGTATTAACAGATTATTATTTATTTTCCTTAACAAAAATATTGAAACTTGTACTTATTTCAAGGTGCGGTTAGTTTTTAGTTACTCTCGTACTTAAATAAAATATTCTTACTCATAAAAATGGGGGCTAATTACGAGGATATCTATGTTCATTTTTTATTTTTTGTTGTCTACTCAAGTTTCGTTGTCAGTATATCTCAATTATTTAGTTAGGAATTCGAACTATTTAAATATACATAAGTATCGCTGTAACCTATAAATTTTAATTACCGACTTCACACTTATTTACTAATAATAATTTCGATTACTCTTTTTTAGCAGTTTATTGTAACACAAATATTACAATCCACAGTAAGTATGGTTACGTTTAGAGCCGCAAGTTGTCAAAAGTGACAAGTATAGTTTCTATTCCAATAACCTAACTCCGTAGGTACATACTAACGGTACTAATGAACTCTTTTAGGTACATGTAAATTATTGTGACATACATTACGCTTAATTTCTACCAAAATAGCGGTTTCAGAAACAAAACGCGGCCAGGTGCGACACGGACACTCATACACTATGGATTCTTGCATTGCGGATAAGAATTGACATGTAAGAATTCCACATAATATTCTTTAGATTTTTTCTTTTACTTGTTCCTGGGGACCTTCTTTCAGATCGAACCTCAAGTTCTATGTCAATAATTTCCATCGAAAACCCGATTTCTATCGAAATAAGGCTGGGCTTGGCTTTTACTTTACAGGGCGCTTTGAAATCTACATTCTGAGTTTTGGTGATCAGTCACTGTGTCCATCTGTCACTATCGAAATACGCTATGAAAGGTCTTATTTTTTTATTGAATGCAACCTTAAATGTTTAAGGGATATGAAACTGTAGACTTTATTGTTTCAAACTGCATACTCTCACCTGTTTGAACAAAACAATCATTAGTGAAGTACCTAATCGTTTTAAGGTTCCGTTCTTTCACTTCGAGATTCGGAACTCTAAAAACTGCATTGCCCAATGCTATTATCACATAAACGTGAAATTGTGAAAATAGATCCTAATTAACGTAAAACAGTAGAATATTTTCGTAAACATTTTTGCGAAAACAATATTTACAATTAACATAGCATGCGACAAAATATTTCAAAATGAAATATAAAATGTTTTTAAATCCAATTTACCCAAAAAATAAAAAGGATTTATTACGTACATATCCTCACGCTGTGTTCCAGACAGGAAAGTCAGAAGTCAGTTAGAAAGAACGGAGTGACAAGCATCGCGGTCCTTACATACTTCTGTCATCTCATTTTCATCACATAATTTAAAATTAAGTGTTTCATTTATATAAACAAGACGGTCTGAAATCTTCGACCACAAATAAAAAACTAGACACAATCAACGCTTCAAAAATGTCCGAACGAAATGTGCACTCAAATGAGTATTTGAGTGCACTTCTGTTTTAATAATGTTCGAAAACGCTAAGAGCGAACATGTTAAAGTCCTCCCTCAAAAATTGCAAAAAACAACACATCTAGAACGCTAAAAAAAGACGCGAGTTCTTATTTTCGTTTCACAAATAAATAATATTATTTACATGTTCATTATTTCATTATAGTAATAACGTTACATAGCTCTTTCGTAATCATATTTTTAAATATTGCCTGACAATATATGTCTTATCCTTGTCATGTGATAAATACCTAAAATCTTTAGATATTTTCCGCTCAAACTCCAAAAACCACCAATCGACACGTGTTTCGTCTCTCAACGAAGCAACCCCTGGATACATCAGAGATAGGATTCGGTCAGCTAACCAGCACCGGTGCTGGAGTTTGAGAGGAAAATAGCTAAAGATTTAGGAATTTATCACATGAAATGGATTTTCACAAAGTAACACCTGAGTCTATCCTAGTCACTTTCACGTAACAAATCAAAATGACATAAATACGAGGGCTGCTATTTATGTATCCAGAACGGGCCAGTTACAGAACAATATTAAAAAAGTAATTATAACATTTAAAAATGGAACTCTTTGGCTGAAGAATACAATTTGTTTCATGTAGCTGTCATTTGTTTATCCTTTGTGGCGTCATTTTGAAAATTGCGAGTCTTTATCACCATGGATTTAAGTCGTGAAAATTTTCGTGCTATGATTTATTACGATTTTCGGCGAGGGCTAACTCAAAAACAGTGCATCGATCAACTCACTTCGATTTTTGAGGACGAAGCACCATCGAAAACTACTGTGTATCACTGGTTTAGTGAGTTAAATCGTGGGCGGTCTGTGCTCACGGACGAAGTTAAAGAAGGTCGCCCTAAATCGGTTGTTGTACCTCAAAATATTGATGCTGTGCGGGAAGTAATAATGCAAGATCGTCATGTTACATATCGCGAGATAGAGCTGTCTCTGGGCATAAGTATGACGAGTATAAATATATACGTTAATTCGGACAATAATTTGTTTAAATTTTATAGATCTAGTTCTTTATTTGTGATCGAAGTCTGAAATACATTCTCATTTATATTCTCTGACTACCCCGTTGAGGATACAGCGTGAAGATATGTATGTATGTATAAATATTTATATTAAAAGCTTTTGACAATGATTTCTTACCGTGAAGACATTTTTTGATATTTTTTTGTAAACATTGCTTTATTTTATTTTAATCCTGTTTTATATAAAGTCTCAAAAACATTTTCTACCGTTGTTTGTGGCAAATCGAATTGAAGTGGATATGTCTTGCTAGTGTGGGAAAGAAAGAAAAACACAGAATGGGTCAATCTCCCTACTAAGCCCCTTAATGATATCTGTAGGGGAGAATATTGAATGTATTATATTAGGTACTTCGATAGCATAACAGTTAACAGAGAAAATAGAACCAACTCACTAAGCAGCCGCGATTTGCTAACTTCCAAGGGGGCCCCTAGTGAGTCCTCCACAGAGCAGTTCGGACACTTCTGTGACTAGTGCCAATTTCTTTTGAGTTAGGGTTCCGTCAGACGTAAGAATTTGTAGCAGTTAATTTTATTGTTTTCCTACGCGAAACGAGCGTTCGACACGGTTCGCGACATGTTCTCGTGTATTTGTTGGCTACACCGATGGTGCAGTGCGAAAGATACCATCTCTATCTCCTTTGCAAGTGCGCAATAATTATGAAATATGAAATTTTGAATTTGGAATTCTTTCTAAATTTGGAGCAGACGCATACCAAACAGAATACTGAACAATATCTAAGTATGTTTCAATGATAAAACCCCTATTTTTGCTTCAAATTTTTTGGTTGTTCATGTTCACGGTACAGTTAACACCACCATGGCCATTCGGAATTAAAAGTAATTACTTACATGCTGGATACTGCTATTCGTGAGTGTTAATGTAATGTTATTAACAGTTCTTGTTGTAGTTATGGTCACTCAAAATACGTAAATAAAATTATCGATGTTTTGTTATTCTAAAAAAGAGTTTTTCTTGTCTGCGTTAGCTTTGTGCTCTGTGTTATCTCCTTGACTATACAATTACAGAATACATTCACTGGTAAGTTCAATTATCCAAACTTTATAATGGATTACGTTATACTGAATTGAATATATTTCAGGAATCTTTAATAATTGAATTCTCAATCTGTAAATATAGTAATAGGCTTGTATGTGTATTGACTTATTATCTACTTATATCTATATAAATAAAAATCAATTGCCACATGTATGATGGAGTGTCACTTGACAAGGGCTCAACCGATTTGGCCGATTTCTATTTTGTTGTGTGTTTTATTGTATAAAAATCTCATTGATATTATTGTATGAAAATATCAATATAAGATTTGGTATGTTGCAAACATTGAATATCTCACCCGCGCGAAGCCGAAGCGTGTCGTTAGTTGCAAATATTATACATATTACATAGAATTTTATTGAATTTATTTAATATCAACTACTTCATAATAATTATTATTTAATCATCCAATCGCTAATTTTCTCTTATACTTACTAGATAAACTTCACCGAATCAGTTGTGTCCGTTTTGTAAATTCCCCCATCGGCTGCCAATTTTAATCGGATGACGTTCACTGTATTGAAACGCATAATTACGACTGCGATCGAGATTCTCTCACGGGACTGCATTCGTATTAGTTTTGACATTTGGCTTGATGGATGGACTACAATCTCTGGACGAATCTAGTGAATGAACGCACCCGTATACACGTGTATATGTTTGAAAATGTACGAAGATAAATATGCGTTCAATATAGCTCTTAATTCAAAGGAATACTATCTATTTTTTGTAAAAGTGACGTGTTATGTTTGTTTAGGAACGTAGATGGTACAGGAGATACGTGTGTCAAATTGGGAGCGCCGACGCTCATGTTGGGTTTCATTGAAACAGGATGGATAGTTGAATATCAGGATTGATTATTTACTGTTACTTTCTAAGAGTATTACGAATTGGCATATTGATTTATGAACATGAACTTCTCGTATTGGCATTATTTACTTAAAATACGATACATATTTTATTTGGTGTAGTTAAACTATGAATACCCTTCAAGGAAACTATTTTTAACCCGATATTTAAAATAAACTGGAAAGATAATAATAATATCAACAAAAAAGTTTAATATGGTGCAGTCAGAACTGCAACAAAACAAGTTATCTGTCATATAGTATATGTGTTACATCATTGTATCACACACAATTTTTTATCGCATGGCTAAAGGAAATGCCGTAAAGGAACAAAGCCCATCGCGAGATAACTCGATGTTGCCACATCACAAATGTCAACTTCCGTTTTCCCATTTCTGTGAAGAAAGCGCGGCTTATGTGTCCGTGAATGGCAGACATTGTGCCTTGCTATTCAGTGCACTGCTTAACTGTGAGCTTTCAAAATATTGTTACGCTGCCATTGTAGTACACATTGTATCACACCGGACTCGTCTCTTTCAATAAATTAATCAAAACGGCTTAAAGTGTGACTTAATATCATTTCGGTGTGTCTGTTCAGATCACACTGTAATGTATAACATTGTATTCTTGATTAAGGGAGCTTATTCAACAACTCATAAACTAAAATATGTTTTTTCTCTTTTATTTCAAAACAAAAATCGAGACTAAAGGCATATATTTTATAGTCTAAGATACGTTTTACAATTTTTATGACTAAGGACGTCCATATTTGCATGCTTATATAAAATCATTAAAATACACTATTCCAATATTTTGTGCAGTTTAGTCTAGGCAGCTAGTTAAACAAACAATTATTGAAGGTACGTACAATAATATGTATTGTATCACATACAGAGTACAGTATATTACATCTAAAACTCATATATGGACTATGGACGTATGGTATTTAAAACAGCTCTAATGATTTCTGTAAAAACACTTTTTTTTAGTAGATATTAACAGAACTGTAAATAAAAATAAATAAAATAAATGCTTTTGCTTATAAAAATATTGTAATGACACTGAATGAACTCGTAAGAAAAATATTGCAACAGCTCTATGTTATATTTTTTTTTGATGCATCTCATGTTGTTACATGTTGATTACACGCGTTACAATGATCACCAGATCCAGAGAAAACTTTCGATAGGTACTAAAGCTGCTTAACGAGGTGTCATTGTTGCTCGTTTCACATAAAATATTAGGTCTATCGTTTATTCGAGGTTGCATCAAAATGCATATCGATGTTACGTAACTTGGAGTGTATAGATTTTAAATTGTGAGAGAATATTTTAGTTTAGTCAAAGATTATGTTTTAAACTGAAATTCTGACAAAGGTTTTTCTGACAAAAATAATACGATCCAGTAATCTTTGATTAAAAGCAAAGTGATGTAAACGTATTTCAATATGTGTACTGGGGACTCGTTCCCACACAGACAATAGAAAACTGTGATCTTAACAGTATGTAGAAAACCCTTTTCAATAATAACTAAAAATGCGAAGCTAAAACGTAAAAGTTTATTGCGTTTTATTCTTGACGTTTATTTCATGACTGATATTAATTACAGAACTTTATAGCGTAGTTCTTCATTACACCGAGGGGAGTGTCAGGCTTTGGAAATCCCATTAGTGCCTTTATAAAGATCGTAGACGATAACATACACCAGTTACTGGAAACTTAAATACAATTCACATAACAAAAAAATCTAAAACAAATTTCAATAAATTGTGTAAATAAATAAATAAAATAAATTCTGAGGCTTGTTGCACTTTACCTTGCCTAAGGATTTCGATTCAGACAAAAAATAAAAAATAAAATATTTATCTTGCAAGTACTTGTTAACCCTTAACTACAAGTACATTCGCTATTTAGACATACGTAAATAACATAACTAGTACCTACTTACTATAGTAATAATGACAATGGGTATTTTAACATTATTTTTAACAATAAAAAATCAGCTAAATTAATAAATGTATCTATGTCTCAATAATGGTACTTATTTTGACAAATTCTCTTACTCTATCTTGACTTTTTTGGTTTGAAGCTTATTATATATTAGTATTCTATTTCGCTGGCAGTATCGTAATCTGATGTTTCTGGAACGTTGTCACTAAATTCGTGGGTATCTTCAAAAAATATGGCATTTCCGCTGAATCTGAATCGAAATTATTTAACAATAGCTCCCTTAATTGATTATCATTCAAACGGCCATCCATTTTGCCTAAAACAAATAAAAACGATCTTCATCGACAAATAAAAAAGTAACGTAAATGCCTTCGTGGGGTAAATTTCGACCCCGTACTATATGTATCTACGAAAATACTGGCCGCAAATAGGTGCGCATACACACACTGTAAAAGCCCAGCCAGCACTGAAATTACATGGAATAGGAGCAGCAACAGTATACTAGGAACGTTGTTATTAGCAAAAGGGTGACTGGTGGGGTAGAAATTTTCCTGCGAGTTAAGGGTTAAATACGTAATCGGATTTTAGTTGCACAGCTTTTTTTATATTTAAAATATTGTTCTATATCTCATTATTGTCCAGTGTCTTATATATTTTTGAACTAGCCTTCTCTATGTATTTAATATGATTTAATATGATATGATGATCCATTATGACGTCTTTTAAATTCCTTATCTCTATTAAACTCCGAATTAAAAAATGTAAAACACGTTACTTTGATTGATATTATTTTAACAGTTTCTAAAAATACGCGTTAAAATTGCTGTCTTGGGACCATATCTCTTTAAGTATCGCTAAAAAAAAGTTAAATAAGAATATAGAAGCTTAATTATCAGGACGACATTATATTACATACATTTTTTTTTATTTAAAAAACAAGCCACGGCAAACACTATTGTGCGGGCTGCAATATTTTTTACATGAAGAAAAAACTCTAAGACGAACTGTTTAGGGGTTGGCGGTTGGTAATGACTTGCACTTAGGCGTTTCTTTTAGCTTTTTTTCTTGTCTGTCTGCTCGTTTGCTTGAGACCACAGCCGATGCAACTCGGTCGAAACGTCAAGCCAAAATAAAAAAATAATCGCGTTAAATTTCCCGTGTTAGATATTTTATAATGCAACGCGAAAGTTTAAAAGGTTATATAAACAACGTAGTTTTAAAAATATCCAAAGTACAAAATTGAGCTAAATGAAAAATGAATAAGAAAGACCGATCTGAAATAATTGAGATCAGGTCTAGAGGAAAGAAAAAGAACGTTTTAAAAATACGCTACAGAGCATAAAATATTTTTTCCTGACCGACTGAATGTTTAATATTTATGAAATTACTTGTGAAATTTAAAACGAAAAATATAGGGCACATGGAATAGATACAGAGTACAGACATACGTAAATATCGTCACTCTGTATCCCTAACGGGGTAGTTAGAGAGGACAAAGTGCCAAGTATCGAGGTCCTTATGTAATAATGGAATAGATAATTGATACATTAATGGTAACAACAATTTTATTGCACTGCAAGTGATAAAACTCTTTTGTGAGTTTTTTTTAACGACAGGTAACAAACTCTACGCTCCTACTACTCTACTTTCCTATCTACAGTTATCTATTACACGGATCCCACGTTTCTTGTGTTCAATATTACAAGTATATATTTTCAAAGCTATTAAACTTTTTTAGTTTAATGAGGTTAGGAGAAAATATTTTAAATTTTTTAGTCCGTTATAAACATGTGATACTCGACTTTTTTGTTCTATTAATAGTTATTCAATTATTTCCATGCCAGTTTGGGATAGGAACAAAAATACAGAATGGGCTATCTTCCCTCGTTATATTTTACATGTAATAAAGAACTGATGTGGTAAGTGATACTGTAGCAAACTTTGATATTTAAAGCCATAACACTATTTTTTAGAAATAGCGCCAATTTGTTATATTGTTGTCCTAATGCTCTGTCTGTCCCTAATGGGAAATAGCATCAAATTAAATATAAATATACTTACATAAAATATCAAAAATAAAATATTTTTTAATATACACATTTTAATTCTATGCATCTAATAATAATATTCACAATACACATACATAATATTGCTGAAATTTTTCTTCACTTACTGCATATTTTGGCAAGAATACGAGGAAACCGCGTATATAATACAGGTACAGTAACTTATTTTAAACGTGCCAACCGTGAAATTTAAAGCGGTCTCTATTGAAACGTGATTGAGAGCAAAGTTGAACAGAATTATAGTTTAAAAGACTATTTACAATTTAGCGTGCTCTATTCGGAAATCGAACAATGCGGGAACACGACACTAGATGGTAAGTTGGTTCGATTGACAATTGTTACAATACAATATTATATGGTATTGCTGTTATGCTTGTGCTTTGTACTGCTCTATCTTTGTACTGTGCGATTCTAGAATTCATAGTCTATTCAACAAATACTGATGCAATAATTGAAAATAGTATCCAACCTTTTAATATATAAATAACAATAATTACAGTTTGGTTTCCTGTTTCGAAATTAATTGGTACGTACATAAGTCAATCGGTATGTACAGTGAATACACACGTATGTATATATAATGACAACCTCCGTGCCGCAACGGCTAAGCGCGTCGGAAAGTAAACGGGGGTTGCGGATTCGATTCCCGCCCCGAGTCTGGGTGTTTACGTATAATATGTATTTATTTACAAAAGCAAAGTATATAAGCAGTATATCAGTTGTCTAGCACACATAACACAAGCGCTGTGCTGCTTACTTTGGGACTAGATGGCGCTGTGTAAAATGTCTGAGTATATACATTCCCGAACTGTATTCCTAGCGGTGTAATCAGAGAAGGAGTATCAAGAATCGAGGTCCATACATACTTCTTTCGCCTCCTCAAATCTCATAATTCTCCTTACACAATTTTGCCGGGGTATGCGAAAGTGCTTTTGATATTTCTGTCATTGCATTTGATATGGATAAATAAATAAATAAAAGTGGCTTAAATGGTCGTATATATGCGGCGGTTAATGCATCTGATTTCAAAGTCCAGTGTCTCATAGTTTGATTCCGGCTGATTCAATCTAAGAAACAAACTTTCTTGAATGCTCGCTCGATTCCTTTTGTGGTACCATAGTTAGTCTTGAGGTCACGCAATTGTGAGTTGTGTAACTGGAAATTATTTAAATAATGTACGTATGTTGTATAAAATATTTGATACATAAGAAGGAAACTAGTCATATTTTATTATAATACAGAATGGTTAAAATATACCTTCACAACGAAACATCATTTACAGACGATTGTGTAGACATAATATATGGTAGAGAACACACAAAATACGGAAGATTTTTTTTTCTATCGCGCGATAACAAATCTAACTTAAAACTTATTTGTCAGTACTGCACGAGTGATAACACGGCCAAAAAATTAATAATCTAGTAAAATTCCAAATAATTTTAGAGAACGACTTTTAAACTCTAAAATGACAACCCTCTATAAGCTACTCGACATTTTGAACCACCCACGAGATCGGTAGTCGCATATCACTTTACAGGAAACTGGCGGTTGCAACAATTGTATCATTCATCGAATAAAATGTGAAATAAATGTGGCTTTATCACAATATGAAATTCTAACCTTTAGTCCTAATACGAAAAAATAATATTACATATTAATTTCTTTTGTACACCGGAAGCAAAAAATATGCACAACTTTTGGCATTAAAGAGATATTTTGTTGCAATCCAATATATATTGTGGAATTCTAAATTTCTTTGAACATGTTTTTATGAATGATGATGATAATATGAGGAAGCGAAAGAGGTGTGTAAGGACCGCGACTCCTGGCGCTCCGTCCTCTCTGACTACCCCGTTGGGGATACAGCGTGAAGATATGTATGTATGTATGTATGTTTTTATAAAAGAAAAAAGACTAACGTACAAATAAATGGTATAATTCGAACAGTACTTATCTTACTACTTGAAATATAAAAACAACGGGTTCAAGAACTCATTGAATTTATAAAGAGGCGATGAAATAAAAAAGTTAATCACTCGCTGTTTACTAAAGGAAACAAGCAAAAACGTTTCCACGAATAGACTTGGGTTTTGTTTTTTAAATTACCACTATTATTGCGAGCGGTCGCTGTAAGGTATCATGAGCTTTGATAACTAGACCTGTTGGTGATTTGCTTATAGAGTTTTATGTCTACAATTAGCACGAGTCGATGCACTTTAAATCAGACGAATAATTAAATTAAATAATGATTCTCCTATGCTTATATGGTACATAATAATTAATGAATGTTTCAAATATAACTAGTGATATAATATACATATATAGGGGAATAAGTGCCGCCATCTATTGGGTCAGATATACCATAAAGTAGAATTGGTGTCGATTTGACGGTTCGACGTGACAAAAGTGGCAACACTCTATTGGAATGTCATTCTTTGTTGTGAGCATAGACGTATCACTCTAACGTGTGAGTCGACAGCCATCTTACTTACTTACAGATAATATTTGAATCGGAAGTGGCGGAAATTACACGTTTAACAATGAAACACACAGCCTATAGAGGGGAAATGTCATTTAATTTGTTTCAAATCAAATTATACAGAACAGGACGCCATAATATAACTATCTAAATATATTTCGGAATATACACAGACGTACACACAGGTTCAGTATTGGCTATGAACTATTTTAATATGAGCGAGAATTCATATTTATTAGTGTCACATCACTCAGCAGTGCTGTGTAGGATGGTTCGATATTTCTGCTCTATAGGTTGAGTATTTCATGTGTTTAACGGATCGCTAAGTTCATAATTTAACATAGACTAGAATAGAATATTTTAACTGTTATGTAATTAGAACTTTATTATGTAACCCATAACGATTGTCAATGGCTGTGTGGGTCACCTACGTACTAATATCACAGTGTAAACATAGCAGTAGAATGTCTTCACAGAAAGCCAGCGCTCGCGGTTTCTATGTGTGCGCGCTAATACGCACGCGCCGTGCCACGCACACAACGGCAATATTTTCGGGGAATATGGGTAATTATTTATTGTAGCGCCAGTCGGGATCGCACGCGACACAAACAGCGACCGCTTCTGTTTGTCGTTAATTCGTTCTTCACATGTCACAAATACAAAAACGTCTACATCGCTTAAACTTAAACGAACGTATTATAATGTCCCTTGATGCCTAAATAAGTTTACTTATTCGAATCCAAAGTTATCATTCTTCGACATAACTACAAGATATTAAATTTAACAAACATGAAAAACTTATTCATGTGCATTGCTTTTTATTATTATACTAGCTTTTGCTCGCGACTTCGTTCGCGCGATGTTCAAAGACATAATATCTTTATAAATTATAACCTGTGTGTTATTCTGATGTATGATGAACTATATTATTGCAAAGTTTCATTAAAATCCATTGAGTAGTTTTTGTGTGAAACAGTAACAAACATCCATACATCCATACATTCAGCCTCAAAAACTTTCATGCTTATAATATTAATAAAATAGGAAATAGGATATACTAAATGCATAACTAAACGAGATGGTCTGTGCATCTTAGACTCAACGCAACAACCCTACGTATCCGGCCGAGAATAGGCAATTCCGTTGCGCATGAAGTGGGAGGCCTTCTTTTCTACATATTCTCTGCTAATATTATAAATGCGAAAGTGCCTCGGTCTACTATCACTTCGTTATTATGTTTGTTTGTCTATTGCGCTTTCACGGCTAAACCGCTGAACTGATTCTAATGAAATTTAAAATGGGATAGATTGAACTCCGGAAAAGAAGTAGGTATGTTTTCTATTCCACGTAGACGAAGTTGCAAGCAGGTAACAGCTAATAATAATATAAACAAGTGCTAGTTATGCTTGAGCAATTACAGTTTTGCGCAGTCAGTTGTTGCTAACCGCAAAACAAAGTTTGTAGTAGAGCCTTTTTACATAAAAAGAGTATTGTTAAATCGTTACTTAAAAAAAAATGTACTTTGCTTTCATTTAAGTCCATCAAAATTAATTGCCATAAATCAAAGATCAACTTTAGAAGTTCGGATTTTTAATTTAGCCTACTGTGTACGGCTGTGAATTGTGACAGCCAGATACACAGATGATTTCATATGTTCGATTTTCCCAGTTTCGAAATCTAACATTAAAAAGAAGTAAAAATCATTGTTCATTTTAATTTTCAATATTATTCATTATAAATATAAATCACATGACCTGTTGATTTTATCGACAGTAAATATACTCTTATTTCTTTTCCAAATCGATTACCTGAGGATTAGAGTCACAATCAAGGGCTTAATTGTGCAACTTCTGTTGCATAAAAATGCACATAATAATTAATTCGTCTCTGTGTTCTCATTGTTTCTGTGACTGTTTCTGTTACTGACGTTCATCAAGGAATTTCCAATATCGAATTTATATTAGTTTCCAGCCAATGGTAGTTACATAATTAGGGCTCAGAGCGGGTAGACAAGTGGCAAACCTTTCGTAAAATCGAAACGCTCGCTGGCGTTATTGCGGATCAAAAGCGCCATTTGGCTATGTTTCATACGGCGGTTTTCACACGACTTTACTTTTCGGTTGATTAAATAGGAAGTTAATAATGTTTGACTACTAATTTAAAATTCATTAAGCTCATCACATGAAATTTGTTATTCTATTCTACTAGCGTTTACGACAAATGACGACACTTGTCTAAGCCCCTGGTTAAATTAAGAAATACAGTTTTCTAAATCGGCTTGGAGTGAGATTCTATTGTGTTTCTCGAGTCCCTTGATGTGATCGTATTAGTATTTAAAAAATAAATCAATGTTAATATTTTTTTTTAAGTCAAAAATTTAGCTAGAACATTTTATATCTCTAATATTGTGATATTCCTTTTAATACATGCATGTCCTCATGCTACTTTTATTTTTACTAAATAAAACATAAAATATAACAATAACAATAACAAAACAGAATAAACCTTGTTTCCACGGAAAGAGATAATGGACGGCTAGTCGTCATAAATACGCTCATATTTTACAGTATTAGTGAAGTGTATGAAATTATTATTTTCAATGGATGATAAAACGGTACATTCGTAGATTTGAATTTAACAAAACGAAATTCTGTAGAATGATATCTATCTAAAAACCCCGTGTTATGTCATAATAACCATCCTTCGAAGCATAATTTTCGTTCCTAACGACCCAAGACATTGTTTGTTCTTCTCTCGGTCGCCGACATCACTCTGTAAACATACGTATGCAACCTACAATCATGCTATGCACAACGACCTTAATGATAGCCCTTCCAAAGAGTAAATTATCAATTCCGCCCGGAGGGGCTCGGATCTTGTTTTTGGAAAGCTGTAACAAGCCTATCATCTACCTTATTCGACTCTTCATTGACATACATAGTATTGTAGTCTTAGTTATGCAGGACTATAAAGTTCAAAGTCGTTTGAGATTAGGGGATATCAAAATCCAAGTTGACCAGCTTGTTGCCAGCTGAAATAAACTCAATATTTTAATTAACTTGTTTCAACCATAACTAAAGACGTTGCTTACATAAAAATGTTTGTTAGTTGTTGCTATTTATAGAATAAAACATAAATAATATGTAATAAGTAAATGTATTAAAACTGTGATCATTAACTCCATTCGATAACACATGATTAAATTTTTACAGCATGCAGAAAACATTTTTAAATTTATTCACACATAATATCACTTTCAATATGAATGAATTTTGAAGCATTGACATTTGACCTTGGGAAATTTATCTTTTTTATATATATAATACATGTTATATAGAGAAGTAATAAGGCATACTTAATTTCATTAAAATATAGTTAAGGGATAGGGGCCTACTACATGAAAATATTTTTACGAGAAAATCTTATAATAAAACACACGGATTTACATTAAACGTGTTTGTACCAATGTAGTTTCCATTATTCTTACGTTCTTCACATTACGCTTAAAGAAAAATGTATTTAAAAAAGAATAAGAATGTAGAAAAAATAGTAAGTATCTATTTATACATTCACTTGCTTTCTGTTGCATGTTTCTAAATTTAAAACTCCGTGTATATATTAACTTAAAACGCACGGTAAATATTTTCATGAAGAATCAACTCGTAGAAAGCTTGTCGTGTTCAAACTGGATAAGTAGTTTGAAACGAAAGTAACTGCATGTAGATACATTGGAACTTTTCCTAACTTTCCTAGTAGACATTATACATATGTATGTAAAAAGCTGCTGATTTTAGCGTACCAATTCAATTTTGAGTAGGTTTTTAGGTATCTATAACTGATATTTAATTTACTGCATATTATAATGTTTAATTTGTAAATAACGCCCAAGTTATTATTGATGTATAATATGTAATTTTGTTCCATAACTTCGTCAACAAAGATTGCGGAAGAAATTGAATACATTTTATAATCAGCGTTATGTTTCAGAATTTAGTACCAGTAACTCATCATACCATAAACACAAAATAATTATATTTATAAACCATATTAATTAACTGGAACTCTAGCCCTTGCAATAGTGCAACTTGTATTGAATTTTATTCAACAGGTTTCTAGTGAATTTTAACAAAGTGACACAAACACTTCAAAAGCAAAGATTACAATAATATACTTCTTTGAATCCTTTCGGATTCAAAGAAGTATAATAAGCTTATCTCATTCAGTTTTTAGTTTTCCGTTCTAAAATTTAAAAAAAAAGATGTTTATGAGATCACTTCAAGATATACGTCTGTCTGTCTATCATAGCCGTTTTTCTTACAGACTATTTGAATTAAAACAGTTTTAGTAAGCGATAGCGCAAACACGGACAGTTGTGAACTTAAATACTTAAACAACTGTTTAACTTCACATCCCCCAGAACCAACCATCCCCCACAAGTCCAAATCCAACTGGATTTGGACTTGTGAGGGTTGGTTTTTTCAAAAATACGCGTCAAAATTGCAGTTTGCATTATATTATCTCACGTTATTATCAAAAGAAGAAGTAAAAAAATATTAAAAATAAGTAAAGAAAAAGCTCTACCGTAATATTTGTTTTGCGGTTGACGGTATTTTTGATGTAAAAATATAGCTCTACGAAAATCTTTGCTCAGTGTATGGCAGTCAGTTACAAGTAACATAACATAACATAACTTCACGCCGTATCCCCAACGGGGTACTTGGGGATACAAGTAACAGTTATACTATATCAGTAAGATACAATGATTATTCCAGTATTTGGATGGATTTTCATAAATGTCTCCAATTTTCTATGTTTAAACACTATTTACTTACTGAATTACAATAAAAGCATAGTTAGATTTTTAAATTATGTTGAACAATCTATTTCAAATAAAAATTTTTGATTCCAAATTTTAAAATAGAAATTCTTGAGAACATCGTCGAGTTATATTTATGTTCGCTCCCGTATATCCTGTACATATGAGTTTTTGAAAAAATAAAATGTTATTATAGTAAACTTATAGTATACCAGAAGTAGTGGACGGGAAATATAACAGAGTAAAACTTCTGGCTTGTTAAAGAGTCACGTTTGCACGAACGCAAACATAATACTTCAAATTGAGTGACTAGGTCATGTTTGTTATATGTTACAAAGTTGAAGTGGTACCCAAAAGATTTACTTCAGCTTATAAGTTTACTCAACTAACGTAGTTCAAATTATTCTGCAAATGCGTTCAAGTCTTTGGTTTTCAGTCTTATACGAGACAATTTCTATATTCTTATAAAATCAGTGAAATGTAAAAAACAGATTTACTAATACAGTAAATCTATTAAGACAACAGTAATCTCGTAAATATTATTTTACTCGTATAATGACTAAAAATTAAAATGAATAATAAAAAAAATTAAATTAAAATGACTGTCTACATGACAACCAGTACTAGGTCTTTAATAGTTAACATAGATGAAGGCTAGCGGAGGAGAGAAAATAAATCATATTCCAATAATCACGGATTGCATTAGCAAGTACTCTGTCGTCGAAGTTTGTAGACAAAGTTGTCTAATGTATTGTGTGATATTTAAAATATGAATAAAATAGTATAGCGTATGGATATTCATATAAATTCATGTATCAAACAAAGTAGCGGTAATATTCAATTTATTCTGTCTCGATTCATAATTAAAATGATAACGATGAACACCAATCAGCAGGCCGCGCAACAGTCACCACACCCACCGCCGCCATTTTGCCTCAAGATGCGTGCGCGCATATTAATCGCTTTATTAAGAATGAAATTTCGTTATTTCAAATATTTAGAAATGAAAACTTATAATGGAATATTTGAGCATTTGAACATAATTTGAGCGATGTCGATTAGTAAGTACTTTTCGTATACTTATTAACATAATGAAAATCTATTAGCTATGACCTTTTAACAAATAACATTGTATAAAATGAACGTAACCAAATTGATATTAATTAACATTCAAACTAAAATAATAGGCGCTTCCAAATTTAATTTGCTGTGAAGTAATTTTAGATAAATTATTCAAACAAAACTGTTGAGACTAAAATTATTGACTTGTGTTTGTTTGTAAATTCGTGAACAGATCTTATGAAAGCTATACGAACGAAATTTAAATTAAAAAAATTGTGTTCGGGAAATTCTTTTCTTTGATATCTAATTCCGTGCTATATTTGTTGGTAATTTACATCTCATTTTCAAAGTTAGTAGATTAAAATATTTCTTAAAGTTAGTTGGATATTATTACAATAAATAAATAGAAAACGTACTTCTGGTTACTGCCATTATTTAAATTACAAAATATTTTTTATGAAAAGACTTCCAATTAACTTTACGCGCTTGAATGCTTACACATCAAACGTTTTTAAAGAGGAGACATCGTTATTTTCGTTTATTTGTTGATGTTATTTAGGCCAATATAGATGTTAAAAGATTACAGCTGACCTATTTTGATTTTGATTGTTATTTTAACAAAATAATTGAGAAACAATTAAGTCAGGTCATTGATTTTCTTACAATACACGTCAAATACACACTGTTTGATGTAACAGTAATCTTGAATAGATTCAAAAGGCTATTCGACCAATTTAAAAAGGAGATATTTTGTCAATGATTCACAGGATGTGATTGTCATAATAATGTCTATTTTTTAGTCAGTAGGTGTTTTATGAATTTCAAATATACTAAATACAGATCAGGGTTGGTGAATCTTTCATATAAGTTACTGTAATTTCCTTAAAATGCAATGTAAACCGACCATTCTGACATATAAAATATTATGGAATGTATCAGGTGATTGTCATCCCATATAGGCCTATTAGATATTATTATATTAGATTATTATTATATTAGAGCTCATTATAAGAAATTCTTCTATTTGACATCTGTAAACTCAAATACTTCTGCTAGAAATTCAGTTTTCTCTTAATAACTAATGGCGTGTAGTAATATCTGACGAGCGACTTCCATTCTAGTCTTTCATATTACTTATTTCTGGAAATAATAACTAGTAGGCACAACAAGTAGAGCAAATATTGTCAAAATAGGAAAAACCAGCTTTTTGATACATCAGGCCATGCCATGCCAACGACATTCTGTCGCGTGTAACTTATGATTCATGTATCGTAAGCTTACTATCCCGTAACTAAATGTTATATTTAATAACTAAATGTTATACTTATACGTCTATAAGTATAATTAAATGTTGTACTTATAGACAAAATAAAAACTTTATGTGCATACTTCAGCCATGCATATATTAGAGAGCTTAAAATAAAAAAGGACTTGTCCCGAAATAGTGGAATAAGAGCAGTATAAAATAGAAGAATTGGCCGACCATATTAAAATATAAAATATATACTATTATCATGTACAATAAAGGTAAACAATATAGATATAAAATATTATGCAAGTAAAAATTTATTGAAGAGAAATTTATTTATTTATTCTTCATTGTACACAATGTATATAATAGGCGGATTTAATGCCTAATGGCATTCTCTACCAGTCAACCTGAGCTGTACTGTCAGAGAAACAAGTAGCGGTACAATAAAGTCACCGAAAAATAACAACACGCACATATACACACATACATACATGCATACATACATACATACACATATACCCTCCATACATATTATGTATCGATTGTTTGTTGTGTTGTATTGTAGTTTGTTGTGTTATTATGCATACATACAAGTAGAAATGTTTTTAATGTTTACGATCAATGGAAATAAACATAAAAAAGTAATTTCAAAAAGTACCTGAAAGCAAAAAATTGTATTCCCTATCTAATAAAATCTGAAGAAAGAAACGAACATATTCTACAATTTTGTTTTAACTAACACTTGTTGTCCAGAAAGTCGTAAACATTTGAGCTGGATACACATTACTTTAATTTTAATAGTTTATGTTTTATGTAATATGTATGCGTGATTTATTATTTTACATGTCTAGGGAAACTATACACTAGTTCCTTTATTATCTACGAAGAAAATAATGTCTAATAATTTCGTTACTTTAACGAGTTATTAGTTTAGGAATACACGAGTAAAATGTGGATTTAAATAGTATTGGATTTAATTTACCCAATGTTATAATCGTCAGTCAAAGATTACATTTCCTTTGAAGTTTAGATAGACTTGATGGTTTATAAATTAGTCACGAACGTAACCTAGATTACACAAATTGAATTCTAAATGTATAATATTAACTCAAATAAGATACCGAAACATTTAGATGTTTAATTTAATAAAATAAGAAAAAGATTTTTAAAATTGAAAACGAACATTTTACACGAAATAAATTGAAGTTGATGTCGATTGTTATTAAATAATTCAACTGGTTTCCCTTTAATGTATTGATACATTCTACATTAAATATTGAGTACTTCACATCCTATTGTAATCGTAATCACGTCTATTGAGTGTCCGACATGTCCACACGGTCGTATGCGTTTGTTTGGGCTCAACAGTCACTGTCAACGTTCACAAATGGTTAGCCGTTAAAGTCAACGTGGCTAATTTAGTACGCCATCACGGTTTGGATCTTGTTCGGAACATTATGCCTGATGTGGGCGATGTCTTGTTGATTGTAAAGATATTCTTTTATTTAGTCCTTATTCGAATTATGCTTCGTTTTAGTGTAAGTGAAACATAAAATTCATCGAACCAACAATCATGCTCTAATCTCTAATTCCTTAAGTCGTCTAGAGATGTTCAATAAAATATTGTGTACATTAAGTCACGGTGTCAGATGTTATCGAACTTTGATCATTAACTTCATATATTAGTTACATGTATAAAAATACTTACAAAGATTAAGTAGTTTACATACATACATGTTCTCACGGTGTATCCCTAACGGGGAAGTCAGAGACACCAGTGTGCCAGTTTAAGCAGTTTACATTATTAAAATATATAGCCTTATAACCTAGAGTCTACATGTACGACTTCTATTTACTGGAAACGGTTTTGTTAGTTCAATTACTTCGGTATTCCCAATTTATAAAAAAGTGTATTAATTTATGCAAAGAAAATGTAGTGAGATACAATTAAAACATGGTTCATACACTGAGACTGAAATATTGAATTGATATAAATATCTAGAAAATTAAATTTATACAATTAGACCTTTAAGATTTCTCACTTATAGATGTATCATCATATGTTTAGTAAATATGCGATCTTCAGTTTAAATTAAAATGTCGAAGATTTTAATGTAAGTACGCATTAAGATAATGAAACGCACACATGCTGAGGGAGCTATAGAATAGTACAATAATAATAAATAAGCTAATATGATACAATACGAGAACGTTAGCGTATTCAAGTACCTATATCATAATAAAACTTAAATAACAAGTGGGTTCAACTAACCTATATTTTAATCCTTATATAGCAAAATATAATTTTTGATACAAACTCACTTTGTGAAGTTGTTTGAGTTCTATTTGCCGCTTTATTTGCATTTGATGTCGATTTAAAGTTTTACATCCGTATTATAAAGTAAAATCTGTGTTCGTGCGAACATTTTTTGCTTCTTTGAAATGCATTCATGGCTTTTGTTATATTGGGATCTGTGTTTTTGAAGCTAGTTGTACATTACTTTCAAATGATATCTACCTACAATGAACAATAAGTATTTGATTTACTGAAAGGGGATATGTCTTGAGTCGGCTAAAGACCAACCACTTGTCTATTTGAAAGACTGAGGATACATTGTTTTAAAACGAATGTTCGTACATTATTTTTAACAATGTCTTGAAATATCATCCTTTTGCAGAATTTTGTATAGACATGAATTTGTGAAATAATAATATTGTGTTTTCAACGTCAGACATTATTTACATGCTTTGTTTACTCAACAGATTTAGTAAAAATTTGGTCAAATGCGAGTTTTCTTCCCTTGCAAAGGGCGCTGTGCTATATTTCGAAATTGCTTTTTTATACTTAATTTATAAAATTTAGCGTTTAATATATCTACTCTTTTTTTATTGTAGACAATAATTTCAAAGATAAGAGAAAGGATGATCAAATCAATTTAGAGTACCCAATTCACCGCTTCTTCAACTCCCCTGTAAATATTTTAAAATGTTAAATAGTGTAATGTATGTACCTATGTGAATTAACAATTATTACGCCTTTCAAGTTTTTGTACACATAGTGTATCGTTAAGTTTCTAAGAAAACGGACTGTGGTATACAGAAATACGAACGGTTTTTTTTTCTTTGAAGTTACAGTAGCCTAATGAACGGTCGTATTTAAACGGCATTATGGGTAAAAATTTTATATTTTACCATTTTAGTGCAGAACTGGAACTCTTAGTTTTTCGTCTTATTCCTTTAAAACGACACTGCTGCTGCTCATTTAAAAAAAAAAAATTAAATGTTTAAATGAATGTAAAAGTTGTCCTTTTTATTTTTTTTTCCTAATTTATTCGGAACAGTCTGCTTCTTTATCTACTTTTTTGTTTAATGTGACTATGCCGAAGGTCGGGTGTACATATAAACCGGTGTCTATTTTTATTGGTTACTCTAATGGATTTTCGTAACATGATCCTTAACTTTGGTTTTATTTTTTACTAGTCTCACTAGTTGTGTACCGCACACGTTTTTACTTCGATTTATTTCACTGTAAATAATTCTTCGTACAGGTTTTAATTCTTCCTTTTATAGACGTTACAAATCCAAATAATATGAACGATTTTTCCATTTTATGTAATGAGAATATAAGTAAGTTCACATGTCATTAGACAAGTGTCAAATTTACGCAATAAATATTTGTAAATATAAGACGAATTATTGTGTTCTTATCCCATAAAAATGTTCGTATTGTATTAAACTTGAAATAATAAATCAAAATATCTACTGATCATGCTATCAAACAGTAGGTGGAAAAAATAATTGTGTATTGTCTTCACCGTGAAGCGTAGGTGTATCACATTAGAAAACTTATTTACGGTTGTTTTACACATCCTTGCCTTGTTGCTATTGTATTATTAATGATTGTGTTGATAAGGGGATGTGTTGATGATTTGTTTCAGTTACTGGAGTTGTAATCATGATGGATTTCAATATTGACTCCTACTTAGTATTAAGTAGATATTATTACTTAAGATTACAACGTGTCTGATGTATTTTTTTTTGGTTACGCTGAAGAAATTTGCTTAAAGTTACGCAGTCGCTTAAGTGAGAGATTTGGTTATGTGGGATTTTTATCCATCAAAACTTCTGCGATGGCGGTCATACCCGTTGTCGAAAGGGTCCAGAATTTCTTACCGTACGCACCGGAGCCCCTCTCACGCTGAAGCAGTTTCCGGTGTGATATACCTAAGTGATTAAATACTAGCAATATTAGAATAAATAACAATTGCATATAGCTATTATGAAAATGATAAAAATATCAAAGTCGATATATCGTCGTTGTACTTAGATCCTAATGTATTTTTAAAATGCTTCCAGTAAGTTGTCGTCTGAGAACAATCTAATAAAATAACTCCAATGAACCTAAAATAGTCAACAAATACTATGAACTATTGAACTACTATGAACAACATTTCATAGTAGCTAACTTCTACAATTAAAGGCATTATTACACTAGAGATTTGCGAGCATGCTTACAACGATGCGACTTATAAACGTGCACGCGACGATTTCACCGTGCGCGAACAAGCTCGTTGCCTGCAAGCGGTTTACGACCGGTTACAACAGGATGCATTTAATGGCATTACAAAATTGGTGAAAATATAGACAAAATGGCTATGAATTGCTATTAAAAAATATAATATTATAATATAAAATGTTACTACTTCATTATAAAATATTAGCGTATAGAAAAGTAAGTGATTCTATGAAATATTTATGGTCTACAAATTTAAATACCGCTCCATGTATGAAGCTGATTCTGATCTGATGCTTCGCCGGGCGCTGCCGCGGCATGCTGGCTTCGCTCGCTCTGCTCGCACGTTGTGGTAAAAACACCTAACAAGGCCTAACCTTAAAAAGTATTCATATGGAAATTACAAAATTAATGTCGTAAAAAATTTAAAATCTTGAATACTTGTATCGAATGTTTTAAATAATTTACAAAAGAATTTTATAAAATTTTACTTAACGTGAAGCTACTAAACGTTAGCCTGTATTTGTCGTTACAAATGCGTCCCAAGCATTTATTATTTACATTTACATTACATTAAATTTTCAGTGATTAAATTTGTAGACAAAATTTTATAGAGAAACTGTTAATTTTGTATAAAAATATTTAATTTATCACGTAGCCCATTAATTTTAAGGTACATATCATTAATACGAACAGTAGCAAATTTATAGAGAACACCATTAATTTTAAAAATTGTGAGTTGTATATAGGATTACTAATTCTATAGCTCTAATATATATACCCCTTAAACAACGACGTCCCCATTGTGGTCTCGCGGCAAGCTCGATGCGCACACGCGGCAATATCGCCGCGTGCGACTGGCATCGCTGGAAATACGCTCGTAAATCGCAAGTTGATTGGAATGTATATAATGTTTTTTTTTTTCATATAATTTACACTATTTCAAATACATTCTCATTCGACATACATATTTATACATTCAAACACATTTCAACATAGATACTTATAATAATCCTTAAGTTGTATCCGTAATGAGGTAGTCAGACAGGCTGGAGCGTTAAGCATCGCATCCTTGCGTACACTTCGAATACAATACATTCAAAGAAAATACGATTTCTAGTTTTCTATTTTTACATATTTTGCTGTCAGATTTGGTACGAAACTAATTTCAAATTATTTACAGCAGAAAAACACATTTAGGTTTCATTGATTCTCGTTTTTCTTCAAATCAATATCAAATTAACTATAATTTTTAAAGGACAAAATCTCTTCGTACTTCATTTAGTTCATAGTAGGTATTTATTTCTCTAATCTTACTTTTTCGCTAGCTCAATGTCTTGTCTTGCTTATGTCTTGTCTTGACGTAAATACGACTTAGGAATTCTTATTAACTTGTCTAAATAATGAGCCCTTAGCTTTCTTACGACAGCAGTGGAATCCTTAAATGAAACATAAATAAACTGTGATTTAATTTAGGAAAATATAGGTAAATTTTGGGTTGGTCATGGTGAATTGGCTGGCTACCTTCATATTTAATAAAGAAAATGATAAGTTATAGTATCTATTAGATATTTGCTTCATTATACAAATTAATCGTACTTAAATAAATAGGTACATACAGTTATAATCGAGAGGTTATATTATGCTGTAAACATTTATTTTACGAAATCAATATCTTAGCAACACTAGACTTGTTCTACGGATATTATACACGAAACTAAGGGAGTATCCAATAACACTTAAATTCCGTTATAACATAGAAAAATTTGTTTCCTAAGTCCGCCTAGACGTAAATTAAATCCGGGATCTTTGACTTCGAAAGCAGAGGTATTAATCACCTGTTAGACCAGCCGTTTAACATTCAATTCACCCAACACACCATCATTAACAAATCTCACTTTTTGTAATCCTTATTGTGATTACATTTGATTTGATTACACATTTTTTAAATCCAAATGTGTCAAAACACATTTGGATCTACTGTACGTGATATGTGAATTGGATATTTCGTCTAGTCATTCAAATAATTCTCAGCAGGGAAATACCGTAATTAGGATAGCCCATTTCATAAAACATGCATAATAAAGACCCATAACCACATGTGTAGTGATATCAAAAGTTTTAAGCCGAGTAGCCATTAACCCTCAATGCACATTGGAGCCTACCACACCCCACAATGCAATTTAGCGTGATTGCGTATTATACATTTATTATTTACCCTTGCCATATCTGTTGCAAGATTAAACGGCGACTTGGGCGAAGATTAAATCCAGGATTTTATTCCCATATTGCCGTATATTTCCACCCCAGAGTTGAGGCGGAAAACTCGAGTATTCATTGCGGGTAGCCGAGCTGTACTGGGTAGGGCTGGCAACGCGATGCGACAACATATTATGCAGTTTAATTTTATTCGTAACTAAATAATACTAGAAGTTTATTAGTGAATAACGTAGTGAATAACAGTACGAGATTTACATTTACTGCATGTATAAAAGTGAATATAAGTTTCATACTATTAGTGGTAAAGACCCTCTGGACCCTGCATACCTATTCAGTTTTATTTGTATTTTATTACATAACTTTTCGCTAGTAACTAATTAGTTTATGATATTACATAAATTTTCATTATGTTTTTGATTTTGTTTATTAATTTATTAAATGTGCGTGCTTATGACAATTATATGCATATATTTGTATTTTCATAGTATAGAACAGCCATTCCCAAAGTGGGCGATAACGCCCCCTTGTGGGCGCTGCAGGCCTAAAGGGGGGCGGTAAGAGACCCAGAAAAAAAATGGGGGCGTTGTGTAGAGGCCTGGGGGGTGATTTGTAATTTCATTTAACTAGGAGGCATCTTAGACAACGACTGCATGAGCTCTCGACTCAGTAGACAAAATAAGTTTGGGAACCAGTGGTATAGAAGGTATCCCATTATGTTGTAAAAAGTAGCTTAAAAAGGCCAAAGCAACAATCAATTCACTTGCCTTTTTTACTGCTACAAAGATTATACTTTTTAGTTTTACTTTATTACTTTTTACATTAGACGTTAAATAATTAAAGAACGGTTTTATTGTTGTTTGATTTCATTAGGCTTTTTATATTACAATGTAAAAATTATATTAAAATCTAATATGTGTTAAGAAAGTTTTAGTACCAGTAATAATTTATTTGTGTATTAACATCGCATTAATTATGTAAATTGAACAAATTACATATATTTTAGTAGTTTATTGCAACTTTGTAAATTACATGGGATTACCTAAACGTCGTTGTATCATTTCGAAGTTAAATAAAATACATAAAACTTTCAGAATAAAAATTTGGAATAAAAGAAAGTTTATTACTATTTTGATAGACGCTCTTAGAAATGCTAAGCATTTTTTCAACAACCCTGCCAACTGCAAACCAAGATTTATATGGAGGTCGTGGTTATTTATACCAACTAGCCTTATTTTTATTCCCTGTGTGATATTTTTAATGAGGCAACCGAATAGCGAGGCTGCACCTTTTATTAACTTTTAAAAGCATTGGACGGCCTCGAATAAGTGGTATACACCACATGTCTCGTGACCTAGTTAATTTTTGGAGTTATTTTGGATATGACAAACAGTATGTAAAAAAGATTACGCTATTGTTGAATTTGTAATTCGGCTAAGCGTAAATCGAATTTGCAAATTAGCTTTCTCTTTATATAAAAATACAGCGAACTGCGAAATAAAGTTTATCATGAAGCTTTCTTTTCATATAAATAAAATATTTAATATGATGCAAATCTAATATTATTTTCCTTAGATATAGACTTTATTTTTGATGGGTTTCAATTTTTTTGCGTGGCGCTTTTAGAAATAAGGTGGGCGACAGTATTTTCTCACGTATTTTCTAATAAGTGTTAAAGAAATAATTCAATGTGTTGTAGCATTTTTGGATTTTCATTTGATACCCCACAAGATGACTTCGAATGCATTCGGTTTTTATCTTTCTAAGTCTCCAAAGATAAATGAAAAATATGATAAATAAACTGAAAAATTATCTTTTAAAATGTTCATATTCGGTTAATTAATTACTGTAACTTGTATAGACCATGCCGATGGGTTAGTAACTTGTTATTATTGTCACTGTTCGTTTTGTTATCTTTGTGCTATTGCTAAAGAGTATCGAGGTGTAATTTTCTGCGCTTTGATTGTCTGTCTACTTCAAATGGAAAATAGTATTACGTTATTGCAATTGTATGATAACTAAAAATCGCGTGAATTGAATGACCTCAAAGGATTGATCATTCAGTGAAAATGAGACTCGTTTTCTTAATTAATCTTACAGGTAACCAAACTTAGAAGCTTAGGCCCATTAAACAATAATGTTGTATTCTGTAATATATGTATTTTTGATTATCACGTACATTTTTTAATCTTAAAATCAAAGAAAAGTCAAATATATAATATCATCTTTACTCATAAATGCGTATACAATGAAAAAGCACCACTGAAAACGGTAAGTACCAACTTTTGTTAATTCTAGTAATGAAGTGAGTTACAAATAAAAAAGGTTTACTTCATCCCGGGCGGACTACCCCGTATTTGTTTTAAAACATAATTGAGACAGTGATGAGCTCATAATGGACCTCATACGGATCGCACTATGCAAATGTAGCAATTAGGCTAATAAAGACCCAAACGACGACCCCGGGTTAACGATGGTTTAACAAATTTACTCGCTCGTCCAGCCGCATAATGTATTAAACTAAGATTTTTATTTGTGAAACCTAGTTAAGGATCAGCATACATTCCAAATTCCTCAAAATTTCTTTATATTTCTCACAAACCCTTAATTAGAAATTGTACTTGAACAACGAGCTATTATTAATTAGCAGAATTATTGTTTTTTTTACTAAAGTTTAAAATACTTAAACTAAGTCATATGTTAAAGTCATAGGAACCACTACATTCGCAGCTTCTGTGTGAGCATCTAGAGTATATCTCTACTCGAGTTTAAACTGCCTAAATATTTGATGAGGCCAACAAGATCAAGAGAAACGCCAATGCACGGGGTACATCATTGAAGGGGAGTCGGATATCTAGCAACTTTAACAAGGACGCTTGTAGCTGAATATATTATCATAGGATCAATAAATGAGATAACTTGAGTATCTGAAGATGTCATCTGAGCGCTTTGACATTTGGTACTAACAAAATATCTTCGTATTATTTTTTCTATCATATTGAAATAATACTCAACAAGGAGATAGTACAAATATTAAAAAAGGAAAAAAGCGATAATAAAAACATACATTTAAGAACAATTTAAATTGGAAATTCTTGTCGGAATGTCGAAAGTGTATTCATAAAAATGTGTTTTTGGTTTGGTTATAAGTTAAAAAATACTGTAAAGATGAGACATTGTCTATCTGTTGGATTATTTTTATATTCCAGGGGTATAAAAACATCACGGAGAACTCAACCTATAGAGACGAAACATCGGACAATCTTGTTCACCACTGCTCGGTTTATTTACTCTAACAAATGTCAACTCTCGCTCGCATTAAGCAGTACATAACCAATACTGGTCCTGTGTGTACATATCTACATATTCCAATAGATATTTAAATATTTATATAATGGCTTATTGTTGTATTCGGTGGTGTGGCAAAAACAGAAAAAAATGAAACTGTCCAACAGGACGTAGTAACCGGAATAGTGTGTAGACGTTAATTGTTTTCATACGAAATAAATGACATTGCCACTCTATAGGTTGTGTGCTTCATGTTAAAGATTAACGTTTAACACTTAGGAATATTGTTATCTCACTGCTTTATGGGGCGAAAGAAGAAATAATAATACTATAATATTATCGAATAGCGAACAATTTAAACAAGCGGGAAAATAAAGAGGACTTTGATAGAATATTAATAACAGACCATTTTAAAAGTTTGTACAGTAACAACTTCTCTATCAATATTCATAAGTTCAAGACGTTGTTACTGAAGCGAAGCCAAGCAATAAACAAAGCTCACCCAGTGAAGTGAAGTAACCGCTTTCCAGGAGCTCTTACTTACAGCACGCTCATAAATTTCAGTTTGCAACTTGCACCAGCATAACATTCGATCAATAAGTGTTTTGTATGGGTTCTATATTTCCAAGCTAATACGCCACATCAAAACTTTGAAGTTCGCCTTCCGAGCCAATATTATTTACGTCACGAGCTTCTTTACCCCGCCGACTGTTAAGAACAATATATCACACATCAACGTTAACTAATATAATGCTTTTACTAAAGGTTCTAACGGTTTAAATTTCCTTGCGATTTTAAGTGATTTATTGTCTACTAAATGGAAGTTGAGTTGCATCAGTATCAATATAATCGTAGTCACATGTCTGGGGTTACATGAACTAAATCAAATCGTAATTTACGGTGGTATAATTTAGAAGAATAGTTAAAACCTGCAATTTTCAATCCTCAATTGAGATTTGAAAATTGTCGATATTCAATTGAATATTGAAGTTTAATTGAAGTGGTATGTTTGTAATTGTGAGGGACATAAATTAAATTTTTTCAACCCAAGAAATTGCATATGTATATGTACGATGGACGTGTATGTCTTAGCCTTATTCAAAAAACTTAATACTTGAGAAATATTGCAAAATCGTGATGTTATACGTGTTTTCTTATACGAATAAATTTGCACACAAATAAATTCGGTCTCATATAGTAATCGATTTTGTAATTAAATATAGGTCATTTGTTACGTTTTAAGTATTTAACTATATACAATACACATTAGGTATTATAATTTCAATATCCATAATCTACCAAACACAAGTCTAAAATTACCAAAAAAATCGAACCACTATTTGGTCCATTATACAAAATCGGATCATATTCCATTATTGTTTCGACAAAATGTGACTATAACTATAAGCTCGCTTCGTGCACAAATCTTTAATACGTTTTTAATCTTTAATCACACAAATTTTTAATCTTTAATACGTGTGAATCTCTCGTAAATATGTACTCTATAATATAGATTATCTATATATAGAGTCTATATATTAGTGAAATACGGGTATATATCGAAATTTATCCAGTTGTACTCAAGTACACTTTAAACACACACACACACACAGGAATAAGTACTCGGCCAAGACCTTTCATTTATTTAGTAAATAGTAAATTAGGTAAAATTCTAAATTACTAATCTGGAAGTGAAAGCAAGCTATAGAACGCGCCAGTCTAAACGTTGGACACGAGTCGGGTCTTATTATAAGGAATTGTATTATTTATTATGTATGTATGAGTTACCAACTCGTCATTGTCCAGTCTCGTTTGACCATCTGCTAGCCCAAATACTTGTTACTAACAGTGGTGCCAATAAAACTTTGCTGCACCTTGATGCCTTATCCATGCTGACTGAGAAATAGCGCGAAGTTATACATGTGAATGTATATTGTATCAATATTATACATTTCAATTAATCCTTCCAATAAAGTTTAACAGTGAAATTTGAATTCTTGTCCCCTTAGTCTGATGTTTATTTTCAAAACAAAGGTACGTTTGCTTTTATGGTAATGACTCTGTTGCAATGTTGTGAAATAATATTAAAATAACTTGTAATGTACATTCCAAAACAACATTATTTCATTTTCGTTATACGGCCATGTGAGCGTGACTTAATCTAATAAAAGAACTCACGAATTATAAATCAAGGAACTAATCCGGCACCGCATTAAATAACTATATTTTCTTGAAGGATTAAAAATGTATCAGTCACAATTTTTATTATTATCAAAGCACGGGTGGCCGACAATTTGATTCATTATAATCGTAGGTGGTCTCTTGAACTTTGGTCGAAATGACCCATAATTCCCTTGTTAGGGCTACAATGAGATAATTCGAACTAACGTATTAATCTTAAGCAATAAATATTATACAAAAAAGGCAGTTTACAAAAATTTTGGAACTTGTTTCTAGGCCAATCATAAATCTTTTATCGAGTTTAGCTAATTGGTGTTTTTAGAACTTTATGTCGTCGTAAGTATCATATATCCGTAGCTATAATTATAAGCTATTTAGTTATTTCATTTATTGTTGTAAAATTTTATTAAAATTGATTTGAATATATTAATATTGCAAGATTTTATCACGGAAATATTAGGACAATAATGTTTCAATAATGGTAATAATTATCGAAGTAAAATATTCCATACCGTCGAAAATGGTACAAATGATATTAGAATACACGAAAAACTTCCTAACTGTCCCTAAATTATTCCTTTTTGCATAATTTTTTTATGCGCTATTTAACGAAGATTATTTAAAACTACGACGACTCGACGGCGTTGTTTACCGAAATTGCTTTATAAAGAGAAATAAGTAGGTAGGTACATAGGGGAGTTTTCAGTATAAAAAATAGTAGATTTTTAAACACTCTTCTGCTTGTGTAGATGGGTCGATCAAATATATTTTGTCTTACTGCAGTCCTTGAATTTCTGATAAAAATTACACGGAAAATATAATTAAGCTTTCAGTCCATAAATAAATATTGTGTTTATCGTAAAGCCAACATCTCATATCTATTATTTAAAAGTTACCTTTTACAAATATTTCGATATTTTTTCCTACTCTAGGGCTTGGACAAGAGACAAAGCATTTTCAGTAGTCCAACGGACAGTTTTGTTCGGGATTTTTCCATTTTACAATAATTCCTGTTCATAAAAGCTCGTTGCTTAGCATAAGTTCGGAAATATATAAATTAAAAGTTATCCAACAAATATAGCACAAATTTAGAAATATATAAATTAAATATATCCCTTTCAATTAATAAAAAAAACAATAAATAAATGTTCCGAATGAAATGACCAGTATAAAAAGTATATACCTAGTTGATTAATCCAGCTATACTAGTAAATATATTTCTGATTTATTAAAACAAATTACTCGGAAGTTTTTAAGGTTTCACAACTCAACAAAGAAAATCGGAATCCTTATAGTATCACTCACTCATTGGTCCACTTGTTTATCTGTCCGTTTATCATCTAGGTTCCCAAACTTATTTTGTCTACTGAGTCGAGAGCTCATGCAGTCGTTGTCTAAGATACGTCCTAGCTAAATGAAATTACAAATCACCCCCAGGCCTCTACACAACGCCCCCATTTTTTTTCTGGGTCTCTTACCGCCCCCCTTTAGGCCTGCAGCGCCCACAAGGGGGCGTTATCGCCCACTTTGGGAATGGCTGTTCTATACTATGAAAATATAAATATATATAAAGGGGGGCGCCTTTAGGCCTGCAGCGCCCACAGGGGGGCGTTATCGCCCACTTTATGAATGGGTGTATCACAATCGATTTTCCCAGAAACTATGTAACGTCCAAACTTAAAATGTGACGTAGTCAGATATCTTAGTAACTCCCATATTATATTGTACCTAGCTAAAATTTTAAAATATACGAGATAGTGTGTCATCGCTCCGAATGGGCACGTACGTACAATAAAATAATCCAATAAAAATCCATTATTGTATATTTTGCAGTCTAATATTAAATTGAGCATCAATTTTTCAAATATTTATTATAATACAATAATATTATAAGTAATACATACCTACATACATATCTTCACGGTGTACCCCCAATGGAATAGTCATAGAGGACGGAGCGCATAAACATTACATAAGTGCTTTAAAGGAGAAATGAACTAAAACGCGCTACATAGGTCACTGCACCAGCGTCAAATTAAAAGTGAGCAAGGTGTGGTCCCCGATCCTCAGTTGAGTGGAACACAGCAATTATTTTGAACACTCAATCTAGTGGGTACTACATAGATATCGTTGGATATTATAAACCTTCAGAAATAAAGTTCAGAAAACCATTTTCTAAACATTTTGAACGTCGTATAGTATCTCCGTGCACGAGTCCAACTCACACTATAAACAAAAGTATATGCAAAATATACATACATAATGCAATACAGTTTTCTATTCAACGTGGACACAGCATTAAAGTGAAACAAAATTATGTTTATATTTACATTACTTTTAGCAGTATTATAATGATAAAACAGAACCATATAGTAACAGAATGTTGCCTAATCAAGTTCTATAAATTAAAGCCTACTCATTGGCCGACTTGGAAGATAGGAGCTGCCACCTTCTATATTTTTGTTTTACTTTCAACGTAGCAAAATATCACAACCATGATTATAATAATTGAATTTTGTAAATTTTTATGCGACTAAAATGAAAAAGAATTTGGTTCCTATCAAGAATTTCATAATTATTTTGATATTATGTGATTGGGATCTTGCATTTATATTCATTTGCATACGAGATAAACAAACGTAAATTATATTAAACGAAAATTCACGACATTATGCAGACTGTATCGGAAAACCATTACATATGTTGTTATACGAATAATAAACATACTCGTAGATCGATGCTACCTATGTACATTCCCACTTCCATGTTTAAAATTCAGTGTAATGTAGTTAGCAACAGTCTATTTCACAGACTGGCCCATCTGCACGATGGCAGTCTATCTGCCTTCTAAGCCTGGGTCATTCTAAATTCTAAATTGAATGGAATCTAGGTGTTACTGGAAGCACCCTCGGTTCTTCATATCGTACTAATCATACAAGCCTAGTTGCTAGTACTTAGTTTATGATCACACGATTTGTGTATTTGTTTGAAATATTATTATTAGGTATCTTTAATTAAATATTTATAATAAAATCAACTCAGAGCATGTCGGAAATACAATAACTTCGGGTTTCGTTGTGATTTCGGAGAAATAGAAGTTGAAAAGGAAACGATTTAGATTAACTACGGTATAAGCGCTTTGACACAAAATGAGGTGTCACAGCACTTAAACCATGAGGTTGTTGAGAAATCAATCGCAGAATTTTTGCAGCTTTTGGAATCTGAAATTTTAGAAAAACCATCAACTACATGGGCATAGTTTCATGGTAAAACAATTATTAAAAAAACAAAAAAATTAAGTGTCTAAACTTAAAAAAGTTGTTAATCTGAACATTAGTCACCGCATATATTTCTAAGAGATCGCATTTCTACTCCATTTATCTTACTTTCCCTCGATTTCGGGCATATCCAGGAATCTCTGGAATCTCTCTATCTCTACCGTACAAAAAAGTTGGTATCAACACCGCATTGTGTATGACAATTTTGGCTGAGTTAGATATATTCACACTGCCTACTAATGCGGACAGAGCACCGTTCACTTTATTGCCCGCTGCTATCCCTAAAACGCACTCCCCAGATATACACGAAAGGCCAAACAGACATTACGCAGCCCTGTCTGACTCCTGAACAAACTTTGAACCAGAGCGACATGTTACCAGCTATCCTTACACGGGCTCTGTGGCCTCGATAAAATAACCTCACAGCCTGCAGTAAGCGGTCCTCTACGCCATATTCAGGCAGAAGACTCCAAAGTTTCTTTTGCACTACTCTATCGAATGCTTTTTCAAGTACCATGAAAGCGCAGAAAACTTTCTGACCTATGGTCAGAAACTTTTCCAAGATAACCTTCCCTAAAACCACCTTGCGCATCTCACATATACTTTTCTGAAATGTCTTTCATACGTTCAGTCAAAGCAGTTAGTATAGACTTTACTTGCTAAGCTGACCAAGCTGATGGCCCTGTGACACGCACAATTTTAAATGAGAACCTTTCCCTTCATAGACAGGTACTGTGACTGCGGTGCGCCAAGGCTTCAGAACCTCCCCCATCTACCAACAAAGATTACACATTGCACAGAAGGTATCCCAGACTCTAGGACTACCACGCTTGATCATTTCAGCAGTCATCTCATCATTTCCTGCAGCTTTTCCGTTTTTCAGACTTCTTATCATTTTCTCAATCTTTTGCATATTAAATGACATTCTCCAGTTCCTGACACGAGTGTGCCAATTCATAAGAATGCTCTCTGTATCGGAGACGTAAGTCGGCACTCTCATACATAGTATTCACTCCATCGATGCAGAACACCTTTTTTATCTGTTAGCAGGTTCGGTTTTCTTTCGAACGCAATTTATTCATTCTGCAAGGTGCCGGACCACTTTAGTATTTACGTAGTTCTTTCCAAAACAATTTGAATGCTTATCAAAGTTGTCCGACGTCTTGTTTTCTTCTAACACCCTAAAACTTTTACGCTTCTCTTTCACTAGTGCTTTCGTTTCTGCTTTCTGCAGCTTATATATGTGTTTCATCAGATTCTTCATACCACAATCATTTTTAGTAGCAAGATAGTCTTGCCATGCTTTCTTCTTCTTATACACAGACTCTTTCACCTCATCATCCCACTACACATCATGTTTTTTACCACTCGCAATCTTATTCGTTCCGCACACTTCTTTCGCAACCTCGATCATACTATCCCTAAGGTTCTACCAACATTTCTCAACATCCTTGCATATTACATTCAATATATCATCATGCTTATCAAACACTACTCTTTTATATTAATTCGTGGTTGTCGCATCTTGCAGTTTCCAGCTTTTGATGCGACAAACCGCTGCGGGTTCGGACACTACGCGATGTCGCCAAGCCGCAAACAGACCCCTTATTTTTATTATCACCAGAAAGTGGTTCGTACCCAGATCGGCTCCTCTATGCGCTCTTGTGTCCATAACCTCCACTTCTTGAGCCTGCTATCCACCAGGAATAAATCAATCATACTTTTCTCACCCTTTCTTTCCCTGATTGATCCTTTTGTGCTTAAATATGGTATTAGCTACGAAAATCCTATTCCGTACACATTCCTAACACAATCCTATTAGCATCGTTCTCTCTCTTATCTCCATACTTGCCTAGGACAGACTGAAATCCTATTCGAGCTGTCCCGACCCATCCATTCATGTCTCCACAAACACAACAATTCTCTCATTCTCTTCAACTGTCGCTAGAACTTCTCTAACATTCTCCCAAAACTGCTCTTGTTCACCCAAGCCGACAGAAGACTCTGGGCATACGTTGCCGAAATAAAAATTCTCGTCAACCCCATTTTGAGCCGCACCCAAAGTAGTCTGGGATTTACACATCTATACTCAGTCATACAATAACCCAAACGAGAGGACAGTAAAACGTCTACCCCTGGCATCCCTTGTCTTCATGCGGTACCACTGACCACAAAGCGATGCCCCTGGGCATCCGGGCAGGTTGGCAAGTTCACTGCCCATTTTGTTTGGTTTCGCTGCAAACATAACACATCCAATTTTTTCTCTTCCATAATATCAATCACTTCATTCGTTTTCTTTTCAATCCCGCCTCTTACATTCCACGCAGCTATTCTGCACTCCTCCCTCCACTTCCCGCCGCCAAATGCATAGCGTGTTGGGTAGCGGTCCCCAACGTCGAATTGTATTCTGCACACACCAGCCAGGACAGACCGGCGTACGTTGCTTTCGGGGGACGGCCTGAATATAGCACAATCGTTGCCCCGAATACTGTCCACAGTAGAGAGAATTGGGGCCCTAAAAGGGACTGACAGGGTCGCGACGATCACGCTTCCTCAGTTGACCTTCAGTAGTAAAATATAGCACATAGTATAGCAGTCATGTAATGAAAAATGTAGCCGTAAAACTTATTAATATTAATTTACAATAGACTACAAATTGACGAACGCGCTGTTGATATATAAAGTCACAAAGACACATACAATTGTTAAGTCAACATAGTAGTCGACATTGAAAATAATTGTAAAATAGTTGATTGTGAATACAAGAAGGTATTTCCAGTAGGTAAGATAAATAAAAGCTACTGATAACTTCATCAAGAAAACATGAAACGGAACGTCTTTTATGCGAACGTTAATGGAATGAAACGAGAAACAATAAGAAATCTGATATATAAGTGGACTGCACAAATGTTTTTCCAACGGCGACTGGGTTCTTGATATCTGTAAGTGAAGTGGAGCACTCTATTTGTTTTACCTCACGTGTGAATCGTACAATATGAGGCTGGCTTCGTCCAATGATTCTATTAGACTCGGAATTACCGAAAAAATACACGATTCTAATACCTTCATCAAGTATTTTAAGTTCTTTTTGAAGTAATATTCGTTTTTAAATTTTTTTTACCAATTATTAACCCGAATTATATACATGCATATCTTCACGCTGTATCCTTCATAGGCTTGTCAGAGGGGATGTCAATGTGGAGGGTGGAGTCAATCATCGCGGTCTTTACATACTTCTTTCACCTCTTCAAACCTCATCGTTCTCCTCCCACATGTTCGTCTATGTATGCGAGTGCTTTTGACATTTCAAAAATTCGACAAGTCTGCCATGGTCTTCCTTGGCTATTGCGATCATTCTTTATTTTTTTCGTCAATCAATCAAAACTCTTTCTTTCTATAAACATCAACCATACAAGCATTGCTTTCTTCATTTCTATAGTAACGTTGTCATCCAACCTTGTCATATGACGTATCTCTTCATCGCTTATCTTATCCCCGAGGGTGACACTGCACATATTTATCCGATTTAATGGTAAATAACTATCTATTGCATTACAAAAGCGTCAGTTCTAGGAAAAAGCCATATTTTTGTATCGTATTATTGATCGATTTTGCATAAAATAACAGAAAAGTTACCTACGTTATTAAAATTCTGCGAAAACGCTAGTGATAACATTTTGCCTGTGACGTCATTATTATCTTATCAAAGTAATCGAGAGTTGCTTCGTTCGATAGGAGTAGGACAACACTTTTAGATACGTTGTTATTGGTTTTTCTCTGCTCGCACTGATATCTGAAGCACTTAAGCATTTCGTTTCACATATTATAATATTACGCAGACTAGTTGTCTGCTGTTCTTTTCGCATGAACTTCAACATTTTATACAGACTTAATATTCTACAATAATTAACCATTTATTAATCACTTATTCATTTTTATTCGAAGAAAAAGGAAGGGTAAGATTGTAATAGCGTACGTATATAAAATATGTACGTATATATAACGCTAATATATTTATTGCAAACAGTTGTCCGCGACTTCGTCTGCTTGGAAATAAAAAAGTAGCCCATGCCCAGGGTCCAATCTACCTTCATTATAAATTTCATTTCATTGAGACGACCTCAACATTTGAGATCGTCTCAATTGTATTGAGGTTATACTTGTTAAGCTTGTTAATGTTAAAATATCTTAGAACAAGGAAAAAATTATCTATGTCGTTTTTTGAAAAATATAAAAACGTCTATCTTACGAAATTTCATTAAATTTCATAATGATGAGTAAGACATTCAAGAGCTTTCAACGACGACAAAGAGACGGTCATTTCAATACAATACAATAATAGTAATAATTTTACAAATTAGAAAACGAAGTCATTTTTTTAAAAGAACTGATTACATTTTGTGAATTTAGCCTTCATATATGTTACATCATATTATTAAATTAATGTATTACATAAATAAGTAAAGTATCATAATCTTAATTAATAACAAAAAAGTACATACATATGTTAATATTTACAAACTTCAAACTGAACATTATTTTAAATAATAGACTTCCTCAAAGTTGCTGCTTAGAAAGCTTTAATTGCTTAAGGTGCCTAGCAGACTGGCAGCATTACCTCTTTGAATAGCCAAACTGATTCGTTGGCGGAAGAAGCTGCCAACCCGGCGGTCTCTCGAATTTGACCAGTCTCTTACAATAAGTGAAGTAAATTTATATGTAGAAATTTAAAGAAAATAATTTTGGTGTTCCGTAACGCAGCGTTTTGGGACTATTGTTGTTCCTGATATATATAAATGATCTACCGGACATAACTGAACATACTAGCACATTATTTGCTGATGATATCTCTATTATTTTGACATGTAATAATGAAAAAAATTACATAAATGAAAGTGACATAGTATATACGATTGACGTGGTCACGAAATGGGTTAAACAAAATAATTTAGAACTCAATATAACTAAGACAAATTTTATGCGTTTCCACAATCGATTTAAAACAAAAAAACTATTAAGTATAAATTACTATGGGGAAACATTGCAAGAAGCTTATCAAGCTAGTTTTCTAGGTGTAGTATTAGACAATGAGTATAAATGGAAATTACAGATAGATGAAGTATGCAGTAAAATTAATAAATTTATTTATGAACTTAATAGACTAAGAAAAACAGCAAGTCAAGAAACCATATTAGCGGCATACTATGGATACGTAGCATCGAATCTCAAATATGGTATTTTGTTGTGGTAAAACTCACGTGATTTAAACAGAGCGTTCATTGCTCAAAAAAAATGTTTACGGGCTATGTGTGGTGTACCCCCTTGGGAATAATGCCGACCACTATTTGAAAGGTTAGGTATTTTGCCGCTTCCATACATGTATATTTTTGAAGTTGCCTGTTTCATCAAAAAGTATCCTTATCTGTTCAAGAAAGCTTTTGAAATATATCTAGGAATCCGAACAGATTGGTTTTGGATAGAGTTCCCAAAACAAGTCTGTGGCAGAGAAGTCCTTACGCTACGTGTGTAAGGATCTTTAAAGCGCTACCTGTGGATGTGATGAGGTTACCGTATGCACCATTTACAGAATATTTAAAAAAATGGTTAAAGGCAAAAAATTTTTAGAGTATAACTGAGTTATTTAATTAATGACATTCTCAATTATGTTACCATGACAAATTTAATATGTATATATATATTTTTTTAAATTCATTTTTAATTATGTTGTCATGATTATTTTGTATTTAATGTGTATAATTATGTAGTTAGACATGTGTGTATGTTGATTTTTTAAATGTTTGTGTACTTTTCCATAGCTATTGAACCATAATATTCAGTTAACATTTGTATGCTAACTTGTTAGCGAAATGTGTGTTACTTATAACATTTGTACCATCTCCGTTTTATATACCACATTTCTTACGAATAAAGAATTATTATTATTATTATTATATTTACAACCCAACCCACGTGGAAATTTCTCCAATTCTGTTTAGTTATTTCCATATACCAGAACTATTTATTCTGTTTATGAAAATTATCTCAAAGTTAGTTTCAGCGTTCATTTATGTTTTTCAAATGAAAACATATTCCGACAAAATATCAACAAAGGGATATTATTATCCCCTTAGCGTTATTACGGGTTATTATTACTTGTAACAGTAACACCCTTATATTATACGCAAACAAATCATCTCCTATAAATTTTAATTAACTACATGATACCCCGGACCCTATGATGTATTTTACATATATAATTAAATATTACCATTAATGTAAAGTTTTTCTTATTTTAATTCGGCCAATTGCATACTATAAAATTAAGAAGCAAACAAATGTACCAAGTAGAATTACATTACCCAGGAATTAGCGATTATTTATACTAAAAATTTTAAATTTGATTAACACCAATCTTTTAAACGGAAGTTAACTTTCAATCTACATTTATGTCCATATAATATGATCGTAATGAACTGGCTAATAAATTAGTAAATTCCTGTTAATATATGAAAATCTATTGCGATGTTCTAATATTTCAAAAAATAAAAGTTGCTATTATTTTGGATTTCATTATATATTTTCAATACAGCATTTTCTTTTTATTTATATTGTTACATGTACAAATATTTAAATAAAGTTGTAGCTACAATATCTTTTGTACAAAATAAAATTTTGACTCTCCTTTTTCATGAATAAATAATGAATCATATGTGGGTACATTTAACAAGTCAACGAACTGTAGCATTTCAGTGCATGAAATATACTCTGCGAGATGTTCTAGACCGAATGCATTCCGTCACAGGACGAGGTGTTTATTCGTGTCGCTCACCGCATTATCGTTTATTGTGTTCGTCTGGTAAGGCTATGAGTATAGGAATATTATAAATATTTAAAATAAAAGTTAATTTATTCATACATACATAATTTCGATAATAATAATAATTAATAGATTTATAAGGAGAACTGAAGGGCACTACAGATCCAATAAAACAGTCACTATAACTTTTGTAACACAAAAATTAATTGATATATTATCTCAAAAGTCTATAAAAAAAAGATTAAAATTACCCCTGTCTAGTGTAATTTATTTTCTATTGTTTAATTTCATATTTTGTATTATTTAGAAATAAAAATTTTACATTAGTATGTTCACAAACAAATGATATTTGTCAGCATACAAATCGCTGTATCCTTATCTTAATGATATATACCTAAACAATACTATTTCGAAAATGAGCTTTCGTTATCGAATTGTACTATTCAGTGCTTTAGTGTGTCTTACGAGGCCTTTAATGAAATCGGTCATTATGAGAAGTGCTAGTAAACTATCGTCTCTAGATAAAATAGGCAGTTTTCGTAGTTATGTATTGTTAGGGTTGCTGAAATTGGTTACTTGATAAAAATAAAATAAAAAATATTAAAATTAAATTATTTTTGTTTAAATAATCCATATACCATACTAATTTTATAAATGCGAAACTCAAATTTTTTGTCTGATTCGGCTTTTACGCCCAATTCGCTATACCGATTTTGATGAAATTTGGCATGGAGGTAGTTTGACACCAGAGCATAGGCTACTTTTTTATCAAAAATCTACCCCTGCGGGGATGAAAAAAGGTATGAAACTTTGTATAAGAAATGTTAAAGCACTGAACCAATTAAGATGAAATTTGATTCGGTGATAAGTTTTATACTGCAAAGGTGGCAAACAAATATACGGCCCGCCTGAAAGTAAGTGGTTACCGTAGCCTATAGACGCGTGCAACACCAGAGGCACCACTTGCGCATCGGCGATCCTGTGTGATTTTCTGCACACCCCTTTTGAAGAATTTCTTGCTGTAGTCATTTGGAAAATCTCGACAGGATGCTTATTCGAAAACTTGATGGTTCGAAGGACGAAACTTCTTAGAAAACGCATAATGCGTGTTCATTTAGGTTCTAAAGTGTGAGGATGAACTCCCTGTTGAGTGCGAGCGATACGATGGAATAAAGTTTAGGTATCATTTCAAGCATTTTTTCTGTACACAATCCATTACACAAGGGGTAGAAAATGCATAGGGAGGCAAAACCTCTCTTCAGCTTTGGCGATTCAAGTCTACTTATGAGCTCGTGATTGTCGACAATTCTCATAGTTCGTCCTTGAACCAAGTCAAAAGGCCCAAGCTGGATATCGAAGTGCTCCTGTCCATAGGTGACCGCAGTACTCCATATGATATCAGACTTGCGATTTGTACATACAGGACTAATCTGTGCTCTTAGATGAAGTACAGCTTCCCCCTGTTGAGCACACCGAGCTTCTTAATCTTTAGCTTGACATTGTCTTCGAGTGACATTCCAAGTGACTACGGGACTAAACGTCGCTAGAGATGTCGACCTCAAGGATTCCGGTGCTCAGAGAGTTAGTAAGGGATGAGCCTTAGAATTGTAGACTTATATGCATTATTTGATAGGATTTCCCATTAGGGATGGGCGGATAATCGACACGCAATAAAATCACTTCTTTTCGCCTCTTCGCCTCTTCGCCTCAAATATGTACGTGTGTACATAGAGCTATAATTATATTTCTTCATAAATATTCAGTCTTTGCATACATGTTCGTCGGTTTAAGGTCCTTTTGACCTGGCCTTTTTACTAATTTGATCTGTGCGTGTTTAGGTCGACCTCTTCCGATAACACTTTGCAATCGCTGTACACACAACAAACGTGATAAATTTTGCAAATTAAACAATGATTGCATTTTTTTGGAAAACATGTCATCCAATATAGTAATTAAGTAAAGTATTTCTACATGAAGGTTTGAAATTTTTTGAAATGTTTAATAATAAAAATATGTCGATATACATTATGTTAAATTAAAAATAACAAGAAAAATAAAACACTTGAGAGATGCCTGTTGGCGTGATGATCCGATTCACAGTCAGATAAAAAATTACAGGAAATGAAATTTTCTAATCGTCTTGTAGGCAAGATTGTTCGGTTTCGGGCAGAGAGTTTCGTGTGACGACGTTGGTGTTATGGTCTGTAGTAAATATTTGTACGAGTTTATTTAACAATAGAATATCTAGAATGATGAAAGACTGAGAACAAAACATACTGAGCGAAAGTGAATGGTAAAAGAAGCCAAGGAAGACCAAGGCGGACTTATGAAGATCAAATAGCCATAGTGTTAGCGGCTGGAAATGTCAAAAGCTCTCGCATACCTAGGCGAAAATGTGTGAGGAGAATGATGAGATTTGAGGAAGCGAAAGAAGTATGTAAGAACCGCGACTCTTGGCGCTCCGTCCTCTCTGACTACCCCGTTAGGGATACAGCGTGAGAGGATATGTATGTATGTATGTATGTGTGTGTGTGTGTGTGTGTGTGTGAGCATGCGTGCGTGCGTGCGTGCGTGCGTGCCTGCGTGAGTGTGTGTGTGTGTGTGTATCCAGAACTCTTCTCTTACAGTGCCTCTATTTGTAATATATTGTTACGAGCTGAGGGTAATAAGATGCCGGTTAAGGGTGCAAAGAGTTTATTTTTCGTCGTACAAGTAGATGTCAAGAACACGCGAACTTATTTACGGCGGTTCCTAATCTTCGTAGTCGCCCTCGAAGTAGGTACTCGCGTAGTAGTCACCGAAGGTACACGCTTCACTCAATAACAACGTTCCCGAATCGCAGAGTTCTTCTATCCAAGGTCGTCGCAGTAGTCGTCGTAGTGGTCTTCGTAATTCGCCTTGATGTCGCCTCGATATATCGCGTCGAACGATAGTTGAGAAAGACTGACTCGACGGCGGACACGGAGCTATATTTATAGTCGGCTAAAACGAGGGTGGAACTTTCTAGTGAATTACGCTCGCTAACGGTAATTCGACATTGTTCTCGACGCCGCCTGTTTGCATGAGTCATAGGTACATGACACGTCATCGCTCGGGAATATTCGAGGTGCAACTTGGTTCTTCTTTCTTAATTTGACTTATACCATTCGATAGTAGGCCTTAAGCCTAGCAATGCGTTTTTAGGTCATAACTCGATAAAGCCTAGGTCTCGAGATATAAGCACTAAAAGTTATGTTTCGAGCTCTATTAAAAATCGACCTTATTTCCTTACGCATAAGGTCCAACCGTAACAATATAAAAAAATACTTAGAAATTTGTTTATTTTATTAAACTGTAATATGGTATGTATTATGTGGTAACCCTATTATAAGGACGTTATCGTGTTATAAACATGTGTGACACAACTATGTGGTGTAAATGCGTGTGTTAGATTAAGAACGTAAATAAGACTTAATAGTTGGAAACAATTTAGTCGTTATAATAGTACGTACGAAGTTTAACAACAGATATGTATATAAAATCGTCTGATCAATATTATGGATATCCAATACATCAATGAAAGCATTCAACAATAATTTTCAGCAGTTTTCAGTCGGCTTAAAACAAATAGCCACAACAGTATCTCTAGGTATTAATTATATGATACAAATAAACGTTTATTACTCACTTCCCGTCTAAAGTTGATGATTTCCACTCGGACAGCTCAATGCTCTTGATATATCGATGAGATTATCCACTACTGATTCCACTAAAGCACTGCATACACGAGCGATTAGTGTATCAAGTTAAACGGAGATATCTTCATCACTAAATATTGTCAGTGACATCATCTACATACATGGAGGTTGGAAATGACATTTTATTTGAATTGTTTCAGTTGTTCCTAGGATAACCACGGACAAACACTTATTTGATATCAATCGGTTAGATTAGATGGAGATTTCAAAACAACTAGATATTCCTATTGTATTTATGTTTTATGTACAGATTTATGATATTATGTACTTTCGAATTTTTCGTGATGAAAAGGAGAAATAACGAAACGATGAAATAAATACATAGAAACAATTGGTTCATTTCTCCAACCCAAATACCTATTATAGGGTGCAAACTAAGCATTAGATTTGTATTATGAGTATCAAATAACAAATTAGGTTGAAATCCAGCAACCCAAAATATCCAAATCATAAAACAATTTAGTGAAATCTGTATTGAAAATTATGTCAGCTGAGAAACAAACCTGGATCTCTGACTTTAGAATCTACTACTATGTAATAATGTAAATATTAAAAGGTGGTAAGTATAAAAAAATTAGCACCGTATCTTAACTATTTTAGACAAAATAATTAATAAATATTATGTAATAAATTTTATGTTATATAATTAATAATATAACATAATAAATATAAATAATAATAATAATATAATTTGCATTATGTACAAATTTGCTGCCATCTTAAGCAATGACAGCTTTCTAAGCAACTCTTAGGAATTCTATTATTTAAGATAATGTTCAGTTTTAAGTTTGTAAATATTAACGTATGTATTAGGTACATAGACCATATTAGCCATGAAAATATGTCCGTCTTTTGTGTATCTATCTTTTTAATTTTAAAGCACTTGCTGTTTTAAATTGGATCTGATACAAACATATGATATTCAGTTTAAGTAATCAATACTGAAATTAATGGTGACAAATCATGAAGATAGTAAAAAATTTTAGTTGTAAGTTTAACCTTAGCCTTAATCACATCTCGACCGATGTTTATTCAGATGTAGGGCGTCGCTAAAGAGTGCCTCGATTTACTGGAAATTAAGAGGACGCCCAAGCCGTCATCCACGGGGATGTTACAATAACAATGAGCCACCAAAAATACTTCGAGAGTGATGGGAATAAAAATAAGAGAATATGTTCGAGTGAGGGAAAAATGTTGGTTAAAACAAATTTACGATTTTACGCTGGATTAAGTAATGCAATTTTTTCTCTTCCATTACACTGGTTATCTCTGTCTTTAAAAATTGTTGTTATATTTATAGTATTAATATTAAAGGGTCAATACATTTTATACTATATTACGTTGTTTTCCGGTGTATTCTTTAACAATACTCGTCGAATTATTTGAAATTTCAAGAATTAATAGACTCATAGATTATTTAAACCGTATAGAAGGTTATTATGATCAGTTATATTTTTAATTTTCTTAACTGATTTGGTTGAGTTAAAAATAGCAATCTCCGTCTGAAATTGTAACGAAAATAACATTATAATAAAGAGAATGTTTCGTGAACATTTAACTAAAAGGGGTCCGACTAAGGGCGTTTAGAAATTAATAGGATTCAATTTCAGAAAATAGCTCCCCGACAAATTCGTTTGGTGCTAGATAACGAAATTTGTATGATAATATTTTGCTGACCATAAACTGGAAAGAAGGGCGGCCATTCGGACCCAAGCGACATCTTCTCATTAAAGTAAAAATTGCTAATGACTTTATCTCCATATTTTAGCATAAAAACGTCAGCGCTTTACCGTTTCGCCTTAAAGAAAAATAAAAAACGTATAATTACAATTTACATCTGCATATCTTTTGACGCCTCCACGCTATTACTCGACACATGGATGGAGATGTTAAATATTGTTTACATTTATTTTTTACTTCTCTCCAGTTGAAATGAATTTACTGCAATCAACTTTATGAGAAAAACCGTGACATTTCTCGTATTTGAAAATTATATTAATATTCTTATATTCTCTAATCTAAATACTTTTGATATCATGATTTTTTAAATCGGTAAAAAAATAATAAACTTTTTTACATATCTACTGTACTAATAAATATGAAACGACCATCTATCAATATAAGGGCGTGATTCTATGAAGAAATAACTGGTTAATAAATTAATTGCATACAGTCAAACCTGAGAACGGTGTATAGTTCTTTTCTATGTATATTTGGATATTATATTTTGTGCAATAAAATAATTTTCATACGTATTTTCGCGATATACTCTCTCTGACGGGCTAGATGACGAGTATGGAAAACTTAATGCCGCGGTTTTTGGGTGCTTTTCCAATTCCTCAAACCGGTTTTTCTTGTTTCCGAAGATTTGAACTATCTGATATTCAGAAGTTAATCTCCGTCTTCCACAGCTAAGAAAACCACACACTTTTCTTTTTTAAAGACTCATCGAACGTTGTTCGATCATTATAGATAATCATGTCTTTCTTTATTTTTACTGTAATATAATATTTTCATCTAGTCCTACTAACTGCCCTTTTATACTTCTTATTCATACTTAACTTATAAATACTCTGTACTTTTGCCCTGCTGTTAATTATTTAAAAAAAATTGTAAATAAATTTGATGATTTTTATGTTTATAATATTAAAAATACATGGCAGTATCTCGTTCGTTAATTTATTTACATTTTGCATATTCCTCCGTGCCACTGTTTACGTTTTGTATCTAAGGTTCGTCGTAATAAAGATCGCCTCTCGATGATTATGGCCCTTTGAAAATAAACTTCCAAGTCGTACACAAACACCGCCTTTTATTTTTGTTTAGTTTACTTTCTTTCGTCTCGTCCCCGCTGAGTTATGGATATCATCGTTATTCTTTAGGAGTTACACAAAAAAGTTTAGTTCCTTTCTCGTATTTTATTGATACGTAGGAGTTATTTTTCGATGTTATTTTGCCGTGAAAATTTACTTCGGTATTTTCATATGTTTGACATTTACGTACGAAGCTCTATGTGTACTTAAAGTGTTTTCTATTTTACCAGTTGCTATTTTGGTTCTATTTTCACTAGTTAATGGTTTATTTTGCCCACAAACTGGTAATTTACTGGCCAATTACATATTATGTACTTTAAACCGATAAAAATTTGAACAGAGGCGATTATTTTCAAAGTCGATTTTATTTACAAATTACAAATCAATAAACTGAGGAGATTAAGTAGCATATTTAAAGACCGAGTAAGAAAATAAATAAAGTAACTCAAACTGTCTTGTTTTTTTTCAACACTACCAAGATGCTATTGTTCATTTTGTCAGAGTAATTTATAAAATTTATTCAGTCGGACGTATTAAAAGGAAAATAAATGATATTCGATTATTGATATAGAAACTTTTTTTTTAATGTCGAGTCTGTTTTAAATGCATACGTGAAACTTTGTAATTTTTTTTTTAAATTGTTTTATCGACATTTTGTTACACTTTTTAATATTTTATACTTATTATAACTTCAAAAAAGGAGTTTCTCAATTAGTCGGAAACTTTTTTATTCATGTTCGATTTACTTGCCATTTGTGCATCGATTCTGGTGTTCGTTTTTTATTTGAAGAGGTGTATGTCCAGAGTGGTACCATAGAAATTAAGTTAAAATGTGAAGATAGAGCTCTGTCTGTACTCTTATTGCTTAAACAAAAGAACTCCTAGAATTGGAAAAAGTTTGTTGTATTAAGTTAGACATACTATATTTAAGACAAGACCACTTAATAGGGAAAAATAAATAAATTAAAAAAAAATTAAACCCACTTCAAAATAAAAACACTGAAAACTACAAAATAATTACTAATTACTAATCAAAATTCAGTTACAAAAATACCTTCATAAATACGGTACAAATACAAATACATGTATTGTAATTATAACGTCAAATCAATAAACAATAACAGGTCTGTTGTAGCTTGGTAGACTTGGCGCTTCGTTTTCTCTGACTATCCTGGGGGCCTAGATAAGTGGTTTAATTGTCGTAAACGCTAATAGAATAGAATGACAAATACCAGTAGCGTAACGAATTTTAAATTGGTAGTCAAACGTTAGAACTTTCTTATATATCAAGCAAAACTTAAAATCGTGTGAAAACGTTCATACAAAATGTAGCTAAGTGGCACTTTTGATGAGCAATTACGCCAGAAAGCGTTTCAATTGTGTGAAACGTTTGCCACTTGTCCTAGGGCCGCTGTTAGGGATACAATGTGAAAATATGTATGTATGTATGTGTCATACTTATGAAGTTATTTTGTTTGAATTGCGATTAGTAGAGGATAATTATTTAATGGTTTTTGGCGTATTTATTTTGAAGTCGGTTGAACTTGTAGATTTTATTTTAAAAGTTCAACCGACCTTTTATAGTTTACTTAGCATTGGGTAAATTATTATAGGCACAATACATTTTAGTTATCCATAATGACTTTTAGGGGATGTACAGTAATAATTTAATAAAATTCTTTCATTCCTTCCACATAAAGTACTTTGGTCGTTCATCATTCCATACGTTTTATACTTCGGAAGCACGTCAAGCTATAAATATTCACTTGCCTCCTGTTTGTTTCCACCTCTTAGGCCTCATAAAATTAATGCCTTTATATTAATATTTATTAATATGAATGTCTTGACGTACATTGTAGTAAAGCCGAGTATGATAAAATGGTAAGTAAAGTTTATGGTGTAATAAAGACGGCATTATGCTTCTATTGCGTATGAATTTCTATTGATTATGGTTATAACAGTGTGACTTCTCGCTTACTTGCTATACGAGTAAGAGGGTGGGTTGGAAGTATTCAAAGGTTTTAATGACTGTGATTACAGGCATGCGTATTTTAGTATCTACGTAGAGTTAAAGTGAAATTTGTTATAAGGATTATTACTACGTGTTTATTACAATTGCTAATTATTATGAGTTGCTAATTTTTACTTTAGTGGCTGAAACGCTTTATGTGCAAATTAGCCAAGTATCGTATCATTTTCAACTAAATATATGAATGTACCTATAATCAAAATTATGTTTTAATAATAAATTAGAATTCCTTTATGTGTATTTTATACTCGGAAGTACGATTTTCAGGCAATTCTCATTGCAATTCAGGCATTCTCTTTTGGCCGCCACAATCAGAAATCTATTATCTACAACATTTTAACATGTTCTTTTAGACATCGTAATGTGATAACTCAACTGAAATCTTGGTTTCTAAGAATCAAGGTAATTTCTTGCATGAATAAACATAAAATTTATAATGAATGAAATGAGAAATTGCTGCTAATAACACACAAAATTCATATGTGACATAAATCTTTACGCTATATTCCCAATGGTGTAGACAAGATAATAGAGTCTCTATCTTATCATTCTCCTCTTCACATTTCTCGAGAAGTTGCGTTTAATCGTCATAAGTTAGTCTTGGTCTTCCTTGGCTTCTGCAACGACTTGCTTTCGCTCCATAGATTTTATTCGATAATCGCTCACTCTTTCTATGTGCCCGAATCACCTAAGCCTTCCTTTCTTCATCTTTACAACACTTTCATCTGACCTTGCGTCGTCAGCGTATTCAAGACTATTTACTAGTTATGTCACATAACAGGGCTACCATCACCAATAGGGCCACATATCACCGATCACCCTTACACCGATTCTGTGGTCAAGAAATAATGACTACCTAGACCGTAGCAAGGAGTCCTCATGCTATATTACGCTATAATCAATTAGAAGATTTCTGTTCACACTGTGAAATTTTACATACATAACTTTTATAACATTTTAACGTATTTCCTATTTATGGTGGCTCGAGCAATAGAATGTAGTGTTTAGACTTCCATATAGCAAAGTAGAACCAGACAAACTTAAAAATAGACGAAATTTTAAATAGCAAGTATTTTTTGGGTACTACGAGACTAGTTCCAATTGAATAAAAGTCAATATGTGTCATGACGTCATCAGGTCAGTAATGCAGTCACTGGGTCTTTGACAGAAATAAAGTCGATGAACTTTCATTAAATCTGAGAAATTCAAACCTACAGACAGATTAAAGAGTAAGTTCTAAAGTAAAAGAGTATACCTCTAAATTAGATTTTCCCAAATCAAAAACGGATTTGTAATATGATAGTATGATAGACATCGTTATTCGTAGAAGTTTTAAAATTACTCGATTTAGATTTACATGTGAAATTTGGAATTTTCACCACTAATGCATTGAAATAAGAGTTTTTATACATGACAGGTAAAACTGAAATGGGGTTTGAACTGTCGTTCTTCGTCCATCCGGCCGGAAGATTGCTCTTTTGATATGATTAAAAGGGTGAAGACTGCTTTATGTGGCAATTAAAGAGTTTTGTTCCCTTTGAGCTCTTATTAATGGAAAGCGATGAATCGCTGAAAGTCTGTTCACCTGTTTGACGGAGATATAATTTTTGAGTTTAGAATTTTCTGAAAATTTAACGTGTGTAAAATTAACAAATTTGAAGAGAGTAGAATAAAAGGTCAACGAACTATGTATATCAATATTTTCTAATATTTATTAATTCTAGCACTTATTTTATTCTTAGATGCAACTTCTATCTTTGTCTGAGAGAGAATATATCTTATTAGAATCAATTTTCTTTAAAAATACTTTTAAGTTCTACTACTTCTAGTTTTTTCAGATTTTGGAAGCACATATTTCAGCAACTATTGATATCATTTTTGAAAGCCTATCTAAAGATACCACCCCACATGTTTATGTGCACTGCAAGTTTCTTTTCTCGGTTACGCCTATGGAGTACCACCTCTAATACTAGCTAGTATTTTTAGTAAAACACAACTACTTTCCGAATCTTATCTACATATCACTGAAAAAATACTTTGAAAGTTTTAATGAACTCGCGGGTTAATTTCGAACTAACACATGGAACTTGTTGATTTCACTAAACTTAAAATGTTAAAATATTTATAAAACTGTTTTGTGCAATTAATTTTGTTAAGTAATATTAACTACAGTAAGTCTGATGCACACCATCAACATATTTTTAAACTAAATAAACACTTTAGTAAGTTAAACATAATATTTTCTGATATTATAAAAATAATAAATACTTTAGTACACTTTGGTTGGTTTTACGAAACAACAGATCACCTCGGAATTAAACTAAAGTGTTTTTTCAGTGTACATAATACGTAGTGCCAGTAGTCAGCGAGTAAAAGCGAGTAAAGTGACATAAGTACAGACAAACAAACACACTTTTGTGCGTCTGTTTGTGCGTCCTTCTGGATGAGACGAAATTATAGGGATTTTATTTTTAACATTTGATTACGGAACCGAAAAGAACGAAAGACTAGATTAATAACGAATAAATTTCTTATTTTAACAGTACAACTTAAAAACTTTTATACTTTTTAAATTAACTATGATCTCATTCGTCAATATCGGTTGTTTTTTCGACTGCGAAGCCCAGTTAAAAGCACAAACAACCAAACTTTTCACGTATAGCTAACATTTGTCTAACGTGAAAGTCGCAAGGAAATTGAAGAATTTTATGTTCGCAAAATACATCGACATTTTTTACGACAAAGTTATAACACGCTGATAATATAGTTTATTATATATAGTGGCAGAATTATCGAAGTAAAATTGACACCTTCCTCTACATTCTTCCTCTACATGAACAATTACGAATTATCTTAGAATTACGTCGCAAATTCAAACAAGCAGACGTTAGATTAAATGATATATATATACACAAATACATATACAAGATCATTTATTAAAATTTTTGTTTCTGATTTTTGAGTTTTGTGTTACCAACTTACGTTATTACACATTTCAGCTCGAAAGGTGTACTGATGAGAAAATAAATCGCTTTAACATGTGGAGAGGAGGAGGCAATAGGTACAGACGGATAGATCAGATCAGATAACAGGTCGATAGACAGACGAATGTATTGGTGGATGGATAGGTAACAGACGGATTGTGGAGTCCGTCTTCTTTGCTCTAGAAGCGCTGGCTCAAGAATGTATATGTAAAATGTCGCCGACTTGCGTGATACTGAACAGTCATTTCACTCCATACAAAAATTTTTCTTATTAATTTTTGACCTTCGTAGTAGTGTAGTCTAGGATCGTTAGATGTCACTACTAGTCTTTTATGTTAAGTACTGAACTTTTTCGTAATTTAATTTAGAAGTATCTCAGATATTTAGAAGAAGCTCATTTAGAAGAATATTTAGAAGATAGCTCAGTTGCATTCGACTTTGCCTTGATTATTGAAACTTGTGTACTTGTGTAAAGTTCAAACCTTGATGTTACCCATTGAATTATGCAATTGTTATTCCATTTCATTTATGTTCAATTACATATTATTATTCATTGTTATTGTTTTTAATCAAGTAATAATATTTTTACGTATTTTGTATATATTACGTAGCATTGTGTATATTTGATTGAAATAGACATGTCTGTCCGTGTCGTGTATGTAGATATACGCATACAGTGTCTCGTGTGTTCATCTATAAGTCGATACATACTGAAGTATCGAAATTTATTTATAGGGAAATCTGTATTACTCTATATAGAAGTCGTTTTTTTTTTTATAAAGAGGGGGCAAACGAGCAAGTGGGTCACCTGATGGAGAACGACTACCGCTGCCCATGGGGACCCCCAACGTCCGATAATCACGGTGCGTTGCCGGTCTTTAGGAAAATAGGGAAAGGAGGAAAAGATGGGAGAGGGGGTGATGGGGCACCGGCGCTCTCACTCATCGAAAGTGATTATATTCTCTTTGTCATCGAACGAAATACTACAGCAATAGACGCTGTTATTTCATACCGATATTCTGTAAGAATGTGGTATTTCACCGGGCGAGCTGGCCCAATTCGTGCTGCAATGCAGCATGGCTCTAGCACTCTTATATACTTCCACTACACTACATATACCACACGGACAAGTCCATTTCAATCAAATATGCACAATACACATATTATGTGTTTTATATTATTCCAATGATATTATATTATATACATACATAAAGTAATAAATTACCTCTATTATAATATATTGTAAGATAAATCCGGTCAAGGGATAAGTTAGCGGGTCACCTGTGTTATCCTGTCATATTATAGCCAATGAATACGAGACATGAAGAAACTATAAAGGCTAACAACTCGTCACAATCTACTTCTATATTCTAATTCCGCTTTAACGTTAATATTTACCGTTGCATCAGAGTAATTTTGTTGTCTCTTGATGCCCTTGATATCCATCCACGCCGAAAGGGAAAATGCGTGAAGAGATGTTAAGCATAAATGTTATATTATATCTTTAAGACCGCATAAGAGACAACATTCGTAAAATTTTATCAAATGTTAACTTTAAGGTCGACAATAGCAAGCTATGTTGCTACATAATTCGTATTACGCAATGCTTCGCTTTGTCTTCAACCAGTTTGTTTTTGCGACAGCCGGAAACGGATATAGAGGGAGACAGAATAATAGCCGTCGGAAATGGTCAGACATGTTGGATTCTTACTTTTTTCTCTCATGTACTGGACGTTGCTAACTCAATACTCATATCACGGTTAGGTGATTTTGTTACTTGTTGCATCGCAATAGAGATGACTTTTTATTATAGACTTTCTGTGGGAGTAGTGTCTTGAAATTACGAGTATACTGTAGTTTCAATGGAGCGCAACTCAATGTATGCGCAATAATGCACTGGACAGGGATGAATGATAAAATTTAAAGAATTTTATTATTAATTTTATAGACCATGTTCTTGTTCCATAAACCTCATTCCGAACTTCAATAAAAACGAAAAAACATCGTAATGTATACGTTATATCTATCTCTATATCAATCTCTAGAGTTTTGCACGCTTCTGTTCTTATAACTAATTAAGTACGCATCGGATTAGGATGAAATTTTTTAATGCGCATAGAAAATACTCTAGCTTAAAGCATATAAGTCCAAGAAATCACGTGGGTAGTGTTAATTTATCTAAAACGAGAAATTTAAGGCGACCTTTTTATTTTGGCTTGACATTTCGACCGAGTTGCATCGCCCGTGGTCTCTAGCAAACTGTTGCAGCAAGTTTCACTCTGTCTCTGAGGTAGACGTTTTGTCATCTACCCCCGATATTTGTAAATAGTTTTCGGGATGCCTACAGACAACACTCACAGTGTCCACGCGTTTAAACGAATGCCAAACACGAGGTTTTCTTCTTTGAATCACAAGATTCCACATCGTCGATAAATTCTACTCGTTTTCCCGATTAAAATTTGTATGTCTCTTGATTTCAATCACTTCACGCACTACTCTTGGATAAAAGTGGCGATCAGTAGAAAGGACTTGTGGGGGATGAAATTCAATCCAGTGATTGGTATCTGATTGGAGCAGATGTTCCGCTATCGCTGATTTGGTTATTTGCTGCACTTTCAGCAATAGTGCGCTTCGTAAGATGTTTTATAATGCAACGCGAAAGTTTCAAAGTTTATATGGTACTGTTATTGTTTAAAAAATGTATTGGAATTCAGAACGTGTAGAAAAGTCATATTACAATTCTGTAACTTTAAATGTGAATGGAATACTTATTGTTAGTATACTTAATTATAATAATACTTATTTATAGTATAGTTAGTTACGGTATCTCTATATATTAATCCGCGAAGATGAAACTTTGTTTCTACCCCTATTTAAGCATATTGCGTGCACGGAGGACTGTAAGATTTCGCACAGTTAAAGATTTATATGGAGAAGAAACGCAGAGAGTTGAAATTTATACATAGCCATTCATACATGGAATTCTTTTATCAAAAGTGTTATTAATATGATGATCAAAAAGGGTTCTGTCTACGTTACTTATAGAGTCCTATTAGAGACGTCTTTTTATCTTTACGTCGTCACGTAAAGATAAAAAGCGTTCTAAAAGTGCCTAAATAATATTTAAAAGAAATCAATATTGACACGTAATTCCTAAAACAATAATATCTAAGGTAGGCGAATAAAACTGTTTTCCGAGTTTGGTTAGATGACAGCAGTGACTATTGGAAGAATAAAATAATATTATCACAAGCAAAGTGGAGGGTAAGTCCATTTGTGTTGTTAAAACTGGTAACATTAAAAATAACGATGGCACATTTACAAATCTTTGTATTGAAAATGACTTAAAAAATAACACATTTAAATAAAGCGTTAGACCGTTTTAATACGAATAAATTAATTTTAAAGTCAATTGAGAGAACTGTTTACACAAATACTTGTACATAAATTGAAGTGTCAGTCTGTGATTTTGAAATAAAGACTCCTCTATATACATTACCAAAACCCAAAGTCGCGTGTTTCAAATTTTATTAAACTTGATACTTCTGTCTGTTTGTTTGTCAGGATTAATGTAAGAAATGCCTAAATTACATTTTTCAGAAACTTAGGCTACTTTTTGTGTCAGAAAAATACCAAATTTAACGCCGGTAAAACCGTGGGCCACAAGTAGTCTGTACTACTATACAATAAATCAATAGCGTCTGTCTGTAATTACAATTTTACTGTCAAATTTTATGATAAATAGTCATCTCATGACTCACTGACTTCAATTCTACCATTTTTTTTATTTTTGTCTGTCTGTATGTATGTACTTCCATAACTCAAGAACAGCTTGACCGATTTTGGGGAAAATTGTATATAGTAAAAACCATGTGATTGCGCAAAAGTAAACTACTTATTCTTATCGAAAATTTACCCCCAAAGAGTTGAAATGGGGGACGAAACTTTGTATAGGAAATACTAAACCACTGAACTATGATGTTTGACCCGGAGATAGTTTAGAATCTGGGAACGGACATAGGCTACTTTTTATCAAAATCCTCCGTGGAGGTTGTAAAGGGATATGAAACGTTGAATGGGAAATGCCAAACCGTTAAACCAATTGTGATAAAATTTGAAGATAGTATGTGCACATTCTTTGTAGATAGTATGTATTATACAAGAGATATAATTTATATCAAAAATTATTTTGTGTGTAAAATTATGCCTTGTTTAGCTCAATGAAACAATTTTATTCATATTTTTGGAAATTGTATGAAACAAACTTTACATTAAAAATGGTCAACGAAACTTATTTTACGTAAATAAAGTTTTGTTTACATATCGTGACTTGAAGTTTGTATATTTTATAGAAGCTTTTATAAATACTGAGTAAAAAAATATTAAATTGTACCATATGCTGCATTTATATATATATATATATAAAACGACGTCAAAAAAAGCCTATACGTCGCACTCGCATACTACAGAAGTGACCAATATAAGTCTGTAAACACGGCGTATATTATTATATCAAAAGAGCCGTTCAGCTGCTATTTTCCAGTAAATATTACTCGAAAATAGTACACCAAGCGAGGATCTCAAAATTTTTTTGCTTTAATTCGAAGTACAGAGGATGAAGTCCATCTATTGTTTGACGACCTCCGTGGCGCAACGGCTTAGCGCGTTGGCAAGTAAAACGGGGGTTGCGGGTTCGATTCCCGTCTCGAGTCTGGGTGTTTATGTATAATATGTATATATTTACAAAAGAAAAGTATATTAGTAGTATATCAGTTGTCTAGTACCCATAACACAAGCGCTATGCAGCTTACTTTGGGACTAGATGGCGCTGTGTGAAATGTCTGAGAGTATTATATTATTATATTATATTATATTGTAATGTCTATGGTTACATTTAGGTAGTAACACAGAAATGTAGAAACTCTTTTAACTGACTGAAAATAATATATTATGTTAAGATATAAATATAATACACAAAATAAATTAAAAAAAAATTCTAACTGTTGAATAATTCTAACGCTACAAAAATGACTTCTTTACCTACAAAATTTAATTACCGTTATGTAGTTGAAACTGGATATTTAAATCAATATAAGCCGTTAGTTTATCCGTTAATAGTTTTTAATCACTATCAATCTGTGGCACTTCTCGCAAGAAATTAATGATTTTTACACTAAAAAATTTAAACAATCGACGGAATAATTAGCAGTAAAGATTGGTATAAGCTTTAACAAATATTTATTTTTAAAGCACATCAATATAAATCAACCAATACCGTTAAGTGTGAAATAATAACATAGTCCTACCATGTCTCTACATAAGAGTTTTTTTATTAACATTTGTTTTCTAAATTGTTGTGGTTCGCGTTCGCGGTTTACTAAAAAACTACCGAAAGATTTTCAAGTTTATGTATTCAAAAAATATCCCAAATTCCATTTTTTAAGAGACTAGGACTTCAGTTACTAATAATGTGTAAGTATGATTATGGTATGTTTTTGTTAAATGTAAGTAGCGCCGCTTGAACCTCGAAAATAGATTGATTTTATATAGTATACTATATTTTATATTGTATAGTATAATAAATAGGTATACATTTTCCATAATCCACGCAAATGGAGACGAGTTGTACATAAATACAATATATGCACTTTTAATAAGAAAACGTGAAAAAACTAAACCTTGATGGCCTTTCTAGCAATAAGTATTAGAGCCTACAAAAGACAAAATGGAAGCAAATAGCGACAGATTGCCGGCACGTTGCTACGACATTTAAAAGTATAGAAAATTTCCTGTCGCACGAAGGATTATTATGACCAGTGCGAAAGGAGTAACTTGCACCCCTTATGGCTAAATTCTTTGATCTGCGCGGGATGATACGTAATTGGCATCCATCCATTCATTCATGATCCCATCTGCATGCTATTCCACTATTCATCATATTTTGCAATCTTTTCTAGACGAGCATAAAACTCTCATAACGGCTCTTTATATTTCTTTAGCGTATTTTTAAAATATCTTAAATTAGTTGTGGTAGAGCCTTGCTGCATTGCAGCACGAATTAGGCCGGCTCGCCCGGTGAAATACCTGCCTATCACAGAACATTGGCGTGAAATAACAGCATCTATTGCTGTTGTGTTTCGTTCGGTGAGCGAGAGTGCCGGTGGCCCATCTCTCCCCTTCTCCTCCTTTCCCTCCTTTCCTTAAAGGCGGGAAACGCACCTATGATTCCCCGGACGTTGCGGGTGTCCATGGACGGCAGTGATCACTTTCCATCAGGTGCTCGCTTGCTCGTTTGCCCCCTCTTTCATAAAAAAAAATCAATTAGCTCATTGGTAAGTGCTATTTGTTGATAGCTATAGCACTTAAACAACGAGCCAATACTGGAAAATTGGTACCTTCCAATCTAAGGGTCACCGAGGTCGTCACCGACGGGGAATTCATCCACACACTTTAGAACCGAAATGATCGCGTACAGTTCAAAGAAGCTTTCTCTCTCAAACTCTTAGGTTGTGGAATGAACTCCTTGCCAAGGTTTTCCCAAGAGTCCCAAGTTTTATACTAGAGATTATACTAAAAAGGTGAGAAATTATTTTAAAGAATTGAAGCGCAAGTTGTCCTTTTCATTGCACAGATTTCCATTGGCTACATTGTGTTCTTTTTTTTTTTTTATTATTATATTAAGGAAACATACAGCAATTTCACACTTAAGAATTATAAAAAACATTGAATAAAATTACATAAGCCAAACAAGTTTCCACTATTAAAATTTGACAAATATTGAGTAGACATACAAACATAAATATTCTCTATAACATTTACGTCTTCCCGAAACAATAACTTACTTAATTTTTTTAATAGACGATATATATTTAGAAGGCTTACAGGAAAATAAGTCAATATTACTGTATACCTCGTTATACTTACTACAAGCTCGAACAATATAACGGTTTCTAGCATAATTAGTTTTTTCTTGTATGCCATCATTGCTTGATTAATTTAGGAAACGAACTTTTATAAAATGTATAATTATATATGTATAATGTATGTATGTATAATGTTAATAATATGGTGCAACTATGTGTTACCCCAGTTATTTGTGTTGCGCCTATGTACAAGTTCAGTTCTTAGTTTAGGGCCATACAATTCGTGTTTGTTTAGATTAAGAAATAATTACAAACAACTACTAATTAAATTAAACACTGGTAACGTATAACTACTGATGTATGCTACACATTTACTTGTATTATGTATCCATTATCTAAATACTTTTTAATGGCCTATAATCAACTCAATCATCAGTCACGGTCGAACAAGAACTATATTTCGAGGTAGAGCATTATTTATAAAGGACACTATTGAGTACATCCGGATGGAAAATTGGGGCGCCGCAAACAACATCTTAATAACCGTTGAAACAATTTACAAAGCAAATGTTCAAACAAACTTAATTAGTCGGTACATCCCTCGACGTGGTAGTGATATATGTTCTGTAACTATAACTACAGGCGATGTATTGATTGGCTATTAAAATAATGGGTATAAGTTTGAGCGATCCGCTTCATCGCTGTTCAAGCCGAAGGGGCATTCTACAAACATAATACATTCTTCACAAAAATTAATGGAACCGCCATGTTCCTCGGTTATACGGCCGTTAAAGAAGAAATTGATGAATTTGGTGGATCTTGTTAAATTGGTCGCACAGCAACTATTTGTTTAAGATCAAACCAGTCTGTATCGAAAATAACGTGAAAAACGATCAAAAAGCGAAAACGAGTAATTTCCGGCGATGTATTGTTCTCGGCTTGCGTCCGTTGAGTTAATCGAAATTAAGTGATCCATTACAAGATACCGGTCTCTGTTAAGTTTAACAAACGTCGGTATTATTTATGGAATCGATTTTTTTACGCACCGTTTCACATATATCTTTTACGTTTTTTTTATAAAACGTTCGAAGTTCCTAAATTTTAATTTACTTAGTGTTTGTCTTTTTTTTACTTTTTTTTTATTCAATTACTTGTTGGTATTTCAATTATTTCAAAGCACTTCACGTAGTTTCAAGTTAATAGAGCCTTTAAACAGTTTAACTCTATCAAGTTGTGAATCTTCAATACACCATACATATGAGTCGCATTTAAAAAAAACTTTATTAACGAGTTCCTGTAATAATATGTTATTTAAAGAGTCCACATGGTAAATTTTTAGTTTATAGAGTTTGTAACTATGCATAAACATACAATTATATCTTAGGCGTTTCCTTTTGTTTCTATTAATGTTGTTTTGCATAAATATTATATTTTGTATATATAATTACAATTTACGTATATTTATTTATATACATAAATCAGTAAAAATAACATTTATGCACAATTAATAATAATATAATGGTATTAAATTTGTTGTTCATCGTTGAATAATTTTAACGCATTAAATTTACTATGTAATTATAAACTTAATTCTGCATAATATTATTGTAAAAAACATGAAGTTGCTAAAAAGTTATTAAGTACAACTTATTCATATAGAATGAAGACATATGTATATACACATTTGATGAGATAATATACGCATATCATTATTAAATTATTATAATCTGGATAGGTAATCAGCAGTAATAACTGGTACCTATTTCCTGACACTGTACCTTTGACTGTAGAAGTAAGAAAACTGCTCCATCCAACGAGTTTGTTTCATGAATACGACTATCTCGTCCAACTTTAATGCCTATGAAGTTTCCATTTGATAAAGAAACTTTAAACTTTGCCTGTGGCAAAGGTAGATACGACCGCGCATTTAATAATTCATCCGGTGGAAAGCATACTTAATAATAAAAATAATAATTAGAATATTGTCAAGAGGGTGAATGATTATTATTACTTTTTGTCGGGTTAATTATTTATTTAGTGTTCACTACCCATTTACTTAATAACAAACCAAGTGGGAGTTGGCAGGTAAAAAATCAACCGTGTATAAAAGAGTATAATTATTATAAACAACAACAACAACATATCTTTACATATCCCTCACGAGGTGGTCAAAGAGTAATTATAGTCATAATTATAGTACTTAGCGAAAACAGATTAAAGATTTTAAATACACACGATTTTAATATTTATTTTCTGTACTATGTATTTTATGATTTTTCTATGTATGTATAAAAAACAAATATTCGCATTATAATATAGCGTTCATTTTTAATTATTGAATTTTACAATGATTGTCTTTTATTCAATTCAAATCAATTCAATTCATTTTATTCACTAGAACATTTGGGCAGTTTTAGGGCATTTTACGGTTCTATTCACACCATTTACAGTTCCATTTACAGTTTTAATCTATCATTATTGTACTATGACAAAATATTTGATTTATATTTTAAGATAAGACAAATAATGTCTTTGATAATATTTAGTCCTAACGGCAAACGGCAACGATTTTTTTAACGAAAATCTATCAAAATGCAATTTTTTGCAATCACTAAAAAAAAGCGTTTTGATAGTATTTCATTATTATATATTTGATAGGATTTGTTGTGAAGCGAAGCACGTGCCACTCAATAAGTTTAAAACTTTAGGCAGTAGAAAGATAAAAGTATACACGAAATCATCTTTTAATAATAATAAACCGACTTAAAAAAAAACACTCAAAAAGTACAAAATAACTATCCTTTACTAATCAAAACTCAGGTACAGAAATAATAAAACTTTATAAATAGGATACAAACACCTATATAATTAAATTTGACAGTTACTGAAATCGGTGCCAACTAATAGACTTTCTGTTGTTGCGCAATGAGTTGGTACCGACTTCAATAACTATCGAATTTAATTATTTAGGAATTTCTAACGTATTTGGATAGTTTTATTATTTTTGTATTTGAGTTTTCATTAGTAAAGGATAGTTATTTTGTACTTTTTAATGCTTTTTTTCATGTCAGTTTATTTTTTCTTAATTTTTTTTAATCTCCCTTTCGAGTGACCATGACCTAAATCAGCCATTCCCAAAGTGGGCGATAACGTCCCCTTGTGGGCGCTGCAGCATTAAGGGGGGCGGTAAGAGACCCAGAAAAAAAATGGGGGCGTTGTGTAGAGGCCTGGGGGGTGATTTGTAATTTCATTTAGCTAGGAGGCATCTTAGACAACGACTGCATGAGCTCTCGACTCAGTAGACAAAATAAGTTTGGGAACCAGTGACCTAAATAAATATCTTAGGGTAGGTTTACAATTTACTTTTTTTCTAATTCTGGAGCGTAATGACATACAATAGAATCATCAGTATAAATATAGCTTATAAGCAATTAGCGTTGTCTGGTGTTACTTAGTGTATCTTCGAAGTCCAAGCTCCAATACCAATGAAATTGAACTAGAGCTACCTCGGAAGTATACTTACCCTATTCAACAAAAAAAAAGATTGACGAAGTTATCGGTGCACATAAAATATATAAAAAAAAAACACATACAGACGAACACAGAACCTCCTCCTTTTTTTAAGTCGGTTAAAGACTTTACCACTGGGATGATAATTACTATACATTCCTTTACATATCAAATGAGACATTTATTTTGTCAGATAAATAGAAATACGGATAAAAATACGATCTCAAGAGAGCGATTGAATGATTTGCAGCCAATGTTTAGTTCAACTTGTTTTAATTCAGTATTTGGAGACTGAACTTCACCCCTTAAGTTCTCACTCGAAACTTACTTTGAAGTCACTGAACATTAGTTGGGGCGAATTTCTTATTACTGATTTATCGCCGACACATTTTGAGGTATAACCCGTATGCTCGCACTTAATCTTGATTTACGTGACATAAACGGCTTTTACGTACCCGAATACGAGTTTTAAAATAATTTACGGTACGTGTATGAGGCCTATCAACTGAGATTCGGTTAGGACGAGGAGAAGAATTGCCGTGACCAATTTGTGAAACTTTTAGTAGGTTATATTTAACAACATTCATAAGAAATATCTCTTGAAAAAGGCTGTCTTATGAAGATAAATATACAGAATGTTAGCTGACGGTAATGTCAAAAGCATTCGTATACCTAAGCGAAAACAATACCTAGGAGAATGATGAGATGTGAGGTGGCGAAAAAGTATGTATGGACCGCGAAGCTTGGCGCTCCGTCCTGAGTACCCCGTTAGAGATACAGCGTGAGGACATCTATGTGTGAATCTCTCGAAAAATACACCGATTCCTTTAGTCTAATCTAAGTAAGCACCAAGCTTGTATTATGGGTGTAGCACATCAAATAGGAGAAGCATCCAATAACACCCGCTAAGTCAATTCAGAAAAGTTCGTTTTATAAAATCATCAATTTAGAAAATGAACCTCTCTCCGAAAATTTTAACTTTCGTATCAGTGAATCAATTCTATTTATATATATGTAAAGTGTATGTAAAAACTGTAGGACTTCAGATTATTTTAATCAGCACATAGTTAAAACCACGAGTAAAGAAACAGCCAAGTGATGTTGGACCACGCACAGTGAAGGCACAATTTTACAGACCATACAGTTGAGCAATGCTTTTGACGTCACGCGATGCCGCCGCCCGTGTGAGTACTTACGCTGTTAAACGCAGATATGTAAGGGTTGTCAAAAATTATTATTATTATAACGTCATCATTAGTTGACAACGATAGAGCTGGTGACAGCACATATCAAAAAAACCTTAAAGTTTGTTAAAAAAATGTTGACAGAAAGGAATTATATTTATGGACTTGCCTTTCGATAAGCCAATCAGCTTTCATGTGACACGTATACACTAATTATCTAAAGAACAAAAAGATTTTTTATCCCTTTCCTTTAAACAGAATCTAAAAATAAAAATTAAAGCATTAATTACATACAGATAGACATATTAATTTTAAATGCTTATTGCATTTCAATATCCAATTTAGGGATTGGGTCCCGGGACGTCTCGGGTCTAGAAGTTCCGGGACTTTAGCCAACTTTACACGTCTCGTGCCCCGGAATTTTAGTTGAGACTCGAGTCGAGAAATATATGACCAGGGTTCACATATTATGTTGTAATACTAATATTAAACGAGAGGGTTTTCTTCTTGTCCGGAGGCATTATTACAAAAATAAGAACCAGATTGACGAATAAAGCTGTCAATGCATTGATTTTTTGAAAGCCTATTTTATTAAAATAAGAAAAGAAAATACTTCTTTTTACATAGATAATGACAAAGGCTAATTAATAGTACGTTTAGTATGTTTAAGCAGATTAATGACTTCAATGTCTGGGAATCAAAGAATAATTCTGTGATTATGACAATCAAAGATGAATTAATTGAACTAACATTATAATTAGAAATGTCAGAATTTTATTACATTATATTTTAGAAGTTTTTATTTATGTTTAATATCTATAGGTACGTTAATTTTCTTAAACTGGCGATTTGTGATCATTTATTAAAATTGATGACAAATATTTTTTGAGACTTGCTTTAATTAACGTTACAAATGTTAAAATTTGGTTTTATTTATGTGAATTGAGTGTAGATTTTACCAAAATTATTATTTTATTGATACGTCTCACAGAAAGTTTATTCTACATTAATCTTACATCGAAGTCTCGAAGTCCCAGGACGTCCCGGGACCTCGACCATGAGCCGTCTCGTGTTCTGGGACTTTAAAAATATCGACACTTCCTAATGCCTGATCGAATTACATCCGTACAAAGAATAGTTTGTGTTCCTCATTAGATTTAATGATTTTATCATTTAAAGCGACTTATATTAAAAAGTTAATTTGAAACTTCTGTATATTAATGATTTTGAAGACCTATTTAAACATACCCACACGCTTATGTGCATTGGAATTTTTTTCATCCTTCAGATACACGTATGGAATGCCATCCCTAATTTTATTATTTCTTAATTTCATTATAGGTAGGCCACTGTCAATGAAATATATCTTTTTAGCCATCTAAATTTCACTTAAGTAATTTCAAAGAGGTAATGCTGCCAGTCTGCTGGGCACCTTAAGCAATGACAGCTTTCTAAGCGGCAACTTTGTCTATTATTTATTTTAGATAATGTGTAGTTTTAAGATAGTATATATTAACGTATGTGTGTACTTTTTTGTTATTAATAAAGTTATTATATACTCATACAAAAAAAATAAAAAAACTTAAGTAATAATCTTTGGGTAAAATGACGCTGACATACGGACAGACATATGGGTTTCCTTTCTTGCCAATTGGCTATAAAACTACAAAAACCAGTCAAGTTGACTGACTGGTTTTTGTGGTTCTATAGCCAAATGCCATTCCTTGCCACTTTTCAATATACCTAATATGTATTCGTGTAATTATTAAAAAAATTGTGTTTTTTTTTTTCCTTCAGTTAGGAATTGCAAGCGCAAATCCAGTTCAGACTTGGCCAGTTTATAAGTCATTGTTTATGTTATAGTTCTGTACTCTAATCACTCCAAGTTTGACGCTGGTATGTACTGTCTCTTTAACAACAGAACAAAAATAAAAAAAACGTTGAAAAAGCGCTTCCTGAATGAGGACTCCCTCAATATTTTACTTCTTGTTGTATTTGTTACTGACAACTCTAATAACTTGTTAGAATAACCACCATAATTACACATATTATTTAATATTTCAACAAGCTACCATCATGATTCAAAAAAATAATTCTATAAAGGTAGGTCGGACAGACGTAGACAGCGTAGGCTTAGTATTAGAATGCCGTTGGAATCTTTTGGCTAAGGAACCCTAGAAACAATTTGATCAGCTTTCAAATTGCGAAAAAGTAAGCTGTTTCATAGAATATTTCTGCTCTAGCAAAATGTATAAAATAACAGATTTCTTAGTGATGTCGAAATTAACTTCATGGTGAAAATTGTACAGTATCACAAATATAGAATGACTCCTTAAAAGAACATTACAATTTTTTTCTACATTCGAGATAATACATAACTTGTTACCTTAAACATAGGTTTATTTATCTAAAGGAATTTATCTACACACTGCATTTATTTAATTTTAAAGTTAGCTCAACAGAGAAACAATTTCTTACGGTACATAGGGCAGACTAAAATGTAATTAAATAGTACTTTTCTGTTAAGTTCTGTTTATTTTAGTTGCTTAAAATATAAACAATAATCAATACCGTTACAGAAATAACAGAATTAGGTATTGATTTTGACTTTATTAAATTATATATAAACTAGCAACCCGCACCGCCATCGCACGAGAGGGATCTATACAAAAATCTTCAGGAAGAAATTCTCTAAGTGATGGTAAAAACAGCATAAAAATCCATTGTGTGGTTTAAAAGAAGTAAGCGGACAAACAGACAGACGCGGACAGCCACTTTGTTTTGTACTACTTAGAGAAGAGATATTGTAATTGTAATCATAATATTTTTGAGATTGTTTTTTAAATAGTCAATTTTGATAGAGTATCAATTTTGACCGCAATTAATACATTCTTTTAAATCGAATATGTATGAAGAAAATGTACAAATAGATACATTTTAAATTCTTATGAAAATTAACACTCGGTTTTATTGCCCAGTAAAAAAAATATACTTCCGGCGCAAAAATTACTTAAGTATCTTCCTTAAACGTCTCTTTAATAGACTTTTAACATTGATCGAATAAATAGTAAAATTAATATCATCCTAACTCTCCAAAAGTAGAACATTTCAGCATTAATAAGCCAAACTTCGTAAAAAGTTAAAGGAAGATATTTTAATTAGTCGGAAAATACTTCAATAAAACCACTGACCGAGGCACGAAAGTTGTAAATTAAGGCTAGTGTTGGGCCGAAGATAATTATCAGTTGGCTTTTAAGAGTTTATAACTAGACTGACGTGACGACCTACTGGAAAGTGTTGCTACCGTTTTATTTATCTACTAATAAAAGTGTGATTGACATTAATTTGAAAATTAATGATATAAATGCGAAGACTCTCACGTGTTTCAGAGGCTTATGTCATAAGCGAGAACCGATAAATAGCGCTAAATATCAAAAAAAGCTAAATTTAAAAATAGAAAGGATGTATAATATGCGTGTATAATAAATTAGTAATTCGCATATAATATAAGCACAAACAATAATTAGGTGTTCGTACATACACTATAAGAGTTTGTTCAGATGAATATGATTGCATTATTGTCGTATGAAAAACCAATTATGTTTAGAATCTGTTCAAAAATTGTAATCAGTGTCATATATTTGGGTGTACCATACACATAATATGTATTCATCTAAATTAAAATAATTATGAGCGTTAAAAATATTCTAATCGAAATTACTTTCTATCACTTTAGACTTGGACTGATTCAGTAGACATTTCTATAGAAGACGCTTACAAAAACATTGTTGGGGCCTCAGTGGCGCCTCTGTGATCATCAAAAATAACACCGGCAGGAAACACTGATCCTGACTATAAATTAAAGGAGACGTAAATCTGTTGAATTCTGATTTTATACGTGACCTTTGATGAGCTGCTATTTATTTAATATGCGAAGCACTCAAGTTCATTTTACATTCCGTTTTAAGATTTATCTCCGAAACGGTTTTTGTTGACTAAATAGTGTATAATGAGAGTATAAAAATTCTGGAAAGGTTTTAAAAAGTTATGAATGGAAGTTTTTTAGTTAGGTAATCCTTGTTTTTTCAATTTTCAAATGGTTCAAAAGTGTTTAATACTTTTAGAACAATACAATGTTATGTTTTTGTTTATGATTTTCTGAAGATTATATAAAATTAATTTATTAATAACTACTATAAACCACACTTTTAAATATACACATTATATGTATATGTATGTATTCGTAATAACGTATTACAATATCTAACCGTAGAAATTACTGCTCATTATTTTTTCTTTCAATTATAAACAAAAATTTACGCACAAAATTACGTCGTTTCGTTCTCTGAGTACTACCGGTCAAATTACCTTAAAAAACATTTGTAGCGTGAATGATTAAACGGCATTCATTTTCACTTCATTAATAATAACACTTTCGGGCGTTTTATTAAACAGAAGGTAATTTATAAATACTTAATACAGACGCGACGGCCGTAGATCACTCTAATTGGCAACCAACGGGCGGGTTTTATAGTTTATATGACGTGAAATGTACTGGATTAAGCGTGGACACGCAATACTTTAAGTTATTCCGTATAGTTTTTTACACTAATACATTGTTTGTATTATATTTGAAATACTTTATGACATTGAATCAATTGTACTATCATTGCGGTGACCAAGACGAAAACTTCGAAGATATTCAGTTTCTGACATACGTATCTTCAGGCTGTCAGTCAGAGAGGAAAGAGCGCCAAGCGTCGTGGTCCTTACATACTTCTTTCGCTTCCTCAAATCTCATTATTCTACTTGCACATTTTCGCCTAGGTATGCGAGTATTTTTGACATTTCCGTCTGCTAACACTAGCTATTTGATCTTCATAAGTCAGCCTTGGTCTTCCTTGACTTCTCTTACCACTCGATTTCGCTCTGTAAATGTTCTTCGTCCGTCTTTCATCACCCATTTTTCTATGTGCCCAAAACATCTAAGCAGTCCTTTCTTCATTTTGGCAATAACACTATCGTGCAACCTTGTCATACTGTGTATTGCTTATTTTGTCTTCATTGTTTAGTTTGTTTGCAAGAGTGACACCGCACATATTTCTAAGAGATCGCATTTCTTCTGCATTCATCTTACTTTCACTCGATATCGGGCATTCCAGGCCTCACTACCGTACAATAAATTTGGAACCAACACCGCATTGTGTATGATCATTTTAGCTGAGTTAGATATATTCACACTGTCTACTAATGTGAACAGAGCACCGTTCACTTCATTATTCAGTTTCCTGCGGGAGACATTAGGTTATGAGGGACTTCCAGCTATCAAAATTTTCGTCGTGGTCGACTTGGCGTTTATCGAGGCGCTCTGAGATCTCCTATAGAATGCACCGGGGTGCACTAGCCTTGTGCCATATTACGTCTTGGGAAGGGCTAAGGAACTTTCTTCAGCACCTATGCAGTATAAACCGAAAATAGATGTTCATGTGCTAAAAGAGAAGTTAAAAATATTTTTATTAGAAAATCTGTAACTGGTGTAAGTTTTCATTTCTCTGTATAGATAGATATCCGCATAACTATTTGTTTCATAGATGATATAGGTATTAATGTTGGTATTTTGTTTGTGTATATTGATATTAATGTTATTATATTGGCAGGATATATTTAGTGTAAGTAAGTAGGTATCAAATGAAAAATGTAAAAGAGCGTATTTGTTCGCCAACAAACTGTTAAGTTTGGCGATTGGAAATTAAAAAAAAATATTTGTTACTTATTGTGTAAATAAAATAAAAAAAAAAAAAAAAAAAAAGTACTACAACAATGCGGACCACTCTCATTGTTGTTCCCCTTAGGATTGTCGGAACTGGGTAATACGAGTATACCTCCGTTCACCTTCAACCATAAAGCTCCTTTTGTGTCTCGTACAACAGGTGGAAGTACCGTAATGCTAATAATTTCAAGCTACAGGAATATGTACCAAGGCTAAGTAGATAAGTATACTTTGCACTGGATCGCCTATTGGATTGGAGATGTAATAGTATCCATTATATCAACAATTCGAACCACTGTATCGAAATCAGATGTCTAGTTACTCTAAGTTAAGAGCAAACTGGCCAAAATTGTAACTTCACCCTAATTCGCGCTGAACCCATCTGCTTCCCATTGCATTAGTGAGACCTTATGGCCAAAGTGGATAGGTCCCACTTAGTATAAGCTGTGAACTGTGTATGTATGTGTTTGCATTAGCATAAGTGCGTATTTATTCGAATAAATATTGCAGTAAATATAATTTAATATAAAAATAAAAAAACTTATTACATTTACTGATTTACTGAAACCATTTGACTAGAAATGTTGAATCATAATGTCTTTATTCAATAAGTAATAAAGTTACGTAAAAATAGCGAGGTGAACGTAAGCAAATAAACGCTTGGTGACATTTAGCTGTCGACAGTCTATTAAGGGCTCTCACCCAGCGCTTTATAAATGGCCAACTCGCATGCAACCACAGTCATTCGACGGAAAAATTGCCCCGACGGATAAGACCTTGAATAAACAATTTTATTTCCACCTTATTTCAAGCCAGTACGTTTATTTAGGACTACGGGAAAGTTTGAATTTCAAATTTCGAACCAGTAACGTACGTTTACCAAATAAAAATACACTGTACAAAAACAAATAATTTTATGTTATTGTTTGCTTTCTGGTTCAATTGTTACTATATACAAAAAACAAATTTAAATTATGGTTAAAAATGTTTTAACAAAGCGTATGAGTTTAATACCTATGTACTAGGCTTATAAATAAAACACGATCTTGTAAACACTTACTTAACATAAGGATAGATTTTAAAAGTGAAACAACCCCCGAGATGTCCTCCTATAAAGCTATCACTGTACAGGAGGATCCAATGCTTTTCATAGAAAATACTGGACTCCCAAGACATGCGTTGAGAAAACCACCGCGGGAGTTATTAGTGGGCAAAAATTCCACAAAAGCGAGCTTTTGAATGTGTCTCTTGGTGGAAGATGATTGATGAATCTTCTTATCGCCTTGATTGAGACACAGGCTGGGCGTAGGCTCAGCAGTGGAAAATATAGGTTGTTACCAAAATAAAAAACCCAGGCAAATGTGAGTAGTGTTTATGCAATTTGTGTCCCATACTTTTATTTCTGACAACCACCAAATGAAAAATAAAGCTTTTCATAGAATTTTCCTCTATGTATAAGCAATTACTTATAACATAGATAATGCAATCCAGGTAGTTTTCCTTAAATGTACACTTGCACACTCAATATTGATGTTTTTTCATAGATTCGTGACGTATAGACTTTTAGAGATAAGGTTAACTTTAAAAAAGAAGTAGGTAATAGAAAGTACATTGGTATACACTTTTGAAATCATGACTGAAATATCTTTCTCTCGACGCTTTAGAATGACCCTAAAAATATTTTTCTCTTTCTATTTTTATCTGTGTCCTTACTAAACACAACTCTTCCATTTTTATGAATAACCGACAACTATTCTAAAAAAAACTGTCAGACAGATAAACACCAACATAGAGGTATTATCTACTGTCGTATAATATTGGCAACAGAGTGATAAGAGCGAGACCTTAAAAATACATCTGCGTGCATGTAAACATTAGTTTTTTTTCTTACATGAGTAACATGTTGACACTGCACTCGTAACGATAACAATAATTAATTGGATGTAAAATCACGAAAACCTTTTAAAGTCTGAGATTTCGAAAAAATAAGCGAAACTCGTTTCGTTCACGATTGACGCCAGACCCATACAGGACCACTGCGTGTGTGTATGTATAAATCACTGGTTCCCAAACTTATTTTGTCTACTGAGTCGAGAGCTCATGCAGTCGTTGTCTAAGATGCCTCCTAGCTAAATGAAATTACAAATCACCCCCCAGGCCTCTACACAATGCCCCCATTTTTTTTCTGGGTCTCTTACCGCCCCCCTTTAGGCCTGCAGCGCCCACAAGGGGACGTTATCGCCCACTTTGGGAATGGCTGGTATAAATGGTCTCGCCTATCTATAACGCTGTAACATACTCTGCTCCTTCTCTTATGAGTTGTCTATCTTTGTTATATTAAATCTATGGACACTAAGGCAATTCCGTAAATGTTTAGTTTTTCTATTTCGGAACGGAACACTTTAACGGAAATTGTCACTTACAGCTAATTTTGATTTGTTGTTCCATGTTTTTCTAAGGCTCGTGTTCAGTAGCTAAGGTTATCAAAATTCGCCCGCGACTTTAAATCACGGAAACACCAATTAATTGCTTCATTGTAAACAGATTGCTTAATTAAGGAAACGAAATGAATAAGAAGCGTTTAGCGAGTAACATGAAGTCAAATTAATTTTAATGATAAACGATTTACGCAGCGGGAGTCGGGCGGTACACAAATGTTCTCCATTGAAAGGTAAACTTAATTTTCTAGTCTATTATTTAGCAGTAGGCATTGGAAATGGCAATCTAAAGGGGAATATTTTAAGTTCATTATTTAAGAGGTTACTTTAATGTTTTGTTATTAATTAATAATACGTATTTATGTATTATCACGTATTGTTATGATAGTTCTGTTTTAATTTGAAAATATTCCCCTTCAGATTGCCATTTCCAGGCATTAGGAATGGCAATCTGTAGGGAAATACGTTAAGCTCATTATTTAATCAATATTTTGCCGCACAGACATGTAGTACTAATTAAGTAGACCCCACAATATTTTGTGTTTTCTAAAAAATCTATTTAGTTTTAACTCTATAAATAATTCGTGTCAAAAAGTCGTATAGCAGTTTTTAATTCAAGAATTAAGAAGTAATTATTCGACAACCCTCTTATTTATTCGCTAGTCTTACACGACGATAGCGGATGTGGTACACACGTACTGTGGTTAGCTTTGCTGCCTCAGATCTCCTCGAACACTTTCCCCGAGGTATGCGAGTGCTTTTGACATTTTCCTTAGTGAATACTACAGCTATTTGATATTCATTGGTAAGCCTTTGTCTTCGGCTTATAATATAACCAATCGCTTTTACTCTGTAAATTTCCTTCGAAGGCCGATGTCTTCACTTATGAATTCTACATGATTAAATTGAATAATACACGCGCATACACACACACAAACACACACACTCATGCACGCATACATGCATGCATGGACGCATGCGCGCACACACGCAACACGCATACATAAGGACAAAGTGTCAAGTGCCATGGTCCTTACATACCACTTTCGCCTCCACGAGCCCCTTTACTTTTAACATTTCTTGTAGCTAACGTATTGAGCAAATAATAAATATTTAATGACATTGACATACATACATAAACATCCTCACGCTACATTAGTCAGAGTGTAGGTAGTGAGATCGAACGAAACGCCAAGTATCGCGGTTCTTACATACCTACTTCTTTTCCTCCTCAAATCTAATCATTCTCCTTACACAATTTTGTCTAGATTTGCGAATGCTTTTGACATTTACACCACCCCGGCTATTTGATTTTCTTAAGTCTATGTGATCTTTCTTGACTTCTGCTACCACTCACTTTCACACTTATTTTCTTCGTGAATCTTTCATCTCTCTTTCTCTCTATTGTAAGGTATAATTATAACTATATTTTACGTACGTAAAATTAAAGTAAGTCTCTAGGATTATGAAAAATATAAAGTTGTACAGAGTTGTAAAATATTATATGTCCTACGAGACACATAATAGACATAAAGAATAATTTAAGACATAAATTAATGAAATATTTTCGCTTTCATTATCGAATGTTTCAAAGTGGTCATTTTTTATTTATTTTTATCACAAAACAAAAATACAAACCATAAATTGTTACAGTTAGTATTTTTTGTACGTAGCACAAGATATACGGTACATCCCTTACTCCATAATAAATGCTGTCTAAATGAAGCTCATTTTTTGTGTAAGCTATATTAAATTTGCTACAGAAAAAATAGCTCTGGATTCGAGAACTACTGAATCCACAATATTTTCTTTGAGTCCCTAGTGTGCTATATACTAAGTCGTGTTTTCCTCCAAGCTTTTAAGTTAATGTTTTGTAAATCATATATTAGTATTGTTAAGTTTAGACAATGACATTATGTTTTTTGTACCAAATGTTATATTAACCGATAGAGTATTGCATAAAAAAGGTCTCCAGGTACATATATTATATCGATATTTTAAACGCGATAATTAAATAACATGTTATAATTAAATTCCAACAAACTTAGAAAATGCAATGAATATTCTGTAAAAATAATATTACGATATACTAAATGCCTGTTATATGTATATAATGTCTGTCATCTCGCTCATATTAAAATTATTTATTTGTGATCTATCATAATAACTGTACTTACTTAGATGTCTTTTTACTGTATATAGCAGGCAAAAGGAAAAACTATTTTAAATTATTGTAAACTACATTTTCAGTATAAATATTTATACGTTACTATATTCTTACAAATGCTATAAGACATTGTGTTACGCCCAAATGCCTATATCCCTAAAAATAATTATTCATAATATCAATGATGTTATAATACAAAAGACGTAGATAGGTTACATGCACTCGAAAACTGGCACCCCCAAAACTTTGCTAATTAGCCAACCCGGACTTGGTCAAAGAATATGAAAAGTAATGTTACAGAATCAACAATGCCATGTATTGCCTATTGCGCATTCAAAATTCTAAAATCATTGAATAATCCCAACGTTTTTTATAATATACACGATCATGTGATGACGCAGCCACCCAGTTTTAATCATCGTTTACATTTATTAAAAGCAATAATATATAATTCATCATTTTCAAATTGATAATTAAAAAATGTTGCGATCTTTTTAAATAAATATGTTCTCATGTACATGATTCAAGAAAAACGAAATTCGAAAAAAGCAAACATCATTTTTTACTGTTTAATCCCATTAGGTATCAATCATATTTTTTTTAAATGTCTGTTCTGTGGAATAAATTACTAATATTATATGAATTATTCACGGATTCGCTTAAAATGTAGTAAGAAATTGAAATTAGAGAACAATGTGATTTGTTAGTTTGAAATGCAATTAATGCAATTAGCGCAATTTCACATTGCATAACGACGCAGTGCAATGTACATTTGTCTCACTTTGTAACGTAACTGGGACAATATTTTACTTGGATTAGTACTAAGGTAACCTATCTACCTCTTTTGTATTGTAATATCATTGCATAATATACCCGCAATTGTCATAGTATCTGTCATTTTCCGCCGCTTCATTTTGCTACTTGCTTTTATGAGTAGTCTATGATCGACCTCTGACACCGTCGCTATACAATCAGTCTACTTAACCACGCCGCACTTGTCACTGTCTTCTACGAAACATCCACTAAAATCGAAGGCCGCTAAATACAGCAGGAATAAAGAGAAGAGGAGCTGCAACTAACAAGAATTCGGATCATCTCAGGGGTGACCGTAGAAGTTTGGAGCGGCTAAAGAAAGGTACCTACTGAACCATTTTATCCACCCGCCCCGAGTGCTTGTATTGACGGTTGTATTGCTCTACCGCTGCGGCATTCACACATTGTATAACCGATTTATTAAAAAAAAGTGTGCAATTTTCCTAATCACGTTTTTGCCGTTTAATATATTTTTATTAAATTTCTCACGAGAATACCTGAGATTCCAGTTCGTTTGCTTGTGTAAGTACATTTCCCACGAACTCTTTAATTTTATTCTACGTACATAAATTCAAAATTTAAAAATGTAGAAAATACATCACGCGCCTTTATGATAACAATGTATTATGTTTGTTTAGGCTAAGCATAACATAAAGGGTGAGTAGATATCTGTGAGGACTTTCGAAATAAAAAAACAGAAACAAAGGAAAAAGAACCGAGACCCGGCTACCAGATTATTAAATACGCATTGCGTTTGAATACCGTAGCATTTTCAGAGAAAGTAGAAGATAACCTAAAACTATATGGATTCGAAATACCTATTACTTAATTTTTTTTAAATTATGGTCATACGTTATTGATTTCATTCGGTTGATTGATTTCGTCGATCAGTTCAGAAGGTGCAAAGATTACAGAATAAATCAACTCTGACATTCGAACAAACAGAAACAGGAGGACGGACAGGCAAGTCGAAACAATAACGGTTCCAATTGAACATTAATGGAACCCTAAAAAAAAATATGTATGTATTTTATATATTTTTCATTTAAAATTTACCGTTATTAAACAAAATATTGTGTGCGTATATAACTTTTAGAAAATGTATTTTTTAATTCGTAAAGAGTTTTTTATTATGTATATTTCTATGGATTTCTTATTATATTCATTTAGATAAATTTAATTTTAAATGTTTTTTTTATAGCAATATATAGTAGGTACAAATAATTACAAAATTCGAAAATGAATGTTACTACAACATATCTGACTGACATATTTTTATCGATATACATAGGTATAGGATACAGATGTACGTAGTACTTTATTCCTATTGGAAATTATGTTTCAAGATCTTCAACAGTTAATTTCAGCTGGTATTTAACTTCATATTTAATACCGAATTTTTAAAGAATTTTTTTTTTAAATCTCACCTGCCTCACATAAATTTTAAGACCTTTAGTAACTAAGGCAAGTTCAGCCACCAAAACGGTTGTTAGGAAGGAGGAAGTGTGTAGCGTTTTGATTACTTTGTAAATTCCATTGATATAATCTACAGAAGTGAAAAAGCTAATGCCCCGAAGCAAACAGGTGTAGAGGGGTATTTAAACACATAAAGGAAAAAAAGCTTAAAAAGGGCTAAACAAAATCAGGGTTCGGTATTGCGACATGTTGTTGCATTTTGATTTAAGATCTTGGGTTTATACAACAGCATATAGCGAGAGTAAGTAATGTATTATATGAAGTCTAACATTATTTCCTTCATACCACCAAAATACATTATTTTGAAAAGTTTCGTCGTTTTATCGTTCGCGTTTCGCTATCACACAAGGTACTCGAGAGTATTAAGGCCTAAGTAACTAAAATCGTATTTATAATGAGCGAACATTGTAGCGTTTACACGTGCTCTCGAAAAAAAATTATTTGTCAGATGTGTAATAACTTTTAGAAATCTATCTGTGTAGTTACTTTTAACAATATACAATATATATTTGAAGTAATCAATATTATATTTACTGTGACTATCTTTTACAACGTGTTTAGGATCAAATATAACGCCATAATTATATATATATACGTATCTCAATCAGTCGTAAGAATTTTTGTAATATTATACTTATTGTTACATACATACATATCTTCACGCCGTATCCCTAACGGGGTAATCAGAAAGGAAGGAGCGCCAAGCGTCGCGCTCCTTACATACTTCTTTCGCTTCCTTAAATCTCATCATTCTCCTCACACATTCTGGCCTAGGTATGCGAGTGCTTTTGACATTTCCGTTGGCTAACACTCTAGCTATTTGATCTTCATAAGTCAGCCTTGGTCGTCCTTGGCTCCTACCTACCTAGATACATACATACATACTTATTGTTGGTTAAGTAAATTTGCCGTTTATTTCTCTATTAATTCAAGCTTGTATGATATTAAATATTTACACAAATAACGTATTATGGTTTATATCTTTAATTTTATTTTCATGTATCTGTACGTGTTCGGTAATAATTAAGGCCTAACAAATTTAGTCACAGGCCTCATTATGCTTTTACTTCTTGGACGAAAGTTTATTTATTTTTTATGCCTTTTACATTACTTTCCAAATGTTACAAAATAAGTAGTGTGCAAATTATTGCTGATCGTTATGATTGATCGTTATTTTACAAGCTTTTATTAGTATCTATGATCACTATACCTCTCTAACGAGCATTCGAATACCCTGATGGCTTTTAGCTGAGGTTGTTAATTGTTATTTTAACATTTTTAAGTGTAATTGCTGCATAGAATTGCAATATGTGATAATGTGTATTTATTGTTTAAGTTTATTAGAGCTCTGAGAGGTTGTAATCCTACGTAGTAAAATACGGCCTACTGACAAGGTTTTTAAAAACTTTTATTTCAGTTTGTAGTAGAAGTTAATATTTTTGGTTTATACTTTAACTTGAAAATGAAACGACAATTTCTTCTACAAATTTACCATTACGACTAATTATGAGTATGCTAAAACATTTTTATTTTATTTTATTTTAAATCGCCTTTAGCTAGGACTTATTAACAACAGATATCTTCCTCTTCGAATTACGTACATAGATATAACGTGAAGCAAATAGTAATAGTAACTGGAAATTTTTAATTCACACCACTTATTTTTCTTGTCAAGTAGTTTATTGTTTTCTATGATATATCAAACCCAATTTATCTAGCAACAGATTGCTGGATTATTTAAAACTTCTCTCTTGATTATTATCCATTAATTTGACGAAGACAGTAATTTGATCGCATAATATATTAAATATTAAAAAATAAAAAAAATGTATTAAAATACATTACAAGTTTGGAAGTTATAACTATCTACAATTGAATCATATTAATAGATAAGAAAATCATTTGAGACTAGATACAAACATCTGCTCTCATTATTTCACTTTTAATGTACATAAACATTATCATAGATTATAAAACTTCTTTTAGAAAATGTATATGGATATATCATTAATTAGTACAACTGAATATTGTAGTCTCGAAGTTTATTTCAGTTCAGCATATTTACTCAAATTAGGATTTTTTCATTCTCCTTTTAAAAATATTGAATATTACAGTTAACGGTCATTCGTAATTGACAATTTTAAAATTGGTGGAACTCAATCGTTTATTACTTGGGCCAACCATAAAGATTCAAAGGTATATTACGACATTGTATCGCTATACCACTGCTATGTTTGCGTCGCCTTCGGGCTACAGAAAATTAAAATTGCTACCAGATTTTTTCTGCCAAATTCATGGTGAGCTTAACTCAGTTTTTTTTAAATGTTCCAGTTGTTTTTGTTCACTAACTGAATTATGCGAACATCTTTATTGTTATGAAACACAAAAAAGCTTTATGGAGGAAATCAAGTTATATTTTTTTATGTTAATTACTTAGTGACTATACTCTGGGTATATCAAATACATGGCAAAGAGAATTAAAACGGTCGCAATACGTGTCGTGGTCAAAAAGAAAAGTCAGACCGGACGAGCTGTCATTGTCAATCAGTGAAATCAATGCTTTCGGAAAAAAATAAAATTAAAAATGTTGATTTTGAAATCAAATGTGTATTAAATTTCAAAAATAATAGTCAAATTTTAATCTTTATCAATATAAATAGTCAATAGTCAATAATTTGAGATTGAAATGCTATAATGTGTGGTAGCTTGTAAACTTGTTATACTCGTACATACATATTATTCACACCAACAAAGTCGTGAAATAAAATCTTGAAGGAAACCTTTTTTTTGGGTACCTCCCATACACATAAAGCACGGTTGATTTTCTTTTTACTCGTCTATTCCACGGTGTGGGGTGTCGTTAGACAAATTTTTCAAAAATATTGGGGGTATACGAAGTCCGTTTTTCGATTCAGGGATCTGTTTGCGAAATACTAGGCTTTAAAGTGGTTATTTTATTAAAGTCAAATGTCCCCCCTCTACTAGCTAAATACACTTTTTAGCCAATACACTTGGAACACTTTTTTTCTATGGTTAAAATTCCCTTCCTAAATTACTTTTCATTTTGAGTACCTTGAAATGTTCCGCTATCGCTGATTTGGTTGTTTGGTAACAACCAAATCAGCGATAGCAGAACATCTTCTCCAATCGGATGCGAATCATTGGATAGAATTTTAGCGCCCACAAGTCCTTTCCACCGATCGCCACTTTTATCCAAGAGTCGCGCGTGAAGCAATTGAAATCAAGAGACACAAAAATTTCAATCGGGAAAACGGATACAATTTATCAACAGCGTGGAATCCTGTGATTCAAATCAAAAAACTTCGTTTTTCACATCCGGTTAAGTGTGTGGACACCGTGAGTGTTGTGTGTAGGAACCCTAATAGTTATTAACAAATATCGGGGGTAGATGAAATAAAATCTGCCTCGGACACGAAGTGAAGCTTGCTGCGACAGTTTACTTGAGACCACGGCCGATGCAACTCGGCCGAAACGTCAAGAGAAAACAAAAGGTAATCGCGTTAATTTCCCGTGTTTTTAGATATTTTATAATGCAGCGCGAAAGTTTAAAAGTTTATAGAGGCAATCATTATTGCCTCGCGACTATCCTAGGAAAGACAGATCTTACCGTCTGAAGGACTCACCTTGAATTTCTTAGGGGTTGAAAACGATGGCATTTTCTAAGTCATGGACTGTAATTTTATTTGAGTGTCGTAATAGTGAAGCTAGTCCATTGCTTCTCATCAAGCTATCCATTGTTATAAAACGAGCCAAAAAAACGATGAGGATCTTGTTGCAAAAGTTTTGAAGAGCGTCGGGAACTATTCGATTTGATTTGTTTTTACGTTTCGGTAAGTGTTCTAGGTTCTAGCGTGAATATTTTCCTCATCCCTAAGCGTTCCTGTAAAATGTTACGCACACTACACGTAGACATCTTACTTTCTTCAGCAGTAAAACGTACTGTTACCGATGGTCTGATAAAATAATTTTTATCGACTTTTTTAAACTATTTCTTCGATTACTGCTGTCACAGGGTGTCCCGAGAGAAGGTTGTCTTTGGTGGATGTTTAAATTCGGCGCACCTGTGGAACTGTGGAATACGGCGGCATTTATTTCTAACCAACTTCAAAAAAAGAGGTATTCAATTCATCTATATACACATATATATATGTACGTCTATGTACGTAAATATTGTTTTGTATATGTTCAAACATAACTTCTTTGTTTATGAACCGATTTCAAGTTTTTGTGTAAGGTTGAGTATAGCACCAAGGTGGCACCATTTTAATTTCATTGGTGTCGGACCTTAAATTTCGAAGATACACCAAATAAAAGAATTGGATTGTAGATTTACGTACGAAATAATTTTCGTTTACTAATTAGAACTCTACTACAAAATTAACTTAATGAACGCGATGTTAATAATTATATATTAAATTTGACGTTGCTGAAGTTGGTGCCGACCCTACCGAACTAGTAGACTTTCTGTTGATATTTATTGGTTTGGTACCAACTTCAATTACTGTTAAAATTCATATATGTATTTATATCGTATTTACGAAGTTATTTTTGTATTCGAGTATTGGTTTTATTGTAGGATAATATTTTGTACTTATCAGTGATTTCGTTTCGAAGTCGATTTAATTTTTTTTACACTTATAAAAAAACAAGCCGTTTCCCGCCCGCTTCTTTGGGCGTAAGTGAAAATTTTGTACGTCATAGTACATATTTGTTTGAAAAACGGTGAAGGGTCTATGGAATTCAAAATATAAGTAGCCTATAACCATCTACAGATGATTCTGCGTCGAATGCTAATGATCCCATGCCGATCGGTCCAGTAGTTTTCAAGTTGATCGCGGTCAAAGAAAAAAAACTTTCATTATATACATACATAGAATAGAATAACAGATAATCAATTTTTTTTTGTGGAATCTATCAGATAATCGAAGGTTTTCCAGCCAGTATTACTTTATTAACTTCCGAAGAGTTTGTACTGCTTTCTCAATTTTTAGTTAACGCTCCTCGTATATCTTTACCTACCTTTAAAACCTTTCTCGATGAATGGTGCCAATCTCATTCCATTTCTGTATCTTGATTTTATTTATATTTACGTGGTACCTATTGCTGTGTGTATGTAATCTAACAAATAATATGTACGTACGTATAAGTTATATTAATACTGTTTTCTACACGGTTCCAAAACCCAAAAAATTTCAAAATTTTGTACATCTCTGGAAAAATCGTAAAAATAGTTATATTTTATGCTTTTACTGGTGACTTAACTCACCAGTAAAAGCTTTACATTTAACATTACATTGTTTATTTTTGTATAAAACATTACATTGTTTATTACAAAAATAAACAATGTAAAAAAACATACAAAAAATATCCTAACATTTTAATAACGTTAATTATGACAATGGCATGGCAACCTATTTTGCGAATGAAATCACGATTAAAAGTTAAAATTTTAGCAACGATTACATATCACCACGAAGTCATATCACCAATATATTTAGAATAACCTGATAGTTATATAGTGTCTTCTATTAACTAAATTAAATACTTTTATAACAATAATTAAACGTACTTCACAGTCTAATTCTTCTCAATATAAAATATTCGTGGAAATACAACAATAGGATGCGCGTACAAAACAAAATTAAATTGTATCCAAAATCAAGTCGAGTTTAATTACGTGTTTCTATATTGCGGTATAATTGCGTACTAATTACAGACTGGATTTAAATTTATCGAAATTACATGACTATTCGTTGAAACCATGTATCATGTTAACCAATACAACGTTTTTCTGAAAATAGCTGTAACGTTTTTAAACTTATTTTTTATGAATTTTGTTATCTTTTTACTGTGTACTATAATAACGCACACGTAACAGAATAAATTCATTGACCAACGCACCAACTTGCTTCAGAAATATGAAATTACGCACAGAGGTTTTTAAATAGTGTATATAATGATCAACAGGTAAGAGATTTTTGGAAAATGGATGTCAATAGTGTAAAAAAAAATAAAGTCGCATACAAGTAAAAAACAAAATAAAAGAAAATTTCAAAGATACTGTAAGATTGATGTTTGAATTTTATTTTAATACATAATTCAGTCTTGTATATTATAAGACCATTTTGACATCGAAGCTAACTTTGAGTCACCTAACATCAAATTAAAATCAATTGACTGAATTTGTAACTCCGTACATTTTTGACGACGTTTTTCGTAAGCTATGTACCAATAAAAGCTATTCAATAGGCAATCGGTCGTATGTTAATAATGTTTCACATAATCGTTACTCGTGTATTCTGCAGAATCTTGTGTAGGGATATTTTTGGGAATACACTTAGACGCGAGTACAAGTTTGTCGTTACTTATTACCATGGAAATTCTTTTGTGCCGACCCAAGATCAAACGTCGTACTCGTATTTTATTCACAAAAGATCCTGCGAAGTAATGATTCACTGACATTTGAAGCGAATCGAACGAACCCTAAAATAATAGGAGCGAAAATGGGGCCCTCACTCGGAAAATTTGCATGTCTGCAGCTATAAATTATACATGTCAAATATGTTAAACGTGATTCCCCCTGGAGAGCTTTACAAGTGGGTCTTTAATAAGGCGACAAGTAGCTGAAATAATAACAGTCTAATTACGTAGTTTACTGTTAATTAATACAGTATAAAGAATTGCTACGAGCTGCCATTTTGTAGGCCATAAAATCAGTAAAACAGCAATTAAATATTTTTCGCACCGTCGCGTAAGTACTTATGAACTAATAGCCATTATTCAAGTCGTTGCCTTTATTTGAAATTCAAATAAGGTCGAAACTACATAACTTAAACATTTTTTAAGTGAATTCTTCTGTACCTTAAATGTTATAACTTTTTCCGTTGCTGTTTCTTTTACTACACTCATTTTATATTAGGAATACGTAAAAATGCGTCTAATTTCTATTTTGTTCTCGTTCGCAAAACTGAAACTAAAATTCAAATTAATCACGTAACTGCGCAGAGCTTACAATATGATATTACGAGAATTTCGAAACATGTTGATAAAGGAGGCATAGTAGGCATTCGATTATCGCATCAACTTTGCTACGAATATCATACAATGCCGATTAATATCACGTACCTTCCTCTAAAGGAAACATCATACGAGATAACGCGTTAATCTAACGCGGAGGTATTTCCAACTGCCATTAATTTAGACGAGAATTCATTACGGTTACCTTTAGAGACATCATCAAACGATCACGTGTACTGCCATCAAGGATTAAGATCGCAATATTGTGACGTCACTCCACGTAACAGAATAACGCTTTGCCGTAAATTTCTAACATGTATACCGAATATCACTGTTGAATTTCGTAATTGCGATTATTTATTTATAGCTTAAAATGAAATGAGCTACTACTGACAACGGATTGCATGACTTCACATTAAATTGAAGTAGGTACTCTACCGAGTGGTGTTCATAGGACACTTTATTTAGATACTTACTAATCCAGGTACATTATTAAAGCACTCACAGAATACATAGATTAAAAAATAACTTTAAGGGTGACTTGCTAATGTAACGATGTTTTCATTCATTAGCATAACTTTTTTATGGTTATATCAATACTAAAATATATTAAAATAAAATATTTATCTCTCATATATTAAAATATTATTTATTAACTTTATATACTTAAAATTTTTTTTTGGATTCATTTGATTTAAATAACTATATTTCGTCCAAATAAAAATCAAAGTCAAAGTCAAATCAATTTATTCAAATAAACCCAATTAGAAGGTAAATGCGTGTGCAGAAAGGATTATTTCCAGACTATTGTTTTTTCTTCAATGAAATCGTATTTTTGTATTATGCTTTTTGTAGTATGCTTTTCAATCAGTGTGCGTTTAATAAAAAGTTTAAATTTCTTTTCCGTTAATTAAGTAATTTCTTGGGGAATTTTATTATAAAAATGAACACAGTTGCCCAAAAATCACCCACTAGACTTTTGTAATTTAAATTTAGGAATAACTAGTTGATCACGACCACGAGTTTCCATACCATACCATACCATTAATATATATATATAATAAAAAAGTTATAACCTTTCTTTTGAAATAGATCAATATTTTTCTAGTGTATATTATGTTTTCAAAGATATATAACGAGGGTAAGGTGAGTACATATACCGTTAATAAATTAGAATTTGAACGACACGTGTTTCATTTCTTAATGAAACATCATTCAAGATATTTTAAACTTGATCAGTTGCTTCGCGCAAAATCCGAATCAATACAATATTATTATAGAGATATTGAATAAATAAAAATTATAAAATTATTTATTTCATTATATCAGGACTGAATAGAAATCGATACATTTTTTTATTATCGCTTTGTAATATAATTCCGATTTCATATATTCTGGTCGCTACATGTATTGGAACCAAGTTTGTGAAAAAAACCGAAATTGCATCTCGATTGAGTTGACATCAATTATATTATTTGTTGCTGTTTTCCAATGTATGAATGGAGAATAAGTTATCAAAACATAATTACAGAAGTTGTTCGACAGTTGTTACGTTGTGAAATAAGCTACAGACTTGTATGTGGTTTATTCAGACGAACAGTAATTTAAATTCTGTAGTGTGAGTTACCTGCCTCATACGTAAGTATCTACTATGTTGTTATGAGTATAAATGAGCTATTATATTCCTATTAAGAATCTTACTAAAAATTGACAGAAATTTATTATCAATTTTATTATGCGAACATCAAAGCTCATTAGCTTAAGTCCAACAACGTACACAATTAGATCTCTGATCAGAGAGGAAAGAAAAATCTATATTTAGAGGTATATGTATATAAAAATCAATTGATGTTCATCTATTCAAATTTTTTTAATGAAGTTTCGAAATGTATTATGAATTATGACTATCATGTTGAATAAGGCAGATCTCGCTGCTGTTGTTACATTTGTAACCACGCTGACAAGTTAAATCGCTGTCTGATATGTGTAGTCTATAATAATAAGACACCTCAAAAACATTATACACATAATGTAGATTACGCTAAGCGATAAGGTTGATTACTTTATATTGCTCTGCGATTAACAAGACTTTCTAATTACATAAATAATTTCATTTCAACGCATAAATAAAAAGTTAATTGTATTTAGCGAAAAAATAAAAAAATGAGAAATTGTAAGCTAACAATCTAATATTGTATTGAAATAAAACAAGCTTTATTAATCTGTTCATCCAAAGGCAATGCAAAGGTGAAATTAATGTATCACACTCGTCTTTAACTGTGATATATGAACTATTATAACATTTATTTCAAACAATTTATTTGGGCAAGATTAATAATAATTACAACATTCATCTATTTATGAAGTGTTAGTATGTCGTCACAATAAAATCTATATATTAATACGTGAACCGAATACTTTGGTTCCCTTTTTAAGAAAATTGCGCGGACGGAGAAGTGTGAAGGACAGGAAAAAACAAAATTTTTTATGTAAGTATGTGCGTAATCTACGTTATGTGTTACAAATAAGTACATTAAATTAAATCAATCGATTAAATGTCAAAAAGACTGTCAATGTTAAACTCATAATAGTTTGTGATCATTTGTAATGTAACCTCCTTGGATTAAACAGTCCTACAAAGTACATTGTCGTCAAAGAGTTTATAAGTTTATATTTATATTTACTGTCGTATTTCGACCACAGGGAGATCTCTAGTATATGTATCAATATTTGCTTCTAAGGTTACTCAGTTTTACTCAGAAAGTGTTTCATATTTGTTAACATAATAGTTATTCTGTAATATTAATTAATATCATTAGATGATATTAAAGAAAAGATATTTCAGGGAATGACGCAGCAACGCATAGTCTTACTTAACGTTTCCGACTCACCCCTCTCGAAGTATCAAAATTAATGCTCCAGTGAAAGACGTCATGAGCTCATCGTGAAAACTAAATTAATTACTTGATGACATATATTTATATCGATTTAAATGTATCTCATGGCATCCTAATACTTTGGATGTTTACTCGTCTTTACTTGGATTTCATGCGCCCAAATATCAAGATCTGAAAAATGTAAGATACGTAACTCCAAAAAAGTGTGTTAAAGAAAAATCTATACTTATTTTTAAAATTTTTAAAGTAAATTTTATAAAGTGGCTTAACAGACAGATTGGAAGTTTTATCCTTAATGTCACTGAAAGAAGTAATAACCACTAATGAATCACACATATTAGGAATTAAATAATTTCAATTTGTTTAAATGACTATAAAACAAAGGCGTTAAGAATTACCTCCTTATTAATATTTATAAAAAATGGAATGTCACTTTAATCTATGATGATTTAACTTATTTTTAATAATCTAATTAGATATTAGAAACTAAAATGCTTTAAATATTAATAGATAATGGATAATCTGGTTTGGATATCTAATATGTTAGACCTATCAATTAATCTATGATATTAAGATGTGCCACATTTTTGCTATTTCATAAAATACACATTTCAATTTTATGATTATTAGATTACACAGAAAACTAATATTTATTCATAAAATTAAAGAGCCTATTGTAACGAACATTATATGCGTTTTGTAAAATACATAACTTGAGCCCTTGACACATAAAAGATTTTAAGCGACTCAATATTAGGTATAGAGCGACTCTCTTCGATCATTCATTTACTTTTGAAATTTACAAATTTTTAACTTAAGTAAGTAAATCAATCAAACAATATTTTTATTTTGTATGTGCTATATTTGTATGAATAGGTATCAGAGCTTAAAACATTAGTTTTTTGTGACAGTTTCATTATGATTTTATTTATACTAAATGACCTTGAACTTCAACCTAAGTAATCTAAAATTTTGAGTACCTGATTTATTTTTAATTACAATTTTCTGAGATATATCTAACAAAACTTAAATATATACAGAACAAACAACTGGTCTATAAAATAATGATTTAATACTTACACTTTTTCGATGTATTTATTACCAACAAGAACAACTACAAAGTACAAAAATATTCACTTGATAATTTTTTAAAGCAATGTAACTACAGTTACACTACTATTACTCCCATTATTACACCCTTAGTAAAAGAAGTTTTACAGCTGTTGGCCCAAGCTATATTTTACGAATACATAGCATAATACGACATGCGTAACATAGATACTATACTAAATCTATGTTAGGGTCAAGAGAAAGCACTTAGAAACAAAAACACATCTTGACACTAATTTTCGCAATAAGTATTTGCACTTTCCGCTAGAAAAGTATACCATAATAATATTATATAATATAGTATAATAATATAATATTACATAGACAACAGTCAGCTAGTCATATTGTATTATTATGTACATACATTGTATATATTTCGTTCAACGATTCACAAACAAGTTATAAGCAAGAAGAAGATCAAGTAAAATTAGTTGTAGCTGAAAATTACTCAATTTAACTACACCTTATGAACGCGGGCCGGCTTTGCGACGCTAGAGCTAAATATTAAACATGCACTCTTGTTGAACTACGCGACGAGCATCCTGGAAGAGATTATTCTTGATTTAATCTACAAAGTTTACTCGTTTAGCTTTATTCATTTGTAAGTGATGCTTGATTACAACGCGTTTTATTTATGACATTATGAAATGATGTACTGAAGCGCCTGGTTAAGTGAACGAAACGTCTCACTTATCATTAAAACTGTTGCGTGGTGAAATTATACTGTCGATAATTACTAAAAGCTTCATCGATTACTTAATTACATATATTTCCAGTATTGTGGTACTTTATGTAATTTAGTACACTAGATATGCGTATGTATATAATATAGATAACCTAAATAATAGCAAGTAACGCCCAAATAAATTGTTAAGGAGTTTACGAATTGCTTTCAGGTACAAATTGTCGAGACGCTTACCAGTGGTACCATATCTGCAATAAAGAACCTAACGTAGTGCCAGTATGGTATAACTGTACATAATTAATATTATGTCGCTATAATTGTATAACCTAAACTCTTTAATATAATATAAATATAATCTCTATTAATAATATATAGCTGTAGTTGTAATTGGTAAAAATACAGTCGTATTCATTAACACTTAGAAAATTAACAACAACTAACAAAAAAATTAATCGATGAACAAAAATTAACCACTTTGAATAATTATAATATTGTTTTCTTTTGTTTTTATAGCAAGTCCTGACGCACTTATTCTAGTCCCACTGTTAGAGTATAAATCGAGCAGGTAAGACATACATACATACATATCTACATGCTGTATCCTTAACAGGGTAGCCCTGTAGAGATCAGATAACAGTGAAACATATTTATTTATTGATTTATAAAGCTTTTTTGTGTCAAAAATTTTTAATCTAGCTTTTGTTTGATACTTTGTAAAGAAAACTATTAGGTACCTTTTGATAATACTTCATGCTGGTCATCATCAACCCTTCGGTCGTCAACAGAGATTAAACTTGACGTTTTTAGCTGCAAAGTACTTAACTAAAGATCTAAATATCCCGATCGATTTCTACCTACGAAACATAGCTCTAAGATTAACTTCAAACTTAAAAACCATATGCGTTTCAGTCTATTCATTTGAGATATAAACCCACAGATATACAGACAGACAAAACCTTCAAATTTATGACACTCGTCCCTTTGCATCAGGGAGTAAAAATATGTCTGATTATATCATTTGTTAGTGTTAGACTGTCCTACTGTAACGTCCAATAGCTGAAAATAAATAACTTGAAATTGGGTCCATAATCTATTTTTCCTCTTGTGGGATTAATTAAAGGAGTGAAGTATAGTTTTTAATCTAACGTTAATTTAGATTTTTGAAAAAATCATTCCTGGTTTAAGTTGTTTGGGCGTTTATGAAATGTCATGAGTGGAACCTAATTAGACGGGAGATAATTAATCAACATACCTCAAGGGCTTAAGGTTTTGCGCTCTGTCGGCTGTGTTCAGCTGGAGCTTTATCTCAGCAGACGGTGTGTCGTACTATAGTACATTGCCGACGTAGACCGCAAGTAGGATACATAGATTTACGAAACATCTGGGAAATGGATGTGACGGAAAATGGTTATGATTATAAACAAAGAAGTCAATATGATTGAGATTGCCAGACGAAAATTACAAAAGCCCTCATTCTCGCAGTTCAACGAAAATATGCGTGGAGAAAGAACCTTACGTATATGTATTGTTAGTTCCACATTAATTTTAAACACATACCTAAATTACCCACGTATGATATTTTGTAACATTTTAGTAACAAGAATGAGGGTAGAATGGATTTCCTGCGTGTAGTGGAGTTGCATAAAAGTCTGATTTTGGTCTTGTAAGAGTTCAATTGTCGAGAAGTAGTTGTGATGAAGAATTGATAACGTGTTCATAGTGATCAGTGTTCCAGTGTTCATTCATATTTAACAGTATGCAAAGATGATATTTGACGTAACGTCTTCTCTGTCTACATTGGAGTATAAGTTGAAGATCATCAGTACATATTATGTTTTCAGTACAATCTATTTTTGTGTATTTCCAGGCAAGATAAGTTTCATAACCAAACATCGTATGATTTACATACAGATAGAATTTGTATATTTATTCGACAAAATAATGTAGGTGGTTTATATCAATATGCGTAATGTTCGCGTAATTAGTTTGTAATCTTGAACGAAATAAGTATTGTTACTAAATAGTGTGCGCGCGCGCCGTAGTATTTTGATACTTAAGATATTATTTTTAAAGCACATGTGTTTTTGAATTTGTAATTGTACAAATTGTTATTTTAAAATCATTCCTAAAACAATTTTGTTATTTTTGGGTGCTAAAATGACCTTTCTTTAGATTTCAATTTGCTAAATTACCTACATGTAGAATCAATCTCAATCATGAGTAGAGCTCTTCATTTTAATTAGTGTAATGTTTTACATTTCACCTGGTATCTATAAGATCTATATACATATATTATGCTTAAGATTGGTGCAATTTTTTTATGGCGAAGGTGGCAAATGAGCCGACGAGTCACCTGTTTGAAAGTGATCACCACCGCGCATGGACAATTGGACACCCGCAACGTCCTGGGAATTACGGGTGCGTTGCCGGTCTGTAAGGTAAGAGTAGGCTCCTTCCTTGAAGGTCCCTAAGTCATAACGGTCAGAGAATACCGCCGCTATAAGCCGGTTTCAAAAAATTTTCGTACGTGGTAGGAAATGTTGTTAAAAAAGCACAGTCGTAGACCGCCATCTATCAACGTGGGGATAGACAGTCGATTACATATGCTTTCTCTGGCTGAATTTCCAATAGTTCACTTTAAGTAGGTATCAATTTTTTTGAAGTTTAGTCCTGAGTGCGGTCAACGTTCAGGTCTTAACTTTGCTGCAGTAAGGAAGTACCCTCTATTTCATTATGGCGCATCCATTGCAAAAAAAAAATTAATGAAATAAATTGTAATTCAAAATTTTTGATTGAGAAACAGCGTTATCAAAAAACTTGAATAGCTTGTAACAAACAAAGATACGTCACGACCCCATACCTATCCCTTCATACCTATCGCTTCAATCAGTAAACAGAATTCATTGTAAATATTTTTATGTCATTTAAGTTTGTCTTCACGCCGTATCCCCAACGAGGTAGTCATTGAGGACGGAGCGGCGTGAAGATATGTATGTATGTATGTATTTAAGTTTATCATTGACGGCGAATTTGAAAAATCTCACTAAAAATAAAAATTATTGCAAATAAAATAGTATTGTGTACTTATTATTTAATTAAGGCATCATAAGGTATCTCGCATACATAGGCGAAAATGTGTGAGGAGAATGATGAGATATGAGGAAGCGAAAGAAGTATGCAAGGACCGCGACGCTTGGCGTTTTGTTCTCTCCGACTACCCCGTTAGGGATACAGCGTGAAGATATATATGAATGTATTATTTAACTATTATTTCCCTATTACTTATTACATTTTCAAACTATATAACGCGTCAGCTGCTTTTTTTCTGGTAGTAAACTCGGTTGAGAGGTAGCGCTTATTTTACAGAAATTGTATATGGTAATAGCCTACAAGTTAGCAATTTCTGTAAACCCAAACGTTTTATTACTAGAACTTGCTTCCAGGTGTGATATTTTTTGCACACTGATGCTGTGTACTTATGTATTTATTTCTTAATAACTTCTAAAAATTGTACATTAACTTGTTTACTTGATTATTTGACATAAAAACGTACTAGTGTTCTTACTTCTTTCTAACATCTAAGTAACACCATAACCACTGAAGAATGCCAGCATTCAAGCAACCTGAAGGCGAGTAATTAGTGCTGAAGCTGTTATTAGCACTGAGTACCAAATAATAGAAGCCTGGTGATATTAATATTTGCAGACATAAGTATTTGACTCAGTACTAACACATTACTAAGATTGTGTTCAAATAAAATGGTAATTAATTAGTTTTCCTACGTTAGACACTAATGATGTAAACGTTTCACTCTTCTTTTATAACATATTCAATACAATACAATAATCACGCTATTTCACTGATAATTGCAAATATTATAAAGAAAACAAATGAAAGGAATAAAAGAACGGCTAATTAATGGCTCTGCAGCAAATTCAGAGAAAGGTTTTTTGTCCTTTATTTATTACTGTTTAATATAATAAATTTGCTTTAAATTAAATCCGAGATACATACATACATATCTTCACGCTGTATCCCCAACGTGGTAGTCAGAGAGGACGGAACGCCGACGTCGCGGTCCTTGCATACTTGTTTCGAAATATCCACTGGTTCATTTATTATTTCTTATTTCTGGCTTTTAGGTACGGAATTAAGACTGAGTCAAATAGTTAGCAGCTGACGAAATTTTAAAGTTTTACAAGTGTACAAAAAGAATATGTTACAGAGCCTATAAAAAAAAATGTTCTACATTTTTTAAATAATTTAATAGCCGTATTTTGTTTTCACAATTACCTATAACTAATCACTTGTAACTGGAATGTCGTTTAGTTAATGTTTCGTTACAAGAAAAGAACTTCATGTAATATGTATACTTCTATTTACGTATAACTTACACTCACTGTAATTCAGATCCCAACTATTACTAGAGACGAAGCGTGGATACTAACTAGTAACTAGATCTTATCTTGTGTTGCCGCATTTATGAGCTTAATTAATTAATATTTAATTAACAATTCACGTATCTTGTTAGCAGAGTTCAGGCAGTATACTATAATCACATAAGTAAAGTAGCGATGGTAGGAGTAACGTCATGAAGTGAATTCCTTTAAAAAAGATTATTACGAGTTTATGAAACGATACTATTTTCTTTCTCTAATTTAAAGACCAGGCCAGGAGGCCAATTCTGACACGATAGGGAAAATATCACTAATAGATATATTTCTGTTCAAAATTATCGCATGTAAAAATATAATTTCGAAGGAAAAACGAAAAATAAACAAATTAATAACATTATTTCTGCTTATTGAATTCTGGTAACTTCTAGTTGCAAGAAAATTCAATAAACAAATAACCTGAAAATATCAAAGTACTGCTAATTAGTATCAATTTCAATATTCAAATATTATATCAAAAGCACTCGCATACCTAGGCGAAAATGTGTGAGGAGAATGATGAGATTTGAGGAAGCGAAAGAGGTGTGTAAGGACCGCGACTCCTGGCGCTCCGTCCTCTCTGACTACCCCGTTGGGGATACAGCGTGAAGTAATGTTATGTTATGTTATATCAATTTGATTGACGAAAAATGCCCAGCCCATGTTATTGTCGTTGACTTAGTTGCTCACGTTTGTTTTTTTATATCCTTTTGGGTTATAAAGGGCTCCGCCATATTCATCAAATCTATCGTTATTCTTTATTTAGGTGAAACATTTTCTTCAAATTAACTTTCTTTCACCTCAATAGGATCTGACGTATTCCTTTAAATAGAGCTAGAATGTCTTAAAACTGAAGTAGCAGCTGCTGTCGTCTCTTCAAGAGTACAACAAGAGAACAATACAAGTTCTCTGTTTATACAATCTGTTATACAATCTGTTATACAATCTGTTATACAATCTGTTTATACAAGAGAACATAGGCAGCCACCAAATCATCCATTGCAGTTGTATTTTTCTTTAGTAAGTACCTATTTTGTATCATAATTTAAAAAAAAAATCCATAATAATATATCTTTTATGAGAATTGGCCCCCAAGTGCGAGACGGACTCATTGGCAAAAGGTATATTCAAGCAGTGCTCAATTCGAAAGAGTGAACCTACTCTAAGAGTCAATTCACATGTATGTACATGAAACAAAGCAACTCTAATTATTTCAGATATCTCGCATTGCAAAGTGCAGAGATAAGGGGGAATGGTATTTTTGTTTTAAATTTTAATCATTATTATGATTTTGCACTAGAAACTTTTAAAATGAATGGTATTCGCAAAAAGTAAAAATTGTAATAAAAAACTGTCATACATTAAATTGTAAATATGCATGCAGGTTTGTCTGGAAATAACTTTACATTAAATTTTAATCATATTGTATTTTAATCTAATTTGTATATAATAATGTAATAGTAGATAAACCGTAATAAATAAAATAAAATAACAGATTTCACGCTCATGAGACAACGAAAAATATGGAAACTACCATGTTATTTATCTTCTCACGTAGGTAGTAAAAGTGGAGCTACGGCTTACTAAAAGTACTGGTAGGCGATGAGCTAGTAACCCGTCATTAATTATGGTTCCAATTTGCCATCTAAACGCTTAAAGGCGTCAAAGTAAGGTTTTGTTGTATCTTAATGCTTTATCTACACCGAATTCAATAGACGTAAAGTTATATGTATACAAAATTACATTTTATTATAATATTCATGAACTGTTTAAGATTTTTTATTTAAAATATAATTGTAAGTTGTAATTTTGCGAAATCTTTCATGTTAATGTGGAAGAGAAAGAAAGTCGTGAAATGTATTAGTTGCTTATTTTTCAGCGTGGGTTGTAAAATTCTTCTAAGGGATAAAGTGTATGATGAGGACAATGCTGGGTTTTTAACTCTTAACTATTTAGTTGTGCTTCATTAGGTATATGCAAGCCAAAATGCTGTACGCTTTGAGGCCGTGTCCACCTCTAAAAGGAAATAGTGTGAAGAAAATATTAAAAAATTTCCGACGGTAATAGAATATTAATTTCTCGTCTTTAAACACAGTGCTATAAAAAAATATACATGAAAGTTATGTGTATAAATAATCTATTGCAATTCATAGAAATTAGTAACTTAATTTAAGATCTCCAAAAAGTAAAAAATGTTATGTATCTTTTGGCCCCTAAGTTTATAATAAATCGTAATTGAAATAGTAGTAGAACATATCCAAGCGTCGTCGTGTTGAGGGACCGTTAAGTAAATTACTTGTATTTAAATATCAGTTGTATTCTGTTTTTACTTTATTTATTTAGCGAGAATATTCCATTGAGACCAAACACGAAACCTCTGTTTTAAGTCGGTGAAGAGTTGGGTTTCTTGCTGATTCCAGATGACGCTGCAGCATCAGGTCAAGGTCATCATGTTCTTGAAATGTCATTGAAGTCAGGATACTAAATTTCGAATCGATCACACAAGTAGAAGCTGCGCACATCCCTTCGACAACAGGAAAATAGTTGATGATCTTCAAACTGCTGCACAGATTTTCTTGATTCATAGCTAAAAATACTCTTGATCCAGTCACCTCTCAAACAAAACGATTAAATCAAAATCGGTTCATTCGTTTAGGAAGTACGATGCTACAGACAGATACATACATACATACATACATATCTTCACGCTATATCCCTAACGGGGTAGTCAAAGCGGACGGAGCACTAAGCGTCGCGGTTCTTACTTCTTTCGCGTCCTCAAATCTCATCACTCTCTTCACACATTTTTGCCTAGGTATGCGAGTGCTTTTGGCATTTTCGTTTGCGAACACCAGCTATTTGATCTTCATAAGTCAGCCTTGGTCTTCCTTAGCTTCTTTTACCACTCATTTTCGGTCTGTAAATTTTCTTCGTCAGTCTTTTATTACTCATTCTTTCTATGTGCCCGAACCATCTAAGCATTCCTTTTCTCATTTTTACAATAACACTTTCGTGCATCCCTGTCATACTGCGTAAATCTTCATTGCTTATTTTGTCCGCAAGGGTGACACCACAAATAATTCTAAGAAATCACATTTTTACTGCATTTATCTTACTTTCACTCGATTTTGGGCATATCCAGGTCTCACTACCTTACAATAATGTTGGAACTAACACCGCATTGTGTATGACCATTTTGTGTGGCCATTAAACTTCTTTTTGCGTTGGGGGTTAAAAAGTGTAGAAGTGTAAAAGTGTAGTTGAGGAATCAGTCACAGCGATTAGTTACTGCGTGACAGTGAGCGGATTCTACGATTCCGGATTCAAGGGATCGCGAGCCAATCCCGCTAATTGCGTCCGAACTTTAGCAGTAGACGAGGGCTTTTTAATTAAAACTTATTCAATATTATAGAGTCAGATCAAGTTCGCTGGTCATTCGAATAACTAGAATAAAGTTTTTAACATAACGTTTCGACACAAATTACACATTTTTAATTAAACGTAAAAAATGGAACGCAATTCTCTAATGGAAAGGTCACAGTTTCAGTGAACCTAAAGAACTTTTTTTTGCAAATTCTGTTTATTTCGTAGTATTTAATAAATTACACATTGCAAACCTTTTCTCAAAATGACGTAATATTTCTTTACACAAACATTTATAACGGTGGCCTTATTAATTATATTATATCATTTTATTGACAATATGCTATAGTTATTGTTCAGTGTACACATATTTTATAGAATGTGTGACAATTATTATTATATATTATGTACATAAAGTACAATACTTAAAAATATTGACAATTGTGAAAAAAAGTACTTGAAAGTGATTGATTACAATAAGAATGATTGGGTTTTATACTTCAGTAGCGCGGATAGAGTGGAAATATGCTGGAGGAGATGGCGTTCAGTTTCAGTGTACAGCGCTAGGAGCGACAGAGACGGAACATAATCTTATTCTGTTCCCACTACTTGTTTATAAAAACGAATAACTTTTATTTTTCATTGCATTTCCATTATTTTTTCGAGTTTTGTTCATAATTGCTAAACCTATGTATCTTTAATTAAGTCGCTATGAAATAGTCACGTATCTATAAACTTTTAAACTTTCGCGCTGCATTATAAAATATCTAAAAACACGGGAAATTAACGCGATTACCTTTTATTTTCCCTTGACGTTTCGGCCGAGTTTCATCGACCGTGGTCTCAAGTAAACTGTCGCAGCAAGCTTCACTCCGTGTCAGAGGCAGATTTTATTTCATCTACCCCCAATATTTGTAAATAATTATTAGAGTTCCTACACACAACACTCACGGTGTCCACACACTTAACCGGATGTGAAAAACGAGGTTTTGTCATTTGAATCCACAGGATTCCACGCTGTTGATAAATTGTATCCGCTTTCCCGATTAAAATTTTGGTGTCTCTTGATTTCAATTGCTTCACGCACGACTCTTGGATAAAAGTGGCGATCGGTGGAAAGGACATGTGGGCGATAAAATTCTATCCAATGATTCGTATCCGATTGGAGAAGATGTTCCGCTATCGCTGATTTGGTAGTTTGCTGGTTTTTTACAGCTGCAATGTGTTCCTTAATCCTTTCAGCAATAGTCCGCTTCGTTTGGCCAATGTATGAGCTACCGCAACTGCAATCTATTTTGTAGACCCCTGGTGTCTGCAACGGCAAGACAACCTTCGGTGTGCTCACTATTTTGTTTACCTTAGTTCCCGGTGTGTACACGGTATGGATGGAATACTTTTTTAAAATAGATCCTATTTTGTCCGTCACTCTTTTCACGTAAGGCATATAGGCGGGTTGTCTGCTCACGTCCGAATGTCTGTCCTTCTTTTTAGACCGCCTCATTCGTCGGTTAATCTGATATCCGTTCTTTATCAGTACCTCCTGAACATAATCGAGCTCTTGCTCCAGATGTTCAGGGTCACACAGATCGTACGCTCTGTTCTTATATGAAGTTATAACAGATTGCAGATGACTGGGATGGTGATGCGACGTGGCGTGCAGGTATCTGTCTGTGTGTGTAGGCTTCGTCGAGGGAAAATTAAAGGTAATCGCGTTAATTTCCCGTGTTTTTAGTTAATAGTCACGTATCTATTGCCATTCAAAAATATTTTCGTAGCGTTACTGATAAAAAGTTAGTAATAAAAATTAAATGATCCCACAAATGTGAGAAAGCGTGTCTTGAAATATGTTTTCAATTTGATTTATCTTTGAAAGTCATCCAAAATCTTAAAAAATATAAAGAGACTAAATTATACGCCGACATCTTTTAGTTTTATATGTAACGTTTCAGTGTTATGAAAACTGATACTGATAATAATGTGCTTTCCTACTTATCAACTACGTTAGTCGCACAGCGCTACGCAGCTATCCCATTTATTTTCTCGAAACGGCAAACGACCAATAACTCTTGCTTCCCGGGATATTAACACTATCATAGGTTACTCTCTGGTTTTATGAAGATACATTAGGCTCGAGGACATTTCCATAAACTACTCTAACCTCATCGGGAATTTCGTTATGAGTAATGGCCGCGTAATATATAACATATTCAAAAACACCGACAATTATCATTCCGAAAAATATTTTCGTTGCGTTACTAATAAAGAGTTAATAGTAAAGTTTCGCCCAATTTAAGTTATGATCACATAAAATACATTTAAAATTGTTCGAGATAACAGTTTTGAAGTGATGTTTATTGTATAATTTATAGTTTAGCCTTTGAAAACCAGTTGCAACAGTAAATTTAATTTACATCGAGATCGATGAAATGGCCAGCATGTGTACGCCGGACTTTATTTAGTGGAAGCGGCGGAACAACCGGCCAAATAGCTAAATGTCCAATAAGTTCTGTACTCGATATTAACAGCGACATAGTTTACTGCACGCGCGCCGCCTGTTCATTATTACCGCTCTCAATTTTATGACATTCGAATTTATATAATTGACCGGTTTTAAATACCGGAACGGCGTCCAATGTTTAATTATTGTAAGCATATAAAATTTACTGCAGGACTTCAAAGCGACGGAGAAAATTAATTTGTTGCATTCCATCGCTTATTTCTTCGTTACTTTTAAATTAGTTACCAAAAGTTCGTTTCGTTTATGAGCAATGAGTAATATTTTATAAGAGAATAGATTGTGATTAATTTACAGAAGAAAATACCTAAAAAATGTCGACCGAAATACGTGTATCAGCTTGAGAGCTTTCTAGGATAAGATGGGATTGGTCGAAACTCGCGAATATCAGATCATACAAGCCTGACGAATCCTTTGATATGTTATTGAGTTCAATTTACGTTTTCATATCTAAAGGCTTGGCGACGACTCTTCAAGACAAGATGTCAGAAAACTCATCGGTAATATGTGTTCCTTTTACGTGAATGGTGCTCCTTCATGACCCAAAAAATAAAATTATGCTTTTAAGTAAATGTAGGACTTTTTTAAATTATATTATATACTCGTATTTGTGACAAATGTATTCCGTTGTTTGCATTTAATAAATTAATATTACTAATTGCCAATTTCTACGAACATTATTTTATCTAAACTGTTTTGACTTTTTCCTGCCAAAGAACACGAATTTAATAGGTAAAAATTACAAAAGAGCGACATAGAGTATTGTTCAATAGCAAAAATACTGTGAAATCCATATACTTATCACTGGTATGTCAAGATCGAAAAACAAAGCTAAGAGGGTCCACGAAAGGATTCTGTCAATGATTATTGAAAACTTTCCATGTAAAATCCAAAGGATAAACCTGTTTGCGCACACAAAGGAACCTTTGGCCAACAATGTTATTTTATTACAATGAAATATGAGAAAGGAATGGAAAAGAAGCCTCGTTCTTAAAGGATTGTCTTTATTTTATTTGTATGATTTCGTTCCATATTATATAAAAATGAAGTGATATACGAGTATGGGTACTTGAACTTACAATATAATGACACAATTGTAACACAATTATATTATGCTATGCAGTTTGATAACTCAATTGAGGTTAAGTCACGTTGCACGTGGTTACTTACTGGATGGGTAATCCAGTGGCATCAATGTTGAGCATTACCCTTCTTTCAACGGTACGATAAGTTATTAGTTCACGTTAATGATGTATGGTGATAGTCGCAAAGCAGGTATTAGACCTATAGCCCGGGTTAGCGAATAAGGTTATAATATATAAGATTATTATAGAACTTTACTACGAAAGTACTGTTACTATAACTACATGTATAATTACTGTGTTAGCATACAGCACAAAGCAACATAACGCAATGCAACGCAATGCTATGTAATGTACAATATTATAATAGACTTATATATAGACATTAATTTTATTTAGAGTCACCACGCACAATAACATAACATATCTTCACGCCACATCCCTAACGGGGTAATCGGAGAGGACGGAGCGCCAAGCGTCGCGGTCCTTACATACTTCTTTCGCTTCCTCAAATCTCATCATTCTCGCCTAGGTATGCGAGTGCTTTTGACGTTTCCGTCGGCTAACACTCTAGCTATTTGATCTTGTTATATCAGGCTTGGTCTTCTTTGGCTTCTTTTACAACTCACTTTTGCTCTATAGCATAATACAAACAAAAACACAAAAAATTTTAAACACATCAAATCAAATTAAATGTTTTATTTGTGATACACAGGTTAACGTACTTGTAGTACAGATGTTAAAAATAAAACAACATATTGGAACATGCTGTGGTCAACCAATTTGGCATACAAATATATATAATATATGAAGCTATAATAATTGAGACTTTACATTAGTAATTAATCTGTGATTGAGACTTATACAGATACATATTACCATATGATAAATTATTTCAATTTCAATTCAATTTGTCAATTACAATTTAATTTGTCAGAAAAAATAATTATAGTTAATTAAACTGATAATTAATTATTATATTATAATATTATTTGGTCAATCAGGCAACTGAATCAAAATTTACACTGTAGAAACTTAGTAACAGAATAAAACCAATGATCTATAAGAAAGTCAAACAATTTGTGCTTAAATATGTGTACTTTGTTGTACACTTTTAGATATTGAGAACTTTCGTTTTAAATTATCGAAGCCATTGTCAACACACTCCTCTCGCATAAGGCAGTCTTGTATTTAATATTATTGAAAGTAAGCATAAAAGATCTATTACGGGGCCAACAATATGTACTGTCAGTGATATGATGCTAAAATGAGCACCGACTCAGCACGTGCTCCAGCACAAGTGCTACAGCGCTGATTTTCAGCGGCGACCAATATTGGTGAAGAGGTATAATGAAGCAATAATGTTTCAAATATTACTTCTTCTGAATTTTCATTTAGTATTTTATATTTATGACGTGTATAAACATTGTTTAAAAATTTAATATTAAGTAAAGATTCAATTTTAGTTACTGCTAAAGAAGCTTAAGCTGCTATAAATAAGTTCTTAATTGACTCAATCGCCTTATGAAAGGTAATAAATTGCAGACAATAAAAACATTCTTTCTGAGATTCCAAGAGTAATCACACTTATATTTCTATGTCCAACTCGCCAGAAATAGTTCGCGGACGATAAACAAATTGCTTGTGCTGCTCAGATACATAATTCATCAAAGAAACGGGCGCTGACAAATGAAATCTAATGAATATGATATGAGACGAGCGAAGGAAACTCGCTGAGATTTGCACACGACTATCTTTAGTTAGATACGTGGGTACTGGATAGGTGAGTATTCGTGATAAACTAACAAGGTTTATATATATATTACACTTACACTTTTATAATTACACATATAAATAAATAAACAAATGTGCCAGAGAGTACACACAAATCAGCTGGGCTCAAACTAAGGGCATTCTCTGTACTATGAGAACGACTACGAGCATCTCCCAGCACACCCAGACTCGAGACAATCTGGAAAAGTTCATTTACTAATTTATTCTAACTGGCAATCGAACCCAGCACCTTCTGCGCTTGGATGCAACAACTAAACCATTGCGCCATCGAGATTCTCAAACTAACTACTGCTAGTGCATTATTATTCATATTAGTCTAGAATCCAGCGTAAATCTGTACTTGTATGAGCAAAAATATAACAATATGTCATGGAATTTTTGGGGTTCCTACTACGTTTTTAATGTTTCGTACCTTAAAGGGAAAAACAGAACCCTTATAAGATCACTCATACCTCTATTCATCTGTCACAGATTAAGATACGGGATAGGTATTTAAATATTTAACTCAGAATTAACAAACTCATCATTCATTCTTTTAAGTCGTACATTAGCGCAAGTGAGTATTAGGAGAATTAACCATTACTCCCTTATTTTCGTAATTACTGGACTTATCAATATTTCAGGCAATACAAATCTTTATCTAAAGTTTACACAAAAAACACAACAAAAGCTCTGGACTTTAGATCTCCAGAAACATTTTTATATGCTATAATAATTAAGGTAATTTCTTGACTATTGCGTGTCGTCACTTCTATTAGAATACAACATATCAATTAGCATTAAATAAATGTATCTAACCGTTAGATGCCAAATAAAGATGTTATTGGAGTAATCATTACGAAAGTTAATAGAGGCTTGCGTTGCATACGACGTGGAATCTAAAGTTTAATAACTTTTGTTAAGAGTATTTGACACAAGCGATCTACGGAATACATTTTAATGTTTTCCATGAATAATTTCTGATTTATTGGACTGAGACAGTATACATGCAAAATTCTTTTGCTACTACGTAATTATAGAACGATCGCTTTATTGAGATTTTTAATTAAATTTAAAATTTAAATTAGTAATACACTACATGTACTACAGTAATATAGTATGACAGGATTGCACGAAAGTATTATTGTAAAAATGAAGAAAGGGATGCTTTGATGATTCGGGCACATAGAAAGAATGAGTGATGAAAGCTTAACGAACAAAATCTACAGAGCGAAAGCGAGTGGTAAAAGAGCTAAAGAAAACCATGGCTGACCTATGAAGATCAAATAGACAGTGTTAGGCGGCGAAAATGTCAATAGCACTCTCATACATAGGCAAAAATGTGTGAGGAGAATGATGCGATTTGAGGAAGCCAAAGAAGCATATAAGGATCGCGACGCTTGGCGCTCCGTCCTCTCTGACTACCAAGTTAAGGATACAGCCTGAAGATATGTATGTAGTACTACACTAGTAAAAACTAATAATATATTAGTAATAAAAAAAAAAATAAAAAAAAACGACATGTCACATCAGTGCTAAAAGCTCGACTTAACTATTCCTATCCTCCCCTTTATCCTCAAAACAACTGCACCTAAATTTTTAAAAACCTCAGAAAACGTTTCACCTTTTTCGATTTTATAGAAAAATTAAAGTAAAAGTTTATGCCCAGAAACCGATTATACTTTACTATGTAATGAAATAAATATCATACGCAACCCATAAATTGACGTCGTATAAATTGAGTCGACGTGCGTAAATCGACTCATACTTGACCAAATATTTATTTAATATGTCGTCCTAATACAAACTGCAATGAAACTTTTCCTTCTCCGCTATTTAAACCTCCGCTTAAGTTTATGTTATACGCCAGATATCGTGCAGCTGGCCAAGGCACATCACCCTGCGGCTAACATCTTTATTGCAGGCCACTTCTCTTAGACTTTGATATGAGTAGGCACGCATATGTTTAAAGAACGAAGTCTCTTGCAGAATACACTCCCATATATGTATATTTTATTATTAAGTTACTATTTTGTATAATTTCTTAAATGTCTACGTTTTGTTAATTCATTTTACATTAGTATGTGTTTATAGGACAACTTGTAAGAGTATGTTTGGACATTTATACAGACATATTTATTATTTAGTCTTCGAACAAATAAAATATTAAGTTTTATTGTCATGGGTCTCATCGTGTTATCCTAAGTTTGTTGTAATTGTGATATTGAAACGGTAATGGGATTCTAATATTATATTATGTAATATGGTTTCGATACATTGTGACATGATTATGATTGCAGTGGTATCGTTAGATACAAGTTTAATATATTCTAACAATTGTAACTCAGCTTGTAATTTGGTAATTGTTGTTGTTACTTATTTTTGCTTTGAACTGTAACGTAAAGATTGTGTTACCTACCTGGATTGTGTTAAAGGTTCACCTAGCGCGGAAACACTGACATTTATTTTTATATTGTTAAATATAAATAAACAAGTACGCGTTACTCTCAATACGAATACGTACATACATACATATACTCTCGTTGTATCGCTAACGGGGTAGGCAGAGAGTATCATCTGCCACTCAGCGTCGTGACGTCATACATCTTTTGCCTTCTTAAAATCATTCTTCGCGCATGCTGTCCCCTGTTGTAATTTGTGCCTTTCCGTAAGCTAACATTCATTACTATTTGATAAGCAGATAAGTATCTTAATTATAAACACTACTAAATAAATATTATTATATCAAATATTATAACGTAATATGGAACTGCATATGTTATTTATGTAGTAAGATTTTTTTTTAAAAAGCTAGCAAACATTCTATTTGATATGTAGATAAGTACCTGAGTGATGAACACTACATAATAAATATTACAGTAATACTGTAATGATATTAGAAGCAAGAATTTTCATAAATAAGTTGCTGTTGCCCGCGACTTCGTCTGTGTATTATTTTATTTACTAAATTAATTCGAAAACCTTTCGCGGGCTTATGCAGGAAACCTCACCAAAGTTTCATCACAATGGGATGAATGGTTTTGGAACGCACGCAGTATTTAAATAGATTTTAATCTATTTTCACACATTACACTTACACATTCTTTCTCAATCACAAGATATTTTTGTCACTGTATCCGTATTCATTATTTGTTACGAAATTTTTAGTAATGAGAATTACCTACTAAGTATACAAAATGCAAAGTGTAGTAAATCCTAAAACTAATTATTAGATACATTGTGCTTATTGTTAGTTATTATCAATATTCGTGATTAACAGTTATAATCATAATCGTTAACAGATGACAACACTATTATTTTGAGGGTGTTGCTACTTAATAATAATAATAATAGGGTATTTTTGAATGTCAAAAAATAAGCCAGTCAAGAAATACATGAGCTAGCGAAAGCACGTCTTTTAATTATATCTCAATATAGGTATCCTACGTTACTATCTATGTCGACATCCAAGAAGAATGAATAGCTCTCGTTATGTTTTCTTTTGGTGACATATACGAGTATAATACCGCAATGTTGGCATACACGTTTGTTATTTTGTACCATCCACTTATAATGAAGAAGAATGTGTTTACTTCAATCTTTGAGTTGTTTTTAGCTTTATATAGATTCAATCTATTTTTGATAGAATAATAGAACAGAATATAATAATGAATAATATGTTTCCATGGTGGCTTGGGAGAAGAAGAAAAATATGAGATGCGCCAGTTTCTTGTATTCCCGCACAGGTCGTATAAGTCAAGCAAGGGATGCCTTATTAAAAGGAATTTCCATCGGCAATTGACAAGCGAAATTTTACTGCCTGGTTCTGCTTAACTACCTGCAAGCTCAAAAACTTATAACAATTGACGTCGAAATTGTAACTTGTGATGTGATGTGGAATATGGCATGTAATTATACATATTATGTATAAAATTAGACTTTCAAAAATACTGCCCTTGTATCATAAAAAGTAATTAATTTCGTATATTATAGTATAATTAGAATTTTTAAAAAGAGAAGTTCGTTTAGTAGGGGATAAAGGATTTATTTACGAAATACTTTATATTGTAATTTTTATAGATGGATGAATATTACGTTGGAAGTATCTATAACTCAAACGGCGCTTGAATAAACAGACGCATCCGTCTCTATCGGCGCTGTTCGAATTATTGTCTTGTTTATTAGTACCGGACGCGCTTCAGCCTCAGGCAAGGATCCAATATAATGGAATACTTCAACGTTCAACGTTATTTGCAGAAACACGGGTACTTACAATATATCCCTGAGGGCTATATTAACGTGAGGTATGTGTTTTAATCGAAGAGACACGGTTAACCCCCGAATCAGGCTCAGGATTCGTTCCAGGATTAGCGGCAGAAGAAACTATGTTTTTAGTAGTTTCTATTCTTTGAAGAATTTTGTTGTTTTGGCCCTGCGGCTGTCTAACGTGACTGTTTTGTTATAGTTTCTTTTATATTCCATACATGTTGAGTAAACGTCAGTACAATGTTGTCTTATACGAATTTGTTCCACGTGGAATCCTTATTTGCTTTTTCATAATAAAACCTATTCGTTATGAAAACCTACGTGTTTTAATAATCTACTGTGTAATTTATATTTGTAGAAATTTGTATAAAATTTAAGTAGGTACCTACATTTCAAGGATAGTTTCCCTTTGTTTCTTTATACGTGAATAAAGGAAAACATATATTTTGTTCATTATTATATTTTTCTTTATTGAGTGGTACAGAAAGCCGAGAAAATCAAAGGCTGATTTATAAAGGTCCAGTGGCTAAAGTGATAGCTAACGAATACTCTCTCATATCTCGGAAAATGTGAGCAGAATTTTGAACTATTGGGAAGCTTAGAAGGTATGTGAAGACGCATACACCTGTCTGTCCTGTTAGAGATGCAGTGTAAAGGTAGAATGTATGTACGTTCATAAATCTATTATTAAAAGTGTATGTATTTAAGTGTATGTAAAGTATCTATTTATTTATTATGTACTTGAAATATAAAACATGATGTCATCTGTTACATTATGTTTTTTTTTAAATTAAATTACACAAATTCATGAAAAATGTGACAATTGCGATTTTCTATTAGAGAAGCAAAAATGCACGCCCTTATGTGCAGACTCTGTATGAAATCCTGACCTCATCAAGCCACGCACTATAGCTGGTTTATTTGTAGATTGTATGATTGTATGACACACGAATAACTGTCTGTTAAATAAGTCAACTATTCTTTGTACTGGTCGGTTACTTTTGTAATTTTTTTAAAATTTTATTTATTGATCTAATATTTGAAAAGAATGGATAATATTTACTCAATTGCTGTAAATACGTGCTGTGAAACATACTTTTATGAACAAGAATTACTATACAATCGAAAAAAACCTCAAGGAATAGCAAAGAATATCAAAGAATAGTATAAATAAACATGCTTTCTTCCCTGGACAAAAGTCGGGAAAAATATTAAAATATTGTTACAAATTAATTTAGTATATTCCTAGACTAATTTTTGTTAGGAATGTAATAGAAACAGTAATTGATTGAGCCAATCTTTGCGCACATCACCACACCACACGAAGACATTTTTTTTTAATTTAGCTTCATGTTACTAGGTGCTGGTATTAGAGCACTCCTTTTTAAAACATGATTTTTTCCATCAATTACCTTGAATAATACATTTAAAAATGTCTAAATATAATAGAATGTTAACAATAAATAATAACGCCTTTAAACCGTCACTGTCTATGAATATAAAGAAATTTCTAGTGCTAGTACATCTTATTCCTGTCACATTAATTTGATCATTATGCCACCAACAATATAACTACGAATGAAAACAAGCCTTGGGCTGAATAATGGACAACTCTAACAACGGACTGTGTTACAGACATTGTAGCCATGTTACTGCATAGAGCCAGTTAATGTAACTTTGTAATAAGGGTTAGGTACTTGTACAGGGGCTGATGTGGTTCGGCTTTGTTGCTATGCTACCGTTGCATAATATTGTTATGTTTTCTCTACTGAGAAATCTGGTTTTGTTGAATATATTTTAACTAGTTATAAAGGGTTAGTATAAATTATTCATGTTAGTAGGAAGATGTTGATATTTTCTGGGATCGTAAATATTTTTGTTTTCATTTTATTAGCAAAATTACAGCAACAGTGTATATTAGCTTAATAAATTTATTGTTATTTCTTGTTACATTATCCACTATTATATTAAACGAGCAATATTACATATACATACATTTGACATCGCTTTTTCGAATACGGCTCTAGGGATTTCGATGAAATTTACAATATAGGGTTAAAGGACGAAAAACGGATCTCAATTCTGGAAAAATCATTTTTTCTGTCTTTCATTCACTTAAAACTTCTAAACTTTTTAATTTTGCAGCAGATAAATTGAAATAATATGTCCAAGTTCAGATTGTATGAAGAAAAATGGAAGAAAAGTCAAGAAAACCAGACACGACCGATTTATTCTGTAGCTACCAAAAGAATCAGTAACAAAAGGTGTAACAAAAATAATGGATTAAAAAAAAATGTAATAACAGTTAGCACCATAAACTTGCCCAGTGGCGAAAAGTTTTGTGCTGAAATACACGACGGCGTACTCCACTCAGAATATAGGACCAGAATTTTTCATGGTATACTATTCGATTAGCCCTTTCATATGATATCCATATTGAGGGGGTTGTGAAAACATATGTAATCTGCCCTTATATGGCGGCAGCCATCTTGGATTTACATTGATACTGAATATATTCAAATGTATTGTCACAGTACTAAAAATGTGTACCAAATATCAGATCAATCTGTTAAGAGGAAGGAGGTAAAATTTCAATTACTAAATTCGACCCAAAAAACAACAATTACAACCAACAAGCATGCTAAACAAAACCGTTTATAAAAAAAAGTATAAAAAAATTACAAATATTTTAAATAATATTCTAATATAACATGATATAAAAAAAACATAAATAATACAAAAAAACATAATATAAAAAAGAGCGTCTGGCACATTCAGTTTGCAACAAGTACCTATTAAAAACACATATCACTTTAATAATGTACTACTTACAGTAAGGAAATAAAATGAATAATAATGATAAAAGCATAGACTTCATAACTTCAGACAGTCTGTCCCGTACTACGAAGAGAGACAAATAACATTAGACCAAATATAGAGGTGTGGGTGCTGTTTTCTAACGAAATGGCGACCGATCAGCTTATGCGATAATATGTAGATGTGTGTCTTACTTATAGGTGAGTCAGGTTACCTGATTTAACTCACTGTTGTTGCTCGGACGCGGCGTCTGGTTTTGCAGTTATTTCTAAAGACTTGCTAAAATTCATGGAGAAAAATCTATTATTCATTTTCCTGAACAATGAATTTAATGTTAAATTTCATGGACTTCCTTCATTTTAAGAAACTATGTTATTTAAAAGAGTAGTATTATACAAGCAATATTTGTATATTTATAGTCGTGTTCTCGAAAACGGCTCTCACGATTTCCAGGAAATTTACAATATAAAGCTTTGCGGTGGTCAAAGACGATCTAGCTAGGGTCCAATTCTGAGATAATTCGTTTTCTCTATGTCTTTAGACACTTAAATCTTCTAAATTCTATACTCTTCTAATTTTACAAACAGAGTTTAACTTCTCAGTAGTACAGTGACTAAAGCGTAAATACCAAGCTGAAATACGCGGGTTCGAATCCTACAATGTGGTCAGACTTTTTTTGTTATGTTTTTTGTAAGACACCGAGTAAAGCTCAGTCGCCCAGGTACTGCTAATTTAATTAAGATATAAATTTCACGCCATTTACTAGTGTTGATGAATTATATCTAGCAATAAGTTTTTGGGCTTATAGATGACGAAATGGTGTCAGATAACCAAATGGAACTACAGAAATTCCTTATAATATCTAAGTAATACCCTTGACTGATTTTTGCGACCTGCAAGAGAAAACAAATAGCTGGAACATTATATTTTTTTCTTTCCCAGACTAGAGGACAGAACTTGAACCAGGGATCTTTCATTCGTTTTTCGTATTTATAATCGTTTTCAATATACAAATGTATTATTTGTCTGATGTTCATCATTGAGTCTTTATCGACAAAATCAATGGATATTAATTATAATTGGCCTGCGGCGAGGAAATACAAAGTTAATTGTGTATATTCCAAAATGTACTATAAATATTTTCTAATACATATTTATCTAAAAAATATTAATTACTTAACATGAACCAAAATAGTTCCTATAAAATGGTCGTAGTGCTTAATAATAAATTTCTTTACTGTAATAAACATTTCTATGAAATGTAATAGCTTCTTGAAGCTTTTTTATTGCTACTAATATTGTACAGCGAATGAACTGTAGACTAAGATTATTTTTTAATTCGCAAAAGAATATTAGCGATATTGGCATCAAATTTTTCTTAATCTAGAGAAATTCAAGACTTAGTTTGAACTTGGGGCATTGTCTTGAAAATCATACTTTCACATGGTTCGAATTTAAATAGTATTTAACAGTGTTGGGCAAAGTGTAATTGTAAAATGTAATTGTAAAAACATTTTTTTAGGCAAACAATTACAATTACATCTTTAATTGCAATTGTTTTGACAATTACATTTTACCCAACTTGTGTTCGGTAAAATGTATTTAAACACTACTCACTCAGTACGGAAATTAGACATTTCTGGTTGGTCTGGGAAAGAAAAAAAAATACAGAAGATGCACAGCGCATATGTTCCTGAATATGTTTCTGCATATGTTTCTGCTTATGTTTCTGCATAGGTTGTGAAAAGCCGCCTAGGGATAGATTTTTGTAATGTTAATAAATAAAACACATACTTATGGTATCACTTATGATATTTCATCTTCGATGTGTTGTGCCTCGATGGTCTGTCCATCTTAAATGCGAAATAGCGCAGTATTGTGTCTATGTCGTCGTTCGATCATAGAATTTGGAACACCTACACTAACTCAGGGATAACACCTACTTCAGATAAAGTCAGAAGCAAAATATTATGTAAATACAAAATATCCAGTCATCCAAATTGTCGACATTCCTACATACACATAGCCTAATATTATAGATATATACCAGAATTGGTCGCTCGAAGTATACGAGTATAATAACATTTCATAGAAATGTAGGTCTCAATATTATACAACAGAATTGACGTAAATAATGTGTATCACGGACTGCTACTTTACTAGCTTTAGACGAATTACTTAGAAACCTTACTTTTTGGTTCCTGCCTTCTTTTTGCCATGCCATAATTCCACTTATTCCCCACAAACAAATCATTATTTTGTTTTCCTAGAAGAATATTAGGCACGTGGAACAAAATAAAATAAATGCACGTGTACATCATAAGTGCCCACTTAAGTATTTGCATCATTTCAGTTGGAATTCATCTGCTTCTATTGACATGATTTATGATCTTTGAGTCAGATAAATGCGCCACAAGTGGTTCTTCCGTTAAATTTTGCAGTTTCAAAAATTAAATGATCATGTTTTAGTTATTACAGTTTGACAATAGGAAGAAACATCGGGATTCCCATACAAAGTTTCATGCCCTATTTTACCCTTTAAAATATAGTATATATTCAAAAACTCTTAATTTCATATGAAATCCGAATACGAATTTTTAGGAATTTATCTTAAAAATTTCAAAATTTCATACAAACTTTCATCCCAAAATTTAGTCCATTAGAAGTAGATTTATTAAATCCTTTATTAGCGCACAGCACAGCTGTTTGTGCTATGTGTTATGTGTATGTCAATCAATTTCTTCTTCTATGTGCATCTAAGATATGTACATATTTTTAATAGGTTCATTACTTTGGTTTGTTTTTGTAAAAGTGTAGTACGGTCTTACATTTTTCGCTTTTAATAACATTGTGTTTGTTGTTCTTTAGCAGCTTATATAATAAAAGCCTAAATGCATTATCTGTTCTAGCACTTAGCAGATGCACCTAAAACGTGTGCATAACAGCATGTTAGCTGATTATTACGTGTGAAACACTCCTATAGAATTATGGACGTCTTAAAACAGCTCAAGCAACGCGCATCGTTGGTCTATCGACACTCAGTGTAGATTTGTATAATATGGAAAGGGCTTCTATAAAATATTTAATTTTTGCATTCTAAAGCACAATGACAAAAATCTTATCATCTGCATGATTTTGAAAAACAAAAATTCGAAACAATCGCATGCAATTGTTTTGTCATATTCTATTTTGATTGTTATACAGAAATAAAAAAATCAAAGATTTCGTTTTCTAACATTTACGCTGCTGTTGTCGAATCCTTGTTTTTAGATTAACCCACGACATAAATTTAAAAAAATGCTAGTCAAGTTTTTAAAAGACTTATTAATTATACCTAACAATGGCAATATCTACACAAAGGTATAATAAAGTAGTAGAAACCGCGTGTCTGTACAATGAATAAATTTATCAAAAAATGAATGTGGGTGATAAAAAAGAGTAACAGATAATTTGTATATTAAATTTTATATATATTAAATTTTATCTGTCTGTCTGTATGTACACCATAATCTTCGAAACTACTGAATAGATTTTCTAACGGTTCTCACAGGTGGATTAAGCTTAGCTTGGAGTAACATTAAAGTTTTATTTCATTGAAATCAGATGACAGCAAAAAAAAGTTATCGTATTTTAAAAATAACTTCTGTAATAATGCAGTAGAAACCGTGTATGTACACTCCAATGTCCGAAACTACTGAACGGATTTTATTGCAATTTTCACAGATAGATTAAACTTTGCTTGGAGCAACATTTAGGCTTTATTTCATTGAAATCGGATGTCATTAAAAAAAAATATAGTAATTTTAAGAAAATCTTAAAATGATGTAGCAGTGGAAACCGCATATGTACACGCTAAACTTCAAAATCACTGAACTGATTTTTTTGCGGTTTTCACAAGTAGATTAAACTCAGCTTGGAGCAACACTCAAGCTTTGCTTAGTTTAATTGAAATCGGATGACATTGAAAAATGTTATTGCATTTAAATGTAATTTTAAATTCTCCGCTCGCTTCACGCGGAATAAGTCGCAGGCACCACCTTGTCTATAAAAACATTTTCAAACATTATCCATACTGGTCTAGGAGAGAAGGATAAATACAAAATATGCCGCTGCTTATCATCTCGCACAAGCCGTGAAGGTCGGCCAAGAGCAAGGCTCCTTATTTAATTCCTATGTCTCATTAAAAAAGAATATATTAATTTTAGTTTTTGATTAAATACATTATTATTTTACGAAAAATTTATGTTTTTATTTATTATGAAATTAATTTATTTATCGGTACATACATATCTTAACTTTAATGTTAACAAACTTAAAACTGAGTGTTATCTTCAATTATACACTTCCTCAAATTCGCCTTTCAGAAAGCGGCAATTTATTCTTTATTATTAATTTACGTAAATACATACTGAGATAAATAAAGAAAATACATATTAAAGACTCGTTTTCCACACTTAACTTACCCAAAACGGAACAGTTAAGTGCGGCATAAGTAATTACTAGAGAATAACGTTCCTGGAATCGGTACTCCGACGCTTCCTGTTCCTCTCCGCCGGGAGAGCCACTTTACTACCAATGTGTTCTGTACAAGTGGCTTGACATTCTGGCAGACTTTTAGGCAGTTTGTTATGTTTTAATTGACATTGAAAAAAAAAAAGATTATGGATATGACGTAAAATATTTGAAAGGTTCATTTAAAGCAGTATATTTGTACGCCTTTCCTAACGCCTTACGAGGGTGAAGATAAAAGCACTGCAAATTGCTATTCTGTGCTTCATTCATGTTCATGATCTTGACAGGTGTTTAGTTCATTGCCGACTTAAAACTTATAAAATATGGAATATAAATATACAATATAGATAAAACAAATTGTATACATACAAAATATCGTCAAGCTTGTAATGAAGTGTCCTAACGGCTTATACTTTTTCGGCTATACGGTACATACTTCTTTCGCCTCCTCAAATATTACCATTCTCCTACACATTTTCGCTCAGGTATGCGATTGCTTTTGACATTTCCGTCGGCTAACACAGATCTGAACAGAGCACCGTTATTAATTTTATTGTCAGCTGCAAACCCGCATCTTAACATTCAATTCACATCTTTCAACCTTCGCAAACGCAGTTCCCAGATATACAATTTCATTCTCTTGTTCTAGACATTTTCCATTTACTCATGTTTCATACTTCGTCTGCATATAATATAGGTATCCATTCTATGATAGAAAATCTTATCATATGGTTTAAGCGTTCATTACATGATGCTGGTACCAGTACGAAATATTATAAGGAAACAATAAATTTGTTCTTTTTAGCTTAAATTCAAATAGGAAATATTCTTTCTTTTTTGTTACGAATGATACTGTTATTAATTTTTAAAATAACTTTTATGTTTGGCAAAAGTAAAAGATAAGTAAAAATATTGTTTTTTGATCTCTTGTTACACCAACTTATATGGTAGTTACGTAATTATTATGACATTTAAAACTACAAAACATAGTACCATACGACATGTAATTAGATATCATAACAAGAGAGCTAACTTTACAATTTGTATTCAACCGCAAACGCAAGTTTCTCTCTACATAAAACAAATCTGAATGAGCGCTCGCTGGTACGGAAGGGTGAGTTCTGAATCATAACACAAAAGAAAAATACGGTTATTTTACACCAATGCGGTAGATTATATCTTTTATGCTCAAAATCAACAGGAAGCATTCAAATGGGGCATGTAACCTACACTTATTATTGAGCTGCTGCGCACAATCGCAAAGGGTGCATAAATTTCCGAAAGCAAATTTGAAAGGGTTTTGTTCAAACAATACGCTGTAAAAGTAATTTTGTGATATTTTTTATTAATAAAATTACTCTGTGCTGAATGGACTTTCAAAACTCTTTTTCCGCTTGTAAAAAAAATTGTATTGAACAATATTTTCTTACCGAAATTATTCGGACATATTAAACAACAACATCTATAGATTACTTATAACAAGAAAATATACCGTTTTCTCTGTTCGAAACTAAAAATCATTCCATAGAAAAGAAAAAGTTATTTTCATAATTCCTATGTGTTGATAGATCTTAAATAGAAATACATGAGTCACAATTTGTTCCTTTGTTTATGTAGGTATTTTTGGATCTTTTGGTGTCTATTATGTAATTTACTAATCGTATAACGTCATAAATCAAATAACGTAGCTTATTATCTTATTTTTGTTCTTGCACTTACTTGTAATCAAACGTTTTACCCTTTGTCGGTGCAACCTTTCACCAAGTGTATGTAATTTACTTACTGCACTTTTTTACTACGATTTATTTTAACCAATCCAGTCGCAGGTCTATAGTCTATATCTATGGTTAATTTTGTACCGTTTCATTGTCTGTACGTTCATGTTTACAAAGGGTTTGCTGTTTATTTTGTTATTAACATGGGTCTGTTATTAAAAAAGCTGGGCGAATCACGAACGTAGCCAAGCATTGGACCTGAATATGACCATAAACGCTGTTTGCGCAGTATGGATATTAAAACCATTCTTGCTGCGAGTCAACATTAGTAGAAAATTTCTTAATAAGCTTTGTACTTTTTTGCTTACTGGTGTAAATAAAAGAAATGGATATAATTGAAAATATGCGGGCGGAGTTCCTGGATGTTCCGTTCGGATAGCTACCACCGTATTTCTCGCTAATCCTGTCGCTAAGTAGCTCGATATGCAGGGCTTGCACTGTTGTATCAAGGCGTGAAAGGTAATACAGTCAGTGAAATTTCGCACCTTTAGAATTCAACTGACCTAGTTCAAAATTTCTGAATTTTGAGTTAAAATCTCGGGCTAAGAAGCGTAATGGACGGAGACATAATAAGTTGCCGCTCTAACCACAGTGTGTCAAACGAGCTTTCGTCTCTTCTGTCTCATTGAACGTAACCACGAGTAAAATAGTTAGCTATAGTAAGTATGGCAACCTCGCACTGTCAGTGTAATTCGTATCAGCTCGTAACCAACTTCACATATAATTCTCAAATAATTAATAATAATAATATTCAGACATTCCACACAGCGCCAACTAGTCCCAAAGTAAGCAGCACAGCGCTTGTGTTATGGATACTACACAACTGATATACTACTTATATATTTTTATTTTGTAAATGAATAACACCCAGACTCGGAGAGGGAATCAAATCCGCAACCCCCGTTTTCTTTTCGACGCGCTTAGCCGTTTCGCCACGGAGGTCGTCAAACTATTTGCAAAGTACTCGTAGTTTAGTAGTAAGTTTTTTGGCCACTAGTGTTTACAGAAATAAAAAAGTCATGTTCGGCTGTGTATTGTACTGTGACCCTTGATCTTTGATCCATTTTAATTGTTGATCCGAGGTTAAAATAGTAAACTTAAAAGTACTATTTAGTATAAATTTATTTATTTGTCTGTCCATTAAGTACATGTAAGAAGAATATGGAGGTATGTGTTTGTGAAAAATTCGTTTTATTATTTTTGTGAACTTATTATCGTAACTTGCCAAAACAAAAAATTATGAAATTTCGAATTACTTAGTCAGTTTCAAAGGTGCAATTTTTCGCATATGAGGTATAACATTATAGTCCCTGGGGTTTCCCATGCCTTTGAAATCCGAAGTGCTTTCTTAGCCTTGACATTGTAGATGTCCATGGACCTCAGTCCACTGTCTTCCCAGTTGTAAAAAAATTTCAATAACTATGGATTGACTACTTTAATCTTATTTATAAGAGTATCTCATATAGGGAGGGCTAACAGTAAATCTAAATTTGCTTTATTTAATTAGAAACATCTACTTTAATCATTTTAGTCTGATCTAAGCCGAAGATCTCGAGATCGATTATTAAGCAAACTTTTTCAAATTATAGGTGTAATGTAAATTAACGAGTAAATTAACGAGTGTTGATATGAGTTGATGTGTTATGAGTGGTCCCACGCAATGGGGGGAGCGAAACAGTAGTACAGGCCCAGAGCTTTCTTTGAGGCCACGCATTGTATTCTAGAAATCAAATCTTTGGAAGCTAAATTTAAGCCAACATAATTCAGAATTAAACAACTAGATAGGAAAAAAACGATTAATTCTTAAATTCTTAAGTTAATTCAACGCTACTTTAATTATATAACTATATTATTTCTATAGTCTAATAAGTAATCGCTATTAAAATTGTATTTATGTACATATATTTGAACATTTCTGTAGTTTTATTGTTAACAGTGATCAACTTCGAGGTAGGTTACTTTATCTATGCAAAAACTCAATCCTCTTCTGAAGACTGGGGCGAGGGATCAACGCAAACGTCATTTGTTACTCTCTATTTGTTTAAAGTCACCCTAAGTTTGACTTTCACAAAAATAATTTAATCTGTTGCTACGAATGTTACAAATTTGATAATTAATTGAAGTTTCAATAATATTAAATTAATTCTCGTCAAAATCGGTTCAGCTGTTCTAGAGATTAGACCAGACAAACAAACAGACTGACAGACAAAAATTAAAAAGAGCATGTTTAGATTTTGGTTACGTGCAACGAGCTATGAAAAATCTATTTTTTCGAAATCACAGAGATACATAGTTCAATTTTATTTATATGTTTATATCTATAGATATATGTGTGTATATCACGGAGATATTTTTTTACATAAAAAGAAATCTTTAAGATAAATTGTTTAATAATAATGATCTATCATAGCGGTTAAACAATATATTAGACTTAATTGAGACCTGCACATAATAAATTGAGAAAAAATGTTTGGTATCTAATTTAGGGGTTACTGTCATAAAGTGACAAAGTTCCGAGTTGACCAATAGAAGCAATGAGCTCATCAGTAATATAAAACTAAAATCGTCCCCAATAACGGCTGTTTACATCAAATAGTCTCAGAAAAATAAGTCTGTGAACGACGGACAGGTAAACGCCGAGCTGATTCTATAAATGTATTACGTTTTTCTTATAAAAGTTATCTTTAATAAAATAGACTGAAAATTTAAGATGAAGCACAATAAACGGAGGGAAAGGCCTCTGCCTTTTTAGATTAGATTATCTCTATAATCTAATCTAAATCTTTTTAGATTAGATTATCTCATAATCTAATCTAAAATTGTGCGCTCCTTCATTGCATTTACACACGCACGCAAACATATGTATATAAACAGAATGCACACAAATTAGTCGTCGTCATTGGTCAATCGACAAATTTAAATTTACGGTATAAAGTCACAGCACGCACACAAGAACATAGCGCAATAAATACTAGTTCTTACATATTAAAAAAAATCAAAATCAATGGAGACGCGTTCAATTTTAGTTTAGACGATCTCTACAGAAATCTTTTAATTTTTTTAGAGCTCTCTAGCAAAACAAAAACTAAATTCTAAAAGTTGATCTGTCTCCACACGTGTATTCACATTTATCAGACATCCTACTCATCCGCGCCACATGTTAGGTATTAGTAAAACATAAAACTTGAGTCTAACTATCACAATATGCAATGCGTGGGATTAAAAGGGGATTTTGCTGATTTAGGACTCTACTCGGTGGTCTCCCGCCCTTACTATTTTTTTTGCGATCGTAACATACGGTAAAGAGCATAACGCCATTGGAGTGGTCGCGGCGCATCTGTCAATAGACTTTTTTTTTATAACCATACAACAGCTCGACTGGCCTGTCACGATATTTCGAAGTATCTTCTGACCAAACAGTCCAGGATGTAATTCATAATCGGATCAACATAGAAACCAAAAGTGTAGGGTTCCGTAGCAAAAAAGACAAAATCGGAAGCCTTGTAGCTTTTTCATGTTTGTCTGTCCGTCTGTATGTTATAGCCGGTTCATTATGTCATATTTACGCCTGCTGAACTAAAAGGCACAGAAACGCAAATTGATGAACCAAAACCCAAAATGAGAAATAATAAATGAAATAATGTTTGTATTTTTTTACACGATTATGTAGTTTTAATTTTTTTTAGTACAACATTTTTAATTTAACTTTTAGTTTACTACAGGATTCTTTCTTTCGACATGAGGAAATGCGACAGAGAGTGTATGTAGGAGTCCTCTAGATTGTATATACCCACTAAAATTTAATTTCGTTCATTTTACTCGGAGACTATTGGCTTCATACAAATTAAGGAAGATAGGTGTATCCTAAGAATCGTTATACAATGCCGTAGTGAAATTTTGCAAAAATACAATTACACTCCACACTTGTAACTGAGAGATGAAAAAAATCCAGTATACATAAGCGTGTGGAGTATTTTCAAATAGGTCTTCAAAAATAACATGAGGTTTCAGAGTGACTTTTTAATTTAAGTCAATAGTTGCTGAGATGGGCACTTCTGAAGTCATAGAATGGAATATTCTGAAAAAATGTAAAAAGAACTTTCAACGAACCGATTTTCGTTAAAAGCTATTTTTAAATTATATAATCTTTTGATAGAATTTAAAATCATTCGATCATGTTTTATAGTTTTTGAGATATAGTCTTTTTGATTACACGTTCAGCGATCGCGGAAATAACTTTGTTTTTACGTATAATTGAGAAACGCTATGAAATAAAACAAATTTTTCCTTTTAAATTTTTTTTAAATTTAATATTTTAATTTCTTTCACATTTAATTGTTTTTTTAAAGTCGATGCCAAACCAATGGACAACAAGATGGTCTCCTTATCTGGCAGGCTTGACACCGACTTCAGTAACTGTCAATATTAATTATTATATTAGTAGATATTTTTGTATCGTCTTTATGAGCTTATTTTATACTTTATTAGTAAAGGGTAATTATTTTCTATTTTTTAGTGTTTTATTAAGAAAACGGTATAATTTTATTCTTAAAAACTTATATAAATTTTAAATGAATAATGCCAATAAAAAGTACACAATTCGCATAATCTGCATGCGTCAAGGGGCGATTTTTTAAAACACATTTATTGGGGCATTCTGTCACCCCTTCAGCTTTATACACCTAATGCCATCCTCATGTTCATTCATGACTAAGGGTTCCATATTGTGTTAACAGCGCAATTAGTATCAAAAGGTGTGACGTAAGTACTCGATGTGTATTTATGTGCACGAAATATGAACCGGTTTTGATTTATGTACGAGTTATGATCCCTTTTGAGTGACGTTATATTTTATAGACTTGGTGGCACGAGAACACAACAATAAAAGGACAAAAAACAAGGATAAGGATAAAATTAGGGTTGCGCAAAATGTGTAGCGTAACCGCAAATATTGTTGCTACTGAGATTTAAATTTTATAGCAGTTTTAATTTCCTATCAATAAATAAACAGATTACAACAGAACGTGTAACCAAATTCTCTTACGCGGTCTCTTTCTTTTTCTTAAAGCAGATCCATTGGCACTACAAACCATTAAAATTTTAAAAAACTGAATTAATAATTTGAAAACATTTTGTCAGTCAATTTAATTCTTAAGATTCACTTTTATTAAGGCTCATTTTTTTAAACACCACTTAAATCTAGTAAAATTGATGAGATTTTATGTAAATTAACATATTATAGTAACTATTTTCTTGCTCATACAATCGTACATGTAACACCACTGTAACACGCAACTGAATTTTGTCTTTCGTTTTCCTATGCAGGTGGGTACGTCGCGCTCTCTATTATCTATATCACAGTCGTAATCTGTAAAACGATCGATTTGATCGAATCATTTTTATCCTATCACCATACCAATCGGTCACGAGTGACCTAGGCACAACAAATCATCGGTCAACACAGGTCTAGATTCTATGTAAAACTGAGTCACAGAGCAAAATTTGTCGTAGCAAGACATAAATACTTCTTTTTGTTCTAAGCTACCCACCTGACTTGATAATCTATTTGCGTTGATTCACCGATCGAATAGAAGTTTAAAAAATACTGTACCTTTTCTGACTCCTTTTACTGAGACAACGTATAGAAGTCCCAACACATTTGGACAATTCTATTCATAAAAACAAAGTATATATATGTAGGTGAAAGAAGCCTAGTAAACAAACTTACTGGAAAGTTTTTAAACATATGGCCTCTGATTTTAACTTAACGACTATCGATTAATTTAATTTGAAATTTATAAAATTCAATTTAAATGTTTTTTAATTATTAATTTATCACTGAATTGTGGAAAATATGGATGGCATTACATAATTTCAAGGATCATACTCAACACTGAAGCCACGGTCAATATGGGCTACAGACTATGAATAGATAAAAATATCGAATAGTGTATAGTTATTTATATTGGAGCTACAGAATTAGTAATTCTATCTATCTCACATTCTTTAAAATTAATAGTTTTGCTCTATTAATTTGCTACTGTTCATATTAATTTTTTTACTATATTAATTTTGTAATTCTTGTATGAACACTCTTTTAAGTTAGGTTAGGTTAGATAATTTCACAACAACGCGCGAGCCGAGCGAGCGTAGCGAACATGCCGCGGCAGCGGCCGGCGAAGCGCCAGATCAGAATCCGCTTCATACGTGGAGTGGTATTACAATAGGAGGCCACGCCCTGAGGAGGTAGTTGAAGTCGAGAAATTTAATCTTAAAACATCTCTATTCCTCTTCATCTTTTTACACTTTTTGCTGTTGGTTTATTCGTATATAACAATCTTATATATACAAGTAGGTATATTTCCGAGTTATTTCCAAGAGTTACGATGAGACAAGTGATCAAAGGTTACTCGAGGTTATATAATTTGTCTTCAACTACCTATTCGGAGTACAGTATCCAGATTTAAAGATTGGATACAATCCATTTCTATTAGTTAGTTCTTTACTTTTTCTTTTTAATTTATTTGTTCTTAATTCTCATACGCTAGTGGACCAGTAAAGAGGAATAAGTGAATGTTAATGCGTGAAACGAAACATTATAATTTTATTAAACGAAACTTTTTAACAGTGTGAAAAGTTTGTTCTCTAATTTTAAATAGATTTTATCAGTTTTAGTAATACATGCTATTAATTTAAATAATTTCAATTTTTTTTTTATAGGCTATAAATATTTTATAGAATCACTTATTTTTTATGCTAATAGCTTTCTAATGAAGGAGTAACATTTCATTGTACAACATTATATTTTTTAATAGCAATTCGTAGCAATTAAGCCTATATTTTCACCAATTTTGAAGTGCCATTAAATACATTCCATAATGTATAATAAGTTACGTTTTCCCTAAAAAAGATCCCAAAAGCGTCCAACTCCGTAGATGGAGGCATTCCAAATTACCATTAGATAATTAGAAATACCCTTCTCTGACTAGGTACGTACTTTCGAAGTGACCCGTGGACACATACAAACTAGAGATTATTTATAAAAAATTGTTCGCTAAATTAACCCAACATGGAATCTCATTGGAGAACTCTGACTATGCTCTATACACTCTATAGTTTCTTAGCAATGTCCTATCAAAGAGTTTACCATATCGATTTAGCATCTCAAACATTTGGTAATAAAACTACATATAATAGACATTTCTAGTGAACAGGATTTTATACTGATGTTACACCAACGTCAAAACAGTTTATCGATTATAAAATTCATTTAGATGGAAGTATATAAAATTAATGATCCAAAACAGAAACGACTATAAACTTTACATAGGAAAATTAATATGCAACATTGCAGCAGTATACATAGGAATTGCTTGCTTTAACTACGGTTTACTGTCACTTTACACATTTCATGGCGTTAAAGGGAGGAATTTTGCATGGACAATTTGCTTAAGCGCAGTTTACAAGCTAAAGCTAAGGTCGAATACCCTCAGCCAACCGCCGGCCACCCAAAGCACATTTTCTTAATTAAAACCCTAAATGTTTCAGGAGCTACGCGAGACGTCGGATCAATTGTTTAAGTTTATATAGAAAGTGACCAAGTCGACTTTATCGAGGCGACTATTCGCTCTTTGTCGTACGAGTAACTCGGGGTGGTTAATGAAAATCGGCTTGGTCGCTTTCTGCATATAGAGAGGCAATTTACTGAAACGGTCGCCTGCCTTCGAACTAATGCGAAATATTGGCATATCCGTCGTCTGATGAGCGATATTGAGCGTTATTATTTAGGCCATTAGAGTTTTAATGTCAACAAGAATGTTGGCGCCGAGGCTGATGCGTTCGATACCTAATGATTATGCAAATATGCGAATCCTAAGAGTATTTAGGTTCGATATCTTCCGAGTGATAAATTGATGGAGGAATCGCATCAGATAGTTTATGAAATGGATTGTTTACTTTGACATCTTAATAAATTGTGACAATTAAGCAATGCTTTATTAATCTCTGTCAGAAATGTAAAAATTACGACTGAACGAATGACTGAACTGATATTTTTGACATAAATGGTTGGTTTTTTCTGAGTTCCTTAAGCAGTAAGTTTCTGGTTATTTGTTTGTTCTATTTGTACGCTACACAGTTGTATTATACTTGCGACCCGCCCCGGCTTCGCATGGGTAGAAATTTATTTGAAAATAAAATACAACCCATGTTACTCGTTGATAATGTAGCTTTCTATAGGTGAAATAATTTTTGAAATCGGTTAAGTAGTTTTTAAGATTAACCATTACATACAAACAAAGCTTACTTTTTTATAATATTAGTATGGACATAACAAAAAGAAATGATATCGTACACATTAAAAATAAGTGTTCAATATCATTGACGTAACGCTTTTAAACGTTTATAATATCGTTTTAAGTTTCATGTACTATACATACAATGTGTAAGTAGGTATCTATATAGCAATATAAATATATTTTACCTACGTATGTCAGTTATTCACTTTTGACCTCTGAAACACTAATCTATAGCAAATAAAGCTAAATAATTGCGATTTTATCATGTAAAAATTTTGTACTCCCTCTACGATTAAACTAAATTGAAAATGTTTATCTAATTATAACATAGCAACATAGTTGAGTTTTAATATTTTCAGTAATATTTAAGATACATACTACGTATACCTAGGTCTATATATGAAATTACCGCTTAATTTAAAAGGAATTTTTAAATTCTAAATACGAACACATCCTTTCTACGAGTACAAACAAACAAACTGTCCAAATACATTATGGTGCTGATAAAGTGCAATTTAATTCCGAACAAGTTTAATCAGAGCTGTACACACTGAGAGCAGCTGAAGGTAACATAACACCAACACCACTGAGCCAACGACTTGTCTTGTGATGTCAACAGCCACGTGTGGTTGAATGTCAAATAGTACAAATTCGATTTTATTATACGTATATAGGTACACAGATACAACAAAAGTTACATTTACAATAATTTTAAAATATTTTTCGTCGAGGTAGAAAAAATAGTGTTCTAGGATTTGTTCAAAAGCATGCAGCATTGTTTCGGTTTGTTCCAGTTATCACGTCAATTTTGTAATCATTTCACAGTAAATTTTAATGATAAATTATTCAAAAGCATATTAAATAGGTAATTTAATAGCCTTAGTAAGTTTGTCAATTAAGTTGGTCAACGTAGTTATTACATTACATATAATTCCAAGAAATACTATTGATATCTAATTTTCGTAAATCACGATATTTCTTTATACAATACACGATCCTGTATTACTAACTGCATATGTTATAAAGGTACAAATTAATATGCAAATTTAAACATTCCTACCATCCAGATTCAAAATTCTGTACTCATATAATGTGGCCACGTGCAAGGTTATTCTTTCATTTTTAAACGGCGCTTACCATAGACCACATAAAATATAGTTTGACATTATGCATAAATGATATGGAAATAAGACAATTAACATTTTGTAATAAAGGTAAAGAAAGAAGAAAATGTATTGTTACAGCGACAACTAAATACAACTATTTTAATAATAATATATGTTTAAAAATAGTCACAATTTTACAGGTTTTATACATTTTTAAAAGACATGGAAACTAAAAGAAAGTAAAACGCCACTGCACGACATTTACAAATCAAACATAGTTTGTTGGTAGCTAAGTAACTCGACACCGACGCACGTCTTACCTACCGTCTTCTAAATAAACATTCCAACGAATGTATCCGAAATAACATTATAAATCATTTTGCCTACCATCTGAGATTTTTTCAGTGAAATTTGTTAGTTTCTTGACAATCTGTTCCGCTATTTGCTTAGCGTCACTAAACAGATGGTTGGGGCGCATCCATCTTATTCAAAAATATTAATTTCTAAATGTAATGACGTTCTTGCGTTTGACACGGAACTAATAGCTTATGTATGTGTAATAATAAAAAAAATCGTGCACTTAAATTAAAGTAGTAAGTAGTTTTTAAAATTAACAAATGTGTTGATAGTGAACTAGATTTATAGAATAATAGTATATTTTCTCTTGTTTTATTATTTTCATATCGTATTTGGAAAACTTAAACATGAGTAGGGCACTAATAGTTTGATATTTTTAAAAGGTAATAGAAATAGTATAGAAGAGATTCAGTGCTGGTTAACTAACTGAATCTGATCTCTGGAATATCCTGAGGATGCTTCGTTGAGAAGCGAAACACGTGTCGATTGGTGATTTTTGGAGTTTGAGCGGAAAATATATAATGATTTTAGGAATTCATCACAGGCAATAAATTATTATTAATAAAAGTTTACAACGCAATTCATAATTTAAAAAATTAACGAAAAGGAATGAATAAAAAGAGAAATCAATAGATACTAAGAAAAACTTAAGTTCAATTGCACTTAAGCATTCATGTTATGATGCTAGCAATGCCATTAGACGCTGACATTTACTCTCTCGCTGTTCGGTTATTCAGAGAATTTCAAAATTACTCATTTGGCATTGCAGTCACGAGCTCGCAATACCGATTTGACGCTGATTTTTACTTCTTTCAATTCCGAGTGCACTATTTCAGCTCATCATTTATCTTGGTATCTATTACAAGAAATTTGAAGAAATGGTGTAATGAGCCTATTTATTATATTATAATTGTCTCTTAAAATTATTTTTAGGTATTTTCCTTGAGAGTTTATTTTTTCTACACTGAAAATATTTGAAGAACATTAAGCACTTTTTTCTTAAAAATGTTTCCTTCGAAACGTTTTAAATTATCACCTTCACGCATATTAACAATCTCACAGCGATGCAACGGAAGCAAGCATAACTCAAAATAAGCTTTGAAAATTGGCGTAACTGTTACGCCAATATTACTTTTAGAAAAATTGTTTTTTTCACTAATAAAATAAAGAAGTTAATATACATTTTTTCTATTAGATTCAGTTCAAAATATTCAGATATGTTCAAATTACAAAGGAAAAAACCTAAAAAGTATGTCAGAGAAAATCTTGACAAGAAATTGTATGTAAATGTATACATATCAAAGTCAATAATAAAATATTCCGTCTAGACTAGATCAGGGCAAAGGCAAAACTTTTTTAAAGCACCCTCGAGACTAAATTTGTTAGAAGCGTCGTGAGTTAGCGAACGTCTAGTGAAAGAAAAAAGTCCCGAAACAAATTGTTGGCAAACGAGAGAAGTGTCCAAGAGCGAAAATATGTTGATTGAATAAAGGAAAACTATTAAAACTTTTTCTTAGAGTTTCTGGTTCAGTCGCTACAGACAAAACATGCGCAATGCGTGGAACGTCGTCGCTGAGAGTTTGACTATAACGCTGAATGTGTACTTTTTAAATTATTAGATAAAAGTCAATACTAGCATTACGACCTCGCTTTTCACGGGCGGATTCATAAGTAATAGCCTAAAACCTAACTGAAGAATCAAGCTACTCGAGAGTACAGACCCCACCTAAAGTTTAATTCTATAACACTAATGATAATAATAATAAGCCTTTATTTCTTCTTGATTTAATATGAACATATAAATGAAGAAAATAAGTTACGAATAATTTAACTTTACATCAACAATTTCAGAAAATTGAATTAAGTGGCCCCATCTCGGGAATAGGCCTCCTCCAACTTTCTCCACTTTTCTCTGTTTTGTGCTATATTCGTCCAGCTTCATCGGTCCAGCGATCCTTGGGTCTGCCTCTTGCTCTTTTACCTTCTGGGCCTTTCAACATTGTATCCAGTTTTGTCCACTTTTCAAGTATTCCGCGTGATAAATTTCCTGCCCATTCCCATTTTAAGTGTTGTGGGTGTCTCACTGTATCTATTACTTTGGCTTTTGTCTTATATACTACTCTTCTGTTTGTTTATACGGTTGATGTCTAACTAGCTTTCCGACCTCGCTTTTCATAGCGCGGATGAAAAGCGTGGGTGGATTCATTAATAATAGCCTAAAACCTAGCTGAAGAACCAAGCTACTCAAGAGTAAAGACCCCACCTAGAGTTTAACTCTACTAGTACCTATGTAAATAAATAGTATCTAGTGATTATATAACAAATATGTACATTGTAATTAAATAAATATGAGTATGTTGGTGCCCACTTACGTTTTCCTTTTCTTTGCTATGCTTTTTATGTTTTCTCAACAAATAAAAATTGCCTAGAAATATATAAACAGACAAATTAAAGCGCAGCATCGCGTCACATCACGTTATAACATCAAAATACGGTGACTAATACAAATACGTGAAAGTTATCATTGCTCTCAAAGTTTTTGTGGACGTAATATTAGCGAAAAGTTAGTTTCCCTTGCGCTTAAGATTCGTATAACTTTCTTAATACTTCTATATACGAGATTATACTCACTCGACCGTATGCTCGACTCACAGATAGGTACTAGAATAATATCTAATAAAAACGACAATTCGCTTTTATTTGTTGCGGTATATGGCTTATACGTATCTAGAGTAATATAATATCTAAGGCTATTAATTCTGCTCAATAAAGTTGTATTAGGTACCACTATAAGTATGTTGTGAGAAATGTATTTTCGAGAATCATTCGCCATATATTCGAGTTTATTCTTACTTAATGGATGAATGCAGAGAAATCGCCATGAATAAATAAATTTTATGCTGCTTTGCGATTCCATGATAGATCACTATGAAGAAACATGTTTGCTAGGTTGCTACTATAGCACATTCCGGTGTATTCAAGTTTTACATACGTTATTGTATGTACATTTATTAGTAATTTAAATTTATTTTGTATTGAATGGCCAGTTGGTACAGTTGTTACTGCTTTTGCGTTCCGTGTTGAGAATTCCGGGGTCAATTTTCGGTCAGGCCAATTTAGAAAAGTAAATTTTCTTGTAGTCTGGATGATAACATCCAGACTACAAGAAAATAACTCATAAGAGTGCTCCCCCAGTTTGTATGGCACCCATAATACCAGCAAGTTATTGCTTAATTAGAAGCCAAAAATTGATGTATTGTAAAAGTTATTCATTAGAAAAAGTGACCAGTGACTTCACTAATCTCTTTTTTTAATAAATAACCTTGCGAGTTTGACTCATGCAGACAGAACTTCGTAGAATACTTTTAAAATAATGAACTAACCTTGATCTTGAAAATCTTTAAAACCTGGAACTTTTGTTGTATTTTTCCTGTAAAGTTTTAGTGAAGTTTTATATTCCCGAAACTTCGAAATTAGTGAACTTAGAATTCTCAATTCTAAGTTTAGAAATCTTGATGAAGGTAGCAGTGAGAAATCTCTAGTTGGATTCTAATACCCAATCTGCCTTCTTAGTTAATTCTCCTATAAATATCTCATTATAAAAAAAATAGAGTAATGAGCCGATTCGTTACATTACGTAACCCCCTCCTGGTGGCATACATAATCATGACAAATTAAATTTTCAATAAAATTTTCAAACAGTCAATTTGAAAATTTTATTTCATTTCATATGTGCATATTACGTATTTTTTAATTATACAAAAGTGTAAGTGTAGTGCTTATTTTTTAACGATGAAACGAAAATTTCCAATAACTAGGTATATAAGGGCCAATAACTGCGGTGTTTCATTAATACATTGGTAGCAAAGTAAGTAAAAATAAATAACTTTTTCTATAAGTTTAACACTATTTGAAGATAATATCAAGTCTCAAAGAGTTAACTCTGAATTATTCGCATACCACAAGTGTGAGACGGTCTAAATACATATTTCTCATTCCGGTAGCAGGTTTTAAATAATTCACTAAGCAAAGGTTCTTTTATAAGGAGCCCGACGTCAATTAAAATAACGGCGACCGTTTTTTATATTTCAGTAAAAAGTGTTGAACTGGGCGCAGGCTTTGAATCTTTTGGTGCGATAGGCCGCATTCTACAGGTGCAATGATGGTTGGTGGCCAGTCGTGTCAGCCGAACTATTTTATGCGACAGGACGATGTACGATATCCCATGTCCTCAAACATTTTAAATGATATCGGTCCTTATTTAAAAAAAATAGTTTATCTTTGCCGTGAACAATAATGTGGGAATTAGAGTGATAGAGTGTTAATACTTGTCAATTTCTTTGATCATTATCTATTTCTGTGTTTAATGTATTTTAAAAATGTAAATCAATATTCAGATTTCTAATTGTTTGTGCAAAAGTTTTATCTAAGTAAATTTTATTAAGATGCGCGTTACCTGAGTGCTTATTGCTATCGTCGTTTCACTAAATAAACCTTTTAATAATCTATTTAACGAGTCCTTTGGTCATCTCTTACGACCTGCGCAGGTAGATAAGCAACCAGTATATTTTATAATATTCTTTCTTTCCCAGACCATTGTTATAAGTTGTCATAGTTTATACTCAACTGATGTAATCTGCAGTTAGGAAATTTCATAAGCATGATGAGTTAACTCGATATTCTGCATTAAAACGTGAGCGGATAATGACGCCCGTTCCAAGTAAAATTAAAAAAGAAGGTTTAGTTAAAACTCCTCTGCGTTTGATAAAAATATTAATTTCCCTTGAGAACTATACCCGGTGTATTAATTTACAAAAGTGGAACATTAAACTTGGTTTAGAGTTATGTAATAAATACAAAAGTGAATTCAACATACCACATTCATAAAAAGATACCATAATACTGAATATACATAAAAAGTCTTCGTATTTAAATATAAAAAATACTTACCTGTATAACAGCCTGTGGTATATTTTAAGTAATGTTTTTCCTGTTCAATAATGTTATTAATGTATAGATACTGTCTATTTAAGTATCAAATTACTTTATATGAGTAAAAGAAATACGTCAATGTAATTTAAAAGATTTTTATTTACATTAACAAAAAGTACATACATACATTAATATTTACAAACTTAAAAATACACATTATCTTAAATAATAGATTTCCTCAAAGTTGCCGCTTAGAAAGCTGTCATTGCTTAAGGTACCCAGCAGACTGGTAACAAGATTAGAAGATTATGTTGTAATTTGTAAATATTAAAAGCTTAATAGAAAAATATAAAGCAATTCAAAAAATTGTTTTGGCTCGTTAACCATCGTCGGTCTATGTCCAGATACCAAATTTACCCGAAAAGGTAAAAAAATTGTTTTGGCTCGTTAACCATCGTCGGTCCATGTCCAGATACCAAATTTACCCGAAAAGGTATGATATAATATCATGAAGAATAAGAAGAATACACATAGACAGACGAGCAAACGGATGGGCAACGTACAAAAATTATCTATGAAGGTTTCTAGTTATTATGATGCACGTACATACATTATATTTGTTCATTATTAAAGTCTAATATGTATTTCGACACAGCATCAAGTTAATTCGTAAAACATAATACTGTGTCCAATATTTATGTATGCGAATCATTTCTAACAATGATTACCTATCATATTATACTAACTGTACAGAAATAAAAATTCTCACAAGTGCAATATATAAGCTCTTAAAAAAAAATTCTTGCGTAGGCTCTGCCCTAACTCACCGCCACCTGAACGTGACATATATCGTTATAACCGGAATATTAATTAATACAATAAAATATCCTTTCGCCAGTATTTAGTAAACTGTATTGTCTTCCGGTTGTAGGAGAAATACTTAAAAATCTCTCAAAAAGGCATCACATTGCAGAAAAAAAAATATCGAACGAAAATACATAAATTGGGTTATGGTTTTTGGCAGTCCATAGAAAAATGCAAACTTATTTAAAAACGCTCAAAATGTCGGCAGCCCGGTCTTTATATATGTAGGTAAGAAAATGTATAATCATTTAAAATAAAAATTAAAAAATTACTTTTATAACATAAGCAAGGAAAAAGTTCGTTTAACAACAACGTAGCTTTTTATAATTAACGGAACTAACGCACTGACATAATCTGTTTAACAATGTTAATTGACAGCCGAACAATCTTCAAAGAATATTAGCGTCACATGTCGCGAAGCTTCATTCATAATTCAATTAGACCAGCTGTATTGGATTTCACGAGGGTTCAGTCAAATTTACATACGTGTATCCCTAAAAACCTATATTTAGACAATATATTATTAATCTTTAATTTACTTTATTAGCGTGCTCCCCCGCTCTGCTGTAAAACGCCCCCACCCAAGGGATTTGCACGAGAGAGCGAAAATTTAAATTTGGATGACCCCACCTATGGTACCTATAGTTTAGAATAAACTTACACGTGTTTTAATGTGGAAGTTATTTATATTTTTAATTTTACCACTGTTCTATAAATTAGCGACAAAAACGATAAAAAACACCATAATTAAGTATTTACATTTATTTATGTCCATGGTGCTAATATTTATTTTCTGTATTTATTATACCTATTATATATTATTATATTATATGCAAACATGTTTTTTTTTATTTTTTCTTTCTTCATGGCATGGTGATTAGCGCATTTGCCAATGTCACGTATTGTAATAGTATAAGTAGAATCGTTATATAAAACGTTAAAACTTCTCGAGTAAAGTGATAGTAGACTTTACTGAAGTTTTACAGGACTTCTTGGAAGAGTGTGAAAACTTCAGCTGCACATGTTTGTTTAGACCTACTCCATTCTTTTCACTTGCACAGAACTTTAAAACACAATATAATATCACTGTTGTACTTTAAAACTCCCAAAAATGTAAAAAATAGAAAATCTAAATAAAATGACAACCTTACTTCTCCCGTTCCCGCCAAAAAGTCCAGTGATCGCAAACATGTTATGTAGATCTTCGGACCAAGAAACACTCGGACCAAATATCACAATGGACGGAGCGTTTTCTCTAAAAGTATGTCCTTAAAGTGTCCTTTTTTTTTTGACCGACTTTCTAGATTTTTACTAATGTGTGTGACTAGGGAAGGTCACAGTTTAACGATACACAGCTGTACATCACATATTTTAATTTTCGTGAATACTATTATATCCGAAACATTTAGTTTTCGAGTATTTTATAAATAATTACTTCATGACCGACTCATAAGCTGACGCGAAATACATTGACAGTGCGAGGTTGCCATACTTACAATAGCTGTTTTACTCGTGGTTGCGCTCAATGAAATAAAAAGAGACAGGGAAATTCGTTTGACGCACGGTGGCAAAAGCGGTAACTTATTATGAGTCCATCTTTATAGATGGAGTATTCACATTTATCTATGTCCATGGTACTAAAATGTTTCTTGGTCCGAGAATTATTATTTGCAAAATAGACGTAAATCTTAAGCGTCAATTATTGGCTATTAGTAATGACAAAAACAAAAGTATGTCATGTTCAGCTGTGAACTGTTGTACTACGAACCTTCCCTAGTCCACATTAGTAAGTCTAGAAAGTCGGTCAACAAAAAACCACCAAGTTCTTAGAATAAATGCTTCCTCCATTTTGATTCCTGGTCATAAATCATTTGTTATGAATTAAGTGCAAAGAAGACGGACTTTAAATCTTACATAAATAATAATCTACTAAATAAAAAAACGGGTTTTTAAACAAAGTATAAAATAATTTCTCATAGCCTAGTGAGTTTTTCATAGCTATAAGAATACTTATAAGGTTTAAAACGAAAAACGTGAGGCACGTTTAACAGAAATGGCAAGGAATGTAAAGAGTAGCTGTTGAGCATTGAGAAAACTTACACAGCAGTTCATATTATACATATCATTTGCAGTGCAATAAAATTGTTAGTGATTTAGGAGAACTATTCATAAATCAATTATCTATTGCATGTGCTTGTTAGAAATAGGGAATATAGAGTTATAAAATAATATATAAAATAGGCAATTACTCAAAAGAATTAAGTAATAATAGGAGTAGAAATATTAATAACAATGGGTAAATGGAAGGAAACACATCATTAAGTTTAAATCCAATCATTTTTATTCAAGCAAAATCAACCACGTTTCAGAATGAATCTGCACTGAGAAGAACCGGCAAGAAACTCAGTCAGGTATTGTTGTTAAATAAAGTATTGAAATATAAGCAATTACACTTTACTACTTTTTATTACAATGATTGTCTGTCTAATACATTATATCCTATTATCACTTTATATTATACATAATGCAAATGTCACAATACAATACTATGTACACACCATAACATCATATTATTATTATATATTATATGAATAACTTAATATTCTATTTGGATACTTATCTGATTAGCTCTAGTGCCCCGACAGCAATGTGTCATTCTGTAGTTACAATCACTATTGGACCACCAATAGTCCCCACCACTTTAACCATAACTCGTATCAGTATAAGTTATATTTCTTTTGTACTTTACAAATATATCCATACTAGGTATATGTAATCCATAAGTAAACACTATTTATTAATATATAATTATAATTATACTGATTATCATAGACAACACATAGTTTCAAAGAGTTACGTAAATAGGGAGCTATTATGACTTTCAATGATCACAATGACCCTTTATTGTTTCATAAATAACTATTCGAGTATTAAATCGATATATAAAGGTAACAATATTAAAATAACAATATATAGTTCATTATTATCAATCAAATATACATTTCAATGAAGTAATATATTATTATCTATGTAATAATATATATCTATATAGTACATCAGTATCTAACATACTCATACCGTTTTAAATCTTAAAAGTATTTTCATTTCAATTAAAAATTCACTAAGTAGAAAATTAGAAACTGTTTTATATTTTTCATTTCTCTTTAAAAACGTAGTGTTTAAAATTTTGTTTCATTTCAATAATAATTTACTAATTTTAGTCTTTTTGCTTAATAAACAAACACACAGACAGGATAGCGAGTTAATGTGTTCAAAGCGAAGTTAGTTTAAAGTAGATTAAAGTTTCATGTCCCTTTTAAATTCGGTTGCAAAGTTTGTACCGAACATGCAAACAGACAGACAAGAAAGCTTGTTAATAAAAAAGTTGTAAAAAAATCGGTCAAGACCGTGTGGGACACACATTAACCGCAACAAATTCGGAAAAGTATAGGCCGTGCACAATAACTTGAAACCTGGTCTCCTGATCCTGAACATCGTTTCATGTTTGTAGAAAAAAAATATACGTAACATATTTTGTGTACATCGTACAATTACGAAACATTGACATCGCGTCCACTGGCACCAGCTTAACGTTTCATGTTATTGCGCACGATTGGAAGAAGTTAAACAAAATATCCTGGAAAGAAAAAAATGTGTCCTATATATCCATTATTTAATTCTTTGTTTCACAATATTGTTTTCGAATTACCAATATACGTCTCTGGGCCAAATTTTAACTCAGTAGTGTAGAGATAAAAGAATAAATTCGCTGTGATATACGAAACAATGCAAATAAAAAATTTATTTCAGTAACTAGTACATTATATTTACTACAGTATATCTTACACCGAAGTCTCCTTTTAAGTACAACCAATACCTGTGCTAGAAGTTCGTACTGTCAACTGATATCAACTGTCACGTACGTTCACGACTACGATTCTTTCCAAACCAAAATGAAATTAATAGTCTCTGAGATTGACGACTATTACAGACACACACAGAAGTGATTCACTTATTGTTCTGTTTTCCAATTTTGAAACGAAACACTAAACATAGTTAAAAATGTTTTAAAATACAGTATAATTACCTACATGTTACGTAAATACATTTAAAAAATAAATAGTCTAATTTTGCATTCGCTTAAATTAAATGCCTCTGCTAAAAAGATAGCATAGAAGCTAGAATACAAATGAATAGTCAAACATGCACTTAGCAGTTAACGTTACGAGGATGAGGATTTGTTTGGAGAGTTCTCTCACAGAATACGGAGAATTAGGGCATGTTATTGTTAAAAATGCTATGCAACACGAGCACTGGTACAAAAATGTATAGTATGCAGATTAACAGAATTCGTTAGCTGTTTTTAATGTATGCAAGTATAATGTATTTCACAATGTATGTATGCAGTTATAGATATGAAAAAAGAAATCAGAACTGAATAAATATGAAACCTATTTCTGTAAGACGAAATCGACGAAATTCATTTTAATAAGACGACATTTTTAAATGCATTAGTACCCCACTACACAGTATCCCAGTGTGGGGTCTAGAGCACCCATTCCCAAAGTGGGCGATAACGCCCCCCTGTGGGCGCTGCAGGCCTAAAGGGGGGCGGTAAGAGACCCAGAAAAAAAATGGAGGCGTTGTGTAGAGGCCTGGGGGATGATTTGTAATTTCATTTAGCTAGGAGGCATCTCAGACAACGACTGCATGAGCTCTCGACTCAGTAGACAAAATAAGTTTGGGAACCTAGAGTCTAGAGCAACAGGTACTCAAATTTTATGTTATATATTTTATTATTTACATATGTAAACGTTACATATATATCCTATAATTGGTACATAACTATTACAGTTCGTTAATTGTGTGTGTTAAATAAAAACACATACAAAAAACGTATAAAATAATACAAATGCGATGTTACAACGGTACTTGCTAACTAAGCACCATTTGTTTTGCGAAAAAAATATTTAACTAAAATGTTTAGAAAAATTTGCCACACAAAGTACAGAATCAAGAAATAAACCAATAATACATACTTGGTGATCCTTGATTGTTGACCTTCTGGTGAACTTTTATGAAAATAAGCGATGACAAATAATAATAGCGAAAGGCACCTCCAGCCATATCTAAAGCCATAACAGTTAAAACAGTAACTCATAATTCGATTTTATCAATATAATTTTTATTTTTTATTTTTCTTTGCGGCCATTGTGCGAAAATGTTGTTAATACTCGTGATGTTGAGTCCAGCCATCAAAACCGGCTCTCAATTCACCCACAGGAACGCGCTAGTGGAAGTTTTCCTTCATTCCACAATTTTATGGCGAAGGAAAAAAAAGGAGTCCAACCCACCACATTACTAAAATATGATATATATTTTTTCAAACTACAGAGAAGAGAAACGAACATACTGTCCACCCTACGCTAAAATGATTAAGATCCATGCACGGTTCCAGTATCAAGGCTAAGATTACTAATATGTTGACCACTCTGAGGACTAAGATGTTATATTATGTACGTCTATTGTACCGGAAATTTCACGGGTTATCTTATCCTCCATATCGAAACATGACAATACAAGCACTGTTATCTGGATGCAAGATTAGCAAGTAAGATGGTAGTGATTGACTACCTTATTACATAACTGCAGCCTGTAAGCGATAGCCGAATCTTACGCGTTCGATTGCAATATGTTATTAAATCGAGCACGGTATAATGTTGCGAATCACTGTTGTTGTCTCTGTTGATTAATTGGCGAGCTAAAACCTACTGCTAGCAACCCTATTTATGCTACGAATAGTCATTTTATCGCATGGCACCGTAGTTATCAATTTAAAACAATCGTCGTGCGACTGCGCCGGAACTATCGTTCTTTACGTGATAACCTGTACCAAAGTCTCACGAAATTAAAACTATAATTATGAACTTCATAAATAACTAAACGTCGCGCCTGACTAGCGAACAGTGAGGCAAATCGAATAAGCTGACTCATGTGTACACATGACATATTTATTATCAGATAAGTTGATCGGCCAACATTTCTTTTGAAAACACACCCACACATCTACATTTCATTTGATTTTGTTTTCCTCACTTGGTAGAACAGTACAGGCCGTCTGCAGTTATAAAGTCTGTGTCTATAATGTACACACGTGTTTATGTATACTACCTATGTGTACATCTCAAAACAGCCTACTCTTTTGTTGGCTATCTAATTTGCTCCTATGCCTATCTGGGTTAGAAATATAAATATAGATAAATGAAATGTGCCAGTTTCTTCTCTGCCTGCGCGGGTCGTAACTGTTAGGCTGGTGGTACAGGTGATGTGCTAGCAACCTTTGCCATATATGAACACACTTGTTGCTAAAAGGAGAACGCTTATTACATTAACATGCTTGTGAGGACCTGGTACAGGGAATAGCTTGGAATTTTTTTTAATAATTGGTTCAGCTTTGCCTTGTACAAACCCATTGATAAATTGAATTATGATTTGATTTATTGCACTATAATGTTTAGTACAATCTCATTAGGATAGGAGCTGAGTTGTATATATGTATTTTTAGTACTATATTCTAATGCACTGTACATCATTACGGTAGATATCATAAATATAATTTTTGTACAATCCTTAAAAAGCACTAAAAATGAATAGCACGTTTTTCGAAACAAAATCAGCAAAATTTCATTATACAAATAAAGTGGCTGTCGACAAAAAGTTTTTGTTAAAAACACAGTAACCATCCTTTGAATATTCAAGCGAAAAAATAGCATCTAATTCCAGCAACGTAGCATAACTTCAAAAGGCAACTCATTAAGTGACGGCCAAAGAAATGTTCGGGTCGTAATCAGCTAGCTAGCGGCGATTAAGACGTACAAACAAACTTGAGCCGGCCCTGAGACAACGGTCGAAGCAAATTGAAGAATGTTTTTATTACTGGATAAGACTTACTAAAAGATGAAGAGAAATACATATATGTACGTATCGCATGTTCTTGTCTGGTATCAATAGTACGAGTGCATTTGCCTCCCAAGCTGAGGATCTAAACATCGACTCCTGATCATGTCATTCAGGTGACACATTTATTTAAAAAGTCTTGAAACCTGGGTATTACTGGGTGCTACCCCAGTGACTCAATGAACAATTCTAGTTGCGAATTAAGATTGTTACAAATCGTGTATGCGACCGCTTATTAAAACTCCGAAAGCATAATCTTGATTGAGAGTATAATGTCAGTGTTGTTATATTATAGCAGCTGTAAACATCCAATATATGTGGCCCTAAAAATGCATAACATTATAACACTTCAGTCGCATAGTAGTGCTATAGTCTGTTACATATTTTAGTCACATAGTGGTCACGTAATAGCCGCGCTTACAGAACACGCGCACTTCCACATACAAGGAACCTTAAGTCTTTTAATAGTTAAAAGACTGAAGGTTGTATACATTTTCCAATATATGACCTTTCTTTTGTTTGGGTGGGTTTGAAATAACCTAAAGAGAAGTGACTCTATCGAGCCGTGATACCACACACCACAAACTCATAATGTTACTGCTTGACAATGTGACAGAGCCAGGAATTATGTTCACTATTGAAGGTGAAATAAAAACAACTTATTTACTTTTCAGTATACTTCAAAAGTTTCTCTTCACATTATGATTAATAAACTCATTTATTCTATAGTGCATTGCTTAAGTAACAGTTAAATGGTATTATGTTAGAGCCACTTCTAGAGTTTAACGATTAGTCTGTCATCAACGTATTCCCCTACTTCTATACACCGAAAAGTTTTCCGTCGTAGCTAATTTATTTTCCAACTAAATCTTATAAATTCGGGCAGCTAACCTTCCGCACGCGATCTCAATCAAACGTCGACTTTTTGATAAAAGCATTATTTTATTTATATCAAGCTTTCTTTTTAACTTCATGAGTTAAATTTTATTGTGTTATTAGTCAGACAGTAAGTCAAGACATTTTTATTAGAAAACTGTAAAACTGTAACAAAGTACCAGGACAGTTTAGTAGTTACATAGTAGCTATCTTTAAATCGGAAGCGGAAAATCAATAATTATTATAGGAATTCATCACATGAAATGTACTTCTGCAAATTAATACATGAATCTATATAATATGTCGTAAGGGCTGTTTGCTTAGTTTCCGTTATTTGGAAATGGATAGTCTTTAATTTCACAGTTCAGATATTTCCAATTCAAATATTGCGACTCTTTTATAACTTAATGTACCAACTAATAAACTAGAGAGTTTAACTAGCGCATAGATGGTTCCATAAGATAATTATAAAATGGTAAATTTATAATCTTAATTTCTGAGGATCTGTACGACCTAGGGAGTCTGTTATATATTCCAAAAAATCAAATGTAGGCGAAATGTAGGCGACAGGCCAGGTGGCAACAGTTATCAGAAAAAAAATTAGCCGTCGTAGTAGTAATTGCAGAAAAGTTATTAAGAGTTACATCACAAATAAAAAATAAAGAAAAAGAAAGATTTGTAGTTATAGTAGGTACTCCAAAGACAAACACAGGCTATTCATTTTTTTGTTTTTTTCGAATGCCTATAATTTTAAAAGTACATAACTGAGATTTTTTTTTCTAACACCCGTTTCCGATTCGAATTTAATTTTTGAGACATAAGTGTTTCCTTTTAATATCTAAGCATAACTTTAATTACCTCTAATTTTTTAAATTTTAGGTACAGCAGTTTTGAAAAAGTTTCCAAGAAAATCAACTGTGACAAATTGACAAATGGACGTTATAAAAATTTTGTTTTTTCCTATTAAACACGGATTCCTAACATCCCGAACTGAAACAAGACAATATGAAACGTTAGTGCATATAAATTAATGTTTGGTAATCACAAAAAGCTGATTAAAACTGAAGTAATAAGCTGAAAGCATTAAAGTGGCTCCATAACAAATATTAAAGTAGGTATTGGCAGAAGAGTTAATTAATTATTCCATAATAATCGCCTTTATTGCTGAGTTTAATTCATTCGAGAACTCTGTTTGAGTGCAATAGCGATACCCGTTGTCGAGCAAACCATTAAAATTAGGCTCGATAACTTGAAAACTGAATGTAAAGGGGTTTTACCAGAGTGCTCCAATTAGTTTGCTATTATTTTTTCATTTCGTTCGCAATATCGGTTGGTAGTTGTTTAAAAACTGTGGTAGTGGGTATTATCATAATAACTTTCTTTTATCCCTGGGGCCCCGAAGCCCATTGACTGGCTTCGGATATTTGTAAGAGACTGGTCGAGGCTTCGGGAGACCGCCGGGCTGGCAGTTTCTTCCGCCAACGAATCAGTTTGGCTGTTCAAAGAGGCAATGCTGCCAGTCTGCTGGGTACCTTAAGCAATGACAGCTTTCTAAGCGGCAACTTTGAGGAAGTCTATTATTTAAGATAATGTGTATTTTTAAGTTTGTAAATATTAACGTATGCATGTACTTTTTGTTAGCTGTCAATTGTCTTGTCATATTTACATAAACATGCCGTTCCATATTATAATATACTAATGACCCGCCCCGGCTTCGCACGGGCAGAATTTTTTTTGAAAATAAAATACAGCCCATGTTATAATATAATGCCATGTTGATAATATAATGTAGTTTTCTACAGATTAAGAAATTTATGCAATCGGTTGAATAGTTCTTGAGTTTATCCACACACAAACAGACAAAGTTTACCTCTTTATAATATTACTTTAGATTAGTATATTAGTATTTAGTATATTAATATTAGTATATTAGTAAATTATACCAATATAGTACAGACATCAACCGAAGCTCTTAGAATTATATATACTTTTCTACATGCATGTACGTAGTTGTATTTTTATACTTCCATTACTATAATTGATTTATTACCTACTAGCAAACCCGGCCCGTTTCACTGGGCGTTAGTTTCACTGAGCGTAAAAAACAAAAAAAAAATTCTACTTATCCGATCGCTCCCAAACTTTACAGGAATACCCGCTAGGCCAATCGAATGATTCCCTGAAAATTTCATCGAAATCGGTCCAGCCGTTTCGGAGTCCATAAGGAACATACATACATACATACATACATACATATATACATTGCCTTTTATATATATAGACTAGCAAACCCAGCCCGTTTCACTGAGCGTTAGTTGAAGTTAAAATAAATTAACAGTTTTTATAATTATTTTGATACTGCAAAAAAAAGCAAAAAAAAATTCTACTGATCCGATCGCTACCAAACTTTACGGGAACACCCGCAAGGCCAATCTAAAGATTTCCTGAAAATTTCATCGAAATCGGTCAGCGGTTTCGGAGTCCATAAGGAACATACATACATACATCACCTTTTATATATAGACTAGCAACCCGCCCCGGCTTCGCATGGCTTGAAATTTTTTTTTAACTAGATTGAGTGTTCGAAACCATCGCTATGTTCCACTCAACTGAGGCTCTGGGATCACCCCTAACTCACTTTCACTTTGATGCTTGTGCTGTGAATAACGTTGCGTATCCTACATTATCTCATATTATAACTAAGAAATCGATGCTCAGTTTAATATTAAATTGCGAAACACACATTTAAAATGTAATTTTATTCAATTAAACTTACTTTTTGAAAATAACATACAGCCCATGTAACTCGCTGATAATGTATCTTTCTATAGGTCAAATAATTTTTGAAATCGGTTGAGTAGTATTTGAGTTTATCCTTTACATACAAACAAAGTTTTCCTATTTATAATATTAGTATAGATAGTACAGACTACGTACCTACGTTTAAAAAACACGTTAATTACGTTAAATTTATAGATTTCCGTAGCAAATGATAAGAACGGAATACTTATAACTCCGTCATATCTGCCTGTCCGTCTGTCTGTATGTTACGGCTAATTTATTCCGTCATCTTTACACCTACTGAGGTAAAATTTGTGAAATGACATAAATTGGTAAACGAAAACTAAATACTAAATGATGAGTATTTTACACCCATCATATATATATTTTTTTTATTTCATATTAATTTATTAAATTAAACTTTTATTTTGTCCAACATTGCTACTGAATCCCGTAATAATATGGTTATGCATGTTTCACACGCTTTCATTTTAATTTAAAAAACAATTTGATTCAACGACCTCGATAGCGCAGTGGCTTAGGCGTTGCATCCAAGCACAGTTTCAGGGTTTCAATTCCCCGTCGAGTCAATATAAAAAACGAACTTTTCTAGATTGTCTTTCTGTCTGTCTGTCTGTCTCGGGTCTGGGTGTACTGGGAGACGCCCCTAGTAGTCGTCGTCTGGTTCTAATACCTCTAGTTTGAAACTAGATGATTGGTGTGTATTTTCCGGCGCAATTTTATTTTTATTTTAAATAAATTTATATTTAGTACCTTTTTTATCTTCTGTAGAAAAAAATTGAACGAGTTTAAAATTTTGCTCCGTTATAAAGTTAAACTTAATCATTTATTTACCATTACAGCGAAATAGAAATAAATACATACATGTAAACACATTCGTAGAGACGAAAGAATTATGTTACACGCCGTTAGGGATACAGTGTAAAGATAAAAATAAATAACGGAATAACTTATAGAATTTATTTTATAAGGCGTATTTTTAGAGAAAAACGAAAAACTAGCTTTTAAAATATTAAAACGGACGTCGCTTATAGTAGTTTTTCGCCGCATATTTTACATCTATCCTATGTGAAACATTTTCGTTTTATAAGATTGATATGTACACTTACATTATTTATCATAATCAAAAACTTTATATGAAGCTTTTGAAAATGTAGGTAGATATTCATTGGCTAGACATTATGAGTAAACTAAAATGATTGATTAAGACTATCTATTCTGATTGTTCAAATATTTGTGTCGATCGTTCAAACACTACACAATGAAAAGGTTCTCTCCAATTAATTCATTAATTCATTGGTTGCTTTCAAACTTTAATAAACTGAAGTATTATCGTTTCATATACTACCGTTTTAAGCTTCAATTTATCTTTCAAGGAAATTCAATTTTGACTGAATTAAGCCATTAAAAATAATGTTTCCCTTTACAAAACAATAGAAAAGTTATTTGAATGTTATCAAATCTGGCCGACACTAATACGCCACGCAACAGAATGATAACGAGGTGAAATGTAAATCTTGAGTAATTAAAACACCTTTATGAATAATTCACATTTTATTTCTGTTAATAAAAACAGTACATCATCGAAAAAAAAAACTTGTCTTTATCCACAACATTACAAAAGTATGAATTGGATTTGAGACCATAGTAAATATTTACTCATTCATATCTATCTTTATTTTTCAAATTCAATAATTACTTCACTGATGTTCAAATCAATAGGTATGTTATTAACACCGTAGTAACAACGTAAGTCGTAACTTACGCTATCACAACATATACAATTATACAATACACATAAACCACTATACTCATTTTCATGACAGCAATGTTTACAATGTTAAATATATTTGTTGTGAAAATATTTCATAGTGATTTGAATATAGAATGATGTCATTATCAATCTGGCATTACCTTCGGACATTACAATTAAATATAACGTCATAAATGATGACCCGTGAAAGTAAATAATAAGTGTATATTTCAAATCACTCACGCTTACGTCCATTATGAGATCCCGAAATGCAATTTTTTTTTAAATTAATCTGGATCAGGATGACTTACGTTGTTATTTCAAAATATTACTCCAGTATGAATTTAAAAAGTGGAAAAAATCTACAAATTACACAACATTACATTACGTTACATTGCGCGTCATTGTTTTACGTTACGTTACGTTACATTACGTTACATTACGTTACATTAACTAACCTTATGTTATGTTACATTGGGGCCGAGTGGTGTGGGTGACCCGCCACAGGGGGTGGACCAACAGGCGCTTACAGCTCCCATTAAGTGGAGCCTTAGCCTGCCATCCCAAGACCGCAGTGCGTGGACTTCATGTCTACATCCTTCTCGAGGTGGCCCTGTTTCCACTGAACACTGCGGATCTAGACTGGAGAGTCGATAAACACTCCTGGGGGTGGTGCTTCGGCGGCGCCCTAAGTACCGGGTCGGGGCCGACGAGGCTGCAGTGCCGAAAGGGCCTGGCCCGGACCGGGGGGGGAAATCGTCCTCTCTGAGGACGAAAAGGGGATCGTTGTCGTCACCTTACCCCTCTGCTTTCAGGGGGGAAAGGTCGTCGCGGAGTTGTGTTTTTGTGTCCTCTGCGGAGGACACAAAGTCAAGGTGGAACGCGCACGGCGGCATTAACCCTGTCGCCGGGTGGCGTGTGGAGGGTGGACCGGCACCAGCCACCCTCCCCAGGACCCCGCGCAGTCACTTCAACGACCTCCGTCATGGTGCTAAGGGGGTACGTCGTGGCTGCGAGGACCGACGACGGGCTTGCCTTCATTGGCCGGCCCAAGAGAAGGAAAACTTGAAACAAACCCGTGAGCGAACACGTAAAAACCTGTGGGTACCTGGGGACCCCCACAGTATTTACCCTTCTCCTCGGAATGGACGTCACCCGGGGAGTGACCTTTAGTTCGTTCCATAAACCCTAGTCCCCGGTGAAAAGGGGACGATTATGTAATGATGACAACCCACAAAAACAAAAACGACGTAGAACAGGATGTTGGTGAGGCGGAGAAAGGAGATTGCGAGGTGACATTTATGTCGGATTCCACAGGTGGCAGCGTGGAGAGCCTAGACTCTCGGGGTTCGAAGACACCCAGAGCAGGCAGAAAGCGTACCTCTTCGTGGGAGCGCATGGTCGACTCATCGTCGGACTCTGAGTCGACCAAAGAACAACTGAAGTATCTTCCTTGGTACCTGGACTTACAGGACGATAGGCACAGAAGGAAAGTAAAGGATGCCAAGAAATTGGCTAAGAGAGGCAGGGGCCGGCCGCCGACAACCGGCCAATACGTGGGCTTAGCGAAGGCCAAGCAGGCCCTCGTGGACGCCGAGAGGCAGGAGATGGCAGCTTGCGCGCGCCAGGGCATCGCGTTCGGCAGCTGCGTCATCGGCTGATGGAGGTGTGTGAGGGTCGGTCGGACCTTCAGGAGATCTTGGCAAAGGACTTGGCCGCCATTGAAAAGGTGGCCAAGACCTCAAAAAATTTGAAGGGGCCCTATATAAAGGCCCTTAAGGATGCCGTCGCCTCTATAAAGGCGACATTTGAGGATCTCAGCTCCAGATCCTCAACGGAGGAGACCCGCCGGTTGCAGGCAGAGAACAGGCGCCTGCGATCGGAACTAAACGACCTTCGTTCCCAAATAGCGGAGCTGAAGGAGGAGATGGTGCGGTTCATGCCGTCCCGCCCCGGACCGTCTGCGCCGGAGGAGGTTCCACGCAGGAAGAGGTGACGAGGAGGCGATTGTCGCGCAGGTGGGCGCCATGGTGAACGCCCGGTTTGAGGCCCTCGAAGACCGGCTTCTGCCGGAGAAACGGTTCCGTCCGACATCTCTGGCAGATAATAGGGTGGGTGTGGAGCCGGAACTTGTAGCTCCGCTACCGGCAAAGAGTATGTCCGGGAGTAGCAAAAAGGCTGCTCCCAAGCCAGCGTGTCCGGCGTTGTTGGGAAGGGAAAGGGGGGAAAGGGAAAGAAAAGTGCTCCGGCGTGGTCGGGGGCAGGGGTACCCCCAAGGCCCCGTCCGCTGCCTCCGGCACCGGCCTCCGTGGAGGAGGCATTCAGCGTTGTCGCCCGAAAGGGCAAGAAGAAAGCTTCGGGGGGGACTTCACAGCCCCCTCCCAAAGAGGACCCGGCCAAGGGCCAAAAGCCCAAGGCTAAACGCAGGAAGAAGAAGCCAAAGCTCCGTATTCCGCGGACTTCGGCTGTGGTCCTCACGCTCTCGCCTGAGGCGGAGCGTAAGGGTGCGACGTACGCCTCCATCCTTACGGAGGCGAAGAACAAAGTGGACCTCTCTCTGTTAGGCATAACAGAGATGAGGTACAGGAAGACGGCGACCGGAGCCGGCATACTTGAATTGCCGGGCACCGACAACAAGGTGAAGGCGGACTCACTCGCGTCTAAGTTGCGGGAGAGCCTTAACCCGGAGGTCGTCCGAGTCTCCAGGCCCACGAAGTGCGCAGAATTGCGCGTATCGGGTCTGGATGACTCGGCGACGGTTGCGGATGTTGCCGCAGCCGTCGCGAAAACTGGAGGTGTTGCCGTTGAGGACTTAAAGGTGGGAGAGATCCGCCGCGCCCCCTCGGGGCTCGGAGCAGCCTGGGTCCGCTGCCCTATGGAGGCAGCGAAGAAGGTAGCGGGTGCCCGACTACTTGTCGGATGGGTCTCGGCCGGGGTGCAACTCCTTGAGCCGAGGCCCTTGAAGTGTTACAGATGCCTCAAGATTGGGCACGTGCGGGTCTCCTGCACGTCAGAGGTGGACCGCAGCGGACAGTGCTTCAGCTGCGGCCAAGAGGGTGACAAGGCCGGCGGGTGCAGTGCGGTGCCCAACTGCACGTTGTGCGCCGCGAGCGGTTTGCCTGTCGGTCATCTAACGGGGGGGGAAAGCCTGTGCGGGGGCCAAGCCCAAAAAGGGCGAAAGAGTGGCTTTTGCCGCCGTCCGTGTGGCCCCTGCCAGGCCCCTGCCTGGCGGGGATGGCCACGGAATAGTGGCCTCCCCATGTGACCAACGCCTCTGGCGTGCGTTTCCTCCGCCGCCGTAGCGGCGGAGAGCCCACTGAGGCTTGGGGTGGCATTCGGGGGAGTGCCACCCCTCAGATAACCTCGAGACGGCGCGCGCGGTGTTCCCGCGCGCCTCTCAAGCACTTAGGATGGGAGTTCTGCCCTCCCACCCAAAACGAGACGAGGCTGGCGGTTTAGCGCCGGCCGTTGCCCGCCGGGGTAGCGGAAGAATGCTAACGCACACCCGTTGCCCCGGTACCAAGGCTCTCGAGGAACACCGTCAGGTTTTAGTGGGTAGCCTGGCATTGCACCTTACAGCCGTGGTGGTGCTTCGGCGGCGCCTTCAGTACCGGGTCGGGGCCGATGAGGCTGCAGTGCCGAAAGGGCCTGGCCCGGACCGGGGGGGGAGATGTCCCCATTTATGGGGACAAGTTGTGTGTCCCCGTCCTCTGCGTGAGAGCGGGGGTCAGGTGTCGGGGTCACTTGCTCCTCTTTCAGGAAGGGTATTGTGACCCCGGAGGTGGAAAGAAGGAAAACTTTTAAAAACCCGTGAGGATACACGTAAAAATCTGAGGTGGAGAGAAGGAAAACTCGAAATGAAACCCGTGAGAAAACACGTTAAAACCAGAGGTGGAGAGAAGGAAAACTCGAAATGAAACCCGTGAGACAACACGTTAAAATCAGAGGTGGAAAGAAGGAAAACCTGTAAAAACCCGTGAGTAAACACGTAAAAATCAGGTGGGCGTGCTGACGCCCCTGCCGTGGTGTAGGCGGGGTGCGGAAGCCGCCACTTCGGAGGCCTAGGGTGTCCTTCGGGGGAAGGCGCCTCACCAATGGCCTCGGGATGGTGCGCGCGGTTGTTCCCGCGCGCCTCCCAGGAGAGCGGGCAGGTAAAACTGCCCGCAAACGGAGGAGGGCCCGGCTCAGGCTGGACATAGCCGCCGGGGTTGCGGCAGAATGCCAACGCGCTCCCGTTGCCCCGGCATCAAGGCTCTCGAGGAACACCGTCAGGTTTTAGTGGGTAAACTCGGCCTAGCACCCTAATGTCGAGGAGTCCCACATACCCCCCTGCCACCCCCCCTACGGCAGGACGGGATGCATAAAGCATATTCTGACGAAAAAAAAAAAGAAGTTGCGTGTCGTTATGTTACATTACGTTACATTACATTACGTTACATTACAGTACGTTACATTACGTTACGTTACATCGTGTCACATTGTGTTACATTGCGTTTCATTACGTTACGTTGCGTTACATTACGTTAAGTTACGTTACAGTACATTACGTTGCGTTACGTTACGCTGCGTTGCGTTAAGTTACGTCACATTACATCACATTACGTCACATTACGTCACATCACGTTATGGTACGTTACGGTACGTTACGTTATATTACATTACACACATTATGTGACCCCAAACTTAGAACTAGGATCGCACTATAGGTATCACACAACGAACTTGGGGAGCTCCCAGTAACATCCAGACTAATCCAATGTACATAAGTTTGATTCCTAAATTCATCAGTGAATCAGACAGATCGGCAGGCTTATTATGTAACTTTCAGTTAGCATGCGACAACGAACATCGCGCGATATCTGCTAGTGGCGTTAAATCTACCGCAAAAAGTGCTTTTTATGGTCATAGAATAATAGATACGCAATCGTCATACATAATATCAATTTTTTTATTACAATTAGTCACCGGTCGCGCAGTGATCGCGTGGCTGTCGCTGTCTGCAAATTTTTAGGTAATAACCCCGCGGTACCAGTTTGGACTGCAGATGCTCTGCCATTGCGCCAACAGCCCAATCAATGAACAAATATGTACTTAAGGACACGTAATGAATATAAATAATAACGGTGCAAAGGTTACCATAATATAGTTATTCCATTATTACATCCAATGAGAATAGAAACAATATGGAGCATGAACTATGAGTTGCAAATCGAGGCATGAAAAAATGATATTGAAAAACATCGGTGATTTTTGCTGTATCTTATTACCATAGCATTAGAAACAAGTCCGTTTTGGTTCTTGTCTTTAAAGACAAGCAAAGAATAAGTAGATTTCTCAATTTTTTTTTAATTTCAGTAAAATGGACTCTCGTGTCAAAAAGTAAACAAAAGTACACTATTATTTCCAACTGTTTTTAAGTGGCGTTGGAGACTTTTTATTTTTCATGGTTGGATGAACAATAAAGTAATGAGGGAGGTTTCGAGCGTTGGTAGCAACTCGCCGACAGTTCTTATGACACCCCTTATCTGAGGACGCACGCGATATGTGTTTGTTAGAACCTCATTGCGAGTTTATACGTGGACAGTGTGAAAGATAAATAAAACAGTTTTAAATTTTAAACTGGAAATTGGAATATTTTATTAAAAAATCGCGATTAGTATTAACAATTTTGACAATATTTTTGCATTAATAAAATGATTACTTAACTTTATTATAAAAATAATATTCATATAGAATGTACTAGCTGCTTAGAATATGCCGCATAGATTTTAAAAGTTGATTAAGAAACAGCAATCACTTGTTTAAGCAAGTACGATCGGATTTTGCTGATATCTGTAAATCTTATCGCTAATTAAAGATGGTTATAATCGTAGGCTCATTCATGCTTTGAAAATAGCGTGACTTTATGTGTGATGTATCTGTCTAAGTATCTATGTATCTGTATAAGTAACTATGTGGGTATTATGTAGTCTGTTTCATTTAGTTGAACGAGACATAATAAATCATATAAAATAGCTTTTAACATAAATCACTTACCATAAAAACATATTGCAATAAATATATGTAAGCGTTGACTTACTTTTTAGTATCCATTTTATCTAAAAAGACTGATGTTAATTAATTTTTTTAGTAAATTTGATTGAAATCGATTTCGTATATTGTTTTTCTATTAACTTTGTATAAAGGTGTTTGTATGTCGTTGTGAACGTGTGTGTCTCTATCTATACGTGTCTATAAATAAACCTCTTTTATTTTGGACGTACAATCGTAAGTATAGTTTTACACATACTTAAAAATCTTTAAATTTTACCCCTTAGAAGTGAGAGAGCGTGGGAAGTGTCAGCGATGCCATAACAGGACCACCCAAAAACCATCTCCGTAAATTATAAACATTTTTATAGGCGTCTCACTAATTATACAGTCCAAATGAAAAATAAAATGAAATATTTTGAGTATGAATTTACATAATAAAGCAACGCCAAAACTTTTTATCGATGAAATACTGCTGAGTGCTTGATATGAAAAATATTTAAGTTATGCAATCCAATAGTCAAGCCATATAAATCAGTGTTTATTGCCCATTTAACCATCTACAAAGTTAAAACGCGTCACGTAACTCACTTTTAGTAAGTTTACGTAGCTTTTACCCGATTAAATGAGTACGGTTGCCACGAATTTAAGAATTATTGCAAAAAAAAAATATTTTTTAATGTTAAGTCTGGTTATAGTTCTTACTAATACGAAGATATTCAATTTCAATACTCATACTGTATCATTTGATTTCCTTCTACAGAAATATTTTTGACATAATACCATACTTTCAAAAACTTTTTTAGGGTTCCGTAACAAATTGGGAATCCATGTAGTTTCGACAATATGTTCATCCGTCTGTTATTTATATGTATTTTTATGCCAAACGAGATGAAATTCAAAGTAGACGTAGGTACAGTGTGTTGGGAAATTTTTAATTGTTTAGGTTTTATTTATATTTAGGTATTAGGCAACAAATTTTAGAATTTTTTTTTATTTTGCATATCACATTAATATATTGTTTCATTATTATGAATGTCGAACACATTCAGCAATTTTTGCGATTAACGAATTAAACTTTTAATAGAAATGTAAAAAGAAATACGTACTATAAGTTATTTCTAATTCTGTTGCGATAAATAGGTTTTTTAATATAAAATATTCTTGTAAAAATTGAAATGTAAGTTTGAAAACCCTAGTGAAGGCAATCTTAATAAATTCTATCATAATACCATTATTATCACTTACTGCCCCGAATTCAAATTACCACGTCTCCTTATAAATTCATTACTTCGTGGTGCTAACTTATCTGTTGGTTTATAGTTGTCGTGCCCCAGGCAAATAATAATAAAGTCCGTCGTGGCTGTATACAAACGGACAGTAAGTTTTGTGCTCTGTAGTAATTCAAGGTTGTAGTTTTGAATACTTTAGACATTTTTTTTGAGATTGATATTTCACTGTGCCTCTACTCTATTTATAATCAATTTGTTACATTTTAATCTCATCACTTCTTTTTGAACGTTAAATCTACGTCCGTATATTAAATTTATCTTCGGTAATTCAGTGTATAATGAAGTCTGCATTTGTTTATATGCCAAAAGTTTCCCATAACTATACATATTTCCTCTATTCTAACTCGCACAGTTAGCTAAGTATCGTATGATGAACGTATGGCTTCCAGTTCTACCTGTCTACCTGCGTTCTTAACAAAATCACTGTATCACATAAAGCAGTATACAGTAAAGGGTTTATACCGTTTACTGTATACTGTAGTGATGTAATACTGTAGCGATGTTTTCTTCGAAATCCACGCGGATGAAGTCGCGAGCAAAAGTTAGCGTATATATAAATTAAATGTAGGAGTGAGCATCACCTGTTCATTACTAGAAAAATATTTCACATACAATTCATTGCGTACCGTCCATATAGATCGCTAGTACAGAACTATTCGATTTAATAACGAATTATAGATGTTATAAAAATAACGTTACTTACATAAGTGTCTGTAGTGGATTACGGAAAAATCCACAAACAGAGCAGTGGAGTTTTAATTAAATGCAATATAAACGCATGCTGTACACCAACGAATAAATTATTAGCGAGGGTGGATGTGCAAGGACAAGTTAACACTCGGACAGCAAGTGACTGTGACTAAATCCTGTACTGAAGGAATAGCATTTAGCATTATGTTTATGTAAATGATATCTGCATAATATGCAAATACGTACAATAGTATTGGGAAAATTTTATGCTTTTAAATATAAGTAAATGTTATGAATTCCATTTTTCCTTTTTGTAATTTCTCAAAAGAAAAATTACGAAAAAATGGATTCAAAAATAACTCGATATTATTTTCTGGAACTTTCACTGAATACAATTTAAAATAATTTATAAATATAATAGTTTACTGTTTGTTAAAATTTTAATAATTTTTTACAAGATAATTTTTTAGCAGTTGTAATTTTTTTTCTCAGGAAGTGTAGCTACATTGGTATTCCAAAGTTTCTGAGTATTTTTTTTTATCAACAATCGTTATTTCACTTACAATCGTTGACAACATAGAAATTGAGAACTGTAGTTATAGGCAGTTACAGTAAGCTTATTTCAGTTATTTAGGTAATTTAATTCCTATATTGTAGTTAGAATCTTAAGCTTATTCAGATTTATCTGAAAATATATTTAGGTATATTGAAATTGCTTTAATTGCTCCCTCAGAACACCTAACTAAGATCTATAAGTTAAATTCTCTCAACAACAAGGCTAAGTAACAAAGTAAGTAAAGTGCTATAATAATCGAACTAAAACACATTTGCAATATTTTTGACAATTTCCTCATATTCCAAATTAATAACTACATACGAGTAAGTCATATCCACATTATTTTTTCCTTATAAACGCAGAACGACACAGCTGCAATGTTATTCTGCAGAGTTTGACGACAGCAAATTGTTACATTTAATTATGTAACACGTTCCGTGGATGATAAACAACAACGTAATTTGCTTCTACATTAACCGACCACTGGAAATCCATTACAAAAATTGAACTTTACTAAAAATCTAATGAAATAAATACAGAAAAATATAGGACATTATATCTGTCGAAGCAGCAACACCAGAAGGGCTAAAAATATGTGTGACGTCAGCATTACTGACGCCACTATTATCTCTTTTTGAACCTATAATAAAAATCACTAAACCAACAATAACACAATAATTTATTTAACACTGTATTTGCAATCAGTTTGTAAAAAATTACAAAATTTTATTGCATTAATTAAATATTGACAATGAATTTCATCTTATAATTTTATTTTGCTTCAACGCCAGCTATTCTTGCGCCAATATATCCTATAAATGTCGTTCAATTTATTTCATATAATACTAGCGACTCACTCCGGCTTCGCCCGGGTGACAGTCATATTGTGACGCCATTTTTTCCATTTTCGTTATTGTGATTTTCTTAGAAACATACCATTCAAATTTTAGACTTTTCCAGCAGGTTTCTCCAAAATTTCCTTTCATGCATACCTTGTCCTGGCAATTAAATCAACAAAAAAAAATCAAATCAGTCGGCCGTTCTCGAGTGATGGTCTTTCATATGTGTGGCAATTGATGTTTATTTATATAGAAGATATACATATATGGTATAATAATAGATTACTAGCTTTTGTCTGTGACTGATCACTTGGAAAGAGTTTGACTATTTTATATTTGTAAACGCAATTGCGTCACAATGATGAATACTGAGATAAAATGTAGAGATACAGAGTATAAAACTTATATAAATTATGTTTCTGTTAATTTTAACAACTAATTACTGACTTTCAAATATTAAGATATTTCTATTTAATATTGAGTATTATTTTAAATAATATGCACCAAATTTTTGTAACACTGGTAAGAGTTCCCATTTTGCAAAAAACTCTTTATTTATCTCTTAGTATACTTTTTTCAGCAAAATTTCTAATAAAACATTCTTTTTACAATACTATATAAATAATGTAATTACATAATATACATACATGTAAATACTGTAATTTTCTCTCTCATGTAAAAGTGGAATAATGTAATAGCTTTATAATATTTATAAATATTACATAACAATAAATACTACCTAATATTACCTACACATTTATAGAAGTAGGGGAAACTGGGGTAAAATCGGGACGCTAAGGGAAATATTAAAAAAAATGAATATTTCAAACATTATAAATTAACTTTATTAGACTTCGTTTAGTATAACTAATGAATCACATATTTGGTCAACGAAATCACAGTTTTCATTATTATAAGTAACAAAAATAAAATAAAATTCAAACGTTAACTTTTTACGGTTTTGCCCCATACCTGGTCCAAAACCAGGTACATCTACATCTTATACCTAACTTTGCCCCTTAACAACGGAAACAATGGAACTGATCCAGTTCGTCTCGTTCCCAACCAGTACAGCCTTCGTGGGCCCATTTCTTACACTTAAAACATTGCACCTAATCATCATTTGATCGCATATTTCCGTAAATTTCAGTACAATAAATACACTTATCGTCTAAAACCGTCTTCGTACGTCTTCGACGTAAAAATCCGTAAAGCCAATCCATTCCAGCTAATTCGGTATCTTTGTTAAAATTCTGATCTATACAATTTTTTCTGACCTTTTTTGTACTGACACATTAAATTTTCTTGCTCAGCTGTAAAGACCGTCTTAAAACGTCCTAGGCCTTTTTTTGAAGCATCTTCGAGATTGTTATTTATTCGGTACCTCTTTACTCTGTCTTCCAGGGTTGATTGTGTACCGAGAATTTTCGAGAAGCGAGACGATATCCACATTTTCCGTCTGTTACTTCTAAAATGGCATTTTTCATACATTCTTCACAGGATTGTCAGTTTGTTGTTCTTTTAAAATTTCGTGGCATTTTGTCGTGAACTGTAACAATTTATCATACAAAATAACATTAAACAAAAAAGAGATAGATAGTTGTACAAAACCAGGTACCACCCAGCATTACCCCGTACGGTTTTACCCCAAGCGCACCACAGAGAAACAAAATAATCAAATAACCTAAAAACATGCAGCAATAAAGATTCAACCAATTGTCCGTTTACCTTTAATACATACTTAATCTTTGCAAAAAATCAAATTCCACTTACCTTGACACACAGAGTTATAGAACAGCTTTGAAATCTGTCGAATATTTCAACAAACCTCTGTAAAAACTTTGTTATTAAATATTTTCTACGAGCATGCACGCACGTCATCTAACTTTTGTTGACAAACTGTTCAAGATGGCTGACTGCAGTGAACGAAGCACGCGGAAATTTGAAACGCATTAGAAAGCCTTAGTGCCGTGTCCCAGTTTTACCCCCATACCCGGTTTTGGACCAATCTCCCCTACATGGACAGACACATTTAATCATGAGTTTACTTATAAGTTGTATCAATTTACTGCATATTTTATTTCATTACATACACACATACATAAGCCTGGTCTGAAATTAACAGGCAGTGAATCTTTTTATGGTTCCATAGATAAAATTGCAAATACGTAACCCCTATAGTAGTGTTATTATGTCTGTCAGTTTATCTGTCAGTATGTCACAATCGATTTATTTCGTAACCTCGTGCACCTACGGAAATGTAGTTTTCTAAATTGATTTATTCCCCTAGTTCATTGTGTGTGTGTGTGTAGTTTCTAGTTTGAAGTGTTGTCTGGAGACTTATCGCCAAGCAGTGGCGTCAAGCAGTGGCTTTGAAACACATTGATACTCTGTTGGATTGAAACATGAGAAAAAGAAATGCGTGTCTCATTTGTATTAAACTATATAAATGCATTGAAGCGACAAAAGATATTTCAACATTTTGTCTTTATAAAAATTGCTAAACAAATTATAATACGAGAAATAATTTTTAGTTTTTGGTAATAATAATTTTAGTAATAGTAATTGTTTTCATTTCCGTTGCGTTTCCTCAGAACGTGTCGCACGTCACGATTAACGTCAAAACATTTTTAGCTTTGCCTAAAAATAAAGATATTCAAATTAGGTTCTCATTACACCGCAGGGGTTCACGTTAATGAATTGTTTGAATAATTCGAATGCCGTTGCTACGAATTTCAGTAGTATTATGTTGAATTAGCGACATTGAGGGCCTGTTTCACTTATGCGTTTAAATCCTTAATTTGAACTAATTACAAAGTATGGTCAGTATTTATCTGTGGTATAATATATTTTTTTTATGTTTTATTATTTCAACTGACATTTTTAACTACTAATTACTTAAATATTAAGTACATACTCACTAACTATACTTATAGATTTCTATAAATATACGGTTTTGCGATATTGCGATATTACTACCCCATTCTATTGTTTAGGTATTCGTGAAATTTTGAACTCAGTATTTTACTCGTCTTCCGATTGAGCAATAAACAAGACAAAGAGAATGTAAATAACACAAACACCACCGCAGTTAAGGTAGGTTATGCTGCTAATTAACGAACGAGACCCTGGCGACCGACAAATAGCGATATGCCCACTGAGAAATTCTGCGTAGCTGAATATCGATAACGGCCAGCAACGTCACAGGTGTTCGGAGTTGCACTGCGATCGCCACCCTATCCGGCTAGCATGGCTATTGTAGGTAATTTCCTTCTTTTTGAAAGAGGGCTATGTTCCACAGTGAACTATTAGTAAGATGTAAAAAAATTACTCAAAAAGACAGCGTAATACAAAACTTTTTATAAAAAGGAGCTTATCTAAATTGTCTTGTGGTCTAGATATTACTGGCTACGCCCCCAGTCCGTTACGTAATTAATTTTATATTCAAAATACCTTAGATACAAGCCGAGTTTTGGGTCACAGCATTGGTATTATTACTTGTCTAAAGTACATATTAAAAAACCGGCCAAGTGCGAGTTATACTCCCGCACTGATGATTCCGTACCACCATACGATGTATTTGTATTATGTATTTACCGATAAACAATTTTTTTTTACAATATAAGTCGTATTCAAAAATAGTCTTTAACTTCGCAGACGAAAGATACGTTCTCCCATATTCTCCAATTGCAAATGTAAGCTTGTAATATCAAATAACTACTAATTTACGATTTTGAAAGTTTTTCCTTTACTGGTGTTGTGATACCTTGCTTCTTGCCAAATTTCGTGATTCTAGGTCAATGGGACCCTATAGTTTTTAATTAACTTGCAAATGCCAAAATATAGGGCATAGTTTAAATGACCGAATTTTTTAGAAGCGAAGCGTGATTTTTTTTACGGCGTCAAGAGATAACAAACATAAATATTAGATATTAATTTGAACTTGATATCTCAACACGTTCCTGAGAAGAAATGTCTTCACAGATGGACATGCAAAGGGACAATGAAGTCATCTTATAGAGCTTAATTTTTTCGTTTTGAGGTACGAAACCCTAACAAGAGTGTGCCGGAGACAAAATAACCTACGATACTGTTGTAATTTAGATCAAAGTAAAAAATAAATATTGAGTCCACGATATGTACTTAATATATTTTACTTAATATATTAACATATTTTATTGCTAGTAAATTCTTTGCTCTACATTAAGATTTAGTGATAAAAATAAAACCTGCGAGTAGAAAAAAAAATATTAGTTTATTCATCTTATATTAATAGTAATATTCGTTCACGAAGGTTTATATTTTGATGCCCAGAGTCATCTTGAGAACTTTTTTAAGTAAAATTTTATTTAGAAATTTACCATTTTGTAAATAAATGTTGTTTGGAACTCTCTGTAAGTGAATAGTACTCGCACTTGACTTATTATTGCTTTATTTCATTATGTATATATAATTTATAGAAAAAGGACTAAGCAACCCGTAGGTTATAACAAAGCTACAACATTTTTGCATCACTATTATTATCCAAGTATGAAAAAGAAAACCCTAATGAGCTTGGAAACTTATGTAGGTAAAATATTGAGTATGTAAGTAAATTCTGATATCGTTAACGTGAAAATAGAAAGCTTTTAGCTTATCCTATGGCTTTCACGTGACAATTAAGGCCAAGCTTATTATAGGGCTGAGATTTTTGTGTTATTTCACTTAACTTTTACGAAATTCTCATGTAGTCGTTTTGGTATCTACTTCTATATTGATAACATATTTTTAACTCACTAGGTTTACTAACTAATGAGAGGAAAATATCTGAAATTTCTTGAAACAATTTATCGACTGTTCAATTTATGTTTACTGAGTTTTACTGGATTTAGTTCAGTTTACTGAATTTATGTTACTGAGATCAAGCTGTATCTTTCACTCCTAGCGCCTGGAAATAACGCTACGTATTGTGACATCACACTTCGGTAGCTTCGTCTCTGTCTAGCTTATGCTCACTCTGCCCTCACTTATGGAACATACAATCCAACAATTATTTTATTTATAAATTCAAGTATGTACATAATATTTCTTCCATTCTTTCGTTATTGTGATTAATTTTTAAATTAGCGACCTGCACCGGTTTCGCCCCGGTGGGATGTTTGCAACAAACCAAATGTTTTTTATTGAGATTTTCGTTCAAAAATACCATCCGAATTTCCGACATTTCCTGCGGATTTTCCAAAAAAATTTCTTTTTTACAAACCTTGTTCTGACAAATACAAACAGAACAAAAAAGAAATCAGTCAAATCGTTCAAGCCGTTCTCAAGTAATTCTCCGTTATACATGTGAGAATGGATTTTTATTCATATAGATAGTCAAATTATCGTATGAAACATATTTAATTCAGAACGAAGAAGAAAAAGAACCAACCGGCCTATGATCTAACGATAATTTGGAGTATTTCTTTCTGCCCCTCGTTGATTCTGGTTAGCAAAGGACTGAGAATAATAAAATATTATCTGAGATTCGAATTAAAATAGACCTACTGCATTTACTATAGCATAATGCAATAGTTTTTTGAATCTGTTAATTTATAATATTCTATTTAAATACGCCTTCGTGTTGGAAATAACGTCAATGCAAGTAGCTACACGTGACTACTATCGCTTTAGTCACTTAGCATATCGTCCGCAGTTGCTTTTTGTGGCCTAGACGACGACGTTCTAGCTGAATAAAGCATGCCATTCATTAACTACATCTTGTTTAATTATTTATTTTGATTTAATTACTTATTTATTTACAATAATTATATTAATCATTGCGTTGCAGTATCATTCAAGTAGTCACATTATAAACAATTTTATTCAAGATTTTTTTTAATTTTGTTACTTACTTCTTCGTTTTGACTTTGATTTGAGAGAGGAAAAAAATTTAAACATGCTAGCCGATTATTTTCCTGCACAGATATAAGCGTTTATATAAAAAAACTGGTATAGACGTTGTGTTAATAACTTTTAATTATTTCGTTTGACTTCGTCATTTATATGTTTTAATATCGATTACTAAATTTGATATGAATATGTGGCTTATTTGTGCTATGATGTACTGCCCAACCCTAATGGGAAATTATGTAGAGTCAAGACATGAATGATACGAGTACTATCGTTTAATAGCGAGTACTTTATTACTTGACTAATCTCGGTGATTGTGTCAACGTATTTATGTGAAAAAAAAGTGTATTAACATGTTATAGATTTTATATTTAACTGCTGCTGTTATTTTAACTTTACGATGAAAATAGCGTAAAAATGTAAATAACGTATTCAATAATTGGAACCTTATTTTTCGATAAATCGAAGGTTATGCTGCTATTGAATTTTAAAAATAGTATTGGCATCAAAGATTCCAAAAAAGATTACTATAGTTTTTTATAAATTTCAATTTACAAATGTGATTATATTATTATTTTAAAGCAATTACAAATCTACAAAAAAAAAACAAATATCTAATATTTTATATTAAAATCGCGTCATATTAATTCATTAAACGTCTGTCATGGTAAATAAAATCACTAGAAATACATTATATCTATAAAGCTTTATTTACTGCATTAGAAATGACGTGCAATATCACTAGTAGACCTTTATTTTCGTTTCGTGACTTCTAGCTTTGTTACGTTGGAATGTCACAGAAACATTTTTGGTATTCTCGCAAAATATTCATTTGAATGTAATGTTTTGCGGATAATTACCTATTGTGCCGAAGCAATACTTTATAATGGCTGCGAATCATTTTATTATCAATCAGTTTATTATTGGTAGAAATATTATTTTCTAAGAGCAAAATTCGGAATAAGATTACAATATTAAGAATGCAGTTACATATAAAAGAGGTATATTATGATTTACTAAAGTGTGAATATGAATAAAAATATAATTTCATGTCTTGTAATATCAACTACTTTCAAGGGTGAAATCTATTCCAATAAACCAATCGGTCGTCCCGGGATCGATTTCCGGTTACGACTATTTTTGAATTGTGTGTGGTGTTCTTTCTGTTCGTTGCGTGGTACTTATTTTATAGAAAAGCGTAAATTGGTAACCTTAAAATTAATGAGAAATAAAAAATAACACGGGTATTTTGAACCCATTTCGATTTATTAAATATTTATTAATTTATTTTTCATTTGACGTTAATTTATCAAATGATCTTTTTTGTCTGAAATTGTTACTTATAAGGTATTTGATTATTATCATTAATAACACTACCTTTCGATTATTTTCTCTTCCGTTACTCCATTTTATTGGGGTTTTCATACATTTAAAACGTAGACAAAGACTTGAAGCTTATACTTTACGGTAGTAAACTAATTAATCTGTGCTTATACTATAAAATAATATTACTTTGTACAAGAAAATTTTAAACGGGTTTTAAGTTACAATTGTGGTTACGATACACAATAAAATTGTTTTATTGTGTAATATTTGCCACGTGCGGTGTTGACGTATGTAAAATATACACGCTTTCACTTTTCAGGCCAAACGTGACGCAAGGCCAACCGTTTACCTAAACGCATAAATCAACGCCTCCTAAAATATACATAACATGGATTAAGCCGGGACCCACTCACTTAAAAGTCCTTAGAAATGATTAATTTGGGTAATTAAAACGAATTAGGTTAATGTGTGTGGGTTTTGAACACAAACCCCTTTTTTTCGTGCTTGCGCCGCGGCTTTCCGCTTATCAGATGGCATTAATCACAATTTCCACCCCCAATTAAAACCGCTACAGCCTGCCTTTGTACGGTAAGAAGCTTGCTTTTATAGTTTATTTCTCAGTTTAACTTCTGTTAGTTAGTTGTTCAACAAAATGGTTAAATAACAACAAATGCTTTTATGGCAACAATAAAACTTAATACGTACTTTACAGCTTTATTTAGCTTTGGACATTTCTTTACGGACAAATAAAATGTCTCACATGAATCTCTTTAACGACTGACTCAAAGTTTCAGTTATAAAAATGTAATAGTAATATATCTTGATCAAAATAGCTATGTCGAAAAATGGAAAACGTAGCGAATACAACGCAATATTCGTCAATGTTTGTCAATTATAAAAAACTGAATGTACGGCCACAAATCATTCTAACACCTGAACGCGCGTTATCGCGTCCACGACGTGAAAAATTACCGTCTCTCAAACAAAACAGTCACAGTTTTCCACGGCAACGCTAGGGGGCGCCGCTAGCCGTAAAAATAAATTGTTAACGACAACAGCCGTGTATGAATTAAACAACGCTTTAGGCTCAAAGTTTTATAAATAAATGATCGCATTAATTGATTTTGTTTCTGTTTGTCTTTATTTTATTCGATAGGCATGAAGTCTGCGAAAGGGCACAAACGGTTAAAGTCTGTAAACAGCAAAAATCAGCTTAATAATAAATTCACTTCTGATACTTTTGAAATATTTTCAAATTGATTTGATTCATTTAAATAGTATAGCATAAGAATCGTAAAAATAACGAAAGCAATAAGTTAAATGCACGGTAGCTGAAAGATAAAATATTTCTACCCATTACAGTAAATTTCACTAACGACGTTGAACGTAGGTAATGTTTGTGTAGACTACACACAAACATTCCATACTATCCTGTACATCAATGTCCTTTGACCTGGCCACTCTTTGACCGAACTTCTGATATATTCACCTTGAGCACATTTAACCGGGAAAGTGTTCTCTGTACAGTGATGTCGAAGTGCATACTACATAAAAAATTCGAAAACAAATATAACTCCGCTTCAAAAACATTTTTAGTTTATATATTATCGTCTATCTTTTAAATCTATCTTCTTCTTATATACTAATATAAACCTGTAACATCTGTCTGTAATTACAATTTTACTAACAAATTTTGTGATAAGTAGTTATTTTATGACTAACTTCGATTCTACCATTTATAAAATTGTTGTCTATCTGTCCTTTTATAACTAAAGAACGGCTTGACCGATCTTAATGAAAATTAATATGTAATAATAACATGTGATTGCGCTCATAAAAAGCTACTTATTTTTTAGAAAATTTACCGTTAAAGGGGTGTAAAGAGGGATGAAACTTTGCATGGGAAATGGTAAACCGCTGAACCAATTATGACGATATTTGGCAGGGAGATAATTTGACATCAAAAAACGGACACGGATTATTTTCTTTTATCAAAAATTTGCTATTAAGAGGGTGAAAAGGGGGATGAAACTTTGCATGGCAAACGCTAAATCTAAGTAATGATAAAATTTGGTGCGGTGATAAGACTTTTTTTATCAAAAATACATAGGCTACATTTTTTATCAAAAATCTGTGAAAAGGGGACGAGAAGGAGGAAGACGAAACTTTTTACGGGAAACGCTAAATCGCTGAACTTATTATGATATAACATGGATATAGTTTGACACCTGGGAACGGACATAGGCTACATTTTTATCAAAAAACTACCCCTAAGGGGATGAAACCTTGAATGGAAAATGCCGAACTACTGAACCAATTATTATGATGTTTCACGTAGGCTAGACATAGACTTCTTTTCAAAAACAATCTTTAAGCATACTATGTACATTAGGGTGTCCCAAGCTATAAGGGAAACAATTTTTTTCGCAAAATTTTGTACGCATACCCTTTTAATTTTTTATATTTAATATTAATAACACTAATAAAAAATATTATTGCAATAGGATTACAATAACCCGTGCCGACTTGAGGTTACACTTCAAGTCAATTAGTTGTATAGGGATTACTATGGAATTATTTAAGATTTTTTAATGTTTTTTCTGGTGAAATAAGACTCAACTGTATTAAAAAGGGTATTTAATATTATTTTATATAAAAGTAATATTACTGAGAATATTTTTTTTCATAGTTTGCTTTTTACAGTCTGGACATAGCTTCATGTGTCCGGACGGAGATGTACGCAACGTAACAAACACTGTTTCTGTTGCTCCTCAACTGTAATCAAATCACAGAAGTCCTACATTAACTTGACCGCTTTTTCACTGTTCTCGGCGGCTAGCAAAAATAAGCATTCCTCTATCAAGCTTTTGCTCAAGGAGCACACAGACGCCATTCCAGTCTAATACTGCTTTCTAAACAGCTTGTGCCTGTTCTTTGCCCGTACAGAAATTAGCGCTTTCTTTCACAGTTAAATTCACCTTATGATATGAATATTACAAAACAATACTGCAAGAACTTTTCTATTTGAATGAAGTTTCGATGCCGTCGCTTGATGTTTGGCATCACCTATTAAGTATAATATATCTTCCTTATAACTACGTGATTATACCGATATGTTTACTAACAAAAAAATACGTACATAATTGATAAAAGAATAAGAAACTATAGACTAATTAAGACGTAGGATTGCGCGCTCAAGTAATCAAGTACTGAAAACTTTACATGCAAGTCGGCACGGGTTGCAGTGATTTAAATTGCTCGAAATTTTATTTGGCTACATTTGTTTTAACATAAAACATATAAAATTAGAGCGTATGCGTTAAGAAAAAACAACTTTGATTTTTTGGGACACCCTAATGTACATGTACATATAATCTAACCTAACCTAATCCGGGAAAGCCGCGAAGAAATTTCTCTTTGTCTTTCTGTAATTACAATATTGTTGTAAAATTTTGTGATAAATAGTCGTTTTACACTAACTTCGAATTTTTGTTTGTCTGTCCATCTGTATGTCATTTTATAACTCAAGAATGGCTCGACCAATCCTGATGAAAATTTGCACATAATATAGGCTACTTTTTTATCAAAAATTTACTCCTAAAGAGGTGAAAAGGGGGACCGCTGAACCAATTATGATGTTATTTAGCATGGAGATAGTTTGATATCAGAAATCGGACATAGGCTACTTTCATTATCAAAAACTTACTCCTAAGAAAGTGAAAATGGGATGAAACTTTGTATGAGAAATGCTAAATCACTGAACTGATTTGATGTGTTATGGAACCAGTTTGACACCTAGAAACGGACATAGACCACTTGTTTATCAAAAATCTATCCCTCAGAGGATGAAACTTTGAATGGAAAATGCTAAACCACTGAATTAATTATGATGAAATTTGGTTCAAAGATAGTATGCGCCCGGAGGCAGATGTAGGTTAGACGTAGGCTTTTTGTCAAAAACAATCTTTGTACGTATATACATGTTCATGTAATCTAACCTAATCTGGGAAAGCCACGAATAAACTTTCTGCGCAGACGAAGTCGCACGTACAGCTAGTATACATATAAACTTATATAATTAAGTATTACTCTTTGGCGATATTCTCTAGACTTTTACGAATGTGCGTGTGATTAGAGAAAGATCACAGTACAAGGATACACAGGTGATCATGGCAAATTTTTATTTGTATGTAGCCAAATTACTTAAGATTTACGAGTATTTTGCAAATAATTATTTCATGACCGTCTCATGAGCTGACATCAATTACACTAACAGTGCGAGTTTGCCATACTTACCACAACTGTTTTATTCATGGTTACACTCGATGAGATAGAAAGAGACACGAAAATTCGTTTGATAACACGGTGATAAGAGCGGCAAATTATAATGGCCTCGTTCATTATGTTTTTTGTTCCGAAGTTTGATCCAAAGAGGTTAAAGGTTAGTGGAGTATGAACGTAAACAATGAGTGTTTCATGTTATTTTATTTAATTTAATGATTTTGTACCACATATTACGTTAAAATTTTTGCTTTCTGCACTTCTCCATAACATAGACTTTAACAATGGCAAATCTCACACTCCTACGTGCGCGCAATATTCTTAAAAAGAAATCCGAAGTTTTCGTTTCACGTATTAATGTAATGGATGTAGGCACATATACAATACATAAAATAGTATATATTCACTGCACACACATCACCTATATACAAAAAATATGAGAGACAATTTAGTGTTTATTATTTTGGGTTCTGAATTTGAAACCTAAAGCCTCACACGTGTTCATGCATCCGTCCGTCTGTCCGTCTATCAAAATCAATTTGCTCAGAAAGCCAAAAACTTAACTTGAAATTTTGCATAGTGATACGTCCTATAAATCTAGATATTTTACAGTTGTTAACTGGTGGTACCAGGTGCGGGGCCTGTCCGAATCATTAACACCATCTTGCTCGCTAATCTTGCCATAAAACAGCAGTGCTTGTACTGATATGTTTTCGTGTGGAGACTAGAACTGCCGGAGAAATTTCTGGTATAAAAGTTGCATCTTGCATCTTGGGCCTCAAGGTCCCCAATGCATTTGCATTCCGAATTTCTTAATAGCCTCGGTAATGGCCTCAATCAGCTTATTTTCATGTGGACTGTTTACTCGTTTGTTTTTGTTGTCTTTCCAGTGGTATAAAAAAAAATCATCGAAGGATTAATGATAAGGCAACAGTCAAGTTAGATACGAGATAGTAACTTGAACACTCCCTCGTATTTAACTTAAAAACTGTTAGACCTAAAATTATAAATATTTCAGGGAATATAAAGTATTTCGCAAAGCTTACAGAAAAAATATAACTCAAGCCCTTGGCCTTAGATTTCTACAAATCTAGTTAAGAAATCGTCATTTTATAAATGTCACACGGACCCTCTGCGCGAGTTATACTCGCACTTGATTATTTTGAAATAAGTTTTATATAATTATAATATATACACATGTATATATTTCTTGTTAGAATTTATAAGTTCTTAATTTTAATCTGTAACTCAAATGTTTAATGTTTCAGCGTCCTAAGTTAAAAATCCATAGTTTAATATTATAAAATTTCATAAATAAGTTAAATTCGTGGCACGAATCTCGTAACTTTCAATGCAATTAAAACATAAAAGAAAGCTATGCAATGTGTCTTGGATTTTAGAACCCTATAAATTTGTCTTCACTGGTACATAGTTTGACTCACATAGTCATAAACTAAGATATTATGTTAAACGACATTTGACTAACATCGTAAATGAATTTTTCGTTCCGACATATCTATTAATAGACATTGTGCTTTACCCGGCACAAAATAAGATTCATATTAATTCAGAAATGCAAGACAACATTTTTCATATCATTCAAGCAGAAAACACTGGTAGAGCTCTTCACCTATCATAAAAGGGAAAACTTTACAAATCTACGGATTTCTTACGCTTTAAGGGACACATAATATATTTATCTGCCCCTCGACACATACACAATGGTCGGAGTTCGTCAGTTTAAGGATTTCCTTAAAGTTGACGTTCGTTGTTTATGTACGTACTAATATAGAAATATCATTTGTAAGTACTTAAGTATGTTACGAACTTTGTGGAGGCTGTCAATGTGTGTATAAATTATTGTTAATAATTCGAACACAGACAAATAAATGATTTAAGCACTAAGAGTTGTAGATTTTAAAATATAAGCAACCTGGTTCTCAGAGTACTGTTAGGAATTTATTCCCTGCAGATTAATATAGAGATAGTGATGAATTATCTACATCTCTGATGTCGTCATTATTCACAATTCGTAGGTTGTACTACCACCTATTAGATCACTTTTACTCAAAAATGTCCTCTATCAATGCATACCACTGAACCTGATAAATAAGTAAATTAGTCTAATTAGATGAGAATAAATTGTAGGGTGTAGACGAACGGCACCGTACCGATTATTCCACTTATTTCTTGTCATAAATAGAAACGAAGAAAAATAGAATACTTATAATTTAAAAAAACACGTTATAAAAATTCTGCAGGCTATTGAACATTAGTTTCAAAGTACTACACTCTTTAAGTAGTCTTATGTGATTGTTCTTGTTTGTCAGCAGATGCATTTTTTGCGAAATGTGAATTACGAATTGAGAAATAGTACATTTCGATACAAGTGTGGAAAGTATGTCATTTCTTCACGAGTCCCTGTTTGTTGTTGCAGTCAACAATAGGGACGAGTGGAAATGACAATTCTGCACGTGCATTGAACGACGTTTTTTAATACATTTGCGAAAAAAATATAAATAAATAAAAAAATGCAGAAATGTAATTTCGCGGGAGTAAGTGTCTTTTTTTTTTAGAGGACATGACAAGGCAACGGCTTCTAAGCATTCAGCCAATTCAATGACAATAATTAATTTAAATACAAAATAATTTTAATTGCGTTATTTATTTATTTACATTATAGTTACGTGTATGTTAAAAAAATAAATTTATTTTAAATTGAATTCGTGTGTTAATAGTATTTACGCTGTAAAATAGTCATTTCATACATAAATTTTGTACAGAAAACTTTTTGATTAAAAACCTTCATGCATTTGGATGTTATATGCAGGAGGAAGAGAAAAAGCACTAGTGCGGAAAAGAATAACTTTCCGCACGCTAAACACACATGAAAAAGTCTACTTTTTGAGCAAATATAATAAAAAAAACTTTTTTCTATCGGTTTCATTTTCAAATTGAGCCTATAAAAAATTGTTACTGTTTGATTATTTCAACTAATTCTAATTAGTACTATTGGGAGTGACGCGGTGTCGTTCATTTGCTGTAGATATACTTTATGCATTTCTTTCACAGAAAACGGATAATAGTTTGTTCACAACCTGATTATAAAATTCTTAGTATGGGTTTTTTACTGATTCAGAGCTATTGGATATGGTGTTCATACTTACACTGTATTGCTAAGTGAATGCTCCAGATTTTAAATTACAGCAATAAAAACTAGTCTAATACTAATATAATGAAAGAAACGTTATATAAGTTAATAAATAGATGAGAACATATTTGAAATTTGGAGTTATTGGGTTTTAAATTCCAGCAGTAGATGCGAAATGGAGAACCGCTAGAAGAAGATAGGCTACTAATCTATGATATTACGTACTCGTGGGGTCATTGCTTACAGCTAAACGTGACAGCAACATAGCTTATTCACACTCTATCACATTATTTAAGTTTAAATCTATTATTTTGTAATAATATTTACTGGACTTATCTTAAATAAAAGTGAAAGTGAGTGGTAAAAGAAGCCAAGGAAGACCAAGGCTGATTTATGAAGATCAAATAGCTAGAGTGTTACCCGACGGAAACGTCAAAAGCACTCGCATACCTAGGCGAAAATGTGTGAGGAGAATGATAAGATTTGAGGAAGCGAAAAAAGTATGTAAGGATCGCGACACGATACGGCGTGAAGATAATGTATGTATCATTAATTATACTATTTACAGGACTAGCCTACAGGATAGCCTATAATCATTGTAACCTGTTATTGTCTCAAGAAAAAGTATTTACATAGACATTTAAAAAACCCTATAAGATGATCCCATATTTTTTATATACATGCACATGTACATAATTATCTTCACACTGTATCCTTAACGGAGCAGTCGGAAAGGACGGAGTGCTTACCGTCGTGGCTCTTAGCAGTACATTTCTTTCGCCTCCTCTAATCTCATCATTCTCTTCACACACTTTCGCCTAAATATGCAAGTGCTTTTGACATTTCTGTCAGCTAACACTCTGGCTATTTAATATTCATTAATTGGCCTTAATATCCCTTGGCCTCTGCTACCACTAATTTTAGCTTCATGAATCGTTCATCGGCCACTTTTCTTTAAATTTCGATTTCGATCTCCAAAACTATAACATTCATTCATATTCCTATTCATATTCATATCAATATTCTAAATGCGTAAGTCTGTCTGTCTGTCTGTTTGGTACGTTTTCACGGCTAAACCGCCAGACCGATTTTTATGAAATTTGGCATGGAAATGGTTTGACACTAGAAAACGGACATAGACTACTTTTTTTTTTAAATCTACCCCTAAAGGGGTGAAAAGGTCTATGAAACTTTGTACGGGGATGTTTCGTTGAGAAGCGAAACACATGTTGATTGGTGATTTTTAGAGTTTGAGCGGAAAATAGCTAAAGATTTTAGGAATTTATCACATATTATGGGCATCAAATGAAATGTAATACGCAGAAGGTTTTTAGATATGTGACGTCATCATAAATCTAATATGGCGGGTGTTTCATAATAGGAAATATTTTTTTTGTTTAACGCCAACAATATGGATATCGAATGAAATGGAATACGCAGGGGAAGGTTTCTGTATATTATGTGACGTCATCATTAATTCAATATGGCGGATGATCCGTAGTAGAAAATAACTTTTTTCAAGACTTCCAATAATATGGGTATCAAATGAAATAGCATACACAGGACAAGGTTACTGCGCATTTGACGTCATCATAAATTCAATATGGTGGATGCACCGCGATAGAAAGTAACTTTTTTCAAGACCTTCTCTAACAATATAGGTATCTCGGGTAATCTCAGTAACCCGGAGAAGTTACGGAAAAATTTTCCACGCGGACGAAGTCCCGGGTACTGCTAGTATATATTATATAATTTATAATGTTTACAATAAACATGGACAAAGCTGTTATTATACCATCACGGTGATCAGGGACTGTTGTTCCAGTTACATAAAAATCACAGTGAAAAATAACCGTGACTTCTCAAGCCGATAGCGTTAGACTGTTTTAGATACTTGGAACAATCTTGAAACGTTGGAACGTTTTGTAATGTGTATCTGCACTTGTTTTGATAATAATGCGGTTCCTTTTGAATAATTGTTTACTATGTGCAAATACCGGTACCAAAAATCCCTAAATCAATTCTGTTCAAAAATAATTCAAAAAATAAATCATACCTGTGTATGCGTAGAGTTTACAACTCTTATAGTTAGTTATAAAGTCTACATATGTGTGTATAAAATGCTAATCTAAAATTCTGAAAATATGTTATTAAAAGAAACTTTTCTTTATTTATGTGTACGGTACACACAAATTTTGAGTTCTGGAGTTTCTGTGTTATGCTTATATTATAATTCTTTAGTGATGGTACATTAAAAAATACTAGTTCCACTATCGTAACCTATCTAAAGGTTCCTGGAACGGCGCCGTCTGGAAATGAACTCATAACACTTTTATGAGAGAGCCGCCATGTTCACACAGCGCTTTGGCCGCAAATATGGCGACCATTAAAAATGTCCGCCGACCGTGCAATCAGACATTTTATGCTGTCTGTGTCATCTTAATTAAAATCCAGTATTTACTATTATTTTCTTCCAATGACATCAACTGAGCAATCAAATACTTTGATACTTCATAAATGTAATGAAAACTTTATAAAAATGAAATTAAGAAAGTAGATTGGCAATTGTAATGTAGTGGTGCTTCAGTGTTTGGTACGAGGTTAAATAATGTTACGCTCGGTCACATTTTGGATGGGTAATCTAGTTGCATTCCATCTCAATGGTCTTAATACTTTGAAAAGTAAGTTAGAAATATTGTAATCCTGGATATTGGTATGTGGAGGTAGTCGTTAAGCCAGTTCGAAAGGCTTATTATATGGAGTAATATAGCCTCTAAAGAAAAGGCTGATCTCTATTGACTATTTGTAATAATCATTTCTAAGCTTACCTACACGAATCTGCACTGGGTTTGTGTAGTAATGTACTATGGTCCGTCGCCTTCTCTACTCATCTATACATCTATTCATTTACTATGCATACATAAAATTGAAGTGTAATTAATAGGTGGTTTGTACGTAAATAAAACCCAAACATGCTTTTTTAAAATTTTTCTCTTTCTGTCTCTTTTGTCCCAAACGGCCGAACCGGTTTTCACGAAACTTTCATAGCAGGTAGAGGACTTTTTAGAGAGTAATCTAAGCTTCTTTTTATACCGGTACAATAATAAATTTATCGCGATTGAAACCGCGACGTACTGCTAATTTATAAATAAAAACTTAACGTGAAGAACTTAAAAACGAGACGGAACAACTGCAATTTCTTGAAATCATTGCTAGCGTCGGGAGCCATAAACAAGAGAAAATATAATAAGCCTCCGACTTCGGCAATGAATTCCAGACTCAATAATAATTTATAACTTTTATTTCTGTTTCCATTTTTAATATAATATTGTACCACATTGTAACGTAACACTATTTTGTAGGAACGGTGTTTTGAATTCGTGATTACGAATTAAATTTTTTATGCTAAATAAAATATGTTTTTCAAAAATAATTAATATATTATCCTTAAAATATTGTCTATAAGTAATTAACAACAATATTAAAACAAAATTACATTATTTACAAACATATAACATAAAAAATCAATATACAGACAGATTCTGAATTTATTAGTAAAAGTTTTATATAGTGAATTCGAACAATAGACGCACGGTAGCTACACCGCGATGCGTTCGTAACGTTCGTTCTCGAAGAGAACGAATAACATTCATTCTGCTGAAATTGATTTTTTTGACTCACCAGCGCTCACTCGTCTTAGTTGTTCTAAGTACAAATATTAAAAGAAAAACTATTCAGCTATTATAATACGAGTATACCTAATATTTGTAATTTTCTCCAATGTACTATCGTTTTGGAGACAATCTTTCTAAATTTATAATAGCGTAAAATTCTAAATAATACAATATAATTGTGAATCGAGTTTGATCTCGTACCGGGAACTCCGTTGGGATTGGACTCTGCCCCTTCTACTTACATCGCAAACACCAACATGTATTACCAACCAACAAGTAACAATAATCTACCTACAGCGCGGCGGTACGTGTTGCAACATCCGGCCATACCCAGAAAAGGAGGACAAGGGAAGTACGGTGCCGCGAAAGGACGGTGACCGCAGTAGATCTAAACTCATCGCTAGCCTGATCCACGACCCGCTTATTTTAATTTCTAAATTATGACTAATTCTTCTTAAATAAATGCAACTAATTTTTGTCTTGACTTAATTTTTTTTTAATTGAATTTTTTTTACTTAATTTTCTTAATATACTTATTTTGCTCCCTCAAGCTCCCCTAATATTATATAACTACATTGTATTTTTTGGCTTAATTTATTGTTTTTGCACAACTTACTCGGTAGGATATTTTCGAAATTAGTAATTAAAATGTCATATCCAATAAAGTTTTTACAACTAAATAAAGCTGAACTTGTCTATGAAGTAAAAATTAGAGCTGAAGAGCCAAAAGAAACCGTAGAGGAACTACGACAACAAATTATAAAATTGTCTTCAAAATTTCCTTCTGAAGAGGTTCTCGACTCCTGTTTTAATTACATTGATGATTAAATTATTAAAACTTTCGTGAGACATTATTAACGCACTAATTATTTAATACGGCTTTACTACCTATACCGATTACACGTGAGTAAAGCCGTATTAAATAATTAGTACATTGATGATATTAATGGCATCAAAAGTGCCTTATCTAAAATATCAAACAATTTAGAACAATTAAAGGAAAATCCTAAACAGAAAAGTTTAGTCGAACGTACACAAACTTATTTAAATCACGTTTATCATAGATTACAAATAGTGAGTGAGCCTGCTTTATCATCTGACTTTGTTTTGTTATCAGAAACCAAGGATTTGTTTCGTAAACACTATAATGAATTTCAGAGTATACTTTCTTGCATGAGTGGTGATACATACAATATGCAAACTGAACAGAATACCCTCAAACCAGAAACATCTAACAACTTAGGATACAATATTAATGTCAGTTGTGATCGCGAAATTGCGGCTGATATTGCTAAGCTCAAATATGATGGCAAACCTTGTGTGCGGTTTTTTATTTTGAGAGCAGATGAGTTTCGAAAGGCAAAGGGCGTGTCTGAAGAAAAAATATTCAGTCTTTCAACTTATATATTCTCGGGAAATGCTTTGCACTGGTTCAGAAGTGTGAAGGACTCTGATGATTCTTGGACTGATTTACTTTTAATGCTGAAGGAGGATTTTGACGTAATAGATTATGATTTTCGTATGATGAATGAAATTAGGAATCGTAGTCAAGCTGAATCTGAAAACATTACGGTTTATTTAGCTATAATGCATGGTATGTTCTCAAGGCTAACTAGAAAATTAAGTGAGACGGAACAAATTGAAATATTACTTCATAATATCCGACCATGTTACAACAATGTTCTAGCTACTTGTCCGAATTTAATATCAATGGAGTGCTTGCGTTAACTTTGCAAAAATTACGAACAAATTAAAACTCGTTCAGATAGGTTTAAGAACCACCGCTAGTAACTAACGATACTCTTGCTCCTGAATTTGCATATCAACCTATGAAAGATTTTAAAAAAGAACAAAAATCAACTTCTAATTTTAACCAATTTCCCAAATCTAGTAATCAAAGCTTTTTAACACTTAATAGATCTAACAGTAATTATAATAATATTCATAAAACTTTTGCTATTAATACTGAAAATACTAGTAAATGTAAATATTGTTATCGTTGTCGCAATAATTCTCATTATATGCGCGATTGTACTGCTGCACGTACAATATTTTGTTTTAAATGTGGCCTAAAGAACGTTCGTACACCTGATTGCCCTACATGTGATCCAAAAAATGACACACATTCAAAAAACTAAATTCAAAAAGTTATTGTAACGTCTCAAGTAGTTTCTTTGATAGCTCAGATTGGAGAAACTGGCTTGTGACTATTAAACATTTTTTTAATACCTATAGGGTTTCAACAATTTTTAATACTAAACCGAGTAATGACCCTCGCCCTTACGTAAAAGTCAACATTAATTATATTGAGAATCTTGATATATTGGGTTTGTTAGACTCTGGCTCTGCTGTTACTATACTTGGTAATCGTGCTCATGAGCCACTATTGAATTATAATTTAACTTTAAATACAGATTCTAAGATTACAATAACGACGGCTGGTGGTCAAAGGATAACTTCAATAGGGTACATCTTTTTGCCTGTAGTTTTTGATAAAGCACTACATGTTCTCAAAGCTCACGTAATTCCTCAGATAGAAACATCTTTAATACTCGGTATAGACTTTTGGAAAAAAATTGAAATTTTTCCTAAATTAAATAACATTAATTTTTACGATACTTCAGAACTAGCTTCATTTTCGTTATACTCAATTGAGTCGAAGACATTTTTACATTCTTACGATGACCTTGATACTTCGCAAAAACTTATAGTGGATAATGTAGTGGAACAATTTAGAAATATATCATTTCAGAATATCGGGTTAGGTAAAACTTCTTTCATAACACACAAAATAGACACTGGCGATGCAGAGCCCATTAAACAGAGATATTATCGGTTATCTCCTGAGAAACAACGAATAATCTCTGAACAGGTAGATGAGATGTGTTCTCTCGGTGTCTTATCGCCTTGTGAAAGCCCTTGGTTATAGCCCGTTCTAATTGTGGCGTAGAAGGCTGGTAAGCCTCGGTTGTGTCTGGACAGCAGAAAACTTAACTCTGTCACGAAAAAAGATGCGTATAGTCTTCCTTATGTTTCTGAAATTTTAGACAACCTTAAAGACGCAAAGTATCTATGTAGCCTCGATCTTTTTAAAGCATTCTGGCAGATTTCGATACACGAGTCTGACGAGAAAAAACTTCATTTTATGTCCCGGGTAAAGGTACTTTCATGTTCAATGTTACTGCATTTGGACTTACAAACGCACCGGCAACTCAACAAAGGCTCAATTCAATGGATTCGATGTTTGGTTCCGAATTTGAGTTAAAAGTGTTCTGTTACTTAGATGACATAATAATTATTAGTAGCTCTTTCGAAGAACACGTGTCACTTCTTCTCCGTGTCCTTGAAAAACTCAAAATTGCAAATCTTTCAATAAACTTTGAAAAATGTCAGTTTTTTAGAAAACAATTGCGTTATTTAGGCTATGTAGTTGATGCTCAAGGGTTACGAACTGAGCCAGACAAAGTAGAGGCTATTTTGCGTTATCCCACTCCCTCGACTAAGAAATAAATAAAACGTTTCTTAGGTACAGCTTCTTGGTACAGACGGTTTATTCTTAATTTTAGTACTGTTGCTGGTCCCTTAAACAGGCTCACTTCCACAAGGAAAAAAGCCCCTCCATTTCACTGGACACCGGAAGCTGATGAAGCTTTTCTAGCACTAAAGTCGCGATTAGTTCAGGCCCCAATTCTTTCGTGCCCTGATTTCAATATTCCCTTCAAAGTCCACACAGACGCCAGTAACTATGGCGTAGGAGCTATGTTGACGCAAACTATAGACGGTGTAGAACATCCCATAGCTTTTATGAGCAGGTCTCTTACAGGTCCTGAACGAAATTACAGCGTTACTGAAAGAGAATCACTTGCTGTTCTCATGGCTTTAGAGCACTGGCGTTGTTATTTGGAGAATGGAAAAACATTCACAGTCTATACTGATCACTCAGCTTTGAAATGGTTTCTTTCACTTAGTAACCCAACAGGTCGCTTAGCAAGATGGGGCGTTCGCTTGTCAGCGTTCGATTTTATCATTAAACACCGCAAAGATAAAGATAACGTGATTCCAGATTGTCTTTCTCGTTCTGTTCCAGTTGCTGACATTTCTAGTACTGTTGTTTCTCCAACTAACACAAATGACGAATGGTATCTTAACATCTATAATGGCTGTCAGAATTCTTCTTCCAGTTTTCCAAACTATTCTGTAAAGGATAATGTACTTTATAGATTTATGAAAAGTAAAAACACACTAACTGCCGAGTTTGACTGGAAGGAGGTAGTTTTTAAAGAAAGAAGGAGTGAGATTATTTCTAAAAATCATTCTGAACCCACTTGTGGCCACTTAGGCATATTTAAAACTTATAAACGGCTATTACTGCGCTATTATTGGCCAAGTATGTACGCAGATGTCGTCAACTTTATATCAAACTGTGAAACTTGTTTAGCTTATAAGCTACCGACTCATGGCACTTTAGGAAAAATGGGTAGACCTAAAGAGTGTAGTCGTCCTTTTCAAGCAATTTCAATTGACATTGTAGGTCCTCTGCCTATTACAAGAAAACAGCATAGTTATATTTTTGTTGTCTGTTGTTTTTTCTCAAAATATTGCCTTCTCTTTCCATTACGACGAGCTACATCTGAATCAATTTCCAGACTATTGGAAGATGGTGTTTTTATGGTCCATGGAATCCCTCAAACTGTCATTCTTGACAATGGTTGTCAGTTTGTTAGTAATGAATTAAAAAATGTATTCTCTAAATACAAAATTCCCAATATTCATTTTATTCCTAAGTATACCTCTCAAGTTAATAACGTGGAGAGGTATAATAAAACAATTGTAACGTATATTTCTGCATTTGTTAATGACGATCATAGAAGTTGGGATGTTAATTTGCCAAAGATACAATTTGCCATTAACAATTCAGTTAATGAAACTACAGGTTATACTCCGGCGTTCTTAGTTCATGGCAGAGAGTTGATTACGTGTGGGTCTCATTACATTAATAATGACATCCCTAACGATTTACTTTTCTTGCCTCGTGACATCTACGCTGAACATTTAGGTCATCTGGCTGGCATCTTCAACAATGTACAAGCTACACTATGGTACAGTCACGTAAAGAATTCTAAAAGATATAACACACGACGAAAAGATGCTGAATTTAAAATTAACGATATTGTCTGGAAATGTTGTTATTTTGAAAGTGACAAAAGCGCTCATTTTAGCAAGAAGTTAGCTCCAAAATTTCAAAAGTGTAGAATAATAGATAAAAAATCACCACTAGTTTACACATTGGAAGATATGTCAGGTCGCAATTTAGGTGAATGGCATATCAAAGATTTTAAGCTGTGCAATCCCTTGTATAGTTCTTAATATTTATTTATTTTTTATGCAGTGCTCTAAGTCATTGGCATATTAAGAATTTAGTTCCTTGTATAATCCTTGTTATTTTCCCTTGAGGTGTCTTTTGCATCACATCTAGTTGATAGTGGCACATACATTTTTCTTCATGGAGCGGACGATAACTCCTTAAATAAGCCTATATCATACATTTTAAATTTCTGTTTATGTTAACTGACTGTCAGCACTCATCACTAATTAAACGTATAATTTAAAAAGTTAATACGTAACAACAACTATTTACTTCAAACTATTTGAGTGCATTGCCACTAAGCGCAGTGTATCTCTTTTGTGCTATATGTCTCGCTATCTTATAGTATTTCGTGAAGACATTTTGAATGAATTTTGGAAGATGAAGTGTGAATGTAGAAGTAGTTTTGAAGTTGTTTCGAATGACAGGACATTGACATTAATTAATTTTCTACTAATAATCGGATCTTTCCTCTTAGATGAGTAAAAATCCTCTTTTCTGGGAGAGGGTGTACTGTAACGTAACACTATTTTGTAGGAACGGTGTTTTGAATTCGTGATTACGAATTAAATTTTTTATGCTAAATAAAATATGTTTTTCAAAAATAATTAATATATTATCCTTAAAATATTGTCTATAAGTAATTAACAACAATATTAAAACAAAATTACATTATTTACAAACATATAACATAAAAAATCAATATACAGACAGATTCTGAATTTATTAGTAAAAGTTTTATATAGTGAATTCGAACAATAGACGCACGGTAGCTACACCGCGATGCGTTCGTAACGTTCGTTCTCGAAGAGAACGAATAACATTCATTCTGCTGAAATTGATTTTTTTGACTCACCAGCGCTCACTCGTCTTAGTTGTTCTAAGTACAAATATTAAAAGAAAAACTATTCAGCTATTATAATACGAGTATACCTAATATTTGTAATTTTCTCCAATGTACTATCGTTTTGGAGACAATCTTTCTAAATTTATAATAGCGTAAAATTCTAAATAATACAATATAATTGTGAATCGAGTTTGATCTCGTACCGGGAACTCCGTTGGGATTGGACTCTGCCCCTTCTACTTACATCGCAAACACCAACATGTATTACCAACCAACAAGTAACAATAATCTACCTACAGCGCGGCGGTACGTGTTGCAACATCCGGCCATACCCAGAAAAGGAGGACAAGGGAAGTACGGTGCCGCGAAAGGACGGTGACCGCAGTAGATCTAAACTCATCGCTAGCCTGATCCACGACCCGCTTATTTTAATTTCTAAATTATGACTAATTCTTCTTAAATAAATGCAACTAATTTTTGTCTTGACTTAATTTTTTTTTATTGAATTTTTTTAACTTAATTTTCTTAATATACTTATTTTGCTCCCTCAAGCTCCCCTAAGGAGTAGGAGGTGACAACATAACATTTTTGCTCCATATATTATAATATACTTACATGTTACATTCGTCAAAATATAACATACTTTATCATTTTTAAAATGTATTAAAGTATAAAAATAAAGTTATCTTATTTTGTCATATTACAGCATACCTATATTTTCAAGTTCTTGAATTTAATATCCATTATGATGGAGTCTCATAAATTTTTTTTTTTAGTTTATGAATGTATGTCGTGCTACAGACACCATGCTGATTTTTCTACCAAAAAATGCAGTCCTGCGCGTAACTTAAATAAATGCAAATTAAATTATTTCGTAAATTAATACAATGAAATTGGTAAAGTGGTTTAAGCTCTTTGAACGGAAATATGAACATACGTTATATTTACATGCGCTGTTATAATCATAAATATCTTATTTACTTCGCTGGGGGACAATTCCGTATGACAATATAGATTTCGCCCATATGTCTTATTACGCGTAAACCACGTCAAAATCGTGTCTCCTTTAAACCATGTCGCGGTAAGGAAGAATGTATTCTGTATGCCCCAAGACAAATTGTCTATAGTACATTATAAATTTACTAGTACGTTCTGTACATAATTTTTGTAGTATTTGATTTTAAATATTTTTAATTAAAATTTAATTTTTTTAAATGAACAATGTTACTAATAGCTGTAACATAACATAACATATCTTCACGCTGTATCCTCAACGGGGTAGTCAGAGAGGACGGAGCAACAGGAGACGCGGTCCTTGCGAGTAGCTGTAACCTTACGTGTTATTTATTATTTTAAAGATTAAAATCATAGGAATGGCTATAAATGTAAAATATTCGATAAACAATTCACCGACAGCATGACAGAAGTATCTAATCATAAATGACATGCTCTTGAACATTTTTCTACAATGATGTTATATTGAGAAAAGAGGTTTTTCTACCAAACTTTACCTAGTATCTTCTCCTTAGTTTGTGATTTTACAAAAGTGATATTGTGAATATTATTTTATAACCAAATAATTCTTAATCTATTACTGAAAGAATTGTAACAAAAACGTGAATAGTAAACAGTTTTCATTGTCAATTTAATCGTAAGTATAATAATTTGCAACTAAGTACCATAATAGATTTTAATTCTATTAACGGGTTTCCAACATTATCTAGTCGATTACCTATATTTTGGTAATATTTACATTTGTTCGCAGACTGTATGAAAGATGTATGCAGTTGTGCGGCAAGTAAAAACAAATCAATTTTTCTGCTAATCAAGTAAATTCACAACAGACATAATCTTACTAATTTGTGATCACACCGAAACCACGCGATTGTCTAACGTGGAATTTTTGACAGTTCAAATCACGCAAACGTCACGTTAATTCCGCGCGATTTCGTTAAATGTGTCATGCGGAATACACTTTATGCAGATATCGTAGTTAAGTATGGAATTGACGTGGTTTCGAAGTAAGGAATCGCTAAATGGTCATAGTGAATTAGGCCCCTGTAGTCGAGTAAAAAGAGTTCTGTGACCAATATTGGGTCATAGATAGGATACATAGAGACATAATATATACCATACAAGCTAAAAACAAATTCAGATCTTAAAGAAATAATTCTGGCTGCAAAGAAACAGTTAAAAAAACAAAGAGCAACAAAATAGATATATGATGCTTTCTTCAAAAAAAAATTATTGATCTTATTCAAATTACCTAGGGTAGAATGTTGTAATATACATATTTACGATGATTGAAATAATATGGGTAAAACAGGACCGAAAAAATATATATACTTGTACGTTTAACTCGCTTCGAAAGGAGAATCTTAATATCAATGTTTTCACATTTCATATTACGTAGTATTTTTCTTCATTTCACATGGAAAAATTCAAATTCAACAAGATAATTCACCACGCACATAAGTAGGTACTGTAGGTACTGTAGTAGTCAATTAATCACCCTGTAAGGGTACATAATATCGTAACTTTCTTTATATGAATAATTTGTAACAACGATGACATGACTTAGAAAATGCGCTCAGGAGAACTATTTAAAAGTTTAGTCTTCAAGTACTATTCTTTTAAGTTCTTATTTATGACATATTTAAAAATAATACTCTATTTCAGGCAAAATAATAGATATTTTAATTTCATGTCATCTTATTTCGTCAACTAAAGTAAATAATTTATATAGATACACTTATGTCCATAAAAACATATTGACTAAAAATGTGTAGCTATCGTTGCTACATATTATGTATGTTTACTGTCATGCACTTACTTATAAGCCTAAATGACGTGAAACTTTAGGACCGCCTGCTACTTTGAAGTTTAAAAACTGTCTAATCTTAATGTACCATTATTATCTCAAAAATCTAATTTCAATATATGGATATGGAGTGCCTACATTGAAAATAAGAAGTAGGCCGTGCGCAGCAGCGGAAGTGGAAGGCTTATAGCACAAAGTTTTCTTAATCAATTTCTCACACTCGCTTCGTTTGCGCTTCCAGCCTACCGACTAGACTGTAATAAATCGATATACCGCTGCGTTAACGCACCAATAACAGTTTTTTCTCGTTTGACGGTCATTTAGAAAAGTAAACAGCCAGCTAAACAGCCAATATGTACGTCTAACTGCAACCATTAGCTGTTTATAGTGCCTTTATGAATTTCACTGCGTATTTAAAAGTGTATCAGGTTCCCTGTAATACTCGTAACATGAGGTTAAATTTGATATGTACGTGATTTAACAAATTAGGTTAGAGTATAAACTTTTAAATGTAACATATTACATTACTTCCATAATATGAAAATTGACCAGCTGCTTGTCGCCCCACGTAGGTTGTAAAGGAAGGAAGAAACATGCATAGGTAATGAATTATTCAACCGTGTAGCCCAGTCAGAGAGTAAGGCAACGGTTCTCCAGCACCTGTTTAAGTGAGGGATCCGGTCGTCCATCCATTTAGCCCCAAGGAGAATTGGAATTGCGAGGGTGCAAGGGGGCTCTGCCACTACCCCTCCAAGAAGTCTTCGTTATAGCGTGAGAGGAGCTCTAGTGCGTCCCGTAGAAGATTTCAGAGTCTTTCGAGAATACGACGAGGATGACCACCGTAGGAATATTTCCATAGGTCCCAACCCTATCTCAAATGCATTCTCACCCCTAGGGGTTGTATTCTGATTTCTCCTGTGTTACCAAAAATAGTTGATGGGTTATTAATCTATCACTACTTGTTTCTACTTTGCCATTTATAAGCCGTTTCCCATCTTCGAAAACCTTTGCCATTTATGCAAGCATTCGCCGTACGCAAAAGTGGACTCAAGGTGTGACGTGATGCTGTGATGATTCCGTTTCAATTAAAAATGGTGCTACCTGGGCGACCGAGATTAACGTTATTTAAGTCTGATCATATTGCAGGATTTGAACCCGCGTATTCAGCTTGGTTAGATCTACGCTCTATATAGTCATTGTACTACTGAGAAGGTAAACGATGTTATGAAATCGGAAAATTTTAGAAGTTTTAAGTGTGTGTAAACATAGCGAAAACTTATTATCACAGAATTGAACCCTAGCTGATCGATTTGTGACCACCGTAAATCTCTATATTGTAAACATCGAAATCATTAGAGCCGTTTCCGAGAACGCGATTATAAATATACAAATATTGCTGTATGTACTACTCTTTTAAATAATATACTATCCTAAACTAAAGAAAGTCTATAAATTTAACATTTAATTCATTGTTCAGGAAAATAAATAATGGATTTTTCTCCATGACTTTTAGTCGTAGACTTTATAAATGCCATGTCCGAGCAGCAACGGCGAGCTAAATCGAATAACCTGACTCACCTGTACATACGACACACATTTATTATCAGATAGGCTGATCGGTCACCATTTCGTTTGTAAACAGCACCAATACATCTATATTTCATTTGATGTTATTTGCCTCACTTCATAGTACGGGACAGGCTCTCTGCAGTTATGATGTCTATGCTTTCATCATTATTTTTCATTTTATTTTCTCATTATAAGTACATTCTTAAAGTGACAAGTGTTTTAATAGGTACTTGTTTCAAACTGAATTTAGATAAATTATAGTTTATAAAATTTTTACAAACTTAAAACTACACATTATCTTAAATAATAAACTTCCTCAAAGTTGCCGCTTAGAAAGCTGTCATTGCTCAAGGTACCTAGCAGACTGGCAGCATTGCCTCTTTGAATAGCCAAACTGATTCGTTGGCGGAAGAAGCTGCCAGCCCGGCGGTCTCCCGAAGCCTCGAGCAGTCTCTTACAAATATCAGAAACCAGTCGATGGGCTTCGGGGCCCCAGGGACCCAAAGTTTCGACTGCAAAGGGCGTAAATATGAAACTCTCAGAGAGAGTCGCATACTTACGCCGCTTCAAGTTCTCGGCAGTGCTGGCCGCGGCACCTGCTGACTTGGAAGTCGCCGGCACATGGGAAACAGCAAGTGTATCGACACAAGTGGCATCCCACACCAGCGATCTTCCAAGTTTCCAAGGAATGAGCGTCAAACCATCCGGTCTCCTGCCGTCGCTGCGCACAATACCTACAGGCTCTAAGACTGCAGGAACGCCAGCGGCGACAAGAGCCCGCCGAATGACGTCATTCAAGGCAGCATGTCGTGACATGCGGCCCGCACTACGTAAACAGGATAAACCGTGGTGACCTAGTACATCGACGAGATCACCACAGCGGCAACGGTGAAGAAGGTTAGTCCTGGCCCCCAGACGAAGGGATACTATGAGAGAAAGCGTGGTATTGTCGATTAAGGTTCCTAAGTTTTTTGAAGGTATTACCTTCAACCAGTGTCCTGACACCTTCTCAGAAACAGCTAGGAGGCGAGACCGATCTTTTTCGGTACTACAAGAATCTAAAAGTTGTAAATGAACATTTTTGCATAGAGGCTCATCCCAGTGTTTTTGAGAAAAGGTCGAGGTAGGCAGGTTAGTACTCGGACAAACACTTAACCAAGCATTTCGAGCATCAGTCAAGCACGGCACCTCAACCGATCCTAAGGAAGGGCGAATAACAGATAGGAAAAGGTTTTCCGTGCTGTAGGCTGACGAAAGAAAAGCTGGCAGTGACACACTCGAGATTTTGCGTATGCCCAGGCCTCCATAACAGATGGGAAGCGAGGCTTGATTCCAGACCCTGTCATCAACAAAGGAGCAATTTAATATTTTAGATAATGTATTTTTTAGAATATTGTCTACAGATTTTAAAAGCGTTTGAAATTTAAAAAGCTGAGAACAGCGAAGAGCATATGTAAATTTTAGAACAAAAAGGCAAAAGCGGACAATGAGGAGAGCCATGTGGGAATTAATTTTGAAAAGTTTGTCTGAAGACTGGCTAAATTTTTGTATTTGATCATTGATAAAGCAGGGTATGGAGTCATCTAAGACGGGAGCACCTAGGAGGTACAGCGATTCTTTTGACAAGACTTTAATACCTGGTGCCAGATTGTTAAATTTATTAATTATTTCATTTTTTGTAACAGTTGGAACAGAATCGGAAACAAAGAGTTCACATTTAGAAAAATTTAATTCTAAGCCAATATCTTTAAACCTTTGAATGAGGGTTTTAAGGTCTTCTAAAACAGTAATTGCTTTACCTCCTATTGTTCCGTCGTCAAGGTACCAAATATTAAATTTGGAATTTAAATTACAAATCGCAGGATGGATAGCCAGACTAAAAATAGCTGGTCCGAGAGGATCACCTTGTTGACAGCCAACTTCGGAATGTAATAAATTATCTTTATATATTAATTTTGAAGGACTGCTGTAAGATTGCCAGAGGTAGGGATATATGTCCGGAACATGCTGTTTTATCTGTGTCAACAAGGTGGATCTATCAACAGAATTAAATGCATTTTTTGTCTACTTTGAGGAGTACCTCACCTCCATCATGTGTCAAGAAAGCACGCGCCGCATGCACTGCCGCTTCACATCCTCTCTGTGAGCCAAAACCTACTTGTGTAGGACAAAAATAGTTTGATACGGTAGAGAGAATGTGACGGCAACAAATTTTGGAGGCAATGCGGCGTATAGTTGCACCTACGGCAATTGGCCTAACGCCACCGTCTTTTTTTTTCAGGGCACATAAATTGGCACCATACAGGATGTCGGTTATCTCCGGGGGCACCTTACCAGCCAGCATAACGTTTATTAGAGCTGTTAAACTAGATAAGAGTGTCTTACCGGTATCACCGACAGAGCCTGTAATCAGATCTTTATAATGTTGTGGCGTTAAGCCATCGAGACCTCCCGCGGAACCGCTTTTAAAAGAATTTATTGCGGCAAGCACATCTTCCTCCGTAGCTCGAGTCGATACATCATTTGGATGTGGGGGATCTGGCAGACAACAAGCCACAGAGGAAGAGGGATGCTTTGATCTGAGAGCAAAAAGAGTCTCGGCCGTATTCGGTGCCAAAACATCGCTGGAAAATAGCAAGTGGGCGGCACCTCTTAGATCGCCGTCGCTAATTTTTGTTTCTATTTTTGGAATACTGTCTGAATTGAAAGATTTATAAATGGGCCGAACATGAATGCTCGGAACTGAAGAGTTTGAGCACTTATGTTTAATTTTTTGTGTTAAGGAAATTTTGTCTTTATCGTTTTGTTCCAAACATAATGTTCTATAACCGAAAATGAGCAGTTCTTCCCAATCGCATTTGTCAATTCGGTTTAATATTCTTTGTATTATTAAATTAAGAGATTTCGCAACGCTGATGCGTGCGCCACGTGGAATACGCTTTATTAAGCATACATTGTTTTTGAGCGAACCAATATATTTCCAAAAAGGTGTGCGATTGTGATTGGAATTTGAGGAATTAGTCAAATTATTGGACTGAGATGGCACTGATAAGGAAGTGGGGCCTGAAGCAATGCCGGCAGTGTCACACCGTTTGTGTACCCTGCCGACATGAATCTTCAAGCCCCTATTTCCACGAAAAAAACGAGGTTGGGAACACTGCTCACATTTTATTAAATTTTCCAACGATGTGTCTTTAATTATAATATGTGAGCTAGAGGAAGGTGAGGATGTGAGGGCCGGGAGCATATCACGACATAATATTACGAAAAATTACAAAAAAACTACAGTGAAAAATAAGCTATAAGCGCTAAAATCTCTAAGCAACCGTTCTTGTTGACGTTGCTATGGCAGAACTGTCACACCCGGCCGGATGAGAAAAACCCAGCAATATGTGGACTGCAGCTGCGTCCACCACCTGAAACAAAAACACCACTGTGAGAACCAGATATGGGGAAAATGATGGTAATGAAATTTGACCAAAAAAAGGCGAAAGGACTTTAAAATAATTTTAAGAAAGAAGAGCCAAACAGTTGTCAATGATGACAATCAATTTCCTGTAGTAAACAGTTTATAAATAAATAGGCTATGTACCAAAATTCTACTAAGTTGTAATTCTACTAGTTGGGCTTTCCTTCTCCTTTTCTCTTCCTTCCTATTTCCTTTTCTCTGTCTATTTGAACTGGGTAATGTGGCTCTTAACTTTCCACTGACAATTTACCTACTACGTAATACTACAAAATCCATAAAACGTGGAATGTCTAGATATTAGTGCATCTTTTTGAATTCATATTGAAATCAGTTTGTACTTTCCCATACACGCTAAGACACGAGTATTATAAGTGTTATATCGAGATTGAAGGTCGTAGATGACCCATGACAAGAGTAATTATCCTAGTGGTTGTTGAAACAATATTACGGAATCAGACGTCTCACTTGTGGTTAATTAAAGGAATATACGATTTAGGGCTACCTTTATAATATTAATACTACGTTTATACAATAGTTTTGATACTAATACCCGCACACACGAGTTTAGTACCTAAAGCCTGGATATAACCTATTAGGTATTAATGTTAGCAAGTTACGAACTACATACATCAAAAAATCTTAGTAATATTTCACCTTTATAGAATAAAATGTTTTACCATTCCTGTAAACCGCTTTTGAATGACAAATTTTCTTAAAACTTGCCAATTTTTTTCTATGGGCAAATTGCGAATAAAAGTAATAAAATACTATTTCATAAAATCTTATGCAATTCTGTAGTAATGGAGTGTTGTCATCTGACCATGGCAGAAACACAAACAGCTGTAGAAATATTCAATATAAGAAACATTCAAATCGATATTTCTCGGCATTTCGGCGTTCAAGAATAAGGGTGCAGCGTTTCTAGCATCGTTTCTCAGGAAGTATCCAGGATGTCCACCCATTCAGCGGTGCGATCGATACATTCAGTAACGTATCGAGCTAAGATAATTAAAGACCGAAGGACTGAGCTCGTTCTTCTAAATTACAACCTGAATGTTGGGAACGACGTGCAACATATTTTAACTCTCCATGTGCGTCCCTGTTCATAAATAATGGAGCAGGACCTCGCATTGATGCACGACAATTCTGGTCCGCATACACCGAAGTGAACTCTGAAATGAATGAATGAACAAAGAAGAAACATACACCTTTTACCATGACCAGCAGTCACCTGACTCGAATCCTCAATCTTCGAATCTGTTTGCTCTAGGGGAGAGTTCTAAAACACTGCGATGTCGTTTCAACTGTATAACAGCTGAGAGATTTGCTCCAATTCCGCTGAGATCCACTGCCTCAAAAGGATTTCAACAACCTTATTGATTCTACACAGAATCGATGAAGATAAATTTTAAACAGCAAAGGAGAAAACACTCTGTATTATGTTTGCTTGAAAATATATATTGTCCATTTTTGTTATAAAAAAATAATTTTAGAAATATAAGATTTTCAGTATTTTGAATGTTTAAGTTACATTTTAATTATACTTTTTTTGTTGTGCAAATATAAACAATTAAACTAAACGAAACAAATAAATAATTTAATATTCATGAACAATGTATGGTGCTTTCCATAAAAATAGCAAACATTTAAAAGAAGAAATAATTTAAAAGTATGAAATAAAAAAAATATAAAAGTAACAGTTCTTAAATTTCTTTGATGTGTTGTTTCTTCAAGACTAACTTGGAACTATTAAATTAGTAGTCTCAAGACAGAAAAATAGTCATAGTATGCCCTGTGATAAGAACTTAGTAAATGAAGCAAGTATTGCATAATTTTACTAGCAGGTTAGGAACAAGATTTGTGTAAACAGATTTCGGACTAGTAAGCTACCAAGCTTATTTAAATAAGATAGGGGAGATCTCCAATCGACCCTAAATTGTCTTCGCGGTTACATGATGGATTCAATGTTTCAGAGTTGAAAATATATTGGTCATATTTTTGTATGCATTGATTGCCTTAATTTTACTGATTGAGTACAATGTCATTCTCAAAATAAAATATGAACTCAAGCATTTTGGTGTTTATTTATGTATGTAACAAAATTTATTTTAATTTATGTTACTTCATTTCAATTTCAACCTATAAAAAAAAATATAGGTACATGTTGGACTTCACTACTGAAATTTTGTGTTCTGTTTTTTTGTACAGCTACCAGTACCTAAAATTTATAAATGGAAAACACACAGATGTCTAATATAAAAGCAGATTAAACGCGAAATAACGTTCTTGTAAATATTTAAAGAAAATTTCTTAGCAAGAAGACACCTTACAAGGTAAGGGCCCTTTCTGTATTTATCCACCCCTCAAACGTAAGGGCAAAAGACAAATTTCGTCAATCAAGGGATTTACCTTCCACTTGACGTTGACAACATTCTAACGTTACAAGCCGGCAGGTTTAGCAATCTGACACGATAAAATTTTACTGAAGCTGTTCTTTAAATTATTTTTATATTTGATATTCCTGTCACCTATCCCTTTAATGTTATCACAAGGACAAAGCTTGTCATAATGTTGTGGTTAGGACATTATACTCGTATTTAGTGGTTAAGACTGCTATTTTAACGGAATTCTTATTTAGTTTATTATGTCTGCCTAGCTCTCTCTGTAAGTAAAGTTAACAGTAAACTTAATCTGTCACCTTTGTACCTGCTGATTTCAAATTTGACACAGAGATTTAATAACAAATATTTAATCGGCTATTTGAATATTATGTATCAAGTCATTTTAAAATCAGAACATTGAAACATGAAAAAAAAACAAAAAATAAAAAAATACCTACGTTGTAACAACAAACATAATAGTAAAAGTGCATACATACATACATACATATCTTCACGCCGTATCCCCAACGGGGTAGTCAGAGAGGACGGAGCGTCAAGCGTCGCGATCCTTACATACTCACTTCGCTTCCTCAAATCTCATCATTCTCCTCACACGTTTTCGACTAGGTATGCGAGTACTTTTGACATTTCCGTCGGCTAACACACTAGCTATTTGATCTTCATAAGTCAGCCATGGTCTTCCTTGGCTTCTTTTACCCCTCACTTTCGCTCTATAGATTTTCTTCGTCAGTCTTTCATCACTCATTCTTTCCATGTGCCCGAACCATCTTAGCATTGCTTTCTTCATTTTTTCAATGACACTGTCGTGCAACCCTGTCATACTGCGTATCTCTTCATTGCTTATTTTGTCACATTTGCAAGGGTGACACCGCAAATATTTCTAAGAGATCGCATTTCCACTGCATTTATCTTACTTTCACTCCATTTCGGGCATATCCAGGGCTAGCTACTATACAATAAAATTGGAACCAACACCGCATTGTGGATGGCCATTTTGGCTGAGTTAGATATACAGAGCATCGTTCACTTTATTGCCGGCTGCTACCCGTCTCTCCACGTCCAACTCACATCTTCCGTCCCTCGAAGACGCATTCCTCAGATATACAATTTCGTTGACTTGTTCTAGACATTTTACATTTACCCATATTTCGCAATTTGTCTGCACATCTTCTCTTTTAAACACCAGAACCTTAGTTTTATTCACATTCACATTCAATCCTTTCACTTCACAGTCTTCTTTCATGCACGTAGCTAGTGCTGCAACTCCGCTTCTATAATCTTCTGTGCTATAAGCACAGCATCGTCAGCGTACAATAGGCAGTTTACCACTGTACCATCACATGTCATACCACTCATACTACCTTTCTATGTCTAGAGGCAACTGTCCAAATAAAGTACGAATAGCCAGGTAGACATCACGCAGCCCTGTCTGACGTCTGAACAGACTTCGAACCAGAGCGACATGTCACCATCTATCCTTACACAGGCTCTGTGGCCTCGATATAATGACCTCACAGCATGTAGTAAAGGGCCATCCACGCCATATTCAGGCAGAAGACTTTACAGTTTCTATCGCACTACTTTATCAAATGCTTTTTCTAGATCCACGAAATCGCAGAAAAGTTTCTGACCTATGACCAGAAACTTCCCCAGAAGCGAGAAAATCTGATCCATATAACCCCTACCGTTCCTAAAACCACATTGGGCTTCCCACAAATATCTTTTTGATACATCTTTCATACATTCAGTCAATACCTTGGGATAAACTTTACTTGTTAGTAAAAATACCTTTGTGAAATTTTCGGTTTTCATCTCGAAAGTCTTGATGTACAGACAGCCAATGTGTATAATATATTGTGTGAAACTGGAGATCTAAAAGCCAAAACTATAAACAGCTAAATCAGTAACTTAAATGAGGTTAAAAAAGTCAGTCAAGTAAGCGTTCGACTTGTGCACAGAGGGTACGATTTGAATAATGTAGCAAATTTTTAATTTTCAAATTTTTTAAATTGTTTTTAAGAGCAAGCTCCCAAAAACAGTTTTTTGCATAGGCTTCGCCCCCACACTCTGCCACCTGAACGCAACATAATTATATCGTTGTAATTGGAATATTAATTTATATAATAAAATATCCTTTAGCCAGTATTTAGGACACTGTATTGTCTTCCTGTTAGCCGTAATTTTATGTAACTTACTCAAGTAATTTAGGAAAAATATTTAAAAATCTCTCAAAAAGGCATCACATTGCAGAAAAAAGTATGCAACGAAAATATATGAATTGCATTATGATTTTAGGCAATCGATAGAAAAATGTATAAAAAAATATATATTTAAATTTCACGTTTATTAAACGTGTACCCGCCTCAGTAAACTTATTTACAAACGCTTAAAATTTTGCAGCTGAGTCTTAATATGATTATTTTAATTATTATAGTAGATACCAAGAGACGTTCGATTTTTGCGTAATATTTTATTTTTTCTTGTGGCAGTAAACATAATTACTTACTAATACTAAATTACGTACTAATAAAATTCATATGGTATTATTGCGATGATGCTGTAATTTTCTACACAATAGCAGAATCAAGACAGCACACGTGTACAATTAAGTATTGCAGTAATCTATTATCCTTAAAAAATAACCTTTACCTTAACAATTAACCTAAAATTGTACTATCAATACCACAGACAAACTAGCTTACGAGACAAGAAATGTTTACGAATTTCTAAGCAAACTGTTTTGTCAACGTTAGAGGAATGGGATATAAACGGGTGGCACGGTAACGTTACGTACTACATGAAAAAGTGATGTAGACATTGGGTATATCGATAAGTAGTAAGAATTTTTTTAATAAGTTTATTTAAAAATAGAAATATAATTTTATTCCGCTTCATTTGATACTCATATTGCTGATGTTGAAGAAAAAAGTTATTTCCTACCACGAAGAATCCATCATATCGAGTTTATGATGACGTCAATTATACAGAAACCTTCCTCTGTGTATTCCATTTCATTTGATACTCGTATTGCTGGAGGTCTTGAAAAATGTCACTTCATATCACGGAGCATCCGCCTTTTTAGATTTATGACGATGTCACATATGCAAAAACCGTTCCCCGGCTTATTCCATTTCATTTGATATCCATATTGTTGGTGATGAACAAAAAAGTTATTTCCTATTATGGAGCATCCGCCACATTGGATTTATGATGACGTCACATATACAGAAACCTTCTCCTACGTATTCCATTTCATTTGATACCCATATTGTTTGTGTTGACCAAAAATGTTATTTTGTATTACGGAACATCCGCCATATTGGATTTATGACGATGTCAGATATACAGAAACTATACCCAGCTTATTCCATTTCATTTGATACCCATATCGTTAGTGTTGACCAAAAAAAGTTATTTTCTGTTATGGAATATCCCCCATATTGGATTTCTGACGATGTCAGATATACAGGAACCATACCCTGCTTACTCCATTTCATATAATAGTCATATTGTTGGTCTTAAACAAAAAAAATACTTTCTGCCGGGGAGTATCCGCCATTTTGGTTTCATGATGCCGTCACATACACAGTAACTATCCCCCGTATATTCGATTTCATTTGATACCCATGTTGCTGGAGATCTTGAAAAAAAAGTGATTTTCTATTACGGAGCATCGGCCATATTGGATTTATGATGACGTCATATATACAAAAACCTTCCCGGTGTGTGCACAACAAGTCACCAAAGTTTCATCCTAATCGCATAAATGGTATAGGAACGCATAGAAAGCAAATACACAAACAAACATTCATCCTTAAACAAACAGACAGACAGACAGACATTCGCATTTTTTTGAAAAACAAAGTAAGTAAAGAAAGTAATTTCGTTATAATAAGTTCCGCGGTTTAGCATTTCCCATATATTCATCTCTCTTTTCACCTCTTCAGGGATAGATTTTTAGTAATACTTCTTTTACTACGTCTGCCTTTTTAATAAAAAAAATCAATCTCTGTACCAAATTTCATCATAATCGGTTCAGCGGTTTAGCATTTCTCATACGAAGTTTCATCCTCCTTTTCACCCACTTGAATGTTGATTTTTTTTTTGAAATCTAGCCTATGTCCGTTCTCTGGTGTCAAACTATTTCAATGGCAAATTTCATCAAAATCGGTCCGCCGGTTTATCTAAGAAAACGTACCAGACAGGCAGACAGACAGACAGACTCTTTGTAACTCTCTCTTGTAACGCGACTTCGGTGATGTTACCTTTGAATGTTCTATTATTGGTAGGCATGAATTACTCAGGATATTGGGTTTCTTTAGGGCCACCCTGGAGAGGAATACAGAGTAAATTTTTATAAGGGCGCCTTCCCTGTATTGCTACAATCGATTTCAGTTGTGAAATAAATACACACTTTAATACAACCTTCACCAATTTATTAAAGAATTATAATTATCCCTAAATATAGATCTCATGAGCTCCCTAAATGAAATCTTAAATGTTATATAGAGAAGAATTTTAAATGAGATTTTACATACAAAACAAACAAATTACATCTGTATTGGAAATTACAAAAAGGAGTACTGTAACCATTAATAAGTGTAACTGTTTCTTAATATTGGGTATTACTAAAACATTAAGATGAACTACAATAACAAAATATAAGGTTAGTTATGTAGATTTACTCTTGAATGTTAATAATTTTTATATATGCTTGTACATTACCATCTAAGGAGATAACCATGTATATATATAGCCAGTCGAGTTGTCCCACCAATGGTCCATAAGAATATCCACGGTGTTCACTAAACCCTTAGTGACTGCACAATTAAGTTAGGTCTTCTGCAAGCCGAGTTGTCCCTCCAATGGTCTCAAAGAATTTCCATGAAGTCCACTATACTCGTAACTCACAAATAAATCTCAAAGAAAAGAGATTAAATATGTGTTAAGGTAATCCAACCTCATACTGCAATGCACAAACAAATGATCCGAGAAAGTAATCCATCTGATCATGTATCTTTAAAGGAAAATATCCAACTAAATGTGGAGTACACCGTCATTCCACGGTGTTTATGAGATTAAGAAGATAACATTAGTCCACTAGGTTTATGGAACTAATATTTAGAATTAAACTTGGAAATCAAACGTAGAATTAACTTGGAAGTAAACATGTAATCACACATGGAATTACACATGAAACTTAGCCAGGAATTTAAACATGGAACTTAGCCTGGAATTTAAACATGGCACTTAGCCTGGAACTTAGCTTGGAACTTAGCTTGGAACTTAGCTTGGAACCCTGTAACAAAATTCCTGGGGTTAATACACTGTACTAAGCACCAAGGAAAACACTTTTCAAAGAAAACTACAACTTCTACATCCTACTTACCATGAGGTCTATCATGGGACTTTATAATATATATAATAAGAAAACTTCTTAACACTACTAGAAACATCCTAAATATATAGGCATGTCTATTCTATTTCTATATGGGCATTTTTGTCTGCCACTTAACCACCACCAAAAGTGAATGGCTCCCTCCATGACTGATACTCCACCTCGACAAAATTTGTACCCTCTAACGTCATTATTAATGTAACTGAAAACTACTGATTTCAGTGAGGTTTCCGACATAAGAAAGAGACAGCAAGTCTCTGAAAAGACATCGACTAATAGGAAGTGTTTGAAAATTTGTAAGTGACAACCTCAAAATGTCAGATTGACAGATCCACAATAGAATTAGAAAGATCTAGATAAAAGTAACCACTGAAAAACAAGACGGAAGCAATGCCCATTTGCTCGAACATTCCATTTTACTTGATTTGTGAAACAGATATATATCAACACTCGTCTCTCTCTCATCGAATACAATCGATTATTAGGAATTACTCGTATTTAAATTTTTACAACAATTTATTTATCTCATCGTAAAAATGGGAAAGCAAACCTGGACAAATTATATTAATATCTATTAAAAGTATTATCACCTAACATTGTTTTATTTTGTTTATAACAAAACGACATTTTTATACAAAAGACAATCGATTATCGATTTATTACCACGATACTTATTACTATCGATGTTTCCAAACATTCAATATTATTACTGAACGTAACGTAAGTAAATGTAGATTTTAACGAAAGTAACAATGAACTTTATAATGAAAACAATTAAATAATCAAAAGTTTAGTATATTATGTTCTGGTTTAAATAATATACACTTAAAGTGCAATATTTATTGATTTTACCTGAGAAGAAATGAAGTAGTACTACGTACTCGATTGCGAACAACTTTCCGAACGCGTTACCTATTAATCATTGTATCGTAGACAATTGTCATCTGTCACACACTAACCTCAACAAATATTACTGTGGAATGCAAATGAAATTTGTGATCTATTCTAATTTGTATGTAATTAACCGTAAGTATATATCTACGAAAAAAAAGTGTTACAGTACCGTTTTAGTTGGTTAAAGAATTATTTTATTTTGAAATTTCAAAATAAAATAATTCGTAAAAAAAAATATCAACTCTCGGTCCTACCAAAATGATATCTATATTTCAAAAAGAGACCGTAAGCAATAAGTATAATTAATAAGGAATGTACCATAGACCTTTTATAAGAGTGACAAAAAAATACAAGTGATATTATTAAATTCTTTTCCATCACAAAAATACCAGAGCATGTTTTACTCCAGTGCTAAAATGCATACAAAATTTTTTTTAATGAGTACTAAGTTCTCAAGTAATAAATCTGTATTGACAGACAAATATATTGGGAAGTATTGCATTGTTGAAATATTTCTTAGTATTGACACTTGAGTTCACTAGTTAAGTTTTCAACTAATAATAAAAAAAAAACACTGTGTACACTAAATCACACTGCTAAGTCCAGATAAGATGTAGGTAACATTATATGTATGATCCCTCCATAGACCAAAAACTGGATCTAAAAATATAAAATTATGGATACACAAGTCAGTACGGGTATCTGTTTATATTTATTTTTATTGGTTTAAATCATTAAATTTTCAATGTTAAAGTAATCATTCAAAAATGTATATGATAAATTTTGGAATTACCTAATCAGGCTTGTACAATAGTAGGAAACAAACAAGATAATATGAAAGTAGATACATAATTTCAAAGAATCGTAATCATTATAAATATACAAAATTAATGGAAATGATATCGACATATTGATACGTATTTTCGCATCTCTTAGCCACCTTGCAAGAGTACCTACACATGACTTTTTGGCGGGAACGGGAGAAGTGTGATTGTCATTTTATTTAGACTTTCTGTTTTTTACATTTTTGGGAGTTTTAAAGTACAAATGTGATAGTAAATTATATTTTAAAGTTCTGTGTAAGTGAAAATAATGGAGTAGGTCTAAATAAATATGTGTAACTGAAGTTCTCGCGCTCTTCCAAGAAGTCCTATAAAACATCAGTAAAGTCTACTATCACTTTACTGGAAGAGTTTTACGATAACGATCTAGATAAGGATTATTCCAGATTCTACATATTCATTAATGACAATATTTGACATTGACAATAGCGCTTATCTGTGCGCCATGTCATGAAAAAAAAAGAGGACACATGTAATTATAGCGTGCTAGATAAGAAACGCTGGCTCAAAGCTGCTGGCAACCAGTATCACTAGAACTCTGCTTTTTTCGGTTATAAATTTCTATTATTAATTTTATTCGTACCGATGAAACGTGATACCTTTTTGAAATTATTTTTACGATTGTAACTACCATACCACTTTACAGTGCAATTTGGCATTGTTTACGTACATTATTCTATATTTTTTGATACCGCTTAGACACAGGTCACGGATCTGCTTCCTGGTTATATTAAACAAGCGCGCGTTTGTATTTGAACTTATATGAGCATTTGTGCAGATCGATGGCAGAAAACGGTGCCTTTCCATTTCCAGTCTCGTAATCTAGTTTGTCTGTGATCCATACGGATATCTGTTTGTGTTCCACTATCACTCTCATCCTTTCTCTTTTACTCAATCAATCTCAGCAAAATTTTAACGTAAAGAAAATCCGAGTTATAAATATAGACATAATTTATAATTATCCGTATGTCACTTGATTTTCTCAAAAATTAAATCACGTATAAACTTTTTGGTATAGATAATTAAAATAATCCGCCAACGAATCAGTTTGGCTATTCAAAGAGGCAATGCTGCCAGTCTGCTAGGTACCTTGAGCAATGACAGCTTTCTAAGCGGCAACTTTGAGGAAGTTTATTATTTCAGATAATGTGTAGTTTTAAGTTTGTAAATATTAACATATGTATGTACTTTTTATTAAAAATATTTCTAATTAAAATAATTACATAAAAAGATACGCGTAGTTCATGTATAGATAATTGCGTATTTATCGTTTGTCCTTCATCAAACTGGACCCAATCCCTCATTTCGTGCCCGTATATTCACGACATCGATCGTGGACGATAGCCAGTATTTTGTACAGTTAATTATCCGGAGCGCTGCTGCTTAATCCGGGCAGTCACGTGACGCGCACGTGCTGGTATCAAGGGGACTTATTATGACCCAGTCGATACCATCCAGTTATAAAGATACATATTTATTAAGAGTGAGTTTAAATGTAAGGCTTAAGCGAGTTTATTTAAGATTAGAGTTCGTCTCACGCACAAAGATTTCTATACAATGGAAAATTTCTGGAGATTTATGACTATATATATACTTTTCCTGTAAACTCATTTTTTTAATTCGTTTCCGAGCATTTTTTAAAATTGTATGTCAAGTAGTTTCTGACATGAAATGTAATCTGTGAACTTCTGTTCATTAGTACGAAACCCTAGAAATTAGTTAAAGCAAAGTAATCGTTTTAAGAATAAGATATAATTACAGATTCATGAATAAATGATTAAAAATATTCATATTACAGATAAACATAATTACTAAAATTTTTGGATATGTCTACTTTTAACATTATTAACGTAAGCTAGTGATCGCTACATCTTCTTTCTTGTGCCATTTATGTAAAATTTGGAGTGCTTTGAGAATAGCCCCGAGGGCTCGCTTGATCTAACAGGATTAAATTTTATATAAAATATTTGTACAGGGAAAAGATTATCTGTATCGGAATTTCATAAGAGTCAACCGAAGTATTGATGTTGAGGGTTATCTTGAAATCCCGAAGTTAATATTATTAAGTACGAACACGATATTTACTTATGAGACGTTCCATTTGTGATTCTTTTCTCTTTCTTTTCATTGTAAATTGAGCGTTACTTAATTGAATTAATTTGGATCAATTGAAAAAACGAGAATAATAAAAATTTTGTATAAATATTAAATAAATAATTTCTGCTTAGTGCCATTATTCAAGTCACACAATTTTTATTCTGGACGGACAGAGCCTCAATGTACACAAGTCACACTATTATTTTTGACATTAATTTAAAAAATTATTCAAGTGTGAATTTTAATTGAATTCAACTCGCGCACAGAGGGTTCCGTACAATATTTATAAAATGGCTTTCTAAACTCAATTGCTGCAGATCTACGAGACTAGACTTTTCTTATATGTATTCCACAGGTAAGGCGATCAAGTATACTTGAGATTCAAGTTTATATCAAGCCCGTCCAATTTACTTGAAGCAAAGGTTACATCAAGTAAAGACAGTGTGTGGCAGGCCAAAGGATCGTTTCTGTGGTCAGAAGCATCACGCAAAACTAAAATTCGTGTGGGCTTGATCAAATATACTTGAACATCGGTGAGTGACTATAAAATTTTTAAAATTATAGGTTCAGAAGTTCAGAAGTTTCGGAGAGGCGGAAATAAAAAGGGGGACAATCAAGTCAAGTTTAAATACAGATTGTAATTTTCTATATTTTGTATTTGCATTAAGAATAAAGTGTACAACGGAGAGTAAATAAATAAACAAATTATTTATTTATTTATTTATCTTCTAAGAAATTGACCTTAAATATGCACATAACATGAAATATTTGATTACGAAACAGTTATTAGCAGTCCTTTGTTATTCGTTTTTGTCCTTATTACGAAATTGGCCCTTTAGTCCTCAAACAGGGATTTAACTGTGAAGTAGCCTACTCTAAGATTACTTAAGATGACCCCTGAGGCTTTGCTTTCATATCCCCCTAAAATCACGAAGGCATAATTTAAAACATAAGCACATTAGTAGGGGGACACAAAACTGCCCGAGGCACGATAGGAACGACCATAATCTTCTTAATACACCGTTTTGTTTACACGGAAATGAGAGTAATCGTAATTTTACGAATGTAGACGAGCAAAAACAGAATGATCAAAGTATGAAATCGTAGGAAGTAATGTCTGAAGTCATAATCGCTTTATTCCAAGTTAGACTTAGTAAACGCCATCTCGCGGCCAATTTCCTTACCTCGTACCGTAGATATTATTCTGTGTAACTTCGAAGAAATTTCAACGGAACGGTTATTGTTACAGTTAGATAGGAATTATTGTAGAATGGCTTGAATGGTAACCAGACTGCATTATCTGCTATCTGGAAAGATAGTAAATAATGTAGTCTGGTTGATGTCGGTTTCAATTTTTTATAATAAGAATTGTAAACAAAATACTTCCTTCCGTACTGGTCAAAAAGTAAGTAAGAAAAAAAAAATTTGCAAGCTGTTTATCTTGCTTACAGAATATAGTTTATAGAGGTATAAGAAACTGGGCGATGGACTTGCAACCTATCGCTATTTGTGGTGTGTTATTTTAGTTAGTAATTAAAAGCTGAATAGTGATCTCCCCTAACTCTTCGGTAGCCACAACACAAACTACGTTAAGTTACGTCGTTAAAGGAAAAACCGACTATAATACTCAACGAACACTAATAAATTATTATTATAAATAGCCAGTCACTTGCCAATTGCCTACGGTTTGAGACAAGATGTTATTGCATGATTGATCTACGCTCCCCGAATCGAAGGCAGTGTAAAGTTATGTATATGTAAACAAAATAACTTTACGTAATAACCACGTATTGAATGTCGATACAATGCACTTATTTATGTGATCCAGATACCACTCTCGTCTTCGAGTATTGATCGAATTTCCGCAACAGTACACTGTTGCATTTAAAGCTCCCATTTTGAAAGCTAATCTAGTAAATGCAGTAGGGTACGCATAGTCGTTGTAAGCATAAGAGAACCGCACGTTGCTTAAGTATTGTTGATAATTTACCCACCCGTCTCTTCCCCTTGCAATGGGGCTCACTATGTCATATCTACACTCGTGTGGGCTAGACCAACGCCATGCTCTTGTAAGATGCGGATCTGTTACGCATAATGTGTGGTTTGTATTACAAAGTCACATTACCGTAATAAAATATTTAATGTACTAATATTAATATTAATAAATCATTAAAATGCAGTCCGCATTTGATTCTTCTTATAAAAATATTTATTTTGACACAAATTACATATAAAAATCTACACTAAATATTGGAAAGGCTATCGTCAGGAACAAATAACGGTCTCCTTTTAGATTTGTTTTAAATTAAGGTACTTTACGCAACGCTGTACATACTAATACAAAATTTAAAGTGTTGTTTACGGCAACAATTTATAATTGAATTAATGCTGACAAAACCGATATTAACTCATTAAAAAATTCGCTTTAGTGAGACTGCAGTTACATGGAAGTCGTTCGTAGTTGGCGAAGCGTTAAATGCTACATTTTCCGTGGCCATTTGCAATTCGATATCCAGCTAAGCTGCGCGGGATTGAACTCTGCGGATTGCCCGTCTCCTCCCATTTGATATTGTAATAATATTCATTCCTTATAAATATAGTATGGCTTACTTTCAGACGTGCTAGTTTAATGCCACTGGCGTTACTAATAAGTGGATTTGGATTTGCATTCGCTGTAATAAATAGAGTTTACGCTTAGTATTCCCTCAGGCTAATATTAGCATTGATTTATGGTATATTAATTCTGATAAATGAAATCATATATAAATGTATGATCTTTGTTCCACTATTTTATTGTTTTATATTTCGTATTTACATATATATATTTTATCGTGTAATCTTGCGTTTGCTGTAGATAAAATATAACATATTTCGTCTTTGACTACCCCGTTAAGGATACAGCGTGAAGATATGTGTGTATGTGCGTAAGATACAACATTGACCGTTTTTCTAGAGATAACATTTTGACTGGCTTTGGTATTTCCGACTACATTTTCAGTCATATAAAAAATTAAATAAACAAAAAAAATATAATTGTTATCAAATTTTATCAATTAAAAACAATTTTAAAAGGTAAACCCTTTTGGAATTGTTTTTAATTGATAAAATTTGAGATTTAGAACTCTTGTGGAATACTTATATACGATTTCATCACTTTTTTTAAATATTAACGCATATTTCGTAACGGAGGACGGAGCGCCATGCGTCGCGGTCCTTACATGCCTCTTTCGCTACCTCAAATCTCATCATTCTTCTCACACATTTTCGCCTAGGTATGGGACTACATTTGACATTTCTGTCGAATAACTTTATAGTAATTTGGACATAAATGATAATAATACTCCAGGCAATTACACAGATTGTGTCACCTCAAACTAAGCAGTAAGGTTGTACTATGAGTACCACAAAACGAACTCTGGGGGAGTTCCCAGTAACACCCAGACTCCAAGCCAATTTAGGAAAGTTCGTTTCCTAAATTGATCTGACCGGGGATCGAACCCGGGACCCTAGCTTGGAAAGCAGATGCATATGCCACTGCGCCAACGGGCCAGTCAATACATAAATAGTTTTATGAATCTAGTTTTTCGACTTCATTAAAAGGTCACTGGATTTTATATCATTATCATCTTATTAGTGTTTTTGTTCTTATTTCTACACCTCACACATTGAACTTACTTATCTTCAAGCAGACAATCTAAAAGGGCGTGGGCGCCGCTGCCTGTGGCACCTTTTGTTGTCTTGCAACTTATTGCCACTACAATCCATACACCTACAGAGCGCTCGCATTATGTTTCTACAATAAAATCTTCATCATTCTCTGTCCAAACCCCTCTAGGTGGCAGTAACAAATTGGTCATTCTTCACTGTGTAAAACGCCCACAGTCAAAATACAACCGGTCTCATTTTAATACCTTTTAATAGTACAGTTGCACTGTATGCAAGGGATTATACTTCGGTGCAGCCAGACATTTCTAGGCAAGATAAACAGTGGAGGCGTTTGCCCAGATTAGTACTAAGAGAATGTACACTGTACGTCGTGAATAGCCAAGATTTCAGTTTGTAGATGGTTTAAATAGATAAATGCGTTCTGATATTGATAGTACATATTTCTAAGAAACATATAAAAATTATTACATTTTATGGAAGCAGTTAAAGTCTGCCAATTGAGAGATGATAATAGTGATATTTATTATGATCAAAAAATTTTCATGAAGACTTATACCTATGTTATTTTAAGGTTTCATTTCAAAATTTAAAAAAAGAGCACTTATGGAATAACCTAATGTCCGTCTAACTGTCCTCTTTTACAGCCATCTTCTTAAACAAATAACCATTTGGAATACCTATAGTAAGTAGTAGCTCAAAGATAAATGGTAACTCCAAAAGTTGTTTTTTTGGTTTTGGAGTTTATTATTGTGGGTATAAATAAAAAAGTAATTTTTTTTTTGTGATCAGTGAAAAATTTTTACACCGTGTGGAATGTCTAATGATAACTCATCACTTCATGAATTCAAAAATGTGTTACACGTGTGTTATTTTTTTTAATTTTTTCAAAATTATGAATGAAAATTACTGTCCCCCCACCTTTCTTTCGAAAGTGTAGCTCAGAAAAATCTTATCGTAAATAGCACTATGTTAGGCATTTTTGTTATATTTAAAAAGAAATTTTACAAGTACGTCTTGCACTTGATCGGTTTTAGGACTCCGTAGCCAAAGGGTAAAACATGGAACCTTCATAGTTTCGTACTGTCCATCTGTAAATTTGTGACAGTAAAACTTAAAAATCACTTTGAATGAAATTGGTTTGAATAAGACATGTTGTAGTAGTTTTTGAGGTAAAGGGTATTTTCAGCTACACTCTCAGCGACCGCAGAAACAATTTTGATTTTTTACAGTGGCGTCGAGAAACGCCATGAATTATACAAACTTATTTTTGCTGGCGATTAAGTTAATATTCTTCATCCCGGCTAAGGTAACCTTTATTGCGCGTGGTCCGACACGCACTTGGCCGTCTTTTTTTTAATTAATTTAGAACGAAATTTTAATAAAAAAATACAGTTGATAAGAGTTTTAATGTCTCAAAAAGTATGCAAAGTAAGAAAAGGGGTCGCACTGTCATGGCAGCTAAAAGCCAAGAAACGCCATGCAGGTCTTAATCTCGCCCGGGAGTTTTCTCCGACTGCACTAATGATATCTCGAGACCCGCTTTAGAGCCCATACATAACACTCTATGAGACGTTTTTAAAATTTAAGCCAACGTTAATGCATTCTGCCCTGCTTACAGTAAATGCTTATTCAAATTTGTAGGCGACTTCACAATACACTGTCTCTTTGCCTTTGTGATGCAGCTAGATTAGCATAACGCGAGTATTCAATGAACACAGAAACCAGTATAAAATAAAATTTTACGGTTTACCCTTATATTGAAAAAGGGAGATCGTGTTAGGTCATATAATAAAATGACTACGTTTTCTGTGGCTGGCTGTATGGGAACCGAATATTTTACAACGACAAGGTTGTCACACCGGTTTTGTTGTTTACATTTAAATCTTTTGTTGCTCATTTTTTCATTCTTAACTAGTAATACACCGCGATTTTGTTTAAGGATTAATATTTCTGTACATATTTCTTCCTGAGCTAGAGGCAGTTGTACTTCGGTGATGTTGAGGTTAAACAACATTGTGTACATAACCCCATTGGATAAGTGGCCATGTGCTATCCATGTCGTTCTCTTCTCATATTGTTTAATATACATATGTGTATGTACGTAGGTAAAAGTTAACATAGCATATTTAAAATTTAATTTCTAGTTTTGAATTTGATCTGTTAGAAATAAAAAAAATATAATATTCATTTATAAGCAATACTTAAAATGAAGTTGTTAAACAAACACTTTCGTAAATGTGAAATTTGTGAAAACTTTATTATGTTCTTATAATAAATTTATTTATCGCAAATTTTAAGATAGTCCATTTTTTATGCTTGGAAGCAATGTGTGTATGTACTATCACGGAAACGGAATGTTTAGCAGGTTGGCCGTCATTTTAAATTAGCCATATTATAGAATCACGAGATAACACGATGGATGACGAGTAGAAAGACACGAATTGCAGACGATGAGATGGCAGCTCAAATTTTGAAATTCAAATTTGTATTCGTTTCAAGGGCCAACCTTGGATGAGTGTTTCCTCATGTATGGAAAAATAAATAAATAAGGCTTTCATAATTATTTCTATGTAATGTATGAGATAACTAAAAATAATAAGAAATTACAGAAATTAAATTTGGTTAATTTCGATTAACCATTATTATTTAAATATCACAAAAATAAAAATGAGGGTAAAAGAAATAAAAACAACTTCATCAACCAAATTAAAAACTACTCTCAATAGTAATGCAGAGTCGAAGCTCATCGAAACGAAACGCTTATTTTAAACAAATTCTTAAACAGAAAATAAATGCGTGCATTCCACCGACTGCGCAAAACGTTCGAAACACAAAAAGTTGAATTCTTTTTCATTTGCGGCAGCAGAATGTCCAATATGTTTTTAGGTATTCAATAAATTTACATCACAGACATCTTGCTTCTTAGATCTAACTGAAGATATAAAAACATGTGTTAATTTTGCACGGCAATATACGCCAAATGTTCAATAAGCAGAATGTTAGATAGATTAAGATAGATTAAACTTAAAATTGATGCGTGTAATGCGGTCTTATCGTTCAAAGCGATCCTTTCCAGACAACCTTTGTGGAAGACACTTTATATAAAGATATAAAAATAAATGAAGAAGTGAGATTGGTATCATGTTTATTTGCAACAACTTTTGCAAGAAATTTTGCAAGAAGATGAAAAACATGCTTGAGCAGGTTTTTCCTAAAGATGACCAGTGACTTGGAATGACGGACATGAGACGGAAGGTCATTCCACAAGTTTAATGTTGCTTGCATATGAGAAAATATACGAACAACCACATTTGCAATCAATATCGAGTGTATGCACCGTTGTTATCAATAACAGCTTGGACTCGCGTACGCATAGACTCGCCTTAGCGAGTACAAATGTTGTACAAGATCTTGCGTTCTCCTTTTATTACGGTGATCCCATCTCTGCACCATTGAACCCCATAATTTTTTCATGGGGTTAAGATCAGGCGATTTAGCCGGCTATGGAATCACCGTAAGGTCAGGGTGTGGGAGGAATTAGGTATTGGTTATCCTTGCAGTGTGTGTTCTACTGTTATCGTGCACATACAACAGCCTGGGTATTTCTAGCTGTGGATACACAACTCGCAAAGTGGGCAACATACTCTCCTCCAACACGTTGACATAATTTATAACATTTGCTCTAGGAGGTAGCTCAACGAGTTCTCACACTCCATAAAAGTCATCCATCCCCATAAGTTACACGAGATACGGCCCGACTCTCTATTACGTATAACGTTTATTTCTTGGCAGCTTGTATGGATATACCCGCCATAGATTCAGTCGACCGTGAGTACTTGATTTAAACGGTTTTTCCTACGAAAAATATGTAGACTAATCTAAATTAAAATATTGCCGTGCAAAATTAACACGTTTATCTTTATGAGCTTCGGTTAGATCTATTTTGTAAGCAGGATATCCGTCTTGTAAAGTCATTGAACGTAAATGATTTCTTATAGTCTTAGTATGTACATCAAAACGCTCCGCAAAATGTCTAGTTGGTCTATTTCATAAGCTCGTAACATTTCCAAGCGTTGTTCATTTGATAACGCCGCAATGCCACAATTTTCTTGACGATGGTCTAGCATGTCGCCTTCTTCCGCATACCTTCTGACCGAAAAAATTAAGTAAATAGTTTTGAAAAAAAATATAAAGCTGAACAATGCCTTGATATATTAATGACATTATTAAGAGCCTACCAATATAAATAATTCTCTCGATATGGCACTAATACTTCGCCCTTGTTGATGCAGAGTAATAATTCTGTAACGGTCCTCAGTAAAAATTGCAGGAGGCGTTTTCCAAATGAAATAAATAAAATAAATAACGAGTTTCCCGTGGAAATCACTTACTTTCTCACGGTGAAAGGATGTGAAAGAAGGACACACAAGCGTTCGAATTTATAATATATAGTTAAAATTATTTTTGATCTAGTTCGTGAAAAAAATTAATTCGAATTGACTATGTAAAAATATTCACTGATTTTTTTGAGTAGTTGAACAATGACTCCTTATTGCTTACGTGAGTCATTGCAACTATAAATCCCAATCGGATTGGACTTCTTTCTTCCCATTGCAAGAATAGTACACCCAGTTTAACAATGCTACCATCAGTTTATTGTGCGCTGTACCTATTAGTTTTATTTATTATCGAATCATGAATCGATATTTAATGACATAATCCGTCATAAAATAATCGCACTCGCTAACAACTCAATTTCTCGTCATTCGTGTTAGTTGGCAATACGGGGGTTGCGGGTTCGATTCCCGCCCAAGTCTGAGTGTTTAAAGATAAGTATATAAGTAGTCTAGTATCCATAACACAAGCGCTGTGCTGCTTACTTTGGGACTATATGGCGCTGTATGAAATGTTTGAGTATATTATTATCTCGATAATCACCAGCATTGATGAGGTAAGTTCAAATTAATGTTAACATGCACCAAGATGATTTCGTGCATCCTTGGTATAGCAAAAGATTGTATGATGTCTACATTCACGTAATTTCGCTGTTACACTCTGCTCGTTCACACGTTCGTTCAAACGTTTGTTCCCTGTAGCAGTCCGCAAATTATTTTCCTTATCTAGACAGCCAGTCTTTCCCTTTCGCACTTATACACTATAGCATTAAGAAATATGTGTACGATATTGATTATCTATTGTTATTGTTGTATTATTGCTTTGGTTAATAAACAATTGTAATAGATTTCATTTATTATTTATTTGTTATTATATTTATTTGTTTATTATTAACAATTTGTAACTTCATGTTAAATCTGCTCGAAATTTTTATTTGTGCGTTTCTAGCAGATGACAAAGTTTTCTGAATGAATAATAGCCGTAAGTTCACACACAATGAAGACAATGAAGATTAACCAAGTCTTAGTGGTATGTGATATTCACTGGTGCATGATCGAAATCGTTCCGAAAATAGTGAATAACGAACATTCACCAGTTATCTCGGTGATTTTTAATGTGCACTAGTGTATAGTCTACTGTTTTTCGGACTTTCACAGTAACATATGAACTATATTTGAGTAGGTATGAATTTGAGAAATATACGTGTTTTATCTTAAAAGTCCTATCTTAAAGTAATAGTCTAATAAAAAGTAAATAAGCGATATTGTAGATTTAAATCTAGGGCTTAAAGTTTAAATACATTTCGTAATAAAGTACGCCCTGCTCTTTATTTTTTTTTTACAATCTCCTCGAAAATATTTTATCGTTATTGAAACAAATTGTTTTATAGAAGTTTATTGTGAAATATTGAAAGTTGTTTCTGAACTCGTTAAAAGTTATTTACTTTTATAGTCTATTAATATTTTCGAATTTTTTATGTACCTAACATTGTTGTAGAGAACCTGATTGAATGTGATGCCTTTAGATATTTATATTATTGATAGTAAGTAAATATGGAGTGTTCACCAACAAAAAGAAACATAATAACAAAATGTAATAATATAAAAACAATTTCAGGCTTGCGTGTTGTATTATTTGTAGTTGAATATAACATAACTTTTTAGGAGGTAATAACGGAACCCTTCTAAGATCACTTACTTATCGTCTGTCTATATGTAACAGTTGATTTCTCAAGAACTATATGATGTGATCTTTAAAAAAAATTTAACTTTTTAAAATTTTAATACGAGAGTTAAAGAAGTATTTATTAAACTAGGTTATGGAACTTGGCTTGACCATTCTTTTTCCTCCTTATCTTCAATACTATAAATTAAAATTTAAAAAAAAATCGGGAGAACTTGAATAATTTCAAGCAAATAAAGCCCTAAATACCTAACATAAACTGGAAAAATATAATTAAAGCCCTATAAATCTCCAAAAATAGGTTTAGAAATTAACTGTAATTTAACATTTTATAAATACTGGAATAAACAGTCTGTGTGCGAGTGGAACTATCACTCGACCCATTTTTTAATACAAGATATCTATCTTAAAATGTTATCAAATATCTATTGATGTAACATTTATTCAATATTCTTAAATGTACTTTGTACACAGAGCTACGTATAAAAAGCTTCAAAGTTTGAAATAAAATTAGGGTTTATAATGTTTTAAATGTGATTACTTCAAGCCATTCATTTAACCTCATACATTTGAATTAGTATTCAATGCATTCATCACTTGATTTGAAAGCGTTGAAAAGGACCCAACGAGAAACTCCAATTGGAAAAACATTTCCACGCCGTCGTCCCCTTGAGAAAGTTCTCGAATGCTTCTGTATTATTCTTAATTGAGGAAAGATCGGTCATTCACTTTGCTGTGAGTTTCCTTGATTTAAATTTCATACTTAATTAATAAATTAATTCAATAACTTTATGTTTGGAGTATGATATTAACGACTTATTTATTCTCATTCGAAATCACAAATCTTAATTTTCAGCTGCAAAATTACTAAGCGTAATCACAGTCTTAATTTGAATGTAATAAATTGTTTTTGAATTGGACTATTTAGTATTACATTAATCCACTATATAAGGGTGCAAGAACAATGCTTACTATAATGATGAGGAGAGAAATTGACGAAATAAGAAGGAAGAGTTGGGGTGGAATGGAATGGATTGGGAAAGAATATGGAAATGGGAGCCTGGAGACAAAAAAACCTTCTTCATGAAATGCTGATCTGCGTTACCGAGAAGGATGGTTAAGCGAAGTTTTAGTCCGTAGGTCACTAGGCCTATTCCTGGTGAAGTCGGTCATGACTGTTATGTCGTAGGGGGGCACGGTATCCATGCCATTAACTTCCTCTAATGCATAAAAATAAAAATTCCACTGTATTATAACTGCCGAATCTGTCGGTTGGATATATTTATATGGAATACAACTTATCACTCTTTTTCTAAGAATCGTCACTATGATGTGACATGATATTTGATGTTTATTTTTTACTTATTAACGCATTAACGTAGTAAGTATAGATGTAAAAAGCTTCATGTTGATGTTTACATATTATATACATGTATTTAATGCAATTCGTGTCAAGAAGTAAACGTAAACTACAAGTCTTGATGTTGTCAGTGAATCGATAATAAGCTTAAGAAAGGGAAATAAATAAACGTGCCAGACAGTACACACCAATCATCTGGTCTCAAACTAGGGCACTTCCTGTGCTATGAGAACCAGACGACGACTTCTGGGGGCGTCTCCCAGTAAACCCAGATCCGAGACGATTTAGAACACATAATATAATAATATCCGCGCTTGGGTGTAACACCTGAACCACTGCACCATCGAGGTTGTGGATGTGTCGATGATATTTTGCCAGATTTTTTATTTATATCATAATAACAAATTTTTACAAATACTAAAGTGAGGGGCTTTATGTTCCTATTCTGTTCTTCCCTGCTAGTCTGCAGTAGTAGAAAAGAAGAGAAATATAGTTATGCGTCAGTTGCTTTACATCCCGCACAAGTCGTAATAACCATTCAAGGGATAAAGCCTGTAGAAAGGCTAGAAAATCGTCGCTATCTACCTATTCGCGCTTTACCATTTCTAAACCTAAGTAATGCTGAAAGTAGCGTGAAACTATAATATAGATGCACTTTGAATCCATGTCCACACTGAAAGTGAAATGGCATAAAGATGGGTATGAATATAATATATGTTTATGTTTTGCTTTTTTAATTCTAATTATTTGAAAACTTTATTATCTACTTCATTCTCGCAAGCTAAAATTAAATGTCACAGTGTCAAACGCAGCACGGTAGTTTGTTATTTCAATTATCGACAAGCTCCCTATGGTCGGGAATTTTCTGAAACATGCATCTTTTGTCGGAATTTTTAATTTTAACGTCCTCTAGTACACAATAGGTATGTGTACCTACCATGATTAACAACCAAAAGTGTATTCATGTAGTAATAGAAACAAAGAATGTGTTGTAATTAGAAAAAATAAATACTAACGTTAACTAGTAAAATCTTATTTTGTATTTGCATAGGTTTGTATAAAATTTTACCTGTTTGAAATATCTAGGTATTGATTACAGTAGGTATATACGTGTATTTAAGTTGATAGACTATTTTTTTGTCCTGGTCGATTAAATTGTAATTGCATTAATTTGAAAAGGAAAAGATAATCAATTTTACATTTCTGTTTTAACGAACAGGAATTATTAAAGAATCAAAAAACCTCAAAAATTAGTTAAATTGTTCCCTCGAATTGATTATTTCTTGTCCTGGTAAAGGATAAATATACATAAGGAAATAAAAAAATGTGATGATAAGATATAATGAAAATAATAAAGTAGGATTATAAATACATATTATGCTCGATATTTATATATAAAATGAATATAATTACTTATTAACCAAAGTAGATTTGACGTTAATTATATATAGTTAATAATTGGGTTTACTTGAATAAATTGATTTGACTTTGACTTTAATTCAAGTAATTTTGGTCGGTAATTTAGGGACAGCAGTGAGACAAAAAATATCGACCCATTTAAACTTCATACTTAGCAGCTATTTAAACAGTTATTTAAAACGTGTAAGTACTTTCCATTTGTTATTTCTTTACTTTGCAGATAACTAAAAAGTACGTTTGTTAAAATTAACAAAATCTAAAAATCTATAGGCATATGTACAATTGAACGTCACAAATTCGAGGATATCTCTATCTATTTGTCCGTTACGTTTTCACGGCTAAACTGCATGACCAATTTTAATGAAATTTAGAATGGAGATAGATTAAGTCTTAATATAATAATAATAGACAAGCTAATTCCTATTCCACGCGGATGCTAATTATGAAAGATCGAAAATTAGGGAACATAAATACTTAAACTTCATTTGCGGAATGATATAGAGCTGCCAAAACGAGTCCCGAAAACTGATTTACAAGGGCTCCAGTTTGATTGGAGAATAGAATAGAATGGAGTGAACTAGCATATCATTTATTTCTCTTAAAGTGTGTTTATTTCTCTCAAAGTGTGGTATCCATTTGGTCAAATTAATAAAAATCACAAAACGCTCTCACAAGTTACCATAATCTAGCATGTAAAATTTTGCTGATATTGCAAGCTATTTATTTTATGAATAAGACAAGATTGAAAAAATACATTAGTACGTGAAATAATTATTTATTAGTCCTTATCCATAACAACTAAACGTGTTAAACGTTTAGTTGTTTTTGATGTCTTGCGAAACTTAAATTTAATCGAACTCTTGAACTGTAACTCTTAGATAACTCCATCATTTAAGATAATACATTACTTACTTTTATTTTCAAAGAAATATGAAATTTAAATCATAATTTCCGATCTCTGCCAATTATTAAAATACAAATAAATCCACAGTCCACTGTATGTTTTTGAAGTTGTATATATTTGATATAAGTAGTATAACAGCCATAGAAGTAAATCTCAAAAGTATTTCATCAAAAATAGGAAAGATAAATGTATGAAATGAAGCAAAGTCGCCTTCAGAAAGTAGTCATTAATATATTTCTGCTTTTCAGCAATGTGCCGAGCTTACTTTGAATAAGTTTTAAATGTTTAAGAGTTAAAACTTGCACGTTTATTCAACAACTTGCCTAGGAATGCAAGATTGCAATTTCCTAAACAGAATTGCATCGAAGATGCAATTATTCGCGTGTAAACACCAATACAGTACGATATACTGCGTCGCAATCGCAGTTTTTCCATGTAAACTCCACAATTGACTCCGCACTGGAATAGTTAAAGTTTATTCCATTTCAGCTAGCCACTGGCTAGGTTCATTCCGAACTCCCGATACGGTTTGACAATGCACATGCAAATTATCCAACTGCAAAGAGCTTCCCTGAACGGAAAGTTTAATAGCACCGCGTGCCTGACACAACTTCCGCGATCCTTGCAACGAATGTTTTGGGGTGGCTAGCCTCGTTTTCCAACTACGTAATTTAGTTACAACTAGCCAATATACTAGGTTTCAAACGCGTTTAAAATTAAACTGAATTTATTAGAGCATGCCTTGGACATAAAAGAAACGTGCAAAACTCTATACTAGCGACGTTCAGGAAGTACAAATAAAATCCATGAGGATACTGACGAATAAATAATCTCCTTAAATGCATTGATTACATATTGTTTTCATTACATTTATATAACTTGAGATTTTGACAGATTTGAGTTATATTTTGTATAGGATTTGTATAGAATTTGCTTCAAAGATTTGAAAAACATATTCCTAGCATCTTTAGATAGATTCAGAGGTTCAACTTCTGAATAACGGTTCTCACTTTTCAATGTAAGATGTGATCAGCTTGAATGTGATTGTAATCGTGAAACTTAGTGACTAAGTGGTCCATTTGCGTAAATGTTAGTTCATTCGCCTTCTAAGCTATTTGACTATTGTGCATTTTACTAATATGAGTTTTTATCTGAATCAGTGGTAAAGACAATTTGTAATAGAATTAAGTACTTAAAAATATTTGCTTTTTTCCGTATCCAAATCACACACACAAGGCAAACTTTCCAAAATTCACTTATAGTTTGGGTGTTACTGGGTGCGTCTCCACAAAAGAAGCTTTGATTAAGCTGGAGGCTTCTAAGTCGGTGTTCATGTTAAGATTACATTATTGTAATATCATTAGATAACGATCAACTTTTATTGTCACTACTAGCTGTACCTAGCCACGCGTTGCTGTGGCTTAATAGCTGTGTTAGATATGTATGTGTCAGCTTATGTTGACACAACATTCCCTTAATTTTACTGCACGACTTTAATATACAGGGTGTATATGAAAACGGGACAGTTACTTTAATGGATGAAAGGGCATAACTTTAGTATGTAGTTACAAAAAGAATTATCGAAAAAAACGTATCCGTTTAAGAGTTATGACCGTTTTAATTTTCAAGTGTTATCCCCACCATTTCTCGTAAAATTGGGTTGATCGTGTACAGTTACAGATTTTAAATCTTACGTATTTTTTTATTTTGTAATAATTTCATCCGTATACACCCTGTATATTACGTAAATTTCGGCAAAAACTATGTCCGTGTCGCTGCAATGAGATCACTATTATATTAATAATAATAATAATAATTTATTTACCAAAAACAGATTATTCATGTAGATTAAATACAGCTACCCCCGCACTAGGCACAGCCTGTATCATGAGGACCCGTATATATTACTCAGATTTGTACACAATACTACAATCATTACATCAACCAAATTATTACATCAATTAAATCCAAAACATCATTAAATAATCATATCAAATATCATAATTAAATTAAAAATGACAATAATTTATGAAATTAAAAATAATAATCAAAACAATAATTAATATAATAATCCAAATAATAATGATAATCAAAATAACAATCAAAGTACTAATAATAAAAATAATAATCAAAAGAATAACAAAAAAATAGTCAAAATAATAATAATAATAATCAAAATAATAATCAAAATAACAATCGAAATAATCAATAAAATAATCCTTAGTGCATGGTCAATATTTTAAAAATAAATAAATAAAATAAACGAAGAAAATTTACTAGGACGTAACTTTTAGTATTTCTTCAGTTTATAAGATGTTAAGTTTATAAGAAATTTAAACAATTCTAGTAATAGAATTTAGTATCTTTGAGCGACCTATGTTTAATTTTACATGTTTTTAGTAATCGGTTGTAAATGATAGAAGACACGAAGTTACGGAAACGTCTTGCAAATGAGGTTCTAACGGTTGGAACTGAGATTCTAAAAACTCTGTTGTATGTACTAGTATAAATAATTTGTACAATTAGTTATAAGCCATGAGATGTGAATGAACAGCGCCATGGTGTTAACACCCCGAATCAGTACTATTATCGGTATTTTACATACATACATACATATCTTCACACTGTATCCTCAACAGGGTAGTTAGAGAGGACGGAGCGCCAAGTGTCGCGGTTCTTACATACTTCTTTCACTTCCTCAAATCTCATCATTCTCCTCATACATTTTCGCTTAGGTATGCGAGTTCATTTTACATTTCCGTCTGCTAGCACTCAGGCTATTTGATTTTCATAACTCAGCCTTGGATCGGTAATAGGTATTATCTACCAAATATTCGGGTTCGATTCCCGCCCCGAATCTGGGTACAAAAGAAAAGTATATAAGTAGTATATCAGTTGTCTAGTGCCCATAACACAAGCGCTGTGCCGCTTAGTTTGGGACTAGATGGCGCTGTGTGAAATGTCTGAGTATATTATTATTATTCCTTCATATATTGCATTGCAGCTCAAATTGGGCCGGCTTGGCCGGGGAAATACCACCCTCTTACAGAATATCGATGTGAAATAAACGCATCTATTGCTATTGTGTTTCGTTCTGTGAGTGAGTGTACTGGTGCCCTCCCCTTCCCCTCCTTTTCCTCTTTTCCTAAAAGCCGGCAACGCACCCAGAGCACCCCGGACGTCGCGGGTGTTCATGGGCGGCGGTAAACACTCTCCGTCAGGTGACCCGATTGCTCGATTGCCCCCTTTTTTATAAAATAATTGAAAAAAAAAATTCCATAATCATGCAGTCTCCGAAGAAGTGCAGTGACACCATTTATAATGTATAAGAACTAATTCGTGTGTTAACATTCCCTATATATATAATGTACTCTGTGGTGTTAACGCTACCGCCATCACTCACAGACCTATACAAAATCGCGGGTGTATTATTTCAAAATTTCAAAGCAATCCGTGAAGAATTTCCGGAGATTTAAGACTTTGAACAAATGAACATTTACATTTTTATTTATATAGACTAATGCTTACACTTATTAATTTATTTTAGTCCATATTGGCATATAACTCATCAATCATTTGGTTGTCAGGCTTAAATTATTTATTTATTGCAACCACTCTGCTATAGAATTCGTTGTGACAGATCTCAATTCTTTTTGCATGATTACTGAATATTATAATAATGAATTATAAATAAACTGTTCAGCCAGAGATAAAGAATGCGAATAATTAAAAAAAAAAACGATTCCTTAAAAGTCCAATATCGCTATATTAAGTTTTTAATTAATTTTCTTTGGAAATTCACAGGAGTTGAGTTCATCCCGGCCCCGGGGCATACCCGGACACAATATTGAGTTCCTCGACATCTTCATAATCCGAATATTGATTCGATAGCCTAAACAACAGCAATATTTTTCTGAGACATCTTATTACTTTTATCAAAGGGAAATTCTATTTCCTATTGAGAGACAACATCCTTTCGATATTACTTATACACATTATTATTTGTGATTATATCGCATGTTGTTTCCTTTTGCAAACAAATAAACTTTGTTACCTGCCTATTGCATGTATGCTCGTTATTGTGTAATACTTTCTAAAATAATATTATGTATTTATCTTTTTATGCCCTTTATTTAATTAAAACATGTGTAGTGAATAATATAGGTTTGTTATTCACTTCGTATATTATATTCACTCCGTATATGAATAATATTTTCGAAGCTTAAGGTTTTTACATGTTTATTTTTTTATTTCAAAATCTTGAAGTAAATTATTATAATGTGCACACAAACATTAATATAGTATCACGTGGTGTTTCAATAATCGTATAATTATGTTACTCACATACAATATACATTACATATTGAAACGCCATATGAAGTATTAATTCTTGTGTGCACATTATAATAATCGCAGATACATCTAATATTATGTTACAAGGACATAAGAAGATTGTCTGCTATTGACTGGAAATGGGCTTAAGAAGTCAATCATCTCGGCGTTCCTATCTTAAAAATGTATCTAGCTTTCATCAATGAGTCTCATTGCTAAATTGCCAAAAATTTTCAGTCCATTCAGTCGTTCCATTAACTTTTTTTATGTTCAGTTTATTATCTCTTGAAGCCTTCCTTGGTTGTCTCACCAGGAGAGCCAACGGAGCATTTTCACGTTCACATTAGGTAATTAAAAACATTCACCTGTGACTATTTTTCTTTTAATATGAACATGCAATGGGAGATTAGTCTATATTCTATCTACGACAGAATATTCGAATATTTGTAAGATGATCCGAAAAATAACGTAGTGCCATAATTTCTTGACCTTAAATGTCTGAAAATTTTCACTTTTTGTGAAGGAAGTCTCTAAATTAGATTCGTTAAAGAAAATATTCTATTTTCCATGTTCATTTTAATGTTTTAGAAAATCGAATTTGTAAACTTCATTTCGTCAGCATCATTAATTCAGTGGAAAATTACGAAACTAAATATAATTTTGCACTGTAATTAACATTTAATTTATTTAGAATTGAAATGAAAGTGGCTTAGTGAGAATAATGTCCTAATTCTTTAGATAAAATTAGGTAAATTGATATGCTGTATTACAATGCTAAGTAGCGGCCCGTTCCGACTTCGGCCGGATTGAATACGTAATGAAATGAAATATTTATCTACTCATGTAAGTACAATAGATTTTACATAATATTATATCAGTAGTTCTAGTGTCCACACAATGTTGTGGAAACCCTGTGTTGTGGATAACTAGGTTCCTCTTGAGTTCACATTAGTCATAGAGATGTAGAAGAGCTACATAGCAACAAAAAGTCGTTTTATGCTACGAGTGTAGACATGTATTTACATTGTATTAAATGCCAAGTAACCACTATAGCCTATGTAATAGCATATTTATATAGAGTACACAATGGGCGATGTGAATAAAACAAAGCAATAACTGAAATTACTTAAAGAAGTATGTATTCACCGCGACGCTTGGCGCTCCGTCCTCTCTGACTACCCCGTTAGGGATACAGCGTGAGGATATGTATGTATGTAATAACTTAAAGTATAGTATTAGCATTAGCAGTTGTTAGTTAGTACGAGCTCTTACTTATAGTAATTGCTCTCGAACGAACGAACGAACAGCTATCTTATAATAGTTATGTACTTTAATAGTTAAATTTATACATAGATACATACTAGTTACTTTTTATTCACAATTTTTAGCAATAGCTAGATTTGGCTATCATTTGCTTGCTTTTAGTATAAGCTTTTGCTAAAATACACTCGTGCGGAACTCAGGATTTGCTTTAAAAATTTATAAGTAAAATCATAGGCTGACGTTTTATTCACCTAATAATGTACTATTCAACGGGTGAAAGCAAGTGGGTAGTTCTGAAAATTACTTTCCACATATACCTACACAATCCACTCTCTCCCTTGGTATGGATTAGTATTTAGTACATATTAGTATGAATGTCACCTTTAACCTGACGTACAAAAATATATGGATGTAACTCTTGATAAACTTATCATCACTGCCACTAATTCATGCCTAGTACAAATATTTACATACGTGCATATACATACATATCTTCGCGCTGTATCCCTAATGAGGTAGTCAAGAAAACGGAGCGCCAAGCTTCGCGGTCCTTACATACTTCTTTCGCGTCCTCAAATCTCATCATTCTCCTCACTTATTTTCGCCTAGGTATGCGAGTGCTTTTCACATTTCCGTCATCTAACACACTAGCTATTTGATCTTCATAAGTCAGTTTTGCTCTGCCTTGGCTTCTTTACGATTATTAATAGAATATTTAATACCGACTTCTTTATAAAAATTTGTACATGACACAATTATTGTAATTATAATCACGTCAAATATAAAATTTATATGTATATGTAAATATGTGTAACAGACATCTCGTTCTACGAAAAATATGGCGAAAATAAAGAAAGAGGTTACATTTTTGATTCTCATACTGAAAAAAATGGGGTTTTCGCTCTTAATTCATAACTAAATTGCCATAATTGTATATAATACCATGTCAATGTAGTGATGTATGGTTAATCATTACATTTGTTCATAATACATTACATTACGGTCATTACATGTATTCATTAATACTCATGTACATACATATACAGACGTACATACATATTCTAACCATATCCTTGAACTGGGTTAAAAGCACATTCTAGTCAGACTAGACGAAGTACCGAATATAGCTATTCTAACGCATGTCTTTCCTTTCTTCCAAGTTTGAAAAATTATATGGCCCCGTTTACAAATAAGTCAGTTGATACATTTTGTGTTCTGTCTACCCACGTGCTAGAGATTAAAGACTTATCCAGTCGCTCGGGTTGATGTGTACTAATGTAATTATTGCACTGCAATATATTACGGGTATAATAAAATGCGTTGTATACGCACCGCGGGAGGTTACTGAAGCGAGAAATTGTGTAATCAGTCAACTGTATAATGCACGCCGATGATTAGCCGATTCGATATGAAATTGAAAAAAATATATATTATATACGTAGGTACATATATAAATTACGTATCGACATTAGCTTCAAGTGCAAACGTTATCAATATTTTATTTATTTGTAGTATAATTGTTATTACTGTTTATCTGTAAGATATTTATTTAAGTAAAAATGAAATGCTGCTAAGCAAAACTTGAGAACAGCTGGACCGATATATCAAATTTTTTTTAGAGATTCGTAATAGTCCGAAGAAGGTTTTTACACACACATACACATTACACATCGGGTAAACGGGTATTCAAAGAGGACGGAGCGCCAAGCGTCGCGATCTTTACACTTCTTTCGCTTCCTCAAATCTCATTATTCTCCTCATCTCCTCACACATTTTCGCCTCGGTATGCGAGTGCATTTGACATTTCCGTCGGCTAATACTCTGGCTATTTGATCTTTTCAAGGCAACCTTGGTCTTCCTAGGCTTCTAAAAAAATGAAGAAAGGAATGTTTAGATGGTTCGGGCACATAGAAAGAATGAGCGATGAAAGACTGCCGAAGAAAATCTACAGAGCAAAAGCGAGTGGTAAAAGAAGCCAAGGAAGACCAAGCCTAAATTATGAAGATCAAATAGTCAGAGTGTTAGCCGACGGAAATGTCAAAACACTTAAAGTAAAAGTAGACAAGGAAGGTTTTTACGAAAAGAAAAATCGGAATAGTTGCCCGAAAAATTGGAAAATCGGGAAAAAACTGAGAAATCGGGAATAATTGCTGTTTTGTATGTAATACCGACTGAGTCACATATGCGTGGCCGGGCACAGCTAGTAACAAATAAATTACAAATCATATAACGAAATATACGAATGAATCAATAAATTCTATTCAACATTACTCTTCTTTTTTAGAGCTCCGTAGCCAAATGGCAAATAACGGAACTCTTATAATTTCGTCCTGTTCGTCTGTGTGTCCGTATGTTGCCGCCATTTTACTCGGTCATTATTTACACTACATCTACAATCGTTATACAACGGCGTAGTGAAATTAAAAAAAAAATTAGGGTAAAAAAATCAAGTCCACGTAAGCGTGTGTCTTGGATAGGTCTTCAAAAACTATATAGAGATTTTAGTGAGTTTTTTATTTAGATACTATAGTTTAGTTGCGATGAGATATGCGCTTCTAAATCCGTAAAAAGTGTGAACTTCTAACTTTTTTACTATGAAATGCAAAATTCAAAAAAATATATGTAATAATAAAACATAAGAAGTATTCGAAGAAAATTAGTTTTTGAGAAAAGATTATTTTCTGTTGCATGCTGCAGCGAGCGCAAAAATAATTTTGTTTTTCAGAATGTTATTTAGAAACTTTATAAAATACGAACTTTTTTTTACTGCCGATTAAATGATTATTGTGTATCCTGACTACGGAACTCTTAATGTGCGTGGTCCGACACACACTTGGCCGGTTTTTGAATGGATGGAGTAATTGAAGAAAAACATTTTGAATTTGGTAACAGTTTTATTTGATAATAGCTTCTGAAAGTTAGCCAATTATAATATTGCAAAACGAAGTGGAACTTCAAAGAATGAAAATGACACTTAAATTAATAGATATCTATACGCATTCTGCATTGTTAATAGTATAAATATTATATGTTCTCTATTCTCTTACCCACTTACGTATATCATTGAAATGAGAATGATTAACATCCCATGTAGCTGTAGCCAATAGCTATTAATAGTAGATAACTGTAGTTGTGGTTATGATAGGTAATAATTGATTTAAGCGTCATTTAATCTAATCGAAACATAATATATATTTTCCATGAAATATGTGTTCAAAACTGCGATATAATTGAAACAAATAAGAATTAGGAAGATAGTCTGAAAGACACAATTATTAATGGTTAAGTTAAAATCACTATTTATCACAACCCTTCACACATACAGTTTTATGACCCGTATATTTCGTAACAAATGGCCCTTGACGATTTTCGCAAAGCCAGTGAAATGTAGGAAAACAGAATCCACAGCTCTGGTCACCACCCTCTCGCGTCTAATGCTTGATATATAGTCCAGACTGGGCAAAACACGCCGCGTCACGGTGATAACAAATGCCCTTGTTACCGTTGGCACCCTTTTATACAAATTTATATGTCAAAATAGGAATTTATTAGGACACATCGATAGTTTTTCGACTTGATTAATGATTCGTTGCTATCTATCAATTATCCAATTTTCTATTCGATTCACGAGTCGATTGTTTTCTGTTTCACTGGATACGGTTTTAATATTGAAGGGTAATAGTCGAATTGATTTTGCCATATGCAGCCTCATAGGTGTAGGTGATTCATATTCATTTAACGACTGCTGTACATAGACGCAGTATGCCGTGAATTAAAATAAATGAAGATTATTTAATATGTAGATACTTAGCTAAGAGATATATTTGGACATTATTAATCTTATAACTTAATAAATAAAGATCTCAATATTATCTCCGAAAAAGTATTACTTATTTGTTTTTTAAACAGCACTTAAGAATCCACTTTTCTTGCAATACTAAGAATATTTTGTTAAATTGAAAAACGGTGTTTTTGCCTATTTTATGGTATGTTTTGCGCTTTCAATGCTAATTCACAGGCGATCGGAATCTAAATTCGGATTCGTTATTTATATTAAATCGTGACATGAGGTTCAGTAATCGTAACTGCACTCAAATAATTTTCGATAATTTTTATGTAGAAGTCTTTATATCTATCATAATCAGTTAACTTACACTAGTTTGACTGTAATAAAATTATTTTCGTAATACAAACAAATTACGAGTGAATGGTGGAGAAACCTCTGCCCAGCAATACGAGAGCAATGATTAATAAATGAAAAGTAAAAAAAAATATTTTTAAAACCAAGCTTATATTAAATTGCCCAATAAGAAAAAAATAAACCAAGGAGTTCATAAAACCCATAATATCGTGTAAACCCCAAACCTACCAAATGGTTGAATATGGCTGCTCTACATAAGTGTCATTATCAAAAGTGTGACAAATAGACACGTACTATCTACAATCAGTATGTTCATGTTCTTATACGATTTAAAAGCTAAAAGATAGATGTACGCCTACGCATACAAGTAGACAGCGTGATGATAGTTTAAACTTTATTGCAACAAGGTGTTAGTAATTAATACCAGCTATTACTTCCCTTCTGAATTAAATGGGGAAATAGTCCCAGTTGAAAATGGCTTTATCTAATATTTAAAATTCTCGTGTCACAGTTTTAGTTACCATACTCCGAAACGGATTGACCGATTTTGATGAAATTTCATATGTATATTCGGTAGGACTGGGAATAAGTTGTTATCTATTCTTTATACTCTTAAGTGATAAGGGTGGTCCACCCCAAACATTTTTTTTTTTGCACAAAATTTTTATTTTTTTTTTATGATTCGGCATTAGGTAGGGACATACAACCCTATTTTTAGATATATTTAATATCGGGCAAAACAACGTTTGCGGGGTCAGCTAGTTTTATTATAAAAAATATCCAGAAATTAACACGGAAATACGTTTCCTGTTGTATTTGTTCTTCTTTATTCATAATGCGGTAGTTATTATTTACATACAGCAAGAGCATATTATAAAGAGAAAGACTAACTTTGTAATCATTGGAATTATTGTAAATGGAGTATTTCTCTCTATATTTTTTATATTCATGATACAGATTGCATTGGTAGTAGGTAAAATGACGTGGATGAATAATAGAACAAAAGTTCGACTTCAAAACTTTGAACTCGCTATGTGAAAAGACAACTTAAAACTACGTCTTGTTGGCTTAATTGATACCAGTAATTTCAAGTTTATCTTGTGTTTATAACAGAAGTCAATATGCATAATAGTGGCGTGAATATAAATAAATATGGACGCAGTGCAAACTAACAAATTAATGCGTTTTGTCGAAATTTTGAAATAATTGAGATGTAGGTATTAAAAATTGAAAAAAAGACCAGCCCTTAATTTTATTGCATTCGACTTTACAAAATTAATTAAGACAATATTTGATCTAATTCAACGATTCAAAATAAAATAAATTAATGAAGTAGATAGTTAAGTACCTACTAACATTTTTATAAATTAATTTGTTTCCTGTTTCAAAATTAAATGTCCCTTTTATTAAAGAAACTATTAAAAGTTGAAGTTGCAGTTCACATTCATATGCAAATTAGAGTGGCAACAGGGAATAGTATTATTAGCTTGCAAAGTTAAATAGCTTTTGCAGACTTCTCAGGAAAAAATCAGAAAGTTTTTTCTATGCCGAGCCGCTTCGAGCTTGGGAATGGCGTTATTATATGGCTCTGATGTTATTAGAATTAATAAACAAATTCAATCATATTTGTGAAGTTAGTATTCCATCTGCAGTTAAATTTTTCACGGAAGCGCCTTGTCCACGACAGAAAAGCAGAGCCTGTAAACTTGTAAATTGGTCTCTTCGGTATGTATGTATATATTGTTTCATTTTAGTGTTTATTAGGAGACCATAAGTGCACTCTGTGACACTAATTTTGGTCTACAGGAGAGAAATTTATCGTGACACTTTTTTATAAAATACTCTTAATAATATAGCTATCACATTGACGAAACTTTTTAAATGTTGAAACTTGTTACATATTTGTCTTTATATTTGTATTTATCCATTATAATTGACGTCAATAATATATTATAAAAATATTTTTTTATAGTACCTTACCTAGTTAGTTATTCTCAGCAACTGGATGCTAAAATAGATGAGCAAAACACAGGTAAATGGATGGGAATTAAAATAGCCGATGTTAAATAATTGGTTCCTGATAGCTAAAGAAAACGAGAGAAATAGAAAGTATGTATAATTGAAAACATTGAAAATTTTATCATTAGTTTTTGTGTTTATTAAATGAGCAATATTTGTATATTTGTAATCGCGTTCTCGAAAACGGCTCTAACGATTTGAATGAAATTTATAATGAAGGGGTTTATGGGAACGATTAATCGATGTAACTAAGCCTCAAATCTTAGAAAATTCGTTTTCTCCGTGCTTTCACTCATTAAAATTTGCCCGCAAAATGAGATTGGTAGACTAAATACAATATGATAGGCAAATTTGCAAGAGAGTTTACCTTTTCTATAGCACAGTGACTAGAGCGTAGGTCTACCAAGCCCAAATGCGCGGGTTTCGACTCCTGCAATGCAGTCAGACTTTTTTTTTGATGTACAAACCTAAAAGACATCGAACGAAACTCTGTCACCCAGGTACTTATAATTATATACTTAAGGTTTCGATGTGTCTATCTGCATGTCTATCTGTTTATCTTATCTTTAAGTACGTCACCGCCATTTTATTTCATTATTTTACATCTAAGCAGGAATTTGGCACAGAGACATTAAATTGGTAATCTAAAACGAGAAATGAGGAACAAAAAATTAAATGATGACTATTCTGGATTCATTTTCATGTTTATTTTGTTTTTAATTACAAGTTAATTTTTCAAACTCCTACTTTGTCCGCGATTGTTATGGGACATTAAATTAATGCGTTGGTATCCGACTCTCATTTAGCCGGCTTTTTACCTTATGTGTTAGGTAATTGGTAACATAACCTATAGTCCAACTTTTAATTCGATGAAGTGATTTGACGTTGCCAGTTTTAGCAATTTTTTTAATAGTGATGTTGACATAGGGGGCTATGTCAACTTTTTTACTATTAGTCTGTAACGATTTCTTCCAGACGTTATCCCCATGAAATCTTCTTTTTGTTTGGATAATTCCTTTACTTTCCTTCAAAAATAAATACTGTTAACAATCGGTAAGTATTGTTTTCATCAATAATGTAAGTATAATTCATATTTCGAATAATAACAATCAATTGATAATTTATTTATTTATTACATGAACACTTCTTGCTACAGTCGAAAAGGGGAAAAGCTGAAAAGGGACGTAGCGCACTTGTTTTGATTTATATAACCTCGCAGCGGTAGTGAGGAATAAGCCATCGGTCGTTCTTTTTAATGACGTCACGAGCACCGTCGCGCTCTGCTAGAGTGCGCCTGTGTTCTCTTATTCTTGCATCACCAGTATTGCCAACAGTATATGCAATACAAGCTCATGGTTAAACATTTGAAATCTCCTTTAGTATTTTATAAGCCAGACTAGCATATCGTATAGATCCTGTCATAATCAACTGATGATGTCACCGTCGCGGTACATGTAAATCCTTATGCAACGGATGCGATAAAAGAAATAGAACAAGGCATGTATACTGTGTACATTGAACATATCCACTTCTACAAGGTGGTGCAAAATAAATCATTCTGTAAAAATGATCTACAGTTTTAATTAATGATATTTACTAAAAATGTGTATCAACTCTGGTGGCGGTCTCTTAACTGCTATCGTCTTCTCTACATAGAAAAATACAATAAAATTGAAATAAACATGATCATTAAACAGAATCTTTTTTTTAATTTGCCTTGTGTGGTTCTCAATTCGGAAGTTAAATGGTAATTTTAGCTAATAAATCTAACGGCTTAAATATGAAAGTGAACCAGTGTAGTGTACTATATAATATTAGCTATTTGTAGCTATTTCAGATTAAAAAGATTAAATTTGGTAACCTGCAAAAATAGCCCTGGTTATTTTAAGAAATATTCAGCAGTGAAATGGAATAGATTATCAAAGCCAAGATAGCTATGTACTATGTACAAACATAATTATATAAAAAGTGGTTGTATCGCATAGATAATAATATGCAGAGTTCATTTGGAGACAGATTTTTGTTTTAATGGTGGAGGGGGTAAATGAGCAAGTGAGTTACCTGATATAAGTTGAATCACGCTATAAGCTGGTTCCATAAAATTTCCGTACGTCGTAGGAAATGTCATAAAAAACGCAGAGTTGTAGACTGCCATCCATCAAGGTGGTGGGGATGAAAGGACAGACGATTGCGTGACGTACGGTAATGAAATTCAGCAGCAGGCAGTACTCTGAACAGTTTTTTAAAACATTATCTATGATAAATGCGCCAAAATGTGGTAAAATGCGGTATAAATGAGGGACCCAACGTCCCTATGCAGAGCCAGAGAGTCGAGCCGATCAGAGAGTACCGAATCACCGATATCCCGAACAGCCATACATTGTATACGGTCAAAAGGAAGAGGTTGATACTGGGCCGCTCTCGCCCAGAAATGAGAATAGTATTCCATATGAGGCTAAACCTATGCCTTGCAAAGTTGTAGGCGATGGGTCGGCGTGAAATACTGTCCCTCTCTACCGGGCACACCTAGCTTTTTCAAAGCTAATTCAGCTTTACCTTCCAGATGACCGCAAAACTGAACGCCGCTCCAGATATCGACACCGAGGACTCCAATAGTCGGCTAGGCTATTTTAGTAAGCTAATATTTTGATAAAGTTTTTGTATGGATTACAATCCATAGAAAAAATATTAATTAACTTAGTCATAAGTTAATTAATATTTCTTCAAAAGATATTAAATTATTATTTGGCCACTTTAGTGCAATACTTATTTGTTTTTTAAAAAAATGTGAATAAGTATGTACTTAGAACATTTTAGAAGTTGCGAAGAACAATTCTTTAAACAAATAATGTTATGTTCTCGAAAACAATTTCTTATAGTTACCTAGTCATTTGAATATAAGGTAGATAATGATGTCTATTTATTTATTAAATAAAAATAATATTTTACTTACAAAAAACTAAATATTTTTATCGTTTTAATAATCTAACACATCCATAAATCACATTACGTAACCACAATAGAGCCTAAGGCCTAATTCAGGCCTAATTTAAACTAACGAGGCACGTAACAACACCATTACATAAGATATGTTAGTTTTATGCAGTGGGTTCGCAAGCGCAGTGGTAATGTAAAACTACGGTCGGTTTATTACTCCTCTGAGCTTACATTAAGAGTGTTAACTTTGTAAGGAGTTAGCTTCTTACATGTTACTCATTTTTACATATTATAATAAAGTCATTAAAATATCCTGTTTCTGTAAGTAATGGTATGAAAATCTTATTTCAGCTTTTAATGTGTTTGTTATATGGCGAAATTGGGGTAGTGTCGATGTACCTGGAGGGAGACGAACCACTGGACCCGTACACCCGATGTATGGATAGGATACGAGGGAGTATAAGGACTAAGTATGTGCTAGCTGGAGGTGATATGAATGCGTGGAACCCGTGGTGGGGAAGTGAGAGTATAAATGATCGTGGCGAAGTGTTGGCAAGTATGTTTGTCAAATGGGAGATGCAGATTCTGAACAGCGGGTCCGAGCCAACCTCCAATACGGTCGAGGGCGGCAAACGATATACCAGCTGCGTAGACCTGACGGTCTGTTCCACCAACATGCTACGCTGGATCAACAACAGGAGGATAGAGGCAGATGTGACGACCTCAGATCGCAGGGCGATCACGTTTGATTTAAATTTAGGCACAAGGAAAGGGGTCGAAATTAGAAGAACAACTCGGGTATACAATGCGAGAAGGACCATGTGGAGCCAGCTCAGTGAGGAGCTGCCCAGCTGTAAAAAAACGAGGGAAAAATGAAAATAGATGCCGAACTGATCAAAGGATTCAAAAAGCGCAACTAAAAAACATAGTAGGTAAGATAAATAACACCATCAGTTCGGCATGTGAAAGATGTATATTCAGGGTTGACACGAGGAAATGGGCAGGATTGGCTTGCTGGACCGAGGATCTCGCCCGCCTCAAGAGATACCTCAACATCAAGAAGCGCAGAATTACGTACACAGCGCCAGTTCCAAGGGCATGGGTGGTGAAACAGTACCCTAAGGCTAAAGAGATCTACCAGACCGAAAATAATGTCAGGCTTAGGTATGCGGGAAAAGAGTATGTAAGAAGAACTCCAAAAAATTGCGTGCAAAGGTCTATTGGGGGTCCGACCTTTTGGAATTTATTGTTGGACCCCTTATTGAAAGAGATCAATGAAGGTAGAGATCACTGTCTAACGACGACGACGATTAACTTTGGGAATAAAAATAAATTGCATTTTGCGCCACAGAAAACAAAATCGATGATGCTATCGAATAAAATTAAATATGATTCAACAATCTTGAACATGGCGGGGTGGACATTGGACTGCCAAAAGAGGTAAAAATTCTGGGGCTCTCAATACACTGCCAATTAACTTTTAAATCACATATCAACAACGTTTGCAATAAAGCGATAAACGTACCTGAGCATGTATTATGAGCCGCCAGAATCCATGTACACGGCAGTGATTGAACTCATAATTATGTATGGATCGGGCGAATGGGCATCCACGACGGGAATAGGGGTCAAGAAGCAGCTGGATGTGGTGCAGAGAGGATTTGTGCTCAAAATTATTAAAGCCTATCGTAAAGTCTCTCTCAATTCTTCCCTGTTGCTAGCCGGGATATTGCACCTGCATATAAAAGTGAGGGAATCTGCTTATGTGAAATAAAAAGGGGGTATTCCCGGCGGGTGATAGGTAACCGGAATGTGCAGAAGCCGGTACAGTACAGTGGGATGCCGCACTCGGCGGCATGAACGGGAGCGGGGGTTTGAATGCTTGAAAGACTATGCAGCGGTGAATAGTGCCCCCAGCCTTGAGCTCCGTGTATACACGGACGGGTGCAAAGCGGACGGCAAGGTGGGGGCCGCGGTCATGGTATGGAGAAGTGTTGCCGAAATAAAACACAAAAAGTTAAAGTTAGATAACTGTTGCACCGTTTTTCAGGCTAAATTCCTAACTCTGTCTGGTGCAGTGGAGCACATTCTTGGATGTGCCACATTCAGCTGCGGGGTATACAGTAATTCACGGGCAGCACTGGAGGCGATTGCAGGTGGTTAGTCCCTCCATCCCCTAGCGGTTGACATAAGAACAAAGATCGATTCGATTCGAAATTACATTGATTCACATAATTACAGATTTTCTTGAAACAAATTTAATTTAGAAATCAACAATATATTTTATTACACTTTTTTATATTTAGAAACAAATTATTTTTTCCAGCAGTGGGAATATGTGGTTTTGATGTCAACTACAATGTACGGCAGCTATGGCTAGATATGAAAGTAAAATAAATACAGAGAAAATGCGATCTCTCCAAAGTATGTTTGGATCACCTTATTGTAAAAATACAGAAAGATCAGTGTTATTGTAAAAATGCAGAAAGGTATGCTTAAATAGTTCGAACACAGAGAGAATGAATGATAAAGGATTGAACAAGAAAATCTACAGGGCGAAAGTGAGTGGTAGCAGAAGTCAAGAAACACCAAGGCTGACTTATGAAGATCAAATAGCCAGAGCTGACAGAAATGTCAAAAGCCCTAACATACCTCGGCGAAAGTGTGTATGCGTATGGAGAATGATGAGATTTTAGAAGGCGAAAATTACACGAGGACCAAGATGCTTGGTGCTTCATTAAAAATCCCGTTAAGGGATACAGCGTGAGGATATGTACGTTTTCATATGTATGTAAATTCTTTGTTCCACATGACAGCAGTTACCATGTAATGCTGTCTACGGTGTCTGAATCGTGGCTCATTTCAATTTTTTAAATTTAATTTATGTAAAAAAGTCAATTGTCATCATTGACAACTGTTTGGCTCTTCTTTCTTAAAATTATTTCAAAGTCCTTTCGTCTTTTTTTGGTCAAATTTCATTACTATCATTTTCCCCATATCTGGTTCTCACAGTGGTGTTTTTGTTTCAGGTGGTGGACGCAGTGGCAGTCCACATATTGCGGGGTTCTTCTCATCCGGCCGGGTAAGACAGTTCTGCCATAGCAACGTCAACAAGAACGGTTGCTTAGAGATTTTAGCGCTTATAGCTTATTTTTCACTGTAGTTTTTTTGTAACTTTTCGTAATATTATGTCATGATATGTTCCCAGCTCTCACATTCTCACCTTCCTCTAGCTCACAGATAAGTAATGACACATCGCTAGAAAATTTAATAAAATGTGAGCAGTGTTTTTTTCGTGGAAATAGGGGCTTGAAGATTCATGTCGGCAGGGTACACAAACGGTGTGACACTGCCGGCATTGCTTCAGGCCCCATTTCCTTATCAGTGCCATCTCAGTCCAATAATTTGACTAATTCCTCAAATTCCAATCACAATCGCACACCTTTTTGGAAACATATTGGTTCGCTCAAAAACAATGTATGCTTAATAAAGCGTATTCCACCTGGCGCACGCATCAGCGTTGCCAAATCTCTTAATTTAATAATACAAAGAATATTAAACCGAAATGACGAATGGAATTGGGAAGAACTGCTCGTTTTCGGGTATAGAACTTTATGTTTGGAACAAAACGATAAAGACAAAATTTCCTTAACACAAAAAATAAAACATAAGTGCTCTAACTATTCAGTTCCGAGCATTCATGTTCGGCCCATTTATAAATCTTTAAATTCAGACAGTATTCCAAAAATAGAAACAAAAATTAGCGACGGCGATCTAAAGGGGCCGCCCACTTGCTATTTTTCAGCGATGTTTTAGCACCGAATACGGCCGAGACTCTTTTTGCTCTCAGATCAAAGCATCCCTCTTCCTCTGTGGCTTGTTGTCTGCCAGATCCCCCATATCCAAATGATGTGTCTTTTAAAATCTGTAGACAATATTCTAAAAAATACATTATCTAAAATATTAAATTGCTCCTTTGTTGACTACAGGGTCTGGAATCAAGCCTCGCTTCCTATGTGTTATGGAGGCCTGGGCATACGCAAAATCTCGAGTGTGTCACTGCCTGCTTTTCTTTCGTCAGCTTACAGCACGGAAAAAAACCCTTTTCCTATCTGTTATTCGCCCTTCTTTAAGATCGGTTGAGGTGCCGTCCTTGACTGATGCTCGAAATGCTTGGTTAAGTGTTTGTCCGAGTACTAACCTGCCTACCTCGACCTTTTCTCAGAAACACTGGGATGAGCCTCTATGCAAAAATGTTCATTTACAACTTTTAGATTCTTGTAGTACCGAAAAAGATCGGTCTCACCTCCTAGCTGTTTCTGAGAAGGAGTCAGGACACTGGTTGAAGGTAATACCTTCAAAAAACTTAGGAACCTTAATCGACAATACCACGCTTTCTCTCATAGTATCCCTTCGTCTGGGGGCAGGACTAACCTTCCTCACCGTTGCCGCTGTGGTGATCTCGTCGATGTACTAGGTCACCACGGTTTATCCTGTTTACGTAGTGCGAGCCGCATGTCACGACATGCTGCCTTGAATGACGTCATTCGGCGGGCTCTTGTCGCTGCTGGCGCTCCTGCAGTCTTAGAGCCTGTAGGTATTGCGCACAGCGACGGCAGGAGACCGATTGGTTTGACGCTCATTCCTTGGAAACTTGGAAGATCGCTGGTGTGGGATGCCACTTGTGTCGATACACTTGCTGTTTCCCATGTGCCGGCGACTTCCAAGACAGCAGGTGCCGCGACCTTGAAGAACTTGAAGCGGCGTAAGTATGCGACTCTCTCTGAGAGTTTCATATTTACGCCCTTCGCAGTCGAAACTTTGGGTCCCTGGGGCCCCAAAGCCCATCGACTGGTTTTTGATATTTGTAAGAGACTGGTCGAGGCTCTGGGAGACCGCCGGGCTGGCAGCTTCTTCCGCCAACGAATCAGTTTGGCTATTCAAAGAGGCAATGCTGCCAGTCTGCTGGGTACCTTGAGCAATGACAGCTTTCTAAGCGGCAACTTTGAGGAAGTTTATTATTTAAGATAATGTGTAGTTTTAAGTTTGTAAATATTAAAATATGTATGTACTTTTTTGTTAATTTATGTAAATGTATTCGTTATAATAGATAAATTCTTTTCATTTTATCATACTTGTAGGTGCACATTTAGAGGTAGTATTGCTCCGAGACTGAAAGAAATACTACCTCGTGTAATAAATATGTATATTTATTATTATTTAGGTGTCGACATAATAAGGTTATTATTAATCACAATATTATTTTATAACACAACCATTCAGTTAGATCAGTTCGATTATCGCCCAATTCATGTTTTACTTAATTAAAATATCCATGTTCTTATTTCATGTACTTCGTTATAATTATTTTCAATTATAATATTTTAATTACAATATGAAATATGAAAAATAATGAAGGCATAATTGTAAAAAATTGAACATCTTTCACATTAACTAAGCTCAGTCTTTAACGGTTTCTTGTCATAAATATATTGCTTTATGTTGGGTCGTCGTGTGATAATATGAAAGAATTTAAACTTCATTCTTTTTTCAAAAATATATATGTATAAATTATAAAGAAACACTTCGTTCAATAAATTTTGGGCTATACACAAATCGAGCTATAGAATCCATTAATTCTGCTGCCGCTGATCGATCTTACATCAAAATATTAATAAAAATATAACGATATTGAATCACCTCAAGCCGCGCGTGTTTGATGAAATAATTATTAAATACAATTATAATTTCGTTACGATACCGAAGTTTCATTTCATACCTCTATTCAATTATGATAAATAACACTAGACGATGTGAGAGACGAAATGAAACGAATTGCTAAGAAAATGTGTTTACAAAAGGTAAAATATAACGACATTAAGAACCGCAGGTGGGAAATCTTTATGATAAAAAGTGCTAAGAAAGTATAACATGATAAAAAAAAAAAACAGTTGAAAAACCAAAAAACCCGCCTGTATGTAAAACGAACAACAATATGTTAAAAAAAGTGAACGAGACGTGTTTATAATTATCATTTTTAAAATTTGGCTCATTATTCATTTTTGTAGCAGAGCTTATCTAGACTTTATAGCATGAATTTTGACTCTCTGAGGTATAAAATGAATAACTGGTAAAGACGAATTACAAAAATTTGATTAAAAAGCTGTCTTGTTTACGTCATTATTACACCTCATCTTTTCAGTTACTTTTGCATGCTGTTGGGTTTAATTGTTTTTTAATTAGTTAATTAAAATTTCAATCACAAATTTTTAGTGTCACCAAGCTTTGAGGTAAACAATAACAAGAATTACCTTTGTGAAAAATTTGCTTGACGTATTCAATGCGACCGAATTTAAAATCAGCAGACCCTTAAATCCCGTCATTCATGTAAGAAATACCTTGTAGTATCAGGACTGAAGAGTTAGAACTTAGAGCTCGGTGGAAAAGTCTGCTTGTCATCTTCGACACTAAATTAAAACAAACAAACCCCGGTAGATAGATGTTAGATAGATAGTACCCCTGCAGCATCAGTGCTACAAAATTGAGAACTGAAATTTAGTCGAAAAATAATTGCATAATATTTTCAATACTAAATTAAAATAAACAAATATTTAAACTGCGTTTAGATAGGCATTATCTCTGCGGCATCAGAATTAAAAATAGTAAATTCAGATTGAAGGTTAAATATTATAACACTTTTGAGATAAAGACCAATCCTACAACGAGTAAGTGAAGAGTCAGGTTAATGAGATATCATCTTCGAAACTGCATAAGTTTTTTCAGTAATCTTTTATCAAAATTTATTTAAAATTATCAAAATTTTATTTTTGAATTTCTTAAGTCATACTTGTAAGTTACATGTATTATAGATATATTTAAGCATTAACTTTTCTGTACGAATTATTTTGTAATAAAACCTCAAATAAGGGTATAAATATAGAGCTGTTATAGCAACTTTTATTCGATAATGACAACAATTTTTTACGTGACACATCTGTACCACTGACTCTGTTTGTCATTTGATACCACTACAAAGTCCCAACCGGAAGCGCAAACAGGAAGTGTAACATCTTACTTGTAGCAACATGTTTATTTTCTTCTAAATATTCAACAGTCCAGCATTAACTGTACTGTGTATCGTCATATAAACCCAAAACATTTGTTTATGCAAAAACCACATAAATTATTTTCTTAATAAACAAAACAATGACGTAAATGACAAAAGCACCCACATCCCTAGATCAAAATGCGTGAGAAGAATGACCAAATCGAAGAGGCGAAAGAAGTATATAAAGACCGAGAAGGTTTGCGCTCCGTCCTATCTGAATATCCCGTTAGGGATAAATCTGGAGATATGTATGTATGTATTTGAATCCATAAATAGTAAAGAAAAACCAGATACAGCGTGAAGATATGTTTGTATGTCCAAAACAAATATTTCAAAAAGACCATAATTAGCGATTAACAGCTCCGTATTAAATCGTCATGTCACAAAGCGACAACTTAATTGGCAAAGACGCGGTAGGCACCATGAAATTAAACATGACAAAATTGTCCGGACACAAAGAGAAATTACCGCTCGCAGACACTTCCACGTCCTAATTATCACGGATGACAAACTACAGACAGACAGATCTAAAAGGAATTTGGTGGAATTTATATCGAGTCAGACACAATTTTATCCACTGTGACTGTATTCTATCAAAGGACTTTATTTGATTTTTGCCAAAAATGGAATATTAAAGGAACGTAAGTTATGTCATAACATAACTCGATTATAATATATTTGATAATAACAATGTAAAGAAATTCTTTTAACTTAATACTAAATATTGTTAAATTTACATTACGTGTTATTCCAGTTTTAATTTGCAAAGGATTAGTGATTCATTTATTAGATTTTAATCTCAAATCGAAATCTTTACATGATTTATTACAATTATTACTTTCAGTTTAGTGTATTCTCTATACATTATATAATTAACTTAATTATTTTATAAAAATGAATGTTTGTTTGTATGTTTGTCCTCTATGCGTCTCTAAACCATTCATCCGATTGTGATTAAAATTTGGTGAATTGTTCTGAGTATGCCCTTTAAGGTTTTTGAATTCTTTAATTTATTAAATGAAAAACTACGCGAACTAAGTCACGGGCAACAGCTAGTTATTTTATATTCTTAACAAACGATGAACATTTTAATTTGAAAGATTAAATCTTTGAAATAATTTACTCTTATTTTTACTCCCATAAAAATACATAATTTTTTACTAACATGTTTTTTTCTACGCCATTCATTACCTACTAATCACACAAAAGTGAAAAAACAAAAAACATCAGATATTATCAAATCATTCAGGCTTATAACTATATAAAAGAGACACAGGATAATTATTTCCGCTCACACGTCATATTATGACAATGTTAAATGACTTCACAAGTTTTCGAAACTAAGTCTGATCTAAACCATTTGTGTAATCGCTTCGAAACAAAGTTTTTAAGGAACCTCAGAGTCAATTGAGGAAATCGCATACTTTCTACATGAAAAAACTTTTAGAATTTTCCTGAGAATGGAATTAATCTTCAGTACTTTACCGCAGACAAAAGCTGAAACATGCTCTTGGACAATATAAAATACAAAACAACTTTAACTGAGTTAATTCAACAACAGTTAGAGGAAGATCCCATTGTCGGTTATCCGAGACGGGAGAGATTATTTATTATACGTATAAAGAGAGGACAAGGCAAACTTTTCAATTTCATTAAATGTCGATCATAAAACTGATATTTAAACTTACGTAGCCATGACAGTAATGACTGCATCATCCTAATAAAAACACAGAGGAACCCTTTGCTCTTACTACGAGCGACATATTTCTGGAAAATGATAAGATTATAATGATATTGTAATGTTTTAGGTATCTATAATTTGGATCCGCAAGTATTATTTTTGTATAAGGTATATTTATACTCGTACTTTCTCGCAATGTCAAACTTAATTTTTTCTTTTCAATAAACAAATACTATGCTATTAAAAGTTCGTTCAATGTATTAAGCCAAGTTATTTGGGCCCGCAGCAAAGTTAGGCGTACATACCTAGGCGAAAACGCGCGAAGAGAACGAAAAGATTCCAAAAGACGAAAGAAGTACTCGTATCTAAGGCCCGTGAAGCTGGGTGCTCCATCCACTCTGAACACCCCGTTAAGGATACAGCGTGAAGATATGTATGAATGTATGTATTTGGGCCCGTAAATAGTAAAGAAAAACCAGATAGTGAGAGGTTGCAAACAAATTTCTTACAATCTTTATTTTTGGTGTCGCAGTAGAAACCTGATCACAAGTACGCAACCTCCTAGGAAGGAACGAAAGTGAATTATGTGGGGATTTTACCCACGAAAACTCCTGCGGTGTGGTCAGCCTCAGCGCGCTGGACATATGCTCCGGGGTCTCGTCTTACGCTGTGCCGAAACACTTATCAGGGGGGTAGTTACAGAACCACCCCTGTAGCCTCATATGTCACAACAGCGTGGACCACACGCGTTGTCTTCCTCCTCAGGATCGCACGCATGGATGGACGACCGTAGCCCCATTGCAATCAACCATGACCACTAAAGCCCATTTAGTCGCATCTAACGACAGGCAATGTACGTCTTAATCTTATTCTCTGACCCAGGCTACAGGGCCGTCCACATAAACCCCTTTTTTGGCTGATTTTAAGACCTGCACGGAAAGGTATTGCCTTTTTTCCCCTCTTAATCCAATATGATAGCATAATATTATGTATAACTACTGTTGCTCGCGACATCAACCGTGTATTTCCATTTTAAATTTTATCAAAATCGGTCCAGTGGTTTATCCATGAAAACGTTGCTGACAGACAATTTCTAATTCTCAAATGCCATTTTGAGAGTAGAAATCAACAAAAATGTGAAACACACAGCCGTATTCCGTTACATATAAAAGCTTCACAGAAAGTTCGATCTCACCTTTTCCCCCTTAAAATGTGGACCAAAATTTCTTTCTTAGTGGACCTCGTGGACACGAACGCACGAATAATCATCAGATCTTTCATGATCCAAGCTTTAGTAGTTTTTGAAATTTATTGATTAGTCAGTGAATTAGTGAGTTAGTGATATTTCGCTTTTATGTATTTATAAAAATATAATTTTTATTAAACTGTTTGCTAGTTCATAACACGGCTGTATAACATTACACAATAATTATTTAAGCTACACATACGTAATAGGGAACTGCTACATACTATCTACTGCAATGTACGCGTGCTAATGAGGTCGTTTAATTAGATTTCACTTGGTTGCAATGCTTGTAATGTATGTAGCTAGTCTCATACATTAGTGCAATACAAATGTATGTATCGTACACGTAACTAAGTTGATACGTGTAGCGTTCATGTTATATCATAACCGACATCCAAACCTTCGAATTTTTATTGGTCATGAGAGCAATGAAATTAATACGAAAGTAATATTGATGACGGAGAATTCAATAAAGTGTTCGTATAATAAAACTATTATCTTCGGAGTAAAAATTTTTTAAAAGCAATGATTCATGAGCATTAAAATAAACCTTTCAGAACGCACACTACTCTTCATAATTCTGTCGAAAGTTAGACGTTCCAATTACTCAGTCTTACTAATTTATGTGAAAAATAACAACCTAATTTTACAAAGTAACAAAGTATTATAGCTTCCGGGAATCGTCTCGTTAGTGATCAAATAGCCGCGAACACTGTGTGGAATGTTAACATTGCTTTTCTCTCCTCAAAACTTTTCTTTTTATTACATCAAAGTCTTTGCGCATAACGAGATCCAAACGAGGAAATTCTTTCACAGATTCAAAGGCAACAAAAATTTATAGATATCATTCGTATACTCAGCGAAGAAAAAAACGAACGCACAACAAAGCCCGATAAATCTAGAAATCCCCTTGCAAACCGCCCACCGCATTGATTTAGTTAACCCTACGCTCCCTTCTGATGGGATATGCAGCTCCAAAGTAAACAAAATGACCCCGGCCTAAGCAAATAATGCAGTAAAAGAGGAAGTCGAACTAATTCATTACAGCACGCGAGAAACAATAAAAGTAAAAGACAAACGAGATTACCGATAAATCTGAAAGAGAATTTTTCTACACGAAAGAGGCTTATCTACTTTACGTCGTTTTGGGAATAAATACCAAAGTCTTCGTGCAATGAGGACGTTGCCGAACTTAAGTCTGCTATTGTCTGTTAGGATAAAGAAGGTACACGAAAGTAGATCGGGCCCATCGTTGTTGCGTAATCTCTTTATTTACTGCCAAATTTCCACTGACCTAATCATTTCGTTTGCCGCTGATATATAACTATCAATTTCTGAGAAATGAATTAAAAAATAAGAGCGTTGTCAAAACGGCATCTATATATTACAATATTACAAAGTAACTAACTTATTACGGATTAAAAACTGTTTTTTATTTTATAATAGCTACTCTTATTTTATATCACGTTTAAAACAACTCAACAGGTTCTTAAAAAAAGAAGTAATAAGTACTTACATTTATTTTCAATAAGAAAAAGAAACAAAAGCATATATTTAGGCCAGAAATAAATATACATTTAACCCGAGACAGTCGTTTGTAAACACTTTGTCATTATGACAAGCGGCTTCTTGATATCTACAAAACGATTCGAAATGTGCCACCGCGGCGCCAAAGTATTAAGTTACAATCCAGTAAAGGGAACAAATTGAACAGAGACTGAAATCTTGTTCTTTAACCGGCCGATTATTTTATTCACCGACTTAACGTTTTCAAATGACATTATCACGACTGACAAATTAGTTTATTAGCCACTTCGAAATAATTTTAACGAAGATACTTTAGATGTATATATTCGTTAAACAGTTCCTGCGATTACATGTTTAACAAACACTAGTTGTTGCCCGTGACTTGATTCGCGTAATCTTTTATTAATTAAATTAAATAATTCGGAAACCTTAGAAGGCGTACGCAGAACAACTCAAAAAAGTTTCATCACAATTGGATGAATGATTTTGGAAAGAATATAGTACAAACACACAAATAAACATTCATATTTAATATATAAGATAAGACTTTGTACTTTAATAACAACATAAAACCAAACGAAACATGTACTCCAAATCTGACAATTTATTTGTATTTTCTTCTGAATTGCTATAATTTTATAGTGCACTTTCAACGCCTAACACGCATGCACTGAATTTCAAGCGCAAAGCGCCAGTGCGAATAATAGCTGCGACAAATTTTCCATTCCGTCGAGCATTTTCCTCTGAATGCACCTATACAATCGTTGGTATTGCCTGCAAAATTGTACGCTATTAAGTGACATTCTAAATATAGGGATCTAGTGGATGACGTCGAGATAGCCAGATTCAACCCTTTTGCAAATGCCATGTTGTTTTCAAAGACACCGTTCAAGCAGATTGTTACTTTGTACTATTGCATTTAAGTTGGTTTTTCAATGATAGATGTTTGAGTGACATTATCTTCTGCTACGGAGTACCGCAGACACAACTGATGAAGTGTGACCGTTACACATCTGCCTTTCGTCGATTGATTCGTAATGATGATTGCTACGTGCAGTTTGAAGACGTCTGCGGAAAGCAACGGAGTGTTATGTCAGTACTTGGCGTTAATAACACGGTGACCGAAACAAGTTAAAGACATCTCTTATTGTTGACAAGGTTGATTGAAATGACTACGAGAGGAAATTAGCTTTCTGTAGGAGTATATTATGTGTATGCGCTTTAATATTTTTTAGTTTAACCTATAATATTACATTTTTCTTAATGTTTACAAATATTATTAGTAATTTTATAACATCTGATTTTTCTACATTTTTGATTACATACCACAATACACTCATGGTAATAGTTATTGTACGTACGGTAAAGTAATCGTGGTGACTTCAAAGGCGAGGATCCTGGGTACTCTCGCCATAATCAAATTAGGAAAAAAAATTGTTGTATTAGCTTGTATTACAGGTTACTCCACCACTTTAGTGTGAATTTAATACATACATACATATTGATTGGATTGATTGGATTGATACATACATACATCTTCTTCACCCCGTATCCCTAACGGAGTAGTCAGAATGGACGGAGTGCCAAGCGTCGCGGTCCTTACATACTTCTTTCGCTTCCTCAAATCTCATCATTCTTCGCACACATTTTCGCCTAGTTAAACAATGCTTTTGACATTTCCGTCGTAAGTCAGCCTTGGTTTTCCTTGGCTTCTTTTACCACTCACTTTTGTTCTATAGATTTTCTTCGCCAGTCTTTCAACACTCATTCTTCCATGTACCCGAAACATCTTAGCATTCCTTTCTTCATTTTTACAATAACACTGTCGTGCAACCCTGTCATACTGCGTATCTCTTCATTGCTTATATTGAATTGATGCAATAAGTGTTATCGATGAAATTAAAATACCTATTATGGAGTTATTAAATCATAATTAACTGTAATATAATATTTATTAATATTTAATAACTGTACTGTATTAGATGTTAGAAATATCCTTATATGTAATTAATTCATATAATAAAATGTTAATATAATAATTAATATAATTGATGTCGTAGGTGGCAGCAACTTCCACTTACAATTCTATCACTAAAACCATTTTAATAAAATCTATTGTGACCAATTATAAATAAATTAAACGATTAAACGAAGGATTTGCCTTTCGTTGAGTTTTAACTTAAATAGAACGCAATTTAGTGTCATACAGTCTTATCGATTTCAAAGTAAATATGCATGCATCTGTTACGATCGTTCATTGCAGTTTCCTTTCTAGCTTACGTTTGGTTTAATTAAAAGCAAGTGTGTACGTACGGATAATGTCCGAAACGTGGTTCCAATCAGCCCACATCATGCGTGTTACTGTTCGACTCTGTGTAGGATCTCATAAAACGTTGCACTCAAAAACGCCGACTGTGTACTGATTGATAACACGTGTTACCTCGTTACTTTGGATTTACAGAGTAGCTGATATAATTTGATATTTTGTTACGAGTTTATTATTACAAATAAATAATTACCTTTGACAACTTTTAGGGTTATATAAGTATGTATTAAGTATTAAGTAATAATGGATACGTAGCATCGAATCTCAAATATGGTCTTTTGTTGTGGGGAAACTCACGAGATTTAAACAGAGCGTTCATTGCTCAAAAAAAATGTTTACGGGCTATGTGTGGTGTACCTCCTTGGGAATCATGCCGACCACTATTTGAAAGGTTAGGTATTTTTCCGCTTCCATGCATGTATATTTTTGAAGTTGCCTGTTTCATCAAAAAGTATCCTTACCTGTTCAAGAATCCGAACAGATTGGTTTTGGATAGAGTTCCCAAAACAAGTCTGTGGCAGAGAGGTCCTTACGCTACGTGTATAAGGATCTTCAATGCGCTACCTGTGGATGTTACCGTATGCGCCATTTACAAAATCTTTAAAAAAATGGTTAAAAGCAAAAATTTTTACAGTATAACTGAGTTATTTAATTAATGACATTCTCAATTATGTTACTATGACAAATTTAATGTATACTTGTTTTTTTTTAATCCATTTTTAATTATGTTGTCATGATTATTTTGTATTTAATGTGTATAATTAGTTAGTTAGACATGTGTGTATGTTGATTTTTTAAATGTTTGTGTACTTTTTCTATTGCTATTGACCCATAATATTGAGTTAACATTTGTATGCTAACTTGTTAGCGAAATGTGTGTTACTTATAACATTTGTACCATCTCCGTTTTATATACCACATTTCTTACGAATAAAGAATTATTATTATTATTATAAAACTTGGAAATTTTTGATTTATTCAACCGTCTATCTATAAGTTACAAGCGTCACTTGCTTGTGTTAATACTATTAACTATGATTGATTTAGTACGCGGACGAAGATTGTGTGAAGATGATACAAAAACATAAATAACTATATTTTTGAAAAACTAATTTTCTTAGGCGCTTCTTCCATAGAATGAACAGCGTAATTAAAAAAAAATTAAGAATAAAATAAACTGACTTGAAAAAAAATACTGATAAGTAAAAAAAAAATAATAAAAAAATTGAACCGACTTCAAAAAAACCACTAAAAAGTACGAAATAACTATCCTTTACTAATCAAAACTTAAGCACAAAAATAACTTTATGTCTTATAAATATCTAGGGTAGGTCTACAATTAACTTCTTTTCTAAATCTGGAGTGCAATGAAATGTAGAAGATTATCAATATAAATAAAGATTATAATCAGTTAGCGTAATTTGGTGTATATTCAAAGTCCAAGAATATCGGTGAAATTTAAATGAGACGACCTCGTAACTATACCCTTTCAAACAAAATAAGAATTTTCGTAATCGGCTCACATTTAACGAAGTTATCGGAGAATATACGTAAAAAAAACATACGTATGCAAACAAAACCTCCTCCTTTTTCTGAAGTCGGTTAAAATTAGTCTTCACTTACCCCATCGAGTGAGATATCATCAGTTCACCAGACAAGCCACCAGATATAAGTGTTTTAAAATGCTATAAAAAATAATTCGCGCTTTTTAATCTTAATGCTTCAATCATATTTAAAATCATTTGTATATTTGATTTTTAAAATGAAACTAATTTCTGAATATCGATTCAAGAACTTCAAAAAAGTTTAATATGAACTTCAGTTATACTTTAAGTTAAAATTGTGACACATACTGTAGAAAAAAGAGTTACCGAGTAAAGAAATAAATTTATAAGGAAATTTGTAGCTGCCTATATGACTACGTAAAGTGTGTCTAAAATGGACTTGATCGATTTTTTAACTACAAGTTCAGTATTCTTAAAGTTGGTGTTAGAGTCAGCTAGAATCAGAAAAATATAAAATGTACTTATGTATACACAAATATGAACAATTACGAAACGCAAACACAAACGTGAAATAAAAAGATTAAAAGTGTTAAGGTAACAAATTGTAAATATACATTTCTTGTTAAGAACATTTTTGACCAAAAAACATATGTAGCAATTATTATTTTAATATTTACATAACAGACCTCTAAAATCTCGTATGTTTAAGTGGAAGATATGCATTGTTTGCTTTCGGTACTGTCACTGCTTCCGTGCCATTAGCGAAAGTTTTATGTATTTGCGTTGAAGAAAGGGTTTAGGCTGAGGTTTATTTTAGAAATGGCTCTATTTGAGTAGCAAAATGTGTGATGTTCCATAAGTTTACGCTTTTTATGATAATTTTGTAATACTAACGTAAAACATTGGGTTTCTTTAAATTTTCTGTATGTTTATTATATATTAAAGTTAATTAATATTTAAAATGTAGTTACCAATTTCAATTGAATTAAGATTTAACCTTCAAGGTCAAATTTCAAATACAAAACAAACGTCATTACGACAGGTAAAACTCCATTCAACTTCAGTCCATAGAAAAGCTTACCAAATATTTACAAGCCTCAAGTGGCTTAAAACAAATTCTCCAATACTCAATCTTGGCCCGACTTTGTACTTGTTTACACTGAATTTCGCTACTGCCTCCCCTCTGCTCCTATTTTTGTGGAACGCCACTCAATTTGTGTTTGATTTCGCCAAACATAAAGCGTTTGTAAACATTTAACGGAGTTGTATCGGGTTACAGGATACCTTTGTTCGATGCTGCTTAGCAAAGCTGACGATGTTTTTAATATCGCTCATGCAGTCATAAAATAATATTTAGTATAGGTAGTTAATACGATTTTATTACTGCGAACTGTAATGAAACCATTAATATAGAATTCAAATATCCATTTGAGTAAATGTATCGAATATGTTTGATATGGATTATGTATAACAATTTTAACTTTAAAATAATTGATAATAACATAATAAGTGACGACTGCTGTAAAAGAAATGTAAACTAACACGTGAAACGTACAAATTTCCTCTAACGTTTTTCTATGGCACCCTTCGTGATGATTGTGACAGTGTCTACCGAATGTTTACGTCGTCGCCGAAGTGTCATTAGTCGTCGGTTTAGAGCGCGCCTGCGCATCTGGCAGACGCATACAAATTCATTTACAAACCACATTTTCTTATTCATTATTTTCAAGCAACTCTGTCAAGCATATGAATAAGGTTTAAAATAACTTAGTGTTTTGGTTTTCAACTGATTTTAAATACTGTTATTCGTGTATTGGAAATGATTAAATTTCAAAACCATAACATACAGTTCCACGCGTTGTCTGCACTTTGACATGGATGTATCGGGTGTAGTAATAAAAGTTCAGATGATAAATAATGCTTTTAAAGAAGGGGAGTTCAACTGCTTTAGCATTACATTAACGTTTGGGTATGTTATTTTTATATACTTAATGGGATTTACGGAAACTAACGACGAAAAAATTCATTACGTTAGTTAAGAAAAAAAAATCAAATAAATGTTTTACTAAAGAAAAAAGTATGTAATATTTACCAAATAGAGAAAATTCAGAGATTATTAAACGAACAGAGATGTAACCTGTGGATATAAAGTAAAATTAATGAAGTAACTTAATTGGAATAAAAAGGGAACATGAACAATCCAAAATCCTATCAAGTAATTTTATATCTGTTGCATAACTAACATTCAATTAATTCATTGTTAATAATTTATCTACAATAAAATGTCGTACATAATAAATAGAAACGACTTTGAAATCACTACAATGCTTGTAGAGACAAAGAAGCTGCCGACGCAATGAGTATCAAACATAATAAATAATTCCCTAGCCTCGCGACAAATGAGGTCATGTGTTTCTCCTTTACGTTTTTTCTCCAGCTTCCCGCGGGATCATGTGTCTTCTATTTCCGTTTCAAAGTATCGAGCGATTTGCTTCTTTAATTTTAGAATATGTTCGCTGTTCAATGCTATGCCTTGGGACTCATTAAAATTCGGGAATTGAAGGCATGTGTCAATTTTATTGCACATCTGGAAAGTTTTAGTTTGTGTTCATTTTGATTTTGTTAACAAGTTGCTGTTTTGTCGCATCGAGGTATTTAACGATAATTATTGAGCAGGAAATTGGAACTAATTCAATACCTTAATAGCGGAAATGGAAGATGTATTTAGAAATATTTAATTTTTCTTAAAATGGAACGCTGTATTCTTACCACCAAAACAAATGCATGCTTATTAAATATTTCTCTAACTCTTATTTGAAACAGGGTTACATAAAGTTAAAGTGATAATCAAGTTGGTGTACATTTCATTGCTTAAATCTAACCGATTCTTATATTTTCCCTTCTTAGAATTAATTCCGGTGTTCTCATACATACATATATTCACGCTGTATCCCTAACGAGGTAGTCAGATAGTACGGAGCGCCATGAGTCGCGGACCTCTTTCGCTTCCTCAAATCTCATCATTCTTCGGTGTTCTCATATACATATAAATTTATTTAACTGACGTTCATGAATGAGTCTAAGGCCGATTAAGTTTCTTTAATATAATACAACTCGTCATTGGATCAAAAATTGAATAGTTCTAGTAGTTTCGAATAGAATTTATAGCGCACGGAGAAACCTATATCGCTTTTAAGTTCATATGACAGTACCATTGATTCGAAGTGCGATAGTGAATATATCTGCCTTTCAACCTAAAATCCCGGGTTTATTCTCCGTTCTAACACAGATTATTATACATATAATGGTTACTACGCATCGAGCTCATTACAGGAAACGACTAAATGTTTGTGTGTTATTATTCACTGGGTACTTCCCAGCTAGTTTTGTAGCACCTATATTATACCTACAAGGTTAGTGCTAAGTTTGGGCTTAGGTTATTTGTAGAATGTTACGATTTTCTTCTCTCAGGGTTTTTCATAAAGGAGATAAAATACATCCACGTATGTGTTATCTAATTGTAGATGTAGATCTAGTTATTTTTTGCTGAAGGTGTAAATTTATTACGCCTTAATGTTCTAACCCGCCTCAACATAAATATAACTTATTTAAATTGTCTCTATAAAGTCTACTTTAAATAATAATTTTACCATTTTCACGTAGTTACATAATAAAGCATATTTACGGATTATAAGTTCAGACATACGCAATAATTTCAGACATCCATTAAATTCTCATCCTTTTGTACTCTGACCTATTTAAATCATGTTAAAAGCAAATAAGAATCTGGCCTCAAAACCACAATTACTTGCAAGCGCGCAGAACAATCAAATTTCACCTTGGTAAAGCTTTATTACTCTGTTTTAGCTTCTCAGAAATAAATACATCAACAACAAGTGTTAGGGACGCCGTTTTACGCACGTGGTATGAATATGCGTACACACTTAGTTAAAATGCTAATGTAGAAATAGTTCAACTTTAAAAAGGTCTGTGCTCAAATGAGACTAATATAAATGACCTCATTTTTGAATGTTTAGTTAATACTTTTTTGTCAACGAAGTATGTGTCTCTAAGTTATTATAATTACCTTATGATAATTTTATATTTAATTATATTTTTTTAAACATACGTCCAAAAAATTTCAAACGATTTTATGTTACATAAGTACATTTCATCAATACATTTACACTTATAATTACTGCATTTTACACAATATGATTATATATAAAATTGAAATGTCTGTCTGTATTTCGAAATTAAGGCTTATTTTAAGCTAACATGGTTATTTGCGCATAATCAAAACTCAAACACACTTTTTTTTGAATTTTCGTCGGTCTCTTTGTCTTTCATTAGACTTTCCTTGACAAGACTTTTCAGAGAGTAATCTGGGCTACTATTTTTACTGGAAAAACATCGAATTTAACACGGGTTAATTTTTAATTTAGACACACAGTTTTAAAGTCTGACCAGATAATGAAGAGGTCATTCATCGCCTGTATATACATATAACCTCTTAGCCAACATTTACGACCTGCACGGATATACCTACTTATAAGTGGCTGGCCAAACAACTGACACATTGTTTTCTCTTTCAGAACAAAATGAAACTAAACATTTCGAATTAATAAAATGACCACAATGAAAATCACAAAAAATTTGTTTGCATGTGTATTTAGTATGTACTTAAAGAAATTATTATTACGAGAAGACGAAACTAACAACAATCAATAATAAACATCTCGTAAAGTAGGTATCTCCTACACAAGGAGTTATAAATGTGTTCGCGTCTATATTCAACAAAGATCAAACCATTATTACTCGGTCATGCATTAAATTTTAACTTTCATAGTGCATACATCGATTGATACTATTATTTACTATGTACCTATGGCATCAAACCTAATCATTAATGAGAACAAAAAACGGGTATAGTAAATATTTGAAAAAGTAGGTCAACTTGTTATTGAGGCAGGTCCAAGGAACATTTTCTATATTATCACTTTTATTAATTACGCTTATCTTATTTGTATTAAAACAAAAGCAAAAACAATTTTAAATAGTGTAAATTTATTCTACCATATTCTAGAGTGCTTATTAATCTACGAGGTCAGAATTTTAATAATATATAATGTAGTTTAATTTTTGGTCCTTTACAATTGAATTTTGTTTCATAATAATATAAATAGTTACTATGTCAATAGATACAATTAAGTAGATGAAGAAGGATGATTACATGCTCAGTAGTTTATTATGCTGATATAAACCATATTGATAACTTGACGAAACAAAACATAACATTAGAAATAATGTATGTCATGTTCAACACGTCTTAAAACATCGGGATACACACGTACGCGAAGTCTGCAAGCAGCATTTAAATTTTATATGCACTGGCTACTATAAAACGGATGTAAAGTTGATGTTCCGTCGAAATCCAGAATGCAAAGTCGCGCCTACGGCCCAGAGGTTGTTCCAGAGGGTAGCAAGATTCAAATAGTTTCCTGAAACTTGCCTTGTAGTTCTGTTAATAATTTAAGCTCAAAACTTACAGTCTTACTGCAAAATTACAATGTACCCTTTACAGTGAAATATTCTCTGTTAAGAGATAGGCACTTACGTATCACACTTGTCTTAATAGGCTGAATATTTCTTAAAAAAAGTTGAAATAAATAATTTTGACCACTATACATACAGAAATACATTGAAAAATAAAGGCTTTATTGATTGAAACATTGAAAAATAAGAACTCTTAAACACGAGTAGAGTAAGAATAATATCTGTCTTTGTCACTCTTAGCGCTTATCAATGACACTGTATTCTAATTTGAGACGATTGTTTGGTATAGAAATCTCCCTCTAAATTATCACCACTTTCTCCACTACTAGAGTCAACCCCTGTATTTTTTTTTATAATGTCATCTTACATTCTTCTATTATTCCTGGATCTCTATAATTGACTTATAATGAATAAATGTATCGTAATAATAACAAAACTGTACATAGCATATACGTTAATATTCACAAACTTAAACATATTATTTTAAATAATAGACTTCCTCAGTCACCGTTTAAGAAGTTATAGTTGCAAAGAGTGCGTATCGACTGCAGCGTTAAGACTGGATAAGTTGTATTGTTTAATGAAATTCATGTATATTTTAGGATTCCATATCTCGAAAGAAAACCGAAAACTTTGTAATGACTCATATGTCTGTGCGTCTGTCACAGTGGCTTTTCTCAGACACTGTGTGACGTACATACTTGAAATTTAGCATAGTGGTTTAAGTAGATCTTGCTTAACCGCTAGTTATGACGCATTAGTTAACTCTTAAAATATTCAATAAAAATTAAAGGAGCAAATTGGATACTCGAATTCTCGGAGTAGGAAACATAATGAACGGAGCCATAATAAATTGCCGCTCAAACGAATTTTCCTGTCTCTTTCTATCTCATTGAGCGTAACCACGAGTAAAACAGTTAGCCATAGTAAGCATGGCAACCTCGCACTGTCAGTGTAATTCGTGTAAGCTCGTGAGTCGGCCATGAAATAATTATTTGTAAAATATTCATAATTCTTAAATGTTTTGGCTACAAAAATTAATAATTCACAAAAATAAAATGTGTCATGCTCAGCCGTGTATCGTCGTACTGTGACCCTTCTCTAATCACGCACATTAGTTAAAGTCTAGAAACTCTGCCATTAAAAAAATGACACTGTAAAGACACGCTCTTAGAGAAAATGCTCCCTCCATTTCGGTTCTTGGTCCATGTTCGAATTTGTACACAACCCTCCCCTCCATACATCAACGAAACAACTGGACTTACTAACTACGGTAAAAATACGACAACAGGCCTACTTATCTCAAAGATCTTCAGAAATTATGCTTGCTAGCTAGCCGTTTCATAAAAATCTCACGCAACCCTCTGTACGCGAGTCGAACTCTCACTCGACCGAAATTTTCATATTTTTGTTCATAATTTTTAATTACCTTAATATAAGATACGAAGTGTAACGGATCCAGAACAGTCAAACATAACATTTTGTTTCTTCACTGGTATTGTACTGCGAGCGTGATAAACATTGTGACAAAAATATTGTGAAGGTAACTTAAAAGATACAAATAAATTCAATTCCACCAAAATATTATACCAAATAACACTAGCACTTCGTACAATAAAACATGTCACTCAGCGGGGAGCGTTATTCAGTCAAATGTATCGTTCGTTATTGGCTCTTGATATAAAATGTAGCAGTTCATTGCTAACGAATTGATCGTTGTCGATGATTGATACTGTCTACATTGTTTGAAATATTTATAACGTGTATACTTGCACTCTGTTTCTGATTACAGGGTCCAGACAAAAATCTCTGTAGGTGACTTTAAAATTGTTAGTGTTTTAAAATAAATTTAAATCATAATATTACAGTTAAAACTCGTTTTTAGTTAAAACCTGTTTTCTTTGGTTAAAATCAGTTTTCACTATATGCTTTTGTTATAACTAGATTTTTTTAGTTAAAACTAGAATTTAGGAGGTTTATTGAGAAAACGTGCTCGTCGCGACCCCTGCCAGCCCTTTTCAGGGTTGCAATTCTTTTCCTGTGCACACCATGCGGGACAACGTATGCGAAAGAGCTAGGGCGTTCGCCGAAAGCGACGTACACCGGTTTGTCCCCGCTGGTGTGAGCAGAGTGCAGTCAGGCGTTGGGAGCCGCCACCCAACACGCTGTGCATCTTGCTGCGGGAACTGGAGGGAGGAGTGTAGAATAGCTGCGTGGAATTTGAGATAAGATTGAAGAGAAAATGAATGAAGCGATTGATATTATGGAAGAAAGAAGATTGGATGTGTTATGTTTGAGTGAAACCAAGCGAAAGGGCAGTAAACTTGCCGACTTACCTGGACGGGGCTTCGCTTTGTGGTCAGGAGTACCGCAAGAAGAAAGGGGATGCCAAGGGGTAGGCGTCTTACTGTCTTCTCGTTTGGTTCATTGTGTAACTGAATATAAGTGTGTTAATCCGATACTGCTTTAGGTGCGTCTCATGACAGTGTTGACGTGGATTTTTTTTTGGTGGTGTATGCCCCAGTGTCCTCTGTTGGTTTGGGTGAGCTAGAGCTGTTTTTGGGAGAATGTTTGAGATGTTCTAGAGACGGTTGAAGAGAATGAGAGAATTATAGTGTGTAGAGACATAAACGGATGGGTCAGGACAGCTCGAACAGGATATGAGTCTGTACTAGGCAAGTATGGAGACAAGAGAGTGAATAATGCTGGTAGGATTGTGTTAGAAGTGTGTATGAAAAAGGATATTTTTGTTGCTAATACTTTACTTAAGCACAAAAAGATTAATTAGTACACGTGGCAAATAAAGAACGAAAGGAGTGTGATCGATTTATTCCTGGTAGACAGCCGGCTCGAAAAGCAGGTAATAGACATAAGAGCACACAGAGAAGTCGATCTGAGAACGGACCACTTTTTAGTGGTAACCATAATTAGGTGTGTGTTTGCAGCATGGCGATGTCGCATAGCGTCCAAGCCTGCAGCGGTCTGTCGCATCAAGAGCTGGAAATTGCAAGATGTCGCATCTTACAATTTTCAGTTCTGATCGATTTATTCCTAGTCGACAGCCGACTCAAAAAGCAGGTTATGAACACGAGAGCACACAAAGGAGCCTATCTGGAAATGGACCACTTTCTAATGGTAACTAGAATAAGGGGTCTGTTTGCAGCATGGCGATGTCACATAGTGTTGCGGTCCTGCTGCGGTCTGTCGTATCAAAAGCTGGAAATTGCAAGATGCAACCACCAGGAATTCATATTTAAGAGAAGTATCCATTAAGCTTGGCAATAGGTTGACAGCGACGAGCGAGGATGTTGAAGAATGATGAGGCAAAATCTTAGAGATAGTATGATCGTGGCTGCAAAAGTGTGTGGAACGAATATAATTGGCAAAAGGTAAAAAACGTGTTGCGTGGTGGGATGATGAGGTGAGAAAGTCTGTATAAAAGAAAGCATGGCAAGACCATGCTGGCAAAATTAGCTGTAGAATGAAGGATTTGATGTAACAGAGATATAAGCTGCAGAAAGTAGAAAAGAAGGCACTTGTGAAAGACAAGCGTGAAAGATGTAAGGTAGTAGACGAAAACAAATTGCCGGATAACTTCGAGGAAAATTACAAATTATTTTGAAAAAAAATTCGTAAGTACCGAAATGGTCCGAGAATGAATAAAGTGTGTTCGAATGAACATGATCTGCTAATAGACAAGAAAGACATTTTGCAGCGATGGAGTGTTTATTATAGAGAACTGTACGAGAGTGACGGCTCTGTATCTGACACAAAGCGATCCTAACGAATCGCCAGACTCGGGTCAGGAACTAGAGGAAGTCATTAGTATGAAAGAGATCGAGAAAGCGATAAGTTTGAAATGTGAAAAGGCTGCGGGAAATGATGAGGTGACCGCTCAGATGATCAAGTATAGTGGTCCTAGGGTCTGGGATATATTCTATAAACTGCGCAATCTTTGCTGGCAGAAGAGAGGGGTTCCAGAGGACCGGTGCATCGCGGTCATAGTGCTTCTCTATAAAGGGACAGGTTCCTATTTAGACTGTGCGTGCTATAGGGTCATGAGCTTGGTCAGCTTAGCAAGTATAGTATACTACTCTGTCAAGAAAGTACCGGGAAAAGATATAATACACGAAATGTTAGTTATTCATCCAAATTTATTTTATCACCTTCAAAGTATGCCCCTTCAGAAAAGATACACTTACGCCAACGAATAATCCAATCATCAAAACATTTTTTAAACGCTTTTTCCGGAATTGAGTTCAGTGCTCGCCGCGAATTCTCCTTTATGTCTTCTACCGAATGAAAACGGATGCCACGAAGTGGTAATTTGAGTTTAGGAAAAAGAAAGAAGTCGGCTGGAGCCATATCTGGTGAATAAGGTGGTTGCTCGATGGTATTTGTTGAGTTTTTGGTCAAAAATTCGTTCACAATGATGGCCTTTTGCGAAGGCGCATTATCACGATAATGCACCACGGTGCAAAATCCACGAATTTTCTTTCCATAAATCTGGCCTTTTTCGTCGAATTTGCTCTCTTAAACGCCGCATAACGCCCAAATAATATTCTTTATCTACCGTTTGACCTTCTGGCAAGAATTCTGAGTGCACAATACCGCGATAGTTAAAGAAAACAGTCAACATGACTGTGACTTTTGATCGAGTTTGGCGTGGTTTTTTCGGTTTCGGTTCAGTTGGAAGGCGCCACTCCGAGGCTTGTTGACTAATTTGCATGTGAAACTCGTAAACCCACGTCTCGTCACCAGTAACAATGCGTTTCATAAATGTTGGATCAGAATTAACTCGTTCTAGCATGTCCTCAGCGACTCTTATGCGATTGAGTTTTTGGAGAAAATTCAGGTCTTTTGGGACTAGCCGAGCGGCAACATGTTTCATACCCAAGTGATTATTGAAAATGGTACGGATCGACTCGTGAGACACAGAAAGTTCGGCGGCTATCTCTCTCAAACTTGAATGAGGATTTTCAGTCACTCACTTTACTTCACTTTTGCGATGTTAACTTCAGTTTCAGATGTTGATGGCCTACCAGAGCGAGGCAAATCTTCCATCACATCTCGATCGCTTTTGAACGCTTTGTACCACTCATAAGCACGTGTTTTTGATGAATTCGATTCACCGTAAGCCTTCTGTAACATTTTCAGTGACTCCGAACACGAAATTCCATTGGCGATGCAAAATTTAAGACAAACTCTTTGTTCGATGTTTTTGTCCATTATGAAATTCGCAATATACACTAGAATGATATAACTAAAAACAGCACTGTATTTAATCTAAATAACAGATGCAACTCAAACTTCGCGCCAAAATGGAAAACAGTTGTGCCAATGTAACAACAACAAAAAACAAAAAATTGAATTTGGAATCATAAACAAATCATCCATTCCCGATACTTTCTTGACTGAATGTATATTATTTCGTAAATGTACATGCATATCTATTACAACTTCTCAAAGGATGCAGAGTCTATATAAAATAGTTGTCTATTCTTGTTGAAGCTGAAATGGCTGTTGAATTATAAAGGACTGTAAAACAAGGAGCAACGTTCCATAGTTTTATGAACACTTCACTCTGGCAATCGAGGCGAGAATAAATAAAAAAGGCGGTACATGCGCCGTTTAAAGTCGTCGCAGCCAAAGACATGATGAATATTACAACTTGCATCTTGCAGGCCAAATATGCGTCGTTCGTAGGAAATAAGAGAGTTGTATATTGTCTATTTGGCTGTGTAGTTGATGTTATCACAAATTTTTAATGACCCGTTACGTTATAGTGCGAAAACTTTGGAAAACTTGCAGAACATGAAGTCGCTTCTTTATTAAACCAGTTTATGTTGAACTAGTTGGATGTATTTTTTTAAATCATTTTCTTTATATCTGTCCAGCCATATACTATACTCATAATGAATAGACGATGGACTATCAAACGGACAAAATATTTCCACTTTGTCATCTGCATACCCTAATACTTGCTGCCAAAATTGGTGTGAATTCTGATTTTATTGCCTCAATGCTCTGTTCACTATGAATAGGACGTAATTTAAGAATGGTTGTTTCATTTTACCACCTCTAATCCCAAATACTTATTGACAAATGTGGCGTTGAGGTACTATTTTGTTGTATTTTGATTCTGTATCATATATACATATTAGCAGTACACAACACTAGCTGTTTCCCTCGATTTCGTTTGCGTGGATTTTATGCGTGCGTCACAGGTGTACTTTTCGTCCACCATACGCTTATAAAAAGTTCTAAAAATTTCATACAAAGTTCAACCCTTAACGTCCTCTTTTGCGAGCGAAATTGTTAAAAATTTTTGCAAAAATGTAGATCTCTACTCAGCAAAAGGAATATGCCTGCTGAATTTCTGTCTGAGAAAATCTGTAAGGTCCGGAGATGTCGTGATGAAATAATCAGTTAATCTCTTTTCTCCTATGTATATTACATAGACATCGATGAATATGAGCAATTAGTCATAACAATTTATTTAATCTAAGCCTTAGTATTACAGTTTATACCATTGATACATAATCCTAATCCGAATCCAAGTTGAACAGTCAACTTGGATTCGGTGGTTCGGTCATAATCGAGTTTCATTTTGTAGTTCCACTAAGCTTGTTTTCAACGGCCTCGTCAATGGTTTATAAGTGAACTATAAAATGAATAATAACAATTTTACATTCAAACTTAACAAAAAACATTTCTCTGACTCACCTTTGTTTTATTAGATACATATTTCTATGACTTTTCCATGTTAGTGTATGTTGTATTCTTTACACAGGAACATAAATATTTTTATAGGCATTCATACAAAAATAAGAGCACACCGAGTGTGTTGTAAATTGGCCAACTGACGGACGAGCGTGTTTACAATCCGTTTCGTAACAACTAATGGTTCATTTTGTCAAATATCCAACTCCGCGCGTATATAAATTCAGTCGGCAATCGGATGAATCACATTAATGAATCAACCTATCCGAGATAACGTGATAAATAGTGTAACAGTTATAACAATATTTCACTTTAAGGGGATTATGTGTGAAGTTATAAATAAGTTAAATTCATTTCACAACCATTAAGTTTTAATATGTATTTGTCACTTTTTAAAAGCAAGGGAAGGTTTGAATATATATATCTACACAATATTTTTTTAATATACAGTCGTAATCTAAATATTTTAATATACTTATGTGTACATTATAAATGGCTGTGAAGTAATAAATAAATATTGGATTTAATAATATACAAAACAATGAAAATTATATTGTAATACTTAAAATTCTCTCTTTATTTATCTACATATTATCTTAGAAAAATAGATTATATTATAATGATATATTGAATATCTTTTGTTGTAATATACTGCGTCCTGTGCGTCTTATAAATTTCTGGTTGAATATGTATAAACTTATGAGTATAAATGTATATACCTTGCCTGTGTCTCATTTATTATTACAATTTTTAATGCGTTCACTACGAAAATGAACACTTATTCCTAATTTATTTTCATATTAAATTACCTAACATTATTTAACTTTTTAATTAAACAAAATGACATTTTGCTACACGAGACCTAACAGAGTACCTATTTAGTTAAAAATTAACACTAACGAGAAAGTACATGAAATAGGTGGTATAAAACCAAATCTTTAATAAGATTAAATAAATCCAAACCTCAAACTTGTGCATTGTTGCTGCCACATCATGCATTCTAATACAACCGAAATTTGACCGAAACGTCTATAAAAGCGACAAATTTGTGTGCGCGACTTCATAAATTAAAGTTCATTAAAACTTAGCCAGTGGAACCAAATGGAATTTCATTTACTCAAAAATGGACTCTAAATCGTCGTTTGAACGATAAATTTAAGTTTTTAATTTTATTTTCACGTGAATTCTGCCAGTAGGGATTTCTTTTATGCCGCCCGCACGGTTATTTTCAACTTTTGAGACGTATTAATAAAATAAACTTTAGTTCCAGAGCCGTGGAGTGGATATTTTATTCGGAGCATTCTTGTCGATTTAATGACTACATTTTATTCACAGTAGCTTTTCGTCATTCTGCAAAACTATGTCAACAGTTGGCGATTTCAATGACGAAATGAATAGACGTCATCAGTCCTTATAAATTACGTAAGAAGAAATGTATGCTATATTATGTACATATGTATGTACATTTTGCATATACTGACTTTCATTGTTTCCGATCCAAAAGCGGTAATTCCGCCCATGAAATTGAACAACTTTAAGCAGAAACTAAAATTAAATGCATGAATACATTATTATTGGCCGTTTTGTAAGAAAAAAAAGTGTGTGTGTGTCAGCTCCGACGCACGACTGGAGTTTACTGGTTTTTTCCATGTTTTATATACTTTTATTCACTTCACTGTATACAATAATATTACATATCAATATTAATAGATTTAAAAAAGTAGCATTTGCCATCTTCGATTTGAAAATGACCATCATTTTCGTAATCAATACCCCGAGAAACCCAGAACATCACACCCATGCAGATATATCAAAAAAAAATATATTCGCCATCTTGGATTACAAAATGAACGTCATTTTTGTAAGCAGCACCCTGAGGTACTTAGAATTTGACAACCATATCGATTTATCCAAAAAAGTAATATTCGGCATCTTGGATTTGAAAATGAACATCATTTTCGTAATTAGCACCCCGCGAAACCTAGAATATGATACTTATGTCGATTATCCACAAAAATAATAATCGCCATCTTGGATTCGAAAATAAACATAATTTTCGTAATCAGCACCCCGAGAAACCTATAATGTGACACCCATATCAATTTATCCAAAAAAGTAATATTCGCTATCTTGGATTTGAAAGTGAAAGTCATTTTCGTAATCATCACTCTGTGAAACCTAGATATATTCATCATTTGAAGACGCTGTAGAGTAATTTATTAATAACATAAAAGTACATACATATTTTAATATTTACAAATTTAAAACTACACATTATCTTAAATAATAAACTTCCTCAAAGTTGCCGCTTAGAAAGCTGTCATTGCTTAATGTACCCAGCAGACTGGCAGCATTGCCTCTTTGAATAGCCAAACTGATTCGTTGGCGGAAGAAGCTGCCAGCCCGGCGGTCTCCCGAAGCCTCGACCAGTCTCTTAGAAATATCAGATACCAGTCGATGGGCTTCGGGGCCCCAGGGATCCAAAGTTTCGACTGCAAAGGGCGTAAATATGAAACTCTCAGAGAGAGTCGCATACTTACGCCGCTTCAAGTACTCGGCAGTGCTGGCCGCGGCACCTGCTGCCTTAGAAGTCGCCGGCACATGGGAAACAACAAGTGTATCGACACAAGTGGCATCCCACACCAGCGATCTTCCAAGTTTCCAAGGAATAAGCGTCAAACCATCCGGTCTCCTGCCGTCGCTGCGCGCAATACCTACAGTAGAGTATATATTATATACCTATATATTTTATATAGAAATAACATATAGGTATATTATATACACATAATACTTACATGCGTAAGCTGCCCCGCAGCATACCCTATGTACGTCTTAATACTCACGACTGAAAAGTGAAAGGTTATACAATAGGTAGTGCACAAAAAACGTAACGCTGTCATTCGATGAACAGATTTTACGCCTCACATTTTTTTATACCGGGGGCCTTATATGAAAATCGATTTTAAAGGAGTAAACTCCAATAAAAAAAAATTGATCAGTTTTAGTAAAGACACCCTTTTTTTGGATCGGAAACTAAGAAAATGTCACGGGGCGAATCGAATCCACTAGTCGGTTTTTTTTTTGGTACGCACTTATCAAATTTAAAAAGATTTCATATGCTGAATTTTAAAGCAATAATTATCTACTTTTCACTGTTTTGGTTGCACTATTGTAAACGACTCTACATTTTTCTTGTTCAATTTATTTACCAACTGAACATAGAAACCAGGTTTCGTTAGATTTACACCAATGGGCAGCTGGCGACTTTTTGTCAAGCTGTTAATGAAGATTTGTAACTGTCTGTTAACTTTAGTGTGGTCCCCGGCAATGCTAAAGAGATTTTGTTCTTTATCGCAACGTAAAAAAATAAAACACAACGAATAATTTATTTCTCACTTTGAAGCGATTTCGCGGTGATGGTTCGGGCTATCTTTAACAAGATATAAACATATGTCTTGAGATGACGTTTACATCTCTTTGTTGGAATTAAATTGTTATGAAAATACAAGTAACAGCTCTCGTCGAGCTCAGACAAGACAAGACATCAAGGTGAGCGTATAATAAACAATTTACTTCTCGAGTTAAAACTTAATATGAAAGCAACAACCGTAAACTAAAACCACATAAAAGAATATTATAACAGCCGTGGGGTAAGTTGGTCAGAATAGAGAACCAACAACCGCCTTGAGCGCTGCACCTGCGATAACAGATCTCCACTTCATTTAATATTAAAAGCGAATAACTTTTCAATTTTTCCCTATTATTACCTTCCGCTCGCGATAAACTTGAGCATAACTTTTATTTTGTTCTACAAACTTCGAGATCCTGTGTGCTAGTGACACGACATGTTTCCCGTTTTTCGGCACCGAAAAAATTAGGAAGGCCATCACTATATAATTGAAGTGTCAAAAGTTATCTGATTTTACTTGCAAAACGAGTGGTGATATGAAATTTTTCGCACAACCGAGATCGTTTGGTGGAAAAAAGAGAATCCGATATGAGGAGAATACCGTGCAATCAGCATTCGACCTACATTTCGGCAAATATGCATACAGTGGCAGCGTACTGTCGCAGAAAACTATTCAAACTTTAGTTGAGTATTTAACAGGAAAATGCAATTAATTATATGGATGAATGGTACAGTAATTTATGGGAAATAGTACACCGCTATAGATATGTATGTAATTGTCTTCAGATTTATTTCAAAGTACAACCAGCTTCATTCGTCAATGAAGCTGAAAAAAATAATTATTTATGTTTGTATTAAAACAAGTAACAGTTTATAACGATTTTTTATTTTTCTTACAATCATTTATTTATACACTATATATAGGGTAGGGTATATAGTATACTATATATAGGACACCATATATAGTGTATATAGTTAGTTATAAAAGTAATATGGACTCGTATACTATAAATAAGTATAAATAGGGCTGCTATTTATGTATCCGCAACTGGCCAATTACAGAACAATATTAAAAAAGTAATCATAATATTTAAAAATGGAATTCTTTGGCCGAAGAATACAATTTGTTTCATTTAGCTGTCATTTGTTTATCGTTTGTGGCGTCATTTTGAAAATTGCGAGTCTTTATCATCATGGATTTAAGTCGTGAAAATTTTCGTGCAATTGATTTATTACGATTTTCGGCGAGGGCTAACTCAAAAACAGTGCATCGATCAACTCACTTCGACTTTTGGAGACGAAGCACCATTAAAAACTACTGTGTATCACTGGTTTAGTGAGTTTAATCGTGGGCGGTCTGTGCTCACGGACGAAGTTAAAGAAGATCGCCTTAAATCGGTTGTTGTACCTCAAAATATTGATGCTGTGCGGGAACTAATAATGCAAGATCGTCATGTTACATATCGCCAGATAGAGGCGTCTCTGGGCATAAGTATGACGAGTATATATAAAATATTACACGAACATTTAACTGTAAAAAAAATTTGTTCACGTTGGATTCTGCACAACTTGAGAATTGACTAAAAACGGGCTCGTGTCGATTGGTGTGAAAAAATGTTACAAAAGTACAATCAGGGTGCGTCAAAAGCTGTCTATAATATCTACACAGGTGATGAATCTTGGATATATGCGTATGATCCTGAAACTAAACAACAATCAACGGTTTGGGTGTTCCAAGATGAGCCGAACTCAACAAAAGTCATTTGTTCAAAAAGCACTTTGAAGCAAATGGTCGTTCGTTTTTTTGGTATAAATGGACATGTAGCTACAGTGCCACTAGAGGATTGTAAAACAGTTAATTCTGAATGGTACACGACCATTTGTTTGCCAGAAGTCTTTGAAGAAATAAGAAAGAACAACCGACAACGCAGAATCCTTCTTCATCATGACAATGCTAGCTGCCGCACATCGGCCGAAACAACTCGGTATTCGGAAGATCAAAAGATTGAATTAACGGGTCATCCGCCGTACAGCCCCGACTTGGCCCCCAACGACTTCTATTTATTCCCAACCGTGAAGAATAAATTACGTGGTCAACGTTTTTCGAGCCGTGAAGAGGCTGTTGATGCGTTCAAAATGCACGTTTTGGAGATACCTCAATCCGAATGGAAAAAGTGCTACGAAAATAGGTTCCAACGCATGCAAAAGTGCATCGATCATCATGGTGAATATTTTGAAAAGCAATAAAGCTATAATAAATGCTATATGTTTGTTTCACTTTGTTATTCCGGATACATAAATAGCAGCCCTCATATAAACTGCTCATCTGTACAAACCAACAGACTAGACTTTAGTTTTAGGTACACATAAGCAAGATCCCAATTATTTCTTTAAGCCAATATAAATTTAGAAATTAGACACTAATGTAACACAAATTAACACAAAAATAACATGTGAAATCAGATAAATACTAATTTTATTTTCTTTACGTGTAACATACATCATAATACATCTATAGAATAAAAATTCAAGTATATACCTACGTATACATACTACTAAAACAAAAAAAAAACGGTACTTCCGTCCGTTGTTTAAAGTTCATTTGAAGTTTTTGTTTAATTAACCTTGTTATTTATCACGTAAAAAATGTAAAAACTGCCTCTAAGTAAATTTTAACTGGTTGGTTGTAATAATTAAAAAAACAGACATACTGTGTTCGCCAAAGCGTACCCAATTAAAACAAAAAATCTCCAATGCTAAACGCTCAAATCACTGTAACGACGTCGTTATCAGTACCCTAACAAGGCAAAGTTAGTCGAAAACGTATGTCAGCTAATTGTATATAAGTAGTAATGAAAATGAAGGATAGTTCCATTGCGTGAATACAAAACAGTGAACTATTTTATTTCGTTTAATTTCATTTAAAAAAAGTAGGTATTGTAACTTTTACCAATATAAAAGTGGATTAACACATATACATATCTTCATGATGTATCCCTAATGGAGTAGTCATATAGGAGAGAGCGCTAAGCTTCGCAGTCCTCAAATCTCATCATTCTCGTCTCTGACATGTGTGTTTGACATTTCCGTCAGCAAACACTCTGGTTAATTGATCTTTATATAACAGCCTTTGTCTTCCTCGGCTTCTGCTACCACTCACTTTCGCTCTTATTTCATATATTATGTATCCATATGTTGAGTAATTAATAATATAATATACTCTATAATTTTTAATTGATATTTATTGATAATAAAAGACATGATATTTTTAAAATTTTAGGATTTAAGTAATTATTCTTCGCCACACAAGCGAGATTGACTTTGTAATATACAGCGTGTGACGAACTGGAAAACATATGCTCTATCATAGCAGTACGAAATGTCAACAGTGAACTCATAACTGACGACCTAGGCGCATGCATAGTTGATAAGTCGTTTTTTCTTTGCCTGTTCCTTAGCCGACGGCATAACTCGGAAACATGTTTTGCATTTTGCCTCATCTGAGAATACGTTCCGGAAAAATTGCCAATTCAGATAAAAACGTCTTGGCCTCTCAAAATTTAAGGTAAAGTAAATGTTGGAAAGCAAATAGTAATACTTAAAGACGAAAGTCATTTAAAAAAAAATCTTATTCTTTTCAAATACATTAAATAATATCTAATTGTCTACTAAAAATAAAATGAGAAAAATGATAAAGAAACTTATATTATATCATTTCGCAATTTAACATTAAGTGCGAGTTTTCTTTTACTCACGCGCGCAGACACAATCACACACACTCAAGCACGCTTCGTTACTTAAATTAATGAAATCCATCAAGAAATGAAATAACATATTAAATGCAAAAGGAGCTTCCTTTGTAAGCTCTTACTGCTAAAGTCTATTTTGAAAAATATTAATAATTTTTTAGTTACCGTTATTTACATTCTTCTGAGTACGGATCCATGAATAGAAGTAATGGATATCCTTAGAACAACGCCTAGTTACTTACATAATCTATGTAAATAAAAATCAATTGCTAGATGTATGACGGAGCATCACTTGAGAACGGCTCCACCGATTTAACTGATTTCTTTTTGTTGTATACATAATTGTCAGGACAAGGTTCGTATGAAAGAAAATTTTTAGAAAATTTACGGAAAAAGTCGGAAATTTGTGTGATATTTTTGTATGTAACTCTCAATAAAAAGAAATTTGGTATGTTACAAATTATTAACATCCCACCGGGGCGAAGCCGGGGCGGATCGCAAGTATTTCATAAATTAAACAACTTTGTGTCTTACGTTATACTTTCAATCTATATTAACAAGCTATAGTATACGTACATAAGCATAACTTCATGATGCGAATAACAAAATTAACCTACACAAGCTAAATTTTTTTTCCATGGCGGAGGGGGCAAACGAACAGACGAGTCACCTGACGGCAAGTGATCACCACCGCCCACGGACATCCGCGACGTCCGGGGAAATCACGGGTGCGTTACTTATGCGTTAATTTATGACACAAACAACAAAATTAGCCTACATAAGCATAATATTACGTCACGAACAACATTAGCAACCTCATGTTAAACACATTGGTAAACAAGCGTCATGCGCCCTATTAGTCGCTCATCATTAAGATCTGAAATCTGAATACAGCACGGCTCAGCTTCAGTAATTCTCGCTCCATTGTGCAAGGTACGCGTGCAGTAATAATGCACGGAAGTAAATATTAGCACAGAGCCAGACAGCCCGGATGGACTAGCAAGAACGAAAAAAGCAACAAACGAACGCCAAGTCTATACTTGAACGAGGAACTTTTTGATTGTAGTTGCATGGATCAAGTTTATATTTTAGATTTTCTAAACCTATTTCAATAACAGTATATATAGAGCATTATAAATATTATTCATAATCAACAATCTATTATTAATTGTTTTAAATGTAAAAAATTGGTTTCAAACCATTGTGAATAAGCAAATAAAAAAAATATTCAATTTTACAGTAAGTGCCGTCTATAGACCAGTAAACTTATAGATGACGCTTTAAAAAATTTTATAATGAATATTGACGTGTCAAAATTTTGCGGGGTGCAGGAATTTGCTGTGATTTGGTTGATCGCTCTGATATTGGATGTCGAATATTCGAGAGCGGAGAGGCGGAGAGGCCGAGAGTTGTGAACATGGTAACTGTTTAAGTAATATATTACTAAACTGTAGGCTGTCGCGGGTATCCTTTTATGGTAAGCACCTTCTGGGGTTCACTGGTCTGATGCTTTTATAGACGAATTTTCAATATTAAGTTGAATAAAAGCTTTTCTCGGTGCTTTATATTATTCTACACGTTTGTATGTATATAGATACAATATTATAGTCGCTCCAAGTTCACGATTTAGCAATAATGCGTATTACATTTATTTTATTTACCTTGAAATTAACTATTGAATTTAAATAAAACGCCATGTACATATTTATCTATTTGCATCCTTGCTGGTCTAAAAAAACGTTAAAAAATATAAAACGTTCCTAACGCTTATTCTTCCGAGCATATCGTAGAAGTCGGTTAAGGAACGCGACTATACTGCACTATAAAGCACTGATGACCACAGTAAGATGTGGGCTAGCCTGCTGCAGCTAGAGCAATCTGTCGCCGCATAATTTCGGTTTCGCAAAATCAAATAGATAAACGAATGAAGAGAAATCTACGAAAGTGAGTAGTAACAGAAGCCTAGGAAGACCAAGGTTGTTGTATGAAGATCAAATAACCAGAGTTTTAGTTGACGGAAATGTCAAAAGCACTCGAATACCTCAGCGAAAGTGTGTGAGGAGAATGATAAGTTGATGAGATTTTAAGAGACAAAAGAAGTATGAAAGAGCCGCGATGCTTGGCGCTTAGTCACATGTGACTGAAGTGGACATGGAGTGATATAAACAATATACATACATATTCATATATATTTTGTATATTATTATTTTTAAAAATAGAATCATTCCAAGAATAGATTACAAATATGTAGATATACAATTATGTATATCAATATTCAGTAAGCTTATCACATTGGAAACCAAGTTCGAATTACCCACTTTCCAAAAATAGGAACTCAAAAATCGTGAAAATGCTATTCTTATTTATTAACCATTTGAAATTGTATCATTTTTAAAGAATCCAACAACATATTTTTCTGTTTAATAAATAACAATTTTTGCATATTAGTGAAAGCCACGAGCATTATAAAAACTCCACGAACGAGAGTTACGTACAATTTAAAATACGGGCGACCGTAGTAATGAGACGTGGAAAAATACAAGCAATGTTTAATCTGATGTCATCTCTGGTGCAATCTCCGGTGCATTGTTTAGATTACGCTTTTAACTGATACCGGGAGAGGTTTTGATTTTGCCGCTGTTGCATTATGAATAAGTCTTTTTAGGGTTGCCTATACATAAAATGACAAAAATGAAACACTAATACAATACATTTTGTGTTGATCAATTACTTTTTGTACTGGTGAGTTAGTTTGGTAAAATATTTTTTTCTTAGTTATTTATTGTCTTAATAACTGAGAAAGACAAGTACCTAATGATTAAAAAATTAGAAATCCATGATAAGCAACGTACTCGTATGAACAAAAATCATTACAATATTAAAAGAAAGCTCAAAGAATAGTAAAATTATCCTACAAACAACTGAAAGTGCTTTGTTTTCTAGACTACAATTAAAGTAAGGAAAAATGTCGAAATATTTGTTGAACGTTTATTTAGTACTAAATTGATGAAATATGTATTAGCGTTATGATAGATACAATATTTGTGCATGAAATGAATATGTAACTAAAGTAAGGGGAAGAGGAATCAAGTCGAGGTCGAGTACGCCCAATCAACTCCTTTAATTCACTTGTAATTATTTTAAAATATTAACTAGTGCAAAATATGAAAATTACAAAACGTGTCAGAGTGTCAAATTGTCCCATAATTTCTGAGAAAATGAACTGCGACAATAGTTGAGATAGATCTCATAAGGTTTGATTTTTCCTTTCAAGTTATGGTAGTCTAATAAAAATTCAATAAAATACTTAAACAAAAATTACAAAATAACTATCCTTTAATAACAATAACTCAATTTCAAACATTATTCTGTGCATACGATACAAATACCTACTTAATTAAATTGACAGTTACTATCGGTGCCAAGTATTTCTGACTTCAGACTTTCTGATGTTACACGTTGATTTGGTACAAAGGATTTCAATAACTATCAAATTTAATTATGTGGGTATTTCTCTCGTGTTTATAAAGCTATTTTTGAACCTGAATTTTAATTAGAAAAAGGACTATACTTTTATACTTTTCAATCTTTTTTTTTTTAAATTAGTTTAATTTTTTTTCTCCCTTTTGAGTGACCATGACTTAAATAAATCTACAACTAACTTCTTTTCAATTTCCGGAACGGAATCATATACAAAAGAATCATCGATATAAATAAATCCTAACAAGCCGTTAGAATTATTCGGTGCATTTTCGAACCTTCTCCTTTTTTCGAGTCGGTTAGAAACATAATTATATTCAGCTTTTATATTATAGCTGGTCTGAAATAGTAATTAAAATATAAAACAAGCCAAATACTTGTTAGAAAGTCAGTTTAGAAATAGGGCATATTTCAAAGTAACTTTTATAGACAAGCCTACTACAAGCGATATTTAGGTCTGCTTTTGTTGCGCGTTAATGGTCTGACCACCACATAAAATATGGGAAATAACGTTAACATGTTCAGTACCAACATAACAACAAAAACAAACATTAACGTGTGCAAATACTATCACATACAAATATTTACCTATCTATACATATAATGAAGTAAAAACCGTGTCCCGGTTCGTGTGTTATTAGGTAGGCTAGCCGGTGAACAGACTAGGAGTAGTATATGAGAGTGGGTTAAATAAATTGGCTTAGAGTAGATACCAAATTGATTATGGACAACTCGCTAAACGCCTTACAATGAGATTAACTATAGATAGGACGGAGTCACTGGCCTTAGCAGTATTTGTTCTCCTGCGGTGCACGTGTAATTTAGCACGCCGTGGTCCGGAGGTCGGTTGGGTCGCAATTGGAGAACACATAGTTACTCCTCAGCCTAGACCAGGCGTGTAGGCTCCAAGCTTATATTGTGAATCTTGAAAACCCAGAACATTGGTATCAGACTAGGCGCAGGCACGGTGGGTAGGTGCATGAATTCTAAAGATTCAGTGGCTCAATTCGCATGAATATTTCACAGTGCAGCGTTAGAGCAGCTTACAATTTAAGCACTAAGTTACACCACGCAAATAGGAACTCACCCCAGCGAGATTCCAACGCAGCTTGTAGCTTTGGAATTTTATTTCCACTTTATTTTCACAGAACGCTATGAGTGACAGTACTCTCGCTTTCAGAGATATAGTAATAAAGTGACCAGATAGCTAATTACCCTCTAAATAAATAAACTTCCACGCACATTAGAGTTATGCAGTCACATTTTCGCGAACCACTGCGTTATTAACAGTAATTAGAGGTTCCGTAGATAATTTTATATTAAAATTAATGTATTTATTTACGTCAAGCGATTTATTTTTGTTATGTTTATAAGATATAAGTTTAATTTTATTTTGTTATAAGTTTTTTATATTTGAATGATGATATATTAAAAAATTAGTGTGGGAGTTAAAAAAATTAATAGGACATAGAAAAGCATTTTTTTAATTTTTGTCTGTCTGTCTGTATGTACACGTTAATCTCAGAGACTACTGAACGGATTTTCTTGCGGTTTTTATTAGTCGTTTAAGTTTAGCTTAGAGCAGCATTAAGGCTTAGTTTAATTGAAATCAGATGAAAGTGAAAAAAGTTATCGCCATTTAAATATAATATTAAATTCGCTGCTCGCCTGTTACACGTTCAAGAACACGACGTCTACCACCGTAGCCACCGCGTAAAATTACCGTAAAGGACGATAAAACAAAAGGCGAGGTTTGTGTCTGTGAACGTGAAAAAAAACGCTTAGAAATATGCCACTGGAATGGTCGCTCAAAAGCTTACCTGCAGTACAAAATTAAAAAAGGGTACGTAATAAAATCGACTTTCCCGCGTACGAAATCTCGGCCACCAGCTAGTAAATAATATAGGTATGAATATAGACTGCAGAGTCTATATTCATACCTATCTCTACAACTAAATGTGTCACAAATGTACGTATTTATGTTTAATTTATGGTACTGAGATTTTTGGTCTATTTATACTACAAAGAAGTAAGACTTTCTTCCCTTCAGACATATCCAAAGAGTAATAATATTACATAAGATTGCGTAGAACTTATTTTCCTTCACACAAAAAACAAAGAAATTCAAGGAAAGCATTATCGAAACACATTTTTTCCATCTGGGGAAGCAAGATAACATGAGGTAAAGGATTTTATGTTCAAACTTTCTGCGGTTAACTTCATCTACCCTTTCTGTTTACTAGACATTCATTATAATAGAAAATGTATTCATTTTGAAAAACGTTTAGAGACTGAAAAAAAGTAGGTATTACACAAAATATACGGAGTTCTAACATAAATTTATGTATTTTTCAAAATAACATGCAAGTGTTAGCGACGATAAAATTAAATAGTAAGTTAGATACTTATAGCAATGGAACACCCCAAACTTTACTTAAATTGTCGATTAAAATTAATATTTAATATCAATTATAATAATTAATTAATTTGTATTCAAACACTTCGTGCTGCAGTCGTGAAGGTAAAAAGCAATAGAGACGTGGAGCGCTCGAGTTTTGAGTTATATAATCTCGAGCGGTAGTGGGGAACAAGCAGTCAGTCGTTCTTTTCTATAAGATCACGAACACCGCTCTGCTAGAAGGCGCCAGTGTTCCCCTTTATGTTTATTTCGTCGGTATTGCTAACACAAGTAATAAGAAAAATGTTTAAATGTAATAATATGTATGTTTACCTACGTAAAATAACGTATATATACCTACAAATAATAATAAATTTAAATAAGCACAATAAACTAATCATGAAGTTTACACATGTATAGGTACATTTACGTGTACATTTTCACAAAATCTACATAACGTTATGACTATAAATAATCACAATCTGCACCATGTTTTTTCAATTTATTATTATAGACACACTACCGTTGAGAGTTAACGAGACAATCTTCATTATAATTTTGGCTGAAGTCCAACCACTCATGGTATAGACCGTTCCTATTCGTTTACGATATGATTGATAGCGCTAGCTTAACACCTCGCTGGATTCGTCTTGATTGAGTGTGGGCATTTTGTTATTTGATCAGCTAACCGATGGTGAAGTTGATTGGTCGACTTCAAAGTTAATTCTAAAACAAGATTCTATTGTGTTCGGTGCTTATTTAAAATATGGAATATACTGTCGTGGCGAATGGGGAACAGAACAACATAGGTACTTACGTCGTTGTGTGCATTGAGGCGAAATAAATAAAAACAGTTGATCAGTTATTTTTTTTATCTAATTACGTCTGCAAAAATGTTACCACACATAATAAATCTTTGTCACTAATACACTTGAAATCGGGTTGATAATTTTAAATTAAAGATTAATATTTATGAAGTTAAAAGTTCCGAAAAACTTTGTATTAAGCTCTCATCTCAGACGTACCTATTTATTTTTTTGGAATATACTTTCGGTTACTACCCAAACGTAAAACATAAAGAAAGGCCGTGCTTTCGCCTACTCGTTTAATTGTCATTTATTTCCATTATAAAAACCGCTATCTTTTAATGGTAACTGATGGTTAACACTTTTAATCAACGATAGCTAACAATTCATTTACCGCTTCTTAAAGAAATATATCAAAAATTTATAAGAGACGTTCGTAGCATCTCAATGTAATAAATACATAATATATTTACAATGACGACTGAAAATAAAAGAGCCATCTGAAGATTAAAAACAAATTTTATTGTATTGTACAAGAACAAGTTTATGTGTTGTATAGCTTTAATAATAAATTATATCGTAAAAAAAATTATTGTTATCTATAATTAACATGAGAAATCTTCGTGAGTTCTGTACGTGCTCGAACTTCAATATTAAAATTGTTTTTTTGCTTAAAAATCTAATAACTTATTTATATGTAAATAGTAAGTTTTCTGATCTGTACTCTTCCCTCCACTCCCGCCACAAAGTGCACAGCATGTTGGGTGGCGGTCCCCAACGCCGAACTGCACTCTGCTCACACCAGCGAGGACAAACCGGTTACGTCGCTTTCGGGGGACGCCCTAACTCTTTCGCATACGTTGTCCCGCATGGCGTGCACAAGAGAGAAATTGCAGCCCTGAAAAAGGCTGGCAGAGGTCGCGACGAGCACGCCTCCTCAATTGACTCCCTATGAGTGAGTAAGTGAGGCGAGTGATGAGATTTGAGGAAGCGAAAGACGCACGTAAGGACCGCGACGCTTGGCGTTTCGGCCTCTCTGACTACCCCGTTGGGGACACAGCTTGAAGATATATACGTATATATGTATGTAGTAAGTTTTCTATGGTCGGCTCCGTGGTTGTAAATAATCAAAAAGAGAGTAAAACATGCCTTACGTTGAAACGTTTTTAAGTTAAGTTTAGTTTTTTTTTTGTTTAATTAATTTAATTTAATGATTTACTGATTTAATGATGCTTTTATTATTAACGATTTTGTTCCATATTTTGGATAACCGTATGTTCCAAGCGTGAGCGACTGCAATAAGCACCTCAATAAATCATAGTTTTTGTTACATGACCATAAAAAACGTTCGATTGCGAATTGTTCTCTTGTCAAATTGCCGTGGGTAAATAAGTTTCAAACAAAAACCTGGTTATTGACTCCGAATTTAACGTAAGATTAGATTGTAAATAGATGTATTTTTATTTATTAATTAAACTCTATCTGCAAAATTTTGATCGGTAATTAGAATACTATTTATACCGTTTATCTTCAGACAGAAGAAGTATCCTAGGAATTCGAAGTATTTTAGAGTCCAGTTATAAAGTATTTCAAGATTCCGTAATTCCGTTTTCAAGTATGTCTTTTGAGTACTTTGTTAAGATATTTTGAATCAAGGAAAAAATTATTTATTAAAATTTTACTAACAATCTGTTAAATTACTGGCTGTACCCTCGACTTCGTCTGTGCGGTAAACTTTTTCATGGCTTTCCCGGATTAGGCAAGATTATAACATGTACATGTATATGTGTACGAAGATAGTTTTTGAAAAAAAACCTACGTCTGCCTTCGGGTACATACCATCTCTGTACCAAATTTCATCATAATTGGTTCAACGGCTTAGCATTTGCCATTCAAAGTTTCATCCCTCTTTTCACCCCCTTAGGAGTAGGTTTTAGATAAAAAAGCAGCCTATGTCAGTCCTCAGGTTGCAAACTATCTCCATGCCACATCATAATCAGTTCAGTGGTTTAGAATTTCTCGTACAAAGTTTCATCCCCTTTTCACTCTTTTAGGGGTAGATTTTTGATAAAAAAGGTAGCTTATGGTAAAAAAGATGTTGATAAAAAAACCTATCACCGCACCAAATTTTGTTATTACCGAGGTTTAACATTTCCCATATAAAGTTTCATCCCCCCTTTTCACATTGTATTTTTTGACAAAAAAAAGTAGCCTATGTCCGTTCTCTGATGTCAAACTATCTCCATGCCACATTTCATCATAATCGTTTCAGCGGTTTAACATTTCTTTAGGAGTAGATTGTGAATAAAGAAGTAGCCTGTCTTTTGCGCATTCACATGTTCTTACTGTATACCAATTTTCATCAAGATCGGTAAAGTCGTTCTTAAATTATAAAAGGACATACGGTCAGACAGACAGACAGACAAAAAATTTTAAAATGGTAGAATAGAACTCAGTGAGTCATAAAATGACTATTTATCACAAAATTTGAGAGTAAAATTGTAATTAAAGATAAACGCTAGAGATTTGTATAGTAGTATAGATTACTCACACCGTTTATTTCGAGAAGAGAAAATACTCAAGAGTCCATATAAACAATCGTTTAAAATTGTGCAATCGATTATGACTTTTAGTTATCTTTTTTTTGGACTAAACAAAAGTTAAATAATCTGGAGTCCAGATAAAAAATCTAATACATGATTTCGATTACGACTGTGTTAATATGCTTTTTTGAACCAAAGAAAAATTAGGTTTTAATAAAGTTCATTAACATTTTACACATAACCTACCACGACTGGCTGTCAGGTAAAATAGTGAAGGTTAGAACCACGGACAACAATAATATTAGATAAACTAGTGAAGATTAGAACCATAGATATCGAGTATGTTAGGTGGGTTGATCAACTATTTTTCGTATAGGTCGGTTTTCCAAGTTATATTTTTAACCAACTTCAAAAAAAGGAGGAGGTTCTCAATTCGACTGCATGTTTTTTTTGTATGTTTGTTACGCGATTACTCTGCCAATTATGAATTGATTTCGATGATTTTTTTTTGTTTGGTAGGCCATACTTCAGAGGTGGTCCCATTTAAATTTCAGCGGTATTGGAGCTTGGACTTCTAAGACACACTAAATAACGCGACCTGGTTAATCTTTGATATATTGATAATTCTCTCGCATATCGTTGCGGTCCAGAATTAGAAGGAAATTAATTGCAGACATGCCCTAGATATTTATTTAGGCCAAGATCACTCAAAATGGAGAAATAAATTTTTTTTAAGAAAAAAAATTAAACCGCCTACAAAAAAAACTCGAAAAAGTACAAAATAACTGTCCTTTACTAATCAAAACTCAAGTACAATTAAAATAACTTTATAAATACGATATTCATACCTATATTATTAAATTTGACAGTTACTGCAGTCGGTGCCAAGCCTACCAACAACAACAGAAAGTCGACTTAGCGACGCTTGGCTCTCCATCCTCTCTGACTACTCCGTTAGGGATACAGCGTGAAGATATGTATGTATGTAACGAACTGTGACAAAAAATAAATTGTTTTTTAATTCGGATGTTTTTGTATCCGTACTGCCAAATTCATTGTAGTAACCAGAGCACAAACATAGTGTTTAGTTTGAAGGCACACAGTTCTTGTTTTTATCTTGGGATCTTATTATTTCGTGTAATTTGTAAAAATCTGACTTTAATTAGTTATTCTACAATTTATACAGAATAATTGAGAGCAAATCGTTAACAGCCAACAATGACATTACTTGTAATCTATGGGATAATTTATTTTGTTTAATAACTCCATTGTCTGTTTGCAAAATAAAAAATTAAAATGTAACTTAATATGGCCATTCTCTCATATGTTTTAGGTACTATACAAAAAACTTTTTCATTACATCTACAAAAAATAAATTTTGGTTTCAATGAAAATCCAATCAAACGAAATCATACCCTTACAGTCATTGCAAATCCACATAAACATTGGAAAACCAATAAAAATAGACGCTTAAAATCAATACTAAATAATAGCGGACCCGTTTCGAAAAGTTAGCTTTGGAAACCGGGAGCTCGCGGGAGCTTTGTTTGATTGATTGCAACGCAAACATAGACATTTTTTATTCCATCAAGCTTGTTTGAACAACCGGTGCCGTTACTTTTGTTACCTAACTTTCAGGTCTTCCTGTAACTTGATTAATATATTTTGTCACTGAAACGTTGCATTCCATCTGAAGAACCCAGTAATATAATGACAAATTGTGGCTGAGCTTTTTACCTCACAAATACAGGACGGAGTATAGATTGTTGTCTATATAAAGCTACTAGTCGATGCCAGTGAGTTCGACCACGTGAAATTGAAAAAAGTAGCCTACGACCCAGAGCTTAGTCTACCTCCATTCTAAATTTCATCAAAATCCGTCCAGTGGCTTAGCCGGTTTAGGTTTAGGTTTGCAAGTGGAATTTCACGAAAATTTGAAACGCGTATCTAATTATTTTTAATAAGCAATATTTGTAATCAATTTTATAGCCATATTCCGCTCCACATAAAAGTTTCATATATAGAGTCTCTCCATTTTACCCATAAAAATTAACAAGCTTTTCACAAACAAACATGAACCAAATTTCATGATTCTAGTTTTAATAATGCCCTTTCACTAATTATTTCGCTTTTACTTCTATACATACAAAAATGAGTGTTTCTTTGTATATTTGTCCTCTATGCGGTTCTAAAATATTGATTCATTTGTGATAAAACTAAGGTGAGTTGTTCCGTGAACGCCTGCAAAGGTATCTAAATTACTTAATTTAGTAAATAAAGGACTACGTGGACGAAGTTGTGGGTAACAGCTAGTATGTAAATACGATAGGAAAATTACGTAGACCACTTTAGATTTGCTTTACATTATGGTTCCTCACGGATCGCTCATGCTTCGATCAAATATTTTACATGACGGATTGGTATTGGAACGTGACTGGAGTAACGTGAGATAGTGTGATACTTCAAATATTTCTTGTGAATATATTTTACTGGAGTGAGACAGGGTCGAGAGTGACTCGGGAGCCAAACGATGATGACAATCAAGCCTTGCGATTTCATATGTTTGTACAACAGATGCAAAGGCTCGAGTTCAGTAAGCTTACGTTCACAATGAAATCAGGGGGCCTAGACGAGTGCCTCAACTGTCGTAAACGCTAGTAGCATAGTGGTAGTATGGAATTACAAATACCATGTAATCTAGCGTAACGAATTTGAAATTGGTAGTCAAACGTTATTAACTTTCTATTTAATTAAACAAAAAGTAAAGTGGTATGAAAACTGCTGTATAAAATGTAGCCAAATGACACTTTTGACTAGCAATAACGCCAGTAAACGATTCAATTGAGCGTTTGCCTCTTGTCTAGCCGATCTGATTGGCTTGTCGTCGCAAGTAGTTATCGATAATAATTAGTGAAGAGTCAGAAGTCAATGTCGATTTCACAAAATCCCAAATCACGTAGATTTTTACAATGTCACGTTATTACGTAAATGGTTATAATAATTTTATAATCCATTGTCACTCTTGTCAGCACAGTGAGATCACTTTTGCATCATCGTCTAAGAATCTCGGCTGACGACGGAGTGGGCAATTAAGAAATTTATTGTAATAGCCAGATCTAGGGCAACCATTATTCTAGCGATCACTAATTTCGGTACAAGGTGATTTCATTTTTTAAACGAACTTTATTTGGGAAACGTAGGTTTGTTATTATAGAAAATTACGCTAATAACATTATAAACTTATCACAACGTTTCGGGAAATGGAAAAATGTGGTAAAAAATATAGGAAATGAATATCATATTAAATAAATATTATGTAAATTAATAAGCACATAGTTCTATAAAACTGCATTCAAAAGAAAAGAACCAATACATTAAATCAACAGTGTTGAAATATCGACTGAAGATAAATAACATAAAATATTAATATAAAAGTAACAGCACTGTGTCTGTACATTGAAGTTAAAAGCATAATTGGAAACTCTGGTTATTCAATGGACTTCATTGCCCAATACACTGCTTAAAAGATTACGCTCTCAGTTACTTATTAGGAAAGACGGATAGATTTTTTTTGTTATTTACGTAGACGAGGCTGTAGCCTAAAGTAAATGTAAAGCGTAAAAAATAATGCGAGGTCTGATTATAAAATAAATCGAAGACTATCGACAAAAATATAAGTCGATATGATACCGACCCAACAAAAAACCAAATGCAAAAGCAGCTTTATACTCGTACTATTTTTGATACATTAAACAGTTATTTACATAAGTTGCACCAGATTATTCCTTTGGGAATATGAAATGCATTGGCATTCGCAGTCATAGCACGTGAAATAAAACTACGCAAAAACAACGCAGGGGCATTATTAAAATTGATTCTGCAAGCTTGACTAGAGAGCGTTCACCGTTCACATCCAATGGCTCTTGCTGCGTCGTCCATGCTAAAGATGATTTGTTCAAAATACTGCAGTTACAGTCCGAGTGATGAATATCGCAGCCGTATATTGAAATAATGATCCCGCCTTGCACTGCATTCAATGGAATTTTGCATACAATATGGTAGATGGATTTATATTAAAATATGGACAGCTTCAATGCCGGTTGCTCACAATAAATTATTCATTGCACACAGTCAATTTTCGTTTAAGATAAACAATCGACGTACAAGTATATCAAATTCACAGATGAGTTGTTTACTCTCTCATAAATATTCAGATTACATATTATTGTTCTCAAGTTGTTGGTAATTAGATCGCCCACGAAAGGAAGCTGTGCTTAATAAGTAAGTAGCGACAAAGTTAGTAATAAATTACTTATGCGGTGAAGCTACACAGCCGCTTCATTCTGTTTTAATACATGGACCTCATTAAGGTCACATTGAATTATAATTTTTTGTTCCTACTGCATACACAATGGCATACCGATATACTTTGACTCTTAACAATGTTTTGATGTATGCACACGGGTGCTATTTTTTTACAGAACTACAATAATGTACGATTACCTGGTTGGAAGTGAACAATTCTAATTAGTAATTACCCAATGATAAATAATAGAGAGCTATTCTTGAGGAATTCTTCACAAATAATAATATAATACTCACTTGTTAAGTGAAGACAAATAACAAAGACTATATGATTTATGAAGACAAAGAAAAAGAAAGAAAAGTAATACTATGAACGTTCATTTGTGAAGATAATATGTATGGTTTTCATATTGTATCTCCAACGATACAGGCAGAGAAGAGAGCCCTAGGATTCTGTTCTCTCAGACTAAATTAGTTAGACATTGTGGTTTTACATGCCTCTTCCGTTTGCTCAAATCATATTTCCCTCACACATATTCTTCTAGACATACGAATGCTTTTAACATTTCTGTAGCTAACACTCAAATCTTTTGATCGTCATCATGAAGAATCTTGCTGTCTTTATCAAGATTAGATAATTATTTCTGTCGGAAGTTAAATCTCTTGTCACGCCATTATTGCTTTTCATTTTTATTTATTGTTATAGAATAACGACATTCACTTCTATTTCCTCCCAAACTTGAGTAAACATTGACCCTTGTTCAAAATTTGTGTCTATCGATAGTCGGTACATCTACGCACATGACGAATAGCAAGTTTTACTGGCTGTCCACATGACGAATGCCGAACATGACCTTACAATTTATATCTCCGACCCATAAATCAAGCCTCGGCGAGCGATCAAAACTGACACGAAGATCTCATACGAATATACCCTCCCGAGACATAACGAACACAACTTTTTTTCTCCGAAGCGTAAGTGTTTGCCACGGATGAATAGCAATAAAAACTTTATGATTATAGCCTCTATGGAAATAAAATTGTTTGATCATATCACGGAAAGGAATTATGGCTATGGAAAATAATTGCTTATTGGTATTCACAGTTTGAGTTATCCTAATTAACAAAACTATTAAAACATATTTCTCCATTTCTTTCTGGAATATTACAAGTACTTTAATTTTTATTTTGTTTTTCGCAACTTATATATTCTAATCTCTTATCCCTGAATAAGAACACAAATCATGGGAATGCTTGTAGAAAACTGTAGAGATCGATTAATGTAATGTTATGTACCGACGCTACTACATAGTTATGTATTTCTAGTACATTGCCAAGTATATGACATTTTCATAAGAAATCGAAGCACTTTATATGAAGTGCTTAGTAATTGTTTAAATTTGGGTTGTTTTAAGTCGAAACTGACCAGTTCACGTGGCGGTAGAAACATTGCTCTTGTAATCTGAGGGTTGTAAAGGCAAGTTAGTTTAGGAATCGAACTTTTCTAACTTTTTTTGGACACTGAACGTCACTAAATGCTTCCCCAGTTCATAGCGTAGTACCCATAGCACTAGCCAGTGCTTAGTTTGGGGTTACGAAATTGGAACGATTGTCAAGAGGATTCATTTATTATTTACTTTTTTTTGTGATTAATTTATACTTTTGTTAGCTTCCTTCTTATTCAGTGCTAGATAGCTGACCGAGTCTGAACTCTAGAATTTCTAGAAAATGAATAATTGAAAAGTAAAAGACGTATCGATCAATAAAGTTAAAACTTAAAAAGGTAAAAACAGTAGTTTATTACTAAGATGAATTTTTGGAAAGCAACAACTGAACCAGTACAATATTTTATTTTCTCTGAACTGAATTGTGATAACCTACAAACGTGAGTGCAATTGTTGGATAATGGATCCAGGACTCTTATCACAAGAAGATCAGGACATGGGTGGTTTCTCACGACTTAGGCCCGATGCGGATCGGTGGAGGTAGGCTTGTGGCCATTCTACAATTAGTTCTCAAATTTTTTATGCTAACCCAGCCAATTCGGGTATATGCAATATACCCAAATTGGGTATACTACATAGAACTTTTGCCTACTAAAAGTCCTGCGGCGGTTATCCTATGCGCGTTTTCAAGATGTTCTGGGATCTAAGGAAATCACTAAAGACCTATTATATTGCTCAGCAGCACGTTTTGGGGGCTAGACTGCCTCGCCTAGACTGACTGTATATAATAGAATAATTATGTAATAATGATTAAGACATATGTTTATAAGAGCAAAGTCTGTGTTTCTTGCACGTTCTTCACAGAAGGAATACTGCATTAAGAACTGTGGTAGATTCATAAATAATTATATCATGATCATATAATTATACATCATAATTGTCGACGATTTCAAGTATATTTTAAAAATACTTACGAAATAAATAATTTTTGTCTTTGACTTTGACTTTGACCGAATATCCTAACAAAGCTACGACAGCGCGGAACGTACGCGCTGACATCTTCCTCGAAATCGTATGAAGATGCGAACAGAGCACGCGTTCTGATTCTGTAAACTGTACAAAATGGAAAACATTGGACTTTCTTTCAATAATAATACAATATTTGAAGGTATCAGACAACTAAGGGTAATGTGCAATGTCAGAAAATGGTACGGGGTACTCAAGTGATAGATGGGACTGCGACGTGTACTCGAAACAATGACAAAGTGTTGGTTGCAATCACACTGCCTATTTACAATCACACTGCCTATTCAACAAGTCATAAAGTTATGAAACTATGTTTGCGAAATGGAGGAGACTAACATCAATTATACATCTACAACGCGAAGCTACGATTAGTCACCCGGCCCTACCTCGTAAGCATACCTTGCTCTGTGATTTACATTATTAACATATAGGTAATAATTGAATATTATAGTAACACAACAAATAATGTACATAATATTTCTATTGACTAAATCATTCTCTTGGAACTTTGTTATATTACTGATCCTTGTACCTATCTAGTTTTGACGTTTCAAACCACCTGTAAATATTTTATATGCAATTTATTAATTTTTGAACGCGAACAAGAATAACATGAAACCGTACACCGTTTTTTGAATTAATCAAAAAATCTACTCTGACCAGATTAAAATTTTATCTATATAATCTATCTTAATCTCCATCTAATTCGTTAAGATACTAAACTTTTTTGCTCTAATAATTCTTTTTTTTTTGTTTATGTCATCAGTTGAATTTTCAGAAAAGTGATTGAAATTGCCTTATTGAAAATGAGCTCTTAGAAGAACACGAATGTTTTAGTAGCTCGCGTTAATTTTTTGACGCTGAACTTATGCTAAAAATAATGTGCACATCCACTCATTTTTTATACCGCTGCGAGCCACGGTGGCACGCGAGTAAAACTCATTCAACCAATTAGCCGTAGCCAATGTTGCGACCAATCATCGTTTGACACAAGTCAAATTGGAGTTTGAGCGGTTGGATTTGATTGATACGAATCGAGGTCATCGACTGATTTATCAGTGTTCTATTCGTTTGTCTGTGCCTTATTACGCTGAGTTATAACTGCTTCCTTATTATTACTTTAATAATTGTAGTGACGTGTCTTTGAAAATTTTAAACTTATATAATTTTACTCAGTTAATCTCCTTACTACTTAACTAATATTGAAAGAAGGTCTTGCCACTTTGTAATTTCATTAGCAGTAATCGAAATACACAGGAAGTACAGACAGTAAAATACATTTTATCTTTTGTTAATTATGAAAACACTTTTAGTAAACAGTAATATTGTGGTTAATGTTAAAATTAATACTACATACGTATAACCTCACGCTGTATCCCTAATGAAGTACTCAGAGAAGATGGAGCGCCGAAAACCGCGATCCATGCGTACATCTTTCGCCTTTACTTCATAAAATAAATAGATTATTATCGTTACCTATTGGTAACGATAATGAATTAAAGAACTTAAATTAAATATAGCTGAAATTTTTTCTTATTTTTTATTTAAATATTTATTGGTTACACCCGATACATTAACAGAGTAGTAGTAGGAACAGAGAGTTACATATAGTGAAGATGAGCAAAGGGTACAGCTTATTTCTATTACAAAGTTCTTCCAGGAGACCCCACAAGAGTGACAGTTTTTGGTTTCTTTATGTATGGTTCACAGTTTAGCGCATTTGCCAATATCACGTATTAATAAGTAGAATCACAAGTAAATTAGTTTTTTCTTATCGTAAAACTCCTCCAGTAAAGCGATAGTAGGCTTTACTGAAGTTATAAAGGACTTCTTGGAAGAGCGCGAGAACTTCAGACATACATGTTTATTTAGACCTACTCCATTATTCTCACTTATACGGAACTTTAAAACACAATTTACTATCACTTTCGTACTTTAAAACTCCCAAAAATTTTAAAAATAGAAAATCTAAACAAAATGTCTAACCTCACTTTTTCCGTTCCGTCCGCCAAAAAGTCGAAAGTGACAGTACCGTGTAAGAAAGATAGACACTGTGTTTACGCTGTACATACTACAATTACATAATATAATGAAACTTAATAATACAAGTATGTAACCTATAAATAAATATAAATACATATCTACCTATAATATAATATGTAATATATGTATATACTATCATATAAATAGAACAAATCGTGCATAATATATTATATTAAACTTAACTTTGATGTACATTTTTCAAATAGTGCTTACTGGCTTTCTCGACTTTGATGGAGAAGAGCATTCCACAATCTAGCTGCTTGAACAGTAAAAGATATGGAAAAGAATACAGTGGAGTGAGAAGAAATTTGAAGTAAAGTATGAATATGAGGGCGACACAGTTTATTGGAAGGTCGGAAAACTATGAACCGCTCATTAAGATGAGAAGGTGACGAAAAAGAATGAAATATTTAAATATTATAAAGCAAGTGGAGAATATGTAGATTTCTATTCTACGTAGACGGATGAGTAGCCACTGGAGTTTATTATGAGTTTTAAGTGATGAATTCTTAGAATTTTTTGCTGTCTTCCATCCAAAACTCTTTATATTCATTGATACGCGTTTCGCTTCTTAATTAAGTATCCTCAGAATACTCTAGAAATCAGACTCGATCAGTTAACTAGCACCGAATCGGTGCTAAAGATAGCTAAAGTTTATCATAATTCATTATACGAAGTGGATTTCCGCGAAGTAACAGCTGAGTGCATACGATATGTAATTAAGTAGTACTTAGATCATAAACGCACTTCAATAAAAAAAATATTTATGTTCCATAATTAATTTTCTCACGTTAATATTACTAAGACATTGGTTGATATTTACAAAACATCGTATTCTTAAGATACCACGTTCAATAACCACAAAAGAGGCTTTATAAAAACGAACGTTGATGGAAATATGGCCCTGAAAATATATTTAACAATCCATCATGTTGCCATGTTTTATTGTGCTCGGATGCCAGAAGATTATTTACATAAAATTGATGAACATCCCAGAGGCTAACACCGCATGACCTTGGCCCCCGACAGCTCGAGAAAGTACCTCCGACTATATACGGCTAATAAGCGAAAAATTTACTACAGTCAATCGTGAATTCTTGAACTGACTGAGGCTGACCTTTCGCTATAATCCGCTCTTTCATCAATAAATACCGTAAAATTTTGTTTGCCATTTCTTTTACTTACACTTTGTATTTGTACCTAGACATTTTATAAGTAATTATAATTCAAAATTCACAATAACCACATATTTAACCAGTTTAAAAAGCACCTTAGTACTTACCTCTACTAAATTCAGTAACGTTTAATTGGCGTTCAGTAAAAGGATACGATATAAATATATACATACATTTATGATAATATAATGACACATAAACTAATAGAAAATTTCTCAGGATATTATCGGCTCAGAATTCAGCATTAAGTTATAATTTGATATTCTAACAGTTGACAACTATTATCCACAACTGAATTACAAACTGCCAATCCCATTATAGAAATAGCTGATTTGAAATTTATTAATTTTGCTATTTGCAATTTCTAAACAATTTTGAAAAGTTTTCTTTTATGAGATAATTATCAACTTATGTATTTCCTTTGTATTAAATGAACTCATGGTACAGACCATGATAAAAACATTCATAGCTTAGTGATAGGCAAAGGAAACGATACAAATATGAACAGAATACGAATTCGGATTGTCAGACGTCTCTCAATAGATGATAATATTGATAATATTAAAATTAATTAAAAATAACGGCACCATGCCATTTTATTTAGAAAACAATTCATAAATCTTACGTACCACTTATAATGTCATGATACATATGTAGGTAAATGATGTTCATAAAATATTGACTACCTTGATAGTGCAGCCGTTTAAGTGTTGCATCTAACCACGGAGACCTCCTAGTTCGATTCCCGGTCGGGTAAATTTAGGAACCGAACTTTTCTAGATTGTCTCGGGTCTGGATGTACTGCGAGACGCCACCAGTAGTCGTCGTCTGGTTCTCATAGCACAGGGAGTACCCTAGTTTGAGATCAGGTGATCAGATGATTTATTTATTTATTACATGTATTATGTATAGCATTTCAATAAAAATATTACTAATCAACTTTAAGCATACATACAAAAGCTGTCAAAATTTGCAGATGTGAGGATTTCTTTTCAAAGTGTCTGTAGTATATGTATGAGTAACATAACATTACTCTATCAAGAAATAAACTGCTTCCTTCAGTTTACGGAGCAGTTTCACTTTCAAGGTCAGTAGACAGCGTACTTCATAATTGTTACCTCATTCAATTTATGAGCAACACCGACAAGTTTTCCATCGAGGTCGGGGACACGAAATCAATTTAGAGTAATAATTTAACAATAATTTCAACTTCGTTTCATATTAAATAACTTACTCAAAAGGTTTTTCTGCTTCATAGCAAATACAACATACACACACATATTTTACTTTAGAATCTCGCAACACTGAGGAATCTTTGTCTGGTCCATAAAGTGGGATATATTTCGTTCAACCCATAAATCAAAGCAAGAATACGTTTTAGATGTAACTTGCTCTTGGTCAATATCATTACTGGTAATGAACACACTAGATAAGGCATTTGCGTCGAAGCATATTAATGAACGTCGCGACAAGTCGTAGTCGTAATCAATTTATATCAATATCGCCAATGGCCCGCTCTGTACTTGTTAGCAAGCACTAATATGAATTTTAATGCTAGGGCTGTCAAAAATGTCTTTGCAATAACAAAACAAAAAGACTTGAAGATTAATTTATTTTCTATTATCTCCTTTAAATGGAATCGATATACTTTCATTACGTTTTTCTGTCTGTCTGTTATTCCATCATCTTCACACCTACTGAGCTTAAATTAGGCACAGAGACCATAAATGAGGAATAAAATGAAATGCATATAAGATATGTAATGAGTACGTGTTTGTATTTGTTGAAATAACCCGGTATCCAAAATTACTGTTTAAGTTCAGTTTAATAATTTTCCAATTTCGTCCTACAGGCAGTGAACGTATGACCTGTTAAAGTTTTTATTATCATCAGGAAATCACAATCATTATTACTTGTCATGATATCTTTGTTGTAGTTTTTATAAGATCATAGATAATTTTGCTACCTAACCTCTAAAATGATATCTACTAAAAATGGTTGTGACATTGCATCAGATAACACTATACTTTCAAATTGTGAATTACTTAATAAAGTATTAATAAATATTTGTTCATTATCTACAATACAGTAATTTTATTTTCAAGGATATTTCAAAATAATGTGATAGAAAAATGTAATAAAAATATATTCTGAATTACCATTATAACTAAACTACTAAATAAAAATTTAGAAAATTTTAATAGAAAAAAATAGAGTGGTCCCTCAGCTTATCTGATAATAAGGTTTGCCTCACCGTTGCTGCTAGGACACGGCTTCTGGAGTTATTTATAAAGTCTATGGAAAAACATAAAAAAATTTGTAATTCATATTGCATTCCTATAGTTTTTACTTTATTTGATCGGTGTCGCTTGTAATAACATGGCAAAAACGGAACACTTATTCCATAGTTTCATTACGTCTGTCTCTCCTTCTGTTATTCTATCATCTTCACACCTACTGAGCTGAAATTTGGCGCAGACACCATAATAAGAAACAAAAACTAAATGAATAATTTGGATTCCATTGTATTTTGGATCTCGGATCCATATTTCTAAGTTAATGTACACAATCTTGGTCGATTATTTTTCATTGTACTCCAAATAACTGAATACATTTTACTACATGAATAATAAACAAGAACATTTTTATTGTGTGGTGTGCGTTAATTTGTGTAATATATTTAAATTTTTTTGATTTTAACAACCCTAAATGCCATCTATTCGAATTAAGGCAGAACATGTGTGGCATCTGCTTATATGCAACGGGTCGGGCCGATCGTAAATACTCGTATCTGCTTTAACAGCGACATGTGACTATACTCGACCACAGGACATGTCGACAACGCTTTATTGTATATTAATAACTGAACAGTTACATTAAATTGTTACTTAATCGTATTGTTCTTGGTTTAACGCAAAGACGAATGCACGTACTTAGACTAGAAATCTCACATACCGACCCTCAGCTGTGTAAAATCTTATATTATTCTCTTAAGTTTTATTATTTTCCTAATTTTCATGATGATTTACATTAATTATTGATTTTTTTTTTGTTAATAGATGAAGTTTAAGACGTTTAAAGATTTTATTTTCATTTAACTTTAATTTTATTTGTTTAGAACACTGGCAGCATACAAGCACATAACAAACCCAGAAAGCAGATATATAATATGTATGGCTATGGTTATAATTTATAACCATAGACATATTAAACAAAATCTGTGACGCGTATATTTATAAGTGACTAAATAAAAATACATATTTACTTCAAAAAGCCGATTGCTCCTTCAAAATGTGACACAATTTTCCGTCAAACAAGTCGATCGGATGCCATTTAACTAGAAACAAGTTCGCCGAGCAATGATTTCTATACCTACTTGCGACTCAGTCAGCATATTTTACGTAATTGAAGCAGATATAACTGCAGAAATTACTAGTTAAAATGTATAGCTTAAACTAGACTAATAATTCCCAAAATATCCGCAACAGTGGCATTAAAATTATTTCATGGCTATAAGTTTCCATTGAAATAATATTGTGGTTAAAACCCAGAATTTCCGTGTTATAATAGTGACTATTACGATGACAATGGAATTATTATGGTTCCACAACGCGTCGATCAATAGTCTTAATTATTTTGGACTTTATTGGGTTAACGAAGGTTTAAGGTAAACGGGTGGTTTATTGCACAAATTGGAATTGATCAAGTTAAGTAACCACACTGGATTAATGGTCCAATGACCAGATACATTATCTCGTGTTTCGACTTAGCTATCTGATGGTCATTAATCTATTGGTGCCTATGTTTAGGTGGTGTCCATCAATTATACTGGGTCAAGGAACATTCGTTTTGAATAGGGGATGTTGCCAGAATTGACGGATGTTGGTTTGAATGAGGTTAGCCTGTCGTTTATATTAACTGTCACGATAACTGAAAAAGAATCCATTAAATGGAGAAACGACAGAATTCCATAGTAAATTCAATTTTGGATCACTGCAATTTCATCAGATACGGCATAAAATTCTGTAATGTGTAGAGGGGATAAGCTGATAAGGCATCTGTATAAGTGACGAGGTAGTTATCTTTCACTATCTAGTTTCGCATTCCTTGCCAACAGTAAGCCGAAAAAAGTTACAGTTCAATACAATACCAAACACTTTATTGCACCAATACACGAAACTAAAAACAAAAGCTTTAATATAGTAAAGTGATATTATAAAAAGCAGCCTTCTTACTAAACAGTAATTTCTTCCAAACGACCTTTGGATTGTTGTGGTGGTAGCATACAGTTTATGAAAAAAAAAGTTGACATACAGGGTAATTAATACTAGGATAGGACTTACAAATTATAAGGCACAAAGACTAACGGATTGCTACCTACTCTGTTGCTTACATACAATATAGTAGCGATCCTTTAGTCTTTTAGACAGATCGTAACCCAGTTCCACATTATTTACCATTTGTAAGCTCAAATACTAAATAAACAGTATACAACTTCGTTGCGCCATCGCATTCTGTTTACTCCTGAAGTTGAAGATGAGGTTAAAGTGTGAAGATATTTGTACAATGTTATCCACAATTTATGAAATCCAAATTTGCATTATATTTAGCATTTCTATATGTATTCTAGATATATTAACGCCATTCATTTTGGTGTATAAATAACTTAAAAATATTTATAAACTGTAAATTGCATGCAATGCATTTAATTCTGTTGATAGATCCACCTTGTTGACACAGATAAAACAGCATGTTCCGGACATATATCCCTACCTCTGGCAATCTTATAGCAGTCCTTCAAAATTAATATATAAAGATAATTTATTACATTCCGAAGTTGGCTGTCAACAAGGTGATCCTCTCGGACCAGCTATTTTTAGTCTGGCTATCCATCCTGCGATTTGTAATTTAAATTCCAAATTTAATATTTGGTACCTTGACGACGGAACAATAGGAGGTAAAGCAATTACTGTTTTAGAAGACCTTAAAACCCTCATTCAAAGGTTTAAAGATATTGGCTTAGAATTAAATTTTTCTAAATGTGAACTCTTTGTTTCCGATTCTGTTCCAACTATTACAAAAAATGAAATAATTAATAAATTTAACAATCTGGCACCAGGTATTAAAGTCTTGTCAAAAGAATCGCTGTACCTCCTAGGTGCTCCCGTCTTAGATGACTCCATACCCTGCTTTATCAATGATCAAATACAAAAATTTAGCCAGTCTTCAGACAAACTTTTCAAAATTAATTCCCACATGGCTCTCCTCATTGTCCGCTTTTGCCTTTTTGTTCCAAAATTTACATATGCTCTTCGCTGTTCTCAGCTTTTTAAATTTCAAACGCTTTTAAAATCTGTAGACAATATTCTAAAAAATACATTATCTAAAATATTAAATTGCTCCTTTGTTGATGACAGGGTCTGGAATCAAGCCTCGCTTCCCATCTGTTATGGAGGCCTGGGCATACGCAAAATCTCGAGTGTGTCACTGCCAGCTTTTCTTTCATCAGCCTACAGCACGGAAAACCTTTTCCTATCTGTTATTCGCCCTTCCTTAGGATCGGTTGAGGTGCCGTGCTTGACTGATGCTCGAAATGCTTGGTTAAGTGTTTGTCCGAGTACTAACCTGCCTACCTCGACCTTTTCTCAAAAACACTGGGATGAGCCTCTATGCAAAAATGTTCATTTACAACTTTTAGATTCTTGTAGTACCGAAAAAGATCGGTCTCGCCTCCTAGCTGTTTCTGAGAAGGAGTCAGGACACTGGTTGAAGGTAATACCTTCAAAAAACTTAGGAACCTTAATCGACAATACCACGCTTTCTCTCATAGTATCCCTTCGTCTGGGGGCCAGGACTAACCTTCTTCACCGTTGCCGCTGTGGTGATCTCGTCGATGTACTAGGTCACCACGGTTTATCCTGTTTACGTAGTGCGGGCCGCATGTCACGACATGCTGCCTTGAATGACGTCATTCGGCGGGCTCTTGTCGCCGCTGGCGTTCCTGCAGTCTTAGAGCCTGTAGGTATTGTGCGCAGCGACGGCAGGAGACCGGATGGTTTGACGCTCATTCCTTGGAAACTTGGAAGATCGCTGGTGTGGGATGCCACTTGTGTCGATACACTTGCTGTTTCCCATGTGCCGGCGACTTCCAAGTCAGCAGGTGCCGCGGCCAGCACTGCCGAGAACTTGAAGCGGCGTAAGTATGCGACTCTCTCTGAGAGTTTCATATTTACGCCCTTTGCAGTCGAAACTTTGGGTCCCTGGGGCCCCGAAGCCCATCGACTGGTTTCTGATATTTGTAAGAGACTGGTCGAGGCTTCGGGAGACCGCCGGGCTGGCAGCTTCTTCCGCCAACGAATCAGTTTGGCTATTCAAAGAGGCAATGCTGCCAGTCTGCTAGGTACCTTGAGCAATGACAGCTTACTAAGCGGCAACTTTGAGGAAGTTTATTATTTAAGATAATGTGTAGTTGTAAGTTTGTAAATATTAACATATGTATGTACTTTTTGTTAATAACTGTAAATTAATCAACTTGACATTCGTGAATTCATGATTTTATATAACAAATTTCATGTTATTCTAGGCTTGCTATATTTTCATACCGCCCACGTAACTAACACGTTAATAATATAATATCATACGACATATTTAAATATAGTTTACACTAATCTACATAATATTATAAAGAAAGAGTGCGAATTTTGTGGATTGTAGGGGGTAATCTCCGGAACCACTGCACGTACCTACTTGAAAAGGTCTTTCACAGTTTGAAAAGTATATTAATCCAGATGGGTACAGGCTATATATTATGTATTTAACCGAAGTCGGGACAGGCCGCTATTATAGACGCAAATAATAATGGAAAAATTAAATATTACATTTTATAGAAAATTCTCCCAATTCTTAAAATGTATGAATGTTACTTTACTTACATTATTTAAAATGTGTGAGGAGGGTGATGAGATTTGAGAAAGCGAAGGAAGTATGTAAGAACCGCGAAGCTTGGCGCTCTGTCCTCTCTAACTACCCCGTTAGGTATACAACATGAAGATATGTATGTATGTATTTAAAATAAAACATTATTGATACGAAATAATCAAATATAGTAACATCTTATACAACTGGTAACACCAAATATTATACGTTATGAAGCCTTACCTACACTAATATTACGTCAATATTGCATGTACTCATTGCATTCAATAATTAGAAATTGATTAAAGTTCATTCATATGTCTTAACGTTTGATATATTACTTGAGAAATGCGCTTATTGACGTGATTTTATCAAACAATTAGTTTAATGAATGAAATAATTTCTAGAGCCAACGACGGAGCTCTTCCGTGTGTTACCTTTTCTATTGTTCTTCTAATACGTTATTGCCTTTCAATACGCCCGTTGAAAATTATTTTTTATTTAAGCCTCGTAAAATATATTTTCCTACACGCAGTATATTTTTTTAATACTTTTCGTAATCAAAGACGTATCGAGTAAATTATGAAGTAGAACCTGAATACTCAAACTGCTACTTAAGTTAATGGAAATAAGATATAAAATAGAGAAGTAAACAAGATTCCTTCAAAAAGTTCAATAGCACAAGTTATGATGGATGATAGACGATATGTATCTACTCAGAGTATGTTAAATATTAAACGATGATGACGAAACATAAATAAATTAGGTACTTATACTATAAAAACTGTGTATAAACCCTCTACACATTAGCATAACGTCTGGACCGCAACGATTTGTCTAGTTATGATTAATTCCTATCTTGTCAACATTTCACAAAAGCATGTTCTTGTAATTTTGGTAACGCCTCTTCATCATTTGTCGATTTGTTTTGGGCGTTGTTGATATTTGATTAGAATTCTATTGATAATATTGACCCTGAAAATAATCCACTATTTTTTGCCTCTTTTACTTAGGCAATTGTGCGAAATGTTTGTAACTGGCCGCTCTAAAGTTGCGTCTGTAGGTATATAATATATATTTGTTTTATATTCAAAAATTGTTAAGTATGATACAATATTTTTTATTATACATACATACATCACTCGCACAACAGTGTTATTGTAAAAATGAAGAAAGGAATGCGTCGATGGTTCGGGCACATGGAAAAAATGAGTGATGAAAGACTGACGAAGAAAATATACAGAGCGAAAATGAGTGGTAAAAGAAGCCAAGGAAGACCAAGGCTGACTTATGAAGATCAAATAGCCAGAGTGTTAGCAGACGGAAATGTCAAAAGCACTCGCATATCCAGCCGAAAATGTGTGAAGAGAATGATGAGATTTGAGGAAGCGAAAGAGGTATGTAAGGACTGCGACGCTTGGCTCTCCGTCCTCTATGACTACCCCGTTGGGGATATAGCGTGAAGATATATGTGCATGTATACTACATATTTTTATGTCTGTTTAAAAAAAACACAATACAATACAATACACTTTATTGCACCAATACAGAACATACAGAGTAAAAATGAAAAAATACAATGAAAAAAGTACAATTTAGGCAGCCTTATTGCTAAAGGGATTTCTTCTAGGCAACCTTTAGGTAAAGAAGAAGAAGGATACGGAAAACCTGCTGGGTGGTGCTAAAATATAAATTATTAATAAATGTACATGTGTACATTTATTTCAATTATAATGTAAATAATGTGTAGTTACTAATAATGATGAATTATTAAGAAAACTCGTAGTTAATGAAAAACATTATTTTGCATTTACCTGCACCTTTATACAGGTAAATGCAACTCAATAGAAAACCATACTTTACTGGCGTGGTACTGCCAAAGACTGCCAAAGAATGGTCTAAGTGTTTGATATAGCCCTGTAGCCCGGGACTGAGAATAAAAAATGCTACGCTATTCCTCGCCTGTAATAGAAGTCATATTTTTGCCAGCGTGGTACTACCAAAGAGTTAGTCTAAGTGTTTTAGGATAGCCCTGTAGCTCGGGACAGAGAATAAGACTGCGGCATTCCTCGCCTGCAATTCCTCCATACCAAAGAGGCGAGACTGCTTGTGATGCGCGCTGTCGTGCCACAACGAGTTTGGGTCTCTGATAATGGCCCTCGAAAAGTACTTCGGCACAGCACGAGAGGAGCTCCAGCGTGTTCTGTAAAAAATTACAGTACCGCTCTACAAAGCACCGGGGACGACCACAACAGTAGTTTTAACGGGTAAGGTAGAAACCTAAGGTAACCCTAACCCAGTTTCATACTCAAGGTGCTGGACCTGTGTTGTTCAGGTTTCTCCTGCGGTCAATAAAATAAATTTTCGTACGTGGTAGGTACAAGTACAAGTACAAGCTAGTTCAAGTACTAAATTTGAAATTAGAGTTTCAGTAACTATTTTACAATTTTAAAATAATCAAGTGATCCTCAAAGTTGCCGCTTAGAAAGCTGGCATTGCTTAGGATGCTCCGCAGACTGGCAGCATTACCTGTTTTTGATTCGTTGGCGGAAGAAGCTGCCACCCCGACGGTTTCCCGAAGCCTCAACCAGCCGCTTACAATTATCAGAAACCAGTCGATGGGCTTCAGGGCCACGGGGTCCCAAAGTTTCGAATGCAAAGGGTCCCAATTGTGAAATTCTCAGAAAGAGTCGCATACTTACGCCGCTTCAAGTTCTCGACAGTACTGACCGCGGCGCCTCCTGACTGGAAATATCATTATAAATTATTATTATTACTATTACTTAAGAGATAATGTTTAGTTTTAAGTTAGTAAATATTAACTTTAAGATATGTGTGTACAGATTGTTACTATAAATAAATATAGTTTTTTGTATTAAAAAAAAACAAGTGATCAAGATGTCGTTTTCATAATATTACTATCATAGAAGAAAATAGTTTACGTAACATGACCTACTTCTAAGATATTATCACTGTATGGGGTTGAGTGCTTCCATTACTTTTCACACTGTATAGGAAATTACGTTACTATGTATTCCGAACGCTTTATACCTATTTAATAAGATTTTGTTTATGTTTGTCCACTGCATCGGAAACCATAGCATTAGCTTAAGTAAGGTAAGGACTTGCTCGACTTCTGTAATATCATTACGGAGACCCACTAAGTAAAAGCAGTGAGTAATAAGATCCTCCTTTTCCACGATACCCTCGATACCCCCTTAACTAACTTTACTGTCTCATTTGGACAGGTATACTTTACTTTCGTCTAAATGAGTATGGGATAACAAGATACATTTTTCAATTACACTGACATATTAAAATTTAAAGGTCACATTGCTATACACTTTGTATCAGAACTTAATTATTTCTTGCCTATTTTAACTTTTTGCAATCATATTTTTATTTTAGAATCAGATAAAAAATTAATCCCAAAAAATTTTCAAATAATATCCTAGCAGAAATACCTTGGTTCAATTCCCTGCCGGAACGGATTTAGGGAACGAATTTTTCTAAATTGTCTTAAAGTCCAAGGCTGACTTAGGAAGATCAAATAGCCTGAGTATTAGCTGACGGAATTGTGAAACGCACTCGCATACCTAAGCGAAAATGTGTGAGGAGAATGATGAGATTTGAGGAGGCGAAGGAATAAGGACTGCGGAACTTGGCGCTCCGTCCTCTCTGACTACTTTGTTAGTGATACAGCGTGAAGATATGTATGTATGTCTGGATGTAATATGAGCCTAGTTCTTAGATCCAAGTAACGCAATTTTTGTAATTGTCTGTATTTATTTTATTTTAATTTTTGTATAAATTTCTAACTTGCCACCAACTTCCATTTCCATTCAGTATAGATAAGAGCATTAAGATGTAACTAAATTAAAACTTGACGCAGCTTCGACATGTAAGCATTTGTGCTTTCTGATGGAAAAGAGGAATTCGATAGTAACAGTTTGCTAGCCTATCGCCAATATTCCTACCATAAACCCTATCACTTGGTAAATATTTACTTATTAAATGTCCACATGTATTCATGTGTAAAAATTTTAATCTATGCCAATACTATAAAGAGAGAGTGCCGATTTTATAAGTTTGACTATTTAAAAAATTCTTTCACCGTTTGGAAGGTACATTATTCCAGATGGACATAAACTTTGTTATGGATTCAACTCGGACGAAGTCGGGACGGAGCGCTTGTTTATTATACGTATCTACTCGAATATTCATATTTTCAAACTGTTACTATTTCGAAAACACGATACAAATGTAAGTAAATATAAATCCGACCATACATTTTAAAATTCTTATTATTTCATATCTTGCCTCTAATTCGTCTTCCGGAGCATAATAGGGTGACGCATCAGTCATATCCTTCACGAGACTTAAAGGTATGCCTTTTTTGAGGGCACCCCGACTCACCCACACGCTCACATTGTTCTGAGATATCAGACGAGATCTCCTCATGTTTGTCTAACAAGCAACGTGTCCGAATATTATACACTGTCTTATCTGTAGGCAACCTTAAGAATATAATGGACATTACAAGCATATCTATTACAAGAATTACAAGATTACAATTATAAGTATTTTGTAATTACACGAATTTATCAAAAATATCATGTAAGTAATATAAATAACAGGAACATCAATATAATATGAATACATGAGTTTAAAATATGTACGTGTAATGTTAATGTGTATAGTACTAGCGGACCCGGCAGACGTTGTCCTGCCCGAAATACATCATAACAACAACATATCTTCACGCTGTATCCTTAACGGGGTAGTCAGAAAGAACGGAGCGCCAAGCTTCGCGGTTCTTACATACTTCTTTCGCTTTCTCAAATCTCATCATTTTCCTCACACATGTTCACCTAGGTATGCGAATTTCTGCGTTCCTGCCTGAAAAGTTAAAGATTTCCAGAATCCGATTTCAGCGCTACCTACCAGGTCCAATTGTGAATTTAAACCATCCAAAGACCTACTCAACCCGACAGACCTTCTGCTCGAACATTGGAATAAAAAAATATCCTAGAACCCGATTACAGCGCCCTCTACCGGGTCCAATTGTGAATTTTAACCATCTAGGGACCCACACAAAAAAATTCATCAGAATCGGTCCAGCCGTTCAGGAGAAGTTTAGTGACAAAGACATATACTGAAGAATTATATAATATATATAAAGATAAGCAGAGGGCCTGGGTACGACTCTATAGTATATTTCCTAAAGATATGGATAAAACTAATCGAGTATTAAGTACATATTTTAAATAGATGATATTTATTCATGTAAATTTTCTAACCATAGTTCTGTGCCTTTAAGATTGTTTAATTAAACCACCTGAAACTTATATTAATCATTGGTTTCGGAAGCATCGAACGATAAGTTAATTCATGAATTTATAGTTCGAAAATTAATAACATCATATAAATATAATTACATAGTACGTAAGAAATTATTCTCCCCCTCTAATATATCACTCGCTTTTACTCATGACGCGCAATTATATTTTCTTAAAATATATTATTGCATCGAATTTTAAAAAGGATGTCCACGTTAATCTAACTAGTAGACACAAAATGATGTTAAGGAGATTAAAATAATTGTATACGTCCTGTGAGATTGTCTGAATGTAGTCGGGTGCCACGAACAAAAAACTGGCCTACGCTTGCTGGTTGCTGCACACAGATCCTTCCTACTACCAAGACGTGATAGATCTGGTTATGATAAAAATAGAGAACTAACAATAATTGTATATGATATAAACAACACTAAACTAGGTATTTAACCCACAATTAAATTTGGAATACCTACGTATTACATGTAATGGTTTTCTCGACATTTACTTTTTTGCAGAGACTGAATCATAGAATAATAAGTCGTAATACTCTTTCTTAACATAAAATATAATGCATAGTATCTAAGTGTCATCTACATACAGATGCATACAAACTTCGAAGTGTAAAAACGTTGGTTATAAGAGAATAGGAGAAAGTAAAGAAAACTTCAATATTTATCCTCAAGAAAGTATCACTGCCGTCTGACTAAGATGGCTGACAGAGTCTCAAATCTGTAAATTTTTGAGAGTTCTTGATAAAAACGAAACACGTGTCGATTAATATTGAGCTAAGCTAAAAATGTATAAATTCATTAATTCTATGGATTTTTAACCGACTTTAAAAAAAGGAGGAGGTTCTCAATTCGTCTGTATGTTGTTTTTTTTTGTTTCTACGTTTGTTACCTCATAAGTCCGTCATTTATGGACCAATTCGTTTTTTGGTTTGGTAGGTAATACTTCAGAGGTGGTCCCATTTAAATTTCACCGATATTGGAGCTTGTACTTCGAAGATACACTAGATAACGCGACCTGGTTATAACTTATATTTATATTGACGATTCTCTTGTATATCGTTGGGCTCCGGAATTAGAATGAAGTTAATTGCAGACCTGCCCTCGATATTTATTTAGGTCAAGATCACTCAAAAGGAAGAAATAAAAAAAAACTATAAAAAAAAATTAACCGCCTTCAAAAAAACACTGAAATCAATGTGCAACAACAGAAAGTCTATTAGTTTGGTAGACTTTGCACCGACTTCAGTAACTGTCAAATTTAATTATATAGGTATGTCTTGTGTATCGTGTTTATAAAGTTATTTTAATTGTACTTGAGTCTTAATTAATAAAGGATAGTTATTTTATACTTTTTCAGTGTTTTTTTTTGAAGCCGGTTTAATTTTTTTTAATAAATTTTTTTTTGCGTGATACAGATTACACAGCTGATATTGTTTTTATATGTAGGTACTTTGAGTAATTATACATTCGTACATATCTTCACGCTGTATCCTTAACGAAGTAGTTAGAGAGCACGGAGCGCCAACCGCCACGGGCCTTATATCCTTCTTTCACCTCCTCAAGTTTCATCATTCTCCTCACACGTTTTCGCTTAGGTATGCGAGTGCTTTTGACATTTCCGTCAGCTAACATTTTCGCTATTTAATTTTCATAAGTCGGCCTAGATCTTCCGTGGCTTTTGCTACCACACACTTTTCATTACCTTTTCACAACTGATAATTTAATCAAATAATAAATAAAAAAACAATTGATAATTTAATCTACAAAATTAGTTAGGCGCCGGTAGTTATGTAAATTTTGTAATCGGTAGCGCAGATAACAGACCGGATACGGATTTAAAATCATGCATAATGCAGCTAGTTAATGCAGCTGTTAATTATGTACCGATTACATGTCCTTAGGGCGACAATCGATTATTTGTGGTCGGTGCCATTTCGTCTACACTGAATCGCCTAATCGTATTAACCTAACCGTTCACTCTTAAGGCTATTAAGTAATTTCATTAAGGGATTATGTAAGGTTTTATGGTATTTATACGTACTTACTTAAAATTCTGCTGCTTAACTGTTTAATCACATTAATACTTGTAAAGCGATTTGTTAGTAAAATTATTGAAATATTTAAATTTTTAAGCATTTTTGAATTTTCATGTTTAAAAAAAATGTGTATTACATTGGTTTTATTATTCTAACTAGCTAATGTCCGTAACTTTGCTTATGGAAATAAACAAAAATAATACAAAATAATGATACAAATATGTAGGGCGATCATCCTCGACGCGTTATTGAAGGGCTCCGGGTTCTCCTAGGAAAGACACTGGAGCCCCTCTTACAATGTGCCAAAGCATTTTAGGGGACAGCCACAGAGCTCCCACTGCACACTGGCGATGCTACGACAGCGCGGACAACATGCGCTGTCGTCTTCCTCGGGGTCGCATGGATGGACAACTGGAACCCCCACTGTAAGTGTAAAATAGATATAATTACATAAATAAGGAATAATAATTACATACATAATGTATGAGCATGGAACACTCGGATTTGTGTGGAACAAAGCGTTTATAATAATAGAAAATAATTAAGATAGATATATGTGAAAAAACACTAAAGCAAGGAAAATAAATGTAAAGATGTAAGAATTAAAGATAATAATAATAGTAAATAATATAAGAGAAGTATTAAATAAAGAGAATAACGGAAGTAATAGAAAACTATGTCAAAGAGAGGAAAAAAACCAGGAAGATGAATATAAGACAAAGATATGCAAAGAAAAGAGTGGAAGAACATTGTACTAACGTAAACAAAGTCCCTGACATAGATTAATATCTATGCCAGGTGATAAAATACATAAATTTTAAAAAAAATTACCCCTAACCTTCAGTTTCTTCTTCAGGCCAGGTTATAAATTTTTTTATTCATCGTTAATCTTCTACTTCTAGTATATTCGAACTATGCTGAGCATATGGATATGGATATGGATCGGAGCATATGGATATGCGTCCGACAAGCTCTTCGCCGGTTTTATTTAGAATTACTTGGAACTATTATAGCAAACTATATCTTGTAGATACATATTTATAAAGTCAAATCTAGGCGAAAGTGTGTAAGAATAACGATGAGAACTGAGGAAGAAGAATTTTCATTTTTGCGATACTTGGTATTCCGTCCTCTATGACTACCCCGTTAGGGATACACCAGGAGGATATGTATGTATGTATAAAGTTAAGTTAATCATAATTACAAAATCAATAACTTTTAACGAGCTGTGATTGAAAACTTTTATTTAAAATTATACTAAGTTAATTGTTTATGCAAATGCAAAGCACGGAACGTAAAATAACCAAAGGATGTTACTGCGGTTAGACATTTCCCCGAGTTACATTTTGTGTAAGCGCCGGATAACGTTTTTATTGTTAACAAGCAGAAAGCCGTGGCCACGACGAGCGACGATGATATCTCTTCGTATGAATGATGACTTCGTGCTAAGCCTCTGGAAGCAGTTCCACACAGCGACATGAAAACGAGAGACATGGCACGAATATGGAGATTTGCTTGCAATTCAAAGCTAGGTAAGTGCGCACTTATTTCGTCTTTGAAATGCATTTAGTAATATTTACATTTGGTTAAGTAAGGTAGATAAAACTACTTTAGAATTATTTTGCTTTGTGAGCTTATAGCTTAAGCATGCACGTTTGTACCATTGGCATTCTCATAAATGTAAAACTTATGTGTTTGATGGTTCATAAGTTCATTTACTTCTGTACTAATTAATTCTAATCTATAATACAATATTTATTTATATTTATATGTATTTATTTATATTTAATATTCTATAATACAATACATTAAATATTCTGTACATATTACAATCATTACAAAATGTTATTGTAAAATAAAAAAATATAACAAAAATTTAAAAAATAGTCCTAAATATGAAATTACGTTTCGTAGTTACTTTGTCAGTCGAGTCGATAATTTCGATTAACTTAGTAAGTTAATCGAAATTAGGTATATCTACATATATGTTATGATTTAAAAAACAACAGACACAGCTCGCTATTTCTTTAATTTAAAATAAATTTGTTTTTAAGTACTGTAAATTCAATGAAAATCAGTAAAATATTTAATTAAACATACATATTCTCACGCTGCTTCCCTAACGGGGTAGTCAGAGGGAATGGAGCGTCAAACGTCGTGTTCATACTTCTTTCGCTTCTTCGAATCTCATGATTCTCCTCACACAATTTCGCTTAAGTATGCAAGTGCTTTTGACATTTCCCACAGCTAACACTCAGGCTATTTGATCTTCATAAGTTAGCCTTGGTCTTTCTTAGCTTCTACTACTACTCTCTTCACTCTACAGATATTCTTCATCAATCTTTCATCACTCATTCTTTCTATATGTACCCGAAACATCTAAGCATCCATTTCTTAATTTTTGCAATATCACTGCCGTCCAGCCTTTTCATATTGCTTATCTCTTCATTGCTTACATTGTCAGCAAGGATAATTATAAATGGAATGCATTTAATGGCACTTAAAATTGGTGAAAATATAGATAAAATTGCTAGGAATTGCTAATAAAAAATATAATGTTATACAATAAAATATTACTCTTTCTTTAAAAAGACTTCTTTAAAAAGAAAAAGGCTTTAAAACATTTTAAGACGCTATAAAATAATTATTGCCGATAAAAAAAATATTTAAATTTGTAGATAAAATTACTAATTCTATAGCTCCATTATATATATCCCGTTATAAATATGCGAAAATATGATGATGAAAGCATAAAAATATAGAAATGCTTTTGAAATTGTATTTCAAGATAAATAATATTAACCACATAGATATAAACTAAACTTTATCAAATTAGTTTTGCTTAGAATTCCTTAGAATATTCTTTATTTTTTTAAATTATTACTGATTAAAACCATTTTCATAGACAAAACTGGAAACTACCTCTGCTTCTGTCCATTTTCTTGAACATTACGGTCTTTATCTTTTTGTGTCTATGGCGGCGACCCATCTAAGGAAGATAAGGGGTCGACGTTTTTAGCACAAAGCGTTTTCTGTTTCGGACCCTTTCTTGCAGGTTATTTGACTCGAAACGTGCCCAGGGAGTACCTGTTTACTAAGACCACCTTTATCAAGACGCAAGCAATATTTCGTCCAGATTATCTTTAAACGCCTTTAACGTTCAACGTTCTGCTCTCTAATAAACGAGATGTCTTATTTTACAAATAACAATCACGCTTTTAAGAGCGACAACCAAACATGGGCTGTAAAGATAAACGTTAGAAGAATAATGATCATGATATAAAAACGACAAATTTTATCACGTCTTTATAGCCTTCCTTAACTTTCCACCACAACTGAAAAAGTTACGAAAAAGATAAGTTGCAAGTTATTTGAAACACAACCGGTTATGGTATTGATTACAATATGTATGTAATTTTAAAACAAATGTTACATCGAAAATCACATAATCTTTGAAGTAAAATAATGAAAGGAATTGTTAAAATAAGTTTAAATTGTAACTCCCCCAACTAGATTTATTGTTGCTAAGAATTCCATTTTAAGATATAAATTCATTATTTAGTGGTGTTGACAACCATAAACCTATAACTCACAACAACTGTTCTTAAATTATTGTCTGTTTGGTCTAACAAAATTGCAGCCGCATAGTTGTGGTTAAATTCTTTTCACTACACAGACTCGGCACCAATATTCTTTTTTATAATTTTAAGTTTCAAAAGCTTTTTAGCGTTCGTGAAACTATCCGTACATTGTTAATTTCACCCGACGGATACACCCTTTTGTTTTTCACTATTTTTTTTTTTCAATGTTCAGAATAATAACAATGAACCGAGTGCAGTTTTGAATAGAGTGTAAAACGCTTTTGGTTATGGCTAATAGAATTGTTTCCAATAATACTGCGCAGAGGTCGTTCCATGTTTGGTTTCAATTTGGCTGCAATTCGCTATTGTCTCCTTTCTAAGTTTCCCGCTGAGCTGCTTCAATTAATATTTTAAAGCTTCCGTTTTGCTCTCATTTTACTTAAGTTTTATTATTAATATTACTTTTACTGTACCTATGAAAATCGTGCTTCTCTTTAATATGTTAAGTAATAGAAATAATAAATTTTGACTCGGCTTTTAATGCATTAGATTCATCTCGAAGTGATGCATTATAATCAATCTATAGATTGTAAGAATCGTAAATATTTTAAGATAAACAAAGCCATTCTTTCAAATAAAACTCATGTTGAACTTAGTCCACCGATATCGGGTAGAGTCAACATAGTTATGTGACGTTCCTCGGGGAAGAGAACGCCATAAGATGTTTTCGTAGTCGGTTGTTACAAGATAAGTGGTAATATTGTGTTTGATGTTAGCTGGTAAATATTGAGACGTCACAGTCTTCATATGAGATATTGACTTTGAATATTGACTAAGAATATCAATAGGTGTACCGTGAGGTCCACCCATTAAATTCAACCATGAGATCTTTGTAACGTTCCATGCCAAGATAGGAAAAATAAAACACTTATGAAATCACCTTGTTAAGGCTACGCGACGCGTTGATAAACAATATATTAATCCAGAATAGACGTTCTGCTCTATGTCAACGTGCGCGGGCTAGTTTATGAAAAATACGAAAAAGCAGTTATTTTCGTTTGAAAAACTATAATTAATTTAAAAACATCCAACTGGCATTTTGAAGAATATGTCTAGATTAAACCATACAGAAAATTGAGGAACATAAATCGATCCCGTTACCTCGAAAAATGTAAATCTCTGTTTTAAAAGAGGTTTCTTTAGTGTTTTTTTATGTTACAAAAGTTAACCAATCGTGTATCGCAAATGGCAAAATAAAGTCAATGAAATGAAGAATCATGTTACCAAATATCACTTTCATAGGTTTTGTAGTCACAGAAAAATTGAGATTCCTGCCGTCAAAATTTCCAATCGCTTTTAAGTGTGTTGTCTGTCTGTTAGTCGTTTTTCTTACCAGCTATTAAGTTGGTAAGAAAAATTACTGCAACAGACAGACAGACAACACACTGTTTCCTATTAGCTATTTAATTCTAATGAATTTAGCCATGAATAATAGAATTATAATGAGTTTCATTAAAATTCTATTATTCATGGTATTTAATTCATTAGAATTAAATAGCTAAAAGGAAACAGTTATAATAAGTGATGACAAGCATATATGTACGTGAACATCAAAAGTCAAATTTTGGTTTTAGATATTGTGTTTCGTATTTTCAAGAACAAAAGTTGAGGTCAGCGTCTGAGATATCAAATGAAAGCTCTAAGCTCTAGAAATAAATTAAAAATTAAAAAATGTACAATACATTACACTTTATGTCATTTTTTAAATATTTTTTCGTCGAAAAAAGGTTTAAAAAAAGTGCTCCTCGACGTTATTCCTAAAAGGATCAATCGGAACGATCTGGAAAAATCATAGACAACGAGAATAAGATGTAAATTTAAGTTTTATTAGAATTTAATTACAAGTATGAATAGGTACATTTTTCTTTACACAACAAAGGGCTCTATGCCTAGTTTTCTAGTTGGTAACAATAAGAAATACATACGAGTACATACATACATATATTCACGCTGTATCCCTAACGGGGTAGTCCGAAAGGACGGTGCGCCAGGAGTCGCGGTCCTTACAAACCTCTTTCGCTTCCTCAAATCTCATCATTCTCCTCACACATTTTCGCCTAGGTTTGCGAGTGCTTTTGACATTTCCGTCTGCTAACACTCTGGCTATTTGATCTTCATAAGTCAGCATTGCTCTTCCTTGGCTTCTTTTACCACTCACTTTCCCTCTGTAGATTTTCTTCGTCAGTCTTTTATCACTCATTCTTTCTAAGTGCCCGAACCATCTAAGCATTCCTTTCTTCATTTTTACAATACCACTGTTGCACAACCCTGTCATACTGCGTATCTCTTCATTGTTTATCCTGTCCGCAAGAGTGACACCACACATATTTCTGAGAGATCGCATCTCCACTGTATTTATCATACTTTCACTCGATTTCGGGCAGATCCAGGCCTCACTACCATACAAGAAAGTTGGCACCAACACCGCATTGTGGATGGCCATTTTAGCAGTGTTAGATATATTCACACTGCACCGTACGACATAGCACCGTTCACTTTATTGCCAGCTGCTACCCGTCTCTCCACATCCAATTTACATCTTCCATCCCTCGAATACGCACTCCCCAGATACACAATTTCATTCACTTGTTCTAGACATTTTCCATTTACACAAATCTCACATTTCGTTTGTACCGTTTCGCTTTCAAACACCAGAACCTTAGTTTTGTTCACATTCATATTCAATCTTTTCACTTCACATCCTTCTTTCATGCACATGACTAGTGTCTGCAACTCCGCTTCTGATGGTGCTATAAGCACAGCATCGTCACCGTACAATAGGCAGTTTACCACTGTGTCATCACATCCCATACCACCCACACTGCCTTTCAATCTCTGGAGGCAACTGTCCAAATACAGCACGAATAGCCAGGCAGCCGTGTCTGACACCAGAACAGACTTCAAACCAAGGCGACATGTCACCGAGATATGGGCCAATAATTAAGTCTGACATGCATTGGACGATTATTTTAAATATTGTGATTAAACATCGTTACTTTCTAAATCCTGGACTTAATAACACACGAGAAAAAATATAATTCTTTGTTACTAAACACTACAGGGTTAATTTAAAAATACTAATAACCTCTTAGTGCAAAATTCCTGTCAACATACCTAACAACTTTTGTTCTACGACTTTTTTCAATACTGAATACGTTCCTAAAAAAACATTTGTTAAGTTTTGTTGTACTGTCTGAAACGGAATTACTCTGTACGTATTTCTGATGGTGCAGTGCAAGCCCACCAGGCCGCGCTGCGCGTGTGTCGCTTTAGCGACTGGGTAGATAGAGTAGGTGCCATTTTCAGAAACATTTAATGTATTTTTATTTTAGTATGAAAGAAAAAACATAAATTTTTGAAAGTCGTAAAACGGAAGTTATTGGAGATAGTGTTTAGTACAAAATACTAAGAGGTTATTAGTATTTTTATATTAACCCTTTATAAATTGAATGATATGTATTGAGAATTGAATATGATAAAAGCTACAGATGTGAACGAATCAATCTACTTTATAAATTACGACAGATCTTCGTCCGAAAGAGATCACAAAATCCACGGTACTATTGCTCCTTGATCAATTTACTTCTCACTAAAGTGATAGTCCTTTTTGTTAACCGACTTCATTTGACACACGTATTTCATCAACTGTTTCTTGATATTGTCATATACCTAGTCTTTTATTGAAATTATTCCTCTTGCAAAAATCAGTGAGTACATAATCGTCTGAGAGATATTATATATTGTAAATTAGGCTGTGGTTAAGTTTAAACAGATATTTTTTAGTCTTCGTTTCTATAGAAAATATTCAGATGTTTGAGAATGTCTCTCACGGTAGGCGCAATTCGACACGCACGTGTTAGAGCATCCGATGGCCCACGATTAGGTTCCACAGTGACGCACGATAGTTTCGTCTTTTGAATGAACGTGTTTTTGTCCCTAACTAGTTTGGTTTTAAGTTCTAAGGCAATTATTATTTCTTATAATAATCACAAAATACATAGACATATTATATTTCCTATCATATATGTTCATATTATGCAAAATAAGAAAATTGCGTTTTATAACTAGTGCATCGTTTCAACTTTATTGATATTTTTATACATACATACATATCCTTACACTGTACCCTGACTAGGCACACTAACCGGCCCTCAGCCGCCACGCCGGCCGGGTCCGCTAGAGGCCCGGCCCTCACCTGAATAGGAAGCCCGTTAAGATGCACGCAGATGCGGAAAGCTCCCCTGGCGTCGCCTTGAGCCCGAGGTCCGCCGAGGAGGTAAGTACTGAAAAAAGGTACATATTCCTTGACATTTGATGTTTTTTTTTCAAGTCATTCCGTCATTGTATCGTCTCATCACAATATTTTTATTATTGAACATCTGTTCTTACTCGTAATTCACTTAAAGTTGAATATGCGGAAATAAATTCAATTGCCACAATACATTTATGAATACAAAAGAAAACAGAAAATCTCTTAAGTTTGCACGAAGTTGTCAATCATTTCAATTTTACGATTACAGAGAATGTCCGCCCCTCTCGTCAACATAGGTACTATAAAATTCAAGTATAAAAAATTTAGTTCCGACTGTTTCAAATTAAAGATTAAAAAAAACTGATGTAGTATTTTTTTTGAAACACAAATAGCTCAGTTCATAGTATAAGTAATTAAATTACTTGTATGTTATAATCCTATGAATAACATGCATATAAAATATACTTAAATACGGTATATTTATATACCGTATATAATACATATTTATGTATACTGTAAGCTGTATATTTATAGTTACGATGCTAACAGGTTAAATGTAAATGACAGCAAAGAAATTCTACAAAAAATGTTCTAAAATTTGTATGTATTATTATGAGCTATTTTATTATTTTAATGCGACCTCCTTTGAGTTGAAATTTGAGGAGGTGCAACCAACGCATCACGTAGCCCTAAGACTTCGCTACCCAATCAAACCAATATATTTAAAGTTGAAAACACGCGTGCCATCTGTTGTGTGCCGATGCAGTAGAGTCCCACCCGTCGTTAGGACCTACCATACCCCGCGCCCACTTATCGTTCCCCTCTCTCAATACACCCATACGGCTTTCGTTCGTTCAAACTTACGTAGGTCAGTTACCGCCCGACCGCAGGGGAACATGGCTGCGTCGAAATTTTTATCGCGATCTCTCACTCTGTGTTTACTTACAGTATAATCGAAGTGTACAGACTAACATAAACTTTTACTATATTGACTTTGAAGTGATAAAAAGTTAATAAGGAGTTTTGATGTGATATTAAGTGACAAATGAACACTATCAATGTGAAAAAATGACGAAGAACTTATATGGAATGATTTCGTTAAAAGTTTGGATGTGTTTCTTGGTTGCGGTAGCTGGTGCGCGCGCACGTTCCGCTCCGCCCGCCCCTGCCGGCTGTCAGTGGGACTATTCGGACGCAAAGTTGAGTGAATCTAACTTTCTCACGTGTAACATCAAAACCATTGGTTCTGCAGACTTCTTGTTCAAAAACATTACCACCGCGCAGGCGTACAACATCAACAAGTTGAAATTGACATGTACCGATTTACTTTTCTTTGAGAGTTCTCTGCATATGAATACTGGAAGTTTTCTAGGGCAGCTACGGAAACTGGAAGACTTACGCATTGAATACTGTAAAATCCGGTACGTGCCAGCAACTGTACTGTCTCCGCTACGAGATTTAACAAGTCTAACTTTGCGATCATATAATACTGATTGGCCTGCAATGACTATGGAATTTCACGCTGAAAGTTTTAGGGGCTTAATGGAACTTCGAACATTAGACTTGGGAGACAACAACATTTACATGTTGCCTTCCGAAGTTTTTTGCCCACTTTTCAGTTTAGAATTGCTCAATCTTACAAATAATAGAATACAAGACATTTCCGAAATTGGTTTTTCTGACTGGGGCAAAGGCCCTATCGCTCCAGGTAAATCATGCAACACAGGTTTAAAAATGCTTGACTTATCAAACAATAATATATTAAGGCTTCCAGATAACGGCCTATCTAGTCTCAGGTCATTAGAGGTTTTGAATATTCAAAACAACTTAATTAATGAAATAGGAGATAGAGCTTTTGTGGGGCTGAATTCATTGAAAATTCTGAACTTATCAGGAAATAAGTTAGTCGCTGTCCCCCCAGAACTATTCCAGTCATCTCGAGTTATCAAAGAAATTTCATTAGCAAACAATTCGCTTTCCGTGTTGGCTCCAGGATTGCTGGAAGGACTCGACCAACTGGAGAAATTGGACCTATCTAGAAATCGTCTTACCAATGATTGGGTGAATAGAGACACTTTTGCTGGATTGATAAGATTAGTAATTTTGAATTTATCTTACAATGCTCTTGCGCGTTTGGATCCAAAGTCATTCCAAGACTTGAATAACTTACAAGTTTTGAATTTAGATAACAATTCAATTGAAACTATCAACAATGGTGCATTTTCGGAACTCAAAAACTTACACCAACTTTCTATATCCGACAACAAAGTAAAAACACTGAACGAACACATTTTCTCAAACTTATTTGTCCTCAGCCAGCTATACCTAGATAATAACCAGATTTCTTCAATTCATGAGCGTTGTTTTGAAAATATTACTTATCTACAAGATTTAGGTTTAAATGGAAATAATCTAAAAATTGTCCCTGAGAGCATAAAAAGATTAAGATTTTTAAAATCGCTTGATATTGGAAAGAATAATATTACAAAAGTAGCGAATATTTCCTTTGAGGGACTAGAAGAGCTTTACGGCTTGCGACTTGTTGATAATATGATAACCAGTATACCGAAGGATACTTTTAGTACTCTACCATCTCTACAAGTTTTAAATTTGGCATCAAATCAAATTGAAAACATAGAACAAGACGCATTTTTATCAAATCCAACCTTGAAAGCAATTAGGTTAGATGGGAATAAACTAACTGATATACGAGGCGTTTTTAATAAATTGAATACCCTAGGTTGGCTTAATATATCAGACAATAAGCTTATTTATTTCGACTACAGCTATATGCCAGAAAGTCTAGAATGGCTAGACATACATAATAATAATATCACGAAATTAGATAACGAACATAACGCACAACAAAATATCCGAATGCTTGATGTAAGTTATAACATTTTAGAACACGTCGATGAAAGGTCGATACCTGATTCTATAGAGATTCTCTTTTTAAATAACAATAAAATTCACTCAATTCATCCAGGTACGTTCTTACAAAAAAGAAATTTAGAAAAAGTTGTCGTCACAGACAATAAATTGAGAACCATTGAGTTATCAGCGTTCACTTTGCCCCATATACCGAAGCACAGATTGTTACCAAAGTTCTTTATTGGGAACAATCCATTTATCTGCAATTGTCACATGATATGGCTTCAAAAAATTAATCTCTGGAACCACATGAGACAATATCCTAGATTCATGGATTTGGATACAGTAACATGCGAAGTTGTTAACAACAAATATGGCGGAAAAGCGCATTTAATGGATGTTCCTGAAACGCAGTTCCTTTGTTCATACGAGACTCATTGCTCATCCAGTTGCTTCTGTTGTGATTTTGAAGCCTGCGATTGCAAAATGACTTGCCCTGAAGGTTGTTCTTGTTTTCATGATAGTAATTGGAATTCCAACGTAATTGATTGTTCTAATGTTGGATATACCGAAGTGCCTGAAAAAATTCCCATGGATGCCACGGAACTATATCTCGATGGCAATGATTTCGGATTATTAAGCAGTCATCTCTTTATTGGAAAAAAGAAGTTGCATAAGCTATATCTGAATAACAGTAATATTGTTTCAATAGACAATGACACCTTCAATGGTCTACACGCTTTAAATGTTCTTCATCTTGAAAACAACCACTTGACCGAGCTGACTGGTGGTGAATTTTCGCAAACAAAACACTTGCGCGAGTTGTATTTGAATGATAACCTCTTAACAAATGTCGCAAACAAAAGTTTTGAAAATTTGTCGTCTCTTCGAGTTGCGCACTTACAAGGCAACAAGATCCTTGACCTTGACAAAAAGTTAGCCCACATTATTCATTTGGAGAACGTCAACGTTCAAGGAAATGTATTTACTTGTACATGTGATAATGTGTTGCTTTTGCAAAATTGGTTTAAGAAGCATTATGAAGACCCAATAGAAATGTTTTGTATTGGTGAGAATGGACAAATTTCTAATAACACAGTTTTTGATTTGATTGATAAGTGTCGTGACACGAGTGTATTAGACAATACTATACCTACAGAAAATCAACCATATCAGTACGATGAAGTAAGCACCATAAAACTAAACTTCGTACCTCTCTTAGCTGTAGTTTTAATAAGTGTAATTCTTATTCTGTTGTTTGGTGCCTTAGCTTTCTCGTTTAGGCAAAACGTGCGCCTTTGGGCACATTCTAAATATGGAGTGAGATTATTCAAAAGTGCTTCGATACAAGAGAGTGAACTTGATAGAGACAGGATGTACGATGGATATGCTGTATATAGTTTATTAGACGATGATTTCGTATCTAAAATTGTAGCACCTGAAATGGAACACTCTGGATACACAGTGTGCTTCCATTATAGAGATTTACAACATGTCCCTGAAAATTATTTAACTGAACAAATAACTAATGCTGCTGAATCATCTAAAAGAATTTTGGTATTTGTGTCATTCAACTTTTTACAAAACGAATGGTCAAAAATGGCATTCAAAACAGCATTAAAACACGTAATTAGTTCTATTCACTCTTCTATTAGACGACATAGAGTGGTTTTCATATTAACAACAGATGTTAGTGCCCTAAATTTAGATTTAGATTTCCAAAATTATCTGAAAACGTGTAATGTTCTTTTATGGGGCGAAAAGAAGTTTTGGGAGAAAATTAGGTTTGTGATGCCAGACATATCTAATTTGCAATGGAATAAAGATGCAATTAATTATAATCATAGCATGTGCCCAAACGGTAGGAGACATCCCTCTAGATACACGGCATCCCCCACAGCGCCTGATCATTGGTATAAATACGACGCCATTCCTCCCCAAACGCCAACTACAGCAAATGTAGGCGTAATAATTGAAGATGACACGTCAATGTTAACAAATACAACACTGACAAGTCAAATCCAAGATGGTGAAAATTTACACCACAGTTACATTTCCATCGATACACAAAATTATGAACAGCCATATGGTGGTCGACCTAGGCCTCCCAATACCTTACGTAAACACGGGCATAACTCCCCTTCAATGCTTGACGAGCAAGGTTATTTACAACCCCGATTATCTGTACACGAGTGCTTACCACAAACGCATTTAGCTGCACATAGATGATAAGGTAATTTTGAACTGTCTTTATCTTAAAAAGATAATTTTAAATGGAACGTGACATTCCAAGCCCATGTGTAACTAGACCATGCTTTAGTCGGCCATGCCTTATTGAAAGTGATAATTTGATAAAAGCTTAGAACAAGATAGTAATTTTGGCCAAATGTTCAATGACTCATTTTGTTCCTTTGTAGATTAGATAGAATTTGTCTGTGAGTAAAGAGACTGTATTGTTGGAATGATTATCGTATAAATGAATGATAAACGTATCGAGTAGAAGAAGGCCTTATCTTACTGTATTGTAAAATCATGAGTGATCAAGTTTTTTATCAACAAAAAATGTAAAATTATAATTGTCCATTAAGACTGATGTATAAAGTTTCATAATATAATTGCCAGTATCAAAAATAACTAGCCTATAATAAGTGTTTTGGTAGTTATAATCTCATTGTTACCAAATATTTTGTAGATAAATTTTGTAAATAGATTACTCATTATGTAAATTATTGTATTATTTCTGTATAGATTTACTAGTCATTAGTTAAGGCATGAATAGTGTTGACTGTATAACGTGTATATTACAATTAGACAAACAACTCGTAGCGCTGTCTGCACGTACACCATCTTTTATACCATTCAATTGTTTATAACTTTTGTGCAGTAGTTTTAAATAGCTAAGAAATGTTTGCCTGATTGTATTGTATGTTAAAATATACAAATGTGTATCAATTCATCGATTGTTATAATGATAATAATTATATAAAAATAAAACGACTCTTAATTGCAATATTTTTTCCTTCAATATCTCACTTTTGATGTAATAAGCAAACAATTCCAAATATATCTCAAGGGTGACCTAATTTACTATCATTAAATCATTACTCCAAAGAGACGCTGTTTTGGTACGGCACCATGCTTTGTGGTTTGTTTGAACAACGAATATGTTCCTAAAAGCCCTTTGTTTTGCCGCCAAAGATAACAAAAACTTGTATAGAAACCAAATGTCGGCTTATAACCGTTAACTTCGTTGTTTCCAAATCGAAATAAGTATTAGGAATATGAATGTGTCCTTTATAAAAACATGAAAATAATTTCGGCTTGTCGGCAATCATCGCAGGCCATAATGATGGTCCTTTTTCAGGTAGAAAACGCTCCCAAGTCATATTTCAACCGTCAGGGATACACTATAGTAGCTATAAAAGAGATTTACAATACATTCTATATTCGTAGCTTGTTAGAGAATGTATTTATGTGACCTTATGGCGGACACGGTCCGAGAGCATTTATTGATTTTTTTCTGTTAAGCTTTCCAAAGTGTGAGTTTCATCGCAAGCGACATATGGTGTGACATGCTTTGAATTACCGCTTGTTTAATTTTTTTTCAATCAACTCCATCCAGAATTGCATTGTTATAAATGACAATATTTGTTCTCAAGTCTTTACAAATAAATTAGTACGTATATACATTTATTGTCTTAGACAACAAAGTCGCTGATTGCTTTACTACACGTGGCTTATTATATTTATTGTACAATTCCCTAAATTATCATAACGCATATCGAAATACCTATCTGTCAAACCGCAAGTGGTTGACCACCAAGTGGTTATTCGAGTGAAAGTGAGTAATGGGCAGTCTGCGGAAATTACGAGATTTGAGTTTGGTAAGTAATGTTAATTCTAATGTCGTTACTAATACGTGTACTAACGTTAATAATATACGTGTACATATTGATGTAAATTCAGATCATTACATGCTATCTAATGATATACAAAATACCTTTCTATGAAAGTATTTCTTTATTTGTATAGAACGCATTTTTTCTCTTCCTGGCAATATTAGAAAATGCTAGACTAATTTTGAATAATCTTCACTTAAATTGCCTTTGTAACATAATGGAGATAATGTATTAAACGCAGTACTACTAACTGGGCCTTGCGGTTTCACCCGCATGGAATGTAGTCTGCTATAACGCCAACTATTTGCTTCTAGCATAACTATGAACCTGAATTGGTTAGGTCGTTAAAAGTTACACGATAATTAGCGATTGGATCTGTGATTTTTTGTAAGTATATAAACAGACATACAGTGATATCCATTAACTAAAGCAAGAACCTATGTATTTCCAATATATATGTAGGTATTGTCATTATGGGAAAGTGAGTAGTCACCCACACAACATAGGAAATCCTTATGTGATTGCTAGGGCATAAAATACGTATTTTTTTTTTTGCATAAATTGTAATAAATAAATTAAAAAAAACAAATAAAATCGAACACTATTTTAAAAAATATATAATAAAATTTGACATCGTTCCTTTATTATTACTCTTTTATGCAAAGTTACTAAACTATAATAATAAACCTGAAACTAAACAAAAAGTGACTCTACCTTTGGTCAAAATATATTGTGTCAGCTTGCCAATTCCATGTACGTGAAATCGCGTATATTGTATAGATTAATTTTTCTGAGCGTAATTGTTGGTAAATGTTAAATATAACATTGAAATGAATTAAAAAGCTAAAAATTGGCTAACATACGAGTATATATATTACAAATAAATAATTTATATAATCATCTGAGAATACGTATATACTTGCGCATAAAGTATAGAATACATGTAAAATATCATTTTATCTCTGTATTTGTAATTATCGCTATTTGCTAAAAGCTTTCAGAAAAATGAATGATAACGAAAAGAATGCAACAGAATTTAGCATTAATGAATATACTTTTATATTCAACAATGATATCCAAAATTCCTTTAATAAGGCATTACTGTCAATAACTTTCGTTATATCTTTTAACTGTATGACTACATAATAATTATATGAACGGAACTAATGTAATACATGTATTTGGGTTACCTTGAGCACCCATTATTTTATACCTATTATGCACTGTTTTATGCCATTGTTATATAATATTAATATTTCTTTCGTCAGCATTTACCTATGTAAGTACATATAAAGATGAATAGGTAAAAGTATGAAAACAGAAAACTATAAAAATATATGAGACATTACATTATTGTGAAATGTTTATTTAGCTAAATTCTTCACAATTTTTCAATGGTTGTATCTAGAATTTTGACAAAAAGACATTTCTTTTATTAGTTATTTCATTTTATCTCCAATTCCAATTTCTAAACGATATCTGGTTTCGAAATACCTGCTATCAATATCCGCGGATATCAGAACTATCTTTGGATTTCACGGTTAAACGCACCATTGGCTTAGACGATCATCCCCAGCGTGTCCCCAGAATAAGATAGATAAGAAACTGACCGTATCAGAAGTCCTTCTAAAATAGCATACCTTCGTGGTGTAATAGCTTATCGATTTATCTGTGGATAAAGAACATATTATTTATTTCTAAAAGTTTACCGAGTATATTGGTAATTAATTCTCAATTTCAAAAATAAACTTTTAAAACAACATTTTAAACATTGAACTCAGTGTAAGTTTCTTATATAGAAAATATGACTGGCTCATTTGATTCGGTGGTTAGTGTTTCAAGTTTTGGTTCTATTTCCAGTCAGGTCAATTCAGGAAATAAACTTTTCTAAATTATCTTGGTGCCTGGGTGATACTACATGCTCTTCCAGTTCATTACGTTCAGATGGTAATCATAGTACACGAAAATAACGTTATCATTACAAATAACTTCATTTGTTGCCAACCTGGAGTATTTTTTATTAATATCAGAGAGTCCCTTGTAAGTTGCGATGTGATTGGAATAAAATTTAATATATGTATTACTTAATTACTATTTTTCTTCTTTCACCATCTCTTCACTAACATATTATATTTAGAAAATCTCGTTTTTACTTGCGAACGATGTTGATGTTTAATTTATCTTATCTAAAGGTTAAATCAAATCAGATTGTTATAGATTTGAATTTCCAACGTGGCGTTTGATCGACATCTGATATCCAGGAGAGATGCTCCAAACATTTTGTTCTGAACATTAACAAAATTTGTTCGGTCGGTCAATTCACGCCACCCGCTGGTCAGACATGACGTTTCACACTTCAAGTTAGTTCAAGTTGGTACAAAGGTCACGTCCTCTCACTCATATCTCGGCCGGGAGCGTATCGGATGGAATTGGTTCGTGACAACTGAGAGATAGTTATCGTGATTTTCTGGCCAATTCCGATGCATAAGTCTGTTGTTACAATCGGTAATGGGAGCATGGGAATACGGAACGACTTCGAGTAAGCTGAATTATTGTAACTCAAACATTGAGGTGTCTATTGTATTATTGTAGTGTTATGCACAGAATGGTTCTACAATTGTACTATTAACGTTCATTAATTCTTCTTTTGTTGCTAAAAGCCAACAAAAATATTTTTAAATAAAAAAAAAAATTTTAGATTTAAAACACGCATTTGTGAATTTAAATGCATGATTTGTTCGATAATGTTCGATAACTTATAATTAATTATTATATAGTTAAATCAGAATCACACTTGAATTAATTTTTTAAATTGATGATTTGAATTGACGACATTGTTATCTGTTTTTTTAGTATGAACCTCTTGACATAGGTAAATTATACCATAATTGTTATATTTCTCTTTTGGGATTAACAGCATCCAAGCACGACAAAAAAACTTCCACCAACATGTATTTGGGCTTACAAAAGTAAAGCGGAACTACACGTATAGGAAAATGTTAGTTCGTCACCTATATCTATGAGTTATTTATAAATAGCCGTATCTTTATTCTGTGCTTTTTTTCCTCTTACCAGCATGTAAGAAATGGAAGTAAACTCAATTGGTATCATAAATTTCCCATGAATATTAAGTAACAATTAGTTCCTCATAATGACATGCAGCGATAATAATAAGCCATAGGTATACCCATAACGATTTCCGAGGACTGCTAAAGCATGAAAAATGTATAATTCTAATACTCACGTTTATGTTCCAATTATAAGCAAATTAACTCATGTCAATAACCTACTTACACTTAATGACTTTAAATGACTCACCATTATACCTAATTTCATTTTTTATCACATCAATTTTTAACGACAACGATGAATACAAAGAGTCTTTGAAAAGATAAGGTAGGGATTGTAACCTCACGTTGTCTTTTGCTAAGAAATGATAATTCATATCTAGACATAATAAACCCAGCGTGTTTGTTTTATTATATTTACTAAAAACTGATTGAAGGCGATGAATGAAGAGTATCAGAATACAAAAATTTGATTATGAATTTTTTTTATCTACTTGTATGTCTGTCTGTTCGAACAAGCTAATCTCCAAAACTACTAAGTGGATTTTCATGTAGTTTCCATAGCTTAATTAGTAAGCTTGACGTAGCGCTTGAAATGGGCTTCGTTTCACTGAAATCTACTTACGTTAACAAAAAAAGATTAATTTAGATTTTAATAAAATTTTACGCGTACGAAGTAACGGGTATAGTTAATTTATTAATACTTATTGTTATAATTAAGATTTACATACAAACGGTACCTATGTTTATTTTCTTTGCGACATATAACGCCGAAATCGAAAAATAAAAGCCGAAAGATACAATTTTCTATTTCTTTGTCATTGACATAATTAACTGCCGCCTCGTAAAAAAGGGATGTTATATTTGACGCTATTGGCAGTTTGTGTATTTCATTATACAGTAATGTCACAGACAAATACACAAACTGTTCTTGAATAGGTTTTTTTATTAAAATCTTTTAATATAATAAATAAATATATAGTGAGTGGTAAAAGAAGTCAAGGAAGACCAAGGCTGACTTATGAAGATCAAATAGCCAGAGTGTTAGCAGACGGAAATGTCAAAAGCACTCGCATACCTAGGCGAAAATGTGTGAGGAGAATGATGAGATTTGAGGAAGCGAAAGAGGTGTGTAAGGACCGCGACTCCTGGCGCTCCGTCCTCTCTGACTACCCCGTTGGGGATACAGCGTGAAGTTATGTTATGTTATGTTATGTTGTTATATAATAAATATCAATTAATTTATTATCTTTTTTTCTTGTGCTGTGTTGTTTATGGAAATCCGCTCAGAATATTTTTGTCAGGCTTTTTACATTTAAAATTTAGTAAATTAAATTTATTACTTAAAATAAGTTAAAATTTGCAACTCAAATAAACATGACGACTCTAGAAGACGAAATTTTTATGTAAATATTTAAATTTTATTTTATAATTTAAAAATATTAATTAAATACTTCGTTAATATTATTATTTGTTAACTTACAATTCAAAATACAACTCCCAATTTCTTTTTCATTATTTTTGTCCCAAACAATGTTCTTGAAAAGTCCAATAAAACGTGTTAATAAAGAAAAATAAATTCGGTTATGGGAATCGGAGACCGGATAAATCACAGCGAAAATACTGTCACGAGCGGGACAAAAAAAATGTGGGAAACTCCGAAACGATTTCATTATCCCGATATCCCAGCGAGTGAGCATGACTGACTTTTATACTCTGGGAGCTCTTGGTCAAGAAAATAAAACTATTTGTGCATTCCAATGGATAGTTTGTTTGTACTACTCAATATAAATCCTTTCCTGTTAGTCAAAGTGGGGCAAATACAAAGTAATAAAAGCAGAAATACCTCTTGGTATGTTTCCGTTTAGATTATTGTGTAACAGAAGTGTTAGGATGATTTAGTTACAATGTTTGATCTAACAAATCAATAAATATTCAGTGAAATCTTCCACAAAGACCGTCTATTTATCATTAAAACCAAGTGTTTGTAAATTTATACAGTTTGTTTACACAACTGTTGATCACAAAACTCCAATATTTTACCTATTAAGTAGATAAAACTATTGACTCTAAAATTCAAGATATGGATTTTTTTTCTTTTGTCTTTAAAGAGTGGATTACGGTGTAATTAAATCGTAACCGTATGTCGCAAAACTAAGATATAGGAATTTTGCTAATTATAATAATGTTTTATTGTACTTAACAGAGTCTCTTAGAGAAAAACTACGCATTTTTATTATTAAGCGACAATTTCTGATTGCAACTTTTATTTCCTCCCTCGTAACTCTGTCGTAAAAAAGTTGAGAAGGTTTTATTGGCTTATAAAAACTTTAGGCAATATCACAAACAAACAGCGCATTACACATACACAATAAAATGTATGGTCGACGACATGCGATATGATAAGCCTAACTTAACCGATGTTAACTAAACGCACATAAAATTTAACGAGTCAAGTTTGACATGGACAGTATTGTGTCGGACAGAATCACAGAAATGAGAAAAGTTCGATTCACTTATGACAATCTTATTTAGTGCTTTAATGCTGATAATAAAATTTTAACACAAAATTTTGAATAATGAAGGTTTTATCTGACTTGCGCTTTTGTAGTGTTTATGTATTTTATTAATACATACATACATACATACATATCTTCACGCTGTATCCCTAAAGGGGTAGTTAGAAATCGCGATGCCCCCCCCCCCCCTAAAGGGGGGCGACGCGGCCCTTATATACTTCTTTCGCTTCCTCAAATCTCATCAATCTTCTCACACATTTTCGCCTAGGTATGCTAGTGCTTTTCACATTCCCGTCAGCTAACACTGCCTATTTGATCTTCGTAAGTTAGCGTTGGTCTGTTGTATTATTATTATTAAATCAAATCCAAATCACACTCCTCTAAAAGCAAATCGAAAATTAATTAGACCTAAAGGTATTTCGATTCTACAATACAAAAACGAAAGAAAATACAACTGGCCAGCTCTTCAAGTCACTAAAATAGTAATTGTAGGTAAGGACGTACCTACAATTAATATACCACATAGTTGTCTCTTATCTGATGTCATAGTTATGGCATCAAGGTATAAATATTTGCTGGTATTATATACCTTTTAATTAATCTCCATAAAGTAATATAAGAATTCATTCTGTCAAATCTAGGGCTTTCAACCTCCTGAAAAGTTTATTTCATTTGCTAATAATAATTCAGTAACTATTCGAATTTAAATACACTGTAAAAGTTGTAAAACTCAACACTCAAAAATTAAAAACAATATTTAAAAAAAAGTATTTTTATAAAGATAATATTTAAATTATAAAAAGAAAGTAAATATTATAAAGATAGTGTTAAACCTCGGTTTCAAGTGGAAAGATCTTCGACAGTTAAAGGTCAGCTCTAAGAGCACACGTGCAATGTTAATAGTTAGTTAACTATTAAACGTGGAACTTGAAGACAGACGGTGAAATAAAATAGGAAAACAAGAATATTCACTTTATACGTACTGAGACACATACACGTATTACACGTATTTTACTTATAATATAACATGAAATAAACAGTACAAAATAATTTACTACATATGCAGAGTAATTATTCTAATTAATAATATTGAAATTTTGAAGTACACCATTTCGTTGAATCTGAAATTCATCCAAATTTTTAATTCTCAAACGTGTATTTCAATTACCCCAACCATTCGTCTCAGTCAGTCTTCATAAGCTTCCGTGAAAGGATATTCTTGATACTTATATGAAAATTACTTCCCTGTTTCCATTTAGCTTGTCTTGACCTTTCTGTTACAAAGTATAATAAATCTTTGTGAAAACGAAGTTTTCCTTAAATTATTTTTTAATTCAAGTTTTTGTTTTCTCTGTTAATTATATTTGTGCATTTAAAAAAAATTCCTCGTACTCTCATTTTATTAAAGTTATAATTAACAATATAACATTGTGTTTACTTATAAATAGATGTAAAGTTGCAGTGATGACCTTTCTTCTCTGCAATCCTTTCGTACTAGGCGTACAATTTAAATAATAACGAATAAAAATTATCTCGAAAATTTGATTCTCGGTATAACGTAAACTATGGAAATAATCTACAGTAAATTAACACAAAAAGCTCACTTTATTTTAATATTAAAATTGTATGTAAGGGGATATATTACATCTGAAGGATATTTACGAATATAATCTATACTAGAATCCTGGTAAATATCCACGTCTTATAAGAACATATTATACTATAATCGTGTTTAATCGTGATCATCACCGGCTTAAAGAAATCAAATTCTTCTTCTTCTTCTTTATTTATATGGCGCCGTCGCGATTGCGAAGTTTGCCAATGTCACGTAATAAAATCAAATTTTAAAATTATTATACATTTTAATCGTCAATGTCATTGTCGTAGAATAGGGTAGGGTAGGTTCATATCAAAACTACAATTTAAGCTAACATAGTATTAACAAAAAACTTAAATTAATATTAAAATTAGGTAGGCGATAAAATATCAAAATCATAAAGTCATTCTATATGCAAAAAGAGCAAAACTTGAGATAGAGCACCCGTCAGTTAGCAGCCATTCGAGGGTAGGTGTGATTCAGCGAAATTAGTATTGCTTTTTTAAGCCATTGATTCGAAGAAACTTGCTAATGGCAAGCTGTATTGTTTGGAAAGATGACTTGGGGAATTCGCATTTATTGTTTTATAAGATCCTCGATGATTGTTAAAAGCAGTAATTATTATGTATATATACATTAACCAAGTTTTATATAGCTTTTTATTCAAAGAGAACTAACTCTTATTGTACTACATTCTCTTATTGTATATTAATTGGCTTAAATTAAAATTTAAAGTCATTGTGTCAATTACACTGTAAGTTCAATATCAAGGTTTTGTATCATATTTTTATTTTGGGTAAGAATCATTACTGAACAGATAGATATTTTCAGGAATCGATCGATGTTAAAAACGTTGTCATTCTCGTTAATGTTGCAGTATATATATTAATTCACTAAAAAAGTAAACCATTATAAATAATGAAACAACAATATTAAAAAGGTACATACAAAAATTACTTTATTTTCCATTTATGGTAGACAGAGCATGAAATTTCAACAAAACTATTCTTGTACACAATTTTTAACAATATAAGATGGCAAAAACGCAAAGTATGGCAAACGCATAGCAAATTCACAGCATGACAATATATTCACGAACGACTTACTGCTCACAGTGGTTAACAAGTTTACTCCCAATAAAAATAAAACAATTATTTGTTGCAATCGGGATAAAACCGATCGCTATTAACTGAGTTCAAAGATTTGAGAAGAGAAGCCATTACATAAACAAAAACATTTCGCCACTTCAAAGTGAAGATCTGAACAGTTTTTAAAACTATTAGATCAAAATTTAAAATAATAATAATACTCCAGACAATTACTCAAATCGTGTGACTTCAAATTAAATAGTAAGTTTGCACTATGGATACCACACACCGAACTCTGGAGGAGCTTCCATTAATATTTAGACTCCAAGCCAATTTTAAAATGTTCGTCTCCTAAATCGACCTAACCGGGATCAAACCCGGGACCCCACTTTGGAAAGTAGATGCTCTGCCACCGCACCAACCGGCCAGTCATCAAAAGCAAGTGAACTTTAACAATTGAGTATTTATAAAGAAGAAAACTAATTTCCATTATTTAAAAAAAAGTAGATAACGGCAATACATATTATGTTGAAATATGTGATCCTTATCTGAATTTTTGTCAGCCTCTTTCGATTCGATGCTTAAAAAGTCTTGCAAAAGTGTTTAACTGAATAAATCGATTTGATTTTAACTTTGTAAAGCGGAACTACGAAGTGACGAATTTGCTAGCCTATCACCTAGTCAAGTTTCTTATAGTTAGACTTAACCCTTATAAGCAACATGTATCCTATTCCCGTAGTTACGTGTACAACTATTTTACTTTTATGATTTGATTTTACAAATAAGACCTGATTTAGTAATTCCAATATTATGATCGACGTGATTTTTGACTATGATTGAGACGATTAAATGACAAAGCAATGAGTCATAAAGTATTAAAAGAATGGTGAATTTACAATTTTGTAATGCTAATACGATATAAATGAATGCTTATGATATACGCCATCTTACGTTTTTACCTAGAACTTCAAACAGAGGAAACGGAAATAAAATAGAGCCATGCTTACACACTATACCGATTAATTAGTTACTAACGTAAACCGAAGGTTTGTTTTCAATCAGTGTTACGATTACGATTACTTTTTGTAACTGTAATTATTAATCGTTTGCATAACAAAATGTGTTCACAATTATATTTTACAATTACAATTTTTAATTGTAATTATTTTTACAATTACAATTTGCCCAACACTGGTTTCAATATTTTATATATAATAAAATTATTTCCTTTTATATTTTTTCCGACTTCATACATATCTTCACGCTATATGCCTAACGGTGTAGTCAGAGAGGACAGAACGCTGAGCATCGCGGCCTTTACATAGTACTTTTTTCGCCACCTCAAACCTCATCTTCTCACACATTTTCGCTTAGGTATGCGAATACTTTTGACATTTCCGTTAGCTAACGCTATGGCTATTTGGTCTTCATAATTCACTCTTGCTCCGTAGATTTTCTTCGTCAGTCTTTCCTCACTCGTCCTTTCTATATGCCCGAATCATCTGAAGATTCCTTTCTTCATTTTCACAAAAACACTGTCGTGCAATCCATTCGTACTGCGCACTTCTTTATTGCTTATTTTGTTTTTATTTTTTACATTTATTACGTATCCTCGAACTAAGCACTAGGTTTGAATGATGGGTGCCCACCACACAACGAACAGGAAGAGTAACCCATAAAATTCCGACTCATAGCAACAAAGCCTAGGGTCCTTGACTTAAAACGCAGATAAACTACCACCACATCAACAGCCAATCTATCACTCATTAAAAAGAAATGAAAAATGCGCATATAAATAACAGTTTTATTTGAAATTCCGCTATAAATAGCGGCAGCAAAGTAAAAAAGTTGGTTCAAATGTCGGCTCTCACAGGTTCCCTTCCCTTTGTTAATTTTCAATAACAAACTAAAGGCGCTAAAAGAAACCGACAAAATTTATAGCCATTGCCAATTTAGAATGCGAGCTCGAAGGCGTTTGTGCTCGTTATTTTACAACTGCCAAGTCTACATGATGTGTGTAACTGGTGTAGGGTTATTAGCATAATTAGCGTCACTTTTTGTTTGTACTAACCGTTTTAGAGACTTAAAATAGATATTAATGGTTGTAATTTTAAAAAATTGATCTAAAATTGGGAGTGACCCTATAGGTGCATAATATTATTATTTAAACATTTTTTTTCTTTTTGATAATAAATATAAAATAACACGAAAGTTCAGGAGAAGACTCATTCAGGAATAATTTCCCCAGTATTAACATACATGCATATCCAACTTTTCAGATTAATGAAAAATAACTCCTTGATGCGATTTTTAACTATGTATTTAAGCATTTGGATTTACAGATGGCAAAATGGTAACTGTAATTACTTTTCGTAATCTACTTGTTTTTATTTTGTATATAAATCTATTTAATATGTAGTTGTTATTATTCTCAGACACTTTTTAAAGTTCTTATTTTGTGTTTTAAATGGTAACAAATTAGTCGTGTCACGAAGCTTGGTTTATACAGTTCACAATTTTAATAACTATTTTCGCTATTGTTACTCTTTACGACTTTATATTGAAATATATCGTAAAGAAATAATCTTAAAGACCCGCATCATTTATCATTTTAATATAAAAGTGAAGTAGTGTTACGAGTTTATTATGTACATGCAATATATCCTTGAAAAATAATAAAATAACACCCAGCATGCTACACTTTGATATCATTACAAAAGTGTGTCATTTCTCTTGAATATATTCATTCAAGGGTCACATTATACTATAAATTTAAATCAGCTTAACCGTCCACCACAAAATCTACACCATAAAATATCCTTTTAATAGACACGGAGCGATAAATTGCCCTTAATAACAGAAATACTTTATTTGTTAATAGATACAAAAAAAGCGGTCACTTTTTCAATTTTTACGACATAAGTATTTCGTTTGAAAAATACTGGTCCTTTGCTGCGAGAGATCCGATCTAAAGTTTGTGTCAGAAAAAGGATAAAGCTTCTATCATCCTAGCGGGTGCTCGCGGCTTTTTATTTTGAACAGGTTTTTATTTTTATTTTTTAATAATACTGAAATGACAGATGAAGATGACCGGAACGGACTGAGAGATGCGTCACAGTGTTCTTGAAGCTGATCTACGTATAAAAAACTAGGGTCAATTAGCTGCGGTTTGTTATGTCAGTTTTTAAGCAGGCATGAGTATATTTCATCCACTCAGTGAAAATTAAAGGTTTTTATACGCGTGGCTATTTTAGGTGACAATGGTGAGTAAGTATCTACAAAAGAGTACAATGAACTTATTTACATAGACCTTAGCAAAAAGTAATTTAATTCGTTTAAACATACATATGTATATGTAGTTTAAATATTCAGAAACAACAGTAACAAACAAATGATGATAAACAAATTAAATGAACAACAAATAATTTTTTTTTAATAAATAATTTTAAATATTTAAAGCCATTATTCTGAGATCTAGAAGTTCAAAGGTTTGTGTAAAAATTTAAAAGCTTACAACTAAGTATATTTACAAGTTTCATATGTATTTACATTTTGTGCATATTTTGTAAACTTAGATTTGGATGGATAGTGAAAGTAGAGCGCTAAGCATCATGGTCTTAAATCTGTCGGCTCCTCAAATCTCATAATTATTATTATTTTCGTCTACTTTCGTCGAAGTATGCGAGTGCTTTTGACTATGCCAATACATGTAATAATACAAAATATTTGATGTACACTAAGTTAACAGTTAACAGTAACGTAACAGCTATTCAAAATTTAGAAAAGAACAGATTACAAAAATTATGACTGTAAAAGTTTCAAATCACAAATAAGTTGTTATTAAGTACCAATATCCTCATAATGACAGTGTTATTAATTTTGATCCAATCCAAAATTATGATCGTAATACAAAATACATCAATTTAAGCTACTCACATGGAGAAATTAAGTATGGCACTTATACGTATTACAATAAACAGAAAACACTTCATTAAAATTATTTTAATATTTTAGTTTATTTTTAAAACGTAATTTTTAGTTATTTACAGTACCTATAATTTACAAGTTTTTTATTTTATTTTATAATTTATTGTACGATACGAAGAAGGTAGTACCCAGTTAGCCAGTGCTCATATCTACATAAAATATAATATTTTGAAAATAGGTATAATTTAGAATATAAGTCAGTACATAAAAGGCTCATGCAAATCCATGACAAGATGCAACGTAGACTCATTTAATCCTTATTTCATGACTCTACCTGACCCACAGTTTGTATAAGAAAGGTCAACGCGGGCGCCGATATCAGATCGATTCTCGATCATTATTTGCTATTGTCGATAGAAAGAGAATGAGATCACGTATCAATATTTACGTAAGAAATCAAAACGATTACACATTCATTATAAAATTTAATAATAGATATGTGTACTTACTTCATTATGTATTAAGGCGACGCATTGATAAACAGTAATTTAATCCAAAATAGACCCTCCGGTCTATGCAAAAGTGCGCGCGCCAGCTTACGAAAAATATGAAAAAGTAGTTATTTTCGTTTATTTTCAAAACTATAATTAATTTAAAAAAATATAAGTGTCATTTTGAAGAATATGTTTAGATTAAAACTACACAGAAAACTTATAAACATAAATCGGTCTCGTTACTCCTAAAAGTGTAAATCTCGGCTTTAAAAGAGTTTTCTTTTATATTTTTTTGTGATACAAAAGTTAACCCGTCGTGTATCGTAACTGTCAAAATTAAATCAATGAAATGAAGAATGAGATTTCACTTTCAAACATTTTGTAGTCACTTAGAAAAATTGAGCTCCCTATCGTCAAAATTTCCAATGCGTAGCCTTAAGTTGTATTTTCTGCAAACTGAATGTGTGAAATACTTCACGCTTAGCTAAAATGAGTGTACTTATGGTACTAACAAAAATAAGGCGTCGAATTTATTTTGAAAACTAATACATTTTTTATAAACTAAAACTGTATCATTAATATTTTATGAAAGTTATATGAATCTTAAACCGAAACAATTGGCTTACGAACTCAGATACTACTCAGATCACAAGATTTTACTGATATAGCTCCTTTAAAGATTTATGATACAAACAAACAAGGTGTTAATAAAAACGATAAGAATCGAAAATAGCTCGCCCCCCTTTTTTATAAAATATTGATATTTAATAGTCACATCACAGACAGTGTAATGCAGGCAGCCCCTACAGTATACCATCGGCATACCAGATTACCACATCAAGTATTCCCTTTAAAAGCGAGTTGCGTAATAAATAAACTCTTAACGGCGTTGATTTAAAGTCTAAAATTGTATAACGTGTTTTTTTATTAAATGAGTGCAGGTGGCATCGGATGGCATCGCATCAACTTTATCTTAACTATCGCATCTTCAAATATTAAACTTTTACTTTTATAGCATTTTAAAATGCAAGCCATGTCAGCTAACGGACACCCAATAAAAGTCAATATCTGTTTTCGGTATTCGGTATAAGTTTTCGGTAACTTATTACGGAAGTGGTGTCACCAAAACACCTATAACAGCTTATAGATTTAAAAATTTTGTAATAAATGATTGCATAATCCGTTTGACATTACTTTTTTTAAATGGTGAAATGTGGATGGACTCGCCCACATAGGGTTCTATCTATAAAATAATATAAATCTAAACTTTTTAAGAGATTTTTAAGACCTAAGACTTTTGTTTTATATCTTTCCTACAACGTATAGGTAAGGATTTATATTCCCTAAAATTTTTAAATTTTTGGAGCTTATTGGCTTTGAATTTAAGGAAGGAAATGTTTAAGTCCTGTTAAGGATCCAATTCTCCATGCTCTAATTCTCCCAAGAATATTTTAAAATGTTAATTAGTACAACAATATGGGCTAATAAAATATACCAATATGCCGAATTTCAAATTTGTACATCTCACAGTTTCTGAAAAAATCGATTGTGATAGAGGGATGCATAAAAGACCTCACAAGGACACCGTTTTTCTTATAAGATAGAGAACCCAAAAAAAACTGGCCAAGTACGAGGTCGTACTCGCGTAATGTATTTGTATTATAAATAATGTATTTACCGATAAAATATACCTAATATGTCGAATTCAAGAACAAACTTAACTTTTCAGTTGAAAGACACGTTTTCCCGTACTCTCCAACTGTAAATGTAAGTTTGTAATGGTAAATATCTAGAAGTTCAATACAAATTAACGGTTTGAGGATTTTTTTCCTTTACTTGTGCTATAAGACTTTGCTTCTTGCCAAGTTTTACAATTCTTGGTCAATGGGAAGTACCCTAAAGTTTTGATTTACTTGTGAATGTCAAATGTAAGGCATAAATAGCCGTATTTTTTGATTGCCTTGATTTAAAATCTTGATTTTTTTTACTACTCAAAGAACCGCAGATATAAGAATTTGATATTAATTTCAACTTGAAACTTCAACACGTTCCTGAGAAGAAGGGTTTTGATAGACAAACAGACGGTCAGACGGACAACGAAATAATCCTACGAGGCCTCCTTTTTTCTTTTGAGATATGAAACCCTAAAAAGTAATATTATAAGAAATGCTGCTCATTTTCTTTTGTTTTGAACTCTAATCGTACAATAGTTCAAAATCTAAAAGCCTTTCATAATCTAAAATCATGTGTTTGCCGACTAATGTTCATAACGTCTAATTTTTGAGCAGTCACGAATAAGAAAATTGCAGAGACTTGCATCTAAGAACATTGTCATTGCGTAAATCATGTCTGTAATGTTTTCACCGTATGTTCCCTAATTTTTGCGTAGTTACTATACTGTAATTTTTATGTTATGATACTTTTTACCTTTTTCATCATTAACGTCATTCACTTGAAAACACACAATGTCTGCTTTGTAAATAAGTATGTATATGATTTTTTTTTAGTATATTTATAATTGTATAACTATATTTTATGGACTTTCAAAGTTTTAAACGAAGTAATTACAAAATTAATATTAACTACATACTGTATTTGTTATTTTTTACGGAAGACCGACAGCTATACAATAATTAACAATATTAAAAAAAATAAATAACAAAGCTGCGAGCCAATAAATAGTCCTCACTGATAGTATATATCTCTTCTATATTTACAATACTCTAAAAATAGAAACAGATAAAAGCAGGTCTTTGTTTTCGGGGTTACGTGGTCAATCTAGGAGCCCTTAGAGTTTTAGTTTGTTTTCCTGGCAGTGTAACAGACTTCTCGTGCTCTCGTTTATGTACCTATTATGAAGAAAACTTGTGACTTTTAGAAAAATAAAAATAATGTCTTTTGCTTCTTTTCCATAGGGTGCAAAATGCATCTTAAGTTATATTTTTTCACTTATCCCATAGAGTGGGACGTCTATTGAATAGATTCCTTATAAAATATAACAAAATATGTTTTTGGACATATCGATTTTAACTCTTCAGAAATATTCAATACATCATACACAGTCAATAAAAATTATAACGGCTATTTTAACATACAGTTTTGTAATTCGAAACAAGTCTAGTCGACCTTTGTGGCCTTTATGGAGATGAAGCAGCCTGCTCTTATTACAACAAAATAAAGTTGAATGAATGCCTATGGATCTTTCGTGTGTTAGTTTTATTTTAAATAATTGCAAAGGTTGTAAATAAAATAATACAAAATAATTTTAAGTAATTCTTATTAAAGTGAATTTTGGTTCTCTACAATTCTGTAAAGGTAAAAGCACTCTTTATTTATATCAATTTTGATTGTATAAGTAAAGTAACCCAGCGTTTAGTTATTCTTTTAACTCACTGGTAGTGCTTTTAACACTATCGCCTATGTAACTACCGATCGCAGTACCGATAGCAATTTCAGTATTACCATTACACGAATGGTTTCGTGCGTTTCTCTAACGGAATGTAATGGGATGAAAACCATTTCTGTAAAAAAGTACTTACCACATCACGATAACTGAGTTTACTACGGAATTCACCTCGACGTAATTCGAAATTAAAATAGTTCATTATTGCTTTCATGTATTAATTTATTTTATTATTTATGTACATATAATGATTCTGTGCCGATGTATCATTTTTATGTATTACTAGCCCACAGCTTTGACCGCGTGGATCTCGAAGAAACTGTCTCTACTGTTACTTCTTATTGACGTCTTTTACATACAATCTACCTATTATACTACATACTGATATTAATACATACTAAGTACTAATAAAAAAAGCATGACAAGAAAACCGCATAATATGTATAATATTGCTACACCACTTATTTCTTATTAGCGTTGACAGTAATCTTTATATTTATTGTCAGATATTTTATAACGCTTTTTTAAATATTTTCAACTTTTTAACGTGGTTTTTCATTAAAGCTCGAACAAATAAATACACAATTAAACAAAAATTCTAAAAGCAATTGTTTTGGATAAAGACACACCTCAGAAGCCTAAGTTAATTTTTCAAAAATATCTTCTGTGTACAAACACTGCTCAGTTACAGTCTTATAATATTATCGATAGATATATTTATAAAACTTGTAAGTATGTATAATACCCGCATTTCATCATTTGACATTGTTAAATTTATAATTATTGACATCTGTATTTGACGTTGGTTTATTGTTTGACATTTATTTGTCTACTTATTTTATTACAATTACTCTAGTCATGTAATTTAACTTGTTAGTGTTTTGGTGTTTACTCTGTGAACTTGCAATGTAATTGAATAAATAAATTATAAATATAGATAAGATGGATAAAAATAACATATAAATAATTATATAGCCGTAAAAATTGACAGTAGGCTTATTGTAAGAAACTACGGTTTAGGTGAAGGACCAAACAACATGTCGTTGTAATATTGTTTGTCTTTTCCATTTCTTAGTAGTGCTGGAAGTTTCATAAGTTGTGCCGAACGCAGGAAGTAGTTTCTTTATGCTGTAGCATAAAACGGAATTTGTACGTTTCGATTTAATTCTTTCTTGTATATAAAAATTAAGAATATAATATAACTTCATCTCGGTTCCAATTTGAAAATCGCAGAGAATGAAGGTGTGTAACACACTTCTAGTTATATGTACAAATCAGGTTGACCACTACTGTATATCGCCTTTCACATGTTACGATTTGTAAGACAGAAAGAAATATATGGCATAAGTCTATAATATAAATAAAGGGATGAGAATTTTTATGCTCAATGTTTTAAGACTGTTAAGCAAAAGCATTTGACAGACATATGAACCAAACAAATCTTTGTTTGTTAGTACTTTTAAGTTATGAAATAATTTTTGGACTATTTTTTTCTTTTTTTACGGTATGGTGCACAAATTAGCGTATTTGTCAATGTCATGTATTAATAAGTAGAATCACAAGTAAATTAGTTTTTTCTTATCGAAAAACTTCTCCAGTAAAGTGATAATAGGCTTTACTGAAGTTATAAAGGATTTCTTGGAAGAGCGCGAGAAATTCAGCTACAGAGGTTTATTTAGACCTACTCCATTCTTTTCACTTAAACAGAACTTTAAAACACAATATACTATCACTTTTGTACTTTAAAACTCCTAAAAATGTAAAAAATAGAAAATCTAAGTAACCGTTCCCGCCAAAAAGCCCATTTTTAGACTTCATTAGTGAAAAATTAATGTATATACATAAATATATATATTTTTTTTTGTAAATATTATATGAGATAGAGACTCTTTTGGACGTGATGGTAAATGCAGCATTTGAGGCTGCAGCGGTCGGTCTGGAAAACATAGTTCATCAAAGTGAGACAGACTATAGTAGCCACATCGACGCCATATCTATTAGCAGTAGATCCGTTGTAGAAATATTAAAAATGGCATAAGTACGTCTTAAACGTCAAATACGTATTACATGTCAACTTAAAATTTATTATCTTTCGCACTACTTATTTTTTTATTATTTTTTCATTTTTATGTGTATTACATACGTGTACGTGCATTACGTATATGTATAAAATGAATTGTATAATATGTATGTAGAGAATGTATGATGTAATAATGTATTAATGCGTAGTATTTGTATTTTTATTATTATTATTAATTTATGTTATTATTATTGTTTCATTGTTTGTTTTTAATCTACATATGTCAATGCCTGTTTTGCACCGCCTACTGTAAAAGTACTCTGATATCTAGCAATCCTTTACCCAGCGATAAGGTCGCCGATATTGTACCATCTTTAGTGTTTTTATTCCTACACTTGTAATATACTTTTACTAGTACAATAAAGAATATTGTATCGTATTGTATTGTATTTAATTGGGTCTACAGATGATATAATACCTATCAGTCCTTTCTGACTACCCTGTTGCGAATACAGCGTGAAGATATGTGTATGTATAATACCTATTACATCAAATACTTGTACCAAATACTTGTACAAAATACCAGCCGTTGCTCGTGACTTCGTCTGCGTGGATACACAACATACAACCTATGTCCACCTTCAAGATCCATTCTAAACATTGATGAAATAATTTTTGAAATCGGATGAATAGTTTCGAAGATTAGCCTCCTACGTCAAACCTTATAAACTTTCCTTCTTTAAAATTTGATTGTACATAAAAATACTTTGACAACTTGGTAAACTAAAACATTATTCTTTATTTTATGATATCGGGAGTTCAACAAGTCATTATTCACACGAAGATAGTATTTAAAAAAATATTAACTCACAATATTTTATTAAAGTATGATAATTAATAACGTTTTACCCATTCCCTCGCAAATGAAGGGTTGTGAAACGAAAAAAAACAAGTTTAGGTCGAACGACCACCAACATATTGCTGTGGGTGGATATAAGTTGTCAATCATCGAAGCTTTCCCTCGCACGTTGCAATCTCCGTAATAGTCGGCGTTGTGCAGACCAGTCGATGCCTTTTAAATTGTTTTTTAAACGCATTTCGGAAGTTAAATATTTTCACTATAAAAGGAAGAAATGTAATTTACCAGGGGCTTGGTTGCTAATGCCATATTTTTTTTTCTTGACTGCATAATGAATTCCTACGATTGTTTAAATTATAATACAGAGGTAAACTATACATTTTGTGTTGTAAGTATAAGTTAAAGGTTTTTCTTATAAATACACATTAATAAAATATTGAATAAAAACAAAATACATTATTTTTTCTATTATTATCATTATCTTCCAAATTGCTGAATTTAATAAGTGAATCGCGAAAAAACTATTGTAGACACAATGTTCAAACTAAACGACCTTCAAATGAGAAATACATAAAAAGAGCAACAATATTAAAATAAACGCCGTGTATGAAATTGTAACCTTAGGAGATGAATATTATTTGTAGTATATTTCTATGCACAAATTTGTAAACAAATATGATCACACATATTTAATTCTAGCCATTCATTCTAGTGTAAGAAATTAGTTTTAACAATTAAAACCTAAACAAAACTAATTTGGGCTTTTGTGACAATACCAGTTATTTAAAAAATTAATAGTTTTATTGTCCTACAAAGTATTTTCTACAATACATGTTATTTGGTGGAGTGACTTCCCATTATGCCAATCGCTACCGAAGACTGCGCGAACACCCATGAATGTTGTTTTGATCTCTGCTATAGTTTCGGCAAGTTCTGTCATAATCAAATCTAAGCCGAAAACTAAATCGAAAAATCGTTTGGACATTAATTCATCCACAATTTAGTCAATAATATGGATTAATTAACTCCTAGTTTATTGTCTATGCTCGTTCGACTTCAAATATTAAAACTTACAAGCACGTAGAAACATTTTAAGTTACGTTTTAAAAAGGTTTCCCAATTTATTACAACTCAATTTATATAGTTGGTAGTTGAATAAAAAATCAGACTAGTCTACTTCAAAGCATCTCAAACCCCATACAATGGTTTTTATGGTATGAATAGGGTCGTGGCCCGATAGCCTGATAGTTAAAAGGTTAGAACAATTCGTGAGAATACCGATCGTCCACTTCAAGTTAATGCACCTAAGTGACTCTGGGATGCTTTCAACAAAATAGTAAGTAAAGAGAGCATCCCCGATGTCACGAATCCATGTCGTTATGTTTGATTTTACGGGAACTTGTAATATGTTTTGTTGATACATTTGAGAGATCTACTATGAAATTTGTAGTTTATTGTCCACTTTTTAGTCAACTTCTTTTTTTGTATTTTTTAGTATTCTACGCCAAAATTTGAAAATGGATCGATTCTGAAATCACTTATGGCGTCTATCTGTTGGTTATAGACAATGTTGTAATTTGTGTTTTAAATTATAATAAAGTTTTTGTTGTAATTACATTACAACAAAAAGAATCAGATTTTTTTATTAAAATGTTCCAATACCTAAGCAGTCGCAGTTTTGAGCAATGGTAATAAGCATAGCGATCCAAATAAAAACAGAATCAAATGTTTAATTTTGACTGTGGTGTTCAGTTCTGTTGAAGCTTATTACTTTTGGGCTTAATAGAAATTAAAAAAAATCTTAAAGCCAACGTGTGAGAATTATCAGAATTACGTTGGGTTGTACTAATATACATTTTTACATAAAAAGGAATGCTCTATATCAAACCTCATTTTAAGATTGAAATTAACTAATAGTACTCTCCGTGCAAGTACTTGCACTCAACCTGTTGTTCAAGTAGATATGTATTAGTTTTACTGTGGATAATACTTTGATAACATACGTCTATAACATGCATTACAATAAAATATACAAAAAGGTACTTCGGTAGTGGATATCTGTTATACCTCCGTAAAAATCTGTGAGGAGAGTGGTGAGAAATCTTCCTAGATAATTATTGTAGTGTACCATGTATTATATATGTATTATATACCATGTACTACATACCATTAATGTAGTATACTTCGTGAAACCTTTCACAGTACGTACGTACAACCAATAAGGGTACGAACTTTCTAAAAACACTTGAGTTTCTCAGTACATTTGTGGGTAGAGGTCGAGAGACTGAGATATCGCTTGAACTTCAATGTCAGCACGATTTGATACGACCGAGTCACAAGTGACAGGCCACTTCCTTTGCTTTGTGTTAACAATTATGTATTACATTATGTAACGCGATTGCGTTGGTAGCTTTTTTTAACAAATTTCTATTTCGGTCGAGACTTGTACAGTACTTTTCTCTAATTTGCGAGGACACTATAAACAAATGATTTCAAGGAACTTAAAGGTTTAATTAATATTAAAAGTTACCATGCTTTTTTAACAGGCATAATTACGAAAACATCCACAATACAGTATCTAATTTTCATTTGCGGCAAGTCACCAGGCGCCTTTGTCCTATTTTTAAACTTTTGATAAGAAATGCGAATTCGACCTGTAAAATAATAAAAAATGTGTAACACCTAACTTACGTGCACGTGTTTAAGTTAGGTTAGGCGTTTAATCAATTTAATTTTATGATAAATAATTTAAGTTAATCTAATTTAATTAAACCTAACTTAAGTGTTTTTGGCTTAGACTTGTTTGGCGTAGTCTTCTTAGGCCCTTCAAGAATAATTAAAAAAACAGTCTACCAATTTCTACCATGGTCGTTTTAGAAATTGCTGTCGTATTATTTCCTTGCATAACGAAAATAGCCGATTCACGTACTGCTTTTTTAGTAATGAAGCAATTTCGAAGCAAGTGGGAGAAAAATACATTACCCTCATCTTTTGGATTCATCATAATCGGCAATAACGATAAAATGTTTTATTTAAAGCAGAAAGAAGTAATTCATATTTGAAACTGTTATTGCACTGATTCGATTAACGATAATAATTTTATATCTCCTTCAATAAAGTCGTTAAAATTAGAGGCAGACATTCAACTGTCCGTATATTATTGATGAACATCGCAAAAAGAAAAGGGAATTCATCTGTACTGTACGCCATAATGCAATGAACCTGTAATAAAAATTATTAATACCCGTTCAGACAAAATATCAGAACGCCGCTGGCTCGATGACTGTGTGGGGCGGAGGTAAATTGCGCTCAGGATACATGACAATACAAGCTAAAATTGTCGGTTGAGTCCACTTAAATAAAGACTTCGAGAGCGTGGAATTTAATATTCGTATTTGAGTCGAGTCCGCGGGCCGAGTGGGAGTGGTTTAGTTGTTCGTGCTTCACCGGAAAGATTTATATTACATGCGTTTTCGTATGCAAGTGATCTGAAATTTTAGAGCGTGGACCTCGACAAGGGCCCGGTGATATCGACGACGGACTGCATTGTAGCCCACGCCCATTGCTCTCATAACGACTATTCAATACACATTTGAATAAACGATTGCTCTTTGATGTAGAACACGGGCGGACAACGATTGCGAACATTTTGCTTGCGACAAAAAAATTGTAAAGCGATCTCTTTTGGTATTTTGTTCTAAAGAACGGTTTCGCAAAGTCGGGTATAATTTGAGACCACTTACTTCACTGGCATGGGAATTGCTAATAACAACAAAACAAACATGAAGCGCTTTACATATCTACTTTAATGTAACAAAGGATCCTACCTAGAAAATTAACTTTGTATTAAAAGGAATATTTTTATAAAACATTTTTTAATAATATATTACGGAATATACTGTATTTTCTGATCTTTACTTAATATTACAAAGAGGAAAATGGGTAATCGCTGAAGATATTGAATCGATTTTAATTTTGACTAGATTATATCTTTGTCGGGCTTCCGATGACACATAGGCTATGTTTTTCACTGAACGACATCTCGAACAAAGTAATATTAAAAACAAAAAATAAAACTGTTTTTTTTTAATTATTTTGATAAAAATGTTGATAAAAGCTTCGGTAAAATTTTTTAACTCGACTACAAATTCACATGTAGGTTATGTATAATAATATACGAAGTTATGTGCAAAAGATAATATTCATGAAATTGTGGTAAGAGTGCTAACGAATTGTATGATGTAAGAAACCAAGGCTGTAGGCAGTCCCGGATCAATTCCTAAAAAGCATTTTTTTAAGAATCTTAGATTGAGGTTTACATTTTATGTCATATTATAACGATAACAGATTAATTACCTGTCACGTTTATATATTCAATATTAGAAATGAATTAGCCGACCACAGTTGTTTAGTGATGTTTTGGTAAACCTCTATTTGTTTTTAACAGACGTGATATATTACGTTGTTTTAAATATTGCAAGCAAAGCCAAAGATAATATTTTGTTGCATGAAGTACCTCGACATAAACGTTATCGAATTACATAACGAAGATGACATAATTTTTCGTCATATAAAACTATTTAGTGTAATATTTTTATACGATTTTGGTTAACAGGATCTTAAGATTAACTCCTTATAAAGGTTGATCGAATGTCACTAGGCAACAACATTTGGAAGTTATAGATAGTAAACAAACAAGGAATAAATTTGAATGGTAAAAAGCGATGATATGATAGTTTTCATTGGGTAGCGTCTAAAAAACTAAGCCAACCCTTTCGTTGTCGGACTTGGACAGTTGAATCTTTATACACTTGGCGGCGACAAAAAAAGACATGTGGATCGGACCCATTGTATAATTTAAAGTAAGTCGAGATCTGGGAAGTTTCTGCTTGAACAATAATGCATTTTAATAAATTTCATTAAGATTGACAGTGCTGATTACGTTCTAACCCTTCCTTTTCCTTTCGTTTTCGTAGATTAGACAAATGGTAGAAAAATGGAACAAATAAATCAGTCTGGGCAAAAGAAAGAACACCACGTGAGATTACATACATTTTACTACTTTTTCTTACCAATTTTTCTTTGTTTAACTTCAGTTTAACTTAATGTTTATTTGGTATAATTAATTACTAAATATACTCGAGAACTTACATTACAATGATTGTACTATACTCGCTATTTCAATGTTCTTGCAGTCCATTGTGTGAGATACGACATATTTTAACTTTCTGCAAACAGAATAAAACAAAAACAGATAAGTATTATAATATTCTAATTGTCGGGATGAGTATCACAAATTAGAAGTCTTATTTCCATACTGGTCTAAAATGTAGAAAAGAATACAGAACGTGTAATTTACTTCTATCTTATCTTTTATCAGATCGAAAAAATGGACTGGAGATGTTCTTTCTTCTAAAGCGCACTATAGGTTGATGAAGGCGATGATCTACTATGAAACGACGTTCTACGCAAGATAGCAATCATTAAACAAGAAAATCTATCACTCTCAGCGGCAAGCATTGGGAGAGGCATGTGAACAGCTGTGGACTAACTCAGTTATGATGATTTATTTACGAAATTAAAATTGGAACGTAAGAGTCACACGTAATATTCTTAATTCAAATATCATTTGAATTAAGAATATTACGGAATTTGTAAACAAAAATTGGTAAAAAAATCGTACATACATACATACATATCTTCACGCTGTATCCCTAACGGGGTAGTCAGAGAGGCCGGAGCGCCAAGCGTCGCGGTCTTTACATATTTCTTTCGCCTCTTCAATTCTCATCATTCTCCTCACACATTTTCGGCTAGGCATACGAGTGTTTTTGACATTTTTGTCTGCTAACACTCTGTGAAGAAGCTTATAAATAGCTAAGCACCATTAGTTCAGCGAAAAAAATATTTAACTAAAATGTTCAGAAAAACTTGCCACACAAATTACGGAATAAAGAAATAAACCAATAGTACATACCTAGCGATCCTTGAATGGTCGGCATTCTGGTGATTTTTTTATGAAAATAAGCGATGATAACTATTAATAGCGAAGGGCACCTCCAGCCACATGTAAGGTTTTATATTTTAGTACTTAGTTTTTATGTGTATGTGAAAGGAGTCCAACCACTCTGGCTATTTGATCTTCAAAAGTCAGCCTTGGTCTTCCTTGGCTTTTTTTAACACTTACTTTTTCGCTCTGTAGATGTGTCCGAAACATCTAAGCATACCTTTCTTCATTTTCACGATAACACGGTCGTGCAACCCTGTCATACTGCGTATCTCTTCATTGCTTATTTTGTCTGCATGGGTGACATAGCACATATTTCTAATAGATCGCATTTCTCCTGCATTTATCTTACTTTCACTCGATTTCGGGCATATCCAGGCCTCACTGCCATCCAATAAAGTTGAATCCAACACTGCATTGTGTGTGGCCATATTGGCTGAGTTAGATATATTCACACTGCTTACTAACACGGACAGAGCACCTTTCTCTTTATTGTCAGCCGTTACCCGTCTCTTCACATCCAGCTCACATCTTTCATCCCTCGAACTTCGACTTTCGACGTGTTCTAGACATACCATTCACCCATTTTTCACACTTTGTCGGTACATCTTCCCTTTCAAACACCAGAACCTCAGTTATGTTAACATTCATATTCAAACCTTTCACTTCGCAGTCTTCTTTTATGCACGTAACCAGTGTCTGCAACTCCGCTTCTGATGATGCTATAAGCATAGCATCGTCAGCGTACAAAAGCCAGTTTACAGTTTACCACTGTACCATCACATATCATAACACTCATACTATCTTTCAATGTCTGGAGGCAACTGTTCAAATACAGCACGAATAGTCAGGCAGATATCACGCTGCCCTGTCTGACGCCTGAACAGACTTCGAACCAGGGCGACAAGTCACCATCTATCCTTACACAAGCTCTGTGGTCCCAATATAATGACCTCACAGCCTTCAGTAAAAGGCCCTCCACGCCATATTCAAGCAAAAGACTCCATACTTTCTTTCGCACTCCTCTATCGAATTCTTTTTCACGATACACGAAAGCGCGGAAAACTTTCCGACCGTCCTTTATGACCCGGAAGTTCCTCACGATACCGCGGAGCAAGAAAGTCTGATCCATACAACCCCTACTGTTCTTAAAAAATCTTGTGCCTCCCACAAATATCTTTCAGAATTGCTTTTCATACGTTCAATCAATACTTTGGTATAGACCTTACTTGCTAAGATGGTCAAGCTGATGGCCCTATAGCACGCGCAATCTAAATGGGAACCTTTCCTTTTATAGAGAGGCACTATGACTGTGGTGCGCCGTCCTCCGGAACCTCTCTCTTCTGCCAGCAAAGATTGTGCAGTTTATAGAATGCATCCCAGACCCGAGGACCACCATACTTGATCATCTCAGCAGTAATCTCATCATTTCCCGCAGCCTTTCCACATTTCAGACTGACCTCTTTCTAAAATTCTTTCATACTAATGACTTTCTTTAGTTCTTGGCCCGAGTGTGGCAATTCGTTAGGATCGCTCTCAGTGTCAGAGACAGAGTCATCAATCTCTAAAAGAATCGTTACGTCAAAAAACTAATATTGCTAATTTAAAATAATCGAGAAACCTATTAAAAATACGTTTATGAATAGAATGAACATTCACCTTTTGAATGAAGGATAAAACGGCTGGTGTAAAAATTTTAAAGAAAGAGATCGTTGTTCCAGTTATTGGGCGATATTTAAAATAAGGATTAAAACAGCAAACAGTAACCACAATCCCTTTGTGATTTCCAACAAATTACCTCTTAAACAAGACTTACATCCAAACAAATTTCTTTGCGGCAATTGTTTAAAAGTCCAAGGGGATATTACTCCGCCTTGCTGAATAACAAAAGAGCGCGGCGCTTTAAAAGAAGATTATACAAGGAGGTAGCCGTATCATCCACACTAAGAGCTTACTTAAGTTTATGGAAAGTGTTGCGGCCGTCTTGAGGCGTTTAAACCATGACTTCCCTTAAAAGGGTTGCGTTTTTGTTAAATCACTTCAAAGAGCATTAAGAGTCGATCGCACGCTGATGTGATAATACTTGGGTAACGTTTTTATGTTGCCTATACCAGCTTAGAACACAATTTCGACGTGGGGGTTCTAAAAAGAGGCTCTTTTATAAAGGCATTTCATTTCGTTTCTTTGTTCTATCCTTTAATTTGTAACTTTCTGCCATATTTGCTGGACAGTGTTTTATTTGAACGCTGCAACCATACTGTAGACTCAGAGTAATTAAAGAAGCCAGCAACAAAACTTAGATTTCTAACGAAACGCTTTCGTAGAAACACATCAATTTTACTTTTAATTCGAAATCTTTTTTTGTAGGCAATGAATTTACTATGGGATTCTTCTCCCGGCAGAGGCATTTATCATTTTTGCTATTATAACATAACAATAATACGATGAACCCCCGAAGGAGTCGATGGGATCATCACAATAGCAAATGATACCTTGGGGTCTAAACCGTCTGAGTGAGCCTTAATTAACTCATAGTTCCTTGTTTACGAATGAAATTATCGACTTATTTATTGACTTTAAATCGTAAGAAATTTATTTAAGTACTTATAAAGAATTAGCCTAAAATGTAGGTAATGTAAAAATAACAAACTAGAAAAATTTAAGCGTTTTATTCAAAACAAAGAATTAGGAAGCTGTTATACGTTTTCAATGTTTTTATTATGTAGGTAATATGGAAGTCAACCTTAAGAAGTTTACTTTATATTATTTTACTCCATTTTTTATTTCTTTTAATGGCGAAAAAGGCAAACGAGCCAGCACATTAATCAAATTATTGACAATATTGTTTAAAGAGGAGTAATATCTTCTGATTAAGTGAGCCGTTCATTTTTATACCATTAGTACACGAAGAGAACTAAAATAAGTATATCTACCATCTTAAGATTTTTCAAGTAACGATTTTCCTGCAAATTAAAACAACATTCAAAATAGACGAATAAGAATAATATAATTTTTCTCAAGGATCTGACTTTATCCATGTACAATTTTTGATTTTATCTAATATATTTAATAAAGTATATATTCTCAATGTATTAAAATGAAAGGATATACGTTTATAAATACAATTTTCGATCAATATACATAAAGTTCGTCCATCCATCCGTAGATACAAGCAAAGTTTATAAGTTCATAAGCAAATATACCTAAAATATTTTTAACATAACATGAACTTACGTAGTTATTTATAATTTGAAAAATATCAAAAAGACGGTCCTATTGTTAACAAGGATATAATACGAATTTCTTCGTGTAATAACTTTTTCTTTTTTAACAGTGGGTCAGTAAGGCAGGTGTATCAAAGAACAGGTGTAGCGACGCCTTTTTAAGGCAACTTCTTGAAAAATAATGCGTATCTACTATCATTAGTTACTTTTGTAGGTTGTAGTTTGTTTTAGGTCCGTCACGGTGTTCCATGTGTATCGTAAACAACGGAAAGCGCACCGCTCAAAGCTATTTCGCTGGTATTTTAGCTGACGTCATTTTGATTGCCCGATTTTAGATTAGTTTTTTTATCAGAGACGGGGCCGGTTTCTTGTGAAATTCCTCGTTAATATTATGTTTGCCTTAGGGACCGTAGATGGATGTTCACAAAAGTTCGGCTCGGATAAAAGCGATAATTATTTTATCGCGGGGGAGTTCCTTGTTTGTTTCTCTAATAGCTACTTTAATAGAAGTCTGAGAGGTCGTGTCGGAATAACAATGCAGCGGATAAAATGAATAAATTAAACTGTATCTGTTTCTAAGATCTCTCTCTAAACAATTAATTGTAGGAATTAACAATTAACTGAATTATAATGTAAAACATATGGCTGTCATTAATCGTAATTTGCCGTATCGTAAACAGTTTGAAAAATAAATAAGTACTCACTCTTTTCAGTTTCTACGTTAAAATAGCATTACATGTAAACTATTTTGCATTCAAGTATATGTCAGCGTTATTGTCCAGCATTGTACACATTAACAAACATAATTTTTCATTTAATAAATGCAATATTTTTATGAAAATGAACTTAACTTCATTAAGTGTTAGGTCGATTTTGAATGGTCATTGCTCAGTGTAAACGTAAATATAAATTGGTAATCTAGGCCAGTATACGCATTGTGTTGTATCGATATAATTTTGTATGCACATTTAAATGCGGTCATCTACGTCAAGTGACCGTACGGGTTCCGATATGTTAATATGGCACTAAAATCTCGCGAATCGGAAAGTTTTCAATAGACAGCTCTTGTACAATATTTTGTATAATAATGATACAAAAAATTGTACAAGCATTCCCTATTAAAAATCTTAATTCCCATGATACAGTTTTCTTTGAAACTGAACTACAAAAAATTTTTGTTATGATCGTATGGTACTAAGAGTTCTTAGAGTCGATACTAAGAGTATGCTCGTATATTATATATATTATACAAATGTTAAACACTAAGGGCGCCTTCAAATTAGACGCTTGAAAAACCGCTGCTGTGACTCCGCTGTAGCGCACCACACATGCTTCTGTAGTGCGACAGTAATGCGACCTATTTTTGAGTGATGTTCTATATCAGGACTCAGTTACGTGATGGATTCTGACGGAGAAGCATCGTCTTTTAGACACAAAATGCGTTCACTTCTTCACTATTTCAGACTGCAACTGACTCGCGCGTGTGTCACGACAAGGTGCTGCGAAAGCGCTTCTAGAAATTGTATGAAAATTTGTAAAGACGTGGTTGACGCGCCACAGTGGCGCCACAGCAGCACTTCTTCAAGCATCTAATTTGAAGGCGCCCTAGTATAGATTAACATGTGTTTCTAGCAGAATGAACTCAGTCTCATAACGGCAGAGGCAAAGACTTCTGTATAGACTGAGGTATACATGCCCTATTTTAAAAAACGACCGTATTTTCGCGTCCTCGAACTAAAACATTGACAATACTACACACACACACACACACACACACGCACACGCACGCACGCACGCACGCACACACACACGCACACACACGCATACACACGCACACACAACACACACACACACACACAAACACACTAACAATATTTACGTAAGGCTAAATAAAAAGCCGTGAATATTAAAACAAGATGAGTAAAAAGAAAGTAATTTAAGCTTTTTATGAATTAAAACAACACTTTTTGTAAAACCGTATGACATCATGTGTTTACACGCACTGGTGTTAATTAACTTCTATTTAACAGTACAGAATTTGGTACTTAGGACGCATCTACCTTAGTTTAAGTTAAAGTTTTTGGCAGAAGGAAGGCTGTTTCCAAGTGTATGAACATTAAGATTTTTGTTTCACTTTGATGGCTCAAAAGGCATAACCATTTTTAGTATTCGGTACTTCGAAAGAAAAAATCGGATGGCCGTCTGTCGCAGTCATATTTCTCTGAAACTATGCGACGCACCAACTTGAAATTTAGTACAGCGATACATTTTTTTTAACTCACATGTGCTACGATAGTTACTTTGAAAATATTCATAGAACTAAAGAAGCAGTAAAAACTTTAATAATTTCAGGGAATGTAACGCCTTGCCCAATGTTTAAAGGAATAATATAACAATAGTCCTAAGTCTTGTAGATTACCAGAAGTTAAGTTTAAAATTTTACCATTTCATGAATATCGCGTAGAACCCTCTTTGCGCACACTTGACTTAGTTTTAGGTTTCCGTACGCGAAGGGTACCAACTAACGATATCTACGCTATGTAAGTACTAAATTGAGTGTTCGGAAAAATCGCTATGCTTCACTCAACTGAGGCACCGGGGACTATACCTTCTTTCAATTCCTACTGTACCTACTTTCAATTCGACGCTTGCGCAGTGAACGACGAAGCGTATCTTACTTCATTTCATATTCAATACACTTATGTAATGCCACTATAATAAATAATTAAAAAATTGATATTTGGATTATTACAAACTGCAAAATATACATTTAAAATGTATTTTTAATGAATAAAATTTATTTTTTTATAACTACGTAATATTAAAACGTCGTGAGCAGGTCTCGCCTATTCGGAGCGACGATACGATATCACTGTCTCACTCTTACTTAAGGCAAAGGGGCAGTTCCCGCGCCCTGCTCTGCCAGCGCGTCCGGACACGATTATTGTTTAGATGTACTATTCTAGTGTAATGTATAATTCCAATGGTACCCACGGAACCGTTTTACTACGCAGCCTATCTACGCAGTCTGTGCATCCATCCATCTGTCCCCTATCTTTAAAGAATCGTATCGTTTGAATCGTGCTTGCTTGATATTTTTACAAAGTATGTATTATTATGACGAATATCCTAACAAATAATAGAAAAAAATAAAAAATTGAAAGATTTCCATGTAATGAACGTGGTTTCTTTTCGACGTTTATAATTTTTCCTCTATCTTGGTGTGATTATAATACAAACTCTGAAGTAAATCAAGAGATAATAAAACCTGTTAAGTGTAAGTTAGGTTCGCGTTAAAGAATCCGATTTGAATGAAAAACTAATTCTTTTTCAAAATACTTGCCACGAATATATTATTGCGTAGTAGTACGGAACCCTCTGTGTGCGAGTCCAACTTGCACTTGACTCTATTTTTTTTTTATAAGACCGCATGTGTTCGAATAGAATGAATATCTTTTGAACCATCAAAGGCGGACCTGGCATCCTCAAAGGAAAATTATTTGGAAATGACCTCTAATCCGTCCGTCCCTGTTCTGTTAAATCCATATGTTCAGAGCCAAAACAAAATTTAAAGTATATTTTATACCACCTCAAAACTCTTTGACTTAAACATTATTAACAGTAGATTGTCTTCAAAGTAACACAATATTAGTATCTAGCTAACTAAATATTACAGTGATGGGTGAAGGGTGTAATTATTACCGATCCTTACTTAGCCTGTACTCATCTGTAGTAATAGACGTTTCTTAGTTGCGTGCTCTTTTATTAGCTTAGTCGCATGAGGTTATTGCGATCGATAAATGAAGCGTAATTTGTTTTTATGGGCGCTGCAAAAACAAAGTGGATTGACCCGGTGGCGTCGCTCCCGTGGACAGATCGCGTGTTAGGTTATAAGAGAACATCATTAAGTAATAGGCGGAAGCGGCGAATGGAAGAAAGGAACACGCAAAAAAAGCCTTAGGCGGTTTCAATATTAAAAATTTAACATTAAATTGTCTGTTCTTGAAACTCGTATGACAATTATATTTAAATAATTAAAAATTATGAAACACAATTGCAATCAAATATTTATGTTTTATGAAGTAATATAGTCGTTGTCTATAAAACTCCAGGGGGTTGGCATAAATTAGATAGAGATGACGCTTTCGGACTATGACGTCAGGTGTAAAGTCAATTCCAAGCGCTAGGTGTGACAAAGACTTGGGGCCGAGTGGTGTGAGTGACCCGCCACAGGGGGTGGACCAACAGGCGCTTATAGCTCCCATTAAGTGGAGCCTTAGCCTGCCACCCCAAGACCGCAGTGCGTAGACTTCATGTCTACACCCTTCTCGAGGTGACCCTGTTTCCACTGAACACTGCAGATCTAGACTGGAGAGTCGATAAACACTCCTGAGAGTGGTGCTTCGGCGGCGCCTTCAGTACCGGGTCGGGGCCGATGAGGCTGCAGTGCCGAAAGGGCCTCCCTTACCGTTGGGATGTCCCCATTTATGGGCACAAGTTGTGTTCCCCGTCCTCTGCGTGAGGGCGGGGGTCAGATGTCGGGGTCACTTGCCCCTCTTTCAGGAAGGGTATTGTGGCCCCGGAGGTGGAAAGAAGGAAAACTTTTAAAAACCCGTGAAGGTACACGTAAAAATCTGAGGTGGAGAGAAGGAAAACTCGAAATGAAACCCGTGAGAAAACACGTTAAAACCAGAGGTGGAGAGAAGGAAAACTCGAAATGAAACCCGTGAGACAACACGTTAAAATCAGAGGCGGGAAGAAGGAAAACTTGTAAAAACCCGTGAGTAAACACGTAAAAATCAGGTGGGCGTGCTGACGCCCCTGCCGTGGTGTAGGCGGGGTGCGGAAGCCGCCACTTCGGAGGCCTGGGGTGTCCTTCGGGGGAAGGCGCCTCACCAAAACGGAGGAGGGCCCGGCTCAGGCTGGGCATAGCCGCCGGGGTCGCGGCAGAATGCCAACGCGCTCCCGTTGCCCCGGCATCAAGGCTCTCGAGGAACACCGTCAGGTTTTAGTGGGTAGACTCGGCCTAGCACCCTAATGTCGAGGAATCCCACATACCACCCTGCCACCCCCCTACGGCAGGACGGGATGCATAAAGCATTTCCTGACGCAAAAAAAAAAAGGTGTGACAAAGACTTAGCGTAATCCCATTACATTGGCTGAAATTGCAATAACTTCTATGTTTTACAATGAAATAGAAATATTTTGTCACGGTTGTGTTCATGACGCTTATTGGTGGAAGAATATAAATTGAAGGTATATAAGAAAAGGGTTCGGTCAAAAACATCGTAAATCCTATGTCAATGTTAAATTACGTAGACGATAACTTGGCGACAAAATTTCGAATTCGTTTAGAGATTTATTCGAATTAGAGAGATTTATTCGAATTTACGTATAGGTTGGTAACTTATGTTTATACCTTATTTGGGACGCGATCAAAACAACTACTTTTTATTTCTTTCTATGAGAAAAATAAATGGATGACAGAAATAAATACAGTAATATTTTTCATACAATATTTACATTTGCACTCCTCGCTCGCAGAACATTATGGATGAATTTCTGTTCTTTAAGGCTTAACTGCCCTATTTTGGTCGCACTTATTGAAGAACCAATCATTGTTTTCCAATTAGATGGGATGAAAAATTAATTTAAACTGTGTGTCACGAGTTAGCTTTTGTGGTATTCATTGTAACCATTACAACGTAGTAATTAATAACAAATGACTTTTGTTATCAATTTGCACAGATTTCATACTTACATTCGAATTAAAAAAAGTTTTACTTTTATTATAAAAATATTTCAGTAAACGTAATTATCCAAATGAAAGTACGTAACAAATATGCTTATAAATTTAATTATTTCCCAGTTGAATCTTATTTCCAACTCGGTTGATTCCTTTCTTATTCTATTTGGAATACACAGAGCACTGAGGTATGTTTAGGCTCACAGATGGCACAGCCCAACCAGTTAGTGACAGGTTGGTAGCCCATCACATACATCATTTTTTAGTATATAAGCCACATCACTGCAACTGGTACGTTCTAAAGTACTTTCTTCCAGCATGGAAAGTACTTAAATAGTAATTTTATACATAAACATAACATAACATAACTTCACGCTGTATCCCCAACGGGGTAGTCAGAGAGGACGGAGCGCCAGGAGTCGCGGTCCTTACACACCTCTTTCGCTTCCTCAAATCTCATCATTCTCCTCTAATTTTATACATAGATATGGAGTAAATTAAAAGGTCTCGGCGAAAGCGATGAGGAAATAAAACTCATTGTAATTTCATTAGCGTCGCGCTCCGCTCATCAATCAAGCATTAGCCGCACTGCCCAGTCATGTAAGCTGATGCACGCAGTCAGATGGACTTGTGAAGTTACCCACCTACTATGTGACCTGACCCACACTATGGCTTTGTGAAGTCGGCAATCGCTATCCGTAGCTATGCATACAGTTCGAAATAAAGATAACATATATATGTCATGTGTATTATGTATGTGCATGTAACGACTCTTTGGCGCGGTTAGTGCATCTGTTTTCCTAGGGGAGAAACTCAGTTTCGATGATGATGTTTTAGATTTCACTCTATATAACATGTACTTACGATTGTAGCATGTGCGTACTGAATATACGCAATATAGCCCACTCGATACGATAACTGCGCTTCGTTATTTGTTACAATTACTGAGGATAAGTAAAATTGAACATGGTAAACTTTTTGCGTGCTTGGTAAAATTTAACAGAAATCTAAGTGCACTGCGCTTTATAACTATAAAATCTCACCGTTACTGCGCTGTCACCGTTGTTATCTCACTGTGATAAAATGATTGCAGTCTTTTTCTCAAATTCAATGTCAATGTGCTTCCCGGAAACTACAAATGATATCGGTGCAGTTCAATTTATACTACCTACTGGTATTTCTTAAAAAAGAATTGTTAAGTGAACTTTTTGTATTCCGTCTCAGCATATTGCATTTTCAATATCGTTTTGTTTATTCATTCTTTTAACATGGCACAATCACTCAATCAGCATGTTCATAGTGTCCGAATTGTACGTTTTTATTAAGCCCCGATTAAAAAGAGAAGTATTTTAACTTTGACAGACAACAGTCTCTCTGGGTGTTTTGTTTATATCTCTGCTTTTACTAAGTCGACTTCCTCTAGATTTTGATGCAATTTTATCAACCATATAGGACTTTGTATTTATATCAACATTTTTAAACATTAAATTTCAGTACGTGTAATAGAACATTTTACCACTGCAAAATTAAGTTTGTCCTACAGACCGATTTACCTTTTCTTGGGAGTAATGTTTACCTTACCTATCCATACCAATATTATAAATGCGAAGGCTGTCTGTCTGGTCGGCTTTCACAGCTTAACCGCTGGGCTGATATTGATGATAATGGACAGAGATTAACTCCAGTGGAAGGACATAGGCTTCTTTTTTAAATTCCTGCGGACGAAATCGCGGGCAAAAGTTAGTAAGTTTTGAACTTTAGAAATAGTATTTATTTACCCAATTTATTTTTTTGTTTTTGCTCTATCGCGAAAACTATAAGGTTATATCGCAAATTAAAAAAAATTGAAACAATAGATAATAAAAAAAATTGGCTTTATGTGACTTGAGTTTGCGCTAAGGATCCCGAACTGAATGAAAGAAAACACTTCTTTCGTGAATACATAACACAAATAATTAATTTACAAATAATTTTTAGCGTGGTGGTATAAAATCATCGGTGCGCGAGTTTGACTTGGTTTTTTTGGTTTTTACGATTCATTAGAGAGACAAGAAAAATGACAGAGACAGACAAACAAAAGAGAAACTTTATGGAATATTCCGTTACCGCGTACTTACAGGAAATTAAAATCAGTTACAACTACACTCTAGCAGAACGAATTGTTTTATGATACATATTTAATTTCCCATACAGAGATAGATATTTTTCTTTTGACCAACTATCGGTTTTTACTAAACGCACTACTTTTTGATAAAGAATACACTCATTCTTTTAGAAAACGTACATTGTTAATTCACATAGAGTCAGCGTTCGAAATTCACACTCCGCTGTACGTGACGTGACATTTTAAAACCGAAATTAGTGGCGTAAGCGCGAAATATATTTTGTAGCTGTAACGAATATAAATAACGAACGTGCCACCATATTTAGATGTTACTTTTGCTCTTGTAGGTGAACCAATTAGTTGTCACCGAGGTTTCTCGCTACCAAATCGTCTTTGATCGTCGTGAAATCAAAGCATTCTACTAACAAGGACTATGACAGATTTATCGCTTCTAACGAAGAATTCCATAGTTAGCTTCTCCGTATAATTTTTTAAAGTTCTATTAAAAGCTTTATTATAAAACGATTTTTAAAAAATTTTACATTTATTTTTATAAATTCTTTCATAGGCGTACTGATTTATTTTTTAAATTTGGTGCTCAGGTCAGATGCCGATATTCGGCCCAATCAATTTGAGAAAAGAACTTTCCTAAATTATTTTGAAACTTAAACGTCACTAAGTATTTCCATAGTTCGTTGTGTGTCATTCATAGTATAAATTTATATCTAGATTAAAGTCATAATGCAAATATGTATAATAAACACCCACATTTTCGGTATATATCAAAAACACTTCATTAGCTATACAGAAATGACTTACAATGTAATATGTATTTTACTTTATTTGAATTAACAATCAGTAATAATAAACGTCAATAAAAAAATAAAGACAATAATAATTAGCGTAAAATTATAACGTAAAACATGACATAAATAATTACTAATATAATATAATGTCAAAAAAAAAGTTGCGGTATTTTATCAGTGCATAAAATTGTGCAGTGCATTTTTTTTTCTCTTTGTTTTCGCTTCGCAGACTGCATTTAGCCATTGACCAAGTAATATGAGTCGAAAGTAAGGGAAACGAAGTTTCCCGCCTTTTTTTCAAGAAACAATGTTCTTCTTCTTTCTTTCTTCATAGCATGGCGCGTAGACCAGCGCATTTGTCGCAATGTCACGTATCAAGTAGAATCACAAGTAAATTCGTTTTTTCCTATAGTAAAACCACTCCAGTAAAGTAATAGTAAGTTTTAATGAAGTTTCAAAGGACTTCTTGAAAGAGCGCGAGAACTTCAGCTACACATGTTTATTTAGATCTACTCCATTCCTTCCACTTACACGGAAATTTAAAACACAATATACTATCACTGTTGTACTTTAAAACTCCTAAAAATGTAAAAAATAGAAAATCTAAATAAAATGACAACCTCACTTCTCCCGTTCCCGCCAAAAAGTCTACAGTGCATTTATCATAAGAGCAGTGCAAAAGTAAAGTGAAACGTAATTAGTGAAAAAAAAATACATAAATATTAGCCCACATGGGCTAATTTGCGTAAGACAGTTCCCCATCATTTAGCAAGTGCGGTCATCGTACTGAATGCTCATTGAAGTTGATTGAGACAATGCCAATGGTCCGTCACGGCTAAAGGTGGAAACCGTGATTCTATTTCCTTGGTATCGTCGACCATAACAAGAAAAGCCCCCACCGAGACCATTTAACACCGCAATGATTACCAGCAGTTCATTAACACTTTCGCAATTGTTTTTACGCTTCTTTAATTGTGACCAATGTAAAACCCGTTCTGACTTTTATCTCTTTTTTAGTACTATTTTCAATCGAACAAGAACGACGCGACGCCGACGGTTGATCACAAAAAATATAAATTTAGTGTAACCAAAAAATCGCGGTTCATTTTAGGGATGAATGTTAGAAATGACAAATATCTATGTGTCAAGATCCGTGCTATTCGACACAATAATGCGAGAGGACCTTATAAATATACCGCATGAATACTTTTTAATGTGCCAACGATACGACCATCGCTCATTGTGTAGAGTATTAACAATAGAACAATATTTTTTCGTGAGATTTAATTCTTGAGAGCTCATTCATTCTTTTTGAAGAATTCACATAAACTGCGTTTATATGAAGTCATATCTGTAAGACTACAAAGACTGTCGCAGTCCAAGATATGGTTGACAGCTGCAGTTTCCGAGTCGGGGTTCTAAAATCACCGTGACTCTTGCACGCGGACCAACAAAGAATCCGTTTAAAATTTAACAATTGTAGTTTCATTTAAATCGCGTTTCTTGACAGTTAGCATCATAGATGAAGTGCAACGCCACACCTACCGTTATTAAACGGATAGGAGGCGCCATTGAATTCGCATACGGTTTTTTTTAAAAAGCCGAATCGATTACGATACAATGCCTGTGTTTCTACGACATCAAGAGGTTTCTGATAGTTTCCTGCTATTTATGCGGTTACGCTTCATCGATCACATCCACTGGCTCAACAATCGTCGCGGTATTATTCAAACTTATCTGTGCAATTTGATCTTGATTTCAAATTTGTATATGAGCACTTCATTGTTACTACATATATTCAAATATAGTACAGACATGCAGACTTTGCTTAAGCTACATGTATTTAAATATGTAGAATTAAAATAACTGACCTGTTGGTACAGTTAGTCTTCCAAACTGACAAGTCCCAGTTTCTATTGCCGGTCTAATCAGCTTAGAAAACGAACTTTTTGATCTGCGTGTTACGTTCGTGTTCCCCCAGTTCGCTGTATGATACCAATACAAAAAGCCTAGTGTTTAATTTGAGGTAACACAATTGTGGGCAATTGTCTAGAAATTGTGGAGTTTAATAAACTATAATAAGTTTTAGCAGGTATATGGAACAAATAATGGTAGCATCGTTGTATGGAATTCTCGAATAGTGTAAAAATTAAGAAATTCATCAAAAATACTGTTCAAACAGGAATCTTTTGACAATATTTTCTTAGGATCTGCTGCATTTCATAATCATCATGCTTTGTGCAACCATCTGTGCTCTATCAATCAATGTCTAATTTTTTTCTCGTAACAAAAATATTCTATTATAAAAATCTTATCTCGTTTAATTAAAAGTCTTGATAGAATTTAAAAAAGTAATGCATTGGGCATACACCGCTGAGAATTCCAATGGTACAATGAAATAGGTACCTAATTATCTAAAATCCTCCATTAGAATAGCAAATCGTTAAGAGTGAATTGAGGGGAAATTTACTAAGCAGCTGAACAGTTTTGTATGTGATCGACTTGTTTGAAACATAGATAAGCCTATTCGAAGTCTCGATAATGATCTATATTCAAGTTACACGACCGATTGTTTGGATTTTTTGTTACCAGAGTAGTATTACGCGACCAAAATAATACAATTGCGTTTTATGTATAGTTTTGTTATAGTTTTGCTGTGACAGTAAGAGATACAGTCGTTCTTCACAAAAGATTATATTGCGCATTGATATCCGATACATTTCGTGTTTTTCTTACCTTCTTTAGGTGGATATCAATGTGGACAAAAACGTTTTAGATTACTGATTAGCTGTCAAACGTGTATTAATACGTTGAAATGAAATGGTAAGAATCTAATTTTTTTACACACCTATATTTTCGAGACATGTATGAGTATTAATTAATATTTCTTGCTTCGTTCAGGGAGAGATAGAAATATACAGAACGTATGATAATCTGTTTATCTTCCTATTCCGACCATAAAAGTCTGCCAAGGGGTTCCAAGATAATATAAGGAGCCCTGTCTCTTTGCTGATCTTTACCAGCACCTACTATGTAGGTATTCTAATAGTAGGTACTGCTTTTACGGCCTGCTACTGCTAGTATTATTCCATAACTATTGTTTGTTACATGTAACGAGCTTGGAACCAGTCACTGGCTAATTCCACTGTTCCAAAAGTCCTTATAAATATGTAATAGCCAAAGGTAGCGTGAAGACGTTCCTACTCGTAATTTATTTGCATCTTTATGCTCCATACATCCCTTGGATGTGGTTTGAAAGTATAATAAAATAGATATAATGATATGTAACATTCTAGACAATTACACAAATTGTATGACCCCAAAATAAGTACTAGACTTGTACTATGGGAACTATACAACGGACTGCGAGACCTCGCAGTAGCATCCAAATACCAAGCCTTAGCTTTGTACCTATACTATTACTTTACATTACATGATTTATATCCTTGTATTATATATTATTATATATATATATATATATATATATATATATATATATATATATATATATATTACTTATTTTAAAATTACTGCAATATGCATGAATATTTCTGTTTACAGCCCCGCTAAAGCGAAGCAGGTACGGCAATTTGACAAATTGTCCACACTGTGACTGTTCTAAGAAATTTTAATCTCAATGAACATCCCTGTTAACCCATGGGGTTTTAACAATACATTACTATAGTGCGCTGTCGTTATTTTATTCAGCGGAAGCCGGACAAGAGCTACCAAAACTTATAGAAACCCGTGTTTTTGCTACATTTGTTTTCTTTTGAAAAACATAATAGGGTTACAGAACTTTAAGTTCTATTGTCTACATCTGTTACATGCCCTTATTATATTATAAAACGGTAGCAAAATATTATGTTTATTATTCTTGTAAGAGCTTTTAAGAGGTGACATGTGGACTGTTACTGTTTAAGAGCATTTTAATTTATGGGTCCGTGACCACCGACGGAATTGGGTTATTGTTTAAAATTAGAAAGCAGATTATTTCTTTGAAACTCTAGTTTTCAGTTTGATGACCACACACACACTTTTGCTTGTTTTTGTCGCTCTTTTTCACCTATACATATAATAAGCAGTAGAAACGGTGTGTCTGTACATTGAATAAAATCAAAACATAACTGTGGGCGATAAAAAAAAGAGTAATAGAACACAAAAAAGGAATTTTAATTTTATTTCTGTCTGTTTGTATGTTCACGCTAATCTCTAAAACTACTAATCAGATTGTCTTGCGCTTTTCACAGGTAGATTAAGCTCAGCAATTTAGGCTTCATTTCATTGGAATCGGATGACAGCGAAAAAAGTTTTTGTCATTTAAAGGTTCTCTTCGTAAATGGTTTTACCAATTTTGATGAAATTTAGAATGGAAAAGGATTAAGTCCCGGAAAAGGACACAAGCTACTGTTTTAATTCCACGCGGACGATTTCGCGAGCAACAGCTAGTTAAAAATATACAAATACAATATCAAATACAAAAGTAAATATCAAGTAAAGGGGACAATAAAGTCTATAGCCAGTTACAGTTACGTTTATAATATTTTTTTAAGAATTTGTTATAGTGTTATTAACTGATTGTTGAAAAATATTTGAAAATTTAATAATTTTGAACGCTATTAGGAAAAAAAATTCAAAATACATTAAGAAATATAATAAATAAATAGATATGAGAAATGGAGTGGAAGTAAGCTCTAACCTTGTCATTCTTAACACATAGTATCTAGAATTAATCATATTAGTTAAATGTCCTTCATCTGTTCGTCTGCTTCCTGCCATCAATCAATCGAATACTTAAATTGACCTTAAAACCGTCCCCCATGCTACACTAAATTAGTTGATTTATACAATATTCGTTCGATTTGAGAGAACGAAAATTCAAAGGCTTACAAGATAAATGTAACCAAAGTCTTGAGTCTGAAATTGGTTCAGATTTACCATTTAAAAAATATCGTATTGCCTAAAATCAGATTTCATCCATTTTTAACTAACACTTCGTTTCCGTACTTTAGTATTTAATCTTGTTTAACTTAAAGAGGTACTTAAGTGATATTTGAGTGAAATTAGACAATATTGAAACATATAATCTTTATTGGACACATTAGAAGCGACAGGCTTTCAACTGGTGAAAGTCAGGGTCCAATGAAGCAATTATATAAATGCCTGCAATTAAATTCAATGGAGTGCCGCATGAAATGTGGCTGAGCATCGGATGGGATTTTATTGCTGTGAGAAACAATAAATGTAGTGATTATCAGCCAATTAATAAAACGATTGATAATAATAATGCATTTACAAAACAAGATTTGATAGCGACGATGCAGCCGTGTTTGTTTTTATACGAACAAATTATAAGGTAGGACACCGTTTAAGTTATAGTTATGCAATTCTTAGAGGCAGTCGTGAGTTGATACAACGATGCACGTACAAATTAGATGCTATTAGGCCTACATGATGCAGCTATTACGATTGTGATTAAAGATTCGACAAATCATTGAATTATATACTGAATAAAAATTAAATACTTAACGTTATTGTGTATCCGCTATAGCTATATATACATACGTTCATAGCATTCTCATAATTTAAGGCTATATATGTATGTGTATAAAATACATACATATTTATACATAATTTAAACATAAATGCATAATTTTAGTCGCAACAAAATTACACTTTGACGTCACTTGTATCAATATGTGTTTTGACTTACGGGTCTCAAAGTAGCACCAAGTGACAAATAAGCAAACAGCCTTTTTTTGATGATGAGATGCCCTGGGGGTGAGATTGGGTTATGTGGGGAAACCATATCAAAACTCATCAAACGCCTAAATTTTACAAGAGAACACGAAAACGTGAATAGTCACAACCACAGAGTACTTTATCTATAGAGAAAGTCACAACCTTCGTGATGTTCTAATTCCAATGTAAAATAATTTATTGTATTGCCTAGAATCAATCCAGTCAACAATCTAATCTACACGACACATTTTAGAATAAGATAGTTTAAATTTTTCTCTATTTATTTCTTAAGTACCTAGCTTATATTTCATAGAATAATTTTAAATTAGTTTTATAATAGGTAGCTTTTTAGTATAATTGTTATTTAATTAGGGACATTGCTTAATCATTTGTAAATAGTTTTTTCTATACATACCGAATACTGTTTTTGTTGTTATTTAGAATATATTTTGAATTTAATAATTAATATTAAATTAGAACTATCTCATGTGTCACAAGGTAATTATTAGATTGTGATGACTCTTTTCATTAACGAATATATAACAGCATAAATAATTCTACGAATACTTTTTTTTAGTTATGTAAAGTAAAACATTTTTTTAAATAACCTACACTGGGTTTTGATATGGAATAGTCGAGATGTTGCTAGCTATTGAGCTAGCAACATCTCTTACATTAAGTCCTATCTCTTGGCCAATTCTTACGGCCTGCGCGGCGATATTGTCTAGACGCATTTTTCTTTCACCACCAGGAATATATTGGGTCCTTACATATGAAATTGGCGTTTTGTACGGGAGGAATATAAAGTCAATTTTTTTTTGTAAAATATATTTAATTAATCAAAGTATGCACCGTTGTTATCTATGCACTTTTGCCATCTCATAGGTAGTTCATTGATCCCTTTACTAAAAAAACCATGGGGGCGAGAATCAATAAACTCTTTGCAGGCGGTTTGGACTGCCGCATTGGAGTTGAATTTTTTTCCTTGTAAGAAGTTGTCCAAATTCCGGAAAAAATGGTAATGTGCTGGAGCAAGGTCCGGGGAGTACGGTGGATGTCGCAGACATTCCAATTGTAGCTCATCTAACTTAGTGGTTGTTTGTTGTGCAGTGCAGTCTTGCGTTGTCGTGAAGCAGCAGTGGCCTAGAGCGATTGACCAATCTCGGTAGTTTAGCAGCTAGTTCTTCCTTCATGGTTTGCAGTTGCTGACAATAGATATCTGCCGTAATCGTTTGGCCAGATTTTAGAAAGCTGTAGTGAACGACACCGGCGCTAGTCCACCAAACGCTCACAAGTAACTTTTTCTGAGTCAATTTTCGTTTAGGGCAGGATTTGGCTGGGTCTCCAGGGTTCAGCCATTGCGACGAGCGCTTCCGATTATCGTACAGTATCCACTTTTCATCACAAGTAATGATTCGATTTAAAATCCCTTCATTATTGTGTCGGTTGAGCAAAGTAACACAGCAGTCGACGCGTGTTTGCAAGTTCGATTCACTCGATTCATGAGGTACCCATCGTTCAAGTTTTTTTACTTTCCCGATTTGCTTCAAGTGGATTAATACACTTTTGTCACTTACCCCGAAGCCTGCAGCTATCTCTGAAATGCTTTGTGATGGATCCGCTTCCACAATAGCCCTTAATTCTTAATTTTCCACTTTGGTCTCCGGCCGTCCACGGGGTTGGTTCTGAAGGTCGAAATTTCCAGAACGAAAACGTTGAAACCGAAAACGTACCGTGCTTTCTTTTGCGACACCAGCGCCGTACACATCATTAATTCTTCGAGCTGTTTCTGCAGCACTGGTGCCACGGTAGAACTCGTACTCGTAAATATACCGATATTTCATGTTTTCCATTGTGCGGTAATAAGCGATGCCAAAGAAAAAAATAATGAGGAAAAAACAAATGAATGACTGTTTTCAAAACTCAAATGTACCAGCTAAATTAATTTATAAATTTGAATTTGGAATTCTTAACCAAAGAGGAGATATTTCAGATCAAAGTGGTCAGTACGACAGAACGCTAATTTCATATGTAAGGACCCAATATTATAACACACTAGCATTGTAGACTGAAATCCCAAAAATAACTGCTTTTTAAATGTTGCTGAGTAAGTAAAATCTAAGACCCATCAAGAGCCATGGGCAATTTGTTAGCGTGACGGAGGGAAGGAACTCATTGATTTCTCAAGCCTCACATTTCGGAGGGTGAACTCAATAGAGGAAATCCTATAATGCACACCGTTTACTCCCAAATTCGAACAAATCGAATTCCAATTAACTAAATTCTGTGTTGGTATTTCGCTAGTTTTAACTTGACTCCTCGCAAATTGGAAATTGAAATGCTTGACATCTTTACTTTAAATTTCAAGATTATTGTTAGACTAAACTGTAAAAAATGATCTATATTGATTTGTAAATAAAAATAATTCTGTAACTTTGGTCCGAGTCCATAACATGATTAATTAAGATACAAATGTCTGAGATTTTATAATCATTTATTTTCTGAATAACCCACGTAATATAATTATTCTAAAATAACTGCATAGAAATACATTAATTCCATTTTCATGTAGAAAAATCAAAAGCCAGACAAATTCATATAACTGTTATATGAATCTGGCTTTTGCTTTTTGTTTGTAATACCTACTATCTATTAATTGATTTAATATATAGCCTTATAATAATAATAGCCTTTTCGTATGAAATGTAAAAATTTATTTTAACAAAATTCATTGTGTTATTATCTATATATACTTATATAGGTACTTAGCAGGTCAAAAACACCCATTCTGTTTTAATAACATTCACATTGGATAGCCATAAAACTAAAACAAAAAAGGATATTATATTATAAATTCATTTTGATGAATATTTGTATAACTACCTAACCTGCAATTATCGTCTCGGGAGGTTTCGACCTCAAAACAACAATTTATTTTAGATTTTAAGATATAATTAATAGAATACTTAAATATGAAAATTTCGGTATAGGACGGATTAGACAAGCGATTGTGAAGTATTTAATGGATATTAAGGTTGTCGAAATGTCAAGGTTTTGCATGACCGGAAACAGATACGCTGTTAGTGATTAAAAATTTGAACTTTATGCATGATGTATTGAAACAATAATGTTAATTAACAAATATTTAGCTTTATCTCAACAAATTACACCACTCACGCAAATAATTTTGATGTAGCTGAAAACTAGATAATATTTCTAACCTTACACCTATAAACCTAAATAACTCTACTTATTGCTAGATATTTTGTAAATTTATCTACACTGTCTTTTGCTTTAGGTAATACAACGGATTAATTACTGAAAAAAATTCTCCAATGACCTACTTTCTTTTACGTAGTTTCGTTAGACAAAATTTCAGTATTTATCCACTTATAGCGATTAAGCTTCATAAACTTACATAATTATTTTGTTTTGTTGGCAGAGACAGCAAAATCGCCAGAAAAGAAAAATGAAAACCACGGTTTTTTTTCGGCTAATTTAAACTAACTCTATAACTTTGTTATTCAGGAAATATAATTAAAGATATGTAGCCATCGCTGCATTGTCCCATAACAGTCGAACTTAACATTTTAATGGCTTAATAACTATGGTTTAACTCGTGGTATCCACAACATTGTGGTAATTTTAATTAAGTAAATTGCTTTATCAGCAAGAGACAATAGCACTAGTGATGGGGGAGAAATTTTATTAATACGTCCCATGATCCGTATCTGTACAACCCATACGGGTGGCCGCTCATTTAGTTAACAAACAGAATTGATTTGTTTGATTTTAATCTATACTTTGTGTTTACATTGATTATAGATTTAAATATGTTTTATGTCTTTCAATACGATATACATATTTCCTAAATAAATATTAACATAATTGTGGGTGCTATGAGTTTCGTTATATTCTGGTTTTAGCTTGAGCGAAAAATATGTTAATATAATAACTAATAAGGAGTAAAGATTAAAAACATTATGCATAAAAAATGCCTGCTAATATATTTTAAACAAATGTTCAATGTTCAACATTTAAAAATTCTACATCAATCAAAGCCGTATTTTCGTTACATTCATACAAAAAAAATAGTAAAATATTTTTTGTATGTCTATCTATTCACATAAGTATAGTTTTTACAGTTGACCGATTTACGTATTATTTAAAGTGTGCTAAGTTAATAAGTAATGTCCTAATAAGGCAAATACAAATATTTCGTATAATGTAAATAATAAACTACATAATTAAGGAAAAAGCTAATGAGTAGGTATAATAGTCATAAGTTATATACCAGGGCTCGAAAACCGGTTAATTTTCCAAACCAGTTAAGGTCATTGACCTCGAATCGGAATTGCTTGCGGTTTGAGTTACCATTTCCGGTATTTGTACTGGTTAATTGAAAAACCGGTTTTATACATATTCCAATTCTGTTAACCGAAATTAACCGGTTTTTTGTGTTTCCTCATGTATACTAAAATACATACACTGGCTTTTGCCCGCGACTTCGTCCAAGTGGTGGTGACTTACAACAAATACAAGTAAGCGCGTGAGAATGAGACGCGCTTACTTGTATTCACGACCACGCGTCACAACGCGTCACATGCTTTGGCGGTGGCCAGCAGGTCGGCTGTGATCAATCTAGGCAAGCAATGTGTGTTTGAGTAAAACCGGTTCATTTAGGTTTTAGTATCGGTTTTAGTGTCGTTTTTTTCCCTAACCGGTTACCAAAATTATTTCGGTTTATCCGAAACGGTTTCCTTTAAGTTAACCAATGAACGAAATTATAACCGGTTAAAGAACGATATTAACCGCTATTTCGAAACTGATTCCGAACCCTGCCTGCAATATAAGCACGTACATACGTATACAATTAAGTGTAATCTGTAATAGAAATCAAATAACATCTTCATTTCATAATGACAGCTCCTAAAGAATAAATTATGTGTGTATGTGCTTTTAGTTTCTTAACCTACACATAAACAGTGAAAGAAGCATGTTACTTACTGGCCTTTTAAGGTAATAAAAATTAATTAGGTAAAGTATATATGTATACACTATAGGTTTAGGTACAGTATATGTGTCATTTACATTCACTAAGGTATTATATGTTTCAATACCAAGAATTTTGTCGATCTTTAATAATGTATTGATAATGCAACTGTCGGAAAGACACGTGTTTCGATTTATGTCAGCAAAACATATGGTAGATATTATTATAGTATATCATAATGTTATTGATATTCACTGAACGATTGCTTATATTTTTCTTAACTCTCAGATAGAAGAAAACAATATCGAGGAAACGATTTTACGCTTCTTCAATAACTATAACAGTGTAAGCTTTTTTAATAATAACACAAACAAGATGATATATATCCACTATTATATTAAACGAGCAATATATATACTAGCTGACCCCGCAAACGTTGTTTTGCCCGATATTAAATATGTATAAATATAGGGTTGCATGTATTTTTCGATGCCAAATCATAAAAAAATAAATAAAATAATTTTGTGCAAAAAATAAAAATAAATGTTTGGGATGGACCACCCGTATCACTTAAGAGTATAAAAAATAGATAACAACCTATTCGCAGATCTACCGAATATACATATGAAATTTCATTCAAAATCGGTTTCTGTTTCGGAGGAGTATGGTAACTAAAAATGTGACACGAGAATTTTATATATTACACGAGATATATCAAACGAGTACAGAAAGCTAAAGATAAAAATATATGTTACAAATACAATAAATGAAATTATATCAGTCACTGTTTGTTTACATTCATGGTGCCAATGTCAAACGCAATATAATAGTTATATTGTTAAAGTCTAACACAAAGTGGTTCGTGGTCAAATATTCGTACAGAGTAGATATTGTCTCTAATAAATTTTAAAATGTTGCTTAAATATTAACTATGCCAAATCTCATACTTCTTGCGTGCAATATGCTTATAAAGGAGTATAAACTTTTCTCTTCACGTATCAATATTATGTAGATATGAAATATAATTATTTCCGTAAAGAAGTACCTCGTCTGTGTCTATACAATAGATGACATATAAACTAATCTTCTCCTGACGTGATGCGTGCGGGCTTAAGAACAACTTTCTCCTATTAAATGTTCTCGACAGGTATCACGGTCCCATAGCACTGGATTGAAAACTATGTGTTGTTTGAGGGCTCTATTTACCGAGTCCTGAAATAAACTATTATTGCAGAAAATGTAAACATATAATGAATATGTAGCATCTCGGCAAGAACAAAATAAATAATAAAAAATTCAATAAACAAAGTAAAAAAGCACATGTAAAAAATTTTAAAAAATTTGCTGTAATAAAAACTTAAATGTGCTTCTCATATCTGTATTATATCCTATTAGGAACACAATTCTATCATTTTATAGAAAAATTCATTGTAGTTTAAAATCCAATCAATTTCGTTCTGAGGTTGTGATGTGATTAAAAGGACACTTATTGCAATAATAGTTCGTACATAGTTTTACTTTTTGTACTGTACTGTACTGTAATAATAAATAATGTACGCACACATGTCAGCATATTAAAATCCTCTTAAAATAATGTATTAACTTTTTTATTAAGAATTTCTAATTTTATATAATCTAGTTTCATGTTTATATCGTACATATTTGTTAGGTTTTGTTTCTATTGCTCACAATTTTTTTGTGACGCAAACAAATAATGTTATAACACGTAAACAACAGTGGATCCATTTACTATAAATATACTGCATTGTCTCGAGGTGAAAATAATAAAGTATAATTTTCCGCAACCTTGATCTAGCAGAGACCTTTATTTTTTCAGACTTTCTTCTTCATCGATCATACTGTGTTTGGACAGGGACGACGATTACGTCAGGTCCTTTATCCTTGAAATCAGAGAAGCCTGTTTGTTTTGAGAAGAAAAATAAGAAAAATATATACGATATAAAGTCGCCTTGGACATATTTAGGTACAAAGCAATTATGTTTACAGAAGATACTACGAACATACAATAAATAAATTATTTATTAAAATACATAAATAATCGAAAAGAAAAGCCAACTGGATGGATACACAAATAATCAAAAAGAAATATGAACTGGAATTCTGTTTGAACAATGTGGAATATATTATGAAATGTTTTCTTTATCGATGCCTTCGATGTCTTAGGAAACAAATACTTATTAAAAATTATGCTATACTTTTATAATATATGTAGGTATATGTTTTGCATTTATGTAAATATAACTTGAATAATAAAAGGTATCACAGGCAAAACTAACAAAAACCGCAATAATAATAATACTCCAGACAATTACACAGATTGTGTGACCCCAAACTAAGCAGTAAGCTTGTACTATGGGTACCACACAACGAACTCTGGGGGAGTTCCCAGTAACACCCAGACTCCAAGCCAATTTAGAAAAGTTGGTTTTCTAAATTGACCTGACCGGAGATCGAACCCGGGACCCTAGCTTGGAAAGCAGATGCATATGCCACTGCGCCAACGGATCAGTCAACGGTAATAAAACATAAATATTGATTTTTGTTTTTTCTAAATCGGTGTGGCTTTCACTTTTGCTATTTAATTATTCTACTAAGTAAATTAATTACTAAAAAATAATAATACTATTCCAGACAATTACAAGTTGTGTAACCACAAACGAAATACTAGGCTTGTACAGTGAGTAACACAACGAACCGGGGGAATTCCTTGTTAAATATAAATATAAAAAGTAAAATATTCATTTATGCTCATACTGTATAAACTAAATAAACGGTTATAAGTTATTTTATTTTATTACATAACAACTTGAAATCTTGTCTCATATTGTACTCTTCACTAATTTTAGTAATCTCTACATACACCCATTTCCAAAGTGGGCGATAACGCCCCCCTGTGGGCGCTGCAGGCCTAAAGGGGGGCGGTAAGAGACCCAGAAAAAAAATGGGGGCGTTGTGTAGAGGCCTGGGGGGTGATTTGTAATTTCATTTAGCTAGGAGGCATCTTAGACAACGACTGCATGAGCTCTCGACTCAGTAGACAAAATAAGTTTGGGAACCTAGACTCTACAACGTCACGACTCATATATGGACTCCAAAACTACAAACAAAAAAAAAGTATGGCTACAAAACTACTTAGTAAACCCCAACCTCGATGTCAGTTTTTAAAAAAAACAGCCTCGAAAGTCGAACTTAGAAGGTAGATTTACAAACCTTTTCAAGCTACAATAACTGTATAGACTAGCTTTGGTTTTTGAAAATGGCGCGTTTTGTACGTTAAATTAAAAAAATTGTAAACACTATTACAAAAAATCGGAATTTCATTGGTTATGTAGGAGTCACTACCTTTTAAACTACTATAAGACAAACTATAATTATGTAGACTAAGAAAGAATGAGTGATGAAAGACTGACGAAGAAAATCTACAGAACGAAAGTAACAGGAAAAAGAAGCCAAGGAAGACCAAGGCTGACTTATGAAGATCAAATAGCCAGAGTGTTAGCAGACGGAAATGTCAAAAGCACTCGCATACCTAGGCGAAAACATGTGAGAAGAATGATGAGATTTGAGGGAGCGAACGAGGTATGTAAGGACCGCGATGCTTGGCGCTCCGTCGTCTATGACTACCCCGTTAGAGATACAGCGTGAAGATATGTATGTATGTAGATAACATCGGACTAAGACGTCACAAACTCGTAATGTCATAGTCCAGAGATAAGAATGACAGAGATAGCAGCAACTTGAACTTAAAAACTGATAACTTCGATATTAATTAAAACTAAATTCTTCTGCACAACTGCGAACCGAAAGAGAAGATTACTTATTACTAATGCATAGAATCGGCAATAATTAAAAAGCCATTATATACATTATAGATACTTCTATATACATATATCATATTGTAGTGATATTAGATTTGTTGTTTTAAGTTTACATGCATATAATTTATTAATGTTAGTAATTAATTATTATTTGACTAACAATCAAAATTAAATAGAAACTGTGACTATAAAAGTAGGATTGCGATAATAACAGATCAATATTAATATCTCTTGCTTTCGTATGGAAAGTAAATACATTACACTTGTAGTTAAAATGATACAATGTTTACACCATTATTCAGGTCATCATAATACACAATAACAATTAGTAATTATCTTGTTTAACATGTACGAGGGCTATATTATAATTAAACTAAAGATATAATTATTATAACAATGCGTATTGATTTTCTAATGTAATATAAGAAAATTCTTCAAATTTGAAAAACAAAATCTACGTACTCAGAAAATGTATTGCGAAAATATTGAAAGGTGTAGACAAAATATAAAAACTGGTCGAGAGCGAGATAGACTAAGTTAATTGAACTTTTCAATTATTTTTTATAACAGCGTTTTTTTGTTTATTATGTAATAAATTTATTATCTATTTTAGTAAAAGAAAGGTAGTACTCATTTTTGTAAAAACAATTTTATAGTAAAAAACTATTATTTTATACATGTACGCCTACAATGTACAATCTGAACTAATTTAATTGATGGAAATATAAAATAAAATCGCAATCTTCTGTAATTGAAAATTAGTCTAGTTTCCCCTCGGTTAATTTAAACTTATCGACAACGATTTTTCTCGGAATCAATAAGATTATTCATCTGCTCTTGCGAACAAAGCTCCTAATGAACTTTTAGCAATTCTTCCAGCTATCGTGTTGTCGTCGCCCTGTCTAAATCTTTTATACCACGTCTTTGCTGCATGTTCAGAATTGAGGTCTGGTGATTGTGCAGGCCACGGCAATACCCGGACGTTTTTCCTTGTCAACTACTCTTGAGTCCTTTTAGCCGTATGGGAGCAAGCATTGCCATGCATCAATATAAAATTTGAACCAAGGCTCTGTGCGAGCGAGTGAATACAAGTCTATTTTTCATTATACATACATATCTCACGCTGTATCCCTAACGGGGTAGTCAGAGAGGACGGAGCGCCAAGCACCGCGGTTCTTTTTTTTATAAATTTTTTGTTACATATAACGAAACGCCCAAAATTTCGATAAGGTACTGACATTATAGAATTTTATTTATTTTTATTGAAGTCTGTTACTATGCGTGATTACAGCAACGACAACAACGTTGCTACAACCGACACCGTATAGAAGTCTCTATTAGAAGCGCTACGAGTATCTTTTGCACGATTTTTTGAGCTACGAAGGAAGTTAAGCTGCCGCCACATTCGATATTTTTATTTCCCTAAGAGCACGTAATGTTTTAAGAGCATAAATAACATAGAACTTAATATATTGGTACTAATCATAGCTTATTTTCATCTTAAAGTTATTTCAGCCCAGTACTGCTTTAATCTCGGAATGTGTACACCATTTGTATCTACTTCACGCCATTGTTATCCATTGCTGTATAAACTTATAGTAATAACATGATTAACTTTAAAATGTACATAACAATATTCCAAAGTATTTTTAAATGTATAGCATTTTACATTATTTCGTTTAATTTTTCGCGGCTTTCCCGGATTTGGTTAGGTTATATTATGTTTAAAAATAGTTTTTGAAAAAAAGTCTACGTTTAGCCTATGTCTGTCTCCAGGCACATTCTATCTCTTTACCAAATATCATCATTGGTTCGGCGGTTCAGCCTTTCCCATTCAAAGTTTCATCCCCCTTTCACCCCCTTAGGAGTAGGTTTTTGATAAAAAGTAGTCTATGTCCGTTCGGTGTCGAATTATATCCATGCTACATCATAATCAATTCAGCGATTTAGCATTTCCCGTACAAAGTCTCGTCTCCTTCCCTCTCGACCCCTTTTCACGAATTTTTGATAAAAAAATAACCTATGTATTTTTGAAAAAAAAAAAGTCTTATCACCGCACCAAATTTCATCATTACTGAGATTTAGCGTCTCCCATACAAAGTTTCATCCCCATTTTTACCCTTTTAGGGGTAGATTTTTGATAAAAAAATTAAACTATTTCCGTTCTTTGATGTCAAAATATCTCCTTGCCAAATTTCATCATAATCGGTTCAGCGGTTTACCATTTCCCTTACAAAGTTTTATCCCACTTTTCACCCTTTAGGGCTTGATTTTCTAAAAAAATAAGTAGCTTATCATAAGCGCAATCACATGTTCTTAATAGGTACCAATTTTCACCAAGATCGGTGAAGCCGTTCTTCAGATATAAAAGGATATACAGACAGATAACAATTTTAAAAATGGTAGAACCGAAGTCAGTTAGTCATAAAACGACTATCTGTCACAAAATTTGACAGTAAAATTGTAATTACAGACAGACGCTAGAGATTTATTTAGTAGTATATATAAAAGTGAAATACCACCCTCTCACAGAATATCGGCGTAAAATAACAGCATCTATTGCTGTTGTGTTTCGTTCAGTGAGTGATAGTGCCAGTGCCGGTTGTCACGTGGCGGCGTGATATGGCGGCGGTGGTCAGTTTCAGTTGATCAGTTTTATTAAAAAAAAATTGTATGTATTATGTACTACATTTGAATATATTTAATAAAAAAACGGGATTAAAATTCTTTAAACATTTTGAACTATTCGTAAACAAAAATTTGTCAAATTATTATTAATACGACAAAGTAACGCAACTTTCTACATTATAGTGCAACAAAAGCGTTCATATTAAACACATAAATATGACTCCGTATGCGGTATTCATATTTATGTAGCAGTAAATTGCTATCAGGCGTAATGTAATAAAGTTAATTTACATAAATTTTCTATAACATTTACATTAGGAACAAATGAATTGAGACTCAATGGAGCAGGCTGACTCGGTGGTACTTTAACACTGTTGTATACAAGATCACAAGTTTAAGTAATAAAATTATGAGTTATGTAGGCGGTATGTAATGATAAACAAATAATATAACCGTTTATTATGTTGAAATTGAGATGTACACCCACGACTTTGACAAAACATATTAAATACTAAGGAAGTTAATGGGTTGTTAGCACTAAACATTAGTGGGAACTGGTCAAGATTATCATCTCTGTACGAGATATATTTTGAGTGGATTTCATTACCGCAGTAATAAAAACAGCACTGCCATGAATTTTGTTTTTACGGTGCCCAGAAAAGGATGGAAATTTAAAAAAGACAAATATTTTAAAAACATAATATTCGTTTGTCATTTACATAATTGAATTGCCTGTTATAATTGACAAAAACTAACAATAACATATGTAACTTGCACTTTATAACTTCGAATGCTAATAGGTAGATATTAGACATTACAATTCAAAACGACTAGATTTAGTATAATATTTGTTAAAGGTTATAAGCATTACATGTAAAGATATTTTATGTTAATATTGTTGTAGATATTATTATAATTATGCATGTGAATAATATTTGTGAATATGTGGGTATGATTACTAGGAATGAATAAAGAGTTGTAAAACAGTAGCTTTGTTTATTGGACGTCTCACACATATTACAATATGTCAAAAATTGTAGGCTGTTGTCATGTTATAAAAAATACACACATAAAATGACTTATGTATTAAATTTTAGGTACATGTATATAGTAGAATAATAAACTATACACAATATGTGTTATCTAAGTGACGTTAAATTGAGTGTCATCCTTTTAAATGAAAACTTGCCTTAATGTAACTACAACAAAAATTGCGTAATTCAATGAAAATGCTTCAACGGAATAGTAACATTTTCAATAATATCTGCCTTCTATTTTAGTCATAAACAAAGAGTATAGGCATATAGAACTGATTAAGTAAATTATGGAGCCTTCTCAAACAAATCTCTACCAAGTAATTTAGAATAGTCCTACAGTAATAACCTTTAAAATGCAGAGACGATACATTTTATAAGGTAGAAAAGCAATTACTACGGTTATTCGTTTATTATACGTATATCAGTTGCGCAAACGCAGTTCAGGAAATGTTCAAATACATTTAGCTTCTTGTTAATCGAGGTATAAGAGTTATGTCGATAAAATGAAGCTGTCATTGACATTAATGGTAAGTATCTTCGACACGTTTGGATTCTATCCTAGATGTTAGAAGTGATCTGGGCCTGTTTCCATTGGCTTTTAACATATTTTTAGAATGCAAGTCTATACCTAATTAGTTTGTTCACTGAAATCCTACGAAGTTTTACGTATATATGTTTATCGAAATTGATTATGTAACAAAAGAATTAATAACATTTAAATATCGACAATTCAAGTGATTTATCTTTATAGGTAGGAAAAGTATAACTTTTCTTTATTCAAAAAGTTGAATAAAGAAAAGCTGAATTAAATGAATGTAATAAATTAATTTGAATTAATTGAAACTAAGTTAAATAAATCACAAGTTTAGTAGAAACAATAATTGATAAAAATAATAACTAATAAAATAATCATTGATTAAAGTAGGGATAATAAAAGCGTTAATTTATAGTTCTAAATATAAGTTAATTAAGTTAATACATAAGTAAAACAGATTAGTACCGACATGTTTTCTTTATTTACTTTGCCGATTTCAATAAATACGACTTTTTCGCCTTTAACTTTCCTTGCATTTCTATTTTGTGTACAAAAGATTTTTTAGTTTCTTGAATAAAAATTTAGGTTGGAAAATAATCTGGGCCCATTTTAACACCCAATGTAATTCAAAATATTCTCGAAAACTACAGCTTTGAAACCAAAAATCTCCCGCATATCAGTTCGTCAAGATTATTATTACCTATAATGCCGTACAAACGACGGCATGGAAATAGACCTCCTTTTTTTTGTCGTGAATTAAAAATAACTACATATAAAGATTGAATTTCGTCGTATGATATTGGACACACGCAATTGAAAACCAGTGCGCGACAAGCTACAACGACAACTCCGCACCGATAGCTGAACATACTATGAGTGTAATTTAGCGATTAATTAAAACTTATACAACCGTGACTGGTGTAATTACTAAGAGATTTGTGTTACGTTTAGTGCATCTAGTTTTATTGGTTCGCTGTGCACCCGTTGAAAGTAGGTGAATAACTGAATATAAATTGAACTTAATATATGTAAGTCATCAAGAACTTGAAATTAACTGACGATACTTCATTGTTTATATGGTACTTTTAAGGCCATCACAGCGCAGTGCTTTTTCATTGTTTTTATGGTACTTTTAAGGCGACGCGTTGGAAATTTTGACGGTAGGGATCTCAATCTTCCTTAGTGACTACAAAACGTAAAAAAGTAATATTTGGTAACCTGATTCTTCATTTCATTGACTTTATTTCACCAGTTACGATACACGATTAGTTAACTTTTGTAGCACAAAACAAAACCAAGGAAACCTCTTATAAAACAGAGATTTACGTTTTTCAGAGTAACGTGACCGATTTATGTTTCTATAAATTCTGTGATGTTTAATCTAATTCTTCAAAATGACAGTCGGATTTTTTTTAATTAATCATAGTTTTTAAAAAATCCAATTCCTACAAATGTAAATCTCTGTTTTAAAAGAGGTTTCTTTGATATTTTTTTTGTGTTACAAAAGTTAATCAATCGTGTATCGCAACTGTCAAAATAAAGTCACTAAAATGAAGAATCAGGTTACCAAATATCACTTTCATACGTTTTGTAGTCTCTTTGAAAAATCGAGATCCCTACCGTCAAAATTTCCAATGAGTCACCTTAACGCCAAAAGCAGAGCACAGTGCTTTCGTGATTAGATCGATATCACGATGACTGTTATGCAAATATGCACTTCATAAGACAGTCACAGAGTACTTGATTCATCTCATCGTTTACATATTATTCTTTTCAATTTTTACATGCTTGTTATGCACATAAATAATATATTCGTACATTATTTTGTAAAAGTAATGTAACACAAAAAGCTAGGAATACATAATGTAAATATGTATAAAAAATAAAAGGAGTATCTTTTTTGCAGAATATTAATTTAGAGGCACCTATTAAACGTTGAGATTACTATCGATAACGCCAAATTAGCAATGTTAGGCTTATCGGAGCGTTAACTAACGTGACCTGAATAAGCAATACACCGTAATTTTAGTAATTAGCGCTGTGCACTTATGAATGAGGAGTTAAAATTAACCATTGAATAAAAAAAATTACCTACATGTAAGCAGTAAATATAAATCAAGTAATATTATAAATAATGTGAAACTTATGGTCATTTTTTCCTTTTTTTCGATTTATGTTATGTTATATTTACTGTTATAGCTTTATGTAGATTACATATGTGTATTTAATTTACGTTAATCAATGAAAAAAAGATAAAAAGGCAGGTAACCTCCAAGCGGGTCCCAGATACTATACCCGGTTAGATTAGGAAATGATTTTCTTTAAATTGTCCTGGAGTTCAGATGTTATAGAGTACGCCCTCAGTTCGTTGTACGATACCCGTAGTACAAACCGAGTACTCAGTTTCAAGCCGCACAATTGTTGTATTATTTAACTCTTATATACGAGTACATACATATCTCCATGCTGTATCCCTAACGGGGTAGTCAGAATAGACGGAGCGCCAAGCGTCGCAGTCCTTACATACTTCTTTCGCTTCCTCAAATCTCATAATTCTCCTCACACATTTTCGCCTAGGTGTGCGAGTGCTTTTGACATTTCTGTCGGCTAACACTGCCTATTTGATCTTCATAACTCAGCCTTGCTCTTCCTTGGCTTCTTTTACCACTCGCTTTCGCTCTATAAATTACTTATCTGGTACATATTTATGTGTTTTATACTTACAAACATACATACATATATCTTCACACCGCATCCCTAACGGGGTAGTCAGAGAGGACGGAGCGCCAAGCGTGGCGGTCCTTACATACTTTTTTTGGCTTCCTCAAATCTCATCATTCTCCTAGCCAAAAGCGAGTGCTCTTGATCTTGTTATATACTTATTACTACAATATTAGTTATTAAGATACTTTGAAAGAAATTTTCCTCGTAACCGGAGCGCCGTTTTTAACTTCTCTTTTTATTTATAGACAAATTACACATAACAGAGTTCTATGAGTCATATCTAAACAGAAATGTTGAGTATACTAAAAAAACTAATCACAAACGTCCGGTGAATTGTTAATATTCAGTAGCACAAAATTAAAGAATCGCATTTAACAATAACACTTTGGTGGTCTTTTTAAACCAGTTAACAACTACTCAGTTTAAACTTGATGAATGTTTTTATTGCTTCACACCGCAAATACGACAATTCGAACGACCAAAGAGAATTACTTTGCGCGCATAACGAACCTGCAAACAATGGTTAATAGTGGGCATTACCTTCTCTGTGACGAATTGTGGAGGTACCCGACGGCAGTTAGACCCAAGAGGTGAAAATACCACATCACACACAATAAGGGCTCTGACAATTGGTGTAATATATATCTCGTATTCTTTCAAGTTTTTAGATAAATAAAACTTGACGTTACAATTTTTTTGACATTTTAAACGTTAACTTACACTAATATATAGAAAGTATTATACTTACGAGGATAAATTAAATTAAGTATAAGAGAAAAAGTGAAGAAGTGAATAGAATGCCAAAAAATATAAACAAAGTAATGATAATGTAATGTACCTACCTATGAATTTAAAACCTGTAAAAATTATGAAAAATAAATGTGTATTTTTGTGATTGTAGATGTAGATGAAATTTTTTTTGTTACTTTTAACTTTCATTTAATTACTTTTTAGTAAATTTTACGGAAAAATAAATGAAAATTAATAGTAACAAAAACATGCTGTGTAAATATTATAACTATGGAATAAAAAATAAAAATTGTAAAACTCTTTCTTAGAAATAATATAAAAATTCTATATATCTGAAATAAAATTATAACTGTTTGTAAATCAACTATAAAAAAAATTAAAAATAACAATTTTTTACGGTTTTATGACATGTTTAAGTAATTTCTCATTCCTTAATGCTTCAAACCGTTTACAAGTCCATTATTAGGACACAAAATGTAGAAGCAATTTCACGTAAAATTTTACCTTTTATAATTTTCACATGGAATTTTTTGTCTATAGCTTATCGTTGTGGAGTGATGTAGAAAACAGTGCTCTTTAACATCTATTTTTTTTCAAGCATACACGGTGGATCACGGTGTCAAAATTTTATATTACTTGCATGTTTAAAAGACATTTGTGAATATCACATCAAAAATTCAGTTTCATTGCCGAAATTTCGAGTACAACCGTTATTAGATTGGACTACAGAGTGTGACTAATTTTTAAAAATGTGATTTACAATGACTACCTCTAATAGTAGATTTGATATTGTGGTTTAATATTAAAATCAGTAGAAAAATAATAAAGATTTTAAAATTTATTTATTAATCCTCAATTCTTTGGAAGGATAAATAAAACTATAAATCACTGTTTTTTTTAATAAAAATAATGCATCAGTTAATATAGCAATTACAATATCGTAATCATAATGGCTGAATCGTTAAATCTCTTAGTACTTATATAACATCTTCATAAACACTTAAAATAAAATATGTAATTTAAAAAATATTCTAGCAAAATTATGCCAATTGCAAACACATCTTATAAGTGTGACAATGCAACAAACGCACTATGTCGAGACTGACTGGTCGACGCAAATATGTCCACTATTGGCGACGCTACCCCATAAATTAAACAGATAAATGGTGCTCCCACAATGGTTTAATAAACCTGCGTTTCTTATGACGTTTGAAAATAACGCTTTGTTTGGCATTCATGGTAAAAAGTTGAAATATCCATTCGCGTTGTGATACAATGGATCAGAATATATAAGGGGAATTTAATACACGCGTGGGCACTTCAGAGCCTGCAAAAAACACGAGTGTCATATAATCTGTCTCATTTTATGGTTGTTTACATTTTATACCTGCCCTAAATAAAGTTTCATGCAAAATACATTTCGTGATGACCTTCGTATACTGGTTTCTGTAAACAAACATTTAAATTAAGCGAACAGATCTCAAAAATCTGTTAGATCTGAGAAAGCTTTAGTTTTGATTTTGTATATTTTGCAAATACCAACAAATCCACCGATAATAAGGTTTCATCTCCTCAGAAAACAGATATTACTTTGTCGTATCTACTTTACTTCGATTCTTTCAGACTGATTATTTAGTATTACTTTGTTTTCTGTAACATCTGAGCCTAAAGTTTCGTAAAAATATGATATTATATAAAAGTGATATTTTAAGTACGTTTCTAAATTATCAATGCTATTATAAGAAATGTAATTTCGACAAAAGTAATCCGAATCAAATTTATTATTAGAACTTTACTCAGACATATTTATGAAAATTATTTTGGAAGTTTATAATATACATAATGCTTGATAGCCAAACAAGGTATTTATAAAATTAAAGAAATACTGTAGAATAACTTTGTAGTAGGAAATAAATATTTAATATTTTAACTTCATGCGCGGTATGAAAAATATTAATTAGAACATATGACATCTATAATGAAACGTCATTAATTCGATAGATAACTTGATAGCAGTTAAAACTTTCTAAAATTTTAAAAATAAATTTATAATGGTATGTAGTCGCGCATAAGTGAGTTCTTACTTCTGAAGAATCTTGATTATAAGCATTATGAAGGGGAGCGCTATAGAATGTAACTCAAGGCGAAAAATAGCTACGTTTTATCGTTATCTCCGAGGATGTGTATGGAAGGGTTGTGATGGACTTAAATGGAAGCCACTTCAAAGCGATGCCGTTGATATGCATCCTCATAAGTAAACACTTATATATACGTATATATCGTCTTTTTATGAGAACTGCGTTTGTGATCTTTGGATGAGTTTACTTCCATCATTTTGGTTGATTTTTTACGGTTAGGATATTGTGGTTACTAGTATTATATTTTATAGCAGCTTCCAAGTACTCCGTTACCAAAACACGAAGTCAATCACCCGTCTCTATACACGGAAATATATGTAGAGATGTGTGTAATTAATAGCTATATCAATAGTAAATAAATTTTAAACAAGAGAAGTTCATTTGCTGAAATTTAATGGAACCTCTGTCACATATTTATTTTTAAGCTAAATTTTATTTATCTTTATAGATAAATAAAATTTTACCCACTTGCATATTAATATAACTTACACATATAAGTGCCTACTTTATATTCTGAAGGAAAAAATTGTAGACTAAGTTGGGAACAAATGCTAGTACTTAACTGTTACCATTATATTTAAAAAGGAAATACCCTACCAAATTATTTCATAAAATATCTACACAAGAACAACTTATAAAAATTACTCTTACGCACTATATTTCTACTTTGATTTTATTTCTAATTGTTTATACGATAAAAGTAATAAAAGCGAATTATAAATTGTATTTTTATTGATGAAGTTCTCTACAGAAACATACATATACATTCAGTCAAGAAAGTATCGGGAATGGATGATTTGTTTATGGTTCCAAATTCAATTTTTTGTTGTTTTTTGTTGTTGTTAGATTGGCACAACTGTTTTCCATTTTGGCGCGGTGTTTGAGTTGCATTTGTTATTTAGATTAAATACAGTGCTGTTTTTAGTTATATCATTCTAGTGTATATTGCAAATTTCATAATGGACAAAAACATCGAACAAAGAGTTTGTCTTAAATTTTGCATCGCCAATGGAATTTCGTGTTCGGAGTCACTGAAAATGTTACAGAAGGTTTACGGTGAATGGACTTCATCAAAAACACATGCTTATGAGTGGTACAAAGCATTGAAAAGCAGTCGAGATGTGATGGAAGATTTTCCTCGCTCTGGTAGGCCATCGACGTCTGCAACTGAAGTTAACATTGCAAAAGTGAAAGAAATAGTGACTGAAAATCCTCATTCAAGTTTGAGAGAGATAGCCGCCGAATTTTCTGTGTCTCACGAGTCAATCCGTACCATTTTAAATAATCACTTGGGTATGAAACATGTTGCCGCTCGGCTAGTCCTAAAAGACTTGAATTGTCTCCAAAAACTCAATCGCATAAGAGTCGCTGAGGACATGCTAGAACGAGTCAATTCCGATCCAACATTCATGAAACGAATTGTTACTGGTGACGAGACGGGGGTTTACGAGTTTGACATGCAAACTAGTCAACAAGCTTCGGAATGGCGCCTTCCAACTGAACCGAAACCGAAAAAACGCCAAAGTCGATCAAAAGTCAAAGTCATGTTGACTGTTTTCTTTAACTGTCGCGGTGTTGTGCACTCGGAATTCTTGCCGGAAGGTCAAACGGTAAATAAAGAATATTATTTGGGCGTTATGCGGCGTTTAAGAGAGCAAATTCGACGAAAAAGACCAGATTTGTGGAAAGAAAATTCTTGGATTTTGCACCACGATAATGCGCCTTCGCACAAGGCCATCATTGTGAATGAATTTTTGACCAAAAACTTAACAAATACCATCGAAGAACCACCTTATTCACCAGATATGGCTCCAGCCGACATCTTTCTTTTTCCTAAACTCAAATTACCACTTCGTGGCACCCGTTTTCATTCGTAGAAGACATAAAGGAGAATTGGCGGCGAGCACTGAACTCAATTCCGGAAAAAGCGTTTAAAAAATGTTTTGATGATTGGATTATTCGTTGGCGTAAGTGTATCTTTTCTGAAGGAGCATACATTGAAGGTGATAAAATAAATTTGGATGAATAACTAACATTTCGTGTATTATTGATCTTTTCCCGGTATTTTCTTGACAGAGTAGTATATCTTCACGCCTTTTCCCTTTCGAAATAAACAGAACTTACACTTTCACTCCACTTCTAGCAATAGGTATTCGGGTTTACACTGTAACACGGTAAAGCGGAAGTTGAGGGGTTGTGAGCCTTACCTCGTATAACCTGTTACCTACAAAACCATGTAAGGCCTTGCGTGAGGAATAGCTCTTTGACATCTTTTATAAACTGAACAGGAAGATAAGCAGCTGATGCGTTATCTTCTGGGCTGGGAGAGAACCAACGCACCAACTGCGTGGAAATATCTACAACAAATAATTACTTATTATAGTTATTTCACTGATACTAATGTTTTTTCAGTTTTAACTTAATTGTTTATTATCAATTATCTCTATACACACACCCGAACCGAAAACACCCGAAAATCTCTGAATCCTGACAACTGATAGATCTGACCAGCCCCTGGTCAACAAATTACATAAAGCAATTTTATCCACAACCTTAGCAATGACATTACTACGGCGGAATCTCACCCATTCTATTTGACTCCCATACACAAAGTAGAGTTACGAAAATCATTATATTTACTACAAATTTATTCAAATATATTTAAGATGAAATACCCATACATGAAGGAAACGTGTAAATTTTACAATATTTGTAATATAATTATATTGTATAATATATATATTATTTTTATCTGTATTAAGCCAAAAATCTAACTCAAGGTTCGCTTCTCAACGAAGCGTCCTTCAAAAATTTGTTTATGAAGTAAATGTAAAAAAGCAATATAATTACCTACATGACTTACAATAAATCAATTAGTTGGAAATACATTATTATTTTCTATAATGATGAAATAATCGACAATATTATATTTTGTGTTACTTTTAATTTACCAAAAAAAGAACCTATTCATAAAATAATCACTTATTTTTACTCTTTATCTTTTCAATTAAATAGATTCGTAACTCTAAGCTATGCCCCCTAAAAGAATTTCGTCCACGCATCGCGTCTTACCCTCTACTGTACATCCCCTCAAAATGTTGGGGGAATGCAATCACGCCCTTTGATTCTTCTTCCGTCCTGTTGAATTAGAAGACGCTTCTAACTACCGAATTAAATTTGTTTAATAACGGTTTGTGTTTTGCCAGCACAATTATTTTTGTTGTAATTACTTTTTAGATATGGTATGCATTTTCGTTCGATGTCTATTGTTCTTTTCATACTATCGATGCGGAATCGTTTGTAGATGGTTTAAGTCCATTCATTTTTTCAATTTTATAGATCCTTCACCATTTTTCAAACAATAATGTACTATTACGTAAAAAATTTTCACTTACGCCCAGCGGGAAACGGCTTGTTTAATATAAAATTAAAAAACTCATTATTAACGTATCGGCTACACATTAACTTAGGATTGCGTAACAATTTCAGACAAAATAGAAGTGAAATTAGACAATTAACGTGAAGATTGGATTTATAAATAGTCACAACTAGTTATTATTTTTTGTTTGTAAATGTGTAATTCTGGTTACACATAATTGTGGTAAAGGTTGCAAAATAATCGGCCATAACATACATTTGGACAAACAGTAAGTCACGACTAAACTAATAAGGTTTCCGCTTTCGCCAATTTTTTCTATATATTAAATAATGCTAAATTATCAAAACTAAAACATTATTCACAAGGGCAATATATTAACAAGTGACTTATAATGAATGAATGTTGACTCTTAAAAAAAAAGAAGTTACTTTTTATCGGGTCAACGAAGCATTGATAAAAAATATTTATTTATTTAAGCTTTAGATCGAAACGAATTTTGAATAATGATTTTCATACTTTAAATTTTCTTTCTCATAACAATCGCGTCATATCAGCTTACAATAGAGTCATTCTTATTTACAAATTTTATCCTTACACACTCACTTCCTGCTCTATAAGAGCTGCATTTTATCCGAGTTCATGCTGAATTGGGTCAACGTCGTGTGAAAATTGCAACAACGAAAGCTATCAACTTACAATAAAGCCTATCGTTCCTAATGCATTTCAATTTAAAAATATGACGTGTTATAATTTTATAAAATATTTTTAAGGGTATTTATATTTTCTATGATTCATATGGTTGATCGTTAGAATAATAAATATTTCAAATGTGTCATATTTATTTATTTTGAAAATCGACGAAAAAATATTTTATTTACACAAAGCGTATTTTTTCAATAAATGAAAATCTTTTGTGATTTCAACTTTATATCCAATATGTTTAAAAAGTATTTCTAAACGTAAAGTCTCTCACTATTTCGAAAAAACCTGTACTGAGAAGAACCGATTAGAAACTCAATTTAATTCATATTTTTTTTTAAATCAATTCTTATTTTTTTCTATATGAAAGGAGTTATTTTCAAAACATTTTTTTACATTTAAGATTTAACAAATGTACTTATGTTCACAATTTAGCTTTACAACGCTCACAACTTTGTTCCGCCGTAATGAGCCAACGGCGTCATTCATTGCGCAAGCGCACGCATTCGCGACGACAACGAACGTCGTCGCCTATTCTCCACGCCTGCTCGGAACGAATCGTATCCGAATACGGGCTCGTTGTTGTGCATGATATGTGATTTTTTAGTAATTGAAAAATACTGTGGTATTGTTGTCGCCTTTTCATCCAGTTTATACGCATTTTTTGCTCTCATTGAAAATGTTATATTTGTTTTGGATCGTCTTAGGAGTTTATTTTGTACGCTTCATATAATCTTTAATTTATGTACACATGCATTGTAATATTTTGACTTATATTATTATAGTATGTATTGTAATCTTATAATTCCGTTTTTAACTCTACGATCCGATCCGATTATCTTTAAAATTGACAAGCGTTTACAGTTTACGTGAAAGTTTAACACTTCAAAAGCACGCTTCTTTTATGCCTGACTATTCTCACGCCAAAATTAAAAAATGCGTTCTTAAAATCAAAGCCCATCAAAACACGAAACGAGCCGATATCGTTTTTACATGCAAATGCGGGCAAGTCATTATCAACTTACCTATTGCATTAAGTCAGTTTGCCCGAAGCTTAATTACAGAAATGTGTGGGCGAAGATGTTCAGACATACGCCAATCTAGGCCCCTGATGACAGAATTACGGCTTGTCCGAACAAAAACCGGTATTAATTAATTAGATAGTGTGATAACGGGAAAAAAGGAACACTATTAGCTAGTGGCTAATGGCCGCCAGCTTTAGTGTCGTCTACGTCCAAGTACTCCCGTTTCGACTTAATTGAATTGAGGCTTGACATGTAAACTCAACAATGTGAAACGCAGACCATAATTAAATTGACTAAATAAGCTCGAACACTTCGTTAACACAGTTTATTTTAATCTTTGTAATTGAAAGAGTCAACTTCAACTGCGTAGAAGAAGTACTTCTATTTTCTTTTCATTTATTCAATAGTACGTGCTGTTTGCATGTTATTTTATAACAAGCACAGATTGTAACTATTTTAATTTATCATCGTCTGTTAAACGCCGATTTTTCATAACACATGTCTAATCTTTTATAAAACTAAATTCAGTAATATCTTGATATATGTATATATTTATAACATAAACGTATTCTCCCAATACAAACGACCTAATCAAAAATTTTAGAATTTTGAGTAATGACTACTATTCGACCCAAAACAATAAAAACTGCTTTTTTATAAATACACCTTTGCAATATCTTTACCTGGATATATCCTTAACGGGATAGGCATATATTATGTTACTATTAAATACATTATTATAACTCAAAATCGGAAATGCTAAACTAACGCACTTTAAGTATAACAATTAACAATACAATACCAATTGTTTAATGTAGTTTATGGAAGACCAAAAAAACATTTTTACTCTCTCATTTTATCACAGTTGAAATGGTTTATTCATTTTACTTTATGGCACTTTGTCATAATGAAATTTTATAACATGCATGAGGGTACTTCATTTCAATAAAAGTTCTACGTAATGTGCATTTTAAACATTATATAACATTTTTTATCAATAAAGTACACCGTTATTTCAATATGCCCATCTCTGTATAATTAATGGTCACACGCCGATCAGTTACGCCTTTTACGGTATATCGTTTATTCTCAATGATATCCAAAATCGGGGTACCAACATTTTTTTATAAAACTACAAAAGGGGTGGCCTTGAAATATTAACCATTCGTATAAGCAGAACTTTAAAGACGGGTTTACAGTTAAATGTTTAACAGCAAATAATAATATAATAATACTTCAGACAATTACACAGATTGTGTGACTCCAAACTAAGCAGTAAGCTTGTACTATGGGTACCACACAACGAACTCTGGGGGAGTTCCCAGTAACACCCAGACTCCAAACCAATTTAGAAAAGTTCGTTTCCTAAATTGACCTAACCGGGGATCGAACCCGGGACCCTAGCTTGGAAAGCAGATGCACATGCCACTGCGCCAACGGGCCAAAGTCAAATGTACCATGCACAGTTTTCAACAAAGTATTCTTTTACTTTTTCGTCAGCTTGCAGAAACAACTCTACTAGAAATTAATACAATGTCCTTTTATAATTGTAGAACAGTGGGAATAGATATGCGTCCGTTAGTTTTTTTTTATACTTTATGAATTATTTACTAACGACATTGGTTATATGGGTATAAATCTTACGAACAACAACAATCATAGTTTTAGGCGGGATTTTGTTGAGATGGTCGTTTATTTTTATTTATTTAGTTATTTATTCATGCATGTTACAGCCAAAATGAATAAAGAATTTATCAAAATACGAAAAAATTGACAAAATTATATAAATAATTACGATATTATTTGTGCAACTGTTTCCTATACTAGTATTAACTGTTGGTATCATAGGAAACAGAAAGATAGTTATCCTGCAACTTCTGAACGAGTTGACTTATTAAGGTCATATTCCCTAAATATATTCGAATCGGTTCGACTTACATCGTCTCCGCGCCACTCTATAACATTGAGAGTTATCCACTCAATTTAAAAGGTCTAAATGCCAGATGCTTCTGAAATATCTTTCTTTATCGTCAAAATCATAAGGATATTTATGTATCTACGTACACACATATTTATCTTAGTATTGAGAATCTTTCTTAGTAGGCCGAAAGAAGAAGATAATTAGTGGTGTTAGGTTATTGATATTTCAGCTCAATAAAAGGCTTAATTCGATTCACCACTGATCTATATCGGTTTACAATATGACAAAACAAATGATTAAAATTCTTTTAATATAATACGCATAGGATCATAATTTATATCTAGCGTATAAACAAGTGTTTACGAACTTTCAATTTATATTACTTCTCGGATGTAAGAACAACATAGCTTTCACGTATGGTATTTTATGCTATCGTAGGGTCCAAGCAAAATTTTATTTACTCGAAATTCGCGTTAACATAGGGTGTGCTAAAAGCTTTGTAAATAGAGCAACTAAGTGACGCGTCAATTTAGACAAAGACGACTGTTTCCCTCCATGCGTGTGACTCATGTGTACAACATATAGATTCGAGTTCTAAAAGTTTACTTTGGTTTAGAGTTGGAAACGTAAACAGTAACGTTAAATTTTCAAGTTTTCCCAGACGTCACGTTCGACTTTTGTTCCCCACATGTGCAACCTTTTTTGCTATAAATTAAATACATCGTATAATATATTGTCTCTACTTACGTATGGATATTACAAGCAATACTAATTACATTTAAATTTAAAATAATTTGTGTATACACATTATTTTCTGGAAGACATCTACCATCATTTCAGAGAAAACTGTATCGAAGAATTCCAGCAAAAAACGAATACAATACCTGTTATAACTGAACTTTACGAGAGAGTCAAGTAAATATAAGTAATAATAAAAGTACAAATAATAGTCAAGCTATGAAAGAAAAGCATCTGTAGCTCAATAATATTAGTATGAAAATCACACATCATTATCTCATTACAATAGTAAATTGAGTTTAAATCTAATAACAGAATAAAACGTAAACTGCTTCTGGGACACAAACTCGTGTTAAATTCTAGGAATTAATATAAATTCTTTATGCATGACAGCAACATTAGTAGTGTATAATTTAAAAAATTATTATGAAAAGTTCTATTTTTACCAAAAAAAACGTTAACGTGTAATAAATTTACGGTAAATGCGGTAAAATTCACATACCTAAATGGTTTCAAAATTATGTTATTCGTAACTTAATACGTCGCGCGTTAGTAAAATATAATTTTATTTAGTAAAAACTTGGAATTCATGGAAAGAGAGATCATATGTAAATGAGAGATTTAATTAGATGTGTCATAAATCATAATAAGCATAAACAGTTCAAAAGTGTACTGTCTTTTCACATTCATTTACTTATTCCATTAAATAAACTAATAAACCCACTAAACAGTAATACTAATAAATCTATATGAAATGACTTGAATATTTATATCAAAAAATGTTGATATTTGTAAAACCGTGCCAGAAAATAAAAGTAATGAGTGATAAAGCTGATAATTTATAACCTTATAACAGTTCTCTAGAAAAGAATAAACACATTGAAATACTCATTGGCATACAAGTTTATATATACACAGTGTTAGTATATTATTCATTATTATTATTTACGTATAAGTAAATAAGTATGTATTATTTATGTTTTAGAGGGCCTTTGCTCAGCATCAGTAGGGTGCAAACGCAGACTAAGATGAGTTTCAGAATTGTACGCCATAGGTATAATACAATTACGAAATATGTATTTTATTCTAATACATACACAATTAAAAGGCGAAAGATTTGTGCGTTTTGAAGGGAAACCAGAGAACATACATATCTTCACGCTGTATCGCTAAAGAGGTAGTCAGACAGGACTATTATAATGTTGTTTATTAATTATATTATAAAACATATTCGTTACTGTGTTACGTCATCTATAAAAATATTAATATGTACAGAGAAAATTTCGTACCTTTTTTTAAACATACCATTTCCATAGTGTGAGATTTGACATAGTTAAAGTTTATATGTAAGAGTGCAGAAAGCTAAAATTAACGTATAAATAATATGTTACGAATACATTAATTTAAATAAGATAAAACATTCATTGTTTACGTTCTTACTACCAATGTCAAACACGTTATAGTTATACTGTCAATGTCAAACACATAATGGTTTGTGGTCAAACAATCGCACAAAGTAGAGATTGTCACTTCACTTAACCGTTTGCTAATTGTTTTAAAATTTCACAAAGTTGCTTTACTTGCCTAACTAAAACTAATATACTTAAACCTGCTGAGCAGTGTTTGGGTAGATACAGCTTGTCTGTTGTAAATGGCTAACGGTTAAAGTTCTTTGGAAACCGTAACCTAACCAAATAGCCGAATCTAGCTTGACATTTCAATATCATTGATATTGAGTACTACCTATTAATATCTGCCATTAAAATCTGTATCTGTTTTCATCCGTTTCACACTCTATGGTTTATTTGATCTTTATATAAATCGATTAATTAATAAAAGCCAAACAAAGCTGTCCTAAAAACTAATTCAATATATCTGTAAGTAAACAGTTTATTTGCTATACCGCGTGACTCCGGCGCCAGCTGTGCGGACAAGGGTGGCAAACGAGATACAGAGTAAATAATAATCCAGAAAGTACATTTGACAATCTTAATTTAATTTTTGTTATTACGAACGACCAATGTTTTGTAGTTCGTATAGAGAATTAGTGAAGAAAAATGTACAGCTGATGAAGATTTATAGAATAGGATATGAATAATTAATAATTTTGAATAAAATTGTGAAGAAATTATTTGAATTTCATTGATGGAGTCATTTGATTTCAAACTAAATAACTTCAGACTTTAAAAGGAAAATTTAACACGAACCTTTTATTTGGAATCACGTTTTGATCGAGTTGCATCGACCGTGGTCTCAAGCAAATTGCTCAGAAGCTTCAGACTTTATCAAATATTGAATCAAATTCAAATAATTTTGCATAAAAAAAGCAAACGCACTTACTATTAAATATTATAAACTGTATTCGAATCCGCTTATTAATTGTTGCGAAGATGTATCTATCTACCATTTAATCAATTTGTTCGAAAATACCGAACCATCTGTTGCACATTCTCAAATTAATCTTTGATGTTTCGCAAATATAGGTTTTTGTTTCAGCACTGATCGGGCTTCTGACCGAAGGTCGCCAGTTAATCGATGAAGATATTATTTAGGAACAACTACTGCTAATTGAGAAGATCTAAAATTACTTATGACACAGATTAATGAAATAGATATATGTACATACAAATCATAAATACAAACAAATCATGACGCTGTATCCCTAACGGGTTAGTCAAAGAGGACAGAGCGCCATGCTCTAGCTAGTCTTCACATAGTTTTTTCGCTTCCTCAAAGCTAGATTATATTAGATTAGATTAAATAGATATAAAAGCATTTATTATTAAATTCAGGAATTTTAACTAACATAAGTATATGTTTATATTAATTTAATTTCTAATAATATAAATAAATAATTTAATTTTACAAATCGCTTTTGAAACCAAATTAAAATACAAACTCTAATAATAACCGTCAATACATTCCGTGTGTCAGTACACAATAAACATAAGAGCAGTTAATACTATAATTCGGTTCAAGTCAAAGCGATCTCGAGGAGATGCAGTCGATGTCACTGATCGTACATTGTCGCCCGAGATGACTCCGATACCGTAATATGATAATGCTAAGGCAAAAATGAAGTGAGAAGAATAGAGCACAGCGGAGCGGATTTCAAAACGAAACAATCAAAAAAATACATATTTTAATATAAACTTTATTAGTAACAAAAAAGTACATACATACGTTAATATTTACAAACTTCAAACTACACATTATCTTAAATAATAGACTTCCTCAAAGCTGCCACTTAGAAAGCTGTCATTGCTTAAGGTGCCCAGCAGACTGGCAGCATTACCTCTTTTAATATTAATTAATGTTTCTACAAATTTTTACACGTCACATAAAGCGCACGTAATACTTAAATAATAATTGTTAATTTTATTGTATTTGCACACAATTTTCTATTTCATTCCAATCCAAACACCTTTATTCAAGGTTTTTTGAACATCGAATCTACCTGTGATTGTAAAAAACTTATACTGAGACGAAACGGCAAGAAACTCAGTCAGATTTCATTTTCAATGAACAATGTTCCTCTTTGCATCTTTGTATCTAAAGTTTTTATACAGTTATGTCATTACTTTATTACGCAATTTTACATAATATATTCCACTTAATATGGTGTTTTCATTTGCGTTAAACTTACCATATACCTATTTATACATTATAAATAAATTGTAATTCAATTCATGACTAAATTCCAATACGCAACACATTAGTTCTCACATTTAACTCTTAACATAAAATAAGCAACGCCAATATAAGCTCTATCTTATCTGATGTCATTTATGGGATTACGGCTAGATGAGACCGATATCGCATAGATGGGTGGTTGAACACCGAAGAATGCTTAAGAGAAATCGTTCAATGAATTTCTAGCTTTGTTTTTATGTTAATTAAGGGTAACCAGTCTGACTAGTATAAGTTCAAACTTCCGTTCTAACTGTTTGAATTTTACATCACACGTTATTTGGGTTTCTGTAAAATTTGTTCAGTTAATGAACTTTAACATTTTAACAAACAGCTTGAATAAGATTTTCAAAGATGTTTCTTCATTATGCCTCTTTGTGAACTTATTAGGAAATTGTGTTAATTGCTAAAGTATACAAAAATTGGTGTTGTTACACGAAAATAATAAAAACAACAACGATCTTGTAAAAGAATAAGGTATCACATAATATTTTTATTTCATTATATGTAGTTACATGTAATGAATAACATGTTTATATTGCGGCTATACAAAAGACATTTTTTCCTCTGTAAGTAATAACACGCGCATAAATGATTTAGTAAAAACTTAAAAGCAACAACATTTACAGTTTATGTAGGTGCTCAGAAAGTTATGTCAACTACAGTGCGAGTATAGCCCAATCATCCGACAATTTCCAATTGTCTTTGAAATGGTATTTCGAGGCGTTTTGTGACCGCAAGCTTGATTGCCTGCGACGAACCGCAACTCAGGCGATATAACGATCTTGATAGTCACGTGCTGGTGGGCTCGGCTCTTTTTGTTCGAAAATCATTAGCGTAGTAACGGTGGAAAATCAGTCTCGTAGAATGGGTGCACATGAACGATTATTTGATCGAAGAAACCATTCTAACTTTTATTAAATAACCCTCCTTCGGCAGTCGGGTAAAAATATATATGTATCGTTTTACAAAAATCTTCTTATTCATTGTAAATTTTAATCTTAAAAATACAATTCTACTGTAAGTAATAATTATTACATTTACATTTTTGTAAGCTCAAGTGGCATTCCTAGTAAATATAAACTGTTATTTACTTTAGCGATATCAGCAAAGGAGTACTTTCTCTCGATATAATAAGTTTGTAAAAATATTCCGTTTTACTCAATAGATATAATATTATGAATATATAAAACAAATAGTGAATGATGATTAATTACCTATTTTTAAGATTCTAAGAAGATTAGGTAATTAATCGACATTAATTATTTCCATGTTACATTTGCATATATAAATAAATATACACGTTGTAGCTGTTTGTAGCTGATGATATATAATAATATGCACATAGTTTTTATTTTCAATAACCATCCGACGATCCGGCCGCAGCGCGCAGCGCGTGTCATCCTATTGCGGTGACCAACTTCCATTTTTTTGCCGGATGTTTCAACGTGCGGTTTGTACCGACACTAACCTATCGTATTACTGATTTTTTACTTTTTAGACAAGTCGCAAATAACAGTAGTAATTTACTCTATTTTTTAACTAGCCGTATAACTGGAATTATTTACTTAAATTATGAATATTTAAACTAAAAATTTCTGCGAATTAAGGTTAGAAAAACGAAGGGGTTCTACAATAACACTAGATACCATTCAGGTAGAATCAGAATCTGAAATCAATGTTTTACATTCCCTCATATTTAAGTCTTTTAAGAACAAAATAACCAGAAATAGGTATTCTAATTTAGCTACCGGTATTCCAAAAAATCTTTGATTATCCTTTTATGAAACCTAAATATGTAGACGGCGGAACTAATCATAAGTTATATACCAAATTTATAAAAAATTCATTACGGAGATAAGTATATGGATACATATATTTATGATCGATGCTGTTATCGATTATATAGGTGTGTTTGAAATCATGCTCATAGTTTTAATTACGACTACTCATGATACAAATTACATTAAAATTGGTTAAAATAAATCTTTAACTGTGAAACCATAAACTTGTCATATAGGAGCGCACATACAATACAAAGCTGCTTGTGTAGGTGTGTCGACGCGGGTCGATCGGTAACTTAACTCATGCGATTTGATATTGGCTCTGTACAAATTACACCTGTCAATTGAGTATTCAGTCGTGGATTTTAGGTAAGGTGCATTTTCTCTTTGAACTGGCTAAGTTTAAATTCGAGTTTTCGGGATCGAGAGTATGGTCTTTTTGCCGCCACAATTGAAATAAAGTATAAATGGTTCTACCTTCGGAACTGTAATTCTGAAATAAAAATTAAGATAACTTTTTTTAGATTTTCCGAATATCTAGAACTTTGCTTAATAGTTTTTTTACTGTTTGTTTAATAATTCAGAAGTAATGCCAAATCAAAATCGAACAGTAATTTAGAGGATTACTACAATCATCTTTACACTAATTTTAATGAATAAAGAAAATGCAAATACTCGTAAAATATAAGCAATATTTAATAAATATATTACCGGCTGATGCCTATGTTTAAATAACTTACGTTTAAAAAAAAATGGTCATAATTGTATTTTTGAGATAAGTTTTCAACAAAGCTTTCGTTATTTCCATATAGGAAATCTCCGACACATTAGAATGTGGGAGTGTCAGCCATCATTCATTTCACGTGTTATTTTATCCGAACCGCCTACAGTTGTGTCCACTTGCAGCATTATGAAACAACATTCCTAATACAATATAGCCTCTGTCTAACAATCACTTGAACTGATCTCCAGAAAGCATTTTTAATCAACATTTCTCATCCAGTTATCCGTACCTACATAACATACGGTTATTGTAGCGTAAATTATAACAAGCACTACTATTAGTTGAGTTTTACTTCTAATTAGTGTGATGTGACATTTCCGCTCAAAATCATTTTTTTGTATATCGCTACTGTTGTAATTATTTTCTAAATCATCCTCTGAGATACTCATACTAATTGTAACTTTAATAATACATAATATTGTATTCGTAATTATTATGTAATTATATTTTTCAACCAATGTACCTAATATCTACATTTCTATATTTCATTCTCAATACGCTTGCCACAGTGCAATCTGTGACACTTTTAACACAAACGCGATGCATTTATCATCTTTTTTATAGAGATGTCTATTGATCTTCTTTTCAAACTAAGGGCCTCTGCTTGGGTTACCCATCAGATCAATTTAAAAATAAACTTTTCCAAGTAGTCTTGTGGTTCGAGTATTACTCAGTACACCTGAAATTCGTAGGGTAATACCCATAGTAAAAGACTAGGCTTAGTTTGAAGTCGCGCAATTGGTGTATTTGCCTGGAGATTATTTGTTACGTATATAGCTAAGTTGGTATTCTGCATCTGTTAACCTTCTAAGACCCGCGTAGGAAAAATTACAGCTGGCAAGTTTTATTATTTTCCCTCACTCACCATAATAATGTATCAATTTAGATGTTTGTGGGATACTGCTTGAAACATCTGAAATATACATAGAAACTAGTGATTAGTAATAATATATATGTATAATATGTATACAATAAATATGAACTCCAAATTCGACTTCAGCATTCTTAACTAGTATCTACTCTACCATAAGTTAAGTAGTAGTTATTGCATGAACATTTCCATGGAATAATGAGACACTATAAGTTAAGTAGTAGTAATGACTACTACCTAACTTATGATATTGTGTAGTAGTGATGTTTCGATGTTTGATATTGACGCTAAGTTAAGGTCATTTACTGAGATTGGTGATATATGGCAATCGTATCAAGTTTCTATGCTTCTTAATCTACGTGAAGAAGTTCGAGCTATTGCCACATAATGGTAATCGTTAGCCTTATTTAGTTAGCAGCTTGAACACTAGAATCTCTAGATAGTAAGTGAATACGATACGTGGGCCTTTAAGTTTAAGCTGGCACACTTATACAATACTAACTGTTTAAGACAACGCGTTGCTGTGACGCGCGTGGAACAAACAAACATTTACATTTTTTTAAATTACATTACATTACTTTTAGAGTTTTGCGTCACAAACATAAGGAAGTAAATTATATATATATATATATATATATAAGATCACTGCAAATTTCAGTGTAATATGGATATTTCTATCATATCTAGTCGTGTAAGTACATGCTTAACTCATACAAATATTGCATACAATAACAATGTATAAACGTCCTTTTTCCGAGGTTTTTCTTTAGATCACTCAAAACAGAACAGCCGTCAACAGTATAACGAATAAAAGCTTATACAGAAAACTTCCAAGGATAAGTGTAAATTCACATATAATTTAAATAAAATAATAGTGCACTATTGTCATACTTGTGACATCATTTTCCAAGTAGTATTATGAATGAATGAGCGAAAGTTGGGTGCGGAGGTCACGAACGTTCTTCGTGATGTTTATTATGCGACACTGTTGTGTTTGTGGTTTTATGACTGATTATCGCAATAAATGACGCTCGATAAAGCTTTTCCTATATTAAATTCTTAGTTTGTTTAGTCATGGGTGTGATAAATCGCGATAAGTCGTATGGTAACTACTCACAAAAAAATCCGTTATTAAAAAAATGGTCAAGTCGAATTAGACGCTACAGGGTTAATTTAAAAATGTTAATAACCTCTTAGTGCAAAATTCCTGTCAACATACGAGTACCTTTTGTTCTACGACTTTATTCAAAACTACGTATTGATATTCCTCAAAAAATATTTGTTAAGTTTTGTTGTACTGTTTGAAACGTAATTACTCTGTACGTAATTCCAAAAATGCAGTGCTAGCGCACCGGGCCTCAGCGCCTCTTGTGTGCGTGTGTCGCTTTAGCTACTGGGTAGAGTAGGTGCCATTTTCAGAAACATTCAATGTGTTTTTATTTTTGTATGAAAGAAAAAACTTATGAATTTTTGAAAATCGTAAAACAAAAGTTATTGGGGATAATGTTTAGTTCAAAATACTAAGAGGTTATTAGTATTTTTAAATTAACCTGTATACAGAGGGTTCCGTATGATATTAAATAAATAAAATCGTAAATTTCTAAATTTAATTTATGGGAATCTATAAGACCTAAGAGTAAGACTTTTGATACATTTTTCTACAAATTTTAGTTAAACCTTAAAGTAACCTAAAATGTTTAAAATTCTATATCAAGTATTTTTGGAAATAATAAGGGCATGATCGAGTCGAATTCGAGTACGTACACACTTTGTCTTCTCTTTAACCCTCTTATGGATTCTTTAAAATGTCAACTAGTGCAAAATAGGTGGATTAACAAAAAATATGTATCACATTTCGCATTATTAGAATGAAACTGTCTTAATTTAAAATTTTGAGATTTTGTATTGGCAAATTATGACAATGAATTCACCTTAAATAATCAAATAGATTTTTCACGGATACGTGTTTTAATATTCTCACGATATGTAGGTAATGGGGCGGGCAGATGTAGGTAAGTTCATACTATATCAAAATAGTAGATATTTTTAGGCTTATAATTTTAACCCAAAATTTTGAAATTTTAAATTAAATCACTTTCATTCTGAAGATTTTTTCTTTCATTTATAGTTCCGATAAAATCGACTGTGACAAACCAACCGAACGAGTAGACCATCAGCCGGTCAGACGGACAAACGAAGAGACGAATAAGTGATTATAAGAGACGAATAAGATCCGTTTTTCCTTTTAACATACGGAACCCTACAAAATTATTTGTTACATTATATTAATTAACCTAATATTTAACATAGTAATAGATTTAACAATAATAAAAATACGTTTAAGTAAAAATATCAGTAGCAAATATTATTACTGTTTATTAGTGATATTGTACATTGTTATTAATAAATATAAATAACTTCATAATAAATAATTTATTATTTATGAAAATGTGTAGTTTTAAGTTTGTAAATATTAACGTATATATGTACTTTTTTCTTATTAATAATTGTAATAATTAGTAATCCTTAAATAATATAATTTGATTTTGATATAATAACTTAATAAAACCAAACTTTTTTTCTTTTGTAGTTTTGTAATTGGACGTTACTGGTGCTTTTAAATTTTGTGTCTAAATTACAAGCTACATAATGAGTGCCTACTTTGGGAACACTCAATTGATGTGACGTCGGAGCATTTATTTCATTTATATTTTTAAACAGCAATAAATAATTTTATTAGTTATTTTCATCAGACCAACATACCATTCATACAATGGTTTGAAAATAAGTTGTACGCTATAGGTGGTACACAGAGAACTGTAGTAGCACTCTTTAGGCTCAATTAATCTGATTGAGAATCATATCTGGAACCTTTTGCTTCTTGAAATACAAATGTACTAGCCACACCAACGCAACGGGCCCAGCAATATTACCCGAATGTTTACTCCGCATATTTGAGCTTTTAAGGAAAATGCTATTCCAGAAACGATAAGACACTAAAAACTTCGATAAACATCATACAATTCATCACGTTCTGTCTTATTCATTGAAAAGGAGAGACTAAAACGTTTACCGCAGCAAAGTACACGTGAATCATTATAATGATTTGCGAATTTATCACTCGCAGTCCTGAATACAAAATAGGTTCGTTCACAATGTGCATTATCGCTTATGACTCATAATAACGGACCTCATCGAGTAGGAATTTCCTGGGTTTACCTTTAACTTTGAATACATTTATTCCATTAACAAAGTTCACTTAATTGACCTTTCAATCAAATTTGAGTGATGATTCTGTGCAATGGAATAAATCACACTATCGATATGATGTTATTTGTTCGTAGTACAGCTTTTACGACGAAACCTGATTATATACTTATACTATGTATGATTTTATATAAATACATTATACCGAAATGCAGAAAAATAAATATATAAAGAGATTTTTACAGATGGGTGAATTGAATAAACTTTAACCTATGATCAAAACTAACGCTAGGTTTAAGCAACAGCAACATGACAAATTGTATAAGGTATGTCATACGCTTTTATAATTAATATTGCAAACATTTTTATTAAATAATTATAATTATTAATGAGATTTGAGAAGGCGAAAGGACTATGCGAGGACCGTGATACTTGGCACTCCGTCATCTCTGACTACTCAAACAGGATCAAGATCATTAAAGATTTTTTGTGTGGTAGAGCCATGCTGCTGCATTGCAGCACGGCCGGCTCCCCCGGTGAAATACTACCCTCTCACAGAATATCGGCATGAAATAAAAGCATCTATTGCTGTTATGTTTCGTTCGGTGAGCGAGAATGCCTGTGGCCATCTCCTCCCTGTGGCATTGTGTGCCACGTCAATGCCTATTCAAGGTACGTGGCCCACAAATTTGTTTTCCTGAAAGAATTTCAGCCTACGATAATGTCATACTGTTACAGTTGGACTTTACGTCCAGAGTACAAGGTCATTTATGGAATAACACGTGACACGTGTTACTTTCAGGGCTTAGCGACGTGTCACAGAATCAAGCAAATAATTCTAATTGGCTAGCGACGTTGAGAAAAATGTTCTGTTATTATTAGTGATAATTATTTTCTAGAAAGTTCTATGGCCTCTTTTTTCTCAGGTTATATACTTTATCACGCTTTATACATACACATGTATTCTAACTCTCAAGGTGCTCAACAACCTGTCACATCCGCAGCGTTAATGCTTTCCGCAAAGTTACTCTCTTCGCAAAGGATATTCTCTGGACGAGGAAGTTAAATACTTAGAAGAGACCCCTTGACAGTGCCATGACCACGATCCCACCGCGTTTTGACCATGTTTTGGTCGTCGTCGACCGTCTTAATTCTCTTATTTGCGTGATGAACGTTATTCAGACATAAAGTAACTTTGTACATGACATGTGTACGGCCCACCGTGACGTACGCCAGTGCTGTATTCGCTCACGTTGCGCGCTCTCATATGAATTCTCTCTAGGTGATATATAGAAGCGATTCATGTGCAAGACCATTGCGACCGGTGCCCTTCCGTACGTACGCAACGTAGACTCTACACTATGATTTATTGGTTGTCCACCACAACTCAAAGTATAAAAGAGGCATAAGAATCCTTCTCATCATCACTCATCATCACTCCTTCCTTCAGCCAAACCCCTCGTGAAGCTCGTGGCTATCGAAGGATGGGAGTGTGGGCTAAAAAGATAACGGTCGAGACCTATTTCAATTAACAATACTTCGGTAATACGTACATACATATCTTCACGCTGTATCCATAATGGGGTAGTCAGAGAAGACAGAGCACCAAGCGTCGCGGTCCTTACATACTACTTTCGCTTCCTCAAATTTCATCATTCTCCTCACACATTTTCGCTTAGATATGCTTTTGACATTTTCGTTGGCTAACACTAGCTATTTGATCTTCATAAGTCAGCTTTGGTCTTCCTTGGCTTCTTAGCACGTGCAGTCTAAATGGGAGCATTTCCCTTTATAGAAAGGCACTATGACTGTGCTACACCAGTTTCGGAAACCTCTCTCTTCTGCTTAGGTAGTTTTAAAATGTTTTTTAGTGACAAGTCTTACCAATTGAACGATAAGTACATCTTAATGTTAACAATGCGTCTACATGCCAAAGCTCTAGAAAGCCTAGTTCACGATATGTAAGTCCTAAATGTTGTGTATCACGTGCCATTCAATAATCGACCTACTTTATGTATGATATGAGATATAAAACTTTACTTTCAGAACAACAAAGTTATGTATCAGGTACTTTCAATACGCATTGACAATAAAAGTTGGTGTGCCTAAAAATTACATTATTATTGGGTGTGAATACATATGAAATTAGCGTTTTGTCGTACTGACCACTTTGATCTGAAATATCTCCTCTTTGGTTAAGAATTCCAAATTCAAATTTATAAATTCATTTAGCTGGTACATTTGAGTTTTGAAAACAGTCATTCATTTGTTTTTTTCCTCATTATTTTTTTCTTGGCGTCGCTTATTACCGCACAATGGAAAACATGAAATATCGGTATATTTACGAGTACGAGTTCTACCGTGGCACCAGTGCTGCAGAAACAGCTCGAAGGATTAATGATGTGTACGGCGCTGGTGTCGCAAAAGAAAGCACGGTACGTTTTTAGTTTCAACGTTTTCTTTCTGGAAATTTCGCCCTTCTGAACCAACCTCGTGGACGGCCGGAGACCAAAGTGGAAAATGAAGAATTAAAGGCTGTTGTGGAAGCGGATCCATCACAAAGCACTTCAGAGATAGCTGCAGGCTTCGGGGTAAGTGACAAAACTGTATTAATCCACTTGAAGCAAATCGGGAAAGTAAAAAAACTTGAACGATGGGTACCTCATGAATTGAGTGAATCGAACTTGCAAACACGCGTCGACTGCTGTGTTACTTTGCTCAACCGACACAATAATGAAGGGATTTTAAATCGAATCATTACTTGTGATGAAAAGTGGATACTGTACGATAATCGGAAACGCTCGTCGCAATGGCTGAACCCTGGAGACCCGCCAAATCCTGCCCTAAACGAAAATTGACTCAGAAAAAGTTACTTGCGAGTGTTTGGTGGACTAGCGCCGGTGTCGTTCACTACAGCTTTCTAAAATCTGGCCAAACGATTACGGCAGATATCTATTGCCAACTGCAAACCATGAAGGAAGAACTAGCTGCTAAACAACCGAGATTGGTCAATCGCTCTAGGCCACTGCTGCTTCACGACAACGCAAGACCACACACTGCACAACAAACAACCACTAAGTTAGATGAGCTACAATTGGATTGTCTGCGACATCCACCGTACTCCCCGGCCCTTGCTCCAACAGATTACCATTTTTTCCGGAATTTAGACAACTTCTTACAAGGAAAAAAATTCAGCTCCGATGCGGCAGTCCAAACCGCCTTCAAAGAGTTTATTGATTCTCGCCCCCATGGTGTTTTTAGTAAAGGGATCAATGAACTACCTATGAGATGGCAAAAGTGCATATATAACAACGGTGCATACTTTGATTAATTAAATATATTTTACAAAAAAAAAATTGACTTTATATTCCTCCCGTACAAAACGCCAATTTCATATGTAAGAACCCAATATATTGCAATAACGGTGCAGAAAGTACACCGGAAGCAAGGGCATAAAAAAGTTACATAGTTCTTAGTTTGGAAAAATATCGGAAAAATAAAGGAAAAATATTTGAAAAAATGAAAAATTCTCGAAAAACTTCAAGAATTTTTCTTGAAAAATTTCAACCACTCGTCGCTAGTCAGGTGACTCGCTTGCTCGTTTGCCTCCTCTTTTATATAAAAAAAAGATGTCACAAAAGATGAACTTTAATAATTTTGAAGTTTGGTTACAGTTTTTTTAAACGCAATTTTGTAGCCCTTTTTTATAATTTGGAGCCTAGTGGCGTAGCTACCATTATCCGGAACTTGAATATCATTATGATATTTTCAACTTATTTATTATGATTTATGAACTGTAATGAACTTTTCTTTATTAAACTCATTCATAATTTGCTATATATAACATTTTTACTTTGTTTGGAAATCAATGAATAAAAAGAGGTGCGCTAAGACCACATGAAGTGAAGCCAATAATTACAAAAAAAATAAGTCAACTCCTATTTCATACAATAACTTAATAAATTGTGACGTCATGATATCATAAAATTTGTATGGTAAAATAATGAAAGTAAATTAATTCATATTCTCTTACTTCTATTATCAAAGATAAAAACGCTGGTCAAAATGAATTACGTATCCATGTGCACAAGAAGTTGCGCAATTAGACCCCTAATATTTTTGGAAACAATTTCGAAAGTTCAACTCTTAAGTTCGTAAGTTCGATAGTTTTAATATCCATTCAGAACTAAAGAAAAAGAACATAAGCAGAAGTAAAATCGATGTTTCATAATAATCTGGCAAAAAATTTAGTCTTACATAGATTAAATATTTAGATGTAGATTGATAATAATAACTATGACAATTAGATATATAAAATTACATTTATTAATAACAAAAAAGTTATTAATAACAAATAAGTTATATGTATAGAATCTTAGAAAGATATTATATTATTAGATATGTTATTATTCAGAAAACAAAAACTTGCTATGGCATAAATCATTTTAATTTAATATGTAGAATAATGCATAGAATTAAATTTAAAAAAAACAGCTCGACTCGTGTTATACAACTTGGCACTTACTAAACTATCTTAAGATAATAAGGATCGAAACCCTTTGAAAGGGTGCGGACAAGAGTCAATATTTGCAAATATAAGACGTTATTTAGATGCAAGACACGATCTACCCTCGGACTCGGCCTTCTTATGCAAATGCCATATCTCAGTCTGTTCAGTAAGTTTTATTTAGTAGAATCTCCTAAAACCTTTCAGAATAGATATATTAAATTTTTCATAACTGCCCACTCGTCGTAAAGGCTGTTCTACACTTAGCTATTATAATACCGTGGATTTTCTTAACAATTTATTATATAACATGCTTCAATGTACTGTACATTTTACACATAGAATAGGTAAACCTTGTGATGAGGAGCCGCGACGGCACTAACCATACAACCCAGATAGCGCTAAACCTGGCTCTAAATTTGATTCCGGATCGGGTCAATTAAAAAAAGCGAATTTCGCTTAATAATCTTAATAGGCTCATCATTTGTTCCGTTAAATGCCTGAAAATGAATAATTATCTGGTATGCATTATTTTATCTACCTTAATAAAAATGTATGTAAGATTCTTTTTGTTTTGAAACAAGGACAGAAAATCAGGGACAAATTAAACATAAAGCGGTACTATGCGTAGTCGAAATTCGATGTTTAAAATCAATTATGCTTTATGAATATTGTTTTTATATATAAAGATAATAAATGCACCACAAGATAAATATTAGAAGATAGAATCGAAAGATCTGGACAAAATTAGACATGGAAAACGAGACTTAAAACCAAAGAAGGATAAATACATAAAAATAAAAACAATACACTAGCAAAATATTTATTTAAAAATATTGTTATACGGTAAAACAAATATAAATTTATTTATTTAATACTGTATATATATTATAATATTTACTACATAAATCATGTCCCAGTCAGGTCAATTTAGGAAATGAATTGTCTAAGTTGGCTTGAAGTCTGGCTGTTACTGAGAGGTCTCCAAGTTCGTTGTGTAGAACCTGTAGTACAAACAAAGTGCTTAGTTTGGGGTCACACAACTGGTGTAATTGTCTGGTGTGTATTATTATCATTTATTAACCACATGTATACATACGTGAGAAAGCGTAAATTTTCTTTCTTTAGATAAAAGTATATGTGGTAACGTACTTTTCAAATTGGCCGTATTACTCGAAAACACGCACGTTTTCGGTTACCTTCGTATCTTGTCAGCACCTTTCAATTAGTGTTACGAAAAGCGTTTCAGTTTTAAAAAAAATTGAATTTTCTGACCTCACTGTACGAGAACATCACTTAACTCGTACACATAACTTTTGTTTTTTTAATATTTTCAAAATTTCTATTCAAAGCAACTTTGAAAAGTAGATTTAGACCTAGATATTATATGCATGATATGAAATTTGTGTATTATGCAGGTATTTCATTTTTTTATACTTAAAATGGTTTAAATATGTGTTAGTATATTCCTAAAATCAATTCAATTACAATTCTGGCACGTGAAAATATATCTATTGTTTTACTGTAGACATATAGATTTGAGGAAGCGAAAGAAATATGTAAGGACCACGACGCCTGGCGCTACTTCTCTGACTACCTCGTTAGGGATACAACGTGAAGATATGTATATAGAATAGGAAATTGCTACAGAATGTCAATTGTACATATTTCATATTAAATAATAAAATATTGTAGAGAAAAAGAATCCCTGCAATAAATAGAAAAACGATTAAAATTTTATGAAATGAGTTATATTCAAACGGTCTAATTTCTTGAGAGAACGCTAACCTGACGCCCCACCTGTTGTGCTCTCTACATTGAATTAAAGTATTGCATGTCAAAACGCAGTAAAATTCATAAAGGATTTCATCCACGAATAATGATATCAAATATTTCAACAGGCATTGTTATTGTCAAGGGTGAGAAGATAAGTTAATAATATAATGACGTATTATTGCTCTCTCTATGACTAGTCGACTATTTCCACAGTCTTGATGCACGGTTTCGAATCTTCTATTTGCCATATTTGTGAATTGTATTCTAAAGGCTTAAAGGCCATTATGGATTAGCAAAGTTCAAATCGCGTTTGTAGCGTTAAACAATCGTGTTGTTATTATGTTTATGGTGTAATGTCAAAATAAAATGTTTCTGTTCTTGTAAGCGCGTCATTAATTCGAATTTTATTCACATTAACCTTCGTGACTACATTTTTATTTTCCGTAAAGTGAAATCGTTTTGATAACACATCTTAATAGTTTATTTCCATAAGACCGTGTTGTGAAAGTATTTTATTATGTTTTAAAACAGCAATCTGCTGAAAATATTTCGGAAGATTTACGTGTATTTTTTGATAAATCTGAATGAATAAAGTAGTTTCAATCAATCAGGCTTCGGTAATTCATTTTTCAGTCGTTATCTGTGAACACAGTAATGTATGCGGGCAACCTCCCGGCCGCATGTCAACATGACCCTAAATACACAAATTTCAAAACCGCTGCGAATATTTTAGGTTTCGCAGCATACAAAGCTTGCTGTATTATTAAAAGATAAAAAACATTTTCATTCAATCGTCAATGTACATTGATTTAACAAAAAACCATCATTTGGTTTCATTTCTACTAACAAGCGTGCAGACGTGCCTAAAGCGTATCCGTAGGACGTTACGCGCACCCTTGTTTGAACTAACTTTTTTAATTTTCTTTATGAAACTTATCCTCCAGCGGTCAAGCTATCAAAAAGATTTAAAGATGTTTACACGAGACCGATTTGACTTTTTTTATTTATGTATTATTAGCATTCATATTATGCAAAATTATTATAATGTTATTATGCTTTATTCATTATGAAACTGGAATTATTATGCCTTTATTTATATGTCAAGAACGAGTTCAAATAGCACATACCCTGTAATATCGCTTCGAATCCAACATTATCACTGAATGGCACACGTACATTACAGCGTGCGAACAGAATCACAAATGGAGAATGACTCCCATTAGGAACTCAATAATAAAACGCAGCTCAGCCATTATTGAGATGCTAATAACAAGTTATTGAAAGAAAATACATATCTCTTATTCACATAAAGGAACTTGATTTGTTAACTTATTTTACAGCTTTTTACAAGTATATATAAGTTATTAGTAATTTCAAAGATTACAATGAAACATTATTGTTAATGTTATAAATAAAAGGAATTTTTTAGATATGTGTCAAATATTTCAGTACTGTTTCAGTACAGTCGAATATGATTCTAAGTCCAAACGCTCACGCAATCGGTGTAGAATCGGGAATGCTCAATAAGCGCGCCTCTTAAAGTTTTTCTATATAATTAAATATAATTGTTCTCACTGGTTAACAGTTGAGAAGGTCTCAATGTGGTCACTAATTGCTGTAGTTAAGCAAACTGTCGCTTTACAGGAAAGGCAATAAAGAACATTTCTTACGTCTTACGGTGCCAAATCAATGTGCAACAACAGAAAGTCAATGTGCAACAACAGAAGTTTAGTAGGCTTAGCACTGACTTCAGTAACTGTCAAATTTAATTATGTGGGTATTTGTATCGTATTTATAAAGTCATTATAGTACTTAAAATTGGATTAGTAAAGGATAGTTATTTTGTACTTTTCAGTCCTTTTTTTGTCGGTTTAATTTTTTTATTAAATTTTTATTTCATATTGTTCCGTTTGTTCTCAAGAAATTAAAGTTAAAAGAAGTAATTATTATTGAATCTATGTCTAAAGCAAAAAGAGTAATATTAACAAAACAACTGAAAAACTATATTTATAAAGCACAATTTGACCGGTACACTACAAAATAAAATTTCATATTTAGTTTTCAAAAGGAAATGCACTAGAATCACTGAAAATGGGTGCAAACTTTCCGATATTTTTCGTATCAAGAGAGCCGGGACTTGCATTTAGAAGCAAATCCTGTGAAATCCGATTTCGAGTACTTATCATGAAGTAAGAGTAAATGGACTTGAAATAAAACAGCTTTCATTTTTCCTTTTCGTTATTATGTTTACGGTGTGTTCAAATCAAATTAAATTTGTTTTAGATTTATTGGAATATTAATATCTAAAATTTAATAAGTCGCAATAAGGGTCAATTGAGGAAGCGTGCTCATCGCGACCCCTGTCAGCCCTTTTCAGGGCTGCAACTCCTGTAATGTGCACACCATGCGGGAGAACGTATGCGAAAGAGTTAAGGCGTCTCCTGAAAGCGGTGTACACCGGTTTGTCACCGCTGATGTGAGCAGAGTGCAATTCTGCGGAAAGTAGAGGGAGTGGTAAAAGAAGCCGAGGAAGACCAAGGCGGACTTATAAAGATCAAATAGCGAAAGTGTTAGCCGACGGATATGTCAAAAGCACTCGCATACCTAGGCGAATGATGAGACTTGAGGAAGCGGAAGAAGTATTTAAGGACCGCGACGCTTCGTCCTCTCTGAGGACGAAGCGTCTTAGGGATACAGCTTGAAGATATGTATTTATGTATGTATGTAATAAGTCGCAAGAAATTATTTGGGCCGATATCCACCAAACATAATTAGGAACATTATAAAGTATCGCTGTTTTTCAAACAAATAAAAACGCATAGAAAGTTTATCCGCTCAAAAACTATGATGACACCTTAGAAGCGTCTTTATTATAAGAACGCCATTAACCACACAGTCAAACAATGGGAGAAATTTAATTTCATTAAGCGATCTGTAACTCTGTTTATTCTGTTAGTTAGACCCCCTTTGCCATCAAGGATTAAAATTACTGTATACCCATTTATTTCAGACAGTAATAAAAATGTTTTCGAACATTTTTGTTACTGTCTGTCTGCGTTCGAAACTAGAATACATAATAGCGTATTTACTTACATGCTTTTTGTATGTTGCCCAGATAATCTGTCAAATAAGTATATTAGCAACTTTATAATAAAATAACATTTTCCATCACAGAAAATTAAATTCACATTAATATAAAGGAAATAGATAAAGCTATGAAACTATATAAAATATGTATAAATCCATATAAAAATCGATATAAAAAATTCCAAAATCAAAACAGTTATTTAAACTATTAGATAAATTATATTATGACAATGCAATGAAACGTAAAATCGAAGTAAGAAAATTGTTAAGAAATCGTTTATTTTTTGATTACGTTATAACTCTTCCATAACATTTCCTAGCTCCTAAGAACGAGAGCACACTAGGTGGCACACTCCATCCTACTTCACTAAGAGTGTATTGATGTTGTTGGTTGTAGCACTTACCACGTCCCAGAGTACCGTTATGCAGTTTGACTTACAAATATACTGAGTCGAGATGTTTCACTTTACAGACACGTTTTGTGTACCTAGTTTTCGATTTAATTTCAACGAACGTCTCTGTTGTGCTCCAAACTCATTACTCCGTTTTAAATTGGTTGAATTAAAATGACGAACGTTTTCAGTTCATTCATTGATGTGTATTTATTTCTCGTTTCGTTTTCGAAAGTTGCATTTTTTGTTATATATCCATTCTAATAAATTAAAGAACACCTTACTAGAAAAAAATGCAAAACGTCTGGAGAACGACGCGTATATTTTAGCAAGTCATTATTGTCAAATCTTACGAAAGTAAAAGTAACTTGTGGACAACATATCACTTCTATAAGAAATCTTTTCATAAATATTCCTCACAACATTTTGGAAAGACCCCATCGTTCAAGATAGGTTAAGCAATAAAGTTAGCCCTCATACATACATATTATAGTGTCATAATAAAGGAGGGGGACACCTCTAGGGATCCATCGATTCTGTTTAACCATTAATACTATATTAGATAATCGTGGAGGACCCTCCGTGAATAGCCAATGATTTGTTTCCTTAGGTACTAGGTAAACAGTTATTTTGTATATTACAATTCTATATTTTAGAATATATATTGTAATAAACATATACAGATAACTTCTTGGCATATCTAACATTTTCTTTATTTGTCATAGAACATCATAACATCACAATCACACATTGACCCCACTACTGACAATAAGTATTAGGGTTTACTTATGGCAAACGGATCCAGATAATGACAATTTGTTAGCCTATGGCCTACATAAATATCTCAGAATACGACCTATCCCTGAACAAACTCGTATAGCTTGCGCGGAGAAATTATCTGTTAGCGCATTAATTATTTTTCTTTATTTCCCGAACCGGTATGGAATCATTGTTACAAATTAATTAAGTGGTGTAACAATAAATACAGCGACATGTACACAAAAAGTTAAAATGTATTGGAGATCTTAATAATATGTCATTTACATTAGAATAACTTAAAAAATCTCGTTACATAGAAAGCTTATATTTATTTTTAACAGCCGTTACTGTTAACTACAGTTATTAACAGACACCATTTAAATGGATCACACAGAAAAGGGGGTGGATTAATATATACGTAGTAAAAGACACAAGTTTTACAAGATTAACTCATTCAACTTGTCACTAAATTTTACTTTGATATCAGAAGTGTCATCAAGGAAATGGTTGTTGAATTTGAAAGTGTACAGGTACTTCAAAATCTTTATATGTTTCGAGTTTCGTAATTATTAATATAAAACTTTGAATTCATTTCACCGGATAACATTTTTAATTGGCAATACCCACCAGCCCATCGGTTTAAATATTAATTTATATTTTTTTTAGTTTCTCTTTTGTTTATTTTCGCAGTTAGAATTTTTAGACAACACAGATTGCCATCATATACTACATTGAATTAAATATTTCTAAAATTGTTTCTGTAAATAAATCTTTAGTAAAGTCTATCAAAGGAGAACGCCATGTCATCATAGCTAAGAGCTTTGTTTACATCATCGAGCCACGTCACGCCCACCATAATGATTTTATAGAAAGGGTTCCGCTTAAACAATTTCAAATAATTGTTGTTTGATTGGTAGGACAAAAGGAATTTTAATTGAGTTAACATCACTAACCTAAAAGTACACGTATTTTATATAATAATAGTTATAGTCTGTTTAAATATTGACATTTCATTTTGACATGATTTATAACAAACATTTCCATAAAATAAACATTTGGAAAAACAGGACAATACTAGTATTTTATGTAGGTACCTATACTTTATGTTAACCTATAATTTGTGTACGAAAATGTGTAATATGTACCTTCTACTCTTTTGTATATTGACATTTCATTTATAATTATATTTCATTTGGAAGAAACATCAAAATAAAAGTTTGAGGAATGTAACGATAGAAAGTTACATATTATGTATGTTCACTGCGACATGTTCACTGAAATTACTAATTAGAATATATTAAATTTAAAATATATGTTTATGTGCATATTATATATGCTTACAGTAGTTGTATTATGTACTTATATATTAATGTGAAAGTATGTGTTGTTATCTATTATGATACATGATTAGAAAGCTAAACGTACCTACTTTATAACTTTCAAAAAAAAAACTCTTTGTTGTGTCCACGAAAAAAATACTATAGGCAGGTGCATTTAATGTTGAGAAACCTTTTTTGATTTGTTAATAACATTTTTTTTTAAATTAGTGGCCGTAAAATAGATGTGGATGATCATTAATTACTACGAGGGCAGCAGTTTGTTTTAGCTCGGTCACGGCTTACAAATTTATGTATGAGCGAAACCATTAAGGGATTGTCGCTTCGGGTCATTTTGTTCGTAACTTATTAAAACATTTTGTACTGAACTTTAAACAACTGTACCCATCCCGTAAAATAAAACTATTGATTGAAACACGCTGGTTGCTAGTTTTTTAACTATTCTCTATCATAGTCTTGAGAATTACTATACCGATTTAACTTCATTAATCGTTTAATCCCGAATTAAACATTAAGGTTATGCTACGCGTACGTAGTACATACATAATACGGCAATCAATTTATGACTTTTTTTTCTTTAGTTGAACATTCCCGGGATAGAACCCAAGATCTCAGTTTCGAATCTCTATCAGTCAATGTCAGTAAATATTTTCATTTTGCTAATTATTCTAAAATCTCGACTGACATCTGTAGTCATATTGTGTAACATATTTTTATAACATGTGGATAATTTTTTCAGTCTTGTTTGCATATCATCTGGTCAATGAATAAAAAAGTGAAACATCGTCACATTGTCACCTGCTTAGCTGACACATATTGCGCGTAAGCTTACGCCTGACTTGACGAATAACTTTAGTCAATTAGCTGAAAATATTTCAATGTCGTATGCATAGTGCATACTTTAATGAAAATCACTTCGTTTACACGCAGTTGTGCCAATTTTTCACATTATTATTTTATATTATCACATATTTCACATTATCACACACATTAAAAACATAGATTTAGAGTTCAGAAGTAAGCTTTTCTAAATTTTGATGCTATTTAAAAAAATAAATAGTGAATTAGAGTAATTATATATAAATCATCGTTTTTGTTTATGTTCTACGTGATTAAACAAGTTATTTTCTTAAATTTAAGAAAAATTTCGCAAATTAGTTATTTAAACTGGCTTTCAAGCTATTACACACAAAGTTGAATAAAAATAATTAGTTTAATTTTTTTACAGTTTCTTACACAATGTTTTGTGGTCAGTTTTTGTTTTCATTTCATTACAAATACTCATTGATTTTACCGACTGATATAGATAAAATTCAGCTGCTCTGGGTTCTCTTGACCACGTCATGCGCTGTGATCGTTTTCATTATACTGACTACGTACTTCACACCTAGCAAAGCCACGTTCCTTGCAATGAGGGCTATCCTTTGACCGATCTCTATGACTTGTACAGCGAAATAATTCTTTCTCACCTAGATTAATATGAATGTTTATACTGTAGGTTATTTTTATACAATACAGTACCAATCAAAAATATGTAATATCTTTAAAATTATTATTGTTTTGACACAGTTGTTTATTACGGTATACAAAGAATGTTACGAAAAAATTCATTCATAAATATTGTATTTTTAGTTCATATTGCAGAAGTTTGTACGAAGTTTATTTACATTATTAAGTGTCACTTTCACTTCAATGCTACTAACCTACCTCATTTCAAAATGTCATGGATCTTATACCTGCAAAATTATGTCGTTGTCAATTGACGCAATAGATGCATCGTTGCGCTTTTGGGTCACCTATTGTAAGTTGGTTCACACGCCCACACGTGTGGAAAATCTTTGTACAATACCGAAAAAACCAAATGAATCTACTCAATACCTATTATAAATACCGTATCGAATCTGCCTATTGAAGCATTCTGGTGACCTGATGACATATTTCGCGGTGTTTCGCGCAAGCCCGTATCAGGTAACCTGTGACAGATGCAACGAAGCCAGCCATGGGAAAGTTGTAGATGCAAACTAAGGCAGACGTGACTTTGCCAGACTTTCTACAATAATAGGCGTTCCTTATTGCACTTAACTTGTCATTCGTGGGAACTTAAATCATATTCTCAACTATCTTTGGTATCATCAGAAAAAGAACAATTAGAAAGATTTTACGTAATATATTTAGGTTATCGTTATGAGAACATAAACTCTACTTGATATGGTAGTTGATTTCAACAGGCGTGTTGATGAGGTAAAGTGCTTACGCCATCTTGAATCCCTAATACGCTTTAGTCGTTACTAAACGTGTGCCTACAATTGAAACTGTTGGTAATAAACGAAGTATCTGCTATGTAACGCTATTAAAATGATTCAAAATTCAATTTAAAAATCGAACTTAAGAAGTTAAACGTCTATAGTAAGTACATAATTGTTATTTCTTTGTTATAAACTCATAAATACTGCATTTCAATGCAAATTTCTCTCTTTGAAGGACTCCGAAAGATTACAAAATCTATGAAAAATTCCCAGTTATATTTAACAAGATATATAATATACCTCATTGCGCTGTCTTAATGATAAGCTTGGGAGTATCGTCGAATTCTGAAAGTATAAGGTTGTTAGACATTTTGTCTGTAAGCCACGAAACGAAACTGTTAGAAAAACTGAATTGTAATATAATATTTAAATATAAATATTCAACTACATGTGATAACAATCACAAAAAGCAAAAAAAATGCAATCGTAACAAAAGTTATTCTGTTATATATTTTTATTAAAAACTTACCTAATTTAAATGAACAAATTTAACTTCAATTATTTTGAAGTGAGGCGGGTCGTATCGTATCCTTTTCATGTCTACCCTTCCCCTCAATTACAATCCACAATCCTCCAGTTCCACATCTAGATAAAAGCCACCCATCTTTATTTTTCTGCCACACTCCCTTCCTTTGATTTGCTTTTTGGGGGCCACATTCATTTCATTTCAATTCTATTCGTAGAAAATAAATTCATTTTTTCGTAATCGTCACAGGGAACAACTGATGAACTTGTTGATAAAACATTCCTCTGTTATTTTGTCAGGATATCCTTTACACTCATAATTACTATACATTCTTTTTAAATTATTATCTTAACATAATTCACGACTTATTCAACGTTTCGGTTCAATGTTTACTAGTTATTTCTCATTAAAATGACATGAATTGTTGCAAAATGCTTGCAAACAGCTTGTTTCATACATTCGTTGTATCCTTTATTAAGACATTCTTGTAAGAAATTCGTGACGCCCGTACAATAATCTGTGGCGCCATCTCACGACATTTGTATTTGTAAAAATCGAGAGCAGTGAATATACCTAAGACCAATAAATATAATGGACGTAGTCACAATAAGTTGTCGCTCTTACCATCGCGTGTCAAGCAAATTTTTCTGTCTCTTTCTATTTCATTGAGCGTAACCACGAGTAATTCAGTTAAATAGTAAGTATGGCAACCTCACACTGTCAGTGTATTTCGTGTCAACTCATGAGTCGATCATTAAATAATGATTTGCAAATTCCTCGTAAATCTTAATTGTTTTGGGTACTAGTATTCACAAAAATAAAAATATGTTTTGTTCAGCTCTGTATAGTTGTACCGTGACCTTCCCTAGTCACGCACATTAGTAAAAATAAAAATATGTTTTGTTCAGCTGTGTATCGTTGTACTGTGACCTTCCCTAGTCACGCACATTAGTAAAAATCTAGAAAGACGGTCAACAAAAAAAGGTACACGCTTTTAGAGCAAATGCTCCGTCCAGTACGATACATCATATGAAGTACCCATGCACTTGAACAACACTAATAACATAAGACCAAATAAAAAATAGATTTAGTAGTATTGAATGAAACTACGAAAGAATATTAGAAATCAATGAACGATATAATTTGTTCGCTTATAAACTCAAGTAGTGGGGACAAATTCGGTCTCTGGTTCTCCTTACTCGGGTAATGATACCGCGAGTTTGTGACGTCACAGCTCGTCACGGCATCTCCCTTTAGCTAATTTCCAACTCTGTTTTATTTTATTGTATTTTTTATTATTTTTATACGAAGTATTTTATTTTTATACGAAGTTCGATAAATCAAGATGAATTGAATGATGATGAATGAATTTTACATAGGTTTTTTACCATTTATAATAATAATGATAATACTCCAGACAATTACACAGATTGTGTGACCCCAAACTAAGCAGTAAGCTTGTACTATGGGTACCACACAACGAACTCTGGGGGAGTTCCCAGTAACACCTAGACTCCAAGCCAATTTAGAAAAGTTCGTTTCCTAAATTGACCTGACTGGGGATCGAACCCGAGACCCTGGCTTGGAAAGCAGATGCATATGCCACTGCGCCAACGGGCCAATCATTTATATTATATATTAATTATATTGAAATTTTTAATTAAAATATAAAATAATATATTGCATATTGCTGTTCGATTAGTTCACTTCAGTTACTTGCATTTGTACAAGTGACATTCTATTAGTGTCTGTTTAACATTTGTTTTTAGCCACACGACATTGTTCTACTTTTACGACAGTGATCGTTAGTACAAAATTACTCATGTGTTATTTTGTGAATCACACTTGCTACAATCATCTTATACAATATTATAAAAGAACCCTCAAGTAATTTCACAAAGTAAAAGCTATAGCAATTTCATTTTTATGAAATGGCATACGCACCCGTGTTCCGGAGCACTCGACGCCGATCTATTTTGCGAGTGTTGTGTATGAAATGAAATGACGTACAGACTGAACTGTCGCATTATATTTTCAAGTATCTTTACAATATTGTAAACCTTATTACTATTTCCGTAAGATCTAAATTATCTAACATGAAAGACAAATTAAACTGGTTTGATGATGCGTATTGCACCGTCAGCGTCTCCCTTGTATTGCACCCTAATCGAATCACTCCACGCATGGTGATTCCCGTCTTTTGGGTAGGACCCTTGTTTCGGACATTAGGGGTCGTATTGCGAAAAATAAATACGCGCCTAAATCAAACGGCCCTTTAATTGGACCCTTTTTCAGACATCTTTATGGATTACCTATTTTGTTTTTGCGGACAATTCAAAAACTTTATTAATTTTATTTTTTAATTTTTAGCAGACTGTACATTAACTTTGCATAACAAAAACTTTGCTTATAGTTTTCATAAATATTTATTTAATTTAGACATGTCTTTAATCGACTCTTTAAAATAGTTGATGTTCTACTCTTCCTATAACTGTTTGTTGTACATACATACATAACGCTCATTAACGCTGTATCCCTAACGGAGTCGTCAAAGAAGACGGAGCGCTAAGCTTCGCGGTATGTGAGTGCTTTTCACACTTCCGTCAGCTAACACTCTGGCTATTTGTTTGTTTTACTATTTAAAAATTGAGCAATCATAAAAATAAATGTCCTTTACAGCCATGCCAATAATTATACATATCTAGTGTATTTCAGATAATTAAGATAACAACTTTATTTCAAAATAAAAAATAAAATTGCTACCTGTACCTAATTGAAACTATAGATTCGTTATTTATCTCAGCTCATTGTTTTTAAGCTGTCTATCGAACTTTTTTATATCTGTCTCCTTTATCTGAATAAACATGCGTACGACTTTCTAATAACATTTTTATCGAGATATTTGTATCATTATTGTAGAAAACAATACATAATATCTAGTATTATTTTTGGTAATTTCATGAAGTCAGTCTCCCAGCACGCGTGGTTCGTACTTGACAGCGAGTGTCGCTCTTTCGTCATGCTTGGCTGGAACGAATTGTCTGAGCTTGCGGGAGACTCGTGTGTACGTTATTTCGGATGTACCACTGAGAACAATTTTTGTTCGATATTACATTATATTATAATCTCTTCATTTTTTAGCTTATCTACACTGCCTATCCCGGAATCCTTCATTTAATATATGTAATATTGTCTATGTATTGACAGTATACAAAGTTTTTATATGCGACGTTTGTTTTCGTGTTTTTATCACTGTATCTCATTTTAAACAGCTCAAAAAAATTATTTTTTATATAATGCAGTCAAAAACAAGGGCATAAAAATCTTCTGATATTCACGTTTTCTAAAATCATTATTTTCGTTTATTTCCAATTAGAATTTGCTATATTATTTAAAATATTAGGATACAGTATCTGTATCCTATCAGTAACAGTAACAGGTTATCTGATTCTAATAAGAATAATAATTTTTCTAACGAGACAAAACGAGTCACATTACAGAAAGAAAAATACGACCGTCACAACATTCACCCCTTCTAATATTATGACAAATACAACAACCCGTAAGAAAGAATCAGACCCTTTTCATATTGAAGTCCTAAAATCCTCTTAGAGGTAATTTGTCAAACGTCTAAATTAAAAAAACGCAATGACATAAACAATAGTTTTCACTTCTAACAACGTATTGATTTTTAAAATTAGAATTTTAAAATTAGAGATTAATTGAATCTCTACCTACTTATTTCCATTTCCAAATATTTAAAATTAAAGAAATTAATTATATGTGTCAATCTTATATTATTATAATATTCTTCATCGACTTTTACATATATCAGATAAAGCCGTCTGAGATAAATCTAATTCATTGCGAGTCAATGGAAGCCGTAGCAATAAAAATCGTCTTACGACCATTTTAATTCAATATATTAGAAAATTATTTTTCGAAAGCTTAAATAGAATCCGATTTCTGTTTTCCCTTATTCTGCCTCAATATGCCATAAATTGTGATCAGTGTCTACTCAGTGAGAGAGAGTGAAACAATTTTAATTTTGATACATTACTGATTTCAAAATTCCCATTTTCTATTCTTTATATAATTATTTTTATTGTTGCATCACTGTATTAAATGTAGTAATTTTGTTTTAATTCACAAGTACTTGAATAAAATAGACCAATAGTAAGATTTATGGAAATAAAAAGGTACAAAGAGGTTTTAAGAAGTGTATAAATTATATGAATGCTAAGATGGTTCGGTCACAAAAAAAGAATGAGTGATGAAACACTAACGAAGAAAATCTACAGAGCGAAAGTGAGTGGTAAAAGAAGCCAAGGCAGACCAAGGCTGACTTATGAAGATCAAATAGCCAGAGTGTTAGCCGACGGAAATGTCAAAAGCACTCGCATACCTAGGCGAAAATTTGTGAGGAGAATGATGAAATTTGAGGAAGCGAAAGAAGTATGTAAAGACCGCAATGCTGGGCGCTCCGTCCTCTCTGACTACCCCTTTGGGGATACAGCGTGAAGATATATGTTATGTACGCATGATTTATAATATTATGTACTCAATAATGTGCAACCATTATCACGATACGATGTTCGAATAAATAAGGTCCACTTGTCAATACGACCTTCTCATTCATTCATTTTCATACTAGTTGAAATGAAAGATGATTTGCAGCGAAAGATAATCAGCCAATCATAAATAAGTCATCAATAAATAATGAATGCAGTAATTAGATGTAATCACTTTTACACTATTTTGTGGAGACGAGAATGCTTCATGTACATTTTAACTCCGAAATCAAAATGTATTCGATTTCATAATTGACCCGTTGCGTTGCTTAGTGTATTTGCTTACCATACCAAAGGTCTCGGGTTCGATTTCCAGCCAGATCAAATTAAGAAACGAACTTCTCTACACTGTCTTAGAACCTAGACGTTACTAGCTCCCAGAGATTGTTGTAGTACAAACTTAACACTTTATTTGGATGTCTTATTTTGCCGAACAATGTGCTGCATAGGTATACTATACTTGCATTCGAAAACTCATACTTTTTTATTTTTCATTGTAAAAATTTTGTGTAATAATATATGACATACAGGGTTAACTTAAAAATACTAATAACCTCTTAGTATTTTGTTCTTAACATTATCCTTAATAGCTTTTGTTCTACGACTTTTAAAAATTCATAGCTTTTTCTTTCATACAAAAATAAAAATACATTAAATGTTTCTGAAAATGGCACCTTCTCTACCTGGTCGCTAAAGTGGCACACGCACAGCGGGGCGCGGGAGAGGCGGCGCGCCGCTGAGACCCGGTGCGCTTGCACTGTACCATTGGAAATACGTACACAGAGTAATTACGTTTCAAACAGTACAACAAAACTTAACAAATGAAAAGTTTTGAAAAAAGTTATAGAACAAAAATTGTTAGGTATGATGACAGGAATTTTGCAATAAGAGGTTATTAGTAATTTTCAATTAATCCTGTATACAAAACATAATAAATAGTAACGGAAATCACGAACTGAACATAGTTTGTGAGTGACGGGTACCAGATCGTGGTAAAATTGTGATAAATACGTATTCGACTATTATTTTACTCTCGTGTAAGCAGCACGAATTTACAAATAATAAAATAAGTCGCAATAATCATTATGTCGCAAGTTATCGAAACAAAAAACATCACTTCATTGCAATCGCTCGTTATAATTGTTGCATATTTTCTCAAAGCCATATTAAATGTCTTTAATTTCAGGGTTCAGTGACTTCCTTTGTAAGAACGATTGTTTTATTTACATTCTAATACATTTGTTACTTAATGAAAGAAAAGGTAAACAAAATTACTGTACCTACTTCTTAACAGGTTTATTCTGCAATTTTATTTAATTGGGAACTATCTTTTTGTTGTTATTAAAATATATGATTTTTCAAACACAATTTAAACCAGCAACTGTAATTTTCCACGTCACTGCATCACAAGGAGAAAAATGTTCAGTTTTTCTGGTACAGAGGGATCTAAGCGATTTGGTTTTATTTTTTACGACGTCATTAACTGGAGGAAACGGGGGCAAATAGAGCCTGCGGTTACGGGCCTTTATTTTAAACTCTGGTTATTGCACAGCCCAGTTTTTTGAAATAGTAAATAATGTCTTATTGTTTATACAAAAAATTATGTAAATCTTTTTCTTTTATTTTAAATATGTATTTAGATGATACTGCTATACTAAATATTATGTATATCGTTTTGGAGATGAAATGTTTCTAGACTCTCACCCATTTTCCACAAATATTTAGTGGTTATTATTTAATACATGATAAATGATTTAAAATAAAATAATTTCCATTTCTTAAAATATACGTGTGTATAAAAAATTTATTTGTGTGTTTAAGTCAATGGATATGATATAGAAATTGATTTTGCCAAACGTGAAGTCGACTTACACACAAAGGGATCAATATTAATTTCAAAATAGTAAATTTCTTGACTTAATTTTAAAATCAATAAAACCTAATACTTTCGCCATGTCTTTCCCGATAACTGTAAATAAGGCTTCATATTCTCTAAAATTTTCAGAATTCTATGTACAGTGACATGGGAGAGGGGTGAATTTTAAAATCTTCTTTCTGAAAATGTCGTTCGGGTTCGTTTTTTCCTTTTAAGGTGTCAAACCATAAAACGCCAGCCGTCAGCTACGGTATGTATACCTTATAAATAAGTCTGAATGGTATCATGCATCATAGATCAGTCGCAAAAATGAACAATGATGTCTTTCTCACTTCCGCTATGGTCTATTGCGTAATTCTATCTCATTCGGCTGCTGGTGTATCTTACACAACGTATTGACACAGTGTAATAAAAAATTAAGGTATCTGTATGCGAATGGTGTCTGTGTGTTGTACCTAATCCATTAGTCGAATACACAATGTTCTATCGTGCCATAACTGGAGTTTTATTTAGTGAGAGGTTAAAACGAATAAATTTTTTTAATCAATATAATGACGTAACGAAGGTAGGATTGACTTGAACAGAATGATATTTAGACGGTTATTTAAAACTACAAGATGTGATGTACAACTCATGAAAGTTTGAAAACATTAAATGATTGACTTCATAACGAAAACTATATGTAAGCTTTCATTTCCAAATTACTCTGAATAAAGAACTTATTAAATGACAGAAATAAAATCTACAGAACATATATTATACAGATAATGTCATTTGTGAATATGCTAGTTACATATTACTAACAAGACTTTACCTTTGTTCTTATTTGTAAGAACTCTACGTTGTTAAATTCGTTTTTTCTTTGATTCAGAGAAGAATTATTTCTTATAAAAAGTGCTTATTTTTTATTAATTAATACTTTAACTTTTCCATGTAATTCACAGATATAATGTCTTAAATCTTGGAAAAACAAAACACTGATCTCAAAACAAGTCCCTCAGCAGGGGGTAACATTGTCACACAATCTCGTCTACTGCGTGTAGTTTCTTTGAGGTATCTTTTTTCAATAAAATATTTCTTTAGTTTTCTCATTTTATTTTATTTGCAGCTTATTATTTTCTGTACATAAACATAACTCAAATGTACATAGTTTCATTAATTACATATTAATACATTTTATGTTAAAGCTACACATTAGATATACCTAAATATAGACACCGTTAAAATAAGAATAATAAAAATTCCGTAAAAGTTTAAAACACATACATTTATTTTCTAATGTTATTTTAGTTATATAACTAGTTACGAAATACGTAACGTAGTTAACATAAGTAATATTTAACTAAATCGTTATTGCCATTTTTCTAATACTTGTTCTAAAAAAATATACGACTGACTCGTTTATACAGTCAGAGTAGAATATTCGTCTTCCAAATCAGAGTCCCGAGTATGAATCAAGGCCAGGGAGCCAATTCTCGCGTAATAGACATTTTATCTATGATAGATATATATCGAAAATCGATATTTTATCTATGGAAAGCTTATTTGTCTATTCTCGGAATATCACTTGCGATATATGTCGAAGGAACGTCGTTCGACTTACATCGACTGGTCTCTAACATTCGATATAATTAATTTCTATTGCTACACGGTAGATATCTGTCTTTGAGTGACAAAAAATTTGGTATTATTGGACATATTATTATTTTTTTTAAATCCTAATACATATAAGTATATAAAGAAAAATCAAATACAATTGCAATAGATGATTTGGTGGCTGCCTATATTATTGGAACTCTTGAAGAGGCGACAGCTGCCGCTTCTTCAGTTTCAAGACATGCTAGCTCTATTCGAAGAAATGCGTCAGATCCTTTTGAGTTGACTGAATTTGAGTTCAAGAAAATGTTTCGCCTAAATAAAGAGTTAACAATAGACAATTATCGCGGTCTCTTCTCTCGTTTTTGCTTTGACGTGAAAAGTTACGTTTCATTACAACATTGACGAATCATTTTAAAATAAATAATAACTGTTTTAATTGTACAACTACTTTGTTTCCAAACTATTCGTTATTCATAGAAATACGAAAATTAAAGATAGTACTTAGTTTTATGAATTTAAAAATAGATATTAATAATGACTGCAACCGTAATTTAAGATCTCGAATTTATGTTGTCACAGTCGAGAAAAACGGAACGTAAAAACTCCTTGAGTTGGTAGTATTGTGATAGATATGCGTAGTCTCCTGCGATATATATGTCTATTGTGTGCGAGAATTGAATTTTAGTTATCAGTTATTTTTCCTTCGAAATGATATTTTTAGATGCGATAATTTTGGATAGAAATATATCTATTCGTGATATTTTGTCTATCGTGTCAGAATTAGCCTTCAAATCGATTTTTAAAACAAGCTTTTGCTAATTTTACGTTAACTATTTCCCTTTTTTTTTCATTTTTCTTCATAACTCAAACAAAAGAAAAAACTAACTAAAATTTAAATAAGTTTTCACCGTTCGTTGGTTCTACGTTTTACACATAGCACTCTAATAACACTGCTTTTCTATTATATGCACAAAATTATGAAATATTCGCAAATAACACTAAAATATTATCCAATATAGTGCAGCATTGAAATAATGTAGGTTATTTGTCAAGCCTTTTGTTTTTAATTTGTAATGTTACCAAAAAGATGTCACAGACGCCACACTTGTTTTCATTATGGACAAAAATGAAAAAATAAGCCTATTGCTTAATTTGAGATCATGACCGATGTATTTATTTGTCTGGAGATTATTTATTTATATAGCTAATACATAACATTCTTATGTTACACAGTTTAAGAACAAAACGAATGTTATAATTTGTATTTTTTACAGTACACTTTACATTTTTTGTTATGTGCTACTTAAATAACTGATTAAGGGTGACTTGCACCAACTATTTAAGCTCGATTTAAGGAAGTTGCTTCTCGCTTGCACCAACTATTAAATCGTTGGTGCAAGCGAGATGTCAAAACGCCGCCCTAAAAGCAAAAAAAAAACATTAATAATACCTCTTTGAGCAAAATATTTATATATATACTTATTTAATACATTTATTTGCAATATATTTGTTTATTTTCAAAAGATCATATTTATAAGTGCAACAACACTTTTATTTTATACAAGCGCTTCCTTTTATATTTTGTCGCCCAATCCCAAAAAAAGTGTTACTTAAAAAAAAATTGACATCCACTTAACACAACACAAAAAATCTCACTATCGAGACCAAGTCGCCCACCAGGGGGCGCCAATGTCACTCGATCTCTGCTACTGTTTACGCCGTCAGGTCCCATAACCCTAAAGTTGCGCTTACTATCGAGTTACTTTGAATATGGCTGGGTAACTCGTGTCAGGTGACAAATTGAGCTTTTCTTGTTAAATTATAAGCAAAGGAAAAATTTGACATTGTTTAGAATTCAAATAGTTCATGTAAGCTTAAAATTATTCGAATCCGTTTTTTTTTATTAATCCTGTAAGGTTGGTATTTTGTAGATCTGTATTTCACGGATTTAAAAAAATATTTATCTCGTGCATTTTACCATTAAAAACTGGTAAAATGCGAGTCTGACTCGCAGAGGGATCCGTACGATGAATACAGAATGATTTTATAAACTTACTTTCTAGAAGTCTATAAGACCTAGGACTTTCGTCATCTTTTTCTTGTGAAGTTTAAGTAAGGCTTCATATTCCCTGAAATTTTTAAAATTATAGGTCCAGTAGTATTAAGTCGGAGAACAATCAACACGATTTTCTTCTTCTTCAATTCTCCTGAAAATATTTTAAAGTACTAAATAATGTAACGTATTACTTGTTTAAATTTAAACGACATTTAAATCTAAATAAATTCAAGTGTTACTTTGCGGAAATTCATCTCATGTGACTGTACTTGTGATTTTTAATTAGTTATTGTATTAGCAAAGTATGATTCGACGAAGGTTAGCGACAGAGTCTGAACTCTGGAATATTCTAAAAATATTTCATTATGAAACGAAACCTATCAATTGGTGATTTTGAGGTTTTAGGCGGAACATAGCTAAAAATTACAGGAATTCATCGCATAAACGGTATGTATCATTATACTAAATTTCAGGTTAGTATGTATATAGTTAGTATATTTCTAAGAAAATCGATTGTGACAAACGAACACATGGATAGACGCATAAGTAATCTCGAAAGGGTTCTATTTTGGCTTTTAAGATACGGAGCCCTAAAAATTACTTACTTTAACTTACACGGTGTTAGAACTTAAACGACGATATGATTGTATGTATGTATGATGGAGCGCCAAGTATCGCTGCCCTTCTCTACTTCTTTTGCCTCCTCAAATCTCATCATTCACCTTACACACTTTCGCCTAGAATTGCGATTACTTTTGACATTTACGTCAGCTAACACTCTGGCTATTTGACCTTCGTAAGTTAGCCTTGGCCTTCCTTGGCTTCTGTTACCACTCACTTTCATTCTAATCCCTAAAATATGTAACTATATGGAATCAATTTCAACTATGTATGACTTGCGGAATGTCAAAGACAAAGTGACAAAACAATTCAATTTGAGTAATTATTACATCGATTTGCTGACATTACTTAATGAAAAAAACTTTTCAACAAGTTAAAAACTCTTATTACAGTATTTTCTCATTATCAGCAATGCGCTCGAGCACATAATTTTGTGGCTACCATAACGAGACAAAGGCCCGGGTTGCGGTTAAACGCCACGCGCTGCGTCCTGTGTTTTTGATGCTTCTTTTTATACCTACTTCTCTCTCAATAAACAAGTATATCCTATTTTCATTAAAAAGTCTTTATTTTCAGGTATCAGAGTACGCATTCTATGTTTTTCTCTCTCTCCCAGACCTGCGTGGTAGAGTTCTATTTTATTAAGTACATGAATTTTTATGCCTTTGCTTTCTTAATTCTACTAATGCACAAAAGTTCTATTTATTTTAAAATAAAATTTGAACGAAGATAATTATCTATCAATACAATTTTAAAATGATATGCACTTTTAATAAAACCGATTAGATAAATTAAATTTTATGTATTGTAAATAAGAAATCCGAATTGAAGTAGACAAGATTAACCTTTTGCGTTGCAGAATCCATATTTTATTCTACTTCAACTGTTTTAAACAACACAAAATAAACATAGTGTATGCCCGATTTCACGTTACCTAACTTATCACCTATATGTCACCTAAAATGGAAAGACCTTTAAATTGGCTCTTAAATAATATTTGTAGGTAAAAAATAAGGTTTTGCCTGTTACGGGTTCACTTAATTGTGCAGATGGTTTTGAAACAAATAGTTATGTCAACATTATGCTTTAAATCGGTCTTAGACGTAAATACTTTTTAGTGTGTTTTGAAGTTCTGTACTCTTTTGTAACATCGATTTGACCGATTCTTTACGGTCACGTCGTAAGACGAACTCAATTGTGTTCGATTTAGGGCGCATTCAGTCAAAAGCCGTGCACGGGACACCACACTGGAATTTATAGTTGGTTTTATTACATATAAATGAGACCGTTAATACTATGATTAAGTTTACGATGCACCGGTTCCGTATAAGGTATTACATCAGTTTCGCTTTATCTACGACATTTACTCCAAATATTTCCTTTTATATCACAATACACATTAATTAAGCAGTATAGTAAGAAAATTAAAAATTAACTAGTCATCATTTCGGGTTTATACCTATCATCAAAATGATAAAAGAACTAGTTATGTTTTATGTTCTGTAATTCTTTAAAGATTAATCTATGTAAACCTTACCATTTAATACTGTCATAGAGCCGTGTCCCGTACACTGAAAGTATTTTCGATGAAATGCTTGAGATATGCTTCATCTGATTCCAAAACAATAACATTCATAAAATTTGTATATGTTTGTCTGTCTTTGAGTGTGTTTTTTCGAAAAGGCTTAATATCTTTCATCATCTTAATTAAATCTTTCTTCTTTATTAAAACCTTTTTTAAATCTCTTCTCTGTCTCTATCCCTAATATCTAAATAGTTAGGAGGGCAATGAACGTCTACAAACAGGTGTCGACAGCCGCCGGGACTCACTAGGGGCTTGATCCGGCGATCATCAGGACCATATACTTGACAGTGATCGAACCAATAATATTGTATGCAGCGTCCGCCTGGGCACCCGCATCCAACAAGTTAGGAGTAAGGAAGCGGCTGAACAAGGTACAGAGAAGCATGGCTCTTAAGATAACGAGGGCGTACAGGACGGTCTCTCTGAACTCGGCGCTGCTGCTCTCCGGGATCCTTCCTTTGGACATGAGGGTTCGCGAAGCGGCCCTCTTATATGAGACAAGAAAAGAATACTCCCGGAGGGTGGTAGGAGACCGGGTGGTGTGGTGGAGAGACCGGTCCAGTACTCGGAACTGCCTCACCCGGCGGAAAGCGTGCAATTGGGGTACCAGTGCGTGGGGGACGATGCAGCAATGGATCAAGAAGAAAGTTTAGATAAAAAATTGTTTACAGATGGGAGCAAAATTGAGGGGAAGGTGGGTGCCTGTTTGGGATGGCGCGGCGGAAACCGGAGCCAAAAAATTTAAATTAGACCATTGCTGCACCGTTTTCCAGGCGGAGTTACTGGCCCTATTGGCGGCTGTGAAGAGGATGCTTCTCTATGGCTCGGCCAGCTGCGGAATCTATAGCGATTCTAGATCGGCGTTGGATGCGGTGGTAGGATATAGATCCCTCCACCCCCTCGCAGTCAAGACCCGGAACGATATCAGTAAGATATTGCGTGAAAATCGATTAATGAAATTGTACTGGGTCAAGGCGCACGTGGGGGTGGAGGGAAATAAGAGGGCGCACGAGTTGGCCAAAAATGCAGCCCTTTATAAAAAGACGAAACCTGATTACGATATGTGCCCGGTCTCATTCGTCAAGCGTCAAATTAGACAAATGACGATTGACGAATGGGACACGAGGTACAGACAAGAAACAACCGCCTCCACCACGAAAATATTCTTCCCCGAAGTAATCGGGGCATATAAGGTGATACGCGCAATTGGCCTGGACCCGGTTTTGATACAAATTTTCACAGGGCATGGCGGGTTCTCCGATTACTTGAACCGGTTCAAGTGCAAGGAGAGCCCGGCATGCCCATGTGACCCTAGTAAAAATGAGACGGTGATACATATCATAGTGGATTGCCAAAGATATACCAAGGATAGATATAATATAGAGATGGAACTAGGAGTAAAAATAGAGCAGAGCAGTATACATGAAATAATCAAAGATAAAACAAAAAGAGAAAAGTTTATAAGTTATTGCAAAAGCATTGCTTGTAAAGCAATAAAAAGTAACAAAACAGAAAAAAGCAGATGAGTAACAGTATGTGATATAATTAGTGACAAATAGAATAAAATATAGTAAGTAGGAAAACTGTGATATAGAATAGTTGGAATAAGGTATTATAAGACAAGAAACACTAATTGCAACAAACTGTATTAAAAGAGAAGAATGGGAAATGTTAAATAAATGGAATTGTAAAAATACAGATAAGATAACAGCAATGGCAAAATGTAATTAGGGACAAGAAATATAAAGGAAATTGTATACAAAAATGAGAATAGCTCTAAGGAAAGTGTAATTAAATGACAAGGAAATGTTAATATTATTAGTATCAAAATAGTAGATAGAAAATAAGAATAGCTTCTAAGGAAATGTAAATTAATGATAAGGAAAATTGTAAATATATTAATAAATAAAGAAAGGAAATGAAAATAAAAATGAATAGGAAGCAGGAATGGAAAATATTGGTATACCAGGCAATAAAAGGGAAGAAAGAAACACCGCAAAAGAGATGTATGAAAGGAGTAATAAATAAGAATAGATTAAAAAATTAAGAGGGCAATACTTGGACAAAGTATGAGAGACGGTACGGCTGAAATGACGAATTATCCCGAGGTAAAAACTGAAAGAGTAAAAAAAATTTAAAAAAATATATATATCGAAATAGTATAAAGCAATGAAGTATCTCTAATCTCGGACAGTATAAAGCAAAGTCTTTGTTTTCGTCTGTCTGTTTCTCCGCTAATTTCTAAACAACGTAACGGATGTAGTACAGTTTTCACTATCATTTAGTGATTTTTTTCCGGAAGGTTTATATGTATAGTACATACATATTATAGCAGAGAAAAGCCGAGAATTTCAATAATTTGTAACGATGTCGTAATAAACACATTTTTTGGGGCTTACATTACTTTTTCTGGTTAAACCTTACGAGATTGATCAAAATAATTTACTACGGAATTGTATATCTTAAAAAGATCTTCAGAAAAGTCCGCAACGGTACAATTTTTTAGTAATATGACATTTCATATTACTAAAAAATAATGGGTTTTTTACGAAGTTATTTTAAACAATACGTATTAATCCTTATCCAATTAAATACGTTAGATGCGTTGTGTATTTAATATAGATCAAAATTGCAATTTGCAGCATATCATTAAAACTAATATCTTAAAAGATATCACAGATTTAAAATTATTAATCGCTTGCAAGGAAACGGAATCTCGGATATTAACATTTTTTTCTGAAATGTTATTAATTAACTTTTAAAGTTTTTAAACTTTCACTTCTACACATCTTACAATATCCTTTCATGGGTCTATGTCGCGTTTATACTTTAAGGCTAAATACCTCTCAATCCCGAAGTTTCGATCGGATTGCACCGATCGTGGTCACGGGCAGACTGATGAGGATGAATGTCGTCTACGTAGTGTACGGTTTCTGGCGACTACCTGCACTCATTCATCACATTTTTTAATTTTTATTATTCTATTCAATAGAAGAAAAGAACAATAGCAGAAAGATTCAGAGAACATATCACAGCTGTCAGAAAACATCAGGCAATAGGTCAGCCCTTGCCGAGCACTTGCTGGAGTCAGGATCCAAACACTGGATTGAATTGCATCAGCCACAGGTCCTTTCCACCGATACACACTATTATTCCATAATAGCACGAGCGGCGGATGTAATCAAGAAATACCACAATTTCAATACTACAATAATAAAAATAAAAAAATGTGATGAATGAGGGCAGATAGTTGCCAGAAACCGCAGACTACGAAGACGACATTCATCCTCATCAGTCTGCCCGTGACGACGATCGATGCTATCCGGTTGCAACGTCGGGATTAAGAGGTATTTAGTCTTTAAGTATAAACTAACTTTTTGTGTTGCACGTGTGCTTGCTTGCCTCACTTCTTCGTGTCCGAAATTATGTCAAGGCCGAACAAAGCGTGCGTTTCAGTAGTCAAATGTTAGAAATGGTGTACATGAATGATATCTATTTTGAAATATAATGAACCGTGACAGCAAAAGTCGTGACAACTATCAAGGGAGGTCTTAACGAACATTATAATAGAAGAGCTGATGTATCAACTAACAGATCTTTAGCTCTGTTTACTCAAGATCATCTCCTAATTCTAATGTAAATAAATAGGATTGGGAAACTCGATTCAACATATCTATAATACGTTAGGTTGATAATACAAAATCAGCCCAAGGTCTCATAACAATAGTAATTTTTAAGATAGCACTCGAAATATGAAAGGAGGTTGATACAGAGAATAATATCATAAGATTAACATTTATTTAATTTGAGATACACTTGACAAATAAAGTCTCTCGACATATAAAAATTCATCTATAGCTGTATTAAAGTAGGTACCTGTAGAAAAAATCAACTTCATATTATAACTGAAGTGCCTTAAGCACTTAAAACACGAAAAATTTAAATCATAAACGATTTTTTTAAGCCCATCTTATTGTTCATGGTATTTACCCATATAAGCAACAAGTATTGTTTACACATTAGAATATCGTTTTATATTAATTTATTATTAATTAATACAATAAATAAATAAAATTACGAATATATAAAATTTTATGCGATGTGCAGTTAAAAAAGTAGTTACAGTATGCATGCAATTCATTATTTTTATTTAGTATGTTGCGACTATATTTCTACATGTACACAATATTAATTTCATTATTCAGCTGTTTCACTAAAAAACAGAAAATTTCAAAGAAGCTTTTTGAATATCTAAAATTTTTATTCGATATGCTCTAATGGCCATTGCTACAAAATTATGGTTCTACTTTCAAAATGTTTAATAAAATTATTCAGTTTATAGGGTAAATTTGCAACTACCCAAAATAAAATTAAAAAAATATAAACATTTTGAGCCGTTTGATTCCGAGTTGAAAACCTCGAGACACCGTTCACAATAGACCCTACCGTACCAATTTTCTATATATATAACAGAAATCTATATTTTCAAGAAATCAAAGATCCCATGAGGACAGTACACTTACCAAAAAAGCTTATGTAAGAAGTAAGAAAATCTCCAACCTCGTAACTATTGATCAGGCGTTGGAAGACAAAATATTACTGATGATATAAGAGTGAGTAAATAATAAGATAAAAGTCAAATCATTTAACCTCTAGATTCTAACCACAATCAGCGTGCGAAGTCACTCTTGTTAAAATGAAATTCAAACCGTATTTGATTAGATCTACATCATCGCTTTAAATAACATGGGCTCAAGGAATTTAACTTAGTATATTATCTTTACGCGACTTCTCTTTCAGGTTGCACGGAGAATCGAAACAGCAAAATGACACCTTGACTTTACTTTTAACAGTAAATGGTATTTTTTCATTGCTGGAATTAAATTGATAGAGCATCTCAATTTACTTCAACATTACACTAAAAATGTTCAGAAATATGTATAGTAGCCATAAACGTACATAGATTAAAGCTATTTCTAAACAAAGTCAATGACGTCATAAAACAAATGACACTCATAAGCACTGCCCAAAAATTTTAATTAAAGCGCCATAAACATTTCGTCAGAAGTTGGAGCAAAACGAAGTAAAATTGTCACACGATACTAATGACTTGGGCGTGCTCGATCTTATGTGAGCAGAACATTTAAAGTAAAAAATATGTAAGAATATACATGTATGAATACATTTCTTCACATCATTACTCTAGGTATGAAATTTTGAGGATACTTACGATAAGTAATAACAGATTATAAAGCCGAAATAGATAGAAGCGAGTTGCTATGTCGCCTATGCAAGTTCTTTACCGACTATCCTTAGCCGACTTCTACGACCTGCGCGGGAAGATAAGTACCCAGCACGCTCTAATTTATCTTTTTCATCCAGACCACCATAGACCTTTACAAATTGAAGAAGAAATATTTAGTAATACTACATTTCTAAGCTGGTTATTTATTTTGCATTTCGTAATGCTTAATAATTAAAGTAAAGTCACTTTAATTAATTAAAAGAGATAGATAATACAGGTCACCGACCGTACCATAACTCACCAAGCGAACTAAAAGAATCGAAATGTACTCCAAAAATAGCCATTTGTCGCATCGAGCCACATTTTTAGTCGCTCGGTCAGATATGATTTAATGGAGTGGCGAGAGGTTCGTTAACATTAATAAATTCAGTGTCATACTACTTATAGTGAAATCTCTACTCTTGTTATTTTAACTCGAAATTAACTCACTCATTATATTTAACATATTCACGAATTTTTTGCAATTAACTAATTCTAAATGTTCTGTTCCAGAAATGAAAAAAAAGAATACTTACTAAATCACTTTTATATATAATATATTTATATTTATACTATTTTATGTTATTTTAATAAATAGAAATAAAAATCAATTGCCACATGTATGATGGAGCATCAGTTGAGAACGACTCAACCGATTGTTCTTATGTTTTTTTGTTGTGTTCGTAATTGTCAGGACAAGTTTTGTTTGTATTTTTGTTTTTTTTTGTTTGTATTTGTTTTGTAAAATCCACCGGAAATGTCGGAAATTTGGATGGTATTTTTGTATGAATATAAATAAAATTTGGTGTGTTGCGAACATTTGACATCACACCCGAGCGAGGCCGGGGCGGGTCGCTAGTCTTAAATAAAATCAATTGCGGCATGTACGAAATAGCATTACTTAAGAATAGCTCGACCGATTTGGCTGATTTTTTTTTGTTTCACCTTGCGGAAATCCATCGCACGTGATAAATTCCTAAAATCTCTAGCTATTTTCCGTTCAAACTCTAAAAGCCCCCAATCGGCACGCGTTTCGCCTCTCAACGAAGCATCCCCAGGATACACAAGAGATAGGATTCGGTCACCTAACCAGCACCGAATTTTTTTTGTAGTGTTCGTAATTATCAGGACAAGGTATTGTGCAAAACGAAAATTGTGAGAAAATCCACCTGAAATTCAGAAATTTGGATGGTATTTGTGTATGAAAATCTCAATAAAAAAATACCATAATTGCATGCAATGTAACATGCAACGCAAACCGAATATCCTTGCACGGTCTATCTATTGACGTTCATTCCCGGCAGCACAGGCCACCTACCATGAGACAAGGAATATTACTTCTAAACAAACAATTCAAACTAAGCAAATCTCCAAAGCATACCTACTACGCGCTTTCAAAGTGATCCTGAACATATTAAAATGTAGTGTTGGAAATTTTACATTACACGTTTTTTTGAAGTAAGTGGTAATCCAAAGGCAAAAACTACAAAAGTGGGTGTTTTTAATATAATGTCATTTTAGAACTTTTATCATCAACGTATCGAAATTGCTTACCGTAAGAAAAAAAATCTTCGACATTTAAATTAAGTTCTACATTGAAAAAGAAAACTATCAGGATTGTTGTATACGCATATCAGATACTTAAATTTGTTCCAAAAAAAAAGTTCCATAGCATTGTTTTGCGTTTGGCAGTATCTTTTTACTTTGATAACTTTGATAATCTCGATAATAGAGAAATAAAAAATCCTGAAACGTGACTCAGATACGACATGTAAAAAAAAGACTGATATTTTTGAGGTATTAAATTAGTGTTTGTTCCCGGGAACTCCCGATTCCGTTAATACCGGGAAGTAATTTCGAGAAATTATTCACTTTAAATATTTTAGAATTATCAAATGCGGCATAATACATGTAAATAACTCTGATATAATGTTCCATTGGTCTAATATCAATATTGACGTAACGATTTTTGACAAAATTTTTCAAGGAAACCCAAAAAAACGAAAACAGGCATGCTTATAACCAGAGTAATACTGTTTAAAATTCATGCGCTAAACTTGGTAGGATCTGTTTCTTACCATTTGCTTTTAACTTTCCTTCAACACTTCGTTAGCTTTATTTGTATTTATTAGACCATGATAAGTTAGTTTGGTGACTGAGAGGGAAATAGGGTACGCGACTTCTAACAACTACGCCTTGTAGGTACATTTGCTATTTCCTCACCTACACATAATCAGAATTGATTCATTGAACGAGCGATTTCTGGGAAAAACGTTATAAGAAAATATATAAGTAATAACAAGCTAACGTAACAAGCTAATTATTATTTTCATGTATATGTATAAATATATAATTATATGAACGCTTTGTAACTGAATTAATAAGGCCAGGGGACTGAGTTACGTCTTATAGGAGATACTTTATTTTCTTTGTTAGACATTAAAGTAAGCATTTATTCATTAATTTTTTGAATGAATGATAATGTGAATGAAGGTTATAACAGAAAAAATATTAAGGAGAAGGAATAAGTTTAACGAATGTGTTCAGTATTTTGAATGGCGTAGGAACTAATGCTGCGAAAGAGTCCTCTTTACTTGACTGGGTATACAAGTATATAGGTATGAAAGTACCTATGTACATATACATATTTCATAATCATTACGCCACTTACTTTAAATGCTTTCTTTTTTTATTTACATACACTAGGAGTGGCTTGTATCAACTATTTAAACTTTATTTAAGGATTTGACATCTCGCTTGCATCAACGATTTAATACTTTGTCCAAGCGAGATGTCAAATCCTTACTACACGAAGATTATCTTAACAAAACTGTTCAAAGTGGTGCCTAGGCATGGCATAAATTAACACGATTATTCCACTCGCAATTGACAGCTAATAGCTCTATTTGAAGCACAAACTTGTTTGACGGACGTTAACTTTTGTAATGTTGGAAGTATATGAAGAGATTACTAATCAAATACTCAAATAAAGCAAATAAGGTCGATCGTCAACAAAACACATAATACGTAAAGACCTCGATGGCTGGTGCACCGTCCTTTCTGTACGACCAGTTAGGAATACGATTATGTAGATGTAACGTAAGAATATTTACGTCTTAGTACGTATTCAAGTCGAAGCCTACTTACAAAGCATTTTTGAACGTCCGCGTCGTATCTATAATAGCATCGGTTCGAAATAAAACCATACTGGAAAAAACTGGCAAAAAAATGTAGGTATAATTTTTTCATGTACTTTTTACAATATTTTAATTACAACAGTGAAAAAAGGTAGTAAATGCATGTGCAGAAAATATTCAAGAACAGAATCTTTGTCTTCGACGAAATCGCTTTTTTCGTATTACGATCATAAGTTCAAACATATAATTTTCTAAACGTTGAAATTGTGAAATAAAACATTTATTTCACAAACGCAAACAAAATTTGATATAACGAACATCATTCTTCAATAATTCAATGAAAGTGTAGCGCTATTTTAATTAATGAAATTTTAATCTAATATCAAAACTTTTAATAGTAACGAGTCACTTCCAAAACCTTTCTAATTAATTATCAAAGGTATCCTAGAATAGGATTTTGCGTTGAGCCCAGTATATCGCATGACTGTTTCGAAAGAGCACTCGCCTTTGAAACCGGACCCTGGCGAAGATGATCAAGTGGACACTGGGGATCGAAAAGGAGTGGTCTCAATGGGTATCTAAATTAGAACCCTAAGCTTCTCGTTACACACCCTTGAAAGGCGATGAAGATTGAGGAAGACGAGTAAACAAAGACGTTCATTCGACACTGTTAATGACATTTTAACAAGGTCATGCATGGAATAAGAGGCTTTGAATCCCTGTGATTAAGAACGAAAGCGGCTTGGACATTTCGAGACCACGATAACCTTGTTAAGATGAATTGTTTCGTATACTGCTCATTTCCACAACATACGTAAGTACTAGAACAATTTTGGGAAGTTCATTATCGTTAAGCCATGTATAGAACATAATTATTCTGCTATTATTGTACAATTGGTTTAATAAATTGCCGACCATTTCTAAAGTGGAGAATACATTGATTTTTTAACGATATTTATTCATTAATTATATAACCCAGAAATATATTTACATATCCACATTGGTTGACATAAGTCGTCATTACATGGCTATATTAAAAAGAAATTTCCGGTTACACTCATCAAGAACCACTAAACAGATTTGAACGTAGTTTTTTATGTTGTTATTACTTTGAATACATCTAAATTTATCTAGAAAAATGCAGATTTTTCTAGATAAAGTAATCGTATCTGTTATGGAAGCTGCGAATTTACGGCATTAGCTAATCAAGTTAAGGAAAACGCTTTCCCCAGTACGCTCTCAAGGTACATTTGTATCACAGTAAAAATTAAATTGTACCAGAGAGAAACCAGACTGTACCGTTAGTTAGATATGTCTCAAAAAACAAGTCTTAAAGTTAAAGTAAGACTACGTATTAAAAAAAGCTCAAACTAGAAGAAATAAATTTACTTTCTAGATTTTATTGACGTAGTCGATCGCCATAAACATTGTTATTTGTAAGAATCTCCTTTGAGACGGAAGGAAAAGAGATCTACGCTCATATAGCCGATGTCTTCAGTAATAATTCATAAAGTACATCTCTGATGTGTAAAACTTGTTGCTTTCTTTTATCACTAAGTCCCTAACACTATCCTCCGCAGTAAAGTAATAGTAGGCTTTATTGGAGTTAAAAAGGACTTCTTGGAAGAACGCGAAAATTTCAACAGCACACGTTTATTTCAGCCTCTTCCAATTCTTTTCACTTGCACAGAACGTTAACGCACAATATAAATAATATTTTCATACTTTAAAACTCCCAAAAATGCAAAAAATAGAAATCTAACTGAAATTTCAACTTTGCTTCCCTTCTTCGCGCCAAAAAGTCAGAGGACACTCAGAGGACATAAACAAGGGAAGTACAATAGGACCCTGACTCCAGCAATAATTTAAAAAGAAATCGATTATTTTTCATCTAGTTTACCAGGTTTGTTAATGCACGTAGTTTAGTTTCAGTTCTGTAACTGTTATTTCTATTTAATTTTTTTAATATGAAAAAAATTCTCTATGTCATGTTTTAGCCTCATGTGTAGTATATTTTTCAAATAACGTTGTCAAACTTTTGAATTTGATACCTACGATATTTTTAGGACTTGTCTTAATATTGTGGTGCAGACACCATATTGTTTTTTTTTAATCCAAACAAAAACAAAGACATGAATCGAATGTAGTTTCTTTATCATCCGACTATACCTCATGTTGAAATCAGTCAAGTAGTTTCTACCCCGTAAAAGAATAGTTAATAGATACATACAAACACACATACATATACTGCTAAAATCATAACCATAACATATTTTTGCTTTTCGGTTATCGAGTAAAAAGTCTTGAAAAACTATCGAACACTCATTTTTTTTAAGTTTTATTAGTCTTTTTTATTACATACATTTTAAAATGTTATGTGTTCAATAAATGTACCTAGTTATGTTATATTAAACTTCCTTTTCTTGTCTAATTAATTCACTTTTTACATTGACCATATATTTTTTTATATTGATTGAAAAATCGAACGAATTCTTTCACGTACATGCCTCTTTCTATTTCAGTTGTTAGTATAAACTAGAAACTCTAATGAATCGTTAACATTCGAATAAAATTTGAACTTTTATCTTTAAAACATACATAACATATTAATAAACTGAACCAGAATAATTAAACAACCTCTTCTAATTATTTTCTAACATAAAAGATAACTACTGATTTATAACGGCGCACTGTTTCTGAAATAAAGATAGCGTAAAATTTATGACGTTTGCTATGATAATAACCGTATATAATTGTTTGTTTCGACGTTTTAATCGAATACAAAATATAAGTGTGTGACTCTAACGAAATATTGCTGTCAAAAGTCATGAATTTATTACGATGTACGAATTTGCAGTACGTGACTAGGTTATTATAATTATTGGTATAATGGTACACTCTATTGAAATAGCTCGTAATTTAAATCAACAAAATAAAATGCATGACATGAGTATTAATAATTTCGTCAAAAATTTTAGAACTGCAATATTAGTTTTACGATCGGTGTTCTGAAGTGAAGGATAAATCGTTTTCATGTAATATTCACAAATATTAGGCACATGTATCAAGGTGCTATTACATACATGAATCGAGGTGCTGTTACATACATGTATCGAAGTGTTATTTTGTACCTATATCAAGGTACTAAATATCACCTTGCGCCACTTCTAGAAATAAAATTACTCGTAGGGAGGCTTACAGATGGCTAAATGGAACTAGATAGTAACAAATTGTTAGATTATCACCTACATAAGCATGGAAACAAGCCACTAATTTGTATACCTATTTATCGCACACTAGCCGGTACCCGCAACTTCGTTCACATAAGATTTTTTTCATACTAATGTTGACAGTTGTCAACATAATATAAGTTGTCATTAGAGGTTCAATTCCCAAAATCATCTTAGTGCTTGCAGTCAGTCAGTTTCAAGTTTTATGTGTATGTATAGTGAAAAACGTCATATCGCTTATTATACCATATCGCATACCTAGGGCGGAAGTGCGTGAGATTTGTGAGGCAAACTACTTCCTTAAGTGTACAGCGTTAGAATATGTACCTACCAGCATAATAGAAAATATTGAATTAGACATTAAAAAGTATCTTTTTTTTAAGTTCAATTCATATAAAAGACCGTTTTTTTGGAGAGAATGAACAAAATTAGCTATAAACCTAAATAAATCATAAGTACACAAATCATAAGTATACGCTAGATTTAATCTCATTTTAGTTTTTCTAAAACTACTAGTCGGTTAGGTAGGTATCTACAATCGATTAAAACATGTCTTCCAATTCAAATTATTAGTGAAATTGGCTAAATACTGAAAGCCAAAAACCATAAAAAGCTGAAGCGAAGTAAAGTGTCGTAAAGTTCGTCTCTGCTCTACAAGCTATTCTTAAATGAAAGTAAGTCTCTACCACTTAAAACATTTTCCTTGCAAAGCTCACGGTTGTAATATCTTAATGATGCAAGTTTAGCTCAAAATACTGTCTGGAGGGCACTATTCTTCATTAGTAGATGAGAGCCCCTGATAAATTATTCTTCAGGTCACTTTGGTGCTATTTAAGTTAATTTAATCCTAACTTCTGCCACTTCTCACGTACTTGTAACACGAGCTTCCGCTAATATTGTAATTATGTCATTTTTCTGGTTCATCCAAGTAGTGTCATAAATATTAAGAAATTTTATACAATAATATTTAAATTGGCTTGTATTTAAAGAACACAACAAGCTTTTACCTTCCCGCGCTAATTATAAAAGTCAGCCAAAAGGCAAGGCTTAGAAGGACTAATGAATAACAATGCGATAGGTCATTTCATGAAATGGTGACGTCTCACGTAATGCCCAGGTACTCGTAGATCATAATTTATCCAAATCTGGAATCTCGCGACTACACATACAATAAAATTACAGTTAAAATTTTAAAACGCCCATGAACGAAATGAGTTTAAGTATGTATAGTGCAATAACCTCATAAACTCTCTGTAAGTTTCTATTTAACAAATAATGTTTAATTCTTATTAGCGGACATATTTATTTTAAAAATATATGTGACATTACAGAAAAAGAAACTATCAGTACAAAAAATGACTAATGTATATGAACACTGAACTTCAGGTGAGTAATAATGTGAAAATTAACATCTTGCGAACCGCTATATTACTACCATTAACCGTTATATTGTAAGTAAAATAACAGACTTGGATATACCAAGCGTTTTTATCTGTATCTTGATTTTCCATTATACATACATCAATGAAAGTTTACACTGTAAAATTTCGTTGTTGTATAGTTATAATGTAATCGTATAAAATTTAAGTGTTTCACACTCAAATACATAACCATGTATACCTCTAGTTGAAACTAAGCATGGTGTATGTTTATGAATTAAAAAGTTAACCAAGCATCCACATTAAATTTTCTGTAAAAGTCTTATAAGGAATAATACAGTTAGAACTACTCCCATAGGAAAGTGTACAATAGAGCTAGTTATAATGATTACTATGTAATTCAACAATGATCCGTAAGATGGCAGTACTATTACTTAGAACTATAGGTTGTTTCGAATATGTAATAAGACTTGTTGGCGGGAACGGTAGAAATGATCTTGTCATTTTATTTAGATTTTCTATTTTGTACATTTTTGGGTGTTGTAAAGTAAAAAAGTTCAACTTCACTTTTACTCCATTCTATTCACTTGAATAGAATGGAGGTCTAAATAAACATGTATAGCTGAAGTTCTCGCGCTCTTCCAAGAAGTCCTATAAAACTTCAGTAAAGTCTACTATCACTTTACTGAAGGAGTTTTACGATAACGATTCTAATTATCAATAACGTAACATTGGCAAATGCGCTAATCTGTGCACCATGCCATAAAGAAAGAAAAAAAAATCTGTAATAACGGTAATAACAATATTTTATCAAAGTAACCAATGACATTGTTCCATATTAAAACTACTCGGGCCACATTATTTTAGTGATTCTTATTATAAACAATCCCTGTTAACTTTCATGATTTCTATGAGAAACTGCTTTCTTTGGATAAATTGTATAGTGCCTAATTGATAGGTAATTTTAATTTTTGAAAATATAAAAGTGTTTCGTCTATAAAATGTTTTGTGTTTTGTATATCATGTTATATTAACCGAGAATTAGATAGAACCTTCTAAGAAGTGTAACCTGCATAACGGGTGATATCTAAACATGAATTTATGACACGGCTAAATAAAAAAACAGATTGTGAACTCCGGGTGGTCTATGTGAGCAAAATTCTTCTCCTTTTGTTATACCTTTTACACGTTCCTTGCAGTTTTTGTTCTACTAACAAGGTTTAAATTAAATACTTATTGCAAAAAACTAAATATTTATTGATAACTAATACTTAACAAAAACTAGGTTAAAGAATAAAACTACACACATGTAGGTACATAAACAATAAACACATAGATTTTAAACATTTTTATGAAAATTGTTCTCGCTAAACTACTATAAAAACTAATAAGATAAAAGCTGTATAACGCTTTGTGTAGAAACATTTTTTTTTCTAAAACAATATCTACTTTGAACATAAACGGATGTCCAAACAAAAAATCTATTCGCCAGAATTTGCTACAGAGCTAATATAAATTAGCGCCGCGTATTACCGCAAAAAAAGCTTAAGCAAACACAATGGCCACCGACAAAGTCCGCAACGGGTTCAACACTATGGATATTGAATTAGTAACAACCGTGACTAACGAGCCGTGAGGTTCACATTCTTGTGGACGCGATATCAATGTCGGATCGACTTTACACGACTCCGAATAATATTTTTTTATATTAGTCATGTTTAGGTGATTGATAAATCTTGATGTAAAGATTGTAACTATGCATCGCGTACAAACAATATTTTGCCTCATTACTATGTTTTTAGGGCTCCGTAATCAATTAACTGGGAACTCTTAAATTCTGTTTGCCCGTCTGTCTGTCACATAGCTCTTATGCTTATAATTACCTTATACCTGTAAATTATAATACGTAATTTTTGTCTTATATGTTATATAGTCATTCATCGAAATTCAGTGTACAGACATGGGTTAATGACATGATAATGACATTTTTGGAAAAACAGTTTTAAGTTTTAATAAAAAATACTTATCCAAAAGCAAAAATTTTTTCTTGGTGAAATATCTCAACCTTAGTGTTATGAAGTCCATAGTGTAGTGATTGAAATATTTGTTTAAGAAATATTGGTGAGAATAAAGAAATAAAATAAACCCATGAAGTTTATAATTAACTCCAAATGCTGTGTCCCAGGAGTAATGATGAGGCGAATCAGATAAACTGACTCACCTGTACATACGACTAATGATGGATCATTGAAGTTTATCAAGAAATATTCTCGAAATTTTTCATACTTTTCAATTGTTTTTTCGATATTTTTCCAATTTTGAATTTTTTCCCAAATTTTTCGCAATTTTGCTTGAAATTTTTCCCATGTTTTGGAAATTTTTGAAAAATTACCCGTCATTACATACGACACACATTTATTATCAGACTTGCATGTGCCTTGCGGTGTCGTCCGCATTATTTGATATTTTTGCAGTATAAAAAGTAGCCTAGATTACTCATTGAAAAGTATAAGGTATATATATTTTGATCCACCTATGAAAACCTGTCAATGAAAATCTCGTCAAAATTGTTTAGCCGTTTCGGAGACTAGGCCGGACAGACAGACGAAAATTCTAAAAAAGCTTGTTTGGATTTTGTTTACGTGCAAATAACACTTCAAATTTATTTATATGTATAGGTGTATAGATAAGCTGGCCGGCCGCCATTTCTTAGGAAAAAGCACCCACACATCTGTATTTTATTTGACTTTAATTGCGTCACTTCTTAGTACGACACAGGGTGTCAGGAGTTAGTCTATGAACAAACCTTCATTTCTAATTGACATTGATACAATACTTAACTACAATATGTACATAATGTCAGACACCTGCAACTAATCAGACTGTCCGAAGACAGGCCTCCTCCATAAGTCTCCCTTCTATTCGATTGAACGTCATCGTTTTCCGACCTTTCGAAAGGTCATCTTCCCAGCTTTTCTCTTGTCTTCCTCTTATCGTTTTCCAGTTTCTTACATATCTTTTCGTTCCTTTAAGCCCATTTTCAGTTGTATCTATCTGTTATCGTATTGTGTCCTGTGCGGCGCCACTTTCATTCTTTCATTGTTTTATTTTTATTTGTACCTAAACCTTATGATAATATATATATGCAACTTATTACGAAATGCATGTAGACCACTCAGTCTTACTGAATCCTGAACTACGTCGCTAGTGGTGTATAACCTAATGCTAGATAAATGGTTGGCATAGCCTGAAGAACTAACAGCTCGTTGAAGAGATCTTTTTACTATAATTTTCTATCAAATTCGATTACACGTGTGTGCAGTTTGATCGAAAGCCGAACGTTACAACGTAATTAAAATAAGATGTGTAATTGAGTCCAATGCGCTTTTAGTCAGTTTATATTTTAATATTTCCCTCCATAGTTATTTTACAAAACCGGAAGATTTGTTAGCTAATCAATGAGATTACGGCATTCCGTTAGTGTGACTCAGTGAGAAGAACATCATTGGAGACCAGATTGCGACAGGAAAGTGTCAAATTTTACGACTGTCGTGGTTACACCAATGTGTCACTATGTTTATTACTATTAATGTTGTGCTTTATTGCTTTTTTGATACGTCTTTTATAGATGACAACGCCTACGTATTTTATATTTTTTTAACAAGTATGATTTTAAAGTTCTGTAGTAAAACAAGGAACCCTTATAGTTTCGCCAAGTCCGTCCGTTTAACTCAACGACTCTTGGCACTAAAAAGTTGTAAATTGGCATGGTTATATTACATATTAATCACTCTTACTAAGTTGTGAAATAAAATCTTGAGAAACTTTTTTTGGGTCTTCTTTTTTACTCGCCTATTTTATTATGGATATTGGTCATTAGATAGGTTTTTCAAAGATATTGGGCATATGTGATGAATATTTGTTTGATGCAGGCCTTCAAGGAAAAAAAAAACATTGAGCTTTAAAGTTTGCCACTGCCCCTACTAGCTAAACCGTTGTTTTTCAACATGTGAAAAGTATTCACGATAGTTTATCAGTTTATATAAGGAAGTTAAAATAAAAACTATGACAGCTAAGTAGACTCTCCAAGTATTAGTGGACGAACTTTTAAAATGTTTTTGGTTAAGTAAAAATATTCTAAAAATTGAATAGAAAATTACTTTTATGGCGTTTAGACAATAAGTTAATACTACGTGCATTATAGCTTTGTAATGTTAATGTAAAGTGTAAAAATAAACCAAATAAATAATTCGTGCTTAATACGCTCACAATATAAAAAGCCCCCGTCTAAGTACTCATATTGTGACAGGCAACTACGGAATCCTACACTGCGTATGGCTCAACACGCGCTTGGCAGCTTTTATTATTCGTGAACCGTCATTAAAAAGTTTTCCGACATAATATATAGTCAAAGCAAATGGAAATCAAAATTTATCCCGGTCAGAATACAAAAATAAAAATATTTTCTTTTACTTTTATTTTCAACATACATATACAAGGTTATTTCGAAAAGATAGGTAAATACGAAAGGGTATAAAAGTACCCATGACAACGGAAAACTTGCGTTCTACAACTTCGCCAAAAGTCAATAGTTTTAGTGTAAAACCTCAAAGTTTAAACAAAAATAAAGGTGAGATAACCCTAGAATCAGCGTTTTGCCGTCGCTAGCAAACATTTGGAATTTAAGGTATAATGATAGGGTTGTACATTTTTTTTCCATTAAATGAATGTTTTTTTCGTATGTAAAACAAAATAAACGTATCCCATAATTATTATATCTGCAACATGACAGTCACGTTGACACAGTCAACAGTGACACGTTGGGACCTCAGCGAATTTATACCCCCTTCACACCTCAACCTCGATATATATATAAAAATAATCTCAACACAGAAGGCTTTATTGTTATTATTCTCCGTGGTAACAACGCTCTCTTTAAAATGTATTTACGAACAACCACTCCTAACCATTACTTTCTCTCTTTACCAACATCATAAAAAATAAATGTCACACGATCACATCATCTATTCTAACAGTGTCTTATTATAATTAAGCACAAAATAACTATCTTGTAGGCTCTTGTGTTTTAAACGGTCTTAAATAATTTTAATATAAACTAATTTAAAGTTTTATCTGTTTCTTTCGTTTCAAAAGCTAGAGGAAGTAAATGTAAGAAATACTCATAAAACGGTAAGTTAATTACAACAAAACGAGCATTTTGTTGCTGATAAAGTTATTATACAATCTACCAGAAGTCCCGCGTATTACGACGCCATTAAGATAGTGCTTATCACCCAAAATGTCTGTTTAGAGAAAATATTTACTAAACGAGGTAAAAGGAGAAAGGTATCTAAGATAAAAAAGTCGATTACAGTGTAATTCACCCACATTCGGTAATGCATTATGAATTTTAAGTAATTCACTGTGTCGTGTTTTGTCTGAATTGGTTATCTTAATGAGATTCACCGGTAATTTATGGAAGAACAGCAAGTTAAAGATCCGATCGTAACTTGACAGTTTAACATTGTGAAACATCAATTTTACACCTAATATGGTCTGCCATTGATATAAACAAACCTAGCCACCAGCGAGTCGAATCGTACGCAGCGAATCAGTGTTCTGCAATTTCGAGATGAACAATATTTGTTTAATTAGCATAAGAAATAAGTTTGTATTTCATAGCAATAACTTACCCAGATACTGTAAAAAACAAAGTTATTTCTTTCATAGTTAAGCGTGTAATCGAAAATGTATCATATCTTAAAAACCACACAACATATCGTTTTCAGACCAATTCTAACTGAAAGTATTTTCCAAGTTCTTAAATTTTTCAGAACTTTCTACCAAATAATTAAAAAGTTAGAGGAGATTGACACATTTATTTGCGAAGGCCAATCGAAAAATATAAAGTATATCTTAATACACATGCTTATGTGCATTGCATTTTTTTCTCTCTGTTACATGTATGGAATGCGCCACCCCTATTTTTTTTTCGTAAATTCACTGCACCAATGTATAACGGTTTATAGAATACACCTACCTTCCAAATATATGGTGCCGATAGTCTTCGAATAAAATAATACAGTCAGACAGATGGGCATAGACATAGGACGCACACACACACACACACAGACAAATGGACAGACGGACGAGAAGAAATTATAGGGGTTCCATATTTTGCCATCTGATCTTGTGTTATGGCTTTGATCAGTCGCAATGAGCAAAAATGTATTGCCTTGCTCTCGCTACTGGTCTGTTGCGTTATGCTTTCCCATTTTCTGTCAGTGCCAATACTTATTTTACTGCGGTATGCGAGTAGTTTCTAATCCACCAATGGCGTATACTCTGCTCTAAACTACCACATCTTATTTTTTCTTTATATCAATGTGTTACATTCTTAGTCTTGTTTGTGAGTTATAACACTATATTTTTCTCGTGTTCACGTACATATATCTGAACATATATACATCTGATTTTTTCAAAGGTTTCAAATTCTGTTCTGTAGTTTTGAAAAACTGAAATAAAAATGAATTATTTGTAGACAAATAAATGAAGCAGGCAAAAAACTAAAAACTAGGCACAAATTCAAAGCTGAAAATCATGACATGCTTTTCCTTACATTACATGATATCATAAACGAGCGAACAAACTCCAAGGCCATTTCGATATGATAAAATACCTAATAATCAAAATAAGAAGTTTTCACTAAATGAATCAAATAAAATTAATAATATGAAACACGTTAAATGAAACCGGTTACTATATAAATCCGCAGCTTTCGGACTCTCAACGACGTCCTGCCCGCTCCTCACACTTGCCGCGTTCAGAAATCAAATGCGTTCAGAGTTTGAAATCTACCACTGGACACCCGTATAATAAAACTATTAAAATTTTGTAATCTCTTTAACGTAATTTAAATATATAACCAATTAACTGAAAAACTTAATCTGCTCAACAAGATAGACATAATATGAGGAGGACTGACATTAATACTTGTTGGTCATGATGCCACCACGGTAAGCAAATGCGCTGCAAGCTTGTTTAGACAAACTTTACGAGACATCGTCGGATGGAATCGCCATACCTGCTTTTCATTTTCCTTATTATTTTTGCTTTTACCTCATCTAAAGGACAACAATAGGTGGATCACTACTGTTCTCAGAGAAAAAAACTATGCATCTCCTTTCCAACCTTTTCTCCTTTTCAAGACAGAAATGTACGCTTAGATAAAGCAGTACGTTGCGTAGATAAGCTATTGGAAAAGTTATATTTTCAATATAACACATGTCTACGTTCCTAACATAACAAGTAAGTATACATCAAACGTGTAATATATGGGCTTCAGTGACATTGATATAAAATTTAATATCCTCACAAATCGACCTTAAGCCCATACCAGCGAATGGATAAAGATGCTAGACAAGGCTCTATTCTGGCACACTATCAATCATAGTTTAGTGGTTCTATATCAATATCGCAAACCTGCAACCTCATCGACCTTTTGTAGGCATTTTGTCGAATAGTTTTTCCTGACCGATGAAGAGGGTAGTGCCAATCACGTGATTCTGTGATACGTAAAAAAATGTAACGATGATATTTTAGCAACGAAAAATATAGTACTTAGTCAGAAACCGAAAATAATACTTATATAATACTTTACTTACTTTTAATATATTACGTTGATAAAACAACGATATAACATAACATATCCTCACGCTGTATCCCCAACGGAGTAGTCAGATAGGACGGAGCGCCAGGAGTCGCGGTTCTTACACACCACTTTCGCTTCCTCAAATCTCATCATTCTCTTCACACATTTTCGCCTAGGTATGCGAGCTCTTCTGGCATTTCCGTCTGCTAACACTCTGGCTATTTGGTCTTCATAAGTCAGTCTTGGTCTTCCTTGGCTTTTTGTACCACTCACTTTCGGTCTGTAGATTTACTTCGTCAGTCTTTCATCACTCATTCTTTCCAAGTGCCCGAACCATCTAAGCATTCCTTTCTTCATTTTTACAATAACACTGTTGTGCAACCCTGTCATACTGCGTATCTCATCATTGCTTATCCTGTTTGCAAGCGTGACACCGCACATATTTCTGAGAGACCGCATCTCCACAGCATTTATCATACTTTCACTCGATTTCGGGCATATCCAGGCCTCACTACCGTACAACAAAGTTGGCACCAACACCGCATTGTGGATGGCCATTTTAGCAGTGTTAGATATATTCACATTACCCACTAACGCGGACAGAGCACCGTTCACTTTATTGCCAGCTGCTACCCGTCTCTCCACATCCAACTCACATCTTCCATCCCTCGAAAACACACTCCCCAGATACACAATTTCATTCACTTGTTCTAGACATTTTCCATTTACACAAATCACACATTTCGTTTGTACCGCTTCTCTTTCAAACACCGGAACGTTAGTTTTGTTCACATTCATTTTCAATCCTTTTACTTCACAATCTTCTTTCATGCACGTGACTGGTGTCTGCAACTCTGCTTCTGATGGTGCTATTAGCACAGCATCGTCAGCGTACAATAGGCAGTTTACCACTGTGTCATCATATCCCATACCACTCATATAAACAACGACATAAATTTTATAATTAATGCAAATCTTATCTCTGCGGAGAGAATAAATCTTTAAAGTAATCGTCACAAGAACAAAAGAAATCCTAGTGATTTCTGAAATATAGTTAGCAAAGGTCAAAAGTGTGTATCTACTTTAAACATTATTGAAAGAAAAAATTTCTGTATTAGAAAATTTTAGTAATATTCGTACACTTCAACCGCGACCGCAATATTTAAAAAACAAATTTAAACGGGATATTATAAAAAATTCATATCGTTGCTATTCTCTAAAACATAAGGTTAAAAATCGATGAATCATTAAATATTCACACGAAATATATACGTATAGTAAGTTATTTCCACATGTTAAACCAAATATTAGTGAAGCTATTGACATTGTTGACAATAACACTTGAGTGATGGTCGCGTGCCGTGATCTTCTTCGTATTTGACTTGTAAATAAGTTTAAGAAAGTCAAATATTTCGTAAAGAATTTTCGAATGTAAATGTACTTTCTGCATCTTTAAATTTGTAGTTTATCCATTGTTCATAAATAACTCATTTGTCTTTCTATTTTCCAGGAACACAAAACCATAGTTTTTGAGTTCTACGAATTAAAAATAAGTAGATAATAGTAATTTAAAAAATCACATGAAAAACTGTCTATGGGTCGCATTGTGTAACGATTTTTATGTATATTTTAGATTGTATTGAAAGAATTAGATCGACAAAGTACTAAATATTACATTAAAAATTCTCATTTAGCTGTAGGTGGGTAGATATTTGAAGACGGTTGTGTTAACCTCCAAAGATCTGCACAGAACATTATAATGAAGTTTAATTAACCAGCACAATCAGTAGCCGTCTCCAAAGGAACACCCCAAACGTGGAATAAATTCTTAAGGGGCTGGCTTCCTTCACTATCTGCGATAACAAACTCAGCAAGTTTTATGATACACTGTCAAAGTACTCTCAACTTTAATGTCAAAGGAACAAGAATCATTTGCTGTGTGCCTTAAGGTTGCATGCATATCGTGGGGTTGACATCAGTCTTTGAACGTTTAATTTTCTTTTAATCCCAAATGCGTCGATCTTAATCATTGGGGGGTTGCCGCGTAACGAATTAAACGGATTGCATTGGTGTCGCAAATGAGGCAATTCTATTCCTCTAGAGAGATGCCTTATTGACAAGGGGTCGGTAGATAGATCTGTGATTGTTTGGGTTTATGCTCTACTAGCTTATTATTAGTATCGTAGAAAATACACTAGAGACAATAAATGATCGTAATTACTACCATATTGACAGTCTTTGCGTAATAAAAATTTCAGCAATTTATATAGATTTCAGCAGTGGACGAACACAAGCTGACGATGATGATGATGATGATGATAATACAGATTTCACAGCATCACTAATTTTCTAGTTCATTCCACATAAGTAATAAACATACCACATTTATCTGGTTGCTCTCGTATATCTCATCCAAAATTGCTGACCTGCGATTATGTTGTATTTTCGCTAATTTGAACTTGAATCACCTTTGTTCATAAATCAGCGAACTATAGAGGAATAAATTAAAACTAATGAGAATTAAACATTAAATCTGAGATTAATTCTGTTATATGTTAATATAGATACGTTTGTGTATATTTATTTTTAATCATTACATAGTAACAAAAAATTAATAATTAAAGCAATTTCTTTTTCGACTAAAATTCATAAGATAGGAATTCTTTATCGCCGCCGGTTCGAAATAAGGTTTGGGTCTTCGGACGTCTTGTATCTCAAAGTTCTGCGACTTTATTCAAATTTAAACGACTCGTGTCCCGAGACTTTCTGATCGAGACGAAATTCGAGACAAGCTTATCTAAATAGTTTTGCAACACGTAAAAATATTTACAAAAAATAATGTAATAAATAATTAGCCGACTGTGGCGAAGCAAAAAGGAGGGTTATGATTTTGACCGGTATGTATGTGGGTATGTATGTATGTTCATCTGTTCCCTCATGTGATGTTCAGAGGACAGCCGTACGACCACGGCTGTCCTCTGAACATCACTATGATATGTATTAAATACGTTAAAATATATTACGTGTAAGTTGCTTATTTAATAGACTATGAACATTGAATAGTTTGTACGTAACAATTTCAGATGAGAATATTTTCTTATTTCATACTTTTTAAAGCGTGATTTTGTTTTACTTCCAAAAAATGAAGGTGTGATTGTTAGAATTGTGACTCGGTACTACATTATGAATATTGATGTTTAGAAATAATTAGTTCACTAAAACGGTTCAATAATACATACATACATATCTTCACGCTGTATCTCTAACGGGGTAGTCAGAGAGGAGGGAGCGCCTTCCTCCTCCTCCTACTTCTTTCTCTTTAGGTTCAGTAATGTTACATTTTATTACTAAATAAATTAATTGAACCACAGAAGGCTTTGTATAATATTTATAAAATTGTAACCTCAATTTTTTGAGATATTGTTTGGCTTTTTTACTATAAAGTTGAAAATGTAACAAAGATGATAAGGCCGTTTACTTATTGTTTTTTTAGTTTAGCACATTTAAGGGTTGATCCTTAAAAAAGCTGATTATAATTTAATAAACGATCGAAAATGCCCAACCGACTCTATTTCATTTAAAACAAGTAGTCCGACTTTTAGGACAAAATGTCCGACTAAATAAAGTTCGGCTGTTTAATTTCTGGAACGGGTAATATTAGTCCTAGGACGGTGAAAACGTCCTACTTCCCAAACCCTAGTGAGTTGACCTGGAATCCTAAAGGAAATTAGCAAAGGAAATATAAATTTCAGTATTTATACATAAACATATACAATAAAAGTACATACACCATATGATGCATTTCCGTAAGAAATATTTTACAAAGGATTTCTAAGATACTAGAGCACGCTTCACGATTTCAGAACAAAAGCCAAACAATTCATTGTCTATCGATTGCAGTTCCGAGAGTAGTTTGTCTTCAAAGGCCTTTAGATTCCGAAAAGAGCGGACTTTATTCTATGTTGACGATCTGATATGAAACTGAAATTGAATAATAAAGCTTATAATATAGTACAAGTAAAATGAACAAAATACCGGCCAAGAGCGACTTGAACTCGCATTAACTGGTTAATGTTAATTGTTAGCATTAATTGATCCGCAGCAATTTAGACAAGCAAGGTTAAATTTTAAAAAAATATGACAAATTGAGTTCAAAATTCCATATTTTTATTTCATTGTTTCTCATATCTCATTTTAGTTTGTCAATTCATATCTTTATTTACTGGCCATCATATCGATTGTTATGGAATATTCTGTGATCACAAAACGCGACGCATTTTAACGTAGACTGTACGGAATATTTAATTTTTCAAACACAGTTGCATGAAAAATGTGTAAAAAAGAGAATACATACGCAAATGAAATTGAGATTTGGAATATATATACATCTTCCACGCTCTCACCCTGTTTAACAGTCCTTTGTATCAGACGCAGAGATTTGTATCAGACGCGGTATCTGAGATTTTTTTTCAGTTTCAATGTCGATACGCCCTATGATTTTGATATTGATACAAAATCTGACTAGATTCTTTCTGAATCGTAAATACCGATAATATGTCTGAAATACTTCCAGCAGTGTGAATAACACTTGGCATTACTTTCTCAGTTTCTCCTTAAATAAGCAAAAAAATATTGATCTAAAATTCTAAATAGAAAAATATACAGTTTTAAGTTATTGCATCGCTGGCTCAAGTCAGTAATGTGAAAATGATATCGCTGTATCAAATATACTTTGCAACTAGAACATCCAATTGAAACTAACATTGTTGATATTTGTCTCACGCTAGTCCCATGAAACAAATCACGCCGCATGTTGCGATGCAAATGTTTGAGCGAAAGAGCTCCTTTTCTCCATATTTAATCTATAGCTCACACACATACGTAATTGTTTAAATATTTTTAAATACTCAATACATTGTTAATACTTTATTCATTGAAAAATCAGGAAGAGACAGAAAAATATAGAACTCATTCTGCACAGATCATATAAGGAAGTATTGTAAAGGCATAATATTACAGACGATGGCCTAGCAACATTTCACTGTATTCCCCTGCTTTGCAATCTGTAAGCTCATGTACACAGAGTCCAATAGTGATGTAAAAGTATGATTTTGATATGCCTTGATAATGTCTTCCTCGTATGAGAAATTGCATGAAGTTAAACATTTAACTGCACATGGTATCAAAGCTAAATAAATACAAAAGGTATTTTAATACAAAAGGTATTTATTTAGCTTTGATTATTATCAAAGGTATTTAGAAATTATTGAGAAACTCGTAGTAGGATGAACGGTCTGTTACAGAAGTCTTTTATCTTTATCTGTAACTGTACCTGTTACAGTGCCAGGGTCGACAACAATTTAAAGTTAACTTTATAATACGTACCTCCTTGTTCCCTTGTACCTACGTCTGCATAAAGCCCTCAAAAACTACCCAAATGAAAAAAATAAAAAATTATACGAACTCGGTAATAATTCAAAATAAATTATTACTTACTTAACATGTACATTCTTGATTTAGAAAATTTCAATGTCTATTCTATAATGAAAGTGAAATAAAAAAATTAAAAAAAAAACTCCCTAAAACCGAAAAGTACAAAATAACTACCCGTTACTAATCAAAACTCAAGTACAAAAATAATTTTATAAATACGATACAATACCTATATAATTAAATTTGACAATTATTGAAGTCGGTGCCAAGCCTACTAAACTAATAAATTTTCGGTTGTTGTTGGTTAAATTTGGCACCGACTTCAATTACTGTAAAATTTAATTATATAGATATGTATGTGTATCGTGTACTACGATATACATAGATATGTATATGTAACTATGAAGTTATTTTTGTACTTTTGTACTTTGTAATTTATAAAGTTACTTTTACTGTACTTCAGTTTGGATTGATAAGGGTTAGCTATTTTGTACTTTTCAGTGTTTCTTTGAAGGCGGTTTAATTTTTTTCTTAATATTTTTTTTTATTTCTCTCTTTTGAGTGACCTTGGCCTAAATAAATATTGAGGGCAGGTCTACAATTTATTTCTTTTCTGATTCTGGAGCGCAATGACACACAAGAGAATCATCAATATAAATAAAACTTATAAGCAGTTAGTGTTATTTGGTGTTATTTTTAGTGTATCTTCGAAGTCCAAGCTCTAATAGCGCTGAAATGAGACCACCTCAGAAGTACACCCTTTCAAATAAATAAAGAATTTTCGAAATCGGTCTACAATTGACGAAATTTTCGGTAAACATACATAAAAAAAATACATACTGATGATCATAGAACCTCCTCATTTTTTTAAGTCGGTTAAAAATTAAAAGCTATGAGCGAGAGGCCGTTTGCAAATATCTGCGCAAATACTTCATATTTATTTAGATGATTACCACACTCATCGATAGTTTTAGTGATAGAACGATGCGTGGATTCGTATTATAAATACTTTTTCTCTTTTACAAGAACCTGCAGTGCGATTCTGTAACGTATATTAGTCGAATTCGACTCTCTGAATCCCGCAGTGAGATTGTGAACTGTGAACTGATATTCTCTAAAGTCGACGGAAAATCTAGCGCCGCGCGCGCCGCCTTGATCAGTGCGGCTGCGAGTCAAACTATCATAAGCATTTTCTTTCACGAAGAATAATATAAAAACTCCAACAATTAAAGTAAAAATCTAAAAAATACACAATTAAAATTTGACTGATTGAATTTGAATTTGAAATACAAACTCAAAAACTTTCACTCTTTTGATAACTGTTTTTTTATTTGCAAAACAAAAGCCAACGTTGTTTTGCCAAATATAAGTGAATACCTATACTATTTATTTTCGTTTTTCGGTTTATTTAATATTGTATTGAAACATGTTAGAGCGGAGTAAAGCGCGGACATACAAAAACAAGTCTTATTTACCGTAATAATATCTCGAAAGAAGTTAAAATACACTAAGTCGAAATATCTACTGAGATGTTTATTCTTAAAGCAATCTCTAACAATGTCGCATCCAGGGTCACTTTACTTCGTTCCTAACATGTTAGGTTTAGAGAATTTCATTTGAAGGCCAAGTGAGTTCAAATACAAAGTGAGGTGAATTGCCGAGTGTGTCTCGCTTGGATGTTAGTTTTCACAGAATTGCATCGTTGATCCAAAAATATCTGCAAAACGTGTCGTTGCTCTATATAGATTTTAAAGTTAAATATTTTCAATAATATCTGTAGAACTATCACAATTTCCTGGGATCGGTGTTAGGAATGCAGCGTGAAAATACATATGCGTGTATAGCAAACTAAATATCCGAAATCAGATGATTAAAGTTATTAAAAAAGGCTTCATCAAGCCGCTATAGTTAAATAGTGACATCAAAACAATTTAGAGCAAGCTGAACACATCCTTCAGATTCGAAGCAAGAGTACGTTGCATAATTAATATTGGAGTTATCGAATTTAACGCAACGTATATAATATTTTGTTTACGACCCCGACACCCGCAAATCTACATCTACATCTACAATCAAAACCAAATTATTTATCTCACTTCGTAATACAGTGTCTAGAGTTATAAATTCTAAGCATTTTAACTAAAAAGACTCAAAAAGATAGTTTACCTGTTATCCTGTTTTATAAATTAGATCGAAAGTGATCAACAATTTATATTATTATTTTATATTTTACTTGTGATCAAGTCTGTGCAGCAGAGTTTTTTTGAAGGTGCTTTGTTAAGAAGCTAAACTTTTAAGTCAAAGTCAAATCCATGTATTCAAGTAAACCCAGTTGCAAAATTTTTCAAACGTCAAATTTTTCGTACCTTCTCTTCGAAAAATATAACCTTCATTCTTTCAACGTAATTTTACAATAGCTACTTTAAAATAATATAATCACAAAGCCTAAGCGTGAAAATGTGTGAGGAGAGTGATGAGATTTGAGGAAGCGAAAGAAGTATGTAAGAACTCCGACGCTTGGCACTTCGTTTTCTCTGAGTACCCCGTTTGACAAATTATATCCTCATATAATTTATCAAAATGAAGTATAGATACACATAACCTATGTACCTACGACCTACATGTTCCACACATTAACCATTGCATATGATTATTATGAATGTACCTGTAAACAGACATCGACCGTTATTTCGACAGACTAGCGACGATTACAGCCAATTGGTTCGTGGGTTTGCATAAACGTTTACAATGTTTCGGATCACTGATTCATATGATTGCATTAAATGTGCATACAATATAATATAACTATGGAACCCAGCGTAAAGGAATCGATGAGTAGTTTATAACACTCAGTATTAATTATTTACGCCCTTTACAGTCGAAATTTTGGGATCTTGGGGACCTAAAACCCATCGACTGGTTCCTAAGTAAGCGACTAATCGAACCTTCAGGAGACCGTCGGGCAAGCAGCTTCTTCTGCCATCGAATTACCTTGGCTATTCAAAGAGATAACACTCAGTCTGCTAGACACCCTAAGCGTCGACTACTTTTTAAACAGCGCCTTTCAGGAAGTTTGATATGTACAGCTTTGTAAGTATTACAATAAATGCACCATTATTATAGCACAAACAAAAAATTAAAAGAACTTTAATGTTTTATCATAGAATGTTTTACTAAATAAAACTTATTATAATATTTCTGCTATTAAGTATTTCTGCAGAGGATGCATTTAATGGCACTTCAAAATTGGTAAAAATATAGACAAAATTTAGCTATGAATTTCTAATAAAAAATATAATCTTATCCATTTATATATTACCTCTTCATTAAAAAGATATTAGCTTCGAAAAATTTTAAGACGCTGTACAATAATTATTGCCAATAAAAAAAAAACAAGGAATCATTTATAATAATAGATTGTGCTATGAAAAATAACACTATCTAATAAACTAAATAAATAAACTTGACAAGTTGTCATCCTGACAATGCCGACACACCCGGTGCAGTGAATGGAGTTGGTGCAATTGGGCGACGTCTCTTTCTAACTCATGGAAATAACTCGGAATACACCTACTAGTATATATAAGATTGCTATATATACATACACTAACAGCAAACAATGAAAAGAAATAGAAGGATGTAGAATGTTTCAAGATAAAATTTTTCGACTTCGACTATCTTCTTAGAGTGCGAACTTCTGTTTCAATACTACTCCTGGAAATAACTCAGAAATACACCCACTAGTTTATATAAAATTGCTATATATACAAACAGTAAAAGATGCCAAGAGATGGAGGAATAGAGAGATGTTTCGAGATTAAATTTGTCGACTTCAACTATCTCTTTAGAGGGACTCCTGTTTCAATACTGAAATATATTAGGAGAGACTCCTGTTTCAATACAAAGCGGATTCCGATCTGGTGCTTCGCCGGCCGCTGTCGCGACACGCTCGCTCCGCTCTCTCGACTGGCGCGTTATGTTAAAATGACCTTTATTGTTTTACGTCAGGAAATGCATTACGCATCTCGGTCTCGCCAATAATTAGGGGAGTGGCGGGGGGGTATGTGGGATTCCTCGAATGGAAAGGTGCAAGGCCTAGTCTACCCACTAAAACCAGACGGTGTTCCATCCGGCGCCTAATGCTGCGGTCGCGGGTGCGCGATAGCATTCGACACTCAGGCTGCGACGTGATGCTCGGCCGTAGCCGGGCTCTCCCCGGAGCAGAGGCAAGTGAGTGGAGATTAATTTGCCTAGGATGCGTAGTAACAAGCACGCATCGACCCCTGTGGGTCCCTTATGGAGTGGGGTAATACCCCCCGAGTGTCACCCTAGGGCTGCTAGGTGGAAAAAAGAAGGCCGTTGTATCGCCCCCTCCTGGCACCAACTCTCCGGCGGCAAATCTGAGGAGCCTCTGCGTCTTCTTCTCGGACCCTTTCACCGCTTCCTTCTGCGACATGACCTCTTCACAGAAGGCGAGAACCCCTTGCCACGACATCTCGTCAACAGGTCGTTCCCCACGATGGAGGTGAGGACACGGCGTTGCTCAGCCCACGCTGGACACTCGGCGAGTGTGTGATGCGCGGTGTCCTCATCCCGGTTGCAGTGGTGGCACCTAGGCGTTGTTTCTCGTCCGGCGATCCGGTGCAGATATCTGCCGAAGCATCCGTACCCCAACAGGATCTGCACTATCCTGAAAGACAACGCACCTACCTTTCTGTCTGTCCATTCTTGAAGAACAGGGGGCGAAAACACTTAACCTAACCTAACCAAATAAAGTGTTATAAATATATCTTCGTGTTTGTATAAAGTTACAAAAAAATTTGCAAACTTTACCCAATGACAAACAATCTAAACCTGCATTTCCCCTCACGATTTCCTCCCAAGCATTTATTATCACCATTTCACCACATTAAAGTTTGAGTGATTGAAGTTGTAACCAAAACTTTATTGTGAAAACTGTTAATTTCGAAGTTTACCATTTTTTTATAGCAAAGACCATTAATTTTAAAGAAGATGTGATTTATGTCAAAAGTAGGAAATTTATAGAGAAAACCGTCAATTTTAAATATTGAGATTTGTAGATAAAATTACTAATTCTATATCTCTATTATATATAAATCCCTTTCTGCAATGCTTACATGAAGATCACCACGATGCAGGATTTCAGGATCTATAATACCTATCTTGATTTTACCGAGACAAGAAGAAGACTATCTATCCACTTTTCATTTCTAACTCAGTTTATATTTATCTTACCGTTATACCTATATTTTTGAGGATACGAGACATCTCAAATTAAGTTGACTATATTTAGTAAAATATTTTTAGAGTTAATTTTCAATAAACATTTAGTACTTGATGGGTCAAACAATAACATAATTAAATTAATTTCATTTATAACAAAACGTAGTATAACTGATAACGATTACTTAATTTGCAATTTACGTCAACATGTAATATAATGCTAATTTATGAACGGGCACGTTACTTGATGGATACTGTTTACTTGTTCACTCGTCATCGACCATTTGAATTTCTACAGTGTGCCTAAACATCAGATTATTATCAATATAAATCAAATAATGCAGTGGAAATGCGATCTCTTAGTAATACGTGTGGTGTCACCCTTGCGGACGGGATAAGCAATGACACGACAGTGTTATTGTAAAAATGAAAAAAAAATGCTGACGGTTAGAGCACATAGAAAGAATGGTGATAAAAGACTGACGAAGAAAATCTACAGAGCGAAAGGGAGTGGTAAAAGAAGCCAAGGAAGACCAAGGTCGACTTATTAAGATCAAATAGCCAGTGTAAGCCGACGAATATGTCAAAAGTACTCGCATACCTCAGCGAAAATGTGTGATAATGTTAATTCTCGTGCAGTAAGTATATAATTTGACGATTGGTTACATTAGTTAAAGGATATTTTAATTTAGCTCGTGACATTTCGCGCCGCCTGCAAAACTTCTTGATCAAATAGTTATATTCCTTTGAAAATTATTGTTTTGATTCGGAGGGAATAGGTATCGATATAAATAGATATTGAACGAGAAAATATTGATGATATATTGTTCATTCATAATTATATACACAGATACATACATATCTTCACGCTGTATCCCCAACGGGGTAGTCAGAGATTCTTAATTACAAATCCTAAATATTGTCTTTCTCTCTTCAGTGCAGTTAGATAATTTTCGTATTATTGCTTACATGTAATGGAGATTTATTTAACCAATAATTATAATTTAAGACCCGCCAATATATTATATAAAAGTATTACACTATATTTACTGGCACGCTGCGACATAGATAAGTGCATTAGCCGCTGCATAGGTAAATGCACAACCGAGGGTCTCAGGTTCACAGATTTCATCGTAGTAAACTTAAGTTAATTATAATTGTGACTTTCTCTCGGGTTTCATGGCGGGGATTGTAAGCCGAGACCATCGTCTTCGAAGATAGATGCACAAACTACCGCATCAAAGAGCCAGTCATTATAAGCAGTACACTTTCAAGTAGTATACAACACTCGTACAAAAAAATCTCTTACGTCATCCATTATCAGATTAACGGCTGTTGTCGTGACAGTAAGCGGCTTGAATACCCTCGTGTCAATCTCTAGAATGCGAATACGTTTCATTTATCACACGATTCATGCGAAAGACGGATCCCACGAAACTATACATGATATATCAAAACATACAATGAAAATATGGTTTTAGAATGTATATTATTTCAATTTACAAGCTAAATATCAAGTCTATCAATAAACCACTATACACAGTCATGTATTTTACAATTTTAATTAATTTAACTATAATTAATAATTTAATTAACTTAATTATTTTTATTTATTTTATTTTAATTTTTTTTAATACAAATAGTAATGTATTTTTTACATTCTAGATATTGACTCATGTATGTATTTAGAGGTAGAGCTACTACTCTACCTCTAAATTTAAATTTTATGTAAAAGCATATTTCTTGTTTCTATTTGAAATATAATATGTAAAAGGGTACCTAATTAAGACGACGCTTGGAAATTTTGACGGCAGGGATCTCAATTTTTCTAAGTAACTACAGAACGTATGAAAATGATATTTGGTAACCTGATTCTTCATTTCATTGACTTTATTTTGACAGTTGCTATAGACGATTGGTTAACTTTTGTAGCACAAAAAAAAATATCAAAAAACCTCTTTTAAAACAGAAATTTACAATTTTCGAAGTAACGGGACCGACTTATGTTTCCAAATTCGCTGTATAGTTTAAACTGAACATATTCTTCAAAATTCCAGTTTGATTTTTCAAAATTAATCATAGTTTTTAAAACAAGCGAAAATAACTGTTTTTTCGGATTCTTCGTAAGTTGGCGCGCGCACGTTTGCATAGACCAGAAGGTCTATTTTAGATTAAATTATTGTTTACCAATACGTCGCCTTAACACAATAATAATATTTTTTTAGGAATGACTCTGATATTTACATTACTTCATCTCGTATAGGTACAATTAGTTTTCAACGCGGAATAAATAGATTTATTAACAGTTGTTTTTTACTTTCATCTTTTTGTATTATTCAATATTGAATTTAGTAACTACGGAACTATGAAGTTACAGTACAGTATACAGCGCTCGCGCAGTCCGAAGTGTCTACTTCCTCTCCGTCCTCTCTTAATTACCCCGTTGAGGATATAGTGGAAAGACATGTAAACAGCTTACGATATACGATTATAAATGTATATTTTTAAATTCAGAACGTAACACACATATCAACACCCTGTCAATCCAAGAGCAGAATGCGTCTGTCGCAGTACTAATACAACCCATTTATCACCGGAGCGACACAGCGACACTACCGCTTTGAGCGCCCATCATACATAGTGCTAAGTACACGTTAGTCTACTATTTTCGGATGATGTTTGCATTTACAATGAAAACATGTATTAAAATGTTTTCATATTCTACATTTAAAAATACTGGAATGCTACTATACATAAGTATTACCAATATTACTATTACGTTATGATGTCACGACGACATTTAGGTTATAAGAAATCTCTTGTGTATTGTCTACAGAGAAAAGTTTTTTATATCATTCAAAATTACCTACATTTATTAGACTGGATATTTTGAAACAGACTAGTGTTGAAGTTTACCTTCACTATTCCACAGCTTCATTGATTTTATGAGTAATTTATTCATTAGAGTACACTGCTCAGAAAATGACAAAAAATAAATAATGTGCCGTCAAATGATCTTACCGCGCAGATCGAAAACGTCAGCCATAAGCTTATTATCGTAAGAGTTACTACATCAAAGAACTAGTATAAATTATGAGCTAACTACCTATCATTTGATATGATTCCCTTTTCCCATCTCTAGGAAGCCACGCAAAATGGTCGATGGTAAGTTTTGCATCCTTATAGGTAGTTACAAAAAATAAAACAAGAAGTATATTGGCGCCGCGCGCGTCATTCTTAGCGTTGACTCAGTTTTGTTGGTGCGATAGGCGCATACGAGCGACGACACGAGCTTCGCGTGCGGGGACGATTTACAGCTGCAATTAGTTATGTACCCGACGCACGACAAACGATCTCGGCTGACAAATGGTGCTGGCCAGTTGGCCCGGGCGCCTCGACAGCCCCTATGCCGCAGACAATGAACGGCGAATACTTGAATCATTCAATCATTCGGTCTCGTATTAGGAATAGCAATTTTTCAGAGCGATACGGCAACTTGAGGAAAAATCCTTTCATGAAACTGCGCATTTTCTTCAGCTTTTTACAGGCTTTTGAAATCCGAGATTTACATTATTCATTCCTCACATTTTATGTAATCCACTAAGTTTATTCCAATTTCCGATGTATGTTTTGCGTGTTAATATATCAGCCAGATCACACAATTAGTAATAGTGTAGTGGTCACATGACACGGTGGGTTAATCCTGGATTACAGGCAGTACTGTACTAAACAGTTGAAATCCTCCGCAATGCACTACATCCGTGCCTTTGAAGCCTATGACGGGATCAAAAGTCCCTGCTCCCCGCCGGTACGGATTACGTTGTAAGGTTGTATCGAAGAGAAGTGTCTAGCGGAAATGACCTGTGGACTTAGGGTTAAGTTTGGGTTAAATGGGTCGTAACTTGCGTGTCAATATTTTCTGAAGTAAAGTAGTTTACTTTAAGTCTGTGAAAGGATTTACAAAATAGGCTACTTGACTATTTATTAGAAGGAAAATTTTCGATGAACCTTAAACATCTTTTTGCTCCATCATAAATGTGTACATATTAATCGAAATTAGCTATTTTTGAATTGTTTTTCTTCGTATAATTAATTTTGTTATAAACACAAGTTAATCAACGCAACAATTGAATTATAATATAGCTCTAAAACATTTTGACGTTAATCAAAACAATTTTGATTTGTTATTGAGAACTATAAAGGCTCAGTCAGTATAACTGAAAACCTTCTATATTTTTTGTATGCTGCAATCTTAATAATAAAAATCTCGATTAATTGCGTATGGTTTTCTTAAACTTTATGGTTTAACTACAACATAGATTCGCTCCGTCCTCTCTGACTACCCCGTCGGAGAAACAGCGTGAAGATATGTATGTATAGATTTAATAATTGTGATCATAAATGTGGTTCTGTTCTGTGCTGTTCTGTTCTGTTCATAAATGTGCTCTGTTCGAAATACATTAAAAAAATATAAAACTTATTGATTTTTTAACTCGAATAGTAAAGACGAAGTAGGAATATCTGTTTCTGTCACTCGCAGCGCTAAGCAGTGATACTGAATTATGACGTCACTGTCCGATAGCATCACCTCCTTCTGGCTTATCCCCACTCCGTCTTCACTACAGGGCATTAAAACCAATGAGTACAGTAAATTTCTATGAATTTAAAGCTTTTTTTATAGACTTATTCATAACTTTTAGATACATTTATTTATTACTAGCCATGTATCCGATGGGATTACCCTTCACAAACATTCAAACATTAGAGTTTATGGGAACCCTGCTGTGCCCAAAACCTAGTTTTTACTATTTGGTCAGCAATTGAAGTGGCTAACAGAAGTCTAAACTCCAATCTGCTTTCTAACTTCAAGAATGACCAACTTACGTACAAACTTTCATTCCCTGTTTAACGTCCTTAGAGTATAAATTCTCGAAATTCCTTTCTTTGATACTTACCTACGGTTTAAAAGGAAAGCCTATCCAAAATTTTCTTCTTAACGCTCATCCTTAAACGGTACGTCTATTAGATCCATTTGTTTAGGTTGTGCACTATCTGTCGGTTTATTAAGTAGAATATAAAACATATCAGTTTGGAAAATAACCTGTTGAGCGAAGTAAATAATAACAAATTCAATTTTTGAAATTTTAAATATCTAAATAACTTCTGGTCAACTATTAATTATTTTTACCTGACTTCAAAAAAAGAAGATTCTCAATTCGTTTGGTTATTTTTTTTATGTATCTATGTTCGGGCATAACTTCTTTGTTTATAAGCAGATTCCAATTTTTTTTCCGTTGGTTCAGTATAGCTCCAAGGTTTAAATTTCACCGATATTGGAGCTTGGACTTCGAAGATACACTAAATAATCCTAACGGTTTATTTGTTTTGATAATACTTTGGATTGTCATTCCGTTCTAGAATTGGAAAAGAAGTTAGTTTTAGACCTACTCTACATATTTATTTAGGCCCCGAATTCACTCAAATGAGAAAAACAAATAACTTTGAAAGAAAAAAATTAAACCTAATTTAAAATAAAAACACCGATAAGTATGAAATAATTATCCTTTACTAATCATAATAATAATAATAAAAACTAAAGTACAAAAATAACTGTAAACACGATACACATACCTATTTAATTGAATTTGACAGTTATTTGACAGTTATTGAAGTCAGTGCCAAATCAATAAACCACCATAGAAAGTCTACAAGTTTGGTAGGCTTGGCACCGACTTCGGTAATTGTTAAATTCAATTACATAGGTATTTGCATCGTATTTATAAAGTTATTCTTGTACTTGAGCTTTGATTAGTAAAGGAAAATTATTTTGTACTTTTCAGTTTTTTCTTTTGAAATAAGCATAATTTTTTACATGTCAACATATATAATTGTTTTCATACACGAAATAAAAAATAATACATAGCATTTATTATTATTGTTCTCTGTATATTTAATATTCATTACGTACAAAAGCGAATTAACATAATATGTTTTTCATGCATTTAGATATAACTATACTATGCAAAGCATAAGCCAACAGACCTCTTCGTGGTTGTATGTTTAATAACAAAAGACATATGAACAAGAGCACTACATGGGTAAACTCTGAACATAATTAGCTGTTTTAACAGACAACTACAGCTATTCTCATTTTGACAAAATTTTGCACAAATTATCTCACTTACCTTCACCATGCTTTGCGAGTTTTAACACACCACATTTTATATCTAATATACAAATAACATACCTACAACATATAAGATTAATTTCACCAAATAACTGCTGAATGAATGCGATAAGTAAATTCAACATGATATTGCAATACTTTGTCATTAGAACAAATAAATAACAAATGAACAATTAATTCAATCATTCATAACTCATTCGGCCGCCACCAGCAATAAAGTAATCAAAGATCAACCGTTGACAACTCGTACGATATACAGGCAGTTAACTGGCATACAATTCATGTTAGTCGCTTTTTAAGTAGTCATTATATGCAAATTACGGAATCGTGATGATGTCTGTCTAGATAGACAGAACGCGTTTCAACTCTAGTTTCTGACTCACAGTCTTGTAGTATGTTGTACATTTTCACTAATTTACCTGCTTAATTATACTATGTTTTATCCGTGTTACTTTTGTATTTTTCATTCATCTGCAATTTTGTTCTTCATATTAAACAAGGTAAGTATTACTTTTTTAAGCCACATCAATACAGTTTCCTTCCATTGTTTAAATAATTCTTTTACTGGTTAAAAGAAAATTCGCTCTAAATTAACTTACATACATACATTACAAACACATAAAAAACACTTTATCCCTAATACGGAAGTCACAGAGGATAAAGTTGCAAGCATCGTGGTCCTTACATACTTCTTTCGCCTCCTCAAATTTTGTCGTTCTTCTCACAGAATTTCGCTTATGTATGCAAGTGCTTGTCACATTTCCGTCAGCTAACAGTGTCTTTTGATCTTTAGTCAGCCTTGGTTTTTCTTTGCTTCTGCTATCACTATCGCTCTGTAGATTTTGTTCGTCAATCTGTCATGGCTCATTCTTTCTATGTGCTCGAAACATCTCAACATTCCTTTCTTTAATTTTGCAATAACACTGTCACCCAATCTAGTCACTCTGCGTATCTTTTCACTACTTATTTTGTCGGCAAGGACCGCACATATTTCTAAAAGATTGCATTTTTACTGTGTTTGTCTTGCTTTTACTCGGTTCGATCAGGACAGATCCGTAAAACCACATTTATTTTCTCTTTTACCGAAGTGTGTTGAATGACATCTCTTAAAGAAATAAGCATTGCGTTTTGTCATTCCTATTTCAATGTATTTTTAAGTTGAAATAAAATGATAAATGAATAGAAAAAAATACGAGTTTAACTATCAATAAATAAAATGTACCGGAAATTATCAGGAGACGGATATCTGAATCATCATTTGCTATATCATTAAACATCGGTATTTTTATATTATCTGATCGCGATAACCGAACGTCGTAACAGTGTGTCACGGTACAAAGTAGGAGCGTGTTTTGAAAGTTACTGTCAGGTAAGACCCGTGTGGGAGTTCCTATAGCCTATCCAAGTTGCGCTATTCAGTAAATGTTTGCACGGAACTATACACGAAACACGTTAAGTATTCCTTTAATAATCCTTGTACAAGTCTAATGCGGGTCGAGCCATGCTAACTAGACGCTTGACCCGTAACAAAGGTGATATCTGATGGAGTCGAAGAAGGCTTTTTGTGTTAATTTATGGTAGTTGCATTGTGTGAAGAATTACAAGCTTACGATTAGCGAGAAAACATTAATTCTTAGGCCTCAATCAAGGAAAGTCTTATGCTGTTTATAGATAAGGTTACTACTACACAATAAACATAAATTTCTACGTCTTATTTCAGTTCCAAATAATTTGAATGGTTTAGTGTTCACTTCGTTAGAATAAATAAATTGTGTTGCATTATACTTAAAATAATATAAACGAATTTTCCCAATTTATTAAACTTCATTCTCTAATCTAATATAGATACGTAACGTGTTTTAACTTTAAAAATTAAAATTCAATTTTTCTATTCTTTCTAATTTCGATATTACATCGACAACCTCAGTACGCTATATTCGTGATCACTGCATATTTAGAAAATAAAATACGAGAGAATAACACGACATAGCATGACATAATCTCAAATATTTCCTGCTACTAACGTGTCGCTGTTATATAGTATTTATATGCTACAGTAATCACAGTAATGACCTAAGCTCTATTTTAGTGCACAATGCACATACTACGTCACACAAATGACGATAAAGATAAAACGATGACATTCCACCACGCAAGACCATGCAACCACAGTACTAGTAAGCAAGCAGTATTCTATCTCGGCAGTGTCCTAGAGATAATTGCCTACGGTCGCTCGGTACGTAAACACGCAATAGGGTTACCGACTTGGACTGAATGTTTTCCTTGGGTTACGTATTTGATAATAGGTACTATATTAAATTGTGATATTATCTTTTCATTTTAAATTATTGCAAATTTAATAAGTTTTTATTTATACAATTCTACTAGTATTTTATTTCTAGTTTCAAAAGTTTGTGAGTTAGTATGGTGGAAATGGACAAAAAAAATGCATTTTGTGCGCAGTATAATTAAAAATCAGCAATAAATTAACTAGATCATTATGATAATATACTTCCTACAAATTAGCAACAGAGAAATATTTCCGGTTTCGATATAGATGTATTCAAACATCCATACACTGAACATTATGCTCGAAAACTTAATTGACATAATATTTCGTCAGTAAATGCGCGGGAGCGTTTCACACCGTCCGAAGACAGCCGCGGCGCACTCGCGACGGTTGTATGCCGAAAAATGCCGAGATTTCGAGGCGCGTCGTTTGGGAGCGTTTGTATGAAGATTAGAATACTGTATGCTTACTTGTACTATGATGCAACCAAGTTACCTTACAACCTACATAGTATATCTCTCTACCGCTTTCTAAAGCAATTTTGTAGGTTCAAAGGATAGCGCTATTTGAATTGGACGACTATTTTGTTCAATGCAATAAAAACGAACCTTTAATTCACTGCCTAAATTACTTTAGATATCATTACAGTCGATAAGTTCCGTGAAGGGTTCTAAAATTCGTATAAAATACTTCATATTTTTATATTTTTGCATAAAATTCGCGCAAATATTTGTAACTTACGTTCGCTCGTTTTCATCTTATATTGTAGGACCCCGATTGAGTTTTGTATCGTAGTATTTACTATTTATTGAAATAGTACAACAATATTTCCAAAATACGTTAATACGTCAATACAGATAATAGGCTAGATGACCGCTCTTAAATGTGGTAAATTTTATACATTGTATTAAAATAATTAAACAATTTGAATACGCTTGAGAATTGAGGAAAAACTAATTGACGTTCATTTACAGAAACTGAGTTATTGGATTTTAAACTTCAGTAGTGGAAACAGAGTGGGAATGAGCGAGAGGGAGATAGCGTAACATAGCCATGACGTCTCAAAGTCGCAATGACATTGCATAGCACTACGAGTGACAGAGACGGAACTTATCCCCACTCTACGCCCACTACTGAAGTTTAAAAGCGGACTTCTTGGCGGGAACGGGAGAAGTGAACTTGACATTTTCTTTAGATTTTCTATTTTTTACATGTTTGGGAATTTTAAAGTACAAAAGTGATAGTATATTGTGTTTTAAAGTTCTGTATAAGTAAAAAGAATAGAGTAGGTCTAAATAAACATGTGTAGCTGAAGTTGCCACGCTCTTCCAAGAAGTCCTTTATAACTTCAATAAAGCCTACTATCAGTTTACTGGAGGAGTTTTACGATAAGAAAAAACTAATATACTTGCGATTCTACTTATTAATACGTGACATTGGCAAATGCGCAAAACTGTGCACCATTCCATAAAGAAAGAAAAAGAAAAAAAAATTTAAAGGCAAATATTTACTATGTTTTTCATTACATTTCAAATATTTTTTCTCTGTTTTGTTTATGATTACTAAAACTATCTTTCAACTAAATCGTTAAGAAATTGTCATCTAGTCTATTAGATTAATAACTCTATAATTACCTTTTTAAATGTAAGAAGTTCGATAGAATAATTGCTACAATATGTCGACTTCTAAAACATAAAAAATAATTTACTTTAATAAATTCCCCGTATTCCTATCTAAGCTCATGTACATTTAAACCTACTTAATGGATACAATTATGTAGTTACAATGCTTTTTTAACACGCTTTAAAATAATGGACAGCAGCTTAAACATGCTTAGTAACGAAAGCTATATAGAGCTTTATGGATTAGTTCATTATATAGTTAAGAGAAATTGACATGAGGGATTATTGAGGTCCCTTTTTCTATTTGAGAGATTTTCGGAAAAACCATCACATGGTTTTGTTTACATCGGAACATAATTATAAACTGTTAAATCAAAATAATTACTTATTATTAAGATGAGAAGGACTGTATTTTTTTTATGATTTTCCCATCACAGTTATATGTATTGTTAGTTTGTTACAATAGTAATTTTTCACATGTACTACCTCCGAGTATTCTATCTGTTTGATCAGCGCTATTTTTTCAGGAATTCCTCTTCGTACTTTCCCTTTCCTTTTATACACCAACCGTGATGACGTCTGAAATCATCAGGAATGTGTCTTTAGGTCTTTCTCAATCATTATTATCGTTAAAATAAAAGGATTCGAGTGTAGATGACAAAAATTATAAAAAGTGATTTCGTAAACGTTCTTATAAGAATTAAATTTAATATAATCGACATTTTTAAGTTAAGACTCTCCTGTTGATACATAACATATTCGTATATTAATAACTAATATTACACAAATATATAAAAAAATGTTTGAACTTTCAGGCGGAAATCTTGTCTCGTCGTTTAATCGAGAAAAGTAAATTGAAAGCCGCTCACACTCAATATCAGCCACGGCCACGTTGACCAACCTATCAGCTATTTGGATTTTAGACCTATACGTATAATAGCAGACTTAATTTATGCTAATAAGTCGTCGTATGATCTTAGAATTGTGTAGATCATAGATATCCAACGGGGTGATACGGCCCCCCAGTGGGCGCTGGAGCCTTCCATGGGGGCGGTAGCGGATCCAGAGACAAACGCGAGGCGTTGAGGCAGTCAAGAGTGGCGATAAAGTAAATAAATATGTTTAATATTTTTTATTTATTACTAGCTCTTACCCGCGACTTTGTCCGCGTTTTTTATTTTTAAAATAGCCTGTGTCCTTCCTCGGAACTCATACCCATCTCCACACCCATCGCATTCAACGGTTTGGCAGCCCACAAATGCCAACAAACAAACATTGATTTTTACGTATTAGATTTGGTTGTCAAACGACATATCGTTCCACTAATTTCTGCTTTATGATTTCTAAAATATAATAAACAGATAAATTGTGCACCAACGTTTTAATATTTCATATGAAATTAACTATTGCGGACTAAGGACTATGGGGGCATTAAGTTTTTGTTCTCTTCTGAAGGGGGGCGATGGTCCAGAAAAGGTTGGGAATCTACGGTGTAGATTATAATGTACCGGAGCATTCCGTGAAACGCCACCATTTCATAATATCACGTATTGTTTAGCCGTCATATCGAAGACAGTGAGTGTCCAACGATGTCGAATTGATAAGTGGAAATTTGTAAGTTTGACGATATTCCAAGATTAATTCAATGTAATGATCTATGGATATAACTAAAACAGCTATTTGCGACGTCGCTAATGGAACTGTCTACACGCTCTCCGATTGGTTTACATATTACTTGTGCGCTAGACGGCTACATCATAACTTATTTATAATGTAGCAAAATAGTTGTAATAAAGGTCAGGATAGAAAAGTCCATTACAATGAAACTAGGAGCAAAAGTTACAATAGCTTTATGTAATTCGCATAACACTTAATGCTTACAATTACTAATACTTTAAACACCCTACAGAATCAATGTGCCCGAACATAGCTGGGCGAATCGTTGAACCATTTACTATGAACCCTATGGCGGCTATTCGTTCTCTATAGTCTATATCATGAAATGGAAGCGTTTCACGAAATGCCCCTTGAAATGATCATATTCCAGTTTCAGGTTTGTATGATGATATATACCGAACAAGCAAAATGTAATGTATTTACTTAAGTAAATAAAATGTAGTACGATTTATATATACTTGAGATTCTTGCCGGTTTTTCTCAGTAGAGTATCTCTCTGAATCGGTGGTAGATTTGGCGTTAAAAAATATCTCGCCATTCAGTTTAAATGAATAAGAATTATTTGTATTTGTAGAATGAGTAAATATGTTCGCAACAATGTTTGGTTCCGTTTCATGTGAGCAGTGTACATCATAACTAAGTTATGCATATATGCATACTAAGCTGTATTCGTAGTCGTTTATTAATACGGGTCATGCGACATCAAATGGTATTTTGGACTGGCTCCAAGTGAGCATTCGATAGGATTTGGCAGGATGTCGAATGGCAACTACAGCTGTCGCAAACACCCACACCTTAGACTTTGTAGATTCTTACCATTTTGGACAGAAATTGTAGCGGTAGTCCATACCTACATTGAATATGTATTTAACGTTACTCGATATTTTTGCCAGACAGAGAGCAATAGTTACTATGCTAGACATTTAGTTTGGGTATTTTTAAGAAACTTATACCTACATTGTTATTAGTTTATATTATTTATTGTTCCCAGAAATGAAAAAAAAATTTGTAACAGAAATGATCTAAGAAAACAAATCCATAATTATATTACGTAAGGAAAAATATCACAATTTTTCCTAATATTTTTCTGTAAAAACTTGTTCAAAATGAAGTACACATCGTGATAATAAGTCGCTGCTATACTTTTATAATATACATATACCTAGTACAGTTACATAAATATTTACTCCTTAAGTAAAGTTCACCATCTCATGTCGTAAAGAACATTGCATAATCTGCATAAGAAGTTTGAATGGGAAAGGATGAAAGCCTCGACTCGCGTCTGGCATGCGAATTGCTTTTTATATAGACGCTAATATTGACTTTTGAGCTCAACGCCGATTTTGGAAAAATAGTCCGTTGGATTTGTTTGAACTGTGCTCGTAAGGACTACCTTCTGTGGGTCATTAAAAGTCTAAGTTCTCTTCTTTCAGACTTTCAGTTCTAATTTTCGATTCAATATTTTCATACAAGTAATTATTGTTAAAAAGTGTTAACACATATTGAAATTATGTTTCAATTAATTAACTGTTAAATATATGACACTTGTACAATACTACAGTAATAACCAAATAGGGTGACTGAGAAAAAGTGTTATTTTTTTTTATGTGTTTTTAAACTAATTCTGTCGCTATTTATTATTCAGCAATTTTCGCGTTATGGATCTTATTAAACTTATAATAATCAACAAGGTTTTCTTTAATACTTATCTAACTATATACATTTATACATAATGTATATCTAACTTTGCTCATTTACACGTCTATCTTGCTACTTTATACATTTTGCTAACCTAACCTGATTAACCTAACTTTAGCCACATCTATTTGTATTTTGTATATTGTATTGCAATCCCTAAATCAACACTAAAGATTGCAATTGCAATATTTAGTGTTGATTTAACTTACAACATACTATTCATCTGCTTTACAATAATATTTATCTACGGACCTATCAAGTATATTATATGTATCTACTTGTTATTACATAGTAAGATATTACTTTGATATCACTACTTTACATAATATTTTAATAGTATTTGGCTACTTTTATAGTATATTGTACTACACATGTTTGACAATGCGTTATACGTGTTTACATCTTTAGTATTATTTAACTTACAATTTTATTTGTATACTTTCTACTGTTTATATACTTCATAATATTTTTGCTCTTTTCTTTTCTTCATTTAGCCACTTCTTTAGTACACATTACATTTTTCAGTATTACATTATTTTATATCTTTAACTAATTTACTTAAGATGTAGTATTTATCTGCCTCTTACTACAAAGTAAAAGAAAAACTACTTAACATATCGCTAATTTATATTGTGTATTATCACTATATACTATACTACACATATCTGCCATATACTAACAATTTACCATTTTTATTATATATTACAGTATACGTTCAACACTACATTATTCGTTCGTAGTTGTGTCGCTATTAAGATGCACGTCTCGTTAGTTTCTTCCAGTAATTCTCAACCTTCTTCACTTGAATCTGTATTTTTTTTCGTATTACTATCCGTTTTTTGTTTTGTTTCTACGAGCCATGTTCTCTTGTGCCGGCTGTCATTCCAATGCCACTAATGGACCATTGTGCAGTAAGTGTAAACGTAGGTTCTACTTTCCGTGTGCTGGAATAACAGAACTCAGCTACAGACAGCTGGATGACCGGAGAAATGTCTGGCGTTGTCATATATGTAAATCTGATATGTCACCATCAATTAAACAGGACCAACCGTTGGTGAGACAAGATGAAAATGTGCAAGGGACCTTATTATGAAACTAGGATCAATGGTCACGTGCTAACAATGTGGAAGTGAAAGCAGTTCCCTTGAAAGGGAATGAAAATTTGTATGAGATAGTTTCAAATATTAGTTATATAATAAATGAACCAATTGGGAAGGAAACATATAAGTTACATTGCCAAAGTGTCAAGTCGAGAATGGAACGCTAAAATGTCTATTATATTGGCTTCGAACAATAGGTACACTAAAGAGAATTTTGTAGCTGCAGCGAGAAAATCTAAAATTTAAACTTACAAGCTTTAGGATTCCCAGTCGATGGGCGTTATTTCATAAACGACCATTTAACTCTATTTAGCAAAGCACTTTTGGCCAAAGTCAAGACTTTTGCTAAAGAAAAAAAATGTTCAATACGTATGAGTAAAACACTGCAAAATTTTGGCAGGGAAGTCAAATACTTCACAAAGATTTCTCATAAAATCGAAAAAAGATCTTCCAAAAATAAATGAAAACTCTTATATTTTTCTTCTTTATACAATTTTTTTTTTAAATTCATTGTAATTTGCACACATTTTGATAAGTCGACTCATGTCTGTGGATTGGATCCCACTGACTATGTTAGGTATAGTAGGCCAAGAAATTGTTTGAGCACCTTAAGAGTGACTATCGTTCACGCGTCACAATATTATGACGTCTGTGACGTGTTGGTTTCAATTTGAGTGCACAATGGTAAATTACAAAATCTACAAACAAAATCAGATTTTCATTTTGACAGAATTGTCAGAATTTATCGAGTGACACAAACAGAATTTTATTTTGTCATCCATTTGTAAGGGTGAATGAGATAGGAGCAAAGAAGGTGGCAAGAGATAAAAGTAGTGATGCCACTGTCAACAAAAAGCGACTCTAAATTTAGGCATTCGATACTGTTTATCATTCATGTAGGCGTGCCACAATGCTACGCATTACATTGTAGAAAAAATTGCATATAAAGTTCACGCTTAGTCTATCATTGAAAGTTTCTGATTATTGCTTACTCACATATTATAATATTGTTTTCAAACATCGTTGCCTTACTACTAAATGTTATTTGCAAATAATCGCTTCTATGACTTATTACCTAACTTAAACACTTTAAACAGCATAATTATGTGTACATAAGTTACACCGTATGCGGATGTTTCCATTTCAGTTTATATCTAATAATTATTGTAATTTTTTCACATATCATTTCTGTATTTAGTTTTTCCTTCACATTAGTAGTTTGTATTATAGAATCTCACGTTTGTCGATTCAGCGTTCAGCAGAATAGGGAGATTCGGAAGTACTTATATACTATACTATATTACATACTTTATAATTATGATTTATTATTTTCTGACCTGAGAGTGATTATTGGATTGTTTCTTTTAATTGTAAATTGTATATATTTACGATGTTGTTTTTCATTTTATATAATATGTATTGCGCTATTTTTTGTTAGATGCTTTACTTACGCTGATATTGTAATATTCATCCTTAATTATTATCTCAACAATTAATAAAAACTATGCCGGGTTGGGTAACGTTGGTGTTGATCCTTCGTTCATTACATGTAGGTCTCTTTCGGTCAGGAACTCATTGATTCTACTTTCCCTCAAATCCTCTTTAAAACATCCTCACCTGGGACTCGATGCATTAAAATCCCCTTTTAATATTCGGCACATTCAATTCGTCCATGGTCTTCTGTATCAGTCTAAAGTCCGAATCAATGTCAACAGTCGTCTCCAGGTGAACTCCGATTATTCTAATCTCCGTGCTATTTACATTCAGCTTGACCGACACTACCATGTCCGAGATCAGATCGGGATTCACCCAGGCCATGTCTGATGAGTCCAGCAATATCACTGCCGATCTCACGGGGTTAGAGCTATTATTGGTGAACTTTTAAATAACCCTGTGTGGGCTTCAACTCATATGGGTCTTATTACCCACATAAGGATCCTGAGCTATAACGACGGGAATTCTTCTATTTGTAGACTCAGCCAAGCATTTCTTTGTCACAGCAAAGCCGAGGCCAAAGTTAATCTGTCCTATTTCAAGAGCAATACCTTCGTCCTCATCCGAGACACTACCGTTTGTAGAGTGGTTAATTGACAATTGAAACATGAAGAACATGTACCCTGTGCATGAGTTTGTGTGGTCGTGGTTACTCCTGGATGATTAGTTGGATGTAAGTGTGGGTTTCATTACATATGTGCATCAGCGCGATTAATCGAATGTATATGTTTGGTAATGAATGTGTTTGTGAACATGTGTATGTGTGTGCATGTATGCGTGTTCCTCTCGTTTGAGCTTATCTATAATTGAACAAGTTATAAGAAATCAAGTTTTCATTGGTATGAACGTGTGTATGTTGCGAAGTGTTGTTAGATCTGCGCATAAAATACTAGACTCAGAGATCTTGAACCTTGAAAACTCTGAAGATACTGATTCTGCTTGTAGTCCGCGCCAAAGATTAAAAATAATTAAAGGCGCGTTCGGGATTGATCGGCCGATCAGAATGGAGACTCCGTTCGTCCATCTAAGCAATCACGAGGAAGACGACAGAGCATGTGACCCGCGCTGTCATGGTCCTGTGAATGTTCAGGAAGGTTTCTGTATCTGCTAACCAAAAAGTGCTTCGGTACGACACGAGAGACGTTTCAGAACGTTCCATAGGAGGTTCTGAAGCTCTTATCAAAGCGCTGGGGACGAACACCGCAGTTTTTGTGGGTAAAGCGCCACATAACCTAGTAAGAGGTTGGGTATCTGTGTTCAGGGTTCCACTACATTACCAAAAAAAAGCGTATTTGTAACTATCTGCACGTAGTACCTTCTTTCTTTATTTGTGAAAAAAACCTGTTCCCGTAAACAGGATGATATTTGATACTTTAATATTTATTTATTCATTTTAATCAAAATTCATATTACCATACATTTCGACTAGGGATCATTATGATACGCGATATAATAGGTCTTTACCTATGAAGTTGCCGTTCTACAATACTGGACATTTGAAATGTAATTTGTGTATGGCTCGCAACATTAACGACGTGTACGGAGTGAACACTACAAACGAACGCACGACCCGTTATTCCGACATGGAAATTTTGATTTGAAAAATGAACCCCGTTGTCTCCAGAAAACTAAAGTCAACAACGATGAATTAAAGGCGATAGTGGAAGCTGACGATACTCAATCTACTGACGAGTTAGCAGCAGCTTTCGATGTCAGCATCAAAAAAATATTGGTCCATTTGCGTCAAATTGGCAGGGTATAAAAGTTTAATATGTGGGTGCCGCATGAAATGAACGATCGCCATTACGACGGATGCGTTCAGGAATGCCTTGCGTTGCTTAATAGACACAGAAACGAAGGGATCTTGAACAGCATTGTCACTTGCGATGAAAAATGGAATCTTTTTGACAATCGTAAGCGGTCATCATGTTGGTTAGTCCCTCGTTCAGCACCTAGGCAATAACCCAAACGGAAACTTACCCGTAGAAAAATGATGGTTACTGTGTGTGGGTCTAGTGCCTGTGTAATTCATCACAACTTCTTACTAAATGGCACAAGCATTACTGCGGATATGTACTGTGAGGAACTGGACACGATGATGAAGAAGCTTACAAAGCCTTGGGTAATCGCTCGTCCCCGCTGCTTCTCCACAACAACGCTCGACCTCACACGGCACAGCGGCACAAAAGGCGGTCTCAAAGTTACAAGAGCTAGGGTTTGAAGTTTTGCGTCATCCACCGTACTCACCAGTCCTTGCGCCGATAGACTTCAACTTTTTCCAAAATTTGAACAACTTCTTGGCAGGAAAAAAGTTCTATACCCGAGAAGTTCTTTGAAGCCGTACACTTGACTTCTACAAAGAACGGCATTGGAAAATGACCACCGCACTGGCAGAGATGCATCGATAGCATGGGTGCATACTTTGATTAATATAAATAAAAAAAGTATTTAAAAAAATACTTTAACTTTTTGTATACTAAACAGCAATTTCATAGGTAAAGGCCTAATATTACGTTCAATTAAAACAATGTGTTAACTTATTCTCAGAAATTGTTACAAAGATATTCTCATTCCAATGAAATAGTGATAAAGAAATGACCAAAAAATTACTAATGAGGTTGAACTTTTTCTTATTAATTTTGGGTTTATCAGTCTTCTGTAATTCTAGGTATGTTAAATTTAATTAAAAGTACAGTCTTGGTAACAAATAAGTATACATATTAATCGTATATTAATTTCATTTAAGTATATAAATTTTAATACATAAGTATACTTTGGTAGTTGTATTATATTATCAATTTTTTTTATTTATAATTGTATATTACTTAGAAATTAATCTTAAGAAAATAATGTAGCCGTAAAATTTAAATAAAAATATTATCGATCTCTAATAATATTCGAAATTGCACCAAATCAATTTTTGTACAGTTTTTTTTAATCTGGAGCTACTTTTCAAGCCTTTTATCAACAAGCCGATTAATATCGTGAGATATTCTTATTTTCGATTAAATAATCGTTACGATTCTTATTACAGCATATCATCATTATAAATCGTATTTTTTACGATTACAGACTATGCAAAACAATGCACCGCAAAATAAACTTTTTGAACATACACATATCCTTTAATAGAAATTCGCACAGAGTTATATTTAGATTTGGAATTGGAATTATATTATTCAGAGATATCTTATCAAGATAAGAATTCAATTTATATTTCCGGACAATCCCTTGGTTCCCATTCCTGCTTTAAATCAAAAAGTACCCTAACTGAATTTCGTTTCTGAAGTAGATCGCAATCATAGGCCTCCCGCAGATATAGAAATATCTGATAAGAATCTGTCAAAACAAACATTATTACTATTAGTAATATAATATATAAAAATAATGTACTGGGAACATTATTAATAAAGTGTAAGATAAAAGTATATTTCGATTTGAATAATAAAACAGTAATTGAAATTTTATAAAAGACTTATTAACAAAATATTTTCTTTGTATTCTTTGTGATAGACAAACGCAACGTAGACATATTTATCCTCTAATTACATAAGACCTGACAAATTTATTTTTTATCATGAAATAAATAACAACCAAAATCCTATACGCCTAATACTGCCTTGCTTGAAAAATGTTGTTTATAGGCCAAGTTTAAATAAAAAGCAAGTTAGAGCTCGCTGTTTAGAAGTTCGTTTCATGAAGTATGTTTTAGTTTCAGCTCTATAAATTTTCTTCGTCAGTTTTTCTCTACTCTGTTAAGGTGTACAATTTTCAAGGTCGTAATAAATTGATTGTCTATTGGGAAAACACAGTTAACTTTTTTCAATCAAGAAAGACTGTAGTAAAACGTAAGCTCATCAAAATATAAGAGAACATCCACACTAGACACATTTTTCAACCTGACAATCAAACAAACATGACCTGAAATCGTGACTAATAAGTACTTATTTTCGAACCTACCTCTGTATTAATCATAGATTGACGAGAGAGAGCCGCGAATTTCATTTTCGACGTGCCGAACAATTCACACCATTCCCCTATCCAAGTAGTGATTAGTAGTTAGCGTCGAATGCTCTCTATTAATTTGTCAATACCAAATTGTAACGAGTTGCGTTTCTCTCGATAATTGCTAACGTGCTGCGGTGAACCGAATACCTGTTATAAAATTATTCCGCAATTAACTAGTAACAGTAATTTGCAACGATTTACTTATAATACATATTCGATATTAGCTTCTGAAATCGTATAATCGTATAGGGTTCCGAACGATATTATTCACAAAAAGGTAAATTTTAGTGATCAAGAATGATCTCCAAGAATTAATTATATAAAAGTCCTATATCATCGTATCATCGTCTGAACGAACGATTGCTGAGGGAACGTGAGGAATATGAAGAAGAGGCTAAACGTGTTATCGACCAGAATTCAGCGTTAAAAGGTCAACTAATGGAGTTACATGAACAGTTTGTGGAAGTAGTTGAACAACAAAATCAACTCCAAAAGATGGTGAACAATTTTGACTGAGAAGAATTGGAAGTTGAATTGAATGAGTCATATAGGCTCGTTCAGCAGTTACAAGACGACAGGAGAAGACAAGAGCTTTTAAACACATAGTCTGTTCGAAGAGTTGGTTAGTGCTGACACAGCTGAGTTATCTCCATTCAGACCGAATGGACTAACAGATCCAGATGTTCATTGTAGACAGACTGATAGACATACTTGGAATCATTTTAATGAAAAAAGTCAAATAAGTTACGAAAATATAATAAATTTAAGAAATTTATTCAAAAAATCGAAAAAGTAATAAAAAAACAAATTATTTCATAATAATATCAAGTTGAGGAAAGATCGCAGGGATCTGTTAGACCAGCTGGAAAATTGCACACATCAGTTACATGAGAGTAGGGAAAGGTATGATGTGGAGACCCCAGAGCTGCATGAGTTCATAGATAGATTAAAAGAAAACGTGACAGATATCAACAAAAAGTACAAATGAGCTCAAAAGGAATGAAACGATCTTAGACTCTTATCTGAAAGATAAGAAAGGGAAATGTTACAACATAAAATTTAAATACACCTAAATCATCACGCAGTAGGCCAGATATATCGTACTCAGAGATTATAACCAAGAGGTATGGTGACTCCAGCCCATAGTAAGGAAGCGAAACTGTTATCAATGTAAAAATTAATATTGCAATATTTTCTGAAACACTGGGATTCTATAATGTCAATCACTTCATTACTAATTATTGTTTTCCAGATGCACCCATATCACACATATTTAAATTAATTGGAAATAAAAACTTTAATGTGGACACTACGTTAGTACTCATACTAAGAAGTTCTATAAATATATCACAACAGGAATTATTTGATTCTTCGGCTAGATTAGCAAACGGGATCAAAATTATATTATGTCATGTTTGCCAAAGAATAGCAATATTATATTAAAAATTTTAATAATGTAATGAGTAGGGTGACACTTTATCATAGTAATTACATATTTTTGAGCACCAATAGGTATATTGGTAATATTTTACTCAAATTTAAACTGACAAGAAGTACTTTGTACTTGTCTGAAAAAGCAAAAAGTAAACTCGCTACATTAGTAGCTAATTGTATTAATTTAGTTATATGTACTATAACTAATCATGTAATTAGAGACGACACAAGTTTTAGTAGTCTAGTAGTATAGTAAAGATTTACGAGTAATTGCAAATATTTATTTTATGATCGACTCACAAGCTAACACGAAATACACTGACAATGCGAGGTTACCATGGAGGCAGCTGTTTCACTCGTGGTTATGCTCAATGAAATAGAAAGAGACAGGAAAATTCGTTTGACACGCGGTAGTAAGAGCAGCAAGTTATTAACTCCGACCCATCGACCATAATGTTTCTTGGTCCGAAATTTAACCACGACATTGAGATTTGACGATTGAAACTCTCCTTCGGAAGATCACAAACTAGTCTGTTTGACATTGACGGTATAACTATTGTGTTTGATATTGGCAGTATAAATGCAAACAATGACTGTTTTATTTTATTTTATTTTGTATTTTATGTTATTTTGTAACATATATATTTTATTTCATTTTGTATACATATATTTAATGTATTTTATTTTATTTTGTAACACATATTTTATTATGTGTAAATTTTAGCATTCTGCACGACTTCTCCATACAAATTTAATTATGCCAAATCTCACACTCCTTATATATGCTTAAAAAGGGATACAAAATTTTCGCTTCGCGTTTTAATGTATAGATAACAACAAAGAATATTTCTCTTAACCCTAGGGTTTTGTATGATTTAACACACTTACTTCGTTAAGGATAATTAAATTAAATGACATCCACCGTCCGGGCCGCTCTTGAAATGCTCTTAAACACTCCTTTTGAACTCCAAAGCCATCTAATTTAAAAGCTAAGGAAACAGAACATAAGTCCACGTTAGGGAGTGTTGAAAACGTTAATTATCCGATTTATAAATAAGTTAATATTCTTGCTATTACTTTTATCAGGATACAGATTTTACTTTAAATGTTAAATTAAAAATGTTTTCATATTTTCAGGTAAGACTGGTTAAAAGGTAGGTAAGTCAAATCCAATACCGTTTTTTCGAAAGAAATCTTCTCTTAGAAAAACTAGCAAGAATAATAATAATAATACATTTATTTGCAGGAATGAAGAAGTATGTAAGGACCGCGACGCTTGGCGCTCCGTCCTCTCTGTCTACCCCGTTAGGGATACAGCGTGAAGATATGTATCTATGTATGTATTTACAGGAATAGAAGTATAACTAGGCATAGTATATATAGATATCTTTCAACACTCTACTCGCTAAAAGCATGCAAATACTAGAACATGTACAAACATGTAGATTCCATGTGAAGACACCTGACTGCACAGCCTTCCCCAAAGATTATTCAGTTCCAACCAATCAATAGAAAACTCGGCTAATATTTGTTCAACAATCTATTTATAATGTGTTGCGAATAACTTTGATATTGGTCTGAAAATAAATGATTTGCTGTTCATCTTTTCATGCAGGTTATGAAAATTGGCAACAGAATTTACAGGAAAGTTGTATAGGCGGTAAGCTATCATCTTACTACCACTGTTTGGTTCCATTTTGCCATGTACAAACCCCAATAATTACTTATAGCAAAGGAATGCTTAGATGCTTTAGGCATATAGAAAGTATGAGTGAAGAACGACCGACTCCGAACGACCGACCTCTCTCCATGTGCTCGAACCATCTAAGCATTGCTTTCTTTATTTTTACAATTAGCCACGGGCCCCAGCTTCGCACGGGTAGAATTTTTTTTGAAAATAAAATATAGTCCATGTTATTCGCTGATAATGTAGCTTTCCAAAGGTGAAAGAATGAAATGAATTAATGAAATCGGTTGATTATTTTTTGAGTTTAGCCATCACATACAAACAAAGATTTTCTCTTTATAATATAAGTACAGATAACGCTGTCGTCTAACCCTGTCCCTATCTGTTCATTGCACATTTTGTCCACAATGTAAAGTTATAATGAACTAGCAACCCACCCCGGGCCCAATTTTTTTGAACAAAAAATACAGCCCATGTTACTCGCTGATAATGTAGCTATAGACATACATTCAGTCAAGAAAGTATCGGGAACGGATGATCTGTTTATGGTTCCAAATGCAATTTTTTGTTTCTTTTGTTGTTAGATTAGCACTGTTTTCCATTTTGGCGCGGAGTTTGAATCGCATCTGTTATTTAGATTAAATACAGTGTTTTTTTTAGTTATATCATTCTAGTGTATATTGTGAATTTCATAATGGACAAACACATCGAACAAAGAGTTTGTCTTAAATTTTGCATCGCCAATGGAATTTCGTGTTCGGAATTACTGAAAATGTTACAGAAGGCTTACAGTGAATCGACTTTATCAAAAACGCGTGCTTATGAGTGGTACAAAGCGTTCAAAAGCGGTCGAGACGTGATGGAAGATTTGCCGCGCTCTGTTAGGCCATCAACGTCTGCAACTGAAGTTAACATCGCAAAAGTGAAGGAAATAGTGACTGAAAATCCTCATTCAAGTTTGAGAGAGATAGCCGCCGAACTTTCTGTGTCTCACGAGTCAATCCGTACCATTTTAAATAATCACTTGGGTATGAAACATGTTGCCGCTCGGCTAGTCCTAAAAGACCTGAATTGTCTCCAAAAACTCAATCGCATAAGAGTCGCTGAGGACATGCTAAAACGAGTCAATTCCGATCCAACATTCATGAAACGAATTGTTACTGGTGACGAGACGGGGGTTTACGAGTTTGACATGTAAACTAGTCAACAAGCTTCGGAGTGGCGCCTTCCAACTGAACCGAAACCGAAAAAAACACGCCTAAGTCGATCAAAAGTCAAAGTCATGTTGACTGTTTTCTTTAAATATCGTGGTGTTATGCACTCGGAATTCTTGCCGGAAGGTCAAACGGTAAATAAAGAATATTATTTGGGTGTTATGCGGCGTTTAAGAGAGCAAATTCGACGAAAAAGACCAGATTTGTGGAAAGAAAATTCTTGGATTTTGCACCACGATAATGCGCCTTCGCACAAGGCCATCATTGTGAATGAATTTTTGACCAAAAACTTAACAAATACCATCGAAGAACCACCTTATTCACCAGATATGGCTCCAGCCGACATCTTTCTTTTTCCTAAACTCAAATTACCACTTCGTGGCACCCGTTTTCATTCGGTAGAAGACATAAAGGAGAATTGGCGGCGAGCACTGAACTCAATTCCGGAAAAAGCGTTTAAAAAATGTTTTGATGATTGGATTATTCGTTGGCGTAAGTGTATCTTTTCTGAAGGAGCATACTTTGAAGGTGATAAAATAAATTTGGATGAATAACTAACATTTCGTGTATTATTGTTATTATTGTCTTTTCCCGGTACTTTCTTGACAGAGTAGTATAGCTTTCACCAATAGAAATATAGATGAAAGAATTTTAAAATCAGTTGAGTAGTTTTTGAATTTATCCTTTACATACACACAAACAAAGTTGATCTCTTTTTAATATTAGTATAGAGTCTATACTCGTCTATACGTAAAAGAAATAACGAAAATAAACAATATATTGTGTATCACATTATACTATTTCGTTTACCATCATGAGAAATTACATAAGAATATGAATTAATTATTATGTTAGCTACCCCTTTAAGTAATGTCTGCATAGATGCATAAAGCAAATACTTCAATGTAGGCAACAAGTTACTGAAGATGTCTCTTAGTGAGACAACGTTAGTTTTGATAACATCGCTCGCAAATGCTAGTCGTAAACTCTGATTTATTGCTGCTGTGTATGGAAATTCACTGTTCGTAACTATTTGCAACTTTCACTCTTCGGTTGCACTGACATTCAACGGTAACTCTACATTATAAAATAATAGATTAGTGAAGATTTATCTATCTTTACCTGAGAAGCATGGGACTGCGAATGTCCAAAATTAGGTTTATACAGAACGAATCTGTCTACAAAAATATAGAGCGCCAAGTTTGACAAAGAATAACAAATAATTGTATATTTAGTATAGTGAATGTTTTGAAATCAGTAAAAATACAAATTGAAGTTTAGTTGACCATTTAGGTTACTGGCTGTTTGCTTCATTTACTACGATTATGTATTTATTAACAAAAAGTACATACATATGTTAATATTTACAAACTTACAACTACACATTATCTTAAATAATAAACTTCCTCAAAGTTGCCGCTTAGAAAGCTGTCATTGCTCAAGGTACCTAGCAGACTGGCAGCATTGCCTCTTTGAATAGCCAAACTGATTCGTTGGCTACTACTATTATTATCTGAAATACTATATTGTGAGACTTTTTCAATTTGTTGTCTTCATTCGTTTTCTATGGATGCCTCAATCTACTATTTTTTTTAATCTGAGAAAATAAACCCACTTTTCGTCGTCCAAATGTTAAAAGCTTACATTTTGCTTTACGAATCTAAACCCTATTTCTTCGCATTGCCCTCACCCACTCAACTCGTTCATTACCTGGGAATAGCTCGCCTTAATAAAATCTTTAAAATGGTCTTAGCGTTGTGCCACTGAGATGAGATACTTAGGTAATATAAAGTTTTAACAATGTAAGAAAAAATTACGAGACCTATTATACTAATACAATAAATAGTTGTCTTTACTTTACTGTGATAAGTATTACGGTGATAAGTATTTTTTATCGCTGAAAAATATAGTACTGGTAAAGAAATGATGTGTAATTACAAATACTTATTTGTAAAATAGAATCCTTCCACGAATTTCGAAGTTTGGTTTATTCGCCGAAATAGCTCAGTTGGGAGAGCGTTAGACTGAAGATCTAAAGGTCCCCGGTTCAATCCCGGGTTTCGGCAGATGTCTGCTTTTGTTCAAAACATTGCAGCAATAAAAGTTAAAACCAACATTATACACCTCATCTTAAATTATTTCAAATGCGATAATCAGTAATAAAATAACTAATAAGAGCTCTACAAAAAGTAACAATGAAGACTTGAAAGCAAGTTAACTTATATGTAACATTTAATTTTGTCAACAATAAGCAGATTATAATATTTATAATATTATTTTCTATATAGGTATTTATATACAGAATACCTAAACATAATCTTAATAAAATAAATTATGATTGAATTGGTATGTTCATATTTTTTGGAATAACTATTACATAATTGAAATGTAAGTAATATACTACTCAGCTATTATCTGCAAAGGAACGGCAGAATTTTGAACTATCAATCCCATTACATTTTAAACAAAATTCTTAATATTTGTTAAAAAGTATTAAATGACGTAACAGCTTGTAACAAGCAAAACTGTTGCAAAGTTGTTGCAATAGCAAAACTCTTGCTATTGCAACAACTTTGCAAAATCAATTTTCGTCTACGTTGCGCCATCTACCGAACGACAATAAAACAAATGTTATGCCACACTATTAATAGAGGGCTCTACTAACGCCAATGTTCGATTTTACTGACATACTGTAATACATTATACGAAAAGTATGTAAGTAATAAATTATGTTAGTAATGCAATAATTAGAAATATACAGCATGTACCTATTTAATGTTTAAATGATTAATAATAATATTAAACAACCTTCAATGAAGTTCTTAGTTCATGGAATTCCCATACCTCCACTTCCGAAATTCTAAGGGATTCGTTATTCAAATACTGTATTTAAGTACAAGATAAGACAGTTTTTGTTTTTTTTTAAACTCAGATAGGTACTTAAACCAATTTTCGATCAATGTGCTTTGTAACTGTACCTATTACAGGTTTACTCAAAGGTATCGAAGTAAATAAGCATTGTGCATCTATCAGCAGATATGTTTAAAATACGATACAATTAAGTACCTATATAATTAAATTTCACAGTTATTGAAATAGGCGCCAAATCAATCAATAACAAGGCTTGGCACCGAATTAATAGCTTCGGTAACTGTCAAATTTAATTAAATAGGTATTTGTATCGTATTTAAAAAGTTATTCTTGTACTTGAGTTTTGATTAGTAAAGGATAATTATTTTCTACATTTCAGTGTGCTTCTTTTGAAGTCGGTTTAATTTTTTTGTTGCACCTTTTGCATAAGGCATAATGCATATAAGCTGTATAACCTAAAAATATTTTCTTTCTCATCAAAATCAATATTGTGACTAATAACGAATAGGTGTAAGATGATGAACGACAGCATTGCTAAAAAATAAGCCGTTTAATAATGTCTAATTATCATTTGCAGATATAATATTGCATTTTTTGGCTATTACTAAGCTTGAGGAATATAGTTACTTTATGTTATGATTTAGAGTCTGAAAATACTTAAGTATCACCAGGATCCCCGGAAAAGTTTTTAAGATTGAAATCTTAAGATGTCAGCGTTCCGTTTTAATAAACTTATACTTGCCTAATCACAGTAAGTACGCATAACCAACTCTATTAAATAGGGACTTTACAATAAGAACTAATAATTGCCGATTATAATCGTAATTATTGTTTATTTCTCTTTAACTTCTCAAATTGTCACATTCCATTTATTTTGTAAGACAAACATCTTTATTCATCAATGCATTGACTATATCTCTCGAAGCCATCTCCATATTGCCTTTAATGGCAACCATGACATTTCAATCGACTGTTTATAGATTAATTGACTGATATGTTTGTGTTATGAGTTTTGATGTTTTTTCTGTTCAATTTTTTTTCAATTTAGGCTACAAAATGACTTCAAAGTTATTCATTCTAATCATAGCAGATAAAAAATCAGTACAACATATATATTATGACAGTAACATGCACTATGTATGCTATGTATGCTATGTATAAGTAAATAATTAATTTTCAGTCAAATCTTCTCTTGTACTTTCATTAGACCAGTTTCATTGGAGTCTATGTACTCGAATAATAAGTAAACTTCACAAACTTGTCATACGAGTACATACTTCACTTGGCGAAAACAGCACAATCGCAATAGAAGAATAATAGGAACTACCTACATGTTGAAGAACCGCATTTTTATATGGTTTTGTTCTGACCTACTCGCTTTGAAAAAAAAATGTGCAGCTGTTTATCTATAAGTTCAAGTTGTAAAAAGGTCTGTCAAGGTACTAGGCTTATAAAGAACTTGCATAAGCGATGAGCTAGCAACTCTAGATAACTATGTAGGTTTGTGATTTTGCTTTTCCATATGTACTATAAGTGATGCAAACCTAGGTACTTACAAAGTAAAATAGTGTCAAAGTGTAACTTGCTTACGTTGTAATGCTTGTTCACCGTGAAGAAGAAATACCTTGTTTCAACCCAATTTGCCAAAAAGGCAAACAATATTTTTCAGTCTTTTCAGATAAAATAGTGTTAAAAGAAAACAATTTTCATATTAGATAGTATTATCGAAAATTTTCTCCCCGGTAAGCAATTTATGTCTGTATGTAATGCAGGTACTTGACTATGTATTGTTCACTCAAATGAAACATTAAACTTTAGTTAACTTTTGGCAAAAAAGATTTAAATTACTTCAAAGATAACATTGACTGTTCTTGATTTGAGCTTTTATTACTCACGAAAATTTCATGAAGAGAAGAAAAACTTTGAAGGAAACAATAACACAACGCAAATTCACATAAAAGAGAGAAGATAATGATTTTACTACCTCATCAAAACCAGTTTACAAATTTAAATACTACTTTTTAAATATGGCTACCTACATATGTGAAAATAAAAGTTTAAAGTTACTTTTAACCAAGCACTTTTACTCTTTTAATACCATTAATTAATTGTACGGAAATTTTACATTCACGTGCAGAATAAGTATAAATTGTAAAAGCAAGAAAAACATATTACATATTAACCGACTTCAAAAAAGGAGGAGATACTACGTTTGTCTGTATGTGTTTTTTTTAATGTACATTCACCGATAACTTCGTCAATTGTGAATTAATTTCAATGACTCTTTTTCTGTTGAGTTCGGTATAGCTCCATTTAAATTTCACTGATATTGTAACTTGGACTTCGGTAATACACCAATTAACGCTAACTGTTTATGAGCTTTAATAATATTGATGATTCTTTTGTCAACCATTCCGCTCTGCAATTAGAAAAAAGTTAATTGTAAATCTACCCTAGATATTTATTTAGGTCTAAAAATTAAACTGACTTCAAAAAACACTTTTGACAGTTATTGAAGTCTGTACCGAATCAATGTGCAACAACAAAAAGTCTAATATGCATAAGTATAAGCTAAGTATAGGGCTTGTCACCTTCTTCAATAACTGTCAAATTTAATCATAGGTATTTGTTTGGCATTTACAAAGTTATTTATGTAATTGAGCTTTGATAAGTAAAAGATAGTTATTTTGTGAGTTTCAGTATTTTTTTTTGAAGTCGGTTTAATTTTTTCCTAAAAAGTTTTTTTTAATTAAGTCTTCTCTCAAATTAATTACTTTTCAAAATAGTTATAAAGAAAGTTAAATGTGTATACATATTATTATAATTATATACATCGATATTAACTAAGCTACCAAGACGGGTTAAAGATACAAAGCGAAATAAAAACTTGTCTTACTAGTGGAACGCTGTTTAATATTTATCAAGTCAGTCGCATTAGTGACGAGAGTGTTTTGTCGCTGGGTATCGTACACGATCGAAGAATGTGATTCGATGAGCTAATTGCCGATTGTTTTGGCAAAAAGTTGTGGCGATGAGTTTATTAAACTGACAGACCCACTTAAAAAAGTTAGTTATGCTCATGGTGTCATTACATTCAATTGAATCAGCGAGAAGAAGAATATTCTACATGTCTAGAATTCAAATTAAACTATAAAACAAATTTTTGAAATAGTCGAAGAAAGAAAATAATGTTAACAATTATCAACATTTCCTGGTTTTGGAATTTTATTTTCCTGCTGAAGTTTCTATTATACATACTTACATACAATTACATATTATGTACATACATACAATTTCTTATATATATTCATATACATCTTCACGCTGTATCCCTAACGGAGTAGTCAAAGAATACGAACCGCCATGCTTCAAGGTCCTTACATCTTTCTTTCGCTTTCTCAAATATTATCACTCGCCTCACCTCACCTCACATCTTATCGCCTAGGTGTTTTTATTATAATGATATACAAAACAAGAGTGGAGATAAATTACGTTACCTGTGTGTTAGTATGGATATAAAGAAGCAATCTGATTCCAGCTTCACCAATAGATGTCAAAAAAAATCTTACAACGTGACATGTACTATTATATTCATGTACTTTGAATACCATATATGGTAAAATTAACCACTCGATATTCATTGCAAAATAACATTTAGATATATCTATGTAGATATATTTTAGAATGAATATCCAACGGTTAATTTTTAACTGTAGCCCCAAATGGTCGTTATTTGTAGTAATAATCAATAGAAAATAATGTCAATTTTAGTAAACTGTGTGTATTTTATTTTTAATTCATAATGACAAAGAAAGAAAAAATCAATGTAAACAAATGTTTTTGTTTCTAAATACAGTAAGATTATCAGAAAACTACGTCCATTTTCTTGGACATTCAATATTATACTTACTGCTTTTTGAATGTGTGAAATTTTAAATCTGAATACGTGGCATCATCTCTAGACAGCTTAAGTAATCCAACCCTAGTTAGAGAGACCGTATCACACGCGCCAGAAGTATGACAACGGGCAAAGGTACGGACGAGCGACCCAGATTACAGGTGATATGTATCCGAATGAGAATACGATACGAAGATTATTTTTTGCTTTCTTGTATCTTCCATTGTTTACTTTTTTACAGACGTAATTTTTAAAAAATTTAGTACCAAATTTAGAAATTATCCGACACTAAAATCACTCAAATTTACTACTTAAATATTAATGAATAGTTGAGTAATTGTTTGCTGTAACATTATTTATATCTGTCCACGCTGGTTTGAGAGAGAAGTTTATTTTAGTAATGTAGACTAGCTTTATAGAAGATTTATTAGGTATCTATCGAGTTACCTAATATTAAAGTAGGTAGCTATGTAATTAGGTACACTTACCCACTAAAAACCACATTTGTAAAAGTCACTTACATATTTTTAAATTGTATGTATTACAACCAAAATCTAAAAACTTCATAATTATGCAGTGAAATAACAGAATAATAATGAGACTTGTTAAAAATTTATTGGCAGAAAAGTTTACTTCAAATTCAGGGGAGAGTGCAGCCTTACAAATGAGTAATGATCTGTTTTAATATTCTCTTACGACAGATTCCAATATTACTGTGCACACAATGCACAACGACAAATACCTACACGTACATAGCATTTAATTAAGTAGGATTTACTCTCAATGTCAAGGTACTGAACAATGCCAAAATCAAAACTAAATCTTTTTTCGCATTATAAGTATTTTTTAACGTTATAAAATTTGCACTGAAAAGAACCGACAAAATACTAAGTCCCTGCCCTAAATATGCATTTAGGCCAAGGTCACTCAAAAGGGACAAATAATAAAAAAAAACAATAAAACAATTAAACCGACTTCAAAAAAAAACACCTAAAACTATGAAATAACTATCCTTTACTGATAAAAACTCAAGTACAAAAATAATTTTATAAATACGATACAAATATCCATATAATTAAATTGGACAGTTACAGAAGTCGGTGCCAAGCCTACAAAACTAATAGACTTTCTGTTGTTGCACATTGATTTGGCACTGACTTCAATAACTGGGGCATGAGAGGACAACACCCCTTCGACTCTACTAGCGGAAGGAGCGGTCCGACAAAAAGTCCCGTACTATGTGTACGAGATCGTCGGGCACGTCAAGCCGGCACAGCTTGTACACCAGCACGGCGTGCCAGACTTTGTCGAACGCCTTCACTACATCAAAGAAGGTTCCCGAGCCTATGTAGTGACTCGGGTGGTTAAGGCCCTCCAGGATGTGTTCAGTGAGGCGGTGCACTTGTTGTATACACGAATGTTTAGCTCGAAAACCGAATTGCTCGTCTATGAGAAGACCGGAAGTGTCTAAGCGGGCTTTGAGACGAGGCAGAAGGACCCGTTCGTAAATTTTTCCTAGCACGCTAAAGAGACTGATGAGACGATAACAGCAAAATACAAAAAGAGATGAAGGGGAAGAGATATGTTTCAAGATTAAATTTCTCGACTTCAACTACCTCGTCAGAGTGCGGCCTCCTATTTAAATACCGCTCCATGTATAAAGCGGGTTCTGATCTGACGGTTCGCCGGCCACTGCCGCGGCACGCCCGCTTCGCTCGCTCGGCTGGCGCGTTGTGGTAAAAATGGCTAGCATAATCTTAATATTTTAAAAAATGTAAACTTGTAAAGTGGCACTTTAAATCTTGAATACCTGTATTGAATGGCTTGTGTTATAAATATACCGTCATGTTGCATAATTGTACAAATGAATTTTTTTTAATTTTACCAGACGTAAAGCAATCTAAGCTTTAGCTTGTATGTTTTCACAAATGCCTCGCAAGCATTTATTACTACACCACAAACTTAAAATTTTAAGTGATTGAAGTTGTAAACAAAATTTTATAGCGAAACTGTTAATCAATTATCTATAAATTATTTATTATCACCCAAATATAACATCGCTAAAGTGTGTTGACACTTCGGGACTTCTTTAACTCTTGTTTATACGTAGTAAATTATATTTCTTAGTAAGTAAATTTTATATCTTTCTGATTTTAGTATTCCATTATTAATCGGAACCTGCTTTATTATAAAAGTGCCCTCAAGGATCCACAGGAACCACCCTTCAGCTGTATCCAATAATTACAAAATTAACATATCGTGGTACTTGGTAGTATTATACAGAGTCGGAAAGTAATAAGTCCCTTGACACACGGTGATTAGCCTGTCATAGGACTGTGGGGGAATGTGGCATTGTAATCAGGTTCGCGGGCAGTGCCAGGACAGATTGTATAACTCCACACTATATTTTCGGGTGTGGTTAAGGTAATAATGGAAGCGTTACCGTAAGCGTAAATTGTATTGCAATATATATGTGACATATGTGTATGTATTAACTACACAGATACAGGTATAGATAAGTACATAGTAAATGCAAGCTGTCTCACTCACACATGTGTAAATATATATATTACATAATACCGACCTGCTTGCGCACTAGAAAAAAACACAACTTCAGAAAAATTTATGAATACGTGAATGGGGAATAGGGCCTACAAAAAAAACTAGAACCTTTTTAAGACCACTCGTCCAACTGACTTTCAATTTGTCTATCTTACATCACATGCTTTCTGGGAAAATCAGTTCACAAACGATTTTTCCACAAAAACACGTTGCAGTAATACGCTTTATTAACTCGCCTATTTTATATCAAGTAACATTTTCAAATTTTCATGTACTTTATAAGGAAGATTCGGATAAGAGTGTGTCGGACACACATTGACTCAGAGTTTTGGAACAATTTCGGACAAAGCAGAAGTTATATGGCCTTTAAAAATATTAAGAACATAGTGCGCATTTAAAAAATAATATTTATTTTTCCCTGGGGCCCCGAAGCCTATCCAACATCATTACAAATATCAGAAACCCGACTGGTTTCTGATATTTGTAAGAGACTGGTCAAGGCTTCGGGAGACCGCCGGGCTGGCAGCTTCTTCCGCCAACGAATCAATTTGATTATTCAAAGAGGCAAAGCTGCCAGTCTGCTGAGTACCTTAAACAATGACAGCTTTCTAAGCGGCAACTTTGAGGAAGTCTATTATTTAAGATAATGTGTAGTTTTAAGTTTTTAAATATTAACATATGTATGTATTTTTTTGTTAATGTAAATAAAGTCTTTTAAAAAAATAATATTTTATTTAATTTTCAGCTCTGGGATTGAACTATCGATTTACGTTTGTGTACAAAATTATATTTTAGGAAGTGCAAAGATGACTTATTTAATCGACTATTATACATAGACAGATAAATGGACAGAAAGAGTTCCGTTTCTCTCATTTTGGCAACGAAACCCTAAATAGGACAAAAATTGTGCAAGCACTCGAACTGGACTCCGCCATTCACTTTCTTCATCTTAAAAAATAGTAACTTAAAGTTGTACACGACATTTATTTACATTCAAAGACCGACTGTTACTGATATTTAGAAATTAATTTAACAAAGTTATCAATTCAATAACATTAAAATTTAAAATGAATACCGTTGAATAAGTCTGAGGAGCTTACCATTTCAAAATTATTCCGATAGTCGTGTCATGTAACCATCGTGTGTTACCCACATATATGTATATATATATATATAGATTATAGATAAATAAATAATAACAGTTTAAGGTATAGGTAAATAAATACAAAACAAACAATATTATTAATTATATTACTATAATCTCACTGCAGGTATACTAAAGGTAGGTACTGGTATATCTGAATAACGCACACAAATAACGAGTAAAATATTGAATTACCTGACCGTCACTAATTACTAAACACGTACACAAACCGATATTATGTATGAGCGAATAACAAGTATACAGATTTACTAGGACACTATATCCTTACCCTAATAGGGGAACAAAGGCTTTTTTGTAATACCACTGCACCTCGGAGACGGGCGAAGAGGGTCATTTACATAACTGCCTTATTTTATTTAAGAGCAGCCTCGCTCTCACTTTGTTACTATGGATATCTTTATGCAGTTCTCAGTTAGCTGTTTTGCTTATTTTGTTTCTTGGATGAATCTGCTGTTAGTTCATATGTGTCAAAATTGTGTGCACATTCAGCTTAAGGTCTAGTCCACAACAAAATGTCATTATTTTGTTCAGGATACTGATCTGAACCTACATAAACTACAGGTTGTTATCACATGTCCGCGGTGGAAAGATAACGATGATGAAACATCATTTCTCTGACTTTGCAAATATAACTATGAATACATTTCTAATTCAGATGCGATTAAAAATAAGTCCTAATTTGATAACTGGTCTGTACATACCTAAAGGCTAGACTCCTTAAATAATTTAAATTTACCTTGCAGGTAAATATAAATTAGGTGACGTCATCATAAATCTAATGTAGTAGCGAATGCCCGAAGATGACAATTGACGTTTTCATTTGGAACCAATTATACCATCGATATCGAATAAAGGAATTGAATAGTTAAATATAAAAATGTGAGCACTGAATTGCACTCGTTTCTTTGAAAAACTAAAACCACTACATAACAATAAAAAATAACAATTACAAAACCAAACAGCCTATGCAGCTAACAAAAACTTGCAAACACGATGAAGTAACTGTGAATCCTTGAAGTCATTACCAGAATCGAAAGCCATGAGCCTAGAAATGATGATTAAGTATAATAAGCCTCCAGCTTCGCTGTCGTTTCATTTTGTTCGAAGCAGACAAACTAACGCAGGAAAAGAGACGTATCCAAAGATAGAATAGAAAGATTAGACGAAAACAAATACTTCTAAAGCAGCCTATTCAAAGTTCTTCTAAATTGTGTAATGTGTATTACCGCAAGGCCAACATTTTTAATCTGTACCCTGTAAAATATCGGTCCAACATGAATACACTCTTTACAAACGGGATCTATATTCTTGCAAAATATCAGCACTACATACACTACACAATTTGGGAGGCACTCTGCATGGAAGGCTCTGGAAACAGTACTTTAAATATGTATGTCGCGTATAAAATAACACATTAGGAATACTTCTAATTTTAACCGAAATACAAAAAGTATTTAATTTTTGGTCTAATTGAAAAACGTAGTTACAAAATAACTAAAGTAATGTTTAAGTAATACGATGCTCAAAATTTATATTTACTTTATTTAAAAACTAAATTATACCAATGTTACTACATTAACATTAAAATTGACTGCTTCCGTACCAATGTTCTGATAATTAACAAACCGAAGTCATGTACACAACGAAATTTGTGTTACCAGTAATTAAATCTTTATTACTTAGTTACAGTACTTAATAGATAGATAATGTAACACATTGATTTATAATTAATGAAGTAGCTGTTTGTTCAAAAGACTAACCTACTTACTTCATATAGATAAGTATTAAATCCATAACTAAACCGATTCAGACATCACGTAATTCATCAAATGGGTTTACATAAAATCCTTTCTAACTGTACTTCCTCAATATTTCTCTCAAGTCGCAATACTGTGGCCTAATTCACTCGTAATTCGTATTACTTGTGTGGTACAGGTGGCTACGTAAATTTATCGTTGATTGAATTGAATAACAAAAATACATAGCCATCTAACTATTATGCAATTATATACTATGGTATTTGAATTAATTAAATTGCTTTACTCTATACTCTACAGATTTTATACAACATTATTAAAATTGTATCGCAATCTCAGCTATATTTCAATAAAACTAATTGACTATTTGTAATGAGTTACAAGGATTACATAATTCAACTTCTATGTTAAAAAGGAGTCATACTTGATTCATACCTTATTCTTGAAAGAACTGCGTATTTCCCCGGGGCCACAATGTCTTTTCTTAAGCAGCGGGCCACAAACAGAACAAAGTTGATAGAGAACGCGTACATAAACAATCCTCTAAGGCACCCATTCCCAAAGTGGGCGATAACGCCCCCCTGTGGGCGCTGCAGGCCTAAAGGGGGGCGGTAAGAGACCCAGAAAAAAAATGGGGGCGTTGTGTAGAGGCCTGGGGGGTGATTTGTAATTTCATTTAGCTAGGAGGCATCTTAGACAACGACTGCATGAGCTCTCGGCTCAGTAGACAAAATAAGTTTGGGAACCTAGACTCTTAGCAATTTGGAGTCCCTATGTCTGTCTTATTTTAAATATAAACCTAATTCTGTACTTTTAAACCTAACGCTAGACTGAATGTGGCCGTTGTTTGAAATAAAAAACTAAATTGCTGCGAGGACGCATGCCGAATAATTAAAATTCCTAATTAGTGAGTATTACATTTTACATGTGATTCAAAAGACTAAAAAGATAAATATTAGACATAGCATATAAGTTGGTGAAAATCAGTCAAAATAAGCCCTTGGACAAAATCGTACAACGATAGCTCTAGTGTAGCCACGGCTTCATACAACCTGTGCATTGCGCCGCGTCATTTGTAGCAGATGAAATGTAAATGCGCTCTCGTTACGCGACGCCCGCCTCCCGCTCCGTATTCATGAAGGCGGTGTATAACGTAAGCGGAAGCGATAGTAATTGATTAATTCACAACTGCGTTTATAATGTAAGTACACGTTTTTATTACATGCTACAGTCTAGACATACGTAGCTGTTTTAAAATAATTGTAATAATATATTCTGGTACAAAATATGTAATTCGCAGTGATGCCGTCAGAACACAAATATTTGTATAAGATTATTTTACTGGAACGAAGTTCTTTAACGCGGCTTGCGGAAGTTTTGAGTTGGTATAAATCGTCACGTAAGGAAAACGCGTTACGTGAGGCGGTACCAGCGCGTTGCGCGACACTAGGTTTTTGTTTTAAATCATACGTGACTTTTATCTCATTATTGCAATTAAGTTTTGAGAAATTAATACTACAGCTAAGCAACTTCGTTGCTGACGGGGGTCCCCCGACTGCACACGTTTTTTTTTAGTAAATTGATTTGCATTGATTCATAATAATTGTTTTATTTCACTTTCTATAATTGCATTAAATCTAAGTGGTGCTTCATATTAATTTCTATTAGAATGGCAATCAGTCACTAAGGAATATTATATTTATTTTCATATTCATTACTTATCAATTTGATGATTTGATGTGTCAAAAATCCTGCTGCATGCTGTATCGACGATTGGTGCTTTCACACAAAATATTATAAAGCAATAAATTCGTTTATTGGTTATAACTTAACGATGAATAAAATCTTTCTAATCTTTTAACTTACACTAAACCCCTGGTGAAGCAACATGAGAACATTATCTTCAAATGTGTCAACGGCTCGCGTTCTTTTATTCACGTATTGGTTTGTTGTACTTATTTTTATCCCTTACTTGTGTACTAATATTATGTATTTTTTAAATACTGCATTACAAATTCACATTACTTTTATTCTAAAAATCATGTTATATTCATGTTGTACGTAAATCGCAGGCCCACGTAATTAATTAAAATAAGCGCAAAAAAAACTTAAAACCGCAAATTAATAGTTATTTTAATCAACAATTACATATTATTAAGACTGCGGAGAAATAAACGAAACCAAAAATTTTATTATTATCATAATTATAGAATTCATTTATTATCTCTTTATGTATATAAAATTACATACATAATCTTATAATATTACCATTATTACACATACATGTTTATGGGTATATTTTTAATTTGTGTGTCTGTGTATCTGTGTGTCTGTCTGTGTCGTCATAGTTCCTAATCGGATGAACCCTTAAGTTTTTTTTATTGGAAAGGGACTTTCCATCAAAAAAAAAAAAAACTATCTGATTTAAGAAAATCTGATCAGCCATTTGAACATTATCAGCTCTTTACAGGCTGTTGCAGGGATGTGAGCAACTTAACGATCCCCGAAGCGACGACGCTTGGATATATTAGTTCTACCATTTATATTACAACTTATCATAAACTTAAAGGGTTAATAATTTCATATTATTATTTTTTATAGGCTTTTTTGAGTCGAGGGATTTTTTTAATTTTATATTTAATTATTGTGGTGTATTAATAATATTGTGCTAAATAAGTTAATGCTAAGCGACAAAAAAGATATTTCACTAAATTCGAACAATAAAGACACACGGTTAGGCCACAATTAGGCTCACAAAATACCTACAATTCACACATAAAATAGTTATAAATTGTGTATTCATACACTCTTATACATAAAGCCGCGAAGTCACTTCAAGCGACTTTGTAATAATAATGATTGAAAGAGAAATGTTAAAGAATGTTGTACACTACGCGTATCCGCAATGTATAAAACAATGTTTGAGGATACAATGTTCAAATGCAAGCTCAAAATTTATGCGTTCCATACAGCCAAGTGATGCATCTCCTTTTCGTGTCACCCGGCCCAGTTCCAATTAAGTTCTACTCACGACCTTAATTTGGAGCCACTAAATATGCGATTAGAATCGATTTTTTATAAAATTTATTATAGCTTAATGTATCTACTATTAAAATATAAAATTGTGCTTTATAGTAACTATCAAAAATTATGCTAACGTATTCATCGTGTATATAAAATTTATATTTATATGAACTTTTGTGCCGTGAACGCTGTCAACATAAAATTAAGCCTAATCTTCTATACTTGTTAAAAGTTTGTTAAATAAATTATTTCATTTGTTAATTCAAGTAAAAATTTATATAGTTTTTAATTCCTTTGTAATCAATGGATTTAAAAGACGGTTTCCGGCATATAGAAAGTTTTTTTTTCTTCGAAATACCTATGGACTAAAATTTAATTTTTTCCCTATTGAAATAAGTTAAAAATCAGCTACACAATTGAAGGACAACTTTGACTGTAATGGAATGGAAATTTAAAAGGATAACCATAAAACATGGTCACTATTTTCATGGCCTCAATCATAGTCAGGACTTCGTGCGAGAGAAAGCGAAAAGCGGGTCGCGGCTAGATCACTGCTATTAGATTGTCATGCATGTTGAACGAGGTAATTAATTGTGGCAGTCAGTTTTGCAGACGAGCGACATGAGAATAGGGACGTGTTTAACTAATCGAACAATATGCGGTCATGGCATTATGTTTCAAATGAACCACAGACGTGCATAAAGGGGGTGTTTAGCGGGTCCAAACCCCCTTAGCTTACGCCACAAAATAGTAATTACATAATTAGATGATATGTAATTATGTAATTTCCAATTTATTCATTTTATTCGTGTTTAGAACTCTGCCTTTTTATGGCTGAAGTCACGGGAAAAAAGTAAATAGTTTACATTTGTACATCTGTAAAATGAACAGAGATTCATTTATGTCACTATCTCAAACAATCTCATTTAAAATGAACTCAAAATTTTAATAGGGAAAAAGATTTCGCAAAGTCGATGAAAAGCAACCTGTCATTATCTAGTTCCTGTTTACTATCTCATCATCATCATTTCACCATCTCAAGCTATTCTCAACCATGTCGGTGTAGGCCTTCGACAATCTATGCCTGCAATCTATATATTTTGAAAAGTTTTCGTCTAATTGCCGCCCACCATCTTTACGATATCATCCTTCCACCTCATTTGCGACCTTCCCACTTTCGGTCCATGGCCACCACTCCAAAACTTTTGTACACCATGAATCTGGTTTTCTGGCTGTTTCCATTTCACTTCAGATCCGCCATCCGCTTCACCACATCAGCAACCCTACTGTCTTTTATTTTTTTAGTTTTGTTAAATCTTTTATAATTTTATAAAGGTCGCTGATGTGATTCTTTAATAAATGCGTTAATGAAATTCTATCTCAATGTTATTTTCAATAATAAGTAGCTGTGTTAATAGTAAAGATATCATAATAGTAATGATATATATAAAAGATAGAAACGATGCTTATGTAGTGAACAACAGGGTCTCTCAGAATCGATAAAGGTCGATCCTGAGATGGAAATAGCATGAATATACGAATTTTAGTTAAAACCAAACCGCGTTATCCGTCAATGTCATTAATAAGTATTATTATTGAAATTTTATCAGAGAGCTCGACGAAAATTTGCCATGAAGTATACATACATAGTCGATCCTAAGTTCATATTTCTCAGAAAGTCCAATCATTTGTACATACATAAATAACTTCAGTTCAAATCTCCTTACTATACTACTGTCTGTAAATCTTACAAATGCTATACTAAACTCAATTCTTCGAGATAAAAAATCTGAAGTATTACGCATGCATAACGCATGTTTCACTATCATCTTTTCCCAATCCAAAATATTTATTGGTTTGTTCAAATGCTAAATGTGCTAATGTGCCATTTAGCCTTTCAATAATATACAATCGATACTTAGTTATAGTACTATACTACTACTATTACTAATTATTTAACGGATGTACAGAAATGAAAATGCAAATAGGCGTACAAATGAACTATCTACCATTATAATAAATGTTAAATTTATATGTTATACTCTATTTATTTTTATACTTCTAATCTGTCAACCCTAACAGCCCCTATTACGTTTTATCGGTTAAAAAATTACTTAAACACTAGCTGTTGCCCGCACTTTTAACTGCGTAGATTTTTTAAAAAGTATTATATCTGTATCCTTCCACAGATTTCAAGCTACCTCCGTACCTAATTTCATCAAAATCGGTTTAGGAGTTTAATCGTGAAAACGTAACCAATAATGAACGTAACAGACAGTCACTTTCGTATTTATAACATTAGTATTAATATCTTCAAGCATATTCCTAACAGGTAGACAGAGAAGATGGACTATAAAATACACATTTTTTTTTTAAGTTGAGCAGTTTATTAGGTATAATCAATCAACCAATGTAAGTAATAAGTTTAGAAACACACACACATATATATATATCTTCATGCTGTATCCCTAATGGAATAGTCAGAGGACGGAGCTCTAAGCGTCGCGATCCTTACATACCTCTTTCTCTTCTTCAAATCTTATCCATCATTCTCCTCAGACAAGGTTGGAAATCATTCTGCTAAATATTATAATTCGCATATAAAATAACTTCACGTCTTTCCATAATCAGGATGGGCAGAGCCTTGTCCGTCCTGAACACCTCGTGATTTTATTACACCTTGACGGTGCAACGAAATTCGATCTTGACGTCATTACTAGTATTAAAAATTAAGGCTTGCAAATGGCCGATAAATTAATATTTTTTCATCGAAATCTTGGATAAATCTATTGTTTATTTCAAGGACGTTTTTCTTTCATTCCCCGAATTCTCACGAAGAAGTGCATACAAAAGGAGTAAAATGAGTTTAAGGTGAAAGTTCAACATCTATTGTCGGAACAGGACCGGGAACATTGTGGCGAATCCTTTGTACCCCAGAACAAAAACCCAAGAACAAAGGGCGTATCCTGATTGATTGATTAATTAACTTAAATTCTAATGGCTTTCCGAAGACGTGTAATGTAGAATGATTAGAAATTTTGCTCAATTCTTGCTAACTTCCCGAAAACTTAACATTTCTCTATTTATTTTATAATCTTAGCTTTAAATGTTTCTTTTGATATTTAACAAGTTCATAACGCATATTTGAATAAAACTTTAGCAGAAATACTTACTATGTGGAACAAAACGATAGATTCAACTAAGATATTAAATCTCAGTAGAACAGAATATTTGTATATTAAATGGTGTTTCATACAAACTTTACCTTTTAGCTTCCAATGTGGTTGAGAATGTGGTTGACATCGTTGCGAGTGATAGAACATTGCGTGGAGTCCATTCGGATTGATACACCACTTACTTGCTAATCCTGCTGCCAGACACCTTTCACTGTGGTGTACCTGTCTGCAGGGTAAGACTTCGAGAACCGTCAAATTTAATCGTATAAAGGTTGTATCGTATATATAAAGTTATTTTGTACTTTTCTTTTACTAATTAAAAGAAAAGTACAAAAATTTTGTATTTTTCCAAAGTTTTTCTTTTGAAGTCGGTTTAATTTTTGCTTAATAGTTTCTTATTTCTCCCTTTGGAGTGAACTTGGCCTAAATAAATATCTAGGGTAGATCTACAATTAATATATTTTCCAATTTTGGAATGGAATAATATACATACAAAAGAATCATCGAGATAAGTAAGTAGGATTCTTTGGTGTATCTTCAAAGTCCAAGCTCCAGTATAAGTAAAATATGGGACCACCTTAGAGCTACACTGAAACCAACGGAGAAAGAATCATTTTAATTTTTTCGTTTACGAACGAAAAAATTGTGTCCGAACATATCTACATACAATAATATAACAGTCGACCAATTTAGAACCTCCTCTTTTTTGAAGTCGATTAAAAACTATAACGTGAGCAATTTGAAATATGTTTTTAAAATACATTTTAGAATGTCCCTTGTTCAATACAAGCGAAAGGAGTAAGATGAAAAATCCAAGTGGATGTTTAGTACACACATACTGTGTTATTGTAATTCATTCGTTCAAAAGCAATGTTTGCACGTTATAAATAAAATCACGGACAGACTGTCGTGACGATGCTACTCGCAATATTTCAGAGTCAACCAATACAAACTGGGCTCTTTGATGATACTGCTTATGAATATTGTGAATTCACATCTCTGACAGCATATCTCGCTGTGAACGTAGCTTAGTAGATGTACTGAATATCTTTCGAAACGCTAACTTGTTTGTCTACTGGATACATATATTCAGAATAACTAAAATTTTAGCTTAGCCATAAAATTTGAGCACTTTACAAATTAATGTTCAATATATATATATGTACAAAGATTGTTTTTGAAAAAAGCCTACGTCTAGCCAATTACGTCTGCCTCCGGACACATATTAGCTCTGTACCAAACATTATAATCGGTTCAGCGGTTTAGCATTTCCCATTTAAAATTTCATCCTCTTTTTCATAAAATAATAAGCATATGTCCGTTCCTAGATGTCAATCTCCACGCCACATCATAAACAGTTCAGTGGTTTAGCATTGCCCATACAAAGTTTCATCCCTCTTTTCTTCCCCTGTTAGGGGTAGATTTTTTAAAAAATAAAGTAGTCTATATCTTATTGATAAAAAAAATCTATCACCGCACCAAATTTGGTATAGTATAGTATAATCACTATTATATTAAACGATCAACATTTGTATCTCTATGTATATTTGTATGTTTTATTTCGCTTTCTCGAAAACGGCTCTGGCGATTTCGATGAAATTTACAATATAGGGGTTATGGGGGGCGAGAGATCGATCAAGCTAGGTCTCAATTCTGGGAAAAATCGTTTTCTCCGTCTTTCACACTCGTAAAACTTCTGAATTCTAAACTTCTAAACTTTTTAATTTCGCAACAGAGTTTACCTTCTTAATAGCACAGTGGTTGAGTAAGTCTACCACGCCGAAGTGCGCGGATTTGAGTCCTGCAATGTGGTGTGGTAACCTTTTCTGTTTTTTTTTTAATGATTTTGAAATAATATGTCTAAATTCAGTTATCAACAAGTACCTATAAAAATTTTTAACCTATAAATACATATTGCTTTAACAATATACTTATAATAAGAAAATGAAATGAAAAATAATGATAAATACCTAGACTTCATAACTTCAGACAGCCTGTCCCGTACTACGAAGTGAGACAAATAAAATCAAATAAAATGAAGGTGTGTGAGTGGGTGAAATGGCGACCGATCAGCTTATCTGATAATAAATGTGTGTCGTATGTACAGGTGAGTCCGGTTATTTGATTTAGCTCACCGTTGCTGCTCGGACACGGCGTCTGTCTTTGGAGTTATTTACAAAGTCTATGGCTAAAAGTTATAAAAAAAATCTATTATTTATTTTCCTGAACAATGAATTGAATGTTAAATTTCATGGACTTCCTTTGTTTTAAGGTACTATGTTATTCAAAAGAGTAGTAATTATTCAAGCAATATTTGTATATTTGTAATCGCGTTCTCGAAAACGGCTCTAACGATTTCGATGAAATTTACAATATATAGAGCTTTATGGTGGTCAAAAATCGTAATAGCTAGGGTCCAATTCTGAGAAAATTTCTCTATGTCTTCACATATTTAAAGCTGCTAAACTCTAAACTCTTCTGATTTAACAACAGTGTTTACCGTCTCAGTAGTACAGTGGCTGGAGTACGCTCTAGCCGAGCTGAAATGCGAAGGCTCGAATCCTGCAATGTGATCAGACTCTTTTTGTTATTTTTTTTTTATACACCGATTGAAACTCGGTCGCCCAGGTACTAATTAATACTAATATGATCTAATATGCATAAAATGACTTTTTTGATTTTTTCCGCAAAATTCGAACTTCTTATATTTTTTTATCCAATTATCGGCTAATTCATTATATTTTTCATACATTTATTTTTTACTTACAACATCTACATAATTATATTATATTCTCCATAAAAAGTGTAAAAAAGTAGTGCTATGAAATAATTCAACGTTTCTAGGCTTTAAACAAACTTTTTCTCTCTATATAGACCAGGGCTGAAGCCTTTGAAAATGGTAAAAAGTGAAAAAAAATAATAGTATGATGAAACCCATTAGAAAAGAAAGAGAATTTTGAGCTATTTTAATAAATAGCTCAAAATTAATAGCTCAAAAATAAATAATGATTAAAAAAAAATAATTTCGGATTCGAGTTTTTTTCGTTTCTGCATTTTCTGAGAACATTTACCATAATAATGTATATTTTTTTTACAGCATCAGAAAGTAGAGATTTCAACAAACAAAAAGCCCACCGACTTTTTTAAAAAAGCAGATATTTTGACGCGAGAATTTTCGATTGAAAATTAGAATGCTTTTTCGATATTAAGTCAAAATAAGGTGAAAAAATAAACATTTTAAATCAAAAAAATCACAGTGTGTTTGGGCCATAAAAAGGTAAGTTTTCACCAATTTTAGCGAAAAAAAAAATTGTTTTGTAAAAGATAATAATAAAAAACCAAAAACTTGGTTATTAGAATTTTTCACATAAATTTTGAGGTTATGTGAAAAATGTGTTAATACAAACGTTGTAGATCTTTTTATTACCTACAACTTTGCCATTTAACTTTTTTCGTAGTTTTGCCGGAAATCGAGACTAACCGTTTTTTACTCTTAAAGACTCACCCCCTTCCACTTCCTGACCTCAAATCGCCCGTAAATTATTTTTCCTATCATTTTTGTTATATTCTCTTCCATTTCCAATGGGTTTCATCCTACTAATATTTTTTTTTGTTTCAAAAATTATCGACCCTGGTCTATATAGGTGTATAAAAAAATCAATAGTACCTACTCCGAATCGTTGTAAACCTTTTCCATCTCCTCTGTCAATAATTGTATCAACCAAGGGTATCAATCAAAAATCTTAGAATCATACTGAATATTGTATCAGTAACGCATCTTCGAAGCCAGAAAAACATGACCATCAAGAACTTGTACGTTACCATGGTTACCAGTCAAAAATAGAGTGCGATAAAAGGCCTCAAAGTCATATTTTCTGGCTAGAAATATGTCTTTGCTAGTAATGTAATATCAGTTTGATTCTAAGATTTTTGATTTCAATCGCATCCCAAACTTTTCTAATTATTGAAAAAAATGTATATTACAAAATAAAACTAACTAAGAAATCGTCGGTAACAAGAGTTTTTTAAAAATCTTGCGGTCGACTAAGATAATGCTCTAACCACAAGACAACTCCAGTTTACATCAAATGAGATACACCGCAATGACCTTCTGTGGGTTAATACTGGTTTCTGTCTTATTATTTTTTTATTATATTTTTTTTAATTATTTATTTATTCACCAAAAACAGACTATTCATGTAGATTAAATACAGCGACCCCCACACTAGGCACAGCCTGTATCGTGAGGATCCGTATATGATACTCAGATTTGTGCACAGTACTACAAATCATTACATCAACCAAATTATTACATCAATTAAATCCAAAACATCATCAAATAATAATATCAAATATCATAATTAAATTAAAAATGACAATAATGTATGAAATCAAAATAACAATCAAACAATAATGAATATAATAATCAAAATAATAATAATAATCAGAATAGTAATCAAAATAACAATCAAAGTACTAATAATCAAAATAATAATCAAAATAGTAATCAAAATAATAATCAAAAGAACAATCAAAATAATATTCAAAATAATAATAATAATAATCAAAATAATAATAATCAAAATAACAATCAAAATAATAATCGAAATAACTGATAAAATAATCCTTACTGCATGCTCAATAGTTTGTTTGTGTATGTGTGTGTGCTCGTTTGTGTTGTGGATGAATTGACCGTACGCGAACGAGTACATGGGAGCATTTCACGTTAAAGCATTTCTGTCAGAAGTTTTTCAGTATCCTCATATGTTCTATTTGCTAACCATTTGTAAAGTACATGTTCCGCTTCATGGATAAAGCAGTTCTTGAAGTTACACAGCTGAACTGCATCATTATATAAATAAGTTGATAAAATTGGACTAAATCGTTTTTGAAAGGCGGAGTGTCTCTCAGGCAAGGGCAACCTGAAAATGCGTTTGTTTAGTAGATCATTATAGTTTTTCGATGCTAAAACTGACTTGTGAACATCGATAATAGCCTTATGTATAAATAATTGGCGAACATTTAAGACGTCGGCATCTTTGTACAAGGCTATTGTTGAATACAGACGCGGTTTATGAAGGTAGGTTTTGAGTACTGCTCGCTGCGCTCTTTCAATGGGAAGCATGTATGAGTTTGATGCGCCGCCCCAGCTAGATATGCAGTACATGAGCAAAGATTGGCACAAAGCAAAATAAACAATTTTAAGTGTTTCTGGGGTTGCTACGCTTCTCAGCAATCTCATGATTCCTACTACCTTTCGTACTCTACTAGACAGTTTTTCAATATGGTGGCGAAAAGTCAACCTGCAGTCAATCAGGACTCCCAAGTACTTCAAAACAGTTACCCTCTCCAATGGGTTACAGTCACAGCCATCGTCCTCCCCAGTACATTTGTGTATGGTGAGATTCAATGATGGCGGCGCAGCAGATACTGAGGTCTTATGGAAGCATAAATAATTTGTTTTGTTAGCATTTAATGTGAGCAAGTTTTGCCTTAACCATTTAGACACCCGCATTAGTCCACTTTCAGCTACCGCAAACACATTATCCCAGCTGGGACCGTGAAAATTATGACCTTTAATTGTATAGTTATCGTTTCATATGACTAATATACTATTACTGCTAAGACACTGGGACTCCTGCGATTGAAAAAGAAGAAGACGAGATGGATTCCTACGGTGTCCTAGTGGCGACTTGACAAGATATTACGTTAAAGTGGCTGAATGTAACTTTAACATTGCCTACAGTTTATTTTATGATGGAGTATCTTTTCTCAGGGATTTTAATTCAATAGTCTTTGTGGATGACAGCAATTATTATTACAGCCAACGCAGATTTATGTAATTAAATAAATTAAATTTCGCAACTGTTCGCGTTCGCGTTATATAGGCACTAAAAAGAGATTGCTGTTTGCTACAACAATTATTATAGTTTGCTTTATTTTTTCATTCAGACTTATTTCTTAAACAAATATTTATAAAATAATGTTACTCCATGAGGATTGAAAATTGTTTATAGTGCAGTCATAAAGGCTAAAAAGAGCCACGAGGTGGCACCCTGGAAGGCGGCTATGGGAACTCTGTAATAAAACGACACAACTCCATTGAGTAGTAACATGATTGTCATCACAAACTAATGCTGCAGCTAGCATTTTCTACTCATGAGGATACTCCTCGACTATTAGTAGTAGAGATACGAAACTTTGCAAACAGATTTAATTTTGATTACTAAACATTATACATATTGTATTGCTTGTAAATAAATTAAAAGTAAAATTTTTTTTTAAAAACAAGCTTTTATTTAAAATGCACATAAAAGAAAAACATGAACCAAGGAGTTCATAAAATCCGTAATGTCGTGTAAACCTCAAACCCACAAAATGGTTGAATGTAGCTGTTTTACAGAAGTGTCATCAGCAAAAGTACAATAAATAGAAATGTATTATCTATAATTTGTATGTTCATGTTATATGCAATTTTAAAGCTTGTCGCGTAATTTCCTTAATCTACCCCTTAAAATAAAAATTACGCGAGGTTTCTATAAGTTTATAGCTTTCATTCCGAGGTGAAACGCGACCGGTTATTGGTATTGTGACCGGACTATTATTATATTTTTTCTAACTGCGATAAAACATAGACAACAAATAATAAAATTTTCAGTGGATTTGAAATAAATCTCAATTTTTCAGGAAATATAGATATTCGACAATATTCGACGGATCAATACAGTTTTGTCGACATCATAATTTTGTCAAAATCATAATTACAGACATAATATCTTCACGCTGTATCCCTAACGGGGTAGTCAGAGAGCATGAAGCTCTAAGCTTCGCGGTCTTTACATACTTCTTTCGCTTCCTCAAATCCATCATTCTCCTCCCTCATTTTCGCTAGGTATGCAAGCGCTTTTGACTTTTCCGTCAGTTAATATTCCGGCTATTTGGTTTTCGTAAGTCACCCTTCCTTTTCCTTGGCTTCCGCTACCACTCAGTTACTCTCTGTACATTTTCTTCGTAAGTCTTTTAGCACTATAATTATGTAACATATATCATATCATTATCTATTTATATACGTACAGATTAGATCCCTTCACAATTACTGTCTCGAAATGAAGAACAATGTTGTTTATATATCTACTACCATTGAATTGACTTTGTTGAGTTGTTATACAGTTTAATATACGTAGTTCCTATACAGGTGACATCACAAATGTTGCTCGAAATTTGTACGAAAATGTATTTTCAATATAAATAGCTTTCCCATTCTATTTAGTTCATTTAGGCCTCAGTATTACAAGGTTTCTTTCCTGTTATTTTTTAGCCGCCCTAATGCCACAGTCCTCGACACGATACGAAATATTGACTTGGGTGGGGGATTCATAATTGAATCACGATTGGAAGTTGACAAAGTGCGTTGTTTTGATTAGATACCTAGATTTCAGGTTCAATCTATTAACTATCTAAACTCTATGATCCGCCATTTTATTTCGGACGCAATTTTGGATTAGGATTTTTTCTCTAAAGTTTACTGTGTTCCACTTATCAAGCCCTTTCATTTGATATCCATATTGAGGGGATTGAAAAAAAATATGTAAGCGGCCATCTTGGATTTGTAATTTTTCATAATGTACTGTATTCTACTAGTCAAACCTTTTCATTTGATACCCGCATTGAGAGGGTTGAAAAAAAATATGTAATCCTTAATTTCGTGGCGGCGGTCGTCTTAGATTTAAACACTGAATATATATAATTGTATAGTCATCAGAACTAAAGGTTGTTGACCGATTGACCTTTCAGGTCAAAAAGGGTAAAATTTCAATTTTTAGATTTGACCCACACAAGACACAAACAAAACAAGCTAAATATCGTTTAAAAAGCTCCACAGAGTTGAGAGTCAATAAAGAATCTCAAAAAATTATTAGGGTAGTTTGTAACCCTTTTGGCAACGCCGTAATTAACAAATAATATAATTACGTTACACAAAATTATCTTTCCCTTACAAAGCATTTAAGAAAGCAGTGATCTATGTTTTACAGAACAGTGTAAGTGCTTTATAGTTATACATATACACTGAAGAAATTATATGTTTCCTACAATTAATTACCAGAATTATATTAAGGAAGTGTTCAATGAACCTTGATTACATACTGCTTTAGGCTCGTAAAAGTAACATTCGGATCGTAAAAAAGTCAAACAAGCTTTTTATTTTTTCACTTAAAAAGATTGAACTTACATCGCGGCGGCGGCGTGAGAAAGCACATTATCTCATTTCATAAAACAAACATAATGCAATGTAACTTTTTTATTATGTTCAGAAAAGATAAAGATAGTTCTTTGATGGAGGTTACAACATATAACTAAGTACAAAACACTACTCGTTAAAAAATCATAGTCTGGAACGTATATCTTTCAGTATTTATTTCAGTCGCAGTTCGACCATTGATAAATAGAGGAATTTGTCAATGTGTTCAATTCAGAAAACTGACGATACCTTCATTTCGAAGTTCAGGGGACTGATGATTACTAGATTACTATTCTACTTTGAAATCTAGAAGTAAAAAATAACTTTAAGCCAAAGGCTTTTTCATGCAATAATAACTAATGGAAAAAAACCGTTGGAGAAAAAATTAACGTCATTCATATAAAATCATTCTCGTACCTGTTTGTCTGTCACAGTCTATTTTCCTAAAGATCAAACATTGATAGACTACCTACCATATTTTGTCATGTCACGTCATCATATTATTATACATATTATTTCTCAAATGCGTTTTTTTGTCGGTACGTCATATTCCTCTTAATATTATAACATTAAATATTGAAACATCGTTTTGAAGATTACGTTTCCTGCTAATTACGAAAAATGAACAAGTACCTAGTTTAAAATTATTGATTTCGTTAAAAACGGTATTTCAAAATCTTTTCATTCGTTTGCTATCCCTGGCATCTGTTCACAATTTGATTAACTAACAAAACAGTACGAAATATTCTCACCGATCAGCTAGTATTTTATACAATTTAAAACATTGAATCGGAGGCACGGGGTACACGAATTCTACTCGACAGTTCCCGTTTTCCCATCCCCCTTATCGCCGATATTACAAGACCTACAATTTAAAAAAAAAGACCATCACAGGCAGACCGACAGATAAACAGACACAGACAATTTTTTTCAATTTTGAAAAGAGACACTAAAAAGAATTAAAGACCATGGGGCCTCATTCGAAGTTCATAAGAAAAAATTGTGAAGAAACAGCTAGGCCAAAGCAGTTTGATATGTCAACGTGTATGTATTCGTATATACAGAGTACATATAATTACTTAATTACAACTGCTTATTACGGTAGGCTGTAAATAACTCGGTGCATGTACCAGTACTTTTTTCTTGACATAAAACAAATAGCGCCCTTTAAGCCGCACATGCTTGCGCCAGCTGCAGTTGAGTGTAAAACATAACAAAATAGACACATTCACAATTACTACCTCGAAATAAAAAACAACGTTCTTTATATCTACTACCATCCAATTGACTGTGTTCAAATGTTACACAGTTAATGTAAATAGTTCTCATACAGGTGACATCGACAATGTTAGTCAAAATTTGGCCGAGAGTTATTATGAATTGAACTCCGCAGAATCGAGTCAGTAAAGGATGTCACAAAATTATTATGCTAGTTAATACCCTTTATTTAATCTTATCAACTTCGTATTAACTTGTTCGACCGCGAGTTTATTTTAACATACACACATATATATCCTCACGCTATATCCCCATCGGGACAGTTAGAGAGGACGGAGTGCCAAACATCGCGGATTTCACATACTTTCTTTGTCTTCTCAAATCCCTTCATTTTCCTCTTACATTTATGCCTATAAATGCAAGTGCTTTTGGCATTTCTTGAACTCTATTTTACATAGGTACATACATACATATCTTCACACTGTATCCCTAACGGGGTAGTCACAGTGGACAGAGCTCCAAGCGCAAGTCAATTTAATTTTAATTTAATCTATTTTAATTTAACAGTATTATTAAATCGGCTTCGACTAATGAGGTAGTCGAAGACGATCTATAACAAATTTGTTTGGCTTTCTGTTTAATTCAACAGACATTGAATGCAGCCTCGGTGTAAAATTTTAAATAGCATTTAACGGCACTACAAAATTTATGAAAATATAGACAAAATTGCTATGAATTGTTAAAAAAAAATATAATGTCATACAATAAAATGTTACTCCTTCATTTAATCGATATTAGCTTTAAAACATTTTAAGACGCTGTGAAATAATTGAAGACATCAAGTAATAAAGGCACTATGTTGAATTTTTTTTAAATTTCGTTTTATTTACTGCATGAAGATATTAAGTGGTGCAGAATCGTGTAACCATTTCAATATAACGTTTATAGGTTCCTGTCTAAAGTATTAAGATGATAAAGGCATTAAGTACTCATTAAAAATTCGATTAAGGAGCATAAAGGTGCTATGTTCATTCACGTAAGACTTTTTTCCAGATAGCTTTAAAAATTAAACGCAAACTAAATGCAAATCCAGTTAATTTCAATACAATATTACAGTTGATAAAACTACCATCAGAGTCCGCAAACAGGCCTTTTGTGCTCTTGATAAGATCGGAACAAAAAAAATTACTTCTATAAAAACAGTTAGTGGTGCCCCTGGAAATAACTCGGAAATACACCTACTAGTTTATTATATAGATTACTATATAAGATTGCTATATATAGATATACCAACAGCAAAAAATGAAAATAGATGGAGCATTGTAGAGATGTTTCAAGATTTTTCTCGACTTCAACTGTCTCTTTAGAGTGCGGACTTCCGTTTCAATACTGCACTTGGAAATAAGTCAGAAATACTCAATCATCAATATACTTTTTTCATACACATCAATGTTATATACACAAATATATAGCATTGCTATATATAGATATACCAACAGTAAGAGATAAAAAAGATATTAGAGATGTTTCGAGATTAAATTTCTCGACTTCAACTATCTCTTTAGAGTACCACAGCACGCTCACTTCGCTCGCTCGGCTCGCGCTTTGTTGAATAAAGACCTAGTCCAACCTAACTAAAAAAAATGTGATAAATATATTGTCGTGTTTGTATAAAATGTCAAAAAAATTGCAAAATTTTAACTAATGTGAAACAATCTAAACCTTAGCCTGCATTTGCCCTCACGATTTCCTCCCAAGCATTTATTATCACATTACACCACATTAAAGGTTCAGTGATTAAAGTTGTAACCAAAATTTTATTGTGAAAACTGTTAATTTTGATGTTTACCATTTTTTTGTAACAAAGACCATTAATTTTAAAGAAGATGTGATTTATATCAAAAGTAACAAAATAGAGAAAACCGTCAATTTTAAATATTGAGATTTGTAGATAAAATTACTAATTCCACTGCTCGATTATATATATCCCATTTTAAATTTCTAGAGGCAGCGTTTTGACGCAGTAAATCAGTTTCTTCTTATAGAAATACAGATTGTATTTCTTTATAACATTATATACAATTAGCATACAATTATTTATATTATATTCTACTTAATTATGGCGAATCAAAGAGAAAGGTAGTTTTTTTTTCATGGATCATTTTCGAGTCAAACTTGTGGTATCCATAGAATGATCGATCGTCGATATACGCCACTCGCTATTCAATCGTCATTCTGAAGTATATCATGTTCAGTGTTCCATTCCAAAATTGGAAAAAAGGATCACTTATGGAGTCACCTCGCGATCGGTTTGTTTGTCTGTCTGTGACATCCGTTCTTCGCGAAGACTATTCGACCTAAACAGTAACAATTCTGAACATTTGTAGCCCGAAAAATTGACGTTAAACTTAAAGTCCACTCTTCACTTCTAGTGGTTTAAATATAAAGTTAATTTTTTTTGTGGTCAATGAAAACTCTTAAACGAATTCAAAAATGTGTAACGCGTTACTTTTAGTTACTCTTTATAGCACTTTTTCTAAAATAAGCGTCAACATCGCTCAACTACTCCACATTAAAACCTAGAACAGGACATTTTTCGTTTTCGCTTTTGCTTTAAATAACTAAAAAAGTAAAGGAAATGTGTGTAATTTACTATGTAATCGTGTTGGTTAGTGTTCTCTCTAATATTATAAATAACTAACTCAACTACAGAACAAAAGTGAGCGGTAACAGAAACCAAGGTAAACCAGGTCTGACTTATGAAGATCAACTAACTAACGGTTAGCTAACGGTAACGTCAAAAGTATTCGCATACCGAAAGTATGTGAACGAAACGATCAAATTTTAGAAAGCAAATAAAAGAAAGAAGAAAAGAAGTGTGTAAGGATTGTGAAGTTTGACGCTCCATTCGCGTTGACTACTCTGTTAGGAATACAGCGTGAATATATAGCGTTATTCGTTATAAAATATTTTATATAGAATTTAGAACTTTGTAAGGGCTTTATTAGTTTGTTTTTGCGTTCTTCTGTAAATTGTTGACTGTGGCCTTTGCTAGGTTCTAATATAGAACAACTGTGCTGTCCGATCGCCTGGAAAATTAAAAAAATGTGAACAATGAGTATAATATAGGTACACATAGGTACCTTGTACAGAAATTATCAGGACAGCATTATATTAGATACATTATTTCACATAAAGAGAGAGCTCCGTGACAAACTACTCTGGTTAGCACTATTACTACTTAGGCTGGCAGTATGATTTACTTAAGGCGACACATTGGAAATTCTGACGGCAGGGCTCTCAATTTTTTTAAGTGACTTTAAAACGTATGAAGTGATATTTGGTAACCTGATTCTTCATTTCATTGACTTTATTTTGACAGTTGCGATACACGATTGGTTAACTTTTATAACACAAAAAAAATATCAAAGAAACCTCTTTTTTACATTTCTAGGAGTAACGAGACCGATTTAAGTTTCTAATTTTCTGTATAGTTTTAATCTAAACATATTCTTCAAAATGACAGTTGGATTTTTTAAAATTAATTATGTTTTTAATTACACTAAAATAATAACTTTTTTGAATATTTCGTAAGCTAGCGCGCGCACTTTTGCATAGACCATAAGGTCTATTTTGGATTAAATTATTGTTTATCAATGGATCGCCTTAATTGAAACAAAGAAAAAATTCTGCGACAAATTTTGTTTTTGCGATTGGCGGTTCGTAACTACTGCGAGTATAGAACAACGCTAATTGTATAACATTGCAAGAAAAATAATACTATTTTCATCTCGTGCTACTGTTTGCGGTTGAACATAATGTGTTTAAAAAGGCTGCTAGTCGCAGTCAGTGGCCACGACGTTTTGTTTCAGTGGAGCGGTCACACGTCGCGGCCGTTGGAGGCCGTATGCGGTCAGAAAAAAGATTTATGTTTCTTAAGTTGTCATGGTTTCATAATAAATATGAAACTTACATAAAGGTAACAGCTATTTGACATAGAAAACTTGACATAGATTCCTGCGTGATCATCAAGAGAAGATAGACATGATACCTAGTCAAAAGTCAGATTAAAAATTATGTTACATACATCAAGCCTTTCCTTATTGCAATGCACACATACACATATAACATTTCTCACAAATACCCACACACACACACACCCATAAGTGCACACATACACTAAATTATTCCTCCATTATGGTTATGGTTCACTTTAAAGAATGTACCTACGTATTTACACTCACGCCATAAAACTAAGCGTTTCGTTGTTATAAAGTTGATTTCTTCGTTTTTTAATTCTTAAACTTAAAGACTAGTGTGAGGGAAACAAATTAAGTAAAGGTTTCATAAAGTTTCCGTGCATAGATTTCATCTAACTAAGAAATGCCAACCTATTATTATAAAGAGCCGTCGATTCTTATAATACATCATATAATACGCGAAGTAAAAATCATCTGATTTTTACTTCGCGTACAGGAAAAAAAAAATCACCTGATTTTTTAATAATTAACTTAAACACTAAATACCTACATTTTCACTGCAATTTGTCTTTTCTTGGAATGTGTCGAATTTAAAATAACTTAATAAATATGTAGCGAGTCGCAATAGACCGCGGTCGGAGCGTGAGATCCGCGGGGTTATTACCTAAAAATTTGCAGACAGCGACAGCCACGCGATCACTACGCGACCGGTGACTAACTGTAATACAAAATTGATATCATATATGACGATTGCGTATCTATTATTCTATAACCGTAAAATGCACTTTTCGCGGTTGATTTAGACTACCACTATACAAATTACATTACACTAATTCTCGTTTTGACAGCAGATATCGCGCGATATTGGCTGTCGCATGCTGACTACAAGTTACATAATAAGCGCGCCGGTCGTCCTTATGGCGACTACGAGAAAGACGATGGAGTGCGTGGACCCTCTTCGTCGTGACCACCATTGGGTGAGGAGGGAGGTTTAACCTCGTGTTCCGTGTAAGTGTTGGTAGCTCCAATAGTGTGCCGCTAACGATCCCGGAGCACTTCGAACTGCACCGTTGAAAGCCACCATGGGGGTTTTGGTTAGAAAGAGTCCGACGTGACCGCCTCGTCATCCCCGAGAAGGGCGGTAAGCATGTTGCGTTCCCCACGTAACCCGTTCTGTCTTTATATAACCAATGATTTTTATTCACTAACTTCGTGCCTATTACTATTTGTTAAACTCAGTGGTAAAACCAATAATTACTAAAAGTTTTATTTACTTATGCTAGTTTTATCAAGATTTAGAAGAGAATTTGTATCAACTTGTATCGATGGCAATCGATCGAAGGTTCCATTACAGTAACTATTGTAAAAATAAATAGTACTGAGTAATGCCATTCCAAACAAGTCATCTACTTTACAAAAAGAAAAACAAAACAAACGCTTTGTGTGTAACAAATTTTACAGTTTAATTTAAAAAATCTGTGATGCTTCTGCGAAGTTCTATTTAGTAACGAATAAACGAAAACGAAATCTGTGAATAAGTAAACTTAAAACAGACCAATATATGTTGGTGTAACAAAACGTTATTACTTATGTTTCACATAAAATGTATCTGCAGAATTATATTAATTAAAATATATTAATTAAACTTAACCGTCGCTAAAAAATATTTATTCGTCATATACGTTATCATATTTATTTATGGTTGATTATTTTTACACGTACCTTTAATAATTAATTTTTACTTATTTATTCAGTTACTTATGTGTTTCTTCGTATGTGATATTAAGCTACAGGATTTTTTTTTGTTGAACTGAGAAATAAATAATAAGGAATTTGTAATTTATTTATTAAACAAGGTCGCTACATTGTAATCTTCATCCACCAACCATCAACAATATTTGAAGATGTGTGTTAACGACAATGGGTGATTGGCAAAAACAATGGACACGATACACTTGAGATCATATTAATGATCTTACTATGTAAATCGACAAACAATACCATCATTAACATTTAACATCCTCGAATACACATTCGATTAAGATTCACAAACTCGTTTCCATATCTCTAACAATGGTAATTTCGAAACTTTAAATATTGTGCTAAATTCAACATTGCGGTAAACTAAGCAATTATTTGTTTTTAAATGAGAGACAAATAATAGAAATTACGTAATATAATAAAAACGCTTACAATTATTGTGGTAGAGCCATGCTACATCGCAGCACGAATTGGGCCGGCTCGCCCGGTGAAATACCACCCCCTCACAGAAGATCGGCGTGAAATAACAGCATTTATTGCTTTTGTGTTTCATTCGTCATCACCCCCTCCCCCTCCTTTCCCTCCTACAGCTACAACTAAAGTTCCCTCCTACAACTAAAGGCCGGCAATGTACCCGTGATTCTCCGGATGTTGCGGGTATCCATGGGAGGCGGTCACTCTCCATCAGGTGACACGCTTTCTCGTTTGCCTCCTCCTTTATAAAAAAACAAAGATAAGTGAGGAATAATGTTCAAATAACTATTGTACAGTCTAGTCAATGAAAGCTTTGAGCATTTATTTGATTTCATTTATAATGTTAATGGTAGAAGATTGAGAGTAAGCGTATTAAGCGTATTTCTTAAAATAACTGGTGATTTACCACACGTTGGTAAGTATGATGTCCACAGCAAAACATCGAAAAGATAAAGCTTGTAATTTTTATTTTATAGTGCCTTTGATGTTTTACGAGAGATAGGGTTTCCTTACTTAATTCTAAAGCCTAATATTTTGTCCCTGTACTTTATTTATATTTTATAACAGAATAAGATGATTTTCAAAGTTTATGTAATGAGATAATTAGACGTATTTAAAATAATATGGAATTGAAATGTTATGTAGTTATACCTTATAAAGAAGAAACCAACAGTTTTCAATTTTCTATTTATAAGCTGATTCAATTTAAAAAAAAAATTATTTGTTTGTTATTACTGTATTTTTAAATATTGTTTTTAGTCTTCTGTTATAAAAATAACAATGCCATACTTATTCTGTATTAGAATAATTAGGATCCAATTTTATATTCATATGCACTATATGTATAATCCTGTAACCAATTCCGTACACTTCACACTGTATCTCTAACAGGACAGGCAGAGACGATGAAACGCCAAGTATCGCAGTCTTTACATACTTCCTCGCCTCCTCGAAACTCATAATTCTTTTCGCACACTTCCGCCGAGGCATGCAATCGCTTTTGACATTTAGTCAGCTAATACTGCTGACACTTTAAAGTTGCGGGTGTCTATAGGTGGCTGTGATCACTTTCCATCAGGTTGCTTGGTCGTTTCCCCCTCTGATATAAAAAAAAGTCAGTCTTGATCGCCTTTGGGTTTTACTATTATTTACCCATATTCGCTCTGTAGATTTTCTTAATGTGTCGTTCGACACTTAAAAGGTACCTAAATATTGTTATAAACGCTAAAATAAAAGTTCTTTAATGTAACTGTTGTTTTATTTTATTTAGTTAACTCAATTTATTGATGGTATTAAAGTAAGTTAAATTTTAAAAAATGAGTTTAGAAAACAGTTTAAATGTCAATTTGGCGCAATCGACAATCAGTGTATCGATTCTATCTACGTGTTTAGGTTATGTACATTAAAAGGAAAAGTAGAATCCATTTATAAGATCACTCACGCATCTGTCCGTCTGTCACAATTGATTTTCTCAGAAACGATATAACGTACATACCAGTGGCGTAATTTTACGCTAAAACCCGTGGCAAAATAAGATAAGGCCGTCCTTCAATGTAAAGAAGCTCATCCAAAGCTGCAGTTTACATACATACATACATATCCTCACGCTGTATCCCTATCGGGGTAGTCAGAGAAGAAGGAGCTGCAGTTTCTTTTCAATATGTCACTTTAGTATGTACATATAACATATAACACTGTAATAATGTCGTGTACATTTTTTATTGATTTTCTCGTAACTCCTAATTTAAAGCGCGTAGGTATTGGATTAAAATAATTTTATTATAACTCAAAATTGAAATGCCTTTTTTTCGGTTTTCTGTTCAGCAAAAGCATTCAAAAAAAACATTTCTTCCATAACTTACAGTGTTGCTACAGCGCGATGTCTACAAGTGGCGAGGATTTTATGACTATATTCCGAACGCGGTCCTAAACTCGGCGATTTCGTTTTCTTACAAATGCATTCAAACCTTGATACATGTGTATGTACTTCAGTAGGCAAATTAAATTAATTGAAAACTAAAATATTTTTATCCGCTCGTACCTCCTCACGGGCATCTCGACTCGAAAGCCAACTTCGGCCAATTTTCGGGAGAATTTAAGACCACGGGAAAACAAAGAATTAATGGGAGAATGAAAGAAAGAGAGACAAATCTTGGATTAGAACTCAACATTTCCCCTCTTGTATCTCAGTAACTATCGGAGCGAGGATTTTAAAAATCTCAGAGAAAGTAAAACTTCACCTAAATCTAGAAAAATACAACGCGAGTCTTATAGATCTCCAGAAATTATGTTTATTACCATTTTAGAAATACCGTACGGAATCGAACTTGCCATTGACCAATTTCGTACCCAATGCATTTAATTTTTATTTTTATTTGCAAGGAAGGGCTGGCAAATAAAATAAAAGTAAGTGAAATAACTACGGTCTGATCATGAATTATCAGTGTTATCTCGTCAACTATCGGATTCGTGACCGATTTATCCCATCGGGCGCTCATTTACACGATTCACGTATAAATTCTCGTTTGTGCCATCCCTGTGACACTTTTATGATAGTACGCCGTAAAAAGATAAAGAAGTTATTTACTCGAGAAAGGGTTGAATACGACACAAGACTGTCATTGGTAAGTTTCTATTAATTCACTTAGTTTCTAAGTAATGCAATCAATTACTCTGTATGGTTTTATTTTTATATCATTTCATATTCATACAACATTTTAAACCAGTTTTAGAATAGATTACTCATGCTTTCGTCCGTCTATACGTCTATCGAACTATATATCATACAAATTAATTTTTAGCATTGTGATGCTGTTATTCTTTAAATAAGATTCACTGGTCAATGTTTTAAAAGTTGATAAATGAGCGACGACCTTTATTCTTACTAAGGAACAGTAAAAGTGAGAACATTGCAAAAACGAATGAAGATCACAATAGAAGACGTTGAACTATGGTATTGTTGTGTCGAAAAAAGAGTAAAACGTGGAGGGCTATTGAACTGGTCAGTTTTACGAGAAAACCATTATAGTGACTTGAAATTATGATATGAATGCAGTATCCTAATTTTATAAACGAGATACTTTCAAATAATATTACTGCATATTTTCTGCTGGCGGAATAAAGTAGGTAACTGTACTGTTCATCGCATTAGTAAATAAGTACCTACGAGACACATAAATATATGTTATCTCCTCATCAACCACGTGTGGTTCAAACATGTCAAGTTTAAACGCTGCGCCTCAATTTATTTAAGCAAACATAATTCATTATAACATTTCTACCAGTCATTGATGTCATATCGGAAGCTCATGCGCCTAACTGTTATTTGTCTTACAAAAAGATCTTCGCTTAACAAAAACATAATTGACTTAAGTTGCAATTTTGCCGGTAGCTATAGCCAGTATCATGAGAGAGAGCTGCCAATCATTCTATGAATTGACTCTTAACGAATTTGTTGTGATAATTTGAGGTTACTTGTTAGTGATTTATGTATACAGCAATCAAACGCATTGAAAATGAAGGCAAGTGGGATCATAGACATTTAACACCAATTAAATTTTTCAAAAATCGGTAACTATAACTGTTATAATAGAAAGGCCAAGCTTTAAATATAGTATCGCATATACTATTACTATACAAAAGAAGAATAAAAGAGTCTTAAAGAGATTTAAAGAGATCGATATTTAGGAAATATTGATTCTGAGTTTGATGTACGTTACACAAAAATACTAACATTATAATGCTACGCCAGCAATATCTATATAACTACACCTATTAGACTCATTATTCTCAACTCAACTGCTGTGGTTCCGGAACCACAATTAGCTACTAGCTAGCTCACTTTACATTCGACGCTTGCGCAGTGGACAATGTAGCGCATTTTACTTCGTTTCATACTTAGAACATTTTGTAATATTTTTATGATTAGTAATATATAAAATTTAATGCTTCATTTATTATTAGACTGCAAATATAAATTGGAAATGATTTAAATTTAATTATTTCATTAAACGTAAAATTAAAACGTCGTGTGTAAGTCCATTGGTCCACACTGAATTGGACTTGCCCATTTAGACCGACGACACAATAGCACTGTCTCGCTTTTATGATACTTACGGCGAAGCGCCAATTCCCGCGCCGCGCTTTGCTATCGCATGGCGCCACGGCCATTGTTTTTTTATTTACTATTTTAGTATATTCTGTTTTACGTATAGCTTAATGCACTACGCAATGCACAAGTTACATAATTTCTACAATACTAAACTTCAAAGTGTATGCTCAGTAATATAATATGTACCATATGTATATTGTCAAAATTAAATAACTTAAATAGCTCAGGAACATAGTTGATATACATCGTCCAATCCCAATCTTCAAGCAATTTCGTTACTAAAAAATTATCTAATTCTAAATTAAAACTAAATAAAACGACATTCTATTTATTAACGAAGCTATATTTAGAAGGCCATTTCCAAACCGCTGTAAACTCAGTTATTCTCAGAGAGCCATTGTTAATAATTTTATTTTACCACAAATATAGACATGTATGTAGATACATGTCTGTATTAACAAATAATAATGATGTGAATATGAAATACTTAATTAAGAATATCAAGAGATATACAACAATTATCCAAGAAATATGGATTTACAAAACCGATAATATTACCTTTAAATAAACTAATAGCGTGTGTGAACTGTTCAAGTCAGACGTTTACGTCTGTTATCTTGCGATTCGCTTTAATCGCCGGTTTCCGATGTACTGCAAAACAAACATACCGACTATAATGGTCCACTCTCAAGTATGCATTATTATCTGTAACGAGTTGTCCGCCCAGCGTATGCGTCGTTGCTACGTATAAAATTTCACATTATTAAAAAATTCAAAAATGAATATTTTTCATAAAATTCATGTTTATTTTGTACTTATTAGTATTTTAAAATATTTCCTACGAATTATTTATTTATTACGAGATGAGTAACAGTCGTTTGAAATGGGTTACAGAATTTAGATACTATGCACGTATGATGGTGAGGAGAATGATAAATGTAAATAGTGTATTAAAATCAGAAATAACTCGTTATTATAAGAAAATTAAAAAAAACGGTTATTGAATGCTTACCAAAACTATTCTATTGTTCATATGAATACCAAGACATACCAACCAAACTATTAATTAAACGCCTAGGCTCAGATTAATTAGTTACTGGGCCAAGAATTCGCTATTAAGATTCAAAGACCTTGAAATCGAAATCTGTTGGTGTCCATAATAACCCTCTCATAATATGGTAGCGTGCAGCAATTGAAACATAGTGAATTATTGCCCACGATCATAATATTCATAAATGAAAGTAGACAGGTGTTCTATAAGCTATAACCATTAAAACTGCTGTTCGTTTAATTTACTTCGGCATTACCAATAATGAGTTTAAATAAATAGAGGGAATGAATTTAATATTTAATAATAAGGTAAAATAAAATCATGACTAAAATTACTGTTCTCATGTTTCTGAGAAAAATTTAACCACATCAATAATTACAATTGCGTTTACTTCTTTCTTCATTCAATTTGTGTTAAAAGTTTAAGTTATATATATGGATATTGCATTGGAATTAATAATAATAAAAATGTATATTTAAACATGTAAGATTTCAATTTCAATTTTAACTTAGGAAATAAAATCACCAATATTATAGATGCGGAAATCTATCTACATTTTTTATTATAGTTTAAATATTAAAATAAAATAAATTACACAGTAAATAACAGAAAACCAACTCATTGCTCATTACTGATACATCGTGATTAGAACAATCACTGAATCAGTACGCAACAAATATTTGAAAATCACTCGACGCACGAATAGTTTACGTTTTCCCTTTATTCAACAAAAATAAGAGTCAAGGTCTTATCCTCGATTCCTGCAGCGCGGACTGTAATCTTCAACGCTGCGCTGCCACCTTAACAATGCCTTTCGATGTCTCCTCGACACACTCTCCACGCCACTTTTCGCTACATAATGACCGTCCGGCCTAGAACTGTACTGACAATGTGTTTCTATGCCTCTCGTATTTTGAAAAAGCCTTCTGTAAAACATCGCTTTAGATTAGACAATGAAATGCTATGATCAAGAAACTATAAAAGACCATAACACTACTTGTTCAAACGATTATCTCCACTGGACTAAAATCTTAGGCTACAACATCAATGTGAATCATAAAGTAATTATTACTATTACGCTTTGCGATGACCTATCAGAAGTGCTGAACTTCATTTTCTGCGCTAAAAGGAAGTAAACCGAGATACAGTCATAACCCTTTATTACTTGGATAAACTTAATACAGCAACAGTATACGGAAGCTCGATTTAATTACACGCAACCGTTACAACGTAGTTATAACGACATTGCACTGGTCGGGTCTCATCGTCTAGTATCGTATTAATCATTGGCTCCTTTGATTTATGTGTTAATTCTATGGAACGCGATAATACAATCGTGTTATTAAGGCGCTGCTTTAGTGACATTTTCAATAGCGTATATGAAATTGACTGAGATAGTGAATAAATTATTGCTTAGAAAATAATCTATAAGATCGCCTGTGGATAGTATCATAAAAGACTTCAATTTTAGTTTTTACTATCATAACCTGTGTGGATTATATTATTACTTTCGTACTGTTAATATATGTGTTACAGATGGATAGACTTTGCCTATATGTAACGATTAGAGTTGGGCAAAGCTTAAAGGTTCATTACAATCACATCTTAAAGCTTATTCTAGCAACAAGTATTTAGCTTCGATCACGAGTAAAATTTAGACTGAAGGATGAAAAACTATACGCATTGGCTGCTAGTTCGTCGCTTATATCAGTTAGTTATAATAAGTTTTGTTTTTGTTTTAAAAGCGAAACTTTGTTTTAAGATCATTCTTTTTTACATTTTTTAAGAATATGTTTGTTGTAGCTAATTCCAAACAATGTGTTTGTATGGAAGGAAGTAGTTATTATTAGATAAATTAATTTAATTTACTCTCGATTTCTTTCTGTAGATTCCCAGTCTTCCTCCCCAGTCGTCAGGACCGCGATTAATGGCACTACATCCTCTTAATAATTATGTGATGACATAATTATTATATTTTCAATTTAATATAGTTGTAAAGCACAATTTAATGAAAACATAAAATTTTATTTCAGAGTATTTGACATGGACATGTTTTTATAATGATAAATGGCATTTCTGTAGCAAATTTCACTAATTTTAAAATGATTTTAAAGATATCCTAATACCAACTATTATACATAATAACGTGACATACATACATATCTTCACGCTTTATCCCTAACGGGGTAGTCATAGAGGACTGAGTGCCAAGCGTCGCGGTCCTTACATAACATAATATACATAATATGATGTAATTATAATAATAAGAAGATGAAATAGCCAGAGTGTTAGCTGAAGGAAAGGCCAAAAGCACTCGCATACCTACTACCTAGCCGAAAATGTGCGAGGGGAAGAGGAGGCGATAGAATTCAAGGAACGCGGTGCTTGGCGTTCTATCTTCTTTGACAACCCCATTTGGGATACTGCGTGAAATGTGCCTACATAATATTGTGTAATTATAATATGTACGTATATTTACAGAACTAACAACATTTCTTATGTTCATACGATTTTTTTTTGTCACACCGATATTTTGTACTCAGTAAAAGTCTCTACACCTTCATCATTCCAGTTACTTTGACTACTCCAGTTCATACTTGTATTCGTCTTTCCTGTATCTATTTATTACATTAATAGTGTAGACAGTAAAGAAATAGGTATATATACGTATCTTAGTTTAACGCCATTATTCTTTTCTTTTCATCACTCTTTCAGGCGCATGCAAAACCTTCAATTAAAAACTAAAACTTCAATTCTCATTCTGAAGGTACTAAAACAATAAAAAGAGCATCTCTAATGTATTGACTTATTAACAATAGCATTATGTACGCAAGAACGTGTTTAATAATATAAGTATGAATTTCATTAGGGCGTAAGAAGTTTGTTAACAAATATGTCGATAATACAAAGTTAACCCCTTCCGTACTCACGCCAACCGGAAAGTGAACATAGACGTAATATTAACTCCTTGTCGGTTAGAATATTACATCCTTCAGTACGTGATAATATCTGTATACTATACTTTGCACATGTAGCACGTATTTAAGACGATGCATTGGAAATTTTGACGGCAGGGATCTCAATTTTTCAAGTGACTAGAAAACGTATGAAAGTGATATTTGGTAACCTGATTTTTCATTTCATTGACTTTATTTTGACAGTTGCAATACACGATTGTTTAACTTTTGTAACATAAAAAAAAATATCAAATAAACCTCTTTTAAAACAGAGATTGAGAGAATTTTAAAACGGAGTTGCGGGACCGATTTATGTTTCTAAATTTTCTGTATAGTTTTAATCTAAACATATTTTTCAAAATGCAGTTGGATTTTTTAAAATTAATTATAATATTTAAAATAAACGAAAATAACTACTTTTTCGTATTTTTTGTAAGCTAGCGCGCGCATTTTTGCATAGACCAGAAGGTCTATTTTGGATTAAATTATTGTTTATCAATGCGTCGCCTTAACTGTTATACTTTTATTCAACTACGGTGAATCAAAAATTAAGGTTATGATTTTAACATATATGTATTTACTAGCTCTTTCTGCGACTTCGTCCACCAGGAAAAAATTTCCGTGACTTTCCCGGATTAGAGTTCCCTTTTCACCCTCTTGTAGAATATTATTTCTCGTAATTATTTATAATAGGTGTTAATAGCTAGATTTCCTTTTATATTGCTAAGTTATACATAGATTTTAGGACTTTAGTAGTCTTAGTTACGAAATTCTTCATCAATGAAATTTAGTTAAAAACAAAATAAGGTTTTTTTGAAGTACTGAGTATTTTAATTGCAGGCCCAATAACGTTGGTATTATTACACATTTCTTAAATTTTTTAATCATTTAAATTTCCTTATGCGAAATAATTTATAGGAACACGGCCTGTATTCCAGAACAATATTTAAGTGTGAACCTCTGAATCTGAACAGAGTTAGAAAGGGATGCCGCTACATGCTACGAATAGCGGCATTTCTTTCTAACCATTCTCGAGCAGATTCACATTTTGAGTATTGTTTTGAAATATGGGGCTATGTTTCACGTGATTGTCATTTTATTAAGTATACCTACCACCTACCTATTTACAACGTACCTAATCGATTTTGATGTATGTGCATATGTGACATTTATATATCATTCAGCTGACACTATTAAATCTACAAACAACATTCTGTAACATATATATATGAGAGCCGGCGTACATTACTTTGTTGCGTGACTAACTGAATATTAACATTTCAACTAAAGTAAGATTAAATCACTAGGAAGAACTAAAACAAGGTAAACACAATTGTGAAATGTACAGAGAAATGGCAACATTATTAAAGGAATAATAAGCCGTGCATTTGAAATATATACATACATACATACATATTTTCACGCTGTATCCCCATCGGGGTAGTTAGAGAGGACGGAGCGCCAAGCGTCGCGTGACATTTCCATTGACTAACACTGACTATTTGATCTTCATAAGTCAGCCTTGGTCTTCCTTGGCTTCTGTTATCACTCACTTTCGCTCGGTAGATTTCTTCGTCAGTCTTTCATCACTCATTCTTTCTATGTGCCCGAACCATCTTAGCATTCACTTCTTCATTTTACAATAACATTGTTGTGCAAACTTGTCATTCTGCGTATCTCTTCATTCAAAATATATACAACGACTATGTATCTATATTGTATACTGAACGACTGCTTTGACAAAAAGTAAATTGAAAAATTATAAAAGAAACGTAACCGTAAATTTATAGTGTCATTTTACGCATAAAACGTTTAAAAATGAAAAAGAACAACTGCACGGTATAAATAACTTAAAAAATAAACAGCGGAGCAAATCTTTGTGGATTTAAGAAGGAATTTGTATTTGCTTGAACCAAATCCCAAGAATATCTATTTAAAGTGTATTATAAACCTGAACAATAAATAACTTGCGAATACGCGCATGCGCTCTGCCGGTGTTAAACAACTATGGTGGTCTGAGTGCAAGGCACGTTTGTTGTATTTCACGAAGTTAATTTTAAAATTAGCATTTATAAACAAATTGCTCGGAGTTACTTTCCTCCAATAAAAAGCTTCGATGAAGACAGTTCTCTACTCACAGCGAACGTCATAAAATGTGACTTTTTATAAGTAAAAATGTTTGCTCATTAGCAACCACTTCATTATCCGTCAACATTTTCCATATTCAGTATTATGGAAATATTTACTGCGGTTGCGGACCACACAGCGATCAAATTGGTAGCTCGTCGCATCTTATTTTGCATATTTTCTGCATTACTGAGCAAAAGTCTTTTGTCAATATCGTCTTCCCTCATTGAATAAGTGACTGAAGTATTGTCTATTAAAAACACAAAATGTAAATTTTATTGCATATTGTCATCTTAGTTAGCGTTTTATAAATAATGACCTTTCACTTGACATTTTTGAAATCTTACTCTTAAATTTACGAATGGCATCAAAGAAAGTAAAGCAAGTCATAATAAGTAAGAGTAACAGATACTTTATTACATATTTTTCTATAGTTAGTTTTCTATAGTATAGAGAACAATTTTTTAAACTAAGCAACGATACACTTCAGTTTTATACTCGGACAAAAACATTCGCGTTTAGCGAGACGAGATTGTCCGAGGTTGGACTTTCAACAAAGGTTTTTAGTTTAGCGCACGACCAGGGGCAGAAATGGGTTATTTACATAAAAGCCATGTAGATATTTAAAAACAATCCAATGTACCCTCATAATTTTTTTAATTTTATGTATGTACTTGATTAAAATATCTAATAATAAATAACAAAAGCAAATAGATACATTATGTGAAATGATTCGTAGAAAATTACACATCGACGCGTAAACTAATTACCTATCCTTTGTATCTATTATGAAACTAATTGCAGTAAATATTTAAAAAAAGCTCTAATTTTTTCGGTACTTGTACCATTAGTAACTCGTCAGCTGTTTGTACAAAGAGCGAGATACTAATTTTAAATTGAATCATGACCGCAGTATAACCCTGTGAGAACAATCAGAGATGTTTAGAATAAACAATCGAAATACAATTGAGAAGAGAAAACACAAAGATAGAATCTGCGTCGGACACTACAAAAGTGAAGCAACCAAAATAAGCCTGTCAGGTTCCAAATACGACAATCGCTTTCATAAATTTTGATTTGAGGAGGCTAAAAAAGTATGGAAGGACCAAGACGCATGGCGCTCCATTACTGTGATTACCTCATTAAGGGATAAAGCGTGAAGATAACGTGTTTTCACTATAAAAAAAATGCACACAAAAAAAATTCTATATTAAAGCGCTACTCTCAATTGAATAAGTATTAATCTAGTGGTAGTTAATTAAAGTTAATCTTTATCGTTATCTCGACGAATGTCTGACGGACTGCTCGTAATTCCGTATTTAGTAAATATTTCTCCTGATGACTAGCCTCAGACAGAGATAACACTGCATTTACATTTCTGGCGTGTGACTGGAATTTCATTATTCCTTCAATTTAGGCTGTGACGTGTGAAGGGATTAAGCCTTATTATAATTATCACAAATAAAAGGCCTCTTTATTTGATGAACAAATTGTCAGAATTGAAATACAAGTTTTTAAATTTAAAACCTTAATTCCGTTTATGTTTTGCTTGCCTTTCTATTTACACACGTTAGACAAGATCACACGGGAATAATTGAAACCTACTTTTACAATCAAATATTCGTTTAAATGAAACTAAATTCGTTTAAAATTTGTAATCAATCATTATGCTGCTTCATTAGATATTTGCTTACTACCACTGAAGACTACCGTACTTAAATATAATTAAATCGATGATGTTATATTATTAAAAGAGGTAGATATAGTACCAGCGTGCGGTAAATGAGGCAGGTAAATTAAGACAATTGTTGTAATTTGATTTCATCCCATAATACCAAAGAGTGAAAGAGCGCTTGTGACCTTGTTCATATTTCTGAAATTCCGAGTTTTGTATTTAAGATGGTTAGAAATTACATTTCAAGGACAAAAAAGGACGCAGGAATTACATACGCTACATAATTACATAAAAAACCGTCATATTTTCACATCCTCTTAGAATATTATATGAGCAATATTTGCATATATTTACCTATATGTTTCAATTCACATTCTCGAAAACAGCTTTAACGATTTCGATGAAATTTACAATGAGAGCTTTACGGTGGTGAAAAGTCAATCTAGTTAAGTCGCAGTTCTGAGAAAACTCGTTTTCTCTGTTTTCACACACTTCAAACTTCGAAACTCTAAACTATTCTGATTTCGCATCAGATTTTACCTTCTCAATAGTACAGTGGCTAGACCGTACATCTACGAAGCTGAAATACGTGAGTTCGAATCCTGCAATGTGGTCAGATTTTATTATTTTTTTTTTTATGACACCTTACTAAAACCTTAGTAAAAGTAATAAAAACTTATTTCTCAAACTAATAAAGAAAAAACAATTAGAAATGATGATTGAAATAGCAAGAGAATAATGAATAATGTCGGCAAATGCAGAGATTAGAGACAGATTAAAAGCATATTCTATCAAGTACAATTTTTGCCAGATAATATAATAGCTCTTTCTGTAACACTCGTTCCGTATTATCTTTCGCATTCATGAGTATACGCTTTGAGGTAAGTATAAATATGTCATAGCGGAACAAATCTCAACACCACGCAGTAAGTGTGTCATCCTTCCTTAAAAATCGCATATTAAATGTAAATCGTGATATAAATTAATGTTACAAATTATTGCTTGCTAAATCTGAATGTGGCGATATTAAAACCATTTTCACCAATCTATTCTATAATTTTGCAAGAATTATGAATAATATTTGTACTAAATGATAATAAAAGTTGCAAAATTAGAGTGCAACACGCACTAAAATTCACGATGAAGTATAGAATTCTTTATATCTTGTATATCTCAATACAGATAAAAGTGCCTGAAACTGTTTGTTACGGTACATATTCGCCCAAACAATATTTACTATTCCTTTGCAAACCATAAGGATATTAGGAAACAGAGTCACGTGCCTACTACACGCGAACCCACTTTGCTTGTCTCCAAATTTATGCAACTTTCCGCGACGATATAAAAACCCTTCCTCTAAAACCGCACTAGTAGGTATACTATCATCCATCTTTGTCAAATTAGAAACATTAGACAGGGACGCTATGATATTTTAGTTTGTATAAAAAGCATGTACACTGTTGGTATAGTTTACGCACGATCGCTGCCATCAATTTAGACTTGTGTATGCAGTGGCTGATACCCACTACATTATTCCATCCTCTTTATAAAAGGACATCTGACATAAGTACTACAAATGGAGAAAATATATATATAGCTTGCATGAAATGAATATATCTCCCCAAATTAGTAACCATAACACTAATAATCCTTAGTGCCTTCTTTTTATGCAATTTTGCAATACATTTCATTTTGTAGAAATTTCGAAATTGTTAATCCATTCTTGCATATGTATGTATGTATCTTTGCAATTTTAATGGAACGCTTATAAGACCGATTGTTACACGGCTTCATGGATATTTTTTAAATAATAAATAACTAATTTAACTAACATGAACAGGATACCGTATAACATAATAACATTCCTAATTAGATACTGTTACTAACATAACAATAAACAATTACAAGTTCTGGGGAGATATTGTTATAAATATAAATACCTAAATACATCAAGTTCTTAATTATAATATACAGTTACTAACATGTATTCATAAATTACAATTTCTGTAGAAGTTATACACATAAAGATTTTGCAGTATTATCTAGTGATATACAATTTCAGCTCTGTAATAGCTGCTAGCTCGTACAGATGAGACAATACCTCCTCAGCTCTAGATTAGGAAATCACTGCTTTATTGAATTATTCACGGTGCAGTTTCAACATAGAGCAAATATAATTGATAGTAGATAATATTGTACTCGTATCAAACCAATTAAATTGTAATTGTAAAATTACTCTGTCCAAGAAACATTAAGTATACTACTCTGTCAAGAGAGTATCGAGAAATATCTAAAATATATAAAATAGAAGATCAATAATACACGAAATGTTAGTTATTCATCCAAATTTATTTCATCACATTCAAAGTATGCTCCTTCAGAAACGATACACTTACGCCAACGAATAATCCAGTCATCAAAACATTTTTTAAATACTTTTTCCGGAATTGAGTTCAGTGCTCGCCGCGAATTCTCCTTTATGTCTTCTACCGAATGAAAACGGGTGCCACGAAGTGAGTGAGTGAGTGAGTTTAGGAAAAAGAAAGAAGTCGGCTGGAGCCATATCTGGTGAATAAGGTGGTTGGTCGATAGTATTTGTTGATTTTTTTTTTCAAAAATTCGTTCACAATGATGGCCTTGTGCGAAGGCGCATTATCGTGGTGCAAAATCCAAGAATTTTCTTTCCACAAATCTGGCCTTTTTCGTCGAATTTGCTCTCTTAAACGCCGCATAACGCCCAAATAATATTCTTTATTTACCGTTTGACCTTCCGGCAAGAATTCTAGGTGCACAACACCGCGATAATTAAAGAAAACAGTCAACATGACTTTGACTTTTGATCGACTTTGGCGTGGTTTTTTCGGTTTCGGTTCAGTTGGAAGGCGCCACTCCGAAGCTTGTTGACTAGTTTGCATGTCAAACTCGTAAACCCACGTCTCGTCACCAGTAACAATGCGTTTCACGAATGTTGGATCGGAATTGACTCGTTCTAGCATGTCCTCAGCGACTCTTATGCGATTGTGTTTTTGAAGAAAATTCAGGTCTTTTGGGACTAGCCGAGCGGCAACATGTTTCATACCCAAGTGATTATTTAAAATGGTACGGATCGACTCGTGAGATACAGAAAGTTCGGCGGGTATCTCTCTCGAACTTGAATGAGGATTTTCAGTCACTATTTCCTTCACTTTTGCGATGTTAACTTCAGTTGCAGACGTTGATGGCCTACCAGAGCGAGACAAATCTTCCATCACATCTCGACCGCTTTTGAACGCTTTGCACCACTCATAAGCACGTGTTTTTGATAAAGTCGATTCACCGTAAGCCTTCTGTAACATTTTCAGTGACACCGAACACGAAATTCCATTGGCGATGCAAAATTTAAGACAAACTCTGTTCGATGTGTTTGTCCATCATGAAATTCGCAATATACACTAGAATGATATAACTAAAAACAGCACTGTATTTAATCTAAATAACAGATGCAACTCACACTCCGCGCCAAAATGGAAAACAGTTGTGCCAATCTAACAACAACAAAAAAAAACAACAAATTTAATTTCGAACCATAAACAAATCATCCATTCCCGATACTTTCTTGACTGAATGTATATGTATATATTTCGCTACATCCATTAATAATTGGATATCTTTTCGAATCCCTGAACTTTTATAGATTATCATTAATCATCATCATTAAGGAATGATTTATCATAAGTTAGGCTTAATTTAAATCTGTAATGTGTTAGGAATTCTGTTTTAAATATATTTATTTCGTATTTTCCTTAGTAGTTGCAATTAGTACAAATTAAGTATAAACTTTGTTATCATTTTCTCAATTAATATCTACTACTATTTTTCCTGTCATTGTATTTAGTATAAACAGACTTTAACTATGGTTTGCACCAACTATTAAATCGTTAGTGCAAGCGAGATGTCAAATCCTTGAATCGAGTTTAAATAATTGGTACAAGCCACCCTAAGAATACCTAATGATCCACAAATATAAGTTACTTTTCGCACAGAGCGCTAAATACGTCTACGATTTATTTATTCTTTGACTATCCAACGAAGTTCACGCCGCGCTATAACGTTGTTAATGAACAACAAATTCTTTGTAATATCACATACCTTTTTGCGTTGTGCTTAGCTCGTTTGTGAGCTTACTTTATGTAGTGCTTAAAAAGTTACAGTTTCCCTTCTGGGTATCCTCAATAGCTCGTATCGTTCAGAAAAATCTGAAAGAATTATAAACATTGAACATAAATAATCAGGCTTTGATATAACGTTAGCTACTTTTTTATGTAAAGAAATCTCTACGGCAAACTATAAAGTAGTTCGCGCTAACTCTAACAGCACGAAACGTTATTCATGTAATTAAGACGTGAGTTTTTTAAATTTATGAATGAAAATTTTAATGTCGTAAAAGTTGTCTTAATAGACAAATATCGTTTTAATATAGCATTAAAGGTGAATTAAAAGAACCTCGATATTTTGATTATTTTATAACTGCAACTGTAGCAGTCATATTGAGTCTCCATCGACGTGGGGAACAATAACTTATAATATTTATAGAGGCACTTAATTACTTAAAAGATAAATTAACTTTTAACTTCTGTTATCTAGAAAAATAAAGCATTCCTTGGTTAAACTAATTGTTTACAAACAACATTCACTATGACAGACGGACATGGACAACGTAGACCCGTTGAGCTTTCTTAAATATCGTTTGAAGCATTGACCGTAAGTCTTTCAGCAGGAATAAATTTGTCATAAATATAGTATCTTTGAGTATTGAGTATTATTAATGTAAAAGTGATAGCCTACTGATTATCTAGACCTCCTTTAGTAATATTATTGTTAATAATTCGTTTGTAAATAGAACTTTCTGTAACATTCTAGAACACGCACACGGCTTCGATAACAAATGTACCGTTGGTCTAGATTGTCTATACTTGGAGGTATGGATGTAAGGATATGTTCGATAAACATATCGATAGACTCTAAATATGTAGCCTTTGTTATTAGATAGAATAAGCTCTAAATTGATGAAATATTAGGTCTCTAGTTAATAAACTTATTAGTACGAACGAATAATACTAAAACTATAGTTGACATAAACGTCATACACTTAGAAAAAATTAATGAATTTTATCGACTCGCTAGGTAGGTGTAATTTTAGATAGGGTTTGTCGACCACTGTCTCTACACTAGTTGTTCCAGGAGTAGGAGCATAGGTGACCTTCGTCGTGGGGTATAAAAAGCGTCTCGTATCCAATAGCTTCCTTTTTCTTTTCTCTGCTGCGGGACAAGCTGCCTCAACAGAGTCTCATGAAGAAACTTAAAGTTAGTCTTAGCTGTATTTGTTTGGGAGTAGCAACCCCAATTAGATTAAATGAGTTAGTTAATAATATGTTAAAGTAGTTTAGGTAATCTCACGATGGATCCCATGGTGAGTACTGTAGCTGTAGATAAGGGCGAGCAATGATGATAGGACTAGGGAATAGGATCCTAATGTCTACATGTGCTTGTTACAGAGTTCAAAGGACACCTATAGAAACCAGGTGGACCTCCTGTCCCTATAAGTAATGAATACTTAGGAATAGTAGTTAAAATCTATTCAACATTCATCTAAACTTCAGTATGAACTAATCGTAATAGTTCTTAGAATGGTTTGGTGCACTACTCTGACTATCAAGAAGTCTAAGTCTTCTTCACTTGGGTGCTATATCGCGTGGCCAGGCCGCAGTTCCTATTAAAGGGGAATCTTTGAGGGCCGGGGCATGTGGGTGCTGTGATGCTAGTAGATGTTCGACAAAGGGGAAGACTGAGGAGTAGGTGCAGTTGGTGGATGACCACCTCCTTCTTAAGATTGATCAGTGGTAAAACTGATAACACTCTGCGTGTAACTAAAAAATGATTCTCTGTTAGATATTAGCTCCACATAAAGGTATTGTGTATCTAATAAATATTTTTCTCTGCGAAATAAAATACTGGATAATAAGGTATAAAATGTACTTGGGTTTATGTATCTGTGACACTAAGAATTTAAATGCAGTACATAAACAAGGAAAGGGTGTCTAAGTCTTTATAACTAGGAATACTTCTCTTTAATTTAAGATAACATAAATAAATTATGTTGTTGTAACTATAACAAGTAATATCTGAGCTCAATACTTGTAAAACTTTTATACTAATGAATTATTCTGTAAACTAATTAATATCTAAGTGCTGTTATATAATAGGTGACTTTATTTAATACATATATAATAATAAACAGGATAATGTTGTTTAACCATAGCATTTAATCTTTTTAAATTGTTACTAACTTTTAATAATAAATACATAGTGAACTGATTGTATCCACCATAGAGATTAAGTGAGAAGAAATAAATGTTTTCTTTGTGTGATGTTTTTCTGATGTCTATTTAATTAACTTTCTATAATTATCCCATTAGATGTCGATTGCAGAGGTGTACTAGGCGCCCTTAAACAAATTAGGTACACCACTCTCCAGGTGACAGTAATAATAACATCATCAATTACTCAACCCACACCTCACTCTACCGGCCTGAGCAAGCCACGTTGCACAACAAATAATTTCAAAATTGGGGTATGATTTTTGTGCATTACGTATTTATTTATTTAAATTTTTTATTTAAATATTTATTGCGCACACATTATACACATACAGAAAGTTATATGTACAGAAGACATGCAAAGGGTACAGATTATTTTATTACAAATTTCTTTCAACAGACTCATGAAAGCGACAGTTCCGTGCAAGAAGGATAGACACTGTGTGTACATACTGTGCATACTATAATTAAACATAATATATGTGTGTGTTCATATATGTATATACCTGTAAATAAATATAATTAAATATGTATATAACTTCATTTTAATATCGCAAGACTTCTCACTGCTCGAGAAAAAGTTTTAACACTATAAAACCTGCGGTTAAAAACCATCCGTCATCCTCTGTACTCGCCGAACCTAGACCCAACCGACTATTTTTTATTCATTTACTTTTTTACTAGACCCGACCGACGCAATTTGGACAATTTTCTGCACAGAAAAACTTTCTTCCCAGGAAGCAGTACAAAATGCCTTCACACAATTCGTGGAGTCCATGTCCCCAGAGTTCTATAGCAAAGGTTTAAATGATCTTCCGATTAGATGGCAAAAATTTATAGACAAGGAGGATAAATAATAATTTAATTAAATAAATATATTTTATCCTACAAAAAAAAATTGTTTTAATTGTCTAGTACGAAACGGCAATTTCGTTCTTTAATGCCTAATAGATAATAATTATTATCAATATTAATAGTATTATCCATAAATAGCACTGAAATTACAAAGTCATGAAAAGTCAGTTAACTATAGGCCACGTTTTCAACAAACACTTAAACATATTGGAGTCTAAAATCTGAGGTTGAAACCAATTTATTAAGCCCATTAGCATCACATGTTATATAATTACATAATTGAGTTGAGTTTCCGACGTTTGCGAATAATCCCGAAACATTGGCTTTTGTAGATTACTGCTTCCAATTTCAATTATATAATTTGTAAACAGATTCAATTTCGCAATCACTACTTTCTATATGGTTAGTGTTCAGTAGCTACTGAGTTCCTAGTACGAGGTAGAAGCAAATGGCGTGCTTAAAATTAAAAAATTAAAAAAAAGGGAAAAGTCGCAGAAGACTAGGTATATTTTTATGTATAAAATATATGATACGTGCGTACTGTGTACATATCTACCTATATAACATTATAGTGTACAATTACATATTATGATTTACACTGTATTCTTTTACCTACTTGTCTGTTATTGCATTGTTAATTGTCAATAGAAAAAAAAATGATTGTTATCAATTTTATTTTTTTTTAATTATAAATTTAAATTATGTTTATGCAGTGTAATATTGACACGTTCGCAACTCCTAAGAGTGTTAACTATTGACCCGGTGCGGTGGTTTGAAGCTATAAGGCTCCATTTTCGCGTACATTTACATACACATGTCGTAGTACTTTATTATACTTTTTATTTTCCTGATATATTATCACAGATTAGTTAGTTACTACTGCAAAGTACTGTTATATAAATAGCATGTATGTAGATTACATATTTCTATTGTAGTTTGTACATATACTGTTAGAAAAGAAAAACAATAACATTTAAATTAAAAGTAAATGAAATAAATGATTTTCGTGTTATGTCATGTGAAAAAAAGTTGTTCCTTATCTGACTGAGTCGCTAATCTCCCAACGCTTACGCCTCACCGTTCATTACAATATCGCGCGTGTGTCGATTTATAACATCAATTAGTCAGCCGTGCACACTGCGAGACGACAACTGACAAATCGCCGGCTGCCTGCACGTGGGTGGTGCAGGCACACCTCTTTATACTGCAAGTTACCAACAGCTTTTAGATTTTTTCATGAAAATGCTAACACTTTTCCGGATTTACTCTAAATTCTTTATTTTAAGGATCTGGTGTTGACAGGCATAGGATCTGTAACTGTTTGATTATAATTATGAAACCATCTGAAGTCGAAAAACCTAATTATTTTAAGCGTAGTGTCAAGGTGTGACTTTGTTGCTCATTGATACTGCATCTACAGTAACATCTTATATGGCTTACCGATGTACCGCGCAGTAGACACGATTGAAAATGGATGGACTAATCAGTTAGCTACATCCTGAGGCGACATCAATCAACGTTAATACATACCTACGTACATTATTTAAGTTCATTTCAACTCAATTTTTCAAAAAAAAAATTTGTATTTCATTGAATTAAACGAGACACATTATTAAAAATTATAAAATAAATTAGGCACTTACCACGAATACTTTTTTAATAAATGACGACGATATGTAACAATCATATCAAATTTATAAATCTTACCAACAAATGTTATTGCCCATACAAAATTTGCCACCCTCTTTCTCTCCTTAGGGATTGAATTTTGAAAAACGCCGTAATACGAATTTCATTAGCATCATCAGCATTAAGTCCAGTTTCAAGTTTTGACCATAAGAATATTATTCCCATACAAAGTTTGCCATCCAATTTCACCAACTCAGATAAATCTCTATTTAAACGATATCTACAATATAAAATCAAAACTCTTTCCAAATTTGAAATTCTTATCATCAGTGATTTAGGCTGGGCAATGTAAAGTCACTAAGTCAGTCAATCAGGACTTTGCCTTCTATACATACCTAAGTATATACATGTATATTACTAATTAATATTTACGCTTTGATTCAGTAATTCATGAACTAGTTATTAAATAGTAATCAATGCGAAATTAACGTTGATTGTAATCAATTAAGTAATTCTATGATTACATCGATAGCGATGTTATTGATGTCAGTCTGTTATTTTAAAACTAATTTATGTATTTATTGAAACAGAAATAAAATACAATGAAAGCCATTTCTTCCATTGTAATGTTTGTGTGTATCGTATTGTCCCTAAACGTATGAACGTACGTATCAACTACATCTATGCTTTTTATTATTAGACAGGATACTTACCTTATAATCGTGTGAGAAGCAGTGTACTTTATTTTGTGTCAATTTTTATAATATTTTCTTAAATAAATATAAATCGTAAAACTTAAAGATATAAGTTTTATCGATTGTTATTAAAAATCGTAAATAAATTCTGGAAGAAAGTAGAGAGCTATTGAATAAAGCTGATCAGAATTTTTTTCAAATGGAAATAAAAATAGTTCATTTTTATTTCGATTTGAAAAAAATTCTGATTTAACAAATAAAATGCAAAATACTCTCAAACGTGACAAGAAATCAAACCGACTAAGAACGTGTCCGACAAGCATTAACTTAGAATTTCGTAACAATTTAATAATAACAATTATTGACACCAACCATCTGGTCTCAAACTAGGGCATTCTCTGTGCTTTGAGAACCAGACGATGACTACTAGAGACGTCTACTAGACGACTACTAATACGATTACTAGAGACTATGTACATCAAGATCCGACAAAATTTAGAAAAGTTCGTTCAAAAAATTTAGAAAAATTAGAAAAAGACAATCTAGAAAATTTGCCCAACCTGCAATCAAATCCGGAACCTTCCGCGCTTGTACGCAACACTTAAATCACTACGCCATCCAGGTTAATGTTAATGTAATACATATAAAAAAAAATGTTATGAGAGATCCACTAAGTCTAAGTACATAATTTTTTGTTTTTAATTTGTGGATTTAGACATAGGATACCAATTTCAATCTCTGCGCCAAACATTTCAGAAAACGTAAAGACGCCTAAATAATAGGCTGTAACATATGGTTAAACTATACAGGTTGCGTTTAGGCATTCTGATTACGGAACCCTAAAAGCAATAACTTAAAACGTTATTTATGATATTAATTATTCACGTCATAAAGTATTTCTTTGCTTGCATATCAAAAGATTGTTCTTCATCCTGATAATATACATTAAATTGCAAAGAAAGCTGAAAAAGAAAATTAATTAATCTATCCTACGTTTTCCGAGTCGGACAAGAGTGACGTTAACGTTTTTAAAAGTTTGAATGTAGATAGTAGATTATTTAAGGGAGGCTGAAGCGCGTCACGACGTGATAGCCGATTGAGAGCCGCCTGTGTGGGCAGAGCAATTTAAAATTTAATCATACGTTATGTACAGACAGCAAGATAGAGTTTAATTGGAAAACTCATTTAAGAACGATTTTCTAAATTGAAATAAGTATAGAAATAACACTAAGATCTACTTTTGTTACTATCAAACTTTACGTTACTGATATTACATCTATGCGTAATATGTTTGCATAAATCATAGGCAGAATAATAAACGTTACATATATTAGAATTACAACATTATTTAATAATAATATGTACTACAAAAATAATTTCATGACGAGTTTTGTTTGTGTGAATTCGATAATCTCGTAAAACACAATGGCCCTTCGCCCTTTGGATACGGAAAGAAGGTGTGTTATGTGAATTAAAAACTGCCTTGTCACTTATAAACTGAATTAAGCCGGGGAAAAATATGCTGCCAGAGCGCTGCCACGAAATATATAATGTATCACTTTAAAAACTAAATTTTAAAGCCGGGTCATGTCGTTCAGTGACCTTATAGAATAAAATGTATTCGAAATGCATATTGAATTAGATTAGCAAAGAAATAACTTGGGTGGTCTATCGTAGGCGACCGATACTACAGATTACGTGCAAGCTATTGAAAAATTTAATGAAATGCATGTATCTTCCATCGTTGCTCCTTAATTTATATGCTAACTATACAGGCACGTTTCCTAGTTAGTTATTACCGCTCATTATCCTCAAATAAACCTTAGGAAGCGAGTGCATGAGTTAATTTGATCAGAGTAAAGATTATGCGTCGTTACTGCGCCACTTAAAATCTGATTTGTTAAATTACTTATTTATTTACTTAAGAACAGGGTTGCCAATAAAAATGCTAAAAATCTAAAATATAAAACAAGTATATAATAAATTCTAATCACACAGATATATAACAGTCCAAACTTGAAGTAGTAGAAATTCGGAATCTAATTTAGTTCAATAAGATTGAACGTAAACAATATTTAAAACATTACTAATAAGGAACTGTGCAGGAAATTCTTTTATCTACGTATGTACATATGTGTATAGATGTAGGTATATGTACGATTGATAGCGGCCTACTTTTAATAGTTTATAATGTATGATCAATATTTTTTGTCTAAAGTCAAATTAAAGAATCTTCCACTAAAACTCAGCTTAGACCGAAAATTAACATAATTATCTTTAAGAAATATTTACTACCGCCTCTTATAAGTGGATGTGAATTAGTCATTAGCGATGAAATAAATAATTATGTCCCATTCGAAATCGCTCGAAACACGATAAGACGATGTATATTCGACAGCAAATCAAAAATTAATTTATATCAGTTCATATATTACGGATGTTATAAATTGGTAATATCAATAATAATATTGATATTGACAAAACTGGTGTATAAACTGGTGTATAAACACCAGTTTTGTTGGGCGTCGAGCAGTTGCGATTATAAGCAGATTATCTTTAGAAAACGTTATTTGCTGATAATATTATTAAAAGAACAAGATCAGAAAATTGTTATATTCGGATTCGTCGAATGAGTTCTTTAACTTTACATAGGGCTGCAAGCATAGAAAAGTACTTTAAATATAGAAAATAGGAACTTTGACTTACCAAATGGTGACATCATTCTATTTTATAGAGTTTTAAACACTGTATTCCAATTTTAAAGTATAAATCACTTGCTTGAACCGTAACGCAACCGACTAAATTAAAAAAAATCTATATAACCATTATCATAACCATCAATACCTTCTAAGTAATAAAGAAATTTCTTTAATTAAATTATATTATATTTAAAAAACAATTCGATGAAGCTCTGATTACAATATACTGTTATAACTCAGTAATAGAGCCGGGAGAGCCGTGCTTGTAGATTTGAGACATTTACCAAAAAATAATTATTAGGATATGCTTTTCTAAACGCAAAATATATATTTTTTGGTTATTTATTCTTTTCTTTCTTATGCGCTGTGAACTATTTCGTCAATTAGTACAAATGGTACTTCAATATTGGAAGATCTACAGAGCAAAACGAGTGGTAAAAGAACCCAAGGAAGACCAAGGCTGACTTACGAAGATCAAATAGCCCTAGTGTTAGCTGAGCGAAAATGTGCGAGGAGAATGATGAGATTTGATGAAGATGAAGATGAAGAAGTATGTAAGGAACATGAAGCTTGGCGCTCCGTCCTCTCTGACTGTCCCGTTAGGGTTACAGCGTGATGATATGTTTCTATATATGTAGGTACCTACTTCAGAATAATCTAGTAGATTTCATATATACACTAACAGAACCATATGTCTGAAAAGATTAAAAACATTTAAGATGGAACTATATTAATCTTAAAATCCTGAAAATTTCGTAGAAATTTTCAGAATATTTACAAAATATAAATAATTTTTTTTGGAAAAATTTCACAAAAATTCTAGGTCTTTTAGATCTCCAGATATTTATAATTTAGACGTTTATAACTATTATAATATATCATATTAAACTCGTACAAAACATTAAGTACCTTATAAAGTTTTTTTTTTTTGGTAGAAATTGCGTGCAACTGTACAACAGAGCTACATATCATGATCTATAAATGAACAGTAATTTTAAAAATTCATGTGTATGTACATATTACATAGACATCCCAAAATGCCACAAGATGCTCCACTTCAAAGATAGACAAGGACGATTAAATTTGAATATTTATTTGTCCGAAACGGATAAGATAGATGTCGTCCGACCATTACCCACGTACCGCCGATGTTTCTAAAGAAGATGGATTGAGCACGAGCGATTTATATCAATTCGTTGTAAACGATTCCACGCTATCCCTTCTTATTTGATCTAAAAACTATTAGGCTCTAGTTACTTTTGGCTCTCTATTCCTACGATACGTATTCATAACGGACGATTTTGTGATCTCAACATCTATCGAGGACTACAATAATAAATAAACAAGGTAGAGATTAAAATCTTTAAAAAGTTTTATTTCTAATGGTTTAGCTCTGAGAAGAATACGTACTTAGGCATACAACTTTTATACAACTTTTACAGTTTAGTTATAATATATACACTTTGAATACAAAAGTTACTTTAAGAGCTAGCCCCCAAAAAACTCCGTCCGACGTCCGACTCCGTCCGACGTCCGACTCCGTCAGCCGAACGCAACATTTGTAGTTATAACTGGAATATTAATTCATATAAAGAAATATACTTTACCTTGACGCTTTACGAACTATGCTATAATAGATATTATTGTATACCCCTCAATAACAAATTGTGTTACAGAGTTCCTACTAGGACTCACTGTCGGACTTCTAATCGAATATTTGCCACCACTTTATGTCGAACAAAGGCAGGAAAAGGATCGCCGCTACATAGACTGATAGACTCGTATAATAAACATTTTAATAATATTGATATCATGGCAACAAGTCGGCATGTTCAAAAAATTTTTGTTAGATACACTAAATGACATTTAAACTTCTGCAGCGTTGTACTTTAGTTAAAGATTTTTGTCTTGTTTTTTTTTGTTCCTCTTTACTTTACTATTAACATATTATAATGTATAGTGTACTTGTGATTTAGCATATACTTACACCACCATCTTTCAACTCGTTGGAAGAAACAACAATTATTTAATAATACGTCGTTGACGATGCTGGTGATACTATCAATAAGACATTTTATATTTTTACTCGTATACTGTTATTTATATTGTATCACTGTTGGTCAACCCAAATAAATTTAAAAAAAATCCTTTAGCCAGTGTAAACTGTATTGTCTTCCTGTTAGCCGCAGTTTTAAGTAACTTACTCAAATAATTTAGGATAAATACTTAAAAATCTCTCAAAAAGGCATCACATTGCACAAAAAAAGTATCGAACGAAAATATATAAATTGCGTTGTGGTTTTAGGCAGTCGATAGAAAAATGACTAAAGAAATATATATTTAAATTTCACATTCAATAAACGTGTGCCCGCTTCAGCAATTTATTTATAAACGCTCAAAATTTTGGCAGCCGGGTCTTAATAAAATTTTAAGATTTTACACAAAGGTGAGCTTATCTCTATAAGAGATTTCTTGCAGCTAACCCCACAAAATGGTGTGAATACTGTAGAAGGTAAATAACGAAATAAAATTTTAACTAAATCGTCAGTAATTTGTTCTATTTAAACTTGACCAAAAAAAATACAATTTAAAAAAACATACTTATAAAAATAAAAAAATACATAAATTAATGAGTCATAATTAAGTGAGCATATATTAATACATAATACATATGTAATACATACATACATAGATTCATAAAAAATATATAAATACAAAAATAGCACAGATAATATTTATTTTTATTTAAACAAACAGTTCGTGGCACTAGCTACCCTTATCGTAAAGATTTATTTATTTATTTATCGTAAAGATCTTTATATGTATCTTTATATGTATCGTAAAGATATTTATATGTACCCCTATTAAATGTCTGAAATTCTTAGTCTTTTGTCTTTTCAACTGCAACCTCCATTAGAATCTGTTTAGTAGTTTTTCAGAGCAGTCCAACCGACAAACAAATAAAATTACGAAAATATTGTTTTTGGTTTAGGGAAGCCCGAAGAGTTCATCACAAGAATTTTTTCAGAAATTTCATCAGTTTATGGACATACTGTTAATGTTTTTTAATTGTATTTTATAAAATTTATTGAACACGTAGATGTATATTATTATTATAAGTATATACTTAGGCAAATATGCGTGAGAAGAATGTTGAGATTTAAGGAAGCGAAAGAAGTATGTGAGGACCGGTTGCGAAACGCTCCGTCCTCTCTGACTACCCCGTCAGGAATACAGCGTGAATATTCTGTATGTGTGTGTGTGTGTGTGTGTGTGTGTGTATAGCCCAGTGACTCGTGGGTTTATTTATTTTTGAACCACTCATTTTTATATTTTACAGTAAATGATTAACCTATAACCAGTTACTTTGCAAGAAATTGCAACGAAATCCTAAGTTAATGCATGACCGATACGCTCTTGGCCGTTTTTTTAATCATTTACAATCATGGTTTCAAAGTCTTATTGACATGTAATCTAAAGAATTGACGCCAATTAATTTAATAGCCTTGCTCTAAATATTTGGCGAACGATCGGAATACCATGGATGGTTCGATCCCAACCAACATGGCACTCCTGCGCAGATAAGTGAAGTTGCGTGTAGCGCTGTCAAATAGAACCCACTTTATTGCTGTTTTTGTTCGAACAAGAAATTTAAATTTAAATGAGAACGCTCTACAAAATATAAAAAAACAACCTCTTGAAATGTAAAACATTTGACGTTTTATAGCCTTTAATTTGGTATCTTTTTATATTACTGAACTCTGAACTGGGTTTGTATATTAAGTCGTGGTTTGCACGAGTTTACGAGGGATAGGGGTTTATTGTACAATTACTTTATTGTAAAATTAAAAAAATACGTTATTATTCTTTATTGTACACATGTTGTCACCTCCTACTCCTTAGGGGAGCTTGAGGGAGCAAAATAACTATATTAAGAAAAATTAAGATAAAAAAATTCAATTAAAAAAAAATTAAGTTAAGACAAAAATTAGTTACATTCATTTAAGAAGAATTAGTCATAATTTAGAAATTAAAATAAGCGGGTCGTGGATCAGGCTAGCGATGAGTTTAGATCTACTGCGGTCACCGTCGTTTCGCGACACCGTACTCCCCTTGTCCTCCTTTTCTGGGTGTGGCTAGATGTTGCAACTCGTCCGCGCTGTAGGTAGATTATTGGTTGGTGACTGATGTTGGTGTTTGCGATATAGATATAAGGGTCAGAGTCCAATCCCAACGGAGTTCCCGGTACGGGATCACACTCGATTCACAATTATATTGTATTATTTAAAATTTTACGCTTATTATAAATTTAGAAAGATTGTCTCCAAAACGATAATACGTTGGAGAAAATTACAAATATTAGGTATACTCGTATCATAATAACTGAATAGTTTTTTCGTTTAATATTTGTACTTAGAACAAATAAGACGAGTGAGCGCTGATGAGTAAAAAAAAACAATTTGAGCAGAATGAATGTTATTCGTTCTCTTCGAGAATGAATGTAACGAACGCATCGCAGTATAGGTACCGTGCGTCTATTGTTCGAATTCACTATATAAAACTTTTATTAATAAATTCAGAATCTGTCTGTATATCGATTTTTTATATTATATGTTTGTAAACAATGTAATTTTGTTTTAATATTGTTATTAACTAGTTATAGACAATATTGTAAGAATAACAAATTAAATATTTTTGGAAAACATATTTTTTTAGCATAAAAAAATGTAATTCGTAATCACGAATTCCAATCACCTTTCTACAAAATAGTGTTACGTTACAATGTGTTATATAAAATATTAATAATAATACTTCATACAATTACACAAATCGCGCGACCACGAGTTATGAGTACCACACAACGAACTAGGAAAGCTCGCAAGAACACCCCGATTCCAAGTCTGTTTATCAAAGTTTGTTTTCTAAAAGAGACACATTTAAACTGTCTTCAAAGTTGGTGAAAATGGAGACAAAATTGCTATTAATCGCTATATAAAAATATAACTTCATACAATTAAATGTTACTCCTTCATTAAACATATATTATCCTAAAAAGAATTATAACGCTTTAAAATAATCTCAGCATCTGTAAAAAAGTATGAGGAATCATTTAAAATATTATATTTTGCAATGAATAATAAATTTATTTTTAACATAAAAGAATAAACTTGACAAAATGTCATCCTAACAGTGACGTCTACAATGAAATTACGAACGCCTCGCGACAGTTCGAACTTGGCTGCTGCTTTGAATCTAACTGGATACCGTACTACGAAGAGGTAGTTGTAGACAAATTATATAACCTCGAGCAACCTTTAATCATTATTGTTTCATTTCTGTCTCTTCCTAATTGTTGGAAATAACTCGTAAATATACCTACTAGTACATATAAGATTGGTAAATATTGATATACCAACAGCAAAAAATTAAAAGAGATGGAGGAGAATAGAGATGTTTCCAGATTAAACTTCTCAACTTCAACTACCTCCTTAGAGTATGGCCACCTATTTAAATGTTGCTCCATATAAAATGTATTCTGATCTGGCACTTCGCCGGCCGCTACCGCGGCACGCTCGCTCTGCTCGCTCGGTTCGCGCGTTGTGTTAAAACTACCTTACATAACCTGACCTAAAACAGTGTTCATATAGAAATTACAAAATTAATATCTCAAAAAATTTAAACTTGTAAAGTGGTACTTTAAGTCTTGAATACTTGTATCGAATATCTTGTGTTATAAATATACCGCCATGTTGCATAATTTTCCAAAAAAAAATTAAAATTTTACCCAACGTGAAGCAATACAAACTTTAGTTGTATTTGTCTTCACAGATGCATCCCAAGCATTTGTAATTACCATTACACCACAACTTAAAGTTTCAGTGATTAAAGTTGTAAACGTTTCACAGCAAATCTGTTAATTTTGAAGTTTTCCTTACATAAAATAGTAAAAATTATTGCGGAGACCGTGAATTTTAAAGTACGTGTCATTAATAGAAACAGTAGCAAATTTATAGAGAAACCTTAATTTTACAGATTGTGAATTGTGTATAAAATTACTAATGCTATAGCTCCATTATATGTATATATCACTTTCTAAAATAACCTGACCGGGATCGAACTCGGGACCTGAACTTAGAAAGCAGATGCTCTACCTACGCGGCAACGGGCCAGTCTAAATATTGTAAGATTTGCACAATGGCCAGCTTATCTCAGTAAGAGGTATCTTCCAGTCAACCCCACCAAAAGTTAGACATGTAACTAACGAGGGTAAGAAATATATTGAACGAATATGTTTATAAAAATATAGTATTCTATAATCTCGGCAAGATCAATTTAGGATAAAAAAAATTCTAAGTTATCGTGAGTCTGAGTGCTACAGGGGGTGCTCTTCCTGTTTGTCATATAGTACCTACCCATAGTAAAAGCCAGTGCTGAGTTCGGAGTCACGTACAACTATATAGAATAACATACGAACATATACCTGCTTATCTTGTTATGATCTATTTATCTTTGTGTGTTCCAGTTGTAGAATCCCAAATTAAGTTACTAATTGTACTATACAATGAAATAATGACGTAGAGCCCCAAACTCCTAATTCAGAAACAATTCATTTCCTACACGTGTTAACCGAGGTGCTATCAGGCAACTATCATTGACGAAATGAATATAATTAATATAAATAATTTATTCCAACTTTCCCATTGTAAAAAGGAATATGATTGACGTTAATTAAAATAACTAAAATATCGACCTAATACTTATTTGAAAACAATAGAAATTACGCAATGGTCCTTCTGCTTGAATATTATTGGGAGACTATCTACTAAGGAGTCTATCATGCAAATTTTTCCATAATAAGATCAAATCAAACATATAATTTATATCAAAGTTGTATTAGAAAACATTGTGATACTCTAAGCTTTTAACACTCTTTTTATTTTGTCTCTCTCTCCTCTTAGCTCATTCAGCTACACTCCACGCTACCTCTGTCATTCGTGTTACGAATACTTTGACATAATTAATTTCCGTCCCAGTAATGATATACCTACTTTTAAATGTAAATTAGTACTGATTAAATGTAAAAGTAACGAGGCTCCATTTAATTAAATCGGAATACTAATTCCGGAGCACGTGATTAGGTTAACTTTGGTAAGTAACAAAAAATAAAAAGTACCATAACGAGTAATAAAAAATGACTTCAAGGTCTGCTTCAAGGTATAACGGAGTGGACAGAGGTATTTTATAATTCATACTTTTAAGTAATTATATTAACTTTTGAAATGAAATTTAGAATCTAATTCGAGTTCACTACACGCAAGCATTAAACTTTATTTTGAAGTTATAATAAATATTCGACTTTGACAAAGTTTGCTTCTGAAAAAGTGCTACGTAAAAACTATTTTTACTAAGATTTTCACTATAATTTTCAAGAAATTTACTGGCTAAAACTTGGGTGCAGAATTCAATTCAGCATTTTTGTATATATAGTTCGAAAATGAAACATTTAATGGTTGAAAAGTTGCTACAGGCTTAGATTGTTGGTTAATTAATCAACAAAAGCCGTGTCAAGAAAAGCATCTACCTATCTATGTATGTCTTATAAAATAGCCAAGAATGTCACCGATATATTTTCCTCTATTTTTAAATTCCACTCCAATGCAAAGGAGTTTTATTTTACATTGGAGTCACGTAAAACTCGGTGTACGTCAAGAACAGCCGTCAGTAGGAACCATTTTAAAATGATACCACTCTGAAAACGAGAACCAACCCCTTGGCTTCTAAAATGTGGCGTGAATTAGAACTAACAACACGAACAAACACCAGTGCCTGTAAGACCCATAGACACTAGTAAATACATTAGAGAAGCTCTGAGAATCTGTGTAAAATTTCAGCACTGGATTCGCGTTAATACATATTACATAAATAAACTTTACTAGGGTTCTCCTATTTATTGTGATTCCTCATAGTACAAGTCTATGGATTAGTTTAAAGTCACACAATTTATGTAATTGTCTGAAGCATTTACACCTAATTATATTTTAAACTAGTGACGCGCCCCGGCTTCGCCCCCGGGTGGGATGTTGAATGTTTGCAAGACGCCATACTTTTTTTTTGAGATTTTCATATAAAAATACAAAACCTAATTTCCGAATTTTTCCGTGGATTTCCCAAAAATTTTCTTTCAGCCTTCATTCTCAAACCTTGTCCTGACAACTACGAACACAACAAAAAAGAAATCAGCCACATCGTTAGAACCATTCTCTAATGATTCTACGTCGTACATGTGGCAATTAATTTTTATTTATAGATATTATAGCTGTATTCGATAAATTGTAAGCAAAGATTCAGTAATTTTACATAAAAAATAAGATCCAGACGTCTCCGCAGAAGATTCTCCGCAGAAGTTCACAAACCTAAAGAACTATTAATCCAGGTTTTTTTTTAAATTGTCGTGTAACCGAAAACTAAACTAGGTATACTATATTTAATGTAATAACAGTTTTTCTTTTTCAGAAACTAGAATATGATGTCATGACACTAAAATGCTAGACAGAAAAGACACAAATAAAGTATTTCATATTAAGATCCACTCATATCACATATCCCCGAGAGAGTGATCAAACACGTACCGAGATTAGACATTTGGCAATAACTCCACATTGTACAAAAATATATCGGATTAGATTTAGATGACAGATTACAAGTATATTATTACTGCTAAAAGAAACGTAACCTCAAATGGTGAATATTAATCGTTTTGTTACCTCATACAGTACCCACTTGTGCTGGGAAAATAAAGTCCTATTGTAAGCAGTAAAAGCGAAATAATTTTAAAATTATGTAACTGGATACAATGTGACAAATTCCTAAAATCTTAAGCTATTTTCCGTTCAAACTCCAAAAACCACCAATCGACCCGTGGTTCGCTTCTCAACGAAGCATCCTCAGGATATACCAGAGATAGGATTCGGTCAGCTAACCAGCACCGAATCAATATTGATTGAATTGAGAGATTGATTCGGTGCTGGTCAGCTCAACGTGTCGATTGGTGGTTTTTGGAGTTTGAGAGGGAAATAGTTAAAGATTTTAGGAATTTATCACATGAAATGGATTTCCGCAAAGTAACACCTGAGTCTATACAATAACTACATATAATGTTAAATGATGTAAATGATAGGAAACTTGCAGTATATTGGTTCATGGAATACGTAAATGTTTCTCATTACGATACACAGTTTATTTAGAGAAACTAAAAGTGTTAATAACAATTAAACCGACTTCAGAATAAAAACAATGAAAAGTCAAGTACAAAACTGGCTTCATTAATGCGATACAAATATTTATTTTTGTATAAATAAATTTAACAGTTTAAAAGTAACAGTAAGCAACAACGAAACTCTACTATATTAATTTGGTAGGCTTAGCACCAATTCTATAGTTTCTATAGTGAATTCATTTTTGTACTTGACTTTTAATTAGAAAAGTATGATAATTATTTTGTAATTTTCAAGGTTTTTTCTTTTGAAGTTGGTTTAATATTTTTCTTAAGAATTATTAACTTTTCCCTTTTGAGTGCTTTTGTCCTAAATAAATATTTAGCGAAAGATAAAGCTTTTTACTAATCTGGAAACGGAAGATTAAATAAAATGATACTCAAAATATGTAAACCGTAGAGAAAATCTTTTGTTTCAGCAATACTCCATTATCCAAATCTTAACTACATTTCTATGAGATTACTCTAAACATATATCCTTTCAAGTAATTATCAGAATTGGTGCACAAATAGGGAAGAAATCGATAAACATACATAATAAAACATAGGCGTCGAATATAGAACCCCTCCTGTTTGAAGTCGGTTAATAAAGTTTATGTAACTTAATAATTTAGTACCTGAGCGACGGAGCTTTACTCGGTGTCTTGCAAAAGAAATAACAAAAAAGTCTGACCACATTGCAGGATTTGAACCCGCGTATTTGAGCTTCGTAGATCTACGCTCTAGCTACTGTACTACTGAGAAGGTAAACTCTGTTGTGAAATCAGAAGAGTTTAAAATTTAGAAGTGTTAAGTGTGTGAAAACATAGGGAAAATGATTTTCTAAGAATTGGACCGTAAAATTCTATATTGTTAACTTAATTGAAATTGTTAGAGTCGTTTTCAAGAACGCGATTATAAATATACAATATAAAGGAAGTCCATAAAATTTAACATGAAATTCATTGTTCAGGAAAATAAACAATAACTTTTTCTTTAAGACTTTTAGCCATAGACTTTATAAATAATAACTCCAAAGCCAGACGCTGTATCCGAGCAGCAACGGTGACCTGTATCACACATTTATTATTAGATAACATGATCAGTCGCCATTTCGTTAGAAAACAGAACGCACACATCTACATTTTATCTGATGTTATTTGCCTCACTGTGTAGTACGGAACAGTCTGTCTGAAGTTATGAAGTCTATGCTTTTATCATTATTTTTTATTTTATTTCCTTATTGTAAGTACATTATTAAAGTGATATGTGTTTTTATAGGTACTTGTTGCAAAATGAACTTAGACATATTATTTCAACTTATTAAAAAAAAACAAAAAAGGTCTGACAATATTGCAGGATTCGAACCCGCGCACTTCGACGTGGTAGACCTACGCTCTAGGTATTGTGCTACTGAGAAGGTAGACTCAACTGCAAAATTAAAAAAGATTAAAAGGTCAGAGTTTAGAAGTTTTAAGTGTGTGAAAGACGGGGAAAACGATTTTTCCCAGAATTGAGACCTAGCTAGAACGATTTCTCGCCCCCATCAACCCCTATATTGTAAATTTAGTCATAATCGCTAGAGCTGTTTTTGAGAAAGCGATATCAAATATACATTCACGTGACGAGCTCCGTGGCGCAACGGTTTAGCGCGTCGAAAAGTAAAACGGGGGTTGCGGGTTCGATTCCCGTCCCGTTCGAGTCTGGGTGTTTGTGTATAATATGTATATATTTACAAAAGAAAAGTATATAAGTAGTATATCAGTTGTCTAGTACCCATAACACAAGCGCTATGCAGCTTACTTTGGGACTAGATGGCGCTGTGTGAGATGTCTGAGTATTATTATTATTATTATATTATTATTATTATATTCAGTCAAGAAAGTATCGGGAATGGATGATTTGTTTATGGTTCCAAATTCATTTTTTTGTTTTTTTGTTGTTGTTAGATTGGCACAACTATTTTCCATTTTAGCGCGGAGTTTGAGTTGCATCTGTTATTTAGATTAAATACAGTGCTGTTTTTAGTTATATCATTCTAGTGTATATTGCGAATTTCATAATGGACAAACACATCGAACAAAGAGTTTGTCTTAAATTCTGCATCGCCAATGGAATTTCGTGTTCGGTGTCACTGAAAATGTTACAGAAGGCTTACGGTGAATCGACTTTATCAAAAGCACGTGCTTATGAGAGGTACAAAGCGTTCAAAAGCGGTCGAGATGTGATGGAAGATTTGCCTCGCTCTGGTAGGCCATCAACGTCTGCAACTGAAGTTAACATCGCAAAAGTGAAGGAAATAGTGACTGAAAATCCTCATTCAAGTTCGAGAGAGATACCCGCCGAACTTTCTGTATCTCACGAGTCGATCCGTACCATTTTAAATAATCACTTTTGTATGAAACATGTTGCCGCTCGGCTAGTCCCAAAAGACCTGAATTTTCTCCAAAAACTCAATCGCATAAGAATCGCTGAAGACATGCTAGAACGAGGCAATTCCGATCCAGCATTCATGAAACGCATTGTTACTGGTGACGAGACGTGGATTTACGAGTTTGACATGCAAACTAGTCAACAAGCTTCGGAGTGGCGCCTTCCAACTGAACCGAAACCGAAAAAACCACGCCAAAGTCGATCAAAAGTCAAAGTCATGTTAACTGTTTCCTTTTACTATAACGGTGTTGTGCACTCGGAATTCTTGCCGGAAGGTCAAACGGTAAATAAAGAATATTATTTGGGCGTTATGCGGCGTTTAAGAGAGCAAATTCGACGAAAAAGGCTAGATTTGTGGAAAGAAAATTCTTGGATTTTGCACCACGATAATGCGCCTTCGCACAAGGCCATCATTGTGAACGAATTTTTGAAAAAAAAATCAACAAATACCATCGACCAACCACCTTATTCACCAGATATGGCTCCAGCCGACTTCTTTCTTTTTCCTAAACTCACTCACTCACTCACTTCGTGGCACCCGTTTTCATTCGGTAGAAGACATAAAGGAGAATTCGCGGCGAGCACTGAACTCAATTCCGGAAAAAGTATTTAAAAAATGTTTTGATGACTGAATTATTCGTTGGCGTAAGTGTATCGTTTCTGAAGGAGCATACTTTGAATGTGATGAAATAAATTTGGATGAATAACTAACATTTCGTGTATTATTGATCTTCTATTTTATATATTTTAGATATTTCTCGATACTCTCTTGACAGAGTAGTATACTTAATGTTTCTTGGACAGAGTAATTTTACAATTACAATTTAATTGGTTTGATACGAGTACAATATTATCTACTATCAATTATATTTGCTCTATGTTGAAACTGCACCGTGAATAATTCAATAAAGCAGTGATTTCCTAATCTAGAGCTGAGGAGGTATTGTCTCATCTGTACGAGCTAGCAGCTATTACAGAGCTGAAATTGTATATCACTAGATAATACTGCACAATCTTTATGTGTATAACTTCTACAGAAATTGTAATTTATGAATACATGTTAGTAACTGTATATTATAATTAAGAACTTGATGTATTTAGGTATTTATATTTATAACAATATCTCCCCAGAACTTGTAATTGTTTATTGTTATGTTAGTAACAGTATCTAATTAGGAATGTTATTATGTTATACGGTATCCTGTTCATGTTAGTTAAATTAGTTATTTATTATTTAAAAAATATCCATGAAGCCGTGTAACAATCGGTCTCTTAAATGCCGCATGCATTTAAGAGAGCAAATTTGACGAAAAAGGCCAGATTTGTGAAAAGAAAATTCTTGGATTTCGCACCACGATAATGCGCCTTCGCACAAGGCCATCATTGTGAACGAATTTTTGACCAAAAACTCAACAAATACCATCGAGCAACCACCTTATTCACCAGATATGGCTCCAGCCGCCTTCTTTCTTTTTCCTAAACTCAAATTACCACTTCGTGGCACCCGTTTTCATTCGGTTAAAGACATAAAGGAGAATTCGCGGCGAGCACTGAACTCAATTCCGGAAAAAGCGTTTAAAAAATGTTTTGATGATTGGATTATTCGTTGGCGTAAGTGTATCGTTTGAAGGTGATTAAACAAATTTGGATGAATAACTAACATTTCGTGTATTATTGATCTTTTCCCGGTACTTTCTTGACAGAGACTTGCTCGTTTAATATAATAGTGGATATAGCAAATAGTTACAAAACTGAATAGAATTCCTTAAATCCGCCTCAAAGGCGTCGTCGCCAGTTGGTATGGTGCTCAATCCTAACAGACTGACAGTATTGCCTGTTATTTATTTTACATATACATATTTTTACTTACATGAAATACAAATTTATGAAATTGTACATAATTCACCTTAAAAAGAAGCAAAAATAATGAATACACTAAATAACTTCCATAAAACAATAACTGAGTGAATCCTGTCAATACGGTGTAATAACTAATGTTATAATACAAACTTGTCATATAAGGAGAGATAGTGGTAATATTATATATGAAATTGAGCGCATTTCATGATTTAGTGAAAGAACAGTAACATAGTATCAAACCTTTATAGTCGTTTGCTGCAAATGGTACTCTCGGAACTGGTAAAATAACAAAGATGTTTCTATTACTCCGATTTAAGAGTGATCATTAAATCCTCACAAAAACCTAATGCTTTATCAAAGCAGCCCACCCACGTAGATAAATTTAGGAACGTGAGTTTGATGTAACACGTCGTAAATTGTTCAGTTTGGCTCGCGTGTTCCCAAACCTAAACTTTTCCGAGAATTATCCAACGAATACTTTTCAAAGACATTTTTTTGCAAAAACAAAACGTAGAACGTATTGCAATAAGAGTGGCGTGAATTTTTTCCACGAATAAGACGGAATTTAAATTCTTCTGACTCCTTACAGCCTTACACAATCGCGTGTGGTCTAATTATGAATACGGCACATTGCACGTTAAGTTTTTCTAGTGAAAAAACTGTTTTCTTGCACAATTGGAATAACATAATTGCTAGGAAAACTTGTAGACTTGTTAAGTATTCCTTTAATTTTTAATATTTCTTTTATCACTTTATTATTTAACGCATCGTAGCTATAAGTATTTATTTTTACCTAAATAATTGCGCATATTACCATGTTGTTTTTTTGACATAACGATATTGACTTTAACCTAATATTATCTAATCAAACTTATACCTTATTAAAAAATATAACCCTCCATAGCATTTAAACATAAAATACTTGAGTTTTTATGTTCACAAAAACGGGTTTTTAAAGGTAAAATATAAAAATCGTTTTAGAAAAAACAAACAACACAGAAGAAATTATATGTTGATCAAAACTTTAAAAATTAAATCTACAAGTTTTCGTAATTTACTAGTATAGATAACTTACCATTTTTATAAAAAAATTAAACCAGAAATTGTCCTTGGCACTAACATAACAGAAGTTCCATCATACAACGCTATTCGATTTAGAACAGTAATAAATAAACCAAAATACTGACAGACTACAAAGTGCTGAAATGTGAAAGAAATTAATGCACTCTTCGATTAACGGTAATTGATTTGTGAGAAAAAGGGACAACAATTAAATTATGTCATCAATATAGATTTTCGTACAATTTGATCTAAATCTAAATTCTGCATTCGACACTACCAGTTTGAATTATATACCAAGAGAGTGAGGCAAGAAACCAGAGGCGTCTTGATCAACGACATAGCAAAAGCGATCACATGCTCCGGTAAGTGCAAACCGTTGTACATTGCTGGACACAATAGTGACAAGCATCGAGAGAGTTAAACAACTTTTCATTAAACACCTACATCTACTCGTAAATAGGTATGGAGTGTATATTTCTCGCACCAGCGTCAACAGTAGATTTAGCAAAAAAGAACATTTTAAATAGAACTAAGTAAATGCACAAATGTCAAACGCATATCGTCTGAATTTTCTCATTATTGTAGCAACTGTAGAACTATAAGCCCATGTTATTTTCAATGTTATTTACTGTGTTTTTTAATGAACGTAAAATTTTAAATTTACCTTTCATTAAAAAAACGCTCTATTACTTATTCTATTATCGATCGTAATCGTGCAATGATAACAATATATTCCATATCCATAGGTCGCTGGTTCAGATCCGGCTCGAATGACGACGATGTACGGTGTGGTGTTTCGTACAGAGATATATGGTTCCTAAATAATATTAGAGAAAGATGAGCACAATAATATGGTTTATTGATGAACTCACTTAATCTAAAATGGTATGGTTTAAATGGTTAAAATGGTTATTTGTGTGGTTTAATGGTTATGAGCACACGCGACCCGGTTGGTGATTGGACGTGTACTGACGTAAGGAATGGTTAAATTGCCGCGTGTCAGCATAAACGCTGACACCGCACAACGTGATGTACGCTGCTAGCATCGTACAATATTCCACCACTAATAATAATTAATGCTGTATTCAAATATATACATTTAATACAAAAACTTTCTTTTGCATAATTAAAAATTCACATTTTAAAATTCTTAAATATTAAAATTTAATGAATTATGCACGAGTTCGTCTCGCGCACAGAGAGTTCTGTAGGATATTTATAAATTGGTACTAAACTTGATTTCAGAAAATCTGTAACAACTAAATTGAGGTAAGGCTTTATATTCTCTGTAATTAATATTCTCGGTCCAACAGCTCCGAATGTTAAGAGAGAAATGATCAAGTCATGTTCAAGTACTCAATTTGCCTCTTCTTTAATTTTCCTATAAGTATTTTCAATTGCTAACTAACGCAAAATATGTGTTAACAATATGTATCATTATTATTACGCCAAATTTCATTTGTGTCAATTACACAGTTTCAGAAAAATTCGATTGTGACTGACGGACAGACGTATGACTGATCTTATAATGCGGAATCCTTATAAGATCAGTCGTTATCAAGTTTCCTTTTATAATATGGAACTCTAAAAATCAACATTTAAAGCAGAGAATAATTCTAAAGTTTATAAATACATAATTGTTTCCTGTTTTATAAAATGATTGCAGTCGCAATATTTTTATATTCTATTTTTCACGCTTAAACTTGTTAGGATTAAAAAAACAAAACATCTTAAATTTCATTAGATAAAAGTATTAGATAAGTAGTAACTCACCACATAACACCCAATTAGTGATGAATTTGTAATTCAAATACAGAGCCAACTGAGGAACAAATGTGAATGACTCGATAAGTATTTAAATGCGCTTTTAAATCATAGACCCATTTAAAAATACGAATAAAATTTTATGTTAATTTTAAATAAATACAAGTAATTTTGTTATCAAAATTATGTGTGAAGCGATTTTGGGTAAATTATAGCGTAAACATTGGTATCAACTCAATATTAATCTAGTAGTGATTTATTTTATTTTGTGACATGACTGTATAATGTTCGACACGTTTGCTTCGTTTGCTTCTTTGATTTGCTTTTAAATTAACACGTACCTACATAGTTCTTTGCAAGAAATTATGAAAAAACAAGCGAAATATTTTTAAATGAAGACAAAAACTGACGTCTGTCTTAATATAATAATTAAATCAAAGTAGGTATTCGATTCAAAATTAGTAAATAAATAATCTCCTTACAATTACATTAAATGTGCGATCCCAAACTAAACACTAGTTTTGTACTGTGGGTGCCATGCAGCGAACTGTTGAAAGATTCAGTAATATTATTAGACTTCAAGATAATTAAGAAAATGTTGTTTCTTATATTGACCTAGGAAATCAAAACTGGTAATTTGAAGGCAGATGCACGTTACCGCTCCAATGAGACAGTCATATCAGGCAGTCGGTGAAAGCGTCTCCAATTTTGACACGGAATTCTAAATTGCCTCTGATATTATTCTGTCTCTTAATCGTAATTAAACTGGATAAAGTTTCCAAGTTATTTATAAAGTACATCGAATACTCCTGATGTTATAATATCTAATATAGAAAGTACTCAAAATAAAAAAGTGTATTTTATATATTTTTATCAATATATAATAATAATACTCCAGACAATTTACACAGATTGCGTGACCCAAACTAAGCAGTAAGCTTGTACTATGGGTACCAAACAATGAACTCTGGGGGAGTTCCCAGTAGCAACCAGACTCCAAGCCAAGAAAAGTTCGTTTTCTAAGTTGACCTGACTGGGGATCGAACCTGGGACTCTAGCTTGGAAAGCAGATGCTATGCCACTGCGCCAACGGGCCAGTCTATATAACTAGCTTTTGGCTGAAATTTCGTTCTCGTGGAATTCATGGTACCTTCAGATGCCAGTTTTACCAGACTATTAACGGAACTTATTTTAGAACAGGCCACATAGAACCGTCCCCGTAAGAAACAGTTCTCTCTCAGATCTAACATTTTTCTCCAAACAAGCAAACAATATTCCCTTCTTATGTTAGCACTGCGTTGTAAAAATAAACTACTGTCAAAATTTTATGTTCCTAGTTTCGGCAGCCTCGGTTGGGCGACGTAGGTTCAGTTTGTCAGTTCATCCCCTATTTTACACTCTAAGGGTATGAAATTTGATAAATGTTAAAATAGGTGAGGAATTCTTATAATATTTTTTTTCCTTATTTTAGTAATTAATTCCAGTAAATGTTATAATTCTTATAATTTCAGGGATCAGACTCGGTCAGCTAAAGTCAGCTCCCATTCGTTCACTCATTCTCATTCGTCGATTAGGTGGTAGTGAGCTGACTGAGTCTGATCTCTGAAATATCCTGAGAGTGCTTTGTTAAGAGATGAAACACGTGTCGATTTTTGTAATTTTGAACAGAAGATAGCTAAAAGTTGTAAGAACTCATCACATAGACTAGATTTCCTCAAAGCAGCTGTATTTAGTCTTCCACGAGAAACGTCGTTTGTTCGCCTTGGTTCGTTAGATGGCGCGCGCCAAGAAATCAAAACCCGTGTAGTTGCGACGAAGTTCGCCATTGTTGTTGTTGCCCGTAATCTCTGAATACAGAGAACAGGGTAGGGGTAATCTATACAATATGCTAAAATAGGTGTTTAATTATTTCTATTGAAAAGTATTTATGCTAAATTGCAAGTCAATAGCTAAAGATTTTTTTCTTTCCTCATACAAACTTTAAAACCACCGTTTCATCCTGTTAGGGTTTGATCTTTGAAAAATCCATTCTTGTTGAGTCTCTGCATCATAAAAGTAAGCTGCTGTCCAAATTTCATGTTCCTTACTTTTATAGTTTAGGTTCGGCGCTGATGAATCAGTCAGTTAGGAAATCTTCTTTTATGTAAAACTAGCTGTCGCCCGCGACTTCTTTTGCGTATAATTACAAAAATAACTTTCCCCATGCTTAATCTATCTCCATTCTAAATTTCAACAAGCTCGTAGAAGCTGTTTAGGAGGAGCGCAATTATGAACAAGAATACCCACAACGCAATTGTATATATAAGATATGAAGATTTTTGTTTGAGCCTATGTAATGAAGTACAATAACTGTATGTCTTAAATTAAATAATGTCTTATTCTTCATTTACTTACTGATATTTTCTTTGTCCAAAGTATAATTAAATGGAAAAAAATAACGAATACGAAAAATAATATAGCAATGTGGAATGTTACCGTGTACTGTCATAATAAGAATGTAGTGTCGAAATAAGAGCTATTTCACGTGTATATTATATTACAATACATAACATACTTATATTTATTTTACAATACATAAATATCATAATAAATCTCAGCTACATTTATGTCATTTTAAAATACTTATAAATATCTTTGACCTTTTGTTGGGCTTTATCAAAGCGAGTATTACTCAATGAAATGTTTTAATGCAGTGCTAAGTATAATATTGAGCGAGAACAATGAGCCATAAACAAGCGCTCATATCAACATAGGTATAATGCAATCCACAGCGATGAAATGGGTCTTTCTTTATTTCAATAATATACAACTAAACTCAGGTGTAGAGTTACTCGGTATATTTTGCACGCTATTAAGTACATAACAATAACTCAATAAAATAATAAAATGAATTTTTTTTTTTGCATTCTGAACTAGATCTATGCTCGATCTAGGTAATAGATCTCACCTAATCTGTAAAATCGTTTGATTGAACTCAGACGTGGCTATAGTGTAGATCCACACAAAAGACGGTACAAATTATTTCTTACAACTTATAAAAACATTTGTTTTGAATTATATTTCGTATTGATCTTGTTGTTATAAATATCGGCGCATAGTGTTGTTTACATATTATTACATATTTAATATTGTATCCGTATTCAAAACAGGAGATTACATATCTGAGAAAGATATGAAAAATATGTATTAAAATGATAAATTATTACAAGCTTCACTCCTTCAATCCCTCCCTCCTTGTCACGGAAGTCCTCAATTATTAACATTACAAAAGGTGCGCAGAAGGTAGTTGTTACATGAATAATAGAATACTAGAATACGCCGTGAAAACAGTAAAGAAATTGCATGGGGTGCAGCACAATGACGATATAAAGGCAACAGTGTATCTTTATATGCGTTGACAATGTGCATTGTGCCTTAGAAACCGCCTTGGTGAAGAATTTTAATATTCTCAAGCCCCGAGTACAAGCTTCGTACGAATTCATAGTAGGCCAGTTTGCGCTGCACAAATTTCCTTAAATTTTCATACCTTGAAGTCCTACCTCTCACTAATCTCGGCTAAAAGTAGCGTAGTGTTTGCTCTTTTTATTATATATGTATATCAACATAGCAGACAAGCTCATACATTCAAATTATAAAGTGACAATGACCGAATAGCTTTTTTCCTATAAAATCTTTTAACAATTTCAATATAGATTATTTTCTTGAATTATTTTCTTCTTATTAACTTCTAAATTAGTTTGTAGGTATTGTATTTTAAAATTTAAGGTAGTTGCGAGTGAAATTTCTAAAGTCTATGCCCCGCAAAAGACAATACATGTAGGTATGTAAATTCTGTTTTACTAACAATATTGCATGTAGCGAGAGCTCTCAAGTCCAGAGTCCCTGAGCGTATTTACATATGAATGTGATTCGAACATCTCCAAACATTATGGTAACGTTCTTGCCGCTCATTTGAGACGTCACCAAGCAGTGTTTATGATAAACACTCTGGTCGAACAATCCAGCAGTGTAGGTGGACAGGCGTGCGCACATCACGTGTTATCGCGTCTTCACAACCGTGAATCAGCTATTCCGAACTAATTAAAGATAAACAGACTTTGATGGGCACGCATCTCTATATAGCCTTGGAGGTCCTCGTCTTTCGGCAGTATCTGATATGTTATTTTTTAAATAATTAAGTGCATGGGAGGAAATTAACTCTTCTTGGCATAGTGACGGGGCAGCGACAGCCGAGTGACGTGACCGGTCATTACAGCCGTAGTGTGGGGGTCAACGACCCTGCAGGTGGGGCAGTCATTTGGATGTTTTAACTATGAATCCCTCGCGTTTTGTCTATTCTATTTGATGAAGTAATGCAATCATTCTTACGCAACAGTTTAATTCTTAAAACGTCAATTATTGCATATTTTATCACCATTATTCGATCACATAGACGTAAATTATTTAGTAAAATTAAAGCGAAACTGTAATCTGTAACGAGAAAGAAATCGATATATTCGATCAAGATTGTTGTCCTATTTTCATTTAACACACCCTCTGTGCTACTAATGGAATATAAAATGAAATGGAGCTACATTGATCTAAAATATATTTAGAATGCCGGAAATTGTAAAAATGTAGTGACAACTTCGTTGAAGTGTAGTTTCAAAGACCAATTTTAATAGTACCTGTAATAATATTAGTATTTAAGTGTGAAAAAATTATTAATTTTAACGAACAGACAAAACAATAGAATAAAAGAATTTTTTTATTCAGAATTAGATTTAAAAAGGTATCATGTCTCCTTCGAATTGCACCTGCCGTTCGCTACATGCGTTTAGGAAGGTGTAATGACTCATTGTATTACCAACGAAATATTCAAAAAAGGGTAAAACGAGCTTCTCTTTTAAATGCTTGTTTTTTGTTATTGTTATTAAAATTTTATAATTTTGCATGATTGTCTTCGTTTTACAAGTCTATATTTTTCTCTGTTAACTGTTTAACATGGGAGTTTAATAAAAGGGCGGACGCCCGTATATGCTATGCCGATGGACCACAGATAAGATCATAGACATAAACACGAATAAAACCCGACTCACACCAATTGGCCGATACCCTTTCATACACCAATTCTCTTTTATTGAACGCGCCCGAATAACTGAGTATCCTAATAGGAATAAGCAAGTTTAATTGAATTCGACCCAACCACAAGGGAGGCGCAATTTATCTGATACAATTATATTGCAAGGATACAGACGCATTTTGTCATTTAATATTAGAATTACCCAAAATCGATAATTTATTGTAAAACAATAACAGAGCTGTGTCTGTACAAGCGTGCACTCTTTACCGTCACTCCATTGCCTATTAAGGATGGACGGAGTATTTTAGCGATAAGGTTTGTATCAAGGCGGATTCATAAAGGAGAACCTATACATGGTACTAGTACGAGTATACGCACACCTATCTCTTACTCGACTTTTACGAGTTTTATACTATTGTTTACGATGTATAAGATATTATTGAGATATTGACACGTTGGGCTTCCTCAGATCCAAAATGTCGTTAGGAATCTCTATCCATTTTTTGTCTGTTAGTTCAGTCATCAGTATTGAATGGATTTCAATCAAAATTGCGATTGAAAGACTAGTCTTGCAAATCTCAGTAGAGTATAGTCATTACGCTATTTTGATTACATAAAAAAGGAGTAGATCTTAAAATAGGTAAGTTAGACTAGGCATTATTTCCAGAATCCGCGCAAATAAGTCTTCAAAGGTAAGGCTATCTTACACATTTAGGTGTTACTTTGTCTCAAAATTATCAATCGACTCGCGTTTCGCTTCCTAACGAAGAATTCTCAGGATGAGCGAGTCTGAACTCTGGAATATCAAGACTTCAGACTCGGTCAGCTAACCAACACCGAATCAATGTTTTGGCCGAATACTGAAAACAAATCGCCTAATTAGATTCGCCGCTGGTTATCGGATCGAGTCAGAACTCTGAAATATGCTGAGAATGCTTCGTTAAGAAGCGAAACACGTGTGGATTGTTAATTTTGAGATTTTGGGCGGAAGGTATCTAAAAATACTCGTAATAAGCATTCATCACATGAGATAAAAGTCTTTTGATCGTCTAATAAAAATGTCGTTAATGTCGTCTGTCTGTTTTGGCGGTAGTTAGCGCATCTGCCTTCCAGGCCGAGGGTACCGGATTCCATTATCTTCTAGGTCTATTCAAGAATCGAACTTTCTAAATTTTCTTGGAGTCTGGCCGTTACTGGGCGCTTCGTTGTTACACCCATATTACAATAATAATTATAGCGCTTAAATGGAAGCCACACTATTGATATAATTATCTGGAGTATCTATTAATTAGATTATTATTATTATTTTATTGTTATGGATATATTTACCTAGTAGTAAAGACCAATATCAACTTCTCACATCTTAATTAATATTCATGTTTTTATAACAATTTTATTTAATATTTTATATACTTTTATACCATTAAAGAACACTAAAAACTAATTTATGTATATTAAAAGTAAAAACTCCATTTGCTATTAAATCAATTTACAATTAAATATGTAAATGATGGTCAACAACAGTTTTCTAGATATCTTTAATATATTTTCTTGTACAGGGTAGCTCTTAATACAGAAAATAATGTTATACTAAATACTCAATATATTATGTTTGTTCTAAACTATTTGTTATTAGTGGCAATTTTATTGAGTTACATGAAAATACTAAGGACATAACAATATTTGTTATCTACAATGATGCATGTCTGATTATGTTTATATTTTAATGGTTATTATGATAGAAATTGTGATGATGATTTTGGTAACTAAAAACTTATTTACTTGATTAACTAACTTAGGATACCGTAACAATTTCAGATCAGAAGAAACTAAATTTAAAAAAATTAGTCAAAAATACCCATTACGTCGTTTTTGTATCTAATTTCTATGTGGGTTTCAATGTGGGTTACAAAGCGTCTATGTACTTTTTAAATTTCAGTTCAGTACGCGTATAAATGACAGAATAATACGACAATAACATACGGACAGATAACCCCTAAAATTCAGAAACAGAACCTTAAAACTCAAAACACTAAAGTTCTGCTTTGGATATTTATAATCGTAAGCACGAGAACAGATTCTATTGCTCTATTACTCTTTTGCGTAGACGTAACTCATTTAACAGAGATAAATGATCACTTTGTAAGAAATAAACGCATATTTATGATTTTTTACTTTATCATTTTCGACTAAAATTTTACTAAATAAACAGCTCCTGTATATCCAGTGAAGATTTTTAGAAAAAAAAAATATGCGTGTGAAAAATTGTTATTGCTCGTTTAGGAATAATTAGCATCTTATTTCAGTCGGGATGTTGGGTGAGGCTTGTAATATCGTGTAGACGAAACCATTAATATGGAGCCAAGTCTGTTAGAAGCTCGGACGCCCTGCTGGGTATACAATCAATTTATAGCACTAGACGAGACAAATTGCTTGGCTCGCGGTATGTGTCACTATCCCACACAGCGGTGCAGATAGCCATCTCTTTATTAGTGTCTGCTGTAACAGATATACACTTTGGAATTGGTCTCATATATATTCGCAATCAAATAACTTATACAAATATTGGAGCAGTTGTTTAATATTGTAATATGTAGTGATGAATGATTAGGTATGATGATAAATGTATGGGTGTAATAATGTATGCCAGAGTATGGTTTAAAAATGAGAGTAACCTGTACATTTTTACTTGCAGTTTTTCTTACATTAATCGTAGACTATAACTCTGGACAGCCTGTCCCGTAGTGAGATGTGAGACAAATAAAATCTAATAAAATGTAGATGGTGGGTGCTGTTTTCTAATGAAAGGGCGACCGATCAGCATACAATAAACGTGTGTCGTATGTAGTTGAGTCAGCTTATCTGATTTGCTTCACTGTTGCTGTACGGAACATAGCGTTTGAACTTGATTATAGAGTCTATGACATTAAATTAATAATGGTTTTAATCAGTACAATCTAATCTTTAATAGTTTTAATAAAAAGGGAGCCTTCTGGACATGATTAATCAAAATGAATGCTCGTCATTGTTTTCCATCAAACAACACTGGAAGCAAACGTATACACACATTCTATGTTAATAGCAATATTAGTAATATGTACATATATATGATGTTTTAATAACTTCGATAAGTAATAATTTCGTTTTTATTATCAATGTATGCAATCCTATCAACATTTATATTAAATAAATAATTAAACCGACTTCAAAAAAAACAAACACTTAAAAGTACAAAATAATTATATACTCCAATAATCAAAATTCACGTAAGTACCATAATAACTTTATAATTACGATACAAATACCTATAAAATTAAATTAGACAGTTACTGAAGTCGGTGCCAAGCCTACCGAACTAGTAGACTTTCTATTGTTGCACATTGATTTGGCACCGACATCTACACCAATAACTGTGATATTATATGGTTATTTGTATCGTATTTATAAACTTATTTTGCACTTTTCAGTGTCTTTACTAATTAATATTATAATAATAATTAATAATAATGAATATTATTCATTTGAATGTGAATGAAATGAACATGATTAAAATTCATTTAGAAAAAAATGAATTTCTTTAATAACATGAATAGGTAGGTACGTTAATATTATAATTTATATTAAATATAATCAGAATTATCTAAACTAAAAAATAGTTAGTTTAAAAGTATTGACATTTTAAAGTTATAATATTAAAAATTGTATATTCATAATAATAAAGATCTGTTTATAACAAATATATCCAAGTACCTATTTTGTTAATTTTGGGTAAAACACTTGATACTTTATAAGGGAATAAACGTGCAAACAATACTTGAATGATGTACCAAGAATAAAAACAATTAACATGGTGTAGGAAATTTCAGAAATGATAACAGAAAATGTAACTATCGATTGAATTCAAGAACTACAATATTACTCTCTCTAATCGAGAAGATTACATACATTATGTAACCTTTTTGTCTGTAATAGTAATAGAGTACGATGACGTCATACGCCCGTATTGTCGACCCATCACAGGCTCGAGTGACGTGACGTGACGGGTCCAGTCAGACGTCGATTACACGTAACATCGAGTCAGTAGGGATCGGACGTTATGTAGGTGATGTGAATGTGTGATGGTTCCTTGGCTATCAAGTAGAAAATGTCAATGGATTTATGTAATGGGAATAATTATATAATTATAATAAGTAATTATTAGATATATTATCAATAAAAACGTCCAAACTCTCACTTTCGATTATTTAATGAAATAATTAATCAATGACACCGATTTTGTGGAACGTATTTAGTTTATTAGGCAGGCAAGAAACAACTTCTGAGGGCTGGCTAGAGTATATCCCATTTTTATCCATAATGTAAACTGTAGGTTCCCAAACTTGTTTTGTCTACTGAGTCGAGAGCTCATGCAGTCGTTGTCTAAGATGCCTCCTAGCTAAATGAAATTACAAATCACCCCTCAGGCCTCTACACAACGCCCCCATTTTTTTTCTGGGTCTCTTACCGCCCCCCTTTAGGCCTGCAGCGCCCACAGGGGGGTGTTATCGCCCACTTTGGGAATGGGTGATGTAAACAAACCAAAATTGCGCTAAGTTTTCACCGTTAGCTGGTACTGCGTATTACAAGTAGCACTCTAATGACATTCACATTTCGTGTGTACACGAAACTATGAAATACAAATAACACTAATTTTATCCAATATAGTACAGCATTGAAAAAATTTTATTTATTATTTTTTATTTGTCAAGTTTTTTTTTATTTGTTATGTTACCTAGAGATTGCCTATGTATCAAATTAGTATTTGAGATGAGTGAACTCATATTATTGTTTGCGATGTGCAAAAAATAATAATCTCTTATTTTTTATTTTCAAGTGTTTTTAAAAATAATTTTTTACACTTATCTTGATGTTTATTATTCTTTTAATTCTTGGTGGTTTTTATTGACGCACAAACACAAAAATTCAAAAAAAAATTTTTCGTTAATAACTAATATTTGTGATTGATAACTGAATCAATCATTTGCAAACAATCCCATCTCTAGTTATGTTATAAATGTCGTAATCGCCACAATTGTTTACATTATGGAAAAAACTAAAACAATAGGATAAAGCTAGGAGACAGCGACAATGCATAGTTTCGTTACAGTATACATAAAAAAATTTGAATTGGATAAAGCCTTAAAAATGTGATACGGTTTTATTTTATATTTACAACAGCGTAAATTTTATGCAATATTCGAATAGAACATTTTTTAATGAAACTATAGTAGATACTAGATAGATTAGTATGTCGTAATCAAAAATGTATCAGAATTACGCCATAGCTTCACATTGAAGGAGAAAATGAGTAGTCAAAAATCAACATTCCTTATGAAACAGGTCTAAAATATAACACTGTTTACTTCATGGCGAACAGTGCTTTTTCGTTGGAGAAAAAGAAAATATCGAGGAAAGATGACTTTTTTGTAAATAAAAAAATAAAGACATGTCACTACCAATAACCGTAACATATTGGAAGTCCTTCAATAAAAGTGAAAACACGAATGTTAAAACTTAAAATTTTATGTATTTTTTTCATAAAAGTCGCCGACTTTACCTTTTTTAACTCATCTGTACAAGCATATCTTAATTAACCGACTTCAAAAAAGAAGGAGGTTCTCAATTCGTCTGTATGTTGTTTTTTTTTTTTGTTTTTTTTTGTATGTTTGTTACCTCATAACTCCGTCATTTATGAACCGATTACGAAAATTCTTTTTTTGTTTGGTAGGTCATACTTCAGAAGTAGTTCCATTTAAATTTCACTGATATTGAAGCTTGGACTTCGAAGATACACTAGATAACACGAACTGGTTATAACATTTATTTGTTGCGCTCCGGAATTAGAATGAAGTTAATTGCAGACCTGCCCTAGATATTTATTTAGGTCAAGACCACTCAAAAGGGTGAAATAAAAAATTTTTATTAAAAAAAATAAAACCACCAAAAAAAACACTGAAAAGTATAATATAACTATCCTTTACTAATCAAAACTCAAGTACAGTTAAAATAAATATAAATACGATACACATACCTATATAATTAAATTTGACAGTTATTGAAGTCGGTGCCAAACCAATGTGCAACAACAACATAAAGTCTATTAGTTTGGTGGGTTTGGCACCGACTTCGGCAACTGTCAAATTTAATTATATAGGTATGTGTATCGTATTTATAAAGTTATTTTAATTGTACTTGAGTTTTGATTAGTAAAGGATAGTTATTTTATACTTTTCAGTGTTTTTTTTGAAGGCGATTTAATTTTTTTTTTAAATAAACACTAATACAAATATTATTGTAATAGGTTTTGAAATTCAAATACTCGCTAACAAAAGTCAACAAAAATTTAACACATAACTCATAATATCTATTTGTCAACATTTTGCATACGAAAGCGTATTGTCAATCTTACCCACAGCAAATACAGAATTTCTATTTTATTCGGACAACACTAACTTGTTAAGCCAATCTCAGATTCGAACATTTACAAAGGAAATGCCGCTTTCGAGTTGCAGCAAACACCTCGAGTGTTTGCATTTAAATAAACTGAGTCTTAAGTTTGTGCAGCTAAGCTATAAGTTTCAATAAAACAAATTATTGCATTGCGAAGAAACAGCGACATGTTTATTTTGCGAAATCCAATTTTCTGCTGACATCTCATCTGTCAAATGTAAACGTAGGGTGTTATGGAAGTGTCTAAGCAATACTCGGAATTGTATATGACACCTACTTAATGATATACAAGACGTTAAAAAAGCATAAGCAAAAAGGTATACAATCATATGAATGTTAACATCTTATTTATTTGACAGTTATTTCAGATCTGATATAGAAATATTTCATATTTTGCACATTTTTAGTCCTTGTAAAGGAGGCAACACGATTTACGATAATAAAAGCATATTACAAAATATTTGCTGTTTCCCGCAATTTTGTTTGTGTGTATTTAAAAAAAAATAGGCTATATGTCCTTTCTCGGAGTTCAAGCTATCTCCCTGCCAAATTTTATTATTATCGGTTTAGCGGTTTAATCACGAAAACGTAACAGACAGACGGGCAAAGACGCTTCTCTTTTATAATGTTGGTATAATAGATGTTACAAACTATTACTTTCGTTTAATCGTATTGTATCGTAAAATTTGACTAAGAGCTCCCTCTTCGAAGGCTGAGGCTCAAATCACGATCCACTCGGGAAGAGAAGCAGCTGTACATTCTTGTATAAGCAACAACCAAGCAACCTGTCATTATAATATGATTCCACAAAGTCACCTATGAGCCTAAATATTTACTGCCAAGAGTGACATAATTGCCAAGAGTGACGTCAAGGCGTAAACTTGTACTTATTTAAACATGACATGGTGTGACATTATGTACATATGTATGTCTAAATTAAGTATTATTCGTATGACAAGATTAACAATAGCGATAATTATACAATACCAAATCGAAGATATTATTCGATCGATTTCACAAATACATTTACATTTACATGGCCTTTTTGAATGCTTTTCGTTCTTCTAGGAATCTAGGATATCGATGTGGGTGCAAAGGAAACATTGGATATATTGAGATGTAATGAGAAGACGTGCTTTCGCTACCTCGTGCATTTCTCGGCTGATTTATTTTTTACATTCAAAAACACCATAATATTATTAAGCAGCAACGTCTTCAAAATAGTAGTGTTGCCATATGTTAATGATTATGATTATAACAGTTTATCACGAATATTGACAATGGCTAACATTTAGATGCATATTTTTTTGACTTACTCATTAGGTAGCAAATACTTACTCACATGATATATAAATTAACTTCGTACCTGATTAAGAGCCTGCCTATACAGTGAAGCAAGCGAATTCGTTCGTCACCCAAGACAATTTTAACACTGAGAAGTCTCAAAATTTGTTTACGTACATAATTGAAATTTGCAGGAAAACTGCATTACCAATTAAAAATAATTTCGAAATTCTGTAGAGTTTTGGAGATCCATAACCTCATTTTTGTGCAGAACAGGAATTTTACAAAAAAAAATTTATTGAGATTTTTTTTCCATTTGTTTTTCAGTGTTTAAAGGTTTCAAAATAAAGAGTTGAATTGGTACATATCCAAATATATAACTCTCAGTCTCCTTGGGTTTCGAGATCCAGGTCGCTAAACACACCGAAGTTTGCATAAATGGTATACCTACCAAGCAGTTGTACTAAATCTATATATATAAAAGGCAATGTATGTATGTATGTATATTCCTTATGGACTCCGAAACGGCTGAACCGATTTCGATGAAATTTTCAAGGAATCTTCAGATTAGCCTAGCGGGTGTTCCTGTAAAGTTTGGTAGCGATCGGATCAGTAGAATTTTTTTTTTTGTTTTTTTTTTTGCAGTATCAAAATAATTATAAAAACTGTTTAATTTATTTTAACTTCAACTAACGCCCAGTGAAACGAGCCGGGTTTGCTAGTAATTCAATAAAATCAAAAAGACGCAATCGCATCGCTCATGAATGTAAAGTGTATCTGATCAACCCGATCGCACCGATAAAGAATATGCCATTTATTCCAGAACTCCCTTTTTCCTCTTCATATCAAACCATCAAATAATGTATCAATAAAAACCGAATGAAACTGGTAGTTTGAGATTAAGCTCTCTCACTTGCTTTTAAATAAATGAAATAGTCTTTTTTTTTTATCGGAAGGGAAGAAACTCCGCACGAGTTATTTCATGAAATTATTATTTATTTATATAAAGTGATACGAAGATATTCTTAACTAAATATATAATTACTTCAGTTACAAAATGAAAAAGATATTAATTCCCGAGCTCGTTTTAGAACTATCATTAAAATACATATAGGAAAATATTATAGCGATAAAGTAAACCTCGCAAGTTTACATTAGATTAATTTACTTAAATAAATATATATCTTTATATTACATCTTTTTCGTACACACATGTTACATTAAATATATCAAAAAAATTTGGTCAAAGACGAGCTTATCTCTGCAAATCTTCTAACCAACCCCACAAAGCGTTAGACAGTATGTAACGAGGGTAAGCTACGTAACATATAAAGTCATAGTTGCACAAGTTTGTATTGTTACATATATAAATAATACTTAAATAGCTTGTAAATACGTATATAATATGTAAATTCAAAGATGAATAATATACAAAAATGTAAGGAATGTTCATTGAAACGACGGTTCGTAGTCATTGAATTTATTTAATTTTCTCTTCTTTTCTCGCTCACTCCCCAACCTTCTCGCATTTGTCTCTTTCGGACACTAAGTGTCGAAGTTCACTCATTCTCTCGCTTTCACAAAGGTCCATATTTTCGTCTCTCTCGCACACGTATCACGTTCGGTTCCATGTTTACACCTTACATGCCCTTTGAAATTTCAACGAAAATTACATTTTTCTTAAATTTCTCTCTCATACCTTACAAAAATATGTACATAATATGTATAAACACATACGTATTACATGCGCATACTACGCATTAACATATACATACATCTATGAATATAACAATCTATGGTATTGTAACAGATAAATAATGTTCTTTTAGTGGTTTTTATTATTAAACGGTTTCATTTAGCTTGCCTTGTTTTTGTTGTTGTTTTTTGGGTCTTTAGTAATTGAAATTTTATCCCCTTCCAGTTGACAGATTGAACTGATATTTGGTACATATGTTTATTTCTGACGACAATATATTTGAATATATTCAGCATCATTGTAAATCCGCCACAAAATGGTGGATTATATATTTTTGTACAACCCCCTCAATATAGGTATCAAATGAAAGGGCTTGACTAGTAGACTACAGTACACCATGAAAAATTCCAAATTTAAGATGGCCGCCGGTACAAAATCATGGATTTCATTATTGTTTCAATCCCCTTAATCTGGGTGATGGGTATTAAGTGAAAGGGCTTTACAAGTAGAACACAATGCATGGCAGATCATAGAGTTTAGACTGTTAGAGTTTAGACTAAATAGAATAAGAAATATTAAGTAAAGAAATAAAAACTAAAAACTTGAAAATAAAAAAATAAAAAATAAATTTAAGTTAAACGATTTTATTGAAAAGAAACATAATATAATGATGTAGATAATATACTAAAAGCTAAAAAATAACTAGGTACTTCCTAGATACCAGTCATCACATCACTCTCCTAATTTATAAATTTCACCTACCTCATTATTTTTTAGCTTTTAGTACATTATTTACATCATTATTGAGTAGTGAGGCCTGGATATGCCTGAAATCGAGTGAAAATATGATAAATGCAGTAGAAATGCGATGTCTCAGAAATATGTGCGGTGTCACTCTTGCGGACAGGATAAACAATGAAGAGATACGCAGTATGACAAGGTACTACAGTGTTATTGTAAAAATGAAGAAAGAAATGCTTAGATTGTTCGGGCACTTAGAAATAATGAGTGATGAAAGACTGACGAAGAAAGTCTACAGAGCGAAAATGAGAAGTAAAAGAAGCCAAGGAAGACCAAGGCTGACTTATAAAGATCAAATAGCCAGAGTGTTAGCAGACGGAAATGTTAAAAGCACTCGCATACCTAGGCGAAAATGCGTGAGGAGAATGATGAAATTTGAGGAAGCGAAAGAGGTATGTAAGGACCACGACGCTTGGCGCTCCGTCCTCTCTGACTACCCCGTTGGAGATAAAGCGTGAAGATATGTATGTATGTATGTGTGTATGTATTATGTATGTATGTATACATCATTATTATATTTCTTTTGAACAAAACCGTTTAACTTAAAATTTTTTTTACTTATTTTATTTCAAAGATGATACCGTGAGACAATTGCAAATATTAGGAGGCAATTTATTCCACAGTAACTTGTGCGGTGAAGGAGTTATAAAAGAAGTTGGAGTTGGAAAGAGAATATAAATAAAAAGCAAAACACAAAATTATATTACATCGCATTGGTTAAAAGATATTTTTCCTTTAATGCCTTTCGTCCCTAGCTTTCACCTCATAAACTTAAATATTCACACAATGGTAATACCATGTAATCCCCACAAACGAGAGTGCATTCTGAACAGAAAACTTAAGCGAGTAATTACAGTGCTTATCCAATTTAGCAGGGCAGAAAAACGCGACCCCCCTTGCACAGGAAATTTGTTTTAAATTTCGACAACAATGGGGAGATTGCGAGTCGGATAATTGCCGACGGGAACCAGCCGTGACGTCGGTAATACGAACTGTATACGACCATAAATTCGCCAGCAATGAGTGGTTAATGATAGCCCGCTCGGGTTAAACAGACCATCTCAATAGGATCTCATATAAATGCAATTGCGAAATTTGGAGTTAAGTATAGAGTATTGATTGCCACTCTGCAATACATAACACAGGGAGACAAAACTTCAAGGTGATACAAAATCACGCTTGCCGCCACTTTCACCAAGTTTTACTCACATAATACGATTAAACGAAATTAGTGAGGGATTGTTCTGTGTCGCTAATAATACATTGTTCTCGATTTTCTAGTAAATCGCTATCAGTTTTGTTTTTCGTTCTCTTCCAGTAAAGAAGTTATAAATGATCGGAAAAGGTAATTTAATGAAAACATTTAAAGTATTAATTCTTAATCAAATCAATTTGGCTAACATCAATTTATATCTAATGACAAGTTATTTTTATATAATAAAATCATAATATATAACATAATAAAATCACACTACTTTTAAGAACAAAAATTCAAAAATACGTAAACCGTCAAGATAGAAAATATAAAAATACTTGTCATAGATAATACTCCTCACATGAAGAACATAAAGTTTTACCATGTCGATAAATCAAAAAGATTATAAATCGGTTTTACAACATAGGTATAGGTGATCTCGGAAACAGTCATAAATCATAAGTGAAATGGGAATGTCCCAGCTTCCCTTGAGAGTCGTTAAAGAATTATAGTAAATACTTTCGCAAACATTTCAAAATCACTAATCAAAACTGGTTAATAACATAATTAAATACTTTACTAATTCCATAATTAAATATATCCATATACCTATAAATCAGACGTTTTTCATGATCATTATCAATCAAAAATATCTTAACGCCGCAACAAATAAATACTAAGGTCTAATGTATAAGCCCGGAAGCATCTCGTGTTCGGTTTCATTATGATTGTTAGATTGCTAAGTGGGTGTAAGTCAACATCGAATCATATCTGGCATCAATAAATTGCTAAATTATTTAAATTAGTTATACCGTTACACAAAAAAGCATTTAATAATCTAATATTTCTATACGATATGTACCTAAGTAAGAGATACATGGTTATTGAAAACAATATTACCAGATAATCATCTTGATGTGACGGACAAAATTCCACGAAATTTATTTTACTTTTTAAATTAGACTTAAAAGTGAAGTCGCTACTCCTTCCCTTTAAAAACAACAACCTAAGAGGACGTGACTCCTTCATTTTGGCACATTTGAAGTAAATCCACATGTTCTTCCTACGTGACTATATTTTGATTCACAATGCGACCATGATACAATATAAACTGCCGAACTTAGCATCTTGAATGTAACTTACATGCCTCTTAATGGAAAGCTTAATTAATGCTTAAACTTCGTTCAAAATCGTTGGCTAGAGACCACTAGTCTTCATTAAAACATTTTGTTAGTAACGCTAGCACCATATAAATAAATTACGCGTGACGTCTCATGTTCATATACATGCGACATTAATAACTGGTAGTACAATGTGTATTACAATAACAATCGGGACAGGAAGCCTGTAAACCGATTATGATGATCGGTCGTCTGTCAATGTGACAGTGACACAATCGATTGCAGTAGATTTATGAACAAGATATCGCCGTTTTGATTTTTATCAAACGGTACTTTATCTGCTTATAATAAGTGTATCACTTGAGTAGATCGACATAATTTCTCATATTGCTGCTAAGTTGTTTACTTTTTACAATCCATACACCCTGGGAACAGAAACGCAAATTAAATCGGCTACATTCCCAAGATCAAGAAGTGTTTTATGACTGCTTGTTATGTGTGATATATATAATTCTCAAAATAAACCCATTACAGACCGATTTGAAATTTCGCGTAGAATATTTTAATAATAAACATAAAATAACTGAATAATAGTATAAATTGTGATCGTCAACGCATACCGACCGCGATCTAGCGGTGCTGATAATACGCAAAGCGACGCGAACAATAACCGATGCACTTCCTTTGACAATAGTCGAAGGCGAACCGACCGGCCGGTGTAGCTCAGTAATTTATGCAACGCCCAGAGATCGCAGAGATATGCATCACTAAATCGATCAATAATGCTAGAAAGTGATAAGGATACCAATGGGGAACTATTAAATTGAAATGTCAGCGGTGTATAATCAAGTCGACTACACGATTTATTATACGAAGGGAGGGTTGTTCTCACCGGTTCCCGTAGTTTCATTGTATTCGGTAACTGGTCGTCGTCAGTAATTACTATGAGGCTGGATACGGCGCTGGTGGTCCTAGTTACTTGCTCATTCTTTAGCTGTAAGCACGAAGTAAATAAGCAATGACAAGTTTACAGTTTCGATATTGACAAATAATAAATACTTAATATACTTAGAAAACTAAACAAGAGGAAGTGGTATTAGTACAAATACTGTTACTGTCAATTATTACCACATCAATTCAGTTTAATGTAGGACTTTCTTTTTACATGCATAACGTAATGCAACCTTAATAGTTTTCTTTTATCTATACTTTATTCTCAGTGTTCATGTTATCTACATTTTTCCTGAATGAAATTTTTGGAATTAAGGTTTGGAGATACGGACGGTGGGCAATTTCATGGACATGCATTTGAAACGACTTTTAAATAATTAATATATAACAATAACAATGTTATTTATTGCTAAAAAAATATAAAATGAAGTATGCGCGTTTTCAAAATAAATAATATGATTGTAAACAATAAAAAAAAATCTGTACTATTAAAAAAAAATTGTACTGTTATAGTACAGCTCTATAATTTTTTTTCCAATCTAATTCATCTAATTCATTCTAACGAAGATATTTGCCTGTGGTTGACAAAATTTCAAAATCAATTATTGTTTAAAACTGTCAATTCTAAAGTTTTCAATACTTAGTGGTTAAAAGTAGTAAACTTACTGTGAGAGAAACTATTATTTTAAAATTGTATATGATTAAAATCAGATATTTTTTTGTGGAAACCACTAACTTGAAACAAAAGCATTTATGAACCATTATAATTTTATATTTCTCTTTTTATGCGTTTTTCGAAAATATCTAAAGAAAATAACTCAGTATATGCATACACATTTTTGATTTCTTTCGTTTCATACTCCTAATAACGATCTCGAAAACATTTATGTTAACTTTCTATTCTAGCCCCCAAAACTTAAAGCTCAAATTTTGAAGTTCATATTCGTGTTTTGGGCCGATACTTACTACAATGTTCCAAATTTCAGATGTTTACATCTAGCAGTCTCTAAGTGAAACGACTGTTCCAAATTTTTGTGACTCCATGGCCCATATTGCACAATACTAAGGCGTGAATCTCTCGTTGATCATTAAGCACAGTTAAAAAGGGATGCCACTACCTACGATGAATAACGGCATTTCTTTCTAACTATATCAAAGCAGAGATTCACACTCGATTATTGTTATGGAATACGGGTCCCTAAGTATTCCATTTTTTTCGATTTTGGAATGAAACACTACAAAATAATAACCAGGCTTTTTAACCATTAGTTGCACTGTCGCGTGAAACACGAAGCATTTCAAACTACAAAATAATATTTTTAATGCATTTCATAGGTATACAATACACGTTATATACTAATCTACGTATACACACATACATACATTTCACATATCGTCATTCACGCTATTTTCCATTTGGAGTAGTGCATAGGAAAGAGACACTAAAATTACAATAACCTACCTATTTTCTAACAACCGAACCGAAACATAAGTTTAACATAAGTTTAGTAATCAGGAACAAAACCGATAGAATATTCGAAATACAATGAAAAATATAAGAGTTATACGCTTTTAAATTCAATTTAACTAATGTAGCGACATTTAAATATTCTTTTATATTGTTTGCATAAGCAATTTTTTTTCTTTGTGTGCTCCCATAAGACACACTATTCTTTACTATAAAATATAACAAACTGTTAAAAATTGAAATACATTTATTTTATACCATACTTTTTTCTACATGTTCGTATTTATATTATTTTAGAAATTCTCTAGCATCCATATCTTCACGCTGTATCCCTAACGGGGTAGTCAGAGAGGACGGAGCGCCAGGAGTCGCGGTCCTTACATACTTATTTCGCTTCCTCAAATCTCATCATTCTCTTCACACATTTTCGCTTAGGTATGCGAGTGCTTTTGACATTTCCGTCTGCTAACACTCTGGCTATTTGATCTTCATAAGTCACCCTTAGTCTTCCTTGGCTTCTTTTACCTCTCACTTTCGCTTTGTAGATTTCTTTCGACAGTCTTTCATCACTCATTCTTTCTAAGTGCCCGAACCATCTAAGCATTTATTGATATTATTCAAAAGACAGCAAAGACACATTGCAAATAAACGTAAATGATTTATTCAAAATAATATTTAACGATGTGTAATCGGCAATCTAACTAAAACTGTAATGCGAAGAATGTAGAACCAAGTAGAAATGACTTATTTAACAATTAAAACATTATTTTAACAAAATTTCGTTTTCATGTCTATTACCATTAACTGGTATTAAATATTAATTAAATAATATATCTTCCTTCCAAACCAATCCCGGGTTTGATTCCACCCAAGTCAATATAATAAAACGAGCTTTATTAAGTTATTTTGTAGTCAGAGTGCTTTAAGGTGCTTCTCTCCAGAGTCCAGAGTCCTCTTGTTCGTTGTGTTGTACTTATTTTATTTATTTGTTTTCTATTTTATTTCATATTTTTATTATACCTATGCTATGATCCCGTAGTATCTATCCATTACCATTGGTTCTAACGTTTAGTTTGAAATTACACAATTCGAGTAATTAACTGGAGATTATTTATTTGATTAATATTGCAATTTACCAGAAAAATTAGAATTCATTTGCAACAGAATAAAAGTTAGTTATCTTTATTAGAACTGCAGTCAAAATAAAATCGCGGACTATTTGTTAAAGTACGAACCTAAGTACATAACCAACTTCATTCATTAAAACTTAGTCGTGTTTTATAAATCCGTGCAGAAGTTACACAATTCATTGTTAACAATATGACTGGCAGTACTGCGCGGATGTGGTCGAGTACAAGTCTTGCGCACGCTCAGTTTGTCTTGGGCGACAAACACAAATATTAGACACGAACAAGCAACGGAACGGAATAGCAAATCACATTGTATTTGTATAAGAAGCATACTTTGAAGCAGGTTTGTATTTGTAAACAGAGCAGTGAAATGTTCCAATACAGTTGGCTGTCAATAACAGAAGAATGTTGTTGGCGATATGTAACTGTACAATATTTTATCCGTGAAAATATTACCTTGGAGATTTGTCACTTTTCGTAATATTAAGAATATCCATCCGAATAATACTTAAAATAAAACAACTATAATTAGTCACAGTGAGATAATAGAAAATCATTAAACTGTCCTCCCTGACTACCCCGTTAGGGATACAACGTGAAGATATGTATGTATGTATATTTAGAGTACTGCTGGTTTGGCAGAGAAAGACAAATAAAGAATTTATCAACTGCTTATCTTCACGCTTAGATTGTGAAGCTCTTGTCATAAGAACTTGCACTGGGTGAGTTTTTATCTTGAGAGAACGAAATCAATACTTTAATTGTATCTCATTGCTTCGAAAAAGTTTTAGATAAAAGTTATGGTGTTTTGAAGGGACAATCAATTAGTGATCTCGGATGGGACCTTGATTTTCAAAGTTATTTTAAGGTTAAAGATTGTGAAATTCAATCTATCGGGAACATATCGAGGAGATGTCCAGTTATATCTGATTGTTATTTTAATTGGTATTGTAATTGGTTATTCCAAAATTGAAATTATATAAGTCAAATGTTTCATTTTTGGGTAACTGCATTCGTTTTTATAATAAAGTTCCTCAAGAAGTCACTCAATTAACAGAAAATATATTTAGATTAGATGTAAAACGTACATTGATTAGACAAAAATACTATAAAATAAACGATTTCGTTGAACATAAAACAATAGTCTGAAAATGATCTTCTCTATACATGCATTTACTGGCTCTCTGAATATTGTATTTTAATAAACCTTTTGTAAAATGATGTTGAAAAAATTATACCTGGCTGCGTTTCTTGTCGGTGGTACTTCTGTGTCCAGGTTATCTTTTCTCTTCTCTTTGAACCGAACTAAAGTAGATTTGACGTTCAAAAATACCTTGTAATTGGGTTTACTTAAATAAATTGATTTGGCTTTGACTTTGTGAAATTTACCGCACCGGGATCAAAAGTACGTGCGTAATTACATTTAAAATAACGACATGACTTTCAAACGACTGTCAACAATCAAGGTAATAGTTATACATCTGAGGTCATCAATTAACTACTATTCGAAATCTTACAAATTTTGTTTAGAACTTTTACGAAACAATGAGATCCAATTCGGGTATTTCATCGTCACATGATAAAAAAACTCACTTCGTGCAGGGAATTACTTAGTAACTATTTGATTTTTCTTTACCATTTGTGAGTCCCAATATCTATCGCCAGAAGCTTCTTTGAAGTGAAATATCGTCGCACCTGGTTGCTCTGCCCATTTTGAATGGAACATACCATGAAGTTTTGTATGCGTTACACCGCATCTAATTGTTTAAATATAAGAGTTATTGCAATACTTGTTGTAAAGTTTACGCATATAATACCATATGAAATACATGATAAAAAGTAGTCCCACCTCAAGTCAGCATACAGGGCTAAAACCTGAGTCGTTTGACAACTAAAAAAGCTTATTTTATTCATGAAAGAAACGTTAACATCAAGTTTATGTTAAAATTCGTAGTGTAATGGAAACAATGCATAATGCATCAGACTCGCTTGACGCGATGACATATGGAGTAACTTTTGTTTGACGTTAGGGACCGGAATGTAGTGATATCAATACGAGCGTGCCGATACCATTTCCACAGTTTTTCTCGGTGTACTTTTTTCGGCTGTGAACAATTTTTGCGTTCAACTGGCTACGATAAAGGACGGATTTCGATGTTCGGCTTTAAGTGGACGCTGCGTTTACGCATAATTGGAACCCCTTTTTGTGCACGAGCGGAATACGAAATAACGTCGATATTAATTCTGGTTTTTACAGAAATCTTCGGGTATGTAAGAACCTCTGTGGATCGTTTAACTTATATAAAATAAGTTCCGCTCAATGAACACATACCCTTCGTGTTTCCAATTATTGTAAATAAAATGTAAAAACAACTGCTTTGTAACGTATGATGCCCTTGGGATAATGGGATGCGACTGTGATCAGAATCATCGAAATACTCTTTTATTATAATAACTTCTAGAGACAGTAGATAAGATTTGAAGAAGCGAAAGAAGTTTATAAGAATCGTGTCGCTTGGCACTGTTGTCTGCTTTGCCTACACCAATTCGGATACAGCGTAAAGTTTTGCATGTACGTAGGTATGTGATAATTATTTGAAGAAATAAAACCTTTTTTTTATGTATTTTGCTTTCAGTGAAACACACTAAGCCGACCAATCAAGAAGATACCAAGTGACTGTAACATAAGCTGCCATTATTACCAGTATGCGACTATGCGAGCAAAACAGTGAGTAAATTGAATTGAAATAGTAACATCTGATTGTCAACTTTCACAAGTATAAAGACTACTAGCTCCTGAGATAAAGTTTTAACTTTTTCTGGAGTCAGAAGAAAAAAGTATTTTCTATTCGATTTTTATAGACTGTTGAACCATAATATATTGTCATAGAGTTATAGAAACGTCTATGCTTGTTAAAAAATGAAAAATCATTATTATAAAGAAGCAGCGAACAAATGAACACATACATACATAAATAACGGAATACTTAGGTGACTCAGGCACATAGAAAGAATGAGTGATGAAAGATTGAAGAAGGAAATCTATAGAGCGAAACTGAGTGGCAGCAAAATCCAAGAAAGACTAACACTGACTTATGAAAATAAAATTCTCAAAGTATTAACTGACGAAAATATCGTAGGCACTTGTTTACCTAGGCGAAAGTGTGTGAGAGGAATGATGAGATTTGAGAAGGCGAAAGAAGTATGTGAAGACCACGATGCTTAAAGTTCCATCCTCTCTAACTATCCCGTTGAAGATATAGCATAAGAATAATGTATATGTATAAAAAGTAGTCAGCTTTGCCATTGATATGTGTAATATCTAATGTGATACCTAACAAACCTTCAACAAAACTATTTCAACGAAAAATCTTTCACATGCCAATAATACCACAATGACCCAAATTATCTTGACGCCTTGATCCGAGCTTGAAGAGATTATGATCTATACAGACATTCTTCAAAACAATTTAGAAATATCGAACACACGGAAGAGTTCTAACAATATATGCTGAGATCGTCAAGGGGCGTGACCCGAGCGTGGGCAATGCGTCGGTGGACATTGTTCCACTGATCAAATCTATTTCGGTCCAAATATTGAAGTCGAGATGCTATCATAATTATAATGTTACTTTATTGGTATTTACTTAAGTGTAGTTATTTAGATGTAACGTTTAAGATTGTATCGATTTTTAAATGTTTTTATTGATGACACTAATCTACATAGTAGGAGTCGAAAAAACCTAATATCAGCATACAAAGATTAGAAGTTACCCAAGTATTAGCGATAATAAAGTCAAAAGTACTCGCATATCTTTGACGAAACGGAAACAGTAAGGAGCGCAATTCTTGGCGCTTGGTTCACTTTATCTACTCTGCTAGGCATATAGCGTGAAGACGTATGTATTAGTAAAAGATTGTATCCTAATGATAATATACTTGAATGCAAGGTTTACTGTCGATGTAGGTGTAGCTTCATAAGCGCTTCAAAATACGCCATGCAGCCTGACGTACTAAAGTTTGTTCACGAAGAGTACATTATTTCTTAGAGAATATGAAGCAATACAGTTAAGCAACACGCTCCGTGGACAGTAGGCCTAAGTTAAACAGGAAGTATCTTAAAGTTTCAAATCCTAACAATTAGCCAACAAATGACAAATGCTGGCTTTTGAAAGAATATTAATCAATGCGATCTTTTTTCTTTTTTTTTTAATGTAGCAAGATTTATAATCATGTAATGCAAAACTTTAGTAATGCAAAATAAAAGAACGGAACGAATTCATTTATCAAATGAAATTAAACCGTTTAATCTTAACGTGACAAAAACCAAATAACCGTGACTTGAAAAACGCAATCCAGTAACAAAGTTAAGTTTTTACTTTTAAATACAGTTATAGTTAACACAGTTACGGTTTTAAGTAAGTTGTAGTTGTCGATTAGACAAAGTTTTATATAAGTTTCCTTACATAACTAGTATTTTTAATTCATCCGTGTGATATAAAATATGTATTCTCAAGACTAACGAAAACGTTTCTTTGTTTGCCTACGTTTTTGCACTAGAGATTTTAAATGTCACGAAGCCTTGAGTTCAGATCTAATTAAGCCGAACACGACACAAGAGCCCGTGTCATGAGACTCATGAGATCATGGATGTCATGACTCCGTGCAAGGAGAAAGCAAATGAGACCTATTTGTAAACGCCACCAAGAGAATCTGCGCAAGGCCGAGCTTCATCTTGTTACTGTCCGCAGAGTATTAGGTGTGCTCGTTAATCACATTTTATTTCCTCCCAACAGTGTTCATAATATAAATATGTACAACGAAACTCCATTATCACTAAAACAATTTATATTGATTTAACAAAGACACATTGCTACAAACACGTAAATTTTTGTTCTTCCTTTCAACGCGATTAGAAATATTTCCAATATTCCAAAATAAGCAATTAATATTAATATGTAATTACAACAGTGAAAAAGTTTCAGATAGAATAAGACCTTATGAATATAAAAAAAACAATCTTTTTTGTTATTATTTAGAAAATTGTGGGTAACTATAGGAGCAATTAATTAAAAACATGAGAACAATAAAACATGTGATATATTCAATTATTTATTTTCCAAATTAATTATGAAATTTTTACATCAATAAGAATCTTATATATAGTTTGAATTTGTTCCATTAGCATCAACTATGTAAGCCTACTATTCTACATATTATGCCCCACCACATCGAGTAATAGAAAATACGATAATGCTGGGAATAGAAATGAATGCGACGAGTTCCCGAGCGACACCATACGTCAACTAATAGCCATTACGCACTGTCACACGATGTCTCGGCGACCAAAACAGACAACTAGGCCGGGAGACTAAGCCAAGTGACTGAATTCAGTAATGTTTCTTGTCGTATAATATACTCATGCAGTCGTGTATATTTGTGCAGAAAGACATCGAAGAAATTATTAACAAACTGATGTGGCAACTAGCCAGTCGCTTATGCGTCGCTGCTGCGCGGCAAATTGTTGGTCGCTCAGGCAACTTGATCCTTGGTGTCGACATCTCTCGCAACCTTCAACTCCGATTTCATTTGGAAGACAAAATCAGGGTGGCGTTTAAAAAGCTAGGTGTGCTCAACAGGGGGCGGGAGCACCTTCCTACCAACTTGTTCCTTTGACTTTGATTCAAGGCGAGCTGTGAAAGTTGTCGATGATCCCAGGCTTACAAGCGGTCTCAAATACTTAAATTTGAGGAGAAACATCACCTCCTCCTCCTCCTCCCTCCTCCCCTCCATCCTCACTCCCTGTGAGTGTTATTGTTTGTACAATGGGCTGTATTCAGAGGAACTGTTAGACATGATGCGGCCGTGGCCGCCTTCTATCATTGCACCGCTCATCGCCGTCAGAGATTTCATCCTCACACTTTGAAATTGAAATGGTCGCGCACGGTTTGGCTTCAAAGGCGCTTTCCCCCTCGACATATGAGGTTGTGGAATGAGCTCCCTGAGGTTTTCCCAAAAGACTACAGCAGGGAGTTCTTCAAAAAGGTTGTAAAAAGGTTTTTACAGGGTCGACAATGCACAAGTGATACTTCTGGTGTCGCAAGCTACGGTAACCGTTTAACATCTGGCGGACCGTATGCTTGTTTGCCACCTTCGTGGTTAAAAAAAAAACTACGTGCGTAAATTTAGAATAAACAAAGTGACAGTCGTCGTCGCACAAATTGCCGGTATTCAGTAAACGCAACTGGACCATCGACTAGTTACTGGTTAATAGTGAGAGCGGACATCGCGAAGTTTGATGGCGTGGTGCGGGAAGCTTTGGTTTGCAAGTACAAACCACTTTCAATTTCTTTTATACGGCTACACTAGAAGTGCAAGGTTTAAAAGGTTTTTCATTTCATTTACTTACATGTTAGATTTAGTCTGCCAGTAATTTGTAAATAACGCAGTGAGTCGCACGTTTATTATTTCACTGCCATATCGGCATAACAATACACAACTGCTTGCTGTTCCAAACAAAAAAAAATAACAAATTCTTTACAGATAACTTTGTAAATTCTAAATCTGACTCTAATCTTGACGGACACTTTATTGACATATTTCATATAAAAGGTCCATAGATTTCAAAGGCTGACGTAAGTTATATTAAACCGTTTAATAGTGAGGTTGTCAAGAAGCTAGTCGCACTTTAATGGAATCTCGGCTTTTTATGATTCCCTCAGTAATATATCAAAGTATGAAAGTGCATTCTATATTTTATGGGCTATCATAGTTTATTCACTTACTAAGATTTTAATTTACTACTAAAACATTTTAGACTTAATTTCATCGACTCGCATATGGATATTTTTACGAGAATTCTTTCATTTTTCTAGACCAAAATAAAATACATTCACAAGTAAAATATACTCAGACCAAGTATGTAGCTTTTAATTAACAAAATATTAATTATAAAAAAAAATATAGATCAGTATAGATATGACCACGAAGATATCAATAATCAATGAATTCATAGACTGCTCGTATTGATTCCTATTATTTTTAAATACAAAGTTATGTTTATTCATGTTCATAACGTTGAAATTATAATTGAGACAATTACAAAAGGAATTCTAAATTAGGTAGATATCAGATAGCTCTGTAATATATTAAGATAAAGAAGCAACATATAATATATTACAAAATATCACAGACGATAAAATTCCCAAAACGTAAAGGCAGCAAATCACACGACGAGATAATCCGTCCGTATGATATAATCAAATATTAAAATGGGCTCTTGCCTAAAATTCGGGCGACTATTAAATCGTTCCAGTTACCTCATAACGGATTCAGTAATTTGGCCATACGTCTTGTTATGGTCGTTTCATGAGATTAAAACCCTGGCCACCCTTCATAAATCGTACCCAGCACCCCTAAAGTTATATATTATTCAACACCTTACCTGAAATACGGAAAAACGAATCTAGGCTCTACCAAATTGTCAATACCCGAACCAATACGTACGTCTTGTCGCATTTTACTGCATTTTTTCAGAGTTAAACCCAAATAAAATGGTTTCTGTGCATATTATAGTATCATCATATGGACGGGATGGTGTTTTACAAGTCACAAGGGTAGAGTTTACACGGATACTTTTATTGGAGAAGTGTCAATAGTAAAACATGGTGGCATCTATTTACTGTTAGTAGTAGACAAATTTCAACTTGAAGGATTATGTTACCGTTAAAAGTTTAGATATCGTTTAGAGAGATAGAGTGTAGCTGACACACAAAAACAGTATTTTTTTATTTCACTTTTAATATTTAACCGTTGGTACGGTAATACTAGTACATTTGTGCTTTTTTTTATATTTAAATATATATTTATTAATAATAATAATACTCCAGACAATTACACAGATTGTGTGACCCCAAACTAAGCAGTAAGCTTGTACTATCGGTACCACACAACGAACTCTGGGGGCGTTCCCAGTAACACCGAGACTCCAAGCCAATTTAGAAAAGTTCGTTTCCTAAATTGACCTGACCGGGGATCGAACCCAGGTCACTAGCTTGGAAAGCTGATGCATATACCACTGCGCCAACGGGCCAGTCGAACGACAAATATTTTATAAATATAAATAAATAATTGGAAATCCAGGGTTTATTTGACAACCCAGTTTAGTAAACGAACTTTAGTTTTTGACCAGTAAAATTCGATACGTTAAAATAATAATAATAATAAATTTTGTACGTCCACAGGTACACTGAAAAAATACTTTAGTCGGTTTTACAAAAATTTTACTAAACTAGAGGGTTAATTTCGGACTAACACAGGGTAATTGTTGATGTCACTAACTTTAAAATGTTGAAATATTTACAAAACTGTTTTGTAATTTACGTACGAGTATGTTGATGCACACCATCAACATACTCTTGAACAAAACTCTTTAGTAAATTTAACACACAATTTTGTAAATTTTATTACGTTACAACGCGTAAGTTCAATCATTTTATTTTATAAATTGAACATTTGTGATAATGTAAAAATAATTATTATTTTAGTGAACTTTGGTTGGCTTTACAAAAAAACAGATCAACCCTCGGAGTCCAACTAAAGTATTTCTTCAGTGTTCTCAGTAATCAACGCGGCAGGTATATTTTAGATCTCCTTTGATCCTGTGATAAGTAAACTTAAAAAGTACCTACATGTTTTATAGTTTCTCCTTCATGAATATTCAGACAGTTCTGTTAACAACAAAATGCTAGAGACAGAAACAAAATGCATGGACACAATAAAATTCAATCATGTTGCAGGCGGTTAGTTTGCGTCCTACAATCGTGTTTTATGGCGACATTGCTCCCACGCCGACGACGAATCAACAGGCCCTGGAGATGAATGGAACCATGTACTAAAATATATCGGACAGTCAGTCTTAAAACATACTTGTCGGAAATCGTTTGACTGAGTAGTTCCATAAGCTTAATTCATTGTCTGAACATTACAATACACAAAATAAGATTCCTATGTCATTTATATCTACATGATATACAACTTGCACCTCAGATTTTTGACAAAATTATTTTATTGAGATTACTTTAATTACTTTATTATTTATTACTTTAATTTCATTAAATAGAAAAACAAACTTGCACATAAGCGTATGCAGAGGATTGCCTAGGAAGAGACAGAAGAGAGTACCGGGTTTACTCCTAGTCTAATTAGATACTAATTACAAAGAAACCTTTTGCATAAGTTAAAAATTTATACAAAAATACATTAAGTAAGTCTTTGGTACATCTACTATCAATTGTATTCTTCTTGAAAAACATATTAGTATACATTATTTCCCGTCTACTAATTACTAAATTTAAATACAGCTGTTGTTACGTACACCTGCACAAATCAAAGTCGTTACGAGAAAGATTATTGCATCTCTATCAGCCGCTTGATGACTTCATATCAAACTAATTACTAATTCACAAGTTTACAACCCCTTTCAGATAGGACACTCACATATAGACATTGGTTAAGGCCCCTATACACGACAAGATAAAAACCGTTGCGATAATGTGACTGACGCTATCGTCATTCTTTCGATGCGTGGGCGAGAACAGTTAATGCTAGTAAACTGGCTTTCACAGGGTCGTCATTATTAATTACGATCGTTATTTAATTGTTAACGATTAATCATGATTGCATAATTAAATAAACTGTAAAAATAAAATTATTCACGTAACGCAAAATACTTAAATGATTGCTTATTAGACAATAATTAGGTTAGGTATTTGACTGTTTCTCAAACAATCATTAGTTTTAAAGTAACCGCTAGATATCTTCATCAACATCATTGTAAAATAATGCTTGTAGTACATTTGATAAATGTAAGACTTACTGGCTATTCAATGTGAGTTTTCATGGTGATCAGTAATGAGATATATTCTAAATTCCGTCTCTTTAATCACTAGCGCTAAGACGAGTGTTAGTTTTATTGACTCCCTTCGTGTTTCGTGTGGGAGTCCGGATTTCCGGAGCGAAACATATTACAAACAGTTCAGCATCATCTCTTTGGCTTATCTCACTCCATCGCCACTAATATCTGACCGATAAATCAATAATTTCAAATATTGGTTTTAATGGTTTTAATTTAATTTAATTCAACGTATAAAACATTCCAATTTAGAAAACAGTCAAGAGTCGACTATCGGGATAGTTGACTCTTGATATCATAACGGGATATGATACCAAAATAATGAAACGTAAACGAGACGTAATTTTTAATAAAAAGTGGTTATATACTTTCACATCAATTAAGACAATGTATAAATTACATTATTTTACATTTAATTCATCGGATTTGCAGTGTAATATATTTTTATTACAACTAGTTGTACCCGCGATTTCGTTCGGGTGGAAATTTTTTCCATGGCTTTCTCGGATTATGTTTAGTTAGTACATGTATATGTTTATATGTACAAAGGCTGTTTTTGAAAAAAGCCTACGTTTAATCTACATCTGTCTCCGGACACATACTATTTTTGTACCAAACTTAATCATAATTAGTTCAGCGGTTTAACATTTCTCACACAAAGTTCCACCCCCCTTTTCACCCGTTTAGAGGTAGATTTTTAATAAAAAAAAAGTAGCCTACGTCCGTCCTCTGGTGTCAAACTATCTCCATATCAAATTTCAATCAATGCCAGTCTGGCGGTTTCTCAGAAATTTGAAAAAATCAGAAAGCTTCAAAGAAAATCGCAGAAATTTATTTTTTTAAGGTTATCGATATCGTATATAGTCTACATTTGGTCAATCCCATTATCTTACTATGTACCAATTTTCATCAAGATCGGTCAAGCCATTTTCGAGTAAGGACATACACACAGACAGACAACCGAACAAAAATTTAAAAAATGGTAGAATAGAAGTCAGTAAATCAAGAACAGAATATTTATCACAAAATTTGACAAAAAAAAATGTATTGACAGACCGAGCCTACAGATTTATATAAAAAACAAACAAAACAAAAGTGAAAACTTATATTATATTCTAATTTTAAAATATAAATATGAGTGCCTGTGATGAGTGCGCACGACGTCGACTGGAGCCGAGTATATACGATTCAGCCTAACAGACCCGAGCGTGACGGTTTAATTTCGTTTACTGTTTAGTCTGAGCGCAAAACGCGCCTAAAGAAGTTTTCACTACAATATGGTAATACAGATATACCATAGATGTTAATAACTAGTTTATCACCTCAGGTAATGAATAATTTGTCCCCACGTCCTATGTAATCGATACTGTAGAACCAACTAAATAAAAACAAAACAAAAGATAGTCACGCAACATTAACACCACGTGCTGATAAATACGCACATTTATCTGACAGATAGTTAGGGCGTACGAAGGAGACGCTCGTGTGCGACTAGCTTAACTTTTTAATCGGTCGCATCAATCAAACAGCCCTTAATGAATTGTTGGTTTGTTCACAACCAAGGGTGAGCTTCAATAATCTTACGAGTGATAGAGTTACACAGTGGGAGGTTTTTTAAGATCAGTTGTTTTATTGTGTCCATGTTTGACGGAAACCAGCGATAGGGAAAGGGGTAGCAATAAATAATTGTTACCAAAATAAAATTGTTGCTCTTTATCACTGCGCATGTTGCTTGAATGAAATATAAAATGTGTTTATTAGTGAAGACCTGTTATAAAGATATTAGATAACAACACGCTATTAATAAAGTGCCAACCGGTCACATTTTCATGAATAACTTTATTACAGTCGACAGTATTTATGTTAACAAAAAACAAAAAATTGAAAATGTAACATATTATATGAGTTTTTATAGGAGTTGTCGACTACTAAAATCTTTTTGTTTTGATTATTTACTATTTATTTACTGCATAGACTGTGATCGAATTATAAAATTACGTAAAACAGGGTACGTACCACAATTTAAGACTTCTAGTAACTTGGAGTATATTGTGTTCTGTGACAGTGACCTTCACAATCAGTGACGAATAACTGATGAGAAATAATGCACAATATACACAATTCAGTCAATTTTCAAACCATTTTCTGCAGAAGGGAAACATCATACCTAAATTCATTTTTATACGTTATTGTTATATCATGTTAAATAAATAAATAATTCACGTTTATCCCTTAAGTTTGCAAGTGGAAAAATAGGGCTATAGTATCTACCACCTGTTCTACGAGGAGAATAAAAGGTAAGCTTTGAAACCTAATCGAGGCCGATTGGTGCAAGGAACCAGGCAATCACGAGTCCCCAGCAGCGCGTCTTAGCACTGCAAGTGAGCTTAAGAAGATTATTCAGCTCACATGTTACGTACATCAAGCATTTGTGTGGTTCCGATATAGTCCATAGAAGATCCTGAAGGCTTCACCATGGTCCGAGGATGACCACCAAAGTTTTAGTGAATAAAAGTCCCACATAACCCAATATCACTTCTGGAGAGCGGGATATTTTTTTATATAATTTTTCTCCCATGTCACCAAAAATAAAATTACATACATAGATCACGTTATTAGGTTTTATAATTGTACGTTTTTAAATTTAAGCTTATAAACCAGTTTCGTATAATCGTGGGAACATCATTAAATTATACATTATACAAATAATAGACTCCCACCGACCTGCACACTCAATTCAAATCTTTCCTCGCTGATGCTCTATGATGAATTAACTGCGTCGATCTGTATCAAATGTCATGTCCGTTACTTTATCAGCTACCACATTGTTAATATAACATTTCCATATTATGTTTATAACAGATTCATATCGTGTCGTATGAAATATGTTTTCTGTCACGTTTCAATAACATTCGTGAAACCGTCGAGTAACTCTCATAAAATGATAAACAACACAATCGCCGATTCTAAACTATTATAATATCTGTAGAAGTTAGAAGTATAACAACAATATTACGCCACTGACTATGTATGAGAGTATATATATACATATTTTTGCTTATGCTTCCAAGCTGGGCTAGGAGTATATGGTGTCAACTATACCGCGGATAGAATTTATTAAATAAAGGTTATATGAAGGTACGTTTAGGTGAAAATTTGTCTTGTTGTTGTCGTAATAAATTAGAATTTTTACAAGGTATTATAAAACATTCACGATTTGCTGTAAGTCTATTCTAAATTGAATTCTAAATAGAATTTATTTTGTACATAAAAACATATTTTTATAAATCTAAATTTTATTTAAATGCTCACATGCTGTACTACGCTGAGAAAATAGTTGTAACTTTCAGTAATTATTTAAGCTATAATATATAGCTTATAAATATAATAGTACAGTGAAATTAACCAAAATATCAAAAAGATATGATTAGATTGTAAACGCATATCTACTTAGCACAAGTATAAATCGTGATCGCTTTCAATCACACAAATTCTGTCTATCACGAAATGACCAATTTTCGAAGAGAAAGATACTCATGGTATCTGTTTTCCAATTCAGTCATGGAACAGACCAAGTGGTACACATTTCACTTTCTAATAACATTACTGTAGTTTTAATATCAATTTGTCGGACAAGATGAGTAATTACACTGCCTCAGTGATCTTGACAAATGCGTTGTAAAATATGTACCACATCAATTTGATTGGATTCGGTGTCTAGTGAATGCATTTCAGATGGAAATGGCCTGCAACCAGAGACAACAATTTTGCATCGATTTTAAATATGTCATATTTATGCTAGTTTTCACCAATCGACCTTAGGCAATCGCTTTAGTAAGGAGCTTTATCTAAATCACTCTTATCTAAAGTACATGTATATAAATACTATGGGCGATACCTAAATACCTCATGTAAGTCCTAAATGTTGGTGAAAACAAAAATATCGCTTAGATTCGTTTAACCTCGTGACCGCCTGCGTACTACACATAGAACGTAAAAGAACGTAAATTCTACACTTTTTACATGAGTTTTTGCTTGAGAAAGTAACATGTAACGACATCTATTGGTTTGTTAGGAAACTAAACAAAAGTCATTTGACACGTTGACAGCTGATTTTTTTTGCAAAATGGCGTCGACAAGCAGAAGTGTGAACGTGCGCTCGGGCAGAGGTAAGTTTAATCCCATTTAATTTTTGTAATTTTTATCAATTTTATCAAAATTTTTGCACTAATTGCTTGATAAACTAAATAAAATATAAATTACAGTATTATTTTAGGAAATAGAGCAATATCGTACATGTTGTGACACGGGTTTCTTTTATGTCCTCTGGGTAGAACGTATTCAGGGTATTGAGATAAGGTCAGGCAATTTATGTAGAACATTGTCAGATATCAATAGTATGAATATTTTTTTCTTTTTCAGTGTTATGTGAGGAAAATATATTGGAAGTCCTACAAAACTCCGATATTGACTATGATTCTGATGTATCAGATAATGACCCAAGTTATCAGCCTCAGAGTGACAATCGCACCACAAAACTTCACACAGAAAATTCTTCAGACAGCTCATGCGATGACGATTGTCCTTCGCCTGAAATGGCGCCTTCGCCTGTTTTGTCAGTGAGCTCTATGAGAGCTCCATCGCGTGTCCGAAGGGGTCAAGCTAGCAGAGGAGTCCGCCGTGGATCACGAATACGGGCGAGAACATCCAGTTCACGCGATGAAATACAAAATCGATGGACAGGAACTACTTTTGACCCAGAAATAAGGGAGCTTCAACAACCCACATATGTACCAAAAGACTGTGAAGGGTGGCAGAATGTAAAATACCTCGAACAGTATATTGATGACCAGATTTTAGACGTTATTGTTTTGTCTACTAATAGAACAGCAGTTGGACTTACAGGAAAATCATTATGTCTTACGAGAAAGGAGCTGAAAGTATATTTAGGTATAGTGATGATAATGTCGGCACTACAATATCCAAAAATTGATATGTATTGGATGCAAAAATGGAGAGTCCCGGTTGTAGCGAATGCAATGAACCGGTCACGCTTTTATGCTATAAGAACTAGAATAAAATGTGTTTACGATGAAGATATAAGCGAAGAAGACAGAAAGAAAGATAAAATTTGGAAGATACGTCCACTTTTTGACCGGATTTTACAAGGTTCCTTAGAACAAGATCGTTCTCAAGATATGTGCGTAGATGAAATGATTATTCCATTTTCTGGACAATGCCACATGCGCCAGTACTGCCCTAAAAAACCGAACCCGCTAGGGTTAAAAGTCTTTGTACTAGCTACTCCAGATGGAATTGTTTGCGATATGATCATATACCAGGGGGAAACTACTGTCCCAGAACTGATAGCCCAAGGGTTTGGTCTAGGTGAAGCAATGGTTTTATACCTTACACGTTCTCTATTGCCTGGACATCGTTTGTATTTTGACCGTTATTTTACCAGCGTAAAACTGTGTGTGGAACTACTAAACCGAGGTATTCATGGAACTGGGACTATTAACAGGAACAGAATCCCAAAAGACTGCGTTTTTATGGAGGAAAAACAGTTTAAAAAGAAATCTCGTGGAACGAGCGAAACACGCATTCGCAGTGATGGAAAATTGGCTGCAACGGTGTGGTTAGACAACAAACCTGTTTGGATGATGTCTACAATATATTGTGACCAGAATAAAGATGAATGCAATAGGTGGTCTAAGCAACGCAAACTTTATGAACGTATTCCAAGGCCTGAAGTTATTCGGTTTTACAACAAAAATATGGGCGGAGTGGATTTAGCAGATCGAATGCTTTCGGTGTGCCCGTCTAGAAACAGAACAAAAAAATGGACTGTTCGTGTCATCTCTCATTTATTTGATCTAGCTATTGTTAACTCGTGGTTACAATATAGAAAACAAAAGTTGACAGAAGGGACAAAGACCTCAGATATTCAACAGTTACGAGAGTTCAAGCTTGATTTAGGTATCACGTTTATTGAAGAAAATAAAGAAAGTAGTGACAGTGAAAGCGATCCTGATGAAGTGGAAGAACTCATGCCAAAACATAAAAAGCGCAAGGTTGCTATTGTCCCTTTGCCTACAAAGAGAAAACGACACCAAAAAGCTGCCCATCTTCCCGAATATGCAACCAAACAGTCGCGTTGCAGAAATCCTGGCTGTGACAAGAAGACCACTGTCTTTTGCAAGAAGTGTAATATTTTTTTATGCTTCATACCAAATAGGAACTGTTTTACTAATTTTCATGAGACTGACTAGATAACTAGATTTACTTATGATTACATTGTTTTTGTACTGTTTCCTAAGAATTTTTTTTAAAAATAACTATATTGATAAGCGTTGATCTCAATTTGATTAGTAAGAAGTTTTTAGAATTTATTTTTGTTAAAAATTTATGCCTGGCTGAAAATGTCTTAGTTGAACAAAGATGCTAGGTATTTTGTGAAGTTTGATAGTTTTGTGCTAATGTTAATCTCTATGAAAACTCATAGTAAGAGGTTTGTAAGAATTTATTTATGAATAAAAATTAAAAATGTTAACTCTCACTTGAAGAAAGTTTATGTTTGTGGATTTTGATAAAAAATTTAAGTTTGTTTGACTGATTTGTACTTATGTGACGTTTTTTTTTTTAAAATAAATGAGACTGCTTTTATAGTAATTGAAATGTTTCATTTTTCTCTTGAGAATTAATAAGTTTTAATCGAATAATTTTTTATGTTCTATGTGTAGTACAACCTTATAGAATCAATTTGTCCTATACAAAGAACGTAATGAAAATGAAATTTTTCACGACAAAAAAAATTTTCTCTAAATTTTCCATGTAATCTTAGGCCCTCAGAAGTACACAGCAAAAATTTTAAAAAGTAAATCCAAAAATTGAAAGTTCTGTAGTCAGGAGGTTAAATTGTCTTAAAAGTTACCTAAACTTTAAGATTTGTTAGTGAACATGGCCATTAAACTCACTCATTTAAAAAAAATCACTAATACACACGATGTAATAAAATTAATATAATATTGAAGCTGCTGATTTTCCCGTTTAAGTCTTACATGTGAGAAGAAACAGTATAGCAACTGGGAATAAAATTAACAGTGCTCTGCCCGCACTAACTAGCCGCGTGATTATATTTCTATCTGTCAAAATAACCATTACAATGCTGCACTGGTGCCAACTTTATTGTAAGGTAATGAGGACTGGCCATGGTCGAAATGATCTTTTAGAAGTATGTGAGATGTCATCCTGGCGGACAGAATACAGCGACAGCGTTGGATGAAAGTATTATTGTAGAAACGAAGAAAGGAATGCTTACGGTTCGGGCATGTAAAAATAATGAGTACAGAACGACCAATAAGGAAAAGCCAGAGAGTTTGCACACCTCGTCGAACTTGTGTGAGGAAAACGATAAGTTTTGAGCAAGCAAATCTATAAGGACCATGACGCTTGGCGGTTAGATCTCCCGCCTCGTTTTCAGGGATTCAGCGTTAAGATATGTAGGTTTTAAGTCGTAAAAGTCGGACTGGGGCAATAGTTGTCCTATTTGATTCCGCTTTGCCATATGCATATAAGCTTTGCTTGTAATTATAAGAATTTAGATAAAGCGACGTTTAAACATAATGTGACTCCATCTACTCCCAATGAGAAATAAATTGTACTTATGTAATGTACTCACACTATGTCCGATGTGCTTACATATTCAAGAGGTGATTCCTAGGTGTGATCTTCAACAAGTGGCTCTCCTGATTTCTTCTTTGAATTTCACTTACAATTTTTTTCTAGGTGCCCACTATTCCCCTTAACGTCACCTCGACCTATCTTCACCTTTACAACGAATGACACTCTTTCAGCTCTCAAAAATATTAATTAATATTTATTCGACAATTCATTTCAATTATGATAAGAACTGTTTCGTATCCTAATTTATGCATTTAATTTCAATATAGAGAAATATACACAATGTGAAAGATGGTTATATCGAATGATAATCAACTTATCTTACTGTTCTTAATTTGGGGCAAATAAAAATAAAAGCTTTAACAGTTTCTACTTTCAATTTTTGCGTATCGTAACTCAGGCCATAATTGTTATCACTTTTTCTATATAAAACTAACCTTAAAATACTAATTAATATTACTACTCTCAAAAAACCAAAGCAAATATAAATTACTTACTAAGGAAACTACGATAAGTAATAACCTCGATTTTAGTCATTTGTAGCTAAAATATTACTATAAAAACTGATATGAAAACAGCGAGTAAATAAAAATATGATAAGTAAATATTATCTGTAATTAATTTAATTATTTTTCATTTGAACACCATTCGATATGAAGTTAATGTATAGAAAGCAAGTGGTCCGAGAACATTAGTCTTATTCGAAATCAGAACACGTTTGTGGAGCGTCCAAATCTAAGATCACGAGAACACAGAGATAATGGCAATTGTTGATTCTGATACATGACATACTAAACACATGATTTGATTAGTATGTAACACGGTATACATATGTGTCTATACGGTTATACGATATGTATGTTTCTGCAGATGTTTAAAGGGGAATAATCTGGCGCCGACCAGATTAGGTAAAAGTTTAAATTATGTTTTAATTCAAGAATGTTGTCACTGTGACTTGTAGAGTTTTAAAATTAAAAATGAAATGAACCTAATACAAAATTAAACCTACCTAAAATACTAGTTATTATCTGTATAGTTATATTACATACTAACGTCCCGCCCCGACTTCGCATGGCTAGAATTTTTTTTGAAAATAAAATGTATCACATGTTTCTCGCTGATAATAAAGCATTTCATAGTTGAAAGAATTTACGAAAGCGGTTGGGTAGTTTTTTAGTTAATCCATTATATATGAACAAACATAGTTCACCTCTTTGTAATATGAGTATAGATATAGATAAATATAGTTATATTATATCTGTCTACTCAACAGAGCTATATAGCAAATATACATGTAGTGTGTGGGTATTTATATAAGTATTTATCTAAAATTATTTTTTCTCATTTTAAATTGCTTCATTTATAAGTTAAGGCTAAAAAAATTTCCTGAGGTTGCCGTAATAAATGACCCATTTAAAACCCCACAAAAAGAAATCACAATACTATTATGTTTTATTAGCGTAATTATATCTCGTTATACGGTAATAATCGTTACATTTTTTACCAATATGCAATTACACTTTTCATAGTAATTTATCTATATAAATAAAAATGATACGCTTTTCGTTGGTAAGCGCATCACCTGAGAAAGGCTGCACCGATTTGACTATTTTTTGTTTAAAAATGTTTGTAGTAATCCGAATTGAGTTTTTGTAGAAAGAAAAATAGGAAAAGTTTCTCAGAAACTCTTCAAATTCAGGAAAACCTGAACTTCCTTTTGTCTATTACATTTTTGTAAGAACTCAGGATTACAACTCACAAAAAATAATAAATTAAGGCGACACATTGATAAACAATAATTTAATCCAAAATAGTCCTGGTCTACGCAAAAGTGCGCGCGCTAGCTTACGAAAAACACGAAAAAATAGTTATTTTTGTTTATTTTAAAAACTACAATTAATTTTAAAAACTCCAACTGTAATTTTGAAGAATATGTTTAGATTAAAACTATAGAGAAAATTTAGAAACATAAATCTGTCTCGTTACTCCTAAATATGTAAATTTCTGTTTCAAAAGAGGTATTTTTTTTTGTGTTACAAAAATTAACCAATCTTGTATCGCAACGGCAAAATAAATTCAATGAAATGAAGAATCAGATTACCAAATATCACTTTCATACGTTTTGCAGTCTCTTAGAAAAATTGATTCCTGCCATCAAAATTTCCAAAGCGTCGCCTTAATTGCTGAGTTACCTAGCCTAAAATGATTATTAAATCTCGGGTCTCAGGTCCGGTACTCGTCCAAATCCATTTAGGAAACAAACTTGTCTAAATTTTTCTCAAATCTGGGAGTAGCTGGGTGCTCCCCTTTTGTTGTACGGTACCCGTAGTAAAAACCTACGACTTAGGCAAAGATCATACTCCACTAAACTGAATAATGTATGTATGTAAAAATCTATCAATACATTTAAGGATTTAGCATGCCTAACAAAAATGCTGTATAAGGAACTGTGAGCAAATAAGCACCTACAATTGAAAACAATCGACTCATTTTCTTCTTACTCACTATCGTCTAACAAGCCTAAAAGTATTTCCCATTTCGTAATACAGCACAAAACTCGACAAAACACTTTAAACAAGGCTTTGAAGCTACAATCAAAAAGCCAAAATATGCGCAAATTGCCTACAATGATGGCGACTGCGCTAGATTTTAAGGCTAAATGCATCGTTCCAATTTGGAGTAATTGTTCTAAATTACGTCTATCAACCACTAGCAGACAACTAATGGATGTGATTGTTTCTCTTGACAATCACTTAAGTGCTAAAGAAACGTAATTTCTATAAAATGCTCACGTCGCAGTAATAATACACAAAACAAATTAAAATATTAAGTTTTAACTGCTTCTAAAAATTATACACTACCGATTTACTGTTTTTTATTTAAATTGCATAAATATAATTGTAAAACTGGCCACGTACAAATTGTACCATCCGCAAAAAAGTTTGTAGTGGAGCTTTATTTTTTTATGAAAAAAGGTAATCAACATAACGCAATCCTTTTTTCTACAATCTACGCGTTGTTCTCGTTGTTCATGGCTGATTTTTAATTTTTACGAATTTTGGTATTAATATAACGGGACAACCATTTTAATTGATTTTTCGAAAGAATAACATAAAATGACATGTTACACAATTTTAAAATCGTGATTCGGTGACTTTTTGGCTAGAACAGGAGAAGTGAGGTTGTCATTTTATTTATATTTTCTATTTTTTACTAAAATGATAGCATAGCAATAAAATGATATTGTGTTTTAAAATTCTGTATAGGTGAAAAAAATGGAGTAGGTTTAAATAAACATGTGTAACTGAAGTTCCCGCGCTCTTCCAAGAAGTCCTTTATTACTTCAGTAAAGCCTACTATCACTTTACTGCAAAAGTTTTACGATAAGAAAAAACTAATTTACTTGTGTTCGTCATGAATTATAACCATACTGTGACGTGTGCATTGCATTGCCTAACTGTTCAACTCACCGTGAGTCTACATATGATTGCGTGACATTGGCAAATGTGCTAATCTGCGCACCATGCCATGATGGAAAAAAAATAGTGATTCAAACAGTTTTTATTCGATATTCGATACTCCACATAACGACCTAAAAAATATATTTATTATATTATTTGAGCCACCAGAGTCAAAATTCAATTTTCGAAGTTCATTCTTCGCTTACAATAAAAATGAATAGAATGTTTAATTATCGCTAGACATTGTAAGAATTATCGAAATACTTTTTGAATTGAAAAGTACGCTTGTGTTCAATTTCAATTTAGTTCATTCACTCCTATTGTTTAAAAATTATTGAGACATACAAATATTCGATGTAGATCACTCTTCCAAATAATTAGCATAAAATTTTGGCGTTACAATAGTATCAAAGCACTGTGCACGCTATATTATGATTTATCGAGAGCACAATCATAAGAGGCCGTCAAATATCATTATCATTAAGTGATGGATGGCTAATTCTTAAGTTCTATCTGATCGCATGCCGAATAAAGATGCGTGGGACACTACACACAATGCATCATTTAAAACATACAGCCTGTATCAGAAGTAGATCGAACTCTGTGATCCGGGAAATGAACACCCTTTAAAGGTCATAGAAAATCCATTTAGTTGAATAAAAAGCTTAGTTCGTAGCGGTACTTTCAGAAAAAATATATAAAGCTGCGTGCTTTTCTGCGTTAATTTAGAACAGTTTTATGCGCAACCGATAAAAGCCACTAGGGCTAACAGCGAAGAGGAGAGGGAGTAGTCGGTTCGAATCTGACACTAGAACACACCCGAGCGTAGAGACCAGTTCAGTATCCGTTGGGATTACCCTTCTCAGAAAGAAAAAAGAACTGAGTTCTATGGTCCCTTTGAGGTATAAAAAATTCAAACTTCTAAGGCAACGCAATCAACAAATACGGCCATTTACGTAGGTAGGTAGGTACTCAAACAAAAATCTATAAGGTACTTCCTATAGGGTTCCCAAAAACCTATGGTCTGAGCATAAAAAAAATCAAAAAATTGCAAATTTGTTACATCATACTTTTTGCCATTACAGACTAACATTTGCAGTTGGAGAGTATGGGAGAACGCGTCCTTCAACTGCGAAATCGGACGCAATTTTTTTGTGAAAGACAAATACATCGCGAGTCTGAATCGCACTTGGCTAGAATTTCTACATATGTAGAAAGCTCTGTGACGATCTATATTTTGCGATTCCCGGTTGATAACTACTGACTGGTACTGGTACTTAAGTACTACTGCTAATTCTGGCCAACTTTTTATCATTTATTTTGTACTGTTAGTTCCACATTAATTTTAATCACATAAATTACCCACACGTGATATTATGTAACAGTTTAGTAACAAGAAAGAGGGTAGAATGGATTTCCTGCGTGTAGTGGGGCTGCATAAAAGCCTGATTTTGGGCTTGTAAGAGTCAGTTGTCGAGCAGTCGTCGAATAGTCAAGGACATAATAGTTGTGATGAAGAATTGATAGCGTATTCATAGCGATCAGTGTTTCTGTTACGTCATATTTAACAGTACTATGTAGTTCATAGTTAAAAATGAAACCACTTCATTTTTCTGAAATATAAAAAGCGACGATGACCACTTAAATATAAGCGATACTGTCACTTTAGTTATCAAAAATATTATGGGAATCGACGTAAGCTTACGCAATTCCAAAAATACGGATTTTTTTCTTTTTACGATGATGTAATGTAAGATATGGATGTAATCGGTATTTTTGTGAAACGTTATGTTTTATAATGTCAAATTTTTACCCTGGACACAATAGAACACCCTCTCAGGATATTCGACCATTTATTATTCTTGTTTAATGAATGTATAAAAAATACCTATCAAAGACATAGAAATATGTATGTAATAATGTACAATTACATTAAAATATAACAATAACATACCAATAATCTTCATAATGCGAAACTGTCTCTGTTTGTCACGTTTTCACTTTTAAACCTTTAGACCGATTTTAATGAAATTAGGAATTGAGATAAATTAAACTTGGAGAAGAACATAAGAAGTCTACTTTTTTTTCATTTCGCGCAAACGAAGTTGCGGTAAACAGCTAGTCTTACATAAAATCCAAATTATAACAAAATTGATGGTTTTATGTCCCAATATATTGAAATAAAATTAATGCAAGAACCAACAATACAAGTATCCAGGCGAATATATTGGAAAGAATAAGTTATACGCTCGACTTTCTCAAACAAACTGACAGGAGGATCGTAATTATTATTTAACATCCCATCAATAACTGAGACGACGCTAATGTTCAAACAAAAGTTCGATACAAGCAAACAAATTTACCGAAATTGTTCACCGACTGGCGAATAAAAATTACGACCGGTTTCTGAGCCCGCGGCCTGAAGACCTACTAAGAAAAACATCCTCAACGCGTAAATATAGCATTCTTTGTTATTCCATTGAACATTCAATGAATGCACTTAAAAAAATTTTTACGACGCCGCGCAATGTATACCAAATAAACTTGGAAAAGTAATTCCAATGCAGCTTCAAGGTAGAGGCAATGCGCGAGAGTCTGTTTCGGATTCATTCGTACTATTCTCCAATATTTATACCCCCATAAAATTCGAACACGCTTTGAACGGTCACAAAATGGACAAACGTTTGTATTCTTCTATCAAAAGAAGTACTACAACGAAATAAAACCTGCGCTTGTCCTGTGATTTTAGAGTAAATCACATCGATTATCTTTATGTTTACTTACGACTATTGAGTTTAAAAGCTTTAGTGTTTCATATCTGACATACCAAATGTACTATTAATAAAAAATAAAAGACATAAAACAAAACCCGACTACGTAATGAATAAAAACTTACAAACAAGATAAAATAACCGTAATATCTTGAATTTATGGCCTCCGATTTTGATAATGAATTTTTTTTTTTAATGTAGAAAATATTAACACGGTTTTGACCCAAGTGTAATACATTTTGGAAATGGCCTCGTCAAGCTCTTGCATTAGACTTTTTTTTGGACCTTAACGTGGTTTACAGCAGACGTCATTCTGAATTATCAAAAAAAACCAACTGGGATCCGACATATATAGGCGCATTACTAAGCTGAGACGTAACCAATCATACCTCGTATCATAATATACTTACCTCGATTAGTTAAATAGTTTCAACTCTGGGAGGGAATGGATGTATGTAGAATAGATACATACACACATATGCATATATAATTTATTGTACGCTGCTAAAATCATAAACCTCCTTGTTTTGGCGTAGTCGGAATAAATCGAACGGAATATCAGGAATTAAAGTTATTATATGTAGGCTATACTTAATTAAACCATCGTAGGTTATTTCTGCAAAGTAGACAAAAATTATGGCACTAATGAATGAATAGTAATTTGACATGAAAATTCTACGACAACCATATAATACGTATATAGTAGAATAATAATTAAGTTAAAGCCATATTTTACCAGTAATGGAAAGCATCTATTGGACTATCGACTCGGAGATTCCCAATCAATTTACTACATTGCCGAAGTTTATTCGCTATTTGACAACTTAATGGTATTTTCAGTGTCGATCGCTCTTAATTAGATAGCCAGTATGGCCCGAGGCTGGTTAAATATTTTAATTTTAATGTCTGTTGCGCGCCACCCACGTTTATATATAGTTTTTGCGATAGGCAGCCTTTATAACATGTTATTAAGCAATATTTTTTATTACTAGCAGATGGCGGTATCTACGATCTATAAAGATAATCTTTTATTCTATTGCCTGTAAGTTGTTGTGAATAAATCTGCAAGTTCATACTTATATCACACTTAATGTTCTCAATAAAAAACTGCATTGTAATATCACTTGTATCGAATCTAATTGAATAGGATAAGTACGAACATACGTCTGCGATGGAGGTGTGTGACTCTCCGTAAAATGTATTTCAAAAGTACTGTTAGAATACAAAATATTATATTTTAAAATTATGTGCGAATATTTTTTCTTCCATGTTGGTCTGGAAAGGAAATAAAAATACAGAATATGCCGGTTTGTATCATCATGCACATGTAGTTCGAGTTGGTCGTCCACCAGGATCCTTAAGTTTTTTTTACTTATGGAGATGAGACCTATCATTATCTGATTACTTTTGCCATCTGTAAGTCCAAATATTAATTGCTAGAAGATGTGATTATGTTGTACTTTGATGCTCTGTCTATCATGAAAGTGAAATCACTCACAATGTTTTTAAGTGTGCGTATTAGTGACAATCAAAAGTAAATGTGTAATAGTATGTAACTTTTTTTTCAGTTCTCACGTCTTGACACATTTAATATTCGCAGCATAATCCATGATTTACAAAAAGCAAGTATGATACTATGTCGTTTTATGAATTGTTGAGCCTAGAGCATTAATTTTTTTGTGTACTTACAGATAACACATGATAGTCCAATTAAAATATTTTCAAATTATTTTTTCAACCCTTACACGTCAAGCAGACTCATCCGGTGACAGCCGGCAGGCACACGTCAGAACCCGCGTAAAGTAAAACGCGGACGACAGATTATAGGAGTACTTGTCCGCTACTGATGTCGCCAGATGATAACGTCTCGTGTGATGATGAGTTAATTCGATAGGCACTGCGCTTTATATCACTTCAAAATACAAATAAGATATGACATCTCTTGTACGATGTTCATTCCACGACGACCGGAGCCATCACTTTGCGGTCACAAATTAATTAACATTCGCATATCTGCGAACGCTATTTACATGTCAAGTAATAAAATGTATTACAACAATCGTAATTTTGGTAGCGTACATTACATTCTTTCGTAAGTCTTCTTACTTCATTAAAAAAATATACACCTAATTTTATTTCTGGAACACTGCGCAGTATTGAAAACTAAGTGATACCTAAATGAAGCAATATGTTTCTTTATATAATACAACAGACATGTTTTTAAAACAATTTCAATGCCTCTAAAACTTATTTTTTGTAATTATCTTCTTTTTAGATCGCATACATCCAATCAACTCTTAAAAATTATTTTTTAACTAAAATAAATGTGACAATGTGAAATGTTAACTGAAATTAACTGTTGACATGTTTCTTATCGCCTTGATTGTTTTTGGTTGGACTCCTTTATTTTTGTTATTTCCTTCGCCATACAAATTATGGACTGAGGGAAAACTTCCACTAGCGCGTTCCTTTGCGTGAATTGTGAGCCGGTCTTGATGGTTGGACTCAACATCACGCGCATTATGAACCTTTTCGCACAATGGCTGAAAAGAAAAATAAGAACTATTGAAAAGATAAAATCGAATTATGAATTACTTGTTTTCACTGTCATCGCTTTGCATGTGGCTGGAGGTGCCCTTCGCTTCACTTATTTTCATAAAAAGTTCACAAGAAGGTCGACAATCAAGGATTGCCTTCTCGTCAGATATGTTTATTTCTTGATTCCGTAATTTGTGTGGCAAATTTATCTAAGCATTTTAATTAAATATTTTTTTCGCTAAACAAATGGTACTTAGCTATTTACAAGCTTCTCCAGTCTTAACTACTACTTTTTAGAGGTTATACAATAGTTATTATTTGTGTGTACTTTTTTATTGTAGTAAATAAGTATAAATAAATATACATGTACCTATATATATACACATATGGTATGTATATATATACACATATGGTCGAAGACAAAAACGTGCATAATAATGAACATGGGTAATATACTCATACCAGCATAATATGTACCCCGTACTTGATAATTATAATTGATGATGAATAAAATACATACATACACATATCTTCACGCTGTATCCCTAACGGGATAGTCAGAGAGGACGGGGCGCCAAGCGTCGCGGTTCTTAAATACTTCTTTCACTTGCTCAAATGTAATCATTCATTCATGCCTAAATGGTTGGCATTTATTGAGGACTATCCGTTTACAATTTTATTATTAACTGCAAAATTGAGTGGATTGATACAAATTTACTGCAGACAAGAATCATGTTCAATTTTAAAGTACGCCATATCCCTGTAGGGGTTAATAACCCCTGTTGTGTGTTCTTTAAGCCATATTTCATACCAAGGTGTACTGAAATTGTATCTTGTTAGCGGTGATGAATGACTTTTTTTATTGTTTATGCCTTATATCGAATGCATTCTGCTGTTAATAAGCACCAATTCATCCGATTACAACTCGATTTCCATGACAATATTGGTTTTGGCTGGCATTCCATAATTTTTTAACAAATTAAAAACCAATCGGTTATGAAACGAACTATACATTAGTAGCCGCTATAGCAAACACAAAAAGAGTACAAACAATAAGTGTTCTCAATGAACTTAACTTTCAAATGATTTAAAAAAATATTATCTCTTAAAACTCCATTATTGAGTTTCGTCAGTATTCTGGTATCCATAACAAAGAGTGCTAATTACTACCATTAGAATTAGTTGGGCGAGGAGACTCGCAAAATTATGATTAATTCCTATGTTTGTACATGGCCGAACTCAGGAACGTACAAAAATCCTCCAAGCGTCTACAATGCTATTTAGAAGTAATAACACTAAATATCAAACATACCTAGACTAGATTATTATTATATCATTATTATATTAAAATACGGACTCCACATCATGTAGAATAACATCAGAAGTCATATTCATTGCTAGGTTCGCTCTTCCCTAACGAAATATCGGTTGATAGGTTTATGTAAAGTAAATGTGTGTCGTTTAAAAAACTTCTGAAATACGCCACATGACGAGTAATAACCGACTTCAAAAAAAGGAGGAGGTTCTCAATTCGGTTGTATTTTATTTGTTTTTTTTTTAATGTTTGTTACCTTATAACACCGCCATTTATAAAACGATTTGGAAAATTATTTTTTTATTTGAAAGTATATACTTCCAGATTGGTCCCATTTAAAGGTCACTGGTATTGGAGCTTAGGTTTCGTAGATACACCAAATAACACTAAATAACGAGAACTGGTTATAACCTTTATTCATTTAATCAGATGATTCTCTTGTATGTCATTGCGCTCCAGAATTAGAAAAGAAGTTAATTTTAGACCTGCTCTAGATATTTATTAGGCTAAGCTTACTCAAAAAGAAGAAATAAAAATAAAAAATATATTAAAAAAAAGTTATTTCGTACAGTCAACTTTTAAAGCAGCTAGAACCGGTCAACATCTGCAAGAATACGTAATCTGGTTCGACCCAGAGCGGTAGGAAAGGCGCCAAGTGACACCAGAGAAGAAGTTGAACAAGTCTCTCTCGTCGTCGCTATTCGACCATCGCTTTTACTACCGAGAAACAACATCCCCTAATAAAAATGTAGATATGCTATAAGTATTATCATTAAATCTATATTTTATAATATGTTTCACATAATGTGCTCTGCTAGTTACAAGATTATCGCGACGCGATCTCCCCAAACAGTGATGCGAGATCCGTGCCTGTATTGGTCTAACGGTAAACCGCGAATTATAACAATTCAAAGATAACGACAAACGAAAAGTACAAATTGTAGACGTTTTAATGGATTTGACTCTTGATACCGTGTAATCTGTGCTAAAGTGACTCAGTAAGGAATGTTGGTAGCAAAAAATCAATAAAGCTGAGCAGTCAAAAAAAAACGTGAATAAAAACCGCCGACCAGGAATAAAATGTTCATTCAGACACTATTGTGTGGTGTACGTGACTTCTAATCATGACAATGAAAATATAATAGGAAAACAATGAGAACAAATCATTAATTTCTCTGAAACTACCGAATTCTCTGATTAAATTTCTTAGAATATTAACCTAGAATAATCGATTATGCACACATTAAATAAATTGTTAAAACGTCGAAACAGGTGCTTATTGAAGTAACAAAGAAGTTTTTGCGATGTTCTAAAATAAAATTACACTTATTTAAGTGAGTTTACATAATAATATTTACGTAAAAACTGTAATCATAAGTTTTAGATAATCTACTCAAACGAATTATATTAGATTAACCAGAGCACTAATCCATTAACACATACGGTTTTTTTCACACAGGTCAATTAATTTGGATAGGAAGTCAATTCATGGTCGACAAGACCTTGACTTACTAATAGCTACTATCTGTAGTGCACATTTATTACACTGCATTAAAGTTCCGCGAAATAAGTAAGCGATGCGATAATAACCATCGCATCGAGTTCACACGACTAATTCATAGTATCATACTAGTATTAATATGAGATTAACCACTTCCTGTTATTTTTTGTCTGACTCATTCACACACACACACACACACACACGCACGCACGCACGCACGCACGCACACATACACATACATGTCTTCCGCTTTATCGGACAGAGCGCCGAGCTTCGTGGTCCTTACGTACTTCTTTCGCCTCCTCAACTCATCATTCTCCTCATGTTTGATGTGGTCTCAAACAAAAAGATCGAACCGTTACCATTGATATTATCTAACAAAAAATATATGGATAGAACGAATGTATTTAATTATTGGAAAGGATCTAACTATAGATAGACATCATATGTGCAGAAAACAAATCAGTTTACATTCTGAAAACAGGTCGGGTCAAATATACAATACTATGAACGAACCGAACAAAGTCCCAAGTCATTTACTAAAGAACCTCCTATTCTAAATCCTAACATGGAGATAAGCAGCTATTCTTTTTACAATTAAGATTATATTTTTCAATAAATTATAACATATTACAGTTAAAAAATGTGAAGTAAGTAAATGTTAGCAAACTACCTACATACAATACATACCTTTTCCTAACTCATTTATAACATTCTATAATATTATCATAGCATCCACAAATGTGCAAACGGTAAATCATAATCAATTTACAACACACTAATATTAGGTATGAACTTTCGTCCATTTTGGTATCACAGGACGCAAGAATTCTTTTAATATTACCTCTATCAATCATCTGTACTTCCTGTTGCGGTCAAAAACTAATGACTTTGCAGTTTTGATACGTTCATTATTGAGTATCCTGTGATAAAACGTGAGAAGTGACTGACGGATAGGCCTCAGATATAAATATGAGTACTTTAAAATTTACATTTTATCTGTACTAGTAGTAGTGCTGTACTACTAGTTACGCTATAATCTACTATATAATAATACTAACAATTTTAGTGTGGTAGAGCCATGCTGCATTGCGAATTGGGCCGGCTCGCCCGGTGAAATACCACCCTCTCACAGAATATCGGCGTGAAATAACAGCATCTGTTGCTGTTGTCTTTCGTTCGGTGAGTGAGAGTGCTGGTGGCCCATCTGCCCCCTCCCCCTCCTTTCCCTCCTTTCCCTAAACGTTGCGGGCGTCCATGGGCGGCGGTGGTCACTTCCCATCAGTTGATTCGCTTGTTTGCCCCTTGTTTCATACAAAAAAAATCCCTAATTAATCCGCATAAAATGTGTGAGGAGAATGATGAGATTAGAGAAAGCGAAAGAAGTATGTACGGACCGCGACGCTTGGCGCTCCGTCCTCTCTGACTACTCCGTTAGGGATACGGCTTGAAGATATGCATGTATGTATGTAAAATGGTAATGATACAAAACATCTTGCTTATTTTCCTTTTAGCCCCTGACGTAAAAGAAGGGTGCTACAACTTTGACGGCATTGATTGTCTATCTACGACCTGTTTGTCTGTTTGTATGTCTGTGTGTTTCTTGTAGCATCACAGCTCTCGTATGGATGAACTGGATTGCACGTAGATTTTCGAGAATATTGTTAACAATGTTTGGTAAAATTGTAACAGATTATTTTTTGGTGTCACAGATTTTTAAGGATCGTAGCTTTTTTCTTTTGATTTTATGTTAAACGTGATCTATAACAATAGTACCTACAAATAATATTCGTACAAGTTTTAAATAGTATTAGATATAACATAATATTATTTACGATTTTGATTTCACTTGAATCTTCTTATTTTTTTTATTTCAAGAACAAATTTAATTTGTTTTATTATCACTTTGTTTAATAATACATATTTATATTTATTATGATTCTGCAGCGACATCTGTAATGACAGTACAAGATTTCACTATCAACTTACTAATTAATATATTCTTTCATTTTAACAATACACTTCGCGAGATATTAATTTTTTCGTTTAGAACACTTAAAGCAATTTAGATAAGCTCAAATCGAAATGGATGGATGTTCCGATTCGAATCTGCCTTTTTTAAACTAATAGAATTCAGCTCAATCGGCAAACCTCAAATTAATTAAGTCTGCATATGTCTTCGTCAACATTCAGATTGCGTAGCTAATCTAGTTACTAAAGATTACCCGTTTTCCGTACATTAACAGTACATAACATAAGTATAATAAAATTAATCATGGCTCGATAAATAGCAGACGGTAGCTGCCTTACAACCGTTCACCGTTCTTTACACCCTGTTTGAACTGTCATGCGGTCTTGTTAGTCATACCAAGTTGATTTAATGAGTACAGCAAGCACATGCAACTTGCGTTAAACCTACTTTGTAGTCTTTAAATTAATACACAATAGCTGATACTACAACTAATTTAGTATTGAGTGGCACTTGTAACTTTCGCATTTTCTCCAACGTTAAATTTTATTCATCTTCAAATAACACCGTTCTCAATTTCATTCACGGTGTTTTTTTTTATTTACACTCCGTCAAAATTTCAAATTTAATAATTGACATTTGATCCTTGTTTCGCTTCTCGACGAAGGATTATTATCAGGAAGGCTTAGCTCGTCAGTTAAAGTGCGAGGTAAATCAGCGAAGTCAATGCGATTTTAATACGCACTGATGCCCTGTCCACCTGAATATGTAAGTTCGCCTCGCGCACAAAGATTTTTATACGATATTTACACAATAACATATTTCTAAATCTAATTTCTGGATATCTATGAGATCTAGGACTCATTATATTTTTCGTGTAAACTTTACGCTCCCTGAAATTTTTAAAATGTTAGAGCCAGTATAGGGAAGGAATGACGGTCAGGTCTGATTTAAGTACATAATTTCTATTTGGCAGCTACGGGAATTGAAAAAAATCCACTGGTAGTGTTTGCTGCAAGAGCAGATAAATAATGTTATTGAACCCACTAAAAATTGTTATATTAAATTCATAATTAAATTGGTTCAGTTTGTACAGTGTAGGTGTACATGTAAAAAGTATGCATTTTTTTTATTATAAAATTGTTTTTGACAAAAATACTGCCTTTCTTTTATTAAGAAATATAATAAGGTTTTTACTTAAACAAAAAACGTTGATACAAAGAATTGCTAAAAAATTGAAATTTGTAGAAGTTGCTTAGACTTTTTTGATGTGTGTGAGTAAATAATATCTATGCCACGTTTCACGTTTGTGCGGTGTTTCTGAGAAAATTGACTGTGACAGACAGACGAACTAGGGTTACCAACCGTAGTCTAATATATAATATTGTGCTATATTTCGGATCTGCATACTATATACTGTTGAAGAAATATATAATATGCAAAAATAGTATATTGCAATCGGATGGATTAATCTCTATTTTGCAACATCGATACTAATAACAAACAAACTCCAACGCACTTTGTAATTTTTAATTAAACTTTTTGAGTTTCGACTGATGCGATGTGCATGTAACCAAACGCGCCTTTATTTTGTCTTGAAATGAGCTTAGATCTACATTAATTCATAAATTGAATGCGATAAATCATATGACACTTTTTTGTACACAAACAATTGTTAAAAAATGCAAAACGTACAAAAAAATATAGTTTTTGTAAAATTAATAAGTAACAAATATGTTCGTATATTTTTTAATTTTTCGTTAAAATACTATATTTTTTGAAGTGTACTATATTTTTTATTGCTTATTCTGAAAAAGTGAACGATAATCAACTTAAGAAATGTTGGCAACACTAAGACGAGCGTACAGACGGACACATGAGTCATCTTAATATAAGGGTCCAGTTTTCTTTCAAGGTACTAAACCTATCAAACGCAAAGAGACTACCAATAATTTTTTTTTTAATGAAAAGTAAGAAAGTAAAAGTGCTTGTCAGTAACCCATGTTTTTACTGTAATACGATCTTCCCGGCCAGCTTGAATGAATATTTCTTGTTCATTTTTTTCTAAAACGTGAAGCGTAACCTGGTAGTTGTCGCACGATTGCTTCCCGCGGGATTCCGTCTCGTCCCATGGCTCGCCCGATCATTCCTTATTTTAATTGATCTCAATGCTCGAATCGAATCAACTCGCTACGGAAGTGACTTTTTACACGCTAGTTGAGTCACCGGCTTTGTTAAAAAATGGGTTACACGCTTTACTTGAGGTTTCTCAATGAATTAGTTACACATAGTTTCACTAAATCATATTCACGATATATGTATATAAAACATTGCTTCCATGCTGGAACAGCACAGTAGTAGATACGTGCACAAAATATAAGATAAAAAGTAAGCAATCCACTTAATATTAAGGTTTAGAAAGCATTACAGGTTGCAAATACGTTGACGACCCTGAGGACTTCCATGCCGTAGCTCTTGTGGCAAAAATCTCACCGGTTCTATTACCGTCCATACCGGAACACAACAATGCAGGCACTGCTGTTCGGGCAGCAGGATGGTGGTAGCGTTCCGGAGAGATCTCACACAAATTCCTCCCCCTTGCAAAATTTTAAAAAATATGTATTTGAGATTATATACATTGAACGAAACTCTAACTGTCACCAAAATAAGTGCCAACCTATAAAGGTCGGCTAAGAGGGTCCATTTTGTAGAAATTGTATATGTAGGCGAGAAGTCAGCAACTGGTCATCATCTAGTTCCCTTTTAGTGTATTGGTCCTAATATTTATTGCTAACAGTGAGGTTACAAACTGATTTTGTTGCACTTTAACGCTCTATCCACATTGAAAGGAAATGGAGTAAAGATTTGTAATAACATTCAAATTTGTAAGCGATTGTTCGGAGCTTCGGGAAACTGTCAGGCTCATAGCTTCTACCGCCAGCGAATTAGCTTTGCTATTCAAAGAGGTAATGCTGTCAGTTTCCTAAGCATCCTAAGCAATGACAACTTAAAACCGCGACTATTAATGAAAGTGAAATGACTATTTCACCTGTAACAGAAATCAACAAAAAGTAATCACTACCATTTACAGAGATTTGACCAAAAGAGTGTGATAATTAGGCGAGAAAAGACAATTTATTAAAGCTACTCTTACCAACTAACTGTTGCCCGCGACTTCATTCATATGGAATTAAAATAAACAGTTTATGTTCTTCCCCAAACAAAATTTCATCAAAGGCAGTTCAGCGGTTTAGCCGTGATCATTTACCTAACACTCAGATAGAGACACTTTCCTATTTTTAATATTAATGAAGAAGTATAGATTTCATAGATTTAACTGATACTTTATGTTAAGCGAAAGACATATTAGTCTAAAATGTTATATTTACAATATTGAGAATATACAATTTTTGATATTATTTATAGACTACCGTAAAGCGCTATATATCAGACAGCAAAAGTATTACTTAATACTAAATAAATGTGAAGAATTCGTGGGATAATTGTACCGCCAATAGCTACATAACTCTCGTTGATTGTTTATTTTTTCCGCGGTGTGAAGTAGCCGGTGGTATTTTAATGTGACAGGTGTACACATAACAGCACTTAATTTTGTCCTAATGCGTTCATCTGAGCATAAGACATGGCCTTTGGTTTACTCCATTTTCCTCCCAAGAATATATCGCACAGAATCTCCGATGAGCCAGATAAGGCGAGTGTTTCTTTAAATATGCAAAGTGCAAACTTTGTGGTACAGTCTTCCGACAGGATGCTGAATAATTTTACACGCTCTTAATGCTTTGCGTGTCGTTTTAATTCAACCGTTTTGGTGTCACTCCGACACAGCATATCGTTTAATTAAATTACATTAAGTCGCAAATAAAACTAAAATATTATGACCACTGATTTTAAGATAATTTAAAAGAACATCACGCTTGCTCCGTCTAAAAATAAAAATAAATTGTTTTCATAAGGTTCGAGCAGTTTTTTTTACAAAAACAAAACGATTTAATTTAGTACAAGCAGAATAGACATACCAACATCGAATATACAGATATCCATTTCCAGCCATTGTCTTCTCTTACGGCAATAAAATCTATACTCTGATAATGAACTAGGATATTCGAGCCAGCAGCGTCGCCGCCTCCTGTCTTTGTCAAGTGCAAAGTCGGCAACATCGAACAGACATAATTTAGCACCAACGCCAACGACTGAGGCATTTTTCAGGGACAATACAAGCCTCTCAGCCAATGGAATATTCAGAGTGCCCGAAGAATTCTCATTCTCGCACCCACTAATGAATAGCTATTCTTTGAGCATTTTAACTATGGCTTTCGGAATGGCATTCGAGTGTACAGGTTTCTTAAAAGGTCCCTCGATATGCGTCAGACCCTTTCCGCTTCGTTTAATTTATGACCCCATGAACTTTTTAGTTTGTTTATATTAATTATAAGAGGCATTAAGGTTTCGCGTGTCGTCTCATCCTTCGTTTACGATTCTTATATTGAGATCGATCAGAACGACATCGTGTCTAATTCGAATAATAACTCATGTCCCTCATCATCATAATTGAAATTGAATTTTATTGTTCTGTAATAGAAAACAATCGTAATAAGGTAATAAATTCATCATTTGATACGCTTGTCCGTCTGGCTTCGTTTTTTAAGTGTGACGTGTAACGTTCCCGATTTTTTAGAACCACAATTCGTTGCTATTTCATATTCAAAGTATGTAGGCCTACTATTATACTGAGTGTTTTGGATTAGTTTTTTTTTGTTTTACTGTTTAAAAAACTCCGAGCCGTAGCGTCGGTGTCACATCCGTGTCCAGAATACATTAATGCTAATTAGGTTTTTGTGTAAGTACCCCCATTCAATTACTCTAAACCTTTCACCTTTAAAACTCTCAAGTCAACACTTCCTGCGACTTACATGAGAAAATATAAGTTAAGAAATTAACTGTTACAAAAATATTCTATAAAAGACAGTAAATACCAAGTACACACTATCTTCATGCGTCTATTTTATTTAAAAAAAATCGCTTCTCTATTTGAGATTAAACTAGGTAATTTAATAGATTTAGACGAAACCTTTAATATGTTTCTTATTTACTATATTAAACAATATGCCACACTTTTATCACGCGAGTCCGCGAGCAAAACTAAGTATTGTTTAAGAAGAAACGCCATTTATACATACTTCAGATTGTTTTAAAACTCGCATTTTAAGATAAGAAATAATGGTTCGTGTATTACAAACCACTTTATGAAATATTGAAATGACTGCTTACAACAATGAACCGTAAAAGCTCGAACAATGTAATCTCTTCCACGAACGTAAAAACGTTATTTATTAAAGAAATTGGCATGTTGAATTCATCCTTTTAAAATGTAGTAAAGTATAATCAATTACCTTAGGCTAATTTTCTTTTCAATTAGTAGTAAGTATTTCATATAAAATACGATCCAGTATATAAATAAACACAGCTACAATGCAACGTAAATTGAATGTAAATTAAGTATGTTAACGGTCCCTTTATTGTGGTAGCTATATGTGAAAGTTATACAGTTTCCTTAGTTATAAACTTTAATGAATAATAAATTGGCTAACGATCTACGTATTTTAAAGTTTTATTGAACTCCGTTTATCGCAAGCAAAATTTTTAATGATTTCAAATTTGCTGAGAATTGTTTTCCGCAGGTATAGCGTATAAATAAATCTTATAACATAACTTGATTTCCATGCCAGCTTAGGAGAACAAGAAAACAATCCCGAAGACGAGCAACAAAACGATCCCAAAGAACAAGCCCGAGTCAAAGAATAAGGCTTCGGCGTTCCAAGCCTATTGTAAGTGGGAATTAAAAGGGCGTTCGTAGTCGTAACCTTAGTAGTGGGAGCTTCGGTCCCCCATTCGTGCGACGCTGAGAAGGACAATGATGTGTGTGGTCCGCGCTGTCATAGCTCTGCGAGTATGCATTAGAGGCTCTATCATTGCCCTCCCCAGAAATACTTTGAGAAAGAGAAAGCGCGGGAGAGGCTCCAATGCGTTCCATAGGAGATCCCAGAGCTCGACAACGGGCCGAAAACAACTATCGCCGGAGTTTTAGTCAATAAAAGTCCTAAATAACCCAGTCTCTTCCCCAGGGAACCGGGTGCCTTTGCTCGGATTTCCTGTGTATTAGGTACTAAAAATAAGGGAGCAAAAAAGGGGAATGTATATATGAATATATGTAGAATGAATTTGTGTACTAGCTGCTTAATTTTCCACGCAGGTCACAAATCTCGACAAAGGCAAAGCACTTATTAAATACAACTCATACTTAAACGACCACAATCTCTTATCATATAGCTCATCTTTTTCTAGTTTACTACAAGTAAACCGGAACATTGCTTGCTAAAAGGGATATCAACGTGTTATGTTATCCCTTGAAAGTGGGAAAGATATCTTGATGCCATTTTAATAACTTCTTTCCCTTGGCGGACTTTCCTAACCTGCGCGGCAAGATAAGCAGTTGGCACAAACATAGGTAAAATAATTCTTTGTAATTTTATATAAATTTTTATTCAAATGCCTGTAATGCACAGTTACATATTAATTTGTATCAATAACAAACATTGCCTTTCTAATCAGTATTAGTAGCTACTAATATGATTACTAAAATATACATTTAAAATACTAATAAAGTCTAATTTATGTCCAATCACTGCTCATTATAAATGTCTTCGATGTTGTACACGTATTCACTCATTGGATATTCCAGGTGAGACACCGGATGCATAAACGTACATGCGGCGCAGGCGCATAACTGGCGTTTAAAAGCTACAAATAACCCATTCACCTTAACATAATTTATAAACAATCCACAGAGACCATTGCATTATATCAATATGAAAATGAAAGCAACAAATAAACGACGCTCCTTGTCTCTCTTTATATGCAAGAAACACCTCATTAAATGTATGTCTTACAATTTTCCTATCTACCAACGGACTCTTACAATGGAACAAAAATTCATACAAAGATAGCCGCCGTTTAAAATATACATACTATGCTGCACATAACGTTGAATGTTGTCGAGTAAGTTATTCAAATGTAGTTTTACACGCTTTACTGTACTCGACCGTTGACATATTGATAATTTATACGACTAATAGAGTCGTATTCTGTACGTCGAGCGATAAATTTTTCGAAACTAGAGTAAAAAAACATTCTTTTTAGAAAAAATATTCTACAGTTTTCTGAAACAAATATTTTGACTCTATTATGTACTCGTATAATAATTTGTTATTTATTAGTTATGTACATATATTTCTAGTTAATTGCTAATATGCATGCAAGAAATAAAAGGCTTTTTTCTTTGTATTTATTTTATTCATGAATTAATATTATCACTATATATATCAAAGTTAGCGATTTTATATTAATGTACACGTGGGTATCAAAAATTTTTCATATTGGCCGGTCTGTTAGTTCGGTAAACATTTTTTTTTATTCATTTATTGTCCTCATAAATGAAAAGATAGATAATAATTTACAATATTTATAAATCTGTGCTAAACAACGTATTTTTCATAACAAGAATTATTACAAAATTCAAAAAAACAAATAAAATTGTCCCTTGGACAGCTGAAAGTGCTTTGTCTCCTGTACAACCACTACGCTAGGGAAAAATATCGAAATTTGCATACACACATGCCTATTCTCACGCCGTATCCCTAACAGCGTAGTCAGAGAGGACGGAGCCAAGTATCGTGGTCTTTACACACTTTTTTCGTTTCCTCAATCCTTATCATTCTTCTTACACACTTTCGCCTAGGTTTGCCAGTGCTTTTGACGTTTCCGTCAGCTAACACCGGCTATTTAATCTCCGTACGTCAGCTTTGGTTTCCCTTGTCTTCTGTCACCACTCATTTTCGCTCTATAAATGTTATTTCTTAGGAAATGAACTTTTCTAAATTGTCTTGGAGTCTGGGTCTTTCTGGGAGCTCCCTCAGAGTTCGTTGTGTGGTACCCATAGTACAAGCTTACTGCGTAGTTTGACGTCATAGAAGTTGAAACTTTACATTTAATATTCACATCTATGTTTGAGCCAATAAATACTACATTACAAAATTTCAACTGTTTACTCCAAATGGTCTCTACAATAAACTAATGTGACAGATAGACACCGTGATATTTCTACTAGTATAAGTGTTCCTTTATCCAATTTTATAATCGAACACTAAAATTGATTCGTTTTCGAACTTAATGATATAAATTTTTAAATAACGAGTAACAATATTCTCCATTAAATAAATAAAAAATAGGGAATTCCATTTTCACATAAATAATGCCTGGTTTGCACATTATAAGTTGATAAGTGAGTAAGTAATTAGTCAAGTAAACAGCTCGGTAAATAGCAAGTCGTAAGTTGCTGCGTTATTTCATTAGTCCGGTCTAAAACTATTCAAAAGTGCAAATTTAAATGACCCCACTACTTACCAACATAACTTGACGTCAGGCAATATACCCGGACGGTATTAATTGGTATGACGGTAAGTTAGCAAGTTAACTAAATTCTCGCGTGTAAACAGCTTGATAAATCGCAAGACATACATACTACTTTTCTTTTTTAGTGGACTCGTTAGTAATTTCGCTATATACCGACTTGCCAACTTATAACGTGTAAACTGGACAAAACCCGCAGTGACGCGACGTGACGGTTCAAAATTCGAAGCAGACGGTAATTTCAAACCATAACCAATCTGTTATGTTTATTACGATTTTACGATATCAACATTATTAATTTATAAACTTATATAACATTGACGACCTCCCTGGCGCAACGGCTAAGCGCGTTGGAAAGTAAACGGAGGTTGCGGGTTCGATTCCCGCCCCAAGTCTGGATGTTTATGTACCTATAATATCTATTTATTTACAAAAGAAAAATATATAAGTAGTATATCAGTTGTCTAGTACCCATAACACAAGCGCTGTGCTGATCACTTTGGGACTAGATGGCGCTGTGTGAAATGACTGAGGGTAATAATACATTACAAACTGAAATTTCATAATATAAATAGGTATGTACATATTACACAAATATGCTTACGAAGAGTTTTAACCTTTCAGGTTCGTCGTTGTAAGGTAAAAAATTTAGGGAAAAGGTATTATATAGAGTCTCCTTTATAAACTTTGTCACGAATCTTTTTGTAGTGAACAAACGAAACTTGTCTACTATTAATAAACGACCACCATTGCTGATAACACCCACACCATAATTTAGGCTAAAGTGTTTTAAGTCGCTTGCTTTTACTAAATATCTACTGTTTCAGACTACTACAAATATTTTAAATAGCAGCTGCACATTACTGCTATTTACTTCTATGGAAACCACTTGCGCGAATAGTTTATACAGACATTGGGTATATTTTTAACCGGCTTCAAAAAAGGAGGAGGTTCGCAATGCCGTCGTATTTTTTTTGTATGTTGTATACCTCAAAACTCAGTCATTTATAAACCGATTTGTAAAATGTATATTTTCTTTTAAAAGGACACTTCTAGTTTGGTCCCATTTAAAATTTACTAGAATTGGAGCTTAGACTTTAAAGCTACGCCAAATAACACCAAATAACGCTAACTGCTTTTAAACTTTATTTTTATCTTTATTCTCTCTTATGTATTGCGCTCCAAAATTAGAAAAGAAGTTAATTATAGACCTACCCTAGATAATACGCTAGATAGGTCTTCAAAAAAGCACTGAAAAGTACGAAATAACTACTCTTTACGAATCAAAACTCAAGTACAAAATAACTTTATAAATACGATACAAATACTAATATGCTAGTAGCCTATGCCCTGTACTAATTTCGTATAATAAACCCCTTTTTTTCAGAATATGCAACTCATATATAATAAAGCTGGTATAACATTCTATATTTTTTTCCTGATATGAGAACACCAGCAGGGAAGTATTTTTTATTGTAAAAAAAACTTATTGCAAAATACTAACGAGACAGTAAATCCGTTTCGATTTGAATTAAAACCGCTGAAACAATCGCAATACACCTTATAATCGGTATTTTTTCGTTAATAACTACAAAAATTATTTGACAAATTATCCGTATTTCACATACATATAGAGATACGCTAAATCAGCGTAATGCTCAGATCGTGTAAATGTGTGTGAACATATCCCGGGGCCACGGGATTACATTCACGGATTTGATTCAGATCTCTGTTAATTTGGGATTTAGCTCTCAGTGCAATTGTGGATTGCCGAGTCTTATATTTATGTAGAGATATTTCAAATGTTCACAACTTAATATATGCACTTCAATATTAGGAATTTAACAAAAAATGCAAATTACAGAAAATAAACACCGATAAAATAAACTCAGATGAAACAAAGAGAAAATTGTATAAAAAATGTTGCCTACACATTTACAAATTACAGTAAATTATCAAATTAATATAAAAATTATACACAATTACTTTATTTGTGTATCTCTAATCTACTTATCTTCTATGTAGATACAAACTACCATTATTCCTCTATTTTGATCAAGTAGACTTAGAAAGATGTTGAATATTGAGATCTTATAATTTAGTAAATTGACGCTACCCTATGACCTTAATATTTCAAAGAAGTATAGTCTGGGTCCAAATGCATTCATTTGTTTTTAATTGATATTAACATGAATTTTAAAATGATTTATTTTAATAAATAATTTAATAAATAATAAATAATTTTTAAAATTCATCATTTTTCAAAAATGCATTTTCGACGCACAAACACCTACTAAATAGTAATAAAGAGAATAAAAACCTACTTTACCTAATAATATATAAATATAAAGGGGCATGTATACCTAATATATATATCGTAATATATATATAAATAATTTCAAAGAGCCTAAACGCTGCTAGCCTTCGCTCGTCTATCCACGAGACCTTTTTTCTTTTTTTATCGCTTCTGAGAGGTGAAGAAATCCTCACGGACGCTCAGCCGGACTCTACGCCGACTGAGTAGTGTCGGACTCGAACCGACTAAAAAACCCCCCTCTTAACTGTTTGTTGGCATTTACGGCGTACCCGGTTGCGTTGCGGCGAGTGCCAAAGGCGCCCTGCCGGGTAGTCGACTGCCTGAGGGTTCCTCCAGCCGAGGGATACATCGTATGGAGGGCGGGCTCAAGACGTCGTCGTTAGGGGAGTTTACTGCATCTGCGCGCATATTAACGGGCTTCCTATTCGGTTAAGAGCCGGACCTCTACCGGACCCGGCCAGCAAGGCGGCTGAAGGCTGACTAGTGTGCCTGGTGTTCCGCGTGGCAGTTTACAATGTGGCTTAAGGCCCGCGTGTGTGCGTGTAGTACGACGTGATCGAGTTTCTAAACTTGAGACCCTACGAGTGTCGTGGGGGACTCACCTCCGTCGGTAGGGGCGGTGCGGTCGTAATGTGTAAGTGTTAGAGTTCGACCGTGTAATGTCGTCGTCACTGTCGCCTAACACATGTTACACAGGCCTTCGATAACGTTTGCGGACGTGGCGCTCGGGAGTGTACGTCCAAGGCTGGCGACGCACCCGTGATTCCCCGGGCGTTGCGGGTGTCCATGGACTGTGAACACCCGCTTTCCATCAGGTATTTTGGTGGGTATAGCTCCACATAATCCAGATTTTTCCATAGGGGATTGGGGGATTGGGTATCGATCTGCAGATATCTGCGTAAGAAAAAAACATACATTTAGCGATAAAACATATAAAAAATAACAATTAAAAACAATAACTTTACTGTAGAAAGGAATTACTAATATTCGGTAAGGGAGACTGCACGTTTGTAGGGTTCCGGAGTCGAAATATCTAAAACAGAACACTTATGATTTCTCCATGTCTGTCTGTCCGTCTATTTGTATGTTGCTAAAGATTTACTCCCTCATCTTTATATACACTAAGCTAAGATTGGTACACAGAGGTTTATTGGATACCCAAACCCAAGAATTATAAATCCAAAATTGAATATTTACTATTTTGAACGTAATTCATTTTCTTTAATTTAACTTTTACTTGTGCGAACTTGCTACAGAACCTTGATTTAATGTGTCGCATACGCTTTTATCTGTTTGCCATTTTTATCACAGTAAAAAGTCTATAAGTGGGCTTTTTGGCGGGAACGAGAAAGTAAGGTCGTCACTTCATTTACATTAGCTATTTTTTACATTTTTGAGAGTTTTAAAGTACAAAAGTGATAGTATATTGTGTTTTAAAGTTCTGTATATGTGAAAGGAATGGTGTAGGTCTAAATAAACATGTGTAGCTGAAGTTCTCACGCTCTTCCAAGAAGTCCTTCATATAACTTCAGTAAAGCCTACTATCACTTTACTGGAGGAGTTTTACGATAAAAACAATAAACAAATTTACTCCGAACGTGCTTCATGTGTTCGTCATGAATTATAACAATACTGTGACGTGGGCATACATACATTACTTAATTGTGAAAATTGTTCAACTCATCAGCGATTCTACTTATTAATACGTGACATTGGCAAATGCGCTAATCTGTGCGTCACGCCATGAAGAAAGAAAAAAAAGTCAATATATCCGTATGTATGTAAGTTACTATTATGTATGGAATACTATTAACCAAATGAACTTGACGACTCATTGAGATTCTTATGAGAGATTATTGAAAGTGATTAGAGTTTAGCTCTGAACATTCACGAGTCGTCAACTCCACTGGCCGTCTGTCGGCTTCTACTTCACTAACGCTCTGTGACATCTAATTACTCGCCAAATTAAGCCGGAGCTATGAAACTTTCTTTCTTAAGCGACAAAAACTATGATGAATCCATAAATGGCTCAAACTTTGACGTTTTCAATTCCCAAAAATGTCAGTATACATTTATGTAATTCGTTGATAATCCGTTTATGAATTCGAAAATTAAGTTTACCGTTGATCGTGCGTCTATTGAAATAAAACTAATGACTATCACAAACTTGGCTGAAGCTCTTATAAAAACGAGTCGTCTGCTTTCAATATATTATTCCCTTCGATTAAATGTCTGACAAAGGAATAAAGGAAATCTTAGGGTGCGACCACGAAAACGCTTCTTATCTAAACGGTCTTGCGTTGTTTGCGCTCTCTAATTGGCTAATTGGCATACGTTGCAGATAGATCGACAAACGCGATCTCTTCCTTGTAAGAAGATAATCGTAGCTCTGTCGCCCTGATGAAATGCTACCTGATCGATATCAGCTCCTATTCCAGTGCACGACTTGTGACATTATTTTATAGTTTTATTCAAAACCCGTTTTATAAATGTCGCACTAAGATCATTAAAATTTAAATGAACAGTTATAAAATGAGCGCAAACAATTCTTGACGTGCCTTGCTGAAGATGCTATCGATTTTTTAGACTATTAAAACGCTATTTCGTTCAAGATGTTGCAAAAAAACAAATGTTATTAAGAGTTTAGTAGACTTTGATATTACCTATAGTGGTTAAAATGTCTATTGAAATATGCATTCAAATATTTAAACAATTGTTAAAATATTAAAAAATGAGCCATCGCGGAACGCCTGGGAGATGCGCAACATCAAATCTATTTTTTATATAAAATATGCACGAAAGGATGGTTTATTAAAGGAATAAATATGGCATAATAAAAAAATATGGCATAATCAAAAACAAAAAATTCAGATATTTTTAAAGAAAAAATTATTCTTTATTTAAAAAACACAGGCAACATGTTCTGAAGTGAATAACAACACAGAATACGCTATAGGTATGCGAGCTCGGTACAAGCGCATGGCGACGCATCACCACGTTGCCATGCCAACAGCCGGTCTGACCCGCTGCATAAGATATTTCATATCAAAAAGTAGAAGTAATTTAGTCATACACATTTATTCAAAACATTACAAGCCTCATAATATGAACGAAAATCTACAATAAGTGACGACTGTCTCTATATACAGGTATACATATATTTCGTAAGTCGGAATTTATATACACACGAATACTCCGCAACAGAGATACATTTTTAAACCAATGCGCACATAAAAGGGAATACAGAAGTGTTATTCGAAAGTGCGGAAATGCGTCCCATAGATCAAGAGAGGAAAATAGAAAAACAGAGGCAAGATAAAATGTGAGTACATCGTTGTGAAATGTTGCTACAATTTCGAAAAAGACAAATGGCCCTTTGACAGTACCGGCACATTTTATATGCACGTACGGACATTTACCCTCGCATAAACTGCAGCCACTGAGATATAGGTAGGTACTTTCATATAAAAGGGAGAACATATCACGAACTTGAAAGATTATTTAATTTATGATAACAACAATACTCCATTTATTTTCATATTGGTTTAAAATTAAAAAAAAATACAATTTGATTATCTTGTCACGCAGATATAAGTCATGTCAATTGCCAAGAATTAAGATTTTTTATAAAGAACTTGTATGTTATAAATATGAGCTAGGAACATCTCAGACTCAAAAGCTCACTTATAGCGATAAAGTTAAATAACTTTCTTTTTACTTCATTTCTGTTGGATTACAATACAAAGTGTTTCATATATTTAGTAAATACAGTTACGTATGTACGTAGCCCCTTTTAAAGGGAATTTTCCGATCTGTCTTTTACAAAGTTAACTGGATCTCTCTCCATTAAACTTAACAGCTAATGAACAAAGGTCGTTTCCAACCCTTAAGTTCTGTATATCACAGGTGACATTGCACCGAATTGACATAATTAAAGTGAGTCGGTGTCGGAGTATACGCCCGACTGAACTGTCCGGGACGATTTGCCCTGACGCGACAAAAATACACCGAGGCAAAAAATCGAATGGGATGTGTTAAAAACCCCGCATGTTAAAGTGAGGTAAAATAAAGCTCTTGCTGGAGTTAATGCATTTCTTCCTAAATTAAATCACACATTTTATTTTAGGTCTTACAGTTTTTTTCGTGTTTTTCACCGCTCGAAAAGTTGTTTTTATTGAAAGATCTATAACTACAAAGCAAAGTTAATAATTGTTTTTTTTAATACAGAAAAATCTACACTATTACTTAAAGAATTTAGCATAAAAGCGTTGTTCTTTTTTTAATAATTTAATAGTTAGGTACAAAAAATTTGTGTGCACTTAATCCTGGCTTTATTTCAATCGGTATCTTAAATGGAAAAATATAATATCGGAATCTATCTTACATTAACATTTGAACCGCACCTTAAACTAGCAACCGTTATAACTAACAGTATTAGCAAATATCGTAACCGTTATTACATCATAGTTCTTATCCACCAACGAACAGCTGTTAGCAAATGTAAGTTTAATTATAACATGGATTGATCGCAATAAATCGCGCTTCGAAATCAAACAAATGCTTGATGCGTGTTGAACAATCCCAACAATAAATATCATGATAGCCATTGGCTTCTCTAGAGATTAGATAGTCTCAGAGAAATATAGATTAAATACTTTTATTATTTTTAAGTTAAACGTGAAACTTATTTAAATTAAGTACGCACGCACACAACGCACTAACATTTTGTTAAAAAATAAACCGCGAATTTACTAACACGTAAATACGTATCGTGAATTTACTAATCGTGAAAATACCTAAATCTAATAACACGTCAACGTGAATTTTTAAGTAATAAAACTTTCATACGAAAAATGAACTGCAGAAACGTATTTTTTCAAACTATCATTTCATTACATAATATAAAAGATTACCCCAGCATGCGTCTGTCTGCATGATTGCGCTATTCTCGACAACCACTGAATTTGGATTTGGATGCGATATTATAATCTCATATTATTTATGAAGTCATTTTTGTTACTGGGTTTTGTTTGTGTAGTTAGTTAAGGGTAATACTTTTACTTATAACATATTGTACTTACAGTGTTTTATTTTAAAGTCGGTTTAATTACTAAATATTTCCTTTCCACAATAAAATCAAAGAATATGTAGAAAAGAAGACCGTCTCCCACCTCATGGGTAACAAAATTACCTACTCTCGGCCGTATACGTAGGCTTGTTGCGTCGGGTGTTGAGAACTTGAGATGTGGAGAGCATTTCGTTTAATTATACATTTGGTACATATTAATAAAAAAGAATGCACACGGATAAGTTTTTCGTGTTTGCAAAATTTTATATTTTGTAGTTATTTTGAAGAATGATATGACTGTGCATTTGAATGACTTAAGTTATTTAGGCATCTAAGGACATTAGAATACGTTTGTTTATGCGGTTTAGACATTTCCGTATTTGCTACGACTGACGCTACAATAATTACCCGTAATTGCCCAAAATATTGCCGTTGTTTGAGTGCTACGGCGCGTGCGTATTAGCGCGCACACATACAAATTGCGTAAGCAAGCTTTCTATGAAGACATCATACTGTTATGTTTAAACTATGATAAAATGTCATTATTTCTTTCTAGTAATTATTTACTGCAAAGTTATTTTACATTTTATTTATCGAAATTTTATCGTTGCACATATCTGTTCTTCAGGTAGATGATAAACATAGGATCTATTGGATCGGAGCCTAGCCGATATGCGGCTAATAAATTGAGCAACCATTATTTGATTGTTCTTCGGCTTGCATAACGTACAATTAGGCATACGGCCTCAAACAATAACTCCCAGCTCAAGGTCAACGAAAGTATTGTGGATTTCATTTTCATTGCTTGTTGCACTGTCGATCAAAGTGACCAACAATAGAGCACAAACTTTCCACTTTGCTACCTAGATACCAATTTGTAATCGGAGAACAAAGAAGTCTATCACAATTAGATAACTCTGTGCTAAATATGTCTTGTAAACGTTGATACTAGTGTAAAAATGATTTAAAAAAGAGCAAACACTTATACAGCAAAAGTATTCGTTATATTTAAACTAATAGTAGTCTCAAAATAACAAATAATTTAAAATATACTTGGTTTATTTCTTGTAAAAATAAAGCTACGAATAAATGAAACTAGTTAATTTCGTGGAAATTTCTTTGGAACGCAAAGTTTTTAAAAATCGAAAATTTCCTCTCATAAACTTTTTACTTTGCAATTAATTACAAGGAAAAATTACGACGAGGCTAGTGTTAATAGACTAGTTTTTTACCAATTTTTCTCATTTCTTAACTAAATATTAGAAGAGTTATTCACTTAAGATTATATTTTAAAAAGCTCTAATTGAACTGTGATTTTAAAAATGAAATCGATCAATCAAAATGTAAGTAGAAAAACCAAATAAAGTCATTAATTCTGTTATAAAGACACAAAGTACAGCAAATCGTGTGAATTTACTTTCCGTTAGTACGCGGTTGTGGTTGCTGTTCCACTTCCGTCCATTGCGCGACCGCGAGTTCCGCCAGTAGTAACATACGACACGTGTCAATCAGACAACCTTATGAAATCAAGTCTAAATCACATGGTAAGTATACACAGATACAAAAGATTTGCTACGAATCTGTTTTAAATAATATAGTTTTAAAGAAATATATGTATATTTATGAATGAATGAATGAAATATGAATTTATGAAAGGTTATCGGTAAAGTACCGAAAAAACTCAATAAACGTTGTCAATGTAATTCTATACATATGTATGAGACTTATTATATTTATTTTTAGTTGACGACTACCATATTTTAATCCTCTGTCAACTCATAACCTTAGACAAAACATACAAAATACAAACACATACAGCGAACTGAGAGAGTGCCCCGTAACACCCAGACTCCAGTCTAATTTAGAAAAGATCGTATCCTAAATTGATCAGACTCGGAATCGAATTGGGACATTCGACTTGGGAGCTTTGATACATTGAGATCCGCAACAACAGGTCAATCGAAAATGTTTTCATATTGAACCGAAAACAGATTTGAGTTATATTCAATTTCCACACCTAAGTCTATCTTATTTTGGGTAACGCAGGAGAAACCTGAACACAGGTAGCTCCTGGGGTAAGATTGAGTTAAGTGGCCCCTGGGGGTAAGATCGAGTTATGTAGAGCTTTGGCCCACTAAAACTGCTGTGGTCAGCCCACAGCAGTTGGGCACCAGAGTCCCTCTCGTGCTGAGCCTAAATACTTCTCGATAGGGCAATGACCGAGCCCCTTTACGCTCGCAACACCACGACAATGCGAAGCACACGCGCTGTATTTCTAGCTCCACGGGATCACACGAATGGGCGACCAGAGCCCCCACTCCGATTGACTGCGACCCCAAAGGCCTCTTTAATTGCCTATCACGAGAGGCCGAAAAATACCGTAGTTTTATCCTCTGGCCCCGGGATACAGGATTGCATCTAATATCACTATTCGTTACCCCGGAATTGTCAAATTCGTGAGAAAACAGTAAATATTGTTCATGTAGTTTGTTTCTCTTTTCTTAAACAATAAATAGACTACAATTATAGAAATTATATATCGATTACGCATATCAAGCAAATATTTATCGTCTTCCGCCTCAAGAATAACCTCTACCAATTGTCTACCAACAAAAAAAATTATACACTGTCGTGCAAAAAGAATTGTTCGTTGCATAAAAAAAGATATTAAAACGCAAATTAATAATTAAAATCTTTAGAGATCGTAAACGAATTTTTTAATTTCAATCTAAAGTGAAATAAAATACTTTATGTACCTAATGAAATTCACATAAAAACTTTTGAATTCCTTGTCGGCATAATTTATTCAAAGGAATTCTTTGCTAGAAAAAAATCTGCAATTAATAAGCTTTAATATAACATTATTGGACATTACATATGAAACACTGAATTATATACCATATTTTACCATACGATAAAATGAAAACTAAATTGAAAACGTCTGAATCCTTCGAAACATATTAGCTCCTTTTTAACGTCTTGTCCATGTTCGTGTGATTTATTTTATAGCATCTCTTTTAAACAAGGGTCTGAACTAAATCGATACATTTATTGTACTCCTCGATCATGTAAAGCTTGTCAAATAAATCACTGTGTTAATAACACAAAAATAAACTTTTACACGGTTACATTTTTAAATGATTAAGAGTGGACAGCTTATATCTTTCGATGTGTTAATTTATGCTTTGTATTAGTTTCTTAATGAACGTCCCACTTTGTGGGAAGATACGGTTTACCGGCGTTTCCTTCTTATCTGTTGATATATGTATTAACTTTTCTTTTCCCAACTTCCATCAAGACAGCACATTGCAATGCAAAATATTTTATCAAAATCACCAAAATTAGAAAGGAAGCACAATAAGAAAACTAATGAAAATACGGAAAAAATAATATAACTGATTTCTACTAGACAAAAGCGTTATATAACATAACCTCACTCTGTGTCCCTAATGGGGTAGTCAGCGAGTACGAAGCGCTAAGCACCGCAGTACTTACATACTTCTTTCGCCTCTTCAATCCTCAATCACTTTTATTATATGCGCGCATAAAAGAGAATTAAATAAACCCTCAAGTTGTAACAATATACATATTTCATTATTTTCTTTTTTAATCCCAGCCAGGACCCAAATTGTATGTGGCCAAAATAAAAATTTTATTTAAAATACTTGCGAGTTTTAAAAAACTGGAGGGGCACGTTATAGTTTACCTCCAAGTGTGTGCTCGCTGCTCGCCTGCTTGGGACTCTGTCAGTGGTACGAGCTCAGACAAGGTGAGTAAAAATAAGCCGAACTTCAAGAAGCACAGGAAAGCAAAACGATGGGCGACTTCTTATTCATCACCTTTAGGAATTTCTGCCCCCATGCAAGTGGCTGGAGCGTCACAGAACGACCTGGTCGGGGGCTAGAGCCCAGCGAGTGATGGAACTACGGCTCCATCAACCGTTGAAAGGTCCTGGCCGGCGCCCAGGAAGTTCACAGCCCGTAGCAAGAGAAAACAGGCGGGGAAGACGCGTGTAGAGACTGGTGAACAGGCTGCGGTGAAAAAGCTCGCCTCAACAAGACAATCTCCGAGACGACATGAGAAGCCGCAGCATGATTGCACAATCAGGCCAAGCCTCGGCTCCTACGCAGGAGCAGTATAGCCAACTATTTGTCGGCTATCACTACTGTCGGTGCCTGCCTACTAATGGGGCCTCAAGTTGATGAGATGCGCCAGCTCCTGGAGTCGAAATTTGTGGACATAGCCTCGTATCAGGACTCGACTCCAGGACAGGCTGTGCCTCATTTCAACGGGAATCCCGCAAAATAGGTGGGGCCTTGCGGCTCTGGTGTGTAGATGAATACACGCAAAAGTGACTTAAAGCCCAGTTTGAAGGAGTCACGCTGTCCAGTGTCGTGAAACTGACAGTGAAGCGGCCAGCGGACATACCGCGCAGAGTGCGGTGTGGTATCCTACTTCCCGGGGCCATGGAGACCAGCGTCATTTGGCGCTTGCTGCGTCTCCAAAATCCGTGGGCTAGCGTGGAGCGCTGGCTGCTCCACGGCATGAACAGACAGAAGGAGACCTACGTCGTGGTCAACATACCCAAAGACGTGCTCCTACCTCTGATGGACCATTATCACCGACTCTACTTCGCAGTGGGGTCGGTGTATGAGTATTTCCAGGGGAAAAACGGGAGGTTCCAGCACACTCCCCTCGTGAACGCGGACGTGGGGCCTGACCGCGATGCTACAGCTCCGGAACCTGTTTTAGACAAACAGGCTGAACAGTCTGTGCCGATGGAGCTGAGCTGAAGTCAACAGAATCCGCTGAAGGAAGGGACTGGGAAAAGATGTACAGGGAGCTGGAAAGAGAAGCTGAGGATGACTTATCCGATGGCATGACATTGTTCCCTCTACAAGATGCTAGTCTGCGATAAGCTTAAAAGAATCGAAACTCCCGCAATACACAAGAAATTGAACAGCATGCCAACTCCTTGACTAAAGTGTTGACAAAAAGCTATGAAACTGCCTGTCCATTCAACATCCCCTTGCCCAATGATAGTCATTGTTAATCATGCTGGGGCCCTGAGCTCGCACGGCTCAGAAGAAAGGTCAGGAAACTATGGAACAGAGCAATAAATACAGGCACTGGCCAGGACTGGGATAACTACGAGGGAGTTAAATCCAGCTATAAAAAGCGTCTACGTTACAGGAGGTGCAAGATATCCTGTTACAAACCAATTTTCCCGGATGTAGGCTGTTTAATAATATCGTCTGGGAAGATTCCGTAACAATACTTATGGTTGGCTGTTAGCATATTTTCCAGAATATAGTAACTCCTGACAGAATACACTGGGCAATGAACAGCTTCTACCCGTTTAAAGCAGCTGGACTGGATGGTGTCTTTTCTGCTCTTCTACAATGGGGAATGGACGTCGTTTAGCTATTAATGGGTGATCTACAAGCTTGTCTAGCCTTTCGTTATATTCCCTTGTCTTGGCGACAAGTGAAACTTATCTTTATATCCAAACCAGAGAAAAGCGATTATACAAATGCGAAATCCTTCAGACCCATCAGTCTCACTTCATTTCTTTAAAGACACTGGAAAGACTGTGCGGCAGGGAACTGAGGGATCACGCACTTAAAAACACACAGATACATCACTAACAACACACGTATTGCGCGGGGAAATCCACAGAGTTGACACTCCACATGGTTATTGGCAGCATTGAAGATGCAATAAAGAATAAATCTATATATCTAGGCACCTTTATTGACATAGAGGGACCTTTTGACAAAACAAACTTCACCAGCATAAGTGATGCACTAAATAGACATGGCGTCGCCGCTGTTGTTCCTTAGTGGATTGAAAACATGCTAAGCAAGAGAATCGTTAGGTTTGTGGACAATGATTCCCAACAGGGAATGAATATGAGGGGATGCCCTCAGGGATGCGTTCTCTCACCTTTTTTTATGGAATCTTGTCGTCAACGTCCTCATCACAAAGTTAAACACAAACGCACAGACGCAAAATAGGCGCAATAGACGTCGAGTTGCGGTAACGAACCCGTCTTCAAGTATCAAGTAAGTTAGAAAATTTAAGAAATGCCCTGTAAAAGCACAGATGTTCGTTCATTAGACATGTCACTAACTTTAGTAATAATTTCGACCATAACGTATAACCAATTTGTTTAGGCGGCTACTGTAGAAGCTATATTAATTCGAATACTTAGCTGCATTAGAATACTTCAGTCCGACAGCACATCTATCTCTGAATACGTTCATCCGAAATTGCTCTTACACATTAACACGTATTAGTTAAAAACTATTGGTTACCGCTCTTGTTATTGAAATGTTCCAAAACTACCATAGGTGACTAATGAATATAACTAACATAGTTGTCAAGCTAGCACCTGTAATACCATTTGGGTGATGATTGTTGTTCTTAACAATCATTCACCACTTTACTTAATTATCTATGAATTATCGAAACCGGAGTTTAAGTACATTATATAACGTATAGGTGAATTATATTAAACACTACGAATTAAATTAATGTTATTATAAATAATATGTTATCCTTGTGTCCGATATGTCATTTTTTTTCTAGTTCACAGAATCCATTCACTTGTTATTATAACATCCTCGCCTAGATACCAATTTAAAATTTGGAATTCAATATTTTAAATTAAGAACGCCACAACACAAACTTCAAACCATAGACATACGTTCATGCTCCAAGTCCATACAAATTGATTTCTAAATTGACCCTGATCGAATTTGAAGTCGGCACTTTACTAAGGTACTTGCGGATAATAAGGCCTGTCGTCTAATAAGGCCTATGTGAGTAAAATCGTATTTACAATGATCGCTTCCGCTCAAGGCAACACTCACAGACGCCTAACACACGAAGATATCTTTATAATAATAAAAATCGGTCCGAATCAGTCGCAAGTATTGATCGTCATGTTTCACTTATCTGTATAAATTTGCAGTGTAAAGTTATTAATCATTTTAAGATTTTTTATAATAAATACTTGAATAACGTCCTGTGCTTCAAATATTTTTAATTTAGTTTCTCTTACATACATAGTCGACGTCTATTAAGGCCTACCTAATTTAAACATAGATTTTATTTTCCTCCTACATTACGAATCAAATTTTATTTCTTTTATAATGTATTTTATATAAATTTCGAGGTTTTACGAATGTAAACAAGTGTGTGTAATAGTAAATCACAGATAGTGGATGTCTAACTACAGAAGTTGCCTATGATTGGCTGATTCAAATTGTGATGTACACTGAGCACCATGCTTTGGCGCTACTGTCAGTTTTGTCACAATATGTGGACAAGAGACGAGAAATGAGAATGCAGAAGGGCAATTATGATCCATGAGCCTTACCAATCACGTCGGCGATCGGATCATGGTCGCCGTACCGCCATCAATTAAAATAAAACGTGGCTCTTGTTATTTTTAACCGACTTCAAAAAAAGGAGGAGATTCTCAATTCGACTGTATGTTTTTTTTTGTATGTTTGTTACCTCATAACTCCGTCATTTATGAACCGATTTTGAAACTTCTTTTTTGTTTGGTAGGTAGTACTTCAGAGGTAGTCCCATTTAAATTTCGCCGATATTGAAGCTTGGACTTTGAAGATACACTAATTAATTTATATTAAAATTAATTGCAGACCTATATAATTTCAGATATTTATTTAGGTCAAGATCACTCAAAAGGGAGAATTAAAAAATGCACATGTTTTTGCACATTGATTTGGCGCCGACTTCAGCAACTGTCAAATTTAATTATATAGGTATGTGTATTTATAAGGTTATTTTAATTTTACTTGTAGTTATTTTGTACTTTTCAGTGTTTTTATTTTTGAAGGCGATTTAATTTTTATTTAATAAAAATTTTTGGCATTTACCGATTTGTACCACCACCAAACTTCATGGATTTTGTAGTACGAGACTGCTGCGAAGTAACTGTTGCATCACCCCCAGCCGCGCCACAGTATTCATGAATAATTTACAATTTACATCTACTTACTTAAGCGCCAGAAATACATTTTAAACAAACGTTTGCAATTATGTTATTAACGATATACATGAGAACAAAATCAAGAATCTGTTTTTAGGAATAAGGATGTGGGCGTACTAAAATTATCGATTGGCGTCAGGCCGGCCCGGTCACTTATGGATGAGTGTATGACATAGTACTTCGTAATGGTGAATTATTTTGTTGTTTTGACTTTTGTTTTCCCATATACTATAGTAGGTGCATATTATACCATTCTCTCCAAAAAAAATTTTCACATTTCTTACTCGCCAGTTCTACATTTTAATTTTCTAACTAAACCTCTATGCTCATAAAAAAAAGGTAGAATAGGAAAAAATGGTACAATATTTTAGTATTTTCATACCACTTCAATTACGAACAAGCAACATTTTTCTAAATCAGTTCTGGGAGCCTAGACAAGTAGCTCAATTGTCGTAAACACTAGTAGAATAGAATGACAAATAACACGTGATATTGCGTGACGAATTATAAATTGGTAGTCAAACATTAATAACTCTCTATTCAATCAAACTAAACTTAAAGTAATGTGAGAACCGCTGTATAAAACGTAGCCAACGGCACTTTCCACGAGCAATAACGTTTTCCACTTGTCTAGCCCCGCTGAAGAGAAAATTGACATCACACTGATATTTTTAAAAATCTTTTATCTGAAAAATTATGTACTAATAGTACTACAAGAAATTAAATAGTAAATACTTTTAAAAACTATATAAGCTAAAACATTTTAACCCGGCCTTGAACTTTCTCTATAGTCGACCGAAAGTCGAACCCAACGCTAATCATTGTCGTCGTATACCAGCTCTCCGTTTCGTAAGACGTTCATCCAGTTTTATTGCCACCATGTGCATTCTTTCATTCACTTAGCGGATATACACTAAAGTCGATTGTCGACACTAAAACGTTTCGAAACTCAATCATTAAAATCGTGCGAAATTGGACCACACTTGAGGATATGTATACTATAAAACTGAACTTAGTTACTTAATGATAAGAAATTAACTTGTGTTATTTAAGTCCAAGGAACATATTAGTGAACCAAAGTCAGGAACATATTTCGTATAGTTATAATAAATGGAGAATATTTATACATTTCCCGTGAGCAAACAATGACAAGAATGAACAATATACTCGTAATTACTAATTCAGATCACAGCTTATAACGATATATTTAAAATTAATAGCTGCTCATGCGTCTGTCTGTCTGTATGTCACAGTTTTACAAAATTGTCATAGGAGTCACGAGATGGATGGAAAATGTTATTTTATAAAGAAAACTAAAATATGAAATATCAGCTGAACATTAGTTTTCTCTATACACACAAGGAACAACATTGTAATTCCGTTTTTGGAAATTTCGAATGGTTAGTCATGTGGCAGGTACGCTAAAATAAAAATACAAATTAGTAAAACTATTCTAGGTGTGCATATGCATGACTAAAAAAGTTTCAAAACACCTCAAATATTCGACCTTTCGTCACTTACAACTTGCCTGGTTTGTAAGAGATCAGTGATGAAAGTAAAAGTGACAGTGTTATCTATATCTATTTATAAACTTCTACCAATGCGATCATGGATGTATACATTTTGTACAAACCACGGACCAAAAAGTTCAGTGATGAAAGTAAAAGTGACAGTGTTCGAAAATAAAAGGATTAGTGCATAGTACTAAGAACAATTAACAATAAAATGGTACCCACAAACACAAAAGCACAGGTTATAAGCTTAACACCTGAACAAAGACGAACAATGTACTTTCAACTGGCTTTAATCTGGAGACTTTGACAAAGTAATTTAAACCCAAATCATTCATATACGTAACAAGGTGGAGCTTTACCTGCAATATGGTCATCTGTCGCAAAGTTAATCCTCATACCCATCTAAAAAGAAACGAAACATTTTCTCAACGAGCACAGCGAACAAAAATATCTTTTGTGTCCACTATATTCCCACTCAAAATTAACTTTTCATCAAATCTTCAATTTTGCACATCACACAAAAATAGACCTTACGCTGAGATGCGCAAAATAGTGTTTGCCCTATCTAAAGTTAATTCAAAGTGAATGCGACATATTTATTTTACGAAATCCAATTTTCTGCTGACATCTCATCTGTCGACTTTAAACGTTCGATATTATGGGACTGTCTACTCAGTTTCACGCTTATTCTTCACGTATCATCTTTAGATGGCAAGTTTCTTTGATTAAAATATTTTACGTTTCGCTCATCCTCATGACGAAATACTCAAAGATGAACCAAACGTCGAAGGGAGAAATTATATACGTTTACATAAAGAATAAAAATTAAATGTAAACAGATTTAACGATACCATTAGCAACCTCAAAATATAATTAATTCACGAAGACGAACAATAAATCGTGGTTTTAGCAAATCTGTTACAAAATCCCGTATAGACGATGACGTATTCGGGTGTCACAACGGTACATTTATTTATTGCACCATAAGTCACATAAAATTCTAAGCTCCCGTGCAACGATAGTATCTTGAATTCCTACTAACCGGCGCATCTCCGAGTCTAACCAAAACCCATAGTTAACCGTTTTTAGGAATGCGTCAAAGCCGCTTAACTCTAAGGTTAACGAGACTGTTGTGATTGTGGCTCACATATTTAGAATTAATATTGAAATAGGTGTGTCTTAAAATTTATTCTTAGTATTTTATAGGCCATTAAGGTCGTATAGACCGGAGAGCGTATATTACTAAATATATACAGCGAACAATTCACAATGGGAAATTTTACGGTCTTTGGTGGTACTATTCACGGCGAAACTAGATATGAGTCGCCTAGCTAAAACGGAACATCTAAACTATGCTAAAACTATTTTCACACTCGATAATGTTTTAGATTTACGGCATCCGTCGCTTAAATGAAACACTCAAAATGTCATAGACAAAGTCATATAGACATGAACAGGGATTTGATTAAAAAATGAATAGTATAAAAAAAAAGAATATGAATTATTAAGAAATATGATTTATTGATTAAATTCATGTTTTTCGCATCATTATATATAGAAGCGTTCTGATGTATTTCAGGTTACTACCATTAGGTAAACAATTAAGATATTTCAAGTCCATTTACCTATTCCTACTTATTATTGGTAATCAGTATATCACTGGCTCCAAAACGCATCGAGGAGCTTACTACATACTTCTGGTCATTAGAAATGGAATCAATACATTTATTCCGGTGTTCCTATTGCATTGACATCTGAGTAGCAGTAGAAGCCCAGAAGAATCAAGTCTGGCTTATAAAGATCAAATAGCCTGAGCATTAGCTGACTCAAATCTTAGTAGCACTCACATACATCGGTGAAAATGTATGAGGAGAATGATGAGACTTCAATAAGCGAAATAGGTACTGTCCTCTGTCCTGAAGAGATACAGCGTGAAATATGTATAGAAATTACGTAATTACGCTCCAGATCAAAACAGAAAAACATTTTGACGTGCCTAAAAATCATTTTATTCACTTATCAATTGCGGCTCAAACGTCTACGTTGTAAGAAGTTCTGATAACTTTTGCTTTAATAACCCTTTAACTGATAATACCCTAACTCAAAACTCAATACGTGCTTCGCAGAAACCTTTCACTTTGTAAATTAAAGGTACATCGCTCTCTTCTTTTTCGTACGACGACCTTACCAATATATATCTATTTATAAACTTCTACCAATGCGATCATGGATGTATACATTTTGTACAAACCACGGACCAAAAAACATAATGGTCCTTTATAAGTTGCCGCTCTTTTCGTAGTGTGCCAAACGAATTTTTGTGTCTCTTTCTATCTTATTGAACGTAACCACGAGTAAAACAACTATAACAAATAAGTATAGCAACCTCGCACTATCTGTCCGATTCGTGTTATATCAAGACCGATTTCACGTTACCGAAATAATTATTTGCAAAATACTCGTAAATCTTAAGTTTTTCGACTACCTAGTATTAAAAAAAATAAAAATATGTCATGCTCAGCTGTGGTACTATGACTCTTCCCTAGTCACGCACATTAGTAAAAGTCCAGAAAATCGGTTAACAAAAAACGGACACGCACTTAGAACAAATGCTCCTTCCATTTTCATTCTTGGTCCAAGGTACAAACTTAATTATTCATGATACTTTATTACCATATACGCACGCACATAGGTACTTAAGTAGCTAAAAATAACAATTATGAGCAGTCCTGTCTGAATGAACAAGGTACTATCCGTATTTTTAATTCAAAAGTCGACATTTACAAATTCAATAGAATTTATCCAAATAAAACCAGTTAAGACATTTTCGAACATCAAATCTAGCTACCACCGATTCGGAAAAACCCTGAAATGTAAATAAAAAGCTCTTCAAATGAATTTTACCGAGTCTGGCTCTCGTTAAAAAAATGACGTCAATAATTATTATTTTTATTTTTTATTTTTTGACTTGATTTTTGATTTTGTATTTGTTTTTAAATTTTAATTTCTTTTGTATACAAGTGTACATTATTTTTTTACTCGCCATAGAATTTTATAGGATTTATTAATTTATAAAAGAACAGTCTGCCATTTCATATTTACCGCTATAGTAAGCGGCGAATTTTCAAAACTGTAAAATAATTTCTATTAAATTATTTCTTCTTTCCTGGGTCTTGGCTAGATTATCTCATTATACGACCAAACAATTAACATTGATGTGCGAGACGTTATGTCATCATTGATTTTGCGTATCCAGGATTTTTTTATTGACACTTCGAAAATTTTTAGTCCAGCAAATAGCTGGCAGGCTGGCTATATTTATATACTGTAGTTCTAGATATACTATATGTATAAAAAATTTAATAATAACGACAGATAGAAATAAATTTACGTATACATCTGGTATTAAGTTTTTCTTGCTCCGAGGACAAAACAAAAAAATTAAAAAAAATGATTATATGTGATTTAAAAAAAAATGAAGAAAACTACTGATCCTAGTCTGGTAATTTATTTATCAGTATCTATGTAGCCATCTCAACATAGTGATAAAAGTTTTTTGAATTTTTGAGAAAAATCGGTGATACCTTGGCCTAATGACACCCTATTAACGATTTTATGTATGTAAAAAAAAATCTAGCAGGAGTATGTCGCACATGTACAATGCAATTTTAATGTTTGAACAAAACGAAATTTTAATATAAAAGAAAATTATTAAAAGAATTACGTTTAAAATACAAACCATAGTTTAATTTTTTAGCCGACTTCAAAAAAAGGAGGAGGTTTTCAATTCGACTGTGTTGTTTTTTTTTGTATGTTTGTTACCTTATAACTCAGTCATTTATGTACCGATTTCAAAAATTCTTTTTTTGTTTGATAGGTAATACTTCAGAGGTGGTCCGATTTAAATTTTACCTGTATTGAAGCTTGGACTTCGAACATACACCAAATAACACGATCCGGTTGTAACCTTTATTTATATTGATGATTCTCTTGTATATCGTTACGTTCCGGAATTAGAAAGAAGTTAAATGCAGACCTGTCCTAGATATTTATTTAGGTCAAGATCACTCAAAAGGGAGAAATAAAAAAAAATTACGAAAAAAATTAAACCGCATTAAAAAAAAACACTGAAAAGTACAAAATAACTGTCCTTTACTAATCGAAACGCAAGTACAATTAAAATAACTTTATAAATATGATACACATACCTATATAATTAAATTTAACAGTTATTGAAGTCGGTGCCAAATCAATGTGCAGCAACAGAAACTATTAGTTTGGTAGGCTTGGCACCAATTTCAGTAATTGTCAAATTTAATGTACAGGTATGTGTATCATATTTATTTTATAAAGTTATTTTAATTGTACTTGCGTTTCGATTAGTAAAGTACAGTTACTTTGTACTTTGCAGTCTTCTTTATTGAAGGCGGTTTAATTTTTTTTTTCCTTATTTTTTGTCACCAATGTACGTCTATGGTCTAGATATCAGCCCAGTAAAAATGACGAAATAAAAGGGTCTCACATACAGACTGACAGACAGACGTCTCAACGTACGAAACGGACAGACAAACAAATGGACAGACGGAGAGACTGACAGGTAGATAGACATGACGAAACTTTCACAACAGAACTCAAATAAATAATAGATAGAAGTAACTCATTACGTACAAGTACACTGCCAGCTCTGTGCTATCTACTAGACACATATTATAAGTCATTTATACATAGGTATTTAAGAAATAATCACAGTCACGCTTCCGAAATGAGAGCCAATCAAATCCGCCCGTAACGAACCGATTTCGAACCACTGTCAATCACATCTACCGATTTGGAATTGTCGAGTAGTATCGTCGCCTAATCCATCCGACGGCTCCTTTGACGTTCAATTACAATCTACTTATTACTGTATCACTTTGTACATATCGGATTACGCTAAAAGGCTGTTATGTGAACATGGTCCAAAATTATTTAGTAATGTTGATCACACTCATAGACACTTATTATTCTCTAAATATAGATATAAGTATCTCGATACTCACACATACAAATGTGTATGTAGATATCATAGTATAGTATGAATATAAAATTTCGAAAGCGATAAAAAAATAAATATTAAGTACGAATTTTAAAAATTCGATTGTAGGCACGTGTTGATTACATCTTATTCAAATAACGAAACCAAATGCCACAAAACTAAACTTTTGGTCTAACTTTCTGTCCTTATGTCACAGCCATGGTAATCTGAGACTATTAGCATTGTACAGATGAAATGTAGAAGGTTAAAGTATTCTATAAACCGAAATACAAAATACAAATTTTACTACATAAAATTTTAGAAAACACAATTTGGAGTGGCACCCACACGTAACTGTAATCTAAAGATAGACCTCGAAAAATGAAATAAAGATTTCAAAGAGACTTTTTCATTTAACTCAATAGTTCGGGAGATATGCGCTTCTAAATTCATAAACAGAGTATGTCTACCCTCTAACTTTTCAACTATGATGTGGAAATTCTGAAAATGTTTCAGATAGTATAATTTAAAAAACGCTTTCAACGAAAAATGGGTTGAATAAGATAACTAGTGTAGTTTTATATATGGGATATTTTTGTTTACACTCTCAGGGATCGCATAAACAATAGCTTTATTTTTCATACTGTTGTCGAGAAACTATGAAATATAAACTTATTCTTGCGGCGGATTAAATAAATATTTTGCATTCCTAGTACGGAACCATCTTCACTGTGTGTCCGACACACGCTTTGTCAGTCTAGTATATCTTTTCAGTTCCTATAATGCAACCGGATTTTATATTTTCTTTAAATTCTTAATAAAATTTTCACCATTAGAAGTGCGACGTAAAATTGAATATCTATCTTTGCAATATCATCATAAGGAGTAATAATAAAAATTGCAAAATCACAGTGTCATTGTATCAAAGTTCAGAGAAATTATGACACAACAACAAAAAATATTGACTAATTAGACGGACATCCTAAGTACTTAACGTCACCGCCATGGACCCTTTAATACATTAACTATACCATCACTAAAGACCAACAAACGGCTTGAAATACCCGATTCACTGAGTAGCGAATACTGACTGCTAGTAAAAAAAGAGGTCGAAATAGCTCATTACCATATTTGGATCGTCAAGTGAAACTTTAGTAATGATGGCATAAACCATTGACCTCTGCCTGTAAATGATTGGGTATGAACCCATACCTCTCTATGAATGAATACAAATCTACCATAATCGACGGTCCCTGCGTAAATCATCGAAACTGAAAATAATCGACTTTTTTAATCGTTAAATTGGCCTTAAGAAGGTATTTTTTTTTAATCAGAGAGGCAAAGGAGCAAGTGTGTCACCAGATGGAAAGTGATCACCGACGCCCATGGACACCCGCAACGTTCAAGGAATCACGAGTGCGTTGCCGGCCTTTAAGGATAGAGTAGGCTCGTTTCTTTAAAGGCCCTAAGTCGTAACGGTCCGGGAATACCGCTGTTAAAAGTTGATTCCATAAAATTTGCCATACGTGGTAGAAAATGTCGTAAAAAACGCACAGTTGTAGACCGCCATCCATCAAGGTGGAGGGATGGAAAGACAGTCGATTGCGTGACGTACAGTAATGCAATTCAGCAGCAGGCAGTACTCCGCGCAATTCCTCAGAACATTCCCCATGATAGATCCGGTAAAATATGTTTAGGGTGCAACGTGGCTTACTCAGGCCGGCAGAGTGAGGTGTGGGTTGAGTAATTGATGATGTTATTATTACTGTCACCTGGAGAGTGGTGTACCTAATTTGTTTAAGGGCGCCTAGTACACCTCTGCAATCGACATCTAATGGGATATTTATAGAAAGTTAATTAATTAGACACCAGAAAAACATCACACGAAGAAACAACATTTATTTCTTATAACTTAATCTCTATGGCGGATTCAATCAGCTCACTATGTATTTATTATAAAAGTTGTAACAATTTAAAAAAATATTAAATGCTATGGTTAAACAACATTATCCTGTTTATTATTATATATATATTAAATAAGATCATCTATTATCTAACAGCACTTAAATATTAATTAGTTTACAGAATAATTAATTAGTATTAAAGTTTTACAAGTATTGAACTCAGATATTACTTGTAATAGTTACAACAACATAATTTATTTATGTTATCTTATATTAAAGAGAAGTGTACCTAGTTATAAAGACTTAGACACCATTACCTTGTTTATGTACTGCATTTAAATTCTTAGTGTTACAGATACATAAACCCAAGTACATTTTATACCTTATTAATCAGTATTTCATTTCACAGAGAAATATATATTAGATACACAATACCTTTATGTGGAGCTAATATCTAACAGAGAATCATTTATTAGTTACAAGCAGAGTGTTATCAGTTTTATCACTGATCAATCTAAAGAAAGAGTTGGTCATCCACCAACTGCACCTACTCCTCAGTCTTCCCCTTTATCGAACATCTACTGACATCACAGCACCCACATGCCCCGGTCCTCAAAGATTTCCCTTTAACAGGAACTGCGACCTGGCCACGCGATATAGCACCCAAGTGAAGAAGACTTAGACTTCTTGATACTCAGAGTAGTGCACCAAACCATTCTAAGAACTATTTTGATTAGTTCATACTGAAGTTTAGATGAATGTTGAATAGATTTCACTACTATTATAAAGTATTCATTACATATAGGGACAGGAGGCCCACCTGGTTTCTATAGGTGTCCTTTGAACTCATGGGATCTACCATGAGATAGATAACCTCAACTACTTTAACATATTATTAACTCAACTAACTCATTTATTCTAATTGGGGTTGCTACTCCCAAACAAATACAGCTAAGACTATTCTAGGCGACATGTGGCCTAACTTTAGTTTACATTATGAGTTGATGAGGCAGCTTGTCCCGCAGCAGAGAGAAAAGAAAAAGGAAGCTATCGGATACGAGACGCTTTTTATACCCCACGACGAAGATCACCTATGCTCCTACTCCTGGAACAACTAGTGCAGAGACAGTGGTCGACAAACCCTATCTAAAATTACACCTTAGCGAGTCGATAAAATTCATTAATTCTTTCTAAGTGTATGACGTTTATGTCAACAATAGTTTTATCATTATTCGTTCGTACTAATAAGTTTATGAACTAGAGACCTAATATTTTATTAGTTTAGAGCTTATTTTATCTAAAAACAAAGGCTACATATCTAGAGTCTATCGATATGTTTATCGAACATATCTTTACATCCATACTTCTACGTATAGATAATCTAGACCAACGGTACATTTGTCATCGAAGCCGTGTGCGTGTTCTAGAATGTTGCAGAAAGTTCTATTTACTAACGAATTATTAACAATAATATTACTAAAGGAGGTCTAGTCAATTCGTAGGTTGTTATTTTTACATTACTATCACTCAATACTCAAAGATACTATATTTATGACAAATTTATTCCTGCTGAAAGGCTTACGGTCAATGCTTCAAACGTGATTTAAGAAAGCTCAACTGGTCTACGTTGTCCATGTCCGTCTGTCACAGTGAATGTTGTTTATAAACAATTAGGTTAACCAAGGAATGCTTTATTTTTCTCGATAACAGAAGTTAAAAGTTAATTTGTCTTTTAAGTAATTACATGCTTCTATAAATATTATAAGTTATTGTTCTCCACGTCGATGGAGACTCAATATGACTGCTACAAGGGATGCAATGTCTCTCCTCAGGGCCAGAGAGTCAAGCCGATCAGAGAGTACCGGATCGCCGATAACCCGAACCGCTCTACATTGTATACGGTTAAAAGGAAGGAGTTGATACTGGGGCGCTCCAGCCCAGAGATGGAAACAGTATTCCATGTAAAAATATATTATATTGGTATATTTTACACCTTGCTAAAGAAACAAAGTCGATTGAACAACAATCCGACATTGAACAACAATCGACTTTATTTCTTTAGCAGGATGTAATATATACCTTCTTAAAGGCAATTTCACGATTAAAAAAATCGATGATTTTAAGATTCGATAATTTACGCAGGGGCCGTCGATTATGGCACTTAAAGTACAAGAAAAATACACACCTAAATGAGCAACAGAAAACTAATTCAAACTATAGCTTATTGTACTAATTATTACTATTTCTAATTTAAATCATATACATGTCGCGGCTAGCGATAAAGCGATAGTTAATACCGGAACTGATTTTACAGTATTGTAATCGTAGTAATCCGCTGCTAAATTATTAATTACCAGTTTTGAAAATGAGCAAACACCGTGGCGCCACAGTGGATTAATAAGGCGGCTGCGTGGACAGAGTTCCTGCGTGTGACAGCGATCATTCGCTTTCGAGGAATAATCAGGTCTGGTGGTCCGATTTCCTCGGCGAAAGTGCCCTAACGCTACAAAACTGTCGGTTCTCTCAGTGATTCAATTAGTGTATTATTGTTTCACTCTTAAAAATAAAATTACCCTTACAATATTGTAAATTGCTATTGCCCGAGTAACCAACGATATAGACCTCATACCACCAGTCAACGACGGTGGTTCCTCTATTACCGAAACCCTACAACCCAAAATACAAATTAAAATTAATAGCTTTCACAATAAATTTACTCCTTTTAGCCATGAACCATTGAAAATTACAAAATGAATAAATAGTTTTCACACAACTTTATTTTGAAATCCTAAAAACCACTGTTAGAATACCAGTAAAACTATATCGAAAAAAATTATATAATTAAAAATTATACACATACTTAGGTAAATTATTATACTTTTTTAAGTTAATACAATTATGTATTTTTTTTTGAAAAGTTACCTACCCAATATTTTGCTGTAGGGCATTATATTTTTTAATATCCGTAAATAGTAATTTTATCGTTATTTTTACCAATTTTAAAGTGCTTTTAAATGCACCACAATGTTTAATAGATGTCGATGTGAAATATTTAAAGATTCGAATTTTGTCATGGAATATTATCGTTATATTTTCAGAATGAGAAGTCAGACAATAATAAAAGTAACTAATAATTTTCGATACATTCGAAATATACCATAGAAGTTTAACCATTTTAAGTTAACTAAGTTACACACCACATTGTCCCCCTTCAATTTAAAAAGTTCTTATGAAACAGATGGCGTTAGAACATATTCCGCATACAAATATGATGTAAAAACACAATGATACACGTTCGAAAGGGTAAATACAGTTATTGTTAGGGTTGCTGTAAATAGCGAACTCATAATATCATTTTTGAGATTCACATTAAAAAAATGTAGTATATTACCTCCACCAACTTTGACTTCACCAACAATTTGTTGGAGTTAAAGCTTTTTACTATGTATTATATTATTTTAAAACCGTGAAATTAAATTCTAATTTTTAGTGTTCCATAGGTAAAAACGGAACCCCTGTATAATTTCGCCGTGTCTGTCTGTCTCTACTTATTGCTTACTTAATATGTAGCAGCCTTGAACCGTGCCCATTCAACACAGTGCCGTAAATTATTGACCAAAAACCAAAAATAAAAAAAAATGGGTATTTTGCGCTCAATTGCTTTTTTAATTTAACTACTACCTACGTTGTCCGAGATTGTTTCAATTATTAAAATGTAATGAACTCGTAGGTTGGTTAAGCAACTTCTATGTTTTAATGACCTCGATGGTACAGTGATTTAGACATTGCATCCGGAACGAAGGTTCCAGATTCAATTCCCGGTCGGGTCAATTTAGGAAACGAACTTTTCTAGGTTGTCACGGGTCTGGGTGTACTGGGAGACGCCAGTAGTCATCGTCTGGTTTTCATAGCCCAGGGAACATCCTAGTTTGAGATCAGAGATTTATTATTATTATTCTTCATCGTACTCCAATTAGAATTTTGTATTCTTTATTTTGAGATGAAAAATAATGGAGGTATACATACAATTATACCCGTACAATTAAAAGTCAAGAAACCATTTACGTATTTTTAAGAAGAATTTTTTCTATAACAACCCTACGACTAAGATAGGCTCCTATAACTACAATCTGTAGACTATATCGTATCCCTATCAGTAATACATCCCGTAGGAAACGCGTGACGCGAATAGGGACAAGTTTAGATTCACAGGAATAAGGCGAAGTAGATGCGTCGCGCATAATTTTTCTTATTTTGTTTGATTTAACAATATTCTGATATCGGTATCGACCAAAATCTTCCTAGAATTCTGTAAAGAATTCTTCTGAAAAGGAATCGTGAGAAAAATTTAATATAAAAATTTATACATATTTGAATTGATTAATCATAAATTGTGAATCAAAGTAATACACAAATTATTACCTATAGTAGCTTCACTTATACATAATTGAATAATGTCAACATTATAATAAACTTTTCTAATTAGTAGTTTTAAAAATATCTGCCGCTGTTGCTGGTTCGGAAAAAAGCTGAGAACACTGAGATTTTCTGAGAGAGAAAAGCCAGTATTGCGAGGTCATGGTAAATTTCATTAGTTATTTCTAAATTCAAATTGTAGAAGTTAAATGGGTTGAATCATTTTTGAGTAGGGGCCTGACTTCGTTTTTATAATAAGATTCTTCAAGAAGTCACTCAATTCAACAGGAAAGAGACTTACTTGTTATTTAAGACTGATCACAAAACATTGATTGCAAAATCATATTTTAGGTAAAATAAGCGATGTCATTGAAACCAAATCTATAGTCTAGAAACAATCTTCTCTATGATGAATTTACTGGCTCTCAGAATACTGTATTTTAACGTATTATGTAAAACGATATAGAAAAAATGATATCTGAATTTCTAGTCTTTTCTTTTCAACGTAGGCATTTTTCTAGACCGATGTTAGATTTAAAGTTCAAAAATACCTTGTAACTGGGATTACTTGAACAAATTGGTTACATTTTGACATAAATAATATGCAGAAAGTAACATTTCCAAACGAGATACATTTTTATTTTCAATGAAACATTTTTATTGTACTCCAGATACTTGAATGCACTTTACAATATCGCTTACTAAACGTCAGCCGAAGCATAATTACACAAATAATACGATATATACAAATGAAAAGTGCAACCCGGCGCACGTACCGCCGATGTCCTCCCAGGATTATTTATTGCCGTTTTATCTTACTGTCTTACAGCAACCGCACGCGATAAAAGAAAAGAAATGTCAGGGGCCCATGATCGCGATTATCACGATGCGATCACCAAAGCGCCCCTGCATATGACCACTATTCACATTGTAACACTGCCATCACCTAATTCAACAACCATCCCCTCTTTTAACCGTACATACTTATTTAAAAGCGTACTTAAGCAGCGATGGATTAAGAACAAACCGTAAAAATCCACTTGGTACAGTTGTTAGGTAGATGGCATGATAAAACAAATACGCATTGAAAAGACTTAAAGCTACTCCTTTTTACATGGTAGTATTGGTAGTCAGTCATTGACTGGAAGAATGGCTCGCTCGCATGCCATGCGCTTTCGTGTTTGCTGGAAGGACAGCCGCGATCATTGTGTAAGAGAATGTCCTTTAATTAGCACATGTAGAGCAAGATTATCAACCGGTAATGTCAATTTGTGAGACAACTGAATAATGTCGGGACTAAATAATGGTAAGATTTAAACATAATTGTCACTTGATAAAAATCTTAAATGGCCACATTTATTTCACAAGAGAATTAATCAGAGATGTTTCTAAAGTACTGAACATTCTGCCAACTTAATTCAAAGCAAGAATAGCAGCCAAATTGTCTGGCATCGAAGCCAAATAAACTCAGGCAGCACCTGGTAGTATCGGAAACAAGCCAAATCCAACGGGGTTCCAGTTCGAGCCAAGTTTTGAATTAACCGTCCTCTTATCTCAACACACTAATAATGTTTAAAGGCATCATTTTAAAGCTAAAACTCGTGTCTTTAAAGATCACGTTTATGAAATATTAAATGTAGTTATATCTGTAGTGATCATCTTGTCTTTTACTGGGAAAGACATTATGCTATGCGCGCAAGCAGGTGCGCCGGAGTCGAGTGCGACGCGAGCCACCCAGCCGTCTGCACCCACACGGTAGTGGGCTGTCGAAACAATTATCATTCCGTGTGCTTGCGAAACATGCCTCGTCACTATCAGTCTAACCATCATCACGACTCGACGATTTACATATAATGACTATTCAACAATAAACAACAAAATGTGCAACGCCCGCCTCCACTGACGTAATTTAATTTTTCTTATCAAAATATTATAATCCAAGACACCATATCATCCCATTTTCAATTTTAAAAAGGCGCCGTAAAGTCGTAAGCTTTTTTAATCTGCTTTAAAGCCTTTCAAACTTATTATCATACTCAGTAGACCACCTCCTTTCTCACAATAAATAATAATGTATTTTATACTGTAAAAAAAAAAATCAAAAATTAAAAACTTAAAAACTTAAAAAACCCCCGATTAAAAAAAGAACTAAAAAGTAAAAAAATGGTATGTACCTAGTAGCTCTTTGCTTATGATAAGTTGTAAATAAAATAAATAATAGTAGTAGTAATATATCCAAGCGTCCTCGCGTCGGGTGACCGCTAAGTAAATTATTTTATTTAGTAAGTAAATTATTGTATTTAAACATATTTACTTTTTAGTTGTATTCTGTTTTTACTTTATTTTTATTTAAAAATTAAATCAAAATCTGTTCATCCGTTTAGGAATTACGATGCCACAGACAAACACGCAGATACACAGATACGCACGTTAAACTTATAGCACTCCTGTTTTTGTGTCGGGAGTTAAAAATAGATTGTTAATCAATGGGTTTTTCATACGTTAGAAGGGTAAATTCATATTTATAGTCACTATATATATATTTATTATGTATATATATATATTATATAGTTATTATAGTCATTGTTCCTATAACCTATTACATCACAGCTTCAACACATTATCGTATCTTAGATTAGATGCAAGGTAAATATTGAGAGCGTTATTACTTTTTGATGTTTAACTAACCTTAACATTTTCCTATAAGACTCCAACAGGAACATATTTTTCTAAGCTTCAGAGGAATAGGTGGTATGGCAGTATGTATAGTAGGCGGTATAGTATGGCATACGACAGAAATTTTCACAAAGCTTTACAGAACAATATTCGTGATTTAGTAAGTTTTAACGACTAATTTTACTAATATACTAATAATTCATAACTCAACACATTATATAGGTAACTCCGAGTGACAGTGTTTCCAAATAAAAAAGATACAAACGTTGTTTGTTAAGTAGTTAATACTTCCTTCCTCAGCTATCAAAGAAATAAATTAACTTTGACCCCACAGAGGTTGTAAACACACAAGTTTATATGACAAGCTCAATTCACAGTACTTTGGCTTCAAACTACGTTACTTTGTCTTGAAAGATACCTAATTATTTAACTTGTTTGCTTAGCGAAAATTTTACCCACAGACAATAACTTGTTAACTGTAATTAATTAGAATACAGGTTATTCACCATCAGTTTAATAACATTTATTATATGCTGTGTAATGAAACTCAGTTACAATTTATACACATATTGATACACAAAAATAAAAAATATTTTTCCTTAATTTTGTTACTAGACATTACCCATTACTCTTTTTACAGAATTATTAAAGTCATGTTTATGACAAAAAATTTTTTAATGTATAAAAGTGTTTAAAATTATTTAATTTTTAATAATCTGTTAATATTGGGTCCTTACATATGAAATTAGCGTTTTGTCGTACTGACCACTTTGATCTGAAATATCTCCTCTTTGGTTAAGAATTCCAAATTCAAATTTATAAATTCATTTAGCTGGTACATTTGAGTTTTGAAAACAGTCATTCGTTTGTTTTTTTCCTCATTATTTTTTTCTTTGGCGTCGCTTATTAACGCACAATGGAAAACATGAAATATCGGTATATTTACGAGTACGAGTTCTATCGTGGCACCAGTGCTGCAGAAACAGCTCGAAGGATTAATGATGTGTACGGCGCTGGTGTCGCAAAAGAAAGCACGGTACGTTTTTGGTTTCAACGTTTTCGTTCTGGAAATTTCGACCTTCAGAACCAACCCCGTGGACGGCCGGAGACCAAAGTGGAAAATGAAGAATTAAAGGCTATTGTGGAAGCGGATCCATCACTAAGCACTTCTGAGATAGCTGCAGGCTTCGGGGTAAGTGACAAAACTGTATTAATCCACTTGAAGCAAATCGGGAAAGTAAAAAAACTTGAACGATGGGTACCTCATGAATTGAGTGAATCGAACTTGCAAACACGCGTCGACTGCTGTGTTACTTTGCTCAACCGACACAATAATGAAGGGATTTTAAATCGAATCATTACTTGTGATGAAAAGTGGATACTGTACGATAATCGGAAGCGCTCGTCGCAATGGCTGAACCCTGGAGACCCAGCCAAATCCTCCCCTAAACGAAAATTGACTCAGAAAAAGTTACTTGTGAGTGTTTGGTGGACTAGCGCCGGTGTCGTTCACTACAGCTTTCTAAAATCTGGCCAAACGATTACGGCAGATATCTATTGTCAGCAACTGCAAACCATGAAGGAAGAACTAGCTGCTAAACAACCGAGATTGATTAATCGCTCTAGGCCACTGCTGCTTCACGACAACGCAAGACCACACACTGCACAACCACTGAGTTAGATGAGCTACAATTGGAATGTCTGTGACATCCACCGTACTCCCCGGACCTTGCTCCAACAGATTACCATTTTTTCCGGAATTTGGACAACTTCTTACAAGGAATAACATTCAACTCCGATGCGGCAGTCCAAACCGCCTTCCAAGAGTTTATTGATTCTCGCCCCCATGGTTTTTTTAATAAAGGGATCAATGAACTACCTATGAGATGGCAAAAGTGCATAGATGACAACGGTGCATACTTTGATTAATTAAATATATTTAAAAAAAAAAATTGACTTTATATTCCTCCCATACAAAACGCCAATTTCATATGTAAGGACCCAATATTATCATCTTCTAAAACTCAATTATGAGGGGCTCTACCCAGAAAACATGCATAATAATTAATAATATAATGTTATTTCGCGTTTACAAAAAGTCCAGTGCTTTTACCGTTGTTCATAATTAAAACAATTATATATAGGGAAGCAAACCATTATTATCTTTTTATGAAAAAATAATGAGATTACACAGCCGTAACGTGGACATAGACAGAGGAATTAGGCTTTCTCGTTAACGACTAATTAGCATCTTAATTTCTCAAATGGTGCTGGCTACTGTTTTTCGGAGAACGCAAAAAATATAGCAAACTCGTAAAATACAATGTTTGTAGGCGAGTGTTAAAAACCCGATCTAAAGATAAGACGCAAACTATATAAATTATTAGCTATAATAGTCATTTCAATGCAAAATCAGGTCTATGAATTTGTCTTTTATATATTTTTTAAATAAGTACTATCTTATCTAATACAAATCAATAGAATTCATTCGTTGACTACATAAATTCAATATTTTATTCCGTTAATCGTTACGCCCAAATATTTGTCTATAAGGCAATTTCTATTCACGACCGATATGTCTAAACGTTTTTATGGATGCTGAGCACCAAAATCTCGATATGAGGTTGTGGATATAGGCTATAAAAAATATTTTTTATGAATATAAATTAAATTTAAGCAAATATGAAATTGTATTAACTTTTGTTATAATTTATAGTCAATTAAAGAAAATATTGAAAGATCACATTAATTTTTTCTGCTTTTTTATAGAAATATTAATTAGAAACAAAATACGACTTTAATATTTCAAAACTCATTCATTTCTGCAATTAATACATACATTAATTACTTTAAGTGTTAAAAATGCTTGTTAAAAACATTTTATATCTCAAAATTTCCAAAAGGACATATTATGTACCTTCTATGTGTACTATAATATTGTTGTAGCAATTGGTAGGTAATAATAATCATAATACTCCAAACAATTACACAAATTGTGTGACCCCAAACTAAGCAGTAAGCTTGAACTATGGGTACCACACAACGAACTGAGTACCCAGTAACACCCAGACTCCAAGCCAATTTAGAAAAGTTCGTTTCGAAACCGGGGCCCTAGCTTGGAAAGCAGATGCGTATGCCACTGCGCCAACGGTCCAGTCGAAGGTCAGGATACATGTATAGTTCTACTCTTAACATATTTTGCCTAATATATTTTCATGAAACTGTATATGTGAGAATATTGCTTATCTTTAAGACATGTTGTACGTCGTACCTGATTGATTTTTCCAATACCTTGATATCGAAAAGCATACTCGAGTAGGTAACACCTTTCAAATCAATCGCTCACGTTTTCGTTACAACTCTTTCATATCGATTTACTTCACAAACAAAAGTTCGGAAGCACTAAACGTTTTCAATTAACGTCAGAAAATAAACGAAGACCCATATAATTTGAACGTTATTTGAAAAATAATAGTTCATTAACCGACTAGGTAATATCGTGTAGCTCGTCCCTAATCCTCGTTAACTTTTTTCGTTAACGAAATAAAAAAAGATGTTTACTGGTTAATAACGGCAACGAAAAAATTACTCTTAAACACACGAACCTTTCGTCATAATACGATACAAATTACGTCAAATCATGTGGATATTATTTTTTATGAGGAATGAGAGCAACATGTGGTAAATTAGAGTCCCTATCATCAGGAGCAAAATAAACAACGAACATGCCACAAAGTTTTTCGGATGTAAAAAAAAGTAATAACACTATAAAACGGTTGTCGCGCGCTTCTCAAATTATCAGTTCGAGGAAACTAGTTAACTTTAGGGGAATTTGATAATTTGTTTTGTTATTGCAACTCGGGACCGGTTGGGCGAGTACCGGGGTTAAACGAGAACAAGATGAATGTCTAATAATTATTCAAACACATAAATTAAAAAACAAGAGCTATTACGCCTCATCTATACATAATAAAGTCGTAACGAATTTTTAGTTCTTTGGATTGAGGACGCAATCTTTGTAAAATCATTTCATATTTTTTCTTCTTAACTATCAACTAATTAAAAGTTTACATTCCGAGAAAATAACAATAATTGTAACACTAGCGCCGTTTATTATTTTCCGTATAGCAACATACATCTTTTTTCGATATATTTTATTATGAAATTAATTTTTTATCTTCATGTTCAACATAAAAATACTAACTTGTTGATGCGGTGGTAACGCAACGACAATTTCTAAATGAGTTTAGAGTCTGAGCATTACTGGGAGCTCCCCCAGTTCATTGTAGTTTAGTTTCATTGTAGTTCAATTAGTGTAGCAGTCTAAAGTCTGTATTATTAAATGTAAAAAATTGCTTTTTCAATATGGTATAGCTACTATTTCTGTAGTGTCCCGTACGAGAAACACATTTCTAAAGATAGAACATGTTGTCAATTATTAAATACTAATAGAAAGAACGAGTGATGGTGATGAACGATTGACGAAGAAAATCTGTAGAGTAAAAGTGAGTGGTAAACTTAGGACTTAAAGCTACATTTAACTTTACCGTTTTAACCTTTGCCCCCAAAAGTTTAAAATTATTTCGTTATACTCATAAATGTTACGTAGTACATGTAAAAAAGTGAAGTTATGTAATTAAATATTCGACTAAAAGATTGAGAAACGCTGAAATCGCGCATTTATTTCGGTCAATATTAGCGCTTGCCTAAAACGAAAGTGGCGTATATAATTTTTGAGTGATGTTGTCCATCAGCATTGTCAGCGATTGCACTAAACGGTCAGAGTCGTGCGTGAATGACGCCAAACACAGTGACGAGATTATGCAATACTACAGCCGAGCGACCAATAATTCCTTATACATTGAACTAAATTCATAACACATTTACTAGAAATGGCTAGTTGATCTTCATAAGTCAGCCTTGTTCTTTCTTGGCCTATGCTAATCGGCCTCTTCGTTAATTGTTCATCATTTGTTCTTTCTATGCCTGAACCATCTAAACATTTCTTATTTCATTTTTACAATAACACTATCATCCAACCTTGTTATATACATTGCATATTTCTTCACATAAGTAAAGCTTATCTAAAAAGGGGGGGAGTAGGCTTAGGATTAATGCACTATCAGAGTTTTCAAACCACACCTATATAGCCTCAACTTTTATTTTGGCAACGCAGGAAATGCTTTCATAGAGTAATGTAGCCTCGCGAGTGTGCGTTAGTCGGTTATGTGACACTCTCTACTAAAGAATTTCACTACGATCCTTTTCTGCTCTTTGGTGAAGAGCTCCGGTGTATCCTACGGAAAGTACTGGAGCCCCTCTTGCGTTCTACTGAAGCACGTCTCGAGGGAGCAATGATCGCTGCTTCATCTCTATCTCATCTTTGCTCGCTTCTTACGACAGGCGAAGGTTACCAAAGCCTTATTCTCTTTCCAAGGCTACAGGGCTGATAAGACCGTGACCTAGCTTAAAAATACTCCGTACCAGCAGCTTAACATATCTTCTGCAGTACGAAAACGTTATATATAGTTCGGAACACCCATCCAGGAGGTAATCACACACCATATAGTTTAACTTCAATGATCATAGCAAATACCATAACGTCATTACACTATAAAAGTCCGAACACCGGAGTATGAACGCACATTCGTGCGCGCGAAAGTCATTTCCAGTTATTCTTACTTCTTGATACAGATAGATTTACAGAACGCGGACGTCCGCCGGATTAGAGATGGCGTGTTATCACATCGTTGCAGTTGCCGAAAACTTTACTCAATGTGGTAAACACGACTAAGAGACACAGATAGTCAGTTCTACTAAAGTTACGAAATACGGATACTTCTGAACATATAATACATAATAGTTATACAAGTATTTAATAGTTTAAAATCACCTAAAGAAAAAACATTCGTTATGTTTACCTCATATGTTAAATTACTATAAATGTATGTGTAATTCCTAATTATTTACGATTATGTAATTATAATATTTTTTTATGAAATACTGTTTAAAGTTAACAATAAATTATCTACACATTATTTTTCAAAAACGTAATACGTAGTAATTTTCTTTACATGTTTTAAAAAAATGTTTACGTGATATGGTTTCAATTTCCAGATATTATCTCCAATTTAGTGTAAAAATAGGTCACACTTAAAGTCAAAGTCAAACCAATTTATTCAAGTAAACTCAATTGCAAGGTATTTTTAACGTCAAATCTACTTTAATTTAGTTCGGTTCGAAAGTAAAACCTGAACACTGAGAAGAACCGACAAAAAACTCATTTTTTTAAGATCATTCTACAATAGTCATTTAAAATACAAAATTCATAAAACCTGTAAATGCGTGTGCAGAGAGGATTATTTCCAGACTATTGATTTGTCTTCAATGAAATCGCTAATTTTGTAGTATGCTTTTCCAATCAGTGTGCGTTCAATAACAAGTTTAGATTACTATTCCGTTAATTGAGTAATTTCTAGAGGAATTTTATTATAAAAACGAACACAGTTGCCCAAAAATGACCTAGTTGACTTTTGTAATTTAAATTTAGGAATAACTAGCTGTTCACGACCACTAGTTTGCATACCATGAATAACACCTTTCTTTTAAAATAGATCTATATTTTTTATAGTCTACATTATGTTTTCAAAGATGTATAACGAGGGTAAGGCGAGTACATCAATGTCTTTAAAACGTTCTTTCAGCGACTCTCGTGCATTTATACTATAGATGATACGTTTTTCCCTCTTTTGTAAAATAAAGATAGAATTCATATGCGCCGCTGATGACCACAGTAGTAGGCCATAAGATATAGGGCTATGAAAATCTGCGAAGTACACCAGCCTAGTCATGGCTTATAAAAAAAAATTAACAATAAGTCTGTTATACTTTTTCTAAAGCCTTTCGTCGCCCAGTCAGAGAAATGTAACTTGTTGTCAGTCAGTATTTTTATCTTATTTTTATTAAATATATCGGTTAAAATTTGCAATAGACTCTCATATATGATCACTTCACTCATATATGATCAGCACCAATTCGGTGCTGGTTGGCTGACCGAGTCTGATCTCTGGTTCCTGAGGATGCTTTGTTAAGAGGTGAAACACTTGTCGATTGGTGGTTTTTGGAATTTAAGCGAAAAATAGCTGAAAATTTGGGAATTTATCACATCAAATGGATTTCTGCCAGGTAACACCTAAGTATATTCGGTATCTCATATATGATATTCGGATCATCAACGGAGGGAACAATGTTTGCTAAATTTGTTGCTTAGTTAGTAAAACGTTTTAACTGATTCCCGCCTAATGGTCTAAACTCAATTATTCGTTCTATTTTATTTTTCATGCAATCTAATTTAATTAATTGCGCTTTATGATCTGCGCGAATACCACTAATAATTTTATGCTCTCTAATTCTGCTTTTATTCATGAAAACAATATCAATGCACGTCGCCAAATGGTATGTAACCCTGCAGGTTATTCACAAACGTCGGAAACTCAATTTTCCGTTTCCGACAGGAAACTTTTCGATGATCTTGTCTATATGCGATTCACAAATCCGAAATCGTATTATATTTATATTATATATATATCATGTTATATGTAGTCGTATTTACAAATCCAAGCCGTCGGATTGAATTTATGCTTTTCGACGATCGGTTCTTTTGCCACGGAAAGTTTCCGACGTTTGTGAATAACGCCCCTGGTCGGTTTAACAAAAATGTGCACAAGATCAAATGTAAGAAGTAGTAAAATTAGCATCACCCTTTCCTTAGAGCTATTTATTATGTCCACTTATAACAATAGTATAAAATTACAGTACCTACCTAAGCATTTAGTAAATAGAGATTTATATGCTTTCATTATAGTTTCTGGATCAGATTTGACACGTTTAATCGAGGGTTACTTATATTGTAAGAACTTTATTTAAGAGAGCTCTTTCTCTTCGGCATAGTTTCGCTTTATTGTTTTAACGGCAAATGACAATGCCCAAAAAATTATGGAACTTTGCCCCATCCACAAATTTGCATGCCCAGTATTAGTATTTATTTTATTGTATGGTCTATTTTGGGCACTTCAAAGTAGTATATTAACTAAAGCGAAATAGCTACCGAATGTAAAGACATTACAAACAATCAAAATCAAAAGCACTTACCAAAAAATAGCACACACATGGCGACATTTTCCAAAACGACTACAGAAGTCAAGGCGCAAGCTTAAGGAAGTTATAAACCACACAGAAAAACATAAGAAGTTGAAATATATTTTTTAAATAGAATGGGTACTAATGGTTCTATTCTATGTGATGTTCAAATGTTCCTTACATTTGAACAGGTCAAGTTAATGTAAGTACGAGTACATACCTACATTAACTTTTTAATTAATCCAAATCAATTACGAATAAAAAATGCTTTTCATACTTTTCATATTACATTTATACAATAAAATATAGGTATGAAAGTGTGTGTTTTTTCTAATTGATTCCATGGAATTAACTGAGTGAAGTTACTATTAGTAATAGTATCATTATATCGGAGTCTTACGCAACTATAAGGGTGTACACACACAACGACTTCTTCACACTTCTTCATGTGAGTTCGTGACATAAAATATGTTTTCAGTGAGTAAATAAAGTCATTGTAGCAGGTTGTTTGAATTAGCATTGAAACGCGCGTAAAATGTGAATACAAGTGTAACTTACATTTGTATATATTTGTGTATTTTTTTTGTATTTACTTCGTTTTGTCGGAGATACGCTGCAAAATCATAAATTATATAACCCTCTGTAACAGTACGATGCGATAGAAAGCTAGCGTACGCGTTAATTTGTGTGCGCGCTAATACGCACGCGCCGTGACATGCACACAACGGCAATATTTTGGACAACTATGGGTGAATATTATAGCGCCAGTCGGGGTCACTCGCGACTCAAACTCGTGATCGCTTCCGTTTATCTTTAATTTGTTCATTACATCGTCATAAATACAAAAACGAATGTATTGTAATATCTTTGAATGCCTAATTAATTTTGCTTATTTGAATCCATAATTCTTCTTCTTCTTCTTCAACATAAGTACAAAAAATTGAATTTAACAAATATGAAAAACGTATCCGTATGATTTATTTTTTCATTATTATCTATTCTGAGTTCAAAAGAAATGCTTACAGCATCTCACACCCAATGCAACGACCCTACCTTTCCGACCGAGAGTAGATAATTCCGGTACGCGGGAGGCGGCCTTCGTTTATCCATATTATCCTCTGGTTGTAATTACAGCGCGTCAATAGCGTCTGCAAAAGTCATCGTTTGCGTACGCCCTAAGTGTCATCTCGATTAATAGCACTGACTCATTCTGCAGTTAATTCATTTCATATTTACCTTGCTCTAATAAAAGAACTCGGATACAGAATAGGTTCAAAGCACTTAAATATATGACTTATTATACCTTATGTACAAATTTAAAAATTAACAAAAGACTTAAACGTGACAATATGAAATACTATCGATCATTTCAAAATGTAATTCTGAATAATATTACAATATAATTAATGTACTATATTAATTATTATTAAATAAGTTAAATAGTAGTGTCATAGAACAAAAGAAATGCGTAAAGATGGACATATATTATGTGCCTATGTACAATTATACATAGATAAAGATAAACTATACAATTTACATAAAATATATATAATATCACAGGAATGGCGCGATGTAGCGGTTTACATCAGCCATGCAGATCAATTTAGACTGTTATTTGGCTTCATTTTTGGATTTTCATACCGTAAAAGAAAACAGGAAATCATCATAGTATCGCTCATGCCTCCGTCCGCCCATCTGTCCATCTGTCCGTCATTTTCGGGATTGATTTTCTCAAAACACAGTTACGTGTAAATTTAAAAATTCGGCACAGCGATGATCTTGTTAATCTGCGTTTTTTATACTAAAGAACATGATAAACCTAACAAAAACGTAATCGATAAATCGTTCAATTCAATAGTATTCAGTTTGTATTTCCAAAAAAACGTATGGTTATCATTCAAACAAACGAGAACTTCGAAATGAAATTTTTTTAGGCAGTTAAATTATATATTTTATTTCCAATTAAATACAGTGTTTTCGTAAATTCTATTCTATGTGATGTTTAATTAAGTGCTTCTCCTTTGTGTGTGTTTTTTCCGAGTTTGTAGCTGCAGCAAAAGTGTCGACTTTTAATCGTCAAAGTGATTTCTGGCAATACGGTATTTCAGCAGGCTTATTACCTAACATATAGTCAGCATGTGACAGTATATATCTCGCTATATATCTACTGTGAAAACGAGAATTTGTATAGTGGCGCTATATCTTCCGCGAAAAGTGCATTTTACAGTCATGGCACATTACGCACGCAATCGTCATACGTGATATCAATTTTTATTACAATTAGTCACCGGTCCGCACAATGATCGCGTGCCTGTCGCTGTCGGCGAATTTTTAGGAAACAACCCCACGGAGTGTCTTAACCATCCCCGCTACGTCATTTACCTCCAAAACTACTTGACTTAAAATTCTGAAAATATTATAGCGATTATAAGGCCTTACTTATAAAGATTTAGTTTACGAGACAGATATGACGCAAGTCTAAGGTCTTACAGACCATCAAAAATTATATCTAGAAATTTACAATTTTTTAAATATCATATGAAATCCTTTGTATGTGAGTCGTACTCGTACTTGACTTTTTTATCTTCTTTAGAGTCATACCTTTATTCATAAAAATTGAAATATTTCTATTATACTTGAATAAATTGATTTGACTTTGACTATTTTATTGATGTCCGTTGTTGAATTATAACAATTATATTGAAAATAGATTCAAACGTGCAATTCTTTATGAAACATATCGTTGAGTATTAATTTGCTTTATGTGTAAAAAGGAAGTTACACATTAGAGCATCCGTTTAAAACATGGTCGATCTTAGATTATAGTGAATAATAACGTGGGCAAATATTGATACTACCAAATAATCAAGTTCTCATGTCAACATTGTTCTCTTTACACATATTGAACCGACAAAAAAGGCACGTTCGCCGCTCTAGATTTCAAACAAAATTACTGACAACAAACTAACAACGTCAATCACTTTGGCTAATGGCGCACAAGCGATGTTATCTGTAAGTACCATAAGCGCGGTTGTCAGCGAGACGAGAGACGATACAAAAAGGCTCATTGAAAAATTATGAATTTAAAGCAGTAGCGACACGGACCGGTCCACGGCAAACAAATAATGATGCATCTAAGAGAACGTTCGGAAACGTTACGACTATACATTCGTTATGATCTATTTTTTAATAAAATATTCCAAGGTATAGCTTATGTAGCTTATGTGAAAGGCGGAGGGGACGGCCCGCTTTGGATCTCTGGCCCTGGAAAACTTTTAAATCTCAAAAAGTCCTTTTAAAAAAACCTAAAGAAGGCCTAAATACGTTCAGTACCTAAGAGGAGCTTTTTTTTTGTTTTTTTGCTGTCTTACTTTAAACTGTTTACGGTTTACTGTTTCCATTTCAATTAATTAACATAATATTTTATCGAAAATTGAACACTAGTAGAGAAGCGTGTTAATGCTTTGTAGAACTAATAGTGATCCCATTTATGCGTAACAAATATAATTTGATCAATACATACATATATATACAGAAAAAAAAACGTGAAATTAATGATTCTGAATTCAAAAATCACAGTTCACAGATCGGATTTGGTAGTTTGTGGAATCAAAATTATATAATATGATAGATTATATTATAGAATATGACGTTGTGGTACTTTATAGAAAGAAGCAAGATGTGTATATGTATGTGGATGTGAGTTGTCTTTGTTCTAAGTAGGTATCATTACATTTTAAGATTCTACATGAGCTGAATTGTGATTAAAATAATGAGATACATCGATTAAGGAAGTTATATACAATGAGTTTAAAACATTTATAGTATTGTACCAGAAAGTAGTTATTATAAGTAGTTATTTAAAGTAGTTGTAGTAGTAGGTAATTCGAGAGCGTTGTGATCAGACGTGGGACATGCATCTGTATTGACCTTCCAATTTGCGATTCGATTGATTGCGTTATCTGATACAAATATTAAATCAATTATTGATTGTAGTGAGCCATGGGTATACGCTTCAAAGGTTGGTGTATCGCCAGTGTTACAAACGTGTAAGTTGTTAGAATAGATAAAGGAAAGAACTTCATTTCGTCTTGTGTTGGACTGCCAACCGTTGAAATCATCACATATTATGTGGGTCGCGTCAGGATGATTCTTAAGAAACAGTTCAAGTCTGTTCAACGTTGCGAGATTATCGTTATGTACCGTTCTGGGTTCGATATATACGCAGCTGAGAAAAAAAAATCTGTTAACAGTTAAGTAAGAGGAGTTAGTAGCTCCGTACATATGCAAAATGTAAACATAGGTAAGTACTTACTTATTATTAGGCCATGGCAATTGTCAATGGGTGTGTTCAGCAAAAAATTTACATCAAGCATTGCATGAACCGTTGAATGATAAATAATTAAACAGACGTATGCCGGATACAAATGTTCTAAACGAAAAGTTTTTTGATACCCACGCTATCTACAATTTCTACATAGGTTTATGTAGAAATTGTAGATAGCTGATAAAAACAGTTAAATATATCTTAATTAAAAAATACACGTAAATAAGTGCTTACCGCTGATTTATTATTATTTTAATTACGATATATTTTATAGTTACAATAAAGTATAATAATATCAGTAGTTACTAGTTACTACTATCTCGAACTAAGGTAACGATACAAACTGACGTTATAATTCTAAAAGTTTTACGTATAGATTTATTAGACCAGCTGCTGCTGCCAGTCGATGGATGCATATTTTCGAAAGTACCTTAAAGAGTTTTACAATATAGATTTGAACCCTAGAATCCTCTAAAAAGATATCTAATTGTGTCACAAGTAAAAACACGCATAGTCGCGTAAGAAAACGAATCAGTTATTTTTCTTTTCAGGACTCCGCAATCAAAGTGGTACCTAGAACCAAAAGCTAGTTTCGTCATGTCTGTTCGCACATCCTAAAGTAAAAGTCAAATTTTATTCAAGTAAAGCCTAGTAAAGTCAAATACAAGGTGTTTTGAACGTCAAATCTACTTCGTTTTATTTGACACAGTCAATTTATAACGTCATCATTACACCTACTGAGCCGAAAGTAGGAACAGCGATGTACATTATATAACCCAACCCCAAAAAAGTTCCTAAACTTTTTCGGAGATTGCTACAAAATCCTGACTTATTGCGTGTTCGACTTGCTCTTTTTAATAATTTTGTATGTAAAATAATAACTTACAATTATTATTATATTGTCGCATATTATATTTAAAGTACAGTCGCTACTCGAAGGATATATGTACATATTATAGTTTTAACATATCTATGTATGATTACAACTACATCTGAAATCATAGAATTCTCTTTTTTGCTATTATTATTCTTAAATGAATAAATGGATAAATATTATTATTATTTATTAATTATTTACATAATATGACAACTCTACGCCACAATATCCTACGCCAGCTGCACTTTGTACAATATATAGCCTAAGATGTATAGTTTTATATATTGTTTTATATGTAAGATGTATATATAGTTAATGTCGTACCTATTTATTGTAAGAATAAGCGCTTTACCCAGTTAACAATTTATTTGTATAACCAACTGCATGTAAGCGCAACCGTATTGCCCGATTTGAACACGAAAAAATACTGAAATGGTGATCCAAAAGTAACAAAAGATTTTCTTGTACTTTTAGCCTTGTGTGAGACCGAACAAAGTTAATATGTGTGTAAACGCCTTATAAAAAAATAACACCACGGGTTCCGTACAATATATAAACAAGATTTTATAAATTTAGACTTTAAGAGAAAAATTACTGTGACAGACAAAGTAACAGACAGACGGTAAAACATCTCATAAGGGTGCCGTTTTTCCTTTGAATTCTACAACCCTACAGAAGACGAAAGAAATTGTTCAGGCTACAAATATTTGAGAATAGTTTTCGAGTTGTGGTTGGTTATACAGCCAAATTGTGACATGTATGGCGATATAACCTTCAACTTTTAGATACCTACTCGTATTCCACAGAACACAATGATATTACATTAATACCTGCTTATTCCAAATAATCTGTATATCGTGAACACTGCTGTTCTAATTAGTAGTATTTTGCCATACTCAATAACAAAACTGGAACTTACGTTACCGGTTTTAACAACAATTTTAATTAATTATTAATTTGTATAGTTATCAAGTCGATATTTCGAAACGTTCACTAACAAAGATGCGGACATCCGTGGCTGCAGGCCTCTCCGTGCGCCCTACTACCCAGGCTGACCGTTAACTAACTAGATATTAATCATAATTCCCACTGACGCGACCCGCTCCACCGTTTTAAACCGCTATTATCTAAAACACTTGAAGCGGAGTTTCGAAAGCTCACGCATTGCTTGATGGACGACAACGTGTCGTTGAAAATCGCCGCGAAATAGGTTTGCGATACCATAAAAGAGCAAATACTAACCTCTCTACAGATTATAATAACCAAATAAACTGGTCGAATATACCGTGATGACGAAAATTGGATAATTGCCGGTTTGTTTTGATTCCCACACAATATTCACAGCATGTTATGAACGGTATTCCATTGAATTACTATTAATCGACAAAGCAAACAAGTCACAAATTGATCAAAAATTTTAACAATGCGAACTTGATAGATTATGAAGCTAACAGTTATTTTATTGACATACATCTATAAAAAGTTGAGCATATCTGCCCACCTAGTTATAAAAAAATCATTAGTTTCTATTGAAGAGTGGTATGATTGACAGTTGGTACGGGCCAATCATCACAATTTGTACAGATGCATAGCATAGATACGACGAGAGCACTCGAGTCGCTCAATACATTAAATATTAAAAGTACACATACTTAATACATATTATTTATTTATATACGCGCTTTTATACTTGTACGACTACTAATCTGTATATTGAGTACATTAGACTCATAATAAAGGAATTTATGGACAATAAAATAACACAGTATTCTTCTACTCTTTTTTTTATTTATTTTAGAACTTTTTGACTCATTATCTTCAACTCCATGTATTACATTTTTTTTTTAACTAATACATTAGCGTGTATTGTCTTTTGGTCTTTGTCTCCAATAAAGATTTAACTCAATTTATTTTTTTCACGTAATTTTTATTCACGAAAACCGTGGTACACGGTATTTTTAAACATCGAATCTATCACCGGTTTTGAATAAGAAACTTTTAGGAAACTACACTAGCAAGAACCGCCTACAAACTCATTTATGCACTATTTTTTTAAATCAAAATACAAATTTTGTCAAGCATTTCTGATAGACATATATGCATGCATATCTATATACATACATACTGGTTTTATCAAAGCAACTGTAATGATTTCGATGAAAACGCGGATGAGGGGATTTTTTTGGCTAGAAGTCGATCAGACAAGATATTACATTTTTCTTGAAATACTCAGATAAAGCAAATCTCTAATACAGTACCCGATGTCATCTATACATATAAATAAAATTGAAGTGTCTGTCTGTGATTTCGAAATAAAGGATTTTTTTTAAGCTTATATGATTTTATGACGCTTTTTATTAGCTTATGTATGACGTAACCAAGACCCAAACAAGTATTTTTAAAATGTATATCTATCTGTCTGTCTGTTTGTTTGTCCGAACTAATCTTCGAAACGGCTGGACCGATTTCGTCGAAATTTTCACTGAATGATAGAGGATTTTCCGAAGTATAATCTTGACTACTATTTATGCAGGAAGTTTTTAAGTAGTCTTTAAGTATGTTCTATCGTGATCCGCCATCCATAAGCCGAGATCTGAAATGAGCTCTCTTAAGCTTGAGTGGCGCCTGTAAAATGGGTTTAACTATGTATACATAATAAAATAACAAAAACACACAGCAGAGACACTTATCCACACTATTCAAAGAGTACTATTATACCACCACACTATTGAAACAGTAATTGAATTGTACATTTTAGGCATTTCTAATTCCAAAATAAATATTTATGTAAATATCTGCGTGTTTCTACGTTTATTTTTTAGAAATTAAGAAACTTCTGAAAGCTGAAAATAAATTTATATGCAAGTTTCGCTACTCTCAGTTACTTAATAATGTTTAGATACATATTATTATGCAATATTTGTCACATGAATGTAGAAATCTGTAAATAAGACATTGCATCAAAGAAAAGTGTAGTAAAAGACAGAGGTCTTTTCGATGAAAAAGAGGTGAAGTTCAATTGCATAATAGGGTAGTGCGTAGTGTACAAATTAGAAAAAGATTGCTCTTATGATACAATCTTCTTTCATATCTATAAGAGTGGGCGGTATTGTGAAATTCGAAAACAAAAATTGATTGTAATAAAATATTGACGAAAAAATATATATATTATCAATCGAAGTTGTGATTGCCATTACTGTCAATCGCCTAAGCAAAATGCGCGAAGGTGTTCCAACACAGTATATTTTGTACATTACACAAGTCGACGTTTCAAAAACTGTATCAAAGAACGTGTACATGTGAAATGTTTAAAGAAAGTTTGACAGTTTAAGCCCTTGGGGCACAAAACAAATATTTTTCGTTTGTTTGTTTAAGCTTCTGTGCGAGTAAAATGTTCATGATGTACTATCTGCGAAATATCATTATGTACCTATACGAAGAATATCAGTTATAGACATTGACGGCTACAATACGGATAATAAAGAACAGTTTACTAACAGTTTAGGACGTTTTTGTTTCAAGAAATGAGACAAACACTCTAGCTTCTGTGTATTTTTGAACATTATGTATTCTAACCAAGATTGTCAGTTTCGGTTTTAGATTCTGTTAATTGCAGATATGGATTGAAAACGCGTAAAGAATTTTTAGATATGTTACGGAAAGGGAAGTAAACAGAAAAGAAAAATTACATTTTTCTTTACATGTCACCATACCGACGACGATAAATAGCTTCTTTAATAATAACTATTTTGATCTCAGATCAGTAAATACCTTTTTAATATGTTCTGTGATTTTGATCTTAGGAATACATAGGTATAGTTAGTGGAAACAATTGTAAATATTTGTGTATGTTACAAGAATAAGTTTTTATGACAAAAAGTCACAAAGAATCTTGGACATTTTTCGCTCGACGTCTCTATTCCTCTAACTACAAACCACAGAAGTTGCACCAAATAAACGGAGTGTTTTTTTCATATACATGCTCGATGATGACTGGTCGCTCTCAGCTCTACATCTGCGTCCTTCACAACAACGTGACTATGTAATGTAGTGCATATAATCCCTACAATAATTAGCTTTAATAAGATAGTAAGTAATAATGTATTTGTTGTCCATTATAATGCACGTAATTATATGATTATTAATTATAAACAAACCGAGAAACACATCATATGGGAATGGCTGTATAGACACTTTAGTCGTACCTGGCTGTCTGTCCGTGTGTCACTTTGGGATAAGCTGAAAAACAGCGAGGTAACGTTTCGCGTTATCGCTTAATGCTGAGACGAAGCCCTTTTATCGTTACAGAACGCTGTGCCTCCAGTATATTAGCTTAGTTAAAACAGGTATTAGCTACTGGTTAATTTATATCTGTATTCGTTTTTATTATTTAAGTGTTTTTTGCTCTGTGGCGTTAAATAAATCATTTTCTTTCTTTCTTCTTTCAATAAGGTTTACTACAACGATATTTTCATCGTAAATTCACGCGGACGAAGTCGCGGTTTATAGCTAGTTTAAAATAAATTACTAAGTATAAATTTAATTCCGTGATAAGCAAACTTTTCGCTAAATTCGTAAATTAGTTAGAGCGGGAGCAACGACCGATTTGCTGTTGTTTACCGAAAATGTTATACGTATTTACCGAAGTTAAGTAAAGTTTCTAATGAATCATCAGCTAATCTAGACATAATAGAGCGAGTGTTAAAAAAGGAAGCGATAAGATTCTGTGAGTACGGCGAACCCAAAAACGAATCATTGTTGCATGACAAAATGATATCTTATCACGTTCCAGTTCATACATGAATAGCATGAGTAGCAAGTGGTTTATTTTTACTTTTTAATAAAAAACGAATGAATTTTAAACGAAAGTGCTATGAATATAATCTCCACCAACAAAGGCAAAAGAAAGTTATTCTCCGCATAATATTGTTATTCATAACTTAGATCAAAATTATTAATTTTAATTAGTGGTCAAGAAACATATTATCATGTAGCTTAGAACTAACACTTCGTAGATTGATTTTATCAACATTTACCCAACAACGACTATATAGTGTAGGTACTAATTAAAACTAAAGTAGACATATCAATAACGAATTCACACGGTCGTATTAAGAAACTAACTGCAACAATTGCCTTGTACAAGGTTTTTAAGAAAGATGCTTCAAAAAGCGAAGCTAAACAAGAATTGAGCAGAACTGTTGTGTGATATCGTGCTAGAAAAGGCTCAGCTACGTGTGTTGGTTCATATTTAACGACGTCATTAACTGCGAAAGACAGGAACGTTGCCTCTGCCTCGAGGCTGCTGGCGTCTGCTTTGTCATTGAAAACAGCCTCTGAATTAATACTAACAACTTACTCAACCACGGTTCTACGTACTTATCGCTCTGTACCACAATATAGAAAAAACCTCCATTGTGTTTTTCAAAATTGTTCGACAGTTTTTGCGTAGGTGTCTAACCCGTGGGTATTTTGTAGATAATCTCAACAAAACAATGGTATAAGCCGCAAATACCGAAGATAAACTTACGCACATTTGTCTTGATATAGGCTGGGTTACAAGACTTTGCTCAATCCTTAGACCATTTTTATTACACAACTGTGCCCATAAAGTGCATTCCATGGTTATCGCTTCCTTTGTATTCAATTAGCCTTGCATTTAGATTACTGATGCCTTTCACGACGACAGTGGTAACAAGCGTGGTCAGCTGTCAAAACTTCCAAATAATCAACCAGGTGAACCATTACCGTGACTCTAAGCTACAAGTTTGTTCAATAATATCACTATGTAAATATTCCAATGATACTCTATTGCATTCGATGTTGCTTTCTAAATAAGTTATAACAGCAATGGACTGTGTTTAAATTATTTAATCTAATATTTTGGACTCTTCTAATATCATTTTACTCTTTACAAACTGGATTCAAGACGAGTCACATTGTTCAGTCTATTAAACTCTTTCAGAGGTGGGTCAATTTGGACAAAGCGTGATCAAATTGTGCAATGGATTAAGTTACGTATCCATACCACATGCAATTGTTGTATGACTCGAATGTATTCATACTAACAAGAACTATTATAAAGAGATTCCTACACGTATGCAGTATTGAATCTTGATTGCCCATAAAACATTAAGTTACAAAATAAATAAAATTATGAGTAATGTTTTACTTATGCTTATTTGACAGTTAGAATAGCTGACTAGTTAATTATAATTAATAAATGAATAATTGTGCCGATTTCATTTCATTGATCTCTTTTAATATATTTCAATGAAAAGTACTCAGAAAAATATCCAAAAAAAAGAAATTCTAAAATAGCGAATCATTCAAATTGGTTCAAATTGATCCAGCGCAGCTGTGCAGGTTACAATTTTTTTCATTGTTATATATTTTATACCGTTTCTTTAGGATTAATATTCATTTTTAGAAATCCACATTGGTCATTACGGTTCTGTAGTCAATAAATGGCACCGTTATAATTCCGTCCTGTACGTCTGTCCGTCTGTGTAATGAAATTAAAAAGAAATTAGGGATAGCAGTTCATACCTGTAACTGCTGGATGAAAAAGAAATTTCAGTGCACATAAGTTGTGGGGTATCTTTAGATACGTATTCGAATATATATAAGACGTATGAATATTACTTTTTTAAGTCAATAGTTGGTGAGATATTATGACCTTCTAAAGTTGTAAAAAATGTGTCCCCGTCCCTCTAATTTTACAACTATTTATTTTAATGTGGAAAATTCTGAAAAGATTAACTAAGGACAACCTTAGAACTTGGGATATTTTCGGATACACGCTAAATTAACTTTAGCAATCCCAAAAATAACTTTGTTTTTCACAGTGTTTTTGTAAAATACTACATAACACAACACTTGCTGATAGAATGAATACTGTGGATTGTAAATTATTTATTATTAAATTCATTATCTTTAAATTTTAACCATGAACTTTTACCTATGGAACTTTTCACTGCGTGTGATGTGACACGCAGTTGTCTGGTTTTTTGTATAACTACCTCTCTCTGCTTCATTTCAATGCTGGTCTAAGAAAAAAATATAGAATGCAACCGTGTAGCAGATCGTAATAGGATTTTTATACTAAGGGTCATTATTAGGAGTTGGTGTTGGCAATGAACTACCAAATTGTCACGAGCTACTTTTACTCTGTTATCTGTAAATTGAATTGCTTATTGTTCGAAGTTGCATCAAAGAATGACATTGTTAACTGACATACATTGTCCAATGTATGTCTGTTTGTCATACCTGTATGTTCATTTTATAATAATACTAGCGACCCCCCCGTCGTCGCCCCGGTGGGATATTGAATGTTTGCAATATATCAAATTTTTTTTATTGAGATTTTCCTACAAAAATATCATCCAAATTTCTGACTTTTCAGTAGATTTTCCAAAAATTTTCTGTCATACAGACCTTGTCCTGACAAACAAAACAGAAAATAAATCAACCAAATCGGTCGAACTGACCTCAAGTGATACTCAGTCATACATGAGGCAATTGATACATTATGTATGTATACATACATACATATCTTCACACTGTATCCCTAACAGGGTAGTCAGAGAGGACGGAGCGCCAAGCGTTGCGATTCTTACATACTTCTTTCGCTTCCTCAAATCTCATCATTCTCCTCACACACTTTCGCCTAGGTATGAGAGAGCTTTTGACATTTCCATCTGCTAGCACTCTGGCAATTTGGTCTTCATAAGTCAGCCTTGGTCGTCCTTGGCTTCTTTTACCACTCACTTTCGCTCTGTATATTTTGTTCGTCAGTCTTTCATCACTCATTCTTTCTATGTGCCCGAACCATCTAAGCATTCCTTTCTTCATTTTTACAATAACACTGTCGTGCAACCCTGTTATACTGCGTATCTCTTCATTGCTTATCCTGTCCGCAAGGGTAACACCGTACATCTTTCTAAGAGATCGTATTTCTACTGCATTTATCAGGCAATTGATTTTTACGTATATACATTTATGTAGATTCTCTTCGTCTAGCTGTAAAAATACGAGACATATAAACAGCGTGCGCTAGCAGACGAGTTATCAAGATCGTTTCTATTATGTTTGGAACTACCCCTTTTATACTCAAGCACTGCTATCAAACGTAGTAGTTATATCAATTGCCCAACACGAATACGTAATGCATTACACTTGAATGATCACCGGACAGGTCGGCCGACAAAGATAGGTATCGGACATTACCACAACACGGTTTGCGTCCGAGACTAGCGCTCGTACGGGTTCGATTGAATCGAGTAATCAAACCGCCATGTCTATATCGATTCGACAACATCGCTACGGCTATCTTGTGGACGATCGATATTTGTTACATTCGGATTGACAAACGTATTTTTGCTGACCCTATATTTATTTCGACAAACTTTTTTAAACAATTTTCTTGCTTATGCTCAAAATAATTGAGTCCATTTAATTTTTATCGACTCCATTGTTGTTGTGCTTTATATTCGAGTGCGTCTATACATTTCAAATTGATTCGCTGTCAAAATCGACACAATCGATTCAGTGTCAAATGTTTGCAATCATTTTAGAGCCTTTGTTTGGGTTGACCTTTTCAATTAAGTTAACGAGAATGCGTTAACGCATTTGGTAAAGTAAGCAGCTGTCAAAATTCAATAAATCAAGCACCTTACTTTGTGTGTAATAGAAATAACACTTACTTACGTTTACCGTATACAGTTTGGCCTTGACCAGGGTGGACTTAAAAATCATAAATAAAATATTAAAATGTATTTTAGAGCAGCCACAGAAATTGAAAAATAATTAGTCGATTTAGTATTTTTGCTACTAAGGAACCTCGTGGAAACAACACAACGACTGGCGTTAGTAGAAGATAGTACGTCGGTTTTCTAAGTCGAAGGTCTCAGGTTCGATTCTTACCAGTCACAGACCGTAGCCTGATTAATTCGTAAATTCTGGCATTCTCATTGCAACAGTGTCAAAAAAATTTACTGATTGATATTCATCAATAACTGAAGTGTCTAATTCTAAAACGTTTTAATTCCAGTCAATGAAAGCAACGCAATTAAATTTTAAGTCAATTTAAAAACGAGCTCTTTACTTAAATTTAAATTCAGGCTATAAGTATACAGTCCGAGTTTTACTAGTGAGTTCCTAGTGAGAACTAGGACAGTCTCTAATTCATTGGTCTTGTGCGTTATCCCTAGCCGCTTGTACAAGCTTAGGATTTAAATTGAGTCATATAAACGGTGTGATTATATAATGTTTATTTATTCACACAAGTGCAATGGCTGAGGCTAAACACCGCTAATTATAAAGTAATAGTAATAAAGTTAGAAGTGGATGTTCATGATTACTTGTAAGCTAAGACGCTTTTACCCACCTATACGTCTGATCTCATGAAAGAAGGCGTGAAAAGAATGAAATAAACATGTATGAATTGCTTTTACTTTAGGGTTTCCTGGGTGATATTGACAAAATTAAATGTTACTGTATGTTCTGCTCAGAGGCACTAGAAGTCTATAACTCTTATGTCCAGAATTTAAGGATGCTTGATTCAGTAATTTCATAAAAAATAAACGGTTAATTTTGCATTTTTGACCCCTAACAGACAAGACGAGGATGTTGTATCAGATTATTAAACTTTAAATCTTTGTGTTTAATTTCATTTATCTAATGCATACATACATATTCTCAGGCTGTATCCCCTTAATTAATGGAATCCCCTTAATTAAATTAATGGTGTAGCCAGAGGAGACGAAACACAAAGTATTATATCACGGTCTTCACATACTTCTTAGTTTTGTTGCTTCTGGTGTTTGGAAGGGTACAGACAAAATGTGAGATTTGGATATATGGAAAATGTCTAGAACAAGTAAATGAAATTGTGTATCTGGGCTGTGCGTTTTCGAGGGATGGAAGATCTGAGTTGGATGTGGAGAGACGAATAGCAGCTGGCAATAAAGTGGACGGTGCTCTGTCCGCATTAATAGGCTGTGTGAATATATCTAACACAGCCAAAATGGCTATCCATTATGCGCTGTTGTTTCCAACTTTATTGTACGGTAGTGAGGCCTGGATATGTCCGAAATCGAGTGAAAGTATGATAAATACAGTAGAAATGCGATCTCTTAGAAATATGTGCGGTGTCATCCTTGTGGACAGGCAATGAAGAGATACGCAGTATTACAGAGTTACACGACAGTGTTATTGTGAAAATGAATAAAGGAATGCTCAGATGTTTCGGGCACATAGGAAAATGAGTGACAAAAGACTGAGGAAGGAAATCTTGGAAGATTTGAAGATTTTCTTAGCGGTATAAGAAGCCAAGGAAAACCAAAGCTGACTGACGATGATCAAATAGCCAGATTGTTAGCTGTCGGAAATGGCAAAAGCACTTGCGCACCTAGGCGAAAATGCGTGAAGGGAATGATGATGAGATTTAAGGAAGCGAAAGAAGTATGTGAGGACCGTGACAATTTGGCACCCCGTCCTGTCTGACTACCCCGTTAGCGATACAGCGTGAATATATATATGCATAATGCACTTTTACTCTGATTACCATACAACGAACAAGGGCAGTTCCCAGTAATACCCAGGGTATAAACCAATTTAGACAAATGCGTTTCCCGAATTAAACGGACCAGAAATCAAATCTGAGGCCTCAGCTTGTCAGGTAGATGCAATACCACTGAGCCAACAGGCCGGTCTATATTTATGAAATTAATAACATAATTCAGTTTGTGAGTTCGTGAAAATGATAAACCAAGAGCATTCAATTAACTGGTTAACTTATCAGTATCAAAATTCCATTAGAGAGCTCCCAATCGATTATCATTATACAAAATACCGATGTGCATGTGTTCCCAATTCCTCTCCTCCTAAAGGGCTTGACCGATTTTGATGAATTTCTGTGTACTTATGGGGTCACTTGCAATAGTTCTTAGCGATAGTTGGACCAGGTAGGTGGCGCTGTTGTCAAGAACCAGATTTTTTTTAACTTCTCTTTTTTTCAATTCCACGCAGACGAAGACGCGAGCTACAGCTAGTATTTTGTATAATACATTTTTTTAATTGTTAATTTAAGTCTTAAGAAGTACAGAAATAAATTCACCCATCACTTCAAGGCCAGTAGAGCACCAGGATGAGACAAAATGTTTTGTAACCACTATTGGCTCTAGTATCTGGGATTACTGAATAAATTGATTCAGTTGAATCCACTTTGACTTAACTCTTAATTTCTGAAGTAATCTATGGACACTTTTTTGAATTTTATGTCAAGATATTTTTAGTATTTTCTGCTCGAAATTTCGGTTATGGCTTAGACAAGTTTCGCCATAAAATTGAAGTTTCGACTTGTTAACGCATTCAAACGCAGCAAACCTACTAAAACTATGACTATCTTCGCTAGTTATAACTCTGCCTTCGGTGACGACTGTCATAGTGAAACTAATAATTTATTAAATTGCTGCTTCTGTAAAAACAAACACATTTCGCTAAAACAAATACAAATGTAAAAAATATAAGAATTTTAAAAGAAAATTTAGATTTCAGCTTAAACTGAAACAGCAACTGAAGTGCGGTTTCGGTTGTAAAAACTGATTTGCGTTGAACATTAAATCGAAGATAATGAGAGTCTAATCAAATGTAGACATTCTTTGTTGTATTTTAATTTATTATAATTAAAAGTTACGAGTTGTTTAAGTAATGTAAACGTATGAAATGGTTATGGGCTTTATGCCTTCTTTATAGGTCAGTATAAAGTCTAATTCGGACTTAAAAACACCTCTGAGGGTTATCTGGAAATAAAGTAAAATTCTAAATAAGGTCACATGCTAGGTACATGCAAATCTACTCCACGCGTGTTTCGACTGCAAATCACTAAAGTAAAGCTACATTTATTAAAACAATCTATTTTAAATATACGTAATAGGTATCTATTCTAAACATAAAGAAACGACTATTTTTTTATTAGTTTCTTTGCTTAATCATTGTCTAGAAAAACTTATTCAGTTTCGTAGTCCAATATCTATCGTATAATTTCATTACTATGGTACAATTCCCATGGAGAAACCTTTGTATGTTTATACTTACACTGAGTTTAGAACTTACAGGAACAGGAACTTACAGAACTTACAACTGTTCTGTAAATCAAACTGCATGAACTGACACTTCGGTACCCGTGATAAGAAAAATAAGGCAGTGAGACACGATTTCTTCTAAATTATTTACTTCTTGTTTAAAAGACATATCTATTCAATATTCTCTCTCTTTTAGTCAAATAAAAACATTAACGTGGAATGCCTAACATATCTCCGGTCATCGCATCATACGTTCTGTCATTATACTCAACCTAATAAACCTAAAATCTGTGGTCAAAGTATGACTTGCCAGCAATTGTGGACCTTAAGATTAATGCAGTTAAAATTGAAATCAAGTATAATAACACCGATACACCACATTACTGTACACGTACATGCGCTGATCAGAATGGAAGAATATATCTAACTTGGTAAAACATTGCGTCTAAAGAATAACGGACAGTGTAAAGAAATCGAGCGCCACATCCCTTTGAGATAAGGAGCGTTCTGAAAACTCAAAGTGCTCAAAACATTCAATAAGTCTGAAGCGTAGAGCCTTCGATCAATGTATCCTACTAGAGAAGTCCTAGGCTAGACTATTGCAAGAGACCTACATTCAACACTGAGTGGCATTGCCAATACCCTGAAGACAAAGAAGAAGAAGATACTTACATACTACATACTAGAATAATACAGATAGGAACGCATCACACATAATCCCTCCATCAGTCAGAAATATATAATTTATAATAATATTATTGCAGTATTGTGGTAGTAGGTATAGATATACTTGATAGTCTGAAACTAAATTAAATATTATTATTTGAAAAATATTCAATGCTTTTCATGAAGTTAAAAAATAAAATACTGTTTGTATCTCCTGAATATTGTTCATTTTTTTTCTCCGACCTTATTGTACTACATTTAATGTAATAATAGTTGGCGATTCTAACTGAGCACTTAAATCGCAACTTAACGCATCTCTAACGATAAATATTTAAGCTTATATGAGAAATCGGAGCGAAATAATGAAGAACTTATCCATCGTCAAATTCAAATCAATTTATTCAAGTGAAGTAAGTAAGTAGTCAAGTAAGTATTCAAGTAAAAAGTGTAATAACTAATATTAATAAATGTTCTTTACTTAGCCATAAATATTTTCAAATATTAAACAATTCATAACAATAAATAAATAATAAATATTATAAATAAACATAGCTTCGTAATTACTAAAAGGTACCTATGTAATTAAGAAATAAATAATTTATAACTGTAATTAGTTATACTAATGAAGTAAAACGTTGATTTACTGCAACACGAATAAATAATAAAACAATAAAGATAAAACATAATTATTTCGAGTATGCACTTCGTAAAACCTTTTAAAAAAAATCTCTGCGAACAAATCAAACTATTAATCACTCCAGACTATGCCGAGGTATCGAATCCATTTTCCTAATCAAACAAATATATAGCATACATTATTAATATTCATAGAGAGCCATTTGTTAATACACATGGCTGACAGCTCAATTTCACTTGCAATATATAATTTACCACTCACAACAACGTTCAAACTTACCGTATTAAAATTGGAATTTTAAAAAATATCCGACGCCTCTCTGTCGCACATAATAAAGAACGCTTTAGAATGCTTATATTTCTTGTTAGTCTTATTGTAAACATTAATGTTTTTCACGTTATTATAGAAACCATAAATGTTTTTCCGCTATCTCAGAATTTACTTTTTGTACTAGAAGTCAAATCGAAGAACAGTTTCAATTTCAATCACATTTCTATGAGAGAGCTTTTTTGTCTGAATGTCATTTGCTGTCAATTTACTGATCATAAAAAGAAGCTCATCAAAAGCTTATCAAAATGCTAAAAAGAGAAGTAGTTTCCTTCACAATCCCAAGCAATTTCTTACAGGTTCATTTTTTAATTGCTTTTTGGGCACACAATCGTCGAAACTCGACGCGGGCAGCGGGTGGCCGTCGGCTTCTTTGGACCCCTTATAATTATAATTATTCCATTAACTTGTACCACTGCAATTACTCTTCAAACGTTTTTCTTTTTCTGTTTCAACGCGCAAAAATTGTCAAATGAAATTAATTAATAGACAATGATTTTATATGTGATTAAGGTATTTTCTAATCAAAAGTCTTTTCTACTCACTCAGTAACTCACAGATAAATAATAACATGACAGAAACGTTTATTGAACAGGAACAACTAAATTGCATCTATTTAAAAGAATATTAGTCCTTATGTTCGAAAAAGAAAAACCAAAATACGGTCATTGTCATCGAACCTATCATTAAAAATTATCGATGTTGTTAAATCGGCAATGCAAAAAGTTAACTTAATTTTTAAACAATATAGAACAAAGAAAAATTCGTAACGAGCACCATATGGTATGCCTTCAAATCACCCGCCCTTGCAAGATTTATACATGGTGATTCCCTTTGTACAATACATTGCGTTTTATTTAAGAATCACTAAAATAACGATCTATTCTAGCGGTAATGGAATACAATGTTATAAAAACTACGAATGTTATTCGATGCACCATGCAGCGAGGATGAGGATCTGCAACATTTTATTATTTTTGTGGTTCCCTGCCGTTTAGTACCAGGGATCGTGAACAGTTTTTAATAGCTATGCCTCTTTTTTCTTACATGTTTCATCTTTTCAATGTAAGATGTAAGTAGCTCTTACTAATATCAAAAAAGATCAGAAACAACAACTGTGAATGATTTACAGACCCTCCATTACCATTAAAGTTTTAATGTTAGGCTATTTATTACCTTTATTAACAGCCCAGAAGCGTTTGTTAGTAATAGATACATGTTTGGTTCTTAAAGACAATGTTTTCAATACTATGTCTGATATGCACGTACACAACTTCACGCCATTTCAAATTCGAGGTAGACAGAACATCAAGGTGCAACAAAAGTACACCCCGACGCCATTTCTGGTAATAAAGGCATCCTAGCATTAAGCGCAATAGGGCTCACGGACAGCATTATTGCTCATTAATATTATATCAAAAATTTATTTAAAAAAAATCCGTTTTAAAAAAAATGTGACTGTAGGTTAATATAATAAAGCATACCATTTTATACAAATACAAGAATACTCGTTCACTAGGCTTTTTTGCAACTAATTAAAGTCAAAAATGTTTATACTTCCTGCATCGTATTTGTAACCGCACAAAAACAATGTTTGCGGTGAGCATCAAACTTTTTTCCAAAACCAAAATTCCGAAAGTCCGTACTCGAGCCCAGGTAGCAATCGTATTTTAAAATTGTTTGTATTTCCGAAAAAAAAACATACAACAATAGACAGTATACGTTTTACCTGACGCCGATTATAATAATGTTTGAGAAATATGACGACATCCATATGTTGCTTTATTTCATATAACTTAAAAAGTAATAGTAGTAGCCTTTGTGGTACCGTCGCGTTTGTCAGTATATTATTTGTTATTAGTTGTTTAGTCGGCCTCGTTAGAAATACGATTACAATTTTGTGGATGCTGCCCTTTTTTGTTATTTCCTCAAGTGAAAAAGGAGTTTCTACGTGGTTTGACTTCTTGAATTGGATTCCGTATAATTAGTAGCATTAACATTAAATCGGTTCTTACATGTAGAAAGCAATGATCTGTAAGATGGGGGCTTTTTGTGCAAAACCGAAGAAGAATTTGCCATTATTACATATTCTACTGGTTACTTTTCTCGGCAGTCCAATACTATTTGCACAATGAAAAGTTTTTAGTTTTTGAAATAAGGTCATAGAAATGTTAGCAATAAGTGTAGATAATAGTGTAACATCTATGATTTATGATATTTATTATCAATAATGTACGTAAAACTTAAGGTAACAAACAGACACCGAGACGATTCAATAAGTCATCTGTATTTTCATTTTAACTTTACAATGGAAACTGAAAAGAAAAATATTGCAATAAAAAAAAACGAAATTTGCTTTCATTCTGGTATTGAAGAGAGAAAAAAAGGATGTGGCAGTTCAGCTGCTTTTCGTCCCATGCAAATTGCTAATTCCGGAAAGGTATAGAGTTATTTTAATGAATTTGTACAAAGGACGAACTGCAACCCAACTATCTAGTTTCGTTTTGACTATCTGTAAATATTTACTTCGGGAAATGGAGTCAAGTTTATTTCGCGTCTTAATTTTTTTTTTTTTGTTGTGAAGACAAAAGAGCAAACAGTTCATTTGATGGTAAGTGAATTGACGCCCAAGAACAGTTGCAATATCAAAGCTAAGAAAGATTTTTAGATTGCCAATATGTTGACAACCCTGAGTACTAAAATATGCCTCTTGTACCAGAAATTTCACCGCCTATCTTACCCTCCACAAGGGAACACAACAGTGCAGCAGTTCTGTTTGGCGGCAGGATTGGCAAAGATGGTGGTAGCGATCCAGTCGGACCCCATACAGGATCTTACCACCCGCGACCCCCTTAATGAAAGTTCTTATGTTCACTATGCATCCTATACTATACCTACTTATAACATGAGCAATATTTGTATATTTAATTACAGATCTATGTCGCGTTTATATTTTCAGGCTAATTACCTATTTTATCCCGAAGTTTTGACCGGATTGCACCGATCATGGTCACGGGCAGACCGATGAGGATGAATGTCATCTTCGTAGTGTGCGGTTTCTTGTACCTACCCACACTCAATCAACCCATTTTTCAATTTTTATTATTGTCGCTGTCGGTACTTCGACACACTACACTAACGACATCTACACACGAGTGACGTCCGGTTTTCCGGCTCTGGACACACTCACTGATGACAGGATTCCATGATGTTGATAAGCGTTATCCATCTTCCCTGTGTAAATTATGATATTTCTTGATTTCAACCGCCTCTCTTGCTATTCTAGAATAATAGTGGCGATTGGTGGAAAGGACCTGTGTCTGATGCAATTCATAGAATATAATATATAACATAAATAATAATAATAAATAAAAGATAAAATAGGTTATTAGCCTTAAAATGTAAACGTGACATAGACCCGTAATTAAATATTATAAGATGTGTACAGGTCGTCAAAGTTTAAAAACATTAATATTTGTATAGTTATAGAAAAGATATAATTTGCATCTTTTTTTTTAAGCAATCAAACCTAAAAGACGCCAAACAGAGCTTGGTAGCCCAGGTACTGTATACAATGTGTATTATATTCGACATTCATTAACAGTGGCAATCAATAAGCAGTCTTCGTAAAATTAGGTTACATTTCATCCATATTATTCAATATATTAAACACACTAATTAGCCGAGTCCGACTGGACACTTCCTCAACAATAAATGACAATAATAAGCAGTTATTATTGCTTTCTACTGCTATAATTATAATTTTTTTTCTACATTTCCGTCCAAATTACATGTCCGTAACGCCAACGCTGGGTTTCTCTAAGCAGTGATTACGAATACTCTTTGTTACACGTGATAATTCTAAATAAAACGCTTTTATTACTGTTTATAGATCAATTTTTCTTTATAAGACAGACTCAATAAAGCATACGATTTACGAATCGGTAATTATAATAATTGTTCTGGTTAATGACAAAATCAAATTGATAAAACCTGACCATCATTATTTGTAAGTCAACGAATCCTAGTGGCCGTAGACGTAACTCAGGTTAACAATAGAGAACCCCTCAAATTTAAACAAGTTTCATCAAAAATTATGGATATCGCAAAAAGCTAGACTCTACCCAATATAGACATTTTCAATATATATACAATAACTGGATATTTCTTCATTTTTTAACTTACGTAGTCGTACTAGATATGCCCGAAATCAAATGAAAGTAAGATAAATGCAGTAAAAATGCAATCTCTTAGAATTGTGTGTGGAATCACGCTTGTGGACAAAGTAAGCAGCTAAGAGATACGCTTTGTAACAGGATTACTCGACAATGTTATTGTAAAAATGAAGAAAGGAAGGCTTAGATTAATAGCTGGTACGTTTCATAAGTTTCCTTCTCTTTCCTAAACCGAAATGGCAAAAATTGACTTATAAGAAGAGTTATTCTTTGTCAGCAAATTGTCTCGGTATATTTCAATAAAGTTCTAGTTTTATCAAAGTCTTTAAAAAGAAAAAACGAAAATCTTCAACCTTTATCTGGTTATCCAAACGCATTGAGAAATACATGAGTGGTTAAAACTTAACGAAATCCAGTCTTTATCCAAGTAAGTTGACCGAACTCGCATATAATAACTTTGCATTATCGTGTAGGCAGACATTTTAAAATGCATTAAACTTTTCTGATAATCAAATTTGATTCGGCGTACATTAATCACTTCAACACTTTTACACGTACGCTTATGCCATTGAGATTACATACGACTAAAACCGGTCATTGCAGCCAAATAAAATGATTAATTATTGTCGGAATGGCAAGTAGGAATCAAAATAATTATGTATTAAACAGCCCGATCCGCATTCAGGGCTATTGTTTAACGCCGCGTCAAGCGAGTTTTTAATTTATTCCTACGCAGTGATTGCGGTTACCTAATGCGTTACAAGCATCTAGCAAATTAAGAAATGCTATACGAACAACGGAGAGCGTTTGTGTTGAATCCATATAGCCATTAAATCAATTGAGATTTTTTAACGTAGCTATTGATTTATGTTTTCTACAGAGATAGAAGAAAGGAGATGTTTTATTTCTGGTCATCACTATGATACGCAAGCATCAAGAAAAATACTGAAAACAAGATTATTCCAATCTTTTATTAATTTGTATTAATTTTAATGAATGATCATGAACACTGAATTTAAAAACACTTATCATTCTGTAAAGGTCAATAAACATTCATTTACATGCATAAACATATGACGTAGTTGTTCTGTACCACATGCAGTTTTTCAAAATTTTAACGGATGTGATTCATCCCTAACATACTTCGTATTATATTTTAAAAGTCTAGATACTGTGACCACAGTTTGGAAATATGTACGTTCTCACTTCACAATAATGTTAGAATATGAAAGGTCGTATCAAGCTTGATTTGATTACACAATGTCACGATCAACTTTCTATAACACTCGTAATTCGAGGCGTGAATTTTATTCATTGTGTAATATCAGATAATCAAACGTGATACGACCTTTGCCACTGACGAAGTTGACCCTAAATGGACTGCAGCAGAATATTGTTATTGGAAATTAAATTAACTAGGACCATACCCAATCTTTTATGCATATAATATTAAACACTGATTTACTTTACACTTAAATTTACTCCATCTCTTAAGGGCTATCCACACATCTCCTGATCAGACCGCGTGGCCTTGTCAGTGTTCCGTCAGGAACAGGGAAAAAATTTCTGCATACATATTGTATTATACATTACATTGCATACATTTTGTGTTGCATGTGCCTACATTTTGTATTATATATGCATACATTTTACACACAGTTCCGTATCAGACGCGTCCTGGACTTCAGAGTCCCGGCTCACGGAGCATGCTCTGACGTACGAGTGCTTTGTCGTTAGTGCTCAGTGCTATCTGATTTTTGATGCCACTGAGATGTTTTATGCAAAATGGATTCCGAAAGATTTGATAAAACTTGTACGACAGAACAGAATTTGTTACAAACAGAATTAATGTCAATTCTTTGTTATTAAACTATTGAACAAGGACATCACGATGTGTGCACACAAGTACCGGAATACACTGATGCCTATTTCCTTGATATATGTGAACTGAGAAAACCGAGGGCACGTCCCTAAAGAAACTTAATGTGGACGGCCCGGATGTCTATAGGACCCGACCCGGAGATGTGTGGACAGCGCTATAATATAACCTATAGTCTATTAAAAAATAATGGTCTATCTCTTAACCTATGATTCAGCTAATTTAGCGAATTTCGAAATGTAAAAAATATTCATTTTTAAAGTTCCATACCTCAAAGGCAAAAAGTAAGCCTCGTAAGATCACTTCACTCTCTGTCTGTGCATTTGTCTGTCAAGATGCGTGAAGGTATCAAGTTAAAATTCTAGAATACAATACATTCTAGAAAAGTTTTCCTTTCCTAATCATTGTCTAAAAAATATCTTAAAGCTATGAGCACAGTTATCTCGGCTCTATTACTGTTTTATAATGCACTAGTAGGCGCAGATTAGACTAATCAATTTTCGAGTTCTAATTCTGAACAATAATTTCCAATTTATGCTTGATGACTAACTTCTGTAATAATAGTAAAAAAATAAAAAATACCTATGGATGTGTAAAGACAACGAAAATGTTCTACATTCTAAATTAACTTTTCCTCTTATATCTGCCAAAACCTCCACTCAGAATAAAACCATTAATCAGACTTATCTCAGTTATGTTAGGCGGTAACTTCAAAATAATAAATACCTAAATAGGCACGTGAATCACGATATAAGAGGATTTACTAATCAACTATGACTTCATATCGGAAGTCCCTTTATTCTTAGCAGTCACGATTGTTACACACTAGCTGCCGTCTTGAATATAGATATTAATATTCCTCATTTAATAGTACATTGACTTCGTTTCCTATGCGCTTTTATTTACCATTCCGCACCACAATCTATCCATAGACGTATATATTTTAAAAGATCACTTAACGCCAATCGACTTAAAACACCTCTCACCCTTTTTACTTCATTAAGTAAAAATTAAAACATCGCTCAGTAGAGCAAATATAGAAATGCGGTTCTAAAACCAGCAAACCCTTATGATTATTTTATTACAACTAAAACTATTTTGGCGCCATCACAAAAAGTTTTTACACTACCACGCGTACATTCATTCAATTATTCCGCAATAATTTATATACATTACATTCATTCGTACGCCGCAATCAAAACATCTTACTCACATTAATCAAAACAAATAACTTTACACTACATTGATACATATCTAATAAAATTATTAGATAATTATTAAATTTCACTTACATGTATTAAGTACCTACCAAATGTTTTTATTCGTAGTCAGTTTGATCTATGTAGTACACCTCTGCCATTCATATTCGTTCTATATTATGTCTCTTTCTTTAATCTCGTCTCACTTATTCTGTATACATGTGCAAACCATTGAAACATCACAATGTCATTAATATTCGTTCTTGAATTGATAAAATACCTATTCATAGATAATGACACAATCAAATAGTGAGGTCAGTTCTACAAAACCACAACAAAATGCATAACCATTAGCATTTATCTAATGTTTGTGATAATAATTTCGTACATTTGCGTGGGCGAGCTAGTTGATGTGTATTATGAATCAGAGACAGGTATTAATGTGCCAACGAGGATTCGAATGTCAGTACAACATCGAAACGCCAAAGCATATTTATAAAGCACATAAATTGTTACACAACTTTTTGTGCAATTACGACGGAGTTCCTCCTACTGCCAAAGTAATATTATTTTATAAGACAATAATTCATTTTTTCTCATCAAAACTCTCCCATAAAATGAAACGAATTATAAAAGTTTTCGCTCTATTCCTGACCACCGATCATCGAAAAACAACAATTAATAAAAGTAACGAAAAAAACGCTCACAAGTGTTTCAATTCATTCGAGAGGCGGGGTCGTTTTACATTCAAGGGGAGGGTATCTTTCGAAATCATTAGTCCTGGAATGCCTTCGGAAAGTGAACACGCTCCATAATTTCGGACCCCTTCAAGTTTGTCGGGCACCGTGGGCGGATATCGTCTTTGTCTTTAGTAACAAAACGACTAAAAAATAATTCAAATGTCAGTTTAAAATATTTATTTGCGCCGGTCAGTATTAACCACATATAATTTCGCTGATATTCTCCACATCCAATGTTATTGTCACAGTGAATGATGTATCGAGACGATGTTCGTTTTCGAGAATTCTTTTTTTTATCTGACCTCTGTTGTTGTCAATATGATATGCATGTTTTATCTATGGAACCGCCAATTATGCCGTGTACATGTTGTAAGGTAGATAACCTTCTGTTCGTGGAGTCATTAATCGTCGACATCTCTTGTTTATATAATAACCTCATAACATCATTACAGGTTTTTATGGTCGTTGTATTCATAAACTTCCATGCATTTGGCTTTAAGTGCAACATTATAGATAAACTAGACCTTGTTTGGGATAAGATAAACAGTGCATTTACGCTTTTTCCTTTATTTTTAACGGTTAAATGGCTTTCACTTTAATTGACTGCAGTACTTAAAACACTATTTAAAGGTTTAAAGTTACGTTATCCTGGTCATAAAATAAATGGGATAAAAAGCACGTGGTACGCTTAGAAATCAAACATTAATGCGTGTGTTTATTCATTAATAATTATAATGTAATTATTAATATCAGTACCATTGATGTAAACCATTTCAATTGAAATAATTTATTTCTTTCTATGATTAATTAATTAAAAACAGTTATTCAATATTAACTAAAATTATTTTTAGTTGTATTCGATAACAGTACTTCAGATACAACACAAATAAAATAGTCTGACTGTCAATTGGTGACATTGTGAAAGTCGAATATATTATTCCGACGCAAATATGTTAGAAAAAAATTTTTAGAACTTATTTCTTTACTTAAAATAAAAAATAATAATAATGAAATAAAAATTAGACAATAGCTAAGTACATTTGGCATGTATATCAAGTTCATTTAAATTTTATCAACGACAATCACATGAGAAAATATGTTTACTTCAACTGCAGGATGCGTCACGAAAAATCTAGATTAGGACCTAAGATTAATTCCCGGATAACAATTTAAGTAGCAAAATCATGTCAAAAGTTATTTATTGCAAGATTCTGTTGAATACAACTAGACATGATTTCAAATACGTGATGCAATACTATTTCGGTTTATTCAAAACACGATCATTATTTGACAAATTATTTCGCCGACGCCGCTGGATGCCAAACGAAATCCGTACAAACCAGGTAGCTAACGATTTTAATTTACATGAGAACACTATTATAGTATGAATGATGGCCGAGTTATGTAAACTTAGTCTTTTTAACTCGTTCACGTTGATTTTATTTATTGCCTATTTATGGAACAAAACGGCTTTTTGTATTTGACACGTCGCCCACGTCCAATGTATTATAAGGTAATAGAATAATGCAACTATTGCGTTTAGAGTTCTTTATATTTTTTTTGCAGGAAATAAAATTTATCAGTTGAAAAATTCAATTATTATCAAAATTAAAACTCCCCCGTTTAACTTAGCTACTAAGTCACCTACTTGTTAAGTTTTCAAGATTAAATGAATCTATTGGACAAGTAACAATCGGTCTCATACGCCAATAAGGACGCCGCACTATAGAAGTAATAACTATGGACCTTTAAACCGAAATGTCTAAGCCATGTGTATTTTGCTTTTACAAATTCATAGTTAACGGTACTTTTTAAATTATTATCTAATAACAAAATATTTTCCTACCGAACGGTTTTCGAAGTCATGATGAAATGAAAAAAATTTTTAGTCGTAAACTCTATTCAACAGTTTCTATCCATTTTATGTTAAGAGATAACAAAAATGTTGTCTCTTTGAGTATACGAAACCATCGTTATGATAAAATTATTATGCATAAATACAATTTGAAATACGATTTTTGATTAACCGCTGATTACATGTATGTATGTATATATTGTATATTAATTCCACCTATCATATGATAGAAATTAGAACTTAAATGGTAGAAAGCTACAAAAACAGATTCTAGACATCACAGAGTTTAACTCTAACCCTTTTATGTACGAATCTATAAAAGAAGGATGAAATAACAAACTTTTTACGAAGAGTCAATACGAGAAGCATTATTATAGTTCTATATGAGAACGAAAATCACACGAAAGACACGATTTCAAATCTCACCCAGTGGTGTTCAATAACTACTGTTGGAAATTTCCCCAGCTACAAGTCTACACTTATGTTCTAGAAATTTCACAATGCATTATGCATACACCTCAACCCTTTTATTGAAATCATTGAAGGGCTACTGTATATTAACTGTACAAAGGTAGCATAATCATTAGTCTCTTAATTGGTGACTTGTATGAATGATTGGACGCAATATAGTGTCTTTACTTGTAATTTTGAGTTCATGTCTTTACTTAAAAAGCTAAAATAAAGTCATTTAAGTTACATTGTAATCTTTTGTTATGAATAATTTAATTTTAACATAGTTCGTATTACTTGCTATTATTGTTTATTATAATTACGTTTTATCATCCGTGACACAATTTAATAATAGTATTCTAGAAAAAAGATTACTTGCTAGTTCAAAATAGCTTTTTTGAACCAGTAGATCTAAATACTTTGTAATAGGGTTGTCTAATTACGAAATGAAATATGGTCGGCAAGATTGACTTGTGCACAAGGTTTTGTACCATTTTTATAAAATAACAATATAAAAATAGTTTCTGGAGATCTACCGAAAAATCTACTTTCATTACAATTTCCCTAAATTTTTCATATCTAATTTTTAGTAGCTTCGGAGATAAACCTGAAATAATTTGAGTTCGAGTACCAAATGGGCCTCCTGTTAGCTCTTGTATGACCATTCGGAAGTGTTAACTAGTGCAAAGTAATAAGGGTTAATAAGATGTATTGCTGTGCTAAATTTCAAATCACATATAGTCTCTCAGAAAGTACACCGTAAGATACGGACATAAAAATAAGTGCGTGAGTGATTATAAGGTACTATTTTCCAAAATTACGAATTAAAACTAAAAGCATTTTGAGATTATAGAACTACTAAATATTTGTTTTCTCACATCCAAGCAGTTCTACAACATTGCTACTTCCAACATAATCGCACCTTTGAAACTGACCTAATATAAAATTTTAATATTTTATGTCGGCAACCTACGACAAGAAAATCAACTAAAATAATCAAATGGATTTTTCACAAATAATATTTAAATACTCTCATTCTCTAAAATATACAATCCTATAAATGCAATTGTGAGCGGTTATACTAATACAATCTACATACAATATTATCCCATTACTTTCAATCTTACAATTATTTTTCAAATTTATTTTCTTTGTAAATTTAAGGTTGTATTATACAATTTATTGAAATTAATATTCTTGACATTCTAATGATTGGGGATTGGTTAATGCTTGGTTAATGGTTGCAATTTACAAGATCCCCGAAAAATAACAAACGGGGTGAAGTTTAAAAAATATATATAAAATTTTAGTATTTTGTGTCGGCAACCTACGACAACAAAATCAACTGACAACAACAGAATCAAATGGATTTTTCACAAATATACATTTAAATATTCTCACGATATGTAGCCAATGAAGCGGAGAGCTAGATAAATACATGCTATATCTGGATAGTTGGGTTAAGTTTAGTAACTCAAAATTCTGAAATTGTGAGTTAGGTCAGTTTCATTCTAAAGGTGAGATGTGTTGACTAAAGCAAAAGTTTTAAGACAACGTTTATTTACATTGAACTTAAAGACATCTCGGTCGAGATACTCCTACACATGCGTAGCAAGAAATAAATTTTGCCTAAATTCAAAATACTTTAAGAAAACAATGTTCTTCACAAGAGTCCACACCTTAAAATACAGTGGAAACTTTAGAACTCTTTGAAATAGTTTTAAAATGCGACAGATAATTTTCTAGTAATGTTCTATAACTAATCAAACCATTATTCTACTGCAAACTACTTTTTTTTCTTTACTACGTTTTAGATTCGAAAGAACACCAAAGTTGTATTATAGATCTTATACGGGCGAAATTAAGAGTCATATTACAACAACGGATTAATTTGGTTGTGTATCAGTGTAAAATAGTTTGAGATGTGAAACTAGGTAGAGCCGTAATAGACTTCGAAAATCGGGTAGTTGACAAATAAATCAATTGCTTTTTATATTAATTGTCAAAAACGTTATATTGTGTGAAAATTGCTCAAGATTATTGAACGTTTACGGCATAGTTTTTCTATATCGTTGACTTTTTTTTCATAAATTAATAAATACATACGCACACGCATATTCTTACGCTGTATCCCTGAAGGAGTAGTCAGAGAGGACGGAGTGCCCATTTTTGTATTATTAATAAAAAAAATAAAAAGGATGTATTTGTTTTTTCATCCCTTTCCATTCAGTCATTTTACACGTCTCTCTATTTCGTGTTAAGCAATTTATAACTTATTTTAGATACTGTCAAATAACCAGTCGGTTCACATTATCACTCGCAATATCAAAAATAAATGTGTGAACTAAAAAGTTCTATGACATTTCTTTTTCTGTCTCACGTAGAACACACATACATATGTACGTACAAACACAGGCGAATGTAAGATTATTCTCAAATATATTATCCAATTAATTATTGTAAAAAAAATTACTGAATATGCATAAAACACATGAACATAAAATACTGTTTGTATCACTTTATAAACGACTAGCGACTCCCAGCTTCGCACGAGTAGAAATTTTTTTGAAAATAAAATACAACCCATGTTACGCGCTTATAATGCAGCTTCCTATGGTGAAATAATTTTTGAAATCTGTTGAGTAGTTTTCGAGTTTCTTCATTACATACAAACAAACAAAGTTGACCTTTTTAAAATATTAGTATATAATAGATATGGCTGTACCAATGGGTTATATCATGTAGATAGATTATTATGAATAATTACAACTTAGGCTCGCATAGTTGCTTTTCATAAAGTAAGACACGCTTATTTCAATTGAAATAATACACCTTTTTCATTTGCATTGAGTTTAAAAAGGTATACTTTCGCACGCTCCACGCGGACAAGACACGACAGATCGTTCGGTATTTATGACCTCATAAAACTTAGCAATTCCACAACCGATCAACTACAACCAGTGTTGTTTCAGAATTGTACAGAATGTTGAAATTATGTTTCAACACTTACCTCAATCTTAGTATTTACTTTCTTTTACTATTGCTCCTATAAAATCCTGTAAGAGTAACTGTAGATGCAATGTTATCAAAAATTGTGTACTTACCTCGTTGTGTCCTCTTTCCTATAAGGATACAACGTGAGTATATACATGCAGTGGCGTGTGCAGGATTTTTCAACAGGGTATGCAGTCAAAATAACAAATATGTGTATAAAAAACAACAATTCTAATACATAATTATACTTATTAATACAGCAATACTAACGGTCGAGAACGGTACCATTACTTCAATTTTTCACCTATACCTACCTATGTGATGCAAAAAATAAATATTTCCTAATATTTAGAATTAAAATTTCGAGTCAAATTACTTGACTTTTGATATAAATGCAACTCTGGGACCTGCCTTTAGCCATACTTTGTAATTTTTCACTGCATGAAAATTTCGAATATGCGGCTTGTTTTAGTTCTTGTAAACACACACTGCTAACAAAATTATCACAGCTAAAACATTCCATTCTTCCGGTTGTGATAAAAAGACCTAACCTAATTAAAAAAGTGTTATAAATAAATTTTACCCAATCTGAAGCAATCTAAACTTTAGCCTGCATTAATTTGTCCTCACGATTACCTCCCAAGCATTTATTATCACCATTACACCACATTAAAGTTTCAGTGATTGAAGTTGTAACCAAAATTTTATTGTGAAAACTGTTAATTTTGAAATTTTCCATTTTTTTTATAGCAAAGACCATTAATTTTAAAGAAATATGATTTATATCAAAAGTATCAAATTTATAGAGAAAACCGTCAATTTTAAATATTGAGATTTATGGATAAAATTACTAATTTTATAGCTCCATTAAATATGTCCCTTTTTGTATCACTTTTATATTTACACCACAACACTCCACCCGTTGTCATTTTTGAATTTCCGTTCTCTCAAGAGATATCCATCGAACGCTAACCCTCCCACGCTTCAGGTGTATATGTAAAATCCATTGTATCAAAGTGCGCAAGTCTTTGACGACTTTATGTTGACTCAATCTAAAGCGAAAATCGTAAAAAATCAAAATCGAAAATGTTCTCAGTTTAAATTCATCACATTGCAAACACGCATTTTTCAAAATGATGCCATAATGGAAATAGCGAATATTCTCAGAAAATAAAATGTAATATTTTACAGATAAAAAATTCCATTTTCAAAAATAAGCATTGCATTTTTAATATCTTTATTGTGACTGGCCAGTTCCAGAAACTTTCAATATAGTCCACGTATACACATATATATTACATACCTAAATATTTACGAGAACATTCGTCGAGTTGCTAGCCGTCCTGCGACTGTCCAATAAAATTGAAATCAAATGCCTGTAGGTTGACCATCTTTCGCATCATATGACTGATAATATTTATTATCAATTTTGACACGAAATAGGCTTTTGAGCATTGTGTGCAAGTAGAAGTCAGCAATTTAAGCTCCACTGACCCATAAGGGATTGACCCATAAGTGCAAAGGCCTTCCCAAATGGAATCCCGTTAGGGTTTGTTTATTGGATTCCGTTGAGAAAAGCTGACGGCATCAAATTAAATCGTGCTTTAAATAGTTATGGTTAGCTTATGTCATGTATATGTATAAATACATATAACAATACAACTTATGAAATAGATGTTGTCCTCACCTACGCAAAAGAAATCACAGTTATTGCGAAAAATTCGAGATGAAAAGCTGCAAGTCAAAGCATTTTCTTTTAACTTGCAGTATATAAACCTCCTATGTATATAGAGGTTGATTTTTTTTCAACCTGCTGTATATACTGCATGTTGAAAGAAAATAACTTTTCCAACTGAAATTCAGTTAACTCTGATTTTTTGCTGTACTGTAGATATACTATATTTATTTTTATTTTAAATGCATTATTTTGATTTTGATTGTAAATGCACTATTTCGATTTTTTTATTGTACTGTAAATGCTGTATGTAAATGCGCTTTGTTTTTTTGTACGAAGAAAATAACGGGCATGTGATGAATTTCTAATATCTTAAGCTACATAAGGCCTAATAATATTACCGGGTTCATAAAAGTCAAATAACAATAATTATTATCAAATCATAAAATTTCGCGTTGCATTATTACAATAATTATTATTTGTTTAAAATTACTTCAGTAGAATGAAACTTGTAATGAGTAAATATTTTTAATTACATGTTTTGATAACCCCCGATCCCCGACGTAAAAAGTGAGATGTCGTTAGTTTACTGCCTTTGTCTGTCTGTGTATCTGTGTGTCTGTATGTCTTTCTGTGGCATAGTAGTAATTTTTTACTTGAAAGTCAAAGGTTTGATGGAAATCGGTCCCACCGTTCTCATGATATTCAGCTCTAAATCATACGCGTGAAAGATTCGTAAGAACTTTGCAGTTAGGAACATGAAGTTTAATGTCTACTAGCAACTGAAGCTGTTTTGACGATCAGCATGAGCTATCATATATGTATTACGCATTAGTTTTCTATTATCTAACTTTAAGAAGGGTCCAATAAAAGTTTTAATAAAAATTTAATTATTCCCCGCACAAAAAATTATCATCAGATACGTACGTCCTCTATAAGACATACTATAACAGTGTGGTTAGCACGTCAATAAATACATCGTTAACATTATAAAAACAGAAGAAAACTATTTTGTAAGAAGTCTTAGCGGTCTCCGACGCATTTCTTCATTTTTAATTTAATTATACATAAAATTAATTCCCGCTGATAATATTATTGTTACGTATTTCATTCATAAAGATATAAAAAGTCTCTTACTAACGTCAGAAACACTTGGAAGCAAAATATTAATAACATTTTGAACGTTTTATGGCCCAAAAGTTAACAGCAGTTGTAAATATTATGGCGGTGAACAAAATTAACAAATGAATGACTGTTCATTGAACGCGCACTACAATTTCAGCTGGGCCGGTTGAAGTTTTGATGCTGCAATCACTTCGGAACTTCAATAAATCAATTTTAAAACCCTCTTAATGGTCACTCGTAAAATATGTATATTGTAAACCATGCACAGTCGCGATTTGTGAAAATATTCTCGTTTCTCTCGAACATAACGTATCCAGTATCATACGTTTACAGTTTAGGTTTACAAATTAAAACCATGTTAACGGTTTCAAAGGAAACTGTCTGTTCATCGTTTATGCCATCGCTAAATGCAAACAGAACGCCAATATATGTAACATTACGAGATGAATGTCGAAACAATGTCTGATCGTAAACTTAACATAACATTTAATACCTCCCACATCCTATATAACCTATTTCGCCACTGCTGAGCAGTTTGCCACACTGCGTTATAAGAACTATCCATGCAGCGAGCAACATGCGAAGAATTAATATTTGTATACACGTGACCAAAGGTCGACTACGATAACCCAACAAAAAACACCGTCAGTTTTTTGCTAACCACAATGAACTGCACAATAAAAGTGTAAGCGTGTTCTTACAAACGAGAATTTATGTTCGTTACATGCAAATGAAGCGGAGTCGATAAATCCGGCGCGTTGCCAACGTCTGCCAAAATTGACATCCCATGTTGTCCCACAGCCTATTAGTTTAGGATTTACAAGTTTTGTCATGAAGCCTCCATGCAAGTCTGTCATATCACACAAAATATATTTTCGTCCTCCAAACAAAAAGGAATGGTACAAGTTACATCTGTGTGAGTAAGTGACGCAGTGATAAACAATAATTAAACGAACATCGCGCTAGCTTACGCAAAATACGAAAAAACAGTTATTTTCGTTTATTTACAAAAATAATTAATTTTAAAAAATCCAACTTGCATTTTGAACTGTGTTTAGATTAAACCATATAGAAAATTTTGAAACATAAATCGCTCCTGTTACTCCGAAACATCCGAAAGTCAACGAAATGAAGAATCTAACCTGATTCATCATTTTCAGTGATTCAAATATCACTTCATACTTTTTATAATCTCTTAGGAAAATTTTGATTCCTGCCGCCAAAATTTCCACTTAGAGAAGACTTAGAGTCATATTCTGATGTAGTTTTTATTTAAACACGTCAAATAATTTTTGACATACTAATTAGCTCTTTCTAAAGTTTTTTCCAGTTATTAAATTATAATGTTATGATATAAATTCTTATTCCAAGTGTTAATAATTAATACTTATTTATTTATAATTAAGCAACACGATGATTTGTAAGCTTGTAAAAGGAGAGAATTTTTGGCAATAAACGCGCAATTTGTAAAGAATTTTCTGTGAAATGTAAAAGAGAATGAGTCTTAAGTTTTCCCATAATAATATTTAATTGATAATAAATTAATAATATTTCATAGACAATCAATTTTACTATATCCTGAGACACAGGTCAAAAGGCTCCCCGTGGGTTATAAAATAGCACTTAAAAATTGTTAGCATCATCTCAATAACGGTACTTTGCATATAACAATTTCAGAGAAACAGTATGGCATGATATATGTATTATAATATTTCCATTAATTACAAATACCTAGTGTGAACTTTAGACACGATGCAAACGTACTTTTTATTGACGAGACGAAACACCGTTACAAGTACGGAAGTTGCAAGGTTTGATGGCGGCCAATGAATACTACAAATGGCTGTCTATGTGACCAATTTCATAATAATTATGTAAGTGCATTATTATTGTATTAAAATAAAATGTTCACTACTCATTGACGCTTGTGAGCATCAGATACAAAACACAAAAATCGTTTAAAACCATGTTGGCCATGCATTAACTTGGGTTCTGTAGCAATTTAGAATAAAATAGAAGTTACAATAAAATCATTGTGCCCTAAAAAACAATTACTTAATTCTTTGTTTTTTTTTTCTGATTTTGGGCTACCAATTAATTAATTTAATTAATTACTAATATAATTATATATAAATTATATAATAACGAATAATTATTAAAAAATACATACTTACATACGATATATCGAAACTATAAAGGTTCATTTTTTGTTTCTTTGGCTACGGAACCCTAAAAGTAAAGATATTTTCATTATATCGTAACAGTAGCTTCCTATATTATTTTTTTACAAAAAGAACAATAGGAAATACAAAATATTAAAAAAAAACTCTAGAACATGTTTCTAATCATTTTCTGCGTATTAAAATATCAAGAAATATAGTAGACTTTGAACTGTTTTGCTTCTTCAAAAAATGTAAGCCAAGAAAAAGAATAAGAAGGTATCAGAAAAGGTAATTCATTATGTAATTTAATCTTGATTTCAACAGATTTTTAATTTACAAGTGTTTAACCTTTCCAGCCCATGCAGGTGTGTAATTGAAAAAAGAAAACCGTCACAGATAACACCCATAATGAGGTGCGCACATGATATCTCGGCAGCCCACTCCCTCCATTGTTTATTTATCTTATCAACTTCAGAGTTTCTTTTTATTAATAAGATAGGTACTTATTGTGGTTTTGAGGCACTTGTGTAGCACAGTGGTGCTTCGGTCTTTGATAACTATCACTGAGGTTAAGCAACCGTCACCCACAAGATAGGTGAATTGATGGCATTCCCCATCCAGCGTTTCCATACTTCGTAAGGCATGTTAAGCTGTTGCTCCCGACTGTCGCTTATCGTCGATAATAGACCAATTTTAGCGCGTATCTCTGGTAAATATAGTAAATATAAATAAAACATAATATATTTAAATGTTAAAAACATAATCTATATATTAATACGTAAGGCGAAAACTTCGGTTGCCTTTTTAAAAAAATTGCGCGGATGGAGGAGTTTGAAATTTGGTACACTTATAGTTTATATGGAGAAGGACTGGAGAAAGCTAAAATTTTTATGTAATGTGTTATAAATAAGTATATTAAATTAAATTAAATAAAACGTTGATTTTTTTTTTGTACAATGCTCCCTTGATTGGGAAGAAAAAGAGATATATGTCTATGCCCATAACAGCCGACATCTTCAGTAACAAAATGATATATTCTTTATGTGATTTCATCAAAATATCGACGAACTACATTTTAATGTTTCTTAGAGTTTTTGGCGACAGATATATTGAAGCAGTCTTTCTAGTATGATCCACTGAGGCGGACTAAGCCGCTAAAAAAATCTCAACATCACACTACTAAATAAGCACTTATTTCAACAATTCCACATAATGCACAACAGTGTAGATGCAAAACTACGCCAATTTTACATCACAATATCCGCTAGAAACCATTTGGAAATAGTTAAAATAAACGTCCAACCCTCGTCCAACCACTCTCCATAAAATCCCGCCAAAAACTCTCATAAAACATTCATTGGTTACGTTCATACTGTCAATGTCAAAAAGACTGTCAATGTCAAACTCATAATAGTTTGTGATCATATGTAATGGAACCTCCTTGTGCTCCAAGGAGGTTACAGTCGCACAGAGTAGATTGTCGCCAAAGAATTTATATTATAAGTTTACATTTACGGTCGATTTTCAACCACAGGGTGACCTCTAGTACATTTAAATGCGTTAATGCGACTGGCAAGATATTGATGTAGTACTAAGCATCACGATGTTCCTCCACTCACCTGAATTTCGGGAACCACATTCACATGAGAGCTCAGGACAGAACAGGACACATCAGGACATGACAGAACAGGTAGCTCACATGAACTTCAGCGCTTAAGCAATAGACAACGTAACACATTTCACTTACTTTCGTACTACCACGTGTAATCAATAAACAATTGGATGAATTTACATTCGCATAATAATTTTATAGCAGGTAACAAATAAAATTAATGTTTAATTTCACACAAACGTTGTGGACGACTCCATTGTCGCACATCGAATTGAACTTGCCCGTTCGGAGCAACCAAACAAATAGCATTGTCTCGTTTTTACTTACGACGAAACGCCACACGTTAGAAGAGATAGATCCCGCGTCACACTCTACCAGTATAATTCAATGATGACTAGCCCGTTGGCGCGGTGGAAGAATCTTCCTAGCCGCGGTTCTGGGTTCGACCCCCAGGCAAAGAATATGTAGAAAAGAATGTCGACTCCCGCCTCATGCGTAACGACATTGCCTACTCTCGGCTGGATATGCAGGGTTGTTGAGTTGGGTGTGAGATGCGAAGAGTATCTCGTTTAGTGTGTATTTAGCATATAATAATAAAAAACAGTGCACATGTATAAGTTTTTAGTGTCTGTTTAATTTAATTTCTAGTACTTATGTTGAAAATAGATTAATCTGCATTCTAACGACTAAAATTATTTAGGCATTCTAAGGACATTATAATACGTTCATTTATGCAATTTAGCCATTTTCGTATTTGCGACAATGTGAGGAACGAATTATAGACAAACAGAAGCGGCCTCATGTTTGCGTCGCGTGCGACCCCGACTGGTGCTACAATAATTTCTCATATTCGCCCAAAATATTGCCGTCGTGTGCGTGCCACGGCGCGTGCGTATTAGCGCGCACACATACAAACCGCGTACGCTAGCGTTCTATGAAGACATCCTACTGTTATGTTTATACTGTGCCTCAGGTCAAGTTCATTCAGGAAAGGAACTTTTCTAAATCAATTTGGAGTTTAGATGTTTCTGGAAGCTCTCGCACTTAATTGCGTGGTACCCATAACACAAGCCTAGTGTTTAGTTTGGGTTCACACAATTTGAGTAATTGTCTGGAGCATTATTATTATTAAAGTACTCGCATACCTAGGCGAAAATGTGTGAGGAGAATGATGAGAGTTGAGGAAGTGGAAGAAGTATGTAAGGATCGCGACACTTGCCGCTCCATCCTCTCTGTATACCTCGTTGGGGATACGGCGTGAAGATATGATATGTTATGTTATTATTATTATCATGTGTCATGGCATCAATTACTTGTATTTTTGATCTTCAAAATTTACACTACGATTTCAACTTCCTATATAATTTGGTTCATATGTATGGGTTCACATTACTTACATATGCGGAACTTTGCTAGGGAGTGCTTCATTGTGTTCCGTAGGAATTTCCTCGAGATGTATCGAGAACGGCCACGGCTTGGTTTTGAGGGTAACCAAGGTCAAGGATTCACAACCTTGATACACATTAATTAGTTTCTAAGCGTAAAACCTTAAAAAGGTTTCACCAGCGTTTTAAAAGAAAGATGTGACTGTAAAGCCTTATAGGCTTTTTTTTTGTAGTTTGAAAGAAACAAATGCTATCTAGTCCTCGAAAGCTACAAAAAAGTTTTTTTTAACAATTCATCGTAATCACGATCCTTGTAGTGGAATATTTTTTTACAACAGATAAGTTAATTCCAGAATAATGTAAAAGTAAAAAATCACACAATGGTATGCAATTTAGTGGCCGTAAATTGGCGGGATGCAATTCAAAAACTCACTACATATATAGCTGTGTCGTTGTTCAATCACTAAAAGAAGCTCGTTTAATGGATTTCTACCATTATAAGGCAAATCGTAGTAGACGTGTAAGACTCACAGCTTATTGATACACAAAATTTGTACTCCCTGTGAAGTTATTCTGATAACACCACTTGTCAAACAAAATATTAAATTAAGAAAATACTTTAGTTAAATTTATATGTACTTAAAATAATAAAAGTAAAATATGAACCAAATAAAAAATATGAACACAAAAACCGTTGTTAGTCAACGGATATAACATAAAAAATATACTCTGTAATCAAATGGACTGGACCATTTAGTCTATAGCAAAAGTCGCCGGTCCAATTTTCATCCAGATTATCGTAAGAAGCAAATTTTCCTTTCGTCTTTGGACATATATAGTTCGGACATTGCTGATTTCTTCTCTAGTTCGATGCAAAGCACCCATAACTCAAACCTAGTATTTAGTCTAAAGTAACTTGTGTAATTGGTTGGAAATTTTTGCTGTCAGTATGTAATTATAATAATTATAAGTAAGTGGTTTAAGCGACGAGCTAGCTACTTCTCACTTACTAATTCTACTTCGCTACCTATAAACCCAAAGCAAGAAGGTGTAGCTTTTGTCTTTTTAGTCCACCGTGAATAGAGCGTGAAATCAGGTATTTCTTTTTTACCTAACTACTATTTTTGACAAAATAGTTTCAATTCCAGATGACCCTCTGTACGCTCCGCTTCTGCAATGTGTTAGCAGCCGCCGGCCCGCGGCGCGTCCGTGGAGTCACGACGTGCCCGTCTCGCTGAACCGCCAATTTGTGGCCGCCCCGTGTTGGTTTTGTTGAAGCCAGCGTCTTCATACTTATACGAGATAATTTTTTTACACTTTTATTGCTCGCGCGCCCAGCAACTATATGAAAAAATGACGCATAATTGAAAAACGTTTGTAGTTTTGTTTCAACTAAAAAATTGCCTGGAAATACATTATATTTGAAGGCTTTAAAATAAAAATGGATCTCTATGAATCTTTGTCATATTATTTTTATCAGGATTGCATAACTTGAAGAGTACCTATAACGAAACGATCATTCTCCTTTTAAAACGATTTATGTATATTGCAGAAATACTTAAATTGCTAATAGTTATTCCATAGTTATTTTATGAAGTTTGAGAATATCAGATATCAGTTTCTCAAAATTATACATAGAATCGTCGGATTTACAAAACATAATATCCTGTATGTTTTTTAAATATATCTAAAAATTATCTTAAGAAAAATGATGTTTTCTTCTTCTTTAAAAAATAATTATTATTTACAATTTTATTTCTTTAATGCCATTTAAGAGTTACAAAAATAATTAGAAATATACTTAGTATAATTACTATTTGTAATTAGTAAACATTAAACGATTGAAATTGCAAGAAAGAAAAGATCATAAAATGATTACATATGTATGTATATGCATATCCTCACATCGTAGCCCTAACTAACGTCGCAGACAGAAGACAGCACAGTCATCATCGTTAAATTAATAAATTAAAACACGGTCAACAATTTTCGTTTTTTTTTAATTACTATGCAAATAGTAATAAATGTAACTTTCGATTTATAATTATATGTTCAGTTTGAATTAATAGTCTTATATTTTTTTTACATAAGTGTCAAAATAACAGATAACTTTCAAAACATTAGATAGATATAAAATAAATAACAGTTACCGAGTAATCCAAAAACACTCATTAAATATTAAACTAAGCAAAAACTTACACGCTTGTCAATATAACATGCATAAGATGGACGCTCAGACATTTATTAACTCTCCGTTGAAATTAACGTAACATGAGACAATAATTAATAATTAGGTAATATACATTTACGACATGTTCACGTCAAATTCGAAATTTTCAAAACATATAACATCACTGGTTCAAGTTGACCTTTTATGGCGCTTTCAGTTCACCCGGGATCGCCATTGAATGTAAAGTAAGACAGGAGGGAGAAAAGCTCAAGTTATATTGGACGTTCTTCATAATGACGGGCCCGTCAGTCCAGCCGTCAGTCAGCGCTTTCAAAGAATGAGTTCATTTCCTTGGAACACGCGAGATACGATTTTTAATTAAGTTTTTGTTAAAAATTCATTAAAGAGCAACGACGATGGTACGGGTGGCATTTTAGGCTGGCTCTGCTCTACACGCATAAATGACTGTGTAATTAATGAGCTTTGAGCGAGCCAGTCACTCGTTGTGTAACATCGAATATTTAGGCATTATGCAAACATACTCTGTACTATAACCTTTTCATTAAAACTTATAAGATAATGTTTTACAAAAAATAACACTCAAATTTGATACTATTTCTCATTTGGCGTCAAATAACAACAAAATTACACTTTAATGTTTCTCCTAGCAAAAACTAATTACAGATAGCAAAGCAAATGTGTTCGTGATGAGTTGCCTAGTCATTGCGTTTCCCATATCAGTCCATATACATAACGAACCCCTTCCATCTTTCGTAAAAGTCAACAAACAACTAACATACAATCTGTAATTTCCTTTCTGATCCAGACCAGCAATGTTGCATAAGAAATAGCATCTAAATATGCATGTAAAGGAACTCGCACTGTGTTCACTAACGTTATCGCTGATTTTATTGTTAGTTTACACTACAAATGTTCGCAGCTATAGATTTACATGTAATTCTGACTACATAAGACTACTCTCGTCCGACAAAATGGCAGCGATTAGATTTAAACTATTTCTGCCTACCTCCGTCCGACTGCACTCTACTTGACAAATACCTTATACAAAATCTATACTCAGATTCTTATTATACAGCTCTAATAACACGTTGGCAAGCTATTTTGTACCCACTCTAATTTTTTAAATGTTACAAAATTATTGAAGGTGGCTAATTGTACTCGTAAGATAGGGTTACAGACGATAGACAATGCACATTACACGCAAGATTGTAATTGAAAAATATATTGTATAGATTTTAACCCCCTTATTAATATAACGATTGACAAACCTGCACTAGCTAAAACATATTTTGTCTCTTACGGATTAATTTAGAAGATGAGCTAGTAAACTATCACGTTCTCATTTGCTTTCCATTTGTAATCTTAAATACTTCTTGCTAGAAGAAGCGTCAAGTTGTAATTTTGTTAACCTTCGACTCCAATTGAGAAATGGTGTCAAATTATGAGTTATGAAAGTTTAAACCAAAAACAATATGAAATGAAGACCTTTGAAACAATAGTGAAGCTAATAGGAACAGATGATATGTAAATTGATGCCTATTATTTTAGCTCCCTGCTGACTATCAAATCAGTCTCCTCTATCTACACTACTCATTTTTTATTTATGAGACTTAATATTGTAGACAAATGGGTCACCTTCTGTACAAAGTACATACATACATTATACATTTTTTCTAATTCACACAACAAGATCTTAAAACTGAGAACTGGATTAAATGCATTGAATAATTTAAATCCCTCACAATATGGATAGAGTGATACTAAATTATTAACTTTTTTGTATAAAGAAATTACAGATTTACAAAGCGAAAATACGTCGTGACATACAGACAGGCGAACGGACAGATACCAGTATGGGACAGTGTATGAAGAGAATAATGTAGTACATGAAGGCAAACAAAAATAGGTATATATTCAGATACGTCAGAAGTACAAACGTCGGCTGTTTACCTAGTTAAGTGTAGAGTGGCAATATACGTGTGTACATGAATCGGTTTTTAAAATGACAGTTAAAAATCGATTTCACGTCGATTGCGCGACATGTCGCCGTTATATTTAGACGTGTAACGACATACAGCTGCGACAATGCGTCCGCGCATGCACGTGCTGTCACCTCGTAGCGCCGCCACGATCTATAAATTTATCTTCAAAGTGAAACTCGGCCCTAACAGATTACTCGTACGATCAAAACGAACGTCTCAAAATTGTTTGTTTGTGTTTTAGCTAAAATAAGAAAGTTTTTAAACGGCGCGGCGCTTAGCGACTGTCTAGATCACGGGTGGTCAACTTTTTAGATACAAGACATAGGGAAGAATATTTCGCAACCCAAATTCGGGCATATCAAGATATCGTGGAAACCCGATTTTAAAAATCGTTTTGTTTTTATTTAGCAAAAAAAGTTTATCGATTCGAAATCATGAACTCCTTGTTTAAAAATTAGTAAGGCGATTTGGCATACACGACGTTTTGAAAGAATATATGTAATTAAAACCAACGTAACTACAAAAAGTGTACAGATACGTCTAAAAAGATAAAAAATTACTATTTTTATTATTCTTCATACAGCAGTTTTCAAATAATAAAATCGTAACCGTGACGTCTATGAGTAACATTTCTGCGCAAGAAAAAGATTTCAACGATACACCGAGCTTAATACAAAATTATTTGTTATGTAAAGGTTACATAACTTTATTCTTATTGTAATTTGTAATTTTGACCTATTTGAACTTTGGTGGAAAAGAAATTATATACTAGTAATTTTATCTCACAATATTCAATTTCGTTGAATATATTCCATATCATTACTAAAGCGTTCTTTATCATTGAAACAACTACAGAGTAGAATTATGAATATATATATATATATATATATGAATATATTACATTTTTAGTATTTATTACATGTTATGTCTAATGTTAAAAGCGAAGGCGAAACTTCGTGAACAGAATGATAAGATTCGAAGAGGCGAAAGATAGAAATAAAGAAAAGATACATATAAGCGTATACATATGTATACGTATTACATTTCATTTCGATAATAGTTGAATTTTATCACATCTAATTTAAGAAGAAAAGAGAAAAAAAGAGGTAAAAATTTAAAGAAATTTAAAAAAACCTACTTCTTATAACAAATATTACTATGCTTAACATTCTTAGATATATAAAATGACTTTAACTTTACATTTACAACTACAAATATTTACTTACATCAGTGATTGCATATTTTATTCAATTTTTGTACGTTATTTTAATAAAGCAATAGCCATAAACACTAAATCCATTAACGATATATTTCTATTATTTCTTTTCGCTGACAAGGGACTTCAAAATTTATTATCTTCTTGTTGAATATCTATAGACAGTTACTAAAGCTCAGTCTCGAAGGAACGTTAATGCAATAACAAATTTATGCCTAATTAAATCTGATTAATTTATATCTTCATTTTTGTAATTTAATGAGGTGTTTCCTTTTATTTTTTAGGCAATGTTTAACTTTTATTGAATATATTGTGTCACATAATCAGAAAACGTTATCATAAATTTATAGTTAAACACCTATTCTGAAATGTCTATGCAAATGTATAGAACAACTTGTCCGATTAAAATTTATGATGTTACTTATTAATGTTGTCTTAACGAAATTTGATACCTTTTATAATGTTATAAAAGACTTATAGCAATATAGACTCAAGTAGTTAATATTAAATACATTATTATTTATTACTATTTTCGTAAAAATTATTACCATTTAATCATTTATTACAATGCAGTAATTATACGTTTTCGATCTACAATAAAATTAATATATCAAATCAAAACCCTTGTATTTCGTTGGTTAAAAATGATATCAATAAATCAGAATTTAAGGTTTTCATCTTTGCTAAAAAAATTCTTTTCTTTATTTTTTAAGGTTTTGTGTCTAAGAAGGAACTCTTATAAGATTATACACTCTTCTGTTCGTCAGTCCGTTTGTTACAGTCGATTTTCTCAGACACTACGCAAATTTGAAATTTGTCATAGTAAGTGTAATAATTTATTTTAGTATTCCAGACTTTTGCACAAATTAACCTGCTAGGACATCGCCAGAACAGAACATTGGTAGATTCAATTATTTATAGTATTTTATAAAAAAAAATGTCAAAAGCACTCGCATACCTAGGCGAAAATATGTGAAGAGAATGATGAGTTTTGAGGAAGCGAAAGAGGTGTGTAAGGACCGCGACTCCTGGCGCTCCATCCTCTCTGACTACCCCGTTGGGGATACAGCGTGAAGATATGTTATGTTATGTTATAAAAAAAAAATACAATTAAAATATTATAATCGTGCTACAGTGAAACATAGTTTAGAAAAATATAATTTATAAGACAATAAGACAGAGATACTTAAAGATACTCAATGTCTGAATTGGATGAAAGTGTATTGTAAAAATTAAAAAAGAAATGCTTAGGTAGGTTTACCTAGCCCATTCTTTCTACATAGAAAAAATGAGTGATGATTTTACAAACAACTACGAAGAAATCGACATAGTGGGTAGGTAGTAGTAAAAGCCTAAGACCAAACTGACTAATGAAGATTAAATAGCTGGAGTGTTAACTGACAGAAATATTATAAGCACTATACTTCGGCGAGTGTGAAAAGAAAACAATAGATTTAAAGAGACGAAAGAATTATATATGGGGACCACGATCTCCATGACGCTTAGCGCTCCGTCCTTCACGACTACCTCGTTATAGGATAAGGCGTGATGATATGTACGTATAATGTCTAGTTATGGTAAAAATTTGAAAGCTTTCTTGAAAATTGCGAAAAATTTCTATATATCTAAAAATAAAAAAGATTTAATTTTGATGACAATTATAAATCACTTCATTTGTCATACTGAGTGAACTAAAAATCTTACAGATTCCTACTTAATCCCCATAACATTGTTTTTCTGTTTGACATAATCTGTATACGTTGATGTATAAGTGTGGCATTGTATGTGAAAAGATATAAATATTTTTGAGATGCAAGTGTGAATGGAAGCCGTGTCGTTTTATATCCTTGTCAGTAGGATGACCAATTATTACTGTTTTTTAGATTAAATAATAGTTAGTTTGTACCTTATAACAAAATCGATCCTTAGGTATTTATATCTGGTATTATTATATGTATTATATAATGCATACTATAAATTAAGCACCGATTGATTCGTGAGAACTTACATACATATATATCTTTACGGTGTATCCCCAACGGGGTAGTCAAAGAGGATGGAGCGCCAAGCGTCGCGGTTCTTACATACTTCTTTCGCTTATGTAACGAACAAAGAACTACAAGAAAATTGCCTTAATGTAAAGATATCACTCTCAAGTTAAATCGAAGTGTATAGAACGGTAATATTTAACATAAGCCAGTTGATAAAGTCTTTTTTATTATAATGTTAATTATAGTTTCAAAGATTATTTACCTACATTTGTACAACACTACACCATCACTCCCATCCTTTTCACATTTTTTGTTCGCTTAATCTTGTATTGTTTAATATTAAATTTTGTTATTTTATCTTTTTTTATTCCAAACAGAATTTTTTATTTAAACATTTCCAGATTCTATTAAATATTAAATTTATCCATTCTCTTTTTGTGGCATTCGGGTGAGAATGCTATAATATCTAATATTAATATTATACCTGTATTCATCGCAATTTCGCCATAATTGTAACTAAATATTTAAAATAAATATTACTTTTTTTAGAAATAATTTCTGTGTATAAATAATGTCTCGAACGTCAACTTAATTATAGTAACCCTACAAGTGAAGAACAATTCAACCAGTTAGCATGTACATGCAAGAACCGCGTAAACGCGGGACTTTTCGTCCCTAAGCTTCGTAATAAAGTTGTTTATGCTGTTCACTGTATACCTTTTATTGAAAACTTATATATAATAATTACGTTAGATAAAGTAAACAACTCCTCTTTTAAGGTTCTAAAATTTATCATATACTCATAATATATCAGTAAACTTATCGCAGCATTAAAGAAAATTGATAATTGCTCATCATTTTTATCGCACTACATGCGTATACATACGTGTGTATATGCTACCACATGTGTGTTATACTTACATTACATATAAGTATAACACACGCATATATATATACTTATATGTCATACATATCGTACATAAATGCAAACATAAACTTGTATTTCTCAATAAACTTAAGTTTTTATGTAAATTGGAATGAATCACCTACCTAGATATCCCTGTACCAATAGTAAAATATCTATCGAAACACATGTTAAGTATGCTTGAAAATATGTACGTCGATCTTTTGAAAATTATAGTCGTGTCATCATTTTTAAGTTCACTTTGATAAACCACTTTTTAGGCTGACTGTACAGTTGCAATAATTATAAGCCGGTAAACAATAGAAAATAAATACCGCATAATGTTAACCATGAACTCGGAAGCATTCAAGTCACTAACACTCGTAATTGGAAAAAAACTAAAACTATAGTAACTATTGCCCAAAACAAACAAAGTGCAACCGAATTTTATTGCTCCGAAAATTAATGCTCGATCAGTTTTCTGCGTCGAGTTTGATGAATGCCGACACATCCCGGGGCGCACTGTCGGCATCTATCAAAACGCACATCAAATTTAAACAACATATTACAGCAATGGGCAACAAAAGCAGTCAGTATGCAATACACCCTGACTTTTAATTCATATAACTGAAACAGTACACAGCGGCCCGCGTGTTTTCTAAACGCATTTTTCTCCGAAGTAAAGGATCAATATTTACCCTTTCCATGAGCAGTACAAAGCCTAATGTTTGTCTCGACGTTGCACTTCGGGTCCTGTGTAAACTCGCCCTAACAAATTGAACGTGCTTTTCTAGGGTAACAAGTGTTTATCGTAATTCTTAAAATTTTAGCCAGTGAGTTCAATTTTGAATGAAGAAGAACAAGTTTAGTGAAGACACAAGCATTATATTTTATGTCTGTAGTAGCATTTAGTAGCCTAGAGCGATTCTGCGGTTACGTTGTAAAGAACTTTACAAGCTATATCGCCTCTAGGACTTCTTAACACAAACAATAAAGCTATTGTTTTTAAAAGAGATTTCACATAATAACTGTTAATACTATTTTTCAAAATAATTACGTTAACAAATAAGAGGTCAATGTACTTGTTGACGTTGTTATAAAGTGAGATTAATATCAATTTAGTCCGTTTTATAAATTGCCCAAATATTCTGTTAAAAAACTCGCTTTGAAATTATATAAATAATTTCATAGTGAACATAAATCTTGTAATCAATCAAACTTGTAAATAAAACAATAGCTTGTAATATATTCCACTGACAAATATTTACACATGTTTGTTATCTTATAAGAAAACACGTATTGTGCATTAGTCAGCAAAGAGCCCGGGAATACGTTCCGGTTCTTCACATTGAACTCCTATTCGAAACGATCCTCGTTCAGACATTAACTACCAGTTACATTCGAAATTTAACTTAATAGTACAGTTGCTTAAACAATTTGCAGTTTCCACAAACAAGTTCTCAGAACATTTGTAAACTGTGTCAAGAAACGAACTCGAAGTAGCATTGTATATGTAGACAAAAAGCTTTGTTTGACAAGTTTTGATCAACGGAGCCGATATCGCACGACAGCTAGCGAACCTATAGTTTATATGGAGATTACACGGCGAGTACCTCCGATACGGTCGAAAGTATAGCTAGGAGGTACGAACAATTGAAAAATATTTCGAACAAAAAACACGGCGTCTAGTCTGTGAGAGATAAGCAAGCGAACATCCATCCGAATTAACGCACACCTTCGATGTTTTTATGGCACTGCAAAATCAGTGAGTTGTGTTAAAAATATTAAAGTAGAAAGAGTTGTGAATCTTGTGTGATTTGTGAGTTGTGAGTTGTTTCGAATCTGCGGAGTGTATGTCAAGAGAAAAAGGCGTTAATTTTATTACGATCGAATTTCGACCACTGAGTAAATCAAATGATTTATACAATTAGCTACTGTCCAAGAGCGAAGTATATATTAGTAAGAGGCTGTTACTTCATATGATTAAATAGCGTAATGTCTATGTAAATCAAAATAAATAAGTAATTAAATATATATTTTTACACAGGAATTATGAATATCTAATTTAATAATTAGAAACTAGTTTCTCGTTTACTATTTAAGCAACAAAAGAGGTAAGCTTTGCAAAAAGGAAGTGTAAAGGTTTCACCAGTTCACATTCACTGCGTACCAATAACTCGGGTAATAGCACAACAAAAGTTAACGCTTTTATTGCCCATATTTCCAATGCGAAATCTCAAAACGTCTCATTCACAGTTCGCAGTTTTCGCAGCAATAGCCACGGTAATAAACAGTAACTTCCAGTTAAAACTGCATTGTTTTACATTACAAACAAAGGCTTGTCGTATAGCTTGTAAACAGTAACATAAATAGTTGCGAATCTTTAACAACACGATGTCTTTGTTAACTCGAACCCAGAAAGCTTTCGCAATGAAGGATGACTCAGTAACCCATTAACAATAGAACTGTCTATTTGAGAACTGTATAAATATTTGCTGTCGATTTACTAATAGTTTCACGATCTACAAAATTCGACCTTAATTCAAAAGCAAAGCGTCTTATAAAAATTCTCAAATGATTCAACACAATTTTATTATTTTCACGAAAGTGTTAGAGCAAGTACACCCAATTTACTTACTGGACCCGTTAGCTTTTGACTCTTTTTTTCACTTCTTATTCTGCCAACAACGAAAGGAGGTAAAAGCGAAGCAAATAATTTAAGAAGAAAAAAACAGCAAAGTGTAAGTCGTACTTGCGCAATTAATGTTCCGTAATTTCAATTTTTACCAGCCACCAATCGCAAAATAAAGTTTGCTGTGGAGCCTTCTCTTTATTTAAAATTATATACTGCTAACCACAAAATAAAGTTCGTCGTGGAGCTCTATTTTTACAAAAAAAAATGTATCTAATGTAATGTGAACTTTATTTGATTACGATTATGCGATTTACGAAAATCTAAACATGTTTTAAATGAAATACATACATATCCTCACGCTGTATAACTCTAACGGGATAGTTAGAGAGGACCTTATATTATTAAATAAAATGGTTTATTCAAAAAAATTCCAAGTAAAATTTTATTGCACGCATATTTTCTATTAAAAACTGTTCCAAGAGCGCATCGCACATTTTTGAAGTTGCGTTTCATTTGAGCTTCCATTTGATATCCCACAGGATAATCTCAAAAATCTTTTCTAAATTTTCTAGTTTTAAATCCTAAACTCAAAACAAACCCTAGGTTCATGTCTGCCTATTTCATGGGCCACCACTTACTGTAACTATTCCAAATTTAAGCTGTTTATAATAAATAATGTCGAAGAAAAACGACGGGCAAATAGACCAAATCAACCATATATAAGCATATAATTTGCCAGTTGCTTATCTTCCCATGTAGGTTGTAAAAGTCGAGCAAGAGACGGGATTAATTTATAAAGAAAGTGTATAGATCATTGACCTAGTAACTTATCGAGTTCCACTGTCCTATAAGTTTACCTACTGGGTATATATAAATGTAGTAGAAACTTTCTAGTTTCCTGAAATTATATTTACCGGAATTACGCTAAACCAAACAACCTTAAACATCGATAATTTCGACTAGGTCTAGGTCAGAAATCTCGGCCTACAAATAACTTATAGACATGATATAACAAATGTAGGTAGGTCGCCTAAGTCAATTAGGTACTATGACCAATAAAATTGTAAATCTGCTAGTCTCTTTTAACAGCGATCTACTTCGTCAATTACATATTATGCACATACCTACCTCGTACCTATCAGCATCAAATTGACGGGTCCAATCTAGCGACGCATTGGAAATATTGACGGCAGGGATCACAATTTTTCTAAGTGACTACAAAACGTATGAAAGTGATATTTGGTTACCTGATTCTCCATTTTATTGACTTCATTTTGGCAGTTGCGATACACAATTGGTTAACTTTTGTAACATAAAATAAAAAAATCAAAGAAACCTCTTTTAAAACAGAGACATGCAATTTTTGGAATAACGGAACCGGTTTATGTTTTTAAATTTTCTGTATAGTTTAATCTATCCATAAAAACGACAGTTCAAAACGACAGTTGGATTTTTTAAAATTAATTACAGGTTTTAAAATAAATTAAAATAACAGTTTTTTCGTATTTTTCGTAAGCTAGCGCGCGCACGTTTGCATAGTGCAGGTCTATTTTAGATTACATTATTGTTAATCAATGCGTCGCTTTAATTCGTTGACCTCGACGGCGAAGTGGTTTGGGCGTTCTGTCTAAGCGCGAAAGGTTCCGGGTTCGATTCCCAGCTGGGTCGATTTAGGAAACGAACTTTTCTAAATTATCCCGAGTCTAGGTGCTGGGAGACGCCCCTGATAGTCGTCGTCTGGTTCTCATAGCACAGAGAATACCCTAGTTGCATTGCGTGTATTGTCTGGCGCATTTATTATTGTTATTATTATAATAATCCATAAAATAATAAAAATCCATCTCTCCAATATGAAGTCCTTTTTTTTTATGACGCAGAAACAGGTACAGAGAGAGCCAGCCCCTGGGAGTGAGATCGGGAATTGTGAAGCACACAGAACGATTAATTTTATTTATTTGCTTTATGGTGAAGCTTTTACCCGCTCAAACTAATGCACACACACCATTGCATCCCCAACGCATTGACAAGGGACTTTGATATCCCCTATGGAAAATACCGGAAGGTCTCTCGTGCTGTGCGGAGGCACGTCTATAATATGCTTTACTGTTTATACTGTACACCTTGTGCCCTAAAAACCTAGCCTTAGTGAAAAACCTAGCGCTAAGTGACACTTAGATTATCTTAGGAGCTACATATAATTTAGCAATTATTGATTAATAACAAGGTTATGGGTGCTACACAACGCATTGGGAAAGCACTCAAAACTCCAAAAAAATATTTGAAAAGTCCGTTTCCTAAGTCGACTTAGCAGGAAATTAAGCCCGAGATCTTCGGTATGAAAGAAAAACGGCAAAAAAAAATTTTTCTCTCTCTCTTTTTAAATTTTGTATTTACGTGATCAATAAATTATTTATTTTTTAATACACTGAAGTATATTCAAGCTTTCGAAACTAGAAACAAAATTCCCACATATTTCATGACTAAAAATAGTAGGCATACGTATATCTATAATTAGTTTAGTTTTGTATGTAAAAGACGATAAAGCATTCCGTTCAAATCCTAAATTGCCTACGAATGATACAATCTGGCATTGCTGCGTCCTCAATTTACGACTACGACTAGGTTACGGACGGAGCTTCTCTCTCAGGAACGTCAAGTATTTTTGTCGAGCACAATATTCTTACGAGTTTCTAAACATGATCATTCCGATGCAATCCGGATTTAGACAGTATTATATTTAACATTTTATTGCCCATTATTGTTCATAGGAAACGGAAAATGTTTGTTCATTTTCCGTTTCCCGTTTCTGTTTGTACAGAAAAATGTTTTGACGCATCTATTTTTCCAATAATGAATTCAACTTTACAAGTTAGGAGCGTTATTTTAAAGGTTATTGACCTATCCACCTCGAAATCGAAATGGCATGAAGTTAAATACACGTATATAAAAAATATCTCTTGATTATCGAAAGATTTTTCAATACTTTTAAGTCATAACAACATGATTTATTAAATCGACTCATAATCTAATATTGCAGCTTGCAACCCGTGCCGTGAATACATTGCCTAATCCGACAGTGTCGCGGCCCGCAACGCTCATCTAATGGGGACTGTTGAGGTCTCAAAGGCACCGACCATAAACGCATTAACCGACTGTCGGATCACTCCACAACAGCTATGACACATATCTAAATCCCCTGATCGAAAGCCGCTTCGAATAATAAGCCACTCTTACAACACAAATATCAGTTTCCCCGTAGACTTATTCCCAACGGGGAACGTTCCTATGTTTCGGAAAATTACTTTACAAGCAATAAAAAGAATTATAGACCTGTTAACACAAATAGTGCTTTTTACGTTAAATAATTGTGAGGGAAAATCTTTTAATCAAAAATCTTGAGAATGCTTCGTTGAGAAGCATTTCAAAGATCGGACTCGATCAGCTCCTCAGTATCCTTTACAAATTATAAATAACTAAATTATGAATATAGATACACAGTTATTTGACAGCAATATATATGTACGTCCAGCCAGCCATTCGACCAGGAGAAATTCTGATTCATTTACCATAATTCAGTCGTCGGCCGTTTAAATAATATTATCTAAAAGCCGTAAATATCGGCCATTATCGAGGGCCCTTCAAAATTCCATGCGGCGTTTTTAAACGGGCGCGAGAGAATGACGCGTCAACTCCATCCACCAAGAAAAATATTGAGACAACAGGCCTGGTGGAGTGCCCTCCACGGCGACATAATGGCTTTTCATTGAATTCCTCTTGCTTTCTTTTGTTTATATCCCATAATGTTTCGATTGGGGCATGATGGAGGGCGGTCGTGATTACTTTAATAACAATGACGTACGCACAAAGGACGAGAACACTGAAATTATGTACAGGCTCGATTTGTGTAGTTCACATGCCACTCACGTACTACAGACCACAGCACGCCCGCACTGTGACTTCTACCTGCTATATGTGACATTTAAACATTATCAACTCGAAAATAATGAGGCTTTCATAGAAAAACATAAAGTTTATGGTCTGATGACGCGAGATAAACGATGAATTCTTTGAAAATTATGTTATTATTTAAGTAATTCGTGGTTAAATTATGTAAATAAGATACCGAACACCCAAGAAAAAGTTGCTTAAAAATTTCGTACTAAATATTCCGTAAAGATTACATATATTAGTTAGTTTCACTTACTAAAATATTTGCACTTAGGTACCATACCGATAGAACCAATAGCCATCTTATGCTGAACCATCATTAATTAAAAATAAAACGAATGTATATTTGTGATATTAAAAAAGTCATCCATAATATTGTCTTTACAATGCTGATAATGATCTGATAATAAATAACTTATTACCTGTCATCAACTTTATTAAATTCTTACAAGTTTTTGTAACTATTACCTTCACATCACGAATGAGTTTTTTAAACTTTAATTTGGTGTTTTTAATACTATGACAGCGAATTATGTTTCTCTAACTCATGTGTTACAAATAACCTTGAATTTAATATTCAACGCTAATGTTTAAGGCTTTCAATTTGATAAACTTTAAATCCGCTATTTTCTGAAATAAAGAAAAAAATAACTGATACACAGACGCAGACACCGAGACGTCTTCATACAAACAGACTTCGTAGTATGGTATATCGAAAAATTGGCAAAGCTAGTCTGTTTATTCTTTTAAAATATTAGTAAAGCTAATGGGTTGGTGTCCTGTTAAATTAAAACTACCGCGTTCGATTATTGGTCAGATTAATTAAACATGCAAAGCTTAGTATAACTAATTTAATGAAATTAATTCAGAATATTATTTGATACTTTATAATTTCGAAAGTGTAACCAAATACAAATTTATTATTTGTTTCGGAGTTCTATATTTCAAGATGGTTATTATTTATGTACAATTAAATTGAAGGAGAATAATCACATTATCTTCAATAAACTAAATTTAGAAACCAATCAAGATAAGCCAAGACTGACTAATGAAACTCATGTAGCCCTATTCATGGCTGATGATAATGTTTAACATACCTTAACGTAGTCAGGAAAATAATAAGGTTAAAGAAAGCTAATGAAAAGCCTTAGCAAGGCAAAACATGAAACTCAATCTTCTCTGTCTTCTGTCTGTTTTAGAATGCTACTCCGTAAGTGATAACAAGATAATATGTACATGCATATATACCTATTAACGAACACACATATGTAAATACTTACACCTATAAATTCATAACTTCACGCCATTTATCATTCGGAGTGGAAGAACAACAAAACGCACCCTTACACATATATATATCTTTGACGCCAAAAAATAATTCTAGCAATAAATATTTGGGATTGCAAATGGTAAATCACAGAAGTTATACTAATCCATCATCTGTGAAAACTTATAAGATCCGTTCCAATTCGATTTACCGAAACAATAAACAATTTTTTTTTAATCTTCTTCAATAAAACGAGTGTTTGAGATAAGGAAATATATAACATGAAATTTATTGAAAAATATTATTATGGTAAGTAATTTACGTCAAATGTAACACTAAATCCCACATCATTTTGACAAATTAAATTGAACTTTACATACATATATTGTAAACAAAACAGTCGAGTTTTATTGACACTTTAAACTTAATATAATAAATCTGAATTTTTCAATTTAAGTTTTCAAGTTAAGAAGGTATTCCTAACAGTACAACAATTCCATACATTAAGTATGGCAGCCGCGCCCCGGCCGGAAACAAAACGCATTTCTTTACTTTATTTTAATATACAATACGATAAAAGAACGCCACGCTCAAGCTCTACCCGGCAATATGTATGCGACGCGGCAAAGGGACACGCTGTTTGATATGGTTATTACGTCCTTTGTGGAAAGGATAAAGAAGCCGGTGAGAGAGCTCTAGGATCCGTTGTGAGATTTGTCTTCGTGATACGCTGAAATTTAAAAAAGCTCTTGTATACAAGTAACTCGGTCGGCCTCCTTGGAAATGGAAATATTCCTTTGGAAGAAACCTGTACCTTTATTAAGAAAATTAGTGTGACTGAATTAGATCCCATACATTTCAATAGACGTCAACTATAACGTGGGATGCGTAACCGGTAACCATATATCAAATATACATTTAAAATATTCTACAATCAGAAAGGACATTTGGTTAATTTGCAGTATATGTATTTGAAAATATCTATATGCGATTAGCAAGGCAAAATACAAAAGGCAATGCTGGTGTTCCAACTGCATTAAATTTCTAAATTCCTTAACAAAATATATTTTTGAGACCGGATAAAGTTAAATACCGAAAATCTAAAATTTGTAAAAATTGTAAACGTCTACATTATCTTAAAAATCTAATTATTAAATGCTAAAAAAATTTAAGAAAAAATTAAACCGACTTCAAAAAAAGCACTGAAAAGTACAAAGCAACTGTCTTTTACTAATCAAAACTCAAGTACAAAAATTACTTTATAAATACGATACAAATACCCATGTAATTAAATTTGACAGTGACTGAAGTCGGTACCAAGCAAAGATATGTCGTGACACGCCTACAAAACTAATAGACTTACTGTTATTGCATATTGATTTGGCAAATTTAATTATAAAGTTATTTTTGTATTTGAGTTTTGATTATTAAAGGATAATTATTTTGTACTTTTCAGTGTTTTTTTTAAGTCGGTTTAATTTTTTTCTTAATTTTTTTATTTCTCCCTTTTGAGTGACCTTGGGTTAAATAAATATCTAGAGTAAGTCTACAGTTCTAATTTTTGAGCATAATGTCAAACAAGAGAAACATCAATATAAATAAAGCTTATAATTCGTTAGCGTTATTTGGTGTTATTTCGTGTGTCTACGAAGTTCAAGCTCTAATACCAGTCAAATTGAAATGAGAGCAATCTGAAAGTGATCTTTTTAAATCAAAAAAATGATTTTAATAATCAAAATAATGATTATAAATCGGTTTATAAATGACGGAGTTCTGAGGTAACAAACATTAAAAAAATGCAACTGAATTGAGAACCTCCCCTTTTTTTGAAGTCGGTTAAAAACTATGCTATGCCAAAGTTAAATGCTTAACGAAAATCAAAAAATTGTTAAAATTAATGTACATAATACATACATTAACTCAAAAATCGTATTATTAGACAAACGACTTTATTTTCATAAAAGACCGACTACCAACCGACCGAAAGAAAATAATCATTTTTGGGGTTCCGTTTTTCAATAGAAAAAAATGGAACCCTGATATGATCACTAATTACATTTTATCCGTCCGTCCGTCTGTTTGTTCCTCTGTCACAGTGAATTTTCTAAAAAGCTGTGACTTACGAATTTGAAATCTAGCATAGAGGTAGGTATCTAGCTATCTAGCCTACCTAACATAGTGCTAGTCACAATAATTTGTGTGTTGTCTGGAGTATTATTATTATTTATTATTTAGCACACGGAAATGTCAAAAGCACTCGCATACCTAGGCGAAAATATATGAGGAGAATGATGAGATTTGAGGTTTGAGGAAGCGAAAGAACAGAACGTAAGGACCGCAACGCGTTGGCTGTCCTCTCTAACTACCCCTTTAGGGATACAGCATGAAGCGTATGTATAATAACAATAAATAATATTTATTATTATTATTTATACATACATACATATCTTCACGCCGTATCTCTAACGGGGTAGTCAGAGAGGACAGAGCGCCAAGCGTCGCGGTTCTTACATACTTCTTTCGCTTCCTCAATTTTCATCATTCTCCTCACAAATTTTCGACTGGGTACGCGAGTGCTTTTGAGATTTCCGTCGGCTAACACTCTAGCTATTTGATTTTCATTACTCAGCCTTGGTCTTCCTTGGCTTCTTTTACCACTCACTTTTGCCCTATAGATTTTCTTCGTCAATCTTTCATCACTCATTCTTTCCATTTGCCCGAACCATCTAAGCATTCCTTTCTTCATTTTTACAATATCACTGTCGTACAACCCTGTCATACTGCGTATCTCTTCTTTGCTTATTTTGTCCGCAAGGGTGATACCGATTATTATTTATTGTAATTATATTTCATCCACGGTCCTGGATATGGATGCGGATTTGTATAAATAGATTTGTCTTAGGTCTAGGTTGGCATAGTGGCCAAACTAGAACATTGAAACTGCCTACATGACCTTCGACCTTTTCTGATAGCGTGAAAAACATCTTCAAAAAGTACTCAACCCCAGAAATGAGACTAGGTTATGTGGAGAGTTTACCCATTTAACCTCTCAAGATGGTCGCTTTCAACTCTTGTTAAGGGACTCGCATTTTGGGGTAAATAAAGCAGGTCCTACCCACCAGAAACCACGTGCGCCGTGAACCTTTATAAAATGTAATTGTAGAAATTCAGTCCAAAATAATCATACTTCAGTTTCACTTTTGGATCACATCATATCCTCACGTTATATCCCCAATGGGGTACCTTTTTTCTTAGTGTAATTTCTTTCCGAACAAATGGTCGAATTGACTATGACAGAGTATTCTTCACAATTCTAAAAACAAACTGCTTCTATCCTATTCAAAGACTAAACGTAATTCTCCCAACTGCAACTATCTCCACCAAAATCTAGCCTTCCTACTTAGAATGCTATCTACAATCAATCGAGGAGTATTTGTAGCGTAACACAATATGTGTAGATAATGCATTCTATAGTGTTTGAGACTTCATAAATTAGATCACGCCATATTTTTTGCTATTTTGTTTTATAAAGGGGGGGACAAACGAGCAAACGGGTCACCTAATGGAAAGTGACCAACCGCCGTCCATGGAGATCCTGAATTTTTGCCATATTAATTTCAGAAAACCAAATTTTCTACATTTTTTAGACTCTCAGTGTCGCAGAGTTCTCCCCCAGATTCATTATCTGGTACAAATACAAGCCCAATGTTTACTTAGGACTAGGAGTCACATAATTTATTTATTTGGAGATTAGTAAAAAATATTTAATATAAAGTATGAAATTGTAAACAAGCTCTTCTTGATAATAATCCTTTTCTGACAACAGTTATTTTGTTTGCGTAATTGTAGCCTACCGTTTGGAACGCCATTCAGTGTGCACTTGAAATGCTAATATATGCGAACCCCATTGTGGAAAATTCTCTGTTATTATTTGTACCAGGTTCTAATTTATAAGCGTAAAATGTTTGAAGACATCAATCAGGGGCCTAATTGCGTACCTTCCATTAAATGGAAATGGGCATAATATGTAGTTCACTCTAATCGGCATTCACTTTGTAAAAATGTGTATTTGACGTTTTAAAATGAGAAACTGATATTTGTTATCAACCAAAGGAAGTTACATTGTTTATTTACACACCTACTGGGTGTGGTGTGTGTGTGGGTGTGTGGTGTAGGTGATGGAGTACAATAAATATAATTTGAAAAACTTAATAACAGAAGCTCTGGGAGACCCGAGAAGCTAATCTATTGAAATCATGACTCCTACAACTCACGAGAATGTTATAAACACTCGCATATAATACTAGCAAAAAATTATAAGGACATTGATACGGTTTGAAGAAATTTATAGAAGTATGTGAGAGCCGCAATTCTTGACGTACCGTCTTACTGTGTACCTCATTGAAAATATAGCGTGAAGATGTATATCGAGAACGAAATTGAGAAAAAATCTTCAAATTGATTTAGCCAATTTGGTACAAGTATAAGAGTGCAAAGTTGTTTTATAACGCCAATTATTTTTTAATTGCATTGGTAACCGTATGTTATATTATCTGCATATTACCCCATAACACTTCTAATATTGCTCATTATATCTCTATCTCTGTGAGTCTACAATTATTAATTTAATAATTAGATATAGGTATCTATAGTACATATTGCATTTAATAAAAAATGATAAATATCTTAATAAATACTTTCAAACTCTCCACCTACCACCTACCTACACTAACATTTGGTTCTTTAATTTGCTGCGTGATCCTATATTCTTAGTGAAACACGAGTTTACGTAAGCTGCATTCATATAAGAACCTCTTAATTTCATTGATGATTTTTAATCCCAAAAACCATTCATTTTCAACAATACTACGTTAAATATTTAAAGAAGACGGCTGTAGTTACCATACACAAACAGAGGTTTTGGTATAAACTTAATGAAGCATCTAAAACCAATAGATAAGATAAACATCGTATAAAATTCTAACTATTTGGAAAACATTGGAATGATAATACATTCCGGACTTACGATATATTTTCTTTACTTGGATGTTTAAACTACGTGCTAGAGGCGGAGAAAACCAAAACACCGATAAAAAAAACTAAACAATTAAAAGCAGCAAAATAAAGCAAATATAACATGCTGAAGTAAAATCAATATTTATATTCATTATTAGAGTTCAGTCGTCGACCTATCGGAGCCTTTTCCTTACAGTGTCGAGCCGAACTTGTTTCATACCGCTCCCCAAAATAATTCGGTGATTCAGCATTCACAAAGAACGCTCCTGTACGAAGAGCGTAATTAATCCAACTCGTTCCTCAAAGTAGCTCCGTAAATCATAGTTCATAGGGAGCGCTGATGAACTAAGAGCGCGAGCGTAGGTATTATAGATCCGAACGAACGCCGGATCTAACATTACGTCAATCCACAGAGTGCTGCAGAAACATGGTATGAGAGAAGTGATCTATTTGCACAGAGTTCCGTTATTTGTAATAGTATTGTTAAAATCCGAAAGGTACAACCTTGCAATATTTTTAATTATTATTTGCTGTATAAATTATAAATATAAATAAGTTGCTACATAATAGAACAACTTTATCATAACGACTTATTATATTATTGAATCGTTTATTAAGTCGATAAGACATTTAATAACTTTATTCCTTGATGTAAGATAATTGTATGCTGTTTATGCAGTGTATCAGTAGAAAACTTAGATTAAGGAAAAAAGCAGTAGATATTTTAAATTTACCATTTATGTGCCGCAAAACACTAAATATTAGGATTTTTTTAGAAATATATCTAAATATAATTATTATCATAATTATACGTATCAAGTAGACTGATTAATAGTTTTAAACATTAGACACATTTTAACTAGAATCTGAGTATTTATATGCGGTTTGTTTATGAGTGGAGATTATTCACGTATTTGTCTTGGTATATTTAATATTAGCTGATGAACGAGTGAACTAAGAGATTGACCTACTGTATTACATTAACTGACCGAGAACGAGTGAACGATATGTAATTATTTTCCACAGCAACCACGTACAATAGTATTTTTAATAATAAGATGTTACTATGAACTCTAGGCCACGAGTTGAAAGTAAAGAACAAAAACAAACTACGCGATATGCATCTGATCTTCTCATCTGGACTGGTTTCATAGGGCGGCGGTATAACTTAAGACTCGCGAACGCGTCCATGTATCGAGACAGTGTCAATTCGCATTGAATCTCTTCGCGAAGCCGCGTGAGCCCGTCTCTCCTTATCAAGAAAATCTGAAATGCCGCATTCATGGTCGCAAACAGAGCATCCAGAGCAAAAAACATTATTAAAGTCAAACAATATATCTACATAATTGTTATTAAATATAAGTACGCACCGTCACCGTACCATAGACAGAAATCTTTTTATATTGTCGGTGTTTGTTTTAAATAAGATATGTAGTTCTACTGTCTAAACCACAATAATAATGTAATAGCACTAAAATATAATAATAATAACACATAATAGGTTATTGATTTATTACCCTCTTCGTCTACGTACGTACCTGCGAATATTTTACCACATCGAGTTTGTAAAAAGGAATTCTTACAGATTTTGAGATGTTACATATTACGTATACAATACATAATATGAAGACTATATTATAGATTTTTCAATACTCTTATACTTGATAAATTATGTATTGACAATACCTAACCAATCAAGACCAATGAGTTTAAACATAAATAAAAATTTTTACTCATTTCCTTTCCGGCGTAGACTGATGAGCATTAAGGCGCACAAAAATAATATCTTGACGCTGCTTGTCCATTGCCTGTACAAGTTCCGTATGTTAAGTTCTATCCCTTGATCGACTTTTGCGACCTGCACAGAATGTTAAGCATCTAAGTCTAAGGCAATGTGCATTATTATTCCTTTTTGTCCAGACTAAGAATCGATTACAATAAGCCAAAAAAATCGATGTTTCAAATCGATTTGAAGCAATGGATCAATCCAGCGAATCGATTTCAGACACTCAAAATGTCGTATTTTTTCTGTCTCTGTAAAAATGCAATTCCATAAAATTATTTACAGTTATTAATTGAAAGCATTCAAAAACGTGAAATGACAGTGTTTATCTTATTCATACTGAGTTATATTGCTCGCTACAGTGCTATAAATAAAAGTAGGTACAAGTTAAAATCGAATGTTTAATTAAAAATATCTCTTTAATTTGACATAATTACAAGAACGGCTTATACTTTTAACGATTTAAACATAGAGAATAAATATTGTTTTATTCTTTAGATATTGATTCTTTTATGAATCGCGTATTCAAGCGTCACTTCGAACCGATTTCAAATTCAAAGCTTTTTGGAAAGAAGTGTCATCTTTATTCCTGGCCAACCCGAAAGCCTCGAATACTATTCAATATATTGAGCACAAATTTATAGGACGTGTTTGACATATTACTGAAAAGATTTAGTCACTTTAAAAAAATAACCTCTGCAAATCTTGACATGGTTCAGGTAATATGAAATAAATCTATATCTACATAGTTATATAAATAGAACATTGCATTGTACCTAAACGTGAAATAATTTAGTTCATAGTATTTTGTGAATAAAACAAAATCGTTTCTACTGACGTTAACTTTCATTTTATTGCATCTACAAAAAAGCAACGGTGCCTCACAATTTCGCAAAAGAGTTGTAAATGTGGCAAAAAGAATACACTTTCGAATACAATGAAAAGGAATATCCACAAACCTTTGGCGGTCTAAAAACCGTTATTGCCTGGTAAAGGGCTGCTTGCCATTTTATTGCGCCAAATAAATCTCTTAATTTGTTAACTGTTTGTACAAATTTGGAAGTTTACTGTTGTTCTAAAGGATAGGAGACAAAAATGTAAAAAATTGGCAACAACGAAACTTTTTCTATATCTCCAATGTGCAAAATTGTAAACGTTGTTGTTTCATAACAAAACGGCAAAATAAGAAAAGAGTTGCATATAATTGTTACATATAAAACAAAACGTTTTATTAGTGTATTGAAATTATTTGTTTCTGTGTAAGAGATAATAAAATACAGTACAAAATACACATTGAATATTTTCTAGGAATTAACTGGACAATTTAAACAGTAATTTTAATAGATTTTATTGAATATATTTATTTATCGCCGATAAAATAAATCAAAAATTAAGATTGTAATATAGTCAGTAATGTTATTTATGTAATAGAAAAACTTCTTCAAAAAATGCCTATACCAAGTTTTAATAAAATTATGTAATTCAATAAGAACTTACCAAAAATCTTAAGGAGTAATATTTTAAGCGCTCCTCAACAATTTCACTCTGAGAAAATCATTATTTTTAAAAGACTACTTACCAAGTCGAGACAATAATGACACACTACACCGATTTTTACGACATCCATTTTAATGCTGACTTCGTTCTTCTTATTAGTACCTATGACAAATATAAGCTTTGTAAAACAGGAAACTTATTGCATAACATGAAAATAATGTCCTTGCAAAAAATATCTAAAACCACATTAATAATATGCGTATCAAACAATTTGTACAAGCCATAATTTATAAAACAATTTATTTTTAATTGCCTCGAGCTCTGTCAGAACAAATAAACGCTCTGCAATAAAAATCGCGAAGTTAATTGTTTCACATACAGAGAACGTAGCTTATTTCAACTATAATAAACCTCATGGCAATGTTCCATTTAAACACATGGCTTTATGCATGACAACGAAATTTACTGTTTCTAAAGGTCGCTAAAGCTCTCACAAAGAATAACACTGTCGCGCCTTTAACGCAAGTCCGAGAGAGACGATTTGAGTGACAGGCAAATAAAAGTAGACAAAAGGGCTATAGCACGCCGACGTCGTTCTCAAGACAGACCGAGCTGTTCTGTAAACTCGACATATACTCATGAAAAACGAACAAGGCGAAGTGTAAAATTGCACTTATATTTTAACATATTTCGTTAAATTATTACGTAGATACTAAAAAAATACTCTGCATTTATGCAATTATGTAAATACCTCAGAACCTAAACACATATACTGTGTGTCCGGTCATGTGTTCCCAGGTGTAGTAGAGGCTTCATCTACGAACAAGCGCGGTATCCGGGCGCGGGGAGCCGGACCACCGGCGCTGCACCCGCGCCGATCCACCGCATAATTACTTTGTACAGACACACGCACACAACTAAACTACTAGCAATAAAACATTATATTAAATATTAACTGCCTTGTAAATTTCATGGGCATTGATTGAGTTTTTGGTCTATAGACACAGCCGCCTTTTAAATAGGAAAATAGTTGGAACGTTAACCGGTAGCAATATTGATTTCTTATTCGTTTTACGATCGTCTCTTTTAGTTATTCTATCATCACTTTCTTGACATTGATAACTTTCGAATAAAGAGTTAACTGTAAATTTTTATCTCTATCAAATCCCCATAAACATGTGACCTTATAATCCCACACAGAGAGGCCATTTTTAAAAGAGTCAAAACGCAATAAAGTGGAAGCAAAACATTCGCATTCTTCGCATGTTTAGGCTTCCAGTCAAAAATGGCTTCTATATTTGTTAAGCGAAATGTCAAATCGTGTCGTGAGAACGTCAAAGAAAGAGTGTATGATGCGCAAGCGCATCGTGTCCGACTGGTCACGCAAACGAAGGTACAGCGCAGATACACTTGTACTTGTGTATTTATCGTAATAAAGTGCTTTAACTTACGGAATCGATCTTTCTACTCTTGCGCCAAAAGTTTTATTAGCTCGAGGCCAAATCTAGTGGCTTATGTGTAATTATTAATATCCAGTTAAATAATGAATATTATACATAAATTACATAAACATAAAACATTTTTCGAAAGTTCAGTAATCTTCATGTCTGAGTAAAAATATGATCACAGAGGACCATCTCACATAATTCTTCCGTGATGAACGATAATCGATGATTCGTAATTGAGACTTCGAAGTTCGAAATCAATAGATAACTATGAAACATGATCTCATAATTACTGGCAAGCTAACGGCGGTATAAAACCAACAAAGCGACGGGAAGACCGTAATTCAACAACTACCCATCTGTGGAGGCGACCCGGTAATGGCCATCTAAATCACTCCACGTAATCGCAACAGTGATTTTAAACAGAGGTCACGAAGCGATTGGGCAATATTTATTGAAGACAAAAACGGCACTATCCATCTGAATGGCCGTTTATTAAAACGTACGCTTTTTTATCAAACTTTGTCACGTCACTCGCTAAAATTCTAAGCGAACGTCATTATCAATTGTTTTTGTATCTAAATTGTAAACAAAAAAAGTCTTTATCCGAATAAGGTGCGATCGATTCTTGTCTCGAGTCACGATACAAAAGAATGCTTTAAGAAATCGTTCCATTCATACTTCTAGGAGTTCCATATCTACCGTACGTGTCTCCAAACACATTAAGCAGATAATTCTGACAATATTTTACACGTAAATTGTGTTAAGGATGTACCTTGGCCTGGATCATGAGGCTACTACAAATGACTGCGTATCCTTATCAGGTAGCTCCGATGCCTGCGGTGAATTATTTTTAATGACGTTTAGAAGCGGCTTCCGAATCTTTCAGTGTGCTGTTGGTTCCAGTTACATTTCTACGTTATGAAACGACCATTATAACAAAATATTTTATTATACCAAATATCAGAGATAATATAAATTATTTTATTTAAGTTATATAACATTTTATGTAACTAAAAGATTTAATTGGTAATTTTCTGTAGACGTTTGCTATAAGAGACTTAGTACCGTAAATATTTTCTTTAGAACGTATGAAATGGAGAGTGCATTAAAAATTTTCCGAAACATAATTTTTTTATAGTTTTTATTATAATTGGATCAAATACGCACGCTTAGATCACTGCGTGTCCCGTTTCAATAAAGCTGATTGTGATCACGCTTATATTTGTCTATGAAGTCAATTTTGAGCGGCATTCCAAAGCCTCAATAAATCGACGTTCATTACAAAAATCGCCGTAAAATACCTGAGCGATTCGACATCGATGGGAGAGCACGCGGCGCGAAGGGTTCATGTGTGCGTGCGTCGCCGTGCTGCACCACACCTCGCCGACACGAACAGGTAGTGTTGTGTATAAACAAATAACAAAATCGACTTGTCTTACGGAGCGCCCCAAGGTCGACCCCGGTCGGAGCCGCTGAGACCGCCGCCGCCCCGCCCGCTTGTCCAGCATCCGAGATTTTTTAACTTTTTTTAAAGGCCCTTATTTATTGTGATGGCTGAGTATTTGGGCGCACAGTTTGTATAAGCAATCAATTTTATTCATTTAGACGTAACGAGTTCTCTTGTACAAATAAATGAGTAAATATAAAATATTGTAGTGGTCAAGAGAGAGCCTCTTGACCGGCCGCCAGTACCGTACGTTATTATGATTCTAAATAATATTTTACTTCTTGTACACAACTGCAATTGTGAAATTTTAAACGCAGATGTGTAATGTAAAAAAGAGTCTTGCTTATATCTAACTATACAAAACAACTTTTTAGTCTGAACAGAACACTGAAGAAATTCTATTATAAAAACATCAATAACGCAGTTTGTGTAATCGATACTCAAACATTCGATCCTCTGTCGATTTCAAAATGAATGGCGGGCGGAAGTGCCCGTTCCTGCGTCGAGAATTAGAACGTCGTCGGATAAGCCACGGGATAGCCTAAAGGCTGCCTGCGACCCACGTCTGTGACAAATCGCTGCGTGCCATCACTCGTTTCGGGTCTGCTTCGACAATGATTTCGATTTAATTTAATTAACGCTCCAATGCACTCCGAACGATGTGAACGAACTTATAAATAAGAAGAAAAAATTAAATGAATTGCTTCGTACCGCTACCCCTTATACTTTTGGGGTATTGGCCGTGTATATGAAATTTTATAACATGTCTCGTAATGTCCAACTTATTTTGTAAAATTTTGTACGCACATACTTCAGCCGTGTAGCATAATATCTCTTGCAGATAAACGCAAAATGAAAAAGGACCGTCCATTAAATACTAACAACCTAATTACAATTTCAACAACTTTATATTGCTCTGTCAACTATAGAGATTACGTGTTACAATAATAATGAAAATCAAAGACATTTCTAAAACACGGAAATGCATAAGAAAAATACATTGACGGTGACCCATTTAATAGCACAAAACTCGACTTAGCAGTGATAATTTCGACCCACTAAATATTTAATTAATAATGTTATAATATATAACAAACAAACAAATGAAAATAAAAACAAATAAAGACGCGCAATGTATTTTTCTGTTTAATGGGCTTATATCATAACACAAAGTCGTTATGTTATTCGAAATAGCAAAATATTTGCATTCAATCTTAACATGACTGAAGGTCGTTTAAGTTTATAATTCATAATTAACGATAAATACAAGTCCATACATATGTATTTACGTGGTTTTCACCAACTTGAAATAAATTCTATGCCCTTTACTCACAATCTGTTATAAGTGCAATTCAAGTAATGGAAGACAAACAGATGATATTACATAAACTCTAGTTCCCAAGATTGAAAAAGCATTGCACATTTTCCCATAAGTCGCTTGATGCGGTTTCTAGGTATGAATTATATCTCTTTATCTACGTTGCGAAGTTGCAAATTTATTTATTTGCAAAATATGGTTTAATTCGTCTGAAGATATTTATGTGACGATTAAAAATTAGTTATTGAAATTAGTTCAATCGACTGGTCCATTGGCGAGATATAAGGACATCTTTCCAAGTCTGGGTCCCAGATTCGGTTCTGGGTTAGGCCAATTTAAAAACAAACATTACTTGGCATGAACTCACACATAGTTAATGTAATATTGTCTGATATAACATTATTATATTATTATGGAAATTTTAGTTAATGATAAAAAACAGACTGATAAAACAAAAACGTTATTTATTATAACCACTGAGATTATTGGTTTAACAAAGAATTCCTTCATTACGAACCCTCTTATCTGCTTGTTATTAAATACAATCCAAAACAGTAGCTGTCGTGTGTTACAATTGGTACAAAAAATCTTGTAAAATCGATCATGTCACGCAACGACGGCATGCCAAGTGAGTGTTCGTTCACGTTATACTCAACTTTTTATACATGTAGTCTGAACTCGAACAGCACTTCGTGTAATATTACAGAGGCTTTCTCATAAGCCCTATCGTGACATATAAATCTGGCAACAATGAGCAAAAACTAACTTCTATTATGTGCAAAAACTTAGCGAACGTCAATTACATCGCATTACTCGTATATCGCTGACTCAATCGCAGGAATCAGAACAAACAACCCGATGCAGCTTATGAGAACACAATTACAATCCATTATATTCGCCGTAGACCTTTTAGGGTTGCACTAACCAGTTACAGGTCGACCACAAATATAAGTTACCTGGAAATTATAAGTATTACAACGTTTTTCAGTTATATTATTTTGGTTAGTTATGAATATCTATAGTCTAACTTTTAATTCGATGAAGTGATTTGACGTTTCAATGTGTCAAAATTGGAAATAATGTGGCTAGCTAAAATAGTGTTGTCAAGTGATAGAACTCAGTCTATATCGATTTAACTAAATCGATGGTTTGGTATTTGTATTAGACGCAGCATTGAATGGTATTAGGTGCAATATTGTTCCAATACACATAATTTTTCAGTATCTCTTGTTTTGGTAGCTGCCCTGCATGGGCAATTGGACGGCAAGTCGGCAGACGTTCAAAACAGAACAGTGTCGCGGGCAAGCCGGAGCACAATATTATGTCCTCCGTATGGCATTGTTTGTCACTCAGCGGACTTCAGCCGACAAATAGCCGGGAGATCCGGGACAAAGAGAAAAGAAACGCGAAGCACGAGAACGAAATTAAATCTTGTAATTATTCCGCATGTTCATTGTATAGTTTTAAAATAGTAAATTTCTTAACTTAATTTCTGGTGATATGAAGAACATAAAAAATTTTACGCACTCAATTTCATACGTTCTTAAATAATCTATTATATTTTTCCTGCTGTAAACTATAGATATGGTTTTCACATTCTCTGAAATTTTTAAAATTCTGGGCTTATTATTATTAATGTTTGGAGAAATTAACAGATATATGGTAGAGAAAGAGGAATATTGAACATTCAATCGTTTATCTTTCTTTTCACGCATGCGGTAGAATCCACCCAAGGAATGAGAACCCTATAACGGTAGGTAGCTAGCTCATCGCCTATAACAATACTTTACAATAAGCCCTATCATTATAAACACAGAAGTCTCTCTAGCTCTTAAACTCTAGGAAAGAGAAGGGGGATAAGCCAGAAGGACATGACGATGTTAATTGTTAGCAAAATCGTATTATAATGTAAAGGATTATTTATAGGACAAAAAGCATGGGAATGATGTACCTATTTATGAGTATACGTAATATTTATTTTAGAACAAGCATTATTACTGGTATATATTTAGTTATTACTTTAGTTTAGGAAAATTATATTGTGGTGAAATATTATGATTTATGACGTAAGTGTCCTACAATGTCCCTAAAGTTGAAAAGAATAAAATAATAAAAATAATATTGAGACGTCACAAACTCGTAGTGTCTGCTCAGCGCTAGAGGTGGTGCAATATACATCGATTTAGCATCTGTGTTTAGCACTCGATATATCGAACTATTCCGATATATCTGTAAGATCAACATCGATACGGTTTTTGATTTATCGAAACACGACGAACATGAACAAACAAAATTCACTCTGGTCAAGCTCTGTTTAGATCAAAATTTTTCGGTAGAATCTCTATTTGTTTCTTTTTTTCTGGTGAAATGACACCGGGAGAGCAAAACTTATGATGTGATACAAAATTTTCTAATATAAATGACATATAAATTGATTACATAAATATTTATATTTAATTATATATCTGTTTTTCCAAGCATATTATCGCAAAACATCGATCCGGGCAAAAAAGAATTGTTCTTTTCTAATTAAACATCCCTACTCAGCGCAATTCATTGTCGCTTTTAAAACTAAATAACTTATATTTTTCCATGCATTTCGAATATTTTTAACATGTTTAGGATTTTATTAAATATATTTTATAGTTAGTATAAAAATATAATTTAGAAACGGTAAGCCTGTTATACTCTGAAGATATTCTACATTAGCACTTTTTGTAATACGTATTATATTCAAAAGTGTGTTTATTATTAGAAATCGACCTGATACAGTAATAGCAACAGTGTAAGAGTGAAAATGGAGTACGTTCACTATCTATTTGATACTCATGCACACTAAATGTAAAAGTGTAACAAATTGCAAAGTACTCTTCGGTATTATACATTGTAAGACCCCGTTACGTTCCATCAAACCGTACTAATGTTTATATTTCTTTGAATAAATATATTTGTAACGTAATGCTGCTTTAGTGTTTAATACGATCATTAAGCTTAAATAACTTTGCGAAAGATCACTTAGGAATGGATGATCTAATGACACCCATAGCGTCCTTGAACTTCAGGAAGCACATTGTCGTTGGTCCCACTTGCTTACGAGATTGTAGTCGTTAAATCAAGTGATGCCTTGTAGGTAGCGAGAAATTTAGTAGTAGTAGAGTATGTCCAAATCATCAGACGTTAGAAAACAATTAATTCGTTGAGAAATAATCCTACCAAATAATCAACCGTTAATTTAAGAATGTATGTGTATGCATATTATACCATTCCCACCCGGATGCCACAAAAAGGGAATGGATAAAATAAATTTTCAAACTAATTTGGAAATTTTTTAAATAAATTTCTTTTTGAAAAGGAATATATGTGTAATGAAATTTAGCAACAAAAAAATACTAATTTTACAAATGAAAAACAACAGAAAAGTATAAAAAATGTATCAAAAAAGTTTATCAAATTAAGTATAAATACCTTTTACATTGACCTTTTAAATTATAATTTACATATGATTAAAAAAAACACTAACCACTGGCTTATGTTAGATACTACTGTTCTACGAGGCATGCCTTTTAAGTTTTGTCGTTTGAAGAAAAAAACACAACTAGAACCTTATAGTACCTTTTATTGTTTTTCAAAGTATTCACCACGTAGCTTAATACACTTTTCCATTCGCTCAAACCAGTTATTATAATATTTATTCCACTCTAAAGTGGGGGTGTTCAAAATGGCTGACTTGAAAGCGTCGACTGCTTCTTCACCGGACTGGAACCTTTGACCACGAAGACTTTTCTTAATTTTAGGAAATGTAAAGAAATCGTTAGGGCTTAGGTCAGGACCGTATGGAGGATGGTCAAGAATTTCTACTTTTTTCTGCTTCAAATACTCAATCGTTGGCCGAGCGCTGTGTGAGCTTGCGTTGTCGTGGTGCAGGATGATGCGTCGCTTTGAGTTAGATTTTCGAAGTTCGGCGATGACTTGTGGTAAACAAACTGTGGTATACCACTCTGCGTTAACCGTTCTACGATCTTCAAGTGCAATAGTGGCAACATGGCCGGTTTTACCAACGAACGTGGCCACCATCTTCTTTGAAGTGCTTCGAGAACGAACAACTTTAGTCGGCTTTGGCTCGTCTCGAAAGACCCAGATTGTAGATTGTTGTTTGGAATCAGGATCGTAGGCATAGATCCAAGATTCGTCACCATTGATGATGTCGTAGACGTGATTTGGCTCTCCTCGGTTGAACCTTTGCAGAGTTTTCTTACACCATCTGACGCGGGCCGCCTTGTGATCGTCGGAAAGCAGATGCGGTATCCAACGGCAAACTAGCTTTCTCACACCAAGCGCTTCATGCAAGATCTTCTGAATGGTTGTCCCTGAGATGCCTAATAGAGCCTCTATCTCACGATACGTCACATGACGATCTTCGAGAATTAGTTGTATCACAGCAATGATGTTATCTTCAGTGAAGGCGGATTTTGGGCGTCCTTCGCGAGATTTGTCACTAACACTAGTATGTCCACGCTGGAATTCTAAATACCAGCGTTCGAGAGTCCGCAGACATGGGGCTTCATCACTGAACTCAGATGTTAGCTCTACAAAACATTGAAGCCGTGTCAGGCCTCTTCTAAAGTTGTAGAAAATTATTGCACGAACATTTTCCTTAGAAAGATTCATTTTCGTACGTAACCTGACAGATTCCAATCGACGCTGTGACTAAACAATAGCATTAATCCTAATACTTTCAACTGTTTTGAGATTCAAAATTTAAACACATTCGAATATAGAACAGTTCCAAATTCAAAATTGCCGGGAAATATGGAAATGACAGAACTTAAAAGGCATGCCTAGTATATTCATGAATTACACTCGATCGTTTTTCAAATTTTAGGCAAATTTTTCATAATTCTTTAATTTTTCATATAAACCTCTGAACACTATTATTAAACATGTCTCGGCGAGGTGGCAAAATAAACATTATAACAAATATTATACAAGAATGGTATAATAGTTATGGAATTTTTGCGTTGAATATTATCTTCACATCATGTTAGTTTTTCTGACTTTTACTGAACTATATCTGTTCGTTACATCGTCTTTGGTTTTATTATGAAAAGAATATAATCTAGAGGAAAAAAATCTTGTCCTCACTCCATCACATCCTTCTCTCTAATGCTTCTCTCTCGCTTTTGTTTTTTTCTCATTCTTCAAAAATTCTCTTCTATTCTTCCAAAAAACATATTTAAATTTTTAACTTGCCAGTTCTACAATTAATTTCTCTGACAACCTCTAAGCTCATAAAACAAAAAATGTTACAATATTTAGGTCGTTGAATCAATGCTTTCCTCAATCTCCAGATGCGCCTCATATATATAGAATAATATAATAATATAATGTAATATATAATATAATCAGACATTTCACACAGCGCCATGTAGCCCCAAATTAAGCAGCACAGCGCTTGTGTTATGGGTACTAGACAACTGATATACTACTTATATACTTTTCTTTTGTAAATAAGTACATATAATACATAAACATCCAGACTCGGGGCGGGAATCGAACCCGTAACCCCGTTTACTTTCCGACGCGCTTAGCCGTTGCGCCACGGAGGTCGTCGAAATGAGACGGATCTGATTATAGGGTGAAATTTAATTCAACGAACGAATCAACAAACCTGTTATTTCGTCAATAAAAAAACACAGCTTGGACGGATTCACTACTTTTATTTAACGAAACGAAATGTCGACGAAAGGTAACCTTCAACAAAACAAAACATACATCGTTCAGACGACATTTACTAAGTAGTTGAAAATATTAACCATTCAACTATTTAACGATTCAAAATAAACGGTTGTGTTTCGTTGATACTAAAACGTCAACGACCCACCTCTACTAATTTCTCACTCATTTGAATAATAAAAATATTTTACATTTACACTAATTGTGCTGTAAACTTGAAGTGTTGTGTTATTGGGTACTTCAATTCTTTGTGTAGAACTCACAACCAAGCATAACTCATAAGTACTAAAACCCTATGTTTTTATGATCTCATGAGCTAATTATAAGTCCGCAAAGTAATTTTTGCCTTTACGATTGGTAAAAGTACATCTTATAAACAAAGATGTCAGACACAATTTTTAGTAAAATTCTCCAACAAACCATTAAATAAACAATTCACGTTTTTTCCTATAACTACTCAGTATAAGGCAAAGCTATTTCAAATACAATTTTCTACACTTCATATATTTCAGAATATAAAAACTGGATAAGAATGGTGCAGAACCGAGACAAATTATGAGCAAAACAAGAAGCTCTAGTTTAGCATTACACTTCAGCCGGCTGCAGATAATAATGATTTCTATTTCATATATTACATATATATGTATTTATAATTACGTCACATTTCACTAACCAGATTTTTCTCTTTCACCTACGCTCATTACGCATTAAGCCGTAACGATTTTTCGCCTAAAGGGCGAAAGAGTTCGCACAAAATTGCACCCAATTTTCCCTCTCACGCCGTCGCCGTCGTAGGATTACAGTGAAATTTATACGTCTGGCGTTTCAAATTAGACGGTGCCTATTACTTGAGCTTATATCGGTCTGAGGGCAGTGCGTGCATTCCATTTGTCGTCTAACCTTTGCCCTTCGCTAACAATAGAAGAGATTGCATTAGCCTCTTGCCTAGACTTCCTATCTGCCCGATTTCCCCTCAAATTGCTCCCATTGTTATTAACGTACTAACTTTTGGCAGTCATTTCGCTTACGTTCGAACTTCTGTAATCCTTCTTCAAGAAGGCATATTAAAGTTTATTAAGTTACAATTTTAAAACAGCGACCGACGGTTATTTGTCGTTACGTTCATAACAATATTAAATAAGTACCTGTTATGAAACTTCATAAAATGTTTTTACGGTCGATGAAAATATTCGGCACAACTAATTAATTTGTTTCGTCTTTGTTTTCTCTAATAGATACATACCTCTTCGATAGTAAAATTCGCTTAGTGAAAGTTCTATGCTACTGTTTGATAGTTATAATAGAAGTAGTCTGTCGCACACTGTTGTCGACAAACATTTTATTAAAATTTGTTTCAACTCTACACATTTTTTCTGCAAACCTAAATCATATCTAAATATCTACAAAACATATACCTAATTACCTACAATAATTCATAGTTTATGTATCATAAAATTAGTGCAGATCTTCTGCAGATAACGCAAACACAACATGTATTAAGAGGCTGATAGCCTCCATCGGAACCATGTAATTATTGAAGATACCATTTGCTAAGACATCGAATGTCTAAGTATATACGTATACGCTTAAGTCTTTATACTAAAACAAACTTTATCTCCTAGTTAGAAAGTTTCATTTTAATTTCTACCACATTAGTGTGCATCAACTCTTCTTCAGTACAAAACTGCGTCTCCGCTACGAATCAGTCTATAATTAAGAAATAAGTTAAGATACTGTTTTTTAGCCGACTTTTTACCAACATCGTGCGGGCCAACGCAATTAACTCGCCTTGTAAATTGAATGTTTGCTTTATAGTGATTAGTAATTAAGTTTAAAGTTTTTATGAGAGCGAACATGAACACCATTGATTGTATTGAAAAACATTTGTTTGTCGTAAGTTAGTGAGTTAATTTTATATAACAAATATTAATTAAACATAAGTTTATTGCCAATTTGACGTCTAATAAAACAAGTAAATGGATAAATGAGAAATGTCAAACAAATCCAATAATTGCAGTACCTATATACATTCGGAATATCAATACGATATCAGTCAGTGTATATACATACATGCGTACATTTAGTATACAATGTACCTTAATTCCAAATTTCTATCGATTAGCAATAAACCATTTCGTCGCATGCCGTCATTCTGCATAAATTCAATTACATTACAACAGGCCTGACGCAGTTCCACAATTCCCACTGGTTATCTAAACATAATTTTATGGATAAATGATTCGTCGAAACCCTTTACTAAATAGATTTCTCCCTAATAGTTTATTGATTTCTATATATAGTATAAAGTAGTTTATATTTAACAAATTTTCGAAATATAGACAGTTTATTTACGCTAGAGGTCGCCCGGTGGTCGAAATTCGTCCGAAAATATAAATGTAAACTTATAATATGAACTCTTTGGCGACAATTTCTACTCTGTGCAACTGTGTGATCCAAGAAGATAAGATATATACGACCTATATATAATCATTTGTTAATATTTATAAACTTAAAACTACACATTATCTTAAATAATAAACTTCCTCAAAGTTGCCGCTTAGAAAGCTGTCATTGCTTAAGGTACCCAGCAGACTGGCAGCATTGCCTCATCGAATAGCCAAACTGATTCGTTGGAGGGAGAAGCTGCCAACCCGGCGGTCTCCCGAAGCCTGGACCAGTCTCTTACAAATATCAGAAACCAGTCGATGGGCTTCGGGGCCCCAGGGATCCAAAGTTTCGACTGCAAAGGGCGTAAATATGAAACTCTCAGAGAGAGTCGCATACTTCGCCGCTTCAAGTTCTCGGCAGTGCTGGCCGCGCCACCTGCTGCCTTGGAAGTCGCTGGCACATGGGAAACAGCAAGTGTATCGACACAAGTGGCATCCCACACCAGCGATCTTCCAAGTTTCCAAGGAATGAGCGTCAAACCATCCGGTCTCCTGCCGTCGCTGCGCGCAATACCTACAGGCTCTAAGACTGCAGGAACGCCAGCGGCGACTTAAATTATTATGAGTTTTACGTTAACAGTCTTTTTGAAATTGGCTGTATGAACGTAAAACTATGCCAAATCTCGCTCTCCTCCGTGCGCTAATTACTCTTAAAAAGAGATCCAAAATTTTAGCTTCACGTATTAATATAACTGTTTCGAAATTTTTTTTATTGATAAGACAAAACCTTGTCAATAGCTACTAAACAAAAAAAAAGAAAATCAGTTGACAAACAAAGGAAAAAAGTTTAAAAATGTACTGAGCTGTTTTGACTTTACCTATTTATATATATAATATAAATTACATGTTATGTATAAATTTTTACTGGGTGATATATTTTGGTAGAAGATGCACACGCATTGTATTCAATATTTTAACCTCACTTTGATAGAAAATTAAATGCTCATAGAAATTTGTATAAATATTATGAAACGCCTTTAAAATATAAAAATACTTCGAGTTAAGTTACATTACCCTAATGATTAACTAATAAGATGGTGATAGTACCCTGTGTGCTACCAAAATCTAACTCGCTAATCCTGCCGCCAAAGAACAGTACTTGCACTGCTGTGTTTCGGTATGGAGGCTAATATAGCCGGTGAAATTTATAGCTCAAGAGGCACAACATATTAGAATAACGAGCAAGATGGTGATAGTGCCGTGTGTGCTACCAAAATCTAACTCGCTAATCCTGCCACCAAAGAACAGTACTTGCACTGCTGTGTTTCGTTATGGAGGCTAATATAGCCGGTGAAATTTATAGCTCAAGAGGCTCAACATCTTAGATTAACGAGCTAGATGGTGATAGTACCGTGCGTGCTACCAAAATCTAACTCGCTAATCCTGCTGCCAAAGAACAGTACTTGCACTGCTGTGTTTCGGTACGGAGGCTAATATAGCCGGTGAAATTTATACTTCAAAAGGAACAACATCTTAGTTTAACGAGCAAGATGGTCATAGTACCGGGGGTGCTACCACCATCTTACTCCTTAATGCTGCCGCCAAAGAACAATACTTGCACCGTTGTGTTTCAGTGTTGAGGATAAGATAGCCGGTGAAATTTCTAACTCAAGAGGCACAACATCTTAAACCTCAGGGCTGCCAACGCATTTACAATCTGAAGAGCTTTGTTAGCTTTGTTATTTACACTTCCATGAGCCACTCAGACCTCCTACCGTCAAGTATACTGCTTTCTCGTTTGTCTTCGCAGTAGTATAAATTAAAACTTGTAAAAAGAGTAACTATTTAACTATTCATATGGACCGTTCAAGTATTACGTAAGCAGAATTTTAGTCATGTTTAACATATCCCCCCCCCCCCCCCCCTTCTTGTCTATGAAAGTAAACAAAGCTCTTACTCCTCCTAAGCTATGCTTACGTAAGCATTGATATAATTTTTACAAAATCTGTCAAGTTTCTTTCATGTGCACCGCACCTATCATAGTCAATACGAAAAGTAAATAAAAATATTGGTGATGTAATCGCCATTCAAACCCCCCATCCCCCGTGTCATCAAAAATAAACAAAACAAACATTCCCTCTCACCCGCCCTGCCCCTTTTGGTGCTTACGTAATATATACTTGAATGAACCCATATTTATGAAGTGTAAAACAATATTTTCAATATCGATAAAGTAAGAGATTACTAAAAGAACGTTCGGCACTATGTAATCTGCCGCCGCCCAGTGTGCTGGGCGCAGCATTTATTTATTTATGAAGATTATTATCGTACGTAATAATTCACTAAGTTTCAATTGCATAATGACGTCGGACAGCTACCAGTACTAGCTCCGCGCTCAAGGCGGACGTGTTCTTACAGATAATCTTCCTAAGCAAATCTATTATTAAATGTAGGGCTGTCGAGAGAAACAGTAGACTGTCTAGGATGCCGTTTACAGATGTAGGCACCCTCCAGTACAAAGTACTACAATGCGTTAGCTAATCCATTCCTCTATTTTCAATTTTACTTTTTGCGTTCAACGACTCCACAGAGCAGTTATGTCAACGTACAAAGTTATTACACGGATATCAACATGAAAGGTCTTCAAAATCAACTAAGTAAATTGAAATTAAAGCAAATTTTTTTTTTAATTGAACAACCGAAGATAATAATAAAAATCATCGAAGCGTCGTCAAATATAAATAAATAAAAATTCCATCGCAACCTGCCAATCATTGATATGATAACATAACAAAATCTGAGGTCAATGACATTATGTCATCAGATTAGGTATTTTGTATCAATTTTGAAAAATACGACGCTATAGCAATTTCATTAGAAAATCATTTTCAATAGCAATGCCTGTTGTAGTAAATATAATAAAGAACAGATATCGTAGTCTTGTATCTTGTGCAATGTATGCATTCCTACAACAAAGTATTGTGTGAGATGAGTAATGCCAGAATACATGTGACAGATAATAATCAATGTTATCGCTCTGAATTTCACATGTAAACGATAAGACATCCACGTCTTCTCTATTGTGACAAAAGATTATTAACATGAAAAAGAACAAAGAAATTATGTAAATCCGTGACTAATAAATACTTTAAGTTAACAACTTCACATAATATTTTCGAACTACTTTTGTATAAATTATTTATTGATTTAATTCGAATCAAATTAAAGCTCAAGTACAATCTTCATAACGAAAAATTCCCGAAGAAAATCTTTCTTAATAAAACCTTAGTCATTGCCTTAAACTTTGAAATTCGAATAATTTACTTGCATTAAATGTGTTATTCGATAATTGTTGCAAGATATATGTAATTAATAATATAATCATATACTCAGACTTTTCACACAGCGCCATCTAGTCCCAAAGTAAGCAGCAAATCGCTTGTGTTATGGGTACTAGACAACTGATATACTACTTATATACTTTTCTCTTGTAAAATAAATACATATTATACATATACACCCAGACTCGGGGCGGGAATCGAACCCGCAACCCCCGTTTACTTTCCGACGCGCTTAGCCGTTGCGCCACGGAGGTCGTTAATTATGTATTTAGTTTATTTTTGTTGTATTTATACATTCGCATATTATACATATTCATGTCTCCATTACATACTACAATATTATAAATATAAATGTGAAAGTCTGTCTGTCTGTCTGGTCGGCTTTCACGCCCAAACCGCTGCACCGATTTTGATGAAATTTAGCAAAGAGATAGTTTAACACCAGATGACTGGCATAGAATACTTTTTAACAAAAATCTCTCCCTAAGGGATGAAAAGGGAGATGTAACTTTTTGTGAGAAATGCTTAGACCGCTGAATCGCTTCTGATGAAATTTTGTACAGAGATAATACATGCCCGGAGACAGACGTAGGCTACCTTTTTTTTCAACAATTTACCTCTAAACTTTATGATGACATGAAAACACTTTATGATGACTAATGGCATAATGTGACTCTAAGTCAATGGTTGTGTAATTAAATATTAAACGGAGCAAATTTTAAAAAAATTTAATTCTCTCAAATTTGTATCTTGTTGTATACTTATTTCCTTGTAAATAAATCAGCTATAACACAGGCTTAAAACGTAAGTGGTTCCATATTTAGGGCCATAGAATTGCAGCGTTTGTCGGGAAACTATTTCGACTACATATAATTTTTCTTGCACGTACCCTTGATGTAACATCTCACAATGTTAAGATGGGAGATTTCTTAAAAATTTGTTTAATTAAGAATTTGTTTAAACGTTTCAGTTTTTACTTTTCAATCACGAGATATTTTCTTTTAAATTGTTACCGAGCGTCCGTATAGCCTTATCCCTATCCATGACAAAAATCTGAAAAAAATTCTTAATATAGAATTTAATCTACAATTCAAATTGTAACGAACACCAGTAAAAAACATTTTGTGATAAGTTTATATATAATTTCTTCAAAAGCGAAGTGAAGGAGAAATAGGTCCTGTAATAAAGTTTAACACCTTCTTATTGTTGTTATAAGTGTGGGCTAGATGTGGGGTTTTTGGACACATTATAAGAAGAGACTAAAAACACTCAAAAGAACGAACGGTTACGGAACCCTGTGTTCATGTGTATGCTCAACACGCTCTTTTTCGATTTTATAGTACTAAACTAAATAATACTAAACAAGTAAGTCACTTAAATAACTGTAGATAGACAATGCTAGCGTGCGAGATTTATTACAATCGGGCAATTCTCATCACCAAGTTACCAGAGTTGTACCGTTACGTAAAAAGATATTAATCACAATTTTCATGCGCAGCTCAACTGTTTTAGATAATAGTTATTAGCTCTTTTTGGCTTTAAACGAGTGCGTGTGGTCGAGGAAACCACTTACTGGAAAATTGCCGTGTGACATTGTCTAGTAATGGATTTAAAAGAGCTCCCCGAACAGAGACACCTCTGCAGTAATAATCACTTCCTGCGCAATTACCTCGCAAGATAATGCTTATTCTTCTCTCGTTACAAGTACAACGAATTTGTACTTTGTGTTCTCGTTGAGATATTTATAATGTTATGACGAAAATTTGAAGATTTGATTGGACCCGTTGTCACGGTGGTTAGTGCTCTGCCTCCCAGGCCGGACGTCACAAGTTCAGTTTTCGGTCAAGTTCATTTAGGAACAATCAAATTGTTTTGATATCTGTTGTTACTGGTCGGTAAAATTGATGTAATTATAGTACTTAACCATTTCTTAACAACCTATAAACTAATTAAAAAAATTTAGTAATCAAGAATAAAACTGCGATTATATTTTCGAAATACAATGAAAACAAAGTACTAATTTGCTTTTAAACTCAGGTAATGGGAACAGAATGGGAATAAGTTTCTGAGCAATGACACTGTGAGTTTGTGACACCATAGTTCTGTAACGCCCTCTCCCTCAAGCTTTATCTAATGAATTTCAAGCAGTTTTTTTTCGCAGTTATATTCCACATTTTACCTTATTTTAGTACAATGTATAAAATATAGCAGTTTTAATAGCAGTCAACTTGCATTTTATTTGAATATTTATTTAACAATGAGAACATTCTAGAATTTACATTTGTGCAGTCTTTTCGAAATATCTTATATTAAATCGAACGATACACCGAATAGGTTCATCCAAGCACGTAACAATATCCCAAAGTAAGTCACTTTTATTCCATTATATATTATAAGCTATAATACATCCCTCAATTAAACGTTCTCCATATTATATGAACTTTTCCATATTCCATATTTTCTATAATACCTACCGGTAAATCAATAAATGTTATTAAATTTTTTGATATGGCATTAAAGCTTACGTAATATGTCGTAAAAAGAAATTGATACAGAATGTCCTTTTGTCATGCATAAAAGAAACATGACACCACTAGTCATTCAAACATTTACAGGAACATAAACTAAACGATTTTGATTGTTTATTGAGACCGAGGTGGCCCTCTTGTCCGAGATTCATTCGGGATCAATTAAGAGACGACAGAGGTTGTCATCTCTAAACTGTAATTGACGGAATCGTCCGATAGACCCATTTGATTTAATTTAAAACAATCGACGGTAGCTACCAGCGGTTTCTTGTTACCGATTACTAAGAACGTCGTTATAGAAGTATGTCCACACAACGGCAAAAATCGCATAATACATATGGTTCTTATTCCTTTGCGATAAGCGTTAATTTATTTAGTTGTTATTAAGGCTCACTGATAAGTAGAATAAAATATGGTACACAAATGACGTCAGTGTTAAATGATTTAACATTCACTCGTAAATAATAAATATACATGTTTATTAAGTCTTTGCAATGTCGAAACCAAAAAATAATAAAGTGGTTCACATTATCAATCAATATTTCAAAAAGTTTCAAAGACTCTTTAATACAGTTTCCTTAAACAAAATTAATTGTTAAAATAAGAATATCTTTCTGTGTAAGAGATACGATTTTTATTTTCTTTAAGTATCTACATGTAATTTTATACAAAAAATACGGCGAAACTACATTACTAAAATGTAGATCTGTAGAGATCTACATAATATATAATCGCGAATAATAATCTATTATTTTTAACCGACATCAAAAAGGAGGAGGTTCTCATTTCGTCTGTATATGTTCTTTAAATACTACACAAATCTTTAAAAATAATGTATTATTTAGCTAGTATGCAATAGCATGTACTTACCTAACATACTTACATGTGTACAATATATATATATATATATACAGGGTGTCCCGTAAATAATGGATCAGCCTTAAGGGAAAGGTAGAACACCTAATTACCTATTTGACTAGTTTTAAAAAACCTTAGGGAGAATTTATCCAATTTGGGTTATCATAATCTGAAAAAAATAATTTCTTCGTTTGTGGTCTTCTTTTTTTTAGAAATGAATTTAAGCTAACCAAATCGTTATTGAGCTACATAAGCTAACTATTCAGCAATATTTTACAAAAATCAGATTTAAAAAATGTTATCATTTGGAACGACAGCATTAAAAAAACTGAAGCCTGGCAGAGAAAATAGTCACTCATGGTCATGGTTTTCTTTAAAACTAGTCAAATAGGTTTTAGGTAATTAAGTGTTCTACCTTACCCTTAAGGTTGATCCATTATTTACGGGACACCCTGTATATTATTATTATACATATATATATGTACATATGTGACGCCATTCCCAATCGACTTAGAGAGAAAATTAAGGTGCAAAATAATCACGCTACTTCTATTAAATAGTACACTCAATGTAACCATAATACACACGGATTTGTTATTTGCTTGTAACTTGATTCTTTGAAAGGCGTGATGTATTAAATTTTATAACATCGGTGGAGAGATCTGAATTTAGACTAGGTATCCTTGTCAGACTCCTACCCTTAATCCTCTGAGCTACAACGCTTTATATAATTAATCAAGATAATTACCATTAATTCAAAAAGTACAAATTATTCTTTTAAACTAGCAGAGTACCTCTGAAAACTAGTATATGTAATATGTGTAGTGTAACTTCAGTTTTTAGATTGACAAACTAAATAGGAATTATGTGATAGAATTACAGATATCTATACTGATTCAAATGAAGCTTAAAATGCGCACTTTTAAATACACAAAGCTGCTTTTTGTTACTTCAACAATGTAATACTAATTTCATAGCTCAACGCCGACGAAATTCTACATATAGTTTTTGTATCTGACATATCCTTGTCTGTTTATATTTATCTAAAACCTTTACTCTAAGTAAGTAAAACTTAGGATGGTAATTTTTAGTTTAAACACTACAAGTATAAAACAAAACTGACATTATGAATAAAGCAATGATAATTACATATTATGAAATGAAATAAAATGAAGATACATTAATCCTAACACGTATCCGTTCGGCTCGCCACGTCCAAACTAAACACAACCGATAAAAACATTACTCGAGCTCTCAATAAATACACATTAATGTCCTGGAGCATTCTGGTTTACATTCCGTGCGGTTTCCAACGAGTTTTATAAAAGCTGCGTTCGCCCGCACACGCAATTACAACCTCCACTTTACAGCACAATCATTATTTATTCCTCTACGAAACAATGCACGGCGTACTGCTACATCGCCAGATGCGTTCTATGTCTCGACATGTAATTTCCTTTCCACGGCGCAATCAATAGCTAAAATTCTTTCTCAGCGTAATAAAGACTTATACACACCAACCGGCATGCGTAGACCATGTTCGTGCATAAATAACCAATCGTGCAATTTTCTAAATTAATGATATTACGATGAATATTAAACTCATTTAATGTCATCCATTTTTCAAATAAATAAAAACTACATTCAACATTTTAAATTTACATCGATTTTATGAAAGTAGTTAATAGATTAGTAGATTAATTTCACCACCAAGATTCAATACTAGGTATTCAATAAAATAACTGAGCTAATTTATGGTGTGGAAAACAATACGCTCGAATCGAACAATTGAAGTCAATGCAATGCGAAGGGATGTTGAAGTGAAAGCGCAAGCGCTGAAACAAGAAAAAGCCTGCGAGCCAACCAGTTATTACACTAATCGCTGCGATATAATTCCCGAGTCAACTTAAACACAGGTTGCGGATCGAAATGCAAACATGGCGGCCGCTTTGAGTTCAATAGCTGAGGGAAAAGGAAGAACGGCTTACCTAACACGAATTTGCATTCAATAAAAATGAACACTGATAAAAGTGACATCAATTTAAGTTTGTATAGGTACTTCAAAAACAATAAGCTTTAGTTGGAAGCTCATACTCTCTATTCATGTATCATCCATAATATTACCCGACATTAACTAATTACTTATCGTATGACAATGGGACAATTAGCATAATGCTTGTAACAAGAAGTACCTACTTTTCTAACATCGTATTTTATTTAACATAGTTATACCTATGATAAACTATAAAAAGGTCATTGTATACTACATATGAACATTATACATATTACATAACTGTCAAAAGCACTCGCAAATCTAGGCGAAAGTGTGTAAGAAGAATGGGGAGATTTGAGGAGGCGAAAGAAGTATGTAAGGACCGCGATACTTGGCGCTCCGTCCTCTCTGACTACCCCGTTAGAGATGCAGCGTGAGGATATGTATGAATATCACATAGTATTACTAGTAGGTAACTAAGATCTAATTCGCACGTTTTAATACTCACATAGATTCTGAGAAGAGACTTGTGCCCATCAGTGGACCCCTATCCACTATAGCCTTACAGATATAGATACGTAAAAATAATGTTATATTTTCACGGATATGACATCAAAAATCTAAAGTGGTTAAACTCGAGCTTTGAGGTTACATAATTGTCTTCACGCAGAGATTCAAATCTACTTTATTACAATGGAAATGTAAACACATGAATATGGCGGCAAAGCCTGAAATGATCTTGACTTTAAATACTTTACCTTTTTTTATTTTTTCATATTTATATGTATATACATTTTTGATTTAATTTTTTCTGTAATAATTACAAAGCTGTACGTATCTAAAAGTGAATATTTACAAATTTAAAACTAAGTACAAGTTGCTATTAAAAAAGTTGTCGTTGCTTAGGGTACCTTTTTTTTTTTTTTTTTTTTTTCGTCAGGAAATGCTTTATGCATTCCGTCCCGCCTGGGGGAGGCGGGGGGATATGTGGGACTCCACGGCTGTAAAGGTGCAATGCCGGGCTACCCACTAAAACCTGACGGTGTTCCTCCGGGGCGCCTGATGCCGGGGCACTGGGGACGCGTTTTGCACTCTACCACGTGCCCCGGCGGAACTGCTTAGGGTACCTAGCAGACTGGCAGAATTGCTTCCTTGAATAGCCAAGTTAATTCGCTGACGGAAAAAGCTGCCAGTCTGTCGAAGCCTCTGCCAGTCACATCTCAGGAACCAGTCGACGGGCCTTAAGATTCCAAAGTTTTGACTGCAAAAAGTCCAAATATAAAACTTTCGGAGAGAGTCGTATACTTACGCCGCTTCAAGTTCTCGGCAGTGCTGGCCGTAGCACCCACTAATTTGAAAGTCGCCGGGATATGGGAAACAGCAAGTATATTGACACATGTGGCATCTCATATGAACATCAAACCATCCGATCTCCTGCCGTCATGCCACGCGCCGTGCACGCGCAATACCGACAGGCTCTAAGACTGTCGAAACGTCCGCTGTAATAAGAGGTCACCGGATGGCCTTATTCGTTTTAAGCATTTCGCATTTCGTGATAAGCGGACCGCACTACGAATTCAGAATAAACGGTGGTGACAGTATATCAACGAGATCACTATAACGTAATCGATTATAAATTTTCTTTTAATTTTTTTTCTAAGAACGCTATACATCTTCTTAAACCGTGCATCTGTTTTTAATACCATCGTAGCCAATAGAAAGACTAATTCTGCAATTTAACACCTTAAATCCGATTTTATATGCTTGTTATTATCGTTATTCCAACTTTATGACGCTTTAACTACAAGTCTGCTATAATATGTAGGTACTATTATATTAACTCGACTCCAATTAGCATGTCCGAATTACAACAGCCAGTATCGGATGTGCGATGAATGGATTGGCGATATTCGATTTAGACTATTATTACATTAAATTTCATTTAATTCTAACTTAAAATAAATTAGGCACTTTTTAAAAAATGTAACGGAAAGACTTAAAGAATTGATATTCAACAATGACCACACACGAGGTTTATTTATCTTTGTGTAATTTATAAAATTCATCGCTGGGAAGTGGTACTTATAAGCCGTTTCGGTCCATCAGAGCGCAGCGCAAATTCACAAGCTTCGTTTTATCGCATTCGCGCCAAAGTTATCTCTGCGATGCGCGGACGCAGCGCCTGGGTACAAAACGGTCGCTTCAAACAACGCTTTTTATCGCCATAAACATTTAACATGTTATTTACCGCGATCTTACTGGGTGACATGTTCTTTACTTAACTTCTACTATTAAAATAGTTTGTCGATACCTCTTCCTTATTAATATAAGTATTAATAAGATACAATTTTGTCTATTTGACTTTCATTGAGTTAGACTTAGATTACATATTATTAAATTAAAAAAACTAACGACCCACCCCGGCTTCGCGGGTAGTAATTTTTGTGAAAATAAAATGCAGCCCATGTTAATCGATGATATTGTAGCTTTCTATAGGTGAAAGAATGTTTGAAATCGGTTGAGTAGTTTTTGAGTTTATCCGTTACATACAAACAAAGTTTACTTCTTTATAATATTATTAGTATTAGTATGATTTTAATTATATTCTCTACATTGGAAATCTGAAATTACGGAATCGTTGCAGGAATTCTAATTCCTGTAACGATTTCTTTCAGTGAACTTTATAATGAACATTTATTGTACTTTCGCTGGAAACAAATTAATTAAAAATAGTCATTTCCATTACGTAATTTTCAACTGCAATGCAATACTATCCATAGTTAGGAAGTAGATCCCTTTTTTTACCTGTGTATATCATCATCATCATTCATAATCAGCCCGTGTTCGTCCACTGCTGGACATAAATCTTTCCAATATTGTGCCACCATATCCGGTCCTCGGCTCTCCGCATCCATCCGCTTCCCGCCACTCTCTTCAGCTGTGTATATACAACAAATATTTTAGGTATTGTAGGGCATCATACACACACACTTATATTGTCTCAGACCATATATACAAACTCACTAAATGATAACTTGTTAAATGTTAATCTACATATTAAAACTCTCTCTGATTGTCTGACTGACAGACAATCAGAGAGGGTCTAGGAGCATGAAATTTTGTATAGGAGTTCCGTCAATAGTTAATTAAATAACGTAGATAAGTATTAAAGAAATATTTTTGAAAACTCGTCTTTTTAAGGAGGTTAAATACGGGATGAGAGTTTGTATGGAACTTCGTCATTTAGAAATATGGAAATCAGTGTTCAGGTTTACGTTCATAAATAAAAACCAATCATATCTCAGCGTTTTTGGAAATTTATCCTCTATGGGCAAAACATTATTATCGATGGAAAATGTCATCCGGGGCGCGACTAGTTCTTAATATAAATCCAATATGTATGTAAATTATTTATTACTGATTAATGCCACTAACAATTAATTAACAATGCAATAATTCGAATGATAATGAAAATGACGTCCGTTAATTGCTAACATCACATTCCATTACATTCAAGTTTCGTGTCGATGTCTTTTCTCGAGAAGGTCGCTAAGAGTCTGTTAAAAACTATCAAGTTTTCTCCAAACCATCTGTATTATTATTTACAAATTTTAATAGCCAATGTAAATAAGTTTCGTATATGTAACACCCAAGCAGTAAAGCTGACATTTATAGACACTCAAATATTCTAATATTTACTGCTTTATGACAAATTTAAAGTATACATTTAAATATTAAAGAATTATAACTATTATTATTCATCAAAATCCTGTTTATGATTAGTACGTTATATTTACTTGAGTGTTTTGTTTCAGTCACCCGGTGTGAGTTTTATTAAAATCCATAGATATATTTAAAAGTCAATTCGAACTATATTTATAACACGATCGTCAAAGAAATGTTTTAAGATTAAAATTTAATATACATTTTAATTCATGCTCATACGATTTTATTGGATTGGAACGCTCAAACGGTCGTAAAAGTGAACTGAATTAAAATTTTACAACAAACATGAAGATATAATTTAATTAAAATATTCTTGTATTAGTACCGCTAAAATGTTTATAGTCTGCATTTCACTAAAACGAGAACTTAAAATCATTTTATGTTTCAAGTGATAAATTCACCGATATACATTCTGTCTTGATGTATAACCAGTCCAGCTTGGAAAATACCGATAATAGGACCTCCTAGAGCTGAAATGTTAAGGATTAGGCAATTAAAGTATTCTCATTTAAGGGCGCTATTCAATTATAAAAATATGGCCATACCCCGCCGGACGATTCGCTTAACCCCCCACAAGGCGCACAAACTCTCAACGGCGCCCGCGCACCTATATTTTTAAAATTTATCACCTCGATATTAAACGTCATTCCGTATATAAATTACTATTCGTAATAAAGCAGAGTAATGCACGATCATCATTTGTTTTTTCTTACGACAATCCTATATTCGCAATAAACCCTTTCCCAATCAATATTCGTAACAAAAAATTTACTTACAAGCTATACTCGTAATTTATTATTAAACGATTTATATTCACGAATCATCTGTAATCACATTTGTGATGCAATAGTAAGATAACCAAAATGTTTAAATGAAAGTTGAATCTATAGTCGAGTGAATGTGTTTTTTCTAAATTATCTCAGGTCGCATATCTCACAATCAAGCCGACGACAGACTAAGTACACGTTTGTGGACTAAACATACTTGGTCAGAACCAGAATGTTCCAATTATCTAACACGTAACATGATCAGTTAGTTATTTCTAAATTACAAAAGTCAAGTGGGTCATTTTTGGGTAACTGTGTTCGTTTTTATAATAAAATTCCTCAAGAAATTACTTATTTAACGGAAAAGAGATTTAAACTTGTTATTAAACGCACACTGATTGGAAAAGCATACTACAAAATAAGCGATTTCATTGAAGACACAACAATAGACTGGAAATAATCCTCTCTGCACATGCATTTACGGGTTTTATGGATATTGTATTTTAAATAACTATTGTAGAATAATGTTGAAAAATGATATCTGATTGAGTTTCTTGTCGATACTTCTCAGTGTCCAGGTTTTCTTTTCCAACCGAACTTAAGTAGATTTGACGTTCAAAGTATCTTACATTTGGGTTTTGCTCGAATAAATTGATTTGACCTTGAATTTGACTTTGATCCCACAATGACGTATGTCACTATGTACTTAATGTACTTAGTGTTAGTGTTTAAACAAGTACCTATGTGTAATTTCATAGTAAATGTAAATACATTTTGTTATTGACTATGCAAACTAAACAAACATGTAGATATCACTACAATCAGTTCTAATTTTCTGCAGTTAGTGACATTTATAGTAAAAGCATAGAATATTAAACAAAGGAATTAAAATTGAAAGTGTGAAAATCACATTATTTCGGCTGATTAACGATTTTTAGTCTCATACCGTCCCTGAGTTTGTGACAAAAATTTCTCGAAAAATATACTGATACTGATTCATTTCATACACAAATATTGTATTTATCATGTAGCTACCCCATCAAGCATCAATACGTATTAACTTAAAATTTACCAAAATTTCGATATTTTTCCCTACTTTAATAGTTGTTCAGGGGAAAACAATTTCAGTTATTCAAGGGACATTATAATCTTTGAGGTTTTTTCGGATTTACAATAATTTTTACACATAAAAGTCCCTCGTTTAGCACTAAGTCCATCGTTAAATTAATTTATCTATTCTTTTCAATTATTAAGTCAATAAATAAATAAAAAATATATATTACCAAACTAATCGCCCATTACAAAGAAATAGTTGAGCTATCCATTTAATTGTTATTTCTACTATTTCCGGGGCTTTACATATAATACCTTCATTTGTATTTATAACTAATATTAATAATTATATAAAAATTACGTCGAAATATACGCAGATGCGCACTTGCGATTTAGATGACAATGCAATTATGCAATATTATGTTACCTTCGAACTGGCACGCGATATTTTGTTGAGTGGTGGTTAAAGAAATTATCGAATGTATTAAGTACTCCTTTCATTCTCCTTTATTTTTAGCTTAATTTGACATATTAATGTACAGTAAAACCCACAAATCTCTTAGGTAAAACTATAGTTTGGGTCAAATCAAAGATTTAAAAATACCAATTTCGACATCAGTGTCTTTCAATTTGCATGTCTCCTTATGCATCCTCTTGTGCGATTTACATTTCGCACATAAATTACTCTACAAGTTTTAGACACCTTATGCACTACCTGGCCGCGACCACGACCTATGGTGTACGACCAGACAAACTCTAGAAACAAAACACGAATGGCACACTTGGTAGCACAACCAAATAGTGCACGGCCGGTTGCAGCAACATATGTTGTGGTCAATCTTACTATGATATGGTTCAATGAGCGCAAAGCCCGTGCGTTGCTTGTGGGATCCGTGCGACATGACTAGTGCCTAGCACTTAATAGGTACTAGACATGAAGGGATACCTAATTATATCGATACTTTTATGCATTATAACGAAGCAGTCGCGTCATAACTGGCGGCTTAGCTGACAAAATTTGCGACCACGATTAGTCGTGAGCGTCTTGGGCACCTAGTCTGCGAACGCCCTAACGAAAATTAGTATAGTTATAGTTTATTAATAGTCAAGGTTAAACTACACCACTGATATTCAGTAGCACTGAACACGTGCTTGTCCGCTTCGGTTCGATGTGAAGTAGAATTTCTTGCTGTATACATTGTACCTCGGGCACCTGCATTCGATATGTACCAGCAAGACCCAATCTGACTTTTTGGCGGGAACAGGAGAAATGAAGTGAGATTTTATTTGGTATTTTCTATTTTTTGCGTTTCTGATAATTTCAAAGTACAAAAGTAACAGTAAATATATAATATGTAGAGTGCGTTAACATTTTGTGCAAGCATTTAAGAATTGGAAAGTTTGAATAAATATGTGCAATTGAAGTTTTCGCGTTCTTCCAAGAAGCTTTAGCAACTCTAGTAAAGCCTACTGTCGCTTTATTAGTGAGTGTTAAGGTACATACATAGGGCATCAGAGATATACCACTTTTTTTACATGAGAATAGCAGGAATGTTTCTAATAACTGTGGTCTAAATACGACCGTAAATATAAACTTATAATATAACTCTCTTTTAATATACTCTTTGGCGCCAATCTACTCTGTGCGACTGTTTGATCCAAGGAGGTTAGATCCATTACATATGATCACAAACTATTATGAGTTTGACATTGACAGTCTTTTTGACATTGGCAGTATGAACGAAAACAATGAACGTTTTATTTAAACTAATTTAATGTACTTATTTGTAACACATACTACATAAAAATTTTTGCTTTCTACAGTCCATCTTAATATAAACTTTAAGTGTACCAAATTTCGCACTCCTCCGTCCGCGCAATTTTCTTTAAAAGGGAACCAAAGTTTTCGCTTCACGTATTAATAAATATTAAAGATATGAAGATATAAAAGAGAAGACTCTATCATAAAAGAGAAGAACAAAAAGAAGACCTAACTTCTGCAATGAGATTCAACTCATTAGAGAAGAAATTCCTATAGAATTTATAAGTGTTAGCTAGCGGAAATGTCAAAAGCACCCGCATGCCTAGGCGAAAATGCGTGAGGAGAATGATGAGATTCGCAGAGGCGAAAGTAGTATGTAAGGACCACGAAGCGTGGCGCTCCGACCTCTCTGAGTATATGTAGGTATGTATGTGTACTCTCCAATGAAATCCTAAGTAAATTTATTTAAGAAAAGCGTTACGTAATTACTATTGTGGAAATATGTATCTAAATATAATTTTCAAATTTCGCTTTCATTGCTTAACATACATACATACAAACATAGATATCCTCAAGCTGTATCCCTAACGGGGTAGTCAGAGAGGACGGACCGCCAACCATCACGGTTCTTACATACTTCTTTCGCTTCCTCAAATCTCATCATTCTCCTCACACATTTTCGCCTAGGTATGCGAGAGCTTTTGACATTTCCGTCTGCTAACACTCTGGCTATTTGATATTCATAGTCAGCCTTGGTCTTCCTTGCCTTCTTTTACCACTCACTTTCGCTCTGTATATTTTCTTCGTCAGACTTTCATCACTCATTCTTTCTATGTGCCCGAACCTTCTAAGCATTCTTTTCTTCATTTTTACAATAACACTGTCGTGCGACCCTATCATACTGCGTATCTCCTCATTGTTTATCCTGTCCGCAAGGGTGTCACCGCACATCTTTCTAAGAGATCGCATTTCTACTGCATTTATCGTCCTTTCACTCGATTTCGGGCATATCCAGGCCTCACTACCGTACAATAAAGTTGGCACCAACACCACATTGTGGATGGCCATTTTGGCAGTGTTAGATATATTCACACTATCTACTAATGCGGACAGAGCACCATTCACTTTATTGCCATTCGTTGCTTAACGATTTTTTAATAAAGGAACAGAATAACTACAGGTGAGTCGCTCATCGCACGGTGTCGTATTACGTTCAATTGTGCATCAGGGTTGTACCTTTCCGGTCGGAACCGCCGCCCATCGCATAATCATTGTGAACTACATTTTAATTGGCCTCAGCCGCAATCATTTAAAATATCTTAAACGCTATTGAAAAAAGTAGAAAAAGGCGCCCTCAAATCTCCCAAAGCTCATACATCCGTAGGTACATTCGATGAATGTTGTGTATGATCTGAAACATGATACTTTCCATGCGATTTGTTAGCGATAGAATATGGGTGTGTCAAACAGGAAATAAAATCGAACTTGTTGCTACTGTCTGATTTTATAGCTTCAGTTTGTATAATCCACATGCAGTTTACGTATCTAGACTTTTTGTAATACGAGAACTTGTTTACGGTTACCCATATTATATTGCAGACTCGCTTTTACTTTGTTCATATGAATTTTAAAACTTCGTTGGACGAAATTATAGATCACTTTGTGACAGTTGGAATTAAAACAGTACGTAAAGATTTTAAAGGAACATGAATAAAAATCTATACATTATGGACTAAAACCATATAAAATTTCATTTAAATTCAATCAGTATTTTTTGTGTAAACGCGCACATATAGTCAAACAAAAAATTCTATAATTATATTTTTGGGTTGGCGCTCCGTCTGTTTTGAGTGCCCCATTGGGGATATAGCGCACAGATATGTTTGTGTGTATGTATATTTTTTGTTCTGTTACTTTTAAATAGTACTAAAAATAAAGCTCTTTTGATATTTTCAAGATATGGATGCGACTCTGGCTGCTCTCTAACTTTAAATAGCCTTCATTGAGCTTTGTTGTATATATGTAATTGAATAATTGTAAAAATGAAGAATGAAATGCTTGAATGGTTTGAGAACACAGAAAGAATGAGGAATGAAAGATTGATGAAGAAAATCTACAGAGCGAAACTCAGGAAGACCAAGGCCATATTTTAAAGAACAAATAACCAAACTGTTAGCTGTAGGGAATGTTGAAAGCACTCGCATACCTAGGCGAAAGTGCGCGAGGAGAATGACTAGATTTGAGGAGGCGAAAGAAGTATGTACGGGCCGCGATGCTTGGTACTCCGTCTCCTCTGACTCCTCTTTTAGTAATACAACATGATAATATGTCTATATGTATACATGTAAAGATAATATACATAAAGAACAGACGTTATCAAAAACTATGTACCATACGAATTCACATGCGTATAAAAAATGTATAAATACTTCGACGCGGTAATGATATCAGATAATTATCTGATATCATTACCGCGTCGATATTGAATTCTAGATTACTAGATGATAAAAGGAGAAGAGCACGTGGATAACAAGAGTTATCACACATTCAAATAAAAATTTAGGTCAGCAAAATAACAATGAGCTAAATCTATATTAAACTTCAAAGACTTCTGAACAAAGTACAAAATAGAAGCAGAACTTATATGCAGTTTTTAAAATTTTATTTAAAGGCAAAAATTAATGCAAGTAGGTACATAAGTATATGTATAAGAAAAGCCAGTAGGAACTGTCGCAGTACTAGTCACTACAAAAAACTATCTAATTTATACATTCTCTTTTGTATCAGTTTCCAAATAAAATACGTAAAACAAAAAGTTATTAAATATATCTAACAAAAAATCAAAAGATCCCTCACTACACTCAAAGCCAAATTTAGTTACGAGATTCAATTTGTATATCTTCACTTACTATAATTTTTACTTAACGGTACAAATCCCTCATCTAAAAGTTACAGGTAAAAAAATATTTTTCCAAATGTGCCGCTCCAATTTCGTGACGAAACGTCACGTTTGGGGATTATTATTTTTGTAACATCTGTACGTGTAACTCTAACTAGATACTAATAGATAACCGCGGATGTTTTTTATGCCTCTCTGTTTTTTAATCTTTTGTGTTCACTGTGTTACCAAATGTGCATTTTATTTATAGGGGTACAAAATACAATAGCGTTAGGGTAGCGCAAGGTTAATATATTAAAAATACCATATGAATGATCGCACTTGTGACCGCTTGCTATTAATTGAATTTTTTATTAAGTACAACAACGACAAGTGCACGTAATTATGACCAAACTTATAAAGTTTTTTAACAAGACTTACAGTTTTCTAAGGTCAAAATATAAATAACGTAATTACACTTACCTACATTAATATTATATTTTTTATTTTTGTTATACATGGCACTTAAGCACGGTAGAAACGACAAACCGCCCCCAAACTTACAATAAGCTACCGCTAATTACGTAATTCAAGGACCGTGACCAAAATAAAAAAGCTAGAATAACTCGCAGGAGCATTGTGGCGGCAAAATGTAAAGGGAATGAGACCGAACAGGCAGATCGGAGTCTACAGAGAACAGCAAAACCTCAAAGTCGCTTATGTTTATAAACTATAAATATTACTTTCATTGCCTATCAACACTAAGCTATAACTCATGGTATTTATGAAAAGTACCATAATAAAAATTACCACAATTATTAATTTAATTTCCATTTCAAAACATTTTAAAAATGTGCTTGCCTTCGAAGTACGTGAAATTGAGAAAACAATTTCTTTTAGTGTTTATGTATCTTCCATTTTAAAGCAAGATAATAAGCTACTATTAATAAATAATAATAATATAAAAAGACAACAATTTTGTAACATTACATTTGCGACTCTATTTATTTCCCTGCCATTTCTCCTCGGGGTCGATTTTAACGAACTATTGTAAGGCGATGCAGCCCATACGACATTCTGTGTACTGATCAGCATAATAATAATATTCAATTTCACTCACTTAATTTTTTTTGCAACAAGTGCATCCCCAATCTCATACACATGCCAGATTTCGTAACTAAAACCCTAGTTTGTGGTTTGTTATCGAATGATTATTTATGACATTTAAAAAAGAGCTCGCTCAAGAGCCATATGGGTAGTTTTCCCATAAAATAAACTAAGTAATAATAATATTTACATCATTAGATAACACGACACAAAACTTAGAATGCCATTTAATTACCTGAAAATCTAATGAAATGTATTATGTAGTCATTCAAAAGAATAATAAATAAACGTTATATGTAAATGGTTATGAGTAAATACACAATTCAATAACATATTTAATACTGCACCTCATAGTACACCTATGGATATTTTTCGTCAGGAGGACAGATAATTCGAAGAAAAAGAGATCTACATATGAGTGAGAAACGTGCTTCAAATCATTGAATTTAACCCTTGAAAGATTATATCATAATCTCTATCAACGCAACTGTTCAATATTAGTAATAACTTTCCGACATGTCTTACGATGTTCAAATAATAAGAAATATAGAAAAAAATCTATTCATATAAAAATGCATTAAAATAAACAAAGAGATGCAAGACTTTTTAAATGCTTTAAAGAAGAAATCCAATAAATAAATATGCATAATATTTTGTTTTAAAAGACTTAATATCTTACATAAAAATATTTTTATTTCATTTTATCGTATAACCACAGATTAATTAGTTTACTGCCGTAAAGTATAACTAAAAATTGGATCGACTATAGATATTGGAACGATTTTTTTGGAGTCCTTGATATAAAGAAAATTCTGTCAAAGTCTATGATAGTTTAATGAGAGCCTTAACACCCTTTATCTTCAAAAACTTATTCAACACACGTTTTAAGTATTAAACTAAGTTATCTGCACGCAAAAACAATGACAAAGTTAATTCCACGTCTACACCATCATTAACTTCCAAAATTCCTTCCGCAGACACATAAACCCATAATATAAAAACTTTTGTTAATACCAGAGATTATATTTGACTAATAGCTTCCAGATGTTTTGAAATATAAGTAAAAATAGAAATTAGGGGTTTGATGCTTGCCTTTGATTAACGATACCAACTGATAATTAAATTCTTTATCGGAGATCACAATTATACTAACCAACAAATACTATAAATTTATATACAATATAATCGAATAATAAAACAGTTTGATCATGAAGCTCGAGGATGTTGCAAGCATAAAAGCATAGTATAGCGGTTATTCTACGTATGTACGTATATACATACATATGTATGTATTTTATTGCTCTCTACTTTGTTAAAAATATAGCATGTTATATTATAATTTCAAAAATTTAAAGTTATGAAATTGAATGTATTAACATTAGTTAATTACTTTTACACCAATGATCGAACGCACTGAATTAATTTGGATCAAACTTTGTATGGGAGCATAAATAAAAACTGACTATCTAAAAGAAATGTTCATAAACTTGAATTCCCTATTCTTGAACTTATAACAAGTTGGTTGTTTTCGCCTTGTCAACTAATTATTTTAATTATTAAATACCTATTACCTTTTTTATACAAAAATAGTAGATTAAAAAAATAAAAACATGTAGTACATATTACCTATGTGTAATAAATAGTAAAGTAACAATAACTCAATGAAATTTAGTTTACGAACTTTATGAAATGTACAACATTTTATTTTGCTCTATGCAGGTTTCAGGAAATCTTCAGTAATACTGTTCGACTTTTATTATTTAATGTTTACATTATGCACTGAAATATTAAACTAAACTAAAAATAATACACATAGTATATTCTTATGCTATATCCCTAACAGAGTAAATGACCACTTGGACGGTGTACTAAGCCTATTTCTTTCACTCCCCAGAAATCATCAAAAGTTATATGTTATATGAATATTATTTATCCCAATGCAGTCTTGTATGTTGTTATTAAAATTTTTACAAGCGTCTTTAGCGTAACAAACACAAATAATTTAAAATTTGTGAAGAAAAAATCCTAACCTCATTACGTTCAGGAACCTCAGAAACTCGGAACACATCCGCTACATTCTTCTATTTCAACATGGTCGCGGGCTATTTCCCTGGCGAATTTAAATTTGTAATTCTCAACATGTCTTCCTTTCAACCAATAACAGTAGAACGTTCATTAAAAAAAGTATTGACTCCACCCATTGACGGAAACAGCTGCAGCCCTAATAATTACTAACACGGGTTCTTGAACATTGGGCAACTCTACGGATAGTTGAATTCTTTAGTTGATAAAATATTAATGTTTTATAAATAGAATACTGTTGGTTAGATGAAACCATCTACTTAGGTATGCAGGTTATACGTAATTTACGAATATAATGTCTTTTACTATTCCGGTTCTGTTTATACTTTAAAATACAGGCTTATATCAAAAATAAAAGTTCAACCTCGTTTAATAACTCGTGATGAAATTGTAAGAAACGCAACATTGTACGTTATTTTATTAATTTTTCTTTGAAACGAAAGACGCTGCAGCAGTCTAACTCTTTGACACAGCGAGTATAAGTACATCTGGCGCTCTGGTTAAAGTACCTATACTGTATACACTGCCGTTAGCGAATACCTCGCGAGCAAAGCCGGGCACAACAGCTAATTAGTTACCTATGTAGGTATACTGCTATTAGAGTAATGTAGGTAACATTATTCTAATAGTAGTATTTCTAAATTAAAAAATAAAGTCATCAAAGAAAAGTTATTATTATTATCAGCAACCTACGCAAATCTGCCAGAATTTAGAATTTGAATTAGTCTATAATAAACCGATTTATGGAAATTGTCTTATGAGAAAAGTTATTAGAAGATCAAGTTACATGACTAAATGGAACAAGCTTTCCTTCAGGGAAAAACGAACACGTCTAATAAATAACTGCGAGGTACTTCTACTTAATGGACTTGTCCTTGCCAGACTTAAAATAAACTTACGGAAACCAAAAAAATTAGTGAATAATATTTTTCTTAGGATATATGAGAATATAAGGATAAACTGAAGTCTGATAAGTTTCAAATAAGTTAGTTACCATTTAAAAATAGTGTAGAAACCCAAACAGTACGTGACCTATAAAATTTTTAGTAACAGAACTGTATTTTATTTACTATATTTTATTTAAAAACCTTTAAATTTTTGTTCATAAATATTAATTTACAGAAGATAAATGCCTTCATTACTTCAAAGAATTAAATACTGTACAGTCCAAAACATTAATACATATTGTAATAGATAACTAATAACATTATAAGTGTCATAAATAGTTTCTCAAACATCTTAGACATTTATTTAAATAATGCTTTTGCAAAATTTGTCATTCCGCTTTAGTATATTTTATAACACTATTTTCATAAAAGCTTCCATCAACACTTTCGTAATAAACCTGTCCGAGGCCCGATAACATCACAATCTCAACTTCACCAAAAGCTAAAAGGCCGTTTATAGGGACATAAACGTTTATAGAATCATAAACCAGAGCCGATCTATTGTTTCCATTCGGCCTACGCGACTTCACGACATAACTAATCGAGTGATTCCGCTTTTTGTTTCTACGAGACACGTAATCAATTGTCACCTCGACTTTAAATATTTCCCACCTAAGTCCGTCTAAAATCCATTTAAAACGGGTTTGCGTTAACTCGTCGCCTATAAACGATCGGGTATCATGTTACATGCAAGAAAAAAAGGTGATGAGTGTTCGAGTTAGTACAGTGCCTGGTGCAAGTAAATGGCCCAAGAGGCTGTGACATGAGGCGACTCGATCACTGTATTTTACGTGTAAATACAGAGCGAAGACACCTAACATGCCCAAGGCATCATAGACATTACCACATTCAACTGAATATAGATAGAGATAATAAAGTTTTCCGTGTTTATGGAATTTATGTAGCAATCTAATTTTCTTTATCCACAGATGTTTAAAAATACCCAAATCTAAGTCACGTTTTTAAATTGTTAATGTCTGTAGTTAGATACATACATACATACATATCTTCACGTTGTATCCCCAACGGAGTAGTTAGATAGGTACACGGAAATGTGACATTAGTCTTTAAATTAATCAAATAATTATAAGCAGCAGAGACTTGAATTAAAAATGTTCTTAAAGTGAAACTAACATAAAAATGATAATAATAATCGTACAAATATTATCCTGCTATATATTTTATTTATTTTATTTATTTCTATTTAATACCTTAACTCAGACATAATTTTGTTAATTTTGATTGAGAAATTAAGTCAATAATCTATACAAATATTATAGAGAGAACAGATTTTGTAAGTTTATTTATATTGTGTGGTGGGTAATCTCCGGAACCACTTGCACATATTTGAAAAACTCTTTCATCATTTGAGAGGTACATTAATCCAGTGGACGCAAGCTATATGTTATATTCAACCTAGGTGAAGTCGGGATGGGCCGCTATTTGTAAATAAAAGTAGAGTTATCTAGTATTATTATAAATCTTTGAAAAATTTTTTTTATTAATTACACTAATTCGAGCGTTATTTTGTTCACTTTGATTTATATTTTAAAAGTGAATAAATCAAGAAAAGTGTAAGTTATTTACTAAGAAAAATCATCACGAAATCTCTTTTTGTTCACTTCTCTTCGCTCTTCTTATTTTTGTTCGTAGCACACGAAAAACAAATCACTTCTCTCAAAGCAATCAGTTAAATTCTAGTTATTTCTGAACAGAACTCGCATAAGTCAACTTACGAAACATGATGCGTTTACACAAAGGGTATAATGTTATAATCGATGCGTTTATACAAAGGGTATAATGTTATAATCGATCGTTCTACTTACTTACAAGACTACTTTAAGATGAAGAGACACCGGAGTGCACTCAAAAGTTAATTAAAATGCTGTTTATTCTTCCGACGGGGTACGACGATGATTTATAGTTTCGCAGCGGGCACCGGCGCGAGCGCACTGTCGCGATAGCTTTTTAAATTAAAATCGTACTGGCCAGGGGCGTGATCTTATCCAACTCGATCAATTTAGATAAATAAATATTTATACATTTGTTCTGTGGATGGGCGAACAAAGCGATTCAGTAAATTGATTACATCGATGAAAAATTTTTTGACACTCGTTTCTATTCAATCAGCTGTCTGATGTTAGATAATATTTTTTTAATAGAGTTACTTCTGAGAAAAATATCAAAGAGATGCCTACACGCAATATACCTAATTGATTTAGAAGTATCAGACAAACTGTTGGATCCATTTAGTTACCTAAGTTACAGATTAAATCAATATTAACAGCAATTCAATTTCGTGATGATCGTATGATACATGTATCACAATTACAATCATTTATAAAAACATATCCTTCTAAATGATGAATGATAGCATTATTTGCAAAATAAAGAGTAAATGAAAATCGTCTATAGTAGACAAAAATATTAATTTATTCATACTCTGCGTTTGGAAGCGTAATAAATACATTTTTCTCGTTTCAGCTAAAATTAAATCACAAATTATGTGTTTATTACATAACTTACTTAAATGTATTTACAATTGACTAGGGTACATTTCAGTTCTTTAACAAATTAATTTTTATTATTTACAACCTTAATCCATAGTACCTTTACATACACATCTCACTTCAAATCATAGTCTTCAATATAAGTACCTACGTTATCACAAAATAATCATAATCGTCTCCTGCATCAAAATAAATTTAACAGGAACCTTAAAATTCGATTATTTATTATCTATTTACAGTATATATTATATATTTAAAGGAAGGAATGTAAGCCGACATTTACAAAATAAAAGACAATTATTCACGGTTATTACAATAACAGGTACAATAATTTATAAATGCAATAAATACGGCTTCAAAACATCTCGTAATACTTAAAGATTACACGTATTTCTTTTAAACACAATAAAGTTGGACTCCGTGTCGTGTACTTTAGAAGCGACGTACCATAATAAGCTACCCGCTTGTAATTACAACACACATGTATGATTCGTGACGTAAACCAATCGGCTGCCATATTGTTAGAAAATAGTACTACGAGGATTGAAATCATTGCTTGGGCATTTTTTTCTGCGGAAATGACGGCCAATCATCTAATTTGATATAAATATGTGTCGTATTTACAGACGGATCACCTTATTTGGTTGCTTCACTTGTGAAGCACACGGCGCAAAGTCTATTTTTTTATGATGTCTATGATACTTGTGTAATTTACTGCAATACTCAACATATCATGCAACTATATAACAGAAACAATTCAGCACCAAAATTAGCTTACATGAACTTCAATCGCTTTGCCAATATCTATAAATATTGTTAAGGTATCATCACTACAACTATACCTACGTTATGATTTACAAATTAAATCACAATGATTTTAATTACACAAAATAAGTCTTTCTCAAATTGTTAGGCCTAGAATTCGACAAGGGTATTTGCTGAGCTGGCCTTAAGGGCCTCTCCTCACATTGATGATTATCAATGGAGACATAACTGTGGTGGTGTGGTAGACGATCATCAGGACGGCCCTCACTACTTGCCACTGAACACGTTTCGTCCTCAGTACTCCGTGCCGAAACCTCGGCACTCGCACTAGTGGAGTGCATTGGACTTGACATCATTAACACTGGAGGAGCCATCCCATACTTGTACCACGGGTCATGAGAAGTCGGTGAGGCCGTGTACCTTAAGTTCCCATGCCTCCCCAACCCCTCTCTATTACCACTTTTTGTATTGTTTGCGTTATGAAGCGTCCGATTCGGTAATGTCACGTCCACATCCGGTAACCGAAAATTTAGCTTTTCCCAACAATTTCTTTCTCCCCACACAATCACTGTACACGTTTTAAGCAACACTTTTAAGTCTGGGTCTATGTTTATGGCACTCAAATCTGTCGTCACAAGGAATATAATTTTTTGACGTCTATGCCTTACATTCACTGAGTTTATAGCACTTTGCACAGCTGCTTTCGATTCTGGAGAGTACCACTCTTGTTGTAAAAAATTTATAGATAACACTATTACCAGTCTTTTCGAACTTTCAGCCGCACTAACTAAACTGTCACCAGATCTTCTTTCGATCAGCTGCAAGTCTCTGTGTTGTAAACATAAAGAATGTCCCGCATTCTCTAACTCCGAACTAACTGCGCGAGTCACGAAATCTTCGTCTCTCGGATTATATACGAAAAAAGCATCAAAACGCTTGTTTTTGTTGTCGTTCATGTCCTTTGGTGTCGAACTGAATACTCTGATACCGTATCTTGAATGTACCCATAATTTGAAATTTTCTCTAAACATGAACAGTACTGCACACATTAGTAAGAGAATAATTGCTGTTATTATCACAACGGCGATATACGGAATGTAATTTTCAACACCGTCATTGGATTCAATGAATAATCGTTTTAGAGTCTCTGTTCCAGTTTCTTCGGTAGTCGTTTCTGTTTTACATTCCTTAGCTACCGTAGCTATAGTTTTATTCATTGGTTGACCATAAGTAAAGTAACACATCATGGTCTCGGTGTCTTTTGATTTTTTTATTAGCCACTGATTTAACTGGGCAACATTTTTGCAATCACATATCCAGTTGTTACCATCAACAGAGACACGCGTGCGCGGATTGTTGTCTGTAATGACTCTCCATGGCATGTAATCAACATAACCGTTATTGTCAAGGTCCAAGAGCTCTAGTGAAGGTAGATAATTAAACGTATCATTCTCTATGGCTCTAATTTTGTTATCTCTCAAATAAAGCTCATTTAGATTTTGAAGTCTAGTGAACTGTGTGTTTCGGAGAATTTCAATGTTATTATTTTCTAAGTGAAGAACCCTCAATGACTCAATTCCGTTAAATGTTCTATTTTGTATTGTATTGATATTGCTGTTATTGAGATACAAAACTTGCAGTCGTTTTTTACCAATGAAAACGTGATTTCCTAATTCTTTTAAATCGTTTCCGTCCAAGTATATTTCGGTCGCGTCCATCGGTATTCGATCCGGCACGTGATCGTAACCGGCACTCGAACAATCGACCACGTTGGAGTTCCAGGTGAGATCATGATAACATGAACATTTATCTGGACAAGTCATCTTGCAATCACAGGCGTCAAAGTCACAACAATGGCACAAGGTGAAACAATGTGAATCGTACTCGCACAAAAATTCCGAAGATTTTACCTCAAGCAAAAGCACATCAGTTTTAGTTCGTGAATGAGTTAAAGAGCACCTTACACTTTCTAAATCCATTACTCTCGGGCGCTGCCTAAGGTCACTTAATTGGTTAATTCTCTGTAGCCATTCCATTGTGCAATCACACTCAAACGGATTCTCGCTGATATAGAACTCTGGTAAATCTTTTTCTTCCGGAACGGCTGATATCGCAAAAGCGCCAACTTCTAATGTTTTGATCTTATTTGAATAAAGTATAACTTTATTCAAGTTATACTTTTGCAGAAATGTCCCCGGGTTGATTTTTTCAATGTAGTTATTATTCACAACAATAGTTTCTATACTACTTGAAAAAGAAAATTCATCTACATTTCTTATTTTATTGTAGCTGACATCAAGCATTTTAATATTACATGACTCTTTCACTCCATAGGTATCTTCAAGTCTTTCAATTTTATTCTCGTGCATATCTAACCATTCGAGATTAGTTGGAATGTGACTATAATCAAACCAAAGTAACTCGTTGTTAGACACATTTAACCAAACGAGTGGCTGCGTACTTGTAAATATGCCTTTTAAATCTACTAACTTGTTGCCATCTAATCCAATAGCTTTTAACTGCTGATTGGCAGCAAAAGCTCCATCATCTATTTGGTCAATATTATTTGAAGCTAGATTCAATATTTGTAAAGATGGCAGTGCGGCAAACGTGTCTTTTGAGATTTTCTCTATTTTATTACCGACCAAACGTAAGCCATATAAATCATCTAAACCTTCAAATTGTGTTGTAGTTACTTTTGTTATTCTGTTCATGCCCAAATCTAAGGACGTTAAGAACCTTAATGTCTTTATGGCTTCCGGTACCTCTGTGAGTTGATTACCACTAAGACCTAAATCATGAAGTTTAGTTATATTCTCAAAAGAACGTAAGTCGACTTTAGTTATTCTGTTTCCATCCAGAAATAATTGATTAAGTACGTAAAGGTTTGAGAAATGGCTACTGTCCACTTCGATAATATTGTTATGAGCTAGCGAAAGCGAATGGAGATTTTTTAAATTAGAAAACGCACCATCCGCTATACGCGCTATATTGTTATATTCCAAGCTTAGAAACTGTAAATTATTCAAGTCTTGAAACAATAGCGCATCAATTTTTGTTATTCTGTTATGCGATAAGTTAAGAACGATGAGGCGAACCAATCCTGAAAATGTATCTCTATTCACCCATTCGCTAGTCAATTCGTTGACAGATATGTCTAATATCTGCAATTGATCTAGCCCTTCCAACAGCCCTGGTGCAAGCACGCTTAATGAATTATTGTTCAAATATATTTGTTTTATATCTCTAGAAGACTGAAACATTTCCGGAGGTAAAGCGGTTAAAGCATTACTGGATAAATTGAGCATTTGTAAATCACTTAGTCCAACAAAAGCTCTGTCTGCTACACTCGATACTCTATTATTTTGTAAAAACAATTTTTGCAGTGCGCGTAAACTTGATAGTCCATTATCAGGCAAAGCACTTATTTCATTATGCGACATATCTAGAGTTTCTAATACAGTATTACAAGATTTACCGGGTGCCGTCGGGCCGTTGCCCCAGTCTGAAAATCCCAAATTAGATATATCTTGTAGCCTGTTTTGTGTTATGTTCAGTTCTTTCAAGTTGTAGAGTGGACAAAATATTTCCGAAGGCAAAATCCAAATGTTGTTATCTCCCAAATCTAAAGACCTCAGATCAGTTAGTCCGCGAAAGGTGTCTCTGTGGAATTCCATTGACATCGCTGACCAGTCTGTGTTATGAGTCCGAATAGATAAACTTCGTAACCCGCTTAACGGAGATAGCACAGCAGAAGGTACATAACGTATTTTACATGACTCTATCCTTAATTCTTTAAGATTGTGGAATCGAGACAAAAGTTCTGTTCCTTCTTCTTTTCTTCTACCAACATCAAGAGAACTTTCGAAGAAAAGCACGTCTGTACAATGTAGGTCAAGAGAAGTAATACGCTGAGCTTGAGATGTACTGAGCCCAGCCAGTAATTCCGTAGCACCGGCAGCGGTCCTCAATGAACAAGCAAGCTGGACACGTGTGGGTTCACCAGAACCACCCGACACACGTTGCCATTCACATTCTTGCGGTGCCTCTGCTACTCGACTAGTCAAAGACGCCCCGCCAGCTCCTATCCACATCCAACACCACGCATACCACAACACCAATAATCCCAACGATAACATTTCGCTTAATTCACTTTTAAAGTCACTTATTTCAAATCGTCACAGTTTGGTTCGTTATTATCGCACTCATCGCTACATTAGTCCGGACGCACTCGGAAAACTTTACAAATTTCCCGTCAAACTTGTTCCGAAGTACGATACATAACGGCTCGGCTGCGGCGAGACAGAACACACAGCCACTCACTAAAACGTGTGAGAAGCGACTGAATAAAGCGTGCGTTCGTCAAGTTGAGCGACCGGTCGGTTGCTCCCCGCGCACTCACGCTCCTCCTCCGACAAAGCTGTCCGATATTCTCCTCTCTTTTTTTTAAAGTTCACAACGGCAACAAGTTGCTCGTCGCAAGATTGGCATGAACAGGGAGCGCGCTTCGCGAGCTTTTATAAACATGGCGGTATTCTTTGTTTGTTTTTCCCTAATCATAAAATTTCAATAGCTTCGCTTTTTAGTAATGAAATATGCTTATAATATATATATATAGTATATATCCATATTAATAATACAAGCAAGTAGATAAACATATTTCTTATCAATTCTGGATATAATTTATAGACGTTTATTGTAAAAATATTTGTTATGCTTATAAAATTAAACACTGAAAATTCTGTAACAAAGCATTAAAAACTATTAATAAAAACGAGTACGTTTTTTACAATATGTTTACCTAACGTTAGCATTAAAAATTACAATGTTAGCGAATTCTGACATCCGTAATCTTCACACAATCACGTCAATCACTGTCTAAACACAATTTATTTCTCACTCTCTTACCTGTAAAATGACTTCCGGTTTTGATTCTTTGTTCTAGACATAAGCACTTAAACTAAATGCCTCAGACAGTGACGCATTTACAAAATAAGTAGGTACGTACATTTGCGATAACCAGGCTTATCTCAAAACTTGTCAAATTGTTCACTTCGATGATCTCATCGCCTTAGTCCCTTTTCTTTCACATTACATTACCGAAGTAGGTGAACATCATTACGTAAATTATATTTTAATTATTGTCTAAATACTTAAACTACGAAATACGTAAAGTATCATAGTTAACGAAGAAAATCTTGCGATTAATACAATATTTATTCGTTCCTAATTATTAGAATTACATGTTTCTCATAATTACTCAAAGTCGTTTTATCAAGCGCGACTTTAAGATGAATTTTGTTTTTAACATTAGCCTGCGTCCATCACCAAAGTTTAAACTACTTTCATACATCCATCAAATCGGTTAGCAGTTATCTTTTAAAATGTAACAGTCAGACATACATTTTCGCATTAATATGTTATAGTACCTACATTATTATTGAAGTAAGGTTTAAAAAAAATAAACCACATTCGGGTCACCACAGTTTTCTTCGAAATGTGTAAAAGAAACCCAAACTATGTTTATCAAAACTATGGAACAGTTAGAAAGCCAGTTATTTCACCGCGATATGTTTCAATATATCCAATTAGGCATTTATATATCTACTTACTAACTGTACCCGCGACTTCGTCCGCATGGAAAAATTGTCCCTGGCTTTCCCGGGTTAGAGGTAGTTTTTTGAAGAAAAAAAAGTAGCTTACGCCTGTCGCCAGGCACATACTAATATCTCTGTAGTATCATTTCGCATAAAAAAATTTATCCCCCTTTTCACTCTTTTAGTGGCAGATTTTTAATCAAAAAAAAGTAAACTACTTACTGTCTTTTTGATAAAAAAGCATCGTAATCAATTCAGCGCTTTAGTATTTCCCAAACAAAGTTTCATCCCCTTTTCTGCTCCCTTAGGAGAAGATTTTCTATAAAAAAAAATAGTTTACGTGCGTCCTCTGGTGTCAATCTGTCTCCGTGCCAACATCAAAATCGGTCTGGCGGTTTAGCCGCGAAAACGTAAACAGACAGAGAGGCTTTTATAATTATAATATGAATAATGAATATGTATGTTTTTTAACGTCTACAGCCTGAATAGAAAATATCACAATGGAACTTCATAATTAAACGTTACAAAAAATATATATATATCTAGGCTGCGCTTTTCTTAACTCATATTACCTATTTCATAAATATAATTCACTACTGATTAAAAGAGGTTTCGAGAGGTGTGTGAAAGCAGTCGCAAAACATGAAAAGAACTTTATTGGTATTCTCGGCGGCATGACGTAAAAATTGTACGCAAACGGTTAACTGATATAAACGAGTGCACTCAGCAACGAGTGCCGCTTCCCACAGTAGGAATAATATGGATATTAATGAATTTTAAACACCAAATAAACTACGAAAATAATTATAATATGGATATCTAAAGCATATTCGATCTCTGATAGGTATATAAAATGTCAGGTTCCTTTCTGTACTTGTGTTTCACACTTACTAAACTGTTTAAAACATTCCATGTTATACGATACCAATTCATGTTGTGATGCATCGTAATAACACATATTTTACTTTGTAAATTACTAATTTGTAGTTTAGTTTATTAATTTGACTTACATAGGAAATACACGTTATGTAACTCCATTATAAAAATATTATTTGTATTTTTGTAAAATAATAATTTTAATATCTGTCTCCTGCATAGTATTTTATAAGTCTACGAGCCAAATTAAGTTGAATGTAATACTGCAATAAATACTGTTGCAATAAATTCCCATCATAACAAATATAACTACGCCATTACTCATTCAGGGTGGGCAGGTCATCGAAGCGCAACAAAATTACCTCTTGTCGCCACTTAGTAAAGCCTACTTGAGCTTACAGATGTAAACGTGTAACCATATAATATGTAGTACCAGATCGAATAGAACAGTACATAAATATACAAATGCTTATAATAAACCCTATCTTTTGGTCGACTTTTACGAACTAGAGTTGAATCGTTCGTGAACGACCGTCTTGTCGGAACAGTCACTATATAGTGACGGACCGAACTAGATCCGTAACGCTCCTCGAGGTAGTTCAATAATTTATCATTCATAGATTATACTCCTAAACAAAGAGCGTAATTAATCTAACTTATTCCTCGAAGTAACTCCGTAGTTCGTCGTTCATAAGGATCACTCGTGAACTAAGAACGCGAGCTGAAGTATTATATAGATCCGAACGAACGATCTATCTTTAAATCAGTCCACAGAGTACTACAGAGACAGTATGGGAGAAGTGACATATTTGCAGTGTCATCTCATTCCTATTATTTTTATTTGAAAGGTACCTTTTGGAATCACATACGATATTTTAAATTATTGTTTTCTGCATTATATTTATTAAATTGCTACATAATCGAACGACTTATTAGTAATTACTTCACGTAAGAGGATTTTATGCAGTATGTGCAGTGTCGTCAGGTGAAATAATAATAAAGGGAACAATAAAAAATAAAGGAAAAAAGCAGTATATACTTTAAATTGAGCGTTTACGTCAGCACGTTTTATTCGCCATTTTTTTATTTGTTATTTGTTAATAATATATTGAAATGTAATTATTATCATAATTATACGTATCAAGGAACATTAAATAGTTTTACAAATTGGTTTGGTTACATTTTAACTAAAATCTGAATCCTTTGAAAGTTTGTTTGTGAGTAGAGGTTTTGCAAGTATTTGTCATGATAAATTCAATACTAGCTCATGAACGACTGAACTATGTGAACGATCTAGTGTATTACATTAATTGACAACGAGCGAATCTGATTACTGAACTAGTAAGCCCAAGTCTATTACAAACTGAACTGGATGATAAGCAAATGGCAAATTCTATATTTTTCTTCACTTCCCAGACTATCATGCTGCGCAAGAAGGGAACTCCCAGCCGTCTTCTGTGTTTCCTGAAAATTATAATATAGAATAGAGTTTTTGTTATGTGATACTTAATACTCCATCTTCAGCCACATCGTCGCTTACCGACAAATGAGTTAGTGGCCAAACATTGATCTAATATAATTTAAAAAATAATTGGAAGTTGGAATAACAAACTCACATATAACAAAATAATAAAATCAATGTATGTAAAAATATAAATTTCTCCAAAAGTGTCTCAGTCTCATCAAGTGCGGTACTAACGTGCCTATGCTCAGACAGGAAATTGTAAATCACAACTCCACTGCGTACCCACTCGTCAGACTATTCTTACGAAGGTACCAACCTGTACCAACACAACTAGAGCCACCTCTTCTCCTAGATTTCCTATTAAAGAGTACCAAGGGACTAAAAGTTGGAGTATTATAGTAGTCTCTAACTTATCTGGTAAATGCTTAAACAAACTACAAATACAATTTTTACACTTTATTGCTCTGCATGTTAATACACACTTATTTTTAATTTTTGATCAAAAATTATGTAGATGCATATTTCTGATATTGTCGAAATTTAAATAATAATTACCATAATATATGAATTTCTCGACTATGTCATTTCAAAGCAAAAAATTATAGTATATGTAGTTCTCATGCCGATCAGAAATATCTATAGTCCAGTGAAATATTTTAAAAATTCCGAGAACCACATTTTATGTTGATATCTCTAAAATCCACTCCGTCCTCTCTGACTACCCCATTAGGGATACGGCGTGAAGATATATATGTATCTCTAAAATTTTAGATTTTTTTTGGAACATTCAAAATTGCGATAATTTTCAATTGGTAAAACTTTTTATTTTATACTATTAGAACCCAAAAAAATATAATTCATTCAAATCCATTCGTTATAACTGAATTGCGTCATTTTTCCTTAATAATAACTACTGACTTACATGTATTAATTTCATTACAACAACAAAACATAAAAGTTTAATTTGATGACGTCGTATGGAGTCGACATGTGATTTTGATCACCATAACTAACCACATTACAAAATGAATCGATGCCCACCAAATGTTCCCTTCAATTCTATTATCTGTCAATAAATGGAAGCTATTGTGTTTTCCGCAAAAAACGTATAAATCGAACCGATCTTCCTATCTGCAATTCGCTTTGTCACAGCGCTTCTATGGTTCTAATGGTCCCTACAGACACATATATTTTGGGTGGCAAATGTCAAAATATTTTGTATCAGTTGTGCTAATGGCTGTTTGTAGCCAACATTAAACTCATATTGTTGCTTTATGCTGGGGATTCTGCAGCCAAATGTGCAATATTTTGCTGTAGATACACGAACCACATTACAGATACTTTTTAAAAACTCACTGTTATGAAACAAAAAAAGTAGCATTGAAATAATCACAAAGTTCTATGAATTGACAAATAATTTTGTTTACACATGTCTACAAGAGTATAATTAACTGTTAAATACAGGTACAAGTCATTAAAAGTTAGAAAAACTGTCGAAGATTATAAAGATTGGCACCGGACATTATTTTTCTTATATACTAATACTAATCTTATGTAATAATAATAAATTCATAATAAAAATGTAATACAATAAATGCGTGACCCATTGGTGCAGTGGATGTTTGTGGTATGCATTTACTTCCATGTCTAGGATTACAGGTTAGATTACTCGCCGGTCAAGTTATGAAAGAATCTTTCTAAATTATTATCATATCATTATGTAACTAATTAATCTGTGTCATTATTATGCAGCCAGTGTTAGTGCTTCCCATATTCTCTGTATGGTAAGTACCTGTACAAACTTAGTACTTAGTTTTAACTCAGCAATTCATGTAATCCTCAAAAGATTACTTGCTTATTACGTTTCAATATTTCTAAAAGAAATAATACATATTGCATATTCTCACGCTGTATCTTTAATAGGGTAGTTAGAGTGGACAGAGGCCAAGTACAATATCACAGTTTTTATTTACTGCTTTCGCCTCCTCAAGTCTCATCATTCTCTTCACCACTCTTCTTGTATTCTTGTATTCTGTTTCTCACACACTTTCGCAGAGTTATGCGAGTGCTTTTGACATTTCCGTCAGCTAACTAAAAGATAATGTTAAGTTATATCTACATTAATTATAGAAAATAAAAATTAATATTTCATTCTCGTTGTTAAAAAATTTACATTTAGTAATAAGATAAGCATTGATACGATTTAAAAAAGAAACCTAAGCTGATGTTGGGATACTTGACGAAATCCGGCGAATAAATGTAATGCCATTATGATTAGCATTATTCAGAAGGGGCCGCGACCGGTTTACCGGATAAAAGCGATTTTTGCCAACACAAAGACAATTTTTTACACACCGCACTTTTTGATTTACCCCAAACATCTGTGTTGAATCTCTGACTTAGCGTATTTTGGAATTAAATCGTATTTGTTACGCCACATATTATGAATACTTCAATGATTTGTTTAAATGTTTTCGTGAGGGTAAAAAATCTCCTTCTCTAGTTAGGTGATTTTAAAATTTATGTGGGGATTTTAATATTTAATTACGGTCGCGATGTGTAAACAGTAAGCTGAAGTTTTATTTATTACCGCATTTTAGAAATCACGTTAATCCGGTTTTCGTTTAGTTACGGACGTTGGGACTACGCTGCACTAAATATGAATCTTTATGCTTTCACAGTGACATTAATCACAAAAGACCGAGTGATTTACACAACCGTTTTAGTTTAGTCTAGTATTATTTTATTTCTACGTCTTAAAGAAAAAATAACAAAGCGACACTGTTTATAACTTGTATGTAATTCAGATTTGGCCCCAATGCACGTGCCGATAACGTATGACCTACATCATACTGTTAAAATTAGAAACAATTACTTACTGCGGTTTAAAAGTAAGGTCATGTTCGTTTTTAAAAATAAGTTCCTAATGCCATTAGCTCCATTATACATTAGCAATTGAAATCGAAACTTATGTTAATATGGAACTATACTACATCATGCCCTTTGTCGGCGGGATCGTGTACAAAATTCGTTGTAATTAAAACCGAAATCGAAATATTCACGATGCTACCCTGCGCATTCGTGCCTGTGTCAGTGACCGGTATTGAATGGACCACATTTTTTTTCAGTTTCGATTTGTGGGTTCTTGCTTTGTGATACAAAATTAATGATTTTTGGTCAGTGCTTCGCAGCGTCAGCAGGCACAATGGGGCCAGTGACAATGGTGTCCCTGCTGTCTACGATATTGACGGAAGACTTCGTGGCCGACGCTACCTACGCTCCTGTTGGCCCACATCCCTTTGTCCACAAGAATTTTGGATACGTCATGTATCCAAATCGAAGCTGGAAGCATGTGAGAATAATTCCTGATGTTCCAAAATAAGATTCTCTTAATTGTGTATAGTTGAGACGCGGCCGCATCGTTTATTATCAATTTGTTCGAATTGTTCGACAGCTATATCGAAATTTTGATGTTCGTTATTAGTAATCATTAATATGAAATTGATAGTTAATATCAGAGTACGAATAAAAAATTTATTTACTTAATTAGTATTGAAAATATACGATTCAAAGCTTGTTTTCATTAAACATGTTTCACATTACTGTTATGAACATTTTTTTTATTTAGCATTATTTCCAGTACATAATATCTAAATAATAATTTGGATTTCTTTTAGGAATATTTTTTATATTGTCTAAATAATTCATTCAGACATACAAAACAATTTACTTATAATTACATAGTCCTTATTCTTCAAGCCATAGCTGCTATGGTTTATCACTGCATATCCTAGAAAATTATTTCACATAAAACTTTATAGGTCTTATAAATTACGTAATCCCATACCAATAAAACACGTACAATACATATAACTGCAGAATATAAGGCACCCAAACATGAAGGGTGGTCCTGTTGTGACCACATGACTATTTAACTCAAATACGACCCATTGTAAAATCGTTCCAATTGGCCCATCAATGTGTTCACCCCAAAACGGTCAACGATATGTAATTTATTACAATTCAATACAATTCATTAGAACCTAACTGTTTATAAATCTGTAGGTGCCATCAAATGGTGCCATTCGATTGACGACGACAGTACGCGTTGTTATGACCAATAAATTAGGGGATTATCTTGTCTGTGAGCCGTGATTAGGTGCCATCAATGAAGTTTGAGGGAAAGTCGAAAATTAAATCGTTTAAGCCCAGTTAACGTGAACACACAATGGAGTCAACAGCTAATGATAAATGAGTGTAATGAAATAAACTACGCATATTGCCGTCGTAAACAGTTGACCACCTACAAACCGCGCCCATTTTTATTGCAACGCATTATTACAGTATTTCTAATGCATATCTAATTATTACAAGTTTATACGACAGTTAGTAATATCAGACTTCTAAGATAGAATAATTATTTAGAAAGCCGTTTTTATGCAGCTGGAATAATTATCATATCAATACTTTATAAAGGATATAATAATAGAATATAAGATATCAAGCATCAAGCAATGTCAGCAATGGAATCAACATTTAATGGAAGGCGTTCCAGTGTGTGTAAGTACGATTGAAGAACACAAAATTTGACCACTTACCTATGAGGGTTTGATATAGTCAGACTGTTAGTTGATGCGAACGCCAAATGTACAAAATATTCAAATATTTAATTATTAGTTTCGAGGATACAAATTAATCACTAAGAATAGGAGTACCTACCTACTAGGCGAGTCACTCAGTCAGACTTGAGTCTTTCTCAGTTCCTGCTACCACACACTTTCGCATTGACGTGAACTTCAAAATTTTGACTTCAAGGATTGTTTTTAATGGTAAGGTAGAAAGTTAAAAAAATATTTTTAGTTCGAGACCATCGTGTGGAGTATCAAATGAGCGCTGTTTTAATAACGAATTCAAAAGTGTACAACACGCTTTATTCTGTGATGTTAGTTTTAATATCGTTTCTAAAAACGCTTAGAAACTACTGTATCATCACCTTTTGTACAAAAGTATAGCTCAGCGTCCCGCCAGAACCCTGAGCGAGATGCCAGAAATCCCACTTTTTTAGCTATGTAAAATCAAGCAAAATCATACTCAAAATACTTATATGTCCTCTAAAAAATAATAATTTTTATTATGAATCGTTAATGCATAATATCGCTAATTCGTTACATGTAACAAACACTTGCACAAACTTTTGCAAATAATTATAATATATTTTGTTCAATATAATACATACATACGGCGAAGCCAAGCCATCAGCCTGTATCCCTAACGGAGTAGTCAGAGAGGACGGAGCGCCAAGCGTCGCGGTCCTTATATACTTCTTTCGCTTCCTCAAATCTCATCATTCTCCTCACACATTTTAACTAACACTCTAGCTATTTGATCTTCATAAGTCAGCCTTGGTCTTTCTTGGCTTCTTTTACCACTCACTATAATATCTACTACAAATTTATTAATACAAATTTATTGCTTATTTTGACAGTATGAGCAATAACTAGTCTTAAAGATCGATTAAACTATCAAAGTCTGCGATTTTGAATTATAAGATCGTTACTATTGGTATGCATTTTTCTACGTCTTGATTTATTCGTCTCAATCCGTAAGATTTGGTAGAACGGCTGGGTTATTACGTAAAAAACTATAACTGCGTCGCAGTCGCGCGACGATTGTTTTAAATTGGTAATCTAATTACGGTGCCATGCGATAAAATGACTTTTTGAAGTAATTAACTGAAAAATCAGCGAAAAATAAGGTCCCTAGCAGTAGTATTTAGTTCACTGATTAATCAACAGAGGCAGCATCAGCTTTTCGGGACATTGTATCGTGCTCGATGTAATAACATCGCGATCGATCGCTTAAGATTCGGCTATCTCTTTCTGGATGGCTATCCGTTACGTAATAAGGTAGCGAATCTGGCAAAACTAGTTATGACATTTGCAACCTTTGTAGCTATGTATGTAAAAACGATAAATTCACTGTAATTCCTTAAATCTATTGCTTGGATCGGAGCTCACGAGCAAGAGTAAGAAGGGGAAGTACAGTCACAGCACACAAATATTCTCTGGACTCTGAATTCTAGAAGCTATGTATCCAATCCTACCACATCTCTCTTCATTGTATTCTACATCTGTAGTAACTTATAAACAAGAAAAATTGTAGATAATAACGGAAAGTGTACTTGCCTAATGGTAAGTAAATAAAATTACTCTGTTACAGATATTTATTTACGAACAACATAAGGGAAAATTTAGAAATAACGGAGTATTATTTCAAAATAAACTGTTCAAATATTCTGAAAAAGTCAATAAGGTAAGCAATATAAATACTTATTGACATAAAATAACATTACAAGTTGTATTGGAAATAAATATCTTTTAGATACTACCCAGTTAAAATGCCTCAAATAAAAGGAAAATACACGTACCACTAAGGTAGTATGTATTTAAGTTTAACTGGATACTTTTTATATACCGTACAAAATCCCTGAGCATATCAAGTTATAAACAATTCTCGTAATTCATTCGGGATTCTCTCAACGTCTTACAGGGATATACTGAAATGACCAATCAGGAACGTGTGTGGCCTACAAAACTATGATATTTACCTCTGTACGATCACAAAATCACAATACTTATAGCAATATTTACACTAATGTTTGACAACTTTTAAACATTCCTTTGGAATTACATCGATATAAGATACATAGGTATTTTACAAAATACATAGGTAGCTAACAATGGTAGAGTCATCAGGGAATGATCGTCTCTCTGTGTAGGTATGTAATAGCTTTTCAGATATTGTAATGTTATAATTTGTAAGTATAATGTTAATGAAACGATATTTAACAGAATCGCTGGCCAGTTTTTTTAGCCCCTGACGCAAAAAGAATGTCATAGGCTTAACGTGTATCTGTGGGTCTGTGTATGTGTCTGTGGCATTAAAGCGCCTAAACGGAAGAACCGATTTTGATATAATTTTCTTTGTTTGAAAGATGACTTGATCGAGTGCTCTTAGCTATGATTCAAAAAATCTAACTAGCCGTTTAAAGATCCAGTTGTAGGAAGAATGTGAGCAATTTCTACAGGTCCGATCGATTCGAAATTTAGTATTCTGTGACTTCAATGATATTACAATAACATGGTAACCTTAAACTGATGCTGCAGCATCATCTGGTAACAGCAGGATATCCAACTCCTCGCTAACTTACAGCAGCGATATCGTCTTTGGGCTCATCGGAATGATCTCAATGAATAGATTATAAATAGATAAATGGTGATCGGGGTCTGAATTTCATATATCGTCCCAGAAAGTCTTTGTGTACATGTGGGGATAGTGCCGATCGTAACGTGTTCAAAAAGTATGAAATAATCTATGTAATCTTCTTATCAGTACATTAGAGTCTAATGAGCCTAACGTACTATATTTCTTATAACAATTAGACATTTATAGTTATAATATAATAAGGTTCACTTAAATATACTATTTTGAATTTGAATGTATCTGCGAAACTATCGTAAAATATTTGGTAAATTTAGAGGTAAAATATAAAAATGAAGATGAGTGGCACTAATGCACCGATGGTTCTGTATCATAAGAAAGAGAAACGAATTTCCTAGCTTTCTATAGATTTAACGTGCGGGTGCCGCGTGCATCGCGTTGCCGGGAGTAGTACCTGAGACTTGCGACCTACGAGTCGCACCTACGAGTGTAGGTTTAAGGGCCCCCATTACGATACGCATCAGCGCTAACCTTCACTGACCAGACTCCTCTGCCTGTTTGTAATCAGATTTGGTAGGAGCCTGCCAATGCTGCTTTGGATGTACTTTCTAATAAATAACTTAGGGTAGTTCTTGACAGTCCAAGGTCTTTAAGTGGGTTATAGAGAGATTTGTCTGGTATACCTCTCGCACCCACTTCTACACATACATACATATACATAAATACATATCTTCACGCTGCATCCCTAACGGGGTAGTCAGAGAGGACGGAGCGCCAAGCGTCGCGGTCCTTATATACTTCTTTCGCTTCCTCAAATCTCATCATTCTCCTCGCATATTTTCGCCTAGCTATGTGAGTGCTTTTAATATTTCCGTCTGTTACTGTGGATATTTGACCTTCATAAGCCAGCCTTGATCTTCCTTGGTTTCTTTTAGCACTCACATTCGCTCTGTTGATTTTCTTCGTCAATTTCTTCATCACTTCATCACTCATTCTTTCTATTGCCCGAACCATCTAAGCATTCCTTTCTTCATTTTTACAGTAACTCAGCAACCCTGTCATACTGCGTATCTCTTCATTACTCATTCATTTCATTCATTGCTTCATTGCAGGTGACACCGCAGATATTTCTGAGAGATCCCATTTCTACTGCATTTATTATACTTTTACTTGAATTCGGGCATATCCAGGCCTCATTACCGTACAATAAAGTTGGCAGGCACCAACACCGCATTGTGGATGGACATGGATGTGGATTCACTCCATGACTGCGGAACATCTCTTTTATCTGTTAGTAGGTGATTTTCTTTCGAACGAAATTTATTCATTCTGCAAAATGCCGGACCACTTCGGTACTTACGTACTTCTTTCCAAAATAATTTGGAATTTTCCTCGAATTTGTCTACACCTACCCCACACCTTTCACGCTTCTCTTTCACTACCTCTTTCGTTTCTGCTTTCTGCAGATTGTATCTTGTCTTTCATCAAATTGTTCATACCACGATCATTTTTAGTAGCAAGGTAGTCTCGTCATGATTTCTTCTTTTCATACATAAACTCTTTCACGTCATCGTCCCACCACACTTCACACTTTTTACCATTCCCAATGTTATTCATTCCACACACTTCTTTCGCAGCCTCGATAATACTATTCCTAAGGTTCTGCCAACATTCTTTAACATCCTCGTTTGTCACTTCCAATCTATCATCAAACTTCCCGGACACTACCTTTCATATTCATTCCTAGTGGTCACATATTGCAGTTTCCAGCTTCTGATGCGACAGACTGCTCCAGGTTTGGACACTATGCGACTTCTCTATGTTGCAAACAGACCCCTTATTCTGGTTATCACCAGAAAGTGGTCTGTTCCCAGATCGGCTCCTCTATGCGATGTTGTGTCCATAACCTGCTTCTTGAGCCTGCTTGTGCTCCACCAGGAATAAATCAATCACACTTCTCTCACCTTTTCTTTCCCACGTGTACCGATGGATCCTTTTGTGCTTAAATACGATATGAACTACAAAAAGATCCTTTTCCATACACACTCCGAACACAATCCTACCAGCATCATTTACTCTCTTATGTCCTAGCCCATCCATTAATGTCTCCACACAGAACTATTCTTTCATTCTTTTCAACCGTCGCTTGAACTTCTCTAACATTCTCCCGAAACAGCTCTAGTTCAGCCAAACCCACAGAGGACACTGGGGCATACACCGCCAAAAGAAAAATAATCGTCAACCCCATCTTGAGCCGCACCCAGAGCAGTCTGGGATTTACACTTCTGTACTCAGTCATACAATTAACCAAACGAGAGGCCGCCTACCCCCTGACATCCCCTGTCTTCATGTGGTACCCCTGACCACAAAGCGATGCCCCCTCCGGGCAAGTTCGGCAAGTTCGCTGCCCTTTCATTTGGTTTCACTCGAACATAACACATCCAATCTTTTCTATTCCATAATATCAATCATTTCATTCATCTTCTCTTCAATCCCACCTCTCACATTCCACGCAGGTATTCTGCACTCCACCCTCCATTTTCCGCCGCGAGGGAGATGCACAGCTTGTTGAGTGGCGATCCCCAACGCCGAACTGCACTCTATAGACACCAGCGGGGACAGACTGGGGTACGTCGCTTTTGAAGGCGCCCTAAATAGCATAGCATTACATAATAGCACAATCGTTGTCCCGCAGGGTGTGCACAGTAGAGGAATTGCAGCCGTGAAAAGGGCTAGCAGGAATCGCGAAGAGCACGCTTCCTCAGTTGACCCCCTAACCACTTCTACAGCATATAAATTAGCCACATAACCATTTTTGGTTAATTCATTTGTTAAATCATAATATTTGTTTGTGTTTATTATGTGGTCTTTTGGTACGTTAGTCTCCGCGGCACTGTTAGTTCTACTAGTATTGTGAGTTTAAGTGTTTTTGAGAAAAGTAATAAGTCTGGTCTTGAAATGAAAACGAACACATCCTCTGGGATTTTATAGTGTTTTTGTACGTGTCCATTAATATATTTGTTATATGTATGTATTTACTAAAATGGTTTTGTCTTTTATGCAGTTCGTGGGATCCTTAGTGCAAATCCTACTCAAACTTACCGGTTTTTATGATTATATTATTTTACATTAGAGTTTGCACTAAAATCATACCATGTTAGAAGCTTGTATCTGATAATGATAACTAATTAATCTGTGCTTATATGTTCATTTTTTACGATAAAACAACAACAAAAAAATGTTGTAAGAAACACGTTTATTGTACAAGGAAATATTGTTCAGATATAATATGCGCCATCATATTTTGTGAAAATTTCGAGCGACTATCTATTACAAAAGACGCAGCAATTAGGTGCAGTATCAATATTGATTTATAGATAGGACAGATGGAAAGACGACGTAATAAGGTCCCTTTGGCTTCAGTTGGCATATCTTGGATACCGAACCATAAGGATTACTAAAACAAATTGTAGTGTAGGTACCAAATAATTCTTAGCATTATTATAAAAATATAGGTAATGAAATTATATACTATATTATTTAAGTACGTATTATGTAGAATGCACGTGGATGCCAAGTGTTAACCACAGGCCTGATGAATGATGAGCAAATAACTATGTGATTCTCAGTTACAGTTGTTTGTGATTATTTGTGACTAGGTATTTAGAATTACTTAGCTTCTTGGGAGTTTATTAATTAAAACGCAAACTAGAAAATGAAGTTGGGTTTATTGTACGTTAAATATTGAATTGAGAAAAAGAAAACAATAATAATTCGCTGGTCGTGCTGCTCGCGCGTTCTTCTTTCTGTTGACATATCATGTACTTACATGTTGCAGCGTGTTGCAACACTACTGCTTCCTAGAAAGGATCCATTCTTGTTTCCTGAATAAAAAGATACCTAAATTATTTTATCTATTACATGTGAATATGTTCCATAAGTACCAGGGGCCGAATTATGTAGGTAACTTATATTGCTCCTAAACAATAAAGTAAAAATAAAAGGAACAACTCAGATATTGAAGTGTATCTTATAATCTATATTGCATACTATACATACTGTAATATGTATAATTTTATTAAAATATGCGATATTAAACGATCCCACAATACAATACCCAATTTTAAAATATTTGACGGAGAGAGATCTCCGGTGTAATAACAAATTCCAACAAATACCGAGGTTCGATTTCATTGTTATATCCGTTCTCAAAAAGAAGCTATTTCTATGTTCATTACAATTTAATATTATATATATTTATGTGTTACAGAAATAGAACCGTAATTTCTACAAAACGTACGTAGGAAAGATATAAATACAATAATATGTTGCGTTATTAATGTTTATTTTTAAGCTTCACGCTGTACCAGAGTTCTCAGAGAGAGTGCCAAGCGTTGCGGTCCTTACATTCTTTTTTCACCTCCTCAAATCTCATCGTTCTCCTCACACTCTTTTGTATGTGAGTGTATAGGTATGCGAGTGATTTTACATTAGACATTAACGTCAGTTAACACTTTAGCTATTTGATCTTCATAAATCAGCCTTGGTCTTTCTTACTTACTTTCGCTCTGTAGATTTTCTTCGTCAGTCTTTCATCACTCATTCTTTCTATGTGCCCGAACCATCTAATTAATCTATTCGGATTTCTTACTGCTTAACACAAATTTACCAAATTACAATTGTTTACGTCAAAATCTTCGAGAAAAACGTCCGTTACAGATGGAAAGACACCGGAAGTATTTTTTGGTGTTTCGTTTTTCCAATTTAGGTACGAAATACTAAAAATGAAATTCGTGTTTTTAATTGTGCACAACACATTAGAGCTACGTTACAAAACTAATAGTTTGTATCTATTTGGACATCAACGGCTAACGCTCAGGTAGAGCAGATGCAAAAACACAAAAGCTTTCCGCAGCACTCACTTGGTACTGTAAACATTTTCTGAGGTTATATCAAAGACGTTATGAATAGCGTGTGTGGCAGACTAACTTTTAATAAGATTTATTGTAACTGATCTTGTTTTGACAACGATAATAGCGCGGTATTCTTGACGGTATTATGTTCTTTGTGTGGTCTCACACTGTCGTAAAGTCAAAAAATTTCATTCGCGTAAATATACTTACACCTGGTCAACGAAAAAATCAAAGCTTTAGTACTGGGAAATAAACTTACCTATTTTAATGTCAATAACGAACACTTCCAATTTTTTTAAATTTGTCATAATATATGTAAATACTATCTTCAACCCTAAAATATTTGCTCATAATTACTTTCTTTTTTTCTAATTATTATAATGCTGTGGTAAACTATTTCTAACAGAACACGTTTAATCAGAATGGGCATTTCACTTTACTTCACATTCTACATTTACTGATAAGATCGCAGAAAGTTACAAAAGCAATCTCAATTATCATTAGATAGAAGATCTTGTAATCTCCGACCATTTTTGTTAGTCCTTTGAAGTTAATGGTAAACAGCCTGTATCAGTTAGTATAGGAGACCATTGCGTCACAAATGTTTTCTCAGAATTTGTTATTATTTCTGTTATCTATTACTACTATCTATCTATTATCTTATCTAAATTCAAAATAATAAGGCCCTGATCGCTGTGTATAACGCTCTTGTCCGGTCAACCTTGGAGTACTGTTCTGGCATTTGGAGCCCGCATTATCAAATCCACATTGACAGGATAGAAAGAATCCAGAAGCGCTTTTTATTCTTTTTAACAATCCATGGAAAAAAATTATCGTCCCTGACTTCTTATAACCATAGGCACTGCCATTTCAAATTTTTAACACTACAGGACCGCCGTTGGATTGCCGAACAAACGATCCTCTTCAAAATACTTAGAGGTCTTCTTGATTGCCCTAGCTTATTATCACAGATAAAACTGGTGGTTCCTAGATCTGGCGGTAGAATTGTAAACTACAGACCATTTCATATAAGATTGTCAAGAACCAATTTGGGTCACAACAGCTTAATTCCTAGAATGTGTCGGGAACATAATGACTGGTTCCAGTCCTTTAACATAGATACTTTTGACGTTTCCTTGCATAAATTCAAACAGTCTCTATTTTCTTTTAAGTCCGTGTCCCAATAATAATTAATTTTAATAGAGCCAAAATTCAAAAACCTTTCACATTTTAAATACTTCTCATCAATTTAAATCAAGCATTCTAGCAAGCTGTGTTTGCCTGTAATTGGGTCTACATCCGAGTCCAAATTGTATTACTTAATCAACCTTTTGTAAGATGTAACCTGTTGGCAAACCAAATAAATAAAATACAATAAAAATTTATTACTATTTAAAATATTAAATCTCAACCAGCTCGTGTGTTATGAACAAAATTGGGTAAACAAAATATATACCTTATATTTTATATAATTTTATTATCTCACAATAGAAATACCAAATTCTATGGTAATAGTCTACGCGAAGTAATGTGTTTTGTCAATATTTGTGGAGCCCTAAAATACCAGAACCAAATGACGTTTCTTCAGCCCTTCAAATTTTAAAAGCTTACAACATACTAATGTGAATACGTATCTACTAACGATAGCAGTACCAGAACCTATAAGATGGGTGTGAATTATGGTAATTGTGTTCAGTGATACCTCGCGGTCGTCTACTGAGTCGCATTCGAAAACATAGAAACACTTTAATCTAACCACATAAACATAAAGACGTCGACTTTCACGTCACTAAAAGGCGATTGTTGTTAAATTTAATGACGCATTAAATAAAATAGGACGACCTGACTCATGATAATTAACGTCGTTGACGAATCAAATCAAGAATATTTTTGATTTCGTATTTCACTTAAGTTTTATGATGATAATAAAAAAATATTACAGTTTACGAATAGAAGTAATTCTTCTTGCTAAAAACATCTATAACTATAGTCCTCTAGTTTTAGGTAGATAATTGACAACAAAATAAAATAAAAAATAATTGACGCTGCCATTACATAGTTACGTAGTAATTTTACATTCTCTTTGTTACATAGTAATAGCATAATAGCTGCATTACTCTCAATTTTGCTCACTTTTAAAACTAATAATTATACTCCAGACAATTACACGAACTGAGGGAGCTCCCAGTAAGACCCAGACCTCCAATCAATTTAGAAAAGTTCGTGGACGTGGATCGAACTTCAGGATCTTGCTTAGAAAACAGATAAATTACCACCACACCAATGGGCCAGTCAAAGTAATAGATTTTGATCACTTAATAATCAAAGAGTGTGTAATAATTATAGTATAATAATAGAATATAATAATTATTAATACGAGTATAGAATACAATCTATACACATAATAAAAATGTAACTGATCGTTGTCTATACATGGAAGATATATAAGAAAAACTATTATCGGGCGCCTTTGTCAACGCAATAGAACCCAAAACAATGATTGTTAGAATTTTTGTGTTTGTCTGTTTGTCGGTTTGTCTATGCGTTTGTGCGCGCTAATCTTAGAAACGGCTTAACCGATTTGAGTGCGGTTTTCACTAATGTATTGTGGTAATCTTCGATTAAAATTTAGTGTTTGTTTTATTTCAATCAGTTCATTAAAAAAAAGCTATATCAATTTAAAGAATCACGTCGAACATTTGTTCGATAAAAATGCTATAAAATAACTGTTCAGTTGAATTGGCTGAAACTTTAGTTAACTATATATTATGGTCTGTAATATGATGATGATTGAAAGTTTATGTAAAGTTATTTATACGGGAATTTTTAACTCCAAGATGGCGAATATCACTTTTTTGGGATAAATCGATATCGGTGTCAAATTATAGATATGTCTGGGTGCTGATTACGAAAATGACGTTCATTTCCAAATCTAAGATTGCGAATATTACTTTTTTAGATAAATCGACACGGGTGTCACATCCTAGGTTTCTCTGGGTGCTGATTACGAGAATGATTTTCATTTTCTAATCCAAGATGGCGAATATTACTTTTTTGGATAAATCGACATGAGTATTATATTCTAGGTTTCTCGGGGTGCTGATTACAAAAATGACATTCATTTTCAAATCCAAGATGGCGAATATTACTTTTTGGAGAAATGGACATGAGTATCATATTCTAGGTTTATCGGGGTGCAGATTACAAAACTGACGTTCATTTTCAAATCGAAGATGGCGAATATTAGTTTTTTTGGATAAATCAATAATATTGATTTTATTTGAAAATGAACGTCATTCTTGTAATCAGCACCCCGAGAAACCTAGGATATGACACCCATATTGATTCAATATGGGTGTCACATCCTAGGTTTCTCGGGGTGCTGATTAGAAAAATCATGTTTATTTTCAAATCCAACATGGCGAACATAAATTTTTTGCATTAATCGACATGGGTATCAGATTCTAGGTTTCTCCGGGTGCTGATTATAAAAATGACGTTGATTTTCAAATCCAAGATGGCGAATATTACTTTTTTTGGATAAATTCCTACAAATATTATAAATGTGAAAGTTTGTGAGGATTGATGTATGGAAGTTTGTTACTCTTTTACGCAAAACCTACTGAAAGGATTTTGATGAAACTTTACAATACAAGTTTATACATCAGAATAACACATAGGCTAATATTATGTAGAATAAGCAAAAGAAATAATGAGAAAAATGTGGAATAAGCAAAGGCAAAAGCTATGTAGTATACATTTTCGGTGAGACGTATCAATAAAGTATTCATTTTAATAAAAAAAACCACTCTTACATTTGTAACGTTAATTAAAGCAATTCTTAAAAAAATATTAATAATCAACGATTAATAACTGATCGTAAATCGCCAGTTTAAGAAAATCAACGTATATGAAACATAAATAAAATCTTTTGAAATATAAAATAATAAAATTCTAATATTTCCATTATTGAAATTAAATGACCTTTCGTAACGAATGTCATTATAACATTTATGGACAGTGTTCATATATCTGTCACTAGCGATCCGCCCCGGCTTCGCGCGGGTAGAAATTCTTTTTTTAAATAAAATACAGCCCTTGCTGTTAACGTAGCTTTTTATAGGCGAAAGAATTCTTGAAATCGGTTGAATAGTCTTTGAGTTTATCTATTACATACAAAGTTTATCTCTTCATAATATTAGCATAAATAATGTCTCGACTCAAGTCTCAATTCAAAAGTCCCGGAACACGAAATTTGTTTTGGCTAAAGTCTCGTGAGTTCGAGACAAGAGACGTCCCGGGACCCCTCCCTATTATACATCTATGTAAACAAATTCAAAAAATAAAATAGTCATCTATACTAATATATAAATCTGTAGCATATCTATAATTTCAATTTTACTGTCATCATTTTTTGGATAGATAGTCATTTTATGACTATTTGACTTCGACACCATTTTTAAAATTGTTGTCTGTCTTTCTGTCCCTCAGAACCCCCGTTCAGAAGGCGAAAAGGGAAAAAAACTGAATGGGAAATGCTAAACCGCTGAACCAATTGTGGTGAGAGAGACAGTATGTCCCCGGAGGCAGACGTAGGCTTTTTTCAAAAATAATTTTTGTACATATATACATGTACATACATTGTACGTGTAATCTAACCTAATCCGGGAAAGCTATGAAAAATTTTTCCGCGCAGACGACGTCGCGGATACAGCGGATAGTATAGTATAATAAATATCGTTTTATTGAGGGCTTCAAAAAAATTGCAATTTAGCATTTAATCGGCAATTGGTCGTTGTTCAAAAACATTTTAGTGTAAGTACTACAATGAAAATTGACGATTTCATCACCATCACTCGGCCCAATGTATCAATCACCCGTCACATTGAATCATGGTTTAAAATTAATACTTACCTATAAAGGACGGAGAAAGATTTTTGCCAATTTCTGATTAAATGTATCTTTATACATTAGTTCACGCGCCATGGCCATTTCTCCTTCGAAGTGTAAAAATAATGAATAATTGAATAGTCAAACGAACTTACCTGTAAGTGAAGTTCGACTGTAATTATGCAGTTGTTATCTCAATCAATCAATCTTTTCAGTGATGGCTTCTAATGTGACAATCAGTTGTTATCTCGTCCGAAGATGATGATAGAATACAGGTGTAGTACCCGGCTTTACGAGTCACTGACGCTACATAATTTTAAAGAAATCAAAACGCAACTATTTCAACTACTTCATTAAGTTTATAGATAAAAGAAATTTTTGATTTTTCAACAAGGGGTCATTTAGTTGAAACTGTATGGGTAGGGCGTAAGCCTACTAAGCCTACTAAACTAATAGATTTTCTGTTGTTTCACAATGATTTGGCACCGACTTCAATAACTGTCAAATTTAATTATATAGATATGTGTATCGTATTTATAAAGTTAAGTTTAAATTATACTTGAATTTTGATTAGTAAAGGATAGTTATTTTGTACTTTTCAGTGTTTCTTTTTGAAGGCGGTTTAATTTTCTTCCTTATGAATGATCTTGACCTAAATAAATATCTAAGACAGGTCTGCAATTAACTTCTTTCTAATTCTGGAGCGCAACGATATACAAGAGAATCATCAATATAAATAAAGGTGTTATAACCAGGTCCTATTCTTTAGTGTATCTTCAAAGTTCAAGGTCCAATATCGGTAAAATTTAGATGGTACCACTTTTAGAGTATGACCTACTAAACAAAAAAATAATTTTTGAAATCGGTTCCTAAATTACGGAGTTATGAGGTAACAAACATAAAAAAAAAACATACAGTCGAATTGAGTATCTCCTCCATTTTTTGAAGTCAGTTAATAAAAAAATATTAAACCGACTTCAAAAAAGAACACTGAAAAGTATGAAACAACTATCCCTTACGGATCGAAACTTAAGTATAAAAATAACTTTTTAAAAATACGATACAAATACCCATTTAATTAAATTTACAGTTACTGAAGTCGATGCCAAGCCTACTAAACTAATAGACTTTCCGTTGTCGAACATTGATTTGGCACCGACTTCAATAACTGTCAAATTTAATTATATGGGTATATGTATCGTATTTTTATAAAGTTATTTTTATACTTAAGTTTCGATCCGTAAGGGATAGTTATTTCATACTTTTCAGTGTTCTTTTTTGAAGTCGGTTAAATTTTTTTATAAAAGTTTTTTTATTTCTCAATTTTTAGTGACCTTGGCCTAAATAAATAGCTAGAGCAGGTCTACAATTACTTTATTTTCTAATTCTGGAGCGCAATGTGTTAACTTCCATTCTATTGAGGAGCACAAACCGTGAGCTTTCACAATAAAGGATACGAACAGATCGAACATGGGATATTATTGCCTATTATGGCCATTATTAATATCATCAATATAATATCATATCAATATCAATCAGTTATAAAAGAACAGTGTAAAGGTTGCATCCTAATTACACCCTAGCAGTATTCTTACAATCTGAAGACGACAGCCACCAGCCGTATTCTCTGTCCGCCACAAGACTGACTCTACTGACTGAATTTATTATATCACAGCCAATTTATATCTTCTCCCTACTTTACCATTATACCATACTACCATTATACCATGTGGGGACAACGATCGTTAGCAAATGACATACAAGAGAATCGTCAATATAAATAACCAGGTCGCGTTATTTGGTGTATCTTCGAAACCAAAGCTTTAATACCAGTGAAATTTCAATGGGACCAATCTGGAAGTGTATCCTTTCGAACAAAAAAAGAATTTTCCAAATCAGTTCATAAATGACGGAGTTATGAGGTAACAAACATAAAAAAAAAAACATACAACCGAATTGAGAACCTCCTCCTTTTTTGGAAGTCGGTTGAAAAACATTGAAAGTGTTACTGATGATGGTTCTGGCACCCCTCCCAAAAAGGCTTGAAAAACAAGAGTAAATGGGAGTCTGACTACCAATGGTGCAAAGAAGTGGCAAATGCTTTTTAAAAGCACAGATACGAATTAAACAAATATATTTAAATAATTTCGTTTCTTCTGTGGAGTCTTCTGCCTGAATATGGCGTAGAGGGCCCCTTACTACAGGCTGCGAGGTCATTATATCAAGGCCACAGAGCTTGTGTAAGGATAGATGGCGACATGTCGCCCTGGTTCGAAGTTTGTTCAGGCGTCAGACAGGACTGCGTGATGTCTGCCTGGCTTTTCGTGCTGTATTTGGACAGTTGCATCCAGACATTGAAAAGTAGTATGAGTAGTATGATATGTGATGATTCAGTGGTAAACTGCCTATTTTACGCTGACTATGCCGTGCTTATAGCACCATCAGAAGCAGAGTTGCAGACACTAGTCACATGCATGAAAGAAGAATGTGAAGTGAAAATATTGAACGTGAATGTGAACAAACTAAGGTTCTGGTGTTTCAAAGGGATGCGGTACTGATGAAACGTGAGATTTGGGTAAATGGAAAATGTCTTGAACAAGTGAATGAAATGGTGTATCTGGGAAGTGCGTTTTCGAGGCTTGGAAGATGTGTATTATATGTGGAGAGACGGGTAGTAGCTGGCAATAAAGTGAACGGTGCTCTGTCCTCATTAGTAGGCAGCGTGAACATATCTAACTCAGCGAAAATGGCCATAAACAATACGGTGTTGGTTCCAACTATTGTACGATAGTGAGGCCTAAATATGCCCAAAATCGAGTGAAAGTGAGATAAATCTGTAGAATGCGGTACATGCGATCTCTTAAAAATATGTGCGGTGTCACACTTGCGGACAAAATATGCAATTAAGAGATACGCAGTATGACATGGTTGCACGTCAGCGTTATTGTTAAAATAAAGAAAGAAATGCTTAAATGGTTCAAGCACATCAAAAGAATGAGTTATGCAAGACAGACGAAGAAATCTACAGAGCGAAAGCGAGTGATAAAAGAAGCCGAGTAAGACCAAGTCTGTCTTATGAAGATCAAATAGCCAGAGTGTTAGCCGACGGAAATGTCAAAAGCACTCGCATACTTAGGCGAAAATGTGTGAGGAGAATGATGAGATTTGCGTAAGGACTGCGACGCTTGGCGCTCCGTCGTCTCTGACTACCGTGTTAGGATACAGCGTGAAGATATGTTGTATGTAATTTCGTTTCTTCTCTCTGTTCCTGAAACTTCCGCTTTTACGAAGAGATTTATTTCTATCATGAAAATAGCATCTATTAATTTAATTAAAAATGAAAATTGTTAATTTACTTTGATTTGGATCTACATTGCTCATATTCCTATACTTAATTATTTTAACAATAATAAAACCTTGATGGTCAAAGCGAAGAGCAATAACAAAAACACATGGAAACATAAATAATGATTAAAAAAACTCAATGTGTGCTATTTTTTTTCCGGATTGTTCAAAAGTACTATTTTTTTGCGATTTTTTGAAAAAAGTACTGTTTTTCTTCCAGAAAAAGGTGACAACCTTACGCAGAACTCGCCTCTAAGGATATAGAAAACAATTTTAACCAGTGTGTTCCCACAGAACACCCCACAGGCACAATCCCAAACCACGCAATTTTTATAAGCAACAATGTAAACAACTCGTCTCTTGTTTAGTTTCAAACATGAAAAAAATATGGCGTGCAAAAAACGCACGACATAATAGGTATTGTGTGTTGTGATATTTGTTCTGTGGTTGTGTATCTTTCACGATCGATTCTAGGCGTACTTTCAATTTACTTCTACGTGATTTCTACGATTGCTTCTACGTCATTTCTACTTCAAAGCAATGACTAAGGAAACTAAAGGACATGGCATGTTGATCTATAGCAACATTTAGTTATATATATTTTAACGCATAACATTCAAACATAGCGTTGTCTCTTTTTGACTTACCTCTTGTGTGTGTGTAAGAGAAAACAATAGTACTTTTCTCAAAGAGTAATTTTTTTATGTGATATCATTGTAATGTCAAAACGTGCCGGTCCGCCATTTATTGCGACACGCTAACAAGTACACGAAGTGTCAAAACACATCAATGGATTTAATATTTTTTAATGTTTCTGTGATTTTGTACTGGATATTGGAATAGTTTTGTTAAAGGAGAAGCTAGCATAAGGCCACAATAATTTCCAAGTGTAGTGTGTTCGGATGTGGCTTGAGAAAAAGCAATAATCAACGAAATCTATCACTGCACTGGTACGTAACAAAAAATTCGTTGATTTAGTCTGATGTCGTATATATTTTCGTAGTAATTACTGTGTTTCTTAGTTTACTGTATTATAGTCATGTATATTTTTAGTCATTAGCAGTTTTTATTCATATAATTCATATGAATTTCATTCATTCATAAAATTACTTCATATCATTTTTGTTGTTATTGCAGTTAGGGCTGTTCATGTACCTGTATTAAAAAAATATCGATAAATACAGGTATCATGTTTATATGTCGTAATTATCTCGTTTCAGATTACCATCATGTATTATTAGAGAAAAAGAGTGGCTTGACATAATCGGAAATGAAAATTGAACCCATATGATGTATTCATGATATATATTATGTTATTTGCATTTCGAAGAAACTTCTTTCGATAGAACATTAAGAAAATAATTTTATGTATGAAGCATTGCCCTCACAAAGGTTATTGGGAATCAGAGAAAATATTTAGAGTGGTAATTAATTATTTTTTAATTTCTTGACCATGTAAATCCTCTATTGTGAAAAAGTAACAGGAAAATATTAATTGTTTGCAGAATATGGCTGAATTTTTATTTGATGTTTCCGGGAGAGAAAAATCTCATAGTTCTAAATATCTGCTTCTGAATGATGTGAATCAAAACCACGGCGAGTTATTTTTGCAACAATTAGAACTTGTAGTGGTTTTACTAATAATCCAAATGCAGTACAATTTAAAGAATCTTTTAAAAAACTTGAACTTGAAAAAACTTTTAAAAAAGGTGTCGGAAACTATTTCATTATTTTAATTCAAATCTCAGTATTCAAAAGTTTCATTCAGAGATCATTTAATAAAAATTATGCTATTTAGTTATCTATATTTATTTATATTGTGAATATGTTATTAAAATTTTTACGTACTTAATATAAATATTATTTTACAAACAATAATGTTAACAAACAGTTCTATTTTTCAAACCCAGTAAAAATATGTTACTATAGGTACATTAGATATGACTAGTCAGACATTGGTCACCCTTGTAGTGCCTGGCAATTTACTATCTTAACTTTTAAAATATTTATTCAAAAGGCCGGTATATTGTGGATTTTCTACGCTAGATAATATTATAAACTATAATATTACTTTTTAATTTTATTTCTTTACAACGAAAAGAAATAAAATTTGTTTATTTGTATATACGGGGTAACCTCTGGAAGTACTTAACTGAATTTGAGAATTCTTCGAATAATTGAAGTCCACAGTGTTCTATTCCTAATTGAAATATTATTCCCAACTACTGTGTGATAAGACCACTAATTTTTAGTAAAATTAATTATTCTAGTATTTAGTTTATCAAAGTGCCCCATGGCTATAGATTTGGTTGGTCCGTATGTATGTTTCTCATAGCATTTATTTTAATTTCACCATGACCTCTAAAAGAAGTAACGTTATGCATGTAAAGAAACGAAAAGCATTAAAAGGACTGTGCTATTCTTTAACCACTTTGAACTATGTTCATTGATCTTCAACATTTATGAAAGCGCTTCATAAAAATATGGGTTTCTTTTAAAAAGCAATTTTATATCTGTAATAATCATGGACGTACTATTAAGTATTACAAATAGAAGTACCTAAGTAATTTGTTTGTATGTAGGGTTCATTTAAATGGAACAAAAATGATCGAAAGATAGAAAGGAGCTATCTTTGAAGGCGCCTGTTGCTATCGTTGCTAATAACACCTTAAAATCGCCTTAAGCGCAGATTCTAATTATATGCCGATAGCATCGAACTATGCCGACTGTTGTTTTTAGTTTGAACAATATTTCAGTACTTTTGTACAAATCTATGACACAAAAACAAACCCTCCCTTTTTCTGAAGATATCTCATACAAAATGATTTTTATTTCAATACTGGTGCGGAAACAATACTTATTTCAACAACTGACAACGACATCTACATAGTAGATATTTAGGACATCACTAATCGGCAGCCATTGTTTGCGACACTTGAAGTTTAGGTGGCACGATTATTTTGTACTTGTTTCATGTCCTTTAGTTTCCTTAGTCATTGCTTCAAAGAGAATGTCATAGATAATATGAGAATGTAACATTACTTTGACATTACTACGTAATTCCACTTTTTGACAAGATGAGCTATGTTTTTTTTTTATATTTCTTAAGGCGTTAGTAAGAAGACCATCAGCCTGACGTAACTTCTGGGGAAACACTGTTCCCTAACACAGCTCCAGTGAAATGATAATAGGCTTCACTGAAGTTAAAAAGGACTTTTTGGAAGAGCGCAAGAACTTCAGCTACACATGCTAATTTAGATTTCCTCCATTCTTTTCACTTACACAGAACTTTAAAACACAATATACTATCACTGTTGTACTTTAAAACAGCTAAAAATTAAAAAATAGAAAATCTAAATAAAATGACAACCTCACTTCTTCCGTTCCCGCCAAAAAGTCAGATGAGCTATGTTCTCTTCCACAGATCTCTTTTTCTTTTCTTTAAAGAGATTATACTAAAAACAACAAACGAAACGAGTTAAAGATGTCTGTTTCTTAAAACGCTTCAATAAAATTGAGTTTTAAGTAGAATAAATCATTTTAACATTTAAGTTTTTATTTTTCAATAAATAATTTAATGCATATTAAACTTTATTACATGAGTTAAGCCTCATTTTATCGATAAAAATTTTCACCGACAGGACATCACTATCACTTTCGTAATGTTGGCAGTAGTGTATGTCAGGTGTGGGAACGGCGGCCGTTTTGTTTTTTGCCTCATGTTGGTACTTAAGCTTAGTAAGCGTTTCATACAAATCTCTTTTTATATCTATTTTGATATCTATGTATGAGAGGCCCGATTCTTAAACGTAGTGATTTTATGCTCCATGGTTTCCATTTAGAATTGCTCGAACACCTACATCAGGCTCCTGGCGATTTCTGCCTTTTTCCTAGACTTTTGAAGTGACTCAGGGACAAAAAATTTAAAGACGATAGCGAAGTACATTGTAAAATAATTTTGGGAGACAGCAGATAATGACATTCTTTTTTCAAATGTTCAGACACTAGACCGACCCAATAGCTGACCGAATCCTAACTCTGGTATATCCTGAGGTTGCTTCGTTGAGAGAAGAAACACGTGTCGATTGGTGGTTTTTGGAGTTTGAACGGAAAATAGCTAAAGATTTTGGGAATTTATCACATGAAATGGATTTCCGCAAGATAACATCTGAGTCTATACAATAACTAGAAAAATGGTTAAATATCGACTTGTTAGAAATGTACGTTTAATAATAAACTTAATTATAACTATATTACATTATATCATATTTCACATTCATAATTCATAATAAGCAGTCATTACTTTTGATTCACCCCTCGATATGTTCTGCGATATTCAATAGCAATTCCTCACCTAATCTGGTTTTAAACAAAATGTTTTTATAAGGTAGTTAGTCTAATTAAAGTATTAGATTTACGATCGATTCAGATAAAAGCAAAACTTCTTAGAAATTTTATCAATTCTTATTTTTACAGAAAAACCTCAAGAGGATAAAAATTAATTTGTTTCCTGCAGCTTATAAAAAAGGTTAATTAATTATAAAATTTATAGAATTAATTTTACAATTAATCCTGTAAATTTTACTTCGTTAATGTCAGAACATCATGCTAAAACTTACTCTAATTAAACAATTGTAAAAATAAACATTTCTTTCAAAGGCTACTTTAAAAGTAGGAAAATAAAATAAATAAAGTTCACGCAAGACGAAACGCTAATGAGCATAACACGATTTAAGAGAGAAGAGAAGCAAATTACTTGAGAAAGAAATTCCCTTGTACAAAATTATGATCTCATTTGATTGTTTGTATTGCTAATCCGTTTTTAATTAATTCGTATTCTTAAACGCCTACAGAAAATATTATTGCAAATATGACCTTCGCTAAGAGACTCATGTTACCGATATTTTATAGATTTTATGTTATATATGCATACACATACCTGCAGTATAATTTTTTAAAATACAATGTATACAAAAAAATATTATTCGCGTTTACTAAATTACCACAAATTAATAGTTTGTAAATAAAACGGAACGGACTGTGAGCGTCGGTCTCTACTAAACATCATTCGATATTGGACATCGTTTTGATCATGTTTTGACCAATCAGAGTGAAGCGAAACTGGTTTCCACCAGTAAAAATTTAGTAGTTGACACTGACAGCAAGTTCTTGCAAACAACAAGCAATAGACGTTATCGAAATGAAAATTAAAATTAAAATGCACCTCGCACCTGCACTCCGTTGCATTGTTGTTGATTTAGTATAGTTGTTATGTAGTGTTTGCATTATTATTTGATTAATGCCATGCACAAAAGTCGAAACTTATATTAATCGTTTTAACTTGATCTAACATTAGTGATCATTGAGTGAATACTATTAAAGATATTTCTTTAATTTGCATTTATGATAGTGTTGCAATTCCGCAACAGGATTTTGTTTCAATTTAATGACTAAAATCAAAATTTATACTAGCTGCTCTCCTAAAGAAATGACCACATAGTATTTTCCCAAAGGGGTAAGTTACATTTAGGTTACATTTCCGAAGTTCATCTAATGATTTTTAAATAATTACACTGGGGAAGCTTTTACATCAAAGTGTCCGCGAAATGCACCTAAGCGTTTCTTTTGTCCAATCTGAATAAAAAGTAAAGAATCTTGTTCCTGTCTTTACTGTGATTGTGCTCAGATATGTGCCTGAATTCTAAATATTTTTAAATACACTGTTAATTATTTTTGTGTTGAACTGTAACAAGAAAGATACATATTAACTGTACTTAAGTACCTATTAATTAAGTAATGTTTGAAAATCAATTTGTAAGCATTAAATTGTTAAATAGGTAAGTGGTGGTAATTGCAACATAAAAGAAAGTTATGACTCATGTGCACTGATTTATACTTGTGTTATTTCAAGAATAATTTTAGAAGAAAAGTAATCAATACTTCTCTTTATAAATAATTTTAGTCATGGGAATGTTCAAGAAACAATTCCGTTTTCAGATTAAAACATTGAAAGTAGTTTTATAATAAAAAGGGAGAAATACTTACAAAGTTTTTGAGTTTATATATTATATCAAAATATTATTATTTATCATACATGGGATATATAATATCTATTTATAATTTTAAATACCCTTTTATCACAAAAATATCTGCTAATAACATGCATGTTTAGACATGTCTAAATTATTACAATCAATGAATCCATTGTATACCGCTTAAAACATCTAATTTAGTAACTAAACTTATTCATGTTTTAGTAGAACTTGTTACACTTGCAGGTTTATTATATAATACTACGCTAAAATATAGTATGATATCAATTTAGTACTAAATGGAAATGTACTTTTTTAGTGTACCATGTGTAGCCTTTCAAAGATTTAAAGTTAAATGTACATACTGAAATATGTCCAACTATCTTTTATATCAATATAAATTTTAGCTAAGTCTATGATTGGCTAAAAAACATAATACTTATTCAAACAAAAGGTATTTAGGTATTGTCTATTATAATAACTTCGATTTAGTCAAAGTAAAAATATCAGTCAAACTACGGTTAGGACTTCAGGATCAAATTTCTGTCCAAAATACATTATACATTTCAGCATCTCAAGTATGATATTGTGGTATTATATGCCCTAACAATACAACAAACTAATTTTTATATAAGTCACTATTAAACATAGATAGACTCATGGTTGAGATATAGATTAAAACCCAACCCATCTATTCAACCATAACATATACTCTTGCCTTCATTACTTATGTATATCTTATACTATCAGTACAGTATTAATAAGAAACTTTGAGCAACATTGTTCTCTGATTGTAATATAATTTCAAATATTCAATTTATAAATTGAAGAGGAGATATCTGAGACTTCCCACATTAAAATATCAATTATGCACATGCAGTGAATAAATATCAGTTATACTTTCCATTACCTCCATTATATTCAGTGGCGTGCATCCCATATAGGCACAGAGACCACTGCCTACCCTGACAATTGAAACGAGTTATTTCGATATCTGCCATTTATATTTTATAGAAGATTTAAAATTAAACAACAGTTGTTTAAAAACAACGCCATCTAACATCCATCCCCATTTTTCCATCCTTCATCTGTTCGTAATCTTATTTCGTATTTTTTCATTGCTGTATTTTATTCTTAACAATCATGCCATCTATCAATATAAAAAACCTGCGACATAACACTTCCTTGTAGGCACGCCGGTGCTGTGCCTACAATTCACGCACACATATTTACATTTCACCTATACGTACACGAAATAATCTTTCAAATGTGTGCTATTTTATACACGAAAACTAAACGTACGTGTTTTGGAGACATTGACTACATCAACGACATTATAGAGTTAAATGCATTTCATATATTCAAATTACGTACTCGTTTTTACTTTGTTTATGGTTGATTTATACTTGAATTAAAATAAAACTCCATATCTGTTTTCTTTGTTCAAGTGATTTGTTTTTCTATGAGTTAGTTAATAAAATTCTATTCTTCTTACAATTCGTATTCAAGTAAAGTACCGGGTCCTAACAGATAATTTCAGTTTTATTTTAAAGAATGAAATGTTTTAGCTGTGATAATTATTTTAGCAGTGTGTATTTACTAAAACTAAAACAAGCTGCGTTTTTAAAATATTCATGTAGTGAAAAATTACAAACTATAGCTAAAGGCAGGTGTATTTCAGAGTTGCATTTATGTATATTAAAAGTCAGGTAATGCGACTCGAAATTTTAATTCTAAATATTATAAAACATTTACCTGGCTGACGGGTTGTGCACATACTAATACTTTATTTTGTTTTCCTTGCATTAACTACATATTATAACAAATAACAACCACTACGAAAAATTAAAGTAATGGTACCATTCTCGCTCGTCAGTATTAGCACAGATTAATTAGTTACTAATGTATAATTATATAATGTATAATGACTGGCTATTCTGTTGAAAAACCCAGTGCACGCCACTGATTATAATAGTTTTCACAAAAGTTCGTTTTGCTAAGAATATATTTTTTGTATCTCTTTGTCTTGTTTATGTCTGAGACTGTAACATGCTACATCTAAAAAATTGAATTCATTTATATCATATATATTATGTAGATAAATTCATACATATCTTCTTGCTGTATCATATCCATATATGGATAGTACAATAAAATAAAATTAACAGAAAAACCAATATTTTTTATCACTATTAATTTATTATTATTAATAATATTAGTATTAATAGTATTGATCTTAATTAATTCAAAAATGTTCTAGACAAATCATTCTTTGTTTTCATAAACATTAAAGTTTTAATAATTATAATAATTACTTACATAATAAGTGTCTGAATATAGGTATTATTTGACATTAGAGGAAACACAATTATCATTATATTCACAAAAAAAGTATTTTTATATAATAATCATAGCTTTTGTTCAAGAAATAATAATGTTTAATGAAAAAAAAATTCTGTATAGGAGTCATTGATTTGTGTAACTTGTAAAAATATAAGCAAGTAACTATGCCTCTGTCACCTTAGTTGTAGTTGTTATCACTTCAACAGTACCTATGTATTTCCTGCCAACTGATACCAGTTGAATTAATATCATAGTAATAAATAACAATACATTGACATAAAGGTATATAATTAGAAGACCTTGACATAATATAAGTTATAAGATTTATTTTTTAATTGCAAGATTCATAGCACTATTTACTAATGCAGTAATGACCAATGATAAATAATAAAACTTTGGCCTTGTAATCCTAGTGGTCAATGGCATATTGTTCTCGTATTTTTGACGTATTTGTGTGTCTTGTTATGTAGGTGGTACTAACCTCACAAGGTCACACAACATTAAAAATCTCAGTCTAAATTACAATCTCTATTGATCCACTAGTTTCTCAATTATTTTATAGGCATATTTATATAAAATATTTGCTACCTACTCTATTCTCTTTCTTAAAATAGTTACTACTAAAATATAAAAAATAAGTTGAAAATTCACAAAACAAGTTTACATCACATTTACATTACAAGGTATGGTACTAATTTACTTCAATTATTTCAAATTAGGTATTTTAATTTTTATTGAATTTAATTTATAATAACTAACAAATAGCAAATTAATACTTATCATAAAATTATTTTTTTTAGATGTCCAGAACATCTCTGAAATGGATTACAAGAATAAGATGCTGTTACAACATCACCAACAAGACATTGTCAAAGATCTAGATGTTGTTTACATACTGGATGAGCTATTCACAAAGAAAGTAATATCTAATGATGACTTTGATCACATCTATGACATGGTAAGTTATATATTATACATAACATAGATACATACTTTGTGCAAAAACTGAGCAAAATCAAAATCATTTTTTTTAGATTACTTTGGTTGCAAAGCATAAGGATTTTTTTATGTAAAGCATTCTGTAACTTGTGATTCACAGATAGATTGTACATGATAGCCGACGTTGATAAGATAATTCAATAAATATTAGAAAAATCCCCTAGAATTATTAGTTACATAATATTGTACATCGGGAATTCCCAAATAATGCCTTTTAATTATTTTATTATATTTAAAATAATTTTAAATCACTACTGTTCATAATCAAAACTCAAAAATGCACTAGTGGTCTTTATTTTCTTGCAAAAGAAGAATCTCTTTACAAGTGTTATGTCAAAAAGGGTATAAATCTTATAGTGACTTTGATCAGTATTACAATATATTATATATATTTATGGTTTTATGTAGTCACTGCTTTTCAGCCAAGTCGTGCAGATCGTACCAGATATCTTCTGGATAGAATTATACAGACTGGTGACAATACAGCTTACGAAGTGTTTGTAGATACTTTAGCTAAAGATTACCGTTGGTTGTGGGAAAAACTGGCAATTGAAAATATAAACACACCAATGTTAAATGACAGCTTTGAAGACAGTCTTAGCAGAGGAGATGTGCCCAGGCTTCCTGAACATTATGTTGTTAGACTTGTGGTGGTAAGATACAATAATGCCTGTGTTCTAATAATTATACATACATACATACCCTCATTCTGTATCTCTAACGGGGTCGCCAGGGATATGTGTTAAATAAAAATATATTTAATAATTTTTATAACAATATTATCACAAAAAATAAATTACACATCATACTGTGGATCAATATTCAATATTTCATAGCTTTTACAAAACGATAAGTAATAAGACTCAAAATTTCAAATTACAATAAACTTAGCGTCCATTTACATGGAATTCACAAAAATAAGAAGATGAATAAAATATTATGAACTGTCTGCTTACTAATAGTTGTAGTTACATCTAAGACTTGCCAAATCCTTTTTAAATGTGATTATATAGTTTTATTTATATTTCTATTAGTTGTGAATCCTGTGAGCAAAAGTTTTAACTGGTAACTAGTATAAATAATATATGAAATGTAACTCACAAATAAACCCTTGATTTTTTTTTTTCATTTGAAGGAAAAAAATGTAACTGAGAAACTAATAGCTTTGACACGCCATAAGATCCTTGTTTTACATGGAATGCCAGGATCTGGTAAAACAGCTGTTGCCATCAGTGTACTTCGTGACAACCCTGAGTTAATTACTAGCAATTTCAATGGAGTTGTGTTCTGGTTAAACTTGGGCAACTGCAAGACTGAAGATGATATTGTAGCTCAACAAAATAAGTAAGTGTCTATTCTTAATTAAATTTTATTCGTTTTCAATACATCACTCAGAAGGTCTAAAGGCCTTAAAATAAGTCACTATTTGTCGTTATTAACCTTTGTTAGAAATATTATGGTTAAAATGTACGTCTATATATAACTCACATAATTTTTCGACAATATCCATTTCCTTACATTCTTGCATTTTATACTAAAGTTCGATATTGCTATGTAACTGTATATTTAATGGGTGTCTTCTTACTGCACTTCTTAGCCAGTTTTTATAAAATTAGTAGCTATAAGTTAATTATTATTTGCACAGATTATACCGCAAGGCGTCGTCAATATATACACACAACTCGTATAACATGAATTCGTCAATATCAATGTCTAGTATTGGGTCAAATGTTGATAGTCAATCATTATCAAGCTATGACTGGACATGGCAAGAACTGAGAGACAAACTCAAATGTCAATTTGCAGAACCAGCCTTAAAAGAAGCTTTGCTAGTACTGGATGAAGTAAATGAAAAGAAAATTGTAGAATCCTTTGATATTGGCTGTAAAATACTGATTACTACAAGAGATACAGATGTCGTAGCCAATTTTAATCCACAGATCATCAAGGTAAACATCACAGAAATCATATATGATTATGATAATATAATTTTCAAGTCTTTTCTAGAAAATTCTCATGTTTGAAGAGATTTTTTACAGACAATAATGTGAGGTAAGGGAATGAAGAGGGTGCAGTACGTTCGCAGTACGTGCAGTGAACAGAAAGCAATCTATACACTTTAGATACTATACATAATGTAGTGCAGTTGCAAAATGTAGTGCAGTCGTATCTCTCAGCGCGTATGCGGGACCGTACACAGTAATTTACTGCACTATAGAGTTTCATACATTACTAGTACTGCAATTCTGCACGCACTACAATCATAGTGCACCGCACAAGAACTGAATTTGTTATGAGTCAGTCTTAAATAAAACATTGATATCTCACGTCATAGTATTAGAAGACGTATCACTCGCTATCAAGTTGTTAACAATTCGTTGATCAATGTTGAACTTCAAATAGCATAGCTTACTTTCACATTAAATGTGTCTCAAATACACTATACTGTACTTATGTGGTACTACATAAAATATCGCTTATAAGGAACGTTTACTAGCAAGGGAAATTTTTATGCTTGTATGAATGAGTAAGCAGTGTTTCGATTAAAACTGTATTTGCGGATAATGTGATGGGAACGTTCTTTCCTGACAAATGGAGCCAATTGTGACTCCAAATAAATTGTTTCAGTTTAGTTTGTTAATCAGTTTCTAAGTGATGTTATTCGAAGTGATTTAATGGTGTGATAGTCTTTTTTTTTTGATAAATTTATCGATATCGATAATAGTTTGAGATATTATTTTATTAATAATTTACCTATTATTACAATTCATTTATTTGTAAATATTTGCAGAAATGAAAACATGTTAAATAGAAAGATTTTTTTACTCTTAATAATTAACTATTCATACTTCTCCAAACTGCAGGTAGAAAACAACCTAGAGGAGAGAGAGTCTCTCCTGTTACTGGCATCTTGCCTTGACATAAACGTTTTGCAACTGCCTCGGCAAGCAAAAAAATTGCACGAAATATGTAAAGGCAATCCATTTAATATGGCATTGATTGGTGCTCAGTTAGCTGAAAATAAAGAGAGACTTCTGCATGACACAAGCCACTGGAATTACTACTTAAAAAAATTGGAAAAAAAAGATTTTTTTTTGTAAGTACATATATATACACACATTAATTAGTTACTAACGTAAAATATACATATACCATACCACATTATGACTAAAATTAAAATTGACGTTATGGTTAGCGGACTGCTATCCTTTTTTAGGGGTTCGTTTTGCTTGTATTGCTTCGGTGAAATCTGGCATTATTATTTTAAAGTTCACCGTTTACACTATGGTGGTTATTTGCTCCCAAATGTCTGTTACAATGTAAATGAAGTACATCATAAACAGATACAATTATTTTAGAAGAACTTAAATACATCAGTTAGCCTAAAACAACTTTCTTCCCTATATCATCTGCATATAATGTATACGGTCATTCTTTTAAATAGGACGGTATGGCCAAATTTCGAACTACAAGCTTTGAGTACTACCGCTTTTAAAGACAATCCTTATTTTTCAATTCTAAGTGAAACTGAAAAAAAAATTATTATTAACCGTGAACTTCTCCCAAGAATAGCAAATGTTTACAATTTTTTTCTTACATAAATCGATCAAGTTTCGTATCTAGATCAAGTCATTGTACCTATGACACAATATTATACCCATACTATTTAGCAACTATTTTTTTGAAGCGAGTTATGTTTGTTATTTAAGATGTTCCATTTTCAAAAATGAAACAATCATTAATTGCCCGAGTAAATGCACGAAGTATTTTTTTTTTTAATTTCACTAACTTACAATGGCAAGATTTTTTTGATGTTATACAATAATTTGATCTAGACATGAAACTTGATCGATTTTTTAATGAATAAAATTGTTATAATTTGCTATTTCTAGGAAAATGTCACGCTTGGCAAAAAAGTTTTTTCAGTTTTAATTAAAGTTGAAAAATAAGGTTTTTTTTACAGCAGCAGTGCTCCAAGTCTTATAGATCATAATTTTCCCATACTGTCCCATTTAAAAGAATCACCTGTTTTAATGTAATCAATGTTATTCTTGACTATCAAAAAATCGTTAGTCATGTACATGAATATTTTAATAAACTTCACTAGTCACAATTCTCTGACTTCAGTAGTACATTATACAAATACTTTCTTGTATCATAGTTCTGAAGCTTTAAAAACAGTGTGTCTTCATATGCTAATGTAAGAAGTTTTAGCCTTTCCGTTACTCATACTTTATTATTGTACTAAACTTTAAAAGTACAGCCTTCAAGGCCATGTCCATGTCGATCACTTATATGTGTACTTGTTTAAAATTCAAATAACACGTCATTTCTGCAACTAATCTTAACAGCGTGGGCCTCTTATTGTATTTTTGTGCCAAAAATACAATTACTAATCATTAATGTTAATGAGATAATTTGTATCTATTCACGTTCAGTAAAAATGATGATAGCTAAAATTATAGTCTTATTTTTCCTATGCATGAAACATAACCTATTGAATTATATAATAAGTTTTATTTGATATCTTTGTTACTATTTCATTTCCAAAAAATAATTTGCCTCTGTTTTCACGACAGATTCGAAATCTGACTAGTTAAAAACTTTCCTAAATTTTTTTGAAATAGTTTTGGCAGTATATGGTCAACAATAATGTAAATTGGTAATAACAAGATAACTTTTTATAATATATTTTTCATTCAGGTCATCAAGACATAATGACAACCCATGGAAACCAATTGAAGTGTGCATCAACTCCTTGAAACCTAACATTTTAGCGTTATTCAAAATGCTGGCAGTTTTACCCGACAATGCACAAGTCTCAACCAAGGTGTTAAGCAAATTGTGGAACAAACAAGTATCAGAAGTGGAAATTATTATGAAACAATTACGTAGCAAAACGCTTATAATAGAAATATATGATCACGATCAAAGGAATTACATCTATGAAGTCCACGATTTAATTATGAACTATTTAAGAAAATGTCTGACTGATGAAGAGTTGAAAATACTGCATTCAGAATTTCTTAAAAGTTACCACTATGACAATGTTGACAATTGTCCAGTTGATATTGTTGACGATGGATACATAGCTTTTTATATTGGGTACCATATTTTGCACACAAAAAATCTGAACAATAAATGGAGTCTTTTTAACAAATTGTTTTTGAATTTAAAATTTTTGGGCAATAAAGTAAGACTGTCTGGGCCAGCGGATGTGATAATGGATATGCAAAAGTACGAGAACTACATTGCTCAGGACGTAAGTAATCTTAATGTTTACAACACATTTTTAAGACATACCATTGCCGTGCCATGCAACTATAATGCCATTCAATATTCGAACTTATCACCTTGAAATAAGGTTCATCTGCAACGATATAAACATAAAACAAAGGAAAAACTCCAGTACGAGGGCTGCTATTTACGTATCCGGAATAACAAAGTGAAACAAACATATAGCATTTATTATAGTTTATTGCTTTTCAAAATATTCACCATGATGATTGATGCACTTTTGCATGCGTTGGAACCAATTTTCGTGTAATTTATTCTTCACGGTTGGGAATAAATAGAAGTTGTTGGGGGACAAGTCGGGGCTGTACGGCGGATGACCCGTTAATTCGATCTTTTGATCTTCCAAATGCCGAGTTGTTTCGGCCGATGTGTGGCAGCTAGCATTGTCATGATGAAGAAGGATTCTGCGTTGTCGGTTGTTCTTTCTTATTTCTTCAAAGACTTCTGCCAAACAAATGGTCGTGTACCATTCAGAATTAACCGTTTTACGATCCTCTAGTGGCACTGTAGCTATATGTCCATTTATACGGAAAAAACAAGCGACCGTTTGCTTCAAAGTGCTTTTTGAACGAATGACTTTTGTTGGCTTCGGCTCATCTTGGAACACCCAAACCGTTGATTATTGTTTAGCTTCAGGATTATACGCATATATCCAAGATTCATCACCTGTGTAGATATTATAGGCAGCTTTTGACGCACCCTGATTGTACTTTTGTAACATTTTTTCACACCAATCGACATGAGCCCGTTTTTGGTCAATTCTCAAGTTGTACGGAATCCAACGTGAACAAATTTTTTTTACAGCTAAATGTTCGTGTAATATTTTATATATACTCGTCATACTTATGCCCAGAGACACCTCTATCTCGCTATATGTAATATAACGATCTTGCATTATTAGTTCCCGCACAGCATCAATATTTTGAGGTACAACAACCGATTTAGGGCGACCTTCTTTAACTTCGCCCGTGAGCACAGACCGCCCACGATTAAACTCACTAAACCAGTGATACACAGTAGTTTTCGATGGTGCTTAGTCCTCAAAAGTCGAAGTGAGTTTGATCGATGCACTGTTTTTGAGTTACCCCTCGCCGAAAATCGTAATAAATCATAGCACGAAAATTTTCACCACTTAAATCCATGGTGATAAAGACTCGCAATTTTCAAAATGATGCCACAAAGGATAAACAAATGACAGCTACATGAAATAAATTGTATTCTTAGACAAAGAGTTCCATTTTTAAATGTTATAATTACTTTTTTAATATTGTTCTGTAACTGGCCAGTTCTGGATACATAAATAGCAGCCCTCGTAACACGCCACTAAAGTAATTGAGAAAACATTATTTAAATCAACAGGGTCAGGAATTGAACCTTAGGTTTTTAGATTGGGAATATTCGCAATAATCACTGCATTGTACCAACATGCCAATTAATAAACTCAATAAAAATGTTTTGTTGTATGAGTATCTACTTGTATCTGCTGAAATCATTTTATTAGTTTACAAATATTTCTAAGATCATTTAATCGCAAAATCAACATAATTTAAATATTTATTATAAAAGTTCTTAAACTTTATTAATATCATTTCAGGAATTGGATAAAGATCTACTATGCAATATCAGAGCATATCTTAGCACACATGGCATAGACTTATACCGATATCCATATACTAACATAGTGCAGAGTATATTGCAGCACGAATCGAAAGGTATATTATACGCAAAAGCGTATGATATTGCCCAGGAAAATTGCAATAAAAATGAACTTTACTTTGAATTTTTGTGGGTATCAATTCATTTATATTGTTTATTAAAAAATATTTTGAAATAAAAAATATTTTTAATATTTTTTAGACATGAACAGAATGTAGAAGAAATAAGACATTCAACTATCGATGTGAAGGAAATTATTACGTCTGTGTCTTTTCTTGGTGATTATGTGCTTGTGGGAACTACAGCAGGCGTAATTAAGGTAAGCCAAAACAACTTTTAACTCACATTAATCAAACACATTTTTCTAGAGAAGAAGAAAAGAGAGAAATATAAATGGAATATTCTAGTTGAATGTTTTCTCTTCTAATAATTACTAATGATCATGTGATAATATCAAGCAAGCCACCCAAGGGATAGCGCGGGTTATGAAGAACTGGTAGAAGCCTGACAAACTACCTGTCAAAACCTCGTTCCACCTTCATCTGTGTCACAAAAGGGGACCTAGGTGGAATTTTATCGCGCTTTGATGTTTTGTACACCTCAACTATAGTCCGTGAGATTTAATAGGTCGGATTTGACATCTGTCACATGGCTGTGACTAGTTATGGGACCAAACAAATATGTCTCGATTATTTTTCGATTCTAACGAAAATCGATATCATTGTTTGATGTTCATAATAACATCATAATATTTCACTTATGATTATTTATTAGTTTGTTAGCTACATAGTACGTTTGTTGAGATATGATATTTGTTACAGTAAAACATATTTAAGTATATTATGAATAAATTTAATTCGATATATTTATTTTTTGGGACTAATGTATAAAAACTTCCTTACTTAACTATAATAAGCACACTACGTATTTGTAGTAAATAAAAGCAGACTGTAATATTGGTGAAAAATAAATATTTAATCATTTTCTGAGCTTCGATCCATGGCCGTAGAGCTATCTTCGTCTCTCACTATTATGATTAATTCATTTTCAATTAAATTGTCTATTCTGACGTCTTTTTCAAAATCTTCCTTTATTATTTTTTTTGTTTTCTCCACCACCTTAGCAGAGTCATCCTTTGATATTTGATTACATGCTTTTGTCAGTAAACTCATCAAAAAAGGAATACAGAACTAAAATTATTTAATAAATACAATGATATCTTAATTTTAAGTTATTCGATTATTACGACATTTCAATCGATTATCGATTTCGTCTGGTAACGAAACGATTGTAAATGGTAGCAGTACTAGAGCAATACGCCTCGTGATATAACATTGTAACAACGTCCATTTAGAAAATTCTTTTGAAGATATATAAGGAAATATCTGTGTTTTTCACTAAAAGAAATCAAAGTTAGTAGTTTTGTGTAATGATCAGTAGTGGGAAAGATAAATAACGTTTTTTTATTCAGCATTTACGTAATTGAATTTGTATTAAGTATCAGGAACGTTGATACAAAGTTATAGCGGCATGAAAATTAAGAAACGTCAAATCCCACCTATTACATCTCACGGACTATAGTAAATGGCATTGTGTATACGAAATTGAACCTGTAATCTATAGCATGTTAAATGTTATATAGTCGTTCAACTATATTTTGTCTGTCAATATCTTGTTGACGAAAATTACTCAGAAAATATAGTTATGTATTCTATTTTTCACATAAATATTATATTTATCATAAACATATTTTACTAGAAGTCCAGGAGACAAAGAATTTTTAGTTGTCTAAAGGAACAAAACTATAATTTGAGGTTTTTTCGATATTATAAAAATTCTTGCCCACAAGTGTGTTGCCATACCATACCATAACTATGTCAAATAGTTATTATCTATTCTTTTCAGTTACATTTATAATAAATAAATCTTACAACCCTTTCTTATCCTGACGTTTCGACCGAATTGCACCGACCGTGGAGATGAGCAGAGTGATGAGGATGAGCGTTGTCTTCGTAGTGTGCAGTTCCTGACAACTACGGCATTTATTTATCACGATTTACAATTTTTATTATTGTGTCTGTCTGTGACTACAACCGTGCAATCCGTCCGCTTATTATTATCTAATTCAGCATGCGACAGCCAAATATCGCGCTATATTTGCAGTCAAAACGAGAATTTGTTTAATGTAAATTGTATAGTGGTGCTAAATCTACCGCTGAGAAATGCATTTTAGGGTCATGGCGCAATAGACACGCAGTCGTCATGCATGATATCAATTTTTTATTACAATTAGTCACCGGTCGCGCGATGATCGCGTGGCTGTCGCTGTCTCCAAATTTTTTAGGTAATAACACCGCCGGTCGAAACATCTGGATAAAAAAAGTATTAGCTTTGAAGTATCAACATTGTAAGATGTGTACACGTCGTGGAAATTTAAAACCATTAATCAAAAGAAATATTTTAAGAAAGTAACTAACAAAACAGCCAGGACAAAAAATATTTGATCAACCCCTAACATCTACAAAGTCATCAAATAATCCGACTTTGACTTTGTTTTGACTTTGACCCATGAAATTAACATTGAAAATTTTGTTGTTTCTATTTTCAAAGGTCTTTCACATATCTACAAATAAGTTAAAAAAGGAGCTTCCTGGTACTGGATCTCCTATAGTATGGGTAGGCGCGTGTCCAATAAAACCTCGTATAATAGCCTCGCTCGATCTGTCCGGTGTCATAAAGATATGGTATATGGACGATGTGGATACAGATAACTCTGATGACGTCATCGATGAAGGTACTGTGTTGCATAAATCTCTATATGCATGTATTCTGTACGTACATACGTACAAAAATTTCATCAAAATCGGTCCAGCCCTTTAGGAGGACTACAGTGACATACATATGCCACTGTAGTCCTCCTAAAGGGCTGGACCGATTTTGATGAAATTTTTGTGTTTGTTTGAGTATTTCCCTGGATAGTTTAGTATATACATATATATAACAAACCATATATTATACGTATTTATGTATACATACAAGTACACACCTAAATGCCAAAAAATTTAAAAAGATAATAAATAAGTTTAGGATACAACATAATAATATATAACAACATAACAAATATAACAGATAATCATCAGCTGATCACTTTGAGCACTTTTTACAATTACAAAAGTGACAGTATATTGTGTTTTAAAGTTCTGTGTAAGTGAAAAGAATGGAGTAGGTCTAAATAAACATGTGTAGCTGAAGTTCTCGCGCTCTTCCAAGAAGTCCTTTATAACTTCCAAGAAGTCCTTTATAACTTCCAAGAAGTCCTTTATAAAGCCTACTATCACTTGACTGTAGGAGTTTTACGATAATAAAAAGCCAATTTACTTGTTATTCTACTTTTTAATACGTGTCAAATGCGCTAATCTGTGCGCCATGCCTTAAAGAAAGAAAAAAAAAGACGTGTAATCGCTAACCGCGTGGCTAGCGAAATGAGCTACGGCAAAAATGCGCCTGTCGCCCGCTACGCGCTCGACCCCCTTTGTGGTCAGACCCCCGCGCCCCTGTACCGCACAGGTGAGGACTCACTTAATACCCGGCTGCCGGGTTTTAAGTGCGTTTGAGCGTTGAGCGTTTTTAAATAAATTTGCTGAGGCAGACACACGTTTAATGAATGTGAAATTTAAATATATACACTACTTTATACATTTGTCTAGCGACTGCCTAAAACCATTACACAATTTATGAATTTTCGTTCCATACTTTTTATTCTGCAATATGATGCCTTTTTGAGAGATTTTTTCAGTATTTCTCCGAAATTACTTGAATAAGTTACATAAAATTACTGCTAACAGGAAGACAATACAGTTTACGAAATACTGGCTAAAGGATATTTTATTATATGAATTAATATTCCAGTTATACCGATAAATGTGGCGTTCGGGTGGCGGAGTGTAGGGGCGGAGCCTAGGCAAAAATCATTTTTGGGAGCTTGCTCTTAAGCAGTCTACTTATAGTTCCATGAGCAGACACATAAAGCAATATAATCACTAATCTATAAACTAAAAGATAAGTTTAATTATGATGAATTAGTATTCGTGATTAATTAAACCTATTTTTTATGTAATTGCAAATATTTTATATGATTGAAACTATAAATTATATTAAATTGAAATTATAACGAACTACATTCAAAACTATTTTCAATTACTGGTTTTTCAACATGAGTAGTGGAAACAAAGGAGATAAAATCTGACTCCTAGTACTGGGCAATGGTCATCACGAGTTTGTGACGTCACAGTCGGATAACTATGTTCCCACTACTGAAGTTTAAAAGTCTATTACTTTTCATTAACAGTCAACTAGAATAACTAGACTTCTAAAAGGTACTTTATCACCACAACAAATGTAGTACGACCATATTATATTTAATTTTTTCAGAATGTGAGGAGTCTTATAACAACAATTTCGTCAACAACAATACAATCCAGCCAAAACTAGGGGCATACATTAACTGTAGATGGGCCAATAATGATGAACTGTTAATAACACATACATCAAAAATGATTATATTGTACAATCCAGACGGCAAAGTTAAAGCGATTGTTGACAATTTTGATAGAGACTGTGAAATTCTATGTTGTGTTTTATGCAATAATGACAATCATGTTATAGCAACTGTTAAATATAACAATAGTTATAGTATAGAAATTGTTAAGTTGAGGACCAAAGAAAAAATTATGTCTTTAGAGGAAACTGAACCAGTAATGAATATTTTGACAGTTCCTGGTAAGTAAATATCTTCTCATTCCATCTATTCGAAAAATTATGATTGGTTCTTCGATAAATGGACCAAAATAGGCATTTTCTCTTAAAGACTTTCTCTTAAAAGAAATTGAACATTTAAAAACTTTTATAAAAAAATTAAACTTACTTCAAAAAAGAACACTCAAAAGTATGAAATAACTATCCCTTACAGATCGAAACTTAAGTATAAAAATAACTTTATAAATACGACACAAATACCCATATAATTAAATTTGACAGTTACTGAAGTCGATGCCAAGCCTACTAAACTAATAGACTTTCCGTTGTCGAACATTGATTAGGCACCAAATCAGTGTTCTTCTTTGAAGTCGGTTTAATTTTTTATAAAAGTTTTTTTATTTCTCCCTTTTGAGTGACCTTGGCCTAAATAAATATCTAGAGCAGGTCTACAATTAGTTTATTTTCTAATTCTGGAGCGCAATGTGTTAACTTCCATTCTATTGAGGAGCACAAACCGTGGGCTTTCACAATAAAGGATGCGAACAGATCGAACACGGGATATTATTGCCCATTATGGCCATTATCAATATCATCAATATAATATCATATCAATAAGTTATAAAAGAACAGTGTAAAGGTTGCATTATAATTACACCTTAACAGTATTCTTACAATCCGAAGACGACAGCCACCAGCCGTATTCTCTGTCCGCCACAAGACTGACTCTACTGACTGAATTCATTATATCACAGCCAATTTATATCTTCTCCCTACTGTACCATTATACCATGTGGGGACACAACGATAGTTAACAAATGACATACAAGAGAATCGTCAATATAAATAACTAGGTCGCGTTATTTGGCGTATCTTCGAAACCAAAGCTTCAATACCAGTGAAATTTCAATGGGGCCAATCTGGAAGTGTATTCTTACGAACAAAAAAAGAATTTTCCAAATCGGTTCATAACTGACGGAGTTATGAGGTAACAAACATAAAAATTAAAAAAAACATACAACCGAATTGAGAACCTCCTCCTTTTTTGGAAGTCGGTTGAAAATATTTGAATATCGTCTCATTCGTTTTTTTCATAGAGCAGAATGAAAAGTAGAGTGTATCAATCGGTAGTAAAATTATTTTTTTTACTTCGGGCGACATACGTACATTGAATCCCTCACTTTGCTCAGGATTCTAATTTAAAAATCCCTCGCTGCGCTCGGGATTCTACTCTAGAATCCTTTGTTTCGTTCTTGATTCAAAATAGCGCCTCGCCTTAAAAATACTATTTTACTCCCTTGTTAACAGTCTACTATTTCATTCCATCTATTAGAAAAACGAAGATTGGTTCTCCGATAACTGCAACCAAAATAGGTCTTTTTTCTTAGACTTTCATAGAGGATAGAAATAAATTTGAATAATGAACGTAAATTGATCCTTAATGTTCTGAGAGCAAAGAGATTAAATGAAGATATTGTATAAAAAATGTTACTGGGTGAATATTACCTGGGCGGCGCGCAGCCGGGATGTAAAGTAATTTAAAACTTTAAAATATTAAATTTCTTTGTGCTTTTACATATCGAATGGCGTCTCTCATTTATTTTTCTCATAAAGGGGAATGAAAACTAGTGTATCACTAGGTAGTAAAAATAATTTTTACCTCAGGTGACATACATTGAATACCTCGCTAGCTCAGGATTCTACTTTAGAATCCTTCGTTCCGCTCTAGACTCAAAATAGTGCCTTGCTGTAAAAATATTTCACTCCTTTGTTATACAGTCTACTATTTATATGCACCTCTTTTATAGACATTGAAAAATATTTTATAGCCTTTATGTAAGTACTTTTTATAAGGCTGCAGACTGGACGCAAGCGGGCAGTACAGCGACACGTTTGAAATGATCGCTTGATTTGCGGCTACAAAGTGATGTCAGGAAAATGTGCGCGATATCAATACGTAACTAATTAATCTATGTCAATATTACCACTCACGTGTATTACATTTATTTAGTAAATTAAAACTATATTAAAATTATAATAAAATTAATATTAAAATACCATTTAATACAACATAACACTGAATAAAAATACTCTTATGTTAAATGCCCTCAATGTTCAATTCTTTTATCATTTCCTTCCATATTTGTTTGATTATCCTCTTTTTAGTACTTTTTATTATTGTTTGCTGGTCCATGTTGTCTTACTAAATCGCTGAAATGATTTCCTCCACGGACATCTCGAACTCATAAACTCTATACAAACCTATGTATTTGCTTAGCTCGTATCCCTGCCGTTGCTTAAAAGTATCAAATATGTCTAATTCACTCGCATATCTGGACAAAAGAGTGTCAGAACAATGATGAGATTTGAAGACGCGAAAGAAGTATGTATTAAGGACCATGATGCTTGACATTCCATCTTCTCTGATGTCAAGTAATCAAAGTAGATGACAATAAATAATATTTTTTTTGTTACAGGAAGCAATAGAATAATAGTGCTCAAAAGAAAACTGGTAATAGAACACGAGTTTAAAAGAAGCACTTCTTATCAGAGCAACTGTAACGTTTGTAGGTGCAAAACAGTAATTAATAGCGACGATGTGAGGGAGAATTTAACGTTTTCATCCATCGCCGTGAATAAGGGTGGAACACTCCTATTCGTCTCCACTGACGATAGTCGTGTTATTTGCATAGATTTGAAGACCAATTCACATGTCTTCAACCTTGAAAATAGAAGAGGGTAGGTACTTAACCATTTCTCAATAGAAACATGTAATCAAGTTTAAATCAGCTGATTTTCACACTAAGGAACGAAATGTAATTAAAACTACCCTAGCGTCATTTAATAATACTTTTTTAATACTGCCAAACTGAATAATTATGTCTCTTTTGTTTACTAGTTTATGTTACACCATATATTTAACTGAAACTTTAAGTAAATGTAATATAATTGTTCTAATTTTAATAATGGATTAAAAATCCTACTTCCAGTAATGTTGTTTCAATGGCTGTGAGTGAAGTCTGGTACGACTTCGTACCAAGTTCGGATGTACTGCTGACCGGCACTGGTACGATAGAGAACTCTGCTAAAGTCTGGTATTTAGACGCTTCATACATATCGCAGGCCACTAAAAGTGGGTAAGTAACTTTTTTTTAATGCTATCAACAGGATGTGAATGATATTTTGCAATGTTGAATTTTTTACTGGTAGCATTACTTCTGGACTTCTAATAGTAATTACATTTTACGTATTATATATATGATCTCAAAAACACCGAGATAAATTTCAAAATCTTTAAAGTTCTCATTTTCTATGAAATCATAGAGAATGTATTTATTTCTAAGTAAAGAAAGAGAAGATTGTTGTATGTTTAAAATATCTAATGTTTGGTAATCTGTAGTTTTGAAAGGATTTTATATCTTTGATAGAAATTGTCTAAGCTAAAATGATGCGCCCATTTCTTACATAGTTCATTCTTATGTTTAAGTTGTCTTTAACTAGATGAATGATCATGGCTTTTACATGTGTTGTGTCCACATTTTAGTATTACACTTGTGGATAAATGTGGCAGAGAGTTGCACAACAATATTTACTTTTATTTTTTGATATATGAGTAGCTTATATTAGAGAAGAATATAATACATACATACATATCCTCGCGCTGTATCCCTAACGGGGTAGTCAGAGATGACGTAGCACCAAGCGTCGCGGTTCTTACATACTTCTTTCGCTTCCTCAAATCTTATCATAGTATAAGAATATAATGGTTTCAATATTTCATTTTTCGCCGAATAATTTAACAGCTCAGCACTGTTTAATTTTTTTTTACATTATTTAACTGAACACTGTTTTATTTCACATTTGGACACATTGATTTGTTATTAGCACATTGAATGTAATGGAAATATCAATAACATTTCTGATATATACTACTGTGTCAAAAGTAAATAAACACTTATAATTTAAATGTAACGAGTTTTAAAAAATATAAAAACGGGTAGTTGTTAAAAAAATATTGGAGTTTACAGAACCTAAACTAAGTGAATAAATACTATTTTAAAATGCCGCGGCCAAGTGGATCACTGGAATTAGATGATTTTACTCAAGGACGCATTGTTGGCCAATTTGAAGGTGGTAAATCTCAGCGTGATATCAATGCAACATTAAATGTGCCTTTGTCAACTGTTAATCGTGTAATTGTGCAGTTTAAAAGAAATAAGACAATTGTTTTATCGAGATCAGGGAGATCTGGACCGTCCGACAGCCAAAAAAGGGCGTTAGTTCGAGATGTCATGAGGAATCTCTAAAATCTATGGATGGTGTAGCAATATCTTCAAATTTGTCTCGTCGATCTGTTCAGAGGCACGTACTCAGTGTTGGTCTTTATAAAAGAGTAGCCAAAAAGACACCTTTGTTAACAAAATTTCAAAAAAAGTGGAGATTTAATTGGTCAAAAGAAATGATTTCGAAAGATGAAAAGTTTTAGAGGCATGTTATGTATTCTGACGAATCACGTTATTGTCAATTAAGGCGACGCATTAGAAATTTTCACGGCAGGGATATCAATTTTTCTAAGTGACTACAGAACGTATGAAAGTGATATTTGGTGGCCTGATTCTTCATTTCGTTGACTTTATTTTGCCAGTTACCTTACACGATTGGTTAACTTTTGTAACACAAAAAAAATACATCTAAGAAACGTCTTTTAAAACAGAGATTTACATTTTTCGGAGCAACGGGGCCGATTCATGTTATAAAATTTTTTGTATAGTTTAATCTAAACATAATCTTCAAAATGAGAGTTGGATTTTTTGAAATTAATTAGTTTTTAAAATAAACGAAAATAACTGTTTTTTCGTATTTTTCGTAAGCTAGCGGCGCGTACGTTTGCATAGACCATAAGGTCTATTTTAGATTAAATTATTGTTTGTCAATGCGTCGCCTTAAGCGATAGCGGACGTAAATAGTTGTGGCGTCGCTCTGTAATGCAGTTGGAAGACCGATTTTTGCAGCAAACTGTGAAATACGGCGGCATAAATGTAATGGTGTGGGGGCTATTTGGTATGGTGGGAGAAGTCATTTGGTGTTCTGTGAAGGTGAAATTAATGCTTAAAAATTAATCGAAATTCTAAAAGAGGGTCTTTTACCGATTTTTCAAGGTAGCAATTTGAATCGTCAAGATTACGTTTTCATGGAAGATGGTGCACTGTGTCATAGAGCTCAAAAAGCAACTGCCTGGAAATCTCAAAAAGGGCTTATAATTCTCCCTTGCCCGGGTCAATTACCTGATGTGAACCCAATTGAGAATGTTTGGCACGTATTTTGTAATATTTCACATATTACAAAATATGTGAAATATCCTCTAATAAAAAGAAATTAGAAACGATGTAGATTGAAGAATGGAGTAATTTACAACAAGAGCAGATTAATAGTTTAACTGATACTATGCAAGTTAAAATAAAAACCTTATTTGATATAATAAAGGAGGATCGACACACTATTAATAATGATGCAATAGCATTTTAATAGTGTTGTTTTTTTTAATAAAAATTAAATTTTTGTAATACTCTTGTCTATTTACTTTTGGCACAGTTATTTGTTTGTGCTTTGAATACTCCATGTAATATATTCATAAACCTGAATTCATGCATTGGAATAATACATTGAAATATTAGCATAAAATGCACAAAGATTTCGGCCTCCTGTAAGATATCTATAGAGATTTTAACATATAGTGCACATAAGGGTTCGGCCGTCTTTAATATAGCCATAAATAGGTATACTAGCATAAAGTGCACAGAGGGCTGGGCCGTCTGTAAGTTATAGAAAAAGAAAAACGATAGAAGCAAAGAATAAGACATATACTGGCTGATCCCTTTATCTCTTTCTAGTTTAGAGCTGTGATTGACTAATGACTCCTACGGATGCGTAGCTAATTATAGCTGTCGACTAGAAAGAGATAAGGAAATCACCCGGCCTCTGTCTCTCTCTTTGCCTCTGTCGTGTTATTCAGTCTCTTACACACTTTATGCTAATATCTCTATAGAGGCCTAAATAGATAAAAAACAAAAGTTGTTTCCAATATTTGAATCTGAGGTTTCTAGTAATGCACCTGTCAGCAAAATGTTCCAAATACTAACCCAATGATTTGGTAGTGCATCAATCTGTTGTAAATAATGATTAAACTCTCGTTATTATTTTAGCAAAGTCCGTCTAACAACGAAATTCGACGTGAGTTTCCTAAACACACTGTTGCCACAAACACCTAACAGCTCGAACCCTAACAGCGGCACTCCAAGCACGTCTAACACGCCTAAAAGACATCAATCTTTCGTCAACTACACTGAGGTTGAAAAGAAAACAGCAAAAAAAACAAAGAGTTTAGACCGGCATGCGATAAAACCTCTGAACTTGAAAGGTATATGCAGTGGAAACAATGATGGATGTCTCCAACCTTTGTTGGCTGTGGTTGACGATAAAAATAATATACAGGTTTGTTTTCAAATGTCTGAGAGAAGCCGACTAACACACATTTAAAAAAATTGGCTCGGAAATTGTGAACAATAATTTTTTTGACAATAATTAAACAATAAATCATTGTATATACTGTTAAATCATTACTAAAAACTTTATAAAATATGTTATCGAAGCCGTTCAGTGAATCTAACTTACAAATACACACTTAATTATTATAAATATGTGAACATAATTCCTGTTTAACGTTGCCTATACAAAGTACTTAAATGGCTGGGCATCCTAAATAACTTAAAAAATAATGTGTTAAAAGCTTTATCATCAACTTGTGTAATTTATTTATGGATGTAGGTTTATAAATTACAGGTACCTTGAAAAAACATTTTGAAAATGCCTGCATCATTAACAGAATTCTATGTATCAATTTGATGCAATAGATCTAATGAAATAGTTGAATTAATTAATTATTACTGTCTACGTTTTTTTTTAGATAATGCGTGGAAGGAAAATTCTTATGGAGATACAGGAAAAATCAGATGAATCAATCACAAAGATAAAGATATCTCCATGCAATCAATATATATTTTATGGTTTACGATCAGGTAGCGTTAAGAGATACGCTCTCAGGTCGAAAGAGTGTAAAATAATAATGGACGTCTATAGCCCAGTTCAATATATGAATTTTGTGAATCCGAATCTCCTTATGGTTGCTGGTAAGAACCGTTGCTTAATGGTCTATCGATTTACCGACAGTGAAGACTGGAAGCCAGAAATGTTGCAACGTGGTAAATGTCATCTTGGGTCACAGGAGATACTAAATGATATACAAGGTAATTATAGTATGGCAACTTACTAAACCATGTTCTGCACAATACGTCTAACATTCCTTATAGTGTAAGGAGAATGATGAGACTTGAGGCAAAAGAATTATGTGAGGACACGACGTTTGGCGCTCTATCTTCTGACAACCCAAACAGGGATTCAGCGTTAAGATGCTTGCGTGTGAGTGTATGACACAGAAACAAAATCTGTGCAATATGTTTAACGTGTCTTAGTTTTTTTTAATAATAATACGTAAAATTCCAAAATTTAAAAATTATGTAGTTATTTTGTTTTGTAAAGTTTTTGATATGTGTATCATGTGTAAATATTTCATCAAAAATACATTAGCTTGAGCACACAAAAACTACTTTTTCTGATTTTAATACATACATATCTTCACGCTGTATACTTAACGGAGTAGTCAGAGGACGGATTTCAATTTAAATTTAATGATTTCTGATTTTAATATATAGCAATAAATAAAATTCGAAGAGGCGAAAGAAGTTTGTAAGGACCGCGAAGCTTGGCGCTCGGTCCCCTGATTACCCCGATAGGGATATAGCGTGAGATATGTATGTAAATGATTAGTATTTGTTTGTACATATCAGGCTTGGATATTTCCAACTCTGGGGTGTGAATTGAGTCATTTAATCCGGATCCATTCAACTCCAACTCATAAGAATTCCTTAACTCCTTTGACTCAAATACCCATTTTCCAAAACACGAGTTACTCTTTAGTTTTGCATATGTTCGTGTTACATATTTATCTATACCTTACTGTAGTTGTAGGTACATTTGAATTAAGGAGGTACTATTATATATGTTTTATGGTTAGAATAGTCTGTTTTAACCCAATTTTCCAAAAAGGTCTTTCTGGATGAAACAGTTGTTATAAAATAAATAAAAATATTTATGTGAAATTACAAATTAGTGCACAATCTCTTTCTGGTTAGTAATTTATGTCAACAACTATTTTTTTTATTTTCATATAGCTTCTTTAAGTAAATGAAATGCTAAATCTTATTTACCTTTATGGCAAATTGTATTAACATGGATTATAGTCTCCTTTCTAAATCGGGAACAAAATGATCCCGCTCTGAGTCAGACCATCATTCGTTGCCGCCAGCGGCGAACATTATCTGAATCTGACGGGACTCCCACAAACGGTGAGAATCAACCTCTGGGTCGATAATGATTTGGAAAATTCGCTATTGGTTTCGGCTTCGATTCACGACTTCATATCATTTAACTCACTGAATCCAAAATTAGCCAATACCATAAGGTCTAGTTACCAGTTAAGCATATACCTTTACTATGTAGTCTGTTTTTTATTTACAGCGGGCTATGTATAAGCTGTTAAAAATGGTATTAAATTTGATATTTAATAAATTAGAACTTCAGTAACATACATTTTCGTAAATATGAATTATCTAAAAAAATATTCGCAGGTATAAAGAAGAAGAATACGCCATCTGACCGTCTGTCAAGTTCAGGCAGCGAAACAAGTTTAAATTCCAGAGACCGTTACTTCTCTAGCACAGAACGAGGCCGATTCTCTGAAGGCAACCTGATTGACTGCTTTTGGATAAACGACATAGGTCTTATTACTGTCGAAAATAACGCCACTATAAAGCTATGGGATCAGAATTTGAAATTAACTAGCGTTTTGAACGGTAGACAAGCAGACGTGTATATAAATTGTGCCGCATTCAAGAAAAATATATTAGTAATTTGTGACAATCTCAATATGAGATTTCAGGTAATTTTTTTTTCCTTAAAATCTAACAACCAATAATACAGTAACTTTCATCTTGGTTATTTATAAAAGGTTATATCAGAAACACTTCGCGACAGGAACAAGAATTACATATATTAAATTCATTTTCCGTAATACAACGAGAGGACCTTGCTGCTCCGCAGCATTGTGTTGATAATATAATTCAAAAATAACGCTCTATCATGAGTAATTGTAATCATTCTTAAGTTGAATACAAAAATTGAAAGTCAAGTTGAATGTTTACACTTCAACCTCCCTCCAACTCGACCATTTTAAGCTGGCAAAAGCTCAAATGAAAGAGCTTGTTCCAGTGAGTGTTCTTAGATCAAAGCGATCCGCGTACCTCAATTAGAACCGGAGATATAGAGAAAGAAATCTAGGAAAACATAAGAAAGGTACAGGCGGAAATCGCGTTTGATAACTTGAAAAGGGTGAAAGTTACGTGATTTCCAATGCTTGATGACAAATCTGTGCATCAATACCTTTCATTTTAAAAAAAATTAAGCAAATCAGTTGTATGGAACGGCCGTTAGGACTCGTGATAGATTTCTTTTTTTTTTTAATATGTAGATGAGCGTGTTCGGCTGAACTCAGAACTTAGACCTTAGTATTCTTAGTAAGACACTCAGATTGTCCGACTATTCTTAGTTACGATATTCTGAGTATCTTAGTAAAGAATTGTATCTGAATCTGAGTTCGGCCGAACAATCGCAATATAAAAATATTTTTTTGTCCCAGTTGTCTAAACTATTTTGCTTTAAATTCTGATTATAAATTAGATCCATCTTAATATCATTTCAGACATTCGAATTGAAGGAATCGGAGCATGTGTCTCTACAAACAATACAACAATATAAACTAAACAACAAAATAACCTCGTGTGACCTAACTTCCGACGGGTTTATCTTAGCTATGGGTCTGGATTCTGGCGAAGTTGTTGTAAGTTTTTTTAACGGCTAGAATTAATACGACTTGAAAAATATGCTAAATTATTTTAAAAAACTGGTACATCCGAGGTAAATTATTACAACTGAAATTGAGGTTTTTATTTCGTTTTTACTGTTCTGCAAAACAAGTGATAGGATTCGAATTTTCAATGTTTAGTGGCATAGCCTGACGCAAAGCCTAATTTAAATTGGTAATTAGAAATGTAAGTCTTTATTTTAAAACTAATTTTCAAAAAAAACTTTGTTTTTTAAAGCAATGAAAAGTATACTGTATTTCGGATTCAAACAAATAAAATATTTGTGGAATGAATAGAATATTGAACGGTTATCAAACATTCATTACAATTGTAATACCTAATACAAAATTGTATTATTTCAGGTTTGGAATGTATGTAGTAAACGCCAATTATATCTTCTCAAACACCATAAAACTAGGGTACAATTCTGTTCCTTCTCACCAGTCCCTGACCGGTTTTTCCGCAACAATACCGTATCCCCCTCCTCACACCCTGCTAACATACCTTCATTAAACGAAGGGGCTGATGTGGAACAACCGCCTTTAGTTTTGGTAACAATGTCATCGGAAATCATATGGTGGAACATCACTTACATGGCGAAAATGCGAGGGAATAAAAGGATGTCTTGGAAGTAAGTATAACCTGTATGGACCTAAGCCGTCAAAACCTATAAACCTAAATGCTGAGAGCTTATATTACATTAAAGGATAATATGATTAAAGATTTTTAATAATAATCACAAAACAAATTTTTGCCTGTGACATGGCTTACTGTGCACATCGGTACTGCTAAATGGTAGCCTCTAGTTTTGGTCATAGAGCACAGAATCATAGATAATTATACTACATACAGAATTTCACTGTGCAAGGACACTTAAACAAATAGTTACTCTCGTGGTGTAGTCTAATTTAGCTTTCATCTGCATTGATGCCTATTTATTTTAATCACTTACAATTCGAAATGTGCGCGCGGGTGCAAACGACAATGCACCGAATTACCACGCGTGAGAATTTGTTCCTCTGACCGTCTCAAAGTAGAACTGTCATTGTTTCGGCCGGTAGGGTTGCAATTTGCCTTAGTCAGAGTTTATAATGAACTAGTTGTACCCGCCATGGGTTGCAATGCCGCACATCACATTTCCAGAAACCTTCCCTGATGTTCCCTTTATTGCGCTTACCGTTCCCTTTCATTTGACACCCATCTAGTAACTAATTAATCTGTGCCGGTTACTGTCAAACTGTTCCGATATTATAAGTAAAATAAATACTTTATTTTTTAACCTATACTTGGATTCGACAGCTTCCACTTAAATCAGAAAAATGTGTACCAATGTTGTTACAATTATACAATACCTTTCAGAACTGGTTGGAACGTCGTAACTCCTCTGGCCAGTCCACTGCTAGAAAATAGAAGTGAGTTACATGCTCAAATGAATGATCTCGTTTTGGACTCGCGTCCAAATTTCTTTTTTGGAAGTGCATCTGTCAGCCCAGAAGAGTGCTGGAAAGCCATTTGGAAACGCAAAACGTAAGTCACTTATTAATAAATAATTACTTTCGAATAGGAAAACAAACATCGAAGCCTTGATATCATCAGCCACGAATGAAAATGTTTTAATTTCTTAGATCACAATTTTGCTATGAGAAAAATCTGCCTCTTCGAATATATGTGGGAGTTGTTTACGATTTACTTGTTTATTTATTTAAACAAAATACACTTTTGCATTCAAACTCCATTTGAGCGAGTTTAAAATGTCTATTGCGACAAAAATGTTACAAATTGTTTTAAACAGAATTATAATTTACGAGATTTTTATTCGTCGCTGACGATATATTATCATTAAGAAGTTTTATCAAATTTTGTTCTAAGGGTTAGTGCTTTAATGGCTATTGCCTTTTGCTAAATAGAGATAACAGTTATAACACAACTTGCGTAAGATTTCACTGACTGTGCCTACGGCACCGGTCGTGTAGACTTCGTACTTGTTGCTAATTTTTTTCACTCTGTTATCCATCCTCCCATCCATCCACATATACATATAATAACAAAACAATATCTCTATATCCGTTTGTGCGTTTATAACTCGAGAACAGAATGGATACTAAAACCTAGCCAGAAAACGTATTTCGATTCTGAAAAAATAATCATGTAAATTGGAGCAGTGGCTCTCTAGTTATAAGCGCACAAACGGACAGAGAGAAAGATATTATTTTATAATATGTATAGATTACTAAATTCAATAGCAGTTTCGTATCCAATGAACTACCAAACCCACATAGAACTCACGGCTGGACTTTATGTCCAAGATATAAGGCCGGTTATCAAATGGCACGAAACATGCAAATTTTAGTGCTTATATCTCCAGATGCTAGGTTTAAAGTCTGCTATCGATTGGTATACGCAAAATTGAGAAACAAGCAAGTCGTAATTCGAAAATTCTAGAACGATGACGTACCATATACCTACTCATGCAAACTCGCGGCTTCGAGAACAATGTTGTATTATTATTATCGAATGCAATTATCTGGAAGGGTCTGCCCTCTTTATTTCTATGCGCTATTGTTATTAGTGATCGGGAATACTCTAGAAGTTTCCACTCTCTTTTTATCGGCTTTTAAATAGAACGACATGTCCGCAAGTGAGTCAGTTTTGGTCTATCGATCGCAGCAATATATCAAGGCGATATCGAGGCAAATTACGTAGATTAATACGACGATTCTGGATAGAAGACTACTGCAATTCCAGAAGGTTGTTTGTAAGTGAAGCGTGTAGTACCGATGACTACTACGGGGATACCTGCTTGAGAGGCGACTACGAAAACTTGTAACCGTCGTGATTAGTTTTACGGGCGCTTGACACCTTTCTGTACGAACGAAAATAAACTCTGCACCCTTCACCGGCATCTTATTATCCACAGCTTGTAACAATAGCTTATGTCTCTGTTATCTTTCTTTAGATAGAGCCTATGCTCAATCTATCTATCTATACCAATAAAAATCAATTGCCACATGTATAACGGAGCATCACTTGACAAGAGCTCGACCGATTGGACTGTTTTCATTTTTGTGTTCATAATTGGCTACTTGACAGTTGTAACAATAAAGTATGAAATGTATTGAATGTGATAGCTTATAATAAGTAAACATTAATTACACAATTTTTTTTTCTTTAAAATAAATTGTAAATATTTTATTTTCGCAAAATAAATTTGAATTTTTTTGTCTGTGGATTATAAGAACCGAAACGCGGGCGGCCATGTTTGAGCATCGTGTGACGTCACATTTCAAAAAACAAAACATCCGTTATGGAGTACTGTTGTTCTTTGTCCATTACTGTCACTGTCTCTCGTTTGCGAGTTGCTGACGAAATATACACAAAATTATTTCGATTCCTACTTGTGTGAGAGGTTTCACGAAATGCAGTCAGGCTAAACAAAAGCTGATAGTACAAATCTGCCTAAAGTCGATTCATTTATGGTCACAAATTTCGTTGCGTGTAATCCAGACTTGTCATTTTCACAATTTTAGTGAAAAAAACCAAACTTTCCACTCAAAATACGGATAAGAGTTAGCGCGTCGTAGTGAGCCAATAAAAAACTAGATTCACAATCTTCTGTAAAATTAAACAAATTATAGTCCGAATTGACAAAAACATTTCTAATATCATAATAGTCTTCTCGATAATATTGTGTTAATTTTAGGGAAACCTTACTGTCAAAGCATAAGATTGTAAAAGCTGGTAATAGATCTTTGCATGGTATTGAAACGAAGTTCGTTAAAAAAATATTTAAAATGCAATCTTACGTTTCGCGTTTAAACTTTATGTATCTGGGCGACCGAGATTTACTCGGTGTCTTACAAAAAAATAACCAAAAGAAGTCTGACCACATTGCAGGATTCGAACCCACGTATATCAGCTTAGACCTAGCTAGATCGATATCTCGCCCTTTTCTACATCTATATTGTAAATTTAATCGAAATCGCTAGAGCCATTTTCGAGAACGATATCTATATATATATATATATATATATAGTTATAGCTTTACGGTAAATGTTGATCAGCGACGACTTCTCGCGAGCACTTTGTTGATCCAAAAACAAATGTTGATCCAGCGTCTTTTGTTGATCCAATATGCATCTCTATCAACAACTGTGGCTCCGACCGGATCAACATTTGAGTCCTTGTGACATCGGTATCTTATTACTACTTGTTGATCCAATATACAAATCCACTTTGCAAATGTTGATCCGATTCAAAAGGGCCAATGAGAATGTGGCAAACGTCTGATTGGCTGATAGTGGCTGCAACGTTGCCGCTCTGTGCAGACGGTACATACTGTAATATTGTAAGCTTTAATACTTGTTTTAAATGCACTAACGCCAATCCTAATTCATTTGTATCGCCGCTATGTAAGTATAATACTAGGAAGACAACGAAACGGGATGGCCGCAGCGTATTATGATTCTATTACTAACTATAGTAATATAATCATAATATGCCAATTTATGGCTACATAGCTATTCATTTACTTGTGTGTTGTTTAGTAAGTTATAAATAAAAACTCTCTGTAACGTTATTAATAGACCAGATTTGTTATTAGTATGTATTTATTGTCTAAAAATCAAAACAAATAATAACATTTCTAAATACTACAAATTACAATTATACATTGGGCGTTTCTAAAAATTAATATTTATTAACATGATAATAATGTAATATTATTCTCACATATTGTTTACAATTTTCAACATATTTGTAATAAAAAAAAAATCAAATGCTTCTTCTAAACCGAAATCTTATTCGTGCGACAAATTTTTTTACGAGCTGATGCCCGTGGCCTTGCCCGCGTGGGTTGTATGAGTTTAAAATCTTAAATTCGCATAGCACCCCTTTGAGATTAATTTTTAGAAAACCCTTTCTAAATTGCACACACCTTCGATGTTTCTACGACCAGCAGCAGTTTAAGCTCTGTCTTAAATCACCAATCAGTCTATCAAAACTTTCTCTTTTACATGTAATTTTATTAATTTATTATTTTTTATTGTACATTTTATTTTTGTAAATATTTACTTTTTCATATAAATATTATTTACGTAAGTGTTTAATTGCATCCATGTTCTATTTCGAAGAACAGGTTCTTTTTTTAAAATATCCATACATTTTCCTTTACCAGGGTTAACTTTTTTATTTATATTGGTTTGGAAATGTTTTCTAACTGCCTTTATTTCCTCTTCTGACCATTTTCTGTGTTTAGTTTTGCTTCTTTGTTTAAATGGTTTCTCTTCATCATCTCTGTCACTTAAACCGGGTACTTTGGGTTTTTTCTTCTTTGACTGAATTCTTTTCCGGTTCGCTATGGTTTTAGTTTTCTGTGCATCATCACTTTCGCTTGAACAGTAAGCCTCTTCTCTTTGATTGGATTCTTCTTCGTTTTTTCCTTTCTTTATATTTGACTTAATTTTGGTTTGACTATTTTCAAGTCTCTGCTTATACAAATTTACTTTGTCATCATGATTTTCATTGCTGAAGGACAATGATCGTTCTTGTCTTTCATCATTCTGTAAATCACAATCTGTGTTTAAGATAGCAATCTGATCTAAAGTTTCGTCACTGTTTGAAAGTGAGCTGCAAGAGGTTGCCATTGCTATTTTGTTACGTGGCAGAAACTTCGTAGATATCTTGTTATTTATTTGGTTACGTTTTTTATTATTTTCTTTGATCATTATCTTTGTGTTTTCGTAGTCTTCTTGATGATTTTTATTTATTTCTTCACTTCTAACGCAATCATTTTCATTTCGATCGTCTATTTTTCTGTTTCCGATTCTATTTTCAGGTTCTTCGTTTTGACGTCCGAGATTTTTTCTTAAATGGAAAAAATCAATATTATCGGTACTATTTTCATAGTTTTCATTTGTTCTGTCGGGGTGTTTAATTACGTTTCTAGGTTGTTCGTTTTCATTCAAGGGTGTTTCTAAATTCTCAATGATTTGCTCTTGATTTTCTTGATGTAAAGTTATCGTTTCTATCTTATTATTATTCTTTTGTATTGCGATCGTTTTTTCATACTCAATCAGTTGTGTCCCTACAACCGCTTTTTGTAGGACTTGCATCGGTAGTCTGTAATTACTTGCGTGAACTGACACATCATGCCCTAAGAATCTTGCCAAGTGTTCAGTATACTGATCGTTTTGTTTTGCATGTATTTGTGACATGGTCGCTATGTGGTGTCTCATGCCAGTAGAAGTCAGCATTTCAGGTCTCTTCAAATTACATTGCTTTTTTATCTTATCTAGACACTTACCACCATCAAAAGGTTCTTCCGTGCAAGGTCTAGCAAATAAATATCGGTTAGAACTCGGAATGTTTAGATCCTCACGGCAAGCAATAATCAAATCAATATTTTCTCTCATTGTTTTTGTTAGTAAAATCGGTACAGCGCGTGTTCTTTTCCCAGGGATCTGAAATACGTCTAAGTCGTCAATAGTTTTTTTTTGCTGTGATGTCAGAGTATCCAATACCTTTTCTGGTACTTTTTCACGTTTTCTGTTAATATAAAACGTCAGTTCGGCTTCAGATACGTCACCTGCTCGTTTTCTATCTAACATTATTATATGAGCTATTGTAACGATGCATAATGATTCATAATTCAGTACGTCTCGATCTATTTTTAATTTATCTGCATATTTTATTTCCAGCTCGTGGATTTTTCGCATAACGGTAGCAATGTCTTCTTCCAATGGCATAACACTTTCTTTGGTCATGTTTATTCGCTTCCTAGTTTTCTCCGCATTTGATGAAATTTCCCATTGCCAATTGATTTCTATCAGATGTTTGAAGTCATCCAATTTCTTTTTATAAGCCTCTTTATAAGCTGTAGATTCCGTTGACATAATAGACTGAGTGTACAGTATATCAACACATCCCAATATAGCGGGCCGCATGCGTGCCGGGATGCTTGTAATGTTAACGGTCCCTGTTTCCTCATCAAATCCACACATAGTTTTTACAGAATCAATAAATATTTCATATTTCTCGGGTTCGAGAGCATCTGAAAGAGTTTGAATGCTTATATCTTTTTTACGCAATATAGTTAACAAATTAGCCAAGTCCCTCAATTTGGAACATATTGCTTTTCGACTGCGTCGCTCTTTTTTCTTTTTCAGAAGTCTTGAGCCATATGCTAATATCAATGGATCATTTTTTACCACAAGAGAAATTTCGTCAGAACGAAGATGAGACAATATATTATCTCTGAGTTCAGAAGACGCTAATGCTGTATTGGGGATAATAGTGATACTGTGATTGTATAAAACCCTTTTTTTGAGAGACGGGAGCTTATTTTCATTATTACTGGCATCGCACTTTCTAAAATGTCTGAAAAACGTCATTCTTTTAAACGTACCCAAACAAATCTTGCATGTCGCATAACTTGATGGACTTGAAGTTGCTTGGGTGTTTCTTTTACTTGGTAATAAAGTTAAATCGCCATTTCTATCGAAACTTACTTTAGAGTTGTGTATAAAGTTTCCTTTATTTCTCAATTTGTCTGTAATTGCTTGTCGCTTTTGTTTTCTTATTTTAGGATCTTTGTCATTAATCGATTTGTACCTAATAACTTCTATTTCGTTAGCATGGTGTCGCAAAAGATGCCTCGAAAAGTTGGTAACAAGTTCTTGACAGTAAAAACAAGCATTTCTTCTATTCCAAATACGTTTTCCCTTTGTATCTTGAACAATTTTTTTGTTATTTGTTTCATCTTGGTTTTTTTTTGGTGATACTACGTTCTCTTTTTTATTCTGAAGCTTTTCATTTTCTTCTTCTTCTTTCTCAAGCTTTTCCCACTTTCCCTTTTGTTTTTTTCTCAAACATTTAGACTTCTCAGTCACCATTGGGTTATCATAATACTCGTCTTCAGTAAACTGAAACAGGATGGTTTTATTTTAGTTATTAACTAAATAAATGTACAAACATAAGATTCGCAATTGAACCCTATAGAATCACAGGCGGTTATCTGTCATTTGACTGAATTTTGGTAAAACTTTAGTTCGTAAGCTCTTTTTCAGGTTTATACATATTACAATAAATCAATCACTTAGTTTTTAAGCTCTTTTTCAGGTTTATACACATTACAATCAATTATCCAAGTACATACTTAGTTTGTAAGCTCTTTTTCAGGTTTATAGTCATTACAATTTTAAGCTCTTTCAGAGCTATTTAGTTTATAATCATAACATATGCCTCCTAAAATGACAGATAGCTTTTGATCGCCTTTTATAGGCACTAACTATTAATATCTATAATCTCCAAAAGGTTTCTCTTAGTACTAGATTTCCCTAATACATATTATAAATCACTTAGTATTGATGATATTAGATGTTAGTACTAAGCTTGAAAGTAGCGAGTAAGCAAGCTGCGACTACTTTTTTGTAGCCGGCTCAGGAATAACGCAAAAGAGGCGATTTACTGTGCACTTAGATTATTAGGTACTCTTACATTGTCGTCACTAATATTATAAGCAGTCTTCTTGGGATCAAAATCGGATCCATCACTCGGTGAAAAGTCTTCATCTTCCAAGAAATCTTCTGTTGCCATAATCTGTAACAAATTAAGTAAATAATATCAGCTCAGTAACTATAACCGATGACAAAGTTAACAATAAATTTTATGAATTAGTTTAGAGAAGTGACAGAAGTTGACATTGGAATGGCTCAAAACCACTGTCAATTGTCACGAAAATGTTGATTTATCTACCTGATCATTGTCTTGAGCTTCACTGTCTTGAGGCAAATGTTGCTGAATTTCAGAAATGTTTAGGGATATGTTTTCTGTTAGACCACTTATATTTAAAAATGATGTTAATCCACTAACATTTATACTTGAATCGGGGTTAGGCGGAGGCTCACAGTCTGAGATATTAATTGTATTACTGTGTTTTACATTGCCTAAGAATTTTTCCTCATTGACTTCTCGGTTTTCCAACGCGCGCTGCTTTTCACCTGCCTTTAAAATAGTAAAATATATATAATGCTTTAGTGTTTCATAAAAAAGGAAAGAGGATCACGACTCACGACTGTATCCCCAAGCATGCTAGACATAGAAGTAAGTCGTTACAAAAATGTTGATTTACTTACCTGATCACTGTATTGAGCTTCACTGTCTTTCAACAGGAGTTGTTGAACTTCAGAAAAACAAATGGGAATGTTTTCTGTTAAACCACTTATATTTAAAATCGATGTTAACCCACTAACATTTAGATTCAAATCAGCGTTAGGAGGAGGCTCACAGTCCGAGATATTAATTATATTGCGTTTTACACTGCCTAACAGTTTCACCTCATTAACTTCTCGGTTTTCACCCACGTGTTGGTTTTCACATGCCTGTAAAATAGTTAAATTCACACGTAATGCTTGTTTCATAAAAAAGAAATAGGCTCACGACTGTAATCCTCAAGTATGGAAGATCTCTAGGTACTTTTAAGTTTGTTAAAGATGTCTGACTTCAAAAACACATCTGCTGAATATTACATTTAGCGCATGCTCCTATATTGCACAGTAGTTAGCATTCCATACGTAATAGATTACAAGCCCATCACCGCTTATAAGAACCCTAACCGATGATACACATTCGAATTTTTAACTCTAGAGTGTTGGTTCCGCACAATATTGTTGTGCATATAAATTATTCAAACTGAAAAATATAACCCCCTACCTCAGGATCGGAAGGCAACATCACCAGTTCTCTCCATATTTTTTCGTATTATGAGAAATATTCCAAATCAATAAATAGGTTCACAGGAAATGATTCATAATTTAGGGATGTGTGTAGATGTATACTTACGTTCACGTACATGTTGTCCGTAATAACATAATATGAAATTCGGCTACCACTGCTTGGTTCGTACTCGGAATCACCTATCATTTCATCAAACGTAGTTGTTCTCTATTACTGATATTAAACATTTGATATTGTAGAAATTACGGAACTTCCCGATATTTGTTTAGACATAGAAGTTAACCCCTGCAAATGGCGATATTATTATTCTCCGATTTTTCTGTAAGTAAATACAACAAAAATACTTTAGCTGACCTGTCTAAGCGGTTCGACATTCAAAATTTTTATTAGATCAACATTTACATTATATGAAGGCACAAAACTATACATGATACAAATGGCTATCTATTGTCATTCCCCGACTTTTCTGTAAGTAAAAATAACGAAAACATTAAAGCTAACTGTGCAATGTAGTGTACCTAAATATGTCTAACTCCAGTCAAGTGCACTTCGAGCGTGACACTTGTTTAATTTAAATGTATGTAGGTAGGTAACTTGGCGGATCAACATTTGTTCAAAGTTCTTACTAGATCAACAATTACATTATATGAAGGCATAAAATTATACACGATGTAAATTGCTATTGTCATTCCCCAATTTTACTGTAAGTAGTAAATATAACAAAAATGTTAAAGCTAACTGTGTAACGTATGTGTACCTAAATATATCCTACTCCAGTCAAGTGCACTTCGAGCGTGACACTTGTTTAATTCAAACGTAAGTAGGTACATATCTTGGCGGATCAACATTTGTTTGAATTTCTTACTAGATCAACATTTACATTATAGTATGAAGGCACAAAATTATACACGATGCAAATGGCTATTGTCATACCCCAAACTTTTCTATAAGTGTGTATAACGGAAATGTTAAAGCTAACTGTGTAATGCAGCGTACCCTATATATTACGTCCTACTCTAATCAAGTGCACATCGAGCGGGACACTTGTTTAATTTATACGTTGGTACGTAAGCATTTCACTATGGATCTCATAAGAAGGCTAAAGGCCATTTAAGGCTATACCCAAAGTTTCCCTGCGAGATGAATCAGGAATGAGAAGATCTGCAGAAGAAGCTAGATTACCGACATAGCTCGAAGAATTGCCAAACTCAAGTGTTAGTAGGCGGGGCATATACATAGCTCGTAGAAATGATGACCGATGGGGTCGAAGGGTTTTCGACTGGCAACCGCGTACCAGAAAATGCAATATAGGTAGACAAGGTGGACCGACGACCTAATGAGGGTCGCGGGAAGCCACTGGATACGGGATGGTCGTTTTGACGATTCTCGAGAGAGGCTTATCTTCAGTAGCGGACGTCTTTCGGCTAATATGACGAGGTAGGTATTTATGCGGATCAACATTTATTCAAAATTCATACTAGTACAAAATTAACATTATATTAATTATGAAGGTACAAAATTATACATTTCGCCTTTGATTTAAGATAAACAGTTAATTACAAACAGTGGAAATACGGTCCGTGACTCCGCATATATATAATAAGAGAAAAATCTAAGTTTTTGTGAACTGTGTATTGTAGGTAACTACTTAACCGTTAAGTCTAAACCCGAAAACCATTGGAAAATATAAATGGAATAGAAATAGATGTTCAGTTATCACATTTGTTTTTCAACAGCTTGAAAATTCAAGTTAAGTAATTAACACTCACCGCCGTCTTCTGATTCACCTGCCGTAGTAATCGAAGTACACTACTTACTTTATTTATAACAATATCAATAAGTAAAGTAGGGTAGTATGCCGCAATAAACACAAAAATCAAACACTATGTTCAACGTCACAGTACGCACGTGATTCAATGTCACTTAATGAACAGCCGCCGGCCGCGCCGATTACCGATACCGAGCTTATACACCGTATGATGTGCGACGTTGCCACTTTGAGCGAGCAGTCAAGCACTCAAAAAGCGTTTGTGGCTCCAGATCAACATTGTCCAAGTTTATGATACGTGTAAATCCAATATATAACGGATCTAATAAAGACGTTTCGGTGAATATTTTTTAGCCGTTAAAGGATCAACAACAGTTGGACAGTTCGATAACAAGTATCTCGTAAACCAACCTAAGTAGATCCCGCTTCGACACGTACCCTTTAACCTTCGATCAAAATGAATCGGTTTTCTCGATCCGGAGGCAAACGTACACGAGAAATAGGTGGATCAACATTTGTTCACAATTCGTACTGGATCAACATTTACCGTGAATATATATATATATATATATATAGATATCGTTATATATATATAGATATATATATATATATATTGCTCGTTTAATATAATAGTGGATTCACATAATATATTTGCTGCGCTATTTACGTCACTTTGATTTGTTACGTGAAAGTGACACGTATATAATTACCGTCAGGCAATATTTGGCAAATATTTAAATAAAATGAAATATGAACTTAATAAAAAAGAGTAATGTAACATTATTATTATAACGAAATAATGAAATAATATATTTAATTCAATTTATTCACCGAAAGTAAGAATCTATCTGCTTTTTGTGGTCCAGGCGTGTTGTTTTTAAAATTTTTGAAGGAGCACTTTGATATCTTTTTGCCGTTAGCGTTTTCGAATTCAAGTTCGAGTGCACAGTTGGTATCGACGTTTACGGAGCGTTGATTGTGTTTCTTGTTTTTTATATGTGATCGAAATGGTAATAATTGATATTGATTGATTTCTGTATTTTAGGAATCATCAAAACACATAAAACACTATTATATTTGTGTACACGTTCTCATTATGTACGCATGGTGTATACCAATCATGTTGTGTGTCGTTAAGGCACTATTTTTATATGACTTTCTACAGACTTTAATCTTAACATTTCAGATACAAAGAAGGCTCCAAAAAGAAAGAAATTCTGTCTTGCATCAAACTAGCTGGTATGAATGCTAAGAAACTGTGCCATGATCCTAAATTCTCCTGCTTTGTAACTGTCGACAACCCTGGTAACATACACATTATGAATGTAATGCAACCAAGGCATTCATAGCACACGAGTTTGCTATATTGTTTCAGTGATTGTTGTAGTTATTGTAATTGTGTAGTTAAGTGGTCCGCTCTTCCAAGTGTTCAGTAAAGTAGTCAAAATAAACTTTATTTTTAAGGTAATAAGGTACGTATTACTTTAATATGAGTTAGCGAATTTTATGTTTTGTGATTAATATTTTATAGTTCTATCTTCGTGTAAATTCATATGTGACTCTTAGAAAATTCTTTATAAAACTGGTATTTTAGAGTAATTAAAAGCAACCAAAATACTGTGTTCAAAACAACAGCACAAAATAATTAAGATTTCTTTACTACTTGTGTTTACAGATCGTTTATGTTGCCTTGCTAAAATCTAAGTTCAACGCTAGTTAATGCGAGTAATTTGACCATTGTAATATCAAAACCATTAGAGAAATTGACTTACTGTTACTAGACGTAAAGATGTAAAGATATAAGAGGTTTGATTTCATGTAACGAAAAGTAAATGATTTAAAATTTTCTAATATTGGTGGCACAATATTCGAAAGGCTTATGTCCAGCAGTGGATGAACACGGGCTGACGATGATGATGATGATGATCGAAAAGCGAAATAACTTGTCAAATTACATCTACTCCTTGTAATGTTTAATACTTCAATGGCAGAATATAGTGATTTCGTCTAAGGACCTAGGCTGCCTTTTGACTACGATTAGTCCACAGACTAAAGAAGTTTACACATAATAAATTCAATCTCTTGTCCTAACTGGAGTCATAGAATTTGAATTGTCTTTCTTAGTATTATAATTTCATCCTAATCGCGTTCATTTAAAAATTAACACGCAGCTTGCTCAAAAAAAACAGCTAAGGATGTGCCGAACACCCGTTATGGCCCGGCTGCCAAAATTTTGAGCGTATTTAAACAAGTTTGTTGAGTCGGGCACACGTTTAATGAATGTGAAATTTAGGTATGTATTTATTTATACATTTTTGTATCGACTGCCTAAAACCATAACGCAATTTATGTATTTTCTTTTGATACTTTTTTTTCTGCAATGTAACGCCTTTTTGAGAGATTTTTAAATATTTCTCCTAAACTACTTGAGTGAGTTACATAAAATTGCGGTTAACAAGAAGACAATACAGTTTACTAAATACTGACTAAAGGATATTTTATTATATGAAAATATATTCTAGTTATACCGATATATGTCGCTTTCGGATGGAGGAGTGTGAGTGCGGAACCTATTGTTTTTGGGAGCTTGCTCTAACCTGGGATTCCGTAAAAAAAAAACTAAAAAACATGGGTATATGAAACGTAATATTTTTTTTTCGTTCTAGATTTCTGGTTGCCAGTTTTCGTCTTTGTGCCAAATTTAAACTCATTAACTGTTAAGGTGACGGAGTGAATCGTCTGTGACATACAGACAGGCAGACAGACAGACATAATGATTATAAGATTTCCGTTTTTCCCATTTCAAAAAATATCCATAGAGTGAAAAATAAAGCATTATTCAGAATGGTGTAAAAACACTCGTATTCTCGGCTCGATAAACTTCATATGTTCTAATATAGAAACCAAAAGAGTTTCTGTATAACGACAACTTGCTCCAGTGAGCGTTTTAAAACCGATACTTAATATATTATACCTACTTAGTTTTAGAGTTCAATTACGAACAAAGTCTTCATTGTTTTTATGCTAAAGAAACACGTTCACATCCAGTACTGTTCTTTCGTGTTCAATACCTGTAAAAAATTTTGCTTTAGATTAATTTATTAATTGCTTCTGTAGAAGACTACACATGCAATCTTTTAACATATTTAGTTCTTTAGTTACACTGAATATTAGACGGTTTATTCCAGTTAATACATATTGGTGGAATATTAAGTAGTTATCTGAATTATACGTAGCGAGAGTAACCAACTTGAACAAAATGTTAAATTAAATGTATTTCATATTTTTTTAATATATTTCATACTGAATCTGCTTTACAACAAATATTTTGCTCATTTTGTAAGCGTTTTTTAAATGTGCGTATTTTAAAGTTTAGCATCGTTTGAACGATCAAATAATTATGTAGTATAGCAACAGTAGGTATTTTTGAGACACCATGCACATACGTGCTCGACTGCGAACGCAAATGGGGTAAGAGTTTTGTAGTGTATGGTATCTCTGATTCTTTGTTCCCTCTAGCCAAGTTGGCTGAACCATTTTTAGGAAATAAGATAATCTCATATGTTTTGGTATCACTAGTGACAATGGCTATGAAAAACTATTATTTTTTTTTTAGAAAAAATTGCAAATGAAAGAATAATAAAACAAATAAAAAATTCGATTGCAAAAATAACTAAAAAAATTGTATTGCATTCATTTTGTAGTCTAAAGCGTAATAGAAAAATATACAAAAATTAAAACTGTAAAATAACAGTTTGTTCGAATAATTAGAATTCCTTTTTCTATTGATCGAAGCAATTCCGCCGTATAAGTTTTCCCGATATAATTTCCGCTGTCATCCTGGCAATAACTGGTGAATTAAATATGACATAAATTAAAGAATACTTTGTATGAAAACTTATTAATTTTAAAGTTAACAATAGTTAATGGTTAAAAGTAGTACGTTTTAGTGAAAACTATAAATTTTAAATATATTTAATTAGTTTTATTTTGAATTACTAATTCTGTTGCTTATTTATATATTTCTTATCTTTCTTATTTTATTGCTCTTCTTTAATTCCAGCGATGAATACAATATAATCTTGGTTATATCGTTTTGTTATTTTTACAATAGAGTTTTTGTTTATTTTAATATTTTTTAAAAACAAAAGACAATTTTTCTTATCCCACCAGGCCGCTTTTATTATTTTATAAGTTACAAAGTATTACTTTTTTGTCTATGAAAGTACCTTAACACCACAATAATGCTTTTACCATCCTAATTTATGGTGATATGTAGTTTTGTTTTGTGTATTGTATTAATCGTAAATATAATAAAGAATCTCGGACAAATACATAATATTATACATGTTTTAAGTACACAGGCAGGCTGGTCATAGGTAAGCAAATAATGCAATTTAATATGCAATTTACTTGTACCACTCTCTTATGCTTTATTGGTACATTATATGAAAATTATATAAGAAAGTTTGCTATGTTCCTTTCTAATATATCTACTATGAAGATTTATATATAAAATTATATAGTTCTTATAATCAAGACCTAACTTCAGTGTTGTGTCTCATTTTCTGTCGAAACTGTAACTTTCTATTAGGGTTATTTATTTCTAATTTGTGCCTGTATTAGTTAATTATAAATAATTTCTTTCAGATGCATTAATGCTTCAAAAGTCTCTTATTCTATTGTTCCGATTTAGATTATAATAATTGCGGTCGGTTTGCTGCAGAAACCGAAATAATTCCAAAATATTAATTTTGCATCAAAACTGACAGAACCGTAACGTTGATCTAGCTTTGTTTATCTTATAAAATCCAAAATTATCAAGACTTGTAATAAGCTGATTTTAGTCATTATTAATGTTAGTGAGTAATAGTTTGGAACTTCGTAAAAACATTTTTTACTTTTTCAGAGAATTTTTTTTTTTATTTACTAACATATATCACATATTATCTTTGATAATATTTATGAAGAATCATTATGTATTCTTGTTTAAAAATTTCATGAAGTGGAGGATATCTGTTTGAGATCCATTTAATTAGGAATGTATATGTACTTTTATACAAAATATTTAAGCATTTGAAATATAAATAGTAGAATTTTTCATTCTTCATATATTCTATCCATTTTTCTAATTCAATAAATATAAAACTGTATTTGTTTCTCTCTTTACTAGTTATACTTTACGTTAGTAACCAATTAATATGTGGTTATACCATTGTCCTTGTTCCATGTTTATCAAAAAATTGTATTTAAATGTATATATATTATTATGTAGGTAATATCTTGTTACGATTTTACTTATTAAGAACTATGACTGGCCTCTGACTTTTGCTTATTAATTTAAGATTGTAATAAGTATGTGCCATCTTATTGGATGAATAGAATGTAATAGTCCTCCAATGAGGATCTGTATTATTTAATTATGAAGTTTTATCCAATAACTTAATCAAATGGTGCTATATGAGAGTTAGTATTGTTTTGTAAATGACATTATAGCTTGGAAAAATTGTACCGATGTATCAAAGTTTGTAGGCGTTGAGAACGAATGCATTGGAGATAATCTACATCAGACGTTTCTTTGGTACACCTATTCACTCAGTTTTCTTTTTTAATCTTAAAAAATTGAAGATGTTTATGGGACTGTCGTTACGAACCCTAAAGTTAAGTCCTACCGAGAGTGGCGGCGGCGCTGCTTCTGTGTATTGTAGTAATTGAGATAAAAGTTAGAAATTATGTGTCAATTTTAATGCCGAAAGTGTTTGCCGCTTCAGGCGACGCGTTGATAAGCAATAATTTAATCCAAAACAGACGTTCTGGTCTATGCAAAAGTGCGCGCGTTAGCTTACGAAAAAGTAGTTATTTTCGTTTATTTAAAAACTATAATTAATTTAAAAAATCCAACAGTCATTTTGAAGAATATGTTTAGATTAAAATTATACAGAAAATTTAGAAACAAATCGGTTGATCAAATTTTTTTTTTGTGTTACAAAATTTAACTAATCGTGTATCGCATCTGTCAAAATAAAGACAATGAAATGAAGAATCAGCCATGCAATTCTGTAAAAACTCGAATCACCCAAAGCGAGATTCGCTCGACAATTCACTCCACTTCCCATTCGAACTCACTTGACCTTCAAATGGAATTCTCTAAACCAAACATTCTAGGAGCGAAGTGAAGTGATCTTAGATGCGAGTTTGTCGGGGATTGCTTTAAGAGTAAACATCTCAGTCGATATTTCGTCTTAGAGTATTTTAACTTCTTCTGAAATAATTACGTTAAATAAAACTCGTTTATTTAGACTGGATTGTTATATTTAGCGAAACTTCATAAAATTCATTTACGATAGTACAACTCGCCGCCGCCACTCATCGAGGCAGCGCTAGTATCTCTGTCGACTTAAGAGGATACCAAATCACAATTGACAATCTCACCGCGATTCAGAAGTGAATTTGACTAATTTGCGTTAGAGAATCGCACTACAGCCAATGATATTATAATACAAAAGAAATAGATAGATAGATAGGTTACCTTAGTACTAATCCAAATAAAATGTTGTCCCAGTTACAACGTTACAAAGCGAGACAAATATACGTTGCACTGCGTCGCTATGCAATGTAAAACATAATTGCATTTCAAACTAACAAATCACATAGCTCTCTAAATCATTGTGATTGGTCAATTTCAATTTCTTTCTACATTTTAAGCGAATCCGTGACTAATTCATAGAATATTACTTATTAATGCCACAGAACAGACATTTAAAAAAAATATGATTGATACCTAATGGGATTAGACAGTAAAAAATGATGTTTGCTTTTTTTCGAATTTCGTTTTTCTTGAATCATGTACATGAGAACATTGTTTAAAAGTTCGCCAACATTTTTTAATTATAAATTTAAAAATGATGAATTATATATTATTGCTTTTAATAAATGTAAACGATGATTAATACTGGGTGGCTGCGTCATCACATGATCGTGTCTGTGTGTATTGAGCAACTAATCAAGAAAATTTGTAAGACAAATATTTTTTTAAACTTTTTCTAAAATTAATATTTTTTTTTATTTATTCATTTGCATGAATATGAGTATAACATTGATGTTGATATTATCTTCACATTCTGCTAACAACATAGCATGCAAATATTTAATTAACAATTTTAATATAATATTATAATCAGATAATCAAATATGTTTGTAACCATACAACAGCAAATTTCTTTAAAATTAATTATATTCATTCATTCTCTTCCATAATTTGTGGACAGATCCCATAAAATATTTCAATGTCAGTAACAAAGCCATAATAATAAATTTTGAACTAAGAGTATTGATTAAATAATATTGTATTAGAATTATACTACATATTAGTAACGGTTGTCGTCCACGATGTATCTATGCAACGCCACTAGCATTTGGTATCAGTACATTAAGTAATATGCTATCCGAAAGTTATAATGCTCAATTTGCATTTTACATTACATTTTTAGATAACTATGGTATGTAATCTGATTCATATCATTGGATTAATCGAATGTGTCTTTTATACGTAAAATAATTTTTTCTCATAATTCTTTAATGTAGTCATGAATGTATGAATATAATAAAATCATGTCATGACTTTATTATTCAATGTACATAACTAAAATTAGTAAATAATCATTTTATGTAATACAATATTTAGCGAAGACATATATATACAAGTAAGAAAATATAAATAGTAATAATAAACACTATTTTATGAACAATCTTTACATTAAATATTTTTTTTATCAATTTGTTTATTTATTTCTCCTCTTAATTATGAGAGCACTTATGTGCTAGAGCAGAGCAGAGTGCTCAAATTTTTTTTTCTCGTTGACCACTCAAAATTTTACTGGTTTTGGTGGACCTTCTGCTGCTACATTTCTACCATATTCCCAAAACCCGTGAAAAAATGTGAAGGTTAGATCTAACGATGGAAATCAGCGTCGCGGCTGAGTTCCAACCCTAAATTCGGAGTAGTAAAAATAATATATTTTCTTGTGTTCTATATATTAAAATAATATGATTACAGATTTAATAAAATTAAAATTAACATTAATAATTTATCGTAACCTCAACAATTAAAAAAATAGTCATAATCTTAATGCCAGGGTTGTACTTGATGGATTGACAGCAAATTATCAATATTTGGCATCAATTTTGTAAGGAATAACCACAAATCTCCCCGTTCTGTGATGTTCAATCTGCTCCTTTTTTTGTTAATACACACATAAAAAAGTCTAAGCAACATGTACGATTTTGAACTTTTGAACGATTTTTACTAGTGTAATATATTTATATTTCTATTATAAATAATAACTAAGCATTTTTTGACGCATTAGTGACTAAAGCAACAAAATCCTTCATTCAATTGTTCATTTAATCACAGTAATTAACAATATGTGTACCGTAATAACATACGTAGTATAAAATAAAGTTAAAACGAAATTAAACTTTTCATGTTTTACATAATTAAATAACAACATTTTTTTAATTATTTGGTAATTCAATACAGTGTGACCGCCTCTGTTGTTTAAAACTTGTCGGCAGCGATTTTTCATTGAATTTATAAGATTTTTTATCTGATCCTGCGGCAATTGGTCCAAATGGAATTTTAACAAGTCTTTCAGTTGTTGGGTTGTTGACACTCCGTCCAGGTTCTCTAGAACACGTCTCTGGAGCATGTCCCATGCGTGCTCGATGTGATTGAGGTCTGGCGATTGTACAGGTCACGGCAATACCCGGATGTTTTCTATTGCCAAGTACTCTCTGGTCCACCGAGCTGTGTGCGAACGCGCATTGTCATGCATCAGCGTGAAATCTGAGCCAAGACTTTGTGCAAATGGCTGAACATAACGCCCGAGGACATCTTCAACGTAACTTTCAGCGTTCATATTGCCATCTACAAAAACGAGCTCTGTTCGTCTGTTCTTCATAATGCTCGCCCATACCATCACTGTGGAGCCACTGTAAGGGTGCACTTCCTGACCGAATCTCAGCCGTTCAGCATTTTCGGGACGACAATGCACTCTTACCCTTCTCGTATCAGGCCTAAATCCAAACCGGGACTCATCACAAAATAAAATTTTATCCCATTGCTCCTGGGTTCATGTCAACTACACCATACGTTTCGACGGGCGCGATTCCCATGGCGTACAGGTGGGCACGTAATTGGGCGTCGTGCTCGTAGGCCGTATTCATGCAGCCTATTTCTCACGGTTTGGTGGCTAACAACAACAACAACGCTTGAGAATTGTAGCTTTAAACCTATCTCTCGGGCGGTTAACATCGGCTGACGTCTTACAGTCAGTTGTATGTATCGGTCCTGTCGAGCAGTTGTACTCCTTCTACGTCCTGGGTGCTGCTCAGCAGGATCCCCTGTATTAACGTAACGCTGCCAAAGACGACAAATCACGCTCCTATTGACACCAAACTGCCGAGACACCTGGGACTGATTTCTTCCCGCTTGTAGCATTCCTACAGATCTCTGCATTTCATCAGCAGTCAAATGGCGTCGCCCAATAACATGAAAATGACTCACCACTCATTTTTTTCAAAAACTGTATATCTCAAAATGATAAAAGTGCGATATAAATACCAAATTTATCGCACTTTTATCTGATGGTTTATCTTTAGATGGTTTTCACACGAATTTATATTTCGTTTGATTTAATAGAAAGTTAATAACGTTTGATTACCAATTTGAAATTTGTTACGCTAGATCATTTCTATTCTACCAGCATTTACGACAATTGAGCCACTTGTCTAGGCCCTCTGTTCTCCGACGGCGTGCGGTTTTCCAAATTTCGCTACAAGTAATGAGATATTGTAAGATGCCTGCAAGCCATCATCGTTACTTTGAGACGTTGAAGCGAACATACTGTGCACGGTGGGTCTCTTTTCATATTTTTCCTTCAAATTTCGAAAATATTTTAAATCTTTAGGGGCTTTTAAATCTCTTGAGGGGGCGTCGACGTCTTGCGCGCTAACACTAGAGCTTCTGTAGGTTCTCTCCGACGATCACATCACACATACTCAGATAGGGCCTCACTTGAGCGCGGGCCCTCCGCCCGCTCTGAGTCACGATAGGCACTCTCCATTCGCTACGACGGCCTGTAGGGTCACGTGGCGGTGGAGGGTAGTTTTAGCCGGTTCGAGCCCGGAACTACCCGGTCGTGCCCAACGTTCTCTGGTGAGGCGTTGTAGGAGGCTGGGGGCTCGTGCGGAGTTTCTTCCCTTCCGATAATCAAAGAAAAAAGGAGCTACATTCATTTGAATACAAACTGTCAGAGGCATCAAAATAGATAAAAACAAAGTTAGAGCTGTCAATAAGTACCTCTGTTTGAAAAAAATGTCTACGAGACATATTAGACCGGCAGCTAGGTGCAGATTTTTTCGATCAATCGAATCACGACCCTTCAAGATTTTCGTCATTTAGTAGGTGTAGATTAACGACGCGGGTGTGAGACATCGTGATCGCGGGACATGCCTCGTACAATTGTTTCAAATTGATAAAAAAAAATCAATTTTTAATCAATTGAATCACGTATGCCATGCACGTTTAATGATGATTTGTAAAAAAAAATCCATCGGAAAACCATCGGCATACGTGTAGGGCGGGCCTTTTGGGCTAAGGTCGTCGCTTACATTTGAAAAAAAAATAATATGCTTTTTATTAATCGAATCACGCATGCCATGTGTACTAAATACTTAATGATTTTGATGACAAAATTCAGGGGGAAAACCCTCGGCATACGTGTAGCGCGGGTCTCGAGGATTAGTGCCTACTACTACTTTTGTAATTTTTTTTTTCTTTTTTAATCAATCGAATCATGTATGCCTCGGAAACACTCAGTTATTCTTTGTAAAATGATTTATATATTTCAACGGCATACTTATTAATGAGGTCTAAAGTGGCAGCATACGTTAAAAAACACTTCAAAAATAGGGGTCATGTGTTACCCATCGAATCACGTATGCCCTTCGACATTTCACCTTATAATCATGCAATTGTTCCAAGTTTCAAGGGGCATACAAATCGTGCTGGGCAATAATCGTATAAAATTCGAATAAATGCTTACGACTAAATACGATGTATTAAAAAATTCGATATTATTTTTTATCAATGTAATCACGTATGCCCTTTGAAATTTAAACGTATAATCATACAATTATTTTAAAATTCAAGAGGCATACGAATTTAGAGGAACAATTGTATAAAAAAAAGCAGTATACCACATGTGATTTACAGAAAATGAAAATTTTGTAGTTTATTTAAATTTTAGAAGATTCGAAATAAACACGCCACTGGGCGAACTAGCGTCATGGTTTATTGACCTAAGACCTATTCTACATATCTACATTGCAAAGGTTCTCTTTTTGTTTTATGGCCGGGCGCTGCGGGGGGTAGGGCTCCAAAGAGAAACTTTGCATTACGACAAGTTTCCACCTCCTACTTTCCTACGCTGTTCAAAAATTTATCATATGAATTTTTGTAAACTTAACAAGATTTTTGTTTTACATGGTTAATATGTTTTTTTTATAATGACATCTGTTGTAGAAAATACAAACTATTAGCATGTTATTTGCAGGAGAAAAGCGATGAAGTACTTCGTATATTATAAAATTAGATATACAGGGTTATTGGTAATTCGACGTATTCCCGTTAGGAGGTGATAGGAGTGATTATTTGCGATAATTTTAACCCCCATATGCCTCATGCAAAAGTGAACCATTTTTGAGTTATCATGTTTTTTAGCTTTTTTCAAAATAAGTCAAAAATGCAACATCAAAAATTTATTAAAAAAAAGTATCAATTTAAATCTCATTATTTCTTGATTTATAAAAACGATTAAACACTGGTTATTTATCAATATTAAAACGAAAAAAACGTTATGAAACTTGGCTTGCAGATTATTTTAAAAACATAACCGTTTTCCTAGTTCTCCAACAATGCATAACAACTAGGAACTTATTTCAAAGAAACTGAAAAAAAAATTATCACAAAGGAAGCAGGCGGAAATTCGTATTCGAACTAAACTTAAGATCGCTATTTGAATATCTTGCAAATAGGTTTAATGCGCACCTAAGCCAATGCAGGAAGCAAACTGGCCTGCCAGTTTGCTTCCTGCATTGGCTCAATTGGATCAAGCTCTTCCATATTTCGATTCAAATTAAAAATGAAACTACAATCGTGAGTGTATTTACTTCAAAAAACACGGCGCCAATTTGTAAACAAAACCAATGCACGCGTGAAAAGTTTTTGAAAAAATAACTGAAAAGTTTGTTTTTTTTTTTCTTAACCTGCCAGTTTGCTTCCTGCATTGGCTTAGGTGCGCATTAAACCTATTTGCAAGATATTCAAATAGCGATCTTAAGTTTAGTTCGAATACGAATTTCCGCCTGCTTCCTTTGTGATCATTTTTTTTGCAGTTTCTTTGAAATAAGTTCCTAGTTGTTATGCATTGTTGGAGAGCTAAGAAAACGGTTATGTTTTTAAAATAATCTGCAAGCCAAGTTTCATAACGTTTTTTTTGCTTTTAAGGCATTTTAGTGGAAAATAATCTTAAAAAAATATTGAAATAATATCGTTTTTCGTCTCGTATTTTTAAATTTGGACCGATAATTGTTGTTTTAATATTGATAAATAACCAGTGTTTAATCGTTTTTATAAATCAGAAGAAATAATGAGATTTAAATTGATACTTTTTTTAAATAAATTTTTGATGTTGCATTTTTGACTTATTTTGAAAAAAACTAAAAAACATGATAACTCAAAAATGGTTCACTTTTCCATAATGCATATGGGGGTTAAAATTATCGGAAATAGTCACCCCTATCACCTCCTAACGGGAATACGTCGAATTACCAATAAACCTGTATAAGTATATATTATATATATTATAAGCTCAAGGTAATAAACATGAGCAACCCGTTTACTATATAAGTACAATGATTGCCCAACATCATTCGTAGTCCTTTGAAATTTTAAATAATTGTATGATTACACGTTAAAAATTCTAAGAGATACGTAATTAGATTGATGTAAAATAATATCGAATTTTATAATATATCTCTTATTTGCACGTGTTAATTACAATTTTATACTATGATTGCCCAGCACGATTCGTATGCCTCTTGAATTTTAAAATAATTGTATGATTATACGTTTAAATTTCAAAGGGCATATGTGATTACATTGATAAAGAATAATATCAAAGTTTTAAATATATCGTATTTAGTCGTAAGCATTTATTCGAATTTTATACGATGATTGCCCATCACGATTTGTATGTCCCTTGAATCTTGGAACAATTGCATGATTATAAGGTGAAATCTCGAAGGGCATACGTGATTCGATGGGTAAAAAAAAAATTCAAAATTTTGCAAATTTTCTGAATTTTTTTGCAGTTTTGACCCATGGTAATTGTATGCCATTTTGTATACCTTTATTTAAAGGTACAAACTGAATTTTTCAATAGGTTTCGTGAATGATTCGATTGATTAAAAAAGAAAAAAAAATTTACAAAAGTAGTAGTAGGCACTAATCCTCGAGACCCGCGCTACACGTATGCCGAGGGTTTTCCGTTGAATTTTGTCATCAAAATGATTATTTGGTACACATGGCATACGTGATTCGATTAATAAAAAGCATTTTTTTTTTCAAATGTAAGCGACGATCTTAGACCAAAAGACGCGCCCTACAAGTATGCCGATGGTTTTCCGATGGATTTTTTTTTACAAATCATCATTAAACGTGCATGGCATACGTGATTCAATTGATTAAAAATAGATTTTTTTTTATCTATTTGAAACTCAATTGTACGAGGCATGTCCCGCGATCACGATCTCGCACACCCGCGTCGTTAATCTACACCTACCAAATGACGAAAATCCTGAAGGACATACGTGATTCGATTGATCGAAAAAATCTGCACCTAGCTGCCGGTTTATATATACAACGACTTAGTAGAAACATTGGGGGACTCCTCCTCCTCCATATTCCACAGTTGCACGTTGGGCCAAAGAGTTTAAACTGGGTAGAACATCCACTGAAGATGAACATCGCGAAGTGCATCCACGTCTCTCACGGAAGATAACGGGAAAAAAGTTGAAGATATTGTCTTGATGGATCGAAAAATGACCGTGAGGCATGTTGCTCAGTCAGAGGGCTCTCATATGGCAGCATTCAAAGAATGTTTGCGAACGAATTCCGAACGAATAAAACGATTTTCCCATTCTTTCCTTTCAACTGCCTGTTGAAGTCGAAGAGGAAGTTTTTCACTTTTCTTCTAATCCAAGCTAATTCGTTTTACCGTGCCTAAATAAGTTTCATTTCAATAGTATGAACAACTATTTTTGCAATCCGCAACTTGCCCAATAACACAATGTTTTAATACGATCAACATTATATGCTCTTTTCTTTTACAGCTTATAAAAAAAATATATATATCATATATTTTTTTTATTTATGTAACTTTAGTCACTAGAACCAAAACCGTAAAAGATGGAATGAACGAAAAAAAATAATTGTTAGGTCGGATTTGACGTTTCTTAATTTTCATGCCGCTATAACTTTGTATCAACGTTCCTGATACCTAATACAAATTCAATTAAGTAAATGCTGAATAAAAAAACGTTGTTTATTTTGCTCACAACTGATCATTACACAAAACTACTTACTTTGATTTCTTTTAGTTAAAAACACAGATATTTTCTTATATATTCTCAAAAGAATTTTCTAAATAGACGTTGTTACAATGTTATGTCACGAGGCGTATTGCTCTAGTACTGCTATCATTTGCAATCGTTTCGTTACCAGAGGAAATCGATAATCGATTGAAATGTCGTAATAATCGAATAATTTATTTTTAATTTTAATTTATCATTATATTTTTTAAATAATTTTAGTTCTGTATTCTTTTTTTGTGTTTGCGTTTTAGTAAAATTGTATATAACAAAATTCAAGGACAGACTTTTTTGAAGCAAAGTAACATCGTTTATTGATCTTTCGTTTAAAAATAAACCACAATAATAATAACAGAATTAATCTTGAATGATTTTCAAGTTTAATTCTTTTACTTTTTTCGTCGAGCGTCGGCGACGAAGATAGCTCTACGGACATGGATCCAAGCTCAAAAAATGATTAAATATTTATTTTTTACCAATATCTTTTATTACAGTCTGCCTTTATTTACTACTAATACGTAATGTGCTTATTATAGTCTTAAATAAAGAAGTTTCTTGTACATTAGTCCAAAAAAATAAATATATCGAATTAAGTTTATTCATATACTTAAATATGTTTTACTGTAACAAATACCATATCTCAACAAACGTACTATGTAGCTAACAAACTAGTAATCATAAATGAATTATAATGATGTTATTATGAACATTATGAACTGCTAAAATGGCCATCCACAATGCGGTGTTGGTGCCAACTTTGTTGTACGGCAGTGAGGCCTGGATATGCCCGAAATCGAGTGAAAGTATGATAAATGCTGTGGAGATGCGGTCTCTCAGAAATATGTGCGGTGTTACGCTTGCGGACAGGATAAGCAATGACGAGATACGCAGTATGACAGGGTTGCACAACAGTGTTATTGTAAAAATGAAGAAAGGAATGCTTAGATGGTTCGGGCACATGGAAAGAATGAGTGATGAAAGACTGACGAAGAAAATATACAGAGCGAAAGTGAGTGGTAAAAGAAGCCAAGGAAGACCAAGGCTGACTTATGAAGATCAAATAGCCAGAGTGTTAGCAGACGGAAATGTCAAAAGCACTCGCATACCTAGGCGAAAATGTGTGAGGAGAATGATGAGATTTGAGGAAGCGAAAGAGGTGTGTAAGGACCGCGACTCCTGGCGCTCCGTCCTCTCTGGCTACCCCGTTGGGGATACAGCGTGAAGTTATGTTATGTTATGTTATTATGAACATCAAACAATGATATCGATTTTCGTTAAAATCGAAAAATAATCGAGATATATTTGTTTGGTCCCATAACTAGTCGCAGCCATGTGACAGATGTCAAATCCGACCTATTAAATCTCACGGACTATAGTATGTTTTCTTTGAGTTGCGTGTATATGTGGGGCAGTCGTCCGCATAGAGTAACTTATTATATACTGGTCGTCCGTCACTTTCATTCGTGAGTTCTTTTGAATGATACTTTGTCTTTTGAATTATACTTTGTGTTAAAGTGCGGCCTTATGCAGTCGCTCGTCGCTTGTTTTCGGCGACAAATTCAGTCACATGAAAGTATTTTAAATTTCCCGCGGCTTGAAAAAAATTCATTGACAAATCGCTGCGATAATAAATAGCGACTTCATGATTGATAGCAGAAATCAGCGTCAGTAAATACATCATAATCGAAAATTATAATCAGATAGACACGAGAGATTTTACCCCAGTTCTTTAGAATCTGGCACTTAAATACCTGACACCTACGGCTTCCTCTATACCTTCAGAGAGGGTGGCTTCTGCCGTAAATCTGGCGGTTCCTAACAATAGAAGCCGGCTGACAGCGAAGCATGTAAAGAACAGAGTTTTTCTACTTTCGCTACCGGACAAATACTGATTTGCCTGATATAATAAATAGATCTTAAAAATATTAGTTACAAGATAAAATTTTTGATATTTTTGTAATTTTGCCTAATAAAAAGGAATACTGATAAAAATACCTTCGTTTTTATTGAGATTTTTGTACATTAAAATAATATACATTTTGTATAAAAATTACTATTGATATTATTGAGCTAGGCTGAACTAAATATATTATTATTTTAAAATCGCAAAAATTTTTAAAAAATTTTTTTGATATATCGATATTTTTTCCTCGATATATCACGTCAATATTAATATTTTAATAAATATCAATACTTTTTCCTCTTCCGACTTCCGTATGAGCACCCACGTAGTCAGTCCTCTGAATCATAGTGTGATTGTTAAAAGAAATACATATTGACATATCTTCACGCTCTACCCATAAAAGTAACACACAGATCGGATCAATGATCGGATAGACATGTTAGAAGAGCGTGGTTATGATATACAGCACAAAGTACTTTATTATATACTGAAATAGAGAACTCTGTGCTTCAAATAGGTAACTGCATAACTAATGCCATCTGTTATCAACAGTTAGAACTACTGTATGTAAATATATAAAATGTAGGTATATTATTAATGAAACTATTTTAAAAAGAAGTAATTGGAACTTTATTACAATAATTACAATGTTCTTCAAAAAATTCTTTCTTCTGGTGATTTCATGATGATATATTATACTGCGGAATATTTTCTAATTTGTAGACAATATGTTAACGCCATAGCGCTGTCGTTCACATCTCATATCTATTACTACATTTACAAACTATTTAAACTAATAATCTACGTGACATGATAAACTCATTGCAATGACGCGTACGTAGGACAAGTGAAAAACAAAAGAAAATAACAAAACAAGTAAATAAGTCGTACCTAATTAATCTGTGAAATAAATAATTTTAGATAAATAATGATAACGATAACAAATAACTAATCTATTTTCTGCTTTCAAACGACGATCACAAGCTATTCAAACCTATTAATGTACTAGCGTACAGAGAAGAATCTTGCAGGCGAAGAAAATAATGTTTCAACAGGTTTACGGGGGGGAGGTGCGATATACTAGAAAATTGTTTATAAATTTGAAATTAAACCAATTTAAATATTAGTTTATAATTTATTTAGAGCGAGATCATTTACACATTTTAACCACATTTGGGATCGTTTTTCATTTCTTGAAAATGCGTAATGAATTTCAGCTTTGGAGCTCGTACATTTAACCACAGATGAAACATTTATCCGATATCAAGAGATATGTAAAAGTTTCACAAGTGACCAAACACTCATTAAAAGCTCCTTGATTAAAGCACCTACAAACAACATTGTAAGAATTTTAATTACGACCACTTGTTTACCAATTAGGGATGGCAATCTGAGATTGATTAATCGAAAAACCGATCTTTTGAAGTCCAAAAATCAATTTTTTTTGTTAATCTCGAGCAGTGATCAAGTGGATCCGATGCACAGACTTTCCAATGTAGGACACCCAAAAATCTAGTTTCCATTACGTTTCTATATTGGTAACAACGCAATTACAAAATAAAAGAGAAAAGTCGAGGTGGAATTTTGTTTTAATAAATTATACATACTATATCCATTGAGTATCTACAACGGGAAGTACGATTCGCAAGCATTCCCCTTTATCAAGGTGTAAATTAAAAAATTGCTACCGTGCAATAAAAACTAGTTTTGAATCTATTTCTTACCATTTCCATAATTAAATTCACTGCGATAAGCGCTCTGCAAAATGTCGTTTTATATCGGCAGGAGACGCAACGAAAAATCCGCCGCATTCAATCTAGCCAAGGACGGAATTGTACTGATTTCACAAGTAATTATAATTTTTCAGAATCGTGTCACTAAATCGATTAACCGAATTTCTTGCAAGAACTTATAACTCATTCTAAAATGTCATATCGTCATGTTAGTCATACAATAATGAACCTCGAATTGGCTTAAATTCGTACCTTACAGTTTTTAATTCGCAAATTGTACAAATTGTGACGTAAACGCACTCCCTAGCAAGACTATATATTTAGCTACTATTTTATTATAGACGCGTTACAAACAAAATTACAAATAAATCGTAAAATAAAGAAAAAACTATGTACTCCCCATGAGACTATGTCGTGGAAGCATTTAATTTCAGACCTTAACCGATCACGAATAAAATTTCTATGTTGTTTACCCGTATTTGTTAAAGTAAGGGCATGTTGTCGAATTTTTTGTGTGCGAAAGCGTAAAGATTAGTGTAAAGACACAATTGACCATTGGATTTGAGTGTTCCCAGTTACTTGTGGTATTATCTTTCCTCCTGCAAAAAATGACAGAATTTTTTAAATTAGAAATAACGCATATACCGCCTCTCGTTGTAGGTACTCAATGACTATAACGAACAATGCCGCCATCTTTGCGTTTTCGAAGGTAGATTTAGCACTTTTTTGAGTTATCTGTCTTTTATTTTTCTTTAGCAATATTCAAAAATCATAGATAGGTAGATGTTTGAGTAATTGGTCTTTTGAACATTGATTTTTTGCGAATCAATTCATTGAATGGCGATTTTGATCGATTTAAAAAATCAAATTTTATTGGAAATAATTTCTATCTCGATTGCAAATTAATACAAAAAATAAAAACACGAAATTACAAATGTATTAGTCATAGCAATATTTTTTCAAGTTACGTGATTAAGCTGATGTTTAATTGCCAATGCCTCAACAAATATGTACAAAACAAATTCTAGTGTATCGGACTTACAAACCTAAAATATTTTTGTAGCGTTACGTAATTTTTCTGTGAACATTGCTGTAGGACTTTTGGGCGGGAACGGTAGATGTGAGGTTGTCATTAACTTAGATTTTCTATTTTATACATTTTTAGGAGTTTTAAAGTACAACAGTGAATAGTATATTGTGTTTTAAAGTTCTGTGTAAGTGACAAGAATGGAGGAGATCTAAATAAGCATGTGTAGCTGAACTTTTCGCGCTCTTCCAAGAAGTCCTTTATAACTTCAATAAAGCCTATTAGGTATCACTTTACTGGACGAGTGTTATAGACCGGCAGCTAGGTGCAGATTTTTTCGATCAATCGAATCACGTATGCCCTTCAGGATTTTCGTCATTTAGTAGGTGTAGATTACCGACGCGGGTGTGCGAGATCGTGATCGCGGGACATGCCTCGTACAATTGAGTTTCAAATTGATAAAAAAAAAATCAATTTTTAATCAATTGAATCACGTATGCCATGCACGTTTAATGATGATTTGTAAAAAAAAATCCAGCGGGAAACCATCGGCATACGTGTAGGGCGGGTCTTTTGGGCTAAGATCGTCGCTTACATTTGAAAAAAAAAATGATTTTTATTAATCGAATCACGTATGCCATGTGTACCAAATAATCATTTTGATGACAAAATTCAACGGAAAACCCTCGGCATACGTGTAGCGCGGGTCTCGAGGATTAGTGCCTACTACTACTTTTGTAATTTTTTTTTCTTTTTTAATCAATCGAATCATGTATGCCTTGGAAACACTCAGTTATTCCTTGTAAAATGATTTATATATTTCAACGGCATACTTATTAATGAGGTCTAAAGTGGCAGCATACGTTAAAAAACACGTCAAAAATAGGGGTCATGTCTTACCCATCGAATCACGTATGCCCTTTGACATTTCACCTTATAAGCATGCAATTGTTCCAAGTTTCAAGGAGCATACAAATCGTGCTGGGCAATAATCGTATAAAATTCGAATAAATGCTTACGACTAAATACGATATATTGAAAAATTCGATATTATTTTTTATCAATGTAATCACGTATGCCCTTTGAAATTTAAACGTATAATCATACAATTATTTTAAAATTCAAGAGGCATACGAATTTAGAGGAACAATTGTATAAAAAAAAGCAGTATACCACATGTGATTTACAGAAAATGAAAATTTTGTAGTTTATTTAAATTTTGGAAGATTCGAAATAAACACGCCACTGGGCGAACTAGCGTCATGGTTTATTGACCTAAGACCTATTCTACATATCTACATTGCAAAGGTTCTCTTTTTGTTTTATGGCCGAGCGCTGCGGGGGGTAGGGCTCCAAAGAGAAACTTTGTATTACGACAAGTTTCCACCTCCTACTTTCCTACGCTGTTCAAAAATTTATCATATGAATTTTTGTAAACTTAACAAGATTTTTGTTTTAAATGGTTAATATGTTTTTTTTTATAGTGACATCTGTTGTAGAAAATACAAACTATTAGCACGTTATTTGCAAGAGAAAAGCGATGAAGTACTTCGAATTTTATACGATTATTGCCCAGCACGATTTGTATGCTCCTTGAAACTTGGAACAATTGCATGCTTATAAGGTGAAATGTCAAAGGGCATACGTGATTCGATGGGTAAGACATGACCCCTATTTTTGACGTGTTTTTTAACGTATGCTGCCACTTTAGACCTCATTAATAAGTATGCCGTTGAAATATATAAATCATTTTACAAGGAATAACTGAGTGTTTCCAAGGCATGATTCGATTGATTAAAAAAGAAAAAAAAATTACAAAAGTAGTAGTAGGCACTAATCCTCGAGACCCGCGCTACACGTATGCCGAGGGTTTTCCGTTGAATTTTGTCATCAAAATGATTATTTGGTACACATGGCATACGTGATTCGATTAATAAAAATCATTTTTTTTTTTTCAAATGTAAGCGACGATCTTAGCCCAAAAGACCCGCCCTACACGTATGCCGATGGTTTCCCGCTGGATTTTTTTTTACAAATCATCATTAAACGTGCATGGCATACGTGATTCAATTGATTAAAAATTGATTTTTTTTTTATCAATTTGAAACTCAATTGTACGAGGCATGTCCCGCGATCACGATCTCGCACACCCGCGTCGGTAATCTACACCTACTAAATGACGAAAATTCTGAAGGGCATACGTGATTCGATTGATCGAAAAAATCTGCACCTAGCTGCCGGTCTATTAGGGACAGTTAATTCTCCAGAAGTTACGTCATTATGCTGATGGTCTTGTTACCAATGCCTTAAGAATTATAAATAAATAAAATAATATAATTTCAAATTCTAGTTTCTAACGGAAATTATCTAAGATTACATTTTTTGTGTTACTGTTTGTTGTATATTGTTCCTGTTTCATTGAAAAATAATTACTTTTATTATTTAAATGAAAGAGAATTAGATACAACTGCAATTCTACTCAATAAGTAATACTTTTGACTAAATTTTAATATCGTACGTGATAATATATTGGTAAAGGTCGATGGCGCAGTTCAATTATCTAAACGAAATAAATAGTTTGGCTACAATGGATGGCCCTATTACAAGAGGACCACTGCAACGTTGGGCGAAAAAAACCAGTTATGAAAATATCAATCCATCGTTGAGTTCATCTTTCAAGAATTTGTCGAATGTAAATCTAAATGCCTGTAATCAATCTATGCAGAAGCTGTCCATATCAGCAAACCAAAGCTGTAATAATAGTGTATTGTCTAGTAATAAAACGCCTACAAGGGCAACTGAGAATAAAAAGGCCAAGAAAACTCCTTCCAAAAACAAATCCCCAGGTAAATTGTGTTTTTCTTTGTTTTCTTTTTATTTATAACTTCAGAATTACTTAATCCATAATTTTTATTATTATTTTAGGTCGTTCCACTACTCCTACTCCTAGTAAAGCTGGTAAAACACCCAACAAAGCTGACAGATTTATTCCTTCACGAAACAATTCAAACTATGACCTATGCCATTATATGGTAAGTTGTTCAAGTTTTTAATTTATTAAATATGTAAAAGTATGTGTAATTTTGTAATAATACAACTTTATAATCATTTAAATTCAAATTATTTAATGAAAAATTCATTTTTATTGATTAAATAATAAAATGAAAGTAATAGATTTATTTGAGTGGCTTGTTCTGTTTTTGTTATAATAAATACATATATCAAAAATATGTAAGGACCGTGGCGCTTGGTGCTCCATCCATTCTAACTGCCCTGTTAGGGATACAGCGTAAAGATGCATATATATCTATACATCAAAAAGTCAACTTTAAATCGCCAAAACAAATGGTCATTTTTGTATATTATCACAAATATTTTGAAAAGATGAGCCGTGATGATGACAAAAGTGAAGAAGTAGTAGCACAAACAGCAGCTGGTGAGGCTATCGGACGAGCTCTCACTGATGCTGAACCAGGCCGACTGCTACAGTACACATGTAAAGCACCAGCTGCACCAGAGGGCTACCAAAACAGGCTGAGAGTGGTTTATTCACAGGTATTATATATTATTTTGGTTATTGTACAAATTTTCATATACTTCATACAGAATCTTATGATTACATTTACAACTTCTTAGTTATACATATTCTAGAATCTAGGGGGTGGGTATGGTAGGGTGCTTCCAATTGTTCTCCTGTGGTACACCCACTGCATAAAGTTCATTTTTAATTATGACTAGACTGCAATTTATTTATTAATATCTTGCATTATAAATTATAGTGTTTGCCTCAATAAGGTTGAATACCCTGCAGTTTTTGATGGCAGTAAGACTTGGTAGTGTTTTGTAACATAGTGGTGATCATAATAGATCAATTTTGGTCACAGTAATACAGGTCTGGTGGGACCCACACAGCCACTTATATCAAATAAAAAACAAAAAAAACACTAGTGTAGATGAAGGATGAAGGAAAATATGGTTAACCCATGCCTAATTCTAATAAATGTTTGCTGTGATGAAAAAGTCAAATATGAAATTCTGCTATATAAAATATTTAGAACTGCGAGTTATAATTATTTTTCTAATTTATTACAGGCCAAAGTTCCATCTTCCGTAAAGAATACAACAAGATACATACCACAAGCACCTGATAGGATACTTGATGCACCTGATATTGTTGATGATTATTGTAAGTAACAATGTCTAAAAATATAAAATCATACTTACGTTTATGGAACTTAGTAAAATGTAATTACCTCGTGCATATTTTGAATTCTCCAAACTCAAAGCAAGAAAATCTTAATTTTTGTTTACTGGAATTCATGCTTTTGTTATTGTAGAAGTGAATTATGAATTATTGTATTAGTGAATTTGTATTCATTAAACTTTCTAAGTAACACGCCTGTGTATCTTATCTGAAGAAGTTTATTATCAGGTCAACTAACAAGCATGATCATGTGTACCAACCAAAAAAAAAAAATTCTATGTGAAAAGTTGTTTTCAATGTGGTAATATGTTAGTGAGTCGAAGGAAAAGATGTGGCAATTAAACTTGTTATAGTTTCAACTGTAATTATTTTCCATTATGAAAAACACTCATATGTATATGTGTAGCCAGTTATTAAATTCAAAAATTACCCCTTTTTACAGTTAATAAAAATTACTGTACTGATACTTATATAATAATATATATTTTTAAAGGTGGTAGAGCCATGGTACATTGCAGCACGAATAGGGCTGGCTCGCCCGGTAAAATACCACCCTTTCACAGAATATCGGCGTGAAATAACAGCATCTATTGCTGTTGTGTTTCATTCGGTGAGTGAGTGTCGGTGGCACATCACCCGCTCCGCTCCCCCTCCTTTCCCTATTTCCCTAAAGGCTGGCAACGCACCCGTGATTCTGATTCTCCGGATGTTGCGTGTGTCCATGGGCGGCGATTGGTTACACTCCATCAGGTGACCCGCTTGCTCGTTTGCCTCCTCTTTTATAAAAAAAAACGTATATTATAAAATACGTAAAATTAACATTTTTATACTGTTACAGATTTAAACCTAGTTGACTGGAGTGCATCAAATATACTAGCAGTAGCATTAGGCAATTCAGTATATCTGTGGAATGCTGGCACGGGCCAGATCGAGCAGCTTCTCACATTGGAAGGTTCAGAGACAGTTTGTTCAGTGAATTGGGTGCAGGGAGGTGGTTCACACCTTGCTGTTGGAACGTCATATGCCACTGTTGAATTATGGGATTGTGAAAAAATTAAGAGGTTAAGGGTATGTTTTCATTAATTAATAATTTTTATTAATTTTATCAATATTGAATTATGAAATTTTATATTTTGGCTACACACTCAGTTTTGCCTGCAGTAAGCATGACGTACGAAATTATTCAAATATTATTGAATAAAAAACAAACTGTATTGAGACACAGATTAGTTTACAGAAGCTACTTGTACTATGTGGCCACTGTTCCCTCTGTTTTCTTCAGTTTTGACTGAGCAAATTTTACTATGCGGGGAAACTGAGCTCTTAGCTGTACGATTAAGGTCTGGTAACAGCTGCAAGCTCAGTATTTTGACAAAAAATGCTTTGATGATGTGACCAACAAAAAATTTTTTATTATATTCTAATAATTTATTATTTCACTCATCTTTACAAGGTTAGCAGATATGTGTTGTTTTAAAATAATTTACCTAACGGAAATGAGGCTTAACTGACGATCCATACGCTCGAGTGGAACTGTTCAAACCAAAAATATGGCCTTGTATTAATCCTTAGAAAGTTAGTCCGCTTTCTTCATGTTTCTAAATAAATAAATAATAATCATCAACAGCATGAAAATTTTAACAAATTCAAAGTATTTATCAGTACTTATGTTTAAAATTATAGAGTACAGTTCAGTAAGATACAAATGATATGGTGCTTCGTTAATTTTCGTTCGCATAGACACTAAGAGACGATTGAAGAAAAAATCTGAAATGTTAATCCATTTTATAATCAATCTTATGCAACGGTCGTAAGGCGGAAAAATTATTGCAGTGCATTCAGTTTCTATTTCGCTCACTCAATATTGTATACTACGTTCCATTGAAATGGGTCATTTTTTATTAAGGTTTACCTTATTACATTTTTGAATCAAAATAATGACTTGAAGCTATAGGTATCTAATCAACAATGGACTGTAAAAGCAAAATCAAAAGTTCAAATTAAAACAAAAGATTGTTTTAATATACGACGTTTACCTAAAGACAAAAACAAGAAATTATTTAAATGTATATCATTCAATTTTCCTCAACTGTCTTTTTAAGGGACGTCATTTTTTAATGACGACATTATTTACTCTAATTTTTATGAAATAGTACGCTTAATTTGCAACTAAGTGTAACTTTAAAAAACCATATGCAGTCACAAAGACGTCTGACAAGACGCCAAATCAATCAACAAATGACAGCATAGATTTTAACGCTCATAGATGTCGCCTCAGGATGTAGCTAACTGATTGGTCCATCCATTTCCCGCGCCGTTAAAATGGTGTCTACTGCGCAGGTATATGGATAAGCCATATAAAATGTGTATTTCTGTACTAGCTGTTCCCGCAACTTCGCGTGGTCTTCGTTTTCCTATGTTATATAATTCAGAAACATTTGCGATCGTATGCAGAAAACCCACCAAACTTTCATTAGAAAGGCATAGAGGACAAACGTATAAAGAAACGTTCATTTTTATATAGATTGTTTTTTTTAGTGTTTTAGTACAGTATTATGATGTCACTACGTCAACAATAACTTTAATAGGTAGATACGCCGATGACATTGCATTTATTCCCATTAGTATGAGTACGACAATAGAACTTTTTAAATATTCGTTAGGTGATGGACGGTCACACCGGACGCGTAGGCTCCTTGGCATGGAACATGTACATATTGTCAACGGGCGCACGTGACGGACACATCGTGCATCACGACGTGCGACAGAGAGAGCACGTTATCTCCACAGTCAACGCACACACGCAAGAGGTAACCGCTATGACACATAATAGTGATTTGAAAGGGAGTGTTTTCATATTTAATATAACTAGGCCTCCAACTGAACCAATTAATTCTAGGCACTTATTTCGTCTCATTTGTAAACTTTTATTAACTACTTAGTTGGATTTCATTTTTATATTTTTTATTTGATACGCTGTACTTTCTTGTACTTTCATGTTTGTTAGCTTTGGACATTCTTTTGAGCAAACATTTTTGACATTGGGTTTTATTTTTATTATTTTTCATATTATTCTGTTATATTTTTGTCTCATAAGTTGCATATATTTGAAGCTGCCTTCTCAAGGTCTTGAATTTATTATTCATCACGATGAGGTCTCATGAAATTTTTTTAGTCCTTGACTTTATGTTTCTGACTCATTTCTGACTGAGAGTTTTACGTTTGATACCTGGGCAGGTAAATTTAAAAAACACTTTTGTAATTTACCCTGAAGCTAGGTGTTCTGGGTACTTTTCAAAATAGCTGTGTAACACCGATAATACAATCTTAGTGCTTAATTTAAAATCATGTCTACAGATTATTTTATTCAGTTCAGATTAGTTTATTTTTCTTACTTTTATAATTTTAGTAGTTTAGTTTAAGTAATATAAAAATAGCCAGGGTTAAAGTTAAATAATAGGAATCATGTAGGATATTATGATTCAATACAAAGAGCAAAATTACTTATAGCAATTGTCTGCCATAAGTCAATGTTACGCATAAAACAACTGGTCTTTGCTTCTTTTGTTGTAAATAAAATCCTGTAAAATAAGGAGGGTTGACAGATTAGAAATCTTACAGAATATATTCATTGCACAATAACTACTAAACTAACAAATGTTTTAATTGTATAGGTTATATTGTTATCTTTCTAGATCTGTGGATTGAAATGGTCACCTGACGGCCGATATCTCGCTTCTGGCGGCAATGACAACCTATTGAATATTTGGCCTCTAGAACAGGGTCAACACTATTCACAGACACAATATATCTACTCATTCAAGTAAGTATTATGGTAACATTATTTAGAATAATGTTAGATAAAAGAAAACTTAAAGGGTAGGTACCTAACCTACATTTAGTAATATACTTCATGGTAGTCACAATCAGAAATTCGGTTGTCAATAGAGATCAATCTTAACATTTTTTGCTACTAATAAGATTCAGAGCTGAATATACTGAGAATGTCTGGACTCGTTTACATCAAACCCAGCTAAAAATTCAATAACTGCAGATTTCAAACAGAAAAAAAGTTGCGGATCTTTCGATCTATTTGAGAGCTACAATGTCCTAGATAGTAATACAGACACAGACAGACAAAGATAAAATGTACGACATCTCTCTTTTTTGCGTCCAAGGTTAATAAATATTATTTGTCTGATTAAAATCGAATTCCAAACATATTTCATCACTTTTTGTGAACAATATACATTGTTTATGATAACAAACAACAATTTATAATAACATTTATTTTAAAATAACACAACACTGTTAGTAATTATTGCATAAAAATTGTTCTTGCCATCACTATTCAAGGCTATTGAACACTATTTATGAACATTGAACAATGTTTGTAAGTAAGAGTAATTTCTAATTTTAACAACACTGTAAAATCATATAACGTGTGTTTCGCACGCACTGGTGTTAATTAACTCCTATTTAACGTATTAGAATTTGTTGCGTAGGACGTGTCTACCTGTCTGGTGTATTGTCCATGAACACTTTACACTGTCCATGAACACTGTACACTGTCCATGAACACTGTATACTGTCCATGAACACTGTATACTGTACATGAAAATTGAACACTGTATCATCCATGAACACTGAACACTGTGTGCGGTCCATGAATGAACACTAAACACTGAACACTGTACACCGCTCAGCCAGCACCTAGCGGCCGTGAAGGGGCTGGCGTGGTGCCCGTGGAGCGCGGGCGTGCTGGCGTCGGGCGGCGGCACGGCCGACCGCACCATCCGCGTGTGGAACGTCAGCACCGGCGCCAACCTCAACACAGTCGACACCAGGTCGCAGGTTCGTTTGTGGGTAGTCACGGTTACCTGCCACTTCTAAAGCTTCCAATTTATCTATGCTACTGCATAAGTCTAGGGTCTGTCTGTAATTAAATTATTCTCTTAAATTTTGTGATAAATAATACTTTTAAGACTCGCTAACTTCGATTTGTTTAAATTTTTGTCGTCTCTGTATGTCCTTTTATAATTCAAGAACCGATGTTGATAAAAATTGGTATATAGTAAGAACATGCGATTGCGCATCTTTCGAAATCGAATGTCTACCCCTAAAGGGACGAAAAGGGGAACGAGACTTCGTATGGGAAATGCTAAACCGTTGAACCAATTATGATGAAATTTGGCACGGAGATTAGTTTGACATCAGAGATGGGACAAAGGCAAAGGACATCAAAAATCTACACCTAAGAAGGTGAAAATGGCAAATGCTAAACCTCGGTAATGATGGTGCAGTAATAGAAGTTTTTTTTATCAAAACGACATTTATCAAAAATGTAGCCCTAAAGGTGTGAAAAAGGGGATGAAACTGTACGGAAAATACTAAACCACTGAACTGATTATGATGTGGCATGCAGATAGTTTGAATTCTGGAAAGAGACATAGGCTACTTTTTATCAAAAACCTACCCCTAAGAAGGTGAAAAGAGGCATGAAATATTGAATAAGAAGTCCTAAACCGCTATAACCAATTATGAAATTTGGTACAGAAATAGTATGTGCCCAGAGGCAGACATCGGCTTTTTTCAAAATTAATCTTTGTACAAGTAATCTAACTTAATCCAGGAAAGCCATGAATAAATTTTCCGCGCAGACGAAGTCGCGGGTACAGCTAGTTTATTTATAAGATACACCAATGCTCTCATTAGCTAACATATTGCAATAAATAACAGCTACTCTTATAGGTGTACACAACATTTACTATTACTTCCCTGAGATATGAACATTTCGTGCAGTGTTATTCCTATGTTCATTGATTATATAGACATAATCTATATATGTATAATGAAAGTTTTTTTTTTCTTTGACCGCGATTAACTTGAAAACTACTGGACTGATCGGCATGGGGTCATGACCATTCGACGCGGAATTAGTTGTAGATGGTTATAGGCTACTTATTTTTTGAACTCCATAGACCCTTCACCATTTTTCAAACAAAAATGTACTATTACGTACAAAATTTTCACTTACGCCCAGCGAAGCGGGCGGGAAACGGCCTGTTACTCATACAGCATGCACATTAAAACGAGTAGATTATAATTTAAAATATTTAAAAGTTAAATGAAAGTAGCGTGTCATTACCCAGGGTTTAAGCTATGTTATACAAAATTTTATCAAAATCGGAAGGTTTTGAAGTTTTAGGAATATATTATTGTAATAGACAAAGAAAAATAGTGAGATAAGAAAAAATTTTCGTCATTCTTTCTATATTGCTTATTTTTTAGAATGAAAAAATCATGTTCACAGGTGTGTTCAATCTTATGGAGCACGCATTACAAGGAACTTATATCGGGCCACGGCTACGCTAATAATCAGTTGGTTATATGGAAGTACCCATTAATGACGAGAGTAGCCGAGTTGACGGGCCATATGGCCCGAGTTTTGCATCTCGCTCTGTCCCCGGATGGGACTACAGTGTTGTCGGCTGGAGCTGACGAGACACTAAGGTATGTTTTACATTATTTATTTACTGACATAAGTACGCTTTACAGATGCTATACAATATAGAAGGTTATTGTGAAAGGGGGTGTAAAACTGCCGGGGTTTCAACGTAGTACTGTTGATTGTTATATTGATATAATCATTGTAAGATATAATAATCATGGGATATGTTTATTTTGTATTTCATACAAAAAAAAACATTCATTTAATAGAAAAGAAAATGTACAACTAGGGTTGTTTGTACATTTACTTCGGAATATAGGCAAGGCATAATGATAGGTCATTATGCCCTATATTCCGAATGTTTGCTAGCGACGTAAGAACGGCGATATTAGGGTTGTCTCACCTTTATTTTTTGTAAACTGAGGTGTTACTCTAGAACTATGGACTTTTGGCGAAGTTGTAGAGCGCAAGTTTTCTGTTGTCATGGATACTTTAATGCCCTTTTGCATTTACCCATCCTTTTGAAATAACCTTTATGTATATATAATATATATAGTATATATGGTCTGTCTACTTTCGTCTCTGAGCTAGACACAGGTTCTTTTTATAAATTAAGTAGCGATCATGAGTCATGCTTATGAGCGCGGTTATCAATGCGCTAACGTTGGAATGCAATGATATTTTTTTTGCATTCTTTAATTTTCTAACATTAGCTTTTAAGTTATTGTTCCTGACACATGATATGGGTGAATAGTCTGGAAATACATATTTATTGTAATATTATTAGTGACTACCACCATTTCCACCCGTCTGCTCAAATATAAGAAATAGTTCAATAACTAAGATATTCAATAGCCAGGATCAGCTTGTCCTTAAAATAATGCCACTAAATTACCCATCCAGCAGGTGGTTGCACACAGAACTGGTTAATTTCCCGCTATAAGAGTGGTGTCCAAGTATTCTTAGCTCAATAGCTTTAAGATGAGAATCTGAAATTATAATATTTAAAGTTCAAGGTCATTAGTGCTTACCATATAAATTTTTCGATTTTGAAAAATGTTCTACATGATGTATAGTAATATATAGCGTTATATGCTTTGGCGCTCTATCTTCTTTGACTACCCCATTAGGGATACAGCGTGAGGATACCATATGTGTGTATGTATGCATGATATATGGAAGCCTCTTGTATCCTTTAAAAAAAGACTACTTTTATTGACCAATTTTAGACTTCCTTCTTTGGCAGAGCTTGACACAGTTCAAGGACACAGTTTGTTCCTTCGGTTACGAAAATATTGTTACTATGTAAAACACTGAATTATGCATTGTATGGACTCAATATTAAATACTTGTTATTTTAAATTTTTCGTTCCAGACTTTGGAAGTGCTTCATGTTGGATCCTTCCAAGAAAAAAGAGACCACCGACTCTAAAGCAGCAAAATCTCTGCTAAATTTAAACTCATTAATTAGATAATTTACTTATTTTGACTGCAAATTGTGATATAACATAAAAAGTAATTAAAAAAATTACCTTTTTTATCAACATGTTGTTGAAACCATTGATTAGATGTATCAATTTATTTATTCAACCTCGATGTTGCTTTGTTTTACAAATCTTTGATCCCTATGATTTTACCTAACTTGTATTTCACATCTATTTTATTATTTCTTTACTTCATTGACATGGCATTATCAATTAGCACAACTCTAAAATACTCGATTTGGAGCTGATATTCAATGTCGTAATTAATTTACACAAACTGAGTGAAGTTGAGGTCGTAAAATGTAAATAATTCTTCTACTGTTCTGTATTCTTAACCTTATGTTTAAAACTTTAGCTATAACATTTCATTACCTCGGCTTCCTTGTTTTAAGAACTTTTTACAACTATTGTGCAACTTTATTACGTCATTTTACGACTTGTAAGTGTTAATTAAGATTATTTTGTGATTTTATTATGAAAAAAATAAACGCATGTGTAAATCAAGAGTACTTTTTCTAAGCATCTGGTTTTCTTTTGTAATATACTTTAAATCAAACACGTTATTAAAGGTGTAAAAAATATTTTATTATCTATGTAAATATTGCAACACAGTGGAATGTTATGGAAAAATAAGACAAATAAAAATACACATGCAGAATAACGCGTTAGATAAAAACATAACTGTAGTACTTAAATATTTTTCTTTCAGTATGATTTTATATGTGATGTTTCGTTTCAAACCAAAAAAATGGAAGTGATTATTGACTAGAACTAGAAATTTCTAAGAACACAAATTCTAAAACGAGCGCAATTATTAAATGCACGAAAGGAACTAAAATAGAGCTGCATGAGAAGTATCTCCATCAAACTGTATAACAACCGATAATAACTTACATTTATATTTCATTGTACTTGACATGAATACTCGAAAATAATCGTTGCGAGTATTGTATAGCTGCCTCTAATCTCATTATATTTAAAAAACTAATACATCAACATTTTATTAGAAGCTATTAAAATCGATACTAAAAATAAAATCGATTGATCGACAGTTACACAACACTAAATATTCTTTAAGTCTAGACACACGTGCGAATAAACTTTATTTCAACTCTATAAGTAAGATCGTTCACTAGCAAATTTTTAAAAACCTTTAAACAATAACTTACAACTAACGAGAACACATCTAGTCTGAAAATCTCACATTACTTTTTTTATAAAATCATTATACCTAGATTACGAGAACATTAATAGTTAACAATCTTAATGTATTTTTTACTAAGCTCTGAAAATTATTGGTTTTTAAGTATACAATTTTAAGTAAATTCTTAATCTATTTTAAATAGGTATACATAGTTTTTATTGTAGAACTAACATGGCTCAAAAACGAAGATCAGCTGGCACCATTATCACTTAAGTAGGATTTAAATGTTATAAACTTATCAATAGTTTTTAAATTCTATTTAAATAATACAATGGTGTAGGCTGATTTGACACAATTCATTTATCAACACCAAGTTCACAATTTTATATCGTAAATATGTGCTTTTTGCTATTGTCTTGACAGACTTACCATTAATATACATATAACTAAGGACCAGTGTTGGGCAAAATATAATTGTAAAAACAATTACAATTAAAAATTGTAACATGTACAATTAAAAATTGCAATTGGAAAAACATTTTGTAGGCAAACAATTACAAATTATAACTGTTTTTACAATTACATTTTGCCCAACACTGCTAAGGACTAAATTATTACAATTTAAATTATATCGTTTTTAAAAATATAGCCCTCAGATTATTATCCGCGTTTATTATGTGCTATTTAAAGCCTTTCATAACATACACCTTTTATATTTATTTTTATATAAAAGGACTACACTTACTACCCATCTGGTACATGTAGCTAAAAATTATTGTAAGATAAAAATAAGGTGTTTATTCGATGTTAATAAATAAATAATGTAAAACTGTAAATAGTCTAATATTGTGCTTCTATAAAACCAGAGATTATTTAAATAGTGGAGTTATGAGATTCTTAACAATTCTTTTAGATAACAGACACTAAATAAGATCTAGGCGTTTAGTTAAATTAAAATTTAGCAAAAAAGAAAACAGAATTTAGAGACAAATGTAGAATGGTTATATACATAAAAATATTATGTTACTTCATACAATAAATCACAGTATGAAACTTGTTACTTTTACATTATTCCTATATGTTATAAATATTTAATCAATAGATATTACAGCAGTCCTGTAGCATTCATCAACAGTCTCGGTAAACACCCTTGGGTACCTTTGCACTTAAGTTCTTGGAATCTTTTGATATTTAAATCTGGGCGGTATAAAAACTGAACTCTGTCCCGCCACAGATTAATTAGTTACTAACGTAAATGTCCCGCCCGGGTTTGTTTCACTTAAAAAGTGATTTTGTCACTCTGTCGTTCCACGTGTCAAATTATTTCGACATCCAAATTCGGTTTGTGTGGGTGGGAGATATCTTGAAATTTATGTAGCAATGTTGGGGAATACTTTAATTAATAATGTTTGACAAAAATTACAAACTGCGTCAGATAATTCTGAACTATTGCTGTCGAAATACATTTTTAAGATAAGACTGATAATAAGTAGGACACATACATCTATAGGCTAACTTATTTTAAAATCAACGACTGCTGTTATTACTTTTGTACGGGCAAATATTGATGCAATACAATTACAATCCCATTACATACAATTGATAACAACATACAATTATATTGATAATAATTTGTATGTTTGAGTCACAGATTAATTAGTTTACTAACGTAAATTTGAATTGTGTATTGTGTATCTCTTCACACATACAAGGACGACCAAGGCTGACTTACAAAGATCAAATAGCCAGTGTTAGTTGACGGAAATGTCAATAGCACTCGCGTGCATAAGCGAAAATATGTGAGGAGGATTGTGATTTGAGGAGGCGAAAGAAGTATGTAAGGACCGGGATCGTGCGATGGCGTGCCATCTTCTCTGACTACTCCATTAGGGATACAGCGTGAGGATATGTATGCAGGTATGTAATTACGTATGTATCTAATTTGTTAATTTGTATGTTGTGCTTGGATCAATTTACACTGCTAATCTATATTTTATTTCGGCATTTTCGACTCGTAAGTTCTTTATCTGCCTTAAAGAGTTAACATTATATCACAGAGGCAAGGCTGCGTGCGTGGACGCTCCCTCCACTCCCTCCACTGTCCAGCACGGCGGACATGGCCACCGTGTTCGATATCGGCTCAGCGTCGCGCACTAACTGCTCGTGACTCGTGGTTAAGGCACCGCCATACTTAAAACTCCTACGTAAGCTCGACCGAATATTCTTAGCAGAGTCACTCTTCCTCATAAAGGATCGTCTCAAGTAGTCGCGAGTGAGAGATAACGTCGATGATCTCGGCCTGTGCGCTCTAGAGTCCGTCTCGTCCGTCACCGCTATAGAAGGCGTGGCGAAAACACCGCTGTATTCGGGAGGTTGTGATTCTATAGAAATGTGGCGTTCCCTGTCAACACTTTCGCTCAATGTGATATGGATTTGTGATGTATCGTCGTTTGGAGTTGGCTCCATTCGTGGTGATGTAATTCTAAAGAAAAAACAAATTTCATTTTTCTTAAATTTTACTTGATTGTGATATTAAATTAACACAGTATAGATCAGCGGTTCATAAACTTTTAAAAACCATGGAACACGCAATGAATCCCTTTTAATTTATGGAATCCCCTAGTAAATAAATAATAGATATTATCCACTGCAATTTAAAATAAGAATTAAATTCCTTTCCTACAAAAATAATTAATAAGTCTGAAATCGTATATTTATTGTATAGAATAAAAATAGTTCAGTGTTTATCAATGAGTATGCTTAATAGATCAAGTTCCGCGAAGAAACGAATGTTGCCACAAATAATGGTAGCCAAAATATTCCAACGATTCAGTTACAAATGTAATACTCGCGGAACACTAGTGTCAGTGTCTTTTAAACAAAACCTTTGGGTTCCTTGAATCCACAATCGCTGGATAACTATTTTACACATACTACACAATAATTGAATTCCATAAAAGATGATTAATAATAATTGTTCGATAAAAACACCAATAATAGGGCCACAGACAAAGCGCTACATAAAGAACGGGGAGGAGCAGCTAAGATTCCCATAAAATTTAGAATGTTTATATCCTAAGTTGACCTGTTATGGGGCCTAATTGCGTAACTTCCTCTTAACAGAAAATTAATATCAATTTGATAATTTAAATTTAATGAACGGCGAAACAAACGAACATCCATTTCAAATCAAAGAAGTTTGCGCAATTAGATACCGGGCTTCGAGAAACCAAGACTACTAATGGCTCCTCTACATGTTGACTAATGAAGATGGACACACCAAACATTGGCGAACATTGGTCATCTTGGTAGTGCTTTAATAACATCTACTAATGTGATCCATAAACAGTTCTACACGCTGGCCAATGTTATTTCATACCAAGAATCATAATGGAATCAATTTCTTCGAGTAAACCTAATTACAAGGTGTTTTTGAATGTCAAATCAACTTTAGTTCAAAGAGAAAACCTGGACACTGGGAATAACCGACAATAAACTCAGTCAGCTATAATTTTTACAATAGATTTATTAAAATCTATTAAAATACAATATTCAGAAAGCCAGTAAATACATGTGTAGAGAAGATCTTTTCCTGACTATTTTTTTTTTAACAAATTCGTTTATAGTATGATTATCTAAACGATATATGGTTTATAACAAATCTAATTTTTTTTCTGTTAATTGAGTAACTTCTTGAGGAACTTTATCATAAAAACGAATGCAGTTACCCAAAAATGAAACGTTTGACTTATGTAATTTAAATTTTGGAATAACTAATTTATCGCTTGGGTTTTCATACCATTAAAACCTTTCTTTTTAAACGGATCTATATTTTTTCTCATATACATAATAATTTCAAAGATGTATAAGGACGCCAAGGTCAATATATCAGTCTTTAAAACGATCTCTTAGTGATTCTGGTGCATTTGTACTGTATCTCTAGATGGTATGTGATGCTCTTTTTCGTAAAATAAAAATGAAGGTAATATGCGCCACTGATTCCCGCAGCAGAAGGCCATAGGACATTAGGCTATGAAAATATGCGTGCGTGACTAAGAAAGGTACTACAGACACAGCTGAACATGAGATATATTTATTGTTGTGGATACTAGTAGGCAAAACGCCTTAGATTTACGAGTATTTTGCAAATAATTATTTCAGTTCTGCAATGTTTTGACTGTCGGGTCGATCACGAGTTGACACGAATTACACTGACACTGCGAGGTTGCCAACTTATTATAGCTAACCGTTTTACTCATGGTTACGCCCAATGAGATAGAGAAATACGGAAAGTCGTTGATACACTATGATAAGAGCGGCAACTCAATACGGTTTCATCTATTGTGAATAAATAAATAAATAAATACTCCAGACAATAACAAAGATTGTGTGACCCCATACTAAGCGGTAAGCTTGTACTATGGGTATCACACAACGAACTCTGGGGGAGTTCCTAGTAACACCCAGACTCCAAGCCAATTTAGAAAAGTTCGTTTCCTAAATTGGCCTGACCGGGGTTGAACCCGGGACCCCAGCTTTGGAAAGAAGATGGATATACCACTGCGCCAACGGGCGAGTCAATGTTGTTGAATGTTGGTCCGAGAGACGCACTAATCTCGCAGCTATAAGAGAACAAGGGACTCACCTCCTAAGGGTCCTGAAGCTCCGTCGGATGGTGTTGAGCAGGCGAGCGCCGGTGGCGGTGGAGTAGGAGGGCGGGGGCGTGTACTTGGGCGGGGGGTCGGGCGCGGGGGGCGGGGGCGCGCCCGCCGCGACCGCCGCGAGCCCCGCGACCCCCGCGCGGGGGGCCGCGCCCGCGGGGCCGCTCTCGCTGGGGGCGCCCATGCGGGGCCGATACAGGTTTTGGACGCGCTGCAAACACGTTCGTTCTATTAGCAACGCGTATACAAACAGATAGCAACATCTACAGCCTGGTTTGCACTAGACTAGTAATTTAGACGAGTATCGAGTAATTTAGTAACTGTCTGTACAATGGTAATTTAGTTGAGCGGTTTACTAAGTAATTTAGTCAAGTAGTTCAGTGTAGTCATTTAGACTTATGGCGCAGTTAGACGACGTGAAAATTTTCTTGTGGCAGCCTCGCGGTTGATATTCTCATGTATTTATTAATAGCGAATGGCGAATGTAAACTATTCATTAAGCAACAACGTTCAAATTTCTGGGAACTACCCAACCGCGCCATCTCCGCGCAGTCGCTCACGGTCACCGCGCGTCTAAGTCAAAGTCAAATCAATTTATTCAAGTGAACCCAATTACAAGGTATTTTTGAACGTCGAATCTACTTTTAAATTATTTAAAACTTTCGTGAGACATTATTAACGCACTAATTATTAAATACGGCTTTACTCACGTATAATCGGTATATGTACCGACTAGTTTCGGACGTATTGGAGGTCCATTGTGCACTTCGTCTATGCGATTCTCAATTCCTAGAGTCGGAATTGACACACGTACGGCAGGTGTTAGAGTGCAATGGTTACAACTGGCGACAGAGTTGCCGGCTAGCAAACACGACCAGCAAACAACGGCCTCAGGTTGTAGAGCGAGTCCCGGCATATTTACCATACATGCGAGGGGTAACGGATCAAATTGGACACCTATTACGCCGTATATATAGCATCAGGACAATTTTCCGCCCCATGACACAGATTACAAGTCTTCTCCGATCGCCTAAGGATCGGGACCCTCTAGATAGCCCTGGCGTCTACGAAATTCCATGCGATTGCGGCAAAAGCTACATTGGAGAAACGGGACGCAATATCAATACGAGGCTCACCGAGCACATCCGCAGTGTACGTAAAATGGACAGCAACACCTCGGCGGTGGCAGAGCACGCCCTCAACTCCGACACCTCACATTATATTAGGTTCGATAAGGTGAAAGTGTTGGCTCGCGAAAAGAACTTTGTATCACGCAAGCTCCTTGAAGCCATCGAAATCGACCGCCGGCCTAATTTTAATAGAGACAAGGGATGGGCCCTGCCGCTTACTTGGAAACCCGTGTTGTTAGACGCGACGCGGAATAAGAACGATAGTGCTGACGAGTATGTAGCGGACATTTTGTGCGCCCGTAAACACCAATATTGACGTAGACGCATCGGTCTCGCCGAGTTCGTCACCATCGCCGGCGGAGCCCGCGGCTCGCGGCCCGCGCCCTGTCGCGCCGCACCCCGCACCCCGCACGTTGCGAGCTCAGGGCGGCTCAGGCGCGCAGTGCGAGACGGGGCGCGGCCGCGAACTCATCCCACTCACCCTGATGATGGACCTCCAATAGGGCCGAAACTAGTCGGTACCTATACCGATTATACGTGAGTAAAGCCGTATTTAATAATTAGTGCGTCGAATCTACTTTATTTCTCTTTTGCAGCAGCCTCGCGGCGACCACATTGCCAGCACGAGGAAATTCGTGTCGAATAAACGCGTCCTAATCTAATGTCTCTAGTTTAGTTCTATTTTTATCGGCGAGTAGCGCCCCTCACCACGCGTCACTGCTGAGTGGTTAATCGACTAAAGTCCAAATCTGTCGTTTTAGTTGAGCTCATTAGCGGCTACAAACTTTAACATTTGTTTCGAAATGTGCGACACGAACAAGAGTACTTGTGAAATATTAACTAAATCGTAGCTCCTACTTCATCTCTTCTATTAATCCATTTTCGGATCCATAGCCTTCCTTTCTTTATCACAAAATTTTCTTCTTCCACGTTTTCTAAAATAGCCATTACCGTAAACAAACTATATTAACTTATTCATTTATTACGTTGAAGCCTGTTCATCTGTTTACTGTACACGACAGTAGACAGAACGATTGTTGTGCCAGCAGCGAGTATTTTAATTATTAAATTACTCGCCACTTGACTAAATGCTAGCGTAATCCGAACTAGCCTTAACTTAATTTTTATATACGCCGTGAATACATTCGTTATATTAGCAATGCGTACACCAATATAGACAGCAACATCTAACTTAATTTTATTTTATTGATATAATATGAGTACCTACAAATGAGAAGAATATCATGAAGTTCAAAATAATCAAGATGTATGTTGAAGCCTAGATGATGGCTTAAATTGGTTGAAAACATAATTTCTGTCCGTACAAATGCGTTTACTAACATTGGAAAAGTTTTCAACCAATGATTCTTACCAATTCTTCCATATATTCGATGGTTTCGTAGTCCTTGCAGCGTAAAAATATTAATAATTTTCTTACAAAAGCAAATCATAATAACTTATCAGACATAAGGAAAAAATATATTTGTGTACATATCGTCAGGACAGTGCAATAGTGCGTAACTAACTCTGGTTAAATACTGCATTATATAAACCTTTTCCAAGTTGTGAAAGTCCTAGAGATAAAGCATAAATTACTACAGTCGGCAACAAAAGCAGTTGATCAGAATAAAATCTAAAGTAGACAATTATGATTCACTGAATTTTTGTATATGGATAACTACAATAAGTCGCGTTACTTGGCTGTAATTTTGTCTAAACCTTACAAAAAAGAAACTTTATTGTCGTCATACGTTTAGGACCTTTGAACTTAAGTAATTGCGATTATATTACGTAATTTATTAATGGATGTATCCTATTCACTATTCTAACCTCCCACCCTCTCTACTCCAAATTCCAATGTCAAGTCTGAATACGATCATGTTGGTATCGCTGATGCAAAAATTTAACATAGCTAGCTACGCGTCACTGCATTATCCAGAACGATAAACGAGTTACTTTCCAACTTAAATTACCTCCAATATATCGGGTGGGCCTTTACTCATATATCGCCATGTTTGAATGAAAGCAGCGATGGGGACTATCAACAGAGCACTCTGCTGCATCAATACCGCTACTTGTCGCGTCCAAATCGGCCAATAGCTGAAATAAATATAAAATAAGCGATCACTGCATTTTCTTTTTCCATTCTCGAATACCTACCATTTGGCAATTCTACAATTTATGGTCTAAATATAATTCTCTACGAGTCGAAATGATCATATCAGAGCTCGGAACAGCTTAAAAATTACCGGTTAATACAGGTAAAGGCCCATTTTAAAAGTTTATTTATCAGTTATCAGTCTACACGGGTCAATATCGTTAAACACAGGTTAATACAGTTTTTAAATCTGATTTGAACCACAATTAACCGGTGTTTTTAAACCCGGATCAAAACGATTTTAAACCCTGAATCATGCTAAGAATACGCGATTTTAAATATCAATATTCAAGTTGACCTCGTTTAACAATACCCTTTTGTTACACGTTAAAATTCCATCATAGCAGAAATTCACGCAGACGCTGAAAATACTTGTGCCGCTATTGGTATACGGTTTATTTATATTACTATTTCCGCCAATTTTGACAATTAACTCACAATATTGTATTTGTCAATTTTTAATTGTCAATTACATGATTAGTGATTACATAAACTAGAAGTCGCCCTGTGGTCGAAATTCGACCGGAAATAGAACCTTATAGCTCTTTGGCGACAATCTACTTTGTGCGACTGTTTGATCCAAGGAGGTTACTTCATATGATTACAAACAATGATGTTATAATACAAAAGAGGTAGATAGGTTACGTTAGTACTAATCCAAGTAAAATATTGTTACGTTACAAAGTTAGACAAATATACATTGCACTGCGTCGCTATGTAATGTAAAAATTAATTGCATTTCAAACTAACAAATCACATAGCTCTCTAAATCATTGTGATTGGTCAATTTCAATTTCTTACTGCATTTTAAGCGAATCCGTGACTACTTCATAGAATATTAGTAATTAATGCCACAGAACAGACATTTTCAAAAAATATGATTGATGCCTAATGGGTTTAGACAGTAAAAAATGGTTTGCTTTTTTCCAATTTCGTTTTTCTTGAATCGTGTACATGAGAACAGATTTATTTATATAGATCTCCAAAATTTTTTTATTATAAATTTGATGATGAAAATGAAACAACTATTTTGATATAAAATAGATATTATTAAATAAAAATATAGCAATTATTATTTCTTATTATCTTCAAATAAATTTAATTCGTTTCTTTTGCCTTTTTGATATTTTTTTTCCATTTTGGGTTATTTTTATGCATAGAATGAAGTCGGCTTTGCATTGTATTTTTATATTATTGCTTTTAAGAAATGTAAAAGTCGGTGGCTCCGTCATCACATGATCATGTATATTATAAAAAACGTTTAGATTATTAAAAGATTTTAGAATTTAGGATACGCAATAGGCACTGCGTGACATTGTTGCTTCTGTAACATTACTTTTTATATTCTTTAACCAAGTCCAGGTTGGCTTATTAGCAAAGTTTTGGGGTGCCATTTTTCGAGCGCATGTAACGCATCTACCTCTTTTGTAAATATGACATCATTGATTCCAAACTATTATGAGTTTGACATTGACAGTCTTTTTGACAGTATGAACGTAAACAATGAACGTTAAAGGGTGGCTTGCACCAACTTAATGTACTTATTTGTAACACATATTACATGATAATTTTAACTTTCTCCAGTCCTTCAAGTAAACTATAAGTTTACTAAATTTTACATTCCTCCGTCCGCGCAATTTTCTTAAAAAGGGAATCAAAGTTTTCGTTTCACGTATTATTATATAGATTGTACTATTGACTAAAGTGATAATTGTAATTTACTTTCAACTCTATGACAAAGTTTACGCTAATTAATCCGTGATAAAGATATAATTAAGGCTTATGAGTTATAACTTATAATACATATAATCGGTTACATTCGCGAGCCATTTGTATAACTCTGTACAAACATTATCAATGTAACTTAGAAAAAATTTCGTCATTTTGTGACTGACTACCCATGGAATGTATGCTATTTCTTGTTTTGAACAAAACCTTTTGAAACAATATACGTATAACGTATATCTATATAAAAATTATATACAAATTTAGCTTCCGTATGTTTGTGTCCACAAAACTCAAAAACTATCCGATGGATTGACTTGAAATTTATTCACAACATAGCTTTTGAACATGAGAGTGTTTACACATAAAAATTTAGCTTACGGAAGCATACAGATAACCATACGGATGTTTGTGTCCACAAAACTCGAAAACTAGACGATGGCTGAGCCACAGCGATGCGTGGCCGGCACGCTTATTACGTAACTCGCAGTCAGCATGCGACAGCCAACATCGCGCGATATCTGCTGTCAAAATGAGAATTCGTTAATGTAATTTGTATAGTGGCGCTAAATCTACCGCGAAAAGTGCACTTTACGGTCATAGAATAATAGATACGCAATCGTCATACATGATATCAATTTTTTATTACAATTAGTCACCGTCGCGTAGTGATCGCGTGGCTGTCGCTGTCTGCAAATTTTTAGGTAATAACCCCGCGGGTTCAGCTAGTATGTAATAAAATGTCGATGTTCAATCCGATATTACTTCATAAAACACTTACCCAGTAGGTTTTCGCCAGCTATAAAGTTGTCGTTGCTGACCGATACGGAAATCCATCACGCAAATAGCCTGAAAAAAACCGAAAAAAGAATGTACAGTCTTATTTATTAGTTATAGTTTTAAACAATTATGTTAAACCACATATTTATATGGTCAGCTCATACTTTTCAATAAACTGAGCAATACGATTTACATTGGCCGTTAAATGAGAAATGTCATGTTAAGCTGTGTATTTTGTATTGTGTCCTTCCCCTAGTCACGCACATTAGTAAAAAATCTGGAAATTCGGTCAACAAAAAAGGACACTTTAAGGACACGCTTTTAGAGCAAATGCTCCGTCCATTGGGATACTTGGTCCGAGGATATATATAAAAAACAATGTATGTATGTTCCTTATGGACTCCGAAACGGCTGGACCAATTTCGATGAAATTTTCAGGGAATCTTCAGATTGGCCTAGCGGGTGATCCTGTAAAGTTTGGTAGCGATCGGATCAGTAGAATTTTTTGTTTTTTTTTTGCAGTATCAATGACAGTTTTGCTGTCGATACGCTATTGTTTTCATAGCAGCCATATTACATTGAAATGTGCAGTTACGAGTTGAAAATAAAATCATCATATGTTAATAATTATAAAAACTGTTTAATTTATTTTAACTTCAACTAACGCCCAGTGAAGCGGGCCCCGTGTTTGCTAGTAAGCTATAAAGTGACTCACACACAACAGCACTGGCAACACCACGGTCCACGTAAAGCTCAGTAGCGCCGCCAGCGTCGCGGAGAGGCGAGTGCGCGCGCAGTACAAAGCCCCCACCACCTGTGCATTATAATATCATACAAACTAGTATCGCATGTGTGCCACATGCGTCTAATTAATAGTCTGTAAAATAAGGAAATTCTAATTGTTTTTCACATAATTGGAATTTATTAAAAAAAAAGGATGTCTGCTCCTTATGTTTTACCTTTTTTGCCATGTCAGGAAATGCTTTAAGCATCTCTGTCTGCTAAAGGACGGCGGGGAGGATATATGGGACTCCACGGCAGGTTACCCGCCAAAACCAAACGGTGTTCCTCGGGCGCCATTTGTCGGGCTGCGGGCACGCTTTCGCACTCATCCGCGGCCCCGGATTGTTTTATTTTACCTGCCTTAATCTCCATGATTTTTTTGTGGCACAATACCTTTCCAATGTAAGTTTAATTTGCCTCCTTTCATAATAAATACTAAAAAATGTACGATTTCCGATATGTGGAAATTGTGTTGTTCTCTTATTTTTTAACTCTTAATCTCATTTTTCCCCTAACTTACCAGGTGAGCCCCACAATTTCACTGACCACCTTGACCTTCTTTGACTTTTAAGAAAGTGGATACTGAAGTCTCGTAAAAGTTCTTCATATAAAGTTTAAAAAATTAACCAATCTTTGTACAACTATTCGTAGATATATCACTTCGTAAAATAGCTGTCCCGCGATTTCAAACATGTGGAAATTTATTTTGATTTTTTGAAAATTTTTCGTTGCTTTCCCGGGTTAGAGGTAATTAATAAAAATATAGCCTACATCTGTTTCCATGCACATATTATCACTGTACCAAAGTTCATAATAATCGGTTCAGTAATTTATCCGTTCCCATATAAGGTTTCATCTCTCTTTTCACCCCTTTGGGAGTCGATTTTTGATAAAAAAGTAGACTGTTTGATAAAAAATCTATTTCTTTATTAAATTTCATCACAATAGGTTCAGCGGTTTTGCATTTAGAGCTAGGGTTTGGATGAGAAAGTATCGTATGTCCATCGCCTGGTATCAAACTATCTCCATGCTCATCAAAATCGGTCTGGCGGATTAACCGTCAAAACGTAACAGATAAATAGGAGACTTTCGCATTTATAATATTAGTATGGATATTTTATCTAGGCTGTATAAACTTCTTTTAAATGGCAATCTTACCACGTCAGGCGAATAAGGGCGGCCACGCACGACGAACACGCCCACTACTAGTGAGACCTGCACCGCGCACTGCCACCAAGAGCCCACCCACACGTAGTCTACGAAGTGGACTAGCCTTATGCCGGCCTGCAAGCGATGTAGTCAAAGTCAAATCAATTTATTCAAGTAAACTCAATTACAAAGTATTTTTGAACGTAAAATCTACTTTAGTTCGGTTCAAATAGAAAACCTGGACACTGAGAAGAACCGACAAAAAACTCAGTCAGGTATCATTTTTTCAACTTCATTTTACAAACTGTTTATTAAAATACAATATTTTCATTAAGCGAGTAAACGCATGTCCAGAGAACATCATTTTCAGACTATTGTTTTATCTTCAATAAAATCGTTTATTTTATAGTATGATTGTCTAGTCAATGTACGTTTTAAAACCAATCTAAATTTATTCTCTGTTAATTGAGTAATTTCTTGAGGAACTTTATTATAAAAACGAATGTAGTTACCCAAAAATGAAACGTTTGACTTTTGTAATTCAAATTTTGGAATAATCATTTTACCACGACCTCGGGTTTCCATACCATTCATATCGCCCTTCTTTTCAACAGATCTATATTTTTCCTCGTATACATAATAAGTTCAAAGATGTATAAAGAGGGCAAGGTGAGGACATTAATGTCTTTAAAACGATCTTTAATCGATTCTCGTGCATTCATACTGTAGATGGCACGTATTGCTCTTTTTTGTAAAATGAAAATGGAGTTAATATGCGCCGCTGATCCCCACAGCATAAGGGCGTAGGACATTAAGACTGTGAAAATGTGCAAAGTACACCAGCCTTGCCGTATCCACAGCTGTCATTTGCCTAATGTGTCTAATTGCATATACCGCAGAACCGAGCTTACTAGCCAATGCCCCATATGGTCCGCCCACTGTAACTTGTTATCTACTGTTAAACCCAGAAAACTGGTTGACTTAACGAATTCTAATTGTTTCCCACCCAGTTCTACTTTATCATGGATTCTGGGTACATTAGAAAGGAAAAATGTAATACATTTAGTTTTTTGTGCATTCAGTAGTAAATTATTAGCAGCGAACCATTTCGAGACATCTGTTAGGATCCTGTTTACCCAAGTAATATCTAGATCTTTTCTGTCTAGTTTAAATAACAATGAGGTATCATCAGCAAATAATACTGTTTCGCATAAGTCCCTGAGCATAAATGGGAAATCGTTAATATATACCAAAAACAGGAAAAGTCCCAAAATTGATCCTTTGGGATGTAAACAATAATAGTGGCAATGAATTCGTATCTTTTTTGCTATTTTCCACCTAGTCTCAAACTTGTTGATTGAGACGTGCCTCGCTTCTCGAACCTTCCACAAGAAATTCCAGAGACCGTATAAACTACTGTATTGAAATCCGAAACATCCTCATTTTTAGTGTTAGCTGACGAAAATGTCAAAGCACTCGCACCTAGGTGAAAATGTGTGACTAGACCGATAAGATTTGAAGAAGCGAAAGAAGAATGTGAGGATCACACTCTCCGTGTTCTCTGACTACCCCGTTAGGGATACAGCGTGAAATATGTATGTACTATTTAATGAATCTTAAAAGATGTATTCATTAATTTAAATAGATTACAAATATTTTCTATAACTTCGAAAATAAATTGATATCAAAAATAAAAATGATCAAATTACAGCAGGCAGTTACATTACTTGGCCTCAGTGTTGGGCAAAATGTAATTGTAGAAATATTTCGTTAGGCAAACAATTAACTTTTGCCCAACATTGCTTGGCCTCTGCTTGTGGCAGTCATTAACCACAAACAAGACCTCTAGAAGAAATATTTCTTTTTGAAATTTAAATATATTATTATAATACGATAGTAATTTTAAGTAAATTTTCAAATTAACTACAAAAGTATTATACTGCTTATTTTTTGACGATAAAGTGTAAAACTACTATATAGGAGCCCAATAACTGTGATTTTTACCCTATCCATAATAATTATTTTTAATAGGTAAAATTCGTAAAAGAAAAACGGCTTATTTTTATTATTATTTTTTTTTATGGCAAGAGGGGGTAAAACGAGCAAGCGAGTCACCTGATGGAAAGTGATCACCGCCGCCCATGGGCACCCGCAACGTCCGGGGAATCACGGGTGTGTTGCCGGCCTTTAAGGAAAGAGTAGGGCTCGTTTCTTGAAGGTTCCCAAGTCATATCGGTTCGGGAATACCGCCGTTATAAGCTGGTTCTACAAAATTGCCGTACGTAGTAGAAAATTTCGTAAAAAACGCAGTTGTAGACCGCCATCTATCAAGGTGGTGGGGATGGAAAGACAGTCGATTGTGTGACGCACGGTAATGGAATTCAGCAGTGGGCAGTACTCCGAACAATTTCTTAGAACATTCCCCATGATAGATGCGATAAAATATGCATAGGGACGCAATGTCTCTCCTCAGAGCCAGAGTCGAGCCGATCAGAGAGCACCGGATCGTCGATAACCCGAACCACTCTACATTCTATACGGTCAAAAGGAAGTTGATACTGGGGCGCTCCAGCCCAGAGATGGGAACAGTACCTATTCCATGTGAGGCCTAACCTGTGCCTTGTAAAGTTGTAGGGGATGGGTCGGGGTGAAATACTGTCCCGCTCTACTGAGTACAAAACAGCTTTTTCGATGCTAATTTAGCTTTACCTTCCAGATGACCGCGAATCTCACGCTTATAAATACTTGCTTTTGCCCGCGAATTCGTCCGCGTAGAATTTTTAAAAACGTAGCCCATATCTATAAAGTGTTGGAATAATCTACCCCCACCTTTAAGAAATTCCCTTTGTAAGGCAACTTTTAAATTAAAATGTAAAAAGTGGTTGTTGTTATACCAGAATAAGCCCTGATAGTGGTGGAGGTCCTGAGTGGCTGTTCGATAGCGGGAGGTGTAATTTTGGAGGTATGCTCTCTATTATTTGGTTGCACGACTTATTTATTTCATTTATTTATATCTTTATATTATCTTATTTATTATTTTATATTATTTTGTTTATTTTTTTTTATAGTACATGGTCATCATTTTATTATAAATTAGTATTTATTTATTTATTCTATAGTACCATCACATTTAGGCGCGACAGAATATCAGTGTTGCTCTCTGTAAATAGAGAGGCATTGGAACTGAGTCGTTGCCTTTTCACTGCCGCAGCATAGTGTTATGTTAATGTGTAACTTTGTTGGCATGGGCCGTGCGTTGTCGTTGTGAGTAGTGAATAGATGATTTTGTTCTTTCTTTCTTTCTATATCTTTCCCCTGACTTTAATCTATCTCCATGCTAAATTTCATCAAAATTAGTTCAGCGGTTTAGGCGTGAAAGTCGACCAGACAGACAGACTTTCGCATTTGTAATATTAGTGTGATATTAGTATGGATATAGGTTAAGATGTTTTAATAAAAAAAACTTAATTACTATGACATTTCATGTTAGAAAACTTAAAACTAGTATAAATTAATGTCATAATTTTTCTGAGAGAGTCACAAAGTACTGCTTTCGATGCTATTGTTTTGTTCAGTTGTTTGGTTGTGTTATAACTACACATTCACTAGCGGAAAGACTTGGAATTAAAATCTACAATACGACGTTTCATTCCATGTTCTTTTACAAAACTGATAAATATCAACCTGTCACATTGAATGTCGCAAAACATATATATATGAACCTACGCTACGTAATAAAGTTCAGTCATTTTGTGAACGTATTGGACGTCATTTAGTCGTACATAACGGAGCCGTTTTGGAAAACTACAAGTGATTCTGTAAAACAGCGGATTCTACGATTCCATTGGGACATACATATATTGATGCATATGCTGGTTATTGTATAACTTCTGAACGACTTCATCTATTGAGGTCATGCTCCCACAATGTACTCATATTAATTTGGTTATAATGTACATATGTACATGTCGATTAACAAGATCGAACTTTGTGTGGAAGAAACAACTTATTATTTTTAAGAGTTTATTAATACTCTCCACACATATTTTTAAGGTTCCATTAAGAAATGTTTTGGACAGTATTAATAAACTCTAAGTAAGTATAGAAAGATCATTTCTACTCACATCTGTACTAAGAAGTAATCCCATAGCGAGTCCAAACACACAGCTCAGAAATGTAATAGTTGTTTCCCAAACCCTCAACGCCTCGGCGTTAATTGCCATTATCCCAGTGATGACGCAGTGCCATATGGCCAATTGTTGAGCGATCCCGAACATTATTAGAATGAAATAAAATATCACCGCCCACGCTGGAGACAGCTGTAATTAAGAAATGTCGATAAATTAATTAAAACCAATTGAGAATAAAACTGAAAATAGAAACATACCTAGCAGTTGAAAAACAAGCATAAAAACAATTGTATGTTAATCTTACATTTCAACACATACCTATATAATGTGCGTAACATCACGCCATATCCCATTCGGCGTGTATAGAACAAGACAAAATATAATCACGACTTGAAATATTCCTGATATACATTAGGCGGTATTTGGAATTACAGAAGGCAAAGCATAATCATATAGCGACAGGTTGTTAAACCATTGCCGACACAAGGCTCTACATAATAAGGCCCATTGTTTGGCATACTTTTATGACCTGCGTGGAAATATAAGCAGCTGGCATATTTTATTTTCTCTCGCAGAATACCAGCATGGAAATAGGTTTTAATAGGATTGCACAAGAATTGCATGATTATATAACAGAAAAAATAAATTCGTAAAGCTCCTAAACTGAATTGTGTTCTGACCACACAATGCTATCGTCTTCAAAAATCTAAATTACACTTTATTTAATTACATTACACACACTTAGAAAATCATCAAAAAATATATTTTTTATTTTTAATTTTCATTTTGTTTACTTTCAAATCATCTAACAATGTTGTAGCAATGAAATAGCACTAGTTCAATTTTGAACTCTCAATTAATTTAGTTTAGAAATGTTTTTTTTTATATCTACGACCATAACAAAAAACTAATAAATAGGACAGAAATGTTGATAGAAACATTATTTTATGCATTAAAATTAAGGTAAGGTAATTGTATATTAAAAACTATTTTAATATAAATTATATACGTATATTGTTGAATTACATAATATTACTGATTTATTCGTTACTAACGTAAAATAATATGTACATATGTATTTTGTATGAACCTGGAAAATATTACCTGAACATAAAAAGTTGTCGTACCTTTTTAGTACTTATCTGTATGTTATGTTTTGGTTAAGGCAAATAAAATAAAGAGACCTTACATGATACAGCACAATTGGTCGAATGTCGATCACAGGCGATACTAGTTCGTATAAAAAGTCCTCGAAATTATTGAAAACATTTTTATATTTAAAGCGGACTTGATAGCAAAAATAATAAAATTACAGTGCATGCATAATTATGTATTTCATGAATTACGTATACTAAGTTATGTAAGATTAAACAGACTGTGACGAAACAGCATTATTTTAATTTATAATTAATGATGACTTAGCCTTGGATTAACATTCTTCTGAATAAAAAATTGTACACTATTGCAAGATAAGAGTTCATTGCGGTTTTGAAACATAAATAAGCACCTAACATATTCAGTCTTAGTAAACCTATAAAAAGAGGACGGAAATGAGAATTGCGAGCAAATATACTATTTAACTTAATAAAGACTTCTATTTATGTATAAACCACAAAACTTTACCAAATGCGTGTTCATTTCGTAAAATAAAAATTAATCTTATTTTTAACTAAGGCTCACCATATTAGCAGGCAACACTGCAAGTGTAGCGGGCACTATCTGTGTTGCCAGTTGTAGCGGTTGCCAGCCGCTAAGGGTTCTGGCGACATTGCCAGTCCTCCATACCGTCACGCCCACCAAACTACCGTAGTGGCCCATGTAACGAACTGGGGTTGACACTGCGCTTCCGGGCATGGGCTCTGACGTTGGCCACAGGAACTGATTTGATTTTACCGTTTCTGGAACATTGCGTAAATTAATTATTAAACAGGAACTGTGATGTTTCCAAGCAAGTTTCCATGCATTTCTCTTTCTCTACCTGAATGGGGTTCAAAAATGTACTCGTCGAAGTAGAAAATCACTAAATGCGTTCAGAAAGGCAATGTTACTCTTCGCAGTGAAGTTTCTGATGTACTTTTCAGCCAAAATTAGGTCTGATTCCGACCCACAATTAGCTTACTAATTTTTTTTCTATAAGTAAAAAGTTTTTTTTCTTTAAGTAACTTTTTTCTATAAGTAAAAAGCAACAACATTTTATGGTTACTCTGTAAACATTCACATTTTTTTTTTCATGTATACACATATCTATAAGCTGTATCTCTAATACGATAGACAGAGACATCGGAGTGAAAAGCATTGCAGTCCTTACATATCTCTTTCGTATCCCAAAACCTATTTCTTACATACTTTCACCATAGCACTAGTTATTTGATCAAACAATAATAAGACAACCTTGATCTTCCTTGACTTCCACTACCTATCTTCGTTTTGTATATTTCGTCAGTCGTTCTCTATACATGCCCGAATCATCTCAGCATTCCTTTCTTAATTTTTACAATAACGTAATAAACATATCTTAACCATGTTTTTTTTTGAAGCCAATGAGAAAAATATAAGTCATCTATAACTATATCTCTACCACAAACGACTTTCCGCTCCCAAATCCTTTTTTTTTTGGTAACGCAGGAGAAACCTGAACAAACGTACGAAACCCCCTGGGGAAGAGATTGGATTGTGGGGTCCTTATCCACTAAAACTCTTACGATGTTTAGATAAATTATTGATGCATTGTCGAGAGGCTGTGGGATCTCCTACGGAATGCACCAGAGCCCCTCTCGCGCTGTGCCGAAGAAGTTCTCGGGGAACAATTACAAGGGCCACCACGCACATTCGCAATGCCACGACAGCGAGGATCGGCTTTCGTCCTCGGGGTTGCATAGATGAACGATCGGAGCCCCCACTGCGATCGGCTACGACCCTAATGTCCCCTTTAGTGGGCTCTTTATAGACCAGCTCGCTCTCATAAACTGAATTTCAACATATGCGTAGAGTAATACCAAATTTATATTTACCAGCTGTTTATTCAATATTGGAAACAATTATACATAAATACAAAAAGCAATACTTCTGTTCAAATACCATTTTACAAAACGAAAACAGAAAGTACTAGTACAATAGGACACATTTTGGTACCATATATAAAAAGACAAAACATTTTTTTATTATTGACTAAAGAGGTGTGAATAAAGACAAGTGACCTTGTCTATTTTGGTCAAAGAGACTTTTATATGTTATCATAAAATTAAAACGTAGGTATAAATTGCGGTTAATACAGAAAATATTACAAGTAATTTTACTAAAATGGATTTAGGTGTTTATCTCTTAAGTTACAACTTTTTAATTCTGGAAATATGATAAGTATCTGATCCTCAGTCGGCTCTTAGACAGGCGAGGAAGTAATAGTATAAGTCGATAACTAAGGTCATACAACTGATAAAATTGTCCTGAAAGAATTATTATTTTGGAACTTACCAAAACTGCCTGGAATGTATGCATAACCATAGTTTCTCAGTATTTGCACGCATGTATTGGCCAAGAAGGAACCCAACAATAGAACTGCGAACGTAAAAGCTACAATACTAGCACTTTCTTTTTGTAACATTATATTAGTCTTGTTTTTAGCATTCTTGTGTGATGTTAGTTGCATTATACATGCTCCCAAAAGACCCCAAGTGAGAAATGTCTCCTGTGCCGCCGCCGCCCAACTCTGTAATATTAATTTTAATACATAGTATACAATCTATGAGATTAAAGAGATTCAAAATAGTAGAAAGGGCTCATTTTAGTAGACATTTCCGTGGGTGAACAAATACTTCACAGCAAAATGTAGATTTCCTACTCGCCATTCATGTTATATCTGTAATACTATTGTATGTAAAACAATATAACAAAGCCATGTGTAATAATAAATATAAACTAAGATTTTTTGAATTACTGTCTGTTTATTCACGTTCCATTGAAAAACTACTGAATTTTACATTAAAAAGCATGATTTGTTCATCTCTTCATAAACTTTATAAATAAAAAATGCAATTAACAATAATGAATAGCATATTGTAGACGACCTCGATGGTGCAGTGGTTTAGGTGTTGTATCCAAGTACAGTTCTGAGTTCGATTCCGGTCGGGTCAATTTAGGAAAGAACTTTTGTAAATTGTCTCGGGTCTGAGTGCATTAGGAGACGCCCCTAGTAGTCATTGTCTGGTTCTCACAGCACAGGGGAATGCCCTTAGTTTGAGACCAGATGATTGGTGTTTTGTTTGTTATTATTATCGTTAGTGAAAACTCAAAAGAACACACTACTTTTGTAGATGATATATCTATTAATAATAATAATATTACAAACAATTAAACAAATTGTATCATCTCTAATCAAGCACTAGGCTTGTATTATGGATACCGCAAAACGAACTGGGGGAGCTTGCAGAAAGACCCGGACTCCAAGCCATATTCAGAAAAATTCGTTTCCATCAAAACCGGGACTTCGGCTTGGATTGCTCTGCCATCGCGCCAACGAGTCGGTAAAATAAATCACACTACATTATTTCTAAATAAATTATACGAAGACCTGAATATTGTTTCGTCATGTTATCACTCTAAAAATCAAGTTTTAAGGCGAGGCATTGATAAATAATAATTTAATCCAAAATAGATCTTCTGGTCTATGCAAAAGTGCGCGCGCTTGTTTATGAAAAATACGAAAAAGTAGTTATTTTCGTTTATTTTAAAAACTATAATTAATTTTAAAAAATCCAACTGCAATTTTGAAGAATATGTTTAGATAAAAACTATACAGAGAATTTAGAAACATACATCGGTCGAAAAAAATGTAAATCTCTGTTTTAAAAGAGGTATTTTTGATATTTTTGTTGTGTTCGAAAAGTTAACCAATCGTGTATCGCAACTGTTAAAATGAAGTCAATGAAATGAAGAATCAGGTTACCAAATATCAATCTCATACGTTTTGTAGTCACTTAGAAAAATTGAGATCTCTGCCGTCAAAATTGCCAATGCGTCGCCTTAATTCTGTGATGGCTACAATAGAGCTTCATTGTGTTTCTTTGAAATTGGTAAAATGGCGCTCATCACCTTTTAATATACGTTAATTGTAGTACACTTACATTGCTGTTAATGAAGAACTCACTCCATTCGGTTTCAGAAAAAATATTTATTACCGAGTCGTAAGGTATAAGTGTAAGTAATTTGGTACACAACACAAGTGTCCCGCAAATGGGTAGAAATATTAGCATGTATACAGCCTGCAATAAAAATAATAGCTGAGCGTAACATTTTCACGGGTAATTAAGCTAATACTTCTGAATGTTAGTAAAAATGTATTCACCTTGCCGTAAGACCTCAATCCTTTACTAAGCGAAACAAAAACTATCATCCACACGACGGCCAAATTGAATGCAACTTGAAACTTTATCGTGCCAAAATACGAGTTATTGGACCCCCAACTCTTCTGTAGTACTTCTCCGTGGAAATATTGCGGCAGCGTTTCTTGTATTTTGAATGTACCGTTTCTAGCTGACAAATCTGAAAGTCGCACAATGCTGTAGTAATTGTTTTTGAATGAATGCAGAGCATCTCGCTTGTTGCTTCCTGGTTGAGTAAAACGAAAAAAGTAATTGACTAAATTGATTGCCGCGTTTGCGTCGGTCGGCCTTCATACATATTTCCTGTAATTCTTGTTAATTTATATTGACAGCGAAAACATATTTCCTGTAATTTCATATTGACAGCGAAAAGATATCTGAAAAGTTAACTCACCGTCATAACTGAATTCATGAGGTAAAGCCCATTTATATCTATCATCAGCATTTATAAAAGAGTCTCTGAAGTAAATGAATATCCAAGATAATCCTATAATGCTATACATTCCTATGATTGCTTGAGTGAGGAGTAACGACACTCCAACGCCTTGGAATATTGGCGATATCTTCCACATGTCCACAGGACCTGATTCCAGTACTTGGCCCAAACACAAGTACAATGTAAACAATGGTATTCCAATCAAGAATGATAATATAAAAAACTGTATTATGAAGCATGCTGTAACAGAACAGTAAGTGATAAATTACAATATAGTTCATTGAAACAAAGCAGTTTTAGCAAATCAAATTCAGGTAAACATTTTTCACAAAATTGTACAATAAAGCGTTCTAAATCTCTCTATTAGTTATTTTCGCTTCTTTCGTAAACAATGGTGAGAATCTACTATAATCAAAAGAGAGATTGTATGTGTTTTTTAATGTACTTATCTTGTGTAGAAATATTTCTACAAAATTATACCTACATTGTAAGTTTGTAACAAATTATACATTATAAGTAGTTCCATGTATTTACGAAGATATATCTTAGAACGTGGACATCTATACTAAAATAATATAGAGGTAAAGTATGCAAGTTTGTATGTCTTCGAAACTACTCATCCGATTTCAAAAATTTTTTCACCTTTCATATTTAGAATAGATCTTCAGGGTGGTCATAGGTTGTATATTATTCCGTTAAAAGTCACGCTCGCGAAGTCGCGGGCTACAGCTATATTTCATAAGTCGAACTTTATATTTTTATTCAAATAATTATTATGCATAAGATATATTTCAAAGCCGCATATTTAAGTGATTGCGGGCAAAAACTAATATTTTGTAGCAATAACACATAAAATAATAAGTTATAATATACTAATAAATAAATAATAAGTAATAACAATACCTACACCAATTATAAAGCCCCAAACTGAACTAAGCTTGCATTGAATGGTCTGAATTAAGCTTGAATTGTTGGCTTGAATGAGTACCACACAAGCTGGGGAAGTACTTAGATACCTAGTAAACACCAAGACAATTTGGAAAGCTTCTTTCCTAAATTGATCTGGTCAGGACTACCTATAACCAAGACTCCACTTAGAGGCAGATGGGCAAGTCTTATTATTTCAAATAAAAACGAAACCATCGTGTAATAAACATAGTCAAAAAATTGTATATGGGACATTACAGCCTTACTTGAACTGTGTGTATTTTACAAGAATGAAGCGACTTATGGAGACGAAAGAAGTACGTAAGGATCGTGATGCTTGGCGCTCAATTCTCTCTGACTACCCCAATAGGGATACAGTGTGAAGTGTATGTGTGTATGTACTTTATTTCGATACTGTTACACTAATTAATCTGTGCTGTTACTAATATCTTTACTAATACTTTTCTTATCTAGTAATTTTATTTAATCGTAAGCTTGTGAACAGTGAAGCCTACGCTATCTATATCGAGTATCGAGTAATTAAAAGTTGGAAATCTATAAGGGGTACATAACATAACATGAATAGAATGTCTGCGACGTCAAATCATATACATTGTTTATAAGTATAGGTATTCCAATTCGCAACCTTTTTATACTAAAACCAGTTAGAGATAAAAAAATCATACTTTGTATTTCAATATTTTGCAATATATTTACTGAATCATACATAATATTTCTATATACATCTATGGCCACTGGTTGCTGTAGCGCGTGTTGGCCAAACAAACATTTACATTATTATTTATATATATACCAACCGACTACCTTTCGAGTTTTGCGAGCATAAACATATGGAGGGTGAATTTTTTATAGGTATATAGATTAAAGTTTATAACATCAATATTTCTTAAAGATATCGTAACTACATTGTGTCAACTTACCTCCAAAATGAACACTGAATATGGCAAATCTCGAAATATTAAATATCCCTACAGTACAACTCAGACAAGCCAGCATTGCACTCATACGATGTGGCCAGACTCCAAAGGGAGGTTCATCAGTCTCTTCATTTCTAAAACAAGATAATATATAATTTTGATAGTACTCAACTTTTACTAAAAAAATATAGTGACGAAATTTGTTCAGTAATCTGACAACACAACACTAAAAAAAGAACAACATTTCTTAAGAAATTGAGTCATTTATTATTGACTAAATACAAGAATTAGGCTGTTTGATACAGATTTGCAATCACACAATAATAAACAGTGATTAAACAATATAGTTGCGATAAAGAACAAAGATCTAATTGAATCAATCAAAAAATACAATAATATTATTACCTCTCTTCAGTGGTACTTCCTGCTGTTTGATTACCAGGTGCTACATTTAATGATTCATTTGACGAACTAGAAGAACTGCTTTGAGCTGTACTTCTAGCCGTATTTCGCCCCGTCCAATCTTCTGCTGTTACGTCACTTTCCCCTGGCGACGGCAAGGACAATGTCCTGTTCATAAGCAAAGCCCTACGTCCCACTATAAGTGGGCCAGACGACCCATCAGTACTAAGATTCGCTGCTGTTACTTGTAGTTGTATGGGGGCACTAGTAGGCCTCATATTAACATGATGTTCCAAAAAAAGTATAACTGGTAGGGTAAGAGGCTCACATGACGGTTCCTGGGCAGAAACAGCTGGCAGTACTATTGGATCCAACCTCCGCATAGAACTGCGTAAATTTTCATTGGTTATGAGCGTTTCATCTAGAGATGATACCAAAGACTGTCTGTTACTCTGAGATAATTCCGAAAAACTTTTAGCGCGACGTATACTTGGTAGTAGCGGTCTCTCTATAAGGGTTTGCGCCATTTCAATTTCTTCTAAAAGTGGTGCTAATGGTTCGGCACTGTTAATACATACAGCTTGAGCTTCATCATTAACTGAGACTTGAGACAAAGAGTGATTATTTGGCACATCTGGATCACCAATACACTCTTTAATTTTACAAATAAGATCTTCTTCATCACTATCAAATCTTGTAGTATCGTCAAGGCAAGCCAGTAAAGACTTATCTAAAACTTCATCTAAATCATTTAAGATGTCCATGAACTGACAAAGAGCTGTTGCTTGAAATTCTTCATCGTTTGTGAAATCACTAGATACATTTGATGTATAATTGGAGTCTGATTTATAACATTCAGGAATGGTGTTTTGAAGATCCTCCCTCAGATCATCCTCATCATCAGTCTTGTCTAAATCTTCACTTGTCTGTTCACTAAAGTCATTACTTTCAGATATAGTGTAATCATCACTGTCAGCACTGCTTCCTGGCAAGTTATTTCTTTGCTCATACCGACCTTCCTCTATGTTAACCACCTCCATTTTTATAGCATGATCTAAGTTATAACCAGCCCTATTCGATAACCCTGTAACAAACAAATACTTTAATATTTATTTACTTTAACATATAATAATATCATATAAAATCCTACACACAATATTTTGAAGTGACAATTTTCCACAGCTTGTACATGTTTAATGGTATACAAAACTGTAAGGTATTTGCATAAGAATTAACTCCAATTAGTGTGGCATTCTCAACAGAAACATTAGCACTACACATGAGTCCTTGCGAAAAGACTAGATACTTACATAACTTCATCAACATGACTCATACAGGTATATAATGTATATCTATACAGAATTTGATAAAACCACACTTTCGACAAAACTATGACTAACTACCTTTAATCCTAGACATCTTTTAACTTGATGCATTTACAACTGTTTAATGTAATAAAAATTCTGTTATAAATAGGAACAATAATCTGTTTCTTTCATGGTGTAAGTTTACAAACAACTAATTTTGATGCTATTCTGTCTATGAAATTACAAATCTTTTGACATAACTTTTGACTAGAATGATTAAACATTCTACTAATGATTACTAAATACTAAAATCAATATAATGACAACTTTATAAAAGAGTTTATTCTTATTAAATAATTAATGGCACCATGGTTAATTTTTTGCAGATAAAAAATATCTACATAAATGTTATAACAATAGTTAATATTGACACTCAAATATTTTCTTAAATTATCTTATCAATACTGTAAGATGTAAAGATAAAGCACTTAGGTGATACATGCTTCGCTATATTATTATAACACAATATAAATCTAAACAAAAAATTAATTATACTAATTTTAAGTTGAAAAACTTTTTTAAAACCAAGTTTTTAACTACATACATTAAAATAAACTGACATCTAACTTAAGATTTTACTTATGAATTTTTAATAGTTTGATATGATATTTAAGTTTCTTATTAATTTATTCATGCTGTTTTCATATGTTAATCGCATAAATTTACGGATCACATAAATTTCACAGCATAATGAAAATTTACAACAAAAAATTAGCTTTCTTAAGAAAACAATTTTTTTCTAATATTTGGGATATTTAACCGTTGTTACTCTTTACCTCAAGACAAATGTTAGCTGGGTCAATATTTGATAATTGGGTCTCCTTTCATACATGCAGTGGCAACAATGTATTTATCATACTGGTTCTCAATTAACTTTTGCTATTATGCCTTAATTCTGTTACGTAAGTCGTAAGTCTACTTGTCAAACGGGCCAGATATATTTTTTATATATTTAAGAAGTTTTTAGTCCAGGTGAATTACTGTACATACATACATACAGGGTAGGATCAAAAAGTAGTAGGACTGAATTAATTAAAATTTCTTTATAAACTAATTGGTACAAATTCTTAATAGTCCTCGAAATAGCACCCTTGTGCTTCAACACAATGCGTATAACGCGATTCCCACTGCGCGTACGCCTTCTGGAACTCGCTTTCTGGGATACCCTTCAGAGATAGCCTCGGTCCCTTGGACGTCTTCTACGGAGCTGTATCGGTTTCCCTTGAGGTCCCGCTTGAGCCGAAGATAGAGGAAGAAGTCCGGCGGTGCTAGATTTGAACTGTAGGGGGAGTGAGGCAATGTGGCAACCCTATGCTTGCCCAGAAACTCCCTCACCAGCAGCTTCCAAGAATCGGCGATGTCTGGCCGCACGCGGAGGACGCGTTTGCGTAACCTGTCAAGCACGTCCACGTAAAAACTGGCATTCGCAGTCTGTCCAGGGGGTACGAACTCTCTGTGAACCACACCACGACGGTGAAAAAGAGCGTGATGAGCATTAATTTGACCCTTGACTTCCTCCTTCTGGATTTCTTCGGACGCCGGGACTTGTGAAGCATGGCGTGAATGGCAGCATCCCCGTAGGCGTCCTTAATCATTCCGAGGGTCTCCATCGCGGTTTTCCCGAGTTTGACGCAGAATTTGATGGCGTAGCGCTGCTCAAGATTTTCCTCCATCTTGGATCGCTGACAGTTCTTAACAGAGGTTCATGGAATCGATGTGCTTACTTTCCGCTTGCCCGCAGGCGACTGGAAAAAATATCGGTCTCTTCGGAAGGCTCTCCACTACCATGCCCAGGTGGGCCGACCCCCCTCCACCGCTCGGTTCGCGCTACAGAAATTCAATACTACTACTTTTTGATCCTACCATGTATCTTCACGCTGTATCCCTAACGGGGTAGTCAAATCGGGGAGCTTTCTCAAGTCTCATCATTCTCCTCACACATTTTCACCTAGGTATGCGAGTGCTTTTAACATTTCTGTCGGCTAACACTGAATATTTGATCTTCATATGTCAGCTTTGGTCTTCCTTGGCTTCTTTTACCACTCGTGATAACGAATGGTAAAAGAGCGATAGCTTTGTAGATTTTCTTCGTCAGAATTTCATCATTCATTCTTTCTAGGAGCCCGAATCATCATTCCTTTCTTCATTTTTACAATAATACTGTCGTGCAACCCTGTTATATTCCGTATCTCTTCATTGCTTATCCTATTCGCAACATCGCACATATTTCTAAGAGAAGGCAGACATCACGCAGCCCTGTCTGACGCCTGAACAGACTTCGAACCAGGGCGACATATCACCATCTATCCTTACACAGGCTCTGTGGCCTCAATATAATAACCTCACAGCCTGCAGTAAGGGGCCCTCCACGCCATATTCAGGAAGAAGATTCCACAATTTTTTTCGCACTACTCTGTTGAATGCTTTTTCTAGATACACGAAAGCGCAGAAAACTTTCTGACCTATGGCCAGAATCTTTCCCAAGATAACGCGAAGCTAGAAAATCTGATCCATGTTTATATAATATCCTTCTGAAACGACTTTTATATGTTCAGTCAATACCTTGGTATAGACTTTACTTGCTAAACTGACCAAGCTGATGACCCTATTGTACGCACGGTCTAAATGAGAACCTGTCCCTTTAGCAATGTAGTTTCGCCATGCTTTCTTCTTCTTATAAACAGACTCTTTCAAGTCGTCATCCCACCACACATCACGCTTTTTACCGTTCTCAATTTTATTTGTTCCACACAATTCTTTTGCAGGCTCGATCATACTACCCTAAGATTCTGCCAATATTCTTCAACATTCTCAATCATCACTTTCAATCTATCATCAAGCTTACCGTATACTACCCTTTCACATTCATTCCTGGTGGAATGGAATGGTCACATCTTGTAGTTTCAAGCTTTTGATGCAACAGACCACTGCAGGTTTGGACACTACGCGACGTCGCCATGCTGCAAACAGACCCCTTATTCCGGTTATCATCAGAACGTGGTCCGCTTCCATAAAGACTCCTATATGCTCTCTTGTGTCCATAACCTGCTTCTTGAGCCTTCTATCCACCAGAAATAAATCAATCATACTTTTCTTACCCTTTCTTTACCACATGTACTGATGGATCCTTTTGTGCTTAAATACAATATTAGTTACAAAAAGATCCAACAATTCTTTCATTCTCTTCAACCGTCGCTAGAACTACAACATTATCCCAAAATTGCTCTAGTTCACCCAAACCGGCAGAGGACACATGAGCATACACCGCCAAAATAAATAAAATTCTCGTCAACCCCATCTTGAGCTGTTCCCAGAGCAGTCTGGGATTTACATCTATATACTCAGTCATACAATTAACCAAACGACAGTAAAACGCCCACACGCACACATTTAGTCAAAATTTTGTTACATAATTAAGAGCTTGTTTAAATTAATAACTATCTAAATAGTACAGAATTTATTTTAAAGTCCTATATTCATAGCATGTTTTTTTAATTAATTAAATTTACTTTAATTTAATTAATTAATATTATGCATAAGTTGATAGACGATGCAGAGGTGGGGCACAGCAGGGGAATTACATTTTGCAGATTATCTGGCTATTAGTGGAAAATATAAAAACTGTCTGAACAAAATTAAATGTCCTATTGCTATTACGAGTTATACATGCTCTGGGGCATTTGTAATGATATTGTTTCTTATAAAAATATATGAAGATGTCTTCATATATTGACCCCATTATCAAATATTGACCCAGCTATAAGCTATGACAGGGAAATAAGGATGAGATACGTACATAATATATTTATATTGAGGCTTTAGGATGAGATACATACATAATATATTTATATTACATCTGATCTACATGAATGTATTTATCTGATCTTATATGCATGGAAATCAGTCTAATAATACATACATCATGCATATATTGGAGTGTATGCATTGCATACACCATACCTAAATGGTATATTTATTGGTGCATACTATGCACCAATAACAATTACATTTAGGTATGTTATTACCATGTAATTCAAGCATTAAAAAATAAAATACAACTATGAAACAATAACTACATAAATAGTACAGAATTAAAAATATAATAACTGCAAGGTACTTTGTGTTTTATTTTAACTATAAATTATTAACAATTTTATTTAAAAATATAAAATTGCTATACTTTTAAATAAAATATTACATGTACTACAGAGATAACTGTTTATCTTTCCTCTAGATAAGATTAGAGATGATAGCTTTATGTAATTCACTTTTCATTCACTATTGAACTCTCACCGAAATAAACATAAGTAAAATAATTTCACAGTTTTGTAATGAGTTTAGTAATTGTAATATTAGAGGTTTACATAACCTTTTATTTCAAAGTGTGGCAATTAGTGTCTTAAGATATTTGTTTCATAAAATTACAGTTGAATATTATTTTTTTAATACAATCAAACCTTTACAGATAAGTTTTTGCTGGTCATCACATTATTGCAAAACTAGTTTTTTACATTAATAACTTGTTTTTTGTAACTATTATATAGGTACTAACCCAAGCTGGATACATAAAAAATGTGAGATACATTTTAATTAATGATATTCCAAATAGTCACCAGGATGTGGATGACTAAATAATATTTTCAAGGATGATTGGTTACTTGTGCCTCAAAGTTTGTGCCTTTAAAACATAGTTGTGGTACATAATGTTTATTTTCTAATAAAAGTCAAAATGAATAACTTTTTAAAGTTATCTAAATGACTTGTGGACTTCCTTTAAGAAAAGAATTCAACACTAACCTGATAACCTGATTTTTTTTTTATAATCATCCCATTAGATCAGAAAAATATTCATACCTTAACTGTGACTGCAAACACTATTTTAGTTAGAAAATTAGAGCACCAGTTTGTATTCACATACACTTATGAAATTCATTTGCCTCATAATTTTTGTCGTGAACACTTAGATTAGATTAAATATTACAAATTCTAACTGGAAAAAAAAAGAACACATTCAGTGGGTTGATTTAAAGTTTTACAGCTTTTAGACGTGATTTTTTTCTCTTTGCCACAGCCTTTTTAGCATTTAATTGACATGACATGGTATCAAGTGAGCGAATATTGAAAATGAGTCAACTCAATTGCTCACCTTTAGCTCAGTAGATTTAATTCACTTAAAAATACCTCCCTTTTTTATTGACTTAATTGTCTCATTCTTTCTTGTCATATATATGTATATGCTTTTATCAGATGAAGCATAAGCTCTTACGCTGACATTACCCTTGCAATATCCCTGTCTTTATAATTAATTTTTTGTTTTGGTTTTTCTTGTTTTAAATTGCAACAAGATAAGTGAAAGCAATACATATAGTAAAGACAACATCGAATGATCAAAGACAACATCGTCATGCTACTACTAATAACTATTTAAAGTCGTGAAGTAGTCAGTGAAAACTAAAAACTTTTCGATTTTCGTAAATAAAAAAATGATGGAAAAAATAGAATGACGTTAACTGTTTTGTCCCTCAGATCAAGGGTAATTAAATAAAATAGAAATAAAAGACGTAGCTATAGCTCTGTGAATTGTAATTTTCATTTTATGTTTTCATTCAAGTTTTATACATGAGACATGACAATAATCGGTTTTTTATTTAGATATAGAAAGAAAATCATATTGATTTTGGTCAAGAGAAAAATTTATAACCTGAGAAAATCTCAAGTAAATAAGGCACACAGACATAATGTACAAGTATTCTATTAAATTTTAATGTAATGTGTAATAACTAATAAGGTCACGTTCGTTTATTAACTCCTGAAGGAAAAGAGTGAAGATAGAGAAACTTGTTTCCGATTTCTGTCAAACGCGGTTAGACGGTGTCTGTCTGTGTGTTTGTTTATAATGCCCTACACTATATTCTTTGTGCCCTACACTCCTTCCAATTTGTTGGAACAACTTTCCTAGGGATGGCGACATGAGATCGATTAATGGAAAAATTGATCGATTGATCTCGAGAAGAGAATCGATTTAGTGAATTGATTGCGGACACCCACAAATGGAGTTTCCATTATATTTGTATTGGTAAGAACGCAACTTTGAAATAATGAGCTAGCGTGGAATTTTTTAATAAATTACACATATCGAACACTGCCGTCACCTTAGCGCTCTCGGAGCCAGATTAAGCGCTTTTTTGAGTCGTCTAACTTTTATCTATCCTACGCAAAATTTAAAAAAACTCGTAGAACGATTTTTGAGTGTCTGTCGTCTATTCACGGGATCGATTCACTGCTCGAGATCGAATGATTGATTCTTTCATTAATCGATCTCAGATCGTCATCCCTAGGAAAGTTGTTCTAACAATTAGAAGGTGTGTAGGACATATATGACATCGTTGCTCTTGAGCGGATGAACCAATATACATGTGGTTCCGTTTTTTGACAAGAAGCAGAACAAGAATATTTCTAACCGCGTTTGATAGAAACTGGTCCAAATCATTTTCTGTATGGAACTATAATTTTTTTTATTTTTAATTAACTTACAAAAATATGACTGTATCGAAATATTTATTTTCATTGAACATCATTTTGTAATGTTCTGCCCATCCGTCCTCTCTACCTCGTTAAGAATTCGGCGCGAAGATATGTATGTATGTATGTATCATTTTGTAAAATAAATAAACAAGTGTGTATAAATAAATAAAACATGTAGGTACGTAATATGAAACTTAAAAAGAAACTTGTTAGGGCGCGTTTGTTTGAAACGAATTCCTTCGCGCCGATACAACGCGGTCGCCGCGCAGCGACCGTGCGGCTGCCGCGCGGCGGTTGTACGGTCGTTACGCGATTGGCTAGTTTACAGAAATTCGAACGTTGTTGCCTGGTGAATAAAGTTTACTTTTAACAAATACACGAGAATGTCAACCTACCCCACCAGTGTATTCTAACTAGGGTTGTCAAAATTTCTTCCGCTGATTATAGTATTTAAAAAATTATAGAACATTTCAAAAAAATTATATATTTATGGAAAGAGTAAAAAATAGACAAATATATTTGTTACTTATTTATTTTTATAAAAATTATAGTTTTTTGCACTTCTTGTATTTTTGACCCATTATTATGTCCATGTAACCGAAGCCGTCTTTGTCTTGAAATGAGCTCTTGATCTAAATTAATATGAAAATTGAATGCGATAAAGCAGAATATGCAGAGATGTGATTTATTTGAAATACATCTATTTAAAATGCAAATACAAAATGCAAAATACCTATTTTTATTTTGCATTTGGAATATTTCTTTTTACACGCATTTTGTATTTTATTTGAAATAATCTACATAAATATTTAGTATTTGTAAAATGTAAAATGTTTCGTTAATTTTTTTAACTCATATTTCGTATTTTTCATTCTTAAATTCATAATTACTTTATTTAAGAACCCACCCATCTTAAATTGGCAACGATAATGCCAACATTACAAGTCAAACTATTTCTGTGCCAATGCTAATACCAATAATGCCAATACTATAATAGACCTGGAAACACTTCTAGATTTTTTTTGCGTTTGGTGGAATGATAATGAGGCCACATAGACGGAGTATGAAAGATGAACTCTTCGAACAAAACTAGTGTTAAAATCAGTGAAATAAGTATTTCATTTAAAGAAAGTATTTTGAAAATACCTATTTCATATTTTACACATCTCCGATAATATGACATTTTCATTGTACACAAAATGTTGTTAAAAATATAAGAAGTGCAAAAAAATATAATTTTTATAGAAATAAATGAGTAACAAATATATCTTTGTCTATTTTTTATTATTTCCATAAAACACTGTATACTTTTTAAATGTTCTATAATTTTTTAATTATTATAATTAGCCGAAGAAATTTTGGCAACCCTAATTACCACACACCACACTGGCGGGATACGTTGACATTCGCGTGTATTTATTAAAAGCGAATGTAAACTCTATTCACTAGGCGATAATGTTCGAATTTCTGGGAACTAACCAATCACGCGGTGACCGTGCGCGATTGTGCAATGACAGCGCGGCGACCGCGCGGTATCCGCGCGGTCGCCGCGCGGTTGGGTGGTTCCCAGAAATTTTAATGTTGTTTCTATGTGAATGACTTTACATTTGCTATTAAGAAATACACGAGAATATCAACTGCGCGGCCGCCACGCGGCGGCCGCAAGAAAGTTTTCGGTGTGTGTGCCGGGACATAACGGTATTGAAGTTTGCTAAGAATGCCATACTTAGAGATGTACTTCACAATTTTTAACCTATTCGCATGAAGTAAATTATTTACTTCTTGGATGAGCTCTGGAAGAAATCACAGAATATTAAGAGTAAAAATTACGCATCGATTCAAAATAATCTACCTAGTAAGCACCGATTTTTAAAGTTCCGTGATAATAATAAGAGAGATTCATTTGAAATCTGTAGACTTAGATTGGGCGATGCGTGCACTCATGTGCATTTAGCAAAGATGATAACTAGAAGCAGTTCTCTTTGTGAATGTGGCCTAGATGAAGGAATCCCGGACCATATTTTCTTTAGCTGCCCTAAAATATCTTCATCTCTTTACAATCTCCTCCCGTCTACTATCCCTCAGCCCATTAATTTCAAGTCTTTTAACCTACATGAACTACCCTGTTGTGTATATTTTGTGTGACTTCAATAATTCTAACATTATTAATCTTTAGATTGTTTGTCAAATCTAACCAACCTACTAACAATCATTTTAACGTTGTGTTTATCTTTTGTTTTAGGTAATTCAACAGTTGATAAAAAAGCGAAAAATTGTCGGTCAAATCTTCTCTTGTACATTCATTAGACCAGTTTGGTTGCGGAGTCTAGTAAGTACGTGAAAAGCAACTAAGCTTTTATAATTTATCTTACACTTTACTGTGTCATTGGCGGAACCAGCAGGATCGCCACAAAAGAAGAATAATATTAAAGATATGTGTGACTTCGATAAGTTTGAGAGAAACCAATTTTGTCTCCCTTACTCCGTTTTAACTACTATTCTTACAATGCTTAAAAATTTTATGTAAAACATCCTACAGACATTACTTTTTGTTGAAATCAACTCATCGTGACATTTTGGAGGCAATAAATTGCCTACGCATAAAGTCACCTCCAACTTGCTTCCAATTTAACAAAAATAGCTAGGCCTTGAACTAGTCGAATGTATTTATTTACAATGTCACGATGCACCAGAACCTTTCAAAAACTCAAAAATTATCATAACCATGAGCGTATTAGCTTTTAACGATATTTATTTATTTATATATTCACTGAAAATCCACCGCTCTTGAAAATTTCAGTAATACAATCTCAAGTACTAAAAATATAGCTATTAACAGATATTTCATTATATAGAATTAAGGTATACTAGAGATCGCCCTGTGCTCGAAATTCAACCTTAAATATAAACTAATAATATGAACTCTTCAAGGCCTTACTTACGGTGCAATCTGACTAGCAATTTGTTGTTGCAATCTGTTGCAAGGCAACAAGCCTTGCATTGCATTGTAATATACGTTGCATGCGACCTGTAACCTGCCTATTTACAACAAATTGCTAGTCAGATAGTCAGATTGCACCGTTAGTAAAGCCTTTTCGGCGACAATCTACTCCGTGCGACTGTTTGATCCAATGAGGTTACTTCCATTATATAAATAAGTTACTCGATGGTTACTTCATATGATCACAAACCACACAAACTATTATGAGTTTGACATTGACAGTCTTTTTGATATTGGCAGTATGAACCATTGGTATGAACGTTAAATTGTGACTTGCACCAACTTAATGTACTCATTTGTAACACATATTACATATACATTTTAGCTTTCTCCAGTCCTTCTCCATATAAACTATAAGTGTACTAAATTTCATACTTCTCCCTCCGTGCAATTTTCTTAAAAAGGGAGCCAAAGTATGCGCTTCACATACTAATATATAGAATAAAGTAACGACAGTCACATGCAATTTACACATATCTGGGATGTCAGAATTACAAGTCGAGATAGCAATAATAAAATAATGATAGGAGAGAAAAAACAATAAAAATAGATAAATGAATGAGTTATTAAAAAATATACAGGAAATAGATAAATTAAACATATATCCTATTTATTCAAAGATCCTAAAATCAGAAAAAAAATAGCTTTTGTAAAGAAAGATATAAAGAAATAATATTTTTAAAATTGAAGTAACTTTGGAGCAAAAATGTAAAATATTTTCTTCTAGCAACAAGTTCATTTTCAATGTTTAAAACACATTCTAGATCTAGAGGTACGTATTGGATACGAAGGCATTATAGAGGAAATTTTTTTTTTGCAAATGCATGATACATCAACAAAAGGAGAAGGGCATGGTTTAAAGAGTTACATATTACATTGCTGTAATTCGCATAATTGTATAGCTATTTGTTATTTATTAAAATAGCTAAGCTTTGAACGTTTTAGTCTTTTTAAAACTCAAAGATTGGATAATTGGTATTATCTTTTAACATACGTCGCTATTTTCTTAAAGACCCTAAAAATCAGAAAATAAAAAAAATATATTTCGTAAGAATGATATAAGGAAATAATGGCCGATTTGATCACAGTCCCCTAATCCTTAGCAAGCCCTTAAAAAAGGATAGGGCGCCGCTAGCGATGATTTTGCGTTTCACGAAACGTTAGGAGCCCCTGTGTTGTTAAAACATTCCCTTTTAGAAACTCGATTTCCGAACCCATAACTCTATGTGACAGTTTCATGTGTTAGTTTTTGACAATATGGAGAATAATTTATTAAATTATGTAGATACTTAGAAGTAAAACAATAGTATGTGTTTTATTGATAAACTTTTGGAAAGAAATAGTCACTATAGAAACAATAAAACGTCACATAACTATGTCTGTCATTACTAGGGAACCGTTAGATTGCTGAAAACGAATGTTATCTGAGAACCGGTTTAGGAGTCGTTGTAATCTATAAGGTAGGTACATTATTAACGATTTAGATAGCATTGGTGAAATCGGCCATAATAATATTTTCAAAATTTAAGAAATTTTATAGCAAAAATGTAAATATTTCCTTCTTCTAGGTACGTATTGGTCGCAAAGGCTTTACAAAGGAAATGTTTAATATTTCTACAAAAATATCATAGATCTAGTAAAAGGAAAAGGAAAAGAAGGAGAAGGAGAAGAAAGGAAAGCTTACAAGAGTTACATATTAGCGAGGATACTGAATTAAAATATTAATAAAGTCGGACAAACGTCGACTAATTCACTACAGACGTTGTAAGTTGTTGGCTAGAACGTGGAAGGGTTTTTCGACCAACGAAAAATGTCGGCAATAATATATATATATATTATTGCCGATATATATATATATAGTACTAAAGTTAGCCAACTGTGCTATAATATATACGTTGACGTCCGGAGAATTATTCTTATTTTCTTTTTTTTTTAACGTGACTTTCTTCAGTTACCTTAGAATTATATTAGTTAAGGAAAGAAACAAATTAATTCGCTTGCTACGCTATACACGAGAAATTAGCCTCCCATTGAAGCAACACTGTAAGTCATCTTGATAGGAGATTGGTTTAGAAAACATGAGTACAAAAGTATGTACGCCGTCTCTCTTTGCCTTTCAAATTATGAAAATGTCAGCGCTTTTTTTTTAAATGTTGTAAACGCTAGAACTAAAGAAAATGAAATGGGTGAAGGGCTAGCTGAAGGAACGACAAATACCGAATCATTTTAACTTATTGTATCCGCTTGACTTTGATTCTAACGTCTGTAATCGTAATCAATGTCTATGTGGTTGGAAATTACGTCTCGGTGAGGCTAGGTTGGTTTACCATTGTGTAGTATATGCTTAACAGATAATTTGCGACTCTTTCGTAAAAACTGCACTTAGTTGATTACGCTACTGAGTTTGAAGAGTGATATGTAAGATATAGAACATAACGTATATAAGATGTAAAACATGAGATATAAAAGAGTGACACACATGAAAGAAATATAATTGATATATATAGACTTTACTCTTAAATTGATATATATTTCGCTTCTCTAATAACAGCACATTAGTGTTGCCATAAACTATCAAAATTTAGCATTGTCAAGAAAAACATTTTAAATGGCCTTCTTTCTTGAGGTACAAAACTTACACAATATTGGTACAATATAAACCTCGACATAATTAGCAAGATTTATTAGATAAAGGTGTAACACGTAATATGTCAGTTTCAGTTTTGTTGGTCCTGGGTTTTGTGATATTGCATGTAGAATATCGATTAAAATATGACTTACTTTTTAATTGTTTGTTTTTGAGGAAGCGAAAGAGGTGTGTAAGGACCGCGACTCCTGGCGCTCCGTCCTCTCTGACTACCCCGTTGGGGATACAGCGTGAAGATATGTTATGTTATGTTATTAGCAGTGTACGAGCAACACTTGCTAGATGTCAATGTCATTTTGAGTTTCGTGTTGTGTTGTCTTAGAGTATGGACTTTTTGGTGGGAATGAGAGAAGTGAGGTTGTCATTTTATTTAGATTTTCTATTTTTTATATTTTTAGGAGTTTTAAAGTACAACAGTGATAGTATGTTATGTTTTAAAGTTCTGTGTAAGTGAAAAGAATGGAGGACATCTAAATAAATATGTGTAGCTGAAGTTTTCGTGCTCTTCCAAGAAGTCCTTTTTAACTTCAGTAAAGCCTACTATCACTTTACTGGAGGAATGTTATGGACAGTTAACATTTCTCCGTTACGTCATTAGGCTTGATGGTCTTGTTACTAATGCCTTATGAAGTATAAATAAAAATTATATAGTATTCTGTGGTTGTCATTGTCAGTGTTGTGATTGTCAAATTACGTCACGTAATGGGTGATGGTTGACATAGTAATCGCGGTTGTAGATTTCGAGTATTTTAACTATTTATCTCTTTAATTATGTGATTTTTCAATTGCTATACTTAGTCATAGGATCGTGTCAATATTTGCATTTTCTTCTCATTCAACTTTTTACGGGTCGTTATCATATGAAATACAATGGACAACCCTGCCATACGAACTCTGGAGACCGCTGCTGAAATACTTCTGGTAAAACAAAGAGCTTTTCCTTAGCTTTTTATAAGTTTATAACATAATTTCCAATTGATTTTAATTTTTGCCATATTTTAGATTCTACAATCAAATTTTACTAGTGTAATGTAAAAATGTGGATAATGTAATTAGGCGTCGTGTTATTTTTTCTAGTCCTCGCCGTTGCGTGTAACTTCAGAGCAGCGCCATCAGGCCGAAAGTGTGTTTCTTGAATTCCGAAACACTAAAAACCCTTATCAGTTGTGTAGGGATATATTAGAACACTCTACATCTGAATATGTTTTATTTGAGGCAGCTGGATTGTTAAAAGCAGCACTTATTAGGGAATGGAGCTTATTATCTGAAAATGACATTTCTTCTCTAAGAGAATATTTACTTAATTATCTTCTGAGAAAAGAAACTCCAAATGCTTTAAGAGAGAAATTGTTACAGGTAATTAATATTCATAAACATAATTCATTGTTTACAATATTTTATTACAATTTCATCATAACTTTACATTTTTTTACTTTTAGACCATTGCTATTATTATAAAAAGGGGCAGTATTGATGATGGAGGAAGAGAACGTAAAGCCCTGTTAGCTGAATTGGAGAAGATTATTCTTAGTTCTCCAATAGAACAACAGAAATTAGCTTGCTCACTGATATTATCAATTATGCAAGAATATGCTATCACAGTTAAATCTGCGGATGTGGGTTTGATTTGGGAAATTCATTTTAGACTGAAGAAATCATTTGAAGCATTAGATTTAAAAAGAATATTTAGATTTACAGTAGGAGTTTTGGAGCAGATTGCGCGTTCAGGACGTAATCTGGAAAACAATGAACTATTGTTTACAAAACAGCTGTTGATTATAGTTGAAACAGTGTTGTGTTGGGGTCAAGTGTCACCACTGTTACCAAAAAGATTAATTGGTGCTTTTGAAGCAATTTATGAGAGTGATACAGCACCAGCTTTAAGATTGAGCTTGTATTGGAAGGACACAATACTTCAACCTGAGCTTATAGCTTTGTTTTTCGAAATCCATGTATTTGTTAGATCCAGTCCTAATTTAATTGGCCATTCATTAACTTGCCTGGTACAACTTGCTAGTTTGAGTGGTGTAGTAGTGTCCGTTAACGAATTGAAGCAACAGTATTTACAAAATTACGTGGCCAGTTTCTTAAATATGATGGCTAATATACAGCCATTTGAGTCTGAGATGATTGGTATTGCAGACATTTATCGTAGACTGAGTCAATTCTTTTCACCTGCAATGATTGCTGCTACTCCACCTGCATTTTTAGAGAACTTAACAACATTGACTTGTCACTGTATTAGAGGCTCTGTTATTGAAGAAGGAGTAAGTAACATTTTGGTGTTTCCTTGTGTTATCTATTACTGAGGTGTAAATATCCCAATTCCATCAATAAATTATCTTTTCGTTCCATCTATTCTAAAAACATTGGGCTTTTCGATAAGTGCAACTAAAATAGGTCTTTTCTCTGAAAGACATTCATAAAGGGTAAAAATGAGTTTGTATTAGGTCCATGAATATTGTTCTTATTGTACCATTCAAAGAAGTCGAACGAAAATGTTAATAATGCGAAAATATTAATAATATTGATAATTAACGAAAATATTGTAATCGAGTGAACGAAAAATTGAATGTACAAAAATTCTTTTATCTCGGGGCATACATTGAAACCCTCTTTGCATTCAATACTACTTTAGAATTCTTCACTTCACTCTGTATTCAAAATAGCATCTCTAAAAATATTATCTTACTCATTTGTGATATAATCTACTATTTTTGAATAATGATTAACTCCGAATGAATATATGGATAAAAATAGTATTTTAATAATTTACATTTTACTAAAATACTATTTTTTAATAATGATAAACTCCAGACAGATGGATATTCAAATTAATCACTAGACTTATACTATGGGTACCACACAATTAATTGCGGTTATTAACCAGGCTCCAAGACAATGTAGAAAAGTCTTCCTAAAATTGACTTGGACCTTGGAAGGTAGAAACACTATTGTGTTAATAGACTGATCATTTATGAATTCATGATGTTCGTGTTGTTCATCTTAATTTATCCTTTTATTTTAGGTAGATGAAGACACAGTATGGAGAGAGTCTCTGAACAAATTCCTTCACACATGGAGTACATTTGTACATGATACAGATGGATATTCAAATGAAACACTTTTAAATCCTTGTATAGTAGTATTCAATACTTATTTGCAATGTAGATTAGCACCACCAGATGGAACCAGGTTATAATATATACTTCATTATAAACATATTTTATACAGTGTAAACTCTATAACACAACTAAGGTACTTAGTGTTTTCTTTCTTTATAGAGTTTTCGTTACATGGAAATTTAAAAAAAAGACAATGTATGGACATAAATTTACTTTAATGTTTATAACTACTAAAATACTATTAATAATTAATCAATATCTTCAATTTAATCAATATCTATCAATACTTAAAACTTTAGTCCCTTATTTTTGAGTGATGTTGTTTTAGTAACCCAAAACTTGGTTTCCAAACAACAAAAGATAAAAACACTAATGTTTTACTTAGAAAATGTAAAGTGACAATAAATACAATAAAATATTGGTGCCAAACCAAGAAAAAGAACACAGATGTCTAAACAAAGACACATTGTCATTATAGGGGTGACCATTATGTTATAAAGAGTGCTTCCTTGTGTGGCTAATGATGTAAAATTGTAAACCAATCAATTTGAGCAAATCTATGCTATAGAGAATTTTTAAGTTTTTTATAAAGAAGTTCATTGTAGAAAGTTTACATTGTGTGTATTTGGTTTTTTGTTTAATATTTTTCTTTATTGTTAAATTTATATTTTTTTATTTCTTATAGAGGGACTGAAAGTAGCGATGGTACTACAGTTGACATAAGAGATGATGTAGAAGAGGATGAACGTAAACAGCACTCTAATGTTCTTTTGACTATAGGTGCGATTGCAAGGAAGGCACCGGCACATTGTTGCCATGTGTTATTCACGTTTTTACATGACAGAAGCAAAAAGTAAGCCCAAGAATAATAAATGTCTTTTATTATATTTAGTGTTCAACTTGAAAGTTGAGAAAGTATATTATACCTGTCTGTTTGTTTTTTAAATTTTGTTAGAGACCTGTACTGAATTTTTCTGTTTTTCTTAGTGCAGCTTAATTTATGAACTGCTAAAAGATTTGATGTTCAAAAATGTCCCATAATGTGATTCACTCATAATCGAATAAACATTATTTGATGGCTTTGATAAGTATAGTCAAAGAAAGAAGTTGACCCAATTACAGAAGTTCTCGTTTTAAATATTGAATAGGTTAAAGTTTTAAAAAATGAAAGTGCTGGTTCATTAATTTATAAACTTACATTTTTATTTTTATTATTTATGGCAATTACACACATTTTTATTTTATTAATAAATTTAAAAAAGGCAATTAATTGTGAACAAAAATACATTGTAATATTCGTTTTTATAATTACTTTATTCATTGAAAGCAATATCATTTTTGGGCCTCATAATTGTGAAACATTAAAAGTATTTAAAAATTTGAAGACTGAATTAGCATTAATTAAAAAATGTATGTATGTATGTATGTATAAATAAAAGCAAGTAATATTTGAGGCCAATGTACTTCCAACAGTTTTCATAACTACTATTACACGTACATATAACATTCAAAGTATAATACTTATGTAATATCAAAATTAACTGCATTCATTAGTGCTTTTGTGATTGTTGTAAATTAATAGTGCACAATAGTCCTCATAGGAAACCTGAATTTATTGTAGATTGGAGTCTCAGCTACAACTCATGCATATGGGCAAGTTGCCAGTTAGTGGCGGAGAGCAATTAATTAGCTTATTTGAAGATCTACATTGGATTTTAATGATAACGGGTATGTACTTTATATACGTATAAATAATATTACTTAGATATACAAGGTTGTTTCAAAAAGATGAGTAAATACGGAAGGGTATCAAAGTATCCATATCAACGGAAAACTTGTGTTCTACGACTTCGCCAAAAGTCAATAGCAGAGAAAACCTCAAAGTTTAAAGAAAAATAACGGGGAGGTAACCCTAGTATCAGCGTTTTCCCATCACTAGTAAACTAAGGCAGAAGGATAGATCGTATATTTTTTTTCTATTAAATGAATGTTTTTTTATGTATGGAAAACAAAATAAACGTATCCCGTAATTATTACATCGTCAATAAAACAGTCAACAGGACATGTTGGAACCCCGGCGGATTTATAGCCCCTTTCACAATAACCTTGTATAAAAATATTGTTGTGAATGTGTGGTTGTTGAACCACTTTTATATCAGTGGCGTGTATCCCAAATAGGCATAGAGATACTGCCTACTCTAATAATTAAATGAAAGAAGACAATTTAAAATTAAGCAAAAGTGGCTTAAAAACAGCGCCATCTAATATCCCCATTCTTCCGTCCTTCATCTGTTCGTAATCGTATTTTGTATTTTTTCATTGCTGTATTTTATTTTTAACGATCATGCCATCTATCAATATAAAAAACCCGCGATTTAACACTTTCGTGGAGGCATGTCGGTCCGGTGCCTACAATTCACGCACACATGTTTGCTATTTTGAATTGCTGTTAAGTTAAGGTAGATTTAAATCGAGTCAGTTAATGATTTCAAGTTCGAAACAAGTCAGTGGGCTGACCCAGTATTACCATGATATAAATTGGTTTTAAGTCAGTACAAAAATGACGCATCAATGTTGACTTAAATTTTACCGCTATATCTTTTGCAGTCACTCCGTTCTTCCTGCCGCCCTCGACATCGGTACTGATCTAGTTTATACGCCGAAGTCAGTAGTTAGTAAAGGTAACTGGCACTGCATTGTAGGCTAACCCCCCATCGTCGTGTCGAAAATTGTAGTATATCTCGCGGTAAAATCTTGCGTTCTAATCAGTATTGACCATCCGTATGGCGTGCACCATCTTGTTCAAATGAATCCTAGTATTAATATGTAGCAAGCAATACATCGCTAATTGCTCTTGCCTCTTGCCGTGTTTAATATAAATTGTTACGCATACGGCAGGTTCGGCTACAGTCGGGAATCGTTTACGCTTTTCAGTGCAAACGAAAACTCGAAAGGAATTATATTTTTATTATACTCGTATCTTTTGCTGTTTTCAAGTACTAATTTTTCTCCACTGACTTTAGTGACTTGCGAACATCGTGAATTATAAGATATTGGACGCTTTTATAATTTACCGTTGAACGTTTTTATCCCCACGTTTTTACCGTGCAAAATACAATAGGTAAGCAAAATGCTTCCCTATTGTGTCTAAGATAAAGACGCTTTTTAAACGTCCAGGGAATGACATTATCGTGCACGGAAATAACGATAACGTCATTCCGTGGCAGTTGAAAAAGCGTCTTTATCGTCGACATAATAGGGAAGCATTTTGCTTACCTATTGGACGCTTTTATAATTTACCGTGCACGTTTTTATCGCGCGTTTTTTTCGTGGACGGCAAAACGTGGACGTCCATGCAGAGGATACGCTTTTATAATATTATCGTGGAATTGACGTCACTTTGAGCTTCAAAGAGCATAGATAACGGTGGTGTCAGAGAGAACGCTATGGATTCATCACGGTTACGTTAAATAAAGAGGAGATACTGGCAGCATCCATTGTTAAAAATAAAGTACTTTGAAGGGACGCATTATATATTGTTTGAAAAACTAAAGAAAGATCCAAACAAATTTTTAATTATTTTCGATTACGAGGGCTGCTATTTATGTATCCGGAATAACAAAGTGAAACAAACATATAGCATTTATTATAGTTTTATTGCTTTTCGAAATATTCACCATGATGATTGATGCACTTTTGCATGCGTTGGAACCCATTTTCGTAGCACTTTTTCCATTCGGATTGAGGTATCTCCAAAACGTGCATTTTGAACGCATCAACAACCTCTTCACGGCTCGAAAAACGTTGACCACGTAATTTGTTCTTCATGGTTGGGAATAAATAGAAGTCGTTGGGGGCCAAGCGGGGCTGTACGGCGGATGACCCGTTAATTCGATCTTTCGATCTTCCAAATACCGAGTTGTTTCGGCCGATGTGTGGCAGCTAGCATTTTCATGATGAAGAAGGATTCTGCGTTGTCGGTTGTTCTTTCTTATTTCTTCAAAGACTTCTGGCAAACAAATGGTCGTGTACCATTCAGAATTAACTGTATTACGATCGTCTAGTGGCACTGTAGCTACATGTCCATTTATACCAAAAAAACAAGCGACCATTTGCTTCAGAGTGCTTATTCAACGAATTACTTTTGTTGGGTTCGGCTCATCTTGGAACACCCAAACCGTTGATTGTTGTTTAGTTTCAGGATCATACGCATATATCCAAGATTCATCACCTGTGTAGATATTATAGACAGCTTTTGACGCACCCTGATTGTACTTTTGTAACATTTTTTCACACCAATCGACACGAGCCCGTTTTTGGTCAATTCTCAAGTTGTGCGGAATCCAACGTGAGCAAATTTTTTTTACAGCTAAATATTCGTGTAATATTTTATATATACTCGTCATACTTATGCCCAGAGACGCCTCTATCTCGCGATATGTAACATGACGATCTTGCATTATTAGTTCCCGCACAGCATCAATATTTTGAGGTACAACAACCGATTTAGGGCGACCTTCTTTAACTTCGTCCGTGAGTACAGACCGCCCACGATTAAACACACCAAACCAGTAATACACAATAGTTTTCGATGGTGCTTCGTCCCCAAAAGTCGAAGTGAGTTGATCAAGGGCGTCGCCAGCTTATGACTAAGGGGGGGGGCAATGGGGCAATATTATGGAGAATAAAAAATATGAACACCGAGAGCATGAAGCGTTACACTTTGGAAGTCTTTGCCTCGATGACGATTGTAATAAGAACGGTTCTAATATCAATGTATAAAACTTCACAAGCCCTCGACAGCACAATAACTAAATCAAACTTTTAAACACAGTAATAATTATTTATTTTAACAAAAATAATATTTAATTAAAACATAACCTGCGGGGATTTTTTGAAAAACTTTCAACCACTTTATCATTAAAATTATTTAGGATTTTATTTATTATAGCTCTGTGGACGCTCATCATGGCCAGACCATTAAGGCGATCTTCTGCCATGGTGCTTCTTAGCCATGTTTTTAGTCTTCTGAGGCTGCTAAAGGATCGCTCTACTGTACAGGTCGTGCATGGTAAAGCGATCAAAATTTTCAATGCTTTTTCCGTTTCGGGAAAGAAGGAATTTGTTTCTTTTAGGACATTAACAACTTAACTGTGTAACTTAGATAATGCGAATGATGGCGTGTTTTCTTCAGCAAAACGTACTTCAAGGGAGGTGATAATTGAATCCAAGTATGGTATTACTAAAGACCTCTTCCAGTATTCTGAAGGGCTTTCTGCTGGATGATTGCTTCTATGACGTTGTTTCCCCGTAAAACGCGGCATTGATGTAATGTCCTCCTCCAGTCCGTCTTTCTCCGCAACAGCAGTAGGTAGCTTCCTTTATAATTTCGTCTGTCACTTTTTCCACATTTTCACGGTGGTTTTTAATTAAAAGTAAAATCCTTTTAACGTGTTCCGAGGCTTTGACCACGTCCAAAGCTACAGATTAGAGTACGTTGACAACGGGTTCCATCAAACCCGAGTATTTGGCTACCAACATAATCCCGAGAATGAAAGAAATTCTGGAAGTAGTCGCATGCAGTTGGAAGGCACTTTTCCGAGTTGCATTATTTCCTTCCTGAGATAATGTTTGTAAGGCTTCCAGAATTACTGGAAGATTTTCTTTAAAAACTCTGATTGTTTTGTGTTTCTCACTCCATCTTGTCTCGCAAAGTCTGGAAATATTAGGTATCAACTTCCTCCTCAAAACTGATTCCCGAAAAAAGTTTATAGTATCTTTGGTGGTTCTCATGGCATTTCTAATTTCAGGAAGTGAATTTAGATCATTGATAACTAGATTCAATTTGTAAGACGAGCAATGAAAGTAGAGGGCTTTGGTGTACTTTTTGCGTAAGATCGCTTGTACCCCTCCGTCTTTTCCTGACATCGTTGAACAACCATCAAAACCAAAACCAACGCATTTATTTATATTCAGATCTTCTTTTGTCAAAAAGTCATCTATGCTATGTGCAATCGATTTCGCATCCAAATCTTTTAGCTCAATAAATCCGACAAATATTTCTTGGACTTCCTGTGTTTCTTCATCAAAATGTCGCATCCCAATCGATAGTTGTTCAATGCCAGAAATATCAGCTGTTTCGTCTGCTAGCACACTATATGCTGCTGCTTCTTTCACTTTTTTCATATTACGAGCCTTAATAACGCTTCCACAAATACCAATAATTTCATTTTGAAAATCCACTGAACGGTAGCTTGCATTCTTTTTCCCTTGCTCAATGTGTTTCTTTAAAATCAAATCTCCCGCGTCAATTCGCAGCCTGTATAAATCCTCGAGAATACCTTCACCATAATGTTTACCTCTCAGTGCTAAGTCGTGTGACCCGCAAAACGTAATGCAGGAAATAATAGATTTTATAATTTTGCGATTTTCTTCAATAATTCCCTGGGAATATTTGTTCAGTTGCAAATCGACAGGCACACCTTCGAGAAAAGATTTATGGAAGTGGGTTTCAATGTGCTTTTTGCACTGCTCGTGAATATCTTTGAACTTACAAAAGGGCCTTATAGTAAATGATCCCAATATGCCTCTAAATGAATTTGGATTTGGTGGGAACAACGTACAATATTTACAAAATGCTCCTTTTTGGCGCCTGGAATATACCAACCATGGAGAGTATGTTTCCAACCAAGAATAATTAAATTTTCTCTTTAAATGTTTTGCATCTTCCGCAAAGTTATAGGTCGCGGAAGGGGACCAACAGTTTTCAATCAATTCCTTCTACTTTTCGGTTGATAACATGTGTGCCCGTCCAACATATCGCCCGATATCATTTTCATTGCAGTCATCCATCAATGAATCAGGATTCGGCGCCAGATATCTAGAGGAACTTGGTCTAGGTAGTTCCTGCGGCTGAATATAACCTGTTGTGGGTGTGGTGACCGATCAAGACACATGCGATATTGTCGTTACTTTGTCCTGTTCATCGCTGTCGCTACTTGATCCCTCAGTTTTTTTTCGTTTCAAACTTCCTGCAAAACAAAACGCTTTGATAAAACTTTATGTAATTAATTAAATTTTTACGAGAGAGCAGTTTTGTTCAATTACTTATAAATATTAAAATAAATACTCAGTTGTATTTTTTAGATTTATTTATATCAAGGATCTGTTTGAATTTGTATTTAATTAAACCACAAATATAATTTATGTTTTGTTTTCATAATTAATTACTGAAAACGAAACCACTGTTTAGTTAACGTTAAATTCATAGAGATTGAATCAATAAATTCGTTTTCTTGGATCTTGGATTTGAAAATGAACATCATTTTCGTAATTAGAACCCCGAGAAACCTAGAATATGATACCTATGTCGATTTATCCAAAAAAATAATAATCGCTATCTGGGATTCGAAAATAAACATAATTTTCGTAATCAGCACCCCGAGAAACCTATAATGTGACACCCATATCAATTTATCCAAAAAAGTCATTTTCGCCATCTTAGATTTGAAAATGAACGTCATTTTCGTAATCAGCACCTCGATAAACCTACAATTTGATACCCATATCGATTTATCCAATAAAAAGTAATATTCGCCATCTTGGATTTGAAACTGAATATCATAACATCCGCCATATTGGATTTATGTTGACGTCACATATGTATCTACCTTCCCCTGCTTATTCCATTTCATTTGATACCCATATTGTTAGGGTTTAGCATTATAAAGTTCCTCTGTAAAGTTTGACCCCTTTAAGGGGTGAAAAAGGGGATTTAAGGATTAAGGATTTTTGATAAAAAAGAAAACTATGTTTTTTAATGGTAAAGGTGTATCTCTGTACTAAATTACATCTTAATCGGCTCAGCGGTTAAAAATTTCCCCTACAAAGTTTCATCCCCCTTTTCACCCCTTTAGGGGTAGAATTTCGAAAAATATAGTAGCCTATGTTCACCCCCTGGTGTCAAACTATCTCCATGCCAAATTTTATTAAAATCGTTCCGGCGGTTTAGCCTTAAAAACCAAGCAGACAGACAGACAGAGAGACTCGCATTTATAATATTAGTATGGATAGTATGGATATTAGTATGGATTAGTATAGATCTATTACAATACTGTTCGAAAAACTATAAGAAGATTTGAAAAGCTTTTTAATTTCGAACATAATTTTTTTGAAATTATTAATTTAAATTACATTTCATTACTTATTTTGTCTTTAATTAAATGAAGATTGTCATAGTTATTATAACTATAGTTGTAATTATTATTTTGAGTTAAATTTCATTACCCACCTATTTTGTCTTTAATTAAATCAATAGATTGTCTTATAGTTATTATATTTTTATTGTATTTGAAGATAATTGATTTAAATGTACAAGAATCTTGAATCAAAAACGCAAACTAAACCACCACACAATGGTTTACGATCGCAAGCGCCAACCATAGCGCCAACTGCGGATTCACACATTGAATTTTGTGTAGGTACACACTACACTCTCGACATTGCCGTGACGATTTAATAGGGAGCCACGTTTTGCCGTGGACGTCCACGGCAAAACGTTACCGTGCACGGCAATATAAAAGCGTCTCGTTGAAAAAGCGTCTTTATCGCCGACATAATAGGGGAGCATTTTGCTTACCTATTGCATTTTGGACGGTAAAAACGTGGCGATAAAAACGTGCAACGGAAAATTATAAAAGCGTCCATTGTATTTTGCACGGCAACAATTACAGACCAAAATCAGTTCTACCCATATTTAGTAAAATTTTTGAAAGACTTATTCTGAATGAACTAATGTATCATTTTTGTAGTAATAAATTATTACATTGTAAACAATTTGGCTTCACACGGGGCAACAACCGACGCTGGTGTCGAGTTAATGAAAGATATATTTGAAGCCTGGGAGGTATCGTGTGATGCTATTGGCATTTTTTGTGATTTAACAAAAGCGTTCGATTGTGTACTGCATGAAACGTTAGTCGAGAAATTGAACCGTTATGGACTTGGGAATATAGCTTTAGATCTTATTAATTCTTACTTAAAATACCGAGTTCAACGGGTAGACGTGAATGGCGAGCTTTCTTCCGGGTCTATTGTGAAAATGGAGGTTCCACAAGGCTCAATATTGGGGCCTTTCTTATTCTTAATCTATATTAATGATCTACCCTATCTTGTCAAAAATAATCATGGGATAGTACTGTTTTCCGACGACACCACTTATTTTCAAGATAAATAGGCAACAACATGTTTGCAATGATATAAACGACGCTATCTCTAAGGCATTACGGTGGTTTAATGTTAATAATTTGCTGCTCAATGAAAGGAAGACTAAATGAATTAAGTTTACATTACCTAATGTTAAGCATGTTTAAAACAATATACAGCTTGATAACCAGAAATTGGATCTGGTAAACACTACCGTATTTTTGGGATTAACTTTAGATGCCAAACTGCAGTGGGGACCTCATATCAATGACTTGTCGGGTAAGCTCTCTTCTGCAGCATTCGCGGTTAGAAAGATTAGACAGTTGACAGACGTAGATACAGCTAGATTGGTCTACTTTAGTTACTTTCATAGCGTTATGTCATACGGAATTCTGTTATGGGGTAATGCAGCCGACATTGACACTATTTTTGTTCTGCAGAAGAGAGCCGTTCGTGCGATATACAATATGGGTCCAAAAGACTCTCTAAGAGATAAGTTTAGAGATGTTAAAATAATGACAGTCTATAATCAGTACATATTTGAAAATTTAATGTATGTTCATAAAAATATTAATAAATTTAAGAAAAATAGTGATGTACACAATTTCAGCACTAGAAATAAAAATAAACTGGTTGCACCTACGACTAGACTCCATAAAGTCGGTAATTCTTTTATGGGTAATTGTATACGTTTTTACAATAAACTCCCTAAAGACAAGCTGGATTTATCTATTACCAAATTTAAAAAATTTATTAAACAAACTGTTATCAAAATCGTATTATAATGTAAAGGATTATTTAAATGACAAAAATGCATGGGAATGATGTACCTATTTATGTGTCTACATAATATTTATTTTATAACAAGCATTATTACTATTATATAATTGGTTATTACTTTAGTTTAAGAAAATTTGTATTGTAATGTAACGTGATTTATGATGAAAATAAGTGTTCTACAATGTCCCTAATGTTGAAAAGAGTAAAAAAAAACAAATAATACATAACCATATAACAAATAATACATAATAATATAACAAATAATACATATGCCATATTACAAATAATACATTACATAACCATATAATAAATAATACATAACAGTATAACAAATAACCATGTAACAAACAATGCATAACAAAATAACAAATAATACATAACTATATGACAAATAATACATAACATAACACACAACACTTAATTATACATAACACATAATCATTATAGATAACACATAATACATAATTATGAGATTTGAGGAAGCGAAAGACGGTATGTAAGGAACGCGACGCTTGGCGCTCCGTCCTCTGACTACCCCATTAGAGATACAGCGTGAAGATAATTATAATACATTTCTTCACGTATAACACATATATAATGTATAAAACATAATATGAAATATATAATGTATAACATACAATAAATAACATGTAATATAAAAGAAAAATCACGCAAAAACGGCTGAACGGATATGAATGAAAGAGTTTATAACCTGGTTATATAATTTTTTTTTATTATTGTGGGCGGACGAAGTTACGGGCAACAGCTTGGATACAGTAAATATAAAAGACATAGCCGTGTTAAATCCACAGCGTCTTCTCTGACAACCTTATCTTTGCTCTCTCAAACTCAAAGTGCCGTCAATTTCCACGATAATATCGTGGAAATTATAAAAGGTTCTTCTGCACGGACGTCCACGTTTTGCCGTCCACGGAAAAAACGCGCGATAAAAACGTACACAGTAAATTATAAAAGCGTCTGGGATGCCTTCTGTGCACTCTGCAACCTTTGTTGGCAGAAGGGGGAGGTTCCAGAGGACTGGCGCACGGCAGTCATAGTACCTCTATATAAAGGGAAAGGTTCCTACCTAGACTGTGCGTGCTATAGGGCCATCAGCTTGGTCAGCTTAGCGAGTAAAGTCTATACTAAAGTATTGACTGAACGTATGAAAGGCGTTTCAGAAAGATATTTGTGGGAGGCGCAAGGTGGATTCAGGAACGGTAGGGGTTGTATGGATCAGATTTTCTCGCTCCGCGTTATCGTGGGAAGTTTTCTGGCTTTAGGTCGGAAAGTTTTCTGCGCTTTCGTGGATCTAGAGAAAGCATTCGATAGAGTAGTGCGGAAGAAATTGTGGAGTCTTCTGCCTGAATATGGCGTGGAGGGCTCCTTACTGCAGGCTGTGAGGTCATTATATAGAGACCACAGAGCCTGTGTAAGGATAGACGGGCACATGTCGCCCTGGTTTGAAGTCTGTTCTGGTGTCAGACAGGGCTGCGTGATGTCTGCCTGGCTATTCGTGCTGTATTTGGTCAGTTGCCTCCAGAGATTGAAAGGTAATATGAGTGGTATGGGATGTGGTGACACAGTGGTAAACTGCCTATTGTACGCTGACGATGCTGTGCTAATAGCACCATCAGAAGCAGAGTTGCAGACACTAGTCACGTGCATGAAAGAAGATTGTGAAGTAAAAGGATTGAAAATGAATGTGAACAAAACTAAGGTTCTGGTGTTTGAAAGAGAAGCGGTACAAACGAGATGTGTGATTTGTGTAAATGGAAAATGTCTAGAACAGGTGAATGAAATTGTGTACCTGGGGAGTGCGTTTTCGAGGGATGGAAGATGTGAGTTGGATGTGGAGAGACGGGTAGCAGCTGGCAATAAAGTGAACGGTGCTCTGTCCGCATTAGTGGGTAGTGTGAATATATCTAACACTGCTAAAAAGGCCATCCACAATGCGGTGTTGGTGCCAACTTTGTTGTACGGTAGTGAGGCCTGGATATGCCCAAAATCGAGTGAAAGTATGTTAAATGCTGTGGAGATGCGGTCTCTCAGAAATATGTGCGGTGTCACGCTTGCTGACAGGATAAGCAATGATGAGATACGCAGTATGACAGGGTCGCACAACAGTGTTATTGTAAAAATGAAGAAAGGAATGCTTAGATGGTTCGGGCACATGGAAAGAATGAGTGATGAAAGACTGACGAAGAAAATATACAGAGCGAAAGTGAGTGGTAAAAGAAGCCAAGGAAGACCAAGGCTGACTTATGAAGATCAAATAGCCAGAGTGTTAGCAGACGGAAATGTCAAAAGCACTCGCATACCTAGGCGAAAATGTGTGAGGAGAATGATGAGATTTGAGGAAGCGAAAGAGGTGTGTAAGGACCGCGACTCCTGGCGCTCCGTCCTCTCTGACTACCCCGTTGGGGATACAGCGTGAAGTTATGTTATGTTATGTTATGTCTAGGTTCGTTGTTCTCGGCGCTAGTACTAGCTCAATATAATTCTGCTTTTATGATTTATGGATCTTTTCGCACAATAAAGGCCTGGATTAATGAGAAAATTAGTGATGTTTAAAAAATTTATACAAATCGGATACTTACATTGAAATAAAATATTTTACGTATTACATAACACAAAAAGTGCTTTCTCAATAGTTTGTTGAGTAATGTTGTAAAAGTGTTGTAAAAGGCTCTTATTTTTTATAAATTTGTAGGTCATTTCATTGCAATTGATTGCGTAGAAGGCGAAACTGTGACAATGCCCCCAGAGATTGTTCACTACAGTCTGATTGAGAATGCTAACATTGATGCCTCACTCAGATATCTGGTAGGAGAAAGTGAGTCTACAGAAAATGTTGATTCTGTTATCAAGTGAGTTATAACTTTTTGTATAAACTTTAGTTGTTTGTTTAGTTTATATTTTGTTGCTATTTCATGTTGTAAGAAATTTTTAATTACAACTTTATTATTTCATAAGCTGAATTCTAGTGAATACATAATAATCTGCTGTACGTACGCTTTTTTCATAAATACGTTTTTACTATTCTTGTTTTAATATAATTATTATTAATTTTAAATTTTGTTACTGAATGACAAAATCACAATAATTCTTCATATTAAAATGATTTTCTTAGCTACATAGTTCTACGAATATATCTTGTTTAAATTTAAAAATTTACAGGTTGATCGGCTTGATCCTTCGTATAAGCGCTTGGGAATGTGCAGCTTTGGAGGCCGGTCTTGGCAATGTTTTTAGCCCAGAGCTATCTGCTACGATTTCGTGGCTTTTGAAAATATGGGCAAACTCTTATCTTATGCCTTTACCATCTTTATACTCTGAGGTGAGTATTGATAAAATTGTATGCATTAGCACTGTTTTCGTTACAAATGAATAATAATTCAATATTGAAAATATTTGTGACAGTCATATGATGTGGGGCGCATGATGGTGTGTTGTGATTTGTTCACTTTGAGATTGGAATTTGAATATTAGAGAGCGAAAGATGGAGAGTTCTCGGCGTGGTCGCCATTTCAATTTTAGTACAATACTAATAAAGTATGGGCAGTCGCAGGTGTCTCCATAAGTGTCTTTTAAGAAGTCGACTTTTTAGTCATCAGGCAGACTAAACAGTCTTGTTCGTTCACCCCGTCTGTATCTACAAATATAAAACAAAGTCGTATTTCTGTCTGTTTGTTTATGCGCTTAGTTCTTCTAAACTAAGCAACAGATTTTGATACAGTTTCATTAATTTATTTATTTAATACAGGCTTGCCAACAGGTTTTTCTCCAGAAATAAGAATTATTTACTTGTAATTATAACTTAATATATTGCAAACCTAATAACAGGCAAGCACAACATGTACATACATACATACCTTCACGCTGTATCCCTAACGGGCTCGTCAGAGAGGACGGGGCGCCAAGCGTCGCGATCTTTACATACTTCTTTCGCGTCCTCAAATCTCATCATTCCCCTCACACATTTTCCCCTAAGTATGCGAGTGCTTTTGACATTTCTGTCGGCTAACACTCTAGCTGTTTGATCTTCTTAAGTCAGTCTTGGTGTTCCTTGGCTTCTTTTACCACTCACTTTCGCTCTTTAGATTTGCTTCGTCAGTCTTTGATCACTCATTCTTTCCGTGTGCCCCAACCATTTTAGCATTCCTTTCTTCATTTTTTCAATAAAACTATCATGTAACCCTGTCATACTGCGTATCTCTTCATTGCTTATTTTGTCCGCAAGGGTGACACCGCACATATTTCTAAGAGATCGCATTTCTACTGCATTTATCTTACTTTCACTCGATTTCGGGCATATCCAGGGCTCACTACCATACAATAAAGTTGGCACCAACACCGCATTGTGTATGGCCGTTTTGGCGGTGATAGATATATTCGCACTTCCTACTAATACGGACAGAGCACCGTTCACTTTATTGCCAGCTGCTACCCGTCTCTCCACATCAACTCACATCTTCCATCCCTCGAAAACGCACTCCCCAGATCTACAATTTCGTTCACTTGTTCTAAACATTTTCCATTTATTTAACACTGAAAAGTATGAAATAACTATCCTTTACTAATCAAAACTCAAGTACAAAAATAACTTTATAAATACGATACAAATACTCATATAATGAAATTTGACAGTTATTGAAGTTAAACTCAAAATATTGAAAACTCAAGTACAAAAATAACTATAAATACGATTACAAATACCCATATAATTAAATTTGACAGTTATTGAAGTTAAACTCAAAATATTGAAAACTCAAGTATAAAAATAACTATAAATGCGATATAAATACCCATATAATTAAGTTTGACAGTTATTGAAGCCAAATCAATGTTCGACAACTAAAAGTCTATTAGTTTAGTAGGCTTATTATTTTTTTTACATACTCTTGAAAAATAGGACAATTATTGTATATCTTTTCTTCATACAAAATAAAAAGGCGCTCTCTACTCTTATAAATACCTGGAGTAGCCCATTAACTAAAATTCTTGCGATTAGCAGTTGGTACTATAGTTCTAAGAATTAATATTTTATTAAATTCATTAGTTAATATTTCAAGAATGAGATTATACATAACATTTGGACCTCGGTCATGCTATCCCTAAGGTTCTGCCAACATTCTTCAATATCCTTGCTCGTCACTTTCAACCTATCATCAGGCTTACCGGATACTACCCTTTCATTTTCATTTCTGGAGGTCGCGTCTTGCAGTTTCCAGCTCTTAATGCGACAGACCGCTGCAGGTTTGGACGCTATGCGACATCGCCACGCTGTAAACAGACCCCTTATTCTAGTTACCACTAGAAAGTGGTCTGTTCCCAGATTGGCTCCTCTGTGTGCTCTCGCGCCCATAACCTGCTTTTTGAGCCGGTTGTCCACCAGGAATAAATCAATCTTACTTATTTCACTCTTCCATTCCCACGTGTACTGATGAATCCTTTTGTGCTTAAATAAGGTATTAGCAACAAAAAGATCATTTTCCATACAATCTTAATACAATCCTACCAGCATCATTCACTCTCTTATCTCCATACTTGCCTAGGACAGACTCAAATCTTGTTCGAGCTGTCCCGACCCGTCCATTTATGTCTCCACACACTACACACTATAATTTTCTCATTCTCTTCAACCATCGCTAAAACTTTCCTAACATTCTCCCAAAACTACTCTAGCTCGCCGAAGCCCACGAACGACTCTAGGGCATACACCACTAAAGCAAATATCCTCGTCAACCCTGTCTTGAGACAGCACAACATGTGATTACAGGATACTTTTCACTATCATTTGAGCATTTCTTCGAGAAGGTTTTTATATAAGTATATTGTAGTAGATTTTATCCGGGCGAAGCCGGGACGGGTTACTAGTTATTAAATAATAATGATCGCACACAGATGTCGCCGATGCTGGAGTGCGCGTTCGGGCGGCGGTCGCGCGGCGGCGCGTGGACGGCGGGGCGGCTCTGCGCGCGCGCAGCCGCCGTGCTGCGGCGCCTGCCGCACCCGCCCGCCGCCGCGCACGCGCTGCAGCTGCTCACGGCGCTCGCGCACGCGCGCCACAAGTACGGCTCACACACACACCACACACACACGCACACACACAGTACACACCCGCCCGCCGCCGTGCTGCGGCGCCTGCCGCACCCGCCCGCCGCCGCGCACGCGCTGCAGCTGCTCACGGCGCTCGCGCACGCGCGCCACAAGTACGGCTCACACACACACCACACACACACGCACACACACAGTACACACCCGCCCGCCGCCGTGCTGCGGCGCCTGCCGCACCCGCCCGCCGCCGCGCACGCGCTGCAGCTGCTCACGGCGCTCGCGCACGCGCGCCACAAGTACGGCTCACACACACACCACACACACACGCACACACACAGTACACACCCGCCCGCCGCCGTGCTGCGGCGCCTGCCGCACCCGCCCGCCGCCGCGCACGCGCTGCAGCTGCTCACGGCGCTCGCGCACGCGCGCCACAAGTACGGCTCACACACACACCACACACACACGCACACACACAGTACACACCCGCCCGCCGCCGTGCTGCGGCGCCTGCCGCACCCGCCCGCCGCCGCGCACGCGCTGCAGCTGCTCACGGCGCTCGCGCACGCGCGCCACAAGTACGGCTCACACACACACCACACACACACGCACACACACAGTACACACCCGCCCGCCGCCGTGCTGCGGCGTCTGCCGCACCCGCCCGCCGCCGCGCACGCGCTGCAGCTGCTCACGGCGCTCGCGCACGCGCGCCACAAGTACGGCTCACACACACACCACACACACACGCACACACACAGTACACACCCGCCCGCCGCCGTGCTGCGGCGTCTGCCGCACCCGCCCGCCGCCGCGCACGCGCTGCAGCTGCTCACGGCGCTCGCGCACGCGCGCCACAAGTACGGCTCACACACACACCACACACACACGCACACACACAGTACACACCCGCCCGCCGCCGTGCTGCGGCGCCTGCCGCACCCGCCCGCCGCCGCGCACGCGCTGCAGCTGCTCACGGCGCTCACGCACGCGCGCCACAAGTACGGCTCACACACACACCACACACACACGCACACACACAGTACACACCCGCCCGCCGCCGTGCTGCGGCGCCTGCCGCACCCGCCCGCCGCCGCGCACGCGCTGCAGCTGCTCACGGCGCTCGCGCACGCGCGCCACAAGTACGGCTCACACACACACCACACACACACGCACACACACAGTACACACCCGCCCGCCGCCGTGCTGCGGCGCCTGCCGCACCCGCCCGCCGCTGCGCACGCGCTGCAGCTGCTCACGGCGCTCGCGCACGCGCGCCACAAGTACGGCTCACACACACACCACACACACACGCACACACACAGTACACACCCGCCCGCCGCCGTGCTGCGGCGCCTGCCGCACCCGCCCGCCGCCGCGCACGCGCTGCAGCTGCTCACGGCGCTCGCGCACGCGCGCCACAAGTACGGCTCACACACACACCACACACACACGCACACACACTGTACACACCCGCCCACCGCCGTGCTGCGGCGCCTGCCGCACCCGCCCGCCGCCGCGCACGCACTGCAGCTGCTCACGGCGCTGCGCACGCGCGCCACAAGTACGGCTCACACACACCACACACACACCACCCACACACGCACACACACACTCACACACCCACACACACACACACACACACACACACACACACACACAGTACACACACACACACACACACACACACACACACAGTACACACCTCACACACCACACACCAATACACTCAATACAAGTGCTGTAAAATGCAAGTAAATTTTATTGCAATTATTGTTACTCTTTCAGAGACAATCCCATAGCAACTTGTGAGGAATTCCTGACTCTGGTGGCCTGGGAAGCGTCAGGCTGCGAGTTACGCGGCGAATACAGGAAGGAGCTCCATAGGGCTTTTGCTATTGCAGCTACATACGCTGAAGGTATTTAAAAATACTTTTCTTTTTATAAATAATTTAAAACTGCAATTAGATTTTAAAAAATGTTATTTCTTATGTAAAACGTGTTGGCAAGCCTGTATTAAATAAATAAATAAACTGCACTGGGCTGCAAAAAAACCGGGGTCGATTATATAACCTATAATAACTTTTAAAATATTGGAGCAATCTTTATAAAATAGATACTGAATGAAATAATTTATTTAATAACAAATATAAAAATATATAATACCTCTAAACATCTTCTTGGTAATTGTATTAAATAAAGAAAAATAAAAAATTGGTTATAAAAAGCCTCGAGTCGAACACGCATGCCTGAATTAAACTCGGGCGGCGCGTACCTACGCTAACGAAATTCTCCACCTACCACGCTTCGTGAAATGAAAGATGCACTGCTAGAGGAATCGGAGAATATTCCTCAGCATCGGCACAGAAACCTGGTGGAAAATTTGTCAATTCGCATACTAGCCGCATTCACAGCTCGAGGATGCAATAAGAAATATTAAATGTGTAGACAATGCATGTTATCCGATCCAGATGATACTTGTAGGTTAGTAAACTAATTAATCTGTGCTTGTAGGTCATTTATTGAAATATAGAAAAAAAATACGATTTTCAATATATTCACGTTTATGAAACATGTAATGGACAAACTAAAAATTTTATGACTTTTATTAGCTTTTATTTAAGCATTTTATAACAATCTATAAGACAGTCTTTATTTCATGAACATAGCTACAATATTTTGCAAGTTATCGAAGTTTTCGCGACCGACTCTGTTTCTTAATGGGCCGGTGTAATCTTCACTGATTGTAGTGTTTATCATGATTACATTTTTTTTAAATATCATTACTTATCACACTTTACAGGTGAAGTACGAAACCGGCTACTGGGAAGCACAGCCGCCCTACAAGAGAAATTAATGAATATAATAAACTCTGAGTCTGACACGGAACCCATTCGACAAATGTTAGCAGACACGTTGGATTGTTACATTGGCATAACTGAGGGTGTTCATGAGGTAAAATAACATATCAGACCGCGTGATTATTTCTTAATGACCTAATTAAAAGAAAATATTTGAAATTCAATGAAAAATATAACAATTGTTCGCTTTTAAACAAGTAGTGGAACCGTACTCTGTTCACACTACTTATTTAAGAGCGAATAGTTCCACCTCTGTCACTCTCTCCTAATGTTGGTCTAGGTCTAGGACATTGTAAGTTTGTGATGACATAGCTTTGTAACGTCAACTCTCTCTAGCTTATCCCCACTCTGTCCGAACTACTGAAGTTTAAAACCCAATAACACTTTTTTTTTCATGTATTTCAAGTAATTTTTTAACGGTTTTATTCACCTTGACCCCATATATTAGTATCTTTGTCTACAGCCGTACCATCCTTTTCTCGTAGCGACTCACGGCACTTTTGACCCCCCTGTAACTTTGTACCGGATAACGCTAGAAATCTGAATTTTCAGTGACTAAGAGGTCATAATACAACTAGATATATTTCCAAATTACATTAAAGTTGAACCTGTAGTTTAAAAACCATTGCAAGTCAAATTTCCTTAACTTTGTCACTGACACACCCAGCGATCATCAAAAAGGTACAAAGGTATTTCTAGCAGTCTTACAAACTTCAAGTTTTGAATTTTATTTAGAGTTTAGCCTATAAAGGAAGGAAAATATGAAAAATCCTGAATTCATTATTCATTAAATGCTGCGAGCGACCACATGCTGTTCGGATGTGCCCCGAAACGCTACTTATACGTTTACGATATTCGTTTTATAATTTCGATTGCTATTATTGGTTTGATGATTGAACAGCTTACTTATTTATTTACTGATATTATTTGGATAATATGAAATTGATATTATTTGAATATTGCTTGGATAATTTTAGGGCATCGATACCTTTCGGTACTTATCTACGCTTTTAGGAACAGCTGGCAGACAAGATATATTATTAAAAAAAAGGCAGATGATCTATCAAAAGAAATAAGTTCCCATCAAAAACAAAAAATTATAAAAAATGCCGTCTCGCAACGCAGTTCTTCCCCAAAAAAAAAATTGTGAGATTTCATGTAAAACCAAGTCAGTTATTTTAGTTGGTGTCTATGGTAGCACCTATTCAACAACTTTGTTGTAAATTGTTATACGGCAATATAATTACATCTACCTAACATTAGCGATCTGAGCGCTTTGTTCTTGTTTACATATTGCATAAATTAGACCTGCTAGTACTATGTTCGATTCTATCATTCTTATGTTATTATGTAGCCGTGAGATTGTCAAGTCATTATATTTATTATAGAAATAAAGATGTTAGTATTGATACGGTCACTATAAATGTTGATAGGTAATTGATTAGATAACAATTTATAACGAGGGTCTGGTGATGGAGTCAGGAGGTGGACAGTGGCTCATCAATGGTTACTAGTAACCCCTTCGAGTTTGGGCTCATTTGGTTAGTTTTGACGAGTGTCCATACAATACACTTGCTGACGACGGTTTGATCATGGAATCAGGAGGTGGAATGTGGAACTCTTCAACCGTTATTAGTAACTCCCTTCAGTTTAGGCTCTAGTGCTGTCTTCTCATGTCAGATGCCAAGGGGTACTTTGTGTCGCTGCGTCAGCGAAATAAGTAATAATCTCGGACTTTTAACAGACTAACCCTTTTACTAATAAAAATTAGAACGAGGTTAAACTTCGGAATAAATTTTTGTCCCTTTCGATCATTTTATTTTGTTCATAAGCTTGAGTATGACAGAAGGCTGTCATAACTATTCCATGTTTACGCCATGTTTATTAGTAAAGCCCGAATTTAAAAATGTGGGGCGTATAAAAAACTGTATAATAACTATATAATTAAACAAGAATGACCTCTCTAGTAAAATGTTTACAAGCCGACCAAAATAAATATTTCAAATGTGTTTACCTACCGTTTGAATTTCTTCATTATGATAAGCAATTTTAATTAAATTAAATTTTTCAAAATATAATTTTTATAGGTTGGAACAATGGATGAACAATTCATGATGTTAATTGGTGCCTTAGATAAGATACCTGGAATTATATACAGATATCACAATTATCCTGGTGTAGTGTTGCCGGCGTTAGGTTTACTCGCTAAGAGTGCAAAAAGGATATTACATTCAGTACAACCGCAAAACGTGAGCAAGTACGTATTTTAAAGTATGTGCACTATTTGTTTTGTTTTCAGTATTTCATAATAGTTAAAGAAGCATTTGTTTATTCTTTTCAGATTTTTAGAGATCTGTAATACTACCTTTGATGTATATCAAAGATGGAATTCATGGAAAATATCTAGTATTCCTCAAGATGCCGAAGAAGAAGCTTATGAGGTGAAATAATTTTTATTGTAGTTACACATGACGACTATTTCACGCGCGCCACTGCCTTTATAATACTGCTTTTGCTATCTTAGCTATTACTACTACCACTACTAACACTATCACAACTATTACACCGGATGATATCTAAAACATTTGACAAATTGAAATGGGGAGGTACATGCTAACTTAGCAAATTAAAACTGGTGTAGAAAAAAACAGTAATCTAAGCACCTAAAAATCACTAACTCACATTCCATTTTGTACAATTTCAAATTTATAAAGACATGTGCTTTAAAAAATAATACATCAAGTATTAAAATACTACGGCACTACACAATGAGCTGTTGTACTATATCGTTCAAGGTTACAAACAATTGTACCAAAAGAACATTGTTTAATTAATTTAAACTCGGTCTAGCATTATCATATAGCTGTACTCGCGACTTCATCCGCGTAGAAATTTTTACGTGTCTTTGAAGTAGTTTTTAATAAGAGAAAAATAGCGTATGTCTGTTTTTGAGCACATACTGTCTGTACTCAAAATCAGTTCAGCGATTTAGCATTTCCCATACATAGTTTCATCCCCCTTTTTTACCTCTAGGTTTTTGTTAAATTCTCGTTTTAGACAATTTTTGATAAAAAAAAGTAACCCGTACTCATTCCCTAGTATCAAACTATCTTCATGCCAAATTTTATCAAAATCGGTCTGGCGATTTAGTCGTGGAAACGGAACAGATAGACAGACTCGCATTTATAATATTAGTATGGATTGATAATATGAAGTACCAACATGATTTTGTCGAATGACTGAATCATTGTATATTTGCACATTACTCAGTAAGCATGGAGCATTTAGCCCATAGAGCCGAAATATCGGACCATCCCACTCACCACTGCTCAGTTTTTGACACTAATAAATATCTAAAACAGTATATGACCAATATGGCAGATATTTAAATACTTCTATAATGGCTTACTGTTCTATTCGGTGGTGAGATAAAAACAGCAAAAAATTAATGTATAAAACAGACACAATCTCATTTCATCGGTAAGTAACAGTAAATACACAGTTTTCAAATTTACATTCATTTTATTATGGGTCTAGTTGAACTTGACTATCAATTGACGTGATTAGAGATGTGTATCTATGCGTCTTGTTTCACCTTAGTGCAATCTTTATTACGTTATCTCAGTCTATTCATACGCATGTGTACACAGGTTTTGTTTGATTTTGGGCTGACCAATCGGCACGCAATAACTGCAGCAATATTGAGACGTAAATTGTTTTCTAACAAAATAAACGACATCTCCACTCTATAGGTTAAGTGCTCCATGTCAGTAACTTACATTTCCCAACGTGAGTTGTTAAGATAGGGCCAAAAGAGCGTGATTTTGTGAGTTTTGAATCGCGTAATTCATGCTGCATTCGGTTTCATATAAAAGTCGATTGTTTTAAGTTGGTAATTACGGTGCCATGCGGTAAAATACTTTTTGTAGCATAAATAGGGTCGCTAGCAGTAGTTTTTAGTTCTCTGATTAATCAATAAAGGCAGCAATTGCGATTCGCGACAGCATATTGTGCTCGATTTAACAGCATTGATTGGTCGCGTAAGATTCGGCTATCGCTTACTGGCAGCAGTAAAATAATAAGGTAGCGGTTTGTGCCACATGTCGTTTTGCATGGTCATGTGGCACAAAACGGACTTTTAATATGAAACCGAATGCATAAATTACGCGACTCAAAATACGCGACTCACAACTCGCAAAATAACGCTCGTGTGGCCCATACCCTTATTTAGTGGTCACACGGCAGGACATAAATTTAGTATATAAACTGGTGTATAGACGAACATAGAGCTCGTTGATGCGTGACGATTTTTAATTTGTCATGGCCACCTATGAAATGAATGATTCCCTTGTTTATTGCGATATGTATTACAATCACATACAGAACACGTAACGTAATTACATTAAACGAATTGTCGTTTTGTCAGTAGATATCGCGCGATATTTGACTGTCGCATGCTGACTGCAAGTTAGGTAATAAGCGTGCCTGTTACAATAGCGTCCTGTTCGCTGTCCCTTTCCTACTCGTAGTACTATCACAAAAGATTATATTCTTACTCATACTCATCGGACATCTTTACGCCAGTATAATGTAGTAAGTTGACGCGGAGATTTTTCGGTGGAAACGAGAGAAGTAAGATTGTCATTTTATTTAGATTTTCTATTTTTTACATTTTTGGGAGTTTTAAAAGTACAAAAGTGGTGCTATATTGTGTCTTAAAGTTCTGTATAAAGAATGGAGTAGGTTTAAATAAATATATGTAGCTGGAGTTCTCGCGCTCTTCCAAGAAATCCTTTATATTTTCAGTAAAGCCTACTATCACTACAGAGGGAGCTTTACAATAAGAAAAAACTAATTTCCTTGTGATTCTACTTATTAATACGTAACATTGACAAATGCGCTAATCTGTGCGCCATGCCATAAAGAGTGAAAAAAAAATGTTATCTTGGCACAGGCTTGTGACAGTTTTAGTTCCGAACGAGTTGTATTGGTGCTGTAATCGCTTCTGCCGTCTTGACTATCTGCCTTAAAAGTCAATTGTTTGTCAGTGTGCTGTCACTCTGACTCATACTCAGACTGGCTATTTTTCTATTTCGATTTGAGTTTTGCTTTACCTTGTGTTTTCTTCGCTTTCATGCTTGAGTTGAGAACCTTGAAATGCCTATTCTCCTCTGTTGTTTGATGTAAATAATCCCCTAAACCCGCGCTGCGTTGGTGGTTTTTCAGAATCACAAGGATATACCTACATAAAGATATATAAAAAATATTGATATGACGTATAGTACGGTTGTCAAAAAAGTAGGCGATAGTAGCTCCAAAACGAAATACATAACAATTACGACAAAGTGACTGTCGCATCTTAAATTTAGACGCTTAAATTTTGTCTAAATTGAATTTCTTTGCTACACCAAAACAGTTAAGACACACCCCCACCTTTTACGTTTCCAGTGTCTCCATGAATTATAGACAGAATTCGTGATTGTGGCGAGGTTGCAACTATTATAACACCTTATTAGTTATCGCAGAAATAGATGTTTTTAATGATAGTCTACCAAAAATGAGGAGAAAAGTCAGATGCTTATTCTTTGATTAATTTATATTTTTATGTAGACTTGTTAGATTCTATTGTTTATGTTCACTTTAACTACTGTAATTATTTTTATTTTTATCTATCTATACTACTATATAAATCTCTTGCGTCTCTCTGTAATTTCAGTTTTTTTGACAAATTTTGCGATAGATAGTCGTTTTATGACTCACTGATTTCGATCCTACCATTTTAAAAATTTTTGTCTGTCTGTATGTCCTTTTATAACTAAAAAACGGCTTGGCTGATCTTGATGAAAATCGGTACATAATAAGAACACGTGACTGCGCTCATGATAGGCTACTTAGTTTAAAAAAAATTTACTCTTATAGTGGTGAAAAAGGGGATAAAACTTTGTATGAGAAATGGTAAACCACTGACCCGATTACGATAAAATTCGGCAGAGAGATAGTTTAACATCAGAGAACAGCCATAAGCTACTTTTTTCATTAAAAATTTACCCCTAAGAGGGGTAAAAGGGGGATGAAACTTTGTATGGGAAACGCTAAATTTGGTGAGATGATAAGACTTATTTTATCAAAAATATATAGGCTACTTTTTTATCAAAAATCTGTGAAGAAGGGGACGGGAGGGAGGGGGATGAAACTTTGTACGGGAAATGGTAAATTTGGTGAGATGATAAGACTTATTTTATCAAAAATATATAGGCTACTTTTTTATCAAAAATCTGTGAAGAAGGGGACGGGAGGGAGGGGGATGAAACTTTGTACGGGAAATGCTAAACCGCTGAACTAACTATGATGTAGCATGGATATAGTTTGACACCTGGGAATGGACATAGGATACTTTTTTATCAAAAAACTACCCTTAAAGGGATGAAAAGGGGGTGAACTTTGTATGGGAAATGCTAAACTTCGGTTATGATAAAATTTGGTGCAGTGATAGATTTTTTCATCAAAAAACAATAGACTACTTTTTTATCAAAAATCTACCCCTAGAGGGGTGAAAAGGGGGATTGCAATTTTGTATGGGAAATGCTAAACCGCTGTGCTGATTATGATGTGGCATAAAGATAGTTTGACGCCTGGGAACGGGCATAGGCTGTTTTTTTTTTTCAAAAACCTATCCTCAAGGGGTTGAAATGGGGATGAAACTTTGAATAAGAAATGGTAAACCGCTGAGCTATGATGATAAATATGTTGAAATTTGGTACAGAGATATTACGTGCCCGGAGGCAGATGTCGGCTAAATATAGGCTCTTTATCAAAAACAATCTTTGTAAATATATATACAGGTACTTATATGTACAAATAATCTAACCTAATCCGGGAAAGCCACGAAAAATTTTCCGCGCAGACGAAGTCGCGGGTACAGCTAGTATGCATATAATATGTGTGTTAGTATTTCTCACTTTCTCTTAACTTGTATGTATATTCTATCACTATTTGTGAAAACTTTTATTGACTCTTTTGTTTCCTAAGTCACCTCTTTGTTCTATACTTTTATATTGAGTCGCAAGTTTTCCCTGTAACTAAATAAATAAATAAATCATACACATCCAAAGGTCCACACACCAAACATAACACACACACATACACTTCTATTTAGTTCATAACACATATTTATTAAACTTATCACATGTCTATAACCGCGAGCAGATATACATACATACACAGTTGTATACATACATACATACACACCCACACACGTACACACATGCATACATAAACAATTGAATCTTGTTGTTTAAACTTTACAGTTTATTTCAATCTTGTTTGTTTCTTTTTGTTTTATTTCATTTCTAATTGTATTCAGTTCTGATTTCATTATGTTCTATGTGTGTATACAATATATAGCGGTAATCACTACAACACAGGGTATCCTAGTGTAGGGATAACAGTTTTGCTTAATTATTGTTGTAAAAATGTGTATAAATAAATAAATAAAAATAAATGTGTAGTTTGTTATAAGTAGTGAATGTGTGTGCAGGACATGTGCGCGCTGATGGAGGTGATCGGCAACATCGCGCGGTGCGGCGTGGAGCACGTGGGCGGCACGCTGGCGCGCGGGCTGCGCCTGCTGCTGCCGCTGGTCACGCCCGCGCTGCTGGCGCTGCCCGCGCTCGCGCACGCCGCCTACCGCATGCTGCGCGACCTGCACTCGGCCGACCAGGTACCGCGCACCGCGCATCGCGCATCGCTTCTACTGCGCTTACTGTCTCACCGCGTTACACTCGTCACAATCTACAATACGTTTTGACATCTAGTTGTGACTAGTGATGTGCCGGATCATTAAAAATATATATCCACCGATACGGATCCGAATACGGATATTTGGTGTCAAGATCCGCGGATACTTTCTTACTCGATCGATGTCGGTGCGTGACCTTGAAACGATAGTTGACGCCACTTGACGCTTTGCGTGACAGGACATGACTTATATAGAATTTAATCTATGTATTGAAAATTAATAAGGTAAAAGATCCGCCAAAAAAGTAACGGATACGGATGCGGATCTTTCTTCTCCCTCGGATATCCGCGGATACGGATACGGATATCCGGCACATCACTATTGTGACTATAAAATGTAATTTAGAATGAACTGACAAAGTTTTCCGGGCGGAGCGCCTTCCGCTGCTCCCTCCCTACGCGTTCGCTTCGCTGCGACGGTCTATAGGGTCAAGAGGCGAGTGAAGGGTTTTTTAGTCGCTTCGAGCCCGACACTTCCCGGCCGGTTCTCACGTTCTCTTCTGACGCATGAGGAGCAGTTGGGTGTTCGTATGGAATTCTTTCCCTTCCAAGAAACAAAAAAAAAGAAATAACAATATATTAAAAAAATATCCATATCTCTTAGCCGGTGTTTAAATGTAGACGAGAGGACACTCCACTTCAAAAATGCCATTCTCTAACATAAATTAATCGAATTAACTTCTGAATCCGCTGTGAGATAGTCAACTGTAAACTAATATTCTCTAAAGTCGACAGAGATATTGGCGCCGCCTCGGCTATACTTCTTTTAGAGCGGTAAAGTCGTCAAAACCTAAAATCCGTTTTGACAGGTAGTTGTGACTATAAAATATAACTTAAGATGAAATAACAAAATAATAAAAAAATATCCATGTCTTAGCGCCGCCAGCGTTTAAATGACTAAACGCGAGGATATTCCAGTTCAGCAGTGCGATTCTCTAACGTAAATTAGACGAATTCACTTCTGAATCTCCGGTGAGATTGTCAACTGTGAACTGGTTGGTATTCTCTAAAATCGACAGAGATATTGTCACCCCCTCAATGAGTCCGGCAGTGAGTCGTACTATTTAATTAACAATTATTTATATTTTACAACAACTATATATCTAATTAACAATTTAATCTAAATAAATCTAAATAAAACAAGTATCGATTGAGATGTTTACTTTTCAAAGCAATTCCTACAAATTCGCATCTAAGGTCACTTCACTTCGCTCCTAGTATGTTTAGAGAATTCCATTTGAAAACCAAGTGAGTTCGAATACGAAGTGAGGTGAGTTGTCGAGCGAGACTTCGAGCGATTCGAGTTTTTACAGAATTGCATGGCAGGAGTATTAACTCTCATGACGGTGGATAATCCCACGATAGCTGCTTGTGTAGTGGTAATAATCCAGATCAAGATTGCATATTTTGATAAAAATACTCTCACATGGGGCATCATTGCTTATATAAATACATAGCAGATATAAGAATTTCCGACAGAAAAATGAGCCAGTATTGTGTGATTCCGGTCCACTGATGCACACTCATCGAACTTGCTTCAGCCAGTATTTTCTGTCGGGAAGAGATTCAGCGTGTCACCCTAGAAATATCCTTCGTTTCTGGCTGCATTAAAACACTGGTGGTTGTAATATAGTTGGCGATCACAATACACAGAATTAATTGCAGTCTTAAAAGTTCTGTAATGGCCTAGAGTTATTAATACTGAATAAAAATAAGATGAGGGTGGTGCTATGATGGTACAACAATCGAAGGTCCCAAGCTTCCAAGTGGAATTGAACTACCAGAGACCAGTAAGCTCAAGATGACGCTTATGAGGCCAATTGCGACTGTCCGCAGTTTTGTAATATATTACTTAAACAGCGACCACGCCCACAAGTCTCCGCCTCTCCGCTTTCAAACACTGAACGTTCGATGTGTCCAATCAGATCACAGTTCACAGCGTACCATCTCGCAGCCCGCATGATTTTGACATGTTTGTTTTCATTATAAAACTATAGTAGAATAGGTTAGATGACTGTTCTTAAATGTGCTATATTTTCTATATTATATTATAATAATTAAATATTTTTGAATAGAATACAATTGAGAAAAAACGAATTGACATTCATTGATAGAAACTGAATTATTAGGTTTTAAACTAGGGAACAGAGTGAGGATGAGTTAGAAGGAGATAGCGTTAAATAGCTGTGGCGTCACAAAGTCTCAATGACATTGCACAGCGCTAGGAGTGACAGAGACGGAACTTATCCCTACTTTGTTCCCACTAAAGTTTAAAAGCGAATGACTTATGTTTTTCATTGTATTTCGAATATTTTTTCAGCTTTTTTTCTGATTACTTAATCTATCTTTTAACTAGGTCTATGAAATAGTCATCTATCTAGCTTATTCATTATTTATAGTAGAATTATTATTCATTTTTATTTATTCCAATATATGTATCTTCTTTAATACTATCTTCAATCTTTTGTAGACATAGTTATAACCAGTGCTGTTTTATTCCATTTTCAGCTAATAAACTTACCAATCGAAGACTACAATATGGTGATAAATGCACTGCGTGTGGGCCTGACAGCTGTATCGTGTGATGTTTCTACTCTCTGCTGCGATACCATCGTCGGTCTAGCAAACAAAGCACGGACTATGGGAGACGATAATCCCTACTCATTATCACTGCTCAGCCTTGCCGAAGTACTCCTGATGCTAATCATCAAGATGGAGATACCTTCAGATTCTATTCCAGCTGCTGGCGCCGCCATATATGCTTTGACTTGCGTAAAACCTGCGCTATTGGAGGGCTTGGCTAGACAGCTGATTGAAGCGTTCGCAGTAAATGATCCTGCTAACGTACCCAGACTAGAGGAGGCCTTTGGTGTGCTCACCAATGGTGTACTTTTTGATGGTCTGAGACCTCACAAACTAAGGTTCCAAGACAATTTTGATAAGTTTTTAGCAAACGTGCATGGTTTCCTTATTGTAAAGTAATGTATCATTGAATTCATAAATGTAATGAGAACTGAATATTATAAATATCAGTCCCGGGCTGTGACTGTTTATTCAGTACAAATTCGAAAACTGGATTGATACGATCCTCATCATTATTTACGGGGAAGTGTCAGTTGTAATAGTATTACCTTACTATAGGGAGTGAAAAAAGAGTAAGCGCAATTCTGCGAGAAGACAGTGGGCATGAAAGAGAAAAACATTTCTTGAACTACCTATTATTCCATTTGAGCAAAACGGAGTCACTAGTATTTTACAAGTATGATTATTCCGACAGTAAAGAGTTTATTCAGGCTATAGTAGAATTTTTTTTAGGATGCGTTAATATATAAGGCAAAACAATAATTTGTATCGACATACATTGTATGGAAGGAACTGATCGTGAACCAAATAAACGTAAGACTAATTGGAATTTTTGTGGGCCGTAAGGAACGTTTTGAGTCTTTTTGTATACTCGAATCTGCTTGGTTGTTAGGTGATAGTTAATTAACAACATGGAGTCCCTCCTTGGGCTGTGTGACGTAATATAAACATATTTACGTAGTTGCTAGATATTAAGGTTTTCTTGTCGAAATACCATCAAGTCACCCACTTGTGAATATTAAATTTGTTATTTGAATAAATTGTTGGCCTAAATTGAAACAGGGTCTATCGTGTTTACAACTTATTACTGAGTACTCTTAAGATTTTTCTTAGTTCATCTCTCAAGCTTTTGCAAGTATCTCATGTTCACAACGAAAAAAAATTCGGTAAAATAATTGTTGTGAATGCAAAATGTGCAAAATCGCATGAGATCTTGAGGTATTTTGATTATATTTCCTAGAAATACGAAAAGTACACATTTAAGTACTTAAAGTAATTATAAATGATTTTCCTTAGCTTAGTTTGTAAAATGCATAATAATTTTAGTAAGACAAATTAAGAACTTTAAAAAATATTTACTGGAATTTTTATTCCGTTAAAATATAAATTTCTTATCTCGTTTATTTACAACTCAATTCATTTGACTTTATATTTAGGTAGCAGGTAAGTATTCTTCTTTAGTTGTAAACGTTATTTACGGATTATTGAGTTAAGATTTTTATTAGTCATGTGTTTTGTTTATTACACAGGCCATAATTTATTGGCGTAAATTAAGAGAATTTTTACGTCATAATAGGCACATATGTATTTCATTATGTATGTATATATACGTACATTATATATTGGTACGTTTATTGTTGGTTGGTACGTCTGTTAATTATCGTATAACTTCTGAAAGGCTTCACCGATTGAGTTCATACTTACACAACATATTTGTTTTCTAGAGACGATGGTTCATGACTATGCTGAGATGCGATAAGTGGCGTTGTAATAGACAATCGCGGGTGAATCCGCGAGTTGCACCTGCGGGGCTATTCACAAACGTCGGAAACTCAACTTTCCGTATCCGACACAAAACTTTTCGATGATTTTGTCATACGCGATTCACAAATCCGAAATCGTATTATATTAATTTATTTTATATTTATATCATATTATATATAGTCGTATTCACAAATCCAAGCCATCGGATTGAATTTATGCTTTTCGACGATCGGTCTTTCCGCCACGGAAAGTTTCCGACGTTTGTGAATAACCCGCCAGGTTTGATTATAAAATGTTTGCGTTCGACGTCCACATACTTTTGAACTGTCTACCCTGACAATTTGCTAATTAAATTAAAAATAAATCCCAATAAAACCAAATTTTTAAAATTTTCACGCTCGCCTTATCTTTATCAAAACGCGAGATGAAAGCGCCACGGCAACCGCAGCAACCACTCGCCTAAGAGACAAATTCGAACGGTGGATGAATATACACACATTCAAGTTTTTTTTTAATACTGTGTTTCGTATAATTACACGCGTGCATCTGCATGTGCATCCTTGGCTCCAAACACCCACACAAGTGTAATAAAGAGATACTGTTTGTAGCCAATATCAGTATCAGAAAAAGTTTGAATTTTTTTGGTTATAAAATTTAAGTTATTATAATTAACTGTTAAAATGATTAATTTAGGACGAAGAATTGGCATGTTCGTTAAAAGTTTTAATGAATTTAAAAAATTTAATGAATAATACGAGCGAGCAATTGCTTTTCCTTATTTTAACGGTCTCTGAAGTTTTTTAACATGGAGCACCTAACCTATAGAGCCGAAATATATGAGACCATCCCACTCATCACTGCTCAGTTTTTTGGCACTAATAAATATCAACTCCCGCTCATATTAAAACAGCACATTACCAATATTGGACCTGTGTGTTCATCTGTATATTTCAACAGATACATATTTAAATACTTATATAATGGCTTGTTGTTCTATTCGGTGGTGTAACAGCAAAAAATAAAACTATAAAACAGACAACTCATTTCATCCATAGGTAACAGTAAATATACAATTTTCAAATTTTTATTCATTTTATCACAGGTCACTGGGCTATCAATTAACGTCCTCGATGACGTGAATTTGTGTCTCGCTCCTTCATTCATTCATTCATTCGTTCACCTCGGTGCAACCTCTATTACGTTATCTCAGTTTGTTTATACGCACGCATAATATACGCTTTGTTTTTTTTGGACCGACCAATCGGCGCGCAGTAACTGCAACAGTGTTTACACATGTAAATAGTTTTCAAACAAAATAAATGACTTCTACTTTATACGTTAAGTCACAGGTTAGGTGCTCCATGGTTTTCGTGACCTTCCCTTATTTAAAGAATGTTTCATAGATAGGTATATAAAAAACAGATGGCGCTTACCGACATTCAGTTTCAATATTTTGAACAAAATTATGTTTAATTATGGAATAACATTTATATAGGCACAGATTAGTTACTATATAGGTATGTTTTAACTTTGATGACTTCAAATTTGTTATTGTAGTGATAGTCTTCTTACAAAAAACACAAATAGCTTTTTTGCTATCATTGTAAGATTTTTTTAAGTAGATTCGGCGAATAAATTAATATTGTAACGTAAAATAAATGGCGATTTCGGTGAATTTTTTTTCTATCATGTTAAAAAAGTCTGTGCACGTCACTAGTATTAGGAGTAATGTTCTGCGGGTAAACAAATATCCGATTCTATTAATAGCTATATGACATTACATCTATGATCATAAAATATTCTAGTGATATGATATATATTATTTTCTAGTGATATTTAAATTAGAACTTTATGTTGTAGGAAAGAAACAAGGTTGGAAAGTAATGAATTTCGATTTTCTCATACACTATTTATTATTTAGCTAGCTACAGAAGTGTGTTATTAAACAATTTATTGTTTTAATGAATTTTTCAAAAAATTTATATTACTGAGTTTTTTTTCTTATAGGTCTAAGAATTTTATTTTATTCTAGGTAAATCAGATAATTTTACAGTTTCATTAACTGTTTTTACATAATTCTTTAAAAATACTATTAATAAATATTCTTATTTTTTTCGGTCGGAATTATTCGGTTAATTGTGATTAATTCATTTATATTGCACTTGCGGTTACATAACATTAGACTCAACATGCACATTGATCTACGGGAGCATCCATTAATTACGTGAGCTGTATTTTATTCAGGTTGGAGCCCTCTTCTCCTTTGCGAGATTTAGTGGGGGACCCTTCTCCTCACGTGAGATTTATGCTATAGATGTTAATGCATTGTGAAAGTTTTGATATAAATTAATTTTGAACATAATAGTTCAATTGGATTACGCGTTACAAATATCACGACTAAACGACCGAGAAGTGATGACTGTAATCGGCACATGACACAAACACAAAATGACACTAATTAGGCATTTTTTTCAATTCTGAGAATCCCATCGCATCTCATATTAGATATTGTCTATACCATTTATTATCTTTTAAAAACTGAACGTATTTTCTATTGTTAGGGTTCCGTAGCTCACAACAAAAAAGGAACCCTTATAGGGTCAGTTCGTTGTCCGTTGTTGTCTAATCCGTTCGTAATCCGTTGTCTGTCTGTCTGTCAAGACCTTTTTTCTCAGGAACGTGAGGTATCAAGTTGAAATTAATATCGAATACTCAGGGCTGCAATTCCTTGGAGCTGTGAAAAAATCAAAATTCTAAGTCAACGTAATCAAAAAATACGGCCGTTTATGCCGCATATTTTGCACTCACAAGGGAATCAAAACCTAAAAGGTACTTCCCGTTGACCTAGAATCGTGAAATTTGGCAAGAAGCAAGGTCTTACACCACATGTAAAGGAAAAAATCCGAAAATCGTTAATTTGTAGTTATTTGCCATTACAAAGTTACATTTGCAGTTGGAGAGTATGAGAGAACGCCTTTCCACTGCAAAATTAAGTTTGTTATTTATTCGTCTTGTATTTTATCGGTAAATACGAAACACAAAAAAATACATTGTATGGTGGTACGGAACCCTCGATGCTCGAGTACGACTCGCACTTGGCCGGTTTTTCTTTATTCTCAACGTAAATGTTTTTAATAGCCCTGAGATTTTTTAGCAGTCAGAGTGAGCACTCCAAAAAAAGTAAAAGAAAAAAATAAGTTTTTTTATTGTCTGTGTAATAATATATATTCTTTAAAAGTTCATGGGAGATTTTTAATTATGCCCCCCTCAGTTTAAATGAGATTTGATAAGATTTTACTAGACCCCTCCTCCCATTTTAGCTCATATAATTAATGGATGCCCCCTACGTCTATTTTAACTAAAAAATTCACTGTATGTACTTAGTGAAATACTCACAATTTTCACACCAGTCAAATGAAATTGCCATATGTTCAGAAAATTATATTTTACCAAGTACCTAAGTACCTACTTCAATTTCATAAGAAATCTTTATATACCGAGTTCAAAGTTGTGTAATATGATTTCCAATTGTCGTTTTATATTTTGTTGTTATTCAAATGAAGCTACACACTTTTACCCCTGTATAAAATACTGAGTTTTAATTTTTAAATACATAACTAATACTAATGTATGTTAAATTATTTTATTGTATTCAATGTATAGAATATGCTGAAATAATTTTATAGCAGTTAGCAGTGAAATATCGGTGTTTTATTTTCTAAATCATATTTGAATTAAAAGTAGTTAAAATACTTTTGTAAATACACAGATTGTATTTTATCATACACATTTTCAAGTTATGTACCTTCTAATGATCTGCTTGTCTGTATTGATCGATTAAAATGTACAGTTTTATAAATTAAATACAAATACATTTACTTTATGTAATTATTATTTAATTTTATTTTTAATATACAAATCATTCCAAAATATTATATGTAACTACTTACATAAGAATATTAGAAATATATCTATATTACTTACGAACTATGAATAGTTGTTCCTTGCTATGTAGAGACCAAAGATACTCTGTGGTAGAGACGCACTATTAAGGGGTTTTGGAAACTTAATCCCTTCAATTAGTTTAAAAAGGCGTCAAATGGTAAAATAATGAATGCGTTTTATAAACCGGAAACTTTGTGTAAGGAACTGAAAAAATGAAATAAAAACATATTTGGCCTATTTTGAGTTACCAACCCCTAAAAAGTAAAAAAGGGGTGTCAAATAGGACATTGGAAAAAAATGAGAAATGCGTTTTGTGTAGGTACTGAATTTATCGAATAATGAAATACGTATCCATTTAGCCGATTGTAAAAAATCGATTACTATAAGCAAAAAAAGGGTTGTTAATTCGAATATTAAAAAAACTAATAGTGCGTTTTCCGTACATACAGAATCCATCCCGAATTTATCAAATAAATAGCTAACACATATTTGACCTATTTTGAAAGTCAATCCCTGAGATGCTAAAGGGGTGTCAAAGTTAGTAAGTATTTAGAAAAATTAAAAATGCATTGCATATGTAACTATTCCAAAACGTATAGACTATCAAATAAAAATTTAATGCGTATTTGGCGGTTTTTGAAAATAAATCCCTAACGGAGTATAATGAAGGAATTTCAAGGTTAATACGAAAAAAATGTAAAAGAACATGTCCTGAGTGGTCCTGAGTCCTGACTCAAATCGCTGGATCTAAAAATTTGAAATTTTGCAGCGTCCGTAGTGTAGGAATGTAATTGAAACTATTTTTTAATAATAATACAGACATAGGTATATCTTTACGCTTATCCCTAACAGGCAAGGTCGAAAGGACGGAGTGTCAAGCTTCACGGTTCTTACATCTATTTATTTACGTCTGTAGCGACCTGGCTATTGGCAATGCTAAAATTTTGAATTACGCATGGAATTATTATACTACAGTAACCATTTACTAATTGCATTGCCTAATTGAATATCGAATGATGTAAACGTGAACGTGAGTACGCGCGGCTTGCCACAAAGATCCAGTGGGCCGTCGCTTATTAACCTTAAACCTTGTATCCTGATTAAACTTTTCCATGCCAGTCTGGGAAAGAATTGAATATAAAATTCACAAATCGACCCAGGGGCTTATTATTTACCGTGTAGCGGTGTAGGAGAAGAAAGACTAGTAAACATAATTCAGTTGTCTAAAGTTATTACAGCTAGAGAACCCACAGACAACCTCTCTTTACCAGCGTGAATTAAAATTAGAGGCTTACATTTATTCATGTGAAACATCGTATGCGACGGGTCAGTGCAGCTTTTGGCGTGGCGCGTCGCCACGCGCTTGTAACCGCGACATACTCTGTGACCGCGACCATAGAAAATAGAAATACATCACTATATATTATTATAAAAAAGTCCCCCGCCGCGTCTGTCTGTCTGTATGTTCGCGATGATCTCTAAAACTACTGAACGGATTTTCATGCGGTTTTCACCATTGGATGGAGTGACTCAAGAGGAAGGTTTGTGTCTATAATTAATTAATCTTTTGTGTACATTGGTTGAAACATGACGATGATTGTCGAAGATGTCGGAAAAATTCTTCACGCTGTATCTCTATTATGCGCGGACGAAGTCACGGGCAACAGATAGGATGCAATAAATATAAAAGATGTAGCCGTGTTAAATCCACAGCGTTCTCTCTGACGCCCTTAACTATGCTCTCTGAAACTCAAAGTGACGTCAATTTCCACGATAATATCGTGGAAATTTTAAAAGCGTTCCTCTGTACGGACGTCCGCGATTTGCCGTCCATGGAAAAAACGCGCTTTAAAAACGTTCACGATAATTTATAAAAACGCCCATTATCTAAAGAATCTGGAAGAAAATTATTACGATTTTAATTCATTTATCTACTTTAATTTCGATAGAAAAGTTATTTTTATTCCAGAATATAGAAAGAGTAGAATTAGAAGGTCAAGACGAATGTAAGAGATTAAGGGTGGCTTGCACCTACTAAACTCGATTTATGGATTTGACAGCTATTTAATAGATGGTGCAAGCGAGATGTCAGTAATTTAACTTTAACATGGTGTCATTTCAATAATGTCATTTTGACATCTCACTTGTACCAATACAATACAATACAATAGTTGCCAGAATACGGTTTCTCTAATTAAATATCTCTATTGACTGAAGTCGATTAAAAAAATATTTTTAATCGACTTCAAAAAAAGGAGAAAGTTCTATTTTCGTCTGTATGTATTTTTTTTATGTATGTTCACCGATAACTTTGTCAATTGTGGACCGATTTCGAATATTCTTCGTATTTATAAAGTTGTTTTTATTGTACTCGAGTTTTGATTGAAACGAGTTATTTTGTATTTTTCAGTGTTTTTTCTAAGTGTGGTCTACTCGACATTTCGATGACAACTTTTTAATTGTAATCGAACAATGGATCGAATTATAGTAGAAGTGTGGTCCTATTTGTCGAATTAAGCGGCAAGCGCAGTCACACAATGTCGTTACCATAGATAATACATATAATATATTTGGTATAGATGTGCCACTCCGACCTCAATACTTTACAAGAGAAAACTTAGGGCATTGTCCAATAGATGGCACTGTAACGAAATGGTTACAAATGGAATTAAGAATAATTTCAAAATAATGCAAATTGTTAAATAAGCATTCCAATAAATATATTGGAATGCTTATTTAACAATTCGCAGTGCTTTGGTCCAGGGTAACGAGATTACTATAAAAATAAATACTTCAGTGCCATATTAAAAACATTTATTACTTTGTCTGTTGTCTTATTTCTAAAAGAATATTTACAAAAACAAAATTTTAATTTTAAAAATTATAATACATGACTTAATAATTAAGAATATTTACAGATTTGCAGATGAAATTAAAAATTAAACCCAGGGTAAGAAAGTTAAATATTAACGAAAAAATTATAAGTTAACAGACATGTATCTCCAGAAGTTTTCAGATATTAAAACAAATTATGTACATTACAATCAAAACAAAATTTACTGAAATTATTATGAAATTTAATGAAATTATTATTATCTACAAAGACAGATGCAAACCCAAACAATTTTGACCTGCAGAAAAGAGATTGTTTATATTAAATATGTTGTCTCCAGGCCATGGAATAGTATTTAAACTGGAGGGCACAATCTGAGGAGGTACTTGAAGTCGAGAAATAAAACAATGAAACATCTCAATACCCCACCATCTCATTTCATCTTTTGCTGTTGGTGTATCTCCATGTTATAGCAATATCATGTATACTAATAGGTTTGTTTCCAGGAGTTAGAAACAGACAGAAATAAAACGTTAGTGATCAAAGGATACTCGAGGTCATATAATTTGTCTACAAATACCTCTTCAGAGTACAATATCCAGCTAGATTCAAAGATTCTTGCTTCAGGTTTATATTAGTTAAATATTAAAAATAAAAAAATTAATATAATACAAATATAGATACATATCTTCACGCTGTATCCTCAACGGCGTAGTCAGAGAGGACAGAGCGCCATGCGTGGCTATTATGTACATAATAAATAATATAATAACAGGTTTTCATGGAATGGTATAAAAGAAAATCAAAATAGGAGATTTTATAAATGTTCGTTATTATTCTATTAAAATTTAAGGCAATTTTTATGTAGAATTAATTCTATTTTAAAAATTTATACCATTTTTCCTCAAAAAAGAACTTTAATGAATTGTAAGATTAAAATTATTATGCAAAAAATAGAAGACGGACCATATTATTGTCAAAATAATATCCACGAAAACATCATTTAAAAATAATTAAATAATTGATGACATGCCTGAATTAATAAGTATATTTCCAGAATTCTAAATGAAATAGAAAATAAAACCCAAGGAAAGAAGATTCAATATGACAAAAAAAGAATGGCTCTTAGTACATACATACAAGCAATCCCCAAAAGGTTTCATATATTTAAGAGAATTATTTAGATTACCATAGAAACGAAGTATATTGAAATTATTACATAGTGTCCATAAAGTCATGTATAAAACCAAATATTTTAGAACATTTAAGACTAACAATCAGCAAATTACCGGAAGAAAAGAGATTGTTCACTTAAATATTTGATGAAATGGCATTATCTTAAAGCGTTTATTACAATCAAAAATTAAAAGAAATAACATGCGTTAATATTTTGGACAAAAAAGAACTCAAAAAAATAGCAGACCATGCACTTGTTTTCATGATTAAAAGTACAAAATCTAAATCAAAACAGCCTATATATTTAACATTTTCCAAAGACCTACAAAAAAATACGACTTAAAAAATCTATTGAACACGGTAATCAAAGAGTTAAAAGAAACAAGCATAATTAACATTGCCACTGTCTGTGATCAGTCACCAACTAATATAACAGTTATACCAAGTTTCCAAGAATACACAAAACGGAAATATTTAAAAGAAAATGAAGCAAGTGATTCTACAGCTATTGAAATCTAAGGAACAAAAATATTCCCATTATCAGACACGCCTCATTTCTTAAAAGGAGTACATAACAATTTAATTCAGAAAAACTAACTATTGGAATGAAATTAAACACTAAAAAGAGCGAAAGGGGAATATCTTTAGAAATTATTGTATTAAACATAACAACATGTACGAATTTTATCACATTTACAGAATCGTTTACATGGGATAAAAAAAAATCTAAAATATTGTGAAAAACAATGAAATCAAATGGAAGTGATGTTTCGTTATCACAAACGAAAAAATATTTAATTTATAATATTAAAAATTTTAAAAAGAAAACGTGTAAATATATTTCTTTAAACTGTGAAACTGCAAACCGATAAAAAAATATTCATTACAATGCAACATATAATAAAATAATAGAAATGCAGCACAAGTGTAAATTAATATGTGTAGGTAGTTTTTTATTATGTAATTATTTATTACATAGTAGTATCACAGATATTATGATATCACCGCATTTTTATGTCATGCACATTCACTTTCGAACGGTTTTGTATTTATTGGCAGTTTTTCAATTAAGAATAATAATAACACAAAAAATAGCCAAGTGTAATATGAAAATACATACATACATATCTTCACGCTGTATCCCTAACAGGGTAGTCAGAAACGACATATGAATAATATGAAAATATGTACTATTTATTGCTATGTTTCATGGATTTTGTAATAATCATATGATTGACATTTAATTCTATCATTTCGATCAAAATTAGTTATTTTTGAACAAAAATTTGGTTAACCCCAGTGCACCGACTACTGCTAAATAAATTAATTGGCAAAATGTGAAACATAGGCTGTTTTGATTTAGATTTTTTACTTTTAATTATAAAAACATATGCATGGTCTGCTATTTTTTGAGTTTTTTTTTGTTCAAAATCTTCAAAGCCTATTTCTTTTAATGCTTGATTGCAATGAACGCCTTAAGATAATGCCATTTCATCAAATATTAAAGTGAACAATCTCTTCTACCGATAATATGCTGATTGTTAGTGTTAAATGTTCTAAAATATTTGGGTTTATACCTGGCTTTACGAATTGCTTATATTTATATACTAAGAGTCATAATTTTTTAGGTAATATTGAATCTTCTTCCTTCGATTCCTGTCTGGTGATTGTTGGTCTTAAATGTTCTAAAATATTTGTGTTTATACCTGACATTACGGATTGCTTATATTTATGTACTAAGAACCATATTTTATTCGGTAATATTGAATCTTCTTCCGTTGGGTTTCTGTCTGGTGATTGTTAGTCTTAAATGTTCTAAAATATTTGTGTTTATACCTGACATTACGGATTGCTTATATTTATGTACTAAGAACCATATTTTATTCGGTAATATTGAATCTTCTTCCGTTGGGTTTCATTTTCGATTTCATCTGCAATTCTGTAAATATTCATATTGATTCAAGCATGCTATCCATTATTTTTATTTTTTTTAAATGACGTCTTTTTGTATATCCTTTTAGCAATAAAATGGTTCTTCTTCTATTTTTTGCATAATAATTTTAACTTTTCTTTTCTTTTTTCAGAAAAGAAATGTAATAAATTTATAATATAGAGATGGAATAAATTTTACATAAACATTGCCTTACATATTAACAAAATAATAAAAAACATTCATAAAATTCAATTTGTATTTGTACAAGAAACTGACTTGTGAATACTGTATTACTTATAACTATGCAATTGATGGCATTATTCTTACAGACACTGCCGTCATGTTCAATTTGACCAACAGCGTTGTGTTTAACTATTTTAAAATTTCCACGTATTTTTTGGACTTTTTAGTAGGTAATTATATTCATAATCAAATATGAATTAAAAAAAATTGATGCCGGCAGATAATTTCATGGCAATAAAGATTGCATTAAAAATATTTGACCCAATTTAATCGAATCAATCAATTTATTTCAACATTAGTGAGAACAAATTACAATATGCAGAATATAATCTCAGACGGTGCACGAATGTACAATTTTACCTACACATGTTGAACACAGAGTTATTCCATACATTATTTGAATAGAATTTGTTTAATTATGTGATTAATATTGTTTCAATTATTACTAAATAGTTTTGATCAGCCTTCTATTTGCTATGAAGAATACATAGAAAATTATTTTTTGTTAGTTTTCAAGTGTTGTAGATTTATTGATCACTACATTTTACAATGTACAATTAGAAAAATTTTTCCTACAATGTTCGAATTTTAAATGACTGTATCAATCATCTCATTCATACATTCGATGAGAAAGATTATTATTTAACCATAATAACATTACATAACTTCCAAAACAATAAAGTTACCTGAACTTAATACACGTTTTTTACCATTTGACCTGTGGAAGTCTCACATGAACCAGAGGCTGATTTTTTTGGTGCTAGTATTTCCGGATTAAAATTAGATGTTGATGGTACAACATTGGTATAATAAAAAGAAGAAGCCGAGATTTCACATATGCTCGACTCATGCCGTGACTGAAGAAGTTCTGAAATTTAACAAAAACGCTGTGAGAGTATACACATTTCCACAAATCGATAAGTAAAATATCGTAAGTAACTGGACTACCAGATTAGTGTTCACAATACTGGGCAATACTCATAACTCAGTAACATTCAGTCTCCAAGAAAAATTTATTTTCTATGATAATATAGCTGGGATTCGAACCCAGTTTTCAGATACAGACAAAGAGTGCAGAAGTATCTTGTCACAGAAATTAAAGGTCATGAAAAATGTTTTGTAATTTACACTAAGTACTTGTTTATAACATAACATATTCAAAAGACAGCGTCCATGAGAAGGTCCTCTTTTTGTTTTTAACATAATAAATTTAGTTTCGCTATGTTTTCTATCAGCTTTTAAAACTGTTTTCTTATGAGTATTTGTTATTTCTATAAATATAACAAATTTGAATTTGAAATAAATTTAAATGTAAAAATTGTCTGAAATATAAAAAATTGTTCTAAATATTAATCAAATATTAGCTTCGATCACAAATATATAACAAGATACACAATCAGCGTTCCAAAAACGTCCGAACCAAATGTGCGCGCAAATGAGAATTTGAGTGCACATAGTCCTTAGTAGTATTTGTAAACACTAAAGGAAACATGTCAAAGTGCTTCTTCAAAAATTGTAAAAATAACACGTCTAGAACGTTAAAAAAAGATAATTTGTTATTTTCGGTACGTAATTAAGATTATTTTATTTACTTGTTCATTATTTCGTTATAATAATAACGGTATACAGGGTGTATATGAAAATGGGACAGTTACTTTAATGGATGAAAGGGCATAACTTTAGTATGTAGTTACAAAAAGAATTATCGAAAAAAACGTATCCGTTTAAGAGTTATGACCGTTTTAATTTTCAAGTGTTATCCCCACCATTTCTCGTAAAATTGGGTTGATCGTGTACAGTTACAGATTTTAAATCTTACGTTTTTTTTTATTTTGTAATAATTTCATCCGTTACTGAAATACAGCCTGAAAACTATTTTCGAAAATAATGCGTATACCCCAATGGGGTAATCTAAATATTATGTCTTATCCTTGTCACGTCCACGTAACGAACCAAAATGATGTAATCAGCTATGGAAATATATTACGTGAATTATACTTTAAGCACCGAAACGTAAGTTTTTTGACAAACTTCGTTTCAATGCCTTACAAGGATCTAAACGAGCTTTTACAAATTTATACCTTTAAGGTCCTTTAAATTAAAAAAATATTACCGATAATACTGTACGATGTTCAAAATATATATGTCAATTCGGACAGTAATTATGTATTTAGATTTTAAAGAAAATTGTGAATTATTATTTGTGATCGAAGAACCAAAAATAAAAAAATATTAATAACCATGTAACAATGCTGCTTATTCTTACATTGCGTCTGATTATGTCATTGCCTGACATGCAACATTTTATTCCTTGTCTAACATTATAATTTCTATGTGTCTTATCCTTGCCACTGTTATGTAACAAATCATAATGACGTAAATAGCGAAACAAATAAATTACGTGAATTACACTTTAAGCATGAAGCGTAAGATCGAATTTTCAATATATTTTTGTTAACAAACGTCGTTTCAATGCCATGGGAGGATCTTTTACAAGATTTTACAACTTTTATATGCATTGATAGTAGTTTACTTTAAATTAACAATATTGAGATAATACTATACGATATTAGAAATGTATATGTCAATTCGGACAATAATTTGTTCCAATTGTATCTAGTTATATATTTGTGATCGAAGAATATTAATGAACATTCATAAAACCCTACTTATATTTGTATCAAAGTAAAAGTCAACAATTACGTAGGAATAGATAATTTATTTTACCTACTATTACCTATTTTTTTTATTCATTTGTTTACACCTGTAATGTTATTTATTTTTTTAATGATTGAGTATGGATAATTAAAATATGCTAGCTAGGCTCATTCAGTTTAGGTGAGGGTCGCATAGGTAACGCTAGGTAGGCTAAACCCGGTTAATTAAAGTTGAAATATTAATTATATTTTTATTTTAAATATATTTTTTTAGGCGCCACATACGATAACGGATCCAGACCGATGAAATATTTAAATTTGTAGCCCGAAGTATTCTAGTAAGTATTATACATGATAATAAAATTGTGAGTGAGAGTACATACGATTCGTAACGGGAACCTATCTGAAGTAATAACAGCATAGGGGACTGCAGGACTCTGCGATGTTATGACGGCCGCAGGACGTCCGTTAGGCAGACAGCACCCCTCCACTAGAAACCTGAAATTCCAACAAAGTTAATATTATTAAAATACTATGTGAAAAAGGAAGGCCGGTGCTAACCAATACCACAGCGTTAACAAAATAAAATTAAACCGCCTTCAAAAAAAATACTGAAAGGTACAAAATAACTATATTTTAATAATCAAAACTCAAGTACTATAAATATAGCTTTATAAGTACGATACACATACGGTGCCAAATCAATGTGCAACAATAGAAAGTTTGGTAGGCTTAGCACTAACTTCAGTAAATGTAAAATTTAATTATATCGCTATGTGTATCACACAAAGTTTTTTCCCCGTTTCCATCCCGTTATGAAAAGATTTTTGATAAACGAAGCAGCCTATGTTCGACTCCCGGTTTCAAACTTTTCAAGTTTGAAGTTCGATTCGATTTGGATTTCCGGTGCGATTATGATGGCACGGAGATCCATGCCATCAAAATCGAACTGGCGGTTTAGCCGTGAAAACTTAACAGACAGACAGACATACTTTTGCAAGAATAATACTTATTATTATGAGATAGTATGGATCATATAGCATACTATGTACATTTTAATGTACATTTTATGTTTAAGAAAAAATATTATTTTCGTAATCTGCACCGGGAGCAACTTCAAAAATCACACCTATATCATTTTACTAAAAGAATAATGTCCGCCATCTTGGATTTTAAGATCAACGACATTTTCGTAATCTACACCCCGAAAAACCTTAAAAATGACGCCCATATCAATTTATTGAATACCTATAATAATGTCTGCCATTTCAGATTTGAAAATAAACTTTTGTAAGCAGTACTCCAAAAAACCTCGAAAATGATACCCATGTCATATCACTGAAAAAAATTAACATGCATTATTAAATTTTTTTAATTGTGACAAAGACGTCGATTTGAAAATAGATGTCTGTCATAATTAGTTCCCCGAAGAACCTAGAAATTTCACCCATTATCACTTTGTACAAGAAATTAATTTCGGCCGAGTACCCAGCATGTGTTGCAGATCACATAATATACAGAAACCTCCTGTGTTGTCCATTACATTGGATACCCATACTATAGAAGATCTTAAACAAAAAGTCACTTCCTATCGCGTAGCATTCGCTATATTGAATTTATGATGACGTCACATGTTCAGTAACCTTCCTTTGCGTCTTCCATTTCATTTAATACTTATATTGTTGGTGTTGAACAAAAAAGTTAGCCATATTGGATTTATGATGACGTCACATATACAAAAACCTTCTTCTGTGTATATCTTATCATTACCCATATTGATGGAAGTCTTGAAAAAAAGTTATTTCCTATTGTGGATCATCCGCCATATTGGCATATCATATTGTATATGATGACGTCACATATACAAAAACCATATAATTTTTTGAAAAACTAGCCTACATTTGCTTTCGGGCAATTACTATCTCTGTACCCAATATCATCATAATCGGTTCAGTGGTTTAGCATTACCCATACAAAGTTACATCCCCCCTAGGGATAGATTAAAAAAAAAAGATAGCCTATGTCCGTCCTCTGATGTCAAACTATCTATCGGTCCGGTGGTTTAATAGTGAAAACACAGACTTTCGTATTTATAATATTAGTATGGATGTAGATAATTTTTTATTTATTTCGATTCAGACAAAACATAACGCCGTCTCAGTTTTATTTCCAAATATATTTTCATTGTACGTACTACATTTTCATTGTACATACATATACGAAAAAAGCACTTCCTCCCGGTGACGTGTTGCACGGTGGTCTGTGAGGTTTCGATTTCTTTTAATCTTTTGATTGAGTGGGTCGATTTCGATAAAATAAACACTATATTATGTTACTCAGATGGAAGGTTCATTTTATTCAGAAATTAGATTTTTAATTCAATAAGTGGTATATGCGTGATGTGATTACAAATGAAGACAGTCTACGATTTTATTACGTATATAGATTATTAAAAAAAAATGGATGCAAGTGGATTCTGTTTCAATTAATTTTATTTCAAGCTGACTTGTTGGACGTAAATTAATTATTACTAAATTTTGCATATGAAAAGATGTATGAAAAGATAATAAAAATAAAAGTAAACTAAAATGAATGTACACGTATACATACGTACGTACATACATATCTTCACGCTGTATCCCTAACGGGGTAGTCAGAGCGGACGGAGCGCCACGCTTCGCGATCTATACATACTTCTTTAGCTTCCTCAAATACGCGTATAAAAAGAGTTAATTGTTATTTTAAATGATGCTTCTTTAAGCTCTACAAAAACGTTAGACTATGGTTAGGACAATAAATCGCTTTTTTTAAATCACTGTCCTGTATAGTCAGTAAAATACAGATACGCTGAATTTTTGTTAAAACAAAAAAATCTAAATTATTTTCCGAAAAAAAAAGAAGACATAAAAGTCTTTTGTTTAAGCAGTACTCATCACTCACCGACATCCCGTCCCAACTAAATTTTTATTTTATTGGAAATATATTCCAATAAAAATTTAGATGACAGGATTTCAAATATTAAAAACAGTTATCATACGCAACGCTAATTTCAACGCTAGTCCCGTACCTGTATCGCCCGCCCCGCGCCGCCCGCATTCCCCTCGCAAGACTAGTAATTATGTACTTTTTGTTTACAAAATAGACTAGGTTCCGTAGTGTTTTCAGAGGTTGCGGTCACAAAGCAATTGGAATACGACCTATAAATGTGACATAAGCAATAATATTGACCATTAATTTTGCTGGAAGTAGAATTTTGAAAAAAGTATTTTTTTAGGGTTCCGTAGTTCGCAACCGGTTGCAAATTTAAAACTAAGTATATTAAGCTAAAACAAGTGTCCGATGAGTTCGCAACTAGTACCACAAATTTTGCCTAGGAGATAAAGACGAAAAATCATTTTTTTTTAAATTTAGGTATGTTCCGTATGTCGCAACCGGTGCAAACTGCTTGAGTAGGTAGGTATTCCTACTACAAACACGTGGTATTCTCGCAACTAGGTTTTGTTTTGGAATTATTCAAAAATTCAAGATTTTCTCAATTTTCACCATTTTCCGCACTTCTAAATCGGATGCAAATTTAAGGTAATCATACACAGACAACTCTATCGATGTGCCAAAAATCATTAGTACCACAATGCAAAATCATGCCTTATTTTGAGCTAATTCTACTGGACTAATTATGTCCTCATTATAGGTGGCTGCGTTGTTTCATAAGAATGTTTTCATAGTATCTAAAATTATAAACTAACCTGGACTTAGTCCATGTTTCTTCATGATTTGATCTGAGAATGTCGCACATAAACCTGAGGCTAATGATTCTTTTGGTGCTCTTCCGTATTAAAAGTAGATGTCGAAGATACAGCATCGGTGTAAGAAAAAGAAGAAGCCGAGATTTCGAATCTGCTTGACTCATACTGTAACTGAGGACGTTCTGAAATTTATAAAAATACTACGTGAGCTTATAAATTTGTACCAGTGGCTTCTGAATAGGGCAAGCCCGGCATAAAAATATATTCTTTTTAATTTTTGTAAAAAAGGCTAAAATATTCATAATTAATCAAAGGCAGAACTGGTGGACAAGACGACAGGAGAGAAATAGCGCTGCTCGCGTTATTTTTAGCAAAAAAATGTTGATATAATATACATGTACCTAAATTACTATACGAAATCACTGCGTTCATGTGTTTCTGTGAACTTGTCTTTTTTGGCGCCAGTATAATGGTTTAAAGTCGTCATAACCAGAACTATTATAATATTTTCGTCATTTGAATAAAATATGCAGCATCAATAATAAATAATACTTACCTATAACTTGTTGGAAGAAAAATCAAAAATCTAATGAGTTTCGTAAACTGATTAAATTGACTTATATGTGGTTTATTAGTCAGAAAACCAATGAGTTAGTTTTGTACACTGATTTATTGTCTTTTATGCAATTTACTAGTCCAGTCTTTGAACCGAATTAAAGTAGATTTGACGTTCAAAAATACCTTGTAATTGGGTTTACTTGAATAAATTGATTTGACTTTGACTTTGAGTAATACACAAATCAGGCATAGGTTTTAATGAAGAAATGAGTTGTTTTTTTTGCGCAAAGTTTTGAGATTTTACATTTACTTTACTGATTAAAACTTGTATAATTTTTAAATCCACAATGAACAACTTTATTTATTGCTATATATATACATACTCAGCAATAAAGTAATAAATAAATAAAGTTTAATATATATTATATATAATATTAAACTTTATTTATTTGTTGAGTATTTTAGTAAAGCAAGCCGGGTTTTTGGGCTTGTATGAAGGTACTGGCACTGATTTCTACAAATGCACACATTATTACAAAGCGACAATAAAAAGTCGCAAGTTACTAGATTACATACATACAGTAACATTCAGACTCCAAGAAAATTTCATTTTCTACATTGATATAGTTGGGAATCAAACAGAATTTTAGGATGCATTCAAAGATTTAAAGAATTTGTTTCAGAAATTTAAGGGCCGTAGCTTAAACTGCTTTAAATGTAATACTAGAAAGTACTTGTCTACAACATAACACATTTACAAAATAGAGTTCAAAATTTTAAAGTAATCATATGATTCAAACATTTCTTACCATTAATACAAAATGTTGGAATTGCATTTGCTGTATAGCTTTGGTTGCTCGGTAAACAATAACATTCTTGTGTCTATTAAAAAGTTGAACTTGATTGTATATGTAAACGTCATCTTCTTGCATTGTTTATTGAAGTACTTTTTTCCACTAATTTAATCTTATTTACTATTTATTTCATTTGATACAGTGTAAAGTAGGTACCTGCAATATTTAAACCGAAATATATGGATCAAAATTATTAAATATAATAAAAAGTTTTTAAATACATAGTATTATAATTTATAATACATGCCTTGAACAAGATAATTGTAATGCATTATTTCTTAGAGTAAATAAAGATAGATTAAAAGGATGTAAGTACAAAACAGTGCTCTTTAAGCAAGTTGCAATGAAAGTTTATTAATAAATAAGTAAAAATCTAAGTTTACAAATGCTTTAAATTTAAACCTACTTTCCTTAATATTTTATCTTCGCTTTTTCAAAAATTCGTTCTCCATAAAGAATAGGGCAGCTTTTTTCAAAAGGCTGTTAAACACGACAAACTTCGATAATAAGCTTTTACGTAACAAGTAGAAAGAAATATAATCACTATTACGATGCGTATGTAATTGCAACACGAAATATAAATAAATTTAACTGTGGATTACGTTTTGTCCGCCATATTGGAATCTTCGTAATTTTATAACTAATATTCAATCAGTATCCTTTATTTAATAATGGCTATATTTATGATAGTTACTGATATTAAAATTATCTAATTACGTCTTTTAACTTTGTCCCGCAATTACATTAATCCAATTAGAACATCCATTAATATAGTGAAACAATTTCTAATAGGTACTTATCCTTACTACTTATGTACATGGACAAATAACTTACCTTTGCTAGCACGCACATCCAAAATAACATTTAAATCGTAAAATGAAGACATTTTCAAAAGCACCGGGTAAGATAAAACGTTAAAAAGTTTATATTATGTCCAGAAATCAGGTCAACGTATTTACAGTAATCAAAATGTCCATTAAACAAAGCCGAGTCAACGACGAATGCGATTCAATCAAAGTCCAAAAACGAGTAGTAAAAGTTACCGTAACTATTAAACAAAGCAAAGTCCATTATCACACCAAATTAAAATAATTAAAAAACACTTGCGAAGCTCGTATACAAAAAACAATGTCGAATCTCGATAAGTACCGGAAACGGATAGAAAAAAACCATAGAGCAATATATATAGACAAAACACAGATAACAAGTGAATTAGGTTTAAAATTAGAGACTTGCCATAAAAGAAATTGCTTCCGATGGTTATCATGTTTTTTTCTTTTAAAGTATTTGTTAGTGAAATAAAAAGTAATTGATTTAATAACCACAATTACTATATTCAGTAAATTATTGGATGTTTATATTTTAAGTCTGGATGAGAATGCGACGCAAGTGACATCTTATGGTATTCGATAAAAAACAGTTGCAATTTTTGTAAAGCCATGGCCAACAGATGGCAATTTAAACAAAAACGAGTTGCACCCCCTGGTCGTTACATTTTATTTAATTTGTGATTGTATTCTTCTTCTTCTTTGTGGCGATCCTCAAAAATATTCTGTTTATGTCACTGTCAAGTTAATGTCAAATGTCAATGCAAGAATCTTGAATTAATCCACAGACTTTTAATTACTCCTAATTATGGTTCACTTTTTACTCATGAGTTTTTGTAAATTATAGTTTTAAGCAGTTTTAACTTATTTACGTTTCTCACTTTGTTATTGGCGGAAATAGCAGGATCGCCACAAAAGAAGAATATTAATAGTTTTTTCATCTGTTCTGTTGTATTTATAGACTTCCGTTTTATTTTCATTTTTGCTTTTTACTAATTTAGCTTGTATTCCTTTTCTATTCATTTACTTACTGATTATCTCGTTATCTTGATCTACATTAAAAAGTACCATATAAACATTATAGTTATTATTGTAGTTGTGAGCTCTTTAAGTTGTGATTATCTAGTGGATAGTCGTTGGTAGGCGTAGTTCTTGTGGTGTATCTGAGAAATAAATTATGAAGGAAGTTCAAAAAGAGCTGGATGGCAAAGACCAAGTTACTGCCGAAGTGATAGCAGGGGAGAAACATCAGCACCTATGTGTAATTGTGAAAGATGAACCTATTCTTGCATTAATGGAAGGCGGCGTAAAGCTGCGCACCTGGCCTTTGCATGCTGTGCGTGTACTTACTGATCAACCAGTAAGTGTAAATACTTCTTTTATTGTGTCTTTCAACTGGTGTCTTTTTATGTTTTCTTAATGGGCAACAATCCTCTGGTAATAGAACAAATTACAAGAGTTAGTACTTTTTTATACATATTTAAAAAATGTTAAAATCTTACATTTTGAATTACTCCCTATATTACTAAAGCACCTAATAGAGTGTTTTAAATAAACCAACAAACAACATAGAGACAAATAGACTGTCTACCCCAGCAATTTGCAAATTAAATAATGTATGAAAAAGAAATAAATTGCAACCGAACACATTTTAAAAATTCCTGTGCTCGCCTTATTTTATCGTTCGCTTGAGAGATATTTTGCATCAGAAGCTCAATTTACACACATGCAAATATTTTCTAATGTTGTGTTTCGTATAATTACATGCGTGCAGTTTTGAATGTTTACTTATCCCAAAACATGCACACAAGTTAAAAAAGAGACGCCGTCTCTAGCCAATTCCAGCATCGAACGAAAAAATCATGAAAAGTTTTAATTCTATTAGTTGTATGCGCCTTCATTTCGCTGAAGTCGTATTGGTTAAAACTGCGTGCCCTCCTTTTCTTGATATCATATTGGTTAATATCAGATACAACACTTAATCCACCTGATTTCAAAGTGCGTTCATTTTTATTAATTTCTTAATAATACAGGTACATTTATTTTAGCCGTATAACATTTTCATATTTCATTGCTAGAATTGGGCTTGCACGTTCAATAATTACATTCACTCGTTTTTAGTCCTTTAATATCTAGGTCTAGCTAGGTCGTTCACTTAAAAAAGTAACATATAACTTTAACATTTATTAAAAAATATTCTAACTTTGAATGAATAACACGAGCGATCGATTTAATTTTTTATTAGCGCCCTCTTAACCATTTCCCGTGACTTTTTCTTCCTTACTTAAAGAATATTTAACAGATAGGTATAAAAAATGACAGATGGCGCTTGTCGGCATTCAGATTTAAACGAAATTATGTTTAATTATTAATGAGTAAGATTGATATTGGTGATGAGTGATGACTTTTTAAATTTGTTATATTATTAAACATTATAAGATAGTCTTTTTACAAAAATTATAAGAAGCAGTTTTGCTACCTTTGAAAGATCTTTCATAGTAGTTCTGATGAACAAATAACATAATGTAAAATTTATTAACATTTAGGTACACACAAACTTTGAATGATGAACTCCGTGTTTTCTTTTTAGTCTACCCTATTGAAATCGTCTGTGCACGTCACTGCAATCAAGACAAAAATTCAATAAACATACCAAATTTCCATGTGACTTACTGTTTTGTTTCCTTACCAATTTGACATAAATGTATGTAAACTTCAATATAATAAAATGGTTTTAATCAAAACCTTGAATTTTAATGATAGTGATAGATGAAAATGGCTGATCTTTACCTACTTTCTTTGTAGGGTGGCAATATAATAGTAGAGGCTGGTGGGGAAGTGTTAACTTGGACTTGTAATGATGAACTAGCAAGAAAGGAGTTAGGGAAAGCTGCCTCTGCAGTAAGTTCAAGACCTCTATCAGAAGCTGCACTAGGAGCATTGCTTGAGGATGCTTCTGTCGATGATGCAGATGCAGAGCAATGGGTGAAGAGGTTGGGTGAAAGGTTGGCTAAACTTGATGCACTTAATGTGGGTGGAATGCTTGCAGCCGCTACGGAAGGTATGTTTTATTCAAGAAAGATATTATACTGTTTAATGTTGTGTTTAAAATTTGTAGGTGTGTTTTTCTGTAATATTTTTATAATAACCAATTGTTACAAAGGAGAAAGTTTTCAATTTGTCTGTATAAGAATCTTGTTAGAATGTTATGGGTATTTTTTAAAAATCTATTTTTTATTTATAAATTAAGAAAAATATTGAGAAGTTATGAAATCTGTAACAAATTAATTTAAAACACGTCTTATTATGACATTTTATTACCTACATTATGTTAAAGAAATTGTTATTACAATTGAAAAGGATGTTAAATAACAATATTTTCTGTGTAACATGTTTTTAGTGTTCCATTCTAAAATTTTAAATAGGAACACCTTGGTCTTGGTGTTCTCTGTCCACCTGTCTGTCTATCTGTTTCACAGTTGTTCTGTAACTATTTGATGTAAACAGCCGTTTGCATAGGTTATTGTAAATGGCGGTCTTCTTAATGGGTGGCCTAGAGCCAGACATGAGCTGCAAGAGTTAATCAAGAGGTCTGTAGTGACAATGTAGTCACTAACTACTACTTACTGCTATGTATTTGAATAAAATTCACCTTAACGGACAAACGTATTTTATATTTATCAAGACTGGTAATTATAAATAAATTGTGCGCGCGACCAATGTTCTACTTGCGCGAGTGCCGGCGCCCTGTGTATCCACCCGGCAGGCCACGCCCCCAATGGTGACGTCGCTGCCAGGGCTTCTCGAGTGTCGGGCCGCATGTGGTGATTGTTTATGTTCACCACAAGTTAATTGGAGTTGGTTTTGACAACCTAAATAGAAAGTTTTGAAGTTTTGTTTTATGTCATTGTGTATTAAATAAAAGCTCTCTAAATTGTGAAAATAAAAATGCATCTTAATTAAAAGCTAGCAGATTTCCATTTTTTGGGTATCTTTTAGAGCGTTGAATTATATTTTTTGGCACTAAATTAGCACTAAATTAAGAGCTAAAAAATTAGTGATTCTGTAATTAGTTACCCAGTTAGAATAGTGATTAGTGACCCTGCTAGCTTTACAGATGTGAACGATGATATTTGAGGAGGTGAAAGAAGTATGTAAGGACAGTGATGCTTGGCTTTCCATCTTTTCTGACTACCCTTTAGGTATACAGCAATGAAGATACAATTTTAACAAAGAAAGCTCTGTTAAAATTGCAAAACTGTAGTCAGTTTTAAAAGAAATAAATAAAATTAAAGTTTTTGTTTGTGTTATTAGAAAAAAAACTTTTATTTGCATGTTATCAAATCCAATACACATGTTCTTTAAACTTTTGTCTGTTTGTCCAGGTTAATTTCCAAAACAGCTGAATCGATTTTGACGGGATATTTGGCTATATTATAGAACTATTCAGAGAGTAATCTAGGCTACTTTTATCTTGGGAAAATACCTTTAACACAGATGAAAGCGTGGGCCACAGCTACTTGTACATAAAGAAGCTCCTTGACAAGCTTTGTTTTGCAGTGGACGATTGGTAACTTGGTAACACACACAACTGACTGTATGAAACACTAAACTGTATAAGAACAACTTGCACTTCATTGGTTTTTTCAGTTTTCAGTCTTACTTTTTCCTGATGAGTGGTAGATTTGCCCATAAAAAATCATGTAATGTTTATTCCAATAAAATAAATTATTGGACTAAGATGTGTTTCAATAACTTTTAGGCGGTGGAGCAAGATTAGCCGAACGACTTGAAGCAGGCAGTGAAGCAAGTGCAGCCCTTATGGCTCGGTTGCGTCGTTGTGAAGCACTTGCCAAAGGTGCTCCAGATGCAGTACATGCACGCTCTGGTGCTGCACGTGCTGAAAAAAATGCGAGATCTCTTCTCACAGAGCTGGATGAAATTTTCAAATGGCTAGATCCACCAGCTTTAAAAGATATAGATAATTTGTCTGAAGTGAGTTTACTAAGTTCATCAGATATATTTAGTGATTGTCATGTTTCATTGAGTTTTTAAACGAGTACCTATCTACTGAAGCTTCTTTATATCCCTTATTCTGTAACTTGCTGATTCCGAGAAAAAAAAACTAAAGCTCCTTTTACCTTAAAGCAGAGGTTCCCAAAAATTTTTTTCTCGTAGACCACTTTCAAAACACTGGTTTCGGTGGACCCCTAAAACTCGACAAAAAATGTGAAGATTAGATCTAACGACGGAAATTTGCGTCGCGGTTGCATGAGTTCCAACTCTGCATTCGGAGTGGTAAAAATAAAAAGAAAAATAATTTTTTTTTGTGTTCTTTTTATTAAAATAATATGATTACAGACTTAATAGAATTAAAATTAAACATTAATAACGTACCGTGACTTCAACAATGCAAATCAACAATAAAAAAAAATTGTCATAATTTTAACGTGAGGGGTGTTCTTGATGGATTGACAGCAAATTATCAATATTTGGCTTCAGTTTTGTATGGAATAACCGCAAATCTCGGGAAATTCTGTGATCTGCTCGTTTTTGTTAATAGGTTTGTAACGACACTAAAATTTTTTTCGACAAGGTATGACGATGGAAACGCTATCAAAAGTATTCTCGCAATTTCCCATAGCCTTTTCGGGTATATTTATATATATATTTTCGGGTATTTCTGCCTGCAGCCAAAATGTTTGATAATCTTTTTTAAATTTCACCTTCAGCTCCTCATTGGTGCTAAGCTGGTGTAGCTCCTCTTGTTCGCCATTCGCCACTTCCGTTTCATCAAATGGATCTATGATTGTATTTTCGTCGTCAGAATATCTTCAAATCTATTTCTGAACTCATCATTCAGGGCATTTAAATGTTGAACGTATGTCTGAATATCCTCATCATGACATTCTGGCTGTGACAGTGACTGTGAGTTTGGGAACTGGGAGAATTCGCGCCGACTAATATTTTGCCTTCGATCACAATTTTATTTGTGATCGAAGTATTTTGCTTCATAAATTTCAATTTTCCAAGAAAAGCCGAAATTACACCCTTTGTTTTTATTAAATTTAGGCTGTCCCATTGTAACTGCAAGTTAATGTCATTAAATTTTTTGAATAAATCTGTCAAATACGCGATGTCTGCTTACAATTTGTTCAGGTTTTCTTTTAAATCTGGATCTTTACTTTCCAGAAAGTCTAAAACTAATTCAAATAGTAAGTAAATCAAGTAACAGTCACTGACCTGACATTGATAAGTAAAGCCAAGCCAACATTTTTGTTCTTTACTATCGAAACCAGATAAATTTTCGTGGACACCCACTTACAACTTGTGAACCTCCATTTTTTTTCACGCCAACGTAGACCCCCATCGAGTCTCTCGTGGACCCCTGGGGGTCGACCTGGACCACTTTGGGAATCACCGCCTTAGAGTATGGAGATGTATTAATAAAATGATTCTTTGGCAGATTTCGTTGACAACAGGTGAAGGTCGCGCACGCGCTCTCGCGGCGGCAGATGCGTTACGAACAGCTTTACGAGCCGAACGTGATATGCCGTCTGCGCGGAGACGTTTGGGAGCTGTGAGAGAGAGGCTTCGACGGTTATCTCGAGCAAAGGATCAGCTGGCGGCGTCTCTTGCGAGACACCTCAACAACTTGTTGATACACTTAGGAAATGAGGCTGCTCATGAATCAAAGTCACATCGACATCATTTAGAATTGCTGCAATATGCTCCGTTCATGAGATGGTTAAAAGATATGGATGAGAAGGCATATGATGCATTGACTAAGGTAAGTCTAGAAATAAATTCATGAGAAACGCTTCTCAATTTCGAACACATGTATATTTTTCATGCACGCACATTGTTTACTGCCTGTACTTCTTTTTTTTTTTTTTTTTTTGCGTCAGGAAATGCTTTATGCATCCCGTCCTGCCGTTGGGGGGTGGCAGGAGGGTATGTGGGACTCCTCGACATTAGGGTGCCAGGCCGAGTCTACCTACTAAAACCTGACGGTGTTCTTCGAGAGCCTTGATGCCGGGGCAACGGGAGCGCGTTGGCATTCTGCCGCGACCCCGGCGGCTATGCCCAGCCTGAGCCGAGCCCTCCTTCGTTTGCGGGCAGTTTGACCTACCCGCTCTCCTGGGAGGCGCGCGGGAACACCGCGCGCACCATCCCGAGGCCATTGGTGAGGCGCCTTCCCCCGAAGGACACCCCAGGCCTCCGAAGTGGCGGCTTCCGCACCCCGCCTACACCACGGCAGGGGCGTCAGCACGCCCACCTGATTTTTACGTGTTTACTCACGGGTTTTTACAAGTTTTCCTTCTTCCCACCTCTGATTTTAACGTGTTTTCTCACGGGTTTCATTTCGAGTTTTCCTTCTCTCCACCACTGATTTTTACGTGTTTCCTCACGGGTTTCATTTCGAGTTTTCCTTCTCTCCACCTCTGATTTTTACGTGTTTCCTCACGGGTTTTTAAAAGTTTTCCTTCTTTCCACCGCTTGACCCGCGTCCTCCGCGAAGGACGCCGGAACCAAACGCTTAACCAACAATACCCCTCTCAAAGGAGCGGGGCAAGTGGAAAGACGAACCACACGACAGACCCCCGCCCTCACGCAGAGGACGCGGAACACAAAGTTATCCCCCCCCGGGTCCAGGCCGGGTCCTTTCGGCTCCACCTCCTACTCCTCGGTCCCAGCCCGGTCCCACCCCTGATTTTAACGTGTTTACTCACGGGTTTTAACAAGTTTTCCATCTTACCACCTCGGGGCCGAAGGCCCCACACGCCGGACCCCCACCCTCATTATGAGGACGGGGAACACGACCCCCTCGCCCCCGGTCCGGGCCGGGTCCTTTCGGCTCCACTACCTACTTGGTCCCAACCCGTTACTGAGGGCATCGCCGAAGCGACACCCTCAGGAGTGTTTGTCGACTCTCCAGTCTAGATCCGCAGTGTTCAGTGGAAACAGGGTCATCTCGAGAAGGATGTAGACATGAAGTCTACGCACTGCGGTCTTGGGATGGCAGGCTAAGGCTCCACTTAATGGGAGCTATAAGCGCCTGTTGGTCCACCCCCTGTGGCGGGTCACCCACACCACTCGGCCCCATTACTGCCTGTACCTACCTTAACTATTTTAATGTCTGCCTGCACCTTAAAAGACGTAAGTTGTCGGTACTTAAGTCTTTGTGCAAGAAGATTAGAATTAATATGGAATAAAACTACCTTGAATACTGTTTGTGTTCTGTACTATATATTTTATTAAAGTCTTCTGACAGTGCAAGTATTCGTGGGTTACAATTCGTCCAAATGCGAGAATTGTGTTGATGCAATCACGCTTCACATACTGGCTTTACGGTACTGAGAAGAAGCTCTTGAAAACAGACTTCAGAATGGGAACCTGCGCGCCTAATATACTAATGTAATAGTAAAAGGTCTTTAATTAGAGTTGCAACCCTAGTTTGATCAAGAGATGATATGAATAGCTTAAATGAGTTCATTTTTCTTGTATCAATTAAATATTAGTAAGTAGAGCAAACTCTGTATTGAGTCCAATTTTTTTGATCGCGTCATATAAAAATAAAAAAGGAATAACATGGGTATTATTAGAAATATTGAAACTAGTTGTAAGACGCGATTTCGTCGGTCAGGAAAATTTTTCGTGGCTTTCCTGGTTAGAAGTAGGTTTTTGAAAAAAAAGAGGAGCCTACGTCTGTCTCCAGGCACATACTATCTCTGTACCAAATCTCATCATAATTAGTTTAGCGGTTTAGCATTTCCCATGCGAAGTGTCGTGCCACTTTTCACCCCTTTAGTGGTAGATTTTTGATAAAAAAAGTAGTTTTGTCTTTTTGATAAAAAGTCGTATCTCTTTACCAAATTTCATCGTAATCGGTTCAGCATTTCCCATACAAAGTTTCATCCCCATTTTCACTCCCTTAGGGGTAGATTTTTGATAAAAAATAAGCCTATATCCATCCCCTCATGTTAAACTATCTCCATGCCACTCATTAATCAAAATTGGTCTGGCGATTTGGCCATGAACATAACAGACGAATAGACAGAGGGGACATACAGATAGACAAACTGAAAGACTTTCGCATTTATAATATTAGTATGGATACATATTATATTTCACTGGCAGGTGTACGTGGGCACGTGGTCGCGTGTATATGAGCGCGAAGTGCGGGCCGCGTGCGATGTAGCCCGCGGCTCCTTGTCTGCCTCAGCTCCTGAGAAAGCAGATGAATTACTTGACAATGTTAGTATTTTTCGATTACTGCCAAAATAAACCGTATGGTATGGTCTGTAAGCACCGTTACACTGCTTGCTGTACACGTCTGTTCCCTGCAGCGGTGCACAGGCAAAGAAACGGTTTGTAGGCAATTATTTCCCTTTTCTATACAGCCACCACTGTGGCACTGTCACCTGTCGTGAAAGGGGACAGAATACTTCTTTTCCCTTCACACCTATTCAATACATCTCTCCCTTTTTTTTATTTAAAATGTACAGTGCCTACTAACTTTTAATCAATAAATTTTAAACTTTCTTTGTTGTGTAATTGTAATCATTTCAATCGGTATCTTCTTAATCATTGACATTCAAAAAAGGGTTAATGACCATGTTTCAAATATGTTTGTGGCGTAGTTTTAAACATAATTATGGACCCCTCGCGAATTTTGAAGATTTACATTCTCAGTAATCCATATTGATAACTATTTTATTCTTATTTTGGATGTCATTGTCATTACGTACGTGGGATCACGTCATTTCACATTTGGGGTGGACAGAAACAAGGCGTAAAAAATAAAAGAAATTGGCGCTATTTATAGCGGTATTTGAGTTTTTAGATACCGAAACTACATTATACAATGTACCTAGTAACTGATTGCTAGAATGTCACTTAACAATGTCTTTATTCGCTATATGCAAAGTGCATGGTGGGGGCACAGTAAAGCGATCGCAGCACACGCCTTGGCAGAAATCTGCAACAATTCGGGAAAGTCAATATGTTTATATTTACTTCAGTGACAACACTGGAATCATTGATCTGTAATAAATAAATTATAATGTTACCGTACCAACCTACCGTAAAATACTAAATTAAGTGTGCTTCATTCATTACCTATAAAGTTATGAGAGTACTTACGTCTAAACTTGTTTTATAGGGTCTTAATGTCACCGATGTTTGACGAATGATGTGGGCTCGTATTAAATAACTATTGCCATTATATTGTAGCTCTTTAACATTTCTTACATATTGTGCTAAAACTAATTTATTTCCTTTCATCACAGTTTGAGGTTGGTTTATATTGCATAAACTTTTAAACTTTCGCGTTGCATTATAAAATGTATCTCAAACGGAAAATTTAACGCGATTACCTTTTTATTTTGGCCTGACGTTTCATTTTGATATTTTGGCTTGACCTTGACAGTTTGCTTAAGACCACGGCCGATGCAACTCGGTCGAAACGTCAACCCAAAATAAAAAGGTAATCGCATTAAATTTCCCGTTTTAGATACATGGTTTATATTGTGTTTCATACTTTCAAAACTAGTTTTTATAATAATATCTATTTTTTTACTACTGTTTTTAAGAAATTCCTCTAAAAATACTATTTGTCGTCTTTCTATGTATCTTTTAATTACTTTATTTATTAGAAAACAATAAAACATTTGTATGTGATTCTTTGAGATAATCCCGAATAGTTGTGCATTCTAGGTGGCACTACTGTCGTGCACATAGCCAATATAAGCCTCATACCTTGGTTAACTCTACGGCCTGTGCAGAAATATAAGCAGCTTATACATTCTACATTTTTCTGTGTCTTCCAGAGCAGTGTGGATGCATTTATTATTTATTTGCACTAATATATTTTTTTCAGGTATTGACCTTGGTTGAATCTATTTGTAATGCTGAGCAAGAATTTTGTACACAGTTTTTCCATCTGGATGTTGATGTGAAGGTATCTATATATTCTTACGTTTGTAATTGAATAAGTTCACTAAATAATGATGAATTTTTAACAAAGTTACTTTAAGGAGCAGTAATGATAATATTCAGATATTGTTTATTAATTAATAGTTCTGTTAATACAACTTCCACTATTAAAATATAAAAATATATCATCGAATCATAATTCTAATGGATTATGAGAAAGAGAATGAAAATAGATATTTGTAAAATAGTGAACATTTATGACGAAATAAATAGATGGTTCCTTACACTGATTTCTAGAGTGATAGCAGTGATGGTGAGAAGAGTGAGAAGAGTGACGGTGGCGACGGAACTAAGCGGCTGGGGTCGGAGACACGCCGACTTATGGGCGAGCTGTTCCCGGCGCTTGAGCAAGAACTTGTGACTCTTGTCTCACATATAGAGAAGCAAGACACTTAGTATGTTCATAATTATTTTTCACATAATCATAGATTTTTTTAGTTTATTATTTTTTTATAATTTATGGCCCCCACATACTAGGCCAAGCTTGTATCGTGGGGATTGATTAGTGTCATCTCAGTATATGGTAAAAACTTTAATAAAATCATTTTTAATCTCTCGGAAATTAGGAGTCGACTGTTGCAATCGTAGATAGCATATTAAGCAGTAGTTTATATGATAGTATATTAAGCAGTATTGGTAATTAATGACGTCTTTACTCCTCGTCTCCAGAGAGTCCCCAACCAAGTTTCTGGTGGTATTTGAATATTCTAACTGAATGCCTGACACGTCTTAATGAACAGCTAATGACATCTTGAACAGGTCTTTTCATTTTAATTAAAATCAAATTAGAACAGAACTATGCAAATTTAACAACAAACATTCAACAAGACCTAACACTGGTGTTAATTAACTCGTATTTAACGCTTCAGATCGTAACATGTCGCAAAACGTCGTGGACAAGTCCATTTTGCACATTGCATTGGACATGTCTATTCGAAGCGACAATAACACTAACTTGCTTTTATTTCCGGCGAAGCGCCACGTGTCAGAGATAGAGCGTTAGGGATAGAGCTTAATGTATTTACTCTACCCTCATTATATATCTTTGAAAACATAATGTACACTAGAAAAAATATAGATCTTTTTCTAAAGAAAGGTGTTATTAATTGTATGGAAACTCGTGATCGTGATCAGCTAGTAATTCCTAAATTTAAATTACAAAAGTCAAGTGGGTCATTTTCGGGCAACTGTTTTCCTCTTTTATAATAACATTACCCAAGAAATTACTAAATTAACGGAAATGAGATTAAAACTTGTTATTAAACGCACACTCATTTGAAAAACATACTACAAAATTAGCGATTTCATTGAAGTAAAAAGTCTGGAAATAATCCTTTCTGCACATGTATCCGAAGTCGTGATAAATTCGTTATTCCAAAATTTTAAATACATATGTCAAATGTTTCATTTTTGGGTAACTGCATTCGTTTTTATAATAAAGTTCCTCAAGAAGTCACTCAATTAACAAAAAATGTATTTAGATTAGTTATAAAACGTAAAGTTATAAAATGAAGAAAGGAATGCTTAGATGGTTCGGGCACATGGAAAGAATGAGTGATGAAAGACTGACGAAGAAAATATACAGAGCGAAAGTGAGTGGTAAAAGAAGCCAAGGAAGACCAAGGCTGACTTATGAAGATCAAATAGCCAGAGTGTTAGCAGACGGAAATGTCAAAAGCACTCGCATACCTAGGCGAAAATGTGTGAGGAGAATGATGAGATTTGAGGAAGCGAAAGAGGTGTGTAAGGACCGCGACTCCTGGCGCTCCGTCCTCTCTGACTACCCCGTTGGGGATACAGCGTGAAGTTATGTTATGTTATGTTATAAAACGTACATTGTTTAGACAATCATACTATAAAATAAACGATTTCGTTGAAGATGAAACCATAGTCTGGAAATGATCTTCTCTGCACATACATTTACTGGCTCTCTGAATATTGTATTTTAATAAACTTTTTGTAAAATAATGTTGAAAAAATCATACCTGGCTGAGTTTCTTGTCGGTTTTTCTCAGTGTCCAGGTTTTCTTTTCTCTTCTTTTTGAACCGAACTAAAGTAGACTTGAAAAATACCTTGTAATTGGGTTTACTTGAATAAATTGATTGGACTTTGTCACGCTCTGTTAGCACGTGGCGCTATGATCATTGTTTTATTTAGTATTCTAGAGTAACGTAAAGCTCTGGTCTCGTGATCGGAACGCACAACGCCGCGGTAAGCGTTGCGCGTTGTTTGTATGAAAAAATCGGGGAATGTCTTTTGTTCCGTCGCAGTATGCGTCTGCGGTGAGGGGGCAAGCGCGATGAGTGGGGAGCGGGTATTCTGCATAACGTAGCGTCGTGCTCGTTCATTCACTGCGGTGTGCGTCACGGGTCGCGGTGGATATAATAGAATTAATCCGTAATTACCCTTCTTTATACAGAAATAAAAACAAGAAACATAAAAGTTTAATAATAAAAGATAATTGCTGGAGGGAAATAGCTGAGAAGTTTTTTGTTTATTCGGAGGCGGGCAGTTTTTCGTTGTAAAAGCATGTTTTTGGGGCTCCTTCTAATTCTTTTCTGAAGCACAATCAATTCCTCTTTTTCCTCCTCAAACAAAGTACAAATTTCAAAAATGATGTTCATGTTGACACGTCTACTTTGGTAACTGCGGCAAAATCAACTGACCGCTTCTAGCAACGCAGCGTCATGATGCTGAGTTTGAACCGCTTACCGCAGCGTTGTGCGTTCAGATCACGAGACCAGAGTTTTAAAGTCAATGTTCAAAACGAATGGGGACCGTTGACGTATTTGTAGTGGCGCGATGCGCGCGCTGGCGTGCGTGAGCCGGCGCGTGCTGGGGACGGGCGAGGCGGGGGGCGCGGGCGCCGGGGCCGGGGGAGGGGCGGCGCCGGGGGGTGGGGGAGCGCCGGGGGGAGGGGCAGCGGGAGGGGCAGCGCCCGCCGGCGGCTGGGCGCTGGCCGCCGTGGCCGTGGCCGCCAAAAGAGGCGCCGACCGCTTCATCGCGGAGCGACTGGCGGCCCTGCCCGATCAAGTCAAACAGGTTGGATTTTGGACACTATATCTAGAATTTCGTACTATAAAAAAAATTACAACGAATTGAGAACCAGGGGGCCTAGACAAGTGGATCAATTGTCGTAAACGCTAGAAGAATAGAATGACAAATACCGCGTGATTTAACGTAACGAATTTTAAATTGGTTGTCAAACATTAACTTTCTATAAAGTCAAACGAAAAGTGAAGTCGTGTGAAAAGCACTGTATAAAACGTAGCCAAATGGCATTTTTGGCGAGCAATAACTCCAGCAAGCGTTTCGATTTTACGAAACGTTTTCCACTTGTCTAAAAGCCCAGAGCGGCGGCAAGTGGTAACGGCTTAGGAGAATCAACACGCTTGCTGACATTATTGCGCGTCAAAAATGTCACTTGGTTACTTTTTATACCGCGGTTTTCACGCGACTTTACGTTTCGTGTGATATATAAGAAAGTTAATAGTGTTTGACTACCAATTTAAAATTCGTTACGCTGTATTACGTAGTATTTCATGTGATGCATTCCTAAAATCTTTAGCTATTTTCCGCTAAAACTCCAAATTCGGTGCTGGTTAGCTGACCAAGCCTTATCTCTGGTATATCCTGAAGATGCCTCGTTGAGAGGCGAAATACCTCTTGATTGTTGGTTTTTGGAGTTTGAGCGGAAAATAGCTAAAGATTTTAGGAAAGCATCACATGAAATGGATTTCCGCAAAGTAATACCTGAGTCTATACAATACGTAGTATATCCTATTTGGAGAATCGTACACAACTTGTTTCTGTTCATAGCTACAATTCAGACTTATTCACTTCTAAAACGGGAGTGCCTCAAGGTTCTAAACTGGGACCCTTATTATTTATTATATTTATGAACGACCTACTAGATCAATTTGAATGTAAATGCTTGGCGTATGCTGATGATGTTAAATTATATAGAAGGATATCATCGATTGCGGATTGTTTAACTTTACAAAGAGACTTGGATAGAATGCATTCGTGGTGTATAGCGAATGATATGTCACTAAATGTTAAAAAATGTTTTATAATGTCTTTCACTAAAAATAATACACCACAGTATTTGATTACAAGATAAATTATTCACAATTAAAAAAAGTGAATACAGTGAAGGATTTAGGTATTTTGTTTGATAGAAAATTATCTTTTAGGGATCATTATGAATTTATAATTAATAAAGCTAATCGACTTTTAGGATTTATAATTAGGACTACCAAGTCATTCTGGAGTTCGTCTGCAATGATTATTTTATTTTTATCGCTGGTTCGGAGCATACTTGAATATTGTTCAACAATATGGTCTCCAATTTATCGGATTCATGAAGATCGAATAGAATCAATACAGAAAAGGTTTTTAAAATATATAATTAACAGACAAAAATATGAGGTAACTCTGAATAAATATGAAGATATACTGGCATATTTTAAACTCCAAAGTTTGACGAAAAGACGTAAAATAAGCGATATGGTCTTGCTGCATAAAATTATTAACAATGAATGGATGGCTTAAGGCCTTGTGGCTCTCCTTTTAGGGGAAACATTCGTACGCTAGATGGCGTTTGCTTATCGAACGTGTTCATAGTACCTAATTTCACAGATTTCTCCCACACTCACACACGCGCCATTCCCGTAGGCCACACATGCAAATAAAGTTATAATACTATTGAATGTTTCCTAAGCATTACGTTCAGAAATATTTATGAGATGAAATCGTATTGAGTTTAGAAATAAACATATTAGACATAGTTTGAAAAATATTACACATATTCTCATATATTATATTAGGTGTTCATTTGTATATAATAAAATAAAAAATAATGCGTTACACCTACTTATATCGTAAAGATTTTTTGACCTGTTTGCTGTCACGAGACTAGGGCCAGGATCAGATGATGCGCAAGGATATACTTATATTATCTATGTACTGTACTGTACTGTACTTGATGATGTGATTCAGAGATCTGAGTGTGATGCAGTAGATAACGAAACCCAAGTACTCCTAGTCAGACGACTCATAATAAACCCATTGAAATCCAACTCATTCTACTGATTTCGACAAGTTCTTTGGTAATGGATGATAACCAACAGCCTAATGATACCGTAGAGTTAACAATTCGCCGTCTAGTACCTACGGACCATTTCGACTTCGGCTTATTTGGTATTGACATGTAGGTATATTGGTGAATACCAAGGTTTCTATTAGTATGAGTAAGAGTATGGTTTTGGAGTCAGCGGCAATAACAAGAATACTTACCCTGTGGCTTGGGCCAGAGAATTTGGCTACGGTATTCTAAAGACAAGAGGCCGGCCTTTGGGGTCGCGAGCGAACGGAGTGAGGCTTCGGTCATCCATCCATGCAGATCTATGTAAGCTAGCTAGTAATTTAAACTTGAACCAGACGTGCACCAAGGTTGATTTCAACTGTATACACTTGCAGCTAGTTAAAATCAGACTTCCTAGTAAAAAAAGGTCACTTATACGGTAATTTCTAATTCTGTAATAATTATTCAATTAGTCCAAGATCCGACTGAGGTTGACCTTCCCTAATCGAGTTTCCTAATAAAATAAATATTTTATATATAATGTATAATTAAACAAAACGTGCTAGGGTTGCCACCCCACATCCCTGCATTGAATTAAAAATTGTTTACTTAATTTTTTTTAATAATTGTTGCTGTGCAGTTTCTAACGAGTAAAAGATGTAAATAAAACGCCAAAGTAGGGTTGCCTACCTTTTTCTAAGCAATAATTAAAGGTTGATAAGTGTAAATAGGTAAGTGTGTATTAGTAATTTACTATCATAGAGTTTCCTTACATATGAAAATTATATGTGAAAATGTAGATAATAATATTAGGAACACGATGATATAGGGTTATCTTTGTTTGCAACCCTACTTTGAAGTTTTATTTCCATCTTTTACTCGTTAGAAACTGCATAACAATGATTATTGAAAAAAATTAATTCAATAATTTTTAATTCAAAATGCAGGGATGTGGGGTGGCAACCCTAGCTCGTTTTGTTTATTATACATTATATTGTATAAAATATTTATTTTATTAGGAAACTTGATTAGGGAAGGTCAACCTCAGTCGGATCTATTACTATTAATTTAATTTGAGAAAAAAATACTAGATTATAATCGGTTTCTTATATTTTTTAAAATTTAGGTAATAAATACAGGAAAGTATGTATGACAATTGTATGTACAAGTAAAGAGGAAACTGTACTTATATAATTACATGTAACGAAATAATATAACGTTTATAACTTAGTTTTTATTTAAAATATTTTGTTAAAACTTAGTACACTTTTGACTAAACTATACATTAATAATAGTAGGGTGTCCATTATTATTTTACTCATTACGGATTCTTCTGTATTTTATTCCAAGTTACTGTTAGTAGCGTTTCGCATCTTGCAGGACCTCTTCACTGTAATCGAAGATAATTCTGCTTCCATTTTTCGTCTCTTCACTCTGTCTATATCAAAAACAATAAACTTAACAAAACAAAATAAAGTATTGATAATATCGAAGAGTTACAAGTTATTTCCACTCCTATTTAGTCTATAATGTATCTGTCCTTTGCAACACACTATACTGTATGAAGGACAAGAAAATCAAAAACATAAAAAGCTCCCGACAAAAATAAACCTTTAAAAAGTAAGAAAATAATATGTACCTCAATGCCCTTTAGGTTTATGATAAGTTTCGATATAAATAGAAGTAGTAATATGTCCAAGCGTCTTCAAGTCTGAGGACTGCTAAGTTTTTACTTCATTTATTTAGTGGTCCCCCGACGCGACAACGCTTGGATATATTACTGCTACTATTTATATCGAAACTTATCACAAATTATAAGGCCCATGAGGTACATATTATTATTTTACTTTTTGGAGTTTCTTTATTGAATCAGGGGTTTTTAAATTTTAAATTTGTTTTATTTCATGATTTTTAAACACTACAATCTACACTATTACTACGATCTACATTCACGCAAATACTTCCCGGGACGATACACGAAATTGCGACATGGGATCGTGCCTCGCCAAAATCTGAATATTCTGACAATAGTTGTGTGATCTATCATCAGACCCTGATCACCATCTATCTATCTATACCCTATTCATAGAGACCATTTCAATGAGCTTAAACATGATATCTCTACTATAAGTGGAGAGGAATTGGGTATCCTGCTGACTTCAGACGATGCTGCAGCATCAGGTCAAGTTTACCATGTCATTGTGACATTATTGAAGTCATAAGATACTAAATTTCGTATCGAACAGACTACTAGCAGATGCTCGCGTCCCTTCAAAAACTAAAAAAGAACTAATATTCTTCAAACGGCTGAACAGATTTTCTTAAATCATAGCCAAGGACACTCGATCACGTCACCTTTCAAACAAAAAAAATTAAATCAAAATCGGTTCATCCGTTTAGGCCCTACGATGCCACAAACAGACACACTTCAAACTTATAACACCCTTCTTTTTGGGTTGGGATTAAAAATATAGGAAACAATAAGAGATGAAGTTGATATATAATACTAACATCGATAAGCATCTTATTATACAAGTATTTACACAGTTTAACGTTAATAGTCTTGCTAATGACCCGTTCATTACCAAGATTTCATGACCCACCGATTTTCTTTCTCTCTTCTGAAGAGACTAAATACATCACCTCTTCTCCAAAACTGTGTATTAAGAAGATAAAAACAGAGCGAAGGGACATAATATGGTGGAAAAATATAAAGAAAGATTTAAAAATCATTAAAGATAAAAGTTAATACATTATATAATAATAATACCGTTTGCCATTATTCATAAGTATTGATGATATATATAATAACAAGCGTTATTGATGATAATGCTTCATGACCCTCACATCCTCTTCCTCTCCTCTGACTTTAATGTACTCCCTCTTCCCTCTTCTTCTCTTCACTAGTTCCATACTACCTGCTAGTAGAAGATGAAACATAGTATGAAGGGACACAATATACTGGAAAAAATAAAGGAAGATCAAAAATTATAAAAGATAAAAGTTAATATAATATAAAATAAAAAGATGTAATAACGAAAATTATAATCCCCTGGCATGAAGGTACTCCTTCTTCCATTTGTCTCTTTACTTGTTCTATACTACATATTACTATGAGATAAAACATAGTATGAAGAGATAATATTCATTTATTTATAACATTTACTCTCTATTAATACAATGTACATATCATTCAAACCACCACCAAATTGTTATCGGGGGAGTCTGGTGTCTGCTATATGCTGGAAATACATGGTATAAAGGAAGATCAGAAAATCATAAAAGTTTATTATAAAATAAAAACCAATACTAATGAACATTATAATCATTTAACGGAATGAACATTGTAGAAATTTTAGGGAAGATAAAAGCAAAAATAAATGATAAAAGTTACGCATTATAAATTACGAATACCTTTTTAATAACAGTACAGCGTTATTGATAGTAACGCTTCATGACACGCAGATCCCATTCCTCCGGCCGGAATTTACGCTGTCTTCTATTTGTCTAATTCCCTTTTCATTGACATTGCCAATTAATTTCGGTGCTCGTACTCAGCTTCTTCACGAGCAGCTTGAGCCATGCTATGTGCAGTTGTCTGTTCCCACCAGGTGAACATGGTGTCATGGTGAGAACGATATAATTTCACAGTGAAAAATGGTATGTCCAAGGTTGCCAGAAAATATCTTAAATGAGAGAAACCACATCCAATAGAAATTATTCCAGCTACTGCTTCATGGTTAATAGTCGCTTTTTCTTTTAAATTACGAGACGTCTCCAAATTAAACTCCTTGTTGCACAATTTACAATTAACATAAAATTTTGAGTAAAGACCAAATTTAACTTCTCTATTAATATTTAAATAAGAAAACTTACAGTCATGAAGAGATTCATGATCTGCAATTTCCTGAATTTGTTGAAAAAAATAATCTGTCTACAATTCTTTTTGCCTTTTAGCAAGCATTTGTTTTTGCTTACTGGCAAACTGAAATTAAAAAACAAATATATCTGACTATTCGAAATAACTGTGAGACAAATTGATGCAATATTCAGTATTTTCAAGATAAAAGTTTTGTTATGGATACTAACAGTTAAATACTTATGAAAGATGCGCTCACGTTATTTCATTAATAGACGGATTAATTTAATGGAAACACCAATTCTATTTGTTATTACTATAAAATATATTTCTGAATAAGTTATGGATTCGAAACGGATCATTAAGAAAGAATTTACATTAGTTGTAACAATAAGAAACAAGCTTAGAAATTTTTCCCGTAACTACCATATGGAAAACGACACAAATTAGTATTTATTGCTTTCAGTAATAACATTAGAGAAAGTTTCCATTATTCATCATTGTACGTTGGTCACCCTACATCACTTACTAAATATGGTAATTTTATTTGGAACATTGGAATGGTATAGATAAATCTAGTTGAAATGATATGTCAATCAATCTATCATAACATAACATAACAATCTTCAATCATAACTTTTTTGTACACAAGAATAAGACTTCATAGTTCAATTGTTACTTTTTAGTCAAGTGTGACTGTGACCGTCATTTAAAATCAAACGTTATATGTTTTTTCCAATTGGAAGAAATAATTATGAAATTTTTTACGGAACGTATCTATAATCTCATATCGAAATTGCAATGCAAATGTTGCCAACTAGCAGTGAATATCATCATTGAAGTGAATGAAATCCGAGATCAATTCATTTGCGAATGTAACATACCACTTTTCATGTCGTTTTTTCCACGGGCACTAGCTACTAAAAGTGTTTAATCCTAAATACTGGCCAGAAAAACTTATTAATTATCTAGTATCATCATCAATTAAATTATAAATATGTTTTATTTAAAATTTCATAAGATTTTGAAATGTTTACTTTACGAATCAGACGTGTTATGTCATTTGCTGGTGATTGACTAAATGAGTTGCTGCCAATTGGCTTCAAACAAGCAAGCAATTTCACATTATTTATTGCTCTTTTATACATACCTACTATATAATATATTTATTCATATTAATTGTATTTACTACAGATAACATGTCTATGTAAACATAATTATTTTTTATTACTTCTTTCACATATCATGTAGTAATAGTAACAGTGGACAATGGTTACCATTACTCATGTAATAGACTGGGTTACATCGTCCTCGAATAGACTACATTTCTTTATATTGCAAACTAATTGCAATATTTTTGTTAAAAAAACCCATTATTGTAATATTAAAAATATTAGGTAAGTATTAGGCAAATACTGTCATATAGGTAAGCATCATATTAGGGTAGGCATAGGTACTAAATTTTCAAAATCCTACACATTACATAAAGTAGTAAGTACTTACTGTAGATACAGTCTCAATCTGTTGCACTCGAAATGATCAATTCCACTTGTTAGATGCTGGTTGATAGAACTGCAATACATAAAATTAATATATGGGCTTTATTACAATTTTCACTTACATAACATAAATTTAACAATTTATTAAAAATTGAATCATTAATAATAATTAACTATTTTTATAATTTAAAACTTTATACTTTATATCCTCTCCGCATACAATATCTTATAAATTCTCACTTAAGTACTTTACAAATTATAAATTAGGAATAGTTAATTTCATTTATAACAAATGTGATTTGTTAATTAAATACCTCCATAGAAATATCTCATAGAACAAGTTTTTCATTATAATTATTTGTTATTGTTACATAAAATTAATATATTTATTACAATTTTCACTTACATAATATAAATTTGTCAATTTTTTAAAAATTGAATTGATTTGATTACTATTTTTTAAATTTAAAACTATACTTTGTGTCCTCTTTGCATACAATTTCTGATAAATTCTCATTTAGGCACCTAGTTTACATATTATATATTAGGGACAGTTAACTTTACTTATGAAGTCATAGATGTGATTTTTAATGAAGTACCTACATAGAAATTTCATAGAACAACAGCTTTACGGTATAATTATTTGTTACTGATACTAGTTTACTACCAGATTCTCGGATGTATTAGTTTTTCTATAAATAGGCCTTATGCGTTTTTTATGGTTCTTAATATAATATACATATACATGAATATAAAGCTGTGTTCATTCCGAGGTCCTAGGATCCGAGTTATTTGATTCCCAGTCTGATCACTTAATTTGTTCTTTCAGTGTCCTGCTCAGATTAATTCTGTTCATGAAACGAGTTAAACTGTGAGTCTACTTACTGGAAGAGTATTTAGTAACATCCAGACTACCAGTTACCAGTTTGTAGCCTGAGTGCATCATCGTATGCTTATTTTGGGGTCACACAAATGGTATAAGTATAAATCAGTGGTAACATAAGTGGTGATCTGAGACATTTACAAAATCACTAAAATACCATTAATGCATTAGGAACTATTAATTAAAGTTTAAATTGTGACTTATGAGAAATGTCTGAAATGAATATTAATTAAATATCACTTTGTTATACAAGTTATAATCGATGCTCTCGTTAGTTCAAATAGGCAAGTATACATTATAAACGTTCAATGGGTTCAAACTTACTATAACAGTTTCATACCTAACTAGTAACTAGCATACTATTTTTTCTGTAACATAATAATTACCTACCTTTCTGAATGGTGTTTTCGTGTTGTATTGCGTGTATTTTCTATACAGATTTGTAAATGCAAACGCCTCTTTTTGGTAATTTTGTTAAATTGCCTTACTTTCCCCATCTGAAATATACAAAGTTATTGTTTTTAAACAATCACTTTTACGAATACTATCTTTACAGAAGAATAATTGAACATAAATAAAGAGAGATTTTTTATTTGTATAATTAATGATAAATAGCGATTAGTGAAAAAATTATGATAACGATGTATTTGCAGTTGAGAAAATTACAAAATTGATAAAAAAATTTTGAAAGCGCGGTGAAAATATATTTTTTGTATAATTATGCGTTGAGAGGGAAGGCAAAGGAATCTATGCACATAACAGCCGACGTCTTTAGTATGAAATGAAATATTCTTCTTAAAATATCAAATGTCGACATAATACATTTTAATGTTTATTACATTCTCTGGCGACAAATATATCGAAGCAGTCTTTATAGTAGGATCGACTTTAGCCGACTAAACCACTAAAAAAATCCCAACATCACGCTACAGAATAAACACTTATTTCAACAATTTCGCACAATGCATAACAGCGTAGATACTTGGGACGCAAAACTATATCAATTTTACATCACGATATTTACTAGTAAACAATTTGCAAATAATTAAAATAAACGCCCAACCGCTCCCATAAAATCCCGCCAAAAATTTGGTAAAAATATAAATTATAGATATAATTATAACTAGGTACTTACTGACACTTACTTACTGACATAAAATTGGCATATTGCCATTACATTAACTTTAATATACTTTTAGGCATTCGTTTTCTTTCTAAATAACATAATTATGACAATTTACGTTATATTACAGTAAATGAGTTACATTATGTCATACTTAAATTGAATACTAACTGATTATTAAAATTTTGGACACATGAAGTAATATATCGATATTACATTTATTTTTTTCACTGGCAACACTTTTTATGAATAAAATTGGTGTAAACGTCCACTTTCTACAGGGCTCGTAGCCCGACTGAAGCGCCACATCGGTGACATCAACTTTTACATAAAGTATTCGAGTCAATGAATCCTGTTTTTTTTACTTTTCTTATCGAATGTGAAAAACATATATTTTTTTATGGTTGTTATAACAATAAACTTATTTTTAGTGATAACAGAAAACTTTTCTGTTCTTTCATTATAGCTGGCTTATCCTCCAAAGTTACGAGTAAAATTACCATGACCGGGGGATACTTCTCAGAAAAAAAAAAAATTCGTATGTTCCGCTATGATATTCAATATTTGAAATCCATACGATTGTAGACAAAAGACTGAACAATTTATTTTGACTTACAGATTGAGTGCAATTTGCTTAGTTAGCCCGTAAGTAGTACCCAAAAATCAGCAAATTATCGTACTGTAGCGATTCTTGTCCGGAAAAAAAAATAGTTTCATTAAGTTCTGCTATGAATTTTAAAATTTCCTACATATCTGGCTATAGACGAAAGAATGATCTATTTACTGTAATTTTTAGTTTGTGTATACTTTGCTTATTAAGCCCGAACATAACACTCAAAAGTTAGTAATTTCTTGTTCTTTGGTGATTCATCTCAGAGAAAAAAATTTATTTCACTATGTTTTTCTATTAATTTTAAAAAAAATTTCTCATCAGATTGTAATCGAAAGAACGAACTATATATTTCAACTTAAATTTTGTGTGTAATTTGATTAAAAAGCCCTTGCGGACTCCTTGAAAATCAATAAATTCGCGTACTGCGTAAATGCGAAAAATCTTCTTTGAGAAAAAAAAAAATTTCAGTATGTTCTACTATGAATTTTAAAAATTTAAATCCATACGATTATAGATGAAAGAATGGCCTACTTATTTCAACTTGCAGTTTTTGTATAATTTACTTAGTTAACCCAAAAACTCTACCCAAAACTCAGCAAAATCCCATATCCTCGTACTTTACCGGTCCAAAGAGCCTTAATACATTTTATAAACTTGAGAGTTAGTGGGCGTTCCTCTCGATATCCGAAACTTTTCCATATTCCTATAGCTAAGACTAACGTCTCTCATAATAATCCGATATCGAGGATGTGTCGCCTGTACAACGAGCTCAGCTACGACCTTGAACTGGATGTTTTTCACCAGAAGTTGTATACTTACGGAAGGATCATAACTGATCCTTCTGTGAACATGTAATTTTCGTAATGTATAATAAATAAATATGTCATTCTATTCTACTAGCGTTTACGACAATTCTGCCACTTGTCTAGGCCCCCTGTTCCTTTTTTGAAGTCTGTTAAAAAGAGAATAAGAACTCTAATATAAAAGACAATTGTTATGCCTTTGTCTGTCATGTCATAATGTATGTTATATAACAAACAAAAAATATATATAAATATAAAAATAATCTATTATAGTAATAATATAATTTTTAAAATAGCTAATTCATCTATGGAGACACAAAGTAGTAATTAATTACATTTATATTATTAGTAAATTTTTATCTAAACTAATATTATAAAGAGAGAGAGGTAAATATTCGAAACCGTTGCACTTGTTTGAATAATTCTTTCACCATTTAAAAGGTATATTATTCCAGATGGACGTAGGTTATGTATTATGTATTCAATCCAGATAAAATTAAGACGAGCTGCTAGTGTTTCATTAAAGCAGTTACAGACTATGACGGTGTTTAGTTAGCAGTGGTGATTTAATCTTCTTTTTCTTCTGCGTGCTGTAGTAAATTAATACACGAAAAGGACTCTTTCCCGCCGTATTTTGCCTGTCACTGTTTCGAACGTTATATGAATAAAAAGTTTTTTTTAAATTTATTGCTAATATCATTCATATCACTCACCTTTTGTAATCTCGTTGACCGGTGCGTGCGAAATTGCCGTCCTTGAAAATAAAAATTTCAAACCTAACTTAAATTTATGTAGCCAATAGTCGTTCTCAATCGACTGACACAGAGATTGATTGCATGTATCTGAATCGGATCGGAGGCGGTCCAGGTCACATGAGGCGTTGGGTATAGGCCGGGCGCAAACCAAAGTGTGGTCAGTTGCCGTTCCTGGCAGAGCCGAGCGTCACGTAGATTGCATTTATCTGATTCCGATCCAAGCGAGTGAGTAAGGTGTAAGAGGAGTGGTTGCGCAGGCCGGGCGCAAGCCGAAGTGCGGGCTGCTGCCGTTCCTGGCGGAGCTGGAGGAGCTGAGCGGCGCGTGCGAGGCGATCTTCGCGGCGGGCGGGCGGCGCGCCGACCTGGACCGCTGGTACGTGGCGCTGGCCGCGGCCATGGTGCAGGCCGTGCACGCCGCCGACCACCCGCGCACGCCCGCCGCCGTGCTGCGCATGGGTACGGACCGCCACTACCACCTACCACCTACTAGCTACCACCTACCAGCTACCACCTACCACCTACCACCTACCACCTATTAGCTACCACCTACCAGCTACCACCTACCACCTACCACCTACTAGCTACCACCTACCAGCTATCACCTACCAGCTACCACCTACTAGCTACCACCTACCAGCTACCACCTACCACCTACCAGCTACCACCTACCACCTACCAGCTACCACCTACCAGCTACCACCTACCACCTACTAGCTACCACCTACCAGCTACCACCTACCACCTACGACTACGACTACGGAGGACTTTTTGGCGGGAACTGGAGCAGTGACGTTGTCATTTTATTTACATTTTCGATTTTATACATTTTCGGGAGTTTCAAAGTACAAAAGTGATAGCATATTGTGTTTTAAAGTTCTGTGTGAGTGAAAAGAATGGAGTAGGTCTAAATAAACATGTGTAGCTGAAGTTCTCGCGCTCTTCCAAGAAGTCCTATAAAACTTCAGTAAAGCCTACTATCACTTTACTGGAGGAGTTTTACAATAACAAAAAACTAATCCACTTGTAATTCTACTTATTAATACGCAATTAATACATGACATTGGCAAATACGCTAAACTGTGCGCCATGCCACAAAGAAAGAAAGACTACGGGCTCGGACCGACTATCATAATGGACAGCATCATAATGAGTCGCCGCTTTTATTACTACGTGTAGAATGATTTTTTTTTATGGCACAGGGGCAAGCGAGTCACCTGATGGAAAGAGATCACCGCCGCCCGTGGACAGTCGAAATGTCCGGGTAATCACGGTTGCAGGGAGGGGGAAGATGGGCCACCGGCACTCTCACTCGTCAAACGAAATAACTGCCATAGATGTTATTCACGCCGATATTATCACGCCGAAAGGGTGCTTTTTCACCGGGCGAGCCGCACTAATTCGAGCTGCAATGTACATAGCGCTGCCACACAATTTTTGTGAGGAATTCTTATAATTTTCAGCCATCTTTCGCCTAAAATTGCAAACTAATAGATGCTGTGTCACTTCTTAACGAAGCACCCCCAGGATATTCCAGATAACGAACTCGGTCAGCTAATCAGCACCGAAACTTTATAGTATTATTAAAAATAATACCTCATTATTATTTTGTTTTATTAGTTTTTAGGGTTCCGTACTTCAAAAGGAAACAACAGAATCCTTGTATTAAGTTGAAATTTTCATTAAATACTGAGGGGTCCTTTGGAAGTGTAAAAATTTAAGCTTCTGAGGCAACACAATCAAAAGATACAGCCATTTATGTACTCTAACAAACACCAAAAAGCGAGGTCAAAAATTGCGAATTTGTAATTATATCACACTCTTTGCCATTACAAACCCCACATTTGCAGTTGCAGAGTGTGCGAGAATATGTCTTTCAACTGCAAGTCTTTGGTTCGATTCCAGCATTTTTTTGAGATCTTAAGATTTCATATCAAAATTAAAACCGTTTTTATTTTGATCTCAAATTGGCTATAACTACTACTAAGACCGACAAATATTGTCAGTTTTATACTGTTCACACAGAGTAACACACATCTTTTAGCGGCTATATCTATTAAACCGTCCAATGAATCTTGTAAATTTTTATACTTTTCGCATAGGTACTGCTGATAACATAATATTGTACTGGAATCAACCTTTCTACGGATCGTTCCCTTTTACCAAAGATATACTTACCAAAACTACACCTGTCGTTTAGGCTAATGTTATGTCGATACAAAAGCTCTGGCTATATCTCTATATTTTACTCTCCTCAATATACCAATCTGTTTCATGTTTTAAATTTTTGACAAATGTTTATCTGTTTGCAGAAAACTATCACAAGTTACATGCGATATTATCGGCCCTTCGTGTACCGGCTTTAGATTCACTCAAACGAGAATGTCGCACGCGTTACACGGACTCGCTGCGTGCTTACGTCACGCAGTACTTTGGTCGGCCATTGGAAAAACTGACACAGTTTTTTGAGGCAAGTAAATTACTGTAAAATCTTAAAAATGTGGACATTTAAAATATTATGTTGTTACTGGGACTTCAAATTTCAATCATCATTATCATCATCAAATCATCCTGAAAGTTTTGAAACTTTCAATTTGATTACTGTTATATCTTGGGGCATTCATATTATTTATTGTCTTAGTAATACCACAGATTAATTAGTTTATTAACGTAAAGTAACACTACGTTAGTAACTAATTATTTTGTGGTAACATAATTTTTCTTTCTGTACATGGTCTATACTCTGCTGGACGCAGTTTAATAAAAGTTGTTATTGATGAATTAACGGCTATTTATTCATCCAAAAATATAATAATTACGTTTTTCTTTCAAGTTGGTTAAGTACTTTAGGTTATGATCCAAAAATTCAATTATTTTATTTTATTTTTATTTTATTTATTAACAAGAATCAACAGCAGTTTTACATATTATATCTTACTAAATTACATTTTTCTGTGCCTTTTGCCAATTACTGATTCTAAATGCTACTAACATATTAAATATTATGTGATGTAGGTTTTGACGACCTCCGTGGCGCAACGGTTTAGCGCGTTGGAAAGTAAAACGGGGGTTGCGGGTTCGATTCCCGTCTCGAGTCTGGGTGTTTATGTATAATATGTATATATTTACAAAAGAAAAGTATATTAGTAGTATATCAGTTGTCTAGTACCCATAACACAAGCGCTATGCAGCTTACTTTGGGACTAGATGGCGCTGTGTGAAATGTCTGAGAGTATTATTATTATTATTATTGTAGGTAGTTATTATTTTCATTTATTTACAATTTTACAATTTATTATAATATAAGGTAAACAAAAATTATTAATGTCACATTGAGTCGTGTGTGTAAATGTAATTGTGAAGTATTAAATTGTGGTGACATTGTGTTTTGTGTGGATGAGTGTCTCGTACTTTTGTTACAAATGTGTGTGTTGTAATGGTGAGTTTACATGACGTTTCTCTTGAACTCTTTTTTTTTTTTTTATAATATTATAATTTTTATATTTTTATAATTATAATACTAAAATACTACCTTCATGAAGTAGAGAAATGCAAAAAGGAAAACAATAATATTGCCAAAAAAAATGTCATACAGAGGAATTGAGAACCTCCTCCTCTTTTGGGTTAAAATTGACATCATTTAGGTATGATTTTATTTAATCTTGAATGAAATTATTATGAGTCATGTATAAAAATACTCTTTTTCTGATGTATATAGTTTCTATATTATATTGTATAGGGTGTAGCAGAAGCTGTAGCGACTGGTGTACGCGAAGATGAAGTGTGTTACCGTGCTGCCTTTAGTAAACATGAATTACGTAGACTGCTAGCTATGTATCCACCAAATGAAGGTATGTAAGAGTTTACCGTTAGAAAATAATTAATCTGTGGTAAGAGTAAGGAAAAAATAAGTAGTCTGTGTTACAATTTATGTATTTGAGATCTACCGATATTTATCTGACTGCTCAAGAAGGAGGGTAATATTAATCAGATATATGTATGTATGGTATATCTGTTCCTTTGTGACCTGCAGCCTAAATGTTTAGATGGATTTTGAAGCGCAACATATCGTTGGATTGGTCTTAATTAAAGGATTGTCATAGACTATATTTAACCTGTGATCTTCACATTCTGAAAACTAAAAGTTTGGAAATAAAAAAGTTAATTAAAAAAAAACAAAAAACCCCGACGGTAAAAGGAATTAAAAAGATATTAAAACTTCAAGGAGTGCCTAGTAAAAAAAGCTATGTAGGCTTTCCAAAATTCATGCTCTTAAATCTTAACATGCAGTGGGAGATCACAAATATTTTTAGTCACTTTATAAATTACTAGCTGTACCCGCGACTCCGTCCGCGTGGAAAAATGTTCCTTAACCTCTTTAGGTTACTGAGGTTACCCGAGGTACTCATATTGTTGGTGTTAAAAAAAAGTTATTCTCTATAATGGAACATCTGCCACATTAGATTTATGATGACGTCACATATACAAAAACCTGCGTATTCCATTTCATTCGATACCGATATTGTTAGTTTTGAACGAAAAAGTTATTTCCTTCTATGGAACATCCGCCATATTGGATTTATGATGACGTCACATATAGAAAAACCTTCTCCTGCGTATTCCATTTCATTTGATACCCATATTGTTGGTAATGAACAAAAAAATTATTTTCATAGGGAACATCCGCCATATTGGATTTATGATGACGTCACATGTCCAGAAACGTTCCCCTGTGTATTTCATTTCATTTGATACCAATATTGTTGGTGTCGAACGAAAAACTTATTTCCTATTATGGAACATCCGCCATATTGGACTTATGATGACGTCACATGTCCGGGAATTTTCCCCTGCGTATTCCATTTCATTTGATACCCATATTGTTGGTGTTGAACGAAAAAGTTATTTCCTATTATGGAACATCCGCCATATTGGATTTATGATAGCGTCACATATACAAAAACCTTCCTCTGCATATTCCACTTCATTTGACACCCATATTGTTGGTATTGAACAATACTCCGAGAAACCTAGAACATGACACCCATGTAGATCTATCAAAAAAAAAGAATATTCGCCATCTTAGATTACAAAATGAACGTCATTTTCGTAATCAGCACCGTGAGGTACTTAGAATTTGGCAGCCATATCGATTTATCCAAAAAAGTAATATTCGCCATTTTGGATTTGAAAATAAGTCATTTTCGTAATCAGCACCCCGAAAAACCTAGAATTTGATACCCATATCGACATCCAAAAAAAGTAATATTCGCCATCTTGGATTTGAAAATGAACATCATTTTCATAATTAGCACCCCGAGAAACCTAGAATATGATACCTATGTCGATTTAACCAAAAAAATAATAATCGCCATCTTGGATTCGAAAATAAACATAATTTTCGTAATCAGCACCCCGAGAAACCTATAATGTGACACGCATATCGATTTATCAAAAAAAGTCATTTTCGCCATCTTGAATTTGAAAATGAACGTCATTTTCGTAATTAGCACCCCGAGAAACCTAGGATATGACACCCATATCGATTAATCCAAAAAAAGTAATATTCGCCATCTTGGATTTGAAAATGAACGTCATTTTCGTAATCAGTACCCCGAGAAACCTAGAACATGACACCCATGTAGATTTAAAAAAAATAATAATATTCGCTACCTGGATTACGAAATGAACGTCATTTTCGTGATCGGCACCCCGAGATACTTAGAATTTGACACCTATATCGATTTATCCAAAAAAGTAACATTCGCCATATTGGATTTATGGTGACGTCACATATGTATCTACCTTCCCCTGCGTATTCTATTTCATTTGATACCCATATTGTTAGGGTTTAGCATTATAAAGTTCCCCTATAAAGTTTCATCCCCTTTTTCACCCCTTTAGGGGTAGATTTTTAATAAAAAGAAAACTATGTTTTTTTAATGGAAAAGGTGTATCTCTGTACCAAATTACATCTTAATCGGCTCAGCGGTTAAAAATTTCCCATACAAAGTTTCATCCCCCTTTTCACCCCTTTAGGGGTAGATTTTTGAAAAATAAAGTAGCCTATGTTCATTCCCTGGTGTCAAACTATCTCCATGTCTAATGTTATCGGAATCGGTCCGGTGGTTTAGCCGTAAAAACAAAGCAGACAGACAGGCAGACAAACAGAGACTTTTGCATTTATAATATTAGTATCCCCTATAAAGTTTCATCCCCCTTTTCACTCCTTTAAGGGTAGATTTTTGGAAAAAAGAAGTATGTTTTTTAACAGAAAAGGTTTTATCTATGTACTAAATTTCGTCTTAATCGGTTCAGCGGTTTAGCATTTCCTCTATAAAGTTTCATCCCCCATTTCACCCCTTTAGGGGTAGATTTTTGATAAAAAAGAAAACAATTTTTTTTTAATAGAAAAGGTGTATCTGTACCAAATTACATCTTAATCGGTTCAGCGGTTAAAAATTTCCCATACGAAGTTTCATCCCCCTTTTCACCCCTTTAGGGGTAGATTTAAAAAAAATAAAGTAGCCTATGTTCACCCCCTAGTGTCAAACTATCTCCATGCCAAATTTTATCAAAATCTGTCCGGCGGTTTAGCCGTGAAAACGGAACAGACAGACAGACAGACAGAGAGACTTTCGCATTTTTAATATTAGTATGGATTAGTATGGATAGTATGGACATGGATATGGATGTACCAACATACCTAGATAGCTGTTGTAGCCTGCGACTGTATGTTAAAATTTAAGAGCAAGTCAAGTCTACGTAGTCTTTTTACTAGGCACTCCTTGAGTTACAGAAATGTAGTAAGTATGAATTTTAATTTTTTTTTTATTATGAACCCGTCTTGTTAACATCATTTTTTTTAAGGTCTTTTTATGTCCTTTTACAGTTTTTGCAGTCGGCTTTTAGATTTTTTTAATTAAGTTATTTTTTATTTGTTAATTTCACTGTTGAAATTGTATTGTTGTAGTTCGTAAATCTCTACACCGGTTATATCGTACTGTTGAAAAACACCTGAGTGAAGAGGGTGGTCTGTTACAAGTAGTCTGGCGAGCGATGCAAGAGGAATTTATTGCACAACATGTTGCTTTACAGGTAATTTTAAAAAGGTATACAGTACAGGCCCATCAATGCTGTTCTTTGAGTTTCGAGTTCTGTAGATATTGTCACCATTCTTTTTTGTAATTGAATAAAATATAATGATTTTCATTTTTCGCCCTGGACAAACACAAAAAATTTAAAAAAAGAAATTTGAATTTTAGTAATAACTGTGAACAAATAACTATAATAGCTACTATATTGACTGGCCCGTTGGCGCAGTGGCATATGCATCTGCTTCCCAAGTTAGGGTTCCAGGTTCGATCACCGGTCAGATCAATTTAGGATCGAACTTTTCTAAATTGTTTTGGAGTCTGGGTGTTACTGGGAACTTCCCCAGAGTTTGTTGTGTGGTACCCATAGTACAAGCTTACTGCTTAGTTTGGGGTCACAAAATCTGTGTAATTGTCTGGACTATTATTATTATTATGTAAGCTAAGAAAAAGCTTATACTTCAAAATCAGACAGTATTTTCAATTTTATTTATTTGTATAAATGTATGTTTTTGGTTTTTGATTAATATTACAAGATAAATGTATTTCTTGAGAGGTCCTATTGCTTTCAATTTTTCAAGTTAATGATTTCTAATCACAGAGACACTGCCTACCCTAACACTCAGTCAGTGTTGAGCAAAAAGTATTTGTAAAAACAATTACAATTACTTCTTATAATTGTAGTTGCAATTGTTTGCCTAACAAGATGTATTCACAATTACATTTTATAATTACAATGTTTAAGTGTAATTGTTTTTATGAAGACCAAATAGCCAGAGTGTTAGCAGATGGTAATGTCAAAAACTCTCGCATACCTAGGGGAAAATTGAGGAGAATGATGAGATTTGAGGAAGCAAAAGAAGTATGTAAGAACCGCGACGCTTAGCGCTCCGTTCTCTCTGACTACCCCGTTAGGGATACAGCATGAAGATATGTATGTATGTAATTGTTTTTACAATTATTATTACATTTAGCCCAACATTGCGTAACACTACAAATCTACCATTTATGGATAATTTCAAATTAAAGAACAATTTAAAAATAGCACCATTTATCATCCTTCATCTCTTTGTATTCATATTTCGTATTTTTTTATTACTTTATTTTATTTTTAGCAATCAAGCCATCTGTCTATAAATAATACACGCCATATAAATTATCCGCGGAGGCACGTCGGTCCGGAGCCTAAAATTACTCATATATGTTTACAATTCACCTATCAGTACGCGATATAATCTTTTAAATGTGTGCTATTTTATACTCGAAAATTAAAGTTTGTGTGCGTGTTTTGGAGACATTGACTACATTAACGACATTATAGAGTTAAATGCATTTGATAAATTCAATACTTTTTCAACTAAAATTATGGTTTGGGTTACAGTTTTTGCTTTGTTTATAGTTCACTGATATACTTTAATCAAAATAAAACTCCATATTTGTTTTTTTCGTGCAAGTGATTTGTTATTCTATTAGCGACTTAAAAAAATCTAATCTTACAATTCTTATTTGTAGCAGTGTCGGTTAATAATAGATAATTTCATATGTAATGGAATGTTTTATATTAGAGAATTGTGTTGGTAGTGTGTGTTTAAAAAACTTAAAACAAGCCGCATTATCGAAATTTTCATATGGTGAAAAATTACAAATTATAGCTTATGGTAGTAACTAATTAATCTGTGCTATAGCTAAAGGCAGGTGTGTCCCAGAATTGCATTTATATCAAAAGTCAGGTAATGTCTTGAAATTTAAATTCTGAATATTACGAAACATTTAACTGGATGACGAGCTGTGCTAACACTAATAGTTTATTTTGTTTTCCTCGCATTAACTACATATAACAAATAAAAACCACTACGACAAATAAAAGTAACGGTAACATTCTCGCTTCGTTAGTAGGTATTGCTGTAGTAGTAAATATTAAAATTGAGTTTTTTTTATACATTAGTTATTTTGATTACTTACCCTGTTGAAAAATCCTGTGCTTTTAATGCACATGTTATATTAAAATATGTAATGTATGACATCGGTTTTATAATTAGTCAAATTATATACATACAGCATAGTGAATTCACTTTGTTTTCCAGGCTCGTATAGCAGCGTGTTATCCTGGTGCAGGCTTGTCCATGCCGCTCACAACGCAAGACATTCTTGAAGCTTTTTCAGATATTGCGCGAGAGCATTAACAAAGTGTATTTAGTTCAGTTTAAAGAGGTAAATATTTAATAAAATAAAATAATTGAAAATCATACTTTATTTTCATATTTTATTTGTATATGTTATAATGTGCAGATAAATAATTGAATTAGTCTAAAATCATAGATATTGTATCTTCATTATAAATATGATGCATTAAAGAAAGCTTTTGTTTTTGTATATAAATACTGATAGTTTATGTAAAAAGTAATACACAACTATATAGTTAAATAAAAATTAATACTTTAAATATTGTATATTATGAAATAAAATCATCATATCATTATGTTGTTTAACTATTTATTGAACTAAATAAGAAGCATCTACTTTTATTATATTTAGTCAATTGATTTTGGAGGAGAAAAGTTCAGGTACACCAGTCCAGATGTCTTGGCCTGAAATTCAAATTGGGTTTGTAAAATAAACATGTTAATATATCTATACATACAAAGATATCTTTACATTGTATCCCAAATAATATACCAATACATAATATGTATAATGCAAGTACACTAAAGTAGGTATGTATATATTTAGTTAATTGTAAGAAATTCCAATGGAAATGTTGAATTGTATGAATAATATAAGGGAACTGAATTGAAAAAAAATTTACAGAAAAAACATTAATTATAAATCTAAATAACTATCATCACATACATGTACATATTATGTTATGGCATATTTGGGTATATTAGGGAGCATGCGACTGAATTACACAATTTAATTCCATCATCTTTCTACAATTAATCAACTAACTAGGCGCAGGCAGAGTTTTCATTCCTACATTGTGGAAATCTATTTCATATGCATGAAGTGATTTGTTTCCTATATAGGTACCTTCTTTGCAAGTGTGATAAATTTTTACACTTCGTACAAACTTCATCATTGCTTTCCATCAGGTAAAACTGAGGTTGCACATATGCCCACTATATTTAAAAAAAAGTAAAAAAATTTGCTTTCTTTTAATTTATACATAAAATGCCATCTTTGACTATTGTCAACTACTGGTACAATTCGTTTATTTAGGTGTTTATAAAAAACAGTTTTCTGTATTTAGCCAAGTAAAAATACGATGTGAAAAAAAATCGTAATAAGAGATTTCTTTTTACATTCGTTAAATATATATAATTTTGAGATAAGTACTGAAAAAACAAAAAGTTGAAAAAAAATTTTCAAGTTTAAAAATTTTTTTATAACAAATTCAATTCATAAGTATTAGTAGATTTGGTTCATAATTCAAAGAGAATAACTATTTTTACAAATACTTATATTTATTGAATATAAAATATTTCCATATATTTTTTCAGTTGGATTCAGTAAATATTTAGTAACAACAAATATGTTCTTAGCATTAAAGAAATGAAGTAGTTATAGAATTTTTGCATTTCACCATATTTATAGATGTCGTAACATTACTGGACTAATTATTTACATTATTTTCCTAAGCCAGTAATAGTTATATGTTAGTATCCTTTAATATTTTATTACATTTGGATGACTGTTAACACTAATTCATTCTGTTTCCTTATGCAATAATTGTTATTGTGAATTACAGTCAATTACATACCACAACAAGAGAAACAGCTGTGAAAGCAATGCCAAATAATAGAACAGCATTGTATTTGCGTTGTTTAGCATCATAATGGGACTGCCATGAACCACTTGGGACAGGCAGTTCATCCATCGTGGGTGGTTTGAAGTCACCATGGTGATAACGGCGAACTGAAAAAGATATAATGTGGTTTGTGATAATATAATTTACTGCTTCCATGTTGGTCTGAGAGAGTAAGAGAGGATATTATGCCAGCTCTTTATCATCCTATATCTACCACAAAATTAGAGTAAGGAATAGGATCTCATTACAATAGCTTTGTACAGGAGATGAGCTAGCAATTATTATATGGTTCAGCAGGCACTTATAACTTGAAGTGGCGGGACAAAGTGTGATTCTGATGTGCTTTGATGCTCTGTCAACCCCAAATGGAAAATGAATAAAGCTATGTCAACATATATTCTGATACAATAACACCAAATATTGTGCAAACAAATAATGTGATTAGAATAGGAGATTAATATTCAAGAATTAATAAAGATGCAACTATTTGGCTATAATTTGTTAGGTACTAAAAAATAAGAGACCTTAATTTATTAGTGCCTACAGACATTACAATTTGTTAGAACAACCAGCCAATGACGCCGATGATGGTAACTTGTAGTGTAGTTGGCCGGCTTGATTATTATTATTGTTGATATTTTTTGGTTAGTCAGGAAACCCTTACATCTAGAGCTGATAGCCAATAAATTGTAACGTCTGTAGTGAATTGCCGAGATTATTAAGATTTTAATTAAATACTATTGCTTTACTGTTACATAGCTATGAAGTTATGCAAATTACAGTATCATAATATGTAACTCTTAACAATATCCTTCTCCTTTTTTAGATGTAGGATTTATTTGTAGAAAAAATTAAACTTTTCCTTAAAAAAGCCTTCGTGACCAATATGTACCTTTAACGTAATTTAAGTAATTTTAATTTTTCGCTAAAAGGAAATTTACATTTTTGCTCCAAAATTACTTACTTAAATTTTGAAAATATTGTTTCTTTATATCATCTTTACGAAAGATATTTTTTCTATTCTTTGATTTTAGGGTCTTTGAATAAATATTGTTAAAAGCTAATACACTCATCTCTATGCCAATTTTTGAGTTTTAGAAAGGCTCAGAGGCAACGTGAAATTGCAAGTAAAGACATTCGTCTAGTTCAAGGCCTAGTTTTTTCTGATAAGTCGGAAGTGACTTTTTGCATAGGCAATTTATTGCCTCCAACATGTTACAAGTTGTTTCCAACAAATTGTAACGTCCGTAGGACGATATGTAACATTTATTACAAATTTAAAATAGCATGATTTTTATAAATATTAATCGTATAATCTTTGATATTAAAGAATGCCGTTCTATAATACTGCAAGATAGTCAAAAGTCAAAACACATTTTAAGGTTATATTTGCAGGTGTTATGTAACATTATAGCGTAAAATTTCAGTAGTATTTATATCAAATGTTAGGTAAAAAACAAAGTATAACAATAATGAAAGTTATCTCTTTGGAAAAAAGATTAAAATACAGGCGTTAACTTTGTTAAAACATTCGACGATCGGTTTATAAGTTCGTATAAAGAACTGTACAGAAATTACAAATACCTGACTGCTGGAAGAGCCTAGACACAATAGGGCGCACGCTCATTTTTATGTGATATAGTTGGATGTCTTAAAACGATATATTAGGTCGCACAGTGAAGCTTTAGAAACAAGCAGACAAGTAAATTCAAGATTGAAGTAGAATAGCAATTTACAATAGTCAATAGCACTTTGATTCCTCAGAGTTGCCAGGTCTTAGTTTCACCTTACCTATGCTGGGCTTAAATTTAACCCAAATAAACTGTGCCTAGATATTGAGTTCATTTCAAAAATCACCCTAATTTCGATCAATTCAAACAAATTTCCATTTTTATAACTTTTTTTTTGTTTTTTCACGATGACGCCATTTTTTTTTTACTTATGTAAAGAAATTCGCATTGACGGCTCATTAGTCATTTGATAACAGGTGGCAGAAACGCGTTTAGAATAGATTTCTAGATACTAAAAATACACCACCACCTTTATAGTATATCATTTAATTTTAGTTTATTTCTTAATTCTTTCTTTTCTGGGACTACTATTTGTTCAGAGATAAGCTTTAGCCCTTACTAGACCCAAGCGAAACAAAAAGAGTTTTCACGCCCGCGTTAACTCATGTGCCTCAAGTGAGCGAGCGAGCGCTGAGCGAATGATCTCTGTATCAGATTTTCGGGAAGTTACTGGTTGGTATATTAGTGTCATCCATTTTTCCAGCAGCACTATCATGAAAAAAGAAAATGCCGTAACAGTTTGAAATTTGTCTAAGTCTATGATATTTAAGCGCAACACAAAATATGTCATAAGTATTATACGAAAATAATTAATTCATTGTGGCAGAGAGTTTGCAAATTTTTTGTACTGAAAAATATCTGCTAATTATGTTCTCCTGAAATAGGCATGATGACAGATTTTGAAATTCCCTACTATAGTGTAGGTACGCATCTACTATTTCCGAAGAAAATATTATTTTAGCAATAAACTAAGTTTTAACGCCAATTATTGATTTTTTTTGTACGTAATTTGAATTAAGTGCGAAAACGCTACTAGGTGTCATGGCGTCCACTTGTGACGTCACGTATATATTTTTTCTATTACGTTATTAGAGTTACATTCATTTATTAGATAGAATACAAAAGTTATATTTACCTATGCGTGATGTCATTCGCTCTGATTGGTGTTTCAGTTAACATGGCCGATTGCAGTATTTTACACTTTTATTTTATTAAAAATATTATTAATCTCAATTTCTAAATTAAAACTGAGTCGTTATTTAGAATCGTTTCAACATATATTTTTCTCTTAAAACCATTTATTGTTTGATTCTTTAATACCGTCATCATGCCTATTAGCCTAAATAAATTCACGCCCTGAAGATTACCTTGTCAATACAATTTTACCATAAATCTAGGGTAAATAGCCCTAAACTGGCACTACTGCAGTTTGGCTTTCGAGTTGTCAGTTTCAGTCGTTTCAGTTTGAGAAATTGCCAGTTCGTGTCTTTACTCTTTGGTTCGTGTTGCTATGAAATAAAGTTACTTAGAGTTATAATGCTTTTTGACGGATGTAATTTACATCTTTTTAGACCTTTCTTTATAAAATTATTTCGACACTTAAAATGACGATTCTAAGAGCGACAATAACAATGAGAGCATTCAATTATGTTAGGCATAAGAAAAATGTATCTCAAATTTTTAAGAAAATTAAAAAAAAAAATTCAATTAGTTTAAAAAATGTTTTGGTTAAACAAAACTTAATAATTTACTGGAATATAAGTATCAACTACCGACCTACGTCGTAATTCAGTAGCGGTAGTTATTAACTTGTAATGTGGTTATTATTAGGACCTTTGTTTATGTAGAAGCACAGATTACCTAATTAGTATGATAATTTGTGTAGATACTAATTTTAGAGTTATATTATATGTAGGCAATGATGTTATATTTAATTTTAAATGTAACATCATTGTATGTAGGTATTATCTATGAGCATGAGTGAAATAAAGAAAATTATAATTAGTGCTACCTAGTTTAATTTTAATAAGTGTTGATTTTTGTATTTAAGTTAATCTTTTAAAGAAGTTGGTAATTATTATTTATTTAACATAAACTAAAATGCAATTTATGTGTTGTGAAAGCGTCGACTAATCTCCTCTCTCTCTACCCTGAAACCCTGATTGTCCTCTAGGGGGTAGCTATATTACCGCCGTATCAATGATACGGGCTCCCCAAGCTACAGGGCCTCCGACAGCGACGCGTTTAAGCAAAATGTCGTCTATTTGCAAATAGTATTTGACTAACTTGAATCCTACGATTTGTAATACATGCTTATGTAATTGTATAATAGTATCACTTAAGTTTATTTTATATAAAAAATATTACTCTCCTTTTGGGCTCACCGCAGTCCGGTAGAAGAGCACTCAACAAATATCGATACAGGGCCCATTTACGATTAGCAATGCCACTGTTGTCCTATTAATTAAGGGCTAAGGCTATATTAATACGCTGTGTTATCATATACTATGATATGTCATATCAATATTATGCTACGGTGGTAGGGGTAGAGCCGACGCTGCAGGTGGACCTCCCTCCTTGGCCTGATACGGATATGTTCCGCCGACAGTTAACACTGTTCTTGCTTCTACGAATACGATGATGTGTCATGTGATGTTAATGAGTAAATAAATTGATTTGAAAAAAGTAACATATATACATATAAAACTAGTCGTTACCCATTCGCTTCGCTGGGTGTAAATAAAAAGTAACAATTTATTTTTTTTGTGATTTATTTTAAACCCGTCCAGCACTCCTGCTTTTTACTGTTTCGCCTTCACTGCAACGACATCCAATACTTTTCAAATTCAATATAACGAATATAACATTGTTAATAAACAAATCAAAATAAAAAAACGAATGAATAAGAAAAAACGCGACTCTTTTGTTTTATTGGCAGGAAATAATGAAATTAAATGAAAATAAAAAATGGTGAAAAGTGGATGAAGTGAAAAAGAAAGTAAAAATATCTACAAATAATTCCTTATCGAATAGTCAACGTCCCAAGCAGATATTCAGCGTTCAGCAGTTTTTATTTGACGGACGGACAAAGAAAAACTTTTTCGTTATTTATATATATATATATATATATATATAAATAGCTGTTGCTCGCGACTTGGTTCGCGTGGAATTAAAAAGTAACCGATGTCCTTCCTCAGGACTTAATCTATCTCTATTATAAATAAATAATCTAATCAAAATCAATCCAGCGGATATCCTTTATAACGTAATAGACACAGACGGATTTATTTTCAAAATTCGACCTATCAATATGTGAAATATGTTTTAGAAAAAGGTTTAGTTTACAAAAATGTGAAATACGTGTCCCATTTTTTTTGATAAGCAATATTATTTGTACTCAATTTCATAGCAGTATCCCGTTCCATTTCCATATAAAACGTCAACTCCCCTAAGTTTTGAGATTTCGTGAATTTTGATTCGATTAATCTGTCAATCAGCGAATAAGTAAAATTACGCTCTTTATACTATAGCTGTTGCTCATGACTTCGTCTGTGTGGATTTTATGTGTGCATCAATGTTGTCTGTCCCAAGGAGTATAGTAACCTATACCATTTTGGTCTGCCTTCACGTGTCTGCCCATTACGGTCAGCATACTGGATAGCATACCTAACCACGTGCACTCCCATCCGCCAAAAAAGTTAAAAAGTTTCATACGTAGTTTAACACCTCCCTCGCTTTTGCGAATGGAATTTTGCAAAAAGTGGCTGGCACTGCAACTACTGCAGAGGTCAAACTATTGAACCTACTGTGAAGAATCGCAAATCATGATGGACAAGCTCGCTGTCAAACAACCGAGACTTGTCCATTGCTTAGTCCACTCCTTTACGACAACGCTCGTCCACACACTGCGCAACCGACCGTTTTAAAGCTACAGGAGGTACGACTGGAAACTGTCCGTTACCCACCATACTCACCAGACTGCTCCAAAAGATTTCCATTTTTTTCGGAATTGGATAACTTTTTGCACAGCAAAATTTCAAATTCAATGAGACTATAAAAACGCATTTGAAGAGTTCGATTCCCGTCCCCAGGATTTCTAAAGCATAAAGAAACTTCCATTAAATTAGCAAGAGTGCATCGACCTAATTCTTACATAAAACGTAATAAATAAGGAAATTATTTTATTGATTTTTCAATAAATATGGCTTTTAGAATGTCATAAAAGTGTTTATAATTAATTAAATTTGAGTACCTGTAAATGTGACATGTATATTGTATGCCTTGACAATTTTTTAATGGCAAACATGTGGATTTGTTCGTGCGTCTGTGTTTATGAACTGTTTATTTCGTTTACTTATATCAAAACGTATGTTTATAAAAATAAATATTAAATTAGGTACTCTGCATTACTTTACAGAATTCATTATCAATTATTGTTTCAGAGGTGCCAAATGAAAAAGAATATTATTATTGGAAAGAAATACCAATGCTTTTTAAAATATATTTTATTTATTTTCTTCATGTATTTAAACCAATTTGTTTTATATTTTTATTTAAAATTATATAAAGAGTATATTCTCTGGCTCTACTGTTTTATGTTTATTGTTGGCTTATAAGTCTAAGTTCTAAGTGTAAGTTGTTTGTACACATGTACTACTTATTTCAATAAACTTTAGTTTTTTTGTTAAACGTTTACATGTTGACATCATCACGTTGATTTTATTCACTTAACATTGCGAGATATTAACCTACCTACGATTACCAAAAAAACAAAGACTCGTAGAATTAAATACACTTGTATAATTTTTATGTAGGTAATATGCTATGTAATATACTTATTTTGTTTAATTAAAGATATTGCAAAATAATAGTTTATAAATCTCTTTGTGGTTTGAATTGAGAGCGCTGTAAACAATTAACCATAGATAATACATTATAATATATTCAATTAACCACACCGATCGCGATCAGCTGTTTTTATTGAATAAAATCAAATAAAATATCGTGCTGCGAGATTGTAGAGTGGGAAACGATGCCAACAAACTATAATCATAAATATAAGTTGAATAGTAGAGTCAGTCGCGGTAAGAGCGAGCGGTGAGGGCGGCGTGCGCTCGCGCAATAACTGTGTGACATTCACCGCGATTCTTTGTTTATTTCGTTCACATTTTACGTTGTCATGTAGTGTCTTTACATTTTGAGATGCAGCTGAACAAACATTACGGTGACTTTATTAGTAAACTCAAGTGTAGCTGATAGTTTCATAATATTTTGAGGGACATTGTGTACAACAATGGAGTGGTTGAAGGGTTTGGCAGGGAAAGTGCGTAAAGGTGAAACCGAGAGTGATGAAATACAAGAAGAAGAGGAGCCGATGTCCACACAAAACGTGAATGCCTTAGAGACTGAGAATGAAAGACGAGAAAGGTGGAGGAGTATTTATGTGATATATTTTACTATGTTCCAAATGTCTTTGGGTTTTAGTATTGTGCTGACTGGAGTATGGCCTTATCTTGACAAGGTAATAGTTATTCATTTCATTTTTGAAGGTCAAAATGAAACCTAGATAAGATTAATTCTTAGAGGAAATCGTATTTGAAGAATAAGAATATACTGTCGGATATTGTCATGGACATGCACTTTAATAACATCTGCTGCTGTATGAGATAATGATTTTATAAAATTACATTTTTCATGGTTTAATTCAGTATTACTTACATGATTATATATTACCTCTAACTTCCTAGTAATTTTCCTCTAATGTCCTAGTTACTAATTATTATATTACGAAATTAATACAAAAAACAGAAACAATGAGGATGACCACTATTGGAGTTTTATTGGGTAAACTAATTAAGTAGACTATTTAAGTAGACTGGGTTATGTCCCACATAACACAGTCTCATCCTTCTACCAGGGGATTGTGTATACTTATGAGTTGAGATTTTTCCTACATTACTTAGAAGAGGGTATCCCTCGACATTATGCAATAAATTAGAGCGTCAACAACGATAATATACTGACTAACAAATTTAGTGTTCTATATTTTAATATAGAAATTCCTTCATTAATCCATGCAAGGTTTGCTTCGTTTTAGTATCGATTTTTTATTGTCATTCACAATCATAACACAATCTATTATGTCGTCGTAACGTCATAGAGTTGGACAGATCATGATGTGCCTGGTCATTTCGTGAAACGCTACCATTTCATGAATTGACCGACTAATAACCACCATATCTTTCTTTTTATGTGCAATTCTGGATTGTGTAAAGTTCATGTAATTGTGATAGTTTATATCTCATTGATTTTTGACACGATATTCAGTTAGTTCTTTTTCTTCATGCAGCCGTCTTGCGCGCACGTAAAGCGTAGAACGTGGAGACAGTGATGCACCAGTGGCGTCAATCGCAACTATTTTTTGTTAAATCCAACCAAATCATGATGTATGTGGTGTAGCGTTTTGGTTAAAATATCGTCAAACGTATTGCTCATTTAGGTCGAAGCTGGAAGAACATCTAGACCAGATTACTTTAAAATGTCGAATTTACATGTCACCACTGTGCACAGAATGATATGATGTCTAGATAATAGGTCTTCCACTAAAAGAGTATGATGAACATCTGGACTCGACTCCTTTAAAATGTGAAGATTATATATCGCCACTGTGCACATAATGATATATTGTTTAGACTAAAAGATGGCGGCATTTCATGATACATGAGGGCTGAGCCCTGGCGCACATCATGACCTGCCTAATTCTACATTCGGACGACGACATTCTCATTCATATGATTCATAACATTCCCCTTTCTTCATTTTTTTTATTGGCTAGAATATTTTTATTAAAATCACTAAACTATTTATTGCACTGAAGATAATATTTATTTATGAGATTATAATTGGATAGGCTTTTCTGATTCCGAAATAAACATTTATACAACTTTTGTCTGTCTTTTTGTTGGAATGTTTGTGTTTGTGTAAGCTTATTGAAAAACTACTAAACAGATTTCAATGGAGATTCTGATGGAAATACAAACGTAATTCACGCATAAAAGTTGGGGGCCGAAGCTACTATTTGTCTTATATAGCTATCATAACTTTCTAAACTTACATTATAAAGAGGTAAATTTTGTAGTTTGGATGTAGGAGGTAATCTCTAAAATAGTCATCCGATTTCAAAAATTCTTTCACCATTATTTAGAATGGCCTGCAGGGTGGACATTGGCTGTATATTTATACATTCACGCAGACGTAGTCGCGGGCAACGGCTACTTTTGAATAAGAAAACGAGCATATTCATACGTTTATTATATTTATCGAATCTATTTATCATTATTTGTTGTTCAATCTATGTGGCATTTGAGTAATTTGTGAAGTCAAATAATTATCAAATACAGTAAACTCGTTGCCGTTGCTGATAAGTAGATAATGGGCCCGGTGATAAATGAGGTTGCTTGTCGACATTGTTACACTAGCATAGAGTAGGTTAGTAGTAGGTATATAACGTACGTAGTAGTTCATAGTTCACTGGCGATTTACACCCAATACGAAGCATAGTACTGACGCTATTGTTATCTTTTTGTAGTGGACACATTTGAATGTCTAACATCGGTTTTTAAACCTACTATATATATAATGAATATTCTTCGCGTTCTGTTTTAAAACTTGAAAAAACAAGCATTTCGGTGTCCGACCGTCTGTCTTTTTGTCAAATATTATTTTTCAATGGACAGAATTGTTTAGATTAATTACATTACCTAAGTGGTAACATGGTGGTAAGTAGTAACCCACAGACACGTTAATTTTAACAAAGTATGTAAACAAAGTAACTTTTGGAGGTTGATTCTTAGAGCCAGAATACAACGTTAAAAGATAGTCGCCTTTTGAGATATCAAATGAAAGTTACGAATTCAAAAATATAAGTACTTTTACAGAAAATCTGTAATGAGAATCTTTATAAATAATCTTCTTTCATAACCTTGTCTTTGAAAAGAGACACATTTGTTGACTGGGCAATTTCGTAAGAGTATATAAGCGGCTCAGTCGACAGTCCGAGCGTGATACGATGCTACCCTCCGAATATGCGGAAAAAGCGACGCATCCGCGCGCGAGAGCATTTTCGTGGCCAGACGTTTGATGAAATCGACCAGGCTCTCCCTTTCCTAATCCAGGATTCGGCAGGCTTCTGCCTCGAGATCTGGTAGAAGTCGCGGCAGACCCTAAGACATAACGCGCCACGCTATTGTAGGATGCTCCCCAGGTATTATTCCGGCGAGGCTCTCCAGGTATTCTCCAGGATTCCTAACAACGAAATTTATGTTATGTATTACATTTCGACTATCCAACAAATCGATATACAAAAAATGAAAGTTACCTGGCAAAAGTCGACCCAGAGACCTGGCCGTTTTAAGTGACCAGCAAGTGGTCCCACTCGCAAGGGGCCATTGTTCCGGAACGGTTTCCCCGTCCTCGTGAGAGGGTGAGATGACAACTTGGAGTCGACAGTAGTTCCAGTAGTTCTCAGACAGTATAGTAGGATAATCATTCTATCGACCGCCTACAGTTGTTCTAGTCCTTCCCGAGTACAGTAGGTACAGGTACAGTACAGTAGGACGGTTGTTCTATCGACCGCCTATACAGTCGTTCCAATAGCTGTTTCGCCTCGTTTAGGTTCTGTAAAAAATAAAACCAAAACCAAAGAGGTTTAGCTCAAAATATTCAAAAATAATCATGGTCATTGAGAATAAGGTGTAAATTGAAGGTAAATTATTAGGAATTGCATAATATTAGACACTTATACAGAAAAGAAAACTTTACGTAAATTTTATTTTGTGGTTGTTACTACGGAACATTATATAATCCGTAAATAGCTAGGTACCATTTGCGCTTAGCCGGTTTTATCAGAGTAATTACATATAATTACATAACGTGATAATTTTTTTAACACAGGATTTCGGTTTATTTCCGGCAATTACAGTACGTACACAACCAAGGGCGTCGCCAGCTTATGACTAAGGGGGAGGCAATGGGGCAATATTATGGAGGATAAAAAATATGAACGCCGAGAGCATGAAGCCATGAAGCGTTACACTTTGGAAGTCTTTGCCTCGATGACGATTGTAATAAGAACGGTTCTAATATCAATGTATAAAACCTCACAAGCCCTCGACAGCACAATAACTTAAACAAACTTTTAAACACAGTAATATAATTATTTATTTTAACAAAAATAATATTAAATTAAAACATAACCTGCGGGGATTTTTTGCAAAACTTTCAACCACTTTATCATTAAAATTATTTAGGTTTGTTTTTATTTATTATAGCTGTGAATGTGAATTTATTTACGTTTTGTCATGTGATGCGGAATTTATTAATAGGTAAGGAAGTCAATTGCTCGCACTTTGGTCGCTTTGCGTCTAGCTACATTTGATCTCTAGGGGGGGGCAACTGCCCCCCCTGTCCCCCCTTGGCGACGCCCTTGTACACTACTGTCCGTTTCCACGGATACATCGGTACGCGGAGTTCCGAAGAAAAAGTACTTAGCAAAATACCTCACGATCTATAACAATGGTTACAACATTTCTATTTTGCATTTCTACATGTTAGCTATGTCTATCGGCTCTATCGGAACGACAATTCAGTATCCACATTTTAGTGTTTTACATTATTTTAAAGTATCACTGTCTGTCCGTCTCTTAAATTTCACTCTTTATATCCAACACATTTTCGGGTCACCTCTGATTTATTTTAAGTTACCTACAGTGTTTACGTTACATGTGTCTCTGCGGATACTGCTGCATGCTACCAAAAATATACTTTAAAATATTTTCTCTTTTTATTGTTTTATGAATGTTATGTTTACTTATGCTCGCATACTCGTACAATGAGATATGAAGATTTGTAATAATGTAACAAGCAACAACACTAATACTACTATAAAAAAAACTGTTTTGGAATAAACAAGTATTTAATATGGTGTTAAGTTAAAATTATAAGAAAATATTATTATGCCATGATAATTCTCTAAGGTTCTAAATCCATTTTGTAAAAAAGCATACTATAAAGTCACTTTGTAGAGCGTGAAATATTAATCTGGTCTCTTCTGGTAAATAATCCTCTTTCTATTCCGTACTGACTTGAAAAATATTTTCTAAATCAATTCAAAAATACCACATAACTAGGCTTGTTTGAATAAATTAATGGTTTTAAATTTCAATCAATAGTGTATGGTAAAATATCGAAGTATCAGAAATTATTAATCACCAATCACAATTAAAACATATTATGTATGTATCTACAATAAATATTGTACAATGAGGTTGACATGGATTAAGCAGAAAAACGATTTAATTAAAAAAATATATAAATATAAATATCAGTAGGTAATATCTATCAGTTGTTTTACTGTTTTATTTCAGCATGAGGTCTTGCTCTTGGGCAGGTCAGCAAGATCTCATGCTCTTGTGTCTTGAAATGGCGCCTGTAATCAATTTTCATGTTGAATTTATCGTTTTCATTTCAGTTGGAGCTCGGAGCAAAAAAAGAAATACTAGGTCTTGCAGTTGCTGCTAATCCTCTCGGACAATTATTGTTTTCTCCACTCTTGGGTTGGTGGGCAAACAGAGCGGCATCTGCTCGTGCGCCACTACTCACCACGTTAGCGTTATTTGTTATAGCCAGTGCATTATATTCTCAACTTCATCTGACCAGACCATATGCAAAGTATTGGATGTTATTCGCTCGCTTCCTGGTCGGTGTTAGTTCAGGTACCATATTTTTATTTTGCTGGATTTATAGATTTTTCATTATACGTGGTTGGAAACCACAGAAATTATAAATTCCTGATTAATATCATTTTCTTTACTTATTTCTGAGTAAATACTTAACAAGTTTGTTGCACGGGTATAGTAATTAAACTATTAAAGATAGACGATATCGTAATTTAAAGGAGATAAAACTTTTTCCAATTTCTGTACTTTCTATTCCATTGTGTTTGTAATCTGAAAATTGATGCATAATTTGTATGAATTTCAGCGAACATTGCCGTGGTCCGCTCATATTTGTCGGCAGCGACTACCCAGAGTGAACGCACGAAGGCGGTGGCTTGCGTGTCTTTGGCCCAGGTACTGGGTTTTGTGGTAGGACCTGCGTTACAAGCGGCTGTAGCTCTTCTTGGGCCGGGAGCCCCTTATCCTCCACCAGGGAACTTCTCTAATCCTTTTCGCCTAGACATGTACACTGCTACCGGTTGGATAAATGCTTTCCTTGGATTTGTAAATTTCATTTTGTTTTTACCTTGGTGTTTTAAAGAAAGAAAGATAGCAGCAAAAGAAGCAATGGTAGCCCAGGGGAAAGATTCAGGTATTTTATTTTCTATTTTATTTTTATTGCGAACTTATGTTCTTTTCTTATCGTCAATTATGATTTTTATATTCGAATAAATAGTTTATCTCACTTTATTTTCTTTGTTATTCATTTTATCAGTTCTATAAATTACAAACGAATTATTATCAATAAGTTAAGGCTATGGTATTTTATTACATGATGTTATAATGCTTTATTACAGAAAAGGAGGCATTAAAGTTATTAAAACCAGACTATATAAGCACTTGGACTCTGGTTGCAGCATTTTTCGTTCTAGTCTTTAACTTTGTTCTCCTTGAAACACTGGCTACGTCGCTGACAATGGATCAGTTTGCGTGGAACAAGCGCGAGGCTCTGGTGTATATGGGTGCTCTTATGAGTGCTGGTGCTTTGGTGGCGTGTGCTACATTTGCAGTTATAGGACCCCTCACTAAACTCTTTGAAGAGAGGTAAAAATATTAATTAATGATATTTTTAATGAACGTTTTTATTTTATATTTCTAAATAGATACTTTATTGCTTTTCATTACTGCAAAAGCAATATTATTACCTTTATATTCTTCTCATGGGTTATGATTTTGACTTATCAGTAATCATTAATACATTATAATATAATAATCTTGTTATAATTTCGTGTGGAAATTAGTATTATATAACATATACAGTACCTGGTCGACCGCGCTTTGCTCGGTCGGTTATCAAAGAAAAAGTTTGATCACATTGCGGGATTCGAACCAGTCCACTTCAGCGTGGTACACCTATGCTCTAGCCATTGTGCTATTGAAATCTGTTGCGAAATTATCAATAACTACCAATTACCAATTTTAAGTGTGTAAAAACATGGACAAAAGAAATTTTCCCAAAATTGAGACCTAGCTAGATACATTTTTCGCCCCCGTAAACCTCTATATATTGTAAATTTCATCTAAATTGTTAGAGCCGCTTTCGAGAACGCGATTATAAATATACTAGATGTACCCGCGACTTCGTCCGCGTGGAAAAATGCTCCTTGACATCTTCAGGTTACTGAGGTTACCCGAGGTACTCATATTGTTGGTGTTAAAAAAAAGTTATTCTCTGTAATGGAACATCTGCCATATTAGATTTATGATGACGTCACATATACAAAAACCTGCGTATTCCATTTCATTCGATACCCATATTGTTAGTTTTGAACGAAAAAGTTATTTCCTCCTATGGAACATCCGCCATATTGGATTTATGATGACGTCAAATATACAAAAACCTTTTCCTGCGTATTCCATTTCATTTGATACCCATATTCTTAGTTTTCAACGAAAAAGTTATTTCCTTCTATGGAAAATCCGCCATATTGGATTTATGATAGCGTCACATATACAAAAACCTTCCTCTGCGTATTCCACTTCATTTGACACCCATATTGTTGGTATTGAACAATACTCCGAGAAAACTAGAACATGATACCCATATCGATTTATCCAAAAAAAAAGTAATATTCGCCATCTTGGATTTGAAAATGAACATCATTTTCGCAATTAGCACCCCGAGAAACCTCGAATATGATACCTATGGCGATTTATCCAAAAAAATAATAATCGCCATCTTGGATTTGAAAATCAACGTCATTTTCGTAATTAGCACCCCGAGAAACCTAAGATATGACACCCATATCAATTTAACCAAAAAAAGTAATATTCGCCATCTTGGATTTGAAAATGAACGTCATTTTCGTAATCAGTACCCCGAGAAACCTAGAACATGACACCCATGTAGATTTTAAAAAAATAATAATATTCGCTACCTTGGATTACAAAGTGAACGTCATGTTCGTAATCGGCACCCCGAGATACTTAGAATTTGACACCTATATCGATTTATCCAAAAAAGTAATATTCGCCATCTTGGATTTGAAAATGAGTCATTTTCGTAATCAGCACCCGAAAAACCTAGAATTTGATACCCATATCGATTTATCCAAAAAAAAAAGTAATATTCGCCATCTCGGATTTGAAAATGAACATCATTTTCGTAATTAGCACCCCGAGAAACCTCGAATATGACACCCATGTATATTTTTAAAAAATAATAATATTCGCTACTTTGGATTACAAAATGAACGTCATTTTCGTAATCGGCACCCCGAGATACTTAGAATTTGACACATATCGATTTATCCAAAAAAATCTTGGATTTGAAAATGGAAGTCATTTTCGTAATCAGCACCCGAAAAACCTTGAATTTGATACCCATATCGATTTATCAAAAAAAAAAGTAATATTCGCCATCTTGGATTTGAAAATGAACATCATTTTCGTAATTAGCTCCCCGAGAAACCTCGAATATTATGATACCTATGTCGATTTATCCAAAAAAATAATAATCGCCATCTTAGATTCGAAAATAAACATAATTTTCGTAATCAGCACCCCGAGAGACCTAGAATTTGATACCCGTATCGATTTGTCCAAAAAAAGTAATATTCGCCATCTTGGATTTGAAAATGAATATCATAACATTCGCCATATTGGATTTATGGTGACGTCACATATGTATCTACCTTCCCCTGCGTATTCTATTTCATTTGATACCCATATTGTTAGGGTTTAGCATTATAAAGTTCCTCTAAAAAGTTTCATACTCTTTTTCACCCCTTTAGGGGTAGATTTTTAATAAAAAAGAAAACTATGTTTTTTTAATGGAAAAGGTGTATCTCTGTACCAAATTACATTTTAATCGGCTCAGCGGTTAAAAATTTCCCGTACAAAGTTTCATCCCCCTTTCCACCCCTTTAGGGGTAGATTTTTGAAAAATAAAGTAGCCTATGTTCACCCCCTGGTGTCAAGCTATCTCCATGCCAAATTTTATCAAAATATGTCCGGCGGTTTAGCCGTGAAAAGGGAACAGACAGACAGACAGAGACTTTCGCATTTATAATATTAAGTATGGATAGTATGGATATGGATAGTATGGATGTCGGAAAAGACGGGGCAATTCGTGCTTTTGCAACTCAGCCATGAGAAATAGGTACTTAATCTTACAAGAGGCGAACTACTCCATAAAATACAACACTTAAGACAAAGTTAATGTGCAAACGACAGGAACCTCTTTGTAACAATTATTACGTAGGTTATGTATGTATCCCCGTTGGGGATACGGCGTGAAGATATGTTATGTTATGTTATTACGTAGGTAATTGGAAATTTAATAATGGCAAACGATCCGTCGGAGAAATGCTATCGCACCGGCCGCCGTAGTCTAACAGACTCAGCGCCGGCCCCGACGTTCCGTTAGCACGTCATCGGTAGTCGCGCTTTGCCATGGTATAGTCAAATGAGTGCCTTTTATTATTTCCACCGACACGGCCTTCCTGACAACACGCACGTCCTCGTGCGTTCTTCATCTCATTCTCATTCGAAAAGAAATAAAACGAAATCTGCACGTCTCTGCAACAAACATCTCTTCATTCTATCACAGACACCCTAAACGTCTTCACAAACACCCTAAACATCTTCACACATACCCTAAACATCTTCACATACACCCTAAACATCTTCACATACACCCTAAACATCTTTACAAACATCCTAAACAGCTTCATACAAGGTACGCAATCACAAACACCCCGAACACGCTAACACAAGGTACCCAATGACGAACACCCTAAACACCCTCATACAAGTTATGCGTATAGCACTCGCTACAGATATGCGCCACACGCTGGGGACCAACGCGCATATAGCACGAGGCAGGCCAGCGGCTTGCAAGGCAGTCAACGAGATGCTACATAACGTACCTCCAACATCTCACACGCCGAATGGTCTCACGACCACCGCGTCACTCTCGGGCTCCATCTCGCCCACTGCTCTCTCGTCAACAACACTAGCCGACGCGAACTCGTTTTACTCTAAAGTAGACTACATAGTGCTTTCATCGTCACCATGAGTCCCTCACGCCCTTTAGGTACCCTATGCAAACTTGTGGGGTACACGATACTTCAAATTCTTAAAGTTTACCCTTGAACACTCATCGTACACCTCATTCGCTTACTAAGTTTTCAATCAGAATTTCCAGCTCCAACTAAGTCAAAGTCACCCTAATCCATTCAAGCAAACCCAACCACATGGAGTTCCAGAACGCCAAATCCACTCCGGTTAGAATCGAAAAGAAAACCCAGATACCGTGAAGAACCGACAAGAAACTTAGTCAGACACCACTCTTTCAACATCATAGCCCCTAGTCTATACTTTACCTATCTATCTGTTCACGGGGTACCTAACCTAACCTACACGCTTCTTCGTGACAACGGAGTGAACCGACAGTGATGATACGCAAGGACACCTTTGCCAAGGATGTCAGACAACTGAAAACGAATGATCGCTGCTACATATAACAACTCGTCCACGCGGCCGCCATATTAATCGACTCATTTTCACAAACTACTAGCATTAAGCAGTAGATTTTAACAATGACGGTAGCATAAAAAATCAATTCGATTATAAATTCTAACTTAATTATCGCTCGCTACTACATAGCCATATAGACGTATCACAGGACTTCATGTGTTCCCGTGAACATAACAAAATTCAACTGCAGTTTGAGGTTATTACAGGTTTGGCCTACCTGACGCACATTGTAATAATTAATCGGAATGAGAAGAAAAAAGCAGAAACCGCAGTAATCTTTAACAACTATTTACACAGACTTATCAATCATCAGCCATGGACACATACACACCAACAATCATGGCCCAGTTGCTACCAGAAACGTAGTGACACATGTCACCTATGTCATCGTCACATCACCTGCCGCCCAACGCGCTCTGGACAATAATTCAGAGCGCAGTTACGACTACGCTTAGTGTGTATATCGCGGCCAAAGTAGTCATGGTATAACATAACCTCCTCCACTCTCATTAATATTGCACGAATCTGACTGAGAATTTTACCTCGTGACATTTTACGAAAACGTTCATGAGTGTAGGGTAGGTACTTGTAGATCCGACTACTAATCAAAGATTTCAAAACTTAACGGTAACCTTCAAGCAACTAACTTTAAATGGACTCCCAAACGGAATATTGCGTTAGCTTCAATTATTCTCGTCGATATTTTTCAACACAAAACAACCAACGTTAAATTTAATCTATTTCGATTCATTGCCATCAAATCTAATGTCATAACTAGCGTTCTCTTCAATATTCGAAGCCACGTGTTCCGTCGCATTTGTAACATTGGGTTCATTCCCTATCCGTACTTAGTTTCAAACACTTCGCTACCCTACTTTAAGAAGAATTTAAAAGCACTAGCAATGTTTAAACTTGTTTTGCTCATAGTGACAACAAGGTTTTACAGTTTCACAGTTATGAATTAGATCACATCTTCTCAATCGTCGGGTTCGACATGAAATACAATTTTCACACTACTAACTTTAATTATAACCTTGCACGATATACACTCCTGAATCACCAATGTCAGTAATACTAAAACTAGAATCAACACACAGAACATTGGGCGCTTGAATCAGAATAAAATGGTAACGACTCACCGGGTATGTAGTATCTGTGCATCCCGCACGGGTCCTCATGTCGCTCAGTAGCCGATCCTCCTTTCACAAAAGACCGTGGATGCGACGAGTAAGGGCGTTAACACTGTGGATAGGCAGGCTTCTGCATTTTGTTCACTCGCGATAACACCTCAATCAGACTCACTAGTCCCGTAATCCCACTTCTGATGTCGGAAAAGACACGGGGCAATTCGTGCTTTTGCAACTCAGCCATGAGAAATAGGTACCTAATCTTACAAGAGGCGAACTACTCCATAAAATACAACACTTAAGACAAAGTTAATGTGCAAACGACAGAAACCTCTTTGTAACAATTATTACGTAGGTAATTGGAAATTTAGTAATGGCAAACGATCCGTCGGAGAAATGCTATCGCACCGGCCGCTGTAGTCTAACAGACACAGCGCCGGCCCCGACATTCCGTTAGCGCGTCTTCGGTAGTCGCGCTTTGCCATGGTATAGTCAAATGAGTGCCTTTTATTATTTCCACCGACATATACATACATATCTCCACGCTGTATCCCTAACAGGGTCGTTAGAGAGGACGGAGCGCCAAGCGTCACGGTCCTTTAAACAAGTATAGTGTAAGTATTCTACAGTACTCGAAGTAAAAAACGGAGACAAAAAAAAACTAGAATGTGCTGTTTATCTGCCGCCGCAGATTGCAAAAGTTGGCCAAGAGATAGGATTATTTATTACAAGGAGTCATTATAAAGAATTGATTAGTAACCTGTTACTATCTAGCTTTGCCATCGTAAGCCGAAATATTTATTGCAAGTGACGTCAAAGTGTGATTATGTTACGACTTGGTGGTCTATCAATTCCCTTTGTTTTTTCTAATTCCCCTGGCATGTAGAAGGTCAGAGTATTTTTTTTCTTGTTTTTTTATTTACTTGGGTATTATATGTGTACTTATATTTTCTATTTTGATGTATATTCCTATTTCTATCTCAATTTCATTTTTTTCCTTACTCCAAATGGGACGTTCGGCAACGACATGCAGGATGCTCTCATCCATTCTCTTTTCTGATAATATGTATGTATGTGTGCATTTGATTATTTTTCAGAGCACTATTACTATGGGGTGGATTCCTTTTAACAGGCATGGCTTCTGTATTTTGTATTCCTTGGGGACCTGGTCCACCCCCATTGGCTCCCATTGTGAATGGTACAACAGAAGCCAGTGGTGGCTGTCCACAAGCTACGCAGCCCTGGTGTGAAACTTCACGGGGACTCAACATACCCCAGTTCATTATTGGATACACGTGTGTTTCCATAGGTTATCCTCTTGGAGTTACTTTGATACAAACAATATTTTCTAAGGTCTTGGGACCAAGACCACAGGTAAGAATTTAGTTTACCTTTAATATATTATACCTGTAATACCGAATAAGTAGTTTCCCAATAGAACAACAAGCATTTTAACTATCTATCGTGAGCTATTGTAGAACTAAAGTTGTATGTTATTTTAAAAATTTTACTCAACTTTCTGATGTTATTGTACAACGGCTGGGTGACGGTTTAATAAAATGCTTTTATAATGTTTTCGGTTATAATGCAGCACACCACAACACCAACGCCACTGTAGGTACAGCTTTTAACTGTTTTCAGTGCCTTTGGTACTACAATATTTATTCAAGTAGTAAGGAAATACTTAGTGCTGTTCAACATCATAGACTTGTACCAAGTACCATTTAAATGTTTGCATTTTATAAGAACATCTGAGCACTGTTGTACAACCAAAAGTTCTACAGTAAAATAAATTTGAATTATCATAATACCACAGATAGTTACTAACGTAAAGTAATACGTTACACTGTATATATAAGTGTAGACTTGTATCATTGTAATGCATGCATTTTAAAAGAGCAACTAAGTGCTGTTGTAATACAGCCGATAGTTCTGTAATGAAATAGCTTTAAGTTCTTGTAATGCCTAATGTTGTATATACTTTACTCTGTTAGTTACCGCTATTTTTGTATACCGTATTCTTAAAAGATATATGTAATTGACACGCAACGCGACGATTTTGTTGACGGATATAGGGAGTGCTTGACTTTGTCACACGCTATAATCGATTCAGTTGAACAGTAGAATTTTATCTTTTTATTGAGGTTCTCTAAAATTGAGTTTATATATGTCGCTTCTTAACTTAAGTCTACGCGAAATCTACTGGTATTTATTTGAACATATAGAAAATAACTTTTTAGCCGATAGCAACAGTAATTTTATCAAAAGTCTTCTCTCCGGCCTCTATCTTAATAATTGTTCACGTTGTAAGTGCTTGTACTACAGAATCAATAAGCACTTTTAACGATTCACCAACTTTTACTACTAAAAAAATGCAACAAAAATAACAAATACAAATACAACAAAATTACTACTATAGAAAAACGGAATTTTCTGTTACTTTTAGTCATATACACATAATATATGCAGACGCTAATTTGATTACAATAGAATTTGGCATACGAGCAAAATTAGATCTTTGAAGGATTTGACTTGCAAATAGGTATTTTATTTATTTTTGTAATATGTGGTTTTGAAATTTTCTAATATTCTAGCATACACTACAATTGCGATGGTTAAGTAATTAGGTACATCATAGCATAAATGTTCATAATAAAAAACTAGGAATTTTAATGCCAGGTTTACTTTCACACTGAGTGTAGATAGTGTTTATCAGTAAGAAGTCAATAGGTTAATACCACGTAAATACTCAATATAGTACCACATGTTACAAGCAAAGACTTGACATGCCAAAAAAATTAACAAAATTACCGCACGCGCACACTATGTAACAGTATTTACGTAAGTGTAATATTAATAAGTAATAAGCACGAAGACAACAAGACTAAAAGAGATAATTATTTAAGCTTTTTCTCATTTTACACACGGGAAGTTAAAAAAGTCCACGCAATAGGCCTTTAGCTTATTTAAAGCATATTCTACTCCTTAACGACTTTAAAAACATAGTTGTAAGTGTAAACTAGTATCGCTTATGTTTTAGGGTGTGTGGATGGGTATACTGACGGGAGCGGGATGTTTATCGCGAGTTTTGGGGCCTGTATTCGTATCGGCGGTGTACGCTCGCCGCGGGCCCGACGCGACCTTCGGCAGTACGGCTGCGCTGACGTTCATGGCGACGATAGCTCTGCGTGCAGTCTACGGCCGCCTCGTACCGCCCGATCTACATGCGCACGCGCATCCACTCACGCAAGAACATCAGCTACGTCCGTTAAAAGCTAATAAAAGCGATGTCGAAACGTGACCAAAAACAGTCTTAATATATTTAGATGCCTAATGTAAATATTATATGTACAAACAAATATAAGTACATATACATGTCATTGTTTGCATATCTCAGTAATTTAAAATTGTCGATTTTAATGAACAAAAATCTGTTCATAATTTTTAATTTGTCTCCACAGTTCATTTTTACGAGTGTGTTAATTCCCATGTTGTAAAGTATTGTAATTAATCGTAAGATTGGGAAGATGATTAATAAGATTTGGGAATTCATGTTTTTCACTTCCATATGTGCTTAAAATATTTGAACAATCGATTTTATTTTTTTGGTTTATAATAATATTATTCTAAAATATGTATGTACCTATATGTATAATAGACGTCAATATACTAATATGTAGGAACCTTAAGGATACATAATTTTTTTCAGAATATGTATACTACAAGTTACTTAGTAAGTACATAAACAAATTATTGTGCCTACAGAAAAATATTTAAGTTTGTTAAACACTTGTAGCTACCTATCTATTTAGGAATGGTATTTAGTAATTTAGTAATACTATATAAATGTGCAATAGAATTAGTAACTCAAAGTATAAGTTATTGGTACATATTTTAAATTAATAGTTTTCCCTATAAATTAGCCATAAACTTCTAATTAAAATTACATATACTTTAAAATTAATAGTTTCCGAAGTAATTAATTACTTTTATCAACTAAATATGTAAACTTTAAAATTAACCGTTTTCACAATAAAATTTTATTTTAAACTTCAGTCCCTTTTAAAAAGAACTTTGCCGCCGCTGTTGTAGATAGCATAGGGAAAATATTCTACCCAAAAATGACTCCTGTTAGTTAGATTAGAAGTCGTTGACTTTGTTGACAGACTTCGCTCTTAGCTTAGACTTCGCTCGCTTTAACTACCAAAAAGACGTTGTGCGGTACAGCTCCAGGCACGACCACTGCGCCTGCTGGGCCCTTTGTAATTTCGGCAGAGTAACAAACGTGCCGGGAACTGCGGTGCTAATAAACAAAATTGTACGAGTAAGAGAGGCCTGTATCTTTAATATCCGTTAGTCTTCGTGGTGGAAGTCGGAGGTGGCTTCCGGCGCTGTAAAGCCACAAAACGGATGATAGATTCACTAAACACCTTTCTAACCTGTTTGCCTACCACTTCAAGAATTATATGGTAACAGTGTAATGCAAAACAATCAGATACCAATTCCAGTCGGCGAACACGCCATAACATGTAAACACGACACGGCAGAATTTCTTTTAGCTTCAATACCAAAAAAGATAATTGACATTTACAACCAATATTCCAAAAACTTTCCTTTTTTATTATCACAAAGCGACCGATTCTTTTTTAGACCTCTATATAACAACCCAATTCACACACTAAATTACCCACATACCAAAAAAAAATAAACTAAACCGGCGCTGACGGGACAACTAGCGCCATCTCTTGGTATCGAGAGATAATGAATAATAATATGTTTAATTCCTAACAGTCGTCATCTAAAAACAAATTCTATCAGCGGTAACTAAATTTAAACTGTTACGAGCATAGAAAACTTTTACGATTACGAGACGTTCGTAAACCATATAGCAGATGTCATTGTCAGAATGACGACTTGACAGTTTATCTAGTTGAACCATTTATTTGAAAGGGAATTTTATTTGTTTTATAGCCCAATCTAATATTTTGGATTCTCATTTTTTTATTGACTATGATTATTTCATAGTATCTATTTTAAATTTAATATAATATGCATGAAAATGACATTTAATTGTAGAGCATTATTTTTTATAACAGTATATTTAATAAATAGCGATTATGGTGATATTTTACGAATTTTTAAATGCCTTTTTTTACTGAAGTAAAACTGTAACGATTTATAACGGGAGGTACATTGATAAAATATTATTACAATAAGCCATAGAATAACAACATTCTCATAACAGAGTGTAGAGAAATATTTTGTTTACAAAGAATCGAATGGTGTTGGTTTATTAGTACGATATAGACAAATATGATGTATATGTGTATTAATATATTATGTATATATTTTAGTTAAGTCTATAAAATATAGCTTTCAATGCAAATGCTTTTTACAAAGAGAACAATTTTAGCATGCGCTTTAAATGTAAAAAGACGAAGTAATACGTAAAGAAGAAAAAAATATTTTTCGGAAAATGTAGATATAATTACGACCTATTGCAACAGTATCTAAAGTTAATAATGTAGAGGCTTTTGTTGCAATAGTAATAGATAAGCTAAATTGAAAATGACATGTTTTGTGATATGGTAATGTGATGGCATTAGGAAAATAAGACTGAGTGTTTATGTTAAAAATAACAATGCCATATTTTTTGATATACATAAGTGTATTTTTGTTTTATGGAATAAATTTTTATCACTTTTTGTACACGATTTGGCAGAATTATAGTATCGCCGAAGATTACTGACTTTTTTTATATCTAAATCCATCTAAATCGTGATAATTCAAAGTTAATGTTTGAGTGAGAATGAAATTAACTCATGATTACCTAATTGTACGATTTAGATAGTGAAAATAAACATTTTGTGTACTACGCAGTGTATACTGCGTAGTACACAAAATGTTTATTTTACCACAAAGTTTTCCTACTTCATCATTTTTAGTTGTATTCTGTTTATACTTTATTTACTTAGCGGTCCCCCGACGTGACGACGCTTGAATATTACTAATTGTATTAGAACTTATCATAAATTCGAAGGGCGAATAGGTACATTGTTTTTAAGTCGGGGTTTTAAATTATTGCTTTTTCAACACGTTGCGATGGACACTATCCACACATTCACAGAAATATTTTCCGGGACGATACACGAAACATTCGTTATATTTTCCTAATACTCTTTCCTGCTCCATTATCAGACCCTAATCACCATCTATCTATTTATCTATAACCTATCTATGGACACCATTTCAATGAGCCCAAACACGATACCTCTACTTTAAGTAATTGAGGAGTTGGGTATCCCGCTGATTTCGGATGAAGCTGTAGCATCAGGTCAAGTTTACCATATTATTGTAATGTCATTAAAGTCACAGGATATTAAATTTTGAATCAGTCAGACCAGTAGAAGTTGATCATAATCTCTTCAACAACTAGAAAAGAGCTGATGATCTTCAAATGGCTGACGGATTTTCTTAAATGATACCTAAGAACACTCTCGACCAAGTCACTTTTGGAACAAAAAAAAAATATCTAAAATCGGTTCATCCGTTTAGGCCCTACGATGCCACAGACAGACACACGGATTCACAGGACACAAATAAACAGACACACAGATACACACATTAAACTTTTAAGAGTTACCCCTGTTTATGGGTCGGGGGTTAAAAAATAGGTAGACAAAAACAACCACTCGTGGGTCGTGAACGTAGGAAAGATTAATAAAAGTAGTAGTATTGAGAAAACTTTGACAAATAAAGACATTGTTATTTTAGCTTTAAGTTCACATGAATCAAATCTACACAAACTTCACGAAGAATTGTGTGTGGTATTACATAAGTTCAAGGATGTGCGTGTTTATTTACTGCCTGTTATTAATAACAGATATTTTAATGAACGAATGTTAAACAAAAACTTGAAATTATGGACAAATCACTTAGTAAACTGCAACTATATCGATGCACATCGTGACTTCTATTCAAATAAGACGGATTATTTAAGTTATGTATGTCAAAAAATAAATTTGAATATTGATAGTGAGGAATATAGGTTGCAGTTTTTGTCACCTAAAGTCATTGCAGCCAGGCTTAGAGGTGTAAGTTTGATATCTGAGACACGATGAAGTAGGTGTATTAGACCGAAAAGGGGCACTATACCCTATTACTTTATAAAAATGAAAATGGAAAATAAAGTCCAAAAGCTGGGGCCTTCGTCCGTTTTAAGTCCGAAGCAGGATCAGTTTTTTCATGCCTCCGATAGCACCGTCAACTAGTACGAATATCAGTGATGCGTTCGGAAATAGTCTTGTTAAAAGCAGGAGTGTTCACTTCAATATTTGTATTTGTCTCAATTCATACAAAATCAGTCAATTAGAAGTATGGCTTAACAGCGAGACTGGCAAACGGGTAGATATTTTGTGTTTTACGGAGCACCATAGAGTGAACTCGGAAATTAAATTGTTCGTATCACAGGTTTCGTGCTGGCTAGTCACTTTAGTAGAGATGCAAGAGGAAGCCGGGGTGGGTCTTGTATTTTTGTTCGCGGAAATATAGTATTCTCTGAAATTACAAAAATTAAGGGGTTTCAATTTTGAAAGTTTTCGAGGTATGCGGCATAAATATCAAGCGTATTGACATCTTATGTATTTATAGACCAAATACCATAAACGATGAGTTTCTATTGAATATGGAAAACCTGCTTGACAAAATAATCTCAACTAATAAACGTCGGGTCATAATCTGTGGCGATTTTAACATTGACACGTTGGTTAAAACGTCGGAATCGAGTGACTTCTTGAATTTGTTCAAATATTACAACTTATAAAAATTCATTCATGAGCCGACGCGGATAACTAAACGCAGTAGAACCTGTTTAGATAATATTCTGTCGAACTGTAGACTGGAGAATGCCACTGTTCTTGAACTGTCTCTTTCGGATCACACCCTTCAATATGTAGACTTACCTATAATGTTAAATGAAAAAAAGTCTAAAATTTACAAACTAGTTCGTGATTATAGTGAGTCCAATCTAGAAAAATTAAAGAAGAGCGTGGAACTTTTGACATGGAATTCAGTCTATACGCTAAAACTGTTGATGAGGGTTTTGATCTGTTTCATGACTTATTACTTATGACATTCAATAATAATATGCCATTGATTAAAGTTAGGGTGGATCCAGCTGTAAATGATCTTGACTGGATAACTACGGGAATAAAAAAGTCATGCGAGACCAAAAGGGAATTATTCATTCAATCTCATTTGAGAAACGATGATTTACTGAAAAATAAATACAAATCCTACTGCTCGGTCTTGAAAAGAGTAATTGATCAGGCTAAGAGATTACATAATGAGCGCAAAATATTTGGATCTAATGATAGGGTTCGAGCGACGTGGAATTTGATAAATAAAACTGTAAATGGCTCTACAACTAGCTTGACTAATGATTTTGTGGGACTGTCGAACGGGATTGATACTGCCAATACAAACAAACAGGCTTCGGATATTTTCAGTAACTTTTTTAAAAACTTTGTAACCACTAATTCGTTGAATGGAAATAGTAGAATCACTCTTCCTCCATTCAACTTAAATTCTATGTTTGTTCGACCCCTGACGCTAGATGAAGTAATAAAAATGGTTAACAAACTTAAAGATAAGAAGTCATGTGGTTTTGACGGAATACCTGCTAAAGTCCTTAAACATATTGTTCATGGTATTGCTGAACCGCTGCTGTATTTAATAAATTTCTCTCTCAGTGAGGGTCACTTCCCAGATAGATTAAAAAGAGCGCATATCAAGCCCATTTTAAAACAAGAAGATTCAAAAGAGGTTGGAAATTATAGGCCTGTATCTCTCCTACCAGTTTTTTCCAAATTGTTTGAGATGGCAATGGCTGACCGCCTTAAACTTAGCTTTAAATAATATTTTAGCACCAGAGCAATTTGGATTTCAAAAGGGAGTCTCAACGCTGGATACTATTTTTTATGCAGCTGATTATGTAAGTGAAACTATTGATGGAGATGAAAATGTCATTGCACTATTATTAGACTTATCAAAGGCATTTGATTGTGTAAATCATGAAGTTATGTTGGACATACTGAATCGCTATGGTATACGTGGTGTAGCAAACGAATGGTTTAGAACCTATTTGAAAAATCGTGTCCAGAGTGTTGTGGTTTCTGTGCTAGACTCAAGTGACTATACAACAAAAGATACTGAGTCTGATCTTACGTATGTACAACAGGGTGTACCACAAGGAAGCATACTGGGCCCTGTATTGTTCCTTTTATATGTAAATCACTTACCAAACATTGTATCAGAGGACATGGTAATGTTTGCAGATGATGTTTCTATCTTTTATAAGTTCAGAAGAAATTCCACAGAAAATTTGGCTAGAGAAATATCAGATTCTTTGAGTACTATAGCAAACTGGTTTCAATCACTTAATTTAAAACCAAATTTCAGTAAAACAAAAATGATTCATTTCAGGAACTACAACACAAATGAGGTAGATATAAAAGTAAATGTTGAGGGAAATAATGTGGATTTAGTTGACTATTCCAAGTTCCTTGGAGTGCTTATTGATATAAACTTAAACTGGAAAGCCCATGTTCAAAGTCTGATAAGCAAATTAAGTAGCTTCTGTTTTGCATTAAAGAGCTTAGTTGGTATATCGACCAGAAAGGCAGCCATTCAGTCCTATTATGCGTTTTTTCAGTCTCGATTAATTTATGGTTTACCTGTGTGGGGAGACTCGGTTGATGTAAGCAAGATTTTTACTCTTCAGAAAAGGTGTATTCGATTGTTGTGCGGTATAAATTCAAATAGAGTATCATGTAGGCCTCTCTTTGTAAAATTAAAGGTACATACAATGACGGCCTTGTACATCATCGAATTGTGTAAATTGGTTAGACGATACCCTGACAAATTTCCACTTAGACCTGATTTTAAGAGCAAGAGATTACAAGCCCAGCAGAAACCAATACTGGCTATACCCAAAGGCAGAACGGCAAATTTTAAGAGAAGTGTGAGGTTTAATGCCGTCATGGTGTACAACAAACTTCCGTCAGACATGAAGGCCCTTCCGGACCTTAAATTTAAAAATAATTTGAAAGCCTTTTTGGTGGAGAAGTGTCCCTATAGTTTAAACGAATGTCTTTACATTTAGATCGATTTTCTGAAAATCTTGAGATTGAGATTTTACCGAAATTTGAAGTCACTGAAATGGCGATATCGGGACGGTGGACATATGTATACATGAACAGAGAATGTACAGAAAAGAAGGCTGACTCTCGCCTTCTGCGTAACAAAATTGCCTACTTCGGCTGGATGCGTGGGGTTGTTGTGTTGGGTGTAAGATGCGGAGAACATCATGTTTTGTCATACATTTAGTACATAATAAGGTAGATTTGACGTTCAAAAACACCTTGTAATTGGGTTTATTTGAAAAAAAAAAAAAAAATAAATAAATAATACTTTTTTCTACAATTTTACTATTTCAGATTTTCAACTTAAAATGACGTGTTATAAATAATATTACGTTTATGATTTACACAGTTACTGTTACTATTTTTAGTCATTACTTACCCAATTTACACTTTAAAATAACAGTATCTATGTACTGTAAGTATACTTAGTTTTCAGTCACCTTTGATTTTCTATTTGTCGATTTTACCCTACATTTTTTTAACGTAAACGCTTAAACCATAGGCGAGGTTATTAAATAGGGACTGCAAAAAATTACATTGGAAAACTTTTTTTTTTGGAACACTTAGAATACGACAGAATTGTGTTTTAATTGTAGGTTAATATACATTCAACTTTTTATGTATAGGTGTTGTTAATATCTATTATAGGCTATATTATATTGTCATAATTTTTTGGGTTAGTATATTTTTAATATTTTAATGAAGTACACAGTACACAGACACGCATTATACATACATATATTCATGTAGGATTGGTACTATATTTTTTATAGTGATTAATTGCATTTTATAGATACTTAGTTATTTTTACCAATTTTTAAAGTTCTTTCGAATGCTTCCCATAAATAATCACATCGCATATAATTTTTAAAAGACTTGTAGATGTAGATATATTCTCCATTTGTGGAGACTTGTAGACTATAGTAACCCTTTTAGAATTGATATACATTGTTTTAATTTTAGAACATAACATGCTAGGTATATAATTTTTGATACTCGACAGGAAAGAGGGATGTTAATAAGTTTACACTGCTGTCTGTACGTCTGTCTGTCACGGTGTCTTTGTCTGTAGCATCGTAGCTTAATAGAATAAATCGATTTGCACAGGTTTTTTTATTTAAAAAAACTTAAATCAGTCTTTGTAGTTATCGAAAATTTTTTAGGTTTTTTTTTTGAAAATGTTTGGCGAAAATGTCCATCTTATCTTTCATTACAAAATATCTAGGCTTTTAATTTTTTTTAATCGCCACATTGCACGATTTTACTTTTCAGAGATAGGAGATATAATAAATAAAAAACTTTTAACTATTTATTACACCATTTAATTTTATATAGGTATCAAGGACGTTATAATAATTTAACATTTATGAATATCACAGTTTAAGTCCAATTTAATAAACTTGAACATCGCATTTGCATATTATTTAAGTACATTATAACTTTATAACATAATTTCTAATGTCGTTTCTTCAAAGTAACAAATTACAAAGCAAGACGATATCTATGTAAAATCTAGTTTATTTGCACTGCTCCTGAAATTACCTTCACAATTCATATGATTTAATGTAGTAGATACAGCACTAACTGTACCTATTTATCACCATAGATAATAAACGATAATGAGACTATTATATTTCCACTCATTCAGGTCATGAACAGACAATATCAGCTACAATGATCAATCATGAATTGCTCTAAAATATATAGACACACTAATATATTTTTGTGTTTTAGGATGAAATAATTGGGTCAGTATGGCAGTGTTCAAAACATGCGGTCGCATCTTCAATACATGCAATGCATAGCATTAAGTATTTAAACAGTTAGTATAAATATTTAAAAAAAATCGAAGATGGGCTCTTATAGGAATACCATGTACTATCACATATTAAGTTTGTCATCAAATGTGAACGGTCATACATTGCCTCATATAATTTAGTGAACTAACGTCATGTCGGTCCGACTAATGGATAAAAGTCGGATAATGGATAAAAGTTTTCAAGTTGCATAAGGAATTATTTGAGATGCGTCAGTCGTATGCCGATATGACTCTCGGTGGAGGTGGTGGAGGTGTGGTAGGTACAGGAATTGCAGCTACTTCTCGCATGTGCTCCGCCTCACGGATATTGTGAGGCAGACGAGTTCGGCGCGTTTCAGGCACGATCAGTACTGTCAGTGCTGCTATTAATGAGCATGCGGCATACAAAAGGGCCTGCACGTATAAATTCTGTAAAGATAATAGGATAATTGTTATCAAGTTGAAACTTACGAAAACTCAGATCGAAAGCTGGATAAACAACATCACTACATGCTTATTTTACATAAGTACCTAACTAAAGGAAGCCTCTGGAATCATTGGTAGAACGTCGCCTTTTTATCTCAATAGTTCTACCAATAGTTAGAAAATAACCTGCATGGCACATAACCACAGAGTATATAATATATCTAACTACATATCTACTAAGAAGTTCTGAAAAAAAATTTAGAGAAACCTGCAAGTAATCTTGTAAAAATTAAGTAATTTCGCTTACCAATAACTGTGTCTGTGGTGCAAGTATGGACCCTAGTCTTCCTACTAGCGAGCAGGCGGCCAGCGCGGAACTCCTGGCATGTGTTGGGAACAGTTCCGCAGTAAATATGTATATGGAATTGAATGCAAATGTTATTGCAAGTTTTCCCACGAAAAATAAGCCCAGACCTGTTCCAGTGTGTGCTGAAAAGTTTTAAATTATATGGAGTCTAAATATAAATGCCAATTACCCACATAATCAACAATTGATGTAGGTATCTAATTATTTACACACGTAGGTACCTATATTAATAAAGAAAATAATTTTACATGATTGTAAGAACGAGTTCAACTGTGCCCGATTCGGTCACGATAGTTGAGAGCACGCTGACGGTAGCATATCGTCGACTGTATTCATTGGAAATTTTGATGGTACGGATTTCGATTTTTCTAAGTGACTACTATCTACAAAGCGTATGAACGTGATATTTGGTCACTCTTTTAAAACAAATTTACATTTTTTGGAATAACGGTATAGATTTATGTTTCTAATTTTCCTGTATAGTTTTAATCTAAACATATTCTTCAAAATGAAACTTGGATTTTTAAAAATTAATTATAGTTTTTAAAATACACGAAAATAACTACTTTTTCGTATTTTTCGTGAGCTAGTGCGCGCACTTTTGTATAGACCAGAAGGTCTAGTTTGGATTAAATTATTGTTTATCAATACGTCGCCTCATCTTCTATAAGATACGAGTCAATTTTTAATACACATTACCTTCTCTAATGCAGATCATAGTAATGAAAATGGCTTCCAAATCTGTTACAGACAGACATATGATTACTATTATATGTAGTAATCAAAAGTATTTAAAGCTTTGAACTTTTCTATCTAAGTACATGAATGCGGATGCGAGTATGCGGGTGATAGGACTTTCAGGGAGTTCTTACGGATCGCTACTAACATCCTACTACTTTCATCGATAAGTACAAACAATTACGAGGAAACTATATTTTGTTGTAGAGAAAATAGACATCGATTGCTTATTGAACGGCGTCGACGTGACAAATTATTAAAACTAGGTATAAATAACTGGATTTTTGTGTGAAGAACAATAAGTGTATAAAACTTACAGATAAAGTATGGCACTGCACAAGCCACACCACAAAGGAGAAAGGCGACAAGAATACTTTTCTTACGCCCGAATCGTTCCAACGCCATCATAATGAGCAGTGAAGCAACAATCTCCATCGCCATATTCAGTGCAAAGTTAACATATTTGTCGCCAGAAAGTGTTACCGAGTTTATTGTTAACCCATAATAAACAAATGTTGTTGCAATCCAGCACCAGCAACATACTGCGAATCTCCCCATTAGCACACGAGACCTCAATAAACTCATCCATCCATTTGGTAGGGAATTGCTTTCTTCCTCGAAGGTGGGTTTTTCTAGATCTTTAATGACGTCCTCATCTAATATTTTCTTAAACATACAAATCCGTACGTTAGTAATGGTATAAATACAGTAAGTAGCAAATAGTATTAGATATGCACTTCTAAGAGATGAGAAATCAGCCAAGTACATAATAATATAAAATTGATACTTAATTTGTTACTATAACAATAAACATATGTATAGTACCTATGTATACCATACACGTGTGCACGTACTGTGCAATTAATTGGTTATAAGTTTTATCAAAATATATACCTACCTACTTATAATATGACAGAACAATAAAATATAATATTTATTAGTTACTAGCTGCAAGTAATGTGCCGTTGCCGGAAATATTGACCAAAGTGGGAATATTACGGACAAAATTTTCTGTAATTTTGCTATATTAAGGCAATTTTTCCCGTAATATTTCTATTTTGGGCAACTTTGCCGGTAACGGCACATCACGGTGCACCTCGCGGTTTCAACCGATATAGCTTACTACAGCGCCACATATCGCATCCTAGCCTAGCTATGAATCTATAAACTGTCGTATCTACAAAATAAAGTCTAATAAAAACACGTTTTGCAAAATATAATCAGTAATAATACATGTCTTTTTACAATCGTATCTACACAACAAAGTCTACTAAAAACACGTTTTGCAAAATATAATCAGTAATAATTAATAATACATGTCTTTTTACAATTGTTAAATACGATATGACATTTTAAGATACTATGTTTATGAATGCACCCAGATTAATGTTTTGTTCTACGACTTTTAAGAATTCACAACTTTTTCTATCATACAAAAATAAAAATACATTAAATGTTTCTGAAAATGGCACCTACTCTACCCGCTCGCAAGCGGCACACGCACAACGGCGGGGTTAGGTATTGCCTAAAAATTTGCAGACAGCGACAGCCACGCGATCACTGCACGACCGGTGATTAATTGGAATAAAAAATTAGTATCGTGTATGACAATTGCGTATCTATTATTCTACGATCGTAAAATGCACTTTTCGCGGTCGAGTCGGCATGCTGACTGCAAATTACGTAATAAGCGTGCCGGGCGTTGAGGCCCGCGGGGTTATTAACTTTTTTTTTTCACGTTAGGAAATGCGTTCCGCATCTCGTCCCGCCTAGTGGGGTGGCAGGGGGGTATGTGGGACTCCTCGACATAGGTTGCTAGGCCGAGTCTACCCACTAAAACCTGACGGTGTTCCTCCACGGGGCGAAAGTACCGGGGCAACGGGTGCGCGTTTGCACTCTGCCGCGGTGCGGGGTTATTACCTAAAAATTTGCAGACAGCGGCAGCCACGCTATCACTGCGCGACCGGTGTTTAATTATAAAAAAAAAATTGGTATCATGTATGACGAACGGTATTGGCTGTCACATGCTGACTGCAAGTTACATAATAAGCGTGTCGGTGCGCTTACACTTGGAATACGTACACAGAGTAATAACGTTTCAGACAGTACAACAAAACTTAACAAACATTTTTTGACGAACGTATTAAGTTTTGAAAAAAGTCGGAGAACAAAAGTTGCAAGGTGTGATAACAGAAATTTCGCACTAAGAGGTTATTAGTATTTTTCGATTAACCCTGTACTGTACCTATAGCGCCGTCATATCATGGCGGCATATTTAAAGAGGTTATATTTATACGATTACTTATGAGATTTATTTGATGGATACTGAGCATAAAAAAAATAACATTTTGTTTATGTGTAGTAAATTTTTAAAAGTTCTTTAAAACGTACTTATTCCGTTAAGAAATATTGGTTAATTTCGTGCATATCTATTATCAAAAAGAAAAAATATTTTTACAAACTGAAAAATATTCAACAACTGATATAAGTATTATTTACTTACTATTTTTTTTTATAATTTTTAAGAAAATGTATGGCAATATTTCTTAAAATATTGCCATACATTTTTTAGTTTGATTTAGTAAATATTTGATATTCAACAAATGTGATCGTTCAATTAAACAGTAAAGCAGCAATTACAGATTTTTTGTATTTCACCATTATAATGATGTAACATTACTGGGCTAAATTCTGCTAAATTGTCCTATGGGAATATGACTTCAATCCTTGGAGCAAAACTGCGATCAGTCAAGTCGCTTAGAAGTTACACGTTAAGTTACAGACGCGTAAACGATAATTAAAACAATAATTACATATTCTGTATCCTAATATTTTTTCATGAAAATTTTAACAAGTTACATTTCATAATGTCAAGTTTATCGTCCATACCACGTTGAATACACCGGTTCTCGTCCGATCACCGAAGTTAAGCAACGTCGGGCGCGGTTAGTTGTTGAATGGGTGACCGCCTGGGAACACCGCGTGATGTTGGCTTTTTGTACTTTGTGTTTTCTAATTAAAAATTAGCGCAGTTGTTTTTATAAATAAAATAAAAAAAGAGTGCAAAGTATTTATTTATTTGTTATTGTTATGTCGTTCATGTTCCTTTTTTTTTCTAATTCGTGGTTATAATAATGTCGTGTGTTTGCAGTCGATGAAAAGCATTAATTTTTTAGGTCTGGATAGAACTTGACTAGCTCTTTAGTTAATAAATTAAAATAGGTACATGTATATTTATACGCATATTAATATTCATGTACCTATTTCAATTTTTAGTAATTTGAAACGAACCTTTTTGACTACCCCGTTGGGGATACAGCGTGAAGATATGTATATGTATGTAAACGAACCTTGTTCCATCTAGCTGCCCTTCGTATAACGGCCACTGTCTCCTTAATTCTACCACGAACATGTAACCATCTTGGACTCTCGTCAAGTAGAAGCCAGTAAAGTGGCAGTAACAACGCAGGCGTGTGTATAGTCCATAAGAGATGCCGCCAATAAGGCACTCGCCATGCTACTAAAGCGAATAGAACACCTCCAAAGCCGTAAGCAACGCCGGTTGCACAAGCGAATGCAGCACGTAACGATGGCCGTGCTAATTCTACCACTGTGAAATGGAAAATAATTATTAGCACAAAATAATTCGATTAAAATAATCCGTTAATTAATTATCATCACCAATCAAAGTCATTGAATCAATGGATATTCCCTACTCAGGACGCATAATCAAAAATTAAAGTACTCTGTGGTCGGACTTATACAAATCCGCGTCACAAAACCTGGGTGTGTAGGTCCACTGAGGTGTACATCCAAACTCGTACCCTTTAAAATATCGGACCTACCGCTAGAAGCGGGTCTTACTCCACTATACGGGCCTAGTACGATTAGTGAATTTTCAAGCTGCATAAAAAGCCTTCGCTCGGATTTAATGACTATTACACATAGTATTACTAGAACTATTGGTTTAACGTGCCTTTTCAAACTCGGAGATGCTCTTATATGGGTGCCATTAAATATTCATCTTACTATATCTTACTTGATGAATGATCTAATGGCACCTCAATCTTAACTTTGGAGCTACGATCACTACCTAAGGTCACTGAGTATCGAATATATAGCACCACTAAGCTATTAGACTGAAATTGTGATTTTTTCAGATGCAAACTTGTTCTAAATGAATTAATATACTTAGTTTGTGACATGGGTTACTGACGTCATTGCTATAATAACAAGTTAAAAATAAAAGCTTGTAGAATAGGACTCCATTAGATTAGAACATAGAATTCCACTTATACGATGTTCTGTTTGTTATTATTTACATACATACGTTTGGGCTTTTTGGGTTTAGCAATCAAATGTAAATATATATACATAATTACTAAAGATTAGATGTCTGGAAAAATGGTACAATTACCAATTGATGTAATCAGTGATTGTGCTGATAAGAAAATACCTACATATGATGTATGCAGCGCTTGTGAAACCGTACCCGAGTGCTGCTTCAAAAAATTCGAGCGCGACGTACATGTTGTAATTCACGGAAAATGCCTTTATGATGCCCATCAGTCCGGCGAATGCAGAGAAAATGCAGAACGCAGTACGACGTCCCCATCTAAGCAAGATTTAATTTTTGGATCTGTATTTGTTTTTAACGTTTACTATTGACTTACTATGTACGCAAACATCGTACATGTTTTTTACCAGTGGGTTGTCGTTGCTCTCAAAAACAATTAAATAAATAGGTAGATACAATGAGTACCTTGCATTTAGGTATGTATCTCTAAAAAGCAACAGTTCATTACCTATGCGTAATTGAGATCCTTTTCTTCTGTTAAAATTATAAACACAGAATTTCCCATTCGAGTCGAACAGAGTACCAAAGCAAAAGCAAATTCCATTTCGACGTATTTTACACTACATACAAATATAAGAAATGGGAATCGGACGCGATCAGGTTGCTAGCTCATCGTCTATACAAGTTCTTATATATTATTCCTTTGCTACCTGTTAAGACCTGTGTAAGAACTAAGAAGCTTGGTAAATGGCACATTTCATATTTTTCTTTCTCAATCCTATTTAGCTTACTTAGCTTACGTACATAGCTACCTATACATATAAAAATAAGAGTACCACTACTCTTTTTGGAAATCTTATTAAAATTACACATACGATAGAAACATTGCTGGTATAATTATTAGAAATCTTAGGGAGATAAACCTTTTAGAAAAACTCTACATTGGAAAAAGATAAATGTACATTAACTGTTAAAAATAAGTTGAGTCAGAAATATATCTAAGAAAACAAACAAAAGTGTACTAACGTATCAGAAATATATCCAGTTAGTATAAGAGCCAGTGGTAGAGCAATATTACGAATTGTGCCTATTAAAGCACGCATCCATTCGCGACATGCCAAACCAAACTGAAATACATAAAATATTTTAAAAGTTAAGAGCTACGAAATATATCTAAAAGTATAATATGTATTTTTATTTACTCTACTCCAAAGTGATTTATTAATGATTACTAAATATAATTTTTCTATACCCAGAATCGATAACGATAATCACGTCTATTAAAGTTTAAACTATTACTGAGGAAATCATAACATTGTCTGGAGACGAATTTACACTTACCACACTAGTAAATTACGAGCATACTTTCAGCGATGCGACTCGAGAAAGTCATGAGCTTGACGTCGTCGCGTGTGCGCAATGAACTCGTGACTCGCTGCGATAACGTTGCGATCAAACAAGCACCGCGTTTTACGTTTAAGGGTGGCTCACACCAACTAATTAAGCTCGATTTAAGGATTTGACATCTCACTTGCACTAATTATTTAATAGTTAGTGCAAGCGAGATGTCAAATTCTTAAATCGAGTTTAAATAACTGACGCAAGCCACCCTAACGCAGCGAACTTGTTGCGCACACGCGGCGAGTCCGTCGCGTGCGCGTTCACGAGTCACATTTAGCAAGTAAGAAACAAGCTCGCAAATCACGAGTGTGCTAAGGTTGTTAAAAATCTGTACATATCGTCACGACATTTTCCGTTCGGAGTGGAGAGAGCATCGTGTGCAACAAATCCGATCTTGAAACCACATTAGTAAAAAGGCTTAAAGTTGGTAAAGTGGAGCGCTATATTGAAATGTTTCTAGCTTATCGCCTATATACAAGTTACGTATTATAACTCTATCCCTTGGTCAAGTTTTACGACATGTACAGGAAGACTCGCAGCTGGTAAAGAATAATTTCTCTCTCAAACCAGTATGGAAGCACAGAGAAGAGACCAATTTTGAAAAGAAAAATAAAGTTTTTTATTATGACTATTTGGTGTGAGGTCCAACTTGCAGTTCCCACTACGTTAATATCGAAACAGTTTATTATAAATTTTGTCAAAAGCATTATTTGTAAAATGGATCAGCTTTTGATCAGTGTTTATTCTGATGACCTGAATGACATGGTTATATTTAACTATACCTACCTTTTTATTGGTAACAAGTGAGAAACCCTTTAAAGATATCTAGCCGCAAAGAGGTAAAACCGGGTTGTGGGACTTATCGAAAAAACTTCCGTGGTGACGTTTCGGACCTAGCGCATATAAGTCTTTACCCATATTTAAATTTAATTATAGTCGTATACCGACATTTAACTGTATCTACCCTTTTGTGAAAGCTAGAGAAGATATGACGTATGACATAAACTAAGTACACACTACTTCATGGCTTACCTCTGAATATATAGTTTCCATGTTTTCGTAAACGAATGTATCACACTCTACCGTTTCATTTTCGTGGAAATCTTCTCTGAGACAGGTGTATGCGTCATTTGTGAGAGGTGTGTATCGACGACATATATTGTTAACAGGTAGAAGACCTTGTGCAGATTCATTTGCGAACACTACATTAGAGCTTCCTTCACACTCGGGCACGACGCACCTTGAATAAAAATTATAAATTAAAAAAAAAAAACTTCGGCCAAAAAAAAAAAAAAAAAATATTGCGCAAGTACCATGCATATTAGCTGGACAAGCAAGATCTTGGTGGACCTTTTTGAAGATCTTGAGTAATTATACACTGATTTCGAGAACGTTGTTATGAACATTTGGTAAATAAAATTCTCGAAAACTGCAGTTTTCATACAAGAAAATCAGCATGCCAATTGGTTCAATCGTTCGAACATTACGATGTTACAGACAAATAAACAGACAGACAATAACGTGAAACTTATAACACTTCCTTTCTTTATCGGAGGTTAAAAATAAAATATCATTGATAAGGATCATGTTGGTTAATTTTTTTTTTTGTTGGTTTTATTTTTAACGAATCGCCTCCATCCTCGACAAAATTTTGACGCTATAGTAGATAGTTATACTTTCAAAAAAATCTTTTAAAAGACTAAAAGATTGTAAATAATTTACGTATCATTTGGTTAATGTAAACGGGTAATAACTAACGTAAAATACACGTTGAAAAAGTATTTCGTGACTTTTATCACACAATTGCTTGATAAGATAGATAAGTACACCTACAGTGGTGACGAATGAGGCGGAATCTCCAATCAAAATCTTACATTTTTTCAATTCTAAAGGTATACATAAGTATGTATGTAATATACATATAATAATGATTTATCGCTTAAACTAAGAATCTTCTGCGAGATAATTATAAATTAGATAATGCAGATAATGGCTACGAACTACGATCGTATATTATGTTCAATTAGCGTGTGGAGACTGGAGACAAAAATGTCTTATTATAATATAACTTAGACCTATTATATTTTATGTTATATCATATATATTCATACCTTTATGCATATAGAATGGTGTAATAAAACGTCGAAAAAATAAAATTAAGAATGGAACTTCATACATGTACAGTGCATATAAGAGTGTGGGGTATAATCAGATAGGTCTTCAAAAATGCTATTAGGGTTTCACAATGATTTTTTTATATGTCAACGGTTACTGAGATATGCGTTCTAAAGTTGCAAAGTGTGTCCCCTCACTAATTTTTCAATTATAGGGTGGAAAGGGCTGAAAAGATTGCAGGTAGTAGAATTTAAAAAACAGTAATGAGAATTTGTTTGAATAAGACGTGCCATTTTTGAGATTTCGTTGCATGCTATTTTGAGTTTAGTGACTGCAGAAAATTTTTTGTTTATCAGTCTTTGAGAAATACTATGAAATAAAAGCCGATGAAACCATGAAATTAATATTGTGTTTGTGTAAATATTTTATTCTACTCTGAACACAACCAAATACGTTCATCCGACTGCGGAACCCTGTACTGTGCGTGGTCCAACAAGCACTTGGTTTTTCATACTAACGTATCATGTAGATGTACTTTGTACTTGATTCAATTTCAAAATGTAATAGTTCTGAAGAGTTAGTAAGGAAAGATATTTTCCGTAGCTCTCAAGTAGGTTGTTTTTTCACCTTCTACTCTCTTCAAATGGAAGTAATCTAAAAAATTAATATTAGTTAAAACTACAATTGCATTGGACGTTCCATTCCTAAGCTAACTAACTTTGTACCCAACTATTAATTTAAATATTGTAGTAAATAAAGAAGAGGTGTGCGACTGGAAAGTATGTATTCGCCCAGGATTGCTTATTATAGCAATTATTAGTCGCGAAAAGATCGCGAAATAAATGCATTTAAATCTATTCAAAATAGTCATTATTCTGTTAAAGAGGAAATAATATTTAATAACCGTTATTTTTGCGTTTATGTAGTTCCAAGCGCTACTTACATAGGTATCGAAAAAGTAATAGCCACTTACTTACCTACAGTAAAATCACATTTTATGACTAATATTAGTGTATAGTATACCTAGTAGGCAGGTAGGTACTTACTTATCTATTTAACGCTCAAACCACTTCTTGTTTTATCATCACCTGTGCAGTATTTAAGAGAAGTTTAATAAGAGGTATTAAAGTCATAAAACAATACTGTCGAGACTTGACAAACGACTTTTTATTACAAAAATATTATGAAATGTTGTAATAACATTTATTCAACGTATGAAATTAAAAAATCTGTGTTGAAATTTATTTTGACATAAAATTATGTAGAGTACAATTCAATTGTGTGTACAAAATTTGTAATATGTAGATATTATACTAGTACCAATACAGGTGATTGGTTTTATATATTTTGGATTCTCTGGATATAATGACAGATACGTCGAATCTTCTTTCTGTATTTAGGTTATTTATATGTATTTATACATACTATAATAAAGCAGTAAAAACGTGTCCGTACATTGAATAAATTTATAAAAAAAGAGTGTGGGCGATAAAAAAGAGTAACAGATTATGAAAAACATTTTTAAAATGTTTGGCTGTCTGTCTGTATATACACGCTGATCTCCGAAACTACTGAACGGATTTGCTTGCAGTTTCCACAGGTAGATTAAGCTTAGATTGGAGCAACATTTAGGCTTTGTTTAATTGAAATAGGATGTCAGTGAAAAAAGTTATTATGTCGTTTAAAGATAATTTTAAATTCGCCACCCGCCTGTTACAGGGTGCGTAACAAAACCGATTTTCACGCGGATGAAGTCACAGGTACCAGCTGCTTTCTAATATTTTTTAATCAATTAGAAATAATAATAAATTATAATGGTAAGTCATTTGTTTTGTTAAGGAAACCATGTCAAAAAAAGCGCGGACGTGTCATGAATAACTTGGCACTGGCGGAACTCGTATACACGAGAAGCCAATTACACATACATAGTAGTAAAAAAATAAGAAGAAAAACTGGGGACGTAAGCTTTATATTGTTAGCGAAAATGCGAATTAGAAATTATGAATAAAGCCAACTTCAAAAAAGTCTTTAAGGAAATGCAAGAATGCTATTTGTTTATAATGTTGTGGAAATATTAATAGTATTAGGATTAAAACTAGTCATAAATTAAAAGGAATAAAAAATATGTCTTTCTTTTGTTTTTTTTTTGTAAAGTAATTGAATGCACGCACACCGACACATCAAGTGCGTGCGTTCAATTACATTATAGCGAAGTTTGTGAATAAGATCACTTAAGGCGACGCATTGATAAACAATAGTTTAATCCAAAATAGACTTTCTGGTCTATGCAAGTGCGCGCGCTAGCTTATGAAAAATACGAAAAAGTGGTTATTTTCGTTTATTTTAAAAGTATAATTAAATTTAAAAGATCCAACTATCATTTTGAAGAATATGTTTAAATTAAAACTATATAGAAAATTTAGAAATATAAATCTATCCCGTTACTGCTAAAAATGTAAATCTCTGTTTAAAGAGTTTTTTTGATATTTTTTTTGTGTTAAAAAATTTAAACATCGCATCGCAACTTACAAAATAAAGTCAATGAAATGAGGAATCAGTTTACCAAATATCACTTTCATACGTTTTGTAGTCACTTAGAAAAATTGAGATCCCTGCCGTCAAAATTTCCAATGCGTCGCCTTAACTGTAGTTTATAAACAAAGAGACGGCAGTTACCTACAACAGGAGTTATTGACAGAAAGACCGCAAAGACAATATGGTTAAAGTCGAATAATAATCATAATGCACCAGACAATGCACACCAATCATCTCATCTCAAACTATAGGGTATTATTTTTATTAATTTATAAATAGTTTTGAGTTCATACAAAAATCCCGTACGATAAGCATTTTCAGATTTTCCCGAATTTTTACTTTTCCAGTCAACTTTTTCAATTCCTCTTTCCAAAACCTTACTCGGACTATTACGAACACATAAGCAAAAGTTTGCTATATCGACCCAACCGTTCTCAAGTTTTGCGCTTACCGACGAATAATATTTTATTCTTATTTATTTAGATAAAAATATTATATTTATAATAATAATAATGTTTTATTTGCTAGAATGCGGGTAGTTACATAAAACATAGATGGACATAAATCAATTTTCCTTTACACATTCCACTAAGACATAGCATGCAAATATTCAATATCCAAACTAGTGGATTTTGTAGAAAGAAAAAGAATCTGTTAATTTCCCATTTGTATAATTATTTGTATAATGTATAATTATACATTAAAATATCAACACATTAATAATGGAAAAGTCAATTATATGTCAATTATTTAACCAATGATCGTTATAATATTAAAATAAAAATTTGAAAACCTGTCAATAATAATCCTCAATTTCATATAATAAATAATTATTTAATGTCAATTATTAATGAATAATGTCAAATCAAACAACAAAATAGAAATCAACAACTGTATAGGGAAGAGAACAAAAAGATAACAATCAAAACAAAATGATGTTGTCAGTGTGTAAATGTCCGTGTTAATTAATTAATTAATATTAATTTCTATAATACTTTATAGTATTATCCTTTAAAAAGTCATTGATGTTATAATAACATTTGTCCTTCAATAAAGTGAAAACTCTCTTTTTAAACAATGGCAGCCTGTCAATTTTTAGAGGTCTGGTAATTTATTGTAGAGGGTGATTGCTATACAATAACAATTTCTGGCAAATACGTCCAATTTTTTTGCTGGTATGTATAACTTATGCGTCGGCTTACCATTTTTGACACATTGTTTAATAAACAACGTCTCATGCTTTTGACAAACACCAGCAATTCGTTAAACAAGCCATTAACCGCCCACTTCAATGGGCGTAAATGAAAATTTTGTAATTAATGAAAACTATGAAGGGTCTATGGACTTAATAAAATAAATAGCCTAAAACCATCTACAAACGATTCCGCGTCGAATAGTCACAGTCCCACACTGATACATTCAGTTGTTCTTACGTGGTTGGAGGATAATAAAGAACATTTTCATTATATACCATATATACCCTTGCGGACAAATTAAGCAATGAAGAGATACGTAGTATCACAGGATTGCACGGCAGTGTTAATTTATAAATGAAGAAAGGAATGCTTAGATGGTTTGGGCACATAGAAAGAATTGGTGATGAAAACTGACGAAGAAAATCTACGGAGCAAAGGCGAGTGGTAACAGAAGCCGAGGAAGACCAAGGCTGACTTACGAAGATCAAATAGACAGAGTGTCGGCTGACAGAAATGTCAAAAGCACCCGAATAACTTGGCGAAAATGCGTGAGGAGAATGATGTGATTTGAGAAGGCGAAAGAAATATGTAAGAACTGCGAAGCTTGGCGCTCCATCCTCGCTGACTACCCCATTAGGGATACAACGAGAATATATGTACGGATGTATAAGTATATTGTGAAAGATTTCCTTACCGAAAATCCACCTGGCCTGCTACAAAGACATAATTCAGGGAATACATTGGTGCTAATAGATTTGGTATACATATCAATATAAGCACGTAACATTGGTAGAGATCGAAGTGGCCGAGCTGTGCTAACGCTGCTTCTAAGGTATCTCCGTCTTCCTTCCTGGAGTCCTTCGCATCCGTACTTTTCGATTCATTTCCAATTGAATTCTTATTCACGCGTGTACTCGACACAGGCTCTTGCGCCATACCTAACACGACACTGCCGCTTGGCAGCGTGAAAACTCTGTTGTGTTGACAGATTACGATTTTGATAAGATGAAAATAAGGATGACTTACCTACTTTGAATTAATCTATCAAAATAAAATGTAACGAAATAGATATTTATTTACAAAAAAAAAATATTTTTACTGGTTTTTATCCATATCAATTGAATGAATTTACATAAACGTAAATAAATATTTTATAATGAGGAAATGGTAGCGTAATGGTACTACATAGAGATAATTTAAAAACACTAATAACCTCTTAGTATTTTGTTCTTAACAATATCCTCAATAGTTTTTGTTCTACGACTTTTAAAAATGCAAAACTTTCTTTTATACAAAAATAAAAATACATTAAATGTTCCTGAAAAAGGCACCTATTCTACCGGCATGCTTATAATGTAACTTGCAGACAGCATGCGACAGCCAATATCGCGCGTAATTTCCTGTCAAAACAAGAATTCGTGTAATGTAATTTGTATAGTGGCGCTAAATCTACCGCGAAAAGTGCATTTTACGGTCATAGAGTAATAGATACACAATCGTGATACATGATACTAATTTTTTATTACAATTAATCACCGGTCGCGCAGTGATCGCGTGACTGTCGCTGTCTGCAAATTTTTAGGTAATAACCCGCCGGTCGCTAAAACGGCACACGCATAGCGGGGCACGGGGAGTGTGGCGCGGCGCTGAGCCCGGTACGCTTGCAGTCTTACACTGTACCATTGGAAATACGTACAGAGTAATTACGTTTCAGACAGTACAACGAAACTTAATAAATATTTTTTGAGGAACGTATTAAGTTTTGAAAATAGTCGTAGAACAAGTTGTTATTATAGGTATGATGACAGGAATTTTGCACAGAGGTTATTGGTATTTTTCAATTAACCCTGTCTATTTTACTTTGAAATTGTTTCCAGATTCTAGCAGACCTGTGTTTAATAGAAGAATTACATCACTTTCATCACCACTACATAATACTATAAAAAAAGTCCCCCCGCTGCGTCAGTCTGTCTGTCTGTCTTCCCTTCTCCTTTGAGATATTACAAAACCATGTACGGTCAAATTGTTCCTCTTTTATAGGTCTACAGAAAAGTCTGCGATTGCATGTGTCTATCTTTTAAGGATAGCTTACTATACCCATTTTTTTAAACATTAGAGGGCAGATACGATATTAATCCTTATTAATATAAATACGATAGTTACCTAAACATTTGAATTGCCCTTTACGCCACACATTTTAAATAAATATTTTAGGAGTTATTGCAAAATTAAAACTATCGCGCGACAAAATAAATCGAAATTTGGCAGGGACGGACATGGGCTATTTTTTTAAATCAAAAATGTACCTCTAAGAGGGTGAGAAAAGGGGGATGGGAGGGAGGTGGACGAAATTTGTGCGAAAAATGCTAACCGGCGTAAATGATTATGATGTTGCATTGATATAGTTAGACAACACCTAAGGGGGTGAAAAGGATGATGAAACTTTGAATGGGAACTCTAACCCTCCAAACCAATTATGATGTTTGGTACATATATAGTATGCGCCCGGAGACAGACGTAGGCTAGACGTAGATTTTTTTTCAAAAACAATCTTAAACACACTATGTACATGCACATACAATCTAACCTAATCTGGGAAGCCACGAAAAAATTCCTAGCGCTTTAGAATTCGCGGGTACAGCTAGTTACTCATAAAATAAGAAGATAAGTTTAACCTGCAGTATAAAATTTCGAATATGGGCTCATGGAGAGTCACACAATTCACTAGAGCTTGGTTTAATTATGGAATTTTTCTTAATTGGGTTCTAATACTTAGGTAAGGTAGGTAAGTTATTAGGTTATTACTTATTACCTCTTTCTTAACTAAATATGATGTAGGTACTTACATATTTAAAACAAGTATGTATCTATATCTACAGTACCATCGTCACACTCCAACGAAAAACAAAGAGTTTGGAATAAAGGCAAGATGGGTTATTTATTTATAAGAATCAAAATGTATGGAGCTTTTGCTCTAAGAACGTGTCCGTTTTTTTGACCTAGTTTCCCGACTTTTACAATGCGCGTGACTAGGGAAGGGTCACAGTACAACAATACACAGTTGAACACGATATATTTTTACTTTTGTGAATACTAGTAGTCGAAATATGTAAGATTTACGAGTATATTGCAAAAAATAACACTGGTCAACAAATTTTTGTAACAAGAGAAGTGACTGTCACATGACTTTAAAAATACACTTCCTGCACTCTCGTTTGGACTTTTTTCCTTAAAATTTGGGCGGCGACTGCGATGAGCATGGTGAAAGATTCCACCGGAAGATTTCTACAATAGAACAACGATATCAGGGCAAGTGGAGCCCAATATGCCAGCGAATTATTATTGGACATTACGACGAGATCTCCGTAAAGCAAAATACCGAGAAAATCATAAGACACATGTACATGTAACACTACAATAGCATACATATGTTAATTTAGTTCATGAAAACCATATTTTTGTAAAAATGAAAAAAACCTTATAACAATATATCTATTCGTATACGAAATATTCTAATATCAATTCTACCTTCCTCAAACTTGTTCTAAATGTAATTAGTTAACAGTTTTCTTGTTACAAACAAAAAGTGGATTTTTGTTGACTAGTGAATTATTTCAGTTTTGTATGCGAAGTCGGTCATGAACTGACACGAAATACATCGACAGTACGAGGCTGCCATACTTACTACAGTTAAGTGTTTTCTCGTGGTCACGTTCAATGCGATAGAAAAAGGGATAAGAAAATTCGTTTGATACATGGTGATAAATGTGGCACCTCGTTATGGCTCCATCCATTGACTCTTCGTCCGGAGGTAAGTACTTAGAACTACTGTGTTAGAACTTTGTACTATCTATACCAGAATAGTGACTCGTGACACAGCTTGTGAGTTGTCTTCAGATAAAACAGCAGCAACTACATTTTAAAAAACATGCTATGAGTTTTATAACGAACTAGTTGTTTTGAGTTTTATGACGAATTCCCGTTATTATGAGTTTGTTAGTATCTAATGTTTTTGGGAATTTCTTAATATTCACAAATATAATAATAAAATGTAATGTAGGTAAGTACGTTGCTTACCTTTTTTTCCACACCTATTACTTATGAATGTCTTCTTATAATTATAATAATCATTGCATTATTATCCTTAATGCGATGATTACATATTATAATTTATCACACAATTACACAGCAATTTTTTTTATTTCTATCAGTTATTATCGATACGTATTCTAATCAATGTATTATTACTTATTAGTAATTATTTAATAGGTACGATCGATGTGGCGGTACCATGGCAGTACACACATGTTTAAGTATTAGAAGTGCCTGTACAGTAAAATAGGCAATAGCAATATTTTTTACACTGTGCTTTCGCTCAGGCGTTGCAATTATTACTCTACAATGACGAAGCAAAAAGGAGCGTTATGATTTTAGCAGCGTATGCGAATGTTTGTATGTATGTATGTTCATCTGTTCTCTAGCAAAGCCGAAATCAATTTACAAATTAGTTGGAGATATCATTATTGGATTTACCTCAAATGCGCGCCGCTTTCAGGCTAGGTTGGTTTGTTAAAAGCTTGGTCAATTTCAATTTCATTCTACATCTTAAGCGAATCCGTGACTAATTCATAGAATATTAGTAATTAATGCCACAGAACAGACATTTAAAAAAAATATGATTGATACCTAATGGGATTAGACAGTAAAAAATGATGTTTGATTTTTTCGAATTTCGTTTTTCTTGAATCATGTACATGAGAACATATTTATTTAAAAAGATCGCCAACATTTTTAAATTATAAATTTGAAAATGATGAATTATATATGATTGCTTTTAATAAATGTAAACGACGATTAAAACGGGTGGCTGCGTCATCACATGATCGTGTATATTATAAAAAACGTTTGAATTATTAAAAGATTTTAGAATTTTGAATGCGCAATAGGCAATGCATGACATTGTTGGTTCTGTAACGTTACTTTTCATATTCTTTGACCAAGTCCTAATTAGCAATGATTTGGGGTGCCACTTTTCGAGTGCATGCAACCTATCTATTGGTGACATGTATGTTTACTGTAATGCAATGAATATAGCATGTACTTATACTGTAACGAAAATATAAAAGTTATAAAACTAAAATCCAACTATATAGGTTCCTGGTTAACGATAATTTGCAAACAAGATAAAATAATTGTATATTTTGAATTCACTACAGGATTCGGAGGCCTATTATTATATTTTCCATCATTTATGGTATGGTCTCCGGCTCCGGCAATGAATTTAAGGAATTAATTTTTGTTAAGTTAGTTAAATCATCCTAGTAACAGATGGATAAATCAAATTACCAATGTAGTTCTACATGTGTTTCGTAGCTAGTTTTACAGAGTATCAATCACGTTATTTTATGCTTTACAGATGAAAATGTCATCTGAAATACTGATCTAACGATTGTGAGAGAAATGAGTCTTATAATCAAAATAATCTTATAACTATATGTATAATATAATTGTAATAATGATAATAATATAATTAATTTATATAATTAACTTAGTCTATTAAGGATTCTGTCAAATGGCGCTGTTTTTTTGTTAGTAAAAACGTGAAAAGATTTGTTCGCGGGACTATATTGTATAGTTTACCCATATACGAGTATATACCTAGTTTAGAAGTCAATGTAATAAATTAATTTTGTGTCCTAAAATTATACATTCGATAAATTTTATAATTAACTGCACGTCACTATTGACAATGAAGAACAGCAATTTGCTCCTTCAAAGGTAGCTATCAATTTATACGAAACTTCATGGGCGAACAAACGTCAAAACGGCCATCATAGCGTGTCGTTACTATAGTTGTGATGCAATCCGTTGTTACAATGGGGTGTTACGATGTTATTCTCGTTCTTTCAAATACACACTTTTCAAGAAAATAATGTAACTAAGCAGTAGCAGCATTGATTCTATATTTCATTGTTATTTTTAGACCGCGCATCAAGTAACGTCGTGTCGCACTCGCATCGCTGGCGCCGGTATGAGTTGACTCTTAAGAGTTGTTTTGTAATTGTAACGATCTCTTTTGGTAACTTTTACTTTATGAGTGTTTTGTAGAACTCACGTGACTCTACTTGCCTTTTATATTACCGTTTATTTGACCACTTTTACTTAATACGATGTACCGGTTATAAACGTTCAAAGTAAGTTTGAATGAAAACGAGATTGTTTTTAGAGGGTCTGATTATTATCTATGGTCATCTTCTTATAATGGTGTTTCTAGACAAGTAGGATATTTTTATTTAAGGTAGCCAATATCTAATAGAAGTTAAAAGTTTATTCTTATAAGAAGTATTTTTTCGTTGGCCTCAAACAGTTCTGTCAGTTCTGTTTATTGTAGTAGGTACATAAAACAATCAGAATACCCAACAATTAGCTGTTGAAACCAATCCAAGTGTAATTTTTTTTTAATTGGGAGAAATCTGCACGCGGATAACCTCCCCTCTGGAGGAGATATGTTATGCGAAGCTTTTACCCGACCAAAACTCTTGCGGTGGTTGTCCTCGGCGCGTTGTCGAGAGGCTCCGGGATCTCCTAAAGAACTCATCAGATCTCTTCTGACGCTGTGCCATGCCAAACCACTTCTCGGTTCAGTTTTAAAATTCCCCCTACACCCTCAGACCACACGCGCTGTCGTCCTGGCTTTTACGCCAACTAAATCTAAAGGTGTTTTAAGGTGATTTCAGACGGTTCATTCGAAAGAATGTGTTGAGAGAAGAAAGAAAGAACCAGAGTGAACTTCATTTTTATTTCATTTCATGTTCACACGGCGCCTCCCTTCCCCAGGGTTCCCTAATGAATTCATTTAACAATTTTCTTTCATTTTGTGTTTAGTTGTTTTACTTTGAGTGAAACAGGCTAATCGAAACACAGGAAGAAACGAAAAGTAAACCATCTGATAGCACCTTTATAATTATAGTGTCTACGGAATCCTTTGTATGCGAGTCAACCTCTCACTAGACTAAATGTTTTATCGTTTCATGCCGAGTTGTTAGCAGATACAAAATGATTGCACCAAAAGAAAAATTGAAAATAGAAATATATGTTTCAATTGTCGAAATTATGTCAATTCCATACATTTTCATTTATAATAAACAAAAGTGGTGAAGAAAGCGATTTTATCCAGACCGTCGATATAATGATCGATATTATCTACCCTTATAGCTTTAGCTTTAGATAGCTTTAGCTATCCGAGTTTTGGCTTTGTGCCTATGGCATTATAGCGAGAAAGCTTATTAAAGAAATTGAATAAAGATTGGGTACTACTAAAATTTTTTTGTTACAAAACTAATTTGAATACCATGTTTTTATCTCATTGCCCAAAAAAACGTGAATAGACACACACACGTGGCGTTCCGTTGTCTCCCGCGGAGCTTCTAAAATCGCGAGGATTCCTAACTTTTATGTGGTTGACATAAAGACCACTATGGTTTATCGGTAAGAGGGTCAGTTTTTTATCGAGAATTCCTTTACAATTTACAGCTATTATGATCAGAATACGTTGCAGTCTACACTCCCGCACTGGCTTTCCAGCTAATGGCACGTGCTAGTAGATAAAAAACTGCGTAAAAAAATTAAAAACAAAAAATATATAACACGAATACGCGAGTTAAATCGAGAAGTTAAGGAGTTTATAAGTTCTGTTTACATGAAAATTGACTAAGCTTTTTTAGTCTTATCGGAGTGGTGTTAGTCACATATTTTTCTGTGGCGTAATTTATTATAAAAGGATCTATGGGTTCAGATGGTGTGGAAAACGTGGTCGGAGCTGGTTGGGGCAAATGGCAAGCTCGTTTGGCTCTGTTGTTGACGTTACCGGTGTTTTTAACTGGTTTATATGGCACGAATTACGTATTTCTCGCTGCAAATACACCTTACAGGTATGATTTTATTCATCATATTTTTTTTAAATGAATATAATCTATATCCATATGGATATATTAACAATATTGTTAAATAATTTCTAACAATATATAAATCTGTAGAGCTCTGCACGTTTGTTTGTCTATAACTAATTGAATAAACGTTAGATTTTTCACACGCATGGAAGATACTCTGGTTTAAAACATTGGCCCAGCAGCGAAGCAAGCGGGTGCAAGTTTTATGAAATTATTGTTTGCTATTTGTAATATATGTAATTCGATCGGTGATAATATAATAAAGTAGTTTTAGTTTGTATTAGGAATCATAAAAAAATCAATAGGATTATTATTGGGATACCTGAAGCACCGTACTCAGTAAAAAATAATTTTATTTATTGTCTTGTCTTATAATTTAGTATTAATAATATACATTAAGGCTTAGGTACTTATATTATATTCCTCTAAGATATTATGTTACTACTGAATAGCTATTTAAATAGATCGCATAAATATACTTTATTGAAATAAATAAATACATACATATCTTAACGTTAAAAATTTACAAACCTATAACTAAGTACTTTTATCTTAAATAATAGACTTCCTAAAGCTGTCATTGCTTAGAATACCTGCAGACTGGCAGCATTACTTCTATAAATAGCCATAGCACAGAATAATAATATACTGCCAAACTGATTCGTTAGCGGAAAACTAAATTAATAAATTAATTTTTATATGTTTTCACATATACAATTATTTAAAAGTTAGTTATGCCTCTAGAAATAACAATTATTTTAGTATTAATTTTATACTTCGGTTCTTCGGAGGGATGGATTTAATGAATACAAAATATTGTTATTTAGGCGTCACGTGTACAAATTACAAATTGATGGTGAATATAATTTATTCTAATTTTTAATTAATTTCGGGTAGCAGCTAGTTTACGGAGGTGGAAGTACACTAATTTTTTTAAAGATCATTGTGCTGTGTAGGTGAATTCAAAATTACATAATAGGGATTTTTTGGCGGGAATGCGATTATAGTGAAAGATGAAGAATTTTTACATCGGACAGGTGCTATTAAAATCAGAATAACGAACACAAAAGACCTGACCGTATGGGCGTTGTTTCCTTTGCATCCCAATAATTAATAATATTACAAAGAAATATGTACTAAATTGGTGAGTATACAGATTGTATCTTGATACAATAATCGGCGACCCCGACCCGAAGACGGCAGTGTTGCTCGTTCTGCCATTGCGCGGGGAAGTTACTTTTCGTAGGCCATCTCGCGGCTCCTCGACATGCACCGAGGACAAATATCTTAAGAGTTTAAATGGGTAGTAATCCCACATTACATTTACAGATTCACACATAGCGCGGCAATGTGTGCATACGCATTCCAGCGCATTCCACCACCGTTCCACTTATCATCAAATTATTTGTAGAAATTATTTCAATTAATTAATTTGATGACCAGGATAGCGCAGTGGTTTAAGTGTTGCGCATGTTGCATCCATCCGGAAATTTCCGGGTTTGATTCGCGGTCGGGTCAATTTAAGAAACGAATTTTTTTAGATTAGGTATCTCTGGTCTGGGTGTACTGGGACACGCCTCTAGTAATCATTGTCTGAATCTAATAGCAAAGGGAATACTCTAGTTTGAGATCAGATAATAGGTGTATACTTTGGCACATTAAAAAAATATTTGCCGTGGAGCTCGCGAGTCAACGTTTATGTAGGTATATAAGTATAGTATCTTCATATTTAAAAATGTTTTAATACTAGTAATACTTAGAATAAAAATAAAAAAAATTAACATGTAAATTAAAATTCAATTTACATTTCAAAGATTTAATGGAATTTCAATAGCTTCTTTTAAAAACAAAATGCGATAAAATATCGAACGCGAATGACAGAGACCCGTAGATTTAAGTATATTATTTGTATGTGTAACAGTTATATCTTCTTTTCATAAATGAGATAAGAAAGAGAGAAGGTGCGTAGCTATATGCACTTATTAACTTCAGCCATATCTCTATGCACTAAGAACTTCTTCACCTTGAAGATATTCTTTAAAAAAAAAATGATTCATCAGTTCATCACACAGCAAACAGTAGTTTTATTGAATAGTTATCATTATTTATCGTTGAAATTTAATATCTTTTAGAGTTTAAATGATATTATGTATTAGTTTGGGTGTACGCCATGAGTTAACTCATGGAGAACCTCGATATATATTGAGGTTCTCTCGTGTAGTTTTGTTTACAAAACATTTTTGTGGCATTTTAGAATATTCATTTTATGATATTGATAACCTACTCAACAGTGAAATCGTATTTTTTTACTTGTCCGAAATTTTGTTCTTAAGGATTTGTTTCTTATTTTTGTGTTTGGACTACCTATCTATTTAAATCTATATATTTTTATTTGTATACCAAATATCTAAATGAAAGCTTTTGTGGGATGAAAACTTTTCGTTCTTCTAGGATGTCGATGTGGCTGGGAATGTGGGATATATTGAGATATAATAAAAAGACGTGTTTTCGCTAGCTCGTGTATTTCTCAACTGATATTTTTTAACATTCACAAATACCATAATATTATTATGTTAATGTTAATGATTATGACTTAAATAGATTATCATGAATCTTCACGAATACTGTCAATGATAACATAAAGTTTAAAATAAGAAATTTGTGACCTACAGATGGACAGATGCTTGGAAAAATGACATAACTACCAATATTTTATGGGTTTCCGGCCCATTGGCGAGTTGGCTGAGCGTTTGCCTTCCAAGCTGGTGCCCAGGGTTTGATCACTGATCAGGTCAATTAAGGAAACGAAGTTTTCTAAATTGATTTGGAGCCTGGTTGATACTTTAGCTCCCCCAGTTCGTAGTATGGTACCCGTAGTAAAAGTCTTAGATTAGTTTCGAGTCACATAATTTGTATAACTGTTTGGAGTATTATTATTATTAGTTTCAAAAGTGAAAAAAATATTATATATTCTAGTTGATTGAACCCTAACAATTATTTCTAATTTTATTATCGGTGACCGACGAAAACAAGTTTTACAACTGCGTTTCTGATCAAAACCACCTTCTAAGGTAATTTCTTATTGGCATTTTTTAGTTTTTATGTTACTTACTATTTTTTGGAATATTAACTAGTTTTGTTTGCGATTTAAACAACCATTCTGGTAATATAGGTACTTATATAATTTACTTATAAAATGATAAATATCTTAGTGGCGGACTCCTTTAGGGGCCCAAGTATTTAATACTGGGCCCATTACCGGATAAGAAATTCACGAAAAGAAAAAATTAAAGCGCTATAGAATTTACATATAATTTACTTCATTATAAAACATGTTTTCGAGCCTAAATTTATTCGCATTTAGATATAACGTCACTAAAATCTAATACGGTCGCTATTTATATTTTCTATGGATAAAATAGCTAAACTTCTTAACTTGTAATCGGTCACGTCGGTACGTGTATATGGTCGATGGGATATAAACGAAAAACGCCTTTCACAAGATGCCACGGCTTAACAATAAGGAATATTTTTGCAAATGATGATTGAAGTCCCTCTTATAATAATTACAAATAGTAGTTTCTGTTGGAACTTGTGTGTATGTTGTACAATTTATGTAGTTTAATATGTTTATACTGGCTATTATTATTAGTAATTGTATGTGGCAACACTTTCTATCTCTTCCCTTTTTCCACTCTGGCTCCAGTTACGTTCGTTGTGTTTTTCCATGGTTGGCTTAATTATTATAATAATAGTTTGTGCTGTAGATATAGAACAAAAATAATTGTAGTTGCATATTGTATCAATATATGTGGAAGAATTAACCGGTTTATTTATTTCAACAAATTCCTGTTGTCTGCACACTCGACGGATTCTGTGGGAAGGCCACACGAAGATTTCACCAATCTTTATGTTACACCTTAATAGTTTCTTCTTTCGGTAAAAGCTATTGATGAACTTACATTGGTGAAGTATAAGTGGTGTCGAGCCCAAATATTATAGAGATTTACTACTGCTGATTCTAAATCACTGTCAGGCGCAACCATCAAATAACGTGGCTAGAAAATTTTATGTTTGAGATTTTACTAATTGTAGAGAAATCTGATTTCTTGAAAGAGATATTACGTTCACACCAATAAATTGGTTGACAGAAACAGTTTTGGCTTAAAATACGATCATTCTTAGATTCGCTCAAAAAGGTTTCAAGAAAAAAATTACACCGACTTCTATATAAAAAACACTGGAAATTACAAAATGGTATCAAACTAGTAGATTTTTTGTTATTTATTGATTTGGCACCAACTTCAATAACTGTCAAATTTTATTACATAGGTATTTGTATCGTATTTATGAAGTTATTTTTGTACTTTTGTACCTAATTAGTAATTATTTTGGTATTTTCGGGTGTTTTATTTTGAAGTCGGTTTAATTGTTCCCTTAAAAAGTTTATTTTCGCCTTTTGAGTGACCTTGGTCTAATTAAATATCTATGGTAAGTCTACAACTAACTTTTTCCAAATCCGGAACGGAATATATAAAAGAATTATCAAAACAACTAAACTGTAGAAGTATTTGGTGTATCTTCGAAGTCCAAAGTTTGATGTTGACCAACTAACCAAATAACTTTTTCTATAAAAAGATTTGGAAAAAGTTACCTGTAGTAAGTAGATTTTTATTTAGACCAAGGTCACTCAAAAGGCGAAATTAAATAACTTTTTAAGGGAAAAATTATACCGACTTCAAAATAAAACACCCGAAAATACCAAAATAATTACTTAATTATTAGGCACAAAAGTACAAAAATAACTTCATAAATACGATACAAATACCTATGTAATAAAATTTGACAGTTATTGAAGTCGGTGCCAAATCAATAAATAACAGAAAGTCTACATATAATAATACATAAAAATGTAAATGTATGATGTTTTCATCTATTTCTAATTATTATCCTATCGATTTAAAACTTTGCTAATATACTGTGAAACCTATCCAATTTCGACGACAATGTATGTAATCGCCTTGTAATCGCACATGAAATCTTCTGTCACGATGTCATAATTCGAAAAAGTGTTTTTGCGTGCAAAATAGCGTGTAATGTTGCAATAAAATGCGTTGTAGCGCGCCACTTGCACATATTGCATCGACATCTTTTGGACTGTTTATTTATTATTACTTATCAAATTAAATCCATTGAACTCTATTTACGGGATCTATGCGGAAAAACTTGTATAATGTCTTCTTTTTTTGTCTAATCGATGAACAAACTTTTTAATATATTTACTAACGGCTAAGCATGTGTAACACATACCTAATAATAGATTAGGTTCTGAGGATGATTCTTAGAATAACATAAAAAGCACGTATATACATCAAATACTTCGGTTTTATGTTCATAATGGCATGATTAACACGAGTTTATCTTCATTGAATGTCGGCGATAACGCTTATTGAATGCGTATGAGGCGTGTCTATTTCGCTCATCTGTCGGTTGCGTGTTTCATCTTGTAACAGAACACTGACCTCCTACGCATTGTTGATACGACTGGTTTCAAAAAGATAGGACTGGTTATTAGAAACAGCTCGTTTTTACTATATGTTCTATTATCTCTTGAAAGCGATGTTTTTATATAATAGTAATTGCCTTTTAAATAAGCTGTAGACATTGTGGCGCAAATTCAGTGATCATAGAATTGTGTCCCCCAGAAAGAAGCTACAAATGATTAATTCTAGGGATGTCGGAAGTGCCGAATAATATCGATATATATCGTATCGATGTTTTTTTAATATCAATATCGATATCGACATATCAAAAAAATAAATTCGATATATCGGTAAGAGATCATAATCATTTGAACGTTTCATTAAATGTTGAAATAAAATATATTTAGTATCAATTGCATAATGAAATTATATTGTGCAGTGTTTATATGCTGTGTTTCAAAATCGTATTTTGCAATAAAATTGTATTTATTAATTAAAGTCTACTCTACTACTCATCGTATTTGATACGTTTTCGATACTTGTTATTTCACATCGATACATCCATATAATTAATTACAATATATCGTCTGATAATATCAAAAAAGAAATATCGATACATCGATATTTTTCAGCATTCCTAATTCATTCCATCGCTAGCTGTGCCGCGACTTCTATCGCGTGGGTTATTTATAACTTATAACTTATAAGATTATGTTGGACCGGATATTGGATTACAATACGCAATGTGACGGCTGGAGTTGAAATATACTAAATAAATGTCTAGTATATAAACTAAAACAATGCCAAGTTTGGTTAGAATGTGTCTCGTAATCCTCTATTTATGTAGTGAATGAAGAGTGAATGCAAGGAAAGGCACACAAATATTTCAAGAATGATTTTTGTTACTTTCGAATAAGTAGTCACCAAAAACACTTTTAGCCCCCAACGCAAAAAGAGTGGTGCTATAACTTTAATGTGTGTACTTTTTTATTTTATTTTCCTATGTTCGATGTATGTAAATACTTTTATTGGGCATTTTTAAGTTTATGATAAGTTGTAATGTAAACAGTAGTAGCAATACAACCAAGCGTTGTCGCGTTGGGGGACCGCTGTAGGGGCTTGAAATACATTAAATTACATGATTATAATATTGTCGTCAAGGACGCAGATGCAGAGTTGAGAACAAGGTCACCATCGGGCATGTTAATATGAAGCGAGAAAAATACTCCGTTTGTATCTATCTGATTGGAACTGACGGTCTGTGTAATTGTCTGGAGTATTACTATTATTATTATTATTATTTAAACATTCTTGACTCGTTATGGAGCCGTCTCTTATTTCTTTTCTTAGAAATATGTGCAGTGTCACTCTCCACTCTCATAGGCAAAATAAACACAGAAAAGATAGGTAGTATGAAGGCACCCAGACTGCATTGCAGTACGAATTGGGCTCGCCCGGTGAAATACCACCCTCTCACAGAATATCGGCGTGAAATAACAGCATCTATTGATGTTGTGTTGCGTTTGGTGAGTGAGAGTTCCGGTGGCCCATCACCCTCTCCCCCTCCTTTCCCTATTTCCCTAAATGCCGGCAACGCGCCCGTGATTTTCCGGAGTTTGCGGGTGCTTGCTCGTTTGCCCCGTCTTTTATAAAAAAAAAGACAGTATGACAACGTCGGATGACAGTGTTATTGTAAAAATGAAAAAAGAAGTACTTAGATGGTTCCGGCGCACGTGCAAGAATGAGTGATAAAAGATTGACGAAGAAAATGTACAGAGCGAAAGTGAGTGTCGGCAGAAGCCAGGTAGGCCAAGCCTGCCTCATGAAGATCTAATAGCCAGACTGTTAGCTGACGGAAATGTCTAAAGCACTCGCATACCTTGGCGAAAGTGTGTGAGGAGAATGATGAGATTTAAGGAGGCCAAAGAAGTATGTGAAGACCGCGATGCTGGACACTCCGTCCTCTCTGACTACCCCGTTTAGGATACAGCGGGAAGATATGGTTGTTTTTAATTCGTAATTCATATTTTTTAACTGACTTTGGTTAGAATACATGTAGTGCTAATAAAGCCCACAATAAGCTGAAGTGCTCGTCTTATTTGTTGATATAAAAATACCTTGAACTATGTTGGTATACTTACTGTACTTTGTATATCCATGCAAAAGGCATCACTGCCTGACTGTATCTGATATTCTTCGTCTAAGTCGCAACTAGACCATCATTGTGTGTGAAAAAAAGTGTACAACCCTATCATTATGCCCTATATTGCAAATGTTTCCTAGCAACGGGAAAACGCTGATATTAGGGTTGCCTCATCTTTATTTCTGTTTACAGTTTGAGGTTGTACACTGGAACTATTAACTTTTGGCGAAGTTGTAGAACGCAAGTTTTCCGTTGTCATGGGTACTTTTATACCCTTCGTTCCGCTAAGGTTCCGCTGTTTATGTTCGGACTGTAGGCCTCATCTAGTTATAGTATATTTTTAGTTCGAACGACTATTACGGTAGCTGCACTTGTAACTATTTTATATCTTTACGAAAGTCTAGGTTTACACTAGGATGTTGTTGTGTCAACTTTGTAGGCCGGACCAGATAATAAGACTGCGGTATACTTCGCCTGCCGTAAAAGTGACTACAGAGGCTTCCAAGTCGTGCGTTCCCGAACAAAAATAATATGGAAAAATTTTCATTTGATATAATTTGCGTTTTAGCGAAATCCCTAGGGGTTTATTACATTCCCGTTTATCGTGACTTCTTTTAAATTAGATATATAAAGTTACCCCAACATTCTGAATCCACGCCTGGATCGCGTATTTACCTCTATCATTGATAATGTTAAATGTTTATTTTAAATGTAAAAATTCTCAGGATTGAAAAGATTTTGAATTTTAAGTATGCGATAATAATCTTCAAAGTCAGTGCCATGGAATGCCATTATACCCAGTATTCAAAACTTGAAGTTAAAGTTTGAAGTTTATTATTCCATTTATGCAGAGCATTTGCGAATAATCTTAAGAAAACAAAATTCGATCATTTTAAGGCGACGCATTGATAAACAATAATTTAATCCAAAATAGACCTACTTGGTCTGTGTAAAAATGCATGCGGTAGCTTACGAAAAATAAAATTAATTTTAAAAAATCCAACTGTCATTTTGAAGAATATGTTTAGATTAAAACTATACAGAAAATTTAGAAACATAAATTGGTCTCGTAACTCCTAAAAATGTAAATCTCTGTTTTAAAAGAGGTTTTTTTGTTATTTTTTTTGTGTTACAAAAATTAACCAATCTTGTATCGCAACTGTCAAAATAAAGTTAATGAAATAAGAAATCAGGTTACCAAATATAACTTTCATACGTTTTGTAGTCACTTAGAAAAATTAAGATCCCTGCCGTCAAAATTTCCAAAGCGTCGCCTTAATCTATATACTTCATATGTGTTAATTTTGCTTATGATACTGTATCTTATTATTTATATTTTACATCCAAAAATAAAGTTTAATATGCTTTCAAGTAGTTACTAATTTTTTGTTCTTTTTACACGATTTCTAAATATAGAAACATACGTAAACTCAGGAATTGAACGCATAGTTTCTGTTACCGGTACGCGCAATTCCGATTTCTTGTTGCAATGTTTTGTTTGTATTTTTTTCCCTAATTGTGGATTTTCCAGTGATAACTCGACATTCCCTTGACCGTGAAGTCAAGCCTTTTGTAGTTATCTAACCAATTATATGTGAACATAATAGGTAGGTACGAAAAAGTTTTTTCTGTTTATCGATATAGGAGTGATTCGGTAAATTTACTATACAAAAAAAATTTGTCTGTTTTTAAAGTTCCGACGCACAGTCTGGAGTCTGGACTATTTCTTTTTATCGCGAATTGAACGGCCGTTGATGTCTAAATTATTACTTTATTGAAATGTTGGATTGGCGTGCTTACAATTTTTTCCGCGCGGATGGTAATTTCATAAGGTAATAATAATTAATCAGCAGATCTACACCTTCAATGGACAGAGTTCTTGAATATTATGGATAGCTGCGAGTAATGGAGTTCAAAATGACACTCTTATATGATAATCGTCATAAAGTTTTGATCTAATAAGAACTAATAAGAGCTACCATTTTATAAGAAACTTTTGATGTGGTTCATTCGGCGTACAAGAAACAAGTCTATTGCAATAAAAAGAATGAAATTATTTATTGTCATATAGTTTCAAGTTGATAAAATAGTAATAAATAATAAAATAATAATAAATACTTTCTTGTCATTGTTATTGAATAAAAATTAAATAAATAATTAAAATTAGATATAGGTAACACGCTATTGTTATCAGACACAAATTTAAAAATAAAATAAATTAAAAATTAAAACTGTTCTATTTGTCTGTCAGCTATTTGATTGTGTAAAGCACTGGTTCCCAAACTCATTTTGTCTACTGAGTCGAGAGCTCATGCAGTCGTTGTCTAAGATGCCTCCTAGCTAAATGAAATTACAAATCACCCCCCAGGCCTCTACACAACGCCCCCATTTTTTTTCTGGGTCTCTTACCGCCCCCCTTTAGGCCTGCAGCGCCCACAAGGGGGCGTTATCGCCCACTTTGGGAATGGCTGGTGTAAAGGATAGACAAGCAAAAATTAAAACAATGATTTTTTTATTTTTGTTGTTTTTAAATAATTCTCCGAAAATATTTGAATTTCCTACATTTTTTAATTATTATACTTAAATATAAATACGTACGATTACGTACATACATTACGTACATCATACGACTTCAAATAAAAAGAGTTTTTGATTTATTCGTGAATAATATTACTTGTAAATAGTAATGTGAGCACTAAATTGGTACAGCTAAAGTCTATGGTTTAATAATTAATTAATAATACATTAATTTTCAGATGTCATGTACCGGAATGCGAAAACAACAATACAATCTCTGCTGCACCCATCGAAGAATGGTCGCCGTCCTGGGCACAATGGGCCTTACCACAGCATTCTCAATGCCATAAATGGAAAGCTGTCGATGACTTCTGTGCAGTGGATTCATTCGATAATGCTACTACATTGCCTTGTGAAAAATTCGTTTACCAATTTAAAAGCAGTATTGTAGCTGAGGTTGGCTTTATGTACTTATAATATTTTAGAAAGAAACGTTAAAATCATTTTAAATTGTATAAGCTGTCTGTAAAGAAAATTTATAAATAATACACAATACAGTAGGCGCTCTACGCTGATGTTGCGGCTTTTTATATTTATCTAAACCACTCATATTGGCCATATTTTGTAGTTAGTGCAAATCTATATATAGGTTCTGAAGATTACTAACAAAGTTACAACGTGTTGTTTTATAGTGCTGTAAGTATTAAACATTTTCTTTTTAGTTCGATCTCGCATGTCAGGAATGGAAGCGATCTTTAGTGGGTACAGTCCATAACATCGGCATGTTAATCTCTCTGCCTATAATGGGATACGTCTCTGACAGGTATAAAAGTTTTTATGAAAACTATTTAACATTATTTATTTTTAATTTAGTTCGTTTCTAAAAAAATTTTTTTTTGTACAAGAAATTATTTCGAATTTCTTATTGCTTACGACAGTAATATGAATCTCGAAAAGGCGAGACTCATATTAATATAAATCTCGTAAATGAGTCACAATAGTGTTGCTAGCCATTGAGCCAGAGGGATGCACGATAATAGAGAGGATGGAAGAAATATGAATTGTAGGTAGGTAAGTACAAAAGTTACGATGATTTAAATTTTTATTTTCATTTTTATAAAAAGATTTAATACATGCTTTACATATTTAAACGTTAATATCTGCGAATTTAAAAGTGAACATTATCTTAATTTTTTAATTAATAGAATTTGTCAAGATCACCTCTTTTGGTAAAATTTGTTCCCAAATTTTTATCTATTTTCGTTAATAACTTTGTTATTTTTGGTTCTACAACTAAAACTTACTGAACCAAAGTTGTAGAGAATTTAATTTGCAACAAAAATGTTTTTACAAATTTTCTGTGCGACGAATAGTTTGCCCGATATAGCATAAAAACCCTTCGCAGCCCTTTTTACAAGATGGCGGCCGCGGCACAAGGGTTGCAACCCCACAAACTTGGATTTAACTTTACACTAACCCCCTCGTGATATCCAAAAAATAAAATTGCGTGCGCTGACTTTTGCAACCCCAAATGTAACTTTTCAATGGACTAATACGAAAAGTAGCATTTTAATTTACAAAATTAAATTTGGAAGGATATTACCAATCTAATATTTCCTAAGCCTATTTAAATTGTCCTATGCTTTTTCAAATCTCTTAAATCTGCCCTTCCCTGCCTCCCTTAGCGCCGCTAATGCATCGTTACCTAACATTTCGTCATCCCTCCAGATGGGGTCGTCGTACAGCCTTAGTGATCAGTGGCAGTGGAGCTGGAGTGCTGGGCTTGCTCAAATCGTTCGTGGGTTCTTATCCTGCATATTTAGCAACCGAATTACTTGAAACTGTACTCGGCGCTAGTGTATATCCAGCTGCCTTTGTGTTGAGTAAGTTTACTGTATATTTTTGTAACTACTAACAATACAAACTTCAAGAAATAATAAAGATCACTTAATATCACATTCTAGGGTTTTGTGTCTCAAAAGGAAATCGGAACCCTTATGATCACTTACGCGTATTATAAGTCTTTCCGTCCGTTCATCTTTGCATCTGTAGCAGTCCATTTTTGGAAGGAAGTTTTAGTATTGGCTAAGCTGTCCAACTCTGACAATGAATTTTTCAGAATATAATTTAAAACATCAAGACTGGCGAAATGAAATCGAGATTTCTAAGAAAACCTTTTTATTCATTATTTTTTTAAACGCTATAATTTTTTGTGTTTTTTTGCAATGAATATGGCAGAAAAATTACATAAAAAATTAGTAGAAATTGAAAATCGGGAGAAAAAGCGTTTCGCCAGTCCCGACGTCGGGACAAAGCGATATGAAATCGGGACATTCCGATATAATCTGGAGAGTTGTCAAAATTTTCTTTTAGTTTCGGCCAAAACTAAAAGAAATACCGAAATTTAATTGAGATTTTATTTATGAATAACTGGTTTCCATCAGACAGTAAAACTTGTACATAAAAAAATTTTTTTATTACTTTAATTTTTTATTTTGCAGTGATTGAGTGGCTGGGTGTCGAGCAAAGAATTTTAGCAAGTTTAGTGTTGGGTATACCTTTATCCCTGGGTGCTGCTATGTTAGCTTTGTTGGACTATTTGACTGGCTACTGGAGGATGTGGGCTCGCTTAGCGTACCCGCCCTCTTTCATCTTACTGCTTTATCCCTGGCTACTTCCCGAGAGCGTCAGGTGGCTGGTAACTCGTGGTCGTCTGCCAGAAGCTATCGAAGTTATTAAAAAGGCAGCTACGTGGAACAGTGTCTCTATACCAGATGAAACTCTTGAAAAAATGTTGCTAAACGAAGCGGATCACGTTACTGAAAAAGTAGAAGTTATTACCGAAGACGAAAGTTTGATTAAGGCATTCGCAAAGTAAGTATTATCTAGGTATGTCGAAAGCGTATTTTCGAAATGTATGTCATTTGACTAAAAAGCCGTATCCTCATAGAATAAGCTAGATGACTATTTCTTAACGAACTAGCCAAAAGATAGATTTGGTAACCATGAACAAAACTGTGAAAAATTTTCGAAGTACAACGGAAAACGTAAGAATTATTCGCTTTGAAACTTTAGTAGTGGGAACAGAGTGGAGGTAAGTACCGTCTCTGTCACTCCTAGCTTGTGCAATCTTATTTCGACTCTATGACATCACAGCTATATAACGCTATCTCCTTCTAACTAATCCCCACTCTTGTCTCACTACAGAAGTTTACAACCCAATAACTCAGTTTCTGTCAATGAATTTTAATTAGTTTTTCTCAGTTGTATTCAGTGTTTAATTAATTTAATACAATATATAAAATATTCCACATTTATAAGCAATCATCTAGCCCATTTTGTCTATATTAAAAAACTATTGAATATTAATGTCGTAATTAAATACATTGACTTTATAACTCGAAACAATTTGTGCCGTACTACGAAGTGAGACAAATAAAATCAAATGAAATGTGCGAGTGATGTTTTCTATCGAAATGACGGGTGATCAGCTTATCTGATGATAAATGTGTGTCGTATGTGTGATACAGATGAGTCAGCGTATCTGATTTACCTCACTGTTGCTGCTCTGGCACAGCGTATAGAGTTATTTATAAATACAATAACAATACAATCAACCTAAATCACATCTCCATTCATAAATATCATGTAAATTTGGATCTCTAGAAAATCGTAACTTTACTTTAGACTGATTGTAGTTTTAGGAAAAAATTATAATGTTATGCATTTACCTTGCTTTAGTTTAAATTTGTTTACCTTCTATTTTTTATCGACTGCTGTTCTATTTATTTCCAGGTACAGTGCCCTCCGTCGTCGTCTGTGTGTATGCTTCGTTTGGTGGATCTCAGCCGTGTTCGTGTTCTACGGGCTGGCTGTTCGTGCGCATGCTCTTTCAGGATCGGCGCATGTGAATTATGCGCTTGTAGCATCTGCAGAGTTACCAGCGCTTTTACTCAACACTTTACTTTTGGACCGAATCGGTAGAAGACCACTGCTGACATCGGCGTTTCTTTTGACCGCCGTGGCTTTGATTACCATACCTTGTTTGCCAGAAAGTAAGTAATTTTAGATAGTACTTCCATGTACATATATGTACATTGACGTTATATGTACATATATGCCATTTCCAAAAATAAATTATAGAGATTACAGACAGCAAAGATAACTATTAGCTCATCGCCTACAGGAGTTCGTTTTAATAAGTCATATCCCTTGCGCGTTTTTTCTTGCCATGCAGGCAAGATAAGCAGATATAAGATAAAAAGATACAGCGATAAATATTCCATATTTTTCTTTCTCGCCTAGATCAGCATGGAAGCAATATAGTATTGTATACTAAGTAATCTGTATGTCTATAAGTCTTTACCTGTAGTTGTTAGTTGTATAGTTTAAATCATGTATACCGAAATAGACTAAAATTATTTCATCACCTTTCAAATATTTCACATTTACATTTATAAGCCTATATTTGCTAATATTAATGTTGTTTTTTTAAAAATAGTTTAATATTCGTATGTAGTCATATGATTACCTACAATTTGCATATTGTATAAAATTTTAATTTTAAAACTATTAATTCAAGGTAACTTGAATTCTGAATGACTCTTTGATGGTTTTCTGGAAAGAATAAACCTTTTACAAATACTTATATTAAGTGTAATAATATAATATATTTATGTAATATGCATATATATATTATGTATAAGGTGATCTCTTTAGCTGATTTTTTTAAATAAAATGGTTTCTATACGTAAAATAAACAGGTTCAGTTATCTTAGGTTACTAATTAGTAAGTTCAAATTTGCAGTTTTATCTACGTATAATTTAATAATATTTATTCGACGTTGCGGACTAAAAATTATACAAGAAATTGAAATGTTTATCTGCCATTGCTGTCATTTTAATAAGAAGGAGTGAAATTTAAATTTTAGTCTATTTTAAAAAAGTCGATCAATAAAAAAATATATAACGATGAAATATAACATTTTAAATGTTATTGCGTTATTCATTATTATACGCATTTTTATTGTAAAAATAATGCCTAGTCTTAGCCAGCTTTTGTGGAATCATTCTAGAGAATTAAACTAAATTTCATTCAAAGCTCCGAAAGATTGGCAAATTTGAAGGTCGTTTACTAGGGCATTTTAATGAGATGAACTAAAATAAGTTTATAACAAATTAAATATATAAAATAAAGTAATTGAAAACGGTTCAATACCTTTTAAATAAAAGTGTTCAAAGATACCCAAGATGTACAAAAGTACACAATGGAACAAATAATTTGACAACTAAATTCTAAAATGATTTACGAGACTCAACAAACCTATTTGAATTCATTTGAATATTTATCATGTACCTAATCCAGTACAAGCGTTTTAATGTACGTAATAGGGAATTCTTGGAAGCACCTTAAACTAACTACTACTTAAGTGTTTTTACACCTAATGAGTTCTATTTTGTGTGTGTGACAGTGACAGAATTTGATTTTTGATAGAAAACTTTCGAATAGTCAAAAAAACCTAACGCCGAAGTCTAAGGCGAATACTCTGTTACGCTTCGCGACCGTTTTAAAGCTTCCTACCTAACCGCCGGAACTCGTTTTAGCGTACAAAAGATTGTGTGTACAAAAACTTTGTTTTTGGAAATTATACCGAAAACATCAGCTAGACGGGTATAGTTTTGGCTCCCTAGATTTAATTATCAATGATCAATTAATGTCAAAACGGCAAACAGTGGTTAATCTAACGTTTACCCAATTTCTTTTACACTTAGCAAGCGACTCAGCGGGCACAGCTCTGTACCTCCTCGGTAAAGTGGGAGCTACGATGTCGTTGAACGCGCTCTACGTATACACCGCGGAGCTGTTCCCGACGAGAGCTCGCCAGCGGTTACTAGCAGCGTGTTCCACGTTAGGTCGACTAGGCGCGATACTCGCGCCGCTTACGCCGTTATTGGTAATATATTTTTCCTAAGCGTTATCTAATTTTGGTCTATGATTTTATAATAAATGAATATGTCGGAAAAGACACGGGGTAATTCGTGATTTTGCAACTCAGCCATGAAAAATAGGTACCTAATCTTACAAAATCTGAACTACTCCATAAAATACAACGTTAAGACAAAGTTCATGTGCAAACGACAGAAAACTCTTCATAACAATTATTACGTAGGTAATTGGAAATTTAATAATGGCAAACGATCCGTCGGAGAAAAGCTATCGCACCGACCGCCGTAGTCTAACAGACTCTCAGTGCCGGCCCCGACGTTCTGTTAGCGCGTCATCGGCAGTTGCGCTTTGCCATAGTATAGTCAAATGAGCGCCTTTTATTATTTCCACCGACACGGCCTTCCTGACAACACGCACGTCCTCGTGCGTTCTTCATCTCATTCTCATTCGAAAAGAAATAAAACGAAATCTGCAAGTCTCTGCAACAAACATCTCTTCATTCTATCACAGACACCCTAAACGTCTTCACAAACAACCTAAACATCTTCACATACACCCTAAACATCTTCACATACACCCTAAACATCTTCACATACACCCTAAACATCTTCACATATACCCTAAACATCTTCACAAACATCTTAAACAGCTTCATATAAGGTACGCAATCACAAACACCCCGAACATGCTAACACAAGGTACCCAATGACGAACACCCTAAACACCCCCATACAAGTTACGGGTATAACACTCGCTACAGACCTGCGCCTTGTAGTCTGTCAACAAGATGCTACTTACCGTACCTTCATCACGTCGTCACATATATTACGCGTATAGCACTCGCTACAGATATGCGCCACACGCTGAGGACCAACGCGCAAATAGTACGAGGCAGGTCTGCGGCTTACAAGCCAGTCAATGAGATGCTACATAACGTACCTTCAACATCTCACACGCCGAATGGTCCCACGACCACCGCGTCACTCTCAGGCTCCATCTCGCCCGCCGACTCCTCTCTCAACAACAATTAACTCAACTATAGCCGACGCGACCTCGTTTTACTCTAAAGCAGACTACATAGTGCTTCCATCGTCACCATGAGTCCTTCACTCCCTTTAGGTACCTTATGCAAATTTGTGGGGTACACGATACTTCAAATTCTTAAAGTTTATCCCTGAATCACTCATCATACACCTCATTTGCTTAGTAAGTTTTAAATCAGAATTTCCAGTTCCGACTAAGTCAAAGTCACCCTAATCCACTCAAGCAAACCCACCTACAAGGCGTTCCCGAACGCCAAATCCACTCCGGCTCGAATCGAAAAGAAAACCCAGATATCGTGAAGAACCGACAAGAAACTCAGCCAGGCACCACTCTTTCAACATCATTCCACAACAGGCCTACCAAAACGCAACGTTCAGGCCAGTAACTCCCTCGTAACTACAGAAGACATAGTTGTGCGGCGTATTGAGAATTGATTGGATAACGAACCCAACTGCCTACCTAATGTAACTAGTTTATTTGACCTACACCCCTAGTCTATACTTCACCTATCTATCTGTTCACGGGGTACCTAACCTACCTACCTACACGCTTCTTCGTGACAACGAAGTGAACCGACAGTGATGTCACGCAAGGACACCTTTGCTAAGAATGTCAGACTACCGAAAACGAATGATCGCTGCCACATAAAATAACTCCGCCGCCGCCATATTAATTGACTCATTGTCACAAACTATTAGCATTATGCAGCAGATTTTAACAATGACGGTAACATAAAAAAATCAATTCGATTATAAATTCTAGCTTAATTATCGCTCGCTACTTCATAGCCATACAGACGTATCACAGGACTTCATGCGTTCTCGTGAACATAACAAAATTCAACTGCATTTTAAGGTTATTACAGGTTTGGCCTATCTGACGCACGTTGCAATAATTAATCGGAATGAGGAGAAAAAAAAGCAGAAAGCGCAGTAATGTTTTGGTAATCTTTAACAACTATTTACACAGACTCATCCATCATCAGTCATGAACACACACACACCAACAATCATGGCCCATTTGCTACCAGAAACGTAGTGACACATGTCACCCAGGTCATCGTTACATCACCAGCCGCCCAACGCGCTGGACAATAATTCAGAGAGCAGTTACGACTACGCTTAGTGTGTGTATCGCGGCCAAAGTAGTCATGGTATAACATAACCTTCTCCAATCTCATTAACATCGCACGAGTCTAACTGGGAATTTTACATCGTGACATTTTACGAAAACGTTCATGAGTGTAGGGTAGGTACTTGTAGATCCGACTACTAATCAAAGATTTCAAAACTTAACGGTAACCTTCAAGCAACTAACTTTAAATGGACTCCCGAATTGAATATTGTGTTAGGTTCGATTACTCTCGTCGTTATTTTTCAACACAAAACCACAGACTAAATTTAATCAATTTTAATTCATTGCTATCAAATCTAATGTGTACCATGTGTTCACTCGCATTTGCAACATCGGGTTCATTCCCTATCCGTACTCAGTTTCAAACACTTCACTACCCTACTTTAAGAAGAATTCAAAAGCGTTAGCAATGTTTAAGCTTGTTTTGCTCATAGTGACAACAAAGGGCTGCAATTCCTCTTCTGTGCATACCATGCGGGACAACGGCAATTATAATGTTAGGGCGTCCCCCGGAAGCGACGTACACCGGTCTGTCCCCGCTGGTGTGTGCAGAGTGCAGTTCGGCGTTGGGGACCGCCACCCAACACGCTGTGCACCTAGCGGCGGGAAGTGGAGGGAGGAGTGCAGAGTAGCTGCGTGGAATGTGAGAGGTGGGATTGAGGAGAAGATGAATGAAGTGATTGATATTATGGAAGAGAAAAGATTGGATGTGCTATGTTTGAGTGAAACCAAGCGAGGAGGCAGTGAACTTGCCGACTTGCCCGGAGGAGGCATCGTTTTGTGGTCAGGGGTACCACAAGGAGATAGGGGATGCCAAGGGGTAGGCGTTTTACTGTCCTCTCGTATGGTTAATTGTATGACTGAGTATGAATGTATAAATCCCAGACTGCTCTGGGTACGCCTCAAGATGAGGTTGACAAGAATTTTTGTTTTGGCAGTATATGCCCCAGTGTCCTCTGTCGGTTTGGCTGAACTAGAGCAGTTCTGGGAAAATGTTAGAGAAGTTCTAGCGACGGTTGAAGAGAACGAAAGAAATGTTGTGTGTGGAGACATGAATGGATGGGTCGGGACAGCTCGAACAGGATTTGAGTCTGTCCTAGGCAAATATGGAGATAAGAGAGTAAATGATTCTGGTAAGATTGTGCTATGACTGTGTATGGAAAAGGATCTTTTTGTGGCTAATACCATGTTTGGGCACAAAAGGATCCATCAGTACACGTGGGAAAGAAAGGGTGCGAGAAGTATGGTTGATTTATTCCTGGTGGATAGCAGACTTAAGAAGCAGTTAATGGACACAAGAGCGTATAGAGGAGCCGATCTCGGGACGGACCACTTTCTGGTGATAACCAGAATAAGGGGTCTGTTCGCAGCATGGCGACATCGCGTAGTGTCCAAACCTGCAGTGGTTAGCCGCATTAAAAGCTGGAAACTGCAGGATGCGACCACCAGGAATGAATATGAAAGGGTATTATCCAGTAAGCTTGATGATAGATTGAAAGTGTTGAGCGAGGATGTTGAAGAATGCTGGCAGAACCTTAGAGATAGTATGGTTGAGGCTGCGAAAGAAGTGTGTGGAATGAATAAGATTGGGAACGGCAAAAAGCGTGATGTGTGGTGGGATGATGAGGTGAAAGTGGCTGTGTATAAGAAAAAGAAAGCATGGCGAGACTACCTTGCTACTAATGACTGTGGTATGAAAAATTTGATGAAAGACAGGTATAAGCTGCAGAAAGCAGAAACGAAGGCACTAGTGAAAGAGAAGCGTGAAAGGTGTAGGGTGTTAGATGAAAACAAGATGTCGGACAACTTCGAGGAAAATTCCAAATTATTTTGGAAAGAAGTACGTAAGATCCGAAGTGGTCCGGCACCTTGCAGAATGAATAAAGTGCGTTCGAAAGAAAACAACCTGCTTACAAATAAAAAGGATGTTCTGCAGCGATGGAGTGAATACTATGGAGAACTGTATGAGAGTGGCGACTCCGTCTCTGATACTGAGAGCGATTCTATAGAATTGCCACACTCGGGCCAGGGACTGGAGGATGCCATTAGTATGAAAGAGATTGAGAAAGTGATAAGAAGTTTGAAATGTGGAAAGGCTGCGGGAATTGATGAGGTGACTGCTGAGATGATCAAGTATGGTGGTCCTAGGGTCTGGGATGCCTTCTGTGCACTCTGCAACCTTTGTTGGCAGAAGGGGGAGGTTCCAGAGGACTGGCGCACGGCAGTCATAGTACCTCTATATAAAGGGAAAGGTTCCTACCTGGACTGTGCGTGCTATAGGGCCATCAGCTTGGTCAGCTTAGCGAGTAAAGTCTATACTAAAGTATTGACTGAACGTATGAAAGGTGTTTCAGAAAGATATTTGTGGGAGGCGGAAGGTGGATTCAGGAACGGTAGGGGTTGTATGGATCAGATTTTCTCGCTTCGCGTTATCGTGGGAAGGTTTCTGGCTTTAGGTCAGAAAGTTTTCTGCGCTTTCGTGGATCTAGAGAAAGCATTCGATAGAGTAGTGCGTAAGAAATTGTGGAGTCTTCTGCCTGAATATGGCGTGGAGGGCTCCTTACTGCAGGCTGTGAGGTCATTATATCGAGACCACAGAGCCTGTGTAAGGATAGACGGTGACATGTCGCCCTGGTTTGAAGTCTGTTCTGGTGTCAGACAGGGCTGCGTGATGTCTGCCTGGCTATTCGTGCTGTATTTGGACAGTTGCCTCCAGAGATTGAAAGGTAATATGAGTGGTATGGGATGTGGTGACACAGTGGTAAACTGCCTATTGTACGCTGACGATGCTGTGCTAATAGCACCATCAGAAGCAGAGTTGCAGACACTAGTCACGTGCATGAAAGAAGATTGTGAAGTAAAAGGATTGAAAATGAATGTGAACAAAACTAAGGTTCTGGTATTTGAAAGAGAAGCGGAACAAACGAAATGTGTGATTAGTGTAAATGGAAAATGTCTAGAACAGGTGAATGAAATTGTGTACCTGGGGAGTGCGTTTTCGAGGGATGGAAGATGTGAGTTGGATGTGGAGAGACGGGTAGCAGCTGGCAATAAAGTGAACGGTGCTCTGTCCGCATTAGTGGGTAGTGTGAATATATCTAACACTGCTAAAATGGCCATCCACAATGCGGTGTTGGTGCCAACTTTGTTGTACGGCAGTAAGGCCTGGATATGCCCGAAATCGAGTGAAAGTATGATAAATGCTGTGGAGATGAGGTCTCTCAGAAATATGTGCGGTGTCACGCTTGCGGACAGGATAAGCAATGATGAGATACGCAGTATGACAGGGTTGCACAACAGTGTTATTGTAAAAATGAAGAAAGGAATGCTTAGATGGTTCGGGCACATGGAAAGAATGAGTGATGAAAGACTGACGAAGAAAATATACAGAGCGAAAGTGAGTGGTAAAAGAAGCCAAGGAAGACCAAGGCTGACTTATGAAGATCAAATAGCCAGAGTGTTAGCAGACGGAAATGTCAAAAGCACTCGCATACCTAGGCGAAAATGTGTGAGGAGAATGATGAGATTTGAGGAAGCGAAAGAGGTGTGTAAGGACCGCGACTCCTGGCGCTCCGTCCTCTCTGACTACCCCGTTGGGGATACAGCGTGAAGTTATGTTATGTTATGTTATGTGACAACAAAGTTTTACAGTTTTACGGTTATTAACTAGATCACACCTTCACAATCGTCAGGTTCGACATGAAATAAAATTTTCACACCACTAACTTTAATTATAACCTCCCACGATATTTGCTCGGTACTGTACACTCCTGAATCACCAATGCCAGTAATACTAAAACTAGAATCAACACACAGAACATATGGCGCTAGAATCATAATAAAATGGTAACGACTCACCGGGTATGTAGTATCCGAAGTTAACGTAATTCCTCCATCCCGCAAGGGTCCACATGTCGCTCAGTAGCCGAACCTCCTTTTACAAAAGACCGTGGATGCGACGAGTATGGGCGTTAACAATGTGGATAGGTTTTAACATTTTGTTCACTCGCGTTTACACCTCTATCAGACTCACTGGTCCCGTAATCCCACTTCTGATGTCGGAAAAGACACGGGGTAATTCGTGCTTTTGCAACTCAGCCATGAGAAATAGGTACCTAATCTTACAAAAGGTGAACTACTCCATAAAATATAACGTTAAGACAAACTTAATGTGCAAACGACAGAAAACTCTTCATAACAATTATTACGTAGGCAATTGGAAATTTAATAATGGTAAACGATCCGTCGGAGAAAAGCTATCGCACCGGCCGCCTAAGTCTAACAGACTCTTAGTGCCGGCCCCGACGTTCCGTTAGCGCGTCATCGGAAGTCGCGCTTTGCCATAGTATAGTCAAATGAGCGCCTTTTATTATTTCCACCGACATATTTATATTTAATAATAAATGAAGCGTATAACAGTCAAAAAATAAAAGCTAGCTGTTTGTTTGTTCATATTGTTTTAATTATGTACTTGACTGTACATAATTAACTGTAAAAACTTGAAATAAAAAATGTATGCATACGTGTGCGTTCGGAACACTTTTTCTGGTTGTTTTGTGAGCATGTAATGAATCTTTGTTATAAAATCATTATTTTGGTAAGATTAATTGTATATGACGTCATCCGATCTTAGATTTAGACAGATCATGATATGCCTGGAGACATGTCATTACATGAAGTCTTCAGGCAGGCTATTATTACATGGAATGTCTTGTCTGAAATATTTAGTCGTCATAATTTGAAAAATCAAGTGGATAGATAAGAACGATATGTTTGGCGATATTGGAAGTTATATACTTCACCATATTGCGATCTAGCTAGTAGTAACGAATTTACAATACATTTGTCGCCTCTAGTGATGGTATTTCCAGGTTGCTTTCTTTTTAGTTCCTACGCGTAAGATTATGTCTGCATAGAACAAATAGAATATTGTGTCAAAAACAATTAACGAAGTATAATTGATGAGAAAAGTATATTCCAATGAGGCTGATGAGCAGAAGCTACAAATGTTTATATAAGTCACACAAATGCACTTCATTTTTTGAACTAATAGGACTAAAAATACTATACAGAATTGATGTGTCCAACTATAGCGGTAACAAATTTCTTTTATGATTTGAATTGCTAGTACTAAAAATTAAGATAATTTTAGGATTTTTTACACAAATTAAAATGAATGTTTCTTTGTATGTTTGTCATCTATGCGTTCCTAAAACAATCATCCGATTGTGATGAAACTTTCGTGAATTGTTCTGCTTACTTTTGCGAAAGTTTCTAAAAAATTCAATTTAGTAAATAAAAGACTAAGCGAATGAAGTTGTAGGCAACTTCCAGTACAACTTAAATATGCTCGTTATTTTATGTATTATATTAAACGCCTACATTTTATAATTAGCAAAGAAAGCTAAAAGAAGATTAGTAGGTGTTGTTCTCTTAAGCAATTCTTATATAATTAATAATTTGTTGTATTTTTTTAGGCGGTGTATAAGCCGTGGTTACCAACAGCACTGTTTGGAACGTTGCCTCTCATTAGCGCTGCCCTAACGAGGCTTATTCCTGATACTCTCCATCGTCGACTTCCAGACTCGTTCGCTGATCTTGACCCAACGCCACCCAGAACCTCACACAGGACCAGCACAGAACTGTGATTTATTTTATGATCCTGCTTTACAAAGTTCATTCTAATTGTTACTATTAATTAAAATGAAATGAGTATCTAGTATTAAGGTTTTTATATATAAAGGTAGTTGTAACTTATATGTAGATAGAATATGATTACAATTACAAGTTTGCTGTGATACTTTTTAATTGGTTATTATTTATTATATTATATAATATACTATATTACATTATAATATATATTATACTATAATATATACTAATTATACTACAAAAGTAACATATAATATGTAGGTGTATGTACACACATAATGTTTTTATAATAATATGCAAACCAACCGCCCCATGCATAAGTATTTGTACCCTATTTGGAAAAGTTAAAACAAAATTGAGTACAAGTATCTATTTAGTACACTTGAAGCTTCTAAGACTTGTAAGTTCTTTATGTTTTAAAACACAGAGATATGCAATAGTTTATTAAAAGTATTTAAATACAAAATGCAAATGCTTAGTTATTTTTTAATTTCAAACACAAGTACAAAATGATTTTGAATAAAAGTATTTATTATTATTATTATTATTACAAAATAGGTATTTTCGAAATACTTGCTTCAAATAAAATACTTATTTCACAGATTTTAACACTAGTTTTGTACGAAGTTTGTCTTTCATGTTCCGTCTATGTGGCCTCATAATCATTCCACCAAACGAGACTAGACTGTAGTGCGATTCTCTAACGTAAATTAGTCAAATTCACTTCTGAATCCGCGGTGAGATTGTCAACTGTGATTTGGTATTCTCTAAAGTCGACAGAGATACTAGCGCCGCCTCGATGAGTGGCGGCGGCGAGTTCTACTATCGTAAATGAATTTTATGAAGTTTCGCTAAATATAACAATCCAATCTAAATAAACGAGTTTTATTTAACGGAATTATCTCAGAAGTTAAAATACTCTAAGACGAAATATCGACTGAGATGTTTACTCTTAAAGCAATCCCCGACACACTCGCATTTAAGATCCCTTCACTTCGCTCCTAGAATGTTTGATTTAGAGAATTCCATTTGAGGGTCAAGTGAGTTCGAATGCGAAGTGGGGTGAATTGTCGAGCGAGTCTCGCTTTGGGTGATTCGAGTTTTTACAGAATTGCATGGCTGGAAGTGTTTCCAGGTCTATTGTAGTATTGGCATTATTGACATTGGCAGAAACAGTTTGATTTGCAATGTCGGCAATATCGTTGGCAACATTTGGGTGCGTTCTTAAATAAAGTAATTATGAATTTATGAATGAAAAATACGAAATATGAATTAAAAAAATTAACAAAACGATTTTGCATTTTACAAATAATACATATTTATCTAGATTATTTCAAATAAAATACAAAATGCATTTTGAAAAAAAGCATTTTAAATGCAAAATAAAAATAGGCATTTTGCATTTTGTATTTGCATTTTAAATAGATGTATTTCTAATAAATCTCTCACTCTCACTCTCTCTCTCTGTTAAAAAAATTTAATGGAACCCAGAACTAATGACCAAAGTTAAGATATTTTAAAGTGCGTAAAAGCTCTTTATCAAGGCGACGACAGCAAACTTGTGTTAAATCAAAATAGTTATCTAAATTGCACAGACATAAATTGATTTGATATAAGATCTAAATATCATGTGTTGTTTTTGGCAAAAAATAATCTATCAACAGAAATTTTAACCTGGGCCGAATTATGGTTCATTTAAACAACAAAACGATCAAGAAACCTCATGCAAATGTAAACAATTCCTGTATAAATATATACACGCTGGGACTGTCGCAATTGTAACACCTAATATTAATAAAAATAATTGTAATTAGAGAGATTAGCGTTTAAATGTTATTTAGCTAGATAGTAAAAAAAACGCATACCTTCGATAGCTCAGTTGGCGGAGCAGTGCCGGTGGACTGTAGGGAAAATAACAGCTAGATAGTTAATTACAGTATGCTTACGTCATTATTAGTTCTTATGTTTATTGTGCCCATTTTATAATTGTCTCAATTCTCATGAGAATCTCATCCGAAAATAAATTGTATTGTAAGTTTGCTATTACAGTTTAATCCACGAAAGTTTCGCATTAACAAAAAATGTACCTAACACTTTTTGCTGGTTAAACGACGGATTTCCTCTTATTAAATTTATGTAAGTGTAGCGTATTATAAAAAACTCATTTTTACAATGGGGAAACATTTTTATTCTTTGTTGTTTTTAAAGTTTTGCTTATATTAAGTTAGCAGTAAGCAATGGGACAGGTAGTGAACGTTCGATCATCAATCAGTAAACATTTACCAGTAAACAGTAGATCTTTATGAAAAATCTTTCTTTTCAATCGAAAAGTCTTGTTATTTTATTATTTAAGGAATCTTAATGATTGCTTGTGAATTATTGTGAAGTTACTAGTAAGTTCCTTGTGAATTTATAAATTTTATTGGAGAAGCCTTCCTGTTAATAAATGTGCAGGCGTTTCATAAATTTTTTTAGTTTTATTTTGCACTAGCTGTACCCGTGACTTCGTCCGCATGGAAAAATGTTCCTTGACCTCTTTAGGTTACTGAGGTTACCCGAGGTACTCATACTGTTGGTGTTAAAAAAAAAAGTTATTCTCTATAATGGAACATCTGCTATATTAGATTTATGATGACGTCACATATACAAAACCTTCCTCTGCGTATTCCATTTCATTTGATACCCATATTGTTTGGTATTGAACAATACCCCGAGAAACCTAGAACATGACACCTTGTAGCTCTATCAAAAAAAATAATATTCGCCATCTTTGATTAGAAAACGAACGTCATTTTCATAATCAGCACACCGAGGTACTTATAATTTGACAGCCATGTCGATTTATCCAAAAAAGTAATATTCGCCGTCTTGGATTTGAAAATGAAAGTCATTTTCGTAATCAGCACCCCAAAAAACCTAGAATTTGATACCCATATCGATTTATCAAAAAAAAGTAATATTGACCATCTTGGATTTGAAATGGAAGTCATTTTCGTAACCAGCACCCCGAAAAACCTAGAATTTGATACCCATATCGATTTATCCAAAAAAAAAGTAATATTCGCCATTTTGGATTTGAAAATGAACATGTTTTCGTAATTAGCACTCCGAGAAACCTAGAATATGATACCTATGTCGATTTATCCAAAAAAATAATAATCGCCATCTTGGATTCGAAAATAAACATAATTATCGTAATCAGCACCCCGAGAAACCTATAATGTGACACCCATATCAATTTATCCAAAAAATTAATATTCGCCATCTTGGATTTGAAAATGAAAGTGATTTTCGTAATCAGCACCCCGAAAAACCTAGAATTTGATACCCATATCGATTTATCCAAAAAAAGTAATATTCGCCATCTTGGATTTGAAAATGAATATCATAACATCCGCCATATTGGATTTATGGTGACGTCACATATGTATCTACCTTCCCCTGCTTATTCCATTTCATTTGATACCCATATTGTTAGGGTTTAGCATTATAAAGTTCCCCTATAAAGTTTCATCACCTTTTTCACCCTTTTAAGGGTAGATTTTTGATAAAAAAGAAAACTATGTTTTTTAATGGAAAAGGTGTATCTCTGTACTAAATTACATCTTAATCGGCTCAGCGGTTAAAAATTTCCCATACAAAGTTTTATCCCCTTTATTATCCCTTTAGGGGTAGATTTTTGAAAAATAAAGTAACCTATGTTCATTCCCTGGTGTCAAACTATCTCCATGTCACATTTTATCGGAATCGGTTCGGCGCTTTAGCCGTAAAAATCAAGCAAAGAGACAGGCAGACAAACAGGGACTCGCATTTATAACAATAGTATCCCCTATAAAATTTCATCCCCCTTTTCACTCCTTTAGGGGTAGACTTTTGATAAAAAAGAAAACTATGTTTTTTAATGGAAAAGGTGTATCTCTGTACTAAATTACATCTTAATCGGTTAAGCGGTTTAGAATTTCCCCTGTAAAGTTTCATCCCCCTTTTCACCCCTTTAGGGGTAGATTTTTGATAAAAAAAGAAAACTATTTTTTTTTAATAGAAAAGGTGTATCTCCGTACCAAATTACATCTTAATCGGTTCAGCGGTTAAAAATTTCCCATACAAAGTTTCATCCCCTTTTCACCCCTTTAGGGGTAGATTTTCGAAAAATAAAGTAGCCTATGTTCACCCCCTGGTATCAAACTATCTCCATGCCAAATTTTATTAAAATCGGTCCGGCGGTTTAGCCGTGAAAACCAAGCAGACAGATAGACAGACAGAGAGAGACTTTCGCATTTATAATATTAGTATGGAAGTATGGATATGGATATGGATAGTATGGATAATGTGAAATATTTACCTACATATTTATTTAAGTTAAAATATTTCATACACATCAAAAAGCAGAACAATTCTCCTTCCATATGCTTATACGTTTCGCTTGATAAAATTCTCACTATTTAACTATGGCAAACATACGTTCTTACATTGCCTAAACCGATGGATCTAGAAGCATGAAAACGAGAAATAAGAAAGGATTTTTAAAAATTCATCTCTTAAATAAGACATTCGAGAAATGTTAGATAGGTCTTGAGATGTTGCCTTATATTACGGGAGGTAGCGTAGCATTTTTTCTAGAAATTTTATACCGAATAAATTTTATTTTTGGCAGATGATTAATGTTCAATGATAAGCAAAATGAGCGTCAGTTGCCGCACCCGCAAAATTTAATAAGGTTCATATACGTGACTGACGTATAATTCATTCGTTTCAATACAGCTGATTATTATTTTTTAGTCAAAAATAATCTGAAAAACCGTCTCATTAATTTTTTTATGATATGAATATACTCAAGCCACATTTTTTTTAACAAGTTTCGCAGTAGCTTCGCCGGTACTGGAGCAGCTGACGTTTAGAGCTCTTAAATGGTAGGAGAAAACTATTATTGTTATGATTTTCAGTCGGTATGAAATGACTTGTTCAAAACTTGTGACTTGTACCGTTACCTCCCGTACTGTTAGGGCTTCCCATCTGGCATATCGCATATGGTTAGTTTATTATAAATCTATTATATTTCTTTTTACATTTTTCTTAATATTTCTTAGTAGTAAAAAATATTGAAACGTGCAATTTGAATTATGTTAATCATTTTGTCTTAAAAAATGTTTGGATCTATCAACCTTCTTTCAAGAGTACTTATCCACTTAAGCCCACTCCCACTTGCAATTTGCTAAAAACAAATTTGATTTACATTGCGCCGAGATGTGACCCTGACCCAGAATTGGCTTTCTAACTTGCATTGTTTAGATGTACCCTCAGGGCAGTCACTCAGCCAGCAAGTCCAATCAGTGTACTGAGTACAGTCGGGGAGCGTGCGGGATGGAGGTTAACAAACAACAGTAAAATATAACACTTAAAACGTGCCGCAAAAACCATCATCGAATTTTAATTAAACGGACGCAATATGGTCTCTGTAAAAGCGAAAGACGATAATGAGTCAAAAAGTATGGATTCGAAGTGCAATCTTACGTGCGGAGTTGATGCCGATGCTGTACTAAAGCAGTTGGGCCAAGCAGGTCGTTTTCACCTTCGGGTGTACGCGTTGGTGGCAATGGCCGCTGTGCAAGTCGGTTTGCTTCATACTACTTACATCTTCCTGGCAGCTGACGTGACTTACAGGTAATTTTTCCAATTTTAGTTATCTACATACTTCCTCCGTCCATAGTATTGACTCGTTTCCAGGAAAAAATTGTGTCAGTATATTAACCTTTGATTTTTATTAATCAAAGTAGGTATATGTAATATTCTGTCTGCATAGTCAAGTTCAATAGCGAATATTAATAGAATTATTGGTCGATTTATCGACTTATCGATCAAAGCATTTTCCTCGTTATTTTGAGTAAAAGGACGAGAAAATGTTTTATATCATATAGGTACGTATTGTTTTTATCACCTGAAATCTACACAAACTATGTATATTATTTTTAATAACCGCTATTTTCTGATGGACACAAAAGATTGACAGTGATGTACAACCTCTATACCGAGGTTATTATGTCACTGCCATCGAGTTTGTCTATTTACTAAAAAATATGAAAAATTATGTTATACTTAATAATATAACAGATATTTACTACAGTACCTAAATTATGTCTTCGGATACAATGGACTTTCAGTCAGGTTTGGACCAATATTATTGTAGCATTTAGATTTAAAAACTATTTCCGATCAAACGGAAAAAAGTATTTAATTATTGAGTATTCTCTGATCATTCAAAGAAGTAATACATTAGGAACGTATACATATAATATTTTTGAGATACAGCATTATTGCGTCTTAAATTTGAAACATGAATAAAATTGCTGTAACTAAGAAAATCTCTTGTTTTCACCAACTTTTGCTTGTTAACAGGTTCATGTATTCTGAGCTTATTATGATTCCGAGAAACACATTTTTATCTCTTCTAGTTTACGAATTATGAATTTTTAAAACTGTTTTTCTCTGTGGCTTTGTTGATTTGATTTGTTTCCTGTGGACTTCTCCGATCTGCACTGACGCGTTCTGGTCAACTCCGACTCTACATCATTTGAGGCGAGGCTACTTCTAATCAGCAATGGAAAATATGTATATACATAATATAATATACAATATTATGTTCATTGTTACTTACTTTTTGATGGTTGGGACGTTTAAGCATTTTTCGTTATGTCATATAACGAAAGTACTCCATTAGTCCAAATGAGAGACAATTAGCCAAGGAGATAATATGCAGTTACGTACAATATAAATACCTATGTACTTAAATATATATGTATCTGTAATGTGCTTTTACACTGTACACATGTGTATCGAGCGAATATGAATTGTTATATAGGCATACATACATACATACATATCTGCACGCTGTATCCCCAACGGGGTAGTCAGAGAGGACGTAGCGCCATGTTAATTGGCATTAATACATGGTTGGTCATATTTACTGAGAAATTTTAAATAATTAGTGATTAATTAAAATAATAATCGAAATATTACTTTATTAAATTGTTTGATATGTAGATGAAGCAAACGAACGTTTATAAATCAAAATATTTAATCGAATACTAAACCTCTGTCTCTGTCACATAAATATTGTGATTATACTCAAGTTATACTGCACATCAGAGAACAGAATTTATATTTATGTAACTAGCGACCCGGCCCGGCTTCGCACGGGTAGATTTTTTTTTGAAAATAAAGTACAGCCCATGTTACTCGCTGATAATCTAGCTTACCAGAGGTGAAACACTTTTTGAAATCAGTTGAGTAGTTTTTGCGTTTATCCATTACATACAAACAAGCAAAGTTTACTTCTTTATCCACTATTACATTAAACGAGCAACATTTGTATATATGTATACATATATATAAATTGTTCAACAAATTAGGAAGGGAAACCGATTTAAATACATACTCTATGAACAAATTTCGATCAGCTATTTTATCTATAGTAGCAAAGTCTGAGAAAACAATTGGAAATAGCATTATTCATTGTTATTGTTAAAATCAACTTGGTTTTTGTGTCATGTGCTCACTGTTTACAATCAAATTTTAATATCAATATTTTGTAAACTTATGTATTGTTCTTCTTTTTCTTTTATTTTTTGCCGCACGAACATTGTTTTTCCAAAAATTTTTGTTTTTTTTTTGTCAAACCATTAACCTGTGTATATGTACCTAAATGAAATTAGTTAAGTTTTCCAAATTTGCACGATGTGTCTGCCTTAAAAAATTGTACACTTAGTTTTAGGTATTTGTAATAGTTAAATGTTAAGTTTTGGTGTAGGTAACAATTACTGGCTGACCAAATAAATAAAAAAAAAAAATTAATATTGCTTTCTCGAAAAGGGCACCGGTGATTTCGATGAAATTTACAATATAGGGGTTTAAGGGGGGCGTGAAATTGATCTAGACACTTAAAACTTCTAAACTAAACTTTTAAACTTTTTTAATTTTGCAGTAGTTTACCTTCTCAATAGCACAGTGGCTGAGTGTAGATCTACCACGCCAAAGTTCGCAGGTTCGAATCCAGCAATGTGGTCAGACTTGTTTTTTTTTAATATTTTGAAATAATGTCTAAGTTCAGTTTGCAACAAGTACCTACTAAAAATACATATCACTTTAATAATGTATTTACAATAAGGAAATAAAGTGAAAAGTAATAATAATTACTTAATAAATTTCGTAACTTCAGACAGCATGTGTCGTATTACGAAGTGAGGCAAATAAAATCGAAATGAAGATGTGTGGGTGCTGTTTTCTAACGAAATGGCGACCCATCAGTTAATCTGACAATAAGTGGGTGTAGTATGTACAGGTGAGTCAGGTTATCTGATTTAGCTCACCATTACTGCTCAAACACGGCGTCTCTAGAGTTATTTATAAAGTCACGGAGAAAAGTATATTGTTCATTTTCCTGAACAATGAATAGAATGTTAAATTTCATGGGCTTCCTTTTATTTAAGATACTGTATTATTTAGAAGTATTGTAAAGAACAGTATTATATGATTAATATTTGTATATTTGAAATTGCGTTCTCGAAAACCGCTCTAACGATTTCGATGAAGATTACAATATAGGGATTTACCGGGGTCAGAAACCGATCTAGCTAGTTATCAATTCGGCAAAAATGAGTTTTCTCTATGTTTTCACATATTTGAAACTTCTGAACTCTGGACTCTTCTAATTTCACAACAGAATTTAACTTCTCAATAGCACAATGGTTAGAGCGAATGTCTACCATGCAGAAGTGCGCGGGTTCGAATCCTGCGATGTGGTCAGCCTTTTTTGGTTTTTTTATAAGACACCGAGTGAAGCTCGGTTGCCCAGGTACTAATATTAATATATGGTAAGGATATATTAAAATCAATTGCCGTGCATTAGTTTCGCAAAAACTCGAAAATGGCTCTATCGATTTTGATGAAATTTTTTGCGTGCTTTTTTGTGTCGCAATGAAGTTTTTGCGTCCCTGGATGGTTTAGATTCATAACTAGACACGATAAGTGGCGTTGCAATCGGGTTCTAGGATTTTTTTTTATTTGGGACAGGACAGCATCCGTCGGGTCCGCTAGTTATTTATAATATTATTATTGATTATGCAAGAAAACAATCATTATTATCATTGATAGATATAGGTAACTTTATTGAATTCTGAAACTATCAATTTAAAATTAGAAGTTGCTTTAATGTATGTAATTATGCTGCAATAGCTTCATACTACAGCAGTAGTTACGCATAGGCCTTTTGTATAGTTATTTTTGTAATAGTTTATGTACGTGACCATAAGCAATAATGGGTTAGTAGAGACACCAGCAATAGAGGAATTACGGACAAAATGACATGCTGTTTTCTTTTTTAATCGGTTAATTTTAAAGTTTACCACATTTAGTGGATAAATAGCAATATTATAATTTTTATGGAAATTATGAACTTAAAAGTACATGTGATTTAAATCAGAAAAATCAGAAATAACAATTTATCGGGAAAATTATTAGTTTTAAATATAACAGGTATGATAAATTATTGTTGCAAATACTAATTTTATTTCTCATTTATATATACACGTTCCATTTTTTTATCTAGAATACTGGTTTTAGCGTCATCTCTTAGAATGTTAAGGTACTAGTAGGCTAACATTGAGATAGCGTAGGCCGAAATATTCATTCATGTTAGTTACTCAACAAGAGATGGCGTCATAAAATAATTCAAATCTACCGAGAGCACTGGACGTAGCTCGGTCGCTCAGGGGGTTATTCACAAACGTCAGAAACTTTCCGTGGAGGAGAAACCAATCGTTGAAAAGCATAAATACAATCCGACGGCTTGGATTTGTGAATACGACTATTTGTAATATGCTATATAATTATATAATATAAATATAATAATATTTCGGATTCGTGAATCGCGTATAGACAAAATCATCGAAAAGTTTTCTGTCCGATACGGAAACTTGAGTTTCCGACGTTTGTGAATAACCCCGCTGATGCGTATTCGACTTCCAATGGGAAATCCCCAATCACATAACAAGGTGCATGAGCTGCGTAACCATCACCATCAAGTAATGCGTAATCTTTTATATTAACATAAAATGGTGTACCTAAATTCAGTGGCGTATTTTATGATTTAGCACCTTGGGCCTATAAAGTTTGCGGCCTCAGAAATTAACAAAAAATTCAAAAATGTTTTAATACTCGTAACGAAAAAGGCCATATAAAAGAATAAACGCCATTTATTAAATTTATACATCAAAATTGGTTGACACACAAATTGATGCACAAATTGGTTGACTAATTCGTCAATGACACCATAATTGTACATTCTCTTTGAATGACGCTGTCATAATTGACACATTTTATTAAATCAGCTTCTATTTTTTTATGGATGGCAATTTAGCATGTGCCGCCTGGTCCGGATTTATTCATTCATTCATTCAGATTTCTGAATTAATTTATTTAAATTTTCATTTTTTGTACATCTATTTGTTGGATAGTCGAAATATAATACATAACATAAATTTCGTTATTAGGAATCAACGACTTGGCGAGCCGTAAATGTGACACAATATACTCCGTATCGTGTGTTTTAGAAATGAAGCAATCAAAGTAAGCCTATAAGGCTAAGCAAGATATTAGACATTATTACATCATGCCTACCGATCTCCATTTTTCTAGAAAACAATATTGCAAGCATTAAAAACGTTCGGCTTATTTGACGTATATAAATATGTGTTGTATTTATACCTCCAGATAAGAGGGTTTATATTGGTAGCTTCGCTTTTGATATAGACGCCACAGGAGCTAGTTTATATCTTTATATACATATATAATTTTTCGGTATGTGTGTGTCACTAAGCTCCTCCTAAACGGCTGGATCGATTTTGATGAAATTTTTTGTTTGTTTGAGTGGCCTCCTGGATAATTTACATTCACAATTGGACGGTTCTAGGAATTCACAATCGGGTTCTAGGAATTTTTTTTTACTTCGGGAAGGACAATGTGTGTTGTGTCCGCTACTATTTAATAATATGTCAATGTGGTAAGAGTGTTTGAGTGTTTTGTACACAACTGAACATACTAAATTCATAATATTAATTGATAGTTTAATATATTTATACCAACTATAAATTACGGATGTAATGATAACAACAACATTAGTTCAAAACTGTATAGATGACAATAAAAAAATTATAATTATAATTTGACCTTTTATGCATTTATTTTCAATTGATAGTTATTGTAATTTTAATAGCAAGACCATTCTACGTAATAATAACATTTCTAAGTGGCATTCCTTTTTGACTTTGATAACAGTTTCAAAGAGAGCTTACTGTGTCAAGTGACCTACTCGAAATGCTCGCATGTGACCTCGACACAGTATGACTCGTAGCAAAGCTGTGTAGCTATGCGTTTGTGACTATGTGCTATATTATCTATGAAATAAGTATTATTTTTATTAATTAGCACATTAAATATTGATAATCCACCTGTTATACATTTCACACCTTTACCTTCACGACGACATGATGATGATGTATTTCATGACATATTTTTTTTATTGAGCATGCGCAAAATTTTTTTTTTAGTACATTATTATGTTGTTCACAGAGTGTGAACTAATAATAAAAATGCGACATATTAATATTGTACTTCAATTGATATGAATGTAGTCTGCAAATTTCGTAATATTTATATATGGTCATTCAATAATTTTGTAACTATTAGATTCAGTTGCCTCGGAAATTTTATGAACAAACTTGATAAGACTATTTGTAAACAATAATTTACTTACTTATTTTTATTCATTTATAACATTTACTCTTTAATAATACAATGTACATATCACATTTAAACCACCACGAAATTGTCGACTGGAGAGTCTGGGGTCTGTACAGGCAATAATCTCTAGTTATAAATAAAATATACATGGTTATTTCGAAAGGATATGTAAATACGAAAGGGTATTAACGTAGCCATGACAACAGAAAATTTGCATTCAACAACTTAAAGATCAATAGTTCTAGTGTAACACCTCAGTTTAAAAAAAACAAAGGTGAGGCAACCCTAATGTCAGCGTTTTACGTCACTAGCAAACATTTGGAATATGGGGCATAACGATAGGGTTGTGCATTTTTTTTTATTATATTTTTTTGTATGGACAACAAAGTAAACGTATCCCGTAATTATTATATCTGCAACATAGCAGCGAACATTGACATGTCGAAATCCTGGCGGATTTATACTCCCTTTCACAATAACCTTGTATATACATAAATCGATTTGGCCTCAAACTAAGTACTAGAAGACTATTGGTACCACAGACGAACTGAGGGAGCACCTGTTAACACAAGTCAAGGCTTCAAAATAATTTATAAAGGTTCGATCCATAAATTGACCTGATGACCAGGAATATAACCCGGTACTCTCAGCTTGAATTAAGGATACATTAACCACTTTACCAAGAGTGCTAGTTAAATAAAATTATTCTGTAATTATCTGAGACTATACTCCTAACTATACTCAATTTATACTTAATATTGTAGAAAAAATACTTTTGGCATCTGCTGTATTGGATTTCATAAGAAGTAAGTAACTTATGACGCTTAGAGATGGAGAGATACCGTTCGTAAAAAGTTTGAAAACTTACACTCGTTTGTTTATAAATTTTACTGCCCGTTTTTTTGTAATCTCGATTTACGCGATAGTTACGTGGAACGATTTATATTATCAAACTCGCACTAGACCCACTGTACTGCGTACAGCGTACTTAGTATTTGCAAGTTGCAACAAATAAATTACGTGATGCGTATGCGCATCTTACCTCAATAAACTCCAGTTGAACCTTCGCACGCGAGCCTTACGCCGGCGTGCATTTCGCCTGCGCTATAAGGCTGTGATTACGGCAACCAATTCCGAAGTTTTGTATTAATTAAATATTGAAGATTAAAGAAATTGTATTACAAATATTATTGCATTTTTTCGACATTTGGTTATGAAGAAACGAACAAGGAATGATGTATTAATTTGTTCTGAAAATAAATATTCGTCAATAAATTAACACTTCGTAGCAAGATTAAAACCTTTTGGATAGTCTCGTAACTAACAGAAAGTTGATTTGGTACATCGTAAACTAATAAAACTTTAAAGTAACTTCGGTCAATATGGTTGAAAGAAACGAATCTGAGGAGGTGAACACAGATCGCTTGATGCAGGAGCTGGGACAATTCAAAAAGTTTCATCTTTTTAATTATTTTCTATTGGCATTGACTGTAGTTGTAGCTCCATTTTACGCTACAAACTATATATTTTTGGCTGGTGATGTTGACTACAGGTAAATAACATTGTTAATAATAAGAAATTTATTGAAAATGTTGGATATTAAGATTCCGTACCTTATAAGGTAAATCAGAACCCTTATACGGTAACTTATACATCCGTCTGTTACGGGCAATTTTTTTGGAAATAATGTGACGTACAAACTTAAAATTTGGTATAATGATAAACATATGATTAATATTTATAGAGGATATATACGTACGTCGCGCTAGGTAGTATTTAAAAATATTTATCTACGTTTATATATTTAAATTTAAATATATGAATAAGGAAATGGCAAATTGGCTACTTGGACTTGATCGCTATCCCGCCCCCCACCAACAATTGATCCTTTTCAAAATTGCAGAGATAATGAAGCTTACTGCAAAAATATTACGAAAATCTTAGGTCTTATTTCATTCATCTTTAGGAATTGAATTTAGAGATTGATCGTTTTAAAAATACTAAAGGTCGCCCTGTGGTCGAAATTCGACCGTAAATATAAACTTATAATTTAAACTCTTTGGCGACATCTCTACTTAGTGCGACTGTTTGATCTGTGCTTTGATCCAAGGAGGTTAGTATATGTGATCTGATCAGGGATCACTAACTACATATTATGGGTTTGAAATTGACAGTCTTTATGACATTGGCAGTATGAACGTAAACAATGAGTGATTTATTTAATTTATTTCTAATGCATATATTATATAAAAATTTTAGCTTTCTCCTGTCTTTTTCCATATAAACTTTAAGTGTACTAAACACACTCCTCCGTCCGGGCAATATTCTTAAAATGGGAACCAAGTTTTCGCTAATAGATTGTATGAAACCGAACCCTTAAACTGTATTCTTACCATTTTGCTTAATAAGATTTACTTTTTTCTCACCGTACCACTTATTTCATAACATAGGTATGTACGTATAAATCAATTTCTAAATAGAAACTTGTGTCGTACGATTTATAGCTTTATGATTGTGATATAAGGAAAAAGTTACTGGGTCAGTAACATAAAGGCGTTGACCCTGCAGTAAGTTTACTTTCTTGGAATATTCCTTTTTAATAAATGAAAACTATAGCTTTTGTGTGTTTACAATTACAAATTAGATAATTGTATACACGTTATTTACAACGTGTAGGTACATGTTACTGCGCATGATTAATTGACAATTGACTATTAGTAGGGTCGGTGAATGTCGTTTAGTTTAAACGACTAAGGCTGCAACTGGGTGTAATACCGGACTCTATTTTACAAACCGGTATTTTCCGTATTATTTTTTAATGAGTAGCGGGCTATCGATATTTTTGATAATTTGAAAAAAGAACATGAAAATATGATTGAATCGTCGTTTTTGTAAGGCTTTTAGTTCTATAATGCAAGAGTTATCTTTAAAATCATTTTAGTCTAATGTAGTAATTCAATTTTATTCACCCAAATAGTGATCATGAGTTGCATATCGTATTCTTATTAGTAACTATGAAATAAAAGCATAAAATTGAAAATTTTTAGAGTATTTTAATTATAATAAATTATGATACCATAAAATACAATGTAATATACTTTATTGTACCATAAACATACAAAAACAAATGATCAAAGTCAAAAAAATATAGTACAAAAAGTATTTTCTTTCAGAAATTTTATAAAAGATTACAAAATTAGAGTACCTGATCTAAAATTATACTTTCGATCAGGAAACATAACGACTCACTGCTAACTGCTGAGTTAAACTAAATAAAAATAATTAAATCTTGGTAATACGTACTTAACGCGAGTAACTAACTGTAATCTGTGTGCATACGTACACACACATACGTTGTACAACGAAACAAAATTCTTTATAAAAACATGTATATCTCGGTTCACAGCGTGGCAACATAAAAATAAAACTTTAACCACGTTATAAAAATTTTCTTTGTAAGCGTTAAATCTGTGACTTACAAGACCCACTCACACTTTGGTTTAAATAATCGTATTTATTTAATAAGACATATTTTTTATTAAATATCGAAAACATCTTAATCCCGGTTTCCATTAATTCAATCCATGTGTTTTGAAGCTTTCGTTTTGGTCCCGGATCTCCGCATTTTCGAGATTCATAATATCCCGCTTTGCAACCCCTAGCGATAACTCAGGACTCGCGACTTATCAAGCTGTTTACACTTGGAAATTTAGTTCACTTGGCAACGTACCGACTTATCAGCTAATAAACATGTACACCAGACATAAGCTATCGAATAGCAACTTCTTGTTATCTACTTAGTTCTGTTTTGCCATAATATATAAACCCAAGTGCTGCTATTAGTAGGGTCAGGTCGTGATTTTTATTTCAGTCGATGCTCGTTCCATCTTAAATAGAAAGAGAAGTTTTGAAGTGAAGTCGTGAAGTTATGTAGTATGCACTTTTTGAACATATGAGTACTAATTGATATATCATCATTCACCGATGTAAAATCGATATCGTTATAATAGTAGAAAATTTTGAATACCTACCCATTTGTTGCCTTTGTCAACTTATTTTCGAAATTCACGGTGTCACTACGTAAGTACGTATTGCTCTAATCGAATTTTGTACTGTCAGTCAACATTAGAAGTAATCATAGCTGTATTACGTTCCGCACGTCCTGTCATTGTTATCAAATTGCTGGCTATAATTTTCTATTATTACCGTAAGTATTATCGTTTCAGAAACTTTAGTTATTCATTATTATTTTTACAGGTATACAATATCTGTAACAAGATTATACTTCTAAAAGTCGTTAATTTTTTGTTGTCTATTTAATAGTTGCTAATTTTATCCGCATCATCGTTCTAAAAAGTCCAAAAAATACCCACCAGAGTAAACGCGTCTTTGTTATAAAAATACTAGCTACTAGAATTAGATTTAAAAGAGCACACTCATTCATCATTTTTTAATTCAATGGTTCTCAACCTTTTTTGTGCCATACATGGCCTATCAAGATCTGTCTTGATAGGTCATAGGTTAATTATACTCCATCAAAAATTAATATAAGCAAGTACTTAAATAAATAAAATAAAAAATCCCAATTACTTCTCAACCAAAAATAAAAATAAAAAACACAACATAAAAAATATTACATTAAAATTCATTTTAAATTTAAATTATATAATAAAATGTAATAAAAATAAAATAAAATTCAAATCTGGTAGACAATTAATAATAATACCTAATATAATAGATAATTAAATAAATATAATATCATTACTATTCAATATCACTAATATAAAATATTTTGTTAAATATGTAGTTATTAGCCACAATATTTGTAACTAAATAGAATTGAGGACCTCTCTTCAGGTAAAGGCCTCCCCTAGAGATTGCCACGTGTCGCTGTTTTGAGCTAGGGCTTTCCATGATAGTCCTACTACTCTGATTATGTCATCCTCCCAGAGTGTCAGTGGTCGGCCTTTTCTACGTTTTCCGGATGTCACTTTAACCGACCATCTGCCATCTTTTAAACGAGCTACGTGGCCAGCCCAGAGTTTAGCTGAGTACGTCGATGAAATTGGTGGTACCTCTGATCTTAGCATGCCGTACTTTATGGATTCTTCTTAAGTTTATAACATTACGTTCCACACCTCTTTGACAGGCTACTAATTTTGACTTAATTTGAGTAGTGAATTTCCACGTCAAGAAGGGAGGAGACATGAGTCCATCACCTTTTTTTAAAATCATTGTAAGGTTTCTGTTCAGAATTTCTTTCAAGCTCCAGTATTTATTCCATGTGGTCCTAACTCTCCTATCGACTTCAGAGACGTTGCTGTCTTTGCCAAATGAAATCATTTTTCCCAGATATATATAGCTATCCACATACTCCACATCTGAGCCTCCTATTTGCAATGGTATTTTGGCGCCGTTTGTTACATTTTTTTGGTTTGCTGAAATTCATTTCCAATTCCACTTGTCTGCTGGCAGTATGCAGTGTCTCTCGATCATGTATTTAAGCCCCATGTGGTTTTCTGAGAAAATAATCAAGTCATCACCAAATCTCAGATGATTTAAGTAATTTCTTTCGATATTTATTCCCCAATACTTCCAATCTAATTTATTTATTAAAGCTTCTAGAACAGTCACAAAAATTCGAAGTGATAAAGGGTCACCTTGTCTTAAACCTCTTAACATAGGGAATAGATCGTCGTCTCTAACTTTACTCTACTTATGCTGTTTCTATGCAAGTTTTTTATTACATTTATATATATGTTTTCTACTCTTTGTTCTTGGAAGGTTTTCCAGATCTCTGAATGAATAATGGTATTAAATGCTTTTTGGTAGTCTATGAATGCAGAGCAGTTTCTGCTGCTCTTGATAATTTTCTATAATAAGTTCTACAGTACGAATGTGGTCTACAGTTGAGAACTTTCCGAATACCAGCCTGCAGGCAAGTACTTATGTACATAAAATTACTCAAAGAAAAACAATTGGTTTCATATAAAACGACTTTTCTCATAATTAAAATAGTAACTAATAAATAGTTTAACAATTTATTGTAGGTAGTAATGATATACAAAACCTTATACTTCAGTAAGTTATTATCTTTTAAAAATCATAAAATCATCAGCGTATTATGCTTAACAAAACTTTACTCTATTCTTATAGGGGTAGTTATCCCTTTCTAGTAAAATGCTCTAAATAATGGTCCAAATCGTATAAAAATCGATTTAGATATCTAAAGTAATAGATAAGCGAATACATTGATGAAAATGAATTACGATTTTCGAATATTAATAAAATGAATCACGATTAATACGAATATGAATTTATAATTAGCAGGTATACGACGTTTAATAATAGATTTCCTAGCACTTATGTGTTATATTATGTGTTACAGTATTTCATGATAAGCTATGCCCGTCTTTTTTTAACTGACGCTAGTAATTATTGGAATCATTCTGAATCACGCGTAAGTGCAACCCTTAACCACTTACCACCTGTAGGTGGTTTGTACCTATACCATTTTGCATCCGTATACATTTTCTACATTAATTTAAAATTGCACAGTGCGTTCGGCTTATCGGAGTATTCATGTGATCAATGTTAAAAAAGAAGTCATATTTCTCTTATTTCTGGGGAAGTTGAGTTGGTAGAAATCGTCACGTAAGGAAAAAGCATTGCATGTCGTTCAGCGCTAGGTTTTTGTTTTTGTTTTAATCATACGTGAGTTTTATTGTCTCATTATGGTAATTAAGTTTTGAGAAATTGAAACTGGAGCTAAGGAACTTCGTCCCTGACGGGGGTCCCCCGACCGCACTCTTTTTTTTTTTAATTTATTTTTTGATATCCTTAATTTTATTTATTCTGTAAGCGGTCCGTTTGACCAATGTCGGTAGGGAACCTTAAAACGGACAGCGCTATCTAATGCAAGATTCAAGTCATATTTATAATAGACAAAATAAGAAAACTATTAAAGGACATGTTCTTATAATTAACTATATTAGTTATACAAAACTTAGCGGTTCAAATTTTTTTTTTAAATTACTTATTAGTTTTTAGGTTAGATTTTAATCTCAATAAGGAGTCTATCTATAATTAGGCTTGTTGTTAAGAGCAAATTAACGTATATTATATTTAACAATAGAATTAAATTACTATATTTTATTTAATTGTACCTATTATTTATTTGTATCTTTAAGGCAATTAGCACAACGAAAAACTTATTTTTGACAAAACATATTTTATCCTTAATCTACAACAATAGAAGGATATGAGGGATGCATTTATTTTAACAATAGACTTACATTCGTTCGCAAGTAAGTAAATATACGTATGGTTAGAGTCCTCAGGAAGTTCTCAACAATTGAGACTGATTGAATTACGTAGGTCCAACGTATTTTGTGTGTTTCGAAATGAATTAGAATGCTTTAATCAGTTTTATCCGCCTTACAGCAGAGTTTGGGTGGTTTGCGTGTGCGTTCAGAAATATTATATAATTCAAAATTCGAATAAAGAGCAATATATTGTAATGTTCGTACATTGTTATACGTAAAAGTTCGAAAAACTATAAACTCAGGTCGGTTGAAACCAATTTGAATTATTACTGTTATAGTTAAAACCAATAGTCAGCAGAGTTGAGCGAAATCTGAAGGGAGAGGCCACTTTGCTATTACGTGTCTTATTTACTTGTAATGAGCATCGTCAATAAGCAATTTTGTTTACAATTTTGTTATAATTGTTTATTGTATTATCAATATCACAATACAATATTCAATATAATACAACTCCTTATCTCATTTGAATTGTAAAAGTAAGCAAGATACGTCATAGCATGATGGTCACTCACTTTAGACTTCACTCTACTTCATTCAACACGCGCTTGTTTGAAGCTAAAACACTTACCTAATCGTTCGGTTTCAATCAAGATTTAATGCTCTAAACTTAGACCAAGGAGCCAATTCTCGCGTAATAGACATTTTGTCTATGATAGATATATATCGAAAATCGATATTTTATCTATGGAAAGCTTATTTTTGTATTTTCGGAATATCGCTTGCGATATATGTCGAAGGAACGTCGTTCGACTTACATCGACTGGTCTCTAACATTCGATATAATTAATTTCTATTGCTACACGGTAGATATCGGTCTTTGAGTGACAAAAAATTTGGTATTATTGGACATATTATTATTTTTTTTAAATTGTAATACATATAAGTATATAAAGAAAAATCAAATACAATTGCGTTGGGTGATTTGGTGGCTGCCTATGTCATTGGAACTCTTGAAGAGGCGACAGCTGCCGCTTCTTCAGTTTCAAGACATGCTAGCTCTATTCGAAGAAATGCGTCAGATCCCTTTGAGTTGACTGAAGTCGAGTTCAAGAAAATGTTTCGCCTAAATAAAGAGTTAACAATAGATTTGATGAATATGGTGGAGCCCTTCATAACCCAAAAGGATATAAATTTAAAAACAAAGGTGAGCAACTAGTAGAACATGGTAAGCTGAGCATTTTTCATTAATCATATTCATATAATATATGAATATTTAAATTGATAACGGAAAAAGGAAAAAAAAGAAAAAGGAGCCTAATTAAACTGGTATTTATAAAGATTCTAGCAATTAAAGTAGGAATAAACACAATGGGGATCTACACAAAACTTTTCTTTTGGTTTCAATTTGGAATTATCGCGGTCTCTTCTCTCGTTTTTGCTTTGACGTGAAAAGTTACGTTTCATTACAACATTAACGAATCATTTTAAAATAAATAATAACTGTTTTAATTGTACAACTACTTTGTTTCCAAACTATTCGTTATTCATAGAAATACGAAAATTAAAGATAGTCCTTAGTTTTATGAATTTAAAAATAGATATTAATAATGACTGAAACCGTAATTTAAGATCTCGAATTTATGTTGTCACAGTCGAGAAAAACGGAACGTAAAAACTCCTTGAGTTGGTAGTATTGTGATAGATATGCGTAGTCTCCTGCGATATATATGTCTATTGTGTGCGAGAATTGAATTTTAGTTATCAATAGATATTTTTCCTTCGAAATGATATTTTTACATGCGATAATTTTGGATAGAAATATATCTATTCGTGATATTTTCTCTATCGTGTCAGAATTAGCCTCCAATTGAAACGATCGATCGGGAGATTTAAAGTTCAGAAATGAACTAAAGTATTTTGTTAGTTTATATTATTATAATAAATTACGTGGCCCCAAACCGACCGATTTTTTTTTAAGTAACGGTTGGCAATTTTTATAAAAATTTGATAGAAACAAAATTTCTATTGACATATAATTACGAAATATGTATGATACATATTAAAACACATTAAGTACTACAAAGTTAAAGATTTGTCGAAGATGACGTATTTCGGGAAGGACAGTGAGACTGTACTTCTAATTGCAACCTATCTCTAGGTTTATTCTTAGATTGACTTGATCATAACCCGAGTTCGAAACCTCCAGTTCTTTAGGTACCTCTTCACGGGAATTAAAAAGTCATCGAGTTATTAGTAATGTGTGTTTCTTAACGACGACAATGGACCTTAATTAGTTTCTATCATTATCTCATAACAATGTACACCACGATAATGTTACGACAATACAGCTTACTGTAAGCATTTGTACAATTATGTAAACAATTCTATTTTTAAAAATCGGAATTTAGGTGTAGGGTTTTTTTGTTGTAGAAGCGATTGAAATAGTTGACTTTAAAATGTTAAATAGCAATGCAGTTATTTTAAGAAAATGGAAAAATTCCCATTTTATTAAAATAAGTACAAAACGGTTAAATTTACAAATCAATTCATTACGGTTCTTGAAGTACAATAAATTTATTTATAGACTACACCTAAATTAATACATTATAAGCCTACACAAAGCATGGGTATTTCCTAATACAAACGTATCGACGTGTTAACTTCTGCCTTCGGAATTTGTTGTTTCTTGGTTGGATTGTAATTTATTCAAGAAAGTGTATTAATTATAGGTCTTGCTATTGACAAGAGACAAAGCAAATTGCATTAAAGCGAAGTAATAAGTAATGCATCAGTTTGAAAAAAATCAGTCGGTTTTTGCAAAACAAAGTTTGTCTTTTTATTAGCATTACTCAGATAATTAGATTCTTAGCAATTGTGCTTATGGTTTAGAACATTCATCATAACATATTTTAGACCAAAAGAAAGAGTGGAAGTACATATTGTAATATCAGTTGAATAAATAATGGTGAGTCAAGAAGGACGAATGTGGTTACGAATGTGGTTAATTTGTAACTGCGCGGCTTTTAAAATAATTTATCTGGTAATTATTTAAAACCATTATTTTTGTCTAGTATTTGGAACACGTTTTCAAAAATATTAATGAATAAACATGCTATAAAATTTTCAGAGAGCCTAAATGAAGTTACTTTCTATTCTTTCTATTCGATAAAATTGCTTTTATCGATAAACGAGAATATCTCTAGTCGATTCCACAATGTGATACCAGTCAAAACTCGATTCGACAAAATTGTGTAACATTTAAATGCAGTGATTTTTTAACTAGGACAAAGTAATTACTTTCAATGAATAATGCATACGCTATATTAAATAAATACTTATTAATGCTTATATTCAATGATAATATTACAGCGCAATATTTATGAAAATTATTTATTCTGGCGACTTTAATATTAAGACAACATGTCGTACACATTATCCCTGTCGTAAAAAGCATTGCAAAAATGTCTATAAGACTTTGGATTAAGTTTTCTTTTTAATAATTGTTGTTCTGTTACCGAATGTTTGTTTACTGGATTAAGTTTTCTTTTTAATGATTGTTGTTCTGTTAACGAATGTTTGTTTGCGTGACGAATAGCTGATCAGCATTCTATGTAGTGAAAATATTACGCTGTGTAATAAGCATGTGTTTAACAGGTTACGCTGGTTTTCCTAATAACAGTTCGGTATTCGGTATAACAGTCGTTTTTTTTGTTCTGTGCTTTTAGCCATAGACTTTATATTTTAAATAACTCTAGAGACGCCGTGTTTTAACAGCCACGGTGAGCTAAATCAGATAACCTGACTCACCTGTACATACTACACACTCTTATTATCAGATTAGCTGATCGGTCGCCATTTTGTTAGAAAACAGCACCCACACATCTACATTTTGTTATTATTTTCTTCACTTCGTAGTACGGGATATGCTGTTTGAAGTTACGAAATTGATGCATTTATTATTATTTTTCATTTATTTCCTTATTATAAGTACATTACTAAAGTGATGTGTGTTTTTAATAGATACTTGTTGCAAATTTAACTTAGACATATTATTTCAAAATATAAAAAAAAAACAAAAGAACTGACTACATTGCTGGATTCGAACCCGCGCATTTTGGCGTGGTAGACTTATACTCAGCCACTGTGCTATTGCGAAGGTAAACGCTATTGCGAAATTTAAAAAGTTTAGAGTTTAGAAGTGTTAAGTGTGTAAAAGACGGAGAAAACGATTTTTCCCGGAAATGAGACCTAGCTAGATCGATTTCTCGCCCCTCTCAACCTCTATATTGTAAATTTCATCGAACTCGCCAGAGCTATTTTCGAGAAAGCGATATCAGATGTACACATATATATTATATTTGTCTCGTTTAATATACCTAATAGTGGATAAGTATTATAATATTAAATGTGCAAACAATATTAAACCAATTTTTAATTAACAACTGTGACATACTAATTGTCCTCAATGTATGTAAGAATGCCAGGTGATCAGATCTGAAGAGAATCATATGGTAGCTCCACGAGAAAATTGTTTTTGACTTGCCTTTTGTAGGTCAGTTCTAGAGGATCTTTAACACAGACCAGCAATAATCGGCAAGCATCGTTTCATTCCAACGGCCCTAATATCTTTGTTCACATCAAAGAAATATCCCGCTGGAATCTTTCTCGTGCTCGTCATTCCAAAATTTTGAGGAAAACATTCAAGAAATGAGTGGAGAAATCAGACTAAGCGACATGTTGTATTAGAGTTGATGGTATTTTTCCATAAGTTCTTTTACCAACTAAACATAGTTATCATCTTTACTGTCGTCTAAAAATCCAAAAAGCTTCCTTTTCTTTCACCATTATAACTTGATCGAAAACAGGAATTGTCATAATTTCTCGAATTTTGGTCCAACAAAGACTCTTTTTAACCTTTGTTGCTTCATTTAATCTAGAAAATTAAGTACTAAAAAACTGTCCTTCTCGATGCATGGCTTTCATAAAATTTTCATTAGTCCTAGCTTTGTAAGGGCACTCTTGGATTTACAAGACAGTCGTAAACGACGTTTTTTCGCTAGAGTTAAGATGTCTCGCAGGCCAATCTGCTTTTATATAATGTGATTTATATAATACCTACAAAAAAAAGCAGCAGTTCTTAGTGTATTTCAGTTGCAGTCCTAAGAGTATATCGACGAATTTCAGATCAACGCCAAGCCACTTGTGTTCTGCATATTTAAGTCTAAGTCTTATATTATAGTTTAAGTCTACTGTCATAAGTCTAAACACAGTAGACTCATAGAGACAAGACTCGTGGTCACAATAACAGAAACTGTGATAAAAAAATGTTTATAACATGTTTATTACTTAAAATCATCTAAACGGGTGATAGGATGGCGTTTTACTGGTGCGCTAACTACCAAAAAGGAACTTTTTTTCGAGAAAAAAGTTACTGTATCTCACAAACAAGAGCTAATTAGTAATTTTTTAGATGATTTTTGTCTTCGGCAGGTGCAAATACATAAGAAACAATTATTTTTGAGCTTGAAACATTTTTGTCATAGAGATTGTAAAGCGGATTCCACGGAACTAAATAATAACAGTTTCCTAGATTATCGCCTGTACAACCTACGCATTTGTACAGTACTGTTTTTTTCTTTCCCAGTGTCCAGTACAAAAGGATAATCATAATCGTCACTAAATTGTCGCAGAATCGCTTTCTTAATTTACTGTCGCATCATTGTTTTCCTGTTCGCTAATATACCAACTAACGGATATGATTTATGTGCGATCTCCCAAAAAAACTAACTTGCGTCTACTAATCAAATATTTGAGAATCACTTAACTACCAATTCTGTAGTTTTTTCCAAATAATTTACACGGATTTTCCTCAATTGAATAAGTACTCATAACGTAAATAAAATAATGGCATTCATTTGTTTTTGTTAATAATTTCTAGTAAATGCTAAGGATTATGATATTAGGAAAGGTTTTTATTTTTTAAATTTTTTTATGTATAATTACAAATTAATATCTTATTTTTAATATAGGTAATAATAATTTCGTTTAATATCAGAAATGTATGTTTTTATGTATTTGTTGTCTAGTTAGTTACTGAACTACTTCCGTCCGTTCTATCTACTTCTTTAAAAACCTAGATACTTAACAAAAAATCATAGACTAATAAAAAGACAGACTCACGGACTGATAAATCCATCCGCACAATATATTTTTGTTGTGTAGGTACGTATTTATGAAAAATAATCCGTTTTCTTTCGTTCAGTTCGAGATCCTTAGCGCTAACGTGATTCACACTTGGCCGGTATCATTAGTCGTTGTTTTACTTTAAAGTTCACACTAAAATCATACAAAGTTTGACCGCTTTCACGTTAAAGAAAAGAAACACGTTTCTTGTGTGGGAATTTCCCTTAATGTTTTAGTTTTAATCTTTTTTTTACTATTTGTTAAAATAATCCACATATATTCTGTTTAAAATTCAATCGGTTATCTATTACGCTTCAAAAGATACAACTTTTTAAATGTAGGACAGACAAACAAACATATGTACGTACGGACAGATAGACGGTACTAACCCTACCATAAGGCCTTCTGGGCACCCTGTGGATACGGAACCCTAAAAATGAAATAGGCTTGCTCATCTGTAAATACGAAACATTTTCACGACATTAAGCTAATATGACCTTATATCGCTAGTAATAGATCCTTATAAGAATGGAAACCGTTGCTTGATGTGCGTTGTTCTAGCGAAAGGACAAACGATCGGATTGACGAACAAGCGGACCGGCTTATTATGATTAAAAGTAATCAAAATAGAATTCGGTAAATTTAATAAAATTGGGAAAAAAAAGACTTCTAAAGTACCTACGAATATAGATTCGCGATGCAGAATCCATATCTATTATGTCTACGTAAAAATCGAATTACTCAAATGGAATATGAATAACTGGTAACAATAACAGTTCTTAACAAAAACATCAGTAGTAAATGTTTTGATTTAATTGTAAAATTAACTGCGTTTCCAGATGTGTTGTACCGGAGTGCGAAGCCAATAACAGCACCACTTATCATCCTTCTTGGTTGGACAGTGCTTTGCCTCCTAATGGCAGAGAACAGAGGTGTACTCGACGCACCCTTGAAGACCAATTTTGTGAAGAAAACTCGACATTTTCTGAAGAACTACAACCATGTGACAATTGGCTTTATGCTTCTAGAGACACCATAGTGGCTGAAGTGAGTTGCTGTTGTTGTAGAAATTTACTATATTGCAATAATACCGTAACGAGTGTTACATGGCGAATCTATCTATTACTATATGCTACGATATATTACTTTAATTTATTGTACGGATGTATTACATAATATACTTTTCAAAATATTCCACATATTATTCTTACAAAATTTTACGTTATTAATTGAAATGTGATTTGATTTTCAAAGAAGCATTTTCTGGAAAAGTAGACTCCTTTGCCTTGCATTGTGATCGCTAATTTATATAATGAAATTGGTATATGTACTTAAAATAAATATAAAAACATGAGTACAACATACAAAAATATTCTTGAAAAATAATTTTCTGGTATGGATTAGTACCTTTTTCTTATAGATTTTATTCAGTATAATAATATACAATAGGTACTAGACACTAATATTATTGAAGAAGATTGTAGAAAACAAATTAAGGATAATGATTAATATTTGTTTTTTACGCACATATGTGAAACGTATAGTACGTATACGACTTGGGGTGGCTCGCACCAACTATATAAACACGATTTAAGGATTTCACGTCTCGCTTGCACCAACGATTTAATACTTGGTGCTAGCGAGATGTCAAATCCATCCATAGTGCAAGCCATCCTTTATGAACGGATTCTATTCTAACGGATACGAATTCTAAAGTACAAATTATTCTAGACGTCTTTCAATGTATACAAAGTATAAGTTCAACATTTGCGGACAAAATAAGCAATGACGAGATACGCAGTATGACAGGGTTGCACAACAGTGTTATTGTAAAAATGTAGAAAGGAATGCTAAGATGATTCGGGCACATGGAAAGAATGAGTGATGAAAGACTGACGAAGAAAATCTATAGAGCGAAAGTGAGCGGTAGAAGGAACCAAGGAAGACCAAGGCTGAATTATGAAGATCAAATAACCAGAGTGTTAGCCGACGGAAATGTCAAAAGCACTCGCATACCTAGGCGAAAATGTGTGAGGAGAATGATAAGATTTGAGGAAGCGAAAGAAGTATGTAAGGACCGTAACGCTTGGCGCTCCGTCCTCTCCGACTACCCCGTTAGGGATACGGCGTGAAGATATACATGTCTTTCAATGCTATGAGCAAAGCCGCGAGTGCGACTTGTAATATTTAATACATTTTTGTAATATGTATGTTTTAGAAATACAGAAGTTAAGTAATTTTGAAGAATAAACAAATACGTTATGCTCGAATATATATAAGTACATAGAAAACGGATTGAAAACTTCCTTCCTGTTTTGAAGTTGGTTAGTAATTACTTAATAAATTATTTTTTATAACTATAAGTAAATATGTACATAATACATACATACATATCTTCACGCTGTATCCCTAACGGGGTAGTCAGAGAGGACGGAGCGCCAAGCATCGCGGTCCTTACATACCTCTTTTGCTTCCTCAAATTTCATCATTCATCTCAAACATTTTCGCCTAGGTATGCGAGTGCTTTTGACATTTTTGTCTGCTAACACTGGCTATTTGATCTTCATAAGTCAGTCTTGGTCTTCCTTGGCTTCTTTTACCTAATAATGTACATAATATTTTCCATAGTTTTATTTGTTGAAAAGCCTCGTGACAATCTTCTTCCGACATAAAAAATTGTAACCATGTATTCTTTATTCAACATTTAATTGTAATAAGTATAATTAAGTACACGATTTTCTCATCATTCATTGTCCACTAGTGCGTCAACATCCACAATATACGTGTTATTTCCGTTCCACGGAGCTTGAATTGTATCGTATTTTTGTACTGTACGATTCGTACGTAGTATAACTTTAATGTTTTTATAAGGACAAGACGAACACGTATTTTTTTGTATCTTACAAAGATGAAGGCAAATGGATGATAACGAACTTCATCGGAATGTACTTACATTATGTGAATTGTTACCTACAAAGAAATACTTGTAAGAATTTGATAAGATGGATACGCAAAAAAATAGGTTTAAATTGAAATAATTGATATCTTTTTAAACTGGGACTACTTATTCATTATAGAGATTATAATAGGATTATAATAAACTTACAAGCCTGAACCATGAACTCATTATGTAGTCGAAAAAATAAAGGACGATTTAAGGTCGGCTTTTCTCTACCACCACCAGACACCACGCTATATGATGCCTTCTTCTTCGCACAGTTCAACATTAAATCGCATGTCCAGAAGCCTTGACTCACGTTATCGTTTGAGAACTTGTCGTATATGCTTTGTTTCTATCTACCGACTATCAGAATTGGGATTGCAGTGTATAATGTACTAGCGACATTACCTCGCTTTGCTTCGTTAGAAAGTCTTGTATCAAAATAAAATATAGTCTATATTAGTTACGTACAATGTAGCTCTTCCCTTTTGTGAAAGAGTTTTTGAAATTGGTTTAGTAGTTCCAGAGATTATCTCCAATATACAAACAAACACACTATTTTACCTCTTTATAACATAGGTAAGCAATTGAATTCCTTATTTTAGGTACATCTATTAAGGAATTCAATTGCTTCCACTGATTTCATTTATTGTAAAGCAATATTAAACATTACGCGAGTACGTTAAATAAAAGTTTAAACGAAACCTAATTATAACAAAAACAAGGCGTCCAAATGCGAACTTAACGATAATTGCAAACAAAATGATAGCCTTGGAGAATGCCATCGTAAAAAATACCTCTCGGATCGGAGATCACGGGTATCAGGCAAGAAGCTACAAGATTTTTATGAACTTTACGCCCACCTATACTTTTGATATTGATATTTTACAGATGAAGAGAAACATTTTCATAGCCGTCAAGGTCATGTTTAAAAATCTATTGCAAGTATCAGCCCTTAAGTGATATAGGCAAAATAATATTACATCGTTAAGCAAAAATTGAAACATGTTTCGCTATGTAATTCTTTTGAGTTTTTTTACTTTTGCGATGTTTTTCTACGTATATTATTTAACATTTTATACTTACATACATACATTAAATCATAGATCATTGAATATGTTACACGAATGGTAAAGGTACTAACAGTAATGGGGTAGTCAGAGAGGACGGAGCGCGAAGTATCACGATCTTTACTTCTTTCGCCTCCTTCACACACTTCCTCCTAAGTGTGAATGCTTTTGACATTTCCCTCATACAAAATTCTGGTTCTATTTGATTTTAACTTTTCTTAATTAATAATACGAATATATTCAAAGTGTAAGAGTTTTTCCTTAAATGTAAATAGGATTCAATTAATAAGATAACTTTCACAACATTTCGTGTGACTGGTAAACACTATTTGCGGTTGATTGACAAAAATGGTAAACTCGACCTCGTGGTCTCGCTCTGACGAATTTGCATTCATAATGCGTCAGTGGGTGCGCTCTCGACCGGCATACGCTTCTCTATTACAGTTAATAATAGTCATAGCCTTGACCTTACTGTAAATAAAGTATAACATCTACTGTATTTATAAAAACTACAGAAATGTACAAAATTAGTGTTCCGTGTCTGTCGAAACTAAGTTCTGAACGTTTTTAAGTGAAATGTTTATTGATTATAATTTATAACTATTGTTCGTTACTACCGCTCTGTTCCGTTTTATATAATTTATTGTTATATTTTTTAATACGGAACATTTAATGTTATTGTCTATGATTTCATTTTTTTTATTGAGTTGCTATTCTTAAACGGATTGCAGTGTAAACAGAATGCAGTGGGTTTTTAATTAGATATTATTACAACTTTACAACAAGCAGTCAGTAACAAAAAATCTTTTATTGTTTTATTTTCCTTTTTTTTTAGTTTAAAACCTTCTTTTTATCTTTTAGAGAAAATAATATCGCGAATCTCTTTGAGAAATTTATAAATTTTTGATTGTGTAATAATAATAATATATTTGGTATTGAAAATTTGTGTAAAAATACTTTTTGTTATTTCCAGTTCAACTTGGCATGTCAAGAATGGAAGCGGACTTTGGTAGGCACTATTCACAATATCGGCATGTTGGTGTCTTTACCTATCCTTGGATACATTTCAGACAGGTAAATCACGACTACTGAGGTTATGTAACGTTACGTGCGGTGATCTACTGGATGGGTGGGTGAATCAGTACTCATGTCTAGCGTTTCCGTTTTTTAAAAATCATTTTATACCGTTCGTCCCAGCTATATGGCCGTAGTAGTTAACCTCAGAGGCCAGAGAGGGGCCTTGTAAACTTGAAAACTAGACCTGTGGTTACCTATCGTTCGTGATCGATTTGATTATTAGACTACAATCATTTGAAAATATTGTTAATTTATTTATAAACCGTCCATCGATTCAATAATACGACAGATTGGGTCTCTTTACTAGTTTATATTGAATCAATTGTGTATGCCATGTAATTTGAAAAAATGTGTAATTCAAGTTAATTTACAAGATAAACTCACATATATTGTAATTTGAAAACTTGTTATAAGTATATACTCACAATAAAACTACTAAACGCAGTAGAATTATAGTAATCACTTTAAAAAGGATCGAAATCGTAAAAAGTCGAAGATCAAATATGAGATCGGTTACAATTATAATATATCAATCAATCGATCTTTTTGTAGAACTGCTGAACTGTATTTGTGTAACAATCTAGTGAATGAATGATTGGATCATTAGACTGAATCTATTTTTATATCAATTTGCTAAATACTATATAATTTTAAAAATATTTTGTCCGTACTTGAAAGATCACAATCTTTGAAAGTGAATGACTGATAGGTCAGGTCTATCGAAAAGTGTACGGTAAGATGGCTACTATTTTACCTGTACGTTTCATCAGTTCACACTATGCCTGAGTGGAAGGGTAAGCCTTTCTTATGTCTTTCTTACCTCATTCATGATAAAAGGTCTGTACTCAGCAATACTATCTAAGTAGATTCAGCAAACTAGTCTACTATAGCACCCGCAGTCGGATTCTAGCATAATATTACAGCTGTGATCTATGAACTATCGTCTTGACAAAACAAATGTACCTATTCTGAGATTATTATTTCAATTGGCTAAGTCATTCCGAAGTTACACGCTAACAGATGCACCAACAATTGTATATACGCTTAAAAAAATATATGCTATTACTTATTACAGATACAGAAATCACGAAATGTACATATTTGTATATAAGTTTACATAAGCTTAACTAATGAGTTAAAATAAATAAATGTATCTGTTTTTATTACTTAGGCATTTTGACGTCCACTAGCAATGTTGATATTCTAATATCGCTTTACTTGTCAATTCCTCGGAACTAACCTTAGAATATCAACTAATCGTGAAACTACATCATGAACATAAGCTTGTAGGAATCCATAGAAGAATTGATGAGAGTAGTTCAACTGCAATATTTGGGTTCAGGGTTATTTTTCTTGTTTTGATTTTACACTTACTATGCTTTGAATATTGGAAAATAAATCCTTTGGAAAATAAATAAGAAACAACTTACTGTACTATTAATTAATAGTTTTCACCATAGACGTTATTAAACTTCAGATATCGTGAACTGTACTACGAAGTTTCACAAATAAAATGTAGACGTGTGCGTGATTTAAGAGTGCTTAAGAGATACCAATATCTAGCAAATGTTTTCCCAATATTTTTTATATCAGGCAAAGCTATCAATTATACGCCATACATTCTTTTACCTCCAATGTTATGTAAAATAAAAAGTTTCTCTGGGTGGACAATTCTACTAGTACAATTTTGATGCAGTTTTCGTATTAAGTACGTAGTAGTACGCGTAGAAATTTCTTCTGGAAAACTTTATATTGAATTATTATTATTGTCCCTTTTATAATTCCGTACCGTGCAATTAAAATTATAATTATCACACATAGGTACCTACCTACCTAAATATTAATTTTAAAAATATTTTATCGCTACTCGTGTTTAATGACAATCTCCTCAATAAAAGTTAGTTAAATACGAATTCTTTTACAATTTAATAATAGTTACAACAATTTCAATGAATTTTAAAAGAATATCTTTTCCCATATCTACTCCGTTAGGGATACAGCGTGAAGATATGTAAGTATGTATGCATCTTTTCCCATATTTACCCATTTAATTTCTAGTAAAAGTAATCAAAATATGTCTCGGAAACTTTATTACGAAAAATAGTTTTAAATTAATTTATTATATGAGATGACAAACGATCGGTTTATCTAATGAGAAATGTGTGCCATATTACAAATGAGTCGGCGTATTTGACTTATCGTTACTGTACAGGACGCGGTTTTTGGAGATTTTATAACGTCTATGGTTTTCTCTCTTTTATTATTTTTGACTCAAATTTTATAGGATGTACAATAATTTTTTTGTAACTGAGTTTATGACACAAATCATATAAACCACGGGCAGATGATATTGTCAGATGCGAGCGAATATGTATATAGAATTGTATTAACAATAACCGCAAACTATTCTTTTGTATTGTTAGTAAAGTGTCATTATATTGTTTCACGCTTTTTAATGAGGTATAGCTCGATTAATTCAGTGGTAACATTCTGTTTCTGACGCTTGGCGCATGAAACCGGGGACATATTGTAATCGGGCGTAGTCTTTTTATAAAGTGCTGCTTGTTTAGCCAGCTCATCTGCTCTTTCGTTTCCCACAAGCCCTGCGTGAGCCTTTACCCAGTACAGGTATATCGCCAACCTTTGTTTTGTGGCGTTAGCAATACCTGCACGGGTCCTCTCCGCCAGGGGATGCAGGGAGGTAACATTCTGTTGTAGAGCATTACATTGTTTGAAGTGATAACTAGTACCTATTTTATGCATCCCCTTTATTTTCTGTCTCAGTTAGAAGACGTACTACATATATTTTTTTTTATTTGATTTCAGATGGGGTCGGAAACGCGCGTTGATACTAAGCTGCACGTTAGTAGGAGTAATTGGTTCTTTAAAAGCATTTTCGATTTCGTATGAGATGTACGTCATAATCGAGTTTCTGGAGACAATTGCTGGTGCCAGTGCTTTTCCTGCTGCTTATATTCTAAGTAAGAATACTTAGTACTAATTAAGTACTCTACTATTACTACTACTAATTTGAAAGAGGCAACCCCCTAACCTTTTGGCATCAAGAGCACTAGCCCTTGCTGCCGTTGACATTATTTTTAAGCGGTTTTAAAATTAGGGGAAGTACATAAAAACAATACCCTCAATTTAAAACGTCCTAAAATGTCGAGTTTACTAGGTATTTGAGCATAAAAATTTGATTTCGGATCCCTAAAAGCTGCCTCCCCCTTCTAGGACAAAAACGTAAACAAAAATACATTTTGTTCTTACTCGACTACGGCGAAGCCATTATTAGATGAATATTGAATAGTTGTAAAATGTCAGAAAAGAACATTTTCTGACTTCATATTGTCTCACAGAGTGCGATTTTTACGTAAATTGGGTTTCAGTTTTTCTAAAATACTAGTTCTCAAAAATCTTATAAATCCATCGCATTAGTATATTTCAACTTACAGGATAGTTTGTTTTTTCTATTGATTAAAATGTAATAAATTTGAAGGATCACAGCTCACCATTTTAGAACCGAAAAAATAAAAAATGGGCGAGGAATGAACTATGCCGCACTCTAATAAGGAAAAGTAATATAATTCTTTTCAAAGTACTTATCGTTTGGTTTACTTTTTCAGCTATTGAACTTTTAGGTCAAGACAAACGTGTTTTAACTACAGCCTTTCTTGGAATTATGCTCGTTATTGGAGGTCTTGGATTTGCTTTATTGGCCAAAACTTTCAAATATTGGCGCACTTTTATTCTCGTCGTATATCCACCATCTTTACTATTCATTTTTTACATCTATCTCCTTCCTGAGAGCATTCGGTGGTTGCTCTCTAAAGGTCGTAAAGAAGAGGCCGTGGAAATAATAATGAGAGCAGCTAAAATGAACAACGTGACGTTATCAGACGAAACGATGAAGCAACTATCTGAAGAGAAGATAAAACCAGTCGACGAAAAGAAACAGAAAGCAGAAGAGCAAGGATTATGGACGCAAGTACTGAAATCTCCTATAATAATGACGCGGTTAGCCATTTGTTCGTGGTGGTGGATTACTTGCACTTTTGTCTTTTATGGATTGGCAATAAATTCTGTCACGTTGGCTGGAGATAAATATACCAACTACATGTTGGTGGTTAGTGTGGAAGTGATTGCTGTGGTTACAAATGCTCTTGTTCTAGATCGCATTGGAAGAAAGAGAACTTTATTGATTGCTTACATTCTCTGCGGTATTGCATGTGTAGCAATTACGTTTGTACCAAAAGGTAAGAGGAAACATTTTTGGCAAATGTTTAACATTACTCGCAAGTATTCTTTTTGTGACAAGGAAATAATACTTAGTTTGTATTTTTTACATCGAAAAAACGGAGATTATTATGTTCGTCTGTATGTAGACATGTTTTATTTTTATGCATGTTCACCGATAACTTCGTCAATTGTGGACCCATTTCGAAAATTCTTTTTTGTTTGAAAGGGTATACTTCCGGTATTGGAGCTTCGACTTCGAAAATGCAAGCACATAACATCAAATGAATCGAACTGCTTATAAGCTTTATTAATATTGATGATTCTCTTGTATGTCGCTGCGCTCCAGAATTAGAGAGAAGTTAATTGTAGACCTGTACAATTATTCACAAACGTCGGAAACTCAACTCTCCGTTTCCGACAGAAAACTTTTCGATGATTTTGTCTAAACGCTATTCACAAATCCGAAACCTTTCAGAAATGAAATAATTTAACAGTTCATTTCGAGACGAAACTTTAAGATTCTTCCGACGACTTTTAGTGTCGGAACGTTTCCGTGACACTTAGATTAATAATTTTGGCAAACAATTATTGTCGATTACTGCTTAGATTACGTTTAAATCATAAGGAAAGTATAACGCTAATAATTTGTACCGTGTTGGGGCACTGGCATTACCAAGACGTCGGTTCTCATATATGTATATAGTGTATAATCTATGACGTCTGTCGTCAAAAATATAAACAAATTACGTGCGCGTATGTAATCTAGACAAATTTCGTGCACTTTTTAATACGTTATTTATTGGCTACGCAATCCACAGCTAAACATTGTTTGAGGTATTTGAGGTATTTTTGGTAACACAACAAGAATCAAAATAAAAACATTGTTGTATTTTTCAAATACAAGCATACATATATATCTTCACGCTGTATGCCCAACGGGGTAGTCAGAGAGGACGGAGCGTCGAGCATCGCAGTCCTTACATACTTTTTTCGCTTCCTCAAATCTTATCATTCTTCTCACACGTTTTCGCCTATGTATGCGAGTGATTTTGACACTTCCGTTGGCTAACACCCTGGCTATTTGATCTTCATAAGTCAGCCTTGGTCTTCCTTGGCTTGTTTTACCATTCGCTTTCACTCTGTAGATTTTCTTCGTCTGTCTTTCATAACTCATTCTTTTATGTGCATCTAAGCATTCCTTTCTTTTTCATTTTTACAATAACGCTGACGTGCAACCCCGTCATACTGCGTATCTGTTCATTGCTTATTTTCTCTGCAAGTGAGACAAGACATTTTTCGTGTACCCAAATCTTCCCTTGCAAACACCAGAACCTTAGTTTTTTTCACATTCATATTCAATCCTGTGTGGCAACTGTCCACATCTATCCTTACACAGGCTCTGTGGCCTCGATATAATGAGCTCATAGCCTGCAGTAGGGGACCCTACACGCCATATTCAGGCAGAAGACTCCACAGTTTCTGTCGAAATACTCAATCGAATGCTTTTTCAAGATCCACGAAAGCGCAGAAAATTTCTAACCTATGGCCAGAAACTTTCTCACGATAACACGAAGCGAGAAAATCTGATCCATGCAACTTCTACCGTTCCTAAAACCACCTTGCGCCTCTCACAAATATCTTTCAGAAACACCTTTCATACGTCCAGTCAATACCTTGGTATAGACTTTACTTGCTAAGTCGATGTGCAACAACAGAAAGTTTATGTCTGGGTAGGGTTGGTACCGACTTCAGTAACTGCCAGATTTAATTATATAGGTATTTTTATTACTCATGCGGGATAATAGTATATCGTGCAACAAGTGCGGTAAGCTGTCAATTGCCCACTCGAACGAATGAGCCCACTCGCTTCATTCGTACCGCACTTGTTGCACAATATACTATTGTGTCGTATTTATAACTTCAGTTTTGATAAGTAAAAGATCTGCATTTTGTACTTTTCGGTGTCTTTTTTTGGGGGCGGTTTAATTTTTTTCTTCAATTTTTTAAAATTTATAGCTGTTTTTATTTACGAGCATTTATATTAAAAGTAATCAGAAGAAGATTATGTATAATGTAATTTCAGTTTATTATGTTAATGGAACTGTAATTATCCATTATTGTAGATTTTTTCGTTTTAACTCTCACTACAGTAATTTACATTCCTTAAGTACGTTCTATTACTGTTGTTATTTTCAGAAATGGCATGGCTAGCAACGGTTTTATATTTACTTGGGAAGATTGCTATTACGCAAGCATTTAGTGGCATTTATATGTACACTTCGGAGCTGTTTCCGACGCACGCCAGGCATTCCCTCCTTGGTTTCTGTTCCATGATAGGAAGGATCGGATCTATAATCGCACCACAGATGCCCTTGTTGGTAAATAATTTTTTTTTATTCTTGAAAATATCACAATAGTTACACTAGTCCATTTTACATTTGTATATACACAATACTTAAAACTTAAATACTACACTTGTAAATTTCTCAAAAATGTCTACATTCTCTACACTACAAAATAATGGAATTTCATGTGCAAAATTGTAAGTTCTTAGACCCAGCTGTAGCGGTTTGCGCTGTGCGTCAGTCAGTCACTCAGTTTCTTCTTGTGTATATTTATATGTAATGTATCTACCTATAGATAGGTAGATTAATATATTCTTTTTATTTTGTACAGGCATTATACGTGGAGTGGCTACCATCGGTTCTTTTCGGTGCAGCTGCACTTATAGCGGGCGCTTTGATGCTGACTACGCCTGAGACCTTAAACACGCGCCTCCCTGACACTATGAAAGAAGCCGAAACGATATCTAAGAAACCCACCAATAATCATAATAATATAGAGATGAAGAGTTCAAACTGATTTTTTCGTTATAATCTGTGATTACAATTGCTTTAATAAATAATTATGTACATTTAAAATGTTCAATAGGTAAACACTTAAAATACTGAAAAAAAATGGTCACATGGTTCTGTGTTATAAAGCGATATTTTACAGTTGACAGAAATGCTTTATTATTTGTTTTGTAATAAGACTTTTAAAAGCGATCCTAGTTTAATTTTATTGTAGGAACGTTTGTACCCATTGATTTACGTAATTCGTGTGGGGCTTACGGCCATCTCTTAGCATTATTATTTTAATATTACTTGACTTGACTTGTGGGATAGTTAAGGTAGGTTGAACGGCTAAACATCGCGGTTCTTACGTATTTCTTTCGCCTACTGATCGACTAAATCGATCGACTTATGTAGAATGATAAAACTAATCACTAACCTACTGTCAGAATTTCGAGCTTTTTAAATCAAGTAACATTCAAATAATAATGTTATAAGAGATGGTGGTACGCCCCCAGCTAATTTGAAAATAAAACATGTAAAAGTGTTATACAAAGAAACATTCTAACAAGGTGCATTTATAAAAAATTGGTGTCTCGCTGACGCATTAACTTCTATAGCGATTACCAACAAACTGGAAGTTTAATTTAAGAAATTAAAGATAAAGGAATAAATAAAAATGGGTCCAGAATAACGATTATTTAGTTTTTTGAGTTTCATTTTTACTTTACGTTACCATTTACGTCTTTGTGCCAAATAGTTGAGAAAGTGCAAGGATGATGGAATTAATCGACTGTTTCATACGAACAGACAAATAGACAGACATGACGAAACCGTAAGGTCTTTTTTAGACATTTTGGTTACAGAATCATCAAAAAACAAAATGTACCGTCCTTTAATCAAAATAATTTTTAATTTATCTATTTTTAGTACCATTTATGAAATTTAAATAAACACGACGTATTTTGTTGTAATATAGTTCATTGATTTTATTTGACTTTTTAGAAATAAGACCACATAGTATAATATTATTGTGTTATGAAATTTTCCATTTGGGTTGGACGGAGTCATCAATGTGCAACAAGAAAAATCACCCCTTGACGCCATTTTTACCAGTACGGCTAATCAGCTAGCAAAGGTGAATTTAGACAGTGAAAGGTTACTAGCCCGTTGCCTGTGCAAGTTCCTTATAATTGGCCCTATTTCTCTCTCTACTTTTACAACCTGCGCAGAAAGTTATGCAAAATAGGTTTAGTTTAGCAACTCCAGTGCTCATAGGTATAGCGACCCAGATACGTACGTAGGTACGTGTTGTCGTTTGATCATAAACCTCGCTAGCCGCGGAATCGGCCGATCCCGATTTATCCCATAGGTAGGTACGAATAGTTTATCACGGTTTGCGCGTGCGCCGCCCGTACGCCCATCCTCTTAATATTGAATATAATAACCGTTTACTTGTAAATATTTGCATCCAACATCATAACATGTCCATTAGGATTAGTTTCGTGATGAAAGTATAAAATAACGATGTGGATTACTTTTTATCGCCGCTGGATTTGAGTGGCTTAAAGTGTATCCATATTAATATAAACAGTACAAATTATCTGCTCATTTCGAATGGGAATATGTTTTCTGTTAAATTTTTTGTTAGATTTTGAATTACTAAGTACAGTCTTATTAACATTATGTGTATTATTTGGTGAGAAGGGAAGTATTTCCCTATAAATCTTCCAAAGTGTGGTGTTGGAAGTGTATAGCTATGTCTCGACGGGATGTTCGCGTTGAGCGAACGGAGTACCCCGCACCACCTCCGAGCAAGTGTGCTAAGGTAGGTATTTTTTTTATCAATATGTTTATTTATTCATTCATTAACTTTTACCTGTGAAATGACACTAAAATTGACTCAAAATTCATTGTATTTATTATAAAAGAAAAAAAAAGATTTTGAGAAAATTTCTGTCAAGAATTTTTAGCAAAATAATTTTGGAAATTAGTTTTCTATATACCTTAATTGTACATTTTTATTGTTTGCATGTACATATCAATAGTGTTTGTATACATATATTGTGTATATATAGTAAAACACATCTAAATTGTCGGAAAATACAGATATGTGGTACATCAATATTGATGAAAAATTAAAACCAGACTAGTAATTTTTCCAATCAACAACTACAACTTTTTCAGTAACAATACTAATAATGTACAAAATGCCTGTATATGTTGACTTTTAGGAAGTGAATTTCGAATAGATTTAAAAAAGTGTGAAAAGTCTATAAATGTATATATTATAGCGTCTGTACGTGTGCATGAAAACATACCTGTACCTATAGCTGAGTCCAGCATGCGTGGGTCGGTAAAATAATTTACAGAAAGCGTTTTTGTTATTATAATACATTTCGTCTAGATCTAAACTAATCTAAAGCATGAATATTTTAAATTAGTACTGCCGTAACTTTAATGATTCGTTCAGAATGTTAAATTAAAGCAATTTTAATAGGAATAGACTGCGGTGAAAAACACTATTGAATTTCTCAAAGTTATCTTTGTGCTAATAAAAAATTTTCCGACCAGGTGTTATACTATACGTGGAAATTATGCTCGGTGGTATTTTCCCATTTTGTGATGATCAGCCTGGTGGTCGCGTATTGTATCCTCGGAGCCGTCACGTTTGAGAAATTGGAAGCAGAACACGAAAAAGAGGTTATTTTTATCTTACTTATTTGAAGCATCATTAATAATACTAATTAGTTTGGTCTTTCTAATAATTCATTTATGACTGTCGGTTGGCTGTCGTTAAATTGCACCTTCAGTGAAAAAGTGACTTAATAAGTAGATACATAATATTTTGAGGTATGTACAATAAAGTACTTATATAAATGCTTTCACTGCAATATTTATGTATTTAACTGAAAATATATTATCTATTACAATTTTTAATCTTCTTATGGAAATCCAAAATGCTTTCAAACATGTGTATATATAATTTTAGATAATCAAGTCCATTTTGGTCTGTTTGCAAGAGAAGTAGAAGCTCACTGAAATGCAACTATGTAATAATATATAAATAATAATATTGTTGAGGTTGAGTATAATTCATATTGATTTTGAGAAGGCCAAGATTAACATGTGTAGTGTGAAACGTCGGCGCAAAAGATTTATTTACATTGTCAACAAAACAAGTTGTAAGAAAAGATTGCCGCTTTGATGTGCGTTTCAAGTCTATGTTTTCTGTACAGGTAAAGATGAATATCTCACAAATTCGTAGTAATACCACACAGAGCATTTGGATAATGACTAAGAATGTTCCTCTCTTGAATCAAAGCAACTGGACTGCTGAGGTTGTCTATATGCTCAAGGTAATTTTGAACATACAAGTAACAAGAAATTCGATAGATTTCTTGAACATCTCATTCGCATCCCTAAAAATGAGTAGTTATCGAGATATTTGAGTTTTAACGTGATAAGCGTTAACCTGCCCTTAAATGCTGCTCCTTACTTTTCAATTAGGGATTGCAATCCGGAAAACCGGATTCAGTAATCCGGCGGATCCGGTATCATGTCAGATGTCTATCGGATCCGGCACAAAATTACTGGTTCTATGCTGTCTAAAGCACGCCGTAGATTTAACAATCGAGACTAAGTACTCGTCGATTACTTTCACACTGGAGGTATGTAAAAACAAGCAGAATTGTTGTTACTGGGATATTAGCATCCCGAGACAAATGTATTAAAAACTTTTGTAGTGCACAAGCCTAAGATTACAGTGTGGAGTGCAATGTCTGCATCTGCGACTGTCGGAGCCTTTTTTTTTTAAAACACAATTTACGGTAACGGCTTGGACAACCAAACTGTGACTGTAAATTCGGACAGATGCAGTAGACGATAAAAGATTTTTTCAGACTAGAATTACGGAATAGTCACTATATCAACCGAAACATGTGGTTCCAGCAGGACGACGCAACAGCTGACACAGCTAATGTGTCTTTAAACGTAGTGCTTCAGTTGTTTTCAGAAAAAACATATCCCGCTGCGGTACCATACTGTGGCCACCCAGGTCGCCGGATTTGAGCCTGTGTAATTTTTTCATATGGGGATATTTAAAATCCGTCGTTTATAAGGAAAATCCGGGCACTCTCACGAAACAAGAAAAATATTCGAACCAAAATCAGCATGATTCCTCATGCGCTCTTTAAACGAGTTTTTCAAAACATGCGTGCAAGATTTGAAGAAATCGAGGTCGGTTTCGACCGGATCCAGCCGGATCTGACCGGATTGAAGTTGGTGCCGGATTGTAATCCCTATTCTCAATTTTATTGATTTTTAAGCAACATTTTTACTATCTATAAGGAATTTATTTTTGTAATTCGTGTGCTGTCATAATTTTTTTAGAAAAATCGCCTATGATGTGTAAAAAAAACAGTTCTTTTTTCTTAATTCTTTGTTTTTTATACGAATCAACGACTCGTTGGCAAATGAGAAACATTAAATTCGTTAAAATTATTTTACGTACCTTTTTTTTTATTAAAAATCGAAATATGTCTAAATTGCGAAATTTCGAATAAAAAACATTTAAACTGAAATATCTCGAAAAGTTTTCATTTTCGCACTCTAGTTCGTGATCTAAATCTACTGCAAATGGAATCTATCGAAGAAATCTGTTTAAAAGGAATCTATAATCGAATTTCCTGTCACCTTGCATTTTGATCTGTATCTAAGATTTTTTAAAAGATTTAAAACAATCTTTCGTATTGCGTAGCTTTAATTATTATTCTTCGCTTATGTTGAATGAATTCAATTCGAAAGTATATAAATATGTGTCATTTGAAAGGAATATTTATGTATTTTGTGTGAATTTAGGATTTTGAGAATGCGATCCTGTTGGAGATGAAGGTACGTGGATGGGATGGAAATGAGAGTACAGACCACATTCAGTGGACCTTCACCGGGGCCTTATTCTATTCCATCATCGTTATTACAACCATCGGTTAGTACTTATTTATATTAACCTTTGTTTTCTATTTATAATACTAACGTGTCGTGTTTTACAAAATAGATGGCGAAGTTTGTTGTAATTAATTATAACATAATATTTGATGTTAGCAATCGTTTACACAATTTATCATGAGAAATAGATTTGATTTTACGTGTGATGTTGGCTGGCAGAGAGCCAGCCATTTTCGTCTATTCGTCAATTCTTCTTATTATTTCCACACTTACTCTGAATCTTATTTTTACAATAATTCGACAGATTTAGGGCAGGAAATGAACTTTTTATAAACTTTTGCCTTTGAAACTTAATAGAATACAAAGTACTACATTATTTTCTTTTGTTTATTTTGATTCTTATTAGAACAAGCACATGATTTTCGTGTTACATGTTTATTTAGACTCGTTTTATTACAATGTGCATGGGCTATGTGATCAGTTCGCCTTTTCGTTTCCTTCTTCTTACTTTGTGAACAGCCTGCAAACGATCAGATATTTGTGAGCTTATGTAACTAAGTTGGTATATTTACACACCAAGAAATGTTATTTAAAATTATGTCTATATTCTATACAAACAAACTATGTCTTGAAATTAAACAGTTCATTGCAGTTAATAATGTAACACATATCGTTAGAAAAATATCAAAATATTTACATAAACCTATCACTACAACGATCGTTCAATTTAGATTGAACATAAAAGCGTAACAAATATTAGTTAATGTTAATTAGCTCCATTAGTTAACACGTCAGGTACATCACAGATATTATTTAGTTACCAAAATCCCGTATGGGACCTATATGGCCAGTAGGCCCTCCCGGACCTACTAAGATTTGCCTTCCTGGGCCTATGATACCGGTGGGTCCACCAGGGCCAACAAGTATACCGGGTCTCGATAGTTGACGACTGTATCCAGGTCCATTTATACCCGTCGGCCCACCAGGGCCTATAAGTAAACCTTGCCTGCGCCCAGGTCTACCCGGACCAATTATGCCTGTAGGACCACCAGGACCGACGAGCACAGGACGCGTATTGTATCCTCCTGGTCCAATAATTCCGGTCGGACCCCCAGGTCCAACTAACACTCCCCTTTGAGCTGTTTCACTTGATCCAATTTCTCCTTGTTCTTTGTATTTTTCTGGTGCTGGTCCTATTATTCCCGTAGGACCATTAGGGCCAACTAAAATATGTTCTTTGTATTTTTCTGGTGCTGGCCCTATTATTCCTGTAGGGCCATTAGGGCCAACTAAAATATCTGCATTTTGGTTTTTGGGACCTATTACTCCGGTAGGACCTTCGGGACCGACAAGTACTGGTCTTTTTGTAGGTCCAATATTCCCCGTAGGTCCTTTTGGGCCGATTAAAACTTCTGGTTGATACTGTGATTCTACACGTCCTACCAGAGCCGCTTCATGTGCATGTCCTGGTCCAAATAATCCATTCACTTCAGAGTTTGCTAGAGAGAACGGACCATTGATTTTTTCTTGACCTGGCAATAATAGAGGTCGCTCATCTTCTACTTCGTTAAAGATTTCTGTAAAAATAAAATTTCGTAAAAGTTACAGGTGAAAGTTAAAGGCATGTTGTTAGCAGAATTTGAAGAGCTCTATAATATATTTTTGTGTACTATATTAACTCATGCAAATAAGATAATATTATCAGAAATCTTTCAACAAGCTAATAGTGACTCTGTTCATGCTCTGTGATACTTATAAAACAGCCTTAGTAAAAGTTTTATGGTAACTCAGCTATTTAATTACCACATGTTTTTATTTGTTGTGTTTGTTTCTATTTGTTACAATTCTATGTTTTTTAAGAATCTCTACCCTACATCAGGTATTTCACTACAACTTCTAAAAATATTAATATTTTTCTAATGTTTTTTATGTTCCTAAAAGCTATCAAGACAGTTATGAACTCTTCAATAGCAACTACAGTATCATTTTTTAAAATAACTGATGCTAGGTAGAGTTTAAAAAAATCATTAAAATGCAGATAGTTGGAAATCTGTGAAACTTTATTTAGGTCAAGCCAGATTACATATTAAAAAATATTTTTATTATTTAATTTAAATATTTTGTAAACATATGTGTAATGGAACATGAATTCGGTTAACGAACTGTATGAACGAATAAAATCGAAATCAATCAATTCTATTATCAAATTCAGTTTGGCAAAAGGTTTTGTGGGACACGCTGTATTGTATTATTTTACTATTATATAAAGATAAACAGTTATATAATATGTGGTACTAGTAGTAACTAAAGAGAAATTGTACCTGATTTTTCATTATTTTTGTTTGTTCGTTTATAACAGCATAGGTGCTTTCCGGCTCCGCACGCATTCTGTGCATACACAAAATAAAAAATGAATTGAAAAAGTTAAACGGTTTAATGTACTTACCTACAATACACTACCGTTGATGAGGTATTGAAAACTACAAAATAATTATGAATTACTAATCCGAAATTCTGATCACTGATCCCACTAAAATAAATAAAATTGTAGGGTGCATTTGGTAGAAAAGTAGATCAGAAAGTAAATGTAGAAAAGAAAGTAGAAATATATTAATTACTACGTACAAAATGTTGTTAAATAATAATATTAATCTCAATACACTATTTGCAATCCGTGCGCAGGTTTGCCGATAGTGTCGTGACGTCATACGTCCATGGTCAGTAGGGTTGACAAAAATGACAACAGAAACAGTTACAAAAATAGTTTGTTACAATAAATTAATGATTTTTATGAAAAACTCTCCTTTTACCTATTTTGACAACAAAATAACAAACAATAAAAACAAATAAGTAACGAAAAATAAAATAAAACAACAAGAAAATAATAACAACGAATTAATTTGAAACGAGAGCAATAAATAATACAAATATATGTTTGTGTATATATGTAACAACACAAATGTAGCAACGACAGCGTTGTTAGCGGTACTGATCAGACTAGCGCGGGATGCGGTCGGTGGAAGTGGGAGAGATAGTCATCGGCAAACCTTTTGCGCGCGGATAGTAATTAATTTCATCTTTGTCTAATATTTTATAACATTCAATATTATTATTCAACTCCGGAAAGATATTAAATTAAAATCAATCAACAACTGATCATAGTGATTTCGCCGAATATTCGCTAACATCACGTAATGATGTTTTTGTTACATTGCTTTGTATGTCCGAGCGTGACTTGCATTCTGGCGAAGAAACACATTTGCAAATTGTCACAGAGTCCAAAGTGCCGTCTGAATGAGGATGGTACAGGCTGAAATGAAAGAAAAACAATAATAATTTAAAAAACAATGTCAGAAGATTATAAGTACCAAAAGTATACAGTATAATCGTGTTCGATGAGTTCTATGTATATAGTTTAAGGGTTTAAATGCAAAATCATAATTTTACATAAGCTCCTAAAGTTGGTTTAAGAAGGAGATGTCAAATTTATGGATGGATATTTACATTTGCCACTCATTTATGAAACTTTGCATATGATAACCATGGATTACGTAGCGGTAAATTGAAAAGAAAGCATTTAATACCACAAAAAAAGTTATTGTGACCACATTATTATTTTGGCTCTTATACATAGGACCCATCGATATATTTGAAATAACAGATATTTTCTTTACTTTTATTGATGTACGTTTGACTCCATTCTTGCTAGATGCCTTTTGATACACAGTAACGATAAGACTAAACGGAGTTAAACCTACTCAGAATAAATAACAAACGTTGATAATTGCCTTGAACAAATAAAGTTGAAGGAATGTAGAGTGACTTAAGGTCAGTAGAGTCTTCCAAACCTTAGTAGTATCATTTAAAATAAGATAGTAATCGCTGTCTAAAAAAAAACAATGGCTACAACATGAAGATGAAACGTTTCCTTGTATCTAGTTGGTCTGCTGTTCGTCTGTTTGATATCAAAATGGAAAGGTGGACATAGAGGCCAATGGAGAGAAATAGATAATATAATTTTGAAATAAAATGATTATATTATTAATAATACCTGTTTTGACCATAAGTATTTCTTACGGGGTAAACGGCTTCGCCATTCACACGAAACTGTAGATTTTGCGAATCATGAGACCCAATTCTGACAGGAAATCGACCGGATCCTAGAGGTCGGTTGTAGAAGCCTTCTGTGTCAGAGGGCTCTTGGAATGGCACTTCATCAGCTTGGACGCGTTTGTCGACTTTGTTTCTGTAATATTAAATATGAAATGTACAGGTTACAGATAACATAACATATCTTCACGCTGTATCCCCAACGGGGTAGTCAGAGAGGACGGTAATAATAATAAACCATATTATTTAAGTTAAACCATATTATTACTGTTGTCGTATTATTAATTTGAAATATGAATAAAATAAGTTCTTTGACGCCCATATATGAAATAGGACATTTTTGAAAGGTTTTCTTAGCAGATAGAATTGGAACAAATTTTTATAGAGTAGTTGAGATAGTTGGTTGTTTACCTTATACCTATTTTAACGAGGTCGGTTTGGAAGTAAGTGGTTTTATTTCGTAATGTCATTCTCAGTTCTTTAGATTGCAGAAAGCAAAGAAAATAAAAGTACAACGTGGTCCATAACTTGTAATCACTGATTGATTGTTGCTTGTTACAAAATTTCTAGATAAGGAAGTATGTTTTTGTTTCGTTTTTGCATTTGACTATACATCATTGAACAAAGTCTTACTTAATTCATCACAATTACTGCTTAGGTAAGCGGCTATGAACTATGATTCATGATACTTTTGTAAAAAACGTTTCAAGTAGCTACTTTCAATCTATACATCTATTCATATAAATAAAATGGAAGTATCTGTCTGTGATTTCGAAATAAAGGCTTTTTCCTAGACTTTTATGGTCATTTGTTCGTAATCAAAACATAAACATTTTTTTTGTAAAATTTTTGTCTGATCGTCTGTTTGTCTGGAATAATCTCCGAAATGGGTGAACTGATTACGACGGGACGGTCACTGGTAGGTAGAAAACTTTTTAGAGAGTAATGAACGCTCCTTTTTATACTGGAAAAATATCTAAACTAATGCAGGTGAAACCTGCTAAGAAAAGAAAAGTTTAAGATTATATGTTTGTTTGCTAAATAAAATTATAGTATATTAGTGTACAAATTATGCGACAAATTTTTCTACAATTAATATATGAGGTCGTACAGAAGAATAATTTAACATCACTAGTGTTAATACATAGCATGAAGAGAAGTGAACCTCCAAAACAGCAAAAACCTGCACTTGAAATTTTTTGCCTTAACATGACACGATATTACAATTTTTACATTAGTATTCAGTATCTTAAATGAAAAAGAAATATTAAATAATGAAATTCGCAAAATGATTTAACAAACCGTATAAAATCAAAGCATAAATAAGTTGTCTTCCGAAGTTAGTGACGCAAGCGCTGTCCATTCTAGTGTCAGACTGAGATGTAATGAATAGGTGTGGGATAATAGTAATGTAATTAGAACAGAAGAACAATATGAGGGAATTCCTTAGTATATGTAGGCCAAGGAGTCGAAAACAAACCGAGTGGAACATTGCATGATGCCGTGTTCGTGCCACTGATGATTGCAAATGAAAATAATTGATTATGTAAATTCGTACATTTTTAATTAGATATCCACTGACGTTATGACTAAGGTAATTGTTATTAACACTGACCCTATTTGTTAACTACTTTCTTATCTAAATTAATATTATAAAGAGGTAAAGTTTGTAAGTTTGAATGTAGGAGGTAATCTCCGAAACTACTCAAACGATTTAAAATGTATTTCGCCAATATTTACAATGGACCTTCAGGGGTGACACGGATATAGGCTTTATATATCCCGTTAAATTCCACGTGGGCGAAGTAGCGGGCAACAGCTGACACAATATATATACGATAGTTGTAAGCAAGGATGGGATGGTAGTTAGCAAGGATGGGACGCCAAGTATCGAGGTCCTTACATACTTCTTTCGCCTGCTCAAATCTCATCATCCTCTTCACACAATTTCGCCTAGGTATCACATTTCCGTCAGCAAACAGCAGCTTTTTGATCTTCGTAAGTCACCCTCGGTCGCTTTACTCTGTAGATTTGCTCCGTCAGTCTTTCGTCACTCATTCTTTCTATGTGCCCGAACCGTTTAAACATATGCAAAATCGGTGACATAGAGCTGTTTACTTATTAATGGTTATTGCATGTGATTGTTGCAAGTCATTCAATAAACTATTGATTGCTACTAAATTCTTTTGAGCGAAAGCCTTAATCAATTGCACTAACATTTTGCAAAGTATAAGCAGATCGTCTAGCAAATCAAAGATTTCAAGATCAATAAAGAACGTAAATAGATAAGATCATGAATTAAGAATAACAATTTTAATAATGTTAAATATTTCGATAGTTTTGAACCAATGATTTTCCAATTAAATGACAAACAATGATCGAAAGTTAGGCTCGTGTCAGGAAACTCAGCACCTTAGCAATGTGACTTAAAAACAAATGTGCAACATTACTTGAGGGTAACAGTTGTAATGACTGACTTGTTTCTGGATTGATTTCCGTCGATGAAGCGGATCTGGGTGTCAATGCGGACGGACTCGGCGCTGTCCGGCCATTTCCAGCGTTCTGCTGAAGCCACGCTCACTATCGCAAAGAGATACCATAACGGGAAACCTATGGAAAAAAGAAAAGTTAATTGCTTAATACAGTTTTGAAGCCAAGAAAATTAATATGAGCTTTCATGTTCGATCTGTATGAAGTCAATTGAATAACAGTTAAATAATATTCGTTATAACCTCGTGGTAATCCGGAATTGCGAATTTAAAAATCGGTTTTAGGCTTGCAGTCTTCATTAAGTCTAAAACCAACTCTTCATCTTATTTGTGCCACAAAACCAATAATAAGCTTTGCAGAAAATGCAGGAATGAGATCGATTTTGATTATGGCTATCTGGAACATCTCTATCCAGTTATATAAAGAAAGAATAGTTTTATTCTGTTTATAACAATATATAAATATAAAAACAGTGAAATTTATAAACATAAAAATAGTGTAAATACATTTTTCATTATTTATTAATTTCTTAGATTCTCATAAGATTATTTAAATAATTTCTATTGAAAATCTCAATTGAGAACCTCAGGATGACAATATTTTTAACCGACTTCAAAAAAGAAGGAGGTTCTCAATTCGTTGTTTTTTTTTTGTATGTTTGTTACCTCATAACTCCGTCATTTATGAACCGATTTCAAAAATTCTTTTTTCGTTTGGTAGATAATACTTTAGAGGTGGTCCCATTTAAATTTCACCGATATTGGAGCTTGGACTTCGAAGATACATTAGATAACAAGACCTGGTTATAACCTTTATTTATATTGACGATTCTCTTGTATATCGTTGCGCCCCGGAATTAGAAGGAAGTTAATTGCAGACCTGCCCTAGATATTTATTTAGGTCAAGACCACTCAAAAGGGAGAAAGAAAATTTTTTTATTAAAAAAAAATTAAACCGCCTTCAAAAAAACACTGAAAAGTATAAAATAACTATCCTTTACTAATCAAAACTCAAGTACAATTAAAATAACTATAAATAGGATACACATACCTATATAATTAAATTTGACAGTTATTGAAGTCAGTGCCAAATCAATGTGCAACAACATAAAGTCTATTAGTTTGGTGGGCTTGGCACCGATTTCAGTAACTGTCAAATTGAATTATATAGGTATGTGTATTGTATTTATAAAGTTATTTTAATTTTACTTGAGTTTTGATTAGTAAAGGATAGTTATTTTATACTTTTCAGTGTTTTTTGAAGGCGGTTTAATTTTTTTTTGTTCAATCTTCTCTTTTTCAATTATTTATGGAATTTATAGTTGAAATTGATTAAAAGTCTCAATAGAATCGTTCTAAAGTTGTTCTTTTTGCCCAACTGGGAAGGGGGATTATGTTATTACATTCGTTATTACATTCGTCTAAATTGTAGAAGTGACATAGAGTATAAAATTTCAATATGGCGCCCGAAAAAAAGAAAGCAGAGGGCGAAAAGTATATGCGTATCAAATGAAAGGTAATAAATAGCCAATTCTAAATATATGATAAATAATAAAAATAGTGAAATGCTATAATAACTATTTATATTTTATTTTCCAAACGTTTCATAAGATATCTAGTTTTTACAAAAATAACGACTATAACGAAGGGTTTCAGATATTGATACAAGGAGCAGTGGCGATTTTTTTTTTTAACATTTTTGCTATAAATCGTCTACGCATATTTAAAATTATTTCCATATATATATATATATATATATATATATATATATATATATATATATATATATATATATATATCAAATAACTTGAATCACTAAATTTTTTAAAATATTTGAAAATACGAAAAAAAGCTCTAGATTTTAACTTTCTCTAATCCAAATTTTCACATTGTACTTGTATTATACGTAGGTCTCATTGATAATATTATAGATTCATGTAATTTCAGTTACCTAGATGACGTCAAGTCATTGTCTCTGTAAATGAACAATAACAATTAGTTATAATCAATTACAAGGGGCATGTTTTGTTTAGTAAGTCTTTACTACTGTTATGATTCAAAGCATTTATTATTTTAATAATACGTTTCATAATTGAACCTATTTATGACAGTGGTAGTAAATTTATTCGGTTAATTGTAAATATGCTATAATAATATGAACGATCCCTGCAACTATAAATTAAAAACATCGGATTGTCGCAGATTGAAAATAAATAACCGCCAACTTAAGTTGAACCGTCAATAAAATCTTTCAATTTACGTATATCTTAGACAGTAAGAAGCTGATGTAGTTTTCAGATAAAGACCCCATGTTTTTCATACTGATTATTTTAGCATTCGTTGTTAATGCTTTCTGTGTGCTTGAGACTAATGGAAATAGAGTTGAATGTGCCGCTTTTTATCTTCCCGTGCTGAAAGCCGTAAAAGTGGCCCAAGGGATAGAGTTTACTAGACAACTAGTATAGGCGACGGCCTAGCAATCTGATTTGATTCCGTTTTGCTATTTTTAAACCCAAACTTATGTACAGTTTGTTAGTGTACAGTCGAGGTGCGATTTTATTGAGTCTACGTTTTATCTATCGCTAATAGGAAATAGCGTAAAGTCACGTAATTTAAATTTGAAATTTTGAATTCGGTTCTTGTCTCGTGTAACCTAGTGTTTAGTAAAATTTATTGTACGTTGGTTTCCACTTAAGTAAAACTTTTTGTGTATTGGCGAATGAAAATTGATTATTATCCCTAGTACATCACAAACGTCATTTAAACTTTTTGGCGGGAACGGGTGAAGTAAGGTTGTCATTTTATTTAGGTTTTCTATTTTTACATTTTTGGGAGTTTTAAAGTACAAAAGTGATAGTGTATTGTATTTAAAGTTCTGTATAAGTGAAAAGAATGGAGTAGGTCTAAATAAGCATGTGTACCTGAAGTTCGAGCGCTCTTCCAGGAAGTCCTTTATAACTTCGGTAAAGCCTACTATCACTTTACTGGAGGAGTTTTACGATAGGAAGAAAAAACGAATTTACTTCGAACGTGCTTCATATCGATTGTACTTATTAATACGTGACATTGGCATATGCCTTAATCTGTGCGTCATAACATGAATAAAGAAATAAAAACATAATTTAAAAGTTTTAAATCTCGAAGAAACACAGTCCGTGAAGGATATATCGATCTACTTTATGGATCTAAACATGGTTTCAATCATCACTGACTGACACTGCATTCATCAGAAACCTTTCGTGGGACTTGGTTTGCTTCACAATCTTCCTCCATCCGTTTCTACCTTTGCCTTACTTCATTAAGTATAAAAGTACATAACTAAATAATATTAGTCTAAGCCAGTGATTCCTAAACTTTTAAAATCGTGGAATACTCAATAAATTTCATTTAATTTATGGAACCTTATAGTAAACTGTAATTTTATTACTACAGTTTCAATACCTACCGCAATTTAAAATAGGAGTAAAAATCATTTATTACAAATATTTGGAATAAAGATTAATGAGATGAATGTAATTATTCCACTGCTTCCTATAAAAACTATTAATAGATCTAAAATCGAACCTTTTTATTGTGTAGAACCTCCTATAGGATAAAAATGGTTCAATGTTTGTCAATATGCGTGCTTAGACCAAGTCCCGCGCAAAAAATAATGTCGCCACAAATGACGATAACAAAAAAATTCCAACAATTTAACGACCAATGTTAAATTCGCAGACCCTTAGTGTCTTATATACGGAACCCTTGGGTTCCGTGGAATCCACTTTTGGAATCTCTGGTCTAGGCCACGAGTTGCTTTGGCGCACGTTGAACAAACGAATATTTATATTTTTATATGTCAGTATATAAAACACGCGTGTATCGAATGTAACATTATGTCAAAATTTCAAGCCAGTCGACCAGCGATATTAATAATATGGAAACCCGAGGTCGTAATAAATTGATTATTCCAAAATTTAAACTATGTAAGTTGGAGTCGAAGTTTTATTTTTGAATAAGTACATTCGTTTTTATAATATTGCTTCTCAGAAAGTTTCGCAATTAACAGATTTAGATTATTTATAAAATTATATTGACTAGAAATATGCTATAAAATGAATGATTTCGTTGAATACAAAGTAATAGACGGTAGTAAACTAATTAATGTGTGGTAATAGTCTGGAAATAATCTTCACTGCACTTGCATTTACTGACTTTCTGAATATTGTATTCATATTCATAAACCAATTGTAAAATGATGTTGAAGAAATGATACCTGACTGAATTTCTTCTTGATTTTTCTGTGTCCAGGTTTCCTTTTCAATCCGAGCTAAACTAGATTTGACGTTCAAAGTACACCTCGTAATTGAGTTTACTTGTATTCGATGTGACTTTGAGTACTTTTTGGGTTTCGGGATCACAAACATAAGGAAATTGAATTTTTCTCGTCTGTTCTTATTTGTTGTGTTGCGGTATGTAAGACGTCATTTTTAGCATTTAACGGTTTATATTATGATATCGTGATTTTTAGTAGGTACATAATTTGTTTTATTATTAGGATTAAATGTTATTGCTGGTGAAAACCAACGATTTAATAGTTTGTGCAAGTGAGATGTCAAATCCTTAAATCGAGCTTAAATAGTTGGTGCAAGTCACCCTTAGTCTCTTTATAAATAAAATAATCAAGTTCTTCACCTCTTGCATTGTTATCAGAGTGTGATACCTACACATCTCTGATTTACAATAATTTTGACGAAAATCTTTTAAATTAATTCCAATCATATGACATATTATTGTTAATGTTTACTTTACTTTACTTACTTACTTAAGAAATTCGGTAAATAGTAGTTAAGCTATATTAAAATTAATATCAATTGGATTTTTGTTAAAAATTAAGAAAAAAGTTAGTATATAAAAATATAAGTACCTACTTACATTTTGCATATAATTCTTACAATATAAGACGCAATAAACTAATGTTTTATCCTTAATTCTAATTTAAGAGAATTTATATAGAACTAAAACACTTAAATAGTTATCTGATTGCAGTACGTTATCACTATGTGACCATGTGTTACGCGTATATACGGACAGTATACTTATACGTATTCGTGAGGCGGTGGGCGGACGGTAAGGGTTGCGCAAACCACTCAAGGTTTTTCTGAGGCAACGAAGCCTTTTGTGGTAAAAACTAGCTTATTAACAATGTTATTGCATTGTTATAACATCGTAATATTACTTAGTTTATATCAATGAAAAATTAAATAAATATAAGTCAAAAAATGAAAAACATAGGAAAGCATTATGAGTATAAATAAAAAGAAAATAGGTACTTACATAAAAATATTTTTTAACAATCACGTTATTTAAATTCTTTAATTTTCAAAGGATAACATTTAAACATTACTAATAAAACATTGTTTTCTAAAATATTTTGGATAAATTATCGCATTAATTAATTTCTTACATCGAAGAAATTACAGAAAGCTATTGATATCTCATTATATTTTTAATATTTAAATAAAATTATGTTATGTAAATATATATGTATCTAATATATATTTTATGCAAATGCATTTTATTAAAACTATTTTAACAAAATTTCCTAAAAACATTTAAATAATGCATGTTAATGGTACAATTACATAAATTAGTGAAAAGTTAAGCTAAAAACACTAATATAATCAGTACTTACCGATATTCATTTTGTGTTTCACAAAAAAAAAATTAAATTAATTTTACCATTTGTCAAAGATATAAACTATTTTGGGGCTAGTCTGTTCGCTGCGCCCTCTGTTATGTAACTGAGCTTTGCTCCGCTAGGCTTGCTTTCAGTAGCGCCTGAGCAGGCTGGTTCAAAAGAATAGAGTAGCGCAAGAACTGATAAGTGTTGTGAAAGACGACAGAGGAAACATTGTAAGGCAAAAGAAATAAATAATCATTTTTAATAATAAGCATATGTCTGATTATAATAATAATTATTTGCTCTTATTTTTAAAATTTGTTCGTTATCTGTATAAATATGTAGGTAATTAATTATATTTTAGTTCATGAACGAAAAGGGCAATTCTGTAGAATGTTGAAATACAAATAATAAATAAGTTTTAGAAATTTAAATTTAGCAATGACAGCTTTCTAAGCGGCAACTTTGAGGAAGTCTATTATTTAAGATAATGTGTAGTTTTAAGTTTTTAAATATTAATGTATGTACTTTTTTGTTATTAATAAAGTTCATGAAACTACAAAAATAAAAAGTTTTAGAAATTAGTTTTCCCTGACTACAGAAAGAAAGGTGGTAATATTATTAGAGAAATAAAGTGATAAAATGGTAGACTGAAAAATCTAACGTTTTTTGGTCTGACTGGTAATAAAATTTTAGATAAATTAATTAAAGACGGACAAAACGCCGATATATCGTTTACGAAATTCCACGTGGTGCCTTTTGCTCTGAAATTGAGTTCACATATAAATATTTTTATGTCGTCCAAGTCATAGTGTTTGTTGAAGGTCGGTGACAAAGCGAAGAGCTCTCGCTTGCTACACCAGTTAATCTTATCAGCTACATCATTCTGGGAAAGTACTAAGGTCGTTCTTAATGATGCAAGCTTCCCATGCGATTGTTTCGTTCTCTACCTTTCGACCTGAATAATTTTTGTTTGGATATACCATATACACATATCGATAAAATCCTGTCATTACGTTCAATCTAATTGGATGGATGTTTTGTTACATTTTCGTTATTACGTTGAACAACAAGAAGTCGACCTCGGTGGTATCCGTTTCAAATAATATGACGGAAATTATATGGATTCGATTTTGTAAAAAATAACTGGTAATTTAAAATCTATTTTAAATGTTAATTAGGACGATCGATTATAGATAATAACTCTTAAAATACGTTTTATCTCATTTTAACTGATTGCAATTTCCTGTAGGTACAGAAATAAATATTAATTAGTAACGTTCAATGAATCATATAACATAATAGTCACTATATAATAATACGCAATATTATTATATATAGCGACACAGGCTTGCACGACATTGTTGTTGTAAAAATGAAGAAAGGAATGCTACGATGGTTAGGGCACATGGAAAGATTGAGTTGATTTGATTGAAGATTGACGAAGAAAATCTACAGAGTGAAACTAAATATTTAAACTAGATTTAAGGATTTGACGTCTCGCTTGCACCAACGATTTAATACTTGGTGCTAGCGAGATGTCAAATACTTAAATCGAGTTTAAATATTTAATTATTGGTGCAAGGGAAATGTCAGTTCCTTAAATCGAGTTTAAATGGTTAGTGCGAGCCATCCTTTATGAACGGATTACATTCTAACGGATACGAATTCTAAGTACAATTTATTCTATACGTCTTTCAATGTATACAAAGTATAAGTTCGACATTTGCGGACAAAATAAGTGGACAATGACGAGATACGCAGTATCACAGGGTTGCACGACAGTGTTATTGTAAAAATGAAGAAAGGAATGCTAAGATGATTCGGGCACATGGAAAGAATGAGTGATGAAAGACTGACGAAGAAAATCTATAGAGCGAAAGTGAGCGGTAGAAGGAACCAAGGAAGACCAAGGTTGACTTATGAAGATCAAATAACTAGAGTGTTAGCCGACGGAAATGTCAAAAGCACTCGTATATCTAGGCGAAAATGTATGAGGAGAATGATGAGATTTGAGGAAGCGAAATAAATATGTAAGGACCGCGACGCTTGGCGCTCCGTCTGACTACCCCGTTAGGAATGCGACGTGAAGATATGTATGTATGCATATAATAATAACATCTACAATTGAAAATGTACGCATTAAATATTAAATGTTATTTATGACTGTTAAAAAGCAGGTACAATATACATTCATTACTAATAACTTACTTCGAAATAGAATAATTTCATGAACACATTTTTTTATTGCATAAAATGTAATTCGAAAATTACCTTTTGATAAAAAAAGTATAAGAAACTGGCAAAATTGTTATTTATGTGTTCGGGTTATTTTACCAAGACATTTTTTCAGGTTCCGTAACCAAACGGCAAAAAACGGAATCCTTATAATTTCGTCCTGTCCGTCTGTCTGTCTGTTTGTATATGTCATACCCATTTTTATATGAAGACTATATTGGCACTATGAAAATGAAATTTGGAAGGTAGAAGTAATCTATGAACCGCTATGCAATGGCGTAAAAAAAATTTGAAAAAAGAATTAGGGGTGTCTCTCCGTACCTGTAACTGAGGGATGAAAAAAATTTGTAGTGCACATGAGCATGTGGTGTGTATATTTATATAGGTCTTTAAAAATAATACCTATCGAAGTTTTCTATAGCGACTTTATTATTTATGACAACTATTATCATAGTTGTTGAGATACGCACTTCTATTAAATACGTAAAGATGAGTCCTCCTCTCCTCTAACTTTTAAATGTGGAGTGTACAATTTTGAAAATAATTTATAACAATAAAACTTGAAAAACACTTCCAACGTAAATTGGTTTTGGATAAGATATGATGCGTAATTTTTGAGATATTTTCGTGCTTAATTTTTGAGACACGCTCTGCGAAAGCAGAAGTAATTTTGTATTTCAATGTTATTGACGTAATGCTTTGAAGTGCAAACTTATTTTTATTACCGATGATGATGTTAATGATGAACGTTGAATACGCGTAATTACTTGTAAAACTTCTTTAAAAATTGTTCAATGCTTGGTTTATTTATTGCACACATGATATGATGCATCAAAACTGTGATGAGTGCTATGGCTCTAGTTTCTATCCTAATAAATTATTCTTATTAGTTAAGAATTTAACTAGTACTTAAAATAATTATTTTTGACTGGCACGTTGGCGCAGTGGCATATGCACCTGCTTTCCAAGCTTGAGTCCTGGGTTCGATTCCCGGTCAGGTCAATTTAGGAAACGAACTTTTCTAAATTGGCTTGGAGTCTGGGTGTTACTGGGAACTCCCCCAGAGTTCGTTGTGTGGTACCCATAGTACAAGCTTACTGCTTAGTTTGGGGTCACACAATCTGTGTAATTGTTTGGAGTATTATTATTATTTCATTATTCTAAATCTCAGCATAATGCTGGTAATGAATTCCATTTACGGGTTAAACCAAGTCAATGGAGTCTAAGTATTTAATTACTACTGTCTGTCTGTACGTCTGTATGGTTACGGTCATCTATTTTGAGAAACATTCTTACTGTACAGCAAGTGTTCAGTATTGAGGCTTTTTGCATTGTACAAATATTTTGCAACCCTTTACTTTACGGTAGTAAACTAATTAAACTGTGCCTTTACTGTGCGCCATCCGACTCGCACTTAACCGATTTTTTCTCTTAAAAATAAAATTAGTAAATGTAATTATTTGTTTGTTGTAGTAAATAATGGAATTTATTTATTTCGATGTACTTATTCATTGTCATTAGCAAAACCGTGAAGATAATAACGGATAGTATTAGTCAAAAAATAAGTATATCTACTTGAAGTCCATTTTTTTAACCCCTACTCAAAAGAAGCGTGTTGCAAGTTTGGTGCTATTGTCTATTTGTATGTTTGTTTCTCTGCGGCATTGCAGTGGGACGAATCAATATATGGGTTCAGCTGTTTTCAAGATCTTCGCCTTTTAATCCTGATTCTGAAAGGATCTTAAGCACCATTGCGGCTAAAATTTTTTAAGGTTATTATTATTATCTCTTGCTGCGTATTATTTCTTGTGTAAGCAGTTTTTATTATCCAAAGGTATTAAGATTTAAATGTGGACCACTTTCATTGAAGACTAGTACATATCCAGCTTTTAGCTGAATGTCTCAATCTCTCAAAATGGTTCAATATAGACAAATAATTTAATTTTTTTGTAGAATGGGGTGAAATTCAATATTCTACTGGGTACGCCCTTAATTTGTTTGTATAAGCATAAAACTCATTTTTGGTCCATAAAATTAAGGTTTTTGTGTGGAGACAATTTTTAATCATTTTTCTTTATACGGATAGTACAATTTATGGTTTAACAAAGTAATTCCAAATTATTCTTACCTCTTATTTTATTACAATGCTACTGTGGTATGTAATCACCTCAAGTGCGTGTAGATTCGAGTTAAGAATGACGTGACATTCTCGTCGTAATATTAGTTGTACATGTTTTGTATTATCGTTCTTTTGATACATACCTATTATATCAAAGACATTATTTGCTATTATGATCTAGACCTTGAGCAGAGCAAGCTGCATACTTTTATTGTTGGAGCAACTTTATAGTTATTACTTCAGTTTAAATATAGGTAATAACTTATTATGTACAAATTTGTAAGTATAGGTAAGTTTAACTTAGTCACTCCTTCAAGAATTTACCATTACATTACGACTTACGACAGACGTCGCCTTTTGTAATAGGTACAAAAGGGCATGACATGCTTTTTTTTACCATCCCATTTCAAGTCGTGAGTCATACCCAAATAAATCTTCGAATGGATATAAATTTAATGATTATAATTATATGGATTATCTGACATCCCCGTTAGAGATACAGCGTGAAGATATTAAAAATATTATTTTAAATTAAAAATAACTTCGCGAAATGTAAAAAATTTTAACATAAAAATAAGAATTGCATCGGCCGGGAATCGAACCCGGGCCGCCCGCGTGGCAGGCGAGCATTCTACCACTGAACCACCGATGCTGATAAACAAACTGGTCAAATTGTGTACCAATAGCAGTTTAACGTATAGGTACAACATACGATGACGTCAACGTGTAGTAAGATATCTGTTGAATGCAATGGCACTCACGTGGCACGTAGTGGGTAAATGTTTTCATTTGCTTTATGTCACTGTATCGTGTATTCCTTTATCATGTAACTAATTAATCTGTGCTTTAACTGTGAAGATGTAGTAGGTACATGGTTTGAATATAATATGGTTCGTAATAATTTTAATGTAAATAGAGCGATTAATTTAATGTAATTGTTTATGTTACAATGAATTCGATTTTGGTTGGTAGGTAGTTGGTAATAATATAAAAAATCTTATTAATTATCTAAATATGTATTTGTTAAAAAAGTTTAGCTTTTACATACTTCTACGTTTAAAAAAAAGATATAACTATAACTGCTTCTTTCGCCAACAAATCTACTTGGCTATTCATAGAGGTAATTCTGCCAGTTTGCTGGGCACCCTAAGATATGACAGCTTTCTAGGAGACGACTTACAGGAAGTCTATAATATAAAATAATACTTCGTTTTCAAAGCCAGTGAAGACTAAGGCTCACTTATGAAGATCAAATAGCCAGTGTTAGATGACGGAAATGTCAAAAGCACTCGCATGCCCGCATGTGTGATAAACTGATAACTGATAAGGTTTGAAAAGGCGAAATAAATATATAGGGACCGCGAAACTTGGCGCTCCGTCTTCTCCGACTACCCCGTTAGGTATGCAGCGTAAGGATATGTATGTACATAATACTTGGTTTTAAAGTAAATATTAACGTTTCGTATATAATACATTTTTTTTGACCAGAGTGTAAATCCCGTATAATGAAGGGATTTCAATTTGAATTATATAGAACAACAGAAAAAAATAAAAAATAAATAAAGTCCATATTTTATTTATTTATTGTCAATTCTTTCCAATACTTTAAATGTAATTCAGTAATAGAAGAAAATGAATAATGCTAGATTATCATGCTAAAAAAACATTACAAGCACTAAATAAAAAATTAAGTTTTTAATGTTATATTTTTAAATAACTTAATTAATAAATTAAGTTATTTATTTATAACTTAATTAATAAGTTTTTGTAGCATGATAATCTAAAATTACTCATTTTCTTCTTGTACTGAATTACATTTAAAGTATTGGAAAGAATTGACAATAAATAAATAAAATATGGACTTTATTTTTTTTTAATTTTTACATGCTAAAAATTATTATAAAAATTATCATGCTAAAAAAACATTACAAGCACTAAATAAAAATTGAGTTTTTAATGTTATATTTTTAAATAAATTCGTAAATTAAGTTATTTAAAAATATAACTTAATTAATAAATTAAGTTATTTAAAAATATAACTTAATTAATAAATTAAGTTATTTAAAAATATAACATTAAAAACTTAATTTTTTATTTAGTGCTTGTAATGTTTTTTTAGTATGATAATCTAGACTTACTCATTTTCTTCTTGTACTGAATTACATTTAAAGTATTGGAAAGAATTGGCAATAAATAAATAAAATATGGACTTTATTTTTTTATTTTTTTCTGTTGGACTTAGACTTAGGTATGGACTTAGGTCTTACTTTGTAGAAATCATCTCAAGTGATCAATTTGCATAAATTGTAAACAATATGTTTTTTAGCTAGGTATATTCCGCCCAAAATTTGAAACTTGTTGATTGACACGTACCTACTTCACTTCTCAACGAAGCACCCGTCCTGAATAAAATTTATGGGAATTTGGCTAAAAGTTAGCTAAAACATATAGGAATTTGATAACTGGAATAAGCTTAATTATCGACTTAATTCTTTAACTTTGGGAACTTGGAACAATAAGGTTACATAAGTACTAAAAAAGAAAAATATAACTTAAATTAATCGTAGTCGTAGTACTTTTCGTTAGACATAATAGTGTGTTGCTCAAACTTTTTTGCCGTGTGTGTATATTTATCTACCTATTATTAAAATTTTTAAGTGCTAGCAGATAAAATTAAATAACGTTTTATTTTCTGAATTGTTTGATTCAGCACTAGACTGGACGCCGCACCTCATAGGTATCACAAATACTATTTTTTGTTATATGTATATAATCCTCATAGTAACTAATCCAAATTAGATTAGAACAAACGCTGACTTTAATAAACCCTTAACTAGTCGAAAAACGAATTAATTTTTTAAGTTTGTCTAAGAAGGCTTATTGTCACGTTACCAAATTAAGTTGTTTACGAATGAAATGATCAATGGATCAACGATGTGTGTTCGTTTAATTTCGCTGAAGCAATTTGAGGTTTTGTTGAAACTTGAAACTCTTGAAATTAAATGAAACCGTCAACTGTTTTTTTAGAATGAAAAAGACAGTTGATTGAATGATCACTGATTCGTCGAATCAAAACTAATCTCTAACCAAAATACGTATTTTTTTAAAAGGGTATGGACACATCGCACCTAAAACACAAACCGGGAAGGTGGTGACGATATTCTATGCAATTCTTGGTATTCCTCTAATGCTATTATGTCTCTCTAACATTGGAGACGTAATGGCTTCTTCCTTCAGGTAAGATGTAGATAATCTTTCTTAAAATGTCATAAAATATACATAGTGTACTGTAGTGCAGTAATAAATTATATAGATTAATGAGCTAACTCCTACACTGCTGTAATAGCAATATAAGCTTGTAATAAAGTATGAAATTATTAGGTACAGGCGTAACAGAAGAAAAAATATTTTAATTTGATGTTATTTTAAAATTCTGTATCTATTTTTGGCATCATTAAAAGCTTCTTTCGTCATCGCAACACTTCTTAAATATTTTTCCCCAATTCTTGGGAGGCAAAGTGAAGTATGCCTATACAGTCATGTCTTTCGTGTTTCTTATTCAGATTTCAATAGCACTAGTCTGATGTAAAAATTCTTCTCTTTAAATTACTTATTTTTCTCTTATAACTAAGTCCCCAATACTCCTCCAGTAAAGTGATACTAGGTTTTACTGGACTTAAAAAAGACTTCTCGAAAAACGAGAAAACTTCAGCTGCACTTGTTTATTTCGACCTTCAAAATTTTCTCTAGCACAGAACTTTAATTTTAAACTCACTCGCCGTCCCGCGCCGTGCTTGCACAAGAAGCCCAATTCGTGCAAAGTGCACAGTTCTTCCTTACCGGGAAACAATAATACATAAATATTGTTTTCCCATACATACTTTTGCACGTCTTTTCACTCCCTTACAGATTGAATTTTGAAAAACGTCACAATATGTGTGTCGTTTATTATGTCGATGTGCACTTTAATATCAAGTTTCGAATAAACGAGCAAAAAATTATTGTTATCCACAAACTTTTCTCCCCTTAAGCAAGCCTTAAGCATTGCATTTTGGAAAATGCTGAAATACGTGTTTCATTGTATCGATGAGCACTAATACCTACCAAGTTTCGAGTAAATTCATATGCAAACAGAAAAATATTATTACAATTATCCCACCCATTATCACTACGACTGACTTTTGAAAAACGTCAAAATATATTGTGATTCATTTGTTTCAATTGTGTCGAAGAGTATATTAATTTTCGAGTAGAATGAAAGTATTATTTCCTACTTTTATTTACTTTTTTTTTATTTATAACTACATTGCCACCGTCTTTCACCTCGCTAAGGATTATATTCGCAAAATCCCTTCTTAAATGACATCTACAATATAAAATCAACACCCTTTCTCAAAGTTAATGATTTGTGTTGGGTGATGATGATTCTGTCAGGACTTTGCCTTTATTTACGTATGTAGTATATGTAGATTGTGTACTGAAATTTTGTGTATAGGATTAATATTATTAAAAAAAAATGTAGACTTCAAAATTAAAAATACCATATTTTTAGATTTCTTTATTGGCGTGTTTGCTGCTACGTATGTACTAGACCACCAAAACGTAAGCACAAGCATCGTCATCAATCTATGAGGTGAGTTTTCTTAAGAAAATATTATGCAGTATTTCAAATTTCAATTTGGTGACTACTTTAGATTTTAGTTTTAATCTTGTACTTCTAAATAATAACTTGATCATTTTTTAGAGGATTTATGGTGGGATTTTCTATATAATATGATCACTTTTTAAAAATACCAGTATAATTTTTGTATCTTAGAATAACGCGACACCGAACGACTGAACCAAAAAGGTTATATTACGTGTGCGTAAGCAGTGTTAAGATTAAACAACTTTTATAAATATTTTAAATCTGTAGAATGCAATATTAAATGTATACTTTATGTTTTCACAATGTGTTATGTAATCGTTAATTATATAGGTCGTTATTTTTCTATTTTATTTGAGAGAGTTATGACCTTATGACCGATAAGCGGTAGCCATTTATGGCTCCAAATACATTGTTTCAATTTCGTGCGTTTAATCGATTTCCAAGAATTATTATTCTAGGGCTTATATTCCACCAGACGATCAGTTCGTGGTAACAGTACTCGTGGGTCTACTCGACGACGTCGGCCTTTGGAACGACCATTGGAACGAGCACATTCCGACACAGATTGCAGGTAAAATATAAAAAGTTTGTCTACAGCCATTATATTATATGAAAAAAAAATGTTGAGAATAATCTTTATACCATTGCAGTTTCTTGTGTGATAGCTACCTATAGTTAAAGTCTAGTCTTTAGTATGAGGTCACCCAATTGATTACATTCCCTAAAGTACATGTAATATAATTATTTATTTATTTTATTTATTCCCAATAGTTTAGTTTTTAATTTTGGTACATTATTGAGAAAGTTATCGTAACTAGTATCAACAACTTTATTATTTTTCTTTACGCGTAGATATCGTGACAGTGGATACAGCAGCGGTCGTGTTCGCCGTTCACGATTACCACCACAACCACATACGTCCACCTTCACACGTACAAGATCTCAGCCACCAACTCATGCTAGAGGCTACGGTATTCTAACACAGTGTTATTATAAGTAGTACTATTCTACGTTATATATATCCTACGTAATAATATTAACCTCTGAAATTAAATAATTATAGGCCTAAGAGACGATGACCGGGAGGACGGTTCACCGGTTCGATATGAAAAATATCGAGATGGTTACAACGAAGAAGATGGTTTGTATCATTATAAATTTTATAACAGTTTAAAGTAAAAGAAACAATTTAAAATTGGTCTTCGTTTTTCGTCTCTTTTCAGAGGAATTTCCAAAAATTGCACTACCATTACAAGATCTTCAAGCAGCCCTAAAAGATTTAGATAACCATCAGAAGAAACTGTCGTCTAAACCTGATTTACGAAGTAAGTCATTACCAAGACCTGCCAAATCTAAACCTGAGTATGGACCTCGGCGAGATTTTGATGATCGTAGGCCTTATGAAATAGATGAGAATGCCGATTTTCTAGAAATGCATGATTTACATGACGTCGATTACGAGAATTACAGAGAAAGAAAAGCTATGGAAGAAAGAGAAAAAAAGAAAGATCGAAATGATTACGGTTACAGAGACAGAGGTTATGATCCTGAAGACGATGATTATGAATTTGATAGCCCAAGAAAAAAATCTAAACGTGAACGAAGGTTGGTCTTCACAGATGTATGACGACAATAATAAAATATGGTTATCATCTAGCAATCTAAAGATGTTTTTTTTTTAGAATGGACCGTGGCCATTCAGAATATTACGAGCAGCATGACCAAGATGAGTATAGTTTTGATAAACGTAGAGAGAGACGTGCTCGAAGCGCTGTGTATGATTATGAACGAAAATTGGAAGATGACAGGGACATTGAAAGTGGTAGAGGTCGAAAGTTACGTCGTCTCCATACTACTGATGAAAGTTTGAGGCCAACCACTAGATATGTAAGTGTAACATTAATAAAAAATGTATTTATGTGGTCGATTATTAAATTTATTTTATTTAATGTGTAGACACCATCTCCTGAGCAAGATGATTGGAGTGATGATATAGAGACTGCGCCACGTCGGATTCGACCTCCAGGTTTTCAAATTTAACTTTAATACATACCTAGATTATTAATATCAATTTTCTAATAATTTTTTTAGAATATGTGTTAGTATAGATAATTTTTAAGCTAGTAGGTACGTAATGTACGTAAATATATGTGAATAACAACAATAAATTAGTAACAATGTTGATGCATTCCATTTATATCCCAGGTGTGTGGGGATCCCGGCAATCTGAAATATATCCTGTTGTACCCGAAGCTCCTGCTAAGGAAGAGGTGAGCTTTTATTTATAAAAACTGTATTATGAAAATTAAATTCCAAATATTTAAACTAAATTTTATTGCAGATAAAACCAGTACCAATATGGTTATGTGTTTTTCTAGTAGCGTCATATATAGTAGCGGGGACTTTCTTGTTCAAACGTTGGGAGGGCTGGGCTTACCTTGATGCTGCGTATTTCTGCTTCATCACTCTTACTACTATTGGTTTTGGTGATTTCGTTCCTGCACAGGTACTTGAAAATTATCAATAGCTTTAGTTTTAGAAAACTTATTTTTTTTTTAATAATAACCACTTTTTTTCAGGGCCAAAGTGGTAACGAAGCAGATGCCGTACATTCTATAGCACTATGTTCATTGTATTTACTCTTCGGAATAGCTCTGTTAGCTATGTCTTTCAATTTAGTGCAAGAAGAAGTGCGGGCCAATGTTGCGTCTCTTGCTACAAAACTTGGAATTATCAAACCAAAGGATAGACATGAAGACAGTGACACTGACTGATTAACATACGTATATTTAGCTAAACTAATATATGTGTTAGCTAAACTAATATATGTGTTTTATTGAATGTCTAAGAGATGGATGCTGAAATGTTTTTGATAAGATTTCTTTTTGTACGTTTAATAAATATAATAAAATTGTAAGATAAATTTCATTGTACGAGTATAAAATACAAATTGTCTGGCTTATATTATAATAATTATAATTTACGTGTATCCATATCTAGTTAAACACATGTTTAACTAGATATGGATACACGTAAATAATAATAATTATATATTACGTGTACATACACGTGAATGATGTTTCCACCTTTATAAATTCCTATTATTACATCAATAATTTAGCAAGCATTGTTATATTAATGGTAAAACATTCAGATAAAATCGAGTTAATTCTGGTAAGTAAAGGTATTTTATCTGTTATTATGAACATTGAACATAAATTATTTATTGTTAATTCAAGAAGATAAAATATAGTATCATTATTTATCAAGGCATAAATTTTATAATATGAAAGATATAGATTATGCTAATGTGTTATTTCAGTATTCAATTAGGACGGCTCCACCCATAGCTTAAGTACGAAGAACATCAAATAGCCTTGCTACGGGCTGTTCCCTCTAAACATAATTTATTAGAAATGGCTGAATACGAAAAAGGGGACGATTTAAATAAAAAGAAGCATGATGTAGATTTAGATGATATTTTAGTGCAAGAAGTAGGCCAATTTGGACGATATCAAATTATTGCGTTGTTACTAGCTGCATTTCCGGTTATATTTTCCGCTTTCGCCGCTGGAGAGTACATATTTACTACAGCGAGGATACCTACCAGGTGACAAAGTGTTATATTTGAAATAAGTTTGGAACTTGTTAGTTTTTTGGATATTTTAGTTTATGTGGCGTAGGCTGATTATCAACATAGCGTACTACAGAATCGTAGTTCTCAAGAAGGTTTACAGAAACTTCCACGACAGTAGATACATGTCTATTTATAACCTACCTACTACCTAATTTTTCGTATTTTAAAAGATTAAAATACCATTGACACTTAACGAAGAAGATTTATAATTACATTAGCACACGTGTTGTGTCTACGAAAGTAGAGACCTATTGACTTTTGTAATCAAATCCCCGCTTGAAGCTAGGATGGATCACTAACTTTCTAGTCTGTTTATATAAAAATTGATTTGTATGTAACTGCTAAATTCCAACACCGTTTGACAGATCACCATGAAAATTGGCAATTATATGTGTTTTTTTTTGTAAAAATTTTTATGTTATACCCTTGGTTGTAAGTCGCCACTACGTGGACGAAGTAGCGCAAAAAAGTTAGTTATGTAAAAATAAACGAATTTTTTATCTGGTGCAACTACTTTTAAAAATTTTTTACATTAGTACTCTCAAAATTATTCTAATTCTAATACTTACAGTCATGTGATAAATTCTTAAAATCTTTAGCATCCTCGAAGCATCCTCAGGATATACCAGAGATAGAATTGGTCAGCTAACCAGCACCGCATTAGATGACCGAATCTTATCTCTGGTATATCAGAGATAGGATTGGTCAGCTAAACAGCACCGAATGAACTGACCGAATCCTATCTCTGGTATATCCTGAGGATGCTTCGTTGAGAAGCGAAACATGTGTCGATTGGAGGTTTTTGGAGTTTGAACGGAAAATAGCTAAAGATTTTAGGAATTTATCACATGAAATGGATTTCCGCAAAGTAAAACCTGAGTCTATACAATAACTTACATTCATGTTTATGCTTTCAGGTGTTTAATCCCAGAATGTGATACTGAAAATCCAGACTTCGAACAACCATGGCTCTCTTATGCTATACCAAGTACAAGTGATACAACATTCGATAACTGTCTTCGATTTGATTCAAACTATACAACACAAGATATTGATAGCGGTACTTGTTCTGCTAACCTTTTTTACAGGAACCGAACTATAGAATGCGAGCAATATGTATATGAGCACACGAACTCTGTTGTTTATGATGTAAGTAACTTGGAAGATGTTACAGAAAATAAATATGAAAATAATGATGATCTTAATATTTCTTAGTCTTTCATCCGTCGCTATACCACGTTATATTCACAGTTCAGCAAAGTTGACCATTTTTAAGTGATGAATTCTTGTAGTTTTAAGCTACATATCTTCCGCCTGAAATAATAAACTTGTTGATTGGTAACTAATTTACTGAGTAACTGATTCATTAAAATCTTGGGCAAAAAATAGCTAAAAATTATAACAATTCATCATGCAAAATGTATTTTCGGAAAGTAACACCTCAATCCATACAATGATCACTTTTAGTTTAGATATAAATAAAGCTGTAATAAATAAGAAGTCATAATCTATGTAAATAAAAAAGATCGTACATAATAATTATATTTTGTATATAATGTTCCAGATTCATTTAATTATTTATTTCTTTTAAGTTCGGTATGGCGTGCGATGAATGGCGTCGCTCCCAGATTGGCTCCATTCGAACAATCGGCACACTCCTCGTGCTTCCTATAACTGGCTATATTTCCGATCGTTGGGGACGTCGTGTTGCTCTAACCATAAACGCTTTTAATACTGGCTGGATAGGTCTAGTCAGATCTTTTGTTAATTCTTATGAATGGTTCCTTGCACTTGAAACGATCGAGTCTACTGTAGGTGCCGGAACATATTCTTCATGTTATATTTTGGGTAAATATAAATTACTGCATTGCAATATTATTTCTAATTAATTATAAATGTTAAAGGTTCCTGTCCTACATGTATTTTATATAATATTATTTATTTTTGAAAGCACATGCTGTGTACGACTATTAATTTTAGTTCATCACTAAGGAACTGAATGCTTGAAATTTTATAGTGATAGTTTTTTCTACGCTTTTAAAAATACAAACGTTGATGGGTCGTTATAAAAAATATCTATTATTATAGATATTTTTATAACGACATCAACGTTATAAAAATATCTACTTACAAACGTTGATGTCGTTATTAACATATCTATATATAAACATTATAAATTTAATGAATTTCATTATTATAAATAAGTGCGTTGTTATAATAAACTATCCTTACTAATACATAAAGTAATATGTAATGTTTTTATTTATGCATACTAATTGACGAAATAAAACAAAAATAACTGCTTTCTGTTTCAGTGACAGAACTCGTGGGCCCTAAATACCGTGTAGTAGCTGGAGCTACCATGTCAACAATGTTTGCACTCGGACAAGTCATACTTGGCTTCATAGCATGGGGTGTTCAACCGTGGCGAACTCTAACTCAAGTTCTTTATGCTCCACAACTTCTGGTGGTTTGTTACTTCTGGATCCTTTCTGAATCAGTGCGTTGGCTTATGAGTAAAGGCCGATATGAAGAATCGGAAAGAATTCTTAAAAAGGCTGCAAAAACTAACAAGAAGGAGTTGTCAGAAAAATCTTTAGAAGCTCTTCGAGCTAAAGCAGAAGCTGATAAACTCGTCGAAAAGCCGAAAGAAGAGTGGTTACCAATAATTATATTGAAATCTCGTGTACTTTTGTCTCGATGCTGCGTGTCTCCTATTTGGTGGATTACAAACACTCTTATTTATTATGGGATGTCAATCAACGCTGTGAATTTATCGGGAAATCGATATTTAAATTATATTGCTGTTGCAGCTATAGAGATACCCGGTTATTGGACAGCAATTCTCTTATTGGATCGAATAGGAAGAAAACCGGTCTTGATAGGTGGTTATTTCTTATGCGCTGCTTGTCAATTTGGATTTGCTTTCTTACCTGAAGGTAATATTCCATTATTTACTTTGATTTTATTTGCTTACTATTCGATTAGTAAATACCTTCATCTAAAGAAAACTAAGTCGGAGAACATGCCCATTATCGGGAAATCCTTGATTTCTTCCGTTTAGTTTATTTTAGTTAATGTTATTATAGTTATTAGAATTAGTAAAGTCTGCCAGTTTTCTTGGTTTAACAGTAGATAGTAAATTGCAGTGCGCAGACCATGTCGGGGCTTTGGCTAGTAAGCTCGGTTCCGCGATATATACCATTAGACGCATTAGGCAATTGACGGATGCAGATACGGCTAGGTTCGCGTACATCGCATCTTTTCATAGCCTAATGTCCTACGGCCTTTTGCTGTGGGGATCAGCGGCGCATATTAACTCGATTTTTATTTTACAAAAAAGAGCGATACGTGCCATCTACAGTATGAATGCACGAGAATCACTAAGAGATCGTTTTAAAGACTTTTCTTTGAAATAATTATGTATACGAAGAAAAATATAGCTGTATTTATAAAGAAAGGCGATATTGGTAGTATGGAAACTCGAGGTCGTATTAAATCGGTTATTCTAAAATTTAAATTACGTAAGTCAAATGTTTCATTTTTGGGTAACTGCATTCGTTTTTATAATAAAGTTCCTCAAGAAGTCACTCAATTGACAGAAAATATATTTAGATTAGTTATAAAACGTACATTGATTAGACAATCATACTATAAAATAAACGATTTCGTTGAAGATAAAAAAATTGTCTGGAAATGATCTTCTCTGCACATGCATTTACTGGCTCTCTGAATATTGTATTTTAATAAACCTTTTGTAAAATGATGTTTTGAATGATGGTTATTCTCACTGTCCAGGTTTTCTTTTCTTTTCTCTTTGAACCGAACTAAAGTAGATTTGATATTCAAAAATACCTTATAATTGGGTTTACTAGAATAAATTGATTTGACTTTGACTTTGGTTTTATCACATTTTGTTTCATATCTTGCATTTCCCCCATTTTCGCTACATTTACATTCCATCACACTTTTTTTAAGTCGCTCTTATTCCTCATATTTCGTTTTCTCACATTTTAAGTCTACATTGTCTCCTAGTATGATTTATTTGATTTGAATTATATTGACTGTGACTTATGTCCTCTACAAATAATAAATTGAAACAAATATATATGTCGGAAAAGACACGGGGCAATTCGTGCTTTTGCAACTCAGCCATGAGAAATAGGTACTTAATCTTACAAGAGGTGAACTACTCCATAAAATACAACGTTAAGACAAAGTTAATGTGCAAACGACGGAAAACTCTTTATAACAATCATTACGTAGGTAATTGGAAATTTAATAATGGCAAACGATCCGTCGGAGAAATGCTATCGCACCGGCCGCCGTAGTCTAATAGACTCTCAGCGCCGGCCCCGACGTTCCGATAGCGCGTCATCGGAAGTCGCGCTTTGCCATAGTATAGTCAAATGAGTGCCTTTTATTATTTCCACGGACATATATGTATAGTATCTTTCACTTCTTATGAGTCTAAAATCTCAACAACTACGCACTTCGTTTACGTTTTATTACTCTTTCAGTACCTTATTAAACTCGTAACATTAATTATACTTGGGCTATCGTTACATAATTTGAGATAGACTAACTAACAGAATAACTTACAAATGTTTAACTGAAATTTAACAGATTGGAATTATACATACAATACAACGGTGATGGTACTTACTAATTTCCAAAAAGATAAACACACCCAAACCTATGCATAGAACTGTTAAAGTTCTAATAATTGTTTAATGAATAACGTTAGTTAACTGATGGTTAAAATAATATTCTAATCGCCTTTTAAAATTTACTTAGCTAAGTGCACAAAAAATGTTATACACAGGCAATTTCTGTCAAACGTTACGATAAAAGACCCAAAATTTAGCTGAGAACATGAGACATTTCTTCTGCCGAATTTACCATTAAAAAAGTTATCGACCCCCATGGGTGTGTACAAGAGGAGTGTTTAGGAGGTTCAGACTCACCTTAGCTTGTGCTAATTTTCAGTATGTCGTACCCGTACCACAAAATATTTAGTAGTTGCGTGATTGGAGGTTACGTAATTTCTAATTGATTGATTTAATTGAGGTTTAGAACTCTATCTTTTTATGGCATGAAATCCTTTGTGCATTGCTGGACACCCCCATTTAAAAGCTAAAGTTACGTCCGAGGAGACAGTAAAGCCTTATTTCAGCTATTGCGCCATTATCTGAATAGATACAGGAATACCACTTTCTCGTATGCATTGAATTATACTTCATCCTCCTTTATAATTTATTATAATTTTTTTTTTCATATTTTCTTTTGAAAATGTGAACTCCTGTAAATGGGAAATGTTTTGTGTAACATAAATAAATCGTCAAACCGTTACCTAAAAATCAATTACAACGATAAACGAATGAAAATATAGCTGACCGAGCACGTTGATCGACAAAGCAGATCACCTGTCTGACTGATTATTGACCATCATTTTGCTGCTTAACAGCTTATACAAGGTCCAAGGGCGATTTAAACTGACAGCTACTCTTAGATGATTAATGCTAAGTTCACATTGATTACTTTTTAAGTTATTTGAGTAAGGCTATGAATAAGACTGACGGTGTTAGAATAACTTAATATATTGAAACTAAAACAAAAATTATAATATTTTCAGGTATGGACGGCTTATCAATGGCTTTGTACTTGATCGGAAAGTATAGCATAGCGGTAGTCATGACGTCGGTGTATGTGTATACAGCTGAGCTTTATCCAACTAGGTACCGACACAGTTTGCTGGCATTTTCATCAATGGTAGGGCGGTTAGGGTCCATCACTGCACCGCTCACACCGGCTCTTGTAAGTACCGTATATAATATTTTTATAAAAATGGAACTGTAGAAACGTTTGAGATAATAAGGAAGAAATGATGTTTGGATTGGCTTTTACTCGAATATGGCGAAGCTAACGTGATATAATATGTAGTTCACCTGCGTAGGTAAAACAAAATAGGGTAACGATATCTAATGTGGCGGATGCCCTAAGATGACAAAATATTTGCCCTAAGATGACACTTTTGGGACTCCCCCTGATGTGACAATGGGAATGGAAAGAACAAACTTTTTTAGAATTTAAGCCTCTTTGTTCATTCGAGTTTCTTTGAAAAAGTAGTAAACGAATATCTATGCAGATTGTGTTAAATACGTAAGTCCTAGTTACTTAAAAGCGCTAAGTGGGTTACGGTGTTACAGCGCATTCCGTAGGAAATTCCAGAGCCCTCCGACATACGTCCAGAATGAACTTCGCGGGGATTTTATTCGATAAATAATTCTATATAATAGAGTCTTACCTCTATGAGCATATTAAGTTTCGAGTGACAAATACATACACATTCATACATATCTTCACGCTGTATCCGTAACAAGGTAGTCAGGGAGAACGGAGCGCTAAGCGTCGCGATCCTTACATACTTCTTTCTTCCCCAAATCCTCCTCACATGATATATACGATAGAGTTAAATGTGGTAGATACATATAGGAATGGAACGCTCAAAATTTTACTCCAATTAATTAATTGATTTGTATTTAAACACTCCGTGCTGCAGTCGTAAAAGGAAAATAGAAAAAATAAAGGGACGTGGCGCGCTTGAGTTTTGATTTATACAGTTTCGCAGCTGTAGTGGGAAACAAGCAGTCGGCCGTTCTCCTTGATGACGTCACGAACGCCGTTGCGCTCTGCTAGAGGGCGTCAGTTCTTCTAATAATAACAATACTCCAGATAATTACTCAAATTGTGTGATCCGAAATCAATCACTAGGCCTGTACTGTGGTGTCCACACGACGAACTGGGGAAGCTCTCAGTAACACTTGGACTCCAAGATGATTTAGAAAAATTCGTTTCCTTAATTGACCCTAACGGGGATCGAACTCGGGGCCCGGCTTGGAAGGTAGATGATCTGCCACCGCGCCAATAGGCCAGGCAGATTCTTCAAAAAGTCTTGAAAACGTTTTTACAGGCGTAATGCGCCTAGTGATATTCGATATCCCTGATCTTCTGTCTTGTTAACAAACAAGGCTGTTAGGTTAAAAAAATCTATTTTCAGGAAAATGCTAAGAATATCGTTTTCTAGACTTGCTATTGAAATAACCAAAGTTTTGTTAAAACGATTTTAGAGATCCAATGGATTTGCTATGTATTGCTGAATCTTTTCTTTGTCTCTAATGTTGACGAAATATTACTGCTGGATGCTGGTGTATTATATATTATGTATTTACTACAAGTGCTATGGTTAATCGCTTTACTTTACAACTCATGTCTTATACTAATTCTTACAGCTATTTATATCGAAGATGTACGTGACAAGTTCCCTTGCAGCGATGCAAATATTCAATTTGTAGATCGCGCACAAGATTTGCTGTGTCAGAGTAATATTTGGCACACTATGGATAATTCTTTATCTAGTTTTTATTGGCCGGTTTTTTTAATCGCAAAAGTAGGTATTATTCTGTGTAATCAACTAGAATCCACGCGAACGAAGCCACAACGGGACGATAATATTACATATACATATGTAGTATTATAAGAAAATATAATAAAATCAATTATTTCTCTATTACAGGCATTGGAGGTATGGGAACCTTTTCCTTCAGTGTTGTTTGGTAGTTTCTCGTTTTTGTCTGGTATACTCATATTTACTACACCAGAGACACTCGGCACCAAGTTACCCGATACTGTAGAAGAGGCTGAACAAATCGTTAACAGAAAGGTGTACACTTGATCTCAAAAACTTATTATAAATACAATGATGAAACTGCATTCACTAATATAGAATTGAAAAAATCACATTCGTTTTTTTTTAATTTTGCTGTCTAATAGGGAACAAAATACTGAAACAGTTCATGAAGAAAACTTTGAAGTAGAAGATTGTTACTGTCTCGAACCCAATATTTGACTATGGGTTTAAGAATTTACTTTTTTATAATATACTTTGTGATTTCAGTGATTTGTTACAAAAATGATAATTTTAATTTAATTAAAATCAAAAAGTGATAATTTGTCAGAGTTAGAATCATACAGTGATAATTAGCAGTTGTATGGGTCACAATGTGATATTTTTATTTTTTAAATAATAAAAATAACTTCTGAACTGTAAATCATTTTTTATTGTATTTTGGCAGTTTTGTACTTTAACCAAATATCTAAAAATATAAACAAATATTTAAAAAAAAAATTAAACCGACTTCAAAAAAGAACACTGAAAAGTATGAAATAACTATCCTTTACTAATCAAAACTTAAGTACAAAAATAACTTTATAAATACGATACAAATACCCATATAATTAAATTTGACAGTCACTGAAGTCGGTGCCAAGCCTACTAAACTAATATACTTTCTGTTGTCGAACATTAATTTGGCACCGACTTCAATAACTGTCAAATTTAATTATATGGGTATTTGTATCGTATTTATAGTTATTTTTGTACTTAAGTTTTGATTACTAAAGGATAGTTATTTCATACTTTTCAGTGTTCTCTTTTGAAGTCGGTTTAATTTTTTTATAAAATTTTTTTATTTTGACCTTTTGAGTGACCTAGGTCTAAAAAAATATCTAGGGCAGATCTGCAATTTGTTTATTTTCTAATTTTGGAGCGCAATGTGTTAACTTCCATTCTATTGAAGAGCTTAAACCGTGGGATTTCACTATAAAGATGCGAACAGATCGAACATGGGATATTATTGCCCATAGTGGCCATTATCAATATCATATCAATATCAATCAGTTATAAAAGAACAGTGTAAAGGTTGCATCATAATGACACCTTAGCAGTATTCTTACAATCCGAAGACGACAGCTACCAGTCATATTCTCTGTCCGCCACAAGACTGCCTCTACTGACTGAATTTATTATATCACAGGCAAAGTTATATCTTCTCCCTACTACCATTATACCATGTAGGGACAACGATAATTAACAAATGTCACACAAGAGAATCATCAACATAAATGAATAAAGGTTATAACCAAATCGCGTTATGTGGTGTATCTTCGAAACCAAAGCTTCAATGTGAATGAAATTTCAATGGGACCAATCTGAAAGTATATCCTTTCAAACAAAAAAAGAATTTTCCAAATCGGTTCATAAGTGACGAAGTTATGAACAAACATAAAAAAAAAACACATACAACCGAATTGAGAACCTCCTCCTTTTCTGGACGTCGGTTGATAATGTATGTTCAGAAGTAATTCTCATTTTTCTCGGAAAAAGCAAACATGTAATTTATCACTTTTTGTTCCTAACTTCCTCGATTATAATTCACTTATTAATTAACCTTAACATAAAAATATAGGGACCCCGTTAGGGATACAGCGTGAAGATATGTATGTATGTATGTATATAAATATAACGGATGTAGTCGCTAAATAACTTTCCTGTAGAAAATATGTAGCTTTTGTAAGAAACGCATTCGCTTAGCCTTTTATTCGTTGATGTTAATTGCAAAATTGGTCTCCGCGAAAAGCCCTTTTATTTTAACGGGATCATATACAGCCTACGTCCACCCTGAATGGCCATTTTAAATATTGGAGAAACAATTTTTGAAATCTGATGAGTGGTTTCGGAAAAATTATTGTGGACTGTTAAGAAAAAAGATAACGTTTAAACAAAGTAGTGTTTCGTATTATATATACATACAGGGCGAAGAGGCACAAAGGCGTGGGTAGGCACCTGGCGAGATGGACCGAGGCGTGTGTTGCAAGAGGCCTACTTTCAGCATTCGGCGGCAATGGGCTGAAGAAGAAGAAGATTATACACATACATAAAAAAACTTGTACCAGCTGCGTTATCCTCTTGCGTAGATCATAGGAATCTGTTAAGAGAAAAATCAAATAACTAATAAATAAAAATAAATAAAATAAAATAGATTTTTATTCGAAGTAAACTTCGTAAAGTATTTTTCGAACGTTAAAACAAAGACTATTAATTGACAGTATTGCCCTCTTCGTAAGTCCTAAAATTACAGCTTTTTTTCATGGACACAATAACCTGACTAGACCAATTTATCCCTAACAATATCTTCTATTTTATAATAGCCTTTCGAGCATAAAGTAGCTTTAACAATTTTCTTAAATCTAATGTCTGGTAGTGCGATTAATTCTTCAGGTAAAGTGTTATAAAAGCTAACACCGCCCCAATAAAAGATTTGCGTACCTTTGCCAATCTAGAGTCCTTAATAGCTAGTTTATTTCTAGACCTGGTATTCCTATTATGAATATCACCCACCCTTCGGAACCTGTGTAAATTCCTACGTACATACATAATATTCTCGAAGATATACTGACTATAGACCGTAACAATATTAATATCTTTAAACTTTTCTTTTAACGAAACTAAGATTCTAAACAATAAATAGATCGTATCGCTCTTTTCTGTAAAACAAATATCGTTTGCATATCGGCTGCGTGACCCCAGAGTAATATCCCATACGACGTTATATTGTGAAAATAGCTGAAATTAGCAGTTCTAGCCGTCATCTACTAATATGACATCAGCAAATGCTGCCGAGCTAAGTCTTCCAGCCAATAATTTAATATGAGGACCCCGTTGTACTTTATTGTCTATAGTAATGCCTAGAAGTTTAACAAAATCTACAAAATTTAGTATTTTATCGTCCAAAACAATATTAATGTCAGAATCATTAAACGTTGGGTAAAATAAATTTAACAGACTTAGTTTTGGCAGAATTTAAGAGTAAATTATTTAAGGTGAACCATTCCAAAACTTTAGCTAGTATGTTTTCCATTTCCATCATAATTAGTGGCCTGCCTCGGAACTTTGAATATGAGAGAAGTGTCGTCATTGAATAAAACTATATCACCTAGTTTCTGCACAAGGAATGGCAAGTCATTAACATAGATTAAAAATAAAAAAGGACCCAAAATCGATCCTTGGGGGACGCCCATTTTTACAATGGATCCTTTCGATTTAACTCCGGTAATATCAACTTTCTGAACTTTTTCACTTAAATACGAATTGAGCAGCTCCAATGCCTTGTCTCCTAAAGCATAAAATTTGAACTTACGTAAAAGAGTATCGTGAACCACGCAGTCAAAGGCCCTAGACGGGTCACAAAAAACACCAATAGCATTTTGTGAGAGCTCCCATGCATCAAAAATATGCTCCTACAGTCTAGCTTCAGCACCGATGGTGGACCTACCTTTGCTAAAACCATACTGCTCACTATGAAGCAACCTATTTAAAATTTCTTGATAATTTTTATTTACACAAGGCTCCATATTGAGAGGGTGAGCATTCTCTAAAACTTTTTCTCTAAAAGCATGCATTTTTTTATAAGTAATGGGTCTGCAAAAAACTTCGTTATTGTTTAAGAGTTTTTTGTAATTAAATTTAACAATTTGACTTTTATTCAAACTATGTCGTTTACTGATTTAATATAGACACATGCATACATACATATTTTCACGCTGAAACCCCAACGGGGTAGTCAAATAGGATGGAGCGCCAAGCGTGGCGGTCCTTACATACTTCTTTCGCTTCCTTAAATCTCATCATTCTCCTCACACATTTTCGCCTAGGTATAGGTATGCGAGTGCTTTTGAAATTTCCGTCGGCAAACACTCTGGCTATTTGATCTTCATAAGTCAGCCTTGGTCTTCCTTGGCTTCTCATAGCTAATATAGATAAAATGCATAAACCTATAATTAGATTCGATTTAATAAGATTTAGGCACTTTGTTGTCCAAACAACTCACGTAGATTATAAAAGTCTTTCACAATTATTTTCAAAGTTGCCTTTTTGTTATTGAGAATTAATGTTAATAGACATACGAGTATAGTGTCGCAGGTTTTTTCATGTAACCGTTTGAAAGGAACTATTTCTACGATACGTTATTTTCATATTTTACGAATAAAAGGATTTACGTTTACCTGCCCTGGCACGCTATGAAAGCTTTCAGTAAGCACAACATTTTCAGACTTAATCGACTAAAATCATTATGGTTCGGCTAATTTGCACAAAATATTCTTAAATTATTTACTTAAACCATAAACCTTACTTGTGAATCAGTCTATAGTAAAAATAATAAAAACGACGTATCCCTTTTTAAGAATATTGCACGTACGGAGGAGTGTGAGATTTAGTATAGTTAAAGAAATTACGGAGAAGAAGTGCAGAAAGCTAAAATTTTTAATATGTGTTACCAATGATATTATAATACAAAAGAGGTAGATAGGTTACCTTAGTACTAATCCAAGTAAAATATTGTCCAAGGTACGTTACAAAGTGAGACAAATATACATTGCACTGCGTCGCTATGCGTTGTAAAACATAATTGCATTTCAAACTAACAAATCACATAGCTCTCTAAATCATCGTGATTGGTCAATTTCAATTTCTTACTACATTTTAAGCGAATCCGTGACTATTTCATAGAATATTAGTAATTAATGCCACAGAACAGACATTTAAAAAAAATATGATTGATACCTAATGGGACTAGACAGTAAAAAATGATGTTTGCTTTTTTTCGAATTTCGTTTTTCTTGAATCACATATGAGACATGAGAACATATTTATTTAAAAAGATCGTCAACATTTTTTAATTATAAATTTGAAAATGATGAATCATATATTATTGCTTTTAATAAATGTAAACGATGATTAAAACTGGGTGGCTGCGTCATCACATGATCGTGTATATTATAAAAAACGTTTGGATTATTAAAAGATTTTAGAATTTTGAATGTGCAATAGGTACTGCATGACATTGTTGGTTCTGTAACATTACTTTTCATATTCTTTGACCAAGTACAGGTTGGCTAATTAGCAGTTTTGGGGTGCATGTAACCTATCTACCTCTTTTGTATTATAATATCATTGTGTGTTACAAATATACTAAATTAAATCAAATGAAACACTGCTTCCTGGTTACTACTAAACGAGGGCGCGTTTGTGTTTGAATTAATATGAGCATTTTCGCAAATGGACGGCAGACAACGGGCCTTACTATTTCAAGTCTATCAAACTAGATTGTCTTTGGCGTACAGACAGACATGGGGCAAGGGACTTTAATTTATAATATACATAGATAATATAGATAAAGTATCTACAAAAGTATTTAGTACAATAATATATGACATGGATTAGCTTACATTCATGAATGTACGATAACCATGAACGTATCACGATAACTACAGAATGACACAAGCAGTTATAGCTAAGACATAATAAACAGTTTTAAAAATGTGCTCCTATTTTTATTACAGTACAAGCCGTTTTCCGCCCGCTTCGCTGGGCAAAAAAATAAAAAAAAGGTCAAAAAATGAATAGACTTAAACCATCTACAAACGATTCCGCATCGAATGGTCGTGGTCCCATGTCGATCCATTCCGTAGTTTTAACGTGATTGACGCACAAAGAATATATATATAGACTACAGCGAAGTGTAGATTTATATTTACGAATATATATGTACAATGTAAATACATATGTATATGTGTGTATGTTTATCTATTCCTTCACCGAACGGAAACCGATTAACCGATTTCAATGTATGAGATATCATTAGGTTCGTCTCAAATCTCAATTGTTGATAATTTCCGTGGTTTCTGTGATTTGTTCATTTTGTTCATGGTTTCATTTATAGTTGATTAATTTGTCAACTTGTCATACAACTATTTAATTATTTATTAGTAAAACAAACATTTTTAGAATTTTCTCCGTTTGTGTTTGTGCATCAATAAAAACCACCAAGCATTAAAAGAATAATAAACGTCATGATAAGTGTAATTTGTATTTTCAAAAAACACTTAAAAATAAAGAGTAGGAGATTATTATTGATTGCACATTGAAAATGATATTCTTTTATTCTTTTATACATTTGGAATGAATCGTCTCACTCACATAGAGTATAACTCATATTCACTCATCGTGTCACTCACATAGAGTGAACTGATTTATGTTATGATACTAATTTCATCTGGAAATATAGGCTAACTTTAGGTAACACTACAAATTAAAAACTAAATGCTTGACAAATAATCTCAAATTTCTTAATATTGTACAATGCTGTATACTTTATTGAATAATATTACATGTGCATATTTCATAGTTTCGTGTATATAATAGAAAAGCAGTGTTATATTATTATTAGAATGCTATGTGTAATATGCTGGATCAACGAATGGTGAAAATTTAACGAAATTTTGGTTAATTTCTTATTTCTTTACATTAAAGTCAAAAATGGAAAAAATAGGATATACATACATAAGTCGAATGTTTAATTTTTGGGTAATTGCATTCGTTTTTATAATAAAGTTCCTCAGAAAGTTATTCAATTAACGGAAAACAAGTTTAGATTATTTATAAAATTATGTTGATTAGAAAAATACTATAAAATGAACGATTTCGTTGAATACAAAGTAATACTATGGAAATAATCTTCACTGCACTTGCATTTATTCTGAATATTGTATTTTAATAAATCTATTGTAAAATGACGTTGAAGAAATGATACCTGATTCAGTTTCTTCTCGGTTCAGTGTTCAGTGTCCAGGTTTTCTTTTTCAACCGAACTAAACAAGATTTAGCTTTGACTTTTAAAATAAGATTCCGATTTCGACAATGAATTCAAGGACAGTTATCACATACCGTTTATAAGTTCTTGTTACACACATACTCGACTTTAGTTTTAAAACTTATATTTTTGTTCACATTTTATGAATAATAATGAAAAATATTGCTCTATATCAGACGTTTGGCGCATGTGTTACATTTAAAACCAGTATTACCAAAGTTACGAGACAGTACAAATATAACAGTTTGGTGACTTCATAGAATGCTAGCGAACGCGGTTTATAAGTGTGCACACACCACTGACCTACAAGACAACCAATTGCAAACGAAAACTTTGTTACACATCAGACATTACTTACTAGACATTAATTACTTGAAATACAGCACATAAATATTGCACGATATAACTTCAATAAGCAATTTAATAATAAATTTAATAAAATAATAATAAAGTGTTCCCATATTTCGCTCACTAATCAGACAACCTGTTATGATACTTGCATATGATCGACTACATGAGTTGTAACCAATTACGACTACATGAGTTGTAACACTACTCATTAGGTGGGCAAATAGTTCTACGTTGCTAGTCTTGTAGGTCTATGGCATGCACACTACGGGATTCTTTAGTAAGATTAAGACAACGCCAGTCGCGGTCGCGTAATCGCTTTAAATGTCGGGTACATTTAAAGCGGTTACGCGGTTACGGTTACGCACCGCACGATCACCAAGACCTTTTTTTATAATTTATCGTTAAACGATTTTATCGCCATGATTATACCGTCACGATTTAACAGAGAAGCAAAATGTATGTAGTTGTATGAAGACACTTAAATATTCGTCGACGATAACGTTAAGCCGTGGGCGTCCACGTTAATACGTGCCGTTGTTGTTACCGTGGCACACTAAGTCTAGACTCCCTATTAATAATATTACTAGTCGCGGCAATGTTGAGAGTGTAGCGTGTACCTACACAAGATTCAATGTCTGAGTCTTCGCTCACGAACCATAGTGAATGGCGGGTGCTCAAAACTTCTGTATCACGTTTTAATTTTTTATTTTCTCAAATTGTCTTCAAATATGTTGCGTTGATTAAGAACACAGACTTATATATTCACTTTTACATATTATTTCTCAATAATTTGTTTTATTCTCAAACTATAACACGTTGTCACGAATAGCCGACGACGAACAATCGGCATATCGAGGCAGTCTTTCTAGTAGGATCCACTGAGGCGGACTAAGCCACTAAAAAAATGTCAACTTCGCCCTACTAAATTTAATTTTATCTGCCTACCAATAACAGTTACGAAAATACGTTCTTGGACGATTTTTTAGTAAAATAAGGAATGAAATGAAAAAAAAAAAATATTTGTTTTCATTTAAATATCGCAAATCGTCAATTCTTGAGATGCACAGGGCACTATGCCCATACAGTTTTGTCTTCTGTATTCATCATTCAAATTACAATAACACTTGTCTGATGTAAAGCTTGTTTTTTTTTCTTGTTAAATAAATGATTAATCAAGTATCTAACATTCTTTCAGTAAAGCAATAGAAGGTAGGCTTTACTGGAGTCCAAAAGGACTGTTAAATCAAATTCCGCCAATTCTTTTCACTTACACACACCTTTAGCGCACAATGTAGGTATCATTTTTGTACTTTATAACTCCCAAGTAGTAGAGCCATGCTGCATTCCTGCACGAACAGCGCCGGCTCACCTTCACACAGAATATCGGCGTGAAATAATAGCATCTATTGCTGATGTGTTTCGTTCGGTGAGTGAGAGTGTCGGTGGCGCATCACCCCCTCCCCCTCTTTTACCTCCTTTCCATATTTCCTTAAAGACCAGAAACGCACTCGTGGTTTTACGGATGTTGCGGGTGTCCATGGGCGGCGGTTGGTCATTCCCCATCTGGTGATCCGCTTGCTCGTTTGCCCCTCTTTTATATATATAAAAAAAAAATTCAACCAAGCTTCTTCCGTTCGCGCCAAAAAGTCTAATCTCAAAACTTTCACTTGCCTTATTAAAAACTTTCCCGCTTTTTAAAAATATATCATTCATGTCGTTAAACTTCATGTACTCACTTAAATTGAAAAAATCGCTAAATGACCTTTTCTTTCTCCTTTCTTTCTTCTCATCTGTGGTATTACTGTGGGAATGTGGTGCACCTGAAAACGTGCCTTACACTCTCAACTATACATTTGTTTTGTGGTCTCTGAGTTTTCTTTGGGTTACCTGTATTTTATTAATACAGTTTCTTGTTAGAATTCGAGGTTTCCACTCCATAAGTCAACAGTAGAGGCATACTTGGTTAAATGTTTTAGCTTTTTGTCCCGCTATAATCTTCATTTGCAAGGAAAAGTCCGCTTTTGTGTAAGCAGCCCATATAGGGCTGATTTTTTTGGCGCAATTTTATCTCTTGACCGAAATACACATACTTTTGCTCTCTTTTGGTGGTAATTTGACGTTTTCAGTTAGCACTATTATGTATTAGTAGTATTAAGATTATGTCTATTCATTTATTTAGAGTGTTAGCAGACGGAAGTGTCAAAGGGACTCACATACCTAGGCGAAAATGTGTGAAGAGAATGACGAGATTTGAGGAAGCGAAAGAGATACAGCGCTAAGATATGTACGTATCTATTTATTTTTTGCTACGTGGTTTCTTGAGTAAGTACTCATGTATCGTACAATACATAACAATAGAAGTACTGGTACATAAGTACTATCTAGTTGCAGTCTATCTGGTATCACGTAGTGGCCCCGATAAACCATATCATTACCTGCATTTGTATACGTGGTTTTATTGTAGATAATGCGATATCGTTAATTTCACTGATATGGTATCATTTTATAGTTTTAATAGATGAAAGTTATATATATTCTGTATAATTTAAAGCAGCTATTTCCGATTACATATTTTTTTTTTTTTACTGTTCGTTTGAATTTGGCCATTTATGTATGCGTGGTGTAATCATCTGAGAACAACTTACAGAACACTATTACTCCTTGCGGAGGGACAGCTGCAGTTTTGGTCTGTATGTCCAGTACGTTCGCTTACGCTTATCGCCGAATAAAAAAAAAACGTAAGGCTGCAAACAACACAGGGAAGTCGAATTTTAGTTACATGATACGTAGGCCAGTGTTGCTGAATTGATTCCTAGTACCTACCTCAGTTATTTTTTTTTTCACTATAAAATTATAATTATAATAATACTTTAAGTAATTAACAAAAAGTACATACATACGTTAATATTTACAAACTTAAAACTATACATTATCTACTCAGTTATTATAAAAGTAACGTTATCATTGATGCGTTATTCTACTGATAGCATTATTTTATTAGTAACATATTTTTATAATAAGTCTGCACGTTGTATACGTACCCATTTAATTAAAAAATGTTTTTATTTGTTACATAGCACCAATTACGTTGCTCACAATTACTCAGACCAAACATTATTCCGACATAAATAATGACATTTGATCGAGCTAAAAGTGCGGGAAAGACGACACAGACTATACATAAATATCGAATGCGTTCCATATACATACACCCGATACGTCCCGTACAATATTAGAATTTGCTCGCGATTTACTTACGTAGTTATTTTACTTATATAATTACGAGGGCTGCTATTTATGTATCCGGAATAACAAAGTGAAACAAACATATAGTATTTATTATAGTTTTATTGCTTTTCAAAATATTCACCATGATGATCGATGCACTTTTGCATGCGTTGGAACCAATTTTCGTAGCACTTTTTCCATTCGGATTGAGGTATCTCCAAAACGTGCATTTTGAACGCATCAACAGCCTCTCTTCACGGCTCGAAAAACGTTGACCACGTAATTTATTCTTCACGGTTGGGAATAAATAGAAGTCGTTGGAGATCAAGTCGGGGCTGTACGGCGGATGACCCGTTAATTCGATCTTTTGATCTTCCAAATACCGAGTTCTTTCGGCCGATGTGTGGCAGCAAGCATTGTCATGATGAAGAAGGATTCTGCGTTGTCGGTTGTTCTTTCTTATTTCTTCAAAGATTTCTGGCAAACAAATGGTCGTGTAACATTCAGAATTAACTGTTTTACGATTGTCTAGTGGCACTGTAGCTACATGTCCATTTATACCAAAAAAACAAGCGACCATTTGCTTCAGAGTGCTTTTTGAACGAATGACTTTTGTTGAGTTCGGCTCATCTTGGAACACCCAAACCGTTGATTGTTGTTTAGTTTCAGGATCATACGCATATATCCAAGATTCATCACCTGTGTAAATATTATAGACAGCTTTTGACGCAACCTGATTGTACTTTTGTAACATTTTTTCACACCAATCGATACGAGCCCGTTTTTGGTCAATTCTCAAGTTGTGCGGAATCCAACGTGAACAAATTTTTTTTACAGCTAAATGTTCCTGTAATATTTTATATATACTCGTTATACTTATGCCCAGAGACGCCTCTATCTCGCGATATGTAACATGAAGATCTTGCATTATTAATTCCCTCACAGCATCAATATTTTGAGGTACAACAACCGATTTAGCGACCTTCTTTAACTTCGTCCGTGAGCACAGACCGCCCACGATTAAAATTCACTAAACCAGTGATACACAGTAGTTTTCGATGGTGCTTCGTCCCCAAAAGTCGAAGTGAGTTGATCGATGCACTGTTTTTGAGTTAGCCCTGCCGAAAATCGTAATAAATCATAGCACGAAAATTTTCACGACTTAAATCCATGGTGATAAAGACTCGCAATTTTCAAAATGACGCCACAAAGGATAAATAAATGACAGCTACATAAACCAATTGTATTCTTCAGCCAAAGAGTTCCATTTTTAAATGTTATAATTACTTTATTAATATTGTTCTGTAACTGGCCAGTTCCGGATACATAAATAGCAGCCCTCGTATTTACTTTGAACTTAGAACAATTTGCCAATAATCCTTTAAAATAACAAGTAACGTTGCCCTGCATGTAACTTTACTTACCCAATAATCAGATAAATTATAACACCTGCTAATGGCGACACCTGTTGAGGTTTTGTGTTCCAACAAGTTTTACTTTATTAATCATTAATTTAACAAATTATAATAAAAATAATAACTTTTTGGCAGCAAACTATGATAGAGTGAAAAGTTCTTACTGCAACTTATAATGACAAAAAAAGTATAGACTCAGGTGTTACTTTGCGGAAATCCATTTAATGTGTTAAATTCCCAAAATCTTTAGCTATTTTCCGCTCAAACTCCAAAAATCACCAATCTACACGTGTTTCGCCCCTCAACGGAGCATCCTCAGGATATACCAGAGATAGGACTCGGTCAGCTAACCAGCACCGAATCCAAAAAAAAGTTAAATGCCTTGGTGGCGTGACGTGAGACACTTCATGTCTAAGAAAACCCATAAGAAGTCGAAGAGAATGAGATGTCGAGATCTGGAAATAAAAAGTCGAAGAGATGAGTTTTCTACGTTTTTGTAAAGTAATAAGCTATAAGCACAGTATAAATATTATGTGACATATCAGCAGGATGTCTTCAAAGAAAGAAAGATGTCTTCAAAGAAAAGTGTGCGCGCTTAAACGCACGCGCCGCGGTACGTACAAAACGGCAATATTTTTGGTGAAAATGGGTAATCATTGCAGCGCCAGTCGGGGTCACACGCGACGCAACCGCGCGACTGTTTTCCTTGTCTTTAATTCGTTCTTCGCATCGTCGCAAATACAAAAATATTCCAATCGCATGAACGAACGAATAATAATGTCCTTAGAGGCTAAAATAATCTTAGTTATTCGAATACAAAGTTATCATTATCCAATATAACTACAAAAAATTAAAAAACATGACAAAGTCATCTGTATGCATTGTTTTTACTAATATATAGTAAATGTATAACTAACCGATATGCTCTTCGCATCTCACACCTAACGCAACAACCTTAAGTATCCGGCCGAGACTAGGCAGTTCCGGTACGCATGAGGCGGAAGTCGGCCTTCTTTTCTATATATTCTTTGCTATAAGACGCTCTACAAAATGTATTCGTTCAATTTTATTACATGGATTACAAGGAAAAACATTCGAGAAGAAATTGCTTAAATATCATAAATATAGACTGACGTTTACAATATTTAATATTGTATAATCTGTCCACATCGTTATTATTTCAATTTCAATATTATTTCTGTCCATATCAATATTATTATTAATAATTTATTAATTTATTATACATTAATATAATATGTATAGAATAGGTTAGATGAATATTTCCACAATTTTGAAATAATAATAGCACTCGCATACCTAAGCGAAAATGTGTGTGGAGAATGATGAGATTTGAGGAAGCGAAAGAGGTATGTAAGGACCGTGACGCTTTGCGCTCCGTCTTCTCTGACTACCCCTTTAGGGATACAGCGTGAAGATATGTATGTATGTATGTATAATAGGTGATTAGGTCTACGGAACTCTCCATGTGTGAAGGTGCCCGACACGCTTTCGGACGATTTTATAGTCTATTTTTGATTAGATTTTATTTATCTATACTGAAATCGAACAAATGTTCAATTTATCTCAAAAGAATAATTTATTAATCAATTTTATGCGAACTATAGGTATTTTGAAGCTTATCTAATGAAATACAAATAGTGGAAAAGGAAGAGAATGCTTCTCGTTTTCACTTGTTTTCCCCTTTCCAAAATTAATAGACAAGAAATACGAGTATAATAATAATTTTTTTGTTCACAATAATTTCGTTAACAAGGAACTCAAAGATAAGGAAAAATGGTTACTAAAATGTTAAAACAGTAACATTTGTACCTACAGATTATGTACCTATCTACATGCCAGTAAACAGCCGTTAAGGGAATACAATTTATTACCTGCTATTACTTCTATCAGCATGTGCCTATAATCTATAGAATTTATCAGTCGCGTTTCTACAAAATGTAAGCTCTTGATTAATTCAATTATTTGATAGATTTGAGGTAACCACGGATGGACATCCGTTGGTAAATAATTTAAAAACTTCGTTTAAAATGGATACAAAATCCAACCAAGTTCCCGAGGATGGTACGGAAGACAGAACAAATAATGTAGATCTTGACAGTATTCTTGTAAATGAAATCGGACAATTTGGTTTATATCAAGTAAGGGTTTTGGGACTGTCTGCGTTGGTGGTCATATTCACAGCGTGGGCGGTTAACGAATATATTTTTACTACATCTAGGATTAATACAAGGTATGGTTATATTTAAGTATTAATTTTTGTGTCATGAGCTAGTATTTTAATTATCAAGAATTTCATATCTATTCTTCTACTTATTCCAAAATTGTTTTGGCGCATTAATTTTATTTTTACATACAACAATCGAAGTGTCTTTTTGTGATTTTGAAACAAAGGCTTTTTCTTGAGCTATGGCAGAAGTGTTTCTGATAAATATAAAACAAGTTACCAGTATATAAAAAAAAGAAAAAGGAAACACCACACTAACGACGTCTAACCTGTTTTATTTAGAATTGTAAGATGTGTACCAATTATAAATAGAATATTTAAAGTATATTTATTATACAGTAAAAATTTGAAGTACTTAATTGTTGATTATATTTTGTCTATGTTAATAACATATTCATATTTTTATAATTATTTTTGTTACGAATATAGAATTTATTCAGTTTAAAGTAGAAGGTATAATATATAAGAATAACTTTATTATTTAAGTATATTTTATATAGATATAGTAGACCAATTAAATATACTAACTAGCACATTTTTTCTTTACAGGTGTTTAATTCCGGAATGTGATTTAGAAGAAAACCCTAAATACGCACCGGATTGGATCCTCAGGGCTGTACCGGGTGAAAGCCTAACTTCGTTTGACAACTGCCAACGTTTCGCTAATGCGTTTAATAATACTCCACGAGATACTTGCCCAGAATCCCTTTTCAATCAAAATGAAATCGTCAGTTGCGATGAATACGTTTATGAAAATACTGACACCATTGTTTATGACGTAAGTACAAGAAAAACAGACATAACGTTTTTATTTTTTAAATAAATATTTTTGTCTTTATTGCAGGTTTCAGTATTTTCTTCCAAAGTGGTACAGTTTAGTCGTACAATTACATTAAAAGCATTAAATGATATTTTAAGATTTTCAAATAAATACAATTCTTAAATAAATACCTCATTAATGTTTCTTTAATTTTGGTTGTAGAAATATCGACAGAAGCCAATGTTGACTTATAATACTACTTATTAAATAATATGTAATGTACATTTTAATTTAAAATCCTAAATTTAAAAAGAAGTTTAAGGAATAATCTACTATAAGAAATAAGAATACAAGTCGAGCTTTTTTTTACACTTAAATGTACAGTAGCTCGAATAGTTCACAGATGCGGGTAATAAATTATTACAATATATATGCATGTTTTGATGTAGTGTGTATTTAGGAGGACAACATTACAGAATGGAAGTTTCTTGTAGGGTGTATCAATACGCTGCACAGTTTGATATTAAACACAATTGATTTCAGTTTTACCAGTTACAGATTATGTTAATGATTTGTAATTTGTAATTTCAAGTGTGGCTACTTAAAGGTGAAAATAAAACAAAGTTGCTGTATGATTCCAATTAGTAATATTTTCAACTTTTAAAGTAATTTGGAAAATATATCTCAAAACGTGGGTTTTGTATATTCATATTTACAGTATGATTTGGCTTGTGACGAATGGCGCCGTTCCATAATCGGCTCAATACGTATTATTGGTGTTATATTGGCTTTGCCTATTGCTGGTTTTATATCAGACAATTGGGGAAGACGAGTGGCACTGACCTTATCCGCTTTCAACACGGCGTGGTTGGGCATTGCGCGTTATTGGGCGGGCACTTACGTCGGTTTCCTCATTTCCGAAGTCGCTGAAGCATTGTTTGGATCTGCAGGATTTTCTTGCGCATATATTCTATGTAAGTGCTATTTTAAGTAGCTTAATTTAAGTAGGGACATGCACTACACATAAACATAACATTAAAATTAGTAAAAAAATCAAAGGTTTAGCCTCGATGTAGAATTCGACCAAAATTAATATTTAAATGAGTATGTGCCTTCAATTATAACAATGAAGGGGTTGATTATATGTTCATAGTACTTGAGATAATAATCCATTTATAATGTAAACATAACATAACATAACTTCACGCTGTATCCCCAACGGGGTAGTCAGAGAGGACGGAGCGCCAGGAGTTATATATATATAATATATATGTCGAAGCAGATACACCAGAAGGGTTAAAAATATGTGTGACGTCAGCATTACTGACGTCACTAGTATTTCCTTTTGAATTCATTACAAAAATCACTCAATCACAATAACTCACAACAATTTATTTAAAACTGTATTTACAATCGTTACTCACTATCACTATCTATAATCTATGAACTATAAACTAAATATCACCATGTACAGGAGAGATCTCTAAGTTGTCACCCCACGTCCGCACTGGTCGAGAGCTGGAGCACAAGAGATCTCTTCTTTTTACTCGTCAGTACAAGAGAACGCAATCACCCTCATGTTTCTATTATTAAAAGCAGTTGTCAAGCAAATGACACTTTATAGTTCATTTACCTATTTCTTGCTCTGACGTCACAAAATTAACACGAGTCTAGTTTATTTTACAATTAGAAATTACATACCTTCGATAGTTCATTAATTAATGCATTAATTAAATATTGACAGTGAATTTCATCTTATAATTTTATTTTGCTTCAACGCAAGATATTCTTGCGCCGATACGGCCATTCTGATAGGCGGTGCGAGCTCTGCACCACCCTCTAACGTTTTAACAATAGTTTATTACATCTAATCACATGTTTACATTTTATGTTCAATGCGGTTGGTATTATAATTTTATAGTTTTGTCTACAGTCTTCTATACAAGACCTGTAGTTAATATTATCATGAATCATTATCATAAGTTTCATTATAAATCATTTTTATTTTATGCATTTGGACCATCCATCACGTCTCTATGCATATTGTTATTGTAAAGGGAAGGTTCGATGCTGTGCTCTGGGCGGTCCTGTGCGCCGTGGTACACAGAGGCTCTAAAGGAAAAAGATAGGGTCGATGCTGTGCTCTGGGCTATTTTTTTGGCCGTGGTACACAGTGGCTCTAGAAAACAGAAAGGAAATAAAATGTTATTATTGTAAAGGGAAGGTTCGATGCTGTGCTCTGGGCGATCCTGTGCGCCGTGGTACACAGAGGCTCTAAAGGAAAAAGATGGGGTCGATGCTGTGCTCTGGGCTATTTTATTGGCCGTGGTACACAGTGGCTCTAGAAAACAGAAAGGAAATAAAATGTTACTATAATTCATTAGTTACATTATTAAATACTAGATTAGTCTTACTGTCTAGGTGTTGGTGGTTCATGTATGCTCACAGGAACCGAGATGCTGCAGGCAACTGGGAGCTGATCAGTTTGCTGTCCATCGTCCTGGTTACTGTTCGCCGATATGGTCATTTGTTCACCCGGTTGCGGTGCTCTGCGAAGCTGATCATGGGCAACCTTCCGTGGACGTCTTTTGCCAACTACTTTCTTCACTAGATACCGTTCATTTTCAAGAACTCTGTAGATTTCATACGGCTCGCTAAATTTAAGGTCTAGAGAGGTTTGATTACGAGGATTGTTTTTTATAAGCACGTAGTCTCCTCTTTGAAAGTGATTAATCTTAGCTTTAAGTTTATCAAATCTCACTTTTTCTTTTTCTGATGCCATAATCATTCTCTGACTTACGTGCTGTTCAAGTCGTTCGAAGTCGATGGTCTCATCTTCTATATTTACGAGCTTAATCAACTCTGGCGGTACACAGTGCTTGCGCCTAGTTAGCAAAGACAATGGCGAAACACCGGTTGTTCTATGCACCGCGCAATTGAGACAGAGTTGAAGCTCTTCAAGTGCTGTATGCCATTGCTCTGTGTCATAATTCTTGATCATGACCAGGGCATTTTTAAGCGTGCTCATAACACGCTCCACTTGGCCATTCGCTCGGCTAATTCCTGGCAAAATTGCATGAATATTGATACCATTAACATGGCAATAATTCTTGAATTCACCAAGGAACTCCCTGCCACCATCGACAACAACCTGAACAGGTGCACCAAACAGATGTACGGCACGTTTTAAGGCAGCTAAACTACTATATTGACTTTTATCAGTGGCATAGTACAATAGCGCATATTTAGTGAATGCGTCTACTGTAACTACTACATATTCTTGGTCATTAGGTGTACCCAGCTTGCCTGTGATGTCTAAATGTATCACTTGAAAAGCAGCGGTGGGTTTCTAAATTGGGTGAAGCTGAGCTTGGACAGCGCCTGATGCACCTTTTGAGGTCCTGCACACGACACAGTTATCAACGAAATTACGTACCACGGTATTCATTCTGTCAAACCAGTAAGACTCTTTTAGTTTTTGGAGAGTCTTTTCCCAACCAGGGTGTTTGAGAGCTCCGTGGTAAGTATTAATTAAGCTCCACGTGAAAGCTTTAGGTACAACAGTAGCTTTCTGTACACCGTTTTGAGAGTCATGCCATATTTTCATCAGCAAGTCTCCTTCAAGCATGTATCCTTCAACACGCTCGTTTTGACTTAAGCTGTCGATCAATGGCCTCAGTGCACAGTCCCGCCGCTGCTCAACCTTTAACTACTCTAAATCTCTAGTCATTACGTTGACTCTATAGGATGCTGGGTTTCTGCTAAAAAAATCTGCGTGTTTTAATCGTTCACCTTTCCTGTATTCTACTTCAAAGTCATAGTTTTGAAGAAAAGCCCACCAGCGGTGAATGCGTGGTAGCAAATCCTTCGTGTTTGGACGCCTTAAGAGCGTTGCAGTCCGTAACGACCTTGAATTTACGTCCATACAAGTATTGGCGAAAATGCTTTATGGCTCTCACCACGGCAAGTGTCTCCAGCTCATATGAGTGGTAGCGACTCTCTGCATCAGTGGTACGCACACTCATGTAGGCCACTGCGTGATGTCTGCCATCGATTACCTGAACCAATACTGCTCCGTAGCCAAGACTACTAGCATCTGTATATAGTTCTATAGGTCCATTTTCTTGAAAAAGCGTTAAGACTGGGAAGGTAGTAAGATAGTGGATAATTAAGTTACGTGCCTCATCATGTCTAAGGTCCCATTCCCATTTCACGTTTTGCTTAGTTAGCTCGTAAAGAGGTAACATGATTCGCGAGAAATTGGGAATGAACCGCCTGAAGTAACTGGCAAGACCGTTAAACTGTCTCACTTGTTTGACTGTCGTTGGTATAGGCGATTTCACCAGAGCCTCTACTTTGCGAGGACACGAGCTGACTTGACCATCTGACACCACGTTACCTAAATACTCTATTGAACTCTACTCTTGAGAGAAATCTTTACATTTAGTGAGCACATCATCAACGTAAACTTGGGCTACCCCTTCATTTAGAAGGGGACGCAATGCTCGATTTATACAACGTTGATATACCGAACACGCATTACTCAGACCAAACGGCATTGTAAGATATTCATACAAGCCGTCCGGTGTGACAAATGCTGTTTTCTCTATTGACTGTTCAGAGACCGGTATCTGGTGGAATCCAGCTGCCATATCAAATGAAGTATAGTACCGCCCACCAGCTAAATTATCAATTTGATCAGAAATCAGTGGTAAGGGATAGTGGTCACGTTGAGTATTTGCGTTCAGCTCACGATAGTCTACGCACATGCGATCATCACCATTTTTCTTTTTTACGAGAATAATGGGACTCGAATAAGGTGACTTACTTTCTCGAATAATTTTATGGTCTAATAGTTCATTTATGATTTCACGTACTTTTTCACGTTCAATAGGACTTAGTCGATAAGGTCTGCGCTCTACATATTTATCCGGATTTTTTAAACGAATTTCTAACTCTCCAGTGTTAACCCGTGTTTTTGGAAAGCCCCGTACAAATGAATGTGCGTATTTGTTTAGCAGAACACGCAATAATTCAATTTCACCTTCATCAGTAAGATCACAATCTAATTTGTCGAATAAAGCATTGGATAATCGCATATGCATGACCACCGGCCGACGAAACAACTTCGTTCCGCTTGAAGTAACGAGAACGTTAAGATTTGTGCTATTGACCAAATTCATGCCTAATAACACGTCATAGGACATTTCATAATCAGGTACTACATGAAATTCAACTTCTACACTAATATTGTCAACTACACAAATCGTTTTCAGTACAGTTAGTGATATAACAGGAAACTGGCCAATACCCTTCAAAAAACTTACAGCTTGTGACCGGCGACCCGGTAGTTTGGCAGCTGTCGATTCTCGCATGAGGGAGCACTCTGCGCCACTATTAAAAATCGCATGCAAGGAGAAATCGCCAATAATAATGTGCATGGAGTTTAATTTAGATACACCTACACAGTTCACATTAGATGTCAGAGTTCTATCACGCTTATAACAGTTTTCAAAGGAGTGACCAACTTTTTTACAAAATGTACAAGTGGGTTTGTTTTGATTGGCGGCCATAATATTTTTACGTACCTGAGAATTTTCCGCATTTTTGTACCAACAATCCTGCGCAATATGACCCGGTCTCTTACATATTGCACAGCACGAGCTTTCCTCTGGCAGACGGGTGCGTTTACTGGGTATGTGTTTACTGGAACCTGTATGAGTACGCTTTTGGCGTATTGTTGAAGCGACCGAAATGAGTTCCGGTACAGACGCAGCTTTAGCATTTAAAAGTTCAATACGTAAATGTTCATCATTTACGCAACCAATAACCGCCTCTACTGCGTCTTCGTTACCCAATTTGTCTTTCGTGATTCGTCGCCACAGCACCCAAGCTTGGGACAAGAACTCTGCGATATCCTTATTACAGTCGTACACGTGGTCTCTAAATCTGGCAATATCACGAGAGTACCTATTTTCCGGTTCAAAAGTAGTTATAAGCTTATCGCGTAGCTCCTCCCACGAGGAAGTAGTTATTAGCCAATTATCGACCCATAATTTTGCACGGCCTTTTAATAAACTTCCTACCTTCATTCGTACATCATAATCATTAAGGTTATAAGTTTCAATAGCTTTCGTTACATGTTGGCACCATTCACGTATGCCAACATTTGCATCCGGGTCGAATGAAGGTAGAAATATATCATTAATTCTTACCTTATTGTTGTCAGATTGATTTACCAGACGATCAGACACGCTTTTCATCACCTGCATCATTTGCATGAAAAATTCAGCTGGCACGCCTATATTGTTTGGACTTGGATTTGAGTCGACTGTCAATACAGTAGGATGACCGGCAGAAGGGTTTTGCAGGTTATGCAATCCCACTTCTGATGTCGAAGCAGATACACCAGAAGGGTTAAAAATATGTGTGACGTCAGCATTACTGACGTCACTAGTATTTCCTTTTGAATTCATTACAAAAATCACTCAATCACAATAACTCACAACAATTTATTTAAAACTGTATTTACAATCGTTACTCACTATCACTATCTATAATCTATGAACTATAAACTAAATATCACCATGTACAGGAGAGATCTCTAAGTTGTCACCCCACGTCCGCACTGGTCGAGAGCTGGAGCACAAGAGATCTCTTCTTTTTACTCGTCAGTACAAGAGAACGCAATCACCCTCATGTTTCTATTATTAAAAGCAGTTGTCAAGCAAATGACACTTTATAGTTCATTTACCTATTTCTTGCTCTGACGTCACAAAATTAACACGAGTCTAGTTTATTTTACAATTAGAAATTACATACCTTCGATAGTTCATTAATTAATGCATTAATTAAATATTGACAGTGAATTTCATCTTATAATTTTATTTTGCTTCAACGCAAGATATTCTTGCGCCGATATATATATAATAGAGAATATAATGTAGTTATATTATAATGTCCTGTTAAGTCTTTAAGGGCACGTGGGGCAAAACCTCACCAGCCTCTGGACTGGTGTGAGTCCAAAATGCCGAAATCCATGGCAATCCAATCCAATCCAACCAATCTAATTAATCAATTAAAAAAAACTTTGCTGTCTCAAATCAACTTATGTTCTATTAAAAACTTAATAATTCATTTTTTATTTTAGCTAGACGTTTCGACCGAGTCGCATCGGTCGTGGTCTCAAGCAAACTGTCGCAGCAAGTTTCACTCCGTGTCTGAGGTAGACGTTTTGTCATCTACCCCCGATATTTGTAAATAGTTTTGGGGATACCTACACACAACACTCACAGTATCTACGCGTTTAACCAAATGCGAAACTCGAGGTTCTGTTCCTTGAATCCCAGAATTCCACATCGTCAATAAATTGTGCCCGTTTTCCCGATTAAAATTTTTATGTCTCTTGATTTCAATCGCTGCACGCAATACTCTTCGATAAAAGTGGCGATCAGTAGAAAGGACTTCTGGGCGATGAAACTCAATCCAGTGATTGGTATCTGATTGGAGCAGATGTTCCGCTATCGCTGATTTGGTTGGTTGTCGGTTTTTTATCGCTGTAATATGTTCTTTAACCCTTTCAGCAATAGTGCGTTTCGTTTGACCAATGTATGAACTACCGCAGCTACAATATATTTTTTAGACTCCTGGCGACTGCAACAGCAAAACATCCTTTAGTGTGCCCAATATGTTGTTCACTTTTGCTCCAGCGGTATATATGGTGCGGATAGAGTACTTTTTTAAAACTGATCCAATTTTATCTCTAACACGTTTCACATAGAGTATGTAGGCTGGTTGTCTGCTCACCTTTGGATATCTGTACGTCTCTTTAGCGCTACGCAGTCGTCAGTTCACCCGATACCCGTTCTTCGCCAGTACCTCCTACACATAATCGAGCTCCTGCTCCAGATGTTCCTAGTCACATATATTATACGCAATGTTCTTCAGTGATGCCATAACGGATTGCAGGTGACTGGGATGGTGGTGAGACGTAGCGTGGAGGTATCTGTCCGTGTGTGTAGGCGTTCGGTATACACGGTGCGATAACTTTCCATCTTGTCTCGCGGTTAGCTTTACATCCAACAATGCCAGTGACCTACCACTCTCCATTTCATATGTGAACCTCATATTTGGACGAATGGAGTTCAGGTGTTCCCTATATTGGTCTACTTCTTGCGTACTTCCCTTGATGATACAGAAGATGTCATCCACGTACTTTTTCCAAAATCTAATGGTCTTCGGTCCCTAGCTGAGAGCCTTCTGTTTAAAATGCTTCATCCAACATCGATAAGTACAGGGACTACGTCTCACTACCATCCCAGTCACCTGCAGTCCGTAATGGCATCATTGAAGAACAGAGCGTATGATATATGTGACCAGGAATATCTGGAGCAGGAGCTCGATTATGTTCAGGAGGTACTGGCGCAGAACAGATATCGGGTAAGCCGACGACTGCGTAGGGCTAAAGAGAGGTACAGACATCCAGAGCAGACAACCAACCTACATACTCTATGTGAAAGGTGTTAGTGATAAAATTGGATCAGTTTTAAAAAAGTACTCTATCCGCACCATATACGAGGTGTGGCTATTAAATAATGAGACTGACGCAGCTGCGGAACAAATACGAATGCGCCAACCGCCATGGACCGACAGCTGTTTAGTGTGTAGTTTTCTTGTTAGTATGCAGTTAGTCTCGCTTCGGGAAAACGGGTACAATTTATTGACGGTGTGGAATCCTGTGATTCAAGGAACAAAACCTCGAGTTTCGCTTTGGTTAAACGCGTAGACATTGTGAGTGTTGTGTGTAGGTATCCCGAAAACTATTTACAAATATCGGGGGTAGATGACAAAACGACTACCTCAGACACGGAGTGAAACTTGCTGCGACAGTTTTCTTGAGACCACGGCCGATGCAACTCGGTCGAAACGTCAAGACAAAATAAAAAGGTAATCGCATTAAATTTCCCGTTTTAGATATATTTTATTATGCAACGCGACAGTTTAAAACATTATATTAATAATTCCCGACTAAAAAATACGGACTGATTTCCACCAAGGATAGTGGAAATCAGTTCATCCATTTAAGATCTATGATACCACAGATAGACAACGGTATCAAATTTCGAACATCTCTCTTTTCCGTGGAGGGTTAAAAAGTACATTTTAATGTTTCTGTTTACTTTTTTCTCACTTTCTATGAGGTCTCCAAACTCTACGTGCTCAGGGGCCAAAACAGGAGTTAAAGCGGCCCTGAAAATACATTTATTTTACAGACAATAATCCGGATAAGATTAAGTACCAATTAAATCGTGAATAGGCACGTGGTTTTTATCACATCAAGGAAAATATAAAAAGATTACTAAATATAGATAAAACAAATAGGGCTTATGAATATATTACATAGAATATGAGACACAGATCACATTCATTAGATTATTTATTATGTATATATAATAATTATTATAGTATTATATAATTATTATTATGTAATTGTGTAAATGCATGCACATTCTCTTGCTACTTTAATTTAGGTATATACCATACTATACCATACTATACCATACCATAAGTACCATAGCTTGCAAGCAGATCGCAACATGTATTTTAATTCATGTTTCTCTCATAGTTTTCCATAATTTAGTTTTGATTTTCTTTACAATAGGCGTGATCAAAAATAGAGTGCATTGAAATTTCCATTAAAAATTATCATCACGGGGGCAATCTCGTTCTTCACTTTCAACTATCATAATTTGCGATGTTTTGTATTTGGTATTAAACTTATTTATATATTTGAAAAAGAACAAAAAATAAAATTAAGTCAGATACTGCGGTCAGACGCAAAAACATAATGGCGATATACATGCTAGCAATATACATGTTGTATTCGACTGCAATAGACACCACAATGGGTAATGTGAATAACAAGTCAGCATACGCTTTTACTTACATTTTTAAAGCAAAACCTGAGTTTCGCGTGAATGTACTGTACTATAAAGCTTATACTAAAAGCTTATTTTAATATTATAAATACTTTACATATAGATATCTGAATTTTTTTCCTAGTTATTCTACAAAAAAGAACAAGTATGGTACTTTCCACGCTGTGTTTTAATTTGGACAATAAGTCATTATAATTTGAACAAGCAATGTAATAATTTTATTTCAATTTTATACTAGAATTATACTAATATAGAACACTGTATTATGATCTGTATGGAGAGTTCAATTTAAGTAAAAAGTAAATTTCAATTTACTATTAAAATTTCTATTTAATTTAAAAACAACATTTCCATTTTTTTTTTTCATTTATTACAGTAATGGAATTAGTGGGACCAAAGTATCGAGTAGCGGCAGGTGCTACCATGAATTCTTTATTCTCTGTAGGACTAATCTTTTTGGGTTTGATAGCATGGGCAGTACCGAACTGGCAGAAACTTACTCTTACATTGTACATACCACAATTAGTAACAATATCTTACTTTTGGATAATGTCAGAATCTGTGCGTTGGTATATGAGCAAGGGCCGCTACCAAGAAGCTGATGCTGTTCTCAAGAAAGTTGCTCAAGTAAATGGAAAAGTATTATCGTATAAGTCCTTGCAAGCATTACGACATAATGCCGAAGAGGAAAAAAAGAAAAAAGAAGTAGAGAAAGTCAAGCAAGTTAACGAGCCTTGGTTGATAGTACTGGTGTTCCGGCACAAAAAAATTTTGATACGCTGTTTGGTGTCCCCAGTGTGGTGGATAACTAATACTTTTGTGTATTATGGATTATCAATAAATGCGGTCAATATGTCGGGCCATAGATATGTAAACTACATTGCTGTGTCAGCAGTAGAGATACCTGGTTACTGGACAGCCGTTTTCTTAATGGGAAAAATTGGTAGAAAACCAGTGCTTATAAGCGCTTATTGGTTATGTGCAGCTTGTCAAATTGGATACATTTTCATGCCTGCAGGTGGGCTTCTATTCGTTTTAAAGCAAAAACAAAACATTTCACCTAAATTTATTACATGACTATTATCCGGGTCAAAGACTGAAATATCGCTGTCACGTAATTATATACAATACGACAGTTATTAATGCGCGATAAAATATGAATTTGTATTTGATAAAATGTAAAAAGTCATGCATATATTTGTATTAAATAAATTATCAAGATAATACTAAAACCGTTCAAGTGTACTTCATGGCAAAGAACTTTTGTCAGTCGTAAACAGATTAAAATATAAACAGTTGTATTCACTTCCGTTTGTTTATTACAGATCTTTATCCAGTTGCGTTAACTTTGTACCTTATCGGGAAGTTCTGTAGCGCAATGATAATGACGACAGTATATGTGTATACAACGGAATTGTATCCTACCAAGTACAGACACAGTTTGTTTGCGTTTTCTTCAATGATGGGAAGAATTGGCGCGATGGTGGCACCCTTAACACCTGCTTTCGTAAGTTACTTTACAAAAATGTAAAACTGTTACCAAGACTTAATAGTACATAAGCGTAAATTTTTATTTATTAATCTATTAGCAAAATACTCTATCACTATCACCCACCAACACGTTAATATTTATTTAATATTTGTATTCATATTCATATTTCTATTTGAAAGTTAATATAAATGTTAATGGACGTCATTTAGTAATACGGGGTTACTAAAGATTTTTTAACTTCTAGGCTTCCCTATTCGAATTATCTAATATATAAAAATGAATGTTTCTTTGTATGTTTGTCCTCTATGCATTCCTAAACAATTCATCCGATCGTGATGAAACTTTGGTGAGCTGTTTTGCGGACGTCCGCGAAGGTTTCTGAATTATTTAATTTTGTAAATAAAAGACTACGTGAAAGAAGTCACGGGCAACAACTAGTACAAAATGACAATGATAACGTTATTTTAATAAAACAATTTCAGAATTGTATGCATGTTTTAAATCGATAAAAGCTTGATTGTCACTATTACTTCTTTTTAATAAATAATTACTGGCCTCTCGTGATAGTGTCAAGTTATTCATAATAAATTCACGTAAATGCAATTATAAAAAAAATCGTGAACATGCCAAACTACAATAAATTGATGTCTTCCAGAAGTTCGAAAGAAAGGGAAACAAAACACAAACATTTGTTACTTACCACCTTATAAAATATTGTTAAAACTATGTACTGCTAAGTAGGAAAATTAATTTGTTTAATTATAGTTTAATGTTCTTAATAAAGATAAAGTAAGCCAGACTTTTTATAAAAAAAACGGATTTTTATAAAGAGAGTAAATATTAAATACACAAGATAGCAAGGATTTGAAGTTGATATTTATATATCAATTTCAAATCCTTGCTATCTTGACTTATATTGATATAAGATTTATAGAGAATAAATACAGAGAAAATCTTCAAGAATATATGTTTAAGTATACCTTCGTCAAGGTTAAGGATATTGGCACTTGTAAATGGGGACGAAAAGATATTTCAGAATTAGGAACATTTACTTCTGAGCAACATATTAGCGAACAATTAGTATGAATTCGTTGTTACATAGTATGTACGATGTTGTATTGTATTCCAGGGTACTGCTGCGAACTGGGATGATCTACCTTTAGCTCTGTTTGCCGGATTTGCTTTAGTTTCAGGTGTCTTAGTATTTTTAACACCAGAGACACTTGGCTCTAAGTTGCCTGACACTATGGAAGAGGCTTCGAACATAGGACAGAAAAAATCTACATCATAATATGTTTCCTGGTATTAATTTTTTGTAGGCTTAAATAATAATATGTCTGTAGTAAAAGAAGTATGTATATAACGTTTTCTACACTATATGTATATAATGTATAAAATTGTTATTGAATGAATTCTACATACATTCTACATAAAGCAACAAGTGCTAAAAACGTAATTTTAAGAGAAATACTATTTTTTTAATGCAATATGTGATTAAGCGTGAGTGAGATAAATTTGTAAACTTAAATTGTTACATATAATTGTAATATTTCAGGTTAATATTTTTTCTGTGAGCTTTATTTGTACTATAATACAAAGGCGGCAAACAAGCATACGACTCACTTGGTGGTAAGCGGCTACCGTATATCCGTACCATATATTTTTTTTCGAAGAATGTAAAGCCTCAGTAGGAGTTTCAAACTCATTTTCGTACTAAGTTTCATAGTAAGTTGTCGTCTGTGGTGGGTGTGCTTGTGAGGTGTCGAATTTGTAAAAAAATGTTCCCGCAAAAAAGTCCGACGACGAACTTCGACTTAGGAGACAGTTATTATATCTCGGAGAAACATAGTGGACGGAGCTATAATAAGTTGCCACTCTTATTACCGTGTGTCAAACACATTTTCGTGTCTCTTCCTATCTCATTGAGCGTAACCACGAGTAAAACAGTTAGCTATAGTAAGTATGGCAACTTTGCGCTGCCAGTCCAATTCGTGTCAGCTCATAACCGACTTTACGTACATTACTGAAATAATTTGGCTTTATTATTGAAATAATTAGTGAATGAAGGGTTTTGGCTATTAAGTATTCAAAAACATAAAAATATGTTCAGCCGTGTATTGTACTGTTACTCTACCTTAGTCGAGTAAAAGTCCGGAAAGTCGGTCAACAAAAAACGGACACGCTCTTAGAGCAAACACTCCGTCCATTTTAATTCTTGTCCGAGTAATAATAAAGACTTAATAATTACAATATTCAAATACTAGAATTATGAATTGGTCGGTAAAAACCATGTAAAAACACTACCAAAAATGATACTCTACCTCCCGTAGTAACACGAAAAATTACTGAATTAATTTCAATAAACATGTCACTTTTTGGTAGAGTTTATATTAATCTGTTACTTTTAAAGTAAGTAGATAGATTTATAAATTATATCCAAATAAAGTTTTATTACATGTTGCATACTTTTATTACCGCCAGTATTCCAGAAAACCAATTACAAAAAAGATAGAAATTTCATATAATAAGCTGGCGCACGCAAAGTCAAATGTATGGGAATATGAATATTCTATGTTTTAATTTTAACAATGCCAGCACCGCCAACTACTTGAAGCGGTGTAAGTATGCAAATGTCTCTGAAATTTCCATGTTTGCGCCCGTTTGCATTCGAATCTCTGGGACCCTGGGGCCCCAAAGTTCATTGTCTGGCTTTCGATATTTGTAAGCCAATGATCGAGGCTTCGGGAGACCGTCGGACTGGCAGTTTGTTCCACTAAAGAATTAGTTTGGCTATGCAAAGAGGTAATGCTGCCAGTCTGCTGGGCACTCTAAGCAATGACAGCTTTCTCAGCGACGACTTTTAGGAAGTATATTATTTGAGATAATACTTAGTTTTAAGTTTGTAAATATTAAAGTTAAGATATATTATGTACTGTTTTATTTCAATAAACAGTGGAATAACTAAATATTATATTGTACATAATACTATACATACATAAGTAGCATATTTAACTAATTTTGCTTCTCAATTGATCCACATCAATTCATTGCTGAATTGCAATTTGCGAATGATGAGAATGTGATGAGAGAAGCTTCGGAGAGAGGTTCCGGAGGAATGGCGCACCGCAGGACCGTAATGCCTCTCTATAAAGGGAAAGACTCCTATTTAGACTGCGCGTGCTATAGGGCCATCGGCTTGGTTAGCTTAGCAAGTGAAATCTGTACCAAGGTATTGACTGAACGTATGAAAGGAATTTTTGAAAGATATTTGTGGGAGGCACAAGCCAGTTTTAGGAACGTTAGGGGTTGCACGGATCAGATTTTCTTGCTCCGCGGTATCGTGGGGAAATTTCTGGCCATGGGTCGGAAATTTTCTGCGATTTCGTGGATCTTGAAAAAGCATTCGATAGAGTAATGCGAAAGAAATTATGGTGTCTTCGGCCTGAATATGGCGTGGAGAGCCTCTTACTGAAGGCTGTGAGGTAATTTTATCGGGGCCAGAGAGCCCGCGTAAGGATAGATGGTGACTTGTTTTGAAGCGGTGTAAGTGTGCGATTCTCTCTGAAAGTTCCATGTTTGCGCGTTTGCATTCGAAACTTTGGGACCCTGGGGCCCCGAAGGTTATTGTCTGGCTTTCGATATTTGTAAGCGAATGGCACCCCTGTCTGACTGTGCTATAGCACCATCAGAAATGGCATTGCAGACACTAGTTATGTGCATGAAAGAAGACTATGAAGTGAAAGGATTGAATTTGAACGTGAACAAAACTAAGGTTCTGGTGTTTGAAAGGGAAAATGTAGAGATAATGTGTGAAATATGGATAAATAATTTTGTCACTATTGCTGTTGTACCTAAACAAAAACTATAACTATTATTATTTCTCAGTTTTTAATAGTTTTTTTTTCATATATGATTACGCAGTATCTGAGTGAACTCACGATAATTGACGCGTCTAGTAACGATAAATGACCTCAGAATGTAAACTAACGTAAATTAATAACTATTTTCATCTATTTTCATAGTATTTAGTAGAAACTTAATTAAAGGAAAAAAGGAATTATTTTTGTCTGTAAAGTAGTGTTATAAAGTTTAATTGTAAAAGAACACTTTAATTAATGTTATTAGTCTGATCAAATTTCTTTCACAGGCCTTTGAAGATAGCGTTACAAGTTGTATATTACGGATGTAACAGCCAGATCTTCGTATATGAGACAGGAGATAATTATCTATTACCGTCGTACAAAGACCACTAAAAGGAGGCCTTTGGTGGTCGCGAGTCATCAAAGTAGGTCCCACTTCGATTGTTGGCAACGATCTTAAAGTCCCTCTAACGCTGTACGGATGTAAGTCTCAGATTACCTAAGCACTCTTTTCTTATATCCTCGCAATTCTTTGGCAGCAACGGTTCATACACGTTGTTGACATCCTATGGAACAACAATTTTCAGACATATAGGGCACAGTGTTAGGGAGGCCCGGAGCCGGTCGACGTGCATTGAGCATGACCTCGTGCAAGCTTTAATGGGTAATAGACTAGTAGTAGTCCTACAACATTATTTGTGTAAATTATTTACGAGAGTCGGCTAATATACTTTATAAAGATTTTTTTTATGAAAAATGGGACAAACGAGCAAGCGAGTCACCTGATGGGAAGTGATCACCGCCGCTCATAGACACCTGCAACGTCCAGGGAATCACGATTGCGTTGCCGGCCTTTAGGGAATGGAGAGAAAGGAGGGGGAGGGGGAAGATGGGCCACCGGCACTCTTACTCACCGAACGAAACACAACAACAATAGACGCTGTTATTTCACGCCGATATTCTGTGAGAGGGTCGTATTTCACCGGGCGAGCCGACCCAATTCGTGCTGCAATGCAGCATGGCTCTACCACTCTAATTTATTCTTTACGTCATCAAAAAAAGGTTAGGGACTATAAACAGGTGGAAAACTTAGACTAGGTTGCCAAATAACTCAACTTTACTAACTCGGATTGGTAGATAAACCTGCAAACGTAATGGTACGTTCACTGCCGCAGTGAAAGGCATACTTTCATATGTTTAGGGCCTCCGATTATAGAAATTACAGAAATGAATTTATAAGATATACCAGGTGTTTCATGTCTTTTGTTTTGTGTATCAGTCATTATTGTCTCACAAAAATAGTCCTAAAGACAATGCAACGACGTATGATGACATGGAAACAACCTGCCGGCTACATTTCTTATTACCAAATAGAAATGAAAATGTAATGACCTAGATATAAAACCGGAAGTCGCAAAATGACGGAAATAACAGCAATATTCTGAAGAATGATTAAATATTAATAAAGTTTTGGTGTTTTTATATCCTTTATTGTTATTAATCGGTAAGCACAAATATGCTCAGATGCTCTGTCCCATCGGGAATGGAAAATGGCGCGAACATTTGTACGTACAATGTGTATGTAAGTACCTACCTATCATGAGCGATTCACTATGACATTGCACTTATGCACTTTATAAACAAATTGCAGTGAAACATACCTAACATTGTAAGTGTACAAAGAAAGAGATACATTTACTTGTAAATTGTAGTAACTAAGTAGTAATGTTAATAATTGGAAATCTGTTATTTTGTAATTTTATAAACAAACGTTTTAAAAACATCACGTTTTCCACATTGTGCATTCCTGTTAGAGAGAATATCAGCGTGTAAAAAAATCCTATTTATGAAAATAAAACCCGACTACGTATGTATTTAACAAAAAATTGTAAACAAAATGAAATAACCGTAATATTTTAAATTCGTTGCCGGAGTCGCAGCCCATAAGTAGGGGACGATTTTTCAGGAAAAAATTTTAAATGAGTAAGTGTAAATGATAGAATTACTGATTCAAACAACAACTTATTACATGTTAATGGATTCCACTACAACTTTATTATTTCCGACTTCTATCATATGCAATTGAAATTAATAATTTTCACAATTTTATATTTTATTCAATCGACTATTGCAAATTTCAAAATTATACTTACTCGTATAACATGATTATAACAAAATATTGTTTAATTTAATTCAAATAAACAAAGGGCGAAAGTCATTGTAGAATATTATGCAGGTATGTACAGAGCTGTATTTCTTAGTACAATATATTACAATATTTTGTTGTTTTAATTTTTTTTTAGCTTATAATTATTTTATAGCGTTATTTTATTGTTTCATATTAGTATACGAGGGCAGCTATTTATGTATCCGGAACTGGCCAGTTACAGAACAATATTAAAAAAGTAATTATAACATTTAAAAATGGAACTCTTTGGCTGAAGAATACAATTTGTTTCATGTAGCTGTCATTTGTTTATCCTTTGTGGCGTCATTTTGAAAATTGCGAGTCTTTATCACCATGGATTTGTCGTGAAAATTTTTGTGCTATGATTTATTACGATTTTCGGCGAGGGCTAACTCAAAAACAGTGCATCGATCAACTCACTTCGACTTTTGGGGACGAAGCACCATCGAAAACTACTGTGTATCACTGGTTTAGTAAGTTTAATCGTGGACGGTCTGTGCTCACGGACGAAGTTAAATAAGGTCGCCCTAAATCGGTTGTTGTACCTTAAAATATTGATGCTGTGAGGGAACTAATAATGCAAGATCGTCATGTTACATATCGCGAGATAAAGGCGTCTCTGGGTATAAGTATGACGAGTATATATAAAATATTACGCGAACATTTAGCTGTAAAAAAAATTTGATCACGTTGGATTCCGCACAACTTAAGAATTGATCAAAAACGGGCTCGTGTTGATTGGTGTGAAAAAATGTTACAAAAGTACAATCAGGGTGCGTCAAAAGCTGTCTCTAATATCTACACAGGTGATGAATCTTGGATATATGCGTATGATCCTGAAACTAAACAACAATAAACGGTTTGGGTGTTCCATGATGAGCCGAACCCAACAAAAGTCATTCGTTCAAAAAGCACTTTGAAGCAAATGGTCGCTTGTTTTTTTGGTATAAATGGATATGTAGCTACAGTGCCACTAGAGGATCGTAAAAGGATTAATTCTGAATGGTACATGACCATTTGTTTGCCAGAAGTCTTTGAAGAAATAAAAAAGAACAACCGACAACGCAGAATCCTTCTTCATCATGACAATGCTAACTGCCACACATCGGCCGAACAACTCTGTATTTGGAAGATCAATAGATCGAATTAACGGGTCATCCGCCATACAGCCCCGACTTGGCCCTCAAAGACTTCTATTTATTCCCAACGGTAAAGAATAAATTACGTGGTCAACGTTTTTTGAGCCGTGAAGAGGCTGTTGATGCGTTCAAAATGCACTTACCTCAATCACTCATATACCGGAGATACCTCAATCCGAATGGAAAAAGTGCTACGAAAATTGGTTCAAACGCATGCAAAAGTGCATTGATCATCGTGGTGAATATTTTGAAAAGCAGTAAAACTATATAAAATGCTATATGTTTGTTTCACATTGTTATTCCGGATACATAAATAGGAGCCCTCGTATTTTTAATAAAGTGGTAACATTTTAATGTAGTGGATTATATTTAAATTTATGCGATATAAATTTTCGGCGGGAACGGGAAAAGTGAAGTTGGGATTTCATTAAGATTTTCTATTTTTTGCGTTTTTGGAAGTTTTAAGGTACAAAAATAATAGTATATTGTGCGTTAAAGTTCTGTGCAAGTGCTGAGAATTGGAAAGTTCGATATGTGTAATATACAAAAAATATAAAATCGTGTATTAAAAGAAATGTCAATGTCTAGCTCATTACTTAGATTATAAATATTGTCGCGTAAGTTCGTCATTATAACTTTTTAATAACCGTATTAATTCATTATATTTGCATGCTGTAAATATTTTAATTTCAATATTATAAGTTTCATATTTTACGAATATTAATCATATATTTGGACAATATTACATCTATTAAATTGGTAATATTGGAAAGTAATTTACTTCAAATAATTTACTACTGCAGATATCTTTTATCAAAGCGAATATTTTATTGAAGCATAAATAAATAATTATTCATAGCTAAAATCTTATGTAATGACAAAAATTAAAATCGAACGAAATATAACATTCAAATTGGATCAAACAAATTGGATAAATTGGATTAAAATGATATACTTATTTGCCAAGTCATGTTATTACAGGCCGAATATAAAGAAAACATCTAATTAGGTACTAGAATAGTATGAATAGGTACAACCCTATGTGACTGCGTCACTCGTGCGCAGGCCCGCCGTGCACACGTCCTTTATACCGCGCCGCGGCCACGCCATCTCGCGGCGCCCGCGCGTCATTATTAATATAAAAAATACATAATTATTATAAATAAATTATTAGCAAGTGCTGCGTTAAAATTGATAAATTTACTTGTGTTTTATATTCAGCATGAATATGGTTTAAAATGATAATCTTCAAGGTAAGTTTTATTCTATTCTTATTTAAGTCTATATATTCTTGCAAACGAATTAATGTTTAAATTATATTTTAAACATCGACGTCCAGTATATGTGAATATTACCTATTTATAGTTAAAATTAGCAAGCGATCATGATGTAATGAAAAGTATGTGTTTAAAGCATATTGTTGTATTTTAAAATGACAGTGAGACAGTAAATGTAAATAAATAACAGATGTTATGTTACCGAGTGAATAGAGTTCGCGACCTTATGTTGAGTCGTATGAACAGAGAGATAGGTACAAGTTTGTTGTAGATAAGTTTGTCTTAAGTATATAGTATAATTGAGAATTGAAGCTATCCTGAGACGTTTATATGTTACATGTAATAAGTATGTATTTACTGTCAATTAATCGTACATTAAAACAATGAGAATTACCATTTTGTTACTGGACATATTATTTTGCATTGTAAAAATACGTACCTAGTATAAAAAATACTCAATAAATAAAAATAATATTTATCACAAATTCCTAAAATTGTGATTGAAGCGAGTTATATTATGTGTCTATAATAATATTATAGTATAATATAATTAATAACTTCCAATAATCCATTGTTAGGTCACGTAATACGGAGTACGGTTCTGGAATGGATTTGAACGCTAATTAGTCATTCCACAGAATTAAGTTAACAAAGTTGACCAAACCAAAACAAATGTAAGTATTCAGTGTCCAATATTTAAATCAGTTTGAGTAAACAACTTATGTGTCATTAAAAATTGATTTGCTTTAAAATAATTGTCAGTATTGCATTTATGTTAAATATCCGTCCTAGGCGTACGAAAAATATTTATGACCGTTTATCACTAATTTTGGCCCAGTTTAATATACCTAATTTACCTAAAAATAACTAAAAAATTTCGTTAGATAACAGAGATGTCGTCGAATTTTGCTATTTTGAGTATGGACAGCGCGTGTTTAGATTTTATAAAATTATTTGAAAATAATTTCTATAACTTTTATAACGGAATTTATCTTCAACTTTTAATGAAACATTGAAACCCAGTGACATGCCATGAGGGGTCACAAAAAATTTTCCAGTAATTCCTATTATATTTCTTATTTTCCAGTCTACATCAGCTGATTTATTTATAATACATAGGTATATGATTTTGGAAACCTCTTAAATTGGATACTTACTTTCAATTATTGTTACAAGCTGCAAGATTCTGTTTAATAAATAAATAAATGATTACCTCAATGGCGCAGTGGTTTAGACGTTGAACCCAACCGCGGAAGATTGCGGGTTCAATTCCCAGTTGGGTTAATTTAGGAAACAAACTTTTCTAGATTGTCTCGGGTCTGAGTGTACTGGGAGACGTCTCCAGTAGTCGTCGTCTGGCTCTCATAGCACAGGGGATACCCTAGTTTGAGATCAGATGATTGATGTGTATTGTCTGGCGCATTTATTATTTATTTATAATAAAAAATATAATGAATTCGGGTACCTACCTACCACGTATGTACATTCTAAAATTCACTGTGTAGACTGTGGCGTAGACGGAGCGTAGCGACTGATACTAGTGTTGCTATCGCTAATTTCACAGCTATAGTCGTGGTGGATTGTTTTATTATAGATTTATTAGGGTTGGAATTTTTTCGATGTGGACTATGGTTAATGTTAATTTTACGATTTTCTGCTTAAACACATTAGGAGGCCCCTTGCTACAACTACTATAGCAATAGCTACACCGCTAATAAAATCTGGAATTCAAATCTAAAAGCACATTTAAATAGTGTTTAAAACCAATTTATATATTAGTAACTTGTAACTGCAATATACACACATCGAAAAAGTCTAAGCAACATGTACGATTTTGAACTTTTGAACGATTTTTACTATTGTAATATATTTATATTTCTTTTATAAATAATAACTAAGCATTTTTTGACGCATTAGTGACTAAAGCAACGAAATTCTTTATTCAATTGTTCATTTAATCGCAATAATTAACAATATGTGTACCGTAACATATGTAGTATAAAGTAAAGTTAAAATGAAATTTAACTTTTCGTGTTTTACAAAATTAAATAACGACATTTTTTTAATTATTTGGTAATTCAATACAAAGTGTGACCGCCTCCGTTGTTTAAAACTTGTCGGCAGCGATTTTTCATTGAATTTATAAGATTGTTTATCTGATCCTGCGGCAATTGGTCCCAATGGAATTTTAACAAGTCTTTCAGTTGTTGGGTTGTCGACACTCCGTCCAGGTTCTCTAGAACACGTCTCTGGAGCATGTTCCATGCGTGCTCGATGGGATTGAGGTCTGGCGATTGTGCAGGCCACGGCAATACCCGGATGTTTTCCATTGCCAAGTATACTCTCTGGTCCACCGAGCTGTGTGCGAACGTGCATTGTCATGCATCAGCGTGAAATTTGAGCCAAGACTTTGTGCAATAAAGCATCTCCGAAGACATCTTCAACGTAACATTGAGCGTCCATATTGCCATCTACAAAAACGAACTCAGTTCGTCTGTTCTTCATAATACCCGCCCATCACTGTGGAGCCACTGTAAGGGTGCACTTCCTGGACGAATTTCAGCCGTTCAGCATTTCCGGGACCACGATACACTCTTACCCTTCTCGTATCAGGCCTAAATCCAAACCCGGACTCATCACAAATTAAAATTTTATCCCATTGCTCCTGGGTCCATGTGAAGTGTTCCCTACATCATTATTTTCGACGGGCGCAATTCCCATGGCGTATAGGTGGGCACCTAATTGGGCATCGTGCTCGTAGGCCGTATTCATGCAGCCTATTTCTCACGGTTTGGTGGCTAACAACGACACCGCTTGAGAATTACTAGCTTTAAACCTATCTCCCGGGCGATTAACATCGGCTACATCTTGCAGTCAGTTGTATGTATCAGTCCTGTCGAGCAGTTGTACTCCTTCCACGTCCTGGGTGCTGGGTGCTGCCAGCAGGATCCCCTGTATTAACGTAACGCTGCCAAAGACGACAAATCACGCTCCTATTGACACCAAAATGCCGAGACACCTGGAACTGATTTCTTCCCGATTGTAGCATTCCTACAGCTTTCTGCATTTCATCAGCAGTCAAATGGCGTCGCTCCATAACATAAAAAATGACTCACCACTGAATTTTTTCAAAAACTGTATATCTCAAAATGATAAAAGTGCGATAAATACCAAATTTATCAAGCAACGAAAACACATGAAATCGGGAAAAATAATTAGCTTTTATTTTAATGAAAACAAAACACAACCGAAAAGGTTCTATTTTTAAAATCAGCCAGTATATTTTTCCGAGAACAAAAAAGATTGTATACTAATCTACTTTTCTAAGAAAAAAATAAAGTATCAATTAATAAAACATGCAGTTTCTGTAAATGATGCGTGTTGCTTAGACTTTTTGATGTGTGTTTTATTCATTCGAAAAATCGACGATCGATACATTTTACGCGTCTCAACGAAGCATTCTCAAGAGTTTACAGAGATGCTCAAGCATTTGGTGTTGGTTGACTGGACGAGAATGATCTCTGGGATGAGGCGTATATATTGGAAGAGTTAAAAACAGTTTTAGAAAATAATAATATGGAATAGTTGTCTCTAAACCGTCAAAACAGTACTTGTTCCACAACGGACCGAAGCGGGCTAACTAACAAAAGAACAATTAGAAAGCTGCAACAGCTGGTATTTTTGAACCAGAATATGTATAGTTGTATTTATAAATAACGACTGCAAATAATGTGCATATTAATTATTCGACTGTATATAATATACAAATATTATTACGTACAATGAATTAAAAACTTTTAAATGCGCCAGTTTGTTTCATGAAAATGTTATGTGTTGTGGCTTAATTCCTAAAAAGTTTTAATTTTAAATGGGCTGTCAGGCTTAAGCCTCTAAAGCTTTAGGGGTGGTTTTCATTTCAAAATCATGTAGGTACAGAAACCATTCCACAGGACTGTTTCTGTGAAACGGTTGGCTCTAATAATAGTATGTTGTAATGGAACAGGCTGTTATTTTGGAACAGGCTACTGGAACTGTTATTTCATTGGAACAGATGCAACAGGTTTCTTATTTTTTCTGTTATGGACCACCTATAATCTCTGGAATTTCCAAAGGATGATGAATTTTGTTGAGACATGAAACACGTGTTGATCGACACGCTCGAGGTTACGAGCGGAAGAAAACTAAAAGATATAATATATAAATCGACGGCTTACTGTGTTTAAGTCCACTTACTTAGTAATCTATTATCATTTTTTGCATCCATTGTTATAAAAATAATATATAAATCAATCATCATTAATACAACAAAGCAAATCAGTACAAGAACTTCTTAATAACGTAAAAGTATGTTTCATTTTTTTTGAAACTACATTTTCTTTGTAAAAGAAAGCAAATACTTTGACTTTTTTTACGAAGAAAATGTAGAGAAAACTTTATTAACAACGTGTAAATACGCGTAATAGTTTTTGAATTATAAATGCAAAATGATATTTATTAAATAAGTTAATCATTCATAAAACATATAAACATATTCACAAATAAAAAAATAAAATTTCGCATAAAAAATTCAGATTAAAATTTTGCAACCTGATTTGCGAAAAAAATCAGTATTAAAATACTTAGTTAAAAGCTAACGTAATCATTTCACCATTTTCTTGCTACAGCCTTTGCCTCCAATCATTTGTCATATTGTCAATCTCTTCGTAAAATGTCTTTCAGTAATCATGCTATTGACTGGATTAGAATGCTAACTTTGCAAAACTTAGCTCAGTAGCACAGTATTTTGTCTCACTAATACTTAGATTCCGAGAGAAGTATATATTTATTCGCATGTAATAGTTACGTAAATTAACTGGTAACTTAAGTTAAGTTAATTAATAAAAAAATAATAAATCAATTTTATTGTTATTTGAACTAAAGTAATATTATGTATTTAATACACTTGTATAGATCTAAAATAGCAAACAGTATCATAAATACTCTGTGTATGTCATACAATTAATCATTAGCTTTTTGTAATATGTAGATATTCTTTAAAGTTTATGAGAAAAATAAAAGATGGATGCCGTTACATGTAATATCATTACTATTGTTATATAAACAAATGTGTCATTGTCCATCACACAAATGGTATCTGTGTATTGATGATAAATTCGATAAACATAAACTGTGTTAAATATACTACCAATGAATAATACTCTATTAATAACTGGCAGTCTGATCTAACATGATTAAATATTTACGAAAAAATGAAATCTATTTGTACAGTCAGCTTCTAAAGTAGATAGTTCTATACATAACATAACGACCATCGTTTCCAACTCGTGTTGAATGTTTTGGCGTAATTGAACCAACAAAAAAAAATTAAAGTTTGTTGAACTTCATCTGTTTAAAAACAAAACATACATATACGTTAGTTATTTATTAACTCTAATCATGTCGCCATTTATCAATAATTTTTTTATGCTGACTGTACTGTAAATTCAGGAGATCTTTTATAAAATGTTATTTATTTCAAAGAGAAAATCAACGCTGTTTCATAACATACTAGTTTAGTTAGTCAGAGCGACTGACGAGAAATTATTATTGTTATTGGATGACTATCAAGTTATGATAACAGGAATAAAACATGTTGCTATGAATGGCTTTAGACAGGTAGATCGCTTAACAATGATGTTTTACAAACATTGACGATAACATTGCCGTGGTACTTGCGATGTGAATGCTCCTATGATTTGATATTTGTCTATTGTAACTGTTATAAACGAATTTCAAAAAATAGTACTTATATGTCGATTTTATTAAGACCTAGCGATCCGCTCCGGCTTCCTTCGGGAGCTGCGGCGATAAATATTTTTTATTGATATTTTCATACAAAAATACCATCAAAATTTCCGACTTTTTCCCGTAGATTTTCCAAAAATTTTCCTTCAAATAAACCTTATCCTGACAATTATAAACACAACAAACAAGAAATCAGAAACACAATGAACAAGAAATATGTGATGTGTCCTATATTATTTAAAATGGTATGTAGGTGCTGACGCTTGAAATTACGATTTAGGAAAGAAAGGTTTCCAAAGAGACTCCATTGACAATTTAATCAGAGAGATCAACTTTTAATAATAATTGCTATAGATTTAATGCTCCTGTGTCTATGTTGTTTTGAGAGATAAAGAAAAACATAGAACGGAGAGGTAGTAAAAGTCGACCAAAGAACTTGCATAGACAAGCTAGTAACCGATTATCTGGTTCTGTTTTAACATCATAATTTCCAAATACGTATTGCAGGATGTGATGTCTTACAATTGTGATAACGTATACGATTGTGTTACGTTTTGTACAATTGAGGGATAAATCCTACGCATTTTTATTTACATTCCTAACTCTTACCGTTGAAGTAGGTTTAATAAAGTAATAATATCACGATATTCATAGTGTAATCAGTGCAGTAACCGATGGTTATAATTTGTGGTATGATTATTGAATACGTTATCTGTGACTGAAAAGCTACTTTAGTTGAATTCCGAGGATTGATCTGTTGTTTCAGAAAACCAACCAAAGTTCATTAAAGTATTAATTATTTTTACAATATTACGAATGTTAGACGTTCTAACATAATAAAATTTACAAAATTTATGTAAAATTTGATAGAGTTTAGTTTAAGAGTGTGTTGATGGTGTGCATCAGACTGACTTTAGTTAATATTACTAAACCAAAGTGTTGTAAATATTTCAACATTTGAAGTTTAGTGAAATCAACAATTTCCGTGTGTTTGTCTGAAATAACCCGGGAGGTTAGTAAAACTTTAGTAAAACCGACTCAACAATTTTTTCAGTGTAGGCCTTTCTCAGCCTACTTATAGAATTTCTTGCTCCAAAAATGACCAGTAAAAACGTTTTGTTTCCTGAATACTAAATTACGTGGACACATAAACATAATGGCAAAAACTGTGATGTAAATGCACCGAATGTATTACGAAGGTATATACAATGCCCATACATTTTTATGTAAGCGCTTATGTGAAAGAATAATGGTTGTGTTCTGATTGAAATATTTACTTGTTGACGTCAAATTGTATAAAAAGCAGATGAAATGGTCGTTGCGATTTCAGTCATGGACAATTCATTCTCATACTGTTATCTACACTTAGTAATCAGTTTTTTTTAAAGTTTCGAATATTTAGTCAATTATTATTTTTAACTTTAAAGAAAGTAATATTTTGTTTTAGCATTTTGCCTGAAATATAGGGTGAGTCTATTTTATTACAGATTTAGTATGTAAAAATATGGTGATAATTTTTATTACTGACTAGTTGTGCCTTGCGATTCTATCCGTTTAAATTAGGTGTTTTCCGGGATAAAACGTAGTCTAGTTACTCTCTAAAAAGTTCTCTACCTGCCAATAAAAGCCCCACCGTAATCAGTTCTACTATTTCGGATTTAATAAGTCCGGACAGACAACAGACAGAGAGATGAAAACTAAAAAGGCGTGTTTGGGTTTATAATAAGGTGCAAATAACTATAAGTATTGAGTTTAAGAAAAAGCCTTCATTTTGAAATTTCAGACGGCCTTAATTTTTTTATTTGCATAAATAACTTACGAGTAATATTATTATCTACTCAAGAGAAATAGTAATATTTTTAATATTGTATTGTGATGTTTTAATTTCAAAATTATTATTTTTATTTCGATGTGTCGTTAGCAATTATTTTAAATGTTTATTAATACAATGTACCAATCTATTACTTAATATGTACCTATAATAAAGAGTAGTAAATAGCTACATACGTTTAATCACTTTAATGGGTAAATCAATTGTTTCACAATTTATTTTTCACATCAGTTATATAAATGTTAAATATAACCATAAAGGTTTGTACAGATTCGAACATGTTATCCCGAGTTCTTATCGCATATTACGTATACATATATAGGTAATTGATAATTAACCAAACAGTTTTATTCATTAAATAGTTACACGCGACTCTATTTGTACAGAACACGTGATTTCAGGCAAAAGCATATTTTGTATTTACAATATTAGGTATAATGCATGTATGTAGACAAGTTACTTGTGTTTGCAATCTGTTAATTCTTTTTTTATTTGTTAAATGTATGACGTTAGGTAATTGTTTTTATTATACTACTTGAAATACATATAATAATAATATAATAATAATAATAATACTCAGACATTTCACACAGCGCCATCTAGTCCCAAAGTAAGCTGCATAGCGCTTGTGTTATGGGTACTAGACAACTGATATACTACTTATATACTTTTCTTTTGTAAATATATACATATTATACATAAACACCCAGACTCGGGACGGGAATCGAACCCGCAACCCCCGTTTTACTTTCCGACGCGCTAAACTGTTGCGCCACGGAGGTCGTCGTATGTATATGAGTAATATATCATTGAAGCTTGTATTAATTATAATATTCCAATAATGTTTGTACAGACGGACATTTGTTCAACACACTTAGGTACACATCTATTCATGAAGTTACTCAATACACGTTTACGTTCATTTGCGTGCGTGTGGTGTGCTAGGTTTAAAATATCATAAAATATTTCATACACTGTATATATAAAATAAATGTACGATAAGAAAGTATTATACAGAAAAATAGCTTCATATAAAACTTGAAACAAGTGCTTATCGCGAGATCGGGATAGATAAATCGATCCGTAGAAAAGATTTATTAAAATTTAATATATACAAATAGATAGAAACGGTACGTATTATAATAAAAAATGTATCTATTTTACTTGTTACATTTGTATTTATACTAAGCGTTTCAAAAACCGTTAATAAGTCAACGTGAACTGAAATGAATATGTTTTACCTAACAATAATTATAATATAACAATAAATAAGTACATAGGAATAATTTGTAGGTACTGTCATTTGCGATGATAATAAAATGTATAAAACTTAATGTACCAACATAGTAATTTTGCGTATATACGTATCGTAAACACATAACAATTTATAATTACTTTTCGTATTTACAGAAATGATGACTCATATTTGAATGCTGAATTAATCAGAACAAAATGACGGCGTCCAAGGAAACAAAGGTGAAGGTAAAAAACACATTTCGCTACTTTTTATTTCTTTGACTAGTTGTTCTGCTGTAGAAAACGTTACTCGCTCTATAATTTTACGGTTTACGTAAGGAGTACTTATCCACAAGGAGGTGAATAGGTTTTAATTGTATTGTACTGAAGTATAAGTATGCCTGCAGTGTAATTATACTTCAAGTTCTAAAATTAAATTCTAGAATTAAAATTCTATTCGCTTAATTACTAAGCTGTAAAACTTGCGCGGATTAATCGTTTTGATCGAGTTTATAGTATACTACCTATTGCATAGTAATTACTTAAAAATGTTTAAAAATAATGAATATTAGACAGTGGTATATTTGAATATTGTGTACTAAAGCAATACGTGTGTCTGAAATATAAAAAACTCATTTGAGTTTTTTTTAATTGTAAATCTATGTGATACATTAAAAATATTTAAAAACTAACTTATGAAGATCAAATAGCTAGAGTGTTAGCCGACGAAAATGTTAAAAGCACTCTTATAACTAGGCGAAAATGTGTGAAGAGAATGAGTTTTGAGGTATAAGTAGATGTAAGCGAAAGAAGTTTAAGTAAGCAATCCCCTAAGCTTAGAGGATTACTTTTTTTCTCACAAAGATTGGACTGTACAGAGCGCAGTGTGGAGTGTGTGTGTGTGTGTGATGTATACAAGGAACATACGATGTGTACATACAAATGGTTAAGATTTAATTTTTTTGTTTTCTTCAGGTATCTGAAAATACAACAAAAGGGCACGGTGGGAATGAAACCCAGTACAACTTAGATGGCATATTGAGCGAGTTGGGAAGTTTCGGGAAATACCAACTATTGCTACTCTTCTTCCTTTCATTTAGGGACACTTTTCTCGCCATGTGCAACTTCAATTATGTGTTTACTGCCGCTGAAGTTGCACACAGGTAAGCGAATGCTAATACCATAAAATTATGTTTCCATAGCTTTAAAAGTAAAAATGGTACCCATGAAGATCATTTATGCGTCTGCCGACTATCATTGTCGTTTTTATAAGAAATTAGGTGTATCCGCGACTTCGTCTGCGCGGAAAATTTTTTCGTGGCTTTCCCGGATTACGTTAAATTATATGTAAATATGCATAGTATGTTTAAACATTGTTTCTGAAAAAAAGTCTACGTTTAAGCTTACGTCTGTCTCTGTACCAAACATCATAATTGGTTCGGCGGTTCAGCATTTCCCATTCAAAGTTTTATCCCCCTTTTCACCCCCTTAGGGAAAGTTTTTTGATAAAAAAGTAGCCTATGTCCGTTTCCATGTGTCAAACTAATTCCATGCTACATCACAATCAGTTCAGTGGTTTAGCATTTCCCGTACATAGTTTCATCCCCCTCCCTCCCGTCCCCCTTTTCACAGATTTTTCTAAAAAAGTAGTTTATGTAATTTTGATAAAAAAAGTCTTATTACCGCATCAAATTTTATCATTACCAAGATTTATTGTTTCCCATACAAAGTTTTGTCCCCCTTTTCACCCTCTTCGGGGTAAATTTTTGATAAAAAAAGTAACCCATGCCCGTTTTCTGATGTCAAACTATATCCCTGCCAAATTTCATTGTAATCGGTTCAGCGGTTTACCATTTTTTATACAGTTTCATCACCCTTTTCACTCTTTTAGGGGTAGATTTTCTAAAAAGATAAGTAGTCTATCATGAGCGCATTCACATTTTCGTACTACGCACCGATTTTTATCAAGATCGGTCAAGTCATTATTCAGTCGTAAAAGTACATACAGATAGATGGACAGTCAAAAATTTTAAAAATGGTGGAATCGAAGTCATTCTGTCATAAAATGAGTATTTATCACAAAATTTCACAGTAAAATTATATCATTACCAAGATTTAGCGTTTCCCACACAAAGTTCATCGCCATTTTCATTATCATCATAGCGGTAAATTTTTGATAAAAAAAAAGTTATCTTGTTACTCATTAGCTCATGTCCCTTTTTCTGATGTCAAATTATCTTCCTGCTACATTTGATCGTAATCGGTTCAGCGGTTTACCATTTCCCATACAAAGTTTCATTTCCCTTTTCTCCTCTTTAAGGCTAGTTTAGCCTATATGTGTTCCCAGGTGTCGAACTATATCCATACATACATACGTACATACATCTTTACGCTGTATACCTAACGGAGATCGGAGAGGACGGAGCGCTAAGCGTCGTTGTCGCATACATACGTCTTTCGCTTCCTCAAATTTCATCATTGTCCTCACACATTTTCGCCTAGATATGTGAGTGCTTTTTACATTTCCGTCGGCTAACTCTCTGACTCTTTGATCTTCATAAGTCAGCCTTGATCTTCCTTGACTTCTTTTACCATTCACTTTCGCTCTGTAGATTTTCTTCATCAGTCTTTCATCACTCGTTCTTTCTATATGCCCGAACCATCCAAGCATTCCTTTCTTTGTTTTTACAATAACATTAACTATAACCATAACTAATAATAACAATAACCAGACCTTTTTTTGTCACTTCTTTTTTGGAGGCACGCTAATTCTCGAAAGTTGTAAGTCCATAATTTTTTGTACCCCCTCTCCACCCTTTGGCACTGTGTTTTGAGGAAAAAATCGAAGTAAATTTTTTTTTTATTGTTTAAAAACATAATATCTTTGGAAATAAAACGTGATTATTAAACATATTAAAAAAAAATCCAAAAATTTTTGTAAAGTTTACCAAAATTGATTTTTTTTGAAGTTTTTCATTTTTTTTTAAATTCTTTCATTTTTTTTAGTTTTTATGGCAATTTTTCGATATTTTCGAAATTTCCTTTAGGAGCACTGAGTGCCCCCACGTGCCCCCACAAAAAAAGCCCTGACAATAACTATATCCATGCTACATCATAATCAGTTCGGTGGTTTAGCATTTCCCGTACAAAGTTTCGCCCCGCTCCCTCCCGTTCTCCTTTTCACAGATTTTTGATAAAAAAGTAGCCTATGTATTGTTGATAAAAAGAAGTCTAATCGCCGCATCTCTCACTATCAAGATTTAGCGTTTCCCATACAAAGTTTCATTCCCGTTTTCACTATCTTCGGCATACGTTTTTAATAAAAAAATTGCCTATGTCCGTTCAGTAATGTTAAACTTTCTCCCCGCCAAATTTCATCATAATAGGTTCAACAGTTTACCATTTCCCATACAAAGTTTCATCCCCCTTTTCACCCCCTTAAGAGTAGTTTTTTTATAAAAAGGTAGCCTATGTCCCAGACCCAGGTGTCAAAAAACTATATCCATGCTACATCATAGTCAGTTCAGCGGTTTAGCATTTCCCGTACAAAGTTTCGTCCCCCTCCCTCCCTTCCCTCTTTTCACAGATTCTTGATAAAAAAGTAGCCTATGTATTTTTGATAAAAAAAGTCTTACCACCTCACCAAATTTTATCATTACCAAGATTTGGCGTTTCCCATACAAAGTTTCATCCCCCTTTTCACCCCTTTAGGGGTAGATTTTCTAAAAAGTAAGTAGCCTATCATGAGCGCAATCACGTGTTCTTACGACATACCGATTACCATTAAGATCAGTCAAGCCGTTCTTTAGTTATAAAAGGACATACAGACAGACAGACAGACAGACAAAAATTTTTAAAATGGTAGAATCGAAATCAGTAAGTAATAAAACGACTATCTATAGCAAAATTTGACAAAAAATCTGAAATTACAGACAGACGCAAGAGATTTATATAGTAGTATAGACTAGGAATTGAGCATACTGAAACATCTCGTTAAGGCGACGAATTGCAAATTATGACGGCCGTGTTCTCAATTTTTCTAAGTGATTACAAAACGCATGAAAATGACATTTGGTAACCTGATTCTTCAATTCCTTGACTTCACTTTGCCAGTTGCGATATACGATTGGTTAGCTTTTGTAACAGCAAAAAAAATTCAAAGAAACCTCTTTTAAAACAGAGATTTACATTTTTCGGAATAACAGAACCGATTCATGCTTCTAAATTTTCTGTGTAGATTAATCTAAAAACACACTCTTCAAAATGGAAATTGGATTTATAAAAATAAATTATAATTTTTAAAATAAACAAAAATTCTTCTTCGTATTTTTCGTAAGCTAGCACGCGCACGTTTGTGTGATATAGAATGTTTATTTTAGATTAAATTATTGTTTATCACTGCGTCACCTTAACCCATATTATGTTGAATCGTTCATATTTTAAAATATTCATAGGAGACATGAAAAAGGGGCAAAGGGGTACTCTATCTTGATTTAACCATTGATTTTAATGTGTTGTTAATTATGTATTACATGTATAGAAGAAATTATTTAAAGTTGTAATATAATAATTATATTTTAGAATCAAAAGTATAAAGTAAGTACAGTACCTGGGCGGCCGAGATTTACTCGGTATCTTACAAAAAAAAAGTCTGACCACATTGCAGGATTCGAACCCGCGTATTTCAGTTTGGTAGATTTACGCTCTAGCCACTGTACTACTGGGAAGGTGAACTCTGTTGTGAAATCAGAAGAGTTTAGAGTTTAGAAGTTTTAAGTGTGTGAAAACACAGAGAAAACGAATTTTCTCAGAATTGGACCCTAGCCAGATCGATTTTTGACTACTGTAAAGCTCTATATTGTAAATTTAATCGAAATCCTTAGAGCCGTTCTCGAGAATGCGATTATAAATATACAAAGATTGCTTGTATAATACCTCCTACTCTTTTAAATAACATAGTATCCTAAAATTCCATGAAATTTAACATTAAATTCATTGTTCAGGAAAATAAATAATAGATTTTTCTCCTTGACTTTTAGTCATAGACTTTATAAATAACTCCAAAGTCAGACGAGCTAAATCAGATAATCTGACTCACCTGTACATACGACACACATTTGTTATCAGATAAGCTGACCGATGCTGAAAACAGCGCCCACGCATCTAGTTTATTTGATTTTATTTGCCTCACTTCGTATTACGGGACAGGCTATCTCAAGTCATTATTTTTCATTTTATTTCCTTATTATAAGAACATTATTAAAATGATATATGTTTTTAATAGGTACTTGTTGCAAACTGAACTTAAACATATTATTTCAGCTTATTTAAAAAATAAACAGAAAAGGCCTGACCACATTGCAGGATTAAAACCCGCGCAATTCGGCGTGGTAGACTTACGTTCTAGTCATTGTGATATTGCGATAGTAAACTCTGCTGCAAAATTAATAAGTTTAGAGTTTAGAAGTTTTAAATGTGTGAAAGATGGATAAAACGATTTTTCCCAGAATTGAGACCTAGCTAGATCGATTTCCCGCCCCCTTAATCCCTATATTGCAAATTTCATCGAAATCGCTAGAGCCGTTTTCGAGAAAGCGATAGAAGAGAGATAGAGAAGCGATTTGTATGTGTATATATTATATATATATACATACAAATATTGCTCATTTAATACGATATGGATATCTATACGTGTTGTTTTTGATACATGATGTAGGTTATATTTGTATTAGTTTAGTAATAAATTAGAATAGGTAATGTGTATTTATGTTAAACTTATAAACGTGTACTTATTTCACAGATGTTACGTTCCAGAGTGTGAATCCACGGATGATCATTTCAACACATCTTGGACACATTTCGCTTTGTTAAACAATACTCAGTCTTGCTATAGAAAAACACCTTATACTGAAATATTTAACGCATCAACGTCTGAAGAATTTTCGTCTTCAAAGTATATATGCAGTCCCGAAGGTTTCTATGCAAATCAAACAATTCCATGCGAAAATATTGTTTACGAAGATTACAACAGTATAGTGGCTGAGGTAAGGAACACACCTAATTCTTACTATAACTAAATCTAAGCTTTCAATATTAAAGTTAATTATCTAAATTCCATGGCACTAGAAATGAGCTTGAATTAGATATTTAATATTCATACAAGAATTAACAAACGTCATTATCCCCTCGAGATGATGGCTGATAGCATCGTGTGGGTGGGTTCCCGAATCTCCCATATACGGGTGGCACCGATGACTCTTCGGGCAAAGCTAAGCGGCCCTCCCCAGATCTATCGTAGTGCATTCATTCTTATCGACCGCGACCTCGTAGATTCCCGCAGGCAATTTGTACAGCAGGCATGACATATTATAACCTCTTTATTATACTCCTAAGTTAGAAAGACTACTAACCATCACCTTCAGCGACTTTACCACAAAAACTATCTCTACGTTTTTAACACTTTTTTCCTTAAGCCATAAATAAATGTATTATAAGTACATGATTAAATTATAGGTATGTATTAGTAATTTTCACAATTATTACATTGTGAACGATAATCAACGAATTTAATGACCATAGACTATACTGATTGTGTTTATATAACTTTATGAATACAGGAACTCAGCTATTCACTGCTGTACAAGCAACGGTTAAGTTAAATGGGTGCGTAATGATGAGATGTGAACTGTGACAGTCATTGTCAATGTCGGTTAAGTTCATGGAGCATGAGTGGACAAACATGCTATAGCTATTTTAAACTTGTAATGGAGATAATATGTGTCTACGTTTACAAATGTACATAACACAGCAAAAAAAATTAATAAGGATTAATTAATTTCGATAACATCACACATTACGTGCATACGTATGAAGTTATGAAACAGCTTATTATAGGCAAGTCCCATTGTTGGAGACGAACCTCTTCTCAAAAGTGAGTTTAGATGTTGGTTTTCAAAGGCCTGTAATACATGACATCTTAACTTGCCTTCTGCGGCATAGGAAGCTGAAACACTCGATATCACTAGGTCACCTATCCAGTGGAGGTGCCCGTGTTATATCATGTAGGTACTGAAAGGCCTTCTACGTTGCGAACACCTCCCTAATGTGAATCATTCAAATGTCATATAACCTACGTAAACATAATTTTAAAAAACAACAAATCTAAAAAATATTTACTCAACTGTTGGTTAATTTTAATTGGATGGTTTTGAGTTCGCAATGCAGTACAATGTTAAGTAGCATGTATGGTAAATCCAGGCAGCTTTCCACATTGAACGTTAACGAGTCCACGAAGAGGTTCTATTCGCTTTGCAAAAAAAATCTCACATTTTACAGATCGTACGCATCTTTATAATGCCATTTAATATCAACTTTTTTTGGATATTTACTCGAATAAAGTTGGTACGTTTTAAATATGGTATAAGTAGACAATATGTTACTTAACATAAATACAATTAATATTCATAAAATTTCAGTTTGATCTGGGTTGCCAGCCGTGGAAAAGGACATTGATTGGAACAGTTCATAACCTCGGTCTAGTTTTTTCTTTTATTTTATCTGGATTCATTTCCGACAGGTAAGTCATCATCATCAGACATCTTCTTCTTTATTTAAATGGCACCGCAGCGATTGTTAATTTTACCAATGTCATATACTAATACGCAGAACCACAGAAAATATTGAATAGTTTTGACTTTTATATCAGTTTTAATGACGATTCCAACAATCATCAGTCAGTTGATATCACTTATAAAAACACGTTATCATTACTGTCCATAGTGAAATTATATTTACTGTCAATACAATTTTATTAATACAATGCATAAAGCTACAGAAACAAGCTGTTTTTCACTTTACAGGTCTTTTTAAACGTGAAATTGGTCTAAAGAAAGTTAAACTGCATACTTTAATCGCTTACTTGTTGTAGATATGGTCGCAAAGTTATTATAGTAGGTACACCACTAGTCGTGGGTACAACAGGACTGATCAAATCCTTTTCAATTAACTATTGGATGTTACTTGTATTGGAGTTCTTGGAAACTGCGCTTGGATATGGCAATGCATCTATGGTTTTATGTGAGTCTGCTTTTATTCTATTATATTGTGTTTTATTCTATTAATAACAGGTATCAATTGCATCGTTCCTTAGATATATATTAGTTTTTGCGTGAAATAAATTACTGCTTTTCTTCTCTTTGCTTCCATGTTGGTGTGGGGGAGGAAGAAAAAAATTCTCATGCTCATCAAATAAACTTGATGAGCATGAGAATTTTGAATGAGAGCATGTTTATTTTAATATTTTTCGTCATGTTACATTATTAGAGCAACTGTTTTAAATTCGATAATTACAGTAAAAAAAAAATATATCTTCGTCGATTTCATATAGGCGACCGATGCATATTACTAAATTATTCATATTCAAATATCTGTATATTTTATTCACAGCGCTAGAAACTGTAAGCCAACAAAGCCGAGTAGTATTTTCTTGCATTTCCGATATATTATCCAACTTCGGAAACGCTTTTTTTGGTCTCGTAGCGTGGAAGATACCCTACTGGCGGTATTTGATGAGGGCTATATACGCCCCACTCTTAGTCGTAGTATTCTACATATTCCTCGTAGACGAGGGAGTCAGATGGCTGATGGCACATAATAAGAATGATGAAGCCGTTAGAATATTGAATAAAGTAGCCAAATATAATAATATAGAGCTTTCGAATAAAGCCAAAGCTATGATGACTAAAATTGCAGAAGAGAGAACGAAGACTGACGAGGTATAAATATAATCATTTTTGACATCTACTTTTAATTATTCATTATTGTAATCTTAAAGTTAAGTTTTCTGACCGATTTTTTTTTCAACTTAAATCATGTAGACTGCAAGCAGATATTATATTGGAAATTCTTAATATTGGAAAAAAATTACATGTCTACATTATGTTATTTCAATAGTTACAAGCTATTATTTTATATTATATTCTTTAAAATTTTTTTGGGCAATAATCATTTTATTGCGTCGTTTTTTTTAAATCAATATATTCTTAATTTTAATTTAATTGATCAAAATTAATCAATATTTTCTAATTTTAACATTTCCTTGGAAATAACATATTTTTTAAGCGTTAAATAACATAATTATGTTTTTATCAATTTTGGAGTGCTTTTAAATGCCTACTATTATTTATTATTAATTAAATATAGTATTTATGTAACGACTAAACAAATGATTTCATTGAATTTTATGCATAATTAACTTGTATAGGTATACAGAGAAAAAAAATTGTTACAATGTTTATCAGAAGTTGAATCTGAATGATATTATAGACTATATTATATCATTTTTTACTGTTTCAGATGGGACAAAATATAACGCAAGATAGCACACAACTTTCTGTAATACTCCGATCTAGGATAATTTTGATGCGTGTCGCGTTGATTGCCGCATGCTTCTTCTGCTGTATGTTTGTTTATAGCGGGAGTATCATTAATTCTACAAGTATCTCTGGGAACAAATACCTTAACTTCTCTGCGTTGTTACTCGTTGCCATTCCTACGAGGATAATAACAGCACTCACGCTTACTCGGTTTGGTAGAAAAGCGCCCATTTGTGTTGCTTACTGTCTTTGTGCTGTTTTCTTCATTGCGTCTGCTTTTGTGCCGAAATGTAAGTTTTCTGTTGTAAAAGTTATTTGATATTTGCTTTTTATGATTCTAATTTTTATTTTTCTACAGATCAATGTAAGTTGCTTTCCGGTCCGTTCAGTAAATTAACTGTAGGATTGGAATTGAAAAGGGTTTAAAAAGTACATGTTTATTTTGATTTTCTTAATATTTCACACTTCATAGAACTTTGATGTATAATATACATTACCCCTATTCTACCTTCAAACCGCCAAGAGCACAAAAAATTAATTGGTTTAAAAAAAAATTTGTACTAAATTCGTCCCGTTCCCTGTGCTAAAATAAGAATAATATATCATTTTTACTATTATCTTATTATAACGTTTGCAATACTCCTATCTAAAATTAAATTAACTGTATACATTATAACCACAACCGTTTGCGTATAACTTCATAAATAAGTAATACATTTCAAAATCACGCTTTGAAAAAAAATCTACTGGTCACATAAATTTATACTTCTTTTTATAAATATTAGTGTAATAATGTTGTAAAAATTCTCGAGAGACACGAAAATGACGGTTATTACATTTATTTCTTTCAGCCTCAGAAATAGAACTTCAGAAAGCTTTATAAAATTCCGTAAAGTACAAAAATAATAATTTCGCTTTTCTTTTATAATTTAGATTTTTTTATTTTGTTGTTTTATGTTGTTGTTAAATCTTGGGATGTAAAGAGAACTACACCCATACAGCCACGTCGTTGGTATTTATTCAGACTGTGTAGCACTTGTCTGATGCTAAAAACTTATAGTTACTCACCTGACGTCTTCGGTGATAATTATTCAGATTACAATAGTACTCGTCTGATGTAAAATTCTTCAGTCTTATAATTATATAATTTATTCTTTTTTCTTATAACTAAATTACTATTCCCTAACACTCCTTCGGTAAATATGTAGAAGGCTTTACTGAGTTAAAAAGGACTTCTTGTGAAAATTTCAGCTGCACAATTTTTATTCAGATCTTTTAATTATTTTCACTTACACAGAACTTTAACACACAATATATTATCACTTGTACTTCAAAGCTCCCAAAAGCGTAAAAAGTAGAAAATCTGAATAAAACGCCGACTGTGCTTCCCTGTTTCTATTGAAAAGTCTTTTTAATTATATTAGGATTTAGGTCCGTCTCTAATGAGAAAAAACTGTTGCCGGTTGTAAAAATTATCTTATTAAATATTATTTATTGGATTTTAATGATAAATAATCCTACAAAAATTAACATTAATATAACATTTTTAGTTATTATTAAATTAAAACAATTTAAAGTGGAAATATGTTATTTTTTACTGTGAGACTGGTCGAAAATGCACGAAACATTTTATAGCATTCTTTGAGAATATCTCGAAATAAAAAAATAAATTAAACATATTATTATCTGAGAAAACGGACAGTAATATGTAGTAATAATATTATATATTTTTCCTTTACATACATATATTATATATTTATCATTTTTATACGATTTTTATTCCATACCTATTTAGGTTTTATTTATATACTAGGTACTCTTATACAATATTTTATTTTCATATTTTATTGGAAGTACATTATACCAGATTGTTCATATATTCATATTTATGATTTATTAAATAAAAGCCACAAGCACACTGTAAGCACACTACACTATACAGGTCTCACCTTCAGGGGGCTTGGATATCTGTATTCAGGTTTCTACTATGTAACTCGAGAAGCTTGTAACTAGCTAAGCATCATTTTTTCTTTGAAACGAAATGCGGAAATTTTAAATTAAATATACCGAAAAATTTGCTCTACAAATTACGGAACCAATGATTGAAAACTAATAGCACATACCTGGCGATCCTTTATTGCCCACCTTCTTCTGGGGGATGTGTCGGTTAAAAAACAGCGTTGAAAAAAGTGATGAGATCCAGAAAAGAAATAAGCACCTCCAGTCATATGCACGGATGATGATAGAATATTAAGTAGTAGTCAATGATGTTATATTACAAAAGAGGTAGATAGGTTATATGCACTCGAAAAGTGTCACCCTCAAAACTTTGCTAATTAGCCAACCCGGACTTGGTCAAAGAATATGAAAAGTAATGTTACAGAACCAACAATGTCATGCAATGCCTATTGCGCATTTAAAATTCTAAAATATTTTAATAATCCAAACGTTTTTTATAATATACACGATCATGTGATGACGCAACCACCCAATTTTAATCATCGTTTACATTTATTAAAAGAAATAATATATAATTCGTCATTTTCAAATTTATAATTAAAAAATGTTGGCGATCTTTTTAAATAAATATGTTCTTATGTACATGATTCAAGAAAAACGAAATTCGAAAAAAAGCAAACATCATTTTTTACTGTCTAATCCCATTAGGTATCAATAATAGTTTTTTTAAATGTCTGTTCTGTGGCATTAATTACTAATATTCTATGAATTAGTTACGGATTCCTTTAAAATGTAGTAAGACATTGAAATTGACCAATCACAATGATTTAGAGAGCTATGTGTTTTGTTAGTTTGAAATGCAATTATGTTTTACATTGCATAGCGAAGCAGTGCAATGTACATTTGTCTCACTTTTAACGTTGTAACTGGGACAATATTTTACTTGGATTATGGGAGAGTCTTGTGCTTAGCAGCGCGACCTATCTAGACAGAGAATAATGTATTAAGAAGTATTTGCTTTAAATAACTTCGCACAATATTAATTTTAATAATTATGAAATTTTCATTATATTTCGAGAATCGTTCTACTACTACCAATGATATTATAATACAAAAGAGGTAGATAGGTTACCTTGCAGTGCAGGTTACATTTGTCTCACTTTTAACGTTGTAACTGGGACAATATTTTACTTGGATTAGTACTAAGGTAACCTATCTACCTCTTTTGTATTATAATATCATTGGTAGTAGTAGAACGATTCTCCCTCAGTAGAGAAGGTAAAGGGATCTTAGCCCATACAACCGACGTCTTCAGTAATAAATAGATAAATTTTTATTATAATTTGATTAAAATGTAGGCGTAATACATTTTAATTGTTTCTTGAAGTTTCTGGCGACAAATATTTTGAGGCAGTCTTTCTAGTAGGAACAGCTGAGGCGGACTAAGCCATTAAATAAACTCAACGTCACACTACTAAACGAACACGTTGAATACAGCCATCAGGATCGGCTCAAAATTCACGCACAGGAAAGCGTTAGTGGAAATTTCCCCTCGTTCCATAACTTGTATGGTGAAAGGAAATCTACAATGAAAAGAGTCCAACCAGTTACCAAAAATTAATAAGTCATAGGATATAAGAAATATGAAATCTCTGACAATAGGTTGGCCATTAGTCTACCTACATGAATCCGCACTGGACGTGTGTCCGTGTGTATGTGGGTACAGTCTATCTGTTTTGGACTTTAATTATGGGAGAGTCTTGTGCTTAGCAGCGCGACCTATCTAGACAGAGAATAATGTATTAAGAAGTATTTGCTTTAAATAACTTCGCACAATATTAATTTTAATAATTATGAAATTTTCTTTATATTTCAGCCGTATGGTGGGCCTCCGTACTTTTTTACCTTGTTGGCAAGATGTGTAGCAGCTACGGAATCTTTTCTATGCACGTTGTGGCCATGGAAGTCTTTCCAACAAAGTCTCGTAATTCCCTCACTAACATCGCTAATACTATTGGAAGGCTAGGCTCTGTTATTGCTCCCCAAACACCTTTACTGGTAAGACATAAATTTACGTTATTGTTCATTTAATAATTAAATATCCAGTTTCTATCATTCATCCATGTGAAACGTGTTAATTATTATAGGTACAAGGAAACTGCATAATGTATTATTTAATGTGTTGTATATACAAGAAATCTAACATTCTTACGAAAAACCAAACTTCATAAATTTTACTTTTTCAATTGGAAGGTTGACCATGTTGTCGTTAATATTATTTATTTCATTGAAAATATAAAATACTGTGCTAAAAATATTTCGATACGTTAAAAAGGTTATTCTAATATTTTATTTATTAGCTACGTTACGTAGCGTTCGCTACATTCAGCGAGTTGTGCTACGCTGTCATAGTACAATACTCAATCCGTTACGCACTCCCTCATGCACGATGCGCATTCCTATTAGCTCGATGCGAAATAAATGCTGAGGACACAGATCAGTAAGCCCTAGACAGCGCTTACGAAGACACCTGTGACTTTCCACAGTTTTGTATTACATTACTTAAACGGCGACGACGCCCGCAACTCTCCGTCTCTCCGCTGTCGAATATCCAGCGTCTCATCCCGATGAGACCAATCTGATCACAGCATATCGTCTCACGCCCATGCTTGTTTTTATTATAAAACTAGCTGTACCCGCATCCGTCCGCGTGGAAAATTTTTCCATGCTTTTCCCGGTTCAGTTTCCTTTTCACCCCCTTAGGGACAGATTTTTCATAAAAAGTAGCCTATGTCTTTTTGTTAAAAAAATCTATCACTGTACTAAATTTCATCATAATCAGTTTACCGCCGGCTTAGCACTTCCTGTACAAAGTTTCATCCTATGTCCGTTCCCTGGTGATATATGATAGCCATGAAAACGTAACAGATAAACAGATAAGAGACAGATAGATAAGACCAGACAAACAGACTTTCGCATTTATAATATTAGAATGCATTACTCAAAGCGTCGTCTATGGGCATACTGGTCTGTGACTCTGGAGAAGGATAACGATCACAGTGCAAGAGGTGATCTAAGAGAGAACTCGGGGCTGACAAAAACAATTTATTGAAATAATTCGTTTATCTCGTCTGTCTTCTGTCCAAGTTTTGTCAGCAATGTAAAATTCTGCCCTACGCTAATTGTCCTTGTTTTCGCACATCTATCACATTAAATGAAACGAAGTTATATAAAACTCAGTGGCCACCCATTATAGCGAGCGTAACGAGTAGAATCACCGAAGTTAGCGGTACAATTACCCTGTACATGCAGTACAGCTTATTTCGTGTTTCAGACGTATTAAAGAGGAACGTCCTATATACTGAGTAAAGTCGAATTTTTATTAAAGTAAAGTCGAATTTTTATAAAATAATCCGAAAACATGAAACTCTGTCACTATGTCGACATATAGTGACAGTCTCATGTTTTCGGATTGTTTTATAGACGTGAGATATGTCATGCACATGGTTTTTATTTATTCAAATCGTAACGTGTTGTTGCTTTTTTCATAGGAGCAGTATATGCCCGGTTTGCCAAGTGTGGTATTTGGTTTAGTGGCGTTGGGTCCGGCACTGCTCTCTTTACTCTTGCCAGACACCAGCAAGGTAGCATTGCCTGATGACGTCACGGACGCAGAAAAACTCGAACGGACGGAGTGCGAAAAACAAACTGAAAATGCGTGAAGACGTAGTAGAATACATTAGTAGATAGTAGAATACGTTAAAAAAAATATAATACAACATCGTGTTATACTTAGTTTGATTTGTGAATTTTGCCAAAGTTACCAGTTGAATGATCAGTATCTTTAAACTTGTGTTAAATAGGATTTCATACAAGTTTAATGATTAACATACCTTTGTATTATATAGAAAAATATTAAAGTGTATATACATATATTATAAGAATGTATAGTTATGAATAAATAATTTATGATTAAATTTTGTAACGTAACAACATATTTTAAATATTTGTTATATATTGATAATTTAAGTTTTAATAGGATTTAAAGTATATTATGAGAACGCGTCAGAAGTGTTAATATAATTTGTAAAAAAATATATTTAAGTTCTATATTATTTTTATTTAGTGTTTTTGAATTTCTAAACAACACAAACAAACAAACATCTTCTTACATTAATCGTAGATCTAAGCCGTGCTACTGAACGGCTTCATCTCAGGTCTTTATTAGGGCCTCTTCTGTTTTTATTATTTAATAATGACATAAACAAGTGTTTCCAATATTCTAAATTCTATTTATTCCCTGACGATATGAAAATTTTGAAATCTATTGATAGTAGTAACGAAGACGCTTTTTATCTTCAAGACGACCGCAATCATTTGGATACATATTGCTCCAATAATAAATTAAATGACAATGCCCAAAAACTATGCAACTTTGCCCCATCCACAAATTTGCATGGCCAGTATAAATATTTATTTTGTTGTATGGGCTATTAAGAGCACTTCAAATAGTATAGTAACTAAAGCGAAATAGGTAGCTAATTTAACGATATTACAAAAAAAAATTTCGCAAATCGCGCTAATTTCCAAAACGACTACAGAAGTCAAGTGAGATAGAACCAATAGTAACTTTATAGATAAACAAAGCACCCAGAAACATAGCAGGTGTTGTTATTAGAATAAAAACGAGTTCATACGTTCTTTCACAAGCAGATATGTATGTAGATGGTTGATGTAACTTAATACAAATTCGGAATGTCAAAGTCAAAATCTAGCGCTAGTAAATTCTAGGATACGGACATTTTTTATCATAAATCTGAATATAATGATAAAAAACAGAAATGTCAATGTTTACAACTGTGTTCAGCCATAATGAATGTCTAGTTACTAAAAAAAACTTTTAATTTTGATTATTGCTTGCGCTAGCTTAAGGAAGTTATAAACCACACAGAAAACCATAGGAAATTAAAGTATATTTTTTAAATACAATGGTTACTCTGGGACCAGTGGTAGCGAATTTGGGCATTGTTATTTAAATATATCAAAATGCTATCATATCTTTCTCGCATAATATGTAAGGTCTTATAATACACGAATTATATACGAATTACACTTTAAACACAACAGTTAAGCAGAGTTGATAATGTTAGAGATTTAGGAATAATACAGAACACTAAGGTGACCCATAGAATTCACCTTCAAGAGCTTTTAAGAGCTTGGGTTTGGTTATGAGAGTTTCAATTTATTTCAGTGACCATTAGAAATAAACCAGTAGAAATCATCTTTAATAATGCTGTGGAGTCCTCATTACGATTCTTAATGTTAATCGTATTGAGGGTATATACAGAAAAATTTTACAAATACCTCAAGCTGCGTTCACTTTCTGCTTTTGCCTGGGGGTGTCAAATATCTCGAAAACGGCTCATCATAGCTCAAAAATAAGCTAATTTTCTCCTCCTTTTAGGAAATCCCGCGTCAGAAAGAACTCTTTCACCTCAGGGAAAAAAAATTAAATGCAAATAAGTTCTGTAAATTTATTGTCAAGTTCTTAAATTTCGTAAAACAATATAACTTTCGTAAAATAATATGTAATGTAAGGTAATAATAAATATTGTCAGCTGTTATTCTGAAAAAGAAATATGGAAAATAAAAGTAGTAGCTATTGACGCCAAGATTGTGGCAACACTACAGCCAGCTGTCTTTCAGTCAGTCAGCCATTTTGTAATCAGTGTGAGTTCTGACGCCGTTAGTGCCTTGTATACGCTTCCGTTCAGTTTTTGTTATTTATTGTTTTTGTTGTTTTTTGTTAAGTTTGATGGCCATGCCATCGAATGGATTTAGGCTCATGTCAAAGGTTTGTTTTTGTTTGTCATTACAATAAGTACAATTACCTAGTACTTACGTTTATTTAATAGGTATTTAACTTTTATTTTTATTTTTTTAGGTCATGCAGCCAAACAACACATCTCTGCCATTTACTGCTAAGAAAATGCTCTGACTTTGTTGCAAAATGTCTGTGAAAATGTTACTGCGGATGACTGGAGAAAAGTCGTGGAACACACTAAAATAATTAAACAAGAAGACGGGGAGCGAGATGTCCACTTCGACAACGTTTGTGAACAAGAATTGATAATCAACCTAAGGGACAGTTCTAGTAGTGAACCTAGTGATGTTTATAATAATAATGAACATGATTTACGTTGTGCATCACTATCAGTAGTAATTTAAATTCTTATTCCTTATTTGATTTTACCTTAAAGGCCCTTTCACAACAACGATTTCAACTCGCGCGTATTCTACTGAATAGGCTGACTGAGCGAATAAAAATACGCACGAGTCGAATTTGCCGTCGTGAGAAAGCTTTTATTGTCGTATTAAAATATTATTAATGCAATAGAAAAGAAAATAATTGATTATAATCCATATAGCATAATCATGCAACTATCGATTCCAAGGTCTAAGAGAAAAATAAACGATAATCGAATAGATTCATTAACGATTATAAACTACCCCATCGCTACTGTGAGCTGTCAAAACTATCATCTTTAATTTGACAGAGTATAAGTAAATTTTAGGAAAATTGTCCTATTAGACAATTATGTAAATTTTAAAAATTCGACAAAAATTAACAATTTCATTGAGCGAATTACGTAATTAAAATAAAGGATTCCGTATTAACCTGTGCCAGATATTACTCTGACACAGCAAATTGTAACCTTGTGCGCGATCTACTAATGAAATATCTGCATCGTTGCAAAGGAAATTGTCACGTACATATCCGATATAAATAGCTGTAAGAATTAGTATAAGGCATGAGATGTAAACGACAGTTCTATGGCGTAACCACGCCGCACAGTACCAATATATCATCTACCACAAGTCCATAGTATTATTTTACCAACATGAAGCCTGAAAAGAAGCATTGCAACAAACCTCTGAATTATGCTTTACAAAATGTATAGTGTTAATCACAACTTACCTGTGAAATGAATGAGTCCCTTGATTATTGTGATATGTAATATGACAATCACATACAGAACACGTAACCATTATTGAAAAATACAGTACTTCTTTGAAATAAAGCAGAAATAACGCAAAATAAAAAAAACAGCGTTCTCCACAGCGTGACCACTTGTGACGACCTGTCACTCAAAAAGGGTTACAATAGCGTCTCGTTTGCTGTCTCTTTCTACTCGTCACTATTAAAAAAAAGTATTTAGTCATTCGCACTCTTTTTACGTCTATTTGCCAGTATATACTGAGTTCATGGATTATTCGACACATTAATCGTATAAATATGTGATACATTTGAATAGAACCATATAGCGTATAAAGAAGTTTTTATTGCTGTCTGATTTTTAATTACTTACACATTACCTGTGTATGATATAATATTATCGCAAACGATTACTTTTCGAGTCACTTTTGTTTTTGAGCACAATAAAAGTTTTTTACATACATACTGTATATCTTCACGCCGTATCCCTAACGGGGTAACCAGAGAGGATGGAGCGCCAAGCTTCATGGTCCTTAAATTATTTTTTCGCTTCCTCAATTCTCATCATGTACCTCACACATTTTCGCCTAGGTATGCGAGTGCTTTTGACATTTCCATCAGCTAAGACTGAACAGCCTTGGTTTTCCTTGGATTTTTTACCACTCGCTTTCACTATAGAATTTCTTCGTCAGTCTTACATCACTCATTCTTTTTATGTGCCCGAATCATCTAAACATTCCCTTCTTCATTTTTACAATAACAATGTCGTGCAATCCTGTCATACTGCGTATCTCTTCATCGCTTATCCTGTTCACAAGGGTGACATGGCACATATTTCTAAGAGATCACATTTCTACTGCATTTATCTTTTTCACTCGATTTTGGGCATATCCAGGCCTCACTACCGTGCGATGAAGTTGGAACCAACACCACATTGTGGATGGCCATTTTGGCTGTATTACATATATTCACACGGCCTATTAATGCGGATAGAGCACTGTTCACTTTATTGCCAGCTGCTACGTCTCCACATCCAACTCATATCTTCCGTCCTTCGAAAACGCACTCCCCAGATACACAATTTCATTTAATTTTTCTAGAAATTTTCCATGTACCCATATCTCACATTTTGTCTATACCTCTTCCCTTTCATAGACCAGAACCTTAGTTTTGTTCATATTCGTGTTCAGACTTTTCACTTCACATTTTTCTTTCATGCACGTGACTAGTGTCTGCAACTCTACTTCTGATGATGCTATAAACACAGCATCGTCAGCGAACAAGAGGCAGTCTACCACTGTACCATCACATATCATACCACCCATACTACCTTTCAATGTCTTGAGCCAACTGTCCAAATACAGCACAAACAACCAGTCAGACATCACGCAGCCCTGTCTGACGTCTAAACAGACTTCAAGCTAGGGTAACATGTCACCATTTATCCCGCTCAAAGGCTGCAGTAAGGGGCTCCCACGCCAAATTTAGGCAGAAAACTCCACAATTTCTTTCGATCCACAAAGCGCACGAAACTTTCTGACTTATGGCCAGAAATTCCCCACGATACCGCAGAGTGAGAAAATCTGACCCATACAACCCCTACCGTTCCTAAAACCACCTTGCGCCTCCCACAAATATCTTTCAGAAATGCCTTTCATGCATTCACTCAATACCTTGGTACAGATTTCACTTGCTAAGCTGACCAAGCTGATGGCCTTACAGCACGCAGTCTAAATGAGAATCTCTCCCTTTATAGAGATGTAATATGACTGCGGTGTGCCAGTCCTCGCGAACTCCCCTTTCTGCCAACAAAGGATAATTAGTGCACAGAAGGTATCCCAGACCCTAGGTCCACGTTCACCTCATAATTTCCCGCAGCGTTTCCGCATTTGAGATTTCTTTTCACTTTCTCAACCTCATTCATACTAATGAAATGTCCAGTCCCTGACCATTGGTGTGGCAATTCATTAGAATCGCTTTCAGTTACAGAAACAGAGTCGCCACTCTCATACAGTTCTCTATAACAATCATTCCTTCGCTGCAGAACATGTTTATTGTCTGTTAGCAAATGATGTTCTTTCAGACGCACTTTATTCATTCTGCAAGGTGCCAGATCCTTTCAGTGCTTACGTACTTGTTTCCAAAATAAATTTTCCTCAAAGTTGTCGGACATCTTATTTTTGTCTAACACCCTAAACCTTTCACGCTTCTCTTTCACTATTGCTTTCGTTTCTGCTTTCTGCAGCTTTTGTAATGTCTGCAGTCTTTCATCAAATTCTTCATACCACAGTCATTTTAAGTAGCAAGGTCGTCTGGCCATGCTTTCTTCTTATACACATACTCTTTCACCTCATTATTCCACCACACATCACGCTTTCTACTGTTCCCAATCTTATTCGTTCCACACACTTCTTTCGCAGCCTCGATCAAACTATCCCTAAGGTTCTGCCAACATTCTTCAACATCGTCGTTCAACACTTTCAACTTATCATTAAGCTTACCGAATACCATCCATTCATATTAATTCCTGGTGGTCATAAAAGTCTTTTTTTGCTTACATACATCTTTATTTTAGCTATCATAATTATCTTTTTCTAATAACTTAACTATTTTTCACATAAACCACAAAATAAATTATTCATTATTTATCTTAATGTACATTTTACGTCCATAGGTAGGTACTGTAGTTACATTGTTGGTAATTTTTAATATGCTAAACAAAACATGATAATGCAATAAATAGTAGCTGATTTGTGTTTATTTATACTTAATAATAATTACTTCACAATGATTTAAAAAAGCTCTTATCTATTCCGTTATGAGGTAAAAAATTATACATCTACTCGGTAACTTTCTAACTTATTTTATATTGTCTACATACGTCATTTACCCAATTTCTCATTCAGGGTGGAGAGAGCTTCGAGGCCATTCTCAATATAGGGTTTGAAGATGGCAAAACTGAACTAGACAGTAGTTGGTTGGCAACCCGTCGCCTGTATAAGCCCCTTAAGATTATTACTGTGTATAATTTTACACTCCTATATATATTGTAATATTTAAATTTATAGTATAATTAAATTACATTATGATTATAATACAAAGAATTTTAAATTGTTCGGTCATCAGCTCGCTTGCAGTTTAGACTCCGGTTTTCCAAGTGCTTCTGCCTCAGCCAGTGTGTCAGGTAATTTCGTGCCAAGTGTCTCTGGTTGTGTCAATACTAACGCACCAGCCAACAGACCCATGACTCCGAACATCATTGATGGAATGCCATGCCAATAGTCGCCCTGGAATTTAAAAATATGATGTAAGTACATTACAGTCCGGCCGCTGAGAGATGTGTTCCTGACAGGTCGTGATCGAATGGACACGTAATTTTGAAGTAGCGTTGAATTTTTAATAAAAATATTGTTATTGTTTATTTGCCCACCTAATAAATAATTATAATTAAAAATTATATTATCATGTCAACTGACAATAAATGCTATAATTTTGTACTGAATTTAATGTTAAATAAATAATACAATATTTTTTACACTACTACTACACTACACTGTTACGAGGTTATATGAATTTATTTTTGTAGTGATGTCCAAAAACAATAGGCAACTGTAATCTATCGTTATGCTTTAAAATAATACGTTTTTCTTTCTAATAATTTGATAATAATGGAATGTACAAATAAATTTCATAGTATTATTAGTAGTAGCAGAAGACAGTAAGTCATCAGGCGAATTGGAATCTGATTAAACTTGTTCGTTTGTCAGTCGCGTATATTTTTCAAGATATTTTTAGTGTTGGTTTTTATGTTAAATATTTCTGAATATTTCTCTCGTATTTTTATTTTCTTTACACTAGTTACATACATACCCTTCATACATACGAAACGGCTTGTCAATTCTCATTCGGAACACTCGATAGTGCAAAGCACAAAAAAGACATAATATCTTCAGATAGCTATTGTGAATAATATGTACCTACTTCAAATAATATTAGTACCTAAATTTCCATACAAGTTTTTAAAGAACGAAACAAATATTTTTAATGTTATTTACTATTACTTTTCAGGAAAAGAAAGTGTATTTATTATTTATCGATAAACAAAATAAATAATAATTGTAACACTTACAAGCACCGGTGTCAGAGGTGCGGTGATAGATCCAATCCGTCCTATCATCGAAGAGAACGCTAGTAGTTTGTGGCGATGTGCAGTGGGATAAAGCTCAGACGTATAGAGATACATCGATGTCATTACAACCGAAATACAGAATTTGCCCAGAAGAAACAGTATTAATCGCAGAATTGTTAGGTCTGGAAAAAATAAATTAAAAGAAAGGAAAATAACTGTGCTATAACCATTTTATATGAGAAATACTACAATAATTGTGCAAGCTTAATAGCCTTCGAAAACTCTGACATATAATTTATCATTACAAGAGTAGTTTCAAGTTATTGTTGTACTGTTACTGTTGTTACTGTTACTGATATTGTGATATTGGATTTTCTACACTATTTTCTTTAAATATAGGTAACAAGAAGAGGATTAACTATAAACATGAAGTTTGAACACCATAGTAACTAGTAATACTAGGCAGTAATCATATAGATGATAAAAGTTAAATTATTTTGATTTAGAAAATACATGAACTACGGTACGGTAAATCTACGGTAATTCAATAAAAGCGCTAATGTCACTAATTAATATTATCATTTTCTTATCTCAATTTACGTATGTACGTTTTATCGGATTAAGATATTTAAGTAGTATAATATTATTTAATAATTCATATAATTCAAGGTTCCTTACCGCTGCTAACAAAAACAAAGATTATATTGAATGCGGCGCAGAGAAAATAACCACAGGCAAGAGTTGCTTTTCTGCCAATCCTATCCAAAATAAGCACGGCAGTAAAATAACCAGGTATCTCAACAGCGCATGTCAGGATGAAATTTAAGTACATCGTGTCTGATAACGAAGTCGAGTTGATCGATAGGCCATAATAAACGAAGGTTGTTGTAATCCACCAAATCGGTGTGGTGCATACTCTCCTCAGGAGCACAGGAGATTGTATAATTTGCTTTACGAGGGAAATTTCAGGTTCCTGGAAGAATTATAGTTTAAGTTAATAAAAGCAAGAATGATATAGATGTCGGGTTTTTTCAATGTGTTAGTTATCTGTTTGGTTATAATTCACGGTAATGATAGAGAATTAATTAATAACTTTGATAACAAAAATTAAAATCCTTATTACGTTAATCTTTAATTTGGTCAATTTTATTATAATTTATTTTCAGAAATAATTTTATAACATAAGCAGACAATCCAGTCTCATGTTGATTTTTTTATTAGATAATTGACGCAGGTTTACAATGTTCTATCCTTTCATTATTAACATTCAATCTTTCAAATAGATGTTCAGTCTTTCAATCAGACAAAATAAAAGCATTTATTAAGTTCTCACTGGGTTCGAAAATTGTATTTAAAAAGAGTTTCCTCGACAGAAAAAATAAATTAACGTAACGTTAATAAATTGTGCATAAATCTTTACTAATCATACTGGTTTAAAACTTACTTTTTCAATAAATTCTGGTTTAGGAGGATTCAATAAAGCTTCCATTGATTTTTCACTAATTGTTTTTCCATTGACTCTTGCTACAGTCTCTAAGACTTCTTTTGCTTCTTCATATTTTTCTTTGGAGAGTAGCCACCTGACACTCTCAGACAATATCCAGTAATAAATAATAATTATGAAACAGGGTATATGTAAAATCATAATCATGTATCGCCATGGTTGTACCACCCACGCGACGCCACCCAATACTACTTGACCAACAGCAAACATTGAGGATGCAAAAGCACTAGTAACCACTCGATATTTAGGTCCCACGAGTTCAGCAGCTGAAATTGTTCAGTTAATATTAACTTAATTTATTTTTTTATGTATGAAAAGAAAAACATATCAATTCGTAGATATATCAAATTCAACATATGGAAACGTACCAAAGATATATGCCGAACTAAAAGTGCCAGCTCCGAATGTGGTTTGTAATAATTGCAACAATAGATACATGACGTAGTTCACAGAAAATGCTCTGATTAAACCGATGAGTGCCAAATTGAATACACTTATAATTAGAGCCATGCGTCTCCCAAAACGGTCGGAGACATAGCCCGTGAACGGCAGTACTAATAATGTGCCCACACTAGTCAGTGTACCAGCTAACGCTCTCAACCAGTCTTCACAGCCAAGATCGAACTATGGAAATAATAGAAAAAAAAATTGTAATGCCAAGTAGTTGTGAAAATAAACCTTACTATTTTATGATTTTATCGTCGCTGTAATTATAAGGTAACCGCTTGTGCATGTATGTCTGTCTGGCGGTATGACTGAGCTAGTAGGGTCGAATATTTTAAAATCATAACTAGTGTAAAATATGTAGGCAACGCATTGATAAACAATAATTTAATCTAAAATAGACCTGCTTTATGCAACGTGAGTGCGCTAACTTACGAAAAATCCTAAAAAACAGTTATTTTCGTTTATTTTAAAAACTGTAATTAATTTTAAAAAATCCAACTTACATTTTGAAGAATATGTTTAGATTAAACTATACAGAAAATTTAGAAACATAAATCGGTCCCGTTACTCCGAGAAATGTAAATTTCTGTTTTAAAAGAGGTTTCTTTGATATTTTTTTTGTGTTACAGAAGTTAACAATCGTGTATCGCAACTGGAAAAATAAAGTCAATGAAATGTAGAATCAGGTTACTAAATATCACTTTCATACGTTTTGTAATCACTTAAAAAAATTAAGATCCTGCCGTAAAAATTACCTATGCATCGCCTTAACAAGACGTGTGCTATACATAAGTTTGTATGTTATAGTTTTCGAGACAAACGAGTGCAATAGAGTGCAGTCAGACGGTTAAATGGATAGATGAACAGACGGACAGACGAACCAGAGATTAATTAGTTACTAGTGTAAAGTCGATCGCAAGCGTGAATGGTCTTATAAAAATCCCGCTTATCCTTCGTTTTTTCGTATCGACACAGAACTCTTTAAATTACTCTGTTGTTGGAATAAGAACCATACCACCAAATACCACCATAAATACGCTACTACCTTCAACTTCCTAAGGAATTTACATATATGTGGAGTGCGCAATTAGAATGAAATAGCGGTCCTAAATCCGTGACCTTGAGCTATGCGAAAGGCACCTACGTAGGTATTTTATTCCTTTCGCTCAAGTAGGTTGTGTATAAAATCAGGTCTTATGCGGAAATATTCATTAAATCATAGAGCAAGTAATAAGTTATAGTAAGCGTACAAGTTACCGTTTTTAGTTGTAATTGCGCACTCTCTAGATATATGTAATCTCCTTGCAACTTGCATATCTCTGTATTTTGTTTTCCGCGCTTTTTATTGTAACTTGTCAAATCTCTGTGTAATTTTATTACCTATTGTTGTGGAATATAATTCTTAAGTTTGAGTCCGTCTTATCACTCATTTCTTCGTCTATCACTTAGACGAGCGAAACAATCACTTCGGGTAAAAAGTTTACCATTTCTGCGCTTCCACGGCAGTAAAATTCAATTATATTTGTATACTACAGAGAAAACAAACGAACAGTCTACATGAAGGTAAGTGGTCTAAGGTCCATAGACGTTTACGATATCAAGACTAAGAAAGCAATTCAGATTGTAAATGCGTTGGTAACCCTGAGGACTAAGATGTTGTGCCTCTTGTGCCGGAAATTTCACCAGATCTTATCCTCCGCACCGGATCACAACAGTGCGAGCACTGCTATTGGAAGCAAGTAAGTAAAGTAGTAAGTAAGATACTTAATTACATTCGTAACGTAACTCGGGCATAACGTTCGTAACGTAATATTCCAGACTAGGGTTACCACCTTTTTTGTTGAGCAAATGAAGTTTATTTACTTTTCTAAGGTAAAAAAATGAAGTGAAATATATAAAAATAAAGTATTACTTTATTGGACTAGCCTCTTTTTTCCATGAGTATGTTTTTTCTTCTTTCTGTTGCTACTTCAAAAAATTGTTTGTCTCTTTAATGATGTAAATTAGCACTGACGTTTTAGGTAGCATTCAAAAAGGAAATCAGAGGTCATCATCATTTATCGATGCAATCCTTACCGTGACACGCAGAAATCGCTCAACAATTTTGTTTCTTTTACTTAATAATAAAATAATGTATACTTTGAGGAGTAAAAATAACGATATTAAAGTATTTTCACGTACGTTATCGCTCTCACAAAGTATAAAGTACCCATGTCCGAAATAACGTACAATACTTTATTACAAAGTACGGGTAGCAACCCTATTCCAGAACCCCGCGCAAGACCTTACCGCTAGCAAAATATGTGTTATTATGTAATATGTCACCATAAGATTGTCGGTAAATTGTGAACTGTATCATACCGCTTACAATATAACATATTAGTTTGCGATAGTTTATAATCTATTCATGTCAAACCGTCAAATTGTGAGTGAACCTGCACTTACCGACAGGATCCACAATCTGTCCGAGTTTATCACCCGTGAAATTGTAAACCATTCTTGATTGGTCGGTCTTGGCGGTAGCTCGTTATATCTTAGGTTATGTTCGGTGACTAACAGTTATTTATCACTGAAACTTCACTTGTTTGGTTAATCGTAGGTTTCATATTACTATTAAATGTAACTCTATTGTAACTTTTAGCTATTCAATACGAAAACTATTAAGCACAAATTATATATACTAAACCTGTTCGATGTAGAATAGTTCTATAGTGGATATTTGACAATAACAGTACATTGACTTAACAAAACCATTAAACCATACCATTTAAACTGAACTACAAAAAGATCTATTTGTTTATGTTCGGCGACAAACAAATGACGGCCAAAGATGGCGGCGCAGGGCCAGTGACGGATTAACCCTTAATCAAATTAAGCAATTGCCTAGGGCATCACGTCTGAGGGGGCACCAGAAGAAGCACAAAAAAAAATCCGTCCTTAGGGCATCACGTCTCACTCTCACGTCACCAAAAACCACACTAAAAAAAGTTTCTAGGACTAATTTGAAAATTCGCGCGTTTTAAGTTGACATAGAGTCCGACCTAGAGTCATAACCCCATTCCCGCTTGTCCACTCGCTGCCCGCTAGTGCATTCGACAATTCGAATGGCCCGGAATTTCGATCAGCCAATCACAAACCACTCCTTCCCCGCGGGGACCAAGTCTGGCGCCTCCGCAAATCTGTTTCAGCTTTCCCTAATGTGGAAACAGCCCTGCGTATATTTTTATCGCTTATGATTACAAATTGCTCAGCGGAACGTTCTTTTTCAAAATTAAAAATATTAAAAAATGAAAAAAGGACAAAGATGATACAAGAAAGGCTCGATAATTTATCGATATTGTACATAGAATTCGATATGTTAAAAACGTTAGACGTTAATACTATCTTGCGTGAATTCAATGCTCGGAAAAGCCGCAAGGCGCATTTCAATAAATAAATAAATTATGCTTTGGTTTTTATTGTTGTGGCACCTACTCCACTTCTAAAGTACGTTACATCTCATCATCTTATTGTACAAAAAACTAATGTTTTTAGGCGGTAAAGGTTTAAAGACCGATTCTAGTTGACATACGGATAGGGGGGCCCACAGGCATGGATTGCTTGGGGCATCAAGTAGTCTTAATCCGTCACTGCGCAGGGCACTTGACGTTCAAGCAAACAGAGCGCAAGGTGCGTTCTGTCGCATTCAAGTATTATGCCAGTTCACAATTTGACGGTTTGACATGGATAGATTATAAACTAACGGCGATCACAATCTTACGGTGACATATACATGAATAAGCAGTCTTCCTTTACGTATATTATAATAATAATAATTATTATTATTATATTATACGTAGGATAATAATAACTATTATTATTATTATTATCCCCTCTATACACAGTTTACACTGGGACTGTTAAAGCTGCACACGGTCTTATTGCAAGTGTTACAGCTACTTATTATTATTATTATAATACTCCAGACAATTACACAGATTGTGTGACCCCAAACTAAGCAGTAAGCTTGTACTATGGGTACCACACAACGAACTCTGGGGGAGTTCTCAGTAACACCCAGAGTCCAAGCCAATTTAGAATAGTTCGTTTCCTAAATCGACCTGACCGGGGATCGAACCCAGGACCCTAGCTTGGAAAGCAGATGCATATGCCACTGCGCCAACGGGCCAGTCAATATATGTATTATGTATACCTAAAGCCGTAATAATTAAAATTCGCAGAAAAAATAATATAATATAATATATAAATATATTTTTACTTACATCGTATACAACAGAATTATCTCTTTCATACACATATCCAGCATCACAGGAAATGACCGTTTGACTGTCGAAAAGCGTTGCTGGACAGAAGTCTAAAGTGCCGTTACCCTCAAGAGGAACGAAGCGCTGACAACTCACGAAAACATCTTCCGATTCGCGACGTGGCACAGCGTCAGCTAACCATCCTGGCTCGAAATTATGGTCTTTGCTTTCTTCACCACATGTCGGAATTCGACACCTAAAATGTTAAACATTATGTGATAAATTCCCAAATTTTTAGCTATTTTCCGCTCAAACTCCAAAAATCACCAATCGACACGTGTTTTGTCTCTCAACAAAGCATCCAAAGCATCCTCAGTATATACCAGAGATCAGATTCGGTCAGCCATCCAGATTCGGTCGGTGCTGGTTGGCTGACCGAATCACCTGAGTCTATACAATATTATGTTAAACATAAAGTATCATTAACATACATATTACATATTTTATAAATATACTTCTCGGTTGAAGGGTGCAAGGCCGAATCTACCCATTAAAACCTGACGGGTTTCCTCGAGGGGCTTTGTGCCGGGGTAACGGAGGCGCTTTCGCATTCTTCCGCGGCCCCGGCGGCTTTGCCCAGCCTAAACCGGACCGAATCACCTAAGTCTATACAATATGTTAAACATAAAGTAAGGTATCATTAACATACATATTACATATTTAATAAATATACTCCTCGGTTGAAGGGTGCACGGCCAAATCTACCCACTAAAACCTGACGGGTTTCCTCGAGGGGCTTTGTGCCGGGGTAATGGAGGCGCTTTCGCATTCTTCCGCGGCCCCGGCGGCTTTGCCCAGCCTAAACCGGGCCCTCCTCATTGTGCGGACAGCTTTACCTACCCACTCTCCTGGGAGGCGCGCGGGAACACCGCACAGACCGTCCCTAGGCCAGACCTGCCCTACTCCAAGAAACCGAACATTTTTATGGTAATCTCGTACTAAAACATTGACAATATTAAAAAATAAATAATATTTTCGTAAGTAGTGTAATTAGCGTGTAATTAGAAAGCAAAACTGAAGAAGATAACAAGAGTAAAAGAAAAAGCATAACACCCGCCAAGGACACCACGTCATACAAAATGCCTAGTGTTTCGTCTTTTGTCAATATTATGCTACCAAAGAGCGAAGACTACCTATCACCACATATGGTATAAACACATTACATTGAAGAAGTTATATTTTCCTGTCAGGTGTATATTAATATAACACATATATATATATATAATGCAAATCTTTGTTACAGATAGTAAAGCCGATAAGCGAAACCACATTATGATGACACTCCTTGCCTAGTTAAATTCTACGAAGCTAATTAGGTTATTTTACGTAACAGTCCAATAAAATAAAAGGTAAAAATAATGTTCTTAAATAAATCAAAGTGTTTGCTGAAGGAAAAGCATTCGCATACCTAGGCAAAAATGTGTGAGGAGAACGACGAGATTTGAGGAGATGAAAAAGTATGTAAACATCATTGGTAAGAACCGTAAAGCTTAGCGCTCCATCCTCTCATACTACCCCGTTAGGGATACGGCGTGGAGATATGTATGCATGTATGTATGTTCTTAAATGTGTTTTAAATATGCATATATAATTTCAGTGCCTTTTGCTCTCAGCGAGAAGTTATAGACAAGTTACCAAAAAAGATTGAAACACGGCATGGATGTTCCAAAATGTTTGTTTTACTAATAAATAATTAAATAGTTGTATGACAAGTTGACAAATGAATCAACTATGAATGAAACCATAAACAAAATGAACAAATGAATGAAACCACGGAAATTATCAACAATTGAGATTTGAGACGAACCTAATGATATCTCATACATTCAGTCAAGAAAGTATCGGGAACGGATGATTTGTTTATGGTTCCAAATTCAATTTTTTGTTTTTTTTTTGTTGTTGTTAGATTGGCACAACTGTTTTCCATTTTGGCGCGGAGTTTGAGTTGCATCTGTTGTTTAGATTAAATACAGTGCTGTTTTTAGTTATATCATTCTAGTGTATATTGCGAATTTCATAATGGACAAAATCATCGAACAAAGAGTTTGTCTTAAATTTTGCATCGCCAATGGAATTTCGTGTTCGGAGTCACTGAAAATGTTACAGAAGGCTTACGATGAATCGACTTTATCAAAAACACGTGCTTATGAGTGGTACAAAGCGTTCAAAAGCGGTCGAGATGTGATGGAAGATTTACCTCGTTCTGGTAGGCTATCAACGTCTGCAACTGAAGTTAACATCGCAAAAGTGAAGGAAATTGTGACTGAAAATGCTCATTCAAGTTTGAGAGAGATAGCCGTCGAACTTTCTGTGTCTCACGGGACGATCCGTACCATTTTAAATAATCACTTGGGTATGAAACATGTTGCCGCTCGGCTAGTCCCAAAAGATCTGAATTTTCTTCAAAAACTCAATCGCATAAGAGTCGCTGAGGACATGCTAGAACGAGTCAATTCTGACCCAACATTCATGAAACGCATTGTTACTGGTGACGAGACGTGGGTTTACGAGTTTGACATGCAAACTAGTCAACAAGCTTCGGAGTGGTGCCTTCCAACTGAACCGAAACCGAAAAAATCACGCCAAAGTCGATCAAAAGTCAAAGTTATGTTGACTGTTTTCTTTAACTATCGCGGTGTTGTGCACTCGGAATTCTTGCCGGAAGGTCAAACGGTAAATAAAAAATATTATTTGGGCGTTATGCGGCGTTTAAGAAAGCAAATTCGACGAAAAAGGCCAGATTTGTGGAAAGAAAATTCTTGGATTTTGCACCACGATAATGCGCCTTCGCACAAGGCCATCATTGTGAACGAATTTTTGACCAAAAACTCAACAAATACCATTGAGCAAGCACCTTATTCACCAGATATGACTCCAGCCGACATCTTTCTTTTTCCTAAACTCAAATTACCACTTCGTAGCACCCGTTTTCATTCGGTAGAAGACATAAAGGAGAATTCGCGGCGAGTACTGAACTCAATTCCGGAAAAGCGTTTAAAAAATGTTTTGATGATTAGATTATTCGTTGGCGTAAGTGTATCGTTTCTGAAGGAGCATACTTTGAAGGTGATAAAATAAATTTGGATGAATAACTAATATTTCGTGTATTATTGATCTTTTCCCGGTACTTTCTTGACAGAGTAGTATACTGATGAATCGAACTTGCATCATCGAAATAAGAGTGAATTAGTAGTGTGGTTCTATGATAAGTTAGAATGTTTCTTCAACCCCTCTTAGAACCTTATTAGGAGAAGAACTACTTAAGATTAAACAAATCGTAATCGGGTAATTAACAATGAAATTTTACAATACTACCTATTTTCTGTCATAGGTTAATATGTATGTATAGTACCGATATGTACCTAATCGATTTATGGTATGCGGCATCTTGGCGACACGTACGAGTATTTTGTAATATTTTTATCGTTTTTTCCTGTGACAGACATAAGTTTACAATTTTACATCTCACTTTATATCACGTTTACATAATATAATAATATGATCTACATAAACATAATATAAGGACAGATGATGATTTCGTACTTTCCAAATTGAAGCAACCAAAACAAACCGGCCCGCCCGTAAATGGAATAAATATATTTACATGAAATAAGTCAATCGGCCCCCATTTGTCTAGTAAAGGGCAAGTTGTCAAGTACTAAAATTATTGTTTTGCTTATTTGATGTAAACGTCATACTTACAGGCAAGCCGGCTATATAGGTGGCTTATTTCGATAGTTTTACTTTTGAAATACGCCTATAATATCCTAAATAATGACATTTTACTATTTTTAAAAGCCTGCCATTGTAAGCATGCAATTTGGGGTTTCGTAGCAACTTTGGGTTAGCTTTGCATATTATATTGGCTTGTTATCTATCTAATAATAAGTGTTTCTTTCCAGTTCACCAAGCTTCGACGTTTATAATCTGATAATCTACGTATTATGTTATTTTCAATTAATTCAATAGTTACATAAAAACCGGATGAGAGCGTGTCGAAAATGTAATGTTAAAAAAACATTGAAACAATTTGGACGCAAAATATTTTTTCTTTTTCTTTTCTGAGTTTGGGTTATCAATTTACATCTCGAGCCCGTCCAGTTCAGTAAATATGAAGTTGATGGAGTAAATCAGATGTGACCTACGGCCGGATTGACCAGCATAAGAAAAGAATGTTGCCTATTAATAGGTAAACACGAAACAATGTTCAGTTTTTACCTGTTTGACTACGGAATGGAAAAAGTCAAACTTTAGTATCGTTTATTTACCTGTGTGGAATGTGGGCGGCAGAAAAAATGTATTCACTCATGAAAGCAGACATTATTATGGGTACAGAAACCAGCAAGATATTCCTCAGTTGGAACCATCCGAACTGACCGAGTTCATTGATGAGTACGTCGTCCAGATCTAAAGCCTTTGGAGCGACGCTGGCTTTTCTCGAACCCACATTACTTCCAATCTTACTTTCTTCGTCTTTGTTAACATCGTTCAAAGATGGACGGTGATTATTTTCTGCATTTCCAGACATATCGTATAGTTTTCAGATTTCTTTTATCACGCACTCTGGCACACCCGTATGCAATCCGCCATCACAAGGTAATGCGTAATGTAGTAATTACTTATTAATGGTTTGTGTTTCATTATCAATTTCAAGAATAATATAATAAAAAACACGACAGATATGATAACCATATCATATGACGATAAAAAACAATAAAAGTGTATAGTCCAATCAAAAAACAGCTGAAATCGAAATTTAAATATGCGCGTAAAATGTCAATATTAAAATCATGTATTAAAAACTAAAATAGCTAAATTTTTTTCATAAACAAAAATAGAAAAAATTTATTCATGTAAAAAACATAAAGTTTTGTTAATTACAAAAAAAAATACAAATGTGGTATTACGAAGTTTTTAATAAATTTTTCGGTCTTCACTTTTCAGTTACACTTACCAATAAAAGAGACGTGTAATTTTACATAAAATTTTATTTTTTATAATTTTTCCTTGACCTACGAAAAACTAAAATTGGAGTGGTCTAGATATTAATAAAAAAAAAGTTACTTGGAATTTTTTGTCCTTAATTTCCAATTATGTACCGATTAAAAAAACAATGTTTTTTTTTATTCTGTTCTATTTTTTAATAGAACCCTGAAGGTTAGGGCATTAAAACTTCATATGCATGTTAATAACACATTTATTAACTTTAGACAACTATATCAAAATTTTTGCTTTCTTGCCAAAATTTTGATTTCGGCCGTTATATGATTGGACTACACCAATCGTTCGATATTGAATTATTTAATTGGTTACATAGTAAAAATATCTTTCTATTAAAAAACGTGGTGGTGTGACTATGTTTAAAACTTTTTCATTTTATTTGACCATGTTATATCGCGACATTTTAAAATTTTATCCAAATATTTTGGCTATCTTATCTGGCAGCCCTACTTGCAGTCCAGGACATGCACCGCGAGACCTACCAAACTGATAGACTTTCTGTTGTTGCACATTGATTTGGCACCGACTTCAATAATTGACAAATTTAATTATATAGATGTGTATTGTATTTAAAAAATCATTGTAATTGTACTTGAGTTTTGATCAGTAAGGGATAGTTATTTTGTACTTTTCAGTGCTTTTTTTTAAAGTGATTTAATTTTTTAAATAACTTTTTTATTTCTTCATTTTTTTAATTTTAGTTAACTGCATGCAAACATCGAAAAAAAAACAACAAACATAATGACATGTGGTTTTAGAATTACGCTGTTAAGCCAATGACGCCGTTTTCCTAGTGACTGATACACACTTAACTATCTATCACAAATACTACTGAACCGAATTTGATGAAATTTGCAGTTTTCCTTAAGTTGGACTATACCTAGTCTTGCTGCAACAGTTGGACAAGTTGGACTATACCTAGTCCAACTAAAAAAATTTTTTTGCAATCCGATTTATAGTTTTTGAGACACTTATGAAATTTGGCACGCATGTTTAGAAGCTGATATAGACTAACATATACAAAAACTGTGCAATTCTGACAATATTACATACATACGGGTCGAATTGATAACCTTCTTTTTTTAAAGTCGGTAAAAAGACTTATGTATGAATGCATTATCATTTATCACAAATATATTTTGGTACAGATATGTAAAGGATGTGGTTAGAAGATATCCATAAAAACACAAAACACAACATGTGCTTTCAATTGAGCACAACTCAACTTAAACTTTTAAACTATCGCTTTGCACAATAAAATATCTAAAACGGGAAATTTAATGTGTTTATCTTTTTATTTTGGCTTGACGTTACGACAAGTATTTGGGTTCTGTGGTTACGACCGAGTTGCATCGACCTTGGTCTCAAGCAAACTGTCGCAGCAAGTTTCACTCCGTGTCTGAGGTAGACGTTTTGTCATCTGCCATATACATATTTGAGAATAGTTTTGGGAATACCTACACCCAACACTCACAGTGTCCACCCGTTTAACCGAATGCGAAATTCCACACCGTCGATAAATTGTACCCGTTTTTCCGATTAAAATTTGTATGTCTCTTGATTTCAATCGCTTCACGCGCTACTTTTGGATAAAAGTGGCGATCAGTGGAAAGGACTTGTGGGCAATGAAACTCAATCCAGTGATTGGTATTTGATTGGAACAGATGTTCCACTATCGCTGATTTGGTTCTTTGCCGGTTTTTCACCGCTGTAATATGTTCTTTAACTCTTTCAGCAATTGTGCGTTTCGTTTGGGCAATGTATGAACTACGCAGCTACAATCTATTTTATGGACTCCTGGCGTCTGCAACGGCAAAACATCCTTTGGTTTGCCCACTGCGTTATTCACCTTTGTTCCAGGGGTATATATGGTGCGGATAGAGTACTTTTTTAAAACTGATTCATTTATATCACTAACACCTTTCCAGAATAAGGGGTCTGTTTGCAGCATGGCGACATCGCGTAGTGTCCAAACCTGCAGCGGTTTGTCGCATCAAAAGCTGAAAACTGCAAGATGCGACTACCAGGAATGAATATGAGAGGGTAGTATCCGGTAAGCTTGATGATAGATTGAAAGTGATGAGCGAGGATGTTGAAGAATGTTGGCAGAACCTTAGGGGTAGTATGATCGAGGCTGCAAAAGAAGTGTGTGGAACGAATAAGATTGGGAACGGTAAAAAGCGTGATGTGTAGTGGGATGATGGGGTGAAAGAGTCTGTGTATAAGAAGAAGAAAGCATGGCGAGACTACCTTGCTGCAAAAAATGACTGTGGTATGAAGAATTTGATGAAAGATAGATATAAGCTGCAGAAAGCAGAAACGAAAGCACTAGTGAAAGAGAAGCGTGAAAGTTGTAAGATGTTAGACGAAAACAGGATGTCGGACAACTTCGAGGAAAATTCCAAATTATTTTGGAAAGAAGTGCGTAAGTACCGAAGTGGCCCGGCATCTTGCAGAATGAATAAAGTGCGTTCGAAAGAAAACAACTTGCTAACAGCTAAAAAAGATGTTCTGCAGCGATGGAACGAATACTATGGAGAACTGTATGAGAGTGGCGACTTCGTCTCTGATACTGAGAGCGATTCTAATGAATTGCCACACTCGGGTCAGGGACTGGAGGATGTCATTAGTATGAAAGAGATCGAGAAAGTGATAAGAAGTATGAAATGTGGAAAGGCTGCGGAAATTGATGACGTGACTGCTGAGATGATCAAGTATGGTGGTCCTAGGGTCTGGGATGCCTTCTGTGCACTCTACAACCTTTGTTTGCAGAAGGGGGAGGTTCCAGAGGACTGGCGCACCGCAGTCATAGTACCTCTCTATAAAGGGAAAGGTTCTCATTTGGACTGCGCGTGCTACAGGGCCATCAGCTTGGTTAGCTTAGCAAGTAAAGTCTATACTAAGGTATTGACTGCACGTATCAATGGCGTTTCAGAAAGATATTTGTGGGAGGCGCAAGGTGGTTTTAGGAACGGTAGAGGTTGTATGGAGCAGATTTTCTCGCTTCGCGTTATCGTGAGGAAGTTTCTGGCTATAGGTCAGAAAGTTTTCTGCGCTTTCGTGGATCTAGAAAAAGCATTCGATAGAGTAATGCGACAGAAATTGTAGAGTCTTCTGCCTGAGTATGGCGTGGGGGGCTCCTTACTACGGGCTGTGAGGTCATTATATAGCGGCCACAGAGCCTGTGTAAGGATAGAGGGTGACACGTCGCCCTGGTTTGATGTCTGTTCAGGCGTCAGACAGGGCTGCGTGATGTCTGCCTGGCTGTTCGTGCTGTATTTGGACAGTTGCCTCCAGAAAATGAAAGGTAGTATGAGTGGTATGTTGTGTGTTGACACAGTGATATTGTACTATTGCCTATCGTACGCTGACGATGCTGTGCTTATAGCACCATCAGAAGCCGAGTTGCAGGCACTAGTCACGTGCATGAAAGAAGAATGTGAAGTAAAAGGATTGAATATGAATGTGAACAAAACTAAGGTTCTGGTGTTTGAAAGGGAAGAGGTACAAACGAAATGTGATATTTGGGTAAATGGAAAATGTCTAGAACAAGTGAATGAAATTGTGTATCTGGGGAGTGCGTTTTCGAGGGATGGAAGATGTGACTTGGATGTGGAGAGACGGGTAGTAGCTGGCAATAAAGAGAATGGTGCTCTGTCCGCATTAACAGATAGTGTGAATATATCTAACACTGCCAAAATGGCGATCCACAATGCGGTGTTGGTGCCAACTTTATTGTACGGTAGTGAGGCCTGGATATGCCCGAAATCGAGTGAAAGTATGATAATTGCAGTAAAAATGCGATCTCTTAGAAAGATGTGCGGTGTCACCCTTGCGGACAGGATAAGCAATGAGGAGATACGCAGTATGATAGGGTCGCACGACAGTGTTATTGTAAAAATGAAGAAAGGAATGCTTAGATGGTTCGGGCACATAGAAAGAATGAGTGATGAAAGACTGACGAAGAAAATATACAGAGCGAAAGTGAGTGGTAAAAGAAGGCAAGGAAGACCAAGGCTGACTTATGAAGATCAAATAGCCAGAGTGTTAGCAGACGGAAATGTCAAAAGCTCTCACATACCTAGGCGATAATGTATGAGGAGAATGATGAGATTTGAGGAAGCGAAAGAAGTATGTAAGAACCGCGACGCTTGGCGCTCCGTCCTCTCTGACTACCCCGTTAGGGATACAGCGTGAGGATATGTATGTATGTATGTATGTACCTTTCACATAGGGTATGCAGGTTGGTTATCTGCTCACGTCTGGATGTCTGTACCTCTCTTTAGCCCTACGTAGTCCAACGACTGCCCTTCACCCCATACACCTGTTCTTCGCCAGTACCTCCTGAACATACTCGAGTTCCTGGTCCAGATGCTCCTGGTCACATATATCATACGCTCTGTTCTTCGATGATGCCATAACGGATTGCAGGTGACTGGGTTGGTGGTGAGACGTAGCGTGCAGGTATCTGTTCGTGTGTGTAGGCTCCCGATATACACAGCGTGGTAACTTTCCATCTTGTCTCGCAGTTAGCATTACATCCAGAAATGCCAGTGACTGACTGTCTGTCAGTGAGTGTCTGCAACTTATTTATGTGTTGGTTTCCTCGCCGCTTCCACCTCAGATAGCGTGTCAGGTAACGTGGTGCCAAATCTCTCTTGTTATATCAGTCGTCAGTAGTAACAGTGACATTCCAGCGAACAGACCTGTATTTTGTAACTTGATTGACAGTGTACCGTGCCAGTAGTTGCTCTGTAACCGGTTAAGATAATAAGTAGTTAATAGTTTAAAAAGACGCAAAATATAAATTGTAGAGATGTGATTATTCAAAATAAATTGAATACCGAAATGGGTACTAGACTTTTGTTATGAGCGTTGAGTCTTGGCCTTGCGACATTATATAAGTTATGCTATGTACTTAAAGTACTATAGATTATACCTCTAGTTGACACTGTAGATTGTACCTGAGATTGTATAAATTATTGTCATGAATATTAAGTCTCAATCGTGTGCAAATAGTCCAGCAATGATAAACAAATTTATATTCTTGTGCATAGTACAAATAAAATATTTTTTTATGTCGGTTGTTACAATTGAGTATATCTAAATCTCTGGTTATACCATGTTATACCCAAGGGTTATACCCTCGGTTATACCAGATGTGTACATCCGAACTGTCAAATATAGTTTATTGATAAAGCCACTGTAATAACTTTTGTATACGTTGTGTGTAAAACTTTATTAGTAGGGCTCATTATCTTTAAGATAACAAATAAGTATTATAAATACCTAACAATTTACGAATACCTAAATAATAATTTAAATAATGACAATTATGATAAGACAATCATAATTTATCATAAGTTTTGGTACATACAATGTACCTTCATAATACTGAATAATATCAGACTGGTGAATGTACTTTACAATTTATTATTGATGTGAAACATTTTATGCGGTGGGTCAGACCGGCCGTTGGCGCGGCGACGTGGCGACGCGATCGTACTGAACTTGTATACCTATAGCGCATAGCGTATGCAGTGTTGTTATTCACTTTGAAACACGGCTGTGTTTTTAAATAAAGAATAATATTTTTCTTTAAAAAATCGCAGTATTTTGTTGTTAATCATGCCATATTTATTTCCTTTCTGACTACCCCGTTAGGGATACAGCGTGAAGATATGTATGTATTTCCTTTAATAAACCATCCTTTCATGCATATTGTTTTCTATACCAAATAGTTTCGACGTTTCACATCTGCTAGGCGTCCCGGGACGGCTCAATTTTTTTTATTATTATTAGTGAATTGAGATAATCTGTTAGTAGTATAAAGTAGTAGCTAAGTAATACAATTTGTATTTCGCAGTTAAATAACTTCAACTGTGGCTCTTAAACCACACCTAGCTCACATCACTTTAATGCTAATGCAATGAATAACGTAGCGTATTTCACATAATTTCATACTAACAACATGATAAATTCCTGAAATCTTTAGCTATTTTCGGCTCAAACTCTAAAAACCACCAATGTAAATTGTTTAAATACTTTCAACGGTTAATTAATAAACGATTAAATGATTTTACACTTGTGTGAAACTCTTACGGGAAGTAATACTAAAGAAAATTGATGAAATTAATACTCAATTTGATATTAGATTGCATAAACACACAAAATTAAAACGTCGTAAACAAGTCCATTGTCGCACATTGAATTGGATTTGATTATTCGGAGCGACGAAACAATACCACTTGTTGAAAAAGGGAATTTGAACCATGCTCTGCTACCAGAAATACAAATGTATACAAATGTATACAAAGAATGTATACAAAGGGAGGGAAACAAAGTAAAATTGTAAATAAAATAACGTCTGTCCTGGTAATGCAAGGATTAGAGTTTTACAGTATGTACGATTTTGGGAGTCTCCTTCGGCGCCTCCTCAGGAGGGACAAAAAACAACACACACATTTCACAACGTATAACAATTGTTTGGGTCCACGGAAGGGTTCGAATTCGCCGCACGCGCAGGGGTCTGCCACCCGTCTGTCCGTTCTATGTCACAATAAAATGCTTCTAGTACTGAGCGGGGCACTTCCAATATGACTATGCGTGGTCCGATTACAGGTGTTATTGGAACATATTATACATATGTATATAGATCGCATATTCGTACTTAAGGCGACGCATTGATAAACAATAATTTAATCAAAAATAGATCTTCTGATTTATTATGCAAAAGTGCGCGTTTATTTTATGTTTATAAAATAATTTTAAAATAATTAATTTAAAAAAATCCAACTGACATTTTTAAGAATATATTTAGATTAAAACTACACAGAAAGTTTAAAAACATAAATCGGTCCCGTTACTCCTAAAAATGTAAATCTCTGTTTTAAAAGACGTTTCTTTGATAATTTTTTTTGTCTTATAAAAGTTGAGTAATCATGTATCGCAACTGACAAAATAAAGTCAATGAAATGAAGAATCAATTTACCAAATATCACTTTCATACGTTTTGTAGTCACTTAGAAAAATTGAGATCCCTGCCATCCGTGGCGTTGACGACCTTCATGGCGCAACGGCTAAGCGCGTCGGAAAGTAAACGGGAGTTGCGGGTTCGATTCCCGCCCCGAGTCTGGGTGTTTATGTATAATATGTATTCACTTACGAAAAAAAAGTATATAAGTAATACATCAGTTGCCTAGTACCCCTAACACAAGCGCTCTGCTGCTTACTTTGGGATTAGATGGCGCTGTGTGAAATGACTGAGGATATTATTATTATATTATATCATCACAATTTCCAATGCATCGCCTGTCTCGATTTTACTTACGGCAAAGCGCGACGCGTTTGAGGAGATAAAACTATACTTCTCGTGTCACGCTACGCAAGCGCGTAAGGCCATGATTTGCCATGATTATTGTTTTGATTTACTATATTCTATTATAACATGATTGTAACGTATAGTAATCAATGTTGGTCACACTCATTTTAAGCCACTTATGATCTTAGTTGTAACTCGTACGTACTCTATTATTTCTTACAGCGTCGAAGCTGCCTTCGAGTTCCAGAATACTGATGCCATCACTTACTGACAAAATTTATTTAGCTTTTTTTGAGTTGATAATATTCATCTTCTCCATTCATTTGGTTTTTATTTTGACTCAGGAATAAAGTAGTGAACCCAAGTTTCAAAAGTTCTGCGAATCAGCTTTAAACAACTTTAAAAAATCGCACGAGGAGGTTCGTTTGTATTTTTGTTTAACAAACAGGAGCCTCGGTGCTCACCTAGCAGAAATCTTAGAAATGCCTAATTCATTATGAATAATGTTTTGAGTGCGCTCATTTTTTTTCGGTAATCGAAGTTGATGGCCGTCCAGTGCGCGGGTCATTTTCGATGCTCTGCAGACCATGTTTGAATTCTGTCGTCACTTTTTAACTGTTGTATATGAGAACACTCAACGCTGTTTTCTAGAAAACGCTGTTTATGTACCTAAGGCCATACACGTTATGGTGGCCACACACGCCACTGTACGATACGCAAATAAAAAATGGAGAAAGAGGAACTTAAACGAAATAAATTTCTTGCGCGATACAAGCTTTTGAAATTATTCGATGTAATATAATATTAAGTATAATTATAGATCAACAACCATCTATTTTTTCAGTGATTTTCCTAACATCGTGATTAGGTTAGGTTAGTAGGTATAAGTTGATAGTTTTATGCAGGATTTCGATAGGTCTTTTTTATTATATTCATCTATATAAATAACATTCATCAGCACAATCCTTGCATAAAATTATTATTTTTCTTTTAGTACAACTGAAGTTTTGAATAAAAGCTTATTTTAATAAAAGTAGCGTGTATGGGCTTAAGCGGTAAATTCATAACCAAACCTAAAAAATGAAACTTCGCAAAATGATAACTAGAAAACTTATGAACATAATGAAGGTAGAACGAACAAAATTTTTTATCGTGTGCGTGTCTATGTAGGCAAAGCGAGGCCGCTAACTTTTCAATCCACCTTCACATTATTATATTATCTTCTGAAGTTGCTCGTGGTTGTTTCAGTAAATGCGACAAATTTTCTTTGTGAACACAGTTGGATGTAAGACATACGTCAGTCTTTAATTAACGCACAACGTGCAGATACAAGTGTATAATGTTTACAAAATTATAAGGAAATTAACAGTATTGTTAAATATATTAACAATTTGACGATTTTGTTCATTATTCAAAGATCCTTATATGAAAAAAAATGGCCGTAGATACTAAGATTAATAATGACAACAGTGCCGAAGACACAGAAGTTGTGAGTGTTCTCGATTTGATGGGGTTCGGTCGTTACCAAGCGTGGCAGTACGCCCTCGCCATGCTGCCCATATTTTTTACCTCCATGAGTAATACCAATTTTGTTTTCGCAGCTGCTGACATCGAATACAGGTTATAAATTTGTTTATGTCTCTTTGTAATTAATTTATTTTATGTAACTTGATTATTATTGTAGCTTTATTGAATGTTTCAGTTTTTACATTAACTTATTTATTAGTTTAACTTATTATTTTTTCCTTAAACAGAAAAATGGGACTCATAAAATATTGGACACGTCCTTCTGTCTGGTCATAGTTAATTTTCCTAGAAACAAAAAATTAAAGCTTGTTTGAATTAATAACACTTACTAATTCACATATTCGTACATATTTCGCACTTTGTAATTAAGACTTCGAAACATTTAATATAGGAATTATTAGGACAAAGTGGGTATTTGACCTACTTCCCCCACTCCCCTCCCCGTGACATTGAAAACTGAAAATTTTTCCACGCGAACGAAGTCGCTGGTATAGCAAGTGGGTAATATGTATCTATACATCTATACTATATTATAAACCCATTTCTGTCTGTTTATTACATTTACACGGCTAAACCACTGAAACTTGAACCAAATCGATTTTGATGTAGGTAATTTGGTATGGAGATAACTTACATCCTGGGGAAGAATTTGGGCTACTTTTTTAATATTTAATGTTATTTTTTAATTTATATTTCTTAAGGCATTGGTAACAAGACCATCAGCCTAATGACGTAACTTTTGGAGAAACATTAACTGTCCCTAACACTCCTCCAGTAAAGTAATAGTAGGTTTTAAAGAAGTCAAAAAGGACTTCTTGGAAGAGCGCGAAAACTTCAGCTACACATGTTTATTTAGATCTCCTCCATTTTTTTCACTTATACAGAACTTTAAAACACAATATTCTATCACTTTTGTACTTTAAAACTCCTAAAAATTAAAAAAATAGAAAATTTAAATAAAATGACAACCTAACTTCTTCCGTTCCCGCCAAAAAGTCTCAATGGAAATGGATGGAATAATGTTACTATCATATTAAATAAGGCACTATTTCCTTTATTTTATAAAATACACTGAGCGTTAAATACAATTACTTATATTATTATTTTATTCGACGAAGTAAATTGTAATTAGTATTAAAAAGATATTATATTCAAAATATATGACTAGAAGTTAATACTTACTTACCAGATAAAATTAAGATCTTAAGAAAAAACAATATCTCTTCGAAATGGTACCAACCGATCGTTTGCTTTTTTTTTGCGGTAGACCGCCAAGTATCGCGGTTCTTACATACTTCTTTACCTCTTCAAATCTCATAATTCACCTGATACATTAGGTATGCGAGTGCTTTTTACATTTCCGTCAACTAACACTGGCTATCGATTGTCATAAGTCGGCCTTGGTCTTCCTTGGCTTCTGCTACCAATCACTTTCGCTCTGTAGATTTTCTTCAATCTTTTTCATTTAAGCATTCGTTTCTTTGTTTTTACAATAACACTGTAATCCAACCATTGTCATATTACGTATCTCTTCATTACTTATCTTGTTCTTCATTACTTTTATTTCATAAATTCGAGGTACTGAGATCACGTGAAAAGCTGTAAATAATAGGATAATTATCCAATGATAATGGATTAATACGATAACTGGATCTGAATTTATTGTAGCAATATTATTTACTTACCTATATACAGTTATGATATTACTGTTTTATTACTGGTGATGCTGATAACTGACTGACCCGTTGGCGCAGTGGTATAGCATCGCTTTCCAAGCTAGGGTCCCGGGTTCGATCCCCGGTCAGGTCAATTTAGGAAACGAACTTTTCTAAATTGGCTTGGAGTCTGGGTGTTACTGGGAACTCCCCCAGAGTTCGTTGTGTGGTACCCATAGTACAAGCTTACTGCTTAGTTTGGGATCACACAATTTGTGTAATTGTCTGGAGTATTATTTTTATTATTAATAATAATTATTATAATTAACTCTAATTTGCCTATTAGTTTAATAAATATACGTAAACCTTGTGAGTAGATCCAAGTTAAGGCGAGCGTTTTTAAGCGTAGAAATAATGGAATTTATAAAACGCATTTTCAATTAACAAATTTATAATTGCCGAAAATTATTGTAATATATTTTTTAATACCCACAACCAAATGTCACTCGAGTTGTTTGATATTTAATAAACCACAAATTAGACGACTGTTCGAGATTTTTTTTTGTAGTGAATTAAAACAGATCGTGAATCTAATGACCGGCATATTTACACGAAACATTGTTAAAAAGCTTATATTTTTAGTTTGAAATAATAGAACATTTTTAAAAATTACCTCTAAAAGAGGTAATCTCGAAAACCCTACTTAAAAGTAAGACGTGACTAGAAACTAGGGCAAACAAATCAAACTTGTTCTTAGAGTAAAATACATATGTCGCCCTGAATTTTTAGATGCAGAGTTCCGGAGTGTGATATGCCTGAGGCAAAGATATCAGTTCCGGATTGGTGGCCGACGACTGTCCAGGATAGCCGATGTTCGCGGCCTATCTTTGTCTTGAACTCTACTAATGTTAGCTGTGATTTTGCTAATTTCTCCAATTACACTGAACCCTGTGACTCTTGGATTTATGAAAAGAGAGTGTCCATTGTTTCTGAGGTACCTAATTTGAAAGTCTGCTGATTAGTTGGAATTGGTAGATTGATTTTATACATGTATCAAATCGTAAACGATCTAGCTATGGGTGTTATAGGTATACATAAATATTTAATTATAGTAATTGAAAATATAATGTATTATAGAGGTAAAAAAAATGGCAATAAATTGAGAATGTTTCCAACGACTGTCTTTAACCTAAAGATTGTGTATGCCACTTTGAAACAAATCATAGCGAAAAACAGTTATAAAAATTACCACATTCCGCACTCAACATCTGGACACTCAAAACTCAATTTTGCTTTTACAATACGGCCTAGATGAGGCAGTGGTTTAGGTGTAGCACCTAAGCGCGAAATGTTCCGGGTTCAATTCCCGGTCGGGTAAATTTAGGAAACGAACTTTTCTAGATTGTCTCGGGTCTGGGTGTATTAGGAATGCCCCTATTAGTCGTCGTCTGGTTCTCATAGCACAGGGAATGCCCTACTTTGAAACCAGATGATTGGTGTGCATTGTCTGGTGTATTTAATAGTAAAAAAAACAACCGCGAGAGCTAGAATGTTGTACGAAGTGCGCTCTCTCCGGCATATGTATGTATGTGGCGTCACGTCGTTCCTACCTAAGAAAAGCTATAGTCCACTCGCACACCTGTGATAATACGCAATGTTCTACCATGCATACGTAAATATAATTATTATGTAGCTACGTTTATGTTACCATAAACGTGAAAAATTTAATGTGTACGTCAACGATCTAATCTACAGATTACCAAACTGTACACTTAATATCAAATCGAAATTACCTAATATAATAGATAACTAATCAGGTCTGCGATCTAATAAATAAGTGTCATTACCTATTAATCAAATTAATTTAATAAATTGTTTGCAGTTCGGCTTGGCATGTCAGGATTGGAAAAGGACTTTGGTCGGTACTGTCCACAATTTAGGCGTATTGATATCCATGCCTATGATGGGATGTGTCTCAGATAGGTAAGATATAACAGATTAAACGTAGTTAACAGCCCTTGTAGTCCGAGCCAGAGACAGTGCGGCGTTCCCGCGTTTCATAAGAGGCGCTTAAATGGGTCTTCAGGATCGCGGTCGATAGGAATGGAGGCTTCGGTCATAAATCCATGCGAGCCCGAGTCAGACTCAAGAGGGTATGGTCTGCGCTGTCATGGCACTACGAGAATGCATGAGAGCTCGTTACTGTCCCCCCAAGAAGTGCTTCGGCAGTTCCGTAGGAGAACCCCTCGACGATGCGTCGAAGACGTCTACTACGGGAGTTTTGGTTTATATAAGTCTGTTTAATTCATTCTCATCCCCAGGGGGCTGAAAAAAAAGTACGTATGACGTCTTTTACTAATAGTCTATGATATTAGATATTGAAAATGAAGAAAGGAATGCTAAGATGGTTTGGGCACGTAGAAAGAATGGCTGCTAAAAGATTGACGAAGAAAATTTACAGAGCGAAAGTGAGTTTTAGAAGAAGCCAAGGAACACCAAAGCTGACTTATGAAGATCCAATGCATTGCGTATGATCAAATAGCAAATAATATGTTGTATGTATATTAAATTGAGAAAATGTATGTTGTGGTAAGCAATTAATGTCAAAAACTATTTTATGTATTTGAACATCAGTTATTTCAATAAAAAAAATTCTATTCGTCATTTACTTTATCGGAAAATTGGATTGAAACAGATTGTGCTCTGTATTTAGTCAAGTGTTAGTGCGATTGGCGCATAGAGGGAACGAGGAGAGAAAACTAATTTCTGGAAGTCCATGAGACCTTTTAGAACCATGTGCGGAGTCCGTCGGGATCGGTACCACCATCTTACTCGTTAATGCTCCTGTGCTTGCACTGTTGTGTTCCGGTAGAGAGGATAAGACAACCAAAGTGATTTCTGCCACAAGAAACACACTATCTTAGTTCTCAGGGTTACTAGTGCTTTTAGCATTTGATATTAGAAATATCCATGGGCCTCAGTTGACTTATCATCATGTTGACGGTTTGGTCGTTTGACTTGTGGAATAAAATCTGTGAGACCTATAATGTATGTTATAATTTTCCTTTAAATTTTAAGGTTTTTCTTGCCTTTCAAAATCTAAAGAGTTGAAGATAGGGGAGAATAGGAAGTTATGGTCTACTTTGAGTACCCAATTCACTTCATCGTTAATTTAAAAAAAATACAAACAATATTGTCCTGTGCCTATTTATGACTCTTTCTCTTTTTGTTTAGGTGGGGTCGTCGAACTGCAATAATCATTAGTGCTGTGGGCTTGGTGACAGGTGCTTTGAAAACGTTGGCAGATATGGCGGGGGGATATCCATATTACTTAGCATTGGAATTATTAGAAGCTACTATCGCTACTGGATCATACACTACTTGCTTTGTGCTCAGTACGTATGAAACCGAAAATCATAATTTTCTGAGATTTTATAACTTATTTTGAATGTAATATGAACTTTTAAATGTAACATTAAAATGTACGGCACATTTGTAAAACACGTTATACCGCTGGGCAGTGCCCGTTTTTGGTTCTAAACTATAAGCCCTATTATTACTGGCTTGAAAAATAATAAAATGTTGGCTACTAGCAGAGAAAATAAAACATAAAGAAGAGAAACAACAAAAATAAATGCACGCCTAACAGGTACACACGTGGCGACGCGGGCTTTAGGGTTGCTCTTTTTTTTTATAAAATAGGGAGCAAACGAGTAAGCGAGTCACCTCTTCGAAAGTGATCACCGCCGCCCATGGACACTCGGAACATCCGGAGAATCATGTGTGCGTAGCCAGCCTTTAGGGAAAGAGGGAAAGGAGGGAAAGGAAGGGAAGGGGGGAGATGGGCCACCGGAGCTGTTACTCACCGAACGAAACACAACAGCATTAGATGCTGTTATTTCACGCCGATATTCTGTGAGAGGGCGGTATTTCACCGGGCGAATCGGCCCAATTCGTGCTACAATGCAACATGGCTGTACCACACATAAGATTATGGTATAGTATTATAATTATAATAATTTAAATTATAATGTTATAATTATTAAACTGATGAATTTGTAAGGTTTAGATACAGTTATTTTTAACAATCATTTGACGTAGTATTGTATTTACTTTAACTTATCAATTACCATATCAGTATCTATTATTTTTAAGGCGTTTTTTTGTCAGTATCTCCCATAATACTCTATCAAAATTAGCGATTGTGATACAATTTTGAAGATTACGTTTCTCGCTAATGACGAAAAATAGTTCAAATTAAAGTTTTCATTATAAAGTTTATTTTTTTTAACTATGTGCCATCAGCACCATTTGTTGACAATTTGTTTAACATGCATACAACTGTTGGTTCGTGACTGATCACGATTCTGTGCGAAATATTTGCACGGGTCAACTCTCGGACCCAAGAAATATAGTAATGAATGGAGCCATAATAAGTTGCCGCTCTTATCACCGAATTCAAACGAATTCAACAAAACAAAACGAAATCAAACGAATTTTCGCGTCTCTTTTTCATTGAGGGTAACCACGAGTAAAACAGCTAATGTAAATATGGCAACCTCGCACTGTCAGTGTAATTCGTATCAGCTCAAGAGTCGGTCATGGAATAATTATTTGCAAAATAATCGTAAATCTTAAGTGTTTTGGCGAGAATAAAGAATAAAGCGATACGCAGTATGACGGGGTTGTACGACAGTGTTATTGTAAAAATGAAGAAAGGAATGCTTAGATGGTTCGGGCAGAAAGAATGAATGATTAAAGACTGACGAAGAAAATCTACAGAGCAAAAGTGAGAGGTAAAAGAAGCCAAGGAAGACCAAGGCTGACTTATGAAGATCAAATAGCCAGAGTGTTAGCAGACGGAAATGACAAAAGCACTGGCATACCTAGGCAAAAATGTGTGAGGAGAATGATGAGATTTGAGGAAGCGAAAGAGGTATATAAGGACCGCGACGTTTGGCGCTCCGTCTTCTCTGACTACCCCGTTAGGGATACAGCGTGGAGATATGTATGTGTGTTTTGGCGAACAATATTTACAAAAACGAAAATATGTCATAATCAGCTATGAATCGTTGTATTGTGACCCTTCCCTTGTCGTGTACATTAGTAAAAGTCTAGAAACTTGGTCAACAAAAAAATGGACACTGTAAGGACACACTTTTAGAGTAAATGCTCTGTCCATTTTGATTATTGGTCGAGGGTCAGCTAGTCTTTCATATTGATTTACAAAGAAACACGTAGGCAAGTACATTACGTTTACGTATGTTTTAAGATCATACCTCGCAGTTGGACACGTAACAGGCTGGATTAAATGCATTAATTATTTTGCAAAGTTATTTTTGAGACGTAATTTTTTTTTAAAACTTCGTATTTTATATCAAAGGCATCGTTCCGCTATAATACTTGGCGTCTACTTTCTTTTACCGCTATGTCGGCTCCCTCGACCACTTCAATTACGAACGCCGCCACAAAATCGTCAGCTGACATTTTTCTGTTATATTTTATTATCACAGATAACATAGACAATAGCGAGTTACCTAAATTAATGTATATGAGGTTAAAGATGAGTACAATACTTGTATAATTATTCGACTTTACATACGACATTCTGGTGTTGACTGCTACTGACCACTCGTTACATGTCGAACGCTGGCGATAGAGATATGTCTATGGGTGACACTATGAGAATACAATCAACCTACAGACATCTAAGAGTGAGCAGACTGAACATGTACTTTAAATTGCGTAGCCATTACACACTTATAGACAGTTCTCTGAACACAGTACCGCGCTTAGGTCATGTCTATAGGTACTACTCACAGACTTTAAAGGAAGGAGCAGACGAAACATTTCTATTAAAATGCGATACGTCCATGTTAAAAACTTAATCTGACAGGAACAAAATACAGAACCGCACTTAGAAATAAAACTACAATTTTTTTGAAACAATTTCTTTTGGTCTCATTTAATGTGATAGTTTTGCTCTCTCCCGTATCCATATAAAATTTAATAAAAATGTTAAAATTAAGTACGTGATTTGCATCATGCTTTTTGTCTTATGAATCAAAAAGGGCATGATAATTTTTGACTCCCGCAGATGAGACAGCCACTAGGCATCTAGTGGCTGTCTCACCTGTGGGAACTTGAACTTGTTCTTCATGTTGCTCACTCTGTAAATAACAATATTATTTAAAAAATGTAATCATCTCTATCTAGACAACTTTTCACTTACATCTGCAATTACTATCTCTTACATTAAATATTTATTTATATTTATTTACAACAAATTGGGAATGTTTTTATGGACCATCATCACTAGGCATTTAATAAATCATAAAAATTGAGTTTGTGTTTTATAAATAGTAACATAAAATAATTACTGAAGTAACTTTCTGTGCAATAAAAAATTGTAATATTCAAGTTATTGAATACCTTTGTAAACTGTAAAGTGGTAAAAAAGGATTATATAGAGATGAAGTAGGAGAGTAGAGAAAATGTCTATTATCACCGAGAATAGCATTCTTAGAGTAAGGAGACATATTTTTCGACATTTCTGATAGAAGTTTGAGATTCGACTTCATGTCGACATTATGTCGCAGGAACTGAGAATTGCGCTCTTGGTCCCGCTTGTTTACAATACATTTAGCGACCATAGCGGCTTTTATGTTATATTAATCGATTTTGGCGAATGCCATGGTATAACTCATGCATTATAACTTATAATCTCATTAATCGTGATGTACTTACCTACGTGTTTCTTTCTACGGAAGGTTACATGCACCTGTTTCTCTACAACGGGTACTAAGTTTCTCTTCTTTTGTTTTTATTTTCTTTGCAACTAATCTCTACCTCCAACAACCCGCACTGAGAGTGCGTAGTAGAATTAAGCCATCTATTTCTTACCTTACACTTTATTCATATTTGTTGTCCTTTACAGTGATGGAACTCATTGGTAAAGAAAAACGCGCTGTAAGCGCAGTATCAGTTGGAATCATCATTGCAATAGGAGAACTGGCATTAGGATTAATCGTTTGGAATATATCCTATTGGAAACATTTCCAACTGATCTTATACTGCCCTGCCTTGTTATTTTTATTGTATATTTTCCTTTTGGAAGAAAGTTTACGTTGGCTTTTAATAAACGGTAAAAATGAAAGGGCGTTAGAGCTCTTGAAGAAAGTGTCGAAATGGAACAATTTGAAATTGTCAGAAAAAGTAGTTAAAGCAGTGAAGAATTCTAAAGTATCGTTAGATACAGAGGTGCAAGTAACGACAGAAAAATTTAGTTTGGTGCTATTATTTTCGTCCACCATGTTAATGAAAAGGTTTGTTTGTTTCCTTTTCAATGACTGATTTTCAAAGAAAATTAAAAAACGATTATATGAGATTGACATACAAAGTATAACGAATTTAATACATCGATATATGTACGTGAGTTTGCCGATAAGTTTAGTACATTCTGAGAAACTTTTATAATATATTCTAATAAATATTCTTTATAATTTCAGACTATTTGTATGTACATGGTGGTGGTTTGCAACAGCCTTCGTGTATTATGGCTTAGTGATAAACTCTGTTGCTTTACCTGGGGACAAAATAACTAACTTCGTGCTGACTGCAGCCGTCACTATTCCAGCAGACTTGATAGGATTGATTGCATTACAGAAGGCTGGCAGGAAATTGACATTACTTTTTGGATTTTTCTTCTGTGGTATCTGCTGCATGGTTAACGGTTTTATTCCCAATGGTATGAATTTTATTATTTTCGAAAATATTATTAGCACGATGGCGTAGTAATGTATTTTGATAAGAACACATGTTTCTGCTAAAATTTAGTACATTTAATATAAATATGTCGTCATTAATGCACTGAAATTAATATATGATGGGTATTGTAAAGGTATGTAGTTGGTAATTAGTCGACAGGTACGCTACAGGTGATCTGTATTACAATATATTAAGTGTGGAATAATTCAAGATAGTAGACCAAATTGTGCGATCATTGGATCTCGAATAACCATATCAATGAAAAAATACCTACTCTAGTCGGTGTTACAAATGTTTTACTAAATTCGTGGGTTAATTTCGAACTAACGATATAGATATTGTTGATTTCACTAAACTTAAAATGTTGAAATATTTACAAAACGGTTTTGTGTAAAGAAAAGCGGCCACATTCCTCTAGATCGTATTTTGTTGATTCGTGTGCAATAAGAAATTTTATAAAAAGTATTATGAAATTATAGACACACATACCTTATTGAGCCCTTATTGAGCCGTTATTCATAATTCCTTTTCAGTCACGAGATAATATTTTTTTAAAGGAGTGGCGCTAATGTACCGATGTACGCCCTCTTAATACTTTAGTTAACTTTGTTTGGTTTTACGAAACAAGAGATCAACCCTCGGAATTCAACTAATGTATTTTTCAGTGTATTTTTGGACACATCTATATTTTGTGTATATACTGTGTATAAAATATTAAATATTATTTACATTTCGTACTCGTAATGCCATAACAAGAAAGGTACGACTTTACTATAGTTATCTCTACTTTTTTCTGTACAGATATGACAACGATGAAAGTAGTAGTGTTCCTGTTGGGAAAAATGTGCATATCTGTTTGTTTCAACGCAATATACATTTATACTTCGGAATTAATGCCAACTTCAGCTCGGAGTTCCCTCGTGGGCACTTGTTCTATGTTGGCTAGACTCGGCTCGATATTAGCACCATTGACACCTCTTTTGGTATGTACCGCATGTATGACTGCATGATTCTATGCTCCTAAGGCATGACTGTTCTAAGGCATTTAATGATTTTAAGGCATAGTTCAACATGACGCTATGCCATTTACTACTATCACAATCGTGCTACTTGCCGCCGGTAAGGAGTTCATTCTCATAGTTTGGAAAGAAACGTTTGCTGAACAAGTCGATAAAATAGCCGAAATGGCATTAGCTTGTGAAATGTACTTATGAAATTTTCCTCCAGAACTATTACGGAATCAGCTTCTTCAAAAAAAAAAGTGAAACTTTTCACCCTTAGAGCGCGTTTATTCGCACTGTAAGCGTGCGAACCACGGATGCTTGCCCGAAAAAAAGAAGCCCGAAGTGAATTTACCACCTTATCGTATAATCAAGCGCGTTAGTATTGCAGGCGTCTATAAACTGTGGTGACCGCTTTTCATCGGACAGGCCGTTTACTTGTCTGTCATCTTTGTAGTATAAATAATGTACGAATTAACCATAGACTACCCCAGACGCCTTGTTGCGTACATCAACGGTGAGGAAAATCAGATAAGCTGACCCCCGCCTGTACATAAAATACTTACACATTCATTAATATCGGCCGCCATTTCGTTAGAAAACAGCATCCACTCATCTACACGCCTATTCGCCTCACTTCGTAGTACGGGACAAGCTATATCTGGAGTTACCTATATAACGTCTATAGAATTAAGCGCAAAATTCCTCTGCTCATTAGATCTTAAATTTGTTATTTTATATTATTTCTTGTCATCTACAATGTTGGAAATGATGTAATTAATCTTCAACAAACTTTGATGTATACGTATATTTAACTTTATTTGAGGGGCTGTAGTCCGATGTCAAACGACGAGTGAGTTGGTGGTGACGCAAACGCAGGGCGCGCCGGACATTTCCCCGCGTTATAGATTTAATATGTACCTATTATATTTTGTATTATTGTGTTATTATACGCTTCCATGCGGGGTTGGGAAATGAAATGATATTAGTTTGTATAACGACTAAACTGTAAATTAATTTTAATTTTAATTTCAGGTTATCTGGTGGCAGTCGTTACCTACTATTCTATTCGGGTTTTCTGCTTTGTGCGCTGCGATACTGACCCTAAGTACACCCGAGACTTTAAAAAAATCACTGCCTGATACAATTGCGCAAGCTGAAAACATGAAAACGTGATTGAAATATTTTTGTATAATAATCTTACATAACGACAGCATAGACATGGAAAAAGGGCATTAGATAAGAGAAAACGAATGCTTTAGTTGTGAATTTGTAGATATCAAATTCAAATAGAGCATGAAAATAAATTAAGCAATAGGTATATAAGTGCAATATTTACATTTACAAAGCTCCCAGATGCATTGAGTACAGTGTACACGAAATAACTAGTTATAGTTTATATACTCAATTTAATAGACAGAATTTATTTCATAATAGTAGCTTAAAACATAATTTTAATTTCTTTATGTGGCTACTATTTATATTTCTTAATTTTTGTGTGGACTACCTGTTATCTAATTACTATTTACAGTTCTTACATTTCACATTTCTTTCATTTGATGTTACAGACTAAAATACGTGTGTTCATATTTTTGAAACGATGTATGTAGATGCAAAATACAGTATTTAATGAGTACAATGAGTTTGTCGCAACCATAAATTTTTGTAATAAACATTATTGTATTCTTACAGATGCCTGAGACATCTAAATAACACGAAAATTTCTAATATAACCTAATCATATATAATACCACATCGACTTTGTATTTACACTCCCAATATGGTGCCATTATACAAATATTATAATTTTCATTCTACAAATTCTATATCTATGTACTTGCTTCTAAAAGAATTATCGAACGCGATAATCGTTACTATAATATATGTACGTACGTCAGTATTCTTGTATACCAGCGCAAATCTTTTTGTTTGACTCCATTAAAATAAAAGTTTCTCTTATAAACAAATAATGTACTTACTTATCATTATTTGTTTATAAGAGAAACTTTTTACACTCCAACAAAAGTACTTTCGTTTTTTTTTATTACATAAAACGCTACAATATTTTTGCAATATTTATATTCTATTCTATCAGTAATACATTTGAAAATGAATTACATTTACTAATTTCACAGTTGACTACTTTATCACCTACATGACGAAAACATTTAATTTACAAGGGAAATTGAACTTTAACGACTGATTTCAACTTTCAACAATTATAGCTTTGTAAAACCTACTTATCGTAATACATTTTTACTACGTAGATATTGACATAACGTAATTGCTATTATTTCAACATCAGTAGCAAATTGCTTGTAATATGGTACATACATTAAAGATAAATATATTGTTATACTAGGTGATGTGTAATAATAATAATACACTTAAGTTTCATAATATTGTTTAAAAACTATATATGAAAATTTAATATATATCTAATTAAGATTACAATAAAAATATAGTGTAGGTACTAAAATGTTACAAGTCAGTCTTTCTTTTGTTTCACTGTACATATTTCGACAAGTGTATGTTAATATATAATAGTTGCTAGTATGAAAGACAAATAGAAAAATATTGAATTGCATTGGGTGAGTTCAACACACTAGTACTTTACATAAATGAAGCCATATTTTTAATTAAGCATAGGCATATTGGTTATACAGATTGAATAGCCATATTAGAGGATTAATATTATCATAAAAAAAACATTGGATATTATTACCATTAAGGAACAATTCCATAATTATTTCATGTTCCAATTTAAATTATTCATTATAATATGTCAATCAGCAAGCAACTGTAGTAAAGATGTAACCCGAGTTAGTAACTCGTAGTATAAAAGTTAACAATAATAAACCTGACTGAGTTGTATGTGCGAGTACAGACTTTATTAGTATTGACAGCCATTTTGTGGGTAGACATACTTATTTTATTGTACAAATAATATTAAGTCTAATTATCTATGTATTAATGTAATTCCTAATTACATAAACAAAGTTACATATTATGTAATACTATAAAGAGGAAATTGAAAAACAAACCGATGTATAAAGCGCTCAATGGGCCTGTTAACTTCAACGCTCATAACTCGTGCCGGGACCTGTATTGTATTTCCGATTTATGTTAAAAGATTCATACTTTTAAATACAATTTAAATAATAAAAATTTAATGTAATATTGTTACAGTTTGTTATTGAGTCTTACCCACCCTGACGAATTCTGAATAAAACTAAATTAGAACGTTACAGATATACTAGATATTGACATAACTAACTTGCATGTTTATATTAATGTTAATGTAATAGAAGGCTAAGTTGTAGTAGAACTTGCCTACACTTCTGCATCGACTTTAAGAATATATCACAAATATTTGTTTATCAAGGGCGTCGTCAGCCAGCGAATCAGAGAGGGATAACATAGAGAGAGCATGGGAGAAATACGAAATAGCCCTGCCTAGACGACGTTCATGATGCACATCAAATTACATTTTTTTAAATATGGATAAAAGTATACTGTCTGGCGAGCTTAGAACAAATTTACTTTATAAAACTATAAGGACAGAGTTATGTATATAAGAGTACCTCCAATGTGTATTCAGATCTTAGAGTAATATACATATGTATTATATATACATACGTTCTAAGATTTAGATACCAAGTAATTTCTAGATGGCATGAGGTGTTTTTAAAAGTGTTTATTGAGGTCTAGAAAAAAAGATATAGGTACATATGAAGTAATTTAGTGAAAAAAAATATTAACTTGAATGGACGGTCCAGATTCCTACTCTTGGCGTCCCGGGCGAGAATCACAGTCCTCCTGTTAGTGAACCCTGTTCTGTTGTATTATGAACTATTTAAACGACATAATACACTAATCGACAATAATGTCCGTGCGATTATTCGTTCGCGGTGCTGTCACAATGTTCTCGGCCTGTTGCACTGTGTCTGGAAGGCGCATGTGCAGCGTCTCCGGCGTCAGTAGCATAAGTGCGCCGGAACAACCGGCCATCACCCCGAATATTAGATATGGAAGAGATTCCATATATGCCATCTAAAACATACGAATCCCATATAGGTATATAACCTAAGACATGCATCTTATATACAAAAGGAATTGGTAATACAAAATGATAAAACATGAGCATCATTTAAATAAATATTCCTACATGAAGCTAAAATGTGAAACCAATTTTAAAATAAGATATATGAAAAAATTACATAACATAAAATATCATTCAACAATTCTAACTGAAACAAATGAATTTGTAAATGAACGTAAAAACCAAAATTGACTATTAAATTAACAAAAATTAAATGAAATTTAAACAGACAAAATGTTTTAATTGTAAATACAAAAGAAACCAATACTACATTAAGGTCTATAGACTGACCAACCAACAGTGGAGTCTGTGGTGCGATCATTGACCCCACTCGGCCCATCATAGAGCAAATACCAATGAAGAAAGCACGAGCTGTCGTAGGGAATAACTCTATGTTGTATATGTAGATTGACGTAAACACCATGCTTATGGCAATCTTGCCCACCAAAGACAGCAGTTGACTCACTGTTGAATTTATACAAACTTAAAATACAATCCGGAACTTTCATGATTTTCGTTTTAGTTTTTCGAAGTTCTTTTAGAGGTAAAGGTTCTATTTGATAGCTTTTTCTAACTTCTTAATATCCTCTAAACGTAAAAAACAAATTATAATCCCCATGTTGTTCAATTTTTATCATTATAATTCAATTTCTATCGACTATCTTCAAAATCAAATTCCTTCGAATTTTTTAAAATAACATAAAATAATTTATGAATAAAGAGTAATATACCTACAATAGCATCACATCACGCTAATAGCATTTGACTCACTGTTGAATTTACGCAAATTTAAAATGTAATCCAGACATGAGCTTCATTTTAAGGTTTTCTAGATTCTTTTACTTTTTACTTATTTTTTAACGGTGCACTTGGAGCTGTCAAAGTCGTTAGTTTGGCAACATCGATTTACCCGTCCTGTTACTTCCCCACCTTCCCACCGATGCCTATCTGTACTCTGTTCTGTAGTAGTGTAGTACCGTTAGGCATTGACGGAGAGATGAGGAAGGAAGCAGGCGGGTGAATTCAATTTGGCCAACCTAACGACATTAATAACCCTAAGTGCATAGTTAAAAATAGAGTTATAGGTACGTGTTGATTATTCTTGTACATCTGTTCTTGAACATTATAATATAACAATGATGCTACTATCAATTTTAATTCTAAACGTAAAAAATCATCACGGTAATTCAAATTCTATCGACTATCGTATCTAATTCAATTTTTTTCAAATTTCGCTAAATAACATAAACAAATTTTGAATAAAAAGCAAACCAACTCGTATATAATAATTTGTTAAACATGTATAATTAAATGGAAAGAATGAGTGATAAAATACTGACGAAGAAAATCTATGGCGCAAAAGTGAGTGGTAAAAGAAGCCAAGGCAGACCAAGGCTAACTTATGAAGATCAAACAGCTAGTGTTAGCCGACGAAAATGTCAAAAGAAATCGCATACCTAGGTGAAAATGTGTAAGGAGAATGATGAGATTTGAGGAAGTGAAAGAAGTATGTAAGGACCGCGACCGCAAGGCGCTCCGTCCTCTCTGACTATCCCATTAGGGATACGGCGTGAATATATGTATGTATGTATGTATAATTACTTACCAGTAAAGGCGTCTGAGGCGCTAGCATAGTTCCTATACGGCCAACCATGGAACATGTACCGAGAAGTCTATGTCTGGCGTTAGTCGGGAACAACTCCGATGTGTATATGTAAATACTGCTAAAAGTCATGCTGATACAGAGCTTTCCGAGCATTGTCATTGAAGTCTGGAGTGATTGCAATGCTGTAAATGAATTAACTACTGTCTACAAACTAACTACAAAAAATTCTAATGACTACACAACTGTTTCAGATCATTACTCTAACGCTATAAAATATTTGCTACTTTTACTCATAGAAATATATTACTTAATAAACAAAGATTATTATAACAACTTACAATCAGGAATGAATGGCAAACTGATGAGAGCAACTCCACATATAAAGAAAGATGTCATTATTGCGCTTTTCCTTCCGAAACGGTCAAGTGTAAAGACGCTTAGACAGTACCCGGGAATCTCCACTAGTGCTGTCAAAATGTAGTTCACGTAACTGTTGCCCGCAAGTGACACGGAATTTATTGACAACCCATAATATATAAATGTCACTGTTATCCACCAAAAGGAGCAAACACACAAACGGAACATGAGAATTTTCGATTTGAGCACTTGTAACGCTAGAGATGGTTCCTTAATTTCGTCATCATTTTGAGCAACACTGCCAGTTTTTACTTCAGACACGGGTGTGTCGTCAGACAACTGTTTTATTGTTTCTGGTGACAGTTTCCTTTTGTTGGTACTCGCAGCTTTGAATATAATTCTCGCGGCTTCTTTTTTATTTCCTCTAGTGAGTAACCATCGCACACTCTCTTCTAATATGAAGAAATAAAAGATGAAAAGGAGAGACGGTGCGTAAAGAACCCGTGTTAAAGTTCTCCATTCCGGGATAGCCCAGGCGACAAGTGCCAGGCACACTTGCCCTAATGCAAACGAAATCGATATTATGTTGCCTCCGAGAACACGCTTCTTTAATCCCATCATTTCAAGAGCTGAAATAGAATAAATTTGTCTTTGAATATGTATCAATTCATTATCATCAGTTAAACACTATGAAGAAAAACTTTTTATCTTAAAATCGTTAGATAGTATTGGATACGATATCTTTATTAGTAAAATTACTATTAATTCATATAAAATTATTTCACCTAGGATAAAACCAGTGCTGTATACTCCCGAGCCCAGAGTAGCATCTATGAATTCCCACACCAAATAAAATATGTAAGAAGTTGAGAAGGAACGTACTAGACCCGATATTGCTGCGGATACAGCGGTCAATACAAAAGCTGTACGACGGCCAAATCTGCGGAGAAACACTTCTTCATTAAAAAATTTGCTCGAAAATGGTCAGTCAGAAATAGCTTAACAGAATTAGTAGTTTCTTTGTAATAACAATGAATAGGTAAGACATCAAGATGCGGAATGAAGAACCTTGTTGTTTTTTTTACAAACCTGTCTGATATGTATCCAGTGATAGGCAGAGCCGCAAAAAGACCCGCACTGTGGATGGTGCCGACCAATGTTCGTTTCCAATCTTGACAAGCCAAGTTAAACTGAAAATATTTTACAGAAATTAAAATGTTTACAACTTAATATTACGATATTTGTATTTAATAACCTATCATTTTATTTTAGCACATTTTATAATAGTACTTACCTATAGAATAAGATAAATGCTGTAGAAATCTTTCACAAATGTGTGCGGTTTGCGGTTGCACGACAGTATTAATGTAAAAAGGACAAAAGAATGCTTGGGTGGTTCGGGCACAGAATGAATGATGAAACTGACGAAGAAAATCCGTGCATAAGTGAGTGGTAGCAGAAGCCAAGAAAGATACAGGCTGACCTATGAAGATCAAATAGTCAGGGTATTAGCTGACGAAGATATCAAAAGCACTTCCATACCTAGGTGAAAGAGTGTGAAGAGAATGATAAGATTTGAGAAGGCGAAAGTAGAATGTAGGGATCGCGATGCTTGGCGTTCCATCCTATTTAGCTACCACATTAGGGAAAGAGCGCGAAGATGTTTTTGTATAACAGTACCTACTAGTTGGCTGAGTATCTCTGTGTGAATTTGTAAAGGGCTGCTATATATACAGAAAATAGGACCTTATAATATAAAATCATAATTGATCGATTTCTAGACCCCAAATGTTCCTATTCCATTATTTTCATCGAAATCTTTATAATTAGTTGTTGTTGTCAACGTAAATATAAGTATTGTTTTAATAATTCTTTGCGTATTAAGGATTTCTAAAAATAAGCAATCAAGCATTTCATGATATTTATCTTTTTAAGGTACATGTGGCTCATTACCTCAGCGACGATGGTGTTGTTTGTTTCATAAACCCATGAGTTACATTTCACCGTCCTGTTGACGTCAAAATTGTCCATATTGCAATCATTCCCGTTTTGTTCGAATCTCTCACACCGTCCACCTTCTTGAGGAAGAGCCCAAGTGCTCCAGCCGTTAGCTTCATATTCGTATGGTTGCGACTCACACTCTGGTACTACACATCTGTAACGTGATAAAATAGTAGAAATTGAAGAATAACTACCAAAAGACAACTTATTTTCACATTAAACTTGCCTAATTAATTACAAATCTCAGAATGTCTAAGTTCATATTACAATTAATAACGCCGATTTAAGAAGTTCAATTTAAGAGATTAGGTACGTCCAATTTAAAATTTAAAAATTGCATACCTTCCTGTAATATTTTTACGACTTACTTTTTAACTAAATTGGGAAAACCAGTTTTTAAAATGGATCAAAGCTGACTTGAAACCTCTACAATGTTCTTTAAATACATTATGTAATCGCTTAATACACTGACTTCAATTTATATTTATATTAATGCATTGAGGAGATAAATCAACTTACAATAATGTATTTAACAATACATCCAGGAAGCATTTAGACAAAATAGGTTCTTGAATTTGCTCCCAATGCTTATATAACTTATTGTACATTGTATACAATATGAAGCAACTAGGTATGATGACCACAATCAATTACGTTGGACGTAAATAGAGCGATTTTTTATAAATAGAGCTTGTTTTAATTACCAACTTGTGTTCTAATGTAGGTACCCAAATTTTAGGTAGAAATGAGATTGTAGCGTCCCACAGAGTACCACTCTCGAAATTAGATATATACGTTTTGAAAATATTACCACTTCGGGAGCTTTTGTAATAAGAAAATATACCTACAGCTATATATTGCAATTCAAAAATTATTTAACTAGGATTAACGGAGGTTGTTACTTTTTAAATATGTTTTGTGTAGATTCTTTTGAGATAGGCACTTGTTACCGAAAAAAATTCGTCCATGATGTCTACCTATACAAGGTTATTTCGCAAGGATGTGTAAATGCGAAAGGGTATTAAAGTACTCATGACTACTGAAAATTTGCATTCCACAACTTCGCCAAAAGTCAATAGTTCTAGTGTAACGCCTCAAAGTTTAAAAAAAATTAAGCTGAGACAACCCTAATATTAGCGTCTTTACGTCGCTAGCAAACATTTGGAATGTAGGGCATTACGATAGGGTTGTAAATCTTTTTCTATTATATTTTTTTGTATGGAGAACAAAATAAACGTATACCGTAATTATTATAACTGCAATATAGCAGCCAACATTGGCACGTTGAAACCCCGGCGGATTTATATCCCCTTTCACAATAACCTTGTATAATTCAATTCGATTTTCATGCGAGTTAATGAGAGCGCAAACATATATAGATACATATGTGCATATCTTAACGGTATATCCCTGAGGGGGTTAGTCAGAGAGGATGAAGCGCCAAGCATCGCGGTCCTTGTACACTTCTTTTGCATCCGCGAATCTCATCCTTCTCCTCACACACTTTTCTAGATGTATGCAAGTGCTTTTAACATTGCTGTTAGCTAACACTCTGGCTATTCGATATTTATGAGTCAGCCGTCTTTCATGGGTTCTTTTACCACATACTTTCGCTTTTCTTCATCAATCGTTCATCATTAATTCTTTATATATGTATGCTCGAACTTTATAAGTATTCCTTTTTTCATTTTTATAATAACACTGCCATGTGGACAGAGTACCGTTAACTTTATTGCCAGGTGCTACCTACCTCTCCACACCCAGTTCACATTTTCCATCCCTAGAAAACACTCTGCTCCGATACACAATTTCATTCACTTGTTCTAGACGTGTTAAATTTATCCATATTTCAAACTTTGTCTTTAAAGATTCTCATTCAACATGTATTGTTTTGTACATGGTAAAAAATAGATATGTTTTATGTACTTAGATAAAGTAGTTAAATGGTTCTTTAGAATATGACAAACAATAATTTTGTATTAGAAGCACGTATTGCAGTACATTACAAAAGGAAAATGGATAATTCGTGTCTTATACTGCTATGAATAAACTTTGACGGAGATGTGGATTTAGATTACAAATTTAGAAGAAAATATGGTTTGTATCCGACTTAAAAACGAAATCCTTATACAAAACAATCATATGTCTGAAACAAGAACTTTAATCAGTAAATATTTACATAACTTTACAATTATATAGTGACAGTTTTTTACCCATCATACTATTTCATAAAATCCATATTATGTTTCACACTAGCGAACCGCCTCGGTTTGGCCCGGATGGGATTCTGAACGTTGTATCGTGACGCCATTTTTGTCATTTTTTTAATTGAGATTTTAATACAAAAATATCACCTAAATTTATTTATAATATTTAACCTATACTTATCCGGTAGATGTTCCCATTTTCTTTCATACAAATCTTGTTCTGACAATGACGAACACAACAATAAAATCAGCCGAATCAATCGAGCCATACTCAAGTGATGATGTTTCATATATGCGGCAATTGATTTTTAATAAGACCTCATTTAAACTGTAATATAATATTAGAATATAATATTAGAATATAATATTAGAAATAATTTTTCAAAAATCTTTCCATGCAAGCTTGCATTGAGATTTTTGAAAAATCGCCTGCTTGAATTAAGAATCGAACCCGTTTGACAGAATATGTAATAATAGTATATGTACCATATACCTTATGTTAAGTTATATAGTATATGTGTATGTACTATGTACTTATGTATGTATTTTATGAAACCAATCGAAAAATTTAATTATAAGGATAATTTCTTCTAAAGGTATATATATATATATATATATATAAAATACGTTCAAAATCAAAATCGTATTTGATTTTTGATGATTTGTTTAACTACAACTTGCAATCAATTTATCAAATCCCAAAATATGCTTGCGTGTATGCATTTTTTTTAAATTTCGCTCCCTGTTGTTTTACTTATCTTCACGTGGCGAATATTTGAAACAATGTAAGTTCAGTTAATAACAAGTAGGTATTTAATTTACTTATCACTTTATTATTTTTGTCAGGCACTAATAGTAAGGAAAAAAAAAGGTTTTACCTTATTAAGGAAAACCATTAAGAGGATACGTATTAGTAAACACTTCGAAATGATAAGAATGATAAACATGATAATAAATGCAAAATAATTATAAAAGGCATATAGAAAAGTCTATTATTCATTTTTCTGACAAATTTTAAACCGAATGTTAAATTTCATGGATTCCCTTCAATGTAAGTTGAATTTAAGATACTAATGCCCAATTTCACCAAAGTCCCTAATACTTAGCGAAGTTGCCGCCTCAGTTATTTGGTTCTGAAGTAAAATGGAATCAGATCTATAGCTGTTAACAGATACATACATCTTCACGATGTATCCCTAACGATATAGTCAAAGAGGACGGAGCGCCAAGCGTCGTGGTCGTTACATAGCTGTTAAAGTTTAGGAATTTTCGTTGGCTTATCACTTATCGACTTATAACGTGTAAACTAGGCATTAGGCCCAGAGGCCATTAATGTATACACACAAAAAATTTGACCAAGTTCCAATTCCAAACTATACATTTTGCATAGGATAGAGTATATTCAAATATTATTAGCAATTAAACAGACGCAGAGCTACTTTAGTGAGTCATAAATATCTACTCTAGATCCATGCCTTTTTGCAAAAATATTCTACTTATATTGTAACACAAAAGAGCAATGTAGTACTTCAGCGATATTTATACAAGTGCAAGACAAATGATAGCAAAAAACAACCTTTATTCCATTCAATGAAATATTTATTTGCAATGTTCAAATCACACTATCTATTGTAATTTTATTTTATTTTATTCATATAACGAATTCAATTACGTATAAATAAATGAAATACCGACGATCTCGACTTGTGACGACATGAAATTGAGGACCTCGATGGCACAGTGGTTTAGGTGTTGTATCTAAGCACGGAAGGTTCCGGGTTCGATTCCCGGTCGGGGGTCAATTTAGGAAACAAACTTTTCTAGATTGTCTCAGGCCTGGGTGTACTGGGAACGCCCCTAGTAGTCGTCGTCTGGTTCTCATAGCATAGGGGATGCCCCAGGTTGAAACCAGATGACTGGTGTGTATCGTCTGGTGCATATTATTATTATTTAATATTGTTATCACTGCACTATTGATAAAAGTATTTGCAAAAAATTTTGAGCATCTATAAATAAAATGTTTTACCATTGTTCTTATTTGGATTATACACGTAGGCATAATATAATCTGACTACCCCGTTAGGGATACAGCGTGAGGATATGTATGTATGTAGGTATGTATAACATAATATCTACCTGCATCGGTAGTATTTCATAACTTTAGGAATCTTCCATAATCAAGAGCAGGATGTAGTTAGTTGCAGCTCAATTACGTTGTCCTCACGCCTAATGCCCCTCTTTTAGATAGGTAAATGCTACTTACATTATTAATGAATTGGCACAAACAATACAAGAAATTACAATCAAAGCAATTTGCGTTATTTATGAATATTCTATCTCACATCTACTGAAAACAATACATTGTAGCACAATAATATATCAGTAATATTAAATGAAATATATGCATGTATAAATTATTGTGATTAAAAGCAGACTGCACCATGTTTTCCTTGTGTAAGCATATCTATTAGTCAAAGACAATTAATTCGAGTCCATGAATTTTTCTCTTTAGAATTCTTTGCTGGTGCGTTAGGTACGCATATTATCATTTACAAACGTTTATGTAGGTATCTTATTCATATCTATATTTTGTCCTGATAGTAGCCTAGGTATCCGCTGCGTTATTCTGTTGCAAAGAAACCATATGTTGGGACAGTATGAGTAAGACATATAAACATCAAAGAAATATATCGAACTTCATGAATAATGAACTTGTAAAAACTAGCATTAAGCATTACCTAAGTTATAAATAGCCGAGGCTGACTTATGTATATTAAATAGGATAGAGTTATTAGGATAGAGTTTTAGCTGACGGAAATATTCGGTACCTACACTCACTCACATATTCGGTGAGTGTGTGAGAAAATTGATGAGATTGGAGGAGGCAAAAGAATTATGTAAGGACTAAGCACTGCAATGCTTGGCGGTCCGTCCTCTCTCTCTATACGCCGTTAGGGATACAGCATGAAGATATGTACATAGGTATGTATTTACAAATTTAAAAACCTCCGCCACGAAAAACAGTAAAAATCAAAGATTTAATAACAACAGCAACCATAATCTCTTTATAATTAAGGTTTAGAGTTGAAGGACCTAAGGACGGCTGAACCAATTACCACCAAACATAGCTCAGACATAGCTAGCTAAGATGATTTTAGAAAACTTCAATGCAAAGACAAACATATACACATATACAGACAGACAACGGCGGTGGCGGCAATTTTTTTATCAAGGGTTAAACAGTTTCCATTTCGAAGTGGTTTCAACTGAGAAGACTTTTTATAAATTGATCAACTCTAAAGAAAGGTATTCTTAAAGGAGCGTTTATGTGGATATTAATTGATCGTAAGTGTGTAAAATCAATTTATTCTAGTCACGCAAGTAATTTGTAAGTTAATGAAAACAATATTTATGTGTAGCATTCTTTCTCCTTCACGGTAAGTTATTCACAGTTCGATGTGCCACCTAAATGGTTAGCAGGTAAAATGTCAAAGCGGATTGAAGGTCGTCTAAGTGGCTTCCTACTACAACGTAAAAGGAAGCGTCGAGTTCTCTTATGCATCTCGCCATCGTATCTAATTCTTGTCTTGTTTTTCAAGTGATCATCCGGCTATCTTGACTTCCTTTTTTTTATGTATAGGGTACTATTATATACAGTAGATATAACAAAAAAATGAGTTCCTTTTGCTTAAAAAAATTAGAACTGTTTCATGTAATTCATTGAAAACAAATATACTCGTAACTTAATATATAGTTAACGGAGGTACCTTTCTACTCGTAACTAATTTAAAAATATCTTGTTTAGGATTTTCTTATCGATATCGGTTCATAATGTACTCGATTCAATCACTCGCTCTATTGTCTCTGCAACTATTTTATCCACAATTTTATCTATACGGTTCTGTACGAGATTTATAAAACGATACATTTAAAAAGCTGTTTTTTAGAGATCTATGAGACACAGAAACAGGACTTTTATATTTTCTCTGTAAACTGTAAATAAAACCTTTTTATAATTTTATAAAAATCTCAGTAGATTCAGTGGTATACATAAAATATCAAACAACGGCTTTTAAATTGAACTTTAATATTCAGACGTTATAAATTATAAAAATATTTCACCGTAATTATCACAGATTAAGGTCATAAATTTACATAGATTATATATGTATTATTATCAAACGCCGATAAAAAGAAACAATCAGTAATGGTAAAGGAATTATCGCAATGTAAAAAAAATTTAAACCTAATTAGTTATGGAAGATTGTTAAAATATCATGAAGTATTTGCCATTGACCGTCGTGGTAAGTGGCGTGGACTATAAAAGAGAGAAGCCTATGTGGACCAATACAGGTTGTTGTTGATGATGATTAGAAAATAATTGCTTCAATATTGTTATCAAAAAATCTAATACATAAAAATCAATGTTTGTTGGTTCGTATTTTATGGGTTGCCATACTGCTCATCTGATTGCGATAAATTTGGTATGGAGATAGTTTGAATCTTGAGGAAGGACATAGGCTATTTTAAAAATAAAAAACGCGGACGAAGTCGCGGGCATCAGCTAGTATATGATAAAATACCAAAGATAATAAGAGACAGTAATAACGTAAATAATATGAAAATCTATACTAATATTATAGAGAGAGAGCGGATTATGTAAGTTAGTTTATATGTGGAGGGAAATCTCCGGAACCACTGCACCTATTTGACTAATTCTTTCACTATTTGTAAGGTACATTATTCCGGATGAACATAGGCTATATATAATATTGTGTAGTCAGCTCGGGCGAAGTCGGGACGAGCCGCTAGTCAATATTATAAAGAGAGATTACGGATTTTATATGTTTGTTTATATACATACATACATACTTATCTTCACGCCGTATCCCCTAAGGAGTAGTCAGAGAGGATGGAGCGCCAAGCATCGCAGTTCTGTGTATGTGTGGATAGTAATCTAAGCGCTGCATTTATTTGAAAAATTCTTATGCTATTTGAAAAGTACATTATTCCAAATGGAAATAAGCTACATATTCTATACTAGCGACCCGCCAGGCTTCGCTCGGGGAGATTTTTTTTAAATAAAATACAGCCCATGTTACTCACTGATAATGTAGCTTTCTATAGGTGAAACAATTTTTGAAATCGGTTAAGTAGTTTTTGAGTTTATCCATTACATACAAACAAACGAAGTTTACTTCTTTATAGTATTAGTATAGATTCAACACGAGCGAAGTCGGGATGGCCCGCTAGTATATATAAATAATATAAAAAGATATTAATAGATAAGGCATATTATGTAGACTGAATGAATTGTCAAATGACAATAAATTATAAAAAATATGACGTAATGAGTTACAATGATTTTATATTTGTGTAACACTTTAAATATATTTTTAAATGTAATGATGATCTATGTATTATTATGCATATTTGCAAACATACTATGCATGCCCCTAGGGGTAGGACGCAGTGAAAAGTATCAACGTATTAGAACATCATTAATACTAGTGATCTACATGTAAAATAAATATTTCATTGAAAATTTTTTTTTCTAATTTTCTAATTTTTGTATGGGTTCCGTAGCCAAAGTGACAAGGGAAACTTAGGCTTTCATTACGTCCGTATGTCAGTCCCATCTATCTAATATCATGTTTACAGCTATTGAACTCAAATTTGTACAAGATGGCGCAAACACGAAAAATTCGTAACCCAAACCAAAACAGAAATACAAACAAAAATTAAGGCGACGCAATGAAAATTTTGACGGCAGTGATCTCAATGTTTCTAAGGAACTACAAAACGTATGAAAATGATATTTGGTAACTGATTCTTCATTTCATTGTTTTATTTTGACAGTTGCGACTCGATTGGTTAACTTTTGTAACACAAAAAAAAATCCTCTTTTGAAACATCTTTTAAAACAGAGATTTAAATTATTAGGAGTAACGGGACCGATTTATGTTTCTAAATTTTCTGTATAGTTTTAATCTAAACATATTCTTCAAAACGACAAATGGATTTTTTTAAATTTATTATAGCTTTTAAAATAAACGAAAATAACTACTTTTTCGTAAGCTAGCTTGCGCACTTTTGCATAGACCAGAAGGTCTATTTTGGATTAAATTATTGTTTATTAACGCGTCGCCTTAAGTAATGGGTATTGCAGATCAAATATTTTAATTCTTTTTAAATTTAAGTTCTTCTACCGAATTTATAAGGAACCCTAAGAAAAGGAGCCACCGACACGCTCTTAACTTGTTTTTTATTTACGTACCTATTATTCTGTTCAATGAATTTTACGAATCGTTCCGGACAACCCATATTTTATCTCAAATAATCTTAATTGTTAATGTAAATACACCATTATATGGCTCAGTCTAAGCAATACGCTTGCACTGTCGATGCGACACAACAAACTTGGGGAATAACTTGATAACAAAACAATTTAGTAAGATTACTTTCCTAAGAAGGCATGGCCAGCGTTGGACCCTCGGCTGAGAAAACATAAATACTTACATATGTATACATTATCTAGTACATACATAACTTTTATTCTAAGGGGCAAGTATTGTTATTGCTTTGTATAAAGCTATTAACTGTTTAAATAAGTCTGCATGTAGCCCGATACTTTGGTCAAAATGAAATTTGTTTCATACTACAAATTACAACTAATACTTACATATATTGTAATATACATAATTATAGCGTCACACCACGCCATTTTCCACTTGGAGTGAAATAGTATCATGGCGCATCTCAATAACATCTTGACCTACACTTTTCAGTGTTTTTTCGATGTACTTACAGATGGTAAAAGAGAACCATGTAAATTCTTTTGTATACTATGTTTACGGCCAATTATAAAACAGCTAATAATATCGCTATTCGATTTGTTTTTATACTGAATAAATAAACTGTAATTGTCTATGATGGAGCGGTCACGCGTAACCACTGGAAAATTAAAATAGTTTAAAAAAATTGTTTGTCAAATTAACCAAATAAGTTAGGTACCATTAAGTAACATTATAAGAGTGTTAAATGTAATATCACCCATGTTCTTAAAACTGTCATGTAAACGAAAGTACTCAAAGCAGTTACTTTATTTGTATATACATAAGTACTTACTTCACTTACGTTCGTATGCAACTAACGAAATTTAAAATTTCAGTGTTGATTTATAATAATAAACCTCAATTTAAACCAACTAAGTTAACAATACTACCCAAAATACTACTTATAGATTGTATTTGGGGTATATTAACGCATAACCTGTCTGTCCACACAATTAGGAGTATAGGATGAAGCTTGAAACGTAGGACTAAAGATATTTATACATACATACCTTCACCCCGTATAGATATTTATGTATTACTTGTATTAAAAATTACTTTTTAATATTTTATTTGATCCATTTTCAAAATCAAACCAAGCTTTAAATTACATTAGTTTCTGTGTAGTGTTTACTCAAATATTTCCAATAAATAGGAATCATAGTCATTCATTAGTTGTATTCTAATTTATTTGTATTTTACCTGTAATTCATATCGCCCGCTGCAAAAATGTATTGAGCATTGTATATAGCACTAAACATGATAGGCAGAAGTATGAAACAGTAGGTTTGTATCTGGTACCGTCCGAATTGGCCCAGCTCGGCCAATATCGTGTCCAAGTCTATAGCGTCCACTGACTTCGTCATTTTAATAACACTTAGTCCGTAACTTATTGTTCATAACAATGCCAAACGGTAAGGCGTCAAGCCCGCGTCGCGATCGACAGGCATCTGGTGATAAGATGAACAGTCTTTGCTCCTATCGTGCAATTACTTGAAGCACAACCATCGCGTTGCACAAAGCTAGCATCAAAGTGCTGAATCATTGATAAAAATAAATCTTTTTAAGGATCATGTAGCTATTATCCTTATTATATACAATCACTATTTGGTTGACGGTAGACGTGAAGTTGTCACTGTCATTTACATGAAATTATGAACGTGACAGAAAAAGAATTAAATATCTGCTCCCCCATATTTCAGATTTCAAATCTAAATAGGTACATAGGTACCGTAGGGTCCGAAGGTACCTATGTCCTTAGAAAATATATTTTAATGGAATACATAATAGACATATAAAGGCATTTCCATAGTGATATTATTGCAATAATCAAACAAATAAACGACAACAAAAAGTCTAATAGTAAGGCTACTAGTTGGGTAGGCTTGCCACCTAGTTGCCACCGACGTCAGTAACTGTCAAATTTAATTATATTTTATAGATATTAGCAAAATTTGTACAGTATACGTTAAGTCATTTTTGTACTTGAGTTTTGATTAGTAAATGATTAGGAAGTATTTTGTACTTTTCGTGTATAGATAGAAGACTTTCTAACAGGTAAAAAAAGACCTAATAACGAATACAGACTTAGACGTCGGAAGTTGTTTTTGGGTAGAATATATTCCCTATCTACAATTATTATTATTGTGGCAGCCAGGTTCAAACTATATGCTCGTTAAATTATAAGTAGTTAAAATTAAAATTATAATGCGATAAAGATGAATTTAAAGTTTACCATATTTAATGAATAAAAGTAATATGTTTATTGTGGAAACTTTTAATTTTAAAGTGTATGAGATTTATATCCGAATTAGCAAATGTGTATAGTAAAAACTATAAGTTATAAATGTTTTAAGTAGGTGTTTGAATTACCTATTCTGTTGATCATAAGTACATGTATATGTACTGAGTCCAATATACATATACTGAGACACAATATATACTGAGACAATGTGAAAGTCCGTATGGACTTTCGCATTATCTCAGTCTAATTAAAATTAATAGTTTATTTCTACCTGTAAATTCACGGCATAAAAAGACAGAATTCTAACACCAATAAAATCAATCAATAGAAAATTACATGAACATAACATACAATCGTGCAATATTTTGTTCATAAGGATATGAAAGGTGACTACAATTAGAGGAACATAAGTGTAAGCTAACGGGGTTCGGGCCCCCTAAACACCCCTCGTATATTTTCTAGACTAAAATCATACGAAATAATTAAGTACAAACAAATGAATCTGCACAACATAATAGTTTGCACAGAACAAGATTATTGAATTATTATTATACTTATATACATATACAATGAAACTGGTTGACTATGTCATGCGTTCAAGTGAAAACTGATGAACGTATTGGTATGGAACTATGACCATTCGACGCGGAATCGTTTGTAGATAGGTTTAAGGCTATTTATTTTTTTAATTACGTAGATTTTTCACCATTTTTCAAACAATAATCTACTATAGATATAAAATTTTCATTTACGCCCAGCGAAGCGGGCGGGTAACGGCTAGTTACAAATATAAAATAATTTTTACGATAAAATGAAATGTAACAAATTTTGTTTAATTAATATTGATTAATGAAAATATTACATTTTGAAATACATTATTACAAAACATTAAAATCGCAAATACTGCAGTAAAGTTCACTTTGTTAGCGACTACTGTTTGTAGAAAAATATAGGTATGGAGGTAATCTCATTATAGGCTCTCTCGGTGTAGTCTGCGCTTCATGCGTTTAAAGTTTGATCACCGCAATCAGAATTATCAGATTTCTCTGTAGTCACGTCACTGTCTGATACTTCATCTTCTTCGTTTTTGTGTATCTTCGTTTTTTTCTTCTTCTTTGTCTTTTTCACTTTCGTTTTTGCTTTCTTCTTATGTTTGTCTTTTTCTTTAGTTTTCGTAGAGTCCGATATTATGTTTCCATTGGCATCAGTAATGATCACCTCTTTTTCGGTTTTACGAACCTGATCAACTTCTCTGCTCTTAGTCTCCGATTCCTTAGTCGAACTTGTACTATCTACGGAACCGTCACGACCAATCAATGTTCTGTTTGTTTGGTCGTATGTATCGCTGTCGCTTACAGTGACTTCTTTTGATTTATATTTGCTTTTAATTACCGTGACGGTGGTTCCATCTTTTCGGTGTTTCGTTTTAACTTTCTTATCAGATTTTACTTTAGATTTGGCTAAAAAAAATATACATTGTAATTTACAAATCTCGGTATAAGAGTATTATATACACATTTCCATAGACTGTTGGATACACCATCATATGTACATATAAGCCATAACATAAGTGGCAATAAATTTAAAATTATATCAATAGTTACTACAAAGAGATTACAGTAGAATTTAAAAATAATATCATTGAAAATACATATATGGTAGTTTTATAAGTTTGGAAGGGATACAACTCAGTAGGTACTTACATTCTGAAGTTGATGATGTGTTAGATACTGTCAAAAAGAAAATATTTTGTGAAACAATAATTTTTTTAGATATTTACGAAGAATGGAGATAAAGTTAAACAAATTTTAGGCTTGGCGTATAGACAAAAAAGCTGTCAATTTTAGCTTACTTCTCGGACCGAGAAACATTATGGACGGAGCCATAATAAGTTGCTGCTCTTATCGCCGTGTCAAACAAATTTTCGTGTCACTTTCTATCTCATTGAGCATAACTACGTGTGAAACAGTTAGCTATGGTAAGTTGGTTATGAGCTGACACGAATTACACTGACAGTGCGCGGTTGCTAACCCCGCACTGTCAGTGTAATTCGTGTCAGCTCATAACCAACTTCACGTACATTACTGAAGTAATTTTGACGACCTTCGTGGCGCAACGGCTAAGCGCGTCGAAAAGTAAACGGGGGTTGCAGGTTCCATTCCCGCTCCGAGTCTGAGTGTTTATGTATATGTATTTATTTACAAAAAAAAAGTATATAAGTAGTATATCAGTTGTTGTCTAGTACCCATAACACAATGCTGTGCTGCTTACTTTGGGAATAGATGGCGCTGTGTGAAATGTCTGAATATTATTATTATTATTTACAAAATACTCGTAAATCTTAAGTGTATTCACAAAATTAAAAATGTGTAATATTCAGCTTTGTATCTTTGTGCTGTGACTCTTCCCTAGTCACGTACATTAGTAAAAGTCCAGAAAGTCGGTTAACAAAAAACGGAAACGCACTTAAAGCAAATGCTACGTCCGTTTTCATTCTTGCTCTGAGGCTTATTTGGTAGGTACCTATTAAAGATGCAGATGACATTTCACTAACACCAGATTGTACTATTATAGTTACGTTATTGTTAGTAAGAAAGCGATATATTTTTTTAACTTTCAAACGACTACATTGGTTTAGCTTACTCCCCATGTGTTGTGTACCAAATTTTAATGAAATAGATTCCTACCATGGTCTATTATTTCCGCTTGATATTCTCCGTCGGTGGGCGCTGCATTTACACATAACAAAAACTGAAAAGTGTAAACACAAACGTACTGCAATTAATTAAAGTAAAAATAAGCAAGTAGGTAATAAAAAAGTGGTCAGAAAAAATTTAATCACAAGAAACTCGGGAGAGCTTTAGTTTCGTCTTTCAACGTTGATTTTGTTTATATGTATACACTCATAATCTACAACTTACAGTCAACAAGAACACACCAAGCGACAATACGAAGCACCGCATTTCGCAGTTAATCTCCTGATTGGAAAATATAACACATTTTAATCATCCTGCACATTTTATATATATTATAATTATATGCAAAATAAATATACTTTTGCGTAAAGAAAAGAAAATAAATGTCACTTGATCAAATATTTAAAGTTTTGAAATGAGATCACTGACAAAAGACTTTCGAAAGGAGTAACTGTTTTCAAATATTAAATGACGCATTACGTCTTTATTAATCCATCGGATAATTCGTCAACGTATACCTCGTTCAGGAAAATCAATACCTACAGTAGTAAATAACTTCTATGGAATAATATTGGACAGTGGCAGGTAATATGAATCAGAAATCTTGTGGAGAGAAAATAAAGCTAAGTAGTCAAAAATTAGTTTGTATTAATTATTATTATTTTGTTTACAAAAAAATTAAAATTCGAATGCTCAGTTGGTTCGGGCACACAGAAAGAGTGAGTGATGAAAGATTTACGAAGAAAATCTACGGAACGAATGTGAATGGTAGTAGAAGCTAAGAAAGACCAAGGCTGACTGTTGACGATAAAATAGTCAGAGCGTTAGCTGACGGAAATGTGAAACGCACTCGCAAAACCCTGGCGAAAGTATAAGAAGTGTAAGAAGAATTATGAGATTTGAGGAGGCGAAAGAAGTATGTAAAAACGCGATACGGCGTGAAGTTATGTATATATAAATTCATTTACAGCATTACAGCACAATTACAGCAAAATTAATAAACGACGAAGAGCATATCGGACACATTAAGTTAAAGTTCTGTATAAATTCAGACAAAAAATAATTAAAAGAATTAATGCAAATTGTTTTTTTTCTCATTGTTGGTTTCAAATTATCATTTTAAATCTCTGTCACTGATAAGTCAGTTACGAGTGCTAAATCTCAGCTTAATACTTATATTTAATCAGTTACTAGTCTCTCTGCTTTTCAGCTTAATACTTAGAAATAAAGATGGCGGAATGAAACGGCTGTGACATATGCACAGACAAAACTGTATGGGTTCTGTTTTTTACATTTTAGCTACGGAGACAAAATTGCTTCTATTCTGATTTGGGAGAATAAAATAATCTCTCAAGAGCGAGCTCGACTCGCGCACATAGTTCCGCACAATATTTATAAAATAGTGGACTATTTCTGAAAATATATGAGACATTGACCTACTAAGACTTTCGTTATATTTGTCGTATAACCTTTAGACGAAGTTTTATATTTTAAATTTGTAGGACTCTAGTACCCTTTAGTTTTAGAGATGCGGTTTGTATGATTTGTTTTATTGAATTTTCCATGAACATCTTAAATTGCAAAAATTGAAATTGCTAAAAGCGCCGTCAAAAAGTGATTTTTTTTGCACTTTGTTGCTCTGTTTACCCCCTATGAAATAACGTACAGACCGTTTGATCGGATGGTTGCAAAATAGCTAGCAATATCAAAATGAAACATTAACAAGTTATGATCAATAGATTAAAAATTAGGCTATCATAGATGTTGTAGTGTATTGTCCTTTATCAGGATATTTCAATCATAATATTTCCATGTCAAATGCAATAACAATGTACGAGTAACTACCTTTAGAAATTTTTCAACCATGACATCATTAACTGGGTTAATTATTATAAATTAGGGTCACTTTATCGAATTTGTTTTTGTGATAGAGATAACCCACATAAGTAATAAATATTTATTCTGAAATGATATAATTCGATGCATCTAAACCACTAAACCTATTCTAATAGTATATAGTATTAAAAATATGTATAGCAGATATAGGTATACATATATTTTTAATAATATATAATTTTAAACTTTCACGTTGCGTTATTTTCAATATGGCTATATTTATATAATAATTTAGGCAATTACATACATACATACATATCTTCACGCTGTATCCCTAACGGGGTAGTTACAAGAGGACGGAGCGCCAAGCGTCGCGGTCGTTACACAACTCTTTCGCTTCTTTGTAAGAAGTTAATTGAATTTATTGATAGAACGTTACTTTTTTGATAAATAATTACGACAATTATAATGATAACTACATTTTCCGAGTAATTTTTGTCAGGCATTCAGGGACAGTAGTGACTCAAAAAATATTTATTTGACCCAATTGAATTGAACGCTAAAGCTCCTTTCTTCTGACTAGAATATTATGATACAATTAGGTAAACATACTTACATGTTATATGGGTAATTAAATAACTTAAAGCCTTATTAGGCTTTAAATTATGTTAGTTCCTACACAGCTTTACTTTGAAACCACAAGAATTTGATTATTGAAATCTCTCGTAAGTCTAAAATCATGTTACGGTAAAATATATCTATGATAATATTTTTGACTATAAAAACAGTGTTGCGAACTCGCATGGTTTTCAGTTTAATAAATTAAATAATTCAAAAAACCTCACTGGCGTGTGCACAAAGAGTCACCAAGTTCTATTACAATCCAGTTGCAATCAAATAAATGATACTGGAACGTATACAGAATATATTATTTAGAAACGTAGATGGAGGATATTATTCAATTTTGTATTACTTACATAAATAAGCCAAGTCTGTCTTTCAAATGTACTTGCATAAGAAAAATTTTTAAATACAAATAAAAAAAGTTTTATATTTATGCTTTGAAGGTTATACTTTTGAATAGTACTTAATTTAAATAAAAAAGACATCAATATGTAACATAATTTATTATATTTTTTTATATCTTAACCATTTTATGTACATCAACATCAATTAGAAGAACAACATCTACAAAGTACACGGGAGCACAACAGTTTCAATATATTCATAGGTATTGTATAATATTCTTAATTTCAATTATAGGTAAATAGTCTAATAGTTTCGAATTAAAATTCAAGAGGTACCTGTATATTGATAGTATATTATACAAATGACAAATTTGAAAACGATTTGCGAACATGATGACTTAACGTTTGATAAATTACATCACTGGTTCCCAAACTTATTTTGTCTACTGAGTCGAGAGCTCATGCAGTCGTTGTCTAAGATGCCTCCTAGCTAAATGAAATTACAAATCACCCCCCAGGCCTCTACACAACGCCCCCATTTATTTTCTGGGTCTCTTACCGCCCCCCTTTAGGCCTGCAGCGCCCACAAGGGGGCGTTATCGCCCACTTTGGGAATGGCTGAATTACATCAATATTACCTACTTGAACCGATAGGTGGATAATATGTATTATGTTACAATTTTTATTATCACTCAGACACAATGATTTTAATGAAAACCTGTGCATATCCTTTCGTTCGCTCGTACCTATTGCGATTTGTATTGACACTTAAAATTGGCATTACGGCATGTACTCCCAAACTGCAAACGTTTATTCCCTAATATCTAATAATAATATAATCTTCAAATAAACCCGGCACTTTAGAATTTTGTACCTTTGGGAACAGTTTACATATAAATACCCTACCCTACCAATTTAAGTTAAGCTTGACCATCATTTCGAGAATAAATCAAAATGGCCGCGTGGCCACTGTGCCATTGTCGTAAGGTTTGTAAAAAGGTTAAACTTCTAAAATATGGAATTATAGATTAGATCATTCTTCTTTATAATTCTAGAAAAATTTTCGAAACTACGAGTACCTATGCACAGATTGACTGCGGTTAGTATTTTCTCGCTTTTACAACAAACATAAACCTTAAATGGGCCACAGACGTACACTTGTACGCAATTCTCAGAATGAAACACCATGATTATTTACATATACCATTGTAACATGTATTGTAATGAAATTATACACAATGTTACAAGTAACTTTTCTAGCAACACCTACTTCGATCACAAATAAAGAACTAGATTCACAATCTCCTGTAAAATCTAAACAAATTATTGTCCAAATTGACGTATATATTTTTAATATCGTATAGTAGTATCAAAAATATTGTGTTAATCTAAATTAGACCTTACGGTCAAATCATAAGGTTATAAAAGCTCGTAAACGATTCTTGCATGACAATGAAATTAAGTTTGTTAAAAAAATATTTAAAATACAATCTTACGTCTCGTGCATAAAGTATAATTCACATAATGTATTTGCATTGTTATTTACGTCATTGTGATTCGTTATGTGAAAATGACAAGGATAAGATATATATCGTCATGCAATATTTAAAAATATGATTACTAATTTAATAAAAAAGAGCTATGTAACGTTATTAATACTATAACAAAGTGATAAACACGCAAATCATATTATTTAATTTATTTAACCGAAAATAAAAATATTCGTCTTTTTTAGCGTTCTAAATGTGTTGTTTTTACAATTTTTGAAGAAGCACTTTGACATGTTCGCTCATGTTCGCTGTTAGCGTTTTCGAATACTACTAAAACAGAAGTGCACTCAAATACTCATTTGAGTGCACATTTGGTTGGACATTTTTGGAGCGTTGACTGTGTATCTAGTTTTTTATTTGTGATCCAAGAACACCTATGATTAAATAATATTCTTTATTTTGATAGCAGATATACATATATTCATGGATAAAAAGTTAATAAATAAAAAGCCAAATTCCATACAATGGATAATGGCACATTTGTACCGCTAATATTATTTTTTCCGCTTCAATTACGTATTATATTATTTCGATAAATTGCATATTATGTTAAAATCGTTTTTAAATAAATGCTTACTGTTATTATTGCTAATATCAATTTTTAAGTTTTATTTACCGATATGGGTCTTTACTCTTTAGTTTTATAACAAGCCAGTTGACTATTTGAAATTGGCATATCTTAGAGTGGTATTTCACTCGTCAAATATCCTTAACCACTGCATATAGGTTTGATCAAATAATTCGTATGATTTTATCAGAAACAAATCAGCATAGCAGCCCCGTTGATTTGATCACTTTCAGTAGCTTCTGAGACATTTTGCCGAGAGCGACTGAAGTAAAGTTTACATCTTAATTGGACTTTTTGTTTTTACTTCTACTTGTAATGTTATAAGTTATCTTAAAAAAATTTTCTCCCCGCCTTTGAATTCATGGCTCGATTCACTTTTTTTTGTTATACTTTCTTCAATTTTAATAGCAATTTAAAGGTAATAATTACAATAAACATTTAAGTCGTTAACGTTTTTCATAAAATATTGTATTAGAGCGCTACAGTGCAAGGAAAAATTAACTCTTGGACAAACGCATTTGACAATGATAATATTTGACCAGATCTCCCTTATAAATTAAAGTAAAATAAATTAAAATCATGAATTACTGTAAACAATTCGCTTTTAACGTCACAAACAGAATAGTATCAACAAGTTACAAGGGCATAATTGTCATTGTGCAGTACTAGGAATAACAGAAACAGCTTATTTCAAATTCGGCCTCTCTACTTGAATTTAATAACTAGTTAACTATTATATGTTTCAATGTATGTATTTAGGATTATTTAGTTAAGAAACAGTCACATAACCGATTCCGTGATTACACCAATATGATTAAAATAACATAACATCAGAAATAACACACAACAATGTGTTAATGACGTCTGTATCTAACTGCATGTACAGGAGACCAACTAGCGAATGGACTATGCACGTGGTTTCAATAAATTATGAACTTCATGTGCGACCAATACTACTATTTTATGCAACATCATATTTGATACTTACACTAACATTCACCACGTAATATATGTATTATTAATTGTAGCTGGTAACAATCAGCACATTAAGAATAATTATTTATTATCCTTTTTTACGACAATAGCACTCAGCAATAAATTATATTATGAAACAGTAAACAGAGTGAAGTATTTTAGTAATTTTCAGAAACTGAAAAGGTTTTTTTAAATTTTCTAGAAGAATCTATTTTATTTATTATTCTAGAAATGTAGTTAATATTTTTAATAAGATGTGGTCCATAGAGAATATTCAGGTCCAATTGATAAGAAAGTCATATTCTATAGGGTTGCTAACTCAATGAATCAAATACTTCACTATTACGCCGCTATAGGGGGCCACTACGGATTGGCAGAGATAAGTTAGGGGCTAAATTACGATACTGTACTGTACCAACAAAGTGGGTCAAAATACTGAAAAGCGGTTACTCCAACATAGGGGGCCAGTACTGATTGGCAGACGTAGGTTAGGAGCCAAGCTACGATACAGTGCTGTACTGTATCAACTCAATGGACTAAAATAGTGGGAGGTGATTACTCCACCATAGGGGGTCAGTGCGGACTGGCAGACATAGGTCAGGAGCCAAGCTGATACAGTACTATACGCGTTTTCAAGCGTAAGTCACTAGATATAGATTACGGGCCAAGTTACAGTACGATACAATACTGTACTAACTCAGTTGATCAAAATACTGGAAAGAGATTACTCCAGTACGGATTGTCAGAGATAAGATAGAGGCCAAGCTACGAAACGATGCTGTACTGTCTGTACCAACTCAGTGGACCAAAATACTGGGAGGTGATTACTCCATCATAAGAGACCAGTACGGATTGTCAGATATTGATCAGGGGCCAATTTACGATACGATGCTGTACTGTACTAACTCAATGGATCAAAATTTTGTAAGGTGATTAGTCCACCGTAAGGTGCCAGTACGGATTGGCAGACATAGGTGAGGGGCCAAGCTGATACTGTACTATACGCGTTTTCAAGCCGATAACACGGCCTTCCGAAGCGCTCTATTGGATGTACGTCACTAGATCACTCCTCCAGTAGGTAATCACGCGCAAAGTTACTTAACGTCAGTAATATTATCAAAGACTGAAGCACCACAACGCTATAAGCGCCTCTGTTAACACTTCACTAATATCTTTAGACGTAAACCAAACATGTGACCACGACTAGTACTTTATATAAAACAGTTTAAAATCTTTCTAATTAACGAATTCCTTATAATCATAGACTTTATAAATAACTACAGATGCTTTTTCCGAGCAGCGACGGTGAGACATATCAGGTAAGTTGACTGGCCTATATATACGACATACATTTACTTTCGGATAAGCTGATCGGCCGCCATTTTGTTAGAAAACAGCACCCACACATATAAGTACATTTTATTTGATTTTATGCTCCTCACTTCGTAATACAGGACAGGCTGTTTGGGGTTATAAAGTCTATGGGTACAATAAAATATTCTATAGACAGTGATACCAAGCACCGCTCTAAACATTATTAAAATAATATTTGCTTAAATCTTTGTATAAACTTTTAAACTCGAAGAGGAATGAACGTGTTACAATTAATTAGTGCTATCTCTTAGTTACATATACATATAGACATTAATCGTAAAATATGTTTTAATAATTATTATTAAGTCATTTACATTTTTTTCATTACGAATTTAAAATTTCTAAATTTCTTATACAGCATATAATAAGATCTATTTGAAATATTTGTGGAACACATTATTACAATGTCATGAACTTTATACGACACTATAAACAAATTGAACTATTAAAATATAATTAATGAAGTTGCAATATGAGAATTTACAATCACTTGACGTGGACGGGTTTATGAAAAACTCAGCAATGGAACACTTAACATATAGAGTGGAAATGTCATTCATTTTGTTTGAAAACAATTTACGACTAAACACTGCTGCAGTTACTGCGCGCCGATTGGTCAGTCTAAAATCAAACAAATCCTGTGGACACGTGCGCATAAATAGATTGAGATAAAGTAATAGGTTGCACCAAGGTGAAAGAGAGACACGTAGATATACGTCGTCGAGCACATTAATTGATAATCCAGTTTCACTTGACCCGTGATAAATTGAATGTAAATTTGAAAATTATATATTTACTATTACTTACATATGAAATGAAATTGTGTGTGTTTTATAGCTTTTTTTGTTTATTTTTGCTGTTATTGCCACCACCGAATAGAATAGCACAATAAGCCATTACAGATGTATACACAGGTCTAGTATTGGTTATGTACTGTTTAAATACGATCGAGAGTGATATTAGTCAAAAAAATTAGCAATAGCGAACAGAATTCTCCAATATTTCGTCTGTATAGGTTAATTGCTCCATGAACTCACCTCACAAGTATCACACAAACAATAAACACATTATTACATAATGAATTATATTTCGAATATATTATGTAATATTATGTACAAATTACCTAGCTATTCAAAGTTAATTGGCAGCACTTAACGTATGTATGCACGTATTTGTTAAAAATAACATACTATTTTTGTTAGATATTGAAGAATAGCATTACGATCTTTTAAGTAATTAAAAATAATACATATTTAACAGAAACAAACACTTTAAATATTTATTGCTTCGGCATTATAAAGAATTATAATAAGATTAACATCACATTTTAGCCTTAGGTACCTACTGAGGTTTTGGGGCTTACATTCTTACAATCTTATTAAACTAAATTGATATTATTTGCCTATACTATTACATCCTACTATACGAAACATTGACTTTGTTCATAAATTACAGGTGCAACCGATACAGATATATCGCCTTATCGGTGCCTTTAAAGACATATTGGATATAATAAAAAGATTTGCTCAAAAATACTTAGTTCAGTAAATTCAATGACACGTGTTATCTACAGCAGGTTTCATTCAAACTATTCTGAGGAAACGTGTTACGCCAAATAATTCGATAAAATTATGTTTTATGAATAATAAGTTAATTAATATTAATTGTAGTTACTGCAATAATTTGTTATTGTAAATGAAAATGGACCGAGACGGCATTGCAATAACTCCAGCCTATCGAGTAACAGGTTACAATGGATTTAAAGGTAACACTGTGTCAGCTCCCTAATTCGGTATCCTCTTTATATTTATTCAAAAATATCAGTATCATATTAACAGATCAACGTATCGTTGCATCCCTGCTGTAGACACATATTTTTGATAGGAAATGACATGACATGATAAACAAGAAAACGAATGGATTTTTTTAACTTGAAATACAAAATACATTTGCGAGCATAAAAAACTGGCCAACCTTAGTTTCGATTTAGATCATAACTTGGTTACAACTTTAACCCTTTTTTCTAGATGTTTTTAATCTGAAATCATATCAAATAGCATGATGTTTGTGTTTCTGAAGCAAAATAATCACATCATCATAGACAAGTTACTTTACTGGAAATAAATATGTTACTGACAACTGCTGGTGTGCCTATTTTTCTGCTTGCAAGTGTATTATAGTACAAAAAATATGTTATACAATTAGTTTTAACGCCTTAACTATGCACAGTAAATAATCCTAATTTACCTAGACCTCTATTTTTATTTTTCCTTATACAGAAAATAACAATCAATAAAGATACGAAATTTGTTGATTATTATCATTTTAAGGAATCAAGTACATATTGTTAATTTATTTATTACATACATTACAGTAGTAGTGTTATACGCTTGCTATTAATTGATTATTATCGCAACCATTTATACATATTTATATGGACATAAGTAAATATTACAGGTAAATCGATACTTTCAAGAGCAACTAAAGGAAAATCTAAAGAAAAACCTCATATGGGACATAGAAGCGATTTGTGATAACAAATACATACACGATTAAATGTGCTTTAAGGACAATTCATATCGGCGCAGAGTTAAAGTGATTCGTAGTTTTGGTGTAACATCTTACACAGTATAATGAACTTTATTGCAAATAGGTAAAGTACGTATGCTAAAAAATATCAGAGCAAAGGACGAGTAATTTGGTTTTGCGCAATAATCTTACAAACGCACAAATTCCATTGGCAAAGTCGAAAAATATCCCGTTTCTTTCATACAAATTTGGACATTATACCGCAGAGACAAAATTCAATGTGCAATATAAAGTCTGTTCTGCGTCATTATATTATGAATTGACTCTAATAAGAAAAATAAAAGGAATAATAAGTATGACTAGGCTCCAATACTTACTTCGCAATCATTATAGTTCTTGGTGTTATGATTTTTGTTTTAATACAATTTGAAATCATGAGAAGCATTCATATATCTATTATTACCCACAATTAGTTTACTTTAATGAAACCTACATACACTCCACGCAAGATCCGCTCAATCTAATACTAGTAACTATTATTGTTTAAGTCGATACTGTACAAATAGTGAGTATATAAAAGAAGAAACTGCCTGTCTGGCTTAATGACTCACAGTTCAAATCACTGAGGCTGAAAACCTCAAATATTTAGTAAGTTATACAGATTGTCGGTAAGGATTTTTTAGAAATTCAACTTCTAAGTGATTGAAAAATGGCGCCGAAGTTAATATGGAGAAAAGTAAAAATGTGCTTAAACTTTGTGAAAAGAATCTAAAAAAGAAATATTAATTAAACACGTATTTGGCAAAGTTTCAATAATAAAACTCTAAAGGGGTAAAAAAGGGTGTCTAAGTTAATATGGAGATAAAATAATTTGGAAATCACAGATAACCAGTTTAATTAACATGTGTTTAAAAATGTGTAAATACCATATTTTTACACAATAACGACATAATAAGATTTATGAAGTGAATGCAATATAACTTGTCTACTTACTAAGTATGTCGACTGTACCTCGGCTACATTAAGATATAACTTGCCAAGATCAATTCCAAGGCGTTATTTATTTATAGTATACAACAGTTATAAACTTGTTCAGTCAGATAAAGAATTACTTTAGTTTTAACTTCAACAACAACTATAGGCGAAGGCTATATCTGCTTATTATTATTTACAAGTTCCAATATGAATGAACATAAATGTAATTATATATGGCGATATTATATTTTTCTAAAAAAATAGTAGTAACATAATAATTTATTCACTTATTTCTCTGTCGGGTAAATGTTATTATGTGGCATATAAATACGCTTCAATAATATATTTTCCTTTTATTTACATTTTTAATCCCTTCGATTGAAATTTATGTAAATAAAAACGGTAATTAAGCAAATTCTTACATCGTAGCAGTTAACGAGAGAGATGACAGTTGCCTAGCTTATGTAGGTCAAGATAAAACTACAATATATATTCATTCCACTATTTCTGCTTTATAATTATTCTATATTCACTAGGATTACTATTGGTAACTTTTATTAAATAATACATAATTCAGTTGGTCAAAAATCGAGCGCGGATTTTCTTTTATTCCAATTAAAACTTTAACCCTTTAATGTAAAGGTTAAAGTTTCCACACCACGTCGCTTACCCAAAGCGATTTTCTGTAAAATAGCAATACAACCTCTTTAAGTAAATAATGAGATTGAGAATAACAGTTTGATATTGTTACAATGATAAGAGTACAATCGATAGTGGCATAAATCAAAATTTGAGCATCTTGCATTTGTAATAATATAACTACATCAATACGTAATTATTTGGTTAATAATTCCACCTACAACACAGATTAGTGGAAACTAAACATCGACAATATAGACTTGAATAATTAAAGACCAATATGTATACGCACACCAACGAATTCAGACGTCAATACCCGATTTCTCGAAATTAAGCACATTTTAGGGTTCCGTAGACAAATAGTAAAAAACTGAAATCTTATAATTTTATCCTGTCCGTATGACTAGATGTCACTTCCATTTTACTTAGAGCCTATGATACTGCCACGGAATAGAATATTGACTTTATTAACTTCAAAAAAATAAAACTAGGTGCGGAACTATGTAACTGCAGGATGAAAAAAAAAACCAGTGAACGTGTGGTGTGGGTACCTTTATATAGGTCTTCAAGAGCTTTCGAAGTGATTTTTAATAGTCAATAGTCGCCGAGAGATACGTTTCTAAAGTCGTAAAAAGTGTCTCCCCTTCTAACTTTTCAACTATGGGCTGATAAATTCTGAAAACATTGTATTGATTGTAGAACTTAAAAAGCATTTTCAGTTTCAAGGTTTGATATTTTTATTTATTTTATATTAGTTTTATAATTGTTTTGAATTTGTAAGAGCTACGGTGTGTAGTTTTTATTATACTTATGGGTTATTTTAGGTTACAAAGTCAGTGACTGCAGAAATAACTTTGTTTTTCACAGTGACATTGAGAAACGCTATGAAATAAAACTTATTTTTGCTGTCGATTAAATGAATATTATGTATTCCGACTACGACTGTGTCGGACTACACTCGTCGGACACACACGTGGGCGATTTTTTGACTTATACCGCTATTTCATTCACTCGACGAAATTAGTGGTGGAAAGTAAACTTAACAAAGTTGTTTAACAAGGCTTGTTTATAGGTACATTGTTTTTCCTTCAAACTAAGGAAATAACTCTTTTTAATCGTTTAATTTTAATGCCTATTAAAGCGGTAAGAGATTTCGTCACAGTTATTTTATAGGATTTAGATAAGAATTCGTTAGAGAATGTTTTTAGTTAAAATGGACACCAACTAGCACCATTTGTGTGACAGTATTAAATGTTTTAATAAGCTGAATATGCCTTCCAGAATTATATCGACATTCAAAATTACAATAATATTATTTGAAGACAATAACTTAACGATATTTTGGAATGCTCACTCTCTTACCAGTTATAAAGTAATAAGTCCGTAGAGTTTGATTCAAAACTCATTCAAGTTAGAACGCATCTATCGGTCATAGGGATAACCGCAGCGTAGGTGCAAGTGGGTGCAATGCAATGGCGGCGGCGGCACAATCTGCAGCGGCTGCATGTTCACCCAACGCAGCCAACACTTGGGCCAATCTTCGCCAAACGTCTGCGCGGTTGGGCTCCAACTGGGCCGCCTCACGGAGATACTTCTCGGCAAGGCGCAGCCATCCGAGGTTGTAGTACGCCGCGCCTGTCATTTGCGGCTAATTATTCGAAGTTGGGAGCCAGTTTAATAGTGACGATGTTCAATAATGTGTGTGAAGGTTGTTTTGATAACATATCACTTAATCTTTCCAATTCTGTATAGTAGAACCAATTTTGAAACACATTTTATTCAAAATATAACTGTTAACTGTTTAGAATTTAGAAGACTATAAGATGGCCCGGTTTTTTCCTCATAAATGAACATACATATATTTTTCTTGCTTTGAATCCACTTCATACATCTTCGACCTTGATGAATTGATGATAAGTGGGTATATTTTCAAGGCGTTACAAATGAGAAGACAAATCCAAATGTAAAACTAACTAGAAAGGCTTACATAAGATTTATTGAATTCATCAGTGGGATCTTGGAGGCTACGAGCCAGAGCTGTTATTAATTAAGAAATAACAAAAAATACATTAAATTAATCATGTAATTCTCATCAATGCTGAACAATTCTAAGTTCGTGAAAGCACAATTTTTCGCTTATTTATCTAAAAAGAAGTGTAACATAACTAAGTTATTTTTCTAAGAGGGCAAAAAAGGTAGCAATTGAAATGAAACCTACGTACTTATTCATAAACGCTAACGAAATAAACTAAATATCTACTTATTATTGACAAACCAAAATAGAATTAAGTTTCGAAAGTTAATCAATCAAACTGAAGTGAAATAAACAATTATTTTCTTCTACAAAGTTGTTACAATCTACACAAACCAAAACATTGTCAAAAGTTAACGAGATTGCCAAAACGTAATGACAGCGGGCTAATCATTGATCGGGGCGCAATCCTAGCAACAATAGGGTTTGCGCGCCAATTACGAATGTACGAGTATTAATCAGGCTGAATAGTTTGGCTGAATACTCGATATTCGGATCGAGGATGAATATCTATTGGTTGCACACTACTACGAGCGAAAAACAAATATTAGTAAATATAACCTTCGACTCGAACTTTCTGGCGGGAATGAGAGAAATGAGGTTGTTATTTTATTTAGATTTTCTATTTTTTACATTTTTACATTTTAAAGTACGATAGTGATAGTATATTGTGTTTTAAAGTTCGGTGTAAGTGAAAAGAATGGAGGAATCTAAATAAACATGTGTAGCTGAAGTTCTCGCGCTCTTCCAAGAAGTCCTTTAAAACTTCAGTAAAGCTTACTATCACTTTAGTGGAGGAGTTTTACGATAAGAAAAAACTAATTTACTTGTGATTCTACATGGAATCTACTTATTAATACGTGACATTGGCAATTGCGCTGATCTGTGCGCCATGCTATAAAGAAAGAAAAAAAACCTTCGACTCTGGTGATGAATTCAATAAATTTTTCAGCAGCTTTTTAGTTGTCACTGTCAGTTAGGTTTTCTAAATTATTTGTCCTTTACAAGATAGTATAAAATTATAATTATGTATCGCTACAAGAATTGTTTGATGACTTAATAAAAATAAAAATTAAGCATACAAATAATCATAATACATACAAATAGAACCATTTCCATAAATTATACACAAAGTTAGAAATTGAGTGTGCCACTAGTTGTTTAATACACATAAATATAAATATATTAATATTCACCTAATTGTACGAGGCTGTCAACATGTGTGGGATGTATCGCGATAGCATTTTGAAAACACTGTCGGGCTTCTTCCCATTCTGAACTCGCCGCATGAACTAAACCACGCTGAAAAGCATAAATGTTATTATAGCTCTTGATTTTTTGGTCGGTAAACTAGATTAATAAACTAAGGTCAAAGTAATGTAACCAAGATTTCATTACAAGATATTTTTAGAAGTCAAATCTTCTATCGTTCATTGACGTTTTGATGCGGAAGTTAATGCATGAGGCTTCCAAGCCAGAGGTTTCGAACTTAGGACCAGAAATTTTTGTACCTGAAAGTCTGGTTGTTGCAGGGTATTCAACAATTAATTGCGTGACATACGAGTAAATAATACGGGCTATTTTTATAGTTTTAGGGTCAAACAATTGAGGGTTTTGTGTCGCGTTAAAATGTATTACTGGTTTCTTATTTTTGGATACGCAGGAGAAACCTGCACACAGATACCCAACCCCCTGAGGAGAGACTGGGTTATGTGAGGCTTATACCTACCCATCAAAACTCGCCCTCGGCGCGTTGTCGAGGAGCTCCGGGAACGCAACGGAGCCCCTCTCGCGGTGTGTCGAAGCACTTCTCGGGGGACAGTTACAGATCCCCCTTAACAAAGCTATACTGGGAAAACTTGGCATTAATCTCGTATTCGACATAATTACCGTGTATAATACAAGGTGACTGAAAGGAGTTAACGCTGCCGCTTCTGAAACACAGCCCGCAGCAGCACTCACTCGGTCTAACCTGTATCGTCAAATATTAGGAATTAATTTTACTCCTTACCCTATAAACAGTTTACATTTCTGCGTTTATAGTCGACGAAATAATGATGAGCAGCTGACGGATAGGGTTATTTAAACAAAAAATATAGTTACATTAGGAAGTTAAAAGATACAAATGATTTTGTCTACTCGTTTACGTCATTGAAGCGTGAAGATAACATTATGTCTAAATGTTCGTGTCCATTCGCTTGCGCGATTGAAGCATGAAAGCATTCGTTCTCAGACCAGCGGTGCCGCAGGGCTCTATATGCTGACACCACAGTTGCATCTCGGAATTATGTTGTAGTGATGTACATAATATGTGTAACAGAAACTTTATTTCGAGACACGTTATAATTTAATAAAATAAATACATAATTCAAAATTACTATTATTTCATTGTTCAAGTCTATAATATAATCTTTTATTTCAATAAAACATACACCCTTTTACATATTATATTGAGTGCAGGCAGAGACTGAATGAGGGACTGGAGAACGATTAAGGGTGGAAAAAACGGAAGAGTAAAAAAGAAATGAAAGAGAGAGACAGAAAGAGAGTGAAAGGAAAATAAACTGAAAGGAAAAGTAAAAAAAAAAATATTGAAAAAATGAGAGAAAAGAAGATAGAAGAAGAAAAAGAGAGAAAAAAGAGAATAGGAAAAGAAATAAATAAAATGAACGACAGAGAGGGAAAACGGTAAAGAAGTGAGTAAAGGAGAGAGAGAGAGAAAGAGAAGGGAAAGTGTAGAAAACTTATACTTACACCAACTATACTCAAACACTTCCTAGCCAATGAAACAATTTATTATTACACACATAAGAAGAGGGAGTATAGGTAAAAATTGAAAACGTTTACATGCGATTTTCACACACGTCATTAGTCTTTTCTAAACAAATTGTGTGTTAACGAACAATGGCCGTCACGTAAATAGCGAACGAATTTATTTAAACGACAAATTGTTAAGTTAGGTAAATGTCAAAAGCACTCGCATACTTAGGTGAGTGAGAGTGAGATTGAGAGTGAGCGAGAGTGAGTGCTTGAGAGTGAGTGAGAGTGCGACCTGAGGCAGAGGTCGGCGAGCAGCAGCCAGGCGTGCGCGCGGTGGTCGGCCAGCGGCGAGCGCGGCCGCGCCGCGGACAGGGAGGACGCGCCCTCGGACAGCGCGCGCTCGGCGCGGAACACGCCCGCCGACTCGGCGCGGATGGACGCTGCGGGCGGGCGGCGGGCGCGTCACTAACGTCCGGTTTCACCAACGCTTCCTAACTTATCACTTAACTACAATCTAAAATCTTGCGTATTTTCTCACGGAAGTCGAGTGATATTGAAAGAAACACTTTCCTCTTAATTAAAGTATTTAGGTAATTCACTATTATTACATGTTATTATATATTTAACGCGTTTTTGAACGCGGTACAACTGAAGAACCTCGAACATCGCGTAACCTGCGTGGTTACGTAAAATCAGTGCCAACGCGACGGGTAATGCTATGAAGGTCACTAGACCTAACAGCAAAGACGGTTTTTTCGTCGTTTCGAGTCTGGCACTACTCAACATACATCGCAAAGGCTGTTGGTGAAATCGAACGTAAGTGTTACTGATACGATTACGGTACCTATGCAACAGGTAACCAAAATCTTCGTCATACTGAAACAGATAATAGCTGTATTTATGGTACAACCAATTTATACTCTTCCATAAATAAATAAAAAATCACTTTACTAATTGTCATCGTTATGCGGCCAACTATAATATGTTTTGTTTAAACACAAATTAATAAATGTTATTCTTTTCAAACACCCAATTACAAAAAAAGTATTTTGCCTTGCCAAAACTTCTTTGCCCAGTGCAGACTTCAGACCTCTGTACACAATATGCCATCTCGTTCACTGCAATATAACCCTTAATACACCACACAGAACTTCAAGAAATACAAAAAATAGATACCGATTAAAAACAGAGCTTCAAGAAGTGAACTGTACTAAACGTTAATCAAATAATCAATCGACGGTCCTGTTGGATTTTCAATAAAAATCATATCGCCTGTTGTTTGAAAGAATGTTTACCCTAGTCCAAGAGGTAGATAGCTGTTATTGATCAAACCAAGAAATTTTAAACACCTGTTATTCCAGAAAATATGATTCGTTAAAATAACTTTCGTATATCGTTACTAAGCTAATACTTACCGACATCTCTGTTACTGTGCGTATCGTCATGTTGGGAGTCCGATAACGCGTCTAATTCGGCGTAACCGTTTTGTTCAGTTTCCGCTTCTGACTCCGCACTATTTAGCAGTGATAATAACTCCTTGCCCGTCGCGAGCGCTGCCTGACATATACAATGCAAATATTAGACAAAAGTACACTTCCAAAAAATCTCGATTAACTTGGAATTTTACAATATGTTTATTTTAATACTAGCGACGTACCCCGGGCTTTGACGCGGAAAAAACTTTTTTTAAATACAATAAAGACCGCTGACAATGTATCTTTCTACGTGTGAAAAAATTTTTGAAATCGGTTGAGTAATTCATGAGTTTATCCATTACATACAAACAAACATAGTTTACTTCTTTATAATATTAGTAGGTTTAGATATATATATTGTTACGGTTGGACCTTGGCGTAAGGAATAAGGTCGATTTTTAATGGAGCTCGAAACGTAAGTTTTAGTGCTTATATCTCGAGACCTAGGCTTTGCAGAGTTATGACCTAAAAATGCATTGCTAGGTTTAAGGCCTACTATCGAATGGTATAAGTGAAATTAAGATAGAAGAACCAAGTTGCACCTCGAATATTCCCGAGCGATGACGTGTCATGTACCTATGACTCATGTAAACAGGCGGCGTCGAGAACAATGTCGAATTACCTTTAACGAGCGCAATTAACTAGAAAGTTCCACCCTCGTTTTATCCGACTATAAATAGAGCTCCGTGTCCGCCGCCGAGTCAGTGTTTCTCAACTATCGTTCGAAGCGACATATCGAGGCGAATTACGAAGACCACTACGACGACTACTGCGACGACCTTGGATAGAAGAACTCTGCGATTCGGGAACGTTGTTATTGAGTGAAGCGTGTACCTGCGGTGACTACTACGCGAATACCTACTTCGAGGGCGACTACGAAGATTAGGAACCGCCGTAATTAAGTTCGCGTGTTCTTGACATCTACTTGTACGAAGAAAAATAAACTCTTTGCACCCTTATCCGGCATCTTATTACCCTCAGCTCGTAACAATATAAACAAAATTCCTGTTGTAGAATACTCCTAATTTTAGCCATGGGTTTTGTAGAAAGTGTATTTACTCCAGTTTTTAGCAAATATGCAAAAAAAATATCAATTTTCCAAAACTATATCAAATATCAATTACTCAAAAAAAGATCCTAAAGTTTTTTGTTGTATTATATGGCGTTAGATGCGAGCTAGATCAGACAATAATTTATGGGCGATTTGAACACCCACAGATTGGTGGCAAGTAATCTCTGCAAACCCTGACACAACAATTCCTTGACCTCATTGCACTATTTTATTTATTTATTTTATTTATTTATTCATTTACACACACAACAAATTTTCAAATTAACAAACAATAAACACTTATGTACCCATAACACCCAAGAGACATTCATATGTAAATAAAAAGAAAATGCACAACGCGTAATTGAGTAGTTATTGCTCTAGTCCCCACACTAGGATACCCTGTGTCGTGTGCAATTCACAATTTCATTTTATTAAAGTGTTAGTTTTACTATATGTGTATGTACATCATTGTGTGTTTGAGTGTATATTGTGAAGGAGTGCATTTGTCTGTGGATATTTGTGGTCTGTGTATACGTGCTTGCGTATGTGTATATGAGTGTCCAATAAAGACGTGTATGTTTGGACGCGATACGTGCCCTATCATCTGTGTGCGGGTTTTTACGTGTTGAGTGAGTATGTGTGTGTGTGAAATGCAAATTACAGTATCAAGATGACCCAATACCACGATTACATCAGATCTTCAGTACCTCTATATCCAAGCGTTAACAACCAATTTGATATTTTTATTTAATACGTAAATAATGTATCCGTGAAATAAATGTCTGTTTCTGCAATGAAATTTAATAAAATTATGGCGTGCGTGTGTTCGTGATACTTCCCTTCCTTAGTCTTGATAGATTTTGATGAATTTTTTTGTATTAATGGAGTCGCTTGGATGATTTTTAGCTGTAGTTAGACACCGTAGGAATGACCGGTAGTTTATAAAATTATATATAATCATGAGATGTAATCAATCAGCGCTATAATGTTAATAAGTACCAATAAACCAATGTAATACACTAAATATTCAGTGTAGTGTCAATCCATCGTTATGTATTGCAGCAACAAATAAAAGTAAAGTAACATGCAGCACGATGAGTGTCAAATAATTTGTGTAAAAGCAGCGTGCGCTCGACAGTGGCAAGTGGCAGTGGACTCACCTCGCCCGAGTCGCAGGCGAGCTGCAGCGCGGCGAGCGCGGCCAGCGGCCACTCGGCGGTCGGGTAGTGGTCGCGCGCCAGTCGCGCCGCGTGCAGCGCTCGCGCCGCGCGCCGGCCCGCGCACGCGCACGACCACAGCGCGCACACCAGCCGCAGCCCGCCGCCGCACGCGGCGCGCGCCCGCAGGCACGCGCGCGCCGCGTCCTGCGGACACACGCGCACACACACACACACCTACACACTCGCACGACCACAGCGCGCACACCAGCCGCAGCCCGCCGCCGCACGCGGCGCGCGCCCGCAGGCACGCGCGCGCCGCGTCCTGCGGACACACGCGCACACACACACACACCTACACACTCGCACGACCACAGCGCGCACACCAGCCGCAGCCCGCCGCCGCACGCGGCGCGCGCCCGCAGGCACGCGCGCGCCGCGTCCTGCGGACACACGCACACACACACACACCTACACACGCGCACGACCACAGCGCGCACACCAGCCGCAGCCCGCCGCCGCACGCGGCGCGCGCCCGCAGGCACGCGCGCGCCGCGTCCTGCGGACACACGCGCACACACACACACACCTACACACTCGCACGACCACAGCGCGCACACCAGCCGCAGCCCGCCGCCGCACGCGGCGCGCGCCCGCAGGCACGCGCGCGCCGCGTCCTGCGGACACACGCACACACACACACACCTACACACGCGCACGACCACAGCGCGCACACCAGCCGCAGCCCGCCGCCGCACGCGGCGCGCGCCCGCAGGCACGCGCGCGCCGCGTCCTGCGGACACACGCGCACACACACACACACCTACACACTCGCACGACCACAGCGCGCACACCAGCCGCAGCCCGCCGCCGCACGCGGCGCGCGCCCGCAGGCACGCGCGCGCCGCGTCCTGCGGACACACGCACACACACACACACCTACACACGCGCACGACCACAGCGCGCACACCAGCCGCAGCCCGCCGCCGCACGCGGCGCGCGCCCGCAGGCACGCGCGCGCCGCGTCCTGCGGACACACGCACACACACACACACCTACACACGCGCACGACCACAGCGCGCACACCAGCCGCAGCCCGCCGCCGCACGCGGCGCGCGCCCGCAGGCACGCGCGCGCCGCGTCCTGCGGACACACGCACACACACACACACCTACACACGCGCACGACCACAGCGCGCACTCGTTTGTTTTACTATAAAATTATTCAAAGCTTCATCTCTTGACTCACAGGTCTACGCCCTTACGTCATACTCAAACATACTATGGACGCTTGACGCTCAAAGCGTAGTGGTACTTAGGTGTTTGATAGGATTACAAAAGTTAAGCAATTCTGCACTGAATTTATCTACTAGAATGGTTAGTCTAATAGCATATCGATCATCATCATACTTCGGAAGCTATATTAATACACTGGTTCAAATTATTGTTATTATGACAACAGTTGTAATCTAAATCGAAGGTTTTATAGGCGACTTGAAAACTGGCAGTGAGTTGGTCAGCAGTCTACCCTCAACAAGGCACTGGGCCCGCCTACTTCTACCTAATAGTGAGTATAAGTCAAATTATGCTTGACAAAGACGTGCTCCATCTTCGGCCACATCGTCGTTTAGCAACAAGTGAGTTAGTGGCCAAACGTAGATCTATTACATTATAAAAAAAAATAAAAATAAAATTCACGTACTCACCATAGCTTCATTCAGCATACTTAAATGCGTATACTGCAATGCTAAGTAATAAAAAGCTAGATGGTCATTATCATCCAACTGCACTGATCTCAACAATAATTTTAAGCATTTGTCATTTGCTGCATCCTTTTCTATCCGTGAATTAGTTTTCTGTTGACAATGCATTCAAGAATTAACATACGTTTTGGAAATTTTGAATCTCAAACAAAGTAAAAAAACATTACCTGTGCTTTCATTTGGTATCCAATACCGGTGTAAAGGCAGCACCGGGCTAACATCAGTCCATTCCGTTCCTCTTCTATTGATAATGCTTCTTCTGCTAATTCAATACCTTCTTCTATCTGCATTATAATAAGTAAGTTCTACATGTTTTGATAATTTAAGTAGACAAGAAAAAGAGTGTGAAAGAGATGAAAGAAAGTCAGAAGCGTTGATAACAGTTAATGCGTCAGTGAATGATTTGGGATGTTGAATGTTTGCAACCAAATTTTTTTATTGAGATTTTCATATGAAAATGCCATATTTCTTTTTCTTTCTTTCATACATTTTTTTTCTTTCAAAATTTTCTTTCATACAAATCTTATCCTAACAATTACTAACACAAGAAAAAAAATCAGCGAAATCATTGGAGTCATTCTCAAGTGATGGTCTTTCATACATGCGACCATTGATTTTTATTTATATAGATAATATATAAATAAATTATAAAAGGTTGAGTTATAAAATGTTACACACTTATTACTCACCCATCCCATGTGATAGCAAGTGTTAGCGCCGACTAATCTGAGAGGCGCGTCGTTCGGTGCAAGAGGTGCGGCCCGTTTTAGAACCGTGTGAGCGCGAACACCAGCGTTCCACGGACCGCTGCCTACAGAATACATCGTATTAGGATTTTGGACGATAGAACATGCCCACATAGAATACGGTGGTTAGGGTTAACGTTCCTCATGATTTGGTAGGTTTAATTACTAAGATTAGATATACATACATACATATCTTCACGCTGTATCCCTAACGGGGTAGTCAGAGAGGATGAAGCGCGTCAAAGATTAGATATGTAGGCGAGAATTTAGAAAAACAATAAATACTAGAGATAATTACACCAGTTGTATGACGCCAAACTAAACACTAGGCTTGTGACGCAGATTAATTAGTTACTAACGTAAACTTGTAATATGTGTACCATATAACGAACTTGTACAAAGGACGCAATACGCAAAATTGCTCGCCGCACTGTGGAGGCTCGGCCCATCTTAAATAGACGCCTTCGTTTAAAGCAAGCAGTATAACCTGGTGTAAGTTGCGTGGGCGCCGCGGGCCGCGAGGGCGCGGGCGCCGCCGCCGCCGTGGCCAGCGCCCGCTGCCGCCATATGTGAACACAGCCGAAGGAAAACTTCATCGCGCGCTCCAGTGACTGAAAATTAAAACATATGTATGTCGGTGGAAATAATAAAAAGCACTCATTTGACTATACCATGGCAAAGCGCGACTTCCGATGACGCGCTAACGGAATGTCGGGGCCGGCGCTGAGTCAGTTAGACTACGGCGGCCGGTGCGATAGCATTTCTCCGACAGATCGTTTGCCATTATTAAATTTCCAATTACCTACGTAATGATTGTTATGAAGAGTTTTCTGTAGTTTGCACATTAAATTTGTCTTAACGTTGTATTTTATGGAATAGTTCGCCTCTTGTAAGATTAGGTACCTATTTCTCATGGCTGAGTTGCAAAAGCACGAATTGCCCCGTGTCTTTTCCGACATATATTTATTTATTTGGTACAACAGTTTACAAACATAAAAACTATTTAAAAAACTTAAAATACAACAATCAGCTATGCGAGTTTGGAAACCAATAACACTCGTACTCGACTTTCACAAATAACCCTCTCTTGCATGTGACTATTAAACTATACTATATATTGAAACATATTAACAACAAATCACTTTTTTTATGATTGGTAAAATGAGGCGATATCATATAATTATTATGTCGTTTTATTATTAGTTTTCGTGGTCTTTTTAATATTGTTTATATTTCATACGTTTCATTCTTTGATATAATAATAGATAACACTAGTAGCTTCATTGTACTGGCAACTCGCACATTTTTTATATGTCAGGGTAGACAGAAAAAACTCCCTGTCTAAACCACTCGGTCCCGTCAGCGATGCTCATTCTTTTGTTGTGCGCGGCAAAAAGCAGTCAATTTTTAAATAATTTTGTAGAAATCTTCTAAAAGTTATTGTGAATTATCATTTTAATAATGCCTAAACGCAGTGCTAGTAGTAAAATCAGTTATTACGAACATAAAATTAAAAAACTTGTGCCCGATATTACTCTGACACAGCAAATGGTGACCTTGTGCGCGATCTACAAATTAAATATCTACGTCGCTGCAAGGGAACTTGTCATGTACATGTCCAATACAAATGGTCGTAAGAATTAGTATGAGACATGAGATTTAAACGACAGTACTATGGCGTCAACACGCTGCACAGTACCAATATAACATCTACCACACTGGTTCCCAAACTTATTTTGTCTACTGAGTCGAGAGCTCATGCAGTCGTTGTCTAAGATGCCTCCTAGCTAAATGAAATTACAAATCACCCCCCAGGCATCTACACAACGCCCCCATTTTTTTTCTGGGTCTCTTACCGCCCCCCTTTAGGCCTGCAGCGCCCACAAGGGGGCGTTATCGCCCACTTTGGGAATGGCTGATCTACCACATAGTCCACAGTCTTATTTACCAACATGAAGCCTGAAAAGAAGTATTGTAACAAACTGAAGGAAATTTGAAACAAGAAACGAAATCGTGTGATAACATATTTATCTTCGTCAGATTCGGACTACAGCATAAAAATTTATAGCTTTAGATTGCGGTTCCACTGGCGAGGTAGCCGATTTGTCTGTTTTGGGCGATGTTGGACAATGTGTGATTTGGGAGATCGTCACTGCCAGCGGAGCCAGATGCAGACAGCTTTTTCTTATTTTTATTGCAAGAAATGAAGACTCAATTTGCGAGGTGGTGGTTGTGTTGCACGAACGACTCGGAAGACCGTCGCTAACAGTGCAGTATTGATTTAATTTTACTTAATTATTTGCATTTTTTTGGAGGAGATGTAACCGCAATAAGTAAAGTAACTGATATAACGTGTCTGGAGATTGACATTCCAAGCAGAGGTGTGCAAATCCTTCTTCCATGTAACCACAGATTAATTAGTTACTAATCTAAAATGTTACTATTTTTACAGGAGATAAAAACTCAACTTGCGAGGTGGCTGGTGTCTGTCTGGGTCAATGTATTGGATGAATACGTTAACGCGGACTGCTGTTTCTTTATTTTTTGCAGGAGGTTGAGACTTGATTTATGGGGTAGCTGATTTGTTTTTTCAAGCTGTTATGTAGCGTGAATGACTTGAGAAATCGTCACTACTTTGTTAGTGGATATTAAGACTTGTGAAGCACTTGATGTGTCTGTCGCTTTTCCTTCTTTGCTGTACTTGATGTCAAATTAATTTAGGATCTTATGTTTGCTGATCAACATTCAAAGAAATTTATAGGTGGAGTGGACTATACATTATTTCTTAAATTTCGCTGTCAAAATCTCAATGTTATTAATCGACACGTGTTTCGTTTCTCAACGAAACATTTTTTTTAAATTCCAATTCAAGATTTTGGGCGGAAAGTTATTAAAAATTATTTAATTATTTTTATTTAACAATTTATGTACACAAAGTATAAATAAAAGAAGAAATATTGTACAAAGGCACTGCTTATTTTATGAAGAAATCTCTTCCAGCAGACCTGCGATGGGAGAATTTTAATTCCCTCCTAACATTCACTAATATCCCATTTGTTGAAATTCCTATAAAGTTTATTGCTAAAAATTTAACCGCCTTCAAAAAAAACACTGAAAAGTAGAAAATAACTAACCTTTACTAATCAAAACTCAAGCATAATTAAAATAACCTTATATATACGATACACATACCTATATATAATTAAATTTGACAGTTACTGAAGTCGGTGCCAAGCCTACCAAACTAATAGACTTTCTGTTGTTGTATATTGATTTGGCACCAACTTATAACTGTCAAATTTAATTAATTTAAAAACTGTCAAATTTCATTAATTTAATAACTGTCAAATTTAATTATGTAGGTATGTGTATCGTATTTATAAAGTTATTTTAATTGTACTTGAGTTTTGATTAGTAAAGAATAGTTATTTTCTACTTTTTAGTGTTTTTTTTGAAGGCGGTTTAATTTTTTTAATACATTTTTTTTTATTTCTCCCTTTTGAGTGATCTTGACCTAAATATCTAGGGCAGGTCTGCAATTAACTTCTTTCTAATTCCGGAGCGCAACGATATACAAGAGAATCATCAATATAAATAAAGGTTATAATCAGGTCGCGTTATTTAGTGTATCTTCAAAGTCCAAGCTCCAATATCAGTGAAATTTAAATGAGATCACCTCTGTAGTATTATCTACCAAACAACGAATTTTCGAATTCGGATCATAAATGATGGAGTTATGAGAGAACAAACATACAAAAAAAAAACAACATATAGACGAATTGAGAACCTCCTCCTTTTTTTGAAGTCGGTTAAAAATAATATCCGTCTGTAACATTCTCCGTATTTCTAGTATTAATGTTAAATAATGTGTACTTAACATCCCGTCTTTGTGTACATATGTAAATAATATCAGTGTCTTGTTTTTTGTAGTTAATAGCATTTTATGTCCAATGTTGTGTCGTGGTTGTTTTAGGTTCTCAAAGGAATCGTCACTCATAAATATTCTGTGTTCGTAACATACCGTACAGTGTCTTTTCCAAACAAGTCGTTGGCAAAATTATATAGTTGCCATGTATATTAAAACAAAAAGAAATATGTGGCAACTTCGCTGGTTTCTGTATTATATTCAAGATTATTATTTTGTGTTTATAATCTGTAACCGTTTGTGCCATAAAGCAAAATAAACTAGCACGCAGTGTTCCAAAGAGTGCGCAGTATTCGTCGGGGTACCTCGAGCACGAGCGCCAGCTGGGCGGCGCCCCAGCGCGCGGCGGCCAGCGCCAGCAGGTCGGCCACGGCCACGGCGTTGTGCAGCGAGTGCGCGCGCGCCGCCTCGAACTCGCCGCTCTGCGACAGCACGGCGTCGCGCACCGCCATCGCCTCGCCCACCAGCAGCAGCAGCAGCGTCTCCTCGTACTCGTTACGGGGCACGAACTGCCCGCCGTACGACACACGTTAACACCATATGCGGACTTTTTGGCGGGAACGGGAGAAGTGAGGTTGTCATTTTATTTAGACTCTCTATTTTTTATTTTTGGGAGTTTTAAAATACAAAAGTTATAGTATATTGTGTTTTACAGCTGAAAAGAATGGAGTAGGTCTAAATAAACATGTGTGGATGAAGTTCTCGCGCTCTCCCAAGAAGTCCTATAAAACTTCAGGGCGTCTAGACAAGTGGCAAGCGTTTCGTAAAATCGAAACGCTTACCTAACGTTACTGCTCGTCCAAAGTGCCATTTAGTTACGTTTTATACGGCAGTTTTCAGACGACTTTACTTTTCATTCAATTTAATAGAAAGTTTTACCGTTTTTATAGAAACTTTTGACTATCAATTTCAATTTTGTTACACTATATTACGTGGTATTTGTCATTCTATTCTACTAGCGTTTACGACAATTGAGTCACTTGGCTAGGCCCCCTGTAAAGTTGGTATCACTTTACTGGAGGAGTTTTCCGATAACGATCTAGATAACGATTCTTCTAGATTCTACTTATTAATACAATACTAGACATTGACAAACGCGCTAATTTCTGCGCCATGCTATTAAGAAAGAAAAAAGAACACCATAGGCTGCCAAAATCGACGGTTGCAATCGACTACCGGTAATGGACTCGAGGACTATATTAACGGAGTATTTTTAGTTATAAAGGAAAAAATTAATATAGGTATATATAATTCTTCTGAATGTATAATGTCACTAAACTCCTAATAAATAAAAAAATTTTGTGTGTGTTTGAATGGATCCCTCGATGGTTTATGTAACGGCTTCGCATTGTACAGACGCAGCAATTTCGTCCGTACGATACAACGGTCACGCAGTCGCCCGATGCGCCCCACGTCCGTTTTACATACATTTTGTATTAGTGAAAATATGTTATAATTATTCGGTGCAAAAGAATCTTTATTTTCATTTCGCAGTAATAGTTAATAGGTGACATTTAAACTTTAAAGTTTAGATTCACAATTGGACTCGCACGCCTATTACGTAACTCGCAGACAGCATGCGACAGACAATATCGCGCGATATCTGCCGTCAAAACGAGAATTTGTGTAATGTAATTTGTATAGTAACGCTAAATCTACCGCGAAAAGTGCATTTCATGGTCATACAATAATAGATACGCAATCGTCATACATGATACTAATTTTTTATTACAATTAATCACCAGTCACGCAGTAATCGCCTGGCCTATAGCTGTCTGCAAATTTTTAGGTAATAAATTACCCCGTCGGTAAGTGGCGCTGCAATCAGGTTCTAAGAGTTTTTTTTTAATTTCGGTCAGGGCAACGTCTGTCGGGTCCACTAGTAATTAATAAAAAATGTAAAAGTTCTGAATTATTGATCGTCACTGAACCTAAATCGCTAGAGCAATGTTAGTAGATTGATTTCTTGATGTAAACTTCAAGTAAAAAAAATTTTTGAATCATCGTCCTTGAACTAAAAACAGTATACCTAAATATATGCAATATTATTATATACCACAATATGTGGTATTATATACCACAATATCAAATGCAAAATAATAATGTATTGTACAAAATATATTGCTACCTGATTAATTCCAGAATACTTCTTTGGTTTCCAGGGCCCTTCAGACACATATTCCTCTCGCCTTCGTGTCAAAGTACCTTGTTGAGTTGAGACTACTAACTTCTCTGGTGCTTTGTATACCTAAAATAATATACATAACTTATATCTACTAATATTTAATTAAATTTAAAAATATAATTAAATCTGATAGTTACTGAATTCTGTGCCAAGCCTACCAAACTAATAATTTTCTGTTGTTGCACATTGATTTGGCACCGACTTCAATAACTATCAAATTTAATTATATAGATATGTGTATCGTATTTAAAAAGTTATTTTAATTGTATTTGAGTTTTGATTAGTAAAGGATAGTTGTTTTGTATTTTCAGTGTTCTATACATAGTCCAACTAAAAAATCATTTTTGCAATCCCACTTATAGTTTTTGAGATATGTGCGGACAAAGATACAAATATACATACATATACACTTATGAAATATGGCCCACATATTTAGAAGCTGGTATAGACTAACATACAGAAAATGTGGAATTCTGACAATATTAAATACATACAGGTCGAATTGATAACTTCCTTTTTTTTTTAAGTCGGCAAATTTAATCTTCAGACGCAAATACATTTTCATAAATTTGAAATATGTTAGAAAATATAATTTAGTTATGGTACATTACACCAAAATGGGCCAATTTTCTTGTTTGTATGTATACCATCGTCCCATAGGGTTACCACCCGTATTTCATAGTAAAATATATTACGGGCACATGTACAACTTACCGAGTGCAATAAAGTACGTAAAAATACTTTATTTTACATTTCGAGGTTTTATTTTATTGTTTACTAAAAGAAAATCAGTGATTTCTTGCCTGTAACTGTATGAATCGCATTGATAAATGATAATTAGCGATGATTTCGTTTTTGAAAGTAGTCTAAAAAGCATGTCAATTAAATTGCCAAAGTTAAAAAATAAATAAATTTTAAAGTACCTAGTAATGATTTTGTATTATATAAAATATTCCAACCAATAACGAGTATTCGCTAGATATTGCTAAAAGCAACAAAAAATACATATCAATGGAAAAAAATAGCAAATTGTATAAAATAATACTTTATTTTCACACAGGGTAGGTCCTTTATTATTTTACCTTAAAAGAGCAAATACACCTCCACATTATTATCTCAGAAATTGAGAATTGAGTTCTTCTCTCTTTGATATAAGCAATGGATCCGCGACGGGACGTAATTCAATTATTAGTAAGCTGTAAATGCTTAAATATAATATAACGCTAATGATACCATGTTACCAATAATGTTAGTCTAGCTGTCAAAGCGTTACCTGTCCAGTAACACCTCGCATTAGGACTTCGGCAAGTTGTCTCGCGAGTGTTAACCGTAAAGCTTGCGTTGACTGTGACTCCACTGCTGTTAACATTTCTCTATACCTAAAAAAACCAATGAATAACTGTAAAGCTTTGAATTTTAAATATTAGTAACATTACGTTAGTGATTGATATGCGGATGTAAAAAAGGGCCCTGTGTTGCAGAATTCAGAAAAGAAGCACAAAATATAAGCAGCCCGCATGTAAAAAATACATACAAGGCATTGTGCTTTACTGCGATTGGCATCATAGTATACCGATAGGCTATTTTATTAATCATAGACACATATTACTCGTATATGTAATTTCACTGCACACGTAGTTACGCTTAGTGCTTCACTAATGGAATAAATGACGCAGATTCCTTCCTTTTTATATTAATGGATTGATAATACAAGTACACATGTAAATATGATAGTTACCTATCTATAGCATTGTGCAGCCGACCGGCTCTTATGTGTAGTATAGGTACTCGTTGTAGCGCGGTCTCTAGCGTGGGACCTGCGCGTGCGCCGGCAGCGTTAGTTCGCTGCAGATACAACAGCGTCAAGTCCGACGCCAACTCGAAGCTGCGAATCTATTACGATTTTAATAAGTTAAATTTTAAGCAACTATTAACTACATTTTATATGCACATGCAATGAGTAAAATATATTTAATATTTACTATATTAACACATATATCCTCAAGCATGTATCTATATCTAACGAGATAGTCAGAGACTCGCTCGACTCTGAGTCTCGCTTCACGGTATCGTGGGGAAGTTTCTGGTTATAAGTCGAAAAGTTTAGTCGGAAAGATCTTGAAAAAGCATTCAATAAAGTAGTGTGAAAGAAATTATGGAGTCTTCTGCCTGAATATGGCGTGGAGGGCCCCATACCGCAGGCTGTAAGGTGTGTATTATATCGAGGCCACGGAGCCTGTGTAAGGATAGATGGTGACTTGTCGCCCTGGTTCGAAGTCTGTTCACAGGGCTGCGTGATCTCTGCCTGGCTATTCGTGCTGCATTTGGACAGTTGCCTCCAGACATTGAAAGGCAGTATGAGTGGTGTGACATGTGATGGTACAGTCGTATACAGCCTTTTGTATGTTGACGATGCTGTGATTATAGCACCATCAGAAGCGGAGTTGCAGACACTAGTTACCTGCATGAAAGAAGACTGTGAAGTGGAAGGATTGAAATATGGGTAAATGGAAAATGTTTAGAACAATTGAACGAAATTGTATATCTGGAGAGTGCGTTTTCGAGGGATGGAAGATGTGAGTTCGATGTGGAGAGACGGGTAGCAGCCGGCAATAAAGTGAACGGTGCTCTGTCCGCATTAGTAGGTAGTCTGAATATATCTAACTCAGCCATAATGGCCATACACAATATGGTGTTGGTGCCAACTTTATTGTACGGTAGTAAGGCCTGGATATGCCCGAAATCGAGTGAAAGTAAGATAAATGCAGTAGAAATGCGATCTCTTATGCGGTGTCACTCTTGTGGACAAAATAAGCAATGAAGAGATACGCAGTATGACAGGATTGCACGACAGTGTTATTTTAAAAATGAAGAAAGGAATGCTAAGATGGTTCGGGCACATAGAAAGAATGAGTGATGAAAGACTGACGAAGAAAGTCTACAGAGCGAAAGTAAGTGATAAAAGAAGCCAAGGAAAACCAAGTTTGACTTATGAAGAAATAGCAATACGCATATGCGTACGCGGATATTTTACATAAGCAGATATTTCTTACCATTTCAGATTCCCTTTCTGCTTGTTTATATCGACTTGTGGAGCCAGGTATAGCATTCTGTTCCAGACATAAACCTCTGATGGCATACGACTCTGCTACCACACGCAGACTTCGGCTTTAAGGCAATAAGCAGTCTATTAGTTATCTATATTACGTACATTATACATCTAGAGAAGAGTAGTAAGACTAAAATGCAATATAATGTATACATCTGTTTCAATCAAATTTTCCAAAAAGGTAAACACATTTTTTGAGGCTTGTGGGTTCCATAGCCAGCAAAAAACAGAAAGAGGCCTTGTAACTTCGTCTTGTCCGTCACGTTGTATGTCTGTCTGTATGTCCGCCACAGCCATTTTACTCGGAGAGTATTGGGCATACAGATGAAATTGGAAGGTAGGTGTATTCTATGAACTGCTATGCAATGTTATTATGAAATTTTCAGAAAAATAAAAATATGGAAAGTCACTCCTAATTTTATTTTATGTAATCGAGGAATGAGTGATATGATGTGGAAAATTCAAAAAATAATTATAATAGCAGAACTTAAAAAAACACTCAATGAATATGGGTCTGAATAAGATCATTGTTGTATAGTTTTCGAGATTAACAAAATAGGCAATCTTCATATTGATTAATTTCTTGCAAAATATTAATGCTAATGCTATTAATGCTAATGCAAGTATTTTATGTAAGTTAAAGCTGCTAAATACATTATGGATTTTAATGTTGCTAAATATTTTATGTATTTTAATGTTTTGTTCAAACAAATGAACCACTAAATTTAATTTACTTTTTGGAACATAAGATCGAAACAGACTTTTAATTAAATTTTCAATACTAATGGGTAATGAGTACATGAAATACTTAGTAGTAGTACTTAAAATTAATTGTTAAAGTACTAGTTTAATTTTTAGTATAGTCTTTACCCGCGGCTTTCTTCGCATAGTATACCCTATGTTTCGGAAAGTTTTTTATATGACAGAAAAATAAATTTTCATTTGAAAATATTGTGACCGTCATTTTATTCTTTCTTCCTTACAACCTTTCTTTTTTGTTTCTAATAACTGCTTTTGTTCCCCTGTAGTCATTCTCATAAACAAAGATATGTGGGAACTTCTATTTATTTAAGTAAATAAAACGTAATAGATACTACCAATAGCACTACTATTCTAATTGTTGAAAAATATTAACTACAAGTAGTTGTAATAGCATGAATACAAACATCTAATTGAAGTTAATAAGGAACATCAGTGTGATAATAATTTATTCATTGGGAGTTGCCAACATGACATCATTCTTTGTTATGCCATGAGTAACTAGCTGTATAACAATGTTCATTTTGTTTACACATTAACTAGTTGCTATTATTACATTAAGCATCCTCTTCAGATTCCTGTATGATCTATTTTAAACAGTTTTTAAAATATCTTAGGGCAGTATATTGCTTTTATGCTACAATGGGAAAAAGACAGAAATCTGTTTAGAATGTCCTAGCTTATGACTTCCCATGCAAATTGTATTAATACAAGTACTTCATAAAAACAAGTGTGTGCTACCATGAGTACAGTAAAACACAAAAGATATGGTCCGATCTGACTAGAAATTTGTAACCATAAATAGGCTGGTTGCAGGTCACATGCAACTTATCGCAAGTCTCATCGCTCGCGACCGCAACCAACTAATTGTTGCAACAAGTTGCAACGTGTATAGTACGGTTGCATGCAATTTAGACTCAGTCGCGGCCATACTGTTCATGGAATAGTACCTATACAGATTACTTATCTATTTTACTGCGACTGCAACAAATTGCAGCAACAAATCGCTATTCAGATTGCACAGTAAGATCTTTAACCTTTATTCGCGCAAACATGAAAACACGATTGACGAAAATACCAAAATCCATCCAAATCCATTTTATAATCAATCTTATGTGGTGGAAGGTGGAAAAATTATTGCACTACATTCACTTTCTATTTCGTTCACGCGATATTATACACGTGTCACTGAAACAGTTCACTTTCATTAACATTTACTTTAAGTATTAATAAATTTTAATTGACAATAATTTTTAATGTTTATTTTAATTAAAATGTTTATTTCATATACGACGCTTACGTAAACACAAAAACAAGAAATTATTTAAATGTAAATCATTCAATTTCCCTCGATTGTCTTTTTACCTTTCAAAAGACAATCTTCTTCTCGTTTTCTTCCTATAGTCCTCTTTTTAATGACGGCATAATTACAGTTACAAAAAAGTAACACTTAATTTGTCACATTCTCAAAAAAATATGTGCAATCACAAATGCGTCCGATTATTATTATTATTTTAACGCACATTCATGTAGCTTCAGAATAGAGCTAACTGATTGATTGATCAATCCATTTCTCGTACCTTTAAAAATTGTGTCTACTGCGCAGGTACATCGGTAAGCCATATGAAATGTGTACTACTGTACCTAAATATACATATAAGAACTGGTCAATTGCACTATAAAATATCTTTAAAAAAGTTTAAATGTTTATACAGCTGTACTATACTGTATAAAGGTAATGAGATATTATATAATGGAACTATAGAATTAGTTAGTTAAACTAAGGAAATCGTGGCATTGCGATATTATCAAATGAACAATGCTTGGAAATGTCATATGAAAACGATATGAAATAGATGGGTTTATACTAACTAGACATTTTATGGAGCGTTTCGATGTGCATACTAAGACTATAAGAAACTATTCACATTGAATTTACACCATAGATATCTTGCTCAGAAAGTAGATCTAAGCGAAGCTCATAAAATTGGACATGTTAATTTTGCATGGCAACATTTAAATTTTGATTGGTTGTCTACAATTTTTTCGGATGAAAAAACGTTTAAACCAAGTGATCACGGTCGACTGAATCTATGGCGGTACAACCATACACGCTGCCAAGAAAAAAACATACGTAATAGAGAGTCGGGCCGTATCTTGTGTACCTTGTGGGGCTGAATGACTTTTGATGGAGTGGTACAACTCGTTGAGCTACCTCCTAGAGCAAATACTATCAATTATGTCAACATGTTGGAGGAGAGTATGCTGCCCACTTTGAGAGTTGTATATCTACAGCAAAAAATGCCCAGGGTGTTCTACATGCACGATTACAGTAGAACAGACACTGCAAGGATAACCAATGCCTGGTTCCTCCAACACCCTGACATTACGGTGATTCCATGGCCAGCTAAATCGCCTGATCTTAACCCCATAGAGGATCTCGTGCAACATTGTAGAGACATATGGGAAAATTTGCGAGGACCAACATTTACACTTGCTTAGGCGAGTATTGCATACGCGACTCCAAGCTGTTATTGATTGCAAATGTCGCTCGTTCGTATATTGTCTCATATGCAAGCAACATTAAACTTGTGGAATGACCTTCCTTCACATGTCCGTCATTCCAAGTCACTGCCTATCTTTAGGAAAAACCTGCTAAAATATCTTGCGAAATCTTTATATCTATATTTAATATTTGATGAGTACATATTTACAAATATATATTCTTCTACACTGCAGTTTCATATAAAGTGTCTTCCAGAAAGGTTGTCTGGAAGAGATCACTTTCAGCGATAAGACCGCCTTGCATACATTACTTTTAAGTTTAATTGTAAACGATTTTTGTTAGAATGCACACAACAAAGAATTTATATATCCATCGAACATTCTGTTTATTGAATATTTGGCGTATATTGCCATGAAAAACTAACACGTGTTTCTATTGCTTCAGTTAGATCTAGGAAGCAGGATGTCTGTGATGTAAATTCATTGAATATGTAAAAACATACTGCACATTCTGCTGCTGCAAATGAAAATGAATTAAACTTTTTTGAAATAATTATGAAAGTAGCCTTATTTATTTATTTTTGTATACATGAGGAAACACCCGTTCAAGGTTAGACCTTGAAACAAATACAAATTTGAATATCAAAATTTGAGCTGCCATCTCATCGTTCGCAATTTGTGTCTTTCTATCAGTCATCAATCGCGTTATTTCGTGAATATATAATACGGCCAATTTAAAATGACGGCCAACATGCTAAACATTCCCTTTCCATGATAGTACAAGTAATCTAAGCTAATCCAGGAAAGACAGGAAAAGATTTTCCACACAAATGAAGTTGTGGGTACAGCTAGTATATTTATAATCTCTTTCATTTCACTTTGTTATGCTGTTTTAAAGATTTATCATATACTTACAAGTCATTAGGCCATTTTCTGAAATATTCGAGATGAATGTATTAAGAATTGTTTTTTTTTTATTTTATGGCTGTATTTGTACTGATTAAGAGGTACACTCTAAAACTGTTCCTCAGACCTACGAAGTGAGTATTTTGTGATATAGACGAACAAATTCAAGGGAGAGAGTCTATATCCTGAGAAAGATTGAAAATAAAACCAGATAAGTTCCTTCATAAATAATATGTCTATTCTTACTTGACTATACTTCATAAGGTAAACAGCGCTTCAGACACAATCAGGTGCGCAGGGCAGGGGCTCTCGGCCGTAAGGGGGGAGAGTTAATACATTTTAATTTTGCTCTATAGTAAACATATCCCGATAGATTAAAGCATAGTAGTAGTGATATAAATATTGTCAAGGTTTGATTTTGTATTATAGCTCCGAAAAAAAATTTAAAAAAGAAAAATATAAAATGCATCAGCGGCTTACGAGTATCTTTATAGTATATCGTAAATTGCTAGAAACACTTATTGCTAACAGTGGTATCGCATAATTTTCGTACATCCTGATGTTCCAGTCTGCCACGATTAGGAAATGTTGTGATGTAGCGCGTGATGTGACGTGGTGCACCCTGGGCAACGGCAACCCTCAATGTTCACCCGCTTGTGGTGATCATTGAGGGTTGACGGCTAATTTCAACCACTGTCCTTCTTAGGACAAATGTATTATGTCTATGTATCAGTATATGTATATGTCTGTTTAGCATTCATACATATTTATGAACTATATGCATATATATCTTATGGTGTATTATTATATTTTATTATTATATATCTATATTATTTATTATCGCCGAACAGTGGCGGCAAAAATCCACATACAGGCTCACATAGCCGTGGGGCACCAAAATCCCCCCAGAAAGATGTACCACACTCACCAAGGGCAGGTAGTGTGTGTTAATAACTTCCCTTCTTGGCTAGCCAAACATCTTCCAGTAGCCCCATAACTTAATAAACATTATGTCCGTACAAGAAAAGAAAAAACTACCCCAGGAGGGTACCACTAATAGTGGAGAATCCCTCACCGATTGTTCGGTCTGCCCCTCGTGTTCTGGGGAGGGCAACTTGTACTCACAATCGTTAGATTTGTCAGGCCTCGCTGAGGCCACACCTTCAGCCATTGACACCAATATCGTGTCCCAGTGGAACGTGGCCGCTCACAAACGCCCCTTGAAAAAGGAGTCTAAGGCAGTGGCCATTACAAACAAAAAAGGGCTGAAAGGTCAACCAGAACGCAGTCGCCCTAACAGGCGCGCGAGAAGGGAGGCCTTGCAGCCCAAGAAGACGATGACAACCTCCACCGTGACAGCCACCGCAGCAGCGGAAACGCAGCGCGAACCTGAGCCGTCCACCTCCACGGTGACACAAACGGCACAGAAGGCAACAGAGCCTCCAACATCACCACTGCCACCACCACCACCACCACCCAGCCAGTCGAAAAAGAGACGCAAACCGAGAGGTTCCCGTGGTCAGCGGATCGCTGCGACTGCTCCCACTGCTCCTGGAAAGGAACAATCTGGGAATGGGAATGGCCCGAGCGTACGTGTTTCCTCGAAGCGAGCTCGCCTGGACGAAACCCATTCTCCCAGAGGGGAAGCTAAACGCGCGAAAACAGACGCGAAACCAAAGCGGACGGCCACCTACGCAGATGCGAGTCAATCGCACCTGAGAGTAGCGGTCATCACCGTCCCGCCGAGGGACCTCTCGCAAGATCAGGCAGACCAGCTCAGAGAGACCATCGACGATGGCATCTTGCAAGCTGTGCTGTCCCCACCGTCTCTCAGCACGCAAGCTCCATCTTTCCGCGGACGCCCATTCCTAATGGACGGGGTGCTAGCGATGTGGTGTGAGAATGCGAATGCTCTCAACTGGCTGGAGCGAGCAATCAAAACAATGGCATCACCTATACCCGGTACCAGCCTGGCTGTCATCAGACAGTCAGATATGAAGAAGAGGCTTAAGGCAGGCCTCCTCACCCATACTCGCATCACCGAAGCTGCCACACTGCACAGGGTCCTATGTGCCCAGAACCCATGGTACAAAGTAGATTCCTGGCAGTGTTACGACATGACGGTGGATGATAAACCAACAGAGGTAAGTTCCAAGGAAAAGGTGGTCCACTTAATCCTAGGAATCCCTGAAGACCAAAAACAGACCATATTGGATAGAGACCGCCGGGTAGCCCACATGTCTGGAAGTGGGTACATCCGCTTCTTCACCTCAGAAGAAGTAGCGAAGGCCGAAAACAAACCAGCGACGAGTGAGACCTCAAAGGAGAGGACATCAACTCCGGAGCCGTCCACCTCAGCTCCCCAACAGGGTCCGAGCGAGATGGTGACGAACTCGCCGCTGCAGCCTGAGGGACGCACTAGCGATGAAGATGATGTCCTACGTAGTCCCTAGTTCCATCAACGTCATCCAAACGAATCTCCAGCACAAACAAATAGCGGCGGCCACTTTACGCAGAGTGCTGGAGACAGATAACAAGACCGTCGCCCTGATCCAGGAACCCTGGATCCGAAACAACAGAATCTGCGGTCTAAATAACATCGGTGGTAAGTTACTGTTAGACACAACTGTTGAGAACCCAAGAACTTGTATTTTTGTGCCTAAAAACATAACAACCACTATGCTTAACCAATCCTGTTCTAGAGACCTCACTGCAGTGAAACTCCTTACAGAAAATCAAACTGTCCTTGTGTTAGCTTCAGTGTACATGCCGAGCGACGGCGAAGTTCCTTCAAGAGAGCTAGCCGAACTGGTGCAACACTGCGAAGCACACAACTGGGAACTGATCATCTCCGCAGACAGCAACGCACATCATCCTCTGTGGGGAAGTAAGGATACAAACAAAAGGGGTGAGTTATTAACTGAATATCTATTCCAAACAAACCTGAATATCATGAACAAGGGTACGGAAGCTACTTTTGTTAACTCAAGGTATCAAACAATCATAGACTTTACTTTGGCAACACACGCGGCGGCCAACCTAATTGAGGGATGGCACGTGTCTAACGAGCCATCCTTTGCGGACCACCGCCGCGTGTGTTTCCGTATACAGTATAAGCAAACAAACCCTGTTCCATATCGTAACCCCCGTAAAACAGATATTACAAGGTATACAAATCTATTAACTAAAGCACTAGGCGATACACATCCTGCTGACATAACGCTTAGTACACACCATATAGAATCAAATGTACAATTCTTAACTGAAACACTTTTAAAAAGCTATGAACTGGCATGCCCTGCCATAATACCTAAAGACCTGGAAAAAAGTTCCTGGTGGGGGCCAGAACTTGAACGGTTGCGGAAGGGACTCAGAACGCTTTTTAATAGAGCAAAAAACACCAGAACCACTGAGGACTGGGACGAATACAAAGCAGCACAGAAATACTACAAGAAGCGGGTCAGATTCCGGAGAACGGAGGCATGGCGAAACTTCTGTAGTAACATCAACTCTACAAACCAAGCCGCAAGAATAAAGAAAATCCTAGCTAAAGGTAACCTAAACCTCATGGGTTCCCTCAAGAAGGAAGACGGCACTTACACAAATACAGATGACGAAACGAGCGCAATACTGCTAGAAACACACTTTCCCGGATGTGAAATCACATCAGACATAGAGTGGGCAGACGAGCAGCACAGCGTACCATCAACCCAAGACTGGGAAATTGCAAATAAAATAGTGACTGCGGATAGAATAAACTGGGCCCTAAAAAGCTTCAAACCTTTCAAATCCGCAGGGTTGGATGGAATATTTCCGGCATTGCTACAATGGCAAACCAATCAAGTTATCAAGTTTCTACTACCAATCTACAGGGCCTGTATTGCCTTCAAATATATACCAAAACCATGGAGGGTGGCGAAAGTAGTCTTTCTACCGAAACCAGGTAAGGAGGACTACACTTACGCCAAATCTTTCAGGCCTATCAGTCTAACATCATTCCTTCTGAAAACGTTGGAGAGACTTGTAGATCAACACCTAAGGGATGTAGCACTAAATGGAAAACCACTACATTCTCAACAACATGCATACAGAAAAGGCAGATCAACAGAATCGGCACTACACATGGTGGTGCACAAAATAGAATCCGCCATCACAAACAAAGCTTCAACACTTGCTGCTTTCATAGACATAGAGGGGCATTTGATAAAACCATGCACAACAGCATCAACCACGCCCTACAAAAATTCAAAGTAGAAGAAACTATCAAGAATTGGATCACTGAACTGATCAGCAAAAGGGCGATCCAAATAGTGGTGAACACTACCACAAGAGCAAAGGTAGCTAGAGGATGCCCCCAGGGGGGTGTCCTATCACCACTTTTATGGAACTTAGTAGTAGATAGTCTCTTAAAAAAGTTAAATGATAGAGGATACACTACTATTGGTTATGCAGACGACCTAGCAATATTGATAAATGGGAACGCTGAAAATGTATTATGTAAAGTAATGCGTTCTGCACTTCAGATTGTAGAAGAATGGTGTGACAAACATCAATTGTCAGTAAATCCGAAAAAAACAGAACTCATCCTTTTTACCAACAAAAGGAAGTTACCAGAACTCCAATTACCAAAATTATTTGACACCAAACTCTCCCTATCAACACAAGTGAAATACCTGGGCGTTATCCTCGATAACAAATTAAATTGGGCGAGTCATATCGATGCTAAAACAAGGAAGGCCTGTATAGCTTTTTATCAATGCAGGAGACTAGTTGGTAAAAGATGGGGTCTCAGCCCAAAAATCACACTTTGGCTTTACACATCAGTTGTCAGACCTTCCTTGACATACGGATCGGTAGTGTGGTGGCCCAGAACACAACTGATCACAGTGAAAACGAAACTCCAGAGTCTACAACGCTTAGCGAGTGTAGCTGTTACCGGATGTATGAGAACCACCCCATCAGCTGCACTAGAGTACCTCTTGAACTTAAGACCGCTAGATCTTGTTATACAGGAGGAGGCAAAGGCAGCCGCCCTAAGGTTAAGAGCAAATGGGCTATGGAAACAAAATATAGAAACAACACACTCAAAAATTCTGAAGGGGATCCTGAAGGAAATACCACTCCTTGAGGCACCCATGGACAGAACACCGTGTCATCACATATTCGATAGAAGATATAACATCCAACTCACTGCAGAATCAACAGACAACTCTGGCATCAATGAAGTTAGGATATATACAGACGGCTCCAAAACCATACAAGGTACGGGAGCTGGCGTCTTCTCGAAAGAACTGAACATTAAAATATCAACAACCCTTAGTAAACTAAACACAATCTTTCAAGCAGAATGTATTGGCATCACCAGAGCGGCACAGGCGGTCGCAGCCAGAGATGTCAGAGATATCAATATAAAAATTATCTCAGACAGTGCCTCCGTGCTTCAAGCCCTACAAAAGAACACCATAACATCAGTCCTTATTCTGGAATGTCACAACGCACTCCAATTCATTGCAACTACGAACAGAGTAACCTTGCAGTGGATCAAAGGACACAGCAACTCACTGGGTAACGACGCAGCAGATGAACTGGCCAAAAGAGGATCGAAGACAACAGTACAGGGACCGGAACCATTACTACCCATACCTCAGGCCCAAATAAAAACATGGCTGCGTTTAAAAACAGAAGAAACTCACCATATAGAATGGAGAAACAGTGATAGTTGCAGGCAAACAAAGAATGCAATTCCGGTGGCTTCAAAAAGACTTGCCCGCTACCTCACCAGATTAAAAAGGGACAAGATCCGCAAACTTCTAGGTATTATAACTGGCCACTGTCCCCTAAACAAGCACCTATTTACCATAGGTGTTACAGACAGCCCTCTATGCAGAGGATGCATGGAAGTAGAAGAAACGCCACAGCACGTGCTTATGGAATGCAAGAGCGTGGCAGATCAACGGGCAAAACTTCTCCAATCTCCTGCATCGCTCCCAGAAGCCTTTGGCAATCTGGAAAGACTGCTAACTTTCTGGGATGACCTGGGTTGGTTGGAGTAGGAAGACAACAGGACACGCACAATGGCCCAATCAGGAGGCTAAGTGCGGAAACAGCCCGGTTAAACTAACTAACTAACTATGTTGTGATGTATATATTATGTTGTATTATAAATAAATGCTTTGTATAAAAACTTCATAATGGCGACCTGGCGATGCTAAAATGCATTTATTCATAGTGATGCAATGTAAATGTATGGCTCATTAGTCGCTTACATACCACTGCCCTGTTATGGCACTTTTGTATAATAAATAAATAGTTGACCTCAATATTATTATTTATATGGACACATAACAGAACATTTAAGAGAACAATATAAACCCTTGAATTGGTGACCCTGATATGAACTAAGAAAACCTAAACCAGAAATTAGTGATAACAATAAAACCTTAAAGCCTTTTTAATGAAAAAATGTAAATGAAAGAAATATATTTGCATAAATGTAATGTAAATTTAAAAATAAAAAATTCAAATGTAAATTGAAAGTTAAAGTATGACAGTTTCTTTTACTCTCAACCATGATGAGAGAATTATTAATGGCCGTTGTGGAATAATTTAATTTCTTTTTTAAAATATAAGTACGTAACATTAACCCCTTAAACATAATTAGTTGTGCCATGATATTGAAATTAATCGAAATGGATGTGTAATGTGCCTTTTAACATATTCAATAATTTTACAAGTTTTTCTTCACATTCAATGCCCACAATACAGGCTTGGTCAGAGTAAAGGCCATTGCTACTTCACAGGTAACATTGAAACACATTTACCAATATTTTATAGTATCTCCCTATCTTATTAAAAATATATGACGATGATATTTATGTACCTACTTTAATTACCTAAGAAACTAAACCAAGTCTGTATTATTTTAGGCAGATTTATAATCACAATTAAACAGTTCCATTTTGACTTAAGTCAGTTTCATATTAAAGGCACTGTAAATGTCTGCACAGTGTGACTTCTTTAATGATTGTATTTTAAGAAATTGCATAACTGTTATTTATTAACTATAGTAATGACATTTAAATGCTTGTGCTTAAAAGTAAAATATACTTACACAGGCAATTCTTTTTCTGTCAAAGTATTAAGTTCTGCCAATTTATAATTCTTCAAAGCATCATCATATGATCCACATGCATAATTAAGCTTTCCAAGAAGCAAATGTGCATCCAATGCGACACCAGCTCTCTTCCCTGCATCATCTGTGGCTAGTGTCAAGAAACCACGAGCTTCAGAGAGCTCTCGCTGGGCTCTCTCAATATTCTCTTTAATTGGTGGCCGTTCATCTAAGTATGCTTCAAGTTTGCCTTCACCAATAAGAAAATGAGCGAGGCTTTCTGTGAAATATAAATATCAAGTCATTTAATGGTAAAAACTGAAAATTTAGAACCATCAAAATACTACACTTAAACCTTGAGTATCTTTCATTGTTTAAAATATAAATGAAAATCCTTATCATTTCGTGAGAAAAAATAGTATGTTAAAAACAAATAAAACAATGTTAAAATATTGATATCCTTTTTTGATAAGAATTCATAACATTATGTACCCAAAACTACTCGATCTTATTTTATTTTACAAACATAATATAATATATATTGTTTGACTTTTATGTTAGTAAAGAGATTATTAAATTAGTAATACGGACCATGTTGTGGTGACCTGGCTTTCAGTTGCTGGGCCAAATCTACAACTTTTTTCCAGTTAGATTCTTCACGACTTTTTTCAATTTCGGTTTCATAGCTTCGCACAGCATTCTTGCTCCTAGAAGTCATTTTAATAAGGAAGCCGTTTCACACAGATTTCACACCATCGATTTTAGGTGATAGTTCTATAAGCATTACAAAATATATTGGAAATTACAAGAGAATAACCACGATTAAATCATTGAAGGCCAAATTTGACAGAGAACGATATCAGACATCTTTGCATTGTTGCCATTGTACACATGCAAAAGCGCTAAACCACATAAAATTCAACTAGATATGGGTAAAAATCTGTGCCCGAACGAAACGGAATTTTCAGCCTTAACCAAATCTTCGGCCACGGTCGCAGTTTCGACCAAAACCGAAACTTACCTATTTAAACATATTATTTACATTGTATATTAAAATCTAGGTATTATATTTTTTATACATATACAGACAGATAACTCATGTTATATGAAATTAAAACCAATAATTGATATATCTAACAAAAAATCGGCCAAGTGTAAGTCGGACTCGCACATCGAGGATTCCGTAGCACTATACAATACATTTATTTTATGTATTTATCAAAAAAATATGAGTTGGATTCAAAAACAAACTTGACTTTGGATAGTTGTTAGATTTGTCTCATACTCTCCATTTCTAAATGTAAGCTTGTAATATCAAATAACATTACAAAGTTATTATATTTTATAATGTACCTACTTTTAAATTACAGGCTAAACGCTGTTCGGTTCACTACGATGGTTTGTAGCGAGCGGCGAGTGGAGAATTGTTTTAGTCGGTTCGAGCCCGACAATACTCGGCCGGTCCTCACGTTCTCTCCTGAAGCGTGAGACAAAAAAATAGGCTAAACGCCTTTTAAGTCATTTTCTATGGAATGTTTACTAAATTTTTAATGATTAAAGTGCATTTTATAAGTCAGTCGACTATTAATACTCTTTAACTTGTAGAGCCTACATAACTGTCCTGGTTTTCTTTTTAACTTCTTTATATGTACCTACATGTTACTATCGTGAGTGCTTACCACATATCCAAAAAGAATAGTAGTTTAGCTGATAGGAAGGAGGACACATGCACAGAACACATATACTCCAAGGAGAAGAATTACAACTCCATACAAAAAAAGTGTAGACTATGCGCCATCTGGTAATGCTTCCATAAACTGAAATGGCGGGGATTTAAATTGTACTCTGAGCGTATTTTCTTAGATAACTGAACTAAATAAAAATTTGCGAAAATTTTATTTTATAAGGTTAATGTTTCAACTATTAAGTTTTTGCTTATTTTTATTCAGTTCAGCGGATGACAAGGTAATAGAACTTGGAAAGTTAATAAAACAAACAGAATTAGTGATATTTCTTTTTATTTTAAAACATGAGTTCTGGTTACAACTAAATGTGGATATAATAACAACAATCCTTTCAAAAGTCACTATCTTGATCCACAGTTCTTAACCACACCGATGCGAGTTTCTTCAAGTGATCAGGGGGAGATTAGCTCGTGCGAAACACAGAAAAGCTAAAAACAAATAGAAAAATAGTCGACGGTTATGAAGAAAATGTTTCAATTTGTAAAGTCTTTGACATTTCATCAAACAGGGTTGCTATATTATTGAATTCAATTAGTAGTTTATTCGATTATTAATGTCATAGCAAAATGTGTTATTTTTGTTCAAATTATTTATAAATATCTTTGTTTGATGAAGTAAAGTATTTGATTATTGTCATTTTTATATGTAGTACTCAAATAATTATAATAAATTAACGAAATAAATAAAATTTCAGTATCAATAATCGATATCAATACATTGATAAATAATATCAATTAATTATATTTTGTAATGATATCCCTGGTATTTTCTATCTTCTTTCTTTCTACATCTCTTGTCGCTTTCATTTTGTTTCCATATAAAGTCTGCAATAGCTCCATACAAAGTTGACACCCCCGGACACATAACTGATAAAAATGACCGCTTTGAAACCTAATATTTCGCAAAGGGATTTCTGAATCGAGAAAACGTTCGTCACATACCCTCAATGTTTATGAAAGACTTATACAACAACAATACACAATAGAATAGACAAATGAAAGAAAATCATCCCCGATTTACATGTGAGAGATACCCAAAATTTTTTTTTTCTAAAACCATGACAATTTAAAGCTTTTTAGTAGAAAGAGAACTTTAATATAACAGAATAAAACCAAAAGCGAAAAAAAACATATTAACCACACACATGAGCCATGAACTCACCTGAAGTTGGCCGAACAACACGTGACATTTCACGAACACCGAGTAATTTCGACGTGGCCAAAGTTTTGGTTTCATTTTGGCCGAAACCGAAACTGTGGCCGAAAGCAGATTTTTCGGTCGAAACTGTTTGAAACAAAAACCGTCAGTCGGTAGTAAAAATATTCGATAAAAATCTACTGGATGGTGCCAACTTTTTTACATGTATCACTCGCCATATAATAATAATTTATTATTATTTTGTTCATTTATGTGTTTGTACATACCTAAGAGCAAAAAGAGTGAATGTGAGTAGCGGAATTATCAATTTTAAATTTAAATTTATCAATTTTAGATTTTACCTTTAGAAAATGCTAAATATTTATTTTCCGCTAAAGTTTTTTGTTCCCCGCTAAAACATTACAAAATTCGGGAAAGCGGGAAAAACGCTAGAACGGCAACACTGCTTTTAGCCTATGCTGACGGAGCCTTCAACATTTTTTACATGTCCTTTCCATAATCAGAGAATAAGTAATATTATTTTATTGTCATAATATAAGTTACATATATACAGGCGAACAACATTTTTTTTTTATAATTTATAAAGATATGTCATTAAGTTTATACACCCATAACATTAAATTATTTTTTCAAACTATCAGGCTTCATAAATGTGATGTAGTTTTCATCAACTTACGATAGAGGTCGTTAGTAGTTGATAAATTGGACTTTTTGGCGGGAGCAGAAGTTCGCATTTTATTTAAATTTTCTATTTTTTGTGTTTTTGGGAGTTTTAAGGTACAAAAGTGATAATATATTGTTATAGTTCTGTACAAGTGTTAAGAAATGGAAAATTTGAATAAATATGCGCAGCAAAAGTTTTTGCGTTGTTCCAAGTCCTTTTTAACTCAAGTAAAGCCTACTAACACTTTACTAGACAATGTTAGAGACTAGTAATAAGAAGACAGATATTTAGTTCAAGATAAACCAATTTTTTACATGAGAATAGCAAAAAGGCAGAAATATTTCTAATAAATATGAAACGAACTGCCAGTGCGTAAAAAACACTAATTTGTAAAAAAAGAAGAAGAAATCAAGTTAAAGTTATTTTTATTGAAGTAGGTTGTAAGAATTTATTATATTTTTTGTAAATAGCGTTACATAGCATTTTATTGCTGTTTTCACCAATTTTGAAGTGCTTTTATATGCATCTTCTAAAAGTCCTTCGATGTAAATTGAGTGATACCTGACCTGACGAGTGTACAGGTATAGCCATAGCTTAAATCACAGAATACTAATATACTAGCGTGCTTAGATTGTGTATGAGAGGAGAGCAAACGTGCGAGTGATATTAAACCACAAACATATTACTGCGTACTAGTAATAGGTAATTGCTGTTGTATAAAGGTTATATGTGCGGTTTAATAAGATCTTTAATCAGGATCTAAGTTTATTTAATTTAAAATGGTTTTGTCGGCAACGTTTTCCACCCCACCCACCCACCTACTTTTAATTTGCGAAAATAACATTTTTTCTTAAAAAATTACCAAAAATATTATTATGGCAAATATATATCATAGACTCAAAATGTTGATTCTGTATTCTGAGATCGTAATTTGTGTATCTAAAATGTGAACCTGCCTGTGTCTCAATACATAGAGCGTTCGTTGTACGTAATGCATAACGAATAACAATTTATTTATGTTAACTGCAACTTTAATTTGATTTAAAGTTCGATTGGCAGGCTATTTATAATTAATGCTCTGTGACTGTGACTATATTGCTTAGAGCTATATTACTTCTACCTAAACTTGCCATAAATATTGTTACAAGGAAAACGTCGTATTTTTTCTATTACATAAAACGTTTATTACTGCAGTGTACGTTAGTTTATACAATAATATTATATTTAGTTATTTTAAAAATATGAATATTAATAGCATTTTAAAAATACGAAGCTCATTCAAAATGATCTCCATTGGCCTTAATACAATCGTTTAACCGTTGTGGCCAGTTATCGATTGAAACAAGCACTTTCTCCTTGGAAAAATTCGCCGCTGCCAACCATATAGAATTATCATAGCATTTAGAGCATTCTCTAAAAAATACCATAAATCATAATCAAGTGGTTTAACATTAGGACTAGATGACGTCCAGTCTTCATCTCTGATGAAGACAGAGACTTTTCTTTCCAGCCACGCTTGTGTGGATCGAACTTTATAACCCGGTGCTGAGTCTTGTTGAAAGGACCATTCTTGGTTATGAAACATGGTGTTCTTAAGAGGCTTAACTACCTTCTCAAGAATCGTATTTTGATACACCTGAACCGATGTTTTCATACCTTTTTCACAAAAATATGGCTCACTCACTCCTTGACAGCTAAACGCTCCACCAAATAATCACTGACGCCGGATAATGCCCACGTTGTACCCTACTGACTAATTGGGAAGCTTCTTTAGAGCTTTGAGGTTATAAACTCGATCTTTTTGCTTATTAAAACGTTGCTGAATAGTAAAAGCTTTCTCGTTAGTAAATAAAATTTTTCGGTGACATCTTTTTACGTACCGGCCAAGAAGTTGTTTTCGTTTTAACACTATTATTTTTTTAATTATCAGTTAAGTAATGACCAGCGCGTCTCTTACCTATAAGCTGCAAGTCCTAAGTTATCTTTTAAAATACGTGATGACCGACAAGGGCGTCGCCAAGGGTGGCAGGGGGGGTAGTTGCCCCCCCCCCCTAGAGATCAAATGTAGTTAGCCGCAAAGCGGCCAAAGTGCGAGCAATTGACTTCCTTACCTATTAATAAATTCCGCATCGCATGACAAAACGTAAATAAATTCACAAGGTTTAATGTATATTGTAGAAAGTATTGAAATATTCACAATAACATTAAGATTTTGACATCCGTTTTTAAAATCGCCGCCATTTTCATCACGACTATATCAGATTTGCCAAAACGCAAGGCCATTAAACAGTGTAAAAATATGTAGGTAGGTATGGTGTGTGCGTGCATTGCATTTCTTTCTACGACAGCCGTTCACCAGCATTCACGTTAGTTTTGTATAATTTGTATGCGGCATACCTAAATAAAGTAGAAGTTATTGTTACGAACATACAATTTTAATTGGTTTTGTGGACAATGCCATCTGTAAGTGTTCATAAGAAACACCTACAGTTGAATAAATCGACTACAATCCTTGTAAAACCTAGTATTGCTACTCGACGCTAGATGGCGCTTGTTCAATGAACTCTCTGGAATTTGGTAGCAGTTACTAGACCAGGTAGAATGCTACCGTACATTCTAGTATGATGTTCGTTTGGGTATATAAAGACGTGAGCCGCTGCGAACGAGTCACTTTTTAATTGGAAGCGATCAACGAAACAAGCCAAACAAGCGAATTGGAAAGCGAATATAAGACTACCGGCTTGCCTGTGTTAGTCAATATTGATTTATATTTATTAAATAATAAGATCTCAGTGTTGAGTTGTGAAGTTTCTGAGTGTGTTTCCATTCATTATCTTATCAAAATGGACATCAGAAAGTTTTTTGGTAAGTTATGTACTGCTTTAATCTTGGACTTGGAGCTAGTATTTTTATTTTATTTCTCTTAGCTAATAGCTTTGGTAACGGATATACTAGCTAGCGACGTATAATAATCGTTAAGAATATCATTTTTAATTTTATCTGGCATATTTTTGATGTGGCAAGAAAGGATCGATTATGTGGAAGGGAAATGTTAAGAAAAACTATTATTTTATTAAAAACGAGTTTATTGATTCAATCTCTATGAATTTAACGTTAACTAAACAGTGGTTTCGTTTTCAGTAATTAGTTATGAAAACAAAACATAAATTATATTTGTGGTTTAATTAAATACAAATTAAAACAGATCCTTGATATAAATAAATCTAAAAAATACAACTGAGTATTTATTTTAATATTTATAAGTAATTGAACAAAACTGCTCTCCCGTAAAAATTTAATTAATTACATAATGTTTTATCAAAGCGTTTTATTTTGCAGGAAGTTCGAAACGAAAAAAAACTGATGGATCAAGTAGCGACAGCGATGAACAGGACAAAGTAACGACAATATCGCATGTGTCTTCATCGGTCACCACAACCACAACAGGTTATATTCAGCCGCAGGAACTACCTTGACCAAGTTCCTCTAGATATCTGGCGCCGAATCCTGATTCATTGATGGATGACTGCAATGAAAATGATATCGGGCGATATGTTGGACAGGCACACATGTTATCTACCGAAAAGAAGAAGGAATTGATTGAAAACTGTTGGTCCCCTTCCGCGACCTATAACTTTGCGGAAGATGCAAAACATTTAAAGAGAAAATTTAATTATTCTTGGTTGGACACATACTCTCCATGGTTGGTATATTCCAGGATTTTGTAAATATTGTACGTTGTTCCCACCAAATCCAAATTCATTTAGAGGCATATTGAGATCACTTACTATAAGGCTCTTTTGTAAGTTCAAAGATATTCACGAGCAGTGCAAAAAGCACATTGAAACCCACTTCCATAAGGAGGCATTGAAAGCTGCTAAATCTTTTCTCGAAAGTGTGCCTGTCGATTTGCAACTGAACAAATATTCCCAGGGAATTATTGAAGAAAATCGCAAAATTATAAAATCTATTATTTCCTGCATTACGTTTTGCGGGTCACGCGACTTAGCACTGAGAAATAAACATTATGGTGAAGATATTCTCGAGGATTTTTACAGGCTGATGCACCCGGCGCAGATGCAAAAGATGACAACTGAAAATCTGAACAAACTTGTGAATCTATTGCCCAGTTTTATGATTTACCGAACATAAAGAATGAAATCGAACTTTGGCAGCAATTGTGGCACGATATGCTTAATCTAACAAATCTAACAGTTGTTGATGTCCTAAAAGAAACAAATTCCTTCTTTCCCGAAACGGAAAAAGCATTGAAAATTTTGATCGCTTTACCATGCACGACCTGTACAGTAGAGCGATCCTTTAGCAGCCTCAGAAGACTAAAACATGGCTAAGAAGGCCATGATGAGTGTATACAGAGCTATAATAAATAAAAACCTATAATTATACCTAAATAATTTTAATGATAAAGTGGTTGAAAGTTTTGCAAAAAATCCCCGCAGGTTATGCTTTAATTAAATATTATTTTTGTTAAAATAAATAATTATTACTAAGTTTAAAAGTTTGATTTAGTTATTGTGCTGTCGAGGGCTTGTGAAGTTTTATACATTGATATTAGAACCGTTCTTATTACAATCGTCATCGAGGCAAAGACTTCCAACATGTAACGCTTCATGCTCTCGGCGTTCATATTTTTTATCCTTCTTAATATTGCCACATTGCCCACCCCTTAGTCATAAGCCTAGCGACGCCCTTGATGACCGATCTTTTTCTGTCACAAACAGAGCATGGTTCATTATAGCTGACAATAGCGCGGTACACAAACATTCGACTAATACCAAACGGATGGAGTTTCAATTTTCAAAAATTAAAGAAATAGGTTGATATTCCTACCAACTACCAACATTTACAGACTTTTTGTGTTTTATAGTACTTTCCATCCCAACTTCTCTAGGCTAGAAAAACTGAACGTTGTTTTCCTGTCATACAAAAATAACCTTTAAAATACACGCATTGGTTTTACCTCTGACCAAAACGTAGCAAGCAAGTATTTTATAAAAGGATACATGAATAACAATGCCAACCAGCGGCAGAGGAAGACGGAATTTTACATTGTTGACTAAACGAGAAGTAAGAAAAAAACTAAATAAAAAGAAAATTCCAATTAGTTATTGACACGATTTATTAGAATTTATTCATCTACTCGTATTCGTATTACAACTAAATTACAAAGAACACAGATTTCACTATCTGACTATTTGTCATTTATCAGAATTTTACGGTTGGTTTATCTCTGGATTCTGTTTATTCGTCATTAAAATCAAAAATAAGTCCTAAAGTAGGGTATTACAAATATTGAAGTAAACTACGACGAGATGCTGAGGAGACAACCTGCTGGGTACATTCTTTATCAACATAATATAGAAGTACATGATTAATGAAAATTCATGTTCCAAACAAGTCTTCAGTATAGTGGAGCTATATACGTATAATATATATCTAGATAGGTACATACCGTATCTAATATGTCTAAAATTCTACACAATCCTAAACCTAAACAAAACAAGCAGGTAGTACCTAGAGAACATAGAAACGTAACCAGTACCTATAGGCTAATTGCCTACAGATCATAGTCAAAGTCAAATTGTACACACTGAGAAGAACGTAAGAAACTCAGTCAATTACCTACCATCCGTACCATCCGTACTGCTCGCCATTTATGACATCGTACATAGTATAACATTCTGTGGTATAACCTCTTGAGACGGGATCATATATATACGAGTCACTTTCAAAAAGATGGAATATTATGATGTGAAGAACTTGTCGTCGAGTTTGTTTCGTTTAATGTTGTAACATTATAAATTTACATTATATATTCAAACCTAGAAATCCAAACCCTCAGTACAGCGCTATGACGAATCGTAAGCACTTCAATTTAGAGATTGGGCTCGGACACTCGTGTATACGTGCGATTGTCGTAGCTTTATTGCAGTGTGAGTAGTCGGGACTTGATTAGAAAAAGAGATTTGTTTGAAACGCTTACTAAGCTCAAGTACCAATGTAAGGCAAAAAGCAAAATGGTCGTTTCCACACCTGTCGTACACTACTGCCAACATTACGAATGTGATAATGATGTCATGTCAGTGAAATTTTTTATCGATAAAATGAGGTTTAACATGCAATAAAGTATAATGTGCAATAAAATTATTTATTTGAAAATAAAATCTCAAGTGTTAAGTAAAGTGTTTTATTTTTATTTAACATAGGTACATAGGTACATTTTATTGAAGTTTTTTAAGAAACTGACATCTTTAACTTGTTTCGTTTTCTTCTTATTTTTAATATAATCTCTAAGAATATTGGCTGTTAATCTGCTAAAAAGTATAGGATTGTATAATTATACGAAAAAAAATACACCACTATGAAATGCAGGTGTAATTTTTACTTCATTGTGACACAGATTTTCGTAGTAATTTTTCCCCTGCTATGGTTTTCGTTTTAAAGTTTAATTTACAACATGAAGGTAGATGGATTCTGTAAACAAAAGAAATATATACCGTGAATAATAATAAGCGGTACAAGATATTTTAGTAGAATCCTAATATTGAAAAGGTAAAATAAATTTTGTTTGTTCTACTTTCAAGCCTAAAACACTGAACTCATAAACTGATATTTTATTTAAAAAATGATTACGATTACGCTATAAATGTACTGACGTAAAGAATATTTCGATATAATGTCAAAGTATTCTTTACGTCAATTACGACTGTTACTTAATTACACATATTGAAAATTAAATATGTATATCGATATACGTAAGCATCGATAATAAACCGCACTATTGCACTTGGTTATAAATCAAGAGTTTACGAAAGACTTAAAATAAATGGCATATAACAAGGTATTGGGACAACACATATCATAAAAAGAAAAGTACATATCATAAAGAGAATATGTACTAACCTGTCTTCGTCTAAGGGAAATTTCACGACCAACAAACGTTTTTTATCGTTAGTCCGGCCAGCTCTTAAACCACATTTCTCAGGTTTTGTAATGCATTTTTCTTGATACAACACCACGGAACACTTTTCAGAGTTGTAAATCCAATAATTATATACGTATATTTGAAAAAAGTTAATTATCAATGACTGCAAAGAATTAAGACAATGAAATTAACATAGATCACAGAGTACTAATATACTGACGGAAAAGAATGACAATGATAAATCGACAGATTGAGAAAAAGATGTTTGTATGGGATAGAATAAGACAGAGATAACCGCCATTATAGTTAGCACACGTTACATACAATCTGTTTTTCTGAATGGAGTTTCGTCAGGCTGGTGTGAGTAACGAAGCGACTTCAGTGTAAAATATGATTTTGATACTTTTACGAATCAAAAGTTTCGATTTTTGTTAATTTTTTTTAATTAAATTTAGTTTCGACTTTTGTTAATTTTTTTTTAATTTTAGATAAATACATGTAATTCATGTAATGTATTTGTAATTAGTATTAAGTGTTATCGACGCGTTAAATGCATCTAAAAGAAAATACAATAACATTACTTAACAAAAATATTTAGTTACATATTTTTATATGTAATGTAGATACTATTTTAAAAGTAAACATTGAATAGAGTTAAGTATGTACCTGTCTAGCACTACTAGTATTAGAATAAGTTACCTAGAAACCATTAGTTACGTAGTCATGTTAAGATGTAATTATCTTTTACTAATCAAAACTTAAGTTCACATCCTCGACTAATTAAAAATAACTTCGCACCGTTTCAATAAAGATGAACGTGAAGATATGCACTTTATTAAGTAAGTGAGACTCCAGTTCTTCAAACAGAGAGTATTTCGTATAGAAATTCCATAGCAGTTTCTTAGCTTTGAAGAAATAAACATACAAACACACATACAACAATTATACAAGAACACAAGAATCAGAAAAGCCTAAAATGCTTAGTAAAATCATTATTAAAATATCGTCAATGTACAGACATGGCTATGATGCTGCTTTTTAATAAAACTAGCTATATTCGCGACTTCGTCTGCGCGGAAAACTTTTTCGTAGCCGTCCCGGATTAGATTGGATTACATGTACATACATACAAGAATGGTTTTCGAAAAAATTTTGTTACAATTGGTTCATTGGTTTAGAATTTCCTATTCATATTAAAAATCTACCCATGAGAATGTGAAAAAGGGGATGATAAAGAAGGAAGGGGTGAAAATCTCCATGCCAAATTTCATCATAATTGGTTTAGCGGTTTAGTATTTCCCATACAAAGTTTCATTCCCCTTTTACCTTTTTAGTGGTAGACTTTCTAAAAAACAAGTGTACAATAACATGCTGTTACCAGTTACTACATACCGATATTCATCAAGATCGGTCAAGCAGTTCTTTAATTATAAAAGGACTTACAGACAGACACACAAACATTATAAAAATGGTAGAATCGAAGTCATTGAGTCATGAAACGACTATTTATCACAAAATTTTACAAAAAAATTAAATTACGGACAGACGCCAGACTTATGTAGTAGTATACGAGTATATGTAGAAAGATGTCTTTGCTATGCTTAATGTATATTTACGGTAAAAATATTGAGTCAATGAAAAAACCACTATAAGATAAACTCATATTACAGATGCAACTTAACTAAAAAGAGCTCATTTTAGATCTGAACTTCTAGACGGCTGATTACAATAAAACATACCTAATGTGCAACCTGTCTTTAAATTCTTGCAATACTTACTATGAGATGCTTAAGTACAATATGTTGTATATCCAGACAGATAAAAATTCTAAAGAAACTGTTTTAGTTCCCATTAGTGTTGTGCGTACCTCTAGGGTAATTTTTTTATATATCTTTAATTAACCGATGGGGATCAACTTACAGTTTAATTATTTTTGAAGTTATTCAATTTTTACATAGGAAGCTCCGAATATTATTGAAAAATTCTGTCTTCTTGCGAATATCACGTTAAATCTGTATAGATTGTTATAAATGTAGTAGATATCATCTTGATACCCAGTACTCTTGCAATACTTTTTGTAAGCTAGAATTACTTCAGAACTTTTTTATTTAACTTTACTATTAGTGATTATATTTAAAACAATGTTTACATGCCTAAGAAAAAATGTAGGAAATCAGTCATAATAGAGTCATGAAAAGAAAAGTTAACACTGGATCAAAACAAGTCAGTCGACATATACGGCACGCTTATTACGTAACTTGCAAATAGCATGCGACAAATAATAACGCGCGATATCTGCTGTCAAAACGAGAGTTTTTGTAATGTAATTTGTATAATGGCGCTAAATCAACTGCGAAAAGTGCATTTTACGGTCATACAAGAATAAATACGCAATCGTCACACATGATACTAATTTTTTGTTACAATTACTCACCGGCCGCGTAGTGATCGCGTGGCTGTCGCTGTCTGCAAATTTTTAGGTAATAACCCCGCGGGTCGCTAATTAATGTTCTCGCTTGCGATCGCTTGCTATGAAGAGCGCATAAACTTCTTGTACAGGTCCTAGCTCTACAAGCGCTCGCGCGGGTCTGAGACTGAGATACACGTGTCGACATCGCATATTTAATACTGATTTTGTTAATTTTATTATATATATTACGCTGATTAATTTAAAAAAATATTTTCAGTCATATATTGAACATTGAATTAAATTTCATTTCATATCGTTTTTTTATGTCATTGCTTTTTTTGGAACTAAATCGACATTTAATCACGCCACTTTATCCTAAAAATAAGCTTTTTAAATTTTTTTTTCTATAAATAGAAGAAATTTACGACATTTCTACAACACTAATATTCAATAAAAATATATACTTGATCTTAATATAATTTTGAAGTGTACTTGGCAGGTTGTCTTATCTTATCTCATCACACTTAATTTTAGTATCTTTAGGACTTATTTCTGTAAAGATCATAATAACTGAAACGCGAAATCCGGAAATAACCAACTGTAAAATTCCGAAGAATGACCACCCTAATACTACAAAACTAAAGTTTATTAATATTTTTTCTACAAGATACATACATTATAAAGTTTTCGGCTTTGTTTGAAAACTTTATAATACCTACTTATAAATAATGTAAGGAAGGTTCTACCTTCCAATTATTAACCAAAAATAGCACAAAATACGATCGATACGAATCCAATCCAATTAGCATTTTATTGACATTAAACATCTGCTCTGTCGGTGTTCTTCGGCTCGTCTACCACGCGATTACGGGCGGCGACGTCGTAAGCAAGCACCGAGTAAGCCGCGGATAATCGCTGAGCGACACAGTCCGCAAGGTCACAGCCTTGGTCTGCTATTACTAGATCATACTCCTAGCTTCGGCTGAATAAGCTATACCTACGCTGATCGGTTACAGTCAGCAGTCGGCATGCCGTCTCAATGCCGTGTCAAATGAAGCCACGAAACAATGTCTTTGTAGCGTAGCTTCCCTTGTGCTTAAATTATATGATATCTTGCAATTTGTAAGGATTCAGGCGAATGAAGTTTTTATGATTTTGATGGCTATAATTAAAGAGATTTAAAGAGGTCGATTAAAATTGTCGCACTTCAATAACAAGTCGATAGTACACACACAAATCCATGCAATGAAATCGCGAATGAGTTATTAACATTAAATGGTACCTTTAAATATATTATTATTTTACTATCAATTAATTATTTAATATAACGACAAGAATAATGAAATTGAAATTATTATTTTAAAGCTTGCCCATTCAAATCTTAAATCTGATTTCATTCGGATGCATTCATAATGGATCGTGTCGGGAGGTTCACAAGGTGGGTTCCGAAGCTCGCGGAGGCATGAATGACGTATCTGTGCAAGGTAGCTCGGTCGCGGCGCAGTGTGGGTCAATGTCGGGCCACATCCCCCTCCTCTTGGGGGAAAGAGAGGTAGAGAGAGTTATCCTACCTCGCGAGGTGAAGCGCGCCAGTAAAATTGGTTTACCTTTATGTAGGCGTCGTCAAATATGATGGGATTTAAATGTTCCCATTCAATTTGAACTGAATGATACAATAAATGTGTACGGATATGAGATTTTGACAAGATTTTTATGAAGAATTAACCTTGAACTTTGGTTATATCGTTAGGATCGTTACGATCTTTAAGATTAACTTAAGATGAACATTGAACATGTTTCTTCCATTAATTTTTTTTTCCAGAGAAGTATCTACATCAATTGCGTGACTTTGAATTAAGCACTATAGGGTTGTACTATTACAGATATCTCAAAATGATTTCGAGTTAAGTGCTCCTCAAAATTATGATCTGATGATATTCATTACGTTCATTTATCGCGATTCTATTTATTTTTGATAGGCCGACCAACTAGTTTTACGTGATATGAATTATGGAATTAAGGTAAAGGAAAACACAACTTATAAAATCCTTTTTACTGTTTATTCGCGAAACCAACAACTATATTGAAAAGAAAAATACAGAATAATGCGTACATACAATATAAGTCAATAACAAGTTATAGTATGTAAATTAGACAGGTCATAAACCAAACATTTCTTTTTATTTTACACTTCGAATAAACTAAAATTTTTTAACAGAAAAATATTTAACAGTAGAAACAAAATACAGCAGTGAAAAAGAGAAAGTAACTAGAATCAAAAGACTTACTCATTCCTTTTCAGTTGTCTGATTTTTTCTGATTCTGTTTTTATCACCGAAATAGGCGCTTCAGTGTTAAAATAAGTACATACGATCTAATTCTTTCAAAAAGTAGCATGGATTCAATGTTCACGGCGAACCTATTCGAACATATTGCTGATAAGCATGCTCACGAATCTAAAAATCGTAATGGAACAACCACGTGCTATTAAATAGACACCTACATAATTCTTTGTTTGTTTAATGGCGTTTGTTTGTTTGTGTTATATTTTTTTCCACATTTGTATGAATTTTCTGTTACAAAACAAATATTCATAACATCAACTTAGTACAAAGACTACGTAAAATGAAAGATAGATGAAAGGTGGAAGTACTGATTGCAGAGGTACCTGTCTAATGTGTAGGGGAAATCGGGGTACAGTAAATCAGTTTTTTTTTCAAGACGATATAGTAAATAGACCATTATTTACTAACTTTTACAGTTTGATTCATAGCTTGACTTTTTAACTATCAAAATCTATCTCAATTTTGGCAAAATCACCAATAGTTTTATTGGATGCCAAGGTTTTTTAAAAAAAGTGGGAAATGGTCCACTGTACCTCGCATTTTGGTTACACTAGATCTACTTGTGGGGTACTGTGGATCGTAGCAGGGCACAGTGAACTAATGCATGAAATTTTCATATTATTTTAGCTGGGTATCAATGGACTGACGAATAAAATATTTGTTTATTTAATTAACAGTTTTAATCAACTTTATAATGCAACCAACTTTTTGTTTTTGATAAACTTTTATCACTCTTTGATAATTATTGTATTAAAATCACAAAATTACTTAACTTTTATTGAACCAAAAAATCAATTTAAAACTATGTATTAGAAAACTATTAAAATTTGTGTCCTAGTATTTTAATTATAGTAGTCAACACAAATAAACTAAAAAGGACTGTTACAATAACAGAAAACAAAAATAATCTTCTATCATTAACCATTAATATTACATCTACGAAGTAATAATAAATCAGTCTTTTAACTTCACAAAATGTTAAGTTCTAGTATTCTAATATATACTAGTCAACTCAAATAAACTAAAAAAAATTGTATACAGAAAATAAAAATAATGTTAACATTATGCCTATGAGGTAACAATAAATCAGTCTGTTAACTTCAAAAAATGGTTCGAATTTATTCTAGTAAAATCAAATGAACAGAAAAAATCTTTCAATAATAGAAAACTGAAAAGGGAACGACAAAAAATCAACGCAAATTCAAACGAGAAAGATCAAGATTGAATTTATATATCTCTTGTTGCCGTTTGGTTCCACCAATTGTAGGCGAGGGTAAAATCATTTTTATATCTTCTAAGGATTCTGAACCTATATCTGGAACATCTGGTAATCTATACCCATTCTTTACTTTTAGACTCTTTCTTAAAAAGCTAATATCGAAATCTGTTCCTGTTTTTGTTCCTATAACTTTTCCTGCGTAAAATATTTTTGATTTATGGGCAACAAATTGCAATAAAACAAAATTCCCTTCTTTGGTGGTAGTTTCAAGAGAAAGAAAGTTGTCTGGATCTATTTCGTCTCTTTCTTCTTCTCTTCTTCATGGTCATAGACTGCTTCTTCAGAATATACACTCACATCGCTGCCCTCTCCACTTGTCTCAGACTCTGAAATTTTCCGTATTTTTACACTTCTCTGTCGCTGTTTTGGCTTTTTCCCAAGTTTCTTGTTCCTCTTTTCTTGTTTATTGTCTTCTTCACTAGACTCGGACTGCAAAACTCCTTTTTTAGTTCTCATGAGCTCTTGCTGATGTTGTTTTTTGTTTTTCTCTTGTTGACGTTTTTCTATTTCTTCTTTGTTTAGCGTATCTGTAGCTATCATCGATTTACCTTTGCGACGTGGTACTCGGTCACTTTTTCTTGCAGCAGCTTTCGGAATTCCTCGAAAATCAAAGGGACTCGAAAAAGTTTTTGCTTGATTGTCTATAGTCTGGAGTGGTCGTGCTGATGTAGACGCTGCACTTCTTTGGTCAAGCGATGCGTCAGTTTCGATACTTTTGATAATCAAGCCAATCGTTAAAGATTCCAAAATTAAGTGATATTTTGGTGTAGAATTGGCAGCGTAATTGAAATCAATGGCATGTGGTGGAGTTGACAATTGTGGTTCAAGATTTGCGGTACTGTGACATTTCGACAGCTAGTGTTCTTGTGTTTATATGTGTTTCTGTTTCAACACTCTCAGAAGTCAAGTCAGTAGTTGACAGTGTAGCTAATGAACATTGCTGTGGATCAGTTCTTGCAGCTTCATTGAACGGCTGTGTCATAATACATCAAGAAGGGGTTGTGCTAAAGATTTCATCTTTAGGTAGAGTAACACGTTGCTGAATTTCTCTGTTCGTCACTTCACTCGGAGCAAAGTCTTCGTCACCGAACATATCCCTATTAAATGGAAATATTCCCGTGAATTGAAATGCATTGCAAATGTTGACTGGGGTCATAAATTTCATATGTGCTTCTTTTACGCATTGTGCGACCTCGTAAATAGAAAAAGATTTTCCGAGATTACGCATCATCCAACTATCTATAGCAACGTTGTAAGCCGTCTTAAAAGGCTTAAAAATCGCAACGTCCAGTGGTTGCAGTTTGCCTGTTAAGTGAAAAAGAACTGTAAGGATGGTAACACCGTTTTCTTTGGCTAAATTTATGGCTTCTATGCTAATATGCGCTTCGTAATTATCCATGATCAGCAGGGATGGATTTTCTTTGCTACTTTGAGTATGGTTAATGTAGTGCTGCATAGTTTTTACAAATAGTGAACTGTTCATCCAGCCTGAGGGATTAGCAAGCCCTAAAGTGCCTGTAGGGGCTCCGGAAAGTATATGTTGCTTAAAATGAACGCGGGAGAAAATCATCACGGGCGGAAGAGCATTGCCTAGTGCGTTGACTATGTAGCAAGTCGTTACAAGTGTCGCTTTATCACCACTCGTGACCTCACTCACTTGCTTTTGCCCTCTAACAGCTAATACCTTACTTGATTTTTGGACCGTCACTGTATTAGTCCGTCTAGTTAAAAATTCTTGTACCATTCCCGAATGATTCATTCTTCAACATCGCTGTTTCGAGGTTATCAAAAAAATTGTTCACATTATATCTATTAAATGCAGTCGCTCTACTAAGACTACAGCTCTCAGGTGTTTGGAGATTCAAAACTGTATGATGTTTTCTAAAGCCATAATACCACTCCACTCCAGCTAGCTGTGTGTCATACCATTTTTGTGATATTTTAATATTATTAGTGACGGCCATCTCATATGCAAGCTGCCAAACCTCTGTTGGAGTTAGACCATAGAACATTTGACTATATGTGATAATCTACTCAACTACTGTTCTTGTTCCTGCTCATCAGTGAAGATTTTATTGACTTTATAATTAGGTGTTAGTCGACAGTCACCACGGCTTCTTGTCACTTTTATAAAATACCTCTGTAGAGTAGTGTACGGAATATTTTTTAATTTGGCTGTTTTTCTAATTTTATTGCCTTGAAATTGAGGTCAATAGCACTCTTCATTTGTTCATAACTGGCGAGGCCAATATTGGTTTTTCTTTTTCCATTGCGAGGCATATTGTTAGTCTGAAACAATTACCGAATTGAGGAGGAACACACCATATTTGAAAGTCTAACGCATTTCTATAATTGTCATAACCTTTACATCAAATCAGTCTTTATTTCGAGAGTTCCTTAAATTGTTATATAATGTAGCATAATAATATTTTAACAATTCTAAAAAAATTCCAGTAAAAAGCGTTCAATATACAAGGAAAAAAAATAGATTTCGCACTTACGGACAGCGCGATGGCGGTAATGGCCATCCACAGCTTGAGTTTGACGACTATTGGCGCGGAGGGAGCGTAAGTATTAGATAGCACGATTAGACTATGGTCTATGTGTGTAGTTGACAGACAAAGAGTTATACGCGTCGATCCACTGTATACCACGGTCCACTGTACCCCGCTTTCCCCTAATCATATTATGACTTTGTGGAGATGATAACATTAACATGCGTAATGTGATACAGCTTATCAGCTGAATGTAAATAAAATGCATCCGGTATAACGAACCTAGCCGAAAAAATTTAATTAGTCCCTCAGTAAATACGCGATACCTATGCGTTTATCGTTTTCTAATTTCTAAAATCCCTGCGTCAATCACTTTTATCACTACTTACCTGTCTATATGAATAACTACTAATAAGTTTTTGCACAAAATTACGAAATGATTTACAAAATATCTGTGCAAATTATTTAATATATGTATCTAGTTATGTTTTTTGCGTTGACTATATTATGTCGTCAATTAATTGCGAATAAATACGGTGTGGTATGTTTCAACTAGGGATACCGACCGTACTGTAATTATATAGCATTGTCTTAGTCTTGTGTTATATTTCGGGTCTGCATACTGTTAAAGAAATATATAATACACCAAAACATTATTTTTCAAATGGATGGATCAATCTTTAGTATTTTGCAAAACCAAAACTAATAAGAAACAAATTCCTCACTTTTTAAAATTTATGAACATTTCGAGTTTCATCTTATGCGATGTGCGTGAAACAAACGCGCCTGTCTTGAAATGACCTAAAAATTGATTGAGATTGATGCGAAAAGTCGTATGCTTGTCGACACTTTTATTGTACACAAAAAATTGTTTAAAATTGCAAGAAGTGCTAAAAATATAGCACTTTTTAAAGTGTATAAAAATAAATAAGTAACAAACATATCTGCGTCAATTTTTTACTCTTTCTATAAAGTACTACCTATATTTTATTGAAGTGTAGGTACTATAATTTTGTATAGCTTATTTCAAAAAATGCCATGATCAGCCGAAGAAATGTTGGAAACCCTAGTTTCGACGTAAGCTGTTACACAGCAGCATGAATTAAGAGGGTTGATTCACAAATATCATGTTAGAGCGCTATTACAGTAATAATTTGACTTTAGTTCTTTGTAAACTTCAGTTTTAGATTACATGGCCAGGTTATAGCTACATGCATGTGCTATCGATCGGCAAAACGTTCTCCGCCCTAGGATACTACGTCCTTGGGAATTGCAATACGCAATAACTATTGTAACAGATTATGTGCGTAGTTATTCAAGAAACATTAGTTGTAGATAACATCTGACGAGTGAAACTTAAATTCTTACACTTCTATATTACCTACTAGCTGTACTCGTGACTTCGTTCGCGTAGAAAATGTTTCCGAGACCTCTCCGGGTTACCGTGATATTGTTGGTGTTGAACATAAAACTTATTTCATATTATGCAACATCTGCCACATTGCATTTATGATGACGTCACATATGCAGAGACCTTCCCCTGCGTATTCCATTTAATTTGATACCCATATTGAACAAAAAAGTTATTTCCTATTATGGAACATCCGGCATATTGGATTTATTATGACGTCACATATATAAAAAACCACGTGTCATTTTTTGAAAAAGAAAGTAGCCTACATTTGTTTTCGGGCACATACTATCTCTGTACCAAATTTCATCGGTCGGTTCAGTGGTTTAGTATTTCCCCTACAAAGTTTCATCCCCATTTTCATTCCTTTAGGGGTAGATTTTTGATAAAAAAATAAGTCTACCTATGTTTTTTAATAGAAAGGGTTTTTCTCTGTACCAAATTTCATCTTAAACGGATGGAGGGACGGACGGACGAATTTTAGTATGAAAGTATGGATATGGATGGATGTACAAAATCCATTCAATTAATAATAATTTTAATGCAATTAGTAATACGTATTATTATTAATGTTTATTAATACATTCATACATACATATCCTCACACTGCATAACTAAAGGTGTAATCGGAAAGGACGGAGCGCCAAGTACCGCAGTCCTTATATACTTCTTTCGCATCCTCAATCCTCATCATTCTTCTTACACATGTACGCCTCGGTTTGAAATTTTGAAATTTCCGTCAGCTAACACTCTGGCTATTTGATCTTCGTAAATCAATCTTGGTCTTCCTTGGCTTCTGCTACCATTCACTTTCGCTCTGTAAAATTTTTTCGTCAATCTTTAATCACTCATTCTGTTATTTATCATAATAAATGAAATCATAAACATCACTAATCAGCTTCATTAAGAGACTGGAGTTTAATATCCAATTACAAGTACAAAAATAACTTTATAAATACGATACAAGTACCTCACACATAATCAAATTTGACAGTTACTGAAGTCGGTGCCAAGCCTACCAAACTAATAAACTTTCTGTTGTTGGACTTTGATTTGGCACCGACTTCAATAACTGACAAATTTAGTTATACAGGTATTTGTATCGTACTTATAAAGTTATTTTTGTACTTTAGTTTTAATTAGTAAAGGATAGTTATTTTGCACTTTTCCGTAATTTTTTTTGAGGGTGGCTTAATTTCTTTTTAATTTTTTCGTTCCCGCTTTTGGACCTTTTGTATCTTGGCCTAAATAATATCTAGAGCAGGTCTACAATTAAGTTCTTTTCTAATTCTGGAGTGTAAGCGTACATACAAGATAATATAAACAAAACTTATAAGCGGTTATCGATGTTATTTGGTATCTTCGAAGTCGAAGCTTCAGTACCAGTGAAATTGAAATGGGACCACCTCGGTAGTACTCCCTTTCAAACAAAAAAGTAGTTTCAAAATCAGTCCACAATTGACAAAGTTATCGGTGCGCAAACAAAAAAATATACACACAGATGAACATAGAACCTCCTCTATTTTTGAAGTCGGTTACAAATAAAAGTACCATTAAAATTCTAGAAAAGTTCACTCACGTTGACTGCGAATGTCATAAACTTCAGGAAATGCGAGTCCGATCTTAAAGTTTCAGCTTATGCATTATAGATATTTACTATACCCTCTATAACATTAAGTATACGTACAAATAACAGGCTAGGGAAACTGGTTGAAAATTCTTCTATAATGAAATTAATTTTTGATACTGATTAAATTCGTTCACTTTATAGAGTAGAATGAAACGTCAAAACAACTAAAAAAGTAAACTGTTACGAATTGTTTTTGAACTGGGTGGAGTTCAGAATATTCAGAAACGTCGCCGTACAAGTTTAGTAAAGTAAAAACTCATCAGTTTTTTTCTGCCGAAATAAAAATTGCCTTTTCGAACAAGTTTAGGGAACTTTTATTTCCACGGGGCAATTCTGAACTTGTCCCTCTTGTGTTTTCTTCTTCTCAAATTAAAATGGCAGTAAAATGACAAACTATATTTTATTCAACATACATAGATATAATTTCTAAACAAAGGCTCTATTACGACCTCTTACAATATCAACGCTAAAAGGAAAATTAAAAAAAAAATTATTCCATGTATTTAAACCGACTTCTAAAAAAGGAGGAGGTTCTCAATTCGGTTTTTAATGTTTGTTACCTTATAACTCCGTCATTTCTGAACCGATTTGGAAAATTGGTCTTTTATTTGAAAGGATACACTTCCAGATTAGTCTCATTAAAATTTCACTGATATTAGAGCTTTGGTTTCGAAGATACACCAAATAACACGACCTGGTTATAACCTTTATTCATTTATATTGATGATTGTATGTCATTTGTTAACTATCGTTATCCCTACGTGGTATAATGGTAGTAGGGAGAAGATATAAATTGCCTGTGATATAATAAATTCAGTCAGTAGAGTCAGTCTTATGACGGACAGAGAATACGGCTGGTGGCTGTCGTCTTCGGATTATAAGAATACTGCTAGGGTGTAATTATGATGTAACCTTTACACTGTTCTTTTATAACCGATTGATATTGCTATTGATATATGATATTGATATTGATAGTGGCCATAATGGCCAATAATATCCCATGTTCGATCTGTTCGCATCTTTTATTGTGAAAGCCCACGGTTGTGCTCTTTAATAGAATGGAAGTTAAATCATTGCGCTCCAGAATTAGAAAATAAATCAATTAAGTAGACCTGTCCTAAATATTTATTTAGGCCCAGGTCATTCAAAAGGGAGAAATAAGAAATAAATTTGACAGTTATTGAAGTCTGTCCCAAATCATTGTTCGACAACAGAAAGTCTATTAGTTTAGTAGGCTTGGCACCGACTTCAGTAACCGTCAAATTTAATTATATGGGTATTTGTATCGTGTTTATAAAGTTATTTTTGTATTTAAGTTTTGATTAGTAATGGATAGATTTTTTTATTAAATTTTTAAACTTTCACGACTTACATTATTTAATCATAGATCTGTGTCGCGTTTATACTTTAATTTACCTATTTTATCCCGACGTTTCGACCGGATTGCACCGATCGTAGTCAAGGGCACACTGATGAGGATGAATGTCGTCTTCGTAGTGTGCGGTTTTGTAGCAACTACCCACACTCATTCGACGAATTTTTTAATTTTTGTTATTGTCACTGTCGGTACTTCGACACACTACACTAACGACATCTACACACTGGCTACGTCCGGTTTTCCGGACACACTCACTGATGACAGCGTGTCCGGAGCAGGAAAACCGGGATATTTATTTATTTATTTTAATATTAAACATCCTCCGATTGCTCGGACATATAGTCAGCTGCCTCCCACGTAAATAAATAATTAGATATTTAAGTTTCTTGTGCAAATTCATTAACCTAATTATTACAACTGTATTTGACTGTAGCTAACTGTAAAACTGTATTATCTAAAAAATTGCATTACCTTTTATATACATGTAAAACAACAAGTAAGGTAGTATAAGTTAGTTAGTACAATATTATGTTTCAAAATATCCTCGTTTGGACGGTGGTAGAGTATTCCCAGGGCTCTCCTGTTACGTGACATAAAAGGCAAGTAAATGTCAGAAAAGAGGTTACATTATCATTAGTGAGGTACCTTACACTGAGATTTTCCATGCCATTCTGATTCGCTGTAGAAATTTAACCTAAGAGCCCTCATGGTATAGTACATGTTAAATTCCATTACTTAGGTACCTTCACAAGTTTCAGTTAAATATAAAACTAGCAATAAAGAGACCCGCAGTTTAACAGGATTGCACAAGTGTTATTGTAAAAATGAAGAAACAAATGCTTAGATGGTTCGGGCACATGGAAAGAATGAGTGATGAAAAACTAACGAAGAAAATCTAAATAGAAGCCAAAAAAGACCAAAGCTGACTTATGAAGATGAAACAGACAGAGTGTTAGTTGACGGAAATGTCAAAAGCACCCGCATACCTAGGCGAAAATGTGTGAGGAGAATTATGAGATTCCAGGAGGCGAAAGAAATATGTAAGGACTGCAAAGCTTGGCGCTCCGTCCTGTCTGACTAACCCGTTAGGGATAACGTGAAGATATCTATGTATACAATGTATAAAACTAGCTATTTCTAATTACAACTTTTGTACACCATTATGCTTTTAAAAATGTATTTGCGATGGTGTAAAAATGTGAAAACAGTCGACATAATAAGGTATTTACTATTTATTAGTTTGATTAACGATTTTCTTTTCAAAAAGCATTATTCATGTCACAAAGACTTACAAACCAGTTTGTATAGAATATGACTTTGTATAATTTGTTAATGCCGATCAAAAAGTAACTAGACTGGTAAATTTTTCTTACTGACATGTGAAAAGTTGGACCGTAACGAATTACCTCCACTACGATGATTTATAAGGCCAGGTCACAATTATATGACGTATGATTGATGTAACTTAATCAATTTCATAGTAGAATAAATGCGATAATAATAACTTAGGGGTAGTTGTTTGTCGTTGGAAACATTGTTTTCGCTTGAAACTTCAAAATGTATTAATAAAAATATTTAAGAAAGAAATTGCGGAAGAAATTGTGGAGTCTTCTGCCTGAATATGGCGTGGAGGGCTCCTTACTGCAGGCTGTGAGGTCATTATATCGAGACCACAGAGCCTGTGTAAGGATAGACGGTGACATGTCGCCCTGGTTTGAAGTCTGTTCTGGTGTCAGACAGGGCTGCGTGATGTCTGCCTGGCTATTCGTGCTGTATTTGGACAGTTGCCTCCAGAGATTGAAAGGTAATATGAGTGGTATGGGATGTGGTGACACAGTAGTAAACTGCCTATTGTACGCTGACGATGCTGTGCTAATAGCACCATCAGAAGCAGAGTTGCAGACACTAGTCACGTGCATGAAAGAAGATTGTGAAGTAAAAGGATTGAAAATGAATGTGAACAAAACTAAGGTTCTGGTGTTTGAAAGAGAAGCGGAACAAACGAAATGTGTGATTAGTGTAAATGGAAAATGTCTAGAACAGGTGAATGAAATTGTGTACCTGGGGAGTGCGTTTTCGAGGGATGGAAGATGTGAGTTGGATGTGGAGAGACGGGTAGCAGCCGGCAATAAAGTGAACGGTGCTCTGTCCGCATTAGTGGGTAGTGTGAATATATCTAACACTGCTAAAATGGCCATCCACAATGCGGTGTTGGTGCCAACTTTGTTGTACGGCAGTGAGGCCTGGATATGCCCGAAATCGAGTGAAAGTATGATAAATGCTGTGGAGATGCGGTCTCTCAGAAATATGTGCGGTGTCACGCTTGCGGACAGGATAAGCAATTATGAGATACGCAGTATGACAGGGTTGCACAACAGTGTTATTGTAAAAATGAAGAAAGGAATGCTTAGATGGTTCGGGCACATGGAAAGAATGAGTGATGAAAGACTGACGAAGAAAATATACAGAGCAAAAGTGAGTGGTAAAAGAAGCCAAGGAAGACCAAGGCTGACTTATGAAGATCAAATAGCCAGAGTGTTAGCAGACGGAAATGTCAAAAGCACTCGCATACTTAGGCGAAAATGTGTGAGGAGAATGATGAGATTTGAGGAAGCGAAAGAGGTGTGTAAGGACCGCGACTCCTGGCGCTCCGTCCTCTCTGACTACCCCGTTGGGGACACAGCGTGAAGTTATGTTATGTTATGTTATGTAAAAATATTTAAACATACATAAACACGAAGGCACATACACGCTTAACCACCCGTCTGCGCCTTGTATATAATAGTTAGGTATACAGCGCGAAGACATGTAATACTCGTATGTATAACCAATTACACGTCTTATGCCCGATTTCACCAGTCTCCTAATTTTAGAAAACCCCTAATAAAAGGATAGGGGTCCGCTAACGATGATTTTGCGTTTCACGAAACGTTACGAGGCCCTATGTAGTTAAAAGATCTCTTTTTAGAAACTCGATTTTCGAATCCTTAACACTATATGACAGTTTTGTGTGATCGTTTTTGACAATATGGAGAATAATTCATGTAAAACAATACTATCTGTTACATCGATAAACTTTTGGAAACAAATAGTCACTATGGAAACATTAAAACGTCACATTACTATGTCTGACATTACTAGGGAACCGTTAGATTGATGAAAACGAACATTATCTAAGAATGGGTTTAGGGGTCCTCTCTCTAGGGGGTACATAGTTATGTGACGACTTAGACAGCATTGGTGAAAACGGGCATTAGAGCCCAAATTTGAATGAGGTTCAGGTTTCTATAGAGTAGCAGAAATAGTCATAAACAGTTTATATCGTAAAAGGGTAAACGTATAAAGAGCGCCGAACCCCACTAACAGCATAAAGTGGCGCACATCCATTTCCAACAATTTATCACTAGCCGGACGACTCGCGCCGCAATACCAGTTTAGAAGCCAGCCTTTACGAGCGTTGCTATGGCGGCCTTTACAGCTCACTCACAAACATAAACTACGACCTTTTTACCACAACACAGGTATATATTTAACAAAACAAAATATTCTCAAACTTAATGTGTAACATTTTATGAGTCTTCGCTTAGACATTCGTCATATTTTATTTAATTGGTGATTTTTTTATTTTTAAAAGGAAAAATGGTACCCTTATAAGAACACTCATTCGTCCGTTTGTCAGACGATTTTATCTGAAAACATGTAAAGTTTGTTCAGCACAGTGATACGTCTTGTAAACCCACATATGTTTATATACCACATATATATATGTATATATATGTAGTACTAATATCCAGTCCAGAAAACCAGTGAGGTAGTGATATATTAGTTTTGAAACAATATAATAGATTAGTGCTACGCAGTGCAACTACGCAACTCATTCTCGCACAAACATATTATAAATCGTCGTTTCTGCGTTCGAGTTACGAACATAAAATTATTATGGTATATGCAAATGAGAGTTTATTTCCAATTACGAACGAAATTCTTTTTATATTTCCTTGGAATTTTGAATTTGGAGTTATGAATTAAAATAATATATCGAGCTGCAACATTCATTGTGCGATTGTGATTAATATATTAAAAACATTACGAATACAAAAACTATATTAATATAAATAAATAATCTACATAAAAGTTATTGTCAAATAAAATATTCGAAGAAGAACTGAAGATGAACCATACTCAACCTCGATTTGATTATTCTTCACCTTTTAAGTTTACAGGAAAAATAACGAACCATAGGTAAACTACCTAAGCCTAGTTATTTTTTTTATTTAAACAAAAATTAAATATTATTGTTGGTAAGCGCATCACTTAAGAACGGGCTGGGCCAATTCGACAAATTTTTTTAAATGTTTGTAATAGTTCAATAAAGTTTATAGATAAAGAAAAACTGTGAAAGTGAAAATTCGGAAAAAACTGTGTGCTTTTACTATGGGATTTTAATTTAAATTTGGTCAGGACAACGTCGTCGGGTCAGTCAGTATTATTTTATTATAAGTAAAATATCGTACGAACCCTCTACACAAGTCGAACTTGCAGTTGAACAATAATTTTTCTCGAAACCGATGAAAATTACAGGATATTTCACTTTAAATATCTATACGTAAATCGTTGAGAATTAATGATCCTACACAGATTGTTACATTTGCTTCTAGCATCAAAATCTTCGCGCTTGTCACAAAATAACATGGTTGTCGCTAAATAGTGTTAAGCCATATTGTAAGACTTTTAACCGGTTTCAAAACTCTAAATGGAGCATACCACATTGTCCCTTTGTGAGAGGAATTCTACACTAAAATTGTCTTAGCAAAACTCTCAGCACCTACTTCGTAAAAAGTACATATTTTCTTCGTACCGTATAAATTTTGATTGGTGTTAAGGGCGAAAGTAATGTCACATTGTGATAATAACTGTTCTTGCTTTTCTTGTAGGTAAAATAAATGTACATTATCAATTTATATTTAAATATTAAATGTATTATTTTCATATACTATTTGTATGTACGAGTACATCGAAGTTCTACATATTTTCTTAACTTATTCATATTCGGGCATCTTAATATTCATGTGACACGTAAGCCTTCGAAACTAATACTGACAACACAATACATATCTTCACGCCGTATCCCTAACGGGGTAGTCGAGTGAACGGAGCGCCAAGCGTCGCGATCCTTACATACTTCTAATAATATAATTTATAGAAAATCAGATTAATTATGTAACTTCATTTCTTTTTGTTTGTCACCATAATAATTCTATGAACAAATTTAAATGATTGTTCTCTGAAGCGTTTATGTTAATCCAACGGACACCTTAAAATATTTCGTAACACGTTTTTACCAACTATTATTTTTATTCTAAGAACATGAAGTACTTCGATTGAATTTTTTGTACACTTTAAAAGAGAGGACGCGTTATACAAAGATTACAATCCAATGACGTCGCTATCTATGCTTAGACCTCTACGAAAGAAGGCTTGAGGAGTTTTAACATAAGCAACCGGGTCAAGTAGCTGATTCCCACTAAGAGCCATCGATATAGGTGAATGTGGGTGAATACTTTACGATTAAGCTGGGAAAAAAAGATTTTCCCGCAATTTGGGCTATTTAAATATTTTAATATTAAACAATATAAACATGTCTAAATACCTACCCTATTATCATTGGTTTCATAAAGATATCGTAATGATGTTTACCCTATTAAGTAACTGGGACCCTGGTATTTAAAAAAATACAATTTGCAACAAAATTCACTCGGTAGTTCTTCAGTGAAGCTTTAGCAAACAAACATGCAACATTTCTAAACATACTCGTTTTTTTGTTTTTCAATTAAATATCCATTATGTCTACGCCAATCGCTTTTACATGATTAAAATTTTGAATGTTCATAGACACATTACGCCAGTTATTAGGTAGGTATATGCTTAATAAATTGCAAGTTCATTGCTATAAATAATAGTCGTAAAAGCCTGTACACATCACGTTGTTGGGCACAATAAGCCTTCTCGCACAAAAAAAAAATATTGTGAAACTAGTTTAAATTCCACCACGCGGGCTCAAATTAGGAAATTAAAAAATAATATTGATGTTAAAATTTGCTTCGACGTTAATCAACTACTAATCATTATGAGCAAGAGTTGGCTGACAATAAACAAGTCGAAATATTTTCCAAGCTGCACCAAGCCCGTATAATCGACGACACCCACACTTCTCAGCACGAGAAACTGCCATAACTCAAGGAATATGTTCTTAATGGGTAATAACGATAATGATTTGTTAGGTTGATTGAATTAAAACAGAGATACAGTGACAGTCCATTCTAATGATTTACCTCTATAAGTATAAACTGTATTGAGTCGTCCTAGCCACTTAGATATTACATAGATTATATTACTATCTTTTTCCGCATAGTAATTTTAAAATGCAGTTGAACTTACAAGCAACTACTATTGCAACTAAATGTTTAGTGTTGTGTAATAAATATACAACTATACGTTTACAGATATCTACGTAATCAAACGCAATAATGTAAGCGTAAAAAGGTTCTCAATTGATTTTATATATTTCAATAAAGAGCGCTCGCAAACAATTTGTCTTGGAAATAGAACGTAATTTTATTTCTTGATTGAAAATACGTTTGTTGTGAGACTAAAAATAAACAATAGAGAATGAATAAAATATGTTGTTTTGTTTTGTAGAAAATTTAATCTGATTTACATGTAGGTGTCCTATACAGTTTTTAGTACATATGTATACATATTTGGTAGGAAAATAAAATGCAAAAAAAAGGTAAAACTGAAACGCACTTTACTTTTTCACAACACTCGTAGTACCGTCAAGGCACAATTTGGCGGAATAAGCTCCATGTGATATTCAGATTGTTTAGGGTTGATATATAGCAAAAGCATGAATTGAAAAAGTACGACATAATTATTTTATTTAAATATTTATTGTACGTACACATTATTTTTCTATTTGGCCGAGCACACATGGTATACAAAAAAAAAGTTACTCGTAGAGAAGATGAACAAAAGGTACAGTATCTTTCTAGTAGATTTCTTCCAGCAGACCCGCGAGAGTGACAGTTTCATGGAAAAAAGATGGACACTGTGTGTACATGTGTAACATAAGTAAATAAAATATAGAAAACGTACGTGTGTTCTTATAATATACTTAAATGCATAATAAATAGATACATATGACATATATATATATATATGCACACACAAACATATCGTCTAAACATTCCTTTCTTCATGTTTAAAATAACACTGTCGTGTGACCCTGTCATACTGCCAATATCAAAAACCCTTACATACTTACCTAGACGAAAATGTGTGAGGAGAATGATGAAATTTATGGAGGCGAAAGAAGTATGTAAGCATCGCTACACTTGGCGCTCCGTCCTCTCTGACTATTACCCCGTTGGGAATACAGCGTGAAGATATGTATGTACGATGTACGTATGTCCGTATAAATACTGCTCTTTAACAGTGCATTTGAAACACGCGTTGGACTGTATTTATTCACATCCTTACACACACATATTAATAAAATGATATAATAATTATATTAATGTAACAACCGCGACGCTTGGCGCTCCGTCCTCTTTGACTACCCCGTTAGGGATACAGCGTGAAGATATGTATGTACATCTATGTATATGTATGTATGTATAATTATATTCAAATATTGTACCTAAATGAAGAAATAAAATTAAGGTATACGGATAATAAAAAGTTGCTAAGAAATAAGAAATATTCACGAACTCGACAACCCTAGATGCGAATGTCGAAAGAAATGGTTTCATTTCAATATCTACCTTGGAAACGAGTGAAACTGCTCTGTATATTATGTTATGTTAGAGTTAAGGTATACTATATTGTTGGATTAAAAATATACATTGGTCCTTCTATGCTTTTGTATTTATGAATTTATAGTACGATGCGACTCATATTTCGTTTTCACATTATATTTATTTATTTAGATCTATTCTTTCTTTCTTTTTATTTCTTACCTACTATCACTTTTGTACTTTAAAACTCCCAAAAATGTAAAAAATACTAACTATTATCCAATATAGTATTTCCGAATTCGTTGAGTACAGCATTAAAAAAATTTTGGTTATTTGTCAAGCGTTTTGTTTTTAATTTGCATGTCACTTATAGGTTGTCTATATCCCTAGATCAAATTAGTATCATAAATCACTTCACTCTAATCTACATATATATATATATATAATGAAAGTTTTTTTCTTTGACTGCGATAAACTTGAAAACTACTGGACCGATCGGCATGGGACCATGACTATTCGACGCGGAATTAGTTGTAGATGGTTATAGGCTACTTATTTTTTGAACTCCATAGACCCTTCACCATTTTTCAAACAAAAATGTAATATTACGTATAAAATTTTCAATTACGCCCAGCGCAGCGGGCGGGAAACGGCTTGTATTATATGTAAATGTTACAATTAATTACAACAGAATAATAAAAATAGTTATTTACGATACTAAGTGCGGTAAGCGGTTTTTACAATCGAGTAGACGAATGTAAGTCCGAGACGAAGTGAAGGGCTTACAATCGTACAAACAAACAATATGCATGCAGATGTACATGATACTTCATAAAAATCCGAAATGGTAGTAAAGTGATAATTCATAAGTCAAACTCGAATTGCGTTGTTGATTTGCTATCTTCCTCTCAGTAATTTCATTTATGACACAAGTAAAAGTAAATTTATTTTTAGAGATTTTCAGTAATACCTACCTAGTTCAGAAAATGTGGCGCTATTAAATTTTAAAATACGGTCACTTTTATCACAAATATGCGCATCCATACTTCCGTACTATCCATACTTCTATACTAATATTATAAATGCAAAAGTCTCTCTGTCTGTCTGTCTGTATGTCTTCCTGCCTGCTTCGTTTTCACGGCTAAACCGCTGGACCGATATTGATGAAATTTGACATGGAGATAGTTTGACACCAGGATACGGACATAGACTACATTCTTTTTCAAAAATCGACCCTTAAAGGGGTGAAAAAGAGGATGAAACTTTATAGGGGAAATGCTAAACCGCTGAACCGATTAAGATGAAATTTAGTACAGAGATAAACCTTTTCCATTAAAAAACATAGCCTTCTTTTTTTTTAAATCTACCTCTAAAGGGGTGAAAAAGGGGATGAAGCTTTATAGGGGAAATATTAAACCGCTGAACCGATTGTGATGAAATTTTATAGAGATGAACCCGAAAACCCAGTTTGTAACCGAAAACAAATGTTTCTCTCGTTTTCAAAAAACGACATGTGGTTTTTTATGTATGTGACGTCATCATAAATCAAATATCACCATATTGCTCCATAATAGGGAATAACTTTTTTGTTCAACATCAACAATATAGGTATCAAATAAAATGGAATACGCAGGGGATGATTTCTGTCTTTGTGACGTCATCATAAATCCAATATGGCAGATGTTTCATAATAGGATTTCATTTTTTTGTTCAACACCAACAAAATGGGCATCAAACGAAATGGAATACGCAGGAGAAGGTTTCTGTATATGTGATGTCATCATAAATCCAATATAGCGAATGTTTCATAATAGAAAATAACTTTTTTGTTCAACACCAACAATATGAGCATCAAATGAATTTGAATACGCAGGAGAAGGTTTCTGTATATGTGACGTCATCATAAATCCAATATAGCGGATGTTTCATACTAGAAAATAACTTTTTTGTTCAACACCAACAATATGGGCATCAAATGAAATGGAATACACAAGAGAAGGTTTCTGCATAATGTGACATCATCATAAATCCAATTTAGCCATATTGTTCCACAATAGGAAATAACTTTTTATTCAACACCAACCATATGTGCATCAAATGAAATGGAACACGCAAGAGAAGGTTTCTGTATATGTGACGTCATCATAATTCCAATATAGTGGATGTTTCGTAATAGAAAATAACTTTTTTGTTCAACACCAACAATATGAGTATATGGGGTAGCCTAGGTAACCCGGAGAGGTCACGAAAAAATTTTTCACGCAGACGTAGTCGCGGGTACAGCTAGTAACGTAATATAAAGAACAGAAATGTCTATGTTTACAACTTTGTTCATCCATAATGAACGTCTAGTTACTAAAAATACTTTTTATTTTGTTCATTGCTTGCGTCGGATTAAGGAACATATAAAGCACACAGAAAATCGTAAGAAATTAAAATATAATTTTTAAACACAATGGAATACTCTGGGACCAGTGGTAGCGAAATTGGCCATTGTAATTTTATGTACATAAAAATTGCCTTTTCTCACACAATTGTTTGGATAAGTAGTTAGATTTTATGATCCTGTTCTTGCAAAAACAAAATAAAATACGCGTCTTCGACTTTTTATAAACTAGCAGACTGAACATTGCTGCTCAAAATGCGTGGCAGCTTTGCACACATAAAAAATGCACTGACACTAATACATTATTAGGGATGTAATAGGGTACTTTGTGGAAAAAAATAAAACAACTGCAAATTATTATAAGTTATTTATTTATCAGTTGTCACTGATAGGCCTAGGGCTTCAAATAGGGCTATCCCCACATAAGTGTTCTTTATTGTTTTTCTATTCTAATATTGTAGAGAGGTAAACTTATTATTAATAAATTATTATTAACTTACAATTATTGTAATAAATAAAAATTATTAATCTGACAAAAATAGTCATTCAAGGACATTTGTATTATTGGCTATTGCATAAAATGTGAAGACAATCATCATAAGATATTAATTATATAAAGCACTAGACTTTACCCGGGACTTCGACTGAATTTTAGAAATTAAAAGTATCCTATATGTGATTCCAGGTATTCTATCTTCGATTTCCAGGTAAGCTATCTCCGTGTAAAATTTCGTAGAGTGATTTGGTTGTGATTGTATCGCAAACATTTCACATTCATAATATTTGTAGGTTTTGATCGTACTCATATTAGCAATTACAGAACAACAGCATAAAGCTTACTTTTGAAACTACATTAGTTCTAATCGATAGCCCAGGAAAATATTCGGGACGCTGAAAATTTTAATAATGTATTATGTAATGTTTATAGTAATACTTTTTATTCAGAAACTTATAGACCATTTGTTTTATTACACTTTTTTAGACTCTCACGGTTTGTATCCATTATAACAATAAATAAACGGGTTCTTACCGCGATATTAATTATTTTTGAGTTTCACGATATTTCGATGCTGTTGTAAGCAACATGTTCACGGGTTAACTGGCGAGACTGCGGGTGGATATTTGCACATATTTCAGTCTACCCTCTTTCCGGCTTGTAGTTGTTATATTTCACCATCGCTTCTGTCCCCTCGTCCTTACACACTCATTTGTTTTATTTTCAATAATCAATTATTTATTTTACTGGACTTAAATAAATAAAGAAACTTAGTTCTCTAACAATATACGCGAAGGTGAGCTTATGTATATATAAGATCTCTTTTAGCTACTCTATGGTGATGAAACATATAATTATGAGTGAGCAACGAAAGTGCAAGCTAAGAAATTAAAATTGAGAAAAGAAATTAAAAATATAAATACTTAAACAACTCACATAATGTAATACTGACATATTATGTACTGACAACAGTACATCAACCATAGCGTTTTTATTAAAATAAAGTTCCTGTTCTGATAACATTATAGTGCAAAATTGTTATACTTGATGTGTCGTTGACTATTCATTAGAAGCACCCACACAAATAAGTGGATGTATAATACATAAAATACACTTTAAGGTATGAGATAGAGAACATGGAACTTATTAGTGAAATGATAAATGTAGTGTGATTCTATAAACAATAAGGTGCATTCGGCTATTTCCGGAAATCGGGTTATTCCGATAATTACCTATTTCTACTAAACGCGACTGTATTTTTTGCTCTAAAAACTTCAAGATCTTAGACTGTATCTTATTTCACTCCCCCGCTTTAGTCGACTCAAGTTACTTTAAGTAGAATATATTTATCTGGTGTTATGTTGTTGTGATCGAGTGTTTTTTTGATTTGTAACTAAAAGAGATTAAACCTTAAACTAAAATTTTAAAAAGTCCGTTTTTCAGTGTCATTCAGAATTAACCGACTATTTCAGAATTGCATTTGCGTAGGGAAAAAGCAAAAGTTTTTTGAAACAGTTATATTCACAAAATCTGATGATATTTGACAAAGCTATTGAAATAGAGTATACGAAAGCACTGGTCAACAAATTTTTGTAACAAGAGAAGTGACTACCAATTTTGGAATACTTACCTACCCTCATTATAACACCGTATTTATTTTGTTTCGATCAGGTCTAGTTTTTGTGTTACAGTTAGTTACCCGTAAAATTAAACTTTAACCGTTGTACCTTAACTTTTCAATTCTAGATATATTGTATTATTAAATCTGAAAATATGCAACATTAATATTCAAGAAGGGAAATACATTGCCAGCAGAATATTAAAAAATCTTAAGGTTTCTGAGAATTAGAGCGTCAAAATATAACTATTTCGCATAAAAATGACCATAGGGTTCTTAAGGTCTAAATGTTATCTTTCTTTTGCTATTTAATTGTAATGTTATTTGTAACGTCTTAAGGTCTTAAGGTAATTAAACGTTAGCTAAAAATATAGTCTCACTAGAGAGTGCTTTTACGTCATATTTTGTACAATTCGGCAAATAAAAACGGTAAGGTACGAATTTAAGCCAATTAAAGGTATGACAAACATTGTGATACCACTTTCTAGAATTATGAACATTCGAATGAATCGAAATAGGTTATGTCGAGATCGGTAAATGGAAAACTTATGGAATATAATTCCGTCTTTGGCTAGATAAGATGTGGCGGATTTTTCGTTGCACCTCCTGACGGTATAAGACGACAATTTTGCGGAGCACTTGACGCAGTAAATTCGATTATAGAAATGGTAACAAATCGATTCAAAACTAGTTTGGCTATTAATGTTTTTAAACTTTCACGACTTGTACACATCTTACAATATTTACTAACGGGTCTATGTCGCGTTTATACTTTAAGGCTAGATACCTATTTTATCCCGACGTTTCGACCGGATTGCACCGATCGTGGTCACGGGCAGACTGCTGAGGATGAATGACGTCTTCGTAGCGTGCGGTTTTTTGCCTCTACCCACACTCATTCAACGCATTTCTTAATTTTTGTTATTGTCACTGTCGGTACTTCGACAGTGAGTGTGTCCGGAGCTGGAAAACCGGACGTCGCCAATGTGTAGATGTCGTTAGTGTGGTGTGTCGAAGTACCGACAGTGACAATTACAAAAATTAATAAATGCGTTGAATGAGTGCGGGTAGAGGCAAAAAACCGCACGCTACGAAGACGTCATTCATCCTCAGCAGTCTGCCCGTGACCACGATCGGTGCAATCCGGTCGAAACGTCGGGATAAAATAGGTAACTAGCCTTAAAATATAAACGCGACATAGACCCGTTAGTAAATATTGTAGTTTGGCTATTTTTTTTACTTATACCTTGACAGAGGGGAAAGACTGTGAATCGCGACTCCCGTTGTAGGTACTCAATAAGCAACTCTGATTAGCTGTTAATGTAAAAACTGGCTAAGAGCAAATCGTACTTTGCACAATTAGTATTCCGTTTGTCAGTTGTTAACTCGTTACCAACCGCACCGCCAACCACTAAATGAAGTTTGTCGTAGAGCTTTCTCATAATGAATAATAAGATAAACAGACTTTAAAATAACGACACTGAAAATAACTTCGTATACGCGATACATACAAATATCTTTTTAATTAAATTTATCAGTTACTGAAGTCGGTGCTATGTCTACCAAACTAGTAAACTTTCTGTTATTCTGTTTGATTCTGTTTGACACAGACTTTAACAACTGTAAAAAATTATATTTGTATTTTGAATCGTATTTATGAAATTATTTGACATTAGTTTTGATTAGTAATTAAGATAATTATTTTGTACTTTTCAGTGTTTTTATTTTGAAATCGGTTTAACTTGTTTTTTTAAAGTTGTTTATTTTTCCCAATAGAGCAAACATTGGCCTAAACAAATATCTACGGTAGGTCTACAACTCGGACTACTCTGAAAATATAAAATATGTATGTACGCATCAACTTGCATCCTTTTATTAAAAAATATTGCCAACCGCAAAATAAAGTTTGTTATGGAGGTTCTTTTATATAGAGACTAGGTCACGTAGATTTCTGGAATATTCGTATCGATTCGTATCGATATTTGGAATTTTGAGATTTTGAGAATTTTGGAAGAAATAGGTATATATTTTACGTATAAGAATTCATCACATAAAATGGATTCCGCAAAGTAACACCTATCCAGTATATGAATAATAATATAATATATTTTGAAATTAACGTCTGTCATTGGGCCGCTATCGCCACCTATAAAGCATAATTCACCTTGCACCGTGTCGGGGCCGGGCCGTGCCACGAGTGGGGCATGCTGAAACATCTATAATATACTTTTGTATGAAGTAATTCATGGTCAACCGGGCCAAGTCCGTGCCACGGCCGGGGCACGGTCCGGCGACAACAACGACGAACTACAACGAACTAAATTGCATTACACACTTAATTTCATCTCTCAAGCGATAAATGGAAACTAATAAAAATATAAATGAAAATTAAAATAAAAAATGGGCAGATGCTTGACAACACTCAGTATACTATAAGTGGATACAGACGTGCAATAATTACTTATAAATAGCCGGGTGTAACATGAATTATAAGCCACGTTCGGTTCGCTACGACGGCTTCTACGTTCGGTTCGCTACGACGGCCTGCAGGGTCTAGTGGCGAATGGAGGGTCGTGTTAGTCGGTTCGAGCCCGACACTATCCGGCAGAGGTCCTCACGTTCTCTTCTGAGGCGTGAGGAGCGGTTGGGTGCTCGTGCGGAATTTTTTCACTTCCAAGAAACAAAAAAAAAAGAATTATAAGCCTAGCCGACGCACGGTTGAATCGACACGGCACGGGCAGGGCCCGGCCCCGACACGGTGTAACGTGAATCATGCTTAACTATTTCACCTGTACCTGTTAATTTTTCACCTGTAAACACAACTCGGCTTTTTCAAATTTTAGCTGTTTACGTCAGGCTCCACTAGAAACGTATACGATAGACAAAAACGTACACTGAAATGATTTTACAAGTTTTTATTTTTTTTTATTTTGTATACTAGTATACTAAAAATGAAATAGTCATATTCCATTGTAGAAAATTAGCCGATTAACACAATCATATCTTTCACATATGTATGTACGTTACAAAGAAGACACATGTACAATTTATGTAATACGAAGTCGTTTTTAATCGGGCTTAATGCGGGTCCGCCTATAACGAGGCGAAACAAGTCTCAATTTAAAGCCTTGTTGCCTAAGTGGCTTACACTTCGCAGAGGTTTCATGCGTAATTTAACTTTGACGATAAAAAATACTTTGTACTGTCCATGAAATAAACCAGCTTAAAGCTAGGTATGAATGAAACAATAATTATTTATACTATAGATTTATTTACATTTGTAACTTGGTTGTACATGTGTAACTGGTGCTAACTTGGTTGCTAACGAAGACACTGAAGTTTATTGCGATATAACAGTACAACCTTGTACAACACAAAGTACAAAAGTACACGTGAGTACATGCGCACAACATAAAATCACGTTGTTGGTAGAAGTCTTATGTCAATCTATGTCAATACCGTCAATACTAAAACGTTGACAGCGCCGACGTGAATTGCACTGACATACCCGTACCCGCTAAAAATCCTTGCCAGTTTAGTGTTAAATAAATAGGCAAACATTAAACTATCACATTTGGTATCATAATATCGTAATTTGCTTGTTACTAAAACATCATAACTTATAATTCAAATTCATAATACTTTTATTATTCAAGTCAGTCTCCATAAATCGTTAAAATCTCAACACTATGTTAAGGGTCCAGTAGAATATAGCTACGGTATCGTTATTGGTTATTTGCCTCCGATCGCAGGTGACTTCTGAAGCCACTTACTCTTGGAAAATGACCCCACGTTTACTTTTACTTCGAGAAGTTCTTCACTTTTCGCGATCCCGAAGAGAACGGCAATTGGTTGGGTCCACGTTGCCGCAATGCAAGGGTAATCGAGGGGTCGCTCGGCTCTCCCCGAGACTACGCTTCAACATAGCGCTAGGATGCTCTGGTGCGTTATGTATGAAATCCTAGGATCAACGAACATGCTTCTGACATCTCCCAAGTAGTAAAAAAAGGTTAATATAACCATATATATATATAAATAAATATATATAAATAAATATAATTAACGTCCATGGAATTTAGCTAGATACAATTTTTGTCAATAAGTCACTCAATATTCCAAGCGTCCATTCCTTTATTAATTAAATGACTCCTTAAAAATTCTATTAAAATCTAGGAAGTATTTATTACTGTTTTATCGCTAAGTTATCATACAAATAGCGCAATATTTTTTTCAAATATATATATATTTGATATATATTATATTTGCTAAGCTACAAAATAAGTACATTAATCACGTGAAATATTCTTTTATCAAAGAGAATCATTATGCATTCTCAGGCAATTTTGCTTAGAAAATATCCACATCGCTATATCCAATCAGTTATTTCCACCTTGATTAAACACGATTGTATTTGTATTGTAGGTTAACATAAAAAAACTACCACCTATTTCAGCATAGAGAAATATTATTATACCAACATACTATTACTATTGTTTTCGTTACTGTATATTATTTATATTTGTAACTGTTTCAAAAGCACGTAATGGATATATACGTCACAGTTTTTTTTTTTCAAATGGCTTTTTTATGTAATTTCTTAATAATTTATATGCCGAATACTTGTCCCTTTAGATATAAACTACGGTAGATAACGTACGTATAAAAGTCAAGAAAATGGTGTAATAAGGTTTTATAATTAAATGTTGCTACATACATTAATATTATAGATTGTTTACAATCACAAAGATACAATGTATACATGCAATATCCTTGGGAGAATCTGAAAACAATATATCAAATTAATCATTTGTCAGTCGTATGTATACGTTCTTTCTTATATATTGCTGCGTCATTAGTCATTACATTGTGTTTCGATCGAGACGGATATTATGTTTCGACTGCGGTGTCATCTATAAAGCCTAGTAAAAACAACTTGTTAAAACCATAACACTAAGTTTTTGTAGAAAGCTATAACAAATAGTTTCTAGGAAAATCGTACAAAAATGTGCATATTCATCGAAACGTTAGCACGCAAGTACAACACACACAAACACTCGCGATGATGATAATCCGTTCCAATCAATGACAAAAAGCTATCGTTCTAGCACTGGAACGGTAATATTATATTTAAACTTATAATTATTGCATATGCACAGTTTACTACGAATTCGTTAAAAGGAGACGTAATACGAGTATACGTCGCATAAATGTCACGTTTTCGTAGTATTTACTATTGGGATAAAAGTGAAACATCCATGTTTTATTTTCTTTATTACAAAGTCACACAAATATATACAGTCAGTCTGTCTAAGAATTTACTGTACTTGGGTATGGTTTATGTAAATTGAAAAACTTTGTAGAAAACACTCCCTAGAGTAGGTACATTATGCAGATATTGCAGATTGTAAAATAAATGTTAATTGAAATTATTATTATTATATAATAATGGCTACTGATGTTACTTGTGTAGTTATTTATTTATTTCTTTTGCGTCAGTTACAGTAAAAAAATCAAGTATGTAGTTATGCATTCCGGTAGTAGACATGAGACAATAACAATACAGACTTAAGCTGTAAAACTGCTGAGTAGTACTTGGCTTCTCGGTAAGTCGACCGGAATACACAACAGATAAGAGTCTCTCCAGCGCTTTAGGATTAATAAAATAAGCCAGTCTTAATAAAGCTCCCAGTTGTATCGGACAACAATTTAATTTTCTCTTCTTTTTAAAAACACAAAATCGCGGCTCCCAATCTTGACTGGCGCAGCCGGTAGGATTGCTGGGTTTCGTTCGTGTAAGGTAAAAGTACGCTATCGCGAGTGTTAACCAATTCGGGCGCATTTTCTCTAAAAATCAGAGATCGTGCCCTACAGCAATCCGTACGAACCAAATAAATTTGTCATTATTGCGCGCGGAAAATTAAAAGAAGAGCAGACCACTAGCTACAATAGAAGGATGAGAGCGGGTGTACTGTGAGTAGAACTTTTCGCATATCCATCCCTGTCCTCAGCTATTTCTGTTTGTTAGACCCAAATAATCGTTATTTGATTTTCTTTATAACGTACCAACTTCGTCGTTATAACTTATAATTTGTAATTTTAATAATTTTATTTAGGTAATTAAGTAAGTATTGAAGTGTATTAATATTAAAAATAAGAAAAATGGAACAAATTAGAATAGTACCGAAAGATTTACTATGTATTATTCCAAAGTTCGAAGGCGAAGAAGGCTTATTAAACTTATTCATTAGAAAGAGTCAGTACATTTATAACGGTTTTGCGGACACCAGTAGCGCCACTCAACAGGCCTATGTGTTCCATGCGATCACAAGTAGGCTAGTAGGTAGAGCCGCGGCCCTTTTGAGTGAGCGTGAAGATATAAACTCATTTGATAGACTTAAGGAAATTCTTATTCAACATTTCGGCGACCCGCGCTCGGAAGAGTGCATTGCTATCGAACTGGAACAAATGAAAATCAAATCCGGTGAATCGTACATTGATTTTTGCCACAGGATACAGCATACGCGTAGTACTTTGTTCGCGAAAGTCAATTTACTAACTGATGAGGGTTTAAAAGTCTCAAAAATGATCATATATAACAATACAGCGCTTAACGTATTTTTGTATAATCTGCCTGAAGATTTGATTCGTATTGTGCGTCTAAAACAGTGCCCTAGTTTAGAAACCGCTTTGAGTATTGTGTCAGAAGAAGTAAATTTCATGAACCAATACAATGCTAGAAATAAATCTCGTCAGAGTTCGACACCCCAAAATTTTAAGCCACCACCAGCACCCAACCCTGTAGTAGTGCCTAATAGTAATCCTAATTTCAAGTTCGGTAATATCGGTTTTAACCAACACGGTCAAGGACCCAGCCAGAACTTTAAATTTGGTATTCCTCAGCCTCAAGCTCAAGGTTTTAGGTTTGGCCCCAGGAACCCACCAAATATCAGTGGTTTTAGGTTCAATCAGAATCCAGGTCCTCATAATTTTAAGTTTGGTATACCGAAACAACCTAATTTTCCACAACAAAGTCAAGGCTTTAGGCCACCCATGAATAGTAACTTTAGCAAGCCAGTTGCAGGCTTCGGGCAACCCCAACAGAATTTTAAATTCGGCATTCCAAACCAAAATTGGCAGCCTCACAAACCCACGCATAATGCGGATGTCTCCATGCGTACAGCTCGCCCTTTAAGGCAAAATATGTTAACTGCTCCTGTCGATGACGACCATTTGTTCTATAATCATGAACTGGTGGAGCCATCGCCAGATAACTGTGATGAACAAAACGTCGTTGCGTACGAAGAAAACTATAACCCAGAAACGCCGAAAACGCAGACATACTACGACGAAGCCGGCGAAGTTTACAATTACTCTGATCCAAACAGTGCTGAAAATTTTTATGTACAGGCCTCTGCTATAAACCGGAAATAATCCAGATAAATTGCGATTCACTTCTTAAACTACCACATATAAAGATACCAGAAATTAAAGGCCGTTTCATGATCGACACAGGAAGTACTAGATCGTTCATAAGCCCTGCTAAAGCGAACGAATATTTTACAAAGTTTAAATTGTATGAACCTTTCGAGGTAATCAGCACACATGCTCGTAGTCAACACGATGAGGCTATTTACATCCCTATGCTGAAAACATTCAAAAGCTTAGGGAACCACAAATTTTATATCTTTGATGTAGATGCTCGATACGATGGCTTGATAGGTTCCGATCTTCTGAAACAGCTGGAAGCAAAAATAGATATGAAAAACCAGATATTGCAAACACCTACCACAAACATACCCATCATATACAATCCACCATACGAGGTAACTCTGGAAGCCAGAACAGACACGCGAACTAAGGTACCCACCGACCTGCGAAATGGTGAAGCCGTTCTGGACTTCATTGATTTTGGACAAGGAGTTAGAATGCCGAGTGCCATTGTAACTTGTATAGATTCGTTCGCGTACAGTGTAATACAAAATGCCTCGGAAGATAGAGTAACCATCACTTTTGCGAAACCTTTAAAAGTAACCAAATATGAAAGAGAAGAATGCGTAGTGAATGCGATATCGAATGAGAGTGAAATTGACAATCTATTAAGACAAAATTTAACTAAGTTGCGTTTAGAGCATGCTAATGAAGAAGAGCGTCAGAGCATTGAAAAGCTTTGCTATGAATACCGAGACATATTTCATTGTGAGGGTATACCATTGAGCTTCACAAACCGAGTTCAACATGAAATCAGAACCAAGAATGAAGACCCAATATTCATACGGCCATATAGACACCCACCCGCGTATAACGCAGAAATACGAAATCAAGTTGATAAGCTGCTTGAAAATGATGTAATTAGGGAATCACACTCTCCGTGGAGTGCTCCAGTTCACCTCGTCTCTAAGAAACGTGATGCCTCTGGGGAAACCAAATATAGAATGGTCATTGACTATAGAAGACTAAATGAAATTACAACAGACGACAAGTATCCACTTCCAAATATATCAGACCTGTTTGATAAATTGGGCAAGTCAGTGTATTTTACCACCATCGATCTGGCAAGTGGATACCACCAAATAGAGGTCAAAGAAGAGGACAGATTCAAAACAGCGTTCTCTACACAGGCCGGACATTATGAGTTCAAGCGAATGCCATTTGGACTTAAGACAGCCCCTGCCACCTTTCAACGGGCTATGGATAATGTCTTGAGAGGTCTTCAAGGCCTGCATTGCCTGGTTTATCTCGATGACATTATAGTCTTTTCCACGAGCCTGCAAGAGCACATTGAAAAATTGCGCATGGTCTTCGACAGACTTAGGAAAACCAACCTTAAGGTAACATTAGACAAGTGCGAGTTTTTCCGTAAGGAAGTTCTTTATCTTGGTCATTTGATTACAAAAGAAGGACTCAAACCGAACGACGATAAAATACACGCCGTCCTAAACTTTCCTATCCCGACGACCACAACACAAATCAAAAGTTTTCTAGGATTAGTCGGATATTATCGCAAATTCATTAAGGACTTCGCTAAAATAACTCGCCCACTTACGCAGTGTCTTAAGAAACGGAATAAGATTGAACAGTCAAAGGAATTCGTCGCAGCTTATGAAACATGTAAGGAACTGCTGGTTAATGCCCCCATTTTGCAATTTCCGGATTTCACGAAACCGTTCATTCTTACCACAGACGCATCAGACTATGCAGTCGGGGCAGTACTCTCCCAAGGTCCAATAGGTACGGACAAACCAATAGCTTACGCCAGCCGAACCTTGAATGATACTGAGTCACGATACAGTACCATAGAGAAAGAACTACTGGCAATAGTCTGGGCTGTTAAACATTTTAGGCCCTACCTTTACGGAAGACGGTTCACTATCTATACCGACCATAGACCACTGGCATGGTTAAATAACATGAAAGAACACAATAGTAAACTCACGAGATGGAAACTGCGTCTTGCGGAATACGATTACGATATAATTTACAAAAACGGCAAACAAAATTGTGTAGCTGACGCCCTGTCGCGGATTAAGGTCAATGCAGTAGGAGGCGAAGATCAGTCTATGAAGGTTAACGTTGACGAAGAGGAAAGGCTACAACGACATTTAGATGAAATAATTAAAGAAATAGAAGGATTGCGAACGGGAACCAACGAAAGAGACGAAAGTACTATAGTCATATCATCAGACTCAGAAAAAACCATTTCAATTCCTTCTCCTACGAGTAGCACCATCTCGGCGTCTGAAACGTCACAAACTGTACACTCAGAATTTAACACAGACACGTCCGGAATTCCTATTTTAAATGAAGCCATAGATACCAAGCCTAACCAAATGTTAATATTCACATGGCATAGGGAAGAATTAACAGTAAAAGATTTATCGAGACCCAAGCAAAAGGTTTTAGAGGTCCATTTACCTTTAAATAGACCTGAATTAGTAAAACAATTCCTTAAGGAATATATCGATCCAAAGATAAGACACTTCATCTACTTTGAGCATGATACACATCGAAAGCAATTTGTAGACGCGATTATCACACTCTTCAAGAAAGACACAATTAAGATTTTCGAATGTACGCAAAGAGTGGTGTATGTGGAAGACGAGAAGGAGCAAAAGGAAATAGTAACGAAATATCACATAGGAAAAACTTGCCACCGAGGTATAAAAGAAACCGTAATGCATTTGAAAAGAACATATTTCTGGAATAACATGGATATAACAGTTGCAACTATCATAAATGCTTGTGAAAGCTGTAAGGCAATGAAATATGATCGTAAACCAATAAAACCTGAACTGCAGCTTACGCAAACACAGACAAAACCTTTTCAAGAAATTTTCATCGATGTCTTTACCATAGAAGGAATATCGTATTTGACACTCGTGGACGCTTTTAGTAAACTGGGTCAAGCGATTGAAATAAACAATAAAACAACACCTGAAGTAATAAGAGCACTATTAAAGTATTTTTCCATGTATGGAGTACCATGTCGAATCAGCGCTGATTCCGGCATGGAATTCAACAATGTTCTCATGAAAGAGACTCTAAGCTTCTATAAAATTGACTTACACATAGGTACCCCGCATAATCCAAACTCTATGGGGCTTATCGAACGTTTCCATTCGACTTTAACAGAAATTTATCGACTAGCCAAATATGAGTACAAAATTACTGATGCCGTCGCTACAATGACGTACGCACTAATGGCCTATAATCAGTCCATTCATTCAACTACAGGCCTTACTCCTTTTGAGGTCGTATTTGGACACACAGACTCGACCAGTCCCTTTAACGTAGAGTTCAGCAAAGACTATACACAAAAATTGGTACAAGATCACAAGAAGCGTACAAAATACTTATATGAGTACTTAACGAATAAAACGATAGCGAAGAAAGAAAAGATTCAGGAAAAACATGGAGGTGAGAAAGATTTTAACGTAAAAGAAGGAGATACAGTATTTATAAAAGGAGTAAACGAGAGGAGAGGTAAGCATAAACCAAGATATAAAAGGGCGGAAGTAATAGGAGACATAGTTAGGAATATCGTACCAGTTAAGTGTAAAGGTCGTGAAACTAAAGCACCTATTAAGGATCTAAAACGTCCTTCGCAGGTTCGTCCTGATCCTGAAGTACGCGCCAGCAGCCCTGGCCCTTCTACTTCAGCGGATCGACCACAACCCTGGGCTACTCCCGATTAAAGCAGGACAAGCCTTAATTAGTAATGATAAGTGGACTATTGTTAAGATTTTAGATTTAAGTTTAATTCGCGAAGATTTAGAGTTTAATATAAATAGATATGCTAATTTAAATAGACACGTTAAAAAATATTTCGGAAAGAAACATTTTAGTTCAGACTTTAACGATATAAAAACTCAGACCGATTATATAAAAAATATGGCGATAGAAAAACTAAGTCAATTATTACCATCAAAAAGACACAAACGTGGCCTTCTGAACCCCCTTGGTTCTCTTATTAAATTAATATCGGGTAATCTAGACAACGAAGATGCAATAAGGTACGACTCATTGATAAAAGACGTAACACTGAGGCAAAACTCGATAAATAGAAAGTTCACGGTAGTCGCTGAAATGGTGATGTCATTTGTGAATATTACGAATAGTACCAGATACAATTTCGTTCAGTTGGACAAAGCGATATGGGATATTAGAAAGCAGTTGAACGACACTAACAATAAGCAAAACGAGTTAAAAGTTTTTAACATATACCATTTATTTTTACATAATTTTCAGACGCTTTACGCCAAAGTGGACGAAATTGAAACTACAGTAACTTTTAGTAAATTAGGAATGTTACACCAAGCAATTGTAGACACTGATGAATTATTACTTATGTTAAAGAAAGTCGAACTGCTCCATAAACTTGTATTTCCTGTAAAGCCTGAAAATATATTAAAATTAGGTCAGAGTATAAACATAAAAGCTTATTCAAAGGAAAATCAAATAACGTTCATTTTAGAAGTCCCGTTAGTTGAAAATGATTTCTATATGTACTATAAGGTCCTCCCTCTGCCCATCATAGATCACTCCAACCAAACTTCCATTATATTACCTAAATTTCCTTATCTACTGGCGAAAGGTTCGAAAACCATATCACTCCTTCGTCCCTGCAAGGAGATCGACGATGCCCTGTTGCTATGTGAGGAAGACTCGTTTTCCCTGGTCAAAGATGTGTGCGTTGCTAATCTAATCGGGTTCGCTGCAAATACTACGCAATGCCAATCGATTCCAATAGAACTAGAAGATGTCAAAATAGAGAAGATTCAAATTGATAGATGGATGATCTTTACCAAACTGAAGTGTAAACTCATCCAAAACTGCAATAACGATATCACCTATCATCATATTCAAGGAACTTACATTCTGACCATTGATGATGACTGCGAAGCAACAATCAAAGGAATAACATTAAAAAGAAATCGAGGAAACATAGAAGAGACCACCTTATCCGCATTGCCGATTATAAACTTACCTGAGATATGGCCAGCACCGAAGACCCCGTCGGAAACTCGACCACTAAACCTGGATGGAGTGGACCTGTCTAATCTACAGCATCTGTCTAGTGTGCTAATGAAAAGTGAAAGTGTTAGTGCAGAAGATAGCGCATATGAAAGTGTTATCAATGTGAAGGACATGGACCTGGGAACATTGATCTTTATATATAGTTCTAACACTCATTGTAATATTTTTCATTGTAAAGTATTTTAACCGAAATCATCGGGCTCCTGTAAACTCACCCGATAATTTCGGAATTGCGATGGGAGAAGTTATGCATTCCGGTAGTAGACATGAGACAATAACAATACAGACTTAAGCTGTAAAACTGCTGAGTAGTACTTGGCTTCTCGGTAAGTCGACCGGAATACACAACAGATAAGAGTCTCTCCAGCGCTTTAGGATTAATAAAATAAGCCAGTCTTAATAAAGCTCCCAGTTGTATCGGACAACAATTTAATTTTCTCTTCTTTTTAAAAACACAAAATCGCGGCTCCCAATCTTGACTATGTATTTCCTATTTTTTTTATTTTTGTCCTTAATGTAAACAAATGTGGTGAGTATGACATTAAAACATAATTAGATATGGGTTAGTTCGCAAAGGATTGAATCAGTTGTCACAGTTTATTAGTTAAAACAAACATTTTTAGAATTATTCTCCGTTTGTGTTTGTGCTTCAGTAAAACCACCAAGAATTAAAACAATAAAAAACGTCATGATAACTGTAAAAATTTGTATATAAAAAACACTTAAAATAAAGAACAGGAGATTATTATCGTTCGCATATCGCAAGCAATAATATTCTTCGGTTATTATTTTGTCTTACATTTTGAATGACTCGTGTCACTCAGATATTAGAGTGAATTGATTTATAATTGTAATTTGATCTAGAAACATAGGCAACCTTAAGGTATTACCCCAAATTAAAAAGAAAACGCTTGAAAAATAACCTAAATTTATTCAATGCTGTCCTATATTGGATAACTTTAGTGTTATATGTGCATATTTTATAGTTTCGTGTATATAACAGAAAAGCAGTGTTATTAGAGTGCTACGTGTAATACGCTGGACCAGTGAACGGTGAAAATTTAGTGAAATTTTAAAAAAAGTGTACACCCGCCAAATCGAGGCGGGGAATAAAAATAAATGTATGTCACCACTTTGGTTCCTTTAAAGAAATATTTTGCAATAATAATACACTGATATGTTCTATGTACACTTATGTATATCAACAATAAAACCCTAGTTTGAGGAAGTAATAAGTGCTGTCTCACTTTCTTTATGACTTTAGGGTCAAGTTCTAGCGAAATCTCCTGCATAATTTGTATAAGCATTGTATGAATCAAGGGACCGAAAGAAACTTTCATTTTAAATTTCACGTAAGCCATCACCACCACACGCAACACGTACAAGGCCTATATTATAAAAAGATATTGGGCCCACGTGTGCCTTATTCGAAAAAGTAAAGAGTTATGATTTCGCATACCCATACTTTCAGCGAGATTTCTGAAAATTTTTTTTACACGCTTTGCGATACTATATACACATTTATTGGAATTACTTGGATATAGGTTGTACGTGTTAGTTAACTGGTAATATTTTAAGGAATAATAATTATTTCTGAAAATATTAACAGTTACATTACCCTCGTAAGTTTAATCTGTTAAATGAAATAGAAAAAAGCCTATTGTTGTGTTTAACAGTTTTATAGTATCTAAGGACTCGTCTATTTATACATATATGACTACGATAGCGAATGGGAAATAACCTTTTTTTAGCTATAGATATATTTTTGTAGATATCCGCGTTTTCAATTCTAAACAGTTCTACTAGAGTTGTGATTTCCAAAGTTGTTCATATGGATCCCCAGGGGTCCACGAGAGTTTCAACGGGGATCTACGTTGGCGTGAAAAAAAAAATGGGGGTTCACAAGTTGTAAGTGGTGGTCCACGAAATTTATCTGGTTTATTTTTACTACTCCGAATTTAGGGTTAGAACTCAGTTGCGCAAATTTCCATCGTTAGATCTAATCATCACATTTTTTGACGAGTTTTAGAAATATGGTAGAAATGTAGCAGCAGGGGCTTCACCGAAACCGGTAAAATTTTGTAAGTGGTCTACGAGAAAAAAAAGTTTCGGAACCTCTGTACTAGAGTATCCAGATGTTAGGGACAACAATAGATTCATATGTAGGCGAATCACGTAATATAAAAAATAAAACTATAAATGAGTCGGAGCTAAATAAACGTGTATAGCTGTTTTTTTATAACAAAACAAAATAAGTTTAGACAAATAAAGTTCGGTCTACAAAAAAATATTTCGTTAGTGATACTGCTAACAAAAATGTAAAATCGGAGGTGAGGAAAGTAAAATATGCTTTCACACTATTTGATTGACACGTAACTTTGAGATAGAAGCATCCAAATAGGAAGTTAAAGATTACACAAAGATTACATTAGAACTAAAAAAAACTAATTCAGTAATTACGTTAAATATCAACAAAGGTTTTTATTGCTGGTAATAATTTAAAATTTAGAATTCCACCTATAAATATATTTTTTTTTAATTATGTTTCAAAACTTGATATTAGAAAGGAACAAGATAGTAACACAATATTATTTACAAAGGGAATAAACCCACATAAGAAGCTTTGAAGAAGTCCTTACATTTAGTATGATTATTGTAGACTTCACGGCCTGCTTAAATGCTAACAATGTATGTTAACGGTAGGCATTTAACTAAGGACGTAACAAAGATCAAAGTTTAATAAGTATTTATTTAAGCATTTCAATTACTTAATAGTGTTTAGTTATTATATTATAAGTAAACGTTAATTAACGGGGCTTTACAAGGAGGGTATCACATGTACTTACATACCTGAATGTGTTTGATCTGATATATCGTTTAGTTATTTCGTAATTTTTACAAATAAATTGCTACCATCATCGTCTAGGAGAAACAGTGAAATACAGAATTCATCCGTTGATAATTTTCCTCAGTATCATAGAGAATGCTCAGTATGATAATCACCCTTGCAGGAGCATAGGCACAGACAACTGTAAAACATATAATTTTCTCTATGTATAAAACCAAGTTTGTTATAGAGCTTTTTCTTTATACCTATCTAAACTGTCACTATACATATCAATGAAATTTTATTAGGCCATCACCCATAAATCATAGCGTCAAGTCAGTATAATATTGTTATGCTTTGATGCTGTGGCAACTCCGAATGCGAAATGACGCGATGCCACTTTTTGTGTATTACTGTTATAACCTCGTACCAAGAATAAAATGGACGGAGCATATGCTGTATTTTTTTGCTCTAAGAGTGTGTCCCTACGGTGTCCTTTTTTGTTGACCTAGTTTCTAGACTTTTACTAATGTGCGTGATTAAGGAAGGGTCACAGTAAATACAGCGATACAAAGCTGAACATGACTTTTTCACTTTGTGAATACTAGAGCCAAAACACTTAAACCTTACGAGAATTTTGCTGATAATTATTTCACGATCGACTCATGAACTGACACGAGTTACACTGACAGTGCGAGGTTGTCATACTTACAGTTAGCTATAGCCACAGATTAATTAGTTTACTACCGTAAATTATAGCTATAGCCAACTGTTTTACGTATGGTTAAGTTCATTGAAAAAGAAAGAGACACAAAAATTCGTATAACATAACACACGGTGATATGAGCGGCAGCTTATTATGACTCCATCCATTATATTTCTCGGTTCGAGGTTTTGACTTTACCTAAGTCTGGCTTATGTTAATTAGAATTATATTGCTGACAAAGAAATTGTCTGAAACAAGTAAAACCCAAAGCAGCGTTTTTTAGAATTTAAGAGTACCTATCCAAGAAGATTTATTTATTTATTTATATAGTCGGAACCCATGCTCAAAAAAAATATTTTTTATAAATTCGAAAATTCTCGATGGTTGTATATTCCAGTCCTCAGTACACACTACATTGTAACGAATATAATCTATAGGTACTATAGAGATACATGTACTCGTATGAATCATTCAAATTAATCTATTGTATATGTATAATAAATAAATAAAAAAACAAAAAAAGGTATTTCTTGTAGAAAAAATAACTGCATAATGATCTAATATCTACATATGTTATGTATCTAAGAACTTTTTAAATTTTTGGATTACTAAGTAATCCAAAGGTCATATTATCGTAAGTCTTATGATAATATGACTTATTCTAGAATTTTAGTACAATATTTATTTTAGGTTATTTTAAAAATACTAATAACCTCTTAGTATTTTGTTCTAAACATTATCCCCAACAGCTTTTGTTCTGCAACTTTTAAAAATTCATGACTCTTTCTTTCACAGAAAAATAAAAATAGGTACCTACATTAAATGTTTCTGAAAATGCCACCTACTCTAACTGGTCGCTAAAACGGCCCACGCACAGTGGGGTACGGGGTGGCGGCGCGGCGCTGAGGCCCGGTGCGCTGGCATTGTACCATTGGAAATACGTACAGAGTAATTACGTTTCAGACAGTACAACAAAACTCAACAAATGTTTGATGATGACAGGAATTTTTCACTAAGAGATTATTAATATTTTTCAATTAACCCTGTATATAGGTACTTAATATGAATATACATATTATATATACATATAGTGAATATGTAACTATATTATATTTTTGATTTTTGTTTTCATATTATAATGATAAAAATTTACTGATAATGATATACTAACGCAATAAGTAAGTTTAGTCTGCAAGAACTCTTCCTCGTTTACCTTTTGGTCCGCTATACAATCCATCTCCCATCTTCTAATCGCGCTACATGTCCCGCCCATTTCCATTTTAACTTTTGGAAATGGTTTAGGCCAGTTTAGGGCATCAGTAACTTTTGAAATGTTTCTTATTTTTGTGTCTTATCTTTTGTTCCAAGAGTTCCAAGCCGCGTCGGCAGCTGATAATTTTATTTTTTATTTTGTTACTGTATTTCCAGGTCTGACAGGCATAAGTTAGGCACGGCAGGAGACGTGTATTCATCACTCTAGCTTTTGTCTTTACCGCCATATCACTTTTAAACATTTCCTTCATACTCCAATATTTCTAATCTTTTATATATGTAATGAAATGAAATGATAATGAAAGTAGTTTTCATTTTGTCCTTCAATCACGTGAAATCTACTAAACATATCGGCATAGAACTAGGACCATTTGACGCGGGATCGTTCGTAGACGGTTTTAGGCTATTTTTATTTTTGAATTCCATAGACCATTTACCATTTTTTTTTCTAACAAAATTCTACTATTAGGAATAAAAATTTTATTTACGCTCAGTGGAGCGGGCGGGTAACGAAGAGATAAGTAGAGATAAAAACAAGTGTTTTTCTCTATCTTTTCTTTAATGTCATTCCTAAATAGTATAAAGCAAAGTCTGTTTAGTCTGTTTAGGCTGTTTTAGTCTGTCTGCTTCTCCTCTGACTTCTTCTAAACCACGCAACGGATTTCGATACGGTTTTCACTATCATTTATACAATTTTCTCCGGAAAGTTCATATGTGTAATACATGCCGAGAATTTCAATGTTTTGTAATGAGTCGTAAAAAACATATTTTTGGGTGCTCGCATTGCTAATGCTGGCTTGGCTTACGAGATTGATCAAAATAATGTACTACGGAATTGTATGTCTTTCTCCTAAGGATAACCCACCCCACAGTATCGATTTTTATATTTTACATATTACTAAAAAATAATGGATTATTTACGAAGCTATTTTAAATAATAAGTATTAATCCTTATCCAATCAAATTTGTGGATTTAATGTAGATCAAAATTGACCTTCACAGCATATCATTAAAATGAATATCTTAGAAGATATAACAGATTTAACATTATTAATCGCTAGCAGCGAAACGGAATCTGTTTGTGTTTTGTAACGAAAAAACAGCTCTTAACATTTTACATAAAGACATTCTATAGTTATACGACCTGCGTCACACACATTGCACAACCGTGCGAAGCCGGGTTGCTTGAATATGATATAATGAAAATAGTTTTTTGTCCTTCAATCACGTGAAAACTACTGAACGTATCGGTGTGAGACTAGGACCATTCCACGCGAAATCGTTCGTAGATAGTATTAGGCTATTTGTTTCTTTGAATTCCATAGACCCTTTACCATAATTTTTTTCAAACAAAATTGTACTATTAGGAATAAAATTTTCATTTACGCTCATCGAAGCGGACGGTTAACTGCTTGTATTTATACAAATATATAATGAACACCTATTAGCGCTAACGACACAAATTACTGTCACCCATATTTACCTCGTTGTACGTTTGAGATTTAAGTTGTATTTACATACATAAACTTTATCATATGCCGACGCCGATCCCAAACGGGATGACAAATAGCACCCACCGTGTCTTGCTACATTTCTGACAAACTTTGTTACTTCCACATTTATAAGTTTTCGACTACATTTATTATTCCAATGTGGTTTCCAATTACTATGGATATACATTCACTCTCATATATTATCTTTCTGAAAGTAACAAAGGCGTTTAGATTTTGTTTTTATCGTAGAAAATTTAGAAGAAATATCTTTAGAGTGAATAAAAAATGTCTAGTTCCTCGTGTACGTATGCGCAGACACCTACATAAAAATATAAAATGTATCTATACTACATATAAATAAGTTGTAACTTTATTACACCTATAGTAATTATATAATTATTAGTAAATAGTTTTGGTGTTGGTAAGTTTTGTCACTTTGTATATTGTTAGTGAATACATGTAATTAGACCTTTTATTTGTTATCTTTATTTGTTTATTATTGTAATATTTGTATGCTGTTGGTGTTCCAGAACAACAAAATAAAAAAAAATAAAAATTGGAAGTCGCTGTCTGTGATTTCGAAATAAAGGCTTGTTCTTAAGGTTATATAGTTATTCGCATGTAATCAAAAGCCAAACACGCTCTTTTTAAATATCAGTCTGAAACGGCTGAACCGATTTTGATTGGATTCTCATTACCAAGTAGGGGACTTTTCAGAGAGTAATCTAGGGTACTTATTATACCAGAAAAATACTAAATGTAACGCATGTGAAACCACTAAGCAATGCTAGTATTGAAAAAAACTACTTGTTATTTTAAGTGTTCCTCTAATTTGTTCATAATATGCCCTTGTATTTGATTAACTACTCATCTGTACATAAAATATTAATCGATGTATCATTTTAATGATTCTTATTTTAGAGATCATAAAACACTCAAACAAGCTATTTATCGCCAAGGAAATAAGTCATTTTGAAAAGCAACTAAGCCAAAGGCTTTGCGGTTCTCCAGTTTGTGTCGATTTTATGGGCCGTTAAAAGTAATTCTATATATATGAAAACCTATACTATAATATATTAAAGCTATGTCGGCTTCAGAAAAGAAATACGGTCGTGGGGTTATAAAACGAGAAACATAAAATACTCTATAAAAGTCAATCAAGTATTTAGCTAACAAGCCTTCCACGCATGCGTTGAAGTGTTCTTTTCTCGTAGTAAACAAATCGAAGTGTTGATGAGCAGCCCTAAAAAGGTCTATTCGGGAAATCGATTAGGTGTTTCTTTGTAGTGGCTTGATACATTTGTAATCAAATAATATACTTTTGATTTTGAAGTTTGATTATACTTTCTGTAATACAATATAAAAGGAGAAAGATGCTAATAGATATTCCAATCTAATATATAAAAATCAATGTTTGTTCGTTCGTATTTCATGGGTGGCCATACCGTAGATCCGATTGCAATCTTTGGTATGGAGATAGTTTGAATCCTGCGGAAGGACATAGGCTATTTTAAAAATAAAAAACGTGGACGAATTGTACAAAAAGTCGTTCTTATTCTTATGTATTTGCACAAATTGTTATCGTACTAGCATCATAATTATCACGAATAAGTTATATTTTAATTTATTTATATATATATATTTATATAAGTCATAAAATTATCATAAGTTATATTTATATGGTAATAAATAAGTTATCTAAATAGTACGTATACATATGCATATTATAAGCCAAAAAAGACCAAGGCTGACTTATCAAGATCAAATAACCAGAGTGCTTTACAATTCTAACTTCGAAACATCGGAATAAAAAAGATCTAGTCTTAAACTATCAGCACGATTAGTTAGATGAATTAATTGTAAGAAGTGTACAAGTTGTGAAAGCTTACAAACATTAATAGCTAAGGTGTTAGCTGACGGAAATGTGAAAAGCAGTCAGATACTTCAGCGAAATAGTGTCGGAGAACGAAGAGATTTGAGGAGGCGAAAGAATATAAGGACCGCGATGGTTGGATGACTAGAGATACAATGTGAGGATATGTATGTACGTATGTACGTATTACTAGCCACGGCTTCGTATCCATTATATATGTACAAACACACAAAGTTTACCTCTTTATAATATTATTATAGTATATATAGATTATACTTTGTGAATGCTATGATTTCAAGAACTGGGAGATTATTCACAAACGTCGGAAACTTTCCGTGGCGGAAATACCGATCGTCGAAAAGCATAAATTCAATCCGACGGCTTGGATTTGTGAATACGACTATATTTAATATGATATATATATATATATATATATATATATATATATAATATAATATAAATATAATACGATTTCGGATTTGTGAATCGCGTATGGACAAAATCATCGAAAAGTTTCCTGTCGGACTCGGAAAGTTGAGCTTCCGACGTTTGTGAATAACCGCACTGAATTTTTCTACACAGGTTGTTTCCTGAGACTTTTACAAGACATGTAAATTATCTAATATATAAAAATAAATGTTTGTTTGTTCGTATTTTATGGGCTGTCATACCGTTCATCCTATTGCGATGAAATTTGATATGGGGATAGCTTGAATCCTGAGGAAGGCTAGAAAATATATAAGGTACCTGCGGGTATTAAGGCCTAGCTAAAGAAGATTTGAAATTAAATGAAAAATATCCAATATAATCAATCAACAGACTTTAATAATAATTAGGTCTAAAAGTTCAATTACTATAAAATATAAAGGGAAAATGGAATTTTTTACCATAAACAAAAACAAAATTAAACATTATTGAAAACCTTGCCAATAGACCTTATTTTACTATGGTAGGGTCATAAAGCCTACAGCTCTAATATACTTAAATAATCAAACTACGCGTTATACATTTAATACTCGAGATCAATAAATAATTGCATAAACGCAGCAATTACATTAAAAATTATTAAAAAATCTGTAATTTTCTCCCCATGAATCCAGAATCTTGCTTGCTTGCAATCTTGCCAGCTTGAATCCAGAGAAGGATCAGGTAGTATTTTAATAAATAACACAATGTAATGTAATTTGTTAATATAATTAAAACACGTTGTTTAAAAAGCTGTATGTTGTTTTGTACCTACATAACCTATTTGAATAATTTTAAAAACAATAGTACGTATAAGCTCCCCACATACTGTAAACATGACTAAACACTAAATTCGGTATATACGTGTATATTCTTGTAAAATAACTGGCATCGCTGTGGCGCGCGTTGAACAAACGAACATTTATATTTTTATTTATATTGTGGTGGGATGTTGAATGTTTGCAACATACCAAATTGTTTTTGTTGAGATTTTCATTCGAAAATATCATCCAAATCTTCGACTTTTTCCGTGCATTTTCCGAAAATTTTCTTTCATACAAACATTGTCCTGACAAATACAAACACAACAAAAAGAAAATCAACCAAATCAGTTCAGTCGTTCTCAAGTGATGCTCCGTTATATGTGTGCCAATTGATTTCTATTTATATAGGCTAGAGGTCGCCCGGTGGTCGAAATTCGACCGCAAATATAAATGTAAACTTATAATGTAAACTCTTTGGCGATAATCTCTATACCTACTCTGTGCAACTGTTTGATCCAAGGAGGTTACATATATATGATCATAAAATATTATGAATTCGACATTTACAGTCTTTTTGACATTATGAACGTATATTCTTTCTCCAGTCCTTCTCCATATAAATTTTAAGTGTACCAAGTTTCGCACTCCTTCGTCCGCATAATTTTCTTTAAAAGGGAACCACAGTTTTCGCTTCACGTATTAATATATAGATTGGTACAGTACACGTTGTAACGTTGTGTCAAAATCGCGAGTCAATCAATCGATTATTTTTCGACTTTTGCTATCACAAACATATGGAGGCTGATATTTTATATATACGACATACGAGGGGACCCGTGATGCTCCGCAGCAAAGTATTAATAATATAATTGAAAAATAACGCTTTTATATGATGAGTAATTGTAACCTAACCTAAGTTGAATACAAAAATTGAAACTCAAATGAAAGAGCTCTTTCCGGAGAGTGTTCTTAGACCAAAACGAACCGCATACCTCAATTAGAACCGGAGATATATAGAAAGAAAGCTATGAAACATAAATGATGATATGAAATTTGACATGCATGTTTAAAAGTTGGTATAGACTAACATGTACAAAAACTGTGCAATTCTGGCAATATTACATACATACGAGTCGAATTGTACAGGAGTAAATTACGTTTGAGTATAACTTGAGAAGGGTGAAAATTAGGTTATTTCCAATGCTTGATAACAAATCTCTATATCAATACCTTTCATTTAAAAAAAAATTATGCAAATCGGTTGGATAGAATAGCCGGACGGACTCTGAATAGATTTGATATTTTTTTTCAATGTATAGATAGACTAGCTTTCGCTTGCGACTTCGCCCGCGTGGTGGTGACTTACAACAAAGGGGAGACCATAAAAACCTCAATGAAAAATACATAATATATGTGCCAACGATGATCGGTCAAACTGTGTTGCAGTTTAGCGACTATATAAAATATATACGAACATCTATTATATCATTCATATTCAAATAACTCCATAGATAATATTACATCAATTGTAACTATGTTAAAGGTATCAATTTTTCTTAAATAAGAACTATTTGAACCTGCTCTTGACCGCAGCCGGTCGACCGGTGCGGTAATCCAGGATCATCTCCCGAGCGGATTGCCCGGCTTACGTACTTTCACTCTTATTCTCGACGTTAACGGAATAGAATAAGGTGGACGTGGAAATAGTTATGAAGTTTTATTAATACCTATCAAACGTAACTGAAAAAAACTTAACCGCTTCAAAAAAAACACCGGAAATTAGAAAATAACTATCTTTTACCAATCAAAACACAAGTACAATTAAAATAACTTTTTAAATAGGATACACATATCTATATAATTAAATTTGACAGTTACTGAAGTTATTGCCAAGCCTACCTATAATAGACTTTTTCTTATTGCACATTCATTCGGCACCGACTTCAATAACTGTCAAATTTAATTATATAAATATGCGTATCGTATTTAAAAAGTTATTTTAATCATACTTGAGTTTTGATTAGTAAAGGATAGTTATTTTGTACTTTTTAGTGTTTTTTTAAAGCGGTTTAATTTTTTAAATTACTTTTTTATTTCTTCATTTTTTTAATTCGGTTGTAATTGAAACTAATTACTTAATCTCTTTTTTTTATTATGTTGCCATCTAACGATTACACGATTACTTCTAAATTATGCTAAGCCACTTTTCGAAATTTTCATCGAGATTGTTTGCTAGAGCCTAACTGCATGCAAACATTGAAAAAAAAACAACATGCATAATGACATGTTATAGAATTACGCTATTAAGCCAACGATTATGTTTTCCTAGTGACTGATATTCACTTAACTCTCTATCTCAAAAACTACTAAACCGATTTTGATGAAACTTGCAGTTTTCCCTAAATTGAACTATACCTAGTTCAACTAAAAAAGAATTTTTGCAGTCCGACTTATAGTCTATGAGATATGCGCGGACATACATACAAACATACATACATTTATGAAATTTGACACGCATGTTTAAAAGTTGGTATAGACTAACATGTACAAAAACTGTGCAATTCTGGCAATATTACATACATACGGGTCGAATTGATAATCTCCTTTTTTTTTTAAATCAGCAAAAAACATATCATTTTGCTTTGTGGAAATATGTCTACCAATAAGTCAAACTGTATACAGTAAAGCATCGATAAATGGTGTTAGTTGTTACTTATATAAAATGAACAAAGAAACTGCTCGTGATACCTTCTTCTCTTCTAATTACTTCTGTATTACATAAAAATGATAAAATAACACATTTAAAACATTGTATACTTATTAGTTATTCAAGAAATAGCAGTATATTTGATTAGTTAAAATTTTATATTCGCGTATGTACTAACTGTTCGCGGTGACCCGTCGCTGCGGCGCGCGTTGAATAAACGAATATTTAAATTTTGGTACAAATATATGTATTAGTAAATAAAATCGCGCGTATTCGAATACGTTGTCAAAACAGACTGCTTTCAAGTTTTGCGAGTATAAACATACGAAGGCAGAATTTTCATGTACATAGAAGATATTCAAATAGTAAAATTGATAATATATCAATTGGGATTAATTAAAAGGACTTTTTCTAAAAAAAAGAAACATCCCACAATGGTTTTATAACAAAAATTGACTAATTCCTTTACTGTGCGCACAAAAAACTACTTCTGAATTACTGAATGCACAAAAAACCAATTGTGTCAAGTTTTCCCTATCCAGTGTACCCAGAATCCATAACAGACTAGAACTGGGTGGAAAACAGAATTAGCGAAATCAACTACTTTTCTTGGTTTAACAGCAGGTGCTAAGTTACAGTGGGTGAACTATATCGGGGTTTTGGCTAATAATCTTAGTTCGGCAATACATGCTATTAGACGCATCAGACAGTTCACAGATGTAGTCACGGCTAGGCTGCTGTACGTCACATATTTCCATAGCCTTATGTCTTATGGCCTATTACTGTGGGGATCAGCGGCGCTTATGAATTCTATTTTACAAAAGAGGACAATACGTACCATGTACAGTATGAATGCACGAGAGCCGCAGAGAGATCGTTTTAAAGACTCATTTATTCACCTTACCCTCGTTGTACATCTTCGAAAACATAATATACACTAGAAAAGATATAGATCTATTTAAAAAAAAAAGGTGTTATTAACGCTATGGAAACTCGTGGTCGTGATCATCTAGTTGTTCCTAAATTTAAATTACAAAAGTCAAGTGGGTTATTTTTGGGCAGCTGTGTTCGTTTTTATAATAAAATTCCTTCAGAAATTACTCAATGAACGGAAATGATATTTAAACTTATTAAATGCACACTGATTACAAAAGCATACTGTAAAGTTAGCGATTCATTGAAGAAAAAACAATAGTCTGGAAATAATCTTTTCTGCACACGCATTTACTGGCTTTATGAATACTATATTTTAAATAATTATTGTAGTGATGTTGAAAAAATGATACCTGACTGAGTTTTTTGTCGGTTCTTCTCAGAGTTCAGTACTACCGAACTAAAGTAGATTTGACGTTCAAAAATACCTAGCAATTGGTTTTACTTGATTAAATCGATTTGACTTTGACTATATTTATAAAATTTTCGAATGAGTTTTCTATAACACAAAAATTTGACTTCGTAAGTTCCAGAATTCCTAAAGAAATTCATAAAAATCTATGCCTATTTTGCACCGCACTGAATGCATATCTTTTTTCTTAACCTGATTAAGTACCTACAGTACTTTTATTTATTTATTTACAGGAACTAAGTATACATTACATTACACGATATAAGATATAACGATTACAACGGCACTAGGCGAAACACTGTGTCGCTCCGCCCCCAATTACAAGGATTATACAATAATTAAGTAAATTACAAAAAAGGAAAAGAAATAATAAAATATAAACATTACAAAGAAATGATAAGAAGGTAGCAATGTAGAAAATGAACACTGTGAAGGCATAAGCGCCGATGGAAAAACCGAACTTGCTTTTGTATCTGGACCTCGCTTACCATCATTAAATGGGTCACGTTACATCAAAGAGTGTCTAGAGCTTCATGTGGTACCTTACGTACATTTTATTGGCGAAGAGTTCATTTTTATGCAGGACTATGCCAGGGGTCATACCGCAGGCATTGTAAATGAATACCTGACCGAACTCGGTATTACGGTTATGGGCTAGCCAGCAAAAAGCCCGGATATGAATCCCATAGAACACTTATGAAATGAGTTGAAGAGACGAGTAAGAGCGAGAGATCCTACTCCGGAGACGCTTGGCCAGCTTAAAACAGCTATACGAGAAGAATGGGATGACATCCCACAACACAAGATTGTGCCTCTCATCCGTTCCATGAGGAACCGCATGGAAGCAGTCATTAGAGCCCGGGGAGGAAATACGAGATTATGAATAAACTTTTTTAAACATTTTTTTGTCTTACGTCTTTGTTTCTAACATTTTACAAATTCTTCTCAAAGGGTAAAACCATACCTGTTGAACAAAACACACTAGCTAAAGAAATTTAATTTTAATATGAAACATCAATGTGTGTTAAACGATACCTTATATTATCCGCAATTAACTGGCACTATTTCTTTTTTTTTGTTTTAGCGTAAAAAATTCATAAGACTCATTCAAAACCAAACTTCAGGGGTGTTTCAATTTTTTTGATGAGAAATATATAAATATATACAATATTAGTTGCTACTATAAAAACAATATTATTATTTCAGAAAATTGTTAAATTAAAATGTCTGATATTGAGTAACTATATTCCAACTTCTATAGACGGACAGACGGCAAATTATGTTTACTCGTATATACGATATAAATAATAAAATCTTATAATAAATTAGCGAACGCCCCAGCTTCGTACGAGTAGAAATTTTGGAAAATAAAATACAATCCATGTTACACGCTGATAATGTAGCTTTCTATAGGCGGAAGAATTTTTGAAATCGGTTGACTAGTTTTGAGTTAATCCATTTCATACAAACAAACAACTTCTTTATTATATTAGTATAGGTATGTTTTTAGTGTGTAAAATGTATATATCACTAGTACTTGTAGCAAAAACTATTAGCGAATTAATTAATATTTTTTTTTGTTAATTCTCATTTAAGCACGCGATTCAAATTCATAAGTTTCACTAAATCGCATTATCAGTCTATTAAAATAGAACACTGCTATCTATTTATAGTCTATTTAATACATAAAAATTAATGTTTGTGTGTTCATCTTCTATGCGTTTGCGCATCATATCGTTCATCCGATTGAGATGAAAGTTTGAAACTTTGGTGAGTTTTTATGCGCACGCCTGCGACGGTTTCTGAATTAGTACAAATACCACATGAAATATACACACGATCAAAGTCACAGCTATCGGCTAGTAAACTATAAAATTACAGTCAAATACACATAATTTATTTAGGTGTAATATAATTACTATCAGCTTTCGTGTCACATCTGCGTTTTTATTTTGTTATTCTACTATAGGTAGAATATGAAGCTTTATTACAGTCGCGTCACATTTAAGGGGGAAACGTAGTGCCATGAGCTTTGCCTTTATTTTTTATTACCCTACTACTATTCCGTCCACATTGCGTAGATTTAGAAGTACCGCGACCTACTTACATTTGTTACGTGAGTAAAATATAAGCAAAATAAGGAAAACCATACAAATAATTAAATAATAAGTTAGAAAAGCATTAAAACGTTGCTGTATTTCAATAATAGAGACGATAACTCTTTTTGAAATTAGAATATTTGAAATTAGAATAACAAGTATAAAGACTCACATTCAGAATGTTCAGTACTGTATCCATAAAATGACAAGTTTGTAATTTCTGAAGATCCTTAAAACCTCAGTTTTCCTTATAATATTCAAGTAAGGTGTTATATTCCTTGAATTTTTAAAAATGTTGTCTAGTGCTTAGTTTTGGAGATAAGGGAGAGGAATGGTCTATTTTTCATATCTTTCCAATAACAAAATATGAAAATATGTTTTCGTATTAGTTGCAAACACAAGCTCTCTTAAATAACAATCTACATATTAAACCAAAAAATGTTGAGGAGGAATTGAATATCTTATCACTCTTTTATTCTTCAGTTATTACGATTATTTTAAATGATTAACTCGTACAACAATTGTGAGAATATACATGTAAAATTTGAATTTTGTACGGTACGTTTTAAGTGACCATGCGTTGCATAGCTTCCAAGAAAAATAAACAAACGAACGCGTTAGTGACAAGAGTTCCATTTTCCATTTTGAGGCCCAAAAGCCATTATATTAAAACCAATGAAAAATAACGATAACGTTTCACTTCGCCTTGGTGTTAAGTTTAAATAATTTCCTTTATTTACTTTTTTTTATTCTTGAATAAACTAGACGTGTGGCACTCCTATGCTACGACTCATATGATCTTCCGAAGCTCGACTGGTCTTGCGTTGACAGTTTGTAATAATTTTCCTGATATAGAAGGCCGACTTGTATTGCATGGGCGTAGATAAGATTCGCGTCGTCCGCGGCGTCGTTGCCGAACACAGTGAAGCGACGCTCGTACAAGATCCATACAAGTCTCATACAATATATTTAAAACAAGAAATTTAACGCGATTACCTTTTTATTCTCGGTCAAACAACTCAGTCGAAACGTCAAGCCAGAATAAAATGGTAATCGCGTTAAATTTCCCGTTTTATAGGTATATTTTATAATGCAATGCGAAAGTTTAAAAGTTTATAAGTCTCATACAAGACTGAAAACTTAACGTAGATCCAATTATTATTAGTCACACCTGATTCGGCTGCCTAAAAAAACAGTCTCGTAAAAATACGCCTTTACAAGATGATGCCGAAAGTAAAAAAGTATGACGAGCAAAGAAACATCTATCATCCGCAATGAAACATCACTGGGCGCGTGTTTCTTTCTTTGTGAGAGAATTCATTGTTTAATCTGCAGACTTGGTACGGATTTCACTAGTATGAATCTCTTCCCTGCGTTCTTAATCTCTTTTAAAACCGAAGCAAGAGAACGATTGGTTATTTATGTACTTGAATAAAGAGTTGTTTTTGAGAAAAATAGGTAGACAGATAAATAGTTTATTCCAAGCACAGCACACAGTACAGGAATTGGAAAAACAAGCAAATAAGGGAAGCACATAATATTTTTCGCTTACGGTAAGGTAACGCTGAACGATATATTCAAGTATACATATATATTTTTACAAAAATTCATTTGTAAATTGTAATACAGTCAATACCTTTCAACTGATTTAAACAAACAAAGCATCGTTACAACAGGTCCACGGATAATATTAAATATGTGTCATCAAAATTCAATGAACAATATCAAAAATTCGAAAAATCAAAAATTCATTATGGCGGATACCTAGAGATTTTGAATTCTTTTATGAATAAAAAAGGCATCGAATTGAATAAATACAATAATGTGGATGTGAAGAGAACTACACACAGCGCACAGCTTTCTCAAATAAGAGGACACGGAGTTTCGTTTTTATGATTATTTCTTCATTATAAAATACACAAAAAATATTGATGCGTATTTATATATAACTATCAGAATATTTTTATAATAATAATCTTTGTTATCCGCATCCCTTTTAGCTTTTGTCCCTATGTACCAATATGAAAGAAAACTTACATTGATCGTTTAATAGTTTCTTTGTTTATCTCTCACACAAAAGCATTTACACCGATCGTACTCAAAATTAGCAAGTGACTAAACTTCTGGCCAAAACCAACAATAACAAAAAAAATTGTTATACCAATGCACAATAGACTACGATTGGATTGGTCCTGCCAATTCTCGTACAATGGGCGATACTAATTTCAATGTTTGTGTTGTAACAGTTATTGGGGGTAATTCGGAAAAGAACGATTCAGTTAATTGAGTCACGGCGACGTTCTGTGCGGGCGCGTTCTATTGAATTTGGAAGTATCAGTCTGTTGGACTGAAGTACCTAAGAAAGTTAATTACTTTGTTTAAAACAAATGTGGCATATAATATATGTCGGAAAAGACACGGGGTAATTCGTGCTTTTGCAACTCGGCCATAAAAAATAGGTACCTAATCTTACAAGAGGCGAACTACTCCATAAACTACAACGTTAAGACAAAGTTAATGTACAAACGACAGAAAACTCTTTGTAACAATTATTACGTAGGTAATTGGAAATTTAATAATGGCGAACGATCCGTCAGAGAAATGCTATCGCACCGGCCGCCGTAGTCTAACAGACTCTCAGCGCCGGCCCCGAGTTCCGTTAGCGCGTCATCGGAAGTCGCGCTTTGCCATAGTATAGTCAAATGAGAGCCTTTTATTATTTCCACCGACATATAAATATTTTGTGACGAAGAAGAAATCGTCTAGACGAGACTAACTGTAATATTTTAACATTTGTTGGTTATTGGAGATTATTGCGTTATAAAACAAGTTTTATAAATAGGTACATACCATAGACTTTTATATAATTTGAGGTAGACATATTTATGTCAAAGCATTGAACGTATTACATACACACAAACAAACATATGTTCGTAAAAGCACACTAATCAATACGTATATTTAATGCACTATAAAACTCTCTAATCACTCATTAAAACACTATGTATAAAACTCACTGAATAATTCATTGCATACTGAATAACTCACTGAACACTAATTTTGGCTATATTTTAATAACGACGCCGACGGTTCACGGATACAGCTAAAGATATACTAACACTGATTGCACTAGACTACTTCTATTTAACAGCACATGCCATGGCGGAGGGTATAATTAAATTATTTCTGACTACCTCCATTCAAATAAACTGTACACGATCGCTTGTTGCTACTTGCTACTAACTACTACACAAAGACTACCGCTAGATTCTTTTATAAAACCTCATTAATACGAAGGCAAAGTATTTTGAGCCCACTTTTGCTATCAAAACGTCACAAAATTGTCATAGATGACTAAGTGACGTAATTAGAATGTAGTGAAGCTAACATTCGTTTCTTAAAGTAGGGCATGTCTACATAAAATTATATAGAAGTCTACATATTACATACACACAAACCAACAATATTTACGAAAGCGTAATTAGAAAACAATATAAAACAGACGACGAAATGGAAAAAATATAGAACAAGTGAACAAGTGAATGAAATTTACATCTGGGGAGTGCGTTTTCTAGGGACGGAAGATGTGAGTTGGATGTGGAGTAACGGGTAGCAGCTGGCAATAAAGTAAATGGTGCTTTGGCTGCATTAGTAGGCAGTGTGAATATATCCAATTCAACCAAAATGGCCATCCATAATGCGCTATTAGTGTCAACTTTATTGTACGGAAGTAAGACCTGGATATACCTGAAATCAGGTGAAAGTAAGATAAATGCAGAAGATATGCGATCTTTTAAGAAATATGTGTGGTGTCACCTTGCAGACAAAATAAGCAATGAATTTTAAGAGTTACACAGTGTATTGCACGACAGTGTTATTGTTAAAATGAAAAAAGGAATGCTTAGATAGTTCGGGCACATAGAAAGAATGAGTGATGAAAGACAGATGAAGAAAATCAGAGCAAAAATGAGTGGTAGCAGAAGACAAGGAAGATCGAGGCTGACTTATGAGACTAATGAAGATCAAACAGTCAGTGTTAGCTGGTAGAAATGTCACAAGCACTCGCATACCTAGGCGAAAATGTGCATGAGGAGAATGATAAGATTTGAGGAGGCGAAAGAAGTATATTGTAAGGACCGCGGAGCTTGGCGCTCCACCCTCTCTGACTAACCCGTTAGGGATACAGCGCAAAGATATATAGATAGAAAACAAAATGAGTAAAAGGGATTGTGCCAAATAATTGTGCAATAACAGAAGTTTATTAGTTTGATAGGCTTCGTACCGACTTCAGTAACTCACAAATTAACTTTGTAAAGTTATTTTTGTACTTAAGTTTTGATTAGCGAACCTAAAACTAAAAACCTTAGAAAAAATAATATAATAACTAAAATATATTTTTAAAAGGAGTCCCTTTAGGCAAGGTTCCAAAGATACTGGCAGCGTTCCCCCTTTGAATAGCTAGACTAATTCTTTGTCCGAGGTAACTGCCAGCTTTTCGGTCTCCTGTGATGTCAACTAACCTTTTTGCTATTTCCTTAAAAAGCCTTATGGCGCTAGGACCCCACGGACCAAGGGTCTCGACACCGAATGGGACAAAATCATATTCGGAACCTAGACCCCTGTATTTGCATGCTTTAACTTTTTCAGCCGCTTCACAAGCCGCACCAGTTCTGTTGTTAGTTGGGAACATGGGAACAATGGGAAGGGGCCAGCGTGTCTAAACAGGTTGCATCCCATAATAACACCCGGCCCATCTTCCATGGAATCAAACTCATACCGTCCGGTCTCTTGCCGTCATCTCTTGCAATACCAGTCGGCTCAAGTAGACTTGGCACGTTGACGGTGGCCAGGGACCGGCGTATGATATCGTTAAGTGCGGCATGTCTCGAGAAGCGGCCCGCACTTTGTTGACATGACAGTCCGTGATGTCGTAACTTGTCGACATCACTGCCACAGGGACATTTATGAGGAGTGCAGACCGGAACCCCAAGCCGTAGAAAGGTTGCGATTCGGAGCGTGTCAAGCTCAAGAAATGTTCCTATATTTGACGAAGGGTACGCGTGAAGCCAGTAGCCAGCCTCAGCGCACCCACGGCCAAAAGCCTAGCACGCGCCGAACCTGTACTACAGTTCAAAAGATTGTCATAAGTAAATTTGCAGTTTATGTCGTCCCAGCTCTTCTGTGAATTTGGAGAAACTGGAAAATTTTGACCTATTTTGATTAGTTATATATATATATAATAATAAGGATAGTTATTTTGTACTTTTCAGTGTTTTTTTCTTTGTGATCTCAATTTGCTAATTATTTGAGTTTAGAGAATTACGTAGTATTTACCTTTTAAAAGTATTTACAACGTCTCATTTCCCCTGGGCCCCGCAACAACAAGCGTTTAATGCATTATTTTCTATAGTATCGAAGGTATCAAAATTCCCAGTATTCCCAGTACTGGATAAACTGTAGTAGCTACCGGGTATTCCAAATTCAAATCGATGAAACCGCAGAGAAAAGCCAAGTTTCATATAAAGTTATGTAAGTTATGTAAGTAAACATACAGCAGACCCATTAAATAAAAATTTAAGAAAGAAAGCAAAAAACTCGTTTTCATTAATCCGTATTTAAATAAGTAGGTATAATAGTTCAAAGTAACAGTCATGTTTTAATTTTTAATGTAATGTCAGTAAGTATATACATATATATTTCCTTACATGGCTTTACATATCGTCGTTAATCACGGCTCATCTAATCCCTGTATGTGATAAGTACAAGGCTAATGTCCCGCAGCGCGTCTCGGCTTTCGACGCACGCGTTCAGTTAATCCGTGAGTCTCGAGCCGGCTTATCGACAAATCAACGAATCCAACTAAAAGCGATTCGACTACGGGTGGTTTATTCGCACTTCGAAAGTACATGAAAGAAATGTAGACAAATTAACAAATTGATTTTAACAATGGAGAATTCCATTCTTAAAATCAACGCAGTAATTTTGATGCTACAAGTGAACTCTGAATGTTCGCGTTCGCTCGTATAGCCAGCTTGTATAGTCCTTTTTTTATTAATTCGAGTGCGAAACTCGAACTAGTTCAGTGGTATATTACATTATAGGTTAGTTATTACAGAACAATGTTACAAATACAATGTTACAATTACAAAATAATAATTATTATTAATTATAAATATTAATTGTTTGAGCTATAGCTCAAACAAGATTAAAAATTATGAACATTAATGTCATACTGTCATAGTCTTGAATCATACCTCACAAATATATAATAATAACTTACATTATTTATCAATGAATTAGTGTCTTGCTGCGTCGTGTCAATAATTGACAAGGTTATAATTACATACATAACTTCACGTTGTATACATAACGGGGTAGTCAAAGAGGACGGAGCGCTAAGCGTCCCGGTCCTTACATACTTCTTTCGCTTCCTCTAATTTCATCATTCTCCTCACACATTTTCGTCTAGGTATGCGAGTGCTTTTGACATTACCGTCTGCTAACACTCTGGCTATTTGATCTTCATAAGTCAGCCTTGGTCTTCCTTGGTTTTTTTTACCCCTCGCTTTCGCTCTGTAGATTTTGTTTGTCTGTCTTTCATCACTCATTCTTACTATGTGCCCGAACCATCTAAGCATTCCTTTCTTCATTTTTACAATAACACTGTCGTGCGATCCTGTCCTAGTGCGTATCTCTTCATTGCTTATTTTGTCCGCAAGTGTGACACCCCACATATTTCTAAGAGATCGCATTTCTACTGCATTTATCTTACTTTCACTCGATTTCGGGCATATCCAGGCCTCACTACTGTACAATAAAATTGGAACCACCGCCGCATTTTGTACGTCCATTTTGACTGAGTTATAAATATTCGCACTGCCTACTAATGCGGACAGAGCACCGTTCACTTTGTTGCCAGCTGCTATCCGTCTCTCCACATCCAACGGCATCTTCCATCCCTCGAAAACGCACTCCCCAAATATACAATTTCGTTCACTTGTTCTAGACATTTTTCATTGATTTATATTTTACACTTTGTTTGTACATCTTCCCTTTCACGCACCAGAACCTTAGTTTTGCTCACATTCATATTCAATCCTTTCACTCCACAGTCTTCTTTCATGAACGTAACTAGTGTTGCAACTCTGTTTCCGATGGTGTTATAAGCATAGCATCGTCAGCGTGCAAAAGGCGGTTTAACACTGTACCATAACATATCATACCACTCATACTATCTTTCAATGTATGGAAGGAACTGTCTAAATACAGCACGAATAGCCAGGCAGACATCACGCAGTCCTATTTGATGCCTGGTTAGGCTTCGAACCAGGGCTACAAGTCACCAACAATCCTTACACTGGGGCTGTGGTCCCGATATAATAACCTTACAGCCTGCTGTAAGGGACCCCGCACGCCATATTCAGACAGAAGACTCCAAAATTTCTTTCGCAAAATTTCTTATCGAATGCTTTTTCTAGATACACGAAAGCGCAGAAAACTTTCTGACCTATAGCCAGAAACTTCCCCACGATAACGCGAAGCGAGAAAATCTCCTCCATACAACCCCTACCGTTCCTAAAACCACCTTGCGCATCCCACAAATATCTTTCAGAAATGCCTTTATACATTCAGTCAATACCTTGGTATAGACTTTACTTACTAAATTGACCAAGCTTTCCCTTTATAGAGAGGCACTATGACTGCGGTGTGCCTCTGGAACCTCTCTCTTCTGTCAGCAAAGATTGCACAGTTTATAGAATGTTTCGCAGACCCCAGGACCACCATACTTGATCATCTCGAATTATAATTGAAATCTACTAAACAATTTAGCTTAACTTCTGAAAAAAAAACAAAGTTCTTTAACTGCAGTTTTCATTTCTCAAAGTTTAATTGCAATAATGAGACAATAAAACTCACGTATGATTTAAAACAAAAATAAAAAACAAATAAGTTTACACACACACACATACACACACACACATACACTCGTATATAATAGAAAGAGACACAGAAAGATTACTGTGAATCTATGTATAGAGCATAAACTTAGTATATACTGGCGAATAGATGTACAAAGAGTGCCAGTGAGAGTGTAATCTTTTATGTTAATGTCACGCAGTGGCGTGCATCCCATATAGGCACAGAGACACTGCCTAAACTGACAATTTAAATGGAAGTTATTTCGATATCTACCATTCATAGATAATTTAAAATGAAACAAAAATTTGAAAATAGCGCCATCTACTGCATCTACATCTAATCGTATTTTTGCACTGCTGTATTTTATTTTTAGCAATCATGCCATGTATCGATAAAAGCTACACGCCATATAAATTATCCACGGAGGCACGTCGCACTATGGGAAGATCGGGTCATTTTCGTGTCATAAATCTATAACTTCGTTGTTTTTGAAGATATTTACATGTTTTTTTTTTTGAAACTGTTAAATATATATGTTTTCAAATAATATACACTTTATTTGTGTTTTATTTTTAATTAGTCAAAGAAAATAATGAACAAAAAAAAAGAAAATTGGAATAAACTAATGTGTTATTTTTTACACAAGAATAATAAAAATGAAAATCTTAAAAGGTACTTCAGGGAGATAGTAACTAATAATAATAATTAAAAAAAATATTGGTATCAAAATTAAAATTTGAATAAACTTACAGCTATGTTATTCGAATTTTATATAATAATATAAAAAGGAAAATCTTAAAATGTAGAAAATGTGTTGTGATAAGAGGTAAGCCATTAGCATTAAACGACTTAAAAGTTTCCTAAAAATTCTACAGTTTCACTAGAAGTTCCATAGAATGAGAATTCTTATAAAAAGGTTTCCTTAAACTCAATATATACAGGTCCGAAGTATACAAAAGTGTGTGTAGAGCGTCTTCGTTATTGGCTATTCTGGAACATTTCCTCGCACGATGAAGTCTGAACCTTTTATAATCTTTTTTCGTGACTTCTGGGCATCTTCGGAGAGTTGTACAAAAGGCAAATTGTCGAATTATACTTTCTCCGTGAATTAAGACTTTATGCACAGAAGATAGCATGTAATACCATTTATATTTATTAACATACAGTTGTGCTGTCTCCAATGTGTACTGACCAAATTTCCGTACTATTGATACTTCTTCCACTTGACACAACTTGTAGTGAAATATAAAATCGTTTTATCAGTTCCTCAAATACACCACTGAATTCTGATGCATAATGATAATTTTGAAAAAATCTTCTAGCTGTGTTTCCATCATTAATGTTGCCGCTAACTTGCTTAGGTTTATGGTAATAATTATAATAATATTAATATACTTAATTGCACACAAAACAAAAGAAATAAAAATTAATATAATATGTACAAAGTAAAATACAACAGGCGGTCTCATCGCTAACAGCGATCTCTTCCAGACAACCTAGGGATGGACAGATTAGTCGGAAATAACCGAAAACGAGAGTTTTGCTGCAATACGACATATACGACACATTTATACACATACACAACAATATATATAATATAAACACACACACACATTTACGCAAACAAATAAGCATTCACTACATACATAAATACACACACAACACAATACGTACTACAACTTATAATGACAATATTTCATGTGTAAAATAAATAATTAATACAGACACTTTGTCAGTAATGCAGTACATGAATATACATATAGCAAGAAAAAAAAAATCACATTGACAAGTAATATTCCTTCACCAGTTGTTTTGCACGTCTTATAGTTACTGGCAATGAATTCCACAAACGCGCACCCTCTACAGTAAAAGATTTAGCCAAAAATTTAGTAGTATGTTTAGGAATTTCCAATTCCAAATTCCCCGATGATCGCAAGAATCTAGTATTAGTTTCAGAAAGAAACTTGAAACGCTTTTTAAGCTAGAGAGGGGCAGTAGGATTGAATGGAATGTTATAAAGTAAAAAAAGAATGTGAGTGTTCCGGCGAAGACGAATCGGCAACCACTTGAGCTGAGTGCGAAAAGCGGATATGTGATCATTTTTGCGCAATCCAAATATGAAACGTATAGCAAATATTTTGAAGCCGTTCAAGTCTGTTAAGTTGCTCTTCAGGAAGATCAATGTAACATTCGTCGGCGTAATCCAGTACAGGCAGAAGAAGAGACTGAGCTAGCGCAATTTTGATAGCAATTGGAAGAAAATTACGTAGTCTTCTTAACGACCAACAGAAGCAAATATCCGGCGACTAACCTCATTCAATTGAGGGCTCCAGATAAAACTTGCGTCCATGTATATCCCTAAATTTTTCACACAGTCACTGTAGGGTAGATTTATATTATCAAAAACAACAGATGGAAGTCGTGACCAGTTGATTCTAGAGGTCAGTCTAGGACTACCAATGATTATGACTCAATCCAAAAGATTTGCTCCAATTACTAATATGCGTAAGGTCTAAATTTATTTTATTTATTGCTAGCGGCAAATCATCAATAGAAACCTGGGAGTAGATTTGTAAATCATCTGCATAAAGGTGGTAAAGTGAAAGTAAACAGTCAGAGATAGAGTTTATAAATATAGCAAAGAGTCATGGAGATAAAACGCCGCCCTGCATAACACCAGCAGTAGTACCACACCAAGAAGAGAGGGAGTCTCCAATGTGGACCCGCTGCCGGCGTCCAAACAAGTAACTATGAAACCATTCAATCGCGTAGGAGATATGTTAATAGAACGTAATATACTGAGGAGGACCTCAAAATCCACTGTATTGAATGCATTACTAAAATCAAGGAGTGAAACTACAGTGAGATTGTGGCTCTCCATCCCCGATCGAATATCATCTGCAATATTCATTAATGCTGTAGTCGTGCTGTGTCCAAAACGAAAATCAGATTGATATGGATTTAGAAAATTATTTATGGTAAGGAAATTATTTCATTGATTACAGACTAGGCGTTCAAAAACTTTCGATATGAAAGGTAATATTGAAATGAGGCGATATTCAGTAAAAGATGTAGGGTTAGGTTTTTTAGGAATTGCAATAATCTATGCATCTCTCCATACGGATGGAAAAGTACGACTAGTAATGGATTGATTAAGAATATGGCTGATAACAGGAAGAACTTCATCGAGGATAGGTAAAATCATTTTTCGACTAACACTATCCACGCCAACAGCATCAGAGGTAATTGATAATATGCTCTTCTTAACATCACAATCAGTGAATTGCCTAAACGTAAATGATGAAAAATCGAGAGTAGAATGAAAAGAGAATTCAGAGTAATTAATTTAGTTGTCCTATCAAACTCAGGCGAAGCTGTGAAATAATTATTTAAAGAATAAATATCTAAATTTATAGGAACAACGTTCTGTCGTTTTTTTCCCACTCCTATTGATTTAAGACACTTCCAGACTTTAGCTGGATCTGCACTTTCAACAGAATCATGAACAAATCAGCGTTGAGCGTCCCTACATACCTTGTTGCAATGATTCCGAATGGTCACATATTTCTCCCAGTTAAGTTGAGTAAGCCTAGATTTATATTTCGACTTAGTGATATTTTTCTTATGTATCAATACTTTGATGTGATCAGTAAGCCAAGGAGATGGAGAGTGTTTGATTTTAACTTTGTCTACATATTTTTACATGGTTTATCTACATATTTAAACTTTATGTTAAAAACAAGTTCTTCTCTGAACTTTCTTTGAACGGAAGTCTTCTTTTGTTTTTTCAATTTTTTGTTTTCTGTTGTTGTGGCACACCATTTCTCGAAGCCTATATCGTAAGATAGATGTAAAATAAGCTACATAAATCTATGCAAAGTCGAAAGTCCATATTGATAACTACATTCATTAATAGGTTTATTTTGAACTTCTTCCAAACTGAGTAATAAAAATTTTTCGCACGCTTGCTTATAATTATGCAATATTTGGATCCGAAAAATCGACAAAGATGTGTTGTAAATAGTTTGTGATAGAATCAAGGTAATCCCTATCACTATTAATTAATACGAGACTTAAATCGCGTACTCACTCAGAACCCAGAGTCATTGTAACAAGTTAATTAATGAAACATAGTCACGACAATATTAAATATTAAAATATGCTATTTTATACTGAAATATTGTTTTGAGACTTGTGCTAAATTATTACATAAATACTATCAATCATGCGGCGGTTATATATTTCTTTTAATTTTTCTTGACTTCAATTTACTCTTAAATTTAATTAAAAAAATTACTTTTCACTTTTTTACAGTAGGTACCAGAAAATATAAGGTAATTAGGTAGATAAAGCGATAATTTTTTTTGAAACAATTTTTTTCTGCCTGGCTTCTTGTAATTAGTTCCGAGTACTAACCTGCCTACCTCGACCTTTTCTCAGAAACACTGGGATGAGCCTCTATGCAAAAATATTCATTTACAACTTTTAGATTCTTGTAATACCGAAAAAGATCGGTCTCGCCTCCTGGCTGTTTCTGAGAAGGAGTTGGACACTGGTTGAAGGTAATACCTTCAAAAAACTTAGGAACCTTGATTGATAATACTACACTTTCTCTTATAGTATCCCTTCGTCTGAGAGTCAGGACTAACCTTCCTCACCGTTACCGCTGTGGTGATCTCGTCGATGTACTAAGTCACCACGGTTTATCCTGTTTACATAGTGCGGGCCGCATGTCACGACATGCTGCATTGAATGACGTCATTCGGCGGGCTCTTGTCACCGCTGGCGTTCCTGCAGTCTTAGAGCCTGTAGATATTGCACGCAGCGACGGCAGGAGACCGGATGGCTTGACGCTCATTCCTTGAAAACTTGGAAGATCGCTGGTGTGGGATGCCACTTGTGTCGATACACTTGCTGTTTCCCATGTGCCGGCGACTTATAAGTCAGCAGGTGCCGCGGCTAGCACTGCCGAGAACTGGCAGCTTCTTCCGCCAACGAATCAGTTTGGCTATTCAAAGAGGCAATGCTGCCAATCTGCTAGGTACCTTAAGCAATGACAGCCTTCTAAGCGGCAACTTTGAGGAAGTCTATTATTTAAGATAGTGTATAGTTTTAAGTTTGTAAATATTAACGTATGTATGTACTTTTGTTAATGTAAATAAATTAACTTAGTTTTAACTTTTTGAGTAATTATAACCTTTTATTTTACATTAAATAAAGTACGAGTATTTATTTTTTTCGTGATTTCCCATTTTATTTTATTTTTTTGCTATTTTATATATATACAACATATATGCGAAATCACTATAAATTATATACCATTTGAATTTTTATACATTACTGCATGTGTACCAAATTTCATCACGATATGATAAAAATTCACGAAGTTACAGATTTTTGATCTGAAACTAACCTCCATTTTCCATGGTGCGGTGCCTACAATTCACCCACACATGTTTACATTTCACCTAGATAGATAGTCAAGTTTGGGCGCAATTTCGACGCCGCGCACACTGTACATAGACCGATTCGAGTGTCCTTTAAGTACAATTAACACGCACAGATATCCTACCGGCTGCGCCAGTCAAGTTTGGGCGGCACGAAAAGAGTTTTTTAAAAAGATATAGTAACTATTTATTTCTTAAGACTACAGTCTTATTCTAATGCTAAGAGCTAACTAACTTAAACTAAAAACTCTACATGTCGTTCAGCAGGGCCCGTCATGCTGACTCTAGTTCTTAGGAATCCAACAAAGCTTATCTAAGTGTTTACACTTATCGTACGGGATTGTGCGACAGGGCCGTACTTAACTCCTCCCTCCTTAAGCTCGAAATCTTCAGGAGAGCGTTTTCGTTCCTGATGATTTTGACAAACTTGTGAAATCAACTTATGCCTAAAATATATGATAGCGCTAAAGATACTTGTAATTATGAGTATATATAAAACTAAAGTCCCAACACTAATGCTTCTTAAATTCACTATGTTTTCAATTTTACTTTTCACTATGCTTTCACTATCACTTTCCTTTAACATATGACCTAGTAATTTAAGGTCTGTGAGGTCGATGTCATCCAGGTTTACAGGTTGCAGCTGAGATCCAGGAGTCAGAGTTGCCTCGGGTAAATTTACAATCGGTAACGCTGGAAGAGCTAATGTCCCAGATTTCAATGTGCGCCTGTGTAGTTTTGTGTCATCTACTGTGATAATGCAATCATCATCCAGGGTTACTATATAAGTACCTCTAATGTTGTGGCGAATTATTTCGTTTTCACAAGTTTTCGTAAGGACGGTTACCTTCCCAGAATACAGTAGCCAGCGATTGGTGTCTATAAGTTGCAGTTTTACTTTATCTATTTTTACTGGAATCGGAGAGCATCTAGGCACATTTGCAGTAAACTTCATCAAATCTGTTACGCATAAGTCTTCGTTGACCAAAAATGCCTCATCTTCGTAGCACAGGAAGAAATCTTCATCTATCTCCTTGCAGGCTCGGGAGAGTGACTTCGCTTTCAAACCTTTCACTAATAGGTAGGGATATTTTGGTAAGATAAGGGAAGTTTGGTTAAATGCATTAATGGTTGGTATAGGGATAATTCTGTAGTAAATATACACGTCATTTTTAATCAATGGAATATCTAGAACAAACGTTATCTGTTTCCCTTTTGAATACGCTTTTAATTCTATACTTTGCACTATTTTTATCAAATTCTCATAATTTACAGGAAATACAAGCCTTCTATCTTTTCAATGTCTCTTAACAATTTAACGAACTCATCTGTGTTTACAATAGACTGATAAAGTATGCGTAATTTACTAAAAGCTATAGCTGTTTCGATCTCGTTCAGCCGGGCATAAAGCATTTGAAAGTTATGCAAGAATAAGTTATAGACATTAATAATTTTGTGACGAATCTCAAAACCTTTCGTATCATTAAGTATCTTCCGTATTTCCCAAATGGCCTTATCGAGCTGAACGAAATTGTTTTTAGTAGTATTTGAAACATTGAGGAAAGATTCCATTACTTCGGATACTAGTCATTTTTCTAGACACTGCGTCCTGGCGCGACCTCACCTCAGTGATCAATTTATCATACTTGATAGCATCATCGTTATCCAAATTCCCAGTTACTGTTTTGATGACTGAGCCTTGAGGGTTTAGAATTCCCCGTTTTACTCGTTTCAAGGGCAAAATTTGCTTTAATTTTTCTATCGTAGCGTATTATTATAATATTTAGAAAAATCGGGATCATGCACATGTTTATTTAAATTAGCTAACCTATTTATATTTATTTCTAAATCCTCGTATATAAGTTTTAAATCTAACACTTTTATAACTGACCACCTGTCGTCGCTAATGACGGCATTTCCTTCATTAATAGGTAATATGCCCATACTCTTATTAATTTCCTGAACTTGAAGGGCCCGGCTCTGGATCGCGTAGACCAGCAAAAGAATAGTGAACCTGTGGAGGGCGTTTAATGTCTTTAATTGCTACTTTTGTTTCTCGATTTCTAACATTTATAGGTACAGTGTTCCTATTGATCTCACCGGTAACCTTAGCTTTTTGATAACGTGGTTTGTCCTTACTCCTTCTAGTATTCACTCCTTTCACAAACACATCATCTCCAGCCTTCAAATCAAATTCTCTTTCACCTCCTCGCTGTACTCTAATTCTTTCTTTGTTCACGGTCATTCTATCTGTTAAATACTTGTACAAACATTTTGTTCTCTTAGCATCGTCTTGCAATAATTTTTGAGTGTATTGTCTGTCGATATTTACGTTAAACGTACTATTATTGTCGGTATGTCCGAAAACTACATCAAAAGGGGTTAGACCCGTTGTTGAATGAATAGTCTGGTTATACGCCATGATGGCATACGTCATAATAGTAGCTGCATCACTAATCTTATGTTCATACTTAGCTAAACGATAAATTTCTAATAGCGTGGAGTGGAAGCGTTCTACAATTCCCGTGGAATTAGGATTATGGGGAGTACTAATATGAAATTGAATTTTATAAAAATTTAAAGTTTCCTTAATAAATACGTTGTTGAATTCAGATCCGGGATCAGAACTAATTTTATGAGGTACACCGTATAATGAAAAATACCTTATTAGTGCCCTTACTACTTCTGGTGTTGTCCTATCAGGAATTTCTAACGCTTGCCCTAGTTTACTGAATGCACAACTATAGTTAGGTAATATTTTCTTCTATGCTAAATATATCAATAAAAATCTCTTCGAATGGATTTCTCTGTGTCTGCGTCAATTGTAATTCTGGTTTTATAGGCTTTCTATCGTATTTCATTTTCCTGCAGGCTTCACAGGAATTTATGACACTAGCTACTGTTACATTCATATTATTCCAATAGTAATTACGTTTCAAATGTACCATTGTTTCCTTAATGCTGCGATCACAAGTTTTCCCAATATGATACTTTTGAACTATTTCCCTTTGCTCATCCTCGTCTTCTACGTAAACAACTCTCTGAGTACATTCATACAACCTTACCGAGTCCTTTTTGAATAATGATATTACCGCTTCAGTAAACTGCTTTCGGTGTGTTTCATGTTCAAAATACAGAAAATATTTTATTTTAGGTCTAACACAATCTTTTAAAAGTTGTTTTACGAGATCAGGCCTATCCAAGGGCAAGTGGACTTCTAAGACTTTCTGCTTATCCTTTGAGAGATCTTTTACAGATATTTCTTTTCGATGCCATGTGTATACCAAGATTTGGTTTGGTTTACTATCGATCGCTTCCCTAAGTATGGGAATGCCATTAGAATCTATGTCGTCGGCAGAATGTACCGTGTCCGTTCTACTGCTACTCGTGGCTGTAATAGTGCTACTTCCGGGTTCAGGTATTGAATAGGAAGACCCAATTCGTTTTGCAGAAGGGATACTTTTAGTTGATTCTGAATCTAGGGAAATTACGGATAAACTTGGGCTATTTGCTCGAGTTTTACTATTGTCTTTTCCTAAAGTCTTACTTTCCAGTTTTTCGATTTCCGATACCAATTCATCACAATAACGCTGCACATCACCTTCATCCACGTTAACTCTCATGGATTCGTTATCTTGATTACCTAAGACATTACCTTTATTCTTGATAGAGTGTCTGCATTACTGTTTTGTTTCCCGCTTTTGTATTTCACATCATAATCGAATTCTGACAATCTGAGTTTCCACCTGGTGAGTTTGCTATTTGGTTCTTTTATGGCGTCTATTGAAGCTAATGGTCTGTGGTCTGTAAATATAGTAAATTTTTTCCCGTATAGATAGGGTCGAAAGTGTTTAACCGCCCAGACTATTGCTAACAATTCTTTTTCGATGGTACTATATCTAGTTTCCGCATCGTTTAGGGTTCGGCTTGCATATGCTATAGGTCTATCGGTACCTACAGAACCTTGAGAGAGGACCGCACCTATGGCGTAGTTGGACGCATCCGTAGTCAGTATGAATGGTTTTGTGAAGTCAGGAAATGATAAGATGGGAGCATTGACGAGAAGTTCCTTACACTTCTCAAAAGCTGCGATATATTCTTCCGTTATTTCGACTTTATTTCTTTTCTTTAGGCAGGAGGTTAGAGGTTGAGTGATCTTTGCAAAATCTTTGACAAATTTCCTGTAGTAGCCGATTAAACCAAGAAAACTCTTAATTTCTGTGGGGGTTTTAAGTATAAGGAAATTTAATATTGCTTCAATTTTGTCATTATTTGGTTTAAGACCTTCTTTGGTAATGGTGTGTCCTAAATAAAGTACTTCTTTCCTGAAAAATTCGCACTTATCTAATGTCACTTTCAAATTTGTCTCTCGGAGTCGATCAAAGACCTTGCGCAACTTCTCTAAGTGTTCTTGTAGGCTGTTCGAGTATACAATAATGTCATCAAGGTATACAAGACAATGTATACCTTGGAGGCCTCTTAAGACGTTATCCATTGCCCTTTGAAAAGTTGCCGGTGCCGTTTTCAATCCAAAAGGCATGCGCGTAAACTCGTAGTGACCTGATGGTACCGTGAATGCAGTTTTTTGCCTGTCTGCCTCCTCTACCTCAATCTGGTGATAACCACTAGCCAAGTCAATCGTACTAAAGTAAGTTGCTTTACCTAACTTATCAAACAGATCAGTTATGTTTGGTAGTGGATATTTATCGTCGGTGGTGATTTCATTAAGTCGACGATAATCGATAACCATCCTAAATTTGATTTCACCTGTCGCGTCCATTTTCTTTTGCACTAAATGCACCGAGGCACTCCAGGGTGAATGCGATTCTGTAATGACGTTATCTTGTAAAAGTTTATGTACCTGCCTCTGAATTTCATTATTGTGTACCGGTGGATGTCTATAAGGCCGCACATATATGGGATCCTCATTTTTCGTCCTAATCGAATGTTTTACCTGATTTGTAAATAGCGGTATGGCTTCACAATAAAAGATATCCCTATATTCACAACATAATTCCTGAATGCACTTCCTTTCCTCCGCATTCATGTGATCCAGACGTAACTTACTTAAATTATCTTTCAGTACGTCTTCTAACTCACAACCGTCCATCATTGCATTCAACAGACATTCCTCGTTATAAATTTTATCGACCTTGATTGGTTTCGTGAATTTTATAGTTATGTTTTCATTAGACACGTTTTGGACTACCGTATATGCAAATGAATCACTACATGTTACTATAGTGCTAGGCATTCTCACACCTTCCCTAAAATTTATGAAATTTATAATTGCGGTTCTGTCTTTTAAATCCGTGGGGATTTTAACGCGCGTCTCTGATCGGGGTCCTAGATTAATCTCGTATGGTGGGCTGTACAAAATAGGTATTTGAGTGTCACGAGTTTTCAAAACCTGATCTTTCATGTCTATGGTAGCATCCAATTGTTTTAGAAGGTCTGAACCTATTAGGCCATCAAATCGCTTGTCTACGTCGTAGACGTAAAATTTATGTTTTCCTGTACTTCTAAAAGTTTTTAAAAGTGGTATATATATTGCCTCGTCATGTTTGCTACTAGCGTGCGTGCTAATAACCTCAAAAGGCTCAAAAATTTGTACTTTGAAAAATACTTATCTACTATAGGGGGGCTAATAAAAGATCTAGAACTACCCGTATCTATCATAAAGCGAGCATTTATTTCTGGAATTATGATATGTGGTAGTTTCAGGATACCATCACAATTTAAATGTATCACTTCGCGTGATGTTGGGTTGAGGTCGGTACATGAAAATTTTCAGGTTCGATAGTTAGTAGGTCTTGCGTATCTACTTCATGTGTTTCGATGTAGCAATTTTCAGGTGTAATTTGGGGATAATCTACGTCGTATGAAAAGTTTTCCTCAAAATCATTGGGGTATACGTCATCAGGGACTGCTTCTAACTGATTGGTATAGAAAACATTATCTGCGTCTTCCGCGGTGGACAACATGTTTTGTTTCACAGGGGCTGTACGCATAGAAACATCGGAGGTATAAGGTTTTGGAGGTTGCATATTATGTGGGATTCCAAATTTAAAATTATTTTGGTTTTGCGGCATACCAAATTTAAAATTACCCTGAGGGTTGCCAGCTCTAAAATTATTTTGATATTGTGGAATACCGAATTTAAAATTATTTCGAGGGTTACCATATCCGAAATTGTTTTGATTTTGTGGGATACTGTGCCTGAAATTATTTTGGTTGTTACCGGAAAATCCAGGAGTGTGGATTATGTTATTCCCAGCCCTGAAACCTTGCGAGTGAGGAATACCAAATTTATATGTTTGTGGATTAGCAAAACCCTGACCTTGACGTGCCATATCAAAGTGTTGTACCGGGTTCTTAAATACGGGTTGATGATTAGGGACATCAAATTTAAAGTTTTGACCAAAATTAGTAAATGGAACGACATTTTGCGTAATCGGTAAAGGCTTGGGTTGATTTACGCCCAGATTTGTAGCATTTTGCTTTGTTTTATTTTTATATTGCGTTTGGAAATTAACTTCCTCTGTGACTATTGATAAGGCGTCCTCCAGGTTAGTGCAACCTTTTAGGCGTACTATACGAATCATGTCTTCTGTAAGATTGTATAAGAACACATTAAGAGCGCTGTTATTGTAAATGATTATTTTGCTGCTTTCACTCCCTCGTCGGTGAGCAAATTGACTTTAGAGAATAACGTGCTTCTAACGTGCTGGATTCGATGACAGAAATCAATGTATGATTCCCCGTGTTTGATCTTAAGCGATTCCAATTCGATAGCCAAACATTCTTCGGACCTCGGGTCTCCGAAGTGTTGGATAAGTAAAGGTCGTAAAAACTCCCAACGATCTATATCTTCTCTCTCGCTAAGTAAACCGGCAGCCTTACCAGTTAATCTACTGGTAATGGCATGAAATGTATATCTACTCTGATGTAAAACACACAAATAAAAATAGTTAAAATAAAAATGTATATGTATATATATATAGCCAAATTTAGTGCTATATTATAAGAGTACCTAATTATATTCTAAAATAGCTTAACATTAACATACATATAATTGCCAATTTTTGTGCTAAATAAAAATATATCTGAGTTAGTCCCTGTTACTCTTTAATTATCCCAGCGATTCTAGTCTGAGAATAAAATGACAAGTGTATATTCACAACCAACGGAAATAAGTAAGGATGATACAGGAAGTGAAAAGTTTTACTCACAGGCTGCTGCGTCCCATACTCTTCCTTTTAAGCTGCTACACTGTTGCCACCGCACCGCGCCTATTCGACTTATTTGTTTGGTTCGAAGATATCTGCAAAGCGCAATTTCGACGCCGCGCACACTGTACATAGACCGATTCGAGTGTCCTTTAAGTACAATTAACACGCACAGATATCCTACCGGCTGCGCCAGTCAAGTTTGGGCGGCACGAAAAGTTTTTTAAAAAGATATAGTAACTATTTATTTCTTAAGACTACAGTCTTATTCTAATGCTAAGAGCTAACTAACTTAAACTAAAAACTCTACATGTCGTTCAGCAGGGCCCGTCATGCTGACTCTAGTTCTTACGAATCCATCAAAGCTTATCTAAGTGTTTACACTTACATTAACGTTTATAAAAATAAAAGTGTAACAACAGGCGGTCTTATCGCTTAGAGCGATCTCTTCCAGACAACCATAGGATGCATAGTAGCATTGAAAACTGATACGGAAGGCGATGGATTACAAATGATAAAAATTGAATGTACATAATTATATTCATGAACATATTACACATATACAAATACATACATACATATATACATACTCATATCACAGATTAATTAGTTTATACATACTAATATACACACACTCACTCATTTGTATTTAAATATCTACAATATACATATATATATGTCGGTGGAAATAATAAAAGGCACTCATTTGACTATACCATGGCAAAGCGCGACTTCCGATGATGCGCTAACGGAACGTCGGGGCCGGCGCTGAGTCTGTTAGACTACGGCGGCCGGTGCGATAGCATTTCTCCGACGGATCGTTTGCCATTATTAAATTTCCAATTACCTACGTAATAATTGTTGTGAAGAGTTTTCTGTCGTTTACACATTAACTTTGTTATAACGTTGTATTTTATGGAGTAGTTCGCCTCTTGTAAGATTAGGTACCTATTTCTCATGGCTGAGTTGCAAAAGCACGAATTGCCCCGTGTCTTTTCCGACATATATACATATACATATATTATATGTATACAGTATATAGCCGAAAGTGGTCAGAAACATTTAACTGTCTGACGGGTTGTGCACATACTAATAGTTTATTTCGTTTTCCTTGCAATAACTACATATAACAAATAAAAACCATTACGAAAAATTAAAGTAACGGTAACGTTCTCGCTCGTCAGTATTGCTGTATTATTAGTAAATATAATTATTAAAATTGTTGTTTTTTTTATGGATTTGTTACTTTGACTGCCTACCCTGTTGAAAAATCCTGTGCACGCCACTGGTGTCACGAGTAGGAATAGGACAGCGAATAGGGCGCTATTATAACCCGCACGCTTATTATCTAACTTGCAGTCAGTTTGCGACAGCCAAATATTGCACGATATCTGCTGTCAAAATGGGAATTTGTATAACGTAATTTGTATAATTGTGCTAAATTGCAATTGTCATACATGATATAAATTTTTTATTACAATTAGTGACCGGTCACGCAACGATCGCGTGGTTGTCATTGTTTGCAAATTTTTGAGGTAATAACCCCGCCGTTTTGAGTGACAGGTCGTCATAAGTGGGCACAAGTCGTCACTAGTCGTCACGCTGGGGATATCGCTGTTAGGTGTTAGCTTATTTTATTATTTTGTGTTAATCCCGTTTTATTTCAAAGAAGTCCTGTATTTTTCAATAATGGTTACATGTTCTGTATGTGATTGTGATATTACATAACGTAATAATTAAGAGAATCGTTCATTTCATAGATGACAATGAAAAACTTAAAATCATCACGCGTCAACGAACTCTATGTTCGTCTATACGCCAGTACATGAAGTTTATGGTATAGAGCTCCCAAATCTAGCGCTGCGCGGAGCGCGGGTCCCGGCCGCCGTTGCTCAATTAACTAGCTTGTGTATTAGTAAGAGACAGAGAGAGAGTCGCTGAGAGTCTAATGGAGGGGCCATAACGCTTTTTCGTTTACATGACGATTTCTACTAATTCACACCCAAAGAGTAGGTACCTTATTCACACCTCCCGCAAGCAGCGTTAAGGGTCGGTGGTTTAGATGCACCGACCCTTAAGGGTCGGTGCATCTAAATCGCGCCCGATGAGGTTTGACATTCCGAGTTTGTTTGTTTAGAAATTTATATATTTACTATCATCTGTAAATATATAAATTTCTAAACAAAATAAATACCACTTGCTGCTCTGTGAAATGGTGCATAATGTAAAAAAAAAAATTACCATAATATTTTATAGTGACAAAGAAAAAATCGTGATTTTCGTACAAAACTCTAGAATAGCATTGTCGCGTTCCGAGTACTGTGATTTAATAAAAGTCATGAAAACAATAAAACGTATATCAAAGTCATCAAAGTCATAGTAAAAATATCAAGCAATAACGTAATTAAATTTGTTTTCTAATACAATTTGCAGGTTTTTTTGCAATAGGTTATCAAACATACCACATTTTTACGCACAATTTTTTCATACAAATTAGTATAGGCACACAGCCGCCATACGCCTTCCTATGTTATCGTGAATGCTTCCTTCAATCGCCCGCGGGCTGTCAAGGTCAAGGTTGCGTCTCTTCATTTTGAAAATTTCGCAATCTCTGTTCGTGTACAAATACCTAAATTCACTGTAGCGGTTCTACTGGTTTTAGTAGGTAGCTCCGATGAAAAGTAATAACATAATGGTGAAACCGTAAATAATTTCATATTATTTTCTACAATGAATTACCTAAAACTGCAGAGCTAATTTAGTAATAAATTATACAACGTACTGCCCATTTGAGTTTACAACACTCTTGTATTCCTGTTAAACCATGACAAGCTAATAAAGTAGCGAACAAAACGGTCTCCCACTCGCCACATCGCGTTCGTTAGCCAAATTCTGGGTGGGAAAAAGGGGGTTAAAGGGGGTTAGGATCAAAGCCTTCATCTACATAGTCGATGAGTCTAGAGCGCGTGTCGACAGACATATAAATGGTCGGAACAGACGGACATAATATTTTTATATGACAACATGTCTAATACATAAACTCGTAATGGAATATTTGTTTTTTGTTTGTAAATCATTAGAAATTTGATTTCTTAGGCTTTGACTTTGGACTTTGTAGATATGTTAAAATGTTAGGAGGAGGTTCGTTGATTCTTTTTCCTAGTCCTAGTCAAAACAGGAATTAGCGTCACCGTAACTAAGCGTTAAGCGTCATCGTAATTGGTCACATCGTTATCGCCGCTCGTGCTCCTGCGCAGTAACTAATTAGGTAGCTTCTAGACTGGTGAATGCTAAGTGGTGACCAAGATTGAGAAAATGGTATATTGGTAAAGTAGTCTGGTAGTAGATATTGAAAGGACATTTATATTTATTTTCTTTTAGCAGTAATTAAAATAATATTATTTTATTAAATAATAAGTGCACCAAACTAAAATGATGAAACAAGTATTTTTTAGGACTCCATAGATAAAATGCCAAAATCCTTTATAGCTTCGTCATGTCTGTCTATCTGTCTGTCTGGCTTGGTACAGCGACGTGGATTGATAAATAATCGCAACCCAAAAATGAAAACTCAATAATTAATATGAATTTTGGTCCTTTTAAAAATTCTACTTTTGCTATGTCCAGTATTGTTAGGGAAGATACACACTCGTAGTCGATTATTACTGTTAATTGAGTAATAATTTTATGGTAATTTCTATCCCATCTTGTAGCAGGAAAAAATATCTTCTCGCCGTCTTTTAAACCCCCGACACAAAAAGAGTCTTACTATAAATTTTAAACCTCTGTTTGTCTGTATATCTGTGTATCTATGTATATGCATGTCTGTGTGTCACCGTGTCTGTGTCTGTCAGTGACATCTTAGCTCCCAAACGGATGGACTGAAGTCGAAAGTGAACTTTCGGGACCGCTACAATAGCAAATGAAAATGCTTTAGTGGTCCCTCCCGCGTTTATTAATTTGCTAACTATACTGCCTGTACTGTTAAAGTATGAGTCTTCCAGAGGACAGACAATAGTAAAATATAATTATTTATTGCTTTTTACTGGTAACTAGATCCTAATTATTTATTGTATCAAGTATTTTTAAATTTATATTTTGTACTAGGTATATTTTTTGAATTCTTTTTCTACATATTTTTATCAAATGGTGCGTTAAATTTGTAATCTACAATTATTATATACATAAATGATTTGTAAAAACTACTTGTGTATGGTCCAAGACACGTCTAGATGTTATAATCTTTGTAGTCAAAAGTGAGAAGTGGAGAAGGATTTACTTTTAGGAACTCAAAACGTTAACGCGGTGGGTGAAGACGTCAACAAACCGACGTTCAGCGTCCTCTAACGTAATATGGTTTCACTATAATATTTTATGACTTTCACTTAATAATCAAGGCTTATTTATAATATTCTACAATACAGTTTCACATTTCTATCAGGTACAATAAAAACCAAAGAAGGTAGCAACCGCTCGACATTAAAACTTCAAGTACCTATATGTATGTGTATCTTATTTTTAAAATTAACAAATGTGGCGACTATGACTTTTATAACATAATTAGAGATGGTCTAGTTCGGAAATGATTGACTCAGTTGTCATATTTGTTAGTTATTAGTAAAACAAAACACTTTTATAATTTTTGTCCGTTTGTGTGTTTGTGTTTCAATAAAAACTATCAAGAATTATAACGTCATGATAAGTGTAAAAATCTGAATTTTTAAAAAACACTTTAAAATAAAGAATAGGAGATTATTATTGTTTGTACATCGCAAACAATAATATTATTCTTTTGTTATTATTCTGTCTTACATTTAGAATGAATTGTGTCATTCATATATCAGAGTAAACCTAATTAAATATTTCATGACACAATTTGATCTAAGAATATAGGCAACCTTGTTATATACTTGTGGTCGAAGGCAACCTTTAAGTAACAGGCAAATTAAAAACAAAACGCAAAATGTTGGTTATTTGACAAATAACCAAAAATTTTTCAAAGTTGTACTATATTAGATAATGTTGTGTTATTTGTTAATATTTTATAGTTTTGTGTATATATGGGAAAATCAGTGTTATTATAGTGCTACGTGTAATACGTCGGACCTGCGAACGGTGAAAATTTAGCGAAATTTTGGTTAGTTTTTTTGTTTGTTTACATTGAAGTCAAAAATGCAGAAAATGGGATATAGGGCACTTGTGTACGCTGTCGGCACGAGTAATACTGAGGTTGGTACAATGTTTTATTTAATAGATGCGTAATAAACTCGAAACGTCTACCGTATGTAATTATTTTTAACAACCTAAAAGCAGGAAAATATAGTATGAACCCACTTAGCCTGCGCAAAGTTTGCTTAGGAATAAGACTCAGTATGCTATGCAGTATGCAGTATGTATATATGTATACAATTCATGAGCTAGGAAACTGTCCGTCGTAATATGATCTTGCTATATTATGTATATCATTTCAAACATGTACTAAGGAAAATGTATCTACGAGCTAAAAAAAAGCATAGATTAATTAGTTACTAGCAGAAAGTCCAAAGTATAATTTTGTTACCTTGTGGTACTTTGTCCACCCCTAATTAAAAATACTATGACGTTATGATTAAAAAAATTAATGCAATTTTGAAGTCATCAAATAATATATAAATTCTCCATTAAGCAGGCGTTTATACTTTAACATACACACATTTTTAATATAAACAAACACATTTTGTGTTCTTACTGATATTAGAATTTTGCAAATTACAAATTTTGCAAATAAATGTAAATCATGAAATCATTCTCGGAACCGGAGGCCTATACTTTGGCAGCCAAATCCGGCAAAGAATTTAAGGAATTAGATTTGATTTATCTTATTTTGCAAGTTTTAATTAAATACTAGTTGATGCGCGCAATTTCGTTCGTGTTTTTTATTTTTGAAATAGCCTTTGTCCTTCGTCAGGATTCAAGCTATCTCCATACCAAATTTGATCGCAATCAGATGAACGGTATGGCAACGCATAAAATACGAACAGACAAAGAAATGTTGATTTTTATATATTAGATGTATTTATAATTGGTTTTAGTTTTATTACTATATTTCCATTTTTTTTTCTAATCATTTATTTGCAAAGGCTCTACATTATATTATACTTTTTCCCTATGTGCTGTATATTTTTGAAAATGCCTGTTTAAGATCTTCAATTTATTCCATTATGATCAAGTTCAACAAACATTTTTTTAGTCGATAACCCGCTCGTAAATTAAACGAATACAATGACACCTCATACATTGCAATCAGTTGAGTGGTTTTGTCTGTAAGGAAAGGATGAAAATAAACGAAGTTGAAAAAATTATATCTGTTTGTTATCAGTTCTTCTCAATGCAGGTTTACTTTTTTCTTTCCCAACCGATGAAAGGTTTGACGTTCAAAAATACATTGTTATTGGGTTTACTTATACCAAAAAGTACATACTTAACGTTAATATTTACAAACTCAAAACTAAACATATATAATAGGTATCTTAAATAATAGACTTCTTCAAAGTTGCCGCTCAGAAAGCTATCATTCCTTAATGTGCCCAGTAGGCCGGCAGCATCTTTGAATAGCCAAACTGATTCGTTGGCGGAAAAAGCTCTCTCAATTATCAGAAACCAGTCGATGGGCTTCGGCCCCAGGGACCCAAAGTTTCGACTGCAAAGAGCAGAAATATGAAACCGTATGTGAGTTGCAATTCGCTTTAAACAGAAACGGTATACATAATATTAGTTTTCACTTAAATACTTTACAGAACCTTCTATTTACAATCAAATAAATTATAGAAAATCTACAACTATCTTTCAAAACACAAACCAAGTTTACAAATACTTAAGAAACAATGAAAACAGAATTATGCGAATTTAACCGATACCAAGTTTACAATAACTTAGACCGACGTTATCTTCATTTTGTATTGCATTCTAGCATTGAGCTGGAAACTATTTACTGTTACCGCAAGTATTTAGTAAAGTTTCGAATGTTAATTCTAGTTCAAAATTAAATAGAAATACCGTCCATTCGAAGTTGTTTGTGGGACTGTAGACAAACTCAAGACAACGCTATAATTTATACACATATTTAGATTGTGTTCTTTACACATTTTAGTAAGTAAGAAGATACATACAAAAATCTTCACTTCGTTTCCTATGATAATAACATAGTACAATATTAACTAGTGGTCGCCCAGTGATCGAAATTTGACCATAAATATTAAAAATACACTTTTTTTCCTTGGCATACACTCCACACACTCGAAACAGCTCACAACTCATAAATCACACAAAATTCACAGCTCGAAAGTCATTCTTTCAATCTTTAGTTATTTGTGACGAACATTTTAAAATTCTTTGGTGATAATCTTCATCTATGCCAAATCTCACACTCCTCCACGCGCATTATACTTAAAAATGGGTGCAAAGTTTCATAGACGACCGAAAGACGTTTTGACCGACCCGGACGTTCATATTACAGTGGTGAACGACGCCAACACACACGATGTGACACCACACCGTTCCCTTCGTGGGGGGACGTCCCGCGTGTCAACACTAGGGCTTTCCGCCCGCTCTGCATTACACGATAGGCAGACACCATTTCGGGCCTTCAGCCGATCAAATAGCCATCACTTTGGGACGGACCCTCACCCGTGTAGATTCTCGATGGCACGCAGGTGCACAATTTCACGACGACAGCCCGAGCTCTCGTCTCCGAGGTCTCGTCTTCCGTCCCGGATGGTCCCGGGTGCGGACGAAGGGGCCTTCCGCTGCTCCCCCGCCAACGCGTCCGGCTAGTTACGACGGCCTGTAAGGTCAAATGGCAAGAGGCGGGTTTTTTTTAGTCGAATCGAGTCCGACACTACCCGACCGCTCCTCACATTCTCTCCTGAGGCGTGAGGAGCGATTGAGTGTTCATTCGTAATTTTTCCCCTTCTCAGAAACAAAAAAAAAATCCTTCATGTATTAATAATATACCTGTAGGTAATAGTACAGCTTAGAATAACACTAACAATACATCAGCACGCACATATATTCTACAATACGCTACGAAAATTGAAGCACCATCATTACATAAAATGCGTTGGATAAACAATTTATTATCCTTTTTATTATGTATAAATCTTCCTATAAAAACAACATATGGTCGAATTGAGAACCTCCTTCTTTTTTCGAAGTCGGTTAACAAAAAGTCAAACTTATAACAAAGTTATTATTTACGAATACATAATACCTTTTTTTGTATTAAAAAACTAGTGTCTTGACTTTGATCTAGTTCTTGATCCCTGTTCGAGTACTAAAATTAAAAAAATACATTCTTTATTACTTACTTACATTTATTTCATATTAATAGCCAGAGATAGAAAAGGACTGAGAGAAAAAGAAATAAAATGAGCCAGAAGCTTTCCCCACATGACTTGAAAATTGGTCATTTTGCTATTAGAATTTTAGAATACTCATTAGGTAGGTACCATGATTATAGATGCTAATAAATTTATTATAACTATTAATACAAAATATATATTTCTGTTTAATACTATTCTTTTACTTTTGCATAGTTACTCTAGAGACACATTAGTTAAAACTGTTATTATTTCATAAAACTTTTAGTCAAATAATTTGCCCTTATAACCCACCCGTTATATCCGTAATTTGGTAATAACATTGAAAGCCACGGCTGAAATAGGTAAAGAAACATTGGATTATATTTTTATGTTAGTATTGAAAAGGTTTTGAAATACTGCATCGCTAATAAAATATATTCTCAATTTCATTAGAACCAAACCAATTAGCGCTACAAATTTTATTCTACTTTAGTGAATTGTTTGCAATATTTATAATATACACATATTCTCATGTTGAGAGTGATAACTAATGAGTTAGTTACAGAGGATGGAATAATATTAAATAAATAAATATTCCAGACAACTTACTACACTAAATGATTCTGTATTTACAACTAGGTTTACACTAAGAGTACCACAAAACGAATTAGGGAAATATCAAATAACATCCAGACTTTGGAACAATTAAACAAACAAAAAAATTTCTTTTAACTTATCAGGAATCGAACCCGTGATTGTCGGTTTGGAAGGCACGCATACTACCAATAGTCATCAGTCAGTCATATTGTAATAATTAAATAAATAACAATACGTTTCGCGGTCACATATGAAATATATCAACATATAGGTAAATATTAAAAAGCTTAATATGTGTATTTACTGTTTTACATTCGTCATCGTAGCAGCTTTTCTTGTTACACAGAATGCAGGTCGTTATTCACAAGGGAATATGCAGACAGACAGAAAGATTTACAAACATTTTAACGTGATTTATGCACGTGTCGCCGTGGCTCGGCGATTTGTCTCACCGCGACGCGGTGGCACGGAAAATATAACATAAATCTTGGTATATCTTTTCTGTTTAACCAACTACTTAACTTCTCACGAAAAAAGAAAGATTTTATACTTTTTCTATGCCTGTTCGTCTTTTTACATGTGTACGTTTGTAAAATGCATATCTACTATTTTTACCCTCAAGGTGGACAGAACATCAAGATTCAAATCGCAACTCTACACTGGCAGTAAATATTTAAGCTTAATGATAGATCGCCCGGAGTCCTGCTGGCAGTACTCTGAGTACCTTCCGGAAGGACGCAACTTAGAAACAGCAACAGTAGAAAAAATATTTATTAATCGTAACTGGTCTTCAGTCGGCACGAGATGGAGTGAGACTATAAACGGAGGTAGCGCGTATACGCCGTGTCGCGCGAAATGTGTGGGGTCGGCAACTTTTTGGCGATAACTGTAATAATCAAAAATAAATAATAATAAAGAAGTTTGTGGGTAGACAAGAAAATATAACAATCACTTCTATCAGTCTGTGATTAAGTAGTAAAATTAATTACTTACAGTCATTGTTTAATGGAATTATAGTTTAATTTTTCACCACTCGCCCTAGTTTATCCCGCTTTATTTTCTTGCACATTACTATACTCCTAAACAAGATACATTACAAAATGGAATTGTCGTCAAAGTTGGCATCTAGTTTACAAGAAATGTCCGCAATGTTTGAGTCTTGCATGAAGGCATATGAAGACAGACTGAGTGATGCAGCAACGAGCTCCCCAATCATCCATTTTGACATCACGTCATTAGCTAATGAGTTTTCTGAGTTCAAAAGTTTTGTATGGAAAACACTTTCGAGTGTGAAATCTCAAATCGAATTGTTATCACTTTGCTTGTATCGTCATGAAGCTGTAATGAGACGTAAAGTATTAGTCTTCCACGGTATCCCAGAGGACAAGGATGAGAAATAATTATGGACGTTATCATTAAGTTAATAACTGACCATTTTAAGTTGGCACACACATGACACACTTGAAAATCTGCCTTACTGACGTTAGTAAGGCAGATTTTCATGTGTGTCATCGTCTTGGCTATAAAGTAACTAAAAGCAGGCCTGTTCTGGTGAGATCTATTAATATGCAGATGCGCAGTATAAATGGGATTCCAAGACCGCACTCAATCTTTACAGCGGCTCGCAAGCACTTTGGGATTGAATACTGCTGGACATCTAAGGGCAAGATAGTTGTAAAGTTGACTGATAATTCTCGCCGTAAGATAGAATTGGAGTTAGAGCTTCAATCACTTATTGCTCTTTTCCCAACCCCGGCTTAAACTATCACTAGTGACTCCTTATAAACACAGAAGTAAGATCTAAGTTTACGAGTAAGGCGCCGATGGCATCCATCTCCAGGAGTCTTCTTCCTTCGAAGAAGCTTAGAAGGAACTTACCAATCTACTAACATTTAACTGCTTCTTGTTTTATTTAGCTTAGTAATGTGTTATATTTAATTCGTTAGTCTTTTATTTATCTATAATATTGTATATGTATGTGATTTTGAATATTGTTTAATTACTGTCTGCATGTATGTAATGCTATACTATAGAACTCTGTAAATGGGGAGTTTTTGGCGGGATTTTATGGGGAGCGGTAGGGCGTTTATTTTAAATTGGTGTAGTATTGCGTCTTAAATATCTACGCTGTTGTACTATTATGTGAAATTGTTGAAACAAGTGCTTATTTAGTAGCGTAGTGTTGAGATTTTTTTTAGTGGCTTAGTCCGCTTCTGCGAATCCTACTAGAAGAACTGCCTCAATATATTTGTCGCCAGAAACTCCAAGAAACAACTAAAATGTATTACGCCGACATTTTAATGAAATAATATGAAGTTTTTATCTATTTACTACTGAAAACATCAGTTATATAGGCACAAAACCCTTTACATTCCCTCTTAAGGGAGAACCGTACTAAAAAAAAGGAAATCTGTAAATGGCGGCACAGACTCACAGGTCTGTGAATCTATGCGCAGACCTAAAGTGTCATTAAGTGGTACTCTTGCCGTATTCGATATGTAGAAATTACTATATTTTTATTGCTCTTTATTTTTAACTTTGTTGTCCTCATGCTTGTATTGTGTGTCTATTTTCTTTTGTTTCTTTCATCACTCTGGCCAGTGTTGACGCAGTTACTCATAGATTTAAACTTAGTCGATATTGTTACTTTTAATATTTTATTTATATTGTTTTAATTTTACATTTGTTTATAAGTATTATTAATTTATATTTATATTATTTATATACGAATATTTTAAATATAGATGACACATGCTCGTGTTCCTCTGTGGTGACATCAGTAATATGTTGGCGACTTCGAATGTGGGGTGCCTGACGAGCGACGAACTTTCTTATGTTTTCTCTTCACATAAACTTAATTTAACGTAGTGCATATTAACGCTCAGAGCATTCCTGCGTATTACCACAGATTAATTAGTTGGTATTACAATGATCTACTTGTTTATTTTAGCAAACCTAATGTCGATGCCCTACTTATTTCCGAATCCTTTCTCAAGCCTACTCTCCCTTCCACACTTTTCTCCCTGCCTAGTTTCAAGGTCTTACGCAATGATAGAACGAACAAAGGCGGTGGTGGAGTTGCAATATATCTCTGTGTTGACTTTCCTCATAATATTGTACTCAGTTCATCCAGTCCATATTCTCAATCTGCTAAAATTCTTTTCATAGAAATTACATTTCATCACACTAAAAAGTTGCCGGGTGTTTTTTATAGTCCTTCTCTTCGCATAGATTATTTTACCAAGTTGGAAGATCTATACGATCTATGCCTTACTTATAATGATCTTTTACTTCTTGGTGATTTCAATATCTGTTTAATGAAAAATGATCCACGATCGAAAAGACCTATTTCTCTTCTTTCCTCTTTTAATCTACATGTTTTACCTTTATCGGCTATAAATCATTGTCCCAACTGTTCTCCTTCTCTTCTTGATCTTATTATAACTTCTTCCTTAAGATTATATAAGATTTCTACTCTATGACCTTCTATTTCTCTGTTATAAAGTTAGACCACTTAAGCAACTTCATAAATTATTCGATTAAATTATTATTCCTATTATGTAAACTTCATAAATGTCTTTTATTACGTAGTTTTAAAAATATTAATTTGGAGGAGCTGAAGCGGGATGCTGTAGCAATTGAGTGGTCGCCAGAGCTATAGGCTGCTACGTCTGATGAAAAAGTGATAATGTTTAATACAATTTTGTCTTAGCTATATGATCGCCACGCCCCATTTAAACGTGTAATAGTTAAGCATCACCTTCACCCTGGCTTACTGACGACATTGGAAGGGTCATGGTACTTCGGAACAGGGCTAAAAGTAAGTTTAAGAGACTTCCTTTAGATGTCTGCTTAGCCCAATATAAAATATTGCGTAATCTATGCAGTCGTCTGTGTTATGCTAAGAGGCGTTATTGTCGTGATATCATACAGAATCTCGATACTACACAACTCTGGAAATTCCTTCGATCTCAGGGTATAGGAGAGACCTTTGGTTCCTTTACTACTAGTTTTGATTTAAATTAATTTAATGCCCACTTTTCTAAGAAAGTATAAGGGTAAAAAATAAAACTCTGGCTGTAATAGAAACTTCTCCCGTACCCTGTTTCTCGCCATTTACGTCCAACACTGTGGCTGAAGGGGGTGTCCGAAAACACACCTTACCAATTTCTTCGTCTGTAGTTGGTCACGACCTAATTTGTTCACGTATGATCAAAACTATTATACCCGAGCTTTCAGTCATATATTTAATCACTGTTTAACTTCTAACTCCTTCCCAGATGCCTGGAAAAAAGCGTATGGAATACCTCTCCTTAAAAACTCCAATCCTACATTCCCTTTAAAGTACCGACCTATTTCTATCTTACCTTTTCTTTCTAAAGTACTTGAACATATCGTGCATGAACAATTGGCTTTCTATCTTACCTCTAATAACTTACTCAGTCGTTTTCAGTCTGGCTTTCGTCCTGAGGGCCTAGACACGTGGCTCAATTGTCGTAAACGCTAGTAGAATAGAATGACAAATACCACGTAATCTAGCGTAACGACTTTTAAATTGGTAGTCAAATGTTATTAACTTTCTATTAAATCAAACGAAAAGTAAAGTCGTGTGAAAACCCCCGTATAAAACGTAGCCAAGTGGCATGTTTGACGAGCAATAACGCCAGCAAGCGTTTCGATTGCACGAAGCGTTTGCCAGTTGTCTAGCCGCTCTGGTCACAATACTACTCTGCTCTCCTTAAAGTTACTGATATAGCTTCTGTAGCTAATACCAATGGCTTCTTCTGGTACAGATGTATAAGGACGCTTTCACTCATAATTTCTTGTTTAATTTTATTGAAGCTTTCTTCGCATTTAGTAGTCCATACAAAACCTTTTGCTTTCTTCAACAAATTATTTAGAGGGTTTGTTATCGAAGCGAGGTTTGGTATACATTTATTATAATAGTTCGCCATACTTAAGAAGGGTCTAAGTTCATTAGTATTGGTTGGTCTTTCTGTGTTCATAATTGCCTTAATTTTATCTTTATTCTTGTGTAAATCGTCTTTGTTAAGTCAAAGTCAAAATTAAATCAATTTATTCCAGTAAACCCAATTACAAGGTATTTTTGAACGTCAAATCTACTTTAGTTCGGTTCAAAGAGAAGAGAAAAGAAAACCCTAATACTGAGAAGAACCGACAAGAAACTCAGCCAGGTATAATTTTTTCAACATCATTTTACAAAAGGTTTATTAAAATACAATATTCAGAGAGCCAGTAAATGCATGTGCAGAGAAGATTATTTCCAGACTATTGTTTTATCTTCAACGAAATCGTTTATTTTATAGTATGATTGTCTAATCAATTTATTTATTTATTTTATTCTTTATTGTACACCTTATTTCTAATACAGATAAAAACATACAAGAAAATAACAAAAATTACAATATTGGCAATACAATTGGCGGTCTTATCGCTCTCGGCGATTTCTTCCAGACAACCTCAGAATGGAAAACGCGCAAGAAAAAATAAAAACCAGGTAGCATGTGGTATAAATACTATATTGATAAATATCGTCATAAATATACTTAATATGTAAAAATAATGTGTACCAAAAAATATAATGCAATAATACATACAAAACAATATACAAATACGAGATGAATAAATACATTATAAAATACATATGGTACACATACATGCAAGTAGAACATATACATATTATTATATACTAATAAAGAACATTAAAGAGATAGTGTTCCTTCAGACGTTTCTTAAACACTTGCAATGATTGCGATTGTCTAATGGTCACAGGTAGTGCACTCCATAATCTAACAGCTTGCACTGTGAACGATTTATCGACAAATAGCGTAGAATGCATCGGCATTTCGAGTTTTAAGTTTTCTGAGGATCTCAAGAATCCTGAATGTGTGTTGTGTAGAAACTGGAAACGTCTTTTGAGATAAATTAGAGTATCAGGATTGAATAATATATTATGTAATAAAAAGAGAATATGAGTATCCCGGCGAAGGCGTATAGGTTGACCCATTTGAGCTTTAAACGAAAATCTGAAACAATCTGATCATATTTACGTAATCCAAATACGAATCTAATACAAACATTCTGAAGTCGCTCAAGCTTGTTAAATTGGTCTTCGGTGAGATAGCTGGCATCAGCATAGTCAAGAATAGGAAGAGGAAGTGATTGAGACAGTGCAATTTTCGTGGTTGTAGCCAAGAAGTTGCATAATATTCGCAAAGATCCTACTGACGTAAACAACTTGCGGCTTACAGTCTGCATTTGAGGACCCCGAGACAAACAATTATCAATGAAAATACCTAGATCCCTTACTTTGTCACTGTACGGAACAACCTCACCACCGCAACAGATAGGAGGAACCTGTGATCACTTGATTTGTGTTATCATTCTGGAACTACCAACAACAATGGCTCGAGTTTTAGAAGGATTGATCTTCAGCCCATACGCCATGCTCCAGTCACAAATACGAACTAGATCAGTGTTCACAGTGTTTATGGCTTCAGTTAATCTTTCCAAAGTAGCTTGAGTGTAAACCTGTAAATCATCTGTATAAAGATGGTAGGAAGAAAGTAGTTGATTTGTGATAGAGTTTATAAAAAGTGCAAAGAGTAGAGGAGATAAAACGCCACCCTGTGGTACGCCAGCAGACGTAGTACACCAGGAAGAAAAAGTTTGCTCAATACAAATACGCAGCCGACATCCATACAGGTAACTACGAAACCAGTCAATCGTCTCTGGAGATATGTTAAGAGAGCATAATATAGAAAGAAGGACATAAAAATCGATAGTATTAAAAGCGTTGCTAAAGTCAATTAAAGCAAGAACCGTCAACTTTCCATTCTCCATGCCCGACCTAATATCCTCCGTAATATGAACCAAGGCAGTAGTAGTACTGTGCCTCGGACGGTAGCCAGACTGGAGAGAGTTAAGTACTTCTGACTTTAAAAGGAATGAATGTAGTTGATCGTGTATTAGACGTTCAATATATTTTCTGTTAATTGAGTGACTTCTTGAGGAACTTTATTATAAAACGAATGCAGTTACCCAAAAATGAAACATTTGACTTAATAATTTCAATTTTGGAATAACCAATTTATCACGACCTCGGGTTTCCATACCACTAATATCGCCTTTCTTTATAAATAGATCTATATTTTTCCTTTTGGAAAATATTTGTATACTCAGTGCACAAAGATCAAGTACATTAGAGACATTAAATTCCACAACTGGCTTTAGTGCAATAACGACGCCAAACGTCGATGTGTCTATTAGCCCAGACCAAATTGACAAAGAAGATTCCGACTTCATCTCATCTATGCCATGGATGCCTGAAGGCATGGAATCTGTGATCAAGTCCATCGTTGAGTATATATGTGGTTATGTGGTGAGAAAAATTGAAAAGAAAATTTCATGCGAGTCATGTGTAACCGTACTTTATGGTGAAGTTAAAGAAGGTTCGCTCATATACATGAAGGATGTAGATGGCCTCATTTATCCTTCTCAAGACGTTTATGAGATAGATATTCAATCTGAACGAGTTTTCCGAAAAAATATGAAAAGGAAAAATGTGAACAAAAATATGTTTCGAAAATTAGTAAAGGAATGTCTTGTGTTTTTTAACATACTTGACATACATATGTATGATTCGTCAGCATTGTCCAATCATAAACACTTATTAATAAAACTAATAATCGAAATATACTTTATTATTAGATAAAAGTATGAAGCAAAATTGCAAAATAGTTCGAAAGAAAGCCTACGACATTTCTATAATAAATTAATTCTCTTTTTTGTAGTTTCATTTTTATTCCCTCAAACATAAAGATATTCCCTTTGTAGGTGGATCTGTGTCAAATCAGAAGACAGGAATACGCTGCAATCTGTATCGATAGTCGAAGTCGAAGCATGCACGCACAGCACTATTTGCCTCTTTCACATGTGCATCACACGCACACAGGTGTATTCCGTTTTTGGTCTCGCCCTAATCACTCCTTCGCCAATCTACGACGCTAGTACTTATACATTAAATCTATGGTTTAGATACTGTTTATCCCGCGTGAGTAATAAAAAATAATATACTACTCTGTCAAGAAAGTACCGGGAAAAGATCAATAATACACGTAATGTTAGTTATTCATCCAAATTTATTTTATCACCTTCAAAGTATGCTCCTTCAGAAACTATACACTTACGCTAACGAATAATCCAATCATCAAAACATTTTTTAAACGCTTTTTCCGGAATTGAGTTCAGTGCTCGCCGCGAATTCTCCTTTATGTTTTCTACCGAATGAAAACGGGTGCCACGAAGTGGTAATTTGAGTTTAGAAAAAAGAAAGAAGTCGGCTGGAGCCATATCAGGTGAATAAGGTGGTTGCTCGATGGTATTTGTTGAGTTTTTCGTCAAAAATTCTTTCACAATGATGGCCTTGTGCGAAGGCGCGTTAGCGTGGTGCAAAATCCAAGAATTTTCTTTCCACAAATCTGGCCTTCTTCGTCGAATTTGCTCTCTTAAACAACGCCGTATAACGCCCAAATAATATTCTTTATTTACCGTTTGACCTTCCGGCAAGAATTCCGAGTGCACAACACCGCCATAGTTAAAGAAAATAGTCAACATGACTTTGACTTTTGATCGACTTTGGCGTGGTTTTTTCGGTTTCGGTTCAGTTGGAAGGCGCCACTCCGAAGCTTGTTGACTAGTTTGCATGTCAAACTCGTAAACCCACGTCTCGTCCCCAGTAATAATGCGTTTCATGAATGTTGGATCGGAATTGACTCGTTATAGCATGTCCTCAGGGACTCTTATGTCCATTATGAAATTCGCAATATACACTAGAATGATATAACTAAAAACAGTACTGTATTTAATCTAAATAACAGATGCAATTCAAACTCCGCGCCAAAATGGAAAACAATTGTGCCAATCTAAAAACAACAAAAAAAACAAAAAATTGAATTTGGAACCATAAACAAATCATCCATTCCCGATACTTTCTTGACTGAATGTATATCGTACATGTTACTATGACATAAGAAAAGAAACTTTATTATGAACATCGTCAGTATACAAAAGGAATTACTATATGCCAGTATGTATCAGTTTGTGTGTGCAATAAATATCAATAAATAAAAAATAAAAAAATAATCTGTGTAAAGTATTTGGTCTTATAATCAGGGTTTTGGACAGTTATAAAGTTCGGTTGCGCTGGGATATTCATAGAAAATGTACAGTAATTGCTATTAATAAAATAAATTATTAAATGTATTAGAAAGACTTAAAAAGTATTTGTTTTTGTGGTTTTAAAACATTGACCAAACGTTTATGACTTCGTGCTATATGTGCGTTTAAGCTCAAGGTCAATGTAGTGCCGGAAGGACCAGACTGAATTTCATACAAACCACTTACTGCCAGCAGGAGTAGCAGGTAGTCTTCCGGCAGGACATTTTGCTAAAAAAACTCGTCCTTCCAGGAAAGCTTTCGGCAGAACACACCATCGGGCGATTTATCATTAAGGATGGTAATGCAAAACGATCCGATCATTGTTAGCTTCTCGTCTATAATTCCTCGCAAATAAGTCTTATCTTTAGGCCGATTAATACGGCTTGCGCGGAGAGATTGTGCTGGTTCGTTCAGATTTATCTTTTTCTTGAAATTAGAATAGAATCTTAGGCCTCGGTCTCAGTTTCGGCCGAAATCAAAATTAGACATGTCGTTATATTGTATACTAAACTCTAATGTGTTTTTGTACAAATACAGGCAGTTAAGTCGTGTTAAATGAAATAAAAAACAAAAATTTAAGTATGTAGATAACAAAAAATATAACAAAATAACAGAAAGCGACAAAAACACATAAACAAAACACAGTCATGTGGGCCGGCGAACTGAGCTGGCGACCACACATAAGCCACAAACTCATTAGAAGTAAGCCAAACGACCCGCGACAATTTACGAACACTGAATTTCAGCACAGTCGAAATTTTGGCTGATTTTTGGCCGAAACTAGTCGAAAATAGATTTTTTGGCTGAAACTGGCCGATACCGAAACTGAATCTTCAGTCAGTCACCGATAATAATAATATACTCCGTATATATGATATTATGTGTAGTTAGGTACTATTTTCATCAGTTTAATTCTATAATATCTCTGTTATATTTAATAAAAACACAAATACAAACTTTTAAGTTAATAAAATACGGTGAACTATATCGTGTCTAACAACATAAAATTGGATGGAATCAACAACAAACACGCAACGAGGGGTGAGATAGATTATGACAAAGTGCAAGTATAACATGGCGATATAGGGAAACTTCTTTAATAATTCTCAATGGAATAAAAAATAAATAAAGATGTACACGATACGCGTTATAATCATAAAATTATTTCACTAATAAACTATTGAATTTGTATACACAAATACAAAATTTATTTGTTAATTAAACATTTCACCAATAGTCGGCAGTTTGCAATTTGACACTGTCCTTCGTATCATAGAAATATAAATTGTTTATAACGCAAACACACAATATAACGTAGGTACACATTTAACACAATAGAATATACACAATTTAAACTGACGCTAACAAAGTACTGTACTTAAAATTAAAAAATAAAAATAAAAATTTAAAGAAAAAATGAAAAGTACAGGAAAAATAAAAACAAAACAAATTAATTACAATAAAATTTCTGTTTCAATGCTGTGTTGCGCTTGCTTAATAGGGAAGCATTCAGCATGTGCCTCAGCCGAAACTGAGGCGCTGGTTTTCATGATATATTTACGAAATACTATCTTAAGTTACTGGAAAATAGATAGAAAATAGACCAAGACAATTTTAGATTGGAAATTTATATTTAAACACTTATTACTTAAGTCAACTCTTAAAAATTACACTACTTTATTTAAAAATCCTTTCGTTTAATTTAAAACCATTCTACCTACATTGTACACAGAAACATAAATGTTTTTTCCATTCTTTTTTCGCCTTGCCCCTTCAATCAATTGGTTGGCGACGTCCTTGGCTCTTAACATCATGATATATGTAAGACTAATTCAAAATTTTCCTGAAAGCTTTTGAAAACTTTTGACAAACGGACGGACGGACGGACGCATTATAATGATCTTATAAGGGTCCACATTCTTCCTTTTAAGATGTGGAACAATAAAAACATTAGAAGTACCGAATTTTTCAATTACTTTCAACAATTAGTAATGTTACTTTAAGTAGAAATAAGTTAAATATTTTAAACAAAATGTTTTCCTATGGATACCCACCCAAATCCATTGTATCAACAAACTACGCCATAGGGCGTGGGAACTATTATTTTTGCAGATATAACTGATACTCGCCAGTTACGATTCGTGTTCATAACCTAAAGGTTTTAACAACCAAAAAACTTATCGCGTTTTTATCACCTCATTAAATGGGTAGGTACTGACATATAGGTAACTTTTCCTAATGGCTCCAATGTACTTATATAATACCGTCATAGATAGTACTTACTACTATACTAATTTGTATTAACATATAAACCAAGATATATATAACATCAAATATCAAAAATAGAACGAATGGCTATTAAGCTCCGAAGTAATCATTTGTATCTTCATTACAAAATATTGCAAAAACTTTAATAGGGAGTGATCACGTAATCCTGGCTATAAAATACAAACACAACCGTCTTATTCACAGTTTTTTTCTATGATACGCTAATAAAAACTATCTTTGTGGGTGTGTTCAGAAACTACGCCCAATAATATTAGTTAATTACCGCGTAGCATAACTAAAGTGGAGTAATTTTCTTGGCAATTTCCCCGAACAACCGCATTTAATCTTAATGTAATGTAAATATAATTATTGTATATTTCATCAATATTATATTTTATTTCGTTTTATGTGTTAGCAATATACATCGAAAAGGAAATGAAATAAGCCTATAATAATTATATCGTCTCTATATGGACATATTATTATCTCAACAACGAGGTATTGAGATTAATAAACGATGTACAATGACGCTTTATTACAAACAGTACATGAACACTTTTAAATAAAGGTGGCTATGGACGACAAACAAATAGAATGTTCATTCTGGAAAAGTGGTAGACCGTAAAAGACTATGGGCGCCGCACGTGGCTACACAGCTCGATCGATAAGCACTTACGTACGACAACTGTTGCGCCAAATTACCTTTCTCTCTTCCACCTACGAAAAATCTTATAATGAAAAGAGATGGAAAGAAGGACATCGTTACTAACTCGTTGCGCAAAACTCACGCAATCTATTCTCCGTTTCATGCACATTTATGAAGAATATAGTGCGAAAGAGGAAGAAGGAAGATGCGGCATCGCATGCTCCTAAAACGTCACAAAGGAGGTCGCCCGATGAATAACAATGCGGACTGCGGGAATGATGTCCTTATCGACGAGGGTCTGCTCCACACCGCACAAGTTACATTACGTTACGTGCCACGACGTAAATATACGCATTATGAATGTAGGAAATATTTTGGGAATCGATAAAATATCCACAATTCAGTAACACTGCTGATCAACATTCAGAAAGCATTGACCTTCCTCAAGTTATTCATGTAGGTACGTTTCGTCTGACTTTCCCATAAAGAAAATGAAGTAAGCGTTTGCTCGGTAACGTACAAATTGTTCAAAATATTTAATGCCTAAATTTCTTACATTTAATCATAAATTAATGTAAGCCAATAATAATTTATCTCCTTGGCATTGCTGTTATAAATAATTCCATTAGATATAAGTTACAATCGTTTCGACTACAAAAATCGCTTCAGAGATTAAGTGCCATTGTTTTGTTTACTTCAGTACTAAGATTATACAAATAGAAGTTAATAAAATAAGCTTTTAGGTAATTAATAAATGAAAGATCGTCATTATAAGCGATTGTATTACGACAAGTCGGCCATTTGCTGGCTTATGGAGTTAGATGAATATTAATGTGAGCTATATAAATAAAGCCTACCCATTAGCACATAGGGCGTTTTGCCGCAACTCGGCGCATGAATTTTCATTAGACTTTCAGTTTATGTTAGGATTAATATATATGTTACGTAGTAATATGTTTTTAAAGACAACAAAGAGCACTACGAGTACATCGTACCAAAAATACAATGTTATCCTTTCTATGACTATTACTTATAGATTTTTAGATCTGTATTGAATTTTATAGTCAATAGTAAAATATTTTTCTCTAACTATAAACTTCTAAACATATCTTCACGCCGTTTTCCTTTCGAAGTGGACAAGGCGCAACAAATTGAAGTATAACTTGACGCCACTTTTGGGAATAAGTATTTAGGCTGGAAAGAAGTATTTGTAATTCGTGTCTATTAATGACTAAATAACCCAAACATCTAATTGCGTCGTAATATGCCTATGCCTTACTTTTTCACACTTATATTTAAAAAACACCTTACAACGAAAGGTGTTTTTTAAATATTTACTTCATTTATTATGGAAACATCTGTTATGGAAAAATTTTTGTAATGTTAAATTTACTTGATTTCATAGAATATTTATAACTAGCCTACCAAGTAAACACAGCCTTCATAAATAGAAATAATTTAGGAACTAAATAAATAATTAATCAAAGGAACACATTCCTTGAGTTTCGATTGACCCCATTTCTCCTTTATTGTACTAGAGTATTCATATCAGTAAAAGTATTATAATATTCTACATTTTCCTCGTCCTCGTTAAAGTTCATTCAACTGTATTACTCAATTTTATTCATTCTTGTTCCTAAATTAATAAACAAGATCTGTAGCTACAGCTTTAGTAACATCTAACTCGGTTCCTTCCTTTGTGAAAAGACTTGTCTACATTGTGGGTCCCTGACTAGGGTACAACAAAAAGTGATGAAGATAAACTTACTAGTTCCTCTGAATAGGGCTTGGGAATAAACTGTTCAAACGCTATTTAGAGTAACATTCTACTGAAGTTAATTGTGATTATTTAGTAAGCTTTGAAATAAAGATATGAGTTAATGTGCACATGTATTGTATTGTAGGTATAGCATCATTTAAGTGAACAATAACAGTGATAATACCCACCCATTAATTTGAAATGTTTACTATCTACTTTAATACATGGTATGGGAATATATTGGAGCATGTCGCCACCGTATGTTATATTTAAAAGGTGTTTTATTAAACCTTAAGCTAGCAAAAGTAAAAAGGGCCCATTTTGAAATACGCATAATATACTATCATCACAAATAGTGATGATAGTAAAGTGACTGGTAAAAGAAGCCAAGTAAGACCAAAACTGACTTATGAAGATCAAATAGCTAGAGTGTTAGCCGACGGATATATCAAAAGCACTCGCATACTTAGGCGAAAATGTGTGAGGAGAATGATGAGATTTGAGGAAGCGAAAGAAGTATGTAAGGATCGCGACGCTTGGCGCTTCGCCCTGTCTGACTACCCCGTTAGGGACACGGCGTGAAGATATTGGAGGGTGCGATTATGCTTTGCTGGTTCTTTAAAAAAAAGGTTTCGATATCTCGAGATAATAAGTGGACTGTATTTTTTGCGGTGGACTTAAAAAACCATAGGTGCTTAATAGATAATATAAAAACTGTCTCCGAGCACTTGTAAATTACGTATAGCTGCACAGGTATGGAAACAGAACTGCAAAGGGCTAATATTTAGGAAGGAAAAACAGTTCTGTAAGGATGGAAGTAATGCACACTTACCTATTCGTAATCCGGTGCTTGCAGCCTTTGTGATCAAGTCCTCGGTGAGGCTCAATTGCCTGCAATCTATATAACGCATTTTATGTTATGTAATCACAAACAGTTTTCGAGAAATCCGTAGTCTTTACACATAGTTGTACTTCACACACAAAAATGGAAACAACTTATCGAGCTTGTTTCCATTTGTCATTAACGTACAAACATTTTTTTTTTTGTGGCGAAAGTGGCAAACTAGCAAGCTGATGGAGAGTGAGATCACCGCCGCCCATGTAACATTTTTTTTTACTGCAAATTGTTCTTTTTGTTCGACTTTGTTCGATCTGCAAGGAATTATAATCGAATAACATTTATAATGAAAGTGTCTTTCCTTTTAGAACTGGATCTTCCATCGTTATCAAGAAATAGGACGGTACCTCGCTACCTGCGCGTAATAAGTATGACAAAGATGAAATATTAATAAAGCAAATTCATCAGATACGGATTTCTCCAAAATATTCGTAGAAAGCAAAAGATAATTACTTAAATCTGACATTGAATTTAGAGATTATGATTTCCAGTTATTTTAATAAAGCTAGGATGAATTCCCCAACGGTCTTTATTTCATGCTAGTGTTTCAAATCGCACTGGGACATGGACTCTGACTGATGGTTCGATAACTTTGTAATCCATTAAAAGTATTTCGGTTTATATTTTAATATCTATGAACTAACAAAATGAAGACATAATAATGTAGGTAATTCAACGTCTAGCTATTTTCCTTGTTAAAATTCCGCCAACTGTCCATGCATTTGTCTTAACATACTTAAATGTAATGAAACAACAATACGATAGATGTATTGGAAATAAAATATATATAAGTACTTTAGAACTAACAAATACAACAGACATTATTACACCAATTGTGTGAATCCAATTATGTGAACCCAATTGTGTAGCAGAAAACAATGAAGACCAAGGCTGACTTACGAATATGAAAGAGCTAAAGCGTTAGCTGACGGAAATGTCGCAATCAACCCCATACCGAGGCGAAAATATGTGAGGGAATGATGAGTTTCGAGGAGGCGAAAGAAGTATGTAAGGACCGCTAAGCTTGGCGCTCCGTCTTCTTTGATTACCCCTATAGGTATACAACGCGAAGATATGTATGCGTGTGAATCCCCAAAGCACTAAACTTGTACTATGGGTATTATACAACGAACTAGGGAGCACTCAACACTAGAAACCTAGATAATTTTGAAAAGATCGTTCGCAAACGAGACTTCGGTTTGAATAGTGTAATGTCGTAATACCACTGACCAATACCAATATTATAAATTAACGTTTTCTTCTTTATACATACAAGTACTCTAAGCACCGTAACACAAATATGTACTTCTAATTTAAGAATCATTATCTAATCTAGTTAATACTTATACCTCAATATTTGTATAATCGTGAGTCAACCTTAAAACTTCTTAACGTAACGATTTAGCAGTTTGAGTACTAATTCACCTGCAGTTTGTGCTATAGATAGATAGATAGAGTACTCACACACTCAGATCTCTTAAAAAAAATAAGAACAAGGTAATACTATAAAACGAGGACTAATCATGATTTTGTGCAGGTGAGATGGTGACCAATAAGCATGAGTAACTTCAAATGATTCGAAATTGTGAATTCAGAGTAAAAATCCTAATTATACCTCTAAATTCTTAACAACCGTTAGGAGTCGTAACATTGATTCCGATTGCGCCAGCTGTTACCCTAACAACAATTTCTTGATCACATTTCTCATTGCATGGTTTTAATAACATGTAAAACAGGCGTAATAAATATCCGCGTCGCTGCAATGAGTTTGCAATAATGTACTCTACGTACATTTTCAGTATAAATACTTAGTTTATAAATTTAAAAATAAAATGAGTTGCAAAATACTGAGCTGTAGCGTAAACCGCTAAATAAAAGTATAAATATTCTATGCACTAAATATTCGCTAACAAAATATAGACACACGAAAATAAGAGACGCAGTAAGAGAAGATTGGATGACATTGTTTTTGTAAAAATGAAGAATGTAATGCTTAGATGGTTCGGACACATAGAAAGAATGAGTGATGATCGTTTGACGAAAAAATTTACAGGAGACAGCGAGTGTTAGCAAAAAGTCAAGGAAGGTCAAGGCTGATTTACAAATATCAAAATATCAAGTAAGCAGAGTGTGAACTGACTGAAGTGTCAAAAGTACTCGCATACCTAGGCGAAAGTTTTAAAGAGGTGAAAGAAGTATATGAGGACAGCGATGCTTGGCAGCTTAGCAATCAATCCTCAAAAAGAAATGGCAAAAGAAATTTCTACAATAAGTACAACAAAGTATAATATAATAGTAGGTACTTACTGAATTCAGATTTACTTAGAACATGCGTTAAGAAAATAGTACATTCTTCATCGATTTTTGATTCTTCGTCTCTAAAGTTACCCTACTTTCATATCCAAATGACTATCGCTCTCATAAAATGACAACGTTTCCTATTATATTCTCATTTCTAGACTTCCTTCCTAATTACAAATGATGTAATATCTATAATATGTTACGTCGTCGTAAGACAAACGACGAACATTTTTAGAACTAAAATAGATTTGACGTTGATAACCACCTTGTAATTGGATTTACTTGAATAAATTGATTTGAATTTGACTCGTTGTAAGTTTATATTAATTATATCTATACTAATATTATAACGAGGTTGTTTGTTTGCATGTAATAGATAAACTCAAAAACTACTCAACCTTTTTCAAAAATTATTTATCTATAGAAAGTTACATTATCAGCGAGTTGGGCACTATTGGGCGAAGCCAAGTCGAGTCGCTGGTATTGCATATATGAATAATATTGTTTTGGTTGTGGTAAGTTTTGGTATTTTTTGTATATGAGTACTTTATTTGTTATCTTTATTTTGTCTTTCTGCTGTAATATTTGTATGCTGTTTTTGTGTCCCTAAAAAAATAATAATAATAAATACTGCGAACTATAAAAAGCTAATAAATCACTCTTTACAATGTTTTAAAAATTGTAGTTTGTGGCACCAATTTCGATTATCTATATAAACAAATGTATTGTTTTAGTTTTGATAAGTTTTGTCACTTTTTGTATATTGTTAGCGAATACCTATAATAAGCAATTTTATTAGTTATTTTTATTTTGTCTTTTAACTGTAATATTTGTATAGTTTTTTTACTAGGCGCTATTCGATATTAATAACAATAACTTGCAGAACCTATTCGACCTTTGTTTTTTATTCACCTTTTTTATACATAGATATCACAACAATCAAACAATGAATTACAGTTTTTTTTTAGTGATGCAGACTATACAATACGATATTCACAGACAACAATTAAAAGTAGTGATGTGCTAGTTAATCGATCGATTATTCTCAACAATTTGTATGCTGTTGGTGTTCCAAAAATAATAATAATAAATACGGCGAACTACACAAAGCTAATAAATTAATATAATGTTTTAAAAATTATGTAGGTGACTCAAACGAGTCGAAGTATGACTACGTGGAGTCGCATCCGCGACTAGATTCGGGTGCAATTCAATTCACTCCTCGGAGTTAGGAATATCCACATCTAGTGGTCAGCTAACTAATTTGTTTTCAAGCTTCTCAATGCAGCCTTGGACTAAACTGAATAACTACGCCTTTTTGTAATAGGTAAAATGGCTTAAGTTAATTTCCATAGCACGAAAATTCTTATCACCCTTGCGGACAAAATAAGCAATGAAAAGACGCAGTATGACAGGGTTGCACGACAGTGTTATTGTAAAAATGAAGAAAGGTATGCTAAGATGGTTCGGGCACATGGAAAGAATGAGTGATGAAAGACTGACGAAGAAAACCTATGGAGCAAAAGTGAGTAGTGAAAGAAGCCAAGGATGACCAAGGCTGACTTACGAAGATCAAATAGCTAGAGTGTTAGCCGACGGAAATGTCAAAAGCACTCGTATATCTAGGCGAAAATGTGTGAGGAGAATGATGAGATTTAAGCAACGGAGCGACGTTTGGCGCTCCGTCCTCTATGACTATCCCGTTAGGGATACGGCGTGAAGATATGTATGTATGTACGAAAACACTTAATATAAACTACTAGATCACCTAACTAGTGGGTGACCGCGCGTAACCTTGCTTAACCTCAGTGATTATATCAAGCACCGAAACATTGCTACACTGCGACTATATTAGAGAGGTGGTACTAATGGTATTATTTATTTATTTACGTCTAAATATATTAACAGTAATCGAATTAGGTAATTAATCAAATGGTTGTTATGTAGCACCCCAATTGATTCTTGACATCATCGATTTGATGGAATCACGTGTGACCTATTATTACGGACGTTCAACCTTCTTATTTTTACGTATATAAATAATGAACAGTGTACTGTAACGAGGAAGTTAGTTCTACGTCACAATCATGAAATATTTGAATACATAAAGAAAAATGTAGAACGTAGTTACACCAGCTGCTTATCTTTCCACGTATGTGCTAAAGAACAGACATGAGATAAGTGATTTATTTTAATTACCCCCTTACACCATGCGAGGACCCTTGGGTACACAAAGTTTCTGGACCTTTGTCGGAAGCGTAACAGCCGTAGGAATGAACATAAAAACGTATTTAAAAAAAAATTAAAATGTCAAATACGGTTACTATAAGGAAACTAAATGTGTCAACTAAACTCGTATTACCATAGGGCGAGGGTCGCTTTTTACTAAAGGTAGGCAAGTTTAACGTAAAATATTAGGTTATACGCTAAACTATGTTTAATTATTAAATTTAATAAAAATAAACATTAGGCACCACACTCACTACGAAGATTTAATACCAACACATTATAAGATTGATAAATGCAAGAAATCTATCTACTCCTGGATTTGAGAGCAGGCAGCTACAGTGTCAGCGGGGCAGGAAATTGGTAGCCAGTTCGTAAGCAATGTTACCAGAAAAGCCCTATAAATATATTATAAAGTCTACAGTATAAAGATGTGAAAAAATTAAAAATCCTCTGACACGAATCTTAGTTAACCCATAGACACCAGACAGTTGGTCTCGTACTACGAAGTGTGACAAATAAATTTAAATAAAACAACCGATCAGCTTATCAGATAATAAAAGTGTGTCGCATGTAAAGGGGAGTCAGCTTATCTCATATACTCTAGGATAATTTAATAAAATTAAATTAAGTTCAAATTTAATTGTCCTAGAATTTACCTCACCGTTGATTCTTGGGCACGGCATCTAGAGTTATCTATAAAGTCTGTGAAATAACCCTCAAACAGTATAAAAATATGTTTTTCTATCTTCCCTCTGAAAGATTCATTCTTTGGGGTGCGGAAGACTCAACAATGAGGTTAACAAATTAATAAATACAGGGCTGCTATAAAAACAGGAGAAAGCACTAATGGTAAGAAGTCTCAGCGAGTTCCTTACAGCATTTATTTCACTAATTTGCTAACCCCTCTGTTAAAGAAAGTCTGGGCAGATAAAAGTGAATTATCGTTATTTATTGTTTTGTAAGGGTTAATTGTTATTTGTTGTGTCAGGGGTTTTTTAATTTCTAATTTAACATTTCATCTGTAAGACCAAATGCTCATTACTAGAACAGATGTGAAGTATTGTAATTATGTTATTGCGCCTTAATCTGAGATGGCGTAATAATATGTGCGTAGGTGATAAAAAACAACGTTATGTTTAAAAAGCAACACACTTTGAAAATATTAGAATGTGTTGTCACAACCCTATCACCTATACGTGTTAATTTTTATGCTAACCGTATATGCGAAAATATCCTACGGGTATATCCTACAGGTATCCTGACAAAAATGTCAAAAGCGAAAATATGTGTGGAGAATGATGAGATTTAAAAAAGCGAAAGAAGTATGTAAGGCCTGCGAAACCTGGCGCTCCGTCCACTTCGACTATATACCCGCTAAGAATAAGGCATGAGGGTACGTATGTATGTATCCTATAGGTAAGAATTTCTTTACATACGTTATAATATGTATGTATAAATTAGTACGTAGAAGTGAAGCTAATACAAAAATAATAGTACAATCTATTTCTACTTTTTTCGGAGTTCTATGAAGGAGAGGAGGCTTATACAAATAATAGCAAATAAATGTGTCAAATCTCTAAAGTATAGTCGTTTTTTTTTCGGAATCTATATAAATAAAAATTAAATAAAAATTGTTCATTGGTAAGCGCTTCACTTGAGAACGGATGGAACGATTTGGCAATTTTTTTAAATGCTCATAGTAGTCCGAATAAGTTTTTTAGGAAAAGAGAAATTGTATAAGTTGTCGAGAAAATGTGAAAATTCGTGAAAAACAGAAAGCGACGTCTTGGGAGTCTTATTCATTGGGCAGGACAACTTCTGTCGAGTCAGCTAGTCTTCGTTTATTTTTAAAACACATATAATAAAATCGTAAACTTACTGTTACTGAAAGAGGTGTGTAAGGACCGCGACTCCTGGCGCTCCGTCCTTTCTGACTACCCCGTTGGGGATACAACGTGAAGATATGTTATGTTATGTAAACTTACTATGTCCGCACATACATTTTAAAAAAAAATAATAGGTGACGTAAAGAATATATAACAAAACGTAAAAAAACAACTTTTGAGATTTTTTTTGTTCGTTTGTCGGTTTGCTTGTTCGTTTGTAAGCGTATCTATCACGCAAGAACCAATTATTGAATACAAAATATGATTTGTGGAAAATATTAACCTTCAGTCAGTCATTTAGTGTTCATTGTATCGAAATCGACCTACTAAATTAAAAGACATTTAATTTTCAAGTTTAGTTAGAAACCCCATAGTGCACATCTAATTTCTGGAAAATATGAACTTTCAGTCAGAATATTCTTTATTTATATAAATGAGGGGACAAACGAGCCGCTGCCCATGGACAACCGAACGAAAACAATAGATGCTGTTATTCTGTTAATAATATTAACATTCAATGTTTATTTCATCGAAAAAGTTGTTACCGCAACTACAACGGTTGCTGTCGACTGACCATAAAATAAATCAAGTAAGGGCGAGTCGGCTACGCATTAACTTAGGGTTCTGTAATTATTTTAGACACACCGTAAGATAAATTTAATACATACATAAATATTCTCACTTGTATTCTTAATAGGGCGGTTAGTTATTTTAATACATTATCGTTAAATTAAAAAAAATGGTCAAACGGGATTTGAACTCCCATGGAGAGGGTCCCGACTATAAATCATCGCATTACCTGGTATGTTTTTTAATTTATCGGCTGTTAGGAAAATATATTAAAAAAAATCGTCATGACGAAATGTCTTTCTAATGACGAACTTTGTTATTATAATAATGTTTTAGTAGTACCGTAGTAAATACCGAAAAAAAATCTACAAATCTTTAAGATTTAGAATTTTTTTTAGCTTTTTTTTAGCTTTTCCTGTATCCTATGAGTTAGGCCATATATCCCATAATTATTTAAAAATTTCGGACTCGGTAGTTGCGAAGGTTGCGGAGAGCGGAATGTTCGATTTCCGTTTTCCTTAATATTGTTTTCAAAGTCAAAATAAAATCAATGTATTCATGTAAATCCAATCACAAGGTGTTTTTAAATCTTCTTTAGTTTGGTTTGAAAAGAAAACCGAGATACTGAGAAGAACCGACGAGAAACTCAGTCAGGTATCATTTTTTAAAGTATGCCTTAAAAAGTAGTAAGAAATGTACGTCTATATTTGAAGGTAACCTTTTCCTCACAGCGAGCCTTTTCGTTTGATATGTCACATGAAGTACTTAGCAAAAGTTTCATTTAAATTTTCTAATTTACCCCACAAAATTAAGCCTCCAAATCGAAATTCGTTTGTTTTCGCTACACTTCCGTGATAAGACCACCTAACTTCACATAGAAACAATCGGAAAGAAAATTCGGTTTATTACGGAAAAATATGAACATACAGGCTCGAAGCCCACTCACAAAATCAAAAAAGTTCAGATATTTTATATCTGTCAGTGATGCAACTTAGCGAAAATAAACACAGAAATGAAATCTTGGTTTTCGCTGTGCATGACTGTATCATTCGTGATATCGATGATGATAAAAATAGGTATATAATAGGGAAAATTATAAACTACGTAACATGAACAAGTATTGGGAATGTAACAGGAACAGAAATATTGAAGACTCATCTCTCGTATACGAGTCCTTCATCGATTTACGGCGCCTAATGTTTCTTGTGACTATCTACATTTTCTTCTGTTTTGAGCGTTTATCAAAACAATCACTGTCAGAGTTCACGCACTGTTGGCGTTGATCTGCAAACCGCTCCCACAGTTAGCTAAGCGCGCGTCACATATTTGACGTTGGCACTCAGCTCTACATAATATACAAATACAGTAGATAAGTAACTATAATTGCTAGACAAGATGACTAGGTACGTAATGCAGTATAGTTGTAGATATGAATATAATGTTGCCTTGAATAGTAACTATAAATAAATGTGAAAAATGGCTTACCTAATAATATTATGTTGTTGTATAAACGAGGCTAGGAAGCCCGACCGACGTGTTTATTAGAATCCTTGTGTAGAATGTCTACCATAATAGCACGCTCCAGCTCAGTACAAATATACGTACCTACTATATCTGTTATAGTAACGCTACCGCGCAAGGTTAAGTACACTGGGGTTACTGATTATCTTCTCCACGACATCATATTGAAAGGCTCATTTTCAGTCACCAATTACATCACCTAACCAAGAGAATTAATTCTCATAGAATATTCTGTGGTCCTCTTCCAGGAGTAATTACATCATTTACAGCACTTACAGGCACTTACCTGTACTTTATGGCAGAAACCTCGATGACAAAATGGTCAGCGCCTCATGTTTCATTTATAACGGAAACTAATAATTAGTAAGTACGAAATAGGTATAAAGTCGAAATATGCGTGTAGATAGTGTCCTCTGTGCCTAAATTCATGCATATTCACTGACAGCCTGTCTCCTATGCAGTCAGGATACTAATAACTCATATTGCATTCAGTGGGTACTACTTGCTTCCACGGAAAAAGGCTGTTCCATATAATTCGTATGGGTTAAAACCAATAAGATTGTTGAGATTGCTGACTATAGGTGCATATAGTATGTATGTATATGCGAAATGACACATGCTGAAAATAATACACAAAACTAACAGCGATTCATGTCAACCATAAAGTGGATTGTGACTACTGAAGTAACAGAACATGGGAAAGAGAATCAATTATTTGAACTAAACTAGGTACCTTTTTTCTGTAACACGGATGAAATCTTCAAAAGGTATCCAGCCTCTCAAGAACAAAAGTACTCGTAGTAGTCGTTCTCGGCGCATGTCCACCCGAGCCCCTCAGCGCTCGTTGTGGCGAAGTATGTTTCGACGGAGCAAAGCTGACCTCCCGCTGGCGATCACACGCGCTGCTGTACTACTCGAATTCGCCTTAAATAGATGACCGGCGCCCTTGCTTCGATCGACCTCAAGCCCGAAGGCTTCTCTTAAGTCGCCCTCTACAAAAGGCGTGGGTTCCGTAGGCGTTGTTCTATTCGCTGGGCTACAGGGATGTTACTAAAATACCTACTACACAATTAGCTACGACCTTCACGATGACGACCTCTATGGCGCAGTGGTTAAGACGTTGCGCCCAAGCGAAGATGGTTCCTGGTTTGCTTCCCGGTCAAGTCAATTTAGGAAACCAATTTTCTAAATTGTCTGGGTCTGGGTGTACTGGGAGACGTCTCAAGTAATCGTCGTCTGGTTCTCATAGTACAGGGAATGCCCTTGTTTGAGATCAGATGGTTGGTATGTATATTGTCTGGCGCATTATTATTATACACACCAAATACATACTAAAGATAGAGAGAAAAACAAACAACCAAAGGAATTAGCAGAATAAAACAACAGCAAATAATTATCGAGAAGTATTTAACATAATATAGACTATCTTGAGTAGAATATAATAAATAAGTACCTCCAATATATTTAATAATCGATACTGCTGTACTTATACAAGACAGTAGATAGGCGTTTACAAAATAACCATGAAATTTAATCTGCTCGTGTAACGTTTCCAGGAAATCTATCAGTGTTTAAAATGTTACTATAAAGATTCGAGCCCAGTTATAACATAGCCGATTCTGGACGAGAATAGGACGCCTGCGCGACTGATATAGGGAGATGAGAGGTAGGAGGAGGGGCGGAAGGAAGGCGCTAATAAAATAAGGAGTTTCGGCAGCCCTGCGCCGTGTTCCAGTCACAAAATCAGATATTGCCTGGTTTGCTAATCATTTGACCTTCAATATTTGTGCTCTTAATTCAAATCCTAACTAAATATTGCAAATCAAAATCTATTGTTTGGTCGAAGATCGTTCGGTACTTTTCTGTCCACCGAATAAATTTCTCATGTTTGACGAAACGATTTGTCTATATTTTAATTAAAAAAGTGTTTAAGATAATTATTACCTACTCCATTAATTCTATATAAAAGTTAGTAAATTGGTACAACAAATCATTAGGTAAATTAATTTAGTTTGTAGAACATGCTTACTAAAAGTTCATATGAACGAGAAGGTGCGTAGATACTGCAATGTATACTATCTATAATACTGATTCATTGAGCAAAGTTTTTTATAATAATATAAATACAGAAGACATGTCTTTAGAGGGTGAAGAATAACTTTTTATTTAGACTTAGACTAAAATCTCTTCGCGGAAATAAAACCGATAGACATTAAGCAAATAAGATTTTCTCTTCGAGCGAATTGTAACTCGTCAGGCTGTTAAATAAAACGAAACTTTTTAACAGCCCGTCGTTTCGAATTGAATAAAGTAACCGGAGTATTTGCGAGAATCAACGGCGGACCTCATTTCTAAAGAATGATTGGTGTAAGAAATAAAATTAACGGACCGAAAAGAAATAAATCAATCATTTTGTTTCGAAATATGAACGTTAGGTAAGTACTATTAAAATTTAATTTGTTATATAATTTGTTAAGAACTAATCTTATTAACAACGTAACGGGTGCCATCCGATGAAACAAGCGGCGCAACATCCAAGCATTCATTTTATAGATTGTGTTACCTACTTTGCGAAAATGTAATTCATGTGATGAATTCTTACAACTTTAAGTTATCCTTCGTCCAAAACTCCAAAAACACTAATCGACACTTGTTTCGTCTCTCATCGAAGCATCGCGAAGAATCTCGAGGTATTGATAGCGATAGCTGCTATACCAACTACTCTCACATACATAGCTGTAATAGTAAGAGTCTAACTTATTGAAGCGAAGGAGTATTATCAACATAAAGGAAATTTAGATAACTTACTATCTACGACGTCATAAATCAAATTCTGCATTAATATCTATTAAAAACTTTTTACTATTACTATTAGTATACCTACGTACTGTATAAATCCAGGTTTGACTTTATCTTCCGCCCAAAATCTCAAACTTGTTATTCGATTCCTGTTTCACCTCTCAACGAAGCATCCTAAGGAAATTCCGGAAATCAAATTCGGTCAGCTAACACCGAAATTTCGGTAATAAATTAGACACATTTCGATGCTAGTTAGCTGACCGAATCTGATTTCCTGAGGATGATTCGATAAAATTGTAACAATTAATCGCATTTCGTATAAAATTAACAAAATTATTTATTAAAAAAGGCTACCTCCTATCACTTATCCCATTGAATGATTCGCCGTCAAAAGCTTTCTCCACTTTCGCTATATTCCCTTGAGACCTTGAGCAGGAAGATAGCTCGTGAATTTGCTGAAGTTACGTTACATTTCTTATTCATCCCATTCGAGTAACATTAACTCTTAAGGACAGAAATCGTTGTATGTAAAATTGATATAAAACCGTGACTTAGCTAAATTTAAAGTTATTTATCGATGTTTTTCGTATGCGAGCGTTGTGTGACTTTCATAAATAAAGAACCACCTAATATTAACTTCCATACAAATTAGTACTTTATATTCATTTGAGGTTAAATATTTAAAGCGGTAAATGTTAGGTGTTTTCAGGACTCCGTAACCAAATGTCAAAAGACGGAACTCTTGTTATTCATCTACGTTTGTCTGTCTGTCCATCCTTAGCTCACAGCCATTTTGAGATTATTCACACTATAAAGATGTTTGGAAAGTAGGTGATTCTATGAACTGCTAAACAACGATGTAGTGAGCTTGAGAAAAATAAAACTAGGGATGACACTCCATACATGTAACTGAAGAAAGTGAAGGATGAAAAAGAATCTTGAAAAAAAAGTGTAGAGATTTTTTATGTGAAATAGAAATCACAAAAAGTGTTCCCCCTTTAACTATTCAAGATTAGGTGGAATATTCTGAAAGTGTTTGAGACATGATATTTTCAGTTACATGTTATACGACCGCACAATAACTTTGTATATTCATATTTATCAGAAACAACTGGAACGATTTGGATGACATGTTGTACTTAGATAATGCTTTATTTCCAAGTACATTAATAAATATCCCTGAAAAAACTTGTTTTCACACCATCCATTTTTTTTTCTCGAATATTGTTTCCACCGTCATGGCTTAGAATATGGAGATATCGATAAGCTAATATTGAGGTAACAGTGGACTGCTGAAATATTCATGCATTGATATTAGTTATTCAAGAACTACAGATAGCAGGTACGTTTTCAATCGTGAACGTTCATGCCGACTGAACCTTTCACTGTGTGTGCCGGCACGCATTCGGTCAATTTTTTATCCTTATTAACCATGCTTTTAATTAGTCACTTATTTATAAACTTTTAAACTTTCGCGTTGCATTATAAAATGGGAAATTTAACGCGATTAGAACATAGTGGGCACGCCGAAGGATGTTTTGCCGTTGCAGACACTAGGAGTCTATAAAGATTGTAGCTGCGGTAGTTCATACAGAGGCCAAAGAAACGCACTGTTGCCGAAAGGGTTAAAGAACATATTACAGCGGTGAAAAACCGGCAAACAACTAAATCAGCGATAGCGGAACATCTACATCTAATTAGATACCAATCACTGGATTGAGTTTCATCGCCCACAAGTCCTTTCTAGTGATCGCCACTTTTATCCAAGAGTAGTCAATGAAGCGATTGAAATCAAGAGACATAAAAATTGTAATCGGGAAAACGGATACAATTTATCGACGATGTGGAATCCTGTGATTCAACAAAACCTCGTGTTTCGTTTCGGTTAAACGCGTGGACACTGTAAGTGTTGTGTGTAGATATGCCGAAAACTATTTACAAATTTCGGGGGTAGAAGACGGAACTTCTACCTCAGACACGGAGTGAAACTTGCTGCGACAGTTTGCTTGAGACCACGGCCGACCCAACTCAGTCGAAACGCCGAGCCAAAATAAAAGGTAATCGCGTTAAAGTTCCCATATTAGATAGTTACCTATTTGTTCTTAAAGTATATAAAGTTTTTAAAAATGCTTTTGGCATGTTTTGAAATTATTAGTCTGTGTTTGTTTGGTTTGTGTTTACTTAAATTCAAAACCTATTCATGAATCATAATCAAACGCGAATTCTTTAAGAATATAATGAGAAAACAAATGATTTAATTATGGACTTGTGTACATCTAAACAAAAAAACTTTTGTTTCTATATGGATGGACATACGCAGTTATCAGTTTCACATTATCTGATAGCTAGGATTACTGACAATGTCTATAATAGTGATATTATTTACACGACCTAACACTGATAATAAATATGCTATTGCCATTGTTGACTGAAGTGGTACTCAATAGGTAAAGGTCCTCACAGAAATGCGTTAAATGGAAAATATTATTCGGAAAAAGGCTCATGACGGAATCCATCAGATTCTTTGACACCTATTATGGACAGGTTAGAGGGAGCGACTTCGTTGGAATTTTACCAATAATAGGCATTTTTTTTCAACCATTTATCAAGTGTACGGCAGTAAATTATTCTCTATTTCGACGTTTATTTAAGTAGATAACGAACTAAAGTAAAGCAGACACGTTAATTTATCGCAGCCATCATTACGAATTTGTTCAGCATGTCTGCGAAAACCGGATAAGAATGTGTCGGATACATATTACTTAGGGTTCCGTAACACTTTCAGTCAATGTAAAAGTTAAATAAATGAATGTATTTTTCTTTATGTATGTTTCTTTATGTTTGCCCTCTATGCGTTCCATTAATTGTTTGTCCTCTATGCGTCGTTCCATTACGGTTTACCATTTATTCGATACTGATGAAACTTTGGTGAGTTGTTCTGTGTACGTCAGCGAAGGTTTGTGAATTATTTATTTAGTAACTAAAAGACTATGCGAACGAATTCGCGAACAACGACTAGTTAAAAATTAATTGGGTTTATTTTACACGTCTAGATTTAGGTTATCAATTTGTGTCTCTTTTTAATGTAGGCCAGCATTTACCGGCTGAGCTCTAGCCATGATTGAGCCCCAACAGACAAATTTTAGGAGGGCGCGAAATCTAAAGAGTGAGGCGGGGAGCACTAGCGTGTCGTGTAGACATTCTTGGGACCCTCCCAATCTGACTTTGTCTATACACAAAAATCATATGAGAGCTCCCTTTTTTACAGTGCCATCCAGACCACTTAGTCACAGATGCTATCAATATATGACATTTTTAGACCCGGAACTAAAAACGTTCTTGTATTATTGTTTAAATCTTTAAAAAGTACCCAGCACCCCGGACGCAAGACTATTGCCTATGTGGAAGTTTTACTCTTAAAATCACCTGCAGTAGTCGACGCATGTCGAGGGAATCCTAGATTTCTTATGAAATAGACCGGTTTTAGTGCCCCTCTAGCTCTGCGCCAAAGGACTTCTCGCGAGGGCAAGGCACCGCAAATCTCATCATTCTCCACACACACTTTCACCTAGGTATACGAATGCTTTTGACATTTCCGATAGCTAACACTAGCTGTTTGATTTTCATAAGTTAGCCTTGGTCTTCCTTATACTTGTCTTTCAGGCAGGTAACGACTAGTATTAATATACTTATAAGTCAGTTACAATCAGCGCATCTAGACGTTTTTTTCTTCGTCACAAAATATTACAAAAAACCACATTTGTTTCAAACAAAGTATTATAGGAATCAATAGGTAATTAATAAATCATAGAGATTGAAAAATAATATTATAATTTAGCTCAATATTGCGTGACTAATGCTTCCGCCCGATCTGAACGTCGCGTTTCGCCTTGAGTCGGTTGAATGAATTACTATTTTTCCAATAATGGTTAGATAATAGCGGAAACAAAAATTAGTATCGCCCATTGTAGTACCGAAATACCCGAGAAATGTGTTTAACTTCCCGTTACTGAATCGCAATAATAATAATCGCAATCGTAGAAATTAGTAATCCCTAGTTACGACCTTACAAAAAATTGGTAAACAATGAATATAAAATATATCAATATATTTAAATTATGAAAAACATAGTGCCATACACCATTATTGATATCTGGTATGAAAGTAATTAATATTCAAAACGCAGTGTCTCCCTCGCCATGGTAATTACAACGGGTTACATTTACTAACATTACAGTTATGTACTTGTAAAATAGGCTAATTGGGTAATTGGCTTCTCCTATAACTAGTGTATTTTGTACTCGTACGTTGTATTGAAATTATTTATGATGTGTAATACAAATACAAAAAAACTTTTGAAAATTCATTGGGAAATCGGAGTTACTGGTCGCTTTTTTAAATTACCATTCAACGTTTTTATTGCCACGATTTTACCGCCCACGGTACAATAAGGAAGCAAAATGTACCTATGCAGTTGTAGGTATAAAGACTTTTTTTACGACTTTTATATATTATGTCGACGACAACGTCCACGACGTAACGTTATCGTCAACGGAAAAGGCGACTTTTTTGCGACACAATAGAGAAGCATTTCGCTTACCTATTGTATCGTGAACGGTAAAATCGTGACGATAAAAACGTTCAACGATAAATTATAAAAGCGCTCATTGAATTTTATATAAACTTCAATAGTAAGGACAGAGTACAGACAGGGTGACAGATAAGCCAGAAAGAGATATCGTTACAGAACTGCGGCCTCAACGTTACAAACTTGCAGTATCGTTGCTTGTAAAATTTCATTTGACGGAAATGTCAAATGCGAGTGCTTTTGACATTTCCGTCAACAAAACTCTGGCTATTTGATTTTCATAAGTCAGCCTTGGTCTTCCTGGGCTTCTTTTACCACTCGCTTTCGCTGTTACAAAAAAACGGGAGTAGTTAATTTGAATTCCGTGCCTGGTAAATGCCACGACCACGATATTAATGATCCGCGCTTTGCCATTGACAAAATCTAAATTATAACTATGAACTGATATTATCCAAATAATCCACAAAATGTTTATTTTTAATGTACCTAATAATATCGTTTCATGCCATGTTAACCCACGGTTATTAAACGCATTCTTATCTAAGCCAAAAAAAAGTATGCGTTTAAAGGTGGTTAGTATAATTACTGGCAATAAAGTGTATTTAATACCTTCATGTGTAGGTATGTAAGCTAATAAAACTGGTCAAGTACGACTCGGCCTTTCGATCGAGGGTTTCAATTACCTCACTTATTCAGTTCAGTTTTCATCTATTCAGTGTGAGATCTTTAGCGCAACCCCGAATCAAACTTGGCCAGTTTTTTGAATTTATTGTTTTACTACTAAGTTTGACGCTTGTATTATTCAATTTTTTATTTTCTGTTTTTTTTAAATATGTGTTAAGGTGACGCGACGCAGTGGTAAACAATACTTAATCTAAAATAAATCTTTTCCGTTCATGCATACCCCATGCAAACATGAGCACGCTATTAGCTTACGAAAAATACGTAAATACATACTGTTATTTCGTTTGTATTAAAAACAATAATTAATTTAAAAAAATGTAATTGGTATTTTTAAAAAATGTGTTCAGATTAATCTGCACAAAAAATTTGGAGGCATAAATTTTGGCATAAATAGGTCCCGTTAGTCCGAAAAATATAAATCTCTGTTTAAAAAAGATTTCTAAATGATTTTTTTTTGTTAAATAAGTTATATTCATCGTGTAACACAGCTGACAAAATGAAGTCAATAAAATAAAGAATCAGGTTACCAATATCACTTTCATAGGTTTTGTAATCACTTAGAAATGTTGAGATCTCCACCGTCAAAATTTCCAATTCGTCGCATTAATATATCCGTCATAATAACACATATTCAGTGCTTCAGTGTAGACCATTAAAAGTAGAACAGACGGACGTACAACCCGATCTCTTTTTTTTATTTCTTCATGGCAAGGCGCACAGATTAACGCATTTGCCAATGTCACGTATTTAATAAGTAGAATCGACATGAAGCACATTCGAAGTAAATTTACTTTTCTTCTTATCGTAAAACTATTTCAGTAAAGTGATAGGAGGCTTTACTGAAGGTATAAAGGACTTCTTGGAAGAGCGCGAAATCTTCAGCTACACATGTTTATTTAGACCTACTCAGTTCTTTTCACTTACACAGAACTTTAAAACACAATATACTATCACTTTTGTACTTTAAAACTCCCAAAAATGTAAAAAATATAAAATCTAAATAAAATAACAACCTCAGTACTTCCGTTCCCGCCAAAAAGTCAACCCGATCTCGTAGGGTTAGTAACACGGTCCCCTTGGCACCTTTCGTGTTTAGAACCCTATAAATAACGTGTTAACGTTAGGGCTGCATCTTTTTAAATTATTCGTTATATTTTATGATTATAAATATAAAAATAAAATAGATAAAAAAACTTGCATGTTACCTTTTTCAAGTAGAATTAAATTTAAAAAAAAATTGAATCTAAAATACCCATTATTTAATTTTTTTTTTCTGTAATCAGCTTTTGGGTTACCAATTTAGAAATCTGTGTTAAATTTCAGTTCAATAGGAATCAAGATAACAGACTAAATCGGTTATAAGCTGTGACATAAGAACAGACGGACATACATTGCTATAAGACTTGATACGATGAACTACAAGGGTTTTTTTTGCCATTTTCCACGGGACCCTAAGATACTATCCACTTGTAACTATCGCTTTTATATAAATAAGTATTAACATTATAGATGTATGTACCAACCCTAACGAGCGAGCAGTTTTTTGCACGCCGCGTCAGCAATTATAAAGCAAAGTCCTCATGTTTATAATCTTATTCAAGTATGGAAATATTTCTGCAATGCGTCTTGCATTTCACAGATACTTTTACTCAATTCTATGCCGAACTAAATAAAAATTTCTGTTCTTAATTTAATACCCGACTAAATAAATAACGAAATACGACTATGTTTATTTCCATTTTATGTACTGTAATAAAATTAAATAATTCACGTAAGTGAAATGAAAGTAAGATAAATTGAATGTGTTCGAAATAACAGTTAAAATGTGTATCCATTACAAATATGGGCGTATGTATAATATTATTTTACTTGTAACTACTATAAAATTGATTTAAGTCATGCAATCGACAACGTATGGTTAAAAATGTTGTTGTGTCTGATATTACCAAAAAAACATCGGTTTCTGATAAACTATGAACAGGTCTGTATAAACTTTTAAACTTTTGCGTTGCATTATAAAATATCTAAAACGGGAAATTTAACGCGATTACCTTTTATTTTAGCTTGACGTTTCACCCAAGTTGCATCGGCCGTGGTCTCAAGCAAACTGTCTGTCAGCAAACTGTGGTCTGCACATAATTAAAGACACCTTCCATTTAGCTACATACAAGTTTATTGATAGTATTATTAATAGTGAAGATAAAATAATGAAGACAAGAAAGACTTGTATTTAACATAGACCATTTTTCGTTTTTTAAATCACAATTTAGTCGCTCTGGCCACCTAATTAAAGACAGTTTGCGTTTCATATTCTTAATTTAAAATTTGAAAAATCAGCCCTCTTGTTTTTTTTTCATTTTGCCGGGAATTATCAAGAAACGCATTTAAAGCAAAAAACTAATTTGGCTTTATCTCCAAATTAAAATCATTTTCATAATTTTCAACGAGTTGTTGAAAGAAAGAAGAATATTCTGAATTCTGAATTACAAAGGTTGATCATACAGGAAAATTGTGAATCAATTGCGATGCTCTAAAGATATGGTCATGAATGCTATCAAGCATTTCAAGAAGTTTAATACTACAAAATATGTACATAAACCGAGACCTTGCAAACCGAAACCGAGACCTTGAAAAACAACCCCACGAGAAGACTCAAGAATGACAATATTCATAGCTTATTCATTTGAAAGCATTTGGTGCCGGAGGATTAAGAGGTGTGTCAGCAAGAACAATTACAAGATGATTACGTGAGTCAAAATTTGGAAAAATGTCTCGTAAGGTGCCGCTTTTAATTAAAGCAAATATCAAAGCTAAGTTAACAGTTTGCTAAAATATATTAAAACTGCAGTTAACGTGAGTGGAAAATATAATTAATTTTAACAGAAAACAATGTATGAAACGTCGTCGAACGCGGAGGAACAAATATCAAAATTTGAGCTGTTTTTCCGGACATGGTGTTGGACCTGTCGGGAAAATTGTAGGCAATACAGGCAAATTCCAGTATAATAATATTTTAGAAGAAACTGTTACCCTATGCCGAGGAAAAGTTGCCGGTGGTTTGTACTTTCCAACAAAACAATGAACCAAATAACTTTGAATGAAACATGTGAGCAAATTCTTATGTAAAGTAAAAAATGAAAACCAAAAATCTCAGATAACTTAATATCGCCTAAGTGTTTTTCATTACGTGACCACCACTGTAAATATACTAAACAAACAATCGTTTAATTCATTTTCTCCCTGTAACCTATTCTTTTTCGAATTCAAACTGTATACATATAGAAGATTAGCAATCCGACCCGCCCAGAAATTTTTTTGAAAATTAAATACAGCCCATGCTACTCGCTGATAATGTAGTTACCTACAGGTGAAAGAATTTTTGAAATCGGTTGTGTTGTTTTTAAGTTTATCCATTACATACAAACAAACAAAGTTTACCTCTTTGTAATATTAAGTATAGATATAGATAATACAAATAAATTCCAAAAGGTAGGTATATGACTTTCTAAGGGAGCATTTTTCTCATATTTTAGCTTCGAACAATTTCAAGTTTTGAAAATACTAACATTGACGTAGTTACAAGGTACTGAATCGAAGAAAATTAATGAAATTCTGTTTGGGTTCTTTTGAAAACGAATACATAATTAAAATTATACCTAGAATAAAACCGTAGTAAAAATAACAAAAACGCCGCATCTTGTTACATAAAAGCTACATAAAGAAAGCATTAAAGAAGCAATAGGTAAAAAGTTGATAGTAGGTATCGTGTTCCCTTCTAAACAAAAAGGGAATATGGTTTATATTACAAGTGTAATAAAAAGTGTGTTACAGCTAAAACATAAAAATTAATTATTATACTATGTTACCCACTGAAATCGTCAGCAAATTGTAATGTATGTACATTTTACTATTACACTTACTATTTGTAACATATTAATGGAGATTTAGTAATTTATATACTTGTATTTGAGAAGAGAATTTAACGTAGTGACAAAAAATTGGTGCATGTTTTTCCAACTAAGCCTCCATTTAAGTTAATGCTTGGTGCCAAAAGCATTTGTCTGCCAAATGGGCAGCGCTGGGATTGGCTCACACCGAACTAATACAACTGCCAGCTTACATCAATATCTCAGCATGTTATCAGAATAACGGCTAACATGTTTGGGATACAGCGTGAATATATGTATGTATGTATGTAGTTATTACTGGTTAGTTCAACTGCATGGAAAATAAGGCCACTTTGGCCCTTGACGCTATTTTCTAATATCGTAAATAATGAATATCTATTGGACACATATTTCTAAGATATAAAAACTATTCATAGAATGGTTTGGAATAGCAAATAAATAGAATGGACGAAAACATCGAACAAAGAGTCTGTCTTAAATTTTGCATCGCCAATGGAATTTCGTGTTCGCAGTCACTGAAAATGTTACAGAAGGCTTACGGTGAATCATCTTTATAAAAACACGTGCTTATGAGTGGCACAAAGCGTTGAAAAGCGGTCGAGATGTGATGGAAGATTTGCCTCGCTCTGGTAGGCCATCAACGTCTGCAACTGAAGTTAACATCGCAAAAGTGAAGGAAATAGTGACTGAAAATCCTCATTCAAGTTTGAGGGAGATAGCCGCCGAACTTTCTGTGTCTCACGAGTCGTTCCGTACCATTTTAAATAATCATTTGGGTATGAAACATGTTGCCGCTCGGCTAGTCTTTGGGACTACCTGAATTTTCTCCAAAACTCAATCGCATGAGAGTCGCTGAGGAATTGCTAGAACGAGTCAATTCCGATCCAACATTCATGAAACGCATTGTTACTGGTGACGAGACGTGGATTTACGAGTTTGACATGCAAACTAGTCAACAAGCTTCGGAGTGGCGCCTTCCAACTGAACCGAAACCGAAAAAACCACGCAAAAGTCGATCAAAAGTCAAAGTCATGTTGACTGTTTTCTTTAATTATCGCGGTGTTGTGCACTCGGAATTCTTGCCGGAAGGTCAAACAGTAAATAAAGAATATTATTTGGGCGTTATGCGGCGTTTAAGATAGCAAATTCGACGAAAAAGGCCAGATTTGTGAAAAGAAAATTCTTGGATTTTGCACCACGATAATGCGCCTTCGCACAAGGCCATCATTGTGAACGAATTTTTGATCAAAAACTCAACAAATACCATCGAGCAACCACCTTATTCACCAGATATGGCTCCATCCGACTTCTTTCTTTTTTCTAAACTCAAATTACCACTTCGTGGCACCCGTTTACATTCGGTAGAAGACATAAAGTAGAATTCTCGGCGAGCACTGAACTCAATTCCGGAAAAAGCGTTTAATAAATGTTTTGATGATTGGATTATTCGTTGGCGTAAGTGTATCGTTTCTGAAGGAGCATACTTTGAAGGTAGTAAAATAAATTTGGATGAATAACTAACATTCCGTGTATTATTGATCTTTCTTGACAGAGTAGTATACAGTGTTTTTTTTAACTGGGGCAGTATGGGGAAATCCTAATCCGTAAGAGATAAGGGGAAGTGTCTTAGGAACCATTTGGTCTTTTTTTGTGATAATAATTTTATCATTATCAATTTTTTGGTCAAGCGTGAGATGTCCATAAAAATTAGTAAAATTTGCAAAAATTTGTTTTAATGCGAATCGACTCAGTTTCATGTAAGCATTATTTCATTATATGGGAGGAAAAAAATCTGGACAGTACAAGTTGGTTGAATTTAATAAATTATTTTTTCATGCGATACAGTAATGTGAAATCCGAATCTGTAGGATATACAAAGGAACCGCATTAGGTGCCATTCGGTCCCTTTTGTGAAAACAATTTTGTCATTGTCAATTTTTGGTCAAGCGTGATTAGTCCATAAAAACGAGTAAAATTAACATTTATTTTTCTTAATGCAGATTGACTCAGTTTCAAGTAAACGTCATTTCATTGTATGGAATAAAAAAAATCCGGACAGCAGAAGTTGGTCAAATTTAATAAAAAAATTTTCATGCAATGGAAGAACGTTCAATGTACTTATTTATGTTCAATGTACTTATAATGTAAATTATAACCGACCCCACCGTAGACGACCGAGGGACTTTTTAACTGACTTGGACGATTACATAACAGCGGCGAACGACGCGAACGACGACGTTTGTATTTAACGTTTGTTAAATATTTGTATTTAACGATTGTTAAATACAAACATCAACGATGCGAGACCACACCGCTCTCCTCAGGAGGGGCGTCGACGTCTTGAGCGTTAACACCAGAGCCTCTGTAGGTTTTATTCGACTACATCACACACTCCGATAGGGCCTCACTTGAGCGCGGCTCTGCCGCCCGCGCTGCGTCACATGATAGGCCCTCACCATTCCGGCCCTTCAGCCGATAGATTGCCGGCCGGTTATAATCACTCTGGGACTGGCCCTCACTCGTATAGGTTCTCGACGGCACGCAGGTGCACATTTTCCCGGCGAAAACCTGAGCCGAGGTTTCGTCCTCCGTCCCGGGTACTCCCTGGATGGAGAGGCTTTGTCGACCTTTCTGGGCGGAGCGCCTTTCGCTGCTCCCCTTCAAAGCGTTCGGTTCGCTACGACAGCCTGTAGGGTCAAGTGGCGAATGAAGGTTTGTTTTAGTCGGTTAGAGCCCGACACTACCCGGCCGGTCCTCACGTTCTCTCCTGAGGCGTGAGGTGCGGTTGGGTGCTCGTGCAGAGTTTTTTCCCTTCCGCTAAACATAAAAAATTAAAACAAAATGAATAAATTATAATCGATTTACTCGGAAACAATTCATTTAAACTGACAAAAACTTTTGCGTGCAAAAAAGGGTTCCATATTTGAACTTCGTATAAGACTTATTGACACGAAATTCAGTTGTGCCACACTTTGAATAAATTGTTTCCTAGTAAATCTACTATAATTTAATATATTAGATTCTTCCGTTACATTAAAAAATTTTTCATTAAATTTGACTAACTTCTGTGTGTTCAAATTTTTTTGTCAGATGCAATAAAATAACGCTTGCGTGAAACTGAGTCGATCTGTATTAAAAAATAAGAAATAGTCGACTCCAAAACTTTTTATGGACAACTCATGCTTGACAAAAAAATTTATAATGCCAAAATTGTTTTCACAAAAGGGACCGCATGATCCTTAAGGCGATTCCTTTATATTTCCTATGGATTCAGATTTCTCTATACTGTATTGCATATTACAAAAAATCTGGACAGCAGAAGCTGGTCAAATTTAATAAAATATTTTTCATACAGTACAATACAAATATTTACAAATACGGAAATACGAGTCCATAGAACAAAAGAACCGTTTTAGGGACCATTCGGCCTCTTTTGTAAAAACAATTTTGGCATTATAAATTTTCTGGTCAAGCGTGAGTCGCCCATAAAAATTGGTAAAATTGTCTGTTTCTTTTTTTAATGCAGATCGACTCAGTTTCACGAAATTCATTGTACTGAACGAAAATCTGGACGTCAAAAGTTAGTAAAATTTAACGAGAATTTTTTCCGAATTTTTGAACCCAATGTATTAAATCATAGTCGACTTACCCGGGAATAATTCATTCAGTGTTCCATAACTGAATTTCGTTTCCACTTTTTTAGCACACAAAAGTTTTGCTACTTTGAATGAATTGTTTCCGAGCTTCTGCTGTCCAGATTTTTTTCGTCCGATGTAATAAAATGACGTTTACCTGTAATTAAGTCGATCTGTATTAAGAAAAAGAAAAGTCAATTTTACTAATTTTTATGGACTACTCACGCTCGACTAAAAAATTTAAAATGCCAAAACTCTTTTCACAAAAGGGACCAAATGGCCCCTAAAACGGTTTCTTTGTATCTCCATAGGATTTGGATTTTCCCATACTGTATTGTATGAAAAAATATTTTATTAAATTTGACCAACTTCTGCTGTCCAGATTTTTTTTCTTCCGATATAATGAAATGATGCTTACATGAAACTGAATTGATCCGAATTAAAAAAAAACTAATTTTTATAGACATCTCTCCCTTGACCAAAAAAATGACAAAATTGTTATTACAAAAAAAGACCAAATGGTTCCTAAGGCAGTACCCCTGCATCTCTTACAGAATCGGATTTCCCCATTCTGTCCCAGTTAAAAAAAACTATATGATGAAAACTATAATATGAGTTGACACTATTCAATAAAAGTTAACGAAAATTAAATGAAGGATAAAATATGAAAATATTCGGCGTCTTATTTGCAGTTATTTTCAAAACACATTTTCAGGAGAACGTAGTGAAGTTACATAATCTCATTTCATTACCAATTTCTGTGCTCCCGACAGACAAATAGACGTCGACTGAATTTTATATTGTGTTCTACAAAAATATTTTAAACAAAGCTAAAGTGAATCTCGTATTAGGTAAACATCTGTTTGACGTTTTATTGGTTTTAAAGATTATATAGTTAGGTATTATAAAATAAAATTTAAAATTGATACTATTGATGAAAAACATATTTTCAGCTCAAAGAGTTAAAGTAATCATTCAATATCTGTTAAAATAATTGTTATACGTTTTACTACATCTTTTCCTTTTTACCACATCTTTTCAACAGACTACTTGAAAACGTCGAAAAATTAAGCTTTTACTGGATTGTGTTGTGTTGTCACACACAGATGTGTGTCCAAAGCGCCAGCTCAATCCATTTGGTGGAACTGCTTTAAATTTCAACGCAAAATTTAGCCCACACATTAACAATCGAATTGAATAGAAGGTTGTAATAAAAAAAGCTAGTATAAATAATAATGATAAAAGAGTAATACAGTAGTGTTAAATAATAAAATGTGTATTTAATTGATTCATTTTATTCGTTAACACTCTTCTTTATCGTATCTAAATCATGTAAATGCATCTCAAAAAAAAAAACAAAAATCATATTTAGAAATGCATAATAATCCGTAGCTTTCTTTTTTCTTCCTTTTTTCTGTAGTTGCATAATTAAATGCAGTCAAATAGAAATTAAAACTTCTTTTCTAAAACTATTTCACGTGAAACAATCATTTACTTTTTTGGAAAGTATGTAATGTTTTTACGAATACCTGCGTCATGTTATATTCATATGTTGGAAAAAGGCCAAATCAAAACCACTGAGTAGTGACAAATAATATTATTCTCAAAATTATTATATAAAGATTTATATTATACACAAAATTTTAGTGAAACTGATCACAAAATGCACAGGTTGTATACACTCCTTTGCATAACTGATAAATGTGTAATTTATGAAAATCCTTTAGAGAGTGTCATGTCAAAAAAAACCGGGCAAGTGCGTCCACACATAGTCAAGGGTTCTGTAGTCTCGCCTGCAAAAGTGAGTTTGTATTTTATAGCGTTTCTTAATAGCATTGTCTGCGGTCGCTAAGCGTGTAGCCGAAAATATCCAATATCTCAAATACTTCACAACATATCTTATTCAAACCAATTTTCTAATACTTGATGTCTAAAATTTTACAGAATTTTCCACTTCATAGTTAAAAAGTTATAGATAGGGTTGGGGATACACTTTTTACGATTTTAGAAGCGCCACCTCAATCCATACCTCAACCACTATTGACATAAAAATAAAAAATCACTTTGAAACTTGTATATCATTTTTGAGACCTATTTAAATAAAAACAATTTTTTTCTTCTCTCGGTTACTTGTGTGGAATGTCATCCCTAATTTTTTACTTGTTTCAAAAGTATACTGCACCATTACATAGTGGTTCATAGAATACACCCATCATTAAAATTTCATCTCCATACGAGTATATATGGTGTCAATTATCGCCGAATAAAATGGTTATGACATACGGAGTTACGGACAGACGGACAGATGGAGAGAACGAAATTTTAGGGTTCCATTATGGGAAAATTAACAAAGCATCTAAACTGATTCGATTTAAAATACCTATAAATATATCGGGAGAAATATGTAAAATTTTATACAACGTCTTATTCCAATAAAATGTTGTGTACTTTTTATTGGAATAGTATAAAAAATAAATATAGTACCTAACGAATTTATTTATAGTTCTAATTTACAATGAAATGTTTGAGCAAGGTCAAGAGTCAAGACGGTTGTTCGCTTGTTCGACACCCGGAAGTAACGACTAATTTCCAGACGTTCGTTTCGTGCATTTGCTACGACAACTGTAGCTTATGCTACGCCGTAGTTCAACACTTCATTGATAATGTACCATTCTTAAATTTTATTGCCCGACTACGTTGGTATAAACAACAACATTCAGATAACAAAATATATGTATGTCGGAATCGAATGCAAGCGTGACGTCACAAAGTCATGCTTGGATACAGCCGTTAGAGTGGGCGGTGCATTCAACCATTGAAGCTCGTGACGAGCGGACGTATCTGTTCCTGCGACACCTGTTTATTGTAACTTTGTAAAACCTAACTAAGATTGAGACGAAAATTAAGGGTCATCGATCGTGTGCATTATTTACCTGCTCGAGGCTACCCGTCATGTCAGTACATAATGACGACGAATGCCTAATTTATCCTGTTGATCCCCAGTTTGCGACATGTATGTTAGTGACTTCGAAATCACTTCCTTTATAAAAATTTAAATTTGACTTTTGAATACGAGGAGCGTTGAAATATTTATTAAAATAAAAAACCGACCAAGCGAGTGTCGAACCACGCACAGTGAAGGATTCCGTAGTCAAGAGACACAATCATAATATCGTCAGCAAAAGTAAATCTGTATATCATAGCGTTTCTGAATGACACCGTGAAAGACAAAATTATTTCTGCGGTCACTGATTATGCAATATATCTTATTATGCAATATATGCAATATATCTTATCTTTACTATAAACTACCCAACATATCTTATTTAAACCCATTTTCTTTGAAAGTGCTTTTCACAGTTCATAATTATTTCAGATTCTTCCGCGCCATTGTCGTAAAGTTGAAAAAGCCACGCTTTTTACGAATTTGCATATCTCAGTATAATAATATATTTAGATGGTTCGGGCACTTAGAAGAAAATCTACAGAGCCAAAGTGAGTGGTGACAGAAGAAAGGAAGACCAAGAAGAACAAAGCTGACTCATGGAGATCAAATAGCTAGAGTGTTAGCTGGCGGAAATGTTGAAAGTACTCGCATATCTAAGCGAAAATGTGTAAGAGCAATGATGAAATTTAATGAAGCGAAAAAAGAGCTACCCATGTAAAGGCCGCAATACCTAGGTTTCTGTCCGCTCTCACTACCCCATTAGGGATACAGCGTGACGATATGTATATAAGTATATATAGACAAGTAATAAAAAAGATAAAATTTTAGATATATTATCTTAAACTTTTTCAGAAATTTCCACCTAATATTTGAAACGTTAGCTGAGGGTGGACATGGTATTTACGATTTAAGAAGCGCATATCTCAGCAGTTACTTAAGTAAAAAAGTCATTTTGAAACTTCCTTTGCACTGAAATTTTTTTTCATTCCTCAATTACATGAATGGTGTGCCACCCGTAATTTTAATATTTCAAAATTCATCTACACCGTTGGCACAGTATGTACAATGTACATATAACAGCATGATATCTTCAAAAAAAGCTAGCATACGCGGTTTGTATGTGTACGCGCTAAAACGTACGCGCCAAGGCACTCACACAATGGCAACATTTAGGGAGATTATGGTAGCGCCAGACGGGGTGGCATCACAGCAGGCTGCTATTAGTTATTCACTGTTCAGCCATCGCCAACTCGCGACACGGCCACCGTCAAACACGCAATCGCTTCGGTTTGTCTTCAATTCGTTCATCACATCGTCGGAAGTAAAAAAAAGTTTACGTCACACAAACGAACATATTGTAATGTCTCTGCATGCCTTAATAACAATTACAAATAAACGAGATGTTGTCTGCATCTCACATTCGATGTACAAGGTACAATAACCCTGCATATTCGGCCTAGCAGGTGATAGTTGGCTTTCTTTTATACATAATCTCTGCCATTGTATAAAAGTCATAGAATACCTCTTACCTTTCTCATCTATATATACTGGCAAATCTCCGAGTAAATGGCTAAATGGTAATGGTAAATGGCTGTGACATATGGACATATGGACAAACGGACAGGAAGAAATTATAAGGGTTCTGTTTTTTGCCATTTGGCTACTGAATTCTAAAAACCTAAATAGAGACTTTATTCTACTACCCACAGGTCTACTACCCACATGTATTGTTGCGGCAATTTTTATAAACAATAATATTAAATAGTAGTGAATATCTTACAATTCATCAATAATAACGCATAAATGTATTTATTGCCTCGTAAATTTACAGTGATAACGTTATCCAATGTATTCGTGGCCTACATAAGTTGAAAATTAGCATGTTCTAAGAAACATTTCTAAACTTCAGAGGAAATTAAGAAAAGTGATAAAATAACACAAGAAAGCTTAAAAAATTAGTGGAAATGGTGAATAGTGTTATCAACATACTCGTAGTCTACATATAGTCGAAATGTTATATAAACTAAAGTCGTGACTTATTTGATATATTAATTACAACGAAGACTTAATGGCACCATCTAGCATATGAAATAATTATAAAAAGAATTTACTTACATCTAAACAATATTTTGAAATAGACTTCGAACCAAGAAAAATAATTAATCTAATTTATAATTTAATATTCAGTTCAGGACAAGGAAATAATTTAACATCTTATTATAACTTAAAACTCAACATAATGTTGACTCGTAAGGCTTCTGCTCGCCAAGAGGAATCCAAACTGCAATTGGTATTGCGAGAACTAAAGATTGCGAAAGATAAATGTGACCAATTAAACAAAGAGAGGGATGACAATGAGAGAGAAGTATTAGAGACATTAGACAAAAATAAGCTATTAAAAGAAGAATTGTCAGAAATACATTTAAAATTTATAGTAGTGAGTGAGGAGCGGGATAAACTGAAATTCGTGGTAGATCAATTTGATAAATGCTGTGACGACTATGTGGTAGCATTAAACACCATATCTTCACTTGAGAAACAACTTTGTGACGCCCACCAACACATTGCCCAGCTTGAACTAATTACGCAGAAATCTGAAGAGTTAAAAACACAAAGCTTGTTCGACGAATTAATGAATAGTGACCCTACTTTTGTTGCCGGTTGTTCTAATACAACAGTGATAGACCTCACAGGTAACGACACAATTGACTCAGTATCTGTAAAAAAGGTAGCTGTTTGCAGCAGAGACAAAATTAAAAAAATGAAAAAATATATAAAAATTAATAACTTTATTAAAAAAACTCAAAAATTATTGAAAAAGCAAAAAAGATTTGCCAAGATAATTAATAGTTCCAAGCAAAAATTATATACAGTTAAACAACTAAATTTATGTACATTAGAATTGGAAAATGCAAGAAAAAAATATGAAGCTGACACACATGCACTTAATTCACAAATTTCGCAATTACAGTCATCTCTTCAAATGATGTCCTCCATGTATGAGGATTCACAGAGACTGGTCGGAGAGCATTCTCTGGCTTTGACAAACCTCTTAGAATTCAATAAATACAATGCTGAACGTTTTTATTCCTTACAAAACCATCTCACATCGTGTGATTGCAAATATCTTAAAGGATCGCAGGTAGGGCGTGAGCCGTCGTCATCATCTTTTCTTCAATCGACCGCTTCTCAGTCATCGTTGCATAGCAGTTCAAATGAAATAAATAATTTATGTGCAGAAAATAGTTCCATTTTACACAATAATAACAGTGTAGTGATGTTCTGCGATGAAATAGGAAAGGGCATGGGACCACTGCTGAATTATCACCTAGGACGATCAGTATTAAATAATTGCATGCCCAATGCATCCTTTTCTGAGATTATGAAAAATATTAATAATACAAATGTCGGTTGCAACTCAACTCTGATATTATTTCTAGGAAATAGAGGCAATTTAAACAAAAAAGAATTGTTACGATACTTTGACACATTATATTCTATGAATGTAAAGAATATTATACTGTTCACATTCCCTTATACTAACAGTTTGTCAGCGGAAGAAGAAAATAATTTAAGATATAAATTAAATAAGACTGCACAATTTATCGAGTAACAATAAAAATACTCATGTAATTGATATTAACAAGTTTAGTAGAAATTATTATTTAACAAGAGATAAATATTATCTCTCTTATTACCTTATGAAACAGATAGCTATTTCGCTATCATATTATTTTGACATTTCTGCCAAGAATTTGGCAAAACAAACTGCTTCTATTGAGCAAACAAGTAACATAGTATTGACATTCGATAATTTAAATTAAATATTGAGACAACAGAATATTTCTCTGGCAATTTGTTAAAATTAAATTCAAATATTAATTCAATTATAAAATCAAATATTGAATCTAAGAATGTTATAAATAAAATTCTGAAATATTATTTTAGCATAATAGCCAAGAATTTGGCTAAGCAGACTGCTTCTTTTGAACACATCCGTGACATCTCCACATTCGAAGCTATTCCTAGTAATTTAAACTAGTTCATAAGACAATAGAGGAAGCCTCTAGCATACATAAGCCACAAATTGTTTTGGGGAGATATAGTTTGCCAAAACAGACAAAAATATCTAGTAATATACTATCTTCAATTAATGATCAAGAAAAATGTTCAAAAACTAACAAATGTACTACTGTGTTAACAAATAATATTAAGTGCAATGTTAAACCGCAAGGTAAAAAGAGTGTCAACGTCATCAACTTAGTGCATCAAAACATTCAAGGCTTGTTAAGTAAAGTACTAGAAGTTGAATTGTTCATGAATAGCTGTAATGTTGATATTTTGTGTGTTACGGAACATTGGTTGCGAGATTATGAATACATGTTTAACTTTGGTAATCACCGGGTTGGTAGTTCGTTCACCAGAAAAAAATTAATACATGAAGGTTCGTTGATAATATTAAATAAGCAATTGGAATTTAAAGAGCGTAAAGACATTGTGGACATGTCTGTTGAACGGACAATAGAGATGGCCGCATTAGAAATAGAGCAATTCATAATAGTAACTGTATATAGTCCTCCATCAGCTTTGTTTGATATCTTTGAAAAGGTAATGGAGGAGGTCTTATTTAAATTATCAAAATCAAATAAAAAACTTATCATTTGTGGAGATTTTAACATAAATATTTTGGAACGTGGCCTCTCCAGCATGAAATTGCTAAACTTGTTTAAATGTTACAATCTTACAAACATGTTTTTGGAGCCTACTAGAGTAACTGCTACAAGCGCTACTTGTATAGACAATATTTATACAAATTTTACTCCAATAAGTAAAAGTATATTCAATAAATTGGGTTCTGATCACAGCGGTCAATTACTTCAATTTAAAAGTGTAGGAAAAACTGTAACAAAACATAAAATAACTTATGCGCCAATAACGTCAAACAGATTGGATACTATGAGAGATATCTTAATTAAAGATATACAATTTTTATCGTTGGCTAATACTGATCCGAATGAAATGTATAACTGCTTTTTTACCATGTTTCATAGTATATTTGGCAAAATATTTACCTCAAAATCAATTACGGTTACTAAGGCATTAAAATTTGACGATTGGGCAACAACAGAATTACATAGAAATCGACAAATATTATATGATCTATACGCGGAAAGGCAATATAATGTTGATGAAGAGTTTAATGATTATGTCAGGGAGTTTTCTAAAAAGTTTAAACATGATTGTAAAAATTCAAAATCAAATCACCTTAGTTATAAAATAAAAAATAGCTGCAATAAAATCAAAGCGACGTGGAAAATCATAAATGAAGAAACAGAAAGAATGAAACCACAAAAAAATAATTTTAAATTAAATATTAACAACAAAATCATAACGACAGATTCGGAAATTGCAACAGCTTTTGAAACTTTTTTTACTGAAAATCCTGTTTCCTTAACTAAATCCCTGAATTCTTCACCTGCCGCCGCTATATCTCTTTTAAAAGATAATGTACCGTCATGCAATGTTAAGTTTCAATTCAGACATGTCAGTACACACGAAATTATTAAAACCTTTAAAGCGATAAATGTAAAAAGAACCAATGACCTTTGGGGCATTTCGGTTGTCGTTGTTAGATCATTGATAGATATTGTTGCACCATATTTGGTGGTGATATTTAATAGATGCATTGACAACGGGATATTTCCTGATTTGATGAAAATTAGCAAAATAACTCCATTATATAAGTCGGGTAGCACATCTGACTGCAACAATTATAGACCAATATCAGTTCTACCCATATTTAGTAAAATTTTTGAAAGACTTATTCTGAATCAACTAATGTATCATTTTTGTAATAATAAATTATTACATTGTAAACAATTTGGCTTCACACGGGGGCGCTCAACAACCGATGCTGGTGTCGAGTTAATGAAAGATATATTTGAAGCCTGGGAGGTGTCGTGTGATGCTATTGGCATTTTTTGTGATTTAACAAAAGCATTCGATTGTGTACTGCATGAAACGTTAGTCGAGAAATTGAACCATTATGGACTTGGGAATATAGCTTTAGATCTTATTAATTCTTACTTAAAAGACCGAGTTCAACGGGTAGACGTGAATGGCGAGCTTTCTTCCGGGTCTATTGTGAAAATGGGGGTTCCACAAGGCTCAATATTGGGGCCTTTCTTATTCTTAGTCTATATTAATGATCTACCCTATCTTGTCAAAAATAATCATGGAATAGTACTGTTTGCTGACGACACATCACTTATTTTCAAGATAAATAGGCAACAACATGTTTGCAATGATATAAACGACGCTATCTCTAAGGCATTACAGTGGTTTAATGTTAATAATTTGCTGCTCAATGAAAGGAAGACTAAATGCATTAAATTTACATTACCTAATGTTAAGCATGTTAAAAACAATATACAGCTTGATAACCAGAAATTGGATCTAGTAAACACTACCGCATTTTTGGGATTAACTTTAGATGCCAAACTGCAGTGGGGACCTCATATCAATGACTTGTCGGGTAAGCTCTCTTCTGCAGCATTTGCGGTTAGAAAGATTAGACAGTTGACAGACGTAGATACAGCTAGATTGGTTTACTTTAGTTACTTTCATAGCGTTATGTCATACGGGATTCTATTATGGGGTAATGCAGTCGGCATTGACACTATTTTTGTTCTGCAGAAGAGAGCCGTTCGTGCGATTTACAATATGGGTCCAAAAGACTCTCTAAGAGATAAGTTTAGAGATGTTAAAATAATGACAGTCTATAATCAGTACATATTTGAAAATTTAATGTATGTTCATAAAAATATTAATAAATTTAAGAAAAATAGTGATGTACACAATTTCAGCACTAGAAATAAAAATAAACTGGTTGCACCTACGACTAGACTCCATAAAGTCGGTAATTCTTTTATGGGTAATTGTATACGTTTTTACAATAAACTCCCTGAAGACAAGCTGGATTTATCTATTACCAAATTTAAAAAATTTATTAAACATAAACTGTTATCAAAATCGTATTATAACGTAAAGGATTATTTAAATGACAAAAATGCATGGGAATGATGTACCTATTTATGTGTTTACATAATATTTCTTTTATAACAAGCATTATTACTATTATTTAATTAGTTATTACTTTAGTTAAGAAAATTTGTATTGTAATGTAACATTGTGATTTATGACGAAACTAAGTGTTTTACAATGTCCCTAATGTTGAAAAGAATAAATAAAAAAAATAAAAAAAATATTGCCGCAATTTTCTTGTAAGGAGTATCATATTATGAAAAGTTTGATCATCAAATAAACTTGTCAGTCCCGCGCACGTTATCTAATTTCTAAAAACTAGTTCAATTATACTGTATAACTAATAATAAGTTTCTAATAAAACTGCATGATAGAAGTAAAATACGACAATTTAAAATATGAAAATCTTGTTTATTTGTAACATTTTGATAGAAAACAAAGTAAATTTTACATTTCCAGGAATATTTTGATATGCTTATTATGAGTATGTCACAACCATATTGCTAGTTCGCATCGGTACAGTCAAGCGGGGTAGGGTGTGAAGTTCATGCTTTCATATAAAATAGGAAGAAAAACAATAAATTTTCTGCATTATTAAAAGCACAGTAACTACTAAGTAATTTTGTGATATATTTACCATAAAGTTGGTATAACGTTAGTATACTATATTTACGGTATATAGGTATATAACATATACTTAGTATAATATATTTGTAATGATACAGACAAATAATTTTGTGGTATATTTACCATAAACTTGGTACGAGTTTAACGCAAGTATACTATGTTTATGTAGAATAAAGGGGTTTAAGCACTCTGCTACCAAAGAATTATACGAAAGGGGAGAAAACAAAATTATTATGTACTAAATGTCACTCTTAGTGGTAGGTACCTTGAAATCACTTACTATTCTAGGTCGGTTCGTTTTCAGCACCTCCGTAGTAACTAATCACGAGCACACACAAAGCACAACACAATTTCAAGTCCACGTTTTTAGGTCCACGGAAGGGCTCCACAGGGAATAACTAATTAATTTTAATTACGTCGCACACGCAGAGAAGGGGTACAACACCAGTCCGTCCGTACAGTGTCATGTTTGTCTGTGGTCATAGCTAATACGACTTACTGGGGCGGGTTTTACAACTAAGTGGTACGAATACAGATATAGGTACACAGGCAAAGACCATAGACGTAGATTATAGGTAGTTAAGTAAACAGTTTATGTTATATACCAGGGATCACCGACTAGTTTCATTAGAGGTCCATTTTTAGAAATTATAAGACTGTCGCGGTCCGTTTGGTAGATGATGGTGAGCAACCATCGAATATCAAATCTTGGTTCAATCTTTGTTGTTGATATCATCGCTCGTCGGATAGACAAGATATAAAACGCGGATATTTTGTTTTGATATTCTTATATTTTAAAATCCGCACAAAATACGTTGACGGTCCGGATCCGGACCGCGGTCCGCCATTTGGTGACCCCTGTTATATACCATACACTTAGTACAATGTACTGGTAAATTTATGGTTTTTACGTAATACCAAGAATATGAAAATTGATTTCATATTTAAATATTGGTTATGTATGTAATTATTAAAATAATTTATACTCTTACTATTAAACAATTCCGTCTACGCTCTTCCTTATTTGTCTTTCGAAATACACCACGTCATATAGCAATGCGAAAATACCTCGGAAGGAAGTTAATTCCACAGCAAACGAGCACGAGAGGAATGACAATTCGAAACGTGCAAATATACAGGTGATGCAGATGATATTTCGTTTTACAAAAAGTTATATTTTTGTTTCGAGTTTATACTTACACAATAGTCTGTTTGTATACATATGAATATAGTATGTACTGCCATGGAAAGAATAGGCTACTTTGACTATTTGTTATTCAACTAATTAAAGCATGTGTTTAGTAACTATGAACAAAACCTCTTTTTTCTTTATATGTAAGAGGGGGCAAACGAGCGAGTGAGACCTGGTGGAAAGTGATCGCCGCCACCCATGGACACCAGTAACGTCCGGAAAATCACGGGTGCGTTGCCGGCCTTAAGGGAAAGAGGGGAGGGGGGCACCGGTACTCTCACTCACCGAACGAAACACAACAGCAATAGATGCTTTTATTTCACATCGATATTCCGTGAGTGTAATATACGTATTTACTTACCAAAGAAATTGTGCTTTCTTTCATTCATTTCGGTATCCATAGAGCGAATCCGACTGACGATTCGTGGGTTTTTATTGGGATATATATATGGAGATATAGAATTAGTAATTTTATCTACAAATCTCAATATTTAAAATTGACGGTTTTCTCTGGTTAGGTTAGGTTAGGACTTTTTACCGGGGCCGAGTGGTGTGGGTGACCCGCCACAGGGGGTGGACCAACAGGCGCTTATAGCTCCCATTAAGTGGAGCCTTAGCCTGCCATCCCAAGACCGCAGTGCGTAGACTTCATGTCTACATCCTTCTCGAGGTGACCCTGTTTCTACTTAACACTGCGGATCTAGACTGGAGAGTCGATAAACACTCCTGAGGGTGGTGCTTCGGCGGCGCCCTCAGTACCGGGTCGGGGCCGATGAGGCTGCAGTGCCGAAAGGGCCTGGCCCGGACCGGGGGGGGGATGTCCCCATTTATGGGGACAAGTTGTGTTCCCCGTCCTCTGCGTGAGGGCGGGGGTCAGGCGTCGGGGTCACTTGCCCCTCTTCCAGGAAGGGTATTGTGACCCCGGAGGTGGAAAGAAGGAAAACTTTTAAAAACCCGTGAGGATACACGTAAAAATCTGAGGTGGAGAGAAGGAAAACTCGAAATGAAACCCGTGAGAAAACACGTTAAAACCAGAGGTGGAGAGAAGGAAAACTCGAAATGAAACCCGTGAGACAACACGTTAAAATCAAAGGTGGGAAGAAGGAAAACTTGTAAAAACCCGTGAGTAAACACGTAAAAATCAGGTGGGCGTGCTGACGCCCCTGCCGTGGTGTAGGCGGGGTGCGGAAGCCGCCACTTCGGAGGCCTGGGGTGTCCTTCGGGGGAAGGCGCCTCAGCAATGGCCTCGGGATGGTGCGCGCGGTTGTTCCCGCGCGCCTCCCAGGAGAGCGGGCAGGTCAAACTGCCCGCAAACGGAGGAGGGCCCGGCTCAGGCTGGGCATAGCCGCCGGGGTCGCGGCAGAATGCCAACGCGCTCCCGTTGCCCCGGCATCAAGGCCCTCGAGGAACACCGTCAGGTTTTAGTGGGTAGACTCGGCCTAGCACCCTAATGTCGAGGAGTCCCACATACCCCCCTGCCATCCCCCTACGGCAGGACGGGATGCATAAAGCATTTCCTGACGCAAAAAAAAAAAAAAAAAAAAAAAAAGGACTTTTTACCACAACGCACGAGCCGAGCGAGCAAAGTGAGCGTGCTGTGGCAGCGGCCGGCGAAGCGCCAGATCGGAATCCGCTTTATACATGGAGCTGTATTGAAACAGGAGTTCGCATTCTAAGGAGATAGTTGAAGTCTAGAAACTTAATCTGGAAACATCTCTATATCCTTCCATCTCTTTTCATCTTTTGCTGTTGGTACATGTATATATAGCAATCTTATATTTATACTATTTCCAAGAGATAGAAAGAGACGTCGCGCAATTGCATCAACTCCATTCACTGCGCCGGATGCGTCGACATTGTCAGGATGACAATTTGCCAATTTTGTTTATGTAATTTATAGAAAATGTTATTTTTCATAGCACAATCTCTTATTTTTAATGATTGTTTATTTTTTTTGATTGGCAATATTATTTTATAGCGTCTTAAAATTTTTAAAGCTAATATCTTTTAATGAAGGAGTAACATTTTATTGTATAATATTATATTTTTTATTAGCAATTCATAACAATATTGTCTATAGTTTCACCAATTTTGAAGTGCCATTAAATGCATCCCGTTTTTATTTGTTATTTTACTTTTGAGTTTCTACTGTAATCGCATCAAGTATGACGCATGTAGGTATCTATTACCGCTTTTACCACAGGTTTTTACGGCAGAACAAAAACGAAAAACATGAAAAACGCATTTCTTGCGTGAGGGCCTCCCTTAGTATTTTAATCTTTATTTCATTATTTATTATAATGTCCGCTATAATACCTAACACATCAGTTACATTAACATTCTGTGAAAATTTCAATCAGCTATCTATTACAGTTCAAAAGATACAACCCTTAAAAGCTAGGACGGCGTAGGCGTAGTAATACGATCTCGTTGGTGCCTTTTAGGTATCAAACCCTCAAAATGTACAAAAAAAAGTACAATAGTGTATTGGACAGCAACGTATATTTTTAAACTTTTACTCTACACTAAGTAATGTACAGTACACTAACTTATGTACAGTACACTAACTTATGTACATACTTACGTACATAAATTACATTTCATATCTCTTTTATATGTGTGTGTAGTGTATACATAAATAATAAAATAAAATAAAACAAATAAGTTATTCAGGAGGAGCACATGTCTCGTTAGTAAAAAATAACTGTACAACGATGGATCGAAATACACAAACAAGAATCATAGCTGAAGATGAGCCACGAGACGAACGCCAATAACTAGGTTAGAACCAAAGGATAATTTCGAAGAAACGGTGTGTCAATAACGTGGAGGTCAATGATAACATTTCCACCCAACTTGGTATTACTCATTTGACTGTCCATAGGATATTGATCGAGGATTTACCTCTGGTCAAAAAAATTGCAGTATGACCCCATACTCTAGACACAAACCATAAGGGATTTCGGTATGAAATTACACGTAATCACTTAGCATGGTACCGCCATATTTAAGTACAATATATGTAAGGTTCATGTGCATGGATGAAACTTAGTTAGGTACAGCTTTATATTCCTCTTCAAAGACATCAATCAAAACCATGGGTGCAATCAAGCACTTCAGCTAAACATTTCACACTTGCAGAACTACATGACGGAAATACTACTGATAGTGACTATATTAGCGGAACACCTATTTGGAGAACTTACGACGAGAATAATAAATACATAATGATTGGACAGCTTTATAGGTCATTATTGAAAGATAATGTCCTAACTAGGCACAACAGCATCACGAAACGATCCTATCGCAAACATAGTTTAGCAACTGATTGAAGATAAAGGATGGATAGAAATAGATACATACATGCATACATATCATCACGCTGTATCCCTAACGGGGTAGTCAGAGACGACGGAGCGCCAAGGGTCGCGGTGCTTCTTCGATCAAATACGGTCCTTACATACTGTCGCTTCTTCAAATCTCATCATTCTCCTCATACATTTTCGGTTAGGTATGCGGGTGCTTTTGACATTTCCGTCAGTTAACACTCTGGCTATTTGATCTTCGTAAGTCAGCCTTGGTCTTCCTTGCCTTCTTCTACCACTCACTTTCCCTTATAAATAGAAATAATCCATGTGATTTAAATTATTTTATGGCCATGTGAAGAAAATCAGTACTCGGTACCTACAGGAATTAGATATCGAACTGAACGACACTGTTTGTGAATTAAATACAAGTAGTACTTTATGATGCTCGTTTGCCAGTGGTCTGGGAGCACGAAATCAATAGTGAGGGAGATTACTAAATTATTATGACAAGGTTTGATACAGTGAATATATTCGTAAAATTTAAAAACATTGAATTTTTTTCATTGTAAGTGGAGAACCTAATAGTGTAGGTACTTGTTTATGTACATAAGTACAGCAACGCATTTACCTGCGTTTTTTAACATTTACGAACAGTACCGAGGTACATGTCGGTACTCATGTATTAACAAATTAGTTTCTTACTGTAATTAGTGAGGGTGCGGTCGAAACTCACCCAATGACGGTTACAACGCGTGTAGGCGGTTAATCAGTAAATGGTTTTACTTATATACCTACATATGTTTATCGTAGTACCATGTCACACAACATTATAATATATTATTTACTTAAACCGTGTACCATATATCTATATATAGTGAAAATATTCTTTTTTTTCGACTTTCGACAAGTTTTTTAGAACTTATACAGTTATTTCTTAAAACTTAGAGAAGTTTGATTATTTAGTACTTAGAGGCACTTGCTTGAGTATTTTGAAGTTACTGCTGTTCGTATAATACATGTATGTTTTAATTTTTTAGGACGTGTTGGTATGCCTCTAGACTAGAGTTGCCGCGAATATTCTCTGTTATTCGATACTCGTCATTATTCGCCATTTTTTTTTTTTAATAGCGATAATTTGTGTCTATTTTTCGCTATTCGACGAATAATTAACAGCTCAATAATTTGGATACAAAAACTACAGATTTCTTAGAAAAATCAAACAATATTTTTTATTTCTTACTAATTATTATGAAGATACAAGTATTGTATTTTTATTCTTAATTAAAATAAATCCACAACATATTATTATCTTAAGAAATAAAGAAAATAGCTTATTAATATTCAAAATCTATTAGAGGCAGATTGTGGTGCAGAAAATCCAATTTTTCTGCACGATCTGGGTTAAGTCTATTCCATTTTTCTTCGTACACCAACCCTGCTTCTGAAAATAGTCTCTCCGAATATACAGAGCTCCCTGGAGTGGTTAGATATCTATCTAGATATAATTGTTAGATTCTTGTAAAATAGAAAAGAATTAATTATTTCATATGTAAAGAGAATCAATGTAAAGCATGCTATTATAATACATATAATAATAATTTATATTTTACAACCTAATATCATTAGATATTATTCTTTAATAATAATAATTTACACGATAAGTATCGTTTTTGATGTCGAATAATTCGACTATTCGTAATAGGGAATGGCGAATATTCGCTATTTGATTATTCGCCATAACTACTATTCGCAGCAACTCTACTCTAGACTCATGATTTCTTACGATTTTATAAAATTACATGAATTTCAAGTAAATATTCAAGTGTATTTTCAAAAATAATATAACTATGTTTTACTACTGCACCTACGATGTATAGTGGTGCTATAGATTCGCATCTGATTGGGTGGAAGAAGTTCAAGTAGAACGGTAGGTAAAATTAGCCTTATGTACTTTTCTTTCAAGAACAAAAAACAGTTCTCTTTAAAAAATACTTCCTTCCGTTGAAAAACAAAAAACAATAAGTCTTGATACGTGATACTTGAAGACGGGCTCGTTTCCGCAACTCGACGACTATCGCGCCTATTTTGCGTTTCGGTGGAGAAAAATGGCGCTACTCCTGCCATCCCAGCTCCTCCAGGAAGTCCAGCACCTTCTTAATGTTGGTGAAGACTTTGGGGAGCGACCTTGGCGTCCCAAGATATTTTGCCCGAAACAATAAGTCATTAAATAAATATTTTAGTAATGGTGACGACAGAAGTATCATTAATTTTGTTTTATTACTTACATTTTGATTATTAGAAGCGTTTTCTTTTCATAATATGAGTCGGTAATTTTTTAAACATTATCAATAATTATACATACATACCTTAACGCTCTATCCCTAAAGGGGTAGTCAGAGGGGTGTATCAATCATTATAACACAATTAAAATGACATAAATAAATAATACACCCACTTACTACTATAATTATTGTAGTAAGCACTAGTCTGTTTATCAAAGTCTGTCATTCTGTCATTTAATCAAAGTATTTACCCTCATTGTCTATACATTTTGCTATCTAATCAGAAGATCATTTAAACCTTTGCTATAGAACTCTGAGGACTAAGACTCCACAAACTGTGTGAAGCTATTTTGTAGAGAAGAAAATTTTTTTCAGTGCAAAAAATTGTACGAATCGCAGAAAAAATGGTAGTCGGTTGGGGGGCTTTCCGGCGACTACCTTCGAATATTTGATCGAACTTATTCACGGATGGTTTTTAACTGCAAATCTTGCAGTGTTAAAACTGTTTCTCGAGTAGTGAATGGTCTTAGCAATAATAGTGAAGATTGATTGACGAGTCAGAGCTGTTTTGCCGCGAGTTTCGCCATCATTGTTCGAAGTTTTGTACACATCTGAGTAGACATCTGCTGTTATTGCTTCACCGGATCTGAGAAAACTGTAGGGAATTACACCATGAAGTGACCACTTTTGCTTCGCTTTAGAGTATTGATGTAGTGTTTGACCTGGGGTTAGCCATTGGGTTGTTCGCTTGCAATTATCTTAAAGAATCTATTTTTCGTCACACGCCACAATTCGGTCCAAAATTCCGTCATCGAGTTCGAGTTGGACCATCGCGCGAACCAGTCGCAGTTTTCGTTATTACGCATAATATATTAAGTATACATGTAAGGAGAATGATGAGATTTGAGGAAGCGAAAGAGGTGTGTAAGGATCGCGACTCCTGGCGCTCCGTCCTCTCTGACTACCCAGTTGGGGATACAGCGTGAAGATATGAATGTATGTATGTATATTAAGTATCCCGCTGACAAGTGATTGTGCCGCTGTTTTATAACTATACTCATATGTGTGTGTGTTGTTGAACGTTACGCTACCAATAAAATAAGGTGCCAAGTCCATGCACGGACACTACTTAGCGCAAGGCCCTCTATAGAGGATTCCCTGTGCCCTGGACAAGAGACGCTCGAGAGACCGGCAGCCGGTGGCTAAGGTTAGTTGACGTGTTTCCCTTATTTCTTTTATATTCCGCCGTATGGACAAGCGCCTGATTGTAATATAGAGCCCACTGTTTTAAACCGCCGTTTACTTTTATTTTTTAATTATTGCACACCCGTTGCATCAGCAAGCTTCAACGCCCGCTGCTCTCTGCAGATCAATCAAATCATGAGGCACCCATTTCTCAAGTAATTTAATTTTACCGATTTGCTACAAATGTGTCAATATTGTGAGTATGCTAAGGTGGAACCTAACCTAACCATGCCGCTAATACCTTCATAGTTTGATACGGATCGGCTTCCGCCGTAACCTTCAATTCATCGCTTGAGTCGAAGTTTCCACTAATAAAGCGGTTAAAGCAAAAACGCTCGCTCGGTTCGTTAGCCGTATCCTCTGCAAACATAGCATTGATATTACGAGCAGTTTCTGCTGCGTTAATCCCGCGTAGGAACTCGTGCCTATTTGAAAATTACTCTGTTTCGCTGTATCCATTTTCATGTTAAATGCTAAATATAAAAACAATTAAAAGTCAAGCAATCAAATATCTCCTATTTCAATACCGCTCCATGTCTAAAGCAGATTCTTATCCGGCGCTTCGCCGGCTGCTGCCACGGCACGCATGCTTCGCTCGCTCGGCTCGCGCGTTGCGATAAAAATACTGACCTAACATAACCTAACCAAAAAGAGTGTTCGTATAAAAATTTGGTCGTTACAATTTGGTGATCTTTTCGTTTTTGAATACAATTTGAAGTGCAGTCATGGCTAAAATCTCGAACTGTTATAATTTTAGATTTTCTTTTTTTGGTACAGGTTCCATTTTTTTGTCGTTTAGTATATTTCTTTAGGTAAGAGAGGTTAAGACCTCACAATTTTTTTTGGTGGTCATTATATTTAATCCCATTTTAATTCATAATGGCCAGTGCGTTAAAACGGCAATTTCATCCTTTTACCCCTATTATCTATGACATTTAACTGTACACGGGATATACATATATCTATACTAATATTATAAAAAGGTAAACTTTGTTTGTTTGTATATAATGGATAAACTCAAAAACTACTCAACCAATTTCAAAAATTCTTTCACTTTAGAAAGCTACATAATCAGCGAGTAACATGTGAGCTGCATTTAATTAAAAAAAAATTCTATCCGAAGCCTGGACGGGTCGATAGTATATTATAAAACTTTTACTCTTCTTTTATTTTTGTTTTTTATGGTAATATCTGATTTTTTGTAATACTAGTGTGTTTAACAGTAACTTTTTCTGAAAAAAAAATGAATCATTTTTCTGAATTTTCTAAAGATTGAGATGTTTGCGAAATATAGCTAGCTATAAAAGAAACAAATTAGGTAATTACAAGTAATACTTGATAGGTAGGTACCTAATATTCATATTATGGTGTTCTACCAAACTATAAGTACTATACATGTGTACTATCATAAAATAATTTTATTAAAAGATCCGGAAATGAGCAAAAACTCGAGAAACTTTTTAAAGCATAAATTTTTCGTCTTTCATAAAAGTTATTTGTAATTAAAAGACTTCTAATTCTGCTGAAATATTCATGACATATTCAAAGGCTCCATTTTATTATTTTTCGTTCGAATGTTAGTAAAAGAGTCACGTAAGTACATAAGAACCACAGTAGCAATACATGGAAACGTTTTTATTAACATCTTTTCTAACTGCAGCCGATGTTTTAAAATAAAAAGAAATACCTATGTATGTATCTAAAGCCTAGAATATTTTATTATTTTATACCTAAAGAAGTTATTGAAATACGTGAGCTGTTAAATAATATGGGCATATATCTGTAACGGATAGTTAGGAATTCAAATAAAGAAAATTCCAGTATGTAGAACAGAATATTCTTCGTCGCTTCGTCGTACTAAATTAAATATCTTCCCGAAAACTAAAAATGTGCGATCAAATAGAATATTTTCAATTGTTTTGTCTTATTAAGTAAAGTCATTTTAGATAACTGAATTTCTTTGTAACATTGAATAAATAAATATCAACTTCTTAATTTATGTAATTTATTTTTATTTTTTTTACATCCCCATACAGACATTTAATTAAGAACATTCTGGGCGAAATAAAACCTTTTATATTCCAGTTTTTAAAAAGAGAACTGTAATAACATTACGTAAAATAATAGCATTTCCGACTATTCCGTTTGAACTATGTAAGTATGTATGCATTTTAAGTGAATTAAAAATAAAGCTGATCTTTTTCAATGTCACTCGATCTCCGTAAAATCTCATTAAGCCACCATAAAGCAAACAATTTAGTCGTCAGTGCTAAATTGCAAATAATAAAATAATAGTTAAAGCTACAAATAGTTATTTTCTAAAATGAATAGGCATTATACGTTGAAAATAGTTACTGCTTAGATACCTCACCATACCATACATTTTAAACTTCATTCTTTTTCAATACAATTACAAAAATGCACGCTTAGATTTTTTATTTGGTGCAAGGCCTTTAAGAAATAACGAAAAGCTTCTAAAGTACCTACTCTACCTGAACTTATTGTTAGAAATATGTACCTACATACTTAATTTTGTTTGTGTGATACATTCATTTACATTTTATTAGATTAATCTAATGAGTGTAAACTATTCATAAGCTGATTGCGCTAACGCTCGTAGCTCACGGCAAGAGCACGGCAACCGTAACCGGCAGAGGGAAGCCTTCGTCGTAATATGTTATCCCATTAGCGCGTCCTGAGTGCCTGCGTGGCCACTGCGGCGCGGCCGGGCCTCCGCCCTTGTCTCGCTTGAATGCAAAGTAGGCAGCGACGCCGACGGCGATCGAGCGCCGGTGGCTCGGCGCGGACCGCGGAGCCCGCGCGCCGGGCGCCGGCGGCCGGCGCTGGGCCCGCGGCCCGTGCCCGTACCGCCGCTAGCGCCCCGCATTGACGCATTGCAGGTGCGCGCCGGCCAATCGACGCGCGCCGCTCACTCGTCCACGCCGCCGCACCCGCCCGATATAAAACCGACTATCCTTTGCGGATTAATTCTAATCTTGTGCCGCGCGTCCCGAGACATGGACTTGGATATTTGAAGCCCACGTTTAATATCGAAACGGATCGTTGGCAGTGTAGTGCTAGTTGTGCAAAACGATTTCGTTGCGATCGGTAAACGAACATGAAAGTGCGGCAATTGGAATAGACGATTCGGAACGGTTCGCGGCCGAGTTCGGAGCGAATCGCGGTCGCGAGTTTCTTGACGCAACCATTTGCGCGAGAGAGGGCGGCAGTATCGTTCGAAACGTCGGTCCGTGTGGTCGCTATTGCGGCGCTGTCTGTGATTTTTTTAGTGTAGCTCCAGATAATCCAAGTTAATCTACAATGGTGAGTGATATTTCTGTTCAAAGGTGTTCAGAGTGCATCGGGGGAATTATTATGGTTCGGTTTCTGGGTATATTTCGAAGATGTAGTGTATCGGTGTTTATAGTGATGACGGCCTCCATTATTGTGATGGCCGTTTTTTACCGCATTGCGGATTGGTTAGCGACTTAGTCAAAGTCAACACGAAAACGGAAGATTTATCTGATATGAAACTATAAAAGCCTGAATTCTCCATGGAATAAAGGCCTCAATGTGCGCATATCGACCGTTACAGTGGCTCGAGAAACGTCTGTCGCCATAGTTTCGTAGGTGTTACCGGTGAACGACGGTTATGCCTAAGCCGGCCGTTGATGACGCTATAAAATGGCGCTCGACGAGTAATAGTACAGAAACAAAGTGATTACGATCAAATCTAGTTAGTCGAGAAGCTGTGTCGCGCCCTGTTGACGGTGAATCGATCGGCCGGGCGCAACTGTCAAACGGTCTCTCGTTGACTCATCGTTCATACGCAGTTTCCTATTAGAAACAATTCCGTTATTTTCTTCGTATTCTTATGTACGAGGTTGTGGTGTTGACTGTTGAATAATGGTAATATTTTTGTAAGACGTTTTGAAACGAAGTCTTACAATAATCTTTCATCAAAACATCCCATTTCGTAGATACTTTTGTAACTGTCGTCAACTTCTCATTGATCTTACTTGTTTTCCCTTGATGTTTTTCCGTCCTCATCTAATATGTTCTAATCGATTTCTGTGTATCCTTGTTTTCGTTCAAGGCAAACCAGTTATAATAAGAAGCAACTTCTCATATTAATTTTGTACATTTAGTTGGCATGTTGTTAGTCTGCAAGTTTATTGAAAAATAAAAAAACTAGTTCTATGTGCAATACTTTGCACATAGAACTTGTTTTTTTTTGTTTTCATCATTGAAATAATTTCTAATAAAATTTTATTTTAAAATGTTTTTATACCTATGTTAATGCCCAACTCCAGCAGTTAGTATTTTCTTGTTTTTATTTAAATTGAATTTTCCATTACATCATCATGGTGTGCACTTAGGAACAGAGTAGATAGATTACTTTTTTTAAATCACTACAATCTTCATCCTCAATCCTTATCATTTTAATATGAATTATTATTCAACATCATCAACTACTGATGGCAGAGAGATTATATTTTGAAATGTGTACCCTCAAAATGAAATACCCTACCTATCCTTTTTAATGTTTTAAAAGTATAGGTATTATCTGTTACTGGCGACTTCGCATAGTTTTATTTAACAAATTGCACATGTACTTCTATTTAATAAATTCAATAATTCACACTGGCATATGCAGAACAACTTACCAAAGTTCAATCATATGAATGGTTTAGGAACTCATAGAGGACAAACATACAAAAAAACATTCAAGAAACATCAAACACAAAAAAAAAACATTTTTTTTACTGGTTCTTTCCTGATTTGATTTTACGAAAAATTAAGAATCGTTTATCTACTTAAATTTTTATCAGCTTGGTGAATAAGAATAATATTCTTAGAATATGTATTTAAGCAACTTATCTCAGTAATAAAAAATTGATAAGTTTTTATTGTAATGCAGTATTTCACTATCAACCAAGTTATAAAGACCGCAGTGTGACGTGTCAGTGTGCCAAACATTTGTAATTACATACATTATCTATATTTCTAGGGCCTAATCTTTTTCCTTATCACTCGCACTGTGATATCATTACAGGCAAGTCCACTGTCTGGGTTATTTCACTTCAAATACTATAATAAGACATGGTTGTCATGAGTGTATGTATTATATTTTAAATTTCCCTATTGTTATTCTTTCCTCATATTAGTCATGTTTTGTTGTATGAACAGGAAAACCATTCCAATAGTCAACCCTTAAAAATGTTGTTTTTGTCAATGTTACGGAATTAATTTATGATATTTTATGTTTCAGGCTGATCAGCTAACAGAAGAACAGATCGCAGAATTCAAAGAGGCGTTTTCACTGTTCGATAAGGATGGAGATGGTACCATCACAACCAAAGAATTGGGCACCGTAATGAGATCACTAGGACAGAACCCCACAGAAGCAGAACTTCAAGATATGATCAATGAAGTAGATGCAGATGGTGAGTACCTACACTTTTTGTTTTTAAAATATTTTAATAAAAAATAAATAATATTAGATTGAAAACATAACTACAGTAAGTAACTTAATGCCATTTCTTATATGGATTCGCTAGAAAAGTATCAAGGCACAAAAAAAACACTTTGTCGCCATTTCTAACATATAAAGTAGTTGGATTTTACAGATGTCAAAGTGTAGCCCAGTAGTGAATCTTATTAGTCTGTTATCTATACAGTTTTATGTCAGAACCTCTTTCAAATGCCTAATTTATGCAACCTGGATGGGAAGATAAGGCAGCTGATTTTCTATGCCTGTCTGTCTATCCCAGATAAGCATAGAAGCTAAATTATTATTATAAATTACATTGAAAACTTCTGACAAAATGTCGTTTGAATATAATTAGACTACATTCATAATGCAAATAATGGTTTTAAGTTTTGCTATCAATGATACATTTTTAAATTCATCATACTGTGCCATGAAAAATTATCTTATTAACCATATAATCTAAATGAAAATTATTTTTTTTCATCAATTGATAATTATGTTACTATGTATATTTAAGTTGTAAATTTGTATATTAAAATATATGAATGAATAACCTATGTTTTTGAATAATATACAATTTGTAATGGTGTAAATCGCTACTAACATTGGACGAGTTATACTTTTGCCTATAATGAATAGAAAATTGTGTTCTAAGTTTAAAATCTATTTTCTGATGTTTGAAAGTTAGTTTTTTATTTAAGTTACTGCTGTATATATATATGCTCTTCAAAAGTTAATAAAAGTGCACCCCGAGCCACACCTAATTTTTAAACTATAGTTTGATAAATTTAAAAAAAATTAATGATGCCGGATTTAAAAAACACTCAAGAAAATTGGTTTGTACGAGATACATGTGTAATTTTTGAGATATGGAATATTTTCTGTTACAAGCTAAGTGACCACAGATGTAACCTTGCTTTTCAGTGTGTTTTGGAAATCTTATGAAATACAAACTTATTTTTGTTGCCGATAAAATGAATGTTGTGCATGCATAAATAAGAAAATTATCATTTTGTACGGTAGTGAGGCCTGGATATGCCTGATATCGAGTGAAAGTAAGGTAAATGCGATCTCTTGAAAATATGCGCGGTGTCATCCTTGTGGACAGGATAAGCAATGAAGAGATAGGTAGTATGACAGGCTTGCAAGAAAACGTTATTGTTAAAATGAAGAAAAGTATGCCTAGATAGTTCGGGCACATAGAATGAGTGATGAAAGGCTGACGACGAAAATCTACAAAGCAAAAGCGAATGGTAAAAGAAGCCAAGGAAGACCAAGGCAGACTCACAAAGATCAAATAGCCAGTGTTAGCTGACGGAAATGTCAAAGGCACTTGCATATCTATGTGATAATGTGTAAGGAGAATGATGAGATTTGAGGAAGCGAAAGAAGTAAGGACCGCTCCGTCCTCTCACAACAGCGTGAAGATATGTATGTAAATTTTTTATTATTAACTTTGAATTTTAACTCTTTCATCCCGATTACGAAACCCTTCGCTGTACGTGGTCCGACACACGCTTGGCCGGTGTTGCTTAATTCACCAAAGGGTTTCTGTACTATATTCATATTAAAATTTTAATGAGACAACATTTTTTATTTAAGTATAACTTAAAATATTAAATTAAGGCATCTCGAAAATGGTATTTTTTAAATAAATTTCAGTTAAAATAGGTACAACATTAAGGGTGGTTTGCACTTACTATTTAAATTCGATTTAAGGAAATGACATCTTGCTTGCACCAATTATTTAATAGTTGGTACAAGCGAGATGTCAAATTCTCAATTCAAGCTTTCAAATAGTTTGTGCAAGCCATCCTAAAGCACTTATTTTAAAGGCTATGTCAACAGCAAATCTTATTTTCTGTGATGGCCGTTATACGTGAGGCTACACTAAGCACACAATAATTTTTACAACACTTATCTCGCGTGGGTTCTTAAAATATGTACAGAGTGAACATGTCATAGTTTACATCATTCTTTATCTAATTGTAAATATTTTTCACTCTTTTTTTCTCTGCAAGTTGATTCATTATTTCATTCCATTATGGATTTGTTTTGTGTGAATGTGAATTGTAGAACGAAATATTTCGTCCTGAATCGTCAAAATGTCTAATACCTAACTTTTTCATTAATTTATTTCTAACTTTGGGCCTCATATCATTATGCAAATATTTGAAGATATGGAAAAACATTGCAGATATAAATCTACTTAGCGATTGTTTACATTGACATACTGTGTTTCTTACTATCTGCTACAGTATACTTTTAAGTGCTTACGTTACATTTACAAAACTGAAGTATGGTTATTAATTTATTAAGATAGAAATATGTAGGTAGATTTGTTTTTATGTACTTATTACACCTTTAAAAATTTTTGAGATAGACTGATATTTGATCATAAATGAAATAGAAACAGAATCTTAATTGGTGTATTTGACCTACATATTTGGTTTATATGATAATTAAAAATATTTGTTATTTATTGTACAAAAAAGGGCGTGAATGGTCAGCTTGTCAATTAGCACAATATTTCTGTTGATAGATGTATAGATGTGAAAAAATAGAATATCTTGCCCATGTATACACATATGTGTATGTATAAACGTACTAAATCGTTTTTAAACTATTCTGTGTCTATACAACAAAGTATAAAAATAAATAGCTATAATTTTATTGTCTTGTAAACTAAAATAGGAAATGAGCGTTATCTAAATATTTCATAAAAATTTACATACATATCCTTTAATATTTTGTAAAGGTGGCACTTCACATGGCTATTCGTGTTCTTGTAGCGTATTCGCCATGTTCGACTAAATATTCGTGTGAAGTCCCAACATCACAAACACGCCATCTACACATGGGCGCAAACGGCAAATACGTCAAATACTCGCGAATATGTTTGCTGAGTTCCCTTTGTAGACGCACCTAGCTATGGACGTGTTGAAGTTTGCAAGTGATGTACAAAATGCAAGGATGTATTTGGTATGTCATGCATGCACAAAATGCAAAGAAGCATTTGGATAACTCCAAAAATCACAACACATGATCATTTGTCCAATCCATTCTACTGAGCTGGCCATGTGTGGACGCTATACGAATATATTTGGAATATTTGAATCCTTTGATTCGCGACCAAAAACCGACAAGCGGGTGGATATGCGTGTTCGTGCATTTGCGTATTTGTCTTGTTCGTGCAAATAAGACAAATGAAATCGTCTTTGCATAGTCGTTTTCGAGCAAATAAGATAAATACACGAATACAAATAGCCATGTGAAGTGCCACCGTAAAAGGTGTTGTTTGTATAAAGTTACATTCCCTATAATGTCTCATTTTTATTTGAAGATTTTGAGATATCAAATAGTATTGTTAGATACCAGTAACAAAATTAAAGATCCAGTCAAAATTATATAAGAAGTCCCAATTTAAAAAAAACTTATTGCACGAAAAACTGAAGATTTGGTTATAAAAAATTACATAATCAACGTCTAGTAAATCAAACCGTGAGTTTAATTTAACCATAATTGAGTTCACAGACGATGTTTTACTATGACAATCAGAAAAGTCCGGTATCTAATAAATTCTGGCACTAACTATCCTGTCTAAATTTTAAAATCTACTCTGAACTGGTTTTATTTGTTCCTGGTAGGCAAAAGTAAGTACAGTGCCCATATGTAGCTAATGTCTTTGTTGTTATTTTAAAAAAAATTTTGTTGCTTAGTTTCTGATCCCCCAATAAAATGAAAATACGCCGACTGTATTTAATAAAGACTTCTTGGAAGCATGCAAAAACTTTCGTTGCGTATGGTTGTTTAGATTTTCAATTCTTCTACTCGCACAACTTTAAACACCATATTCCACTATAGTATATTATGCGTTTAAAGTTCCGTGAATAGCCACTATTGTGGCTACATTAGTGATATGTGTATGTAGCATTTGTAGCATAGTAAAACTACCAAAAGCCATGAAGAAATATTACACCATTCTCGTCTAAAGTCCCTGTATTTTTACATTGAGGGGGCAACAAGATTAATGCAGCCAATTAATTCATAAATATTACAAAAATACCTATATGGATATAATTTTATAAATATCATCTTACGCATACCTACGTAGATATCTTTTATTCACATTGCTCAAAAGAAATTGCTTAAAAAGAAGAAAAAAATTGTCTAAGTAAATCTGTATTATTCTATATGAATATAATACATATTATGTATAAGTCATCACTTATCTTCATCTTTAATATATAAATAAGTAATTGCAATTATTGAATGCGTTTATAATGTACTACTAAGTAGAAAGTGGGGTAGATATGAAAAATCTACAAATCAGTATTTTGCAAAATTGTATCAAACGATGTGTTACCGACTTGCATATCAATATATATGTAACACATAATCACATAATAATACTTATCTAAATATTCCTTATATATCACTGCTATCTTGCCATTCCTAGAGAATTCGACACTTATCAACTGATAGTTAATGGGTAGGTAATTTTCAAAATCTTAATCCGTTTGAACAAATGTTGCAGTATGACAACAAAATTGAATTAAGTATTTATTGAAATCACTACGAGCATATTATATTATGTAGTTTACATACATATTATGTTCTGTACTAAAAGGCTGGTGAAGTTCATTACTCTCAGTTTTTGGCTTTACTTTTCAGGAGATAGTGTAGTTGGTTTATTGAAATAAGCCCCGCTCTGAAAAATTCAGTTTTTATTGTTACTACAATATTATAAAAACTCTTATACGGGTTGACGCCATTTTGTAACTAATACGAATAACAATAACTCATATCAAATCTTAGTAAGGCATAGCAGATCTTTTTACTTCATCCTATGTAGGTATTGCTTTTTTGGTGAGTAATGTATCTCTTTATTCCGTCTTGTTGCCTAAATAACTAAACAGATTAACATACAAGATACCAATCTAAAATTAAAAAAAATATATAAATACATATATGTAAAAAAAACGAATAAAAAAAAATTAAAAAATAAGTAAAACCCGATCGCGAAAATGACTAAGATATAATATATATATGAGCAAAATTTATTATACATACATATTATAAAACTATTTGAACCTGAATTGTATAATACATACATATAAGCCTCCGACTATGGCTCCGTCAAAAATTAGTCTTGCTTACGGCTTTTTACAGTTAAATTTATGTATTTTTATTTTTTAATGCGGGCATTTTTATTCTTATAAATGTGTACTGTGCATCCAAGCAAAAAGGGGCCAGTAGTGGGCTATTGAATTAAGACTAGATTCGGAATTTAGAATAGTCAATTGGTAATAAGGATTAAAAAAATATTTTTATAAAAGCTTGTTTTGAGAAAAAGCAATTTTAAAGTTTAACTAAAAAAAGAACACACTTCTACTTGTTTGTTTCTACTTAGAAACATAATATAAAGTCATTTACTATAATTGAACTTGTAGATAATTGCGCATTAATTAATAATCAATTAAAATCGCGAAATGCCATTTTTCCACCCAACTTTTCAAAACTGCGTATATCTCGGAAACTAAATGCCGACCACCGGACCCTTTTTGCTTGGACGCCCACATATACTTAGGCAAAACTGTATTACCTGGAATTATTTATACGTTGTGTTAGATACGGCTTTATAGACACTTGATTTTTTTTTATTTAAGAATGTGGGCACTTTTATTTTTATAAATATGTATATATTTAGGTATCATTGTATTACATGAATTATTCATACGTTAGATTTATTTTAAAAATTGTAGTAACAACAGTTCACGTAGCATGACCGTGACTTCGGCATCCATATAATGTTAGTAGCTAACAATACTATATAGATATTTCCGGCTGTGTCCACAATAGCTGCAGTAAATTAATTCGTCACCCAACGCAAACGGAAAGCGCGACCGATAAACAGTGTCGGTTTTCCTGTAAAACTGTTTATTCGATAAATATTTAAACAACCTTCACGATAATTTATCACTTGTTTTAAATTCAGAATTATCTAAAAAATATATAATTACTCTAGTAAAACTGTCAGAATTTGAAGAACACAACCAAAAAATATTTAGTATATATTAATCACATATAAAATATGTAATATTACCACAATTGAGTTTCTTACTGATTGCATTTTTTATATGTAACTTTTCTGAAGCTTTGGTAAAACTTGTAATTAAAGAAATTTTATAGTAAAAGTAGAGAGGCTTTTCTTATTAACTAAGTAATAAGTATAATTTTTGTCAAGCACAATGAAAACCAAATGTTGGACATACATTATGTAAACTTATTTTACTGAAGTCAAAAGATAAAAAATTGCGGTGACAACTGTTTATTAACATGAAACTGTAAATGGGCGAGAACAATTCTACTGATGATGTTGTTACTATAATGCTCTAAATAATAACGAATACAAATGTAATTCTCGGTGCCAGATGCATTTATTGCGACGGAATTGAATTGTAGAAGCAATTGAATAAAACTAAAATCTTTATTTTATTATTCGAAAATGCATTATTTCATTCTAAGCCGCGTAAATTTAGTCAGGCAAGTTCCACGACTAAGTAACATGTGAGATATGGCCAGATAATGGTTAGTTCCTCCGTAGTATCAGTGCCATAGTACTGATTATTATTTATTTACTACTTACCCGAAATCGTTCTTGGCAGCTCACTACTTTGATATTATAGTATTAGACCTCGATTTCAAAACAATTGGCAACACTCTTACCAAAAACTAGAGTTACATACAGTTAGAACAATACTCGTTTCCTCTCCACGTGACTGTTTATATCTTATAAAATGCATTAAGATCAATGTCAAACAATTTGCAGCTCTTAAAACATTTTGTCGTGTGGACGTTATTAATCGTGTTAGTCGCGCAATTCCCACGAAACAAAAAATCGCTCCGCTTTATGACGCTACGTCACACTAAAATGTATTTATTTTTGTCGTAACGAATACAACGAACAACGGCTGTAAGTGTGGGATAATTCGTTTAGTTTTCAAGTTTTTTTTACTCATGAAATACGTAGGCGTTGGCGTTTAACTCCCAGTGACCGAATTCGCTAAGGCACCGTTGCACCGGCCAAGTTTCATTGACCCCTGTTGGAAACATCTCGAAAGGTCGTTTTATAGCTTTTAGTGTTAAATTTTATACGTTAGGATCACTGAACGTCTGTTATGAGTTAAGCTGGCAATGGTCTCAGTACTCTTGAAATGAAAATTCTGTGTTGCATACATATTTGTCATTTTTGTCATGAAGCTGTAATTTGTACTAAAAATGTCGTTTGCTTAAGACACAAGGCTTGTAAGATTTACCACTATTTAATGTAGCGTTACCTTCTGTTGACATTATTTTCGGAATGATGTCACTGACTGTGTGCGATAAGCAGTCGTTCACTCGTCTGGTAGATGTCCGTCGCTTGTCGTTTTCATTCCTTAGTTATTTGTGGAACAATGCTACGACAAATTAATCCTATTTTTTTTCATCAGCTGTCGATGTTGGCTAGGTTACCGTACTACATCATACAAATTTTAATAATGACACGAAACTCCATCAAGTGACTCGCTTGCTCGTTTGCCCCCTCCGCCATAAAAAAATCATCCTACTAATTTTAAGAAATTATTTATATTACAATACTTATTTGTGTATCTTTTTAAGTTTTACAAATATGTAGCTTTAAATATGACGGACTCTGAGCAATTATTGTACCTACCTATATTATATCAAGGCGACGCATTGGAAATTTTGACGGCAGGGATCTCAATTTATCTAAGTGAGGAACGTATGAAAGTGATATTTAGTAACCTGATTCTTACTTTCATTGAATTTATTTTGATATTTGCGATACACGATTGGTTAACTTTTGTAACATAAAAAAAAATATCAAAGAAACCTCTTTTTAAACAGAGATTTACATTTTTAGGAATAACGGGACCGATTGTTGTTCCTAAATTTTCTGTATAGTTTTAATCTAAACATATTCTTCAAAATGATAGTTGGATTTTTTGTAATTAATTATAGTTTTTATAGTGAACGAAAATAACTACTTTTTAGTATTTTTCGTAAGCTAGCGCGCGCTCTTTTACATAGACCAGAAGGTCTATTTTGGATTAAATTATTGTTTATCAATGCGTCGCCTTAAGCCAATTTTATACTGGTTTAGAAAAATAATTAGCTTATAATTTAATTACTTTCGATGAACAGAATTTATATGCAGTTTCTTATTCGACTCGTTTAGTTATCATACGACTCTTGATCTAATCTAATACAACCCTTCCATTATAAAGGCAATCAATATAGCTACATTTAACAATAAAAAATAAAATAACTGTGACAAGTATCAAGCCTCAGTGTGATTTATTGTCGTGAAAGCCAACAGTGCGCACAACGCATGCGCCTGTTTACGCTTCTAATACGGGATTACAATAAAAATAGGTTACAGGCCGGTCAAGCAACTCGGCCATCGATCGACTTGAAAACTGATGCTGGCGTCATTTTAGATCACTGGTTCCCAAACTTATTTTGTCTACTGAGTCGAGAGCTCATGCAGTCGTTGTCTAAGATGCCTCCTAGCTAAATTAAATTACAAATCACCCCCCAGGCCTCTACACAACGCCCCCATTTTTTTTCTGGGTCTCTTACCGCCCCCCTTTGGGCCTGCAGCGCCCACAAGGGGGCGTTATCGCCCACTTTGGGAATGGCTGTTTTAGATTATAATATTGTCAATATGGATACTTCTAATAGTCGTGCACTCCTTTAATAGTTTTTTGTTGTTCTCATTAACCAAAAATTGAAGTAGTTAATGTAAGTTAATAAATATGAGACTTCATCAATGGGTAACATACTTGTTAGCCATTGTAAGTACACACACTTGTACAGAACTGTACATAAATAAGTACACTCATTGTAAGCACACATGTAACAAAAAATCGGCTTTACAAGTGGGAAACTCTTCGTACAATGGAAACGCTCGCTGGCGTTAATGCGAGTCAAAAGTGCCATTTGCCTACGTTTTATACGACAGTTCTCATGCGACTTTACTTTTAGTTTGATTGAATAGAAAATTAATAGTTTGACTACCAATTTTAAATTCGTTACGCTAGACCGCGTGGTATTTCTCGTTCTATTCTACCACTATTCTAGCGTCTACAATAATTGAGCTCCTTGTCTAGGCCCCACTGTTCTTGCAGCTTTTAAATTGCAATGTCCCTCTGTGTCGACTTCAACATTATTAGTCTGTAGCGTTTGCTCCACGGATCCGCATAAAATTCCTTATTGGTTAATTACTTTCATAAGTTGGCGGTAGCGTCAAAAATGTATGAATATTTCTAGCAATAATGAAAGTAGGTAAAGTACTAAAGAAAAAATAAATATGGTGTTTATTTATTCGAATTATTTAATATATTACGAAATGGCGACACTACAGGACCATACTTATCGGCTCCAAATTAAATGTTAGACTAGTTGATTGATTTAGTTGAATTGATATCGACTTGGTTCTATTACTTAACACGCTGTTTTAGCTGGCCCTCGGACCAGGAAACAATGCACAGGGTCATAATAAGTTGCCGCTCTGACCACCGTGTGTCAAATGAATTTTCCTGTCCCTTTCTGTAGCCTTACCATGAGTTTACGCCGTCGATACTCGAAAGCGACCGCGTAAAAGTTTTATATGACTATTTTTACTTCACTATAGTAACCGCTAGGGGCGCTGCTCAATTCTTCTTACAAAGCTTTACGTTGTCGATAGCGAGTATAGACGTCGTTAACTCATGGTAGAGGCACTGAGCGTAACGACGAGTAAAACAGCTATAGTAGGGCAACCTGGCACTGTCAGTATATTTCGTGTCAGCTTAGGAATGTCATGAAATAATTATTCGCATAATACTCTTAAATCTTAAGTGTTTTGTGTACAATTCACAAAAATAAAAATATGTCATGTTCAGCACAGCTATGTGTAGTTGTATTGTGACCTTCACTAGTCACGCATATTAGTAAAAATCTAGAAAGTCGGTCAACAAAAAAGAACACTTTAAGGAGACGCTTTTAGAGAAAATACTCCGTCTATTGTGATATTTGGTCCGAGAGCTAGCTACATTAGTCAAAGCTTTGACATATTGAAACGTCAAATCACTATCGAATCAAAAGTTAGACTATAGTTATTGGAAACCTTGATTTGGAACGTAAAGGATTGGAGATAATGGATCGGAGACAACTAATACAACCGGAAAAAATAATAGAATTACCAAGATTGTGGGCATTAGCATATTTAACTGCCTCCAATATAGCTAGTGCTTCCCCAGTAAAAAATACCACTGTAATTCAGATGAAAATGACGCGATTTATGTGGAATCTATTGTATTTAAAAAGATAAGCACATATTGTGTACATGTGTGTGTATCATTTAAACACAGTTAATTTGCAGACTCACCGAGATGATGTCATCTGTGGTGATGCGTACATTGTACTGTTTTAGTTCACAAAATTTACCATAACAATTGCGGCTTAGATAGGATGTGTACTAAAATTTATGGTGGTAATGCATCAACGTCTGACCTTTCTCGTCTCATTATTATGTACTTCACGCGCTTCTAGGCTGTCATTTATTGTCCTTTGTGGGCAGTTTCAACAAGGGTCGATTTATTTTCCTCGTGGTTTTGTACCCGCAATTTGGGCCACTTAATTTAGTTTCACAACCTTATTACTCTTTATTTATTGTATTAACTTAACAATTCATGTGTGGGTATATAAATGTCTAATATAAAATACCGATATTCCAGCTAACGTTTTCGATATTAAGTAATCTCACGTGACTTAAAATTTTTATCTCTATCAACTGTAAAACATTTTCTTCGAAACTATCCTGCTTTGTATCAAGAAATACGCGTATTGTTGTACATAAATCAATCAACATGGCAGAGAAAAATAAACAGAAGACTTTATATGTATGTATATAATGTTAAGGTCAGAATATAACATAAAAGTTTGGTGTATATTAAAATTCTGCGTCGTATTCGTTATTTGCGGTGTTCTTCCAACAGGAAATGCGTGAAGCATCGTAAATATGTATAATAGAAACTTAACGTAGCTGTGGGTTTATATTTATTTTGTGTAGATATGTAGTAGAAGAGAACATACTTACAAGTAGCATATTGTCCTTGAAACCTGTCCCGCCAGAGGCCGGCCGCTAACTTCGTTTTGTTTTATAATGAGTACCTACCTAAGTTACTCACCGTGCAAGATAATTTACGTTGGTTATATAGTTGTACTTAAAATTTCATGAATAGTGTGCGATCTGGTGAAGTTCAAATCTACTATATTTTTAAGATGAAGCCAAAGTTTATGAAACTTTTTATACTACATAAACGAGCGAACATTCTACGTGATGGTAAGGGGACTAAGTGGCTCATGGACATTTAAATTATCAAGCTTAACAAAGCACTGGAGATTGCAAATATATTTGCAACCATGAGGACTAAGATTTTGAGCTTTGAGATTTTGTGCCTCTTGTGCAGAAATTTTACCGGCCGTCTTACCTTCCACACCGGAGCACAAGTGAAAGCATTGCAGTTTGGGGCAAGATAGCGAATAAGATGGTGGTAGTGATCCGGATGAACCCCGCACATGGTCCTCCACCCACAAAAAAACTGCATATTTAGTATGACAACTACGTCCATTCTTTTTCAATTTGTCACTTTAGCATTGAAATGTAGGACCTATCGATATACCCATAATACTATATTATCACGCATTCAGGGTAGTAGAGACAGCATCAAAGTGCAATAAAACCATTCCTCGATGCCATTTTATTTGGGCTTAAGTATGACGAAATGGAACCAGATACCAACAGGTAGGCCCATCGCCTATACATGTTTCTCATACGTACATATATTAGATCCTATACTTTACACATATCTCTTTTGACACTTTAAACTAGAAATATGAGTATAATAACGATAACCTTAATAAAAACACCAATTGTATTGCTCCAAATTAGTTCAAACGGTTTATGTACTAGATAATGGCTGCTAAATAATGAATTGGAGAAATATACAATAATATTCCAACTTCAATCGAAATTAGAAAAGTTCGTTCTCTGAATTAATCTGGTTATGGTCGAACTGAAACTAAAAGTAGATATCCTTTCAGGCATATGGCAATCGATAAAAAAATATGTAGGTAAAATATCTCTTAGCATTATGGAGAAGATAATAGAATATCAAATGTTACGTTCATGCGCATTAGATTTAATAGTTAAAGTTGGTAGGGAGCCAAACTGTATCGCCCAACTGGTAGTCTCATCAGGAAATCTGTCCTATTTCATTTACAAATAGTTGATCCAGTGTCATCTTAATTGCTAGACTTACCTTTTACGATTGTGAATCATCGATTATATCTTGGTCTAATCTATCTGAATTAGTAGGTATACCTATATGACGTACTTCAAGTGATGTACTCAGAAGTACTCGTACCTATTGTAAGAGATTACTATTATGTGTAATGTTTCTATTGGCTGAATACAATGCGTTGTTAGTAACAAGTGTTGACATCGCACTCATACAAAACTAAAATTGCAGTAGATTGCAAATGAATCTGCATTATTGTGTTGGCGAAATGCCAGTGTGTTTGTCGCAATTTACTCGCATGGATGCGCGTGTATGTCAGATCATCGCCCCAACTTTATTGCTCTTGTTATACTGAAAGTAGTCAAACTAGTGTTTCGGCTGTAAATTATCGACTCATTATTTTTTTTTATATAATATTATTTCGAAGGTTATTCATTCATACTCTCAGAATAATAACGCTTATGTGTTTACCAACAACTGGTACAAAGCAAAGTTAAAAATTGTGTATGTGTTCATAAGCAGCGTGTCGGTCAAAATGCAATACTTAGCTGTTGAGTGCAATATTAGAAACATTGTTTTTTTGACCAGTAATGGGATATTCCGTGCATATTTACCTAAAGTTGTGAAGTTGGCTAACATGGAAAGCACTTTTGTACCGGGAATCCGGTATCGACAAATTGTGTTCTGATCTGATAATAAAATAGAATGCTTACTTGAACTATTGTTGGCTAATATGGAGAGTATTATTAAAAAATCCCGATATTCTGGGATCGACATACATATTTAGTGTTCAAACAATATGATAGTTCAAAATATGACAAAAATGTAGTTTCTTATACAACATGGGCAGAACGCGCGTTTATAATTAAGATGAAAAAAAAATAGATGTTGTCATGTTTTGTACCGATAGCGTAGCAGCATATATGATACTGTCTGGAAAAATATTGAAGGAAAAGTTTCCGAATATGAAACATTTTACTTGTGTATCTCATGCCCTGCACAGATTAGCAGAGACTATAGGTTTAAGGTATGGTGACGTAAGCACACTAATAAATAATGTGAAAAAAATTTTTTTTTAATTTCCCAACAGTACTAGTTTGAGAGAACTGTATCCAAAATTTACCCTTACCTCCACAGCCAGTTATTACTAGGTCGGGAACATGGTTAGAAGCGGCATTTTACTATGTAAACATTTAGACAAAATATCAGATGTAACTTTATTAGATAGCAATGAAGCTATCTATTAGAAATGCTAAAGAAATATTAACTAAATCTAATTTGAAGAATGATTAAGAGTATATATCTGAATATTTCGAGATGTTGCATATTGCAATTGTTAAAAATAGAAGAAACGTGACCTTTCTATAACGCAGTCATTCGAAATATTTGACAATGTAAGATCAACTGTAAATCAGACATCAAACATTTATTAACAAAATGGAGCAAGTTAAGGACAGAAACCCTGATTATGATGTTCTTAGAAAATAAGCGAAAACAATAGTGGTCCTTGAATTTATAAATTTGCACCACTTCTGTAGACGTGGAAAGATCGTTTTCAGCTTATAACTGGATTCTAAATGTAAAAATTACTACAATACACTGCATGACTCTGAATTACTTCTAAGCAACATGAAGCAGCCTAGATTCTGACGTAACAGCATCGTGGTCAACACAGACAGATATATCAACGTCAAAATTTACAGACCACATCATTGAGATAGACAGTGATTAAAGTTTACTCCTAAGTAATTTATTATATTATATATATTTTTTTTAAATTCCATTATCATTTATTTAGTAAGTAATGCTCAAATTACACTTGAAAGTCGTCTACTGTATCCTATTTTTTAACTACGCACCAGTTTCAAAATACTGATGAAAAGAACGAGCTGACGGGGACCGGGGAACCTTTTTAATTTACACTTGAACCACTTTTCTTTTGCACCCTACATGCACACATATTCTATTTAGTTAGAAAATTAACTTTGAAAATGAATAACGTATCTGTTATCTGACTAATCATACTATCCCCCGGGACCCCGGAATTTTTTTTGCTAAATAAATTATGTTTAGAAGTCACTCCCACATTTTTCTGTTTAAAATAGCTTTAGGTAAATATGGAAAAGATCATTCTTGCAATCCTGGGATTATTTTTTGTCAAATAAATTATTTTGAAAAGCCGCTTCCATATTTTTTTTATCGTAAATATGCATCGGATTATCCCATCACTAGTTATGACATCATTTCACCGCATACTGTCATTTTTTTCTATTTTATTAGAGGGAGATAAGATCGACAAATGCTGCTCGGCAAATGGAAACTACTGTATTCCATTTCCTTGAGATCTGTGATTGATCGCTCACCATACGATACTTAATCTATATTGAAGTGCATATCCTAGTTAAAGTTTTGTATGTCACTTGTATACTTGTTTAAATCTTTAAAACTTTTCTCATCTGAAAAAGCAGTTGAACTCTCTCGGTTCAAATGCACTAGTAAAGGCAGCGTTTTCATATATAAATATTTACTAATATTGGTGACTTCACCCAAACTTATAATGTACATACGACGTCTTTACATAACTTCAAGAGGACCGTAATATATTAGAAAATAATTGGAGTTTTCGAAATCGACACTGAACAAAAAAATGTAATAGTGCATTTGATTTCAGTATCGTACAATTTATGGTCCTATAGGTAAAATGAGAGTTATGCAGGTACTTATAACTATTATATCGATTCGCGAACTAAGTAAAATAGACAATGTTTCGAAAAGATAACAATCCCATCACCAAACAACTGTGTTAGTCTTCGCAAGTAGTTGTAATCCTCTATTAAAAAACCTCTTAATGACTTGTAGTCCAAAAATGTAACTATTACCGTCATTTATGTACAGAGTTAATAATTACGTATCGTATATGGAATGTATAGGCGTCGCGCTAAACGGCTGCCTAACATCGATGACGGCATGTTGACTCACGCGTCCTTGCCGCTTCGTTTGTTACAGATTCGTTAGCTGTTCAAAATCAGGATTTTTTCCCATATTGTAATAACATAGTTGCTAAGAAACGTTACAAGTTATAGATCAATCCGCTGCTAGTACGAGTGTTTGTTTTATGGGTACAATGTTTCGCGTTCTGTTCAGAATTTGTGGTGAATTATGAGAACGTGTGGGTGCGAACGTTTATAGGCTATGTACCTATAGTAATTCATTGCCATTTGAATTTACTGAATCGAAATTTTCCGGAAAATTTATATATAGTATTTACTACGACATTAGGTTTAATTGTTCAGAAACGGCTATTTATTGTGCTTGTATCTTGCCGTTAATTATGATGCGCTAACCAATATTAATTATCTGATATCATGATACTACCTTTAATTCCCACAATATTTCATATCTTATTTCCCTGGGCCTAATACTCCTATTTTGCGGTTATCTTACGTAATACATATTTATAAAACTATTATATTACCATGACAGCGCTACCAACACTTTCGTACCGGTAAAATATTCTTAGATAAAAATTAATATTTAACCCTGATAATGCGGATTACGGGATCATTATTATTAGGGTGTGAATATAACGATATCGATAAAAAGTTGAAAGAATATTTTATCGCGAGACTTATTCGTAATTAGGATTGGAATGGTAAGCAGAGAATGTGGGTCAAGTCTAAATGTTTTTTAAACTATTGTAACTTTTTTTCTTGATGACGCAGGAAAAACATGAACACAGGTACCCAGCCCCCATTAGTTTATGTGGGTCTTACTCACTATTAAACTAAACTAAAGAAGCAAAAATCAAGAAAAAGAAGAATGTCGAAATATACAACTGTCAAAAAAATATTAGGTACTTCGTGTAGTTACATACAGTCATATCTTCACGCTGTATCTCTAACGGGGTAGTCAGGAAGGACGGAGCACCAAGCGTCGCGGTCCTTACATACTTCTTTCACTCCCTCAAATATCATCACTCTCCTCACACATTTTCGCCTAGGTATGCATTTGACATTTCCGTCGGCTAACACTGGCTTTTGATCTTCATAAGTCAGCCTTGGTCTTCCTTGGCTTCTTTTACCACTCGATTTCACTCTGTACATTTTCTTCGTCAGCCTTTTATCACTCATTCTTTCTGTGTGCTCGAACCATCTAAGCCATTCTAAGCATTCCTTTCTTCATTTTTCCAGTAACACTGTCGTGCAACCCTATCATACTGCGTATCTCTTCATTGCTTATTTTTTTCGCAAGAATGACACCGTACATATTTCTAAGAGATCGCATTTCTACTGCATTTATATTACTTTCACTCGATTCCGGACATATCCAGGCCTCACTACCGTACAATAAAGCTGAAACCGACACCGCATTGTGTAAGGCCATTTTGGCAGAGTTTGGTATATTCACGCTACCTATTAATGCGGACAGCACCGTTCATTTTATTGCCAGCGGCTACCCCTCTCTTCACATCCAACTATTAATCATCCATCCCTCGAAAACTCACTCGCCCAGATATACAATTTCGTTCATATAGTTATTTGCTGTCAAAACGTACTTATAGTTATCTTACTTTTGATATCAAGTATTTTATAGGACCATGAACCCTATAAACCACTCGCTCGTGTTGTAGTGCAATATTAATTAATTATGAGATGAGCCAAGTTTTAATTATTGCATTATACTACACGATTAATATAAATAAATGCATTTAATATGTGTATTTTATAAACATAATGAGCATTTAAAATATCGGTACACATTCCTATTTCTATAGGCATTTTCAGTATATGTTAACTTTATGAAGAATTTTAACATTCAGCACTTTAACATTTTTAGGGTTCCGTAGCCAAGTTCCGAAGTGATTTTTTCTATAAGTCAATAGTTGGTGATACATATGCGCTTCTAAAGTCGTCAACAGTGTATTCTCACAACTGTTTTAGCTTTCTTCACTTATGGGAGTACTATATTCAGAAAATATTTAAAGTAATAAGAACTTAAAAAACGCTGTCATGGATCAAATTGGTTCTAATAACATATTTTGAGTAGTTTTCAGTTACTTATTAATCATACCACAGAATAACTAGTTGTCATCTCCTATATTTCTCGGAAACGGTTGGAACTATTTGGATACTGTATTTAGATAATGTATTATTTCCAAGTTTATCTGGAATAAGTGTTTTATATCTGAGAAAAGACATTTTCATACAAAAAAATTACGATATTGATTCCAGCGCCATTTCATAGAAGAATACTGAGGTATCAGTAACTTAATATTGAGGTACCGATAGGCTGAAATATTCGTGCATCGATATTACACAAATTCAAGAACAACAAACGGCACTATAACTCCAAAGATATCGAGCGAAGTTCAGTCGCCCAAGTTTTACTTTTTATTTTACTTTATTATAGTTATAATGTATTTATCAATAGTTTTAATAATAAAATGTGCCAGACAATACACACCGATCATCTCGTCTCAAACTAGATTATTCCGTCTTATGAGAACCAAACGACTAGTGGCGTCTCCCAGTACACGCAAACCCGAGACAATCTAGAAAAGTTGGTTTCATAAATTTATCCGCCCGGGAATCAAACCTGGAACTTTTCGCGCTTAAACACAATGTCTAAACTGCGCCATCGAGGTTCGTCGTTTTATTTTACATTTTAACCATGAAGTCATTCATGAGTACGGAACCCCTAATTGTTCGTGGTCCGACGCGCACTGGGCCGATTTTTTTATTTATAAAGCATGTGTGGTACGTAGGTATTCTTAAAATACGTAAAAGAAATAAAGTTAAACATAACAGCGAGTTAACTGTAGTTTCGCTATGAAACAATGCAAAACAGAGACGACTGAAATCTCGATAGCGCACTATGACCCATTTGGGTTCAAGGCAATATCGTCTTATTGTAGCGACGTTCCCACACGATGTTCGCAAGCGTCGCAATTTAAAATAGGTATTTATTTTTTGTAAAACAAAATTATAGCTGGCTTTGGATTTTGTTTTGACATTTATTGCATAGAAAAATAATAAAGCGTACTCCGACAAACTTGGGTATATACATACCTACCTACCTTGGGTATATACATACATGTAACGATTTCTACTGACAAATTGAAAAGCATATGATCCAGGTGCACAATGCCGTTGGAACGACCAGCGACTATGTTAACGAGTCCATATTACATTCTCGAAAGTTCAGTGTTTCGCACAGTGCAATTAAAAATAGCTCACGAAGCACATGTGAAAGGTTAAACCCAGAATTAGATACTCTAATTTAAACTTTCAATTATTTTGGCGACGCTACGACCGCGGAGCATTCACCCTCATTACAGTTAGTTATTAGAATATTTTACATATTATTATGCTTCGAAACTGTTTGTACGTAGACAATACAAGAATTTTAAAGTAACTACTAAAAAATTTTCTCTGCTAAAAATTATGTATCTAATTTGACTACAGCGGTATTTTCACTAATATATTTTATACTAAAACCATGATCTTCCAACCATAAATTATTGTACTTTATGAAACCACGCGCAGATTTGATGGTCATATGGATGATTATTATCCATGCTGTTTACGATTTTGGCTCTGATTTCGCTTGTTTGTCATGCGATAACTTGTAAACATGGGTAGTACATTTATAGTTTTATCTTATGTATAATAACTTGATTTACGTACAGTTAAAGTAAAACTGCATTAAACGTATTAGATACGGCCATTTACTTTCTAATATATTTTTTAAGGAAAAATACCACTACTACTAGTTAAGATGAAAGTCAGTCACGTAGTTCTGGTAGCGCAGCCGCTTTGGAAGTTTTCTTTCCTTTCATTCGCTAAACATCTTTTCACTGATAATGTTCATGTAATATGTATACCAGGGGTCGCCAAATGGCGGACCGCGGTCCGCATCCGGACCGCCGACCCATTTTCTGCGGACCGCGAGAACACAGCAACTTGCACTACAGAGTACGTAATTTAATAAAAATGTATCCCCCGCATTATCTTTGTTGACGAGACAACGAGATTGACGTCGGCCAATACAAGACGTTCATTACGGATCTTAAATCGAAATTTAAAAACAGGTTCGCAGATTTTAAGAAAATTGAGAATGTTGTAGAAATCCTCAGCAGTATTTACTCTCTGCATCCTGATGGTGAATGGAGCAACGAAGCTGCAATTGTTTTCGTGAGTGATAAAGCTTCTCTGCAGATGGAAATGATCGATTTCCAAGAAAACACAGTTTTAAAACACAAACATGCGGATGTTTCCAGTGAAGAGTTCTGGATAAAATTTGTGTGTGGTAATAAATATCCAAAACTACAAAACTTAGCTTTGAAACTTGTTACTTTGTTTGGATCAACATATATTTGTGAAGCAGCATTTTCGAAGATGAACTTCATTAAGAATTAATTTCGATCTCGACTTACTGATGAACATCTCCAGGATTTAATATCAATAGCTTGCACCAATTTTACTCCAAACTTCTGACAGATAGTCCGTGACAAAAAATGACATTTTTCTCATTGATATGTAAAAAAATACCTTTGTTATTTCCGTAATTACATTTCTTTAATAAATATTTTTTTCTAAAAAATGTTGTACGGACCGCGATGGTCATTTTATTTCTTAAAACGGACCCCAAGCGAAACTAATTGGTGACCCCTGATGTATACTATATATAATAATATTTCCAATAAGTTGCGGAAAGTCGGCTCGCAATTTATCGAGCATATAGAGTAAGTCAAAATGCTAAAGTATTTATCGATTTCCCAGAAATAAACTGGTATGTTTATTGAGTCTTCAAATTCGTGTAATCACAACACTTGACGCCGAAAATAAAATAAACAAGTGCCTAGATCGCTCCACGTTCTATCTAACAAAGTCACATTTTTATGACACATGCATGAATAATTCAAATCATCTAATGAAGGCATTCATTAGGTTCCTTTTAATACCTCGTAAATTCATAGATATACAGATTCATAGATGATAATCAAGGTATTCAATTTTCCAATTTTCTGTTATTCCTGTTTAGAATAATTATACATTTCCGTATATAAGGAAATTGTGATCAAAAGTACCTATCTGGTCACAAGTCTGCTTTTATACATTACATACGACAAATTGTTTGTTTTTAAATTGTCGATTTTGACTCAGTTTTGCTAAATGGAATAGCGTTCATGGTTTTTAATTGATTTTTCTATTTCTTTAATAATTTCAATTTTTTTATTTTCAATGTATGTTATATGTACTCGTATTTACGCAATAAAATAACGAAAACTTTTATCGGTTACAGGCAACGGTACGATAGATTTCCCAGAGTTCCTGACGATGATGGCGCGCAAGATGAAAGACACCGACAGTGAGGAGGAAATTCGCGAGGCGTTCCGTGTCTTCGACAAGGACGGCAACGGTTTTATATCTGCGGCCGAGTTACGCCACGTGATGACCAACCTCGGAGAGAAACTCACCGACGAGGAAGTCGACGAGATGATCCGTGAGGCTGACATCGACGGCGACGGACAGGTCAATTACGAGGGTAAGTACTGCCGCAGAATGTACGCCGCCGGTTATTCGGGATTCTATCACGCAAGATAACCTTGATTATGGAATAAATCGCAACTTTACCATTAATATTCAATTCAAATGTAGCATGCTGCAATAAGACTTGTAGAACGAGATCACATGGATCCAGATAATATTAAATTTAGCAAGCTTTTCATTTTACATAATCAAGGTACAAGCTTATTTTAATGACAAAATAGTATGTACCACCCTCTTGAGTATCGATAATGCAACAACAACTATGAGTTGTACACAATTTTGGCATGTATCAGTGTTTACACTACACTAACAGTGGTTGGGTTTGTCTGTATCTGTTTCGACGATAAAACATCTCTATTCCCAGTCCTCTATATGTTTATTTTGAGTTTTTTTTTCTTAATAGAAATTCCGCATTACTCACATCGAGTTTACAAAAATTTTGTCTACAGCCTTCAGTAACTTGTTATATTCCATAGCTTGTATAATGAATTATATACTGATAACGCTAGAAATAGAAGCTTCTGTGATTAGTAAATTGTTATATCACAACATTTACATTGCTAGTCATATAAAGCCCATCCATTATTTCAGACCTTTTGAGTCTAATCTGACTCCTATAAAAGATGTATGCACAAACATTATAAAGGTATTTAGAACAATTACGCTTAGTACGTTGAACGCTTATTGCTGTGCATGGATACAGTGTTATGAAGAGTTGCTTTTGGGTGACAGCCAAAGCGTCACGTGGCGAACCGTCGTTGTATTGAGTTATGACTTATGACACGCGAGCACAATACAACGTGATCACTGTCAACAACACTGTATCTACTTACGTGTACACCTGATCCGCTTTATGTTGAAGATGCAACAGTATTGCATGACATGACAACGATTTAGCAAGCATGAAGGCAACGCGTTTTGTTTTCCGTGTACGCACCACAACACGCAACCGTACCGTGAAATGTCCGTTTACAATAATTAGCAGATTATGTGTACATGTAAAGTGAAATATGTGTACTGTATCATTCGACCGAGCGTTCTCTCTCTTGCAGACTTCCATGAACTCGCCAAAATCATTTTCGCGCGCGACGACGGCAGTCGTTAGCGCTCGGCCCACCGCCACCTTTGTGATATTAGTACCATAGCTAACAATAAGAAAAGACTACGATAACGCTGTGATCTCGAAACGATTTCCCCTAGTAGTGTGTAGCAATGCGATGAGCCCAACGGCCTACATCGAGTGCGGTACAACAATAGGTACATGCCAGTGTTAATCTGAATGGTTTGCTGCTCGTTATTAACTGTTCCTACCTTGGATATGTTAGCTACTCCCGCTACAACCAGTTATTTTCCCCAAACCCTTTTCCACCGCCCACACTTGTTGGGATCTCACCACTTGATTCTCGATTGTGTCTTTGTTTACTCACTATGGTGAATGGGTCGTCTGCAATTTTGTCCCTCGAATATCGACGTCAAGTGACAAAATTACAGTCGTCCACGATACAGGGAAATGTTGAGTACATTTTCTTGTAGAATGGTGCATGTATCTAATATATGTATAGAGGTTTGCTTTATAGAAATACCACCTGGTGATCCCTCCTGAAGTCGAGGCATCGATAGTTTGCTGACATCCCTGCTTGCCGCGATGCCGTGTCCAGTGCTTTGCTCTGTGACTGTACATACTGCTTATGTCTCTAGTATTTTATTATATAAACGAGCAGCAAACATTAGCAATGGAAGCGATCAATTAGGCTTGTCTCATGCACTACTTGTTCAGTAACCGTATTCACAGCACTGGTACCTAATTGGATGATTTGGTCAATGTTATGACAATGTTTTAATTCTGTCCATATTCAGAGGGTGGTATTTCACATAATCCCCTTGTAGTGGCATGGCGAGGTACAACAATATTTCTCACGATTTATGTTGTATGTATTACATCTTGCACATGCCTTATTTTTGTTATAAATCAGAGGCATATGTTTGGTGTAGTCAGTCTTTGAATTTATTGTTTCTAAATATGTTAATAAAACTAGAAATTATTTTATCTAATAGCCGTTTCGTTGTTAGTGCATCTCTATCGGATATTTTCAATGTGTTTAATATTTTTGTGTTAACATAATAGACATGTTATGCAAGGGTTTATGTGAATATTTTTTGTAATTTATCATTATTACATACTTACGAAACATGTAAGGCGATAATTTGTAATCGATATCATTTTGTTTGTTTCCAGAATTCGTCACCATGATGACGTCGAAGTGAGCCGCCGGCTAGTGTGTGTGTAAAAAGCAAAGAATTTAAATATACATTTTGTTTCATGACACACAATATTACCATCGTATTGGACCTGCATTTCTCTAGTGTTTGCGATAATTAAATATTGACATCGTTTCAGTTTAATAATATATAATTGTAATGTAATAATAAACGGCGCTGGAGTGACGGCCGAGTGCCGCTGGCAGCCGACTGTCACTTCCGCCTCTCCTTTTTATTTAGATTTTAAAGTATTCCGTTAATTTTACTATGTAAGAAAATTTAACTGTAGCGGTACAAAGGGAAAACGAATAGGTGTGCGTCGCAATGTGATGGTATAAGTCTCGGGTTCGTGTCGGCTCATAATTTATATTTTGTGTATATTTCTACCGGCCGCGCGCGCTCCACGGAGCGGCGGCGGCCCGGTCTGTATAATTATGTATGTGTGCGTGCGTGCCTCTGTTTTGCGTCGCGCCCTAGTGTAATGCGGTGCTAGCGTCCGCACCTTTCCGATACATTTTAATGTAAATTTTTTTCAAGTATGAGATATTTATAAAGTACGTGATGAGTAAAAATTTAAAAAATACCAAAAAAATACTGTGTCCGTATTTTTACGCGGTGTTGACCGCTGCAAGCCAACCACCGTCGCGATACGACACTAGTTGAACCTCTTAACTAGCTGTGTAACGCCTCACATCCGTGTACATTAATGATCATAATAAATGTTTAAATTTAACTAACTAAAGGAATAAATTAGATTTATCGGTAATGCATTTGTAATCTGTAAATGACTCGATAAATATTATATTTCTATTGTTGGTGAAACTTACTCTATGGAAATGGAAAGTAATCCGCTCTGTCGTTCTCTTACCACACTCGATTCATTCTGTTATAAAATTATACAAAAGACATACTGAAAATAAATGTTTCTTCATTTTTAGGTCAATAAGCATCAGTGTTTCATTTCGTCCCTGTTGTCGTTATGCATTATCATTAGTGGTCGTGTTATTTTAGTTTCATTAGGCTATTTTATTTAATGACATACGTGTATCAAAACTTTGTATATTGGTTATTAAACATAAAATTACAAGGCAATTATGTTGGAACTGTCAGTTTTACTGTGCTCGTACTCTCATTAGTGAACCTCTGCCTTGGCCGGTCGACGGGCGTGGTCCGAGTGGACCAGCCGCTGGACCAGGCCGGCCACGGTGCGCGCCGGCCGGCCCGTCATGCGGCGTGGGTCCAGGTAGGGCGGCGCCGGCGCATGCGCCACTTTGCCCACGCCAGTGATGTCCATGTGCACCCAGTCCCCGCAAATGAAATTCTGCAAACCACGTTTTACAATTACAGGATGAGCAAGCAAATGCAGTTCTGCAAACCATATAACAATAACATCGTTAAACCCATAGTCCAACTTTAAATGCGATAGTGATTTTGACGTTTCTAAAATAATCAGTATTGCAATTTTTTAAATAGGTATGTCTTATGGAAGACATCGATATTATTAGTCTGTAGCGGTTGTCGCGCTATCCGCATGTTTCCTTTTTGGATCATCACTTCCATGAGTTAGCAGTAGCGTCGAAAATGTATGAATATTTGTAGCAATAATGAAATTAATAAAAATAGTATGTACATACATATCCTCACGCTGTATACCTAACGGGAGAGGACGGAGCGCCAAGTATTGCGGTCCTTACATACTTCCTTCGCCTCAATCCCCATCATTCTTACACACTTTCGGCTAAATTTTGCGAGTGCTTTGAAATTTCCGTCAGCCTTAGTCTTTCGTGGCCTCTGATACCACTCCTTTTCTTTATCAATCTTTCATAACTCATTCTTTCTATGTGCCCGAACCATCTAAGCATTCCTTTCTTCATTTTTACAATACACTGTCGTCCAACCCTATCGATCTGCGTAAAAATAAAAATCTTCATTGCTTATTTTGTCTGCACGGGTGATATCGCACATAAATTCTAATTTCACCTGATTTCGAGCAGCATATCTAGGCCTCACACCAATGAATTGGGCATTGTGGACGGCCATTTTCGGCCAAGTTAGATATATTCGCTGTATACTAATGCGACCAAAGCACCATTTATTTCATTGCCGGCTTGCTACCCGTCTCTACAGCAAACACATCTTCCATCCCTAGAAAACGCGCTCACCATATATACAATTTCATTTACTTATTCTAGACATTTTCCATGTAGATAATATTTCACATTTCGTCTGTACCTTCTCTCTTTCAAATAGTAGAGAAAGGAAAAATAAATATGATGTTTATAATATTCGAATTATTTAAAACATTATGAAATGGCGACGCTACAGAGTCATGGCAGCATGTCAGCAATGGATTAAATGTTAGACTAGTCGATCAAATTAGATGATTTATCACTTGACAACACTACTTTAGCTGCCCATATTATTTACAACTTTGACATATTGAAACTTCAAATTTCTGTTAAATTAAAAGAGACTATGGTTCATGCCATCGTGATAAATTGTAATAATCTGCTAGCTGCCACAACGATGAAGGAGCCAGATTTTTAAACCACCGCTGCCAAACGACATCCCTGATAACAATTTACTGGCTTTATAGATATTGTATTTTTAAATAACTATTGTAGAATGATGTTGAAAAAATGATACCTGACGTAAGTTTCTTGTCGGTTCTTCTCAGTATTCAGGTTTTCTTTTCGAACCGAACTAAAGTAGATTTGACATTCAAAAATACCTTGCATTTGGGTTTACTTGAATAAATTGATTTGACTTTGACAACGATAAAACTTTTCAATTTGAAGTGATTCATTAATCTTGGAGCACTTTGGTTTTCCCATCCTTATGAGTTTAAATGGACTAGTAACCTGTGTAAATGCTTATACTTCTGAAAAACGATATGTATTTTTTTGTTTAATTACTTAAATAGTACCCAAGTATTGTGAAGAATCAGGTAATAAAATAGCATCCGAAATAGATATGTGCTCGCATGTTCGCCATTTCTTTTTTTATCACGATCCGAGTTTTTAAAGGATTTTAAAAGTAGAACAAATACTAAATAATAATATCAAGTCTGACAGACAAATACTATTGCTGTTTTTAATTACTATTTAGTACTACAGACATTGTGCTGACTCTTGGCCACAAATAATAAGCATTTTGAGACACCAAGGCCACTATACCATCGACTGCTTATTTAGACAACCTTTTAGTTATGTAGTCAATTACATTCTTAAAAATCTATTTCTGTTCTCAAATAACTTTTCTATAATAAGTGGAATTCCATAGGGAGTACACAAAAATTCTGCTTATTGAATTATTATCAATCATGATATCTCGTTTGGCTTAATAGATGTCAAAGTCAAGAACACAATCTCAATGTGAAGTATACACTACTGCAATACACTGATGAGACCCCGCTGTCCATAGTCTACGCTCAGAAAAGACACTCACAGCAAGCATACCTCAACTATTAGGCAGATACTAACATGACCTCACCTCAGTGTAAGTTTTTTATCTCAACTTCTATAAATGAGATCCTATTTACAAATTTATTACTAATTATTTACACTGTTGATATGTAACGATTGAATGTTTACGAGAGCATCTTAAACATTTTAATTACCCTGAGAAAGGCAGCACCAAGACACGGAGTGGCTTTACCGGAACCTTTATTTCTCAAATCAACAGATGGATCATCTGCAAATAAAATATTTAACTTCAAATTATAAGTTCTATTGGTTAAGAAGTGTATGTTATATATTATGAATATTAGTAGAATTTCTGTAATCTTTATAGTCAACGTGTATGACATCCAATATAACAAGAAATCCTAATGCGGACTGGAGATTATCTAATTTCCAGTTCGCATTGCACGTATTATATGTGATTAGTTTTATCATCTGATAAAACTAATCACATATAATATGTAAATGATATGTATGTGTATAACGATTACTAACTGATGATTTGCTTGTAATAATAATGCCACAGTGGAAAACGCCACGGGCGATCACCACTGGCTGCGCCTGCAGCTTGCACAGCCTTCCAGACCTCTTCGTTGTTAGTAAAACATCCGAAAGCCCCTCCACCAGTGGCAAGTAACACGCCATCTATAGAATTAATGCCTTTTACGATACCAGCCCCCTTATTCACAAACGCCGGAAACTCAAGTTTCCGTATCCGACAGAAAACTTTACGATGATTTTGTCTATACGCGATTCGCGAATCCGAAATATTATCATATTTATATTACATATATATCATATTATAAATAGTCGTATTCACAAATCCAAGCCGTCGGATTGAATTTATGCTTTTCGACGATCGGCCTTTCCGCCACGGAAAGCTTCCGACGTTTGTGAATAACCCCCAGGACTTTTAAACTCGCGCCTAAAAAGTGCTCATATACACATGTAGAGTACATATAAAGAGTGACAGGCGATTTCGATGAGCACAATTACCTGACAGGTGAATCGAAAGGTATATAATTTTTTTTCTGTAAAGTTGAAATTTATATGTTTGACTAAGCGATGTAAAGACAGTAGGTACAATGACAGGCGGTTCTGGCTAGCATAAGTCCTTGACAGGCGAGGGGAAAGATGCTATGGGAGTGCGAGTAAGAGGCGCAACGTGAACTCATCAGAGGTGCAAATGATATTACGTAAAGATAGAAATTATGGGTGAAATATATTGTATTAATAGTGTGAAACATATTTTATTTGATTAGTAAAGGATATCTAGGTATTTAGTACTTTGTGTTTTTTTTTGAAGTAGATATGCCAACACATGTAGGTAAGGTTTTTTTTTCTTTCCTGGCGGGTTATTTCACAAATTTCGTATCCGACAGGAAACTTCGATGATTTTGTCTTTGCGATTCACAAATCCGAAATCGTAATATATTATATTATTATATCGTATTATATTCTATCATATTTTATGTAAGTAAAACTGAAGAACACATTTCAGCTAACATATAACTTATTTATTTCATAAAAATATATGAAATTTTATATAAATCGAGCGTAAGATCCGTTATGTAATGTTATTATTAACGTATCAAAACCTTCGATCACAAATAAAGAACTAGATTCACAATCTCTTATAAAATTTAAGCAAATTATTGTCCGAATTGACATATATTTTTAATATCGTAAAGTAGGTATTATCGGCAATATTGTGTTAATCTAAAGTAGACCTTACTGTCAAACCATTATAAACGCTCGTAAACGATTCTTGCATGACATCGAAACGAAGTTTGTTAAATAAAATATTTAAAATACAATCTTACGTCTCGTGCATAAAATATAATTCAAATAATCTATTTGCGTTGCTACGTTGCTACGTTGATATGTTACGTGAAAGTGACAAGGATAAGACAAATATTGTCAGACAATATTTAAAAATATGATTACGAATTTAATAAAAAAGATCTATGCAACGTTATTACTATAATGGAATAATGAACACGTAAAAAATATTATTTATTTATTAACCGAAAATAAGAACTCGCGCCTTTTTTTAGCGTTCTAGATGTGTGATTTTTGCAATTTTTGAAAGAGCACTTTGACATGTTCACTGTTAGCGTTTTCGAATACCATTAGAACAGAAGTGCGCTCAAATACTCTTTTGAGCGCACATTTGGTTCGAACATTTTTGGAGCGTTGATTATGTACTTTCCTTTTAGAGGACGAAAACAGTAATGAAGAATCATATGATGATGAAGAAACTAATATAGTGACGTGAGATGATGAAGATTAATTTAAAAACTTATGCACTTTCTATCATAATTAATAAATCGCTTAGTCAAAGATATAAGTTTCAACTATACAGAAAAAAAATTTTTTAATGTATGCACCTTTCGATTCGCCTGTCCAGGTACTTATCGAAATCGCCTGTTAAGCTTTACGATGAATGAACTAATCATATAAAAATTTAAAGCTTACAGCAACAATTTTTTTTTAAATTTTGTCTAGACTGAAAAATATAGGGGTCGATGACGTGCAGGGCTGATGCCTGCCAGGTGATGGTTAACCTACTTAGCATGCTACGACTCATCATAAGAATTTTTAGCCTTACAGACACCATTACCCGGAGACTTCACTAGCTCTTGAACCAAATGGGTTGTGGTCGGCAATGTCACTATGGAAGAAAAGTCTCCTAATCATTAGGTCCTAATGCATTCCAAAGAGCAATTTCTACTCAACGTAAAGTGTGTCCACTTTCCAGAAAATCAGAGAAGTCCGGGAAGTTGAACTTCCCGGTTGTCTGGAAAATAAGGCAGAATTGAGGGTGTAATCTGGAAAGTCAAGAAGAAATGAGTGCTCTCCACACATCCTGCAATTAATTACTAGCATAAACTTCCAGTGCATATTATAACATGAGTGTTATATATTTCATGCTCTAGTCTGACACAATCCAGACAGACTATTGAAGTGTTAGCAATTGCCAAAAAATATAAAACATGAAATTCATGTAATGTAACATTACATCATTTTTCGTTATTTTTTGAATATTTTGAGAAAAACTAACACTGTTGGTCAGGGAAAGCTAAAATAGGGAATAGTCAGGGATTATTTTAGGATTTGCAGTGGACACTGGTGGTCATCCATTCTTTTATACATACATATCTTCACGCTGTATCCCTAACGGGATAGTCAGAGGATGGAACGCCAAGCGTCGCGGTCCTTACATACTTTCGCTTCGCCCCTCAAATCTCAACATTCTCACACATTTTGCCTAGATATAAAAGGCTTTTGACATTTCCGTCTGCCAACACTCTGACTGTATACATACATATCTTCACGCTGTATCCCTAACTGGATAGTCAGAGGATGAAACGCCAAGCGTCGCGGTCCTTACAAATTTTCGCTTCGCCTCAAATCTCAACATTCTCACACATTTTGTCTAGATATAAGAGTGCTTTTGACATTTCCGTCTGCCAATACTCTGGCTGTATACATACATATCTTCACGCTGTATCCCTAACGGGACAGTCAGAGAGGACGGAGCCCAAGCGTCGCTGGTCCTTACATACCTCTGGCTTCCTCAAATCCCATGATTCTCCTCACACATTGTCGCCTAGGTATGCGAGTGCTTTTGGGATTTCCGTTTGCTGACACTGGCTATTGGATTTTCATCGTCTGTCTCATCACTCATTCTATAATTACTTTTATTAACGCCCTTTTATTTCTGTTCACAATCTTTACATATCATTTGGTTTTATCATATCCACATTATATATAAATATATTTGAGATTGTCTACCGATACATTAACGTAAGTTATCTAACCTTTTTATAATTCTTGATAAATTTATCAATTATGAAATTTAAAATTGCTGTAACAGATTGGTCAAAACTATCCAAATATATACAAACTATGGAAAGTTTATTCGACATGTCGACAAGCACTTTTATGACTACAAATTGCTAGACAGATACTAACGAGTAAGTGTAGCTACGTCGATAACTAGAGAAGGCTTGTACATAGACTGCCCATACACCAACGCATCGGCCATCATCAACCGTCCCTCCATGTCGGTGTCTTCAATCTGATATACAGAAGGTAGTGTTATAAACAAAGACTTCTACATAAATTGAGGTGGACACGCCCTACCCCAAACTCTTTAGCGTTAAATAGGAGTTCACTCCATCCTTGACATTTCCGTCAGCTAAGACTATGGCTATTTGATCTTCATAAGTCAGGCTCGGTATTCCTTGGCTTCTTTTACTACTCGCTTTCGCTCTGTAGATTTTCTTCGTTAGTCTTTCATCACTCATTCTTTCTAAGTGCTCGAACCATTACGCATTTCTTTCTTTTATTTTTACAATAACACAGTCTTGCAACCCTGTCATACTACGTATCTCTTCATTGCTTATCATGTCCGCAAGCGTGAGACACCGCACATATTTCTAAAATCGCATTTCTACTGCAATTTATCATACTTTCACTCGATTTCGGGCATATCCAGGCCTCACTACCGTACAATAAAGTTGGAACCAACACCGCATTGTGGATGGCCAATTTGGCCGTGTTAGATATTGGCTGTGTTACATTGCCTGCTAATGCAGACAGAGCACCATTCACTTTATTGCCAGCTGCTACCCGTCTCTCCATATCTAACTTACATCTTCCATCCATCGAAAACGCACTCCCCAGATACACAATGTCATTCACTTCTTCTAGACATTTTCCGTGTAACCAAATCTCACATTTTGTCTATATCGCTTCCCTTTCAAACACCAGAACCTTAGTTTTGTTCACATTCATATTCAATCCTTTCACTTCACATTATTCTTTCATTCTCGTGACTAGTGTCTGCAACTCTGCTTCTGATGTGCTATAAGCACAGCATCGTCAGCGTACAAAAAGCAGTTTACCTCTGTACCATCTCATATCATACCACTCATACTACCTTTCAACGTCTGGAGCCAAATGTGCAAATACAGCACGAAAAGCAGTTAATACCTTGGTATAGACTTTACTTGCTAAGCTGACCAAGCTGATGGGCCTATAGCACGCAGTCTAAATGAGAACCATTCCCTTTATAGAGAAGTACTATGACTGCGGTGCGCTAGTCCTCCGAAACCTCCCCCTTCTGCCAACAAAGGTTGCACAGTGCACAGAAGATATTCCAGACCCTAGGACTACCACACTTGATCATCTCAGTAATCACCTCATCATTTCCCGCAGCCTTTTCACATTTCAGACTTGTTATCACTTTCTCAATCTCTCATACTGATGGCATCCTCCAGTCCCTGACCCGAGTGTGGCAATTCATTTGAATCGCTCTCAGTATCAGAGACGGAGTCGCCACTCTCATACAGTTCTCCATAGTATTCACTCCATCGTTGCAGAACATCTTTTTTATTTGTTAGCAGGTGGTTTTCTTTCGAACACACTATTCATTCTTCAAGGTGCCGGACCACTTCGGTACTTACGTACTTCTTTCCAAATTAATGTGGAATTTTCCTCAAAGTTGTCTCACATCTTGTTTTCGTCGTAACACCCTACACCTTTCACGCTTCTCTTTCACTAGTGCTTTCTCTTTTTTCTCTGCTTTTAATCTGTTTCTCATGAAATTCTTCCTACCACAGTCATTTTTAGTAGCAAGGTAGTCTCGCTATGCTTTCTTCTTCTTATACACAGACTTTCACCTCATCATCACCACACATCGTTTTGCCGTTTGCAATTTTATTCGTTCCACACACTTCTCTCGCAGCCACGATCATACTATCCCTAAGGTTCTGCCAACATTCTTCAACATCCTCGCTCATCCCTTTCAATCTATCATCAAGCTTACCGAATGCTACCCTTTCATATTAATTCCTGGTGGTCGCATCTTGCAGTTTCCAGCTTTTGATGCGACAGGCCGCTGCAAGTTTGGACACTACGCGACGTCGTCATGATGCAAACAGACCCCTTATTCTGGTTATCACCAGAAAGTAGTCCGTTCCTAGATCGGCTCTTCTATGCGCTCTTGTGTCCATAACCTTCTTTCTTTAGTCTGCTATTCACCAGGAATAAATCAATCATACTTCTCTTACCCTTTCTTTCCCACGTGTACTGATGGATCCTTTTGTATTTAAATACGGAATTAGCTACAAAAAGAACCTTTTCCATACACACTCCTAACACAATCCTACCAGCATCATTCACTCATCTCCATACTTCCCTAGGTTAATCTCAAATCCTATTCGAGCTGTACCGACCCATCCATTCGTGTCTCCACAAACAATTCTCTCATTCACTTGAACCGTCGCTAGAACTTCTCTAACATTATCCCAAATCTACTCTAGTTCGCTCAAACCGACAGAGGACACTAGGGCATAGCATACACCGTCAAAATCTCGTAATAAAATAATCTCGTCGACCCCATCTTGAGCCGTGCTTAAAGTATAATGTACGTAATACATTTGAATCGCTATTTACGTCATTTTGTAAAAATCCTTGACTGAAGAGTTAAGTATATAAATATAATGAAGAAACAAGTGAAAACTATTCGTTCTTCTAGGATGTTGACTTAGATGGAAACGTAGGATGAGGAGATATAATTAAAAGACGTGCTTTCGCTAACTCGTGAATTTCTCAACTGCCTTATTTTCTGACATTCAAAAATACCATGTTATTATGAAAGTAGCAACACTTTCAAAAAAAACAGTGTTGCCATTTGTTAACGATTATGATTAGAACGATTAATCGAGAATATTGATAATAGCTAACACAAGAAACAAATAAATAATGAAGAATAAATCGTATTGGACGCTATTCACATTTCATTCTTACATACTGTGCGTATTTTACCACTAATCTGTACGAAAGCCGGTTTTTTAAACCAGCTTATTAAGCTTAGCTGCAAGCCAGCATGCGGGAGAGGGACAGTTGATTACTCTGATTGTCTTGAGAGGTTGTTAGTATCTGTTGGCTGGTTGTTACCACTGATTGGTCGCAACTTGGCGTTAAGTACCCATTTTCTTCTGTTATTTTGTTTGACAAGTAACTCATGGGAATTTTTATAACCGTTTGATAAGCTTTAAAGTTTTTGCCTATTCATTATTTAATTTTCACTGAGCATTTCAGTAAGGCGAGCCGTGCTTTTGGGCTTGTATGAAGGTACGGTCAGTGGAGGAAAGCTATATATTTTTTTAATTATGAAAAAAATTTTAGGATAATTTAGTGTTCATAAGTTAATAATTAAGTACAGCAAATCCTTTTTTACAATCTTTAATTTTCAGTACCTAGCAAAAATATATTAAAAAAACAAGCATCTACAAGATAAAAAAATCGACTATTAATCAGAACAGAAATAAAAATACAACCCGAGTAAATTAGACGTGAATGTGATAGTATGTTCTAAACTTCTTATTCATGATTTTATATTTAATGGTGTTAAGGTCACATCATTTGACAAATTTGATTACGAATATAATAAAAAAGAGCTACTATGTAACATTATTATTATTACGCAATAATGAACACATCAATAAAATGATCTTAAATATTTGTCAAAAATAAGAATCTCCAGTTTTTTTATCATTCTAGACGTGTTGTTTTTACAATTTTTGAAGGAGCACTTTGACATGTTTGCTCTTAGCATTTTCAAATATTACTAAAACAATGTGCTAAAGAAGTGGTTTTTTCAAATAAAAATTTGAAAATTGTAAAAACAACACGTCTAGAATGGAATGCTAAAAAACCGTAGATTCTTATTTTTGACAAAGATCATTTTATTGATGTGTTCATTATTTCGTTCACTCAAATTCTCATTTGAGTGCACATTTGGATCAGAAATTTTTGGAGCGTTGATTGTATATTTTGTTTTTTATTTGAGGTAGTCGCCACATTTCTTTACATTAAAGACAAAAATAAAAAAAATAAGGTATACGTAAATAATGTTAGTATGTGTGTGTAACATATTAAGTCAAAGTCAAATCAATTTATTCAAGTCACAAGGTATTTTTGAACGTCAAATCTACTTTAGTTCGGTTCAAAGAGAAGAGAAAAGAAAACCTGGACACTGAGAAGAACCGACAAGAAACTCAGTCAGGTATAATTTTTTCAACGTCATTTTACAAAAGGTTTATTAAAATACAATATTCAGAGAGCCAGTAAATGCATGTGCAGAGAAAATCATTTCCAGACTATTGTTTTATCTTCAACGAAATCGTTTATTTTATTGTATGATTGTCTAATCAATGTACGTTTTATAACTAATCTAAATATATTTTCTGTTAATTGAGTGACTTCTTGAGGAACTTTATTATAAAAACAAACGCAGTTACCCAAAAATGAAACATTTGACTTATGTAATTTAAATTTTGGAACAACCAATTTATCACGACCTCGGGTTTCCATACCACCAATATCGCCTTTTTTTGTAAATCGATCTATATTTTTCCTCGTATACATAATAATTTCAAAGATGTATAAGGACGGCAAGGTCAGTACATCAAATGTCTTTAAAACGATCTCTTAGTGATTCTCGTGCATTCATACTGTAAATAGCACGTATCGCTCTTTTTTGTAAAATAAAAATCGAGTTAATATGCGCCGCTGATCCCCACAGCAAAAGGCCATAGGACATTAGGCTATGAAAATATGCGAAGTACACCAGCCTAGCCGTATCCGCATCCGTCAATTGCCTAATGCGTCTAATGGCATATATCGCGGAACCGAGCTTACTAGCCAATGCCCCGATATGATCTGTTATTAGTTCGAGGACTGCAAAAAAAATATTAATTTCTTATACGTAGTAGGGCATCTCTATCTCAGTTTATATAGAAGTCTTTGGTTATACAATACTAGCTATCTAATGGCTTTATACAACTGCAATTATAATTAACTTCGAAGCGATCGTTTACGCATTTTGATCATCTTTTGCATCTCTTTCATACCTAAGATTACATTGAAAGAGAAAACACTATAATAAGTACATTTTTGTTCGCTCCATACACAGTTAAAGAACATCACTTATTTTGGACATGCCTATTATGTAAGTATTATAATAAAACCTGTATGGATAGTCCATTGAGCGCTTGCACTACGTCGCCTACTTTCATACACTGGCCGCTGACCATGTTCTCGCACAGTGGTATCACTGCTATCGCATTCACAGGTACCTGAAACAAAGTTATCATAAAATTAAAGTAGATACATACCTATGTAATATTATTATTATTCATTTATAGAGATCTGCTGCTGTGTCCGCCGAAAAGATTTTATACTAGGTATATGTTGCACTTTATAAATTAAGTGAAATAGTAAATCGTTCGGCAGTATTGACAGCTTACCACGGATATGTCGCTTCGATATTACGATACGGCATTATATTTTGGGGTAATGCAAAAGGGAAAGAATTAGTATTCAGAGCACAAAAAAGATGCATAAGATCGATTTGTCATTTAAAGCAAAGAGACAGCTGTAAAAATCATTTCAAAGAATTAAAAATAATGACACTTCCGTGTATGTACATCTATGAAGTACTTATTTTTGTTAAATACAATAAAAACCTATTTGATAGCGTAAAAGGATCAAGGCGTTGTGGAAATCTCTGTCTCGTTGCATGTAGGACTACATTATTCCACAATACAATTTTTGCTCTGGCACCTAAATTATATAATAAATTACCGAAGTTTATAAAAGATAGCACTAATTTGAATATTTACAAAAAACAATTAAAGAAATTTCTATTAGAAAAGACGTATTACTCCATTGACGAATTTTTTAATGATGATATTTAGAAAAACTTTTTTATATTTTTTTATTTGACACGTATATAATTTTGATTGCAATGTAATGAGTAATGACTATATAATAATTAATAACATTTTAAATCCAATTTAATGGAATAAATATAACTCCAAATTTAATGACTGTAATAATATTTATCTGAGTTATTTGTTTTGTTATAAATGTTTTTGTAACGCCATGCATGAGGCGGAGCACAGAGGCTCTTACAGTATATTGCAACATTAACACCATATTTGTACCTGTGTCTCACAAAATGACTTAATGAATAAATGAATAAAATATGTTTGTTGAGGTTCATTTTTGTCATCAATCTTAAGGTTCACTTAATCTTCTTTCATTATAAATACACATAAATAATTAAATTAGACGTTGGAGTCAAACATTATATTTCCTCTTAAAAGGTACGAAGTGGCATGACAAGGCGTTGGAATGTAAGCAACTGGCGAGCCACGCATTCGGGCTTCATGATATTCTTCTTATTATTCTTCTTCATTGCCAGGCGCTACATGTTGTTTGACTATACACATATTTATAGATTTATTTTTTTAGTTCTGAAAGAATAACATTACGAATACTTACCTTTAGTTCAGCGAGTATTTTAAGCGTGGCGAGAGCGACTGCAGCGCCGGCCATGCTACCGCGGTTCTCTATCATACTTTGCGGATGTTTCAGGCAGAGGCCGCCACTGAAATTATCAGTGAGTCAAACGAACGTTCTTAGATGTGGTTCAATGTGTCTCCAATAAAAAAAGTGGTTATTTTGAACAACTTAGAAGATACAATTCTAAAAATGTTACTTTTTTATGCCAATAATAAAACGGCGGGGTAATTAGCTAAAAATTTGCAGACAGCGACAGCCACGCGATCACTACGCGACCGGTGACTAATTGTAATAAAAAATTGGTATCATGTATGCGATTGCGTATCTTTTATTCTATGACCATAAAATGCACTTTTCGCGGTTGTTTTAGCGCCACTATACAAATTACATTACATAAATTCTCGTTTTGACAGAAGATGTCACGCGCCATTGGCTGTCGCATGCTGTCTGCAAGTTACGTAATAAGCGTACCGATTTTTATGTGGAAAACTGGAAGTTAAACCTTTTCATCTTCGTCCGGATTACACATATTATGGTCACGATAAAGAGTTATTGAAATTGTAAAATATGTGCAGGTTGTAATAGTCCAAAATTTATTTCAACCAGTAAATTAATACTCGACATATGTACATATGTGACAGATTTAAAATGTAATATGTACCTGTCAAAAGTAACACCCTTAGCGGCGATCAAAACGGGTGGCATGTCGCTACCGCCTCTGTACGTACACTCGAGGAATATCGGGGTCTCGCAGGAGCCCCTAGCGACGGTGAGGAAGGCGCGCATACGCTGCGCCTCGATCCACTCGCGGTCGCGCGCGTCCACTTGGACTCCGAGGGGGCACAGCGTGTCCAGAGCGGCCTAAAACACGTTCATATAACAAGCATAGGTACTTTTATTGTTCATCAAAGCTAGGTAGAACCTTGAGAAACCTATAGGTTTCCTATCCTATCCTACCCTACAGTATAATACGAGCAATATTTGTAATTTTAGAGGCGTTTTCGAAAACGCCTCTAATGATATGAGCCTCTAATAATGAAATTTACGACATAGGGAGTGACACCTAAAAGGCTTCCAAGATACTGTCTTGCATTCTTTATCATTCGACAACAAACAAAATTATATGGTAAAATGAAAGTAAAACATTTAAAAATGATGACATTTTTACATTTGACCGTTTTAAAGCGTCCGTTACAAAACTTTAGCGCATACCTACACATAATAATCAATACGTATTCTTATATAATAACAAACCGTTACTCGCCCACTTCGCTGGGCGTAAATAAAAGTTTTGTACCTAATGAAAAATGGCAAAGGGTCTGTGAAATTAAAAAAATATATAGCCTAAAACCATCTACAAACGATTCCGCGTCGAATGGTATAGTCCCATACCGATAGGTTCAGTAATTTTCACGTGGTTGAAGAATAAAGAAAATCAGTTTCAATTCAATTCAATCATATATGTTTGTACTATATACATCTATCTATATACATAGTATAAAACAAAGTCGCTTCCCGCCGTCTGTCCCTCTGTATGTACGCTTAGATCTTTTAAACTACGCAACGGATTTTAATGTAGTTTTCATCAATGGATAGGGTATTTCTAGAGGAAGGCTTATATGTATAGTTTAATATTGTTTTGTGTTAATTTGTTGAAATATGACGACAATAGTTCAAGATTGTCGGAAAAAATCAAGCCGACTGAGAGCTTTCATCGAAAATACTCTTTTTCTTTTGAAATATAACAAAACAATGTATGATGGAATTGTATCTCTTTATAAGGACTACAAAAAAGTCCGCGATGGCATATATCTATGATATACGGATAGCTTACAATAACCATTTTAATATTCTAAAAAAATTATACAAATTACGTGGAGTTTGGAAAGCTATTTAGATCAGCCTTTCCCAAAGTGGGCGATAACGCCCCCTTGTGGGCGCTGCAGGCCTAAAGGGGGGCGGTAAGAGACCCAGAAAAAAATGGGGGCGTTGTGTAGAGGCCTGGGGGGTGATTTGTAATTTCATTTATCTAGGAGGCATCTTAGACAACGACTGCATGAGCTCTCGACTCTCAACTATAACTTGTGAACATCAACTAATATTAATTAAAAGATTGCTCAAACTCGGTTCGATATTTCTCTCCGCGTAGTTTATATATCTGTCCTGTTTTATTGAATATACAAAATAAAAATCATGTCAATCGGTCGTTCCGTTTCGAAATGAAAGTAGACTCAAACAAAAAAATAAAAAGGCAGCAGACACACTTTCGCATTTTAATAGTTATTAGTACTCCCAGATAGGTAATTTTCGTAGATAATAGACCGCGGGCAATCATGTTTTAACAAGTTTTTGTTAAATAACCCGAATTGTGCATTCCTGTATCAATCGGCTGGTTCATAGAATACTTGTTCTGACTTGTTGAGTACGATTGAGCGTCGAATAAGATAAACGAGTTTATGCATGTTTGTTTTATTCCTGTCGGTGCGTGCTGCTGATATAAACAACGTAATATTTATTTTATTTTCATTTGCGGTTTCGCGCGCAATAGATGAGTAGTACTTAAGTTCAACACTTACTTACGTATTTCTCAAAACAATGTCGGAAGTAAAAATAAAGAGACGGCAATACTGTGCGGAATATATTAAATTCGGATTCATTGAAAATCCGACAAACCCATCGTCGCCTTCGTGTCTTCTATGTCTAAAAACATTTTCGAATGAAGCAATGAAGCCTTCAAGACTGCAAGATCATTTGAATAAAATGCATCCAGATAAGAAAGACAAGAATGTAGCATATTTTCAAGACCTAGAGAAGAAGCATAATACTCAGCCAAGTGTAGCAAATTTATTTTCGGCGGCTGCTAAGCAAGATGACGACGGCCTTCGAGCTTCGTACAATATCTCTTTGTTAATTGCTCAAAAAGGCAAACCACATAACATCGGAGAAGAATTAATTTTGCCAGCAATAAAGGAAGTAATAACTACTGTGCTTCATAAACCAACCGCAGATATTATCCGAAAAATTCCTGTGAGTAATAATTCTGTGCAAAGACGAATTGATGAAATGGCTGAAATGTGATCATTGTGTGATCACCTGAGGACAAGTCAATTCTCAATTCAGTTCGATGAGTCCACTTTACCAACTAATGAAGCAATGTTGCTGTCTTACGTGAGGTTTATTAAAGATGAGAAAATATGTGAAGAACTATTCTTTGCTAGAAATTTAGAGACCGATACAAAAGGCGAAACCATATTCAATACATTGGAAAAGTTTTGTGATGAGAAAAAGATTCCCTTGAAAAATATTATATCAGTTGCTACGGATGGCGCTCCGGCTATGACAAGGCTTCATAGCGTACTTAAAAAATAAAATTCCAGATGTCCTTGCTGTACATTGCGTTATTCATAGACAACATTTGGTTGCTAGAAACTTAAGTGAACGACTATTTCAATCACTGCAATATGTCATCAAAGCAGTCAATATAATCCGCAACAGCTCTTTGAATGATAGATTATTTCATCAGCTTTGTGTTACTAATGACGAGGATTTCAACCGTTTGTTGTTTCATACTGAAGTTCGTTGGCTATCAAGAGGCAATTGTCTGACTCGATTTTACAACCTGTTTGACTCTGTTATAGAGTTCTTGGAAACTAAAGATACAGAATTGCACAACAAGCTCATTACATCACAGTATGATATAGCTTACATGACAGACCTGTATAAATTGTTCAACGACATGAATCTCCAATTGCATGGCGATGAACTAAATTTAATTAAAACAAAAAACGTCGTTGCTGCTTTTGCAGCCAAACTGCTTCTACACAAAAAGAATATGGGCAGACGTGAGTTTCACAATTTTCCGAATTTATCAGTATCATGCAGTAACGACGAATTGTTTGCCTACTGCTAACATTTGGAAAACCTCCACATTGGCTTCACCGAACGATACCAGGACATTTTGAACTTGGAAATACCAGACTGGGTGTTGGATCCGCTTTCAAATGTCAACACAGCAATGTCACCTCAGCTGGAAGAAGAACTTATAGAATTGACAACAAACGAGGAAATAAAAATCAAGTTCAAAAATGGTTACCAAGAATTTTGGCTACAAAAACCGATCCCGCAATTGTACCCTGGATTGTGGTCAATCGTTCAGCGACTCTTGATAGCATTCCCATCGTCATATTTGTGTGAACGTGGATTTAGTGCTGTGGCAACACTGCTTACTAAAAAGAGAAATCGTTTGCATGTTACCAAACGTGGCGACTTGCAACTGTTCTTGAGTAAATTGGAACCTGATATCAACAAACTTATTAAACAGCATCAGATTCATCCTTCACATTAGTTTTTATATAAGGATCGATTATATTTGTTTTATTTTGAATAAAAGATACTCTGTTTTGTTTGAATACTATAAAGTTGCGTTTCAATAATCATTCTCATTGGCAGGTGCAGCCCGTAAGAGTTAACTTGAGACCTGAGTGCCCTTGTGTATTACCTACTGCGCTCAGGTTTCAAGTTAACTCTTGCGGGTTATAGTAAAAGTCTCGTTTGGAATTAATGTTTAATCTTCGCTAATATAGCTCACAATAATTAATTAATTTAATTTGAAGTTATAGTGGCTTTTCAGTAGGTGAAAAAATGGGGGCGCTAAAACATAATTTATTCTCAAAGTGGGCAGTAGACAAAATAAGTTTGGGAACCCCTGCCCTTTGTACGATTTGCAGCGATTATATTATGGGTTTATCGGAGCTCTCCAGCAAGGAAAACAAAAATAAAAATGTGCTTTTCAGCGCGACACTATAAACCGCACTTATTAGTGCGACTTTCATAACGTTATATAAATTAAGAAGATTATAACCTTTTTTTTTTCGAAGACATTCTGTAGTATAGTTCAATCATAATAGTAATATTAGTCACTCCACACTGACATCACATTAGTATCTACATCTACACCCGTGCGAAGCCGGGGCGGGTCGCTAGTATATAATATAAGGTACCTGCGGGTATTAAGGCCTAGCAAAGGAAGATTTGAAATTAAATGAAAAATAACCAATACGAGTATAATCAACAGACTAATAATAATTACTCTAAAAGTTCAATTACTATAAAATATAAAAAGAAAATGGCATTTTTTACCATAAACAAAATTAAACATTATTGAAAACCTTGCCAATAGGCCTTATTTTACTATCGTAGGGTAATAAAGCCTACAGCTTTAATATACTTAAATAATCAAACTACGGGTTATACATTTAATACTTGAGAACAATAATTGCATAAACGCAGCAATTACATTAAAAATTATTAAAAAATCTGTATTTTCTCCCCATAACAACCATTTATTTGAGTAAATGCTCGTTCTATAAGCATCGTGGTCATAGACACTAAAACTAACGATTACACACTCTTGTTTACATTCGTAAAACCTCGAAATTTATATAAAATACATTATGAAACAAATAAAATTTGATTCATGATGTAGGAGGAAAACAAAACCTATGTTTAAATTAGGTAGGCCTTAATAGTCGTCGACTGTGTATGTAATTAAAAATATTTCAATCACAGTACGTTATTCAAGTATTAATATTATAAAAAAATCTTAAAATGATTAAGAACTTTACACCGCAAATTTCTACAGATAAGTGAAACATGACGATCAATACTTGCGACTGATTCAGACCGATTTTTATTATTCGTACCGCGCGGTCATCTCGCAATGTATGATACAATCCTGGAGACGGGAAGAGGGATATTTCGCGTTTGTAAACTCATAAAGATATCTTCGTGTGTTAGGCGTCTGTGAGTATTGCCTTGAGCGGGAGCGCCCATTGTAAATACGATTTCTCACATAGGCCTTATTAGACGACAAGCTTTATTACCCGCAGGTACCTTACAGTGTTTTTTTAACTGGGACAGTATGGAGAAATCCGAATTCATAAGAGATACAGGGAAACTGTCTTAGGAAACATTTGGTCTTTTTTTGTACAACAATTTTGGTATTAACGGCATGCTTTTGGTCAAGCGTGAGATGCCCATAAAAATAAGCAAAATTCGTAAAAAATAAATTTAATGCGGATCGACTCAATTTCATGTAAGCGTCAATTCATTGTATCTATGGAAAAAAATCTGGACAGCAGAAGTCGGTCAAATTTAATTTAACTTCTAAACTTAGAAATCTATGTATATGTACCAAGTACCTACCTATGAGATCTATGATTCTATAATTTTCCTGTAAAATGTAATTGCCTTAGGCATTGCCTAAAATATTTTCGCTCTAGTAGTTTCGGAGACAAGGGGGTCGGGGGCGGGAGGGAGGGGGCATTTGTCAAGTGTATTTCGAGTATCCAATTTGCCCCTTCCCTTAATTCACGCATGAGTATTTTAAAATGATACAGATACAGCATATAATGTGTGTGATAAAAGACTGACGAAGAAAATCTACAGAGCGAAAATGAGTAGTAAGCAGAAGCCAAGGAAGACCAAGGCTGACTTATGATGACCAAATAGGCAGTGTTAGCTGACGGAAAATGTGTGAGGAGAATGATGAGATTTGAAGGAAGTATGTAAGGACCGCGAAGCTTAGCGTTCTGTCCTCTCTGACTACCCCGTTAGGGATACAGCGTGTGAAGATTATATAAATGTATGTATATAATGTGAATTAACAAGATGTATCATTAGCCAAATTTCAAGTTTTATACATCACGTAGTGGCTGTGAAAGTCGACTAACACGGTCGCTTCATTACCTAAGGGTTCCTTTTCCTTTTGTAGTACAGAACTCTAAAAATAAAAAATTAATTATGTATCCATAACAAAAGAATTACAATACCTGAGCAAGATCAACAGGAGTCATCCTGTTCGCTGGCATGTCTGACAAATACCGCGCCCAGTTCTGCGCCCGCGCATTAACCGCGCCCACCCGCCACTCCTCTGCGCCGGACTCGCCGTACGGTGACACCACGGGCTGCGCTCCACAAACGTCGCGCGATTTGAACTCGTCAAATCTAATAAACGTCAGATATATCAGATCTATACCTACTAAAACGTTTATGTATTTGATTACTTTAAATTTTTTTTTCTTTCTTCATAGCATGGCGCACAGATTATCGCAGTTGCCAATGTCACGTATTAATAAGTAGAACCGACATGAAGCACGTTCGAAGTGTATTGGTTTTTTCTTCTTATCGTAAACCAGTAAATTGATAGTAGGCTTTACTGAAGTTGTAAAGGACTTCTTGGAAGAGCACGAGAACTTCAGCTACACATGTTTATTTAGACCTACTTCATTCTTTTCACTTATACGGAACTATAAAACAGAATATACTATCATTTTTGTACTTTAAAACTCCCAAAAATGTAAAAAATGGAAAATCTAAATAAAATGAAAACCTCACTTCTCCCTTTCTTGCCAAAAAAAAACACTGGAATTTCAAGACTGAAGAATTCGGCTTATTCCACTGCCCCAGATGAAGAATTTTCGAGCCTATGCAATATAATTGTATGTCAGTCCGCTGGCTCTTCCTGTACTCTAAACGGTTTTATAAATAATAAATGACAAATTGTTGTTGTGTTATTGTATCTCGGAACTACTTCGATAGCGCAGTGGTTTAATCTTGCATGGGAAGCGCAAAGGTCCGGGTTCGAATCCCAGACAGGTCCATTTAGAAAACGAACTTTTCTAGATTATCTCGGGTCTTAGTGTACTAGGATACGCCTCCAGTAGTCGTATGATTCTCATAGCACAGGGAATGCCATAGTTTGAGACCGGAAGATCGTTCTGTATATTGTCTGGAGAATTTATTATTATTATTAATACCAAATACAGCGTGAAGATATGTATGTATGTATTAATTAATACTAAATCGGTTAATATTTTCATGTAAAGTTAAGAGATAATATTGAAAACTTTTTAAGGGTTCTGTAACCAAATTGGAAAAAACTGAACCCTGTCTGTCTGTACGTCACAGCTCTAGCCGACTTATTCCCTCACCTTTGCACTCACTGATCTAAAAGTTACAAAGACGTAAATTGATAAATTATAACAGAAATGAAAAACATAAAACTAAATATATTAGCAATGGGTATTTAAAACCCAGTTTCTTTTTTTTTTAATGTAAAGTCAGTTTTTTAAACTACTTTATCTGACATTGCTACGGAACCTTTTGCGTGTGGTGTATCTGACAAGATAATTGTCGTTTTTTAAGTATATATTTTGTTGTATTGTAGTTGTTTGTTTTGTTAGTATTGATTGAATAAAATCATTAAGGCCAACAGTGAACAGTTTTTAGTCAAAAAAAATTTGACACAGCTTATCCGCCTTTTTATTCGAAATATTTTTTAGTTTAACAGTTTTTTTTAAATAGTTTTTAATCGCCGTTGTGACCTCGCCAAGTAGCCGGCAACATATTATCTAATGCTAGATTTCCTCTTCCTAGTAACGAAAGAAAATTAAGCTAGTTATTCACAATTGCAACTATATTGACATACAAAGTTAGCATATGTATTAGATATATCCGATTTGAGTACCAAATTGTACAACACTTTCCACAAAATAGAAAGACGTATAAAATGTCTGAATGAAAAGAAATAAAGAAGAAAGTGTTTCCTTTTTGAAAAGATATTTTGTGGAAAAAAAAATTGTCAACGACAGATAAAACTCTAACCTCATCGGCTCATAATCTTGAACACTTCTCAAATCTCATACAATATTATGTTTTAGACAGATGATAAAAATTACATGATCATTTGACTAATCATCAACTATGCAATTCTTTTTTTCGTCCTACCTCCAAGCGGCTAACTCAGCAGCCTCCGCGGCAGCGTCATACGTCGCGGCCGTATCCACCACAATCTGACCGCATCCGCGCGCTTTCAGCAGTGCCACTCCAGCACCAACACCCCACCGTACGTTCTCCTATAATCACACATTTGTTTTTAGAGTTCCATGGTCAGAAACTCTAGAGTTAGAATATCTCATATAATTTGGGTGTATTTGAAGGAGTTTTTTTTAAACAGATACTGTTTACCATCTGCTTATGTAATAAATATAGGAGCAGACTAGTAGTATTGGCCGCCGTAGGCCGCTTAGTATCATCAGTCGCCCTTACTTTCTGCTGCTGCTTTTGGATTCTCATGACTGTATTATTGACGAGCAGACACCGCGAGTGTAGATCGGCCGCCCTTAATTTCTGGCCGTTTTGTGCTTGTGCCTATTTGGCCTTAAGGCTAGTCCAACATTCATATTTTCATGATGTAACATTAGGCTTACCTTAAGGGTCAGTTCACATCGAGACGCGGCTCGACGGATCCGCTTATCTTATCGTTTCTTTTTTGAGTTTATGTATTACCTACTACCTACTATAGAGGTACTTCAAGGGCTGCTATTTATGTATCCGGAATAACAAAGTGAAACAAACATATAGCATTTATTATAGTTTTATTGCTTTTTAAAATATTCACTATGATGATCGATGCACTTTTGCATGCGTTGGAACCAATTTTCGTAGCACTTTTCCATTCGGATTGAGACATCCCCAAAACGTGCATTCTGAACGCATCAACAGCCTCTTCACAGCTTGAAAAACGTTGACCACGTAATTTATTCTTCACGGTTGGGAATAAATAGAAGTCGTTGGGGGCCAAGTCGGGGATGTACGGCGAATGACCCGTTAATTCGATCTTTTGATCTTCCAAATACCGAGTCGTTTCGGCCGATGTGTGGCAGCTAGCATTGTCATGGTGAAGAAGGATTCTGCGTTGTCGGTTGTTCTTTCTTATTTCTTCAAAGACTTCTCGCAAACAAATGGTCGTGTACCATTCAGAATTAACCGTTTTACGATCCTCTAGTGTCACTGTAGCTACATGTCCATTTATACCAAAAAAACAAGCGACCATTTGCTTCAAAGTGCTTTTTGAACGAATGACTTTTGTTGGGTTCGGCTCATTTTGGAACACCCAAACCGTTGATTGTTGTTTAGTTTCAGGATCATACGCATATATCCAAGATTCATCACCTGTGTAGATATTATAGACAGCTTTTGACGCACTCTGATTGTACTTTTGTAGCATTTTTTCAATCGACAACAACCAATCACAACCAATCGACACGAGCCCGTTTTTGGTCAATTCTCAAGTTGTACGGAATCCAACGTGAACAAATTTTTTTTACAGCTAAATGTTCGTGTAATATTTTATATATACTCGTCATACTTATGCCCAGAGACGCCTCTATCTCGCGATATGTAACATGACGATCTTGCATTATTAGTTCCCGCACAGCATCAATATTTTGAGGTACAACAACCGATTTAGGGCGACCTTCTTTAACTTCGTCCGTGAGCACAGACCGCCCACGATTAAACTCGCTAAACCAGTGATACACAGTGATTTTCGATGGTGCTTCGTCCCCAAAAGTCGAAGTGAGTTGATCGATGCACTGTTTTTGAGTTAGCCCTCGCCGAAAATCGTAATAAATCATAGCACGAAAATTTTCACGACTTAAATCCATGGTGATAAAGACTCGCAATTTTCAAAATGACGCCACAAAGGATAAACAAATGACAGCTACATGAAACAAATTGTATTCTTCAGCCAAAGAGTTCCATTTTTAAATATTATAATTACTTTTTTAATATTATTCTGTAACTGGCCAGTTCCGGATACATAAATAGCAGCCCTCGTATAGGTTTGAGTAATAACGCGACTGCTGTCTCGATTCAAATCAAAGCTCAAGGTAGCACCGAGCGGTGCAACAAAACATCGCGCGAAACATAGCGCGAAGCGCTATGTTTCGTTATTTCATGATGGCGCCTGGTACTCGCGCCGCTAGTCCCTCCCATCCCGTATTTCCGATGCAATTCCCGATGTCGGTACAGCATTTACGTATAAGCTATGGTATTAGTGGAGGCGAACCGCGATAGTGTTATCTTAAGGTGCAGCACAGCGTTATGATGCTGCCTGACCTTATACGCCTCTGACGAAAACCGCTGTCCTCTCCAAATATCTGCTCGCCGTGTCGCACCTCAGTGTGAACTCACCCTAACTCACATAGAACAAGCAATATAAAGTATCATATCAATGACCCACCTATTTCAAATTGTGATCCGTTAATCTTTTATTTATATTATAGTTTTACTATCTTAAACTACTCTGTTTCTCTTGCTCTCCTGAGCACTGAGTAGGTAGATAACGATTATTATATATATTTTTGTATGCATATTTCCATCGTAAAACTCAAAAACGACATTTAATTGTGTCATAAAAATTAAATTAGTTAACATAACTAACTTTGAGATAAAAATAAAATGTATGTCTGATATTCTTTTTGCAAAAAACGTTTAAAATAAGCACATATGCAACATATGTATTACGCAAATAGATTAGTAGTAATGTATCTACCCGTGTCTCGTCAAGCTCTTCTAGCTTATTATACCCTGGTTCTTTTGGTCCCAAGGATGTTACCGCGACAGCAGAGTACTCCGGTAACAGATTTGTTATTATGAAAGCTTTTCCCAGCTTCAAATGACATGATAAACTGGAATAAAATAAGATTTATTTTGAATAAAAGTTTTACAAGCAACAAGGTTTTTTATTGGATTTTATTTTTCCTTTTGTGATTATAAAATAAAATATTAACGAGTTTGCAGCCGATGGAAAATACTTGTCGAGTGTTACCATGGAGCAGTCAACCTATAGAGTGGTAATATCATGTCTTTCGAATTACTTAATTTATGTCTGAACCCTTGCGGTTCCTGTATTGTTTTATAGTTTGATTTTTTGCTGTTTTTGCCGCATCACCAAATAGAATAATAAGCCATTACATAACTATTTCAATATCTGTCAGAATATACAGAAATGTACATGCAGGTCCAGTATTAGTGATGTCCTGCTTAATGCATGCGAGACTTGATATTTGTTAGAGTAAATAAATTAAGTAGTGGTGAATAAGATGGTCCGATATTTCGTCTCTATAGGTTGAGTGCTCCATGATTGTTACAGAAAACTTACTCATTTAAATGTTGAAGAATTTTTCCATCGCTCTTTTGATCAATTTCCTTTGCTGCTGATGAAAGTTCAAATTTATTTTCATTTTCATATATTCCAAGAACAAGACCTTTCTAAAATTTTAATATAGGATATAATGGCAACAAATACTCAATAAGATATAACAATAGTTACATACACTCATATGCAATATTAATACTTAAAAGAATAACAGCATAAATATTCAGTATATAACAATCACAGTAAATCACTATCACCCTGAATTTAATGATCAGGTGAACAACCAGTTCTTTTTAACTTATATTCTAATATTTTTAATACTCCATGACATCATATTATTTATAAGATTAAAATTTTATATTAATTTCCATACCTTATTCCCATCTAATTTCTGATCATCGCCAACTTGACTACAATTTTCCGAAGGTGACCCTTTTATAACATTACTACAATATCTTTTTAAGAGATTACTATAATTTACTCCTGTATTTAGAAACTTTGTAATTGAAAGTAATTTAGACAATCCCATTATAAAAAAATAGTTCTTATAAAAATTTAATAATATTTTATCAAAACGAAATAATGTATCATAACCAACTAGATTAACATAGTAACTAGACAATATCATCAAATTTTGAATTTAGAACTTAATTTTTAAGTATTATGTTTTGTTGTAGCTATAAGGGACAAATAAAAGTAATTTTATGATTTCATCTTTTATTTCCAATATTAATTTTAAATGTAGTTGTTTTAGGAACATGTCTAATAGTTAAGGATAGCCTAGTGTCTCTACATACAGTAGAACCTTTTACATATTTATTTGAACACATATTTAAGTTTGCAATAAAATCATTTAATATATCATCTTTATTTTCATCTATACAATGCAAATAGTAGTCAAAAAGTTTATCCTGCAATATCAATAAACTTCTAGGTTCTAAAAGCAATGAAAACACTGGCTGGTTAGTCATCTTGTCATCAACATTTTGATTAGGTTCTAAAAATTTTAACACAGTATGTGATCCCACAGATATTGTTGTTATAGTTGGGTAAAACAAATTTCCATCTAAGTGTGGCATTATTCCTTGACCAGGCAAATATTCGTTTACCAAAACATGATTAGGTCTGTTTCCATTCATAACATTTAAGTTGTGAATTTTTTCGAGGTAATTATCTAACCAAGAAGGTATTATTTCTGCTATCATACCTCTGTTATGTGGAATACCACCCCAATTTTGCAGTCTTCTGTTACTAAGCTGTGTCCATTTCGGTTTAGGTGAAGAATAAATGTTGGAAATAATTGACGATTCCTCACTTGGAGATATGAACTCCGATATGTAATATGCAGTTGGCTCTAACTAAAATTTGTATAAGCGATAAAAGAAGAAACAGTAAGTGAAAATCACAAATACTTAAAATATTATAAATTAATTTTTATGGAGGCATTAAACTTACACCAAAGATCCTAAAGTCTTCAATATTAACAGGCATTCTTAAATTCTTAGTGCGATTGCAAAATTACAATGCAAGTACCTATAAATAGAACTAATATGTATCCGCTATAGTTAAAATTAGTGTTGTAATTGTTATGAATTCATAATTACAACATTTATAATAACAAATAATAATTATAATATTTCGTTCACAAAAACAAAAACAACAGCTGAATGGCTGAATGACAGTTTGAAGTATTATTTATATTTCTTAAAGCATTGGTAACAAGACCATCAGTCTAATGACGTAACTTGGAGAAACATCTCCAGTAAAGTGATAGTAGGCTTTACTGAAGTTAAAAAGGACTTCTTGAAAGAGGGCGAAAATTTCAGCTACATGTGTTTATTTAAATCTTCTCCATTCTTTTCACTTACACAGAAATTTAAAACACAATACACTATCACTATTGTACTATATAACTACTAAAAATGTAAAAAATAGAAAATCTAAATAAAATGACAACCTCACCTCTCCCGTTCCCGCCAAAAAGTCTGGCATTCGCTAATCCTTTCTTAATAAATAAAAAAAAAATTGTCTAAAACCTTTTCCATGGTCTCTAACACGGAAGGATGTTACAAGATTTTTCTCGACTTCGACTATCTCCTTAGAGTGTGGACTCCTATTTCAACACTCCCCCTGGAAATAACTCGGAAATACACCTTGGTACTAGCTTATATAATATTGGTATGTAATCGATAAACCAACAGCAAAGGATGATAAGATGAGACCTAATTGAAGTCGAGAAAAATTTCTCGACTTCAACTAGGTATCTCTTTAAAGTGCAGACTCCTATTTCAATACTGCTCTTGGAAATAAATCAAAAATACATTTACTAGTATATATAAGATTGCTATATGTAGATATATCTACCAACACCAAAAGATGAAAAGAGATGCGGGATTATAGAGATATTTCGAGATTAAATATCTCGACTTCAACTATCTCTTTAGTGTAGACTCCTGTTTCAATACTACTCCACGTATAAAGCGGTTTCCGACCTAGCACTTCGCCGGCCGCTGCCGCGGCACGCTCGTGTGTGTGGTAGAAGGACCTAACCTAACCTAACCAAAAAAAGTGTCATAAATATGACGTTGTGTTTGTACAAAATTACAAAAAAATTTGCAAAATTTTATCCAATGTGAATCAATCTAAACCTTAGCCTGCATTTGTCCTCACAATTTCCTCCCAAGTATTAATTATCACCATTACACCACATTCAAGTTTCAATGATTGAAGTTGTAACCAAAATTTTATTGTGAAAAGAGTTAATTTTGAAGTATACCATTTTTTTTTTGCAAAGACCATTAATTAAAAAAAAAGATGTGATTTATATCAAAAGTAACAAATTTGTAGAAAAAAGCCGTCAATTTTAAATACGATAGCCAAAGTGAAGGTAGCTGGTCCGAGAGTCCTTATTGATAGCCAACTGTGGAAAGTAATTAATAAAGGTAATAAACACAGACTACTATAGAAGCTAACGCGTAATCAGTGTTGCCAACAGGTGAACGACCTGTCCACCAGATTCGACTTCTAAAACCACCAGAAAACCACTAACCAAAAACAACCAAAGTTAAAAAGCCACTAAATTTGTCACTAAATCTTTTTTATTGTTAATATGAAAGAAAAATAAGCAGGGATATATGAAAAACGTTTATTACGAAAATGAAACATATTAAAATTATTACAAATCGTCATCAGATGTGTCTATTTCACCGCCACTATCATCATCAATTTCCAAGGAACGATATGATTCATTGGTGCCAATTTTTTTTATAACGTGTATTGGAATTTCATAGTCATTGCAGCATTTACCTATCACCCTCATACCGCAGCGTACTCTTAGTATGGCACATAAAAGATTCAACTTCATACGATTCCTCTGTTTATTTTTTATAATGTTCATGCTGCTAACCAATCTTTCGACGTCGGCATTGGAGTGTGGTAATATTAAAAGAGAAATTGCAAAATTCGCTAAATCTTGAAATCTAGCTTCTCCTTGAGCGTCTTTAAAATGCAACACTTCGATCCAAAACTTTTTTGTGTCTTTGGTTTCACTCCATTTCATTAAATGTATTTGTCGCCACTGATCATCAACTTTTGCAATGAAGTCTGTTTTTTTATTTAATTGAGACATTATGTCGATTAGATCTTCTTTGTTGTGATTTAGTGCTTGTTGAACACTTACTCGAGAAATCTTTTTCATCAAAGTCACATTTTCCGGCAGCCTGTTTTTAATTTCTTCAATCAGACTAACTATAAACTGTATACACCGATTCCGTATTGATACTTCCTCTGCTGCTGGTAATCCTTTTTCTCTCATCTCTTGTATTTGTTTTTCAAATCGGAATCCCAAATAACATCTTTGATCCAAAAAATCACGAATATTTTGAGTGAAAATATTAACTTTATTTATAGGTAACGTGACTTTGCTGACAAGCATATCTATCAGGTTGATCAACTCATCGCACAATTTGGTATGGTCTGTATCTTTTGACTCAAACATTTTGTTGACTCTGTTTATCTCAATTAATATTGGATATAAAAATGAAATATATGCGTAATTCATCTCGTTCGCAGACATAGAGTGCAATAATTCTGCTGTGTGACACCTTTCGTGGATCTTGGCTATAGAAAAATGAGTTTTTAGCTCTAGCCATTGCGTATATATTCTCGAGACTGCTGATTCTATTGACAACCATCGTGTCTGACATGGTTGAACGATTTTAAGTGGTTTATGGCCATCATTCATTGCTTTGTATAGCTCCTTATAAACACTTTGTCTAGAAGAAGAGCGAGCAAACCAATCATAGGTCTCCCTAATTAAAAATTCTAAATTCCTCGGCAAAAATTGCTTTGCAGCAGCAGAAACAGCCAGTTGCAAGGAATGACATAAACAACGCACTAGAATCAAATGTGGTACCTCTGCTTTCAACTGCGCAAAAACTCCATTATTTACTCCAACCATTACGGAAGCGTTGTCTGTACCATTGCCCATAAAGTTCTCTAGTTTCAAATCGAATCGTTTAAGTGTCTTTTTTATAGCGGAGACAATACCCTCAGCGTTGCATTCATACAGCTCTGCAAGGTCTAAATATGTAGATACTAGTTTTTGGTGTGCTTTACTATAATAAATTATAACCAAACCCAAATATTTCTGAACAGCAATATCTGTTGATTCATCAATCAATAAACTGTATGATTGATCCTTAATATCTTGTTTTAAAACCTCAATGAAATGTGATGCTAATACATTTTTTATGACCGCGGTGCACTTCGTTCGGTGTAGTTGTACTTTATCTATTTCCCTTTGATGGCTATGATTGATTACCTCACCTAAATGGTCAACTACTCGTATACTCGTATGCATGGCTGTAAACAAAGCAAGCCTGGCCTCTTCCTTTTTTTGACTTCCAATGGGTTCTGGTTTAAATGGTAATTTGGGTTGCTCAGTGATAATCTGCAACAATTTACAATAATGTAATAAGTTTAAAAAATAAATTAAAAAAAAAAATACGACAGCTATCTCCAGAAAAAAATATAGCCTATGTCACTCGGGATAAGAATGTAAGGATTCCAACGATACCCTAATTTTTTTTAAACTCTAAACAAATTACACTCCTTTTTTTGGGCAGTCGTGTAAAAAATAAATGCACTCTGTCTACTATGCTAACACTCTTCAAACTTGGTAGGCGAGGCGGATTTATGAACACTACAATGCAAAATGTTGCATTCACGGGAAGCACCATTTGCTGCCATTTTCACATCCCTCAGACACGTATTACGACACCCTCAGGAAGATAATATGAGGTAATGCTAAATGCGGTACCACATGGACACATTATTGACCATGCTTTACCGTAATAAAATAGTCGTGTTAGCTTACCTTTACATTTTGTTGATGTTTCTTCCACATTCCATGTGATTTTAAGTCTCCATAATGGCTCCTTAAAGTGGTACCACAAAATTTGCACTTCGCTACTTGGCCAGTAGTACTTTCAATCATCTGAAGCTAATCTTTTAAAGCAGGGTCTTGCAGCCAAGAATCCCGCAACTTTTGAGAATACTGAGGTTTCGGCATATTTTTCATTAAGTGACCTATCCCTCGCGAACAAACTTCAGACAGTGAATAAGACCAATTTGAGAAAGAAGAAAGTTTAGAATATAAAAAATATTTTGCTGGAAATCCCCGCTTCACCTGACAGAAAACTGCTATAAACAACATATTTTAAGGGAAATCCCCGTGTTACTTGACAACAGAGATTTAGTGTTGCTCACATAGTAAAGTAAATACCCCTAAAATAAATTAGAAATATTATGAACTGCAACGTCCAAACTTTATACTGGCGTGATTATGTACTAAATAAAAAAAAAATAGGAAAAATTCTATTCCACTAAACCACCAGAAAAATCACCAGCCACTAAACGCAATATTTCCCCCACTAAAAGGGGGTTCAAACCACCAGATTTAGTGGAAAATCCCCTAAGTCGGCAACACTGCGCGTAATAAATGAATTTTGAAGAACTGCTGTAAGATTGATATAGGTACCTAGCTAGGTATAAATATCCAGAACATGCTGTTTTATCTGCGTCGACAAAGTCGATCTATTAACAGATTTAAATGCATTTTTTTTATAATTCTAATCATTATAAATTGTAATTTTAATATTTAAATTCTCTATATTATATATTGTGTGTTGTAGAGTATTTGAAATTTCAAAAACAGTTTCAAGAATTACAATTAAACAAGTACCTAGTTGATACGTAAAAGTGAGATTAATTATATAAGTCGATACAAATTAGCTTCTGCTAAGTAATTCATATGTCTAATAAAAAAATTTAAAAATTGTTCGTGCTCTAAAATTGTCCCTAAAAATAGTAGGCTCATACAAAAATCCCATTCTACGGTTATTCCCCCTAAATATAACCCTCAAGTTGGGTATTGGCAAATGCGCTCAATTTGCGCCATGCCATTAAAAAAAAAGTTGGTAATTCTAGTTTTTTACATTCCTTCCACGTTCCAGCATTCTGGGAGACAAAGGGAAATGCCCATACGGCCTTGTCCTCCGTGTTAAGCGCATATTTTTATGCGTTTTGATATTACAAACATTTCTGAACTGCATAAATCTTTTAGAACATCAAAAAGCTTTTGAAAAAAACTAAGATAAAGATTCGTTCATATTGGAGTCATATATTTTATCTATCACAATCATATTTGTCTTTTGCTCTTTTACAGTATTTTTTATGTTGCGCGTAAAATTAATGATGGTATGTAATATTGTCTAAAGTAACAGCGTTATTACAATGCAGTAACAAAACTTAAACACCACAGCTATTATCCCTTGACAGGAGATAAAATGTTATTTGTTAATAATTTTTTTGTAAATATTTGTTAAACGGGATATTGTAGAATGTGATCACAATGGGCGGCTGCATCGGCATAACTAGAAGTAGAAGTGGCCCTATTGAAGAATCGTCGGGAACGGTGTCTCGGCCTAATTCAGGTAAGTAAAACATCATCTGTCACCGTGGAGACGACAGCTCAGTCGTGGTTGATTTAAAGTTGTCTTCGTTATAGGCGGACTACGGAAGAATCAGTCGCTTTGTCATGAGACGATAAGATGGAAGTCTGACGTGCCTTTGACGGAGGGCCAATTGCGTAGCAAAAGAGATGAGTTTTGGGATACAGCTCCCGCATTCGAAGGTCGAAAGGAGATTTGGGATGCATTACGAGCGGCAGCGATGGCAGCGGAAGCGATGGACTTCCAACTCGCTCAAGCTATACTAGACGGCGCCAGTGTATCTGTACCCAATGGATACCTTACTGAATGCTATGATGAATGGGGCACAAGATATCAGGTGCCAGACTAATAATTTTAATGCTTTAATTTATGTACTTATTAATTTTACAACTTACATTATTTTCGTTCTATTCAGTATATATAATTATATTCAATGTCATCAGTATGCTTACTTAAATATAGAAGTGATAATGTCTTTTAAATATACAGTTATTTCTATTAAAAGAAATTGTTGATTTGTTGTTGTTGGTTGTCGTTAGTTGTTGATTGGAGCAACCTCATAAATTAGTTGTAATTTGCTCATTGGGCAGACAAAAGTGGATTAACTTGAATATAGTTTTTATAATATTCACAAATAATATTGTCAAATTACTCAATTTGCTGTATTATTACAACTATTGATATTAAATTGAAACACTAACTTAAATTACAAAATTAAATACAACTATATTATGCATATAGAGTATTAAGGCACACAAAATTACATTTAAACCGCTTCTAGAAATAAGTATTCGGGTTTATGTATTGCTAGCCTAACATCTATACTATTATAGTTCCTTATAGCTTTGCCATTGGTTGACTTTTACAACTTGAATAGAAGTTAAGCAGTTTATTTTATTTACGAAACACACAGTGTACATAATACATTATATGTGTATAAGACTAAAGTTATAATACATAAATCAATTAAGTTTCCATTTACAAATAGTATACATAAATTGTGATGTAAATAAAAATAAAAAGTAATAGACAAACATTAAAAATAAAACAATAGACAAAAAAAAACAAGAGACAAGAAAAACTACTTGCTCATCAATAAGCGTTTAAGCTTTTAACACACAGTTGACACATATTTGTATCTCTTCTAGACCCACATTGAATTTAAATATTAACATTTATCGGCATCTGTTATGTGATTGTCGTAGGTCCCAATTTACTGCTTATCACCGCCTATCAATATGGTCAAAGAGGCAAGCGGTCGAGACTCACCTGCAGAGTGGTCGGAACCAGTTGAAGGTGGAACAGAAGTAACTCTACGGCTTCGTCTCTCTAACACATGTAAAGATGTTGACCTTGCTGTGTTTTCAAGACACACTATTGCTCAGTGCAAGAATAAGTTACATGTAAGTGTAAAATCTTGCTGTGTGTAATAATGTTACTTTTCATATTAATGATATTTACATGGAGCTAAGCAAAAATTAGCATTTACTTGGAAAACTTAAGATTTTATGGAATAATATAAAATATATTGGATCCTTACATATGAAATTAGCGTTTTGTCGTATTGACCACTTTGATCTGAAATATCTCCTCTTTGGTTAAGAATTCCAAATTCAAATTTATAAATTCATTTAGCTGGTACATTTGAGTTTTGAAAACAGTCATTCATTTGTTTTTTTCCTCATTATTTTTTTCTTTGGCGTCACTTATTACCGCACAATGGAAAACATGAAATATCGGTATATTTACGAGTATGAGTTCTACAGTTCTACCGTGGCACCAGTGCTGCAGAAACAGCTCGAAGGATTAATGATGTGTACGGCGCTGGTGTCGTAAAAGAAAGCACGGTACGTTTTAGGTTTCACTGTTTTCGTTCTGGAAATTTCGACCTTCAGAACCAACCCTGTGGACGGCCGGAGAGCAAAGAGGAAAATGAAGAATTAAATGCTATTGTGGAAGCGGATCCATCACAAAGCACTTCAGAGATAGCTGCAGGCTTCGGGGTATGTAAGTGACAAAACTGTATTAATCCACTTGAAGCAAATCGGGAAAGTAAAAAAACTCGAACGATGGGTACCTCATGAATTGAGTGAATCGAACTTGCAAACACGCGTCGACTGCTGTGTTACTTTGCTCAACCGACACAATAATGAAGGGATTTTAAATCGAATCATTACTTGTGATGAAAAGTGGTTACTGTACGATAATCGGAAGCGCTCCACGCAATGGCTGAACCCTGGAGACCCAGCCAAATCCTGCGCTAAACGAAAATTGACTCAGAAAAAGTTACTTGTGAGTGTTTGGTGGACTAGCGCCGGTGTCGTTCACTACAGCTTTCTAAAATCTGGCCGATATCTATTGTCAGCAACTGCAAACCATGAAGGAAGAACTAGCTGCTAAACAACCGAGATTGGTCAATCGCTCTAGGCCACTGCTGCTTCATGACAACGCTAGACCACACACTGCACAACACAACCACTAAGTTAGATGAGCTACAATTGGAATGTCTGCGACATCCACCGTACTCCCTGGACCTTGCTCCAACAGATTATAATTTTTTCCGGAATTTGGACAACTTCTTACAAGGAAAAAAATTCAACTCCATGCGGCAGTCCAAACCGCCTTCAAAGAGTTTATTGATTCTCGCTCCCATGGTTTTTTTAGGAAAGGGATCAATGAACTACCTATGAGATGGCAAAAGTGCATAGATAACAACGGTGCATACTTTGATAAATTAAATATATTTTACAAAAAAAAAATTGACTTTATATTCCTCCCGTACAAAACGCCAATTTCATATGTAAGGACCCAATATTAAAATGCTTTTTAATAATGCTATCATGTTTAAATTCCTACCATTTAATTTTGAGCTACAAAATAAATTAATTTTTAAATAAAATGAAGTCAAACAATCCTATGAAACAATGATAAAAAAAAGGATTATTTAATTATAATAAATCAATTTTAAAAGTTATTTTTTGAGAAATTAATACAAAATAACTCATATAGCTCAAACACATGCAAAAATCTTCCGGGGTATGCTGAAGATCAAGTCATACAGTAACTCTTGTGGTAGCCAGTCGCATTCTTAAATAGCAGCTTCTTTGATCTCTGACAGTCTAGAGGTGGCTGGCGGTTCCAAACAGCTTGCTTAAGAGCATCCCATGCATGCTCAATCGGATCTAAGTCAGGCGAGCCGGCCGGCCAATCTAATTGTGCGATGTTGTATTCTCGGAGAGTGCTATTCACTTGTTCAGCTCCATGTGCAGGCACATTATCATTGACAAACACCAATTGGTTATGGACATCAATTCGTATTTGTCAATGATAAAGTGAAAAACAATTTATAATGTAATAAGTAACAATTAATGAAAAGCTTGTAATAGTAGGAAGGAAACGAGCTAATTTGGAACTAGATATATATAATTTCAAAGAATGATAGTCATGACTCATGAGTTTCCAAAATTAATAGAAACAATATTGACATATTTATACGTTTTTTCGCATCTCTACTTACACATGGCGCTTTGCAAAAGCAAGACGCAACATATAATTATGGCATGTTAGACAAGGCTAAATGCCGACTCGAGAGCTTAGCAGCAACCAGTATTACTCGAATTCTGTTCTTTTCTGTTATTTTGTATTATTAATTATTTACTTATCAATGAAACGTTAATATTGTCCTTTATGAAACTATTTTTATGACTGTCACTACCCTACCACTTTACAGCGCAATTTGGCATTATCTACGTATTTTATTGTTATATATTTTTTGATACTGCTTAGACATTGGTCATATATCTGCTTCTTGGTTATTACTAAACAAGCGCATGATTGTGTTTGAACTTATATGAGCATTTGTGCAGATGGATGGCAGAATACGGTGCCTTTAAATTTCAAGTCTCTCAAGTTAGTCTGTGCAAAAGGTTGACCATAAAGTTTGGAAACCTAATAAGATAGAAACTTTTAAACTTTCGGTTGCATTATAAAATATATCTGAAACTGGAAATTTAACCTTTCATGATTTGATGATTGAGACCACGGCCGATGCAACTCGGTCGAAACGTAGAGCCAAGGTAATCCCATTAAATTTCCAGTTTGAGATATAACCTAATAAGATGTTTTCAATTTCATCAAAATAACTTGGAAGTTGAAATTCAATACTTGTTTTGTTTAGTAGTAGTAGTTATTCACTAATTTTTTTGGATTGATTTTTTGTCTAATATCAGTAAAATAGTAAATAGTTTTATTATAATTTGAGATTCTATAAAAATGTTACAGGCTCAAGAGAATATTGAATCATGGCGCCAACGCTGGTTTTATGGTGGCAAATTGCTTGGTGATAGACTTCTGGTAGAAGAGGCAAAGATCACTCCTGGCTATGTGGTGCAAGTAATAGTCAGCACTGATCCACAACCACCCAGCTAGTCGCCATTGCATAATGTGGATATACTGTGAGTAGACATCTATGTGCTATTTCCTACTTTTTTAATGTCTACTTAAGTGCATATAATGCTCAACGTTTTTATTATGCCTACAATATAATAATATAAACTTTGTTTTACATTGCTACTGCTACATAAGATCAATAGAAAATAAAGCCAAAATACTTTTGAGATTCATGAATAGTAATAGTGCATAATACTTTTAAACCTTGATAGTAGTTTTTATTTTACAATTACATATTTAATAACTTAAATTTGTATGTCTAAAAAATATGTTTTTAATTATTATAATACAAAGATGTCTATTCATGTTTTCTATTATACACTACAAAATCAGAAATGAAGCAATTATTATTGTTCAGTTTAAATATCTACTTTATTCATTATTACAATAAACCTACTTTTTTTAAAACATCAATTCAACTTTCCAGTGAACAAAACGGCCCTTGGGAGTACTTTTATGATTTTTTATTTTGTTTTGCTGTGTGATTGGGCTTGTTAGATAAATGTCTTTAATTTACGTAATAACATAACTGTCACAAACACTGTACTACTTAAAAAGGTAAAACTTATTATAACCAGGCCCGAAAGAATAAAATCAGTTTTATACACAAAACACAAATGATAGCAAACGAAATATGTTGGAGTAATGAAGTACATAATATTTAGCTAATCAAATTTCATTATATTTCGTAAATAATATACTCATAGAGAGATTTCAATAGATATTTGTTGAATATATTTGAACAATACTGTTTGATTACTTAATAAACCACCAATTATATGAAAGTCCAGATGTAAACATTTAAGTGTTTTGGTTTGAGGGATGGTCAAAATTTTGTGATTCCTGCAAACCGTATATACACACTATAACAGTGACTGCCATATATTGTGATGTGAAAACTTTCTTTACACATGCTAATTATATAGTTATTCTTATTTTAAATATTTAATCATAGATATTATTTTTGCATGACTATTAATATCCATTATATTGAAAATATGTATTTTTATATTTTAAAGCGCACGCGTTGTTATTAACACACGTTTTTCAATATCATGGATTGTCTAATTTGTCTATTGCTACAGAGATATAAAGCTGATTGGTACACAATGTCAACTGAATTACTTACCTGTAAATTATTTTTTTACATTATAATTGGATTTGCACACAAGTTAAAATGCGCAAAATTATAATGTTGTTAAGTGATTCACCTTATACTATGTCGGAAATTATTTACTATAAGTTTTGATTCATATGTTATAGTTTATTTATCGAGTTAACATACCTATTGGAATGTATATTTTAATCGACCATTCCTGGACATAATATTAGCCTGATTCACATTCATGTTTCATAATGCTTTGATCATTTCAATGTACATAATATATACTCGTAGAGGTTTCCGTTTTTATTTTATTCTTCAGTATATTGTGTAGTGTTTGTGAATCAAGGCAGTCTAAATCGTCGGTTAATATTAAATTTTTGTCTAGGTTAAAAACTTAGGTTTTAAGGAAGGGTTTATGTGTTTCAAGTAAATTTGTTGTTTCACATGACAATCACCCGTTTGACTGTGCCGTGACATCACTGATTTTATTGTTATGCATTTAAGATGGATGTATTAATGTATTAACGGCTACTCACATTTAGATGTTAATAGGTGATAATTTTTTTTTCATTGAACTCAGTATACAATAATATTAAGGCACAAAATCAATCATGAGTAAAATAATAGTTTTATTCAAAGAATTTCTTGCAATAAAAAGATAAACGAACATTTTCATAAATTCTTGATTGTCATTCAGTGATTCCAAATTACATTTTTGAAAGTATAATATTTCTGTATCATATTACAACTATAACATGATGTCATTCATTAATTATCGCCAACTATTTGTTTTTACGATTCAATATTAAATAATTAAATTGAATTTTTGTTCAAACCATGCCATAAGTATTTTTTCTGTTAGATATTTGTTGTGCTAAAACGCTAGCACTCAGTTGCCATATTATATGCTCCTTTATTTTTGTTACAAACATGTTAAGTTTGGAAACTATTCAGGCTCAGACTGTATTGATATATTGGATAAAGGCCTAATAGTTAAGAAAGCATAATTTTCAGATGATCACTGGCCCCGAAGTGCCAATATTCTTTTTATAAAGAAATAGAAATATTGTATACGACTCAAATGCGGAATAATATGAAACTTTATTAATGTACTCATATTATTGGTAATTAAATTTTAGTTAAATATCCGATAGTAACAATGAGCTACTACCTGTATGTTAAGAAAAATAATATTTAGTACTAACTCGATTAGGTTAAAAAAACTTTGTATTTATATTAAAACTGGAAAGAGGCTTAATATTCTTTATATATTTTGTATACTTACCATTCTTTCTACAGACTTTTTATAATATTAAATAGGTCTAAATTACGAAAAAATATATTTTGCCTCTTTGGTTACCATTCAATATCTGTAGCATTCATAATAATTTATTATACCGCCAAGGTTTTAATTTGTGTATGTACTGCTTTTTTAGATCTCAAAATTAAACTTGAACAAATTCTCAACATATCCTAAATACTTTAATATTAAACACCAATGTGCGTCAAGAAATTATTTTACGGTGCTATGATTATTATTTTTTCTTAATCAATATTAAGTTTTTTCTCTTCCATTACAAGAATATATAAACATTAGTCATTATTATTTCTTTTTGTGACTAACAAGTACGGGTAACGGCCAAAATTGACTGTTTTTTTATTGTTATGTAAAATATAACAAAACTATTACAACATCTGAAAATAAATCTCTTGATTTTTCCTTCATATAGTTTACAAGTTACATTTATATTTGTTTAAAAATAAAATTTTTAATTGTAAAAGTTTTAACCTACATCTATTGACAAACTATAGTCATGAAGTACGAGGATCAAAATGAATTGACAAATATAAATTAATAAATTGCATTATACATGTATTTTTAAATTTAGGTATGTAGATAGATAGGTAATAACAAATTCTCTATATATACCGTAAATTATAAACGATTGTATATTTTGATTGAAGTATAATGTATATCATGCGCTTAGCATCGCGCTTGTCCAAACTTGTCTAGTTGGCGTTATTTGCGCGCAATTGCAACGCATTGACGAGGTACTAAGTGCAAAGACCATTGCACCAACAAACATTGCTAACATGGGTTTTGTATCGCGCGATGCCTCAAAACGAAATAGGTATATTATGGCTTAGTATCTCGCCAATGCGTGAGTCAATTTGACACAGCGTAAATTCCACCATCAAGGCAAAGTTTAGGGGGTAACGGCTAACTGTTACATAATAAATTTAATTCAGTGTTGCCATGACAAACGGTACTGACGTCTGGATGACTGAAAATTAGATATTCAGATTTTTATCCTTTCAATATAGATACATTAGATCATTTCTTTTTTCATTGTTAAACACATACAAAGTCGTCTTGTATTGTAACACCCCCGTATGTCAAATCTACGTAAGCTAACGATACCTAATACAGTTTCTTTGTACATAAACAACGGTTTTTCAGTGTGTAAGCAATATTAGCATTTTAAATTTTCAAATAAAATCACTCTGTGAATAACAAACCATGTGTATTTCTTTTATATATCTAATAAATACAAATCATATTTATAAATATTATACATCATATTATAACGACCATAGTATAAGAAATACTCTAATGATGTGCTTTTTCTACAAATTCTGTATACAGGAAATTCATTATAACAAAGCATAAACATGAGTAACTATGGATTCAATATGACTCAAATGATTCGATTCTGAACGCAGACTAGAAACCTTAATGATTCCTTTAAATTCTTATCAATTCCGAGTACCTTTTGTGACCGTCCGTTGTATCAGACCGATTGGGCGCTTTTATAATTTATCATTGAACGTTTTTATCCTCACGATTTTACCGTCCGCGATACAATAGGTAAGCAAAATGCTACCCTATAAGTAGGGTATAGGACGTTGAGTCTTTTTCAAAATGCTTACCTATTGTATAACGTCCACGACATGACGTTATCGTGGACGGATATCTAAGTTTCTTCATACAACTGCATACATTTTGTTTCTCTATTGTACCGTGGACGGTAAAATCGTGGCGATAAAAACGTTCAACGGTAAATTATAAAAACGGCCTTTTTGAGTTTTCCGAGGATGTAAAAGGAAAGAGAAAAAGCAAATTTTATTCTTTCATTAGGATAAGAACTCGAGCCTAACTGGAAGCATAAAATAGCCTAATCTTGATCAATCTATTCATTTCTATATAATTTTATGAAAAAAATAATGATTATGTTGTCAGTTCTAAACCTGTTATGTATGAAGGGAAATTAATCGACGATTCTGTTACTATACTAACTGTAATCAAATATTACATAGTTATAGCACAGATTAATTATTTACGTAATAGCATATAATATCAAATACGAACACGACATACTTTTGATGTACATGACAAAAGTACTGCCAACTATACAAAGAATAACTGTTGGAATTACTCTTTTATAGGAAGTGAGTAGATGATACAAAAGTCAAGGAGTCATTAAACGGAGTCAGAATGGTATGTGATTTGAATCACTACCTGGAATCGAGAGCAACCTAAGCTAGTAAAGCACATCAATATTGTATTCCAGTTCCAAGAAATTAGCTTCCATACAAAAATTGATCCAGTAGGTATATAGGCTCTAGAGTCAGTGAGTCGGCTAATTTTTGTAAATTAATTTGAAATTAAAAAATATACTTACATGTAAGTTGCAAACAAATGTGCAATTTTTAAAATTTGGACTTATAAATTCTACACAGGCGAAGTACATACAAATGTATGTAAAAGTAATGTATGCAAGGCGGTCTAATCGCTCAAAGCGATCTCTTCCAGACAACCAATGGGAAAGACATTTTATACGAAACTGCAGTGTAGAACAATATACATACATATCATCACGCCGAATCCCTAACGAGGTACTCAGAGAACGGAGTGCCAAGCATTGCATACTTCTTTCACCACCTCAAATCTCATTTTTCTCTACACATACTTTTGCAGAGGTATGCTAATGGTTTTGACATTTCCGTCAGCTAACACTATTTGATCTTCGTAATTTCTTTTTTAATCTGGTTTTCCTTGGCTTTGGCTACCACAGGCGTAATAATATATTAATAACAAAATAACATTATGCCACTTACAATAAGTCTTTTTCTCCTAAGACAAATACTGGTTACAAAGTTTTGTCACTTTTAATCCATACTGTATTTAGTCCATTTTAAATTTACTTTGGTATATATTTCAAAAGTTTGATCTCATGTGTGAGCCATATAGTGAGTGTGAGAAGCATCAATGCTCCGGACTGATGGCTAGCTGCTAGCGGAGTAGGCACATAGTACAATAGAGTCAGGATACCTAGAGCCACCTGTAACATTTCACAGTGTCAGTAACGGTACATACACAATATGAAGATATTTTTATTAAACACATATACATTAATATTCATTTGATAAATATGAACAATGATGCTATAATACAAAAGACGTAGATAGGTTACATGGACTCCAAAAGTGGCACCCCCAAAACTGCTAATTAGCCAACCCGGATTTGGTCAAATAATATGAAAAGTAATGTTACAGAACCAACAATGTCATGCAATGCCTATTGCGCATTCAAAATTCTAAAATCTTTTAATAATCCAAACGTTTTTTATAATATACAGGATCATGTGATGACGCAGCCACCCAGTTTTAATCATCGTTTACATTTATTAAAAGCAATAATATATAATTCATCATTTTCAGATTTATAATTATAAAATGTTGGCGATCTTTTTAAATAAATATGTTCTCATGTACATGATTCAAGAAAAACGAAATTCGAAAAAAGCAAACATCATTTTTTACTGTCTAATCCCATTAGGTATCAATCATATATTTTTTAAATGTCTGTTCTGTGGAATTAATTACTAATATTCTATGAATTAGTCACGGATTCGCTTAAAATGTAGTAAGAAATTGAAATTGACCAATCACAATGATTTAGAGAGCTATGTGATTTGTTAGTTTGAAATGCAATTATGTTTTACATTGCATAGCGACGCGATGTATATTTGTCTCACTTTGTAACGTTGTAACTGGGACAATATTTTACTTAGATTAGTACTAAGGTAGCCTATCTACCTCTTTTGTATTATATAATATCATTGAATATGAATAGAAATTTCATACAAGTAATAAACATAAACATTTTAATATGATTTAATAAATAAAATTATACAATGGATTGATTGGAAAATAAAATCGATAGAATTATTCAGTGTAATCAAACTAATGTATATTTTATCACTTTTCTTTGGACATAACCACATATTATCATCGCATCAATGAATTAAATACTAAGTCTACTTCAATGATGCAAGAATACACGAGTTTGTCTTCTGAGTCCCAGGTTCAAAAATTTAAAAGCTAAACATTCTTAAATTTTAAGAATGTTTTTTTTTTAATTTAGCTTGGAACCTAGATTTTACTGGGTCCTCCCCTCTTGTCGAATGGCATCTATAATACAAATCTAACAGTATTGGTTTGGGGCTCCACTAATAATAAAAAAAATTAGAATTAGGTAGGTATGTAAAAAATAAAAAAATATCACATGTTATACTAGTTGTTGCCCACGATTTCATTCGCGTAGTCTTTTATTTGCTATTAGCGACCCACCCGGGTTTAGCACGGGTGAAATTTTTGTGAAAATAAAATTCAGCCCTTGTTACTCGCTGATAACCTCGCTGTAGCTTTGGATAACTGAAAGAATTTTTGAAATCTGTTGAGTAGATTTTGAGTTTATCCATTACATACAAACAATTTTTTTCTCTTTATTATATTAGTATATATTAAATAATTCAGAAACCTCGGATGAACACTGAACAACTAACCAAAGTTTCATCACAAAGTTCACTTTCTAAGCTGCCGCACTAGTTTTTCGAAAGTTGCGCAGCCGTATTCTGCGACAATGGGCTTGTTCACCATTTTTTTTAAATTTCATATAATATCGTAAAATAATAAAAGTTTTCATTTACTATTTATTAAACCCCCCTTCCCGACACTTGCACACTTTTACATACTTTTTGAATATTTTTGGTATTTTTGTACTGCGCAGTCAGTGAAAAAATTGGCAATGATCACAATCGGATGAATGGTTTACGAACGCATAGAGGGCGAACATACAAAGAAACATTCATTTTTATAGTATACATATATGGATGTAGATACCTCAAAGTCAAAAGTTAAATCAATTTAAGTAAATCCAATTGGAAGGTATGTTTGAACGTAAAATCTACTATAGTTCGGCTCGAAAATAAAACTTGGACACTGATAAGAACCGACAAGAAACTGTCAAGTATCATTTTTTCAACATTATTCTACAATAGTTATTAACCGACTTCAAAAAAAGAAGGAGGTTCTAGATTCGTCTGCATGTATTTTTTTATGTATGTTCACCGATAACATCGTGAATTGTATACCGATTTCGAAAATTCTTTTTTGTCTGAAAGGGTATACTTCCGAGATGGTCCCATTTAAATTTCACCGGTATTGGAGCTCGGACTTCGAAGATATACCATATAACACCAAGCAATGCGAATTGGTTATGAATTTATAATCATTATATTGATGATTATCTTGTATGTCGTTGTGCTTCAGAATTTAAAAAAAATTAATTGTAGACCTGCCCTAGATATTTATTTAGGGCAAGGTCTCTAAAGGGAGAAATAAAGTAATTTAAAAAAAATATTTAAAATACAATATTCATAGTCAGTAAATGCATGTGCAGAAAGTTATTTCCAGACTATTGCCTTTTCTTCAATTAAATCACTAATTTGGTAGAATGCTTTTCCTATCAGTGTACGTTTGATATCAAGATTAAATCTCTTTTCCGTTAATTGAATAATTTCTAGACGAATTTTACTATAAAAACAAACGCAGTTGCCCAAAAATGATCCGCTTGACTTTTGTAATTTAAATTTAGGAATAATTAGCCGATCACGACCACGAGTTTCCATACCGTTAATAATCACCTTTTTTAAATAGATCTATATTTTTTTAGTATATATTATGTTATCAAATATGTATAATAAGGGTAAGGTGAGTACATCAATGTCTTTAAAACGATCTCTCAGCGACTCTCGTGCTTTCATACTGTAGATGGTATGTATTGTCCTCTTTTGTAACATAAAGATAAATTCCATATGCGCTGCTGATCCCCACAGTAATAGCACGTAATAGGCCATAAAACATAAGGCTATGGAAATAAGTACCTGTGTCCAAGCCATAGCTGCGGACGCATTGACAACCCTTCTCGCCATAGGAGACAGCGGCTTTCCCCGTGAAATAAGCCACAAGCCGGTGACCACAGCCAGCGTAGTCGTGCCCAGCACTCTGTGGTCGAACTGTACCGTCGTCGGGTTCTCGGTAAAGTTGCGTAGCATTGGACTAAACGCTAGTATATCGTCCGGTATCCAATTATCACCCATTTTGGGGAAGGAACTGTACACCAAGCCTGCATCGAGACCAGCTACAAAGGCTCCTAAAAAGGCAAGGTAATTGAAGATTTAATACATCTGCCTCCTAAGCACAGGTCCTATATTCAATCTCTGGCCAGTTTATGAAATGATTGGCTTGAAGTTTAGCTATTACTGAGTTCTGCCTCAATTTGTTGTGTCTTGTGTGAGATCCATAATAAGCTTAAGACCTTACCTTGGGGCGTATTTGTTTAAGATATTAAACTTAGGTAAAAATTAATAATTTTAGAAGATAAAAATAAGTACTGGTTTTTTTACGTTTCAAAGTTAAATTCCAGTAATTTTGAAATTAATTGAACCAGATAATTCATCTTTTATTTGTATAACAAAATCACTTTCACTTTAAGCTATTCAATAATTAGATATGCACATAAATTATTGCATATAATCTCTTTAAAGGGCAAAAGAAAAGTAATAGGCAGCAGTAACTACCTTTCTCTTTTCTATTATATTTTTGGTTTGCTTGTATTATAAATTATCTAAAACTAGCTAATAATTATTTTTACTTTTTTCAAAATACCTGTTGGGCAAAAAAAAACTGAAATAAAGAAAATACCAGAGACGGCAGTAAAGAAAGCCATTGCTTTCGCAGCATGAGCCCAAGCAGTGACACTCTTCAAATTTTTAATTCTCTGGAATGTAGCCTCCATTGGAAATGGCCGGAGCATACGTAAACTTCCAGCCAATAGGCCAGCATACAGTATGAAGGCAAGGCTTAAATGAGCTGCAAGACGGTACTGTGACACGCGAGGAACATCGGATGGACCTTGAAAGCGATCTTCTAATCCAGATTTCACCATATACCAGCCCATTAAACCCTAAAAAACATATGAGAAAATATAATGACTTAGAATGTAATATAGTCACATTTAAAAAATTATGAATAATTAGCTGTCCGCTCCCGGTCCACCCATGTTAAACTTTGTATTTATGTGAGATGAAAAGTATTCTAGATTACTCTCAAAAAGTCCTCCACCTACAAATGAGTCTCGTCAAAATCAGTTCAGCCGTTTTGGAGATTAGCTCAGACAAATAAATAGACAGACATACGGAAACTTAAAAAATGTGAATTTAGGTTTTAGTAATGGTAATGTGCCATGCTAGTTACTAAGTAAGCTTAGGAAAAAGTCTTTTGCGAAATCTCAGACATACATTTAAATTGTTTTTGTGTATAGATGTCAGTTATATGTCATCAATAAATTATGGATTCACCTGGGCTGCAACTAAGGCGCAGTAAACACCAACGCGAATTTTCATACCCTTGTCGAGATAACCTTGAAGCCAAAAGAAAGTTGCCGGCAGAAACATTACCGCACCAATAGCACGGCCCCACGTGCGGTGAGCGAATTCCATCCACCAGATCCATTTAAATTCCGAAAGGGTCATATGTTGATTTTTACTAAAATTCATAAAAGGGTTTTTACAATAGTAGGGTTTTAAATTAACCAGGCTTTTAAAAAAAATAGTGTGATTTAAACGTACTATTTGAATTCTGGATATTCTTTATATTTCTCAAATTCTCTTTGCCACTCCTGTTCTGTAGTTGGCATTTTTTCTCCTGCTAATCTCCAATGTACCATTGATAAGCCTGATTCTGTTAGACGTGTAACTCCACCTAAATAATGACAACTTTTACTTATAGATATAAAAGATACGAGTTGCGGTTAGACTGTTCATACACTTTTTAAAAATTATTTTATTAATTTCATTTTAACATTAAAGCTTAATTATACACCTATTAGATACAAAATGCAAGCAAAAAGAAACAATTTTGCACTTGAAATACATATTTATTTTTACATATGAAAAAAGTTTACAATATGTCATGAACAATATAAAATTAAAATATATCACAGTTACATTAGGTATCTACTATATAAAAACCATTTTATGCAGAATTTAATATAAGAATTAATTTTAATTATAGAAATATAATTTCAACATTGAGATTAGGTTCATAGACTTTCACTTCTTCAGACAGCATGTCTCATACTACAAAGAGAGCCCAATAAAATCAAATAAAATGTACATTAAATAATATAAATTAAAATAAAATACAGATTACCAGATTTAAGCTTATCGGCTATCATTTCGGCCATCCATCCATCATCCTTATTATCTATCATTCGGCCATAGGCCGATCAGCTTATTTGGTAATAAATGTATGACGGAGTAGCACGACAGTAGTATTGTAAAAATGAAGAAAGAAATGCGTAGATGATTCGGGCATATAGAAAGAATGAGTGATGAAAGGCTGATGAAGAAAATCTAGAGCAAAAGTGAGTGGTATCAGTAACGAAGAAAAACCAAGGTTGACTTGCAAAGATCAAACAGAGTGTTAGCTAATGGGAAAGTCAGAATCACCCGCATACCTAGGCGAAAATGAGCGTGGAGAATGATGAGAATTGAGGGTGAAGGAAGTATATAAGGACCGCAAAGCTTGACCGCTCCATCCCCTCTGACTAGCCCGTTAGGGATACAACGTAAAAATATGTACTTACGCATGTATGTATGTACTATCGCGGAAAGTGAATGTTTAGCAGTTCAAAAAACCTTTGAATTTGCCGTGTAATAGACTGTTTTATCGTCTCGACAAAGTCAGCAAATTGAAGTTTCTATTGGTGTCTGTCATTTCTAAATTCAAAATTGAAAGATAAACGTACGGGATACCAATCGGTAATCTTCGTATTCCGAACGAATGACGAGAATCAACAGTAAATAAAAGTTAACTGCAATTTATGGATGCGTAGTCAAACTTGGAACCCTTATGATTTGGTCGTAGGTCACGAATAAAAATTTAAGTCACTTCATAATTTGTGTTAATTGTTTAAGTTAATTATATAATAATAGACAAATACTAAGAAAAATTTATTAGATGTTCGGGATACCGATAATCAACTAAGATATTCCAAACAAACACAAATGACGAGAAATTGCTTTGTTAGCGACTACGATAGTTTTATGATGGACTATGTCATTTAATATCGATTTATGATTCGATAATAAATAAAATTAAGACAGAGTCACAATAAACTGATGGTATCATTGTTAAACTGGGTGTATCCTACTATTCTTGCAATGGGAAGATAGAACTCCAATCCGATTGAGATTTATAGTTGCAATGACTCACGTAAGCAACAATGACTCATTGTTCAACTACTCAAAAATCAGAGAATATTTTTACATAGTCAATTCGAGTTATTATTTTTCACGAACTAGATCAAAACAAATTCTAACTATATATTATAAATTCGAACGTTTGTTTGTCCTTCTTTCACATCCTTTCGACGTGAGAAAGTAAGTGATTCCCACGGGAAACTGAGTTCATGCGGACGAAGTCGCGGGCGGTTGCTACTTAATAATAAACCGAAGTTAAAAATAAGGTATTCAAAGTTTTTCACTCAAAAATACTCAAAATCCCAATGAACGGAACCATACACTTATAAATTGTTCGCATCGACCTACCGACATACTTTCGACTTTTTTACTCATCAAGGAAAGATTTTACTGCAAATTTTAAAATTTAATAGGTAGAGGTAGATAAACCATGGAAACCGCCTTAGCGTATTATATTGTCTTTAAAGGAAACCGCGACACAAAAAAGTACGACATGTCAATCATGTCTGTAAAAATTTAAGGAAAAATTATTTTATTTATTTCATTTAGAAAATGCCTCCTGCAATTGGTACTGAGGATCGTTATAGAATTATTACTCTGCACCAACAAGGGCGAAGTATTAGTGCCATATCGATCGACACATGTTTCTATAGCTTCAGTTAGATCTAGGAAGCAGGATGTCTGTAATGTAAATTCATTGAATTTGTAAAACATATTGGACATCCGACATTCTGCTACCGCAAAAAAGAATTAACCTTTTTTCATTTGAAATGTTTTGCGCAATCGGAGGAATGCACGCATTTATTTTCTCTCTCGACTGCATTACTATCGAGAGTAGTTTCTAATGTGATTGATGAAGTTGTTTTTATTTTTGTTACCCTTGTTTTTATTTTTGTGATATTTAAATAAATGTTCGGAAATTAAACGAATTTAATTTCTTATTATTTTTAGTTAAGTCATGCATGACTTAGAAATAATTTTGAAAGTAGCCTTATTTTTTTTTCATACATGAGGAAATACCAACCGGTGTTTCCTCATGTTGGACCAACATGAGGATGAGGACCAACAACATGAGGAAAAGAATACAAATGTTGTATTCATTTCAAGGTTGGACCTTGAAATGAATACAAATTTGAATTTCAAAATTGGAGGCACCATCTCATCACCTGCAATTCGTGTCTTTCTATTTGTCATCAATCATGTTATCTGGTGATTGTATAATATGGCCAATTTAAAGTTACGCCCAACCTGCTAAACTTTCCCTTTCTCTGATAGTACATGTGCGACACATGTACAAATGTGTCAGCTTATCTGATTTACCTCACCTTACTGTCATGAGTTATGGCGTCTGGAGTTCAAGTTTATGATTAGGTTCTTATAATTGTTGTTATTTTTTTATAAAGAATTCTTTTTTATATAATATTTTATAGCTAATAGTTTACACATCATTAAAATTTAATATATCCTCTTATACTGTAACACTAAGACTTTGTTTCGTAAAAGAAAATACAATATAAACCCTCGACCAAAACAAAGAATTGTGACCCTTTATTTACTCCCATTTGTCCTCTTAAGTGCTAAATTCACAACATAATAAATACTATAAAGTAATATTAAATATCCAGCAACCATACCTAATACTACAGCTGTAAACACCATACCACTGCATCCCAACAACCAGTAGCCAACTGCTTTAGAATTCTTAGGTTTCGGTGTATTAGAAGAAAACCGAACTATGATATTGTTGGACTTGAATACCTCCCCAAGCTATAAAAATTAAAGGTTTTATTAAAGACATATTCTACTAAAACACATACAAAATAAATTGTTTCTAATGTTGCTTCATGAATTAAAGTACTAAAAGCTAAGTATCAAATCTATTTACAATCTATTTACAGTAGAATCCACTTATAATGAAATTGAAGGGACGTGTGGACGTCATACGAAGCATAGTCTTAGAAAATTAATGACTTCCTATTTTTGTTACGTATTTAGTTCGATAGAGAAAAACTACAAATTGTATTAATCTAACCCAAAGATCACCCAAATGTCGTCCCAGGAAAAGGGGTGGGGAGGGTTACGAAAAAGAGCAGGTGTTAGGAATTGTGTCAGTCACTATAACCAGACATAATTTCTGAAAAATATGTCATAATAAGCGACTTGTCACTATAAGCTAACAAGTGAAGTCATTATATCTGAAAGATATAAAGAATATTTTATGTGAAAACCAAATTTCACACTGCAGTTACTTCATATTAAGCAGTTAGTCAATATAGGCGGAGTCATAATAAAAGGATTCCACTGTAGTTACTAAATGATATACCCTATCTTTACATCTATACAACATATAAATACAATAGAATTGTCCGCCTGTGATCTCTAAATAAAGGCGTTTTCATAACCTTATATGGTTATTTGCACATAATTAAAACTCAAACATGCTTTTTTAACATTTTGATGGGACTTTAGGACAGGTACAGGACTTTTCGGAGAGTTATCTAGGATACTTTATACAATAAAAATTCCAACATTAATATGGATGAAACTATGAGGCACAGCTAAATAACTACTGCTTCCTGTTTTGAGACTTGCCAGCGATTGTTAACTAGTTCTTGGGAGCTAAATCTATACCTGTGTAGATGTTTTCAGTGTTTTCAGTATTAATCTTTCAAAAACAAAATTTCATTTTATGAAACCTTTTCTACCCAAAACGACTTCTGGTAGTACTGAAGTAATCGCCTTAGACTTCAATGTCAAATTTTTTTTTACTATTCCAAAGTCTTATTATATCAATGAACAAATTTTATCAGTGACACCTCAAAAATACACCTCATTAAGTATAAAAACATATAGGCAGTATGTATTGTAAAGTGCATAATTTTCTTATAGTTCTGATAGTCATTATTTTGAATTACCTTCATTTTGTACTTCTGATGTTATTTTCCAACAATATTGTCATAATAATAAATTGTCATTATCGAGAGAATATTATAATAATAATTGCCTCATGTTATGAAATGCAGTAATACACATAATTATATGAAATGACTTCACTATAATTTCTCTTCCCTATAACAATTATAAAATATCGTACCTTAGATACTGTCAAATTATTTAGCCTAGTTTTGCCAACATTGTGTCTTAAGGGTGTTATTAATTGTCTTGTAACTAAATTACCACTGAAACCACTTTTTGTAAATGTGAACAATTTATTCGGAGTAGTTCTCATTCTCATGGATTGCATACACCGGCAAAACTGTGTTAAACTCCACATTCTCCTGAAAACCAAGCCAAGATTTAAAATCCAAATTCCATTTTTTATTATAGTATTATTAGCTACTCAAGTAATATCCACAGTTCTAGATAGTATGCCCTCAATTATCACTTTTTGAGTTATATGTAATAATTAATAAATAACCTCAAAGAGCGGCACTAGATTTTATTGACAAGACTAGGTTTACAATTTAATATTGTAGAATTTTTATATATTATCTGTTTTTCAATAAAATTAAAATTATTAAAATTAGATTTTACAGCATAAAACAAGTAAATATATTAATAAGTCAGCATAAAACATGTAAACATATTTATAATTCAGTTTAGACCACAAAGCACCTTGTTAAGATTTAAGACACTTGAAAACAACTTGAAAATTAAAAGTAACAAAAACTTTAATTCGTGATAAGCTTTACACAGGTTGAAGCTTCAAGCTATGGCTTCAAGATACTCTTCTTGTTATAAACAAAGAGAATATAATCACTTGTTTTAATTTCAGTTTTCCTGAAATATTGTGTAAATTTATATCTATTTAGTAGAAGTGAAATGTAATTTTCTAATAAACAACAAAGAGAATGTAGTGGAAGGAGTATGATATGAATGGACTGGCTAGTGGCTACTGGATTACAATAAGTACTAGAAAGAGAAAGCTTAATTGGCACTAGCAGTGTGAGTAAACGTGAAAGGATATTTTTCTTTCATCCTTGTCTGCGTATGACTTTTTAGCGACCACCATTAATGTCAGTACGATATTGGTGCTAAACGAATGGCTGGCGCCCAAAGTATTTCATTTTCATTCGTAAAAACGTATCTCTTGATTTCACGGGCTTTAAGGGACTGTTATATGATGTGCTAAAGACTTAACAAATGGTAAGGCCATAGTATACTGCGGTCTAAGCTGTTCTAAGACTACATAATTTTTTTTAAGAGTAATCCATGGAAGTAATGGCCGCTTTTATAATTTTCCGTTTAACGTTTTTATCGCCACTTTTTTACCTTCCACGGTACAATGGGCAAGCAAAGTGTATGCAGTTATATGGAGACTGGAGACGCTTTTATATTTCCGAATACGATAGCGTGATGCAGTAGCCGTTGAAAAAGCGTCTTCATCAGCGACATAATAGGGCAGCATTTTGCTTACCTATTACTTATATCGCAGGGTACAAAATACAATAGGTAAGCAAAATGATGCCCTATCATGCGGCGATAAAGACGCTTTTTCATCCTCCACGGAATGACGTTATCGTGCACGGAAATATAAAAGCGTCTTCATACAACTGCATACATTTTCCTTCCCCATTGTACCGTGGACGGTTAAAACGTGGCGATAAAAACGTTCAACGGAAAATTATAAAAGCGACCCTTGAGTAATCGTTCGTTTAGACTAAAGTAACCAGTACCGAGTAATTTTTACCCGTCTGTTTTTTTTTTTTTTAAGTTTTTGGGAAAGGAACCACTTTTATGGAAAAAATGGATAGAGCTAACTTGCCGAAAGAATTTATTACCTAATTATAAATTCCGGATGTGCTTGAGGCATTATGATCTTAGTTGTTTTCGGAAGACAAAATGCATTACTTACCCTTTTTTTTGCTTTAATTCGGAACGCCCTACCCTTTAAGTGTAAGAATTGCAAACTTTTCATAAAATGTTGGGTCTATTTTTATGATGTAGTCATTGGAAACACGATTAATGTTGGTTTTGGTTATTAAAAAGCCTTAAGTACCGCGTTTCGTTTTCGCTTTATACATCAGTGAGAACACTCTTTCTATAGACGCGTTACTATCCGGCAAACAAAATATACATAACTTACCTGGAGTTGCATTAAATACCTAGGTACACAATATTATTCACGTAAGTGATAGTTCTGTTAAAAATCAATAGAAATCAAAAAGGAGCCTATAATGGCGTTCTCATAATGAATTTATCAACAATCATTAGTTTCTTTTTCGCATTTTCGTTAGTTTTCGCATGACCGGCGAAAGTTGGCAAAATGCTGCCCGCGACGTTTTTGAAGTCGTCGGTTCATGATTGGAGGGCGCCCCATTTTGTGTAAAACTCATGCATTAAATCAAAATAATAATTAAGGTGAATCATACTAAGTAGGAAAAGATGGTAAATGACCTCTCCTGCAATCTCTTTTCTGTCTTGGGTTGACATGTTATATTTAAATAACATTAAGGATTTGTGTTGTAAGGCGATTGTGCGAAGTGAAGCGATTTTGGATGCGAGTTTGTCGGCGATTGCTTTAAGAGCGCTCTCACAAAAATAAATAACTCGAACTTAAATAAACAACGAACATCGCGCAGCGGTGATACGTTTCCGTGCAAAGTCCTCGCTTTTTAAGGCACACAGCTGCAAGACAGGGGTGCCTTATATTTCACTTCGTTTTACACTTACTTGTATAATTGAGAAAAACGTACAAGTAAGAAACGTTTTATTATTGTAACGAAATGCAAATATTAGATCAGAAAACATTTATTAAAAACATAAAAGATTATTATATTTAGGGGGTCAACTGAGAAAGCGTGCTCGTCGCGACCCCTGCCAGCCCTTTTCAGGGCTGCAATTCCTCTTCTGTGCATACCATGCGGGACAACGGCAATGATAATGTTAGGGCGTCCCCCGAAAGCGACGTACACCGGTCTGTCCCCGCTGGTGTGTGCAGAGTGCAGTTCGGCGTTGGGGACTGCCACCCAACACGCTGTGCACCTAACGGCGGGAAGTGGAGGGAGGAGTGCAGAGTAGCTGCGTGGAATGTGAGAGGTGGGATTGAGGAGAAGATGAATGAAGTGATTGATATTATGGAAGAGAAAAGATTGGATGTGCTATGTTTGAGTGAAACCAAGCGAGGCGGCAGTGAACTTGCCGACTTGCCCGGAGGAGGCATCGCTTTGTGGTCAGGGGTACCACAAGGAGATAGGGGATGCCAAGGGGTAGGCGTTTTACTGTCCTCTCGTATGGTTAATTGTATGACTGAGTATGAATGTATAAATCCCAGACTGCTCTGGGTACGCCTCAAGATTGGGTTGACAAGAATTTTTGTTTTGGCAGTATATGCCCCAGTGTCCTCTGTCGGTTTGGCTGAACTAGAGCAGTTCTGGGAGAATGTTAGAGAAGTTCTAGCGACGGTTGAAGAGAACGAAAGAATTGTTGTGTGTGGAGACATGAATGGATGGGTCGGGACAGCTCGAACAGGATTTCAGTCTGTCCTAGGCAAATATGGAGATAAGAGAGTGAATGATGCTGGTAAAATTGTGTTAGGACTGTGTATGGAAAAAGATCTTTTTGTGGCTAATACCATGTTTAGGCACAAAAGGATCCATCAGTACACGTGGGAAAGAAAGGGTGCGAGAAGCATGATTGATTTATTCCTGGTGGATAGCAGACTTAAGAAGCAGGTAATGGACACAAGAGCGTATAGAGGAGCCGATCTCGGGACGGACCACTTTCTGGTGATAACCAGCATAAGGGGTCTGTTCGCAGCATGGCGACATCGCGTAGTGTCCAAACCTGCAGCGGTTAGCCGCATTAAAAGCTGGAAACTGCAGGATGCGACCACCAGGAATGAATATGAAAGGTTATTATCCAGTAAGCTTGATGATAGATTGAAAATGACGAGCGAGGATGTTGAAGAATGCTGGCAGAACCTTAGAGATAGTATGATTGAGGCTGCGAAAGAAGTGTGTGGAATGAATAAGATTGGGAACGGCAAAAAGCGTGATGTGTGGTGGGATGATGAGGTGAAAGTGGCTGTGTATAAGAAAAAGAAAGCATGGCAAGACTACCTTGCTACTAATGACTGTGGTTTGAAAAATTTGGTGAAAGACAGGTATAAGCTGCAGAAAGCAGAAACGAAGGCACTAGTGAAAGAGAAGCGTGAAAGGTGTAGGGTGTTAGATGAAAACAAGATGTCGGACAACTTCGAGGAAAATTCCAAATTATTTTGGAAAGAAGTACGTAAGATCCGAAGTGGTCCGGCACCTTGCAGAATGAATAAAGTGCGTTCGAAAGAAAACAACCTGCTTACAAATAAAAAGGATGTTCTGCAGCGATGGAGTGAATACCATGGAGAACTGTATGAGAGTGGCGACTCCGTCTCTGATACTGAGAGCGATTCTAATGAATTGCCACACTCGGGCCAGGGACTGGAGGATGCCATTAGTATGAAAGAGATTGAGAAAGTGATAAGAAGTTTGAAATGTGGAAAGGCTGCGGGAAATGATGAGGTGACTGCTGAGATGATCAAGTATGGTGGTCCTAGGGTCTGGGATGCCTTCTGTGCACTCTGCAACCTTTGTTGGCAGAAGGGGGAGTTTCCAGAGAACTGGCGCACGGCAGTCATAGTACCTCTGTATAAAGGGAAAGGTTCCTACCTAGACTGTGCGTGCTATAGGGCCATCAGCTTGGTCAGCTTAGCGAGTAAAGTCTATACTAAAGTATTGACTGAACGTATGAAAGGCGTTTCAGAAAGATATTTGTGGGAGGCGCAAGGTGGATTCAGGAACGGTAGGGGTTGTATGGATCAGATTTTCTCGCTTAGCGTTATCGTGGAAAGGTTTCTGGCTTTAAGTCGGAAAGTTTTCTGCGCTTTCGTGGATCTAGAGAAAGCATTCGATAGAGTAGTGCGGAAGAAACTGTGGAGTCTTCCTGAATATGGCGTGGAGGGCTCCTTACTGCAGGCTGTGAGGTCATTATATCGAGACCACAGAGCCTGTGTAAGGATAGACGGTGACATGTCGCCCTGGTTTGAAGTCTGTTCTGGTGTCAGACAGGGCTGCGTGGCTATTCGTGCTGTATTTGGACAGTTGCCTCCAGAGATTGAAAGGTAATATGAGTGGTATGGGATGTGGTGACACAGTGGTAAACTGCCTATTGTACGCTGACGACGCTGTGCTAATAGCACCATCAGAAGCAGAGTTGCAGACACTAGTCACGTGCATGAAAGAAGATTGTGAAGTAAAAGGATTGAAAATGAATGTGAACAAAACTAAGGTTCTGGTGTTTGAAAGAGAAGCGGTACAAACGAAATGTGTGATTTGTGTAAATGGAAAATATCTAGAACAGGTGAATGAAATTGTGTACCTGGGGAGTGCGTTTTCGAGGGATGGAAGATGTGAGTTGGATGTGGAGAGACGGGTAGCAGCTGGCAATAAAGTGAACGGTGCTCTGTCCGCATTAGTGGGTAGTGTGAATATATCTAACACTGCTAAAATGGCCATCCACAATGCGGTGTTGGTGCCAACTTTGTTGTACGGTAGTGAGGCCTGGATATGCCCAAAATCGAGTGAAAGTATGTTAAATGCTGTGGAGATGCGGTCTCTCAGAAATATGTGCGGTGTCACGCTTGCTGACAAGGTAAGCAATGATGAGATACGCAGTATGACAGGGTTGCACAACAGTGTTATTGTAAAAATGAAGAAAGGAATGCTTAGATTGTTCGGGCACATGGAAAGAATGAGTGATGAAAGACTGACGAAGAAAATATACAGAGCGAAAGTGAGTGGTAAAAGAAGCCAAGGAAGACCAAGGCTGACTTATGAAGATCAAATAGCCAGAGTGTTAGCAGACGGAAATGTCAAAAGCACTCGCATACCTAGGCGAAAATATGTGAGGAGAATGATGAGATTTGATGAAGCGAAAGAGGTGTGTAAGGACCGCGACTCCCGGCGCTCCGTCCTCTCTGACTACCCCGTTGGGGATACAGCGTGAAGTTATGTTATGTTATAAAAGATTATTGATATCTTTGAATGTTAATATTTATAAATATAAAAGTAAGGGTGGCTTGCACCAACTATTTAAACTCGATTTAAGGATTTGACATCTCGCTTGCACCAGTCATTTAATAGTTGAAGCAAGCGTGATGTCAATTCCTTAAATCGAGTTTAAATAGTTGGTGCAAGCCACTCTAACTATTTTATCCTTTCATGTTCCGAGCTAATAATAAACTTCTACAAAATCCCCCCCCTAAGAAAGCTGGAATATAACATTCTAGAAAATGACACCCATGTCAATTTATCTAAAAATGTAATATTAGCCATCTTGGATTTAGAAATAAACGTCGATTTCATTATTAGCACCCTGAGAAACATTAGGATATGACATATGACACCCATGTCAATTTATCTAAAAAAGTAATATCCGCCATTTCAGATTTAAAAATTAAAGTCATTTTCTTAATCAGCACCCCGAAAAACCTAGAATACGACACCCGCGTGAATGTATCTAAAAAAGTAATATCCACCATCTTCGATTTGAAAATAAACAGCATTTTCGTAATCAGTACCCCAAAATACCTAGACTATGACACTTATATCGACACCCATATCGATTTATCTAAAAAAGTAATATCCACCATCTTAGATTTGATAATGAACGTTGTTTTCATAATCAGCACCCCGAAAAACCAAGAATATGACACCCGTGTCAATTTATCTAAAAAAGTAATATTCGCCATCTTTGATTTGAAAATGAACAGCATTCTCGTAATCAGCACCCCGAAAAACCTAGAATATGACACATATCGATCTATGTAAAAAAGTAATATCCGCCATCTAAGATTTGAAAATGAACAGAATTTCGTAATCAGCACCCCAATGAACCTGGAATATGACACCCATGTCAATTTATAAAAAAAGTAATATTGGCCATTTTGGATTTGAAAATAGAAGTTATTGTCATTGAACAGCTTTGAAATATCCACAAAATCACTAGATTGAAAGAAATATATGATGTAATCCTATAATAAAAAGGAATGGGAATACACATATTTCGTCTCTATCGGTACGCTCAATGGCAATTGACAGACATAAGAACCAAACAAATCTTTGTTCGTTAGTACTTTTCAGTTTTTAAATTATTTTTGATCTTTACAAGTAAAAAAATAATATAAAATTTTTGTGAGATAAGAGCAAAGGCCGGTTTGAGCGAAAAAGACTATAGCGGACACATCAACACGACATCTACTAGTAGTAGATCTGTAGAAATAAATATTTTTATATAAAACAAGGAACAACATTGTAAATGTAAATATTACCTAAAAATTTGCAGACAGCGACAGCCACGCGATCTCTGCGCGACCAGTGATTAATTGTAATAAAAAATTAGTATCATTGTATGACGACTGCGTATCTTTTATTCTATGACCGTAAAATTCACTTTTCGCAGCAGATTTGGTGCCACTATACAAATTACATTACACAAATTCTTTTGTTTTGACGGCAGTTATCGCGCGATATTGGCTGTCGCATGCTCTCTTCAACTTCTTGGTTATAATAGTCCGTTTGTTCTTTCTCTGTCTTTCGTTTTCGTTTTCTTTATTAAGCAACATACAATTCCAGAGAATTGTAAAACAAAATCGATAATGAACAATGGCTGTCACGTAAATAACCAATGAATTTATTAACCAACTTCAAAAAAAGGAGGTTATCAATTCGACTGTGTTTTTTTTAATTTTTTTATTTGTATCTTTGTTATCTCATAACTCCGTCATTTATGAACCAATTTCAAAAATTCTTTTTTGTTTGGTAGGTAATACTTCAGAGGTACCAATTGCAAGGTATTTTTGAACGTAAAATATATTTCATTTCGGTTCGAAAAGAAACCTGGGACACTGAGAAGAACCGTCAAGAAACTCAGTCAAGTATCATTTTTATCATAATTCTAAAATAGTTATTAACCGACTTAAAAAAAGAGGAGGTTCTAGGTTCGTCTGCATGTATTTTTTTATGTATGTTCACTGATAACATTGTGAATTGTGTACCGATTTCGAAAATTGTTTTTTGTCTGAAAAGGTATACTTCCGAGGTGGTCCCATTTAAATTTCAGCGGTATTGTCAAAATCAAAGTCAAAGTCAAATTAATTTATTCAAGTAAACCCAATCACAAGGTATTTTTGAACGTCAAATCTACTTTAGTTCGGTTCAAAGAGAAGAGAAAAGAAAACCTGGACACTGAGAAGAACCGACAAGAAACTCAGTCAGGTATAATTTTTTCAACATCATTTTACAAAAGGTTTATTAAAATACAATATTCAGAGAGCCAGTAAATGCATGTGCAGAGAAAATCATTTCCAGACTATTGTTTTATCTTCAACGAAATCGTTTATTTTATAGTATGACTGTCTAATCAATGTACGTTTTATAACTAATCTAAATATATTTTCTGTTAATTGAGTGACTTCTTGAGGAACTTTATTATAAAAACAAACGCAGTTACCCAAAAATGAAACATTTGACTTATGTAATTTAAATTTTGGAACAACCAATTTATCACGACCTCGGGTTTCCATACCACCAATATCGCCTTTTTTTGTAAATCGATCTATATTTTTCCTCGTATACATAATAATTTCAAAGATGTATAAGGACGGCAAGGTCAGTACATCAATGTCTTTAAAACGATCTCTTAGTGATTCTCATGCATTCATACTGTAAATAGCACGTATCGCTCTTTTTTGTAAAATAAAAATCGAGTTAATATGCGCCGCTGATCCCCACAGCAAAAGACCATAGGACATTAGGCTATGAAAATATGCGAAGTACACCAACCTAGCCGTATCCGCATCCGTCAATTGCCTAATGCGTCTAATGGCATATATCGCGGAACCGAGCTTACTAGCTAATGCCACGATATAATCCGCCCATTGCAATTTACTATCTACTATTAAACCAAGAAAACTGGCAGACCTAACTAATTCTAACTGTTTCCCACCCAATTCTATTTTATCATGGATTCTGGGTACATTAGAAAGGGAAAATTTAATACATTTGGTTTTTTGTGCATTCAGTAGTAAATTATTAACAGCAAACCACCCCGAGACGTCCGCCAGGATCCCGTTCACCCAGGTAATATCTAAGTTCTTTCTGTCCAGTTTAAATAGCAATGAAGTGTCATCAGCAAATAATACTATTTTGCATAAGTTCCTGAGCATAAATGGGAGATCATTAATGTAGACTAGAAACAGAAAAGGTCCCAAAATTGATCTTTGGGGAACGCCCATTCTTAACCTCGAACCAACAGACAAAATCCCATTGACACTCACTTTTTGCTCCCGGCCAGACAAATACGAGACCACGAGATCAAGAGCGTTACCACAAATTCCATAGTATTTAAGCTTGCAAATTAAAATTTCGTGACTAACACAATCAAAAGCCTTGGAAAGATCGCAAAAAACACCAATGGCATCCTGAGATCCCTCCCAAGCCCGAAGTCTTGATCAAGCTTGCTCCCGCATGAGTTGTAGACCGCCCTCTCGTAAACCCGTACTGTTGACCGTGAAACACCCCGTAAATGTTAAAATGTGCTAGCATTTGATTGAGTATTATTTTCTCGAATATTTTACTCAATGCTGGCAATATTGACAATATTTACTGTTTCATTAAATTGAGAAACACCCCTTGATCGACACATTTATTAAATATAATAATAAAGGTATTACACTGTGCCAGATATTACTCTGACACAGCAAATTGTAACCTTGTGCGCGATCTACTAATGAAATATCTGCATCGTTGCAAAGGAAATTGTCACGTACATATCCGATATAAATAGCTGTAAGAATTAGTATAAGACATGAGATGTAACCGACAGCTCTATGGGGTAGACACGCCGCACAGTACCAATATAATATCTACCGCAAAGTCCACAGTATTATTTTACCAACATGAAGAAGCCCGAGATAATCATTGCAACAGTGGTGACCCCGACAAACGTCACGCAACCGACGTTCCGACACACGTCACGCAACCGCGGACCCGACATACGTCACACAACCGAATAACAAAACATCGGAAACCTCAAGTAAGAAGTTAAAATAATACTGTGGCATTCATGCTGCACCGCTTGCATCTCATCACCTAACGTCTGTCACGTTGGTACTGGCTTCCCAGAAGCGGGTCTCACCAGTACTAACACAGAAGAGTGGCATCATAGGACACGTTAGGTTAACCATACTATACAACCAACAACAACATCAACAACAAAGAACCTGCATTATAACACCGCAGACAAGTTAACAGCTGTCAGAAAAATCATGACGCAAAACTTAATGTAAAATAATAATGCATTTGCTGTTAGGACTGCGCATCTAGCAAAAAAATTCAACCAAAAATGCCAGTAATGCACAATAAATACATTGACATCCGACGCTGCATTCGCCGTCGCAACATCTAAATCAAGGTTAAGGAACAGGCCACTAAATACAAAAAAAATTGTTCAGAAAAGAAGAGAACAAGTGAATCACAAAACAAACAAACAAATAAAACTATAATCAACGCAGAACACGCGGATCTTTGTGCCAATAACTCACTCAATCGCCTTATAATTATAACCAACAGAAAAAGTGGTATAAAAAGGTTGATACTGAGGCTAATAAACACAAACAATGTGTAAAACATGTGCAACATGCGCAAACGATTAGTTATTCGCTGCACACGATTGATCGTCGATACACTTGCTAAAAAAGCATGATCGGCACGAACAAGGAAACAAATATGGAATAATAACCAACATTAAATATAATGTGATATTTAAACAAAGCTAGTTTTCTACGGTTATCATGTAACGAGCCCAGGAATCAGCTGAACAAAAGCAAAATCAACAATTATAAATGAGTACATAAGCGAGACTCAAACGATAATTTATAACAACACAATATAACATGTTCCTGTAAATAGCTGACGCACCATCACACAAGTCGTCGCGAAAATATAACAATGCCTACACCGCTTGATTTTTGCAAACACGACAAAACGATGTGTCAGCAGTTAACTGCATAATAATCTTTTTATTAACATAATTTAAGTATCGATGTTATTTAAGTCAATTAAATATTTAAGGTAATAATATATTTAGATATAATTTTATATAGAATAAAAAATAAATAAAAATTTAATTAAGGGGGGAGTACTGTGCCAGATATTACTCTGACACAGCAAATTGTAACCTTGTGCGCGATCTACTAATGAAATATCTGCATCGTTGCAAAGGAAATTGTCACGTACATATCCGATATAAATAGCTGTAAGAATTAGTATAAGACATGAGATGTAACCGACAGCTCTATGGCGTAGACACGCCGCACAGTACCAATATAATATCTACCGCAAAGTCCACAGTATTATTTTACCAACATGAAGAAGCCCGAGACGAATCATTGCAACATACACCAATCATGACATGAAATGATAGTCCCCATAAATCTTCACTTTTCTTTTTATGTAATTGCTTGAAAATTTTTTCTATCTCAAGTGAAGATGTGTACCTAAATTGAAAATTAGGAAGCCATTTTCCAACATTTTTTCTCAAAAACGTCTCTGCTGTTTGCGAAGACGCTCCCAAACCATTCCTTATTTCTATAGGTGTATTCGAAAAATAATTTTCAAAAGCATTAGCAACCTCAATTTTATTAGTAACAACCTTATTACCAATTTGTATTGAAAAATCTTCGTTATTTCTATTTCGTTTACTACCAACTTCTTTATTAATAGTGTTCCATGTAGCCTTTATCGCATTGTCTGACTTTTTAATACTTTTTTAAATATTTTCGAATAAGTGCGAACATAGTTATGAAAATTTTCATCTGCAGTGTTCGATTTTTCATCATATAACTCATAAGGCCTATCCCTACTTCTTTTTATGCCCTTCGTCGCGCAATCCGCAAAACGTAACTTGTTATTAACGACAACTTTCTTTTTCTTTGGACAATTCTTATTAAATATTTTGGATAGGTTTTTGACTAAAGATTCATACATGATGTTTGGATCATCAACCAGAAGAGCCGTGTTTGCAAATTTGGCTACATCATGAGTAAAATTTTTTAGCCTACTCTCTCCCAATGGCCTAAATTCAAATATTTGTTCTGATTTATTAACAAAAAGTACATACATATGTTAATATTTACAAACTTAAAACTACACATTATCTTAAATAATAAACTTCCTCAAAGTTGCCGCTTAGAAAGCTGTCATTGCTCAAGGTACCTAGCAGACTGGCAGCATTGCCTCTTTGAATAGCCAAACTGATTCGTTGGCGGAAGAAGCTGCCAGCCCGGCGGTCTCCCGAAGCCTCGACCAGTCTCTTACAAATATCAGAAACCAGTCGATGGGCTTCGGGGCCCCAGGGACCCAAAGTTTCGACTGCAAAGGGCGTAAATATGAAACTCTCAGAGAGAGTCGCATACTTACGCCGCTTCAAGTTCTCGGCAGTGCTGGCCGCGGCACCTGCTGACTTGGAAGTCGCCGGCACATGGGAAACAGCAAGTGTATCGACACAAGTGGCATCCCACACCAGCGATCTTCCAAGTTTCCAAGGAATGAGCGTCAAACCATCCGGTCTCCTGCCGTCGCTGCGCACAATACCTACAGGTTCTAAGACTGCAGGAACGCCAGCGGCGACAAGAGCCCGCCGAATGACGTCATTCAAGGCAGCATGTCGTGACATGCGGCCCGCACTACGTAAACAGGATAAACCGTGGTGACCTAGTACATCGACGAGATCACCACAGCGGCAACACAAATCAGCGTTCTGATTTATGTTTCATGTCCTCTATTTTTATTAACTGAGCTTTATGATCTGAACGGATACCACTAACAATAGTATGTTCTATAATTTCACACTTATTCATAAAAATGTTATCTATACATGTCGCGGAATGGTATGTATCCCTGGTCGGTTCATCGAAAATATGCACTAAGTTAAAAGAGAGAAAGAGCGAGATGAGCATATCTTTTTCCTTCGAACTATTTAATGTGTCTACATTGAAGTCACCACACGCTATTACCGACTTCTTACATTTGCTGAGTCTTGTGAGACTCTCCTCCATAGAAATTAAAAATTGGCTAAAATCAGATGACGGAGGTCTGTAAACACATAAGAATATGTACTGATCCGTCTCTGCACACGACATTTCACATACACGTTCAACAGAGAGAGCAACTATGTCTTTGCGGTTTTTTAATTTAAGAAAGTTTTTACACAAAATTATGCTACCGCCGCCATCCGTCGACGCTCTGTTGTACACACTGGCCACATTAAAATTATTTATATTAAAAGACATTTTGTTTGCCTTCAACCACGTCTCGGTGAGGCACAAGATGTCTATGTTATATTTTTCTATTAATAATTCAGCATCCAATATTTTGCCAGAGAAACTATTGATATTTTGATGTACACACGTAATGATATTATTATGAAGTTTTTCTGTTGTCTGATTGTTTAATTTAAATAATTCTTTTCAGCATTCATATTAGTATTACTACTAAAACTTGCTTCGTCCCTGACTACATTCTTAGTTATAGACCCTATAACCGAGTTAATACATTTAGCTACTAATGTAGCGAGTTTATGCTTTGCCTTTTTCGACAAGTACAAAGTACCTTTTGTCAGTCTAAATTTGTTTAAAATGTTACCAATATATTTATTGGTGTCAAAAAATATAAATTTCTCACTATGATTATTTACTCAGTGGTCACTATGACAAAGTGTCACCCTACACAATATATCATTTAAATTTTGAATATAATTATTATAATTCTTTGGCAACCATGTGGAATAGGGGAACGCACATAATACAATTTTGTTCACATTTTTATTCTAGCCAAAGAATTCAAGCTATCAGCTAATTCATGCTTCATTACATTTGTTGAATTTCCCAATACAAGTACTAAGGTGGTATTTACATCAAACTTTTTATTAAATTTAGAATTAGTTTAAATATTTGAGAAACAGGTGCCTCTGGGAAACAATAATTAGTGTCTGGCTGACTGACACTGTTGTTAATTAAACTACCCAAACCTAATCCTAATCTGTCAGAAAATATTGCAATGTTATTTTTAATATTACTACAGTCAGTAAGTTTTTCTTTAATTTGAGGACTGCAGTCATCAAATCTGTCATTAATAACCTGCGAGTATGACCTATTCACCCTAGAAAATTCAGATGACATTTTTGTATTTATACAAGTACTTTTACATACAGATATCTCACTTTCTATTTGTTTTGATAGAAGCCTAAGTTCATTATATTCTTTTTGAGCTATGTTGTACTTATTAGTGATATCTGAAATGTTATCTTTTAATTTATTTATGACACCATGCAGCTCTCTGGTCTCCACATCATATCTTTCCCTGCTTTCATGTAATTTATGAGTACAGATTTCCATTTGGTCCAACAGATCCCTGCGGTCTTTCCTCCAATTTTATGTTTTTATAAAATGACTTCTGTTTTTTGATTAATTTTTCAGTTTTATTAATAAATTTTCTAATTTTAATATATTTACTTAACTTATTTCTACTTTGTATTTGGATTTTATTATTAATTGGTTTAAAGTGAACACCTGGATCTGTTGGTCCATCTGGTCCGCCTGACAATAACTCATCTGTATTAGCAGCGACCAGCTCCTCGAACAGGTTCTGTGTATGCCAAGCTTCCTGGTCTTTTCTGTAGTTATGTCGTTATATATCGTTATGTTCCGGAATTAGAAAGAAGTTAATTGCAGACCTGCCCTAGATATTTATTTAGGTCAAGATCACTCAAAAGGGACAAATAAAAAATTTTAAGAAAGAAATTAACCGCCTACAAAAAAACTGAAAAGTACAAAATAACTATCCTTTACTAATCGAAACTCAAGTATAATTAAAATAACTTTATAAATACGATACACATATCTATATAATTAAATTTGACAGTTATTGAAGTCGGTGCCAAATCAATGTGCAACAACAAAAACTATTAGTTTGGTAGGCTTGGCACCGACTTCAGTGACTGTCAAATTTAATTTTGTATCGTATTTATAAAGTTATTTTAATTGTACATGAGTTCACTAGTGCTTTAGTTTCTGCTTTCTGCAGCTTATATTTATCCTTCATCAAATTATTCATACCGCAGTCATTTTTAGTAGCAAGGTAGTTTTACCATGCTTTCTTCTTATTATACACAGGATCTTTCACCTCATCATCCCACCACACATCACGCGTCTTACCGTTCCCAATCTTAGTCGTTCCACACACTTCTTTCGCAGCCTCGAGCATACTATCCCTAAGGTTCTGCTAACATTCTTCAACATCCTCGCTCATCACTTTCAATCTATCATCAAGCTTACCGGATACTTCCCTCTCATATTCATTTCTGGTGGTCGCATCTTGCAGTTTCCAGCTTTTAATGAGACAAACCGCTGCAGGTTTTTGGACACTACGCGATGTAACCATGCTGCAAACAGACCCCTTATTCTGGTTACCACCAGAAAGTGGTCCGTTCCCAGATCGGCTCCTTTATGCGCTCTTGTGTCCATAACTTGCTTTTTAAGCCTGCTATCTACCAGGAATAAATCAATCATACTTTTCTCACCCTTTCTTTCCCACGTGTACTAATGGATCCTTTTGTGTTTCAATACGGTATTAGCTACATAAAAATCCTTTTCCATACACACTCATAACACAATTCTATCAACATAATTCTATCTTATCTCCATGATTGCCTAGGACAGTCTCAAATCCTATTCGAGCTGTCCCGACCCATCCAGTCATGTCTCCACACAACAATTCTCTCATTCTTTTCAACCGTCGCTAGAACTTCTCTTACATTCTCCCAAAACTGCTCTAGTACCGGCATAATTATACACTAATAATAATCATACATTAATAATAATTATACACTAATTTTATGAGTATACTACTACACTCGTACGGAAATAAATACGGATAATTAAATAACTACATTTTTAACAACTAGAAAACCTTTTTTGCGATGCCCCCACAGGCGCGACGTCGTCAGCGGTCGCCGACGCCTAACGCCGCCACTGGATGTTGATATCAATCAATATAGATAAGTAAACATCGATGTTTTGGCGCTAAAGTAAAATATGAATCAAAAATGCTTATGTCAGCGCTGGCGCAAGTTTAACACTCATCTGGTTATCGCGGCATCTTAGGACCCCAATACTCTCTCTGTTTTGTGCCACAATGTCGTAATGATTACCGCAAAGCTTTGTTTATGTTAACACCATTATTCTAACTAGTCAGCTCGATAGCGACTGAGAAGTAAAAGTTCTTTGTTTTAGTACAATGGAGTGATTGTCACTGTACGAAGTCGTAAGTCCATTATTTGGAATGTAATTTGACAACTTCGTTTATGGAATAGCAATGAGAGCCCTATAGAAGAGGTAAGAGATCTGGACTGAGCTGTGAACTGGGAGCACGCACGCGCCACGATCGGGCTCAAGGAATCGTAAACCGTTATTGAGTGAACATGAACCAAATACTGTTAACAAACATCTCATAGTGTAGTGTATTATATTGTGTAACACTCTAATTTAGTTATAAATTATCAAAGTTCGTTTCACTTACGCCTAAATGACTTCCACATATAGTTCTAACATGGAAGATCACTCTAATGCTAGAGTACAACCATCAGCGCCGGTCGCCCCTGCATATATACAAGATTATTGTGAAGGGAGTATAAATCCGCCAGGATTACAACGTGTCAATGTTGGCTGCTATATTGATATAATAATTACGGGATACGTTTATTTTGTTGTTCAAAAAAATATAGTAGAAAAAAATGTACAACCCTACCGTTATGTCCTACATTCTAAATGTTTGCTAGCGACGTAAAAATAGGAAAATACAATACTGATATCAGGGTTACCTCACCTTTATTTTTTTTAAACTTTGAGTTGTTGCACTAGAACTATTGACTTGAATTGTGGAATGCACATTTTCCATTGTGTGGGTATTTTAATACCCTTTCGTATTTACACATCCTTTCGAAATAACCTTGTATATTAGTGACATCTAACATATAATATAACAAAAGAAACCGCGTATCTGTACATTGAATAAATTTATCAAAAAATGAATGTGGGCGATAAAAAACAAACAAAACTATCAAAACTATCTGAATTTTTCGATTTGTCGAACAGAGGCGCGTATTGAAACTGACTTTCACGCGGACGAAGTCTGGAACAGCAGCTAGTGTAGCATAAAAATACTAAGAATTTGTTACAGTTCAAAATTTGCATTGATAAGTTGAAATTTTAAGAGGCGTTTGGAAATTACAAATTTTTGCAAAAAAATAACTTCTTGTGCCTTGAAGGCTTGCATTAGCTTTATTTGATTTTTACAATAAACATATGTACTTATAAACATCGTCATTCGACATTTTCGTTCAAAACATCGATGCATCGATATTTTAGGGAATCTAATATATGTAGATATTGAAACATCGATGTTTTCGCGCTCGACATCTACTCCGTGACCCCGCGACATCGGCATCCTCTCGTTGCTTGTCATTGCCAATATTTTGACCGAAACCGCTGTACCGCGCCCTAGGCATGCGCAGCGAGGCGTGAGGCGGGAAAGAAAGAGCATGAACTCACATGAGATCAATAGTGTAATAGATTTGAGAAGAAGAAGAAGAAGAAGATTTGAGTCTGTCCTAGGCAAGTTTGGAGATAAGAGAGTGAATGATGCTGGTAGGATTGTGTTAGGACTGTGTAAAATGTGGAAATCTATCTTTTTGTTGCTAATACCATATTTAAGCGCAAAAGGATTAATCAGAACACGTGAGAAAGGAAGGTGGAAACGAGTATGATTGATTTATTCCTGGTGGACAGCCGGCTCAAAAAGCAGATTATGGACACGAAAGCACACAGGAGAGCCGATCTGAGAACAGAACACTTTTTAGTGGTAACTAGAATAAAGGGTCTGTTTGCAGCGTGGAGATGTCGCATAGCGCCCAAACCTGCAGCTGTTTGTCGCATCAAAGCCGGAAACTGCAAGACGAGACCACCAGGAATGAATATGGAAGGGCAGTATCCGGTAACATTGATGATGGATTGAAAGTGATGAGCGACGATGTTGAAGAATGTTGGCAGAAATTATTTTGGAAAGAAGTACGTAAGTACCGAAGTGGTCCGGCACCTTGTAGAATGAATAAAGTGCGTTCGAAAGAAACCCACCTGCTAACAAATAAAAAAGATGTTCTGCAGCGATGGAGTGAATACTATGGAGAATTATATGAGAGTGGCGACTCCGTCTCCGATACGGAGAGCGATTCTAATGAATTACCACACTCTGCTTAGAGATTGGAGGATGCCATTAGTATGAAAGATTGAAAAAGTGATAAGAAGTCTGAAAAGCTGCGGGAATTGATGAGGTGACTGCTGAGATGATTAAGTATGGTGGTCCTAGGGTCTGGGATACCTTCTATGCACTGTGCAATCTTTGTCGACAGAGGAAATAGGTACCAGAGGACTGGCGTACTGCAGTCATAGTACCTTTCTATAAAGGAATAAGCTCTCAATTAGACTGTGCGTGTTATAGGGCCATCAGCTTGGTCAGCTTAGCAAGTAAAGTCTATACCAAGGTATTGACTATGAGTATGAGAGGTGTTTCTGAAAGATATTTGTGGGAAGCGCAAGGTGGTTTTAGGAACGGGAGGGGTTGTATGGATCAGATTTTCTTGCTTCGCGTTATCGTGGTGAAGTTCATGACCATAGGTAAGAAAGTTTTCTGCGCTTTCGTGGATCTTGAAAAAGCATTCGATAGAGTATTGCGAAAGAAACTGGAGTCTTCTGCCTGAATATGGCGTGGCAGGTCTCTTACTGCAGGCTGTGAGGTCATTATATCAAGGCCACAGAGCCTGTGTAAAGATAGATGGTGACATGTCGCCCTAGTTCGAAGTCTATTCAGGTGTCAGACAAGGCTGCGTGATGTCTGCCTGGCTATTCGTGCTGTATTTGGACAGCTGCCTCCAGACATTGAAAGGTAGTATGAGTCGTATGATATGTGATGGTACATTGGTGAACTGCATTTTGTACGCTGACGATGCTGTGCTTATAGCACTATCAGAAGCGGAGTTGGAGACACTAGTTACGTGCAAGAAAGAAGACTGTGAAGTGAAAGGATTGAAAATCAATGTTGACAAAATTAGAGTTCTGGTGTTTGAAACAGATGTACAGACAAAGGGTGATATATGGGTAAATGGAAAATGTCTAGAACAATTGAACGAAATTGTGAGTTGGATGTGGAGAGACGAGTAGCAGCCGCCAATAAAATGAACTGTGCTCTGTCTGCATTAGCAGGCAGTGTGAATATATCTAACTCAGCCAAAAGAGGCATACATAATGCAGTGTTGGTGCCCATTTTATTGTACGGTAGTGAGGCCTCGATATGCCTGAAATCGAGTCAAAGTCAAAGTCAAATCAATTTATTCTAGTAAACCCAATCATAAGGTATTTTTGAACGTCAAATCTACTTTAGTTCGGTTCAAAGAGAAGAGAAAAGAAAACCTGGACACTGAGAAGAACCGACAAGAAACTCAGTCAGGTATAATTTTTTCAACATCCTTTTACAAAAGGTTTATTAAAATACAATATTCAGAGAGCCAGTAAATGCATGTGCAGAGAAAATCATTTCCAGACTATTGTTTTATCTTCAACGAAATCGTTTATTTTATAGTATGATTGTCTAATCAATGTACGTTTTATAACTAATCTAAATATATTTTCTGTTAATTGAGTGACTTCTTGAGGAACTTTATTATAAAAACGAACGCAGTTACCCAAAAATGAAACATTTGACTTATGTAATTTAAATTTTGGAACAACCAATTCATCACGACCTCGGGTTTCCATACCACCAATATCGCCTTTTTTTGTAAATCGATCTATATTTTTCCTCGTAGACATAATAATTTCAAAGATGTATAAGGACGGCAAGGTCAGTACATCAATGTCTTTAAAACGATCTCTTAGTGATTCTCGTGCATTCATACTGTAAATAGCACGTATCGCTCTTTTTTGTAAAATAAAAATCGAGTTAATATGCGCCGCTGATCCCCACAGCAAAAGGCCATAGGACATTAAGCTATGAAAATATGCGAAGTACACCAGCCTAGCCGTATCCGCATCCGTCAATTGCCTAATGCGTCTAATGGCATATATCGCGGAACCGAGCTTACTAGCCAATGCCCCGATATGATCCGCCCATTGCAATTTACTATCTACTGTTAAACCAAGAAAACTGGCAGACCTAACTAATTCTAACTGTTTCCCACCCAATTCTATTTTATCATGGATTCTGGGTACATTAGAAAGGGAAAATTTAATACATTTGGTTTTTTGTGCATCCAGTAGTAAATTATTAACAGCAAACTACCCCGAGACGCCCGCCAGGATCCTGTTCACCCAGGTAATATCTAAGTTCTTTCTGTCCAGTTTAAATAGCAATGAAGTGTCATCAGCAAATAATACTATTTCGCATAAGTTCCTGAGCATAAATGGGAGATCATTAATGTAGACTAGAATCAGAAAAGGTCCCAAAATTGATCCTAAAGTCTTAAGTCAAAGTAAGATAAATCCTAAGTCAAAGTAAAATAAATGCAGTAGAAATGCGGTCTCTTATAAATTTGTGCGGTGTCACCCTTGCGGACAAAATAAGCAATGAAGAGATACGCAGTATGACTGGATCGCACGACAGTGTTATTGTTAAAATTGAGAAAGGTATGCTACGATGGTTCGGGCACAAAGAAAGATGGTTCGGGCATATAGAAAGAATGAGTGATGAAAGACTGACGAAGAAAATCTACAGAGCGAAAGTGAGTGGTAAAAGAAGCCAAGGAACAGCGGCTAACACTCTAGCTATTTGATCGTCATAAGTTATGAAGATCAAATAGCCATAGCGTTAGTCGACGGAAATGTCAAAAGCACTCGCATACCTAGGCGAAAATGTGTGAGGAGAATGATGAGATTTGAGGAAGCGAAAGAAGTATGTAACCCATTGTGTATAAAAGGTTTCTCAGATATTCTCGTCCACAATTCAATATTCCATATTTTTTCAAAGTTGACAATAACTTACGGACACTTGGCACTTTTTTTTCGAATTCGTAAAACTAATGAATTTTTCTTTTGATAACACCTAAATCAAAATCATTAAGAACATATTTTTTTTATTAACTTGGTTTTTTTGGTTTCAATTTCAGTCGGCCCAAATTTTCAGTTGATGAATTTTCCATAGTGATCACTTTTCTTACGGTTTTTTCGCAGTACCCTGTAGCCTTCGCCATGATTTTAACGATATTTGCGTCACTTTTATATTCAAAGCTTTCTCTGTCTGCTTTTCTTTTCTTGAAATATTCAGTCACTTTGAAAATGACTATCTTGATATCTCGAGATACCGCACGACCCATCTTAGAATATTTTATCTCATGTACATCTGATATAGACAGTCCGGTACATACGATACTAGTTGCCGCCGCCAGCGACGACGGCGAACTTACAGAGCGCAGTGGCCTGCTCTGTCCCCCGTCTCGCTGCGCACATACCTAAGGCGCGGTACAGCGGTTTCGGTCAAACTATAGTCGATGTATTGACAATGAGTATAGGCATAGGGTGCTTTTATAATTTTCCGTTGAACGTTTTTATCGTCCGAAATACAATAAGTAAGCAAAATGCTGCCCTATTATGTCGTAGATAAAGACGCTTTTTCAACGTCCATTGCATGAAGTTATCGTGCATGTAAATATAAAAGCGTCTCCATACATTTGCATGCATTATGCTTCCCCATTGTACCGTGGACGATAAAAACGTTAAACGGAAAACTATAAAACCGGCCATAGAGCGGCGAGGCGGTTTCGGGTACCAAGGTGGTAAAGAGTATTGACCTTATATGTTGCTACAAATCTGCTAGCGGGAAATGCTCAATTACTATGCTTAAACGTAAGTATTTTATAATTACATTTCTATTTTTTTTTATTGTAGTGTAAAAAAATTATCCAATTAATCAATGCAATAATATACAAAAATATATTAACACTATTACAAAATGTGCAGTATAGTAATGACAAAACAGGCATTATTCATCTTCTAATTCTCTGTAGTCGTTTGATAACGCTTTAATATTTTGTAAGGCATTTTTAAACTCTCCTTCTTCCATACCTTCGCCGACGTAATGATGCACAAAAGCACGTTTAGCATACATCAACGAAAATTTTTTACATAGGCGTTCCCAAGCTCCTCGTATAGCAGAGGTGTTTGATACCATAACGACAGCTCTTTGTACTGCAGCTAAATCGCCTCCCGGCACTGTTGTTGGTGGCTGATTATTTACACCAATCTGTTATAAATAAAATAATTACTATATCTATTATCTATACTACATATAAATAAATTCGAAGTGTCCGTGTGTGATTTAGAGATAGGTTTTTTCTTAAGCTTACATAGTTATTCGTACGTAACCAAAACAGAAACACGTTTTTTTTAATTTTTGCCTGTTTGTCTAGGCTAATCTCTAAAACGGCTAGATCGATTTTGACGAGACTTTCATTAGCAGGTAGAGATCTTTTCAGAGACTATTCAGGGTACTTTTTATGTCGAAAAAATACTAAAGCATGGATGAAAACGCGAGGTGCACCTCGCGTTAAACTAAAGATTAACAGATATTTTAAGCTAAAAAGCAATTAAATCGCAGTTGATTTTATTCTTACCTTAAAGCCAGTAGGTGACCAAGAAACAAATCTGATCGCTCTCATGTTTTTTATTTGATTAATAGCTGAGTTAATATCATTTGAATTTACATCTCCTCTGAACAGTAAACAACAGGACATATAACTACCTTGTCTCGGATCGCACTTAACCATTTGACTAGATGGCTCAAAACACGACATCATCAATTGCTGTGTTGTCAAAGTTTCGTGCGAAGCTCGAGAAGCAGATACAAATGGTGCAAACGTTACCAAAGGAAAATGAATTCTTGGATATGGTATAAGATTAGTTCTAAATTCTACTAATTCCACATTTAAAGAACCTTCGAATCTTAGGGAGGCTGTCATACATGAAATTACCTGAAAGTCAACAATTAAAGTAGGTACGCAAAGCATTAGTCATCTTTAATAATAAAACGATTAAATATGTATGCGGTTATCTATCTACCTGGGCTATTAATCTATTCAAGTTTGTATAAGTCGGTCTTGGTACGTCCAAGAGTCTTGCTAAGATATCGTAAAGAGCTTCATTATCGAAAATAAAGCAGACATCTTCAGTGTCCATACATGCATGCGATGTTAATACGGCATTGTATGGCTCTACAATCACCGGTGATATCTTAGGCGAGGGATATATTGCAAATTCAATTTTGGACAGCTTTCCATAATCTTTTGTAAGGCCTTCGAGTAGGAGTGCTGAAAAACCCGAACCTGTTCCACCACCGAACGATCGCAGAATTATAAATCCTTGTAGGTGATTACATTCTTCTGCTGCAATACGGACACGATTGAGAGCTATATCTATCATTTCTCGCCCAACACCAAAATATCCGCGAGCAAAGTTACTAGCAGCGTCTTCCTTGCCAGTAAGTAGTGAATTTGGATGAAACAGCTGTCTATATGCACCAGTTCGTATTTCATCTGTTCGAAATTTTACTAACTGTAGAGTGGTTATAAAGCGTTAGCAGACTTGGAAATACATAACATAAAGCTTGTAGTTTACCGATAGGAGTGGGTTCTAAATCAATCATTACCACTCTTGGTACAACTTTCCCTGCTCCAGTTTGACTAAAGAAAGTTCCAATACTTCTGTCATCATTTCTTGAAAATGCCATAATACCGTCCGGTCTGATACCATGTTCGAGGCAATATAGCTCCCAACATGCATTCGCTACTTGAACACCTGCTTGACCAATATGTATATGTATGACTTCTTTCTGTAATAAATATTGTTATCATGTTATGTAGCAATTTTTAAATGAAAGTTAAAGGTTTAATTGTCCTTGTCTTCAATAGTTTATAGTGATCTTAAATTACTCACAATTTTTTTTTACCAAAAAGCTTTCGGAAGCTATTAAAATAAATAAATTAACTTTAAGTTGATAAGGTTGATAACATGAATATTTTTTACACTTACTGTCGCCATTACAGGTATAATGTTGTAATATTACTGGTAATTTAGATTAATAATAATTATATATATTTTTGTATATTTTTCACATGATTTATTTAATAATTTTGCAGTTATTTAATGTGATTATATTTTATTATCATAACTATGTCAAATATATCATTCACGTAAATGTCATTATACCTAGTTGTTTTTTATACTAGCTCAAGTAGGCTTCACAGAATTTGTTATAATTTACAACATTCTAGGTAATGCCAAATGAGCGGAGTTGGAATGGTCCAAGAAGGGGTTTCTGGAAAATTAATCCCTAAGAGATTCAAAAGGAGTATCTATGTGAAAATTTAAAAAAATGCGTTTAAGTATCCAAAACTTTGCGTACAAAAATAATCAAATGTATTTTTAACACGTATTTTTTGGATTATGAAAAAACAAGGGGCAAGAAGGAGTGTGCCATTATGTGTGGATGTGTGTGTGTTTGTGCGTGTGGGTCTATGTGTATGAGTGAGAGCGTGTGTGTGTGAAGAAAGCGGGAACAGAAGAAGCGAAATTCACATTTTCTTTAGATTTTCTTTTTTGGTCTTTGAGAATTGCAAAATAGAAAAGCACTAGTACAGGCTTACACTCTGCGCTAATTTTAACACCTACAGAACTGCAAAGTTTGAGTAAATACTTATGTGTAACTGCATCGTTTTCGCGTTCTTCCGAGAAGTCTTTTTCGACCCAGTACCTAAATCTTAATATGATAGTGATAATTGTAGCTAAAAAATACGGTTTATTTTAAATTTTAATACTATAAACAAAAACAATATTAACATTTTCGCAAAACACAGCTCGCTATAATGTTTTACGATCGTGTCGTTCATAGTCCACTTACCTTACTTTTTATGAGCTCTTGCTCGAACTAAAACTACAATTTAGCATCTAATAATTAGATTGGGTGTTAAACAAATAGCACAGTATAGACATAACAGTAGGATGTTCATATGTGTGCGCGCTAATACGCACGCGCCGTGGCACGCACAAAACGGCAATACTCTGGGTGAATATGGATAATTATTGCGGAGTCGCACGCGACGCTAACATGCACTCGAACATTCAACCCATTTCATTTGTCTTTAATTCGTTCTTCACATCGTTGCAAATACGAAAATGTCTTAATCAGATGTGTTCACCATTTTCAGGGGACGTAGTACAGTGCGGGACAGCGTTGTTTCATTCATTCATTCATTCATTGTATTTACTATATAATTGTGTCATGTACTGTGTTGTGCCATTGAAATAAATATTATTATTATAAACGAACGTATTATAATGTCCTTAGATGTCTATATAATTGTAGTTATTTTAATCCAGAGCTATCATTCTTCAACATAACTGCAAGAAATGAAATTTAACAAACATAAAATACTTATCTCTGTGTATTGTTTTTTTTTAATTATTATTTTAAACTAAATGAATAACTAAACAAGATGTTCTCCGCATCACACTCCCAACACAACAGCTATGTAAAGGGTCAGATGGGGCTCACTGTGACAAGGGGCACAGTGTTACAGTATCGATACGATAGTCTATGGGGCACTGTGTGACGTGGCACACTGTGACACTGTCACAGTATGCCCCAGCGTTGGTCTTCTGATTCAAGTCAAAAATCAAGAGTAACTGTAGGTGTAGGTACTTCCATCATGTTCGTTTGTTTGTCCGTCTATCACAATCCGTTTCGGTAAAAAGTTAATTTCGACAAATAGATGTCAAATGCTAACGTCAATTTAAAATTTTACATTTCATGTTTCAGATGTTCATCTAATATGGTTCGAAATCCAAAAAGCAGAAGTAAAAAAAATCCTTTTTGATGACTCGGACCACACTATATCCATTTCGTCTAATGTCACTGGTGATTTTCCCTTATCCTATCATAAGAAACCAGAACGAGAGGATTTCGTTATTGTTAAATTTGCTGGCAAACAGCAGCAAGTCAAGCATTATGTTGGGAAATTCCTAACAGATAATGAAGATGATGCTTACGATATAAGTTACTTACGTAAAAGTAGGAAGATGGAAAACAATTTTTATTTCCCACTTGAACCGGATATGGCAACGGTTGTACTAGAAGATATAGAATGTGTTTTAACTGTACTTGAAAAAATAGAATAATGACCAAACGTCAAGCTGATTCCTATGTTTTTCCTAAAAATATTTTAAAGAAGTTTAATTTGCAATAAATATTTTAAATTTTCATTATTTTCTTAGAATTAGTAACGTGTCACAAAGTGCTCCATAGTATGTCACATTGTACCCCAGATACGGGGCAGTCTGTGACAATCGACGGATCTCAGAAAAGTGACGCTTAGAAATATTTTTCGTTAAATTTGTTATGGTTTTCCTTTGTTTATTAAAAATAGAAATACTGATAATTATTTTAAGATCAATAAAAGGGTCGTTAATTAAACATAATTGATTTTTTAACACAATAAGTCTTTTTTGTCACACTGTACCCCACCTTATCCTAATCGGCCGAGAATATGCAAAAGCGGGAGTCAACCTTCTTTTTTACATATTCTCTGTAAATAGTCTATTTGTTAACCATGTATCTGTTGTATCTGTAATTGCTTACAAAATGAGATTTAGTTTTTAACTGAAGTTACAGAAAAGCGTATGTTCCCGTACTGGGTACTACGGTCGAAGTAGAGCTACAGTGGATGCTATTACTGCTGCCTACCTACTTCTTACTACCACTTCCTAGCTACTTCTGTGTTTACAAACTAATGCTGTTTACCTTTTGCTGCGAGAACGCTTTTCGTGACCTGTGTTGCACCAACCTAATCCTCACATCGACATCGACATCGAGGTACGGTTACCAGGAGAAAGCGGAAAAGCGCAGTAGAGCGACTCAGATACCGAACCCCGATTCTTTATCTAATATACATATGTATATATCCCTCCTATATATTATCCTCGTATAGCATTATCTATCCCCACTATTTGTAATCTTTAGTATTAAATTTTATTTATTTGTTATTTCTTCTTCTTTACTTTCTTGTTTTTCGCCCCACTGGTATTCCTTATGGATGCTGGTACACTATGATAGACTATGATACGATCATAATGTTAATACATAAAATACTTATCCCTGTGTATTGTTGAACTGTGTAGGGGTTGAACTACTTGATAACACACGCGTTTCCCGCGCTCTCAGACCATAAACAATACATCTTACATACATACAATTTTTCACGCTGTATCGGGATAGTCAAAGAAGTCTCATTGCTCATTATTTCTATGTGCCCGAATCTAATCTAAGCATTCCTTTCTTCATTTTTACAATAACGCTGTCGTGCAACCCTGTCATATTGCGTATCTCTTCATTGTTTATTCTGTCCGCAAGGGTGACACCGCATATATTTCTAAGAGATCACATTTCAAGTGCATTTATATTACTTTCACTCGATTTCGGGCATATCCAGGCCTCCCTACCGTGCAATGAAGTTGGCACCAACACCTCATTGTGGATGGCCATTTTGGTTGTGGACTGTGGTAGATATATTCACTGCCTACAAATGCGGACAGAACATCTTTCAGTTTATTGCCAGCTGCTACCCGTCTCTCTACATCCAACTCACATCTTCAATCACTCGAAAACGCACTCCCCAGATATTGCATTCACTTGCTTGTTCTAGACTTTTCCATGTACCCGTATGGTGTTAAGGGGTGTCCAAAATGCAAATAATTTTCTATGTTTCAATTATTTTATAAATCTCAGCATGAAATACATGCACGTCTTAACTTATATTGCTGTACATAATCGTAAATTGTTATCTGAATACTAACGAAAAAATGTTCTTTAATAATGTGCGATTGATAAGCTTTTGTTTCATTTCAATGATTACTTTAGATCATCTGTAAAGAACTTATGATATATTTTATTATAAATACATTATGCTTTACTGTTTAATCTCATAAATGTAATGTAGGTACTGTTATACATACATACATATCTTCATGCTGTATCCATAACGGGGTAGTCAGAGAGGGCGGAGCGCCAAGCGTCGCGGTTCTTACATACTTCTGTTATTCTTTCAATAACTATAGTAATCCATTTTAGTCCTAGAATTTAGTGTAGCACACAGTTTATAGAAGAAGATTTTATGATTAAGAATACCTATTACGCTATAGTACAGAATAGTATCTACTGTAACCAACTGCGCTCATATATCGAAATCGAAACATTTGTCATCATTACATCACCATCACTGCTGCTGTAGTCATGTCAAAGTCATATCTAACACTAACACATACATTACGTTTGCGAGTAGGTAATTCCATAAACTTAGTACCTATATACTGGCGTATAGACGTACAAAGAGTGCGAGTGAGAATGTAATCTTTTATGATAGTAGCACGAGTAGGACAGGGACAGCAAACGAGACGCTATTGTAACCTGTTTTGAACGACAGGTCGTCACAAGTCGTCACGCTGTGGATGACGCTGTTCTTATTTTATTATTTTGTGTTAAACCTGTTTTATTTTAATGAAGTACTGTATTGTTCAATAATGGTTACGTATTCTGTATGTGATTGTGATATTACATATCGCAATAATCAAGGGAATCATTCATTTCATAGGTAACATTGACAAATTAAAAATAGTCACGCGCCCTAGCAAAATTGGCGCCAAGTGGCGCCCTCCCAAGTATAAAACTTTAGTACTCTTTCTATGCAGCTGTTTACCCGTGATTATATATCTACATTGTTTACATTCAGATCAAAGTGAATTTAATTTTTCATATCTATAAACAGCATCAGACCCATGATCAGATCGACTGTAGGCGACACAAATCGCTGGTTTGCGAGAACATCGACGCAAGTCAAAATTAAAAATATATACAGAAACCATCTAACAGAACAAAACATTATGTTCTCTTTGACACAAACCAAACGAGAAAACCAAACGTGATTATATTCTCTTTGACACAAACCAGAACAAGGTAGTCAAATGACACCAAAAAGAGAATATAATGTTTTGTTAGATGGTTTGTGTACATATGACGACCTCCGTGGCGCAACGGCTTAGCGCGTCGGAAAGTAAAACGGGGGTTGCGGGTTCGATTCCCGTCCCGAGTCTGGGTGTTTATATATAATATGTATATATTTACAAAAAAAGAAAAGTATATAAGTAGTATATCAGTTGTCTAGTACCCATAACACAAGCGCTATGCAATTTACTTTGGGACTAGATGGCGCTGTGTGAAATGTCTGAGTATATTATTATATTATTATTATTATATTTTTAATATTGACTTGCGTCGGTGTTCTCGCAAACCAGCGAAATTATTATTGTAGATGGCGCAATATTTTATTTATTTAAATTAATTATACATCTATTTGTGATTGTACTTCTAGTTTATTTATCATGTTACATATTATTTTTCTACTTTATGTATTGTTTTATATAATGTATTGAAATTTTTGTTTTTAATTGCTTAAATGTAGTTAGAATAAATTCCTATGAGGCCGGTTGCGGGTATTAATAAAACTTTAGTGATATGTTAAAATATTGTCATTTATTTGTATTTCGGAGGTAGTTATCTCTTCACAGTCAGTCTGTTATTACGTTTGTCGCACACGCCACCGGTCTTAACTCCTTGAACAAAATTCAGTATTTTTATTTCCTAAATATTATACAGTCCATCCTTTATACCGACCAAATATCTATAGGTATAGCTGGCAAATTATGTAGATAAGAAATAATAATAGTCAATACTATCTTTGACAACTTTTATTTAAACTGTTATGCAGCAGACAGTAATCAAATTTAGAAAAGGATTAAAGAGCAAGTAATTTGATAAAAAACCTAGATGGCCACCTTTCTCTCTTTTGCGCTTGCAAATTTTTTTATTAAGTCGGAATAATTTAACTCCTGGCGAGTCGCATTTTAACCTAGCAACAACACGATTTGCGCGCCCGATCATTCGGTCACTAAAGATAACAAAGTACTTTGTGGTCACTAACGAATCGGTGGCCGGTGGTCACATTTCGGTTGATTTTGGCACCCCCCCCCCCCCATGACGGCGCCCGACGCGGTCGCACCGCTCGCACCGCCCTAGGGCCGCCACTGCTAGTATATACATACTAAGTTTATAGGTAATTCTACTCATCCATCTCTTTCATTTGGTATCTTCAGGAGGTTACTCGTGTGCTAAATAAAAAGGTAAGTTGTCACCTTGGAACATATGCATTAATTAATTTATATTATGATAACGCTATTTCTCTATAGCTTCTTCTTTTATTCAAGTTGGCTACGATAGGTAGTAACGAGTAACAACGAAATGTCGCATTTCATACCCATTTGCAAATCAGTGAAGTACATTACCTTCATCCTTACAGCTTAAATAGCTTAAAACAGTCGTAATCATATAATAATATAATAATAATTCTCCAGACCATTATACAAATTGTGTGACCCCAAACTGAGCATTAGACTTGTAACGACTACGAGTACCACGCAACGAACTGGGAAGGTTCCCGACGACCGACACCCAGACTCAGCGCTAAATTAGAAAAGTTCATTTTCTGTATTGACCTGACCGAAGATCAAACTTGGGCACTCGTCTTAGTAAACAGATGCTCTCATTTGCTCTGCTACAGATCTGCGCCACACGCTGGGGACCAACGCGAACATAGTACGAGGCAGGCCAGCGGCTTGCAGCCAGTCAACGAGCTGCTACATAACGTACATTCAATATCTCACACGCCGAATGGTCCCACGACCACTACGCCACTCTCGGGATCCATGTCACCCACCGACTCCTCTCTCCTCAACAACATTATAGCCTCCCATATCACTATCTCCCGCCGACGCGAACTCATTTTACTCTAAACCAGACTGCATAGTGTCCATCACCATGAGTTCGTCACTCCCTTTAGGAACCTTATGCAAACTTTCATGGGGTACTTGTAGATTTTTAGTCAGGACTCATTATTAATAACGAGATCAAATTTTCGAAGTTTACCCCTGAATACTCATCGTACACCTCATTTGCTTAGCAAGTTTTAAATCAGAATTTCCAACTCCAACTAAGTCAAAGTCAAAGTTGAACTAATCCACTCAAGCAAACCTAGCCACAAGGTGTTCTCAAATCCCAAATCCACTCCCCTATTCTATCCTTACCTATGTGTTCACAGGGTATCTAACCTAGTAGCAACTACATGCTTCCCCGTGACAATGGAGTGAACCGACAGTAATGTCGCGCAAGGACACCTTTGCTCAAGGCTGTCGGACAACCGAAAACGAATGATCGCTGCGGCCGCCATGTCAGTCGACTGTGGCGCCACGGTGTTCGCTCATTTTCACGAACTACCAGCATTAAGCAGTCTATTTTAACGATTATGGTAGTACGAAAAAATCAATTCGATTATAAATTGTCTTTTAATAATCACTCGCTATGACACGGCCATATGTCGTATCACAGTACCTCATGTGTTTCCGTGAATATAACGAAATTCAATTGCAGATTGCGGTTATCACGGGCTTGGCCTACCTGACGCACATCGCAATAATTAATCGGAATGACGAGAAATAAAGCAGAAAGTGCAGTAAGCTCTTGGTAATCTTCAACAACTATTTACACGGACTTATCAACTATCAGTTATGAACACACACACACCAACAATCATGGCCCAGTTGCTACCAGGAACTTAGTGACACGTTAATTTTGCTACATAGGTACTTTACATTGCTTTCAGTTGCATGTTATTATCTCGGAGGAATTAATTTAACATGCATGCTCAACTTTTCTTTTTAAGGAATCACAGAATTTCACCATTATATCGGCTATTATTGACATTGCGGTCGTTGTAGGTATCTACAACCACTGAGTCTCAAAATCTTCGGGCTTACGTATAGTAACAGTAGTCTCGCAGGCTATCGCAAAATTGTACCCTAAGTACGTATATGTGCATAATACACAAGAAGACTTCTACAATATTGCAGAATTTCCTCGTGTATTAGATGCTGTTGATATCACGCATATTTTAATGCACTCACCAAGTAAGTATCATTTACATATTGGTGTACTTGCCTATGGCTTTTAGTTCAGTTCAGTTTTTAAAGTTTATGGCTTCCATTGTTATAATGATGATTCTGCCAATTATGGTTAGAGTTTGCATCTATAAACAAAGTCTTGTCATTGCTAATGACTATGTTTTTCCAACAGACTCAAATATTGGAGAAGAATTTAGAAACAGAAAATAAGTCTTTTCCATGAAAGTTTTTCCATTTAAACTTCATGAATGTTGTGGCCTGATGGCCAGCATTAAGCCACGATGCCACAATTTTTAATAATTCTGAGTTACGAAGTATGTACCCACAGTATAGCATCCCACTGCATGAAACACTATCATAAAATACAATATAAGAAACCGTCTTAGCGTGACAATTACGACACAAGTTTCATGCATTGGGATCTCGGTCTAGTTAATATCAAATTTAAATGATAAGTTTCTAAACTATAACTTAATTTTCTAGCTAATTGTGAAAGTAGTGTATATGGCAATCGATGATTACTTGGTGATAGAGCATACCCATGCCAATCCCACTTGTTAACATCATTACTCATTCCACAATCAAACAATGAACTGTTTACATTACAACCGAACGCATATCGAAACTAGAAATACTATAGAAAGGTAATCATCATCATCATCGCATCAATCAAATATTAATTTCAATTATTACCAGTGTTAGTGGTAGGGACAGATACAACGAGGGGATTTTACAACAGAATTTCTGTTACAGATGTTTAGGAGTTTGAAAAACGCGATTTCCAATTTTATCTTTAAGAATAAGGCTTAGTTTGGAAACTACTCAGGCTGTAGTAATTCCCACATCTATACTACATAATATTTGTAGGCGAAGGGATTTGGCGGATGTAGAACCAGAAATAGATATTCCAAGTTATAATGTAAATATTACTTATGAGAATATTCCAGAAAGTCACATTATAAATGAAATCATCGAACGTCAGTCATTAATTAACAATTATTTTATGTAGGTATTGTTATGGTTGGACCTTATGCTTAAAGAATAAGGTCGATTTTAATGGAACTAGAAACGTAACTTTTAGTGCTTATATCTCGAGACCTAGGGTTTGCATAGTTGTGACCTAAAAACGCGTTGCTAGGTTTAAGGTCTACTATCGAATGGTATAAGTAAAATTAAGAAAGAAGAACAAAGGTGCACCTCGAAAATTCCCGAGCGATGACGTGTCATATACCTATGACTCATGCAAACAGGCGGCGTCGAGAACAATGTCGAATTATTATTGTTAGCGAGCGTAAATAAATAGAAACTTCCATCCTCTTTATTTCTATGCCTTATTATTACTACCATTCGGGTTTACTCTAGAAGTTACCACCCTCATTTTTATCCGACTATAAATAGAGCTCCGTGTCCGCCACCGAGTCAGTGTTTCTCAAATATCGATCGAAGCGATACATCGAGCTAACATCAAGGCGAATTACATAGACCACTACGACGACTACTGCGTCGACCTTGGATAGAAGAACTTGCGATTCGGGAACGTTGTTATTGAGTGAAGCGTGTACCTTCGGTGACTTCTATGCGAGTACCTACTTCGAGGGCGACTATGAAGACTAGTAACCGCCGTAATTAATTTCGCGTGTTCTTGACATCTGCTTGTACGAAGGAAAATAAACGCTTTGCACCCTTAACCGGCATCTTATTACCCTCAGCTCGTAACAGTATATTTATTATATAAAAGCTGTTTTGGAGGCCAAGACCCAGTTTGGGTCGCTGCCCAGGAAAATTGATTTAGCAATAAGTTACATTATGATGATTAATATAATAGTATATAGGGTTTTAAAATAGAAATAATAAAACCCGACTAAAGTTAGCCACAAGTCAAGTTACATTATGTGAACTTTATTCACTAAGCAACAACATTCGAATTTCTCGGAACTACCCAACCACGCGGTGACCGCGAGCAACCGAGCGGGCATCCGTCCGCGGGCTTTGGGTAGTTCCTAAAAATTCGAACGTTGTTGCCTTGCGAATAGAGTTTACATTCGCTTTTAATAAGTACACGAGAATGTCAACCGCGCGGCGCTGCGCGACGGCCACAAGTTTTCGCGTCGGGTGTCTGCGCTGGAAGGGCCCCCCCCGCACGAAAAGCTCGTGACAGAAACACCTGTACCGAAACACCCGCACGTAGAACATCCGTACGCGGAACACCGTACACGGAATATCCGTACATGGAACACCCGTACACGGAACACTCGCAGATGGAACCTCCTATCGGAGGAAAATCGCACAGGCCTGTACTCCACTGCTGTCCAATGTCAACTCCGGAGCACGTTGCTACGCCAACAAAACAGCCACCCCACCACCAACTATCTTTGAAGGAAAATGGGCCGAGCCTGAAATTTATAGGGCCCAAGGTCAACTCCAGGATCACCAGCACATACTTAAGACATCAAACCCACGCAGAACCGTTATCAATTTAACTCCAAATTAACTCTCGCAGTCACTCCGACGCAGACCGTGCTCGAAAAAAAACACCCCATCCCGGCTGTTAAGCGAATACCAAACTTCACGTATCGGTCTGCAAGCAGGGTACGTTTACCCGAAAAATGGAAAATACGCGTCGTCCAACTTCCATTCCCCACAAAACCTCGCACTACAACGTAAACAAACTCCGGAGAGTAGTGAACACAAAACGGCGGGGTTATTATCTAAAAATTTGCAGACAGCGACAGCCACGCGATCACTGTACGACCGGTGACTAATTGTAATAAAAAATTGGTATCGTGTATGACGATTGCATATCTATTATTCTATAACCGTAAAATGCACATTTTGCGGTAGATTATCGCCACTATACAAATTACATTACACAAATTCTCGTTTTGACAGCAGATATCGCGCGATATTAGCTGTCGCAAGCTGATTGCGAGTTACGTAATATAAGCGCCGATTGCAGATTAGAAACAACCACAGATATCGAAACAACTGTGGAAACAACAAACTTCAGACTTTTTGGCGGGAACGGGAGAAGTGAGGTTGTCATTTTATTTAGATTTTCTATTTTTTACATTTTTAGGAGTTTTAAACTACAACAGTATAGTATATTGGGGTTTAAAGTTATGTGTAAGTGAAAAGAATGGAAGACATCAAAATAAACATGTGTAGCTGAAGTTTTCGCGCTCTTCCAAGAAGTCCTTTTTAACTTCAGTAAAGCCTATTATCACTTTACTGGAGGAGTGTTAGGGACAGTTAATGTTTATCTAGAAGTTACGTCATTGGCTAATGGTCTTGGAACCAATGCCTTAAGATATATAAATTAAAAAAAAAACAACAAACGTCAACCCCCTCACCACAGATAAAATACAAAATCATATCTAGCGACTTTTTGGCGAGAACGAGAGAAGTGAGGTTGTTATTTTATTTAGATTTTCTATTTTTTACATTTTTAGGAGTTTTAAAGTATAATAATGATAGTATATTGTGTTTTAAAGTTTCGTATAAGTGACAAGAACGGAGGACATCTAAATAAACATGTGTAGCTGAAGTTCTCGCGGTCTTCGAAGAAGTCCTTTAAAATTTCAGTAAAGCCTGTTATCACTTTACTGTAGGTGTTTTACGATAAGAAAAAACTAATCTGCGTGAGATTCTACTTATTAGTACGTGACATTGACAAATGCGCTAATCTTTGCGCCATGCCATAAAGAAAAAAAAAATCACATCTAGTGTTTACATACGTTCCGAAACACGTAAGTATAAGTTAATGAAAGAATTTAAAATATAAATTATTTAAGACAAAAAAAATACTACGTAAAAATAGTCGAGTACTAACGATCGAAGATAGCTTTTTATCTTTAACTGTAGATTGAATATTGGGAACGGCCGTAAGAGCGATCGCGAAACACGGAACCGCTGGAATTCTATGGGTATGTACACCATGATCAAGAATAGTCTAATATATTATGCGTAAAAGTTAAGCTAAAACACTTCAGTGAATTAAATTTAATTGCCGATATGTACAAATAGACACCATATTGGTTATGATCACAGAGTACTGTGTACCGTACGAAAACAGAATATTAAATTGAGTTAAGCAGATGCTCAATACAGCCAACATGAAAGAATATAATTATGCTCATGCAGTTGGTGCTAAAATGCGGTGTCAACCAAATTATGATTAGCAGCTTTTATAACCTTTATTGCAACAAGTTAAAGTGGTTTTTATTTTGCTTTCGGTATCTAAAAATTTGTTTTTTTTTACATTGCCAGGCAGTGTCCCGCATAGATAATACATATATTATATTTGTCCGTCCACTGGTTGCCAGTATTCAGAAAAGATTTTGGTTAGAAACGCAGGTTGTAATTACTTTACAACTAGATAACTATAATAATAATAATAATTGTTCTGATAAGATTACCTATACACTTTTTAGTTGTTTTGGTTTGTTCTGACTCCGTCACAAATTAGTAAGATTATTGGACTCCGTGGCTGTGTTCTTATTTGTCATATTATTGTTTATATTTACTAGTTTTTCTTCAAGTACACAACGGCTGAGTTGAAAAACAATGAATTTTGCTGGAAAAGTAGTTATTGTAACGGGTGCAAGTTCTGGAATCGGTGCCGCAACAGCGGTATTTTTATCAAGACTCGGTGCTAAGCTGTCCATAACTGGCAGGAATGTTGATAATTTGAAGAAAGTAAGCCAGGATTGCGACAAATTGACAAGTACTTTATTAATTCCCGGCGACTTAACAAAAGAAGGAGATATCGAAACTATAGTAAAAAAAACTGTGGATCATTATGGACAACTGGATGTTTTGATTAATAATGCCGGTATACTAGAGTCAGGTACCATTGAGAATACTTCTTTAGCTCAATTTGATCGTCTTATGAATACTAATGTTCGTTCAATTTACTACCTAACTATGCTTGCTGTGCCTCACCTCATAAAAAGCAAAGGGAATATTGTTAATATCTCAAGTGTCAACGGTATAAGATCCTTTCCAGGGGTTTTAGCTTACAATGTCTCTAAATCGGCTGTAGACCAGTTTACAAGATGTGTTGCTTTAGAATTAGCGCCTAAAGGGGTTAGAGTTAACTGTGTGAATCCGGGAGTCATCGTAACAGAATTACAAAAACGTGGAGGACTGAATGATGAACAGTATAAAGCATTCTTGGAGAGGACCAAAGAAACACATGCCTTGGGAAGACCAGGGAAGGCTGAGGAAGTGGCAGCAGCCATAGCTTTTCTTGCTAGTGACCTTGCAAGTAATATTACTGGTGTAAGTCTCCCAGTAGATGGAGGTCGCCATGCCATGTGTCCACGCTAATCAAACATATATTGTGCCATTTCAAATCATTTTTTATTTTTGGTGCTATAGTACCCCGATGCATTTTGTATTTATAGATTTATAAGCATAAAATATATGGAAATCAAGATACTATACAAAGATTTATTTTTACATTTAACTTTATAGAAGTTTAAATATTTTTGGAATATATTATATTTGGGAATTGAGTTCATGAAGTAAATGTTAATGTTATTCTTTCATCATTCAATATGTTAAGTTTTAATAATGATATTTCCTTTGTTACATAATAAATTCTGTTTTCGCATATAACATTTTTTTATTGCTTTTTACATTAAGTTACTTACATTAAATAAGTTAAAACATTTATACATATGTATTAAAATTATTTTAACACTTAAAAATATTTATCACAATAGACCCCCATTCTCTTAGAAATAATTACATACTCTAAAAATATTTATTCTATTCTTCTTATGGGACAGTCTTTATTGCCTATAAAAATCTATGTTTTGGAAAATCTTATTTATAATTCAATCACTGCTTTTCTAAATTGACCAAGAATTTGTTTATTTTAGAATGATCACAATGCATGATAAAAATATCCATTATATGAACATTATTTATCTGCTTTTTTTCTTTTATTTTTTTTTAATGAAGGAAAGTAACAAATTCCTATAGTACCTAATTTATTAATTTCAATAATTTTTAAGGTAGTAATAATTCACTGGCAGGTACTGCGGCGAAAAATTTTGTAACCTCGTTGACACAAGCTCTTATGATTTGTTCAAAGGCAACAGGCGCGATGTCTCTTATCACTGGCTCCCAATTCTCGTTGACGACGGTATGCACTGTGTTAGCTGTAAACAATGATAAAATAGATAACTGGCGAAGTAAATAATATGACATAATAATAATAGTCCAGACAATTATACAAATTGTGTGACCCCAAACTAAGCACTAGGCTTGTACCATGGGTACCATACAACAAGCTGGGGCCAATTTTGAAAAATTTGTTTCCTAAATTGACATGAGCGGGGATCAAACCCAGGAACCCGGCTTGAAAAGCAGATTCTTTACCGCCTATGACCAGTCAACATATGCTAGGGCGCAAACAGTTCGTCGTTTTAAGTGATAGGTAGGTACTTAAATATATTATGCTGAATATCCAGCGCTGCATTGTGTTTTCATAGTATGTAACGTAGGTAATTATTATTGTCACGGACAATGTGTAGCTAAGCTTTCACAACAAATAATGCATAAGTGTAAACTAGTTTTCGTGCGTGACTGCACGTTGTAGAAAGGCAGAGTTCGAAACACCAATACAATTAATCAATTACGAGTACATATACATATCTAATCGTGCAACTATTTCGTGGCACGGATACAAACATATGTACATATACATATCCTCACCGCGATGTGCCATTCCTCTACAACCTCTCCCTTCTGCAAGCAAAAATTGCACAGTTTATAAAAGGTGTCCCAGACTCTATGGCTACCATACTTGATCATCACAGCAGTCACCTCATCATTTCTCACTGCCTTTCCACATTTCAGACTTCTTATCAATTTCTTGATCTCTTTCATACTAATAACTTCCTCTAGACATTAGTGTGGTAATTCGTTAGGATCGCTCTCAGTAACAGAGACAGTCGTCACTCTTATACAGTTGTTGCCTATGTATAAAGTTCACTCCTTCGCTGCATGAAGTCTTCTTTGTCTGTTCCAAACATTTATTTCATAGCCTCGATCATAACTACCCATAAAGTCTTGCCAACATTTGTTTACGTCCGTGCTCGTCACTTCCCAGCTATCGTTAAACTTACCGGACATTCATTCTCTTTCGTATTTATTGCTGGTGGCCGTATCTTGTAGTGTCAGCTTTTAACGCGAGAGACCGCTGCAGGCTTAGACGATGCGACTTAGTCATGTTGCAAATAGACCCCTAACCTTAGTTACCACGAGAAAGTAATCTGTACTCAGATCAGCTCCTCTATGCGTTCTTGTGGCCATAATCTGCTTTTTCAGCCGGCTGTCCACAAGGAACAAATCAATCATAATTCTCTCAATCTTCCTTTCTCATGTGTATCAATGACGCTCCTTATTTTAAATCTTAAATATAGTACCTACTAGCAATAAAAGTATCCTTTTCTATACACACTTCTAACACAATCCTGCCAGCACCATTCACTCTTTCGTCTCCATATTTGCCTAGGGCAGACTCCAATCCTGTTCGAGCTATCTCGACCCATTAATTCATATCTCCACATAATATATTTAATTCTTTCATTCTCTTCTACTGTTCGTTAGAAATAGAGGACACTGGGGCTTTCACCACCAAAACAAAAATCCACGGCTTGAGATGCATCCAGAGTTCCAGAGCACTGGGTTTACATACTCACTTATATAATTGACCACACGAGAGGATAGTAAAACGTCAATCCCTTGAAATCCCCTGTTTTTTTGTGGTTCCTCTGACCACAACGCGATGACTCCACCGGGCAGGCCTGCAAGTTCATTGCCCTTTCGTTTAGTTTTACTTAATGAAAGATAACACGTCCAATATTCTCTCTTTCATAATCTAAACCAATTCATTCATCTTCTCCTCAATATTACCTCTCGCATTCCGCGCAGCTATTCTGCACTCCCACATGCACTCCTCTCTCTACTTCACGTCGCGAGGTGGACAGCATGTTGGGTAGTGGATCCCAACGACACTGAATCACACACTGCTCACACCAGCGAGAACGACCAGGTGTACGTTGCTTTGGGGTACGCCCTAGCTATATTGGCAGCTCTGTCTCGCATGGCGCGCATGGACGAAGAATTGCAGCCCTTTTTTGTCGGTAATAGTCAGCAGGGGTTAGGACGAGCATACTTACTCAAATGGTCCCCTAACAAGGATGGGCACGTCACGGATACAAAAGGTGGATTCGGCAAATATTAGCGTAGGTTATAGAGCCCTTAAACACCTCCTCTATATGTCCGTAATCATTGTGATTGTAATTTAGTAAACGCTTCCGGTATCTTCAGATCACAGGCGATCTGATGTAAGTAAAGGTAAGATTCTAAAAAGCAGCTGATGATTCAGTTACAAATTGCCATGAAATTCAAACAACGACAAAAAAAATGTGCAAAATATTGTTGCAAATGAAAATATGCGGTGAAATTATGAACCCCACAGGTGATCACGAAGTTATGGTGAAATGACGATGATGATAAATCGTAAAAATCATCAGTGACGCCAACCGTTCAGGGGTTCAATAGTTCAGCGGCAGGGACGACCGCGAACAACTTCTTGACCTCGTCGAGACATTTCTTGATTATTTGCTCTATAGCTGGTGGAGCGATTTCTTGCATAATTATACTCCAATTTTCGTTTGCAAATCTACTTGTTGTTTCGGCTGAAATTGATTGTTAAATGGACGTTTTTAATTGCTCGTTATTTTAGTTTCTTTTTTTGAGTATTTTTTGAAAGATTAGTTCCAACGGTTCCAACACAAATATAAATTCTGAAAACCAATGTAATAGAACTAGAAACTTATCTTACTCTCTGAATAGAACATAATACGATGATCCTTTCAACGAAGTACATAACATCATTAGGTGGCTAAATAAAATTACACATTGTTGGACTAACGTAGGTACCAGCGTAAAAATACTAGTACTGAAATTTTAGTAGCCACTTTACGGACTGTCAATTTTTATTTTTTATTTCAATCCTTTATAAGGCCAGAAATATTTGTTAAAGTTATATTACAGTGTTTCCTTTAGGCTTTCCCATCCCCGAAGTTGTTACTCTCAACATTGTTTCTTAAAATTATGAGTAACGTTTATATTATACTTAGATATTAAATATAGGCACCACTTAATTTTTTTGTAAGAGTTTTCATATTAAACTAAATATACTTTTTATGGCCAATACTATCATAATAATCACAAGATCTTCAGAATACAACAGAACTATGTAAATTATATTTTTGTAAAAGGGTAAAAAGCCGGAATTAAATCTCCATAGAATCTCTTTAATTTCTTCTTGCCCTTATTTTTGAATTGGATGTTTCTTTAAATATGATCTGGACTGGATAATATTTCTTTATTGAATTATTTTTAACCCTGATCAAATCTATTGTTATAATAAGTTATTAAATTATTATAACAATAGATAATAACAAATAAGATTTTAAATAGTTTCATTAAAACAAAAGAAATAGTCGATTTTATTACAAACTTACCAAGTTCTTTATTTCCGCCGAACAAGTTAGTGAATTTGAATTGGGCGCGGTCCATTTTGTAGCTGTCCTTATAATTGGTGACTGCCCAGTGACCATCCTTAGTTATGTAGTCGTATTTGATGATAATGTTTAGATTAGCTGGAACAAAAAAATTTCAACTTATTTAATCAAATTTTTTTGTAAATTTTTGGAATTATAATTTGTAGTTCACGTAGTTCTAATTTCAAACAGATAAATCATATTCTAAATTCACACAGATAAAGTCGCAAAAAAATTAGTTATTTTTAAAAACACATCCAAATTCTGTTGGTTTGTCTAACTTAATCTAATGTCTAATTTAATAACATATAGGTACTTACTGATTTTTATTTTGGCTTGTCCATTACCTCTGATGGGTAAAATCAAAATTTGTCCATCCATATCGTAATGAGCTTTCAGGGTAACATTTGCTGTGAAGTCAATGGCAGCTTTTCCTTTGTCTGCATTCATTCTGAAATATAACATAAGTATCTATGTATGCATATTGCTAAACCGAATGATGGCAGTTCTACAGAAAAAATCAAGGCCAACTTGTTTGTAACAAGTTGCCTGAATTGGATCTTGCGTAAACCTGCTTGACTTACTTAAACGAATTTATTTTGAATCCTCTCAGCCCTGTTACCACCGTGTCAGAAAATGTAAGCTTCAAGGCCGGATTGTTGACTAGAACAGTGCCCAAATCTACAGGGTCCAGAGGGGCGATGCCGAGTTCAGGAATGCCTTCAGCAAATTTAGGACCGGCTGCTTCGATGGTATTTTCAATACATGCATTTAATTTTGGATCAGAGGCAGAACATGCATGGATGAAAGGCGCTACAAATAAAAAAACGGTTATTATTCGATGAATGTGTAGCTAGTAGGTATATTGTACATTAAGTAAATTGGTTTAACACTAGCCTAAAACGCAATGATATTAGAATGTATAATGCAGCTAAGTGTAGGTATATGCATAATGTGGCTCAATTATGGAGAATTTCTGTAGTTTATTACTGTATGTTGTGCATCTAAATAGGTTTACATGCCTAATGAATGAATTCATAATTGTACGTAAAATGCGATTAAAGTATAAGGTACTTAAATGAAACATGAAATGTACATTATCAGCGTAGATTTTAAATGAGTAAATTCAATTAGCTTCGTATACAAAGCGAATAAGACGTGGTCAAGGCAGTTCAACCACCGACACTCATATCGAGACCTATCTGTAGAGATTATATCTATAGACTAAAATGATAGATCAAATATTTTTTGCCCTGGTCGGTTTCGTGAATGATTTCTTTTGATTGATTTATTGTAACTGTAACTGAAGAGGATGGATGATAATAATTTACATATTTATTTACATAAAAATCCGTACTGAGCTATGTAATTACTTTTGTGAGCAGGAGTTATTATTAAACTGAAACTTCAAAGGATAGTAAAGTCCTAAGTACCATCAATATTACCATGTACTCTGTTCAAACTCAAAAAAATTTAAATGATTTATTTATTTACTTAAAGTTCCGAATTTCGATGGTTTTAACCGATTGTGCTTGTCTCCTGGACTATCACTAAAGTAGGAGAGCACTGGGGTCAAAATAAGTATGGGGCAGTAGAGCCAATGGCTACAACTCCTGAGATACAATATCTAAAAGTGCGAATACTTGACCAACTAGGCATCTAACAATTTCCGACCTATTGCCAGTCAAGCCGCGTAATGCGGAGCGCCACCGTACTCAGTTTGTTTTTTCGTAGGTAAGTCTGGCCTTTGCTAGTTATTATAAAATAAGCCTCGCTTTGGAATACATACAATAGCGTATAGTTTTCAAGTATGAGAAGTATAACGGACATTGACCCCACTCTCATGATATAATTCTTACCACGAATACGTTCGATACCTGCGAAATGCGATTTTTAGTTCACCTTACTGTAGTTTGGTAATTTATTTATAATTTGCTATTTTGGTTATGGTAATTGTTTTATTAGAGTCATTTGACGTTTTAAGTTCATTTATTTATATTATTGTATCTTTATTGTACACCTTATTCTTAATACAGATAAAAATATGCAAGAAAAAAATTACAATTTTGGCAATACAATTGGCGGTCTTATCGCTCTCGCGATCGCGATTTTTTCCAGATAAATTTAGAATGGAAAACGCGGAAGAAAAATCAAAAATTAGGCAGTATTCGGTATAAGTACTATATGGATAATATATCGTCATTAATATACTTAATATGTAAAACAATGTATTGCATTATACATATAGTGCGTTCCATAATCCAACAGCATGCACTGTGAACGATTTATCGACAAATCGCGTATAGAATGCATTGGCATTTCAAGTTTTAAGTTTTCTGATGATCTCAACAATCTTGACTGTTTTTTGTGTAGAAACTGGAAAGGTCTTTTAAAATAAATGACAGTATGAGGATTTAATAATATATTACATAACAAAAAGATAATATGAGCATCCCGGCGAAGGCGTATAGGCGTATATTTAAGTAATCATTCAAAAGTTTCATTCAGAAGTCGCTCAAGCTTGTTAAATTGGTCTTCGATGAAATCAAGATAACTGGACATCGGGATAGTCAAGAACAGGAAGAAGAAGTGATTGAGTCAGTGCAATTTTCATGGTTGTAGGCAAGCGGTTGCGTAATCTTCGCAAAGATCTTACTGACGTAAACAATTTGCGACTTACAGTCTGCGCTTGAGGACCCCGAGACAAACAATTATCAAAAACTTAAATCTCTTACTTAGTCACTGTACGGAACAACCTCACTACCACAACAAATAGGAGGAAGCTGTGACCACTTGATCTGTGATATAATTCTGGAACTCCCAACAACGCTTGGGTTTTAGAGAGATTGATCTTCAGTCCATACGCCATGCAGTCACAAATATAAACTAGATCGGTGTTCACAGTGTTTATGGCTGTTATAAGTTATTGCTTTTAATTACTCTTCCGCAAAAAAGGCGTATTTTAAGATTTGGGCCTAAGGCCTATAAGGTTTGCCGCCACATAAATTTAAAAAAAGCAAAAATAATTTAATTTCAAAATAATTAAAAACATATACAAAATAATATATATTGCAGCAGCGGCAGGAGACCGGATGGTAAAACGCTAATTCCTTGGAAACTTGGAAGATCGCTGGTGTGGGACGCCACTTGTGTCGATACACTTGCTGTTTCCTATGTACCGGTGAATTCCAAGTCAGCAGGTGCCGCGGCCAGCACTGCTAAGAACTTGAAGCGGCGTAAGTATGCGACTCTCTTTGAGAGTTTCATATTTACGCCTTTTGCAGTCGAAGCTTTGAGTCCCTGGGCCCTCGAAGCCCATCGACTAGTTTCTGATATTTGTAAGACTGGTAGAGGCTTCGGGAAACCGCCGGGCTGGCAGCTTCTTCCGCCAACGACTCAATTTGGCTATTCAAAGAGGTAATACTGCCATTGCTGGGGACCCTAAGCAATGACAGCTCTCTAAGCGGCAACTTGGAGGAAATCTATTATTTAAGATAAGTTTTAAGTTTGTGAATATTAACGTTAGGGTAGGTATTTCCTTTTTTGTTGATAATAAAGTCGTACACAAGAATAAACACCATTTATTAAATCTTTTTTTTTTGCGATGGGTGATAATTTCGATAATGACACTTTCATAATTACCTAACGGATTTTGCTAAGCTGACTTTTATATTAATGACGGCCCTCGCACCCTGCCGGCCCGGGTCCTAGCCCCCATAGCCCTAGAGTAAATACGCCACTGTTCCACAGGTAACATAGGAAATCTCTGACGAAAACTAATTGTCCTAACGAAAGTTAACTACTGCGAACTGAACTGCCATTGATTTTACGTTTAGAAATGTCGCCGTGAAAGCAAACGTTCATTAGATGCGTTTTTTTTATACCACGAAGGTGGTAAATAAGCATACGGCCAGCTCGATGTAAAGCGGTTACCGTGGCCTATGGACACCTGCGACACCAGGAGAATTACTTGCGCATTGGCGACCTTGTAAAATTATTTGAAAAACCCCATGTTTTAGTTTCTTGGGAAAACCTCGACAGGAAACTCATTCCACACCCTCAATGTTCGATGCAGAAAGCTCATTTGAAACTACGCGACAATTAATAATAAATAATACGAGTACATTTATTATTATTTTGGTATTACTGAGCATTGAGTAAAATTTTAATGTACGAGTAGGTACTTCCACATGAAGAAATCAAGAGTAGTATTTCTTTAATTATTGTAGTACCTTTTTTACTCACAAAATTGTCACTCGAAAATAATAATTGTACCTACTTATGGTATAGCTTTTAAATTAACTTTTCTTTGATACGCAACGTAGTGGCCTTAAAGAAAAGAAAATCCGTAAATATTATTCTCGGACTCCAACCAGACATTAATCTAGGAGAAGGAAGAACGAGCGTTAGGTATTTCATAAATTATCATTTAATTTAACACGATACATTTATTTTTTGTAAAGGCGCAATCGTAAGTACAACGTTCCCCTTAAATTTAGACGTTGATACGACGTGTAAATTTAGGGGGAAGGGCGACTCTCTCGCCGAGGCAACAAACCCGGCTATGAAAATTATAATTATTATTAAATAACCACTTTGTCGATGCGTCTGTAAACACATATGGAGACAACCCAACACACTACGAGTTTTGATACAATACCGTAAACTTATGGGATTTAGACGGAAACGGGCGTAGAACAGTTGACGTTTTATTTAGATTTTTTATTTTCTGCATTTTCGTGACTTAAAATACAAAGGTGATTGTATATTGTGCGTTAAAATTCTGTGCAAGTGGAGGTGGTCTAAATAAACATGAGCAGCTGAAGTTTTCGTACTCTTCCAAGGAGTCCTTTTTTGTTAGAGACTTAGTGATAAGAGAAATTGTTATTGAAGATATCGGCTACATGGGCATGTACTCTATACCTTCCGTCTTTAAGGGAGAATCTTACAATCTACAACAAAAATTATGTAAATGAATATTTTTAAAATATGTAGGAGTTTTTGGTAGGATTTTATGGGGAGTGGTTGGGCTTTTATCTTAATTATTGGCAACTGGTTTGTAGTGGATATTATGATGTAAAATTGGCGTAGTTTTGCGTCCCCAGTTGTGTTGTGCTGTCATGTGAAATTCTTGAAATAAGTGCTTATTTGGTAATGTAATGTTGAGATTTTTTTAGTGGCTCAGTCTACCTCAATGAATCCTATTAGGAAGTCTGCCTCAATATATATAACGCCAGTAACTCCAAGAAACATCTAAAATGTATTATATTACGTTGACATTTTGAGGAAATAATACGAAGAAATTATATATTTATTACAGAACACATCGGTTGTATGAGCTACACTGGGGATCCCTTTATCTTCCTTCCTAAGGGAGAATGTACTACTACTTTAAATATTTATAGTTTAAGTGGTCTATAAAGTTTATTTAAGTATATAGCGCATGGATATGTAATTGCATAATACATGTTTTTTAATATGCAGTGAGCGTTTTCGTAAATATTACCTAAGATAGATTGTTGTTGGTCTTGATATGAATCTACTTTCTTTTTAAAACAATCGTATTACTTTAAAAAAATTGCTCAAACGACAAAGATACAAAGCTAACTTAGTTCTCGAATTCGTTAACGTTTTTTATAAGTTATGTTTATAATGCATTACATACTTTCATTTCTATTTTTTATCGTGATCGGTTAAAACACTAGTTTACATGTTGCGATCTAGTTTTTTTATTTGTGTGTAGATCTTTCTTATTTACAGGCAAAAAAAGAAATAAGCGAATGTTTTACGATCGAAGTTACGGCTTTATTTTTAATTTTAACTAAAAAATGTTACGGATAGTGTAACTAACTGGCGAATATTATTAATTACCTTTTATTAATAATAATAATACTCAAATCATCCGGTTTAAAAATAAAAAGTAATGTTTCTGCTCTGCAAATAATAACACCGAAAGTTAATTTGTAGCATCTCAGATTGGTTCTTACACGTGAGTCAGCAAACTAAATCTCTACCTAAGGCATCTAAGGCAGGCTATATCTAAGACATACCCTATGCCTTTGTATTGAGTTTCTTGTGGATACCAGGAAAGAAAAAAATGGTATAGTTCATGAAAGTGTATATTATAATACTTATTTGTTTACTGATAGGTTATTCTGGTCAAAAGAAATCAAACGTGAAAGAAAGAACCTGCATACCTCGGTAAAATTTTGTGAGAAAAACTTCAGATTTGAGGAGGCGAAAGAAGTATGAGTATGTACGCTACTATGACGTCCTAATTAACATTGTTTCGACGACTTCAACAATTTCTAAAATTCTAAAATCCTATCTCTGGTATATCCTGTGGATGCTTCGTTGAGAAGCGGAACACATGTCGATTGGTGGTTTTTGGAGTTTGAGCGGAAAATAGCTAAAGATTTTAGGAATTTATCACTTGTAATAACTAGTCGTTTCATGACTCACTGACTTCGATTTTACTGTTTTTAAAATATTTGTGTCTGCTTGTATGTCCTTTTATAACTAAAGAACAGCTTGACCGATCATGATTAAAATTGGATTTAGTAAGAGAGTAACTAATTAATCTGTGGTAAGAGTATGTGATTGTGCACTTGTTTTATAGAAAGTCTACCTCTAAAGAGGTGAAAAGGGGGATGAGACTTTGTATGAAAAATGCTAAACCGCTGAACTGATAATGATGAAATTCGGCATGGAGATTTTCACCCCTTCCCCCTTTTTATCCCCCTTTTCACATTCTTGGGGCTAGATTTTTACTTTGAATGGGAAATGCTAAACCGCTGAACCAATTGTATTGAAATGTTTTCAAAAACAAACTTTGTACGCATATAACATGTACATGTGATCTGCGCAGACGAAGTCGCGGGTACAGCTAGTTTTATTACAAAACAGCAACAAAACCATGTCTGTACATTGACGATCTTTTTAAAAATGATGTAACTAGGCATTTTTTTAAGTTATTTCTTATTAGTCAAGGATGTGAACTTTAGTTTTGATTATTAAAAGATAATAATATCTAATCATAACTACGTAACTAGTGGTTTCTAGGTAACTTATCCTAATATTAGTTATGCTAGACAGGTAAATACTTAACTCATTCAATCTTCACTTTTAAAATAGTACCTATATTAAACATAATAATATGTAACTAAATATTTGTGTTAAAGAATATTATTGTATTTCCTTTACAGGCATTTAACGCGTCGAGAACACTTAATACTAATTACAAATATCATATGTATTTATCTAAAGAAAAGAAAAAAAAATTAACAAAAATCGAAACTTTTGATTCGGAAAAGTATCAAAATTATATTTTATACTGAAGTCCTTTCGTTACTCACACTAATAAAGCTACGAAAGTCGCACGCATACATGAGTGTCCGAACGCGCCAATATCTATATTCAAGTGCTAACGATTTGTCAAAGGATTCTTAATTGGTGTTATTTTTAACACCTTCGAAAATATGCTTAATAATTATACATATGTTTAATCAATGGTATCGATGGGAAAAATCTGTAATAGAAATTGAACATAGAGAGTGAAATGTATTATACCTTCATCAAAAGAAAATTATCAGGATTATGTCATGTTAGATAACTTTTTTAACATAAAATATAGCTCTATAACTTTGTTTTACGGTTGGCTATTGTCGTGGGTGTACCGAAGAGGGAGCAGGGGAGGGCAGCTGTCCAATCTGGACTGCCGCTCCTGGGGTCTTTCCCTTTCTGCTTTTCATACATTTAGTTGGTTAATATGTTTGTGCTTAAGTATGCTGCGAGTATTTTTGTCGCTTTATAGATTTAGACTCGTTATTATCATCTTGGAGGCGAGGTTTAATTAAATTCAATCGTCGGCGTATGCTCTGTCATTGTTACATCCCACCCAGCTAGCAAAAGTGACAGCCCCAGATTTCAAAATTCGTATCGCAAAAGTCTCCAAATGTGTTAGAGGGGAGGGGATTGCGTCAGAAGCCGAACTGTAGCGAATTTTTTGTATAGAGAAGGCGGAGACTCTCGTAAGATTGAGATACTTACTTATGAAATAAATGCTTAATATGTACCTAATCTAACAAATGCACGTTTCTGATTTGCCCCCATTAGACCGAAAGCTGAGTTCGCCCATCGCTATTGTATCGATGGTACGGATCACTAACAGCGCGAACACGGCTTACAGTTGCAAGTGGCTACTTTAGCTTATGTTTCCATTGGATAGTATGGTTAACAATATTTTAAATATTTAAAAAAGAAGGAAGTTCTCACTTCATCGGCTTCTTTTTGGTATTAAGTATGTTCACCGATTTCTTCGCCATTTATTCACCGATTTTAATGATTCTTTTTTTATTTGAAATGTAAAATTAAATATCCAGCGTGTCCAGTAGAAATTTAGTTAATATCTAATGAAGGTGTACTGCTTACACAAAAGAACGCCTCAACGCTTAATTTGATACTTAATCCCCTTATTTAATGTTCCGTTCCAGAATAAGAAAGAATTTATTAGTAGACATACCCTAGATAAGCGATAAGGCCACTAATAAGGCCAAAATAAATAAACGTATAAGAACAAATTTAAGTGACCACAAAATAAAAACGCGAAAATTATCTATCGTATTTATGAAGTTATTTTTGTATTCCAGTTTTGATTAGTAAAGAATAATTATTTTGTACTTTTCTGCGTATTTATTATGAAGTCTGTTTATATTTATTTATAAGCGTCAATTTTATAAAACAAAATTATAATAGGTATACAGTATTGTTGGAAATCTGACATTAAAAAAGTCGGACAAACAGGAAATCCAATAAATACCGCAATCGGCACATATGTATGTGCAAATTGACAGGTTGAAAAACACGATCCGTTAATACATAAGTAATTTCTTAAAACGAGTTTTATTTTCAACCGTTATGCACCTACATTATACTATTATTATGATAGATAAACAAGAAAAATGTACTTCCATACGAGGAATATTAGATACGATAGATAATAATAGATGCTTCCTTTAAAATAATGTACAGTCTACAAAATATCAGTCCAATCGAATTCAAATTTATAATATTATATACATGGTACAAATCTAATTACACCTAGTGTGTGATCAAAACTATACTGAAATAATACTTTAGTCGGATTTACAAAAGTTTTACTGAACTCGCGAAGAATTACTGATTCCACTAAACTTATAGGTAAAATGTTGAAATATTTACAAAACTATTTTGTTTAATTGATATTAACTTAGGTATGTCCGATGCACTTAACACTTTTAAACTATAAACTCTAGTAGTTAATTTAACATAAAATTTTGTAAATTTTGTTATAGTTAGAGCTTCTAACTTCAATCTTTTTTAATTTGTAAATTGAACTAACCTTTAGTGAACTTTGGTTGGTAACACGAAATAACAGATCAACCCTGGGTATTTAACTAAAGTATTTTTTCAGTGATACGTATAAGTAACAAAACTAGGCTTGTGCACTTTGGTTACCTCACAACAAGCAAAGGGAGCACCTAGTCACACCCTGGATACAAGATAGTTTAGAAAATATTGTTTCCTAAATTTAGCGAAAATCGAACCTTCGACCTTTAGCTTGGAAGATCCCGATACGTCGAATATTTTAATTAGTAATTTTAATTTAATTAGTAATAGTAATAATTCTTATGAAGATTGTGTCTAGTGTGCCAGGTTTCCCTGGTTATCGGCTCTGCTACGCATAACACATACGAGATTTTCTAATTAGAGATTATTCTGGTAAATGAAAGACATATTGAATTGCACAAGTTTTTTTTTTAATTAGTATATGTAGCTGCGTATACTTACTTATATACAATATGTAACAAAATTAACTAGAATGCTGATACACCATGACCGAATAATCGATTTTTATATATGTATAGCATTAATAAATGTAATATTTTAATTATTGATGCAATTACGCATATTATTGGATTCCACTTATTAGACGAGAAATTAGATAATCGGACTCGCTAAAATATAACGAAGCGGCCAGCAATACGTACTATTGTAAAGTTGTTTTATTGGAATATAAGTGCACTTTATCACGCTTAACGTAAGGTTTGTTTTCATTTGTACTAACTTGTTAGACCAAGACTAATGACATTTTTCTTGTATATTTATACATACACATATATTATCTTCACACTGTATCCCTAACGGGGTAGTCAGAAAGGACGGAACGCCAAGCTTTAAGCTCCTTACACACTTCTTACGGCTCCTTGAATCTCATCATTCTCCTCACGCATTTTCGCCTAGGTATGCAGTTGCTTTTGACATTACAAATATAATTCTTTGTTTAAAATAGTTGAAGTGGATTCAAAAAAAGATTTTCAAATAAGTAGTGTCTGTGTTTTAGATATTTGTTACATATTGCATACACTCGAACAATAATATTTACCTATTTATATAAAAATAATAAACACGATGAAAATTACTAATCTACGATGAAGGTATTTCGTCTCTTTAATGTCACTTCGTAAATAACCATAAGGGCTGACATTGACATACCTATACCTACCTGTAAACCTACCATACAAGTAGCTTGCCTAATCGACCTCCCGCTATGTATGTATATTTACAAAACATATAATTGCATAACGACATTGGAATGTAGGCACCGTTACGGATACTTGTCAAACGAAATTTAATTTGTCTGTTCTTAATCCGGTAAGAACTTTTTATTGGTCCGAAACTAATTGCATCACATCACTCACAACATTCATATCAAAACTAATTATAGTAAGAACAATAAAATATAAAAGAAAAACTTTAGACTAATTGTGTAAACGCAAACTAATCACTATGAGAAACTTCCTGTAAGTCCCAGGCTTAAGAGCAATTTAGAACAGTTTATTTTCGTTCATCTAGCCGGGAGTCGAGCTACGGACTTTCGACTTGGATATATTGGATGCACTATTAACAACCGCACCAACAGACCAGTGAAATGTAAGTTTAAGTTATATCGTCGGGGTCGAAAATGTATAATCCATCAAGTCTATTTATTTCGGTTTCAGTTTCAGTTTTAGTGTACTTTCATGATCCTGTTAGATTCCTTATCCTCTTTTCACTATCAGTCACAATATCTACGTAATATTAACCAATACGATTATTCTGGGTAAGAATGCCAATATCAGTAGCATACTAATAATTTGAAAATGGCGTCTACATCTTTATATGCATCAGAATAGTCGACGAAAATTTAGGACAGATCAAATGGACAAACGAAAATGAAGTAAAGAATATATTTGTTGTAAGAAGCTACTTATTATTGCTGTAACAGGCATTGTTTAGTCCGAGAAAAGATTAAATAAATATATTTATTTTAACATCGGGAATATTTCAGACATTCGCTATTAATGTTAATGTTTATTATTGATTAAATATTTAAGTCTGTTTTTAAGAAAATCTACTATCGAAGTAGATATTAAATATGAATGTTATATACGACCGTTAAAACTTGTTCAGGTCATAAATCAAAAAGTGGTTATGAATTGTGATATTTAGAAAATTAATAATTATTTATTTATTTTATGAGTTAAACCTTACTACAAAGGTTTTGCAGATGTTTTTTTTGTAGATCTTGTGTTATATATTATTCATAATATATAAGATTTCATAAACTACTCTGTAAATAATAATTTTGTTCAATTTGAAAAAGGTACTTTAATACTGCGCGAAATCTTCAAATACTTTACTTTGTCTTTACGACGATATTATTTTATGTAATATTAAAAAGTATTTACTTTATACTTAAGTACAATAAATCTATTATATTTAGACTTGGGTCAAAATAGGGTCAATGAATGAAAAGAATATTCAATTATATAGTTACTACTTTGTTGCGATTTTTTTACAATAACTAGACGTGGAATGATATGAATATTAGGAATGAGAATACATAATCTATAAAGTTTCGCAGCGTTTCCTTTGTGAAACAAATATTCCAAATGTTATTTATAAAAATAAATATTATTTTTATAAATAAATGAACAAAGGTTGAAAATGCATATTTAAGAAGTTTAAAAACGGCTTGGCGTGGTGTAAACAGCTGTCGAATCTTAATCTTTTCTTCCATTTTTTTTTATTAATTGATTTTTAATACATGAAGTAAACTAAATTTAAATATCAATGGAATTCGCAAAGATTCTTCAAGATTTATGGCCAGTAATACATTTTTAAATAAAAAACTCACGTAAAGCTCCCGCTTGTGCGCCAACGATGCAGACAGTTACTGCTAATGTTATACACAATTGCACATTCATGTTTAAAAAAAATAAAAAATATGTAATATTAAAAGTATTCCTTCACAGACGATAAGCTTTTGACTGTAGCCAATGTTTCGGCGCGAAAGGCTTATATATGCGTTGCGCAAACGATAACGTGCGTTTGATCACCCGTGCTTCATCTCTAAAGCACCACTTTTATAATACCTTTTTTACAACTCGATATTCATATAATATAACTTTATTTTTCTTAGAGCTTGCTTCGTAATAAAGTGTCACGTTACATTGGTCAATACGATGTTAAAATATCTTATGTTACTAAATTATTTAAGGTGTTACTACTTATTTTACATTATTGTAAAAACAACAACAAACTATACATATACATGGTGGATAGGTTCAATGTTATTTACTTTGCTTTTGTTGAAAAAAACTCTCATGCAACTGGACTTATTCCACGTGCTCAGTCATGAACGTAATTGAATATAATTTATAATAATATTGGTAAAAAAAACATCATGTTCGAGGGAGTACAATTATATAACGCCTTGCCCGAAGTTATTAAGGATTCGGTAACTTTAGCCACATTTAAACACCAACTTAAGAAGCATTTAGAAAAATCACACTGATGCTATTAATTAGGTATGTTTAGACTGCGTCTGCCATTGTCATCACTCTGGTCAAATGCATATTTGTAAAATCATGCTGTAAATTAAATTTTCTCATTTTAAGTAAATGTAACATATTCTTATGAGAAATAAAATATCTTTAATCCGAATAATATCGATGTCTGCGATCTTGTACAACTGTACATATTACTATTTTCATTTTCCTGAGTGAATTGGTACTAGAATAATATAGTTGGCCGTCATTTCAATAAAGGCCGCTATATGTTTGTGATAATGAAAAAGGTTTCCTAAAGGGAGTAAGTACCTGGGAGTACTGACTGTGCAGAGAGTACATACAAAAATAATGAAGTGATAGATAATTATTTATTTATTTCGTTTCATTACATTATTAATGGCATGTTAATAAAATACATAATATTTATATTTAAGTATAGAAAATTGACGAAAGATTGTAACGCGACAGTCACTTAAGAGTTCAATGATACTGACATATTTTTAATTCAAGTGTCACATATTTGCAAACGTTGGTAACTTCTTAAACAAAATTAGTTATAGGTACTACTTGTTGACATCATAAAATAATTAATATTTTTCCTTCGAGTTCTAAGGAAATGTGTTACAACAACATATCGAAACAGGTTTTTTAAATCATTTGACATGGTAACAATCATATTGATTTAATTCATTATGATAAAGACAGGCCTTCAAATAGTGAGGGTTGCTACGTGTTGTATATAGTAATCGTTTATATTCTTTTAACTAACGAAGAATTTCAAGTGTTAATTTATTCAAAATTTAAAATGATATACATATTGTATGTATTATTTCTATTAATTATTATAGTCCAGTTAATTGGGCGTTTGGGAGGGATAATATTATTTTCAATCATGTGGGAGTATTAAACTTATGAAAAGTTGAAAAGTGAGTTTTCAGGACCGTGGAAGTTTTTATTTAGCCGCCATTTTTATATTATTTTGTCAAAATATTTTTGAACAGAATTTATAGACAATACAATAATCCAATCATTACAAATTGACCCCCTTCGATAACGAAAAAAATTGCATCCTGTACCCAAAATGTTTGTTTGACGTTTTTGATGTAAAAACGTTAAACATACATTGACAAACGAAATGCGATGTGTTGCATCGCATCTCGTTTCACTTCAATTTTACGTAACGAACATTATCATGTCAATTCTCGGCTCTCTTTTACAGAATATAAGTGATGTACATGAAATATTCTTATACCATTATATAGTTTAAAGGCTCAAATACGAGTAATACGCTCAGTTACGACTAAATTATTGGGCAGACGTTGTCACGCCTGATCGGCGAGACGAGCGGCAAATGCTTTGTACAATCAAAAAGCTTACTGGCGGTATTGCTCTTCAAAAGTGTCACTTGGCTGTGTTTTATACGGCGGTTTGCACACTATTTTACGTTTGGTTTGATATATAAGAAAGAAATAACGTTTGACTACCAATTTAAAATTCATTACGCGATTACAAGGTGTTTGTCATTCTATTCTACTAGCGTTTACGACAATCAAGCCCCTTGTCTAGGAACCACTTGCGACCATGCTACCATGATTTTAATTTGATTTTAAATGACAAACTGACTAGAGTTTAATGCTAGGCACTGACAGAAATTAAAAGTTGACAGCTTACGAAGTTTACGAAGAGGATAGAATGATTCAAATGGTTAAATGTTTAGTTGTTAATTTTAGTGGAGTCAGCGGGAAATTTTAGTCAAAAATTTAATCGAAGTTTGCTGTTATTTAATAACCACTTATCGTAAGTTAATGAGGTTAGAAACCTACATAAAATTGAGACTATAGTGATTACTGATTACACATTATACAAGTTTTTGTAGAGATATTTATGTACATACACACTTCATATTTTTCTAATACGTATAAGTACATATTCTTAAAAATATTTATTTTTATTTTTCTAATGAAAATAGGAACTTGTTAGATAAATTTAGGTTAATCAATTAATGGGTAGGTATGAATGAAAATAGCTTATCAGAATCTTAAGCTTTTATACCCGATTTTATAATTTCTTTTTATAACGGATAATGACATGCCAAATCATGCCGTGTCAATATAACGATAACAGACAGTTCAGCGGGTATGTATATATAGGTATGTATATGTATACGTTATGAATTAAATAACGTTATTATAGCTTCGCTATATTCTTGTTTTTTTTATGACAGACGAAATAACTGTCTAACGACGACCTCAATGGCACAGTGGTTTAGATGTTGCACCCAAGCGCGGAAGGTTCCAAGTTCGATTCCCGGTCGGGTCAATTTAGGAAACGAACTTTTCTAGATTGTATCGGGTCTGGGTGTACCGGTACTCGTCGTCTGGTTCTCATAGCACAGGAATACCCTAGTTTGAGCTCAGATGATTGGTGTGTATTGTCTGGCGCATTATTATTATTATTATTAACGTATATACGTTAAACAGTTATTTCGTCTGTCTGATTGTGTAAAAATCATAGAAGTTTCAATCACATATACAGACATAACTTCACGCTGTATCCCTAACGAGGTAGTCAGAGAGGATGGAGCGCCAAGCGTTGCGGTCTTTGCATACCTCGTTCGCTTCTTCAAATCTCATCATTCTCCTCACACATTTGCGCCTAGGTATGCGAGTGTTGTCAAAAACACTCGTCTATTTCCGTCTGCTAACACTCTGGCTATTTGATCCTCATAAGTCAGCCTTAGTCTTCCTTGGCTTCTTTTGCCACTCACTTTCGCTTTGTAGATTTTCTTCGCTTCTAAGCATTCCTTTCTTCATTTTTCAATAACACTGTCGTGTAACTGTCCATACTGCGTATCTCTTTATTGCTTGTGGCAATTCATTAGAATCGCTCTCAGTATCTGAGACGGAGTCGCCATACTCATACATCAATCAATCAATCTTTGTCTTTATTTAATTGGGCTCATAAGAGCACTTTTAAATAGTCCAAAATTGTTGTAACTTATTGTGATTTCTTTGTAACATTTTTTTCATTTAATAATTAATTATTACTTTATACAATAAATCGAAATTTAAATAATAATAACAATGTCAACAAAATGTATAATTTAATTATAAAAGAGTATCGTTATGTCATTCCGATAATTGACATTAAACTTCGCACTTGTAGGTACTTTTTTCCTAACCGCAACCATCCCTTTCCCACATGCACATTCTTGCATCATCTCGCGATTGCAAATGCCGGATGCTTCTGATTCATCTATGGTGAATTTTCCTTTAGTAAAACCATATTGCTTGTTATGTAAAATGTGATGGGTACTAAAATGCCTAAAAAGCTGGATTAAAATTATTTTTTCGCAAATGTTACTGAAAGCTGGTAATATGGAGATTGATCTATAATTACGAAAATCAGATGGATTTCCCGATTTGAATAACAGAACTATTTTGGTACGTTTCATTAAATTCGGAAACACTCCCTCATTGACACATTTATTAAAAATAATAGCTAAATAAGGCACTATTTTTTCTAATATATTACGAATTAATTGAATTGATGTGCTCCAAATGTCACGAGTCTTCTTAAGATGTAATGTTTTAAATGCATTAAAAATATTGTTCGTTGTAACGTGTTGAAAACCAAATATATTTTTACAATTATACCCGTGATTTTTAAGTATTCGCTCAGCTTCTAGTGATGAGGAATTAAGAGCTTCTGTAATATTAACAGGAATGTTACTGAAAATTTTTCCAAATTCGTTTGCAACAGCGTTATCACCAATAATAATAATACTCCAGACAATTACACCGATTGTGTGACCCCAAACTTAAGCGCTAGCTTGTACTATGGGTACCAAACAACGAACTCTGGGGGAGTTCCCAGTAACACCCAGACTCCAAGCCAATTTAGAAAAGTTCGTTTCCTAAATTGACCTGACCGGGGATCGAACCCGGGACCCTAGCTTGGAAAGCAGATGCATATGCCACTGCGCCATCGGGCCAGTCATATATATAATATATATAATAATACCAGTCATATATATAATAATACCCGAATCACATATTTTCAAATTACCGTACGTATCAAATGTTTTATGTTTACCGAGCTCTTTACTTATGACATTCCATGTCTTTTTAACCTCATTATCTGAATCGATATTTATATTTCTTGTATATAAGGCTTTACCATTAATACAAACATTTTTAATATTTTCGAGTAATTTTTAAGGTACTCGAGAAAAATCTCACTATTGTTATACTGCTTCATACCATATACGTCATATAATCTCCTTTTACTCCTATGTAAACCCAATGTAGCCCAATCATTGAACTTAATTTCAACTCTAATTAAAATGGTTTTGCTTTTAAAAGTTTTCTGTAAGCATTTTCTATCAATTTAAAGAAAGAGTTGTAAAGGTTCTTCGGATCAGCTTGCGACAAATTTAGAGAAATTAATGTTGATGAAATGAGTTCCTTAAAATTATTAATTTTATTTCTTGTCATAGGTATATATTTTACTGTGTGTGGAGTTTCTGTATAATTGTTCGGGAAAGAAATTTTTTGATCACAGTGGTCTGAGTTTGAGTTACTAATGATCAACCTGTCAACTGCATCACTGTTACTAAAAATGTTATCAATGCAAGTAGCAGACGTAGTCGTAATTTAGTTGGCGCAAAGAATAAATTACTCAAATTAAAGGATTTAAATAAGTTTAGCAGTCTTATGCTGACAGCTGAATTTACTAATATATTTATATTAAAATCACCACAGTTCTCCATTCTACAGTTCTTCATTCTACAGTTCTCCATACTATTCATCGCTGCAGAACATCTTTTTTATTTGTTAGCAGGTGGTTTTCTTTCGAACGCACATTATTCATTCTGCATGGTGCCGGACCACTTGGGTAAAGTGCACATCTCTACCTGCACACACTATAATCTAGCGATTATTCTGCGGCGACCTTAACTGTAAATCAGAATCGTACATGATGTCAGATGTCGCGTTATTGTCATCGTACGCCACTGAGCACACACTGACGCAACATTATCAAGGTGTATTTGGTGTACAACGATAGCCTTTCTCATTTTAATTCAATATATTGTTATCTATATACTTCTTTCCAAAATAATATGGAATTTTCCTTGAAGTTGTTCTCCGACATATTGTTTTCGTTTAATACCCTACATTTGTCACGCTTCTCATTCACTTAGTGCTTTCGTTTCTGCTTACTGCAGCTTATATCTGTCTTTCATCAAAGTCTTCATACCACAGTCATTTTTAGTAGCAAGGTAGTCTCGCCATGCTTTCGTCTTCTTATACACAGACTCTTTCACTTCGTCATCCCACCACACATCATGGTTTTTACCGTTCGCAAACTTATTCGCTCCCCACACTTCTTTCGCAGCCTCGATCATACTATCCGTAAGGTTCTGCCAACATTATTCAACATCCTCGCTCATCAGTTTCAGTCTATCATCCAACTTACGGGATGCTACCCTTTTCTTATTAATTCCTGGTGGTCATATCTTGTATTTTCCAGATTTTGACGCGACAAACCGCTGCAGATTTGAACACTACGCGATGTCGCCATGCTGTAAACAGACCTAGTCTAGTCTAGGTATCACTAAAAAGTGATCAGTTTCACAGACCGGCTTTTCTGTGTGCTCTCGTGCCCATAACCTGCTTTTCGAGTCGGTTGTTCACGAGGAATAAATCAATCATACTTCTTTCATCCTTTCTTTCCCACGTCTCCTGATGAATCCTTTTGTGGTTAAAATTCGGTATTCGCTACAAAAAGATCCTTTTCCATACACACTCCTCACACAATCCTACCAGCATCATTTACTCTCTTATCTCCATACTTTCCTAGGACAGGCTTAAATCCTGCTCGAGCTGTCTCGACCCATCTATTCATGTCTCCACATACAACAATTCTCTCATTCTCTTCAACCATCGCTAGAACTTCCCTAACATTCTCCCAAAACTGCTGTAGTTCACCCAAACCGACAGAGGACACTGGGGCATACACTGTCAAAATAAAAATTCTTACCAACCTCATCTTGAACCGCACCCAGAGCAGTCTGGGGTTTTCACTCTGTACTCAGTCATACAATTAACCAAACGAGAGGACAGTAAAACGCCTACGCCTTGGCATCCCCTGTCTTCATGTCCGCTGACCACAAAGCGAAGCCCCCTACGGGCAAGTCAGCAAGTTCACTGCCCTTTCGTTTGGTTTCACTCAAACATAACACATCCAATCTTTCATACTATCAATCACTTCATTCATCTTCTCTTCAATCCCACCTCTCACATTCCACGCAGCTATTCTGCACGCGTCCCTTAACTTCCCGCCGCGAGGTACACAGAGTGCTGGGTGACGGTCCCCGACGCCGAACTGCACTCTGCACACACCAGCGGGGACAGACCGGTGTACGTCGCTTTCGCCCTAAATATAGCACAATCGTTGTCCCGCAAGATGTGCACACTAGAGAAATTGCAGCTCCGAAAAGGGCTGGCAGGGGTCGCGAACAGCACATTTCCTCAGTTGACTCTCTAAGTTTCAATCATGTTCAACAATATTAGTTTATTAAATGAACAAAATTTCCGCTTTACCATCTATAAGCCCAAGTAATTATTGCTTTGAAACGCGTCAATTTACATTCTCATTTGCCTTTCAAACATTATAAAAATGCATTCCTTTAAAGGATAATGAACGGATGTATTTACGATAATTGAAACCTTCAATTCAACGTTCACTAATATTTTATACTTATTAAAGCCCTTTAACCGTATATTAAAAAGAACAATGTAAGTAACCATGAGTTAGGGGTCAAACAGGTACAATGACACAGTATCGTTTAAATTCCAATTACTATAGACATTTACTTATACTCGTAGACAGCGTTTAAACGAATAGCTCCGCGCTGTTTTTTCCCAGGATATCGCACCATACAATTGACATTATGAACAATACAAAAACAAATAACGCAGTGTTATTCGTTTACGTATAAATACTGTGCTATTTGTGCAGTGCATCATGTATATCAAACATTATATTATCAGCAAGCAAAAATGTAACAGCGCTGTCAAGTACCTTTTGACCGAAGTTTGGTCTACTTTTTTATTCATACATCAATGAAAATTCGAAGACGGCGAATATTTTCTATTCCATACGAAATTTAAATTTAGAATTACAAAGTTAATCCTTTCGAACTGGTTCAATATCATAATCCTATCCAGTCCAAATCCAAAAAGAATTAAGTTCTATTTATGTAGTCCATTTCATTCAATCAATTTATATGTAAAGTATTGTATTTACCATTGAAGGGACCGATTTCATTATTTACGTTCATACATGCGTACATACATTAAACACTATATGTAATAATGCATATTGTGTGTTATGTATCTATGTAACTTGTTGTATCAGTCAATATAATAAACAAAAACAATTTTTTATATGTTACCGTATAGAAACTTTAAAGTAGCAGTAAGAATAGAGCTTCGATAAGTTATTATTGTAATAATTGTAATAAATAACTTATTTATCGTTTGTAAATATGATATTTCTGATATTTGTAAGAGACTAGTCGTGGCCTCGGGGGACTTAGGCTAGCCGCTTAATTCTTCCCCAACGAATCAGTTTGGCTATTCAAAGAGGTAATGCTGTCAGTCTGCCGGGCACTCTAAGCAACTCGGCAACAGCTGGGCAACATGTTTCACACCCAAGTGATCATTTAAAATGGTACGGATCGACTCGTGAGACACAGAAAGTTCGGCGGCTATCTCTCTCAAACTTGAATGAGGACTTTCAGTCACTATTTCCTTCACTTTTGCAATGTTCAACTTCAGTTGCAGACGTTGATGGCCTACCAGAGCGAGGCAAATCAACGCTTTGTACCACTCATAAGCACGTGTTTTTGATAAAGTCGATTCACCGTAAGCCTTCTGTAACATTTTTAGTGACTCCTAACACGAAATTCCATTGGTGATGCAAAATTTAAGACAAACTCTTTGTTCGATGTTTTTGTCCATTATGAATTTCGCAATATACACTAGAATGATATAACTAAAAACAGCACTGTATTTAATCTAAATAACAGATGCAACTCAAACTCCGCGCCAAAATGGAAAACAATTGTGCCAATCTAACAACAACAAAAAAAAACAAAAACTTGAATTTGGAACCATAAACAAATCATCCATTCCCGATACTTTCTTGACTGAATGTATGTCAATAAATAAAGGATAACAAATACATTACAGATATTTACAAAAGGTTTTGCCGTTTTCAATATTTAGCTTTTACAATGTAATATATTTTTTGTTATAATAAATATTCCAATTTTATATAAAAAAACAGACACTTGTGAATCGAACTGCGTGGCGAGGGTTCCTCGCCATGTATAAAAATTCTCACACGATAATTTCATACAGAATTGGAAACTATTTTTTATTGTTTTCATCTTTTTACTGTGCTATGAAAACTTCCTTTGTACAAATTTTAGGTTCAAGATTTTAGGTCAATTCTAAAGATTTTGATATCATGATTTGATTGAAGGTCATATTTTTTCTGTCATTGAGTAAAAATTGGAATTTTTGCTGAACGTTAGGATTTTTTACTGATGTTTACTATATACATATAGCCGTTTCAGAGAAAAGACGCCTTGACGGACAGACTAACAATAAAGTGATTTTGAAATAGTTTCGTCTTTTCGTTACGATGTTCAAAACTCCAGAAATGTCTAGCTTTTATTATAAAACCATAAAATTGAATGAATCAAGTAACATTTGAAAAGTTAAAAATTAAAGAAAGATATACTCGTTAAAAATATTCGAAGACGAATCAGGAAGTTGTTTAAGCACAAGTCGAATTAGAATCACGCATAGTTACAGACATAAATAGATACAGTTTGCCAAAAATCATAGAAGATATGTACGGCAAGACCTTTAAGCCTACTGACATTATACTCAGTATGTTTTTGGAATACCATTGTATTGTTATTAACCACAGTTTAAATCAAAAATTGTACACCATTTGACCTAAAGACAACGAACGTGTAAAAATGTAATTAGTGATGACTAATAAGGCAACTTTTGTAAAACAAATTTACCATTCAACGTAGGAAACATTTACTTGTAGAATTTTTAAGTGAAAAATGTTTTCGATATATACAATTTAATTGATCTCTACTGATATATTATGTTGTACAATATTTACATTTGTTATGTAAAAACTAGTATCAAAATTCAAGTACAAAAATAACTACTCGTATATAAATATGATACAGAAAGCTATATAATAACAAAAAAGTGCATACATATCCCAACGTTAATATTGGGTCCTTACATATGAAATTGGCGTTTTGTACGGGAGGAATATAAAGTAATTTTTTTTTTTGTAAAATATATTTAATTAATCAAAGTATGCACCGTTGTTATCTATGCACTTTTGCCATCTATGAGATGGCAAAAATGGATTGATCCCTTTACTAAAAAAACCATGGGGGCGAGAATCAATAAACTCTTTGAAGGCGGTTTGGACTGCCGCATCGGAGTTGAATTTTTTTCCTTGTAAGAAGTTGTCCCAATTTCGGAAAAAATGGTAATCTGTTGGAGCAAGGTCCGGGGAGTACGGTGGATGTCGCAGACATTCCAATTGTAGCTCATCTAACTCAGTGGTTGTTTGTTGTGCAGTGTGTGGTCTTGCGTTGTCGTGAAGCAGCAGTGGCCTAGAGCGATTAACCAATCTCGGTTGTTTAGCAGCTAGTTCTTTCTTCATGGTTTGCAGTTGCTGACAATAGATATCTGCCGTAATCGTTTGGTCAGATTTTAGAAAGCTGTAGTGAACGACACCGGCGCTAGTCCACCAAACACTCACAAGTAACTTTTTCTGAGTCAATTTTCGTTTAGGGCAGGATTTGGCTGAGTCTCCAGGGTTTAGCCATTGCGACGAGCGCTTTCGATTATCGTACAGTATCCACTTTTCATCACAAGTAATGATTCGATTTAAAATCCCTTCATTATTGTGTCGGTTGAGCAAAGTAACACAGCAGTCGACGCGTGTTTGCAAGTTCGATTCACTCAATTCATGAGGTACCCATCGTTCAAGTTTTTTTACTTTCCCGATTTACTTCAAGTGGATTAATACAGTTTTGTCACTTACCCCGAAGCCTACAGCTATCTCTGAAGTGCTTTGTGATGGATCCGCTTCCACAATAGCCTTTAATTCTTCATTTTCCACTTTGGTCTCCGGCCGTCCACGGGGTTGGTTCTGAAGGTCGAAATTTCCAGAACGAAAACGTTGAAACCAAAAACGTACCGTGCTTTCTTTTGCGACACCAGCGCCGAATACATCATTAATCCTTCGAGCTGTTTCTGCAGCACTGGTGCCACGGTAGAACTCGTACTCGTAAATATACCGATATTTCATGTTTTCTATTGTGCGGTAATAAGCGACGCCAAAGAAAAAAATAATGAGGAAAAAAGCAAATGAATGACTGTTTTCAAAACTCAAATGTACCAGCTAAATGAATTTATAAATTTGAATTTGGAATTCTTAACCAAAGAGGAGATATTTCGGATCAAAGTGGTAAGTACGACAAAACGCTAATTTCATATGTAAGGACCCAATATTTACAAACTTAAAACTACACATTATCTTAAATAATAGACTTCCTCAAAGTTGCCGCTTAGAAAGCGTCCTTGCTTAGGGTGCCCAACAGACTGACAGCATTACCTCTGAATAGCCAAACTGATTCGTTGGCGGAAGAAGCTGTCAGCCCGACGGTCTCCAGAAGTCTTGACCAGTCTCTTACAATTACCGGAAACCAGTCAACGGGCCCCAGGGTCCCAGAGTTTCGACTGCAAAGGGCGTAAATATGAAACTCTCAGAGAGTCGCATACTTACGCCGCTTCAAGTTCTCGGCAGTGCTTACATATAACCTCACATTGTATCCCTAACGGGCTGGTCAGAGAGGATGGAGCGCCAAACTTTGCGATCTTTCAATACTTCTTCACCTCCTCAAATCACAATTTCCTCCACACACTTTCACCTAGGTATTAAACATTTTTATCAACTTTTGATCATTTGATGCTAGCGCTCTGGCTATTTGATTTTCATAAAACAGTCTTGGTCTTCCTTAGTTTCTGCTACCACTCACTTTAGCTATGTAAATAATTCTCTTCGCCAATCTTTTATCACTCATTCTTTCTATGTGCCTTAACTATCTAAACATTCCTTTCTTCATTTTTACAATAATACTGTTGTGCGATCTTATCATATTGAGTACCTCTTCATTGCTTATATCGTCCGCGAGGGCGACACCGCACATATTTCTAATTCGACTGTCTTTATTTTCCTTTATTTCAGGCACTATACAGTACACAATCAACAGTACAATAAAGTCCGCGCCAAATACCGCATTGAGAAAGGCCATTTTGGCGGATTTAGATATCTCTTATTAGTACAGGCAGTCCTCGTACTTACGGCATGTTAGGTTCTCGAAATACGCGACGTAAATCGAAACGACGTAAGTCGAGACATATTATTTCATATGTTTACATGTAAAACTCAAGGGTTAGGATCCACACGGACTCGAAATTAAAAAAAAATATGCATTTATAACAAAGGATATACATACTTTATTATCAAAAGTAAGTTCTTGAAATAATTATACATGCACTTATGAAATTGCTAGTTATTTTTGGTATTTGTGTTATTAATTTTAATAATAATTATAAAACTTTAATATGTAATCAAAATATGTAATGAAAAATAATAAATTAAACTTTTGGCTTAAAGAAACTATCAATTCTAGATTGCTTCACTTCTTTCTTCTTGCTATCATACAGATCTTGGTAACACTGATAAGCTGCACAATTTTTGTTATTAACGTTGAAACTTCTCTGAAAATTAGGATCATTTTCTTCAAAAATTTCAACAAGACAAGTGAATTCTCCTATGCCGGAAATCGAAACAAATGACGTATGCTTGAGGAATAGTGTCAAAACATTGTTCGACGTAACTTGAAACGACGTAAATCGAAACGACGTAAGTCGAGGACTGCCTGTATTATAAATGCAAAAATGCTTGTCTGTTGTCCGTTACATTTTCACGGTTAAAACACTGGACCGATTTTGATGAAATTTAGAATGGAGATAAATACATAGGTTACTTTTTGTTAATTCTACACGGATGAAGTCGGCCAACAGCTATTGCTGCTTTATTTATTTATTTATATTAAAAATTGCATAAGTAAAACAAAAAAAATTCTAAGCAGTAGGTACTTAAATATGATTCATTTCAATCTACTTTTCCTAAAAGATAAACTATCTGCTTGATTATTTTTATATGTAATGGATGTTACAAGAGAAGGCAATGTTTATCTGAAATAAAATCAAATTGTATTTATGGCAAGTTGTTTAAGGTATATCAAAAGTATGTAAGTATTTTAACTTGTCTTGTTTAAATTAAGTGAACACTAACACTTATTTATTTTTTGTCAAATTGTTTAGAAATGGACTAACAAGTTTGCACGTATTGTTTGTACGTAGTGAACAAAAGACTTCAACGGGGTGCATATTGAAATTTTTAAAATGAAATTACGCATACCTTTGTAGCTCCTCATGTGACAAGAATTTTCTTATGATTAAATTACGAAGGCGTGCAGGAAAACTTTTAACACTAAATAAATACCAAAATGCATTCCAACATTTAATTTACTAAAGGTCAACTGATTCATTATATTAAGCATATACATAACATTTTTAATGTTAACACAATTTTTATTTGCAAAAACTTGATATGAATTTTGAACTAAAACTGTCGCTATTGTAAACACCAAACACGTTCATGTATATTACATTATTATTTCTTACCGAATATTAAAACTATTACATTACATAATTCATATTTATATGTATAACGCAACCAAGCTATTTTCTATTCGCGTCGAACAGAACATCAAGATGCAACAAAATCTCACCTTAAAGTTACTTCTGACCAGAACTATTAGGATTTATACAAAATTATAACGTAAAATTAAACCAGATAACAGATTTGTAACCAACTAACTATTCTTATAATTGGTCAATTTTTACGTAAAGTGAAACTCAAATCAATTTATTCAAGTAAACTCAATTATAAGGTGTTTTTGAACGTCAAATCAACTTTAGTTCGGTTCGAAAAGAAAACCTAGGCACTGAGAAGAACTGTCAAGAAACTCAGTCAGGTATCATTTTTCAACGTCATTTTACAATAGGTTTATTATCTAAAATACAATGTTCAGAAAGCCAGAGAATACATGTGCAGAGACAATTATTTCCAGACTAATTTATTGTTTAGTCTTCATCGAAATCGTTTATTTTATAGTATGACTGTGTAATCAATGTGCGTTTTATAACAAATCTAAATTAATTTTCCGTTAATTGAGCAACTTCCTAATAAACTTTATTATAAAAACGAACGCAGTTACCCGAAATTGAAACATTCGACTTACGTAATTTAAATTTTAGAATAACCATTTGATGGTTATTGGAATGAGTTTGATTCCATGGAAGATGGGCCGGGTGTTGGTATGGGATGCAACCTGTTCAGACACGCTGGCCCCTTCCCATCTACATGGAACTAACAACAGAACTGGTGCGGCTTGTGAAGCGGCTGAAAAAGTTAAAGCATGCAAATACAGGGGTCTAGGTTCCGAATATGATTTTGTCCCATTTGGTGTCGAGACCCTTGGTCCGTGGGGTCCTAGCGCCATAAGGCTTTTTAAGGAAATAGCAAAAAGGTTAGTTGACATCACAGGAGACCGAAAAGCTGGCAGTTACCTCGGACAAAGAATTAGTCTAGCTATTCAAAGGGGGAACGCTGCCAGTATCTTTGGAACCTTGCCTAAAGGGACTCCTTTTAAAAATATATTTTAGTTATTATATTATTTTTTCTAAGGTTTTTAGTTTTAGGTTCATTAATTATTTATGATATATCTTACTAATCCATGTGTAGTCTTAAGTTTGTAAACATTACCAATTGATTATGACCTCAAGTTTCCATTCCATTAATCACACCTTTCTTTGTAAACAGATATATATTTTATCTAATATACATAATCATTTAAATAAGCAAAAATGGAGCTGTTCTGAGCTGAGCTGGCTGTTCGTGATGTATTTGGACAGTTGCCTCCAGACGTTGAAAGGTAGTATGAGTGGTATGATATGTGATGGTACAGTGGTAAACTGCCTATTGTACGCTGATGATGCTGTGCTTATACCGCCATCAGAAGCAAAGTTGCAGACACTAGTCACGTGCATAAAAGAAGAATGTGAAGTGAAAGGATTGAATATGAATGTGAACAAAACTAAGATTCTAGTGTTTGAAAGAGAAGCGGTACAGACGTAACGTGAGATATGAGTACATGGAAAAAGTCTGGAATAAGTGAATGAAATTGTGTATCTGGGAAATGCGTTTTCGAGGGATGGAAGATGTGTTGGATGTGGAGAGACGGGTAGCAGCTAGCAATAAAGTGAACGGTGCTCTGTCCGCATTAGAAGTCAGTGTGAGAATATATCTAACACAGCCAAAATAGCCATCCACAATGCGGTGTCGGTGCCAACGTTATTATACGGTAGCAAAGCCTGGATATGCCTGAAATCAAGTGAAAGAATGATAAATGTAGTCGAAATGTGATCTCTTAGAAATATGTGCGGTGTCACCCTTGCGGACAAATAAGCAATGAAGAGATACGCAGTATGACAGGGTTGCACGACAGTGTTATTCTAAAAATAAAGAAATGAAGGCTCGTTTGCCATCTCTGATATTAAAAAAAAAACAAAAAAAAAATATGGTTCGGACACAGAAAAAATGAGTGATGGAAGACTGACGAAGAAAATATACAGAGCGAAATCGAGTGGTAAAAGAAGCCAAGGAAGACCAAGGCTGACTTACGAAGATCAAATAGCCAGTGTTAGCTGACGAAAATGTGAAAAGCACTCGCACACCTATGCAAAAATGTATGAGGAAAATGATGAGATTTGAGGAACCGAAAGAAGTATGTAAGGACTGCGAAGCTTGGCGCTCCATCCTCTCTGACTACCGCGTCAGGGATACAGGGATGAAGATATGTTGTCGATAGGTTGTTGTAAAAATAGAGTTAATATGTGCCGCTAATCCCCACAGCAAAAGGCCATAGGACATTAGGCTATGGAAATATGCGAAGTACACCAACCTAGCCGTATCCACATCGGTTAATGACCTAATATGTCTAATGGCATATACCGCGGAACCGAGCTTACTAGCCAAGGCCCTGATATGGTCCGCCCACTGTAACTTGTTATCTACTGTTAAATCAAGAAAACTGGCAGACGACTAATTCTAATTGTTTCCCGTCTTCTTCAATTTTATCATTCTGGATACATTAGAAAGGGAAAATTTAATACATTTGGTTTTTTGTGCATTCGTTAGTAAATTATTTTTAGCGAATCGTCTCGAGACATCTGTTAGAACTGTTTAAATAACAATAAACTGTCATCCACAAATAATTTTGTTTCACTTAAGTCCCTGAGCATAAATGGGAGATAGTTTATATTAACCAACAACAGGAAAGATCCCGAAATAGATCCTTTGGGAATGCCTATTTTTAATTTTGAACAGACAGACAAAACCCCATTAACACTCACTTTTCGCTCCCGGTCAGACAAATATGAGATCACGAGATCGAGAGCGTTACCACGTATTCCATAGTATTTAAGCTTGCAAATTAATTTCATGACTAACACAATCAAAAGCTTTGGAAAGATCACAAAAAACACCAATAACAACCTGGGATCCCTCCTAAGCCGGAAGTACAGTCTAGATCAAGCTTGCTCCCTCATGAGTTATTGGCCGCCCTCTTGTGAACCCGAAATTGTTGATTGCGAAATACCCCGATAATGTTAAAATGCGCCAGCAATTGGTTGAGTATTATTTTTTCGAATATTTCAGTCAACGCTGCCAAAATTGGCAACGCTGGCAGCCTGAATGTACTAATTTTACTACGTTTTATTAACTTGGGAAATACCCCTTTATCAACACATTAAATATATCTACCAAAATTGGCGATAATATAGGCATTACATTAGTTATTACATGAACTGATAGTCCCCGTAGATCCTCACTTTTCTTTTTATTTAATTATTTGAAAATTTTTTCTATCTCAAGTGAAGATGTACTGTAAATTGAAAACTAGGATACAATTTCCTATATTTTTGCTCGAAAACGTCTCTGCTGTATGCGAAGACGATCCTAGACCACTAGTAATTTCTACGGGTATATTGGAAACATAGTTTTCAAAGGCATAAGCACCCTCAATTTTATTTGTAGCAATTTTGTTATCAATTTTGTTAGTTGTTAGTACCGACTATTTTGTTAATGGTGTTCTATGTAGCCTTTACTGCGTTATCTGATTTTCTAATTTTATTCGCAATATGGATTGCTTTGGCGTGTATTGATACCCTCTTAAATATTTTCCAGTAAGTGCGGACATAGTTATGGAAATAGCTACCGTGTTAGATTTCTCATCATATAACTCATATAGCCTGTCCCCCTACTTTTTCTTATCCCCTTCGTCGCCCAATCCACAAAACGTGACTTGTTATTAGTAAATACTTTCTTTTTCTTTGGACAGTTCTTATTAAATATTTCGGATAAGTTTTTGACTAATAATTCATACATAATATTTGGAACATCAACCAAATATTGCTACATTACGTGTAATGTTTTTTAGTCTACTCTCTACTCATGGCCTAAATTCAAATATTTGTTCTGATTAATGTTTTATATCCTCTATTTTAATTAATTATTCTTTGTGAATAGAGTGGATACCACTAACAATGGTATGTTCCATAGTTTCACACATTCATAAAAATAATATCGATACATGTCGCACAACGGTATGTGACCTTAGTCGGTTCATTAAAAATATGCACTAAATTAAGAAAGAAGAAAAAGTGAAATGAGCATATCTCTTTCCTTTGAACTATGAACTATAGATAAATAATCAGCTTGCTTCTATTTTGACGACCTCTGTGGCGCAACGGCTAAGCGCGTCGGAAAGTAAACGGGGGTTGCGGGTTCGATTCCCGCTCCGAGTCTGGGTGTTTATGTATAATATGTACTCATTTACGAGTACAAAAGAAAAGTATATAAGTGGTACGAGTATATCAGTTGTCTAGTACCGATAACACAAGCGTTGTGGTGCTTACTTTGGGACTAGATTACGGCGTGTGAAATGTCTGAGGATATTATTATATATTATTATTATATATTATTTCTGCCCCAGAATAACGTAGTAGAAGTAATAAAATAATATTTAAACATCTATGTATGTGAAAAATATGTGGTTCGCGGTTAGTTGGTTACGATTGCACACGAGTTTTTTATTAATATTCAATACGCTTTGCCTAATCTCCATGATACGACTGCGTATGACATTAAATTTATATTTCTCGTCACAATTGACGTCACGAAACAGACCCATGACGATGAACGTGGAGATATTATAACAAAACTATTTAATTATTCCTTTCACGACATGATACAAGGCATAAAAGATCTCAGTCACGTGATATTTATGAAGATAGTTAATGAGTTTATGGGATTTTACGTTAGCAAAAAGATATAGTGTGTGCATATCAATATCTATACTAATATTATAAAGAAAAACAATTTGATTGTTTGTTTGTAATGGATAAACTAAAAAATTATTCAACCAATTTCAAAAATTCTTTCTCCTACAGAAAACTAAATTATCGGCAGTAACACGGGCTGTATTTTATTTTCAAAAAAATTGTGTATACGTGCGAAGCCGGGGCGGGTTGCTAGTTTATAACAAATGTACATGAAGTTGTAATGAATATTTATAATTTTTTTTTCTCTCACACAAAATCTCAAACTTATTAATCGACGTGTGTTTCGCATCGTAACGAAGCGTGATCTGTATATTTCAGAGTTCAGACTAGGTTAGCTAATCAGCACCGATTCATATTCATCACATCAGATGGATTTCCACAAACTAACATCTGAATCTATACAGTTTATGTACTACTTTATATTTAATTAATAACATAGGCCAACGTACGTTCCTTTTTCTGAAGGTTTTTCCTTTTAGAAATTGCTCTATCAGCGTAGGTTTTTGAGATATTTTGAACAAAAATGAAAAAAAATTAATGTTTCGGTATTTTGAGAATGTGTTACATCATGAAATCATTTTTCGTCTAAAAACTCGTTACAGCACTAAGATTAATACTTTGTATTAATCTTGAAATTCTAAATACATTTTATATTTTCTGATGTATTTTTTGTTCTCTTAAAAATCGTTAGTTAAAGTTTATGAATTTAATTTATTCGTGACTATGTTTAAATTACCGTCATATGAGGTATATACTATCATAGTATATACAAAACTCATAATTTTTGTTCTTAAAACTTGTTAAGTCATGTTTCTACAGAGTCTTTAAAATTACCTCGTGATGTAACACAATCTCATACACTGAAAACATAGATTTCTTCCACTTTTAGTTCAGAATTTTTTGAAAACCTGTTGATAGAGCGACTTCGAGACTACATTTAGATGCAGCACATTAAAATCTTCAGAAAGGTACCCTTTACTTTCTGTTTTACAAAATTAATTATTTGGCTACCTGTGAATCGACTGTAGTACTTACTATGTAAGATATTCTGGTATTGGCATTGTCATGACCAATAGTTTTCATAGTTTCATAATTTCCACCATTGACATGAATTACATAATCACAGCGATTTGGCATGCTTAAAATCAGTTCATCAAAATCACTTTGAGGAATGGCCGCCCACATTCTTTCTAACAAGTCAAAAAGTTGTTGTGGGGTATGCACGGCATCCATACTCGGCAGAGCTCTTCTTTGAAGTATATCCCATGCGTGCTTGTTGGGTTGAGGTCTGGCGATTGAGCAGGCCACAATAGAACGTTGATGCGAGCGTCGGCAAGAGCGCGTGTTACGACTCTAGCCGTGTGTGGACGTGCATTGTCGTGCATTACTCGAAACGAATCATCCAACCGGCTTCGCAGAGGGATGATCACGTCTGAAACAATCCTCTCCACATAAATCTGAGCATTGAGGTTGCCCCTGATCCAAATGAGATCGGCTCTTCCACCGATCCAAATACCGGCCCAAACCATTATTGTTCCCCCTCCATGTGAATGAACTTCCTGACAAAATTTCAAACGTTCTTGACGTCTAGAGGTCCTCCAAACTCGAGTACGTCTTGTATCCGGCCTCATACCGAAACGAGATTCATCGGAAAAGCAAGCACAACGCCAGTCTTCTTCCTCCCAATTTCTGTGTTCGCGAGCCCATTGTAAACGGGCCCTACGATTGCAAGGTGCTATAGGCAGAACTCTCAGCGGCCTTCGGGAACGCAGACTCACTTCACGTAAACGATTTCGGATGGTTTGGTCGCTTATCAGCAAGCCTAAAGAGCTGTGGAGCCTCGTAGCCAACATCATGGCGGTCATAGTACGATTCCGTCGAGCAATATTTTGGATGTACCGGTCCTCTCCGCAAGTGGTGATGCGAGATCGTCCTCTATGTCGCTCGGCCACGCTGTCCGTGATACGATAGCGTGTCCAGATACAGCTTATGACGCTCTGTGTAGTGCCAAGAGCGACAGCCACAGTACGTTGCCTGGAACCAGCTTGCAACATTCCGACGGCTCTCATGATCTCTTCTCGTGTTAAATGATGTCGTCGCTCCATATCGATGCCATTTTTTTCAGTTCCGATGCAGAAATTGTAATGGTTTTGTAAAAACGCTATTACACACTTTTATAAGAATCCTGATTGTTCATTTTCTATTTTAATCAAAATTTAAAGAAAATTCTTTATTCAAATAGTGAAAATCACTAAAAAGGATCAATAACGATCAAAAAAAGTTAAAATAATAATCCTCAATTGCGGCGATACTCTAAAACGTACTTGATACCTAGACACTTTTGATGAGTGTAGTTGGTGCAAGCCAAGAGAGTAAAAATCGAATTTAGCCTCTAGGAAATTGCAAAGAAAAGTAGATATTATTAGTATGTTTTACTATTTACATGAATACCTAGATTGGTTTGAAGAAATATTTTACACAGATGCGCTCATATAAAATCATTACTGACTGTGGATTCGAATATTATTACACAGGATTATACACCACCAGGCTATATCTCTTATTGTTACTCTGTTTAAAAATGATATTACACGTGTATACATATGTACATATAAGTACATCATATTAATATTTTTTTGTAATCACTACGAATTATTGGCTAGAGATTCAAGTACATTTTATTTCCTTGAATATTTACACAACTTTAAAATTCAATACTTGTCTCTGAAATAAATATAATGCCGTAATGAAAAAAATTATAAAAATGAGAATTTATAACTAATTACTTCGCTAAAGTTTTATATTGATTGCTTTGTCATACACATGGAGCACTCAACCTATAGAGTGACAATGCTTTTTATTTTTTATTGAAACAATTTACGTCTAGACACTGTTGCGGTTACTGCGTTCTGTTTTATAGTTTGATTTTTTATAATCAATAGAACAATAAGCAATTACATAAATATTTAAATATTTGTCGGAATATACAGAGGTGTACACACAGGTCCAATATTAGTTATGTGCTGCTTAATGCGAACGAGAGTTGTTATTTTTTAGTGTAAATAAAGTGAGCAATGGTGAATAAGGTGATCCGATATTTCGTCTCTATAGGTTGAATGCTCCATGGTCATACATTACGAGGGTCACGTAGTCAGGATATAACTTAAAAGGAATAAGAACTTAACTTAAAATAACGAATATACAAATACTTCGTATTTTTTAGTGCATATTACGATGTTTTATCTGTACTTATAAATAACTAGCTTTGTCTCATGGCTCTAACGGCGATAAGTTTGGTACTTATGCTGGATAAAAAGTAGCTTAACTTACTCTCTGAAAAGTCTTCTATTTGTCAGTGAAAGTCCCGTCAAAATCGGTTCTACTATTTCGAGATTAGTCCAGCTAAACAAATAGACAGACAACAAAAAATTAAAAAACGCGTGTTTTTTAAATTTTTCTCTGTCTGTTTGTCTCTGTGACGCGCTAATAACTATTTAACCACTTAAATCTTTTATTTCGAAATCACAGACAGATATTTCAATTGTATTTATCTAAATAGAATTTTTTTTTTTAAAATACATACCTAATAGGTTCACATCCACACATATAATAAACTTGTAAATGACTCGTATTTGTACTATAAAAGTATTATATTTAAAATAATGACGACTATTATTTCACTGTTTTTACGACATGGTATGCCTGTCTATATGTTTGCACACACATCAAATAAACTGTTAAACGAAAATTTATGGGGTTTCACAGTTACACACCTTAGAGGCTAACTTAAAAATCAGTCAATCGGTCGACTCTTATGTTGTGTGTCCACAGAGAGCTTCGTACGATATTTGTAAAATAGTAAATTTCTGAACTTCATTTCTGAAGAAACAATGAAAGCAAGCCGGGCTGTAGGCTGATGAAAAGCAAAACTGTATATTCGATTTTATTTAAATTCTATCCCATAATTCCAGATATAAGAAGAATAATAACTAATGTTAGTTCCATATTAATTTTAATCACATAAAGTACCCACGTGTGATATTTTGTAACATTTAAGTAACAAGAAAGAGGGTAGAATGGATTTCCTGCGTGTAGTAGGGCTGCATAAAAGCCTGAAATTGGTCTTGTAAGAGTTCAGTTGTTGAGAAGTCGTCGAATAGTCAAGTACATAAAAGTTGTGATGAAGAATTGATAACGTGTTCATAGTGATCAGTGCTCCCGTTACATTTCATAATTAACACTAATAACTAAGGAATAATAACTTATAATATAATAACATTGGTAATCAAACGTTATCAACTTTCTATTAAATCAAACGAAAAGTAAATTCGTGTGAAAACGGTCGTATAGAACATAGCCAAAAGGCGCTTTTGAAGAGCAACAACTCCAGCAAGCGTTTTGATTTTACGACCCGCCCTGACGCATGAGCGATCACCAGTGATCTTCATCAAGTATATGATTACGATCAAAAGTATGGATATGACTAAAATTCTATATTAATTAAATTTATACCATTTATACAGTGATTTTTTATTTGATTGTTTAGTAAAAGCTATTAGATTTTGTTTATTCTTGAGAATATTATAAACTCCAAGGATCACAATGATTGTTTGATTGATTGTAACCAATTTAATGTCGTTAATTTTTATAAGCATAACATAAATTTTACAGAGAAAGATTTTGTATGTAAGGTCGTTTTGTATCTTCATCAAGTATATGATTACGATCAAAAGTATGGATATGACTAAAATTCTATATTAATTAAATTTATATACAAAATCTTTCTTAATATAAAATAATTAGAATATTATCTATGTAATATTCTAATTATTTTAAATTATTTATTTAAATTAAAAATCCGGTTACCAAATATCATTTTCATATCGTTTGAGATCTCTGCTGCCAAAATTTCCAATGCGTCGCCTTGTGCCTAATTATTATCTATGTAATATTCTAATTATTTTAAATTATTTTCATTACATTCATTACATTAAACGACGTCAAAGAAACAGCTACCCAAAAATATTTTTATTGCTTATCTTATCTCCACAAAACGTCTTGTATGTCTCAGAATTTCTTATATTAATGATTATTAATCTAATGTAAAACTTTTCATAGTCATCACAAAATTTACTGGTTTCATTTTATGGCCATGGCCAATCCTTTGACCATAAATTTTTTACAAACAGCCATAAAATTGGTAAGTCTTATTATATTGACTTTTCCTTCGTAAAATTACGTCCTAAACTTGATCTAAGGCCAGCTCTACACTGTCCTAATATTACTTACTGCATTCAGTCCCATAATTACTTCCATCATTTAGTACAATTACTAACCTGCATACAAAACAACACCTGTAATCGAGCGTTGCTTGGCGGTGAAACGGTTATATTAAAATCAGTGGAAATAAAATAGGCGGGCAGTGCTTTCATAATGACGGTTTATTGCAAAAAGACAAACGAAAGAAAATTATAGTCCGTTCATTATTATTTCTTCCTTTCGTTTCTTCATGTTGGCGTCATTGACTGTAATTTTGCTGTTAAACGGTCATAATTTTTTTGTATTATCTTGCAGTTTCTAATTTATTTCTTCAATTAATCATGTCAAAAACATTGTGCAAGACATTGTTTTTAAGATACGTACTTTTTGTAAGAGAGAAAAAGCAAATAAAGGTACATTAATTCCTTCCGATCAAGTTATATCTCGTGTTACCGCCATAACGGGTAAGTAAAATAAACTTGCCAGTTTTAAAGATTTTACTAACTTTTCGGAATAATAAAGAGTTTATAAATAGTTTACTTGCGAAATTCTCGACAATAAACAACAGAGTACCAATAAACATACCCTTATTTGAAAATTAACACCCAGTTTGCAGGAACGTCCTTTAAGGCGACGCATTGATAAACAATATTTTAATATCAAATAGACCTTCTGCTCTATGGAAACGAGCGCGCTAGCTTATGAAAAGTACGAAAAAAACAGTCAGTTTATTTTAAAAACTATAATTTTAAAAAATCTAACTGGCATTTTGAAGACTATGTTTAGCTTAAACTATACAGAAAATTTAGAAACATAAATCGGTTCCTTTATTCTGAAATATGTAAATCTCTGTTTTAAAAGAGGTTTCTTTGATATTTTTTTTGTGTTACAAAAGTTAATCAATCGTGTATCACAACTGACAAAATAAAGTCAACGAAATTAAAAATCCGGTTACCAAATATCATTTTCATATCGTTTGAGATCTCTGCTGCCAAAATTTCCAATGCGTCGCCTTGTGCCTAATTGGAGATCATGCTGACAATATGACAGTATTATAATTGATAGAGCCAGTATGGTTTTGAATGTGGCATTAAGTATTTTATTAGTTCATTAGAAAAATAAGTACCGTAGGTTATATGTATAAACAATCAAATGTTATTTTAAGGAAACCAATGTTTTTTGTCTGGACTGATTTTTACCATATCTTATATGTATAAATAATAAAATGTTATTTTAAAGAAACTAATGTTATTTGTCTTATCTAATTTTTTTCTTCTCGATATCGAGATAATGTGGTTTATCCAACAGCAGAAAAATATAGGCTAGGATTTTTATTTATAGCTGTTAAAATAAAAATGTTAGTACATAACAACTAGGGTGTGTATCTCTTTAAAAGCTGGCAACATGATGTACAAGGCTACCAACTTCTGAACGAGAGGACTTTTTATGATGAACGCACTATACATTAAATGTTACTATGGTTGACATGCGAAACCCGAATTCGTTGTGCAAAACCAACTTCAATTATTATATTGTTCATTACATTTGTTGTATTTCTACAGGTTATATAAGTTCGATTTTAAAACAAAGATTTTATCTCGTGACTACCCCGTTAGGGATACAGCGTGAAGATGTATGTATGTATTTGTTCTCGTGATTTTCATAGAACTATTTAAGACCGTTTTTAAGAAAGCCAGGATATTCTGTACTACGTGTGTATAATATGTCATAAAATATATAAGTCCTAATGTTGAGAAGGAAACAGACAACACTCTATCAAGTGGTTTCGGTGTTGGAATATATGGAGATAGGTATGATAGTTTTCAAGTCGCCTTCAAAATCTTTCTTTTATCCAGCCACCTGGTGGCCTGGTGGAGAGACTGGGTTATGTGGAGCTATTGCCCCGTCAAAATTCGCACTTGCTTTTGCACAATTGTGCGTCTACGTTCCAGCAGACTCATTTCTCTCACCGTCGCCGTCGCGGGCGCGGTTTGCCCATCCTCGCTACTGAGACGGACACACCCTGGTGTCATGGGATTAAGTTTGACCTAGCTTAACGACTACCACTACTATGGCAATAGCTGGGATTAATAGCTTAACGTGCCTTTTAAACCATGGAGACGACTATGGCTGTTGCTAGATTACTAAGCCAGTAAATAACTCAGTGTAATGTTACATAATCTCGGTGATTTTATCAACTTTGGAAACACCAATGGTCGTAAAACCAGAAGTACATATACCTATGTACTGTCAACATATAAGTCAAACCATGGAGACAACCGATGTGGTTGTTGCTAGAATACTAAGTCAGTAAATAACTGAGCGTAATGTTACACAATTTCAGTGATTATATCGACTTTAGAAGCACATAATCGTCCTAAAACCAGAAGAATATATATGTACCAGGGTGTTTAGAAGGTTGATGCAAAGTCTCGTCTAATGAGGCGATCTATCACCCCCTCAAGATTTAGATTTCCAAACACCCTATATGATATGTAAATATTTATAAGAGAATAGTAGATACCTACATAATACATAGAGATACTCCAAATGCGGGGTTTATTCGAAATTTCTTAACACAGCATAGACATTATTATGTATTTATAAATGGATGATACACATTATATTGTACATTATATCTGGCACGTACTCATGTTAATAAAGCAATTAAAGACGATTTATTGTTTATTAGTGTTAATGATTTTATTACTTAAGATTATAACCTGCAATCAGTTGTGGTTTAAGTTATTTCCAGGTAAGTAGGTGGTAACAAATGAAACACGTTTGGAGATTAATTATGTTTAATCACCGAGTAAGATCTCACCATAACTGGCAAACGGCTCTTAACATGGACGGAAGCACAAAGTTCAATGACATCATCTTCTTAACCTTGGATTACGTGGAAGAGTTAAAACACAGTGTCTTAGGCCCGGTGCACATTAAAATGATGTCAAAACAGTTTTCAAACTGGCTAACGACAAAGTAATTTTGCAAAGCAAGAGTGTTTTGTAAGTACTCAATTGAAGGTCCACGGAAAAGCTTAATGGAACCCATTTATCTAGTCCGTATATTGCATTCTATTACATTAATTTTCGTGTTAAAGACAAAATGGAGCCTAAGCACAACAATGCCATGCAAAGAAAAATGTTAGTTGGGTAGCTAAGTAACTTTCCTTTAATATGAAAGAATCCGCATCCGACATGAAAATACATGCAATACCGTACAGCGTACATTGCGACATTAGTGAAGTTTTCAATCTTTTACGCGTGAACGTGATACAAAAAATAAGAAAAATCGTCAATAAAGCAATATTCATTCTGAAACAATTGTCGATCCTCTTGAATTGTAATTTATGACGTCTAGCCTCGAGTGTACATTTTGTTATAATAAAAAAAATATTATAACGTTTACTAACGGTAACTTTTGCCTTCCGGAATGAAGTCCTAGTATACAGTGTTTTTTAAACTGGGACAGTATGGAGAAATTCGAATTCATAAGAGATACAGGGAAACTGTTTTAGAAACCATTTGGTCTTTTGTGATAACAATTTTGGAATCTTTTTTAGAATCTTTTTTTAATGCGGATCGACTCAGTTTCACGTAGGCTTCATTTCATTGTATTATATGAAAAAAATCCGGACAGCAAAAGTTGGTCAAATTTAATGAAGAATTTTTTATACAATAGAAGAATATTCAATGTACTAAATCATAGTCGACTTACTCGGGAACAGTTCATTCAAAGTGAACTGCACTTCGTGTCCGATACGTCTTACACGAAATTCAAATATGGAGCAATTTTTTAGCTCACAAAAGTTTTTGTCGCTTTGAATGAATTGTTCCCGAGTAAGTCGACTATGACTTAGTACATTGCAATCTTCCGTTGCATGAAAAAATTTTTCATGAAAGACTAAATTCTGTTGTCCAGATTTTTTTCGTTCGATAGAATAAAATGACGCTCACGTAAAACTGAGTCGAACTGCATAGACTGCATACTGCATAAACTGAGTCGAAAGTAGTCACTTTTACAAATTGTTATGGACAACTCACGCTTGTCCAAAAAATGTATAATGCCAAAACAGCTTTCACAAAAGGGACTGAATGATCCGTAAAACGGTTCCTTTGTATCTCCTATGGATTCGGATTTCCCCATACTGTATCGGATGAAAAAATATTTTATTAAATTTGACCAACTTCTGATGCCCAGAAATTTTTCCTTTCGTACAATAAAATGATACTTACATAAAACTCAGTCGATCGGCATTAAAAAATTTTTTTACCAATTTTCCTAATTTTTATGAACATCTCACCCTTGACCAAAAAATGGATAATGCTAAAATTGTTATCACAAAGAAAGACCAAATGGTTCTTATGACAGTTTCCCTGTATCTCTTATGAATTCGGATTTCCCCATATTGTCCCAGTCAAAATAAACACTCCATATATAACCCCCCATAGTTAAAAGAGGTGTTATTAGTTTGACGCTGCATGTGCGCCGTTCTGTGCGTAATTGTAGTTCTCTTACGGGTGAATCGATTTAACATGTGGTTTGCTTTCGTTTGAAAGCAGTTTTCAAGAATGTTTTTAGTTAGGCGTGTTTGGTAAAAATCTGTCCAGACATCCAGTCAAACCCAGACAAACCTATATAATTCTGTATAGTGCTATACAAAATTATATAGGTTTGTCATCTCTCTCTGACGTATTTAAACAGATCACAGACAATTTTATGTATATCATTCGTTCACTAGAGATTTAATTTCGTTTCAGTTTTAGGGACATACAGTACGAATTAAAGCGACTCAGTTTAGGCACCTAAACTGAACTGCATCGGAACTGCGTCGTTTCTTAAAAGATGATGGTAGATCTGCTGCTCTGAGTAATAATTGTGAGGGGAGTGTACATTGCATTGTGTGATTGTACGTACATCTAATATATTACATACTGAATTTTTTGTCGATTCTTCTCAGTGTCCAGGTTTCCTCTTTGAATCAAACTAAAGTAGATTTGACGTTAAAAAATACGTTGTAATTGGGTATACTTGAACAAATTGATTTGACTTTGACTTTATCTTTATCATAAAACTTATATTACGGCCCATCATCAAAATAACTAAAATGGAACCTTTATATTTGTATATGTCTATCTGTCCACCTGTCTGTATGTCACAACTGATTTGTTCTGTCATCTTTACATCTACTGAGCTGTTTGCTACGCGAACGTAAATTGGTAACACAAATCTAAAAATTAAAATAAATTATGAAGTAATGAACATTTTGGACTCAATTTTTATTTTCTTCTTTGTTTGAAATTTCTACGAAACCCTCTTTAGAGTAACGCAGTGATAAACAATAAAATTAATCTCAAATATATACAATATACAATCTAAAATATATACACTATACAAACGTGTGCGCGCTAGCTTACGAAAAATACGAAAAAACAGTTATTTTAAAAATTATAATTAATTTCAAAAAACCCAGCTGGCGTTTTGAAGAGTGTGTAGATTAATCTACACAGAAAATTTAGAAGCATAAATCGGTTTCGTTAGTCCGAAAAAAGGAAATCTGTGTTTTAAAATAGGTTTCTTTGATATTTTTTTTCTATTCAATCAGGTTACCAAAAATCACTTTATACGTTTTCTAATCACTCAGAAAAATTGAGATCCCTGCCGTCAAAATTTCCAATGCGTCGCCTTATGGGTGTTTCATTTTTTTGTCTTGAATCTTTGTTTTTTTGAATCATATGGACACCTTATTCACGTAATTTTGCTGTATGTTTTCTGAACTAAACTCATCTATTCATTTAACATAACGAACGGCATATATCACTAAGGCGAAAACATATTGATGGCCGTAAACAAATACCGCTATTTAAAACCGGTATTTATGATAATATCACTATTTAAGAACTATGTAAATAAGGAAAAGGAATATAATAATTAAGGTCGAGGTCAGGTGTGCTCTTATTATTTAACGATTTTATAAAAAGTCGTCATCAAGTGTCAAAATATCAAGTTAATGTTGTTATGGTTTTATATTTTCTTTTGAAAATATTGGATTACCTATCTAACTACGGTTTTCAGCTAAATTATTTTATTAATATGTGCTACCTATTTAAATAATACGTTTAACAAAACTTGGACATTAGGTACATACGAGAATCAAATTATTTCATTAAACTTTTAATCATCGGCACTCTGGATACTTAGTTTATCTATTTAATTTCTTCATCTAAAGTTACAGTCAAAATCAAATCAATTTATTCAAGTAAATCCAATTGCAAGGTATTTTTGAACGTCAAATCTACTTTAGTTCAGTTCGAGAAAAAAACCTGGACACAGAAGAACCAACATGAAACTCAGCCAGATATCATTTATTCCACATCGTTCTACAAGAGCTATTTGAAATACAGTAGTCCGGTTTCCCAATTAAAATTTCGAACACTTGCAATTACTATGTATAACTGTTTTAAAATAATGATGTCTAGGGATTCACAACAATTTGTATTGGCTACATACTCAGACTAATAAAACTCATAGAAAATGTCGTTTTGAGTAATGCGAATCGAATTTAGTTAGAATCTTGCGGTGCGCGGGTCGTTGTGTTATTTATCTGGTTGACCACTGTGTTATTTTTCTGGTTGGCCACATAAGATAAGACTGAATATTCGTTAGCCAATAGGTGGAGAACTGGGCGATGTCACGGTTTAAGTAATATATTATTTAACTATGGGTAGTCACAAATACCCTCATAAGCGTCATCTAGTGTTCACTACTTCGTGTTCTAAAATATATATTTTTGGACAATAATCATGTAAACAGAGACTGTTCTGGATGTATTGTAGCGTGAAAGATGTTTTCTCGATATTTAATTTTGATGACAAGTCAAAGATAGAGCCGACATTCATAGGGTTAAAATGTTTTAAAATAACCTAGGTCCTCTGCACTTATTCAGTTTGATCCATACCTACTTTTAGAAACGTCAGTATAGATTTAAAATTGTACTTATTATAAAAAAAACTGTTGTATTTATTTACCATACGTTGACTATTTGAAATCTTAACAACAGATACATCATGCACTGGTGCAGTACAGCGCAGATGGAAATTAGTCTTGAGGAAAAGTCATAATGATTTTAATGACTATTAAAACTGATAACAATTAATTACATGGACTCATCGAACAATTATATTTATATTAATGATGATACTTATTCTCTCGCAATATGTATCAAATTCTTTTGTTCTAAACGTGTAATAGCCATCGCTTGTCCTACTAAATGATGATGTATATAATGCAACAGCAATAATAAATCATCGTTATTCTTTTATTGTTATTAAAGTAATAGGCAGCACATTGATTAGTTCAAAATGGAATTCGTTTTTGTTTTATTGGTTTGTGTATTGACTTACGTGACCATTGAAGGGAATGCTGGTGAGTGATAGATTTATTTTACATGACATTTTGTTGAATAAATTCTGCACATGTGCAATTAAGTTTTAACATAATGTTATTTTATGCTGATATGTTATTTATACATAATATTCATCACAGTGCGTCAAATTCCGATTAAAGTTAGGCGAAAATAGTGTCGCGATAAATTACACAAAAAATGTCAAAAAAAAATATATCGTTCTAAAAATCATTTGTATTATTTTGAAAAAGTTCGTATGATATTTCGTGGAGTTTAATTTGCAGTGTTTATGCATAATATTTAAAAACATTATGGTCCCATCATTGTACCTTACATTATTTTATGAAAATTTCCCCTAAAACATTCAATATTTCTATTGTAGTTAAAGAGAAAAAGAAATGCTTGTATGGAATGCGTCAGATGCTTATTTTTCTGAGAAGGTCGTGACAGGAATTTATTTCACGGGATTTCGTTTTGTTATCAGTAACCCAAATACTGCTAAAAGTAGTATTAAGCTGTGGTACTTTTGTGAATTGATGTTTTGTCCATCCCGACAAGAAACTGGCTTCAGACATTCATAAACATTCATAAAATCAAGGGCAACGTCTAATCATATTTTTTGTAAGTCAGGATTCCACAATTATTTCATGAACAATAGATATTGTTTAATTCACTACGCAACGCTTACTATTATTGTATTTCTTGTCGCTTACGAACAATATTGCTTAGTAAGCAGTTCTGTTAGAATTGTTTACGTTTTCTCATTGACGTGACTTCATAGTTTGTGTTGAATAAAACTAAATGAAAATAAAATCAAACAAACATGCATAATATAACTCATTTGAAGCAAATCTTCATTGCTATAAATAGTGTTAGAATTGATGCAATCAAGTTAATTGAAGTAAATTAAAATTGCTGTAATTTTGTTAGACATTGAACTCAATGGTAGGTAACGAATTTAATAGGTAAATTCTTCATCATTCTTCAGCATGATAATCATGTAAATTGAATTACATCAAGTTCCATGAATCCAAGACAGAGAAAAGTAATGAATAACTTAAAACCATACTTAGCCAAAAGCCCCTACATCATTCTAAGACTATAGGTTCTTGTACCTAAAAAGTTCTTAGAGAGTAATCAGCTATTGGCGACTTTTAGAGCTCAGATAATGCCGTATAACATAGTTGCTGGGAATTTAGACTCATTATTTATTTATTTTATTTATTTATAATTAAGGAAGACCAACAGCCAAAAACAAATAATATAAAACAAAATTAGCAATGTAACAGCCAATAAAAGGTCTCCACAAATAAGACACTAATTGTTACATAAAATGCAAATACATAGTACATTAAGTTAACATAATTAACATATTGTAAACGTACAATTGTTATAGCCATTACCAACATCAACTTAATTATTATGTTCAGTTAGAAATAAAAATAAAAAATAAATTAGGAATTTGATTTCATTTTTAGATTATTTTAGTAATTCTTAGATAACTTTTAGAATTTAGAAGAAGAATGTTACAAACATACATACGCTGTATCCCGCTGTATCACGCTGTATCCCTAACGGGGTAGTCAAAGAGGACGGAGCGCCAAGCTTCGCAGTCCTTACATACTTCTTTCACTTCCTCAAATCACATCAGATCGCATTTTTACTGCATTTATCTTACTTTCATTCGATTATGGGCATATCCAGTAAAATGCAAACATTTTTCCTTTCAAACGTTATAGATGTAAATCAAAGGTTATAATAGGCACGTTGTTTTCGTTATTGTAAACAAACTGAAACTGTAAACGTAAATGTACCTTTAGAAAAGAAAAATAGTGGCATGAGAAAAAATTTTAAGACTTGCTGGTGATTATTTGTCTTGTTATTTAAGCGGGCCAATCATTTCACTGATAACTTCGTGCCCGATTAAAATATCTGCTGAGAGATTTTCTTGCCAAAGAACACAAAATGTTTTGAGCAAAATTTTGATTTACGTGGGTTTCTCTCATGCCGACGATATATATAGCCTATGTGTTATCATCCAGTCGCAGAATTGAACAGATCATGATGTACCTGGGAATTTCGTGAAATGCCACAATTTCAATAAATGGCCTATTATCTAGGTGTCATAATTATCATGCTTTTTTGGTCCAAAGTAAAATCGGGCGGATGATAAAATCGATACGTTTGTCAAGTTTTTAAGCTAAATGCTTTGCCACATCATAACTTGGCTGAGCATAATGTAATACAGTTGTATTTCATGCTAATTCCATGCTCTGTCTTACATGCATGTAACAAAAATGGTAACAACAAAGTAATTGACGAGAAAAGAGCATTTTATTGTGGCACAAAAAATCTCCGAACACGGTGGCAAAAAACCATGGACCTACGACCGCCTTTTATAGGTTAGTAGCGGACACGACAGACATCCTGCCCGAACTTTGCTGAAAATAAAATAAAAAATGTCCTAGAATCCAATTGCAGCGCCTCCTACCGGGTTCAGTTATGAATCTAAACCATCCAGGGACCCACTTAAACACACACAAAAAATTTCGTCGAAATCGGTCTAGCTGTTTAGAAGGAGTTCAGTGACAAACACACGTATAGAAGAATTATATATACAAAGATAAGAATTAATATATGTAATTGGACTTAATAAAAAGTGTGCTTATGCATTCATAGATATTCATTGATGAACAACACACAGAACACATTAATTTTACAATTACAAAAACACAATTTTTCAATTGTACGACGGCACCCATGGATCTTTCTTATTTCGCATTACGTGTTATTACATTTTGCAACTTAGTACTCGATATAAGTAACAGATTAATCGTCCGAGATGCAAAAAAAACGGAAAAGAGTTATAATTGGTATTTTATTAGTCATAAAAATATTTAGTTAAGAGTGAAGATGTAATACCAATGCTTTTTTCAAAATTTTTTTTTATGCATTGAATTTTGGTCGATCCCATTAATTCATGGTCATGCCGGTCGTCCATTCATTATAAAATAAATCACAAGAGCATATTATAAAACATGCACACTAGTAACTATACAACCAAGATCACGATCAATGGTCGCATACGGTTAATCAAACTGTAGAAACACGTGGTCACGTGTCATTGGGATCACCCCGTCGTTCTCATTGTCCTTTTCCTTTTGTGCATTACCTCCGATAGTACCTTATTGCGGTAGTCGCTGCTGCCCAACTTACTAATTGATTTTAGTTTAATTCATTTAAGTTTAATATAAGTACCTGCGCAATATACAGTACATGCGATCATAAATGCAGCCAGTAGAGATGAACCGTTATTATAACGGCATCGTTATTTCTAGTCACTGTAACCAAATGGCTACACAATGACCGACCACATGGTTTATTGGTTATGTTTCGCCGACCAAAGTTATAACCACGACCAGATGTGGTCGCGACCGTCGTAGTGTGCGAGCTTCTTAAACATAATAAATTGGTGTTATTAGGAAAGTGGCTATCGTCTATGGATACACTGCACACTACGGACAATATTTTCATCCTATCAACACTCATGGTAGCAGGAAACAAACTGACAATGCCGTAGGTAATATTTTTTTATCAATCATCATTTTCTTTTCTCGCTGACACCTTCCTTTTGCGTTATTGTTATGGCGACGACGGTCATTGGGTAAGTATGTAAAGACGATCTGCTAATAAGTAGGTTAAGAGTTACATATATCATCAATTAAGTACTGTAATATCAGTTTGGTATAATTTTCAATTAAATTTCGAAGAAAAACAATACTTCCGTTGAAAAAAAATATTAAAAAAATTTCAAATAAAAATACCATTACAAGGTTACTTTACAAGATTGGATGACAGTGTAATTGTAAAAATGAAGAAAGGAGGGCTTTATGGTTTTGACACAAAGAAAGAATGAGTGATGAAAGATTGACGAAGAAAATTTATAAAGCAAAAATGAGTGGTAGCAGAAGCCAAGGAAGACCGAGGTTAGCTTATGAAGATCCAGTAGCCAGAGTGTTAGCTGACGAAAATGTCAAAAACACTCGCACACCTAGGTGAAAGTGTATCAGGCAATGATGAGATTTGAGGAGGCGAAAGAAGAATATAAGGACCGCGATGCTTAGCGCTCCATCCTCTCTGACGATCCTGTGAGCGATGCGCGATGATAATATGTATGAATAATTTTATAAATATCTTACAAAACTCTCTATTTGCAAATAGAGCTCACACTTGACAAATTATTATTTTCTAATTCATGTTGATTTCGTCGTTGATTGAATTTTTCTAATTAATGAAATGACACCAATAAACAAAATTGTAGTGAAATTAATGTAATTAAGAAAAGTTCAAATTATAATACCGTTTTTTTCGAGATTTTTATATACATTTCTATATAGCTATATACATAACATATAACTATGCATATGAAATTATACATTCTTTTATAAAATCTATCTCGCGGGTCCGCTTGGAGAAATGGGCGGTACGTTTTGCTCTTCTTTATATATGTATCTTTTTTTTATGTTATGTTGTTATGTGTGAAATAAATTGTTAAATATTTTATTGACATAAATCAGTACATATATATCTTAACATTAATATTTACAAACTTAAAACTAAACATTATCTTAAGAGCCCTTTGATGTTTTTGTGCGAGATAGTGATATTTTGACGCTCTAATTCTCAGAAACCTTAAGATTTGTTAACATTCTGCTGACAGTTTATAATAGATCCATTTGCCTTGTTGCATATTTTCATATTTATTTTATAATATCTTACAATAACCATTCTACAAAGTCAGTTTACCAGGAAAATTCTTAGACGCACTGTTTTAACGTCTTAATGAACACTATTTCGACGAGTTCTAACAATTTTCAAAATTATGTTGAGATCAAGTACATATATCCTTATTGAATATTAGTGATGTGGAAATGTCATAAATTTCTTCCTTTTTATGTTATTGTATTTTCTTTACATGCATTTAACGCGTCGAGAACACTAAATACTAATTACAAATATTATATGTATTTATCTAAACCGAAAAAAATTTAATAACAAAAATCGAAACTTTGATTCGGAAAAGTATCAAAATTATACTTTATACTATTTACCTCTCAGAGAGAGTTGCATACTTACGCCTGTTCAAGTGATTGGCAGTGCTGACTGCGGCACCTGCTGACTTGAAGGTCGCTGGCACATGGGAAATTAAATTAAGAATAAAATTAATTGTTAAATAAAATTAATAAATTATGAACAAATATCTTTATTTATATTTCAGTTTCATTTGTGACACCATGCCACTCTTCCGACAACGACTGTCTAAAAACTTCTGCACAAAAGGCACTACCGTTTCTAGCAGCTGGAATCCCAGAGTTAAAACTTAGTCCTTTAGACCCTATGCATGTGGAAAGAGTAAAAGCCAGCCAGGCTGGACTAGACATGGACTTCAGAAATACGGCAGTTAAAGGGTTAAGAAATTGCATTGTTTTGGGATTGAAGTGAGTACCTACTAATTTTATCTCTTTCATAATTAAATTAATTTATAGGGTTACTTTATAATTAAAGTTAGGTTATGTTCCAATTATAATCATTAATTCGACTAAACTATATACCCAAACCTTACACATAATTAAGTGATTTATTACAAAAGTACAGTAAGACCCCGCTTAACGCGGGGTATACGTTCCAGCAAAGTAGAGCGTAATATGAAACAGCGTTAAACGAGGTTATCTCATCATGTAAATAATGGGGTTAGGAGAAGATAGGTAGAAAATTGGTCAGGTATTTTACCATTAAATTTATTAATTATGTTTTTTATAACAATAAAACAAAAATGTATTTCTTACAAATATAGAAACATAATAAACGAATATAAGTACCTACATATAAAATTAAATAAAATTCTAAGTCAATATGTTTACATTTTAGATCATTCAGTCATTCAGTTTGATTGACGATATTGAGATTGAGATTGACGTTCACCAGTATCTAATCTTCTAACCACTTGCAGTTTAGTTTCTAGTGAAATGCTTTTTCTTGTTGCTTTAATTTCGTGTTTTTTATTATCACCTATGATAAAAACTAAAAATCATAATATTTGTCACTATATCAATCGTTATATTATATAAATTTATACTTACAATAACGTAAACACATGTTTGAAACGATAAAAATACGTTCGTATAACACCGCAGCAAAGAATAAACATAGATAAACTGCTTCGGATACCGAAGTTACAACGCTGAAGTTACGAAGTTACAACGCTGCGTGCAATTTCGGGGAATCCCACAATTCAAATAAAAGAGCGTTAAATCGAAACAGCGTTAAGCGGGGTCTTACTGTACTTACTTAATATAAAATAATATGAATACGTAATAATTTGTGGTGTGAATCAATCGATAAGGAAAAAAGTTTTATGGGATTACTTACGCGTATGCGCAGTCGATTTTCTCAATAAACCATGCCATGCACAAACTTGATTTTGCATAATATTATCATGGTCTCATGTTCAGCTCTCATAATACTACCTAACACTTTAAAATATGAAATATTATTAAAGGAGACAAATTGTACCCTCTAAGTCGGTGTGACATTCCTTCATGATAGAAAGTACCATAACTAGAATTTTTTTTTCAAAAAATCATAAATACGAGTTCATGAAACTTGTACGTATTTCAAGTAGTTAAGTCCTATCTCTGGCGCTAGCGCACAGGGAGCTATCCCTGAAATCATTCATAACTAAGTGCACATGTGTCTTTCATATCTGTAAGTATCGAAAAACTTTTAAAGGGTAATAACGATCACTTTTAAATGTGTCAAATAGTGGTCGTAGACAACTTAGATTTATGTAAAACGAAACATTATGTATTTTTTTCAAAGCGATCGCTTAGTTATGCCTGATAGAAATCGATTGAAATAATTTTTATTTGCATTTTTCTAATATTTTCGTTTGGGCGTGGTCATTGGAAAGTGTCGTGATATAAATTATGAAGTGTACCACAACACTACCCTTTAATTTTATTTTCCTAGCTTTAAAAGTTACATAGATCGTTATCGGACATTTTTTTTAAATATCTCTAAGATTAACCACAATAGAGAGGTACCTAATATCTTCTGTATCAACTATTTAATATTCTGTACATTATAGTATGGGTATTTAGGTTCCTATCGGGGTCAGTTTAGCCCTAGAAGTCGGCTAGACCCTGGTATAGTATAAATCTTGCTAATCCACGTTTCGTACTAGTTAACATTAAAAAATAGAAGGATTGAAGAAAGGGTAAATTATAGATACTAAAACTAAATTTGATCTCCGACAGTTGGACCTAAAATTATAAATATATATACGTACATATCTTCTCACTGTATTCCTTACGGGGTAGTCGGAGAGGACGGAGCGCCAAGCGTCACCGTCCTTACATACTTCTTTCGCTTCCTCAAATCTCATCATTGTCCTCACACATTTTCGTCTAGTTGTGCGAGTGCATTTTATTAATATAATTATAGTAAGAAGCGAGATAGCTAGTTTTCCACGTGTAAATAGCTCGGTAAGTTTAAATCTTAAGTTGCCACTTCAGACTGTACTGCATAAACGGCAAATAGAATACAGTTGGGTCTATTGGTTGGTCGTTGCGGGTGTCCATGGGCGGTGGTGATCATTTTCCATTAGGTGGCATGCTTGCTCGTTTGTCCCCTCTGATATAAAAAAGAAATTACAAGTATAAGTTAAAGTTCCATGTCGTATAGATTTTCCAAAAGCTAGTTTAGAAAATTCTTTTTTTATAAATAATGTACGAAGCCCTCTATGCGACGAATTAAATTCAAACTTGAATGAATTTATTATTAACTTAGGTAATATATTTTTATTTATTATACACAAGAATAACGTATTGTTAATAGAGCGTTTCTTTTATTGTTTTCAGACGCAGTAGTTTTAAAATGATGATAGATTTGAAATGTTCAGTGACTTTGGTAGGTGAATATACGCTTGGAGGGAAATTGCTTATTTTACCAGTCGAAGGAGATGGCAAATATAAAATTAAAATTCGTAAGTAATATTTTCTTACATTTATTAAAAATTTAAATTGCTGTCTAATGATTTTATATAGAGACTTTATATAGACATAAAAATTTTAAAGTCGTTACAATATTAAGCCACTAATCTTATATATATTTTTATGTTTACTTAGATTGCTATAGATGTTATACAACCTAGACAGCGGCAACTATTTTAGTTGATAGTTAATACGTAATGTAAGATACTATTTTCAGGAGATTTTTTTTTCTGTATTTAAAATATTTAGACTATATTTTTATTATATCATCTTAGACCTGTTTTTGTTGAGTCATGTGTCTGTCTGTCTGTCACAGTCGATTTTCTTAGGAACTATGTACTATACAAATAAACTTGAAGGCACAGTGGTATAATATCTTATTAACCCATATATTTTGCACTATAGTTGACATTTTAAAATATAATTATAGGAGAATTACTGTCATAAAAGTAGCTTATACGTATGGGTACCATTTATTCTGAAAACTTTTATAAGTGAAATAGATTAATTTCCTATTGTACTTTATCACAGGTGACATCATGATCAAAATTCCTTTTGAAGTATCAGAAAGAATGGTGGACGGTAACAAATACTGGACGGTAACTAAATGGAGGCACCAAACTGAGGTACAGACAAATGTAGAGTTCCAATTCCAAAACTTATTTAACGGAAACAAGCAGCTTTGTGAGTTTTTAATTTTTAATTTCTTTTTTTTTTCTTCCTTCATGGCGTGGCGCACAGATTAGCGCATTTACCAATGTCACGTATTAATAAGTAGAGTCTACATGAAGCACGTTCGAAGTTTTCGTTTTTCTTCTTATCTTAATAAAACTCCTCCACTAAAGTGATATTAGGTTTTACTGAAGTTACAAAGGACTTCTTGGAAGAGCGCGAGAACTTCAGCTATTATACAGGTGTCTATTTAGACCTACTCCATTCTTTTCAAGACATATACAGAACTTTAAAATACATTATCACTTTTATACTTTAAAACTTCCAAAAATGTAAAAAATAGAAAATCTAAATAAAATGACAATCTCTTTACTCCCGTTCTCGCCAAAAAGTCGTTTTAATTTCTTAAAAACTAATGTTACGTTTTAATTTTCTTCTGCCAGTATTATAAATAATATTAGTTTGGGCTTTAAATAATTTACTCTTAAACACTCTACAGAGACAAAGTTACAAAGTTTGTCATAGTTTCAAAGTCAAAACCTACTGGAAATCATCTTTTTATCTTCTAAGCATTATTGTTATGTGTGTATACACAATATAATATATATTATGCCTATAAATAGTCCTTCAGTGTCTCCAGTTTGGTACAAATAAAGCTAAGTTTCAGATTTTCAGTATAGTTGTCACCTTCGATTTACAAAATGGACACTAGGATTGGTCAATTTGATTTAATTAAAAATAGAATTCAGATTTTATAAATATGTTTGTTATTGATACTCAAACAACCTTTATATTTTCAGCTGATACGATCCACCAGTTCGCTAACACAAATTGGCGAGACATCTACCACGAGGTGGCGCCACCGATTGTTAAAGCGATTATTGGTAAAATAGTAGATGAAGTGGCTAAATTCTTAGACAAAGTGCCTGTGAAGGAATTGTCCCTTGAATAACCCATGCAATAGATGAAAAGTATTATATTTAGATGATAGATTTATAATCCGTGTAATTTGGTGAAAAATTCTATAACACTGAATGTCACATTCGTTTACGTTAGTAACTAATATAATTAATCTGTGACATTACTATTTCATTTTTTGTGATACATTTTTCTTCAGCTTGCCACTGTAAATTTATCTAGTAAATAATAATTCGCTCAGTATTCATCTGGTACTAATATATAGTGTAAATAAAATGTTTATTTAATTTAATCTATTTATTTTTACAATGTTTAATTTTAATCTTTTCTATCCTGAGAGCCTAGACATTACGTAAACGTTTATTGAAAGCAGAGCATGATTTTACATCTAAACCATAAAACATTCTGTGAATACTGAAAGATTAGTGTGTAATTTCTTTCCAAATTGAATACCTTGGATTCGATTTCTGGTCAATTCAGGAAATTAACTTTTTGTGTTTTGAAATTAGCATGTCATTGGGCGGTCTTCCAGTTTTCCCGTGTGGCACCAATAATATAAGCTTTGTCTGAAAATTGTTTGTCTATCGTTATTATGAATATATAATTACTCCATTGTTAGTTGTGAATTATGTTCATTTGAAACTTATTTTTATACACTTGTTTGTTGTGTCATATATTTGTTGTTTTTCACCTTTCATGACGTTTGACGTCTATTCCTTATTTGGAAGTTAAAGGCGACGTAGGTATACTGCATAAACAACATAATAGTAGGATGTATTCATAGAAAACCAACGTACGCGGTTTGTATGTATGAGCGCTACTACGCGATACGCACGCGCCGTAGCGCGCACACAATGGCAATATTTTGGGTGAATATGGGTAATTATTGTAGCTCCAATCGGGGTCACACACAAACATGCGACCGCTTCCGTTTGTTTTTATTCGTTCTGCGCATCGTCGCAATCAAAACAAATGTCTAAATCTCTCCTAAACGAATGTCTTATAATGTCCTTAGATGCCTAAATAATTGTAGTTATTCTAATCTAGAGTTATCATTCTTCAACATAACTACAAGAAATTAAATTTAACAAACATAAAAAACTTTACCATGTGCATTGTTTTTTCATTATTTTGCATATAATATATGCATAACTAAACGACATGACGCAACAACCCTACATTATATACGTATTCGGCAGATAGTAGGCAGCCTCAACGCATGAAGCTGGAGTCGGTCTTCTTTTCTATACATGTTCTCTGGTAAGTACGTTAGATTTAATTTTCTAATCGAATTAAATAATACGAATTAAATAATAACGCCTACGATAAATATGAAATCTGATGCGGATCCGGTTTTTGCTATAACTGATTCAGCAGGTTCTACATGTATCGCCGTTTGTAGTAACTAGGATCCCAAATAAGTATAAATTATAAATAGGTGAAATAATAAATATATTAAAATATTATACAATATTCAGAATTTATGGGATATTTATTGAGAATATATAAGCTATATTGTGAACGGCATTTCTTACAAATACACATATAAAAAAACAATAAAAAATTTATAAATTAGTTCAAATCGTTATTTGTATAGTATTTTTTATCATATTTTATTTTAGTGGCTATGCAGGCAATAACAGATTTCTATCGCTGAACTCTGATCTTTAGCAAGTGCCATTACGGCAAGAACCGCGGGATAGTCCGTGGACGACGTATGAAATATCCTCGGAAGGTAGAAAACACTGGCTGGAACAGGTTTCATGAGTGCGCGGTGCACAACAGCAATCACACAGAATGTGCAAAGGTGTTAAAGCGTAGGTAAGATTAAAAAATGATTGTTTATAAATCTTACGTATACTGCAATATTGCTGCCGGAAATTTGGCAGTTTTGATTTTTTAATCTTTCTTTTTAAAATGCATTTAATAAATCTACTAAAATTATTCGAAATATTAAGTAGCTTCGAAAATAAAATCTTCATACCTGTCACCAGTGACAGCTTTCTTTACTAGCCAACTGTCTCTACTTGACCAAATTAGTTTTTGTGTAGGAATATTTTATTAGAGTTGAACGTATGTGGAATATAAGCTACGCGAGTTGCGGTGTGGTCGCAACGTGGACATTTTCAAACAGTAGACTTACTATTTATGCGATTTTAATAATAAACATTCGCATTTCTTAAAGTAATTAGTAGTTTATTATTTTATTTATTATTAGTCTATTTAAAATGAACATAAACGAATGCAAATGATATTATTTTTTAAACTAACTAGCATAAAATAATTTCGAGTATCCGTCCCGTTTACTTTCTAATTCAAATATAACGTCACTAAATATATATCAACAGCTTTTTGCATTTACGTTCTTACGTATATTAAACGTAAAGCCCGTTGAAATAATCGCTATCTTAACAAATGCTTAATATCTATGAACATCTATTTATTTAGTATTGACGTTTCTATTACAAAAACATCATGAAATTAAATGCATAAGTAAATTGGAATAAATCCGTTTTTGCAGCTAATGCTCTAATGCTTACAGTACATACAGGCAGCACAAAAAATTGTAATGGACGCATAATACATTACTCACACACGAACATGTGTCATTACAGTGAATGAGGTAATAAGGCATTATTTACTTCCGAGAATTACATGTACCTCAACATATTTACAAAAACAAACTAGATCTTTAAAAATATAAGTAGGTATCAAAATTGAAGCAGTATTGATACTGAGTGTAAATCCTGTGATTGGACTCCTGTAATGTATTCATTAGACTACATTTCATAAACAAAAAAAATCGTGTTATCTAGCTTACGGAGATTGCTAATTTTCGAATGTTTAATGTGACACAAGGAAGAAGCAACAGCAGACAGCTACATTTTCAGTCTCTACTTTTACGGTGTTCGTACAGAGTGAATTTGAAGCGAATGGCATCAACTGAATCCCTTGTTCTACGTATGTACATATGCTCTACATTGTAAATTGTGGTAATGGGTGAAAACGTAACACATGCAACGAATTTTTGGGCGACAACATGCGTTAACAGCTTAACCTAGGCAAAGGAAGAGGAAATACGGAATTTGTACAACAATGCACCGGCACCGGCGGGGTGACATGGTGGGATGTTCTTGTGTTTTCAGGACTACATGACGTGTTCAGGGTTTCGAAGTTGAAGACTCATTAAATTTATGTTATTTGGTTCTCGGCAGTCCTAGCCGCGGCACCTGCTGACTTGGAAGTCGCCGGCACATGGGAAACACAAAGTGTATCGACACAAGTGGCATCCCACATCAGCGATCTTCCAAGTTTCCAAGGAATGAGCGTCAAACGGTCCGGGCTCCTGCCGTCGCTGCGCGCAATACCTACAGGCTCTAAGACTGCAGGAACGCCAGCGGCGACAAGAGCCCGCCGAATGACGTGATTCAAGGCAGCATGTCGTGACATGCGGCCCGCACTACGTAAACAGGATAATCTGTGGTGACCTAGTACATAGATGAAATCACCACAGCGGCAACGGTGAGGAAGGTTAGTCCTGGCCCCCAGACGAAGGGATACTATGAGAGAAAATGTGGTATTGTCAATTAAGATTCATAAGTTTTTTGAAGGTATTACCTTCAACCAGTGTGCTGACTCCTTCTCAGAAACAGCCAGGAGGTGAGACCGATGTTTTTCGGTACTACAAGAATCTAAAATTTGTAAATGAACATTTTTGTATAGAGGCACATCCTTGTGTTTCTGAGAAAAGGTCGAGGTAGGCAGATTAGTACTCGGACAAACACTTAACCAAGCATTTCGAGCATCAGTCAAGCACGGCACCGCAACCGATCCTAAGGAAGGGTGAATAACAGATAGGAAAAGGTTTTCCGTGCTGTAGGTTGACGAAAGAAAAGCAGGCAGTGACACACTCGAGATTTTGTGTATGTCCAGGCCTCCATAACAGATAGGAAGCGAGGCTTGATTTCAGACCCTGTCATCAACAAAGGAGCAATTTAATATTTTAGGTAATGTATATTTGAGAATATTGTCTACAGATTTTAAAAGCGTTTGAAATTTAAAAAGCTGAGAACAGCGAAGAGCATATGTAAATTTTGGAACGAAAAGGCAAAAGCGGACAACGAGGAGAGCCATGTGGGAATTAATTTTGAAAAGTTTGTCTGAAGACTGGCTAAATTTTCGTATTTGATCACTGATAAAGCAGGGTATGGAGTCATCTAAAACGGGAGCACCTAGGAGGTACAGCGATTCTTTTAACAAGAGTAATAATTGGTGCCAGATTGTTAAATTTATTATTATTTTTTTTTAAATAATTGGAACAGAATCGGAAACAAAGAGTTCACATTTAGAAAAATTTATTTCTAAGCCAATATCTTTAAACCGTTGAATGAGGGTTTTAAGGTCATCTAAACCAGTAATTGCTTTACCTCCTATTGTTCCATCGTCAGGGTACCAAATATTAAATTTAGAATTTAAATTACAAATCACAGGATGGATAGCCAAACTGAAAATAGCTGGTCCGAGAGGATCACCTTGTTGACAGCCAACTTCGGAATGTAATAAATTATCTTTATATATTAATTTTGAAGGACTGCTGTAAGATTGCCAGAGGTAGGAATATATGTCCGCAACATGCTGTTTTATCTGTGTCAACAAGGTGGAGCTATCAACAGAATTAAATGTATTTTTATGTCTACTTTGAGGAGTACCTCACCTCCATCATGTGTCAACGGCGTAAGTGTGTGTGTGTGTAACTCTCTGTGAGAGTTTTATATTTACGCCCTTTGCAGTTGAAACTTTGGGTCCCTGGGGCCCCGAAGCCCATCGACTGGTTTCTGATATTTGTAAGAGACTGGTCGAGGCTTCAGGAGACCGCCGGGCTGGCAGCTTCTTCCGCGAACGAATCAGTTTGGCTATTCAAAGAGGCAATGCTGCCAGTCTGCTGGGTACCTTAAGCAATGACAGCTTTCTAAGCGGCAACTTTGAGGAAGTCTATTATTTAAGATAATGTGTAGTTTTAAGTTTGTAAATATTAACGTATGTATGTACTTTTTGTTAGCTGTCAATTTATTTCTTTATTACATAAAATAAAATGTTAATTGATATAAATTCAGAATGCTACTGATTTTAAAGTAATCAATTTATGAATATTACTATAAAAAATACAATCTGTGATTTATTGGGTTACTTAAACAATTTCATCATAGATCTATGTACTTATATTAAAAGGTGCGAATAACACAGAAATGGACAGGCAAATATAAAGTTAAAAAAAAATGACGTAGCTAACACTCTAACTCTGTTTAAGAAACAAATTACTAGTGACGATTTATAGATATAGCGCAGATGTGATAAATTCTAGTAAATCCTATCCACTGTTAATAAAACTCATAATGATATAGGTCAAGTTTAATCGTACCTAATTAAGAAGCTAATTATCTGACATAATGTTACTGTTGCATATGTTGTTAAGACAAGCGGTTATTTATGTATATGTATTGTATAATCTATACACACAGTCTGGCCATTAATATTGTAACAATAAAAAAAAAACATTTGAATTTGGAACCTGTCATTCTCATATGAATATTCAAAGTGTTTTTCCATTTTCGAGCCAATCTTTGTTCAATATTCTTGTGATATTAAAATGAAGTGAGGTGATAAAGATAACCGAATTGCTGTGATAGCACTACACAAATTAGATATGGAGCCAAATGCAATTTTTGAAAATCTCCATCCGCTTGGTATTAGTCAAATGTTTGTGTACCGGGCTATTGACATATATATTGAAACGTATTCTGTTTGTAACAGAAAAAAACTGGCCGTCCACGTAGTATTCGTAATAAAAAAGCGATCAAAGCAGTGAAAAAGATTTTATCTATAAAGCACCCAGAAACATGTCACGTATTTTAAAAGATGACTTAGGACTTCCCGCTTATAAGAGACGCACTTAACTGATAATTTAAAAATAAATAGGATGGTAAAAACTTAACAACTTCTTAGGCGGTACGCAAAGGGTGGTCACAGAAAAATTGTATAATATTTACTAACGAGAAAATTTTTACTAACAAGCAACATTTTAATAGGCAGAATGACTGAATGTTTGCTCGAAGCTCTAGATAAGCTTCTCAATTAGTCAGTAGGATACAACGTGGACATTATCCGGCTTCAGCGATGGTTTGATGGGGTGTTAGCTATCAAGGAGTGAGTGCGCCATATTTTTGTGAAAAAGGTATCGAAACATCGGCCCAGGTGTATCATGATACGATTCTTGAGAAGGTAGTTAAGCTTCTTAACAACATCATGTTCCATAATTAAGAATGGTCCTTTCAGCAAGACTCAGCACCGGATCATAAAGCTCGATCCACACAAGCTTGGCTGGAAAGGAACGTTTGTGACTTCATCAGAGCTGAAGACTGGGTGTCATCTAGTCCCGATCTTAAACCACTAGATTATGATTTATGGTCTCTTTTAGAGAGTATGGCTTGCTCTAAACGCCATGATAATTTGGAGTCCCGAAAACATTTCATAAGATCGATAGTGGCAAATTTTCGCATGGAGAAAGCTTATGACCACATAGCCACATAGTATATTGACCACAAAACTTAAAGGATTGTATTAATACCTATGGCGATCATTTTGAATGAGCTTCATATTTTTAAAATGCTATTATATTAATATTTAACCTAACGCGCACTGCAGTAATAAACGTTTTATCTAATAAAAAAAAAATTTCTGCAAGAATATTTATGGCAAAACTAGGTATATAAAAGTAATATATGAGTCATACACTGACTAACTAATCATAGAATAGATATTTTACAAACTACTAAAGAAGAAATTTGATGATCCTAATCATTAAATTTGGTCTGACGATAGTTTGTGTAATGCAGAGGACCGCTAAGAAAGGATTTTTGGGAATTTAAGGTTTATGGGAAAGGTGATGGGTTGAATTGTGTATTAAAATTTTATACGGAACGGAATACAGCTGTGAAATCGAGGACAAATATTGCTTATTAAAAATATAATACACGTGTTTCTACTGTTTTGTAATATTCTATTCGGAAGGGGAGGGGAGAGGGATTGAATTTTGTATGAAAGTGTTTGATTGTTTTCATGGCTTAAAAGTTGCCGCTGGACTGATTTTCATGAAATTTATAATAGAGATAGATCAAGTCCTGAGGAAGGACATAGGCTACTGTTATTTTATTTAATGCGAAAGAAATCACGGACATCAGTATATAATTATACTCGTACAGTACCTGGGCGATCGAGCTTCATTCGGTGTCTTACAAAAACATAACAAAAAAGAGAGATTGCAGGATTCGAGGCCGCATATTTCAACTTGGTAGAACTACATTCTAGCCACTGTTCTATACTGAGAAGGCAACTCTGTTGTGAAACCAGAAGAGTTTAGAGTTTAGAAGTTCGAAGTGTGTGAAAACATAGAGAAAACGAATTTTCTCAGAATTGAATAGAGGTATACAAATATTGCTTGTACATTCAGTCAAGAAAGTATCGGGAATGGATGATTTGTTTATGGTTCTAAATTCAATTTTTTGTTTTTTTTGTTGTTGTTAGATTGGCACAACTGTTTTCCATTTTGGCGCGGAGTTTGAGTTGCATCTGTTATTTAGATTAAATACAGTGCTGTTTTTAGTTATATCATTCTAGTGTATATTGTGAATTTCATAATGGACAAAAACATCGAACAAAGAGTTTGTCTTAAATTTTGCATCGTGAAAATGCTCATTCAAGTTTGAGAGAGATAGCCGCCGAACTTTCTGTGTCTAACGAGTCGATCCGTACCATTTTAAATAATCACTTGGGTATGAAACATGTTGCCGCTCGGCTAGTCCCAAAAGACCTGAATTTTCTTCAAAAACTCAATCGCATAAGAGTCGCTGAGGACATGCTAGAACGAGTCAATTCGGACCCAACATTCATGAAACGCATTTGTACTGGTGACGAGACGTGGGTTTACGAGTTTGACATGCAAACTAGTCAACAAACTTTGGAGTGGCGCCTTCCAACTGAACCGAAACCGAAAAAACCACGCCAAAATCGTTCAAAAGTTAAAGTCATGTTGACTGTTTTCTTTAACTATCGCGGTGTTGTGCACTCGGAATTCTTGCGGAAGGTCAAACGGTAAATAAATAATATTATTTGGGCGTTATGCGGCGTTTAAGAGAGAAAATTCGACGAAATAGGCCAGATTTGGCCATAGGCCATATTTATCTGCTTTCCAAGCTAGGGTCCCGGGTTCGATCCCTGGTCAGGTCAATTTAGGAAACGAACTTTTCTAAATTGGCTTTGGAGTCTGGGTGTTACTGGGAACTCCCCCAGAGTTCGTTGTGTGGTACCCATAGTACAAGCTTACTGCTTAGTTTGGAGTCATACAATCTGTGTAATTGTCTGGAGTATTATTATTATTATTATTATATTATTATTTGTGGAATGAAAATTCTTGGATTTTGCACCACGATAATGCGCCTTCGCACAAGGCCATCATTGTGAACGAATTTTTGACCAAAAACTCAATAAATACCATCGAGCAACCACCTTATTCACCAGATATGGCTCCAGTCGACTTCTTTCTTTTTCCTAAACTCAAATTACCACTTCGTGGCACTCGTTTTCATTTGGTAGAAGACATAAAGGAGCACTGAACTCAATTCCGGAAAAAGCGTTTAAAAAATGTTTTGATGATTGGATTATTCGTTGGCATAAGTGTATCGTTTCTGAAGGAGCATACTTTGAATGTGATAAAATAAATTTGGATGAATAACTAACATTTCGTGTATTATTGATCTTTTCTCGGTACTTTCTTGACAGAGCAGTATAATACTGCTCTTTTAAATAACATAGTATCTTAAAATAAAAGAAGTCCATGAAATTTAACATTAAATTGGATGTTCACGAAAATAAATAATAAATTTTTCTCCATGACTTCTAGCCACAGACTTTATAAATAACACCAAAGCCAGACTCCGTGTCCGAGCAGCAACGGTGAGCTAAATTAGATAACCTAACTCACATGTACATACGTTAGAAAATAGCAACCACACATCTATATTTTATGTGATCTTATTTGACTCACTTCTTAGTATGGGACTGACTGTCTGAGACTAGTTATGAAGTCTATGCTTTTATCATTATTTTTCATTTTATTTCCTTATATAAGTACATTATTAAAGTGATATGTGTTTTTAATAGGTACTTGTTGCAAACTTAACTTAAACATATTATTTCAACTTATTAAAAAAAAACAAAAAAGGTCAGACCACATAGCAGGATTCAAACCCGTGCACTTTGGTATGGTAGACCTACGCTCTAGCCATTGTGCTACTGAGAAAGTAAACTACTGCAAAATTAAAAAGTTTAGAAGTTTAGAGTTTAGAAGTTTTAAGTGATCGAAAGACGGAGAAAACGTTTTTTCCCAGAATTGAGACCTAGCTAGATCAATTTCTCGCCCCCCTTAACTCCTATACTGTAAATTTCATCGAAATCGCTAGAGCCGTTTTCGAGAAGCGATATCAAATATATATATACATATATATATTTGATATATATATATATATATATATATATATATATATATATATGTATATATATATATATATAGTTTGGATATACAAGGTTATTGTGAAAGGATGTATAAATCCGCCAGGATTTCACCGCGTTAATGTTGGCTGCTATATTGCAGATATAATAATTACGGTATATGTTTGTTTTGTTGTCCATACAAAAAATATAATAGAAAAAAATGTATACCCCTATCGTTATGCTCTACATTCCAAAATTTCAAAATTTCCATGGGTACTTTAATACCCTTTCGCATTTACACATCCTTTCGAAATAACCTTGAATATATTTTGTACGTTTGTTTATTCGTATTTTATGGGCTGTCATACCGCTCATCCGATTACGATGAAATTTGGTATGGAGGTAGCTTAAACCCTGAGGAAGGATAGGCTATTTTAAAAATAAAAAATGAAAAGTCGCGGGCATAAGCTAGTACTATATAATTATACATATACATTGGTATATGTATATTATTCATATAGATATTTCATATAGACATAATCTAAATTAAACAACACGCCTATTACATACTTAATAAGATTAATAACATAAATACAACAAATTGGATCTTCTCCCTATGTGTATAGATAGTATATATCACTCAGTCACTTGAGACAATTTGATTATTTTTCATGAATAAAATATCAACACTGCAGCATTGTACTTCAGCATAAAAATGTCCTGTGTTAGTTAGGTAAGTTAGTCTAAAAAAATACTGATCTCCAATTGGAATACAGCTTATTTAATATATTCTACGAAATAGGTAAGTATGTGGGTGTGTGGGAGTAGATGTTCAGTGTATTGAGTACTTGTTGCACTACACACTAACCTTGCCTTTTAGAGCAAATAACTACTATAAATGACCTAAAAGCACAGATTAAAAAGTTCCAATGTAGTTGTGCAGCATATCAATTCAAAATCTTTATTAGTTAATGGTAGGTAATTATTTCCTGTTGGTTTAATAGAACTTTTAGTCAAATATTTTCATATGCCTTAACTATTTAAGTAATTTTATTCATTCAAGGGGGTTGTATAGTTGAGGTCTAGCCAAGACAGACTTCAAAACCTATGAAGCTTTAAATAAGGATATCGCTAAGGACGACCGACCGACCTGCAGGGCACAGGAAATGGCGTAGGCCACAGGTCTATGCTCTAGTCAGAAAGACTCAGTGCACCCCAAGAAGAGTAAATCAGAGAGGAGAAAAACTTTTCAACACGACCCCATTGACCTTCCCGCAGTAGCGAGGCGAACGAAGACCACCGGTAAGAGTAAAAATCTTCGGAGCGGTTTCTGCACTAGCTTGGCGGTTGCGAGAAGTACCCGAGTTACAGACTTCAATATTACAATTACATCATCGGATGCGCGTCGCGAACGATTGGGGCAGCACGACTTGGCAAAATCAAACTTGGAATCACGCGGACAATGTTTTGCTCACAATGACCGAACGGTTACAATATTGTCGTTGTCTGAAAACTCTTCCCTAATAAATATTATAATAGTATATTGTGCAACAAGTGCGGTAAGTTGTCGATTGCCCACTCGCTCAAGCGGTAAGTTGTCGGTTGCCCACTCGCTCGAGTGGACAATCGACAACACCGCACGCGAGGTGCAGATACTATTTTTTATTACTAATGCGGAGATAATTTCGGTACAAAGAAAAATTATAGAAGGTAATAACTTTATTATTATTTATTATTATATTCATTTAAAACTTCGAAGTCAAGATTTTCTTTATTTTCCACACTGATGTCATTGGGTACTAAAATCGATTGTGTTTTTTTAGACATTCATTTTATATTATTCTTTTTTTAAATCGTGAATTTGTGTGTGCCAAGGAAAATTATAAAATGAGAAAATAGCTACTATTTATCAACCGCAAAATTGTGCATTTAGATACTGTTTATCCCGCATGAGTAAAAAAACAGCACATAATCGTATGGTGATTCGTGACTACCGAGTATGCTTTTGTAAGGCCCTGCTGCCCATCATTCAAAGTATTATTATTTAATTATAATCAATAAGATTAAAAACATTATCAGAGGTCGACCGAGGAACAGCCTAGAGGGAGGCTTTACCCCCCTTGACCCCCCTGGATCCGCCCTTGTATTCGTTTGTTTCGTATTTGTTATATAGGTACGCTATGAAGATGTGAATTGCAAAATTATTTTTTTACGATGTAAGCTATAATTTTTTCCTCAATAATAAAGGAAAAAACGTAAAAACTCTTCACTTTTTTATTTGAATAAAACATATGTACATGTGAACACATTAATGGAATATTACGTGAAAGCTCATTTCTAAAGATTTTTTTGTTGTAAAGTAATAAAAATCATAAAAAATATTAGGTACAGTTATATAGCAAAGTTTCTGCCACTTAAAAGTTCACACATTATGAATATTTACGTGCACACAAGTTTAAGTTGACAATATTATTGTGGCCTGCACTGACGTCACAAGAGGTAACGTAGCATATAAATATGATCTCTGACACTACACCACGCATTTCAACTGAAAAGCTAAAGGCTATAGGACTGTAGGACTTAATTTTAAAATTTAAATAAAATGTTGAAATTTCTGTGTTTTGTTGCTGTGATATTAGGAGCAAAATCTGCTTCTGGTAAGTTACTGATACCTAAATTTTTTTTTTAATAAGAATATTTTTTTCAATAATCTCCAAACATTTACACTCATTGTGTGACCTTACAACATGCGCTAGGCTTGAACTCTGAAGACCCCAAAACTAACTGAGGGTGCTCTCAGTAGTAGTTGTGCTCCCAGACAATTTGAAAAGAAAATTTGAAGTGAACCTGTACTCTCTATGTTTGAAAATTAGATGCACTAACGACCGCACCAATGGGTCAGCAAGTTTTAGATTTTATGCTTTTCATGTAAAGACAAGTAATTTAAAGACAATCGATCTTTGTGTCCATATATTAGACAAAGAACCTGCGATGTTATCGATTTCAGTACATCTAAACGATTTATTAAGAAAGGAAAATAATGAAAATATAAATAATATACCTAGTTACATTTTTTGAGTAGCTTTTGAGTCTACGTTCTAGGGGTTGAACGAGAACAGCCATGCAATAAAAAACTCGAATCACCCAAAGAGAGACTCGCTCGACAATTCACCCCACTTCGCATTCGAACTCACTTGACCTTCAAATGGAATTCTCTAAACCAAACATTCTAGGAGCGAAATAAAGTGATCTTAAATGCGAGTTTGTCGGGGATTGCTTTAAGAGTAAACATCTCAGTCGACATTTCGTCTTAGAGTATTTTAACTTCTTCTGAGATAATTACGTTAAATAAAACTCGTTTATTTAGATTGGATTGTTATATTTAGAGAAACTTCATAAAATTCATTTACGATAGTACAACTCGCCGCCGCCACTCATCGAGGCGGCGCTAGTATCTCTGTCAACAATCAATCTCACCGCGGATTCAGAAATGAATTTGACTAATTTGCTTTAGAGAATCGCACTGCAGTTCATGGTTTGTATATCCGTATTTGACTTGTGCAAAAAATACAGAGATAGTTAATTGGCAACATTAGTATACAGAGCACTAGAGTAGGTACTGGGATGCTAATTACTAGTTTCTAGAATTTTCTGACTTCCTGGTATAATGTACTCTACCATAAGTTTAAATAGTGCACGAAACTAGCCCTCTAAGATGTAGTTTTAAAATAATGATGCATTACCTCTACAAAAACATCCCAGTTTCGATTCCCATTTACATTTAGGACAATTTTCTTTTTAATCTTCTTAGATCTAGAGATATTTACAATAGTAATAAACTACGAGTCTACCATAAGTTGAACGACTAAAACATAATGAAAAAATGGGTGTTGCGTTATTTACCGTGTGACAACGATATAATACGACCAAGAGCGCCAACTACCATTTAAAAGTAGCAAGAAAGAAATTATGGAAAGTTCTGAAATTTTTTTAGCACCTTTTATAAAGCCTTGCAAGAACGGAGATAACGCATGTGTCATCAAATCGGCGCAAGCAGCAGTGCCAATCGTGGCTCCTGGGATACCAGAACTGGGAATTAAATCACTGGATCCTATGCGCTTGGACCTGGTTAAAAGCGACCAAGGAGGTTTGAAGCTGACTTTCAAGAACACTATTGTTTCCGGAATGAAGGATTGTACAATTGATTCGATCAAGTAAGTTTACAAAAGAACAATAATATTGTAAGTTTACTTATAGTGAAGCAACATCGGTACATACATATCCTCACGCGTGGTAACATGACGGTGTTAATAGAATATTGCATGTATAGGCTGAAGTATCTGAAAAGTTATCGTTTAATAATGCGTTTTCAATGTTTAGTATTCTACTTTCTGTTACGCTTTCAAAAGTACAATTTGTAAATAAAGAAGCTTAGTAACAGTAACTTACATTTTCTTTAGAAATAACATTTAAAATGGATAAACATAAGTTTTATATAATTTTTTTTATTTTTGGAAATTTTTCGTTAATGTTTCGTCTTTGAAAAATTCTGTAAAGAATGAGATACTCATGTTACTAATGCGTCATGTTTTTGTCGCTCCACACTGAGCTACGAATGTTTTAGCAAGAAATTTTTAACTGAATATCGTAATTTCAAATATACTCGTTTTCATTAAATTTAAAAAATATTATATCTCAGCATTACGTATGTACTTACGTACGTACGTTAACTAATGAAAGCAAAAATATGGTATTTAATAGCTTCTGTAGATTTGTTGAACATATCTTATCTCCTTATTGAAAATTAGGTAGGTGTATGTTGTCTGTTACCCAGAATTTATTTGAAATTTTACTTATTTTACATATGTATATTAATTAAATATATACCTACATACCCCTTATTTTGTTTAAACTATGCAGGAAACTTCGCGTGTTTGTCTTCAATTAACATTTTTATTATAGTTGTTCTCCATTTCTACTGTTGCTATATTATTGTACATATACATTCATATTTTTGTCAACTATACTCGTACCTAGTTACCTAGTAGTTACTCGTATCTTAAACCTATGTATGTAGCGCATCGCGCGTATTTATTTTTGTAGGTATACAAGTCTTGCTGAACTTACTGTCATTAAAGATGTAATAGGAACGTTTTTTGTATTGTTTGTAAAGTAATTTTCATTGTTTGACTACGTATTTACATTTATTTAAGGCTCTGGTTATCTAAAATACCGTGAAATACCACTTTGATGATAAAAAGTCGACACTTTACTCCTCTACTACAGCTATAAACTCAGAAAACAAGACGCGCAAAGAAAAAATATTCAAATATTTGATCGAATAGAATTTAAGAAAAGTTATACATATAAATAAAATAGGTACGTAATTTAACAGCCGAACAGACAGTTTGATTATTAGAAATAAAATACATAACTTAACATGAGAGTGCAGTCGAAGTTCTCGTTTATTTCAGCGATAACCATGCGTTTTTTTTGGGAATATTAAGAACTGAATACTATTGAATTGAATGATTTATCTATTACGTTTTTTATTAAGTTTATCATTTTGTTCTACATTAACGAAAACATTTAAAAGAACCCTCTTCGTCATCTAAATATTAAAGGCTCATATTGTGCCTCACGAATCTCAATCCTATTGCTTGGCCACTGTCTCTTACCCTCTCAACTTGTTCATTAACTGGGAATACCTGGCCTTAAGTAAAAGTATGACAGAGTTGCTACATGCAATATTGTGGGTAGCTAAAGTAGACAAGGTCAATGGTTGTAGATGAAGTATTTCAAGATACCCAGTGGAGCTTTTGGATTCAACCTTGTCCTCTAGATATAACGATACTTATAGAGGACAAGGCTAATACTCTACCGTTAGGACAAAGTATCCTTCTGTTTTTTGAGATAAAATAAAGCTGCAACAACAGTGCGGCTTCAGAAGAAAATCTTTTTGAACTGATAATGTTCGTCATCATGATTCAATGATTTAAAAATATACTTTTCTATAAACGGATCTAAGACGCTGCAATTCGTATTTAAAATTAGGTACACCTTAAATAATAAATATTAGAAATAGTTACTTCGATGTAAAGAAGTAATGAAACACAATTAAAGTACCAACCTAAGAATTTTTGTAACAAAAATATTTAACTGTAAACGAATATTAACAATACCTGCCTACTTGTATCTTAAATGTTTTGTAAGACACGGAACCGATGGAAACCTAAGTGCTCAAGTCTGACGTAGACTTGAAAAACTTATTTCTATGCAATATGTATTTAAAAAATTATTGCTTATATAAAATCTGTTTAAAATTAGTTTCCTACTTATGAGTGTTGTTAAGTTAGAAGAAAAAATATTTTCGACCTTGTATCAAGCTTCAAGTAAGTATTGTATTTATGGTATGGGTACATGATATTCACATCAATATGAGAACAGAAATTAACGAGTTACTAGTGAGCAAGTTGATTAAAATTTTACTCGTATAAATAAGATTAAGATTACTCACTACACAACCCATAGGTAGTTACTTTGTTCATATTTCTAGAAAATGTGGATAATATTTGCATTTGCATTCAATCGTAATATCAATTAGTTTGTGTATCAGTGATACCACAGCGAGTTGACACAGATCGTAACGTATCTAACTAATACTAATAACAATGTTGTGTTAATATATTGTAATATTTTTATTAGAATACAACTTGGTAACAGAAAATTATTCTAATGTAACATAAAGAGTAATTTATTCGATAAAATTCAAGACATGCAAATTGACGGGCCAATAAAGGCTAGCATATGTGTCCGCATTTGATCCCCAATCAGATCAGTTTAGAAAACAGGCTGAACAGGTTAGTGTTTGAATGAAAAAACAGACATAATAAATTAAGTAAAACTTAGCGCGCATGCACACGACTTTTTCATAGGCTAGTCACGTGCATCAAACTCAGGACCTGCAGAGTTACCTAATGCTGATGCATGAATTGAGCTGAGTTTTCTAAAACACCTTACAAATTATTTACAAGATTTTGCTCTGAGACTTGTTACTTACATACAATACAAAAAAAAGCATGTTTCTATCGATATAAATTCAAATCAAATTCAAAAATTAAAAGAATATTGTGTGTACAGGTTTAGGAAAATTGTTCTAGTGACAGGTAAACAAATGGGGGTGTCAGCTTTCGAAAATTTTAAACTTTGAGATCATAAACGGTGTACTTATTTAAGAGATAAAATAATTAAAAAGAGGTGCCAAAGTAACACGTCGTCTCTTTATAAAAATAAACTAATAATGATTAAGGACCTTTAGTTAAAATTTAGAACACTATAAATTAATTCAAGTAGTAGATGCTCTGCAGCGATGGAGCGATTATTACAGAGAACTGTATGAGGGTGACGACTCTGTCCCTGACACTGATCCTAACGAATCGCCACACTCGTGTCAGGAACTAGAGGAAGTCATTAGTGTCAAAGAGATCGAGAAAGTGATAAGATGTCTGAAATATGAAAAGGCTGCGGGAAATGATGAGGTGACTACTGAGATGATCAAGTATGGTAGTCCTAGTGTTTGAGTCTGTGCACCGTACAACCTTTGTTGGCAACAGCGGGAAGGTTCCAGAGGACTGGCGCACCGCAGTCATAGTACCATTCTATAAAGGGAAAGGTTTTCATTTAGACCGTGCGTGCTATAGGGCCATCAGTTTGGTCAGCTTAGCAAGTTAAGTCTATACCAAGGTATTGACTGAACATATGAAAGGCTTTTGAAAGATATTTGTGGGCGGCACAGGGTTGTATGGATCAGATTTTCTCGCTCCGCGTTATCATGGGGAGGTTTCTGGTCATAGGTCAGAAAATTTTCTGCGCTTTCGTGGATCTAGAAAAAGCATTCAATAGAGTAGTGCGAAAGAAATTGTGGAGTCTTCTGCCTGAATATTGCGTGAAGGGCCCCTTACTGCAGGCTGTTAGGTCACTATATCGAGGCACCAGAGCCTATGTAAGGATAGATGGTGACATGTAGCCCTGGGTCGAAGTCTGTTCAGGCGTCAGACAAGGCTGTGTGATGTCTGTCTGGCTGTTCGTGCTGTATTTGGACAGTTGCCTCCAGACATTGAAAGGTAGTATGAGTGGTATGACATTGATGGTACAGTGGTAAGCTGCCTATTGTACGCTGACGATGCTGTGCTTGTAGCACCATCAGAAGCAGAGTTGCAAACCTTAGTCACGTGCATGAAAGAAGAATATGAAGTGAAAGGATTAAATATGAATGTGAACAAAACTAAGGTTCTGGTGTTTGAAAGGAAAGCGATACAGACGAAATGTGAGATTTGGGTACATGGAAAATGTCTAGAACAAGTGAATGAAGTTATGTATCTGAGGAGTGCGTTTTCGAGGGATGATGATGTGCGTTGACGAGGGAGATGTAAGTTGGATGTGGAGAGACGTTGCCGACGGCAACGTCAAAAGCATTCGCATACCTAGGCGAATATGTGTGAGGAGAATGATGAGATTTGAGTAAGCGAAAGAAGTATGTAAGGACCGCGACGATTGGCGCTCCGTCCTCTCTGATACCCCGTTAGGGATATAGCGTGAAGATATGTATGTATTGAAGTAAAAATTGATTTTATTTATGTGGTATAAATTTTAATTCTTGACAAGCATAGTTGCTAATTTTTATTAAGTTTGATAATTAAATATCAAATACTCAATTATGTTAATTATTATATAGATTACTCTATTATTATTTGAGGAAGCAACAGAAGTATGTGAAGACCGCCACGCTTGGCGCTTCGTCCTCTCTGATACCCCGTTAGGGATATAGCGTGAATATATATATATATGTATGTATTAGTCTATTATGTGCTGAATCCAACTTTATTTTTGAAATTGTATGAACCCAATGTAGCCCGCATATGTAGGTAACCTATAGTTCAAACCCGTAAAATCTTGCGCGTGGAAGACCCGATAGTATGACCACAGAGTTTGACACATGAAGTTTTAGTGGTTTAACAGTCCTATGTGTATATGTCCTATATATTTATATACCTTATTTATTTGCAATTCAGACAGATTGTAACTCAATAAAATATTTTGTTTAAGATCCTTATAAAATGAAGTTCTAAAATAAAAAAAAACTTTAGTTCTTATCTGGAATTAATATATTTACGAAAATATGTAAAGACACCAAACAAAGATACCTACTCTTTGTACGACTTTTATTTACTTTGGATTGCTTTGGAGTTGCTAAACATTACTTTACATATTTGCGTTTCTTTATTTACATTTCAATTCACTTTTATTAAAATTTTCCGGTTTATTCAAGACCACTAACTGCAGTTTTGCGTTGTTTCCTTTCTAAGTTATTATTTTAATTCTCATAAAAATAATAGTACTATCTACAATCACACGCTATCGTCTATCTCCAAAGTAAGTACCAATCAAGCTCATACTATAGACATGTTAAATATACCGAAGTAGAGACATATTCTCTAAACAATTTCAGAATTTTTTTTTTATTGAATGAGGGTGCAAACGCGCTACCGAGTCACCGGATGGAAAGTGATCACCGCCTCCCATGGACAGCCGCAACGTCCGGGGAGTCACGGGTGCGTTGTCGGCCTTTAGGGAGGAGGAGGGAAAAGGAGGGGGAGGGGGGAGATGGGCTACCGGCAGTCTCATTAACCGAATGAAACAGCAATAGATACTGTTATTCACGACCACCTATCCCTTTAGATTTTAGATTTTAGAAATTAAACGTACTTACTAACCTTCGTTCCAACTTGGCTCCAACAGATCTATCCATATTCATTCTTACATAATTTGCTTAGGTATATCTGACAGCCAATACCGAGATATACTTATCAACTGTAGAACTCTAGAAATAATAGTCACATTATATATTAATTTTTCCCGCAGTTCCACCTGAGTAAAATTTGTTCTATTAACAATTTTTTTATTTCACCCATCTTAGTAAACATTGCCATTTTTTCGAGCCATTTTTACTCACTTAAAATCATTTAATAATTTTTTCAAGTATTAATTTAATAAATTTTTAAATGTCTGCGATGTGATCTTTGATTTGTTGGAGACCTATACTACAAGATAAGCTATGCATCAGTGAAGTCTGATATCCGTCGCATGCCACACCAAAATTATTTTTATTTTCTTTATCGTAAACTGCGAATACCACATATACCAATCTATACTAGTATATACAGTACAACCGCCACTTGACTGGGTCATGTTTTTCCTTTTTTCATGACAATTCTTCGTTTTTTACGTTCTCTCTCAAGGTCGCAGGGTCATCACTGGCTTTGTTAAGGCCAACAAGTAATACTTGTGGAAATAATGTGGCAGTAAACAGTGCAATAAATACGAACCGCGAACATAAAAGTAGACGAGATCACATTCACAAATAAATGAATATAATAATTTTACAACTACAGCGGAACATCAAAGTCACAGGAAGTTTATAATATGCTACAATATTTCCCAATTATTTACGTTTTGTTAGTGTTCAGGTATCAGTGTAACTTTAACACTAATAAATAGCCTTGCGGTTATACTATATTGTACCTATTATTATAAAAATGCATATTACCAACGTTAAAATGTTTAGCGATTACATCATCTATGTATATACTATTATGTATAGTATGCATAACTGACTTGTGTCTGTATATAGAAAATAGTTTTGAAAAAATAACTGAGTTAGGCATTTTAGGCGTGTCTGAATCCAAAACAGACTTTTTTAGAAGTTTTGTCTGTTTATCTGTTTGTGGGTTTCTTTGATCGAGCTTTAATGTAACATGTAACACCATTATAGGAATTTCAATGCTAATAGCACTGTTTGATAAAATCCCAGGAACTTAATAGAGTATGTATCATTACTTACGCTATATTTACAATCAAATAATTTGCATGGCCCCAGTTCAAAAATTTCATGAAAGGAAACTAATTTGATTTCATTAAATGGAGGCATATTTCATCAAACTCAAGCTTTACACGCGAAATGGTTAGAACTAATGTTACACTACCACTTAAGTTCATAAGAAAATGTACAGAGTGAAATTGAGTGGTAAAAGAAGCTAAGGAAGGCCAAGGCTAACTTATGAAGATTAAATAGCCAGAGTGTTAGCCGACGGAAATGTCAAAAGCACGCGCATATCCAGGTGAAAACGTGTAACGAGATTAATGAGGTTTGAGGAAGCGAAAGAAGTATGTAAGGACCGTGACGCTTGGCGCTCCGTCCTCTCCAGAGGCAGCGTGTATTACTAGCCGTCCCCTTCTCAGCTTCATCATTTACTGAGACATATGATATGTTCTTATCGGTGTATTTTTTACCCCGAATATCTGACGGCCCTAGGCCCGGGCCTAGTCGGCCTTAAGGAAAATCTCCGCCTCCGCCTCTGGTGCTCTCTGACTACCCCGTTAGGGATACAACGTGAAGAAATGTATGTAATTAAGTTCGTAATTATTTTATTTTTAGATGGATCTTAAAAGTTAAAACTACCTCGTATGATTCGACTTTGACTTTAAAGAAAAGTGGTTGATCGTATCGCTGTTTCGACGGGTCTTCCTACGTAGTACCGTACAGCTACTGCTTATTTTCGTACGAGCGGTGAATTGGTTAATTAGTATCTTTCAAAATTTTTTACTTTAGACTATATACTTTCAATGTTGACTTCACTCACTGAAAAATTATTTCAAAGTAAGTTCTAGAAGCGAATAATGAAGTATAACGTATAACGGAGGGGTTTAGGGGGTCCGGACGCCTCCCTTAGCACACACTAATATAGTAAGAGAATATAATATGTGCACGTGCACGCGCCACCCGCGCCGTTCGGTTGCCATAGTAACGATTCGTAAGGTAGCAGTCCAACTAGATTCTTCAGAAATAATAAAAATGTTTGCTGTCTAAAAGGCTAAAAAGGCAATTTTAATTTTCAATTTTAAATTTAAAAAAAATAAAAATTTTAGTTTTCAATTTTGCCTTTTACCTCTTAGTCATTATTGTCTCATTTTTAAATATTCATTATGTAAATTAAAATATTTTATGCTATATAGAATATGTTAAATGCCAAAACGTCGCTAACAAAGCTTGATAATCGTTGGCTTGATAGAATAAAAATATTAAAAAACAAATTTATTACAGGTATTTCTACTTTATTATAATACTTTTATCATAAATAAACCGATGTAATCCGGCTTTACCGACATTACTCGTTTATTTTATTTCGAGATACTTTTTTTATTTACGCGACGACCAGTCACTTTTACTTATTGTTAAAAGTTGCACGCTTCAGATTTTGTAAACTGTTCGCCTGTAAGATTTTGTTTGCTATTAGGTACATACATTAGTAGTGGGTTACACCATTGTACCCATAAACTTAGTATATACTAGCGAGAATATACTAAGTTCATAATTGTACTTGTTTATTTATTTATACTTCTTTAATCTAGGCCCTAGTTTACCAACCTGGGGATCGCGACCCTTTGGGGGGTCGCGTTTGTTATTAAAGAGGGTCGCAGTCTGTTAAAAAAATAAGACAAAAGATTCGATTAATAAAGGACTGAATTTTAGTGTAGTGCTGTAAAATTAAATATTATCATGTAATAACAACATGAAAAAATAAACTTATAGCTTACTTTGTTTAATAAAAATGATTAATCATGAACATTAATTATTAATGCGATAGTTGGCTTTGTTTCTCACTTAAAAGTATCTCTATACGTGGATCATCTTCGCAAACACTCTTATGTAAATTATTTTCGAGTGATAAGGTGATCACAGAGGATTTCCCTATTTAGTTTTCAAAGCCACCATAGACGAGAAACCTTTTTCGCACAGGTAAGAAGTAGCAAAGGGTATCAATGTTTGCAAAGCTGCCGTTACTAGGCTTCCGTACTCACGTTGTCGTGCAAGCCAAAATTTATCTAAATCTTGAGATAAAAATTCCAGTCGTAAAGTTTTACCAGTTGATAATTCAATGAGTTGATTGTGAGATGTGAGTTCGTAACTTGGCAGCTACAACAATATTTTTATCAAACGGATTGAGAACCCACCTTTTCTAAAAATCATTGTTGTCACCTGGAACATGTTCTAGTAACTGAATCTTTATTTCACCGAAATGCGTTTTCATACTCTCCCACAGGCGGTCAATAACCGAATTTTCTGAACTCGCATTTTTGTTAATATAATCTGTTAATATAATAATATAATAAATGTTAATATAATAAATAAGAAGTTGCAGTAAATGGAAAATGTCTAGAACAAGTGAATGAAATTGTATATCTGGGGAGTGCGTTTTCGAGGGATAGAAAATGTGAGTTGGATGTGGAGAGACGGGTAACAGCTGGCAATAAAGTGAACGGTGCTCTGTCAACATTAGTAGATAATGTGAATATATCTAACACTGCCAAAATGGCCATCCACAATGCAGAGCTGATGCCAACTTTAGTGTACGGTAGTGAAGCCTGGATATGCCTGAAATCGAGTGAAAGAATGATAAATGCAGTAGAAATGCGATCTGTTAGAAAGATGTGCGGTGTCACCCTTGCGGACAGGATAAGCAATGAAGAGATACGCAATATGTCAGGGTTGCGCGACAGTGTTATTGTAAAAATGAAAAAAGGAATGCTTAGATGATTCGGGCACATAGAAAGAATGAGTGATGAAAGACTGTCAAAGAAAATAAACAGCGCGAAAGTGAGTGGTAAAAGAAGCTAAGAAAGACGAAAGCTGACTTATGAAGTGAATAGCCACAGTGTTAGCATAGGGAAATGTCAAAAGCTCTCGCGTACCTAGGCGAAAATGTGTAAGGAGAATGATGAGATTTGAGGAAGCGAAAGAAGTATGTAAGAACCGTGACGCTTGGCGCTTCGTCCTCTCTGACTACCGCGTGAAGATATGTATGTATGCATATTTTCTTTAATAGACTCCTCGCATTCATATCGGACGAAACATTAAAATTTCGCCAAGTTCGACATGTCTGTTGTCAAACTTGTCTTGTCTGACTTGTCAAACTGGATGACAAAAAATTCACTTAATTTAACTTTTTCAATTATTTGGTTGTGAATATCGTGGCCATTTCATTAATACTTCTCGATGTATCATTTCAAAGGCAAGTTTTTAATTTTTTAGCTTGTTCCGGACTTATCACAATATTAACCATATCAATAGCAGCGGGTACAATGAGTCTTTCCGTAATAGTACGGGGCTTAGATTCCCTCGCGACTCGCAGTGCTACTAAGTAGGATGCAAGAAGTGCTGCAGTCTTATTACGCCTGAATTTTTTTTATAGCAATTTTCAAAACAAGTGACTTACACTCTAAGAGTTTTTAACGGTTTGCTTTGTAAAGACGGGTGTCTTCTTCCAGCTACCGGAGTAATTTTAAAGTCTCTAAATTATAAAAATTAAACACTGGGTGAGTGAGATAAGATCGTTGTTGTATGCACTTGCTTCTCTGTGCTACTTCCCTAAAAATGTAACTGACAATGAAACTCTGCCTCGTGTCCTTTTGTTTTTATAACTAATACGAACCCGTTTAGCGCACGTGTCACGGGATGCGTGGGCGGCTTATTTGACAAGTTCGTGCAAATCACAGGTGCAAATACAACGCAGGTTAAAACCTCGCCTAGACAGTAACTTTAGACCCTCACATAGGCGGGCGCGATTTACACGCGCGTGATAATTTATATTTGTAATGCGCGGTTTTGCGTTTTTATTGCCTGAGGGAGACTTGAACATTTAAATTAAACGTTCAAATAAACTATTAATTAAAATATTATGATTAATAATTTTATAGTGAAAGATTTGCAAGACAATATACTTAACTTTTTGGCTTTTTCGTGAGTCGCGACATAAAAATTATTGAGAAACAATTACCTAGGCCATCCTTTTTGGCGGGAATGAGAGAAGTGAAGTGTATATTTTCTTCACATACAGTTTATTGAGTAATTGGTTTATTGAGTCTGGAGGTGGAAAATTCTTATACAAAATCCTTCGTGTTCGTTGCAGTCGAGGTAATTTTAAAACATGTTTAATTATTTTTTCAGACATGATTTAAGTAAAGGAAAGCAAACGACGGCAATACGATGCTCTGTAACACTGATTGGGGACTACAAATTAGGAGGACAATTGTTAGTGCTACCTATTCAAGGCGAAGGGAAATACAACATCAAAATACGTAAGTTATTAACGTAACGAGAGCATTTGTCAGCAATGACGCGTTGATGTTTAATAAAGTCACTAATAAGTTACTATCTAATGTTTACTAAGAGCGCGGTTAGCTACCTTAGGAAAAGACAGACTATGGCATGTACTTACGCATTGTAATGCAACGTTCCCACGTTGGTGTATAGTGTATACAATACACTTTTTCCACATCTGCAATGTATATCATATTTCTAAACAGTTTTATTTAGATTGCCGAGTTTCTATGTTGTTGTCACTTTGCAGGAAGAACACTATTACATATTATGTACAGCCACTGTAAAATATGTTTCCTGAATCTGCAAGTGAGTTTGAAAGCGGTTTACTCAGTTTAATCCTTTTAAATTAATTTATATCTGATGCCAATGTACATTGCATACGTGAGACAAGTGTGCACACCAACATGGGAACGTTTATGCATTGCGTACATATTCCACTGTGTCTTTACCTTCATAGCAGCATCGATAACGCGCACAACTCAATACTTTGCGAGACTCGTTAAGCCGTCAGTCTTGACTATTACTACACGTAGATTTGTCCAGTCAAAATGAAATAAGGCGTAAACCTCGGGATAAAAGTAAGGGCGATGAATTATTGTAAAACACATTTGTTTTATACATTGTACAACTTGGCAACTCAAAAAAACCGGTTAATTTTGGTTGACAGAACCGGAATATTCGGTTAACAGAACCGGAATATGTAAAAACCGGTTTCTCAATTAACCGATAACATTAACCCAAACCGCATTCAATTCCGATTCGGGGTCAACGACCTAAACCGGTTTGGAAAATAAACCGGTTCTCGAGCCCTGCTCCAGACTGCCCAGTGCTCTGCTACCTACGCTACTTTAATTTCATTATAGTAGGTAGGAACTTTTCATGTAAAACTATGAAAATATAGTTTTTCATATGAAAAACTATATCTTTGATGGAGTTGACCCTTTCTTATAATTTTATATTTACGTGCAGGTGATATTGTAATCAAAACACATACTGAGTTGAAGACTGTCCAAGGTGACGATGGAAAACCTCACTGGCACATCAATGACTGGCGTCACACTTATCAAGTGAAGACCAGTACACAATTCCAATTCGATAATCTATTTAATGGGAATAAAGTATTAGGTAAGTATAATTTTGTAAGGTAACTATTGGAATTAAAAACGAAAAATTCTGATTCAATACTTGAAGGACGCGAAAACTTCAATTGCGATATAAAAATAGTAAATCTAAACAAATTATTTTAAGCTTCAATTGTTCTATTCCATTCAAACAATGCATAAATTTATTAAAAACAAAATCTTGCGTTGTGCCAATACACACATTAGATTGGCGTACACTGTTCAAAATTTGGAACAGCTGCGCTCAAGTTGTACTTACGTTGTATTTTTTTAAATATTTTTTGGATTTATTGATTGTTTTTTTTGCAGCGGATCCAGTAATAGAATTTGCAAATACGAACTGGCGTGATGTGATGAAGGAGATTGCACCACCAATAGTTAGCGCTATTGTAACCGAAGTCGTTAATTCTATTGAAGCTCTCTACAAAGCAGTTCCAGCGAGTGAATTATTTATTGAATGAATCTATTTGTAAACGCTTAATTTCATTAAAATATGTTTAAAGAAGTTTCATTGTTTTATGGTTTTATTAATAAAGTGAATGCACAGCTGTATGTTCAGTGAGCAAACGACAATACGTAACTAACAACGTAACTAGCCCAGTAATAATAATAGAGCGAGACCGAGTAGTAGCTTATCGTTCTTAGCTGTAGTTTGTAGATACTCAATGCCTGCATTTTTTTTTTTTTTTTTTTTTTGGTTTCTGAGAGGCGAAATGAAACCCCCGCGGGCTACCCAGCCGGACTCTACGCCGACTGGGGAGTGTCGGACTCGAACCGACTAAACAAAACCCCTCTTTGCTGTTAGCCCTAGTGGCTTTTACAGCGTCACAGGTCGCGTTGGGGCGAGCGCTGAAGGCGCCCTGCCAGATGGTCGACCGCCTGAGGGTTCCTCCAGCCGAGGGATGCCTCGTATGGAGGGCGGACCTCGGGCTCAAGGCGTCGCCAGGGGAGCTTTCCGCACCTGCGTGCTTCTTAACGGGCTTCCTATTTGGGTGAAACAATGCCTGCAGCAAAGAATACCTTATTTATATACACCTGCAGTATTATACTTCCGTAGTAACATTTTCAGCCTTTATAAAATGACGTATGTTTGGTTTTCTGGCTTTTGGTTGGCTTTGATTTTGGACTATACAGATACATACATATCTTCATGCCGTATCTTTAAAGGGATAGTCAGATTTTATAAAGGTAATAAAAATTTATAATAGTTACGATAAAAGTAATAATGCTAAAAATAATAAATCTTTATTCTGGAAACACCAGATATAATTATCAACAGCATTTTCTCTTCGCTTATTCTATACCGTATGGGAAAAAGTAGTATTAAAAAGTGGGTAGCCCATTGGGGCTACCACCTTTCGTATTGATGACTGTATTCGATTGACGTACGTATTGTCGTTCGTATTGACGAACGAGATTATTTAGCGTAGCCAAGGGAGTGCATGCACTATATGTACTAGAGTACGTAGGACCATAGATAATACATATAATATATTTGGTAACGTAGGACCGTCGGCACATGAGATAATAAATGTACTAGGGATTTATATATAGCCACAGATTAATTAGTTTACTACCGTAAAATACAGCTCTGCTATTTGGTGTTGCTAGCTAATATTTATTAACATGTGAAATGTAAGTTTCTTCTTATTGATGCAATCGAAAGTTAACATTAATGTATTTAATAATATGACGGTGCTTAGCAGTACAACGTATCACATACATGTAGGTAGGTGTACAATGTACATACAAGTCATGTTTTTTAAATCATAAAATAATTTAATGATAGATAACATTTATTTCTTTATTCTGATGTTTGTTTCCGAGTATGTTAATGCGTAATTCTTCTTTTCTGTTTTATTTTACAAATACTACATAAATCAGATAAGTAAAAGGTGTCATTTATATAACAAATTGAAAGCAATTCTTTTTACTAAAATTTGTGTAAGAAATAAAATACTTTTTTATTGGCAAATGAAAATAAGAAATTAAAATTTTATGAAATTAAAAAGATTAACGTATCATTATTTCGGAAACTGGAAATAATTTTCCACGGCATTTTCTCTCCACTTATTTCATAGCGTATGGGGAAAAGTGGTATTAAAAATCTGGTGGCCCTAATACGAACGAGATTATGTAACTTTACAGTCTGTATTGCTCAGCACATTAGTGTGCTGACCTTCTTCTTCCAAGGCTGACCTTGAAAAAACCGACACGCGCTAATGGACTGGCTTTGTCACTTTCTTCTATGTAGCATGCTTTAAGTTAGTCTCTTTCTGACGCGAATGAGATGGAATATATGGCGTAGTCTATAAGTTTCTCTATCTACGTTATTTAGCTCGATACACTGTGTTGTTTAGCACATGAGTGTGCTGAGACGCTGACCTTGGAGAAACAGGCACGCGCTAAAGGACAGAAAAATACTATAGTTTTGTCACTTTCTTCTACGTTGCATACGGATAAGTTAGTTTAAGGCTTAGTCTATAGATTTCTCTATCCACGTTTTACATTCTTTTTCTTGGGAGGAGTTTTTGCACAAATTTTTGGTAGAATTTCATAAAAAGCAGTTGGGCGTTTATTTTAATTATTTACGAATTGTTTCTTGTGGAACTTGTGATGTAAAATTGGTGTAGTTTTGCATCTCAAGTATCTCGCTATTATGCAATATGTGAAATTGTTAAAATAAGTGCTTAATTAGTAATGTGACGTTGAGATTTTTTTGTGGCTTTGCCTGCCGGAACCTATTAGAAAGACTGTTTCTATAGATTTGTTGTCAGAAACTCCACAAAATAATAAAATGTATTACGTTGACATTTTAATGACATGATAAGAATGTATCACTCCATTACTGAAGACGTCGGCTTTATGAACGTAGACTCTTTGCCTTCCCTATAAATGGAAAAACATACAAACAACGAAAAAAGAATAGTTATTAGCGGGATTATAGATTCTGTTTTAAATTAAATATATTTAATTAAGGGAAATAAATAGTATATAATAAGTTTATAAATAAAATTTTGAAAAAGTCACAAAATAATATTAAAGATATTTCTGAATGGATGAAATATGCAGTACCAAATTTGTTGTTGTTATAAAGAATAAAACTAAAAATTTATATACAAATAAAAATATTCATTCATTGGCTCCCTGATCAGAACCATAATCAAAGTCTGATTCTAAATATTCAATGCCGGACATGGTTGAACTATCTTTGGAACCACCAGAGAGATCCAAAGAGTTATCTTCTTCTGAACTTGATGTGCTCGAATCTTTTACATTTATGATAAATTCTTGCATATCTTCTATTAAATTGTCTTGTTCCCAATATTTTTGTTCTACTAGTATCACATGATCACACTCTTTTTCTCAATGTTCTGCAGTAATATTGTCTTTTTACTAAGCTCCATATCATTTCAATCGCATTAAGGTCGCAGTGATGTGGCAGTAACCTGACAACAGTATGACCATGCTCCTCAACTATTTGATCGATTTCAAACACTGGTTCTCCTTTGTTCCTTTTTACTAAACTTAGAAGTTCATCTTTCAGTCTGCATATTATATTCCATTATCTTCCAATCATTTCTTCAAAGTGTCTTTCCTGTTGTTGCTATTTGGAGACTTATTTAAGTGTGCACTATGATAGGATGCATTATCTAGCACAATGACAGATGGTTGAGACAGGTTTTAGTAAGAGTCTTTCTTTTGTCCACTTGATAAAATTCTCTCGATTCATGTCCGCGGTAATCTGCTGAAATACTTTTAGTTTTATATGCAAGTAAACAATTTTCAACGAATCTCCAGATTCATTGGGACCTTGCCAACACTTGTTAATTTCATGTGCAGTATGAATATATGTTTCATCTATACAACTGTACACCTATTCCACCGCAAAACTTTATGTCTACCTTTAACACACGATCTAACTTCCTCAAAGTCGGTACCTTTATCCTTACGGCATAAAATTCACGAATTTTGTTACGGATGACGCACTTACCAAAATCATCAAAAATTACTTTTTTTGGTCTTCCTTTACGTTTTTTCCCTGGTGGGCACCACACGTTTTTTGTAGAACCTTCTTTTTTATGTTAGATATTGCATCTCTACTTAAGCTTGAAAAGAAAAATCTTAAGTTAGTCTAAACGCATTATAAATGAAAGTATCAACACTCTTTGTACCTGCTACCAAAAACATTGATTGAAACAAAACAAACAAATATTTATAATATTATCACATATTTAAATGAATGATTATTTCGTTGAAGCAGTTTGTTTGTTACGAAATTTTTAACGATAAATAACGTTTGAAAATAGTCAAAATAAAAAATAGTTTACATACATCTAGATGTTATGAAATTGTATATAAGATAATGTGAAATGAAACAAAATAGCGTGAAATGTAACGTTTGCTAATTTACATTTTTATAAATGTTGTTTTTTTTCATCGTTTTCGTCGTTAAAATTTTATTTTAATTTCATCTAATTTTTGTGGCTTATTTCAACGACTCGGACCCTGGCAAATCTTCTTTACTTTGTGACTGTGCTCTATTTTTGACTCCTACGATCAAGTGTATTCATTGTTGACTCCGGCTACTACCCAAGGACTTGATTTAAATATAATGGCTGGCTTTAATACAATACCTGTCTCACAAAATGACTAAATTATTAAAGTATTAAATAAATGCTGTAAGATTGCCAGAGGTAAGGATATATGTCCGGAACATATTGTTTTATCTGCGTCAACAAGGTGGATTTATCGAGAGAATTAAATGTATTTTTAGTTTTAAGTTTGTAAATATTAACGTTATGTTATGCTGGTTTATGTTAATAAATGATATAGGTATTTGTATGGTAATAAAAGATTATTGAAATAATTGTTTTTATTAAATCTACAAGAATCCAATAAAAAAATTAAATGAGGTGAGGACTATATTAGATGTCGCTAAGATAGCATGTGTCACTGACTACTCTATATCAGTTAAGTAATGTACTTTGTGGCTAAAATGCTCTTTAGCTTCCCTCCTAAAGTAGAATCACAGAATCCTATACTGGGAGAATCGTACTCACGCACACGCACACACCAAGGAGCATATAATCACTACTTTTTTTTTCTTTCGCATGGCATGGCGCACAGGTTAGCGCATTTGCCTAATCACTATTTAAGAGTCGGGATTTTCATACATAGATATGAAAAAGAAATTCGTATGAAACGCTTACTAAGCTCAAGTCAAGTACCAATGTAAAGCAAAAAACAAAATGGTTGTTTCCGCACCAGTCGTACGCTACTGTCAACATTAAGAAAGTGATAGTGATGTCCTGTCGTTGAAAATTGTTATCGATAATATGAGGTTTAACAGAAATAAAGTTTAATATGCAATTAAATTATTTATTTAAAAATAAAAACTCAGTGTGTTGTAACTCAAGTGTTATGTAGTGTTTTATTTTTATCTAACATAGGTACATTTTATTGAAAAAACTGACATCGTTAACTTGTTTCGTTTCTTTCTTGTTTTTAATATAATCTGTTTAAGAATATTGGCTGCTAAGTTGAAAAACGTATACGATTATGTAATTAAACAAAAAAAAATTAATAGTTACATCAAGATGAAATGCAGGTGTAATTCTTACTTCATTGAGACAGATTTTTCCTCTGCCATGGTTTTCAATTTAAAGTTATATATATCATGAAGGTAAAGAGGGATTCTGCAAACAAAAGAAATATATACCGTGAATAATAATAAGAAGTATGTACATAATATTTAAAAAAATCCTAATATTAAAAAGGTAAAATAGATTTTATTTGTTCTACATTCAAGCCTCAAGCCACTGAACTCATTAAACTGATATTTTATTAAAAAAAATTACTACGATTACGCCATAAATGCACTGACGTAAATATAATATCAAAATATTCTTTACGTCAACTACTTCACATATTGAAAATTAAAAATTATATTGATCGTAATATATATCGATAATAAACAGCACTATTGCATTTGGTTATAAATCAAGATTTTACCAGTATCAAAATAAATGCCATATAAGAAGGTATTGGGACAATACATATCATAAAAATAAAGGATATATTATCTGTCTTCGTCTAAGGGAAATTTCGCCACAAACGAACGTTTTTTATCGTTAGTCCGGCCAGCTCTTAAACCACGTATTTCACGATGTTGTAATACATTTTTCCTAATACAACAACACGGAACACTGTATTACCCTTTTCAGAGTTGTGAATCTAATAATTATACAGTAATACCCCGAACTTACGCGATAGGCGGGACCGAGCGATAACCGCGTAAGTCGAATTCGCGTAGGTCGGGGTATAATTTCGCATATAAATACATATAATATATTTTTAATTGGGACCGGAAGCTAAAGAAAATAATAATTTAGATAAAAAATGTTTAATAAAATCTTAGATTACTTTATGGTTACATTCCGAAGATTAAGTTTTTCTTTTCTTTTTTGATGCAGAAGAATCAGTTTTACTTCGTTTGGATGACATTAGGAGTCTTTCAAGTCTTCGTAGATATAAAATAAAAAACATGGTATAAAAATGTAATAACAAACACGCACTCCATAGTTAAGAAATAAATATTATGTACATAATACAAATTAAATTGTAGCTATTCGTTGATTCCGCGCGACAAGTCCGAACATGTACATTAACTGAGTAATAGTGTGGCGGAGTGTCTATAATCGATAATCGAGTTGTGTGACCCCAAACAAAAGACAAATCGACGAGATTTGAAAATCGCATAACTCCGAGTTCGCGTAAGTCGGGCTAGCGTAAGTCGAGGTATTGTATACGTATATTTGATAAAAAGTTATAAATATCAATGACTGCAAAGACATGACAACAAAATTTACACAGAAGAGTACTAATAGTGACGGAATGACAAAGCTAATTATAAATCGACAGATTGAAAAAGAGACGTATATGGGATCGAAAAAGACAGAGTTAGCCGCCATTAAAGTTAGTACACGTTTCCTATAAACCTGTTTTCATATTAACCTAGGTGTAGGCAGCAGTGTTGCCGACTTAGTGGATTTTCCACTAAATCTGGTGGTTTGAACCCCCTTTTAGTGGGGGAAATATTGCGTTTAGTGGCTGGTGATTTTTCTGGTGGTTTAGTGGAAAATTTTTCCTATTTTTTTTTTATTTAGTACATAATCACGCCAGTATAAAGTTTGGACGTTGCAGTTCATAATATTTCTAATTTATTTTAGGGGTATTTACTTTACTATGTGAGCAACACTAAATCTCTGTTGTCAAGTAACACGGGGATTTCCCTTAAAATATGTTGTTTATAGCAGTTTTCTGTCAGGTGAAGCGGGGATTTCCAGCAAAATATTTTTTATATTCTAAACTTTCTTCTTTCTCAAATTGGTCTTATTCACTGTCTGAAGTTTGTTCGCGAGGGAGGGAAGTGACCTCACTTAATGAAAAATATGCCGAAACCTCAGTATTCTCAAAAGTTTCGGGATTCTTGGCTGCAAGACCCTGCTTTAAAAGATTGGCTTCAGATGATTGAAAGTACTACTGGCCAAGTAGCGAAGTGCAAATTTTGTGGTACCACTTTAAGGAGCCATTATGGAGACTTAAAATCACATGGAATGTCGAAGAAACATCAACAAAATGCAAAGGTAAGCTAACACGACTATTTTATTACGGTAAAGCATGGTCAATAATGTGTCCATGTGGTACCGCATTTAGCATTACCTCATATTATCTTCCTGAGGGTGTCGTAATACGTGTCTGAGGGATGTGAAAATGGCAGCAGTGCTTCCCGTGAATGCAACATTTTGCATTGTAGTGTTCATAAATCCGCCTCGCTTACCAAGTTTGATGAGTGTTAGCATAGTAGACAGAGTGCATTTATTTTTTACACGACTGCCCAAAAAAAGGAGTGTAATTTGTTTAGAGTTTAAAAAAAATTAGGGTATCGTTGGAATCCTTACATTCTTATCCCGAGTGACATAGGCTATATTTTTTTTGGAGATAGCTGTCGTGTTTTTTTTTAAATTTATTTTTTAAACTTATTACATTATTGTAAATTGTTGCAGATTATCACTGAGCAACCCAAATTACCATTTAAACCAGAACCCATTGGAAGTCAAAAAAAGGAAGAGGCCAGGCTTGCTTTGTTTACAGCCATGCATACGAGTATACGAGTAGTTGACCATTTAGGTGAGGTAATCAATCATAGCCATCAAAGGGAAATAGATAAAGTACAACTACACCGAACGAAGTGCACCGCGGTCATAAAAAATGTATTAGCATCACATTTCATTGCGGTTTTAAAACAAGATATTAAGGATCAATCATACAGTTTATTGATTGATAAATCAACAGATATTGCTGTTCAGAAATATTTGGGTTTGGTTATAATTTATTATAGTAAAGCACACCAAAAAATAGTATCTACATATTTAGACCTTGCAGAGCTGCATGAATGCAACGCTGAGGGTATTGTCTCCGCTATAAAAAAGACACTTAAACGATTCGATTTGAAACTAGAGAACTTTATGGGCATTGGTACAGACAACGCTTCCGTAATGGTTGGAGTAAATAATGGAGTTTTTGCGCAGTTGAAAGCAGAGGTACCACATTTGATTCTAGTGCGTTGTTTATGTCATTGCTTGCAACTGGCTGTTTCTGCTGCTGCAAAGCAATTTTTGCCGAGGAATTTAGAATTTTTAATTAGGGAGACCTATGATTGGTTTGCTCGCTCTTCTTCTAGACAAAGTGTTTATAAGGAGCTATACAAAGCAATGAATGATGGCCATAAACCACTTAAAATCGTTCAAGCATGTCAGACACGATGGTTGTCAACAGAATCAGCAGTCTCGAGAATATATACGCAATGGCTAGAGCTAAAAACTCATTTTTCTATAGCCAAGATCCACGAAAGGTGTCACACAGCAGAATTATTGCACTCTATGTATGCGAACGAGATGAATTACGCATATATTTCATTTTTATATCCAATATTAATTGAGATAAACAGAGTCAACAAAATGTTTGAGTCAAAAGATACAGACCATACCAAATTGTGCGATGAGTTGATCAACCTGATAGATATGCTTGTCAGCAAAGTCACGTTACCTATAAATAAAGTTAATATTTTCACTCAAAATATTCGTGATTTTTTGGATCAAAGATGTTATTTGGGATTCCGATTTGAAAAACAAATACAAGAGATGAGAGAAAAAGGATTACCAGCAGCAGAGGAAGTATCAATACGGAATCGGTGTATACAGTTTATAGTTAGTCTGATTGAAGAAATTAAAAACAGGCTGCCGGAAAATGTGACTTTGATGAAAAAGATTTCTCGAGTAAGTGTTCAACAAGCACTAAATCACAACAAAGAAGATCTAATCGACATAATGTCTCAATTAAATAAAAAAACAGACTTCATTGCAAAAGTTGATGATCAGTGGCGACAAATACATTTAATGAAATGGAGTGAAACCAAAGACACAAAAAAGTTTTGGATCGAAGTGTTGCATTTTAAAGACGCTCAAGAAGCTAGATTTCAAGATTTAGCGAATTTTGCAATTTCTCTTTTAATATTACCACACTCCAATGCCGACGTCGAAAGATTGTTTAGCAGCATGAACATTATAAAAAATAAACAGAGGAATCGTATGAAGTTGAATCTTTTATGTGGCATATTAAGAGTACGCTGCGGTATGAGGGTGATAGGTAAATGCTGCAATGACTATGAAATTCCAATACACGTTATAAAAAAAATTGGCACCAATGAATCATATCGTTCCTTGGAAATTGATGATGATGGTGGCGGTGAAATAGACACATCTGATGACGATTTGTAATAATTTTAATATGTTTCATTTTCGTAATAAACGTTTTTCATATATCCCTGCTTATTTTTCTTTCATATTAACAATAAAAAAGATTTAGTGACAAATTTAGTGGCTTTTTAACTTTGGTTGTTTTTGGTTAGTGGTTTTCTGGTGGTTTTAGAAGTCGAATCTGGTGGACAGCTCGTTCACCTGTTGGCAACACTGGTAGGCAGTGACTATTAAACAAAAATCGTTTTGTCTTTTTTACCGGTGAATGTATCATATTTTTTATAATTGTTTTTAAATAAGTTTGAAACATATAATGGTAAGAATTAGTTAGGAAGTGTGATATAACAAAATAAAAAAATTTGTCAATATGTTATGCCCCGAAGTTTGGAATTTTGATTCGCCCAAAATTATAACCTATTCTAAGCAAAATGAAACGTTAGATTCTGTGAAAGGTATTATAAAAATGAATAATTTTTATAAAAGTGTAGTAGTGACTTGTCCAGACGAATCTCATACCCCAAATTCAATAGAAGAGGCGATATTAGAAGACAATGAGTACTATATAGTGAAACATTGCCCTGTGATTGAGCTAATGGATTCAGATTTTATAGAGAACTTTATAAGAAATGGGAACTTGTATTGTTTATCTGCTGATAAAAACTGTGTTATTCACAATTGTGCTGCTGTTACTCCTGATGGTATACTTACTCTTCACCTTCTTGAGTTTATTTTCCAAACATTAGGTTTGGAAGGTATGAGAAGGCCTTGGGACTTTTATGAAGTAAAGATAGATCTAAAAAACTTGAAGCAAGTGAACAAAGTAAAGCAAAGTTTGAGTAGACTTGAACCATTTAATTTATATGTTGTATGGGAACCACATAGTGAAGATATATGTCCATCATCTATAGCAAAATATTTCCATGACAAAAATATAAGTATCTCCATTCATAGCCCTCAGATAAAAAAATTATCACCGCCTGTTGTAGAAATACCTTCCTTAATAGACACAGACTTGGAAGAAATGGCAGAATGGATTGGCATGCTAGCTCTTCAAGCAGATTTATCACCAACTGAATGCTATGTTAGTACATACAGTCAACCAGAAAGTTCTTCACCTATAAAATCTACTAGAATATCCATACTTATTGTAAAGGGTTTTTTAACACCAACTGCGATTAGTAAATTACCTGAAAGAGTATTAGAACATGTTACATCAAGAGAAGTACATAATTATTGGGTAGCTTTGAGTGTACAAAGTATTGAGCACAGTTTATGGCAATGGAGTCCTAGCAGTCAGAGAATGTTTCAGTATCATGATTCATCCTGTAACATATTTTTTAAACAAGATGGTATAAAAATGTTTTCAATGGGTCAATTAAAGTTTACATAATAAATGTAGTTTTTATTATTTTCAAAATATATGCATTATCTATATACAGCGTAAACTATAACATAACTCAAGGTACTCAGTGTTTTCTTTCGTTATAAAGAGTTCTCATTATATGGAAATTTAAAATAAAAGACAATGCATGTCCATAAATACACTATAATTTTTATAACTACGATAGGTACATACATCAATATTGAAATCTTTATTATTCTGTCTAGTCTGTTTTTTTTCTGATGGTTTTTGCTAACCCAAAACTTGGTTTGCACTGATAAGCTATTAAGATAATATATGATAGATGATATGATGATGATAAGATACTAAGCAAAGACAAGAACACTGATGTTTTTCTTAGAAAATGTAAACCGACAATAAATTTATATTGGTGCCAAACCAAAAAAATTAACACAGATGAAAGACATAATATTGTCTCATTAACAAAGCACTCTATAACATAATGCTCATCCTCTATAATGAGTAATTATAGAGGTGAGCATTGTTATAACGAGTGCATCAGGTGCAAAGTAGTGCTTGAAGCGTCTCGTATCTTTTTTTATTGCCGTATGATAAAAAACCGCCGAGATATAGGCGATACAAGATTTGCACCTATTCATAATATTGTCTCAGGACTTTTTGGCGGGAACGGGAGAAGTGATGTTGTCATTTTATTTAGATTTCCTATTTTTGACATTTTTAGGAGTTTTAAAGTACAACATGATAGTATATTGTATTTTAAAGTTCTGTGTAAGTGACAAGAATGGAGGAGATCTAAATAAATATGTGTAGCTGAAGTTTTTGCGCTCTTCCAAGATGTCCTTTAAAACTTCAGTAAAGCCTACTATCACTTTACCGGAGGATTTTTACGATAAGAAAGAACTAATTTACTTATGATTCTACATAGATTCTACTTTTTCTGTGTCTGTATACTTTAAAGTTTGTGTTAATGCATGCAAATGCGCTAATCATCTACTGAATTGTTTTCTCGCTTTAATTGACGTTGGCAATGTACTCACGTACGGTGCCATTTAAAAAAAAAAAAAAGTCTCATTAACAAAAGTACTTTATAACATAACGCTCATAGAGGTGAGCATTATGTTGTAGTGCTTTTGTTAATGAGACAATATTATTCGCCTATACGATCGTAAAGGGCGCTTCAAGCACTACAACTTTGCACGTGACGACTTTTGCACTATAGTCAACCCTTATCACCGAGCGGACGGGCGACAGGTTTTAGGAGCGCAAATTTTTTTTTGTACTTTATTACATATTACTAATTATGTGTATATGCATGAAATGTTTAGTAATGTATAGCAAAAAGTCAATTTCAATGAAAAATAAATTTGCGCTCCTAAAATGTTTCGCCCGCCCCCGGTCAACTAAACAGCACCTGGTGCTGGTGCTTCCACCATCTTCTTGCGCTTCTTGGTGATTCGGTGCTGGTTAGCTGACCGAATCCTATCTCTGGAATATCCTGAGGATGCTTCGTTGAAAGGCGAAACACATGTCGATTGGTGATTTTTGGAGTTTTGAGCGGAAAATAGCTAAACATTTTAGGAATTTATTACATGAAATGGATTTCCGCAAATACCTGAGTATACAATGTACAAAAATGATTGGTTTATGTTTCCCTTCTAAGTGTTCCTAAACCATCCCATTGTGATGAAATTTTAGTGAGTTGAGTAAATAAAAAACTGCGCGAATTCACGGACAACTAGTATTTAATAAAATTGAGGCAAAAGGTACATTTATAATGTTATATTTTGTTATTTTATAGTTAGCAACATTTTCTTATAAACAATAAAAAATACAAAAATAAATTTTAAACAAGTTTATTCAAACAAAAGCCACAACAAACAATATTCATACATGTTCCCTAAACCAAATATGCTATATGAATAAAAATAACATCTTATCCCATTATGGACAAAGTTAAGATATATGTGTATGTAAAAATACTTTTGTTCGTAGAGAAATGCTAGGAATGCTGTATATTGTTACATTTAATATATGGTTTAGAACCCCATTATCTAAACTACAAAACACTTGCAATATTGCTGATAGCAATTTAAGATATTTTTTTATAAATAGATCAATCTTATAATTTCTTGGTTCAATAATTATTAGCAAATGATTGGATCAAGAAATTAACTTTAATCACTGGAATAATAAAACTGGTCAAATTAGACTTTGGCCAACCCGATAACACCACATGCAATGCGAGCTCCAGCATTCCCTGTTGTTTTGCTCAGCTCATGACCTCCTACACCAAGATCATCAGGATCAGCATGGACAACAAGTGTACGGCCAATGATGCTATTGGGTCCAACTAATGAGATTTGTGAGTCTTGAATGCATACCTGTATGAGAATAAATTTAGATTATTAAAATTTTTTGAACTTATTATACGAGAATTTAATATTTAATCATGTATAGACCTTGTTGAACGAAGGAAGTCAAAGAAGAAAATACGTATATATCTTGACGCTGAGTTGATGGGGCAGTCAAAGAAGATGGGGCGCCAAGCATCGCGTTCTTTACATACTCAAGAAGGAAATGTTCATTGAAATAAGAAATCTATTATTACTTTGATGCTAGGAAAAAAATATTTTACACATTAATTAAAGACGAATTAAAACTCGTTGAAAGTACATCAGACATGTATTAAATTAGAGTTCTACTGCAATTTTGCACAAACACCAAAATAAATAAAAGGGGATTAAAATACCCATAATTTAAAATTAATTCTTTCTCAGCTCGTTAGGTGCAAAGATGTTAAGATGACGAAATAAATCTACTATGACATATGGAATGATAGACAACAAATAATAACACAATATTATGGACATTGTTGTTTGCAATATTTTTTTTGGGACGAAACAAAGTTAATATTTTAAAAATACATACCTAGTATGTATAATAAAAATGTTGAATAACATAATAGCTATATAATAATATAATAGCTAAAATATGTTGTCTTCCTTTACTTTAGCCAGTTATATGATAAAAATTCCTAATATTAATATTGGGTTATTGCTTATTGACATTAATTTAATTTTACATTATGGTATAAATGTTACACTACACCTTATTTCAAATTCATTAATAATCTTAAATTAACTCGTTTTTATGTAGGTATCATTGTTTCTCATAATAGTCAACACATCGTCACTTCAAACGCACACCACAGACACACATCTTCGCACTGTATCCCTAATGGGGTAGTCACTATAATGCTCTAAATCAGTGGTCGGCAAACATTAGCCAAAGAGACAAATATGAATATTTCAACAATTTAAAAAAAAATTGGGAGCCAAATCTGCTTGTTTAGTAAACTTCTATTACACTAAATAAAACTAAATTTCATACTTAATAAATATTTATTAATGCAAACAATATGCTCGCATCTCCTTGGAAAGTTTGAGTAAGTCAGGTTTGTATGTTGTTGTTTTTAATTTTAGTTTAGAGGACTACTCAGTTTACTCTTGATAATGTTCATGCTTGAAAAAGATTTTTCGCATATATATGTAGAACCGAAAAGGGAAAGAACAGCAAACGCAAGCTTTTTCAGCGTATCGTAAGAGTCAGGAATACTATTCCAAGCGTTGAAAATGATCATCTCTTCCTTCTCTAGGTCATTCAAAGCAGACCACTTGTGTTGTGAACTAAGATCACATTTTTTCTTCTCCAATATTTCCAATTCAACACAAAGACGTTCGAATTTAGAGCGCCATATCTCCTTGTTTTTTAAATCCAACAATTGTATTTCAAAGTTACCAATGTCAATTTCAAAAGGAGAAAATTTCAACTCGATTATCGTAGCATTAAGAGGATTTTTGACAAATGCTAAAGTTGCTCTGCTATTTTTAAATTTCTGAAAGCTGCTGAGAAATGCTTCCCTCATATTTAAAATTATTGTTTTAAAATGGTGTTTATCAATACAGGAATTATTTTCTTGGCAATGCTTCAGCAAACTCGGAAAGTGAAACAATGTTTCCCTTTCAAAATCCTGAGCAAAAATGGATAATTTGTTTTCGAATGTTATTACTTCTTCTAACATCGAAAAAATTAAGTTTCCTTTCCCTTGTAGTTTACGATTAAGCTGATTTAGATGAGATGTAACGTCTACCATGAAAAAAAAGTTTTGGATCCACTGATCGTCTGTTAATTCTGGATAGTGAACGCCTTTCTCAAGGAGAAATGCTTTAATTTCCGGAAAAAGGGGACGCGAGACGTTTTAAAACGTTCCTTCTCGATAACCAACATATCTGGTTATGAAGCAGAAGATCAGCATACTCACTCTCCATTTCAAATAAAAATTCTTTGAATTGGCGATGATTAAGAGCTTTAGCTAAAATGGACATTACTTCCAACCTCCTCTCCAAGGAGAACGCTTGTGATTGCCATACAGTTTTTTTTAAATGAAAATATTATTGCGCCTTCCGTGGATATTTGTGCCAGAGCCGCACTTAAGGAGCCAAAGAGCCACATGCGGCTCCGGAGCCGCACTTTGCCGACCACTGCCCTAAATGATACTTTAAAGGAATTATAATAATAATTAAACTATAAGAAAAGTTTACAAAGAACATATAAACCTTAGTAACACCATGATCTGCTTTCGCTTCAATATTTCCAAGATCTCCTACATGACGAATATCTGCATCAGGTGCTCCATGGTCTTGTTTGCTAGGATTGAAGTGTGCTCCGGCAGATGTGCAGCCATTGGTGTTGTCACCAAATTCATGCACATGGAAACCATGCTTGCCCTGTTAAAAATATGTAGTGTTATATGACATTCTGGTTTCTGATATAAGTAGAACTAGCATGGAATCCATTGACTCAGTGACATAATCGAATTTTTTCATATCCAGTTAAATATGTGGACACTGTGAGTATGGTGTGTAGGAGGCCTAAAAATTATTTACGAACATATGGGGCAGACGATAAAAACCTGCCTTGAACATGGAATGACAGTTGCTGCGACAGTTTGTTTGATACCTCGATCTCTTGGTAAATAGTAAAACTATGTAAACATCATCCCTCTCACTTTACAGGTTATCACCTTTTGATATGGGAACAGTCCCACCACACCATCTCCTCTTACTCCATAGTTGAACTTTTGTCTCGTCATTGTTATGTGGGATGCATTGCTTTACGGAATGCAGTGTCTATAGTTTTAATAAAGTCCATGTATTTTAGTTAATTATAACTAACAATGGGAAAGTAGCTAATTTTATTATATAAAATGAAATACTTTACTTAGAATAAGACTACAAATGATAAGTTCACCTCATAAATATTTGATGAAAAGGCCAGTATTGAAGTAAACAAATTAATTCATTTGTATTTTATGCAAGACCCACTAAGTTTTTGACCTTGGTGATAACTATTACAGTGACTTGATATTTTTAATGTTGTGTCACTGTATGCTGCGTTGTATTGATTTTGCTTTATCATCCTGAATAATGTTGCGTAATCTTATTATTTAGGTGACTATATAACAAATTGATAATGTACATAAGTAACTGTATTAATTCTGATTTTTTCACTCTCTGAATTACTAAAAAAAAATTAATTAGATTATATTTTAATAAATACATTAGCTACATAGGTGGCCAATAATTTTGATGCAGGATACCCTGCATCAAAAATATTGGCTACCTTAACATTTAATTCCATTATATACATAATTATGTGATACTTATGTTTTAATAATACAGATCATTATTAAAACAAATTAGCATTCTCTGAATGATTTCAGGCATTTTAAAAATGTTGGAATTATGCCTTTTTAAATGGAATTCAAGTGAATAGACAGACATAAATTTATAATTATGTTTAGATTCAATAATGTAACATACAATTTACCTTAAAATAAATATCAAAAAATTTAAGAGTAAACAATTAAAAAAGAAATTCTGATATCAATGTCCGTTAGTCAATACCTTACAGTTCTAGAAGACTTGTAATAGATCAGTTAAATACAACAAGCTATCAATTAGTAAATGATAGATTATCGCAGGCATTTTGCATACTATTATATTCATACAATTATGTAGGAAAATTATTAAACAAACTATAACTGTTTAAAAAATGTTTGTACCTTAGTCAATCCCTTGACTTCCCCAGAGACAACTACCGGCGACTTTTCATCCTGGAAATTGAATAAAAATAACATTTAAATCAATAAATAACCCCCAATTATAGATTGTTACTCAAAACTAAGCAGGATTTAACTACGGATGCCACACAATCAGTCAAAGTCAAATCAATTTATTCAAGTAAACCCAATTACAAGATATTTTTGAATGTCAAATCTACTTTAGTTCAGTTCAAAGAGAAGAGAAAAGAAAACCTGGACACAGAAGAACCGACAAAAAACTCAGAATAAACTCGAGAGCACCCGAACTCTCAGACAATAATAATATCATCACGTTACTATTATACTTTTTAATAACTTATATTATGTGCTTACGTTATAAATATCGCACAGTGGAACACAAATGTATAAGGAATAAAAAAATTAAATTGAATTTACATTTAACTTTTTTGGTTCAGTTATGCAAATATTTCATTCATTGTAGTGGATAATAATGGTTAATAATTTGCCTTCAAGCTCACAATCGTAAAATTACAATTGTAAACATATTGTGCAATGAGATGCTTCTAGAAGCTGGTTCTTGATAAGGTGCCGGATATGTACCTATTGGGTCAAACTTCATTTAGGTAGTTAGGTACATCTAGACCAAGTATAGATAATTCATAATAACCTTAATTCATTGCCAATGTCACAGCCGAAATGGTATTAATGGTGTGGTGATAACCAAAAACAATGATTCATGTATGTAGGTAATGGGAAATTGTATTAAATGTTGACTATTTGTATACCTTTTGATCGAAGAAAACTGTGCCGTTAACGTCTCCATTGAGAACACATACAGCTTTAATCGGCATTTTCTGTTAATAATTTAAGTAGAATATATTACACTGTTAAGTATTAGACAAATAATCGCACTAACGATATAACAGAATTATTAGTTATTTCACGACTTCCAAAGAGAATATAACTATACGAGCTTGATACACGAAGTAAAAACGATGAGGAGGTGCCGTAACGAATTTTCCTCATACAAACCCATAGATAATACATATTACAAACCAGTGTAACAACATACGGGTTGAGAGGGACGTGGAATAAATGGGGGATGTTGCGAATCTGCTGCCATCTAGCGAGTTGTAGCAGTCTCTTTGTGATATCTTTTTTCAAGAAGTTTTATTATTGACCACCAGATGAGTAAAATACATTCTTGATACAGAGACGTACTTAGTGATTAATCGGTAACTCTAAATTACAAGTTATGAAATACCACTTATATTTGTATTTAACAGTAAATTGATATAAATCCATAATGTATTTTATGATGGAGCAGTAAAAATTAACTATAATTAACTTAAAAAATGCGTTCTACAACGCTCTACAGATTTGTTTAGTTTTGTAGTTGTAAGGGTAGTCTTATATACGCATTTTGATCGCAGTGTGTTACAATTTACACAACCTACATATTTGAAAAAAAAAAGATTCTTAAGAAACTGAAACTTTCTGTGACATAATTGTACTCGTATATAATTACGAAAATGGGATCAAAACCAGTGCTACAAGCGGATAAATAAACAAAGCAGGTAGTATGCATTTTATTTATATAATGTATAGAGATTTGATAAATGGTTCTACTTTTTAATAAAAATTGTTACTGTACTCCTTTCAGATTTTCTTACCAACATCTGTGGCACTGTCCAAACAAATGTCCTTAGCATTAATGTCACCTCCAGCGGACTTCCGACCTCGTAATCAAATAACTCAAATAAACTGAGGTGAAACTTTTCAATACGTTTTGTGACCGTGACCGTTGTACGAATGAGAGGGAATATACGGAGTAGTCTAAAGGTTTCTCTATCTACGGACTACGCCATACAGTTCATCTTATTCATACAAGAAAGAGACTAACTATCCGCATGCACCGTACAAAAAAGTGAAAAAGCTATTTTATATACTTTAGCGTGTGCAGATTTTATCAAGGTTGCACAACGATTGTGCTAAACATAGAATATAAAGTAAATAAACTCGTTTTTATGTTGGGGCTACCAACCTTTTAATACCACTTTTCCCCATACAGTAAACTAATTAATCTGTGCCCATACGATATAAAATAAGTGAAGAGAAAATACCGTGGAAAACTATTTCTTTAGTTAGTTAAACTTTAACAATTTTCTGCGATATTTTATTATGAAACAAAACAGTACTTAACTTTTACACAAATTTTAATTCATAGAATTGCTCTCGATTTGCTATACGAATGCCACTTTTTGTTTATTGGATTTATGCAATAATTGTGAAGTAAAAGTGTGAACGGGTCTCCTCGAAAACCCGCCGCACACCCTCAATTTGTTGTAGGTAGGTGTTTAAGCCGGAATGAGATGGCGAATTTTCTATTTTTCTCTTCTTCGGTTGTTGTTGCTCGGTCTGGAGACGGAAGCGGAATGCATCTCTTTTTTTTTTTGGTTTCTGAGAGGCAAAATTAAATCCCTGCGTACGCCAGCCGGACTCTACACCGACTGGGTAGTGTTGCACTCGCACCGACTAAACAAAACCCCTCTTTGCTGTTAGCCCTAGTGGCTTTTACAGCGTCACCGGTCGCGTTGGGACGAGCGCTAAAGGCGCCCTGCCAGATGGTCGACCGCCTGAGGATTCCTCCAGCCGAGGGATGCCTCGTATGGAGGGCGGACTCCGGGCTCAAGGCGTCGCCAGGGGAGCTTTCCGCACCTGCGTACATCTTATCGGGCTTCCTATTCAGGTGAGGGCCGAGTCTCTAACGGACCCGGCCGGCGAGGCGGCTGAGGGCCGGTTAGTGTGCCTAGTGTTCCGCGTGGCAGTTTACAATGCGGCTAAAGGCCCGCGTGTGTGCGTGTAGAGCTACATGATCGAGCTTCTAAACGTGAGACCCTACGGGTGTCGCGGGGGTCGTCCTCGTCTCCACCGGTGGAGGCGGTGCGGTCGTAGTATGTAGATTAGCATGTTAGAGTTCGAAGCGTACGATAGCGTTTGCGGACGCGGGGTTCGGGGGTGTACGATGACGCCCTGACCACTAGGGGATTTGGGTATAAGGAGGAATTGTGAAAGAAGCGTTGGGACGCCTTTTTTAGATATTGAGTTATTGAGGGCAATTCTAGGTCGTAGTGCAGATCTACGTTGCGCACATAAGGAGGGGTACCTGTGGCCCTGCGCATGAATCTATTCTGAATAACTTGGAGGGAGTTGATATGAGACCGCGCAGCGTGAGCGAATACTACGCTGGCGTACGTCATGATGGGCCTGACGCACGTCTTATGTAAGGTAATTTTATGTCTAAGGGACATTTTACTTTTAGCGTAAATGAGCATATTGAGACGACTGAGGACGAACGCGGCGCGGTCGCGGACCGTTTTGATGTGTTGGCCGAAGGTCATGGCACTGTCAAGGGTGACTCCTAAGTATTTGACTTTCCTAGTGCAAGGGATATCCTGGCCGAAAAGCGTGATAATACTGAGAGTGTTAGCGCGGCAGGCGCGGATGGTCGTCGTGCCCCTCGAGAAATACACGGTGGCGCTTTTCTCGGGGTGGAATGCATCTCGGCCTTTAGGCGGCTGTATTTATAACTCTATAAAACGCTCCAACTCGCGAGAAACAACGCCCTTACAAGGTTGTCTTTGTTGATTCAAGCTCTCTGACTGGTCGCCCGTTCGCACACAAATGGCGACGACCAAAGTGATAACATTTATATTGTTCGCTATTTATAAATCTATTTTACATTTACCTCTATATAATAATAACTGTGTAATGATAACTATTTCTATACAATAAAACAATAAACTTAAAACTAACTATTTGTAAACCTATAATTAAAATAAAAGACAAAAACAATATAAATTTTATCAACATCACACCGTCTTTCGGCGGGGTGGACAGACTATTGTAAATTACTATAAAAATACGACGCGTTACAATTATTAATCACGAACATATCTGCTGCCGCAGCAGATGGTGTTGGTACTCCTTCGTGATCGCTCAGACGACGCGTCGTGGGTTGCTCTGGCTCCGTTTCCACTGGGATGATCGCCAACTTCTTGGTAGGTCTCCGCAGCACGCCTTTGTTCGTCCGCACGTCGACTGCTCATACCTCGCCGTCCGGTCCCGGGTACACTGCCACGACGACCCCTCGCTGTCAGGTGTTGCGGGGTAGGTTGCCGTGCGATATGAGCACTAGGTCGCCAAGGTTAAGCGACCCCCGTGCTCGAGGCTCCCGCCGGTGTTGTAGCTCCTGCAGGTACTCTCGCACCCATAACGAGCGAGCGCGATACGAGTAACTCGCTTCTATTGGGCCAATAGGTATTTCTTCACGCCGTAGAATTGAGGGGTGGTCAGAGGCGACTTTTCGTTGTTTTATCTAGTCCATGTGGGGTCGGTAGACTCATTTTTTCTATTCCTTTTTCGTATTGCGCCGCATACTTCCCTGTGACGGTGATTGTCTATGAATTCTATAATTCTCGCTGAAACTCTCATCAATCGTAGCCAACTTGAGAAACGTTTCGGGTCGGGATTTGGGACTTGGGATTGCACTCGTATCTTCTTGAGGCCATTCTTCTTCTGTGCGGTGCAAGAATTTGGGCCCCTGAACCATCTTCGTCGTTCGTCGTCGTCGAACCACGTTCATCTTCGTTGGGACCCATCTCCATTCGCGTGTCTTGCTTGACTCGGCGATCTCGGCGACTCGGCGCGCGACGAATGGTTTGTAAACTCGCGGCCCCGTTCGAATCCAGGTAAACACCATGCTTGAGTCGGTCCAGAAGTATCTGTGCGACGGCTTCATGTCGTGTTTTTCAATGACCGTCTGTGTCAGGCACAACCTAGCACTCCGCTGCTTGGAGTTCTAGACTCTTTCTTTGCTGGCGATCAGTGATCTCCAATAGGTAGCGGCCGCATATGCTAATGAGCTAGCGTCCACGAACGTGTGTAATTGCAGCGTCCGCGCCCCCGCCAGCTACGGGTGACGGCGAAGAACTGTCAGCCATGACAATCATTGCGCATGCTGGATCCATTCTCTCCATACCGTTGCTTTCGTCGGCTCCAACTCTATATCTCAGTCGATGTCAGATCTCCACGTTTCTTGCAAGATACGCTTGGCTTGCACGGTGACAGGAGTCACGATGCCGAGAGGATCAAAGATCGACATCAAAGTTCGTAGAGCTTCTCGTTTAGTCGATACTCTCTTGCCGTTCAGGATCACAGCGAGCATCCGGTTGGTGTTGAGATTGAAGAAGAGTGTTTCGCTTGTCAGCTTCCAGACCATACCCAGTATCTTCTCTTTGTCCAGATGCAACACTCTTCTTATCTTCCTGGGTGCCATCGCCTCCAGTACGCGCCGCGAATTCGACGTCTATCGCCGAAGATAGAAGTTTGCGCGTGCGTGTATAGCGGACACGCGCGCTGAGACTTCTTGAGATTCCTCTTCAGAGTCGAAGCTCGCCAGATAGTCGTCCATGTAGTGGTTGTTGACTACGGCCGAGACCACCTTCCGATATTCTTTCTTGAACCTCTCCGCGTTGTGGTTCTTGTCGTACGTCGCCGTACAGGGTGACGACGTGGTTCCGAACATAACGCTCTTCATGCAGTATTTAGTCGGCCGTCCCGCATGTTGATCACCTCTCCACAGGAACCGCTGCATGTGTCTATCTTCTTCGCGCATGGACACGCACATGAACATGTCCTTGATATCCGCCGTAACTCCTACTCCTCGCTGTCAGAACCGCACTATCGGTAATGACTGTAGCGGATCTGGCCGCGGCAGCAACATGTCGTTCAAGCTGACTCCTCTGCATGTGGCGGCCGCATAGTGCACTATACGCAGCTTTTCTGGCTTATGCGGGCTGATCACCGCGAGGTCAGGCAGATACCAGACTCTTTCGTTCTGTTCGCCTCGAGCCGGCGCTTCTTCGGCGTACCCGTTCTGCAATAACGTCTCTATTTGTATAGTTCAATGTAACAAACGGCAAAGCAATTAATTACAAACAAAAGAATTTATTCAAAATCACCTATAATCTTTAACAATTTTTATAATGAAATTTTTACCACAACTATTTCGAGAATTGAGTTGAGCAGTAGCTTTTTTAATTCTAGAGCAACAAGGGAAAGCAATATTAGCTATATTAATCATCCGCACTACTGAATAATGCGCATACCTAAACCTACCTACCTACTCTAATCTAGTCAAGGATAGACAGGCCGTCATAGCTAGTTGAACAAAACTCGGTTATATAGGAAAGACCAACCATGCTCTGCTACCAGGGAATGTGCGGTACAGCTCCAATCACGACCACTGCGCTTGCTGGGCCCTTTTTAATTTCACCAGGGTAACAAACGTGCCGGGAACTGCGCCGACATCAACCGCGATATGCGGCGCTAATAAACAAAATTGTACAAACAAAAAAAGCTAAATAGCATTATATCCGTTAGTCTTTAGGGTGTAGGAAGTCAGAGGTGACTATCGGCGCCGTAAAGCCACAAAACGGAAAATAGATCCACTTATCATCATTGTAATCTCTTTGCCTACAACTTCAAGTATTATATATTAACAGTATAATGCACAACAATTAAATACCATTCCACTAGGCGAACACAACATAACATGTAAACATGAAATTTTCCCTTTTTTTTATCACAAAGCAACCGATGCCTTTTTTGATTTCTCTGTAATAAATTCAATTCACACACTAAATTACCCATATACCAAAAAATTAATTAATTAAACCGGCGCTGACGGGACAACTAGCGCCATCTCTTGGTATCAAGAGACAATAGGAACAATAATATGTTTTATTCCTAACATTAAATAACAATGAGGTGTCATCGACAAATAATACTTACGCGAAAACAGTATTACTGTCTTTGGTTTATGGTTAATGATTTTCCATTTATATGGGAAATCATTAACATAAACCAAAAATAGGAAAGGTCCCAAAATGGATTCTTGTGGAACGTCCATTTTTCATTTAAACCATCAGACAAAACCCCATTATAACTCTCTTTTTACAAATACGAGATCACGAGATTGAGAGCGTTACCACGTACTTCATAGTATTTAAGCTTGCAAATTAAAGTCTCTTGACTAACACAATCAAAAGCTTTGAAAAGATCACAAAAAACACCAATAGCATCCTGGGATCCCTCCCAAGCCTTATGTACAGTCTTGATCAAGCTTGCTCCCGCATTAGATGTTTTCCGCCCTTTCGTGAATCCTTATTGTCGACCGTGAAATAAGCCGTGAATGTTGAAATGTGCCAGCATTTGTTTGAGTATTATTTTTTCGAATTTTTATTATGATTATTGGTAGGATTTACCATACAGCCTGATTTAAATAATGGAATAATATTATTGTTTTTCAATAAATTAGGAAATACCCTTTTTATTAAATATATCCACCAAAATCGGCGATAATATAGGTATTTATATATATTTATATATTAGTTATTACATTATTTGATAGTCCCCACAAATCCTTACTTTTCTTTTGATTTAATTGCCCGAAAGTCCTTTCTATCTCAAATGAAGATGTGTACGTAAATTGAAAACTAGGAAACCATTTTTTAATTTTTTTGCTCAAAAACGTCTCTGCTGTATGCGAAGACGATCCTAGACCACTAGTAATTTCTACGGGTACGTTTGAAAAAAAAATTTTCAAAAGCAACCTCAATTTTATTTGTAACAATTTTATTATCAATAATAATCCTGAAGGTTACATTTTTTCTATCTGGAGTAGAGAACCCTAAAATTAGCGACACAGTCATAGTTTCCCTAGCGAATTGGTGAAATAATATTAGTGAAATATAAATAACCATAAATTAAAAAAGATCACGGGTAATCGCTACTTTTTATTTTATTCAAATGCATGTTCAAATACTAAATGCTTGATTGATACGAACATAGCTCTAAAGTTAATAATTTACGTGTGAAAAGGATAAAGGTATAAATATTTCATTTCATTGTTTTTATGTAAAGTAGACACCTTACCTAATACGTACCTAAATAATACATAAGGTATATTATTTTATTGATCATACTGTTTCATGCAATTACGCACTTACCTAATGTATTATAAAAATTATAAGTAAGAAACTATGTATATACTATGCAGGCAAAGAGTACCTACCTTATTTTATGTAGGTGTTCATGGATGCATGAATATACGACCGCATTGAAAGTTAGTGGATATAAATTCGCTTTCTAATATACAAAAAAATGAAATGGAAATTAAGCAGAAAAGATTTTGATTTTTTTATTTTCATTTTAAATGTTACTTGACTAATTCGTTGGAATGGTCCTCAGTACACTATTGTGTTCCAAACCTAGGATATTCTAAATCCAATTCTCAGTGAAGTCATTTTAGGAAACAAATCTCAGTTGTTTTGAAATCAGGGTATTGACTGGATGTTTTTCCGTTCATTGTGTGGTACGCAAAATATCTGTTAATTGTTAGTAAAGTTCTAAGTTAATATAAATATTTAAACGTTTTTATTGTGTAAATACAATGTTATTGCGTAAAGTCGTCACTTAAGAGAAGTGGAAAGGACTTTTGCCAAGGAGTCTGAACTTGATTCTTGACTTTCTCTAACGGATGTTGACCATAGCGTTATTGTCTTAAAACGACGAATACAGATACTGAATTGATTCATTTTCTAGTACCATTCTGTTTGTTAATTTCGTGTAAACCTACATGCAGTGGCGACTTTAAGAAACTGTCTATGAAGATTAGATGATAGGTGTGTTCGGCGACCTCGATCCCGATACCTAAACAGACTAAAAATTAGACATTTTTAGTGGTTATTTTCGAATTTCTCGAAAATGTTTAATGTCTGATTTCTTTTTTTGCTTAATGTATCCTTCATGAATAGATTTTGACACCTCAACCATCACGCTTAGATCCATCACGTTAGACACAGAACTTTCAGAGTAATCATCATGTCGCTATTTCTGGAAACGACCCTCTCAAAAAAATAAAAAATAAATCAACCGAAAATTAATTGCATCTCTGAAATTGTATTGAAATTCAAAATTATTTTTACTACAATGGTTAATAATTATAATATCCAAAATTTCTCAAATCCGTTTTTTTATTATAACATAAAAATAAGTTTTTAGACTTGTTCGCGCTAATATTTTAGGTTTAATAGATTGTCTGGAAGAGATCGCTGTTAGCGATAAGACCGCCTGATGTACTTTACTTTGTACATATTATATTAACTTTTATTTCTTTTATTTTGTGTGCAATAAAGTATATTATTATTATTAGCGCGAACAAGTCTCGAAACTTGTTTAATAAACTGCTCAGAGCGGAGAGGTGAAGAACGAATTCGCTTACACTGAGGTGCACACTACATGTAGGAACTAATCCTCAAGACTCCTTTTACCTTGAATTCTCCATTATCATCTGTAGATATTGAATATAATCACTCACGTAAGAAAATACTTAATTAGTAATTACTTTAGTGTTATGTAATTAGAAATGTAATATGATTAAACAAAAATAATTAGTGTCTGAAGTCCAATCGATAGACGATAGTAGAACCAAACTGAAAGAAACATCACAGTACGGTAATTCTTATGTATTCAAGTTTATGTTCATTTTAGTTGATTACAATTATTAGAATTAGTTTCGAAATTAGACTGAACTCCAATGTCATGTGGAAACGTTCTGAAATCAAAACTTCGATAGTATATATACCAAAAAGAATTTGAAATATTTCAGTGAGTACTTATTTAATGAATAATTAAAGTGAATTTTATGTTGAACAAATAATATATATTTCAAATTCCGTTCGCCTTTCCTTTTCACCATTGATTCGCCGTAGCAAAACCGCAAATATTTAATAATCGAACGACTTGTGCGATGTCCCCAGTTCTAGCGAGCTTATATATGTAGGTGTAACAGCTAGCTCTGCATTTACTTTCATCGCACCCCGTTGTACCGATACGCGTGGTTCAAACGATATTCAACGACATTCTGACTGGTGAGATAAAACTTGAAACTTGATAATGCAAGTGGTTAAACTTCGTTTTAGGAAATAGTCATTTAGATAAGTTTCGTTTTCAGATGCGTTGGTCAACGATATTGTGTGTGGCGGTGATTACACATGGTGGCGTTGGAGTTACTAAAACGTCAGGTACCCACTTACCTACCTTAATTATTTTTATAATAATTTTCTTAAATGTATTTAGGTATATTTACGTAATTACTTTATTAAATTTCATCTGAATAAGGGAAGTACTTTAGATTAACCATTGCTTACGTGTTTTTATTTATACATAATGAGGTGACTACCCCGTTAGTGATACTGCGTGAAGACATGTATGTATGTATGTGCGAGGTGTATTATTGAGGTGTCGATGATAGAATTCTATTTTTGCGATTTCTTACGATTAACCAGTCAAATTTAATGAGCCAATTCTGTTCCGGCGTTTCGCCAGCTGCTGCCAATGCACGCTGGCTTTGCTCGCTCGAACCTACCCAAAAAGTGTTCTTATTGAGCCGATTCTGTTCTGGCGCTTCAGTTTCAACTCGCACAAAGCGTCTTTGAGATTATTTTACATATCTAAAACTTAGCCGGAATTAAATTAAATTATATTTTTGTAAAGAAGGATTCATTTAAGTGTACATGTTATTTAGATGTATGATGTATGTATACATATCAACAGGTTCCATGTAGGTATGAATCTCCGTCCAAGATGTAAAATAACGATTAAAACAGTTCAAGCGTAAAATTATTTCCATACATCGTGTACCTAACTTGAATCACTAATCTTTACAATATTATTATGATTTTATTTAATAAATATCTCAATAATTTATTTTCCTCTTTAATTGTATAGTTTATAACTTATATATAACAAACTAATACTGAACATTAATACGTAAATTTATATTACTAAAATTGTCTAAGAGAAGTAGTTCCTAACTGACTATAGTGACTACATATAATCGCAACACAGATACTGATTACGGATCATGCTTCGTGTCATATAATAAATGAAATAAATTATAACAAAAATTAATTACATATGAATATTTTATTTATTTTGTCTTCTTTTTTTTGATTAGTAAAGAATAGTTTTATTGACATAAATCTGTACATAGACATACATATATCTTAACGTTAATATTTACAAACTTCAAACTAAACATCATCTTAAATAATAGATTTCCTCAAAGTTGCCGTTTAGAAATCTGTCATTGCTTAGGGCGCCTGGCAGCATTGGTTCTTTGAATAGCCAAACTGATTCGTGGGTGGAAAGTTACCAGCCTGACGGTGTACCGAAGCCTCGACCAGTCTCTTACAAATATCAGAAACCAGTCGATGGGCTTCAGGGCCCTAGGATCTCAAAGTTTCGACTGCAAAGGGCGTAAATATGAAACTCTCGGAGAGAGTCGCTTCAAACTCTCGTCAGTGCTGACCGTGGCACCTATTGTCTTGGAAGTCACCGGTACATGAAGAGACAGCAAGAGTATCGACACAAGTGGCGTCTCACACCAGCGATCTTCCAAGTTTCTTTTTCTAAATATTATAATTTATTTGTTTTTAAATTTTAGGTAGATGTAGTAGCCACTAACCACGTATTACGTCGCAAAATGTAACATTTAATTATACAAAAAAGTTTGTCAAATTTTATATCAAGTATATGACAGATGCAGGTACAATATTTGATGACACATTTTGAAAGCCATTGGAGAAATTGAAAACGCAATGATGCTTCAAAATGACAATTTATCGTCATTTTACGATGTCATTCATTCACTTTCTCAGTAGATAGGCGCTATATTTTACAAATGCTGCTCACTTATCACTTAAAATTTCTCTTCTTTATTGTCTTAAGAGCTCATAAAATGTAATTATTACATAAGTAATTAGAGAAAAAGATATTGTTATGTTGGTCTATGTTATAATTAATACCTACTTACAAAACGATGGACTGTATGTATGTATGTAATTAGAATGAACTGGAATTTACCTAAATATACCTATATCTAATTAGTCGATGAAATATAATTTCTTTATTTCAATGAAAAAAAAATTTAAAAAAAAATTGGATATTATGCAAAACAATTTTTTTGAAAAAATCGATTCGGAAATGATTGGGACATTAGCAATTTTTGTGTGTTTCTTAATTGGTTTCTTATATTTATTTGTTCGCGCTTCAAGGAAATTTTTAAGAGTGATACGATATAATGTATGTAGGTATATTCGAGCAAAAAAAAATTATAATCATATTAAAATTTCTTTTTAGGAATCCCTAAGTTCTGGTCAGAAGATTATAAAATTTTCGAACAAATATATGGAAGAACGTCGGATAAACATCTTTATGGTTCTACGTTACCACCAAGCGTCACTTATGGTATAACTGGAGAACAAAGGCATCAAGAAGCATCCGAAAAGAAAGAACGCGTTGTTGATAATGTAGACAATAATAAATATGATTCTGACGCGTACGGCTTTGACGATTATTACACAAAATATTTAGCTAAACAATCTTTAAACATATATGAAAATCCAAAAACTACGCCGGCCCCTTTGAAATTCATTACATACTCAGATTTTAAACCTATTAGTAAAACCACCGATCCAGAAATGTATAATTATTTTAAACACTTAGAACAGCTAGAGAAGCGAAAAATTGAGTTATCCCAACGCGGCGGAGGATTCAAACCTTACATTGTCAACTCGGACGTAAACTCTGAAGAAACTAATGCTTATAAAAACATTCAAAATATTTTAGACGCTCACGAAGCAAACTCTGAAGCCAAGAACGTGCGCGACAAAAATCAGAACAAGTATGATAATTATTATGGAAGAAAGGACAGAAGAAAAAAGCCAACTTCTTTTGTTAGTAATAATAGTCTTAAATCCAAATGCTTGTCAAGTAGATGTAAAAATAGAGTTCCGAATTTGGTTCGAGTACGAACAAGACCATTTTTAAGAAAATAAATAGTAATGTATAAAATAGGAATCTACTATATAAATATCAGTAGGTTTGTGACTGTTTTTCGTGACGATAAACCTTTCCGTTATTAATTATTTATTAACTTTTACTTTATAATGGTTATAATTTGTAACACAAAATAAAAGTTTTTTATAATTTAACTGTTTTTATTAAACTTTAAACTTATTAGTAAACTTACATTAACAATTTTTACTCAGTTTTGCTTCACGAAAACTGGGCAAAAATCTAAAGGATTGCATTTTCACTCATAATAAAATTATTATGTGTAGAAACTGAAATTATCTAAAAATAAACATATTATTGCGTCCTCAATATGCTTATATTAAAGACAATTTCAACTTAAGGCTCGGCAGAAATCTCCCATCATTTTTGCAAGTAGAAAGAGAAGCAGTCAGCAGCAAAAATATTAAACTGTATTTTTTAAGATGCTGTTACATTATTGCTATCATATTAAGGTATAACACAATACTTATGTGATTTTAAACAGAAATCAACATAACAAATACTTTCATATTCATGCCACTTGGATTTGATTATTTATATATTATTATTCGATAATTATGATCTCTTATAGGCAACGTATTATAAAATAACATAAATTCGACATTTCCTCAGACAAAAAGCATTGTTTGATAGGTACTTAAGCATCTCATTATTAAAAATATGATGTATTATCATTATTATTCAGTGAATAAATTCATTTCAATAACCTATATAAAAATTCAGGTATTGGTATCCTTGATTTTAATCTTATTTGTCAACATACATGCGTCAAACAATTAAATATCAATGCTTAACAGCTATGAAATGTGTTTATTATGTTACGTGTTGAAACTGTTGTCATATCCTAATATACATATAACAGTAATTACAAAATCCTTCAATTATTTACTTAATAAATGAAGTTAGGATTAGTATCGCTTTGTCGTCCACTGGCCACTGGGTTGTTAAGTACCCGACTCTTTCTCTTATTGTCTTCGATGCTATGCAGTAGGAAGGGAGGTGCGTTTTGCCTCTGCTGTCTGTTATCTATCTCCCGCGCCAGTTCCTCTATGAACTGCCCGCCTGTCTGCCTAGAAGAATACTAGGATTAATAAAAGTGCACACTAAGATCAAGTAGGTTTAGGTCAGGAGCTATCAGGTAATCTTTATGTTATTGGAAATAATACCTGGAACCTTCCGCTCTTGGATGCTACACATAAACCACTGCGCTATCAAGATAAGTATAATATGATATTAAGTATAATAAGTTAGTAAATATAATAAGTATAATAAGTTTTAATTGTTACAATTAAAACATAAAATAAGCACCTAGCATACTTTATTAAACTGCAAGTTAAATTATTTGTTTTTAATCTTAATCTAATATATCAAATTGATGTTTGGTTGTTCGTATTTTATGGGCTGTCATATATGTTCATCCGTTTGTAATGAAATTTGGTATGGAGATAGCTTGTATCCTGAAGAAGGACATAGGCTATTTTAAAAATAAAAACGCAGACGAAGTTGCGGGCATCAGCTATCTACATATATTTTATGTTAGTCATCTCGGATAATCTGAAGAACAAATTGTATAATATAGTAGGTAGGTAGGTACTATTTTAATAATATAATTTACTGCAACATTTACTTCACTTAAGCACTGGCGTACCTTGGCGAAAATATGTGAGGAAAATGATAAGATTTGAGGACGCGAAAGAAGTATGTAAGGATCGCGAAGCTTGGCGCTCCGTCTTGTCTGACTATCCCATTAGGGGTACAGCGTGAAAATATGTACGTATATCTATTTTGCATTTGATTTGTCCTTTAATCGTTTTACTTATCTTTTTTTTCAGGCAGGTGTTTAAATATTTTTTGAGTACAGTAAACAGCTGGCAATAGCTCAGTATATAGCCGTTGCTTTCCACGGCTCAATTATATTCAAAATGTTTCTTAAACTTTTGGGAGTCGGGAGGTCTTATAAAATATCGGGAGATTCCAGCCAAACCTGACCATCTGACCACCCTAGTTGTCAGATACACCAGACTCCAGACCTATATCACTGCGATTGAAATCGAAATTAAACTATTCTTATCTAAAATGAACATCGATCTAAGTGTTTAATTAAAACTATTTGTGATCTACTTCCTGCGCTTTTGACATCATTATACCAATGTGAGTTACTCAACATCAACGCCGTCTCTAGCCCATGTAGCTTCCTGGCACAATCAATACCCTGGTGCCCTCTAGTAGGCGCGCGATCAAAATGAAATACTTACAGTTATATTTTCACCAGTGAACGAAAATTCTGGTGCAAATGGTGCGATTATGGACGACGTAGGGAAGCAATAATAATAAAGCGTGGACCCGTGGGGTAGACTCGAGAGTAAAATGTGTTTTTTAGGAAGGGAGGGCTGACAAGAATAAAAAAGGACAACTTTGTCGTTAATTCAAAAATATTCCATTTAAAAACTAAATGGAAATCGCAGGACAAAGTGGGTATCCATAATTTCACAGACACACACACAGAGTTTACATTGGTAATTTTAGCGAGTGTAAAATACGTACATTGAAAACTTTGTTAGCTTAGCTTAAGGGCAACCATAGGTAGAGTACTTTTTTTTTTCTGTATAGTATATTTGTCTTGGAAATAAGGGGACGCTATTGGTCTACATCCCCTTACACCCGTTATGTAACATTAGTTATATTACTTTTATTAGTACCACAAATGGGTGAATTGATTGTGGTATCTATATTTTATATTGTATAGTAAATATAACGATGAGGAATTAAACGATTATAGAAGTTGGTAAGATTAAAGAATGGTAGAGTACTTAACTAGATTCAATTAGATCTTCTCCTAAAACGACGCAAAATATCCATAATTACTCTTTACATAGCTTCGCGATATTTACAGGCTACAGAAAGTTATTAAAAACTAAAACTATAAAATTAAGAAGATCCCCTGGACAAACTAAAGTGCACCGCCGCCGGCATCCAATTTAACACGGGCGCAGGCTGTAGGTATGGAGGTATCGCTCACAGCGCTCGGCGCCCCCTAAGAACCTGCACCCGTGTGCGCCGTACACCCTGCACCATAGATAAAGCCGGCACTGGTCCACATTATACTCTTAAGCTAATTGCCATGAATCAATGAACGAAATTCAAATTATTGTACATTCTTAACGAAAATGCCATGACAGAGTATCAACGCGAAATAAAGTCACACGAAGTCAATTCTAGTCAGACTTCTATCAATAAATATTGGAGTCATATACCTACGTAAGTAGTAACAGGTTGCTACGATTACAATAGGTCAATATTGGTAGCAGTGATACAAGTCTGGCGCGGCCTGCTTAGCCACATAATGTACTCTGTGATAGCCATTTACATCAAATAAATAGGTTGCTAACCGCTCTGTAGTCTATACCTCATATACTTTGGAAGAAGTGGAATGATTTATATGCAGCAACATATTATACTAGCATTTGCTCGAGACTTCGTCCGCGTGGTAGCGACTTACGACAACGGGATAGCATAAAAAACTTATCCACGAAAAAATACATAATGTGCCATTTATCATGGTGATCGGTCAAACTGTATTGGAGTTTAGCGATTACATAATATATAAAAATTACAAACATACATTTTTATATAAACATATGATTAGTCTTTCTTTCCCATAACAGCAAAGAAATGTAAAGTAGGTAGGTACTCAGCTCAGTAATGGGATTACTTATTATAGTTATTTTATTTTTTATGTAATACTGGCGACCCAGTAAAATTTTTTTTTAATAAAATACAGCCCTTTTTTTTTCTTTCTTTATGGCATGGCGCACAGATTAGCGCATTTGCTAATGTCACGTATTAATAAATAGAATCACAAGTAAATTAGTTTTTTGTTATCGTAAAACACCTCCAGTAAAGTGATAGTAGGCTTTACTGAAGTTTTAAAGGACTTCTTGGAAGAGCGCGAGAACTTCAGCTACACATGTTTATTTAGATCTCCTCCATTATTGTCACTTACACATAACTTTAAAACACAATATACTATCACTGTTGTACTTTAAAACTCCTAAAAATGTAAATAATAGAAAATCTAAATAAAATGACAACCTCACTTCTCTCGTTCCCGTCAAAAAGTTCTACAGCCCATGTTACTCATTGATAATGTAGCTTTTTATAGGCAAAATAATTTTTGCAATCGGTTGAGTAGCTTTTGAGTGTATCCGTTACAAAGATTTTAGATTTTAGAAGTTTAGATTTAAAAGAGAAATACACATTATGTTAAAATAAAACGTACCGCTCGGTGCCCCTGCCGCTTTCCACATCGGTGTCATTCGCGTTTCCCATGTACATGGTATAGCCACGTCGTGACAATTCTTCGTCAGGGGATATTGTAGGGTTGTGGAATGCATGATTTGTGTCGGAATTCATCTTCAACTTCCTGGAAATTATAAATTAAGCAATTGGACAGTAATTTACATATGTAGTCTCTGTTTCAGGGTCCGTAGGTCGTATCCAAATGGCAAAAAACGGAACCATTATAATTTCGTTCTGTCCGTTTGTCTAACCGCATGTTACAGATATTATATTCGGAGACTATTGGCAGGTATAGTAGGTACTATATCGATAATATTGGGAAGGTAAGTGACTTATATGAATCGCTATACAACAATCTTGTGAGATGAAAACAATAGAATTATAGGGTTGCGCTCCGTACATATAAACGAGGAATGAAAAAAATTCCTGGTCACAAGCGTGTGGGATATGTTTAGATAGGTTTTAGAAATGACGTAGAGGTTTCTGATGAGATACGTGCTTCTAAAGTTATAAAAAGTATGAAAATTCTCATTTTAAAGTGGTACTAGTGAATAAGACATTAATCGCAATCTGTGATACTAACTGCACTCGCAGCCGACCCGACGTCTGGATTTCTCTCACCGTCCGGCGCAGAGCAGACACTTGCACCAGCAGTGCTACAACGACCACCAGTAGCAGGAGGACGGAGGCGCCGTACAAGCTCACTATGACGACCGTGTTCGTGTCTTGGAAATCCTGAAATACACGTCATTTTGTTGCTGTTCTTTATTTTGTACTACATTTTCTATAACACCGTTAAAGCTCTCAAGGTAAATCATTCGTCCTACTTGAAAAGTATAGGCAAGGAATTTTGAGTAGATTTCATTTAAAGAATGAAGTGAATTTTATGAAGTTCATTTTAACGTGTGGATTTAATTTAAAAGTGAATCTAATATTACGACGGTAAGTTGACGATAAGTATGTTTTCTTATTTAGTCTGAAATTATAAGTGTACTTAAATAAAATATGAATATTATTGCGTACACACATAAAATATATTAGAAACGCGTATATCTATAGGTATTATTTTTACCTAGCTTCGCAATACAGTTCATACTTATATTATGTATACACTTTAATATCTATAGTTTCAACAAAGCGATAAAAACAGATAATGTTTATACCGTCAATGGTTTATCTCATAAATGTCATGACATATTATCAGTATAAACCTATTACTTACAGTGAGTAGAAAAATAGGCAAATAGTATACGTTAAAATCCTACAAATATTATAAATGTGAAAGTTTGTGAGGATGGAAGTATGGATGTATGGATGTTTGATACTCTTTCACGCAAAAACTACTGAACGGATTTTGATGGAACTCTAATATTATAAATACAAGTTTGTGAGGATGGATGTATGGATGTACATCACGCAATTCAATTTTCTTTCAACTTCTCAACTTTTTTATTGAACTTTGCAACGTTGGGGAAAAGACAACTGACCGAACCGACAACAGATCTTTGAACTGTCAATTTCCATTTAAGTTGGTTCATTTAAGTACTGATTCCTAATTTATTTATTATTAGATATTTATTATACACATTTGCTTTCCATATAACACGTTTGTCCTATTATTTATCTGTCCTTTGATAAAACTTGTACTTACACATTTTTATATTACAGAATCTCTTTGAAATGTGTTTATTTAGTGCGATGAATTCTTATAATTGATACATAAAATTAGTATCCAGTATATATGTACTAAGTTTAGGCTCCAGACCCACTAATCAACATGTGTTCGCTTCTCAATGAAGCATCCTCAGGATATTCCAGATCTCTGGAATGACTGACTGAAAGACTCGGTCAGCTAACTGTAGCACCGAATTAAAGAATGAGTCAGCTGCACTTCATCTTTGATTTAGCTGACCGAGCCTGATCTTTGGATTAAGATGCTTCGTTGAGAGGCGAAACACTTGTTTTGGGCGGAGGATGGCAAAAATTACAAGAATTCGTCACACGAAATGGACTTCCGCAGGGTAAAACCTGAATATATGCAATATGTTTGTTTGGGACAAAGAGTTAGGTTTGAGCATAACCTACAGTGTAACTCAACGTTACCAAGGATCGGCCGTATTGTTCGATTTCAGTGGTATCAATTTGTATGAATAAATTAGCATATCGTATGAAATTATAAATATATTTATACTAATATTATAAAGAGGTAAACTTTGTTTGTATGTAATGGATAAACTCATAAACTACTCAACCGATTCCCCTGACGAAGAATTGTCACGACGGCTACACCATGTACATGGGGAACGCGAATGACACCGACGAGGACAGCGGCAGCGGCACCGAGCGGTACGTTTTATTTTAACATTGTCTATATTTCTCATCTAAATCTAAACTTAATATTATAAAGAAAAAAAATTTGATTGTTTGTTTGTAATAGATACACTCAATATTCTTTCGCCTATAGATATCTACATTATCGGAGAGTAACAAGGGCTGTATTTTATTTAAAAAAAAATTTCAATTGGTCGCTAGTATATTATATTGTCAGGCCGAAAATAGTATATATAGCTCATGTTTATAAACTTCAATTTCGAAAAAAATTTGCTACAATGCTACGATAATAGCTACGACGTAAAGTTAGCAATCAGTTGTATGATGAACATGAGTAAGTAATATAGCAAACTTCATGCAGCAATAACAAAATATAAATAATTCCTAAGTGTTGGACGATTCGGTGGATAGTTTTTTATAACCTTTTATAGATAAACCTTCTACGAGAGCGAAGAAAGAGAGCGGCGATGTTGATCATTTCTAATCGGTTAGAGATGAATCACTTATGGTTAATGAGGTAGTTCGGAATTCAGAATATTTCTCTTTGTTAGTTTGAAGTATCTTATGAAAATCATAAACTTATCAAATAATTACTCATTTATTAGTCAGTTATTTCAAATAATTTCGGCCTGATTCATGTTCTACTTTTTCCAAACGTTGACGTCAACATGAACATAACATCGCAGATAATGCAGGTACATAGTCTTACTTCGTTTATTTATATTAATTATATTTTTAAGTGAGTAACCAGTATACTTTCAATTGCCTATTACATATCTTTTACATTTAGGCTTTTAATTTTCTTTTATACCTTAATGCGTACACTTGCTTGGGGAAGTCCGTTTTCCGTTCATTTTTAAACAAAATTTTGTTTGGTAGCTGGTAGGTATAACAACATAAAAAAACATAAATATATATTAACAGGTATATCAATACGTAGCGCAGTCGCTAGTTGGTACCTATAAAGTACTAGGTGCCGTAGGTAAAGATTCATTCTTCCTGTATGCTGTGATAATACTATATGCCATTAAACTGTTAGCGGTAATACTAATTTCACATTATAAGATGAAATTTAAAATGTACCATATTGTTTTTTGGAGTTGCCGTAATTCAGATTACCCTTACGGTTTTGAGTTACTGTATAGATCTGAAACTGTACGTTCACAAGAAACAAACGCAGTAGTTTGCTACATTATCAAACTATCTTGCATAGTTACTATGTTACTATCAGCACCTGAGATCGACATCACGGTTAGTCGTTCTCTAGCACTAGATCAGACTAAAAGAAATATTTGAACGAAACACGAACGGAGCGAGAACAAATTGAAAAGGCCAAAACCAAGTAAACCCAACCTAAAACCATTTAATTTATGGATCCTAACATTACAGTCAATAAATTGCAGACAAATAACTCACCATGTTTTAAGTGTATGGCGGGCACATGATTAGAAACGTCGCCGTGGAAGGCACAGATCGTACTGAATGTTGTTATCATTTTGAGATACTAAACCTGATAAGCATTGAGCCATCTCTTTGATACGTATTTTAAGTGTTATATCGCTCGTTTATCAAGAAAGTTTTGCAACATTCTTTCTAGCGTCGCGTCCATTTTTTTCGGATTAAGTATCTGTATCTTCATTACACTCTTCAATTGTTGTACCAATAAATAATAAAAATCTATGGTTATAAAATTAAAATTAAATATTGAGTTTTTTATCTATTAATAAAAGAAAATAAAGTAAGTTTTTAAAATCTGTTCTACAGTTCAGTATGATTTTTTTCTAACACAACAACTGAAATGTAATTAATAATAAATAATTTATTAGGATTTGACTAAAGAGACTAGTTGCAGAATGACTTTGCCTACCTATATTCAGTAGATCCAATGTCATAAAAAGTAAACTTTGTTTGTTTGTATGTAATGGATAAACTCAAAACTACTCAATCAATTTCAAAAATTCTTTCACCTTATCAGCGAGTAACATGTGCTGTACTTTATTTAAAAAAAAAACTACTCGTGCGTAGCCGGGGTGAGTCGCTAGTTTTCAATAGATCCAAGTATTTTTTACCAAAACTTCCCCAGAATCTGTGCGAGCTGAACTAGATTATTATAATATATTGTTATATGAGGTGATAAAAGTTTAGATACTGACTGCCTAGAAACTATGTTTCCTGTACATTTATAAAATAAAGTTAGGAATGTGTACATTAACATATCAAATTATTTCGTAGATTATGTCGATAAAAGTATCGATAACCTCAGCTAATTAGTTAGAGTACTTAGGTAAGCCAAATCGAGTAATCTACCGAAAATCCGCTTATGTACCTACGTATTTACGTATCTCTTACAAGTTTTGGCAATAGATTAATTGTCTTTACATCGATAAAATTGATTTGCTGCTTAACAGGCTTTTAAAATAAAAATTACTCTAATTGTAAATTTTTCTGTTAACCTAACAAATAAGAGTGGAGGAAGAAGATTTAATTAGGGTTTTAATTAAGCTTATCTAACACTAAACGCAATCACTTTTATAACTATTAATTTTTAATAACTAAATTGTCAATATTTATTTTAAAATAATGTAAAAGCCTGATAATGTTTTTAAAATTTCGTTTTATCGTCTATGTGATAGCATTACCTATAAATACATAAGTGCATAACAATCAATGGATGTATTGGATTAATGTAAAATTTAATAGATTAATTATGTAAAACACAAAAATGTTTTAATCATGCAATTATGCGTATCTACTATCTTTAAAAACATTAACGGATAACAATTTATGTTATTTAATCTTGATAAACGTTTCCTAATTCTAGGGAACTATTGCTGTAAAACGTCATCTTTTTTATTGTGAAAACCAATTAAGTAGTCACTTGTATTTGGTACGTACGTACATGAAAGTAAGGGTGGCAAAAATATACTGAACATGGCGTCCTGTGCTGTTATATACTTATTGCGAAACCAACCGCGCGAGTATGGAATATCCCAACATTATTAGTCTCTACTCTCTATCATATTTAAATATTATTATTATTATGCGATGAAAGAGACTGACGAAGTAAATCTACAGAGCGAAAGTGAGAGGTAAAAGAAGCCAAGGAAGACCAAGGCTGAGTTGTGAAGATCAAATCAGAGCCTAAGCAAGCCAGAGCGTTAGCAGACGGAAATATCAAAAGCACTCGCATACCTAGCCGAAAATGTGTGAGCAGAATGAGAGATTTGAGGAAGCGAAAGGGGTATGTAAGGACCGCGACGCTTGCCGCTACGTCCTCTCTGACTAACCCGTTGGGGATACAGCGTTAAGATATGTATGTATGTATGTACTATTATATTTAAATATCGAAACGTGAAGAAATATTTCGTCAATAAAGATTTTTTTATTTAAGTCCTGTGTCAATATCGAGTGCTATGCTCGTACTATTTTTGCTTCGGGCGAAACATGGGTGGAATTTTGAACCTTTTGTATGTTTTGTAAGATTAAAGATTAAGTCAAATTTCATTTCTAGGATTTAATTAGGGTTAGAATTAGGAGCACCCTGTATACTGAAGACATTTGGCACTTAAGATTAAGACACACTGCATGTGCATGCGTGACACACGTTCATATCCTAATAACATTATTTGGCTTGCCTCATTTGTATAATTATACCTGTGAGTGTTGGTAGCGAATTGGTGGTATAAACAAAAACTTACATACTTTTAATGTTTATGTTATATGAGCTGTACCCACGACTTCGTCTGCGCGGAAAAAGGCTTCCTTCCCATTTCTTTTTTTAAAATTTCTTCAAAATTTCCTTGGCTTTCTCGGATTAGGTTAGATTGCATGTACATGTATATATGTGCAAAGATTATTTTTGATATAAAGCCTACGACTAACTTAGGAGCCATCCATAAATTACGTCACACGAATTTCGTGATTTTGATTTGAAAATTTTGCAGTAAAATTGTAATTACAGACACGCTACAGATTTATATAGCAGTATAAGAACAAATCCTGTAACATTTGCTTTTGTATTGTATTGAATTGTATTTTCTTTTGTGGAGATTAATAAAAGCAAAATCGTTAATGAAAAGCCCTTATTATAGGCCGTATTAGTAGTAGCAACTTACATACCTACTCATGATATATAACACTTTTTTAATATTATTTTTAATATCCATAATATATAAATCGAAAACGCAATTTTTGGTTTTATGGGGTTTAGGTTATCTCAATAGTAAAACTTATTGCTTTGCTTTAGGATATTGGTCTGCTAATGGCTTTTTATGGCATTTTTGAATATCGAAACACAGTGTAGTGTTGAAATAAACCATTAGCAAGTTAATAAAAGTAGAATAACGCATCGACTATTGAAGACTTAACATTTATTAAACACTATAAAATCTATTGTTAATCGCCGTGAGCATCGTGCGCTACGGAACTAGAAATAAATTCTTTCAATATTATTATAAGCAATTTTTTTTTGTAAATTGTTTTTTAATTGTGTGCGCTCGTTCCGTATACAATTTTAGTTGTTATATAATTATACGTGTTTTGAGGGCCTTGTGACGTTATTCGACAACGTTTTAATAGCGATGATGGAAATTATTTTATTTAATTACGTACGATAATAAATATAAAAATGTTTATAGATATTAGTAATTAGGAATAGTCATTTATACTTCATTAACCTCAGCATTAATCTCAGAATTAATATCGTCAGCCTTTAATCGAAACGGGTAGTTATCCTATCAACCTAAGTCTATTGTGCCTAGGACACTCAAGTATTTAATTTTTAAATAATTCACATAATCTACTTTCTTAATTGACAAAATAAATTTCTATGCGCTAGTGGCCATTTTAAATTATAATAATAATAATTGTAAGAAGATTTTTGCAAATAAATTCACACCATCACGCAATATTTTTAACACAGATATAAATACGAGGAGTTTCACTAGGCTTAGGCCCGGAAATGCAACTAAAACTACCAGCTCCCAAAAGAGCTCAGCTTAATAGACGAACAAATAATATTAATAATTTTTATTTGCAAGTATGCGAGTACAATCAGATGATCATGGAATTAAATAGATGGTTTACATACTCTGCTCACTAAAAGCATGCAAATATTACATTTGAACTCCTTAGGAAGTTCGGATCAAAACATGAATATTATTCTATTCTATCGAGTAACTACATATTAGTGGAATGACATATTTTAAAATACGATTAGAAGAACTTAAACACCTCTTCCGAACGTGAAAAAAAAGTTTATGATATTTATATATTACTTTCTCAAATACGTAGTTGGATTTTATAAATAAAGCATATGAAAAATTTTGTAATTTTTTTGGTGCAGGAGAAATTACTATTTTGTGGTAATTCCCAAATTATTCAGAAGGTGATTTTATTTTACTTTGACTGGACGTTTACCTACATTTCATATAACCTTTGGCACAAAATACCATCGATTTTGTTAATAATATCACTAATCTCATTTTTTTTACAACTTTGTACTTCGAAATTACCCCTGGAAGATTATTGTAATTCTCAGGTTGCAATATTTCAGTTAAATGAGCTTGAATTAAATCTTATAGAGTGTTTTAATTTTGCTTTTTACGTAAGTTTGGGACATGATAGCTTTGAAAAGAAATGGAACATTTACATTTTGTTAATAAACGAGGAATATAAAATATGTAATGAAATGTGATTATTATATATGAATAATCCCTGAGGGGTATCTCCGAAAAATTTTAAAAAAACACTTAGAACGTTATGTTTATCGGAGAAATTCGTAAAATACGATAATCTATCGTAAAAACAAACGCTTATTCAAGTAGTTTATTAAGTTTAACAAACTTCTGAGAAATCCAAGTTGGGGTTATTATGAGTCACCAAAAATAACGCAAAAACACATGTCTAAGCAAACTTGACGCTTCGCACGCAATATTGACACTTCGACTCACGATCACTGACGCGGCTGATTAAGATGGTGTCTAGATTAATGTCGATAGTATGAGAATATCGCTACAATTAATAGATATTTTGAAGTTTTGGAATATATCCATTTTCAGAAGGCATTTTATTTAGTTTTGAATTAAACTGGTCCTTATTTGCCGGAAGTAGGTACCGTATCTCAATTTTTTAGTGTGACAGTAATGTGTTGTAAGTAAAACACATCTAAACCTAACTCTACTTCGAAACATACGTTTCTACAATGACATGACTCTGTACAGAATCCGGAACTTCAAATGTATGTATATTAGAATGTAATGTATGTGCATACCTATTGATCATTTTAATTATTGCGCCGAGAGGTCGTCAATATTTTCCGTGTCATTAAATCGACGAATAAATAGAAATCTTGCTTTTTATGTTGGCTATAGAAGTTTTACATAACAATATGTATGAAGAACCCGCTTTTAGTAATAATTTCAATTAGACTCAGACCAAATAAAAAAGAAAGAACGCCGTCACACACAATATAGTGAGGCCGGTAAAATCATACTTCGCATTATTAGTTTCAATTAGCTTAGAAACTCATAATTTCAATCAATCAGAATAAAAACTGCCTGGAACGCCATTAGTAGGTGTTATAATTATTGGGTAAGTAAGGTTACATGCAAGGTAACTTAATTTAATTTTAAAGGATGATAGCCAAATTGTTCAACTATTTAAGTAAATCGAGGGTAAATTCTAATACTATTATTAAACCGTACGGGGATGTATCTGTACAATGCGCAGTACGCAACGTCGTATTATAAAAATACTTTACTAATTAAATAATGTTATCATTGGAATAGCATAGGGTTGCCAGCCGTCCTGTTTTCCCAGGACATGTCCTGGTTTTTGTAGTATACTGGGATGTCCGGGATAGTTTTTAAGCGGTGTCCTGGGTTTTCTAATGCCCTGTTAAGGTTGTGTATTTTAAAATTCGCGCGCCACTTTTGCAATCCTTACATTATGGGCGGCCTCACGACTCGCGAGTGTTCGCACTGCCCGGGTCCGTGCCCGTGTTGTTTCAAAACAAAGACGCAACATCCAACTTACTACGAGTATTTAGTACATAGTCAACTTGTAAATGAACAGGCTACACAAAGCGTTTGTTTTATATTTTAATAGCTCTTTTTCAACTTATATAATTTTATTCAAATACTTACATTAAAAATATATGATTATTATTGTTACTTCAATTTCATTTAACCTATTTTCACTACATATTAATTTAGTTATTGCTACTCTATTACTGCGTCCTGTTTTTAAACGGAATTGTCCTGGTTTTCCGACTTCAAATCCTAGTTTTTTAAATTTGGGATTGGGAACCCTAGAATAGCATCATCATGATAAAGTTATTTTTATAACAAGGGTATTAGGAATCAATATGGCGACACTGGCCTACGTGGGACACATCTATAAACCCGGCTTCACTTATTCCCAGCATTAATTACTCTTTCATTTTTTATTTGGCCTGAGGGTATTACTGAACAAATTCTGATAACAATTTGTAAAGATGCTATATAAATTTTCATCTTTTTAGCTAGATATTAATAATAAAATATTAATTAAAAATATTTCAGTGCGACAATTGTAAATATTAAAATTTAAAAATACCGTATATTCTACTTTTAACATGAAGATAATATATAATAAGCTATAAAATGTTACTAATACCACAGATTAATTAGTTTACTACCGTAAACTAATACTAACATAATTACTAACATGTTATTTTAGCAACAATAATATTATAAACATGTTTTATTTATGTTTATAATAGTATTATGAAAATGTGGTTTAACATGTTTATAATATTATTATAAACATAACATGTAACACTACATGTAACATTGTGTAACATGTAATATTATGTTTTGTTTCGTGTTCCGAATTCATAAAAATTTTTAAATCAAAATGAAACCAATTTTAAGAAAAACACTGAACAGTACAAAATAACTGTATAGAGATGCCAAGCCTACCAAACGAGTAGACCTTCTGTTGTTGCACATTGATTTGGCACGGACTTCAATAACTGTCAAATTTAATTGTACACTTGACTTTTGTAATTTAAATTTAGGAATAACTAGTTGATAACGACCACGAGTTTCCATACCATTAATACTCGTAACACCTTTCTTTTAAAATAGATCTATATTTTTTCTATGTACATTATGTTTTAAAGATGTATAACGAGGGCAAGGTGAGTACATCAATGTCTTTAAAACGGTCTCTTAGCGACTCTCGTGCATTCATACTGTAGATACGTACTGTAGGTACGTATTGCCCTCTTTTGAAAAATAAAGATAGAATTCTTATGCGCCGCTGATCCCCACAGTAGTAGGCCATAAGGCTATGGAAATATGCGAAATATACCAGTCTAGCCGTGGCCACTTCTGTTAACTGTCTAATGCGTCTAATAGCATATATTGTCGAACTGAGCTTATTAGCCAAAACCCCGATATGGTCCGCCCACTGTAACTTATTATCTACAATTATACTACAGAAAAATAGTTAATTTCGCTAATTCTGACGACTGCGATGGCGCAGTGGTGTAGATGTTGTACCCAAGCGCGGAAGGTTCCGGGTTCGATTCCCGGTCGGGTCAATTTAGGAAATGAACTTTTCTAGATTGTCTCGGGTCTGGGTGTACTAGGAACGCCCCCAGTAGTCGTCGTCTGGTTCTCATAGTACAGGGAATACCCTAGTTTGAGATCAAATGATTGGTGTGTATTGTCTGGCGCGTTGTTATTATTATTATTATTCTAATTGTGTCTCAACCAGTTCTTGTCTATTATGGATTCTCAGTACATTGGATAGGGAAAACTTGACACAATTGGTTTTTCATTTTGGCATTCAGTAGTAAATTATTAGCAGCGAACCTTCTCGAGACATCCACCAAAATTCTATTAGGTCCGCTAATATCTATGTCTTTTCTATTTACTTTAAACAATAGTGACGTGTCATCAGAAAATAATATTACATCACATAGGTCTTTAAGCATAAATGGGAGATCATTAATATAAACCAAAAACAGAAAAAATTCTAAGAGTGATCTTTGGGGAATGCCCATCTTTAATTTAGAACCGACAGATGTAACCCCATTTACACTCACTTTTTGTTCTCGCTCAGCCAGATATGAAATCACGAGATCGAGAGCTTTATCACTTATTCCATAATATTTCAGCTTTTAAATTAAAGTTTTATGACAAACACAATCAAAAGCTTAGGAAAGATCACAAACCACGCCAATGGCATCTCGTGTCCCCTCCCAAACCTCTAGTACATTTACGATCAAGCTTGCTCCCGCATTTGTTATTGACCGCTCTCTCGTGAAACCGTACTGTTGACCACGAAATATCTTGCGAATGTTAAAATGTACCAGCATTTGGTAGAGCATTATTTTTTCGAATATTTTACTCAACGCTGGCAATATCGACACCGGGTGGTATTTTGTAGTATGTGACTTGCAACCCGATTTAAACATTGGTATAATTTTACTATGCTTCATCAAATCGGAAAACACACCCTGATCAACACATTTATTAAATATATTTACTAAAGTCGGTGTTACTATTGAAATTATATTTGCCGGTACATGATATGATGAACTGATAGTCCCCATAAATCTTCACTTTTCTTTCTATCTCAAATGAAGTGTGCCTGAACTGAAAACTAGGGAACCACTTTTCTACATGTGCAGAGGATACTAGACCACTAGTAATTTCTTTAGGGGCATTTGAAAAAAAATTAACAAAAACATTAGCAACCAGTTTTTTATTCGCAACAATTTTATTGTTAATGTATAGTGAGAGGTCTTCGTTTTTCTTATTTTGTTTATCTACTTCTGCGTTAATAGTGTTCCATATCGCTTTTACTGTGTTACTGCCTTACTAATTTTAATGGCGATATGAATTGATTTCGCAAGCTTAGATACCTTTTTAAATATTTTTGAATAATTGCGGACATAGTGATGAAGTTTTTATCTGACCTATATGATTTTTCGTGATACAACACATAAACACATAAATATTTCGTATGTACAGGGGAGTCAGCTTATTTGGTTTGCCCTCAGATCAGTTTCTGTTGGGACACAGCATCTGTAGTTATTTATAGTCTATGATTTTAGCTATGTTATTTATTAGACAGAAATATTTATCTCTTTATTGGAAAAAATACATATATACGCTGTATACCTATGTATATATATCTACAGACGAATTGAAAACTTCCTTTTTTTGAAGTCTGTTAAAAAAATAATGAAGCTCGTCAGTCGTCAGTCGTAGAGTTAGTCTGTGTTCTCATTAAAGAAATGCGTAAAGTTAGAGTCTATGATAGATAGACGACGTAAGGTAGGTATTTAATATTTAATTTGTGGGTGTTTAAAAATTAACAGAACGTGATGAACGTTTACATACTGCAACACCTATAAGACGGATCTATTGTTTGATCTCATTGTTCCTTAGACGTCAAGTTGAATTAAATTCGTGAGGTCACTTTAACACAGGGGCAAAGGTTACTCGAAAAGGCTATACAGTAATGATATTATAAATTTTTAAGTGACAAGGCAATATTTTATTTCAATGTATTCATTAAGTATTGACTAAGTGAATATCTCCTGTACTTGTAATCTGTGTGTCATACTCGTAATGTAATCAAATAAATTTCATATCATAATAATTAACCCAGAAACGATAGTAACATTATATTCCAGTTTATTTCGGGTTCGATTCCAGGTCAGGCCAATTTAGGAAACGATTTTTATTAAACTGGCTTGGAATCTGGATATTACTGAGTTCCACCCGATTTTTGTGTGTGGTACTGGTACTTACTTAGTACTGGGGGATTATTCACAAACGTCGGAAACTTTCCGTGGTGGAAAGGCCTATCATCGAAAAGCATAAATTTAATCCGACGGCTTCGATTTGTGAATACGACTCAATATAATATGATATATATATAATTTAAATATAATACGATTTCGGATTTGTGAATCGCGTATAGACAAAATCATCGAAAAGTTTCCTCTCGGATACGGAAAGTTGAGTTTCCGACGTTTGTGAATAATCCGCTGGTGCTTAGGTCGGGGTCACAAATTTGATGTAATTGTCTATAACAATTACAATTTATTATAAAAAAAATACAGATCTGTACTAATATTTTACGCTAGTAACTACATAATTAAACTGCGCTAATATTGTAAATAGAAAAGTGACTCTTCCTGTTTGTCTACGTTTTCGCGGCTAAACCATTGAATTGATTTTGTTGAAAGGTATGGTATGGAGTATGGACTATGGAGATAGATTGAACCCTGGAAAATAACAAACCTATAAGTATACTACTTTTTCTTAACTCCGTAAGAACGAAGTCGCCTGTAATAGCTAGTAAATAAAGAAAGAAAATTAGCAATATTTGAAAAATTTGTTTTGATTAGATTTATTTACATTAAATTGTTATTTTTAGCGAAACGTCAAAAAATTCATTTACGATAGTACGACTCGTCGCCGCACTCATCGAGGCGGCGCTAGTATCTCTGTCGACTTTATAGAATAGTTCACAGTTCACAATCTTACCGCGGATTCAGAAGTGAATTCGACTAATGTGCGTTAGAGAATCACAATACTGGTGTTATAGATGCCTTGACAACTCTGCTAGTAGCTAGATTGGCTATCCCCGCCACAAGCCTTGTAGTCCCGAAAGTAAGGCAGCGATGTCGCCCGCCGTCGTATGAGGCAACGACGGTAACGGACCTCTCAGGATCGAGACCACTCGGAATGCGGGCTCCGATATTCCACTTCATACATAGCATGTGGTCTCCGCGCTGTTATAGTACTGTGGGGGTTCTGGTGAAGCCACTGTATGTCCGTCCTTCCCCAAGAAGTACTTCGGCGCAGCGCCAGAGCCCCTCTGGTATGCACCAGAGGGGCTCTGGTGCGTACCGTAGATCTCAAAGACCCTTGACTTATGCATCTTCACCGTATCACCGAAAAAAGACCTGATTTTTAAATTACGACTCATTTCAGCAGTAAGACCTCTGTAATCTGTTACACAGTTACAATACATGATAATCACAAGTCGGCTAATCTAATCTAAATCCGAGTTAATTTCCGCTGATTACATACTAGTAAATATTTTTGAACGCAATAGATTCTTAATAGAACGCCTACATACTACACGCGACATGATTGAGAGCGACCTTTGCTATCTCATCTCTTTGTAGGCGCTTAAATACAACCCTGTCGATATATTAAAGTGTAGTCGTTAACAGCCTTTTGTTAAATATTTTTAAACGCTATTACTATAAGTATAATATCTATTCATTTGATATTATACATATGCTTTTTTGTTGCTTCATATATTGTTAAGAGAATTAGTAGATCTCTAATTTAAAGAGAAGAAAATAAATAAGTTTTACAGAAGTTTTTCAGTATAATATGTTACATTTATATTAGTTTGTCAGAGAATAGTAAGATGACAAGTAACAATTATTTTTAAGAAATAACATCATATTATAATACAAAAGAGTTTAGTGTAATAAATATGTTTTAACCTGTGGTACTCTGACGGTGTTAACACATATTTTGAATCGTACTTCTTGCTATATGCATCAACACTACTGAAAGGATTGTTTATACCCGATGGTTTATACATACGTATTACTTAATAAATTGACTGACAATGAGTTTCTTACCGAGTCTTCTGACTTCTGAATAGGTGCAGTTTTTTCGGAATCTGGTTTTTTCATTAAATTTATCCCGATTGACACAGTTCCTAAAGTCTTCAGTATCATACTTGGTAGTGAGACTGGCAAGTATCAGTTTTTAGGCTTTACCCCACAAAACTCCCACTGTGGTCGAAGACATTCTAGTGTTATTGGGGAATATAGGCAGAAAGAGACTAATTCGATGGACACACTGCAAGTCAATGTAGTCAAGGTAAGAAAGTCGAAAGTATCACATTGTAGTTGATAAGACTGAAAAAGGAAGAACACTATTCGAATCATATATATCCTTATGCTGTATCCCGAACGGGGTATAGCTAAAGAGGAATTAGGTAAAACCATTTATTTGCAGAATTCGGTGTCGGTACAGTCATGTGAATTGGTCAGCAATGAAATATAATAACTTCAAATTTCTTTTTATTTCTTAAAATTACAATTTTGGCATTTTTTTATTGAAAATCAGCAAATAATTATGATATAAACATTATAATACTAAGTTACCTGTTATATTGTAGTTATATTTACATAAAATAGGATTAATTTAATTATATTCGAACGAACAAACGAAGTACGAAAGTTGAGGTTCGTACCCGTGTTCATATTCACGGATCTAGACACTAATAATTCGTATCCGTGTTCGTATCCCCGGATATACAAATTTAACAATCCGGCACATCTCTAATTTATATACATACGCCTATTATACAGGTAATTTGATTGTCTTAAAATAGTATATCTATACTTAACAGATAGTATAAAGAGAAAGAGCAGATTTGTAGGTTTGTTTATATGTGGGGGATAATTTCCGGAACAACTGCAGCAATTTAAAAAAATATTCATAATTTGAAAGGTGCGTTATTCCGGATCGACATAGGCTATATAATAATGTATTCAACCCGGGCTAAGCCAGGACGGACCTCAAGTGAATAAAATAATCTATTTCTTAACATAGCTACATCTCAGGAAACTACACGTGATGGAGTTCATGCACGATCTGCACGAATGCAGCTTTGTGAATTGCGACTTCGGTATGACCATAAACTACAATATTGGGTATGACTAACGTTTTGCTTCCATCACTGATTCAGCTAATGGACTTTTAATAAATATATATTTTCCTACGGCACCGCCCACGTAGAATTATATTCTGTTTCTTCCGATTTAGGCCACGTTTATTTTTAAAGACAATAAGGTAATATAATTTCATATTAACAATATAAACATTTACAACTATACAATACCGATTACAATACCGATTTTAAAAGATTATTTTTTATATTGGCTCCTCATTAAAGAAAACCTCAAACGTTTATTTAAAACAAATCTTTTTTTTAAATATTGCATCAGATTAGACAGAAAAATGTGGAAAGTGATTCAACAATAGTTTGAATATTTTTATAGATCTACTTATTTAAATTGTTTAAATATAATATGTAATATATTACAATACACATATGTCCAAAATTCCTACATTATTTAATGACCATTATACACAAATAACGTGCATACTTGAACACAATGTATCTTGTTATGAAATTTAACCTTAGTCAAGGTGCGTCTGAGTGCTTCACATAACTCTAGGGGCGTGTTCAAGTTGCCTATCTGAATAGAGCATGATCCAAATTCGTTCAAAATGCCATGAAAGCCTTGCGGCTGTTATTATAGCATTATTCATAATGTAGAACTGGTGGTAATAATAATTGAGTGGACGTTTATTGTGCTGTTTGTACACCTAATTAGATAAATAATCAAATTGTTTACGATTACTATTTAAGAATATTAATTGACGATGTATTCTTTTATACATTTAAATCGTAACAATGATTGTGATCATTTCGCATTTTATGTGATACGATACTTAGACATCCTTTTTATTTGTAAAAGACATGATATATTTTAACAGTGTAGGTAAGATAAGAGTTCAATAACACGACAAAAATGAGTGTCCTGTCGTCGATTTACAACACATCTAGAAAGTGCTCATAATAATTCTTCGGTTAAGTACTTATTAGCTTTTTTATTAAAATTTGCAAATAATGTTCAGTATGTCCGAGATTGATATTATGGCCGTTTGCAGCGCCCTCTACGCAATGGTTTCAACTTTCTACTAAAAACTTATGTGAGTAGTGTGACTAAAGGCACTTATTTTTTTAATGAATTTTCGATTGCTGCTTTTGTCTGCAACAAGGTCGAAACAAAATAAGGATGACGTGTTTAATAATAACCTGCACAAACTGAGTCAAAATAATATAATCGGAACGATTATGGCGCTATTAACCCAAATAATGCTTCGTAACATTCGTTCGTAATACGAATATAATGATTTTGACCAAGGCGTTACAGTTTAAAATTGTCTAATATGGTAATTAAATTTGGACAAAAAATAAAAAAATTTCAATTGGAGGCGCCGGGTATCGATCCCGGTACCTCTCGCATGCTAAGCGAGCGCTCTACCATCTGAGCTACGCCCCCGATTGATGTTACTCACAAAAATATAAACCATACTTAATTTAAACATTTATTTGTTCCTTTTGTTAATATTTTAAAATAATTTAATCTGTGCCTAGTATAAGTAGTATAATATGTAATACATAGGTACATGATTTTTGATAATGTATGTTTGGTTTAATATTCAATAAATGAAAATATACCATTACTTTAACTAATTAATCTGTGATATTACTACATATACACAAATGAATATAAGTACTTGAACTCTTATTATTTATTACAAATATGATTACTTTGTTCAACAAAATTATTGATACAATTTAATTATTATTTTTTTCTTTCTTCATGGCATAGCGATTAGCGCATTTGCCAATGTCACGTATTGTAATAGTATAAGTAGAATCGTTATATAAAACGTTAAAACTTCTCCAGTGAAGTTTTACAGGACTTCTTGGAAGAGCGCGAAAATTTCAGCTACACATGTTTGATGTTTATTTACCTACCTACTCCATTCTTTTCACTTGCACAGAACTTTAAAACACAATATACTTATCACTGTTGTACTTTAAAACTCCCAAATATGTAAAAAATACAAAATCTAAATAAAACGATAGATCCCGTTCCCGCCAAAAAGTCAATTTTATTATTTAAGATTGATTTTATTATTGAGTATATTATGTATTTAGGTACATCATCTATTATACAGTACAGTAATACCCCGAACTTACGCGATAGGTGGGATCGAGCGATAACCGCGTAAGTCGAATTCGCGTAAGTCGGGGTATAATTTCGCATATAAATACTTATAAATTATTTTTAATTGGGATCGGAAGCTAAAGAAAATAATAATTTAAACAAAAAAATGTTTAATAAAATCTTAGATTACGTTAAGTTTACATTCCAAAGATAAAGTTTTTTTTTATTTGTTTGATGCAGACGAATCAGTTTTACTTCGTGTGGATGACATTCAAGTCTTCGTAGTTATAAAAAAAACACGGTGTAAAAATATAATAATAAACACGCACTCCGTAGATAAGAAATAAATATTATGTACATAATATAAAATAAATTGTAGCTATGCCTTGATTCTGCGCAACTGAGCAATAGCGTGGGGGCAGTAAGTCTATTATCGATAATCGAGGGTTGCGTGACGCTCATACAAAAGACGAATCGACGAGATTTGAAAATCGCGTAACTCCGAGTTCGCGTAAGTCTGGGCAGCGTGTCGAGGTATTTCTGTATGATCATGATCATTTAGGTACAGATAGAAGCTGGTAAAAATGTATCATTCAGTATTTACAATCGCTAAAAGTATTTTTAAAATTTGCTTTTAATGAATCTTTTACAATTTGCTTGATATCAATAAAATTTCATGAATCAATAACAAAGAATGTTTCAACAGTATGAACTTGTACCTAAGTGCGTTTTAATAATAAATAAGGTATTATGAGTATTTACTCGGAAATCATGAATTTTTAAATATGTATAATGACGTATTTTTTGAGGTCATTAAATGAATTGGTGTTGTAATTAATTAAACATTACCTAATTTATAAACGCTTTGTTCAAATATGGAGTGTTATTTATAACATCTACGGTGCACATAAAATCTTTGCAGATTTTGTTATATGTATTTTAATCTATACCATGGAATCACCTATCAAATTATCTATTACGTAAATCAACCACTACAACTCTGAACTTAACGATTACAATCAATCATTAATCTAATAAAAAATAAGTAATATGTAAAAGATCTTGGTTACATAATAAATTTATACTTTGCCCAATAATGAAATAAATACTACGGTAATTATTTTCGCATTAGTTACTCATGACGGTTTTTATTCTTAAATAATAAACATGACAGTTTTTATTCATAAATATGAACTGAAAGATATGAAAAGTTCAATGAGCGTAAGTAATTTCATGAATTATTTCGCAACTAGGTACATACATTATTAATACATTATTATACATACATTAAAATACATCATTTAAAATACATACAGTTGTCCGAAATTCGAATAATTATAGGTACTCGTGTGCATCGTATCGTTGATAAAGTGGTTCAGTAATGTGATGAAAGTTAAAAAGTTTAAAATAATAATTCCTGAGATTTTTTTTCAAATAATGTTAAAAAAAATTTCGCTTATTGTCATATTTATTTCTTTAATAGATTAATAAAGTATTTAACTAACAAATAAATGTACCTACTACTACTAGCCTAAAATTTTCATTTCAGTCATATTGACATAAATTGTATTACAATTTATTGTATAACTGGTTAAATCGTAATATTTTTATTTATTAGCTATTGACTATCTAAATTCTTAATTAAAAACATAGACTTTCTAGCTTCAAACAGCCTAGCCTATCCATTACTACTAAGTGAGGAAAAAAAAATTAAATAAAATGTAGATGTGTGCGTGCTGTTTTCTTAAGAAATGGCGACCGATTAGCTTATTCAGATACCTATTTATATATTTATATTAACGGAACACATTATTATTATTACTCCTATGCCTAGCATACTATTGCTTCGTATATTACATTTTCAGCCGATGGTAAATATTTTAAATTTTAGTTTAGTAAAATCATATTGAGATTATATTATCATACATACATACTTTGAGTCGCAAATTCAAATTTTAAGTAGTCATTACAAAATTAATTATTTTCAAATATTGACAATTTACAAAATTCGTTAGCCCTTGACATGACGGACAGACGAGCACATTGTTTCATAATTATTATTACCAACTAAATTTTTTTAATAAACTATGGAGTCAGCCTTGCATCGTGGAGGCTATGGGTTACGCCATAATTACACGAACTCGTAATTAAGTATTTATTGTGTTTGTACTTATTAATGTGAAATATTTTGCACCTAAACGCTATCAAACGGTATCTAAACGTTCATGAGACGACAAAGAAAATAATATCAAGTTTTATGTACCTACCTACATAATTATTCGTAATCGTATTATGCATTTGTAAAGTATGCATTCGCGTGTTTCTAATGTAGATTGTTCGTTGTTTTTTTTTTATAATTACATCGTATTTATTTAAAGTTAATAACGATATTCTATTGGATTGTATTGTGTAATTAGAATACGTAGATCGTAGTTGCTTCACAGTGTAAGACACCCAGGAACAAATGAAGCGATATTTTTGTCTTGATCAGTGTAGGTACATTCCTGACCTTGGAGCCATCGATGGAAAGCAATAACAAGGCCAATGTTGGTTCACGCTTGCTCAGAAAGTGTAGATATATGTTATATACTTAGCTGTTTATAATGCACATATTTTAAGGTAAATATAAATATAATGAAGAAACATGATTGATTAAAACATGCGCAGAAATGTACAAAAAACTTACGTATTGAAAATTTATAAACATAAAACATATTTTATTGCCAAATTGTTTCTGTCCTTTTAGTCACAGTAAACACCACGAAGTTAAAATGGTACACACAACAGTATGTCTTCATAGAAAGCTAGTGTACGCGGTTGTATATGTGCTCGCTAATACGCACGCGCCGTGGCACACACACAACGGTACATTTAAGGTGATTATGAGTGATTATTGAATTGCCAGTCGAGGTTGCAGGCGACGCAAAACTGCGACTGCTTCTGTTTGTCTTTTAATTCGTTTTTCACATCGTCAAAAATACAAAAATGTCTAAATCGCATAAACGAACGTATTGTAGCGTTCTTGGACGCCTAAATAATTTCAGTTATTCGTATCCACAGTTATCGTTCTTCAACATAACTACGAGAAGTTAAATGTAACGAATATGAAAAATGTATCCGCGCTAATTGTTTTTTATTATTTACACGTATAAATGAGATGCTCTCCGCATCTTACATCCAACACAACAATCGTACGTATTTGGTTAAGAGTAAGTAATTCCGTTACGCGCGACGCATGAGGCAGGAGTCGGCTTTCTTTTACGCATGTGTGTACATGCGTAAAGAAAGTTTTGATGTCATAAAATCTAGTAGGTATGTACATAATATCTACATTAGTTACCTGTACGCCTTGTGTCCGTTTACTTATCCTTTAAATCGTTTTTGAATTTAAGATGTCAACGGTTACATATTTAGTAATTAAATAAAGTAAACACGCACGATTATTTAGCCCATTCTGAATGATTGTGACTTCTTGTGTAAGTACATACACTTTCCGACGCCTTCTTTCGGTATAAGTACTGAATACCAATTGCAATTGTTTACAATGCATACAACGTTTTTTTAAAAATCGATGTAAATGTATTATGAATATACGATTTAGACATTCTATGTTGGATTTCGGCAGAGCGGCAGCGTCACAGCGATGACGCGACATTGCGCGGTCGCATCGTCCCGCGCGTTCACATAGTGAAAATAATACAGTATTACAAATCACAACTTCACAAGCATTCCTCAATTTCATTACTGATCTACGCCCCGCGCTTGGCTACCACAAATTGGTAGGGCCATTGTAATGACAATAATATTTTATTACTCTGTATTAAATTACTAACAATTGGTAACGTATTTTACAAATATGAATAAAAGTGTCGTGTATAAAAAAAACCAAGGCCAAGTGCGAGTCAAATTAGCTCACCGAAGTACCTTAGAGGGAAGCATATAATATAGACAGAGACAGTAGAAGGGGAGGGGGGAGAGTTGATAGTAAATCCATTGTGATCACTTTGCCCTTTCATTTCATCACCATTTTCATCACTAATAAATAATTTAATTATATTATGTACAATACGCTAAAATCAATATCGCTTCTCAGTGTCACTGTTTAACAATAATTTCGCAATATCTGTAAGCAATGTCACGAAATAGCGCAAAACTAATTTTTTCACTTCTATGTTGCAGAGAAAACGAAAAAAATTCCGAAAACTATTACTTAAGACCTCCCACAGACTGGTAGTAACTGACGAAAATCAATGTAACAGATTTAGTAACTTTCCACTTCATTCTGTTTACTGCACAGTCATGGTGACATAGACGGGTACTCGAAGAAATTAGCCACTACTTGGTACTGGAGATGGGTAGGTCCAGAATTGTATAGAGGTCCGGATGTACACTCAGGTCCATAGCTGCGGACCTATGTGGCTGCATAAGACCGATCGCAGAATAGATAGGTAGGTATTTTATTACATCTTTTAGCCCCATGCGTGCCATTCGTTCGTATTCGTGTCTTGTTTTCATTCACACGCGTTACATGCTGCTCCTCCAAACACCGATACATTGTCTACGTCGTACGTAGCAAAGGATACGTGTCTCATTGCACTTGGATATGCATACATCCATCAATACCGCAAAGAATAAGTGCTATAGTCCGTGGACACATATCCAGACTTATCTATGCCTATTTGATAGGTTAATCTGTGTCTTCTTCTTATGTAATACATAAAAATGAATTTTTGTTTGTATGCTTGTGCTCTATGTATTCTAAACAGTACATCCAATTATAATGAAACTGGTGAGTTGTTCTGCATACACCCTCGAATGTTTCTGAATTATTTAATTAGTAAAAAAAAAACGCGAACGAAGTCACGGGGAACAGCTTGTTATTTATAATTATAAACGAAAGTTGCTATTCGCGTTGATACTTTTCTCCTCCAAAACCACTGAATGGGTTTGTATGGGAGTTTTCATTATTGGATAATTTAGATCTTTGACAGAAGAATGTACCGGTACTGTTGAGAGGCGGATGAAACGCCTATATCCACTGCCTATGTACATTTTGCGTGACTGCGGACCACTGACGCGCGTCGAGGCAGTCGTCGATCCTGCCTCGACCAGTATTTTCTGAGTGGTGAGGAGGTTCAGAATGTCTAAAGACGACTCTGCAGTTTTTGACTGCAGTGGCATTTGGTAGTGTTTTGTAACACGATAGTTCAATTTTGGTCGCAGTGATACAGTGATACTTAGAAATATAAAAAAAAAACCTCTTTGGCAAGATTTTAGGCTACCTACTTATTTAGTAGCTCATAACAGCACCCGTGTCAAGCCAAGGAAGGTTGCTAATTTGATGTATAAAAAAAAAGTTAACTGATATTAATATAAACCTATATTTAATGAAAACAGTTAAAAACAAAGGAAACCATTTTGTAAATTAACTCTCTGAATAATTTAATATATTGTCTGTGTAAGCATTTTATGTAAACATTTTGTTATGAATAAATAAATAAAACGGAATTATTATTGTTATTGTTACAAGCAGTTCACAGTTAAAGACATTTACAGTATAAACATTGTTGACGACTTACAATCGATGATACATCATACGATACCAGGTCATTGCCATTCAATCATCTGTTTTTGTTACTTTTGTTATTATTGAACCTTTTCGAATTTTATTTTTTGTCTTTATCAGTAGTAAGTTTTTAAATTAAACCGCATTTTATGTTAATCTTCTTTTCTTAATCAATATACATATCTACATATAATTTACATGTAGAACCCATAATACGTGCCTACCTACATATATTTGGTACAATATTACTGCATTCCAAAATGTACAACGTACAATTATATACATATAATATATGTATATAATTGTACGTTGGTATAATGGTAAACAATGTATTAGATAATCATGTCATTTAAGCAACTCTTCTATATAAGGAAGCTTTTCTGCAATAATCTGAAAGTGAGCGCTTCTATAGACTAATCTTTAAGATGGACGTTCACATTGTTTTAGTAGTTGCGTGCTCAAACCATAAATTGCGATCTGCAAAAAACGTGGCTTAACAGTTATAACCACAAAAGAATTTAACCTTTCGCAGTTGGAATATGGTATAAATTGCAATGACTTCAAAATGTATCTTAAATGCATAGTAAACTAATTCTTATGTTTAGGATAATAGGATTAACATGGATTATGTGACGTTTCCCGCGAATAGAATAAATGGAGGTGCGTCCGGTGTTGTCGCAATCAAGACATGCACTAACTAGTTTTCAGATAGATCATTAGGCATATTTCTTCTGTATGCGTACATAAAGTATAATCTATATACTTTATGTACGAATATAATTAAGTAGCATTAATGCCTCATTAGTATTCATATTTATTTAATTATTATGTATTATTTTGTATATCGTTTGTATTTGTGTATTATTGTATTATTTGTATATTATTATTGTGTGTATAGTATTTATTATATACCATATACCTATGTATCAATATGTAGTTATATTTTTAGTAGTTTTCCTGCCCGAATATATTCTCATTACACCCAATGGTTGACTGGTAGAGAATTCCACTTGGCATTAAGTCCGCCATGTGTACTAAATCTTTAGTGCAGAAAGAATAAATAAATAAATAAATAAATAATCTAACTAACTTTTAATTCTGTAGAGTGATTTGACATTTAATCATGTCAAAGTTCTAAATAATGTGGCCAGCTAAAATAATGTTGTCAAGTGATAGAATTGAGTCGATATCGATTCAAGCAAATCGATCGACTGGTTTAACATTTAATTCATTTCATTTGATACTGACATGGCCCTGTAACGTCACCATTTCATAATGTATCAAATAGTTCGAATAAATAAACGTCATATTTTATTTTTTCTTTTTTTACTTTTTTTACAGTATATTAGTATTCTGCACTGATTATCCTGGGTTCCTCGGAAACGTCAAATTACTCTATCGCATTAAAAGTTGAGCTATAGATAGGTACAGATAGGTATGTTTATGGACACAAAAAATCGTTAATTATCGGCGTTTCTAGCGTTACTTTCCAGTGGAGACCTGCCCTAAAGCGAAAGCTGATGAAGCCCATAGCCAATGTGAATGAAAAAGACATTTCAACTAAACAAACTGTGAAATATACGTGTATATCAAATTATTATTTAAGTACCCGACCTAGAATTTTAGCCAATAACAATTATTTCGATTATACTTTGTTTATAAAATTATTATAAAATAAATGGGCATTGTAAAAAATTATTACTTATGACAATTTGGTAAATGTAGTAGGTAGCTTATTTACGTTCCCAACGCAGAAATATTTATTGTACTTCTGTTTTATTTCTTATTCTTGACCTGTACATGCGCATCCCAATAGTTGAACAACGAACGTGAATGATTTATCGCTCTCAGCTCAATTCTACCATAACCATAATACGAAGGTGTTACAAACACTACTTGTTACAAATTGCTATTGTTAAGCAACTACAAATTACACTATTTAATTCAATTAGATGGTTTTTGTTACTTCTTGAAGGTGATGCTGGAATTAGTTTCGTTCATTAAATCAACAAAACCAACAATGTAATAAAAATGGGGAATTATCCGAGTATTATAACAACACAAATACAATTATAGTTTCGTAAGAAGTAAAACTTTAATGATGAAAATGTATTGCGTTAACTGATATTACATTCTGATTTCTGAACTAGTGGATTTGGTACTTATCGAGTGTTTATATTTAAGGTCTGTTTTATATTTTTGGAACATATAATCTAATGTTTATGTTTCTTTTTAATGATTTTCATAATCATAATTAGGTCTTGTTTCCAGTGTCTTAAAAAGCATTGTTCATCAGATAAGCTTGAAATATAGAATAACTGACAAATAGATATTAGATATTTTTTTGGCGTGTAATGCAAACTTGTTTAGACACTAATGAAACAGGCCAGAAGAATAAGCCCTTATAATTTTAATCGATTATGTAGATGAAAATTTCCTTGAATGAAATAATAGTAGGTATCTGTTAAAAGTTACGTGAAAGAAGAGCTCTGTATATTATATGTATATCAGAACGTTATCATTTTCAATTTTTATTTCGTTTATTATAAACTGCTAAGGCTCATGAAATTTGTCTGACATTTCTGATAAATAATAGTTTGTGTAAGTTAGAGGTTCGTTGAGAGAGGAATTGTTGTAAATTTATGAAAAGCGGGACGAGCTTGGGGTATAAACTTTATATGAAACCTTTATATGGAACGGAATAAGCCTGTAATATTGAATACGAATATTGTTTACAAGTGTTTCAGTTTTTGTAAAATTTTACTCGTTTTTTCTATCCGAACGAGTAACCTAATATATAAAAATCAATGTTTATTTGTTCCTATTTTATGGGCTGCCATACCGTTCATTCGATTGCGATGAAATTTGGTATGGAGATAGATTGAATCCTGAGGAAGAACATATGCTACATTTAAAAATATAAAACGTGGACGAAGTCGCGGGCAACAGTTAGTATTATGTAACAATTACCTATACCAATTTCTTGTGTTAATTCGTGTCCACCTGCAGGAGGTTTATTTGCTCGTTTCTCTTCTTCGTAGCATAAAAAAAACAACAACTCTTCGACGCACACCGACCACACAATATAGATGCCACTATATCCCCCATCTGGTAGGTGACCGCGTGCAAAATTACTTAACCGGCGTTTTTATAATTTATCGTGCACGTTTTTATTGCGAGTTTTTTCTGTGGACGGCAAATCGTGGACATCCGTGCAGAGGAACCATTTTATAATTTCCACGATATTATCGTGGAAATTGACGTCATTGTGAGTTTCAGAGAGCGTAGATGAGGCCGTCTGAGAGGACGCTGTGGATTTAACACGGCTATGTCTTTTATATTTATTGCATCGTAGCTGTTGCCCGTGACTTCGTCCGTGCATAATTATAAAAAAAAATCCTATATGGGAATGCAGGTTATAAACTATCTGTGTATGAAATTTCATTCAAATGCGTTTAACCATTTTTGCGTGATTTTTCTTTTATATTATATGTTATGTATTATATATCATACATTATATATTTCATATTATACATTATATATTTTGTATAATGTATTATACATATATACTTACATATCTTCACGCTGTATCTCTAACGGTGTAGTCAGAGAGGACGGAGTGCCAAGCGTGGCGGTCCTTACATACGTCTTTCGCTTCCTCAAATCTCATCATTATGTATATGTGTTATGTATCACGTATCATGTATTACATATTATACATTACATATTTCTTAATTCTCATATACTGGCAGCATCCACCACACTACACTCTCAACATAGCCGTGACGATTTAATAGGGAGCCACGTTTTGTCGTGGACGTCCACGGCAAAACGTTACCGTGTACGGAAATATAAAAGCGTATCCATACAGCCGCATACATTTTGCTTCCCTATTGTATTGTGGACGGAAAAAACGTGCCGATAAAAACGTGCAACCGGAAATTATAAAAGCGGCCAACTTTAGCGTTCTTACCAAAACTGCATAATCACTTCGCTGCGAGTGCCTAATAATCAGTTGAACTATACCATATCCATAAGATATATACCTATTCATGTGTACATTTTTCTCATAGCTATCGCAATCACTTGTCACGTAATCAATTTATTGCAACACCCATAGATCTTTATCTAGTTCACACATATAATTCAGTAACTTTGATAACAAGATTCACACAACTTAAAGTGAGATTCTTAAGCGTACTGGGATCTGGGAGACGCCCCCAGTTGTTGTCGTCGTCTATTTCTCATGGCACAAAGAATGCCCTAGTTTGAGACATTATTGGTGTGTATTGTCTGGCGCGTTTATTATTATTTATTATTGTTAAAGATTTTACAAAATAATTAGGAAATTAGCTTTCTAAGCGGCAACTTTGAGGAAGTTTATTATTTAAGATAATGTGTAGTTTTAAGTTTGTAAATATTAACATATGTATGTACTTTTTGTTAATGTAAATAAAGATTTTAATTAAATTAGGAAATATATTTTAGCTAATCTGAAGTTCAACATTGAAAGGGTGACTCTTCTATTAAGTTCCGATCTAAAAACTCTGCGTAGATCTCAAAATTTCTTGATATGAAACTTATCCAAGCTACAATATAGCCTGGATAAGCTTCTCACCAAGACAAGTTTGTCAGAAAAGGTTTTTTTGATTAAGGTATAAGTAAGGGGCATTGGCTAGTAAGCCAATCTACAGTATGAATCTTTTCATCTTTTTAAAGACATTGCCGTCCTTATACATCTTTGAAATTATTATGTATATGAGAAAAAATATAGATCTATTTATAAAGAAAGGCGATATTGGTGGTATGGAAACCTGAGGTCGTGATAAATTGGTTATTCCAAAATTTAAATTACATAAGCGAAATGTTTCATTTTTGGGTAACTGCATTCGTTTTTATAATAAAGTTCCTCAAGAAGTCACTCAATTAACAGAAAATATATTTAGATTAGTTATAAAACGTACATTGATTAGACAATCATACTATAAATAAATGATTTCGTTGAAGATAAAACAATAGTCTGGAAATGATCTTCTCTGCACATGCATTTACTGGCTCTCTGAATATTGTATTTTAATAAACCTTTTGTAAAGTGATGTTGAAAAAATTATACCTGGCTGTTTCTTGTCGGTTCTTCTTAGTGTCGAGGTTTTCTTTTCTCTTCTCTTTGAACCGAACTAAAGTAGATTTGACGTTAAAAAATACCTTGTAATTGGGTTTACTTGAATAAATTGAGTTGACTTTGACTTTGACTTTGAAGGTGAATGTTACTTGAAGTCTCTTAGGATTAGTTAGGATATACTATACCACACCCCACCACGGGTAAATAAGACGTTTTATAATTCATCTGTGGTTTTACTCGTTTTAACGTTATGACCTATGACACAGGCTTAGTAATTAATCGCTAAAATATATTTAAATATTTTTACTGTGCAGTCCTCTTTAAAGTCGGAACAACCTAGCGTACATAAATGTATGTACCTACAGTTTTTCATGTAGACTTCATTTATGTAGATAGGTTACCCACGGGGGTTACCTATCTATATGTATTTCCGTTGGACAGTTCCGAATTAAAAATTAAAGTAACTATTAAATAAACTTACACTAATCAAAGAAGTGAATGTTAGAATAGGGAAACCGATGACTGACCTCAATCATGGGTCGGTCGGTCGATATCCGTTAGGGATACAGCCTAAGGTATTGCGTTTTCTACAAACGCTTGATTTGCAAACATAAAAAGTTTTATAAAAATCAGAATAATATTAAAAAAATGCACCAGACAATATAGATACATTGATCATCGGGCCTCAAACTAGGGCAAATAAAAATATCCATAAAACAAATAAAAATATTCATTAAATCACGTCATACACAGACTGACCTAGCCCAATTACAACGTAGGTATACCTACGTAATAACAGCTAAATATCCACAATTACCTACTAACCATGTAGTTACACAAGCTGTGTGAGTCGTGTAAAAAATCTGGCAAAGCCTAAACTCTCAAATATTCAGTAACATTTAGATTGGCAAAGACAAACAAATCTTTATTGGGGACGGTGTTCGCTTTTGTAACATTTTGCCTGAAGAATTAATCGTAATACCAGACATTAGATGTAAGAAAATTGTTAACGCTACATTATGCTTGAAAGGTTGTTATAAAATTGAAGATTTCGTTAGGAAAAATTGGTCTGGTAAGGTTGTTGTGCTCAAGGGAATTCAATCAGTCTTTGAAAATTGAACGTTCGAAAAATACTTTACAAAGTTTACTTCGAATAAAATCGATTGTATTTTATTTTTATTTTATTTATTGCGTTACACTGAGTTTTTAAAAGTAATATCGCATTCAAAGTTAGCATATTACACTTAGTGAAAATCTTATTATTTATGGAATATATTATAATTAAAATTAATAGCTTGTAAACATCTTTATTAAGCTAATTATAGTTGAATTAAAATTGAGATTTCTTTTAAAAGATAAATCATTCTATTACGTGAATCACATTTGTAAAAGTATAAGTCTTAAAATGGTTCACATTGCTCAGATAAATAAAAGCGAAGAGCTGCTGTGTCGTCTACTGTAGAACTAAAGCAACATTTAAATTGTAGTTGTATAGCGTTATAGTTTTAGATTCCATTTAAATAATTGAAAACTATCTAATTGAATTCTGTCGCTATTGAAAATTACTCAACTTTTACTTTAATTACTTTCTAAAATTTTTTTTATTTATTGATTTAAAGATACGTATATTATAGATATCCTTATCTGTAATATACGTATCTTTAAATAGTCTAGTCTGAATACAAAGTTAATTACATATACATAGACGTCATTCTAACTGTGTGTACGATTGTATAAAACCTTAAAAGTCAATAAACTGTTCAAAGAAATTATTTTAATTTCCCCTACATTTTACGCTTCTACGGTTGTACAGCAACCTTGCAAATTTATTTGACGTTATTTTTAGTCACAGTTTAGTGTTTTACCTTGACCGGGAGTCGAACCCGAGCCATTGTTGTGAATGCTATTGTCGGAAAGCAGGAAAAACGAGGTGTTGGAGAGATTTACACCATTTATTACGTTAACATTCAAATAAAGACGTATGATATAAGATCTTTTTTTCGCGAATTATGTTCCACTTCATTCGTTAATTTTATACGTTTGTATGATATCAATCAAATCAAGCTATAATGGGCAATATTCTAAAAAATGTTGTCGATGTAATCGCTTATAACTTATTTAAATACGCTTGGAGTTTGGGAGTCATTGCGTATTCCACAATTTCGTCATGTTATAGTAGTCCAAACTTAAAAGTTAGAACTTAGTTATACAATTGGTACGAGGATCTGCTGGAGATTTAATTTTATCTGTCGTGCAATTCTCTCCTTTTTTAAATATATTAAATACCCACATTTACCCACTAATAAGCAATGAATTGACAGTGTTATTGTAAACAACAGAAACGGATGCTTAGATGGTTCGGGCATATAGAAAGAATGAGTGATGAAAGATTGACGAAGAAAATCAACAGAGCGAAAGCGAGTGCTCAAAGAAGCGAAGGAAAACCAAGGCTGACTTATGAAGATCAAATAGCCAGTGTTAGCCGACGGAAATGTCAAAAGCATTCGCATACCTACCTAGGCGAAAATGTGTGAGGAGAATGATAAGATTTGAGGAAGCGAAAGAAGTAGGTATGTATGGACCGCGATTTGGCGCTCCGTCCTCTGTGACTGTATTCCCGTTAGAGATGCCTACAGCGTCAAGATATGTATGTATGTCTATTTACCCACTTTATTAAAAGGATTTCTAATTTTATGTTATAGTCGAATTATTTGCTTTAATAAATTAATTAATATTAGGGTACAAATGATTAAAGGGTTAAAGGCCTGCTAATATTATTAATGTAGGATGTGATTTTATATCCAGGACAGTACTATAAATAAGGAGCCACGGTCACTGGCCTCTTTAATAAAATATAGGGTGACCATAATTGTTTCAATTTAAGAGATTCTTTTTTATCATCTCCTTAGACATTCATTCATGTGTAATATTGTGTTCTATTTTTTAAATAAACTTACCTATCTTCAAAAAAGAAACGGCGTTAAATGTTAATAACTACATAATATGTAAATATGTCACTCATATTAGGTGCGTTATTTGCACCACATTTCAGTGTTTTATTTCTACTCAAAAACGAATAGCAATTCTAGAATTATTCACAGAGATCTCCCATTATTGATGTCCGACAAATTACAGCGATTAAAATGAGTAATACATAGGTATTCTATTAGTAGGCATTATTAAATTCATTATTAAATTCATATAATTACAGTGCTCGTAATTACATGAAATGTTTACATTCTCTATTTGTCGTGGTATATGTTCAGTTCATGGGTACGAATTTTTTGTTTCATCTTTTATCGAAATTATAACAATTAAATAATACAAATAAATGCATAATTCTTAGTCGACCTAGTGTTATTGTCACGGAGAATTGCGCAAGCGTTTAATTGTTCCATTATTTGGCGAATCGGGCGACCTCTGATTCGGCGCGGATGTTAAGAAACGTACGTTTTGTTTCAACGTCCGACGTTCTCCGGATGAATGATAGACCATGGATATGGCCAAAAGCCCAGATTACATAAGGGATATTTTAGTCCTTTGTTAATAGAACAAAGAGATGAGAGGAATAAAAAACATGTTAGCCAATCCATGTACGGACACTGAAGAGTCATTAGTGTGTTGTACGAGTAGAAATGTACATATATCCTCACACTAACTGGGCAGGCAGAGAGGTCTGAGCGAAAAGCGTCGCGGTGTATATATATGTATGTAGATCCTTCTTTCACCTCCTCCTTGTCATTAAAATATTAATTCGCCATTCTTTTTCACCCTCGCGATCCAGGTATTTTTAAAAAAAATCCACATTACCAAAAAATGAAATAAATAAAATCAGTTCGTCCCATACAAGTTTCCGTATACCTAAGGTACCTTAGTATTGTACTTAACACAAAGTCGCAACAATTAAACTAATTGGTATTTATTTAGTTTTCGGGAAAGTAATCACGGGGTCTATTTATGTGAATTTATTTGACAAAATTTTTTCAAATATTAAGGCTGGCACCGATCTCAAAAAAAATAGTTGGCATATTTAATTTAGATTTTTTTAAAGATAAAACTTTTATTTCTCCCTTTTTAGTTTTAAAGTCGGTTTAAATATTTTAAATTACTTTTTTATTTCTTCATTTTTTTTAATTTCAGTTGTAATTGAAACTAATTTTCGCTGAAAACTAAATTTTCACCGAGATTGTTTAGCTAGAGCCTAACTGCATGCAAACATTAAAACAACATGCTTAATCACAGCGTGACTGATACACACTCAACTCTTTATCTTAAAAACTACTGAACCGATTTTGATGAAACTATACCTAGTCCAAATAAAAAAGAATTTTTTCAATCCAACTTATACCTTTTGAGATATGCGTGGACAAACATACAAACGTACATACGAACATACATATAGTTATGAAATTTGGCACACATGTTTAAAAGCTGGTATAGATTAACATATACAAAAACTGTGCAGCTCTGACAATATTACATACATACGGGTCGAATTGATAACTTTCTTTTTTTTTGAAGACGGTAAAAATGCGTTATTAATGTAGTAATGTATCAGCAATAAAGTAAGTACATTTAAATGGGTACATATACATATGTTTATGTAAGTACGTAATACTGCGAGTCTGAGGTCACATTCAGGTAATATTTTAACACAATGATGTGAATATGTGACTAAGTTTCTAAAACAAAAATCGTTTTGAATGTAAATTACACGATTTTCCTAGTTAATGCTTGTTTTGCATGAAAAAAACCAAGCTATTACAGAAAAACTAAAGAATTATTAGTTAAAAATAAGATTGTATCTTTACTTGATTTAGTAGTCAGCTATTTATTGAATACTAGCGACCCACCCCGGCTTCGCACGAGTAGAAATTTTTTTGAAAATATAATACAGCCCATACTCGCTGATAATGTAGCTTTCTATAGGTGAAAGAATTTTGAAGTCGGTTGAGCAGTTTCTGAGTTTATCCATTACATACATACAAACAAAGTTTACTTCTTTATGTTACTACAGGCAATTGTACCTAATTTTAGTGGACGATTTTATGGTTATGCCGCTTTTGTGCCATATTACCTACACTGTATTTATTTTTTCTCATAAACATTGTACAAAACTAATGTTATATTATGTGTTAATTAAGTTATTTTAGGCCGTTTTTGAAGGTTGGTCTGCTTCAGACTTGCAGATTAGTTTATTAAGGAAGCCTAAATAACTGCAATTTATTTTATAACAGCAGCGTATAGCAGCGTAAACGATTTGTTGGTAATATTCGTAAATAGAATAATTACTTACATAATATTATTATGTCTAGACGGAAGCATTCTTCTCTTAACTACTCTATAAAATTAACATGATTCTCTCATTTTGAGAATTTAACTTGTTTATAAGCCCGTTCTGTACACGAAATCGTGAACGAAAAGCTATTTTTAACAATAAGCAATAATATATAAATAAGCAATAGATTTCTATGACGAAAACGACATATATCATTATAACAACAGTGTATCTTTATTGGTCACAATACATATTTTATAAATATGCACATGCGTGAATACATGTAACATAACACGTGTCTTAACAATTGATTTCGTCATGAACTAAACAAATTGTATCGCTAATACGTATCGATTCATTTATCTGACTCCGTCTACCCCGCGGCTTAAAAATAAGATTGTATCTTTACTTGATTTAGTAGTCAGCTATTTATTGAATACTAGCGACCCACCCCGGCTTCGCACGAGTAGAAATTTTTTTGAAAATATAATACAGCCCATACTCGCTGATAATGTAGCTTTCTATAGGTGAAAGAATTTTGAAGTCGGTTGAGCAGTTTCTGAGTTTATCCATTACATACATACAAACAAAGTTTACTTCTTTATGTTACTACAGGCAATTGTACCTAATTTTAGTGGACGATTTTATGGTTATGCCGCTTTTGTGCCATATTACCTACACTGTATTTATTTTTTCTCATAAACATTGTACAAAACTAATGTTATATTATGTGTTAATTAAGTTATTTTAGGCCGTTTTTGAAGGTTGGTCTGCTTCAGACTTGCAGATTAGTTTATTAAGGAAGCCTAAATAACTGCAATTTATTTTATAACAGCAGCGTATAGCAGCGTAAACGATTTGTTGGTAATATTCGTAAATAGAATAATTACTTACATAATATTATTATGTCTAGACGGAAGCATTCTTCTCTTAACTACTCTATAAAATTAACATGATTCTCTCATTTTGAGAATTTAACTTGTTTATAAGCCCGTTCTGTACACGAAATCGTGAACGAAAAGCTATTTTTAACAATAAGCAATAATATATAAATAAGCAATAGATTTCTATGACGAAAACGACATATATCATTATAACAACAGTGTATCTTTATTGGTCACAATACATATTTTATAAATATGCACATGCGTGAATACATGTAACATAACACGTGTCTTAACAATTGATTTCGTCATGAACTAAACAAATTGTATCGCTAATACGTATCGATTCATTTATCTGACTCCGTCTACCCCGCGGCTGGGCGGCAACGATACAGATCATAGATACGACAGTAATCACCCCTGTCACATTGTTGAACCAGTGTTGTAATTGATTTTATATGTCGATTAATCTTAAGTAACCTTTGGACTGACTTAATTTCGTATTTAATAATACATTAAGATATTCTTCATAGACAAACGAGTACCGTAAGGCTCTTGCGCATTACCAATATTTATAAGCAAAACCAATAATTTTAAATTGTTGAGTTGGGGGTCAACTGAGGAAGCGTGCTCGTCGCGACCCCTGCCAGCCCTTTTCAGGGCTGCAATTCCTCTTCTGTGCATACCATGCGGGACAACGGCAATAATAATGTTAGGGCGTCCCCCGAAAGCGACGTACACCGGTCTGTCCCCGCTGGTGTGTGCAGAGTGCAGTTCGGCGTTGGGGACCGCCACCCAACACGCTGTGCACCTAGCGGCGGGAAGTGGAGGGAGGAGTGCAGAGTAGCTGCGTGGAATGTGAGAGGTGGGATTGAGGAGAAGATGAATGAAGTGATTGATATTATGGAAGAGAAAAGATTGGATGTGCTATGTTTGAGTGAAACCAAGCGAGGCGGCAGTGAACTTGCCGACTTGCCCGGAGGAGGCATCGCTTTGTGGTCAGGGGTACCACAAGGAGATAGGGGATGCCAAGGGGTAGGCGTTTTACTGTCCTCTCGTATGGTTAATTGTATGACTGAGTATGAATGTGTAAATCCCAGACTGCTCTGGGTACGCCTCAAGATTGGGTTGACAAGAATTTTTGTTTTGGCAGTATATGCCCCAGTGTCCTCTGTCGGTTTGGCTAAACTAGAGCAGTTCTGGGAGAATGTTAGAGAAGTTCTAGCGACGGTTGAAGAGAACGAAAGAATTGTTGTGTGTGGAGACATGAATGGATGGGTCGGGACAGCTCGAACAGGATTTGAGTCTGTCCTAGGCAAATATGGAGATAAGAGAGTGAATAATGCTGGTAAGATTGTGTTAGGACTGTATATGGAAAAGGATCTTTTTGTGGCTAATACCATGTTTGGGCACAAAAGAATTCATCAGTACACGTGGGAAAGAAAGGGTGCGAGAAGTATGATTGATTTATTCCTGGTGGATAGCAGACTTAAGAAGCAGGTAATGGACACAAGAGCGTATAGAGGAGCCGATCTCGGGACGGACCACTTTCTGGTGATAACCAGAATAAGGGGTCTGTTCGCAGCATGGCGACATCGCGTAGTGTCCAAACCTGCAGCGGTTAGCCGCATTAAAAGCTGGAAACTGCAGGATGCGACCACCAGGAATGAATATGAAAGGGTATTATCCAGTAAGCTTGATGATAGATTGAAAGTGATGAGCGAGGATGTTGAAGAATGCTGGCAGAACCTTAGAGATAGTATGATTGAGGCTGCGAAAGAAGTGTGTGGAATGAATAAGAGTGGGAACGTCAAAAAGCGTGATGTGTGGTGGGATGATGAGGTGAAAGTGGCTGTGTATAAGAAAAAGAAAGCATGGCGAGACTACCTTGCTACTAATGACTGTGGTATGAAAAATTTGATGAAAGGCAGGTATAAGCTGCAGAAAGCAGAAACGAAGGCACTAGTGAAAGAGAAGCGTGAAAGGTGTAGGGTGTTAGATGAAAACAAGATGTCGGACAACTTCGAGGAAAATTCCAAATTATTTTGGAAAGAAGTACGTAAGTACCGAAGTGGTCCGGCACCTTGCAGAATGAATAAAATGCGTTCGAAAGACAACAACCTGCTTACAAATAAAAAGGATGTTCTGCAGCGATGGAGTGAATACTATGGAGAACTGTATGAGAGTGGCGACTCCGTCTCTGATACTGAGAGCGATTCTAATGAATTGCCACACTCGGGCCAGGGACTGGAGGATGCCATTAGTATGAAAGAGATTGAGAAAGTGATAAGAAGTTTGAAATGTGGAAAGGCTGCGGGAATTGATGAGGTGACTGCTGAGATGATCAAGTATGGTGGTCCTAGAGTCTGGGATGCCTTCTGTGCACTCTGCAACCTTTGTTGGCAGAAGGGGGAGGTTCCAGAGGACTGGCGCACGGCAGTCGTAGTACCTCTATGTAAAGGGAAAGGTTCCTACCTAGACTGTGCGTGCTATAGGGCCATCAGCTTGGTCAGCTTAGCGAGTAAAGTCTATACTAAAGTATTGACTGAACGTATGAAAGGCGTTTCAGAAAGATATTTGTGGGAGACGCAAGGTGGATTCAGGAACGGTAGGGGTTGTATGGATCAGATTTTCTTGCTTCGCGTTATCGTGGGAAGGTTTCTGGCTTTAGGTCGGAAAGTTTTCTGCGCTTTCGTGGATCTAGAGAAAGCATTCGACAGAATAGTGCGGAAGAAATTGTGGAGTCTTCTGCCTGAATATGGCGTGGAGGGCTCCTTACTGCAGGCTGTGAGGTCATTATATCGAGACCACAGAGCCTGTGTAAGGATAGACGGTGACATGTCGCCCTGGTTTGAAGTCTGTTCTGGTGTCGGACAGGGCTGCGTGATGTCTGCCTGGCTGTTCGTACTGTATTTGGACAGTTGCCTCCAGAGATTGAAAGGTAATATGAGTGGTATGGGATGTGGTGACACAGTGGTAAACTGCCTATTGTACGCTGACGATGCTGTGCTAATAGCACCATCAGAAGCGGAGTTGCAGACACTAGTCACGTGCTTGAAAGAAGATTGTGAAGTAAAAGGATTGAAAATGAATGTGAACAAAACTAAGGTTCTGGTGTTTGAAAGAGAAGCGGTACAAACGAAATGTGTGATTTGTGTAAATGGAAAATGTCTAGAACAGGTGAATGAAATTGTGTACCTGGGGAGTGCGTTTTCGAGGGATGGAAGATGTGAGTTGGATGTGAAGAGACGGGTAGCAGCTGGCAATAAAGTGAACGGTGCTCTGTCCGCATTAGTGGGTAGTGTGAATATATCTAACACTGCTAAAATGGCCATCCACAATGCGGTGTTGGTGCCAACTTTGTTGTACGGTAGTGAGGCCTGGATATGCCCAAAATCGAGTGAAAGTATGTTAAATGCTGTGGAGATGCGGTCTCTCAGAAATATGTGCGGTGTCACGCTTGCTGACAGGATAAGCAATGATGAGATACGCAGTATGACAGGGTTGCACAAGAGTGTTATTGTAAAAATGAAGAAAGGAATGCTTAGATGGTTCGGGCATATGGAAAGAATGAGTGATGAAAGACTGACGAAGAAAATATACAGAGCGAAAGTGAGTGGTAAAAAAAGCCAAGGAAGACCAAGGCTGACTTATGAAGATCAAATAGCCAGAGTGTTAGCAGACGGAAATGTCAAAAGCACCCGCATACCTAGGCGAAAATGTGTGAGGAGAATGATGAGATTTGAGGAAGCGAAAGAGGTGTGTAAGGACCGCGACTCCTGGCGCTCCGTCCTCTCTGACTACCCCGTTGGGGATACAGCGTGAAGTTATGTTATGTTATGTTATGTTAATAATTTTAAACAAGTTTGAGTATACTCGTTTGTGCATTAAAATGTGTGAAATGCAAATATTTATACTAACATATTTTTATTTAAAGCATAAAATTAATAGGTGACTAGGAATTAAAAAGTAATACTGGCCCGTTGAAGCGGTGGCAGAGCATGTGCTTTCTAAGCCCGGGTTCGGGGCTCGATCTCCGGGCAGAGCGGCTAGATTAGATTAGATAGATTCGTACAATCGAAAGGCTTACTGGCGTTATTGCTTGTCAAAAGTGACACTTGGCTACGGTTTAAACGGCGGTTTTCATACGACTACGTTTCATTCGATATATAAGAAAGTTTGACTACCAATTTAGAATTCGATACGCTGGATTACGTGGTATTTGTCATTCTATTCTACTAGCGTTTATGACAATTGAGCCGCTTGTCTAGACCCCCTGGTTAATTAGAGAAACGAATTCTTTTAAATTGGTTTGTAGTCTGGGTCTTACTGGTAGCCTACCCAGTTTGTTGTGCCTAATGCTTATTTGGGGGCCATACAACTTGTGTTTGACTTGACTGTCTGGAGTATTATGATTACGTCTATTTACATATTTGAATTTGTAGGTATTTACCTACTAATTTTATGCAATAAGAACTAATAAGGTAATAACGTGATTATAATATTTTTGTTATCTGACTTTTGTGGCTTTCCGTTTTCACAACATTGACAGTATAATGAATGTTGGTGTACATTATGTAACTGTTTTAGAATTTAAAATGAGTAATAAAGTTTCGTCAGTTCATGTACAATAAATTCGTTGTACATTATATCCTCATGCTATATCCCTAACGGGGTAGTCAGAGAGGACGGAGCGCCATATTTCTTTCACCTCTTCAATCCTCATTCTTCTTACACACTTTCGCTTAGGTTTGCGAGTGCTTATGACATTTCCAGCAGCTAACACCGGCTATTTGATATAAAAAATCTGTAAAATCTTTATATATACATGTAAGTAATTACGTTATATGAAGTCGGTGTTTGATATTTGAAGTTCTAAGATTTAATTATTAATTTACAGGAAAAATAACACTTATTTGAGTTTTATTATACTTATTTAGACAATTCCTCTCCACAGGTCGTGAATGATTTTTATATACAGAATGAAATTTCGACATTACTAAAAAGTATATATATAATGGAGCTATAGAATTAGTAATTTTATCTACAAATATCGATATTTAAAGTTGACGGTTTACTCTAAAAATTTGCTACTTCTGATATAAATCACATCTTTAAAATTAATGATTGCTATAAAAAAAATGGTAAACTTCATAATTAACTGTTTTCACAATAAAATGTTGGTTACAACTTCGACCACTGACACTTTAATGTGGTGTAATGGTGATAATGAATGCTTGGGAGGAAATCGTGAGGACAAATTTAATGCAGGCTAAGGTTTAGATTGTTTAACATTGGGTAAAATTTTAAATTTTTTTTGTAACTTTATACAAGCAAGAAGATATATTTATAACACTTTTATAACCTAACACAAGGTTAGGTTAGAGAGAGGGTAGCGAGCGAGCCACGGCAGTGGCCGGTGGAACGCCAGATCGGAATCCGCTTTCTACATGGAGCAGTATTGAAACAGGAGTCCGTTCTCTAAGATAGTTGAAGTCAAGAAATTTAATCTCGAAACATCTCTATAATCCTCCATCTCTTTTTATCTTGTGCTGTTGGCATATCTATAAATAGCAATGTTATATATTTGTATATATAACATTGCTGTATACTCGTATAGATGTGATGTATTTCTGACTTATTTCCAAGCGTAGTATTGAAAAACAGGAGTCCGCACTCTAAAGAGATAGTTGAAGTCGGAAATTTAACCTCGAAATAACACATTTCTTTTCATCTTTTGCTGTTATTATATCTATATATAGCAATGTTATATAAACTAGTAGGTGTATTTCCGAGTTATTTCCAGGGGCAGTACTGAAGTAGGAGTCCGCACTCTAAGGAGATAGTTCGAAGTCGAAAGATAAGTCGAGAAATTTAATCTTGAGACATCTCTATATCCTTCCATCTCTTTTAATCTTTTGCTGTTGGTAATAGCTATCTTATATAAACTAGTAGGTGTATTACCGAGTTATTTTCAGGAGTTAGGAAGAGACGTTGTGCAATTGCACCAACTCCATCAAGGAATATAATACTCCTCTAACTCCAATCACTGTGCCGGATGTGCCGGCATTGTCAGGATGACAGCTTGTCAAGTTTATTTATTTAGTTTATAGAAAATGTTATTTTACATAGCACAATCTATTAATTTCAATAATTGCTTATTTTTTTTTTGCAATAATTATTGATTAGCGTTATATATTTTTTAAAGTTAATCTCGATTTACATGAAGGAGTAACATTTTTTTGTATGACATTATATTTTTTATTCGTAATTCATAGCAATTTTGTCTATATTTTCACCAATTTTTAAGGGCCGTTAAATGCATATCTTTCTATAAAAGGTATTTTCTATTTCACCGACTTGACTATTCTATTCACTTTGTAGGTCTATGTAGTTTTCTAATTGATGAGAACATTATTTGCACGTAGAACAATTGTTTGTTGTTACTGCCTAAATCACAGATAGATATATATATATGTATAAACACATATTTACAATGTACACACATCTCGAAAATTTCGTGCCTATACATACTCACTTGAACGTTTGCGAATTTCGTGTCGAAATGAAAGACAAACGGTATTGTGGTTGTTCAATCTTTGTATTAGATCAAACTCTGCAGCATAAATTGGTGTTTGCGAAGAAACGACTCGCTTTTCGAAAGTCGTTGAAGTTAGTGGATCAGTCGTTGATTATCGTGTTCTTATATCGTCTGTATTTGCATTTCGATTTTATTGACAAGGCAACAAAACTGAGGTATTTATTTTAATTTCAATTTATTTGTTTTCACCTCGGACCTAGAAGTAAAATGGACGGAGCATTTATTTATTTATAAAACATTTTATAAAACACAATGCCAATTATAGGTATTCACTAACATAATACAAAGAGATTTGATGTGAACTTAGGTAAAAATAAACATGAAGATACTAATGAGCATTTCTTCTAAGTGCGTGTCCGTTTCTTGTTGACTGTCTTTATGGACTTTTAGTAATGTGCGTGACTAGGGAAGTCACAGAACAATAATGCGTAGCTGAACTGGACATATTCTTATTTTTTACGCTAGTAGCTAAAACAGTTGAGATATACGAGTATTTTTCAAATATTTATTTCAATAATGTACGTGAAGTCGGTCATGAACTGACAAGAATTACACCGACAATGCGAGGTTGCTATATTACAGCTTTACTCGTGGTTACGGTCAATGGATAGAAAGAGAGACACGAAAATTCGTATAGCAGACGGTGATAAGAGCGGCAACTTATTACGGCTCCGTCAATAATCGAGGTTTTCACAGTTCCCAGACAAAGTAATCGGTCAAGTTTATGTTTACATAACACATATATACAGTTAGGACATTTTCCATTCGGGGTGGATAGAAAATGGATGGCAGATATAACGGAAGATTGTTAGCCCGTCGTTTAATCAAGTAATTTATTAGTTTATATTTAGTTAATATGGTTTCCAAACTTGCATTGCATAGTTCCATATCTTCCATTGACTGAAAACGAAAATCAATTTGACACTTGAAACTCGTTGATGAATATCAATCAGATACAATTTTAATTGCTGCCGCCGGATTTAAAGGATTATTATATCTATTTGAAAGTTTCGCAATAACTATTCAATTTAAAAAAAAGTATAATACCAGTTCTCAATAACATTTCCTTATATTAAATGATACTTAACGCGAGGTTGGTTTTCACCTATGTTTAAGGGATAGTTAGTTATAAAAAAACAGTGAGGTAAGAGATGTATTTTTACCGTCTAAAGTACCGTCGTATAATTCTGGCAGGGTTCTGGCAATGTGCTAAAGATCAGGTGCATTACGTAAAAGATCCCGGAGTCTTGACATGCGCCGAGAACAACCAGCGTTATTGGGGTTTTTGTGGGCAAAATTATCACATAACCCAGTGTCACTCACGAGGAGCTGAGTGTCTTTTGAAGAAACGAATTTATTCACAGCTATCTTTCGCGTGAATTTTTAATTTTCCTATTCGGCGCATGTTTCGCTTCTCAATCATGCATCTTCAGGACCTTTGAACGACTCACCTATCCAGCATATCGGTATTGGATTTTTTAAATTAAGATATCTTGTATCATAACTCCTTATGAACGAAACATTTAATTCAAGAGTTATAATTATTACATCATTAAATGTGGTTATTAAATTACTTTCACAATTCACATAATTTTTCTATCCAATTATAGCATAATATGAAGAAGACATACTTCACAGATTTACGGCTGTTGGTAGATCAGAAAGGTTAATAAGTCATAATTACATAATGTTTAAACATATGATAAGTTGCCCGAGACCCAGACTGACATATAATAATTGGATTATGAAATACTTCTGTCGAATTAGGTTCGTGTTTGGTTATGACGTTATGAGTTAGGTTTTATACCAATAATTACACAGGCGTTTTTTTTTCAAACAGTTCAGCGAGCGTTTATTTAAACATTTCAACATCCTTTCTTTAGGATTCCGTAGCAAAATAACAAAAAACATAACCCTAATATACTCGTCCTGTCCGTCTGTCTGTCCTTATGACACTCATTTTACTCGGACGCTATTGGGACCATACATGTGAATGAAATTTGGAAGGTAGGTGTATTCCTTGAACCATTATACAGTGGTGTAGTGATTTAAAAAAAAAAATAGGGGTGGGTGCCACCCCTCACATGACACAGTTTAAAGTTGGTCAATTCGGAGATGGTACAGAGCAATCATTCAGTGCATGCGGAGTGTGGGGCGCGCGCGTCCCTAACCTCGCTACCTGAGGTGTAACCCCCAGTCTCTAATTCGAATTCGGAGTCTTTAATTCCAAACCCAATTGCCAAAACCCAAAAATTATCAGTTGTGCATTCTTTTAGATTTTCTAAAAAGATAAAATGGTATGCTACTTGTATAGTTTATAAATTATAACACAAATCTTCTTCACATAATTACAAATATGTATTTATACATATTAAGCATACATACATAAATATGTATGTATACTTCCGGTCACGGTAAGGGAATGAAGATTTTTTATGAAACGTAATTTAAAATTTTGAAATAGTGATTTTGTGGTAGAATAATAAATAGGTTGGCAGTCGGTATACTAATCATATGTGTCGACTAATTGTTTTAGTTATATTACGGTTGGGATTTATTTTAAGCAACTCGTGTAGGCGACATGCTATAAATCCACAGAAATAATAACAACCCGTCCTTTTGTAGTTCCGCACTGCCACCTGTATGGAATTTTATTCGTTTTGGTAGAAAATATTAGTGTGGTTTATATGTATGACACTTTGACAATCACAATGTATTCGGTAAAATATCATAAATAATAATTATGAAAAAGAAATTACTTAGTATTTTTTAAGATTAAACATTTTTTGCGAATTATTTTACTTACATTGGAAGATCTAAACGAGCTTTGTAAATACGAATCATACTGTCTGTGCTTATGGTCTGTGCATTCAACTAGTTCAAACTAATTATTCTGGATGTCGTTTAGTGAAAATGCAAAATAAATAATAACTACAATTGAAAGTACAATAGCGTTTTTTTTTTTATTTTATTTTTGATTCTAAAATTACCTCAAATTCAACGTATAGCTATGTTTTTTGGTAATTTGTTTAGATTTTTGAAGACAGACTATATATATGAGAACAGACGTCTTGGTGATGCCAGTGCCCCAATACAGTACAAGTTATTAGCGTTATCGTTTTCTTAAGATTTAAACGTAATTCAAGTAGTAATCAACAATAATTATTTCCCAAAATTATTTATTTAGTTCTCTCGGAAACGTTTCCGATACTAAAAAGTCGTCGGAAGCATTCGAAGGTTTCGTCCCGAAATGAACTGTCAAATCGGTTCTTTTCGGAAATGTATCGGATTTGTGAATAGCGTTTAGATTAGCGTTTAATTATGTTTTGAACTTGTAAATGAAATAATTCCGGTATACAAAATCCCGGACCTATACAATTTAATATTTTTACGTTAAAATGAATGATGTAACCTGTTTTTACGGGTTGTAAAACGTTTATAGCTAAAATTTAACGCATTTATTATACGAGTATAACGATTAATTCTGATAACTCGAAACCAGTATTCTCACAATAAGTATTATTTACCATAAAATAAGGTCTATAATACCTTATACCGTATCAAACAAAAAAAAATATATATTCGATCTTATGTCTCTAAATAAGACAAAACATGTGTACACATGTACACACAGTGTCCTTGAATGTTAAATGGTCTTTTCAAAGACAATAAGTCGCGAAATCACATGACTTCTAAGATGGCAAAGTAAGCGCCGACGCAGTGTGGGCGTGCGGCCTGACTTGGTCAACGATGACACGGCCGTAAATGGGCATGTCGGATTAGATGTCATTTCTCAATGTACAAGACATATGCTATGTATATGCACTGCTTTTTAAAAAAATGGACAAGTACAAAAAATTTATCAAATACGAGATGCGACTTCGACTCTTACACAGAAGGTTCCGTGTGATATCGTAAATTGGTAAACCAATTACCGTGGTAAGGAGAGGAATGATTAAGTGGTTTGATTACTTGATTCGTTCATTCTTTAATTCTCCTATGAAAATTTTAAATATTATGTATAGTATAACATGGATTAACAAGATGTACCACACTATGCCAAGATTGTACGATTGTGTTCCAGGAAAAATTGTAACAGACGGATAGAGATACACGTATAATCTTATAGGCCCGTATTTAAGAAAGATACTCAAGTATGAATCTTTGCTTGAAAATAGAAAGAAATGTCGCTATTCATGGCATGTAACAGCGTCCTTTTCTAACTGTGGTCAATCAGAGATTCACACTTTAGTGTCGTTCTGGAATACGATTATTAACTCCGTTAACTACATAGCAGATATAATGGATTCACATCATTTTATTATTTTAAATTTAAATTCCGCTTTGTCTGAGATTGCTAACGATTCCTATTTGTCAAACACTTACAACAAAAACAACAGGTATTCCAGAACTATAATATAATAAAATTAATCTCTGTTTGAGAATAGATAGAAAGAAATGCTACGCACTGCATGTAGCGGCATCCCTTTCTAACAGCGGCTGTGTTCAATCAGAGATTCACACTTGAGTATCGTTTTACAATACAGGCCTTATAGTCGACTTTTAACTAGTTTAATGTCACGTCACTGGATACTCTTTCGTATACATCAATTATAATTAATAATATACAAGAAAAAACAAAACCATAAATCGAATCGTAATTTTATTTATTTATGTTAGCTACTTACTACCTACGTAAATAAAACAACGTGTCATATCTTTTTCAATTTGTAACTTCCTTCAATCTCATTCACGTTTATTTGCCTAATAAAACGACTGAACGTTCATACTGTTTTTATCGGCACGCCGAGTTACGGGTCACCAAAAAACGCCCTGATAAATTACCGCTACATAAAAAGTTAATTTCATTACAAAATGTAACGTATTGACTCAGACACGATTCCATTTTTTTTAAACTGATTTCATAAATTCAATTACGTAGTTCTAAGTCTAATGCTTTCTAACAGAGTCAAGATTTGACTTGATTGATGGATCCGCTAAACGTTCTAGCAGACAGTTGCTGTCGACTACAACACTTAATATTTTGTAATCGAGCTTATTTAGTTAAAAGAAAAAACGGTCATATCGATTCGCATACAGAGAGTGCGGAACGATATTTGTAACTTAGTGAACATAGACTATAAATAGCTCCAGACGCCAAATCCCGTGCAGCAACGGGAGGCAAATAAGAAAATCTGACTCGTCTGTACATACGACACACATTTTTATCACATAAGCTGATCAGCTGCTATTTCGTTAGAAAACAGCACCCATACATCTACAATATATTTGATTTTATTCGTCTCACTTCGTAGTTCGGGAGTTGTTTGGAGTTATAAAGGCTAATATGCTTTACGCTACACCGCATTTGGGGAAGCTAGATCATCAAAGCACAACAAAGTCACACCTTAGCATCACTTTTGGCAGTAAGTACTTACATGGATTTAAAGATGGCGAAGTGGAATAAGATAACGACTGATTTTTATCTCACTGCTTATAAAAGTCTGTGTTAGTAAATTTCTAAAATTGATTTCTGAAAATCCATAATACCTAGACTTTCGTCGTGAAAAGTCTGTAAATATATGTAATATATAATAGTTTTTACCCGCGACTTTGGCCGCGTGGTAGTAACTTACAACAAAGGGGATAGCAAAAAAACCCTCTCCATGAAAAAATGCATATCTCTGCCAACTTTCATGGTGATCGGTCAAACGATGTTGGAGTTCAGCGATTAGATGTTCATATCCAACACATCCATGTTTATATTAGCTAGCTGATGACCGCAGCTTCGTCTGTATTTTTCATTTTTAAAATAGCCTATGTTCCCCGGGGTTGAATCTATCTCCATACCAAATTTCATCGCAATCAGAAGAACGGTATGGTAGCCAATAAAATACGAACAAACCAACAAAAAAACATTGTTAATGTTGGTTATTGAACTCTGAAAACGCTACATAACAAAAAAGGACATACATACGTTAATGTTTTATACGCTAGATAATATCTTTTAGAAATGCAAATATCACTTTATACATATTTAGTATTCAAATAAATTCGTTTGAGCTGTAATATTAATTAAGAATGTATTTCATGTCGTGGACTTTTACGAAGGGCATGGCATTGCTATAAACGTTTACTATTTTCTATGGGTCCTTGTAAAAAAAAACTTAAAAAAGATAGCAATAGTTTTTTAATAATTAAAGATTTTTCTTATATATGTTTACGCATAAAAACTAAAACCGCTGTGTTTGTTCATAAATTTGGACTAACTCTCATAAGGTTACAAAAGAGTTATTTAAGTCTTGAAAGTGAAGCAACTAAAGTAGATGGTCCGCCCTTAAATTTTATAAAATTTTTACTGCCAGTTTTTCCGAGTTTCTTTCAGAAATGATTGAATCAATGTGGATGGAACTTTCATTGGAAAATAGATTTTTCTAAGTAATTGTGTATCCTATACTTCAATTGAGTTGGTTTTAGACTAAAAATATTCTTATTTAGTAAATCCATGCAGACGACACAATTATTTATATAATTATTTTGATTATCTGCTCTAAATATAATATCCGTACAAATATAATATTTCTATATGTGAATACGACAATATATAATATGATATACATATAATATAAATAATATACGATTTCGGATTCGTGAATCGCGTATAGAAGAAATCATCGAAAAGTTTCCTATCGGATACGGAAATTTGAGTTTCCGACGTTTGTGAATAACTCCGCAAGTTCATCAATAACAGAAGTGCTGTTCAAAAACATCCTTGCATTGGATGAAGCATCCAATGCAATAATGTTTTGGATGATGTCAAACATTGTTGCAACCGATCATTCAATCTTAAATCATCGGTTTTTCATCGATAGTGTCACCGGCGATTTCACCAGTTGTTTCGACGTTCTTACATTGAAAAAGAAGTTGTAAATAGCAATTTAGAGTCGATATCGTTGTAAAGGTTTAGATTTTCATAATTAAAGATTTTTTTTGTTATTTTGGTTACTTTAGACTATATTTTATATAGTTATCGGAAGTCCAAAAGTCAAAAGTCCAAAAGACTTTATACTTATGTAATTAATAATAATATGTTAATATAATTTAATTTTATAAACTTAATTATACTTAACTTAATTAATTATTATTAATATTATAAACTTGTAAAATATTATTAAACAAGCAAAAAAATGGTCAAGAACGTGTCAGACACGTGTTAACTTCAGTTTCCCTCTAGAAAATGTACAAGTTACATTCAAAAACGAAATAAAAAAATGGAGTCCAAAATAGCCGTTATATTTCATTTTTTGTTTTTCGTTTCTGGGTTTGGTTTACCAATTAACCTTTTTGTTATTGTATCCAACTGCTAAATAGGCGAGAAAAGAAGATAGAATAAATCGTCTTTGACATACAGATTGAAAGACGAACGGACAAACCATTATGTATCTAACTGTAAAGGTTCCGTCATTACCATTTTCATTTCCAACACTAGAATTAATTATTAATAAATTAAATAAAAAGTTTTTGTCAATGTTAATAAAAATATTTAATTTCAGAAGCATAAAACTATTTTCTAATTACAATTTTAAAATTTAAAATTTTTTAAATCATTCCGAAGAATTTTAAAGCTACAAATAATTTCAATACATTATACATTTCAGTTCGAATCAAAATAGTTAAAATGTCAAAATAACTAACTGACACATACAAATATTCTTGGTACAAATTCTAAAAAATCTATACAGGTACCTTATGCTGTAAATAAAAAAACCTCATAATTTACTTCTCAAGGACAAGACGTTCTCGGTCTGATTGTCGTCACTTTGTCGAGAGTCATTATTGTCTATAACGTTTACAGTCTATTGCCATCATTGGCATCACTCTATGGTGTTCATAGAAGTGTGTCAATTTCTTGACACTTGACACCTGGAATGAAGCTAAGAAAAAATACTAAGTACTTCTCTTTTTAAATGGCAGCGGTTACTTAAGTAAATGTTTTTCAAAAAAAATTGTGCTAGTTACTTACTTTTATTTACATACACATAAATATATATTATATAAATAAATGTATATTATATACATATATCGAATGCAATTTATAAAATGCTAACTTTTGACACGAAATTAGTCGTGCGGTATTAATCCAAGATTGATTAATTCAGTAATTTTCGAGTGAAAGAAAAACGAACAAGTAGATAGGCAACATAAATAGTGGACAACATATTTAAAGCTTTATATTATATTTATATATGTGAATATAAACAATTGGGTATTTGAGACAATCTGTAATAATCTGTATAAAAAAATTAAATTGAAACAGAATCTAATCTTACGATTAGATTCTGTTTCAAATTAATAAACGAATTTAAAAGTTTAAACATACAAATAAAATGCTACTAATTAATAACAATTAGACCTCCAGATAATAACAGTAACTACGACAACAACAATGATGTATCTTCACGCTGTATTCCTAATGAGGTACACAGATAGGATGGAGCGCCAAGCATTGTGATCCTTGCATACATTTTTAACCTTTTTTTCTTTTCTTCCTCATAATAATTACTCCAATTGTATGACACCATACTAGGCTCGTATATCGGTACGGAAAGCACTCAATAGCTTCCGGATTACGAGACACTTCAGATAAGTTCATTTTCTAAATTTGTCTGATCGGACATCGGACGCAGGACCCTTGGAATTCGGATATACTAACCATTGAATCAATATGAACGGCCATCTTCCATGGATTTACATTTTATATAGGCGGAAGCATCTGCTTCTCTTTGTTTTTTATATGTCTATAATGAAATGAAATCAAATTCAAACGAAATCAAACTTCGAATACATTCTACATTGGTTTACAATAAGAAATGAAATTTGTCAAAACCGCAAATGTCTTCAAACGAATAATGAATGTTCATCGGCGACATGAAGATCGTTAATATGGTATTCCCACATTTATCTGTGGTTAGGTGTTATGTTGGTGTTATGAGTCAGATTTGTATAATGACGGTAATCAAATTAACACCTTATAAAAGGATATGTGCATTTGTCACATCGAGCCTGAACAGTGAATGAATTTTCAATTGATCGATCATAACATATTCCAACTGTGGATTCCTATGGTTTATCTGTCTGTTTAAATACCGAAAATCGACCTGTAATCATTCCCAAAATTGTGAAAAGTTTATTTGTATGGTGGTCTATTAGTGCAGCTTTATATATTTACTTGCAGTTAATTGTTGAGTTTAACTCGCAATTTCACATTTAACTCGCAATCTTATAATAATAACCCCTATAGAAACCGAATAAGTGCAACAGACTGAAGCGACTTACTTGGAGCCATCAATGGCTCGGCGTGTCAATCGACGTGCGTTGAAATAAAATAGAAAAAATGACAATGTATGCAGTAAAACAGTGATTTTCAAACTGTGGGTCGCGAACCCCCAGGGGGTCGCAAAGCCCTACCGGGGTGTCGCGGACAAAATAAAAAAGGCAATGTTACCTACTTACCTAATACTTTCAGAGCTCTCGCGGTTTCCTTGCAGAGTGTAGGTACCTTAATTTTTTAATCAATAATTTTCTTTCTTTTTGGACCTATATTAATTAAAATTTATACAATATAGGTTCCAAAATAAAGAAAATTATAAACGTAGTCTTTTGAATCACTAACATTTTGTTTGTTTGTGGCCCTAGGGGGTCGCGAGAACTTTTTAACTTGTAATGGGGTCGCATACACAGAAATATAGAAAAAACACTGCGGTAAAATAATGTCATAACACATTAGAAAGACAAAAACGTTTCTAAAATTGCATTCCACATGTCAATATTAGGTACCTTTTAACCCATACGCTGCGTACGTACATATAAATAAGTGGGCTTGTTACGAAAACAAACGAAAATACATAGTATAAAAGATTTTATAAATGAATAAAAAATATTGGTGAATAGTCAACTTATTTTGCATTCCGTAATTCTAAACAAATTAAACACCTACTGAACATTGAAATTATAAAATATTGTTCGATTTCCTTATACGACAAGGGTACATGGTTGCACTTCAATAGGTATGCATATATTACGTAATTAATATATGTATACCTAATAGTAATATTTTAACATAGACGCACCGGAAGACACCTAGAGATTCCTCAGCAACATAATTCCATACATCGATACACATAAAAGTAAACTTGAAGTATCTGTCTGTGATTTTAGAAATAAAGGTTTTTTTCTTAATTTTATATGGTTATTTGCACATAAACAAAACCCAAGACGCTTTTTACATTTTTGTCAGTCTGTCTGTTTGTTTGTCCGAGCTGACCTCCGAAACGGTTGAACTGATTTTGACAGGACTCTCATTGGCAAGTAGAGGACTTTTCAGAGAGCATTCCAGGCTATTTTCTATACCGGAAAAATACCAACGCGGATGAATCCACGGGGCAAAGCTAGTTTAATAAGTAGCTTCTATCTTTTACATCATTAAATATATTCTGATATATAAATAAATTTTATTAACAAATGCGTTAAAACTCCCGACGATTTGAAAGATTGTTAAACGTTATGTTGTAATAATATTATACAATGCTAAGATTTTTCTTTCATCCCACTGGATGTCTTCATGTCCATAATAGGTATGTTCGCATTTAAATGGATTTAATGATGAGTACTTGATTAATGACGATATTTAATGTGGTCACTGACATTTATATGACTTTACTACCTGTTACTAAGACTACGTTCTCATGGTTGAGTCAGATTTACATTTATTTTAGGCTTTTAATTTTGTAGCTCTTATTCTTAATTCTGCACTTGTAAACTTTTGGTGAAGAATTAGAAGAAGAAAAAGAAATAGAATTAGCGACAAAATTACTATTAAGTACTATAAAACATATACTTAAAGCCTAATTCACACGTTAAATTGAACTACAAATTGATTTAATAGTTCGTTCATCCCTGCATTCTTATTTTATGAACGTATTAGTTAAATTAGTTTCATACATCATATTCATAAATAATAAATATATAATATATATTACATAAATAAATATTACATAAATATTAGTTTTAAGTTTGTAAATATTAGCGTTAGGATATGTATGTACTATTTTGTTATTAATAAATTCGGTACATAATGAAAAAAAAAAATTAAATGGGTAGATATTTTTAATTATGTTCAACTGATATCCTAAAATTATTATTCGACATGTTTCACTTGAAAACGAAGCTTCTTAAGAAAAGTCGAAACTCTGTCGCTTACCTCGCATGAAGTATACCTACTTATAGAGAGACACCACAGTGACAGTGAAAAATTTACGATTATATGAAATAGTGGCGTTTTACGAAAGATCTAATCAGCAAATATATTATAGCCTTTACGATTAGTCAGATTATTTTCATTATCAACCAGCGAAAATCACGCAATGGGTTTCTTAGCGAAAATCATATTCGAAACCCTCAGATTAGATGGCACTAGCGGGCAAGCCACACAATCAACATTAAAAGCCGTGTTAACCGGAGATAAGCCTATCACAAAGTGACAATGCAGATAGGTCCGTAACATTTTCGCGAGGAGTGTAACTTTCTATCTTCGATTTATATCTGCGTGACATTTTACTCACAATAAAGTAAACTTTATAGCCAATTATATCGTAAATCATACTAAAAAGTCAATGGAGTTACAATCAATTTTAACAACAATTATAATTGCATAATCTCGCTCATAAAATGTGACTCAAGAGTAGAAGTAATGTTCCTTGCCGTTATTTTTATTAATTGTATTTATCGAGGTATATATTTAAAAAATGCAATTGTTGCAACTTACTAAACATACCTAAAAGTTTTACTTAGTCCGTACATAAGTTAACTTTTTATCTTCACGCTTAACCTAACGAGATCATATAAGGGGAAAGCAGAAGGACACCAGGTAACCACTAGGTACTCGTAATTAGAGAATAGATTGAAGAAATAATTTGTGCAAGCGGACATTTGGACTCAAGACAATTAAATTAGCACAACAGTAACAAAACTCTTGCTTATCGCCTTGCTTTCTTCACTATTGTGTCACAAAAGTTTTAATTAGATCACGTGCAATGAAGGATTTCGTAGTCGGCTGCAGGAACGTTCACGGTTAAAATTTAAGTATCCGGAGATAACTGTTTTGAGAAAATTTTATTTTCTTAGCTTTTTCATGGATAGCTAATAAAATATTAAGTAGTAAGTAATATAAGTATCCATATTGTTCCTGCTGTTTCCGAGAAATAGGAGTGTAGTGTAGATATGAGAATAATATAATCTATACACATGTATATTCTAATTCTAGGCTTTATGTATATTTGTAAAAACAAAATTTGGAAAATTAATAAAGTCTATTGAGCTACTCATTTGCTTAAGAGCCTTACTTCCCTACATAATACCAAGTTATTCTATACGAAATTATTGTGCAGTTGCTTAGCACGTAAATGTAAAGTAACCGAAAATATCCTATGTCTCAAAAACTACATACTATTTGTAAGTGTTTATAAAAATACCTTAAGTTCATCTAATCAAAAATTTCCACTCTGTACTTGAAAAGTTATACAGATAGACTGTCGGACAAAATTAAATTATAAGGGCTCCGTTTTTTGCCATTTGGTTACATAACCCTAAAAAATAACGACCAATGTGGGAATTGACAATAATTAATTGTACCTACATAGAATAAAGTCATCATTTCATCAATTTAAAATTATTTTTTAAAACAAAGAGTAACTGTACATTACAAAAATATTGTTAACCTAAATATTGTGGAATTTTTAACCTCCAACAGTGATAGTATATTGTGTTTTAAAGTTCTGTGTAAGTGAAAAGAATGAAGGAGATCTAAATAAACATGTGTAGCTGAAGTTTTCGCGCTCTTCCAAGAAGACCTTTTTAACTTCAGTAAAGCCTACTATCACTTTAGTGGAGGAGTGTTAGGGACAGTTAATGTTTCTCCAGAAGTTACGTCATTAGGATGATGGTCTTGTAACCAATGCCTTAAGAAATATAAATATATAAACCTAAATATTGTACTCGTATCTATACTAATATTATAAAGAGGTAAACTTTGTTGGTTTGTATGTAATGGATAAACTCAAAAACTACTCAAGCGATTTCAAAAATTCTTTCACCTGTAGTAAGTTACATTATCAATTTATCAGTGAGTAACATGGGCTGTATTTTATTTTCGAGAAAATGTATTTTTACCCGTGCGAAGCTGGGCGGGTCACTAGTATAATATAATTATGTATTTATAACTATTATACATATTATACATTACATACATACTAATATCTGAAACTATAAATAGATATAATTTTATATTCACGCATGCAATCAAAGCAATTCAAAATATATCATTAGCAATGTATTAATCATTCTTAAAAAATCAATTTGTTTTATTTAGAAAGGCTTCGGTTAATATAGTTACCGATTTAACATTATTTGATGTACGGTACAATCCATACATATTTACAATTGTCTGGCGGATGTGATTTGTGACGGCTAGTCTTATGAAATGTTGACTCCTACCATATAAATATCAGTATGAAGATAAAATAAAAGTGCAATAATTATTTATCGGATATCTATTCAGTCGCGTACACATATCGACACATCAGAGATATATGTAGAGATAGGGATCTAGTTCGTACGTGCACAATCGTCCATTCATCATTCATATGTGTGCTATAAAGACATCAATCAGATGCCGTAAAAGATATTGTCCGATCTATTGTTCAAAGTTTGAATCAATCTTGATTTTTATAATATCGATTCAATTTTAAATTAATGAGAAAATATAGACGTTTTATTTTGAAAAAATATTTACAATTCTGCTATAACTTTATATTGAACATTCGTATATCTAATGAGTGGTACAGAAAAATAAAAAAATGCAATTACTAATGAAGTTATATTTTAACTAATGAAGTTTTCATTGGTTATTAAAGAAACGTCAATATGTAACAATTTTGAATTAACTGACGTTAGTTAATGAATCAGTCAAGGATCGATGGAATAGTAAAAGTTGAGATGCGTGCGCGCGCGCAGCTTTGCGTTGCGCAAGATTGCGAGGAAGTTTTAATATCCTTGACTCGCTGTTATCTGGTAATATGGCGCCTTATCGTTGACATTTCGGAACCTGCTAAAGAGGCTTTTAAAAAATATTCTCGATACCGAATTTAGAATAAATTGACCTAAGCATTTTTACCCTTTAATTTATTCACATATTAATCTACAAGGTAAATTAAAAATAAGAAGCGATAATACTAATGATTACGAACTATATATATTTATTACGAACCAAGTCGAATTTGATGTATTTATATTTTATACATACATACATAAATATCCTCGCGATGTATCCCTAATAGGGTAGTCAGAAAGAATGGAGCGCCAAGCATCGCGGTCAATAAATAACTACTTCAATTTAACTGCAAAAATTGACTAAATATTTCAACATCAATACTAGACTGCACCAATATTATAAAGAGGTAAAATCTGTTTGTTTATATGTTGGGGGTAATCTCTGGATAAGTAAAATAATTTTTATAGAAGTTAATCCCTACGTTTTATTTCGATAAAAATAAGTTTTCAGTTATAAATTTCAATATTTTTAAATTGAGTCGGAAAAAAGTGCTGTTTGGAGTTGCTTTATCAGCTGTGCTATCAAATGGTTTGTATATACTTGAAAATAATGTACCACAAAAATACGAGGTTACAACGCCATAGTAAAACCTTTACATACATTTAGATAAACACTACAGTAATTATTTCACCTACGCGAGTGAACAACGTAATCATGAACGCGACATAGTACATATTCCACTTGGGTTAAATCGCGGGCGCATATTTTATAAATCTTGAATCATAAAGAAATAGTCAATTCACGAAAATAATCTATAGTCTATACATCTACAGTCTGTGGTTTCATAATAAAGGATAAATCTTAAGCATTTTTTTTTTATGAAAGAAGGGGCAAAAGAACAAGCGGGTCAAATGATGGAGAGTGACTATCGCCGCCCATGGACACCCGCAACGTCCGGGGAATCACGGGCGCATTGCCACCTTTACGGAAATAGGGAAAGGAAGGAAAGGAGGGGGAGGGGGTGACCAAAACTCTCACTCACCGAACGAAATACAACAGCAATAGATGTTGTTATTTCACGCCGATATTCTATGAGAAGGTGGTATTTCAAAACGGCTCAACCGATTTTGACGGGACTTTCATAGGCAGGTAGAAGACTTTTCAGAGAGAAATCTAGGCTACTTTTGATACTGGAAAAACACCAAATTTAACGAGGACAAAATCGCGAGGCACGACTAGTTTAATAATATCATAAGTAGCTTCTATCTTTTACGTCTTTAAATACAATATTTTATTCTATATAAATACATTTTATTTTAAATATATTACAAGTGGCGATGATTTGAAAGATTGTTATATTTCATTTGCTTAATCAGAATTGAATTGTGGATATATCATTTCATAGCTTTGATTTCACCTTGACACGGGATTCCATTTTATTTTAATTGTATTTGAAGAGTTTTTGTTTCTTTGGACCAACGTTTTGGCCTCAGGGTCTTTAGTGAGCAATGATATTTGTTTAGCAAAATAATGCAGCAATTGTTATGATATTCACATACTGATGTTACAAAATAATAAATTTTTATTACTTTTCATAAATCTTTTTATGTGGGAATGAAGACAGATTCCAGGCATATACGTCAAATACGGGATATTAACGCGATCACCTTTTATTTTGACTTGACGTTTCTCAAGCCGTGGTCTCAAGTAAACTTACTTAACAACAAGTAGTGAGATAAGAAGAAACGTCTACAATAATTAAATTTACGTGAAACACTACATACGGATGTACACTCACATTCTACTATGCACATTGCACTTCTTTTTCTCGATCCATCTTTTATCAGAGGTTGACAAGCATATGGCAACATTACGAATATCCTCGCACTGGAAACTCTAGATGCTGTTGAATGGCTCTACTTCATCGACTCTATCCGGGTCCATAAGACGGAAACGTGATATCCTACTACTTCTATGGCCAAGCCTCCAGAATTGCACGTTCATATACCCACGTTTAAGTCCTTGAAATTAAACTGACCTAATTCAGAATTTCACAATTCTTAGTTATAATAAAGAACCTAGAAATGTCCCAAATATTAGTTGCAGTACGAATCCGTCTATTTACTCTATTTGATTACTCTATAAATAAATAGTGCGAAGATCATATTACCTACTTTATTATATTTACCTATTTCATTCAACTATTGTTATTTTATGTGGATGCATTATCATTTATCACAAATAAAAATTTTAAACTTTTGCAACACATTGGAAATTTTGACGGCAGGGATCTCAATGTTTCTAAGTGACTACAAAATGTATGAAAGTGATATTAGGTAACCTGATTCTTCATTTCATTGACTTCAATTTGTCATTTGTGTTACACGATTGGTTAAATTTTGTAACACAAAATAGAATATCTAAGAAACCTCTTTTAAAACAGATATTTACATTTTTTGGAGCAACGGGACCGATTTATGTTTCTAAATTTTCTGCGTAGTTTAATCTAAACATATTCTTCAACATGCAGTTGGATTCTTTGAATTTAATTATAATTTTGAAAATAAACGAAAATAACTGCTCTTTCGTATTTCCGTAACCTCGCGCGCGCACGTTTGCATAGACCAGAAGGTCTATTTTGGATTAAATTATTGTTTATTTTAAGAACGCGATAGAAATTCTTTCACGCATTCATTATAAAATCTTTCTAATAAAAGCGCTATTGTGTCGTCGCTCCGAATGGACGAGATCTGCTCACGACGACGTTTTCATCTTATAACATATCTTCACGCTGCATCCCCAACGGGGTAGTCAGAGAGGACGGAGCGCCAGGAGTCGCGATCCCTACACACCTCTTTCGCTTCCTCAAACTCATCATTCTGTTCACACATTTTCGCCTAGGTATACGAGTGCTTTTGACATTTCTGTCTGCTAACACTCTGGCTATTTGATCTTCATAAGTCAGCCTTGGCTGGTCTTCCTTGGCTTCTTTTACCACTCAATTTCGCTCTGTAGATTTTCTTCGTCGGTCTTTCATCGCTCATTCTTTCATCTTATGGTTGATAAATTAAGTTTAATTCATTAAAAATCGATCTTAAATATATATTTTGCAGTCTAATATTAAACCGAGCATCATTTTTTTTATTTTATGAAAGTATTACACAAGTGCTTTAAGTATGAAATGAAGTCAAATGCGTTACATTGTTCACTGCACGAGCGTCGAATTAGAAGTGAGCCAGGTGTGGTCCCCGAGCCTCAGTTGAGCGTATCATAACGATTGTTTCGAATATTCAATCTAGTACTACAATAAGTACTAACATAGATAGCGTTGTAAAAAGGTTATATACTTGAAAGACAAGTAGGTTTCTTATGTTATGGCGCAGAGCTTTGCTAAAACTGGATTTGGCACAATTTCCACGGGAATAGAATAAAAGGGCATTACGGATAATATAATCAATCATTGCCTGTTCTATGAAATTCTTTATGACAATGTACTAAATTATGTAATAGGTGGTATGATTCAAACTTGTCGCTACATTTCGAACTGTTCTTGTTTGTAGCGACATGTAAGATATTTACTGATATATTACTGCAAAGTTATCTGAGACTACATCTTTTGCTTTACAACTGTTTTCATCAATTGAAGCGCACTTAACATGTATTTTTTTTTGTTTCTGAGAGGCGAAGAAATCCCCACGGACACTCAGCCGGATTCTACGCCGACTGAGTAGTGTCGGACTCGAACCGACTAAATAAACCCCTCTTTGCTGTTAGCCCTAGTGGCTTTTACAGCGTCACCGGTCGCGTTGGGGCGAGCGCTAAAGGCGCCCTGCCAGATGGTCGACGGCCTGAAGGTTCCTCCAGCCGAGGGATACCTCGTATGGAGGGCAGACCTCGGGCTAAAGGCGTCGCCAGGGGAGCTTTCCTAATCTGCGTGCATTTTAACAGGCACAGTTTAGGTGGCAAGCGTTATGATACAGGCAGAGTTCATAAGAGCCTTAGAAATCGAAGTTACTAAAAGTTCACAAATTGATAAATAGGTACCGAGGCGTTGAGGCTTTACCACAGCATTGGAAAGCACTTGTTAACAACGCCAACTTGTAATTAACAAATAAATAAATAAAATACGAGTAGACACTTTTTAATTTTATTGGTATAATTGTACCGGCACATTTGACAGACGATCTATAAATTGGAATCGACCTCATACCAAACTTATACGTAAATTTCAGATTAAAGTATTAGACTGAAAGATTTCTTACAACAAAATTACAGTATCTATACTCCATTGTTACAAAATACAAGTAAATAACTTTTGAATTTAAACGCCTCTGAAATTGAGAATATTGTTTGTTTGAATCTAGAAAGTCTATAAAGCGTCCGTATATCGATTGTTTGAAAAACAGGAATTACGAGAAAGTGGCAACAAAGGATCGCGTTATAGTCATCATAAAAACCATTGTCTTGAATTCCTACAAAGAAGGAATTAAGGTGTTATAATTAAATCAATTAACTTTGAATATCGTTAATCTAACTAAAAGATTAAATAAAAAAAATGAACAATAATTCTAATTAATATTTACTCGCGATTCAGCTAAATAACTTGAACTTTTTTAAGTTTTTATGAATATGCAAATAATCATAGTAACCCACTATTTTGATTATAAGTTGAGCTATAATAGATGATACCACCCACTTCAAATAAGGGCCTAGAACGAAATAATGCAATACGTTAAAAATATTGGTATGTCATGTTTAAAAATATATCGTAGGATATATAAGGCATTATATATAACATATATAAGGCATTTTATCGAAGCAGTCATATACTTATTTCCAGTGTTAACGAAAAGAATTACGAAGTTTTACGAATCGTGATAATTAGATTAGTTAAAACTACGATCTTCAGCAGTTCATCTTCTCTGTTGACTTAATTAGAGATATGACATGTCGAGGAAGATAATTTAGGGAAAAAATTACTAATCTTATATCTATAGTATAATGATCTGTGAAAGGAAATATTAGTGTTTTCCGTTTTAAAATCCACATCATTAACAAGCTATGTACACAAGGCTTACATAACTGCAATTATACACAATGGTAACATTAACATGACATAGTTCACCAAACTGTAATTTGTGCTAATGCTTACATCTCTGAAATCAAAAAGTCAAGTCACTCACCTAGCGGATATTGCAAAAAAGTTTAGTTTACAATAGTGTCAAAACAACGGATGTACTCTTATAATTCCACCCATGACCGATCTGATTCGAGTTTACTATTGTTGCTCGATCAAGGACGTTCGCAGGATCTCACTATTGGGGTAGGGTACATCACTAGCGAGCACAACACAAGTTTAGTTTCAGATACCGGCCAGTCTTGCGTAGAACGCGGCGCAAAACACGCGCTTACATTGACTTAAACATAAACAAACGAATACCGAATACGATTCGATAAAAACGAATAAATTTTTAATTATCGAACATAACGGGAGATCCAAATTCTACTAAAAAATAGTATTTGAGTGTTGTACTATTTATCAATCCGACCTATAACCTATCGATTATTTAATATAGAACAGTGCAATTGACATTTACACATCTTACGTATTTTTAAATAATTATAAAGGTTAACTCAGTATGTAAGTGAATGTAGTTTCATGATTTACTCGATAAATGGAATAACAAGAATAATCTATGTAGGATTTAAGGCCGTACTTACGGTAACAATAAAACAAAAATGTATTAATAGATCGAAAATTTAATTTATTGTTATCATTCTTAACAACTAAATTTCTTGTTGTAATACTCTTTATTTTTTATGACCACTCAAAGTAGACAACACGTGCAGGTAGTCGCATTACTCATTGTATGTTTTTCTAATTTCAGAGAGTTGTGTCAAAATCCTCGAACCTAATAGTGAGATATGACAATAGTCTGAGAATACTGTTTCGTAGTGAGTGAATCAAAGTGTCGCCATGAGTTGTAAACATTTTTTGTTGGTGTGTGCAACATTATCTTGTTTTTGTATTGCAACTGTCGCGGCGCAGGTGAGAGTCGAATTTTGCTAAATATTTCTTTTTTCGTTAATTGATTTCACAACGTTTATTATTTCAAAATGAAAATGAACTGAGGTTAAATTCGTACACCTGAAATTTTGTGCAGCTATGCATGACATTTTAACTATACTCGTCTGATAACGACTTAATGTAATTTCGTTTGATTTCATTATGGATGGTCAATAAGAAACCTTTTATGGTTTTTTAAGAAGTATTGATTTGTTCTCAAAGTCGTATTTAGTACGATATTTATTATTTATGCTATTTCTACAACATATTTTTGTGTATTGTCTTTAACTAATCTGTTGTAAACATATACCTTAAAAAAATATATATATTGTAAAATTTCACGAGTTGTCAGTTTTCAATATTAATAAATCAGATTTCACGGTTAGGCCATCAGAAACAATTGAACGAAACGTGATTGAGCTATGTCGACTTTACAGATATTTCAGAAATAAAATCTGTATATGTCTTAACCTCTGCACCATAGAGGTTTCGTTAACGTTATCATCGTTTAATTTGTGCAAGAAAGAAATACCATACAAAAGACTTAAACGAACTTGCATATACTGCGAAAGTCCTTTAATAAAATCTACCTATTCATTCATTTAAAGATTAATAATATACAAGTGACAAATATTGAGTATATTTATTTTTAATTTGGCTCATCAAAACTATGTCAAAAGGTTACCTCGTCTGCTCGTTACGTAAATATTATATATTTTCAATCCTCGCATAAATATCTTAGTGTATTGTAACGTTATTAAAAGTCAAATTAAAAGTTTCTTTTGTATATAGTTTAATTTGTCAATGTCGTTGAACTCTGTAAAGTACTTTATTTTTTATGATGCGGTAGATCTAAGAAAAAACCCTAAGAAAAGAGATGATGACCTTCGGTCCATCTCTCAGTCGTTTTTTTTTTCAAAACTATACACTATGGACTATGGTGATGAGTTCCGTACCATTTTTTTAAAATGATTAACTTTTAATTTATTTTCTAGAGATCCGTAATACCTAGGACTCTCATTACATTTTTCCTGTAAACTTCGAGCAATAGTTTCATTTTCTCTAAAAAGTTTTAGGTCCAATGACTTTCGAGATGGGGAGAAATGGTAAAGTCGATATTGAGTATCCAATTACCCTTTCTTTAATTACGCTATGAATAGTAAAGTATTAAATAATACAAAGTATGTATATGGGTCGACAATATGTAGCTTCTGAGAGTATCAAATGTGACATTTGGACCAACTCTAATGATTTTATAAAAATTTCGTAATTCTCTTAATACTAACGACGACCATCCCGTTACATAATATTAATACATTTTATTGTTTGTATCGAAGAGCCTCAAGTTTCTCCGTTGTCGAGCATCACGTGCTTTACGTATTTAAATGTCAATAGAGTCGTGTTCTGTTATTATTACATTGAGCGTTGTTACATCGACCTAGTGTTAGGTAAAACCTGTTCAAACGCATAGCGTTGCGGAATGCATCTCCGTTATGCAAATTCGAGATGTTATGTGCACAGACCAAACAATGTTAAATTAACAAAATATTTTCTTTTAAAAACACAATTTCCAATCGCAAACTTATGTTTGGATATTTTTATATACAGCGATTACTAGAAATTAACTATACTGCATGTAACACAACCTATAGAGACAAAATATCGGACCATCTTATTCACCACTGCTCGGTTTATTTACATTATATAACAAGAATCAACTCTCGCTCGCATTAAGCAGTACATAATCAATACTGGACCTGAACATCTCTGTATATTCCGACAGATATTTAAAATATTTAGGTAATGGCTTATTGTTCTATTCGGTGGTGTGGCAAAAACAGCAAAAAATCAAACTATAAAACAGAACGCAGTAACCGCAACAATGTTTAGACGTAAATTGTTTTCATACAAAATAAATGACATTGGCGCAACATAGGTTGAGTGCTCCATGCTTTACTGTAATATTATTATGTAAAATAAAATTTTTAATAGAAATTACAGTTTTTTTACAATTAAATAACTTTCAATGTAATATGTAATTTATGGTTGTTCCGATGTGTACATATACATATATCATAACACAATACATTACATAATATATAGCACCAGCTTTACAAGCTGAGGATGAGTGATACACATATACAAAGCAAGTTACACATAAACATTAAAATTACAAAATGGTACATTACTGAACGTAATATCAGGAGATCTATAAAACTTAGGACTTTTGTTATACAATGTATTTCCTGAATCTTTTAGTTATTGGTTATTTATTGTATAATAGGTCAGTTAAAGAGTTTGAAAACTTAGTTTGTTCCTTCTTCAATTCTTCTACAAATATTTAAAAGTTGCGACCCGCCCCAGCTTCGCACGGGTAGATATTTTTTTGAAAATAAAATGCAGCCAATGATACTCGCTGATAATGTAGCTTTAAAAATGTTTGAAATCGGTTGACTAGGTTTTGAGTCTATCCATTACATACAAACAAACAAAATTTACCTCTTTATAATATTAGTATAGAAAAATAATTATTGCAACATATGTGGAGTAACAAGATGTAAGAATATGCCACAAAAGTTTGTGCGTTACACAGTTTCGGAGTAAATCGATTATGACAGATAGACGAGCGAAAGTAATCTTAGAAGAGTTCCATTTTCCTTATAAGGTACGAAACCCCAAAAAAAGAAGAAATTAACCCAGTTTACAAAAAACTCGTTAATACGAAGCCAAAATTCATGGCCTCACTAAAAAGATTGTTATTTCTGATATGATATCTGTTAATTGCATTTGCCTTAATATTTACATGTAATTGAGGAAGGATGTATATGTATAGTCTTATTAATATAAAGAAGTTGTTAAGGGAAACGAACAAAGAACAACAAATAAAATATGTAATTATTTTATCTGAGCTAGCACTTGAGGTTATCGTGTGTTAAAGTTGTAAACATTTATTGCGCGTTAATTTGGAAAATAATGTTATTCGGTTCAAATAAATAAAAATAGTAAATATCCATTTCTGAGTTGTAAACTGTTAAGAACTACTGTAAATATAAATATCGATGTTGTACTCATAGTACTTTTTTTTTTATACATTTCAGAAAGAGTAAAAAAATACTGGTGTCTTTTTATTTATGATAATTTGTTTTTCATAGCAGTATTTTTCGCAATTATTATATCAGATAATTACACAATTGTGTGACTTCGAAGTAACCTCTAGGTTTGTACCATAGGTGCTACATAACGAACTGGGAGAGCACTCAACACCTAGACACCAAGACAATTTAGAAAAAATGTTAATTTAATTTAACCGTGAGTAGGAAGCGGGACGCCGGCTTGAAATGTAGATGAGTGATACACATATACAAGAAATGTAATGCGTTATTTTTTATTTCCTATTTTTGTTTAAACTTTTAGCTTCCAGGTCGCAAGTCATATAATTTAACAAACGACCCGCCCCGGCTTCGCAGAGGTAGAAATTTTCGTAAATAACCCTCTATTTTATATAGTAATACGTAAAAGATAAAAATTGTTACTGTGGGTTTTCCTTAGGAGTTAGACATATACCGCCGCGGACTTCTCTGTACACCTATTTATGATATACAATTTCGTAGTACATTATTTTGATCTATCTCGTTAGGTTTAGCCAGCATTAGCAACGTAAGGCCTTAAAAATATGTTTTTTACGGCATCATTATAAATCATTGAAATTCTCGGCTTATACAATTTAGAAGAAGATAGCAGATTAGAAGATTAGAGATTTCCAAAATGGTTCCAAATTCGAAAAAAAGAAGTTACCGAAAATAGTGCAAAAATGTCTATCTGATAAATGGAAGAGAAAATAGATGAAAATAAGATAACACTGAATAAATTTATAAAGTTGTATTCGATATTCATATCGTTAAACTAGATTAATAATATATGATTAAAAAAAAATATATCTGCTACAGTTATGTAGATACCTACTAAATAATTTTTTTTTATTTTTTGACTCGCTAGCTTCGAATAGCCTAGATATTCTTTCAACGAGCGACGGTATCGCTGTTGAACTCTGTAATTCTCTGAGATCATGCACATAATGATATACGTATTTCTCGAAATATCTTATACTTATAATAGATTGTATTTACGCAATATCATGACCTATGACTATTTAATTAGTACAGTACGTTGACAATGCACTAAATAGATAAATAAATTAAATAACAATATGTTTTTTTTTGAACATGAGTATATTACGTCTCAAGGTTGCACAGATTCTCTTTTATTTTATTTAAAAAGACCTGTCGATTACAAAATTTTGTTTATTAGAATTAAATTCTACTAAAAGGTGCAACAATAATTACGACAGTAAGAAATAATTAGGCACATCACAATGTATTGCTAATGATTTTAGGTACTAATGAGTACTTTAACGTCCAGTTCCTGCCCTATAACAGGCTACAATACAAATACAAAAATACAAGTAAATGTCTCGAATCTGACTACATTATGTATTTCAATTCAGTATTAGTAGATCACTATTACGTGTCTTTTGAAACCCACACAATATAGATTGCATTACATGCAGATGGCCGCGAGCAACTACTTATAAACAGTGATCGGAATCATGTGTGTGATTACTATCAAAAGTATAGACATGACAGGAGAGACCGGAAGAAATTCGGTACCTTAATAACGAATGTGAATACGTTACTAGGATTTCGAGCGAGGATAATTCTAATGCTTATATACAAAACCTTTCTCAGTAAGATCTATGTTACACTTACAACAATTTATGACAGAAAATTGGTGACCTAAGTAAGTAAATATAACAATCGTTATGATTGTCGGAGTCTATATTTTTCGCAATAATAAACAAATTTTGGCAACTTTTACTAAACAATCAAATAAAAAATCCCGAGATTTGAGTCACGTCCCTACTTTTATAGTAACCGCCCATGATTCTGATCACTGCTTATCATCTCAATATTTAAGTCGAGATAATCTAGTCAAGTGTGAGTTATTGCCTCAAGTTTACACATTACACAATTTAAGTGCCCTCTTAGATATTATTATCGTGTCGTCCCTTGATCACGTAACCAAACATGGTGAAATTAGCGCAGACGTCTTTTGCTATCATGATCTCATCTTCCTCATCCATAAAATCCGTCCTGCCAAACATAAGCCAAAACTTCTTCTACTTCGCAGTGTACTTCACTTGGAATTAGAGGCTGCGTGAGGACGGCAATAGGCTTTACTGGTTCGTTATAGACAATGCACCATCAGTTAACGAACAAGTTTATCTGTTTAATTTGCTCCTCACGCAGCCTTATGATGCTCATGCTCCTATCCGACTGAGTCAAATATTTTCCTTGGCTAACAGATGAAATTAGGAATGTTATGGAAGGTTGAAACCGTGTTAGAACTAGATTCAAGGCCGATCCATGGGACAGGAATTGCGATAATTACAACAGGACAAGGAATCGCTGTGATACTTTGATTAGGGATGCACAACAACGCCATATTCATAACTCTGTAGAAAATGGTAATCCAGCTAAGGTCTGCAAATTTCTTAAAACATTAGGGATTGGTAAATTACACAGCAACTCAGTTTCGATTGACCTAGATTTAATTGCCATTTTTCTACGTTGGCGTCTCTTGATGCTAACGTTAAGGTTAATGCACTGAATTCTCTTTTACTGCACCCTTTACTCTAAATGAGTTTACCGATTGCGATGTTAAGAAGAACGTACATTCCATCACTTCAAATGCTGTTGGTAGCGAATGCGTTGGTCGTAATATGATCGTTCCTCCTCTTGACTTTCTTACTCCTATCATTACCAAAATTTTCAACCGTTCCATTTTCACTGGCGTATTCCCTCGGTGTGGAAATCTGCACATGTTATCACTCTCCCCAAAAAATCTTAACCCATATCCAATTTTGACTATCATCCCATCTCTATCCTCCCGTTCCTATAGAAAGTTCTCGAAATGGTGGTACACCAACAATGTCTCTCTTCTCTAAACAAAAACAATCTCCTTAATCTTTTCCAATCTGGATTTCGTGCAGGACATAGTACAGCTAGCGCTCTCGTAAAGATTAGTGATGATAAACGTTTGGGGATGGAAAATCGACAGCTCACAGTGCTTACTCCGCTCGATTTCAGCAACGCATTTAATACTGTTGATTTCGAAATGTTGCTAGGATTATAACGTTCTGTTACAGTATCTCCAACGGTTATTGATTGATGTTGATGATTATTTTTCTTTATGCCGCGACATTTGTACCGGTGTACCGCAGGGTGGCATCTTATCTCCTGTACTTTTTTCCGTCTTTATTAATACTATATTCACTTTTCTCTCTTCTTCCTATCATTTCTATGCAGACGGTCTCTAAATTTATACACAAGCCGCCTGTAGATCCTTGCGTGATCTATCGGCTGCCATTGATGACATGAATGCTGACCTTTTATAACTATCTAACTGGAGTCATTGCTTTAGTTTGAAGGTAAATCCTTCAAAAACGCAGGCGATCATCATTGGCAGGTCGGCGCTTGTCTCGGGGATTGACTTTGAACGTTTGTCTCGGTTCACTCTGGAAGGTACTCATATTCCTTTTTTTAGAATTTGGGTGTTATTTTTGACATGTGTCTATCATGGAAACCTCAGATCACCGAGGTTAGTAGGAGAACGTTCGCAGCTTATAATTCCGTCAATCGGTTACGCAATTTCTTTCCAATTACCACCAAAATATCTTTAACCCAATCTCTTCTTCTTCCACTCCTAATTATGCAGATGTTTGCTATCCTAATATTACTATGGAATCCTTAAACAAGCTTGAACGTCTGCAAAATATGCCTAGCCGTTTCATTTTCAATCTGCGTAAATTTGATCATGTCTCTACTTTCTGTTTCCGACTTAAATGGCTATCCATCCGTCGTCGAAGAGAAGATCATGTCGTGTGTCTTTTGTACTCTGTATTATGCCTTACTACTGCACCATCCTATCTGAAGCATCGTTTCGTTTTTCACCCCTCTACTGTTAATCGTACTCTTCGACTCTCCTGCACACTCACTCTTAACATTCCTAATCATACTTCTAATTTCTATTTGAACTCCTTTACTCTACAAGCTTGTGGAATGTACTGCCTGATTCTATCAGATGCTCTCCGTCCGCTGATATTTTTAAAAACGACTCAAAGAACATTTGTTGGCTATTTAACTTTCATTGTAAGTTATGCTTTCTCGTCTAATTAGTCATAATATGTAGTATGTATAAATGATATCCTATGTGTTGGTATGTTTATGTCATTTGCATGGTTTTGTATTTATGTAAGTATATATGATTCTGTATGTATGTATAATGCTATGTGTTACATCTTATATATTTATGTATCTATATTTAAATATTATGTGTATTTATTTATTTTACATAATATGTATATATTATATTGTTTTATCTACATTATTTACATATATTTCTACGGTACCGGCTTCCGTTTTTATAGACTTTGTCCTGTTACCCCAAAAGTTGCCTGAAAGAAATTGCTGTTCAGCAATAAGGCCGCCTTTTGTATTGTAACTACATTTTCATTTTTCTTTATATTTATTTAATTGTGGTGCAATAAAGTGTTTTGTATTGTATTGTAATTTATAAGAAAGTCGACTATAGCAGACGGACAGATGCGTGAGTGAAGATAAAAGGCTCCCGTTTCTCTTTTTAAGGAACCCTAAACTTCAGGCTTGATGTCGTTGCTCCATACTTCGTGTCATAATATTTATTTACGACTTTATAACTATGTCTTTTATTATTAATGTGAAAAAATTTGCAATGAACAATGCGTGATCTTTAAGGTTTATGGGACATTAACTTGTATATTAATAAAAGTCGTTGCGACGGCCGTTCGATGCAAATTTACTATGCGGCGAATCAATTTTGCATTGATTGTTACGAAATTTTATAGTATTTTTGGGGATAATGTAACGGGTGGTTAAGAAATGCAAACAACTGTATGAAAGTTCATTAATGAAAACAATAACGCGATATAACGTTATTCTTATATTAGTTGGATGACATTGAAGAAAGGAATGCTTAGATGCTTCGGGCACATAGAAAGAATGAGTGATGAAATATTAACGAAGAAAATCTACAGAGCGCAAGTGAATGGTATCAGAAGCCTAGGAAGACTAAGATTGACTTATGAAAATCAAATAGCCAGAGTGTTAACTGACGGAAATGTCAAAAGCACTCACAAATCTAGGTGATAGTGTATAAGGAGAATGATGAGATTTGAGGAGGCGAAAAATATATTTAAGGTATACTGTAAGAACCGCGATATTTGGCGTGCTATCATCTCTGACTACCCCGTTAGGGATGCAGTGTTGTATATGTATGTATATATATATCAAGCAGGAAAAACCAAATCCTTCTAATATCAGTTTTGCTGTCTGTCTGTTCGTTTGTTTAAGTCGATTATCTTGAAAACTGCTTATGTGTAGCACAATTTATATGTTTCTTCGTAATTATTACAGGTGACAATATCGAGAATTTTTTTTTTCGTTCCCATGAGACCCGAAATATAGCGTTTGAAGCCGTACCGAGAAAGGACATTATCCTTCTAAAAGCAATATTATTTTAATTTTATGTAACACGATATTCGAGTTACCAGCTCATGAAATGACCATACATTCCCTTTTCTAAGTATTCTCATAATTCTAAGTCAAAAAGTCTGAAATATGTATGTACAGTTCGTTTTATATACTTTTGTAAAGATTTAGTAAATCTAAAATAATATCTAGTTCCTATTTACAGTTTATAAGCGTGCGGGTCAATTCTTTCGTGTGGTAAAAGGAATCTACGGCGTACAGGTCCGACTTATACTTGCCCGGTTTTTAGGATTCCATAGCCAAAATAGCGAAATTGGAACCCACATATTTTTTTCATTTCTATCCATCTGTCTGTCCCTAATTCACAGAACACAGCCTATTTATTTCGTCACGTTTACATTCATTACGAGGTGTAATTTGGTAGGTTCAGGGAAATAAAGCCATATGTGCATTTGAATTTAAATCTTGATTCTTCTCTATGTTGAGGCGTCTGATGCCAGCTCGTTTATTTATGTGTTTCCTTCTGAAAATGAGCGTCATGTGTGTGTCATATACACATGACATTATGTTGAGTTGGGGTCCATTTCGCTTCTACAGTGTTTACCTCTTGTTAAAAATTGTATAATATAATATTAAATTGTATATGTATATAATTGTATAATATCGTACTTGTGAGCAGTTAATAAAATGATTTATCTATACTTATACTCTATGTATCTCACCCAAAACCAGAAACAATAATATGTAATATTTTCAGAAACACTTTTTAATTGTTATTAGAATAATGTACTTATTAGGGGATGGATGGCATTGACAGCTGCGACACCGTTGTCATTGTACTCGTATTATGTAATTTTGATTCATATAAACTAAAATATTGTTATCTGAAAAATATGTAAAACTGTGAATAATAAACTATTGCTATTAGAAATAAATAACGGGTATTTTGGACCCCAGTTTTTTCGTAATTTAAGTACATACCTGATCCGTAGTTGCTCCGGATCCATAAATTACTACGTATGCGACATCGCGCTTAGCTGTTTCTCTTTATTAAAGACTGTAGAATTTTACACAAATGTTCGTATGTTTTTGTGAAAACAGTTGCTCAAAATTACCTATAGTTTCGTTTCATGATATCGACTCAGATGTCACGTACCGAGTACATTCTCTTGTCAATTATGACATAATTTATTATTTGTACGATACAATACTTACCATACAAATAATTTCATAAATTCTTATGACCTTTCACCCGAAATAGTGATTACAACCGATGAAATTACTGCGACCGTGCGATCGATGCTATAAATAATAGCGATTTGTGTTTTCAAACTGTTATGTAATTTAACAAATTACCTGTAGGTGTTGCTAACGATAGCGCATTGTTACATTCGTGTTTGTTTGATAAACACATAGAATACTTATGTTGTTGTATAAACTAGAAACTACGTCTTTGTTGTATCTGTTCTAAAATATGTTTAGTTCTTTTTTGGTTTACCTATCAATCTATTTATATACATTTAAGTAATACAGTTGTTAATGACCGTAATTGTACACTGAAACTCTGGAAAAATTACACAAACGAAAATGACCAAAACAATAATGTTTTATATGATATATCAAATCAATGTGCAACAACAGAAAGTCTATTAGTTTGGTGGACTTGGCACCGACTTCAGTAACACTCAAATTTAATTCTATAGGTACGTGTATCGTATTTATAAAGTTATTTTAATTGTACTTGAGTTTTGATTAGTAAAGGATAGTTATTTTATACTTTTCAGTGTTTTTTTGAAGGCGGTTTAATTTTTTTAAATAAAATTTTGTTCCATCAAATCACACAAATAGCATACAAACACAATTATTTACGTACCTACATACGGTACTAAGTAATGAAGTTCACAGATCTACTTATTATGTGCATTGTACGTATATTCCCTATCCCGAAGAATAGTGCCGAGAAAGAACATACATATTATGGCTAATGACGATCAAGTATACTTAATCAAGCCCGTCCAATTTGCATGAAACGAAAGTTGCTTGAAGTAAACTTGATCGTGTGTGGCCGTCCAAAAACTAATCGTGACAATTGGACCGCCTGCACAAACGACCAAGGTTTTTTTTTTTTTTTTATTACCGCAACCCCTAGCGTGGGCAATGCCAGGGCCCTTTTCTTTCTGACATACCAGTTCTCACATTACATTCTATCTCTGGGTATAGACTCCCTTTCATCCTCTACTTTATTCCTAACTGTTGATTAGCTAACCTGAAATATCTTTATTGCATGAAGAATCAATTTCTTACTGCTAATACATTATATAACATTGTCACTTATACTATGCTTAACCTAATCCTACATGCTAATATCACATTTATTTATCTTCTTACTTACTATCTTAATGCATATCTTATAGCTATTTCAGTTTTTCCATATATTACTACATTTCTATAACTATTATTATTACAGTATCATTGTTTACATAAAAAAAGAAAAACGACCAAGGTTACTTTATGTAACCTCCGCTTCATGCAAAATGGACGGACTTGATCAAGTATACTTGATCGTCAGTTGCCAGCATGACGAAGGCAGAAAAGGAAAGAGATGTATATTTTTTTTTAACGGAAGCAGAAAGGAAATGGAAACGGAAATGTGCACTTGTGCTGAAAATATGTTGAAAATCTATTATAATTGCAATTACGAAAAACGAACCTAACAGAGTTATTATCGAAGTTAACTTTGCTCTCACAAATCCCTTATAATTTCCTCGCGACACATCTTTCGAATTACTATTGATTCCGTTATGTCTACTTGTTTCCGTTACAGGAAAAATAGAAGCGAATTTTCACAGCGCTACACTGAGACAGAACCCCCAGTCTAGAATGATGTCTTCCACGTCTCATTTAACTTCTGTGTTTTAAAATTCTACTGCAAAAAACTATTGTTATTAAAATAAACAAAAGAAATAAATCGGAGTAATAACCTTCATGAACTCATTATACTACTTGTGGAAAGTACTTTTTTTTATTCTTATGTCTGACGTTTTATCAGTTTCAGGATCTTATTTGCACATAGATGAAACTAAATGCCAAAAATTTTTATATAACTTACAAACAATCGAAATTCAACGTCACGATTCTTATTTTTATCGACATTTACGTTATTGATTGGGACATAGGAATCAATTTCATAATTCACGATATCGACTGAATGATGAATCGATGATATCCATCAATTATATCAATCTCATTATTTCATTAACGATCTCTTCATACTAGACGTTGGTCTAGACACTTGTTACATAAGTGTCTAAAATGCATTATTTATTAATTAATAAATTGACTTAGTTATATATCCGCAAAACTATTAAAAAGTATTATATCGAGCGGTTAATATCTGTTACATTTCCTGCCGGATGTTACGTATAAAAATGTTATGTAATTTTATCACTAAATATATTTTGTCAAACTAATTTATACAAATCAAGGTTTGTTTGTTAGTATTTTATCGGCTGTCATACCGTTAATCCGATTGCAATAAAATTTGGTTTGGAGATAGTTTGAATCCTGAGGAAGGATATAGGCTATTTTAAAAATAAAAAACGCGGACGACGGCGCGGGCATCAGAAAGTTGGTCATAAAAAAACCTTAATTCACATTTCTTTAGAAACACTATTTTAATCAAATGAAATATGAAATAAAACCAAACGTTTTCAGAATAATTATTTAAAACTTCGAAAGTTTGACTAGCTTCTTAGGCGTATCGCTGTATTTCAGAACGATACCCCAGTGTGAATCATTTAGTTCAGTTAGGAATGGATTTCGCTACATGCGATGAGTAGCAGCATTTCTTTCTAATTAGGTATTCTCAAATGCAGATTTTGAAGCGCGCTTTGCTAACGCGCGTTTTAAAAACCGAAAAGTACATAGGCGTGCACACAAAAACACGCGCTATTCGTCAAGCACCAGCGTATATGCGCGTTTACAGGTTTTCGTTCGAAAGCGCGTTGCGCCGGCGTCACCCGTACGCTTCTAGATATATGTGCCGACATGAGCATGTACATTTGATCGTGCGCTTTCGTGTGAATGTAGTTTTTCTTCTGAGAAAAAAGTGCAGAAGCACCATTAATATCCTTTTTTATAACATGGAGTAAGTCGTCAAATGATTTTAGAAATTCTACAATAATTAAAAACTTGAGCTTGAATTGCCTTAGTTTTTGATATAACGTTATAAACATTCCATGTGTAAGCCTGTCTCGTAATATTAGGTGTAATGAAATTTCCCTTTGTCTCTGACTTTGCCTTTTATAGTGACGATAGAGAAGCCGCAAACAAGCTAACACTTCCACATCCATGATCGAACTCAGCCAACTAACGCTTTTCGAACGCCGTGCTACACACACTATGTATGCGTTAGATATGCACGCTATATGCAACGCCCAACGCCAAATATGTACTAGTTCCTAGAGCTAATACATTTTGGGCGTTTTGAAACGCGCGCTTTGCTAACGCGCGTTTTAAAAGCCAAGAAGTCTAATTAGGGCTAGTACACATTAGGCGTTTTGAAGCGCGCGCTTTGTTATAACACGCATTTCAAAAACCAAGAAATTTGATTAGGCATACATAAACTAAGAGCGGGTACACATTGGACGCTTGGCGTTGCGTTCGGCGCGCGTTGGTAGCGTACGTACACCGCACTCAGCATGGCGTTCCACGAGCGTTAGCAGGGCGAGTATACTTTTGCCGTAGTTCGGAAATGGACGTCGAAGTGATTACTTGTGTGTGGCTATAAAAGACGACGACAGAGACAAAGAGAATATTGGGTGCACCCAATACTAAGAGATAGATTAACACATGGAATGTTTGTTACATTGTATCCAAAATTAAGACGATACGAGCCTAACTTTTTCAATTATTTTAGAATGTCTATAAAATCATTTGATGATTTACTGAATGTTATAAAAGCTGATATTACGGGTGATTCAACAATTTTAAGAGAGTCAATTTCACCACAAGAAAAACTCGTTATAACGTTAAGGTAAGTACGTTTATTTATTTATTCAAATAAATCTAAGCTCTCTGAATCTTGGCTGGAAGGTGACGGCGTCCACGATGACGGTGGTGGCGGTGGCGTCGTGGACCACTGTTGTGAAGGCGGTGGTGGTGTTGGGGTCTAGTAGTGGTATATCCGGAATGTGGTGGTGCAGAATATGCGTATTGATATTGATAGTGATATGTTTGTAATGGCAATGATTGATTCTGTGCTTTTTGAATGATATTGAGCAATTCGATCTTTGTTGTTAGCCGTCGATCCTCGGGTACTTTTTTTAGCTCAGTGTTTAGCTCAGTGTATACGCAGAACAATTTATCATCATTTTCTTTATTTAGTGGTACTGTTTCAATTTGTTGTCTCGCGATCAAACTTTTTTGTAAAATATCAACGATTTGTTTATCCACGGCATTTATTTTTTGTTTTTTCCTTGTCCCTTCAATTTGATCTATAGGAGGAGGCATCAAGTCTTCATTATCTGCATTGTTTGCGCCAGAATCAGTTACTTCAGAAGTTTCGTAATTGCTCTCTGTGTTGTTATTTGCTGTGGAACTCTCAAGAAATTTTAATTTTCTGAAGTACACATATGGTGTATGTTTAGAAGATCCAGAACCAGATGGCAGCTTTTTTGCCGTTTAGACTCCCTCATGTAATTGTTTCGAATACTTTTCCATTTTTTTATTAGAGTAGTACCTGAAAACAAATAATAAAATACCATTTTTATTTTGACAGATATTTGGCCATAGGCTGTTCGTTTGCAGATTTACACTATGGATACCGTCTTGGAAAATCGACTATTATAAAGATAGTGGAACAAGTTTGCAAAGTGCTGTGGAGCATATTAAAATCTATATCCATGCCTGAAATGACTACAGAAAAATGGAAAGAAGTAGAAGAAGGTTTTATGAAGTATGCTAACTTCCCAAACTGTACCGGCGCAATTGATGGAAAACGCATTGAGTTCATGCAACCAGAACATACAGGCTCACTTTATTTCAATTATAAAAACTATTTCTCTACCATCTTACTAGCAGTGTGTGACGCAAATTATTGTTTTGTATACGTTGATATCGGATCCTATGGTAAAAGCAGTGATTCTGCGATTTTTCAACATTCAGATTTTTATAAAAGAATGACGGATAATGAGTTAAATATTCCTAACCCGAAGCCCATATCGAATATCGATGGAACACCACTACCTCACGTGTTTGTAGGCGATGAAGCCTTTGGAATTATGTAAAATTTGATGCGCCCGTATGGTGGAAAACAGCTCACACGCACAAAGAAAATTTTTAATTACAGATTATCGAGAGCCAGGCGCTATATTGAATGCACTTTCGGAATACTCAGCAATAAATGGCGAATATTTCATAGACCTATAAATGTAATTATTGAGTTCGCGAAAAATATTATAAAAGTATGCACAGTACTACACAATTATGTGCGTATACGTGATGGTTATAGATATGAAGACACACTTTATCTTTCACCTTTACAATCTATAAGTCTAGAAAATATACCACGAGGCAGCTTGACTGCTAGGACTGCTAAAGAAAAATTCGCCAATTAACGAGGGAAAACTACACTGGCAAGCCAACATGATTTAAGTAATACATAATTATTGTAAACGAAACATCTATAAATAATTACTCACCCAACAGTTTTTTTTTCTCCAGACTATCTTCAGATTCACAAACTTTCTACCATCTCCTCCCAATTACTTTTTTTAAATATTTTATTTTTATAGTCGGGACTTTCCATATCCCAAATAGCTGGTCGCTTTTGGATTTCGTCTATAAAGAAATCTGTATCAAAATGGTCGATCTCCATTTTCGTCAACGTGCGTCCACTCTACACGAAAGCGTGCGATCAAATGTACAATACAACGGCGGCCCATATATCTGAAAGCGCGCGGCTAACGCCCGCGCAACGTACGTTCGTTCATGCGATTTAGACATGTTTGTTTTTGCGAAGATGTGAAGAACGAATTAAAGACAAACGGAAGGGGTGGTTTGCATCGTATGCAACCCTGACTGGCGCTACAATAATTACCCATATTCGCCCAAAATATTGCTATTGTGAGCGTACCACGGCACGTGCGTAATAGCGCGTACACATATAAACCGCGTACGCTAGCTTTCTATGAAGACATCCTACTATTATGGCATCCTACTATCCTACAATATACTGTGTCCGTGTTAAGGGCGCTGTGTGTACGTTAGCGACGTGCTCTTAAATATCGTTCTGGAATACGGACCTTAGATTAACATACATAATATGGCATTCTTATTACAGTGTCGGTAGCAAAAAATATAAAATTATAGAGTTGGTAATCGGTCGATTTTAATATTTCTTTAAATACTTCTAGTGAGTAAACATCATTTTCTGGTTCATAAGCATTTCTTAACGGATTTTAATGTAAGTAAGTTTAATCAAAATTTCTGCATATAGCTCATAATATTATGTTATAATTTGCAGCAACCTATTATATGTTAGTCCACGCTTTATCCCTAACGGGGTAGTCAAAAAGGCCGGAGCGCCAATCTTCGCGTTCCTCACATTAATTTACATATTCTTATATAATACATATTACCCGAAACCGAAGATATATAGTATATGTGTATGTATGTTAACACTGTTTAATATGAATTAAATAGCATGTAAAATTTTTGGCTACGACATATGGTTTACTCATTTATCTATCGTTACACATAGCTGAGTGCTCTCAAATACTCATTCATATTTCTTAAAAATAAAGGCGCTTCTTCTTAGTTACAATTATATAACAGCATTGTTATTCTCCTTCTTATCGCCATCAACAATTTGATAATCTCGATCTAGATTGTCTATCATTCAGGTTACATCCGACTACGGGCATCGGACAAAAGCACATTACAAAATTATGCAATATTTAGTTACGAAATCAAAAATAGAACCAAGCAATTATAGGCGATCATTATACTAGAAGAAATAGTACACAATAGCAAAGTTTTTTTTATGTTTGGGTTTTTTATTTCATAATTTGTACATCAACAGACGTCGCGACATACTAAACCGGCGAATGGTTGAATTACTTAACGTCTCCTCTTAAGAACGTTATTATGTTATTATTGGCGACTAGGCACAAACTGCAGACAACATCGAAAGTAGCTAAATAAAACTATTTATAAAACTATGGCATGTAACGGTATAATGACTAGACAATTTATTACCCCATAAAATATCCTATATTATTGTACGAGCAATATTTGTGTAATCGCGTTCTGGAAAACGGCTCTAACGATTTGGATGAAATTTACAGTATAGGCCTTTGCGGGGGTAAAAAATCGATCCAGCTAGGTCTCGATTCTGAGAAAGATTGTTTTCTCCGTGTTTTCACACACCTAAAACTCTTGAATTCAAAATATTCTGAACTTTTTTAATTTCGTATCAGACTACATTTTCAATAGTACAGTGGTTAGAGCGTAAGTGCGCGGGTTCGAATCCTGCAATTTAATAAAAAATTTTTTTGGGTGTTTTTGTTTTTTTTTTATTTGTATAATCAACGAGCAAAGCTCGGTTGCCCATATTCTGACTATAATATTTACAATACCTATCATTTATATTAATCTCTCTGTTCATCTATAACGGTTTCATAATTTCAGATCCGTCTGTACGAGATTCATTGTGATTGTAATTGCATCAGAAAGCAGAAAAATATGGGCTGAATTGAGCTTACATTTGTAAAACATAGGTTTTGGTTTAGTAGATGTATATTAAGACACATAATCAAGCTAGGATTGTCTCAAATATGATGAACTCCCATAAATAGTAAAATGTATTTGAATAAATATTTCTCAATATTTTACTTACACCTACGTTGTAAGTCAAGCAGTTAACCAAAAGTAATAATGAATAAAAATAGCGTGGGTTCCGAATATTTTGATATGTACATAATATTTCGTGGCTGTCGATTGAAGCCTACCTTCATTAATTTTACAAGTTCAATGGGTCAGATTAGAGGTAGTCAGTAAGGAAAATACTTTTCCTATCGTTATTTTGGAAATAGATTTCAAAGTTCATTCTTCCATTCCAAGTCCTTTCTGTCCTATCGAGTACCCTTGAATAAACTGAAATACATTTTCAAATGTACATATGCATCCGTTCATAGCAAAATTCATTAATTCATTCTGACGTTCATTGACCGTTGTATAAATGTATCTAACTTATGTTCATCAATGATTCTGAAATGTTTAATAACCTGTTTGAATATCGAATCTGCGCCCCATAAGCTTGGAAAGCTAGAGAACTAATAATCACAGTAGTGGGACAGTTAAACCAACTCAACTTTACAATAATTTTCAAAAGAGAACGCTATAACCATGTATATAATTTAAACATTTTCATAATAAAAAATATGTCATTTGCACAAAACTCAGCCGATGTTGTGTGTTGTGACAGAGCAATTAAGTAGTATTTGCGATATTGCATTAAGAAAGATAATATCAAAATCCACCAAGTATTCCATCTCATACGTCAATTACATGCTAACGTAGGTTTGACATGACAGTCCGAGTGGCCGCAGATTTGTTAAGTGTTATCCGAGTTTGACAACATACACGACTTCAGTGCACGTTATGGAAACGTTGATGCCAATTGAGTTTTTAAGCAATTTTCTTTTCATGATTTCATCATTTACATCCAACGATATTGAGTGATGGTTTGTTTACTGATACAATTGTGTTGTAAATATATTTATTATCTTAACGTCCCCTTTACTCTATATGATGATGTATGAATATACAAGGCGATTATGAAGCAGTTACCTATTTGTTAATCAAGTGGGTGTTATACTCATAGTATAAACAACCACTTCTTGCTTTGGTATCAGCCTATTCCAAACGAATTAAGAACGATTCTTTAGTGCTGTAATTACTTTCTTGAAGTTAGAACAAAAATATTGATTTGTATATAAGAATATTTTCGTAATAACGAATGTACTCATAATAGACTTCTCATCAAAAAAATTGAAACACCCCTGAAGTTTGGTTTTGTATGAGTGTTATGAATTTTTTACGCTAAAACATAAAAAAGAAATAGTGCCAGTTGATTGCGGATATTATAAGGTAACGTTTAACAAACATTGATGTTTCAATTTTAAAATAAATTTCTTTAGCTAGCGTGTTTTGTTCAACAGGTATAGTTTTACCTATTGAGAAAAATTTGTAAAATGTAAGAAACAAAGACGTAAGACAAAAAAAATGTTAAAAAAAGTTTATTCAGTATCTCGTATTTCCTCCCCGGGCTCTAATGGCTGCTTCCATGCGGTTCCTCATGGAACGTATGAGAGTCACAATCTTGTGTTGTGGGATGTCATCCTATTCTTCTCCTATAGCTGTTTTAAGCTGGCCAAGCGTCTCCGGAACAGGATCTCCCGCTCTTACTCGTCTCTTCAACTCATCCCATAGGTGTTCTATGGGATTCATATCCGGGCTTTTTGCTGGCCAGCACATAACCGTAATACCGACTTCGTTGAAGTATTCATTTACAGTGCCTTCGGTATGAGCCCTGGCATTGTCCTGCATAAAAATGAACTCTTTGCCAATAAAATGTGCATAAGGTACCACATGAGGCTCCAGACACTTCGATGTAACGTGACCCATTTAATGATGGTAAGCGAGGTCCAGATACAAAAGCAAGTTCGGTTTTTCCATCGGCGCTTATGCCTCCCCAAACCGTCTATGAACCGCCACTGTAACTGAGTCTTTCTTCAATGCAGCACTGTGCAAAACGCTCTTCCTCTCTTCGATATACCTTCTCTCTTCCGTCGTTACCACATAGCATGATCTTACATTCGTCGGAAAAGAGAACTTTACTCCATTGAAGGTATGAGCAATTTAAGTGCTCACGTGTAAAGTTAAGGCGCGCTTTTCGGTGGTCTACCGTCAATTTTGGCCCATTAGCTCGTTTATGAGGTTTCGGGCCACGCTCCGCCAATCTTCTAATGGTAGAATCGCTCACAGTCAATCCTCGAATCTCACGGAGCCGCTGCTGCACTTGAATAGAGTTAAATCGACGATTTCTTAGAGAAATTGACACAATATACCGGTCATCTCGTTCAGACGTGAATCGATGTCTACCAGATCCTGGACGGCGAGTAAAAATACCAGTCTCCTGATAACGCTGATATACTCAGCACAGCAAACAGCAGAGAGGTTAAAATGCAATTGTGCAGCCACAATACGTTGACTAAGCCCTGAATTCAGCAACGCCACGACTTGGGCGGCTTCCGTGGGCGAGGTATCCATATTTGTTAGGAAAATAATCTCCTTGGTAGGATGTTACAAAGCTTTGATAACGATCTCTATTAAAAAAACCATATTTTTGGCAAAAAAAATGTGAATAAATGCAGACATTCCAACGGAATACACATTGAAAACAATCTCCCATTGAGCTCCACATTCATTTATTCGATGAAAATTCGAAAATTTAAATTCAAATTTGGAATTGTGGTACACCATTGTGTAGACTAAACTGCCAGCTATTTATTGGAGTTGTAACATGTTCAAACATTTTTTTAAACCTAATCAAATCTAAAAACATTATATCGATATCGCTAACATCCTTATTTTTTTTTTTATAATTACATCAATAGATATAAATAATATTCATACACATTTTGACTATTAATGAATATTTCTGTATTTAATTCAATTATTTTTGTTTATATACTACATTTACGTAAAATTGTGAATTACCCTCAATTAAACGTAAACAAAGCATTTATTTTAGTTAAATAAAAGTAAATGGAGCTACAGAATTAGTAATTTTATCTACAAATTTCGATATTTAAAGTTGTCAGTTTTCTCTATAAATTTGCTACTTTTGACATAAATCACATCTTCTTTAAAATTAATGGTCTTTGCTATTAAAAAATTGCAAACTTCAAAATTAACAGTTTTCACAAAAAAATTTTGATTACAACTTCAATCACTGAAACTTTAATGTGGTGTAATGGTGATAATGAATACTTGAGAGGAAACCGTGAGGACAAATGCAAGTTAAAGTTTAGATAAGTTCACATTGGGTAAACTTTTGTAATTTTTTTTGTAACTTCATACATACATGACGATATATTTATAACACTTTTTTTGGTTTGGTGTATAGGTTAGGTTAGGTCTTTTTACAACAACGCGCGAGCTAAGCCAGCGAAGCGAGTGTGCCGCGGCAACGTCCGGCTAAGCGCCAGGTTCGCACAACAGGAGTGGAACTCTAAGATAGTTGAAGTCAAGTTAATCTCGAAACATCTCTATAATCCTCCATCTCTTTTCATCTTTTTCTGTTGGTTTATCTATATATAGTAATGTTATATATTTGTGTATATAATATATATAATAACATTGCTATATATAGATGTGGTGTATTTCTGACTTACTTCCAAGTGCAGTATTAAAACAGGAGTCCACACTCAAAGAGATAGTTGAAGTCGAGAAATTTAATCTTGAAACATCTCTGTATCTTTCCATCTCTTTTCGTCTTTTGCTGTTGGTATATGTATATATAGCAATCTTATATATACTAATAGGTGTATTTCCGAGTTATTTCCAGGAGTTAGGTAGAGACGTTGCGCAATTGCACCAACTCCATCAAGGAATATAATACTCCTATATGCTTCAATGCCGGATGTGCTGGCATTGTCAGGATGACAGCTTGTCAAGTTTATTTATTAAGTTATAATAGATAGAAAATGTTATATTACATAGCACAATCTATTATTTTAAATATTTGCTTATTTTTTTTATTAGCAATAATTGTTTAATAGCGTCTTAATTTTTTTAAAGCTAATATCGATTTAATGACGGAGTAACTTTTTATTGTATGACATTATATTTTTTATTAGCAATTCATAGCAATTTTGGCTATATTTTCACCAGTTTTTAAGTGCCGTTAAATGCGTCCTACATTAAAACTACACACGTTTGTTGATTAAATTGAATTGCAACAGCTACAATGTTGCATTTCATCGTTACTGAAATAAAAAATTATTAGCAGTCTATGTAGATTCGTGTTATGTTGAATTTCCGAATTCGTTGTATTTTACGATGAAAGCAATGAAACGTTTATATAAATATGTCAGTTTGCATCTACTAATTGTATAACAAATTTACATTTTTACAGTTTCGTTTTGCGATCTACAAAATATTGTATGCACAATCTTCCGTAATAAATAGACGAATAAAAATCGTATTAAAAAAAACAATTGTCTGCTTTTCATCTAACAGGAGCAACGATATATACACATAATATTTGTTACTAACGCAAAAAAGAAACGCTCCGCGTCGCCTATCTCATTAATGAAGCATTGAACGTTACTATAAAGAAGCAACCATTCAGTGTCTTAATATTTTAGTCCTTTTGTAGAAAATATGTATTTACAATGTGGCCCATGGGCATGTGACCGGCCGAATTATTCTATTTTTGAAAAATTATCGACAAAGAACTTAAAAAGGGGATGTGTGTATTTAATAGTTTTATGTTATTGAATTTTAAATTTTTTTTAATGCGTCGGTGACCTTGCTTCTTATTATTTCCTATATCTCCAAAGTTGTTGGCTCGGTTTCTGTTCTTTTTATTGTTTCTAAAAGCATATGAGGTACTATATTGGTTGAATTCATAAGTTCATTTAATGTTACACGACATTCTAAGAGAATCGGAGACGCAGACCTTTTTTTCAAAAATAAATCCTAATTTATTTAAAAAAAGACGGCTATGTCGATAAAGTGTCCCGATAACGTGATTTTTTTTATTCATTATTCTTAATTTATTGCATCACAGCTACCAACTCAAAGAACATTGTTAAAGTCTCTTCAAAATTTCGAATGTCTAGTTGAAATAACAGCTGCTTGGACCACTTCACAAATACAACTTACTCAAGTAGTAAGAAACGTAACAAAAGTATTTTTGTATTGGAGTACCAAAATTTATAAACACCGAGTAATAATACTTATAAGAAAAAACAAAATGATTTCTAAATACAGTTTAGACGTTGGGTTTCATGTTATTATACTGTCTAATTTCTGGTAACTTAATTTATTGTGTTAATGTTTTAAGTGTCATTGTATAAATAGAACTAATTATTTATTACAATGTGTACAGTAAAAATAAAGATGAGTGATTGAATTGCTCTAATGAAAAGGCGGTCGATGCTTTGATGTAAATGTATACACATTACTCTTAATTTTTTATATTTCTGGTTGTGTTGGCTTCCTTTAGTTGCTACACCATTAAAATACGCGACGCAGAGATCATTTTTACGTCAATAGTATTTTTATTTTACACGTATATTATTTTTTATAATAAATACATCCTAACTGGAGGCAAAAGAAAAGCTGCTCTTTAGTTATGATACCGATACAAACAAAAAAATTACATCGATTAGGTTAGTACGAAGTACACTGTAAAACATTTCTTCAATGAACTCGAATTTTCTTACAAAAAAATGTAGTTTTCAGGTAGAGTATAAGATCTGATTTCATGGCTAGCGATTTCCAATATTTTGTGTTAGTTCATCTGAGGCTTTATTATACGTCTTTCGAGCCACGGAAAAAGTCAAAATTGATGTCACTGGATTACCCATAAAATAAACGAGCCTACGCACAGTTGAACTCTATATAATTTCGTCAAATATCACAACGCCACTATCTTACGAACTTACGAATGATTTTATATTACGATAAACTCTACGCTTTTTCTATGGCAGTGATTTCATCTTAGTTGTCTCTACCACCAGTAGAGCTTTATATCGTCTGTGCATAAAACCTTGCATAATTTTATCTTAATGATAAATGACATCTGAGTCTATCGAATGCCCGATCGACAGCCACTAATCACATTACTAGTAACTCGTGACTGAAAATTCGCAAAAAAATGATTCGTGTAATAGAAACGAGCCTCGTAAATTCTTTGGCATACCGATTGAACAAAACGCTCTTTGTATTCGTATGTAATTTTATCTTAAAAGTGCATCAAACAACACGCTTTGAATTTGTATCGATTTCGTAATATCGATTCGTATCCAACAACGATTGACTTTGTTTTCGAACGAAATTACTATGGACTACTGTGTTACGGATATTTTTATCAAGATTGCGTAGTGATATATTTTATTCATAGTATTACTAAGATACAATCTTTTTACAATGTTTATCCTTGGAAATATCTACAGATATTTTGTGGAAATCAAAATTGAGATCGACGAACTATTATTGGATGTGTATTATCAGCAAATTATTATTATTATCATAATAAAGATTTATCGAATAAGTATATTTAACCAGATTCTTAGTAGTTAATAACATCCACTAAAAATATTTTTCAAGCATTACAGAAAATTACAATTACATCACAATTTCAATATTTGAATATTATCATGTTTTGTCGTTAATAAAAATCGTTAAACATAAAAAAATTAATAAAGTTCAATTTAGGTTCACATTTAAAATACAACCGCGTGTTGATAATCGATTCTCTCCGAGAGTCTTTCATCTTATCTACAACATAAAGAGACTGCAAAATGAAATTATCTTCTCATTACATATTTTGCTCTCGAAAGGCTACATATATGATGAAGACTAAACCCATAAAATATATTACGATTTACTTAGTTTGTCATACATGGTTAATATATGTAAATAGAGTATTGTAAAATAATGTTCAAATTATTTTCTTAACATTTTCTCATAAACTTTCACAAAAACAAACAAAAATAAAGTTGACGCATTTTTCATAGCGTCACAAACATCTTGGTCCACATATGTTGCACTAGTTAATATTTTCGAACGTTCATAGAAGAATTAAAGATGCATGCGGCGGACGCTTTGTTTGCACGGACTACTTACGGGTACCGACTGACTAGACTTCGGACCAAGTATTCAATGGACGGAGTATTTGCTCTAAAAGCGTGTCCTTACTGTTTCCTTTTTTTGGTTCCCGAGTTTCTAGATTTTTAATAGTGATGTGCCGGATATCCGTATCCGTATCTGCGCATATCCGAGGGAGAAGAAAGATCCGGATCCGTATCCGTATGCGTTACTTTTTTGGCGGATCTTTTACCTTATTAATTTTCAATACATAGATTAAATTCTATATAAGTCGAAACATGTCCTGTCACGCGAAGCGTTAAGTGGCGTCAACTATCGTTTCAAGGTCACGCGCACCGACACCGATCGAGTAAGAAAGTTAAGACCCGTATCCGTATCCGCGGATCTTGACACCAAATATCCGTATTCGGATCCGAATCCGCGGATCTACATTTTTAACGATCCGGCACATCACTAATATGTAATAATGTGTGACTAAGGAAGGTGACAGTACAACGATACACATCGGAATATGACATATTTTTATTTCTGGTAATACTAGTAGCAAAAACACTTAACATTTACGAGTATTTTTCAAATAATTGTTCCATTACTGACTCATAAACTGACATGAATTACACTGACAGTGCGAGGTTACCATACTTACTACAGCTTACTGTTTTACTTGTGGTTACTCTCAATGAGATAGAAAGAGATACGAAAATTCGTTTGACGCACGGTGGTAAGAGCGGCAACTCATTATGGCTCCGTTCATTATGTTACTCAGTGAGGACTAAACGGTATAAAAAATGTTGACTGACGTGACAGATGGATAATAAGAAAAGACGATTGTTCTCGTAATTCATCTATACGTCTATACACATGTATACAATCGAAGTGTCTATCTGTGATTTTGAAAAAAAAAAAGGCTTTTTCTTAAGCTAATATGTTTATTTGCACGTAACCAGAATCGAAACATTTTATTTTTATTTTTTCTGTCTGCTCGTCTGATCGTTTGTTCGTCCGGGCTAATTTCCAAAACGGCTGAACCGATTTTGACGGGCCTTTCGTTGCCAGGTGGAGGACTTTTCTAAAATCAATCTCGGCTAATTTTTATACCGGAAAAATACGAAATCAGTTTCAAGTTCTAACTCAATTCAATTTGACCATTCCTCTCTCCCCACGTTATCTCCTAATATATAGCCTGATGTTTGGAGAGATATAAGAACTAAAGTCCTAGGTCCTATAGATTCTTAGTTTTTAGAAATTTTGAGATAGTAGTACATACATACATACATATACTCACGCTTTGTCCCTAACGGAGTAATCAGAGACCGCCAAGTATCGTGGTCCTTACATATTTCTCTCACCTCCTCAATACTCGTCATTCTTCTTACACACTTTCGCCTATAGGTTTGCGAGTAGTATAGTCGATATAGTATTAAATTATGATATTTATTATTATTGTACAATGTTATTGTCATAGACTTTATAAACAAGTACAGACCCCGTGTCCGAGCAGCAGCGATACGGTAAATCAGATAAGCTGACTCACCTGTACATACGACACACATTTATTATCTGATAAGCTGATCAGTTGCCATTTCGTTAGAAAACACACCTACAAATATACATTGTATTTGGTTTTATTTATTACATATACATTAATTCGTTTTTTTAGACTCTCACGGTTTGTATTCATTATAATAATAAATTAACTGGTTCTTTGAAAGTTAAGTAACTCGTGAACATGGTGCTTGTAACAGCATCAAAATATCGGGAAACTCAAAATATTTAATATCGCGGTAAGAACCCGTTAATTTATTATTATAATTAATTCGTTTGACGTACATTAATTTACATATATATACATTGTGTTTTCACTCCATAGTACGGGACAGATTGTCTGGAGTTATGAAGTCTATGGCTATTATTTTATTATAACTTAACTTAAAACTATGTACGAGTATTATCTTAAATAACAGACTTCCTCAAAGCCGCCGTTTAAAATGTTGTCATTGTTTAGGGCGCCTAGTAGACTGGCGACTTTACCTCTGAGTTTCTGAGTGGCTCTGAATAGTCGAGCTAATTCGCTGGCAGAGATTAGAAGTTAGATATGGAAATTATCCGTTTTGTAAATTTAGTACGGAGTTAAAATCGCGCTTAACCTATTTTTAACTGACTTCAAAAAAAGGAGGAAGTTCTCAATTCGGTTGTGTTTTTTAATGTCTGTTACCACAGAAGTTCGTCATTTATAAACCGATTTGAAAAAGTCTTTAGACAGAATTAAATTTGACAGTAATTGAAGTCAGTGCCAAATCAATGTGCAATAAGTAATTTTGTTCTTCATTTTAAGCACTCGAAACGTTATCCGTCAAATATCATCGATATCTCAAATTTAATCGCAAAATGTATGAAGAAAGTTTCTATTTGTATATTTAGGAGAATTTATTGGCAACATCACATTTACAATATAGCAACACTATATCATTTCGCAAATGAAGTTCAGCTATTTATGCTTCCTAATTTCCGATCTCTGGCAATAACAGAAAGTCTACTGGTTTAGTAGGCTTGGCATCGACTTCAGTAACTGTTAAATTTAATTATATAGGTATTTATATCGTATTTTATAAAGTTATCTTTGTACTTGGGTTTTGATTAGTAAAGGTATTTCGTAGTTTGTACTTTTCAATGATTTTTTTTGAAGTCGGTCTCATTTTCTTATTAAATTTTTTTAGTCAGCAAATACTACATAAAACTGAATCACTCAAAATCGTCAAGTCTCATAACAAGGCCTATTAAATATTAAATAATGTAAAACAAAACGCATGCCCTCGTGGTTATACATGCTGATGTGCCTCTAAAAGGCATAAGTCATTGCCATTGTTCTTGTAACTTCTGAATAATTTTATCCCATACAATACTTTAATGCTACTCAGTTGACACTCTAATGTGATCTAAATAAGATTATCCTATTATGTACAAACACCACAGTTGGATTACCTCGAGATGAATTACGCTGATTAGATACATCCTGTTTTAAAAAAAATATCGCTTCTGTCAAATGAGTTATAAGTAGGTAACTTTACATAATAGTGTTCTGTAATTAATCCTAATATTTTAATAAAATAATGCAACTAAAAAAATGTAACTACATAAATTTACATAAATATTATCATAGAAAGAGAAAGAGAGAAATATAGCGAAAAATAAATGACATTTAACAGATTTCATATGAAGACATAATAAATGTCTTGAAAAACATAATCATTATAGATATTTGGACTACTTATACCCAAATATGCTTATACATATTTACGTTAGTAACTAAATAATCTGTGGTAAAACGTTACTTTCAAAAATATTTTTCTCACTTTTTATGACATTACAATAATATCTGCAATGAACTAAAAAATTCAGAAATTAAAGAATTCAGTAAAAAATATAATTATTTGTATTATTTTCTATTTGACGACCTTCTTCTAATTTCGAAATTAAAACAAATAAATATGAAAACTTTAACTACTTTTGCAACTAACGACATTTTGTAATGTAAATTAATCAAAGGTACTTTATTAATTTTAACAAAAATAACACCGACATCGAGCCCTTCACATCGCGTTAGTAACAAGTTTTCATAATTCACAACTTTACCTACAAGTGTGACTAAACCGAGAAAAATTAATTTCTTTAAATTGCACTGACCGTTAATAAATCACCGAGAAAATGCAAAAATTCGGTACAATTTCAACTGACATTTGTTATATAACTGTAGTACATAGTACATACTAAAAATGAATACCTAAATATGTGTCCTCACCTTTATATTATGTGAGCAATTATTTTTAAGCTGATCGTCGTCAAGCGTCAACTGTAACTAAGTAACGTCAAATTGGATACTACCAAATATAGCGTTGCAAACTTCTAAGAAACTTAATACTCTCTTATCCTTAAAATCCGTGTGACATGTGCTTCAAGGTCGAAGTATTAAATAACTAATTATTTATTACAATTCGTTATTTATTGATATTATTTACTAGTGATCCGCCCCGGCTTCGCATGGGTTGATAATCTTTTTTAAATTGAATACAGCCCATGTTACTCGCTGATAATGTAGCTTTCTATATGTGAAAGAATTCTTGTTTTTGAGTTTATCCATTACAAACAAACAATCGAATTTTTTCTCGTCATAATATTAAGTATATTACTATTTTTACAATTACTATTTTTTTAAACAAAGGTCATACTTACATATTAGTCTAACTTGTACTTGTCTCAAATAAATTTCTTCTAGCAGGTGTTCTTCAGGTTCTTCAAGGCGCTAATTGCGTAAATTTCAATGACGTAAATTTCAATGACATTGTATGTAGAGTTATTGATTTACGTCCATTAGATACTTTTATACTATAAAAACTCCGTAATGTATGAGTTAGGTATATATATTACGATAATTTTCAATCAACGGAACCTTTTTTTGCTAGAGATACGCATTACCACACACAGTAAGGATTTGTACGTCGTGGTCGTCTCAAATTATTAGTAAACTTTCAAATTGCAATATTTTACTAACCACCTTGTTACTTAGTTCTGTGACTTAATTCTGTTATTTACTGTGACATTAAAATGTATTTTTACCCGATATTGTGTTAAATATTCGATGAATTAATAATATTTACTTCTCAGTTTTTAACCATGAATAGTTTACGATGCATCTTCTGAGTAGTGAATACATATCGGCTTTTAAGTTTGCATTTTGCAAGATGTATCTTAAAATATATAAAAATAAATTTTCGATAATATATAAGATGGATTTCCAAAAAATGACACTTGAATCAACATTATAAAATAAAATATATAATAGAAGTGTCATAAACTCATAATATAAGTGTAATATAATATGTATAAGTAAATAATTAATCTAATATTACAACTTAGTAGAAGTACAACTTGTTTCAATTCTATGCATATTATATTTATGTAGATTTATGTATAATAAATAATTTACAATAATAATGATATGGATATTATACTCATACAATTAAATATTTTAAGTGTCACTTTATATTTATGATATTTAAGTAATTTCTTCTCGGATGAGTTATTCTCATTATGTAATAAAATGGACGAACACATTTTACAGAGCGATTTGTAGCTTATACTTGACACAAGCGTAGGAACGCATGACTTGCGATAATTTTTATGACGTTGCTTTTAATTGCCGTAGGTCTTTCCACGTCGCGTTTTTTTTAAATTTTGTACAAAGTCTAATTCGAAACAACACGGTCTTATTTTTTAATTTTCAGGTGAAGGTGCACGAAATATTTCTAATAATAATCTAAGTCTAATAATAATATTAAGCAAAATAAAATAGAATAAAATAATTAAATAGAGGTTATGCAAGAAATAGTTGTAAGCATAACATAGTTGTTATAAGACAACACTGCTTTTTGTTGTGATTTATGTAGATGCAATGAAAAAATGAATAATTTTTTTATCTACCAATGCCCGCGCTTTATGTACTAGGAATCTAAGAGACATCACTTGCTAAAATAACCCAGAATATACAAATAGTCAAAAAAATTAGACAAGCGCGAGTTGGACTCTCGTACAGAGGGTTCCGTACGATATTCACGCTATGTTAAATTTCTACAGTTAATTTCAGGAGATCTTTAAATCCTAGGACTTGCATTGCTCGTTATTCTTTGGCTGCAAACTTACGGTAAGGCTTTATATTTGTAAAAGCAAAATTCCAGTAGTTTCGGAGATGAGGTGTCAGGGGAAAAGGTAAAATCGAATCTGTATAACCGATTAATTCTCCTCTTCTTTAATTTTCCTGTGAATATTTTAAACTTTAGTAGTGCTACATATTCTGTAAATTAACTAGGTCACATAGTTTTTGAGAATATCAACTGCGAGAAACGGACTGACAGATGAACGCAAGGATAAATCTTTCACAGGTTCCATTTTTCCTTTCTATATCGAAACCTTAAAAACCTTAGCTAATTAAGATAATTTCCAAAGTTCACATATTACTTTAGATATCACAAGACGGTATAGATGGTATTTTAAGTCAATATTCGTGTTATGATTACGAACACTCGATCCCAATACATCCTTACCAAATTAACTTTTGCTGATTAAGGGTGGCTATTATTAACTATTTAAAGTCGATTTAAGGATTTGACATCTCGCTTCCACCGGCTATTATAGTCGGTGTTTTTGTGAACTATTTATTTTTGTAGTGATGTCCAAAAATGACAGGCAATTGTAACGTAGGTATTGTGCGCAGCGACGGCAGGAGGTTTGACGCTTATTCCTTGGAAACTTGGAAGATCGCTGGTGTGGGATGCCACTTGTGTCGATACACTTGCTGTTTCCCATGTGCCGGCGACTTCCAAGTCAGCAGATGCCGCGGCCAGCACTGCCGAGAACTTCAAGCGGCGTAAGTATGCGACTCTCTCTGAGAGTTTCATATTTACGCCCTTTGCAGTCGAAACTTTGGGTCTCTGGGGCCCCGAAGCCCATCGACTGGTTTCTGATATTTGTAAGAGACTGGTCGAGGCTTCGGGAGACCGCCGGGCTGGCAGCTTCTTCCGCCAACGAATCAGTTAGGCTATTCAAAGAGGCAATGCTGCCAGTCTGCTAGGTACCTTGAGCAATGACAGCTTTCTAAGCGGCAACTTTGAGGAAGTTTATTATTTAAGATAATGTGTAGTTTTAAGTTTGTAAATATTAACATATGTATTCTGAATTAATAATCATGTTATCTGTTTAAATTGTAACGTTATTTGTCGTTATACTATAAAATAATTTTTTTAAAGATATTTTTATTGTTGATTTTTATATTTAATATACATTTAGAAATTAGAAGCCAAACAAACAAGTATTCAAACTTATGTTACTCTTTTCTTGGATCGATTGAAGAAGTAACAGTGTAACAGTTACTTTTTGCCCATCACTAGTCATGACCAATTGACGGATGTCAGAAACGCATTCTCTCAGCGGCAGGACAATAGGTTACTCTATTCCTGACTTAGAGTTCTGTGCTTAGAGTATATCTAGCAAGTTACATACGGTATTGGAAAATTTATAAATTTTAATCGACTTAAAAACAATTATACATATCTAAATTTCGAAATAAATCAGGAAAATGTGTTTTTTAAATTTCGATCCGACGAAGACGCCCACCCCAAACTTCTCATTCAATACCTCGTTTTTTTTAATAATATAGAGACGTCATCATACTGTGATCATCTAAGGACAAAAAATATTTAAACGTAGATTAAAATTAATTCCACGATTTTGCGATATTTAACTTCTCAGCTAGGATTTCCGCGTTTAACTTAAAAATCACATCAATATGTAATCCAAAAAATTGTCCAAGCTCGTGACTGCAAAACGCTGTTATCTATAATAAGTAAATAATAATGTTTCATAATTTTTAACAAGGTTACGTTTCATAATGAATTTTGAAAGTAGTAAAATCGATACTTTTGTTTAGAAACTCCAAATCTTTTATTTACTTAAATCCAACTGCGTTAGAGTATAAAACGTAAAAAAATATTAACTGTGTAATAAATTCCAGCTAGTCAATAGTTGCATATCGAACAACAATTTAAGAAAAGCGATTAAGAAAAAAATATATTGTCTATGTTAATTTCAGAAAAAAACATCAAAAAAGTATGTACAATTAGTACAACATATTTTTTTTTCTTTCTTCATGGCATGGCGCACAGATTAGCGCATTTGCCAATGTCACATATTGTATTATTATGTAGAATCGTTATCGTAAAATTCCTCCAGTAAAGTGATAGTAGACTACTGAAGTGTTATGTGACTTCTTGGAAGAGCGCGAGAACTTCAGCTACACATCTTAATGTTTATTTAGACCTACTCCATTCTTTTCACTTACACAGAACTTTAAAACACAATATACTACCACTTTTGTACTTTAAAACTCTCAAAAATGTAAGAAATAGAATATTTAAATAAAATGACAACCTCACTTCTCCCGTTCCCGCCAAAAAGTTGCACAACATATAGGACAAAGTTAAATTAAAAAAAAACTAGTGTTTATTTATGTAGAATGTTTGATTTTATAACTAACGTTAACGTATCTACAGTAATTTTTTGTCTCATTTTCAAGTCTTTAATGATGTTACATAATATGTATACATTCAAAATAAAATATTTTTTCAAGTAACTGAATTTATTCAAATTGTAATTTGTTCATGTTTTAGAAAGAGACCGTTAAGTTGTGATGTTTTTTTTTTGCTTGAAAAAATCTTATTTAATATTATTTCTTGGAGGTTCTGATTTTTCTTCGCAATATTGTTTTACAGATTCTCAAAGGTTTAATTTTTTTTTAATTATCGTAACTAGAAACAAACATTTATCATTCAGTATATTGATTTATTGTACAATTTGGGAAAAACGTCAAAGTTCAAATTTATTATTCAACACGTGTGTCGCTTCTTAACGAGTATCATAGAACCGATGAGGCTCAGTTTCATATCTCGTCATATTTGTCTTTCAACAAATATGTTGAAAGACATCTAACCAAGTGGGAGCTTTCCAGAAGATGATTTATTGAGGGATTTAACAAAAAATATACACATATAATACTTAATTAATATAATCCATTATTATATTAATTTCATTTAGCTTGTCAGCTTATCAACTAAAGATACATAGATATAATTTTTTGTGTTTTTATTAGGTAAGTATATTTCCCTATCTAATCTGAGAATGATAGAGAAATATAAAATACACCGACTACTCATTCCAGATAGTAAAAATTGACTCAAGAATAAAGCTTATTATAATGAATTTGTATAGGTGACGGGATAGCAACTTCTCAACTTCTCTTTAATATATATTTCCCACTTTGCCTAAATTCTTATCGCCAAAATTGGTAAGAATTTTATTATACGTCCCAAATTAAAATGGTGTTGATGTATATTTATAATTGTAGTATATTTAAGTAAACGTAACATATTATACTTCATCACTATCAGATATCTTTATTTATAAAAAAAAATTAAATATGTGTGTAAACAAATTAATATGTAAGTAAAAATGTAAGAAAATTGTAAATATATGTGACTAATCGACCAGTATAAATGTCTACATATCCATGAAAAAATAGTAATTCATATTTATTGAGCATATTTGAAATAAATTTGAAAATAAATTGTTTCTACATATATATTAATAAGTTATTTAGAAAAAATCAGTAGATTTTCGCTTGTACTGACAAAAAATATATTACTTATGTAAATTTTTAAACAAGATTTTTAATCAAATACATTCACAGGACGATGATAAATTTATGTTTCTTATTACGTAATTAATTAAGCAGATGTGCCTGTCGTTACACAGGTATTTTTCGCGTTTAACTTGTCACATGACTTGGCTGACATTGTAACAAATAAAGAGAATCTAACACACAAAAAGCTATGTTAAGCTATAAAAAATGAAATAACTAGCTCATTGTAACTTGTAGCTGGGAACTTTAACTACCATCTTATATTTACCTAAATTTTTGGGAATCATCTTTGCGACAAGGAAATTATTTGCTCAATAAATAATGAAATTCAAAAATGTAAACATTTACCTTTACATTGTCACACATCATTATCTTTATAAAATTTCAGTTAATATTCGGAACATTTGATCTTCATAAATCAACTTTGGTTTGGTCCACTTCGGTTCCTACAATCACGCACTTGCGCTCGTTGTATTTCTTCCTTAATTTTAATTATAACACTCACCCAATCATATCATACATTCGTAAAAAATCGCATTGGATTTTAAAATAGGTCGCTTAGCTTGTGGTAGACAGATTCATACGGTTTATGGTTATAAAGACGAGACACTTAATATCTACAAAAACCAGTTTCGCGTATTTAACCTAGTAAATCACATGATTCGTGAATAACTTAGCAACTACATATTTTGAGTTCATGTATTTTTATACATATTAAATTGTACAACTTGTAATTTTGGTAGCAAGCGAGTAAAGGTCATACGTCCTACGGTCAACCGAACATGCAGCGTCTGTAGTAGCTGAATAACAGACATTCATATATGTATATGGCTAGAACGTGTCATAGAAATATCTTTATGAAGCTTTACCCTTGGCTACATGAAACATTTTCGCTAATATTGCTCATATAAACTTCTTTTTTCTAATTTTATAGTGAAAATCAATTTCACGAAAGTATAATTATGGGAATTGAACTTTGTCGAATGCTCTTAAACTAAACAATCAATATCGGGAGATATAATTCTGTAACGAATATACTTTAAGGATTTAATTGAGATTTAAGAGACTATTAACATGGAGAAGGCATTAGTAATAGTTGTCGTATGGTTCTTATAGCACGCGGAATGTCCTAGTTTAAACCAGATGATCGGTGTCTATTGTCTAGCGCATTAATTTATTTATTTATACATTTTTAAAATGGCAGCATTGAAATTAATTACCTTATATGTCCATATTCAGTCAATGAAAGTTACACAATTTATAATATTTCATTTTCACTGCAATATGTTTTTAATAATGTTCTATGGCAGTTCCCAGTTCCTTCTCCTCGGTTAGCAGTGGCGTCCATCCCATATAGGCACTGAGACAGACTGCCTACCCTGACAACTTAATTGAAAGTTATTTTGATATCTACCATTTATATTTTATAGACAATTTAAAATTAAACAACAATTGTTTAAAAATAGCGCCATCTAACATCCCCGTTCTTCCGTCCTTCATCTGTCTGTAATCGTATTTCGTATTTTTTCATTGCTGTATTTCTTTAAAAATACATGCTATATAACTTATCCGCGGAGGCACGTCGGTCTGGTTTTTACAATTCACGCACACATGTTTACATTTCACTTATCAGTAGACAAAATAATCTTTCAAATGTGTGCTATTTTATACTCAAAAATTAAGATTGTGTGCGTGTTCTGGAGGCATTGACTACATCAATGACATTATAGAGTTAAATACATTTTAAATTACACACTTTTCCAACTAAAATTTCGTTTTTGCTTTGTTTATTTTATACTTTAATCGTGAAATTTGTTATCTTCGTGCAAGTGATTTGTTGTTCTAAGAGTTATTTAAAAAAATCTGTTCTTCTTACAATTCGTATTTGAAGTACCTAAAGTATCGGTTTATAATAGACAATTTCATTCCAGATGTACTTTAAAGAATGGAATGTTTTAGCTGTGATAATTGTGTTGGTTGGCAGTGTGTGTTTACAAAAACTAAAACAAGCGGCGTTTTTGAAATTACGATATAGTGAAAAATTACAAACTATAGCTAAAGGTTGGTGTGTCCCAGAGTTGAATTTATGTATATCACAAGTCAGGTAATGTGACTCCAAATTTTAATTCTAAATATTATGAAACATTTAACTGGCCGCTGGGTTGTGCACATACTACATAATAGTTTATTTTGTTTTCTTTGCATTGACTACATTTATTGCATGTTATTAATCACCATTTTTCGTTTTTTACCCCAAATGTATTATATTTTTACAGCGATAGTAAATATTGTGCAGTGCAGTTCCTTCATTTGCTTCGGATGTACTTTGACTGTATATGTTTGTAAATATTGTGCAGTGTACACTGACGTCTCTGCTGTCAGTTAGCCGTAAATAAGTATTGGCAATCAAGCAGTGACAAAAACTTTTATATTGAGGTATTTCATTGTCTAAACATTTTTCTTAACATATTTTCAATGGAGTTCGGTTTCTCGAATGTTTTTCTTCCGTTAAAAGATGTAAATATTTCGTAACGTTGATTCATTACTGCACACGTACTCAATTTTATTTATAGCTGTGTAAAGGTAAATGTGTGAAAGTTCGCCGTCGTCAACTTGCATCATTGCATGGGAGCTGCGTTATTGATGATCCGACGTCGATATTGCGTCACGTCGTGCCATCCTGTCAGTTTCAATAACCACGATTCGCTGAAATGATTAATTTAATACATATTTTCAATAAGTAAAACGTCTTTCAACGCTTATTAAGTATTATATTATGTACAGGTGCTTTAGCTCAATCAATATACCCACTTTATATATGCTTTATTCAATTTTCCTTTTTAACTAAGTTGATATTATATATATAACCATAAGATTATATATATAATCTTATGGTTATAAGGTATATGGTTATGGTTAAAAGGAAAATTTTATACATCATTATCGTGTGATTACTATAAGTGACGTTACAACAATTTGAAAAAGCTTTTAAGAGGAAAATAATTATATTATACATATATGCACAAAAAATTATATCGGTATATGGTGGGTATAAAAAACGTTGCAGATAACTAATTCTTTGATTCGGTGCTTGTTATCTGACAGAGTCTGATCTCTGGAATATTTTGAAGAAGTTTAATTAAGAGACGAAACACGTGTTGATTAACAAATTCAGAATTCTAGACGGAAGATAGCTATAACAATTAAAAGAATTCATCACAATAATTGCACCGTTTCACTAATCGTAAGTATGTATATACGATGATATATTTATATCATGTATTACATTATTTAGTTTTCATTCAGGTAAAAACTTAAATAATGTAATATTATGTACTCGTATACATAAAACCTATATAAATATTATAATCCCTTTTTCTTGAGACACCTTCAATTTTTAGTATCCTACAGCCAAAATTGCAAAAATGGAACCCTTGTCATGTCTGTCTGTATGCCACGAAAAGTGATTTGGCCGAATACCGAATGCCAAATATTCAGCCACGTTCTAGGCCAAAGCGCCGATGCGTTTTGGGTGGGGCAATGTACGTTTGCTACCGTTTAATACCGTTATCGTTTGTTACAATAAATGATCACAACTTAGCTCTTAGGTACACACTAATCGTTTATAAATACTAAAGTAATAACGTTTAAAACAGGTATATTCTTGAGTAATTTGAGCCTTGTTTTTTTATAATTCGTTATTCGGTATTCGGCCGAATAGTATGCAGTAATCGGTCGAATACCGAATATAAAAGAGCCGAATAGGCTGAATATCGAATAGTCGCCGAATATTTGTGGTATTTTTAATCTAATTACATTACACCAACTGAGTTGAAAACGTAATTTGGTTAACTAAAACTCGAAATGAGAACAAATTAATAATCGGATTTCAGATACAATCTTATCTATACTAATATTATGAAGACGTAAACTTTGTTTGTATGTAATAGATAAACTCAAAAACTACTCAACCGATTTAAAAAATTCTTACACCTATGGAAAGCTACACTATCAGCGAGTAACATGGTCTGTATTTCATTAAAAAAAAATGTCTACCCGTGCGAATCGGGGCGGATTGCTAGTACATGATACAATTTTATACAAGTAAAAAAATGGGGGTAATTTTTTTGAAAAGCTACCGTATCGAGTAGAGTAGATACCTAGCAATTGATTAGAGGTTTTTAAAATCAAAGATTTCTTAGACTACTTTTTATATATACTAATATTATATAGAGAGAGTGAATTTTGTATGTTTGTTTATATGTGGCGGGTAATCTCCGGAACCACTGCATATTTGTTTATTCTTTCACCATTTGAAAGGTATATTATTTCAGGTTGAGTTAGGCTATGTATTATGTATTCAACCCGGACGATCTCGGTATGGGTCACTTATAAAATTTACATGAACTTCCATTTTTTCTGAAATGTCTACGGAATCCTATATTAATGTGTGACCAAAACGTTCTTGATTAATTTTTATTTTATCACAGTACTATTTCATTCTATTTTCATTAATAGTTTGTTATTGTTTTATTATAGTCGTGTATTTCTTGGTTTTATGTAACTGAATAAGAGCAAGACACTATTCGTGGTACACTTATACTAGGTTTCTTTCTGCACTAGATTGTATTGTAAGTCAAACTAATTGGCATTAGCTGCGCTGCGGTGCACGTATTATAAGTAGCCGCTTATTTTGAGTTACGTTAGTATTTCGTTCCCTTTACTTACCTACGTAATGTAATGTCGACTTGCCGTCATTACCCCTTACTTTCATTCAATCGTTAAGATAGGTACTATTAAATCTAGATAGTCATTGTGTAATTCCACGAAAATACAATTACAAACAACGAAGACAAAATACTTATTTCTCGAGTGGTATTTGTTATAAAATTTTAATATGTACATATGTAAAAGAAATTGACAACTGAATTCTGTTATATCATACAAAAGTTGTATGGAATAAAAACGTAATAGATATTTAAGGCAATTTAATTTTAAACTACTTTTTTGTTTGGTGTTACTTGTTATTAGTACATTTCAATAAAACGCGCTAGCAGCGAAATTTTCCCTGACTTCATTCTCTGCACTCTGTATGACTACACTAACCGCAAAAAGCGCATACAAATCCGCATGGATTTATGTGCGCTTTTTGCTGTTACGGTCTGCCTTCGTCTATGAAGCTTTGTGTCGATAACTTTCCCTGTCACTTATACAGTATTATTTGGTATCGAGATTCGGTTCAAATTATGTAATCCTTTTTAGATAATAAATAATAAAATATTTATAATAAAACAAAATAAAATTTAATTAACAAAGAAACTTACAATATTGAAAATTGCAATATAAAGGCGCGGGGGCCGATGCGCGTCGCCTATCGGGTATCGCGCGCACCGCCGCGCCGCCGATGTCGACAGTGTTGTCATGTTTCCTCATTTAATTAAATTTTATTTTATTTTATTCTAAGTATTTTAAAAACACTGAAGAAAATACATTTTTTTTATTTGTTAGGTTTCGGATTAATCGTGTACGAAAACTTGTATTTTAAATTACAAAAATTTGTCTACTAAGAATAGTATTTTACTTTCAAGAATAATTTTCTTATGTCTTGATGTAATGTCAATGGATACCTTTTAATGCCCACTTCGGATCAGACAGGATTTTTTACATACTGTATAATATAGAAGCATTAAAAGTTCACTAATTGAATCGAATCGAAAGAAGAAGAAATAGTCTACATTGATACACTAATATTATAGAATTCGCTCATTAATCTTCCCGAAAAAGCAGATTGTAACAACGAGAACTGCGTACAATGCTGTTTAGGTGTTATTGAGTTTAATGCAATTTACAGACAGAAAAGCATGCCATAGACTTCCTTCTATTTTACGTAGTTATATTGTTCGAAGTGAACTTTATGACAATTATTGCATTGTCGCTCTATCATAAATATTACTCCTGCCTGTTAATTTTGTTTTGTTATTACTAGATAAATATCTTTTAACTTTCCAGATCCTTTTCCTTCAATACTCCGTTAAATTGTTAGTAGACAAAAATAAACCTTAAGTTTACAAATATCGGGAGAAATATACAGTTTTTTTTTTATTCATTAACAAGAATAAATTTATAACAAAAATATTTACTATTTTAATTCACTAAGATCGTTAATTTTATTCTAAATTTATAGTTTACAAAATATTTGTAACAAAATAATGTATTTTCGTTCATTTTAAGAGGAGTGGACCTTTAGAGTTATTTCAGTCTAACTGTGCCATAATTTAAAAGATGATTCTTTTATCTTTATTGTTCAGTTTATACATTATAATTGGCACGTCAATAAAGTCATATGACTTATAAAACCCGAGTCCCATAACAAAAGAAGTTACGACACATGAATTAAGAATAATGCACCGAGACGAAAAATTCCCAAGGAGGCGGTAAACGCAATATAACTATTTATAGTTAAATAAACAATAGGTGTAGTGCTAAAACGAGAATACGAATCACAATGGGCGTTTATCTGCACATCACCATGAGTACTACGAAAAAACTCACTCGGTATTCACGTTTTGTAATCTCTTTAACTAATATAGCGGTTTCCTTAAGTTATATAGAGTTAAGAGTTAGTTTTATTTATATTACATAAGTAGTGGCCCCCTTCCAGTAACTTCTACAATCTAATTTGAACATTTATTGCTTTGGTATTTCCGACCGTCTGTACATAAAACATATCGTTTACTGATTATTATACAATGGGATGAAAATTACAAAACATGTAGATTAGGAAGTTTTGAATCGATAGTAGTTTAATGATGTCGAAAAAACGATACCTGACTGAGTTTCTTGTCGGTTCGTCTCAGTGTCCACATTTTCTTTTTGAACTGAACTAAAGTAGAGTCGGCATTCAACAATGCCTTGCAATTGGGTTTACTTGAATAAATTGATTTGACTTTTAATTTAACTTTAAACTATTGGCTATTAAAAGTTGAAGTACTTTTTTTAAAGTGAAATTAAAATTTAAAGTAAAATTTAGTTATGAAATATAAAATTTTATTAATGTGTAGACATAAAGCATGAAACTGTAATGATTATGTATGTAACTTTTGTGACTTACGTAACTTTTGAGACTCAGTGTGCTCAAGATACCAGTCTGTTTTCTTTGTTAATTACTTTAAAACGAATATTTTTATAAATTACTTCTAATATAATTATAAGCTTTTTCGAAAGAGATCGTAGTACTTATATATTACATATGTATAATGTATTTACAGTTATAGCTATCTAAACCTTGTTTAGTCCATAACGAATAAGGTCGTATTGTTGAATGATTGTGGCTCATTATTACCACAGACGAAGTGTAAAAGTGCAAATTCATGTTGGTTTTATTGTACATATTACATAAATTAACGACTTTTTATCTATTTAAATGACAAGTAAGTTATTACGATTGCTGGGTGATTCCATAATAATTTGATATGCTACATTGTTGAAATAATTTAAATGACGGTACATAGTTACTGAAAATCACCACTTCGCTGTTTTGGTATTACTTATAGGTACATAGAGTCTCGTTAGTATTACATTCATAAATATGTATTTTGGGAACTAAAATTCTCATGACATCATGAGAAAAGCCAGACCTACGAGTTAGTGCTGGTCTTACGTCTTACTTCAAGGCTCAGTAAACCATCAGTAAACCAAACTCCATGCTGGGCTATTTTTGCAACCTACATAAAAAAAACTATAGTTTTAAGTAGCTAAATGTTTGCATTCATAAACTTGTATTTAACTATAAGCGTAACTACACCAAAAAAATCAGCCAATTACAAATTGTATTTCCACATTTAGTTTCATTAGGTATTGTTAGTTGTTGCCAAACTCCAAGCCAAGTGCTAATCGCAAAATAAAGTTTGACGTAGAGCTTTATTTTTATAAAAAAAAATATTTAACATACGACATTCTTGATGATTTATATTCTTTTATTGTACACCTAATTCTCAATGATCATGTTTTTTTATCATATACATATATCTCTGAACGATCCTTCTAGATATATGTTGGGAGGACAGTCATTTCAGAGCGGCCTTTTTATACAATATTATATATACAATATTACAAATGGAAAATTGAAAAAAATGAAATCTTGCTATTTAAGCCAGCCTTTAAAACTAACTCTCAAAAGTAAATCTCAACGTTTGAAGTTCACTCAAGCTCAATGTGCTATCGTCCTCCTGGGAGTCGCAAGATAGACGACTGGGGGTTATCACCTAAAAATTTGCAGACAGCGACAGTCACGCGATTTTTACGCGACTAGTGACTATGTAATTGTAATAAAACATTGATGTCATGTATGACAATCGCGTGTCTATTGCGCCATGACTGTAAAATGTACTTTTCGTGGTAGATATAACGCCACTATACAAATTACAATATACAAATTCTCTTTTGACAGCAGATGTTGCGCGATATTTGGCTGTCGCATGCTGACTGCAAGTTAGGTAACATGCGTGCGGTGCTCCCTATCCTGTCAGCGGCGACATTGAAGGCTCCTTTACGACATTCCCGCCTGTAGCTTTATTTTCTGACCCGGACTGCAGAGCTGAGCTCTCCGTACCTACTGCAACCGAATCGCGAACTATCGAACTAGGAAAATGAAATACATAGTTCTACAATTAGCTGTGCTACATATTGAGTAATCTTAGAAGTAAACTAACTTGCGCGAGATTACTTAACCACAAAAGCCTTGGCCCATTTTTATTTACCTAAATCTAAAAGCATTACGTTTATTTAAAATATGTATGTGTAATTAGTATTTCATTACGGTCGAACCTCCAATTTAAGTGACAGATGTAACATATTAAGATTTAAGATGCATAAGTCGACCTTCAAGCTCGATAAAAAGATCACAAACTCCGATGTCTTTAAGCAGACCGTAACTAAAGCTTGGTTAAAGTATACGAGCAGTTAAAAGTTCTTCGTCAAATGTCTGGCAATACACTAGTTATTGAATTTTACTTCCAACGACCAATATAAGCTGAGATCAAAACTTATGGGCTTTCAAACCTGCGCGACGCAACATCCATTACAAACAAAATAAATTCAACGGCGCTGTAATTATCATTAAATATAACTTATGATGTTATTAATAAATAGTTCCCTGAGTGATATTTTAAAACGCCTTTCGCTCCGCAAAATAAATTTTATACAATTTACATTTCATTGCGTAAATGACATTATACAAAGGTCTCACAATAACAGATAACTGATAGTTAATTTGTTGATATTATAATGTGTTACAAGTTCGCGTATTTGTATTACTTAATACTTGTCGCCTAATCAATAAACTTGCTGCAGTACAAAATTATCAATGAATATGTCTTTTTTAGTATTATTAAAAATTAACTGATCAGTAATCTGTGACTTACAATTCTTATACGATTGTAATGGGATATAAACGTCATTATAATAATTTACGAAATATGTTTAAATTTACCCTAACCACGTTAAACGATGTTTGTTTACTTATTTAAACATATTACGTAGACACTTTTTATATACATACATACATACCTACGCGCTGTATCCCTTACGGAGTAATCTGAGAGGACGTCCCAAGTTTCGCGGTCCTTACATATTTCTTTCGCCTCCTCAAATCTCATCATTCTCCTCACACATTCTCGCTTAGGTATACAAGTGCTTTTGACATTTCCATTAGCTAACGCTCTGGCTATTTACTCTTCATAAGTCGGCCTTGGTCTTCCTTGGCTTCTGCTACCACTCGCTTTCGCTCTGTAGATTTTCTTCGTCAGTCTTTCATCACTCATTCTTTATATGTGCCCTAACTATCTAAGCATTCCTTTCTTCATTTTTACAATAACACTGTCGTGTAAGCCTGTCATACTGCGTATCTCTTCATTGCTTATCGTGTTCGCAAGGGTGACACCGTACATATTTCTAAGAGATCGCATTTCTATTGCATTTATCATACTTTTACTCGATTTTGGGCATATTTAGGCCTCACTACCGTACAATAAAGTTGGAACCAACACCACATTGTGTGTGGCCATTTTGGAGTTAGATATATATTCACACGGCCTACTAATGCCGCCAATGTACCGTTCACTTTCTTACCAACCCACTACCCGTCTCTCCGCATCCAACTCACATCTTCATCATTCGAAAACGCACTCCTCAAAAATACAATTTCATTCATCGTTCATATTTCACATTTCGTCTGTACATCTTCTCTTTCAAATTAATTATCGTTAATTTTTATACATACATACATACATATCTTCACGCTGTATCCCTAACGGGGTAGTCAGATAGGACGGAGCGCCAAGCGTCACGGTTCTTACATACTTCTTTCGCTTCCTCAAATCTCATCATTCTCCTCACACATTTTCGCCTAGGTATGCGAGAGCTTTTGACATTTCCATCCGCTAACACTCTGGCTATTTGATCTTCATAAGTCAGCCTTGATCTTCCTTGGCTTCTTTTACCACTCACTTTCGCTGTGTATATTTTCTTCGTCAGTCTTTCATCACTCATTCTTTCTATGTGCCCAAACCATCTAAGCCTTGCTTTCTTCATTTTTACAATAACACTGTCGTGCGACCCTGTCATACTGCATACCTCTTCATTGCTTATCCTGTCCGCAAGGGTGACACCGCACATCTTTCTAAGAGATCGCATTTCTACTGCATTGATTATATTACTTTCACTCAATTTCGGACATATCCAGGCCTCACTACCGTACAATAAAGTTGGCACCGACAGAGCACCATTCACTTTATTGCCAGCTCCCGTCTCTCCACATCCAACTCACATCTTCCATCCCTCGAAAACGCACTCCTCAAAAATGCAATTTCATTCATCGTTCATATTTCACATTTCGTCTGTACATCTTCTCTTTCAAACACGAGAAGCTTAGTCTTATTCATATTCAGTCCTTTCACTTCTTTTATGCACAGGGCTGGTGTCTGCAACTCCTCTTCTGATGGTGCTATAAGCACAGCATTGTTATTATTCATACAAATGTTATTATTCAGTTTTTAGGATTCTGTAATATTTATAATTTCGTCGTGTGTGTCTGTCCGTCTGACTGTCCATATTTTACGGCCGATTTATTTCTTTACACCTACTGGTAACGTAAATTGGTAACTGGAAACCAAAAAAAAATTGACCCGTATTAGTGTTTCTCTAATGTAAATTAAAACGGGCTACGAACCAGTTCTTGACCGGTTTTTTGATATTACACGTTTCTTATTAAAAGGGGCAGAACTAAACTTGAATTACATTATCGCTTCGCCGTCACTCCTTAGTCCTCACATAATTTATGGTCAATTAGAATTATAGTCAAAATAGTTTATACAGCGTTCGGTGCTGGACCGTAATGATAGTGTATATATTTGCACTGTTTCTCGTCTAACTTCTATTTAATTCTATTTATAACTATTTTATCATAATGTACCATCATACAAAAATTGACAGCTGAACTATGAATAGAATTAAACTGGATTCAGATAAGTTTTAGAGCCTTGAACTTTGTAGGAAATGATCGCCCGATTAAAGATTTAACTATGTCGTAGCAATTAATATTTACAATCTTTAAACTAAGTTTTTAATAAAAGACTTCCTCAAAGTCGCCATTTAAAAAGTTTTCGTTGCTTAGGGTGCCTGGCTGACTACCAGCATTATATTGAACAACCAAGCTATTTCACTGGCGTGTATGTTATTATCGTGGTAAAAGGCAAACTTTTATTTTATTTAAATCCAAGAATATTTTTGTTCCAGAATGGCGTTCGTGATCTGAAAATTCCTGTAACAAGATTCACGTGCCAAGGACGTGCCTCAGGGTACTATGCTGACATTGAAACGGGTTGTCAGGTGAGTCCGCTTCAATTATATCTTCTCTCTTAGAAACATATTAAGTGCACAAACCGGAAGCGATATATTTACTTACAATTACTATAGGTACCTAACTGACCGAGTCCAACTTATTGATGTAACCGAGGTATAAACTTTTTTGCTGTAACCAGTTAGCTATGCTAATGGATCTTCCATTAGAAAGAAAATTCCCAAACAAAATAATAAAAAAATGAAAACTTGCGTTATTTATAATATGTGATAAATTCCTAAAATCTTTAGCTATTTTCCGCTCAAACTCCAAAAACCACCAATCGACACGTGTTTCGCCTCTCAACGATGCATCCTCAGGATATACCAGAGAAAGGATTCGGTCAGCGAAATTATTCGATTATTCAGTGCTGGTTAGCACAGGTTAGCAAAGCTATCTACACAAAGTATTATAGAAAATAATTACAATTAAACACGTAACAAATGCGCCCACGATGGAAGGTAATCCACACCCTATAACTGGTTATGGTAGTTTTATAAATGCGGATCGAGCCTTGACTACTTAGTATCAAAATAGAATTTCAGAACTTTAAGAATTAAGAAAGTTTAACATTAGACCATCATGGTAAATATTTTAAATACCCTGGACTGCGTTCTTTTGTTTTCTTCAGAAATAATGTCCGTATGTAAAAATATATTTATTACTTAAATCAGTACATACATAACTTAACGTTAATATTTACAAACTTAAAACTAAACATTATCTTAAATAATAGACTTCCTCAAAGAAAGCTTAGAAAGCTGATTTAATACCTCATATATTTATACTTATACTAATATTATAAAGAGAGAGCAGATTTTGTAAGTTTGTTCATATGTGGAGGGTAAACTCCGAAACCACGGGACTTATTTGAATAATTCTTTTAACATTTGAAAGGCACATTATTCAAGATGGGCATAGCCTATATATTATATATTCAACCCGCTAGTTACCAAAATATGGCTGGATTTTCGAAAGGAAATAGCAATGAATGTAACTTGAAAATGCAGAAACGAAAGAAATTATAGGTTGACTTAATTAGAGGTTAATAATTTAGTATTAAATTTGATCGCCATAATACGATTAATATGCGTGGTTACTTCTAAAACAAAATTGTCTACTGGTCCAAAAATTGGTGAAATTAACTAGAAAATTACTGAATAAATGTTTTATGACTAGTAAAAAAACTAATGGTCGCAGAATTAGCTCTTTTTCATCATTTTATTAATACATTATTTTTTTTAATACAATTACTAATCAATATCCAGTTTATAGTTGTATATTTTAATTAAATAAAAGTATGGATATAGATCGTTAGATCATTATGTACTAATAGGTCATGTAAGACACAGAAACACTATTCGCATACAGTGCTGGCTTTAAGGGAGGAGGGTGCAACCGGGCAGTTGCCCGGGGCGCCAGGACCAGAAAGGTATCGAAAACTGGCACGGCAGCTACGAGCCTACGACCGTGATACAATGCATATCGTATTAGGATATGAACACATTCACATAAAAATTAAAGGGTGCTGAAAAAATCTCAACCGGGGCATCTTAATGGCTATGGCTATTGCTGCTCGCATACCGATAAGTATATTATCGATACGTCAGAAGAGAAAGAGATAGTATGATGCCATAGATTGTAGTAAGAGCAAGACAAAATATTTTTATTCATTTCAACAAATCCCAGACATTTTGCATTGGGTCCCTTGGACTCCATATGAGGTCCATTCGTGAGATGCTCATAACGTATAACAATTTTTTTGTTAATACGTTGCTATCAAATATAAATATCAATGGTTTTACTGTCAAAACTTGTTATGCAATAGCTATATCTATATATACATATACTAATATTGTTAAGAGGTAAACTTCGTTTGTTTGTATGTAACGGATAAACTCAAAAACTACTCAACAGATTTCAAAAATTCTTTCACCTATGGAAAGCTACATTATCAGCGAGTAATATGGGCTGTATTTTATTTAAAAAAATTTCTACCCGTGAGAAGCCAGGACGGGTCGTTAGTATACATATACTATATAGTTATATATACATTTATAGCTATATACGTAAAATATGTACATAAATATCCAGTATCTCTATACATATACCTTGGTACCTACTAGCTGTATCTTCGCCCACCTTATGTCATTAAATATTATTTAAAAAGTTTCTTTAAAATGGCCGCACTCTGAATCACGTAGTGTCCGAGATTTATTACTCATGATAAACGGTTTTTCGTAACATCTACAGTAATGAGGACCATCTTGAAAAATGAGCTTATTTAGGTACTTTATTGGACAAAATGTATTATGTATGACCTCAAAACTGAAGTATTCGACCATTAAAATACTCGAGGAGGTGGTCAGAGATACTTAACGGTGAATAATAATACTACAAATTAATAACTAAACCACCCGTTTCCGACTGAAACAGGATTTTCAGCCAAAACCGAAACCGAATTCAACTCTTCGGCTGACTTTTGGACCTAATCCGAAACTAACACTTATTTAGACATGTTAAAAATATCGTATACTAAAATCTAGTGTATTTTTTACACGTATGTAGACAAACTCGTGTTAAATTAAAGTAAAAACAATAATTAAAGTATGCAACAAAAAATATAACAGAATAATTCAACCGCGGGAAAAAATAAACTCAATGAATCTACTTTCGGCCGATAGTCGGCCGAAACCCGAAAGTAGATTTTTTACCGACACTCAAACCGAATCCTCGGTCAATCTATAAAAATCACATCCTAGCATCTTGTCTAGCAATAAGCAGGTATTTGGACTTACAGATTGCAAAGTAGAATCATAGTTAGATAGTGACAACCTGCCAGAATGGTTGGTGGCCCATCACCTTATATTTCCTTATAAACAATGCATCGCTTATTTTAGTTCCTTATATACAGTGCATAACCTACACCTGTTTCTTATAAATCGTGTATCACATGTACCAGTTCCTCATAATCTTTTGCCAATTGAAACAGTCTATATTTTTCTATCCATTTTATCCAGTATTTAGGTATGTATTACACTTTCATGATGAAAAATTTACATTTGAAGAATATCGTGATCATGCCATTATATGTGGCACATTATGATAATGACAGTGCACATGCTTGTTCGGAGCTTGCTGTAATAATAACTAAAATCCTGGAAACACATAATATAATGACCCTAACTACGACACTACTGGCTCATTTTTTTTTATCCGAACTCTTAAAAGATACTTAATAACTCTTAGAATAAGGAATCAATTAACAGTCATTAAGAATAATATTAAAATCTATTTAGCCCAAGTTTAATTACTAAAATACTCGTTAACATTTCGCGTTGGAAGCGTATTTGATGTCAAGGTCAACGGTAGTGGTTGTTGGCGCGGCGTTCGGAAAGAAATGGACAAATCATTAAACTGATAAACTGATGACCAAGGGCCATAAGTTAAATTTTAAAGTAATGGAAATGTATCTACATAAAACCTATTAATATGTATATTATAAATAAAATTGAAATGTGTGTGTCTATGACTTCGAAATAAAGGCATGTTCTTATGCTGGTATGGTTATTTTCACGTAACCAAACCCAAACACGCTAAAATCTTTTAAAAAGTATGTTAACTATTTGTTCGTGGACTAATCTCCTAAACGGCTAAACAGATTTAGACGAGACTTTCACTGACAGTTAGAAGACTTTTCAGGAAGTCAGTAATCTAGGCTACTTTTTGTATTGGAATATTGGAATATTATAATATTGGAATATAAAATAATATAATACTGTATAAAAAAATTCTGTTGTGTTACCTGTTGTATGTAAAAAAATGTTTCTTATTTCTGATTTTGGGTTACCATTTTACGTAGCTGTACCTTTCATTGCAGTAGGTTTAAAAATAACTGAATAAATCCATTGTAATATACACACAGCGAACAGACAAACAGCCGGACAAACAAATGGATACACAGTCAGTATACGATCAGACAGGCAGACAGAGAGAGAGCGCATGACAGCTACAGTTTACCGATTACTGCTGTCTTTAAAAAATATTCGGAAGATCAGTAAGATAAGATTGAATTTGGATAAATCAAAAAATTCAAAATTCATTATTTACTACATACTTGCTACATACCTTACATTTGATTATGGAAAGTAAATATTTAGGTACCTATGTCGATTGATATCGCAATTTTTAATTAGTGAATAATGTAGAGCCTTCTTATTATATTTAAAGTTATTGATTTCAAATAAAAAACAAGTTTTCATTTTCATGGCTACTGTTTTTTTGTGTTACAGCAATCTCAAAATTCAGACATTTTAAAATTTATCCTAATATTTCGGTTTTCTCATCTGCCAACCCTAGTGCGGGATAATGGCTTAGTTAATGGAGCGCTAAGCAATGGATTCAAAGTTATAAAAATGAATCTTTGTATCTAATAATACGTTAAACAGCCATTTATTTTTTCCTCAATATTATTATGATTTCCATAATTTTTGAGTATAGAAATTATTATAAAATTTCCCTTTTTTGCCTTTGCCTTTTGCCTTTTGCCCAGATGGAATAATGTACCTTGATCTTGAATCTTGATGAATATGAATGAAATGAATATATATTATGTATTCAACCCGGGCGAAGTCGGCACGACCCGGTAGTATATTATGAAGAGAAAGAGCGGATTTTGTAAGTTCGTTTATATGTGAAGGGTAATGTCCGCAACCACTGCATCTATTTGATTTTTCACCATTTCAAAGTACTTATTCCAGATGGACACGGACTAAATATTATGAATTCAACCCATGCGAAGTCGGAACGGGCCGCTAGTTTAGATCTAAACTGAAATGCTAATATACATACCTACTGTGTAGTTTACTTCATATCGCATTTAAGAAACTAAGTCGTCGTAAAACTATGGTGTCGTAAGAGTGTTTAATCGTCCTACTATCAAAACAATTGGATTCCCATGCTACCGTTAAGTAGGGTCGAGTGAACACAGCCCTGACCTATACTGAAATTGCGTATACTGAATGTCAATACTGATCCAACGTTTTTAATAATTTAAGAGATTATTCGACACGACGTGCTTCCACGCTAGTCAAGCAGAAAAATGTAAGCATTTACTTAAGAGGGCTATTTATTTAATCCTACAGGACACATAAGTCTGCTCAAGTAACTATTTATCGTAAGGAACTTGTTAAGGAAATGGGCCTGCAAGTAGCAACTTAGCTTTATTCCTCTGTTATCGACGCTCGAATTAATTATTACTCGGACTGCTAGCAACACTAACAGAAAAATTATTGTTGCGGCAACACTACTGCCGTTCTCTTTCTCACAACACAATTCCTGCAGTAACTTATGATTTTATAAGATAAAATAAAACATTAAAAGAAATTTTATTTCATCATATACCTATAAGAATATAATATAGGACTTATTAATGTCAAAACCTTACACAGTCATTTCCAGAGCTCAAACTCGGTCAGTTACCCATCACTAAGTTGACTGAGTCTTAACCCTGGAATTGGGAGAAAAAAAGGTTAAAAACTAAAAGCAAAGGAATTAAAAATGTTCATATAAAAATTACTTACGTTAGAATGACGTCAAAATGTGATTTAGCTGCGTTTCGATGCTCTGTTTATACTCTATTCACCATGAACAAGAAATGACACAATTTTATTATGTATGTAATAGATTTGACTCGACAGAAATGTTACAATTTTTCACTGGAATGAAAAAGACGTTTATTGTAGCAATATTTTTATTAGTATGCTTTAAATTCGGAATTATTAGAGCGCACGATCCAAGATAGTTTTGTTCGATTTAATTTTTTGCAACGGGAATTTACCTCAAAATGCAATGATATTATATTTACAAATAGTTAATCACAGGTTACCACCGTTACGAAAATAGTCAGCACCATCGTACTGGCTCAATATAACCATAACAGTAGGATGTCTTCATAGAAAGCTGGCGTACGCGGTTAGTATGTGTGCACGCTAATACGCACGCGCCATGGCACGCACACAACGGCAATATTTTGGGCAAATATGAGTATTGTGGCGGCAGTCGGAGTCGCACACGATCAAACATGCGACTGCTTCCGTTTGTCTTTAATTCGTTCTTCACATCGTCACAAATACGAAAATGTCTTAATTGCATAAACGAACGTATTATAATGTCCTTAGATCCCTAAATAATCGTACTTATTCGAATGCAGAGTTATCATTCTTCAACATTACTACAAGACATTAAATTTAACAAACACAAAAACTTCTTCGTGTACATTGTTTGACTGCAGCAAGGGGTTCTTCAAAAAGGGCGTAAAAAGGTTCTTACAGGGTCGGCAATGCGCAAGTTATACTCCTAGGGGGTTATTCACAAACGTCGGAAACTCAAGTTTCCGTATCCGACAGAAAACTTTTCGATGATTTTGTCTATACGCGATTCACGTATCCGAAATACTATTATATTTATATTATATATATATCATATTATATATAGTCATATTCACAAATCCAAGCCGTCGGATTGAATTTATGCTTTTCGACGATCGGCCTTTTCACCACGGAAAGATTCCGACCTTTGTGAATAACCCCCCTAGTGTCGCAGGCGTCCATAAGCTACGGAAACCGTTTAACATCTGGCGGACCGTATGCTTGTTTGCTACCTTCGTGGTACAAAATATATGCATATATATCCCCTTACCGCATGGAATTTTCAATTGCTTTGAAAAAAATTTATGTTAAAGATCTTTAAATGCATTTTATGTTTAGTTCTAGCAATTTTTTGATTAAATGAATAACTTTTGAGAAAATCATATAAATCTTAGTTTCCCATATATGTCATTTTATACAGTGGCGCCAAAAAAAATATTGAGGCCATATATGGAATGAAATGCAACAGACTCATTTCAGGCTCGTAAAAAAACTTTGCAAAATTAAAACAAGTGAATACTGAAAAACATTTATTACAATTAGAGGGATTCACTTAGATGAAACGTTTTAAAACAATTTCTGTCTTTATTAAGACAAAGATGTACATTGCATTTCTCACATTTTATATACGACTTTCCTGCACATCCGTACATCTTACAAAGTTGTCTTTCCGCCGTCCATTGTGGAAAATGATCTATTCCGTCATTAGCTACTTCGCGCGCTGGTAACATAATTCGTCTCTTTCTTTTAGGCTGTAGACTACTATTATTACTACTGTCATCCACGGGCCTACCTCTTCGGGTTGGCGTATAAAACCTTGAATTAGTTTTAGTAAGTGATTCGGCGAGAAGCATTTTAAAATCCAGTAAAGGCATGTATGTAACATGAGTCTTGCGCCATAAAATCCAGCTGTTTACAGAAACCAAATCAATTATGTGAAAAAATATTCTAAGATACCATTTCTTGCTTCTTATTTTTATCCTATAGTAACCGAGCATAGAATCAAGGAGGTCAACACCTCCCATGTATCGGTTATATACTTGCACTGCCAGTGGGCATGATACGTTTTGAAACTTTTTTTTCTTTCTGTCGAATCTTCTCACTTCATTTTCTGGACTTTTGCCAACATAGGTTGAAGCCAAATTAACAACTTTATTATCTAGCCAAGTTACCACAGCAATGTCTTCGTTGTCTACTTGCACTACTTTCTCTTCGCTGTAGCCTCTTCCTTTTTTAGTCATCTCTTTAATATTTGGTAAATTGTGATTAGGGAGGCGTTTTCTGTTTACGGTACCTAGAGGCAATATGCCTTTTTTGTGCAAGGTAGCTAGGAGTGGTAAACTGGTATACCAATTGTCAAAAAATAATTTGTGGTTCATATTTTCAGGAATGGTACTTGACAGTCGCATAGCTACGTTACTGCTAACTCCAAGGTCAGGATGGTTGTCAAGAACAACATTCGATTGTGCTCCAGCATATATTTCATAATCATAAGTAAGGCCGGATGCACCACTAAGAACAAAAGCTTTGTAACCCCATTTGTGCGGTTTTTTGGGATTATAATTCTTCAAACTTGTTTTTGCCTTAGTTGGAATGACCTGCTCGTCAATGGCTAAATATTCTTCTCGTGGTAAAAGTAGTAATCTTTCGCGAAGTTTGTTAAGAAGAGGTCTTATTCTTTGTAATTTATCGTAGTTAGGATCTTCGATAGGTAACGCCTCCTCATTATTGGTGAAGTGAAGAAATCTTTTCAATTCTTCAAAGCGGTTGCATGTCATAACGCTACTTATTGGTGTGAAATCCACACAGGTATTCCAGTAGTACCTGGTACTAGGGAAATGCACAATTGACATGTAAATTATTACACCAATAAATTTTTCTACATCCTTACAAGACATCTTAAGACTATGCCCTTGCTGCTGCTCTGAATAACGTTTCATTTCTTGCGTAATGTAAGCAATCATTTCAGGTGTAAATAAATGTAAAAATATTGCATGGGTGTTTCCAAGTCCTTCATTTCTTGAGGTAAATCATGGTTTCCCAAAAAGGCGCAACTAGCTTCATCATATTTCATAGGCCCTTCTTTCCAAACTAAAGGAGTTGTTCGTGGGGTGCCCGTTCTTTTTCGTGATGGACCTGCTTCTAAAGGGTCTCTTTCAATTACCTCATCTAATAAAGAATCATCGGAGTCAGTAGCATAGATGATGATGGGAGGTTTTCTCCTAGCATCTGAACCTGGTATATAATCTTCATCATCATAATTATCTGAGAGGTCATCATCCTCACTTTCGTTTGGAATCGTTTTGCCATAAAATCGTCTTACATCCATTTCCTTCTGTAATCATTTGTAAGTATCTAAATTATTTATTTATGCACTGTTACATAATTATTATTATTTTATTTCATATTGAATAAAATAATAATAATTAGCTTAGCTTAGCTTACTAAAAGGACACTTAAAACACGAGTATGAGGATTACATATGTATCTACATCATTTTATCTACACTCATACAAAAGTTTAAACTAAGACAAAAGGAAAAAAAATTAAAAATTGTTTACATTTTAAATATTATAATTGTGGCTGTGATTGAGATATTTATATTTAGGTACGACTTCGACGAAATGAATCGAATAAGAAGAATGAAATGTATGAGATGAAATGAATGAAAACAGTGAAATGTATGTAATTAAATAAATAAAAAGTATGAAATATATGGAATCAATGAATGTAATGAAATAACATAGGAAAACGACATCGCGGTGTCGTTTTCTTATGCTTTTTTAAAAATAAACCGTAGAAACACAGCTTAGCGATTTAGGAACGATTTTATGAAATAATTGAGTTAAAATTGCTTTAGTGCATATAATGTCATAAATGACCACTAGGCAAAACAACCTATATCGCGTATAGTGCCAGATATGGAATTTGCATTTTACACTGTATCGAAATGAAAACCATATTTGGAATGATAACTTTAGACCCAAATTTTTTTTTAAATAATTACACAATACTTACATGTTTTTATGTTATTACTTGTCTTATATCTTCTTCTTAGTATTTCAATATCTATAGGGTGAAAAGATAAGCAAACGACACCAAAAAATATTTTTAAACCGCGGAGCGCAAATTTAAATTTTTTTTCAACGTTCACGACTGGTTTTGAGAAGTCGCTGTACTTCACACGATGGCCGCTAGATGGTAGCACATATATTTTTGATAGCTTACAATGCTGCCAAATCTGTCCTAAGAACCGGTGATGGAAATTCTGTTATTTATTCTTATTTCTGAACGATCGAAAATAAGTACCCATTTATGGGTGTGGATGCGGTAAGGGGATATATTACTATGTACTAAATGCATAACTAAACGAGATACTCTCCGCGTTTCACACGCAATGCTACAACCCTACGTATCGGGCAAGAGTCGGCCTTCTTATCTATATATTCTTTGGTACTGGTTTAGACCATGTTTACACAACCTGGAAAATGTTAATTAAATTCAGCCAATTTTTGATATAAGAAAACGCCAATGTCAAAATGACTGGACAGCAAACGGTTTGAACGAGTACAATTATTTAGTTGGTCTCCGGCACAGAGTACATTATATAAAGGGAAATGTCAAGGGAGGTATCAGTCGAAATTCTCCATCTAGTGCCATCTAGTAAAACTAGACTCAAACTGTCAAGTAATCTTCGTACATACAACAAAACTACGTAAAAATGTGATTTATTATTTGATAAATAGCAATGAATAATAATATGAAATTGAATAATAATGAAATATAATAACAATAAACTAAAATTCAATGGTTTTCATCAAGACTTGAACTTTGAATGTTATAAGAGCTCTACAAAGAGGCAACGTTGAATGAAACTGAGCTATGCCTACTTTTAATAAAATTACGAAAAAGTTCAATACTTGACATAAAAAACTAGTGGTGACATTTAACTATGCTCGACTATAATTTCGTAGGAAAATTTTTTGTATGGAGTGAAATGACCTGGTGGGTTATTAACAAACGTCGGAAACTTTCCGTGGCGGAAAGGCCGACCGTCGAGAAGCATAAATTCAATCCCACGGCTTGGATTTGTGAATACGACTATATATAATATGATATATATGTAATATAAACATAATTTATATTACATATATATCATATTATATAATATTATGTTATAATTTCGGATTTGTGAATCGCTTATAGACAAAATCATCGAAAAGTTTCCTGTCGGATACGGAAAGTTGACTTTCCGACTTTTGTGAATAACCGCTGATCTCCGCGACGCGAAATCAAGACTGTGTCGACAAAATGGGAGCAATGATTATTCATTACCTGTGCCGTTGTTTATAACAACGAATTTGCAACGCATAAACTGAACGGAGCGTTACTCAAAGTTTATATGAAGGTGTAAGGTACCTATTACGTCACTTACGATTGAGTAGAGTTCTTTCCAGCTTAAAATTTCGCTTTTCATAGAATCATATAAGAACCGTTCCTGGTTATTTTATACAGCAAAGCTGTTCTTGGTCTATTGAACATATACTAATGCGATATCCATGTAAAGCTAATCTGTGATAGATTCGTTTCTCGAATAGATCTGGCCAAAACTCGAACTCAGTACTTCGAAACAGAACAGGCTTAGATGGCAAATGTTCAAAGCCTCGATACGTATACTGTATACGATCGTACAGTAATCGGCTTACTATGATTCTCATCTACTTACATGACGCGGACGATTTACGAGTAGCCTGGAATAATTAACTACACGCATTACCATTGCAAAAAATGCAATTTCAACGACCTCATTACATAGTATTTTTAATATTATAAACTACTTACCTAAAGTCGTTTAACGTTTTTCATTTTTATTTTAATCATAATGTGGCTCGTTTAAAATAGTTATTATGAATACACGAACTGAGAAAAAAAATGGTTGATTAAGGCTGCACTAGACGTGTTTTAAATCTATTGAAGTTCTGTTGATTGAAAATGAATATTAATTTGGCATTTTAGAATAATTGATCAATTACATGTTGGTACAATTAGGCCTCTGAACGCTAATTGGTTAATTACTATTTCAATTCAATTTATTCATTTATATTAAATAAACATTATGATGTGCTATGGTCCCCACACTAGGAAAACCTGGTTAAAGCTGTAAAGGGGTATTGAATATAAGATCACTAGGACCCGCCCCGGCTTCGCACGGGTAGCAGAGCCATTTTGGACAGAACTTTCGTGAAATCCGTTCTTAGTTAGCGTCTATACCGCGACAGGAGTAACTATGCTAAATTTCAAGTCAATCGGACCTATATCTTCGGAGATCTCATGATGAGTCAGTCAGTCAGTGAGTAGGTAAGGTAGGTAGGGTAGTTCGTTTCCTAAACAGACATAGATTAAAATAATAATTCGTTCTTATCCGTGTTTCCGTTGTTTAAATGCATCCACATATCTGATTCATTAATGGCTCTAAAATATTAAACTGATTTTCATCTTCATTTAATGGAAGTTAGCGATTGAGTTCTTGGTCAGAGTTCTTATAAACTTGTTTAAGAATTTTAAGCAATGAATAAAATCATTGATTGTAACAGAAAATTGGTCATTAACTTGCTATAATCTACTCGCACTGGGTCAGTGTCTTTTGACCTTCATGTCACCCTTATTTGTGAAATTAATTTAATTCGTATCCAGTAGTAGAAGTATGAAAAATATAATAAAATTGTTTATATCATGTACCTTGTTCTTTCAACGCCTTACCTCATATACATTTCTAAGACCTTGTACGGAAAGAGCTATGAAATACATTGGCACTTACAATTTAGTGTTCAGATCAATTATCACCCACAACTTTTTATTTCACAAATGGTTAAACACGGTTCATAATTATGATTTGGCAAAGCTATTGTTAAAATTATCTACGCCTGATTGTGCAGGTAATACCTTTGGCAATGGCTCTGATATAAATTGCTATGGTACGCGTGTAACTGTTACTGGCGTGGGTATAAAAACAAATATTTAACGTCTGTTAATAATATTAACTTTGATTAGGCAAGTAAATAATCAAAGGACGTTGATAGAAAAAACTTATATTGAAAATTTAAAAAACCCCAACTCAAAAAAAACCTCCAAAAAGGAAAAAATAATATGTACCTCATAGCCCTTTAAATTTGAGATGTTTCAATATAAATAGTAGTAGTAATATATCCAAGCGTCGTCACGTCGGGGGACTGCACAGATTTATAAATGGAAGCAGATCAAACATAATTCACTTACACATAGATACCGTGTAACTAATAACACTGTCACTTTCGTTGTAGTTTAGAATTGTATATATTTATCCTTTTCTTTCATTTGTTCCAACGCAATGGCACACATAGACAATTCCGAAACCGTGGCAGCCGCCATCTTCCGCTTAAGTCAAAATAAGCGGACTATGGCGTCTGTTTACTTGTGTAGTACGTCACATGTTCGATGATTAAATATTTCTTGGTGTATAAACATTATTTTGGTTATTTAAAGTGCAAAATATGATACAAAAGTGTTGTACCGCCAATAGTTGCAACGCCTCATACAGAAAAGCCCCGAAAATCACGTTCCATCAGTAAGTAAATCTGATGTTGCAAATTATTTGATTAGTGCATTCAGTTAGCTGATATTTTTGTATATCGTGGCTCCGACACTTAAATATGTTGCAAACTATTAAAATTAAAGTTTCCTTATATTTTATTAGGTTTTTTTATAGATTTTTATATTTTTGTACCAAGTACCTAACCAATTTTGACATTATTAGTACTTGTACCTTAAAGAGGGCCGAATTCAGAGAAAACTGAGTCTCGTAATAAAATTAAATATTAACGGACAGGCACCTAAGGTTAAGCAACTATCTATTTTTTGCAACTAACTTTTGATTTTGATATATACCTTGTTAATTTCGGGTTTCTAAAGGATGAAAATCTTCAAATTTTTTAGTTAAAGAACTACATAAAAGAAATACATAAGAAAGGCTACATAGAACAAACTGCCAGCCCAATTTTAAGTTTTGTGCTCAAAACATTTTGAACCCCATTTATTATGTAAAAGAGATACCCGTAAAACCCTGTTGTTGTTTGACCATGAAATTTAACATACCTATTAAAAATAAACATGCTATCGCCAAATTAATCTCTAGTCGCTATACTGGGCTGAACCTGGGCCAGTGTTGTTTAGAAAAAAGCCAGTGCTGGAAGCCATACTTCATAATTACAAAATTATTTTTAATTTATTTATAAAATAATACAACTTTCTTACTTCAGATAATCGAAGATGGACTTTATTATGCATAAATTGTGTGTTCACATGTAAAAATGGTGAAAACAAATACGGATATCTTGAGGCGAATAATGACAAATAATACTTATAATTACTTGCAAAGGTAATTCTTAGCATATCTGACATTCTGCGCTAGTTACTTCTGGCACACATTGAAAAACAGTGAAATAATGTGTTTGATGCACGTCTATAATGAGTTCTTAGATAATGTAATAAGAAAACAATCCGATTAATAAATAAAAGACTGAAAACATTCTTTGGTTTATTGTGTAAGCTATTTTAATTTTTATTCTCAATGTGATCGATCACCCATCGACTATCACCCGATAGAAAAATAGTTAACGATAACACTCGTCTGATATAAAACTTGTTCTATTTTCTCATAACCAAGTCTCTAACACTTACAGTAAAGCAATGGTAAGTAGGCTTTACTGGAGTTACAAAGGACTGTTAAACGAAATTCCTCCAATTAGTTATACCACAGATTAATTAGTTTACTACCGTAAAGTTATACTATAATTTTTGCACTTAAAACTCCCAAAAGCACAAAAAATAGCAAATCTGAATTTTGAATAAAATGCCAACCATGCTTCTTTTATTCTAGTCAAAAAGTCTAAATTCAAAACTTTCACTTGCCTGATTATCAACTTTCCCGACTTTAAAAAATATATCGTTTATGTCATTAAACTTCATGTACCGACATAAATCGAACCGCAAGCAAGGTCATCACAATGTACATGCGGCGCAAGACCAGCAGCGCACAGTGGCCAGCCTCATGTATCGAACGAACAATCATAATATTGTATCGTGGAGCTATTGGAAACACTCCAAATTACATCCTTCATGTGACAAAAACACTACAAAAAGAAGGAATATAATAAAGTAATAATCTCTAATACTAGTACATAGGTAATTTATTCTTTTTTTATCACACGAAAATTATAATTTGGGGTGTCCCAAATAGTCCCGCTCGAAGATAATACGCAGTATAAGCACCTTAATCTGGGCCTGAGTTCTGCACGTGTATGAGTAATATTTGTTAGAGTGAATTTGCCATGCATTTTGTATCGATAGGTATAATCTGCTTCCATTTAAAAGTCTGTGGGGGACTGCTAAGTTTACTTAAATTTCATACACACTTTATCATTTTAAGTTGTATTCTCTTTTTATTACTTTATTTACTTAATCCAACGATACCTCGTTAAAATTATTGAACTTTTTACTTTTTTTTTAGTACGGTTCTCTCTTAGGAGGGAAGGTAAACGGTTCTTTCTGTGCCCATATAACCGATGTCTTCAGTACTAAATAGATAAATTCTTCTTATTATTAAAAAACGTCAACGAAATACATTTTAAGATCTCTTGGAGTTTCTGGTGACAAATATATTGAGGCAGTCTTTCTACTAGGTTCCACTGAGGCGGACTAGGACACTATAATAGTCTAAACGTCACTCTACTAAATAAGCACTTATTTCAACAATTCCACTATAATGCACAATAGTGTAGACACTAGGACGCAAATCTACGCCAATTTTACATCACAATATCCGCTAGTAACAATTTGCAAATAATTAAAATAAACACCCAACCGCTCCCCATAAAATCCGTCGAACTACTCTAACTTTTTACTTTTATTCATAATTTTTACACATGTTTCGAGACTAAGAGGAGGCAGTAGAAATCGCTCAGGATGCCGAAATTGCTATTAATCTAATTTAATTCCGCTTTGCCGTCTGCAAGCCTTATATTCCATTATGACCTTTAAAAGACTTTTAAAACGGATAAAAATATCCATTTATAACTATTGATCGCTGTAAAAACAACACAGAATACTACAAAATGTTACCACTTCATTAGAAAAATGCTGATTTGAAATAAAAAATTCTAACATTATAAAATTGTAGTTTGTATCTAATATTAAAGTACAATTTCATGTACATAATACGTACGTGCTTCCATTAAATTATGTGTCCGCGGTTTACATGATTTAAGTTAAAAAATGTGTATAAAATTATTACTTTACATTAATTGTCAAAAGTGATAAAATTGCACTGCTAAGTTTAAATTGTTTAAAATTTACGTAAGAAAAAGCAAATGTATTCGAAACCAATGATTTTAAATATAAGAAATCGTTGTTTGATAAAGTTTGATTTATCTACCTACATAATCTTGGACTAGCTGACTCGGCATAAGTTGTTTGCCCATTCCGGTGTGTTTGATTTGATTATAATAACTTAACTACAGTGCCGCCTACCGGACGCTAGCATAGTTATGAACCATCGTCTCGACAAAACAAAATACATATATTATAGGAGTGTGACCTGAATTAGTGAAATCTTTCAGAAGTTAGCCGATCACTAACACACGCACCAACGATTACATACTTATGTAAAGGGATCTTTACATAAAATTCCTTTGTTAAAAGTGTCGTCAGAGTGTTAAGTGGTATTGATAGCGGTATTGATGTTTCAATTTTTTGATTTTTGATCTTTAACCTATTTTCGGCGACGTCTATTATGTCATGGTATATACAGATTTTCCTTCAGACAAATGGGAACACATTTATTTATTTCGTAATACATTCGTCACAATGCTTATTGCTTTGATACTGTGTCAATATTTTGTTCTATAATAAAGCATTTGTTAGTATAAAAATGCAAAATGCAGTCATTTATAATCATGTAGACATTCTTTTAATTTTTTTAATGTAAATATAAATCTAAGAATCGACCTAGATAAATAGTTAAATAGTTTATCATTTAAATACAGACTGCACAACTTTTGCACAACATACGGCATACTAAAAGATCAAAAACGCTGTGAATAAAAAGTAAAATTTTTCTACTAATAAAAACAAGAAACACCCAATAGTTTATTTCATAAATAGATTATAAAATATGTTCTCGAATGTCATCTGTTTAGTGTTAAATAATAAAAAAGTTAAATAACAGTTTATCAACCACAACCATTCATGTCCGTTCATCCATAGTGGGGCGTCACTGATCCACTGAACCAGTTACAGCACCTTGAACTTTCAATCGCTTACGTAACAGTCAATCTCTTTAAGGTATATTATCACGACAAGCGTGAAAATAATCGCTTGGAATTTACAAAGATTTTTACGTTTCTTTATTTAACTTTTTACTGCGGCTTCAATTACGTGGATTTCGTAGTTTGATAGCAATAATAATAATTAATTGGAATGATAAAAGCAATAATTATTATCCGGAAGAGATATCCTATTATTACCACCATCATCTTCAGACCCACATGGCAATGCTGGTCCGCGAGTGACAGAAAAACATAGAAGGTGCTGGCATCTAGGTGTGTGAGTGATGACAGCTGGTTGTTTTTCCGCGCAGGTCGTAAAAATCGGTCAAGGGTTGATCAAAGATCGTTGTCACTGCGCAATTTCGTTTCATCATCTGTAAGTCCGAACATAATCATTTATGGCTAAAGTTGCATCCATCCATCCATTTCAAAAGGGAAATGGCATGAAAATATTTCCTTATTTTCTCAGTAATTCGTAAGAATAAAAAATAAGAATTGATTTTTAGAAAACGTTGAAACACTTGTTTCCAATAGAATCTAAATTCAATTATTTACGTCTGTTACCTCAGAGGTTACGAATTTCCGTACAACAGTTTGTCAGCCTTCTCCCTTCTCAACCCTTTACTTCTTAAAATTTCTTTAGCAGTGGGTGCTTACTGCGTTATCATTTAAATACGAATAAAAATGGCAGTGAAAACATTGAGCAGGTAAGCTATTCTTGTACCTAATATCAGGTAGGTATTAGATAACAACAAAAGAAAAAAAAATAGTAAAATAAAAAAGGAATCAAGCAGCAAGCGAAATTAGTAATCAATAATCATACTAATATTTTTTACATCTACTTAAAGCATATCTTATAATGGATTAACCACTTAAAGGTTAAAACCTCTCCAATTTGGTGGCAACCATAAACATCGTGCATACTTCCTTGAATTAAATTCTGCCTTCAGAGTTTCGATTTTATTTTGTAAGATAAGAACAACCAATTATTGTAATTTTAAAATTCTTAATACAAATAGTTTTAGTTTTATATCTGATCTAAGTAGGTACAAATATTAATGTGATTAAATATATACAAATTTTTTACAAAGAGGAAACCTGTGTAGTTTATCAATGCAGGTTCATGAACTTTCTTCTAAATACTGGTTAGGTCTGGTACGATATCCTACTTAAGACTCAAACTTAGATTACTTACATTACTAAAATTTTTCGGAAACCTATAAGCTATGAAATGAAATAATCAAATCCATTTGCTTGTTTTCTTATGTCCTCAAAAATGTTCACAAGCGATTACTTTGTGGACACACACCTACGCTATGGGTTCTACCCAGTTCAAGGCAGCGCATTGACACAAAATCAAAAGTCAGCTCTGTCGATTTGTACGTATATTACAAATACCAAATTACTATAAGCTCCATATTTATGCAGGAAAAAATAGGACATTAATTCTGCAAATTGGTACCTAATAAGAATAATAAAGAGAGAGCATTTTTTTTATTTATCGTTTCATTAGGTTTTATTTAGAACAATTCTGATATTAAGAATGTACAGTATAGGTAATACAATTATCACACTACATAAATATTACTTCGACAAATCATTAGGTACAAGTACAATAAATTATAGGTGTGGATAAATTAAAAACTATTGACTGGCCCGTTGGTGCAGTGGCATATACATATGCGTTCTAGGGTCCCAGGTTCGATCCCCGGTCAGGCCAATTTAGGAAACGAACTTTTCTAAATTAGCTTGGAGTCTGGGTGTTACTGAGATCTCCCCCAGAGTTCGTTGTGTGGTACCCATGGTACAAGCTTACTGCTTAGTTTGGGGTCACACAATCTGTGTAATTGTCTGGAGTATTATTATTATTCAAAGAAAGAAGATCTTCAACACGCATATGAAATTAGTATCAAATTATAGTTGGCATAATACATATTTGAACATGTTACCGGTTTTTTTATTTTGTTATAAAATAAGATTCCGGAAGCTACGAAGGTCGGTATAATGCATTAACAATGTACACTGCTACCTACATCATGTTCAATTAACAGGTCAAATGTTGTACACAAAAGCACTCAAGTAATGGTAGTTGAAATTTGTTATGGTAATGTTTGCGTTGTAGAATTACAAATAAGCAGTCTGACATCAAATTATGCGAAAATGTTGAACAGGAAGTCTTTAAAAACTGTAATACTTAACGAGCAAAGCGTTCTCGAAAATACATGACAACGGAATCATATCGTTTCGAAAATGATTTACATTTTTGATTTATTATAATAGCGAATAGGTCAAATTATTATTATTTATTAGTTTATATAGTCTGCTATATAAAGTAATAAATTTAAGCTTTAAGGAAATCTCATGAATTATTACTTTCCTCGAAAGAATAATCATAATCATCCAAGAATAATTTTCCAGTTTAAATCTTTTTATAACTTTGCATCACACATACGGACTAAACTTATTAATTTGGAGGAATTAACATAATGATGTCGGAATACCAAATCTTTAACTAAAACATTATTTTAAATATCTACTGTATACACATAAATAAATAAGTATATTGACCTAGGTCTACATTTATAACAATTCTTACCTATACCACAGTACAAGTAAGCATACAGTATTCTATCTCGACAGTGTCCTAGAGATAATAACCTATGGTCGTTTCGTACGTAAACACGCAGTAGGGCTACTGACTTGGACTGAATGTTTTTCTTGGGTTACGTATTTGATAATAGGTACTATATTAAATTGTCATATTATCTTTTCATTTTATATTATTGCAAATTTATACGTTTTTATTTATATAATTTTACTAGTATTTTATTTCTAGTTTCAAAACTTTGTGAGTTAGTATGGTGGAAATGGACAACAAAAAAAATTCATTTTGTGTGCAGTATAATTAAAAATCAGCAATAAATGAACTAGATCATTATGATAATATATTTCCTACAAATTAGCAACAGAGAAATAATTCCGGTTTCGACATAGATGTATTCAAATATCCATACACTGAACATTATGCTCGTAAACTTGATTGACATAATATTTAGTCATTAAATGAGCGGGAGCGTCTCATACCGTGTGACGACAACCGCGGCGCACTCGCGACTGTTGTATGGCGAGAAATGTCGAGATTTCGAGCGCGTCGTTTGGAAGCGTTTGTATGAAGATAGAATACTGTATGCTTACTTGTACTGTGCCTATACCTACATATCTATAGGTATAAATAAACAGGTGGGAAGAAAGTAAACGGGTAAGAATTGTTATAAGTGTAGGTATATACATAGGTACATATAACAAATTAATTAAAAGTTTGTAATTTGAATACTAAGTCAAAGTCAAATCAATTTATTCAAGTAAACCCAAATGCAAGGTATTTTTGAACGTCAAATCTACTTTAGTTCGGTTCAAAAAGTTCAAAAACTACATTTAGCAACAGATAGACAGACCATTAATACTTATAAATATTTTTGTCTTTGTTTTCCAGAGCTATTTAATCTAAAAAACAGCCAAACCGAGTTGTATGATTTGACAAAAAGTACAGTGATTTAAATAGATATTATTAGGATTTCTGCGTTGGGGATCGCCACCCAACACGCTGTGCACCTCGCGGAGGGAAGTGGAGGGAGGAGTGCAGATTAGCTGCGTGAAATGTGAGAGGTGGGATTGAAGAGAAGATGAATGAAGTGATTGATATTATGGAAGAAAGAAGATTGGATGTGTTACGTTTGAGCGAAACCAAGCGAAAGGGCAGTTAACCTGCCGACTTGCCTGGAAGGGGCATCGATTTATGGTGAGGAGTACCATAACAAGAAAAGGGATGCCAAGGGGTAGGCGTCTTACTGTCCTCTCGTTTGATTAATTGTGTAACTGAGTATAACGTGTAAACCCGAGACTGCTCTGGGTGCGTGTCAAGACAGGGTGGACGAGTATATTTGTTTTAGTGGTGTATGCCCCCGTGTCCTCTGTCGACTTGGGCGAGCTAAAGCAGTTTTGGGAGAATTGGAGGGAAGTTCTAGCGACGGTTGAAGAGAATGAGAGAATTATAATCCGTTGAGACATGAATGGATGGGTCGGTACAGCTCGAACAGGATTTGAGTCTGTCCTAGGCAAGGAGATAAGAGAGTGAGTGATGCTGGTAGGATTGTGTTAGGACTGTGTATCGAAAAGGATCTTTTTGTTGCTAATAAGAATAATAAAGAGAGAGCATTTTTTTTATTTATCGTTTCATTAGGTTTTATTTAGAACAATTCTGATATTAGGAATGTACAGTATAGGTAATACAATTATCACACTACATAAATATTACTTCGACAAATCATTAGGTACAAGTACAATAAATTATAGGAGCGTGGATAAATTAAAAACTATTGACTGGCCCGTTGGTGCAGTGGCATATGCATATGCCATCTAGGGTCCCAGGTTCGATCCCTGGTCAGGCCAATTTAGGAAACGAACTTTTCTAAATTGGCTTGGTGTCTGGGTGTACCTTATTTAAGTACAAAAGGATTCATCAGCACACGTGGGAAAGGAAGGATGAAAGAAGTATGATTGATTTATTCCTAGTGGACAGCCGGCTCAAAAAGCAGATTATGGACACGAGAGCACACAGAGGAGCCGATCTGGGAACAGACCACTTTCTAGTGGTAACTAGAATAAGAGGTCTGTTTGCGGCATGGCGACATCGCGTAGTTTCCAAACCTGCAGCGGTTTGTCGTATTAAAAGCTGGAAACTCCAAGACGCGACCACCGGGAATGAATATCAAAGGGTATTATCCGGTAAGCTTGATGATAGATTGAAAGTGATGAGCGAGGATGTTGAGGAATGTTGGCAGAACCTTAGGGATAGTATGATCGAGGCTGCGAAAGAAGTGTGTGGAACGTACAACATTGGGAACGCTAAAAAGCGTGATGTGTGGTAGGATGATGAGGTGATAGTGTCTGTGTATAATAAGAAGAAAACATGGGGAAACTATTATCACCTTGCTACTAAAAATAACTGTGGTATGAAGAATTTGATGAAAGACAGATATAAGCTGCAGAAAGCAGAAACGAAGGCACTAGTGAAAGAGAAGCCTGAAAGGTGTTAAAAGGGTATTAGATGAAAACAAGGTGTCGAACAACTTCGAGGAAAATTCCAAATTATTTTGGAAAGAAGTAAGTACCAAAGTACCACCACACGTAAGTACCGAAGTGGTTCGGCACCTTGCAGAATGAATAAAGTGCGTTCGAAAGAAAACCACCTTCTAACAAATAAAAAAGATGTTCTATACTATAGAGAACTGTATGAGAGTGGCGACTCCGTTTCTGATGCTAAGAGTGATTCTAATGAATTGCCACACTCGAGTCAGGGCCTGTAGGATGCCATTAGTATGAAAGAGATTGAAAAAGTGATAAGAAGTCTTAAATATGGAAAGAAGCAGAGTTGCAGACACTAGTTACGTGCATGAAAGAAGACTGTGAACTGAAAGCATTGAATAGGTCCTGGTCCTGGTGTTTGAAAGGGAAGATGTAAAGACAAAGTGCGAAATATGGGTAAATGGAAAACGGTCTAGAACAATTGAACGAAATTGTATATCTGGGGAGAGCGTTTTTGAGAGATGGAAGATGTGAGTTGGATGTGGAGAGACGGGTAGCAGCCGGCAATAAAATGAACGGTGTTCTGTCCGCATTAGTAGGCAATGTGAATGTATCTAACACTAATATGTGAGTTAGATATAATAAGTATGTATACAATGCGGTGTGTTGGTGCCAACTTTATTGTACGGTAGTGAGGCCTGTATATGCCCGAAATCGAGTGAAAGTAAGATAAATGCAGTAGAAATGCGATCTCTTAGAAATATGTGCGGTGTCACCCTTGCGAACAAAATAAGCAATGAAGAGATACGCATTATGACAGGGTTGCACGACAGTGTTATTGTAAAAATGAAGAAAGGAATGCTAAGATGGTTCGGGCACATAAAAAGAATGAGTGATGAAAGACTAACGAAGAAAATCTACAGAGCGAAAGTGTGTGGTAAAAGAGCCAAGGAAGACCAAGGCTGACTTATGAAAATTAAATAGTCAGAGTGTTAGCCGACGGAAATGTCAAAAGTACTCTCATACCTAGGCCAAAATATATGAGGAGAATGATGAGATTTGAGGAAGCGAAAGAAGTATGTAAGGGCCGCAACGCTTGGCGCTCCGTCCTTTCTGACTACCCCGTTGGGGATACAGCATGAAGATATGTACGTATGTATGTATTAGGATTTTGTATCCTTCAAAATTTTCACGCAAGTGAAGTCATGGGAAAATACTAGTATCCAGTAATATTCGAAGGAAACGATATAAAAAAGAGAATATACTTTCATAAAAATTAACGATACCTAGTAAAAGTACGTAATAAATTTCTCGAAATGTGTTTAAAATATCATATATAGATATTAATTTTTCAATTCAGATATAAAGATAAAAATAATCTATCTTTACATATCATAAAACAATAGCGAGATCAAATAATTATACATCTAAAATACATGCGGTACCTACGACAAAAAAAATGGAAGATAGTTATAAAACAGCAAGTCATAATCATAAATATCTAATTAAGTTTTCTATACCTTTCTGTTTCCTGTGCGCACTTGAACAATAAAAGTAGATTTATAAATTGGGTATGCAGGTTTTGGTATAAGTAATAATAAAACCTGCATGTCTCACTTTAGTTCATTCACCGTTTTCAACGTCTGCATAATTTCCGACTATAAAAATACGTCATGTTAATGTCCTTCAAATCGAATCGAATCGCCTTTAAAGTGTGCCCATTCGTAAACCGTAAGCGCTACTGCTACGCTACATAACATTTCGTGCCCGTCCTTCATGAAATTTTCATAGGGCTCAATATAAAGCGTAAAGCTCTAAGAAACATTTCCATTATATTGTTGGACAACCTAGACTTTGTTATGAATTTGTAAAGAATGTTTGAATTTCCTAAAGGATGGAGGCCGGAGGCTTATTAGGTTCTACTGTCTCAATTGTTTCCAAAATTCTTCACTTAATAGTTGAAAAGAAGGGGCACACTTTACGACTTTAGAACCGCATATCTCAGCAACTCATTAAGACTAGTTAAGACCAGAGTAATGAACGAACTGAAAGGATGAGGCAGAGGTGAGGAAATAGGGGTTGAGCACTATTTAAGGCAAAATGCGAGCCTTTAACATTTGCACGACGAATGTTTTTCTTTAAATCTTTTTGTTAATTTAGAGAAAACGACAAACTTAACACAAAAAGGTAATCAATCATTCATTTAGTTACATACATATAGTATTTATTTCATATTTCCAAATGAAAACGTATGCATATCGCTCAAATAAAAAAGTACTTCAAAACGGAATTTTATTCTCGGCTTTTTAATTATATATTGTATTTCTAATTTATTCACCTATTTTTACCCCGTTAGGGATACAGCGTGATGCGTTTTTTAAAATTCTGATCGATAGTGTTTGACTACTTTTTCTTTGCGCAACTTTTTTTCTGAGTTTATAGCTGCAGTAGAAGTATCGATTTTTATCGTCAAAATGGTATTTCACAATAAGTTATTTCGAACGTCCTAGTCTTAATTAAAAAAGTAACTATGAAACCTCAGTACCATTTTTGAAGACTTTACATATGTGCAATGGAATCTTTTTCATTTCTCAGTTACACTTACATCTATGGAAACCCATCTATTATTTTTTAAATGTGCACTGCCTTCCAAAAATTTATCTATACCTACTTACTTATACTAATGCCAGTAGTCTCCGAGTAAATAGGCTGTGACATACGGACAAACAGCAGGTCAGACAGACAGGACAGTCAAGGTTAATAATGTTCCATTTTTGACATTAAGTTACAGGACCCTAAAAAACATTCATTTATTTGTGCCTTTTGATATGATGAAATTAATAAATTTTTTATGACATTTATAAAGTAGAACTTAACGTTTTAAAAAGAAACTTGTAACTACCTTTAGACTCTTGAACAATATTTAAATTTCATATTATTACATTATTTTAACTACTGCAAGTACAAGTCAACCCCATAATCATTACCGTGTAGTTACAAAACTTGAGTAGCCATTATAACCCGGCTTTGCTCGTTCGGGTGGAATGAGGAAGCATTAGAGATGGGCAGACCTTGATCTTCCATTATTTTGCTATAGTTCATTCACTCTGATGATCCCGTGACCGAGATAATGTCTGTCTTGATTGATTTATCAAGCTATATAGTTATTGTTTACTGCAATAGGAGCAAAAATTAGACCTTGTGGCTATTGCCACAGAATAGGTAATAGTACTACATAACTAGCGATTAGAGCTTTCAGTTTAATTTAAATATAACCTATTACGTATCAGTGTGGAGTCTATTATGTTGTGAACTTCTAAGAACATAAGATATAGTTCAGGTACCTACACTATAGGTTAATATGCGTCATTTAAGATTTGTAAAATGTAATGACCTCCGCTTCGTACTCGCTGAATAACTATAGCACAATATCAGGATCGCATTGAGATGCATTTAGAAGTACTTTATAATTGGCGACTAAAAATAATATTTAGCACTACAAAAATATCATTAGGAGATTAAATCCATAGACTATAACTTCAGACATTCTGTCCGGTACTATGAAGTGTGACAAATAAAATGTGGATGTGTAGTGTTGTGCTCTTTTCTAACGAAATAGGGGCCGATCAACTTATAATAAAAATATGTCGTAAGTACAGATGAGTCAACTTATCTGAGTTGGGCTGCTTCACCGTTGCTGCTCTGACACGGCGTCTGGAGTTATTTATGAAGTCTATGGTTAAATCGCCTTAGAAGGAAACACGTAGCTGTTATTCCTATACCTATATTAATAGCTTATAGGTATAGTTATACATAGATATGTGTTAGGCTAAGTTAGTTATAATTTTTACATTCTTTCAGACAATAACGATGTCTAATATTCAAACTGCAGACTTCAACATCATGGAATTTAATTTCAATAGGTGTAAAGGTCAACGAGGTGGATTAGGAAGGTACACACATATAATATGTACATAATTTTACTATACTTCATATGTGACTACTAAGTAAGTGGATACATCGTGATAGACACAACAATAACATATCGTAGTTACATCAAACTAAATGGAAATAACGCCTTCCGTGCTGTGGTTAAAGTTATTTACTTATAAAAACTGCATACAATTATCTTTCTTATCTTGTTTAAAATAATTTCTGTATAAATAATATAATCACCGTACTATTGTGTGATGTTTCACGTGTTCAATTCAAGAAGCCAAGACTTGCGAAGGACTCTTGATTGATTATATTTTTAGTAATGATTTTAAAAATTTAATCACTGTACTCCTATTATACCCATAATTACTAAGTATTTCGAAGAAACCTATTATGTAGTAACCTATAATGTGTTAAATCGGTATATTGCAGCAAGATTAGTAGTATTTGTTTAATAGTAGGGGAGACCGAGGTCAAAAATAGCACAGGGCAGTAGTACCCAATGGCTATAATTCCCAAAATATAATATCTAAAAGTGCGAAGACTTGATCAACTAAACGTCTAACAAGTTCAGACCTGTCGCCAGTCAAGCCTCGTAATGCGGAACGATGTCGACTTCACAGCGGATCATTTTTTATTTTGTCGCTTAAAAAATGTAATACAATTTATTATATTTCCTCTTCAGTTATGTTTTTCCTGTGTTTATTGAAAACAAATGCAATTTTTAACATATATAATTATAGTTCTGAGATGCTGTTGTACAGATATTAATAAGTTTACATTCACGAGAACAGTTTTATTTTAATAATTCAAAGTGGCCGCTTGGGGACAAGTGACAAATTTTACGGGTACGAGTTTTTTTTTTCTTTCAACGGCGTGGCGCAAGTTGAGCGCGTTTGCCAACGACAATTGTAAAAACGGGGAAAGGTTAAGGTAATTGCTAACAAGGAATTTAGGAAATTTGGATGAATCAAGATCAGGAGAGCATGCAGGAATTACAAATATATAGTAAATAAATAAATATTACAACTAACATAACATAACATAACTTCACGCTGTATCCCCAACGGGGTAGTCAGAGAGGACGGAGCGCCAGGAGTCGCGGTCCTTACACACCTCTTTCGCTTCCTCAAATCTCATCATTCTCCTCACACATTTTCGCCTAGGTATGCGAGTGCTTTTGACATTTCCGTCTGCTAACACTCTGGCTATTTGATCTTCATAAGTCAGCCTTGGTCTTCCTTGGCTTCTTTTACCACTCACTTTTGCTCTGTATATTTTCTTCGTCAGTCTTTCATCACTCATTCTTTCCATGTGCCCGAACCATCTAAGCATTCCTTTCTTCATTTTTACAATAACACTGTTGTGCAACCCTGTCATACTGCGTATCTCATCATTGCTTATCCTGTCCGCAAGCGTGACACCGCACATATTTCTGAGAGACCGCATCTCCACAGCATTTATCATACTTTCACTCGATTTCGGGCATATCCAGGCCTCACTGCCGTACAACAAAGTTGGCACCAACACCGCATTGTGGATGGCCATTTTAGCAGTGTTAGATATATTCACACTACCCACTAATGCGGACAGAGCACCGTTCACTTTATTGCCGGCTGCTACCCGTCTCTCCACATCCAACTCACATCTTCCATCCCTCGAAAACGCACTCCCCAGGTACACAATTTCATTCACCTGTTCTAGACATTTTCCATTTATACTAATCACACATTTCGTTTGTTCCGCTTCTCTTTCAAACACCAGAACCTTAGTTTTGTTCACATTTATTTTCAATCCTTTTACTTCACAATCTTCTTTCATGCACGTGACTAGTGTCTGCAACTCTGCTTCTGATGGTGCTATTAGCACAGCATCGTCAGCGTACAATAGGCAGTTTACTACTGTGTCACCACATCCCATACCACTCATATTACCTTTCAATCTCTGGAGGCAACTGTCCAAATACAGCACGAATAGCCAGGCAGACATCACGCAGCCCTGTCTGACACCAGAACAGACTTCAAACCAGGGCGACATGTCACCGTCTATCCTTACACAGGCTCTGTGGTCTCGATATAATGACCTCACAGCCTGCAGTAAGGAGCACTCCACGCCATATTCAGGCAGAAGACTCCACAATTTCTTCCGCACTACTCTATCGAATGCTTTCTCTAGATCCACGAAAGCGCAGAAAACTTTCTGACCTAAAGCCAGAAACCTTCCCACGATAACGCGAAGCGAGAAAATCTGATCCATACAACCCCTACCGTTCCTGAATCCACCTTGCGCCTCCCACAAATATCTTTCTGAAACACCTTTCATACGTTCAGTCTATACTTTAGTATAGACTTTACTCGCTAAGCTGACCAAGCTGATGGCCCTATAGCACACACAGTCTAGGTAGGAACCTTTCCCTTTATATAGAGGTACTATGACTGCCGTGCGCCAGTCCTCTGGAACCTCCCCCTTCTGCCAACAAAGGTTGCAGAGTGCACAGAAGGCATCCCAGACCCTAGGACCACCATACTTGATCATCTCAGCAGTCACCTCATCAATTCCCGCAGCCTTTCCACATTTCAAACTTCTTATCACTTTCACAATCTCTTTCATACTAATGGCATCCTCCAGTCCCTGGCCTGAGTGTGGCAATTCATTAGAATCGCTCTCAGTATCAGAGACGGAGTCGCCACTCTCATACAGTTCTCCATAGTATTCACTCCATCGCTGCAGAACATCCTTTTTATTTGTAAGCAGGTTGTTTTCTTTCGAACGCACTTTATTCATTCTGCAAGGTGCCGGACCACTTCGGATCTTACGTACTTCTTTCCAAAATAATTTGGAATTTTCCTCGAAGTTGTCCGACATCTTGTTTTCATCTAACACCCTACACCTTTCACGCTTCTCTTTCACTAGTGCCTTCGTTTCTGCTTTCTGCAGCTTATATCTGTCTTTCATCAAATTCTTCATACCACAGTTATTTTTAGTAGCAAGGTGGTAATAGTTTCCCCATGTTTTCTTCTTATTATACACAGACACTATCACCTCATCATCCTACCACACATCACGCTTTTTAGCGTTCCCAATGTTGTACGTTCCACACACTTCTTTCGCAGCCTCGATCATACTATCCCTAAGGTTCTGCCAACATTCCTCAACATCCTCGCTCATCACTTTCAATCTATCATCAAGCTTACCGGATAATACCCTTTGATATTCATTCCTGGTGGTCGCATCCTGCAGTTTCCAGCTTTTAATACGGCTAACCGCTGCAGGTTTGGACACTACGCGATGTCGCCATGCTGCGAACAGACCCCTTATTCTGGTTATCACCAGAAAGTGGTCCGTCCCGAGGTCGGCTCCTCTATACGCTCTTGTGTCCATTACCTGCTTCTTAAGTCTGCTATCCACCAGGAATAAATCAATCATACTTCTCGCACCCTTTCTTTCCCACGTGTACTGATGGATCCTTTTGTGCCCAAACATGGTATTAGCCACAAAAAGATCCTTTTCCATACACAGTCCTAGCACAATCTTACCAGCATCATTTACTCTCTTATCTCCATATTTGCCTAGGACAGACTCAAATCCTGTTCGAGCTGTCCCGACCCATCCATTCATGTCTCCACACACAACAATTCTTTCGTTCTCTTCAACCGTCGCTAGAACTTCTCTAACATTTTCCCAGAACTGCTCTAGTTCAGCCAAACCGACAGAGGACACTGGGGCATATACTGCCAAAACAAAAATTCTTGTCAACCCAATCTTGAGGCGTACCCAGAGCAGTCTGGGATTTATACATTCATACTCAGTCATACAATTAACCATACGAGAGGACAGTAAAACGCCTACCCCTTGGCATCCCCTATCTCCTTGTGGTACCCCTGACCACAAAGCGATGCCTCCTCCGGGCAAGTCGGCAAGTTAACTGCCGCCTCGCTTGGTTTCACTCAAACATAGCACATCCAATCTTTTCTCTTCCATAATATCAATCACTTCATTCATCTTCTCCTCAATCCCACCTCTCACATTCCACGCAGCTACTCTGCACTCCTCCCTCCACTTCCCGCCGCTAGGTGCACAGCGTGTTGGGTGGCGGTCCCCAACGCCGAACTGCACTCTGCACACACCAGCGGGGACAGACCGGTGTACGTCGCTTCCGGGGGACGCCCTAACATTATAATTGCCGTTGTCCCGCATGGTATGCACAGAAGAGGAATTGCAGCCCTGAAAAGGGCTGGCAGGGGTCGCGACGAGCACGCTTCCTCAGTTGACCCCCTATTACAACTACTTATGACATAATGATACAGAAATGAGAAAGAAACAGAAAAAAAGAAAAATATATTTACATATACCTAATTCTAGATTTTAATATCATTACAGGAAACAAAAGATGCAATAATTTTATATATTAAAGGATTATTACTTACAAGCAAGGAATTTATGGACGTAGGTCAAAGTCAAAGTCAAAACAATTTATTCAAGTAAACCCAATTACAAGGTATTTTTGAACGTCAAATCTACTTTAGTTAGTCAAATAGAAAACCTAGACACTGAGAAGAACCGACAAGAAACTCAGTCAGGTATCATTTTTTCAACTTCATTTTACAAAAGGTTTAGTAAAATACAATATTTTCATTAAGCCAGTAAACGCATGTACAGAGAACATCATTTTCAGACTATTGTTTTATCTTCAATGAAATCGTTTATTTTATAGTATGATTGTCTAGTCAATGTACGTTTTATAACCAATCTAAATTTATTCTCTGTTAATTGAGTAATTTCTTGAGGAATTTTATTATAAAAACGAATGCAGTTACCTAAAAATGAAACATTTGACTTATGTAATTTAAATTTTGGAATAACCAATTTATCACGACCTCAGGTTTCCATACCATTCATATCGCCATTTTTTTGAAACAGATCTATATTTTTTCTCGTATACATAATAATTTCAAAGATGTATAAGGAGGGCAAGGTGAGGACATTAATGTCTTTAAAACGATCTTTAAGCGATTCTCGTGCAATCATCCTGTAGATGGCACGTATTGCTCTTTTTTGTAAAAGAGGTAAAGGAACATGGATGGCTAAGAGAGAAGTGTTAGAGTACGGGTACGATTGTAGCGTTACAATTGACCCTTGGTTACTCATGACCCCGAGCTTACTATGATCTATATCCAGTTTTACTTGTGTATTTGATTTTTTGTTGCCAATTATATTGGGTACACAATGTAATCGCCAACATTTAATAACATTTAAAGAATCAATGATTCAATGATGCGTACTTGATGTGTACTTAGTACTTAGTATTTTAGAACGATAACTGACTACGGATATCCACTAAGAATAACAATTTTTTGAATTTCCTGTTTGTAACAACGGTAAAACCAAGTTTTTCGGTTGTCAGCAAATTCGTCCAACTTCACATATAAAGTAAAATTATATACCATATCTAAAGTAAAATTGTACATTCGTACCATAATGTTGATTTTACTTCATGTAAGCACAAATATGAATTTAAGAATCAATTGTACCATAGGGACAATAGTACCACCTTACTTTTCATACAAATTCTTTTCTTTTTTAGTTGATGAACTTGAACCATGTACCTCAATAATTTTATTTATAGGTACTTCAGTTTTCCAATATAATTGCAATACCTGTATATAGACAATTAGTTTTGTCACGGTTGTAATTCAGACAAAATGTGTCTTATACTTAACAATTATTTCTATATGAGGGTTGTTTAAGTTATAAAAATGTAAGGTCGTAGGGTATTTAGAAATATAATACAGTAATTAATAATAACAAAGATGAATATTATTAGTTTCATTAATTTTTATTTCACGCCGAACTTTTCCTCATCAATATCGATGAAAATTATGTCTTTCCTATTCGTTATTGACATCCAAATGTACTTAGAATGAATTTTTACCCAAATAACTATTCTTTTGATCTGTATACTTATTTGTCTCTTTATTAATCTGATATTCCAGAAATATAGAGCCGAATAAAAGCTGTAACCTTTCCCGGTCTCCCCTAGAAAAATTTTTCAAGTTCTTTATTTTTCCTTAATTTTTCATGAATTTTTGTTATTTTACCATAATTGATGCCGGCACATAAACGTAGCCTTTTTGCGTAATTTAATATTACATAGATTTCCTTATTATAACATGATTTGTTTAAAAAAGTGCATGACACAAAATGTTCCTTTTGGTAAAAGGAACAATTTAATCAAAAACAATTAGGTACCTAACAATTTTAGTAATCTATTATTTTACTTTAGTATAAAATACTAAGACTATCGGTATTCTAGAATCGTATCGAAAGTGGCGTCTAGTGTCACGGCGGAAGCGGATGAAACGCCTATGCACATTTTGTGTGACTGCATGCAGACCACTGAGGCGTACTCGTCAATCCTGTTTTGGCCAGTATTTTCCGAGCACGGAGGAGGTTCAGCATGTCACTCCAAGGAATACCCTGCAATTTTCTACTGCAGTGGGACTTGATATAGTGCTTTGAAACATAGGGGCGATTACGATAGATCAATTTTCATCGCAGTGATACAGGTCTGGTGGGGCCTCCACAAGCACAGCCACTTACCTATATCAAATTAAAAAAAACTAAAATCACTAAGTTTATTTTTAATTTGTATCTAAACACACCCTTAGTGGTGAATTTGAACACTAAAGGCTTTTTGTTGCTCTTAATCCCAAGTTACTAATACGAACACTTCAGTTAAATATGTAGGTATTACCGAAAAGTTTTTTTTCATCTATTTCATGGAGAAACTACGTATTAACCGTTTTTGTGTGTGTTTACAAAAATATAGAATAGTTTTTGTTGAGTAATCACAAAAACATTTTCAAATGTTTAGGCACTATGTGTCAGTACGTCAATAAAATTTTCAATCTTTAATTAGCGGATAACCAACAGGGGATAACCCACGAAAAGAATATAATACTGTCGGTACCTACGACTTAACTCTGCTCTGTTATTTTGATCAACTATATCAGACTTTTGAGCACAGGCTATAATTTCAACTTTGATTATTTATTTCAACATCCTTTCATAGGTAATGAGCTGAGACATTGAGATTACTACTAGCATTCATATATTATTTTTTTTAGTCATCGCAACTTCTTACATACCTCCGATATATATGTATAATATATAAGACTAGATAACGATAAAAATGAATGTAGAGTACCTACGTAGAGCTAGCGATTGCAATGTTTTAAATCTGTAAAATAATAAGTATTAGGTATCTCGAAGGTATAGCTACAATCTATAGTCTCTAGCCTAGACCAATACAACTTTATCAGTGAAACCTTTTACTAATTTAGATATTTAGGCTCTGCTTATAATATTTGTACCCATAATTTGGTAATATTAGATATTAGAACATCAAATGACAGTAAGAATTGTGTAGACCTTCATATTTTTTTGATAACGCAGGGGAAATTTGCACACAGATACTTAGCCATCTGTGGAGAGACTGAGTTATGTGGGGCTTTTAGCCACCAAAACTGGCGGTTGTCGTCCTCGTCGTGTTGTCCAAAGGCACCGGGATCTTCTACGGGACGCACCGGAGTGGCTCGCGCTGTGCCAAAGCACCTCTCAGGGGGCAACTGAGAGCCGCTCGACACCCTCGCAGTGCCATGACAGCCCGGACCACAAGCTTTGTCCTCCTCGGTAGAGAATATGTAAAAAAGAAGGTTGGGAGTGTGATGCGGAGACTCGGTCAGCTAAGCAGCACCGTATCAGTTCGAAATGATTCGGTGCTGGTTAGCTGACCGAGTCTGATCTCTGGAATATCCTGAGGATGCTTCGTGGAGAGGCGAAACAGGTGTCGATTGGTGGTTTTTGGAGCGGAAAATAGCTAAAAATATCAGGAATACCTATATCAAATTAAATGGATTTCCGCAAAGTAACACGTGAGACTATACAGTATCTACGTAGTTCGATTTTCCATAAGATCTTGATTCTTGACATAAAATTATCTCTATTAAAAATAAGCACGTACCTACCTACTCACTTATGTACTCATTTTTACAGTTATACCAATACCAATATTGACATAACGCCATGTAGATTAAATAGATATTATATTAATGTTTCAATTTACATTATAACTTTTACACGTACTTTGAGGAAATTAATTCAACTAAACTGAAAAGAGATTCACGAACTTAATAAATATCTTTTGATGAAACCATCAATATTTAATAGATTGCACATTTATTTACATACAACGTAAATTGTTATAAAATAAAATATAATTCTTCATTTTATTACAATAATTAGCTTCCTCATTTATTTACCGGAAGTAGATGGTATTACTCAATTTGATCCATTAAAAGCCTATAGCTTATTTAGCCAAGCTTATTTATTTACTTTGTTAAGACTAGGTATTCCTATTTTACTAAAAACACTTTAGCTAGAAAACTCTGGTAAAGATCTGAAATTAGGAATAATAAATTATAATAAGTGGCCAAAAGCCAGAAAATTTCAAAAGTTTTCACTTTAGGAGGCTTAAACAGAAAGTAAAAAAAAAAATATATTATTAGGGTCATCGTATGAGGTGTTAAATGGAAGTCGTTTAAACCACTAATTTATTCATAACCGTTTAAGCTTCTATGCAGCATTATTTTAAGATGGGTACTATTCTGTAAAGTCGTATAAATACAAACACTTCTACATAAAGTAAAGTAGACATTACTCTAAGAAACGGCCCTACTCTAAGAAACGAAAATTTTTTCGCGTAGGTACCTCGAAGTGAAACATTAACTAGATTACACACACACACACTAATAATATTTACGTAAGTGTAATTAAAAAGCAATATATATGAAGACAACATGAGTAAAATAGAGAGAAACTTTTTCTAATTTTAAACATTTTTGTAATACCGTGTGACCTGTGACATGCGTTTCGTACGGACTGGTGTTAATTAACTCCTATTTATAATAGAATAGGAAACTTTATAACCTCTTAGATGACTAGATCGTACCAACTCCGTACTAGAGAATATTATTTGGTATAGATACTCATATAAATATTATTCTTCCCAGGTGTACCACATGTGCGACGGTCTTGGTCGTCAATTTAGCTACAGATGTCCCAACACTACGCTGTTCCAACAGCGTATGCTGATATGTGATCACTGGTACATGGTCAATTGTTCAAACTCCGAGAACGATTACGACGCTAACTTACTAATAGGTAAGACAATATCATCATAGACAAAGATTTAAAGGCGCTAATTTTCTAGTTAATGAAATAATCTAATTATACATAAGCTGATATAAGTAGCTACTTATTAACTACAGCATCTAATTAGCAATGGTAAATTAGGTAGTCAAGCCCTAGGGTTAGCTAATAGAAACATCAAAGCACTCGCATACCTCGACGAAAATGTGTGAGTAGAATAAACTTCTTCGTCTACTCTATTCATTTGAGAAGGCAAAAAAGGTAGATAGGTACGTATGTGATATAAGAATGCGTCGATTGATGTTATGTTCTCTGTCTACTCCGTAAGAAATACAGCGTGAAGATATTATGTAGTATGTATGCAAATTGAGTAGTTACATACCATTTTAAACCATTTCGTTTACGTGACGTGACTCATATAATTCGTAATAGCTGAATGCAATGTCTTCATTATATTAATTCTAAATTCGATAATACATTTTTTATACACATAAATTGTAAATAGTTTTGTTTATATGTATTTGTAGATGGCCTTGGCACAGATTAATTAGTTACTAGATTTTTACTAAAAAACAATATCAGAATAATATCAAGCGTTACTCATATTATTTACCGCGGTACCTATATTAATCAAGTCAGGCTAAATAACATTTTTATTCTTGTTGCAGTAAACCTACATTATAAAATGCTTCAAAGCACACATTAAAGTCGAATCATTAGCTGCCATTATATGTATTTCTATTCATCAGATCAAAACTCATTCAAATCAACCGAACGCTCGAGAAAAATTTTGACACCATAGAAATATGACGCATCTTACTTTTGTAACACTATAATATGCGCGGTTATCATCAGCCTCTAGAGCACTTTGTAAGGATCATAATGGACTCGAATGTTTAGTGGTTTAGTGTCAGTATAATATTTAATATTGCATGAATGGATGTAATCAAGTGCCAATGTCAGTATACGCCCTTGACTCTGGTTTCCAATGCAGCCTCGACTCGGTCACTTCCGAACGCTGCCATTAAGTAGCCACTTTAATTGGACATCATTGTAACAAATAACTTAGTAATAAGCTTTATCAACTAATCGGATTCTTGCTATTCTCTAATACAAAATTGCCTACACTAATGCAATTTTTTACAAACTTGTTACTTCCAATATTCATGGAATTTAAAATGCAATGAGCACTTATATTAAAGTAAGTGCTTGATAAATATAAGTAATTTATTCATATAATAAAGCAGGAGAACCCTGTGTCTGTACATCATTACATTTATCAAAAATAGAGCGCGGGTGATAAAAAAAAGAGTAACGGAAAACAAACGAGCATTTTTTAAATTTTTCGTCTGTCTATCTGTATGTACACGATAATCTCCGAAACCACTGACCGGATTTTCTGGCCGTTTTCACAAGTAGATTAAGCTTAACTTGGAGCAACATTAAGGCTTTGATTCAATAAAGTCGGAGCACAATGGAAAAAGTTAGCGTTATTTAAACGTTCTCTACTAAACGGCTTGACCGATTTTGACGAAATTTAAAATGGAATTAGATTCAGCCCCAAAGGACACAGGCCTTTTTTAATTTCACGCGGACGAAGTCGCGGCCAATATCTAGTATGTGTAAATCAAAGTCAATATATTTTTAAATTAGGTTAAGATTTGAAAAAGTAATTTCTGTAATAAAAATTTAAATATAGGTATACATTACACATGTTAGTATTTAATAGGTACTTAATACTTCATGGTTCAGTAGAAAGTTGCAGGCTTTATTTATAAAAGTATCGATTTGTAGATAAATAAACAGTGAAATAATTATTCAAATACTTTCTCTCTACATATAAACAAACTTACAAAATTACACATTGTCGTAAGTTTTGAATAAAGCTGGAAACTGGAATTAACGCTTATAGATAGTAACTTATGGGCAGTTATGTAATTTAATTAAGTTTTTTACCGCAAATTGTGAAATCATCCATTCCCGTTTTACGGTCTATAATAAACATGATTTATACCTAGTAGATAGTAGTGCGCATTGTGAAGGAGTCTGTGCAGTTTCCACACAGTTGGTGAAAGGATAGAGGGTAATAACGAGGTACACATCATTTCGCGAATATCTGGTACATAATTCCGGGACTTTTTGCCACCTATGAATATTACGGATATTATACTTGTAAAAGGTAATAACTAGTTTATTTATAATTAGCATAGATTTATTAGCTACGGCACTAAACTTAAACACAAAAGATAGTGTTTACTTTAAATTATTTTTTGACTTAGGTACTGCGATATACTTACACATTTTTGTGATAATTCCTCACTCGAATTCCTAACACTAAAAACACAGACCATGCAAATATTACAGGTGCTTTAGTATTACATAAATAAACTTGCTTTTGCCCGCGACTTTGGCCGCGTGAATTTCGAAGAAATCTTCGCGGTGGTAAGTCTTATTGTAGGGCTGTTATATAAATACTAGCTGTACCCGCGACTTCGTTTGCGCGGAAAATGTTTTCGTGGCTTTCCTAGGTTATATGTACAAAAGTTGTTTTTGAAAAAAGTCTACGTCTAGGCGACGTCTGTCTCCGGGCACATACTATCTCTTTACCACATTTCATTATAATGGGTTCAGCGGTTTAGCATTTCCCATTCAAAGTTTCATCTCGCTTTTCACCTCCTTAAGGGTAGGTTTTTGATAAAAAGTAGCCTATATCCGTTCCCAAGTGTCAAACTATCTCAATGCCACATCATAATCAGTTCAGCGATTTAGCATTTCTCATACAGTTTCATCCCGCTTTTCACCCTTTTAAGGGCAGATTTTTGATAAAAAAGTAGTCTGTTTTTTTTCGATAAAAAACTATAACTACACCAAATTTATCATAATTGGTTCAGCGGTTTCGTATTTCCCCATACAGTTTCATCCTCCTTTTCAACCCTTTAGGGGTAGATTTTTTAAAAAATAAGTAGCCTACATTTGCGCAATCACATGTTTTTACTATACAGGGCCGGATTTAGGGGAGGGCAACCGGGGCGACAGCCCCAGGGCCTCCACAAAAGAGGGGCCCCCCAATAGAGACTTCAGAAAAAAAATCTTTCAAATTCCGACTAGTAAACACTAGTAAACATCTTTTCCTTTGATATTTTTTTTCGCTGTTTTACGTTTACCTACAGTACTTTGTACAAACATGATTATATTGTTCTTAAATATTAACAGAAATCATTGATCTATATTTGTCCACTCCAATCAGGCAATCAGTAAAATATCAAAATCTCAAATACCCCTGATAAGCACTTGCAATTTACTACCCATCTTGAGGGAGTATCCCAATGGCTCAATGGCTGAGTAGGAAAACTCAACTGAAAAAAATTGGTCATTTTATTTGGAAAATAATTTGGGGCCAGGGGGCCTCCACTCCTTTGTTGCTCCGAGGCCTCCAGACCTCTAAATGCGGCCCTGTTACTATATACCAATTTTCATCAAGATCGATCTAAAAATTTTAAAAATAGTAGAATCGAAGTAAATGAGTCACAAAATTTGACATAAATTAATTACAGACAGACGCTAGAGATTTATATAGTAGTATATAAATATAGATATCTACTTAAACTTCATTATTACTAGACATTACTTATTAGTCTTATTACTAGAACGTCGTTTATTGTATAATGTAGGCTAAGAGCCAACATCAAACATGCTTACGTCATGCTTATCTAACAGTGGATGAGGGCCTCGTATTCAAGGAATGAATCTGGTAGTTTCAACCTGTTCTTGTTATAGGTACAGTTAACAATTTTTTATATTATGCAATTTAAGGTTAGAAATAAGCAGTTTCGATACTTGACTTTTTGGCGGAAACGAGAGAAGTGAAGTTGGCATTTTATTTAAATATTTCAATTTTTTGCGTTTTTGTGACTTTTAAGGTACAGCTATAGTATATTGAGGATTAAAGTTGTGAGCAAATGCTGAGAATTGGAAAGTTTGAATAAATATGTGCAACTGAGGTTTTCGTTTTTTCCCCCAAGTCCTTGTGATGAATTCCTAAATTAGTTATTTTCCGCTCAAACTCCAAAAACCACCAATCGACACGTGTTTCGCCTCTCTACGAAGCATCCTCAGGATATTCCAGATATCAAGACTCGGTCAGCTAACCAGAACCGAATCCGAACGTGTCGATTGGTGGTTTTTTGGAGTTTGAGCGGAAAATAGCTAAAGATTTTAGGAATTCATCACATGAAATCGATTTCTGCAAAGTAACACCTGAGTTTATTCAATATCTCCAAAAAGTCCTGTTAAATTCAGTAAAACGTAACTCACTTTAGTGGAGAGTGACTTAGGAAAAAGAGGACAGACATTTCACATAGAGATGCACCACTTTTTTTACATGAAAATGGCAGAAATGTTTCTAATAAATATGAAACGAGTTGCCCGTGTATAAAAGAGAAGAAGATACAGTAATGACAGCGCGTGTAGTCCACGCTGTCGTGGTAATACGTGGATGCTGGAGGGCTGTATAACCGACCCCCGAAAAGTGCTTGGGCATAGCGCGAGAGGGGCTCCTGAGCGTTCCACAGAAGACATCGGAGCCCCTCAACAACGCGACGAGGGCTACCACCATAGATGTGGTGGGTGTGTAAAAGCCCTACATAACTCATTGTCTCCCCATAAGGGCTGGGTGTTTATGTGCAGATTTCTCCTACGTAAGCAAAAAGGTAAATCTGCGTATCCAAAAATATGGTAGTACCACAGAAATATTAATTACTATTTCCGTGGTATGTACATACATACATAACTTAGCATTCAGAGAAAAGCAACAATGAATTATTAATATAACAACAAGTTATGCATCACGCATTAGCTTACATAATTGTTTCATGTTTTAACAACTTTTTTGTGCACGAAAAGAAGAATTAACAAATTGTTTCCCATTATACAATTAGATCCATGAAACACGAGACCTTTATTCGTGACTATGTAGGTATATTTATTGTATTGTATTTTTAGATGTTAAGTATTACAATATGCGTCAACTTTTGTAATACTCTGTTATAAAGTACAAATTTGAATGGCTGCTTTACAAGTAGGTACCTATAGGTTATTTAAACAATATTTTTTTGATACGCGCTATCTGTCATGAATATATTATTATGTATTATGCGTGAAATGATTGCAAAAGAGATCAATTGTCTACATAAAAGTAACTTAAGTACCTAATAAAATAAATTAATCGGCAAATACTCGTAGACAACAGCATTGATGAAATTTGATACTTATTATGTGTTTAACTTGATAATGAACTCGCTACATAAGTACATATAAACATACCTAGTCAGACCGAGTACTGAGTATAAACATTAGTTTTTAACAATGATCTTGAAATCAAATTATAAAATGTCAGCCATACATACCTAATTTCCATCTATATATGTAATATATGTACGCAATATAACAGCCAGCCTACTGCTGGGCCTTATCTCACAAATTAGTTGAGATTAGACTACACATACTAAGGTCCCGTGCAAATTGATGGAGGTTAATGTAGTGATCAGCCTTAGTTTCCCAGCTAACCATAAGGCGTCCGACCGCGGGATATGGACATTGTGTATTTACGGACTTGTAAGTACCTATCCGTTACGGTACTGGTGGTTGTACTCATGTTGTACTATATAGGTACGATTTGTACTAGGATTTATAATGTACATCCTATTTCAAATTGGAAACGTACCCAATAATATAAAACGCAAATCGCATGCGTCCATGAATTACGTGCGCTGGATGCCATATTTAATACATACTTATTCATTGTATTCTGTATCGATCCCATAGATACAGAAGTCGTAGGACATGTGTTCTAAATTAATTTCGATTTTTATTTAAAAACCAAAAATTAAATGTTTAAAATTAAAAAAAATTATTAAGAAAATTAAACCGCCTTCAAAAATAAAAACACTGAAAAGTACAAAATAACAATCCTTTACTAATCAAAACTAAAATATTATGTATAATATTTTGTACTTTTCAGTGTTTTTATTTTTGAAGGCAGGCGGTTTAATTTTTTTAATAAAAATTTTTAATTTCTTCCTTTTGAGTGATCTTGACCTAAATAATTATCTAGGGCAGGTCTGCAATTAACTTCTTTCTAATTCCTGAGCGCAACGATATACAAGATAATCATCAATATAAATAAAGGTTATAACCAGGTCGCGTTATTTGGTGTATCTTCGAAGTCCAAACTTCAATATCGGTGAAATTTAAATGGGACCACCTCTGAAGTATTACCTACCAAACAAAAAAAGAATTTTCGAAATCGGTTCATAAATGACGGAGTTATGAGGTAACAAACATACAAAAAAAAAACAGTCAACTTAAGAATCTCCTCCTTTTTTTGAAGTCAGTTAATAAAATTCGATGTTGTATACAAGGTTATTTCGAAAGAATGGGTAAATACGAAAGGGTATTAAACTACTCAAAACAACGAAAAACTTGAACCCTACAACTTCGCCAATAGTCAACAGTTCTAGTGTAACATCTCAAAGTTAAAAAGTAAAAAGTTTAAAAACCTTTGGAATGTAATATGGCATAATGACAGGGTTGTACATTTTTTTCCTTTTAAAATGAATGTTTCTATTTTGTATGCAAAACAAAATAAACGTATCCCGTAATTATTACATCTGCAATATAACAATGAACAGTGACGTTGAAACTCTTGAAACCCCGACGGATTTATACCCTCTTTCACAATAACCTTGTACAACAATAATGACACCGTTTGATCGATCACCGTAAAATTTGGCACGTATACGTACATATTATGTATTTTTTCATGGAGTTTGTGCTATCTCCATTGTTGTAAGTCTCCAGCACGCAGAGGAAGTCACGGCCAAAAGCTAGTATAATCTAAAACTAAATATCCTTATCGAACAAATATTTATAAGGACTAATGGGTATTACAGGACAACGTGACAAGCCCTTCGTGTCAGAAGCCGAGATGCAATTCAGAACTCCTCGACCGGATATCTTATCAGTACCACCCAATAGAAACTACTACGACGGCTTGAGAGAATCAGAGTCGAAGGTAATTATCTAATACCTAGTAATGCAATATCTAGTAAAATAATACAGTGGAGTTTTAAAAACGTAAAGAGTTTTAAGAAAACAGTCCAGCGATAGTGAATTCGTTCTTCAGCCCCACATTTTTTAATTGCAATTTAATCATACTTAGTGTAGTCTGAAAATTTCTTTTTGTACACAATTTTAATTAGTAAGAAAATGGCATTACTTACTAATAAAAAAAAATGGTTAGAGATATTTGGAATATTATAAGTTTACCTATCCATTGTAATATCATTTTGACATATAGCCGATTTCCGAAGAGCCAACTGAATTTTTGTGCAAAATAAGGTTTTTTTTAGATTTTTATTGACTTTTTTTCTACAATCGAGTTTTGTGTTTAAGTTATAGAACTAAAGTTATATAATATACATACAATTTCAAATATGTAACTCTAATGCCCGATTTCACCAAAGTTCTCGAATACTTAGCGAAATCTTAAAACCGGATAGGAGTCCGCTAACGATGAAAATTTCATCGTTATCGAATGAAATCGGGCATTAGTCTCCTTAGGTAGTAGATATCCAGGTCACCAAGCACACCAGTCTGTATATAACTGACCTGATATAGATACTGATCAGTCTGCTTAAATACCAATACTTACTATCATACAGACATAAAATATATAATAACAATAATTTCGAAATAGTTACACTACTTACTTTATATAATTGTGCGATACTGAATTAAGCATTACCTTGTACTATATAGGTATCACATAATCACTGGGGGGAGCACCCAGTGGCGCCCAGACTCCAAAACAATACAGAAAACTTCCTTTCCCAAATCATTCTGGTCACGAATCGAAACCAGAACTCTTAACATAAGAGACCAGACACACTAACCGTCACATGACGGGATAATCGTCCACAGTATTCTATCTTTGGGTATACGTAATATCTAAATTATAAGTGTTCACATTACTTCAAAAGCCAGTACTTGCCTTTAATATATTCCTTTTATAATATCAGTACATCCAATCCTAGTGATCTCATTTTGCTTATATACTTATGTAAAATAAAGTTAATAATAAAAACAAAATATTTGCTTTTCCAGTTTTCTGTTCATCCAGACAACAGTATAGTAGGTGTTGCTGACATCATTTCAAGCGCTAATAACAATGGCCTAGATAGTGCAAAGCATAACAATGGACTTCCTACCTCATGGTCTACTGGGACGGCAATCAACAACAGACCTAATGGAAATGTTCATATTGAACCAGGCGCAGTAGACATACTAAATCAAGACAACCTTGCAGGAGCCGCATCACAGGAACCTTCGCCTACGCTCCAATCTACACCAGCAGATGGTGACTTTATTCAAAATACGGGTCTTCCTAACATTACTCCACCTACAAGAGAACTGCGGCCTCCAAGAACAACAGAATATCCTAGTTCAGAAGACTTTGATATCGACGCAAGAATGAGAGAGCCTTCTAATGATCCTGTACACGAATTTATTAAACGCTTTGACCCTAACTCACCTGATTCTCACAAGACCGCAATGTCAAAATCGGAAATCATGGATCTGAATCAACATCTACCCACAGGACAAGTCAGTGCTGAAGAAGAAAGAACTCCAAGAAAAAATAAAAACGTTGGTGACAACTCCAACAGAGTAAAACTTGAACATAACAAAGACTTTAACTTTAAAGAAGGGAATAGATTTGATAGTGTTAACATTAAACCTACTACTGAAACTGAACAAATCATTGAAGATTCCGAGGTGAATTCAAATCGTGTACCTGTTCCTGACAAAGTATTATTGCCTCCTAAAAATGACTTTTCAAAACAACCTTCCACTACAACTGGACCACCAGTGTACTACGAATGGAAATGGGCTGTTCCTGCCTTAGATTTAGAACCACCTAAAGAAGGCAATGTAACAAATTCTACAGAAGCACCGCAAGCCAGGTCTGGTTCAGGAAAAAGTCCATTTAGAGAAGTAACACGATCAAAGCCTATAACAGTTGACCCTACTCCTACTAATACAGAGTATAATATTAGTTCCTACTTCGTTCCCGATTACGTATTTCCTCTTGACAAGCCCCATGTTGGATACAATGATGAAAATGCCGAGACGTCTTTCCAAGTTAAAGTGGGACGACCTGGCAGAGCCAGTTATGGTGAGAATCCTGCCTGTCCTCATTGTCACCCAGCTTATCTTAAACCAGGCTCTTGTGAGCCATGTATTGTAAAGCGGTAACAATGTAAACATCAAAATTAAATTATTAGTTACAAGAGCCATAAAGTAATCAATAACCTGTTTTCTGACAAAAGTCAAGGAACTCTTGAAAGTTAACAACGACGCTATCTGAAAAATCTAGTGTTTACTTCAATTTTTCCGTGGCCTAAGGAGTTTCTTATCACAAGCTATTACTTGTTGAGTACTGACAGGGTTCTTATAAGATACACAAGTTCATAGAAAAGAAATAGCTCAGTACGAATAAGCCAATGCTACTTTAAGTTTAAAATATTTTAGTGTAAGAAATCCCTAAACAATGACAAATTACGTTAACATTTTAAGCACGTACCAACGATTATATGAGTTTTTTCATTACATATGATTATTCTATGTCCTTAACATGAATTATGTAAGTTTCAATTTTTGTGTACAAATTTTTTGTATATTTTATACATTGTAACATGATCGTGTACAAAAATATATGTATTGTATACGAAATAAATAAATAATTACGACGCAGTCTATTATTTGAAACAATTCGTCTAATTAGAATTATGTATGATTATAAAAATTAATAAAATTAAAATAAAAAGATCTGCTGTGTACTCACCGCGTTACATTATGCATGATTCCCAAGAAAAAGTCTTAGTTTGAGTAAACTACTAAGTATTATGTTCTCTTGATCGATTCTCAACTAATAAGACTATAAGATTAAAATAAATAATCTACTTACTCTCTAACATAAACGTAGTGGCCTCTTCTACGTTGCTATCTTGAGTCGTATAAAATTAAAATTTCTTAAAAAATAATGCTTGGCTATTATTAGTCATTTAAAAATTTCCATCATGGACGTCTGTCATGATTTGTCTTGAAGACGTCGTTTTTTGCTCTTCAACCAATCAATAAAACAAAAAACAAAACACGTGTATTGATGCGATTTAAATTAAACAAAATTAATCTTCATTCACGTCGAAAGTTATATCTTATTTAAAAATTAATTACGCCGAGATCGCTGCATTGAAGAGCACTTTGTCCTATATGATGAAAGCTGGAATTCAAACAAAAAAACGCACAAACTAGACAATGTGTGCAAAAGGAACCCCGACGAAATACAACCCACTATACGGCTTGATAAAGTTAAAACTTTACGTTAAGCTTTTGTTAATTAAAATCCTTTAAATTTTAAAATTTTTATTCCAAGCACAATTATGACAAACACTTAAGCATGCACTAAGTTCATTCTACATTTGGGCATTAAATACACCAAGGTACATTTAGTTAAGATTATATGTGATAATGAATATTATAGTTTCCTATGCCCAGTAAATTACAAAAATATAATACATTATAAACAATTTTATGTCAAAAACGCACGACATTGCTTAACAAATTGTTTTTTATGTAAAATATTATTAATTACTACCCTAAACGTAACGGAACCGTGATGATAATATTATTATTATAAAATGTAGATATACTTTATAAATTTATAAAATCTCATGTTTTTCTTCTATCCTACTTCAAATTTTCAAATATTCATTTAATTCTTAAATGCCTTCCCTACCTTCACCGATATTTATAGACAAAGATAAAAGCGAGAATGTCTAAATTGATTTAAAATATTACTACGTGAAGTAAAAGGTAATATTATCCTAAACATATTGCGTATTGTAATAACAATCCAATTTAGATATATCATACAAGCTCTGTGCTAAAATGAAAATAAATTTTTATAATGAAAAACGCAAATTTAAAGGACATACAAATTGATGTCGTAAATAATTACGAATATATTGTAGCCACCACTAAATAATATAAGAAATATAAATAAATAATATGGATGTAATGTAATCTAAAATCCATGTCAGCAGAATAAAAAGCGGAAGTCCAATTCGTGAGCTGCTAGTTTCTTTTCTTCTAGATATTTCCAGGTATGATTTGGGTGACACGGGCTTCGTCGAGGTATTTTGCACACATTGCTAGTGATATTATGATGTCGAAAAGGAAATCATCATAACTATTTACATATAAATTGAAAAGTTACAAAAAAAAGTAATTAAAACGAAGTTAAGATTTCTGGATTCCATTTCGACATGATCAAAAAATTACAGAGTCACGCTCGCCGAGTACAATTGATAAACTTGGAACTATGCATTCTTTATTAATTTCACACATATATTGTCTATGGTTGCAACACGTTAATTCAATTATATGCCAAAGAATCAATGACCGAAAATATTTGGAAATAATGAAGTAGAAAACTCGAACTGAACACATCATTACGTGTGCAGATTGTCTGACAAACTTCTTCTATATAAATAAAAATCAATTGCCGCGTGTATGAAAGATTATCACATAAAAACAGCTCAACCGATTTGACCGATTTGTTGTGTTCGTAATTCTCAGGACAGTTTGTATGTAAAAAAATTTTATGAAAATCTATTATAAAATATAAAAATTATTAGTAAAAAATTTGGTATGTTGCAAACATTCGACATCCCACCTTGGCGAAGCCGGGGCGACTCGCTAGTTAAAAATAAATGCAATTGTTCTAGACGCGCGTGTATATCAATTAGCAACCGTACCTTGCCCGGGTCACTCCACTTGAGTGCCCAGGCGCGTTCCTCTTCTGCCCCGACACGAGCCGACGACAAACAAAACACCACTTCGGTAACCAATAAGGCACTCGTATATTTCAACTTTGTTTTGTGTATAAATAAAAAATCTTTGGCGTTATACTGTTTCGACTGTCGGCTGGGCGAATTGTAGCTATGGGTTCTGATCTGTTAAAACTATATGTGTTTTAGATATGAACGAAACTGTCGTCAAAAGCTGTCATGAGTGAGTCGTTATTTTGTTATGATTGTGTCAGAAACCATAGCTATAACTCATAACTGCACCGATTCCGCGTCCATTTCGGGTCTGGCTCGCGTCACCCGAATCATTTCCACTGGAAATACCCAATATTCCACTTTCGCCGGTGTCAAGCTGCTCTCAAACTCTCTTTAACGTCCACATCGCTCGACTCTGTGTTCTGTGCGCTCTCTGGTACTTCAGACCTTGATGGCTCTTCCTGACTGAACATATCCACAGATTTTAAGCTATCTGTTGTTTCAACTATTGGTTCCTTTTCCACCGCAGCAAGAGGCTCCGGAAATTCCATTCTATCAGCTTGTGGTATTGAAAAACTTGTATCTACAGCATCATTAGCATCATAAAGATTTGAAACACCATCGTTAAATGTCGTAATTGGAGGACAAGCTTCACTCTCCAGAGGCTCGATTTCTAGGTGTTTCTCATTTTGTTCACTTTCATAAACTCTAGGCTCAATCTGATTCTGATGCTTTGGCTCACTCATTTGATTATAAGTTATATCACCACTGTGACTTTGTGATTGCTCGACAGGTTCGTCATGAGCAATACAATCTTTCTCACTAATATCATTTCTTACCTGTACATTTTGTTCGTCATGACTAGAGTCAATTATATTACTACTTTCATGGCTTTCTGTAACATCACTGCTAATTTCTTTAAGCGTTCCATGTTCTTGTACTTTTATATCTTCATTATTTAGATCTTGTACTGAATCTTTTAAATTGTCTTCTATTTGTTCAGAATCTTCAGCAGCACCCCACCTGGATTTCCTGTCCCTTTCCCTCCGAGGATTTCTATCATTTCTCTCGTCTCTCGTATTTTTAGGTCTGTCATCAAAGTTGCGCCTTCTATCACTTCTATCATTCCTGTCTGTCCCTCTAAATCTGTCCTCGTGATCTCTAGATCGTCTATCTCTTCTTCTATCGTCCCATTCATTTCGTCTGTCCCATTCTCTATCTCTGTCTCTATCTCCATTCCAACCTCTTTCATTATATGGCTCTCTTTCATCAAATCTTCTATTATTCCTATCGTAATATTCTGGTGGGCCTTCAAATCTCGATGGTCCATCGTAAGGTCGATCTTCTTCGAAGGGTGGTGGTCCATCAAACTGCCTCGGACCATCAAAAGGTGGTCTCGGACCGTCGAATGGAGGACGAGGACCATCAAACGGTGGACGATTGGGCCCATCGAAAGGCATGCGATTAAAAGGTGGCCGTTCAAACCTTGGTGGTCCATCAAATATAGGACCACTTTCAAATGGCGGTCTTTCAAAAGGAGGCCTATTAAACGGTGGGCCCATTCCGTTAAATCTGGGTCCAAAAGGCCCAGGTCCGGGAGCAGGTCCTGGTCCGGGTCCCGGTCCATCTATCCATTGTCCTGTAAATTATTTCAAGTATTATGAATTTCAATATTTTTTTCAATCAATTGAGATGAGCGCTTATGTTACAGCTCATACCTCTCATTGGTTGTCTAGGTGGCCCTCTCATTCTCAATTCTGCAAATTGAAAAGCCTTTTAATATTCTTCTAATCTTTTATTACCATTTATGCTCTAGTCCCTTTAATAAATAGTTCCTAAGAATAAAGTTTCAGTATGAAAGTGAGTAATACCTGTTACATGCCTGCCGTAGACATAAATATGAATAAATAGTAACCAATTCCCGAAATACTATGAATGAACAGTAAGCTACATTAAGTAGTTTTGAGTGTGACTTGTACTCACCAGCCCTAAAAGGTGGCACCAAACCGTGTGCAGGCGGATGCCTCGGTGGCGGCAACTGTGTCCATCCGCTTTCCATATCACCTTGCTTATCCATTTCTGAAACAGTCATGCACAAATAATTTAAAATGATTTTAGCTTAATTAAGAGACAATAAACAATAAAATTTCACTACAGAAGGAACCTTTGTGTTATTAGCTAAATACACAGCTTTCATAATTGTTTAAAATCTTCATAATAGAAGATTCACACATATAAGCTCATTGGACTTTCACTATGCTTATATCATGTGACGACGGCAAAAAAAAACAGCAAAAACCTAGAGCCGATCAAAAGTATTACCACAGATTAATTAGTTACTAGTGTATTACTATAAAAAGAACATGTCTATGTTTCATGTTGAAAATCATAAGATTCAAGTTCAGTACTTCAAACAGAAATTGTAAACTATTTAGGCTTTGGTATCGAATTCAGGAAGTCTTGACAAAAATGTGTGTACCGGTACTACCAAGAGGTGAAACACACCTTTTGGTTATTCTGCCATTGCGGACCACTGATTGTCAAATGTTTTCGGCTTATATTTTCTTAATTTGGAGGTCAACACTCATCACTAAAATGAATATCCTGCGGTTACTGGTTGAAGGGTCAGGTTTTATAATATAATTATTATCGCCGTTTATCATAAAGTTCAGTAAGGTCAGTAACAAATCGAAATATAGAAAGCCTAAAGTGGACCAAAAGATAGACTTTATTATAAGGGACTCATCTAGGCGACAGGCTAGCCCAGTCATATTCAACCTTGTTTTTTCTGAGGTTATATTATATGTACATAATAAATATATATTAATCCACAATATTACGATTAATTTTTTTTGTTTTTAATTCTTGTATGTAAGGACCGCGACGCTTGGCGCTCCGTCATACAGCGTGAAGATATATATGTATGTGTGATTCTTGTAAAATGATATGATAATAATATTATAAAACAATAGTGCTACAGTTGGACCTTATGTCCAAGCCATAAGGTCGATTTTTAAACGGTACGAGACGTGTCTTTAAGTGCTTATATCTCGAGACCTAGGCTTTGCAGAGCTATGACCTTTAAACGCATTGCTACTTTTAAGGTCTACTATCGAATGGCATAAGCGAAATTTAGAAACAAGAACAAAGTTGTAGGTACTTCGATAACTCCGGAGCAAAGACGTGTCATATACCTACTCATGCAAACAGGCGGCGTCGACAACAATGTCGAATTATTGTTAGCGAGCGTAAATGATTAGGTTTCACCTTATTTATTTCTATGCGTTATTACTACTAGCATTCAGGATTGCTCCAGAAGTTTCCACTCATATTTATCGGCCTATAAATAGAGCTACACATATCCGCCGCTGCCTTAGTTTTTCGACTATCGATCGAAGCGATATATCGAGGCGACATAAAGGCGAATTACGAAGACTACTACGACGACTACTGCGACGTCTTTGGATAGAAGACTTCTGCGATTTGATCGTTGTTTGTGAGTGAAGCGTATACTTTCGGTGACTACTACGCGAGTACCTACTTCGAGGGGCGACCAGAAAGACTCGGAGCCGCTGTAATTAAATTCGCATGTTCTTGACATCTATTTGTACTAACGGACATAAACTCATTGCACCCTTAACCGGCATTTGATTACCTACAGTTCGTAACAAATCCGATTCTTATAACTAGCTCGCGATTTGTAAACATATCAATAGTCTTTTTTGTTTTGTTTATTTTCAAATAGTAAAAATTTTGGGCTTGAAATTTTGGATATTAAATTACAACTTAGAAGCTTTTCTGAAATATCAGACCTTTAAAGTAAATCGTACAGAACGCGTTTAAATTCAAACATTTTCAAGCGCTAAATGTGCATGTTAGTAATGCTCAGTTTACTTGCAATAAAAAATGTCGTGAAGATAAGTAATTTGTACAAACCTCCATCCAATATCTGTGGATGTTCATGCCTTATTGGCATCCTATCATGCAAAGGCGGCGGTCGATCCAACCTTGGGGCTTCCTCTATTCTCGTCTCTTCGACATTTTCCCTATTCTCTCGGGTCTCTTGATATTCATCCCTAGGTTTCTCTTCTGGTCTACTCGCTGGTTTTCCGTTCGCCATTTCCCATAATCGTTCTTGTAGGGACTTTTCATTGCCTTGGTCACTATTGGGCTGTGTACGAGGCGACTTCTCCCTGCTGCGATCTCTGTTATCCTTAGACGAGAATCTATCTCTGTCTCTATCACGATTATCGCGGTCTCTGTCCCTCCTATCACGTCCTCTATCTCTATCACGATCTCGCCTGTCATCTCGATCCCTGTAATATAATAATAAAGAATTAGAGAAAAATACTAAGCGAATAAAAATACATATTATGTTTAAAAAAAATGTAGAATATAAAATAATCATGAACAGTAAAAAAATAGGAATAAGTATTTAAAAATACTAGAGGTCGCCCCGTGGTCGAAATTCTATTGCAAATATAAATATAAGCTTACAATATATACTCTTTGGCGATAATCTACTGTGGGCGACTGTTTTATCCAAGGAGGGTACATGTTATATATAATAATAATAATAACGTTTATTTGCATACCCAACAATACACTTAAATCTATAGCTTAGTACTACATCCAGAGTATATATTTGATGACAGAAGTAAGTATATGATCACAAACTATGAGTTTGACATCGCCAGTCTTTTCGACATTGGCAGTATAAACACACACAATGTGTTTTATTTAACTTAATGTATTTGTAACACATGTTAAATAAAAATTTTAGCTTTTTGCAGTTCTCCATATAAAGTTTATGTCCAAATCTCACACTTCCGTGCGCGCATTATGTTCTTAAAAGGGATCCGAACTTTTCGCTTCACGTATTAATATAATGATTACCATACGCTTGTAACTAATTAATCTGTGATACTACATCATGCTATAAAATTAATAAAAAAAAATTATAAAATAAATGAATAAATTTGACAAACTGTCAACAAGCTCTGCCGCTGATAGAATTTGTTTTTTGATGAAGACTTTCAAACAATTAAATAAAAACTATTTAATATTGGGTAGAATATTTTTACAATAAACAATTGCGGCAGCCAAGTTCGAACTGCCGCGAGTCTCTCGTTAAAAGTAATTATTGTTAAAAACAAAATTTTATTGTGAAAACAGTTAATTTTAAAATTGGATATAAGTAATAAATTTATTGTGGAAACTATTAATGAAAAATATGCTTATCACATTTTAGTGTAGTAGTTTGAACGACTAATTTTCTGTAGCTCATTCCAATACATATATCCTAAATTGATTTAATTTTTCTTGTTTTCAAGAAATATTATTACTACGAAATCCATATTGGTTCCAATCTTCTTGACGTGAACTCATCTATACATACATATATACATACATACATAATGAGGAAAAAACAAAGAACCTTATTGCTAAAATAACTAAAAGATCATCATCTTGTTGCTGTTCATGGCTTTAACTCACCATCGATTGTAACTCATATAAATATATATACCTATATCCATTAATAAATAAAAAAGCTTAGTAATAAATAAAAAATAAGCTTAATTCCATGTCAAAGAAATAAGATTATTATTTAATAATAAAAATAATAACTTACCTGTCTCTATCTCTGCCACGATCTCTGTCCCTCCTATCTCTTCTATCCCTATCCCGCCTATCTCTATCGCGGTCTCTATCTTTCCTGTCCCTATCCCGGTCTTTCCTGTCCTCTTCGGGTTTTTCTTCCGGGGCCGAGGGTGGTGGTTGGCTGGCATTAAACGGTGGTGGTTCAGACGCATTGAAGCCTGGCGGCGGTTCAGACGCATTGAAATTCGGAGGTGGCTTCAAAAGAAGAGCTTGGATCTTTAAAAAATTAATGATATTTTAGATAAATAATGCTTTGATTGCATTAATTATACTAATTTAATGGAATACAAATAGTAAACTAATAATGTCCTTTACGTTTTGGCATGAAATTTTATTACACCCCTAATACCTCAAGAGCATTTTCTACTATAATTATCTTTTATTAGATCCCTTGTGATTATTTGTGTTTGTTTTCACCATATTATAATGTTTTTAATTACTCAATTTTTTTTTTATTGAAATAGTAGGATCATCTACTTTCATTGTTTCTGTTTGTAGTGGGTGCAATAGTAAATGGTATAAAATGTTATAAGTCCCTTCAAACATGTTTCATGTTATTTCAGAATAGGGTTATCCTTTTTTTAAACTTACTTTATAGCCGCCGCTACAGACAGAAGGAAACGAAATCACACGAAGAAACAAGTCCAAAATAATTAAGAATTCTATTGTACGTTCACTGACATACATCCACAACACATAATGAAAAATTCTGGCCAGACATCAACTACAGTCAATTCTAATTAAAATAAAATAAAAAATTTTATAACAAAATTCGGATTTTCAAAATGCCCAAAAATTCGAATTTTTCGCCTTTTTTTTCGAATTTCGAATAAATAATCCGGATTGCAATCTGTTTACTTAACTACCTATAACCTATTACGTCTATTATCTTTGCCTGTGTACCTATATCTATATTCGTACCACTCTTAGTTGTAAACCCCACCCCAGTAAGTTGTATTATCGCTGTGACGCTGGACGGACGGACCGGTGTTGTACCCCCTTCTCTGCGTGTGCGACGTAATTAAAATTAATTAGTTATTCCCTGTGGAGCCCTTCCGTAAACCTAAAAACGTGGACTTGAAATTGTGTTGTGCTTTGTGTGTGCTCGTGATTAGTCACTACGGAGGCGCTGAAAACGAACCGATCCAGAACAATAAGTGATTTCAAGGTACCTACCACTAAGACTGACATTTAGTACATAATAGTTTTTGTTTTCTCCCTTTTCGTATACATCTTTGGTAGCAGAGTGGTTATTCCTCATTTTTTCTACACAATCAATATACCTATCTCAATATTAGAAAAATAATGTTTATAATATTTACCTGATCTGGTAGAAGCGCGGGAGGTACAGTGTTATCAGATTTGGCCTCATTATTAGCTTCTTCTGGGTGTTCCTCGGTATCCAGGTCCATGGCATCATCAGTGTGCGTCACCTCGGTGGGCCTCTGAATAAACGATACAGAGCAAATTAAAATCTACATATAACTTTTTATGTTTTATTTGCACTTAGTTATTTTGAATTTGACGAGTTATTTCTGAAATTATTATTAACGAGAAGAGATGTTTAATGACAATATTTTTCATTCATTCTTAGATGTGGAAGAAATGGAAATATTTTTGGAACGAAGTTCCTTAACGCGGCTTGCGGGAAGTATGAGTTGGTAGAAATCGTCACGTAACGACAAAGCGTTATGCCTCCTCCATTCGACTCTCAACGAATCTCTCTCTGTCTCTTCCTAACACACGCTAGTTAAATGAACAACGCTAGGTTCCATAGCTCTATACCTCGACTATATAGATTCACAGTGATCTTTCTGTCTTTTTCTATTATATACGTGTGTGTGTGTGTGTGTGCGTACGAGTATCGAGATTCGAGCAGAAGAGCAACTTGCGTGGCCGGCTGTGTAACCTCATCACTTTAGACGAGGTTTCGTTAAAAAATTTTTTTGTTTTTGTTTTAAATATATGTGAGATTTATTGTCTCATTATTGCAATTAAGTTTTGAGATATGCAAACTGCAGCTAAGGAACTTTTGTCCCTCACAGGGGTCCCCCGACCGCATACGATTTTTTTATACCGCGAAGAAGGCAAATGAGCAAAGTCTACCTGATGGTAAGTAAAGTAAGACCCATAGACGCGTACAATATCAACACTAAAAAAGCATTTGAGATTGCAAAGGCGTTGCCAACCCTTCAGGATGTTAACCCTAAAAATATGCTCTTGTGACAGTCACTGGCTGTCTTTCTTTCCCACTGAAACACAATAATGTGAGTTCCGCTGTTTGGGGGCAGAATTAGCGAGTAAGATGGTGGTAGTGATTTAGATGGTATCCGCACAAGGTCCCATCACTCGCTCTATTTATTATAAGGATCTTGTTTCTATTTCACTGATAGAAGCAAAATCTTACCGTTGCTTGTTGTAAGGCAGACGCAGCCGGCGGCGGCGTGTGATGTGCATGAGGCATTTGTAGAGGCATTCCTGCTACTAACCCACCCACACCTAATAAGCTTCCTAAGAAACCGCCAACCATGCCTGAAACAAATATTCTTTTAGTTACACTGAAAATTCCCTCTTAAACAATAATCGAAATAAATTAAAACAAGCTAAGGGCGTTTTGGACACGCTTTGTATGTTAGTAACAAAATATTTGGACTACCTGGCTGAGGTATGGACTGTGGAGGCATACCAGGCGGAAACCCAAGTAGAGCTCCAGTTGGAGGTAAACCTGTTTCTCCTTGAAGACCTGCAATGTAAAATTAAGATGTATTTATTTAAAGCTAAGTGAATTATATGGACATATAATATGTTGCCATTAATTAAATTATTACTTGTATTTTTAAAGAATATTGTCCTTTAGAATGCGGTATAATTATTTATTATAGAAATAAGACAGTACTCAAAAATGAAGCAATATTCAAGAGATTTTTTGATGTCATTCAATTTGAAAAAAATAGAAAAGAAATATAACATAATAGTGTAAAGCACTATAAACCACTCATAAAACAGCAAGAAAATATTGGTTTGTGACTACAAAAGCTAAAATTTTTACCTGGTACTCTAGCTGGAAGCGTTGGTGGCCTTAAACCATGGGGCATGCCTGGTGCCATACCAGGAGGAATGCCAGGAGTCATTCTGTACACAAAAGAAACCATCATGATTACAAAAAAAATAGTAAAATAAATTTTGAAAAAAAGAACACTAATGTAAAAGCGTGACAAAAAAAAACATGGACGACCAAATCATAACAAAAATAACACAAAAATGAAAACTTCATAATGACAGTGTCAAGATTTCTTGATTAAAATTACATTAAATTTCACAAGCCTTTCATTGAAATTGTGCAGTTAAAATTGTTTCCAGCACTGGTAATAATAATTAAATACCTAAATTAGCTAAATAGGTAACTGTTCTTAAAACTGATATATGTTATTTTATTATTGCATTTAAATAATTCAAAAATGAAAGATACTTAATTGTGAAAACTACCTAAAATTCATTGACAGAAATTGAGTTATTGAGCTTTGAACTTCAGTAGCGGAAGCAGAGTAGGGATAAGCTAGAGGGAGATAGCGTTACATAGCTGTGCTAGGAGTGCTAAAGACAGAAGTTATCACCACCCTGTGTACCCACTATTTAAGTTTAAAAGTAAATAATGTTAGCAACACCAACGAATAAACATAAAGGGGAACACTGGCGCCCTCTAGCAGAGCGCGACGGTGTTCGTGACGTCATAGAAAAGAACTACTGCGGCTTGTTCCCCACTACCGCTGTGAGATTATATCGTATAAGTCAAAACTCGAGCGCTCCACCCCTCTCTGTTGCTTTTTACCCTCACGACTGCAGCACGAAGTGTTTGAATACAAATTAATTAATTATTAATATTAATCAATAATTTGTATTTTGTACATTGTATTTTGAATATTTTTTTCAGTTTTGTTAAACATTACTAATCCTGTATTTTAACAGTTGTTAAGTAGCCATGTAGCCTATCTGAAGCGCGTGGTAGCATAACAAAAAAGATTTAACTAAGTAGAGTCAGCTTACCCCGGCGGGGGCATTGCGGACACGGGCACGGGGATGTTGTGGTGCGGCGCGGGCAGCGCTGGCAGTGCGGGCATCGCGGACATGGGCAGCTGCGGCAGCGGGGGCACGCCCAGCGCCGGCAGGCCGCCGCCCACGCCCGCGCTCACCCCACCCACACCCACGCCCACACCCACACCCGACACCATCGGCATGTTCTCGAACTTGGGGATAATCTGTGGCCCAACAATTTGTACATTTATAATGAGACCTTTTGGTGGAGTTCTTGGCGGCATTTTATGGGGGAGCGGTTGGACGTTTATTTTAACGATTCGCAAATTGTTTTATGATTTTGTGATGTTAATTTGACGTAGTTTTCCGCTTCAAGGTGTCTACGCTGTTGTGCATTACGTAGAATTGTATTGTGATGTTGTTTTTTTAGTGACTTAGTCAGAGTCAGCGGATCTTACTAAAAAGACTGCCTCAATATATTTGTCGCCAGAAACTTCAACAAACATTAAAATGTATTACGTATATTTATGCAATTATGAACAAAATGAAATATTGTATATAAGTCTGTAAAAGAGTCTGGCTGTATGGGCTATGTTACTTTCTGTTCCTGTCTTCTGGTCAATACATAATCATTCAGCACTTGGCAGAGTATGAGCGGCGCATACTAGAGAATGCAATCTCGCAAGTTTTTAGCCAAGGCGAGGAGTTCTCACGAGACTTTTAAACACCTCCTACCATTTGTCACAATAAAAAAAAATTTATAGGATAATTAGTTGGTTGCCCGCGACTTCGTCTGCGCGGGCTAGTTATATTCAATTTAGTATCCCACAAGAACCATACACTTCTTTAGAATAAAGAATAACCTATGTCACTCTTCGGCCCATAAACTATCTTTTTTTCTTTATGATAACTAGGTCCGCGTTATCTCCATTCAATAAATTACATTTTATTGTTTCATAAATAACTATTCGAGTATTAAATCGATATATAAAGGTAATAATATTAAAATAACAATATATAGTGCATTATTATCAAGCAAACATACATTTCAATGTAATAATATTGTACGAGCTACTGTACAGACATTCTATATACATATATGAAATATACATACATAATTATGTTACATAGTTATAAGTACGCGGTTCACGCCGCGATCAACATGCGATATAAATATAGTTTTTAGTGCAATAAAGACGCTCATTGACTGCGGTTGTTTCAATGTGACTTCCGGAACATACTAACAATTACGAACATTACAAACAAACAATAAATGTGAGGGAAACAGATCCCACAAATATAATACATCTATGTAATAATATATATCTACACAATATATCGTTATCTAACACGGCCATTCAGACATGTACTTCGTTCTCAAAGTACATAGAGAAAACAAATGTTACTATAAAAGTTGATACCATTCCCTTTTGTTAGCAATAACAGTTATCTGTATAATATATAAAAGGCAATGTATGTATGTATGTTCCTTATGGACTCCGAAACGGCTGGACCGATTTCGATGAAATTTTCAGGTAATCTTCAGATTGGCCTAGCGGGTGATCTTGTAGTTTGGTAGCGATCGGATCAGTAGATTTTTTTTTGTTTTTTACGCCCAGTGAAACTAACGCCCAGTGAAACGGGCCGGGTTTGCTAGTATAATAATAAAAAAGAAAATCTGGGGGAGATCTCGCACGTACCCTGGTCGGCAGCCAGGGCGGCAGCGTGTCCTCGTCCACGGCGCCGCCGTCTTCGAGCGCGTCCAGCGACAGCGCGCCCAGCGCCCAGCGCGCGTGCAGCGCCGCCCACGGCAGGTACGACACGCCCAGCTCCGCCTCCCAGTGGTCCTTCCACTCGCGCCCCTTCACGCCCTTGCCCGGCGCCCACGCCACCTGCCGCCCGCACCGCGTACTCCTTGCTCATTACTCATTATCATTACTGACACGCCCATCACCGCTTTTATAACTCGACGACCTCCGTGGCGCAACGGTTAAGCGCGTCGGAAAGTAAACGGGGGTAGCGGGTTCGATTCCCGCCTCGAGTCTGGGTGTTTATGTATAATATGTATGTATTTACAAAAGAAAAGATATAAGTAGTATATCAGTTGTCTAGTACCCATAACACAAGCTCTGTGCTGCTTAGTATGGGACTAGATGGCGCTGTGTGAAATGTCTGACTACATTATTATTATTATAATTTACCGTTCGTCTTTATCGGTATTTGTGTTTATTGGAAGGGAAAAAACTCCGTAAGAGCATCCAGCCGCTCCTGACGCCTCAGGAAAGAACGTCAGGATCGACCGGATAGTGTCGGACTCGAACCGACTTAAACGATCCTCCACACGCCGCATGACCCTAAAGGCCGTCGCAGCGAACCGGACAAAGTGAGGGAGCAGCGAATGGCGCTCAGCCCGAAAGGTTTACGATAGGCAAGCAAAAAAAACGCTTTTAAACTTCCGTACACGATAACATCATGCCGTGAACGTGGAAAAAGCATCTCTTTCCAAGACGCAATAGGGAAGCATTTTGCCTATCTATTGTCCCTACCCTACGCTACCACAATACACAAAAAGATGGGAAAAATGTCCTATACCAATGACATACAGTAAATTTGCAAAAAGGCATTATAATAATTTAGCGCCACGTTTATATAATGTAATAAATAAAAGAGTGAAAATAAAACAATATAATAACTACAATATCAGAAGTAAAATAGTGACTTGGTTAAAATAACTCACTTACAACGACATACAACATTTAATATTGGACATAACTTAAATTAATATATACTATACGTCTTATTTACTATACTAACACACCTTGTCACTTGCAAATAAATATGAATCCCTGCACGTATAGATATAAACTATCACACAAAGTCACACGCACCCAACTTTCATAACATACAAACACTCACGCACACCCAAACACACACACAAAAAAAAAACAAACAAACTCGCGCACATGTGTGGGCGAGTCAACTACAATTTTGCAATATTGTGAAATGTTCAGATATTAGAATTGCTTAAATATTGTTACTATTATTTAGTTATTATATATTTAGTTAATTTACCTTGTTTACCAAAACGAGTTCAAAAATAATATATTATTTTGTGACATAAATACACAAAAGTTAAGAAATGTTAACAGGGAAGGGCATTGACAACTGCGATACAGTCAATAAAAGACTAGTGCAGTTGTCACTGTACCCGCACATGATGTACAAAATTGTATCAAAAAAAATTAATAATAAATAAATAAATAAATTGTATTGTGGACGGTAAAAACGTGACGATAAAAACGTTCAAGCCTAAATCACAAAAGCGTCCAATGCATACATACATACGAGTGCTGTAGGTATAATCTATCGTTACATTAATACTGGTAGCGGCGCGAAAGTCCAGCGGTGAACGAAATGTGGAGGAGATAGCGGCGCATATCAGTTTATCGTATCAATGCGGGGGACACAGTACGACTGGAGAATCAGGAATCAGCGGGATATGACGATACGTATACGCACAATACGCACGCCCGCCCTGTATCCCGCTAGCTCCCCCGAGATTTGATTTTCGACTTCTACGCAATAACGGTCACCGCTAGACTTATGCACATGCCGCTATCTGTACGTAAAGTAAAAATTTCGGATCCATTTTTAAGAATATTGCGCACACGGAAAAGTATGACATTTGATATAGTTAAAGTTGAAATTGGAGAAGAAGAGTAGAAATCTAAAATTTTGATGTAATATGCGTTGAAAATATATTAAATTAAATAAAACCCTCATTTTTTATGTTCATACTGCTAATGTCAAAAAGCACAGATACACTATTATTAGATATTGCATTGATGTGCCCATTATAGTCTTTCTCGCTTTGACGATGCTTTGAAAATGTTTCTTAACTGTATATAAACCTCTAAAAGAAACCTCTAAATTTAAAATTCATTTTCAATGCTAACCTACATCTGTAGTCTGCTGTCGGATACGGTTAGAAGCAATAAACTCAAACAGCAAATTCCTGTTTTGAACATACAGAAATTCTGTGTGTAAAACTATAAAAAGCGAGAAAGAATGATACACACACAGTTTTCAAAAATAGTACCCTTCATGTCTTGCACAATGCAGTTGAATAAAAATAAATAAAAAACCCATATAAGAGCGTTTCCGAAATGCATTCACTTATTCATAGCAATTTTAGACAAAGTAAAAGTCAAATAAAAAATTTTTAAGAAATAATTAAATATAAGTATAATGAAATAATAAAAATTATTTAAATCGATTTTCATTTTCAATTTTAGTACACCAATTTCCATGTCTGAAACTCTAAGTTGAATAGATGAAAAGATGATGGAGCACTTTTTAGCGGAAACGGAAGATGTGAAGTTGGGATTTCATTTAGATTTTCTATTTTTATCGCGTTTTTGATCATTTTAAAGTACAAAAGTACATTAAAGTTCTATCCAAGTGTTAAGAATTGGAAAGATGGAACAAATATTGAACAAACTGAAGTTTTCGCATTTATCCAAAAAGTCCTTTTTAACTCAAGCGAAGCCTATAACATTACTGGAGCGTGTTAGAGAGTTGATATAAGAATACAGATATTTTACATTAGAGATACACCAATTTTTACATGAGAATGGCAATGTTTTTAATAAATTTCATATAAGTTGCCAGTACATAAAAAGGAAGATGGAATAAATTAGCTATAATACATGGACAGACAGGCAGAGAAATTATAAAGCCTTCAAACAGAACTCTTTCTTAGCGTGCACCAAAGCACCATAGTGTCGTGTACTGTTGCCATGCTAAAGGACAGAGTTGTCTTGTACTTGATAACAATATACCATCAAATCGCTGCAGAGCGTCACTCGTATCAAATAAAGTCAGTGTGACGTCCAAAGTATGCGACGCTATAGAGCTAGATTTACACATCGCTAGATACGCCTTCTATTGGACCAAGGTATTTTGCCATTGTGATTATGGAACTTTACGTTAGTAACTACTTAATCTGTGACGGAACCATAAAAAACAGGTAAAAATAGTTCTAACTCAATGAAATGTCTGACAGTAAAAGTGACTCACAGTTATTTCCTTAGAATGCAGTTTGTGCTTATTGAGCTTGGCAAGAGCCTTAGCCGCATCCCGGCGCCGCTCCATGACGACGAAGGCGCAGCCGCGCGGCGCCACCACGTCGATGGACACCACGCCGCCCATGGACCCGAACAGGTCCGACAGCTCCTCCTGCGTCGCCAGCTTGGACAGGTGACCTACCCACAGTGTAGTACTGCACACTGAGGGAACACAAAACACACTCAGTTATTGTTTAACTGCAGTCGGACTATCTAGATGGCGCCTCGTAGGCGTTGCATCCAAGCGCGGAAAGTTCTGAATTCGATTCCCGGTCAGGTCAATTAAGGAAACAATTTTTTGTAGATTGTCTAAGGTCTGGGTATACTCAAAGATGGGAGACGATGACTACTAGGGAGTAGACATTGACTACTAGGGATGACGACTATTAGGGAGTAGTCATCGTCGGGTTCATGAGAATCTGAGAGCTATGAAGCTCAAGGAATGCCCTAGCTTGAGACCAGATGATTGGTGTGTATTGTCTGGTTAATTCTGTAAAAGTAAAATCATTCAATATATTTATACTATAGATTATAAAATAGTTTGTCAAAATAAATATTAAAAAAAAAGGTGACATGATTATGGTCGAGTTGTGACTGACATCCCTATCTTCACGCCATATCCCTTTCGGTACGGACAGCGTCAAGGCATGATAAAATTACTGATAATTGATAAATTCATTCTACATTCTACTTTCAAAAAGTATTTGCACTTCTAGATGGTAAAGCGGAATTAAATAGTGACGAATTGTTAGCCAGTCGCCTATAAAAGTTCTTTATAATATTTATGGTAACTGACTAACTTGCAGTTTGCTAAACAGATGACAATAAATTTAGAATAAATTTCAAACTTACAATATTTTATGAATAATGTATTAGAAGCTATTTTTGTATTGGTACATTTTATTTTTAATGACCGATTGGTACCATCATGTGACTGACTATAATAACATGTTAGTGAATTTATTACTATTTTCCAAATCTTTAAGAATAGTTTTTACATTATTTTCAATTCTATTGTGAACATTATTTACTTTCAACAACAAACTAGAATACTAAAGTAAAACAATTTCCACATACCACTAAGATTCTCTTTTTTGATTGGTGGCAATCCTTTTTTTTCGCGTTCTCTTTGTTTTTCTTTTTCAGCTTCTCTTTCTTTATAGCTCTTTTCTCTATCTCTTTCCCTTTCTCTATCTCTGTAAAATATTATATTGTTAATGTATAGTGAGATTCTATATATAAATGATGATGTTTTATTCTTGTGAAAACAAAAAGATATCAAATCATTATTACAAGTTCCAACACATTTTGAGAAATCCTTTGCAAAGTGAGACATATTGGATCACTTCTAACTATATAGATAGTTTTGAATTGGAAAGCCTGGGACATGAGAGGTTCAAAGTGAAAGTATTTGTAAATGTTAATAAAATTATTACACTATTTCTATTCACCTGTCTCTATCCCGATCTCTATCGCGCCTTCGTCGAGGTGACCTTGAGCGCGACCTGGACCGCCGCCGTCGCTTCGGTGATTTTGACCTAGAACGATGTCTCCTAGATTTAGGGGATGGACTTCTGAAAACAGTTGTATAAAAAGTCAGAAGTTTTATACAAATGTAACAAAAACCATGTTATGTTCAAAATGTTTTTATTTTCTTTAATAAAATATCAATTTTTTACAAATGAAGGGATATTTTGTTTCATTTTTTTAAATTTATTTCCTTATAAAAATAATATAAGGGAATAGGTTGCTTCCCAAAATAAAGACATTTTAGAACAAGACTTAATTATTATATGATTCAAGAGAACAACATAAGTAATGAAATATTAACCATGTCATTATTATGGATAATAATAATAATTTAATTGAAACCTCAATTTCAGACATAAGAAATGAGAGAAATTGAGATTACCTGGAATCATTTACATCTGGTATTTCAATAACTTGAGGGCCTGTTTCAACAAATTCTATATCAGATTCATTGGCCATATCATCTTTAGGTTCACTTTGCTTCTGTTGATCTTGCTGTGAGTTCTAAAAAAAACAACTTGTTATTACATTTTTATAAAATGTGTTACGTTACTATAATAAAGTTTTCTATAATTAAGATAATAAATAATAATAATAAATAAATATACTCAGACATTTCACATAGCGCCCTCCAGTCCCAAAGTAAGCAGCACAGCGCTTGTGTTATAGGTACTAGACAACTGATAAACTACTTATATACTTTTCTTTCGTAAATAAATACATATTATACATAAACACCCAGACTCCGGGCGGGAATCGAACCCGCAACCCCCATTTACTTTCCGACGCGCTTAGCCGTTGCGCCACGGATGTCGTCTTAAGAGCCCTTTGACATTTTGCGAAATACTGATTTTGACGCTCTAATTCTCAGAAACCTTAAATATTTTTAATATTCTGCTGACAGTTTATAATAGATTCATTTCTCTTCTTGAATATTTCTGTTGCATAATTTCATATTTATTTTATAATATCTTACAATAACCATTCTACGATGTCAGTTCACAAGGAAAATTCGTTGACGCTCCGCTACTTTGACGTCCCAATTAACATTGTTTCGACGAGTTCTAACAATTTATAAAATTATGTTGAGATCAAGTACATATTCTTATTGAATATTAGTGTTGTGGAAATATCATAAATTTCTTCTTTTTTACAGAAAAAAATATTTAGTAAGGATTATTTCCTGGACAAAGTGTCGTGATTAAACGCCAACGGAAACGTCAATCAATGAATAGGTGTCACCTTTAAAGCAAATCAAACGGTTTTAAAAATTTGCGTGAATTATTTGTCAAACGAAAATAGCAGAAAAAACTCGTTCTTAACCCCAAGTCGCGACCAATCAATTGCAATAGCCAGCCAATAGACACTAACGAGACAACTGATTACTATGATTATGTCTTGAGAGGTCATACAGTACTCTTACTCTTGAGAGGAGATTCATAGTAACACAGTATGTTAGAATGAAATGTGAGTAGCGTACAATACGATTCAACTTTATTCTTCATTATGTGTATTTGTTTGTGTGTCTTATTATATTTATATATCTATTTGTTTAACACTTCAGTCAAGGATTTTTATAAATATTAAACGTACAGAAACGGTTGTACCTCGTTAGTCTGAGTCCCTCTATTATATTAGATAATGAAAGAACTAAAACAGTCATGATACATTCAATAATAACTCGCTTATAATTTCACACTTTAAAAAAATATATATTAATAATTGCATATAATGAAACTCAAGTTTTCTGTTTCTAAATTGCGCCTGAATACGTGATTGCCTGACGTGCAACATTTATTTCTTTGTCTAGCATTATAATCTGCATATGTCTTATCCTTGTCACGTTCACGTAACAAATCAAAAGGACGTAAATAGCTAATCAAATGTAAACATGAAGCGTAAGATTGAATTTTAAATATTTTATTAATAACAAATTTCGTTTCTATGTCATGCACTTATCTTTTACAACCTTATGTTTTGATGGTAAGGTCTATTTTAGATTAATACAATATTACCGATAGTACTATACGATATTAAAAATATATACGTCAATTCGGACAATAATTTGCTTAGATTTTACAGAAGAAGAATCTAGTTCTTTTTAGTGATCGAAGAATAAATATAATAAAAACGCTCTTCGTCATATATGTACTAACTTGTTTTGATACAGTGTTTACTTCTCTGTTCCATGAGTTTATTATGATTATGACTTTCTGATTTCCTCCATTTTTCCTGGGGCATGTGAACATTGTGTTTTAAATATAATCACTAGTAGTACAATTAAATAAAAAAGTTCTAAAGTAATGCAGGTTACAAGAAGTATTGCAAACCGGGTATCAAAATGATATCTATTACATTTATAACAATCTATACAGATTTTAACGTAACATTCACAGGAAGATAGAGAATTTGTCAATAATAATCTGAGCTTCCTATGTAAAAATTGAAAAACTTTACAAATAATTAAATTGTAAGTCTATTCGCATCTGTTAATTAAAGATATAGAAAAAAAAATAACCCGAGCGCTTCACATAACACTAATAGGAAACAAAACAGTTTTTTTAGACTTTTTATCTGTCTGTCTGTCTGGATATACAACATATATGTACTTAAGCACCTCACAATAATTAAAGACAGGTTGCACATTAGGTATGTTTTATCGTCCAAGGCTGACTTATGAAGAACAAATAGCCAGTGTTAGCAGATGGAAATGTCAAAAGCTCTCGCATACCTAGGCGAAAATATGTGAGGAGAATGATGACATTTGAGGAAGCAAAAGTAGTATGTAAGAACCGCGACGCTTAGCGCTTCGTCCTCTATGACTACCCCGTTAGGGATACAGCGTGAGGATATGTATGTATTGTGATCCACCGTCTAGAAGTTAAGATCTAAAATGAGCTCTTTTTAGTTGCATCTGTAATATGTAACTTATTGTGATTTTTTTCGTTGATCCTATATTTTTTACCGTAAACATACATAAACATAGGAGACATCTACATCTATACGACTATATAAATCTCTAGCGTCTGTCCGTAATTTCAATTTTTTTGTCAAATTTTGTGATAAATAGTCGTTTTATGACTCTCTGACTTCGGTTCTACCATTTTTTTAATTGTTGTTTCTGTCTATATGTCCTTTTATAACTAAAGAATGGCTTGACCGATCTTAATGAAAATTGGTACGTAGTAAGCGCACATGATTTGTTGCGAACTTATTTATTAGAAAATCTACCCCTAAAATGGTTCAGAGGGATGAAACTTTATATGGGAAATGCTAAACCGCTGAACCGATTGTGATGGAGATTTTCACCCCTTCATCCTTTTTCATCCCCCTTTTCACATTCTTAGGGGTAGATATTTACTTTGAATGGGAAATGCTAAGCCGCTGAACCATTTGTAATGAATTTTTTTTAAAACAATCTTTGTATGTACATGTAATCTAATCTAGTATGGGAAAGCCACGAAAAAGTTTTCCGCGCAGACGAAGTCGCGGGTACAGCTAGTTTTTTTATAAAACAGCAACAAAGCTAAGTCTGTACATTGACGATATTTTTAAAAATGATTTAACTAGACATTTTAGGCTTTTTTGATTGCCAAATAAATACTTATAGAATTGTTGTGTGTGTTTATTCCTTCAAAGCTAAGAAATCGCCATAGAATTTCTATACGAATCTTTTTGTTTGAAGAACTGGAGTCTCACTTACTTAATAAAGTGCATATCATCACATTCATCTTTATAAAAACGGTGCCAAGTTATTTTCTAATTAATAAAAGATGTGAACTTGAGTTTGGATTAGTAAAAGATAGTTATATCTAATCATGACTACGTAACTAATGGTTTCTAGGTAACTTATCCCAATACTAATAGTGCTACACAGGGAAATACTTAACTACTGAATCTTTACTTTTAAAATAGTATCTATATTAAACATAATATGTAACTAAATATTTGTGTTAAGAAATGTTATTGCATTTCCTTTACATGCATTTAACGCGTCGAGAACATCTAAAAATAGAAAATAAATTAACAAAAATCGAAACTTTTGATTCGGAAAAGCATCAAAATTATATTTTATACTGAAGTCGCTTCCTTACTCACATTGCAATAACGCTACGAAAGTCGCACGCATACATGTGTCCGAACGCACCAATACCTAAATTCAAGTGCTTTGTCATAGGGCTCTTAACGCAACAAATGAATAATATTTTGTGCAAGGCTATGTTGCTAGAAATAATAATTAAGAATTTTTTTTATAAAATCATGCAGAAACTTACTAAAAATGGTAGATTCTGATTTTGGTTTTGTTGTAATTGCATATCAGACATCATAGGCATTAGGTTTTGAAGATTCTGTAAATGATAGTAAAATAAGACAATATTTAAAAGACAAATTGAATATTTGCTTGCTTTTAGTAAGCAGTGTGTAAAAGGTGTGCAATCTATATTTCACATACATCTAGTTATACTTGCATTCTTGCAAATAAATATATTATCATTATAAAAACTTTTACATTCATTTTATGAATAATATAAGTAGATATAGTAATAGTTTAAGCCCTTACAGGTATTTGCATTCCAGTCATCATTTGCATTTGCGCTTGTAAACTCTGGAGTTGTCTCATTATCTCTGGATTCGTTAATATACTGAAATCAGAATAAAATAGGTTAGAAACTGATTTTTTTTGACAAACAAAAATAAATATGTTGAATCGATTCTCTCATAAACTGATTAAAACATAACTAAGTCCTTATATTGGAATTGTTGTTTAACTACCTTTCATAATTATAAATTCAGAAAAATATGTTGTTTACAAGGTATTAGGCAAGCATTTCCGAAATATGCATCACCTAAAAGCTTTTATAATTACAACTTAGTAAAACAGCCTAAATGACTTCTTTACTATAATGTTACCTTCCCAAAGCATCAGCAGGATTCTGTTGCGGTTGAGGCAGAGGAGCCTGCGTAAGTGGCTGTGGCTCATGTATAGTGGACCGATCATCCCTATCATCTTCACTCTCATACTCAAAATCATTCAACAATTTACGGTTGAACTTCACACCTGATGATGCACCAGAGGATTGATCCTGAAACTAAATACAAAAAAATGAATATTTACTATACATTAAAAAAGGGACTATTTTATAAATAAAAATACTTTTTTTAATTTATTTAGAAATGACAATCACATAGATAATAATTTATTTTTAATTAAAATTACATTTATATTTGACAATTCAAATTTCTAATCTACAATTCATACAGCGAAACGGCAAAATTTTATATCGGCCAATTAATTATATTATTTTAACTTGTTTTAATCATTATAATGAATAAATAATACAATATCTAATATTTTTTAGTTTGGCCTTATCTAACTTTACAATTACTACAATAAATATGTGAAACAATGTATTGATGTATATACATACATTGTGGATAAGTAAATGTTGAAATGAAATTGCTAGTATATTGTCTACTACCATTTAAATGTAAATTAAAAAGAGTGATCACAAAAACTAACTAGAAATTATTATCTATTAATATAAATATTAAGAATTTTGTCTATGAAATATAAAAACAAAGTAATTTTTTTTTTAATAATTATTTATCAAATATTAAAAATGGAACAACTGATGAGTTTTTGGTGGGAATGGGAGAATTGAGGTTGACATTTTGTTAAGATTTTCAATTTTTTACATTTTTGGGAGTTTAAAGTACAAAAGTGATAGTATATTGTGTTTTAAAGTTCTGTATAAATGAAAAGAATGGAGTAGGTCTAAATAAACATGTGTAGCTTAAGTTGTCGCGCTCTCCAAGAAGTCCTCTATAATTTCAAGAAAGCATGCTATCACTTTACTGAAGGAGTTTTACGATAAGAAAAAACTAATTTACTTGTTTCTACTTATTAATATGTGTCATTGGCAAATGTGCTAAAATATGCGCCATACCATAAAAAAAAAACAACTGATATGTATTTCTTTTTTAAATGAGAATATTTTTTCCATTTTTGAAAGCATAAACCACTTAATTCTTTTATTTCATAACAGTGGGCATATTATGTTATTACCTGTTCCCCAGCAGGTGTAGAGGCATGAGGGGTGTGCTGTGGAGGTGGTATTGGAGATATCTTGTTGTCACTGATATTATGACCCACACTGAGACTGCTCCCTGAAAAATTGAAATACAAATTTTAAATTACAAAACAACAAATAATAGCTAATTGTTGATATTTTTAGTATATTTAGATTTTTGTTGCCAAAAAGATATTATATATGATTACCATTAGCGGCATTCTGTTGTTGCTCAATCTCTTTGTGTAAAGGATGGTTAGGATCTGCCATATCTAAAAGAGGTTGTATCACCTCTGAACCAAACACATTGTTTTTCTGCCAAAGGTTTAACACTCTGATTATGTTGCGCTGAAACAATTCACGAATATTTTAGTGTTAAATAATATTTATTGCTGAAAAGGTACACTTCAAATTTAAAATTACATTAACTTAAATTAATGAAATAAAAATTACAGTGAATAGTGTTAAATGACTGTTATACAGAAAGGTATATTAAATACGACACTTAAAGCACTATATGAATATATTTTAATTACGTTGCTCTAATGTTCAAATGTATATGTATATCAACTATATTATAAATCTCAAGATCAGTTTAATACTTTATAAGGATGAATATATGGGACAATATAGTATGACTAAATTAACACTAATAACTAAATTCTAAGTGCTAACAGCATTCTTTACATATGAAAAGCGCCAGAAAGAGATGCACCATAACCTTAAATTACTAAATTTATGTAACTAACCTTATCTTCAGGAGGACATCTGAAGAGATTAGCAAAAGTTTGCTGCATGTTCTTTGCAAACCTTGGCGCAAACACATCCTTATCTTGACCAAATTGGTGTCTTGATTGCCGCACTATCGAATCTATCACGTAAAGGCCAGGGACTTTATATTCAGGCTTGCATTTTTGAATAAATTTTTCAACACTATGCACTACATGTTTATAGAACTTGATGGCTTTTATAGCACCTCTTGTTATAGCACTCATCTTCGCCTTCGAAATAGGTGGTTTATTATCGTACAACCCGGATAACTGGAAAAAAAAGATTTTATTGTAACGATGCCACGGTTTAACTACAAAACACCACAATTTCACACTATGAAATACCTCCGCGTTGAACGCTTTTACTTCCGCCATATCCATTGTGTTAATATTATACCATACAGAAGAAACTTTATTGATTAATGCACTTAAAATAAGTAATTTCCGAAATGAAAATCATTTTCGTGGACAAATCAACATGACGAAAATTACAAAATGGCGTCTATTTCAGTATTGCCAAATTTTAATATTATATCTCTGCTGTTTCTTCAATTCATTTTTGACCATAAACAATGAAGTCTTTCAATTGCAAAGACATAGTTAAAGTCTAAGAACAAGTACTAATCTGTGGTTGAAGTTAAATTTTTACAAGATACAAATTAATTCATTATGATGTCGACGTAATACATTTTAATGTTTCTTGGAGTTTCTGGTGACAAATATACTGAGGTTTGAGGCAGTTTTTCTAGCATTCCAGTAGAATCAGCAAGGCAAACTAAGCCACTAAAAATGTCACTTAATGCAGAACAATGTAGACACTTGGAACGCAAAACCAATTTAACATCACAATATCCACTAGAAACAATTTACGAATAACTAAAATAAACGCCCAACTGCTTCTCAGAAAATCTCGCTGAAAATCTATAATATATATCGCAATATATATCGATATTGAAGAAATATCGATATCAATGTTCAAAATATCGATATTTTATTATCGATATAGACGTTTAAAAATCAAAACATCGATATTATATATAAAATATCGTAATATCGATATTATTAACAAAATATCGCAATGTCGATGTTCGTTTTACCGGTATTGTAATGTCGTTATTATTTCATTTACAATATGTTTTGTAAATAACGGAGTTAACAAAATATTTAATAAAATACCTTATTATTATAGAATAAATAATGCGTAAAAAAAAGACAAATCGTGCCAATATTCTTATTTTACAAGCGTATCTAGTATCTATTACAGTTTGATAGAACATAGGTAACTAGCTAACAGACGTCTCATTGTTTGTTGTCAATATTTTTGAAAACATCAATTACATTTTTTTTTCGATTTGCTTTTTGTATGCTTTTAACATAATATTTTACGTTAGTAGGTACCTACCTAATTTGTTTGTGATATTATTAAAAAAAATGTAATGGCTTTCATCTTTTTGTACAATTAACACTTACCTAAGTTCCAGATGATTATGGTCTCCTTTAAGTATGCATTTAAATTGCAGAAATGGAGTCCATTATATTGGTATTGGTAAGAACGCAACTATAAAATAATGAGCTAGCGCGGAATTTTCGAATAAATTATACATAGTTACATCAAACACTACCGTCACCTTAGTGCTCTCGTAGCCAGATTTAGTGCCTTTTTGAGTCGTCTAACTTTTATCTATCCTATGCAAAATTTTAAAAAACCCGTAGAACGATTTTTGAGTGTGTCGTCTATTCACTGGATCGATTTACTACTCGATATCAAATTGTCAATTCTTCCATTAATCGATTTAAGATCGCCATCCCTAGGAAAGTTATTCCAACTGTGGTTCCAACAAATTGGAAGGTGTGTAGGGAATTTTACACCACGATAACAATTTTTGCTTGATTATTTTTATAATATTCTGTCTCTGTTACTTGAGTTTTTGACTTTTTGTAGTGATTACATTCTCTTTGCAGTGAATTGCACCACAGACTATTTTGCTAGTAGGTATGGGCGTTTGCGCGTTTTCTTGTCAACGATGGGCATCGTTTTTACGCAAATGCCATCCGTTGCCGGCACCGTTGATATTAGCAACGGTGGCGGTGTGCCGGACGGTGCTACAGCACCGTTTGTTATAGAACGACGTTGTAAATTTTTGATAAGTAAGACCAAAATAATTATTATATATTGATATGGTAAAGAATGGCTGTTATTAAAAAAATAAATGATAAGTACCAAATAAATATCAATAAATTATAGTTTTACTGATCAGGATTTGTACAACAAATTTGAATTTGTTTTCTGTTAATTAGGTGACTTCCTGAAGTACCAAAGTATTTATGACATTTTTTTTAAGCAACATTGCAATTTAAAAAATTTGTTGTTCTAATTTAGAACTCGGCAGACGAGTTCTTTGCTTGTTTAAAATATACCCAGCTTTGGAGAAAATCCGTTCACAATGTACTGAAGTTACTACAATATAACATTTTGTTCAGTATATCTGTGCTAAAGTTGGGTATATTTTTTGATGTCGTTGCCACCATTACTCGTTGATGCAGACAACGTTATTTCAATAATTCGGCAAAGGAGAAAGAGAATATAACCGCTTACGCTTTGCAACGGATGCCGGCATAGCTTAGTGGCATCGTTTTCATCAACGTTTTCTATAAAATGGTCAACTTTATGTCGCTAGTATATTAGTTATCTGTGAATAATATCCTGTGGATTATTTACACTACCAATTAAGCAGACTTTTTGGCGGGTACGAGAGGTGAGGTTGTCATTTAATTTAGATTTTCTATTTTTTACATTTTAAGGAGTTTTAAACTACAACAGTGATAGTATATTGTGTTTTAAAGTTCTATGTAAGTGAAAAGAATGGAGGAGATCTAAATAAACATGTGTAGCTGAAGTTTTCGTGCTCTTCCAAGAAGTCCTTTTTTTAACTTCAGTAAAGCCTACTATCACTTTATTGGAAGTGTTAGGGACAGTTAATATTTCTCCAGAAGTTCGTCACTAAGCTGATGGTCTTGTTACCAATGCCTTAAGAAACATAAATAAATAAATAAAATACCATTTTTTTTTAAATGGCACCTTAAGTGAGTACATTGCCAACGTCAAGTAAAGCGAGTAAACAATTCAATAGATGATTAACGCATTTGCCAATGTCACGCATTAACACAAACTAATAAACAAACACAGAATAAGTACAAACACAAGTAAATTAGTTCTTTCTTATCGTCAAACTCCTCCAGTAAAGTGATAGTAGGCTTTACTGAAGTTATAAAGGACTTCTTGGAAGAGCGCGAAAACTTCAGCTACACATGTTTATTTAGATCTCCTCCATTCTTTTCACTTACACAGAACTTTAAAACACAATATGCTATCACTGTTGTACTTTAAAACTTCTAAAAATGTAAAAAATGGAAAATCTAAATAAAATGACAACCTCACTTGTCCCGTTCCCGCCAAAAAGTCTACCATATTTTATAGTACTTTGTGCACTATACTGACCACTGAGTAAGTAATCACTACCACAAATTAGTAAGAGTAACTGAGAGTATCAAGGAGCATATAATATGTTGGGACTTCCACACATAGATATGAAAAAGTGATTTGTATGAAACGCTTACTAAGCTCAAGCACCAATGTAAGGCAAAAAACAAAATGGTCGTATTTACACCTGTCGTACACTACTGCCAACATTACGAAAGTAATAGTTAAGTCATAACGGTGAAATTTTTTGTCGATAAAGAGAGGTTTAACATGCAATAAAGTTTAATGTGCAATAAAATTATATATTTAAAAATAAAATCTATCAAGTGTTAAGTAAAGTGCTTTATTTTTATTTAACATAGGTACATTTTATTGAAGAGTTTTAAGAAACTGACATCTTTAACTTGTTTCGTTTCCTTCTTCTTTTTAATATAATCTCTTTAAGAATATTGGCTGCTAATCTGCTAAAAAGTACACGATTGTATAATTAAACAAAAAAAAATACACCAAAATGAAATGCAGATGTAATTTTTACTTCATTGTGACACAGATTTTCGTAGTAATTTTTCCTCTGCCATGGTTTTCGTTTTAAGGTTTAATTTATAACATGAAGGTAAAGATGGATTCAGTAAATAAAAGAAATATAGACCGTGAATAATAATAAGAGGTACAAGATATTTTAGTAGAATCCTAATATTAAAAAGGTAAAATAGATTTTGTTTGCTCTACTTTCAAGCCTAAAATACTCAACTCATTAAACTGATATTTTATTTAAAAAATGATTACGATTACACCATAAATGTACTAACGCTAAGAATATTTCGATATAATATCAATATTACGTCAATTACGACTTCGCATATTGAAAATTATAAATGTATATCGATATACGTAAGCATCGATAATAAACCGCACCATTGTACTTGGTTATAAATCAAGATTTTACGAAAGGCTTAAAATAAATGGCATATAAGAAGGTATTGGGACAATACATATCATAAAAATAAAGGATATGTACTAACCTGTCTTCGTCTAAGAAAAATTTTGCCATAAAAAAACATTTTTTATCGTTAGTCCGGCCAGCTCTTAAACCACATATTGCACAGGTTTTGTAATGCATTTTTCTATAAACAACACCACGGACCACTATTACACTTTTCAGAGTTATAAATCCAATAATTATATACGTATATTTGAAAAAAGTTATAAATATATAATGACTGCAAAGACATGACAATAAAATCAACACAGATCACAGAGTACTAATATACTGACGGAAAAGAATGACAATATTCATCACAAATCGACAGATTGAGAAAGACGTATGGGATCGAATAAGACAGAGATAGTCGTCATTAAAGTTAGCACACGTTTCATACAACCTGTTTTTCTGCATGGAGTTTCGTCAGGCTGGAGAGTATGTCTAAACTTGTGCGCTAGGCGCTAGTATATTAGTATTCTGTGGTTGTGTGTATTGTTTTTTACATTGTTTTAGAATATCTAGTATTCGGTGACAGTAGATATCTGTGATTCGGTGTTTAGAATGGCCGATGAATATGCTGCTGTTAAACGAGGCAAGCTTGTCTTAAAGGGAGACAAACCTAAGTAAGTCATTTGAAACATTTGTGTACAAATCAACTGCCGACTGTGATATCTAAATGTGACTAAACTTTTACAAAACGTTTTAGAGCCAAGAAACGTAAACATAAAAAGAAAGATAAATCTGAAGACTCCAAAACAGATGAGGATTACAATAATCATGCTGGGTGGTGGAAAGTTGAAAGAATCGAAGATGTGACAGGGTCGATATCTATTGAGTTTGGGAAAAACACGTACATTTCTGCATTAGATAATGGTTTATTTACTCTTGGCGCCCCACATGGGGAGGGCGAAGGGCCTTCCCCTGAAGAGATATTTACGGCATTCCCAGCTGGTGAAACTAAATTTGCCCTTAAATCAGGTTACGGAAAGTATTTGGGTGTATCTAAAGAGGGAGTAGTTATTGGTAGATCAGATGCTGTTGGGCCGATGGAACAGTGGGAACCGATTTGGCAAGATGGTGAGATTATGAATCTGTTTTTAATGTGATTATTATTACTTTGTAATGATATGTATAATGACTTGATTTAGTACTGTTTTTATTCGTCTGTCGTTTGAATTGTTTTTTTCTGCAGCAGTTTTAAAAACACATTCAGTTCTGGTCACAAAACATAGCAGACATTCTCTCTGTTGCCTGTTGCAGTATGCAAACCTAACATTTGTAGTGAATTAAATAAAAATCGGCTAAGAGCATGTCATGCAAACTTTACCATGAGGTTCTCTACCGATTTCAAATTAAAAAAAAAATGTATTCGAAATCTGTATTTAATTTTTTTTCCTCATTTCTGGTTTTGGATTACTAACTTACATTTCTGCCCCTTTCAGTTTAGTAGGTGTAAAGATGATTGAATAATTCGGGTGTAATATACGGATAGACAAACACATGACAAACAAATAGGGTCTAATCTTTGCCATTTAGTCTGTGGAACCATAATAGTGAGTGGCTACGTTTTATATCATTCATTACACTGAATTGAGAGTATGACTAGATAAATATATTGATTTTAATAAACTTCAAACACAAAATCAACAGTACAATGACTTTTTAGCAAGCTATAAACTCATGATAAACCCTTTTGCAAGATCAAAAAATTTTGTGAGTTGCAAAATGCAGTATCTGTCAAAAACATTTACTTAATTTAATATTTTTGTTGTAACACCTTTGTCTATTTACCTTTACAATATTATTTGCTATAGAGAAATAAACCACTGAACTGGGAAAGTTTATTTTATATTATTACCTACTGACCTGTTTCACTGGGCGTTAGTTTCACTGGGCATAAAAAACAAAAAAAATTCTACTGATCTGATCGCTACCAAACTTTACAGGATCACCCGCTAGGCCAATCTGAAGATTCCCTGAAAATTTCATCGAAATCGGTCCAGCTGTTCGGAGTCCATAAGGAACATATATACATACATTGCCTTTTATATATATAGATTTTGCAAATGGAACATTTCCATCAAGTTGTTTTTAAAATATGAATATACTTTTAGGTCAAACTGCTATATTGAGTTCGTTAAATAAGTTCATGACAATAAATCCAGAAGACGATTCCATAGTTGCAAAAAGTATCACAGCTGGGACACAGGAATATTGTAGTATACGTAGCAACAAAGTCAAGGAGATAAACAAGTCGGTGTTGCCTGAAGACGAAGAGGGCGATCTTACAGAAGTTGAAGTCAACTATGTGTAAGTGAATAATTAAACATACAATTTTTCCTTGCTCAAATCATTTAAAGTCAATAGAACATTAGACAATTCTTAAATCTGTACATTCAAAATTTTGTTTCCATTGCAGGAAAAAGTTTCAAAAATTCCAAGATAAAAAATTACGTGTAAATGATGCTGGAGTTTCAGAACTCAAAAGGGCTAAGGTGGATGGTAATCTTCATGAAACATTACTAGACAGAAGGAGTAAAATGAAAGCTGACAGATATTGTAAATAAATGTAGTACATAACAAACAGATTAAGGGATTAAAGAAAACAAACTAGCATATTTGTATGTTTTATTTCACCTGTAGAACATTCGGTACAGTTGCCTAAACATTTTAAGATAATTTTGGATACACCATTTTTTACAGAGAAACATTCTTTACAATTATAGAGAATTTGAATATTACTACCTACAATGCTTAACATGTATAAAACCATATCTACACCTAACCATAGTATGTTAGACTAGACTATATATACCTAGTCTATCGGAACTTGTATAGAGTTGTGGCCAATCTCGTCTGATACAAGCAGCAAATGTAATTTCATGTAACACTACAATTTATCACGAACCTTTCAATTTCCCAAAATAACTTTTCTAACAATCAGTCACAATCATTTGCCACTATATCAGACCAGATGCTTAGTTTGTTGCCACATTTTATCATTATCATCATTTACAATATACATGTATCCATTCACAAAAAAATATGCTTTCATATTTCCCACCAAAATAACTGAAAATTAATGTTACGTTCAAAGTATTCTTGAAAAGTAATATCTATGTAATATGGCTGTAAATGAAATAAAGAATATTTTTGCTAAAATTTTATTATAACAATTATGTATGGCTCGGTGGGTAAGGTTAATACAAAATGGGTTCAAAATCAACATTATCATTTTCGTTATTAATAATAATAGCGTATAAGTTTATACAGTATGTAATGGACAACTCGTATAGATACATATGTCTAAAATAAATGCTAAAAATATACATAATATGAAGGTTTACAGCTATGAGAAAGAAATTTTTAGGCATATGATTATAAACATATATACTGACCTCATTATAAATTATGAGAATTTACATTTCTAAGCATAATATGTTATTATTAAAAGAAAATTAAATAACGAATGAACCAGTGACCAAACTGTGATTTCTATTATGTCTCCTATACATGGATTAATTCCAATTCTTAGTATCAAAGTAGTCAATATCCAATTATTATTATTACTATATACAATTTATTTTAAAATTGGCCTGTGATTTACAATTTTTTTATTTGTGACATAAGTATATCAAGCATTTACAATTACAACAATAAAAAATGTATTTTTACAAACTTAGAGATGGACATTAAATTCTGAAAATAATAATAAATACCATGTATTTATGGAATTTAACTGATGTTCCATTTATGGAATATCAATATAACTGATGCCCCCGTTATGGAATAGCAATATAATGTATTAAGCTATATCTAGACGTATATCAGAAACCAACATGATGATTGTTCAGTCGTACATTTTAATTACACTTGTTTCAATTACAAAATGGAATTTGCGAAGAAATTAAAAACATCCTAAATAGAATTTATAGATTTAGTTATTCCAAATTCAGCAGATTAATGACAGAGATATCAAAATACTAAATAATTTTAGCACTAAAGAATGTTACCTATGAATTTAAAAAAAAAACTTCATACATGAAAAACAGGAATCTTGAAATAAAATTAAGTTTGACACAGATAAAAAGATTCATTATTTAGTGGATTATAATGTATAATGAGTAACTTTATAAACTTACTTTGCACTTTGAATAATTTATACAGAAAGACAAACACTGTTTATTGCAATAAGGCTAATATGAAGCTAATTCACTTAAAAAAATTACACCAGTACGCCTTACTATGAAAACAAATTTTCTTATGGAAATAGAAATAAATTAGCAGACAGAACCATTCTTTATCATTTTTTAAAATAAAATTATGTATTTTTTAAAATCATAGCTATAAGAAAGTAGTAAAATTAGCCAGCAAAGGTTTGTCATTGCCAAATGTTTTTGGTGATGTTTCGTTACAGTGTCAGGTTTTTCGAATTCTTATCTTTTTATAGGAAACATTCAGAAAAGTTATTTATATTAAAAAGGAAGGGCACACTTTTTACAACTTTAAAGGCATTATATGGCGGTAACTATAGACTTAAATGAAAAAGTTCACTTCTACATCTTCTACATCATTTTTGAAGACCTATCTAAAATTAAATTTGTAAATGAAATGAATGTATAATAAATAGCCCAGTAATTAAAATAGCAAGATCAAATTAGTCGTTACTAAAAATTTACTGAAACCACCTAAAAACATTACAGGGCAATGATATTAATTAAATAAAAGTACATACTTTTATTCTTAAAAATTATTTAAAGAATAGTATGTATAATAATTGAATGTTTTTTAGTTTCTAAAAATACATAATTATTCTCTTTGATGTACGCACTAACTAATTGTTTAACTTGTTTAACTCCGAAGATTTTATTTTCTAATTAACTTTAAAAATTGACTGTATATAAACAAAAAATGGTAATAGTTTAAACTTGAAGTCTTTATAAATTGGCCATAGTTCTCTCCTCTGAAATTAAACTGAATCCAACAAAAATCTTAATTGCATAAATACAACATATCAAATATAACTTTTAAATATGCCGCCATGTATCTGGGTACATTCCTTTTAGTATGACATAATACATTTAACGATTGTAACATGTGTTTTATTTCAATTTTTTTTTTACAAAAAGTATTTTTTTGGGCTAAAAGAATTATAAAATGCGTAGAGGTAAAGACTTGAATTAATAAGAGATCTGAGGAAGCGAAAGAAGTATGTAAGTAAGGACTCTGACTATACTATACAGCGATACAGTGTGAAGATATGTATGTTTTGTAAAAACATTTTATTTACATATTTAATAGGTAATTTTTATCAGCATTAATATTACGACGAGCCAATTTGTTTAAAATATTTGGTCAAGCGCACATCAATATGTAGTATGTACTAGTTTGAGTGTTCGAAACGTGTTCCAGTTAACTGCGTTTCTGGAACCACACCCGGCTCACTTAATTCGACGCTTGTGCAGTGAACGACGTAGCGGATTTTACTTTACTACATATTTAAAGCACTTGTGTAATACTTTTATAATAAGAAATTAGCTGATGCCAGCGACTAAGCGTTTTTTTTACTAAATTAAATAATTCCGAAACCTCGGGCGTACATAGAGCCACTCATTAAAGTTTCTTTACAATCGGACGAATGTTTTAGAAACGAATAGAGGTGAACATACAAATACACATTCGTTTTTTATATACAGGGTTAATTTAAAAATACTAATAACCTCTAAGAATTTTGTACTAAACATTATCCCCAATAACTTTTGTTCTACGACTTAAAAATTCATGTTTTTTCTTTCATACAAAAATAAAAATACATTAAATGTTTCTGTAAATGGCACCTACTCTACCCGGTCGCTAAAGCAGCACACGCACAGCGCGGCGCTGAGGCCCGGTGCGCTTGCACTGTACCATTGGAATACACGAGAGGAGTAATTACGTTTCAGACAGTACATCAGAACTTAACAAATATTTTTTGACGAACATATTAAGTTTTGAAAAAAGTCATAGAACAAAAGTTGTTAGGTATGATGATAGGAATTTTGCACTAAGAGGTTATTAGTATTTTTCAATTAATTAAAAGGCTTAGTTTAATATTCGACTGCAAAATATACATTTAAAATGGATTTTTAATGAATTAAATTTATTAGACTCAAAATTAAAATGTCATGAACAGGTCTTGCCCATTCGAAGCGACGACATAATAGCACTCTCTCGTTCTTACTTACGGCGAAGTGGCAGTGTTCTCGGAACCCGTTCTGCTAGCATGTAGCGCCACGAATTGCTTTGATTTACTATTCTAGTGTAACGTATAATTCAATGGGCAAGCACAATAATTCGACTCATGCGCAGAGAGTTGAGTATTATAAGATGATAATTTTGTAAAACTTGTATTTATGGATTCGTAAGACTAAGGACTTTCGTTAGTACATTAGCAAAATGATTTTTAGATTATTTATCTTTCGTATTTGTTTAAGTGTACGCAGCCTCCTTTTATGTTTTGTCTGTTAACATGTTATGTCTGATTGTAGTTTTTTTTTCTTCAAAAACTACTAGACATAATATTATTCAATAAAATTCAATAATTCAACGAAAATTCTATAAATGATTACGCCATTTTAAGCGTTTTGAAGATGTCAACAATATCAAATATATCATCTATCGTCAATACAAGATGAGTAGTAAAAATTAGTCGCAGACAAGTGGCCAACCTGACTTTCTTTTTTAAATTTATCAACGGAATGATTGATTCACCGGAATCTTTGGTTGACTTTGGTTTTATTAGCCTATGAGTCGAACTGAGAACAAGATTAAAAAGCAGTCAAAATATCGAACAGAAATTACATCCACAATGGACTTACAAATAAAATGTCCGGGTTGGTGAACCGATACTCTCTTGATGTCAACTTCTTTGCTATGTACTAAGTGTAACATCCTTTGTCATTGCTTTATTTAAAAATTTTGCTTATTTAAATTTAATTAATTTATTTTATATGTGTGTGTATAAAGTCGATTGGAGTAAATAAATAAATATTGTTCAGATTCCGGTGTTACTTTCCGGACTATTTCATGCGATTTGATAATTTAACATTGACATAAGACGTAATTTGGGAAACTGAAAAGTATTGTTTTGCGATATTTATGCATTCTATTTTGGAATTACTGGCAAGCTAGTATGTTGATAAATTATGTATGGCCCTGTCTACTCCTTTCTTATATCTAGGATACTACAGCTAAGGCTGGGCTACAGCAAGTCCAGATGCAGTACGTACTACAAATGGGACTTAATAACGAGAAGTATGACATCTTGCATAGGGGTTCATATATCACAACTTCTGCTGCAGTACACACTGCACCCGCATTCAGTGTTACATAACCTTTATACTATTTGTGTTTTGAATGGTTGATGTCTGCTAAGATAAAGGCGTGTTGGTATATGTATGTGTTTACCGATTGTTGGTATCAGCCGTGTGGTTAAAGCAGTCTCAGCTGGCGGCAGGCATAGCTGCGTCGCCGCCCCCGCGTTCCGCTCGGAGCCATTCTACAAATTCATCTAACATCACTGGCCCTGGAGAACAATACAAATTATTTTGAACTTGAAGAACAATACAAACAATATATTGTTGTTATTGATGATTTGTAAACACAATATACATTCACATGCATTAACTTATTTTCTCAAACGACTAACTCTTACAACAGCCACTTTCTTTTTCAATCACCAAAACCAGAGACCTAATTAATTAATATAGACTATATCATAAATAACTTACTACTATGTTGCCACATCTAAACATAAAAATAAACATTGTATCTCAATAGTTGTGATTGATTTAAGAAAAATTTCAAATTTCAACAAAATCTTATTTTAAAAACTTAATTTTATTTTGGTTTATTTAGTAATGACTAAAATACATAATAAGTAGGCAGGTTTTAGTTAAATTGTTAACTTATTGTATTCTCCTCTTAGAAAAATAAATTAGATATATTACATTTCTTTCTTCTTTTATATCTATAAAATCTATAAAGTCATATATGTTCAGCTTTAATAAAAGTTACATGATTAATTTTCTGTGCTTTTAATTTCTTACTCTTGTTTTTAGGTATTCGGTATTCGGCCGAATAGCAAAAAAATAGGTCGAATAGGCCGAACACCGAATAGTAACCGAATATTCGTTGCAACCCTAACCTGGGTGCTTTCTTAGACTTAATATTGTAAACGTTCATGGGCCCCTCAGCCCATTTACCATCAAGTAGACCGTTTGCTGGTTTGTCTTCCCAGAAGAATAAACAAAATGGGGCGCGCAATTTAAGTTGAGACCTCGGACCAATAATCGGAATGGACGGAGCCCTAATGAGTTTCCACTCTTATTACCTTGTATCATACAAGTTTTCGTGTCTATCTCAATGAGCGTAACCACGAGTAAAACAGATATAGTAAGTTTGGCGACCTCGCACTGTATATAATTCGTGTCAGCTCATGACCAACTCGCAGTACGAAATGTTGCAGTACTAAGTCATTTGCAAAATACTCGTAAACCTTAAGTATTTTGACTACTAGTATTCACATAAAAAACCACAAAAGTTTTGGACTTAAGTGGGTAGGAAAAGCTATCGAAATGAACGACATTACTGTTTTGAATACAGCTTAAAATTATAACAAATACGTGAACTCTACTATTCATAACCTCACTTTGACAGGGACTTGTAGATATGTATTGATAGTGCACCCATTACTTCGCACACATCGCATATGCACTTACACGCATATAGTGCGCGCCACGAATCATGAAATAAATGGCGCCGACTGCGCAGGTACCATCGGAGAGAAAAATGCAAAATGTTTTTAAACAAATCTTAATACATAATGAAACGTTTAATGTACATATAATTTGTAATATAATAAAAACCAGTGCATGATGCTTTCTTGAAATAGTTAATTAATACTAAAATTTAAAAGTGCACAAAATTGTTAAAAAACGCTGTCTACACTTTTTTAAATCTACTAACTAATATATCTACTAAAGAGAAATTAAAAACTAATTAACACTTAAAAACTAATCATGTCATTTTAAATATATCGTAAAGTTATGTAACACTTGTGCAATCGCCGGCGCCTAAGGAAGTCAACGGGCGTGCGCGGGCGATGGGAGGGCGGGAGGCAGGCAATCATCGTTGCTATGGTTACGCTTCCCGCCCCTTATACCCCACCTCATCTGACACCTGTTTATTGTTTACTGCGCAGTTTAATGATTCGTGGCGCGCATTATACAGGTATTTGCTTTTTGGTCTCACCATAATCACTTCGTTGCAAATCTATACACAATACATGTATTGTTTTTCTTTTTTTTTTTTGGGTGTGGGATACATATAAAATTTTTTTTGAAATGTAATGAGTTAAACAGGCAATGCAATGCACACGTCACGGTTTTGTTACGATCCATGACGAACACATGAAGCATGTTCAAAGTAAATTCGTTTTTTCCTCTTATTGTAAAACTCCTTCAGTAAAGTGATAGTTCGCTTTACCGAGCGGTATTCAGTGGCCCTGAACACGTATAGACTTTTATTTTTATTTATTTATATTTCTAAGGCATTGGTAACAATACCATCAGCCTAATGACGTAACTTCTGCAGAAACATTCACTGTCCCTAACACTCCTCCAGTAAAGTGATAGTAGGCTTTACTGAAGTTAAAAATGACTTCTTGGAAGAGTGCGAAAACTTCAGCTACACATGTTTATTTAGATCTCCTCCATTCTTTTCACTTATACAGAACTTTAAAACACAATATACTATCACTGTTGTAGTTTAAAACTCCTAAAAATATAAAAAATAGAAAATCTAAATAAAATGACCTCACTTCTTCCGTTCCCGCCAAAAAGTCACACGTATAGACTATAGAGCACCCATTCCCAAAGTGGGCGATAACGCCCCCCTGTGGGCGCTGCAGCCCTAAAGGGGGGCGGTAAGAGACCCAGAAAAAAAATGGGGGCGTTGTGTAGAGGCCTGGGGGGTGATTTGTAATTTCATTTAGCTGGAGGCATCTTAGACAACGACTGCATGAGCTCTCGACTCAGTAGACGAAATAAGTTTGGGAACCTAGACTATAGAGTATAGAATAGCATAGAGTGTATAGTAGATGGTAGTAGATACTCACATGCGCCGTCGGCGTCGTAGGCCGTGAGCTGCGCGTCGACGGTCCGGCTGAACTCGAGGATGTTGCACCACTGGTCGCGGTTGACGACGCGGTAGCGGCGCTCGCGCTGCAGGAACTCGGCCAGCGGCGCGCGCAGCGCCCAGCGCGGCAGCAGCACGCCCAGCAGCGCCCGCGCCGTGCCCGTGTCCAGCGACCGCTGGTCCTTGTCCTGTCGCACACCGCACCGCACCGCTCACTCACCGCTCACTTACCGCTCACACCACACCACTCACCACTAGCCTTGCCGTCCCATACTGACTATCTATCATGTATTACCTACTTTTCCCATTTTTGACTCGTAATCTAATGTAAACAAACAAGAAACTAAACAAAATTTCGCTAATTTTCACCGTTCGCTGGTAGCACTAATATCACTATTCCGTTATATACACGAAACTATGCAGTATTAACAAATAACATTGAATATTGTCCAATACAGTACAGATTGAAAAATTAGTCCTCTCTGACTACTCCGTTAGGGATACGGCGCGAGGAATTGTATGTACATTTGAAAAAAAATTGGCCATTTCTCAAACGTTTTGTTTTTAATTTGCATGTCACTTAAAAAGTTGCCTAATATATTCCTAGATTAAATTAGTGTCATAAATCAGTTCACTTAGGTTCAAAATGCGAATGACACAATTCATTATAAAAAAATGTAAAACAGAATAATAACAGAAAAATATTATTATTTTGCGATGTGCAAACAATAATCTCACATTCTTCATTAATAAGTGTTTTTTTAAAAATACAATTTATTACACTTATCATGACGTTTTAATTCATGGTGGTTTTTATTGAAGCACAAACACATAAACGGACAAAAATTATAAAAAATGTTTATTTTACTAATAACTAATAAGTATGACAACTGAGTCGATAATTTGTGAACTAGCCCATCTCTAGTTACGTTATAAATGTCATAGTCGGCACATTTGTTCACATTAAAGACAAAAATGAAAAAAGCAGGATATAATAATATATACTAATGTGATGAATCTTTTTAGCTATCTTCTGCCCAAAACTTCAAAAACCACTATTCGACACATGTTGCGTCTTTCAACAACGCATCCTCAGGATATTCCAGAGATCAGTTTCGATCAGCTAATCAGTAACGAATCTTATTCGGTATTCGTTATTCCTGTCAGATTCGGTCATCTAACCACCACCAAATCCTATTCGGTACGGATTCTGGAATATGCTAAGGGTGCTTCGTTGAGAGACGAAACACGTATCGATTAGTGATTTTTGGCGTTTTGGGCGTAAAATGGCTACAAATTATAAGGGCTCATCACATGAAATGGTTTTCCGCAAAGTGCCACCTAGCCTATACGATGAATCTATACTAAATAAAATTAGGTACTCCCAAGTCCCAACTACGCATTGCTGTGGTGCACACTAAACATACAAACATTTACATTTTTATTTATACTGATCCCCGCGACTTCGTCTGCGTTTCATATTTTTAAAATAGCCTATGTCTTTTCTCAGGATTCAAGCTATCTCCATACCAAATTTCATCGCAATCGAATAAATGGTATGTCAGCCCATAAAATACGAACAAACAAACATTGATTTTTATACATTAGATTACTATTATTTATTTATTATTACATATTATATTTATTATTATTTATATTACAACTAGCTACCCGCCTCAGCTTCGCTCGGGTGGGATGTTGAATGCAACACACAGCATTTTTTTATTGAGATAACATCACCAAATTGCTGACTTTTCCGGTGGATTTCCCCAAAATTTTCTTCTTTACAAACGTTGTTTTACACAATTTTATTATAAACACAACAAAAGAAAAAATCGGCCAAATCGGGCGAGCCGTGCTCAAGTGATGACCTTTCAAACATGTGGCAATTGATTTTTATTTATATACATATAAAACACGCCCAAATTGGAATGCAACGTCGTGTCAAGTAAATCGACCAACTACTTTTTGAACTTAACGGACGCAAACATACGGAAGTTAAATTTTTATAATGAGTATGATATCGATTAAAGTGTCACTCTGTGCTTTTTCTTAAGCTAACATTTAGTTACTTGAATGTAACCAAAACCCAAACTCGCTTTTTGTACATGTTTGTCGGTCTGTCTTTTTGTTTGTCTGGACTAATCTCAGAAATGGCTGCACTGATTTTGTCGGGACATTCATTGGCAGGTAGAGGAGTTTTCACAGAGTAATTTAGGCTACTTTTATATTGGAAAAATACCTAACGGGTGCAATCACGAGGCACTATCGTTGTGTGCGTGCCAAGGCGCGTACGTATTAGCTAGCATACATACACACCGCGTACGCTAGCTTTCTACGAATACATCTTACTGTTATGTGTACTGTGACACAGGTGTCAAAAAAGCAAAAAAAACCGGTTTTTCGCCATTGGTAGAAAAAGGATAAGAGTTGGCAACACTTATTTTAACTTGAAAGCATTACGGAAAGTTATGCGGAAATCCTCCAGACATCAATTTCTGGTTGGACTCCTTTCTTTTTGTTTTTCCTTCGCCATACAAATTGTGGAATGAGGGAAAACTTCCACTAGCGCGTTCCTGTGCGTAAGTTGTGAGCCGGTACTGATGGCTGGAGTTAACATCACGCGCATTATCAACCTTTTCGCGCAATGGCCGCAAACAAAAATAAAAAGTATTAAAAAAATAAAATCGAATTATGAAATTTTTTTGTTTACTCTGTCATCGCGCGTTTATGCGCGCCTTTGATTGCGCCTGCAATCAAGGATGGCCAGGTTATGTGCTATTTGTTTATTTCTTGATTCCGTAATTTGTGTGGCAAATTTTTCTAAACGTTTTAATTTAATATTCTAATATTTTTCGCTAAACAAATAAGCTATTTACAAGCTTCCCCAATTTCTGTTCAAAGCTTATTACGGGCGAATTTATGAAGACTCGAATTGCTAACGTATTCTATAAAACGTATAACGTATATCATGTATTCTTTCTTTTGTAAATTGAGACAAATCTTTAATAGAAGCTATAAGAGTAAAAACATTACATGATGCTGACATATTTTAATAAAAATTAATCACAAGTACACATAACAACTTTTATATGGAAATACTGAAATATGGGATTCTGGTGCTAAAAATCTTTAACTAAATAACCACAAGTTTTCCACAAAAGTTCAATACTGCCATGCTGTAGCAGTGACGCCTTATCTAAACTTTGTATTACGTTTCGCACCGTAGAACAACAATTGCGTTAAAACGACCTAGACTTGGATTTTTAACTGTAATTGGTGCATAGAAGTTGTATAAAGGAGACATGATGTTACTTACTCTAGCAAAATCATAAGAATATCTGTATACTGCCTTAAATACGTAGGGGTCATTGAGTAAGTTTCGTAAGTAATCTAATTTGTTCTGCAATTTGTGTACACTATCACACTGAAGCTCTGTTAAACCTGAAACAAATATTGAATGTTATAGATTATAAGTTTCGGTGATGGAGTAACTCCATAGGTAGCGTAAAGCTAAGACAATCGCGATCTTATCATGTACAGTTAACATAAAAAGCAATATACTAAAATAAGCTTTAAAAAAAGATGACATAAGTTGTGGCTCATAACTACTCATAAGTTAAAAGATTTCTATTTTTCTAAACATGCAACACTGCAACATTTTTTTAGAATGCATTGACACAATTATAGTCAGAAAGAACCTAAATGCAATAACTGCAATAAACCAACAAATTTTTGTAAATAGATCACAAAAATAATGTTAATATCTGGTCGGAAAAATAGTGTTCTTGTGAACCATAATCATATTACGTTATTTGAGAGTTTAATTTGATCGATTACTTTTGATGCTGAAGTTAAAATATCTGTGGATTCATGAAATCCACAGATATTTTAACTGATTTTACCCACTAAGATTTAAATTTTATTGTCATTGAGTAAATACAGTCTTTGATAGTTGTGTCCGGCCGAACTATCGGTTTCGACATGTTTTAATGTGAATGGACCGAACCCCGTTTTCGTCATTTCGCACTGCCTTCGGTAGCTATTAGAGTACCATAAAGTTAATCAAAAAGTTAAACAAAATTAATCAAAAACGGCTTCTACGACCACAAGTGAATGGTAGCAAAAGCCAAGATTGATCAAGGCTGACTTACGAAGATCGAATTGTTCGTGTTAGCTAACGTTAATGTCAAAAACATTCTCATGCTTAGGCGACAGTGTGTGAGGAGAATGATGTGATGTGATGAGAAACGAGAGAAATATGTAAGAAACGAGAGAAGTATGTAAGGCGTTTCCATTTTCTCTGACTAACCATTAAGGATACAGAGTGAGGATATGTATGTATGCATGACCATAAGCCCATATTTGCAATTAGCTAAAATGAACAGAAATTTTAAAAAAATACGAAAAAATTTACTGAAGAGGAAATTTACGATTCAGTTGAAATTGAAACAACGAAATTCGGCGTTGGTCACTATTTGATAGACTTCTAACAGTTCATCTCTATTCTCTACTAATATTAAAAAACTAAATATAGACTAATTTTCATGTGGAAAAACTTGGAACAAAATTCAAATAATGCACATGTTGTGGACATTTGGACAATACATGGGCAGTATTTTACAATACCATGTGAGCGAAGTCACGGGTAGAAATTAGTTTAAAATTAATCAATTTTACAAAGCAGACTAGAAAATAAATAGTTGTTTGTCATTTCTTGTTATTATTTATCGAATAGTGTGAAATGAAAACAAAAATGTATGTATATGTTGCACAAAGTAATATGACTTCTGTTTTTGTTTGATATCACCAATATTCTCTACGAATTAGGACACCCTTAGAGACTTAGGAGACCCTTAACGCTATTTTTACGTTTCACCAATCACCATTAGGCCCCCATTTAAAGGTAATTTTATTGTAGGTGGCACATAGGTAATGAATGTTACATAACATTGGTGAAATTCTTCTGGATAAAAATTATATTACTGTTATTTGATTTGTGAAACTTATTGAGATTTGACAATCATATTAATCAATTTTATAGGAGGCGACCTTACAGGGAGTCTCTAATTCTGCCACATATTGGAATTATATTGTGGTTACACATTACCACATATGAGAATTTCTGAGATAAACTTCGGGTCAAAACCAGTAAACAACGAATCCTTCATAAGTAGATAAACTACAATTCTTATATGTAGCTTAGCTGTCCTTTACTCAATGGAGAATTTGATATTTCCTACATTTACATAGTATGAAACAAATCTCACCTTTAAGCCATTCTTCCTGTGTGAAGTAACCCATTTGTTTTGCTCCCATTTTATATGCGATAACCAACATCACGACATTTTCCGGATCTACGCCTAAGTCTTGACAAAATTTTTCCATTCCTTCAGGACCTAAAATCATATTTCAGTTCAAATTATAAACTACTTTCTACTTATTCTAACCTGGTGCGATCCTTGCTATTGATGACCCTCAGTTTTCAAATTAACTTTTTACCCTGTCAACACATTTCAAATACAAATTGAACATTTTTTTTAATGGTATCACTATGAAATAACCCACCTAATACATCTGGCTCTGATATTGTGGTATATTCTTTGAACCAAGCTAAACATTTCTTTACACTGAAACTAGTGTCTTCTGCTTTGGAATGTCGACGTGAACTGTAATTAAGAGAAATAAAGTATGATTATGTATGTGATCTGAATAGTTTTTGCACATAGTATTGGCTTTATTAGTGCTTGTAGCACAGTAGTGTTTTGGAGTTTGATATGAGATTAAATAACATTATCATCTACCCAGGCATCTACTGAGTGGGTAATTTAGTGGCATCTAAATCCAGCATCTATTCTTTGAATGGCACATTTTAAGTCATTTGTCCTGACTAATGCTATACGGACCTCACAGGTCTCACAGGGGGCTTGTGAACTCTGACAGCAGACTGGCTATCTGTCGATCTGAGTTTGACCAGGAGTTCACGGGTTTAAATGACGCGTGTGTTAACATTGTATATTTCCAGTCCGGATTTCAAGTGTGTGAGTTGTAAGTGAGCTTTTATTAAACAAGTTTTTTCCTTAAAAGGGACCTTATCGGTAGACGAGCGAAACTGCTTAATAATCCACAATGATCTCAGAAATGACAGTTAAAATTAATTGTATAAATTGCAGACTTGATTTCTTGAAATAATCAGAACAAAAATTTTTTTTATAGTATTTTTTTTAATTCTTTTTTTACAAAATATCATACATACATACATATCTTCACACTGTGTCCCTAAACAGGGTAGTCTCAAACTGAAATGAAACATATAGTCCAAAATCCAAAATAGTACTAGTAACAGTGTATAAGATTTGATATTGCATATAAATTCTTACAATCAAAAGTTCTTATGTTAAAAAAAATACCAACTTTCTGAAATCTCTGGGTCTGCCATTTTTTAAAGATGCAGTCCTCATTTTTACATACCAAGCCGCACTCGCCTGTATGGTTGGAGTATGGTCGATTTATTTACCTTATGTGACGACAAGGCCTAAGCGCAGCATTAAGATGTACATTCATATATAGGCTAATACATTGCCTAATTCCTACTTATTGGCTAAATTTTATTGAAATTCGACGTGCGCTTCTGAGTAAACCAAATAATAAGCATAGTAGTAATAAGCAACATACTATAGATTACTTTAACAATATCATACAGAATGAACACTGAAATGTATGTTACTCTTATTAAAAAGAAGAATAAAATTATATTTCTTTCCTCGAAAGGTCTGGTAAAAATTATCATAAAAGTTAAACAACTTCTTAATACACAAACAGCTTTTGCCCGCGACTTCGTCCGTGTGGTGGCGATTTACAACAAAGGGGATAACATAAAAACCTCCATGAAACAATATATATATACGTGCCAAGTTTTATGGTGATCATTCAAGCTATGTTGGAGTTTAGCGATTACATATACACAAACATTTCTTTATATATATATACAGATTTTTCTTTGACAACTTGAATTGACACAAATTACACTGACAGTGCGAGGTTATAGGTGTTTTACTCGTGGTTATGCTCAATGAGACAGGGATATTAAGGATATGTTGTCTATGGTATGTCTATGTACATGGCATTAGATATCTATGATAATGGAGGAATATCCGAAAGTGGTATTAAAATAAATGTCTTGGCTAAGTATACTTTTACTTTGTATATCTGCATCCCTTGATAGCATGTAATCACTTGTAACAAGAGACACAAAAATTCGTTTGACACAACGGCGATAAAAGCGGCAACTTATATGGATTCCGTCCATTATATTTCTTGATCCGAGATCGGTACAGTCAAGTTGGCGGCAACTTCCGGGCAGGCGACCTTCCCTCTCACCTTGATACGTCCCGCTGATACCTGATCTTTGTGACGCATATTGTGCCTAAATTCAGATACGTCATAAGTTTAGCGTTACCTATACAGTTGTTGTTTGAAATAAAAAATGTCTTACCTGCTATTCCTAGATCTTTTATGGTGGTGATGATCATCTATTGTGGTAGCTCCGGGTAAAATGTCACCACTTGCGGGCGCGCTACTGCGCGTACGCTTACTACAGCGTGGCATTGCTCCACCACCCTACAAGACACAGATTATAAAATTATTATGAATAGGATTCTATGAAGGAACATCGGCTGACTAGCTAACTTAAATTTTATTTTAAGATAAGCATTTCACACAAAGCAATCTACTCATCATTTTGGTTAGTTTTCAATTGAAGGCAGACTGAATATGAAATGTTTGTTTAATTTTAACAGTTCCTGGGTGACAGAGCTTTGCTCGAAAAAAAAAAGTCTGAGCCCGTGCACTTCGGTGTGGTAGACCTACACTATAGCCAACTGCTATTGAGAAGGTAAACTCTAGACGAGAAGGTAAACCAATAAGAAGTAAATTACCAATCGATACCAATTATCTAATTTTAAGTGTGTATGTGTGTGTGAAAGCATGGAGAAAACGAATTTTCCAGAATTGAGAGCTAGCTAAATCTATTGTTCGCTCTCATAAACACTTATATTGTAAATTGCATCATAATCGTTAGAATCGTTTTCGAGAACGCGATTACATTGCTCGTATTATTGTATAGGAACGTATTATATACATAACGTAGTATCATTTCTTATTTCGCGTGAGCAAGGCATTATAACGTCACAAAACAAGTTTTGACAGCATTTCTTACATTATTATGGCAAACAGTGTTCACCATAAATGCAGTCACAGAGTGATAACTCATTGTTTATACAGGTTCCTTATAATAAGACAAGCACTATGGTATGGCCATTTTTTACGACACTGACAATAGACATATTATTTTTTCCATATTCTCCAAGAACGGAAGTAATACAGCATAAAACTGATGTATTAAATCAACTTAATGCATGTGGTAATGGAAAAACAACTCATATTAATATCAAGATTATGCAAAAATTTTGTGAAATGGAATGGTAAATTGATAGCAATTTACCATTCCATTTCACTAAATGTATAAACATGATACATAAATCCTGTGAGATCGAGAAGAAAAGGGATAAAAAAAGAAGCACAAATAAAAACCGAAGTTGGTGGAGGTAGTGACGATGATATAGAGATTAGTGTACCCTCCCCAAGACATTGGCCTGAAATTATTTGAGTATTGGGACCGAAAGACATAGAAATACATAAAAACCCAGAATTTTTTTTTGTGTACCTGTTTAATTATAGAATATTAAAATGTAGTATATTATTATCAATAAGAAATACTATAGATTTTATTAATTTCCTTTTATTACAAAAATAATAATGTCTATGTTGTATGACTCCCATTTCAACAATCAAACAATCATTACAATTTTATTGATTCATATAGTAGGTAGGTAATTCTCGTGAATCCTCAAAATTTAAATTCCATCTTTCGGTGAAAAAATATTGCACAGAATTTGTATTTGCATTCTGAAATATACATATATAGCACATATGTTACATGTTTTGTTATTATAGTGATCCCTAGAAATAATGAATTAAGTCATTCTCAGTATTGTCATGAGTACATGAGGATGAATGATTAAATTATAAAAAAAAACCGCCAAAAGGGGCCATACCTAAGCTTCCCATTGCATTTTTGCATAATATGCTTTTTGAACCAAATATATACTTGAATGCATAAAAATTTATTAATTTTATATAATATCTCTGTTCTTCTAGGTGTGGTAAAATGATTAACAAAAATATAATTCTGAATGTATTTCTGAACTTCTGAAAAATATAAATCCGAATTGTTGTTCTTCGGGATAAAACATGTAAAAATAATAATAATATCTCTACAGGTGTACAGTGGCATTATCAATAGAAACAGTAACACACCTACATACAAACAAAACATATACATATAATAACATATATATAACATATAGTTAATATAATAAATTTAAAAAAGAAAAATGTTTGTAAGAAAATGTGTGAGGAAAATGATGAATTTGAGAAAGCGAAAGAGGCATATAAGGACCGCAACACTTGGCGCTCCATTCTCTCTGACTACCCTGCTAGGGATGCAGCGTGAAGATATGTATATATGTAATTTAAAAAAGTATTCGTTTCATATTAGTTTCAAATGTGCAGTTTTTCAATAAAGCACTATAATATAAATAAATTACAATAAATATAAAGAACGAAGGTAGATTTGATGTTCAAAAATACCTTACAATTGGGTTTACTGGAATAAGTTGATTTGACGTTGAGTTAGACAAAAATTGTGTTTGAATTATTCAATTTTATTGCAATTTAGAGCTTGAGACATGGTGAGAGAATGACTCTCTGGATATTCTGCTTATTTTTAAATTATGTATTTACAAAGGACAATAGCAACTATAATAGTGACCAATAGCCATAGAAGTATACATTTAAATAAAATAGTAACAACTAATAATAAACATGAAAGTTTGCCATAGTTTTCAAAACTCGTAAGAGGATGAGAATTTTGAAATTTCATGAAAATTACCCAGGTACATATTATTATGTATGCTTATGACTAATAATAAACATATATTTAGCAGTAAGCATGCAGTGCTTCCAAAAATACAGTGAATTAGTTAGCCAAAAGAAATACATAAGGTATTCAATAGATCTAATTTATTCTTTAAATATAATTAAAAACACAATTCGATATATTTCTATCTCAGCATTTCACAACAATATTTAATGAAAATCAAGCTAAATGACTGTTAAATGTATATTTCCTCTACAAAAGTTTACATGGTGACCTTGACTGAATCATAACTGAAATTAAATAATGGAAAAACAAAAAATGTGAATCTAGATTCTTAATATTGCTGAGATTATAATGAGCCATAAAAGGTAAATGTTAAAAATTATATTATCGATTCAATTATAGTACATAATAATAGCACATTTTGTTTATTATTCTATATTTACTTGTTAAAGTTCAATGAGATTTAGTTTTATTTAGAAAAAAAGGTAACACGCACAATATAACTAAAAAAAATCAATAAACTGTAGAAAAGAAACATCCACACTTATAAGAATGACTTTATAATTATTATAATACATTAAAAAATAATAATTAGTAACAAAATAAAAAGTATGTTTACATGCCCCCTGAATCATCAATTTACGACCGTATTAAAAGCGAATTAAATTTATTAACTTATATACAATTATTTTATACGAGAAGACTTACTATTGGCGGTAGATTTGATATAAAGTTGGAAAACTTGAATGGATTTGCGTCTCCTATTTTGCGAATTTTGCGTGCACAGCTCGAAAAATGTCTCCTTGACAGGTCGATAATAACCTGCAACAGAAATCAATGTGGAGTAAAAGACAGAAATAGATACAACTTAATTACCAAAACATGTGGGTAATATTTATAGTAACGATTTAAGTTAATAAAAATTTAATTGAAAATAAAAACAGACGGTAAAATTATTAATATTTGTAGTACATACTTATTAAGGTATTTAGCACTATAATTAATTTAAGATTGAAATTTAAAATTCTTGCATTAATAATTACATGTATTTTACTTAATTAAACAAAACATATGTACCCTAATTCAATGTGTTATATTTAAAACAATTAACAAAGTAAGAGATACAGTGGACAAGCAAAACTAAAAACGACGGCTTTTAATTAACGTGTAGTTATTGCAAAATATAATGTGGCAAAAAAGACAACAGTTTACAATTTCTGAAGTATCTCATTCTATTCGTAATTAATGATAAAAACAAAATTCTAAAACATGATGAAGTCGCTAAAATAATAAATATTTTATTCATATTTTAGCACGATTTGCTATTTAGCTTGGGGAACAATTAAACGCAGCATTGTATTTTATTTATTGTTCTTAAGGCATTGGTAACAAGACCATCAGCATAATGACGTAACTTTTGGAGAAACATTAACTGTCCCTAACACTCCTCCAGTAGTGATAGTATATAGGCTTTACTGAAGTTTAAAAAGGACTTCTTGGAAGAGCGCGAAAACTTCAGCTACACATGTTTATTTAGATCTCCATTCTTTTCACTTACACAGAACTTAAAACGCAATATACTACCACTGTTGTACTATAAAACTCTTAAAAATGTAAAAAGTGAAATTTTACTCCTCATAAAATTTCCATACCGGAGGCCTTACATGAACATTGATTCTAACATAACATAACATAACATAACATAACTTCACGCTGTATCCCCAACGGGGTAGTCAGAGAGGACGGAGCGCCAGGAGTCGCGGTCCTTACACACCTCTTTCGCTTCCTCAAATCTCATCATTCTCCTCACACATTTTCGCCTAGGTATGCGAGTGCTTTTGACATTTCCGTCTGCTAACACTCTGGCTATTTGATCTTCATAAGTCAGCCTTGGTCTTCCTTGGCTTCTTTTACCACTCACTTTTGCTCTGTATATTTTCTTCGTCAGTCTTTCATCACTCATTCTTTCCATGTGCCCGAACCATCTAAGCATTCCTTTCTTCATTTTTACAATAACACTGTTGTGCAACCCTGTCATACTGCGTATCTCATCATTGCTTATCCTGTCCGCAAGCGTGACACCGCACATATTTCTGAGAGACCGCATCTCCACAGCATTTATCATACTTTCACTCGATTTCGGGCATATCCAGGCCTCACTGCCGTACAACAAAGTTGGCACCAACACCGCATTGTGGATGGCCATTTTAGCAGTGTTAGATATATTCACACTACCCACTAATGCGGACAGAGCACCGTTCACTTTATTGCCGGCTGCTACCCGTCTCTCCACATCCAACTCACATCTTCCATCCCTCGAAAACGCACTCCCCAGGTACACAATTTCATTCACCTGTTCTAGACATTTTCCATTTACACTAATCACACATTTCGTTTGTTCCGCTTCTCTTTCAAACACCAGAACCTTAGTTTTGTTCACATTCATTTTCAATCCTTTTACTTCACAATCTTCTTTCATGCACGTGACTAGTGTCTGCAACTCTGCTTCTGATGGTGCTATTAGCACAGCATCGTCAGCGTACAATAGGCAGTATACTACTGTGTCACCACATCCCATACCACTCATATTACCTTTCAATCTCTGGAGGCAACTGTCCAAATACAGCACGAATAGCCAGGCAGACATCACGCAGCCCTGTCTGACACCAGAACAGACTTCAAACCAGGGCGACATGTCACCGTCTATCCTTACACAGGCTCTGTGGTCTCGATATAATGACCTCACAGCCTGCAGTAAGGAGCCCTCCACGCCATATTCAGGCAGAAGACTCCACAATTTCTTCCGCACTACTCTATCGAATGCTTTCTCTAGATCCACGAAAGCGCAGAAAACTTTCTGACCTAAAGCCAGAAACCTTCCCACGATAACGCGAAGCGAGAAAATCTGATCCATACAACCCCTACCGTTCCTGAATCCACCTTGCGCCTCCCACAAATATCTTTCTGAAACACCTTTCATACGTTCAGTCAATACTTTAGTATAGACTTTACTCGCTAAGCTGACCAAGCTGATGGCCCTATAGCACGCACAGTCTAGGTAGGAACCTTTCCCTTTATATAGAGGTACTATGACTGCCGTGCGCCAGTCCTCTGGAACCTCCCCCTTCTGCCAACAAAGGTTGCAGAGTGCACAGAAGGCATCCCAGACCTTAGGACCACCATACTTGATCATCTCAGCAGTCACCTCATCAATTCCCGCAGCCTTTCCACATTTCAAACTTCTTATCACTTTCACAATCTCTTTCATACTAATGGGATCCTCCAGTCCCTGGCCTGAGTGTGGCAATTCATTAGAATCGCTCTCAGTATCAGAGACGGAGTCGCCACTCTCATACAGTTCTCCATAGTATTCACTCCATCGCTGCAGAACATCCTTTTTATTTGTAAGCAGGTTGTTTTCTTTCGAACGCACTTTATTCATTCTGCAAGGTGCCGGACCACTTCGGATTTTACGTACTTCTTTCCAAAATAATTTGGAATTTTCCTCGAAGTTGTCCGACATCTTGTTTTCATCTAACACCCTACACCTTTCACGCTTCTCTTTCACTAGTGCCTTCGTTTCTGCTTTCTGCAGCTTATACCTGTCTTTCATCAAATTTTTCATACCACAGTCATTAGTAGCAAGGTAGTCTCGCCATGCTTTCTTTTTCTTATACACAGCCACTTTCACCTCATCATCCCACCACACATCACGCTTTTTGCCGTTCCCAATCTTATTCATTCCACACACTTCTTTCGCAGCTTCAACCATACTATCTCTAAGGTTCTGCCAGCATTCTTCAACATCCTCGCTCATCACTTTCAATCTATCATCAAGCTTACTGGATAATACCCTTTCATATTCATTCCTGGTGGTCGCATCCTGCAGTTTCCAGCTTTTAATACGGCTAACCGCTGCAGGTTTGGACACTACGCGATGTCGCCATGCTGCGAACAGACCCCTTATTCTGGTTATCACCAGAAAGTGGTCCGTCCCGAGGTCGGCTCCTCTATACGCTCTTGTGTCCATTACCTGCTTCTTAAGTCTGTTATCCACCAGGAATAAATCAATCATACTTCTCGCACCCTTGGATCCATCAGTACACGTGGGAAAGACCCACGTGTACTGATGGATCCTTTTGTGCCCAAACATGGTATTAGCCACAAAAAGATCCTTTTCCATACACAGTCCTAGCACAATCTTACCAGCATCATTTACTCTCTTATCTCCATATTTGCCTAGGACAGACTCAAATCCTGTTCGAGCTGTCCCGACCCATCCATTCATGTCTCCACACACAACAATTCTTTCGTTCTCTTCAACCGTCGCTAGAACTACTCTAACATTTTCCCAGAACTGCTCTAGTTCAGCCAAACCGACAGAGGACACTGGGGCATATACTGCCAAAACAAAAATTCTTGTCAACCCAATCTTGAGGCGTACCCAGAGCAGTCTGGGATTTATACATTCATACTCAGTCATACAATTAACCATACGAGAGGACAGTAAAACGCCTACCCCTTGGCATCCCCTATCTCCTTGTGGTACCCCTGACCACAAAGCGATGCCTCCTCCGGGCAAGTCGGCAAGTTCACTGCCGCCTCGCTTGGTTTCACTCAAACATAGCACATCCAATCTTTTCTCTTCCATAATATCAATCACTTCATTCATCTTCTCCTCAATCCCACCTCTCACATTCCACGCAGCTACTCTGCACTCCTCCCTCCACTTCCCGCCGCTAGGTGCACAGCGTGTTGGGTGGCGGTCCCCAACGCCGAACTGCACTCTGCACACACCAGCGGGGACAGACCGGTGTACGTCGCTTCCGGGGGACGCCCTAACATTATAATTGCCGTTGTCCCGCATGGTATGCACAGAAGAGGAATTGCAGCCCTGAAAAGGGCTGGCAGGGGTCGCGACGAGCACGCTTCCTCAGTTGACCCCCTTTTTGATTCAAAATTGATTCTTAGGGAGTAAACTCCAAAATAGAAAATCTAAATAAAATGACAACCTCACTTCTCCCGTTCCCGCCAAAAAGTCGTACGCAGCATTATTCATGAACGCAAAAGTACTCTGTGGGCATTATTTTCCGAGCGTAGAAGACGACGTAGAGGGAGTATACACTATTGACAGTACTAGTACCGATCGTACGTTGGTCCGTGGCCATCACAAACAGTAGTAGTCTCTAAGAAATCATATTATTGTTGCGAAACATATACTTAGTTATCATCTATGACATCTTTAGCAATATCTTTAAATTTAATATATTCGAAATATATAAAATTAATAGCGAAATAAGTCTACATACGAGTGAAATGTTACCGGAGGATAACCTATCGCTGTGGTTTCTGCAGCCCTTATCACTACAGCGAACCATATGCCACACACTTTACTAGTCGTAATTTCTGTTACAAAACGATCAACACACACAAAAATCAAAAAACTAAAATTAACAATAAAAACACAGAAACACAAATGTCTGATATTCAAAATTTGGGTACACTTTTGTCAAAATTGGCAATTAATTGTGGTTGCAAATTTTTGGTCACAATGATAAAGACAAGACAGTTATATATTTACAATATCTTAAAGAGGCAAGCATAGCCGAACAGGTGAAACTATATATCAAAATAACTAAATGACATCGTTCAGCTGCACAAAATGTTTGGTTTAATCAACAATGTAAGAGACTTAAAGTTGTTCCAAAATATATCAACCTTAAAACAAAGGCACAAAATAAGGCGGCTAACATTGCTATTAAAAAAGCACAACTTATATGGTTAAGTGAAGAGTCGAGACACTGGTTTTTGGTTAGAGACAGTCAAAAATTACATTTGAAAATAATTTATTCAGAATTAACATATAAATTACATAATATTGAATTTGATATTTTAGACCAAAAAGCTAGAGATTTGGCGGCTAAAGTAGTTCATGAAAAATATCTAGTACAAATTAAAAAATTACGACAGCTTGTTAGGAGCAAAGAAAGTGCAGATAACACACAAAATATAAATATACAGCATTCGTTTAATAATAGAGTTACAAATTTCTCCAATGTACGATTTCCTAATAACGGAAATGTGTGTATTAGAGAAAGGATTGAAGTACAGTTATGCTCATAAACATACACAAAAAGCTTTGGAATGTTTGGCAGTCGATGCAGAAGTAGTAGCATTTAGGAATAAAAAAGACAATTTATTTAAAAGTATCGTAGCACATCAAATAAAAAAATATAACAGCAATAATAGGAAAGATAGTTATAATCCTGATATTAAGACAGTTAAATCTATCCAAAAAAGAGTAAATGATAGCAAAGCTGATAAAGGAAATACCATAGTTATTATGGACAGGACGGAATATGATGGGAAGGTTGCTGAAATCATTGATACCGATGAATTTATTCAACTTCCGAATGATCCAACGAAACGATTTGCAGCTGAGGTTAAGAGAACCATTTCTACATCTAAGTTTTTGTTCACCAATGGTTCGCATATGAAAGACTACATAGCACCTATGAACCCACAAGCTCCATGGTTATATGGTCTTCCAAAAATACATAAAACTAATGTACCAGTCCGTCCTGTAGTCTCATATATCGGTGCATCAGCATATGTATTGTCAAAACGTCTTAATTTAATTATCAAAGAAAAATCCTTTTTCAATGAAAATATAGTTTAATAAATAGCCTAGAATTAATCGACAAAATAAAAAACATAGAATTACCTCTAAATGCGATACTTATATCATTAGATGTTGAAAGTCTTTTTACAAATACTCCGTACGAGGAATGTCTAGATATTCTAAAACAACTATGTGAGAAACGGAAATTACATCCTGGAGAGATCGAAGAAATTATAAAATTGACAAGGCTCTGTATGAAACAAAATTATTTTCATTTCAAAAACCAATATTATTCACAGAATGTAGGTCTAGCCATGGGTTCTCCTTTAAGTTCGTTGATGGTCGATATATTTATGGACACATTTGAAAATAAATTTATTACCAAGGACAAACGAATAAAATACTACTACAGATATGTGGATGACATCATTATATGTTGGACTGGAACCGTTGGTGAACTTAATAATTTTGTCGACGATTTAAACAATTTACATCCAAAAATTAAATTTAAATTAGAGATAGAACATAACGCTAAACTAAACTTTTTAGACTTGACTATAACTAGAGCAGGTACAAAACATGAATTTGGTATATATAGAAAACCTACTCATACTGATTGCACTATTCCTGTATCGTCATGCCACCCTTGGCAACATAAACTAGCAGCATACAATTCCATGGTACATCGGCTTATGACTGTTTCGCTAAATAAAGAAAATTATAATAGAGAACTGCAGATTATATATCAAATAGCGCGCGCCAACGCCTATAATAATAAAGTAATTAATAACATAATTAGAAGAAAACAAAGGACTCTCACTTATAACCTTCTGTACAAAGGATCATGTGTCAAAGATCATAATAAATATACGGGTAGCATGACTTATTAAGGAAATATATCTGAAAATATTGCAAAAACTTTTAGGAAAAATAGTGTTTTCGTAGCATATAAGTCGGTTAATACTTCGAAATCTCTTTGTAATGTAAAAGATAAAACAGATAATAATAAAAAGAATGGAGTGTATGAGTTGAAGTGTGAACATTGTGACGGCGTAAACGTGGGACAAACAGGTCGGAGTTTTGAAATAAGACACGAAGAACATATATTAGCATACAAAAATAATCATCCTGAAAAGTCCAACTTTGCACAACATCTTATAGAAACAGGGCACAATGTATTAGATAGTCATACATTCAAAATATTACACACATGTGATAAAGGTATTAGGTTGAATATTTTGGAACAACTAGAAATTAGTAAACGTAAAAACAACAATGCTTTGTTAAATGAACAAAGGAATTCAATTCATTCGCCACTATTAAACATATTTACTTTTTAAAATTAAGTTTAATTTCGACACAAATACTGACTCGTCCAAATTAAGGAGGCGGGGCCATTAGTGGTAAGCTTTGATTGGTCACTCACTTTTTGGTGTGGGTAGGGGGCAACTGGCTTAAATTGTCGTGTAGCTGATTCATTTGTTGATTCGGTGCTGGTTAGCCGACCGAGTCCTATCTATGGTATATCCTGAGGATGCTCCGTTGAGGGGCGAAACACGTGTCGATTGGTGGTTTTTGGAGTTTTACCGGAAAATAGCTATAGATTTTGGGAATTTATCACATGAAATGGATTTCCGCAAAGTAACACCTGAGTCTATACAATAGCCACTCCTTAATTCGGGCCTGAGTTCTGCATGTGTGTGAGTAATATTTGTTAGTGTGAATTTGCCACGCATTTTGTATCGATGGGTATAGTCTGCTTCCATTTAAAAGTCTGTGGTTGCCACTGACTGACTGACGTTGAGGTTGACACTTACATGTCAGGCCTGTGTAGGGCCTGTGCACAGACTTTAAAATGGAAGCAGACTATACCTATCGGTTCAAAATGCGTGGCAAATTTAACACTAACAAATATTTCTCACACACATACAGAACTCGGGGCCGCATTAAGGAGTGGGTATCTATATTGTGTATTATCTTAGAGCGGGACTATTTGGGACACTCCAAATTATATTTTTCATGTGATAAAATAAGGATAAAATAAAGATAATGTGTAGTTTTAAGTTTGTAAATATTAACGTATGTATGTACTTTTTGTTAATGTAAATAAGGATAAAATTAATTGATATACTAGTATTAGAGATTATTACTTTATTATATTCCTTCTTTTTGTAGATTGTTTTTGTCACATGAAGGATGTAATTTGGAGTGTTCCCAATGGCTCCACGATACAATATTATGATTGTTCGTTCGATACATGAGACTGACAGCTGTGCGCTGCTGGTCTTGGGCCGCATGTACATTGTGATGACCTTGCTTGCGGTTCGATTTATGTGGGTACATGAAGTTTAATGACATAAACGACATATTTTTAAAAGTTGGGAAAGTTGATAATCAGGCAAGTGAAAGTTTTAAATTTTGACTTTTTCGCGTGTACAAAAGAAGCGTGGTTGGCATTTTATTCAAAATTCAGATTTGCTACGTTACGTTAAATTTGTGAAGTAAAGCCTACTTACCATTGCTTTACTGTAAGTGCTACGAGACTAAGTTATGACACAATAGAACAAGTTTTATATCAGACGAGTGTTATCGTTAACTATTTTTCTAAGGAGATAAGCGTCAGTGAATGTTTTACAAAATTATTAAATAACTCTTCATTACTATGCTTTGTCCTTTGATTATTATTTTCTCTAAACTACGCATAAAACTCAAAGATTAAAAGAAATCTGGAGATAGTCGATTGGTGATCGATCACATTGAGAATAAAAATTAAAATAGCTTACACAATAAACCAAAGAATGTTTTTAGTCTTTTATTTATTAATCGGATTGTTTTTTTATTACATTATCTAAGAACTCATTATAGACGTGCATCAAACACATTATTTCACTGTTTTTCATTGTGTGCCAGAAGTAGCTAGTACAGAATGTCAGATATGCTAAGAATTACCTTTGCAAGTAATCATAAGTATTATTTGTCATTATTCGCCTCGAGATATCCGTATTTGTTTTCACCATTTTTACATGTGAACACACAATTTATGCATAATAAAGTCCATCTTCGATTATCTGAAGTAAGAAAGTTGTATTATTTCATAAATAAATTAAAAATAATTTTGTATTTACGAAGTATGGATTCCAGCACTGGCTTTTTTCTAAACAACACTGGTCCAGGTTCAACCCAGCATAGCGACTAGAGAGAAATTTCATGGTCAAACAACAACAGGGTTTTACGGATATCTCTTTTACATAATAAATGGGGTTCACAATGATTTGAGCACAAAACACTGCCAGAATTGGTCTGCCAGTTTGTTCTATGTAGCCTTTCTTATGTATTTCTTTTATGTAGTTCTTTAACCAAAATTTGAAGATTTTCATCCTTTAGAAACCCGAAATTAACAAGGTATACATCAAAATCAAAAGATAGTTGCACAAAATAGATAGTTGCTTAACCTTAGGTACCTGTCCGTTAATATTTAATTTTATTACGAGACTCTGTTTTCTCTGAATTTGGCCCTCTTTATGGTACAAGTACTAATAATGTCAAAATTGGTTAGGTACTTGGTACAAAAATATAAAAAATCTATAAAAAAACCTTAAACAGTAAAAGGAAACTTTAATTTTAATAGTTTACAACATATTTAAGTGTCGGAGCCACGAAATACAAAAATATCAGCTAACTGAATGCAATAATCAAACAATTTGTAACATCAGATTCACTTACCGATGGAACGTGATTTTCGGGGCTTTTCTGTATGAGGCGTTGCAACTATTGGGGGTACAACACTTTTGTACCATTTTTTGCACTTTAAATAACTAAAATAATGTTTATACACCAAGAAATATTTAATCATCGAACACGCGACGTACTACACAAGTAAACAGACGCCATACTCCGCTTATTTTGACTTAAGCGGAAGATGGCGGCTGCCACGGTTTCTGAATTGTCTATGTGTGCCATTGTGTTGCAACAAATGAAAGAAAAGGATAAAGATATACAATTTTCAACTAAAATGAAAGTGACAGTGTTATTATTTATACGGTATCTATGTGTGAGTGAATTATGTTTGATCTGCTTCCATTTATAAATCTGTGAGCCTGTGACAGTTTTAGTTCCGAACGAATTGTATTGGCGCTGTTATCGCTTCTGCCGGTTAATTTTCTATTTCGATTTGAGTTTCGGTTTACCTTGTGTTTTCTTCGATTTCATGCTTGAGTTGAGAATCTTGAAACGTCTAATCTCCTATGTTGTTTGATGTAAATAATCCCCAAAACCGCTGCGTTAGTGGTTTTTCGGAATCACTAGGATATTACATAAACTAAAGGATACTACATAAAGATATAGAAAAAGTATTGGTACGTACGTATAGTACGGTTGTCAAAAAAGTAGGCGATAGTAGCGCCAAAAAGAAATATATAACAATTACGACAGTGATTGTCGCATGCATCTGTAACTTTCTACAAATACTTAATTTGTGTTACATGTCAAAACGCGACGCTTGGCGCTCTGTCCTCTCTGACTACACCGTTAGAGATACGGCGTGAGGATACGGATGTATGTACATGTCACAACGACATATTTTATAATTGTTTGTCCTTTTATTTTTAATAGGTGTATCGATATTGTTAATTTAGCAGAAAAAGACAGATTTAAGCAGTAGAAAAAAGAAAACGCATCTTGCAAATGTCGAAGTTGATACCGTGGCTACTCGCATTTGTTGGTTCGAGTAAATATATTACCCTTGGACCAAGTAGATGATACCATGTAAGAAAGTCACATACGTACGTGCAAACATTATTTGTATGATATTTGCTAAAATATGCAAGATTTTATTGAAAAATTTCAATTAATAAATAATTGATGGCGCATAATTGTACTTTCAGGAGAATATTAACATTTTTAATAATGATTTCACATATTATCACACATATTAAACTAGCTTTTCAAACGTGTGAAATTAATTTATAATTCATAAGAAACATGGAAACATTGCTCAAAAACACTATATGGACATATTGTTTGAATTACAAAAGTTACCTGCTTTTAGCATGTAGCGGAGAGTTGGGTAAACACTGCCACCGGGTAATTCCGGACACCATAGTTTCTAACAGCCTAGTGCCTCCCGCGCACTGCGAACAATCTAACTTAATTGTGTCCATTTCTAATGTACAGATAGTAGTCGCGACGATAAGATGCGTTCGTTTGCGAAGCCAAGTTGAATAAATAATTTGTTAATTTCTTGGTATTTAAAAAAAAATTGGTTTCGTGTTTACATATTAAATATAAACATTGGCTAAAATCTTACTTTGCTTACAAGTAGTTAGGGTAAACATAAATATAATAATAAACTAATTGAACTTCTTCTAATACAACCTAATTCTGATTGTCTGATTGGGTTAATTGCGGACACGTGTCGTGGGGTAATGTCGGACGTCCGTAATTACCCATACAGTATATAATTGGGCGAGCCAAGCATTACTACCACAACCGTAAATTTTTGTGGTACATTTTACGAAAAAACTATCACATCGCTAGAGTTGGAATTTAGCATAGTACGAGTATCTAATTTAAAGTCATGTCTAGATGATTGTGTTATCTGCTATTATTTTTATAAAATGTAAAAGAATGTTAAAAAAAACGAAGCAGTGATGTGTCATATTTTCTTAATTAAAGTGTTATTACACTAATAACGCCATCTGTCAGAAGTTATAGAATTAATAGGGTCCGAGAGTCTTCACAAAACTGTGCTTTTGCTGGTATTAATTAAATTGGATTTAATTATATTTCAAATATCTTGAAAATACAAAAGAAAAACTGAGAAGACTACCCTAGATGCCATGAAAATTGCTGTACGCGAGATAAAAGATGAACAATTGCATTTTAGAAAAGACCAGCAAATAATAGCATTCCAAGGTCAATATCGTTTGATCAGAGATCACCATTGTTTACTATGAGAATACACATGAGAAAATAAATGTCAAAGGAAAAGAACTGAAAGTAGTAAGTAATAACGAGAAGACTGTAAACCTCCAAACAGGTATAATTTGTTATGAGAAGTACGTACTACTTCTCCTACAGAAGAATGGATACAATATCTCTTACGCTAAAAATGGGCTCATGAAGATTGTACAAGCGATATGTCGTGAAATGTTTCCATTTGTGATTTTCGTAATGATAAATAAACCTGCTCGTGATTAATACTCCACACAATAATACTCGAACAAATTACACAGATTGTGTGACCCTAAACTAAGTAAACTAACTACACTACACACTACACTTAGTGAACTAACTAAAACTAACTAAACTAAACCAATTACTTAAAGTTTTCGCAATTACCGCACTCGATGTCCGAAATTACCCATAACGTACTGGGTAATTAAGGACAGAAAGGGTTTTGTTTTTTCTATTTAATACTTGCTGATTAATAACTAAAAATTCGTTTTGTCGATTTTGTTAGGTAATAACTAAAGTTTAATAATTACTCAAAAAAGACCGAGAATCACTAACATTTTGGCTTTTGTTGAAGAATTTCCTTAAGTGTCCATTCTCCCTTATGTTTGTATGTTTAGTTCAAATCTTGCAAGTCTTCGGAAAATATTCACAAGAACGGACCTCGGCTTGGGTTAGACTTTAGGTGTACCTACTCGCGGGCTGTGGGATCAGAGACAGACGTAGCTGACCTCTGAATTCCATCTTTTATAAGTCAACTTTTTGTTCTCAGGTATATAAAATTTTAGCATTATAGGTAATTCCATTTTTTGATTTTTTTTTCATCGTATCTAATTACTTGCAAAGGAAAATAATGTTTGCTACCAAAACCCATTAACCCCATAGACGGAATACTCAAACGTCCAAGTTTAACCCCATGGACGTATTAATTACGTCTATGATTTTACCCTATTGGTATTGTATTAGTTTTATATAGCTTATATATGTATCGTATTGGAACTTGGACTTCGAAGGTACACTAAATAACACCAAACAACAAGAACTGGTTATAACCATTATTTATGTTGATGACTCTCTTGTATATCGTTGCGCTCCAAAATTAGAAAGAAGTTAGTCATAGACCTGCCCTAGATATTTATTTAGCCCAATAGGTGACTTAAAAGTGAGAAAAAAAATTTTGAAAATAATTAAACCGCCTTCGAAAAAACCACTCAAAAGTTCAAAATAACTATCCTTTACTAATCAAAACTCAAGTACAATAAATATAACTTTATAAATACGATACACATACCTATGTAATTAAATTTGATAGTTATTGAAGTCGGTGCCAAATCAATGTGCAACAACAAAATTTATTATTTTGGTAGGCTTGGCACCGACTTCAGTAACTGACAAATTTATTTATTTATTTATGAAGTTATTTTTATTGTTATTGTATTATAAGTCTATAAAACAGTCTTCCAGACCCGCACGCATATTACCTACCTTGAAAAAAAAACTTGCAGTCAGCATGCGACAGCCAAATATTGTGCGGTATCCATTGACCTACGTGATATCTGCTATCTATATTTATAGATACTATTTTAGCTATATATATTTGTATAATGTGATTTGTATAGTGGCGCTATATCTACTGCGAAAAGTACATGTCACGGTCATGACGAAATATATACGCAATTCATGCACGCAATCGTTATACATGATATCTTTTTATTATTACAATGAGTCACCGGTTTCGCAATGGTCGCGTGGCTGTCGCTGTTTGCACATTTTTAGGTAATAACCTCGCCGGTGTCTTGGCCCTGTGTACATATTTTATACTAGTGATGCTTTTCAGGTATAAAAAGTAGTCTAAATTACTCTCAAAAGTCCAATCATAAGTATCAATGAGAGTCCCGTCAAAATCGGTTCAGTTGTTTCAGAGGTTAGCCTGGACAAACAAACAGACAGATAAAAATTTAAAGAAGGCGTGTTTGGATTTTGGTTAAGCCCTTATCTTAAATTATTATTTGCACTTAAAGCTTACTTAAAAAAAGGCTTTATTTCGAAATTACAGACAGACGTTTTGCTTTTATTTATATGTATTATGTATATATAGATATACCTAATACCCATAGCAATACTAGCAGCCCGTCCTGACTTCGCCCGAGTTGAATACATAATACCCATATCGTAAAATCGCTATCGTAAAATTTTGTAGTATGCTTTTCTAATCAGCGTGCGTTTAATAACAAGTCTAAATTTCATGAAGAATTCTATTATAAAAACGAAGATAGTTGACCAAAATGATCCACTTGACTTTTGTTATTTAAATTAGGAATAACTTGCTGATCACGACCAAGAGTTTCCATATAATTAATATTTATATTGATAACACCTTTCTTATGAAATAGATCTAAATTTTTTCTTGTGTACATTATGTTTTCAAAGATGTATGACGAAGGTTAGGTGAGTACATCAATGTTTTTAAATCGATCTCTTCTGTGCCTACCCCGTTAAGAACTCAGCGTGAAGCGGGTACGTATCTATGATTTGAGCAACGGAGCAATTTATTTAGGCAAGTAAATACTAAACCATATTTAGCTATTAAATATGGTTTCCATTATTTATCTATACATAAAATGGGTAGGTAAAGTGAGTTTTCGATCTTAGTCGAAATGTCGTGTTACATCACTTGTACATTCGGAGTGGGTAACAAAACAACTAATCTAGTAAGAGGGCGCAATTTGCGAGGGTGTTCGCCCTCTAGCTCGCCGCCCCTCTGACCCTGTCGCGTCACACAGTCTAGATTTACTGGATACTCATTATCGATCGTTTAAATGTGGAGCGAATTTAATTGCTGAATATTTATTTTGTAGAGATTTACAATCACTTATTGTGACAAAAATTTTGGCTTTCAGTGGTTGTTATAATATATATATTATATCCCAAGATAATAATGTTATTGAATCGTTTCACTGTCTTGTCTTTGTTGAAATAATATCTTTAAATTTCGAAATGAAATACAGAAAGATTATACCTACTTATGAGAAATGTACGTAGAACAGACAGTCGTTTAAAATTATACTTATTGAGAGGACGTTAAGGATGCTAACGAACACATTTTCTTATTTTTGGTAACGCGGGAAAATTCAGCCCCTTGTAGAGAGACTGGTTTATGTGGTATTTTTGACTCACGCAGTTGCGGTGGTCGTCCTTGTTATATGTCGAGAGGCTCCGAGATCCATGGAACGTAACGGTACTGTACCGAATCACCTCTCGTGGGTCAGAGCGCCCAGAGTAGGTATCCTTGCAGTGCTACGACAGCATGGCCTACACACGCTGTCTTTTTTTTCGGTATCGAAAGGAGCGAATGACCGGAACCCCGATTGGCCACGACTCTGAAGGTTTTCTTTAGTCACCTCACCTCATATGAAAGCTGGAGAATACTATACGATTATTATCCGGTTATTCTTTAGTCGTCTTATGTGACAGGTGGGTGACTGATATTGTACCATTACTCTCTTGCTCGGGCTACATGGCCGACGGTCCGAGGCGTACGTTGCCACTTTATGGTTTCCGAGCCCTCTTCAGTTACCACTCGGCGTCCTCTGTGTGGACCATTACAGCCTCACGGAAAAATGTGATGGCCTTTCACGACTTTTTGCCCGTCAATGTTGTCGCTACAACTGTCAAGAAAAGATCTTACCAGATTTGCCGGACTAGGATGTATGACGTTCGGAGGTACATACGGTGCAGTCTTCCAGCATATTATGTTGGGACTTGTCCTATTTCTGGTACCGGAAAACACGCCCGTGGTCAGTAATTGTGTCAGTCGGTATGTGATGTTCCATAGGCTACCAGGCTATTTGTTGGAATGGGGCTGAGCGCTGACGGCACATTGGAACAGGCTTCGTAGTTTTTCGAGCCACTCGTGTAATGGTGCCATTGTCATGCGTGTCGGCGGTACTTTTGGCGGCGCTCTTCTGTCATGTCGTGGGTATGGTGTGGTTCCTCACTGTGACGACCTGTACGGGAAGATTAGCATCTGTCATCGAGTTTATGCTATATTTTTATGGAAGCTACAAGTAGAAAGAAAACCTAAAGTGTATATAGAAAGATCCACAAGTTAGAATCACGTTACATAAAATGAACATGTTATTAATCTACTCTTTATTCCATACCTAATTAAGTAAAAATAACATCGAAAAAATGGAAATTTGATTTTAAAAGATGTTGGGGTGTGTAGCAAACAGAAACTTATTAAATACTAGCGGCCAGTCCTTACTTAGCCCGCATCGAATACATAACTTATAGCCTATGTCCATTTGGAATAATGTATCCTTTAAAATTAAATGGTGAAAGAATTTTTTAAACAGCTGCAGTCGTTCCGGAGAATAACTTCCACATATAAACGAACTTACAAAATTCGCTCTCTCTCTTTATTATAATACTCGTATTAGTTTAATATATTTCCTTCTTGAGCGTTTTTGTTTTGACCATGAGTTTTTATTAACTTTTTACTCAAGATTTAAAAAAGTATGGCTAAAAAATTGTGGGTACGGAACAGAAAATTTGAAATATGTAGGCACTTCTCTGTGATATTATGATGATACCTAAATTTAAAAAAAATGAGCTATCTACTAAAGTCTTGAGAATAATTAGGTACAAAAAAATCTAGATATCAAACAAAAAAAACTGACCTAAGTACTGTATATACTATGGATAAAATCTAACCTGGATAAGTTTCAAATTTAATAAATTAATTGTTGGGAATTCTGCAAGCTTTTCATATATACCTCCAGAAGTTATCTTGCGAATTTTATATTATCCACGATAGAATTAGATAATAAGTTAGATACCTATAGCAATGGAGCACCCCAAACTTTACTTCAAAAATCAATTAATCATTAATTAATTTCCATTCAAACACTTCGTGTTGCAGCCGTGAAGGGAAAAGCAAAAGAGAGAGAGAATTTTCATTTATATAATTTCGCAGCGGTAGTGGGAACCAAGCCGTCGATCGTTCTTCTTTACGACGTCACGAACACAGTCGCGCTTTGTTAGAGGGCGCTAGTGTTCTCTTATCCTTAATTCGTCAGTGTTGCTAGCACTTATTTCAATAACAACATATCCTCACTCTCTAACGGTGTAGTCAGAGAGGACGGAGCTTCAAGTATATCGCGGTCCTTACGTACTTCTTTTGCCTCCTCAAATCTCATCATTCTTCTTATACACTTTGGCCTAGCTTTGCGAGGGCTTTTGACATTTCCGTCAGCTAACACTGGCTATTTGATAAATCTTATTTCAATTCTATTATTATATTTTCTTGTCCGTGAAATTTACTTTTGGCTGGACTCAGTTCACCGTGTTAATTACGCATATGTAACTAATATTGAGCAAACAATGTCCACTGTAGATGACTGTATCATTGTTGATATTAGATAATAATATCTTGCCGTATCTTTTAAGCACGAAAAAGGCAAATGTTTGTTTAAAAAAGTAATAACATCATTATTACTTAAGACTGAAGTGGTGGCAGGGAGCACAAGTGTTCGAAAAACCGGCAAGCGTCTCTCGGCGTGTGTTTTCAACCAGGGTTGTTATACGCCCCCGCAAACCTACCATTTCACCCCATTTCCACCCTCGATTCTTCCTTCAGTTCGCATTTTACCCTCTCCGCGTACGCTTGTACCGCGACGTGTTGTGGAATCTCTCTCGATCTATTCCAAACTAGTGCAATAATAAAAACAATTGAATTTATTAACTGTGTTCCTTCATTTCTATAAGTGGTTAAAACAATTTGTTAGTGTTTTTGTCTTATATACCAGTGTTTAGTTGATTTTATTCAAATTGTTTTAAGACAATAGAGAATTTAGAACCGATGGACATCCGCATTTAGCAAACTTACGTAAGTACATATGTACTGCAATGCGATAGTTGAGATTTTTTCAACTCGAAGTCATTTTTTTCTCGTTTATTTGGTAACATATAACTGCAATGTATGTCGCATGTTTCATTTGATGTGCGGCAGTGTAATTTTTCATTTAAGTAAATACAAAATGAAATGTGTAGATAGAGGTGTTCAACTGCCGTAAACACTATTTTTTAATTATTGTTATAACGAACTCCAAACATAATGTCTATAAGTGTAATGTATCGTTTATCAAAATATTTCTGCTTAAATGGTAATTAATTTATTGGCAATTACTCTTATTATAATTTGTTTTTATAACAAAGAAGCTGAAATGTTCGTGCGTGTAGTGTTTCGTGTTATTTAAATTGTATTTTATTGAAGAATAATGTGAATATCATACCTCTACAATAAGTAGTCCGAGGCTATAGATAAATAATTATCTGTTCCACATATATGTTCCTACATTATTTATTTATACTTCTGTTTTTTGTTTGAATATATTAATATATGTACATAATATGTAGATGGATACATCAAAATTAGATTATTGGTTTTTTGTGTGCAAGTTATAGTTATATTATGGTACAGTAAATATCATCGAAGAACCTTAGAACAGGTAAATTAACGGTTTAACCAATTTTATTGTTCTTTCGACAATTTAGTAAATATCGTAATTTGTACGAAGTTACATAATTTTTTAAGTATTGTGGCAATAAATTATAAAGATTGTTAATTTTTATATTACAGGGTGTATATGAAAACGGGACAGTTACTTTAATGGATGAAAGGGCATAACTTTAGTATGTAGTTACAAAAAGAATTATCGAAAAAAACGTATCCGTTTAAGAGTTAGGACCGTTTTAATTTTCAAGTGTTATCCCCACCATTTCTCGTAAAATTGGGTTGATCGTGTACAGTTACAGATTTTAAATCTTACGTTTTTTTTTATTTTGTAATAATTTCATCCGTTACTGAAATACAATTATTACAAAACAAAAAAAAACGTAAGATTTAAAATCTGTAACTGTACACGATCAACCCAATTTTACGAAAAATGGTGGGGATAACACTTGAAAATTAAAACGGTCATAACTCTTAAACGGATACGTTTTTTTCGATAATTCTTTTTGTAACTACATACTAAAGTTATGCCCTTTCATCCATTAAAGTAACTGTCCCGTTTTCATATACACCCTGTATAATTATTAATTTTTACCTCAACTTAACGTATAAAAGAGATTTTTTTTGTTGTGTTCCTAATTGTCAAGCTAGGTTTGTATGAAAGAAAATTTTTGGAAAATCCACCGGAAAAGTTGGAAATTTGGATGGTATTTTTGGATGAAAATCACAAATAAAAAAACATTTGGTGAGTTGCTAACATTCAATATTCTACCCGGACGAAGCCGGGAGGATTGCTAGTATCTATATAAATAAAAATCAATTGCCACATATATGACGGAGCATAACTTGATTAGGGCTCGACTGATTTGGCTGATTTCTTTTTTGTTATGTTAGTAATTGTCAAGACAAGATTTGTATGAAAGAAAATATTTGGAAAACCCACAGAAAGAATCGGAAATTTGGATGGTGTTTTTGTATGAAAATCTTAATAAAAAAATTTGGTGTATTTTTTTATTTATTTATAATCAAGGAAGACCAATAGCCAGAAACAAAGAAAATGAAACAAAAGTAGCAATGTAAACAGCCAATAAAAGGTCTCCACAAATAAGACACTAATTGTTACATAAAATGCAAATACATAGTACATTAAGTTAACATAATTAACATATTGTAAACGTACAATTGTTATAGCCATTACTAACATCAACCTTATTATTAAGCTCAGTCAGAAATAAAAAAAAAATTAAACATGTATTGCAAACATTTAACATCCCACCCGGACAAAGCCGGGCGGGTCGCTAGTTTGTTTATAAAAATTGACACAAAATCCAAAATTCGAAAACCGTTGTCAAAACACGTAGATGTACGATAGCAGAGGAGAGCGTACATGTATATATTCTTTCAAAGCATACATCTAATGGCATGGTAGTCTGTGCCTACTAGAAATATTTTATTATTATAATTGGAAGTTTCTATAATTTATATTGTGTGTTGTTAGTCACTACACCCTCGTATCTCGTATCTAGACAGTTAAAGTCAGCATCGTCATGCGTCTTCTTTATTTACTGAGGTGTATGTTTGAGTGGGCCTTCTTCACCACTTCCTGTCCTGTCCTGTCCAGTCCTGTCCTGTCCAGTCCTGTCCTGTCCTGTGTTGATGAGGAGATCTAAAATTAAGTTTAATCGATCAGATCAACGATACCGATGGTACGCTTCCTTGTGATCTCTGCCCCTCTAGTCTGCAAAAAAACCTTTAAAGGTTTTCTGGATCTCTTCTGGATATGTGACCGAAATATTTTCAAATTAGCTGATAAAATATTGTGGACAGACGTGTTTACGCACATGTGGGCAGACGTGAGGACAGTCTTTTTCATTTTTTTTGGTGGTCTATGGAATTCTAAACATACGACGCCATTATCACATCTCCAAATTGTTTATTTTTTTCTTTTAGGCACTCGGATAAACCAGAACTCCGAGCCATATAGGAAAATAGGGAATACCAAAGTAGGTACGAGCCTCAGAGAGTTAAAATACAGCGCGCAAAACTATTTGTACACGTAGATAGATACTTGTTATAGCTTTTAGCACATATCATATGTTAATATTTGTGGAAGTCACAGTCTGGTACACACTGCCTTTGTTGTAATTGGATATACGAGTAGCGGAACAATACGTACTTTATATGATACTTATTTGTGTAGCAGAATGCCGAACCGTGCCTTACAAGAAATTAGTACCTACCTAAGTGTATTCTTTGTTTTTTAATATATTGGGTCCTTACATATGAAATTAGCGTTTTGTCGTACTGATCACTTTGATCTGAAATATCTCCTCTTTGGTTAAGAATTCCAAATTCAAATTTATAAATTCATTTAGCTGGTACATTTGAGTTTTGAAAACAGTCATTCATTTGTTTTTTTCCTCATTATTTTTTCTTTGGCGTCGCTTATTACCGCACAATGGAAAACATGAAATATCGGTATATTTACGAGTACGAGTTCTACCGTGGCACCAGTGCTGCAGAAACAGCTCGAAGGATTAATGATGTGTATGGCGCTGGTGTCGCAAAAGTTTTCGTTCTGGAAATTTCGACCTTCAGAACCAACCCCGTGGACGGCCGGAGACCAAAGTGAAAATGAAGAATTAAAGGCTATTGTAGAAGCGGATCCATCACACAGCACTTCAGAGATAGCTGCAGGCTTCGGGGTAAGTGAAAAAACTGTATTAATCTAATTGAAGCAAATCGGGAAAGTAAAAAAACTTGAACGATGGGCACCTCATGAATTGAGTGAATCGAACTTGCAAACACGCGTCGACTGCTGTGTTACTTTGCTCAACCGACACAATAATGAAGGGATTTTAAATCGAATCATTACTTGTGATGAAAAGTGGATACTGTATGATAATCGGAAGCGCTCGTCGCAATGGCTAAACCCTGGAGACCCAGCCAAATCCTGCCCTAAACGAAAATTGACTCAGAAAAAGTTACTTGTGAGTGTTTGGTGGACTAGCGCCGGTGTCGTTCACTACAGCTTTCTAAAATCTGGCCAAACGATTACGGCAGATATCTATTGTCAGCAACTGCAAACCATGAAGGAAGAACTAGCTGCTAAGCAACCGAGATTGGTCAATCGCTCTAGGCCACTGCTGCTTCACGTCAACGCAAGACCACACACTGCACAACAAACAACCACTAAGTTAGATGAGCTACAATTGGAATGTCTGCGACATCCACCGTACTCCCCGGACCTTGCTCCAACAGATTACCTTTTTTTCCGGAATTTGGACAACTTCTTACAAGGAAAAAAATTCAACTCCGATGCGGCAGTCCAAACCGCCTTCAAAGAGTTTATTGATTCTCGCCCCCATGGTTTTTTTAGTAAAGGGATCAATGAACTACCTATGAGATGGCAAAAGTGCATAGATAACAACGGTGCATACTTTGATTAATTAAATATATTTTACAAAAAAAAAAAAATGACTTTATATTCCTCCCGTACGAAACGCCAATTTCATATGTAAGGACCCAATATTTTAAAAGTAGTGTTTTTTTTAAATTGTTCATTAGGAAAAAATATTATACGAATTCAAAAAGAATAGATAATATTTTAGAAATTTCATTTTATAAAACTTGTAAAAATTAAAAATGAATTGGGTGTCATAGTAAATGTTCGCAACCAACCTATTTTAATATTAGTTAACCAACCTATTTTTACTTTGTAGAATAAAATGATTTTAAAAATGTATGTATAAAAATAGAAATAAAAACAGTTGCAAACTTGACGTGAAATGATTCTCTACATTTTGGTGTCAGAAGTATAAAATTTTAAAAAATATCGGGTTAAAAACCTGTATAATGCCTTTAACGAGAAGACAAAAGCAAGCAACGGTGAATACCAGGGAGGGAATTGTGTCCAAAGGTGTTCCTCAAGAGGACGGTGTCGCTACTCAAGGCGCCCTCGCGCCGGCCCCGTCTTGCATCGGACACAAGGAAACCTCCACACCCACAAGTATGGTATCAACAAGCACCGTACCTAAAATTGCACAGTCTACTCAAGGCGTCCTTGCGCCGCCTCCGTCCTGCGTTACTCACAAGGAAACCTCCACACCCGCATTCCTTTTGATCTTCGTGCCACCGATGTTGCTAAAGTAGAGTTAGGGCCATCCTCTCCTTTTCAAGCGCCATCTTCTCCTTTTCAAACTCGCATTTTAGGCATAACTTGGAATGCCCCACATGATTCATTAAATCTATTAAAATCAATTCCGAGTTTGCCTGATATTTATACTAAGCGGTCTGTGCTGTCTCTTCTTATGTCTGTTTACGATCCCCTCGGTTTAGTTACCCCGTTAGTCATTAAAGGCCGAATTATTTTCCGAAAAACTTGCAAATTAAGACTTGTTTGGGACAATACCTTACCAGAAGTTCTTATACAGAGATGGAAATCATGGTTTCAAGAGCTTGAAAATATTTCTGGAGGTTCCATCCCTAGGTGTTATTCGGTACAAAGGCCAATTAATGAAGCTCAACTTCATGTATTCGCTGATGCCAGTGAGCTAGCATATGCTTGTGTGGGTTACTGGCGTTTTACTTATGCTGATGGTTCAGTAAAGCTTGCGTTAATTGGAGGCAAGGCTAGGCTTGCACCCTTGAAACCGGTAACTATTCCGAGATTAGAACTGCAGGCAGCTCTCATAACAGCTCGTTTCGCTGTCTACATTTTTAATGCTCACAAGAGAAAACCTTCCAAAACAATTTTGTGGTCCGACTCTATGACGGTTCTAAACTGGTTGCGTAGCGACGCCTGCAAGTTTAAGCCTTTCGTTTCATTTCGCGTCGCAGAAATTTCAGATATAACTGAAATTCAAGCCTGGAAATACGTTCCTACTGCATTAAATATTGCGGACGACGCTACGCGTGACACTGAAGAATTTTCAATACGTTCACGATGGTTCACCGGACCATCATTTCTACTCTTGTCAGAGGATTTGTGGCCCTGTGAACCGAACTCCGAAGTGTCTGCCGTCACGGAGGAATACAAAATAGTGTCAAATAATTTATTGATGGCAAACCAATCTACGCAACCCCCTGCTTTTTCGCCAATAGTTGCTGACTATCGACGATTCAGTAGGTGGTTACGTCTTCTTAGAGCGAAAGCTCGTGCTCATCAGGCAGCTAAAATATTTCAATGTTTAATTAATAAAAAATCATTGCATAGCTTGACTCATAATTTTTCTTCATTATCGGTTAATGAGCTAAATTCGGCAGAAATCCACTTGTACATGAAAATTCAACTTGATTCTTTCTGAGATGAACTCACATGTGTGAACGCAGGACGCCCCGTTTCTAGCCACAGTAGGCTCAAGAACGTCTCGCTACTCGTCGGTGAAGATGGACTCCTTCGTCTTTCTGGTCGCACCTCCGCTTCCAGCTTAATTGAGTCCCGTCCTATTGTTCTTGATGGAAAACATCAGATAACAAGGCTGCTCAGCGATTTTTATCACATCAGATTCGCACACGCAAATAATGAGATCATCGTGAATGAACTTCAGCAAAGATTTTACATCATTGGCCTCAGAACCGTTGTAAAACAAGTGGCCTCAAAATGTCAAGCCTGTAAAATACGAAAAGCGAAACCTGTTACGCCCCCTACAGGGGACTTACCTAGCGCACGAATGGCCCATCACGAACGACCATTTACATATGTTGGCCTTGACTATTTTGGTCCGGTAATCGTAACAATAGGTCGACGAACAGCCAAAAGGTGGATCGCTTTATTTACCTGTCTCACTATAAGAGCAGTTCACTTAGAGATCGTCGAAAACTTGACGTCAGATTCGGCAATAATGAGTTTGCGTCGTTTTATTGCCCGTCGAGGGTGCCCGACGTGTCTATTCGGACAACGGGACTGCGTTTGTGGGTGCTGCTAAACTACTACCTGACGTATTTGACTTTGCTTCTACCAGAAGGATACAGTGGAAATTTGTCCCTCCTTCAGCGCCGTTTATGGGAGGATGCTGGGAGAGACTGGTGAGAAATGTTAAGAACGCTCTCAGTGTTACCCTTTTAGAGAAGTCGCCCAGAGAAGAAGTCTTAACAACGTTATTAGCTGAAGCAGAAGCTATCGTTAATGCTAGGCCACTGACTCATGTGCCCGTTGATCCAGATTCAGAGGCAGTGCTGACGCCATTCACATTTCTAATTGGCACATCATCTAATGATCTAATTCCAACACAGCAGTTTGACGAAACTGACCTTTCTGGTAGAGCTCAATGGAGGAAGGCCCAACGGTTAGCCGATCATTTTTGGCAGAGATTTGTGACGGAATATTTGCCAACTTTAGTTCCTCGCCGAACTTCAACAGATGAAGCACCAGTATTTAAAGTCGGTGATGTTGTATGTATTGCGGACGGGACTTTACCCAGAAGATGCTGGCCTAGAGGACGTATAATAGCAACGTTTCCTGGAAAAGATTGAATTGTGAGAGTAGCGGATGTGGTAACGAAAGGGGGTGTGTTGCGTCGCCCTGTAAGGAAATTGGCTCTGTTGTCGGTTGCTGCTTAGTTACTGTGAGTTCACACAGTCGGGGGCCATGTTCGCAACCAACCTATTTTAATATTAGTTAACCAACCTATTTTTACTTTCTAGAATAAAATGATTTTAAAAATGTATATATAAAAATAGAAATAAAAACAGTTGCAAACCTGACGTGAAATGATTCTCTACCGTAAAAATGTGCATATATACGAAGTAATGATCAGACATAGATAGGTATTTATATAAACCAACTGGGTAGGTAGGTATATTATGTTTCATACATTTTTAAGTTTAATTTAAGTCGTTCTTTGTTCATGAATATGAATGTTATTTTTAAATTAACTTCAGATGAGCATTCCCGATCGTAGAAACAATTTGAGGGTTTGAAGAACGTCGCACAAGCTTCGCGAGCATCGATTATATGTATAGGATATTATGTATATATGAAAACATGCATTTTTAATTAACAAGATTATAATCGCCGAAACATCTCACATTTTAATGACAATTATTTTGGTAGGTATAATTTTTGAATACCCACGACCAAGTATAACTGGAATGGTATGATATTTAGATTACTTAGACGACTGTTTAAGATTTATTTTGGTACAGTGAATTAAAACAGATCGTGTATCTAATGGCTAATTACAAGAAAGATTGTTCATGACATAATATTTTTCTTATTTATATTTTATTTTTATAAGCTTAGAAATCCGAATTTGTTCTAAACGACGATGTTACTATTAGGGGCTTAAAATCTGTTATAAGAGCTTTAGGGCATGGTTAGGACGTGGGACATTCAAACTTATTTTGAAAAACAATTCCGGACAGTTAATTAAACTTCTAATCGTTTTATTTTGTTATTATGTTTTAGAGAGTTGATATTTCTCTATAGATTTGAAAACTTTGTGATTTGTGTCATACAACATCTTGAAAATACCCTCTACCAGAGGTACCCCCGGGACTCAGAATAGATAGTTATACCTAGAATTGGTCAAAAAATTAATTCCAATTAAGTATTTTGTGTATTATGAATTAATGGGTTTAGTATTGTAACCACGAAGATTGTAACCAAGTATTTGAACGTAACTACGTGGGCTCGAGTGGGGCACGCGCTCCACTTAACTAGATAGTGTAGATGTAGACAAACGAAAAATATGAGAAAATATCGTAAAAATAACTTAGTATTTACTATCAAACAAACCTATAGTACTCTATTACCTATTAGATTTACTTTCAGTAAATTCTGGCTACGTCTATGGTGGTAAAGAGGTATGTATCACTGTCATGTAACTGCCCTCCCAAGTAGTGTTTCGGCGCCTCGTTGAGGGGCTCCGGGATCTCCTATGGAACGCACCGGAGCCCACTCGTGCCGTGTCGAAGCACTTCTTAGGAGGGCAGTTACAGAGGCCCCAGCCAGAGGACGTCCACCGCTTATCTTTCTCTCCTCTTTCTCTACACACTAATAATAATAATTACTGTTTGTTGGTCGATTACCTTAATCTTTGGTGACAGGATGTTTGAGTAGAGAATAATACTTAGAATAATAAAATTCGTTCAGGCGTTTTGGAAATTAGCCCGGATAAACAAACAGAGAGATAAACAAATATTTTACAGCGGGTGTTTTGGTTTTGTTAATATACAATTGTGCATTTATAACCATATGACCCTAAAAAAGACTTTTATTTGGCAATGTCAGGCAAACACTTCCATTTTATTTATTTCTACGGATTTAAAGGTACTGCGAAGTTAATTTTTATAAGAGACTTCTTAAAACTATTAGAGAGTTCATTATTTTCATTTATCCTTTATTTATTTCTAATTGTAGGAAAATGTTTTTTAGTTTTAAGTCGTGACCGGCCCTTTTAAATTTAAATTGGAGACACAATTAGTTCTGTTCTTTAAATTTTTATTCCATTTAATATGTTTTTTATTTCGACGCTTTGATGTCATTTAAAAGCTGGGACGCATAATCAACATAATTAATATCTCTCTTTATCTGCTGCTTCTGTGGAAACGGCTGGCTCATAATTGCACTGCCAAGGTAGGAAGAGCGATCAGGGTTGACACGCATAGTTTTGGTTACTTTATTGTGGAGAATTAGTTATACTATTATTAATTCGGAAGATATAGTATATTAAACGTAAAAAGGGATTTATTACTTTTTTCTATTTCTTTATCTACTACTATACTATAGATAGGTATATATAGTAGTCTGTAGTCTATAGTAGTAGCAATATTAGTAGTTATATTAAGACACAAAAGTCACAACCTGATGTCACTGTCGGCAATGGGTATATACTATTTAGACTTACTGATGGCTAACGGACATTATTTAGTGACAGGTGTGATTACTTGAAAGCCAAGTGATATGCCAAAAGATAGGTCTTTTGGCCGACTTTCATGACCTGTGCGTTTCAATAGATTCCAAAATATTTTTTTATCAGTACGATTATAGGTAGACAAATCAACTCGGGTCACAATTTACCTATTATATACACAAAATTTACCTATATTAATATAGGTATTATTATATATTTTTGTTAGGTACAGTAATTTAAATGTATTGACTTGTCAGGTTTCTACGCACATATGTGCTTACGAAACATTGGAATTACATTTATGGTTGAACTTAAACTGTGTGATAAAAATGGTAACAGCTAATTGTTGCTACATAAGTATTGTAATGAATACAATTTCAATGTTCACTCGCAGTATGATAGTCCGTTGTTTTAACCAACCCTAAATAACTGTTGGTAAAGAAAATAATACATTATCTTTGTACTTGAAGCGTTGTCACTCGGTAAACAGGGTCGCTATCGTCATTTCTCAAATGAATACAGGGTGGATTTTTATTCTTTATTATTTTTTATTCCGTACCTTTCTCGGCGTTGATTAATGAAAGTGTACACCTGAACGTTTGTCGAATTTAAAAAGGAAGTCTCTCTTCATTTTCAGAGCGTCCAAAGTATTTATTTTTGAAGCTCCAAACTGTTTCACCATAGTTTCCGTGTTTCCAAACGAAAAAAATAATCAACCTATAACAGATACAGAAAAAGGAAATATAAATATTTACGATGTTTCGTTAATGATTTCTGATTTGTTCGTTAATCGATTCTAAGCGAAATAAAAATTTTAATAGAAAAAGAAAATAAAATTAAACGGCTAAAAGTACTGAAGTGTTGCTAACCTGTACTGTAAGTAGCTTAACTGTATGCATCAATTGGAATATTTTTATCAAATGTCAATTTTATCCACGGATGAAAATCGTAAAGGACGCAGCCATAGTGAGTTTCCGCTGTTTTCACAGTGTGTCAAACGAATTTTGGTATCTCTCTTTCTATCTCAGTGAACGTGACCACGAGTAAAATAATTAGCTTAAGTAAGTATGGCAACCTCGCACTGTCGGTGTAATTTGTGTCAAATCATGACCAACTTGACGTCATGAATAATTATTTGCAAATTACTCCCAAATCTTAATTGTTTTGGCTATTAGTATTCACAAAAATAAAACTATGTCATGTTCAGCTGTGTATTGTTGTACTGTGCCCTTTCCCTAGTCACGTACATTAGTAAAAGACTAGAAACTAGGTAAACAAAAAACGGACACGCTCTTAGAGTAAGCTCCGTCCATTTTGATTATTGGTCCGAGGTTTTAGCCTTTCATTATTTTAGTGTTACTTACACTTAAGGAGTCATCTCGCTGTCCGTCTCTCAGTCTGTCTCTCACATCAATTTTTTTAACGGAATTGTATTACGCTAGGATACATTTTTTCTATAAGAACAATGTTTAACGACAACTTTTGGTTTGGGCTCGGCAGTACTTTTTACGTAAAGAGAAAACTTTAATACAAAGTTTTTTTTGAGATTGGCGGTCGATACACTCGATAACATCTGAGAGTTTGGATGCGGAACATTAATTGCGCGGAAACGATCGATTGCATTTGCTCGGTTTCAGACGGTTTCAAATCAAATTAGGACTGCACGTTTTGTATGTCGTAACATATAATTCCTTAGTGCCTATCTATAAAAATGAGCCAAGAGCGTGTCGTACATACACAATTAAGGGTAACGTAACATTTTTGGACAAAGAAGAAGTAAAATAAAAAATACATATATGCATATCTCACGCTGTATCCCTAACGGGGTAGAGACGGGTATCGGATAACGGGGTCAGAGAAAGTGGAGTGCCAAGCATCGCGATCCTTACTTAATTCTTCCACCTCCTCAAATCTCATCTCTTCACATATTTTCGTCTAGGTATGCAAGTACTTATGACATTTTCGTCAGCTGACACTCTGGCTAAAAGTTAGGCTAGGAAATAAAAAAAAATACAGTTATTTTCGTTTATTTTAAAATTATCATTATTTTACTTTTATTAACATTAGTTTTAAAAATCCAACTTTCATTTTGAAGAGTATGTTTAGATTAAACTAAATCGGAAACATAAATCGGTCCCGTTGCTCCTACGAATGTTAATCTCTGTTTTAAAACAAGTTTCTTTGATTTTTTTTTGTGTTACAAAAGTTAACTGTGTATCGCAACTGTCTAAATAAAGTCAATGAAAGGTGAATCAGGTTACTAAATATCACTTTCATACGTTTTGTACTCAGTTAGAAAAACTGAGATCCCGGCCGTCAAAATTTCCAATGCGTCGCTTTAGTTCTAAAGGCATCATTTTCTTCTTTTCTTAGGATTCGTCTGCTTTCAAATAATGTGGTATTTTTTATAATGTATTGTGCGAATCAGCGATGGTATGATATTTACTTCTTTGAAAGCAAGCCAGTTCTGGCGCAATCAATACAGATAGATAATAAAACAATAAGACTATCGGTTGTAGTTAATAGATGTTAATCGTCTACAAAACAATTTTCAATTTTCATGTCATTTCAGTATGGAACGCAGAAAATTGCAGTACAAATCTGACGTTTGAACGCTTCCAGTTTGGAATAAATGGTAGTGTCGCGGATCCGGCATAATAAGAGGAAAAATTCGCTTTTGCAAATTGATTACACGAAAATAGAACTTGCTGCCTTGGTAGAGATTTGTTTAATCTTTTTATAAATGAGGTCGAGATTTCGCATCGGTTAGTTTTTATATCAAATTTTGTTACGTATAGATTAAGATCAAATTATGGAATTTCTATGCAATTGTTCGTAGACAGACATTCATACACACAGTCAATACATATACACATACATACATACATACATACCAGTGTCGTGCCTAGGGCTTCTGAAGCCCGACATACATGTTTTTCATTGTTTTTGTAAAAGTAAAGGGAAGGTTAAGATATTATATATTACTAATTAATCATGACTTTGGCGCAACTGGTGGACAAGAAGAGAGGAAACCGATCAAACATCTATACTAGTGTATAAATCTCTAGCGTATGTCCGTAATTTCAATTTTTTTGTAAAATTTTGTGATAAATAGTCGTTTTATGACTCACTGACTTCGATTCTACCATTTTTAAAATATTTCTGTGTCTGCCTCTATGTCTTTTTATAACTAAAGAACAGCTTGACCGATCTTGATTAAAATGTATGTCATTGTGCACTTATTTTTTAGAAAGTCTATCCCTAAAGGGATGAAAAAAGGGATAAAACTTTATATGTTTAAATCGGAAATGTTAAACCGCTGTATCGATTATGATGAAATTTGGCATGGTGATTTTCACCCCTTCCTCCTTTTTCATCCTCCTTTTCTCATTCTTAGGGGTAGATTTTTATTTTGAATGAGAAATGTTAAACCGCTGAACCAACTGTAATTAATTTTTTTCAAAAACAATCTTTGTATTTATATACATGTACATGTAATCTAATCTAATTTGGGAAAGCCACGAAAAAGATCTCCGCGCAGCCAAAGTCGCGGGTACAGTTAGTTTTATTATAAAACAGCAACATATAGTTTTATTATAAAAAAGCCAAGTCTGTACATTGACGATATTTTTAAAAACGATTGAACTAGGCATTTTAGGCTTTTCTGATGCCAAAATAAATACTTATATAATTGTTGTATGTGTATTTGTATGGTTATTTCTTCAAAGCTAAGAAACTGCCGTTGAATTTCTATGTGAATCTCTCTGTTTGAGGAACTGGAGTTTCACTTACTTAATAAAGTGCATATAATCACGTTCATTGTTATTAAAACGGTGCCAAGTTATTTTTAAATAGTTAAAGATGTGAACTTGAGTTTTGATTAGTAAAAGATAGTTATATCTAATCATGACTACGTAACTAGTGATTTCTAGGTAACTTATTCTAATACTAATAGTGCTACACAGGGAAATATTTAACTCTATTGAATCTTTACTTTTAAAATAGTGCCTATATTAAACATAATATGTAATTAAATATTTTTTGTGTTAAGAAATGTTATCGTATTTTTTTTACAGGTATTTAACGCGTCGAGAAGACAATACTAATTACGAATATTATATGTATTTATCTAAAAAAAAAAAAACTATTAACAAAAATCGAAACATTTGATTCGGAAAAGTATCAAAATTATATTTTATACTGAAGTCGCTTCGTTACTCACACTGCGATGAAGCTTCGATAGTCGCATATAAATATGAGTGTCCGAGCACGCCCATACCTAAATTATGGCCTATGGCCTATGACAAATCGTAGGCACTTGCCTACGATTTGTCATAGGCCTCAAGGCAAGCCGGGCTTTTGGGCTTGTATGAAGGTACCGCCACTGACACATACATATCTTCATGCTGTATCCCTAACGGGGTAGACAGAAATATAGGCGTGTCTAGTTATTAATCGCTATTTAAGGGTATCTACATACTGTTATTTGTTTTTAACCATTCAACAATTTTTTGTACTGGTCAGCTAGTATGGTAAAATATTTACTTATTTATTGTTTTATTGACTGTTAGCAATACTAATAGATTGTGTTGTGGCAACACTGCCGCTGCTTACTCTCTCTCTCTCTCCCACTTTGCAACTATTAAAATAATGTACGTTCAAATACATTATATTCAAATAATTCAATAATACAAGGTTTTATTCAGTTAATATATGAAATATTTAAGTGATGCAGACATTACAAGGTGTCAATCCCTAACAATTACTGTAAAGGATAGATAAAAAGTTACATATTTATACATCCGTGCTGAGTAATTGAAATATCGATATAAAATATAATAATTATAACATCGAAAAAAACCCAAAAAAAAGTAAAATTGTCCCTTTGAAACTGAAAGTGCTGTCTCCTGGACAACCACTATAGTAGCAAAAATATAGAAATGCGATAGATATTAGCTTTATATAAATAACTATATTTTTCGAGTAATTTTTGTCAGGAATTCAGAGATTGCAGTGAAGCAAAATCTAATTGATCGATCCAATTATGTCGGGGGTTTTCAAATTTAAAATTTTAGTTTTATTGTAATATTATTCATATGTAATAGAATAACAGTGAGCTTCATAGTACACACAAAATAGGTGAAATTATTATTATTTATAAGTAACAAGTGACGACATATCATAGTTATTTATTAAAAATGATGGCAATAAGTTTACAATAAATTAGAATGTTTTAATATAATGATAAAATAAAATATTATTTTTTATAACTATTGGCGTCTTAAAGAATTTGTTATGAAAAATATGCGTGACAGGTGACAGGTATACTTGTGAATCGACTACCTGCTTTTGATGCTGACTATACATACAAACATCGTTTATGTAAATTGTAAACTGAATTTGTACTTATTTTATTTGTAGTATAATGTAGCTAAAGACATAAAATATATTGTACCTACTACACAATTCAGTTTATATTTGAAGTAGATAAATGCAGATTATTTTAAAAAGTTTATTTTTAGTGACTTTATAAAAAAGAATTTTCTTTCAACCCTTATGTTTAGATACCTACACAATAATATGTGTATCTAATTTAAATTCAAAGCTTTGTTGTTGTACTCAATAGCACGCCTTTGAATGAAAAAGGCTTTCTGATGTTTTCCAATTAAAAACTACTGTCCCTAGCTACAACGACAATAACGTCGCCATGACGTAGAATAAAAGTGACACTTTATTTGCTGAACATTAGGTATCTAAAATGAAGAAAAATTTAATAAGTAACTTTATGACTTTGCATTAATTCAGGGAGGTATTAACAAAATATTTTATATATGTACTTTGCTAATGATAGTCAATTAAATCATTTTATTTTCGTAATAGGTAACAATATGTTCTCTTTCGAAAAAATTTACAGAAAGTATATATTAACGGTAGCTTAAGGAAGAGGTAAAAGTATAGAAAATGCTTTTATATTGTTTGGTTGAGTCATACATTCGCTAAGGCGTATTTGATTACATTTTATCGATACGGCTTCACTGTACGTATATTTTGTAATACGTTAGAGCCTTACGTACTGTCGACGACGTCAGGTTTAATGGAATGAAAGATTATTTTTTCTGTACCTTTACTAAAAATATTAGAAAGTAAAAATGTTTATTGAAAAGCTAGGCTTGCTGGGTAGCTTACAACTTGCAAGTACGTGAGTGGGATTTTCTAGTTACTTTATTAAACTGTAAGAAACAATAGGTGTTGTATTTATACGATACAAATTACAATGTTTAAAGGAAATAATAGTTTGAACTATGTTCTTTCACAAGTTCATTGTTTACAGGTCACAGTGCGGTCATTATATCGTGGCCACAGAGCCTGTGTAAGAATAGATGGTGCCATGTCGCCTAGGTTTCATAATAATAATAATAATACTCCAGACAATTACACAGATTGTGTGACCCCAAACCAAGCAATAAGCTTGTACTATGGGTACCACACAACGAACTCTGAGGGAGCTCCCAGTAACACCCAGACTCAAGCCAAATCCGAAAAGTTCGTTTCCTAAATTGACCTGACCGGGGATCAAACCCGGGACCCTAGATTGGAAAGCAGATGCATATGCCACTGCGCCAACGGGCAAGTCAAAAAAAAATGTAAAGTTAAAAAAGTTAGAAGTGTTCTCAGGCGTTAGACAGGGTTGCGTGATGACTGCTTGGTTATTCGTGCGATGCTACAATGATATACCTACTGTCTTTTATACGCTGACGATGCTGTACTTATAGCATCATCGAAGCGGAGTGTAGACATTGCATGAAAGAAGAATGTGAAATAAACATACATACATATGTGTGTATATTAATCACATTGAATGTCTTTTATATTAAATTTTCAAAATCTATTGTTAGTAGCATCGGTATTGGGATAGCGCGGTTTCACTTTTAAAATGTAAATACTTTCAGCTGCAAAGCAGGATTAGTGCTGGGAATTAACAAGAGTTAATATTGGGTCCTTACATATGAAATTAGCGTTTTGTCGTACTGACCACTTTGATCTGAAATATTTCCTCTTTGGTTAAGAATTCCAAATTCAAATTTATAAATTCATTTAGCTGGTACATTTGAGTTTTGAAAACAGTCATTCATTTGTTTTTCTCCTCATTATATTTTTCTTTGGCGTCGCTTATTACCGCACAATGGAAAACATGAAATATCGGTATATTTACGAGTACGAGTTCTACCGTGGCACCAGTGCTGCAGAAACAGCTCGAAGGATTAATGATGTGTACGGCGCTGGTGTTGCAAAAGAAAGCACGGTACGTTTTTGGTTTCAACGTTTTCGTTCTGGAAATTTCGACCTTCAGAACCAACCCCGTGGACGGCCGGAGACCAAAGTGGAAAATGAAGAATTAAAGGCTATTGTGGAAGCGGATCCATCACAAAACACTTCAGAGATAGCTGCAGGCTTCGGGGTAAGTGACAAAACTGTATTAATCCACTCGAAGCAAATCGGGAAAGTAAAAAAACTTGAACGATGGGTACCTCATGAATTGAGTGAATCGAACTTGCAAACACGCGTCGACTGCTGTGTTACTTTGCTCAACCGACACAATAATGAAGGGATTTTAAATCGAATCATTACTTGTGATGAAAAGTGGATACTGTACGATAATCGGAAGCGCTCGTCGCAATGGCTGAACCCTGGAGACCCAGCCAAATCCTGCCCTAAACGAAAATTGACTCAGAAAAAGTTACTTGTGAGTGTTTGGTGGACTAGCGCCGGTGTCGTTCACTACAGCTTTCTGAAATCTGGCGAAACGATTACGGCAGATATCTATTGTCAGCAACTGCAAACCATGGAGGAAGAACTAGCTGCTAAACAACCGAGATTGGTCAATCGCTCTAGGCCACTGCTGCTTCACGTCAACGCAAGACCACATACTGCACAACAAACAACCACTAAGTTAGATGAGCTACAATTGGAATGTCTGCGACATCCACCGTACTCCCCGGACCTTGCTCCAACAGATTACCATTTTTTCCGGAATTTGGACAACTTCTTACAAGGAAAAAAATTCAACTCCGATGCGGCAATCCAAACCGCCTTCAAAGAGTTTATTGATTCTCGCCCCCATGGTTTTTTTAGTAAAGGGATCAATGAACTACCTATGAGATGGCAAAAGTGCATAGATAACAACGGTGCATACTTTGATTAATTAATGTATATTTTACAAAAAAAAATTGACTTTATATTCCTCCCATACAAAACGCCAATTTCATATGTAAGGACCCAATAATAACGATGGATGTGGGATTATCGACATTTTTCGTCTAATAAAAAACCCGGTCAAGAGCGTTACGATATACGCACAGAGGGGTACCTATACCGTACTAATTACTCAAATAAATTAAAATCTGGACAGGCGAATTGGAGAGGGCTTTGCAAATGTATATTGGATATTATTTTATGAATTTTAATAATTGGTTGCCAAGAAAGTGAAGGTCTATTTATGTTGGTTTACGTAATGCAATCTTTAATCATTATTAAAACAAATACGAAATATTTTCCCTTGCGTTAAAGTCATATTCAATTATCATAAAAGAAAATTATATAACTATTTATGTTGGTTTACGTAATTAGTGATAATTGGGCATAATATTAAATTAGATAATGCGTGCTAATTAATATATTATTTGAATGAAATTTTTAAAATTATTTGTCGATGATTGGCAGAAGCAATTGAATTTAGTAATTATTAAATTACAAGGTAAGAAAACTAAAGTTATAACAAATGGACAAGTACGATCAAGTTAAAGATCATAAACACAATATGTATACATACACATATATACATGTAATGTGAACATAGTGTTTAATACGTTATATACGTTTATATATGTTTAATACGTAATACTTAAATACGTTAAATGAAAGACTGCAATCTTTAATTATTATTAAAACAAATAATATATTCCCTTACGTTAAAGTCATATTCAATTACTTATCATAAAAGAAAATTTGAAATATATTTTAACTGCAACTGCTAAGTCAGGTTTATTGTACATGTTATACTTCGTCGTCCCACGTTCGTTTTCGCGTATTATCCTTTGCTTAATATTCATTTAACATACTTTAGGCTGACGTTTAACTAAACAGTTGCTACAAAATGTTTATACACAAAATACTTTCTTACAAAATTAACTTCGCATAGGAAATGTCCTCCAATGAAATTATGCAGGAGTAACCTGAACACAGGTACCTAGCTCCCTGAGAGTGAGACTGACGCTGAGGCCACGACCCTAGGCGGTGCGTCTTACGGGTGCGTGTACGTGTTGCGACTGGCATGACTAAGCAGCCGCACACGACGCTAGGAGGCGCGTCTTCTTCATCAGCTTCTGCCCATAGCACAGATTAATTAGTTACTACCGTAAACCCATAGCATTGGCCCTTCTACATGTACTGCTATTAGTAAGTGCTATTTTTTTGCGAGTTTTTACTAATTTTGTCTTTAATAAAAAATGTAAATCTAACTGAGTGTCTCTTTAATAGTAAAGATATAAAAAAACATTAAAATAAATAAGCTTCCGCCTAGAAGTCTCGACTCTCGAGGTCTTTACGCCTAATGCAGTGATGACTTTAAAACTATGAATGCTTCTTTAATAAATAACCTAAACGTTTTTTAACACAGAATAGGTTATACGTAGTACGTGTATCTAGGAAAACCTTCTGCTGTATTTACATTTTTATTATAAAAGCGTTCGTTGTTAAAAATCACTATTGCTTATTAAGCGTTAATTTCTCCTGACGCAAGCTTATGCTTATTTTAATGAATTTAAGAATGTAACTTTGCTAACGAACAGGATCGACCATTCCTGCAATAATGCTTGAACAGAGAACAAAGACAAGACAGTTACTCTCGAATTATAGCGCACGATGTTAGGCAACCATAGGATAGGGGACAATGGGGTGGTAATGGCATGATGATAAGGATATCTGTTCACTGATCTATATAAATTCGTTAAACAGTTAACGATGAACGTTCAAAGTTTAGTAGTTGAAGGGATATGATAATAATTATTGTTATGTTAATTATAATGATTTTTAATTGTAATAGGTTGTTTTAAAAAAAAATGATATAGACGCGCCCCCACAATATATTGTACAGTACCCAATATACTCAGTGCTCGGTTGGGTTAGTGGGTAATTAATTAATGCAATTGTCGTAGGATTATTTATTTTATCTCTTAGATATGATACATTCAGTCAAGAAAGTATCGGGAATGGATGATTTGTTTATGGTCCCAAATTCAATTTTTTGTGTTTTTTGTTGTTGTTAGATTGGCACAACTGTTTACCATTTTGACGCGGAGTTTGAGTTGCATCTGTTATTTAGATTAAATACAGTGCTGTTTTTAGTTATATCATTCTAGTGTATATTGCGAATTTCATAATGGACAAAAACATCGAAAAAAAGTTTGTCTTAAATTTTGCATCGCCAATGGAATTTCGTGTTCGGAGTCACTGAAAATGTTACAGAAGGGGTACGGTGAATCGACTTTATCAAAAACACGTGCTTATGAGTGGTACAAAGCGTTGAAAAGCGGTCGAGATGTGATGGAAGATGTGCCTCGCTCTGAGAGGCCATCAACGTTTGCAACTGAAGTTAAATCGCAAAAGTGAAGGAAATAGTGACTGAAAATCCTCATTCAAGTTTGAGAGAGATAGCCGCCGAACTTTCTGTGTCTCACGAGTCAATCCGTACCATTTTAAATAATCACTTGGGTATGAAACATGTTGCCGCTCGGCTAGTCCCAAAAGACCTGAATTTTCTCCAAAAACTCAATCGGATAAGTCGATGAGGACATGCTAGAACGAGTCAATTCCGATCCAACATTAATGAAACGCATTGTTACTGGTGACGAGACGTGGGTTTACGAGTTTGACATGCAAACTAGTCAACAAGCTTCGGAGTCGCGCCTTCCAGCTGAACCGAAACCGAAAAAACCACGCCAAAGTCGATCAAAAGTCACAGTCATGTTGACTGTTTTGTTTAACCATCGCGGTGTTGTGCCCTCGGAATTCTTGCCAGAAGGTCAAACGGTAAATAAAGAATATTATTTGGGCGTTATGCGGCGTTTAAGAGAGCAAATTCGACGAAAAAGACCAGATTTGTGGAAAGAAAATTCTTGGATTTTGCACCACGATAATGAGCCTTCGCACAAGGCTATCATTGTGAACAAATTTTTGACCAAAAACTCAACAAATACCATCGAGCAACCACCTTATTCACCAGATATGGCTCCAGCCGACTTCTTTCTTTTTTTTAAACTCAAATTACCACTTCGTGGCACCCGTTTTCATTCGGTAGAAGACATTAAGGAGAATTCGCGGCAAGCACTGAACTCAATTCCGGAAAAAGCGTTTAAAAAATGTTTTGATGATTGGATTATTCGTTGACGTAAGTGTATCGTTTCTGAAGGAGCATACTTTGAAGGTGATAAAATAAATTTGGATGAATAATTAAGATTTCGTGTATTATTGATCTTTTCCCGGTACTTTGTTGACAGAGTAGTATAATACGTCTACTGACGTAACAAATTCGTATACGTAGTATTATTTGTAGAGCGATAATGGATAGGTTTCGTTGTTATTTTTTCTTTAAAAATTTACGACGATCAAATCGTTGAAAACAAGATTCGTATAGCTGTAGTTTTTTTAATACATACATACATATCTTCACGCTGTATCCCCAATGGGGTGGTCAGAAAGGGCGGAGCGTCAAGCGTCGCGGTCCTTACATACTTCTTTCGCTTCCTCAAATTTCATCATTCTTCTCACACATTTTATGATGACATCGAATATTATTATTTAGTTTTCATACTTTTACTAGCCCACAACTAACATAAATTATAAAGAATACTCTCTGCTCAATAGTTATATTATTAATTTGCATTTAATTGTTATAATCATTTAATAATAATAATAACAATAATACTACGATTACACAAACCGCGTGACTCCAAAAACTAAGCATTATACTTGTAATATGGGTACCTCACAACGAATTGTGGGAGCTCACAGAAACACCCAAACTCCAAATTTAAAAAGTTCGTTTTCTAAATTGATCTGACTGGGGATGGAATCCAGGGCCCTGGCTTGCAAGGCAGATGGTCTACCACCGAGCTAACGGGCCAGTTAATTTAATCAATAAATGAAGTATATAAATTAAAAACATATATAAAAATAATTTTAAGTATGATTGGTTTATGTTAAACCACAGACAAATTTGTTAAACATATGCTGCAACGCTGATAAATATTTATTTTAACATGAACAGGAACCTTTATTCAGACGAATCAATATTTTGCCCTACAATATTGTGTATACGTAAAGCATGTGGCATGCCACTCCTGTTTTGCTAGACATTCAAGCGGACTTTATGCATATTGCCATATAAGTGTATCTGCATGTATAACACATACATACCTATTTAGGGCGTGTTCTAATAAATTGGTGTTTTTGATTCACTGTTTTTAATATTGTGGTAGGTTGTTGAACTACCATTTTCAAATGAAAGATGTATACACGTGTGTTGGGTTTTTCGCTTTATAAATAAAATTATGATTTTAAAGAGAGCTTTTACGTATTTAAAGAAATAAAAAATCAAATGCTAAGCTAAAATACCTTTTCTTTGTGTAGAATGTAAGAGTATAGTGTTTTTGATAAGGGTTTATTAATGTTTTACGTGTATATATTACAACGACAAGAAATAATACAAAATTTTTTCACCTCATTGCAAATTTTAGTACCAATAATTCATTAAATTTTGTATCTCTTGTAAGAGTTATAAGTGTATAAAAATGGTAGAATTCTGCAACAAAAATATAGAGCACGGGGATGAATCCCGATTGGTTCTAACTAACAAAGAGTTGGATGTGGTACAGAATAACGAATATAAATATGTACGTAATTTAAATCTGAATAAATAAGTTTTTTTGGAGCTGTGGCAATGTACCTAGTGTCTTTAAAAAATATTAAAAAAACGATTGCTGGCTACCTAATTGGCATGTTAGTATGGCGGTGACTAGTGTATCTACTTCCTAAGCCGTTCAATCTCAAGTTCAATTATTGGACAAGTCAATTTAGGATTTTTTCTAAATTATCTTAGTGTGTCTGTTATTGGTTGTTTCGGTTCCCTAACTGGCACTATAGTAGGACTGCTAGTGTTAGTTCAGAGTTCATATCATGTTAACTTATGTATTTGTGTCAGGACTTCATGCTGGTCTGTAAGAGAATGTAAAATATAGAATGTAAATTCTTGCTCGGATTGTAAAAATTGGCTAGGATAATTACTACAGGGTGTTTGTATAATTACATGAAGGGTTAACATTGTGTTACTATTTGAACTTGCTTTGCCTTCAGTAAGTCTCTATATTATGAATGTCAATTCGTTCCACTTAATGCTCTCATACTCAGCCTACTCGAATGGACAAAGGCAAAATGATATTTATGTTCCTACATTTTGTAAATATCAGTTTACATTATATGACAAATTAATGTTCTATTAATGTACTGTAATTAATGTACTATTTATCGCATAATTTCTGTCTATTTCCAAGTAAAAATAATGCAACGATCCCTTTTGTGACGTCAAGCTACCTTTCATTACCTCAATGGGAGCCAACACCCGGAATCCTCTATAATAAAATCACCCTGTATTTCGTATTGGACAGACACCGCCGAAAGTAGGGGTTCAATCTACCCTTGGCGTAGGGCTGCTTCGCGTGACTAATGCATTTTTATTTAATGCCACACTGGAACTGAGAGATTACAGCTAATTTCTTGAAAATAAATATATTGGGTTGTGCGTGTGTTACCGCAATAATGTCTGAGATAAAAAAATATATTTACATATTAAGTATGCTATACGTATACACAATAGGGTGTTATAAGTATAGTCGTCTATTCTCTAAACTAGTAGATATGTTTTACACCAACGAATTCGACCGAATTCGATCGAATTAGTTGGTATAACAGACACACATCTGCATTTTATTTGATTTTATTCGACTTCATAGAGCGGGACATGCCGTCTTGACAGAAGTTATAGGTTTAACATCATATTAAATTAAAAAAAAAAGAAAACACGATTTTAAAAAAACATTTGTATTTCATCGATAAAAAATTGAAGTTTTTTTTTCTTTCTTTATGGCATGGCGTACAGATTAGCGTATTTGCCAATGTCACGTATTAATAAGTAGAATCACAAGTAAATTAGTTTTTTCTTATCGTAAAACTCCTCCAGTAAAGTGATAGTAGGCTTTACTGAAGTTTTAAAGGACTTCTTGGAAGAGCGCGAGAACTTCAGCTACACATCTTTATTACCTGCTGCATTCTTTTCACTTATACAGAACTTTAAAACATAATATACTTTCGCTTTCGTACTTTAAAACTACCAAAAATGTAAAAAATATAAAATCTAAATAAACTGACAACCTCACTTTTCGCGTTCCCGCCAAAAAGTCCCAAAAACAGAAGTTATTGCCTCTTATAAACTCCAATAGTGAGAATGAGCTAGAGAGAGACGACTCTATTGATTTATTCACTCTATGTCACTCTCGTCGTCAAATCGTTGTGTCGTTTACTAAGCACTAGTGACAGAGACAGAGTGGAATTCCACTGTTTGAGTTTCATATTCGTGTTAATGATTAATATTATAATATAGTAATAGTACTTACTTTTCGATGAGTTTATACAGTTAATACAGTTTAACAGTCAATTAGTATGTTAGTCATAATAATATGCCCCTATGTATCCCACATCCCTTGTCTTCTTTTCAATTCACAGGCGAGAAGAGACTGATACTGACTATCGCATACTGACTGCAAGTTACGTAATAAGCCTGCCGTTCTTAGCAGTGTCCAGTGTGTAGGCTGTTTACTATTACCTACTACAATCAGTTGTAATCCTTGATTGAGTATATATTATACAGTATATTATGTCATATAAGTAAATATTAAAAAATATTTATTAGTAAGTGAAAAATTATTTCTTAAAATTTGTTTATTTATTTAATTAAATTACAATTTATGAATTCATATTATAGAATGTACCAGTTGTTTCTATTACTGCGCAATCCGAGAAAGTCGATCATGGAATAAGACTTATTTTAAAATTAAATGTGTGACTTGAACTAATCACTGTCTAGTTAGTACTTACCATTTTTATTCGGAAAACCTAAATACTTATGGTTAAAAGCGGTGTCAGGTGTAATTTTGTTGCACGTGGATAATTGATATTCTATCCCTCATGTGTATTTTAAAGTTTGTATGAAGTTTATACAGTATACACTACATATAATGATACATCGACTTAATATCATACCGATTTTGTAGATGACAGTTTCTGGTGTTACAAATCGATACAGGAAAAGTACACAATCTCAAATCTTGAAAGTTAAATTGAGTTGTTTATATACCAATGTAGAATTCGTCAACCCTAACACCGGCGCCTTTATAATTTACGCGCGACTACGCCCGCCGCGCCTCTTGCAAGGGTTGTCGCAAACATTTTCAACTTCATTATAAACGTTGAGAGCGCCCCCGGGCGATCGTTATGCGAATTAGATAGAAGTAAGGAATTGATCTGTGTTTTGCATTTTACTTTTTTGTGATTATTTTCAGTTGTTCGATATGATTTCTTTTATCCTTATTATTAATGTAGTTTCAACGATATTTCAGTTAGGTAATTAATATACTGATAAGATGTAAGATTTCATACTATGGTATACAAAATAAAATATAAAGTAGCATAATAATTCACTGGCTGATTTCGTAATGCTACTTTTCCATAAGTTACTTATTCTATCTCTCGTTAGCCAAAGAGAGGGGGTAAGTAGATTTTGTATTTTATGCATTTTTGCTCTTAATTGCACACCAAAAAGTACCTCAAAGTATCTAATAATTTTAGTCACTAATTTTTAAATTTGCTTAAAATTATGAAAAAGTACAAGCTAAACTATAATATTCTCCTATGAACTTTTGTTTTTGCTTTTGAACTGTTATCGACTTATGTAACTTTCTTATTACTACAAATTAACACAACAAATTAACAAGCTTTTCTTTTAGATTTGTGACACTTCTGAAGATATGTACGAAGATAATTCTAGTCAGTGTCAAACATTTTTCGTGTAATAGCCGGCCGCTAGGGCACATTTATGTCGCGGAACAAACCTCTCATCTTTATTACGAATTTATTACTCCCCCTACGAAGCGGTAAAAATAATGCGATTCTTTATTGCTCACGTATTAATGAATTTCTCTTTTTCCCCCATATTTTCATGACAGTCGCCATATATTTCCACATAAACTAGATATTTGCCAAAAATGGGAACGCCTGTCGGAATGTTAATACAAATGCGCACGTATCTTATTGCTATTTATTGTTGTCAGGCGCTACTAAATTGATCCACAAAAGAAAACTCGGTTGACTGCATATAGTAAATAGAAAAAGTTTTAAGTCGCAATATGTTTATATGTTACAGACGCAGATGTCCCATTTACTTCCATTCGTCTTTGAAGAAACTTCTTTTTGAACGTGCGTGTCTTTTACTCAGCTAAATGTACTCTGTAGAAAGTAGGTCTCACTAACGCTATGGTTGAAGTAGCTAAGTATTTCACTTGTACGGAAATACATAATTTCTGCGATCGATGTAACTTGAAAGATTTAGAAGGCAAGAGAAAATATCGATCAGATTAGTATTATAATTTTAAACTATTCGCTTAATTGCGCAATCTGTTGTTAATGTTTTCAATCGGCTGTTAGTTTTTATATAATTTCCCCTCATAAATTTTATATACTTATGAGTATATATTTTTTTACATTATATTCTTCACAAATTTTATAAAAATTATGGTATAAGCGTATTTCCTAAAATATAGCTATTTGTCATTAATGATATTGTACATTTAATGAGTAAAATATTGAAGTATCTAAATAATGAACTAATTTAGCAGAGCTTCAAGGTACAAAAAATAAACAACTTGACGTCATTTTTAAGTCTAACAATAAGCATATCATGGTTTACTGCTGGCTGAAAGCAAAACACAATCAAATGAATTGCACTTGCACACTTGAGATACTAGTAAAGCTTGGTCGACTTTTACAACTAAGCTAACACATTTTGTAATATGATTTTCTCCCAGAAGAGCATTGTAATAAAAATTGATGCAAGTTTCTTATCTAATGAGGACGCCTGATTAGTTTTTGGACCGATATTGTTTAACGCGGCTTGCGGGAGGTTTGAGTTGGTAGAAATCGTCACGTAAGGAAAAAGTGTTATGTGGGCGGGGCCTGCGCGTCGCGCGGCGTTATGTTCTTTAGCTCTTTACATAAATTCACAGTAATATTTCTGTCTCTTTCTATTATATAAAAGTATATGTGTGCGTACGAGCATCGAAATTTTTATTTTTTGTTTTTAGCTGTATTAGCATTCTTTGTAGCAGATGGCGCCTAGAGCTTTCAAAATGCTTTATCTATAAATTCAATATTTTGAAATATTCTTCCTTCGTGTGAAATACTTATCTACGTTTATGTACATTACCTTAGAACTTAGTACCTTAGAACTTACGTGCCTACGTAGAATATGTCTATATCAAGAGTTACCAAAAAAGGTTATTCTGAACCTACGTACCTATCTACATATTAATACGTGCTTCACGTAAACTTCACGAAAACTTTAGTTCCATTTTTAAGAAAATTGCGCAGACGGAGGAGTGTGAAATTTGGTACACTTAATGTTTATATGGAGAAGGACAGGAGAAAGCTAATATTTTTATGTAATATGCATTAGAAATACATTAAATTAAATAAATCACTAATTGTTTACGTTCATACTGCCAATGTAAAAAAGACTGTCAATTTCAAACTCAATAGTTTGTGATCACATTACGTAACCTCCTTGTTATTTTTTTTATTTATATTTCTTAAGGCATTGGTAACAAGACCATCAGCCTAATGACGTAACTTCTGGAGAAACATTAACTGTCCCTAACACTCCTCCAGTAAAGTGATAGTAGGGTTTACTGAAGTTAAAAAGGACTTCTTGGAATGTTTATTTGATTATAGATCTCCTCCATTCTTTTTACTTACACAGAACTTTAAAACACAATATACTATCACTGTTGTACTTCAAAACTTCTAAACATGTAAAATATAGAAATTCTAAATAAAATGACAACATCACTTCACCCATTCCCGCCAAAAAGTCTAACCTCCGCATGAATCAAATAGTCGCACAGAGAAGAGATTGTCACCATAGAGTTTATATTATAAGTTTATATTACGGTCGAATTTCGACCACAGTGCAGCCTCTGGTTATAATAAATATTGGGTCCTTACATATGAAATTAGCGTTTTGTCGTACTGACCACTTTGATCTGAAATATCTCCTCTTTGGTTAAGAATTCCAAATTCAAATTTATAAATTAATTTAGCTGGTACATTTGAGTTTTGAAAACAGTCATTCATTTGTTTTTTTCCTCATTATTTTTTTCTTGGCGTCGCTTATTACCGCACAATGGAAAACATGAAATATCGGTATATTTACGAGTACGAGTTCTACCGTGGCACCAGTGCTGCAGCAACAGCTCGAAGGATTAATGATGTGTACGGCGCTGGTGTTGCAAAAGAAAGCACGGTACGTTTTTGGTTTCAACGTTTTCTTTCTGGAAATTTCGACCTTCAGAACCAACCCCGTGGACGGCCGGAGACCAAAGTGGAAAATCAAGAATTAAAGGCTATTGTGGAAGCGGATCCATCACAAAGCACTTCAGAGATAGCTGTAGGCTTCGGGGTAAGTGACTAAACTGTATTAATCCACTTGAAGCAAATCGGGAAAGTAAAAAAACTTGGACGATGGGTACCTCATGAATTGAGTGAATCGAACTTGCAAACACGCGTCGACTGCTGTGTTACTTTGCTCAACCGACACAATAATGAAGAGATTTTAAATCGAATCATTACTTGTGATGAAAAGTGGATACTGTACGATAATCGGAAGCGCTCGTCGCAATGGCTGAACCCTGGAGACCCAGCCAAATCCTGCCCTAAACGAAAATTGACTCAGAAAAAGTTACTTGTGAGTGTTTGGTGGACTAGCGCCGGTGTCGTTCACTACAGCTTTCTGAAATCTGGCGAAACGATTACGGCAGATATCTATTGTCAGCAACTGCAAACCATGAAGGAAGAACTAGCTGCTAAACAACCGAGATTGGTCAATCGCTCTAGACCACTGCTGCTTCACGATAACGCAAGACCACACACTGCACAACAAACAACCACTAAGTTAGATGAGCTACAATTGGAATGTCTGCGACATCCACCGTACTCCCCGGACCTTGCTCCAACAGATTACCATTTTTTCCGGAACTTGGACAACTTCTTACAAGGAAAAAAATTCAACTCCGATGGGGCAGTCCAAACCGCCTTCAAAGAGTTTATTGATTTTCGCCCCCATGGTGTTTTTAGTAAAGGGATCAATGAACTACCTATGAGATGGCAAAAGTGCATAGATAACAACGGTGCATACTTTGATTAATTAAATATATTTTACAAAAAAAAAATTGACTTTATATTCCTCCCGTACAAAACGCCAATTTCATATGTAAGGACCCAATACTTAAATTTACTTTTACATTTTAATTCAATTTTTCCAATACAGGCGTTTTAATTTTTTTTTCATTTTAATTATTTTTTGAGCCTAGAAGTTTAGACTAATAATTTTTTGAACTTATTTTTTATTTGTTTATCCAAGTACGCAATATACTATTCGTAACGTATTCCGTGCTTTGGACGGAAGGTATGCGTTTGATCTCATAGCCTCCGGGTAGCTTGAAAACATAGCAGCGCTAGTCGGGCTGACTACTAAAACTGACGACGACTATTTGTCAAGCAAGCTCGCATAATGTTATATTGTATCTACCTATATGATATTATATTTACTTTATTAATATTGATTGCTTTCGTGTGCAATATTTCTCATTCTATTAATTTCAGCCAGTGCGTTGGTGTTACACGGTGTAAAAATCAAGTTTGCATTATTTACTGTAAAGTTCTACGATCTGTAATCTAATATCTATAAAGTTCATTGCATAAGTCTAATCACCAGTTTTTGACTCCAAGTGTAATTTATCTTACAACTCACTCGAAAAGAAAGAAAACTCTTTCATCAGGTTCTAGACTAATATGCATATCAAGACCAATCAAACGAGCTTCAATTCAAAGGGGTGCTTGTATTATTGTCGAGTTCCCAGTGCCATCTATCGACTCCATTACCAGACCCAGGAAATCATCTAAAATAAGAAGACAAGACAAATCAAACGAGCTCAAACACGATTGGTGTATCATGTGTAGTTTAAAAGTTCCTATGGCCGCCTTTCTCCGTAATCAGACCAGGTCGATAGTACCATAACGTTGCATTGTCACTGAACTTACATAAGTGTGCCAAGTTTCAGTACATATGTACGCCAGCAAGTGGTTGAAAAATAAATTGCATTTGAAGACTGAAGACTCACATACAGAGCAAGTTAATTAAACACTTGTAATGAAAAGCGGCATAGTAGTTTTATAATACAATGTTAACTAGTATAAATATAAGCAGATTTTGTTATGAGCTCTGCGTTTTTGTTACAAAACTATTAAACGATATTATAATACATACACCCGAGTCGCTTTCTATACGTATTACTAGTATGTATAATATAATATATACATACTATGCGCAAATAAGGGCTCGCTCGGCTCGCGTGACTAAAGAATGCGTCCGTTACGCGTTTTCATGTAAACGGCCGTTTAATTCATTGCCAGGCTTGTGTATAATAGTTACTTATGAAATAGTTTGTTGATTATTATATGTTGGAAAGTTTGTAATGTGTTATTACATTTATAGTATGTTTATAGCACTTTTGTAATAAGATTCTCACTTTAATTACTTTTTATTGATTATAACGCCACCTTTTCATGAGCATAGACTTCATAAACAACTCCAGACACCATATCCCGTACAACGACTGTGAAGAAAATCAGATAATCTGATTCGCCTGCATATACAACATACATTTATTATAAGATAAACTGCCATTTCTTTAGATCTATGTTTACACATTTACGTTTTACGTTACACAGCTATGTTTCATTTCATTTTATTGGCCTCGCTACGTAGTACAAGGACAGTCTGTCCTTGGGAGTTATAAGGGAGTTATAAAGTCTATGGTAATGACCATAGATGGGTGGATTGATGAGAGCAATACGTTTTCCGATATTCCAAGTTAAATGCTTCGCAACTATTCATCACATGCATTTCCCTCTGAGTGGCGCAGTCACCACGCTCTCCGATTGGTTTAGGTGCGCGCAACATGGCTGCGTCAAAACAAATTAAACAAATATACTGAAAAAAGGAAGTTATAAATAAGGTAATGATACGAGCAAAGCGCATTTTCGATGAGGCTATGCGCGGAAATTACTATAAGAGTTTTATGCAAGTCGTGGAATCGAATTTAATTTTTATTTATTAATACTCTCAGACCGAATAAAAAAGAAAGAGAATAATACAATGAGGTTAGCAAAACTATGCCTCGCCATGTATAAACATAGCAACACAAACATTCATGCAACCGAACTTCGCATTATAAGTTTCAGCTAGTCTGTGTAGTAGAGCGTGATATGATTATAAATTTAGAATTGCATGGTTAAAGGATGCAAAAATCAATCTTCGAAAAACAAGAAGCAGGACGGAAGCGCGTTTCACGCATAAATAAACTTAGAAACTCATAATTTCAATAAATTCAAATAAAAACTGCTTGAAACACAAACCCCCACAGAGTGTTGCAGTTAATAGGTCATGCAAGGTAAAGTTACATGTTTTTTCGTTTGTTTTAAAGGATGATGGCCAAATTTTTCCAAGTGAATCGTGGGAAAATTCTAATACTATTATAAAACTGTACGGAGACGTATTTGTAGAATACACTTTACGAAACATCATATTTTAAAAATGCGTTAGTAATAAAATAACGTTATCAGCCCAGATAGCACTAGGTTGACGCATGCTTGATTTTTCTTTGATGTGCATTGTCACATATGTAAACGACAAGTTTTTGACATTTAATGATTAAAAGCTGTTATGGCAAATATGACTAAATTTTCGACAATGTTGCTGTAATCTTGTTGTTTATAGTAGGTATCAAATTTTTGTGCATATCCTGGTATACTTTTGTGTATTACCACACAATTGCTTTCTGGTACAACGACAGAGTGTCGTAACCTCAAAACTCCAGCACAAAACCCTCTGTTTGTTATGTTAACATTGTATCTTAGTAGCGTGGCAAATAGAAAGTTTGGTTTAAATTTGCCTCAAGTGTATACGTTTGCAGGTAAACTTAGTGGACGCCTGGTTCAAGTTTAAATTTAAATCTAGAAAGTGGAATGGCGTCATCATACATAACGTTATTTGTTATATTAATCGGAGTATTAGGAATCAATATGGCAACACTAGCATACATACTATACAACTAAACACCTAGCCCACTGTTATTCGCAGCATTACGTCTTTCATTTTTATTTGGTCTGAGCTAATACTTTAGACACAAATCGTTTATTAAATAGCTGGGAAATCGTTAAATGATGGCGTTTCTCAACATGTTGGATACATCGTGATCTGCTCAATTCCACTATTATGATGACATGTCATCTTATGTTCAGAGAAAATAGTGGTGTTATTGATAATATGTGCAATAGTGTACACACTTTTCGATATAAACGTTTAGTAACAGCATAATACTGGCTGTCGTATTGCTTTTTTTATTTATGTGTAATATTTCTAAAATTTTTAATAGATTGTCTGAATCAAACTTGAAGAAGCGTCTATATGTAATACAGTTATTTATTTATCCATTACAAGTAGGGGTTTTCAACAACTGTTTTCCAACGCAGTGGTGGGGCCTCAGCGCCTCGGTATTTACCATTTTATAAACTTTTAGTAATTTAGATTTCTAAGGCTCTTATGAACTCTACTCATGTTTCGTAATGCTTGCCATCTAAAGCTGCGCTTCAAACTGATGAAAACAATTGTAGCCGCTAAAACAGTAGTCTCAGACGATTTCACAATAATTAAATAAGTAATCAGTAAACATCCAGGCCGCTATAAACAAGAACAATTCGAAAATGTGGCGGCAAGTTTGAATCGGACAATCTATTTTTTTGCTTTTATCTAATTATTATCAGAGCCGTGTTAGTAAAACGTAGAGATCTCTCAAAAAATGATTGGAATAAGCTTTTTAGGTTTCTGTCAAGCTAGAATAAACATATAAACTGTTAAACTTTCGCGCTGCATTATAAAATATCTAAAAACACGGGAAATTAACGCGATTACCTTTTATTTTTGCTTGATGTTTCGGCCGAGTTGCATCGGCCGTGGTCTCAAGTAAACTGTCGCAGCAAGCTTCACTCCGTGTCCGAGGCAGGTTTTATTTCATCTACCCCGATATTTGTAAATAGCTATTAGGGTTCCTACATACAACACTCACGGTGTCCACACACTTAACCGGTTGTGAAAAACGAGGTTTTGTCATTTGAATCATAGGATTCACAGAATAAATTGTATCCGTTTTGCCGATTGAAATTTTTGTGTCTCTTGATTTCAATTGCTTCACGCACGACTCTTGGATAAAAGTGGCGATCGGTGGAAAGGACTAGAATAAACATTTTTATAATTCTTGTCTGTTTGTGTGTTTGTATAGTGCTAGTTATTGAATTGACTTACGCTTTATTAATTACTAGGAGCTAGAGTTACTGAACTTTAAAAATATAAAATTGTTCATAAGTAATACTATAATAGTTTAAAATGCTTGTTAAGTTGATAAGCTTATTATAAATCTGCTAGAAATCAAAAGTCGTGAGTAAACATTTTTTTTGAAGAAATGTGTTGTATAGCTATAATATTTAGCTCATATTGGATTTCTTTATATGCTTATAAATTGTATGAAGAGAGAATTGTTATTACTTGCTCTCATATAACTTGAGCACATGTGCTTAGTTCTTACATTGGTAAATTAAAATTAAACGTACAATGTTTGCTCGACGGTGTATAAGGTTTCTTAAGACTTTTATCCCGAGCTCACGTGTACTAAGGTTATTGACTTATAAGAACTTTTATTTTATTAACTCGTAAACAGTATGAGGTTAAATAAAGCAATCTTCAATGTAGTTAAATCTTTGCCCCGTTAAATTTTTAATGTGAATAATACCAATCGAGGTTTTTATTAAACAATTAGGTGATATTTACTTTTAATGAAGTGAAGAGAACACCTCTATATAAAGCGTTAATTAGCGTATTCAGAATAACTACTAAAAGTCAAAGATTAAAGTTGGCAGATAAAACCTTGTCCAGTCGCACTATGGAGTACCAAAGAACATAACAAATTTTCTTCCGAAGATGTTATGCATGCCAGGAGGTATGATTTAAGGAACTTCGAAACTTGGTTGCTAGTTAGGTCTCACTTCTTTTATTAGCGAAGTCGTTATCCGAGTACTTTTATCTTGTAAGTTGTTTCGTTACGAACTTTGGTTTCTTCCGCAAGTATGTTTTTGCTGGGATATTTATTTTAACATGAACAGTCGCTTTAACAACAATATGTTTAATATAAAAACAATATTTTTCCCTATAATATTGTTGTATACGCAACACATGAAGCATGGCACTCCTGTTTTGTTGGGTTATGTTTTTGGTGTGTTTGCGTTTTCTAATTTTTGTTAAACATAATTTTCAGTGAGTTTAAGTAAATACGTCAACAGGTAAAGCCAATCAGTTAGAAGCTTTGTTAGACAATCAGTTTTAAATACCAATGGTCGCAAAGCAGTCACTCTTAAAACCATTTGTTTTATATTGTATTCCAAGTGTAATATTATAATTTGTGATTCAAAATATCGCTGGGTTGAATTTTTATAAAAAACATGCTTGGACATTTAATTTTTCTCGCTGAACACTGTATATACGTATTTATTACATTATAATTTGGGGCGTCAATGACGTGGACCATTAATCATGAGGATGGCCCGGCGATATCATTTATCATGTTTGGGCTCCTTTCCTTTACGTATTTACATATTTTTTCGGAACTCAGTTTTTTAGACAGACGTTTTTTTGAAAAATCTGTTTTTTATTGCTCTTCCGTGATGCGACAATTCCCATGTATTACGTTTCCACTACACGCATAGATTTGCCTACAATTTGATACTACACTGCAAAACGAAGGATGTATTTTGTGTAAATGGTTTTTTTGCGTTATAATGGTTTGCTATGACTAGTACTTAGTAGAAGAGGAGGAGGTAGGGAGAAGAAAACTTATTGTAGTGAGGTCCTTTGTAATGTATGTAGGTATATATAAACATATTTAAACAATATTTTAAGGATTACAAATGAACGCAGCTCGATGGAATGACTTGTCTTTACGTAAATAATTTTTGTTACATTTAAATTAAACGGAAGTCCACTTTAATTACAGTACATTTTTATTAAAAACGTCAAAGTAATCGTTTTCCGACTAATATTTAATTTATAATATTGTACTTGAAATAACAATTACTAAGTAGTTCTGAAATCACATAAGTACGATGTCTATAATTTTATTTGAAACATTTTTATTACTTATCCCTTTTCTGTACATATTTATTTCAAATAAGATACTATTTGTTTAGGCAAGCTTTAGCGTAAGCTCAAAAAGTCATAGAAGCCTCCGCACACTGCGGTTTGGAATAAATCCGGTATTACGACCAACCTTGAGGTTTTTAGCTTTTAGTGTAATTTCTGTTTCAACTGTATTATATTACTGGTTATAAATTAACCTGGATACCATAACACGAAGGAAATTCACGAAGTAAAAGTGTTCAATTGGAAATATATGTGGGAAGAGTAGGTATTCATATTAGTTATATTATAGTAAAGTTGTCTGGTCGAGAATGCTAAACAGGACGGAAAGTAAAAGAAATTGGGTAATCAGTTCTTATAGGTGGACTGCAAAAAGTTTATTCTCATTGGTGGTGAAAATATAATGGGGTTACCACTGTAGTACTTACCTACCAATTTGGTAACTAAACTTATACGAGTCTTTGACAAAATTCACACGTTATTGCAGTTATTAATTAAAAATCTCTATTAAATTGTTAAGTAAGTACTTTTATTACTTATAATTAGTATGTCTTGCTTCTTATCTAGCTAATCATAATCCTTGGATCTTGTAAACGTAAACAATCTTTTAAGGAAAGATTAACAAAAATAAAAATAAAGTGAACCCTGAGTCTTCTGCGAAAAAAACAATGTCTTATATGGCTGACAGTAAGATCATTATTTTTATACATTAACGTTTCTTTTCAGACTTTATTGTTTTCAGAAGCTTTTATGAGGCATCCGATTAAAGGTGAATCAGAACCTGTTCATAGATCATTGGAACTCGCGACGTCCTCGTACCATCTAGCAAGCGGCAACACAAATTACTATATACTTTATGGATTTTTCAATTCTAGAAATTCATCTATCTGTACAAGTTGGAGTTTTTCTATTTGATCATGTAATTTTACAACATGATCATTACAGAGCGGATTATTTTATTTATTAATTTATCCTATCGATAAATAGACCAGGGCTATTCACAAACGTCGGAAACTTTCCGTGGCGGAAAGGCCGATCGTAGAAAAGCATAAATTCAATCCGACTGCTTGGATTTGTAAATACGACTATTTATAATATGATATGTATATAATATAAATATAATAATATTTCGGATTCGTGAATCGCGTATAGACAAAATCATCGAAAAGTTTCCTGTCGGATACGGAAACTTGGGTTTCCGACGTTTGTGAATAACCCCGCAGATCAGAGGCGTTTTAATGCGGGAGAACTAAGCAACACTCTTTCTTCCTAGTAGCCTCGTAGGGCTATGCCAGCAAAGATCACTCGCGAGGGCTATAAATACTTCATAGTATTTAAAATCTAGCGTCAGTGGTTATATTTGCGGTTGATTGTACAACCAAATCGGCGGTGTTATTACCTAAAAATTTGCAGACAGCGACAGCCACACGATCACTGTGCGACCAGTGATTAATTGTAATAAAAATTAGTATCATATATGACGATTGCGTATCTATTATTCAATGACCGTAAAATGCACTTTTCGCGGTAGATTTAAGGCCACTATACAAATTAATTACAAGACACAAATTCTCGTTTTGACAGCAGATATCACGCGATAATGGCTGTCGCATGCTGTCTGCAAGTTACATAATAAGCGTGCGGTATTCCAAACGACGGTCGCTGTCTCCGATGTGATTAAAGTTTCTTCTTCACACACATCGTTTGATGACGGCATGAAGTACCATTTCTCTACTCTTCTACTCTTAGATTACCAGTATGATGGTCACTGGCCTATTACTGCCGATCCGTAATAAGCCAGCATCGTGCAATAGCTCATGTTTTATCTCACTTGTGAGTAGAGACTTGTATCATAAAATAATAACGAATCTACCTATGTATACTTGTCTAGTTAGGGTCGTAGATATATATAGGTAACTGTTAATAATTGTAACCTGATTACTAGGCTACAGGTACATATACAAAAAAAGAGTATTACTGATGTCTGAACAAAATTACTAGTTAAAATTACTAGTTAAAAATACCAACGAGCACTTTGTCTGGACAATGTCCGCTACTTGGTTTTTACAAGCGAAAGGCGTTTCCACTAACTTTGCAATCAAATAGATTTATTGCTTTCGGTTATAGTGTTGAGGAAACTTAAAGTAAGTTCTATGTCTTTTATTTCGATAATACGTGTGTTATAGTTAAATATAGGTATACATAACAAATTGGTATGTGAAAATGTTGAAATGTCGGAGGAGAATTATAAAACAGTTTAGTGGGAAATGAAATCTAGCTAAGATTTTATTTGGGGAGTGGTTAAATGAGGTGTAGTTCACGTTGAATAGAACAGTCTGAGTAAAACGCTGTGACAGAGAAACGGTTAGAACATAGGTGATGCCTAAAGTGTTCCTTTGGGGATCCGTAGCCAAATGACGAAAAACTGAAACCTTAGACTTTATAACTCCATACAGCTTGTACTGTACTATGAACATGAAGTGAGGCAAATGGAATCAAACTCATCATTGCTACTGGACTACGGCGTCTGGAGTTTTTGTATAAAGTCTATTAAATTGTACTTAAATGAAATAAACATGTAAAAGTACAACCAGTTATTATTATTTTACATTTAATCATTTTCATAGTACCGCATTTCTGAAACGGACTTCCAAACAGAGTCCACAGATTCAACTCTTCCAAAGACTAAAACTATAGACCAAGTAAACAACATAACAAAGTCTATGGCTAAACCTTTCTAATTTCGTCCTGTCCGTCTGTCCGTCTATCTGTCCGAAATAGTCCGATTATCACAGCCATTTTATTCGGAGACTATTGGTATTAAATAGATGAAGCTTTGAAGGTAGGTGTATTAGGTGTATGTATGAAAGGTGTACAATGGTGGTGACACTTCGAAAAATAAAACTAGGGGTGGCACGCCATACATGTAACATAGTGATGAAAAAAAATTCAGTATACATGTGTGTACTGAATTTTTCTAATTTTTCTAATCTCTAAATAAGTCTTCAAAAACTATGATTCAAAATGACTTGTTTATGTATGTCATTAGTTACTGAGATGCGTGCTACTAAAAAGTGTGTCTCCTTTTAATTTTTCAACTATGGGGTGGAAAATTATAAAAAAATTAAGGTAAAAAAACGATTTAACTTAAAAAACACTGTCGACGAAAAATAGGTTGCCTAGTTTTTGAAATATTATAGGGTATTTTCGGTACATACACGCTCAGCAACGACAGAAATAACTGTTTTTCACAGTGTCTTTGGCAACTGCTATGAAATACAAACTTATTTTCGTTGTCGAATAAATGAATAAGAGAGAATGAGATTTGAGGAAGCGAAAGAAGTATGTAAGGACCGCGACGCTTGGCGCTCCGTCCTCTCTGACTACTAGGGATACAGCGTGAAGATATGTATGTAATAAATTAATATCGCGCATCCTGACTACGGAACTCTTTACTGGGTTCGACGGAGCATTAGAAACATATTACATGTATTTTTAAAACTGAATAGAAAACAGTTTTTTCTTTATCGATTGTTAGTAAAGTGTAGTGAATGTTTACATTGCCGGCCATGTATTTCGATATAATTATAGGTATACTAGTATACGGATAATACATAAACATCTAGTAGTCGTATAAAGGAAGGGAACGTGGAGGCAGGAACGATTGAGTTTAAATAATAGGTAACAACCGGACGTTACACAGGGGAGATGGTGTGCTTACAGAGATAAGTGAGTATTATTTAAATAAAATAAGTAAAATAATGTTATCAAATAATATAAATGTACTGCACTATTTTGCACTATAATGCATTTGGTATTTAATTTAAAAATTTTTTTAGAACGCAGTTCTTTAACGCGGCTTGCGGAAGGTATGAGTTGGTAGAAATCGTCACGTAAGGAAAAAGCGTTACGCGGGGCAGGACCCGCGGGTCGCGCGGTGATAGGTTCGTTAGCTATGTACATAGATACTATATACGATACGATATTTCTGTCTCTTTCTATTATATACGAGTATATATGTGCGTGCGAGTATCGAAATGTATACTTTTTGTTTTTGTTTTAAATCATACGTGAGTTTTATTTGTCTCATTATTGCAATTAAGTTTTGAGAAATAGAAACTGCAGCTAAGTAACTTCGTTCCTGACGGGGGTTTCCCGACCGCATACGTTTTTTATTTGACATTCTCGTGTAGAAAAGACAAAAACTGGTCAGGGGCCTAGACAAGTGGCTCGACTGTCGTAAACGCTAGTAGAATAGAGTTACAAATGCAACGTCATCTAGCACAACAAATTTTAAATTAATAGTCAAATGTTATTCACTTTCTATTAAATCAAACGATAAATAAAATTCGGTGAAAACCGCCATATAAAACGTACCCAAATGACACTTTTGACGAGAAAAAACGCCATCAAGCGTTTCGATTTACGAAGCGTTTACCACTTGTCTAGCCGCTCAGGTGTATTTTTTAATTACAATTAAATAGAACGTTATTACACTAATGAAGAGAATGATGAGTTTTGAGAAAGCGAAAGAGGTGTGTAAGGACTGCGACTCCTGGCGCTCCGTCCTCTCTGACTACCCCGTTGGGGATACAGCGTGAGGATATGTTATGTTATGTTATTACACTACTTTTTAAATAAGAAAATAGAAAAAATATGAAATATTGTATGTTATCAACGCGGTGATTGACGTGACTTTGGAGCGTTCGTGAGCAAATGTTATTTTATTCTAGGTGCGTTATTATTTTTCATGCAAAATTTGAATATTAGATTAAAAAAAGCGAAATGGAACTGGTTAAATTTTTTTATTTGATTAATAAAAACAAACCATTTCCGTGGCGCAACGGCTTAACGCGTCGGAAAATAAACGGGGGTTGCAAGTTCGATTCCCGCCCCGAGTCTGGGTGTTTATGTATAATATGTATTTATTTACAAAAGAAAAGTATATATGTAGTATATCAGTTGTCTAGTACCCATAACACAAGCGCTGTGCTGCTTACTTTGGGACTAGATGGCGCTAAGTGAAATGTCCGAATTTATTATTATTATTAATTGATTGTAGGTTTCATGTGATTATTTACATCGTCGCATCGCATTTAAATCACAGTAGCGTAAAAAATACTATCGTAGCTACTTTTGCATATTCACATGCAAAGTTGCCAGTACAACCAACTTATTTTATACTGCTAATCGCCGAGGACGACCGCTACAGGAGTTTTGGCAACTAAAAGTCCTACATCACCCAGTTTCTCCTACAGGGGACTGGGTAGCCGTATGCAAGTTGCTCCTGCGAAACAAAAAGGGCTATAAGCTTATCTTTGTTTTCCGTGTTTTATAAAATTGAAATACATTTTTTTTAATTTTTATTAACGGAAACACAAGGTAACCTCTAAAAGATTAATTGAACCAAAGACCTTGAACAGACGTCGGCAGCTTAATATGAAGGTTATGTCAGGTTACCGTACCTAACTAAAGCAACCGACTACGATATTAGGCTTTATTTTTGTCTAAAAATGCAGTCTTGGCCGATACTACGTAATGTTTTACATATAAATCATACATATATATATAACAGCTATGTTCAAAGCTTTAAATCAATCAGTATGATCGATTTTAATTTAATTTGCTTCAAAAGTTAAAAAAATGTTATGTATTTTTAGATAAAACGAAAGATAAAGACAATGTTCACGTGAAATAAAATTTATTGCAAAAAGTATGTGTGGATTGTAATTTAAAATTATTTTAAGTACATACATAATGTAATATATATTTTTTTTTATTACATACATACATATCTTCACGCTGTATCCCTAACGGGGTAGTCAGAAAATAATAATTAATGAAATAAACAGTACTTAAATCCTATTTCTCTTTTTGACAAATTGGATTCAAACAAGGATTGTTCCAGGGTCGTTTTAATTATGGAATGTGTGTAAGAGAAAGTATATACCTTTTATAAAGCACATGCAATGGTTTATTTTCAAATAATTAGTTTTTTTCATAAAGCGGCACAAGCATAAAATTAATAAAAAATATTATGTCATATCTGCAACAAATTAAGCAACATTGAAACGCAAAACCAGTGCAAAGCTAATGAAGTCGCCATACTCTGTATTTTACTACACAATTACAATAGTATGTATTAACAAAAATATATTTTATTACTTACATTAAAAACAAAGGTAGGGAAAGGAAAGTCATAGTCACGTTATTGATACTGATTCATTGTTATATTACTAAAAATAATGTTGTATTTAATGTAATATGTAAAAGAAAGTAAATAATCGTCGTCACTTTATTTTTACATCATGTATCTAACTTTTAACATTAAACAATCCTGATAATTTCCTTAACCAACATTTTATTTTCAGTATTCATGATTTTTACAAATTTTTCTCAGCTATATTTTTGCATGTATACGTATATATATGTATTTTTTTGCATCGTTGAAATAGTGTCAAAAAATACCAAAAAATTAACATACCTATTATACATTTTTAAAGATTTTAAGAACTTTCATTTCATATCCTGCACACAGATTAATTAGTTTCTAATTATTAGCGTAATCTTACGCAGTACCTGCAAAAGACCAAGTAGTGCGGGAAACGTGAATCTATCAATGACAAAATTAAGTACTTCTCGTGTTAAAATCTTACGCTATTATTGGTTAATCGATTTCGCGGTAAAATCGCGGCCCGTGCGGCATGCGCCATTTTGCATAAAGTTGTGAATAGATAGCAAGCAATACTCTGATAATTCTGTTTGTAAAAAATAAAAATATTCCGTTTGTATAATTATTATGCGTTCGGCAGGTTCGATTACAATCGGGAATGTTTTTTTATTTTATAGTTTGCACACTGTGCAAACGAAAACTGTTAAATGGCATTATAATTTTGGGTAATACTATACACACAGAACACTAAAAATATTTCAGAAGATAGCACCGAATATAATATTGGGAGAGCTCCATTAGATTTTCCAGATATCTCATAAAATATACATTTACAAATTGTTACTATTATTGTTGAAAGTACATAGATCTCTTATAGAGATAAGCTCGCCTTTGTACGAAATCTCAAAATGTTATTAATGTAACCTTTGTATTGAATAAAGTGTATATATATAGATAATAGTACGGTTTCACTTTTCAATTCCTCGAACTTTTACAAATGCGGTATTTGTAAAACAAGTAGTACCTAATTACATTTTAGAATTTTGAAGATAACATTCTGTTCGCGACTGTATCGAAGTCTTTACCTGGCTTCCTCGAAGGTAAACGTTCGGGTGGTGACCAGCGACAATAAAGGGGCGAGGGTCACTGATACGGGACGCGAAATAAACATGTTGGTCTCACCGCTAATCGAATTTACCTACGGATGTATATTGTATTTCTATAAACAGCTATTCACTTTATTATTCATATAAATACATACATGTTTTTCCTGTTTTACAATCTTTCATTCTTTACTGTTTTGAATAAGCATATTTACATGAGTTTGACTAATTTCGAATGAAGATTACAAATATTTCTGGTTAGTTTATGAATTATACCCTACATACTTAAACGGCTGGTGTGGTATACGAATATCATGAATAATTTGTTGAAGCCTACTTAAATTTTCTTCTAGGCTCTCTCCGAGGTACATAAATAAGTAGGTATTATAAATTTTAAAAATTTAATTCCGAACACGTCTCCTTTACAATACTTTTTATGCAATACGCAGTCGGGTCCTTAGGTTTTCTTAATTAATGCTCACCATTTTCAGCAACGGTCTTTAGAAACTGTTTAGTGATCGACAATTTTTGCACAGCATCAAGAATACATCGTAATTATAGGCTTTATTCAAATGTAAAAATAAATTTAAAATTTAAAAAACCCCCGACTTGAAAAATCTCTAAAAAGTAACAAAAATATTTATGTACGTATTGGTCCTTCAAGTTTATGATAAGTAGTAATATAAATAATAGTAGGTATAAGTATTATTATTTTAAAACAAAAAAAAATAAAGAAGTTGATAAATTATTTTTTCTACTACCTTGAGTAAAAAGTTTCATTCCATACGCGAAATTTGTTTCGAAAATCGAATTTTCCGGACCCCGGTGCGAAATGGTCAGTACGAAATATTGTATGAAATTTCATTTCGTACTCGGTTAGGTTTTTGTTTTTTAGGCTTGTCCAGACACTGAAATTTATCTCCCGGCCCCGTAGTTGGTTAGTTACTAGCGCCGAACACGCGACGTATTGTTAGTTAGAGTGATACGTCCATGGCGCCGAGTCACATACCGGCGCGCGTTGTCAGAATGATACTGACCATTACGCGTTGCGCCCAGTGTCGCCATCCGTACGATTGAAATCGTATTTATACGACTTTTTTAGCTCTGATACGATGTACGGTCATGTATTCGAAATCGTATGTACTATATACGATCTCTTCAAATCTTATAATCTTCATATCGATATAAAAAAATAATATTCATTAAAGTTCATTTTGTATATGTATAAAAAATTAACACGATGTACTCGAACGAGCCTTAAACTTTTTACTTTTTGTTATGAGACATGAACTCGAAGCAATTAATTTCGAAAATCAAGAAAAGTGGTTAAGACACGAGCAATTGTACTTAGGCGTCATGGTAATGAATGATCTCGAAAATCCAGAAGTTTTAAGGAACAGACGCGAATTCAAAAAAATGTTTAATGTTGGTCGTAATTTCCTGGTTACGAGTGCTAAAGAAACAAAAAAGCGTTATCCCTGTGAGAGACTCCCTTTTATCAAAGCTACATATGTTACATGCTGTGAATTCTACATCGTCGAAATTCCGAGAAGCTGTTCCCTCGATATTTCCATTGATTCAGTTACTACCTAGAGTAATACCCAAAAATAATGTGAACTTAATTCAAAAAATTGATGATTCAATGGAGAAATGTTCCAGCCAAATTTAATGAATTAGATTGACTTTAGCGGTCGACAAATTTTGGAGCGAGCTGAACTAGCAAAGATTATAAGGAATTATCACAAGTCGCCTTTGACACTTTGTGCATTTATCATTCTAGTGCCCGTTGTGAAATGTCAGTCATGTCAATCTAATGAAAACAAAAATTCGTAATAAATTGACGACAGAGACAGTGAATGGGACTTTGTTTCATGCCATCTGTGTACCTTCTGATTTCATCTTATGCGGTTGCCCATCTTATATACGAGTATACCAGTATATATATATTACATTGTAATTCCTGGAATTAGAAAGAGATCAAAGGTTACTAAAGTTCATATTCGATAGTATATTATATTTCTCTTTTGTCATATTATAATTTGTCTTCAACAATACCTCTTCAGAGTACGGTTGGTACGGTATCCAGCTGGATTCAAAGATTCTTGATTCAATCAATACTTGTTATTTGATTCAAATATAAAATGTCACTACCAGGAGTCTCAAATATTGGTTTTAAATTATAATAACATTGCGTATTTTAATCAATTACTATTGTATTATTGGAATTTCAATGTGTACTATTTTTTTTTAGAATTCCGAGCAAAATAAGATTTTTCTAGTCTATGGTACGATCCCCTCAAATATAAAGTTGGTAACTCTGGTTACGCTGCGGGGCAGGTCGTTATAAAATACTTACAATTTGGCGGGAATACATGGAGAACATGGTGAATTAAGTAAATTCACTAAAAGTGAATCAGATGATGAACATGTATGTGTGTCGATGAGCAGTACTATTAATTTTTAAATATTAGTAGATTTATCTTAAGCGTATTAGAGGTTCTTTTAACAAAAAATTTTATTACTATTCTTCAAGAGTTACATTTTTGAAAGTCACTACCTCATGTCGTGGAATAAGAAGGTAATTACGTTTAATTGAATATTATTTATTCAGTAAAATGGATTTTTGGGAGTATTAATTACTTTCACACAAAAATTCAATAGTGATGTTAGATTATGTTGTTAGTTATTGTTCATTAATGATCATTTTGTCATTCCCTCATCTGTCATTCCCTGGTGTAAATTCCTTATTTTAACACATTAATCCCTATGTATTTTTGATACACATTTATTCTGAGGACCACTATTTCATCTAATAATAGTAACATAGGTACTATCGAATTCTTGGAAAATAACTACAAATTAATAACTTTTTTCACCGGGGAATCACGGGCAACGCTCCCGTGATTCCCCGGACGTCGCGGGTGTCTATGGGCGGCGGTGGTTACTCTCCATCAGGTGACTCGTCTGCTCGTTTGCCCCCTTTTTTATAAAAAAAATAATATATAAATATAATTCCTTATATTTTGCATTAGCTTTTACGGGCAGTTCGTTCAGTAAAATGGATCGTATTAAGGTTACACTGTATTTGTTTCGAGAAAGTGAACCTCAAAGCAATTATGTCGAAACGACGCATGTAGTGGAATAAACTCAAATGAAACAGTTTATTTAACGTTGTCCGTCGTGATCGTTGTTTTTGCATAATCTCCTTTTAAATTATTAATGTTGTGTGTATACTTATGGCAGGAAAGTTGGACTAGGCGCGTTATGGGTTAGGTAAACGTTTATTGTCATATCAGACGACTTGGACAAGGTGTCGTTTTATTGTTAACTAGCGATCCGCTTCGGATTCGTACGGGTAGAATTTAAAAAAAAAATACAGCCCATGTTATTTGCTGACATTGTAGCTTTCTATAGGTGAAAGAATTTTTGCAATCGGTTGAGTAGTTTTTGAGTTTATCCATTACATACAAACAACAAAGTTTACCTCTTCATAATATTATAGTATAGGTTAGTATTAGTATATTAATATTAGCATAGATATGGATAGCAACGATTTCTCTGTAGTACTAGAATGAATGCTTGATAGCATCACTACGTTCTAGAACCACACCTAGCTTACATGCACTTTGATGCTTATGCAGTAAACAAAGTAGCGTATCACTTTATTTCGTACTTACAACGATTAATCAATAAACCATTAAATGATTTTACACCTGTGTAATATTTTCTTGGTAAGTAATAAAGAAAATTAGTACTTGATTCCCTTGCATAAATAAATAAAATTAAAACGTCGTGGACAAGTCCATTGTCACACGTTGAATTGGGTTTGCCCGTTATGAGCAACTAAACACTGTCTTGCTTTTACTTAATACGGCAAAGCGCTACGCTTTAAAAGAGATAGAGCTACTTGCCGCGTCGCGTTTTGTTATCGCGTGTGGGCTACGAACGTTGTTTTCATTTATTATTCTAGTGTAACGTATAATTCAATGATAGACAGCAGATACAAGTGAAACAACTTTAATTCCTACATTTTCAAAATGAATTTTCACGAATGTGTTCACATTCACTTATATGCATGTAACGTGTAGCATACGGTATTACCTATCCATTAGCACTATTTTTTAGTTACACGGACAGCATTTAATGTCGCCATTCCCTTTATACATACTGTATATTACTTGTACTTTTCTGTTTGCCAGTACTAGTAGTAGTATAGGTAATTTAGATAAAATAATTTTAAATTTTTTTCACTTTTTCACATTAAAACAGGAATGCAGTATATATATATTTTTTTGATTGTTTTTCATTTGTTTTAACTTATTTATGCGTACGTATATATAATACACAAATACATAAGAGAATATATTTGACACTACAATTAAATATAAGCGAATTGTCGGAAGTACGAGTACATCATTGCGAGTACGCATACAATATTATTTCGTATGTTTTCATTCAGCTCTCCAGAGAACCGTGAATACATTTGCATGTGAAATATTATATTTCACTGGATTTCCCCAGTAAAGGGGACTACTGCATCTACGAATAAAGTTCTTGCACTTATAAATAAATAATGGTTTTTAACAACATCGTGGAAGCAATTGGTAATTTTTTGTGAAGTGATTCTATCTTGTATTAATGCACAAATAAGAAAAAAAATTTAGCGTAACGACCAATTTATTTAATTATTAATTTCTTCGTTATCCTTGAATTTACAAACCTTGTTATTCAAAGTGTTACACTTTGTAGAGTTCATTGCCCCTTGTTGTATCTACTTTGAAGAGCAGAAATAACCAAATAGCTATGAATACTATTTTAAAACATACTCTTATTACCATGGCACAGGAATGCAAGTTGTTTATTCAGGTGCAGTAATAAAATGGTATTTTATCTCTATAGGGCTGAACAGAGGATATATATTGAACAAACAATGTATTGCAAATGGCCACGAAATCGGCTCCGTGACCAGTGACACGTATTCCAAAACTTCGATTGTGAAATCTTAATATATGTTGTCGTATTATCACAAATTAATTAGTTTCTAGCGTAAAGTATTATTATCGTTTACCTATCTTTAAATGTCAGTGACATAGGTATATTTTATGTTAGATGTATTATATAAATAACTAAAAACCTTGCCGGCAAAATTATCTACAAAAGATAGAAGCCACTGTAAAAATAGAAAATAAGAAATTTTAAACCCATTTTTAACGCCATAAAAAATGAATTTCGAAAGATTCTGAATAGGTACTCGTTTCATTCGATATCTTTTTTTAACTTTTTCCTTATGCAAACTTATATCGTCATTATTGCCCCCTAGTTTAATAAAAACAAAACCGAATTTATTTTGCTGTGTGGCAGTAACCGGCCTCTTGTTACTATGGCTCAGTAGGTATATTAGTTTTACTTATACTTATATAAAAACACGCTGGTGTTCTATTGCAAAGTTGTGTCAACAAAAATTTCAAAGTAATCGGTGAAGAACTTTCAGAAAAAGATTTTGAACAAGAAAATATTTATCTACATCTACATTTTTATTTAAGACTGTGATTTTTACATCTCTAATTCTAGACATTTCAATTTACCAATTTTTCACCTTTTTAACTGATTTAAAGAACGATTTTCTATAAATCCTGTTTCAGTTGGTACAATTGCTACTAAAGGTCGTCTATTTTATATTTTATCCTATTATATAGCTGTTTGGTTACTGCCTTACAGTACTATCGTTAATATTCAAATTTTATAGTTGTAATTTTAACGACATTGGGCTCAGCAATCATGAATCACTGAGGACATGTTGTTTATACTTAGATTATAATTTATAACACCAGTATGTTTATATATCGCATATATTGTTATGTTATTGTAGATTACTTCTAAGTCATACACGAAATCTTACTCACGCTTTGCTAAATATGAAAAACGTATCGAGGGATATTTTATATATATACGGGTGTAGGTTAGTAGCTAAAATGGGTATCGACAAAGGAAATTAATGACATTAAAAGTTTTTGCTTATTCAAACATTTTAATATAACTTCCAAACCTCAGTCTCGATTATACACTAAGTTATGGAATGTACACCGGTACCACAAATCATTTCTAGAAGCTTATTAAACTAGAAGAGTTTGTTTTGTTTCTAATAAGAACTCCGTCAGGTTATTTTAAAGGATTAAAATTTAATTATAAAGTTTTCTGTTGTTGACAGCTTTAAGAAATGTTGTTTATTTCACTGACATTTTGGAATAAATGTTTTTAATTTTTTTTCGGTGTCAAAATTCTAAGTCGTAAAAATCATAATATAACCATAACAAGCTATTTTCTTAGAAAGGACTATATTTTAATTCAAATTTACTATCGTAATGTACAAATGTTTTTACGTTATGTAAGTACTTATTACCACAGATTAATTAGTTACTACCGTAAACTATTACTATGGAAACATTTTTGTTAGAAATAAGAATCAGTACTTGAATTCTGATTAGTCATACATTCCTTCTGTTCATAACAAACTGCATTTCTTTAAAAAAAATAAAAGTAACTAAATCTCTAAATAGTATAAAACAAAGCCACCATCTGCGTTTGTCTATGTATTCACTTACAGTTTTCAAATTTAATATTGGGTCCTTACATATGAAATTGGCGTTTTGTACGGGAGGAATATAAAGTCAATTTTTTTTTTGTAAAATATATTTAATTAATCAAAGTATGCACCGTTGTTATCTATGCACTTTTGCCATCTCATAGGTAGTTCATTGATCCCTTTACTAAAAAAACCATGGGGGCGAGAATCAATAAACTCTTTGAAGGCGGTTTGGACTGCCGCATCGGAGTTGAATTTTTTTCCTTGTAAGAAGTTGTCCAAATTCCGGAAAAAATGGTAATCTGTTGGAGCAAGGTCCGGGGAGTACGGTGGATGTCGCAGACATTCCAATTGTAGCTCATCTAACTTAGTGGTTGTTTGTTGTGCAGTGTGTGGTCTTGCGTTGTCGTGAAGCAGCAGTGGCCTAGAGCGATTGACCAACCTCTGTTGTTTAGCAGCTAGTTCTTCCTTCATGGTTTGCAGTTGCTGACAATAGATATCTGTCGTAATCGTTTGTAGTAGTGAAGCTGTAGTGAACGACACCGGCGCTAGTCCACCAAACACTCACAAGTAACTTTTTCTGAGTCAATTTTCGTTTAGGGCAGGATTTGGCTGGTCTCCAGGGCTTAGCCATTGCGACGAGCGCTTCCGATTATCGTACAGTATCCACTTTTCATCACAAGTAATGATTCGATTTAAAATCCCTTCATTATTGTGTCGGTTGAGCAAAGTAACACAGCAGTCGACGCGTGCTTGCAAGTTCGATTCACTCAATTCATGCGGTACCAAACGTTCAAGTTTTTTTACTTTCCCGGTTTGCTTCAAGTGGATTAATACAGTTTTTTCACTTACCCCGAAGCCTGCAGCTATCTCTGAAGTGCTTTGTGATGGATCCGCTTCCACAATAGCCTTTAATTCTTCATTTTCCACTTTGGTCTCCGGCCGTCCACGGGGTTGGTTCTGAAGGTCGAAATTTCCAGAACGAAAACGTTGAAACCAAAAACGTACCGTGCTTTCTTTTGCGACACCAGCGCCGTACACATCATTAATCCTTCGAGCTGTTTCTGCAGCACTGGTGCCACGGTAGAACTCGTACTCGTAAATATACCGATATTTCATGTTTTCCATTGTGCGGTAATAGCGACGCCAAAGAAAAATATAATGAGGAGAAAAACAAATGAATGACTGTTTTCAAAACTCAAATGTACCAGCTAAATGAATTTATAAATTTGAATTTGGAATTCTTAACCAAAGAGGAGATATTTCAGATCAAAGTGGTCAGTACGACAAAACGCTAATTTCATATGTAAGGACCCAATAGATTTCATTTTCAATGTGGTTTCTTTATAACGTTTAACGAGGCAGGTTTACATATGTTGACACATTCGCAATTAATTTTAGAGTGCAGAAATAGAGAGATATTGATGTTTAGCGAACATGTCTCAACAATATGAAATTCAATAACTCAACATTCTTACTTGCAACTTTGCAAGTGTTCGTCTGAAAAATTTGAGCACCGGTGAACAATGGACTTCTCAATATATCACGGAACATTTCTCTCCCCTCTATAATATTGCGCCGTTCCCCGACGCTGCGTATTTTACACGATTCCCTTGATAAAACCATGATAAAACTTTGTGCCGCCGGACATTCTTTGCTTTGTGTATTTTTTGACGCCATATTTCATGAAGATTGGTTGCCCATTGATTGGATGGAACTTGTCTTCTTTTACAAACTTGTCCTTTGTAAAAGTATGAACTTACTCGTAGTACATTTACTGTTATTAGATTTAAAAGAGATATTTTTTGTTTAGGCTACATGGTTTTTAAACATACACGACTATTTTATTGCTAGCAATTATATCGGACACCGATATAATATTATGTATTGTACCGATATAATATAATATTATATTATGTATTGCCTTTAAATAATTATGTATTGCTTTTAAATAAATGAACATGCACTAAAAAATTGCGATTTGTCATTATTTAGGTCACTATTTTGTTCATCACTAATTATTTATTACTAAAATTTTATTACTCTTGTGGACAAAATAAGCAACGAAGAGAGTATGGGAAGGTCGCACGACAGTATTATTGTAAAAATTTAGAAAGGAATTCTTAGATGGTTCGGGCACATAGAAAGAATGAGTGATGAGTGATGAAAGAATGACGAAGAAAATCTACAGAGCGAAAGTGAGTGGTAGCTGACGTCAAGGGACAACAAGGCGAAGTTCATATAGCCAGAGTGTTAGTTGATGGTAATGTCAAAAACACCCGCATACCTAGTCAAAAATGCGTGAAGAGAATGATGAGATTCGAAGAGGTGAAAGTAGTATGTAAGGAGAGCTTGGCCCTCCGTTTCTGACTATCTCGTTAGGGATACAGCGTGAAGTAAGTAAGTAATGAAATTATATTATAAATACATAAGCTCTTTTTATGATATTGATCATTATTTCTCCTTAACCGTTTATAGTAGTCTAATAAAAAATAAAATCGGCCATTAAACTTTATCTAACAGCGAGAACGGAAGGGGTCCTAATATTCGAACCCATGCGGAAAATATGAGGCTCATGTTCTCTATTTTTAAAAGAGTGTAGGGAGATGCAAGTAAAATATAATCGATTGAGTGATAGGATAATGTTCCTGACTAAAAACTGCACTGTAAATTTAATTACTGTAATAGTTTCAATGCATTATATTTGGACAATAATCGGTAATTTAATTTTGGTATATTACATTGTAATATACATTTTTTTATATTTTTTCTCATTTTTTACATTTACTTATCTATTTTAATAAAAATAAAAATGTAAAAGATCGCTGTCACACATGGAATATATATGAGAAAAACTATTATTATAGAAGCCTTTATCAACGCAATAGAACCCAAAACAATGATTGTTAGAATTTTTGTCTGTGCTTTTGTGCGTGCTAATCTTAGAAACGGCTTAACCGATTAGGGTTTCAACTAATGTATTGTGGTAAGCTTCGCTTAAAGGTTAGTGTTTGTTTTATATGAAACAGTTTATAAATAAAAAAGTTATATCAATTTAAAAAATCACGTAAACATTTGTTAGATAAAAATGCTTTAAAATAACTGTTCAGTTGAATTGGCTGAAACTTTAGTTAACTATAAGTATATTATGGTCTGTAAAATGATGATGATGAAGTTTATATAAAATTAAAAAAGGATAATTTCGGAGATTTTGAAACTTCCATTGTAAGTTGACCTCAGATCTATATGATCAATCATATTAAATAGGGTTCACCTTAGGGTGGACTCGGGTCGGTTGGACACGACCACGCGTGTACCTAGTACCTACATAAAGCGCGCCGAGTGCCACGCCGCTGCCACTGCCTGGCACTTACACATTAGGACCGCACCGCCCCCACCGGCGAAGGTGAGGTCGTCCCCCGCGACACCCGTAGGGTCTCACGTTTAGAAGCTCGATCACATAGCACTACAAGCACACACGCGAATCTTAAGCCACATTGTAAACTGCCACGCGGAACAAACACTAGGCACACCAATCGGCCTTCAGCCGTCTCGCCGGCCGGGTCCGCTAGAGGCCCGGCCCTCACCCGAATTGGAAGCTCCCCTGGCGAAGCCTTGAGCCCGAGGTCTGCCCTCCATACGAGGTAATCCGCGGTTGGAGGAACCCTCAGGCGGTCGACCATCTGGCAGGACGCTGTAAAAGCGACTAGGGCTAACTGCAAAGAGCAGTTTTTTTTAGTCGGTTCGAGTCTGACACTACTCAGTCGGCGTAGAGTCCGGCTGAGTGTCCGTGGGGATTTTTTCGCCTCTTAGAAACAAAAAAAAAAAGCCACTGCCTGTAGCATCGAGATAATCACAGCGAACGTACGTAGCAGATTTTAACAGGGTGCGGAGGAGGTTTATTTTTATACTCCAGATTCCTCTCATTTCAAACAATTTTCCGTTTACTAAACGAGTCCAGTTTTCAGTGAGCCTATGTTACGCAATGATAATTAATAAAGCCCAAGGTTAGACGCTGAAAGTTGCGGGTGTGGATTTAAGTATTAGCTGTTTTTCGCGCGGTCAGCTTTATGACTGTGGCTCTGTCGCGTGTTAGCAATCCTAGGAAACATTATGCTTTGATCCCCGACGCCTATACGTCTAATATCGTGTACAGAGAAGCATTACTGTAAATTAGATAATAAATTAAATAGTAACTTATTCCTGCCACCTTCCACTTTCTATTTTCTTATAAATTAAAGATAGACAAATACATGAGAACTTTTTACTTTTAAAAATTCTGGGGAAACTCAAAAACTGAAGCCCACACGACCGAAGTCGCGGGCAGCAGCTATAAGATATAATGTGTGTAATCGTTTTTGAAAATACCAAATACCCTAAGAAGGTAAAGACGGTGTTTATAAACTAAAGTCCACGCGGACAAAGTCACGGGCAACAGCTAGTAGGTAATAAATTTCGTATGACTTTGTTGAATTGTAAAAAAAAAGAATTAAAAAAAATATCATAATTACAGTCATACCTTCCAAATTTCTGAATTTTTCGGCGAATTTTTCCAAAATTTTCTTTCATTAAGCCTTGTCCTGAAAATTACGAACACTACAAAAAAACATCAGCCAAATCGGTCGAGTCGTTCTCAAGTGATGATCTTACATACATGCTACAATTGATTTTTATTTATGGACATTTCAATAATATTGTGCTAATTTTTTAGGGTACCATGTGTAAAATGGTTAAAAAGGTATCTTTCGTCACGAGCGTCTATTTGTGTCACAGTCTAGTCAAAGCTTAAAGTTACATAAAATGGGTATTTTGAATTCAATGTTTTATTTTATTTTAAATTTCACTTCTACTTTGTCCAAAATTGTTATGAATTCTTAAGCTAATAAATAAATAATAAATTAAATAATATCTTTTTGCGTGTTTTTAGAAAAATATGTCAGTTGCTTGTGAATTTCAATCATGTTATTTAGGTTGATTATGAATAACTATTGATGATTGTTCAATTTGGTGATTATATATACATTCAGTCAAGAAAGTATCGGGAATGCATGATTTGTTTATGGTTGCAAATTAAATTTTTTGTTTTTTTTGTTGTTGTTAAATTGGCATAACTGTTTTCCATTTTGGCGCGGAGTTTGAGTTGCATCTGTTATTTAGATTAAATACAGTGCTGTTTTTAGTTATATCATTCTAGCGTATATTGCGAATTTCATAATGGACAAAAACATCGAACAAAGAGTGTCTTAAATTTTGCATCGCCAATGGAATTTCGTGTTCGGAGTCACTGAAAATGTTATAGAAGGCTTAGGGTGAATCGACTTTATCAAAAACACGTGCTTATGAGTGGTACAAAGCGTTCAAAAGCGGTCGAGATGTGATGGAAGATTTATCTCGCTCTGGTAGGCCATCAACGTCTGCAATTGAAGTTAACATCGCAAAAGTGAAGGAAATAGTGACTGAAAATGCTCATTCAAGTTTGAGAGAGATAGCCGCCGAACTTTCTGCGTCTCACGAGTCGGATCTGTACCATTTTAAATAATCACTTGGGTATGAAACATCTTGCCGCTCGGTTAGTCCCAAAACACCTGAATTTTCTCCAAGAACTCAATCGCATAAGAGTCGCTGAGGACATGCTAGAACGAGTCAATTCCGACCCAACATTCATGAAACGCATTGTTACTGGTGACCAGACGTGGGTTTACGAGTTTGACATGCAAACTAGTCAACAAGCTTCGAAGTGGCGCCTTCCAACTGAACCGAAACTGAAAAAACCACGCCAAAGTCTATCAAAAGTCAAAGTCATGTTGACTGTTTTCTTTAACTATCACGGTGTTGTGCACTCGGAATTCTTGACGGACGGTCAGACGGTAAATAAAGAATATTATTTAAGCGTTATGCGGCGTTTAAGAGAGCAAATTCGACGAAAAAGGCCAGATTTGTGGAAAGAAAATTCTTGGATTTTGCACTACGATAATGCGCCTTCGCACAAGGCCATCATTGTGAACGAATTTTTGACCAAAAACTCAACAAATGCCATTGAGCAACCACCTTATTCACCAGATATGGCTCCAGCCGACTTCTTTCTTCTTCCTAAACTCAAATTACCACTTCGTGGCACCCGTTTTCATTCGGTAGTAGACATAAAAGAGAATTCGCGGCAAGTATTGAACTCACTTCCGGAAAAAGCGTTTAAAAAATGTTTTGATGACTGGATTATTCGTTGGCGTAAGTGTATCGTTTCTGAAGGAGCATACTTTAAAGATGATAAAATAAATTTGGATGAATAACTAACATTTCGTGTATTATTGATCTTTTCCCGGTACTTTATACGTATGTAAATGTTCTGCTCTATACGCATGTTACTTTTATTTTTTACCTGACTATGGTAGGTTTAACAGTAGTGTTATCGTTACTTGGAAATTAAACAATTAGTGTATTTTACATGGCACGGTAGAACTGACTCACTTCATTGACATGAAAATTAGGTCGTATGTCTTCACATACCTACACAACACACACAAACAAGCAAATTTATTTATAAATCATTGGATTTTAATCTCAGACCTACCAGTTCTGTTCAGACAGATGTACTATCGCGGAAAGTGAATGTTTAGCAATTTTAAAAACCTTTGAATTTGCTGTGTAATAGAATGTATTATGGACTCGACAAAGTCAGCAAATTGAAGTTTCTATTGGTGTTTTTGTCATTTCTAAATTCAAAATTGAAAGATAAACGTACGGAATACCAATTGGTAATCTTCGTATTGAAGAATTGAAGAGCGACATGTGCCAAAGAACAGTAAATAAAAATTAACTGCAATTTATGGCTGAGCTGCCAACTCATCGACTGTAATTCGTGTCTTTCTATTCGTCATCAATCGTGTTATCTCGTGATTGTATAATACGGCCAATTTAAAGTGACTTCCAACCTGCTAAACATTCCCTTTCCGCGATAGTACATATTAAGGACACGTATGTACTTCTCTAAATTGACTTCAAAGTGTGTCATTAAGTATTCCTCCAGATACTTAAGTCAAGCCTAGTAGCCAAACCTATCCTAATAATATAAGCCTAGTGTTCTGAGGTTGTTTCGATTGTTTGCAAAATATCACATTATTTTTCGTGGAAACATTCGCTCTTCATTAACTATTCAATACTGTAGCTACTTACTACACTTATGTTTATGTAACACATTTACACCTCAGAACTCACCGCCACATGTCAGTCGGGATTTATTATGTTATCAGTGGAAATAGGGTGGTACCCTGTGACTATAAATTCATTAAGTGAACTAACGATACGGCTATATAAAGACATCGATTGTAATTCTAATTATATCTATTCGGTAATATATTGAAATAAATGCTTTCTAATAGGTCACTGGTGTTAAATATAAACTTCTGTATGTTTAAATGCTCTTTTATTAGTATGTTATCGGTTATTACAATGGATTATTAATTTTACGTACGATACATGTGCAAGTTAAAACCAAAGAGGAAAATAGAATCTATGAACCATAGACAATAAATAATGTATTTTTAATTTTGTATGTGGCCCGAGGGGCTATCGTTTAATCAATCTTGAACATGTATAGTACAGAGAAATTCAAATTAAAACAATATTGTAAACACATTTCTGCTTATAGCAAACAATATTAAATTAACCCCTTCATAGTTACTACATTTATTCAAACAAATACTTTAGTTGTTTCAATAACATTGCACTGATATTTTTTATTATACTCAGTTATTCAAAATCATTTCAAGTATACTCACTTGATAACTTAACATTCTCTTTTAGTTATTTATAATTATTTGATTTTTATTTATTGACCGCTTTTATAGTTTACCGTTGAAAGATTTTATTGCTAAGATTTTACGTTCATGATACAATAGGCAAGCAAAATGCTTCCTTATTGCGTCGTTCAAAAAGACGCTGTTTGTGTCGTGATTTCATGCCGTGGATGATGTCGTCTAAGGAAATTTAAAAGTGTTTTTATACAACTGTATACGATTTGCTTCCTTATTGTATCGTGGATGGTAAAATTGTGGCAATAAAATCGTCCAATGGAAAACTATGAAAGCGGCCATTATTAGTTAAATATTTCCTCGCGACGATCACAATATTTTCATTGACGTGCTGTCATTCCAAATAGGCTTACTTTTATTAATCAGAGCTAAAACGGAAGTGTTATTGAGGAACTTCCGGCGTTCACATTTTAAAATTATATATTCATTTCACGAATTTCATGTCATTTTCAATTCATGAATAGTATGAATTGAGTATAAAATGTTAAAATGACGTTCTTTTAAACGGTTTTATTCAGCTTGCCCTGTTTGTTGTTGTTGGGTCCAATCTAATAATGGAATTTTTATCCCCTTCCTGTTAACCGATTGATCTGAAATTTGGTATACACCTTTAGTTCTGATGACAATACAATTAAGTATATCATTGTAAATCCAAGATCGCAAAATATTTTTCCAGAATCTTTTCGATATGGGTATCAAATGAAAGGGATTGACTAGTAGAATACAGTACACTATGAAAAATTCCAAATCTAAGATGACCGCCGGTATAAAATGGTGGATTTTATATTTGTATGAAAGGAGCTTTACAAGTAGAACACAGTGCATGGCGGATCATAGAGTTTAGACAGTCTATACACTAAATAGAATGAGAAATATTCAGTAATGAAAAAACTTGAAAGTAAAAAAAAAGTTTTAAGTTAAACGGTTTTATTGAAAAGAAATATAATAATGATGTAGATAATGTACTAAAAACTATATAATAATTAGGTAGGTCCTAGGTACCAGTCATCACACCACTCTCCTCATCAGTCTAGGACATTCACGCGCCCCATGTATTTTTATACGGTTTTATTATTCTGATCAATGTCTATGAGGAGAGAGGTACCTAGAACCTACCTAATTATTTTTTAGCTTTTAGTAAATTATCTACATCATTATTATATTTCTTTTCAATAAAACTATTAAACTAAAATTTTTTATTACTTATTTTCTTGATTATCAATGGAAGTTATACTTAGGTCCCTGGGTTTATAATTTGTTTGTGTGAACTTGGTAAGGTGATATTTTAAGCTGTTACATTATGTTAATCTTTTTGTTGCAGGTATCCATCTCTCTACACGAATCGGATCTTTTTCCAGGTAATGGATAGATAAGTATATCGCAAATTCATTATGTATTTCACACTTAATTATTATATTTTTATTATATTTGTATATTTCGAACTGTGTTCATATGTATAATATCGATGATGTTTGGCTAAACTTCCTGCAAATAAACTTCATAGTTAGATATATATCAGCATCGAAATTAGCATAGTTATGCAGACAGATAATACAAGACATGTTAAAGGATTTTCTTTCCTATTATACAATGTAATAATTCGTACTCGTAGTTAAGAAGTTTTCACTTCAAAAAAGTGTGTTAGTTTAATACATATAGTGACTGCGGTGTAAAATTCTAGTACAATTATAACTATTTTGCACTGAAGTGGCTAGTAACGGGTGACTGCAGACGCTAGCGGCTAACTATTGAAATACGAACCAATTCATGCGTACTTGGGTTATGCTGTCTAAGCATTTATTCTAGGGATGCAGAGAGAGTCTTTTATTTTTAAATGTTGGTAGTCGTTAAGTTAGATATTAAGAATTAAGTACTGGAACTTCAATTGGAGGTAGTCGTCACTTATCTGTTGTCTATATGCATTACACCACTGTGAATCTCGTGGTGGTATATGGCCTGTTTCTTTTCACCCGCTTCTTTGAGGAAAGAGGCTTATGACTAGCACTGGGACGTAATAACCTTTCATATTTATTATTTTGGTAGGTAGGTATGTTATGTCTAGGCAAAAAAAATTTGTAACTGTCGTAATGTGCAGAAATACAAGCAGAGACGTGTCACTTAAAGTTAAAAGTATTTGTAAAAGGATACCTAATCGGAATGTTTGGATCAAATTTTCGAAAATTTAAGCCTGTATCAATGGATATATCTCACCGATTCTTACTTTGTATATATATTTGTACATTGTACAAATACGTCCCTGTACAGCAATATAACAGTATTAGAATTTGTTCACGACTTTACATAATTGCAACTTGGAATAATTTGTTCAATAATCGGTATAATTATATACCTGCTAATGGCAACACATGTTGAGGTTTTGTGTTCCATGCAGTTTTCTTTTAATATATTGAACATATGAGTTTTTAGGTTTATTTACGTATGAAACGTGATTCCATCTTGCTTTTCATATCACTTGTTCTTACATGCTTTAACCACACAATTCGGCGTTTTCGCGGTAAGATAATGTAGTTTATGATTACCTCACGCTCCTATTACGATCAATTTGAAACTAATAATGCTAGGCATAGTTTGGTTGCAAGTGTGTGCGTGTTGCTTTGTATGTTGATGGCGAGGCACAGTTTTGTTCAGCCTCACTGTGTTGTTTGCGGCGGCATTGTCCTTTTTTTTTGGTCTGAGATTTGATTATATTATGCCCAAATTAGTAAATTTTATTAAAATAATATTAATAAGCGCTGTACGACTAATGCCATTGATTGAACATGATAAATTATGTTCAGTCGATGCCACGGAGAAAGGTATGAATAAGTTGTATATGTACATATTTACAGAGCCCCGTTTCTCCCTTCACTGGTTTACTAAATAAAAATCAAAAAGTCCACCGTTATAATATTCTATGAAATATGTAGACAACAACATAAAATTGGTTATCTTTATTAATGGTCATTACCGCTATACGCTTCCGCTCTTTTTAACATTTTGTGTCGTACATCTAATGTAATATCAGGTGTTTTATGGTTCTCTACTGGTGGATTACGAGCGAGAACGCTTAACAAGTCTCTTTATGATGATGCAGGCTTGTTTAATTACTTCTTTTATGCACTGAATTTATGTCTATGTATATTATGACTAGAATTTTTCATATTTATCTATGAGAATTATAATAAGAATGAGAGTAGAATAGATAATAATAACTAGTAACTAAATGTAGACTTGGGATTATAACTCTCCTTTTAAAAACTAAAACTATCTTCTAACAACAATAAATTAACAATAAAAAGCAGAAAGTTTTAGACAAGAAGTCTAGAAAATCTAAATCTAAATCTATCTATCTAATCTAAATCGAGAAAGGGTTGCAATTAAAATGAAACATTTTGCACAATGAGCTCATTTCAACTAAGAACACATTCTGTTCTAACATAATTTAGTTAGATACCAAAAAAATCGGAAAATAATGCATTTAATTGAAGGTAACCTTAATAAACATTTAAGAAAGCTAAATAATATTTCTCGGAATCATATTAAAATTCCAAACTGTGTGCAAGACGATATATCTAAAACCAATGTGGGAGTATTGCTAATAAATACCAATTCTTTTACCCGAAATATTAAATATTTGTTTTATATTAGGGATTTAGAGTTATATTTACTGTTTTCTGTTATGTGTTTATTGTTTATATATATTATTATTAAATACTATAACTAATAAATATGAATTAGTTTGTTACACCAGATATCTGTGTATAAATATAGGTAAAGACAAAATAGTTTCTCCTCTGTTTGTCAACTGTTTTTTTTTTTTGCTTAGCTATACACGAGTTTTAGTCTTATTAATAAAAAAAATTTCGGAGACAAATATAATTAATATGCGAAGCGAAAACTTCGGATCCCTTTTTAAGAAAATAACGCGCACGGAGGAGTGTGAGATTTGGCATAGTTTTAAGTTCATACTGCCAATGTCAAAAAGACTGTCAATGTCAAACTCATAATAGTTTGTGATCATAATAAATCTGTAAATTCCTTGATTTAAACCTTGAATCAATTTTGATTGGTCCGAGGTTTAAATGCGACTGTTTGCAGTCGCACAGGGTAGAGATTGTCGCCGAAGAGTTTATATTATAAGTTTATATTTTTTTTTACTGAGGCTCGAATTTCGACCACCGGGCGACCTCTAGTGATAATATAACAGTTCTACAAATGTTTAGTCGGCATTCTATTGGTGGTTATAAAAAATCTTATAAGAATATGGACAGTGCCCTAATTTTGTTTTTTTTTTTCAACTATTACCCGCCAATAAGTAGATTTTGAGTAATTTTTCAGTTTCCTCAAGAAATATATAAAATCTTTTATAAGTACGTTATTTTGTACATTAGAATATTAGAATCAAATAAAGCTTGATAACGATAACTTAGTATTTCTAAATAGATCAAATGTTAAAATGTAAACATGTTTTGGAAAAGTTTGTTTGTATGGAAAAGTTTGATACGCTGTTCGGTAAAAATTAAAACATGTAAACGTTTTTTTAAATTTAAAAACAATTCACTATCATATTATGTATATCATATTAGACATATCATATTATGAGAAACCAATTTGACGACGAAGAGTTGACACCTCCACTACAGCTATAAATTCCGAAAAAAATATTTAGAAAAAACATATAGAAAAGAAAAATACTCGATTAAATACTTCATGGAATAGAATTTACGAAAACACTATATTTAATTGTAAATAAATACAGTATAATAGCCGAAAAGTTTATGGGTCTCGTTTATTCGAGATTCCGAGTGATATCCATGCTTCAAATAATGTTAACATTTAAGTTATAATTAAAGTGCGTGTAGATATTCTTAACATTTTGATATGAAAGCTATGTTATATTATACATAAATTTGTACTCGCTACTGATGGGTATTTAGCATTTTTAAATTAAACTGTCCATAATACCTCATGTACTTGTTTGTACCCGTTTTTGATCAATTATGCGAATTATGTATTTATCAAAATAATTTATTAAGTACTTATATGCTGAGTTAGCTTACTTACATATAATCAAATATACAGGTGTTCAGTAACTAGTAGTGTAGCGACCTGGCGATGCTAAAAGTGCTGAATTGCGTTTTAGTAGAATATAAAGCAACTCGAACGCGTGGCTCACCAGTCGCTTACATACCATCGCCCTGCCATGCCACTTTGTACTTGTTAAATTGTGTAGGAGGAAATATAAACCTTGACACCGACATGTAATATATTTATTTAGATTTACAATAAAAGAAAACAAAATGAACACGAAGACAATCCTAATCTGGTGACCCTGACGAAAGGAAACCTCAACATTAGTAAAATTTACCTTTAGTAAAATCCTCATAGTGTTTACTTGGATCTTTTAAACTTACATTTTTTAACTGCCTTTTGTTCGAAACATTTCTGTTTTAATGAACATTAGGAATATTTCAAGAAAACAATTTGATTTGAAATTGTTTAGTAAGAGAAATTCAAGTGAATCAATTTTGACTCTCTTTTGTGAAAAAACATCATTCTATTCCTTTTTACCCCAAAGGTACGTGGGGTGAGAACTCAGGACCTCCTTTCTACCTGAGGGGCCCCGATATGCCGAAATCCACGCCCATATATTTTTATCGAATTAAATTAATCAGTTTAAAAAGCATTTCTTTCACATTAAAATGTCATAATTAAAAGAGTAATCATGTCATTTTTTGTACATGTAAAGCTAACTACATATAATGACAAAAGAGGTATCAAACAAAATCAGGGATATTTTGACTTTTGTTGAACGTATTTTAAGTTTATTTGAGACTGACAATACTAGACGGTACTACCAACTCAATAAATAATACAGGGCGGCCATGTTAATTTATTGAAATTTCGACTTTGACCTGCATCACTGAAGTTCGTCGCGAAATATGTTCCTGTGCATAACGTGGATTTAATAGATAAGTATATATGAATAATTTAAAAATTATCTATTAATGTGATTACATAAACTGCTTAATAAAAGGATGTAAGTGAAATTAGACCATTCTAATAAGAATTATATCTTGCTTTGACGTTAGTACGTGTGTAACGTTACACAAAGAAATAGTTATGAAGCTGTGTGTATATTGTACGAATAAGTTTTTTTTACATTAGAATAACTTTATAAAGTTAATGTGAAATACACTGAACTCAAACTATAAATAGTTTAAGTATAAACACTAAACTCAAACTATAAATAGTTTAAGTTCATTACGCTGTTTTGGCATTATATAATGGTGTGTTATAGTTTTGTAGTTTTTATTTTCGTAGTTTTGTTTTTTCAGTTTCAAATTATTTATTTTTAGACAACATAAATCCATACAAGGTTAGGTTTTTTAAGCATCAAGTTGGACAATAAGATTTTTTGCATGTGTGAATAATAAATCATGAGTTAATGTCATAAGGTTGGTGGTTAAAACTATTGCTAGAGAATCTTAGATGAATACGTGCCCAACGCAAACTCGATCGATGTTTTTTTATGATCGACTAGGAACGCGTTTCACCATAATTTCACGAGATGAAAACTGATGATGAGGTTTAACGTGCACGCGTTCCCATATTATTTTTCGAGTTATTGGCAAAAAAACAATAAAATGCAATTTTAAGCCTCCACCAAAGGGGAGCAGGGCAAATCTCAAAGGTCGCCTGATAGGTTTTATTATCAGATACCAAAATGCACGATTTTCACCTATAGCTAGACCTCTACGATTTTTTTTTGGGTCGGCAACTAAGTTCCCGCCGCTTTTTAAAAGTTTGTTTTTTAATAAATTTAACAACTAATTAAACAATAATGTATTCTACGTTTAACAAGATTTTGAATTTGTCGTTAGTAGAAATCAACACTCGTTAACGTCTCATTAAGATTATTGTTTTCGTTTAGTAAGATTTTTTATATTTTTCCTAAATAAATAATACTCTTAGTATTTTGTCAAAAATCTAATAATATTACTATGTAATCTGTTGTTTTTTTTCTAAACGCAAACATTACAAGGGGAAAGTGCCATCGATATGAACTGTCCTTTATAAATTCCTTTGTTAAACATTTAGTCCTTTGTATTACCCCATTGTGTTTTCTTTTGCGTTAAGTATAACTTTTTTGAAAATCATTCATATATCATTTTAAGATGCTATATAAAAGAATCGATAAAAATGCCTATTTAAATTGGTGCGCATATCCAAGAGAAAATTATTTTTACAAACTACAAAATATTCAATTAATATATTTTTTATAATTTTAAGATCAGAAGTAATAGTACTCTTACTCGTGTTTATTTCATTTAAAATTCCTCATATATTTTTAGGTGGATTCAGTAAATATGTAGTGACAAAAAATTCGATTTTTCCATTTCAACAATCAATGAACTAATTATACATTTTTTGAGTTTCATCAATAGAATGATATCGTAACTTCAGTGAGCTGTAAGGATCCCAAAAATTGTTGTGCCCAAAGTTACTGGGTAAGGTGTTCAAACAGTTGCTCAGTCAATGCAGATTTTAGAAAGGTAGGTGCTGCACTTAATATTTTTCCAACAGATATTGAGTTATTACTATTTTTGTTTTAAAAGGATTGACTTTGTCGAATTGACTAGCTCAAAAACGATGACGTTTTCACTAATAACAAGTTTTCATATTCTGACAGGCCACGGTCCAAGCTGTCATCTCCACATGTGTACCGAACTACTTACCGTTACTTAGTTAGACCTGCATGCATAAAATATACCCATAATATACTATAAATAGGTATCTATGTAAAAGATAAAGTTCATGTCAGAAGGACTGTTTGAGTATTTATTACTGTTATATATGCGAACAAGGGATACAACCAATGATAAGGCTAGTTAAATGTACATTGAATTTATTACCTTATTAAAGCTAGAGGCGTAGACGTAGCTACGCACACATATATATACACATTGCATTACACACACATGCATACACATATATAACATATATAACAACCCTTCCCCTACATTTTACAAATATTTCTTATAACTAATTTTAGGACGAGTACGTTTGGGTTTGGCGTGTACGTCATGAGAGACCGTTTCTGCAGGGGCACCAGTTGTTAGTTGGCGAGTATCTGTCTCGCGAGATTCCCCTTTCTCAGCTAAAGATGATACGACAGGACTCGAACCAGTGATCGTTGCGGCAGAAGACACGTAAGATAGCGTTACGTCGATGGATCTCATCTCCTCGCGCTTGCGGTGGTTAGGGTCTTCTGGCTGTTCGGTAATAGAACTTGCCGGTATGTCTGGTAATACGTTTGGGTCCCACACGTAACTGCTAGCGGGTTGAGTGCTACTGACATTGGAGTAACTTTTGTGGGGTTTGATTTGATTAACATGCCTCGTGGTCTCGATGTTTAAATCTGGGATGTATATAGAATACATGACGTTGCCAATTTTTTTCCTTATGATGCCCTCAACCCATGTAAATGTATTATTGTCTGTATGCTTTTTAATGAGCACTTTGTCATTCATTTTGAACTCGAAACGATTTTTTCCTTTATAATATTTTGCCTGTAAGGACTGATTATGTTCTACGGTTTGAAGGAGATCTTTGGATGATGATGCGATAGGTGAGGGGCTTAATAAGTCAAGTCTAGATCTCAGCGGGTGTCCGTACAGTATTTCAGCGGGGGACTTTCCTTTGGTGGTGTTCTTTGTGTTCCTATAATCGAATAGGAATTTTGAAATTTTTGTTTGGAGATCTTTTTTATTGGAACTGGATAAAATTATAGTTTTTAACCCATTTTTTACAATTTTTACAAAACTCTCGGCTTGACCGTTGCTGGAAGCATGATAAGGGGCTGTCAATACATGCGATATACCATTTAAATTGCAAAAATTTTTAAATTCTTGTGACGTGAAAGACGTGCCATTATCACTTACTATTGTATGTGGTATTCCCACGCGAGACATAAAATCATAGTCTCTGAATGACAGCTGTAGAATTGTAAGAAGAATGCATCTGATAGCATTCTACCCATTTGGAATAAGCGTCTACCACTATCAAGTACATTTGAGTGTTAAACTGCCCAAGAAAGTCAATATGTATCCTATAGAAGGCGTGCGGCGGGTAGGGCCAGGCGGCGAGCGGCGCGCGGCGCGCGCGCCAGCCGCTCCAGCGCGGCATCGATGCCGAGGATACCTGGCTTTCACCCAGGAGGCTCGGGTTCGATTCCCGGTACGGGAACCAAATACGCGCGCGAGCCGCCGCTTTCATTTTAACTATCCCAAAGTGAGAAGTGTGTAATTCGTTACATATTATCTCTTGTAAGCTACTGGGAATAATTATTTTATGACCTCTCATCAAACAATTATTTTCAAATGATAATTGAAAACGACGATTAAAATAAGGCTTTAATGAGGGCTCATTTATTTTTCTGGGCCAACCCTTCTGCACAAAATGAATAACTCGCTGTAATATTTTGTCGCGCTGTGTCTCCTCACGCAATACATGTAATGTAACCGGCAGACTACCTTCTGTGACAAAATTAACGTAAGCAGCACGATCAGTTATGATTCCTCCCCCCCACTCTCGCTGAACACCCGCTCTCGTCCAGTGTGGGTACAGGTGCACGCGATAAGTAGTCTGCATTATTATTTTCACTACGAATGTATTCTATTGTATAGTTATAGGCTGATAGAAATAGCGCATATCGTTGTAATCTGTTTGCGGAAATTTCAGGAATGCCTCGGTGCGGGTTAAAAATAGTTATTAAAGGTTTATGATCAGTACGCAAGAGGAAGGGTTCGGCTCGAGCGTAAACATATTGATGGAAGTATCTAACACCATAAATTATTGCTGTAGCTTCCTTTTGGATTTGCGAATTTTTTTTTTCAGCAGGTAACAGAGTTCTAGATGCGTAAGAGATTGGCCTTTCGCAGTCATCTGTACTAATTTGCGATAAGACTGTCCCCAAACCTGTGGGTGAAGCATCCACGGTAAGAATTAATTTTGCATTGGGATCAAAATGTGTCAAAACTTGATCCGAAACAAGCGTGGTTTTAATTTTACGAAATGCTTCATCATGAGCCGGTGTCCAGCTCCATTTTATATTTTTTGCAATAAATTGAAAAACGGATTAAGTGTACTTGAAGCGTGTGGTATAAAGTTACGATAGTAATTTACAAGGCCTAGAAATGATTGTAATTCTGATATATTAGTTGGTTTAGGTGCATTGATAATAGCTTTAATTTTTTCAGGTGATTTTCTTAAACCATTTTTATCTATAATATATCCTACATAGCATATTTCGTTCTTAAAAAAATCGCATTTGTTTTTTTGAACAGTTAATCCTGCATCCTGCAATCTTTGTAATACTTTAGTTAATCGTTCTAAATGCTGAATTTTGTCTACTCTCGTAACACATATGTCGTCTAGGTAACGTAATACACCATCTAAACCCGCTAGTATACATTCCATAGCACGTTGGAATATTGCAGCAGCGCTAGACAGCCCGAACACCATCCTAGTAAATTTAAACAGACCACGATGAGTGTTGACACAAGTGAAGTCTTGTGATTCGTCAGATAATACAAATTGATTGTAAGCCATAGACAAATCTAACTTAGTAAATTGTTTGCCTCCATGTAATTTGGAAAATAATTCATGAATTGTGGGTAACGGATGCTTTTCAATTATAAGTTGTTTATTCAAACTTACTGAGTAGTCGGCGGAAATTCTAACATTTCCATTAGCTTTTAAAACGGGCACAATTGGTGAAGCATATTCTGAATGTTCGACGGGTTTCAGTATACCTAGTTCCAGTAACCGATCTATTTCTTTGTTTATTTTATCTTTTAAGGCAAAAGATCTCGCTTTAAAATATAACGGTTTGCAGTCTGGCTTTAGGTATAACTTAATTGTATATTTATTGAAACAACCAAGAGTGCCAGAAAACAATTTAGGGAATTTTGAAATTAATTCGCCAACAATGTGTTCGTTAGATTCTTGGCAGTAATGGACGCTTAATGCAGGTGATAACTCTAATTTGAAATTACGAATAAAATCTCGACCAAGAAGGGGTGGCCCCCCGTTCCGTACCACATGTATGTTGTGAATGAGTGTGCGTCCAAGATAGGATATAGGTAACCGCACACACCCTATAGTCTCGATTTTACCCCCAGTGTAACTTAGTAATTTTTTATTAGTAGCTGACAATGGCACGTTACCAAAGTTAGACCGATACATCTGTTTAGATATAACACTGACCGCCGAACCGCTATCTATTTCGACCTTTATTAGTACGCCACCCACATTTATGTTTTCTGTCATGGGCTCTCCCTTGAGGCGTCTAATGTTGAATAAGGACTCACCATCACTACTATCGTCATCATCATCCACATCATCCTTTTGAACGTATTTAATCGACGACGATGAACACATTTTACGTAAATGTCCCTTTTGACCGCACTTTTTACACTTGTATTTACTGAATTTACACTGAGAGGCTTTGTGGTTTAAATAACCACATACACTGCACTTTTCACGTTTATTTGTGATGCTGAACACGCCGGTGTCTGATGCAGTGGTGGCTGAGTTGACCGGCAATGACCCAGCAGCGTTACGTGCACAACGTACGCTTTCCGCAAGCTCCACGGCCTTTGCCAAGGTCAGATCTTGCAGATCTTGTGTGAACAATTTATCCCGCTCATGTCTCGCTACCATACCCATGACAAATTTATCAAGTATGGCCTCTTCCAAATTTTCGAAATTGCAGTGAGCTGCTAGTCCCCTGATTCTCGCTGCCCATTGAGTGTGACCTTCACCCATCTGTTGTACAGCAGAGTAGAACTGATGCCTTTCAGCAAACACGCAGCGTTTGGGCGTAAAATGGTCGTCGAGAAGTTTTAAAATTGCTTCAAAGTTTAACTCCTCTAGTTTGAGTGGCAAAGCCAAATCACTTATCAATTTGTAGGTCGTTTCACTGAAAGCGCTGAGTAAAATAGCTCTTCTTTTAATACCCGCTTTGTCCGTTTCAACAGAAATATCATTGGCAATAAACCACTGTAATAATCTTGGTTTGTAGGTGTTCCATTCTTGGTTAGGGTGATCAAATGTAGATAATATTGCAAATGTTCCAGACATATTCGCGAAAGTTCGATCGTCGCCAGTTGTTATATATGCGAACAAGGGATACAACCAATGATAAGGTTAGTTAAATGCACACTGAATTTATTACCTTATTAAAGCTAGAGGCGTAGACGTAGCTACGCACACATATATATACACATTGCATTACACACACATGCATACACATATATAACAATTACATTATTCAATATTATTCACTTAAAATATAATATTTTATAATATTATACGCCTAATACATCAGGTTATCCTATTCATGAGAGAAAATGTCGCTACGGCGCCCGTACGCCGCCGTCAAGGTTTAATTTCCGCTTCAAGGTGTGTATATGTGATGTACATTATGTATTCAAATAGACAATATTGGATCGTTTTACGGAGTTATGACCTACCTGCCTGTTTTAATCTATGAGACTTTATAATCAAAGTCTCATAGATTTCTCAAAAAGGAAGAGGTTGTTAATTTGCCAGAATCTTTTTTTAGTGTATATCGATGTCTCCGCCATTTAGGCACGATTTTGATAATTCCATTTTTATTTGAAAGATTGTATGCTCACGGTGATCCCATGGAAATTTGGTTAAGATCTTATGATCGAATACTGATTAAACTGAACAGTTTATACATATACATATTTTGATCAATGGTACTTTTTTTTTTATTTAATATAAAAAACAAATGTAAATGTATTTAATATTGAAGATGACCTCGATAGCGCAGTCATTTAGTTGATGAATCCAAGATTGAAAGGTTCTGGGTTCGATTCCCGGTCGGGTCAATTTAGAAGACGAATTTTCCTGGATTGTCTCGGGTCTGGCTGTACTGGGAGACGCCCCCAGTAGTCGTCTTCTGGTTGTTATAGCACAGAGAATGCAAACCCAGTGGAGTGCCTAGTAGCTTCAGAATATGGCAAGGCCGATATAGGTCCATGTTCTTAATTAATTAATTTTGTAAAAGTATAGGGAAGGCCAAAATATTATAGATTACTTATAAATCATGACTTTGGTGCAACCGGTGGACAAGAAGAGACAAAAGAGATCGCTCTCCGCGTTGCTTTTCAACTATAAACAATTATTTTTATAATACTTTGCTATTAAAATGTACGCCTGTACATTTTAATAGCAAAGTATAAATTATAGTTTATCAGTTCTTAACATAATATTATGTCTCAATTCGTTGTTTACCCAAATTACTAAAAGAAATCACTGTATTCATGTGTTTTTGTGAATTCATGTGTCTTTTATGGCGCCAGTATAGTTTTTTAATCGTCATAACCAGTACGATTCTAAATATTTTCATTTGAATAAAATATACAACACCGATAATAATAAGTAGTACCACCCACAGAATACATTATATGGTACGACCTATAACTTGATGGGAGAACAAATAAAAATCCAATGAGTTTCGTAAAGTGATATATTAAATTGTCTTTTATGTGAATTACTAGTCAGAGAAACACACATTCGATGAGTTACATAGCTTTGTACACTGATTTATTGTCTCTTATGTAATTTACTAGTCGAGTAATTAGGTGTAGGGTTTAATGAAACAAATAGTAGTTTTTTCTATGCAAAGTTCAAAGATTTTACATTTTCTATGCCGATTAAAACTTGTATAAACTTTAAATCCTCACAATGAACAACTTATTGGATTTATTATTACAAATTAACTCGCTTATGATAGAAATTCAAAAAATACTTATCACTCGTATCACTCACCGGTTCAAACAAATAAATATTACGTAAAAACAATGAAGTTGAATTGTATTCGTATTCGTATCGTATCTCTCAATCTGTACGAAGTTCAGTATGAAATCCTTTTTGCTTCATAATTAGTATGAAGCGAAAAGTCCGGATTTCATACTCCATACTTCCCTATACTAATATTATAAATGCGAAAGTCTGTGTTTGTCTGTCTGGTACGTTTTTTATGAAATTTGGCATGGGGATAGTTTGACAGCAGGGGATGGACATAGGCTACTTTTTTAATCAAAAATCTACCCCTAATAAGGTGAAAAGGCGGAGAAACTTTATAGGGGAAATGTAAAACCGCTGAACCGATTATGATGAAATTTTCTAAAATCTATCCCTAATGGACTGTAAAGGCGGATTAAACTTTATAGGGGAAATGCAAAACCGTTGAACCGATTATGATGAAATTTGGTACGGAGATATTTGCCCGAAAACAAACGTAGGCTACTTTGGTTTTTAAAAAATTACACCTTTTTTGGTTTTTTATACATATATGTGACGTCATCATAAGTCCAATATGGCGGATGCTCCATTATAGAAAATAACTTTTTTGTTCAACACTAACAATATAGGTATCAAATGAAATGAAATACCCAGGGGAAGGTTTCCGTAAATGTGACATCATCATAAATCCAATATGGCGGATGTTCCATTACAGGAAATAATTTTTTTGTTCAACACCTACAATATGGGTATCAAATAAAATAGAATACGCAGGGGAAGATTTCCGTATATGTGATGTTATCATAAATCCAATATGGCGGATGTTCCGCGGTAGGAAATGACTTTTTCAAGACCTCCAACAATACGTGTATCAAATTTTCCACGCGGACGAAGTCGCGGGTACAGGAAGTATTATTTATGTGTCTAATTTTAGAGGGCGTTCATCGTTGTCAATTTCATGTTTTCGTTTATGTCAGCAAAGTTGCTTTAATGACAGATAAAGAAACTTTGCCGATAAGTAAGATTACATACAGGTCGAAATAACTTAGAATAATCCTTTTTATAATTATGATGTATCGAGTACGGTACCTATTGGATAAATGATACCCGACTTCAGTAAAGGTAGGTAGGTACTTTTTGGTACTACTCAGTATGGTATACTGAGTATATATATATAGATTTTATTGGACTTGAGGTTAGTAGATTTGACTTCATAAAATTTTTTTAAAGTCGCTTACTTGATTAATTACTTTAAAGTCGTCCCAACTGAGAATTGAAACAGAGACCTTTCGTTTACTTGACTTTAGTTACTTGGGATTGTGCAACTTGTCTAGATTTTTAATGTGTTTCTTGAAAATAATATCTACTCAATTGTAATAATTGATCGGCCATTTCGAAATTGAGCGACGATATTCAGATACCGTAATTATAAAATATGCCTCAATATTGTTCGCAAACTACAGAAATTCAAACTACGAAATTTCGGTTAAAATTGTTTTTAAAATTTTTGAGTACAGTTTGAACGAACTGATGAACATGAAAAAGTCTTGGTTGGCTTTCACCAACTATTTAAACTCGATTTAAGGATTTCACATCTCACTTGCACTAACTATTAAATCGTTGGTGCAAGCGAGATGTCAAATCCTTAAATCGAGTTTAAATAATTGGTGCAACCCACCCTCAGAGGTGCAGCAAAACCGTGGCAGTCCCGACAACACCCTGAAGTGACGTTATACTGGACGCGCAGGTTGCTGTACCAACCTACTATTTTTTTTTCTTTCTTTATAGTATGGCACAGATTAGTGCATTTGCCAATGTCACGTATTAATAAGAAGAATCACAAGTAAATTACTTTTTTCTTATCGTAAAACTCCTACAGTAAAGTGAAGTAAAAAATCTCCCAAAAATGTAAAAAATAGAAAACATAAATAAAATGACAATCTCACATTTCCCGTTCCCGCCAAAAAGTCTTAACCTACTATTATTGTTGGCTGTATGCCTTTTTATAACTATCACTCACGCGTCTGTCCATTTGTTGGTCTGTCACAGTCGATCTCATCTATGTGAAACAGTTCGTAGACTCGACTGTCTTTGTCGACAAACATGAATAGCAGAGGAAACTACTGATAGTCATGGCAAACTGTAGGAGCCTAGATGGATGAGTGTCCAGTGATTTGAGTTCAGAAATGCCAACATAGCCTACTTTAAATAATTTCCTAAAATAATATTTGTTTTATAATTACTTGTAACATCGTAGTTGGATGTATTCAAAATACCAACTATATTAAAATCAATTTCATAGATTGTAAGTCCAAAGTTACTGTTCAGCCTTACAATGTGTGTAGGTACTGTCTGAAAATTTTCATATATTTTTTAATTTTCTTTTCTAATCAAAACTTGTCAAAACTCCTGTCTAAAAAAAATTATATTGAAAATTATAACTTCGGCCATCTTTCAGCAAATTTTAAATTTATTTGTAATTCTTATTGTACTTATTTAAATACTAGCCGTTGTCCGCGACTTCGTTCGCGTGGCCTTCAATTTACGAAATTAAATAATTCAGAAACCTTTTCGGGTGTACGCAGAACAACTGTACTCACAAGTTCCATCACAATCGAACGAATGATTTAGGAACACATAGAGGACCAATGATGTTATAATACAAAAGAGGTAGATAGGTTACGTTAGTACTAAACCAAGTAAAATATTTTCCCGGTTACAACGTTAAAAAGTGAGACAAATATACATTGCACTGCGTCGCTATGCAATGTAAAACTTAATTGCATTTCAAAGTAACAAATCACACTCTAAATCATTGTGATTGGTCAATTTCAATTTCTTACTAGATTTTAAGCGAATCCGTGACTAATTCATAGTATATTAGTAATTAATGCAACAGAACAGACATTTAAAAAATATGTGATTGATACCTAATGGGATTAGACAGTAAAAAATGATGTTTGCTCTTTTCGAATTTCGTTTTTCTTGAATCATGTACATGAGAACAGATTTATTTAAAAAGATCGCCAATGTCTTTTAATTATAAATTTGAAAATGATGAAAATGAAACAACTACTATCATATAAAATGGATATTATTTTTTATTATGCATTTATTATGAAAGAAAAATGTAGCAATTATTATTTCTAATTACCTTCAAATAAATTTAATTATTTCTTTTGCCTTTTTGATATTTTTTTTCATTTTTATGCATGGAATGAAGTCGGACATTGAATTGTATTTTTATATTATTGCTTTTAATAAATGTAAACGATGATTAAAACTGGGTGGCTGCGTGACCACATGGTCGTATATATTATAAAAAACGTTTGGATTATTAAAAGATTTTTCAATTTTCAATTTAGAATTTTGAATGTGCAATAGGCGTTGCATGACATTGTTGGTTCTGTAACATTACTTTTCATATTCTTTGACTAAGTCCGGGTTGGCTAATTAGCAAAGTTTTGGGGTGCCACTTTTCGAGTGCATGTAACTCATCTACCTCTTTTGTAAATATAACATCATTGTAGAGGACAAACAAAAATACATTCATTTTTATATGTGAGACTAGCCATTGCCCGCGGATTCGTGTTTTTTTACTGAATAAAGAGTTCAGAAACCTTTGCGGGCGTACTCAAAACAAATCACCAAATTTCATTACAATCAATACAACTACAGTACATGCAAGGTATATAATGTACTGTATTTCATATTATTACAAACTATACATAATATTATTATATTTATACTACTATATAAATCTATAGCGTCTGTCTGTAATCTGTATGTACAATTTTTTTGACAAATTTCGTGCCAAATATTCGTTTTAAGATTCCACTGACATAAATTCTACCCATTGTACCATTCAATATCGTACGGGAAATGGTAAACCTCGGTTATGATAAAAGTTGGTGCGCTGATAGACTTTTTTATCAAAAAGATATAGGCTTTTTTTTATTAAAAAGAGGCCTCTATCACTTTTTATCAAAAATCTACTTCTAAAGGGGTGAAAAGGGGATGAAACTTTGAATGGGAAATTCTAAACCGCTACACCAATTATGAAGAAATTTGGTACAGAAATAGTATGTGCCCAAAGACTCACATTGGGTAGACCTAGTAGGCTAGACAAAAAAAACCTTTGTACACATACACATCTACTAACCCAAACCGGGAGAGCCGCCTTTTTCGCGCGGATGAAGTCGCGAGTACAGCTAGTAATACATATAAACTTACATGTTTATATGAATGGTATGTATGACCAATATACTGTTTTCAATGTGTATTTATTTTTGTATAGTTATTTGTGATTCACACACATTATATTTTGTTTTTATAAATCTTTCCTATCGCAGGTCTGCTGAAAGACATATTATTATGAAACTAGCTGACGCTCGCGACTTGTCTGTGGTTTTCTCCCTTCCACAGAATTAAAGCTATCACCATACCAAATTTCATTGCAATCGGATGAACGGTATGGCAGTGCATAAGATATGTACAAACAAACATTCATTTTTATGTATTAGATAAGTAGTAACTTTTAATGTAAATTTAATTCAACGTATCTTTTAAATATGTATATATACATAAATATTTAGATAAATAAATAACTATTACATGACAAATATAACGTAATGTACAATGTAAGTATACCTTATATTGTACATTAAGTTAAGTTCATACGTGATAAGGACAATCAGATTTGAACTTGGAGCCCGCTTTATCAGACAACGATAACGACTTTCAAATCTATTTGGTGAGTTTCTATTGGTAACATAAATAATATTCAAACAAACAAGTATATATGGTTACCAACCAAAAAATAGATTAGTAAGTATTTACTTTAGTTTAATTTCAGAGATCAAAACACTTGTTTCAATCGTTTTCCCAAAGACTCGTATATTTTCGTCGCATATGGCACCACGCTTGCTTGTAATAATTTTAAAATAGTGGAATAAAAATACTGTATAAAGTTGAATGTGGTATAGTATCACATACGTTCACCCTTCATTCCTTGCGAAGTTGATATTGGTCTTTATGTTTTATTTTTAGGCAATGTTTTACAGTTTTTTAACAACATTATGTCAAGAAATAAGAACTTTAATTTTTCGAGATCATAGTCTATCAAACACTATTATTTACATTGAAATTAATTCAGTTACTTCTCATTGAATTTCAAACAAACAAACACACAAACAATCTTTGTTATGAAATCAAAAACGTTTAGTGAACATGACTCAGTTACAGTTTTATAATAGTTATAATTTGCTTGGAAGGTATAAATGAATGAACAACAAAGTCATATTAGTGATGGTTGGTTTAATTACGAATGTATCATTATGAATACGAGTTTTAACTTTTTTAGATCGTTAGTGGCGCTTTCAATTACTACGAGCTTCAATCTGTAATGCTTTGTAGGCTAATCATCAAAGTAGTTAAATGGCGAATAACATCATAGACTTCAAAATAGTTATTGGCATTTGGCATGTTAAATATCATTTGAATAGACATTCAAATGATATTAGGACTCGTTTAAAAGACTTAAATTAACTTGTTTATTACATATTAATATTGGGCTAAAGTATTACAAGTGACACCCTTGGGTTAGTACTCGCTCATTTATAGCCTATGAAGGAGAGGAGGGGACAAGCCCCAGTTCCTCTTTTTGACTAACCATTTACATTTTTATTACAACTGATTTTTAATACTTAACATCCCTCCACCACTATTTTTAAAACATTTTTTATAATCTACGAGCGCATGATATCATCTCTTTGAAATCAACTTTGCCTGTGTCTCAGACGAGAAAGACATATCATCCGACTCATTAACTTCCATTATGATTATGCTAAGAAATTTGCTGCATGATTATTACAGCCAGCCAATGCGTAGTATAGTGCGTAGCCAGCCTCTAAAGACCTAGATGGGGCCGTAGTTTCATTGCCAGTCTCCTCCGTAACCGGTGGGATTATTACTTAAAAATTAGCAGACAGCGACAGCCACGTGGCCATTGCGCGGCCGGTGAGTAATTGTAATAAGAAATTGGAATCATGTATAACGATTACGTGTCTGTTCCGCCATTACCGTAAAATACACTTTTCTCGGTAGATATGTGGGGTAGCACTACGTACAAATTACATTATTAAATCATCCTTTAAATATTTATATGAATAAAAGGGAGTGCAAGAAAATAGTAGAACAATATTTAAAAGCCAAAACCTATGACGAAGTAGAAAATATATTAGAAGTAGACAGTTAGCACTTAATTAGTTTTAAGTTACTCTGTTTTGTTTTGTTGTTATTTAGTAATACATTAATATAAGCACTAACATATAATAAGCTAAACACCATGCCTAAGATACAGGTAAATACTTACCTAGTTAAGGCATGCTACTAACACTAGTCTGCACAACGTATTAATTACATTATGTATTAATTAATACCTACTAAATGTTAACCTGTACAATGTGTTCAATTAGAATAAGTTATATTCAGAAATAAAATTATACGAATTCTCGTTTTGATAGCAGATATCGTGAGATATTGGGCTGTCGCATGCTGTTTGCATGTTAGGTAAAAAGGTGCGGTATCATTCGTGCGGCCACATCTGGTAACGGCAGTATAAATGATGGATTTTTAGTTCTTTGGAGAGACTGATGCTGTTTCCTGCTCCACAAACTTCTCTCCTTCATGTTTATAAATATGATTGGCGTGTTTCTCTATTTGGCATTCGTGTTCCGGAATACGAAATAAATTAGCAGCGGCTTCGAATTTGTTGTTAATAACACTGACTTCATTGTGATTTCTAACTACGAGTTTTAACTATAACTATTTTGTCAATGTTAAAAGACATGATATGCTTTGCTCACCTTTACAAGGCTCGTACTGCAAGAACTGTTCATCTTTAACAACTTTATCAAGTGATGTCTCGGAGGGCGAGTGGTTGTCAGCGCCTAAGCCAAATCTGCGCTGTAATTTATGATCGAATAAAATTACTAAAGATCTGTCTGCAGTTGAATGATTAGAGTTTCAATATTCACGATAAACATTTCTTGTCTTAGTTACAGGAAAGGTAAACCTTTAATTGTATTTCGGCTTCTTACAATCCTACCTAACTTAAAAGTTGAGGCTAATATCTTTTTTTTATCTCGACGTTTCGACCGGATTGCACCAATCGTGGCTACAGACAGACTGATGAAGATGAGCTGACGATTATTAGTTGACCGCGATCTTATTCCATTATAATGGGGAGTAGTTATATTTTATTTTTTCCACTAAGAGTGCAAAAGTCCAATAAATTTGGCAACACGAAAGATGTTTCGTATTCCTATGCATGTCGTATGAATTAAGAAGTGAAGATTTAAAAGTTGCTAGAGATCATTGGGGCCCGTACACTTTCTACGATGCCGTCTGTATCCTAAGCATCTAAAGTTGCTCTTGACGTATAAAATCTACTACTACAGCATCTGATGTTGTCTGTTGTGCCCTTATACACGCGCTGTATGCAAGAATATTTTTTTAAATAGCTTATACATACTATTAGGTCAGCCATCACGTATGCCGAATACAAACCACATAATGCTTCATCCTGCGCTGTAGCATTAAACTTGCAGTGGATAGCTAGAGTCCTTATGCGCTACTTAGTCCATGAAAGCCTCGCTGTGATGTTGTGTAACGATGTCAAACTTGTACCTTGCAGCGAGTACTAATATATAAATACTGCTTGAATCCTTGAAATATTAAATTCGTTGCCGCAGTTAAAATGATTATGCATTATAGGGTGTGAAGAAGGAGTAAAGGAAGTTCGCAGGTCTCCATTCCAGTTTCTGATTAGTCGCTTACATTTATTTTATTTTAAATAAGTTACACAATAGGCTTAATAATAATTTGTGAATGTATACAAATAAAAATTGTATAAATTCCTAATTCTGAAAAGCTTAAATTTGTGGTGTAAATTTCAGGCTGATTACGCTTGGATTTAAGTGTGTGTTCCCTATACCACAACCGCACGATGTTCGCACTCTTCTTCGTTCAATGAGGAAATGGTTGTTGAAGTGTATAATTCATGTTGCTACTTGGGAACTCGTCGTCTGCAGTCTTTTCACTCACTGCTAGAATTAGGATCGCATAATATGTAATAAATACATAGATTACTAGGTTCGGTAGACGCCAATGACTTCAAGTTCGCCTTCAAATTCACGTAAAATACGTTACGTGTTGATGTCGTCTGATTTGATTAAATTTTTCTGTGACGAAACAGACATATAAACTATGTACATAAAAATATGTATGTCTTTTTTGATGTACAATTTTGAGTTTACGTTTTCTCAACGGAGAAATGAGGTAAATGCTCATTAAAAATTTTTTCCCAAAACTCTATCTCTTCTTTGTCCGGATGAGAGCCCGGTACCAGTGACTCGCCTATATCCAAGTAATTTTCAGTATCTAATTTATACGGACTCCATTTTACTCCAAGACTGTCATCTGGTGTGGGATTCCTGAAAACAAAAATAGATATTAGATTCTGATACTTGCTATAATTAATAATAATAATAATAATTTATTTCAGGCTTATACCCAGAGATACCTATATTATAATACAATATGCTATACAATAATACAATACAGTAATAGTTGCAGTATGTAATAATAATAACAATAACATCAATAACATTAATAAAAATAACATTATGTCAAAAATAAATTAAAATTATGTCACACAGGTAGAGTAATGTAGTAATGTAGTATAGTTTTATCACATCTTGTCAATTTAACATGTCCAAACAAATTATAAATTATCACATTAAAATGTTCATCGAAAATATAAAAACTGTCGTAAATATTCCTAATTATTTTGTTCAGAGACGCACTAGCACGCTCCTCAAAAGACGCTCTCGCGTTCCTCATTACCGCGAAGAAGTCGTTCACCCTGTTCTCGGCAAACATACCAGACGCACCATACCTCCAGGGCAGGCCCATCATTCCTCTAAAGGCGTTGTTGTATTGTACTCTTAATGTGTGAAACGAGCGCTGCGTAAAAGAGTACCAAAGGTGGCAGGTGTAGAGCCCCTGACAGTATGCCTTGAACAGAGCCAACACAGTGTCACGTGAGCCACGCGAGAACCTCTGCGCCAACATGTTAGCACTCGCGGCGAGCGCCCGCCTTTGTCGCTCAATGTCGTCATCGTCCCGCAGTGTCTCCGCGACGACATGGCCCAAGTATTTAAACTTAGATACTACACTGATTTTAGAGCCGTGTAGATACACGGGAAGGATATTTGTCGGGCCTTTCTTATGTTTAAAAAGTAAATAAGTTTAGACAGAATTAGTCCAGAATTAAGCAATGAAAAGAAGTGTCAGAATTATGGTACTTCAGCTACATTCTCTCTATCCTACATAAAGACATACTTTTATTATATTATGTATCATATTTGATTTAAAACTCACCCATATTTTACGAAATTAGTCCATAGTTTAGTAACATTTTCTATCAGTTTGAAAACTTCTGGATTGTTTTCAACATTTTGATTCATAACTTTAACAGGGAACATGTAAAGAACATCGTCAGTGTGGCATGTCACTGGTTTATGCTTAATAAGTTCCTTTCCTCCTAATAAGTCGACCATGAAGTTTCTTTCAGATTTGCATGTGAATTTATAAAAATATAAATCATTCTTGCCATTTTTCGCACAAATCTTTTGCCATAAAGTTATGCCGTGTACAAACATTTCTAAAGAGTAAAATTTAATCAGCTGATCCACATTTTCTGTACTGATTTCCTCGTTCTTAAAATAGAAGTTTTTAATCTTTTTTCCAACTGCTATTCGCTCGCTTATAGAACAATTGTCTGCGATATGGCGAGGAACGAAGAACTCGTGGAAGTCATTTGCTAGTGAAATGTTCTTTTCTATCCGTTGTGCAAATATCAATGCTAAATTTAATATTCCCTCGTCTGCGGTGTATCCGTTTATAACTTGTACTCCTTCATGAATACCTTTACGTAAGACGTCTATAATATCACCACAGAAGAATGTTTCATTGTCTCCAAATATCTTTTCACTTACAATTCCAAAATTGATTCCAGAATTATCTTGTGCTTTTTCATGAAAAGTTATCGGTACTTGTACAAATATTAATTTCTCCGGAGTCTGAGATTTGAAGAATTCGTACAGTTCTTTGTCGTCCTCTGATTTTAATCCAAGTTTTTTTGCTAAAGCTATCGCCCTTTCTCTTGGGTGTAATGTGTTTGGCCACCAGCAAGTGCTCGTTCCACTTTGTATTATTGCTCTTTTGAATAAGCCCTTAGTCATGGGTGACACTAAGTGAAAAGAGACACTAGCTCCACCAGCACTTTGACCGGCAATCGTAATATTTTCAGGGTCACCTCCAAAACTACTGATGTTATTTTTCACCCACCTTAAGGCAGCCACTTGATCTTTCATACCAGCATTTCCTGGTACATCCTGTGTATTTAAACAAAGAAACCCTAGTACTTCAAGCCTGTAATTTATAGTGACCAAAATAATTCCATGTCTTATAAGAAATTCAGGTCCGTAAAAATCATCATTACCACTGCCAGTGCTGAATCCTCCACCATGTATCCAGATCATGACAGGGAGCGGAGCAATTGGTTTTATGTCTGGAGTATACACATTGAGATAAAGACAATCTTCGCTTCCACTGGGTTCGAATTGTTTAAGCAAAATGTTAATTTGGTAACAGTATGGGCCTAACTCTTTTGCATTACGCACTCCCTTCCATGGCTTTACTGATTGTGGTGCCTGCAATAGATAACAGTTTTATCACAGTCGTTTATTTAGAAATAACTTTCAATACCTTGTCGTACATTTTTTAAGGAAACCGTAAAGTAATTAAATTTTGTTTGCTGATGACTGAAACACTTTTTGAACGACATACCTTCAACGTAAGGTCATCGCCGAGGGTACTGCGTAAGGAAACTGTAGACATATTTCACCTTCTAATATGCCTTCGTTTACTTTCACTTGAACCATTTTACAATTTTTTAATGACACTATTTAATTCAGTAATTTTTGATGTTTATGACGGTTTTATGATTTATTCAGAATAAATAGATTTCAATTACTGTAGAAGGCAACACATGCCGAGTAAAACGATAATAAATACTAGATAAGTTCTAATTTCACTGGTATATTATGTATGTATGAGGCTTTTTATGTTGCCACCTCCTCGACATATATATTGTTATATTTTAATGTAATTATTGTATCATTCCTAATTTGTTAAATAGGCGTAAAATGACGTAACATTGTATTAAACATATAATTATAAATGTAATATATATATGTAGACGTTTATACTATATGTACATACATAATGTATAATAATAATTATTGTATTTTTTTAATGTGTGTACACTAGCCTCGTACATTTCCTTTTCTAATGAGGTGTGCTGGTAAAAATCTCTTAAGAGATAAGCATAATAAAAAAAATTAAATAAGTGAAATTGAGGTTCCCGAGTCCAAGTTCCAGTATGGGAATGTCCAAAGCGTGAGAAAGGCTACATGAGAGAGATGTATGCAAGAAAAGCTAACATAGTGGGTGTGACCTTGGGATGGAGAGTATGTTTCTTGCAGGTTCTTTGGTCACTCCTATTCATGGATTCCCTCAAGCTCAACGTACTATAGAGTGTAATGAATGTTGTGCAACAATAAATAAACTTTGTGAAGATACTACTTTTTCAAAACCTGCCAATTTATTTTGTAGTTTTTCAGTAAAATTCGAACAAACAAACACATAAGTTGGAATCAAAGGAGCCAACAAATTCCGTCCCGTTAATTATCTTGTAACTAATATTGTTAATGTTACTTTATTGTAATATTATAGACGTAGTTTAGATACTGATAAAATATGAACGGCATTTGTTTGTTTGTTATCTTTTGTTTGCTCATAATAACATTTTAGCCACTCGTTACGTAAATAGCTAAGTACTAGATTTATGTGATAAATAATATAAGTTATTAATCAGTTTGGCTATTCAAAGAGGCAATGCTGCCAGTCTGCTGGCTACCTGTCTGTTGTGTTTCTTTTGCTTATTACGAAAAAGTTTTTATTTTCAATATGGCCCTCTTAATCTCATGAATTTGATATATCTGTCATGGTGAGATCGCTAGGATCTCTAAGAACAAGTAGTAATAGATCTGTGCAGTGTCCGTTCAATTGGTGAACAAAAAAAAGCAATTTAACTCACGCAAAAAGTCCATGTTAGTATAATTATGAGATTTTTATTCATTTTTAGTACTGCTTATTTTATAATAATAATAACGCGCCAGACAATACACACCAATCATCTGGTCTTAAACTAGGGTATTCCCTGTATTATGAGAACCAGACGACGACTACTGGAGGCGTCTCCCAGTACACTCAGACCTGAGACAATCTAGAAAAGTTCATATCCTAAATTGACGCGACCGAGAATTGAACCCTGAACCTTCCGCGCTTGGGTTATTTAGTAAGTAAAGGGCGTTCTCCATTGTAGTTTATATGGATTTTGCTGTTTTTATGTTTTAGTCTTATTTTAGGTGTTATCTTAGCACATAGGTACGTAACAGAAATTAGACATCTACTGAAAACATACAAATTATAAATTTTGAAAACATTGCTTTATTGCATACATATATTTTCGAGCACTCGTATACCTAGGCGAAAATTTGTGAGGAGAATAATGTATGTAAGCACCGCGACGCTTGGTGCTTCGTCCTCTCTAACTACCCTGTTAGCGATATGGCGTGAAGATATGTATGTATTTATTTTCGAAAATTTTATATTTTTAGAGGTGATATTTCTTTGGCAGATATTGGTGATAAAGATTGTTCCAAAACTCGATTTCCCGTTTCTTTGGATGAGATTTGATTAATAATTCATCGCCAATATGTATATATTCTTGTTTTACATTATCGTAAACAGGCCAAATAGTACTGAAGGAGTTATCCGGTGTAGGATTTCTGAAAACAGGTTTTTTTATTCAATGTTAACGTTTTTTTCCCTATATTAAAACAAGTACCTAGTCTACGTACCGAAGAAGGTAAAGAAAGTGATATGAATGTTCAAAATAAATGTCGTTCAAATTTTAAAATTACTTTAAAATAGTATATCTTTAGATACCAAAGCTTAAAATAGTAAAGCTATCTGCACGCATATTTTACTAAAAATATATTTGCATGTATTATTACTTATGAAAACTACCTGTATTATTATGTAAATACTTTTCTATGTGTTTGATGATTACATAATAATAATAAGTAATAATATTACTTTAAAACTTTCATTAAGATATGAACAGTTATGATTAATTATTGTTAATATGTATTTGATAAAAAGCGCTGTTATTAGGTTAGATCTATATGGCAATTTCATAAATAAGCTGATGTTATCAGTTTTATCATGATTAATAAATTATTATTTTAATTGATGCGAAATCATAAGTGTAGGTACCTATTTTACAACATTACATGATACATACATATGTAGTATACCTACCCCGTCTTGGCAAAATTGGTCCACAATGATGTGATATTTTGGATCATCTTAAAGCTCTTTGAATTTAAATTCAAAGGGACGTCTTTTATATGGAATAGATATGCAACATCGTCGTAGTGGCAAACTGTTCTCATTCCATGTCTTATGTAGCCAGCATTAAACAATTCCGTAAATACGTTTCGTTCAGAAAAGCAATCAAATATGTAAAAATAACATTTATTTTTCTTGGCATATACCTTTGCTAGTTGTACAGTATCGTATGCAAATAATTGTATCGTGAAAAAATTAAATAATTTATCTGCATTTTTCGGTGTTATCTTTTGTTCCTTTCCTAAGTAATATTCTTTTAATTTTCTTGCAACTTCTAACTGATGTTTTATAGAACATTCTAGTACCATCGGCAAAGGTATGAAGGTTTGTAAATATTTGTTACAATTTTCTATTAAGTTATCAAGCACACTACATATAACTACACCGTCGTTTGTTGTATGTCCTATTACGATATCAACATTTTCATGTATATTGTTATGTATTTTCTCATAAATGTCGCCAAAGAAATATCTTTCGTTATCATCAAAATGCTTCTCATCTGCGATGTTGAATTTGAACGTTAAATGTACACCAGCTTCCTCATTAGTTATGATAGGTGTTCTTATTCCTATTAGTTTTTCAATTGGAACAGATTTAAAAAATTCAAATAGTTCTTTGTCGTCTGTAGAATAAAAGCCTAAACTTTTGGCCAAACATTCAGCTAACATACGAGGTTCAAATGAGTTTGCCCATTGACTGAGATTATTTCCACTTTGTACGATTGCTCTTTTAAATAAACCTTTGGTCATTGGCGATACCAGGTGAAACGCAACAGAAGCTGCACCGGCGCTCACACCGAATATAGTTATATTATCAGGGTCGCCACCGAAGCTACTGATATTTTTCTTAACCCACCTAAGAGCAGCTATTTGGTCTTTCATTCCGGCATTTCCAGGAATGTCTTTAGTATTAAGACACAGAAAACCAAGGACTTCCAGTCTATAATTAAAGGTGACAAGAATTACATCTTTCTTGGTGAGAAAGTCGGGTCCCCAAATGTCACTATTCCCACTTCCGCTGAAAAAACCCCCACCATGTATTAAAAACATGACTGGAAGAAGCTTCAAGTCTTTTATCTCTGGGGTGTAAATATTTAAGTACAAACAGTCTTCTTTACCGTCTAAAACTGATTTAGTTATCAGGTCTTGTTGACAACAGATAGGTCCATGTTCTTTTGCGTCGCGTATGCCAGACCATGGTTTTGGTGGTTGCGGTGCCTAATATCCAAGAAAAATATTGAAAGTTTGAATAGATAAGTTTGATAGACCTAGATTTGTAAGTATTCAAATTGATTCGTTATAATATAGTGACTAATGACCAAAGCAATTGCTAGCTGTTATCGACTGTACTGCTTCATAATGATTTGAATATTCACGTAAAATTCGAAAAATAATAAAAATAATTTGAAAATTCATCATGCGATCGATAGATCTTTGACCATCCAAACTGAATCGATTCCTGGTAACGTCGATGAAAGAAAAGCATCTTTTTTAAATTGTTTTGAAATCTGTTAATAGGTGCCCACTAGATTGTTATGCAATACCCATAGATATACCTAGTGCATAATTTGGAATAAATTTAATTGGTGTATTTATCAGGAGAAAATTTATTAATTATTTACATTTTGGTGCCTGTAAAAAAATAATTTCGAAGCCAACTAGAACCTCATATAGTTTTGTTATTACACCCCACTGACCAGAAAGCCCATAGACGACGCTTTGAGTTTTGTAATGAAACCAAGTGTGTTATGATTATGCATGGCACGGATCGGTGTGTTATAATCTAATGAGTAATGATTCATATCGTAATTGGACGTTGAGTATACGAGAGCGCATTGGCGGAAAGAATTGTGGAAGTGTGTCCTAAGTCGTCGGTGTTATTACTGGTCTGTGTTTTCCTCCGTCCATTCGTCGGCCTCATGTCAATATCCTCTAATTACCTTATTTGTATATTAATTGACATCAGATGTGATTCACTGGTGCGATTACATTTAGTATAAAGTTTATGTTTTGTGTGTAATGGTTAATGTATATATTTATGTATATTTGTACACACAACTGAATGTATAAATATTTATATTTATGTGTAAACATACTCATTCTCAATTTGAATATTTAGTAATAGTTCTATTTTTGCATTGCTCTTTCTCCTTTACCCTAAGGTTACCTGAAAGAGATTGCTTTAGCGATGCGGCCGCCTAAATTGTACTTTTTTCATTATATTTCTATGTACATACATATTTTTACTAGTACATTAAAGTGGATTGTATTTTATTTTGTTTGTATTGTATACAGACATCTATTGATTACCAAAACAGATATACGGAACTCATAACAAATTAGAACGTTTTAGATCCTTCTTTTTTATATAAAATGTGAAATTAAAAATGTGTCTCAGCCCACAGAGGTACAAGATATTGACTTTCAATTGTTACTTCTCAGTAGAATTTGTAAACACTTCATTTACCTCAGACAAAATTTAGAATTAGCTCTAAATATGTTTTAACCTACAACAGATGTAGCAAATATAACATTATTATATACTTCCTAAAAAGAAATTGGAATCATTATTTTTGAAGAAAAAGTTTTGCCAAAACGCAATAATCCTTATTTCTTAGTGAAACGATTATAGACCTTAAAGTTGAATATTTTAATTGCTGCTGCGGAACCGCATCATGTGCATGTCCTGCACGCTTTAGACCCGGTGTTGACCACAAACATAGCTAACTTTATGATGTTGATAATTAACATAACATAACATAACTTCACGCTGTATCCCCAACGGGGTAGTCAGAGAGGACGGAGCGCCAGGAGTCGCGGTCCTTACACACCTCTTTTGCTTCCTCAAATCTCATCATTCTCGTCACACATTTTCGCCTAGGTATGCGAATGCTTTTGACATTTCCGTCTGCTAACACTCTGGCTATTTGATCTTCATAAGTCAGCCTTGGTCTTCCTTGGCTTCTTTTACCACTCACTTTCGCTCTGTATATTTTCTTCGTCAGTCTTTCATCACTCATTCTTTCCATGTGCCCGAACCATCTAAGCATTCCTTTCTACATTTTTACAATAACACTGTTGTGCAACCCTGTCATACTGCGTATCTCATCATTGCTTATCCTGTCAGCAAGCGTGACACCGCACATATTTCTGAGAGACCGCATTTCCACAGCATTTAACATACTTTCACTCGATTTTGGGCATATCCAGGCCTCACTACCGTACAACAAAGTTGGCATCAACACCGCATTGTGGATGGCCATTTTAGCAGTGTTAGATATATTCACACTACCCACTAATGCAGACAGAGTACCGTTCACTTTATTGCCAGCTGCTAACCGTCTCTCCACATCCAACTCACATCTTCCATCCTTCGAAAACGCACTCCCCAGGTACACAATTTCATTCACCTGTTCTAGACATTTTCCATTTACACAAATCACACATTTCGTTTGTACCGCTTCTCTTTCAAACACCAGAACCTTAGTTTTGTTCACATTCATTTTCAATCCTTTTACTTCACAATCTTCTTTCGTGCACGTGACTAGTGTCTACAACTCTGCTTCTGATGGTGCTATTAACACAGCATCGTCAGCGTACAATAGGCAGTTTACCACTGTGTCACCACATCCCCTACCACTCATATTACCTTTCAATCTCTGGAGGCAACTGTCTAAATACAGCACGAATAGCCAGGCAGACATCACGCAGCCCTGTCTGACACCAGAACAGACTTCAAACTAGGGCGACATGTCCCTGTCTATTCTTACACAGGCTCTGTGGTCTCGATATAATGACCTCACAGCCTGCAGTAAGGAGCCCTCCACGCCATATTCAGGCAGAAGACTCCACAATTTCTTCCGCACTACTCTATCGAATGCTTTTTCTAGATCCACGAAAGCGCAGAAAACTTTCCGACCTAAAGCCAGAAACCTCCCCACGATAACGCGAAGCGAGAAAATCTGATCCATACAACCCCTACCGTTCCTGAATCCACCTTGCGCCTCCCACAAATATCTTTCTGAAACGCCTTTCATACGTTCAGTCAATACTTTAGTATAGACTTTACTCGCTAAGCTGACCAAGCTGATGGCCCTATAGCACGCACCGTCTAGGTAGGAACCTTTCCCTTTATATAGAGGTACTATGACTGCCGTGCGCCAGTCCTCTGGAATCTCCCCCTTCTGCCAACAAAGGTTACAAAATGCACAGAAGGCAGGCAGGGCCAGACCCTAGGACCACCATACTTGATCATCTCAGCAGTCACCTCATCAATTCCCGCAGCCTTTCCACATTTCAAACTTCTTATCACTTTCTCAATCTCTTTCATACTAATGGCATCCTCCAGACCCTGGCCCGAGTGTGGCAATTCATTAGAATCGCTCTCAGTATCAGAAACGGAGTCGCCACTCTCATACAGTTCTCCATAGTATTCACTCCATCGCTGCAGAACAACCTTTTTATTTGTAAGCAGGTTGTTTTCTTTCGAACGCACTTTATTCATTCTGCAAGGTGCCGGACCACTTCGGTACTTACGTACTTCTTTCCAAAATAATTTGGAATTTTCCTCGAAGTTGTCCGACATCTTGTTTTCATCTAATACCCTACACCTTTCACGCTTCTCTTTCACTAGTGCCTTCGTTTCTGCTTTCTGCAGCTTATACCTGTCTTTTATCAAATTTTTCATACCACAGTCATTAGTAGCAAGGTAGTCTCGCCATGCTTTATTTTTCTTATACACAGCCACTTTCACCTCATCATCCCACCACACATCACGCTTTTTGCCGTTCCCAATCTTGTTCATTCCACACACTTCTTTCGCAGCCTCAATCATACTATCTCTAAGGTTCTGCCAGCACTCTTCAACATCCTCGCTCATCACTTTCAATCTATCATCAAGCTTACTGGATAATACCCTTTCATATTCATTCCTGGTGGTTGCATCCTGCAGTTTCCAGCTTTTAATGCGGCTAACCGCTGCAGGTTTGGACACTACGCGATGTCGCCATGCTGCGAACAGACCCCTTATTCTGGTTATCACCAAAAAGTGGTCCGTCCCGAGATCGGCTCCTCTATACGCTCTTGTGTCCATTACCTGCTTCTTAAGTCTGCTATCCACCAGGAATAAATCAATCATACTTCTCGCACCCTTTCTTTCCCACGTGTACTGATGGATCCTTTTGTGCCCAAACATGGTATTAGCCACAAAAAGATCCTTTTCCATACACAGTCCTAACACAATCTTACCAGCATCATTCACTCTCTTATCTCCATATTTGCCTAGGATAGACTCAAATCCTGTTCGAGCTGTCCCGACCCATCCATTCATGTCTCCACACACAACAATTCTTTCGTTCTCTTCAACCGTCGCTAGAACTTCTCTAACATTCTCCCAGAACTGCTCTAGTTCAGCCAAACCGACAGAGGACACTGGGGCATATACTGCCAAAACAAAAATTCTTGTCAACCCAATCTTGAGGCGTACCCAGAGCAGTCTGGGATTTACACATTCATACTCAGTCATACAATTAACCATATGAGAGGACAGTAAAACGCCTACCCCTTGGCATCCCCTATTTCCTTGTGGTACCCCTGACCACAAAGCGATGCCTCCTCCGGGCAAGTCGGCAAGTTCACTGCCGCCTCGCTTGGTTTCACTCAAACATAGCACATCCAATCTTTTCTCTTCCATAATATCAATCCCTTCATTCATCTTCTCGTCAATCCCACCTCTCACATTCCACGCAGCTACTCTGCACTCCTCCCTCCACTTCCCGCCGCTAGGTGCACAGCGTGTTGGGTGGCGGTCCCCAACGCCGAATTGCACTCTGCACACACCAGCAGGGACAGACTGGTGTACGTCGCTTTCGGGGGACGCCCTAACATTATCATTGCCGTTGTCCCGCATGGTATGCACAGAAGAGGAATTGCAGCCCTGAAAAGGGCTGGCAGGGGTCGCGACGAGCACGCTTCCTCAGTTGACCCCCAAACAATTATTGACAATTAAACATATTTTTAGGGTTCAGTAAGGAAAATGGCAAGCATGCTTGTAGTTTTTTCAGATCTGTCTGTTTGCTCGTATTTTACAGACGTTTAGTTCCATTATATTTGCAATTACTGAGCTGTACAGAGAAGGAGATTGGTATTCCAAAATAAAAAATCGATAGGTGTTTTCGACCTATTTAAATTTTTCTTGACAGTTTTTATTTTATGCTAAATTGTTATTAACAGGCAATCTCAGACAAATTAAAAGAAAATTTTTATTTAATCTTAGCGGTCAATGCATGTTTGACAAGGTCATGGCCGGTTTCTCCGTTCGTAACATAATTTCAATATTTACAAAACAACTAAAACAACTCTCGACTTCCCCACTATATCAACGCCAATAATTTGTTTTTATATATAAGTACAAGTGTAATATTTAAGATATCGGATTACTAAAATATGTAAGCATAATAACCTTAAACCTCAAATCACCCACAGGCGGTTCTGCATACGGGATACCTTTGAAACTGTAATATTTTCCTCCTAAGACATTATCTACAATCTCTCCTTCTAAGATCCCATCAGACACTTTCACTTGCACCATTTTCTGTAATCACGAAGGCATTTTTCATCGAAATTCTGTAATAAGTTTTATTCACTCAATTTTATTGTACTTACATATTATAAAGCCAGAATTTAGTTTGTAACTTTAAAATACTGCCGTGGCTATTATATCGCTCTCAGAAAGCAGACTGACTTAGCCGACACATAGTGTGCGGTCGCCGCCAGTGACCTTCAGCTAGAATGTGCGTCCAATAGGGTTGGTACCGACATGGAATGGTGCAATTGAATGATATCAAAAGAGATTTAATATGTTAATTAATATTTAATATGTTCATATTTTATTCAGTTTCATTGACAACAAATCCTGTAGATTAAATGGGTCAGGGTTTTTATTTAGTAAGTAGTACTGATAGCGTCAACAGTTATAAACAGTTATATATTTTCGTTCCGTTGGTAGGTACCACAGACAAACTACCCTAGAGACCTGAAATGTTTACGAATTTCTAAGCGAATTATTCTGTCAAGGTTAGAGGAATGAGACGTAAGCGGGCGGCAAGGTAACGTCACGTACTAAATGAAATAGTGATGTACTCGTAGATATCGTATATATCGATAAATACAAGAATTATTTTCATAAGCTTATTTTAAAAATAGAAATAATAAAATATGTATATATAATCAAAACAAGATTCTTTATTTCGAAACAAAAAAATCAAAAATTTGGAATAGAAATGCAAATCAAATTTGTTTGGGTAGTACGTGTTTCTTCTAATGTAAAACTTTTTAACAAAAAATTAAATTGACGAAAAACGAAACTGAAAAGCTTTGGTGGTAGAACTACCCAACCTTTTCGTCTGTATTTATTTTTTTAACCAACTTTAAAAAGAGGCAGATTCTATGTGCGTCTGTATGTTTTTTATGTATGTTCACCGATATCCCCATCAATTGTGTACCGATTTAAAAATTTTTTTTTGTTTGATATACTTCCGAGGTGGTCCCATTTAAATTGCACTGGTATTGAGCTTGGCCTTTGAAGATACACGAAATAATAATTACTAATTATAAGTTTTATTTATATTGATGATACATTTTTATATCATTTCGTTCTATAATTACAAAAGTAGTTAGTTGTAGACCCATCCTATATATTTATTTAGACCAAGGTCACTCAAATTGAATAAAAAAAATTAAGAAAAAAATTAAACCTACTTAAGTAAACACTGAAAAGTATAAAATAACTATCCTTTACTAATTACAACTCCAATATAAAAAAAAATACTTTATACATACGATATAAATACGTATATAATTAAATTTGCTAGTGTTAGTCGACGGAAATGTCAAAAGTACTCGCATACCTAGGCAAAAATGTGTGAGAAGAATGATGAGATTTGAAGAAACGAAAGAAGTATATAAGGACCGCGACGCTTGGCGCTCCGTCCCTCTGACTACCCCGTTAGGGTATGGTGTGAAGATTGTATATATGTATGTACATAATTAAATTTGACGGTTATCAAAGTGGGTTCCAAATTAATGTGCCACAACAGAAAGTCCATTAGTTTGGGAGGCTTGCATCGATTTCAGTAACTGTCGAATTTAATTATATAGGTATTTGTATCGTATGTATAAAGTATTTTTTTTGTTTTTGAGTTTTGATTAGTAAAGAATAGTTATTTTGTACTTTTCAGTGTTTTTTTTAAGTCGGTTAAATTGTATTCTTAAATTTTTTCCGAATTAAATTGAACCCAAAACTCGAGATATACTCTATCCAATAAAAGAGAATCATCAAAATCAGACTACTCTGTAAAATACGCATGGTCGTATACAGAAAAAATTATGCACCGACTTGAGAACCTCCATCATTTTTTCGTCGGTTGAAAAAAGAACGGTGACATCTTTTTAATGATAACTGTGTTTTTTTAATAGAAAAGGTGTATCTCTGTACCAAATTACATCTTAATCCGTTCAGCGGTTAAAAATTTCCCATACAAAGTTTCAGACCCTTTTCACTCCTTTAGGGGTAGATTTTTGGAAAAAAGAAGTATGTTTTTTAATAGAAAAGGTTTTATCTATGTACTATTCTAAATTTCGTCTTAATCGGTTCAGGGGTAAAAATTTCCCATACAAAGTTTCATCCCCTTATTCACCCCTTTAGGAGTAGATTTTTGAAAAATAAAGTAGCATATGTTCACCCTCTGGTGTCAAACTATGTCCATGCTAAATTTTATTAAAATCGGTACGGCGACTTAGCCGTGAAAACCAAGCAGACAGACGGACAGACAGACAGACGAAGAGACTCGCATTTATAATATTAGTATGGATATGGATAGTATGGATTTTCTAAGGATTATACAATTATATGTATAATATTATATAATTATATATTATATATATTATATTATATAATTATATGTTATATATATTATATTATTATATAGTATGGATAGTATGGATGGAACTAGGTATATAATTTCAAAGAGTGGTAGTCATTATAAATTCTCAAAATTAATGGAAAATATATTGATATATCGATACGTTTTTTCGCGTCCCTACTTACACGTGCCATCTTGCAAGAGTGAGGACGCAACATGTAATTATAGCTTGCTAGACAAGGATAAACGCTGACTCAAAGCTACCAGCGACCAGTATAGTGAGAGCTCTGCATTTTTTTTGATATAAATTTTTATTATTAATTTTATAGTTACCGATGAAACGTGATATTAACCTTTTTGAAACTATTTTTACGACTGTCACTACCATACCACTTTACAGCGCAATTTGGCATTGTATACGTAATTTATACTATATTTTTTAAAACAATTAGACACAGGTCACGGATCTGCTTTCTGGTTAATACTAAAGGAGCGCGCGTTTGTGTTTGAAGTTATATGAGCGTTTGTGCGCATCGATGGCAGAAAACGGTGCCCTTTCATTTCCTGTCTTTAGTCTAATTTGTCTGTGGTAGGTACAAACGCGCGCGAGTGTTACTAAAAACAAAAAAAAATAAAAAGCGATGTTATATGATTTTTGTCGAGCAGTTTCGAACCAACGCGAGTAGTAATCACTAAATGCACAGTACAAGTAAGCATACAGTATTCTATCTTCATACAAACGCTCCCAAACGACGCGCTCGAAATCTCGGCATTTCTCGTCAACGTCAATCAAGTTTACGAGCATAATGTTGTTGTCAGTGTATGGATGTTTGAATACATCTATATCGAAACCGGAAATATTTCTCTGTTGTTAATTTGTAGGAAATATATTTTCATAATGATCTAGTTACTTTGCTGCTGATTTTTTATTATACTGCACACAAAATGCATTTTTTTTTGTCCATTTCCACCATACTAACTCACAAACTTTTGAAACTAGATATAAAATACTAGTAAAATTATATAAATAAAAACGTATTAAATTTGCAATAATATAAAATGAAAAGATAATGTGACAATTTAATATAGTACCTATTATCAAATACGTAACCCAAGAAAAACATTCAGTCCAAGTCAGTAGCCCTATTGCGTGTTTACGTACCAAACGACCGTAGGTAATTATCTCTAGGACACTGCCGAGATAGAATACTGTATGCTTACTTGTACTGTGCTAAATGCCACCGTTTACATATTTTTATTAACGTGCTCTTCTGACGCACTCCCCCAATGAGTAAGATAATGTAATCCGGTCATCAAGTGTTTACATTGGCAGGGCATCCGATCACATCTGCAGGATAATAATAAAAATTACGTGGTTCTTGCATCCGACAGCCTTAACCGGCACAGTAAGAATAAAACAGTAATACATCGCGCTTGGTTACCGCAAACGGGCAGGGCCGTCGCAATCACAAAATGTTTTTTTGGTATGAATTAAATTGGTAACATATTTACCATGTATTTTACCAATGTACTATATGAGACGCACATAAAATAAACCGGCCAGGTGATAGTTGAGTTTACAGTAACCTTAAAAGGAAATGGAACTAAACACTAAATACAGTAGGTATATTATCTTGTATGCATGCAGAATTATTTCATTATACTCACATTTAAAGTAGTATTTACTTCTAATGATAATTCATAAATTAGATAAACCAGCTTTACGCGAGTGCATCCAGACTTTAGTTAGTGTGGCAATCAACGCCAAATCGGTTTATATGCTTTAGATTGTGATTGTATACAGGTACTTCGAACGGATTTCAATCTAGCATTGTAATAAAATAATTCTTGATTGACATAAGCTATATACGAGGGCTGCTATTTATGTATCCGGAACTGGCCAGTTACAGAACAATATTAAAAAAGTAATTATAACATTTGAAAATGGAATTCTTTGGCTGAAAATTACAATTTGTTTCATGTAGCTGTCATTTGTTTATCCTTTGTGGCGTCATTTTGAAAATTGCGAGTCTTTATCACCATGGATTTATGTCGTGAAAAATTTCGTGCTATGATTTATTACGATTTTCGACGAGGGCTAACTCAAAAACGGTGCATCGATCACTTCGACTTTTGGGGACGAAGCACCATCGAAAACTACTGTGTATCACTGGTTTAGCGAGTTTAATCGTGGGCGGTCTGTGCTCACGGACGAAGTTAAAGAAGGTCGCCTTAAATCGGTTGTTGTACCTCAAAATATTGATGCTGTGCGGGAACTAATAGTGCAAGATCGTCATGTTATATATCCCGAGATAGAGGCGTGTCTGGGCATAAGTATGACGAGTATATATAAAATATTACACGAACATTTAGCTGTAAAAAAAATTTGTTCGCGTTGGATTCCGCACAACTTGAGAATTGACCAAAAACGGTCTCGTGTCGAGTGGTGTGAAAACATGTTACAAAAGTACAATCAGGGTGCGTCAAAAGCTGTCTATAATATCTACACAGGTGATGAATCTTGGATATACGCGTATGATCCTGAAACTAAACAACAATCAACAGTTTGGGTGTTCCAAGATGAGCCGAACCCAACAAAAGTCATTCGTTCAAAAAGCACTTTGAAGCAAATGGTCGCTTGTTTTTTTTGGTATAAATGGACATGTAGCTACAGTGCCACTAGAGGATCGTAAAACGGTTAATTCTGAATGGCACACGACCATTTGTTTGCCAGAAGTCTTTGAAGAAATAAGAAAGAACAACCGACAACGCAGAATCCTTCTTCATCATGACAATGCTAGCTGCCACATATCGGCCGAAACAACTCGGTATTTGGAAGATCAAAAGATCGAATTAACGGGTCATTCGCCGTACAGCCCCGACTTGGCCCCCAACGACTTCTATTTATTCCCAACCGTGAAGAATAAATTACGTGGTCAATGTTTTTCGAGCTGTGAAAAGGCTGTTGATGCGTTCAAAATGCACGTTTTGGAGATACCTCAATCCGAATGGAAAAAGTGCTACGAAAATTGGTTCCAACGCATGCAAAAGTGCATCAATCATCATGGTGAATATTTTGAAAAGCAATAAAACTATAATAAATGCTATATGTTAGTTTCACTTTGTTATTCCGGATACATAAATAGCAGCCCTCGTATTATGTATTCATCCTGTGCGAATTTGGGATGGGCCGTTGTCTATAATAAAAGAAGAAAGTTTGAAAAACGTTTTAGTTTTCTGCAATGGTAGAACGAATAACATTTAAAGTAAAAGCGTATAGTGTAGTAAATAATAAAAAGTACAGATGAGTAGATCCGGTATTTTTAAGGATAAGTGTAAGTGTCCGAATGTACGTCCAGTTCTGCAGACCTATATCCAGGTTCCGTGTCCGCGGATCTCTTTTAGTACTAAGTTCCGAACCGCACGTGCGAGTGGAGTGTGCGGAGGTGGAGTGGATATTAGCTATACTTGGTGACACGATTTGTACTAGTATTGGTACTGGTGTTCACCCAGTACAGGTAGTATTGCTTATTGTTCTGTTATTTTAAGGGAAACGTTTCAATTTGCACTTAGATGTACAATGTACATCTAATAGTACCGCTAGAGATACGGGTCCGCGTACACATATCTATCCAGACGTACCCATCTATAAAAGAAAGTAGTGTGTAATAAATAAATGTAAATATTTAGTTCCCTGAGTATCGATCATTTTTATCAATAAAAATTTTCTCAGTAGATTAGATTTGAAGACATTATCTTTTCCGTAATTTATGAACGTATGAACGTAACTTGTAAGTAGATACTGAATCTGTCTACCTATTATATATAATATGTTTATTAGCTGTTGCCCAAGACTTCGTCTACGTGCGCACGTCAGTGTCGTTTGGCCTCACTGTACTCTTATAGCTAAGTGCTATAATTCAAGTCAATAGATAATTATTTTTTTCCCATATAAAAATTTTGCCACCCTATTTTACACTCTTAGGGGTTGATTTTGGGAAAATCCTTTCTTATTTTGGCATTACGTCATAAAAGGGAGCTACTAATGTTTTTAAACTTTCACGACTTGTACACATCTTACAATATTTACTAACGGGTCTATGTCGCATTTATACTTTAAGACGTTTCGACCGGATTGCACCGGATCATCCTCAGCAGTCTGCCCGTGACCACGATCGGTGCAATCCGGTCGAAACGTCGGGATAAAATAGGTAACTAGCCTTAAAGTATAAACGCGACATAGACCCGTTAGTAAATATTGTAAGAAGGGAGCTACTGTCCAAATTTCATGTTTCTAGCTTCAATAGTTTAGGCTGGGCGAAAAGTCCGTCTGTCCATCTGCTTCTCTGTTCGTACAGCTTTCGTACTAAGACTATTGGTACTTCATAAACAAAATTTGGGACGTAGGTTTATTTTATGAATCACTATACAACAGTGTAATGAAAGGCTGTGTATTTAAAATACGGAGTTTAATATTAGACTGCAAAATATAAATGTATAATGGATTTTTAATTAATTAAACTTAATTTATTATATGCAAACTCAAAACGTCGTGGGCATGACTTGCCCATTCGAAGCGACGACACAAAATGACACGATAGTACTATCTCGCTCTTACTTACTCTTACTTACGTTGAAGCTCCAGTTCCTGCGCCCTGCTCTGACATCACGTAGCGCCACGTTTGTGTACTATTTCATTCATCATTTCATTTCATTCGGTCATTCTACCGCTTGCGCAACGTATAATTCAATGCCTATTACAAAAGGTAGAGTTTTAAAATTCGTTAGGCATCTATTAGGTAAAACAATTGCATCAATCCTAGCGCTTATAAGTGCTGAAAGCGTACGCGGTACATAGTTTCAAGGTCAACGGTCAAGCGGGATGCTCCCTTCTCTGGTTTATATTTAGCAGGCGCGCTTGTATGAAAATCCGTACACTGTATGAAGCATGAAAATGTATAGATGTATGAACTAGTATTCTGTTTTTACTCAGCAACAGTGTAGGCGTATCGTATCGGCAAATAAATACCGTGTTAGTAAATAAAATTCCGTCGTTCCAACAAAATAAAGGTAAATGTCAGATTTGATTAGGAACCCTTACTAAAATACTAAAAAAGACTACTTTATAAGTAAAAAAAAAACAAATAATATGGAGAATAAATGCAGCGATGAAGTGAATACTATGGAGAACTGTATGAGAGTGGCGACTCCGTTTCTGATACTGAGAGCGATTCTAATGAATTGTCACATTCGGGTCAGGGACTGGAGCATGCAATTAGTATGAGAGATTGAGAAAGTGATAAGAAGTTTGAAATGTGGAAAGGCTGCGGGAATTGATGAGGTGACTGCTGAGATGATCAAATGTGGTGGTCCTAGGGTCTGGGATACCTTCTATGCACTCTGCAACTTTATTTGCAGAAGGGGGAGGTTCCAGAGGACTAGTGCACCGTAGTCATAACACCTCTCTATAAAGGGAAAGGTTCTCATTTAGACTGCGCGTGCTACAGGGCCATCAGCTTGGTCAGCTTAGCAAGTAAAGTCTATACCAAGGTATTGACCGGACCTATGAAAAGTGTTTCTGAAAGATATTTGTGGGAGGCGCAAGGTGATTTTAGGAACAGTAGGGGTTGTATGGATCAGATTTTCTCGATTCGCGTTATCGTGGGGGAGTTTCTGGCTATAGGTCAGAAAGTTTTCTGCGCTTTCGTGGATCTAGAAAAAGCATTCGATGGAGTAGTGCGAAAGAAATTGTTGATTCTTCTGAGTGTGGCGTGGGGGGCTCCGTACTGCAGGCTGTTATATAGCGGGCACAGAGCCTGTGTAAGAATAGAAGGTGACATGTCGCCCTGGTTCGAAGTCTGTTCAGGCGTCAGACAGAGCTGCGTGATGTCTACCTGGCTGTTCGTGCTGTATTTGGACAGTTGCCTTCAAAGAATGAAAGTTAGTATGAGTGGTATGATATTGTTGACACAGTGGTAATTTGCCTATTGTTCGCTGACGGTGCTGTGCTTATAGTACCATCAGAAGCAGAGTTGCAAACACTAGGTCACGTGCATGAAAAAAGAATGTGAAGTGAAAGGATTGAATATGAATGTGAACAAAACTAAGGTTCTGGTGTTTGAAAAGGAAGCGGTACAAACGAAATGTGTGATTTGTGTAAATGGAAAATGTCTAGAACAAATGAATGAAATAGTATATCTGGGGAGTGCGTTTTCGAGGGATGGAAGATGTGAGTTGGATGTGGATAGACGGGTAGCAGCTGGCAATAAAGCGAACGGTGCTCTGTCCGCATTTGTAGATAGTGTGAATATATCTAACACTGCCAAAATGGCCATCCACAATGCGGTGTTGGTGCCAACTTTATTCTACGGTAGTGAGGCCTGGATATGCCCGAAATCGAGTAAAAGTATGATAAATGCAGTAGAAATGCGACCTCTTAGAATAATGTGCAGTGTCACCCTTGCGGACAGTATAAGCAATGAAGATCTACGCAGTATGATAAGGTTGCACGACAGTGTTATTGTAAAAATGAAGAAAACAATGCTTAGATGATTCGGGCACATAGAAAGAATGAGTGATGAAAGTCTGACGAAGAAAATATACAGAGCAAAAGTGGTGGTGGTTTCTCATATGTACTGTCCATTATCTCTTCAGTGTGATACTCAACGACATGATAATAAAAAAAAATGTGTCCACTTATATCATTTAGAATGTAACAATACCATAGCAAATAGTTTGATTTCTCTAAGAATTACTATTTTAATACAATATAATGTGTACATTTCATGAATAATATTTTCAAGGTTTGATGTTTTCGTACTTCGATGAGTGTCCCCCATCGATTGAAATAGGTGTTATTGTACGCCACGATTTAAAAAAAAAAAAGAAAATGGCGCAGTTGTATATACCAGGCTCCGAACAAAAGTCTTCAAACCCCTTTACATAACACTGTACAAATTGATAAAATCGTTTCCATTTATTGAGAGGTATGCAGTTGTTTCATTATGTAATAATAAGACTTGAAGTGCTTCGTTTTTTGTATATTTTAGATTTTTGTATATTTTAGACAATTCCTTACAATAAAATGATTGAATACAACAACGTAATATGGTTGGTTTTGTACGAAAATATCATTATGAATATTAGCTCTGTAATATTCTAGAACGTTACTAGTGTTTACAATACCTACGGCGTTTGATAATCACTGCGCTGCTGATCATCTGACTTGTAAATGGGTAATATCATTATACATAGAGTGACATTAAAATAAAAGACATCCTTTTTAGCGATAACTATTTTTAATGTAAATTATATTAGTACTAAAATTATGTAAATCAATAAAAATAAAACTGAAATAAACCATGATTCTGGAAACCTTGAAATCGTCGTGTAGACGTTAAATGGCAATTCTTGGATGTTTATGCTTGCAAATACAATGTTCACCACAGAGAGAATATAATCACTGTCTTAAACTTAGTACATACTGTATATAGACGAACATAGAGCTCGTTGTAGCGTGACGATTTTTAATTTGTCATTGTCACCTATGAAATGAATGATTTCGTTGATTATAGCGATATCTAGTATCATAATCACACACAGAACACGTAACCATTATTGAAAAATACAGTAATTTATTGAAATAAAACAGGAATAACACAAAATAATCAAAGAAGTTAACAGCATTCTCTACAGCGTGACAACTTGTGACGACTTGTTATTCAAAACGGGCTACAATAGCGTTCTGTTCGCTGTCTCTTTCCTACTCGTGCATATCATAAAAGGTTACATTCTCAATCGCACCTGTTGTACGTCTATACGTATATATATATATTAATTTAGATATGATGTACATATAAAGTTTATGATGCCTACGGTTCACCCTCTCCCTCAATCTGCGTAGAAATATTATTCAGTCGCATAACCCATGTTACTACTCGGGAACTCGTCGCCTGCGGTCATAGAGCACTCAACCTATAGAGATGAAATATCGGACCATTTATTCACCACTGCTCAGTTTATTTACACTAACAAGTATCAACTCTCGCTCGCATTAGGCAGTACATAACCAAAACTAGACATATGTTTCAATATTTATGTCATGGCTTATTGCTCTATTCGGTGGTATGGCAAAAACAGCAAAAAATGAAACTATAAAACAGAACGTCAGTAACTGCAACAGTGTTTACTATAGACGTAAGTGCTCCATGCCTGTGGTCTATTTTTACTCATTGCTAGAATTAGGATAGTATACGTAGTACTGAGTTCAATGGATGTTAAAGACTTCAAGTTCACCATGAAATTTACATAAAATATTGTATTATTCCATATTGTATTAGTCCATATTGCATTATTCGATTTTAGTTTCATAGTTATCCAGAAGTTTTTCAATGATGCGTGCGCAGGCGGACATTCGAACTGTGTAGATATAAACATTTGTACGTTTTTATTGCCGTATAATTCTGAGTTTACGTTTTCTTAACGGAGAAATGAGGCAAATGCTCACAAAAAATTCTTTCCCAAAAGTCTATCTCTTCCTTGTCTGGATGAGAGCTTGATACTAACGACTCTCCTATATCCAAATAATTTTCATTTTCTAAATTATACGGATTCCATTTAACTCCAAGACTGTCGTCTGGAGTGGGATTCCTGAAAACAATAATAGGTATTAATTTCAGCTACTTGCTGAAAGAAATAAGTTTATACAGAAACCGTCCAGAATTGAGGCAAAGAAAAAAAGTATATCAGAATTGTGAACTTGAGGCTTCATTTTTTCTATACTAGATGAAGCCATGTCTTTTTTAATTTACATTTGAATTAAAACTCACCCATATTTTACGAAATTAGTCCAAAGTTTGGTAACATTTTCGATCATTTTGAAAACTTCTGAATTGGTGTCAATATTTTGGTTCGCAACCTTAACAGGGAACATGTAAAATAAATCATCAGCATGACATGTTACGGACTTGTGTTTAACAAGTTCTGACCCTCCCAATAAGTGGGTCATCAGGTTTCTTTCAGATTTGCATGTGAATTTATAAAAGTATAAGACATTTTTATTACTTCTTGCACAAATCTTTTGCCATAATGTTATACCATGCACGAATGTCTCTACAGAATAAAACTTGACTAACTGATCTAAATTTTCCATATTGATATCTTCATTTTGAAAGTAGAATTTTTTAATCTTTTTTCCAACCTCTATTTTTACATTTTCGGTACAGTTATTAGCAATCTGTCGAGGTACAAAGAATTCATAGAAGTTATTTGCTAATGATATGACACTTTCTAATTGCGATGGAAAGGACATCGCTAAATTTAACATTCCTTCTTCTGCAGTATATCCGTTCATAACTTGTACTCCTTCGTGTATACCTTGACTTAATACATCAATAACATCACCATAGAAGTATCTTTCTTCGTCACCAAATTTCTTTTCACTTACGACTGCAAAATTAATCCCGAAATGTTCTAGTGCTTTTTCATGAAAAGTTATTGGTATTCTTATAAAAACTAAATTCTCTGGAGTTTGAGATTTGAAGAATTCATATAGTTCTTTATCGTCTTCTGATTTAAATCCAAGGTTTTTTGCTAAAGCTATCGCCCTTTCTCTTGGCTTTAATGGATTTGGCCACCAGCAAGTGCTAGCTCCACTTTGCATTATTGCTCTTTTGAATAGGCCCTTAGTCATAGGTGACACTAAGTGAAAAGAGACACTGGCACCACCAGCACTTTCACCGGCAATCGTAATATTATCAGGGTCACCTCCAAAACTACTGATGTTATTTTTGACCCATCTTAACGCAGCTACTTGATCTTTCATACCAGCATTACCTGGTATATCCTCTGTATCTAAACTAAGAAACCCTAGTACTTCAAGCCTATAATTAATAGTAACTAAAATAATTCCATGTCTGACAAGAAATTCAGGCCCGTAAAAATCGTCAGTGCCGTTGCCAGAGGTGAAACCTCCACCATGTATCCAGACCATAACAGGAAGTGGAGCAGTTGGTTTTATGTTTGGAGTATACACATTGAGATATAGACAATCTTCGCTTCCGCTGGGTTCATATTTTCTAAGAAAAATTTCTACTTGGTAACAAATGGGTCCGAATTCTTTCGCGTTGCGTATACCCTTCCATGGCTTTATCGGTTGTGGAGCCTGCAATAGATACAAAGATTAAATAAACACTTTTTCATTGTTACTTGGCTTTTGTCTGATAATAATTGAATGTAGGAACACGTTTGCGACGGACATGTTCTTTGACAGGATGTTTTGTGTGAGGGATTCCCTTGAAACTGTAAAAAAATTCACCCAATTTCGATTTTTCCTCTCATCATCCAATATTTCTTAACTTACCAGGATTTTTTTATAAATTTGTTTATTATTTTGTTAGCTGATTGAAATGTCAAAAGCACTCGCACACCTAGGCGGAAATATTTGAGAAAAATGAGATTTGAGGAGGCGAAAGAGGTATGTAAGAATCACGAAACATGGCGTTCCGTTCTCTTTGACTATCCCAATAGGTATATGGCGTAAAGACACAGTACGTATGCTATATTGCAAATTATATTTTTGAATCAATTGTTATTGTATAACGAGATTGGTTTAATTATTTATTTGTGTGCTATAAGACTGCATTTGGTTTTTAATTATTGTACTTCGAACTATATTTCTATTCGAGTATTCAACTAAATAAAGAAAAGTGTCGCAGAAAGCTAGGGTAGATTACCATGTAGATTTTAGAACACGACAGAATAAAGCATTTTTGGAGTATTAATTTTTTTTTACTTATTTGATTATTAATTTGCACAATTTTGATTTACATGTATACAATTGCCACTCTGATAACTTAGTTGTCTTTCACAACTCATGCTTACATAAAAATATGATCACTTATATTTGTATAATAACTGATTAGGTTAACAAAAACATGTGTACCACAGACGCGAATTCAGAGGGCGGTCAAACGGGTTATGACATTTTTGAATTTTTTGTCTGGTTATTATATTTACACCAGTCGATATTCCTGTCAAAATTTAAATTTATATTGTAAAATTAAAGTCCTTCTTCAAGGTCAGTAAAAACAAGCCATAAATGTATCAACAAAGTAATCAATTTGACCACTGCCTTATCCGAAAATTGGTTCCGCCTTGGTAGGTAACGTGTAACAGAATTACTCACGAAGCGGAAATTATTGTTAACAAACTGCCGTCGCGCGCCGAGTCATGTTAGATGTTTTCGTCATTGAGTCGACCCTGTGGTCTGTAAGCACAACATACAGGGGATTATTCGTTATTTACGAGACATGAATATATTAAGAAGACATAATAAACAAATTACAAAAAACTCAGTGGTCATTATAACATTAGGAACCTCGACATTTATATCGTGTTTGAAGGCAAAATACAACTAGATTATTTGGAACTTCAGTAACTGTCAAATTTAATTATATGGGTATTTGTATCGTATTTTTATAAAGTTATTTTTGTACTTAAGTTTCGATCCGTAAAGGATAGTTATTTCATACTTTTCAGTGTTCTTTTTTGAAGTCGGTTTAATTTTTTTATAAAAGTTTTTTTTTTCTACCCTTTTCTTTTCATACTTTTTGTATACTTTCGCTTCAACCAATTTATTGTTTTCTGTTAAAACCGCTATTTAATATAGTAACTTATGAAAATTGTATTAATATTTTTTTTTATAGTTGATGAGTGATGACACTGATGACGTTCTTATGATTTATTTGTACAATTTATTCTGAATAAACAGTTTTTAATTACTTTAGAAGGTTACAAAGGTTATTATTAATGATAATGATAATAAAAACTAGATATATTTAAATATGTTTAATTCGAGATACGTGTGTGATATGGCTTTTTATTTTACGATTTGAACATACGAGATATCATTGAATTGCGATAGCACTTAATTGCAAAAACAACCGGCCAAGCGAGTGTCGTATTACGCACGGTGAAGAGTTCTGCAGTCGGGACGCGCAATATTAGTTTAATTCACAGCAAAAATAAGAGTGTATTTCAAAGCGTTTCTCAATGACAATGTGAAAAATTAGTTTATTTCTCTGGTCGCTGAGTGTGAAAACACTATGTCTCAAAAATTACACTACATAACCCAATCAAACCAATTTTCGTTTAAATTGCTTTTAATATTACCTTAATATTTTTTCAGAACCTTCCACCCCATACTTGAAAAGTTAGAGGTGGGAGGTTATTTTTTTACGAATTTAGAAACGCGTATCTAAGCTACTATTGACCTAAATAAAAGAGTCACTTCGAAACCTCTATATTATTTTTAAAGACCTATCTAGAGAGTAGAAGATACCTCACGCACTTATGTCCACTGGATTTTTTCCTACATTCAATTTTTTTTTTATGAAATTTCATTACACCATTGTATAGCAGCTCATACATTACACCTACATGCCATTTTATCTGTAGTACCAATAGTGTTCGGAGGGACAGACGGACAAAACAAAATTATAAGAGTTTTTGGCCATACAGTTACGGAACCCTAACAAGGTAATCTTGACTAGGCCTATTGTATTTAGCCATCTTTCTCTCACTCATGGCCTGAGATTACGAAAATGAACTTAGGGATTTACGGTTAAGTATTTAAAAGGAAACAAAAATTTTTTTTTTTCCTTTTATTTCTTTCGAAATTTCACTACACTATATATGGAACCATATGTGACGATGGCTATATAGTGGTTCATAGAATACCTACGGTCCATCTTATCTATGTAGTACTAATAGTTTCCGTCTTAAATGGCTGTGACATACGAACAGACAGACGGACAGACGGCCAGGACGAAATTATAACAGTTCCGTTCTTTGCCATTTATCTACGGAACCCTAAAAAGAACTCATCCCACTCACCCTGATGATGGACCTCCAATAGGTCCGAAACTAGTCGGTACCTATACCGATTACACGTGAGTAAAGCCGTATACAATAATTAGTGCGTTAATAATGTCTCACGAAAGTTTTAATAATTTAAAATGATAATTCCTGAAATTAATCGATAATGTAATGTATTTACCCACTTGGGAAAAAAATTAACCACGGAGGGCAACATAACGGCAGCCGATGCAGAATTAAACCGGTTTGCGTTTGTAAGCAATAGTAGACTGTGTTCAGAAATCGTTTAAAAATTTAACACGCGACGATAAATATTAAAAATAAAATAAATATGTAACAACATTTCATATTTAACAGTACTTATTGTTCCATTCATTTGTTAGAACTAGAGTAAAACCAGATAAGAAAAATAATAAAAAATAATCAATAGGTAATTTGTATGCATTAATTGTTAATATTATTATTGTTTACTAACATTAACATTGTTTAAAATTTTTGTTTTAACTTCTCGGTCAAAATTACCACGGAGCCATAATTAATACTTGTCCGACACATTCATGAATGGTTTCTCCGTCTATCATTTCGATATTTACTAACAACTTTCGATTGCTTGAAGATAATTTTTTTATAACTATAACTTTACTAATTTATAATATTCAAGATAGCGCACTATTAAAAACATGTAAGCATGAATACCTTGAACCTTAAATCACCCACGGGTGGTTCTGCATAAGGGATGCCTTTGAAACTGTAATATTTTCCTCCTAACACATTATCTAAAATCTCTCCTTCTAAGATCCCCTCAGACACTTTCACTTGCACCATTTTCTATAATCAGAATGGTATTATTAATAATTAAAATTATATAGTCTGTAATAAGTATTGGTGACGAAATTTTATTGTACTATTACGAACCCAGAAAATACTTTAAGACTTTAAACACCACCGTGGCTACTATCTCGCGGTCAGATAGCAGACTGCCAGACTGGTGTCACTCGTGTGACACTTAAAAGTATGATGAGCTCGCCCGCCGCGGGAGATATTTAGCCGGCACGTGTCTCCAATAGGGTTGGTACCATAATTTACTCCATGGTCGATACCGAAAAAAACGGATGGTGTAATAAAATGATAAGGGACGAGTGATTTATATTATGCATTGATACGAAATAGGAGAGCTACGGTGACAGTATATTTTGTTTCATCCAACACTCCGACACTCCGTGTGTCATCGCATGATGTGTACTGAACTATTGAGTGACTGCTGGAACACCTTATTCACGGTCTACCTTGCTGCATGTCTGTTCAAAGATGCAATGATGCTAGTTGCGGCATACACGTCATCGTGTGTGCACTTAGCTTGCTAGACGAAACAAAACATTTACGAGTAATAGTGAGTGCGCGTGTTTTCCCTTGTAACATGCCACTAGTGTTACTGAACTTCCAGATGAATTTTATGTACAGTAATTATACTCGCGATCTAGCACGTACGATACGTGACCACTCTAAATACGTCTCGGCTATTACATAGGCACGACGTTTATGGCGGGTTGGGACTCGCTGGTGCAAAATGGATCATGCATACAGAGCAAACAATTAATATTAATTACTGTTGTACATTGTTCCCATTTATTGTCACTTTTCTCCTCCTGTTCTGTCCTCCTCTATGTGAACATGAACAAGGGGCTTAAGTGTGCGAGTGAGGCCCTAAGCCAAGGCATTCTGGTGATTGTCAATTCCACATACAGCGCGGCTGTTGCGTACCCTGCGCTCGTTCGTACACGCATATTTCGCGCATTGCCGTAAACATTTTACGAGCGCACATCAAATGGACGCTTTTATAATTTACTGTGCACGTTTTTATCGTGCGTTTTTTCCGTGGACGGCAAATCGTGGATGTCCGTGCAGAGGATACGCTTTTATAATTTCCACGATTATAAATAACTAAATTAAAATAAAAATAAATTATAAATAACTCAGAATTACAAGATAAAATTATTTCAGGTAGACCTAAAATTATCATATAGAAATTTGACAGTAGCTCACACCGATAGGTGGGCACTTTTTTGATTGTCGCGGACTGAGCCAGACGTAGCGAGCTTTCTAATAATTATTGTGTGTGTTCCACCGTCATTAGGCAAATATCAGTAAGTCCTTACCTGTACATTAATAGTACTACATTTCACATTCAACTATATCATGTTAATCATTATGTTCACGTGTATATTAATTGTGTATTGATAATATTGCTAACAGAGCAATGTGGGTATAGACATGAAATTACTTGTGTATTACGATTCGTAATACACAAGTAATTTACGAATCAATATCAGACCAGCCCCGAAGGAATCAGACCTTCGAGTTCTTAGTTAAGCTGACGACCATCTTGTAAGCACATTGATAATGGATCAATGTTGAATATCAGAACAGCCCCGAAGGAATCAGACCTTCAGGTTCTCAGTTAAGCAGACGACATTTGAGTATCCTAATGGATACTCAAATCAAATAGCAAATTTTCTTTTAGTCCACTTATTGACATAATTATGTCTAGATCATTGAAAAACCTCGGGTTCGTCATGCGTACATGTTCCGCATTCACAAATGCCAATTGTATAAAGAATATGTACCTAGCATTCGTACGAAGTGTATTGGAATATGGTTCTTGTGTCTGGTCTCCGTGTTATGGCGGTCAGATTCAGCGCGTTGAACAAATTCAAATAAAATTTATCAGATACTTAAACTATCGCTCATCGCATTCCCACTTGTCATATGAGAATGGGTCTCTAGATCAAAATTTAATGACCCTCAACAATAGAAGAACATTTCTCGATATGTCACTATTATATGACATAGTGCGCGCTGAGATTGACTGTCCTGACTTGGTGGCCGAACTAGCTGTTTGTGCTCCGCGGAGGCGTACACGTCATACGAATCTGCTGTATGTCCCTCTAAAAAGTACAAACTACACAAAGAATGAAACCTTGACTTGCATTGCACACACCTATAATGAATCATTTGTTGAAGCAGATCCATTTCAATCCACAAGGCGTTGCTTCCAATGGCAGGTTAGGCGTATTTTAATCGAAAATAGGGGTAGTCAATATTAACAGTTGTAGACCGCCATCCATCAAGTTGATTAGGATGGAAAATGGATGGATGGATAATAAAAAGGAAAAAAAAATAATAAAATTAAATAAAAAGGAAACTGTAATTTCCGCGAATTAACTATGTTAGGGTAATCTATTATTGGCCTTTTGTGTATTACGTGCTTCTGTATATTATTATTAATGAAATGGCTGTTGATTATCTGAATAAACAAATAAATAAAAAATAAAATAATAATAATAATATACATTTATCTTTATCTAACGGGGTAGTTAGTTGGCATATGTATGTATGTACGTATTTCTTTATCTAACTATTCTTTGTATAATAAAATTCCGGAGTGTGTGCGTTCGTAATTTTTGTCCTAAACGGCTTGACTTGGCTTGGATGATATATTTTTGTACTTATGAAGTCACCGATGGTTCTTAGCTATTATTGAACCCGGTAAGGTGGGCGCAGTTATCGAGATACAGATCTTTTAAAATTTTCCGACCGATTTTTTTAAATATTCTTTTGGATTTAAATATATGGTAATATAAAATAAAGTCACTATTTATGTCTGTGTGTTTAGTTCTTATAAACTATGCAACAGATTTCATGCGATTTTTATAGCCATGAATGTTTTCCGGAAAGATTTTGTATGAATATATTGTAATAGATCCCACCCGAGCGCAGCCGGAGCAGATCGCTAATACTATTGTACTGTATTGTTGTATTGTACTATTGTACTATAAAACTGTAATTGAGTTCTGCCTGTATGTTGAAGATATTTTTGACAAAATAACTGGGATAAGCTTTTCAGGCGTGATCGATTCAAAAACAATATTTTTAGAATTTTTGTCCGTTTGAGCGTTTGAATTTTAATGAGAAATTACCGATTTCTCCGCAAATTGCTCTGTCCTGTTAATCCTAGATATTTAGTAGGGTATGTATCATTACACGGTATCTTTATCACAGGGCAGGTAGAGTAATTAAAATAGGAAAGTTGAAAATTCTTAACAGGATATTTTTTTTAAAAGCGTAATAATATGTCTGAAAATAATGATTACTGTCAACATTTCTAAGGAATAAGGGCTAAAGTATATGCAAAAAAAAACCAAGACGTTCGTTTTTTTTCTTTTGTTTTTTTCATTTTTGTTGGTTTTTGTTGTGTGGTAAATTGGAGTCCAAGTTACAAACTGATTATCATTATATGGCATAATTCCGCTATCTTAATTTTAACATTGAACTTAGAAACTATAACACTGATTTTAATACAGCATTATTTAATGAAAATTAACATTTAAAGTCGCAAACATAATATACGAAGTTTTCTGTCGTCCGAATATGGCAAACCTGCAGTCATTCGAGTTACACTATAAGTTCAGTTAGGTACATTAATGAACGGTAAATTAAAGAACAACGGTCTAGCGCGCCTTGGACTCTCGTGGGGAAGGTTCCGAACTATAAATTATTATTATCAGCATTAGCTACTATGTTTTTTTAAATGGATCGGGATGTACAGATCCCTAAATGTATAAAAAAAATAGTAAAATACCTTTCTAAGATTTTTTTGTTTGATAAGAAAACCAAAAAATAATATTTTATGTTGTAATCTTTTTAAATTTAAATTTTAATGCCTATCTTAGTATTAAAAATCAAAAAAAGTTAATAAAAAAAAAAAAATCCGATTGCATGAAAAAAAACGGAAACAATGTTAAAAAAATATGTAAACAGATGGGTTTATGATAAAAAATTATACTTCATGCTTACTCATTTTTATACGAGACCCTAGTAAAAAAATTTGTACTTTCCAAAATTCATGCTAATGAAGCTTAATCGGAGGATACAAATATTACTAGTCTGTTTATGAATTAAGTACATACCTACGTACCTAGATAACCAGATAGTCTCCGACTGCAAGTTAAGATTTAATAGCATAAATTTTTGAAATCCTACTCAGATTTTATTACCAGGCACTCCCTGAGGTATAAAAATAAGTAGTAAGTACGAACATTAAAATTTTTATTATAAACCAGTCCTGTGTACGTTGTTTTAATATGTTTTCAGATTCATTTATTTGCATTTGGGTATTTTTAATTTATTTTTAAATTTTTAGTTTTGTCAGGTTTGTAACACAAACATACCGACAAGCAAAAACCGGCGACGTGCGCTTCAAATTCGCGCACTGAGATTCCCATACCGCCACACAAAGTAAACGTTAAAATGATAGCGCCTGATAAAAAAAAATTATGCTCTAACAAAAAAAACTTTTTTTCCTTACATAATATAATACACCTTTACGCTAGTATATACTATGTTTATGGTTCGCTATCGTCTTATCGTGTTAGACAAGACATGACATTATATTTTCTTCAGTATCTACATAGGTTAGATTATTTAGACTTATCAGTTATCATAGTTTATCAATTGTTATTGACTGTTTCTTCTTGTTATCTAACATTTGGCCAAATATTTAGGAGCACGTACGATTATTTTTCAAACAGAATTCGAAGTTTTGTTTTCAGTACATTAAGATAAAGATAATTAGAACGAGAACAATAAGCGTCGAGAATAAGTTATATTTTGGCTTGACTTTAAGATTTTTCAGTTTTGCTATGATGGAGGCTAAACTGACATGCAGTCAGTAAGAATTTCAACTAACTAACTATTTTCTTTAAATATTTAAACTGAGGGATGGAGGATGACATAGGCTTTGTAATAGAGCCCCGCCGACACCGGGTATGGAATGCCTAAAAGTAGTCGATAACATTTCAATAACTTCCCTCTATGCTACATCGAAATAAGTTGTGAAATAAATATCATTAAAATTTCAATAAGGATTCAAATGTGAGGTGAAGAATCTTAGAAACATGAATCTTAGAAATATATCTAATCTTAGAATATAGTGTGGGCTTAAAGGCGGCTCACGAACTCAAAAAAATTCAGATATTTTTTATTTGTCGGTGGTTTGTATAAGTAAATGCAGAAATGCAATTTCTTGGTTATGAATTCGAGTAGATATGGTTTCTACTTAACAAATTATTATTAATTCATTATTAGTCATTACGAAATTTAATATAATCTGAAGATTATATTATTAGATTATGTTATTGTTTTATAATAATAATTATAAAACGAATAATAATCTATAATAATGTAATAATGGAGTCTTGAATATTTCATAATAAAGAAGATAACTAAGGAATGAAATATGTTCTTCAACTACTATGTACAATATGATAATATGTTTATTATGAAGAATGTATGATATGAAATCTATCAACTAAAGTGTTACTAATATCCTAAAATATTTATTTATACTTTTTAATTCTAAAAACATAAATGCAATATTTTTTGGGTAATTGATCATTATCATAATAATAATTAATAAGAGTAATAGGTTCGATGAACGCCAATGACTTCAAGATCATTTTCAAATTCACATAAAATATGCACGTGTTTGATGTTGTCTGTATTGATTTCATTTTAATGGTTAGATATGCAGAAGTTTTTCTGCGATGCATGCACATATGTACATAAATATAAATTTATTAGATATAAACTCTGCGCGTCTTTATTGAGATATGTATATATTTTAAGATTACGTTTTTTGAAGGGGACTGAAGGGATTCGACCTGGAAACTGGCGACAACAGTAGACTGGTATAATATCAACATTATCACCAATCTGCTTGCCTAGCGTGGTGATTATGTGAAATTAGTCTCCCTACTGAAAACTCGTATCCACCTTTAGGACATTTATAAAAAGACACACCTACCCCATTTAATTAATCTTTATATTTCAAGCACAAACTCTAACCAAAAAAGACGAATTTGTTATAAAAACTATAACATCCAAGAACGTTTTACTTTCAAATCCATTAAAAACACAACATATTACAAATAACAAAGTACGCCAAAAATATTCGATATATTTATTATAGCAGTGAAATATTTATGAACAATGCAAATAATTACGTAAATGTTCAGAACTACAGAGACCTAAATTCAAACAGGTCTTATTAAACGAATTTGTTACAGTAAAACAAAGACTGAATATTGCACTATTATAAAAAAAACAGAAAAATCCGAAGTTACGGACGAGAGCGCGACGTGTGAGGCGCGCGGGTATAATCAGATTTTTTGCTAGCTTTATGCGCGCTCTTAATTAGTAGACAACTGACGAAACTATGATGCCATGCCAAAAGAATGTTATTTTTGAAACTACTGTCTAATATTGATGGTTTTAACAAAAATTGCAAGCTGTCCGATTTTTATTCATCGTTTCTCAAAAACTGAATATTTTTAGATGGGTCATTATAATTCTGAAGGTGCGTGTCGTATGATGCACTCAACAAGATTTTTTTAACTTTTTAAATCAATAATTTCTTATTTATTCGCCAAAATCTAATGTAGTCCATGATTCATTCATGATCACCTAACTCTATAGATGTTTTAACCTTCCCTACCTTTACCTTTCAAACTCTGAACTCTGCACCTTTCACCTTTTTTGGTTTACGAGATTAAAAAAAAAACAGGCTGTGACATATGCACATAGGGACGAAAAAAACGCGATTGATAAGAGTTAATATTTTCGTCGGAGTAACTGAACTCTAATAAAATCGAAATGTCGAACGTTTTATGTAGCGGGTCAGACCGGCTGTTGGCGTGGCGACTGGTCGCCATGCGCGCAATGTTGTTATTCACTTCGGAACACTTGCTTGTGTTTTTATAAAAAATAATAATTTTTTCTTTAAAAAAATCTGAATATTTTGTTTTTGATAATGCCATAATAAATCATCCTTTCATGCATATTTTCTATACAAAATAGTTTCGATGTTTCACATCTGCCGTGCGATCCGCGACGGCTCATTTTTTGTTTCTCATATTTGATTCTACCAAATTCGTCTTTGCGCCAAACAGCTCAAGTGGATGTAAAGATGACATACAGATAGAGACGCAGATAAACAGACAGGGTGATAGATAGACGGCGGACAGACAAACAGACATGAGGAAACTCTAACGGTTTGATGAATATACATACATAAATACAAGGTATTCATGCTAACACGTTCCGAACCATATGTTATCTTAAATTACACTTAAACTAAAAAAAAATATTGAGGTCGAGAAATCGAGAACTGTTGACATCAAAATCATATAGGTATATAACATACATACATATATCTTCACGCTGTATCCCTAACGGGGTAGTCAGAGAGGACGAAGCACCAAGCGTCGCGGTCCTTACATACTTCTTTCGCTTTCTCAAATCTCATCATTCTCCTCACACATTTTCGCCTAGGTATGCGAGTGCTTTTGACATTTCCGACTGCTAACACTCTAGCTATTTGACCTTCATAAGTCAGTCTTGGTCTTCCAAGGAAAGTTTAATTGCACTGGTAATAATCAAATGTTGCAAATAGCTTGAAACTGATAGTGAACTACAAGACTAATATTTGAATAGGACCTTTACCTATCTCTCCAATCACAGTTTCATTATTTCCAATAACCCAATAATTAATTAAGGTTAGCCAGTAAGTGTATTCATATACATACATCACAGTCAATCGATTCAATAACATAGTTGGTATTTGGTTGGTAATTTAATAATTTTTTTTCCCACTGCTATTTGTTCATTTATAGGACAGTTATCTGCTATCTGTCGAGGTACAAAGAATTCGTAAAAGTTGTTCGCTAATGATATGTTATTTTGTAATTGTGATGGAAAGGACATTGCTAAATTTATTAATCCTTCGTCTGCAGTATATCCATTTATAACTTGTACTCCTTCGTGTATACCTTGACGTAAGACCTCTATAACATCACCATAGAAAAACCTTTCGTTATTACCAAATTTCTTTTCACTTACTACACTAAAATACATTGCGATGGTATTTATTATTTTTTCACGGAAAGTTATAGGTATTTGTGGAAATACTAAATTTTTCAATGCTTGAGATTTAAAGAATTCATATAGTTCTTTATTATCTTCTGACTTAAATCCCAGTTTGTTTGCTAAAGCTAGTGCTCTTTCCCTTGGCTCCGATGTGCTTACCCACCAGCAAGTGCTTGCTCCACTTTGTATTATTGCTCTTTTGAAAAGACCTTTAGTCATGGGTGACACTAAGTGAAAGGAAACACTGGCACCACCAGCACTTTCACCAGCAATCGTAATATTTTCAGGGTCGCCTCCAAATGTACTGATGTTTTTTTTGACCCATCTTAAAGCAGCCACTCGATCTTTCATACCAGCATTTCCTGGTATGTCCTCTGTATCTAAACTAAGAAACCCTAGTACTTCAAGCCTATAATTAATAGTAACTAAAATGATTCCATGTCTGATAAGAAAATCAGGCCCGTATAAATCGTCATTGCCGCTACCACAGGTGAAACCTCCACCGTGTATCCAGACCAACACAGGGAGAGGAGCAGTTGGTTTTATGTCTGGAGTATATACATTGAGGTACAGGCAATCTTCACTTCCGCTGCGTTCGAATTCTCTAAGAAAAACTTCTACTTGGTAACAGATTGGTCCGAACTCTTTTGCGTTACGTATACCCTTCCATGGCTTTATCGGTCGTGGAGCCTGCAAGAATTATAAAAGTTAAATGAACATTTTTCACGGTTACTTGATTTTTATCTGATATTTGATTACAAAAATACATTGTTAGGACATGTTATTTGGTAAATTGATCTGTGTGATTTCCTTGAAACTAATTTTTTCTATGTGATCCCTTCCCTTTCTTTTATTTACTTTCACTTGAAATATATCTATGACATTATAAAATTGTAACGGAGCCGTATCTGTACATAAAAGATAATAAAAATAACTTCAAATTTTTGTTTGTTTGTGTGTTCGTTCGTTCGAGCTACAGTGGAAAAACTAATGAAGGGATTACGATGACAATATTGCACTAATTGAGACTAATGTCTTTAATAGACTTCATATTATTCATTACACTGAGAGGTTCTAGACTTGTATTAATGTATGCGATTAGGGAAGAGTCACAGTACAACAATACACAGCTGAACAAGACATATTTTTATTTTTGTGAATATTAGTAGCTATGTTGCAAATAATTATTTCAGTAATGCGATGTTTTGTACGTCAGGGTAAAGCCTGACGAATTACACCGACTGTGCGAGGCTGCCAAACTTACTGTAGCTAACTCTTTTACTCGTAGTTACGCTCAATGAGATAGACAGTAAGCCACAAAAATTTGTTGATACAAGGCGATAAGACAGTCAACTCATTATGACTACGTCCATTTTATTCGTGGTCCGAGCATTATCTACATTACATTCGAGTATTCATCTAAATAAGAAAAAGATGCTCAGATTGCTAAAGCAGAATGTTACTTTGCTACATAGTATTTGTTTGTCTAGACAATAAGTTATGTGGAAACGCCCAATAAGATATATGAGTATTAAGAGTGATTGAAACGCTTTTCTTATTAGAAAGTTTAAATAGTCTCTTTTGAAATTATACTTGTCACCGAGCTTGTCAACAATACATTATTATGCGCGTTTATACCATGAAATTGTGTCACGATTAAGCAGAAAAAACATCTAAAAACACAAAGATCTCTTATTATCAGTAAATCTTTAACGTTCTTCATGGTTTTAGACACTTCGGATAAACCGATGACCTTAGTTATGGGTGACACAAAGTGAAAAGAGACATTGGCACCACCAACACTTTCACCGGCAATTGTAATATTTTCAGGGTCATTAGTGGTTTAGGCATTGTGTCTAGGCGCAGAAGGTTCCGAGTTCGATTCCCAGTCGGATTAAATTAGAAAACGAACTTTTCTAGATTGACACGCGTCTGGGTGTACTGGGAGACGCCCTAAGTAGTTGTCGTCTGGTACTCATAGCACAGGGAATGCTCTAGTTTGAGACTAGAAGATCGGTATGTATTGTCTGGCACATTTTTTATTACGATTATTAATTAGTTTTTTAAAATATTGTACGCTAAATCTCCAATGTCTTTAGTTGATATACAATTCTAGCCATCTTACATTGGTAATTTAAAATTTTAACAGGATATTCGATTTAGATCTTTTTAGTAGTAGTACGAGTGTTTATTCGGCAAGAAGGACGGTCACTCTTAATACTCATATATCAGTAAAAATTTTTTAACGGTATGTAAGTGTTGGCAATATATTGATAGCTCTTTCAGCAGTCGAACTGTTCACATAGCGTGCATATTATCTGTATTTCTTTTATATATGTATGTATATTATAATATAAATTTAGCGTTTTATGTATTGTTTTTTCAGTGAGGATCGTTTGTTGGCTCGCAGTTTTGTTATTAAATTATTTTATTATTGTGAATATTATTGCATAGTTGTCGGTGTTCCGTAAGAATAAATAAAAATAAATTACTGTAGGTGGATACCAATGTGAATTATCATTGTGAATAACACTCACAATAAATATTACCTATATAATTAAAATTGAACATACATTATATATCTTTCTACTACGCCTTAGAGCAATCAAAAGTGAGGAAAGTCACGGTTCAAATTCTTCTGTTGTCAAATAAAAACTTTAAACAATCTAAATCCCTCTTGACCAGTCAGTCATCGGTGTTGAACTAGATTATGGTTAAAATTATGTTTTGTTATTAAAACTGAATGTGTACAAAACTTCAAATCGATATTATCAACGTTAAAGTCATCAACAATACTAAACTTCTTCGTGAGACGATCCTAGATGCAGTAATAGTTCAAGGTCGCCATATTAACAAATTATTAACCTACTAGCTGTACCCGCGACTTCGTCTGCGCGGAAAATTTTTACGTGGCTTTCTCGGATTCGGTTAGATTTGTACGGGAAATGCTAAAGCGCTGAACTAATTATGATGTAGCATCGATATAGTTTGACACCTGGGAACAGACAGGCTACTTTTTTTTTATTAAAAAACTACCCTTAAGTGGTTGAAAAGGGGGATGAAACTTTGAATGAGAAATGCTGAACCGTTGAACCAATGTTTGTTAAAGAAGTGTTTGTTAAGTTTGGTAGAGAGATAGCAGTATATGCCCGGAGACAGACGAGGGCTAGACGTAGACTTTTTTCAAAAACAATCTTTAAACCTCACTAACCTAATCCGGGAAAGCCGCGAAAAAACTTTCCGCGCAGTCGAAGTCGCGGGTTCAGCTAGTCATTACGTAGATTTAGTTCATCCCTCTTTTCACACTCTAATAAGTAGAGTAAGCGGTAGATTTTTCATAAAAAGTAGCCTGTGTCCGTTCTTCAATGTCAAACTATCTTGCCAAATTTCATCATAATCGGTTCAGCGGTTTACCATTTCCTATACAAAGTTTCATCCCCCTTTTCACCTGTTTAGGGGCAGATATTCTAAAAATAAGTAACCTACATGAGCCCAATCATATGTTTTTACTGCGTACCAATTTTCATCAAGATTGGTCAAGCTGTTCTTCAGTTATAAAAGGACATACAGACAGAGAAAAATTTTTATAATGGTAGAATTGAAGTCGGTGAGTTATAAAATGACTATGAATCACAAAATTTTGCAGTAAAATTATAATTACAGACAGATGCTAGAGATTTATATAGTAGTAGTATTGTACATAGATTGCAAAAACGAGAAGTGGATTTTTATCGACTTGAAAGACTTGTAGCAGACAGAGCCAGACAGGCAGACGCACGACAAAGTAACTTCAATATAAAAATGTGTAATCATAACAAAAATCTGTAAAAAGTAACTCGATAATTAACGAAAATGTGAAACAATAAATTAAAAACATTTAATAGATTAACAGCTACGATAAAATACTACAAAATGTGTTGTAACTTATAACATGCCGCGACATGTAACTACATTACTTTTACTCATGACCTTGGACTACGGAAATTAACTCTGAGACGTAAGTATTTAAAAAGAAAGAATAAAAATATTTTGTCTAATTATTACTTTCAAAATTATGTTGTTACATTTTTATGTTTTTGGTTTTTTTTTTATTTTATAATTTATTTTATAATTTTGATGGTGAACCATGTTCAACAGCTCGCGATTGCGCCGTGGTGACAAGTCGCAACATGTACGCGACATGTAATCGTCTTGCTCTTACTCATGGCCTTGGACTACGAAAATGAATTATTGTATAATTCCTTATTTATCAGAAACAACGTAAAACCAGACATAAGATATAAAAAAGTAATCACTAGGTACCTGTTTCGAACCCATTAGAAATTACTACGGAACTCCTAAGTCAATGTGCTTCCGAGTCGTTAATGGTCGGTTTATTCGTTTATTATATATCTTGCAGAGTTGCAGACAGGATAAGCAATGAAGAGATACGCAGTATAACAGGGTCGCACGACCATGGTCGCACGGTCGTGTTATTGTAAAATGAAGAAAGAAATGCTTAGATGATTCGGGCACATAGAAAGTGAGTGATGAAAGACTGACGAAGAAAATATACAGAGCGAAAGTCAGTGGTAAAAGAAGCCAAGGAAGACCAAGGCTGACTTATGAAGATCAAATAGCCAGAGTGTTAGCGGATGGAAATGTCAAAAGCTCTCGCATACCTAGGCGAAAATACGGGAGGAGAATGATGAGATTTGAGGAAGCGAAAGAAGTATGTAAGAACCACGACGCTTGGCGCTCCGTCCTCTCTGACTACCCCGTTAGGGGTACAGCGTGAAGATATGTATGTATGTTATATATCTATGATTTTGATGTCAACAGTTCTCGATTTCTCGACCTCAATATTTTTTTTTAGTTTAAGTGTAATTTAAGATAACATATGGTTCGAAACATGTTAGCATGAATACCTTAAATCTTAAATCACCCACAGGTGGTTCTGCATACGGAATGCCTTTGAAACTGTAATATTTTCCTTCTAAGTCATTATCTAAAATCTCTCCTTCTAAGATGCCCTCAGACACTTTCACTTGCACCATTTTCTATAATCACGAAACTATTTATTATTATAATCATACAAAGTCTCTAATAAGGAATTTATTTTCCGCAATTTAATTGTATTTACATAGTACAAAACCAGAATTTAGTTTGTACTCTAAGGCTTTAAACACCGCCGTGGGTATTACTATCTTGCGGTTAATACGCCGACTGGTGTGACTCCTGTGAAACTTACTGTACGTGTGAGCTTATCCGCCGGTGACCTTCAGCCGTCACGTAGAACCAATAGGGTTGGAACCGAAAAACGAATGAAAGCTCTTAATTTACCGTTGAACGTTTTAATCGCCGCGATTTAATTGTCCACGACACACTAGGAAAGCAAAATGTATGTAGTTGTAGGAAGACGCTTATAACCGTCCACGATAATGTTATGCCGTGGACGTTGAAAATGCGTCTTTTAGTTGACACGATAGGGAAGCATTTTGCTTTCCTATGGTATCGTGGACGGTAAAAACATGATGATACAAACGCTCAACGATAAATTATAAAAGCGCCCAATAGCGTAATGAAATGATAAAAAACGAGTGATTTATGATGAGCATTTGGACGAAAAGATGAGCAATTGGACGAAATACAAGTGCTGTACAAGTGCTGTGTGCAATAATACCGTGGGATATATAATATATATATTGGAGCTATAGAATTAGTAATTCTATCTACAACTCACAATCTTTAAAATTAATGGTTGTCTATAAAGTTGCTATTGTTCATATTAATGACATGTACTTTTGAATGAATGGTCTCCGCAATAAATTTACTATTTTTATCCAAAATTAACACGTTCGCTATAAAATTTTGTTTACAACTTTAATCACTGAAAATTCATTGTAGTGTAATGGTGATAATAAATGCTTGAGAGGCATTTGTGTTTTTAGTTTAGATTGCTTCATCTTGGTTAAAATTTTACAAAATTCTTTTGTAAATAATTTAAAACATTGCCACTTTACAAGTTTAAATTTTTTACGATATTAATTTTGTAATTTCTGTATGAACTCTCTTTTAGAGTAATGTTGTGCAATGGTGACAATAAATGCTTGGGGGGAAATAGTGTGAAGAAATGCAGGCTAAGGTTTAGATTGTTTCGCAGTCGGTAAAATATTGCAAATTTTTTTGTGACTTTATACAAACACGACGATATATTTATAACACTTTTTTTTGGTTAGGTTAGGTCTTTTTACCACAATGCGCGAGCCGAACGAGCGAAGCGAGCGCGCCACGGCAGCGGCTAGCTAAGCGTCAGATCAGAATCCGCTTCACACATGGAGCGGTATTTAAATAGGAGGCCGCACTCTGAGGAGATAGTTGAAGTCGAGAAATTTAATCTGGAAACATTTCTATTTCCCTCCATCTCTTTTTATTCTTTGATGTTGGTTTATTTATATATAGCAATCTTATACAGAATGTTTTTTTAACTGGGACAGTATGGAGAAATCCGTATCCATAATTACAGGAAAACTGTCTTAGGAATCATTTGGTCTTTTTTTGTGATAACAAATTCTGTACATGGCTCTCAGTTAACTGACATTTATCCTTGCTCGTTTGATGAAGCTATGGAAGTTCTCCTCCCCATTACTACCTCATTTCTATGTGAGGTGGACAGAAAAACTAAATACTGAAATAAATTCGACGAATCAAACTCATTGCGATTGAAAGTGACTAAAATTAAAGTCGATGTTAAAGCTGTAACGACATTAAATGAAATTCAATTCAAAGGAAACAAATGTCATCCTTCACATTGAAATTACCACTCCTTGTATTTAATTAAGTATCTCAATTTTAGATTGTAATTGAATGTTATTTATCTTATTTGAACAGTTCTTCATGCATACAATGGTTATCTTTTTCTTCTTCATGAAATCCATTAGCATGAATAGAGAGAAGAATCGCGAGGCGAGTAAACGGAGAGTTCTTGTTTCGTCTTAATATGCTCGTGCTGCCTTTAGAGTTAGCAGCACTTGAAATTTTTACCTTTCTAATTGTAACTTTTTCAATACACACCATTCATAAATGCTGCTAACATTCTATGTTGTGTTTCATTATCACTATAATAACGACAATTCTTTGTTCTGTTTCATTATTGTTAGGAATAAAACGTATTATTACGTATTATTGTTCCTCTCTGACTACCCCGTTGGCGATACAACGTGAAGATATGTATGTATGTATGTATTGTTGCTGTTGTCTCACGATGCCGGGAGATGACGCTGGTTGTCGCGTTCAGTGCTGATTTAGTCTGTTTTTTTAGGTGTGTAGGTCTGTGTAAATTGAATTTTGTAATGGAGAAGTCTAAAATAGGCATCGACCGCTTTCGACAAAAAAGGGAGAAAAAGTGTTTTAAAATTGGTTGTAAATCCCTGTAAACTGATTTGTAGCAAAAAGTTCTGTCGTCTTGTTGTGTGTTCGCCGACTGAAATTAGTTTGTATAGTATTATACTGTTACTTTATAATTCAAAAGTGGTAGGCCAAAAGGTTAGGTAGGTGAGAAGTGAGTATGTCTTCCGTTTTGTGGCTTTACGGCGCCGGAAGCCACTTCCGCTTTCCACCATCCTGAAGACTAACGGACATTAAAGGTATTTAGCCTATCTTATTTGTATAATATTGTTGCTCAGCGCTGCGTATTGCGGTCGATGTCAGCGCCGGCACGTTCCCGGCACGTTTGCTATCCTGCCGAAAATTATAAAGGGCCCAGCACGCGCAGTGTCGTGTCTGTATCTGTACCGTACAATTATTATTATTATAATGAAACAACGTAGAATTGTTGACGCATTTACGGGAACTTCTGATTGGCAAAAATTCATATACAATGTATTATGTACTTATGATCTCTCCATAGAATAGGTTACGATATTAAAGATTTAATTAATAAAATTACTTTATAAATTGTACTGCCTCGCATCTAACAAAGAAATATGATGGTGCAAATTATTATTATCGACATGTAAAAAACTTCGCATAGATACATGAAATAAACTAAATGATAAAAAAACAGCAGATAATAGATAATAACAAGGTAACTAAAATGACCAAAGTCCAAGGTCGTTTAGTTTGATTCGAGCCTTAAACAGATATATTAATCGCTGTGTCCCGCATGGTGTCCTATTTAGAAGCGTTTCGGATTGCGTACACAGAATATTTTAAACTATTTATTTTTTATATTTGCAAAAAATAAAGTAATGTTAATTATTGACATCAGTACTTCCATAGGTAACGTTAATATTTACAAATTTAAAACTAAATTAATATTAATAAAATGAGATACAAAACCATAAATTCCCATGCAGGCACTGCTATCACTCATTTTGGCTCTAAGTATAGATTTTCTTTATCAATATTTCATCACTTATTCTTTCTATGGACTCATGGTTCAGCATTTCTTTCTTCATTTTACAATAACACAACAACTAAAAGCTTACGTATTAAATTAAAGGTTGCAAATAGCCATAATATTGATATTCGTTCAAATACAAATCTGATGTTTGGACAGGATATTTGCCCGTCTCTTCAACTTCAGCTCCAGTCCCAAGGAGTCAATTATTAATACCTATTTTAGGATGTATCTATTCAAATCATATAATTGGTACCTAGTATAACGTCAATGATTGATACCTGCAATTAAATCGTACTGTGTTTTGTGTATATAGGTATATTCTTCTGTATTTTGATTACCATTTTTAGTTTTTTTTTTGTCCATAATTGTGATCGTATTCATTATCCATCAACTAGTTTGCAATTTTTGTTAAATACGTAGATTGATTCAATCGTTTTTCCAATTATTACAATTTTATATAAAATTTATTCTTGTAAAATACTTAAAATAACCTTGTAATTTTTTTATGTTAAATTTTGTCACTATTCCGAACAAAATTTTTTATTTAGAAATTTCAAAATTTTGTTAAAAAATAAATTTATACATTCTCTTTTCGTGGCTTCCGGGTAAGAATAGTATAATATGTACATATACCTATGCAAAATTACTTAATCACGCAATCAAAAACGTACACTGGTAGGGTAAGTATATCGTGTTCTGTGCACTGTAGCAGTAAAATTTTGCCAACTGATTTTAAGTTTCCTTGTGACATCTCCGTTTCCAACTGTGATTCCCTCATTTACAGGACCATCGTCTGTAATCTGACGACGCACGAAGTACTTGTGAAATTATTCGCTAATGACATGTTTTTTTTATATTTGGTGCAAATAAAATACTAAATTTATTTATTACATTCATTGTTGTACCTTGATGTAAGACATTTATTATATATCCATAGAAGAACCTTTCATTGTCACCAATTTTTTTCGACTAATTGCTCCAAAATGAATTTGAAATTATTTCATACTTTTTCGTGAAATATGTTTGGTGTTTGTATAAACACCAATTTATTAGATAATGTAATTTATTGCTAAAGCTATTGTTCTCTGTCTCAATTCCGATATTATTAACCACTAGCCACCAGTAAGTACATGTTTCACTTTGTATTATTGCTCTATCGATAAAACACTCGGCAGTTTAGACAGCAATCGTAATATTTCCAGGATCTATTTCCAAAATACCTGAAATTATTTTGGAGCCATCTATAAAGCAGTCGAATTATTAATCTTTTATACGAACATTTCCTGGTTTGTTTTCTGCATCTAAACAAAGAAAGCCTAGTACTTAAGTTTAGGTAACCAGAATAATTCCGTGTCTAATAAAAAATTCAGATCCGAAATCGTCATTGCCACTACAGAGTATACGGGAATAGAAGTATCAGTTGAAATTCTCATGAGATTGATAAAGAATTTCGAAATTATATCATGTTTGTCTTTCAGACCTTTTTTTTACATAAATTTACTTAATTCTTTGTATAAGTAATTATGCGAGTACATAAAATATTTCTTAATTTCATCGGGTTTGACAAAATACTTCTCAAAGCTAGAAAATCAAAGTATTATGCAATTTACTTTTGTAAAGAGTTATCTGTACAGTACGAGTAGATGTCAGCAAAAATGAATAGCAAAAAAACATCTATACGTCTTTGCTTCTCGCTTCGATGTGTTTGTTAAATGTCAGAAAAAACCAATGAGCACAGTGTTTTTTTTTATTCCGAATTCATGTTATAATTGCGTGATTACATTGTTTGGTTAAAATATACCTACTTTAGTAAAAAGACAGTTTCTTTACGAGGGTTTTATAGATAATAATAAATTTCAATTTAGAGAGAAAGTCGTCAGAAAGTATTATATAGTAATATCTAATATGTGACATAATAGTTCTATCTCTAGAACTATTAGGTCATATGTTAGAAAAAAAAACCTTATTCACAAATAAATAAATGAAGCAGAAATACGTTTTAAATTTATTCATTCAAGAAATAGTAAATGCTAGTTTGTGAGTAAATGTGGTGGTGTAGGTACAAATTGTCATCTTTATTCTCTTTCAAATCCCCAAATATTGTTGTCATATTATTTTATTTTTAAGGTATTTTGTAAAAAATCTTTTACGAAATTTAGTAGTTATTCATAAATATTTATACAAATTTTCGTTTTTTAATCTTTGTCATTTTCCTTACATATTGTCGCTGATATATATCAGCGAAATATGTGAAAAGTAAGCACTTACGTTACGAAGTGCTTACTTTTTTAGGATTCCATAAATTAATTAAAAGGAAATCCAGGAACCCTTATAAGATTACCATGCGTCCGTCCGTCTGTCATAAATTAAAAATCGTCTATCATCAGAAACTATGACGTACCCGCATACATGAAAGCTGTAGTAATAAACCTTGATAACTACCTACCTATTTTACCCGGAAAACATTTTAATATATTCAAAAGAATTAAAGAATTTTTAAAAATTCGAAGAAAAAATCAACATCAACTCGTAAAAAGTGATAGGCCAGACGATGACAGTTATCAGAAAAATAAAAAAAATCGTAGTGTGTATTTTTAAAATTATAGGTATTCAAAAAATCGAGAAAATCAACTCCCTGTGTTGGTCTCCCATGTATTAATGGTACTGTGGCTACAAATATTTATGTTTATTTTTATATTTGTGATATAATTCTGAATAATTCTTCCGTTATTTACAGTCTAAAATTTAAACACAAATGCCTATATTATTAAAAGTGCTTGACTAACATTTTTTTTTATTTTTCTTATAACTGTCACACCTGGCTTACTAGTCATTTTCAGCGTGACATTGATTTTTGGGACATAGGTAGTTTATGAGAACAATATAACAAAAACTAAGGTCTTATAGGTGTTTCTAAATTAAGGTTATACACAACTACAAACATACATACATACCCTTACGCTGTCTCTAAGGGGTAGTCGAATTAAAGTTAATATTATGTGTATTTTTACTGTTTTATAAATAACCGTACCTTCACTTCTAAGTATTTCTTTCTTAATTTCTATTATTAATTCAATCCTCCATGTACTTTTATCTTCTAAAAATGTCAATTCCAAAAATAAAGTTAAATATCTATTTATCGGCGATTTACTTCGTGATTTCTTAATAAGTTACCTCCGAGGTTTCAAAACTTATATCGCTAGATATAACTTCTGCCATTAAGTTACTGAAGCAATCTACCGCTTTTAGCATACTGATTACTTCAGTGTAACTTGACTGGAACGTCCAAATACGGATTTACTTAACTCACTTTGGGGCCGTTCGGGAAACACTTAATTATGTCTCTAAATACTTTAATATAAAATAAAGTCGCAATTCGCGTGTGTCTGTATAATCGCTCATAACTTGTAAACTTTTAGGTGGAATTCACTTGTTTTCAAAGGCTTTCACCATCAGGGACGGTGAGAACGATTTATGTATACTAGTCGCCTAGTGGTCGAAATTCGACCGCATATATAGAATAAATGCTCTTTTCCCTTGACATAAAATCCACAGATTCGAACAGCTCACAGCCACATATTACACAAAATTCACAGCCCGAAACTCATTCACTCAATTTATCGCTTATTATTTGTTACAATAAAATAAACGGGTTCTTACCGCGATATTAAACATTTCGAGTTTCCCAATATTTCGATGCTGTTGCAAGCACCATGATCGCAGGTTAACACACCGTTACACACTTCAGTCACATAATAGTCGTGATATAATCGTAGTAATAGAAACACTCTTAAATAGCAATTAAAATTTTTAAGCTTCTATAGCTTTTCCGATACATAACCATTTAGTTTGTTAGGTACTTCATCTGTCCTCCAAGCCAAGTCAAATTAGAAAACGTCTTCTAAGTTGTATTGAAGTTTTGGTGTTATTGAGTGCTCCCCCAATTCGTTGCATGGTACCTGCAGTACAAGTATGTACAGTAGTACCTGCAGTACAGTAAAACAAAAATTATGCAATAAATAATACTAATAGGAGAATTATACTAAGCATTGGGTTAGTATAATTGTCTTATTAGTATTATTTATTGCATAATTTTTTTTTTTTTTTACTCAAGATGTATTGGTATTTTTTGTAAAAGCGTTGATATAATATTAGGCGTTCATTAGCTTCTGTTTAAAAGTACATAAAAACGCTGTTACTGTGGAACGTCATAAACTCATTGTTTGAAGTTCATGTTGTTATCTCGAGCATTAAAACCAACCCCAAAATTTCTGACCCTCCTAAACTGGGTCATTTTCGCATAAGTAGCTATTAAATTTAATTACTTACACATATAAATATTTCTATGGCCTCAGATTAAATAATAGTTCTACGGCCTTTATTCACCGCTTTATTAAGGTTGCGTTGTCGAAATAGCAGAAACAGATCGTTTATAGTTTCATTATTCTGTCCGTAGCCCAGTTGAAAAAATTTATTAATTCGAAATATACCTAAATATAACACGACCGCATATTTATAGTTATATTTATGCAACTACAACGATTTATTTGGGCTACCTTTAAAAAACTACTGCTATTTCTTGTTTATGCGCCGTAAATTTTTAAAGTTAAATTTAAAAATTAAGTTTTCGGAGTTAAACGAGTTTTTTAAAACATACTCCGTACACAGATTTGGTGCGTATATCAAGGAAAAAACTATTTATAAACACAAAAAAATATTCAACGGATATACATAATTACACACTATTTTTTTATTTATTTAATTTAAAATATCTCCATGTAATATTTGAGGTAGATTCAGTAAATATTTAATAACGACTAATTTGATCTTTCAATTAAAACAATAAATTAGCTATGATTGAATTTTCACATTTGATCATAAATAATGATGTCATAACTTTATTGGGCTACCGTTTGACAATAATTGACGATTTATTTGGTCATCTTTACACCCACTGAACTGAAATTTTGCACAGAGACGTAAATTGGTATTTCATATCTATAAATGTGAAAAAGTTATAGATGTTGCTGTGTTTATTATAGTAATGAAATGAGTAAGTCCGTCCGTGTGACGTACAAACCAATACTGACTAATATTTATTTACACCCTCAAGATATTTATAATAGATATAACTAGAAAAACATATTATATAACACTACAACAGATGTCTTGGAATTTTTTTTTACTTTTTTAAAATGTAACATTCATTTACTAAAATGATGATTGATTTCTTTTAAACATTTTAACAACAAGATTTTCTACAACCCTATCGCAGACGACCTAGGACGTTCTAACTGACTCTGACCAAAGAATATGTATAAAAGAAGGCCGACTCCCGCTCAGTGTGTGACTGAATTGCCTACCCTCGGCCGGAGACATAGGGTTGACTCTGTCCGCATCTCATTCAGATTTAAATACATGTAAGTGTATAATAGTAAAAAAGCAATGCGTACGGATACGTTTTTAATGCTAAATTATAATGATCGGTGGTAGCTGCAGCGTTAGGTGAGTGACTAATCGCGGCTATGGTGTGACTGTGACCTTGACTGGTGCCGTCATAATCACACTAAATGTTGTTGTTGCATGCCTATTAGCACGCACATATACAAATTGCGTTGGGTAGCTTTCTATGAGGCCACCATACTGGTATATTTGCACTATGTCCGGACAATCTGATCACAGTGGCGATTGACTCCCTATTACACGACACCACCTCAATAAATAATTGCCGACGTACTGCGCGCTAACACTAGGGACACTAACACCTTCAGTAGGCTTAGTTCGCTTACACTACACACCCTGGTAATATGCACCTGCGCTGCTCCTCGCTATAGGCACTTACTATTTCAGGCCTTATTGCCAACCGGTCGTTACTACTTTGCGACTGGCCCACACCCGCATACGTTTTCATTGACACGCATGTGCTTATTTCCCTAGTGACCGGAGCCGAGGTTTCGCCCTTTGCCCTGGGTATTCCCTGGACGGAACCCTAAGGCTTTTCAACATCTGCATGCGCCACCAACGCGTCCGGTTGACTGTAATGCTTGCCACACACGATCGTATGCTTGATCAAGTCCATCTAATTTGCATGAAGTGGAAGTTGCATCAAGTAAATTTGTTCGTATGTGGCATTGTAGGAGCGTCATGTTAAAAAATGCTTCATGTCAATTGAACGGGCTTGATCAAGCATACTTGATCGTGTGTGGCGGGCATAACGACCATTAGAGTCAAGTAGCAAGAGAAGGGATTTTAGTCGGTTTGAGCCCGGCACTGTCCGGCTGGTGGTAACGTTCTCTCCTGAGACGTGAGAAAGATTTCGGGTGTTCATACGGATTTTTTCCCTCCTCAAAAACAAAAAAAAACTTTTCTTAATTGTCTTGGAGTGTACCATGTGAGTGTTTCTCAAATTTTTCGCAAGACTTTTGGGGTCACATAATTGATGTAATTTTAATGTATGGAACATTTACGTGGATACGTTTTGATGAATAATAAATAGGCTAAAAGTAGGTGAAATTAATTTATTCGACATATCTGTAACTAATCTTGTTAAATTTAAAAGCGCGAGAGTAAATATTTCTAATTGTTTCTCTTACATGGCCAAACCCTGTGAGATGGTTCATCTAACCAATAATAATTTTTGCGGTCGCATTTAAGTATTAAAAAGAAGGGACCCTTTTGTTAGAGTCTGCCTTTCGGTAGAGCCCTCTAAAAGGGTTTTCAACGCAAAATCATTAGTTAAAGTAGCTTTAACTCCGATTCGATTTATACTCATTAATTTCATTTCTTTTGTTAGAGTAATGTATTTCATGAAGAAAGACATTTTGTATAGGCATTGAATTACTTTGAGAGTTACGTTTTATTGCTTTACCATTATTAATTAAAATGTCATGTACACAATATTGTCCTGCGTATTATCAGTAATCATAAATCCATATAATGTGCATGTAGGCTCATTGTATATGCTATAAGATACGGTAAAGTAAGTAAAAACTGGCCAAATGCGCACCGAGGGCTTCGTACCACCTCAGAATCATAGGTGGGCACAGTTAACCCAAAAGTTAACTTCGTTAATCGTTAATTCGTTAATTAAAAAGCTAACTTCGATAATCGTTGAAGCGTTAAATCTTCGAAAATTTAACGCAAGTTAAAGTTAACCATCTAAAACTAATACTGCTTTTGGAGTGGAATACATATAGGTAAATAAGACACAAATAAGTGGGTAGATTAATTATTATAGGAAATGTAAAACGAACAATTAAATACACATTTGTTTAGCTCTAAGATAGATGACAATAAAGTAGTATGAATTTCTATCTATATCAGCCCTCGAAGCGCCCGTCATTGAATAATATGAGACTCCTTTCTTTTTTGCTTTCTTTCTTTCCACGCCTGTCTATCTCTCGCCACTTTCATCCAGTTCATGTCCGCCTGTTATCAGATGTCATCCACCCATTTCCGAGATGGTCTATTTCTTCCGCGGGTGTTAGCGTGGGGTTTCCACTCCAAAGCCTCTTTCGCTCGACCGCAGTCTATTCTGGCAATGCGCTTTGCCCATCTGCACTTCTGGCACTCAATCTGCTCTACCACGTGTCTAACTTTCGTCTTTTGTCTGATTCACTCGTTTCTTTCATGATGTATGAGCGTTATTCCGAGCATCAGTAGTTCCATCGCCCTCTGTGTAACTCGGATTTTCTCAACAGATCTTTCAGTGAGAGTTGCTGTCTCCATTTCATACGTGAAAACTGGCAGGACAAAGGCCGGCCATTCTTGTGCGATACGTTTTTCAGCTTCCACCACTTGATCTTCCATGCCCAGGGTGATTTTATGGCCCAAGTAAATATAATGGTCGACGACAGCTACAGCTGATGATTTTTCACGATCTTAGTTTTTGACTTATTTATTTTCAATCCTATTTTGGGTGGTTGACTCTGCGGGTCGCCGATCATAGTGAGCATATTTTCAACACTATCCGCAATCAGTACGATATCATCCGCAAACCGAAAGTTATTCAGTTTCTACGTCGATAATAGTGCCTCTGTTACTACAATTGAGTCCTCGGAAAATGTTCTCGAGAGCAGCATTGAACAATTTTGGCGAAATCGAGTCGTCTTGGCGCACTCCTCGCTTTAGTTTGAATGACTCTGTAAGTTTGTGTAGACTGACCGATGACGTCCCATACTGCTGTAGATGTTTCATAAGCTGGATGTACCTTTCATCAACTCTGCAGCTACTAGATCCCTCTCAACTGTCCAAGCCTCCGCCGAGTCAAACGTCCTCTCATAGTCAACGAAGGTGATGACTGGCTTTCAGTAATCGTAGCACTTTTCAATTAGTGTCTTCAACGTTTGCAGGTGGTCATATGTGCTGTATCCAGATCGGAAACTGGCCTGCTCCCTCAGCTGGTAATTATAGAGTTTATTAGCTAGTCTATTTAGGAAAACTCTTGTAAATAAATTGTGGGTAGGCAAGAGACTAATAGGACTATAGTTATGAAGCTTTCGAATGTCTCCTTTCTTGTGGAGTAGGATCATCACTCCGTTGTGCCAAGCTTCAGGTACCTTGCGGTTAAATATGCAGTTTGGAACAGCATAGCTAGAGCTCTCCATAATGCCTCTGGTCCTATCTTCAACATCTCCGGTATGATGTTATCGTGGACTGGAGATCTTCTGTTTTTTATTTGGCTCAGCGCTAGCTAGCTGTATCTGTTTTACAGACACGTCAGGAATTTCCTCAAAGCCAACATTAGTAACAGGTGGCCTGCATCTTTCGTTCTCCGTTCCAGAGAATGGTACTTCACTTTTGTACAAAAAAGTCTCGTAAGTCTCGTCTCGTGTCTCGTAAAAATTTTTCGCAACTTATAAAAAATGCTCTCTATTCGTGACAACATCGCCTTTTTTGTCGAATTACTGGAAAATCGCCTTTCTACCATTACATAATTCTGCACACAGTATTTTTTTGCTGGCGTTCATTACGATTGCTTTTAAAATTTGTCTTCCTGTGTATTGCTGCAAATCCTCTTTCAGCTTTCGACGAATATCATAAGTAGAGCCCGGTATTCCGAAGTATCGGTCTGATTATCCAGCCTCATCTGATGATGTTTCTCTACGAGTTTAGCTGTGTCATCTGCCAATTTCTTGTGCTTGAAATTTACATCGGCAGGTGTCACTCTATTCAATAATTCGATCAATACTTTTGTTAGTTGCTAATGTAGGTCGTCCATTGGCAGAGATCTCATTTGTTCTAAGTCTTGCCGATGATTTTCGACGATGAGTTGTATATTCCTCGGTATTTGGTCTGATAATATATAGGGAATAAAGTCTCGAAAATCTCAATTCGGATGTACCTATGTTTTATTTTTTATGTTTATTACCTCATAACTCCGTCATTTATGAACCGATTTGGAAATTTTTTTTTTTTTGTTTGAAAGGATACACTTCCAGGTTAGTCCTATTGAAATTTCACTGAATTGAAGATTTAGTTTCGAAGATACACCAAATAACTAGACTTGGTTTATAACCTTAATTCATTTATATTGATGATTCTCTTGTATGTCATTTGTTAAGTTATAACGTTGTTCCCACATGGTATAATGGTAGTAGGGAGAAGATATAAATTGCCTGTGATATAATAAATTCAGTCAGTAGACTCAGTCTTGTGACGGACAGAGAATACGGCGACTGTCGTGTTCGGATTGTAAGAATACTGCTAGAGTGTAATTATGATGTAACCTTTACACTTTTTTTTATAACTGATTGATATTGATATGGTATGATATTGATGATATTGATAATGGCCATAATGGGCAATAACATCCCATGTTCGATCTGTTCGCATCTTTTATTGTTAAAGCCCATGGTTTGTGCTCTTCAATAGAATTGAAGTTAACACATTGCGCTCCAGAATTAGAAAATAAATTAATTGTAGACCTGCCCTAGATATTTATTTAGGCCAAGGTCACTCAAAAGGGAGAAATAAAAAAAAAATAATAAAAAAATTGAACTGACTTCAAAAAAGAACACATAAAAAAAGTATGAAATAACTATCCTTTACTAATCAAAACTTAAGTACAAAAATAACTTTATAAATACGATACAAAAATACCCATATAACTAAATTCGACAGTTATTGAAGTCGCTGCCAAATCAATGTTCGACAACAGAAAGTCTATTAGTTTAGTGGGCTTGGCACATCAATATTTTGATAACATTGACCGACTTCAGTGACTGTCAAATTTAATTATATGGGTATTTGTCTCATATTTATAAAGTTATGTTTGTACTTAAGTTTTGATTAGTAAAGGATAGTTATTTCATACTTTTCAGTGTTCTTTTTTGAAGTCGGTTTAAATTTTTTTTTTATTATTTTTTCACTTCGCTGTATACAACGATATCGTAATTGCACTAGGCTGGGATGAAGGTGAGTGCTCTTAAAATAATGCCGTTTATCGATTTGTGATATGATACCTAAATAATATAAGTCTTACTATGGTATAACAAAATAATATGGTATAACAAAATAAAACCTGAGACGAATATTATTAGGTCACCTAACCAATAGGTGAACAGATATCAGTATTTAAAATTTTTATTTATACGTATTTGTTAATATAAAATTGATTTTATTGGTGTCGTGTTACACGAAAATATTTATTTTTCCTCAAATAAATTATGATACAACACAATGGTGATTACGTATACATATAATATTATGGTTCCGTATATTTTCAGCCACCGAAATTAAATCGCTACTCATATCGTTTATGTTCACACGTGATGTACGACCGACACAATGTGGCGACAGGTGTGTCTGGTAATTACTTGTCTCCCGTAGGGTTGTCATCTCGGATTAATGGCTTTTATCCAATATTTTTATGTTTACATTTATCGTTGGCAAGAATGAGACTTGTATTCCAAATATTTTAAGGAGAATTTAGATTAAAAATATGAGTTAAGTGTGAGCTCATCGAGCACAGAGAGATATTTATAAAACTTTAAATTTATAAGCTTAATTTCTGAAGATTGTTTCCAGTATTACTCAAATTCCAAAAATAAAGTTATACTTTGCAATATATTTTCTACGCAAAAACGATTTCAGGCGGTTTTTTATTTAAGTTGATACACAAACTGATCCACTACTAACAGATTGCTTTGATATGGCCAATACAGTCTTTCTCTCTTTGGTGACCTGTGTTTGGCAAACGGTCTTCGCAGCCTAAAATGTTGCATTCTACTATTACGCATAAAGAATATCTATATCACATACATTTATAAACATTTTTACATTAATTTTTCACTAGTAAATTTAAAAAATAATTGAAGAACTTATGTCTGTCAAATGCAACAACTTGTGGTCTTAAAACATTGAGCATATCGATAGAGACGAAATATGTGTATTCCCATCCCTTTCTATTGTAAGCTTACGCCATATAACTCTTGCAGTCTAACAATTCGTGATAAAAGGCGATATCTATTGTGGTAAATCTGTAGATATACAAAATACAATATGTGATAGTTTGTTAAAAAGAATAAAATTGATAACTATTGTCACTCTGTGGGAGTTGTATATTGACAGTTTGATACCCTATTAATCCCAAATAGTAAAAAGTTAATAAATGATACATATAAAAGTAGATAGCCGAGTTAAAAATCTTAAGGAGAAACCTAACAACAACAGACTTTCACGCTGTATCCCCAACGGGGTTGTCAGAAAGGATGGAGCGCCAAGCGTCACGGTCCTTACATAATTCTTTCGCTTCCTCAAATCTCATCATTCTCCTCACACATTTTGGCCCAGGTATGCGAGTGCTTTTCACATTTCCGTCAGCTAACACTCTGGCTAATTGATCTTCGTAAGTTGGTCTTTCTTGGCTTCTTTTTACTTTTCTTTTCGGCAGCCTCACAGCCTGCAGTAAGGGGCTCCCCACGCCATACTCGGGCAGAAGACTCCACAATTTCTTTCGCACTACTTTATCGAATGCTTTTTCTAGATCCACGAAAGTCCAGAAAACCTTCTGACCTATGTCCAGAAACCTCCCCACGATAACGTGGAGTGAGAAAATCTGATCTATACAACCCCTACCGTTCCTAAAACCACCTTGCGCCTCCCACAAATATCTTTCGGAAATGTTTTTCATACGTTCAGTCAATGCCTTAGTATAGATTTTATTTACCAAGTTGATCAAACTGATGAGCCTATAGCACGCACAGTCTAAATAAGAACCTATTTTCCCTTTATAGAGAGGCACTGTGACTGCGTTTCGCCAGTCCTCCGGAACCTCTCTCTCCTGCCAGCAGAGGTGTGTAAAGCTGTTAGAATGTATTCCAGACCTTAGGATCACCATACTTGATCATCTCAGCAGTAATTTCATTTCCTGCTGCTTTTCCACATTTTAGACTTCTTATCGTTTTCTCAATCTCTTTCATACTAATGACTTCCTCTACTTCTTGACCCGAGTGTGGCGATCGTTCGGATTGCTCTCGGTGTCAGAGACAGAGTCGCCACTCTTATACAGTTCTCCATAACATTCACGCCATTGCTGCAGAACATCTTTTTTATCTATTAGCAGATGGTTTTCTGTCGAACGCACTTTATTCATTTTGCAAGGTGCAACGTACAAAAATGTACTATGCGATATTGAAACCGACCACAGAAATATATGAATATTAGTATTCCACCAATGGTGAGAGTTTAAACCGTTTAAACGTCCTCCGGTCCTTGATAAGGACAAACCCCGAAAATTGATTACCCAGCTGCTTAGTTGCTGAAAGTTGGTCTAGAGGTTACAGACATATGCAAACAACAGTTTGTTTTATTACGATGAAATTATCTGTTGGATTATGAAGAACTCAAAGTCAATTTTAAAATTACGAGTGCTTATTTTATTTTTATTTCGTTGTATGCGTATCGTACAGTCAATTTTGACATTATGGATATCCAATTCATTATAAATAGATGATACTCAATGATTTCGCTGCACTAAATTGTTTTATGTCTGTGAACCATCTTAGCATTCCTTTCTTCATTTTTACAGTAATACTGTCGTGCAACCTTGTCATACTGCGTATCTCTTCATTGCTTATCCTGTCCGCAAGGGTGACACCGCACATATTTCTAAGAGATCGCATTTCTACTGCATTTATCATACTTTTACTTGATTTCGGACATATCCAGGCCTCACGACCGTAGAATATAGTTGGCAACAACACCGCATTGTGGATAGCCAATTTGGCTGTGTTGGATACATTGCGTACGAATGTGGACAGAGCACCATTCAAGTATATAAAGCATTGTAAAAAGTAATAATAAAGTACTAATAATAATAAATAATAATACAGCAATACAGAAGATAGAAACAGACATGTAATTATTTTGCTAAACATATACAAGAGGATTGTCTGAGATTTTCTAATTTTTGGGTGTATCCCTAAAGATTTACTTGTAGAGATTTCGTTGATACATTTTAAAAACGGACGAATTGATTTTCTTTCCCGATTTTTTTACCCTGATTTAGTTACACGTACTTAGTTAAATATAAAAGGTGTTTCGGAAGTCTTCAAGTGATTTAAAAAGATGACACCCTTTCCGTTTTCATTGAACGACATAGATCCGGTTTTCATTAAACTTACTGTAAAACGACTTTCTAAGAATATTTCGTGGTAAGGTTTTCCAATAATGTTAACGTTTTATTGTTATTTCTAATAACATACATTACATACATGTACTACATGCATAACTGTAGCACAGTAAAGACTATTTAGTTCTTTGTCTGTTTATTCGTAACTTCATTAAGGTCAAGTCATATATATGACCTACATTCACATTGTAAGAGTATATCTCTCAAGGGACGGACGGGCTTTTCCACTTGATGTCATTAGTTGAATATGAATGGCGATGTTGATCATAAGTACTACATAGCAAGGTATATTTTTGGGTACCTTTATTGGGATAAGACCCAAAAAGAAATTTCTATAACAATAATAACTGACTGTTATCCGTACTAATAGTATAAACTAGTGACCCGCCCCGGATTTGCCCCGATGGGATATTGAATGTTTGCAACGTACCAAATTTTTTAATGAGATTTTCATATAAAACCACCATCAAAATTTCCGACTTTTTCCGTGAATTTTTTAAAAATTTTCTTTCATTACAAAAAAACCACAAAAGAAATCATCCAAATCAGCGGAGCCGTTCTCAAGTGATTCCTCGTCATACATGTCACAAGTGATTTTTATTAATAACAAAAAAATACATACATACGTTAATATTTACAAACGTAAAACTACACGTTATCTTAAATAATAGACTTCCTCAAAGTTGCCGCTTAGAAAATTGTCATTGCTTAAGGTGCCCAGCAGACTGGCAGCATTACTTCTTTGAATAGCCAAACCGATTCGTTGGCGGAAGAAGCTCCCCGCCCGGCTGTCTCCCGAACCCTCGACCAGTCTCTTACAAATATCAGAAACTAGTCGATGGGCTTCGGGGCCCCAGGGACTCAAAGTTTCAACTGCAAAGAGCGCAAATATCAAACTCTCAGAGAGAATCGCATACTTACGCCGCTTCAAGTTCTCGGCAGTGCTGGCCGCGGGACCTGCTGACTTGGAAATCGCCGGTACATGCGAAAGACTTTTCATTTATTTCATACAGAAGATGAGAAAGTCTATCTGTTACGTTTTCACAGCTAAACCGCCAAACCGGTGAAGATAATTTGATACCAGAGGACGGACATAGGCTAATATTTTATTAAAAATTTACCCCTATGGCGGTGAAAAGGGGGATGAAAATTTTTGTTAGAAATGCCAGTGCTGAACTGATTATGTTGACATTTTTTTCAAAAAAGTACCTCCAACCCGGAAAAGCCACGGAAAAAATTTTCACGTGGACTAAGTCGCGTGTATAGTTAGTATCTCATAAAGTAAAAACACAGGTGCTTAAAATATAAGGAAGTATCTGAACAAGGCAGTTTGTTTTTGTAATATTGCTAACTATATAAACTAAATATTTTACCTGCTAACGTTGGCAAAGGTTACAAAATCCGCTAAGTACATGTTTAATTATTTAAAAAATTTTTTTACAAATAATTTTGTAATAATCGAATGTAGTTTTAATTTTTATATTCTACACTAATTTTGATATCCCCTTTGCAACCTCTTAGGAATTGAATTATCAATAATAATCATTACTTTCTTAGTGTTGCAGTTACATACCTATGACTAAGAAATATAAGGCACCTCTAAGCAAGACTTATAGTTTCCAAGGTTTCTAAGCCAAGTGGTTTTGGATTGTTCTTTGCGTCGACATGTTAGTCAGTTTTTCTTTTATAATAGAAGGTTTAAAAATATCTCATAATAAAAAAATATTAAAAAAAGGCAAAAATATGTGATCTGTTCGCATTTTATAATTTATTATAGGTAAGTATATATTTTTAGAGCATTATTAAGACGTAATTAAACTAAGCCAATAATGTTGCACGAAAACGTAACAATTTGTAGTATGATAATAAGGGCTCCGTAGACAGACCCGGATTTGTTGCTTGCCAGTGAAATAAACGTTTTCATTATGATTTAAGATGACGTAACTGTCTACACGAATGAATTATATCTTTAGTTTGCTGTAAAAGAAACAGCGTAATTTTTTCCAGTAACTTCATGTCTTATCTGGTTTGTGGGGTTTGGATAGTAAAATACATTTCATTTTTAGTAATTTTTCTTCAAAATACTGGTAAAATATTGTGTTTAGTAACAGTCTAACACTTTACGTTACCACAAGTCATTTCACAAATACCGATAGGAAGAAGCCAGTGGTCAAACTGCTGTTATACTATTCTACCTTTCACAATTGTATGTTGTTTTAACCCTCATATCCACATAGTAAAATATTTTAGTGCAGCAATAAAGAACACACACTTCATATAGTCACTTTTACATTTAATTTCTCAATTTTTCCCAATAATTAATAACAAATTACAAACTTTGACATGTTGTCAGGAATAGCTAACGACTATTAATTAACAGCTAATAAAAGATGTAGAATAATTTAGTTTTTGAAGCCGTCAAAGTGTCGTCACGTTAAAAATTTGACGTGCATCGGCTTATATGGACTTGTGATAAATTGTCGACACGTATTTCGCCTCTCAACGGAGCATCCCTAGGACATACCAGAGACAGGATTCAGTCAGCTAATCAGCATCGAATCTTCGGTGTTGATTCGGTGCTAGTTAGCTGACCGAATCATATCTCTGATATATCCTGAAGGATGCTTCGTTGAGAAGCGAAACACGTGACAATTGGTGGTTTTTGGAATTTGAGCGGAAAATAGCTAAAGATTTTAGAAATTTATCACATGAAATGGATTTCCGCAAAGTAACACCCGAGTCTATAAAATGTCTTATATGGACTTGCTGACGTCACTCTCCCACGGCTTAGCGTCAGTAGGTGTGGCAACGTCGACTAGGTCGACCCGACAACAGTAGCGACACCTCGCTCCGTTCAACAGGCTGGCATGACGTCCTTTTTTATTCCTTTATTATTTTTATCTGTATCCCGCGACGTGCTTTATGTCTGAGATTTTGATTTTACTTGATTTATTCTGTCTTCTCATATAGTCTATTTCACTCTCTCATCCTTGCCATTCTCATATATTCCTCTCTTTTTGTCTGGCCAAATGTGTCCCTATCCAATTGTCTTTTAATACTTTCGTATTCGCATTTATTCTTCTCTAGGAACTTTCAATGTCCTCATTCATTCTTTTTATTTTGTTTAAATTATCACTTATCTTTATTTTCTATTTACTATTGATTCCTTATATATATATTAAATTTTTTATTATGTTCTAATGCTTAAGTTTACATTTTTGTCACTTCATCTATTGCAATTAGATTTCAATATATTTAAAATCCTATCGTCATTTTCGACTTATATCTAGTAACACATTTGTACGTCCTTATATCTATATCACAGTGTTTCTTATATTTATATATAGGTGCTTGGACATATATACATTTGGCCTCATTTTCTTTATTCTCTAATATTATTTAATTAACTAACAATACATTTTTATTACTTATTTACAATTTGTTAATTTTCTTATCTATAGTTCTGCACGCTTTGCACAGTCTGTTTCTTTTTATATCTTTGTGTTATTGCGGATTGTAAATATTTTTATGCTTAGTTTAATATGATCAGTATATGATTATACCTTCCGATATAGGACGTATATAGGACATTCTGTTAAAACGTGCAGTACACTTTCTTCTTTATTGGGGTCACAAGGGCATGCCGAGCTCTCCTTGCACTTGACGCGATGCAAGTACTCGGATATCCCCCCGTACCCTGTCATCACTTGTGCCAATAGGGGGTCTATCCTTATTTCCTTGATGAGAGTGTATGCCCCTATAGCGTCTGGGAAAAACACCTTCGTTACCCTGGCTGTCTCTCCTTGTTCGTAGCGTCGGTTCCATTCGCCGATCGTTTCCAATCTAATGGTCCGCTTGGCGAATGATACCAGACACTTATCATAGTCGGCCCGTGTTTTCCTATATAGAGCCGCTAATTTAGCGAGCTCATCAGCTCTTTCATTCCCTGCAAGCCCGCGTGAGCCTTTACCCAGTGCAGGTGTATGGCCTTCCCTTTCCTGATGGCTTACATGACACCCGCACGGGGCCTCACCGTCAGGGTTTGCAGTGAATCATAGTTGACGATCGAGTCTAATCCAGACATCGAATGGCTGTAAATTTTACAGCTTGGTGCCGTACAGCTGAAGCCCTTTTCTACTGCCACGGACAAGGCCAAAAGTTCAGCCTGGAAAACGGTGCAGCATTGGTCCAGCTTCAGTTTTCGGGTACCGATCTCCGCGCCTTTATACCAAACGGATAAAGACGCACCGACTTTCCCTTCGACTTTACTGCAATCCGTGTAAATTTGAAGGCAGTCTTCTGGCTGGTCCATCACTTCACCGTCCCTAAGGTATGAATATTCTAGACTTGGCCGCTTTGCAGGATGCCGCTTGTCAAGGCATCTCGCCGGTCTCTCAATTTCCCGATCCCCCGCTATACCGCTGGAGATCCCTCTCCTGGATTAATAGAGGCAAGCAACTTCCTTGGCTCTTAGGTCCAAGGGAAGGATCCCCGCCAGCAGCATGGCTTAGTTAAGGGGACCGTTCGGTACGTCCTGACAACCTTTTGTAGTATCCCCCGCTGCACTGCATCAAGCTGCTTCCTTGAGCTTAGTTTGCCTGCTTCGGGTGCCCAAACGCAAGCCGCGTATAATATCACGGGATCGACTACAGCCGTATACATGGTTCTGATGACCTCGGACTCCAACCCCCAAGGGATCCTGGCGGCTTTCGACAACTGCTTGCATATTCCTGCTGCCTTGCGGCAAACATTTGCTATATGCGTGTTAAAAAGCAGCTTGTCCACCGTTAAACCCAGGATCTTGATCTCCTTTGACAGTCCAAAGTCCACCCTGCCTATGTTAAGAATTGGGAGGTCGTACCTCAGTTTACCCGTCAAGACCATCGCTTTGGTCTTGCTCGGTGCAAACTGAAGCTTGTGCTGCACTCCCCTATCCCAAGCATGTCGGAGCGTGACATTGGCTCGCTCTTGGAGATCAGAAATGTTGTCTCCCGAGAACATCAACACCACGTCATCCGCAAACGCTTGGCAACGTACGCCCCCACCTTCCATTTCTTTCAACAAGGGGTCAAGCAATACATTCCATAGTACAGGGCCACCAATCGAGCCCTATACACACCCTTTCGTAGTTACTCTGGCACACTCCTCTACGGCGAACTGACTTTGACCCTCCTGTCTGACAAATAGCTATCCAACAGGCGTCTCAGGTTCACCGGACATCCCCCCTCTATGTCTAGTGATACCAAAATTACAATATTACTATTTTTCTTTTGTTCCCTGATGAACTGGATCATATCATAGAGGGAGTCCTCGGCACCGCAGACTTTGGCATGGTAGAGTGTGCCATCGTATTCGCCTCACAAGCATCTTTTCTAGAATCTTACCTAGCGCCGGTAGCAGGCCTATCGGTCTATATGACTTTGGGTCTGCATAGCTGTTTTTATTTGGTTTTTTGAAGACTACAACTGTTGCCTCCTTCCATAACGTGGGGAAGTGAGAAAGCCGAAGACATTCGTTAAACAAATCCAGGAAAGCATGCGGCTCCTGGGCTATCACCATCTTGCAAATGTAGGCGGTAAGACCATCCGACCTGGGCGCCTTCTTAGGATTGAAACTCAGCGCGGAGCTCCAAAGTTCCTTTTCTGTAAAAGGAGGGTTACATAACTCATTATGGGCCCTTAAATTCACTATGTCCACCTTCGCTCTGGTTTGCTTATGCTCCGCGCTGTCTTGTGAGATATCATCTACCGGGTAGAAGGTCCCCGCCAACATCTGCACCGATTCCAAGGGACTTAACGTTTTACCTCCGCATTCCAAGGGTACATCCTCTCTTCTCTCCGATGTTCTGTTAAGAACTCTATGTATCCCCTGCCACATGCTCTCCCGGACCTGCCTCCCACAGAACTCTTTCCAACTACTTATCTTCGCCTTTCTCACCTCCGCACGATACCTCTCTTTCTCCCGCAAATATTCTTCAACCACCCATGCTCGGCGTGCGGGAGCAGCCCACCTTATTCTTCGCTTTTTTCTAAGAACAGCCATCTTTAAGGCTGTGATTTCGTCCGTCCACCAGGGCAACCCCATCCATCTGCGCTTTTCAACCTTGGGTATGGCACTTTCGCAGGCCTCTGCGAAAGTGCCATAAGCCTGTGCTAGTAACTTTTATCCACCATCTGATCAATATCATTTCTTTCCTTAACTTTCCCTATTCCTTCCCTTATACTCTTTTCTTTGCAAAGATGGGCGAGCTTCTCTCTAAGCTCGCTCCACTTGGCCTTACGCGTGTTGAAAATTCGAGTAGGTCGAATGATTTCCTTTTCTTCAACGTTCCTTACCTGCAATTTCAATAGGATTGCCCTGTGGTCAGACTCGATCACATTTTCATCTACTCTCCATTCTTCGACACGTCCGAGCATGTTGGCTGAACAGACCGTAATATCCACGCAACTGCTGTAGAGCCTCTCACCCCTCACGACATGAAATGTAGGTGTATCACCTCTATTTAATATGTGCAGACCCAAGTCGCCCAACACACCCGCTACCCTTTCCCCCTGTAATTCGTCTTTCGACTACCCCACCACACATTCCATGCATTAAAGTCCCCCACTACTAGTACACTTGGGACCCCAATTCCTATTATTGCGTTTTCCAACCGCTCCATATCGGACTCAATAGACCCATCTCTTTTTGAGTACAGTGAAAAAACCGCTGTTTTTCTACCTTAAGTCTAATACTGCCACCGCCAGATTCGGATTCGTCATTCGAAAATTAAAAGAAATTCAACCAGGGAAATTTTTGTTCCCGATTACACTCCAGACTTGCAAAACCCACCTCGTTAATAGCGGGTTTGAGGAAGTATTTTAAGTTTTATGTTTTTATTTTATTAAATTAGTCTAACTTAGGTATATGTAGTACTAGCTGTGACCTGGCGAACTTTGTACGACCTCGGAAACAATAAATGTTGTGTTAACTTATTACCTGAATTAAATTAAGTTTTTATTAATTCAAAGACAAAGTCAATGTCAAAGTCAAATCAATTTATTCAAGCAAGCCCAATTACAAGGTATTTTTGAACGTCAAATCTACTTTAGTTCGGGTAGTTTAGTTTGGTTAGATTAATCTACTTTAGTAGTAAGAATACACAAACTGAATTAAGTTCAATAAAAGTACAAAAATCAAAATGAAATGTATTTTAATTACATTGAAATTTCCTTGTCGAGGTTGAGATGATCAAAAAAAAATTCATCGAAATCAATCAAAAAAGCCATACAAAATGTATGAGAAAAGGAATTTTCTTCATAATTTTTTTTTTCTTGGATTTTTCCGATGTATTAATAGTTATTCTGCTATTCGGGGTAGAGACAAATCCAACCATTTAAAGATCATAAAAATCGGTCCAGCCGTTCATGAGTTATAAATGGTGTAACTAATCCGAGTTTGTTTTGTATATACAGATTAGTAATTTTAATGTTAACTAGTTATCAATTTACAATTTTAAATTATTGACAATCCTGTGGTTTGTATTAGGAATAAACTAGGCACTTTTGAAAATAGCAGTGCCATCGGTCCGGAATAAAATCATGTGAACAGTCAGTCACAGTCAGTCACTGCTGAAACAGCGGGAATAAATGGACAGAAATCAACGAGTAAACTTTGTGACAATTTTCACGGAATCTCTTATTCCGTTGTCCTATTAAAATGGTATCTTATTGCTGCAGAGTGTTTCTGCTCCTTTTCGTGAGTGGCGTAAGTGATAAACTAGGTCAGGTTATATCATTTGTTATATTTCTTTAAATTTTTGTCAACTTAATGTATGTGCTGAGGTCATAGAATTTGTAGGTTGTGAATTGTACAGAAGCAGCTCCTAGTAAAAGCAATATAAAGAAATTAAAAATAGGAATGATGAAAATATAACTTGCAAAGAAAAACTTCATAATAAAAAATGTATTGTATAAATAATAATTGTATTAGTATCGTATAAGTATAAATTACGATAAAACAAAACAAAACAGGAGGCGAAAGAAGTATGTATGAACACCAAAGCTTGGCGCTACTTCATCTCTGACTCACCAGTTAGGGATACAGCGTGAACGTATGTATGTATACAGTGATGGATTTACACTAGGGGCAGTCGGGGCTAGTGCTCAGGGCGGCAAATTTTCTAGGGCGGCAAAATTTGGAAAGTGGAAAAAATTTTTTTTAGTGTTATTAAAAGTTCTCAATAGGAATTTTTTGTTCTTTTAATTACTCATTTATTATTTAAGAGAGAGTTCAAAAAATTCAACTCATACATTATTTGTCGAATTGAAATTTGGTAAATCATAATTTTGGCGTCTTAAGGAAAAATTAACCTTCGAAATAATTTAATTAATTTATTTCTGTAGCTGTAACGAACTGTAGCGCAGAACGATCGCTTTCTTCTTTGAAAAGAGTTAAAAACTACTTACGTTCTACAATGAGTGCAAATAGGCTCGATAGCTTAGCTATTCTATGCATCGAATCGGACATAATTCAACGTTTAGATTGTGAAGATTTAATCGACCAATTTGCAATTCAAAAAGTCAGGCGTGTTTGCCTGTGAAAAAATTATTATAATATAAAATTATGAGTCAAGCTTAGTGCAAAATTTATAGTTTTGAAAACAAAAAAAATATTTTTTTATATTATATTGAGATATATCGTATATAGTACATACAGTAAATTATTTGCAATACATTAAATGTTTTAATTTTTTAAAAATAAGGTATCAAATCTATATATATTTGAGTGAAATTTTAGTGATGGGGCGGCATTTTTTCCAGTGCCCAAGGGCGGCAAAAATTGGCCCTGTATGTATACAACAAAACGAATAAAAAAATGATGATTTTTAAATGTATACTTACAATAACTTATTAGATGCAAGTGTAAATATAACGAAATTATGATATGAACATGAGCAAGAGAAACTTGAGCATGATAACAGTCTTCCAATCACGGTAACGAATTCAAGCAATTGCTTTCAATTCAATTTAAGTTATTTCGTATTGTTTGTAAGTTTTGGTTACATTCGTAATTAGGCTTTAGTTCTATAAATCATTTCCATTTTAAAAATTAATAAGGTATACATATTATGCATACATTTTGTTTATTTTTTTTAAAACAAGACATGTAGCATATAAAATTATGTTAATAAAATTTCATTTAAACTTCAGTGCAAAACACTTTCAATTTTGAATAGTCAGAAAAGAACTCAAAAAATTTTGTACAGTAGGTACGTTTGTCATTATCTAATATACATATTTATATGGATATAGAAATTCAGTTTCCGAATGTTTGTGGTCGCAAAATTCGAAAAGCATTCAGTCGACTTGAAATTTTGACAAAAGGTTGTATTCGAATACGGGCGTGTTTTTATATACTTATATATACATATACAGGGTGTACATGAAAACGGGACAGTTACTTTAATGGATGAAAGGGCATAACTTTAGTATGTAGTTACAAAAAGAATTATCGAAAAAAACGTATCCGTTTAAGAGTTATGACCGTTTTAATTTTCAAGTGTTATCCCCACCATTTCTCGTAAAATTGGGTTGATCGTGTACAGTTACAGATTTTAAATCTTACGTTTTTTTTTATTTTGTAATAATTTCATCCGTTACTGAAATACAGCCTGAAAACCCCCATTGGGGTATACGCATTATTTTCGAAAATGGTTTTCAGGCTTTTAGTTTTTCAGGTTTTCAGTATCTATATACCCGATATTTTTAGTTTGCTCATTTAATACTTTAAACTGAATAGCTTTTGTACAGAAGAGTTATTTGACCGAGTTAATACCACAAAAACTAAATAAAGATTGAACGTACTTTGTCCTGGGAATTGCTATTATTATAGTTCGTACGTCTTTTCATGCAGGTATTTTGTGTTCTACGAAATTGTCTACACAAACTAAACTCGAATTTTTTAAAGCAATATTCTCTGTGTATGTTCTACATGAGTCAATTATGAAGTAATTAATTTCTATCACTTTCTTTGTACAATGCTTTCATTGTAGATTTTGATTATTTTATGTTCATTGATTCTTTAATGTGTTAAACGCAGACTTGAAAAGAAGGACTACGTGTCGCCTACTCCATTAGCGAAATACATAACGTAACCTACAAAGTAGAAGTGAAGATGCGTTAAGAGAAGGGAAATTTAGCGAAATTGTACCCGATTGGCGTACTGTGATGCAATAGAAAATAAGCGACGTTGATTTTTTTTATGAATATAATATTAAGTTTTGATAGACAAATATACATGTGTATAATGTAATATGTAGTAGGAATTAAAATAATATGCAGTATATCGCATTATATCTATAGAGCGAAAGTGAGTGGTAAAAGAAGCCGAGGAAGACCAAGGCTGACTTATGAAGATCAAATAGCCAGAGTGTTAACCGAAGGAAATGTGAAAAACACTCGCATACTTAGACGAAAATGTGTGAGGAGAATTATGAGATTTAAGGCAGCGAATGAAGTATGTAAGGACCGCGACGCTTAGCCCTCCGTCCTCTCTGAATACCCCGTCAAGGATACGGCGTGAAAATATGTATGTATGTATGCTTACAACTTATTTTAGATTATCCATTTTCGAAGTACAGACCGCCGTGTCTATATTATTACTTTATGTGGTTAACAATATCACTGTAATTTATTTTCAAATGTATATCGCAGCATTTTGTAAATGAATTCATTTTTTGCGTCTTTTTTATTATGTTGGGTTTAGGTAAGTTTTTTAAATGAGATGAATGACAAAATAGTTGTCGCTCCCGCTTTACACTGTCGGTCACCTTCATTTGGCCATGTCCATTTTAGCTTACTAATGGGAATATCCACTGTTATGCTAACCGATGTTACTGTTATAACGAGATTTTACGTTAGATCGACGGAATTCTAATTAAATGGAGCAATTTAAACGACTATTTCAGAATGGTGTTTGAAAGGTTCTTTTATGCATATAATAATTTAACGCGGGAAACATTTTCAATCGCTAGCAAATTCATACATTCAAAATTTACCTAATCCTAGTACTTTATTAACAATGTTAGTTTTCATCTTTGCGTAATATTCAATGAATAATACATTTATTCGTTCTTGTGTAGAGATAATGATATCGATTTCGAGAAATAAGACTCCGCGTCACGCACTTCCTAAGAGAAGCAACCAAAATGAGCCGACATGTCTGTGAATACGACACACATTTTGCATTTACACACAATATCGGTCGCTATTTCGATAAAAAACTGCGTTGCAAATATGTATATCGTTGTTTGGTGCGCCGTTTTGTAGTAAAATGGCGGCCGATCGGTTTATTTGATGTAACAGTGTCGTATTTATAGGACAACTTATTTTAGATTATCCAGTTTCGAAGTACAGACCGCCGTGTCTATATTATTACTTTATGTGGTTAACAATATCACTGTAATTTATTTTCAAACAATCAAGTCTTTCATTTTTATGGTATTTTATGGTACTGTAAAAAAAGTGACTATATGTCCGTTTATATGTCTGTCTTTCCGTATGTCACAGTTGATTAATTCCATTATATTTATACCTACTGAGCTGAACTTTAGTACAGAAACATGTATACATATTGGCAACCCAAACTTATGAAAGGAAAACTAAAAATAATGAGAATATCGAAAACGTTTTTTATAATCAGATGGTTTGGTTTATAACTCAAAGTTGACTTTTTCCGATACATTCAATCATCTTGAAAATTGGTACACACATTATATAACCACGTCGTATGTATCTATTGACTATGTGCAAGACAGTAGCCTCACTTAGCATGCGCAACTATTCGGGCTTATGTCAACTAATAACATGGGAATGTTTCATTGTTTAATAAATAAAGTAATTAAAAGATACATAAAAAGACTACAAAAAGTATTTCTAGAAGAATTTGTTAAAAACAATACTTAGAAAAATGGACATAATTATAAAAACCGGTTTTGAAAGTATAAAACACAATCCAACTTCATACTGTGATGAAAGGAAATAAATTGGTTTTAGTACAACATGTAAGAAATGTTGAAGAGTTATTTCATACGAGTCCATATCATTCGTTAAACATCGGTGACATTATTAACACCCTATAAAATAAGTAGAAACATAAGTACTCTCATAACTTAGTATTTTACGGTAGGTAAAGTACAGTAAGTAACATTATAATTTATTTATTACAGATCAATGTGAAAGCTAAACGTTCTTCCAGGATGTTAACTTGGATAAAAACGTAGGATGATGAAATATAATTAAAAGACGTGCTTTCGCTAGCTCGTGTATTTCTCCACTGACTTACTTTCTGACATTCAAAAATAACATGTTATTATTTATTTATGAAAGTATTAACATTATGAAAGTAGCAACACCTTCAAAAAAATAGTGCTGCTATTTGTTAACGATTATGATTAGAACGATTAATCGAGAATATTGATAATAGCTAACAAATGATTCTCGTGTTGTCACTAATATAAATGAAAACAAATTGATTACCCCGAATTGTTGCAGATTTCTGCCACGGCATGCGCTGCGATCGCTTTAGTATGGCTGTACTCCACACACCACCATGCACTTCACACATAGCGAATATCAGTTTTTATGGATATAATTTCATAAAAACTTTGTATAAAATTCTTACGGTTATTTTTAGCTTCAATTTTACCACACATAAAATAGAACATTATTTCATGCCTACTTAATTTCCATCTACCTATTAGGATTATCTCTTACAGACTAGACAGAGAGGATGAGAGAAAGGAATGCTCTCCATAAATAACGTAATTTGCTCATGGATTATACGATATACTCATATTGTTTTATTTTTTTTTTGGTTATAATAAAACAGTTGTAATGTTTTCAAAATAAAAATAAATATGTACACATCCTCATACTATATCCTCAAAGGGGTACTCAGAATGGAGCGCCAAGTATTGTGGTTTTTACATACTTCATTCACCTGTTCAAATCTCATCAAAATAGAGATGATAATTAATTAATATCTATATACAATACGAGTACAACAAGGATAAAGAGCGTCTAAATGTAAAACACTTTGCCACAACATATCTATGTTCCATTCTGTACGATTACGTTCAGTACCGTTCCGTTCCTTTTAGTTCCATTGGGTTCCGTTCGGTACCGATTGGTTCCGTTCGGTGCCGTGCAACTCTAAATATACACATATATAATAGGTATACATTCTAGACGACATGAGTAGGTAATGTAGTATAAGTTAAAATAACTACAATAAGGCAATGACTGTGGCGGCAGTTTCTTTGAAATCTACACCGTCGAAATTGTGGGCACATAATTTTATTATACGTCGCGGTCATATAATAAAATTATAATGATTAAATTTGTGAATTTAGGCGTGTTATTATAATATTCATGAATTTATTAATGATAATATTAAGTAGTAATATTAAGTATGTTATTAAACATAACCAATTTTCGTCCTGACAAATTTTTATTTCTATTTTTCCTGCTTTTAATTTGTTTTATGATTTTGTTACGCATGAGTGGATGACCTTCAAAATTAATGTTTTTTATTGATATTTTATAAATTTATTTCACATTTATTTGACATTGCTCGGCTTGACTGACTTTGATTTTTGACTTGAATTTTTGAGTGATTATTATAAATTTATTAATAATTCAATATTTGAGAGCTATGTTAGCAGAATTTAACTTGACACTGGCAGAATTCGTATAAACGAGATGCCAATAATATTAAAAGAATGAGAAGAAGTTAGCAGAATATAAAGAGTTCTATATTTTGTGTACAATATCAACATCAATGTTATACCTACTCATATTTATTCAACTGAAATGATTATTATTATTCATTAATCAGGCCACAAAAATAAAATGCTAATTTATAATAATATTTTACATTACTGCTAAAATAATATTCAATATCTATATTTTAATTTTTACACACACTCTTCTAAGTTATACGTTAAAGAAATAAACCTTAATATCAGGGAAGTCTAGGAGGACCCTGCTAGACTTTCTTAACATTAAGGTTCGTTCTTTTTCAGCAGGTGCCTCGGCCAGCGCTGCCGAGATCTTGACGGTGTAAGTATGCGACTCTCTCTGAGAGTCTCATATTTACGCCCTTTGCAGCCGAAACTTTGGGACCTTGGGGCCCCGAAGTCCATCGACTAGTTCCTGATATTTGTAAAAGACTGGTCGAGGCTTCGAGAGAACGGCTGGCAATTTCTTCCACTGACGAATCAGTTTGGCTATTCAAAGAATCTTGCCGGTCTGCTGGGCACCTTAAGCAATGACGGCTTTCTAAGCAGCAACTTTGAGGAAGTCTATTATTTAAGATAATGTTTAGTTTTAAATTTGTAAATATTAATTCAGAAAAGTATGTTTAAGCGTTTTTCTCTGCTCTCGCTCGCATAAGTCTACATCCATACTGGTTTGAGAGAGACTGAAAAAACTAATGCTAGCTGATTATATGGCAGCTGGATTGATTGTAGAGAACTTGTTATAAGAATACGCGACAACCTAGCAACCTCTCATTATTTGGTTTTGCTTTGCTATTTATTATTACTTGTGGTAATATTATTATTTTTATAATCATCTTAGCCGCTAAAAAGTTACAACATGGAAACTGTCTTTTTGTAATTAATAATTACAAGAACAAATAACGAACAAATGAATCAAATGAAACTAAAACATAGAATGCCTTAAGACGCGGTACCAGCGTCCGAACTGTACTTTTGAGGGGGTGAAGGCGGGGCGAAGTATTCCCCTCCGCGCGGGGGCATGCGTCTCACCGTGTACAGAAGGTTTGTCATGACAATGCAGCGTGTTGAAAATAGAATTTATTTAAACTCACATAATATGCCACAGTGTAGTAATTAGTGAGTAATTATTATATAGAATCATACATGAACTTTCCATAAAGTATACCTAGCGGGAATTTTTAATCGATACTATAGTATCCATATTATATCCATACTTATGCGAAAATCTGTCTGTCTGATACGTTTTCACGGCTAAACCGGCGATTTTTATGAATTTTGCCAAGGAGATAGTTTGACAACAAGGGAGGGCCATTGGCTACTTTTTTTTTTAATCTACCCCTAAAGGGGTGAAAAGAGGGATATAACTTTGTGTGGGAATTGCTAAACCGATGATCCGATTAAAATGAAACTGGATACTGAGATAAACCTTTTCCATTAAAAACATAAACTTCTTTTTTTTTCAAAAATCTACCCCTAAAGAGGTGAAAAGGGGGATGAAACTTTGTAGAGAAAATGCTAAACCACTGAACCGATTATGATGAAATTTGATACATAGATAGTATGTGCCCAAAAACAATGTAGGTTAAAAAAATGTAGGCTACTTTGTTTTTTAAAAACGACATGTGGTTTTTTATATATGAGACGTCATCATGAATCCAATATGGCGGATGCGGCATATTAGGAAATAACTTTTTTGTTCAACACCAACAATATGGGTATCAAATGAAATGGGATACACAGGGGGTTTCTGTAAATATGTCACGTCATCATAAATCCAATATGGCGGATGTACCGCAATGAAAAATAACTTTTTTGTTCAACACCAACAATATGGGTATCAAGTGAAATGCGATACACAGGAGAAGACTTCTGTATATGTGACGTCATTATAAATCCAATATGGCGGATGTTCCATAATAAAAAATAGCTTTTTTGGTCAACACCAACAATATGGGTATCAAATGAAATAGAATACGCAGGGAAAGGTTTCTGTGAATGTGACATCATCATAAATCCAATATGGCGGATGTACCGCAATAGAAAATAACTTTTTTGTTCAACACCAACTATATGAGTATTAAATAAAATAGAAAACGCTAAGGAAGGATTCTGGAGGTTATTTGACGTGCGATATTTCAACACATACTGTGCACTTGTCGAACATTAATTTTTTTAATAAATATGATAATAGGTGGTATTTTTGAGGTTCTCTGGGAACTAATTAGGACAAAGACGTCTATTTTCCAATTCAAGATGGCGCATGTTAAGTTTTTGAATGAAATGCTATGGGTATCATTTGCGAGGTTTCTGGGGGTACTGATTACGTCAATGTCAAAATGGCGTCTTTTTCAAATGTAAGATGGCAGACATGACTTTTTTCGATTAATTGATGTGAGCGTTATTCTTGAGGTTTTTCGACGTGCTGTTTACGAATATGACTTCGATTTTGAAATCAAAGATGGCGGAGATTAGTAATACCCATATGAATTTACTCCTGAAAATTGCATCCATTTGCAATGTCAAGTTTGCGGACATCATTTTTTCAGTAAATGTCATTATCGAAATAACGATAACAACCGAGATTACTAAAATGACGTCGTTTTTGTAATCAGCACCTCAAGAAACCTTGACAATGATACCTATGACATTTCTTTCAAAAAATGAATGTGCCATCTTGAATTTAAAAATTTTATTTAATTATATTATTATTTAATTTTTTAGTAAGTTTATATTTAAGTCTTTATCATAATTAAATCCCAGAGCAACCTCAAAAACACCACCCATTATCTTTTTATTCAAAAAATTTATGTCCGCCAAGTACACAGTATGTGTGGAAATACCGCACGTCACATAGTATACAGAAACCTTCCTTTGCGTATTCTATTTTATTTAATACTCATATTGTTGTTGTTGAACAAAAAAGTTATTTTCTATTGCGGTACATCCGCCATATTGAATTTATGATGACGTCACATACACAGAAACCTTTCCCTGCGTATTCCATTTCATTTGATACCCATATTGTTGGTGTTGACCAAAAAAGCTATTTTTTATTCTGGAACATCCGCCATATTGGATTTATGATGACGTCACATACACAGAAACCTTCCCCTTTATATTCCATGTCATTTGATACCCGTATTGTTGGAGGTCAACAACACCATAGTTTCATCACATTTAGATAAATGGTATAAAAACGCATAAAACACAAACATACAAAGAAACGTTCATCCATAAACAAACAGACAGATTTTCGCATTTTATTGAAAAACAAAGCAGGCTACACGTTAGTTTTTGGACACGTACTATCATTGTACCAAACTTCATCATAATCTATTCAACGGTTTAGCATTTCCCGTACAATATTTCATCTCCCTTTTCACTCTCTCAGCCTATGTTCGTCCCTTAGTGTAAAACTATCTCCATGCCAAATTTCATCAAAATCGGTCTGACGGTCTAAACGTGAAAACGTATCCGACAAACAGACAGACTTTCCAATTTTTAATATTAGTATGGATTATGAACGTATATTAGCATTATGCTATACTTCTTTTTTTCTACACTGTGACATTTTTTCTTGCAGTGGAATATTTTCAAATACATGTTGCCAGCAATTATTATTGATAGGATTAAATAATCGATTATAATTGTAGTTCAGAATTTTCCATAATTATGTTATGGCGTTACATTGACATAAATTAGTATTCTTGGATAATTTCAGTTATTTATTATAGTACTGTTTATTAATTTAATATTTTTGATTCCTCTAATTAAATGATAACTGAATTGTCAATTTCATAAAATTACTCGATTATGTGCGAACTATTTTTCGCGAATAATGTAATCGAATTTATAAATAGAAGAATATTGCCTTTGGCAATTTTATGTCAATGTCAAATTTACCGCTATTTATACAATTTTCTTACGAGTTATATAAAATATTTGTGAAGTAAAATAGTTCTTCTTGTATTTATTTTCGTTTTATGTAGAAGAAATTTTAATTTTTGAAATGAAAACAAATGTGTTTTACACGCGATTATCCTATGAATGCGCCGCACAAACCGACAGCGATCCTACCTCCAACATGATCCCGACGGGACTGTAATGAGCAAAATTGACACGCCTCGAAGTCGAAATCGTAAAGTTAAGTTATATTTTAAAATTGTAAAATAAGGATTCTGAAATTAATAAATCCAACCTCATAATACCCTTGGAAATGTTATGACAGTTATTTACGTATAGTTTTTAACGCATAAATGTCGATAGATTTCATATGAAGCAACTTCTAAACCATTAAACTAATTCAACTTTGTGATATTTTTTGATGCTATGAAATATAACAAATCACGTAACGAAGCCCATACTTCTCTCGTCAACATCCTCGTAATTAACATATATTTTTTTCAGAGATCAAACTTTAATATTTCATTACAAACAATGCATTTAAAATCTCGCAATTTCAAAGCCACCTCGCCTTAAAATCGACCGTCAAAAAAGGTTTAATGTTCATTTTAGCTGATTTGTTTCCAATTTTCTTTTTTCAGATAAAATTGAAGCTCCATTCTACAGCTGGGTGAGTTATCGACGTGAGGAGTTTAGTTTTTAATAATAAACTTGCCCTTTTTTTGAATATTTTGCGGATGAAAACTTTTTTAATTTCAATCCAAATTTCGTGATCAATTTTAATATACAACGTCGAACTTTTTGTTTCGTTCGAACATTTGTGTCAGTTGGAAAATTCATAAACAGTATAACATAGAAAACGAATCCGTAAATAAATGTTCTTTGTTTTTTCATTTTTATGAATAACCTTGACGCGAGAAAAATAATGGAAATGTCAAAAGCAGATACCTAGACAAAAATGTCTGAGGAGATGACGAGATTTGAGGAAGAGAAAGAAATATGTAAGGAACACGACGCTTGGCGCTCCGTCCTCTCTGACTACCCCGTTAGGGATGCGGCCTGAAGATATGTACGTATGTATATATGTATATTGCAGCATTTTATAAATGAATTCATTTTTTACCTCTTTAGTATTATGTTCGGATTGGGTAAGTTTTTTAAATGAGATGAATGACAAAACAGTTGTCGCTCCCGCTTTACACTGTCGGTCACCTTCATTTGACCATGTCCATTTTAGCATACTAATGGGAATATCCACTGTTATGCCAACCGACGTTACTGTTATAACGAGATTTTACGTTAGATCGACGGAATTCTAATTAAATGAAGCAATTTAAATGAGAAAAATAATGGAAATGTCAAAAGCAGATACCTAGACGAAAATGTCTGAGGAGATGATGAGATTTGAGGAGGAGAAATAAATATGTAAGGACTGCGACGCTTGGCGCTCCGTCCTCTCTATCCCGTTAGGGATACAGCGTGAAGATATGTATGTATGTATGAATAACGTTTGCAATAAAGTTGAGAAAATTTTCACAGTATCGTTTGAGAGATTCATTCTGATAGAGGCGGTCGTAGCATGGCGATTACACTAAGGAGATAACAGGTGACTTAGTGGTATCTACATAGAGACTCTTCTATGCTTAGAAGACATATCAAGCCCTTGTTGGGCCCGTTTATTATTAAACTACGGTATTTGTAGGTATTTGTTAGAGCCTTTTTACAGGCGTGTGGCGTTTTGTTTTTTTTTAATCTTTGGAAAAAGAGTAAGACTGGCTGGTGTAAAATATTATTTGTTTTTTTAGAAGTGATTATTGATTTTAGATTATAAAAATGCCTTAAAATAAAAACTTAAGTCAATTCATTCTAATAAAACTGAATTTTAATTTCTGACATTATTTTATTATATCAACTACGTCCAAGGAAACGTTAAATAATATCGCGTTCATTTCCTAAATTAACCTGACCGGAGATCGAACCCGAGCCCCCGGCTTAGAACGCAGATCTATGCTCTGTCACCGCGCTAACATATCAGTATTTATTGTTGTTATTAGGTAACTACGGTGTAATTATTATTACTTACATACGTAAGTTCACGTTGTATACCTAACGTATTACCTACAATAAAACCAAACCCGTCACTCGTTCAGCTTTACTATATCTGAGTCCAAATGCTTAGGCATAGATAACTTGGTTGACCCACAGACACCTATGAGCAAGCAGACTGAACATGTACTTAAAATTGCGTAGCCATTACACACACATAGACAGTCCTCTGAACATAGTACCGCACTTAAGTCATGTCTATACTACTCCCGGACTTCAAAGAAAGGAGCAGACGAGACATTTCTATTAAAATGTATGGCCAAAATGCACATTAAGTTAGACTGATACATACATACATATCTTCACGCTGTATCTCCAACAGGGTAGTCAGAGAGGATGGAGCGCCAGGAGTCGCGGTCCTTACATACCTCTTTCGTTCCTCGAATCTCATCATTCTCCTCACACGTTTTCGCCTAGATATGCGAGTGCTGTTGACATTTCCGTCTGCTAACACTCTGGCTATTTGATCTTCATAACTCAGCCTTGGTCTTCCTTGGCCTTCTTTTTACCACTCACTTTCGCTCTAAAGATTTTCTTCGTCAGTCTTTTATCACTCGTTCTTTCCACGTGCCCAAACCATCTAAGCATTCCTTTCTTCATTTTTACAATAACACTGTTGTGCAACCCTGTCATACTGCGTATCTCATCATTGTTTATCCTGTCCGCAAGCGTGACACCGCACATATTTCTAAGAGATCGCATTTCTACTGCATTTTTCTTACTTTCACTCGATTTCGGGCACATCCAGGGCTCACTACAATACAATAAAGTTGGCACCAACACCGCATTGTGTATGCTAATTTTGGCTGAGTTAGATATATTCACACTGCCTACTAATGCGGACATACCACCACGAAGATATGTATGTATGTATGTATGTATGCACCATGACGAAGTCGTGTTCGAAAAGGATTCGAATCTATCCAATAATTTTCAAAATGTCTAGAGCTCAAAACGCTGGAAAAATTAAGTTTCTACTCAGGAAGGTTTATGTTGGCTAACCACACATACTGTAATGTTTTGTTCTTGGGAAATCTAAAACCAAAACAAAATCGCATGTAAAATTAAGCATGAAATCATGAAAACACTTAAAAATTAAGTCTGTGTGTTGAACAAAGGAATCACAAATTGCTAAATGTCTGTTTAATCCGATACCTTCTAGACACTAAGTACGTGTTATGTCAAATACGGTTATTGTTATTGAAATAAATAGAAAAAAATTAGCTTAATGATTGCTTGTTAGATTCTCTAAATGATGATCAACATTCGGTTAAATTACGAGCACAACATACATAAAATCAAAAGAAATAACTGAGCGTCAAGTAAACAAACCCAATACTTACTGATGAAAAGTTATCCCAGGTGTATTTTTATATTTTACACTATGCACTTGCACTGCATTTCATCAGTTTTATTTGAAACAGATTGCCTTACAAAGCCACAAAAAGCACTATTTTAATTAAAATCCTTTCAATTACGTTTGTTTTTATATCAATATGGCTGCCGGCATAAAATGACCACGCGCTACCTCATTCAAAGCCTCATTCAAATGTTTCATTATATTCTATTGGGATATATATAATGGAGCCATAGATCTAGTAATTTTATCTACAAATCTCAATATTTATAATTGGCGTGTTTCTCTGTAAATTTGCTACTTTTAATACAAATCGCATCTTTAAAATTAATGGCCTTTGCTGTAAAAAAATGGTAAACTTCAAAATTAACAGTTTTCACAATAAAATTTTGGTTACAACTTCAATCACTAAAATTTTAATGTGGTAATTATCATTAAAACGTTAATTATCAAAGGTAAGCATTTGTGTGAAACTTTAACGTGATAATAAATACTTTGGAGAAAATCGTGAGGACAAATGTAGCCTAAGGTTCAGATTGTTTCACATTTGGTAACAGGAGACCGCATTCTAAAGTCGAGAAATTTAAACTCGTAACATCTCTATAATCCCTTCCATCTCTTTTCATCTTTTGCTGTTTAGTATATATATATAGCATTCTTATGTATTCTAGCCGGTGTATTTCGGAGTTTATTTTGTATTTGGCGCTCCCTCCTCTCTGATTACCCCGTTAGAGATACAACGTGAGGATATGCATGTATGTATGTATGTATGTTTGTGTATTTCCGAGTTATTTCCAGGAGATAGGAAGAGACGTCGCGCAATACACCAACTTCATTCACTGCGCCGGATGTGTCGGCATTGTCATGATGACAACTTGTCAATTATCTTCTTCTCAGTCTGTGTTGTCAAGTTTATATATTGGGTCCTTACATATGAAATTAGCGTTTTGTCGGACTGACCACTTTGATCTGAAATATCTCCTCTTTGGTTATGAATTCCAAATTCAAATTTATAAATTCATTTAGCTGGTACATTTGAGTTTTGAAAACAGTCATTCATTTATTTTTTTCCTCATTATTTTTTTCTTTGGCGTCGCTTATTACCGCACAATGGAAAACATGAAATATCGGTTTATTTACGGGTACGAGTTCTACCGTGGCACCAGTGCTGCAGAAACAGCTCGAAGGATTAATGATGTGTACGGCGCTGGTGTCGCAAAAGAAAGTACGGTACGTTTTTGGTTTCAACGTTTTCGTTCTGGAAATTTTGACCTTCAGAACCAGTCCCGTGGACGGCCGGAGACCGAAGTGGAAAATGAAGAGTTAAAGGCTATTGTGGAAGCGGATCCATCACAAAGCACTTCAGAAATAGCTGCAGGCTTCGGGGTAAGTGACAAAACTGTATTAATCCACTTGAAGCAAATCGGGAAAGTAAAAAAACTTGAACGATGGGTACCTCATGAATTGAGTGAATCGAACTTGCAAACACGCGTCAACTGCTGTGTTACTTTGCGCAACCGACACAACAATGAAGGGATTTTAAATCGAATCATTACTTGTGATGAAAAGTGGATACTGTACGATAATCGGAAGCGCTCGTCGCAATGGCTGAACCCTGGAGACCCAGCCAAATCCTGGCCTAGACGAAAATTGACTCAGAAAAAGTTACTTGTGAGTGTTTGGTGGACTAGCGCCGGTGTCGTTCACTACAGCTTTCTAAAATTTGGCCAAACGATTACGGCAGATATCTATTGTCAGCAAATGCAAACCATGAAGGAAGAACTAGCTGCTAAACAACCGAGATTGGTCAATCGCTCTAGGCCACTGCTGCTTCACGACAACGCAAGACCACACACTGCACAACAAACAACCACTAAGTTAGATGAGCTACAATTGGAATGTCTGCGACATCCACCGTACTCCCCGGACCTTGCTCCAACAGGTTACCATTTTTTCCGGAATATGGACAACTTCTTACAAGGAAAAAAATTAAACTCCGATCCGGCAGTCCAAACCGCCTTCAAAGAGTTTATTGATTCTCGCCCCCATGGTTTTATTAGTAAAGGGATCAATGAACTACCTATGAGATGGCAAAAGTGCATAGATAACAACGGTGCATACTTTGATTAATTAAATATATTTTACAAAAAAAAATTGACTTTATATTCCTCCTGTACAAAACGTCAATTTCATATGTAAGGACCCAATATTTAGTTTATAGAAAATGTTATTTTTCATAGCATTATTTTAAATGATTGCTTATTTTTTTATTGGCAATAATTATATTATAGCATCTTAAAATTTTAAAACTGAAATCTTTTTAATGAAGGAGTAATATTTTATTGTATACCATTATATTTTTTATTTGCAATCGATAGCAATTTTATCTATACTTACGCAAATTTCGAAGTATCATTAAAGGCATCCCGATAATAAGAGTATAATACACGACATTTCGATTTGTAACGCCCCTAAGAGGATTTTGAAATGTAGAGACCACAAATAGTAGGTCCTTAATTAATAGAATTCGATCTTAAACCCTTAAATAGATTACTATTTAAGGGTTAAAAAGTTAGAGTAGAAACAGGATAAATGTGCTTAACATTTTTTGTAAGAAATGTAACGTCAGGACCTTTTTCTCACATCCAAAAATTTGCTTTGAATCTTATAATAAATTTATTGGTAAAAGTTTTTTTGGCTCTATGTTATGCATTATGTACTTTTATTTCCTTTTCCTGTAATTATATTCTGTCACCTGTAAATTAGTCAAATTTATACAGAGTATTGTAAGAATTACTGAAAAAATCACAAGAATCTGACGAAAAATGGAAATTCCGTAACAACTGGATTATAAGATGTTTTTTGATAGAAGACTTTCGAACAGTTGAAAAAAAAACGTGTGCGGTCGGGAGCCCTCATCAGGAACGAAGTTCCTTAGCGGTTGTTTCTCAAAACTTAATTGCAATAATGAGACCAATAAAACTCACGTAGGATTTATAACAAAAACAAAAATATAAATTTAGATACTCGTATGCACACATATTATACTCGTATATAATAGAAAGAGCAGAAATATCACTGTAAATCTATGTATATATCTAACGAAACAAGCGCCGCGCGACGAGCGGATCCCGCCCCCCGTAACGCTTTTTCTTTACGTGACGATTTCTACCAACTCAAACCTCCTGCAAGCTGCGTTAAAGAACTTCGTTCCACTTCGTAATAGATTACTATTTAAGGGTTTTTTCTTGTAAATTTTTACGTAATAACGTCACGTATGAGTCTTATTCCGCTTATTCTTAACTGTTGACGATGGTAATAATAGACATAGTAAACTTACGTAACGTTACTTAAGGGCGTTTTTACTGTCTTCAAAAATTATCAGTATTGAGAAATTCAGTATGGTTCTCAAGTATTGGTATATATATAATTATTATATATATGGTATATATATATTATAATTTCATTGCTATAAATCAAAAATATCTTTTTGTCAAAAAATAATCAAATTGTTTTTATTGCTCTAGCAGTCATATAGTTGACCTTCTTGTTCAACGTTGAGTACACAGAACGTATACAGTTTGAATCGTCCGTTTTAAATTAACTTGAATGACATATTCAAATAAATGAACACTGCGTATTTGATTAATTATGTAGACCTTTTGTACGTAATCTCTGTTTGTTCACCATCAAATCAATAATGAGTAGGCATCTTTTGAACGAGCGGCAGCATTTTTGGCCTCGTCATCGTTTCCATCACATGAGAGGGAGGTCAACCATTTGATTCTTGATCCACACTTAATAATCATATTAACATTAGGTTCCTGCAAAAAAATGTACAGTAATCATGTTTGACAACTTGTTTTAAAAGTAAAATCTGAAATCGTAACTTTTTTCATTATCTAAAGAATTATTTTCACGATTTAAAAGATTAATGTGCACCACTAAATAATTCCTGTAGACGTGCCGCTGTCAATACATTAGTAAAATGTTGGCAACTTAGCTGATTCCCTTAACTTACCCACCTACCCATAACTTATTTGTGATAAAAACAAAAAAAATATATAAACATTATATATTTTTCATTATACATTTTTGATATAAAAAATTATTCTATGTACTTTCTACAAGTTGCATACTATTTAGTACGCTTTATCGCCACTTGACTTCTTTGTTGGTGCAGACACTAGTTACTTGTTTTATCTGCCAAAAACTTTTTGCCAAAAAAGTTTAAAAAAGTGGCAGTTTCTTTGTTATTCTTTATCATTCAGACGTTTTACACATGTCTCTATTTCATGATAAATATTTTATCATTTATTTATGTGATATTACCAAATACCCAATTGTAGGGAATAGGCTCAGAAACAAGGCGTTCCATTTCGAAGCTGTTGTTTCCGAGAAGGTTCATTATTAGTTTTACTGGTTAAGCTTTACAATAACTACTGCTTCCCGTTTTGCCACTTGACTATAGACATTGTTTACTAGTTCTGGGATGCCAAAACTATGCCTGTATAGATGGTATTTTCGGTATTAATCAGTTAATTATTAACAATTTGTAATCAATTAATTAATAGTAATTTTTAAAACAAAATGTCGCTTTACGAAATTTTTTCTACCCAAAAACGACTTCTGTCTGTTAGGTTAGAAGTCTATGGTAATTGTGCAGCGTAGCAAAGCGATCACCCTAAGACTTCGATGTTAACTTTTTATTGGAACGAAGTTCTTTAACGCAGCTTGCAGGAGGTTTGAGTTGGTAGAAATCGTCACGTAAAGAAAAAGCGTTACGTGGGGCGGGATCCGCGCGTCGCGCGGCGCTTGTTTCGTTAGATATATACATAGATTAACAGTGATATTTCTGCTCTTTCTATTATATACGAGTATAATATGTGTGCATACGAGTATCTAAATTTATATTTTTGTTTTTGTTATAAATCCTACGTGAGTTTTATTGGTCTCATTATTGCAATTAAGTTTTGAGAAACAACCGCTAAGGAACTTCGTTCCTGATGGGGGCCCCCGACCGCACACGTTTTTTTTTCAACTGTTCGAAAGTCTTCTATCGAAAAACATCTTATAATCCAGTTGTTACGGAATTTCCATTTTTCGTCAGATTCTTGTGATTTTTTCAGTAATTCTTACAATACTCTGTATAAATTTGACTAATATACAGGTGACAGAATATAATTACAGGAAAAGGAAATAAAAGTACATAATGCATAACATAGAGCCAAAAAAACTTTTACCAATAAATTTATTATAAGATTCAAAGCAAATTTTTGGATGTGAGAAAAAGGTCCTGATGTTACATTTCTTACAAAAAATGTTACGCACATTTATCCTGTTTCTACTCTAACTTTTTAATAATTATTACAAAATCAAGAGTTCATATCAGGAATGTAACCTAAAACAAGAAACCATAACATGGCAGCGTATATTACTAGCGTTTGATATACGGTACACCAATTTTATTATGGAATTAATGCTATTTTTCCTACAATAATTGATGAATATATTACAATTTCATAAAAATATTACTATAATCTTTTAAATTCTTACAAGAAATATTTTAAAATAAATGCTATATTTTACGTTAGTAACTAATTAATCTGTGGGAATATATACCTTGAAATATTCATGATGAAAATTCACAAAATATGAACATGTGTAGAATATAAACTTCTAACCTAAACGAGCACAAGCCACTTCTGTCCCACAAAGGGATTATACATCTAGCACTTACCAAAAACAAAGAAACTGGAAAGTACTTAATTTGTTCATAATATTTTTAATTACACAAATGATATGAACAAATGTAGATCGATAACTATTAACAGTTTCCTTACAATATAAGAATTTTACTCTTGATATGCTTTCTTAAAGCATATTTTTAATCTACCTACGGATATTTAATCCAAATCCTATACAAGTAGTGTTGTAAAATATATGTTTCCAGAATTAATTATATAAATAGAATTCTTTAATGTTCTAGAGAGAATCTATCTCTGTAACAAAGTCGCAATTCGAGTTTGTTTCAATTTACAACATCCTTTAGATTTAAAATGATGGCGAAAACACCATTATTAATTTTAAAACATTTGTCGAGGAAAGTTTATTGTGCGTATTATAATTAGAGATCAGATAATCAGGCGTATATTTATCTACAAAGTATAAAGTATGGAAATGGCTCCTTAAAATATTTTATTAGAATATCGAAATCTCGAGATTTCACAACTAATATGACAAAAAGGAACTACGTTGTTGGCCGCCATTTATAAAATTAATTTCAACACCTGTAATTTACAGATTGAGTCCCCATTACCTACTTTTCAGCATAACAATTAATTCGAAATCTATGGAAAATTTAAGTATTAACTTTGCAATGTGTTGCTACTTTATTGAAAACAAAAAGGTACATACATACACACGTTAATATTTACAAACTTAAACTTTACAATTAACTTTATGTATATGCATCGTATTCTATAGTTGGAACACTAAATGATCTCGGGATTGTTGGATTCACCAGATATAAGTTCACTCCGAACTTACCAACATCTCAACTACAGGTACAATGCCTAAACAAATAAATAAAGAATCAATAAATAAGTACAAATATACAGCCGATTATCCTATCCTAAATTATAACACATTCATATTTAGTCCATAGATATAGTATAATAACATAGAGACATACTGACGTTACGAAAGAAACATGGAAAGAATGAGTGATGAAAGACTAACGAAGAAAATCTATAGAGCAAAAGTGAGTGGCAAGAGAAGCCAAGGAAGACCAAGGCTGACCTATGAAGATCAAATAGCTAGTGTTAGCCGACGGAAAAGTCAAAAGTACTCGCATACCTAGGCGAAAATGTGTGAGGAGAATAATGAGATTTGAGGAAGTGAAAGAAGTATGCAAGGACCGGGACGCTTGGCGCTCCGTTCTCTCTGACTACCCCATTAGGGATACGGCGCGAAGATATCTATATATGTATATATATGAAATAAATCCGCATGTGAAGTCGGGGTGGGCCGTTAGTTTTTGTTATGAAGAATGGTATATTTTAATTGTCTTAGAATATTCAATTTATTCTGCGTAGTTTACCTACACATACGCGCGTATAAGCATATTTTAAGTTCTGTAGATCATGTTAGGTCATTCATTGGTCTAAGCAATATGATCACTAGTTGATTTCTTTATTGAACCCCTGTTTCATATTGATTTCGGATTACGTGTGTAGAAGCATAATTATTAACGACTTCCATTTGGAATCTTACTGATATAAAATTACTGATATGAAAATATAAAAAAGTTTCTTTTTTTAAGCTTTCTTTTACAACTTCTGATCAATTTTTTATGTAATTTAACCTAACAGTATATTATTACGAATTAGGATTTATTCAAATCCGAAACATTTTTTTAGTGTCATAACCGATCATTTGAGTCTGTCTGTCTGTTGTGAATTGAAAATTTGTTGTGAAATCTGAAGTGAATTATTTGTTCATGATTTATTCTCTTTTTATTTACGTAGTACCTACCGGAGCAACCGAGATTTATATACTCGGTGTCTCTGAAAAAAAAAACAAAAAAGTCTGACCACTTTACAGGATTCGAACCCGCGCATTTCAGCGTGGTAGATAATCGCTCTAGCCACTGTGCTATTGGGAAGATAAATCCTGTTGCGGAGTTAGAAGAGTTTACAGTTTCGAAGTTTTAAGCGTGTGAAAATATAGAGAAAACTAATTTGCTCAGAATTGGACCTCTAGATCTAGATCGATCAATCGATTTTTGACCAACGTAAAGCTTATATTGTAAATTTCATCGAAATCGCTAGAGTCGTTTTCGAGAAAGAAATATGACTTTTATTACTCGTACTCTAGAAATATTATGATTACTTATTACTAGATTATTTATTATTACTAGAAATATTATTATCATTACAAATATTACTCGTTTAATATTGGGTCCTTACATATGAAATTGGCGTTTTGTACGGGAGGAATATAAAGTCAATTTTTTTTTTGTTAAATATATTTAATTAATCAAAGTATGCACCGTTGTTATCTATGCACTTTTGCCATCTCATAGGTAGTTCATTGATTCCTTTACTAAAAACACCATGGGGGCGAGAATCAATAAACTCTTTTAAGGCGGTTTGGACTGCCGCATCGGAGTTGAATTTTTTTCCTTGTAAGAAGTTGTTCGAATTCCGGAAAAAATGGTATCTGTTGGAGCAAGGTCCGGGGAGTACGGTGGATGTCGCAGACATTCCAATTGTAGCTCATCTAACTTAGTGGTTGTTTGTTGTGCAGTGTGTGGTCTTGCGTTGTCGTGAAGCAGCAGTGGCCTAGAGCGATTGACCAATCTCGGTTGTTTATCAGCTAGTTCTTCCTTCATGGTTTGCAGTTGCTGACAATAGATATCTGCCGTAATCGTTTGGCCAGATTTTAGAAAGCTGTAGTGAACGACACCGGCGCTAGTCCACCAAACACTCACAAGTAACTTTTTCTGAGTCAATTTTCGTCTAGGCCAGGATTTGGCTGGGTCTCCAGGGTTCAGCCATTGGGACGAGCGCTTCCGATTATCGTACAGTATCAACTTTTCATCACAAGTAATGATTCGATTTAAAATCCCTTCATTATTGTGTCGGTTGAGCAAAGTAACACAGCAGTCGACGCGTGTTTGCAAGTTCGATTCACTCAATTCATGAGGTACCCATCGTTCAAGTTTTTTTACTTTCCCGATTTGCTTCAAGTGGATTAATACAGTTCTGTCACTTACCCTGAAGCCTGCAGCTATCTCTGAAATGCTTTGTGATGGATCCGCTTCCACAATAGCCTTTAATTCTTCATTTTCCACTTTGGTCTCCGGCCGTCCACGGGGTTGGTTCTGAAGGTCGAAATTTCCAGAAGGAAAACGTTGAAACCAAAAACGTACCGTGCTTTCTTTTGCGACACCAGAGCCGTACACATCATTAATCCTTCGAGCTGTTTCTGCAGCACTGGTGCCACGGTAGAACTCGTACTCGTAAATATACTGATATTTCATGTTTTCCATTGTGCGGTAATAAGCGACGCCAAAGAAAAAAATATTGAGGAAAAAACAAATGAATGTTTTCAAAACTCAAATGTACCAGCTAAATGAATTTATTAATTTGAATTTGGAATTCTTAACCAAAGAGGAGATATTTCAGATCAAAGTGGTCAGTACGACAAAACGCTAATTTCATATGTAAGGACCCAATATAATAGTGGATATCTCCCAGCGTACAAATGTAAATGTATATTTTATATTTAATTTTATAGACCAATTTAGCCGATATTTTAAAACATAACATAACATAATATTTTATGGCAAAACAAAATTGTGATTTTGTAGCCATGTGCTTTTACGTGTACTTTTGTATAAGTGTATGTAGTTAAGTATATGAAATACAATGTCGAATGCTTGTGCGGATGTAAAATTTTTAAAACAATAGAATACTAAAGCGTGTAATGTATGTATTATCCATACTTATAATAAAACTCGAAACTTTTTGTCTGTTCTTATGAGAGGAAATCGTGTAAAAAGTAGTAAAGCAAATTACATGCTTTTCTTAGATAAATGTAGGGGCACAGATTAATTAGTTTAGTAACGTAAAGTAGGGGTTATCTTGTAGTATAGTGTGCGCGTACAGAGCAGAGCTAGTTAAAAATAAAATAGTTATAAAAATATATTTTGTGCAGCAAGAATATATGTACATAGTATACATGATAATGAATGTTTCTTTGTATGTTTGTTCTCTATGCGTTCCTAAAGGATTCATTCAATTCTGATGAAACTGCGGTAAATTGTTCCGCGTACGTTCTAGGTTTCTGAATTATTTCATTCAGTGAATAAGACTACGCGAACGAAGTCGCAAGCAACAGCTAGCAAGAAATATGAATAATAAAAACTCCAGACTCTATTTCGTGATCTCAAATTGAGCACTAAGTTTATACTACCGGTACCACACATCGTACTGGCAGAGCTCCCAGTAATATCCAGACTACTATCAAATTTAGAAAATACCATTTTAAAAATTTACCTGATCAGAAATCTAACCCGGGAATGCCAACGGACCAATCAAAATATTTCACCTATCTGATGAACGATGTATGTATGTAGTATGTACCTATCACAATAGATCAATGTTGGTCGCAGTGATACAGGTCTGGCGTGACCTGCACAGCCACTTAGGTACATCTAATGTATATATCTAGTAGCTAAATGAAGAAACCGTAGCACATGTTGATGTTGAGCTTAAGGAAGCGGAAGGATGATTCAATGTCATGGAAAGTACTTACTAGCGACAGTTGTGTATGCAAAGCACGCGTGGTAATTCGCTACGTGATGAGGTTTACATGCTAAGGAACACATCCGAATAGTTGTTTTTGCGCTATGCTATGATAGAATAGAGCCGTGATTGCTACATACTTGTTGTATCTAGAATTTATGTGGATATTGTGGAAAAGAAGTATTTTAAAATTATTGCTTATGAGAATAGTCTTGTTTATTTTGTTTTCAAATCGTTACCTAATAATTTTTTTTCTAAATGATATCGATATATACTCGTAGATTTCAAGTCGCCAACGATGTGCCAGCATGGTTTGCCCTCGTTATGTGACTTTTGCTTCTTCAATATTATAGGGTACGTATTTGTCGTATATCAGCGATATTTAGCACCTAACGGTTCTAATTACTGGTAATCCGGAATGTCTTTATATATCTCTGAGGGTCAGATATATATAATTGATAGATTTTGGGATAACTAATTGGCACTAAAACAGCTTTAATATACATTTTGAAACAATTTCTGCATGTTGAATGTCTATGACTTATAGCTTATTTTTATAGCTTCGCATAGCATAATTAGTCGCTAGTCCGTACAATTACTACGCATATTGCGATTTAATAGAAACCTTCGTTGTTTACTCAACATGGCGGAAAATCAAAAAAGTTTATTATTAGATAACACGATCTATTTGCTTAAGTTAACTAAGAGATATTTATTTTGTGTTTGTTACCAGTTACACGTAACAAAACCTAGCTAATTATTTTAATTGATGCTTGTTTTACTTATGCAAATAAATGGAAGTATAATAACATGAACTATTGCCAATGGTAGACAGTCCAATATGGTGGATACCTGTTGACTTATTAACAACTATATTCATTCTTTCATTGGGTCTAGTTTTCTCGCGACAGATTTTTCCGCACTTGCGTTAAAAAGCATCTAAGAGTAGGGACTTACTGTAAAGAGTTGATACTTACAATGGGCTAATATTCTGTTCCTACATAATACAGTTCCTTATAATCGTTTGGAAAGCCATATTATTTATTGATAGAAGTTGTAAAGGCGTGATTTTGAGTATCGATGATCTCTCCTTCTCGAATAGTAAATGGGGTTTTTACCCGACTGCCGAAGGTATTGCATTGCAGGCGGGGATAAGCAAAGAATTACAAAACATAACATATTTGTTGCAAAAGTTTATTATTTGTATGTAATGACCATCACTTGAACTATAAGCTTGTCCGCGTGCAATAACTTTTCCAACATTCAAGTTATATTTACATAACAATAGGGTAGAAATCTATTATTTATTTAAGAGATATCGAAAAATACAAACATTGCATTGTGTGTTATGTTGTTCATACAGATCTCTATAGATTTTAAAGCTTGTTTTTTGCTTTTTAATCAAAAATGTTAACGTTAATGTTATTTATTTTAAATAATTTGGTTTTTGTATTGTATGAAAAGTTAATTAAACAAGAAATGTATAACATCTTATTAATGTAACTACAGGTAATTCGTTCAGATAAAACTTTACTACTATGAAGAATAAATAGAGTTTTCTTCATGACTACACAAGTACACAGATGTTGTAATTAATGGTTAAATTAATTACTTACACGTTTCCTAACCATCACTGGATGTTGGATTTTCCTTCAGAGTTCTTCGTTACAGATTGACGTATACACATTAAGGGGTCAATGTCAGTCAGTAACTACGTGATAGCTCTACCAACTAGACGATCCTTATAAAATTATCCTCTGGTTGTAGATACGGCACCGCTCGGCCTTCTCTAGTAGTGCTAGATACCATTTATGATATAACAATGAACCATAAACAGATCTATCTAGGTATAAATTAATATGAAGCGCAGCCGTCAGCATCATTCAGTTATCAGCCGTCAAACATGAAGTTCTTAGTTCTTTCTTGTGTACTTATCGGAGTATTGGCTGAGCCACCTCGCTTCAGAGTGGCGAGGTTTAGGTCTCAACGCCAAGAGTTAACTCCGACGACAACTGAGTCACCAACAGAGCCGACAACAGAATCGGAGACCCCTTATCCAGCTGCAGGAGGTCCATATCCTCCTTCAGGTTGGAAACCGGCGGGTCAGCCTTTCACTTTGCCAAACCCAAAAGATGAAGCCGCTCCAGTGGACTCTTATGGGCCACCAGCTCAGCAAAGTGGTCCTTATCCTCCTTCTGGATGGAAACCCGCGGGTCAAGCCTTCACTCTACCACAACCGACCCCTCCCACTACTAGCTATGGAGTCCCAGACAATACATATGGTGCGCCGAGTACTGGAACAGCTGACGCAAATCTCACCGAGAATCCTCAAGCAGAGAAAGTAGAAGGTCCTGTAGAGGTGGCGAAGAGTGAAGGGACTTACTACGTCCTTTTACCGAACGGACAATTGCAGAAAGTGCAATTCGTGACTGAAAATGACATACAAAATATGAAATATACGGCGCGACTTCAATTACGTGAACGTGCACCATTGATTGTATTTGGACCTTAAAATATACATAGGATAACAGTGTGTTGTGTATTTACTTTTCATTAATAAAAGTAAAAGTATACTGCATACATTTTAAAAGAAATGTAATTTGTTTTTATAAAATTGTGTGATCATCGGAATTAATTTTGTATACACCTTTGCCTGTCTGATATAATCTAATTTAATCGATTTACTATACAATATATTAATTAATGAAAAGATTAAAACTGCTTTATCACTTTTATACATAGTTCATATTATGTATATTATCACATATATTATGAATAGGGCTGGTGATGAGCTGATGCACAGAACAAATATACCCATTTGACGTTTAAATAATTTTACATTCTCTTTGATAGTGACAGTAATGTGAGATGTTTCGGTAAACTTAACTTTGGATAAGTAGGTGTCTTTTGTCATATACGGCAACTTTCAAAGTTTTAAGGGTATCTTTTTATCACATCGATATGAACAATTGAGTGGTCTCTTAAAATATTTTTACAGTAATAAAATATTATTTATTAGTTTTATTAGCTGTTATTAGATCGTTTAGCATCGACTTTATTCTTTTGTACACATGTATGCATACAGCTATTACCTACTCTACGTGATTTCCCACTCACGGTGGATATTGCATCCTTGAGTGCATCAAGTGCAGAGGGCATCACTTGATTTGATTGTTGTTGTTTGTACGATTCTCCCTTTAGAGGGAACGCAAACAGATCTATGCCCATGCAGCCAATCTCTTCAGTAATAAACAAATACATGCTTCATATTATTTCATTAAAATGTCGTCGTAGTTTAATGTTTCTTGGAGTTTGTGAAGGCAAAAATATTGAGGCAGTCTTTCTAGTAAGATCCGCTGAGGCGCTGATCTTACATGTAGTTACGGAAATCAGATAGTGAGTCTAGGTACGTAGATTCTATTGGTCGAAAATTATTATGGTATGTCAATAATTTTGGCATTCTCATTGTAAAAATATGATTGAGATTGACCACAGGATTGATCACAGATCTACGAAGTCGAAACGGTTAATTGATATTCATTATTATCAGTCAATAGAATTTAAGAAATTAGTGATAGTAGCTCAGTAAAATGTAGCTATGAACTATATTAGTTAGTAGTTCTCTAAAGTAAACTCATAAAGCCTTTCTTGACTGATTTCTACGATGTACACGAGAAAATAATGTTGTATATTTTGTAATACATTTCCCAATTACAAAGTATCATTATTTTCTTGAGCTTAATTATCCGAAGCGAAGCATAGTTTAGCAAGCAAGCATGCGTTTAGTTTATAATTTATTGTTAACATGTTACTATGAATTAATTTTAAATGCACTGGTGAATCTAAAATAAACAAATACAACTTTTAATAAAACATGTGTTTCCGTTCCTGCATTATTTAAGATCAGTTTTGTATCCAATATTCGGTCTGAATACATAGGTATGCCTAACGGGGTAGTTAGAGAGGCTGGACTGCTAAGCATTCGGTCCTCACATACTCTTTCTTCATCTTAATAAGACGTATAATTCTCGATAAGGAAATCTGAGCACTTTAATAAGTAATATTGTTGTTTTATATTATTGCAACACAATCATTCAACAACACAACAATATTATGTTTTTTCACTGTGATCGTGTATTTTAATGATAAATTGCTGTGATTTTCAGAGAGTAATAGATTGTGGAATGAGCTCCCTATCAAGGTTTTCCCACGAGACTACAGCATGGGATTCTTTAAAAATGACGTGAAAGGATTTTTACAGTAATGAAGGAAACACTTGTCGTTAGTCGTAAGTAATACTTTGGGTCTTGCGGGCTTCTTTAAGCTATAATAACTGCATAAATTGTTCGCTACTCTTGTGGTACAAAAAAAGCTCTGCTTTTGATCTTGGACTTCTTACTTCCCCTTAAGAACGCTGGGGTGCTGCATAAATTCCAGATAAAAATTACTTATTAACGATGCGATAACGCTTACTATTCGAACTCTCATATGCATCTTTATCCCAGTATACATCCTTATCTAGTATTGTTCATATTCTTATATATTTTTTTGATTTTTATATTATTTCATATTGACACACTGGTTAGTGCATCTGTTGTCCAAACTGAGGGCTTTGGATTTAATTCTTGACCAAATAAATTTAGGATATGAATCTATATACATTGTTTTAGTGCTGGTGTCTAAGTGTTTCTTCAGTTTATAGTGTGATACCGTTTGTTACATTCTAAACTATATATCTAAAAAAATCCATTTTATGCGACTTTTCGTATTTTTGTTTTTGTATCTTTTTGTAATAGACCTGTAAGAAAAAAAAGATTTATTAAAAAATAACTTTCAACATTAGTAGTAGCAATTAAGCATGGATTCGCAGTAAAGTAGGTACTCACGACAGAAATCAAGTTGTGAGATTGAGATTAGGTCACTAAAATGTAATTGAAACCACTTAGAAGGTACTGTAGGTCTTTATAAATGTCTCCTTACTTAAAATTTTACTAATGAGTTTTATAAATAATGTTCATTTTTTTATTGGTTTTTGTAGGGATACATATGTACAACATCTAGTGCAAACGCAGCAATTCCGAGCAGCGCGCATCAGTCATCCCTAGCCTTCGATACTAAGTTGTTAAATACTAAATAATTGATTAAAAGTTAACAACAATTAATCGATAGCTAATAGAATCGATAGCTAATAGAAGTCGATTTGTAATTTGTAGTTTCCGATATTTATACTTTTATTGATTACTAACAAGTAAAGTGAATAGACTAATTAAACAGTAAAAATAGGTAAATTGGTGGACGTGATCAATTGTATACGTATAATTATCAATTATTAAACTCTCATTAAAAGAGCCTTGTTATATTCAAGATATATAACAATAATTTGAATAAAAGCATACAATGAGTCGATTTAGCGAAGAGATACGCGGATGTATCAACACATTTATTACCACGTATTCCTTGAGGTCATCGGCCATTTAATATCAGACCACAGCCACTTTATCTCGAAATTAAGATAGTCGTGATTGGGTGCTTATCGAATATTGTGGCATTAAATGGACGATGGCAATATTTTCTATTTAATATTGTAAACTTTTTGGTTCCGTATTTCAAAACCCTTGTGAGATCACTCATGCGTCCATCTCTCTGTCCGTCTGTCCGTTCGTAACAGATCTTTTCCATAAAGTATGTGCGATGTACATTAAAATTTGACACAGTAATACATAATGTTAACCCGTAATATACGTAATATATTAACGTTTTAAAATAATTGCGTTTGCGTAACGTTTTAAATTAATTAATAATTGAGAATTAAAGTAATTGGTTAGTTGGATTCGACGTGAGTATACCCTCTCTTCTAGGTCGGTAAGGTCGGCCGAGAGTTTTAAGAATTTTAAGAGTATACATTCTTATCTAAAGTTTATTGGAAAAATATAACAAAAATTTTAAGTCAGTCACTAACAAGCGCGTGTAACAGATTCGTGGACTTATAGGCCTCCTCATATATTCACAATGTTATTTGCATTACACATTTGCCAACTTATTCGGACAACCATGTGAACAATTCGAACATGTGAATATCACTTTTGCCGCTTATCCGTGCGATTTGGTTATTTTACGTATGTTTGTATAAGTAATTTTAGTACATTTATTATATACTGCATATTGTGGACCACGAGCCGCATAAATAAGATATGTATGCACGAATAGATTGTACAGCCAAAGAAGTAAGAAATAATCTTTTTTACATTATCCTTTGTTATTAAACTTGCCGAAGAACCTATGTGTGTAATGCTCGCATTCATGTCCATTGGTAAGTATTACCAACAATGCACAGGAGGTCGCGGTTCGCGCGTTTTGATGTGCGTCAAAAAACTAATACAGCTTGGATTATTGCAAATATTGTTAAAAGTTTGTACAGTCAATTGACTGATGCTTTCCTACACTTGTAGATTTTCGTATTCATGTGTGATGTTTACGGATCTCCAGAAATTATGTTTAGAAATTTGCCATTTTAAAATATTCGATTTGCATTTGCCATTTTAAAAGTTCATGCATTTTCCTTACGATAAAATTTTAGTCCTTCAAAATAATTGTCCTTAACAATCCAAAAATTCACAATCCATTGAACGATGCCTCTGAAGCTCGCGAAGGCAAAAAGCAGAGCGATCCATGAGGTATCATCGAGCGCGATTCGTCTTGATAGATAGGTTGAACGTATTTTAAATGTTTCATTCCGTGTTTTTATTTCCTTCAATTCTCCGTTGTTAGAATTTATGTATTTCAATATATCTTCTGAAAAATATAATATGTATCGCTTTAGAGAAGCCTTCACAATTTCATGTAATATACTGTATTTAAATCGAAAACGCATTTTGGAGTTTTGGTAGTTTACCTATACTAATTTAATACTAGACTTTACTAATCTAGCGCAATCTTTTAGAAAGATGTGCGGTGACCTTTGCGACCAAAGTAAGCAATGAGAGGTACGTAGTATGACAGAGATGCACGACAGTGTTATTGTAATAATGAACAAAGGGATGCTCAGTTGGTTCAGGCACATAGAAAGCCTGAGCGATGAAAGACTGACGAAGAAAATCTATAGAGCGAATGTGAGTGATTGCAGATGCCAAGGAAGAGCAAGGCTGACTTGCGACGGTCAAATAGCCGAAGTGTTAGCTGATGTGAATGTCAAAAGCATTCGCATACCTAGGCGAAAATGTGTGAGGAGAATGATGAGATTTAAGGAGGCGAAAGAAGTATGTAACGATCGCGACACTCGGCGCTCCGCTCTCTGACTATCCATTTAGGATATAGCTTGAAAATACATTATGTAGCTATAAACTAAGTAGATTTTTACACTTACTTTTGCTCTGTAGATTTTCTGTGTCGGTCTTTCATCCCTTATTCTTTGTGCCCTGAGGTATATTTCTATATATTCTTAGGAGAATTAATGTCACGTTATGTGAGATCGAGTTGAAATTATAGCTCGGAAATGATTTATTCGTATTTAAAATCTTAAAGATCATGTTAATTTTTCGCGCCTACAAAATGTATGCACAATAATTATATTCACAAGAAGTGTATGGTTTGTCATCAGATATACCAATATTGATGTCAGATTAAACAGTAATATCTCGTTAATTAGAGACCTTTATTGACAACGCTATGAGATTTCAGTCTCAATTTACATGTCTGTGCAATTTGAGTATACTTGTTCGAGCACTTTAAGAGGAACGTAACTTCCGTGTTCTCTGTAGCATCCACTTGGAAATATTTGTTTGATAAAGACAAGTGTAGACAGATAGATATATGTTAGTTAGAAAAGAAGTAGGAAATACATTTTCAAGGTAAATATTATTTTCGAGGAGTGTAAGATTCGTAGTAACTTTGAATTACACTGACATGCTGGTTAAGGTGACATTGCTTATTGCCTGTTAAGTACAAAATATTTGCTAGATTTTTTTTTATAAAATAAAACATACCTAAGTTAAGGTGCCACATAGACAACGATATACTAATTAAGGGTAGATGAATACTAGTGTTATATAATAGAAACAATTACAATTACATTTTGTAATTATAATTTTAAAATTACAATTATATTTTGTAACACAATTACATTTTGTAATTGTAATTGCCTAAAAAGATGTTGTTACAATTACATTTTACATTTACAATTTTTAATTGTAATTCTTTTTACTATTACATTTTGCCCAATACTGACGGATAGATATAGTTAGAAATTAAACAGGAAACACATTTGCAAGATAAATATCATTTTGTAGTATAGTGTAAGATTTGTAGTAACTTTCAATTACACTGACATGTTGGTTAATGTGACATTACCTAAGTTTAAAGTTTTAAGTTTAAAATAATATTTGTTAGATATTTTTTTTATAAAGTAAAAAAGGCCTAGGTCAAGTGCCACCTAGAAAATTATATACTAATTGAGTGTACACGGATATATACAGTTAGAAATGAAATAGGAAACACATAATATGCAATATAAATATTGGGTCCTTACATATGAAATTGGCGTTTTGTACGGCAGGAATATAAAGTCAATTTTTTTTTTGTAAAATATATTTAATTAATCAAAGTATGCACCGTTGTCATCTATGCACTTTTGCCATCTCATAGGTAGTTCATTGATCCCTTTACTAAAAAAACCATGGGGGCGAGAATCAATAAACTCTTTGAAGGCGGTTTGGACTGCCGCATCGGAGTATAATTTTTTTCCTTGTAAGAAGTTGTCCATATTCCGGAAAAAATGGTAACCTGTTGGAGCAAGGTCCGGGGAGTACGGTGGATGTCGCAGACATTCCAATTGTAGCTCATCTAACTTAGTGGTTGTTTGTTGTGCAGTGTGTGGTCTTACGTTGTCGTGAAGCAGCAGTGGCCTAGAGCGATTGACCAATCTCGGTTGTTTAGCAGCTAGTTCTTCCTTCATGGTTTGCAGTTGCTGACAATAGATATCTGCTGTAATCGTTTGGCCAGATTTTAGAAAGCTGTAGTGAACGACACCGGCGCTAGTCCACCAAACACTCACAAGTAACTTTTTCTGAGTCAATTTTCGTTTAGGGCAGGATTTGGCTGGGTCTCCAGGGTTCAGCCATTGCGACGTGCGCTTCCGATTATCGTACAGTATCCACTTTTCATCACAAGTAATGATTCGATTTAAAATCCCTTCATTATTGTGTCGGTTGAGTAAAGTAACACAGCAGTCGACGCGTGTTTGCAAGTTCGATTCACTCAATTCATGAGGTACCCATCGTTCGAGTTTTTTTACTTTCCCGATTTGCTTCAAGTGGATTAATACAGTTTTGTCACTTACCCCGAAGCCTGCAGCTATTTCTGAAGTGCTTTGTGATGGATCCGCTTCCACAATAGCCTTTAATTCTTCGGTCGAAATTCCCAGAACGAAAACGTTGAAACCAAAAACGTACCGTGCTTTCTTTTGCGATACCAGCGCCGTACACATCATTAATCGTTCGAGCTGTTTCTGCAGCACTGGTGCCACGGTAGAACTCGTACTCGTAAATGTACCGATATTTCATGTTTTCCATTGTGCGGTAATAAGCGACGCCAAAGAAAAAAATAATGAGGAAAAAACAAATGAATGACTGTTTTCAAAACTCAAATGTACCAGCTAAATGAATTTATAAATTTGAATTTGGAATTCTTAACCAAAGAGGAGATATTTCAGATCAAAGTGGTCAGTCCGACAAAACGCTAATTTCATATGTAAGGACCCAATATATAAACTTGACAACACAGACTGAGAAGAAGATAATTGACAAGTTGTCATCCTGACAATGCCGACACATCCGGCGCAGTGAATGAAGTTGGTGTATTGCGCGACGTCTCTTCCTATCTCCTGGAAATAACTCGGAAATACACAAACATACATACATACATACATGCATATCCTCACGTTGTATCTCTAACGGGGTAATCAGAGAGGACGGAGTACCAAATACAAAATAAACTCCGAAATACACCTGCTAGACTACATAAGAATGCTATATATACATATACCAAAGAGCAAAAGATGAAAAGAGATGGAAGGATTATAGAGATGTTACGTACGTCAGTACGACAAAACGCTAATTTCATACGTAAGGACCCAATATCATTTTCGAGGAGAGTGTAACTTTTGTAGCAACTTTCAATTATTTCAATATGTTAAAATATTCATAGTCTTACTTTCAGTAGCAGTGCTAGTGGCGTCGAAGACAAATAGCACAGCGTATACCACGTCCACTACCAGCAGTGCTATTCCCGTTCCAGTAAAAGGTAAGAGCGTGGCGTAAAACCCGCAAGGTCGTTGTCTTTGACTTAGGTTTGCTGCCCCGAACATGGCCCATAAAATATGGAGAGACAACCATACACGCATTTTGCTACGGAAATTACATACTGTTTTATACTTTTTTAGTTTTGTGTAAGTTATACATATATTGTATTTGCTGACAAATTCGAATATTTCCAGCTTAACATGAACTGAGTTGGACGATTTTATTTGTTTTAAATGTACTTACGATTGCATAGGAACAATTTATATGGAACCTATATAAATTCACAAGGATTTAATTGTGTACCGTTTGTATAAACAGCATTTCTCTTAAATAGCTTTGAATGTCGAAGAAACTTTTGATATTCAGAGCTATTATTAATATATTTCTTTAGAGCTGCGAAATTCAATTAATGATAAAAGGGAAGAAAATATTTATTATTAAGCATTTAATTTTCACCTTAAGCTATTAACAAAATAAACGCACTTTAACCAGTATAAAATTCGGCATATTCATATTTATTTATACTTTTTATAAAGCGTAGGTAAACCAAATACTTTCGCTTTGTATTTGTTTTAGTTCTTCTGCAGACAAAATAATTGAAGTGTGTTTATGTATACTTCGATATCTATACCTATCTATATAATCTATTCTATATAATATTACAAAGAGGTAAACTGTTTGTTCGTATGTAATGGATAAACTCAAAAACTACTCAACCGATTTCAGAAATTCTTTCTCTTATAGAATGCTACATTATCAGTGAGTAACATCGGATGTATTTTATTTAAAAAAAAAATTCTACCCGTGCAAAGCGGGGGCGGACCGCTAGTATTAATTATGTTACTGATTATTATTTAAAGACTTAGTCATAATTGTTTCTTTTGCTTTTCTCTTAAATGCAAAGAAAGATTATTATTAGACGGTTTCATCTTTTCTGATTAGAAACCCCAAAAGTTACCATGAACTAATAGAAGATCTAGGTTTGTTACATAGTACGCTATGGGAAACATTCTGATGCATTACTGAAGACATTTTGGGCTTCTATGTTTCGCTGCTATTGATAGTTGTAAAAACGTGTTGTTATTGTTAGGTAATGTTTTTAAAGCTTTTTCGAATATTATAACGTTTAATACTTTGTGTCTTCAGAAAAATAATCAATTTGGTATCACTAACCTTCGAAATCCAGCAGCCACATTATTTGTTACCGGCCATATTATTGTAGAAAATGATAAGGTGGTATTAGTAATCATTGTAGTGTAGTTGTAAAAGTAAACTCTGCCACATGCTCCGGGATCATATAAATACAAGAGTTTCATGAGAGTCACTTCGTGAAGCTCTGTCGTGCACGGTGTCATTTGACATTCAAGAATTAACCAGCTCATAATGATGCAGATGGTAGCTGGAAAAAAACTGTGAAAGTAAAATTCTTGAAATAAATGAATCGCTTTATTGGAGACGACACTAACTTTGATATAATATAACGATTATAGTCCAGAAACAAAGAGAACTCATATTTTATTTTACAATAATTAGATCACTCATCAAAACGACCTCAACAAAGAGTTGTGGAAACAATCGTCTTCTCACTTATAATCTAGTTACAAACAAATTTCAAGTGGGCCGTGAACCAATTTATTGTCACTGGAATTGCCTCGTTCCGTGTTTTGATTACACGTAAAATCCAAAATTAATGGCCACCGTCTCCCGTCGAGGTGGTAATGAAAAATTTAATAGCATCTCCCGTTCATCGTTTGAAATTGAATTTCCTTAGGACACCGTCTTATTCCGATTCTTACTGCCAAAAACATTTCAGAGAAATCGCTCCTTTCATTTAAGTTGACATTTTCAACAGACGTACCGAATGCGTGCATATTTTATTTACAATTTTGACGATTAATCCATGGCATTTCTTCACCGGTTCTGTAATAAAGAACACTTTCATCGTATGTCTGATTATATGTAGCCTCAGGAATTGGTAGATTCCCTTCCAAAGCAAGTCTTTTTTTGACTTCCCTTTTCTTAATCCTTCTTATAATTTTTCTAATAATTCTGCAGCAGTACATATTCAAAGCCAATATGACAATGCCTCTCATCCAGCAAATACATGCCAGTATTGGCAACCAGCCACCAAATTCATCATAATTATCGATTTTCATCTCCACATTCCATCCACTGTATCTAACAATCATGCCTTTGGTCAAAGCTTGTTTAATATGAGAAATATAAACTATTGCCATGGAGAAATCGTAACCGACGATAAATATTGAAGTCCAGTAGAAGACATTGAGGATAAATTTGACGAAATTCATGTCGGATGAAGATCTAAAGACTTGCAAAGCAATAGCGGTGATCATCCACAGAACATGGACGATTATACTTGTTTTTATATATCTGTGGACAAAAATCTTTAATCTACGATGTTTAAATATAACGATCACTAATAATAAACATGACTGTCGTTGTAATTATCGATTTTCATCACCACATTCCATCCACTGTATCTAACAATCATGCCTTTGGTCAAAGCTTGCAATAATAATAATAATACTCAAGACAATTACACAGATTGTGTGACCCTAAACTAAGCAGTGAGCTTGTACTATGGATATCACACAATTAACTCTGGGGGAGTTCCCAGTAACACCCAGACTCCAAACCAATTTAGAAAAGTTCGTTTCCTAAATTGACCTGACCGGGGATTGAACCCGGGACCCTATCTTGGAAAACTGATGCATATGCCACTTCGCCAACGGGCTAGCCTAGGGCTAGTGCAATGTGAGTAAAATGAAATGTTTCCAAAACATAGTGAGGTATCACGAATATGGTTTGATGATCCCACTTAAGTTGATCAGAAGGGATTCCATGAGTAAATAAAAGTAATCTGTAATAAGTATCATACATAGCAAAGCGAGTGATTGCTATTGTAAAATAAAAATAATATTTGGGGAATTACCTCCTTGTACTGTGCGACAACATAGTTCTAGCAGTAACTATAGCTGGCTTCCATTTTATAGGCAGTATGTTCAATCCATATGTCTCATTCTTAAGCTGTATTTGAAAAATTGATATGGATCTGTGAATATGTCCACAAGCGTTGGCATCATAAAGATACATGATCCGAGATAGTTTTGCCCATTCCATATTTGTTTTGTCGGGCGACCATACACATTCGAGTATTGTTGCTGCACCGACATATACTGCTGTACCTGGTTGATAAGTAAAGTTAATCATTTCATACTTTTAATAATGTTAATCCTAATTTTCGTCATATTTTTACAGGAGTACATGTGTATTGTTCAGGAAATCGCATAATCAAAATACATATAGGTGTTTCTCATATTTTGTTAATTTATTTAAAATTAGTTCTAGTTATGTAGAAGTTATGTTCAAGGTTCTTTGTAAACATTTTGTTTGAGTTGTGTTCCGTTGTCATGATCTATGATTTCAAAGAGAACGAGTGCAGTGACATTTTGTAGCCTCATGGCATTTTGTCGTTTGTTTACATATGCAAGAACTAACACTGAATAATAACATTATAAGAAATCCATAGACACTTCTTCTTATCTCCCGGAAGCAGAGCAAATGGTGTTTCGATTTTGAACGAACTTTTGCGGCGTGCATGCATTTCTTGAAACTTTTATTGATATTGAAAATATTGACCAAAAATTGACCGATATTTTGACAGAATTATATTTTTCAGAGGTTTATGACATTTATGATTTGTGCCTTATATTTATGGTATTAGAAGCGTGAGTTTCATAAATCCTTTTTATTTTGAATTCGAAATAATCTTTTTCAAAATAGCTTTTTCACTTTATTGATTTTTAATTGGTATTCGTCTGTGAGTCCTTTATTTATTCCTTTATCCGAGTAAGCCTTCTTTACTTTGGTTACTTTTTCAAATATCATGAACAGTGAATGTTAGTTATCTTTCAGAGAACATCTGTAACACTTAATTTCACTACTGAACTCAGGCTAGTAGTCGGCTTTCTTAAAGTTTCAAGGTTCTGGACTGGCTCTGGTTACTGCTATTATATAAGAATAGTCGTGATCACCAACTTAACGAGTCTTTGAATCATGGAGTTACTCGATAAAGTTAACATTAAGTCACCCATCCGGTAGGAGACCTCGTGCAGCATTAATTTCAGTAGGTATCAAACACAGAAATATTGCTACATCACGAGTGATTCAAAAGACTATAATTAAAAAAATACTCTAGTTGGTTTTACAAAAGTGTTACTTAACTCGCGGGTTAATTTCGGACTAACACACAGAAATTGTTGATTTCACTGAACTTAAAATGTTGAAATATTTACGAATCTGTTTTATGTACTTAACAAATTTGTTAAGTAATATTAACTAAGGTAGGTCCAATGCACACCATCGACATACTCTTAAAATAAACTTTTTAGTATATTTAATACAAAATTTTGTGTATTATGTTAGAACATGTAACTTCAATCTTTTTTATTTTGTAAATTAAACATTCGTAAAATAAATATAAATTGAGTGAACTTTAGTTGGTTTTACGAAACAATAGATCAACCTTCGGAATTCAACTGAAGTATTTTTTCAGTGTACTTGGATTATTTATAAAATGAGATTAATTTGAATTATATCTTTAGTATGTAAACCTCAGTCAAACAAGTTCGTCTTTGGATGTATTAAATGAACTAAAAAAGTTTTTAAAATGAAGTAATCAAATTCGTCTAATTAAATACTATCTCATAACATCGAACTCATAAAAACCCTAAATAAATATTTAGGAAATTCGTCTGTAAAGTTGATTAAAAGCTTCCCAAATTTCTCGAAGCAATGTTCTACGTGTCGGTGTCGAGTTAATTAACTGTGGACAGTTTTATAGCTTCCTCTACAGACGTAGTACGAGACGTTTCACCTTTTAAGAATTATACATAGCATGATTGTTGAAAAATAAAAAAATATTCGTCTTTTAACTTCACAAAATTTCAAATATTCGTGCACATATTGTGTTGGTATATACAACGACATTGTAATCACGTAGTCAGAGCTCATGTAGATTTATGAGGGGTTATGGCAGGAAGCAACGAACAACTCAATTTTAAGCACACAATTTTTCAGAAATATTTAGAGGTTATCATTGCGATATTTTTGTATTATTTTTACGAAATATATTGTATTAATTTACGAGTGTACATGCTGTATATTGTTCCATGTGTTTCATTTTGAAGTAGTAGTCACACATAAAGATGCTTTTTACCAATTGGTATCCGTTTGGTAGTCATTGTAGCAAATTTCAATGAACTTTATTTGATTTTTTTTGGGGTTTGGCAAAAAAAGGAACCCACAAAATTTCGTCTTGTCCGTCTGTCTGTCCATATGTAATAATAACAATACATCAGACAATACACACCAATCATCTGGTCTCAAACTAGGGCATCCGTGTTATGAGAACCGGGCAACGATCATTAGGGGCGTCTCCAAGTACACCCAGGCTCGTTTGCTAAATCGACCCAAATGGGAATCGAACCCGGAACCTTCCGTGCTTAGATGCTACGCCTATCTAAACTACTGCGCCATCGAGGTTTAGATATCCATTGTCACAGCCATTTTACTCGGTGACTTTATTGGTGACATATAGGTGAAAGGAAGATAGGTGTATTTTATGAACCACGACCACCACCACTTAACGATGTGGTGAAACTATTAAAAACAACAATAAAACTATACTTGGCATTCTATACTTGTAACTGAAGGATTAAAATTAAAATTTCGAATTACATAAATGTGAAAGGTATCTTCAGATAGATATATATAAGTTCATTAGGTGTAACAAGTTATTTATTTCGTTCTTAAATTCGTAAAAAGTGTGTCCACCACTAACTTTTCAATTATAAGGTGGAAAAGTCTGATAATATTTAAGTAATAGAACTTAAAAACACTGGTTCGAATGAGTTATGTTGAGCAGGTATTGATATTATGGGATATTTTCGATTACACGTTAAGTGACCGCGATAATTACTGTTTTTCAGTCTTCGATAAATAATATAAAATACAAACTTCATTTTGCTGTCGATAAATACATACATAGACTACGGAAACCTTCACTGCGCGTGGTCCGACACGCACTTAACCGGGATTATTTCTACGTATGCGCGTTAATGCGTAGTACAAAATATTTTTGTTTTGTCAAATTTTTAATGTAAGTTAAATCCAGTGGACATTTTACATGGGATTCTTTAGTGATCAGATTCAAAACATACAATAACAGTTATTTTGAAATTTATGTAGATTTGTACTAATGTTTTTATGAGTTTTTATATGATTAATGTCAGACTGAATAAGTTAAAAAAATATTTATTAGATATTTTTTTTACAAAATTTTTGATACCCTTTCAACATTTTAATTTTCTATTGGAAAAACTTTCATGGAGAAATAAGCTTTTACAGTTGAAATATAGAATACTGTGTGAAATTTAGTAACTTGTACATACATGCACATATTTTCGTCTCTATTTCTTAAGAGCGACCCGCCCTGACTTCTTACTCGGACATGATTGCGTTGTTCAAACTGCATTCTAAACCTTATCACTATAGGTCGATCATAATCCTCAACCGATGACCTCAACCTCAACCGATTGAGTGGTGGTCGAATTTATAAGTGATACACAGACTCACTGAGTTTTGTATATATTAATAAGTATATGTTAATCTTGTTAATCTTGTTTTATGTCATTGTAAAAATGAAGAAAGGAATGCTTAGATGGTTCGGGCGCTTAAAAAGAATGAGTGACGAAAGCCTGACGAAGAAAATATACAGAGCGAAAACGAATGGTAGTAGAAGCCAAGGCAAAACCAAGGCTGACTTACGAAGATCAAAAATCTGGTGTTAGCTGACGGAAATGTCAAAAGCACCCACATACCTAGGCAAAAATGCGTGAGGAGAATGATGAGGTAGAAGGAGCGAAAGAAGTACTTAAGGACCACGAAGCTTCGCGCTCTATCCTCTCTGACTACCTCCTTTAGGGATGCAACGTGAAAATATGTATTCATGTATATTTTTATCTCATCTGTATACATACTACAAATACATAGATACAAGCGATGCTTTTGTTAACGTATCGGCCACACGGAACATGAAATATATGATAACACTATTTACTCTTCTTGTTTGCGGTGCACAAGCTCGCAAACTTATCCGAATTATGCTGCTGTATTTGGAATGGTAATACCGTATGTAGACATTAAAGATCGTTTTGCGCAGTTTCCAATTGTGCTTTTGCCGATGATTTGTACCGAGTCTCGGTAAATAATAAGGCTCTATTATTTGAAAAAAAAAAGAAATGTAATATCATTCCAAAGACATAGTATACCAAATTGTTAAATTTGGGCAAAGCCTTTCATAACGAATTAATGTAGGCGATGGACTTGTAATATGTCACTACATGACTGATTTGCCGTCTCTAAGTACAAACACTAATCGCTAGTAGCGGTGTTGGAGTGTGATTTAGGTGCGGTTTTACGCTCTTGTACATCCTCAATGTAAAGCAATGTGAAGCGATTTCATATGCTTCCATATCATACCCATTTCATCGCTATTTTACTACTCAATTGAATATATCTTAACTGGGAAACCGAACTATAGTTTATATGCATTGTATGATATCGAAGGCAGTCTTTGTTAGTTTCCACAATGGAGCGCGTACAATGAGGATATCCTGTTAGATGATTCTGTACATGTGATTCTATGTTCGAAACCTTATAGAAATGTACAGAATGTGCTATAGAACAGGCTGTATTGAAGTGTTCTTATGACCTACAAATATTTTTACATAACTCTTTTGTTTTGGTGTTTTCTATGAAGTAGCGCTGGAGCTGTGGTTAGAGATAGAAAGCAAAACAAAGTATACCGTAAAATTGCCAATTTAAACAGAACATTGTTATTATAATGACAAACAATAATAAATATTACCGTCTGTCGGATATGAATGAAACAGGTAATTCTGTCTAACTCTCGTAAAGTAAAGCCGTTGAATAATGAAACAAATCTAGTTAAGTAAAACTCAGACTTTTATTGCTTCATCCTGAATAAATTACATAAAAAAAGTTTTGATGTAGCATTCTGAGATATAAATCAAACGTTAGCAATCCGCTGTAATTGATATGAAAGGGGACACTGATTCGTAATTCTTTAGATAGAAAAACATTTACTTTTTCGGACTACATTAGTTCAAAATTCGACCTACATTTAAATTTTTTTTTTTAATTTTCTTTTCAAAAGAATTTACGAACAAGTGTTCCTCATCTCAATGGCATTTGTTTGTTACAAAACACTACGCTTGGAACAGTCTCATAGATTATATTAGAATAATTGAACGTAGGCGGCAGCCTGATATTGCGGAACGGCAGTGTAAACGTAGATGGGAGCACGATCTTCATTTTTGTATTGGAGACGAGCAGTATACGCCATATTGCGGATGTCGTTTTGAGTCTCGAACTGTACTCTTTGCAGTTGAGAGTCGGGAAGCAAAACGTAATATGCGCCTTGAGCATTTACAACTTCAGCATCTTTCTTGGGCTCTTCTTGAAGTTTGCCTTTCCTTCCATCCTTCTTTAAACCTTCGACTTTAAGAGTTTCAACATCATCTTTTTCTTTATTTTCAGTTTTCTCCTCACTAGTTTTGGCTTTAACTGGAACTCCATATTCAGTCTCAGGAGCTGAATATGTGTGTAAAGGTACTCCATAGCTATCGGCAGGTACTCCATAAGTAGCTGCTGGTGGAGAAAGTTCTTGACGAGATGGCAGCTTAAATTCTCTTAGTGGTTTAAAGCCCGCGGGTGCGTAAGGAGCTTCCTCAGTTTTCGGCGTAGTCGGTTCCTTCTCGTTTGCTGAGGGAGCTAACTCCTGCTTTTCGGACCTGAACCTCGCTGCTCTATAGCGAGGTGGCTCAGCTACCACTACAATAGCCAGGAGAAAAACGAAGGCAAAATATTTCATTTTAGTTTGCTGTTCTTACTTCGACTAACTGCAGACGAATGATGCTGTATGCTGACTGTGTTGTGTTTATATACAAATTCCAGAGACACGTTTATTTTTCTATAAAGTTTCCGTTTGCACCGGATGTGTCATACTCTCCTTCAAAATCGATATTCGGGCCGAGTGGGCCACGACATTGGCCCCTTAAAGCGAAGATCATCGGTTGTGTAACGGATGCCGATTAGGACCTGTCATTGTTCTGCGCGAGTACGTGACAAGCCTGCAGACGTCGTTATGGTGACGAACTTGCGAAAATGTCTAATGAGGGGTTTAATATTCATGACTCGTGGAGAAATCGCTTTCTTTCGTCGTCACTAATTAGGAGTTTGTTACTGTACGGGTGATATTCGCCCCATTACGAGCACAATGAGACGATGTTCGAGCAATCACGTCTAGTTTGTCTACTGAATTTGCAATATCTGCTGTTCGTTGATAATTAAAACTGTGAGAGAACAAACGCTTCGTGTTTAGTATTGTTGCTGATGGCAACAGAATGCATAATGATGCTTGATGCATGTTGCCTTGGTGGTCTGACTCAGGTGTCATTACATTTTGACGATGTAACTAATTGTCAGTGCAACAATGTACACACACATTTCACTTTCCTTTTTATAAAACATGTTGTAATAATTACTCCTAATAATAACAATAATAATAATAATACTCCAGACACTTACATAGATTGTGTGACCCCAAACTAAGCAGTAAGCTTGTACTATGGGTACCACACAACGAACTCTGAGGGAGTTCCCTGTGACACCCAGACTCCAAGTCAATTTAGAAAAGTTCGTTTCCTAAATTGACCTGACCGGGGATCGAACTCGGGAGCTTTAGCTTGAAAAGCAGATGCATATGCCACTGCGCCAACGGGCCAGTCAGTCCTATTAATAATTTTGTAATTAATTTTTATTATTAATTGTTGGTATTCTCGTATTTACAGTGTTGCACGGGATGTGATGTGACGAATTCGAGTTTTTCTTGCGTGTTTATTTCACGTAAAAATTGGATGCCTGACGTTTAATTACACTGGAAAATGGTAACTGGCGCGCCGATGTCCACCCGTGTACCCATCGCATGAATGGATTACATGAAGAGATTTATCATTGTATGTTTTTGTATTTTTGTGTGCAAACCTTTGGACTTTGCTATAAAGGATATAAAATATAAATCTATATTCAGAGCGAAATATTTGTATTCAGTTTCATATTTTACTAAAAATTACAAAGTTTTCACAGTGTTAATAAGGTTATAATTGGCTTGTATGTCTATTGATGCGTAATATAGTTCCAAATTTACTTCATAAAGCATTAACTATAACTACTTCGTCTAACAAACAACGGTACAATGTAACATTACATCTAAGTTTAATGAGTTCATAATATTGTCATAATATTGAGTTCATAATATATACCTATAAGTTCTGTCAATCAACATAGATTTTAACTCCACACGTATGTTAGTTCTCAGCTTCACCACAACTTCAGAGGAACTTAATATGTGTAAAGCTTTTATATGTGATAATTTATTTTATAATTATTTTACTGAAGTAAAGCATGAGAGTATATTGTAGAGCGTTATCGTATATTGGAAATTGAAGGCTGATATTTTAGGAACACATAATAATAAATGTTGGTTTTAGATAAGTGGAATTGATATTTCGTAGGTGTCACAAAAGGCATTAATCTGATCATCATCTTTGACTCACGTAAACGAGGAAGGTTGCGTGTTTGTTGTGTTCCAACTTCCAACCGAAGGACTTTGTTTGTTTAGGATCGCTACTTCCTTTAGATCAAATGGAATTTTACGCGCTATAAAGGTCGTGATTTCCCGACATGATAAATAAGAATCAAATTGTCTTATGAAAAAAATTAATAAAAAATAATATTTTCTTCTTACATATCATATATTTTACAAAGAGGAGACTAAGGTAATTTTTATATATTTTGTTATTCCATTTTTTAATTATTTGAATATTTAGTCTTTCAAGAAGCTAATAAAAAGTTTGTTAACGATTTAATGGAACACTTCTAGACATCAAATAAAACAGTTCCAGTTTTAAATTTAAAAACATCGAAAAGACTGTCAATGTCAAACTTATAATGTAATGAAACCACAATGAAACCTCCTTGGATCAAACAGTCTCACAGAGTAGATTGTCGCCAAAGAGTTTATATTAGAAGTTTATATTTACGGTCGAATTTCGACCACAGGGTGATCTCTAGTATAATTAAAAACCTTAAAAGTTCTAAGGTTTGTTTTGTTCAAATATGTGTATTCTCATTTATTTCTATTAAAGGCTTATATTTTTTTCAGTCTAAAAATTTGTGGCATGGAAAGGCGATATCTAGTAGTGGTATGTTTGTGTCCAAAAGTTATTAGTGAGACAAGTGTAAAAGAACACAGGCAGACAGACACAAACTTTCATTAAATACAACCAATAACGTGTTAGACTTTTAAACACTGTTTCGTAGGGATTCGTTTAACTGCAGTCTGTCATAATAAAACCATTTCACTCTGAAGTTGCTTGTTCTCCAAAATAATTATTACTTATTGTGTTATAATTCTTTACATCGATGATTTAGAAAATAGAGTGGGGACATATTAATTACTGCTTTCGAAGTAAGTAAATATCTCATAATTAAAATGCAAGAAGAAATGGGTCGCATTTCTTGCATTTTGTGAAATCTATTTAAATACACTTTTAGTTGATGAATGTGATAATGAAATATGTTTTTTAAAAAACCAATTCTTTTTTTAAAAACTTTATAATTTCGTCTTTTGGCACCCGAACGTTTAGGACATAGAGTTGGATGGACAAACATATTGAAACTATAAGTTTTCTACTTTGTCTACGGAACGGAATAAAAATATATTTTGAATTTTGACAATTTTGACAAAAACAACAATCCCTGAAATAAATTCCTGCTTTTGATGTCTTCACTGCGTGGATTAGACCCGATACAGTTATTCACAATTTTACATAAACAGATTTTGCATTTTGCTTGGATAAATTTTTTGTAAGTATACTTAGTCATATTTCAATAATAATATTGTTGGAAGCATTGTAAATATATCGTTATTGTATTTTGTTATGTCGATATAATACAGTGAGTAGACCTCGTGTCAGTTACACATGGTGGTGGGCGATCTCGAGAGCTTTCTCGTTTGTCGTTATTCGATATTGTATAGGTTATGTATTATTTTTGTACCTAATGTAAAAAGAATGTCAATTAATTAAGTCCACTTTTACATAAGTAATAACAATACTAATTGAATCACGTTCTTTATTGAAAGTATATATACATTAATTCTCTCTACTTATCTAGTACATAAACCATATATAAGCGAACTACCACTCACTGACTGACTCATCACGAGATCTCCGAAGCTATAGGTCCGATTGACTTGTTTAGCATAGTTACTCCTTTCGCGGTGTAGAGGCTCACTAAGAATGAATTTTACGATTTAGCTCTGCTACCCGTGCGAAGCCGGGGCGGGTCCCCAGTAGCTTTACATTTTTAATCAACTAGAAAATAGGGAAGAAGTTTTGTTTTGTACGTTCAGTAATGATTTTTTACCACGTAGATCGATTCTTTTTTTATTTGATAGTTAGCGTGGTTCTATAGAAATTTAATTAAGATTTGATGAGGAGGGAACTCAAACAAAAAATGGACAGCTCAAGTATTTTGATGGTAATGATATTTAACATTTCGTTTCAGACTTGAATTCAAAAAACCATAGGATTTGGATAAGGTCGCTCAAATAAAAAAATACTTAAAAAAAGGATAATATAATTATCTTATTCTAATCAAAACTCGTCATAAAAATAACTATTTAAATACGATACAAATGTGTTAAATTAAATGTGACGATTATTGAAATCTGTGCCAAAGCAATAAACAACTACAGAGAGCCTACTAGTTTGGTAGGCTTGGCACCGACTTCAGTAACTGTCAAATTTAATTAGGTTTGCATCGTATTTATGAAGTTGATTTTGTACTTGAGTTTCGAATAGTAAAGGATAATTATTTTGGTAGTATTCAGTGTTTTTATTTTGTAGTTAATTTCCTTATTTTTACTGGAAACTTTAAAATTAAAAAAATAATAATAATTTTATATTATTTTATATTTTAATCTTCTCTATTTGTATTAGTCGTCGTCTTTGTACTTATTTATAAACATTAACAAAAGTAGATCTGAAGAAGCTGGCTAAATTAATGTTGGTTATGGATAAGAGACGAAATGTGATGTTTGTACCACTTTTGTGGTTAAATTTTATATTATAAGTGCAAACCTCATTTTTTAAAGAGTGGTTTTCAAATATTTTTGTTTGTTTATTCATCAATTCATCATAGAGAAAAAGTTTGGAATGTGAAGGTAGGGGAATGGGGGATGGGGAATTTATTTCGGAGCGCATATTCTGCGACTGAGGCGAAACAAAAAGTCTTAAAATATTTGGTGGGACAGTTTGAGAAATAGAGAGTAATAATAAAATTACACTTTTCACAACTGATTAGTGTAATTTTGTTTTGGGTTAAATTTTTGTAGTATGGGAGAAAGATACAATTTTTTTCAAAATTGTCTCTGTCGACGATAATTATAATTATCGTGCTTTTTAACCGACTCCAAAAAAAGGAGGAGGTTCTCAGGTTGTATTTTTTTTAATGAGTCTTACCTCATAACTCCGTCATTTATGAACCAATTTGGATTTTTTTTATTTGAAGGGATACACTTCCACATTGGTCCTATTTAAATTTCACTGATATTGGAGCTTGGGTTTCGAGATACACCAAATAACACCAAAAAACGCGAACTGGTTATAACCTTTATTACCTATTTATATTGATGATTCTCTTGTATGTCATTAATTAACTATCGTTACTCCCACATGATATAATGGTAGTAGAGAGAAGGTATGAATTACCTGTGATGTAATAAATTCGAGTCAGTCTTGTGGTGGACAGAGTTCTAATTTTAAGAACACTGCTAGGGTGTAATTATGATGTATCCTTTTCACTGTTTTTTTTATAACTGATTCATATTGATTTTGATAATGGGTAATAATATCCTATGTTTGATCTGTTCGCATCTTTTATTGTGAGAGCCCACGATTTGTGCTTTTCAAAACAATGGAAGTTAACACATTGCGTTCTACAATTAGAAAAGAAATTAATTGTAGACCTGCCCTAGATATTTATTTAGGCCAAGGTTACTCAAAAGAGAGAAATAAAAAAAATAAAATAAAAAGTTAAACCGACTTCAAAAAAACACTGAAAAGTACGAAATAACTGTCTTTTATTAATTAAAACGTAAATACAAAAATAACTTTATAAAAACGACACAAATACTCATATAATTAAATTTGACAGTTATTGAAGTCGGTGCCAAATCAGTGTGCAGCAACAGAAAGTCTATTAGTTTAGTAGGCTTGGCACCGACTTCAGTAACTGTCAGATTTAATTATATGGGTAATTGTATCGTATTTATAGTTATTTTTGTACTTAAGTTTTGATTAGTAAAGGATAGTTATTTCGTACTTTTCAGTGCTTTTTTTCGAAGTCGAGTTTCAACCACAGCTTTACTGAAATAAATATATGGCGTAAACCTGTAATAGAAAGGGATGGGAATGTACATATTTCGTCTCTATCAGTATGCTCAATATCTTAAGACTCATACTATTGTTGCATTTGACAGTTCTATGACACAAAACGAATCTTTGTTCTTTAGTACTTTTAAGTTTTTATTATTATTTATAACCTTTACGTGTGAAAACTTAATATAAAAATGTTTTGTAAATGTATGTGAGATAGAGACTTTTTTTGTCGTGATGGTAGAATGCAGTATTTTAGGCTGCAAAGGCCGGTTTGACAGACGTAGGTCCTTAAAGCGAGAAAGAGTATAGTGGTCACATCAACGTAATATCAATTAGTACTAGATCTATGTTTTCAACTGGAAAGACCGCCTTAAACATAGATCTAGTTTATTATTTACATACATACTGGCAATATACTAAAACTGACTATTAAGCAACGGAAGTTCTTATCTTTTCCTAAAAAATGTTTAGAAGAAATTTATAAAAGGCTGACGTAAATCATAAACTTGGCATTTAGTTCACTCTTTAAAATTTAGGTATCGTATACAAATCTTTGTTTGCGGTGGACGTACTGGTCCGTGACGGACTATTTTTGTAAATATATAAATGTTTTTCCTTGAATATTTTCGGTGAATGACGTCTGACGGAGGGAAAAATGTTATAATCGAACCTAAAGATATTTTCTCAGTAATGATATAGAGCTATTATATCTAATATATTATATAAAAACGTTTACTAAACTCCGCGTCTGAAGGTACGGCGACTTTTTCACACGCCGATTGGGTGCGTTTGCGATATAGGCGTTTGCAACGAGTTTAAAAATCGTCATAGCAGATTGCCTTTGTACAATAGAAAGGAGTGTGAAATACAAGTTAGTTTTTTAGGGTTCCGTAATCAAAATCGTAAAAATGAAACTATATTAGTTTCTCCAAGCCTATCCGTATGTCAAAGTAAATTTATTCCTTCATCTTTATACTTACGAGCTAAAAGGCACAGTAACATAAGAGACTGCCTCAAGAAGTCCCAATATTTGTTTTTGTACATAATTGCACTTTGCTAAAAAAATACATTATCAATTAGAAAACTGGTCGGGAAGATTAAATATATTATAATTACCTATTTAATGCAGTAAAATCATTTGGAAATTCTGACAGAGTTTTTGCTCTTTTTTTCGAGATTTTTTTTTGCAATCGTGTTTGACGTTCGAGTATTTTTAAAAATAAAGAATTGAAGTTGTATATATCCAAATATGTAACTCTCAGTCTTCTTAGATTTCGAGATCCAGGCCACCAAACGCAAAGTCTGCATATATCACTAAATTAATACATACATACATATCTTCACGCCGTATTCCCGACAGGACGGAGCGCCAAGCGTCGCGGTCTTTACATACTTCTTTCGCTTCCTCAAATTTCTTCATTCTCCTCACAAATTTTCCGTCGACTTACACTCTAGCTATTTGATTTTCATAAGTCAGCCTTTGTCTTCCTTGGCTTCTTTTACCACTCACTTTTGCTCTATAGATTTTCTTCGTCCTTTTTTCCTCACTCATTTTTTCCATGTGCCCGAACCATCTTAACTAAATTAATAATAATAATAAATGCGCCGGACAATACACATCAATCATCTAGTCTCAAACTAGGCCATTCCTGTGCTTTGCGCACTAGACGACAAGTACTACGGGCGTCTCCCCCCTTCGAGGTCGTCGCTTTTGTCAATAAGTTCGGACGCTTTGCTACCCATGTTGGCCGCCGTCAGTTGCGGCTATTGGTATCAAAAAATTGTAGATAACTGCCGCACTGTGCGCGTATTAGCCACAGCGGCTGGAAGTGTACGTATGCAGCGCTTTGGTTTCACATTTATAATATGTACAGCCCTAGAATGAATCTGCAGGGCTAGAGTGAATAGACTTTTTATAGATCGGCACGTACTCCATTTTAGGCTGCACCATCGCTTTGCAACAAGTGAGTTAGCGGCCAAACTTAGATCAATATCCGATTAAAAAAAAGTATAATAAAATAATAATACATACTTCACGCCGTATCCCTAACGTGGTAGTCAGAGAGGACGGAGCACCAAACGTCTTAGTCCTAACATACTTCTTTAATAAAGTATAATAATGTGATTGATTTATAACTAGAATCGAGAAGAGGAAGCCGTTGTGGTACTTACCATTTAAAAAATTATTTCAAATCGTAATCCAAAAAGAACGCTCGGGAAGAGATCACTGAAATCCCTTTAATTCTGAAATATAGGTTAACAGCTAATTCGTCGACGTCGACGTCGGCATTATGCAACCCGCGGGGTTACCTACGCTATTAAGAAGTATTGAAGGTAACTGTGTTCAATTGAAATACCGATGGCGTTTGAGTCATTTATCCTATAGCGAAATGGCGACCGATAGGCTTACTGTGATGTAAATGTATAAGAAAGTTCGTAGGTGTTTACAAGTGAGGCGGTTTACTTTGGTTGTTATTATATTATTATGCAGAGTCTTCGTTTTCAATCGACTACGGCGAAACAAAAAGAGAGGGAGGAAAGAGGGAAAATCTTAGCAACATAAATGTCTCTGTGTTCGTTTCACAGAGTCAGAATTATTTAATCAATTTCGAGGTATGAGATTGATTCATCTCAATAATGTAATGCAATAAATTATGCAAGTTATGGGTTGTTTTATGAAAATTCCAATATATGGCGTCTGTAATACGTCATAAAGTCAAGGCCTAAAAAGAATATCGGGTTCCATTATGATGCGTATCTAATTCAAAAGATTCAAAATGTTAACGAAATTAAAATTATAATCCGATTACATACTATGTACATTGCATTTAATGAAAACTTGCAAAATGTACATAAACTACAACACGTACAATTAATCATAATCTTATGAAATTATTGCCTGAATAAGAATTCATAAGCAAGGGAAAGTATAACAGGCTTCCAACTGCGGCATTGAATTTAAAAAATTACGAGTGACATCAAGTCTTCTTGTTTGCGCATGTTTGTTTTACGTAGTCGGCTTTTAGTTTTAAAACATTTATTTTTATTTCCGTTCGTAATCTAATATACATATTAATATGAGAAGTGAAAACTTTGTACCTCTTTTAAGCATATTACGCACACGGAGGAGTGTGATTTGGCATAGTTAAAGTTTATATGGAGAAGGAATGCACACAGTTAAAATTTCTCTTTACATGAAATAAAGTAAAATAGTCATTGTTTTCGTTCATACAGCCAATGTCAAACACGTAATATAATAGTTTGTATTCAAACAGTCGCATAGAGTAGAGTTGGTTATCAAATAATTTAAAAATGTTATGAACCAATAATTAGTTTCGAGCTATGACTTTTTGTTTAATTTGTGAGCTGTGAACTGTTTCGAGTCTTTGGATTGTATGTTCAGAAAAAAAGCTTTTATTTTATATTTATGGTTGCATTTCGACCACTAGTATTAACTAAATAATTTCTCTATGTTTCTTCAAATGACGTCCAAATTCTAAGCTTCAATCAAAATAGTTTGTTAAAATAAACCTCATTTTTTACGTATAATGATTTCTGAAGAAATATACTTCCATTTAAAAGTATCGCCGTCCTAAGTACATAAACTGGTGTAGAAAAATAATTTTATTTGCCGCTTTACATATTACAGTGGAATTGTAAGCATCAAATCAATTGATCATGTTCAGCTAGCTCCTCAATGCTCAAGGCAATTCATTTGAAAGTCAAAAAGGGTTGAAATATTTTCATCGGGAGTCCAATATGTTTGCAAACGGCCGAGAAATGGACGGGTAATGTGTTTGATACGGTTCGCGTACGATTCCCTTCGAAATTTTGTTTGTACGTAGAAAACGAATAAACAGTACGTTTTTCAGGAACAGGCATAACAAGATGTGTTAATGTTATGGAAAAAAGGAACTCTAATGAAATTGCCTCGGGTTATGTCTATCTGTCTGTTTGTTAGCAATTTTTCTTGATGACCGATTAAAGAAAACAGCGAAATTTGGCACAATTGCAGTAAATGATGGCCCAGAGATAGATGTGAACTATAAAAGTTTAGTTTTCTCTTTCAATTTTTTTTTAATTTTCTTTAATATAGTAATAAACTAAAAGGAAAATTTTTATCATCATTGTGTGGAATGAAAGCGCTTTGAACCACTAATTCAATTACTTTCTTTACTTAATTAACGCTTTGTCGCAAAAACGCATTTAAATTGTTGATTTCCTTATCTTATCTCCAAAGGTAATCACTCAGAAAAATTATAGAGACTCACAGAAACAATAAATTAAATTAATAATACACATCAGAAGGCCAATAACAAATTACTCTAGCTTAATTATAACTCACACAAACTATCAAGGTTATAGTGTACTTTTAAAAGAAACGCAGTGCGAAAGATAAAGAAAGAAGAGTACACATTGTTATTGTTCACCACTCTTACTATCTATTGCAATGTACAATAATCCTTCGATTTTCTGTTTTATTCCTAAGGGTTAAACAGAAAATCGAAAAATAATTCTTTAAGGGTTCATCGTGGGGTATATCAAATTAAAGTTCGAATTGAAATCATGAATTTAAAAAAGTAATTAGTTCCCATTTGCCCAACATTTTTTCGAAACTACGCATCAAAATTGCTGTCTCAATTGAGTTCAATTCCCGTTGATGCAGAGTTGAAGCGAAGCGACAATCTAAAGTTTTATGTAGCACATTGACAATGAATCAGTACATAAATATCTTAAAGTTAATATGTATAAACTAAAAACTAAGTATTAAGTTAAGTAACTTAAATAAATTTCCTCAAAGTTGCCGCTTTGAAAGCTATCATTGCTTGGGTGTCCAGCAGACTAGCAGCATTACCTCTTTGAATAGCTAAACTGATCGTTGGCTGAAAATACCAGCTCGACGGTCTCCCGAACCAGTCCAGTTGACCAATCACTACCAGTATCATAAACCAGTAGATGGGCTTCGAGGGGCCTAAATGTGAAATTCTCAGAGAAACCACGGCACGGCACCTACGTACCTGGTAATCGCCGGAACATGGGAAATAGCAAGTGTATCGACACAAGTGACGTCCCACACCAGTGATCTTCCAAGTTTTCATTTCCATGGTTTTTTATACAGAGAGGAAGCTCTACGACAAATTTAATTGGCCGTTGGTGGTTGCTGGCTGATAACAAGTAACTGTCCGGAACAATATAACACACAGTTTGTTTATCATATATGTTATCAATTTACTACATTGTAATAATATATAACATACGTACAAAGTTTTTTGTTATTTCTCATTAGGGCTGGCCAGAAATTGACGGAGCAATACATATATCACTGAACCTAGCGGCACTAAAACGGCGCCCACGCCACAGAGGCGGCGGAGGATCACAGCGCACTGTCACAGTATTAAGATCAGATTATGACACCGTCCTGTGCCCTGTAGAGTTTAACACGTTTGTTTTTTAAAGTCGCTAACACTACATTCTAGTTTTTTTAAATATTATTACATAAAAAACTCTGACTACCCCGTTAGGGATACAATGTGAAGATATGTATGTATGTATGTATTATATATGTATGTATGTATGTATTATATATATATATATACATCATATTTTATATATTTTAAATATGTAATATAATTAATTATATATTATTCTTTATATAGAATACATTATATTTTAGTTACACAATCGAGATTTGAGGAAGCGAAAGAAGTATGTAAGGACCGCGACGCTTGGCGCTCCGGCCTCTTTGACTATCCCGTTAGGGATACAGCGTGAAGATATGTATGTATATATGTATGTATACAACCGTATAATATTTACTATGTAAAACCGACGAAGGGCGCCTCGGTCGACTGCGTGACCATTGCCTTGTACAACGGACATGTCTGCACAATGCAAACTTTTAGTCCAGCCGCTTTGATCGTTATTGTATAATTTGTTCTTTTAGCTTATGTTAGAAAACCGGTATCGAATATAAATAAGTTGAATTCAATGTTTCTGTACTGTTCCTTACGATAAGTTTTATCCTTTTCATAAGCTATGTGGGAAGACAAGCAGCTGTCATATTCTATTTTTATATCTCTCTCACGGCGGCATTGAAGTGGGTATTGTAATAATATATTGTAAACGTTTATGCTGTATCCTAGCAAGTGTTTGTTCATTTGCTAAATAATTAATTAATAGTATCACGTATCCGGTTAGTAAGAGAGAAAGAGATAGGTATAAGCAGTTTTCTAGCTCCCTTTAATAATTTCATTCATTCAATCATTCTAATACAGCTATTGTGCATAGAAATCCATTACATGTATATTTGTATCCTTTGTATCAAGAAAAAGAAAATATCACGTACGCATATATGAGTAGGTATATACATATGTAGTACGTTATTAAACAAGCTTTCATTTATAATAATATTACAATTTGAAATTTAAAATGCAATTTGTAGTTGGATAAATAACATAAGTTGCCAATTAACAATATTTTGATGTAGAAATCTGAAATAGTTAATTATGAAATAACTAAAAATTTCAGATTTCTCAAAATTATAAATAAATAAAATAATTTTGAAAAATAATAAGGATTTAAATATTCTGAGGATGGAATTAAAATCTTTTGTTAATTTTTTATGTTGCATTATTGAGGAAATTCCTTTAAATATGAACTTTTTCTATTTAGAATACATAAAAATATTAATAATAATGTGCTTAATAATAATAACAATTACGTTAATATTGTTCTTTCTACTCATTAAAGAAATGGATGTAAAGAGGTATTTACTTATCTAAATTTCAAGTAGACGGAACAAAAAATTAAAATATGTACTTACAATTGGAAAAATAAAAATAAATTATCATTCCTTAAATTCGATTTTATTTCGAACGATAAACTACAAGTGAATAAAAATATGACTAATTGATACTCGTTTATAAATACCCCTGTATCGATAGAGGTAAAGTAAACGTTTCCATGATGGCATTAAATAAATGGTAAAAGTTAATTCGAAAGTGATTTAGTAAATTTTATACACTTGTAAACATTTTATAGTACGTCTATTGTGTGTGTTATTAACGAATAACAATGTTATGTTATAGACTCTAGTTATGTTATACATTCTAGTGATTTCAAAAATAGCAGACATAATTGAGGTCAGCGCGAAGGTCAGTCGAGATGTAGAACGTGTCCTGACTTGGTATTTTTCACACGAGATTAACTTTTTGTTTATTTGTGGTGTGCGTCTGAAAGGGTTGTTTTTTTATTGAATTTTCATAGGACTGTTTTCCGGATTGTTTGTTTTTTCCAATGTTTGTGGCATATTTTTAATTTACTTCGTTATTGTGTACAATTTAGAAACGCTCGCAGCGTGATTATGATTTAGTTGATGCAATTACAGTGTTAAATGCTTTGAATAACCAAAGTTAAATGACTAGCGTGGGGTGGTTCAATGGATAAGAGATCTATTAGTATCCCTACAGTATGAATTTTATATATATATATATATATGTATATATATATATATATATGTATATATATATTACATATATACATGTGTGTTATGAATTAAATCTTATATATGTACTAATATATATAAATACATATATAAGATTCAAAAGCTCTATCATTTTTCGACACTGCATATTATGTATTAAATACAACATGTAAGATCATAAAATAGATATAATCACAGATTAATTAGTTACTAAAGATATAATAAAGAACTTAAAATAATGTGTCAAAATTGTTGTGCGTGCAAGGTTATCTAGATACAGAAGGCTCCATTGTGCAGTCAGGTATCAATAAAGGCATGTAAGATTTCCTTGTGCAGTGATCAACATATTACCCATTCTTTTTTTTAAAACCTTGCAAAGAAATTAGTGCCCAAATTGATGCGAAGCAATTGGTGCTTGTGCAGTGAACAACATATTCTTATTTGTTGTAAAAATTTTACAAAGAAATTGACCAAATTGGTGCTTAAAATCAGGTAGCAATATAAAGATTCCTGAAAACAAGAAAATTCTGCCTGAGCAAAATATGCTACTTGCTCTTAGGGGCACTGTGACTAGTTAGTTTTTGAACTGGTGGGGTCCTCCTCATACAGACATGCGAGGCAGTAGGTGCAACACAGGAGGAGATGTTTTCATACAGCCTGCAGTATAAGAACTTCCTAGTACAGTAAAAGAACGGACAAGTATAGATTTGTTGTATCAATGCAACGAGAAGTTAATATCCAGGTTGGTGGACCTCAATACTTTTATCATAAATGGAGAAAGATTGCTAGCCTATATTTATACATAAAAGGTATAAGATACCTGGATTTCTTATGCCTTAAAGTGTATAAGTTTCCATACCAGGAAATAAAGTCTAGAATATTACTTTAACTTTTTTTTTCAACCACAAGTTAAATTTTGTTTCCCTATTTTTTCTTGTTTCAAAACCAAATGAAACTTTCAGAATTATTTTATTTTGAAAAAATAAAACTGTGTTTTTCGATCAGCGTTGTACACTACAACAGTGTGCAAACTTTTGTAGAAAAATGTTTGTTGAGTGTCAATTGTTTTTGTAAAAAAGAAAAAATATTGAAATGTTATGTAATATTACTATTATTATTAATATGCATGGAAAGAAATAAGAAGTGCTTATTATAAATGTACAATGTACATATTATCTTCAAGATAATTACTGTCAGTTAAATAACCTTGCTTTGGCTTATGTAAGACACTGCTAGCCTTTACATGTTCATCTGTGATGATATCTTGCTTCTTTTTTGTAACAATTATATAGGTTGTTTAAAAAATAAATAGAATAAACAGGTAACTGCGGACGTTTAATAAATTAATTGGGATTTATTATTAGCAAAGGTAGCTAATTAATAAATTAATTAGAATTTATTATGTGCCAAAGCAGACATCTTCTTTTTTGTTACCATTTTTAAATCGGAACTGTTAAATAAGGATTATGATTAAAATAATATTAGGGTAGAACCAACTATTAAATAATTGGTGCAAGCGAGATGTCAAATCCTTAAATCGAGTTTAAATAGTTGGTGCATGCCACCCTGAATGAATAATATACCTGATTAATTTAGATTAAGTAACCTTAAAAAAGATTCTTGATAATTATGACCAGAAATTATATAAATAAAATTTGAATATAAATCAGGGTAAAATATTTTATTTATCTGAAAATATTTACTCATGGATATAGCAAAGGCTGGAGAGCTTTGGAGAGTTTCCAACAGAGTACTCAGTGGTACTCAGACAGACGTTGAAGGTTAGACAGAAGATAAGATTTTCCTTCATAAAAATTTACAACAGTTTTTTGGTTGATCTCAAGTATTTTGTAAAAAATTTGAGTGACTATGAATTGTTACTTAGAATAAGTAATGTGGGATAGTTTTGTTTGTATAATAATTGAATAGAAATGGAACGCATTCATTTAAACAATACCTTTATTATTAGGGATTTTTTTTATTTTTATTGAAAAAAATTTTATTATAATTTATTTTTAAATTTTTTTAATATAGATTTAATTTTATTTATAACCGAGTAAATTTTACAAGAACGTGAATTTGATGTATCGAATACATGTCCTCACGTTGTATCCTTAACAAGTTACTCAGAAAAAATAGAATGCCAAGCATTACATTCTTACATACATCCTTAGGTACTTCTATACTATATTCTATACTTCTTTCACCTCTTTAAATCTCATAATTCTCTTCACACGCTGTGCTGAGGTATGTAATGGTGTTTTGAATTCTCTGTCTGTTAACACTCTGTCTCTGTATATTGTATAACTAGATAATATTATATATATAACGGCGGGACCGTGGGCGATACGACAGGTGGTTCATCGTCGTAGTCTCGCAGTACAGTAGTAACAGTAAAGTTCGTTAGACTATTCAATTGATTTTCAACATCGTAACAATTCATCGATTGGAACAATTAATTCTCAAAGTTGACAGTTCGTTGATTCCAGCCATTGATCTTCAATATTGTTATAATTCGTTGATTCTAACTTTTGATTTTCGATGCTATAATGATCTGTTGATATCAACTATTGATTTTCACCATTATCATAACCTATTAATTCTAGACAATTACATATCATACTATCCGGTAACAATCCATTTCCAACATTTGGTTTTGAACATCGTAATACATTGTCACCCATAACACAAGTTTAATCTTTTCTTGGGTACTAAGTATGTACACTTAAAAGTAACCTCGGTAGGTAACATTAACCGGATTTTTTGTACATTTCAATTATGTTATTTGTGTATGTATGTGTGTTATGAAATAAATATTTTATTATTATTGTTATTATTATTGTATCTATATGCGGTATTTCATAAAAAGAAGAAACTGACTGACTTAACTGACTGTCAAATTACTGATTCTAGAAAGTGTTCTAGAAACATTTTGAAATTTTGTGCGCTGGTTTCTTACACATTTACTAAGAGAGAATCAAAATTTTGTAAATTTGAGCTCTAAGGCGTTAAAAATTCTGTTGAAGTAAAAATAAAAATAAATTTTAGAACCTGAAACTTTGTAGAAACCAGCAAAAAATATTAAGACCGGTAGGTATTTTTTGCATTTTAAGAATCAACTCCTAGTTTAGACGACAATGTAATGCAGATCTTATTTTTTTCATTTTTGAATCTAATGTAAACAAACAAAAAACAAACCAAAATTTCGCAAAATTTTTACCGTTCGCTGTCACACGTAACGCTCTAATAACACTGCTTTTCTGTTATGTACAAGAAACTACCTATAAAAATAAATACGCACAAATAACACTAATATTATCCAATATAGTAGTGCAGCATTGAAAAAATTTAGGATAATTGTCAAGCGTTTTGTTTTTAATTTGTAGTGCTAAAGGTTGCCTATGTTCCTAGATTAAATTAGTATCATAAATCAGTTCACTCTAATATGTGAGTGAAACGATTCATTCGAAATGTAATACAGAATTTCAAGTAGAAGAATAGAAAAATATTATTGTTTGCGATGTGCAACCAATAATAATCTCCCATTCTTTAATTTTAAGTGTTTTTTAAAAATACTAAATTTTCAATATAATTATCATGACGTTTATTGTTCTTTTAATTCTTGGTAGTTTCCATTTAAGCACGAACAAACCCATGGACAAAAGTTCTAAAAATGTTTGTTTTATTAATAACTAATAAATACGACAATTGAATCAATTATTTGTGAACTTGCCCATCTCTAGTTACCTTATAAATGTCATAGTTATCACATTTGTTTAGAAAAAAGAAATGAAATGACTGATTTTGAAGTAAGTAGAACATCGTAGCTGTTAGATGTTAGTCATATAGAGGTACATAACTTATAGATCGATTCGTTACGTAAATGCAAAATTGCAAATTGTTATATTTTAAAATTCGAATTTGAATAAAATATCAAAAATTAAGGTAACCACTTCGGTCACAAATAAAAAACTAGATACACAATCAACGCTCCAAAAATGTCCGAATCAAATGTGCGCTCAAATAAGTATTTTAGCGCACATTGAGTGAGTCACTGATTATTTGAATTATACTTTACGCACGAAACGTAAGATTGCATTTTAAATTTTTTTTTACAACAAAAAAAGGAGAGACATCAAGGTCTGAACATCACATTGAGGCCGATAAGACTATGCTTCGTCTTATACATACAAAGCAACACGCACAACCAAACTATGCCCCTCGTTATCAGCTTCTATTTCCACTAGTCTGTTATAGGAGCGTGACGTGATTATAAATAACATTATTTTTGCGCGCAAATGCCGAATTGTGTGGTTAATGGGTGCAAGAACCAGTCTACTTAGTAATAAGACAACAAATATTTTACATCAGAGATATACTTTTTACATGTGAATGACAGAAGTGCTTCTAATAAAAATATGAAATGGTTGCCAGTATATAAAACAGAAGAAAACTGGTAGTATTATAAAGTAATATTTCGACCGCGTGGTCAACATAATTAATACCTTAATAATGTACAAAGTTGAGGCAATTTCCACCTCATATCCCAGTTGGAGATAAAAAGGATTGGCCTTTTTAATTTGTCACAGCGGACAGTCCGGGCTATACGTAACTAATGGACTGTCCGTCGGTCAGAAAAACGAATGGATGGATTGCCTCGAAACTTCTTTTGGACTCGTCGACGTGGAATTCTTTTATAATAAGATTCGCTGCCTGTACCAGTCGTTTTGGTGACAAATATGAAATAATTACAAATTAAATTACTCTCATTTCTCTCTGTTTACACCTTTAAATCTACAGGGTGTACATATCTTTTTGCACTTTATTTATACTTTTTGGTACTATACGTAATTTGCCTTTTAGGGTAAAAAGATCATCACGGCGAAATTAAACCTCCTTGCACCTTGTCTGTTTTAGTAATTAGTATTTGGACCATATTTGGGGTTACATCATATACGGCAAAACAGCTGGCAAACCCATCGCCTGTTTATATATATCTACTTAAATACAGTATACTATACAAATAAATAAATACATGTATATGTATATATATATATATATATATATACATATATCTTCACGCCGTATCCCTAACGGGGTAGTCAGAGAGGACGGAGCGCCAAGGTCGCGGTCCTTACAAACTTCTTTCGCTTCCTCAAATCTCAGCATTCTCCTCACCTCACACATTTTCACCTAGGTATGCGAGTGCTTTTGACTTTTTTTTGCTTTTTAATAAGTACATATCTATACTAATAAATCGAAGTGTCTGTCTGTGATTTCGAAATATAGGTTTTTTAAATATTATGTTATGCGATATTCATCAGCAAAGTTTATTGATATTTTTGAAAAAGCTATATTACAATTTCATTAAAATATTAAGAAACTATGCAGACTTCATTATAAAATTAATAAATCTAAATTGTTTTAATTTGCCCTGTAAAGATCTACATAGTTCACTGAATCACTAAGTAGAAGCGGCAGTGGGTAGACCATTTATGTCATAGACTGGATCACTGGAGTACCGATGGGTAGAATAGTTCTCGAGTGAAGACTACGTGTGGCCTTCCGGCAGATAGTGACGACCTCAAGAAGATCGTAGGCTGTAGTTGAATGGCTTTGTGAAAGTAAAATATAGTGGAGAGATACAGACTGATGATTATGACAACAAAGATAGCTTAATTAATATTTCCTATTAACTTTTATTAAGTTGTAATGTATACTTTAAAACAAGTACTGTTGCTTGTAGGCTTATAATAGTATGAAGCTTCGGAGTATACTTAGCAAGGTACCAAAATATATATACATATACATATATATTCAATCTTTTGCGTAAAATTGTGATGTTACGTTTAATTTCCTTTGTTTATATTGTACCGTGTATGTAATAAAACGCTAGCAGTATTGGAGATTGTATTGGTACAAGTACATTAAATTGTTTCGGCGAAATATATGTGAAATAAATGTAATGAAAGCTACAAAAAAAATTATAAATAAGCAATAACTGGAATGTTTGTTACTTTATACATTTTGCGAAAAAAAGGTAGCTAACCAGATATAGGTACGTTCAAGTAGCTTTTCCTTTGTTGATTATATATGAATACATATTTACATAACGGTCTTTCTGCGGTTGTGAATTTTTTTTCTTCTATCAGTACCTATTTTAAATTGAAGCATTTAAGGTTACACTACACAGCGGCAACTTTGAGGAAGTATATTATTTAAGATAATGTGTAGTTTTAAGTTTCTAAATATTAACACATGTATGTACTTTTTTGTTATAATAAAATAAAAAAAAATAAAGTTACTCAAAATTTTTATACTATCTAATTTTGTCGTTTTACTAAGTGACGATAATCTTTATTTTCTCTTGAATTTTGAAGTATTTAATTTTTTTTATATACATATTTAATATTTACGATTAGTGTGAGTCAAGTACCAAAATTTGATTATAAGACCGGTCGGAAAAAGTTAACTAGGGTATTTAGAATTGTATGAACATTATTACTTTATAATAATAGGTCTTTACCTATGAAGTTGCCGTTCTACAATACTGGCCATTTGAAATGTAATTTGTGTATGGCAGGCAATAAATTCTAATACTGTAGTAATAGTAATGAATACTATAGAGAACTGTATGAGAGTGGCGACTCCCTCTGATATTGAGAGAGATTCTAATGAATTGCCACGCTCGGGTCAGAGACTGGAGGATGCCATTAGTATGAAAGAGATTGAGAAAGTGATAAGAAGTTTGAAATGTGGAAAGGCTGCGGAAATTGATGAGGTGACTGATGAGATGATCAAGTATGGTGGTTTTAGGGTCTAGGATACCTTCTGTGCACTCTGCAACCTTTGTTTGCAGAAGGAGGAGGTTCCAAAGGACTGGCGCACCGCAGTCATAGTACCTCTCTATAAAGGGAAAGGTTCTCTCTATAAAGTCGAAATGTGAGATTTGGGTACATGGAAAATGTCTAGAACAAGTGAACAAAATTGTGTATCTTGGGAGTGCGGTTTCGAAGGATGGATGATGTGAGTTTGATGTGAAGAGCCGGGTAGCAGCTGGCAATAAAGTGAACAGTGCTCTGTCCGCGTTAGTAGGCAGTATGAATATATCTAACACAGCCAAAATGGCAATCCACAATGCGGTGTCGGTTAACTTTATTGTACGGTAATGAGGCCTGCGTATGCCCGAAATCGAGTGAAAGTATGATAAATGCAGTAGAAATAGGATCTCTTAGAAATATGTGCGAAAGGAAAGCTTAGATGGTTCGGGCACAAAGTAAGAATGAATAATGAAAGACTGACGAACAAAATCTACAAAGCGAAAGCAAGTGGTAAAAGAAGCCTAGGAGGACCAAGGCTAATTTATGAAGATCACATAACCGGAGTGTTAGCCGACGGAAATGTCAAAATCACTCGCTTACTTTGGCGAAAATGTGTGAGGAGAATGATGAGATTTGATGAAGCGAATGAAATATGTAAGGACCGTGACGCTTGGCGCTCCGTCCTCTCTGTCTACCCCGTTAGGGATCACATCCAGCGTGACGATATGTATGTATATATGTATTTATTTATACATTCATAATGGTGTTATTGAAAACGCCTCTAACGATGTCGATGATATTAACAATATAGGAGTTTACAGGGGCAAACAATAAATCTAGCTAGGTCTCAATTCTAAGCAAATTCGTCTTTTTCGTGTTTTAACAGAGTTAAAACTTGCTCGCGAAATATGATTGGTAAGCGAAATATGACTGGTAATTTCGCAACAGACTTTACCTTCTCAATATCATAGTGGCTACAGCGAAGGCTACCATGCCGAAGTGCGCCGTTTTGAATCGTGGTTTGAAAAAAAAAACTAAACTATGAACAGAGGTTTTTGGTTTTCTTTTTTTTATATACCATCAAACCTAAAAGACACCGAGCTAAGCTCGGTCGCCCACGTACTAAGCTGTTGTAGGAGCTATCAGTTGAAAACTGAAATAAGAAAATTTTCCAAGAAATATGCGCATGACATTTATAAAAAATTATACGAATGTCGTGAAAAGGAGACCCGTTCTTAGCGGCCCGCTGTTGTTAAAAAACCGAAATTCATACGTAACAAATAGTCTATCCAAAATAAGGTTACGCTTGAGGGCACCTTTCTTAATGCTAAAAAATACCTGCACAAGTCGTTTGAGGCCTTTTCGACCTATCACAAGGGATATTGGGAATGTCTATTCAAATTCGACGCATTTAACGGGTCGGTACCCAAACATGTATCGAATTTACTAATAACACAAGGGATGGTATTTTTGCTGACCCTACGTTACGTTATTATTTTGCATATTTTCAAGTTCTCGAGGAAAAACGAATTAGGAAATGAAAGGTATCTTTTGTATTTGAGGAAAAAGAATACCAAGAACTGAAATATTACGTTATCATGAAGCCTGTAAAAATATTCTGAAGTTATTGTTTGGTATTTCATAATAAATATTACAGTTAACAAAAGATGATACACGTAAATACATACAATACAGTTCATGAGATTTATTTGTGTATTAACAACGTAAATATGTTTGCTTTCAGTTTCGTCTGATTGAAAATAATGACGAGGCCAATGTTAATTATATTATCTAAGGACAACTCACTCTTGTTTTGATTATACTTAAATTGAGCGAATTGGGACTACAGTGTGATAAGTTAATACAGTAGATATCGTTATGCTTGAAAGGTCTGAAAAAAAAGAAGCAAATGAGATGTGCTTAAATAAAAAAAAACATGAAATACATGAATAGCATATATTCTAATGTGAAACCACGTTTTTACTGCATGTCAATTATCACAGAGTAGAACTTATGAAGTACAGCTAGCAAATTGCAAAATAAATATAAATGTGATTGAAATAAGTTAAACCAAAAATAATAATAAATAATAAGCCATAAATGCTTAACTAAGAGCTTGTGTAGGCGATGGACCTATGGCCCTACTACGATTCCGTAGACTTCGAAGTATCTATGTACTTAATAATAAATAAAAATTGAACGTTATTTGATTAAACCTGCTTGTTTAATAAGCAGGTCACACAATCACGTTTCGTTTTTATTTTATAAATTCTGCTCATAGCTTCATGGAAATGCACTTTTATCGTTGATCACATCACATACATAAAAAAATATATAATTCTTGTCTCATATACGAAGCTTAAATAAGGAAACAGAATTTCATGGGAGAAGACGGCTATTTTTTTAATCTGTTTAATGTTCATCAAAGGAGATCTGGCTTTAACTTATTTTAATAAAAAATCTATTTTCCTTTTTAAGATCCGGTACTATCTACCACAGCCTTAATTTACAACGAAAACGTATTCATAAAAAAGATAATTGAAAGAAAACTTAACCAAGTTTTTCTGAACTTTCACAATTACCGGTCGCAACCCGTTTCCTGCAGACCGTACTGTTTCTGTTGAATGGAAGCCATTAATGTCGGGCGTGGTTAGCGCTTTTGTTGATAAAAACGTGTCACCTAGAACCGTCTTTTGAGTTTAAATACCCTTAAATATGCCTTGGATTTGTTCATTAAATTATGAGGCGCGCTGTGAATAATGCGAAGGAGGCAACATGAGTCATAATATATTACAAACATTTGTCTAGATCAGACAAGATATTTGTTAAGATTAAAGAAGACAAAACATACCGAAATCAGTACCTACTTTTTAATAGAAGTATTGTTAGATCGTTTTTTTAATTGTTCATCAGTGACCTACAAGTATTCATTAAAGAGATCTGGTAATGCTAACTCCACAAAGTGTTTTAAATACTGTAGAGGGTAATAACGAGCAACCTTTGCTGAATAACAGATGTAAGTTGATCTATTAAAACATAAATAATATAATGCGTATTATAATACATAACATATAACACATAACATTACAATACATAATAAATAGCCAGAGTGTTAGCCGACGGAAATGTTAATAGCACTCGCATACCTAGGCGAAAATGTGTGAGGAGAACGATGAGATTTGAGGAAGTGAAGGAAGTATGTAAGGACCGCGATGCTTGGCGCTCCGTCCCCTCTAACTACCCCGTTAGGGATACAGCGTGAACATATGTATGTATGTCTTATAATACCTAAATAAATAATAAATATTATACAATGAAAATTTTTAAAAAAACAACGTAAGTGTAACTCTGACGTGTAAATCCAATACACTGTAACTCAAGACACAGTGTTTTAGCTTATTAAGATACTTTTACTGTGTTTTAGACCCCTACAATTTTATTTTTCAGAATTTTTTGTTCTAAGCAGAGTTATTACAAATACAAAAACACGGTAGTGAAAAAACTTATGAGAACTGTAACGACAAAACACTTCTACTTTAGTTGCAGTGCAGTTGCAGTAATAACACTTCTACTTTAGTTGCAGTGCAGTTGCAGTAATAACACTTCTACTTTAGTTGCAGTGCAGTTGCAGTAATAACACTTCTACTTTAGTTGCAGTGTTTTGTTATAACAGCGTCTGTGGTAGTTACTAAAATAGGTGGTGTGGTAGTTACTAGATACAGTGTTTAGATCAAACGCGCATCAAATGAATGCGTTTCCAAAGAAATTGAATTCCAAGGAAACTCAGGGTGCTACCTTGCGGAAATCTATATCGTATGATGAATTCTTATAACCTTTAGCAATCTTCCGCTCAAAATCTATTTCGGTGCTATTTATTTGATCGAGTCTAATCTCTTGGAATTTAGTGATAATGCTTTGTAGAGAAGCGAAACACGTGTCTATTAACGAGATTGATATTTTGGGCGGAAGATTCCTTTATAAATTCCTTGGAATGTTCATCAGTAAATATAAGATCCTCAATTAATGAAACATCAAATACAGCAGAGAAGGAGTAGCAACTTCTGACGACAGATAATTTAAGTAAAACACTCAAAAGTAGTAACAAATTCTCAAGTCATTCACGCTACATCACAGCCTGAAAGAACACGTTAGCTGCCTAACAAATTAAGTTTTGACATCCAGAAAAAATATCAAAAATAAGCATTCTACACTTGGCTCCACTTTTAGTGATGGTCTCTCAAATCATTATCTACGCAATACATTAGCTCGGGCAGTCACGTCAGCCACCTTGGAGATTTACTATCTCCTGTAAAAATAGTAAAAAGGAAGAAAGACGTTCACACTTCAAATTGGAATGTGGAATTCCCGAGTCATTCACACGATGTTTCAGCTACCACGCAAATTGCGCTTCCATCTTCTTAAAAAATGTAAAACAGCATTATGCGACTGTACTGATAGCGACGATCTTCCAAGACATACGTGGGACGCAACAACCACTTCACAAATCAAGTCTTCACTGCCTGTTATAAAAATAAGAACAAAAGTTGTCTGCGTCTTCGCCGGTAGTGACGATCTCCCAAAGCGCACATTGCCACACATCAGCCAAAACAAGCACATCGGCCACCTTGTCAGTGGAACCGCAATCTAAACCTAAAAAGTGAAAAAGCAAAAGGAGTGGGTAAAAAACCAAAAAGACCATGTAAGAAATATTTTATTACCATGTGCTTGTAAAAGAAAAACTTTTAAGAAGAAGAAGCGTGTGCTGCATCATATCCTTTAAGATCTCAATCTTTGACTTTACATATTCATTAAAAAACTAAAATCTTCAGCACAGGTATGTAATTTCAATGATATTGTGCAAAACATTAAAAAAATACATAAAAATATGGGCTTCGATTTGATTAAATTCAGCTATGACTCCAAAATGGCATATCTAAAAGATATCAATATACGGGATTAAAAAAAAAATACAATTCATAGAGGGAGCTTATGTATAATAAATAGTTTGATAGCTAAAATTCATAATTGTTTAGTCAATCCAATACACTTGCTATTTGAATTACAGATTCTTGTCATAACAACGTTCGATCAAATCCTTAGGGCGTGCCCCGATAAAATAAGTTTATTGTAATAACTTCATAATAAAATATGTATTTCCAATAAAATGGCTGAATAGAAAATAATATTATTTATCAGTACATCACATAGTGATTTCATTTATAAATGAATACCCAAAACAGCAAAAGACTGTTAAAATCTTATACTTTTTTTATCTCAAATTCAAGTTTTTCGAGTATTGGATTGTATTGGATTTACACGTCAAAACTGTAAAATACGTGACAAATTAAATATACATAACGTAAAAATATATACATTGATATCATAAATACACAACAGTTTATGAAAAGAAGAGAAAAGAAAAGTCTTAAACCTGAAATAACCTTATGAAATATATCTGAAATAAATGACTTAAATACTAACAAAAAATTTGTCGACCGCAAATTTAGTCGCGCACAGTGAGTTCATACGATACTTATAAAATTATATGTTTTTTACTTGTAACATAATTTGTGAAGATCTATGAAACTAAGGACTTTCATTACATTTTTCCCGTAAGCTTTAAGTAGTTAAGGCTATTGAAGCTATCCGAACTATGTCGGACTTAAAGGGGGGAATAAATGAGGTCACGTACCCCGCTTACCCTTTTAATTGATCTATGAACATTTTAAAATATTAATTATTATGAATATATATGCATCGGTTAACAAGATGTCGTGTCGCTGTGATTTTCAATATGTACGTTACACAGTTTCAAAGAAAATCAGTCAAAAAAAGACGGATAGACGGTCTGACGCATGGTGACTATATTACATGGGTTCCATTTCTCTTTTTAAGGCGCGGAAGCCTAAACGTTATTGTAGTAAAGAAAATAATTACGTCTATCCACAACTACTTAATATTTATGATTGTTTATTGTTTGTCAAAATTGGTATGTACATAAATTGACTGAGTTTCTTACTACTACTTACGTATACACATTTCATTTATTTGTTATATTACTGGTTCAACCATTCATCAGATTTTATACTAAATAGTTTAGATTGTCTTTTTTATATGAAAGAGGGAGCAAACGAACAAGCGAGTCACCCGATGGAAAGTGATAACCGCCACTCATGGACACCCGCAACGTCCGCTGAGTCACGGGTGCGTTCGCGGCTTTTAAGGGAAGGTTGGAGAAGGTTAAAGATAAGGGGGGAGATGGGCCACCGGCATTCTCATTCACTGAAAGAAACATAACAGCAATAGATGCTGTTATTTCACGTTGATATTCTGTGAGAGGGTGCTATTTCACCGGGAGAATCGGCCCAATTCGTGGTGCAATGCAGCATGCCTTTACCACTCGGGTGTCATTATATACCGTAACTGTAATTTTTTGGTTAAACACTAATTTTTGCGTTAGCAAAATTTACTTCAAAATTTAACCAATGACTCAGAACAGTGAAAATGCATTTAATGTAACAGCAAGAACACTAGTGTCTCATAACATTGTGGGTCGACCCGTAATGCCTCAAATCGCGCGTTATTTCCATCACATGTGCAAAGTGCCGGGCCCGGACACAGAGCGAACTAGCGCCGATCAAACCAAGTTAAACAAGTAAGTCTGGCCATCCTATCGAAATATTCTACAGTGGCTTTCATGATTATATAGGTACCTCTTAATAAAACTATTTTTCACTGAGAACGTTAGTTGGTCACTGACATCGTTAGTTGAGATCGTTAACAACTTGGAACTTATGATGACTTTTGTTTGGAAGTACATAACTGATTAACTATTCAACTTCGACTTCAGAAGATCAAGAACTTAATTTGAACACTAAGCAGTTCTTGTTTTAGAACTAAGATAAAAACTATCCGAGTTTGCATTTGCATGGTGGGCTAAGTTCAGAACGATTAATTTGTTGCAAGTACTCAACCATATAACGTGGTGGACGTCGACTATTTACACTTATTCAGTTAAGTTCTTGGTAAATTTTCTAATGACTAAGCTAAGAGCTTATTAATTGTTTTATCATAAATCTATCATAAAACTTACTATAACTATAGACATACCTACATATATATATCCGCACGCTGTATCCCCAACGGGTCGTCAGAGAGGACGTAGCCAAGCTTCGCGGTCCTTACATACTTCGTTCGCCTCCTCAAATCTCATCAATTTCCTCACACAATTTCGCCTAGTTATACGAGTGCTTTTGACATTTGCGTCAGCTAACACTGGCTATTTGATCTTCGTAAGCCAGTCTTGATCTGCCTTGGCTTCTGCTACCGCTCACTTTCGCTTAGTACGTTTTTTTCGTCAGTCTTTCATCATTAATTCTTTCGTTTCTGAGCCACGCCCTGTCAGCGCCCTGTGCCACTCGCATTGTTTTGATTTACTACTCTAGCGTAACCTATAATTCAATCATATTGATCTTAGTAAGTTCTTAAAGTTATATAACAATAATAAAAAAGATGACCGTCACACATAGAGAAAATAAAAAGATTAACCTAACATTAACACTGATTGATACTGTGAATATACAGTGATATATTATACATTCACATCGAATAAGCTGATCGTTCGTCGTTTTGGTAGAACAAAGCCACAACACAGCACAGGAACGAACAAGCAATAAAATAATTATGTATTTATTTTCTAACAAAAGAGCTGCCGATCGGATTATTTGATGTGACTGTGTCGTACTTTCCCGTGTTTTTTGATTACCTACTTCCCTTTTGAAATATGTGATATTGAGTCCATCTTTTTGTTATGTGTATGAGATGGCAATGTTGAATTATTTTAGGACCATTAAAAAGAATTAAAACATTTGATGCAATTTTTAAGATTACGGTTTTAGTTTCTTTTGAAAGTTTACGCTTGGCGTTATTAAATTGTGTCCGATATTAAATTAAGTAGGTGAACTTTCAATTTATTCCTTTCAAAGCTAATTCTTATTAGCTTCTTGTTAAATATGTAAGCGTTCTACTTGCTTTTACTTTAATTACCGTCTTTATAACTTCATTGACATTTAGTTAACCAAAACACTTGAGCTTTATATACGCGTGTTTACGTCATATGCGTCTTCGTCTGGCGCTACATTACCCATATTCACCTAAAATATTGCCGTTGTATGGAACCACAGCACGTGCGTAATAGTGCGCACACATACAAACCGTTTACGCTGACTTTCTATGAAGACATCCTACTGTTATATTTATAGAGTACTATCACATAATACTGAACCGAAACTAAGCGAAAGGCACGTCTGGTTGAGATCGCAAATATGTTTTCAATTATTTCTACGAATTCGTAAGTAGTCAGCGCGATTTGACTGACAAAATTATAAAATCGAATAATCTTTTATTTATATATTATGTAATATCATCATAACTATATTACCAATATTTAGTAGATAGGTACAAGTAATCTGTATGTATCTAAGTAACCTATTTTTAAGTTGTAGTTCTACTTTGCATACTTCTCTATATTTAGTTAATGTCACCTAAAAAGGTCTTCAACAATGTTAGAGATTACAAAATTACTTATTATTTAAATCAATAGTTAGCTTCTAAAGTCGTACCAATTATCGCCCCCTTCTAACTTTCCACTTTGGGGTGGAAAATCTGATAAAATTTAACTAAGTAGATATAAAACTTCAAAAACACTTTTAACGAATATCGGTTTGAATAATATAAACATTATGTTGAGTAGTTTTTGAGATTCGTAATATTTTTGGTAACACGCTAACGCAGAAATAACTTGGTTTTCACAGTCTTTGTGAAATACCAGGAAATACAAACTTATTGTATTTACTGCTGATTAAATGAATATTGTGCGTCCCGACTACAGAACCCTTCGCTGTCTGTGATTCGATTCGCTTGTGGTCGGTTTTTACTTTGCGTTTGACAGAACAAATGATATCTTTGTTTTTACATAAATCGTTTATCTCAAAACTTTCTACCTTTATTTGAAACATTAGGGGAAAAATGTGTTATCTCCTCCTGCGTACCCCTACTATTGTAATTCGATCGGATCATTAGTCACAACACCACTTATCCAGGAGGCAATCGACCTATCGTTACCGGTGCTTTACTTTTCTTAAAAAAGCAATTTTTCACTGCGTTTCTCTTTTGAAATCTGATATCGGCAATTTGTTCCTCAATTTTATTTAGGAGATATCTGTGAATGATGTCTTTTAATATCGAAGTGAGATGTGAATATTTGAGAAATCTTGTAAATATTTCAGAATTCGGTGGTTTCAGCGTTTTCTATACATACATACATACATATCTTCACAGTGTATCCTTAGCGGGTAGTCAGAGAGGACGGAGTGCCAAGCGTTGCGGTCTTTCGCTTCCTCAAATCTCATCATTTTCGCCTAGGTATGCGAGTGCTTTTAACATTGCCGTCGGCTACAACTCTGGCTATTTGATCCTCATAAGTCAACCTTGGTCTTTCTGGCTTCTTTTACCACTCGTTTTTGCTCTGTAGATTTTCTTCGTCAGGCTTCATCACTCATTCTTTCTATGTGTCCGAACCAATTTAGCATCCCTTTCTTTATTTATATAATAACACTAATAAGTAACTGTAATAACTGTCTACTGCGAGTCTGTACATTGAATAAATTTATCAAAATATAAGTGTGGGCGATAAAAATGATTAACGTAACACAGAAAAGCATTCTTTTTTAATTTTTGTCTATCTCTGTTTGTCTGTATGTAGACGCTTATCTCCAAAACCACTGAACGCATTTTCTTACGGCTTTCACAGGTAAATTAAGCTTAGCCAGGAGCAATATTTAGGCTTTGTTTCAGTAAAATTGGATGACAATGAAAAAGTTATCGTCATTTAAAGCCAAATTTTAACGGGATGAAGCAGTAGAAATCGTGTATGTACACGCCAAGTCCAAATGTCGTGTCCAAAACTACTGAATGAATTTTCTTGCGATTTTTATAGGTAGATTGAGCTTAGCTCGGAGCAATATTTAAGCTTTGTTTCATTGAAATCGGATTTCAGTGAGAAAAGCTATCGTCATTTAAATATAATTTTAATGTAATAAATCAGTAGAAACCGTGTATGTACACGCTAATCTGAAACTACTGAACGATTTTTTTGCCGTTTTCACAGGTAGATTAATCTCAGCTTGGAGTAATATTTAGGCTTTGTTTCACTGAGATCGAATGACTAAAAAAAATGTTATCGTCATTTAAATATAATTTTCAATTCCCCGCTCGCCTGTTACAGGTAGCAATAATACCGACTTTCACGCGGACGAAGTCGCGAGCATCAGCTAGTTAATAATATTTGCGTTTGATAAAAGTAGTAAAAATGAAGTTGTTATTGTTATATTCATTGGATATCTACATCTATGCTACATCTACGTGACGATTTCAAAATTGTTGGCATTCTTTTTACCTCAGTGTCTATTCGTGAATCAATTGATAATAAATTGTAGGCACACCTACCTGTTACATTTTAAACTCTTCAACCATTAACTAGTCGTGTAATTGTGAAAAGATAATTTCAAGGCTGCTTACGTTCACAAACAAAGATGTTCTGCCATCTAGCAGTCACGCTGATTGGTTTCTCCCTCACTCAATATTGAATTCGTTTTATTATTATCGAAGGTGTGTGCACGCATATCCGCAAGCTATCAAAATTTGAATTGCGGTGCATATCGAATGTGATAATGGACTTAATTATAGAGACATGACTTCATAAATAGTACAATAAAACTCTAAGGTTGTTAGAATTTAGAATACAGAAAATGTCAAAGAAAAAACAGAATGAATTAACCAAAAACGGCTATGTGGTTAATTTATTTGCTACAGAAGTAGGTGCGAGAGATATATCAGCTTAATCTATCTACAACCTACTTAAAGACCTTGGCCTGTCAAAAACTACAGTAAGTTCTTTGTAAAAGGAACATCCAAAGCGGCGCTGGCGGCCTCCTACCGAATCTGGTTAGACAGGTAGCGGAGTCAGGGCAGTGAATGTGAGCGTTGATGGGTATCATAATGAGGTTTCTTATACCTACGCCTGGGTCGCAAATCACAAGTACTGATCCGGGCACCTCTTTCGGCAACGCGATGGACTCATCTCCCGCACCATGAATCAATGGAATGTTAAGAAATTTGTCTCAAATTAAATGTTAAAATGTTTGGTTGCGTGATCAACTCATCAATCACGCAAACACTACCCAAGAATTTCATCAAACTTAGCATTGTTGTGATTTATATTCGGACATTATTTAAGGATAAACAACTCCAGCCGTACGGAAATTCTCGCAGGATTGAAGTATTAAAATCTATTATTATCCCGTTCAATGAAATTTTAAACCCACGATAAAGAAACGACGAGTACAATTGCTTTTAATTTATGAGTGAAGGAGGTTCTGTTAAACAAGTAATACAGAATCCAACTGAATGTTTGTGCAAATCGAGCTCTTTTCTGGATTTTTTATTGAGATCGTCTTTCTCTAATCGTGTTTCCACGCTTAAGGATTTTAAGATAAAAAAACTGAAGTCTTACATATCCAAATATTGAACTCTCAGTCTCCTTAGGTTTCAAAATCCAAGCCACCAAACTTATCATAGTCTGCTTATACTAACTTTTGACTGAGAGAGAACAGAAAATGCAAATTATGTCAACTGCTTATCTTCCCGTGAAAAACGTAGAAGCTGCAGTGTGATTCTTTAAAGTAAATTTGTCGAATTACTTTTGAATCCGCGGTGAGATTGTGAACTGTAGACTGGTATTCTCTAAAGTCGACAGAGATACTAGCGCCGCCTCGATATGTGCAGCGGTGTCGTACTATCGTAAATGAATTTTTTGACGTTTCGCTAAATGTAATAATCTAATTTAAATAAATCTAAACAAAACGAGTTTTATTTAACGAAATCATCTCAGAAGAAGTTAAAATACACCAAGAGGAAATATCGACTGAGATATTTATTCTTAAAGCAATCTCCAACAAACTCGCATCCAACATCATTTCACTTCGCTCCTAGTATGTGTGATTTAGAGTACTTTAGAGTTCCATTTGAAGGCCAAGTGAGTTCGAATGTGTAGTGAGGTGAATTGTTGAGGGAATCTCGCTTGGATAATTTCAATTTTTATAGAATCGCATGGCTGATCAGAGAACATGGCTTATAGGGAACCTACGTATAGCTGATAGGCAATTAATCTGTCACTATCTAGTTCTACCTTACCTTATAAGCCTTATTGTCCTAATGGCACACTGTGTGATGTTACCTATATTTACCAAAATGTCAGTATTACATTGTATTCTTTTGAATTGTATATTCTAAATCGTGGTATCTCTCTTATGTCAAACGGAGCATGTTTGAATAAATAGGCGTCTATATTTCGCATTAGAAGAGAGTACTGTTGGCTATAAACATAAAAAAATCCCGATAAAAATGAATAAATGTAAGAAAGACATTACTGCGAGAAATGTTTTCGTCAGAAATTTTTTCATGGACAAATGGAGCCTAAGAGTCATAATGTCTTCTAGGACGTGTTGTAATAAAAGTAGATTTTCCTTCTAGTTTTTACTATTTTGAAATAAATGGCTTAACTTTCAAATAACTTCCTCTAACAAGTTGCTCTACGACACCTTTTACTTAATACTTCTAACACTTTTTATTTATGGTCCACATAAAAAGTTTGTTTGGAATCGAGGTAATTATTTCAAAGGAATTTCCTGTCAGGTTAGAAATTCCGAGTAGGTTAGCGACCGTAGTACCATAAGGTTATTGTTAAGTATAAACATTTACGATTAAATTTCCTTCGTCGCAAAGTCCAATATTACGCCTTCGTAAATAGACACACAGTTGCTGGGTAGCTGCTACATAAATGTACTAAACACATTACTCACTTTGAGTAAGCTTCTGTGAAGGCTTTTGTGACGAAGTGTTAATGTGCTTTGAAATTACTTTTCAGGCAATACATCAGTGAAAGACATTATAAGTATCGTCTATAAGTACCTAATACGCATACATATTATCATTAATGTCTTTGTAGTAAATATGGTTGTTATCGTTTCGGATTTTATTGTCTTATTAATCTTCTACGGAAGAGAGGTGTATTATAAGTTTGACGCAGTCTTCAGGTCATCCGACCGTCTGTATGTTTGTCTGTGACATCATAGCCTGGTCGAATGAATCAACCAATTTGCACGCTTTTTTGCTGGAAAGTTGCAGTTCCCGAGAATGTTTTTAGAATAAAAGGCTCGAGAATGAAAGGCTTTCTATGACATGGTAGAACTTTGTGTACTGTAAAAATGGGCTATACACTAGATACATTGATTACAGGGTCATTCCAGTATGTTGTGAACTATACGTGCGCGGAAAAGTGGTAGAATGACAGACTAGATTGCAATATAAGTGAAACGAGCTAACTTAGGTACTTCGTATAGTTTCAGAGTGTATCAATTCGGCTGCGTATCCTTCCACATGAGATTGAGAACTTTTCTCTCAATTTAACAGATTCATTTGCCATTCTGGCATTATCTTCATTTTTGTTGATATCAATGTTATTCACTGAATTATACGTTTCACTAGCATTGTAAATCAAAACAATAATCATAGCGCAACACGCCGGTTGAGTGCAACGTGGAAGGTAGCTCTATCTTTTCTAACGTGTGGTTCTTCTTTGTAAGTAAAAGCGAGACCGTGCTATTGTTGGAAGCAATAATGTTGTTGCAGCAAGTCCAATTCAATGTGCAACGATGGACTTTTCCACGGTATTTTCATTTCGCGTATTTATGTAATCTAACATTAAATTGAGTATTAATTTTCTTTACTACATTTATATCTTCACGCTATATCCCTCGGGGTAATCAGAGAGGACAGAGAGCTAAGCGTCGCGGTCCTTACGTACTTCTTTCGCTTGCTCATATTTTATTTATTACTTACCATAAAAGTATTACACAAGTGTAAAACAATTCGATCGTTTATTGATTAATCGTTGTTAATATGAAATTAAGTGGAATACGCTACGTTGTTCACTGCATTTGCGCCAAAGGGCATGTGAGCTAGGTGTGATTCCCTAACCGCAGTTGAGTGTAACATAGTGAGTGATACTTACAAAAGTTCAAACAATTACCACATTGATATCGTTGGTAATCAGCTAATCTTTGTGATAATCGGTTATAATGTCGGGTTTATGACGCGATTAGCGATAATTTTGTTAAGATCTGGAGGACTAGACTCATCTCAATTGTCGTAAACGCTAGTAGAATAGAATAACAAATACCACGTAAACTAGCGTAACGAATTTTAAATTGGTAATCAAACGTTATTAACTATTTATTATATATCAAACGAAACAAAGTCGTGTGAAAATTGCCGTACAGAACGTAGTCAAATGGCACTTTTGACGAGACAGCTAGCAAGCGTTTTAATTGTACGAAGCTTTCGCCACTTGTCTGGCCTCTCTGAACTGTCGACAAAGCTATTGGTATATGACGTTATTCGTAACAGGAAATCAATAGATTAAATATTTGAATTATCATGTTTCCATGAAAACACTTACTGTATAAAACTGTTGTTATTTAGCCATTGTGCTACTTTCATTTCTGAAGAAAAATGGTATCACTTTACCGTAAATGGTAAGAACAAAGTTTCTCTTTTTTTTTTACTAGGATTGTTATGTCGCTGAGACTTGTCATTGATACACCATCCATCATTTTCGATAAGTCAAACAGATTCCTACAATATTACGAACAAAGAAAAGCCTTTGATGAACTACGATATTTATTTAGTAGAGTTAAAGGATTTCTCAGTCTAAATGAAAACGTTGAAAACTTTATCTTCAATCAAAGCCAATTTTTATCGAACCAGTTGTTAATGTGATTATTTTAATAAATACTACTTCTACTAAGGCGGTAGTAAAGTAATGAAGTTTTAATACGTGACAATATCACTTAGGTGAAGTAACGTTACAGATGATTACGCACTGAATGGATGGTTTAGCTTAAGTAGTGTTCCAGGTCCAGTATATCAATTTCGGGACGGAAGTAAAGAACACAGGGATTTCGTTTTTCAGGAGCTCCTTAAAAACAGGATAACCGGCTTTTATAGGCTTTGACAATAGAATGGATCCTAACAATAGCGGTCTTTACTGGTCTAGCACGTGGCAAATGAATCATACTCTAGCACGCGAGCAAATTAAGATGAGCAAGAGACATTCATACTGTATATCTCGTCTCTTTCTCGCCTTATTTTCGAGAATAGTTCTTTGTCCTACAGTGGCAACTATTCACTAGAAATTGAAAATTTCAAAACTTGAATAATTTGTGTTTTCAATCGGAATATTAATCTACAGATGCAGATCATTGTATTTTTGTTAATTGATTCTATCCCGTTCATGTCTTATATGTGCCAGAAAAGTAAATTTTCGTCATGCGGGCATGTAAAGAATTTCCTGTTATTCTAGTCCCTTTCTAGGAATAGACTTCGCAATATCTCATCGTGTTAATGTCATTACACTGTCGCTTGGTTCTTTGTGTAACACCCATAGCTACAGAGAATGCTTTCGTCTAATGTTGAGTTAAAGCCTCGTATACACTAATGTGTATACGAGTAATTCTAACCCAATTGTATTTTAAGCCAGTTTATGTTGCCAAGAGTGGGATGATGATGCAGGAATAGTGCAGTCAGTATGAGTAGGTTTTATATATATATACCAAATTCGTGTTTTGTTCCTGCTCTAGTTATGGTCAAGTCTAAAAAGTTTAGTTTAACTTTATGTTCTATCTCTAAATTTAAATTAATTTACAAACTTAAATATAAATTTAGAATATAAGTTGTTTAAATTATCGACAAAATTATTACGTTCACCAATGGTTCCATTCCAACGTGATTCCAACAAATAATGATGTCATCCACATATATTGGTAATAGTATTTTATTCGCTTGTCCTTGGTAATAAATTTATTTTTAAATCTATCCATAAATATATCGGCCATCGACGGACTTAAAGGAGAATATTAGCCTTGTCAATTTTACAATTTTTTCAATCTCGCCAGAATGTAAATTTCGTTTCTCACATTTCGCGTTTCTCACATTTCGCATGTTTTATTTCGTTTCATCAGATTTCATTCTCACATTCCGCGCAACATCTTATAGAATCCACGATGTATCAGATTCAACATTCAAAATATTACACACGTGTGATAAAAGTATTAGGTTCAATATTTTGGAACAACTAGAATTTATTAAACGTAAAAACAACAATGCTTTGTCAAATGAACAGACAAATTCAGTTCATTCGCCGATTTTAAACATATTTACATTAGACAATTGAGTTTAAATTGAACATAATACTGATTTGTCTAAATTAAGTAGGCGGGGCTATTGGTGGTGAGCTCTGATTGGTCATTCACTCTCTGGTCGTGAGCAGGACTAATAGTATAAATAGTCGTGCAGTTGACACATTCCTTGATTCCGGTGCTGGTTAGCTGAATGAATCTGGTTTCTGGAATATCCTGAGGATGCTTTGTTGAGAGGCGAAACATGTGTCGATTGGTGGTTTTCGGAGCTTGAGCGGAAAATAGCTAAAGATTATAAAAATTCATCACATGAAATGGATTTTCGCTAAGTAACACCTGAGTCTATACAACAATTAGTTCAGTGGAGAAAAAGAAAGCAGCTAAGATATGAATGGCGCGTTGGAGCATTAGCAGAGCATCTGTCTTCTAAGCTGGGATCTCGGTTTCGATCCTCGGTCAGGTCAATTTAGAAAACGAACTTTTCTAAATTGGCTTAGAATTTGAGTGTTACTAGGAACTGCCCCAGAACTTTGTGTGGTACTCAGTAGAAGCATAATACTTAATTTGAAGGTGGTTTGGGGTCATATAATTATCTGGAGTATTATTATTAAAGAATGACATTAGAAGTGTTTCGTCATAATTAGTCGCCATGAAGCTGCTATCGCTGGCGGACATGTGAAAATCACTCGCGTGCCTCGTCGAGACACTTGGTGCTTCGTTCTCCATCTATCCCGTTAGAGGATAGCGTAAGGACATGTACTGTTATATTAACCAGTGCAAAACATGTAGATAATACAAGTACATGTATTTTTTGCTTCTTCATGGTACGGCGCACAGATTAGCGCAATGGCCGATTTCACGTATTAATACATACAATCGTCGATGAGTTTAACGTTGAGTTTCTATTTTTGGAATAAAGACAATGAGAACAAAATGCTTTTAGTATATTAGGATTTTGGCAATGATGTTATTCCTGTTTTGTTAATAGCATGTTGAATCTGTGAATTTTATTTTCGTTTTTATTATATCTATGTATTTAATATAAACTTTTTAGCAGTAAGTATAGTGTGTACAACGCTTTACAGTAGAAATTAATCACACTAATGAAACATACATATTGGTGTAGTCTTCCATGAGTTCTTGGTAATGAATTTGTCACTTATTCGCATACTTACTTAGTGCTTGAGAATGAATTATGTTTACAATATATCAATACTTAAATACATACCCTCACCCTTTGTTTTTATTTATAATATTTAAGTTAGTTTAGTTTATCCATAATATTTAAGTTGTTTATGTGTATCTATCAATTCTCCTTAATTTAACTCTAAGTTATATTAAAATAAAGTAAATATTTTCATCTACTACTATTTCAAGAAATTAAAAACTATTTGCTTCAAGAACTATTTTTTTTTTAATTTTACACCCGGATAAGTATTTAAAGTTGGATTTGTGAATTCCTTTGAATGTCTAACGTTTAATGTAACATACGTAATAACATCGTTTCTTTAATGAAGAGACCTTTAGTGAATGTTACTGGCGAGTAGGTACTTGTCAAATTCATTACTGCTCTGTGCTCTCTCCTCACGAAATACTTTAAAAGTGCAAACGCACGGGAGTATAACACTACGAAAGTATCAAAGACGATTTTATCATTCCGATATTTTCATTTAATTCTGATATCATATAATATTTGCATGTTATATGTAATTTCCTCTATATTTTTAAATATTTAGAATTTTATACAGATGACGCGATCACTTTATTAATAAACACAGAAGTAAGTAAATATTTTTAACTGTGGTACTTACGTAATTAAAACACAGGGTGCCTATATATACAAATGTAACGGCCTCAAATTTAATGTTTAATTGTTACGAGATATGTGGAAATAACTTAATTACTAAATAAAATAAATAAATCCAAATACGACCTGTGGGTAGATCATAATAAGAATGATAATAAACCAGTTTGTCACCTGGGCTCGTCTTTACTATACGTTACGCTTTACACGGCGCAGCCGGTAGAATAGATTAGTTGTTTTGAATAAAAAAACCACTGAAAAGTAGAAATAACTATCCTTTACTAATCAAAATTTAAGTACAAAAATAACTTTATAAATACGATACAATTACCTATATAAATAGATTTGACAGTTACTGAAGTCGGTGCTTAGCCTACTAAACTAATAGACTTTCTGTTTTTGCACGTTGATTTGGCACTGACTTCAATAACTGTCAAATTTAATTATATAGGTATTTGTATCGTTAGCAGTGTTCTTAAAATTCGAAGACGATAGCCAACAGCCGAATACTCTGTCCGCGACAAGACTGACTTTATTACATCACAGGTAATTTATACCTTCTCCCTACTACCATTATACCTTAAGACAATAACGATAGTTAACAAATAACATACAAGAGAATCATCAATATAAATAAATATAGGTTATAACCGGTTCGCGTTATTTGGTGTTGTTTGGTGTATCTTAGAAACCCAAACTTTAATATCAGTAAAATTTAAATGGGACCAATCCGAAAGTGTATCTTTTCAAATAAAAAAAGAATTTTTCAAATCGGTTCATAATTTATTGAAGGAGTTATAAGGTAACAAACATAAAAAAAACAAACGAATTGAGAACCTCCTTTTTTTAAGTCGGTTAAAAAATGAAATTCAAGTTATTGATGTAAAAACAAAAGTAATAAATATATGAAGATGACAACTGCTAGCCCATCTCCGCCATTTAGTTTCGATCAGAATATAATAAATTTAACTAGTGGGAAAATAAGTGACAGTTGGTTTAAATGAAGTAAAAGGAAATTTATTTGGAGGCATGTGAATTAAAAAAAAAGTCGCTGCAAATTCAAATAAATATTTTAGTGCATGTGATAGGCCAACAGTGCTGGGATCTATAAGAATAATTCGACAAAAAATATGAAACACTTGATGAAGTGCTGAAAAAATTTAAAGAATATTTTCAACAAAGTAAGAACATGACGGCTGAGAACATAATTTTTTTTTCATGAAACCAAGGTGATAGCGAAACTATCGAGCAATATAGAAATAGCTAATGATAGCTATAGAAATTTGTCATTGTGTTGTGTCAAATTTTGATTTTAAATTATAATCGCAAAAAATTATTCAAGATGATATCAGTTTTGTAATGTTGAATAGAATTGAAAATATTTTACGCTTTGAAACACTGTACTAAATTAAATAATAAGTGAATCATTTTATAAGAATGGCTTTGATGACATTTTTTATTTGTGAGATAATGTGATAACTAATATTATTATATATGTAATAAATATTTATAGATTATAATAAAAATGATAATAAACCAGTTTGTTACCTAGGTTTGTCTTTTAATATACGTTACGCTGTACGCAACCCATAATCCATTGATATCGTTATACAGAATATTTTACGGAAACATAAAATAATCGCGACGATTTTTTGCAAAATGTAATTTCGTGTGTTTTATCACTTAATTTATCGTGACTGTGTAGGTAGTATTTCATTCATTTACGAGTAGCATTACAGAAAGTTGTTCACAATTACTAAGAATTTGTCCTTAAAAGTTAATTTTATCTTAATTTTCATTTGAAAGCAGTTACAACATTGTAAAAGCTTGCTGTTGTTATCTAATATACTAAAACTTATCACATACAGCAAAATAATGTATACATTTTGAAATACATATGAAATGTAAGAGTAGTTACTAGTTATAGGCTAAGTGTCAAAATTTTGAAATCGTCAATCGTTAAACCCATGAAAATATTCACAGAAAACTCGATGGTCCGCGATGTCGAGAGTCCATAGTCGAAAAATAAGATTCAATTATTATTATTAATCAAAGCACAGGCGTTTTGACTCTTATTGCTATTCGGTTTTTGTTCAACGTAGTTACACTTTGATTTTCTGAAGAAAATTAATAGGAATGTTTGCTTCAAAAGAGGGGCTATTTTAATGACATATTATTTTTGCTTGAACGCTGACGCGGCAGTACTATATAAACGTGTGAGCGTCGAGCCTGAGATATTATGGAATCAAAGTTTTTAATGAGTTACATAATTTGTAACATATGTAACATATAAAAAGTTTCGTATATTCAAAAGTTCATTCTTCATCATTTTATTCTGATTAAATACCTATTTACCGTTTTCAAACATAAAAACTTGAATACAGTAAGTATGTAGTAATACAGCATAAGTCATAAGCGAACACATACTCTGATAGGTATATAGCTTTCGTTCTAATTAAGTGTTCGAACTTGGACAAGAAGTAACTTTTGAGACCTTTAGTATGTGGTAAAAATTTTGTCGACGTCTAGTCGCAGAGTCGGTTAAGTCACATTCACTTTCTTAGATGCGGTTGGGACTTTTTTCGAGCGAAGAGTTTCAAATGGCAACAGCGCGGCGTACGAAAAATATCGATATTTCAGGATCTCAACAACATAAATTGTATTTTCTAATTTGGGAATGTTTTCCATAATACATACACATATATTGCCCCAAATAACATTAAAAGTTGGTGAACTATGTTGATTGAAAAATTTATAAAATTCAGGTCGTCTCTTTTTTATTTTGCTTGCTTAGTTTCATGAGTCAAATGAAATAATATCCGTAAAATATCACTACAATTTACAAAAAATAAGGCACCAACAACAACTAAATAAAACAAATACCTACAGTAACGCCACGTTGAACACAAAATATTATCGTCTTCAAAATGTATCATGTCTTGTCTTATATTGATGATGATGATGATTTTAATTATTCAAAGTTGTGATTTTAATAATTATATAATACTTTAGTTAGTGTTATTTTATTGTTTCAGGTGTCCTTGTTTTATAATTGTCTTGGCGTTATACTATATTTTTCACTTCACTGCTTCGATCACAAATAAAGAACTAGATGCACAATCTCCTGTAAAATCTTAACAAATTATTGTCCGAATTGACGTATACTTTTTTAATATCGTATTGTATTATCGGTAACATTGTGTTAATCTGAAGTAGACCTTACTGCCAAACCATAAGGTTATAAAAGCTTGTAAACGATTCTTGCATGACATTGAAACGATGTTTGTAAAAAAATATTTAAAATGCAATCTTACGACTCGTGCGTAAAGTATAATTCACATAATCTGTGACTCACTCAATGTGCACTCAAATACTTATTTGAGCGCACATTTGGTTCGGACATTTTTGGAGCGTTGATTGTGTATCTAATTTTTTATTTATGATCGAAGGTTCACTGTTATTGTTTCGTTTTTATGAAGAAAAAAAAGACAAAATTAAAATATCGAAAGAAAGTTACGATGAATTTTAACCAACTTGTATTTTTTATGGCGGGATATTATGTGTGTGGGGAATCTTAATATTGTCGAAAGCTACCCAAAATAGAAAAATTACTATTGCTGATATCCCGAGATTTTGATATATTTCGAGCACCAGCCATTCTAATATGAAACTATTCGCTTGAAAAGAGTCCCAGCCGCATCAAGGGAAGTGGGCGTGACTTAGCCGACGCCGCCTCTATGCTCAAATAGACCACTTTTTAAATATTTATCAACGGTTCTGCGAGTTTATGATTTGGTAAGTAATAATTTATTTAATGAAGAATAGAAATATGTTTATAAAAGTCCATTAAAGCAAGCTTGAAAAAGTTACGAGACGTTTTCGAAAAGTACCTACCTTTCCTTGCAAATGTCGACTGTTCACAAAGTCAAATCGATAAACTCGTATGAATGCACCACATACCAAATGATTGAGTATTTAAAAACAATTAAAAGAAAATTTATAGATTTTTGAAAATTAGGGCAAAAACAGTATTTTGCATATTGCGGTAGAACCGCTGACGCGACTGAATTTTATCGAGGTTTAGTGTTTTTGTCTTTTTATTACGTGGTTTTTTATATTGAACTATTTTGAATAGAGCGTTTTGTGCAGTTTTTGCTATTTTTCTAGCATCTTCCCGATACTCTTATTTATTTGAAACTAGCAGATATGGTGAACTTTGTACTACCTCGGAATCAATAAATGTTGTGTTAACTTATTAGCTGGATTAAATTTACTTTTATTAAGAATACACAAAATTAAGTTCAATAAAAATACGAAAATCAAAATGAAATAAATGAATTTTAATTACATTGAAATCACTTCGTCGAGAATGTGATGAACAAAAAAAAATTATCGAAATCAGTCAATCCGTTTTCCAGATATCATCAAAAAAGCCATTCCATACAAAATGTATGAGAAAATTAATTTTCTTCATACATTATTTTTTCGTGAATTTTTTCGATGTTTTAATAGTTATTCTGCTATTCGGGGTGGAGACAAATCCAACAAATCAAAGGTCATAAAAATTGGTACAGCCGTTCTTGAGTTATAAGTGGTGTAAAGAAGGTTCAATTTCTCGTTATACTTTAATCTACCGAAAAAATATGATATATGAGTCCAAAGTTTGGAAAAAAGGCAACTTTTAACTATATATAATTACAATTTTATATAAAATAGAAATACCTTGTGTTTATAATGCTTTTTCTTTATTTTCAGTTCTCTCAACGCGTTGCCTGTTCTTGTCGTGAGTGAGTACTGGCTTGATTTATACAGTATCCTAAATTATTCGACTCAAATGAGTAACCAAATACAAATTACGTTATAAATCCTTTTTTTTTTTCAGTAACAAATTTTATTAGACTTATTACCGAAAGTATGAAAAAGAAAATATTTCTAGAGGACAATTTATAAGCTATAGAACATAAATTATATATTAATTTAATATATATTTTAAATAAATTAAATAAATACTATTTTTAAAAATGTTGTCTCTTGTGCTTTAATGCTTAATGCCTTGATGGTGCGTTAAAATGTAGTTACAACTACGTATTGTGACGAATCCTCCAGGAACTTTGTGACTTATTGTACAAAAATTAATAAATAGATCTAAATAACAATTAGCAGAGCTTTTGTTTTTGCATCGTGTACCAAAACAGGTGACATTTTATTTCCATTCGTGGGAAGTTTTCGCAGCATTAATCATCAAATACAGAGCACGCAGTACAAGATTAAATCATGAGATGTTTATTATCTAGTATCCTAAACATAACGTAACGAAAGTAAATCAGAAAAAAACAGAAAGCTCATAATTACCGACAAAATAAAAATTTTTTTTAGTATCTATGAAATACGAACCATATTACAAAAAAAACTGCTTATTTTTTGTGGTTAAAACGAAACGCTTGTTGGTGTTATTGCTCATCTGAAGTGCCATTTAGCTACGTTTTATACGGCGATTTTCACACAACTTAACTTTTCATTTAAATCAATAGAACGATAATAACGTCTGACTACCAATTAGAAATTCGTTACGCTAGATCACGCGGTATTCGTCATTCTATTCTACTAGCGTTTACGACAATTAAGCCACTTGTCTAGGCCCTCAGGTATCATGTTATTGTGCACGGTTAGTCCATACATATATTTACGCAATGCTTCTAAGAGTGTAGAGTAGACAGGTAAACATAATTTCGACGCAATAAATAGGCAAGTAAGACTTCGACTCTATTGAGAAAAAAGGCCAATGTTTCTAGTAATATTTATTCCACCGATCTACTACAATTGATTGATTGCGTTGATGTGGCTTTTAGTCCTTCTCGCTTGGATAGCCTATGTTTGTCAAGCCAGCCTTTGCAGCCTAAAATACGGCATATTGCCATCACCCCCAAACGAGTCTCTGTCTCATACATATTTACAAAAAAAAATATATTCATTTTTCTCATGTAAAGTTCAAAAATAATTAATGAGCTTAAATGTACTAACGAACGAAGATTTGTTCTGTTTCCAGATCTGTCAATCGCAACAGCTTAATAGTCTTAAAACATTGAGCATACCGATAGAGATGAAACATGTGTATTGCCATTCCTTTCTACATTGAAAAAATACTTTAATCGGTTTTTCAAAAGTTTTACTAAACTCACGGGTTAATTTTGAACTAACACATGGAAATTGTTGATTTCTCTAAACTTACAATGTTGAAATATTTATAAAACTGTTTTGTGTAATCAGCAAATTTGTTAAGTAATATTAACTGAGGTAGATCCGATGCACACCATCGACATACTCTTAAATTAAACTCTTCAGTAAAAACATGCAATTTTGTTTTTATTATGTTAGAACGTGTAGCTTCAATCTTTCTTAATTTCTAAATTAAACATTCGTGATATCAAAAACATAATTAATACTTTAGTGAACTTTGGTTGGTTTTACGAAACAATAGATTAACCTTCGGAATTCAATTAAGTATTTTTTCAGTGTATAATGTTACACTGGGTACACGCTTACATATATTTTTTTCACTCGAACAATAACGTAACGTGTAAATGGCGATATCTATTAGTGGCAAATCCGTGGTTTATTCAAATAATATGTTATCTGTGTACAAACAAATAAAAAAATTATGGCCTTGATTTTGATTTTGGTATTTCACATATATTTTAATATTATCGTCTTCCTTCCACATCAGACCAGCGCACACAGGGAGTCGTACTATGGTTATAAAATGGTAGTATATCTTTATGAAGATCTATTAACTTCAGAAAGGCTTGTATTCCCTGAAATTTTTAGAGCGTTAGGTCCTTAGTTTCGGAGATAAGGTGGTGAGGGCACTCGAACTAGATTTGAACATTGTCCGTTCAAGTGGTTTGAGTACGCAATTTTGGAACAAATCCGCATAAAGCCTGATTAGTGACTATTTAAACACACATTTGCATATGTTTGTTTTCTTATTGTAACATAATAAATACGAGTCAGATTAAGACGAAATTTTTCATACACATGGATGATGATACTTTTAAACACTGGCCTTGTGAAGTGGGCGGGAAATTCTAGTTTATCTTCTTATAACAACGTCATTGTATATCAACAAAAGGGTGGTAACATTTCGGGACAAGACTTTTTTGTATGTTAACTTATGTAAATTCATGTTAAGTTAGTTTTGCATGTAATAACGCAGACGACCTCGATGGCGCAGTGGTTTAGACGTTGCACCAAGCGCGAAAGGTTCCGGGTTCGATTCCCGGTCAGGTCAATTTAGGAAATGAACTTTTCTAGATTATCTCGGGTCTGGGTGTACTGGTAGGCGCCCCCAGTAGTCGTCGTCTGGTTCTCACAGCACAGGGAATACCCTAGTTTGAGATCAGATGATTGGTGTGTATCGTCTGGCGTATTATTATTATTAATAAATAAATGAATACAAGCGGGTGGAGTAACTATTTTTTTTTTACTACTGTCCCTGAGTTCCTGAAAGAATTACTCGTAAAATACAGTTACATACTGATTTCATACTTAAGTATTGTAGTTATCATAAAGCTCGTATCTATCCCATCAACATATTAAATTAACTTTTAACAATATTTCTACATTTTTCCCTACTTTAGTGATTGTCCAGAAGACAAAGCACTCAGTTATCCTAGGGACAATTCACTATCCTTTGAGGTTATTTTCAATATTACAATAATTCATGAAAGTACGTAACAGCGCAGATTTATAATTATTTAAATTATTACTTGTCGAGACAATAATTAAATTACAAAAAAATACCAAACTTTACCAAATTTGAAGTTATGACTTATAAATTATAATGTATTCCTACATAGTCGCATTAGGGAAATAATTAATGAAATTATTAAAACATAATTTAGATAAATTTTCGAGTTCTATTTATTATCTTTCTATATATACCCTTAATAAGCGATATTAAACTGTCTATAATGTGACAAGTGATATTAAAATAATAAAATATGTGACTGTAGGAGGTAACTCACCGAGTCTAATTTTGATGAAGATGCGTTGTTGAGGAATATTTTAGTGAAATGTATCTAAAAATATGTCTGAAGTTGAATGAAAGTGTCTATCTCAGAAATACTTATCTTATATGTGTTGGTCACCCTTACAGACGGAATACGCGATGAGTTGCAGGTTTAGATAAAAATGTTATTATAAAAATTAATGAAGAAATGCTTAGATAGTTTGGGCATTTAGTAAGAATGAATAAATAATAACAGCTGACGAAGACACTCTACGAGCGAAAATGAGTGATAGCAGAAGCCGAGGAAGACCAAGATTGATTAAATATGAAAAGTAAAACACTAACATACCTTGGCGAAAGTGCATGAGGAGAATGATGAGATTGGAGGAAACGAAAGAAGTAGAAATAGTGACTCGTGACGTTTTGGTCTTTTTTTTTCTACCCCGTTACAGCGCGAGGATTATTTATGAATTTGTGCCTGAAATAGATGTAGGTATACATATAAAACAAATGTTAGGGACTTGTGGCAAAATAAGTCAGTGCAATATATTTACTTATTAATAAGACCACGAGATATTCTAGTAAATAATTGTCTATAAATAAAATTTTGTAAAGTTGAAAGCAACATCCATAGTGAAATAACATTTAAATTTCAAATCAAACATTATGCACCCTTCCATGCAAAGCGGAAAAATAATGTTTTCAATATAACAGCCGGATTTATCTTCGCTAACCGAATAACGGTTAATGCTCGCAAACTGTCTCTTCATGCATATTTATTGATACTTATATACCATTTTGAAATGTTATTTTTTTTGGATTTTGAGAATATCGTAATTTTCGGTTCTTTAAGTTACTTAAAACTAAACTATTTCTTTTATTTTCATTATTTTCATCTGCCATACGCTCAAGACAACAATCATATTTATTTAAATACATCTATACCACACATCTATACCACATGCGCACACGCACAGATACGCTCAAATACACATTTATACGCGCTTTTACCCTCATTGCTATAAAGTATGTTAGAGGTAGTATCTCATATAAATCTGAATTATGAATTATCCTTATAAAATATAGGTTTTATGTAAGCATATAACATATATTTCATTTCCAATGCATATTATTCAGTGGAGAATTTTACATAAAAGATTTATAGGAAATATTGGTTGACATAGAAAGCTCTTTTTGAGAGTCTCAATTAAATTTTCTCTGTGTTTTGGAATAGGATTACGTACATTATATTTGGAATATGGATAATGGTTTTAAATGAGCCATAAATCATGATATTGGCAAGTGACATAACGGCAAACCATTTGGATATCGGCCAGGTACATTACGTCTCACAACGAATACCTTGTGATACATATATTATGTACTAGCGACTCGCCTCGGCTTCGCACGGGTAGGGATTATTTTGAAAATTAAATACAGCCCATGTTACTCGCTGATAATGCTCTTTAGATGAAAGAATTTTTGAAATCGCTGGACTAGTTTTTGAGTTTATCCATTACATACAAACGAACAAAGTTTACCTCTTTGTAATATTAGTATAGATATACATTGATATATATTTGATAGATATACATTGATATATATTTAGATAGTACGATACGATGTAGGTAGGTAACGGTATTTTTACACAGACTGAATATGCTCAAAGATAGAAATAACTGCTTGAGCTCAGTGGTGTCAAGGTGACGTTACAATTTCGTTATTTCTGTCCTTGTGTCATAGGCTTATAGTCTTTCTATCTTTCCCTTAATTGTGATGGAATTTAAATCGCCATAATATACAGTAATTAGGGATTTAAAAATTTAACTACAACGGTACGAAGTGACGGTTAATGTTTGTAATTAATTATAGCAATAAGATTAGGTTTAAGATTAGGATATAAATTTAATTAATAATAGATTAGGATATAATTTAATAAAATGTATATCCCTCTTTTACAGACTGGAGATTAAACGTATGTTTTTGTTTTACTATAATTCTAAACTCATAATACAGTTTCATGTGTTTCGTCGCAGTATACTGTGTTTTTGAACGATAATAAACAAGAAACTGTTGAAACTTCCTGATGGGAGTGAGAAAATGCTATAAAATATATAATTCATAGGAAATATGCATGCAAAGTGAAAATTTACATTTCTTATCAAGATAAATATAGAATATAAGGCATTTGGCATAGAATTACCTTACAAAAGTGTACATGAATTTCTATTCAGTTCTACGAAAAATCGTGACGGCTTGCGTGCCATCAGGTAATCGAAAAAAATTAGTTCAGAGTAACCTGAAACGAAGGACTGTCTCGTATCTCTACACTTTTATCAGCGTTCTAAAAATGTATGTTTATTTATACTACATGAAGAAAAAAGAAATATAAAATTCAATCACGTGAGTGCGATCCTATGTAACAGAGTCATAGAATAACATTGAGCCAACACCCATATGGGGAGGATTTAGAGGGTTGTCGTAACGTTTCAGTGCTCAATTGCTGAATAAGACGTCACGGTGTGTTCTAGCGTAAAACCGAAAGTTTACGAGAAAAAAAATTAATATTCGTGTTATTCAATCATATTTTTATCATCACGATTTTGTAAAAACTAAGTTGTTTAGTTGTGCGTGTGTATGTTGGCTTGAAGTACTTGTATTGAAGTGATCTCTTGTCTCATAGATCTTATATCTTGATTGCTTTTTAAGTTCTATAAACAAAAAGGAAAGTTTTTCCATCTATCCGTCTGTCCATATGTCCGCCTCTCCGTATGTTCGCCTGTCCGTATGCCCGTCTGTCCGTGTGTCCGTATGTCCACCTGTCCGTCTGTTTGCCTGCCCGCCTATCAGTCTGTACGCCCGGCCATCTGTACGCATGTTCGTCTGTCCGCCTGTCCGTAAGTCCACCTGTTTGCCTGTCCGCCTATCTATCTGTAAGCCCGGCCGCCTGTACGCATCTCCGTCTGTCCGCCTGTCCGTATGTCCGCCTGTCCGTATGTCCGCCTGTCCGTATGTCCGCCTGTCCGTATGTCCGCCCTTCCGTATATCCGCCTGTCCGTATGTCCGCCTGCCTGTATGTGCGCCTGTTCATATGTCCGCCTGTCCGTATGTCCACCTGTCCGTCTGTTTGCCTATGCCCGCCTATTCGTCTGTACGCCCGGTCGTCTCGACGTATGATCGACTGTCCGCCTGTCCGTATGTGCGCCTGTCCTTATTTTCGTCTGTTCGTCTGTCCGTCTGTCCGCCTGTCCGTCTGTCGGTCAGTCAGTCTGTCAGTCGGTCACGTTCAATGTTTTCGAAAAATATGCACCGTACCAATTTGAATTTCGGTGTCCTGTTAGCCCTCATACGTATATTTATAAGAATACAAGCTGTTGCCTGTGACTTCGTCCGCGTAGAATTAAAAAAAACCTACGTTGTTCCCCGGGGCTACATTCAAAATAAGTACAAAAAAAATTCTTTAGGAGGAGAAGAATTATACAAACTCACAAATCGGTATTTTTTATCTGAGACAAATCTGTCTTTAAATTTTACTAACAAAATGTAACGACCTTAAGTTGAAAATCTTCAGAAATTATTTTACAAATTTACATAATAATATACTTACATTCATATACTCGAGCTGTATCCTTAACGGAGTAGTTAGAGAGAATAGTGTTAAGCATTGCATTCCTTACATACTTTTTTTGTCCCTTCAAATCTCATAATATTCTCCTCACACATTTTCGCCTGGGTATGCGAATGCTTTAGACATTTCCATCATACATACATATCTTCACGCTGTATCGCTAAAGGGGTAGCCATTTTCATAATACTCCGGTTATTTTGTCAACATAAGTCAGCCTTGGTCTATTTTGGCTTTTGTTACCACTTATTTTCACTTCGTTTCTTAAGTTATTTTACCCAACTACTGCGCGACGCAAAGGAGGGTTATGGGTTTATCAACCTTTGTAAGTATATTTGGTCTTTTGTGACGCTCTAGAGACCAAACGCGTGGGCCGATTTTGATGATTTTTACGTTAATTGATTTGATTAATCATGCGAGTATTACTAAAGACGTGACAATGATAAAAATTCAATATGGCGACAACTAAACGCCATATTGCGAAAAAGAAAAAAAAGTAAACTTTAAAAATCAATAAACTCGGCTGCATAAAAAGCGAACTTTAAAGAAAAAATCAGAAACCCAAACTGCGTAAAAAATTAACTTTGAAAATGATGGAAACAAGATGACCTATTTTTGTCTCCAATCTCACATCTCGCAAGTACACCCTAAGCTGAGATCCAGTCCCATTCGCTAGTTGTCCCTAAACTTATTCTGCAGAGAGTACCATTCATACTCGCCCTCTCGCCAATTGTAGCAGTGAGGACCATCTGCTGCACAGTCTCTCAACAATCTCATGCAGTCGGAGGCATCTTCTTTAATTTAACAATAAATACATGCCTCCGACTGCGTGAGATTGTTGTGAGATTGTGCAGCAGATGGTCTTCACTGCTTTATTTAGTAAAATAATTAAAAAAAATTATTAAAAAAAATTAAACCGCCTTCAAAAAAACACTGAAAAGTATAAAATAACTATCCTTTACTAATCAAAACTCAAGTACAATTAAAATAACTTTATAAATACGATACACATACGTATATAATTAAATTTGACAATTACAGAAGTCGGTGCCAAGCCCACCAAACTAATAGACTTTATGTTGTTGCACATTGATTTGGCATCGACTTCAATAACTGACAAATTTAATTATATACGTAAGTGTATCGTATTTATAAAGTTATTTTAATTGTAATTGAGTTTTGATTATTAAAGGATAGTTATTTTATACTTTTCAGTGCTTTTTTTGAAGGCGGTTTAATTTTTTTATTTCTCCCTTTTGAGTGGTCTTGACCTAAATAAATATCTAGGGCAGGTCTGCAATTAACTTCATTCTAATTCCGGAGCGCAACGATATACAAGAGAATCGTCAATATAAATAAAGATTATAACCAGGTCGTGTTATCTAGTGTATCTTCGAAGTCCAAGCTCCAATATCGGTGAAACTTAAATGAGACCACCTCTGAAGTATTACCTACCAAACGAAAAAAGAATTTTTGAAATCGGTTTATAAATGACGGAGTTATGAGGTAACAAACATAAAAAAAAAATCAACAAAAAAAAACAACATACAGACGAATTGAGAACCTCCTTCTTTTTTTGAAGTCGGTTAAAAACTATGAAATTAATTATTACAATTTCAGCCCAGTCACTGGGTAACTATAAGTGTTTTTAATACATTTCTACATTCATATCACATATAGGTAAATGATGTAGATATCAATATATGTTAGTTACAACATATTACAATTTGTACTAAAGTAGTTACAAGCATGTTTGTTTCATTAAAATAACAAAGATTTCAAGGTAGGTATGGGGTACTACTTACACTAATGTAATCAATTAATTTCCACTTATATTTGAGTAATATTATTCCCAGTGTACCATATGGACTAAAATCGTATCGATCGGATCGAATCATAACACGAATGATTTCTAATTGTAGAATTTTTACGGGCGTTCAAGTATCAAACATCTATTACATAGACGAATTAACAATGTATTGACATTTATGGAATTGGGCAGAAGTGATGCCGATTACTTAATCTCTAATTGCTTATACTATGTATAATATTTATTGTTATGTATGTGTTATTGTGTATGTACGTAATGTTTATGGTATAAATTAAACAGCTGCATACACAAAAGCCACATAGGTTTATGCTTGTGTAGTTTTAGTTGAAAAAATGTGTTACGAAGGGAAAAAAAATTAAAGGTATTCAGATCAATGCATTGACCTCTCGCTACTCTCAAATTAGATGAAAAATAGAGTAAATGCGATTTGGTGGTAGACAATTCTAGTGTTATTTTTCAGCTGCCTATGTAATCTTTAAGGCCTCATAAGTCAGCTCTAACAAATGAAGACGTATTGCAATCACCGAAGTTCGAAGACGATAGATGTAGATGTCGATGGATCACCTATCCACGCAAATTTAATTGTTAATACCTATAGTTTTCTTACAAATCATAATATTTTCAAACATAAATCTTAAATCCACTCCACGGTAAATATCAAATCGCATCTGCGAAAATATACCTTATTGCTCCCGCCACAGGGCGCGATATGCATTTTATCCGATATTGGTAAGGAACCGTAAGTTATTATGTGGTTGACACGCACTCTTTATAACCGCTGTCCTTCGATAACAAAGAAAGAACTAGATTCACAATCTCCTGTAAAATATAAACAAATTATTGTCCGAATTGACGTATATGTTTTTAATATCGTACAGTATTATTGGTAATATTGTGTTAATCTAAAGTAGACCTTACTGTCAAACCATAAGGTTATAATAGCTCGTAAACGATTCCTGCTTGACATTAAAACGAAGTTTGTAAAAAAAAATATACAAAATGCAATCTTACGTCTCTTGCGTAAAGTACACACATAAAAAATCACATAATCTATTTGCATTGCTATTTACGTCATTTTCATTCGTTACGCGAAAGTGACTTGTCACTTTCACGTAAAGAATGCTGAAAACTCATACGTCTCGACAAAAGAGTACGTATGTGCCGTCGAAGCCTTAAAAGATTCTATACCATAACCATATAGAGTATACTTTATGAAACAATAAAAAAAAAACAATTTTTATTAAAAACTTGTATTTCTATCAAAGTAACTTCTTGTGTGAATTTTGGGACACCCGTTATAAAGTAAATATTATAATTATTATGTGTACACCAGTGATAATAGATTTAGTGAAACTTTATCATCTTATTAGCATTTTATATTTTTATATTGAACGCAGTCGGGTTTTTTGTAACTACATACATGTTGGATAGCTTTATATTCCTTGAGTACCATTAACAAAGACTTGAAATTATGATGTCAAAATCTTGTAACTGCATTGTCCTGTGAAACTCGTACAAACTTTTATAAAGAGCTAGAGCACATTATTTTATATTTAACAGTGTTTCCGTTTTCCGCTTCTCGAACTTTTGGATCATCCCCCGTGAACTGAAAAACTCGCATAAACTTCTATTTGCCGGTTTACGGAAGTATTAATATTTTTTCGTTAAACTTTTTTTTATTGCTTTGCTAACTTTTTGCAAGATAGGTAACCTTTAATATTTTTTTGTTCCGTTTTCTCTTATGCGGTTTTATATTACTTCCCATGCAATATACTCGTATCTATGGTATGTAGTGAAGATATGGTTATTTCTATTTCATTTCGATAGCCTAACAATTTCATAAAAATTGTTGTTATTGTTACGAGATGTGAAATGCTAGTTAGAGGGGCAAAGAGTTTATTTTCTTTTGTACAAACAGATGTCAATGGCGAAACTTAATTACAGCGGTTCGTAGTCTTTGTAGTCGCCTCAATTACAAGTAGTTGAGGAGTAGTCACCGCAGGTATACGCTTCGCTCATGAACAAAGCTCTCGAATCGCATTAGTCTTCTATCTATAGTCGTTGTATTGGTCTTCGTCATTCGGCTCCATATCACCTTGATGTATCGCATCGATCAATAGCGAAAAACTGACTCACAGAGCAGACGTGTCGCCCCGTCCTATTTATAGCCCGATAGAACGAGCGTGGAAACGCTCTACAAAGCCTAGGTCTCTTAAATTGTATACTTAGATACATTGTAATAAATATGCGCGTAATTAAGAAAATTTTAATGTAAATATGTAAAATAATTGGTGAAACGAACCTTAAATAAAAACTATCTTATAAGTAAAAGAAAATATAATTATTATTTATTGGGTAAATTCTATACCAAGTCTATACCAAGACTGAACGTATAAAAGGCGTTTCTGAAAGATATTTGTAGTTTTAGGAACGGTAGGGGTTGTATGGATCAGATTTTCTCGCTCCACATTATTGTGAGTAGGTTTCTGGCCATAAGTCAGAAAGTTTTCTGCGCTTTCGTGGATCTAGAAAAAGCATTCGATAGAGTAGTGCGAAAGAAATCGGGGAGTCTTATACAGATAAGGACAGATGGTGACTTGTCGCTCTGGCTCGAAGTCTTTTCGTGCTGTATTTGGACAGTTGTCTCCAGACATTGAAAGGTAGTACGAGTGGTATGATACGTGATGGTACAGTGGTAAACTGCCTATTGTACGTTAACGATGCTGTGTTTATAGCACCATCAGAAGCAGAGTAGCAGACACTAGTTACGTGCATGAAAGAAGAATATGAATATAAACAAAATTGAGGCTCTGGTGTTTGATAGGGAAGCGGTACAAAATGTAAGATTTGGGTACATAGAAAATGTCTAGATCAAGTGAACGAAATTGTGTATCTGGGGAGTGCGGTTTCGAAGGATGGAAGATCTGAGTTCGATGTGGAGAGACGGATAACAGCTGGCAATGAAGTGAACGAAGTGAATGAAGTGGTAGTGAGGCCTGGACATACTCGAAATCGAGTGTAAGTATGATAAATGCAGTAGAAATGCGATTTCTTAGAAATATGTCTGATGTCACCCTTGTGAACAGGACAAGCAATGAAGAGATATATGATGTATCTCTTCATTGCTTATCATGCAGTATGATAGGGTTGCACGACAGTGTTATTGTGAAACTTAAGAAAGGAATGCTTTGATGGTTCGAGCAGATAGAAAGAATGAGTGATGAAGGACTAATGAAGAAAATCTACAGAGCCCAAGCGAATAGTAAAAGAAGCCAGGGAACACCAACGCTGACTTACAAGATCAAATAGCCAGAATGTTAGCTGAACGAAGAGTGAAAAGCATCCGCTTACCTAGGTGAAAATGTGTGAGGAGAAAGATCTGAATTGAGGAGCTTGGCTCTCCGTCCTCTCTGACTACTCCGTTAGGGATACAGCGTGAGGATATGTATTTATCATATTGAAGAAATTAAAGTTATATTTTGGTTGTAATATATAATTTTAAATTTACGTTAAAATGTTTTATTTTACCTATTATTAAATTTTTTGTTTTTATTTCTGAGTTTGGGTCGTTGAATTACGTCTCTGTAAATATCAGCTCAGTAGGTGTAAATATGTCGGAATGAATCGTTTGACGAAACTTAGGTTTTGCCGTTTTGGCTCTGGAAGTCCTAGAAACTTGGTCACTTTTGAAATATTGTTTTAATTTTGATTATGCCTATTTCATAAAAATTTACATTTACAAGAGGTTAAACTCAGAAGTTATTTCAAGGCAATGTTATTTAAAAATATTATTTCTTAGAGTAGTTTAGTTCACAGAGTAGTATAATATAATATCAGGTTTAGTTTAGATTGATATGATTTCTTTTAAACGAATGGCATTAACGTATTTTTCAATATAAAAACAATTGTATTTTATTTATTTTTGTGCTTTGCGTGCAGACTGCATCGACCGGTTTTTGCATGAATCACGGACGGGGTTTCCATTGAATCGTACTAGTGGTAATTTAATACTGCTTTCTTTTGCATATTGACTAAGTATAATTTCATATCAAGTGCTTTTTGACACTTCCACAATATGGACACACACTGACGTTTAATTTTGAGATAAATAATAATAATGAAGCATGTACTTATCCAGGATACGATTGTTGTCTTTTAAAGATCAAGAAAAAATGGGACGTTTTTCCAAAGTTACAACAACGTGTGAGTGAAACAACCGATTAAACATCGGGAGTTTCATTGGTTTGCAGTTTGGCACTGTAAATATTATACTATACCTACTCACTCGGATGTTTTACTCCATGCAAGAATGTTTGCGTTATGTGATTAACGTTCCTGAAATTAGTATCAGTAGTTCCAACTAAAGCAAGGATTTTCAATAAAGAGCTATTATTACTGTGTATTAATATCAATATTTGTTATTTGATTTATAAAATTATAAAATCAAAACGGTGTTTTTATTTTAGACCTTTATGTAGATAAGTGTAACAACTTACTGAAAAATCAGAAACAAGGGCGATGTTTTACTTATTATCTTGATTTTCAGGAATGTACTATTTTAGCTTTGCTATTATAAGGTGCTTTAACTTTAACGTTGATCTGGGAAAGAAGAAAAAGTATAGAGAAAGCCAGTTGCCCATTTTCCCGCGCAGGGCGTGAAAGTTAGCCAGTTTATCACAAGGAAGTGGAAGGCTAGCAATTTGTTGTTGTAGATATGGTTCAGATTTGTTATTTGTAAACTAAAATTAGTACTCGTCCTATTTGTTACAAGTGGTGTTAAGGTGTAATTTTATCATAGCTGTATGTATACATATACTTACTTATAAATAAAATTAAAATGTCTGTCTGTAATTTCGAGATAAAAGCTTTTAATTAAGCTCATAAGGTTATTTATACACTACCAAAACCCAAACACACGTTCTTTAATTTTTGTCCGTCTGTTTGTTTGTCCGGGCTAAACTCCGAAATGTCGAATCGATGTTAATGAGACTTTCATTAACTGGTAGAGGACTTCTTACAGAAACTTGCGAGGATCCACTCGATCCTAACTCCCATAGATGTATTGCCCTTTCTTCCGTGTTAGTCAAGATAACTGAGCACATTATTAAAAATCGTCTCGAATTGTTAGTTGAAAGTAAAGGCATTTTAGCTAACTCTTAATTTGGCTTTAGGAAGGATATGAGTACACTAGACAATATATCTATCCTGACTACTGATATCCGTCAAGCTCTCCTCAACAAGGCTTATTTAGCAAGTGTCTTTCTCGACATTTTCTCAGCATATGATAACGTGTTTCTTCCGGTTCTCAGGCACAGGTCGCTACAGCTGAGCTGAGCTGAGTCTATGATACTTTTTCTCGGAAAATACCAAATTGATTCCAAAATGCGAGTGAAACGACTACATAATGTATATTATGCGATTGTGTGTACTTTCTCAGCAGTTTCATATTATAGTATTACTACTATAATACTAACTATTACTACTATAATATTAACGCAAAACCTTATTAAACTTCAAATTACCTCACATGAGACTGATTATAATATTTACACAACTACTTAAATGTGTACTTATAAAATACTAAAATTATTGTATGCCTATGAATAAAACAATGTTTTTACTTAATTTATTTCCCTAGAGAAAGGTAAAAACAAAAGTATTCGTGGAAAGTTCGTTGACCTTAGACTCGATAAAACGGTACAATCGAGTGCAAAATTGCATGGAGGGGTGAGGCTTACGATAATTGTACTTGGTTTTTATTAGGCACTTTTGGGCTGTCTACATTTTTATTTTCGAGCTACTACAGTAGAAGTGAAGAAAGCATTGTTACAATCTAAATATTTTATATCATTTGGGTGCAAATCGGGCTCATGCCATTGGTATTCTGTACTGACTCTGACTGGTTGAATACTGGCTGTTTCGCGTTGATTGATACAATTGATTCATTAAAATGGACCATCGTTACGCACTAAGTTGGTTGTCCGTTAAATCACGGTGCTATATTGGTCCAATGCTTGCAACCGACTTAAAAAAAAAACTGAAAATTACAAAATAACTATTACTAATCAAACCTAATCAAATAACATTATAAACCACACTTTCTCTCATAATATCCCTTCGTCTGGGGGCCAGGACTAACCTTCCTCGCCATTACTGCTGTGGTGATATCGTCGATGTACTAGGTAACCGCGGTTTATCCTGTTTACGTAGTTCGGACCACATACCTATCACGGCATGCTGCCTTGAATGACGTCATTTGGCGGGCTCTTCTTGCAGCTGGCATTCCTGCAGTCTTAGAGCTTGTCGGTAATGCGCGCGGCGACGGCAGGAGACCAGACGGTTCGACGCTCATTCCTTGGAAATTTGGGGTATCGCTGATATGGGTGGTCACGTGTGTCGATACACCTGTTGTTTCTCATGTACCGGCGACTTCCAAGTCAGCAGGTGCCGCGGCCAGCACTGTCGAGAACTTAAAGCGGCGTAAGTATGCGACTTTCTCTCTCTCTCTCTGAGAGTATCATATTTACTGCCAGCAGCCGAACCAGAGCGACAAGTCACCATCTAACCTTATACAGGCTCTGTAGGCTTAATATAATGACCCTCACAGCCTGCAGTAAGGGGCCCTCCGCTTCATATTCAGGCAGAAGACTCCCCGATTTCTTTCGCACTACTCTATCGAATGCTTTTTCTCGATCCACGAAAGCGCAGAAAACTTTCTGACTTATGGCCAGAAACCTACCCACAATAACGCAGAGCGAGAAAATCTGATCCACACAACCCCTACCGTTCCTAAAAGTACAGTCTTGACGAGACTCTGATGTTGTCGGGATCAGGATATCTAAGCTTGAAACATATAAAAGATAAGGTAAAGACAAGGTAAAACATTTTCTTTTGAAAAGAGAGAATGTGGTAAATTGTTCAAAATATCTACCAAAGTGGTGGGGTAACTTCATTTGCATCAAAAATGTTGAGGGTATAGCAGGAGTACAGAATGGTGCTGGCCTATATTCGAAGGAAAATTTAGTTGCCTTAGGATGTTTCAAAATTCGGTATAACGAAGACAAAATATTTGCGTTTACTGACCTCAGATATTACATAAACTGGATACATATAGTAGCCAATATTACGGATGCTGAGTATTATGAGTATGCGTACCCACAGTGTGGAATTCACGTAGGGTAGCTTTTTGCAGACTCTGGATTAATATTTACTGGAATAAATAAACCTATAAATCCGTACCAGCAGCAGTACCACTGGAGAACGAAAATTTATCGCAATATACATCGTGATTAACAAGCACGTGGCCAGGAGATTTATACATATTCGTATTTAAAATTATACAGATAACACGAAGATTAATGCAGAAGAATTGACTACAAGCTTTATGTGTATTATGTTGCATACTTCATGAAAATAGTGAACATTCTAAGATGAGAAAATCTGTTAGCGTTATAAAAATAAATTGAAATGAAGCAAAACTGTGTTTTATTATTTTATAGGTTAATTGTTTTTACAAAAATATTGTAATTATTAATTACAATATTGTTGTTTGCAACGTTCGCTTTACTGTGACATTTGATCTCTATCTTGGTTACCTTGCTTTTACCTATGATTTCGTTCGCGTACATTCAATGAAACTGTCGCTTCAGCCACTGTAGTAATGTGGGACTTTTATGTACATACTTAAAATATACCTATACCTATACCATTATATATTACGTAGTCATGTTTATCTAGAACACAGGGGTCATTGAGGCAGCGTACTCGTCGCGAACCCTGCCAGCCTTTTTCTGGGCTGTAATTCCTCTTCTGTGCACACTGGTTAGGACAGCGCAGTGTGAGCATAGTTGCAGTTTGGCGTTGAGGACCGCCACCCAACCTGCTGTGCACCTCGAGCTAGGAAGTGCAGGGAGGACTGCAGAGTAGCTGCATGGAACGTGAGAGGTAGGATTGAATAGAGGATGAATGATTTGATTGATATTATGAAAGAGAGAAGATTGAATGTGTAATGTTTGAATAAAAACGAACGAATAAGCAGTGAACTTGTAGACATGTTCGGAGGAAGCATCACATTGCGGTCAGGAGTAGCACAGGTATACGTTTTACTGCCTTCGTTCGTTAATTGTGTAATCGAGTATAAGTGTGTAAATTCGAGATTTCTCTGGATGTGTCTTGATATAGGATTGATGAGGATTTTTATATTTTTTTTCTTTATATTAATTCAAAAAAAAAAACAAGCAAGTAATAATAGAAAATAATCAAGATATGTATTACGTTAGATACTTTTTTGAGACAAATGGAAAGTTTTACGACAAACTGCTTTGCGGTTGATAACGATTGACGATAATTGTATCTGTATATTGCCTCTTTGACTGACTTCTTTAGAATCCAATGTTCATAATAGAGAGGCGTATATTTTTTAATGAAAATAGTATTCTATTGGTTTGTCGTGAAATATTGTTTAAAACATGAAACATTACATATTTAAACAAAATTTAAAACGGTTATCAAAAAATATCAACTTTTACCCTAATAATTAAAATCAACCACCACACTGACGAATTCTTTCTGAATTCGTTGCACCGCACTAATACTCTCCCTTGATTATAGTAATATTTAACGACAGTATCATCGCTACAAACATTAAATGTTATCATTTATTGATAAATCCGTAATTAAATGAATTTTAATTGTAATATATAAGAGTTGTACAATATATCTACCTTAGTAGTTCATAGAGATTCGATTCCAAACTTCGTTCATAGCGGTTTAAAAGGTAAAACATATTAATTACATCAATAATTCGTTATTCCGCTAGACCCATTTTATTTTATTATAACATAACATAATATTTATTTAGATTTTTGACTCTTAGCTATTGGTAAAGCGACATACACAACTGGGCGCGACATGGCGGTATATCATATTTCATATGGTACTGTTGGTATTTCCATAGGTTCGATATTTCTAAGTATAATGTAAAAATTTCGATGTTATAGTCGATAGTTTTAAATATTCGATATCGGCGTTAATATTTTCCTGTTCGTCAGCGATATTCCAGAAATTAAATTACTTCCAAAATAATTTAACAAGAGAGCAAGGTCATAAGAGTCGTTCAGGGTAAAAATTTTTTTTGTGAAGCAGTGAAATGGGTTACTAAGTGTATATACAGTAATCTTTCAATATCTGGTGCGGTTTTGCTATTTGTAGACGCGAATATTTATTGTTAGAGTGGCGTCAATGTGTCATTGTGACTTGGTAATCCACCCTGTATTTGAAATAGCGTGAGGTTTTATATGTATAAATAATTTGTTTAACAAAATATATATCACATTTTTAATTGATCGCAGACTATATCGCTTCGTAATATTTATAAAAATGTTTCGTTTGAGGGTTTCTTATGACATTATAAAATGACAGACTAATTTCAATTTCTGGAGAGCAATCATACCTTGGAATGTTATATTTTTCCTTTAAAAATTAGTAAGATATTATTTCTGCTGAAATTTTAAAAATTTTAGGTCCATTTGTATCGGAATTAAGGAGCGGAGGGAGGCAATGGTCAAACCGTGTTTGAGTACCCAATTTACATCCTGTTCAATTTTCCTACAAATATTTTAAAATGTTATCTAGTTCAAAATAGGTACGTGGATTAATAAGATGCGGCACAATACCAAATTACAAATTACTATGTCATATATTGGTCGCATAGTTTCTGAGAAAATCGACTGTGACAGATGAATAGAAGATGGACGGACACATGATTCTTAAAACGGTTCTATTTTATAATTTATTTACAAGGGTTTAATTTTATAATTTCTATTTTATATGGATCCAAAGGGTTATTAAGGTAGCTCTAAAATTTATAAATTCGTGTAATTAATTTCAGGAAATTCATGAAATCATTTTATTTCAATTAAGGTGTAATAGACCTACAATTTTTGAAGTGTATGTACACATGAATTTCAAAATAAGGAAGGCGACTAGCTTCCCATACGCCTCGGAATGTCTTTTTAAAAATGCTATTCACATTTTCGTACATATTTTATGTGTTATCTGTTACAACACATATAGAGTAATAAGGTCAATTACTACGCCAAATTACTAGTAGAATCGAGTAGAAATTTTAAGCTCTAACATTAGTAGAATAAGTAAATAGTGTGTGAAAGATGGTGCTCACTCTTATACGCAAAAGAAAAGTATGCCCGATCTATCAATTGTAATAAGTTTGGTTCAATTGTTTGAATTAGAAATTGCTTACAGATGAAAGTCCTGCTTATAACCTGTTTCTTGTTCCTCATCGCCGCCGCTGAAGTTCAATGGGATGAAAGCGGCGCGTACCGGTTGGTCGAAACTGAGCCTGTAAAATATGAGTACCGATATATCGTACCACCATCGGTCGTGTACCGACCACCGATCCCCGCTACGTACAACTACAAATTGGTCAAGCCTATGGTTCTACGAGACTACGCGCCTTTCATTTATTCTTATAAACAGATTGCTTTTTGAAAAAGTACGCACCGATCTAATTTATCTATTAATTAAATAGTTTTTATATTGTTTCGTTCTTTCTATTATTTTCCTATATTGCTCCTTTCGTTATTTTTTATTCATCCCATTTCATTATTCACAAACAGTTATAAACATTTATCACTTAGATAAAAGTAAATAATGATTATTCGACTTGTAATATTTTGTGATTAGTGTAATTAATTGGTAATTATGAATAATCGTAGATAAAATAAATAAATAATAAGGAAATTGTTATGGTTGTTTTGAGTTTATTAGATAAAGATCAAAATACGTAAATCAATACATAGCTTATAATACGTAGCTTGTTAGCATTGTAGCCAGAGTGTTAGCTGACGAATATGTCAAAAGTACTCGCATACCTAGGCAAAAATGTGTGGAGAAAATGATAAGATTTGAAGAAGTGAAAAAAGCATGTGAGACCGCAACGCTTGGCGCTCCATCCTCTCTGACTACGCCGTTAGGGATACAGCGTGAAGATATGCATGTATGTATGTATATAGCATACGGAGGAAAGATTGACGAAAGAAATACACAAAGTGAGTGCTGCTTACTCCTGACTTAAGCTTGAGTTAAGGCTGACTTATGAAATTCAAATAACTCGAATATTCATGGATGTATATCACAAAGGCATTATACACATTGGTATAAATACATGTCTATAGCATGTGAATGACTGCTACATCATATTAGAGATGTACAGAAATTGTGATATATGCGAAGTTTTGGTCGATATTACGAATAACTTACTCACTCTTATACGCAAAAGAATAAGTGTGCGTATTACATTTAAGTCAACCGAACTGGAGAAATAATATTCATACATGTTATTTTTTTTTATGTTTAGTACCTGGGCGGCTTACTGTCTTTTAGGTTTGATTGCATATCAAAAAGAATAATAAAACAAAGTCTGACTAAAATGCGGGATCCGAACTGGCGCTCTTCAGGCTGGTAGACCTACGCCCTAGCCACTGTACTGTTGAAAAGGTATTTTGCGAAAATACTAATCACATTTGGCGGGCAAGTTTTCAAGTTTTAAGCTTGTGAATACAAAGAAAACGAATTTTCCCAGAATTGAGACCTAACTAGATCGATTTTTCATCTCTGTAAATTTTTAAACTGTAAATTTTATCGAAATCGATTGAGCCGTTTTCGAGAACGCGATTACAAACATAAAAATTTTGCTCGTATTATAGCGTAGACATAGTATAGGATTTATTTACAGAAAATTTTTGAATTTCAGTGTTGTCATTGGCTGATTACGTAACATAAGCCTGTTATCATAAACTAAATATCAATGAAAAAAAAGACGAATTGCTAAATCCGGTTCAGTTCCCACGCACGAAATCGTTTATTTTCTGGGTGTTCCCAAAACGCTTTGTTAATGATCTTTACGCAACTTAATGGACAGTTCCGTCTGAGGTTTCAATAGATTTCCGTTACAATAATTTCAGATTTAGGTAGAACCAACGAATTCTCCATCATTTATTTAAAAATGTACTATAACGAAATAATTATAATAGAATCAGCCTCAGCATAAAGCAATATTCGTGTCTGTAGATAGGTTCAACGCCAAGCAATTTAAAATGAGAGAAGAGATTTTACAGAAAATTATATTAAAAAGACTTATTTACCAAAAAAAAAGTCAAAATAACCAGTTCGTCACTTTGACTCTTATACATAGAACTCTTCGATTATTTAATGAACCTATCTTTCAGTTAGTTTATGAATATATATGCTAATATTACAAGAGAGAGAGCGGATTATATTAGTTTGTTTATATGTGAAGGGTAATCTCCGGAACCACTGCATCTATTTGAAAGTTTTTTTGCACCATTTTAAAGGTACATTATTCAAGATGGACATAGGCTATGTATTATGTAAATTAATCCGGGCGAAGTCAGAACGGGCTGCTAGTAGTCGAATAAACTGTAAAATAGCGGACTTTGAAATAGATGAAGGGGTTTGGTGTTCACTAGCGTAGTGAATTTGCAAAATAACTTTTTCACTCAGAGATCAAAAAGTTCTAGTGCACTTATGAGACTAGAGTATCGTTAGATAGGTTTTATGAAATGATATAGAGGTTTCAAAGAGACTTTTCTGTTTAAGTCAATAGTTGGTGAGATATGTGATTATTAGTCGTGTGTGCGCTTAGGTTTACTATTAGGGTTGGCACACTTTGGTTACGATACCTTAAAAACATAATATTATGTCGTATGTCGACGTATGTATGTATCTCGGCAATGATCATTTATTTGTTCCGGCTTTTGGTTATTAAATAATACTTATTATATTTTTGTTATATCATAGTTTGATAAAGAAAATTAAAAAGCCGTTCAAGTAATGAAAAGGAGATTAGTGTGATCATAATGGATTTCGTAATTAAAACTTTTTCGTTGTATGTTGTTTTGTATAAAAGGCAATCTAAGCCGTTCGAATTTTAATTTTCTTGTTAACTTCCAAAGAAAAACCCAAATAAGGTCTGTTCTTTTTTTCATTTTAATTTAAAAAATGTCTATATACGAGTATATGTGATTATTAAAATTAATTACAACTAATTCATAGTAGTGTCACAAATTTAAAATCCCTAAAAAAATAACTACAAGTTATTAACATTGCACGGATTAAATAAATGGTACTATAAAATTCACAGATGAAGATTGCGATTCTTGTCTTGGCAGTCATTGGCGTTGCGTATGCAGGATTTCCTGAGGTCACCGAATGGAGAGCTGTATACGGGAAATACCCAATCGACTACGTCGTACCCGCAGTGGTGCCAAAATACGATTCACCTGTCTACTACAAGTATGAACTGCCGTTAGTCTACAAATACAATAGTTATGACCCCGAATACTTTTATAAATTGTATGGATATTACCCGGAATATTAGTTGGTGGTATAAATAAAGGATTAAATATAATGTATTGTGTATTTTAATTTTTAAAACTTCTGTAATGATCTGAAAGAGAGAGAAAAATGTACCTTTGAAATATTTATCTTTTCACACAGATCATAAAAAATATTCCTGTGTTTTTTTAAGGTATGCTCTCGTTTGCTATTTTAAAAAGCCAAGGTTTACAATACGTATTATTTAAGGTTCTGTAGAAATGTATAACAAAGCCGAAGATAAATTAAAATAGACCTGCCAAGTGTGTATCGGATCACACAAAGTGAAGGTTAGCGTAATCAGAATTCAGAATACATAACGATACCGTGAAAAATTTCTGCGGTCGCTGAGTGTGTAACCGAAAATATTCCAGATGTCAACAAGTGAATAAATTCAAAATAATTCTAATTTAATGTGATTTATAAATTCTACCATCTTGTGTGGCCGTGGCTCATCGTAAGCCGTGGTCTCATGCAACTAGCAAACAACTCAATCAAACAATTTGCTTGAGACCACGGCCGATGCAACTCGGTTTAAACGTCAAGCCAAAATAAAAGGTAATCGCGTTACTTTCCCGTTTTCGACATTTTGTAATAAAGTTTTATATAAGTTCTACTATTTAAGTTTTTCAGATTTTTCCACTTCATACTTGAAAAAGTAGAAGGGAGAGACATACTTTTACGATTTTAGAAGCGCATGTCAAAGTAATATTGGCTTAAATAAAAAAGCTACTTTGAAGCCTTTATATCATTTTTAAGACCTATCTAGCGATTCCACACGCTTATGTGTGCAATGTTTTTCTATATGAAACAAGTCGTGCGTATAACAGTTTATTATGTACATATACATATATAAATGCGATCTCTTAGAAATATGTGCAATGTCACTCTTGCGGATAAAATAAGAAATGAAGAGATACGCAGTATGATAGGGTTGCACGACAGTTTTATTGTAAAAATGAAGATAGGAATGCTAAGATGATTCGGGCACATGGAAAGAATGAGTGATGAAAGACTGACGAAGAAAATCTATAGAGCAGAAAAAGAGAAGCCAAAGAAGAACAAGGCTGACTTATAAAGTTGAAATAGCTAAAGTGTTAGCCAACGGAAATGTCAAAAGCACTCGCATACTTAGGCGAAAAAATGTAAGGAGAATGATGAGATTTGAGGAAGCGAAAGAAGTATGTAAGGACCGCGACGCTTGGCGCTCTGGCCTCTCTGACTACCCCGTTAGGGATACGGCGGGAAGATATGTATGATGTATATACATATACACGAATATACCCTCGCCTTATTAATGTAACGTAATAATACTGCGACAAAGATACCTACATCTCAATGTGTACTGGAATGTTCTCATCCCTCAGTTACATAATATATGAAGTGCCAAAACTAATTTCGCAAAATTTCACTTCACCATTCTGTAACGGTTTATACTATATGTTTATTTATTGGTTAAAGGATACATGCAACACATCTTCAGCTGTATCCCTAACAGGGTAGTCAAAGAGTACGGAACGCCAAGTATCGCGGTCTTCAAATACTTCTTTTGCTTCATCAAATCTCATCATTCTCATCAAGAATTGGAACAGATTATACAGACGATGCGCTAGCACTGTAGGCATTGGTTAATTTTATTTTAAACTCTTTTGTGTAAAACTAGTGACCCGTTCCGACTTCACCTGGGTTTAATACATAAAATATTTATCTCATGTCCATCTAGAATAATGTATCTTTGAAATAGGGTGCAGTGGTTCTGGAAGTACTCTCCACATACACACAAATTCGCGAAATTTGCTCTCTCTGTAATATTACTAACTTTTACCCGCGTTGTGGCGACTTACAATAAAGGCGATAGTATAAAAACTTTCTCCATAAAATAATACATATACATGCCTATTTTCATGGTGATCAGTCAAAAGGTGTTGGAGTTCAATGATTACATAATATACAGGGTTAATCGAAAAATACTAATATGCAATTTATTATTTAATTATTTTATTTACTTTTGTTCCCCAAACGACTTTTAATAATTCATAGGTCTTTTCTTTCATACAAAAATAACTATACATTAAATAGATACATATCATCACGCCGTATCCCTAATGGGGTAGTCAGAGAGGACGGAGCGCTGAGCGTCACGGTTCTTACATACTTCTTTCGCTTCCTCAAATCTTATCATTTTCCTCACACATTTTCGCCTAAGTATGCGACACTGTCGTTGGCTAACACTTTAAGAAAAAAGGAGGAAGTACCTACTCGATTCGTCTGTACATATGTATGTATTTGTTATTTGTTCTTTGCTCATGAACCGATTTCAACGATTCTTTTTGCCTTGGGTTCAGTATAGCTCCATGGTGGTCCCCTTTATTTACATTGGTATTGTACTTTGAACTTAGAAAATACTCCAAATAATTCCTCAACGGTTTATATATTTTAATGATTCTTCTATATTCTGTTCCAGAAATGATAATAATTTTCGAAAACCCCAGTCAAAAGCAAAAAATATATAATAACTTTTGTCGACGACCGTGTAGATAAATAAACGGAGAAGATAAATAATTACAAGTTTATTGTATAAAAACTATTCGTGATTTTGAATTAACAATTTGTTTAATAACATAACATATGACTATTGTCTATAACGTCTCGCTTCGCATTGACCACCCAAGTGACCCGTGGCCGTTGAATTCTTTATTTTACAACGACGTGAGCATGAGTGCGTACACGCACATATGCAAGACGTTAACATATTGCCACCCCAGCAACGATGCTTTGGTCCATTATTGGCAGCGGACACAGGCGGTTGTAAGCGCGCCGCAGAGTACCCGAGGCGGTGAGCACGTCGGCTACGCGCGCCACTCCGTCGGAGCTGGGATGCAGGTGTGTCACGCGCCCCAGCAGCCATCGGTTAGGGGGCAGACGGTCGTCCTTGACCACCACCATCTCGTTCAGTTTGAGTTGTCCTCCTTGTTTACGCCATTTCTGTCTTTTTTGCAGCTCTGTAATATATTCTTTATAAAATCTATTCCAGAAATGACCCTTTAATTGTTGAGTTCTCATATATCGAGTAAGCGTCGGTATGGCAGCAATATCATTGACCTGAGGGGAAGGTAGCACTGTTAAGGTTCGTCCAATCAAGCAATGTGATGGAGTAAGGGCTGTAAAATCAGATGGATCTGACGACATTGGAGTGAGAGGCCTAGAGTTCAAGATTGCCTCAATCTGTACTAGTACCGTATTCATTTCTTCGTATGTTAAATTTGCTAAAGAAAGTACCCTTTTTAAGTGATGCTTTACACTCTTTACGGAACCCTCAGCTAATCCATTAAAATGAGGACTGTACGCTGGTGAAAAATTAAAATTTATTGATAACTCGGCAGCTTGAGAACCTATGTAATCACAATTAAGCTTTAGAAATTTTGATAACTCTTTGCACGCGCCTACAAAACATTTGCCATTATCGGAGAAAATGTTTACAGGCTTCCCCCTGCGGGCAACAAATCTGTTTAACCCAGCTAAGAAAGTTTCGCTACTTAAATCGGTCACGAGTTCTATATGAACTGCTTTAATTGCTAAACAAGTAAATATGCAAAGGTAGGATTTCATTAATTTACTACCTCTACCCTTCCGGTTTAATATCAAGACTGGTCCTGCGTAGTCTACCGCAGTATTAATAAATGGATAATCAGCATGAAGACGCTGTTTAGGAAGATTACCCATTATTGGTTGTCTGATTCTTACTGAAAATCGACAACATTTTATACATTCGTGTACAATTTTTCTTGCAATATTTCTACCGCCAATAATCCAAAGTTTATGACGTATGGTAGCTAGCAATAGTTGCGGTCCGGCATGCATGAGTAATTTGTGATAGTGTCTGAAAATGAGTACTGATATATGATGTGATGAGTGGAGTAAAATTTGATGTTTAGTGTCGTAGTCATAAAGAAAATTAGAAAGTCTACCTCCAACCCGTAACAATGCGTCATCGTTATTAAAAAATGGATTTAAATTAATTATATTATTTTTATTTGGTAATGGTTTTTTATTTTTTAATAATTTATATTCGTTTTTAAAGTTTTCTCGCTGAGCAAATCTACATAATGAAATTAATGATGAATTTAGTTCAAAAATTTTAAAATAACCAGAGCGTTTATTATTCGGAAAAAAATAGTTATTTATAAATCGATGTACACAGACAATAATACGTTGTAATTTACTAAAATTAGAAAAACGCCTAATGAACTCCGAATAATAAATCACATAATCTACACCCTTTGTTGTTAAATGACACTGAACCTTGAATTCTGGCAAATCGATTTCCTTTGGACGTGCTGGTTGTATGAGCCACTGTATCTCGTCCTGTAATAAAAATGGCGGACCTGACCACCACAAGTTGGAATTTTTTATTTGCTTAGTGTCAGCACCACGAGATCCTATATCAGCAGGATTTAAATCAGTTGGCACATAACGCCATGAACACTGTTCAGACTTATCAGCTATTTCCTGGATCCTGTTGAACACAAAAGGTTTCAATAAATGTACTTTATGTGACTTTATCCAACCTAGTACAACTGTTGAATCACACCAAAATGTACAACTGTTTATTTGTAATCTGAGCGAAGATTTGACCTTTTCAGCTAGTCGCGCAGATAGTACAGCGCCACATAATTCTAGTCTTGGCACTGTAGTTGGTTTTAAGGGAACTACTTTGCTCTTTGAAGTCACCAAATGTACTGTAATATTGCCATTTTTCGAAACAGATCTTATATATATACACGCACAGTAGGCTTGTGTCGATGCGTCACTAAAAGTATGCATTTCAATTGCTACAGGATGTTCACAAAGTATACATCTAGGAATTTTTATTTCATTTATGTGAAGTAAGGAATTCACAAATTTATTGCAATCATTTTGAATTTCAGAAGGAATATCCTCATCCCATGTAATTTTGGACGCCCATAATTTTTGCAAAATTATTTTTGCTGTTAGTATGCAGGGGTTTATTAAACCTAATGGATCAAAAATTTGCGATATGACAGACAGGACACCACGTTTATTAATGTGTTCGGTTTTGACAATATTGACTGAGAATAGCAGTTCATCTCTTCTACAAGTCCAAAGCAAGCCTAAGGTCTTTGAACATTCATTGTTGCTTAAATTAAGTAACTCATCACTGCTATTATCAACAATAAACTGATTTATAATGTGTGGGTTGTTGGAGTACCATTTTCGGAGATAAAATTTGCCACTCTCTAGTTGTTTTATTACGCCATTACATATGTCTACCAGTTTCTTTTCAGAGTTTGCTCCTGTGATAAGGTCATCTACATAAAAATCGTGCTGTATCACTTCAGCAACGGAGTTATCGGAACACTCTCTGCCCAACTGCGTTAAACATCTGGTAGCGAGGTAAGGGGCTGACGCAGTGCCGTAAGTAACTGTATTGAGTTTATATTGTTTTAGTTCTTCGTTAGGTTCGATTCGCCACAATATCTGCTGTAACTGACGTTGTTCTAGATTGACCTTGACCATTCTATACATTTTAACAACATCTGCAGTAACGACGAACTTGTGTTGACGCATTCTGATTAAAATAGTAATTAAATCATCTTGAACAGTGGAACCAATCATTTGGATATTATTAAACGAAATGCCGGTCGTCGTCACTGCAGATGCATCAAAAACAACTCGTAATTTTGTAGATAAACTCGTTTCGCGAACAACACCGTGATGTGGTAAAATGTAAGTATGTGTATCGTTCTTAGGATTTGTGTTCACTGACATGTGACCCATAGCAATGTACTCTTTTATGAACTTGCAATAATGTTTTTTAAATAATGTGTCCTTTCTAAATCTACGTTCTAGAGACAAGAATCTTAACAATGCTTGTTGATAAGAATTGCCTAATATATCGGGTGACTCCTTCATGGGAATCGTAACTACAAAACTGCCATCTGAATCGCGTGTTGTATTTTTAATGAAGCTTTGTTCACAGTTTTGCTCCTCCTTGGATATTTGTTTTCGAGGATTGACTGTTTCAAATTCAAAAAATTGAGATAATTGTTTATGTAATTGTTCGTCATAATCATGTTTTAGTACTAAATGGTTACAGTGGACTGTATTTGTATTATGTAATGTTTGTATAGGGCCAGATATTAACCAACCCAGTTTCGTTTTTGTTAATGTAGGCATGTTTTTACCCAGTGAAATGTTATTGGAGCACAGTACACTCCAAAAAATGTCAGCTCCGAGGAGTACATCAATTTGAGAAGGCGCATAGAATGTTGGATCAGCTAATGTAATGCTGTGTGGAATGTTTAATGTCGTACAATCAATTCGAGTAGTGGGTGACAACTAAGTGATGCGTGGAACAATGAAACATGTAATGTTTTCGTTGTAGGAATTAATTAAAGATGAGATATTGATCTCACATCGTTTGGATAAGCGTGAAGTTTGAAAATTCAACCCTTCGACTAATGACGACGTCAGTGGTTGGTAAATTCAGCTTAGCATGTAAAGTGTTAGTAATGAAGCTGGAAGTGCTTCCATTATCTAATAAAGCGCGCGCCGTGTGCTTCTTACCACTTCGGTCAGTTATTTGAATTAAAGCTGTAGACAAAAGCACACAGCCATTATGTATTGCTGATAGTACAACATTATCAGAATTATTATTGTTAAGGGTTTTAAGATTTTTAGTTTCAGGTTGCTGCGGAGACGGCGGCGATGGTGTTGGTGGTGATGGTGTGGTGCAGAGAACTACACTGCCACTAGAAGTGGTGGGAGCAACGCTACTAGGTGCAGGTGAGTCATTAGGATGTAATAAGCTATTATGAGGCTTATTGCAAATACGACATAAGCCCAGTCGGCATTCCTTTACAGAATGACCCTGCCGCAGACAGTTTAAGCACAACCTAAGGTACTTAGCCTTTTGTATTTTGACCTCTAAAGGATATAATTTAAATTTAGGACAACGATAAATCGCGTGATCGGTCTTACATAATGGACATACATAAGTTTGACCTGAAAGAGATTGTGATCTAACGACTAATGATTTTTGTCGAATCTGATACGATATATCGCTATGTCTGCGTTTATTATGAGCTTCCTGTATTGTCTCTAATAAATCGGAACGGTTTTTTAAAAATTCATTAAATTCTTTCAGTGTAGGTAAGTCCTTTAATGTGTTACGATATATTTCCCATTCACGACCTGTAACTGAATCCAATTTACTAGAGACGATATGTATAATGAGTATATCCCAGTGTTCTGTAGGTAGTTTTAGTGTATTCAGAGCTCTGATGTTTCCGTTAATTGTGTCTATAATATTGCGCAAAGCCTTGGAGGATTCCTTAACTAATGGTTGTATATCAAAGATTGCCTGTATGTGATTGTTCACAAGAAGTCTTTTATTGTTGTATCGATCGCAAAGCAATTCCCAGGCAACATCATAGTTTTCAGCTGAGAAATCAAGGGAGCGAATTATTAAAGCCGCACTGTCCTTCAAAGCTGCACGCAGGTAATGAAATTTATTTATTTTTGGAATGGAGCTGTCTGAATGTATAAGTGATTGTAAAGTATCATGAAATTCCAACCAGTCCTGATAGTTACCGGAAAAGCTAGGCAAATGTATGGTGGGAAGCTTAAGTTTCGGACCACTACCTTGCGCAGTACCAGAACCCGAGACCGACCCGTCGCAGCCCGCAGAATGTTGGCCGGTCAATACTGCTCGAGCCGCAGCGATCGCGCCGAAATATTGGTTCTCAAAGTTTTCGCGCTCTTTGTACTGGTCATCTGGAACTTCACATAAAGATTCTATATCAGTTTGTGTGTTATCAAAATCAATGTAAAGCTCTTCAATTTTTGATAAACGAATATTAAGTTCGTTAATTTGTATTTTACTTAAGACTGCAACTTTCAGCAGTTTCCAAATAATTTTTAAATTGAGTAAGCTTAGTTTTATAGGTTGCACGTCTTTTTACAAAGGTCTTTAAATCCATAATGTAATTAATAAAGATTGTCTTAATACTGTAACTTTATGTTTTAGATGCTTGTTTTATTTGGAATAGATAAAAACAATAAAATAATATTAAGTGTAAATACTTAAATTTGTAAATTATGAAGCGAAGCGAGGGTTTGCGTAAAAGAATGCAGTGCAAAATGCAAACAAGCCGAGCAGTCGGACGACACCAGCGACTCTTAATTCTTGCTTGTAGCTATAAGCGTTAAGCGAAAGCGAAGCTGCGACCGCGCACTATACAGCGCTCGATGACTGACGACCGCAAGTAAATTTACTGAAATGCACAATTGTATTATGATTAACGTAAAAATAAATACGGTTTACCTTAGTGGCATCTAGTTCTTTAGGACCTCTGAAGAATCAAAAATAATGAAATAATTGTAAAATATAATGTAAAGAATTAAAGAATTTAAAGGAATATGTCTATTAAGAAGTTAAAAGTAATAAAAATACAATTACTTTTATATTTTGTTATGTAGGTAGATAAAAAACAGATAGTAATTAACTGTTTAGAAAAGCAATTAAATAATGATTGTAACGACCTCACAAGTTTAACACTACTCCCTCAGGTTCTCACGTGCTTGCCTTCCGAAGTAGGGTTCTGGATATTATGATGTAACGCTGTAAATCTTCTCTTCAATCTCCACGTAACGGTCGTTCGTAGTCCTTAGGCACGCTGGTTAGAATCCGGTTCGTTTAGGAACATTTTATGACGACGACCGTGTAGATAAATAAACGGAGAAGATAAATAATTACAAGTTTATTGTATAAAAACTATTCGTGATTTCGAATTAACAATTTGTTTAATAACATAACATAAGACTATTGTCTATAACGTCTCGCTTCGCATTGACCACCCAAGTGACCCGCGGCCGTTGAATTCTTTATTTTACAACGACGTGAGCATGAGTGCGTACACGCACATATGCCAGGCGTTAACAACTTTTTAAAAATGAAAACGCACCGACTATAAAATAAAAACACTGTGAAATACAAACAATATAGGATAAAGGCAACTTCATACATATACCTAAATAATTAAAGTTCACAGTTACTGAAGCCGTGCCAAACCGTTAAATAGCAACCGAAAGTATGCTAGTGTCGTAAGTTTGGCACTAATTTAGTAACTGAGAAATTTAATTTAATAGGCATTTGTATACATAAAAATTTATTTTTGTCCTTAAATTTTGATTAGAAAAGGATAATTATTTCATACATACATATCTTCACGCTGTATTCCTAACGGGATAGTCAGAGAGAATGAAACGCCAAGCGTCGCGAACCTTACATACTTCTTTTAATTCCTCAAATCTTATCATTTTCTTCACAGATTTTCGTCTAGGTATGCGAGTGCTTTTGACATTTCCGTCGGCTAACACTCTAGGTAATTACTTCGTACTGTTTAATGTCTTTATTAAAGCTATTTCATTAAATAAATGTTATCTCGACACTTGATGCATTATTCATTTGGAATGGGAAATAATAATAATGCGCCAGACAATACATACCAATTATCTGATCTTAAACTAGGATATTCCCTGTGCTATGAGAACCAGACGACGACTACTGGGGGCGTCTCCCAGTACACCCAAACCCGAGACAATCTAGAAAAGTTCATTTTCTAATTTGACCCGACCGGGATTCGAACCCGGAACCTTCCGCGCTTGAGTTAACGTCTAAACCACTACGCCAATTAGGTCGACCATTACATTACATTACATAGGCACACAAATGGTGCGAAGGTACATAATACATTATATTTTACTAGGTGATGCCCGCGACTTCGTCCACGTGTTTTATTTTTAATGTAGCCTATGTTCTTCCCTTATGGGTTTCATCTATCTCCATACCAAATTTCGGTATGGCATGGCATAACGGTATAGCAGCCCATAAAATACGAACAAACAAACAATTATTATATTAAATCAATATAATAGATTATGTACGTAAATGTGAAACAAATTTTGAATACATTGAATTACTATTAATTGTATTTTTATTACACGGATGTAGTATATTATACACAAGTTTTAATGAAAAAATAATTAACATTATTTAACCACAGAAGTCTTAATTTAAAATAGATTATTGAATAAATTAGAAAATTAGATAACTAATTATCAACATGAAGGTTTAGTTACTGTTTTGTTCCATAATCATATAAAAGCAGTGACTGATTTACATATTTCATCATTACTTTTTTGTTGTGAAAGGAGAAACAACAACCAAGGTAAGCAATAATAAACACTAGGTTATTATAAAAAAATAAAAAATAAAAATAAAAATTATATTTATAACATTGGAATTCATTCCAAAATAAAAAAAAGATCCATTTGTTTATTTAATAATTAATTTAATTTAATAACTTTTAATAATTTTTTTTTATTTGCTGTGAGATAATAATTTGTTCGCGATCCGAAAATCAAACGTTTAATTTTTAAATTTTGTCTCTTAAATTGTTCTATTAAAAAGTTAGACATTTCAAAGATTTACTTTAACTAATGTTAGTGTACTAAATGTGTTGTGATAAATTCCGGTATTGATGGTAACGACGACACAGTATGTACAGTCAGGATCAGAAGTAATAGGTTAAAATATATTGTGATCATATACAGGTTTAATTTCAAAATACTAATAACCTCTTAGCGCAAAATTCCTGTCAACATACCTAACAACTTTTGTTCTACGACTTTTTTTAAAAGTCAATACGTTCCTCAAAAAATATTTGTTAAGTTTTGTTGTACTGTCTGAAACGTAATCACTCTGTACGTATTTCCAATGGGTAGTGCAAGAGCACCGGGTCTCAGCGCCGCGTTGCGCGTGTGCCGCTTCAGCGACTGGGTAGTAGGTGCCATTTTCAGAAACATTTAATATATTTTTATTTTTTTACGAAAGAAAAAACTTATGAATTTTTGAATGTCGTAAAACAAAAGTTATTGGGGATAATGTTTAGTACAAAATATTAAGAGGTTATTAGTATTTTTAAATTAACCCTGTATAACAAAAAAGGATGATTTGATTAAGTTGACAATTGCCTTGTATACACACATACATAATTATGTATATTATTTAAACAGATTGGAACAAGAACGGATTGAACGTATTAGGTTCCAAATTCTTACGGCATATAATTTTATGTAATAGTTATAGGTACCTACAAATTTATGTTACACTATAAAATATGGGCAAAATTTGATGTCGTCTTAAGTATTTAAAAAAATGTATGACACTCATTTGTGATTAATAGGCATGCCTATCTTTTTTAAGTTTCAAGTGATAAATTCCTAAAATATTTAGCTATATTCCGCTCACACTCCAAAAACCACCAATCGACACGTGTTTCGCCTCTCAACGAAGCATCCTCAGGATATAACAGAGATAGGATTCGGTCAGCTAACCAGCACCTGCTGCTGTGCTGTGCGGTGTCAATTGGTGGTTTTTGTAGTTTGAGCGGAATATAGCTAAATATTTTAGGAATTTATCACATGAGATGGATTTCCGCAAAGTAACGCCTGAGTCTATACAATATTTTTTAAGTTTATTTTGATGAACTGTTTTTGATAGTGACTGTACAATAATGTTTTCTTTGGGTATTAGAATATAATATGTACTGAATTCATTTTAAATGCATTTTTTTTTCAGACGATGAAATCCGTAGTGTTTCTTCTTGGAGTATTCTTGGTGGCAAGTTGTTTGGCTGAAAACGCTGGCCAAATAACTAAAGTAGATTTTCCTAAAAATGAAGAAACCCACGCCAAAAGTCTTCAAAAGGATTCTTCTGATGAGTTTACTGGTCTAGAGGGAGAGGGTATTCTCTATGGAGACAAACCTGAAGTACAAGCAAATCCTGATCTAAATCCTGAATCTAGCAGTGAATTACCACCTGAAAGTCAAGGACCCAGAGGAAAACGAAGCTTCTTCCTTGCACCTCGTCCAATTGTACGTTACTACCCTTATGTGTATCCACGTTACTACCCTTACTACTACAAGTATCTCCTGGTGTGAAAACAGATAACGATCTTGTACTCGTATTTATGAAATGAAAAAAGATTTGCAATGTTATCATGTTTTTTCTTTCTTATAACATTCACAGTAACGATAATAAAAAAATAATTTGTGGGCTACGATTGATTTCACATGACTTGTATTCTATCAGAATGTAAAATTCAAATGTTTCGATCTACCTTCTATTCAACATACTGGAATATACTTGAGGGGAAGATCCACAAATTTTACAGACTTGCAATTTTTCTTTTAGGAGAAATGTTATTCATATTTTCAATTTATTTATAGCTACGTTACTTACTTCAGTAACAAGCAGTAACGCACATTTATCATATTTCACTAACGTATACATACTTGTAGTTTTTTATTTTTATAATAATGCGCCAGACAATACACACCAATCATCTGATCTCAAACTAGGGTATTCCCTGTGCTATGAGAACCAGACGACGACTACTGAGGGCGTCTCCCAGTACACCCATATTCGAGACAATCTAGAAAAGTTCATTTTCTAATTTGATCCGAACGGGAATCGAACCCGGAACCTTCCGCGCTTGGTTAACAACCACTGCGCCATCTAGGTCGACAAGTTACATTCTTAATGGAGATATAAAGTGAGAACGGATTGCAAAGTATTCTGCCTCTTATATCTCCTTTCACTTCCTCAAATCTCATCATTTTTCTCATATTATATTACCGGGGTATGTAAGTCCTTTTGACATTTTCTTCGGGTAACACTCAGTCCATTTCATCTTTATAAATTAAGTTTCGAAAATATTATCATCACAGTCCCTTTAAAATCGTCTTATAGGCTAAAACTAACGATCGATCGTCAAACAACAGAGTTATTTGATCGTTATTATCTTCTTCTTCAGATTTACTGTTTTAATTATATAGTTATAATTTTAAGAGCTAGAACCAAGATGGCAAAAACAGAACTTCTTATATTTCGTAATGTCTATTCGTCCCTCTACGTGTAGTTATGCCATGTGTGATTTATTTCGTCATTTATATATCTACTAACCTATCTGATATAAACGTAATCTAGTAACCCAAGCCCAGGAATGAAATATTTACAAAAATTTCAATACCGGGTGTTTTGATTCAAAATATTTTATAATTTGTTGAGTTTATTTTCTATTTTCTTTGAAATTTCTAAGTAACTCAAAGATAATGCGTGGGAAACACATGTTATTCACACATTCTTTCTGTAAGCATGAACATCTAAACGCTTCTTTTTATAAAGTGACACATACAATGTTGGGTATATAATATTTAGGTATATAGTAATTTGACGACCTCGATAGCGCAGTGGTTCAGGTGTTAAACTATAGCGCGGAAGGTTCCGGGTTCGATTCCCGGTCGGGTCAATTTAGGAAACGACGACTTTACTAGATTGTCTCGGGTCTGGGTGTACTGGGAACGCCCTTAATAGTTGTCCTCTGGTTCTCATAGTACAGGGAATGCCCTAGTTTGTGATTTATTTATTATTATAGTAACTGTAAAAGTTCTCACATGTAAATAATCGAAGGTAGTGGTACAGTATTTTATTTCCACCAAATCTACTTACTGCGAACAGCTATGTAACGATATTGAGAAAATTTCGATAGATCATCTTGGGTCGTATTCCGTAGAGACCAAAACAGCCGTTATTTCAAAAGTTTTATGTATATTGTATATAGCATCCGGAATGTTTTGTAGTTCGATCAATCAATAGAAGGGTTTAGAGATATAATAGGGAAGGAAACTCGGACAAACGCATTCCGAAGTTGATATTATGTTGCAATAGAAATAGTTATTTCTACTAGAAGGGAGAAGGTCATATGAAAATAGAGAGATTATTCCTATTTATACAAATAATAAATTAATTTGTTATATACTTAAAACGATTCAAACGATAAAGTTTAAATTAAAAATTAAAAAAAACTCCGACACAGAAATCCGTACAAAATAATTTCCGTTTTTTTACTAAAGGACTGGACCTGCTAAGTACATAAAATAAAATTCAACAACACGAAATAGTTGGTTGGTATCATTGTTTCGTTACGAAGGTAGGTAGTTACTATAGTAGTAACTACCTACCTAGTACCTCTAGTATGTATTCTTTGGATGCAACCTATCTTATTTCAACGTCTTTGTCCGAAATTGCTATGGAACCTATTGGTCATATTTGCATTACTTTAGGTGGATTCGCTTTCATCCATTTCATCGCAATTCAAAATGCCAAAAAAGTCAATTTACGTCTAAGTATATATACACAGAGTACCTGGGCGATCGAGCTCCTTGCAGGATTGCAGGATTCGAATACACGCACTTTAGCGTCCTAGACCTATGTTTTAAACACTGTGCTATTTATAAAGTAAACTCTCTTGCGAAATTATCAATCAATACCAATAACCAGTTCTAAGTGCATGAAAACAGAAAACTATTTTACCATAATAAAGTCCTAGCTAGATCGATTTTCGCCCCCTTAAATCATTATTTTGTAAATTTCATAAAAATCGTTAGAACCATTTTCGAGAAGATGATTACAAATATATTTTCAAATATTACCCTTATAATATTCGATATCTTTCAGGTTTGATCGTGGCAGGATTCGAACCCGCACACTTCGGCGTGATACCACTGCGCTATTGCGAAGGTAGACTATGTTGCAGGAAGAGTTTATAAGTGTAGAAATTTTAAATGTGTGAAAACATAGAGAAAACGATTTTTCCCAGAATTGAGACCTAGCTAGATCGATATTTTGCCCCCGTAAACCTCTACATTGTTAATTTCATCTAAATCACTAGAGCCATTTCGGAAAACGCGATTACAAATTCTATTACAATCGGATAAGGTAAACTGTGATGCGAAATTAAAAGAGTTCTAGAAGTTTATACTTGAGAAGTTTTAAGCGAATAAAAACACGGAGAAAACTAATTTCCTCAAAATTGAGACCTAACTAGATAGATTTTTCGCCTCCGTGAACTCCTATATTGTAAATTTCATCGTAATCATTACAGTTGTTTTCAAGAATGCAATTACTAACATACACGTACAGATATACATGAGACGAACTTCTTAGCATTCCATGGATTCACCGTGCGGGTGCCGGGTCCATCGTGTGGCAGAGAGAGAAACTCCGAGCAGATCCCGAGACGATACGGGAGTAGGTTTAAGGGGCCCCTTTCTGACGTACATGAACAATCACCTTCACTACTCATGTTTCTCTCCCTGCCCAGCCAAATCTGGTATGAACCTGCTAATGCAGCTTTAGATACTCGTTCTAGTGTAGAACTTACTGCAGTTCTCTACAGGCCAAGATCTTTCAGCAGGTTATAGACAGATTTTGCTGGTATACCTCTCGCTCCCACTTCTACAACGTATAGATTAACTACACAACCGTTTTTAATTAATTCATTTACAATGTCATAATATTTGTTGTGTTTCATTATGTGTATACACAAATATTGCTCGTAAAATAGTACAGGATACAGTTTGTTATAGAGTTTAATTTTCGAACTTTCACATAATTATCATTTTAAATAAAATTATTCTGAAGAAATACAGATGACGTTCGGTTAAGAGCTAAATCGTCTACTCATAACTCCATAACTCTTATTAGTATTGGAAACAGCTGGTTCGGGGTGGCGGCCTGAATATTAATTATTAATTAACCAAACTCCCACTGATTTACTGAGATTAAGCCCTATCCGTAAAGATTCCTTAAGGGTTAATTCCATTAGCATTTGCTTATGTAAATATTCTCAAATCGCTTACATTTCATAGCCGTTTATACATAGCAATTCTCATTTTTGTTTATTATGAATTATTGCGAACAAAATAAGCAATGCAGAGATACGCAGTATGACAGGGTGGCACGACAGTGTTATTGTAAAAATGAAGAAAGGTTCGGCTACATAGAAAGAATGAGCGATGAATGACTGAAGAAGAAAATCTACATAGCGAAAGTGAGTGGTAAAAAAAGCCAAGGAAGACCAAGGCTGACTTACGAAAATCAAATAGCCAGAGTGTTAATCGACGGAAACGTCAAAACCACTCGCATACTTAGGCGAAAATGTGTGAAGAGAATGATGAGATTCGAGGAAGCGAAAGAACTATGTAAGGACCGCGACGCTTGGCGCTTCGTTCTCTCTGACTACCCCGTTATAGATACGGAGTGAAGATATGTATGTATATATGAATTATTACTATTATGCTTAGATAGTTTGAGGACCTAGAAAGAATGGGTGATTAAAGACCGATGAAGAAAATTTACTGAGCGAAAGCGACTAAAGAAGCCGAGGAAGATCAAGGCAGACTTACGAAGACCAAATAGCCAGAGCGTTGGCTGAAGGAAATGGTAAAAGCACTCGCATATCTAGGCAATAATGTGTGAGGAGAGTGATGAGATTTGAGGAAGTGAAAGAAGTATGTAAGGACCGCGAAGCTTGGCGCTCCATTCTCTCTATCTGTTTGAGGATACAGGGTGAAGATATGTATGTATGAATTTTGCTCTAGGTAGGACCTAAACCTTATGGTTCCATGATAGTAGTGCCTGAGACATCTGTCTGGGACTGTCACGTATGCGATTTCCCTGCTGATTTCTTTAAATATACTTATCGCGAATAAAGCCTACATCGGATTGAACCGGCTGGAGTGAAGTTGTATCTGCTCTTGCCGGGGGGATGGGGACAGATCACAGGGGGATGTAAGACAGAAAATAAAATTAACCCCTAACTGAAAAAAGGGATGTTATAACTTTGACACTGTAGTTTATTTGTCTTATTTATCTATCTATGCATTTTTCTATAGCATTGTCGTTGATAAAAGGTTTTTTGTTTGAGAGCTGTAGTTTTCAAAAATGTTCATAGCTGTTTAGCGGAAATTAGAGCAGATTATATTTTTGTATCTGAGGTTTTTATATCTTATGTATTTATAAACCCCAGATACAAAACATAATCTGTTATAACAAATCTGGGGTTTTTGTATTTTTTTTTTTATTTTGTCCCATGATTTTAGGCCAGTTATTCATAATTTGAAATTTATTATGAAACTAACTGCCTATTTTTCATAACGAGTCTTATCCAAAATACATGTATATGTAAATACTTTCGATGAATATAAAAATAGAAGTCTTAAGCTTTCTGTTTGCAAAGTAGTAGAAAAATATAAATATCTTCTTCATTTTATACAACATTCCCAGCGAACGATTCCAACGACATCAGTGTGACATGTCTAAACAAATATACGTATTTCATGTTTTACCACGATACGCATCATGTCGTGTGTTTTTTTTGTTTTTCGTTTTCACCGGCCGGAAAAAGATATGATACTTTCTAGGTAAAGTTCTACGTAAATTTTCTAATTATGGAACGGAATGATATACAAAAGTATCAAACGCAAGCTGCGCTTATAATCTGTAATGATTATTCGAAGTTCAAGCTCAATACCAGTGAAATTTAAATGAAACCTCGTAAGAACCATTTCAAACAAAAAAAAAAAATTAATCGGTCCACAAGTGACGAGGTTATCTAACATATGTACATAAAAATATATACAGAGGAACATATAAGCTCCTCCTTTTTTTGAAGTTAGTTGATACATATACAGACGAACATAGAACCTCATCTAAAGCTTTTCAGTTTCGTTATTTGTTCATTTAATTTCTTATTAAAAAGTTTTTTATCAGCAATAACACCTACCCAAATGAATCGTATTTACATTTGTATTTTTATACCGAATTTTTGATTTTTTGTGTTTCTTTTTTAAAATAAAGAATTTTGTTTGTGTAGTATATATAATATTATAATGTTTCAATTTTTAAGATAAACTTATGAAAAGAATTCTTGTACCTACGACTTATCGATATATAAAATATCTACAAGTACATCACTTTTTCGTCCAGTACGTGACGTCACAGTACAATTAAGCATACAGTATTCTATCTTCATACAAACGCTCTCAAACGACGCGCTCGAAATCTCGGCATTTTTCGACATACGACAGTCGCGAGTGCGCCGCGGTTGTCGTCGTAAGGTATGAGACGTTCCCGTTCATTTACTGACTAAATATTATGTCAATCAAGTTTACGAGCATAATGTTCAGTGTATGGATGTTTGAATACATCTATATCGAAACCGGAAATATTTCTCTGTTGCTAATTTGTAGGAAATATATTATCATAATGATCTAGTTAATTTATTTATGATTTTTAATTATACTCCACACAAAATGCATTTTTTTTGTCCATTTCCACCATACTAACTCACAAACTTTTGAAACTAGATATAAAATACTAGTAAAATTATATAAATAAAAACGTAATAAATTTGCAATAATATAAAATGAAAAGATAATATGTCAATTTAATATAGTACCGATTATCAAATACGTAACTCAAGAAAAACATTCAGTCCAAGTCAGTAGCCCTATTGCGTGTTTACGTACCAAACGACTGTAGGTAATTATCTCTAGGACACTGCCGAGATAGAATACTGTATGCTTACTTGTACTGTGGTGACGTTACCGTGCCGCCCGCTTGCGCCCCATTCTTCTAGCATTGACAGACCAGTTTGCTTAGAAATTCGCAAACATTTCTTGTCTTGTAGGCTACTTTGTCTGTGGCTGGTCCGTTAGCGCGATGGCAGAGACTAAGCCGGGGTTCGATCCCCAATCAGGCCAATTTAGGAAACGAACTTTTGTAAATTGGTTTGGAGTCTGGATGCTACAGACAGCTCCACCGATTCGTTGTGTGTTACACATAATATAAAGCCTACAGCTCACTTTGGAGTCACACTGTTTATGTAATGTTCTGAGTTATTATTATTATTATTTTAGAGCCTGACGACAAGTACAAGTCGGTGATGTAATGTGGCTGTCAATTTGTAATCGGCAATTTATGTGTAGTAGAGCCATGCTGCATTGCAGCACGAATTGGGCCGGTTTGTCCGGTAAAATACCACCCTCTCACAGAATATTGGCGTGATATAACAGCATCTGCTGCTGTGGTAATCCGTTCGCTGAGTGAGAGTGCCGGCGGCCTATTTCCCCTTTACCTACTTTAAAGACTGTAAACGCACCCGTGATGCCTCGGATGTTGCGGGTGTCCTGGGGCGGCGGTGGTCACTTTCCATTAGGTGACTCGCTTGCTTTGGAGGGGGCTTGCTTTGCCCCATCCTTTTAATAAAAAAAAAATTAAAATAATGAATATTTAGTGGTATGTGTCTTTAATTAATTAATTAATTATGTAATGCGACGAAGGTTTTTACGAATCTAAGAATAGGAAATGACATGAAGTATATGTCTATATATATAACTTCATACCACTTCATACCACTTCACACACACAAGATGGACAACACGATACAGGATGGACGGAATATTTAGACACAAAAAATAACAAATCCACTTCTAGCAATAGATATTTAGAATTACAGATGGTAAAGCGAAATCAGATAATAACTGTTGCTAATCCATTAATAAAGTCCCCTTAAAAAGCCAAAATTCCTCGGCAGACTTGCATATGATGCGTGGGAAGGTAAATAGCTGACACACTCTATAAGGGTCCCATAACCAAAGGCTGCCAACGGGATAGCCTATGCCATCACCCCGTTTGTCGCTCCGTCCTACCTTTAACAGGCTGTATGTCTTGAACCGTATATAGGTAGGTTAAAATTTTGACAGAATACATAATAATATAGCGGATATCCTAAAGACAAAAAAAAAGTTAAGGGGTCCCCATATAAAACGTATTTAATATTTTTTTATGCTTTTGCTCTATCGAAAACACGGCAATATGTATATAAGCATCAAACTTAGTGTGATTATAATGCAAGCTCTAAAGTAAAACAACAAACGATAAAAAACAAAAATTATGAAAACCGGACAAGCGTGAGTCAGGCTTGTGCTAAGGATCTAAATCTGAACTAAACATATTCTGTAGTAGTAGTACGTTTATTCAAATTTACCAAATTGCGAGGTAGTTTTGAACGTCAAATCTAACTTGCTTCGAAAAAAAACCTGCACACGCTGAAAAGAATCGACCAGAAACTCAGTCAGGTATCAAAGTATCTAAGTATTATACAATTGGTACTTGCTGTGCTCAGAGAGATTAATTTTTTTAGTTTGAACAAGCAAAACATATATTACATAGATTTAAATACATTTTGTACACAACAAGCCATACAAGCCACGTAAATAAATATAGAACATAAAGCAAAATGAAAAACGTTCAAAAGTGTCTTTCATGAACAGATAAGAATTGTACATTTTTATTTAAGCTTTTGGTGAATAAATATTAACAGGTTTCCATATCAAGTAAGCACACACTTACCTTTTGTAAGTTAGCAAGGGTTACGTAAGTGCCCTCATGGGCTATCTCTGCGAACTGTTGAGGTATAAAATGACCCTCCAAATGTGTTTGGATCTTAAGGGCCTTCTGACCTTACGGTCTTAACGTTTGTTAATAACGTTAGGAATCTGATGCTTGAATTTCAAACTAGAGTGCTACTGCAGGTAATGTTAAGACGTTATTTAGTCCTTGTCTTATTGTATTGGGGTTTTATTACAATGCAGACAAGATTTGGATGTCTGATATTACATCACGGTAGGTACGTGTAATCTTAAGTAGAGGTAACGAGTCCACTAAAGGTAACAACAAACGTTTTATTACCGTGAACGTGAATACCGTGACTATCTTTTCCGAGCTATTTTTGTCAGGAATACAGAGACCGTAGTGAGACAAAAAAATAGTTGTTCGATCGGAATTGTTTTAAAGTTCAGATACAACTGGCTCTTCCTCTAATTTATTGCGTGATTCGAGCTTTGTATTTAAAATACGAATCACAATGTTGTTGTAATTGACGACCTCTATGGTTTAGGCGTTGTATCTAAGCGCAGAAGGTTCCGGGTTCCATTCCCGGAAGGTTAAATTTAGGAAATAAACTTTTCTAGATTTTCTCGGGTCTAGATATACTTTGAGACGCCCCAGTTGTAGTAGTCGTCTGGTTCTCATAGCATAGGGAATGCCCTAGTTTGAGACCAGATGATCGGCGTATATTGTCTAGTGCATTATTATGTTATTATTATTATAATTTAAACTTTTAAACTTTCGCGTTGCATTATGTAATACCTAAAAAACGGGAAATTAACGCGATTACCTTTTATTTTGGCTTGACGTTTCTTGAAGGACGTTTCTTGACGTTTGCTTGAGACCACAGCCGATGCAATTCGGTCGATACGTCAAGGCAAAATAAAAGGTAATCGCGTTAATGTCCGTTTTTCAGATATTTCATTATTATAATTGTCTGGAGATTATTTATTTACTATATTGACCAGGCATTATACCTACATAAATTTAACTTCATGTGATATTATGTAAAATGGCAGATGTATAAATTGGGTATGAAATATTAGTAAGATTTGTTCCCATGAAGACTTATCTTAATTCCTTTCTATTCTTGGTTAGATAACTTAGCAAACGAAATTAGACAGAGTCGTCAAATCTAATATAATGCAACAAAATGAAGACAAATGACGTAGTTTTCTCAACAATATTATTACAGTCTAGTGAACTAACTTTATTAGAGACGAATTAGAATGATAAAATATTTAATATAAAAAGGCTTTATGCCCGGGTAATACGATATTATTAAATTAAGCTACTCGTAGGATACTATTGTGTCCTAGCAAACTAGTAATTAAATTAATGTTGACAAATTTTAATCTAATAGGTAGAGGCTTCGGAAGACAGAGGCTGGCAGCTTCTTCTGCCAAAGAATCAGTTTGGCTATTCAAAGAGGCAATGCTGTCAGTCTGCCGGGTACCTTAAGCAATGACAGCTTTCTAAGCGGCAACTTTTGAGGAAGTTTATTATTTAAGATATTGTGTAGTTTTAACTTTGTAAATATTACCGTACATATGTACTTTTTTGATATTAATAAATAAAAGCTAATAGTAAATTAAGATAGTTTCGGTTTGATCCCTTATTTAATTGATTTGCTCGTCACTGAACGTAATTAATTAATTCACAGAACGTAATGATTTAATCCATCAATTACTATAAAGACAACGAACATTAAAAAATCTTTTGCAAAAATCTAAGAATTAATCTACTGCAAATGATCAAATGTAATAATAGTTCGGTCGTTCAGACAGATTCAAGAACGTCGAAGTTGCTTAATCTGTTCGTAGTTCATTAATTCGGGAGCGCTTTATGTGAAAGCGACAAGGGCCTGCGCTAGATTTTTGCGGCCGATTGGAGAATCGGTTTTAGTCGTCTATCTATGGCGACCTCCAGAAGGATCACGATTCTCGATGTATTAACGAAATTTTGTTGCTATAAAGCTATCAAGCTGTTGTAGTTGTTAACTCGCCTTTCGCATGAAGCATGTGTTTCATCAGTGAAGGTAAGGAGTTAAGATCAGCAGCGCGATTCTCTAACGTAAATTAATCAAGTTCATTTCTAAATCCGCGGCGAAATTATCAACTGTGAACTGATATTCCCTAAAGTCGACAGAGATCTCTAAAATGCCGCCTTGATGAGTGCGGTGGCGAGTCGTACTATAGCAATTGAATTTTTGATGATTCGCTAAACATATAAATCTAATCTAAAGAAAACAAATATAATTTAACGTAATTATCTCAGAAGAAGTTACAATACACTAAGAAGAAATATCGACTGAGATGATTACTCTTAAAGCAATCCCCGATAAACTCGCATCCAAGATCACTTCACTCGTTCCTAGTAAACCAAAAACCAAAGTAGTAAACCAAATTATTTAGAGAATTTCATTTGAAGGCCAAGTGAATTCGAATGCGAAGTAGGGTGAATTGTCGCGCGAGTCTCGCTTGGACGATTCGAGTTTTAACAGAATTGTATGGCAGGTATTCCCAGATAATGAATTTGTTGTGAACGTGAGGCTGAGGTGAAGAAATTGGGTTGAGACGTGTAAAAAAGAATGTGAGCCTTTAACATTTGGATAACGAATAATGTGTTTTTTAAAATATTTTTGTTAATTTAAAAAAAAACTAAATAAAAACGTCATCGAGACATCATTTAGTTTAATTTTATTCAGTTCATATTTCCAACAAAAAAAATCGCAAAAAAACGCACAAATAGAATTGCGAAAGGAAATTTTATTTTTGGCTATTGTATTATATATTTCATTGTAATATAAAACTTTTTTCAGTACATACATATTTTAACCGTAATATATACAAACTTCCTCAAACTTGCCGCCTGGTATCGTAGACGTCCATAGCCTATGGTAACCGTATAACATCTGGCGGGCCGTATGCTTGTTTGCCACCTTTGTGGTATAAAAAAAGAAGAAAAGAAAGCTGAAAGCTTAGGGTGCCTAGCAGACTGACAGCATTACCCACCATTATCTCTTCGCTTCATTTAATTTTTAAATGATTATATTGTTTTAATAAGTCATTTATTTTTTCAAGTACATAGGAGGTGTTGATTTTTTATCGTTAAAGTGATATCTCACAATGTGATATTTCGAACATCTTGACCAATAATGAGGACATATTTATGGAAAGTCCTTTTCCTGTGTGGTAGAGCCAGTTGCAACATGAATTGGGCCGACTTGCTCGGTGAAATACCACCCTCTCACAGAATATCAACATCTATTGCTGTTGTGTTTCGTTCGGTCAGTGAAAGTGCCAGTGGCCTATCTCGCCCCTCCCCCTTCTTTCCTTAAAGGCCGGCAACGCACCCGTGATTCTCCGGATATAGCGAGTGACCATTGGCGGTGGTGATCACTTTCCATTAGGTGACACGCTTGCTCGTTTGGCCCCTTTTTTATAAAAAAAAAACTCCTGTAACAAATTTCATTAATTCGTGAAATGGGCGACGTTCTCTGTGCCTCAATTCTGAAAATATGTTGCCAATGCTTATGTAAACTTTAGCAACTTTAGTCCCAAATACAAACAAAAATATTAACTAAGAAGTTAGTAAGCAATTAAACCGGAATCCTTAAACCTACATGTAAATTTTCAGTCTCTATTACGCAGTACCAAAATGTATATATAGTATATATATGTACATATAGGTATAATTATAACTATATATTAACTTCTGGAGCGAATACGTTAGTAAAGATAAAGATTTCAATCGAAGTTGGCCAAATAATTTTAGAGATTAATGTCTAAACACCTTCGTGGCGTTGTTGTGCTCTATGTTTGATACAATAATACTATCAATGTGTTTTCTAAGTCATTTTGAACTTATTGAAGCTTTATAAGAATAATAATTATGTGCCAGATAATACACACCAATCATCAAATCTCAAATTAGGGCATTCCCTGAGCTGTGATAACCAGATGTGGACACTACTAGGGGCGTCTTCCAGTACAACCAGATCCGAATCGTTTGTTTCTTAAATTGAAACCTAGAACCTTCTGCGCTCGGATGCAATGTCTGAACCATTGCGCCATTTATAATGTTATAAGTTACAACAGCTATTTTCATCGTTTTTGGGATTCCAAAATTTACAGATCATTTATACGTTCATTTGTCTGTCTGTCCATGTGTCTGTTTGTTCATCTGACACATTCGATTTTCTTAGAAACTTTGAAATACAAATCCGATAGGCATAGCGATAGTATACTTTATTATTGCTATATGTATAATTATGGTATTATTGCGATACGTATGATAATTATTGCGGTTCGTATAATTATTCTTGCGATACGTATGTTTATTATTGCAAAACGTACAATTATTATTGCGATAAGTATAATTATTATCCATGTGTTTTGCACTAGTTAACGTTTTAAAATATTCATAAATAAATTGGTACATGTTACACATGAACTTGTATTGACTATTGGTACCCCGACGCGACGTGACGACATTTGGATATATTACTACTACTATTTATATTGAAACATCACAAATTTAAAGGGCTATTAGGTACATATTATTTTTTTACTTTTTGGAGGTTTTTTTTGAGTAGGGGTTTTTTAAATTTTTTATTTCCTTATTATAAGTATATTATTAAAGTGATAAATGTTTTTAATAGGTACTTGTTGCAAATTGAACTTAGGCATATTATTTAAACTTATTAAAGAAAAACTCGACTATAATAAAAAAAAGAGATATCAAGAAAGCGATATCAAGTATATATACATATATATAACTAATCAAATGTATATTATATATATATACAAATATTGTTCGTTTAATATAATAGCGGATTAAGAGTGAGGTAGCAGAACTCGCCTACTTAAATGTGTGAGGGCAGAGATGAGATTTGAATGGGCGAAAGAAGGATCTTTACGTCCTTCTTTCGTCTATTCAAATCTCACGATGCTTGGCGTTCCATAATCTCTTACTACCCCGTTAGTGATACAGTGAGAAGATATGTATCTATGTGTGTATGTTAGAGTGAGGTCAACACTCGATTGAATCGTCATTAATAGGTAATAGGTATTACAATACTTTAAAAAAGCCGATCAAGCGCGAGTTGGATTCGGGTTCCGAGAGTTCCATACCACCGCACAATATTAAATTCGTGTTATATAGGTATTTACAAAAGTAAACATGTTTTTTTCATTCAGTTCGGAATCTGGAATTTATTAGCACCCGACTCATGCTTGACTGCTTTTTATTATTTATTGTTTTACTTTAAAGTTTGCACTTTAGTCAGACCAAATTTGACTCTTGTATGTAATATGTATTGCCATTATTGTTGATGCGGTCCCGCCTTCGACGGCGAACTCGATGGAACCCCACTTCACTTAAAGGGTGGACTTTATCTTCAATAAAAGACGTGCGAAACAGTAACGCAGTTTATTTATTATTCTTTTGACTAATAACATAACATAACATAACTTCACGCTGTATCCCCAACGGGGTAGTCAGAGAGGACGGAGCGCCAGGAGTTGCGGTCCTTACACACCTCTTTCGCTTCCTCAAATCTCATCATTCTCCTCACACATTTTCGCCTAGGTATGCGAGTGCTTTTGATATTTCCGTCTGCTAACACTCTGGCTATTTGATCTTCATAAGTCAGCCTTGGTCTTCCTTGGCTTCTTTTACCACTCACTTTCGCTCTGTATATTTTCTTCGTCAGTCTTTCATCACTCATTCTTTCCATGTGCCCGAACCATCTAAGCATTCCTTTCTTCATTTTTACAATAACACTGTTGTGCGACCTGCGACTGTGTGTGTCATACTGCGTATCTCATCATTGCTTATCCTGTCAGCAAGCGTGACACCGCACATATTTCTGAGAGACCGCATCTCTACAGCATTTAACATACTTTCACTCGATTTTGGGCATATCCAGGCCTCACTACCGTACAACAAAGTTGGCACCAACATCGCATTGTGGATGGCCATTTTAGCAGTGTTAGATATATTCACACTACCCACTAATGCGGACAGAGCACCGTTCACTTTATTGCCAGCTGCTACCCGTCTCTCCACATCCAACTCACATCTTCCATCCCTCGAAAACGCACTCCCCAGGTACACAATTTCATTCACCTGTTCTAGACATTTTCCATTTACACAAATCACACATCTCGTTTGTACCGCTTCTCTTTCAAACACCAGAACCTTAGTTTTGTTCACATTCATTTTCAATCCTTTTACTTCACAATCTTCTTTCATGCACGTGACTAGTGTCTGCAACTCTGCTTCTGATGGTGCTATTAGCACAGCATCGTCAGCGTACAATAGACAGTTTACCACTGTGTCACCACATCCCATACCACTCATATTACCTTTCAATCTCTGGAGGCAACTGTCCAAATACAGCACGAATAGCCAGGCAGACATCACGCAGCCCTGTCTGACACCAGAACAGACTTCAAACCAGGGCGACATGTGCCCGTCTATCCTTACACAGGCTCTGTGGTCTCTATATAATGACCTCACAGCCTGCAGTAAGGAGCCCTCCACGCCATATTCAGGCAGAAGACTCCACAATTTCTTCCGCACTACTCTATCGAATGCTTTCTCTAGATCCACGAAAGCGCAGAAAACTTTCCGACCTAAAGCCAGAAACCTTCCCACGATAACGCGGAGCGAGAAAATCTGATCCATACAACCCCTACCGTTCCTGAATCCACCTTGCGCCTCCCACAAATATCTTTCTGAAACGCCTTTCATACGTTCAGTCAATACTTTAGTATAGACTTTACTCGCTAAGCTGACCAAGCTGATGGCCCTATAGCACGCACAGTCTAGGTAGGAACCTTTCCCTTTATATAGAGGTACTATGACTGCCGTGCGCCAGTCCTCTGGAACCTCCCCCTTCTGCCAACAAAGGTTGCAGAGTGCACAGAAGGCATCCCAGACCCTAGGACCACCATACTTGATCATCTCAGCAGTCACCTCATCATTTCCCGCAGCCTTTCCACATTTCAAACTTCTCAATCTCTTTCATACTAATGGCATCCTCCAGTCTCTGGCCCGAGTGTGGCGATTCATTAGAATCGCTCTCAGTATCTGAGACGGAGTCGCCACTCTCATACAGTTCTCCAAAGTATTCACTCCATCGCTGCAAAACATCCTTTTTATTTGTAAGCAGTTTGTTTTCTTTCGAACGCACTTTATTCATTCTGCAAGGTGCCGGACCACTTCGGTACTTACATACTTCTTTCCAAAATAATTTGGAATTTTCCTCGAAGTTGTCCGACAACTTGTTTTCATCTAACACCCTACACCTTTCACGCTTCTCTTTCACTAGTGCCTTCGTTTCTGCTTTCTGCAGCTTATACCTGTCTTTCATCAAATTTTTAATACCACAGTCATTAGTAGCAGGGTAGTCTCGCCATGCTTTCTTTTTCTTATACACAGCCACTTTCACCTCATCATCCCACCACACATCACGCTTTTTGCCGTTCCCAATCTTATTCATTCCACACACTTCTTTCGCAGCCTCAACCATACTATCCCTAAGGTTCTGCCAGCATTCTTCAACATCCTCGCTCAACACTTTCAATCTATCATCAAGCTTACTGGATAATACCCTTTCATATTCATTCCTGGTGGTCGCATCCTGCAGTTTCCAGCTTTTAATCCGGCTAACCTTCTCCCTTCTCCCTTCTCCGGCTAAGCTTCTTTTGACTAGTTTACACATATCTCTCTGTAAAGCATGTGGCATAAGGTGAGTGAGCCCTTTTTCACTTGTAGAAGTCTTCTTTGGTTCTTCTTTTTATGTTCTTCTTTTGCATTCGGAGGGCTTCACCCGACTGGTTCAAGAGGTCGGCGGCGGCTCGGTTTTTATATACTTTTCGACTAAAAATTAGGCCCTTCAAATGGCCCAAAATTTGCCCTATAAGAGGCCCTACTAATTATCCAATTAAGATTGATTGATTGTTCACCTCCCAGGGCACTGGGAGGCGAAGGAGATTCTGTTCTTTAGGTTTTGTCCTAACTAAACTAAAGATCCTCAAGTGACTTGCAGAACTTCTGCCAGTCAACTCTGTTGCCCATCCGTCGTGTCGGTTCACCAATGTTATGGCCAACACAACAAGTATGGGAAGATGTCGAGTGTTGGCGTCGTTCCTTGAAGCAGCTTGTTCTTTGCCTTTCTGAGTTTACGGCGCTTTTAGACGTCCTCTTTTGGACGGTTTTCTTGTCATTTTGGGTAAGATTAGCTTTAGGGGCTTACGTTGTGGGCTAGGGTTGTGAGGTAGGCGAGGCGGTCGTGGGCAATGGTTGGCCACTAGGTCTCATATCTAGTCTTTTCCGTGATATCTCTTTGGTAGTCTCGGGTGGTGGGGCTCTCCTGGGGGAAGGAAGACGCCGCTAATTACGTTATGTGGTAATGGCGGCGCCACTTTTTCTTCTCTCTTCCTGGGCTCCTTTCGGAACGCTTTGCATCTTCTGTCGTTGGCCGTATGTTGACCCCCACAGTTGGCACATGTTGAGGGGTCTGTCTTTGGTCGGGGGCATTCTGCTTCTAAGTGCTAACCTCCACATTGGACACACTTGATGGGTCGATAAGAATTTACTGAAGCGTGACCAAAGGCTTGACACCTATGGCATTGAGACGGCCCTTTTCGACCGCTTCATGATTCGACCACTATCCCAGGCAGGTTCAGCATCTCGTTGTATCCATATAAGCGAGATAGGTCTTCCTGTTCTACGTGGGCCAATTCCACAAAATAAGTAGTGGATGGCCTGCCTCTTCTAGGCGGGATGGCCCAGACGTGTTCGGTTTCATAACCTCGGTTTTGTAGTTCCTTGGTTATTTCGGACAAGGGGGCATCGTGTGATAAGCCATGAATTGCTACCTTAGTAGGTAGTTCTGACTGCGTGGCATACATGTAAAAATGGATACTGTGGTTTGCATTTCTTGCCTCGTCGAAGTGTCTGGATGATCCTGAACACGTCATCAGAGCGGGCAAGGAATCTATATCCAGATCCAAAGAGTTTTGCATTGGTTGGGTGTCCAATTTTCCTTTTAAGCTCAGCCAAGTGTTGAGGCCCGTTGGGGAGTTTGTCTACCACTATGGGCGGACAGGTCTTGGCCGGCCGCGTTGAGGTGGTGGGTGCTCCCTGCGTGTTGTTAGCACTCGTTGGCAGGTGTTGGCTTGTGGTTGGAGTCGCTTGGGTAGTAGTGACTCCAGCGTATGTTGTTGGGGTAGAACTAGCCGGCGGGTCTTCCGAGGGGGACATCGACCCTTCATAGGACTGTCTATTTCTCCCCACATCTGAACTAAGCGCGTATGATGTTGAGTCTTCTGGGCGGAGTGGTGAACGGTGCATCAAATGTTCCTCCATCGCGGGGGAGGAGGTAGCTGTCAACTCCAGTGATGTCATCGACTTTGGTCGAAAGAAGCGAAGATGATGAGGATGGTGATGGAGACGCCGGTGGTGGCAGTATCCTACGAGATAAGCTTTTAAGTCGATTGCACAGACTTAGGAGCTTTTGACAACGTCCAGTGGCCGTAGGGGAATTTTATTGTTGGACAGAAAAGGCCGTAGGGGAATTTTACTGTTGCAAAAAGGGATTTTTGCTGTTGGACAAACAGACGGACAACGAAGGTTCCGTTTTTCCGAGTGATGTACAGAACTCTGCAAACGCTCTTCTAGAAAATTGTTCAAATTAAGCACAATTTATTTGAGATGTTTAAACGTTCAATTATTTGATTTAACTCTTGCTGGTGATTAGATCTTCAATTGACATACGTTTAATTAAAAACGCTTCCAAAGTTTCGGGCTAAATGTCTAGGAAAAAGTCAAATTATTTTCCGTTTAAGCCCATTATTACTTATGACGTTAATATTTTTCACACAAAAACGGACAGAAAAAAACAGTGAATTTTCCTTTTTACTTTGTTTCCTAAGGTATTCAAATTGTGTACCAACTGCAAATTGTTATCAGACAGTTCGGTAGGCTGAGGATTCCGTTGGAATCCACTGTCGGCCACCGAAAGTTCTCATAATTAAATTAAAAGTTAGGCTGTGACTGCAATGAAAGAAACTTTGGGAAAACAGCTAGCTTAAAATGAACGAAGCGATGTCTTAATTTGCTAGCTTAGATGATGGTTTGGCCAGTAATGTGATTAAAGACGATTTAATTACTGTATTATGTACATTCAGGAGCGAAACGTTTTCATTTTAAACAGCTTTGCAGAATATTATTTTCAGATTAGAAAGCTTAATTCCCTCCTGCTGTTCCCTTTAAAGCGTAAACTGCCGAAAATATTTTCGTAACAACATTAAACAATCTGTCATCAGGCCAAATTTCATGATCTGTAGTTCTGTAGTACTTCTGTAGTTTCTGAGATTTTGTGATTAACAGTCAGTCAGTGAGTAAGTGGTTTATCGCTATTTTTTATAAACAGTAATATCTGTAATTCGAAATAAAACTTTACTAATGAAATAGTCACACTTATTTTATGTAATTAAAAGATATTTAAAATTAAAACTTGGGTGTGACATGGTTACAACATTTTTAATGAAAACTTAAAAACCTCCGAAAGTCACCCCAAGCCTCACTGTTGAGTATTCACTCGCCTGATTGACAAGCGATGAATCACAGCGGTCTCTAGCCAGTGACCATTTCCTCCATACCCCCCTTCAGTAAGGGCAGTCGATGCAGCAGAGGAAGCGGGTGTGCCTACTTTTCTTCTCTTTTGGGTTTTTACCGCCGCGCAAGCCTTTCCACGTAAAACGTGGTCCCCCAGTTTCTTCTAGGCGGCGCGTAAAGTGCGATGCGGAGCCGCTACACACGCTATAGCCTTATGACCAGGCTGACCGCAGCGATAATATTTATCAATGCGGTCCACATCCGATGAACAAGCAAGCATAACGTGGCCTTCCTGCAAAGATCTGAAGCAACGCAGGGGCCTCGACTCTAAAAGCTTGACGCTCGCCGAGACCCATCCCGCTAGTAGACGTTTCTCAAGAACCCTCTTAGCTGCCGCTACCAGGCAGCGTATGCTAACACTACAGAGGCCTGTGGGTGTTCTACGGACCTCACCCACTTTAACCTCCTCCAGCGGGCAACCCCGTCCCTTGCGACAGCTGCGGAGACAGGCTCGCATACTGCTATAACGTTACATAACCTCAATAATCGTAACAAATACCTTCATTACGCTACAAATATCTGCACTACAGTCACTTAATTATATACATCGTAGTTCTTTAGTGTAAAATTTAATATTACGTCACTTAATTATTTTTTCCATGAATAAGAACACTTTTACTAAAGCAAAACATAATAAGGTTGCTGCTGCGTGTAACTAAATCAAAATTAACATAATTTAAAGCTTTTGCCAAAGTGTGCAAAGAAAATTAAATGGATTTGCTGATTAATTAAAGGCCTTTACTCAAAACAAGTACCTGGAAGTCTTCGCTGAATCAGATAAACTTTTCCCTGAGGTCAATTTTCAGAGCAGTAAGTGTAGCTTCAAGAAACAAATGTTGAGCGATGAACGCCAGTAGAAAGGTAACTTTTATATGCTCGGAATGCTATTACGTCCTTTTTTATCTTTCATCATTCTTTACAACCACAAATTTAGATATAAAATGTGTCAACCGTATTCCATCTCTAACGTAATAGATTACGTCAGTTTTTCTTAATAAATAGGGGCGTTTTATTAGGTGCTTGTTCATCTTGAACTTTATAATTAGTGTCAGGATAGCAAGTCCAAATTTATTCATTGTAAAGTCTGTAACAGACGTTTTTCATAAACGATGGAAAACTTTACGTTTACATGACATTGTCTTAACATTCGGTGGCCGCCGCATTTTGAGCAGATTCACGCACGTCACGTATAACCACATTCATTTTGCGTTTAAGTGTAGTGACGAACACGTCAGTCATCATGGAAATTCAGAGATTGAGATGTGCTGTTATCGACGACGACGTTTAGAATATTGCGTATTATAAATAAAATCAAAAACAAACGTTTTTACAACTTTCGTCTATTTGTATGTTCGTTTGTTTAAGCTTAAATGGAAAAGTACCTAACGGATTTCAAAGCAAATTGATCTGTTTGAAAGATGGGGACGGGGAACTGAGTATAACATATAGAATAATATACTCAGTAATAATATAATATACTCAGACGTTTCACATAGCGCCATCTAGTCCTACAGTAAGCAGCACAGCGCTTATGTTATGGGTACTAGACAACTGATATACTACTTATATACTTTTTTTTGTAAATAAATACATATTATGCATAAACACCCAGACTCGGGCGGGAATCGAACCCGCAACCCCCGTTTACTTTCAGACGCGCTTAGCCGTTACGCCACGGAGATCGTCAAACAACTTATTATTATACTAATTAACGTATTAAACGTCTTAAACACCTAAACCAAGGGTAGACGAAAATACTTCATGGGCGTGTGATTGAGTGAGACGCCAACACTAGTTTCCATTCAAAGAGCAGAAACTACTAAACAAATTTCATGGTTCTGTACAAGAAATACAGAATTGTTTGTTATTAGTACAAAATATTGTTTAACACTTCTAATTTTTATATAGGCTATAATTATTTTATCATGTTACTATAATTTTACAAGTTAGTGTACAAAAAAAAAAGTATTATCTCTGGTCAACAAACTTATATCGAAATGAATATGTTAAACAAATCTATAATGTAAACTAGCTGTTGCCCGCGACTTCGTCCGCGTGGAATTTAAAAAAGTGGGCTATGTCGTTTCCCGTGGTTCAATCTTTTCACGCCGACATCAATTCGGTCAAATCAAAGTTAACAATTAGCTTTTTTCCACTGTCTTATTGTAGGGCTTTTATATGTGCACATGCTGGTGCCCGCGACTTCGTCTGCGTGAAAGTTGGTTTTATTACGCACCCTGTAACAGGCGAGTGACGAATTTAAAATTATCTTTAAATGACTTTTGATACTCGCAAGTGAATCAAAACCTATACAATATGGTAATACTTCCCATTGACCTAGAATTATGAAATTGAAAAAAAAAATGTAAGATGTAAATTTCCGTACTTTTTGATTGCGTTGACTTAGAAGCTTGATTTTTTAACAACTACAAGGGACTGCAGACAAGAATTTCATAATAATTTCAACTGGATACCTCCATGCGTTTATGATAAGAAGGATATTGACAGACAAAGACGGACGCACAGGCGAATAACCAAGTGATTCTATAAGGGTTCCTTTTTCCTTTTGTACGAAAGACTAAACATGACAGGTCACTGAATCTGTGAGATGAATCGCAATCTTAAATAAAAGTACACAAGGGGAAATCTTTCATCTAACAATGTGAATATTTTAGAGTGGTAGAGTCATGCTGCATTGCAGCACGAATTGGGCCGACTTGCCCGGTATCATATACCACCACCACCCTCTCAAAGAAACCGGCGTGAATTAACAGCACCTGTTATTGCTATTTCGTTCGGTGAGTGAGAGTGCCGGTGGCCATCCCCCACCTCCTTTCCTACCTTTACCTATTTCCCTAAAGGCCGGCAACCCGCCCGTGATTCCTTAGATGTTGCGGGTGTCCATGAGTGGTGGTGGTCACTCTCCATCAGGTGACCCGCATGCCCGTTCGCCCCCTCTTTTATAAAAAAAAAATTATCTAGTTGAATTCTAGTGTACCATCTTAGTATAAATTAAATATTTGATGACGATAAAAATTCCCGCTCTGTCCCGTCCCAGAAGTATTACCATATTGTATAGGTCATTGCTCGTAGTGCTACAATTAATTTTTAGTGCCCAGTACTTCAAAAGGAAAGAAGGAAACCTTGTAGAGTCACTTCGTCTGTCTGTCTGTTTGTCAAGACCCCTTTTTCAGGAACGAGTGAAGGTATCATATTGAAATTAATATCAAATATTTATATCTGCGATCTCTTGCTGCTGTAAAAAAATTAAGCTTCTGAATTATTGCGATCAAAAAATACACCTATGCCTTATAATTTGACATACGAAAGTAAATCAAAACCTGAAGGGCTCTTCCCATTGACCTCATCATCACATTTGGCAAGAAGCAAGGTTTCACACCATAAGTAAAGGAAAAAATCCGATAATTGTTAATTTGTAGTAATTTGCAGTTACATACTTACGTTTGCAGTGACTGATTCCATTCAAAGTTACCAGTCCTCTATTACAATTTTATAAATATCACACGGATCTCTCTGCGCACGGATCGAACTCATACTTGACTGATTTAATTCAAAATGTGTTGGTCTGTTGGTGCAGTGCTATTGAATTTATCTTTCGATAGTTTCGACAGTTTTGATTTTCGGCCAGCGGCCCTAGCGGTCAATTAGGATACGAACTTTTCTACATTGTTTCCAAAGTCAAAGTTAAATCAATTTATTAAAGTAAACCCGTTTACAAGTTCTTTTACAACATCACATCTAGCAGTTTGGAAAGAGAACGTGCACTGAGAATAATCGACAAGCAATTAAGTCAGGTATTTTATTTTCAACGTCTTTACGCGTTAAGTATATTTAAAATACAATATACATTCAAAAATTCAATAAATGCTACCAAATATTTCGTAATTTAAGTGTGTGAATGCTGGGTATTCCCACAGTTCTTCGTGTGGTTCACACAATTGATGTAGTTGTAACTCACAAATAGTTAAGCACATATGTATCACATCAAAATAGACTGCACTGTACGTTTATAGATGATAGAAGAGTCATCACTTTGTTTAACTTAATCGCTATAATATGAACTTGACAACGGTAATATATCATGATTCGTATTCGGTAATATATATATACATAAAGACCGCTCATGACTTCTACCACAGCATGACTCCGTTTATGAGAAATTGCGTCCACAAATCAGTACGTCTCTGCCCTCAGTCGGGTGGTGCGGTTGCCCGCTGCAACTTTAACCATTACTCAACACATCAGACCTCCATCAACAACACCGATACCGTTTTAAACAAACACTTCAAACCGACTAGGTCCTGTTATTGGACAAGTTTTGTCTATGAGTAAATGACCTGCGAGTGTGACACAGTGGTCAAAATACTGTTAATTATAAAATGTAACGGGAGCACTGATCACTATGAAACACGTTATCAATTCTTCATCACAACTGTTATGCACTTAACTATTCGACGGCTTCTCAATAACTGACCTCTTACACGACCAAAATCAGGCTTTTATGCAGCCCCACTACACGCAGGAATTCCATTCTACCCTCTTTCTTGTTACTAAAATGTTACATAATATCACATGTGGGTAATTTGTGTTTAAAATTAATGTGGAACTAACACTCGGCCTTTCCTGACAATACAAATTACGTCGTCGTAATAGCTTTTCTTGCGTACAATCTCGTACAACATTATAATTTCTATGCCCAAGAGATTTATTTATAAGATTCGAATCAAAATATTAAACGATTCAAATTAATAAAGGCAACAATACGTTTCTCATAAACTATTTTGTCGATACCAGATATGCAACAATCGTCCTAAACATCTATTAGGATGAAAACTATTGAGAATAAATGTCAGCACACGATGTATAAAAATATGAAAGTTCGCGTTAAAACAATTAACACTTTTAGCATCGGCCTTCCTAATTACTGATTACGCCCTCGTAATAGAATGGTTGGCAAGTAACGATTAAACATAAAAAAAAATATACTACTATATTTACAGATGCATAAAATTTAAATCGGTTTTTTTACCCACTAATCAAAAATTTGCTTTCTAATGGATCGGCATACCCTCAGATTTAAATAATGGAACGTTTTCTCTTTTGAGGAATAGTTTTATTTTCATGGTCAAATAAATTTATTCCAGAAACCCAGTTATAAAATATTCTGAACGTCACCCAATTCACCAACACTTGTATCACTTTCAAACAATTAATTTAGGTTGATGTAGCTGTGAAACTCACCTTTTACTTCAACTGAGATAGAAACCCTTTTATTGTCGCTGTAAGACACTTATTTCATTTGCGGGACACACCCTTTTATTTGCGGGACACACCCTTTTATTTGCGGGACACACCCTTTTATTTGCGGGACACACCCTTTTATTTGTAGACAGAATATACTCGCATAGTAATGTTCATGTATGGCCATTGGCACAAACCAAAGTCACAACTAAAACATTGCAGTGGCACAACAAGCAGAACAATGTCATCATACAATCAGAATGTATCAAATACATGTGTTAGGACTTTTACTGACGAACTAACGTCTATGAAATTTAATAACACAATGGTAAATAAATTTATTTGAATATTGAACAATATTAATAATTCCAATAATGTTAAATACCACCTGTTTTTTTTCTTACACTGATAAACCTTCTTCGCCATTGTCACTTTAAACAATGTGATGACAAGCAGAATAACCGCTCATTAGGCACGTGGTAAAATCACACTTCTGATATGTTAATTATAAAATGTAACGGGAGCACTGATCACTATGAACACGTTATCAATTCTTCATCACAACTATAATGCACTTGACTATTCGACGGCTTCTCAATAACTGACCTCTTACACGACCAAAATCAGGCTTTTATGCAGCCCAACTACACGCAGGAATTCCATTCTACCCTCTTTCTTGTTACTAAATGTTACATAATATCACATGTGAGTAATTTGTGATTAAAATTAATGTGGAACTAACAATACATATTTCACCAAAATGGTCACGCGCGTATTTTGGGGATTGAAATTAGACATATGCAAGAAATATAAGCGTCAAGGCTCGAGGTGTTCATCGTTGTTACTCGCATTCCTTTGATGAACTGCATATGTGACGTGTCCAAAATTGAAAGTAAAGTCAAAGTATTTAAAAAATATTAAAGGTAAAGGAGAGTTATGGAATCACCTACAGTCTGTTTCACTTCAGTCCTATTATGCAAAAAAAATTGTTTGTTATTCATTATTTTTGAGGTGCGATATTCATAACAATTTTAAAATAAAACGGATATTCTAAAATAAACTAATGTTTGTATGCATTCAAAACCACATTCAAAAATGTTTTTATGTGAAGTAATTTTCTTCTGAAACGTGTATTATATGATACATTACGTCTTGTTTAATTACTTAAATGAAACATGAAATCTTATCTACCTTTTTGGGAAACTGTAGTTTAAAACTCAAATGTTGGTTTTGAGGGTAGTTCAAATATATCGTCAATTTGTTAAACGACAAATTCAGGAATGTATGTAAGAATGTTAGAATGGTGTACAACTTATTATTTTATTATTTACTTTTCAAAAAATTTTTTAAAAAGTCTCCAAATATAACGCTCAGAAGAAAGTAAATAAATTGAAATCATCATAATTGAAGAAAAATCATTAAAATTGCGTTAAATGACATGTTTGTTTTAGATATAGCTCTGCGAGAAACTTCGTCCAGTGTTTCATAATTACACAGACCAGTAACATTTAGACAACGCTGATTAGCACACCTGCAACTGTCCATAGTTAAGTATTATATTACTTAAACGTAGAACAAGTTTACATCTCTCCGTATGTCAGCTCTCGAATATTCGACGTCCGATTTCGATGTGTTTCCAATCAGATCACAGCACATCATCCCCCATACTGAGATTTTGACATATCATTAACTATTAGAACATTTTATATTCAAATCACTTCCTTGTATTAGCGATGTCAAAGAATGCATGAAGCTACGCTAAACGTAACGGATATTAGATACCTACCGCCAATATCCGTTAAAAATCGTTTTTATTGATAAAATGTCTTAACATTATAGATATGAGTATGTAATCGAATCTTTAATTTATCATTAAAAATAAGTTTAAAATAAAAAGAATAAATGAATAGGGTTTGATTACCGGTAAATCAGTTCAGGATAAATTTCAAAAATTTTTCAAAATTTCAAGAAGTGTTCTAAAAACAATAATTTCTAAATTTTTTATGCAATTTTTTTGCTTTATTAGAAAATCACTGCCAATAAAAAATATTAGCAGACTTCTAGGTATTAACTTTAAAAATAGAGACAATAAACCAAAGAAACACTAAAAGTCATAACATTTATGTTACGACTTTCATAAATCTTAGTAAGGTACCTTTAGGTACTAAAATATTTTAGTGTGCACGAAATGTTAGTGCTAAGCATTGGATATGTTTTAGCTGTGACAAATAGTCTTGACTCGGTTTCGTAATGGTTTATAAGATATGTTAGGATTAGTATTGTGCTTGAAGATTGAGCCGTGAAATAAGTGGAAATATTACGTAGGTGCCTCAAATTTTAATATCTTCAGTAAAACCTTGTACCTAATCCATATAATCTATATAATTAAATAAAGCAGTGGCAATTGCGCGTCTGTACATTAAATTTATCAAAAAATGAGTGTGGCGATAAAAAAAAGTAACACAACACAAAAAAGCATTTTTGTCTGTCTGTGTGTCTGACGTGTGTACACGCTAATCTTCAAAACTACTGAATGGATTTTCTTGCGGTTGCACAGGTAGATTAAGCTCCGCTTGGAGCAACATTAAAGTTATGTTTCGTTGAAATTGGAAAAAAATAATTTTAAATTCGCCGCTCTCTTGTTATAGGGTGCATAATAAAACTGACTTACATTCGGACGAAGACGCGGCCACCAGCAAGTATCGCATAAAGATTTTGGCACTACAAATAAATTTTATTTATAATAGTATGTGTGGTTATGAAAGTAGTCAGATGCCTGTAGTTTCATAACTACAGGCATCAAAAAACTCTTCTGCAGCTGTTAAATTGAAGTCAGTTAAGACGTATATAACTCTAAGCATAAAACATAGCTGTTCATTAGTCCTTCAAATATTTAATGAGAGTCATAATATTGAGTAATGTTACAAAAAGGAGGGAGTGTCTTGATGTTGTTGTGAAGTTATTAGGAGGATAATGAAATTCACTAGGGGTTTTTTAAGAAGCCGTTACATAGATAAATTATGGCTATTTTTATCTGTGTAGATTATAATACAATTTATAATTTACTGTAATCGAGTGATATCACACCATTTATAATAATTTTTCAGATTTCAACTCGATTACGATTTTAAAAACCGAATCCGAAAGACAACCGCCAATTTATTTAAACAGAAATGAAGGTAGATATTTTTAAATAAATCTTTCGTTACGCATTTCGATATTTCTCTCTTAAACTATTTAGTAACTGATTTCGTGGCCCTACTTACATGTATACGGTAAATTCCCATTGCGTACCACATAAGCTCATTCGGGCATTCGACAAATTGTTTTTGTCAGTAGGCTTCAACTCGCGACAGTTTGTAGCAGGTTGACATGGGTCACACATCATTCTGACATGACCAAAAGCATTGTTTCAATGTCAAATATGACACTTCGTAATGTGCTTGCGTCCGATTCGATCAAAAGGAAAAACCATAAAACAAAGGCAGAGTCGTTGACAGGTAAATAAGTAATATTTGACTCTGTGTCTTTAAACGATAATTCAGTTTGGTTTAGGTTTAGACAATAAGAAATCAGTTTGTTTGAAAGGTGATTTAGATTAATTGTTACAACAGTTTATTCAAAAATGTTTCACAGGTACTATATATAAGTACTATAAAACCCTTGTAGATTTAAAAAACAGTGCGAAAAAAGTAAGGTAAAAGTAAACGATTTCAGCTATTTGATGCCGCATGCTTTTAATGTTTTTATCCAAACTATAAATACGAAAAAAAGAGAAACGCGTCGGTCTAATTTTCTAAAAAGGCAAATGGAATAAAGGCACATTCTTATTTACTGCTACGTAGCTATGTACTGTCCAATACGTACCAGCATAGACATAAAAATAACATTACATACATGTTTACAGATGTATGCACATCTAATCTACGTAAGCGCAGCGTATCCAAGCAGGCACGGGACATCCATTGATGTGAATATGGAAAATGTTATACTTTGTAATGATATTTTTTATATGTGTGCTGATTCGTTTAACTATACTTAAACAAGGGTTTATATTAAAATATAATACATAAAGTATTTGGAAATAAATTACTAAAAATATTTTGCAACAAATTTATTTTAAAAGACCTTACCTCTATAAAGACCTTCCATAATTGCTTTTAAATTACGGAACCCTGTAGAACAATATAGGTAAATGAATTTGTTGTAATATGTTGCAGTAAAAAATGAATTATTCAAAATAACTTTCAAAAAGAATGAAATCGACTTCATAATAAAAACATTGAAAACTAAATAGCAAAATAATTATCCTTTAGCAATCAAAACTCAAGTACGAAAATGACTTATTGTAATAAATATGATACAGATATTTATATTATAATTACAAACAGTTACGGAAATCGGTGCCAAGCATGTGTCAAGCCTACCAAACCAGTATACTTTCTGTTCACGTGTATTGGTTTCTCACCGACTTCAATAATTGTCATATTTAATTATATATATAACGGGTGATCCATTTCGAGTTTCCTACATTTAATTAAAGAAAAACACACAAAATGAAACATTGTCTTAGTAATTTTTTTGTTCATCAAATATTTAGTGTTATTCGTTAATTCTCGAAAACGATATCAGGCAAACGGCCACCTCTGGACATTCTGCAGCAGTTGATTCGTTTGAAGTAATTTTTGATAACTTTTTCATAAGTTGCGGGAGTTATCTCGACTATAACTTAGCGGATATTAGTTTTCAAGTGCTCCAACGCTGCAGGTTTGTTGGCATAGACTCTTCAGGAAACCCCACAAAAAAAATTCCAACGGCGTTAAATCGCATGATTTTGGCGGCCAGTTGACGTTACCGTAACGTGAAATAATGCGACCTCTGAATTTTTCACACAAACATCTAATGTTGAACGCGATGTGTGGCAAGTTGCGCCGTCTTGCTGCAACCACATGTTTTCCACATCAATTTCGTTAATTTCCTGCCAAAAATAATCGGTTATCATGCTCCTATATGCGCGTCTAATGTGCGCCTATATATGCGCTTATAACGCCACGATGATGCACATGGCTTACCCTATTTCCGATGCTTCCCAGTTTCCTCAAATTTTCTCACTACGTTGCAAATTGTTCGTTCAGTAGGCCGATTAAATTGATCATAATCTTCCCGTAAAAGTCGATATACAGTTCTTACATAATTGTTATTTCTATAGAACGACTGAATAATTTTAACACGTTGTGCAGTGGTTAACCGATGCATTTCGTAAATGTGTTGTTTCAAACTAACATTTGATGTTTCAAACAAGCGCTATTATTGGCAGCTCTCTAATTTATAGTGTTGTCAATATAGGAAACTAGAAATCACCCGTTATATATGTATGTATGTGTAAGCATTTGTGTCGTATTTATGAAGTTATTTTTGTACTTGAGTTGTGATTAGTTGATACATTTTGTAGTTTTCAGTGCATTTATTTTGAAATCTGTTTAATTTTTTTCTAAAAAAAATATTTATTTTTTGCGTTAAAATTTTTATTAAAAAGTTATTTATTTTTTGCTTTGGAGTGGCCTTGTCTTTAACAAATATCTAAGATCTACTTACAATTTTTTTCCAATTCTAGAACAACAAATTAAATAAGCTTAGATTTTCTGTGATACCACAGTGAATATAATCGCTAAACATACATTCAATAAAAGATTCCGATGATAAGAAAGGCTCCTCATTTTTCAAAGTCGATTAAAAATTCAGTTATCAAAGTCTAAATAAAGAGACATAGGCACTATAATTATCTTCAGTTTAATAAACTTGAAGTGATCTCATTTAGAAAGCAAGCGTTTATTTTCCGGTGAATTCCGTAGTGTCGGATGAGTGCCGGTCTGCTAACATAAACATGAGACGTGACAAGTGTGCACGTGACTTTAGTTATAGCAGTAATAAACATCTAATAAACAGTTTGACATGCAGTAAACTGGCGTAGTTTAATATAACATTCGGTACGTAAGAGTAAACGGGAAAAATGTTAGGGCGTGTGCATGCCAGGCCGAAAGTTTGCCAGATAACTTCCGAGTTAGTGTTTCGTTGTAGCACAAACAACTTTTTTTTACTGTTAGAAGTAGACAAGCCACGGACATCAAATCAGCAAATTGTGGTCATAAGTCAACCTTGATCTGACACTGAAGTACCCATAGACTTAGCATATATACTGGCGTATAGACGAATTTAGAGCTCGTTGACTCTTGACGATTTTTAATTTGTCAATGTCACCTATGGAATGAATGATTCCCTTGATTATTGCGATATGTAATATTACAATTACATAGAGAACACGTAACCATTATTGAAAAGTACAGTACTTCTTTGAAAGAAAACAGGAATAACACAAAATAATAAAATAAGCCAACAGTGTTCACCACAGCGTGACGATTTGTGACGACCTGTCGTTCGAAATGGGTTACAAAAGCGTCCCTTTTGGTGTCCCTTTCCGACTTGTGGCAATATCATAAAATATTAATTTCTCACTCGCAATCTTTGCGTGTCTATACGCCACGTTGACTATGGTACTTCAATAAACTTAGTATAGGTATTCCCTATACTAAGTTTATATAATTACCATAGTGAGCGTTGTCAAGACTATTAAGACATGTGAAACCATTGAACCGCTATCATACTGCCCGTTTATGTCAAATTATTACAATTATTAATTTTTGTTTAATCTATAAACTTAAAATATAAGTATGCAGAATTAGTAAGTTAACTTTACTGGTATAAAATATACAAAGACACTAATAGATGAAGGCGTGTGTTCAGATACTTTTAATTTATGTTGTTAGGTTGTAGAGGGCGTCATGTAAAATTCAATGACGATATCATAATTTTACATTTCAATTCTAAATGAAACCGAGTTTATATCGTGTTAGTACTTTAAAGGCTAACCTTTTTTATCCCAACGTATCGACCGGATTGCGCCGATCGTCGTCACGGGCAGACTAATGAGGATGAGCGTCGTCTTCGTAGTGTGCGGTTCCTGGCGACCCACACTTATTCATCGCATTTTTTAATTGTTATTATAGTCACTGTCGGTACTTCGACACACCACACTAATGACGTCTACACACTGGCGAAGTCGACTGGTTTTCCGGCTCCGGACACTCTAACTGATGATAGGATCCTATGATATTGATAAGCGGTACCCATATTCCCGGTTGAAATTAAGGTACTTTTTAATTTCAACCGCCTCTTGCAATTCTGGAATAATACTGTCGATCGGCGGAGAAGACCTGTGGCCGATGTAATTCAATCCAGTTATTGGGTCCTAAGTCCAGCAAGTGCTCGGCAATAGCTGACTTGCAGATCTGTTGTTTCCTGGTAGTCTGTTGTTGCCAGGAACCGCACACTACGAAGACTACGCTCAACTTCATCAGTATGCCCGTGACCATGATTGGTGCATTCCGGTCGAAATTTTGGGAAAAAAAGGTTCCCCATAAAAGTAATAACACGATATAGATCCGGTTTCATTTAGAATTAATTTTAAGATGTGTACAAGTCGTGAAAGTTTAAAAACATTGGTGTCATAATGTTTTAAGACTTGATAAATACAAGCAAAATATTAGATTAAACACCTTTAGCTAGCGATCAAGTGAGTTTCCATAGAAACCCTACTTGCAACGGCTACGCCTTTGGGAGGAAAGAACGGTAGGCTGAAAGTGCCGATTTTAAGAAATTGCAAAAAAACTCTGATGATGTGAAAGTTATTCGTTTCTACTTGCACACTGTTTATTCTGAAACGAAATTTTTTATTTATCGTCAGTTTTTGTTTATTTTTAACAGATTCAATTTTTTTAAACACGGCGAATCGACATAACTTGCGCCGGGTTATTCCTTCAGCGAGGGCATTCTTATCCCTTCATTAATTATAAAGAGTGCCTTCGTCTTCGTAAAATATAAGAACTTTTCTATAGAGGTACCTAGTGTGATATTAATTTTTTTTTGACAATTTTGAAATAGTTTTACGTGGGAGAGAAAGCAAAACGCAATATGTGCCGACTGCTTATATTCCCACAAAGATTTTACTACCTTTGTAGGAATATATATATATAATATATATATATATAATATATATAGACCGAGGCGTAAAATCATACTAAAGTGTAATAAATGTAACTTTTATTGACAAAATGGTAATCAGTAACTATTCAGCTACGCAATATACGTTTTGAAACTTAAATTGTTTATAAATTCTTCAAAATAATAACAAAAAACATGAAAGACAGAAATATCCAAATCGCCCCAACTCTCGGGGCGAATAGGATTATACACAACATATAACGAAATTAAAATTCTCTTAATACTATAAACTTTGGAATCATTGACAATATTTAAATAATGACTAATGACATCAATATTAATCTGTAGCACATAAATCACATATATACGGGCCTTTTTTCCCTCCCATATCAGCACATTTTTCGTGGCACCATTCTTGGCATGCACGGCACTGAATCCAATCCTCTGATGGTGAATGAATGAATTTTTCTGAGCAGTGAATACAATGCCAGTCTCTTTGTTTTGCAGATGAACCTTTGATTTTTATTCCAGGCGTTCTTTTATTCTTCTTCTTGTTCACATTTTCTTTATTATCAGTCTTCTTCTGTTTTTCCACAGCTTTTTTGTCAGTCTTAAGTTTTTTCTTAGCATCTTTTTCGAGAAGATTATTCTTACTCTGAGGTGATGTTAAATGCAAAATTGGTTTTGCAGTTTTACGACATTTCTTAGTTTCAGTTGATGGTTTTTTGTAAGGTGATGGAAGAATTTCTTTGATAACTCCAGAACTGCTGGGTAATTGGCCTGTAGTAGATGGCAATGAAACTGCATCTTTATCTTTTTCTGGCTGTACTGGCTCGCTACTTGGATTGCACCTGTTGTGTACTCATGGATTTCACTTGGAACTCCACAATGTCTAACTCTGCATCACCGATAAACTTGTGATCAGGTATTGCATTGACGTTTAATGGAAATATTCCAGTTTTTTCAAAGCCTTTTACAGCATTTCCAACAGTGGCAGCCTGGTTCCAAGCTTGTCTGAAGACTCTTCCGAAAACGACCTTTGTGATCCCTTGATTAGGATGAGCATGTTGCCATGATGTAGCTTGTTGGTGATAATATGATTTAAGCGGTTTAAAAAACGATACATCGAGTGGTTGTAATGCATGTGACGTGTGTGGAGGAAGAAGAACAAGCTCAATGTCTAAAGATTCACATAGATCTACCACTGAGTAGTTCGTGTGAGACGCTTGCCCATCTAAGATTAGAATCACTTTTCCTTGGCTACGGTAATGATTAAAATGTTGCAACCATAATTTAAAAGCTTCTTCATTTACCCAACCCTTTTCAGTCATAACAATTTCAGTACCTGGTGGCATACTAATGAGGAAATTATCTCGTTTGCGCACACCTTTAAACAGAACAAATGGAGGTATGTACTGACCTGTTGCGTTCCTACAGGCTAGGACGGTTACATTTTCACCTCGTTCAACATTAGTCACACTGACAACATCTTTTGCACCTTTTTGGGCTATAATGTTAGGTGGTCGATTATTAAGTGGAATCCCTGTTTCGTCAACATTGTATACGCATTCAGGTCTCCTCTTAAACTGGTCTTGTCTACTACTATTTCCAAAGTTTCGAAGAACTCGGCTACTTTTTCTCTTTTCATGCCATCAATCCTTGCTCTTGACAATGCTTCTGGTTTCCGAATAGTTAATTCCTTATTTCTTTCCATAAAGCGATGAAACCAGTCCTGAGCAGCCATTCTTACATTTCTGTTAAATTTGTGTTTAATTTTTTGACGTTCTGCGAACTCAAATGCATATTTACGAACCGCCTTGGCTGTAATTCCGAAGCCACGACTCTCTAAGTGCAGTAGACGGCCTGCCAAATTCTTTTCAGCATTCTCATCTAAAGCTGGCTGTCCACCACGTGATTTAATGACATGGAGAAAGAGACTCTTCTTTGCAAACTCGTGTATGGTAATTTGTAAATCTCAGCTGCTCGACGTAAGGTTAACTCTTTGGAGATAACCTTATTTACGGCTTCTCTCATTTTTTCTTGACACCATTCTCCCGCATTTGTCTTTCTTTTGTACGTGCGAACCATCTACAATAAAATAAAATGTATAAATATTCAGAAATACAAAAAAAAAACACTGAAAAAGTGATCCCATTCGCCCCCGATGACGTGATCCGAATAACCTCAAATTAATGACTTTTGAAATAAATATTTTACACATTAACCTATAACATTGTGCTCAAAAACTAAAATGTTTTCTTAAAAAGACTTCTTCTCAATCAATTTAAGTGTTATATTTCAAAGTTTTCACACAAATCCTTTGGGTGAAACAAAAAAACTGTAAGTACGTTCCTTAGATGAGCGCCAAAATTGTAACGCACAAAAACACCCGACTTGCTGGCAAGCAGCGCTGACACTGATTTACTAGTCGAATCAAAACACTGCCGATGGCGGTAGGTGCGGGGCGAAAGGGGGGGTCATAAGACGCCACTCGCTAGCATTCCGTTTCACGCGTTTAGAAAATATTAATGAATTTCTTATTTTGATCCGATTCACCCACTGATCCGATTCGTCTCGGTCTACCCTATATTCCCACAAAGTTGAATAGTCAGCTAAATGAAAGGAATTGTTATAAGGAACTTGTATAGTTTGTATAGCATTGGGTTAGCAATGAGGATGTTGCAGATATTTGCATCCACATTAGCAATCGCGGAACCTCCGCATTATTTTTATCACGATGAGAAATTGTGGGCGGGGTCAGTAAGCGGTACGTGTTAGGTGCATCTTTGGTGCTTTCGTTGATTAGCCAATTGGAATCTTCATTTAAGTCACTCAACGCACGCACTGGTGGCAAGAGCTGACACGTTTGTGTCGACGTGCTTAGGAGGACTTGTCACGCGGACGTTTTCTTGACAAGTGACAAGTGAATCTGCAACACCACCACCGACTCAAAGAGTAATTTGTGCTTATTTATTTGTCATTTGGATTTATTCGGAATTCATTTAATAATATCTGGAAAACTGTCTGAAAGCTGAAAAGGCCGCAACATTGCTATTGCTTAAATATAGTGCGTAAACTTTTGAATTACTAACTGTCTAAAAACTGATAAAGGTCGCGATATTTGTTAAATGTAGTGCTATTTTTGAATAGCTCTGCTAAAAATTTAAGCATAAAATTTCCTTTATACATGTATTAGTGTATCTAAATTGTGTATCTCTAAAAAAAATTTTGACATTCGCCTCCGCATCCGTAACTGCGGGCATTACCTGCGTCTACCTTACTACCTACCTTAAAATATCTGCATTCACAATATTCCTAGCTAACAAGCAGTCATTATCTTCTTCCACTTTGTCATCTGTAAGGACAAATATTTATTCCTGAAACACTGTCAAGATTAAGATGTAATTTCGCTTTGTTCACACTGGATGGGAAAAGGCCGTATGCTATATAAGTATTTACAATATGAATTCTTTTTTGATACTCGTGGTCTAAATACTCTGTTCTCTGCATCAAAGAGATAGGTCTTTTATTGGAATTTTTTCGTAAGTAATATAGGCAAAGCTGTCACCGGAACCTTAATTTCTCATGCCTTCCTTTGTGTAATAATAATAGAAAATCAATGAAAATTTTCTTTCGGTACATCGCGCGCAATTGTGAGTTCAGTAATCAAAGAAACCGGAATGGCTTTGACGAAACATGCATGGGCGACTGCATTGAAAATAACATTTGTTTGATATATTTATTTTTATTTTGTTACCTTTACAAAAGAAAGAAGAAACATAGAAAAATTACGACTTTGTTTATAACATCATGACGTATTGTCTGTATTTGAGAATAAAATATTGAGCTTTAGGAATTTTTGTGCGTTACATTGAATTTTATTGTGATGTGAAAATAGCGGGAACGGCGCGTTATATTTTTACGTATTATGCAAAATGTAAATATTATTTAAGCTAAAGCAGATATTAACATAAGTGATATATGGTTTGAAAGGATAATAGAAGATTATTTTAAAATATATCTCGTAGGACCTTGAGTTATTTAATAGAAATACCACTGAAGTTAATGAGATAATAATTTAGTAATTAGTAAATGCTTAAAGAGTTATTATCTCGAGAATATAAAAATGTTTTAAATTAATTTGGTGTCACTTTGTATATACATTTTTTCTCATGTAAGTGAATTTATTTCATTATGAGAACAAAGTTTCTTAACATATCAAAATTTCTTTTTATAGATGATTTAATGTAATCGATATCTAAAACAAAATGTATACATAACGCCAGAAACAAAGGGTTTCGAGAACATAATATCAAGAAATATGAACACTGAAACGCGAATGAATCGAAGAAATGAGGGAATCATTTTCAAAAACAAAACGGAAAAATCGTCTAATTCCAAATTTTGCAAGTAATCTTGCAAGCCTGAGAAGTTCTATGCTAACCGTCAACATTAGTGCAAAGATCGATGTAGAATGTAACGCGTGAGGGCTTGACAACAAAGACTTTGGTGGCGAGTGAAAATGTTATAGAAAGAGGGATAATGGTGCTAATGAATCTGAGGAGTCCACGGCGAGTAATTTCAAGGATCATTCTAAATTTTAAGTTCGTATTGTAGAAACGCAAGAGTCATTTCAAGAAGATGGTTTTTATTTGTAAGACAGATTGTATCGCACAAAAGACAATAATGGTACAACCAGATCGGATGCCTTCTCGCATTTTTTATCGATTGATCGGAATTGCCTACTTTTCAAATAAAAACAGAAATATCGATGTCTAAATTATTAAATAAATTAAAAATTAACGAGATCTCATGTCATAAAGCGCATGTCATAAGGCTTAGGTTACTTAAATTAGGCGAAATCGAAGCTCGATTAAAATGTCGATGTAATTAGAGTCGATATATTGCCTTCTATAATTTTAATAGATACCACACATGAAATTCCGTAATCCATCCAATTATCCACACTAACATTGTAAATGCAAACGCATTTAGCTGTCTGTTCGTCGATTTCTTTCTCAGCTAAACTGCTGGTTAGATATTGATGAAACGTAGAATGGAGATCTTTTGAGCCCTGAGGAAGGACATAGGCTACTTATTTTATTTCTAGATATTTATTTGTAGGGAGTGGACTTTATTTAATTTTCTCGACAATAATAGAATGACATGTATGCTATAAAAAAACTAATGTAATTTTAAAAATAAAATAATCGGTCAAGTGCGAGTTTGACTTTGCAAGTTTGCAAGTTGCAACCCTCTGTACACAACAGAGGGTTCCGCGATGTTCATAAAATCATGGATTTCATTATATTATAGTTATTGTCAAATTACGTAGTTATTGGCATCGTATTTATGAAGTTATTTTTGTACTATAGTTTTGATTAGGAAAAGATAATTATTTCCTACAATTCAGTATCTTTATTTTTATGTAGTCTTAATTCTTTTCTTAAAAATTTTAACTAGCAGTCAATTTTTCCAAGGTTTCTGCACGATACAACGAGTAATGAAAAAAATATATGTGGTAGTACTTGTAGATAAATACCTACATGTATATTATATAGTCAATACAATGTAATACAATTGAGAATTTTGTTGTGAGTTGGATATTAAATCTCAAAGAAGTTATTTGTCATAGATTGTTGAAAGTTATAAATATTCTTTATTTCCATACTTTAATTACAAATACACGCTTTTTCCGTATCGGTCCGGTGGATGAAGAAGAATATAAGTAAGAAGAAGTATGCGCAGTTAAACAGCTTAAAATAAAAAATAAACTATTGTTCCAGATTGGCTGTCACTGCGCAGCACGGTGGCGGTTTAATGGCGCGGTGACGCAGCATGCGCCGAGTGCCTCTCGCCGCTGTACTGCGGCTATTTATCATTGCAGGTATGTTTATGTCACGGAATAATCTACCAAATAGGTAAAATTAGTAACTATCCCGAAGATATTCGCAAATTTTGGGATTTTATCCGGAAACGAGATTCTACCCATCTACACAATAGTAGGATTATTTTAATTTGTACTACCTATGTTGATTGTGCTTGTTCATTGTCTTTAAGATGATATTCATTCTTATATTAACATTATTCTTCGAGTATTTTATAACAGATTATTGCTGGTGTAATGTATAAGATATCAAGGCATCAAACAAGAGGTCTCAGATCTGACGAGTCTGCGCGATTTGATTACATAGCTTATGATTATGATTTAACTAAAATTTTATCCGATATCCTTAGTGATAAACATCCGTTATAAGTTTTCACAATAGCGAATAGCAACATCGGAATGAATTAACTATTAAGTTTATTTCCAGTCAATTGGAGTTGCGATTAGAAATAAATCGGTCAAAATGTCGATGAAAATGTTCAACTAACATTACATATTATAAGTATTATAAAATAGAAGTATTACATCTATCTAAGAATACACCAATACTTCTACTGTATGAATATTTTACAATATGAGTAGTACTAACACTTCTACAGGTCTTTTAACGTAAGATCACGATAAAGGAAGTAATTTATCAAAATAACAAATAAATGTCTATAATATTTCATCAAAGTAATGAAGACTGAGAAAGCGTATAATTTCTATAAACAGAAGTAAGTTTCGATGTTAAGTAGGTAGAACCAGACAGGGCGTGGTAGCAGACACATTTATTTTAGTAAAGTGTGTCTCACACGAAAACAGAAAGATATAAAAAAATAATATCTAGTTGAAATTACTGATCCCAAACAAAAGTATTTTATGTTACAATCTAAATAGATAACATTGTTGGCAACTTCAATGATGTATATTCATATTTTATTAAAAAGAAGAAAAAAGTATTTCTTCCCAATTTATTAGGGATAATCTGTGAAAGTATTTCATTCATTTTGACAAGATGGCCCAGATAAAATAAACATTCAATTTCGGGATAATTCGCAAAAAGCTGTTTTTTATGGATTCCGTTGAAAAGTGATACATAAATACATCATATATTGAGCTCTGTAATAATATCTGTGATAAGATTTAGAGGTCAGTGACATAATTACAATCTATTTTCTCTTTTGACTGAATGAAAATTAAGAGCTTCAGTAACGAGTATTTTCATAATCTGCAAGCAATGTGATCTATAATGATATGAAAGTTATAACTCAAATATAAATCAAAGTGCAGTGCCATGCATCTCGGTATTTACATATTTCTTCCATCTCCTCAAATCTCATCGTTCTCCTCACACGATTTCGCCTTTACATGTGAGTGCTTCTGACATTTCTGTAGACTAACACTATCTACTTGATTTTCATAAGTCAGACTTATTCTTTCTTGGATTCTGCTACCACTCAACCAGCTATCCCTCACATTCGCTCTGTAGATCTTCTGAGCTAATTTTTTTATAACATAACATAAATAAGTTAAAAAGGTTTACGTTTTTGCTTAGGTGTTTTAAATTAATGTTCTTAAATATTTTGTGAAGTTTAACTAATTAATATTTAATATCCATTAAATAGAGCTAGAATTAAAAACTAATTAACGGATATCTTAAGACGATAATTTCATTTTTTTACAAACTTCTTTACATTTTTTATTAGACAAAGTAGGCACTCAATACAGTTTAAGTAATGAAAGGCTCATTTAACATGGTTTTAATTAATTAAACTTTATTTTAACTTATTTTGTCTTTATTTTTCTATAGCGAAGCGGCACTTTTCTGTACTAAATAAAAATAAGCAATATTAATAATTACTGAAGGCTTTGATAAAGCCGAGCAGTAATCTTTATTCTTTTTTGTAATCGTTATAAGTTAGCTAAAGAAACTCTCGATTATGAAGTTATAATAAGTTTCATATAAAATATACATGGCTTTCTTAACTATAAATATCAAATCGACCGAATAACATAACCGAGGCAACGCTATAAAAAAAACTATTGCGCAATATCAAGATTCTTGGCAATATTCATAAAGCAGAATAGCAATATGTATCACAAGCGATATTCGGCCAATCTACTCTATATTATGTCTACTTTACACAATGAATTAGTACTTCCCAATTCGATAACTCTGTATATCAGTTTTACTATTTAGCCTAAATAAAGATTTTTTTTGTTTTTGTTAAAAATTGATTCATCCAGCGATAGCGATTGGTAACTTTAAAAAAAATATATAGCGAATCAGGCCATTGGTAAACTGTTATCAACATCCATGAATGAATGAAGGCTGTGTATGAAATCACGAATGGTATGAGTATGGAATTCTCATGACACGAAGTAATGAAAATCCTTCTAAGAGATTTGGTTTTTGTATTTTCATTTAGTTTTTTCTTTAAGGCGACGCATTGGAAATTTTGACGGCAGGGATCTCAATTTTTCTACGGAACAACAAAACGTATGAAAGTGATATTTGGTAACATGATTTTTCATTCCATTGACTTTATTTGCTAGATGCGATACATGATGGCTAAATTTTGTAATACAAAAAAAAATATCAAGGCCTCTTTTAAAACAGAGAGTAACATTTTTCCGAGTAAAGGGACTGATTTGTGTTTTTAATTTTCTGTATAGTTTAATCTAAATATACATAAATATCACTCTGTATCCCTAACGGGGTAGTCAGAAAGGACACAGTGCCAGGAGTCGCGGTCCTTACATACCTCTTTCACTTCCTCGAATCTCATCATTCTCCTCACACATTTTTGCCTAGGTATAGGAGTGCTTTTGACATTTCCGTCTACTAACACTCTGGCTATTTGATCTTCATAAGTCAGCCTTGGTCTTCCTTGGCTTCTTTTACCACTCACTTTCGCTCTGTAGATTTTCTTCGCCAGTCTTTCATCACTCATTCTTTCTAAGTACCCGACCCATTTAAGCATTCCTTTCTTCATTTTTACAATAACACTGTTGTACAACCCTGTCATACTGCGTATCTCTTTATTGTTTATCCTGTCCGTAAGTGACACCACACATATTTCTGAGAGATCGCATCTCCACTTCATTTATCATACTCGATTTCGAGCAGATCCAGGCCTCACTACCGTACAATAAAGTTGGCACCAACACCGCATTGTGGATGGCCATTTTAGCAGTGTTAGATATATATATTCACACTGCCTACTAATGCGGACAGAGCACCGTTCACTTTATTTCCAGCTGCTACCCGTCTCTCCACATCCAACTCACATCTTCCATCCCTCGAAAACGCACTCCCCAGATACACAATTTCATTCACTTCTTCTAGACATTTTCCATTTACACAAATCTCACATTTCGTTTGTACCGCTTCGCTTTCAAACACCAGTCATTTTGAAAAATATCTAAACATATTATTCAAAATGACACGGATTTTTTAAAATTAATTAAAGTCTTTAAAATAAACGAAAATAACCGTTTTTTCGTATTTTTCGTAAGCTAGCGCGCGCACGTTTGCATAGAGCAGAAGGTCTATTTCAGATTAAATTATTGTTTATCAATGCGTCGCCTTAATACACATATGGGTATATGTGTACACACGTATACACAACCACCCACCCACTCACGGTTACCCACAACCACAGTCATACACACACACACACACACACACACACACACAAGCATACAAAATACACACCCATACACATAAACATACTTATCAGTGACGGTACCTTCATACAAGCCCAAAAGACCGGCTTGCCTTACTAAAATGTTTAGTCAAGAACATAGAATACTAACGTGTCAAGAAAGTAATAAATATCTTCGAAACTTTAAATCATATCAAACAGTTTTAAATTCCCGCGAATTACTTGTCATACGAAAACAGGTTTTCGTATGACAAGTTGTGACCAATTAGTGCGTCGGTCGATCGACACTAACCACCTCTCAAGACATAATCAGAGCAAAAATCAGAGTAATCGATCGTTCCAGTCTCACGTGTTGGATGGAACGGGGCTTGCAACCTCTCTTTCTCTCTAATGGCAAAATCCGTTATAGCTGTAGCTTTTTACTGAGGTTTATATAGCAATTAGTATGAAGCGAAAAGCCCGGCTTTCATAATTATCTTCGTACAGTTTGAGAGATACGATACGAATACAATTCAACGTAATTCAATATCATTGTTTTTACCTAATATTTATTTGTTCGAGTCGGTGGACGAGTTATAAGTATTTTTTAATTTCCATCATGTGAGTTAATTTATAATAAAACATCCAATAAGTTGTTCATTGTGAGGACTTAAAGTATATACAAATGTTAATTAACATACAAAATGTAGAATCTTTTAACATTGCATAGAAAAAACAATTAATTGTTTCGTTAAAACCTACGCATGATTTGTGTATTTCTCGACTAGTAAATTGCTTATAAGACAATAAATCAGTGTATGTGTGTTTCTCTGACTAGAAATTCGCACAAAAGACAATTTAATATATCAGTTTACGAAACTGATTGGATTTTTGTTTGTTCTCCCATCAAGTTGTAGGTAGATGGTACTACTTATTATCGGTGTTGTATATTTTATTCAAACGACGAAAATATTTAGAATTGTTCTGGTTATGACGATCAAAAACTATACTGGTGCTACTCTATGAAAAAATTTGGATAAACAACGAATTGAGACATATTAATATGTTAAGCACTGTTAAACTATTTACTGTAATGTTATGTATTATAAAAGTATTTGTTTTGTTGAAAAATAACGAGAGGAGCAATCACTTTCTTCTCTTCTTGTCCAGCGGTTGTGCAAAAGTCATGTTTTATTAGTAAGCTATAATATTTTAGCCTTCTCTATACTTTTGAAAAACCAATAAAAACATGTACCTATGTCAGGCTTGCCCTATTCTGAAGCCCTAGGCATGCCACTGATACATACGTATGCGTACAGAGAATAGCGTTCACGCATTGCGGTCCTTACATACTTCTTTTGCCTCTTCAAAAGTCGTCATTCTTCTCACACATTCGCCTAGATATGCGAGTGCTTCCGACGTCTCTAATAACTAACACTTGCTATTTGATCTTTATAAGTCAGTATTTGTCTTCTTTGGCTTCTGCTACCAATCACATTCGCTTTCAAGTAGTTTAAAGAAAAGTAATTATAATATGATTCTCGTTAAAAGTATTATTTTATTGTACTCGTGTTTTAAGGTAACACTTCATGCTCGGTGCAGCTTTATTGATTGCTGTTAGTTTTACATAGTAAAAAATAATTTATTTCAGGCTTTTATTAACTTTGCGCATGCCCATGGGCGGTGGTGATCACTTTCCATCAGGTGACTCGCTTGCTCGTTTATCCCTTCCGCCATAAAAAAAAACTACTTCAATGAATCGCAAAAACGAATGTTCTCTTTCAATTAATAATAAGTCTTATACATCTACGGGAATGAGGTTTCTTTACCATTGTATGAATGTCGTATGGAGCTCGCTGTTTGAGAGTTAAACTATTTTTTTATGATTTGTTATTCTGTACATAAATACGAATACGAACGAACAAACGGATTTGTATTACAACTTTTATTTCTCGTACAATAATATATATGAAATTGTTCATTAAAGCATCGCAATAATGTTTTATTCCCATTTCCTTTTCATTTAGAATGAAAAACAAACAATAATTTATTTATTTATGTAACACGCCGGCATTATATCAAAACATCTTAATTATGTAAACAGTAAAAAGCAAAGGAAACCGAGCTATTTAAGCAGACCCTTGACTTTTGAATGTTTATTCTTGCTCAATAACACGATTTGCTAAGTGGTTTTAACTTGGAAAGTTCAAGTTATATTGGTTTCCGCAAAACCGCCGCAGACACATCAATTACGAAGGTTTTATAAGAAATGTTGAGATCTTTCGCTTTTACTGAAATTGGCTCTAAAATACAATTGAATCTGATTAAATTATAACAAATTGCGCACATTTATTTTATTTTATTAATGCGTCGCTGATAGGGATTGAAATTAAATTAGAGTGGAATTACAAAGTCATCTTAATATTTTAGTATTATAATATACAAATTTGTACTTTTTTCTAATTTTTTGTTTTATCTTATCACAAGTTTCAGTGTTAGTTGAACACTTTTTTTTGATGATTTTTTTTAAAATAGTGGTCGTTGGTGGTCGAAATTCGACCATAAATATAAAATTATCGCTTTTTTCCTTGATACACAGATTAGAAAGAGGTCAACAGCTCACGAATCACTATAATTTACAACTTGAAACTTATTCATTCAATAATTATTTGTTGGCAACTTCAAAATTCTTTGGTGACGTAATCTCTACTTTGTGTGACTATGTATATGCAATTTCTTTGGTTTCCTCGGTTTGACCTAAAGTTTGACCCTTGTTTTGACCATAAATTATTATGTATTTGACATCGACATTATAAATAATACGCGTTTGATATTGGCAGTACATGAACTTAAACAATGAATGTTTTTCATCAATTTAATCGAATTTAATGTATTTGTAGCAAAACATATTACATATACATTTTTGCTGTCTGTACTCCTTCTCCATATAAACTTTTAACTGCCACTACCGAATGTCACACTTCTCCGTGCGCGTACAACATTATTAAAGGGTATAAAAAGTTTCTTCACATATTAATGTATAGATTTTTGACTAAGCCGGTCAACGTGGGCGTATTTTAATATTTACAAAAGGTGCGGGGCGACTGGCTAATGGCGTCAAATAATTCCACGAACTAGCAGTACAACAATAATGCGAATCTGGTGCAATTCAAAACACGGTTACCGAATGAGAATGTGCAACTGATACCATGCATCGCGAACGTTTCGTTGAATAAGACCACATATCAGAAACTCGACGATTCTATTAATCGCCGTATATGTAAACACAGTATCAAAGCGCGAAACGAATGTGTAAATATCAGTCCATGATATGAAATACTTGTTAAAGTCAAAGTCAAATCAATTATTAAAATAAACCCAATTACAAGGTGTTTCTGAACGTCAAATCTACCTTAGTTCGGTTCAAAAAGAACACCTGGAGACTGAAAGAACCGACAAGAAACTCAGTCAACACAAAACAAAGTCAATTTACAATAGGTTTATTAAAATACAATGTTCAGAAAGCCAGTAAATGCCTATGTAGAGAAGATTATTGATATAACTAGTCCTGTCTTCAAAGAAGTCGCTTATTTTATGGTATGATTGTCTAATCAGTGTGCGTTTTATAATAAATCTGTTTTCCTTTAATTGAACAAATTTCTTAGGATCTTTATTATAAAAACGAACGCAGTTACCTAAAAATGAATTCCTTGACTTATTAATTCAAATTTTGGAATAACCAATTCATTATGACCTTGGGTTTCCATACAATTAATAACGCCTTTCTTTTTAAACAGATCTATATTTTTCGTCGTATACATAATCATTTCAAAGATGTATAAGGACGGCAATGTGAGTACATCAATGTCTTTAAAACGATCTCTTAGAGATTGTCGTGCATTTATGCTATAAATAGGCACGTACTCCTCGTTTTTGTAAAATGAAAATGGAGTTAATATGCGCCGCAGATCACCACAGCAGAAGGACATACGACACTAGGCTAAGGATATATACGAAGTACACCTAGCCGCATCCACATCCGTCAATTACTTAATGCATATATCGCGGAACCGAGCTTACGAGTCAAAACTCCGATATAGTCCGCCCACTGTAATGTCCGTCTACTGTTAAACTAAGAAAACTGGCTGACTAGACTAATTCTAATTGTTTTCCACCTAGTTCTATTTTATCATGTATTCTGGGTACATTAGCAAAGGGAAATTTAATACATTTGGTTTTTAGTGTATTCAGTAGTAAACTATTGGCAGCGAACCATTTTGAGACGTCTGTTAGGCTCCTGTTTACCCAAGAATTATCTAGGTCCTTTCTGTCTAGTTTAAATGACGATCAGCAAATAATACTGTTTCTCTTAAGTCCCTGAGCATGAATGGGAGATCATTAATATAAATCAAAAAAAGGAAAGGTCCCAAAATGGATCCTTGAGGAATGTCAATTTTTAATTTTGAACCGACAGACAGAACCCCATTCACACTCACTTTTAGTTCCAGATCAAACAAACACAAAACCATGAGATCGAGACTATTACCACGAATTCCATAGTATGAAGGTAATTGACGGATGTGAATACGGCTAGGCTGGTGTACTGGTGTAATCCATAGCCTAGTGACCTATGGCCTTCTGCTGTGTAGATCTGCGGCGCATGTTAACTCCATTTTCATTATACAAAACAGTCAATACGTACCATCTACAGTATGAATGCACGAGCAACACTTAAGAGGTCGTTTTAAAGAAATTGATGTACTCACCTTATGCATATTTGAAATCATTATGTATACGAGGAAAAATATAGATCTGTTTGAAAAGAAAGGCGATATTAATGGTATAGAAATCCGAGGTCTCGATAAATTGGTTATTCCAAAATTTTATTATATAAGTCGAATATTTCATTTTTGGGTAACTGCATTCGCTTTTGTAATACATTCAGTCAAGGAAGTATCGGAAATGAATGATTTGTTTATCGTTCCAAATTCAATTTTTTGTTTTTTTTTTGTTGTTGTTAGATTGGCACAACTGTTTTCCATTTTGGCGCGGAGTTTGAGTTGCATCTGTTATTTGGATTAAATACAGTACTGTTTTTAGTTATATCATTCTAGTGTATATTGCGAATTAAATAATGGACAAAAACATCGAACAAAGAGTTTGTCTTAAATTTTGCATCGCCAATGGAATTTCGTGTTCGGAGTCACTGAAAATGTTACGGAAGGCTTATGGTGAATCGACTTTATCAAAAAGTTATGAGTGGTACAAAGCGTTCAAAAGCGGTCGAGATGTGATGGAAGATTTGCCTCGCTCTGGTAGACCATCAATGTCTGTAACTGAAGTTAACATCGCAAAAGTGAAGGAAATAGTGACTGAAAATCCTCATTCAAGTTTGAGAGAGATAGCCGCCGAACTTTCTGTGTCTCACGAGTCGATCCGTACCATTTTAAATAATCACTTGGGTATGAAACATGTTGCCGCTCGGCTAGTCCCAAAAGACGTGAATTTTCTTCAAAAACTCAATCGGATGAGAGTTGCTGAGGACATGCTAGAACGAGTCAATTCCGACCCAACATTCATGAAACGCATTGTTACTGGTGACGAAACAAGGGTTTACGAATTTGACACGCAAACTAGTCAACAAGTTTCGGAGTAGCGCCTTCCAACTGAACCGAAACCGAAAAAACCACCCCAAAGTCGATCAAAAGTCAAAGTCATGTTGACTGTTTTCTTTAACTATCGCGGTGTTGTGCACTCGGAATTCTTGCCGGAAGGTCAAACGGTAAATAGAGAATATTATTTGGGCGTAATGCGGCGTTTAAGAGAGCAAATTCGACGAAAAAGGCCAGATTTGTGGAAAGAAAATTCTTGGATTTTGCAACCACTATAATGCGCTTTCGCACAAGGCCATCATTGTGAACGAATTTTTGACCAAAAACTCAACAAATACCATCGAGCAACCACCCGATATGGCTCCAGCCGACTTCTTTCTTTTTCCTAAACTCAAATTACCACTTCGTGGCACCCGTTTTCATTCGGTAGAAGACATAAAGGAGAATTCGCGGCGAGCACTGAACTCAATTTCGGAAAAAACGTTTAAAAAATGTTTTGATGATTGAATTATTCTTTGGAGTAAGTGTATCGTTTCTGAAGGAGCATACTTTGAAGGTGATAAGATAAATTTGGATGAATAACTAACATTTCGTGTATTATTGATCTTTTCCCGGTACTTTCTTGACGGAGTAGTAAAATTCCTCAGGAAGTTATTCAATCAGCAGAAAATAGAAGATTTGTTATGAAACGTACGTTGATTATTATTAGACAATCATACTATAGAATAAAGATTTCGTTGAAGACAAAACAATAGTCTGGTAATAATCTTCTTTGTACATGCATTTACTGGATTTCTGAATATTGTATTTTAATTAACCTTATCTAAAAGGATGTTGAAATAATTATCCTGACTGAGTTTCTTGTCGCTTCTTTCAGTGTCTAGGTGCTCTTTTTGAACCGAACTAAAGTGGATTTGACGTTCAAAAATACCTTGTAATTAGGTTACTTGATTAAATTGATTTGCTTTTGACTTTGAGTTTGTTTTACGTGACTTTTATTAACGTCAAAAATAGGTACACCAATCTTATAAAACCAATTTGGTTTGCCACTGGAATTCCCTTTTCTATTAATTACTTCTAAGATATTGACTAATCATGCCTGTAAGTAAAAAAATCTTCAGTCATCTGTTAAAAAAGTTGCTTAAAGAGCAGACGTAACTTTAAACTACGCAGCAAGCAAGTTCCCATGAAAAATAACTACGTCGTCATAATACTCGAGACTCTAAATGCGATACGACAAAGAATGTGCCTCGAAGATTGAATGGATGTAAAAAGATTAAATAGCTCCCCGTCGGGCTCTGCGTGGAATTGAAGACAAGCCGAAATGTCGTAAGAAAAATGTCAACGAATTTTTCAGAGTCGCGGTAGTATTTTCATCGCGTACTTCTAATGGTTTTAAAACATGCTATTTGGTAATGAAACAACATAAAGGCAATGGCTTTGGGACGTTTTACAAGTTCGTGACCTTTTGCCTTGGAAAGCTTTTGAAAATCTCTTTTTGTCATTCGCAGTTATTGTGCTTATGAGATATTTGAAAAATATTGTTTTAGAGACATAACCGCGTCGCTCAGTTTCTCATTCAGATTTCTGAGAACTCTAAAATTGTTTTTGAGAGTTATACAATGTTTTTTTTTTATAAAATTAAACGCAATCGGTGTTGTTCGAGTTGTGTTTGTGCCATCTGTTGTTGAGTAGCTAATATCAGTAGATGAATATTTCAATCTACTAGTACCAATATCAGCCTACTGATTCCTCAATCTGTACTCGTAATCAATCATAATCACGTAAACTAATCATTACTTCGCATACCTAAACAAAACTTTTTGAGGAGAATGATGAGATTTGAGAAAGCGAAAGAAGTATGTAAGAACTGCAACGCTTGTCACTCCGTCCTCCCTGACTATTCCGTTAGTGATACAGCGTGAAGATATGTGTGATACCTCAATATTATTTGAGATGGAAACGAAAAAATAAAAAAAAATTTTTGTAAAAAAAAAAATCTTTTGTGCGAAAAAAAGTTTTTTCAGGTACAACAACTAAAACATTATCTTAATACAAAATTTCATCTAAATCATTCCAGCCGTTTAGGAGAAAAGGAATATATTATAGTTACGCACAAGAATTGCTCGTTTAAGTAAGACAATGTAACTAAACTCTATTTCTTACGTAAAATAATAGTTTTTTTATCAATTCAAAATGAATGTAGGTTAATACAAGGAAAAAATGATCCTAACTATAGTTTTAAGTAATTCACTTAAAAGTGAACGAATGAAAATAGAGGATCGTAAAAGCTACTCTTGAAAAAAAATTTTTTATTTTCACTGCACTTTTTTCTGGCGGTTTGACAACCTTAATTTTTCATGTTATTATTTTTCTAAATATACAAATGAATATTTTAAAACACTCGTTTAGATAGAAAGTAACGTTAATACCATGCTAATGACGTCACATTTCCTGGTGTAATTAGTTGACATCCATCAGTAAAAGTTTCAGGAGACGTAAATAGCGTTCAAAGCGTTTATGATTTATTACTTTAATAAATGTTTTGAGTGAGAGAACGGAAAATAAATTTGGTATTTTTATCATCAGGCGGCGCCAGCTTCGTTAATCCATACGCGGGAGAAGACAGAGTAGACCTTACTCAAGTATGGATGGAGATCCCGTCTACCCTCGTCGCGCTAGGGGGCGACGTGCGAGTCAACGTGCATGGCTTGCTCAGCTGTGGGGGGCTGCGCGTGCGTCTCGCCAGAGAAGACGACGAAGGTCGTGCCCTCTTAGCTACCATGCCGTTAGCATTAGATTCAGAAAGCCGAATGACTCTGCCTTGTGGCTATTTTTCTAGAGGAGGATCCTACTACTTGGAACTCATCGCCGATACCAAAGAAAGCTTTTTGACCGAAGACTACGATAATACAAACAACAGTGATTATATTAAAAGGGACACTGATAATGATAATGATAACGGTAGTAAAGTGAAAAGAGATATAAGTGATAGTGAGGGTAGTTTGATGGAGACTGGTGATAGTGTAGTTAAATCATGGAAGTTTGATGTTATGTGGCCTTCAGCAAAGCTAGATGTAACTCCAGAACAGATACAAACCTACCCCGAGAGGCAAGTGACGGCTATATTAGAGTTTCCAAAAGTGGTGTGCACTCCGGTTGACTTGAGTGCTGATTTTTGGTTAGAACTTTTGTATTGTGGACATTCTAGCGGTGGAGCAGTGTTATGCGATGGAAAAAATACAAGCTCGCATGCGCATGTCTTGTATTCTGAACAGGTAAAGTAAATATTCACAACATTTCTGTTCATATTTCTGTTCTATTGCTGTGGAATATACACTAAGACTCGATCCGTACTACAATATAATGCCGATCATATGCCATTCTCGGTTCGATCTCGGTTATGAGACAGAGAACCGATCGAGATCGGACCGAGAACGGCACGTGATGGGCACTATAGTATGGATCGGGTCTAAAAATGTCTAAGTATTCAATTTATAAAATAATTCCACAAACCAAAGAAAATGAAAATAAACTGTATTCGAAGTACGTTTTCATATTCCTTTGCACTACTTAATATTTTAAACTTAAAAGAACTTGGAATTGATGTTGAAGTCTTTCTTGTCTATTTTCCATCTGTTATAGATGCATGGTTTTCCTGGTCGTCGGACGATGACCCTTCGATGTGAACTCTTCGGTCAAGCTGGAGATTATGCTCTGACATTACGACCAGCTGCAGCGGCTGGCCCTCAGGACTTGGCTGTAGCGTTTGTAAAGGTACTTCATAATTAAAAAATATGTTTTTTGTAATTAATATCTAATTGATAATATGTTAGATAATTGTTAGACTTTTATAGTCTCCGGTGAATTCTCATTCCAAATGGTTGTGGAGAAAAGCTCACCATAAAATTTCTTTCCACGCTATCACACAAAAGGCTACTGAAATAAACTTCTCAATAAATATTTAGTTTGCCACAGGTTGGCCCATATTTTATGCGTCCGCAATTCACCCTGTATTTCGGACCTGAGATATATGGCGACTGTATTTAATTCCTCGAACAAAACCTCCTTATGCGAGGAAAGATATTTCTGGTTTATTGAGATTCATTGCTGCGGGCAGCGGCTCTCTATTGGGATACGCTGGACTTTTGTACTAAAATGTACTTTGAGAAAGTTACGAGAGTTTTTCTTTAATTTCAACAATATTAACATTCCTAATGGCTGGCGCATCATGAACATATTTTGGTGTCAAGCTAAGACAAGAGGGAAATTGCTTCTTTTACTTTACATTTCTCTTTATACTCCACGACACTGCAAATAAAAGACTGCTCTAATAATCATTATATTTTTCAAGAGCCATTTGCCAAGTTTGTATTGTCGTAATCCACATAAAAGTTTATGAGTGTCGGAGTATTTATTTACTGGTCGGCTGACACTTTATTAATTTATTATTAGGCTTTACGAGGCTGTCATTTAGGGCAATAAATTTGTTTCGCAATTTCGTTAGTCTTAAATCTATTATTAACAGTTGCATTACTTATATTTATCTTTTGATATTAACTTATTAACAATATAAAATACAAAATAAAAATTATAATTACATACACAGTATTATTTAATGACACACATTACATGAAAATATTAATGACATACAATTAAATTACATCTTTTCACGTTACTTAATTACCTACTGTTAAAAATGTTGCACATATTCATAAAAAAATCACTTATTTTTTTATTACATGTGTAAATACTTATATCCGTTATTCCAATTTTTATGGATTATTACTTTAAGTTGGCTACAATGTTAACTATGAAGTAGGTTTTCTTAAACTGTGACTCAATAAATCTGACTGCAGTGCAATAAAATCTTGATATACGATTTAAACGTGAGAAGCTATCGAAGAAAAAGGATACTTTGTTGCAAGTTCGATTTTATTAGCAAAAGAAAATTAGGTCGTCGCCTGTTCAATGTTCATAACTCGCCTAGTTTAGTGTTCTATGCCCTAGGCTATGTTTGTTGTTTTCGTAAAAATAACTTTGCCATTTTATTGCATACGAGTGGATTGGTTTTGTCCAAAATTTCCTTCGTTACGTACCTCCATATTTTTATTTGTTTGCGATCTAAGTATGTCAGAAAAGACACGGGACAATTCGTGCTTTTGCAACTCGGCCATGAGAAATAGGTACCTAATCTTACAAGAGGCGAACTACTCCATAAAATACAACGTTAAGACAAAGTTAATGTGCAAACGACAGAAAACTCTTCATAGCAATTATTACGTAGGTAATTGGAAATTTGATAACGGCAAACGATCCGTCAGAGAAATGCTATCGCACCGGCCGCCGTAGTCTAACAGACTCTCAGCGCCGGCCCCGACGTTCCGTTAGCGCGTCATCGGAAGTCGCGCTTTGCCATAATATAGACAAATGAGTGCCTTTTATTATTTTCACCGACAAGTATATAAATCGTAATTGTACATTAATATTGGTAAAGTGTTCTATTCACTAGGCTATGTTTGTTGTTATCGTGAGAATAAATTTGTGATTTTATTGCACACGAGTTCATGGGTCTTGTCCAAAGTTTCCTTACCTACTTCCATATTCTTACTTGCTTATGATCTAGTATTACATTATTAGTTACATTAATATTGAATTGAATGTTATCATTTGTTTGTGTTGTAACGAATAATGTATATGTCGCTACCGGCAACAGAATATTTGTTCGACGTTATTCAATTAAAGTGTTAGAACCATTTTTTTGGATTCGTACGTTAAAAGGAAAAAACAGAGCCCTTATAAGATTACTCTGATTCTCTGATCACATCTGTCCGTTTGTCAGTCTTATTGAAAAACTACGTAACGTGTACAAAATGTGTGAACTACTTTTGAAAGTGTCAATACTTTAAAATATGTATATGAAAGAAGTTTGTTTGTTTTTGAACATCAAATCTCATTTGGTTTGGTTCGAAAAGAAAACCTGGACACTGAGAAGAACCGACAAGAAACTCGGTCAGGTATAATTTTTTCATCATCATCATCTCATCAAGATCATTTTACAATAGTTTTATTAACATACTACGTTCAGAAAGCTAGTAAATGAATGTGCAGAGAAGATTATTTCCAAACTATTGTTTTGTATTCAATGAAATCGTTTATTTTATAGTATGACTAGTGGCCCGATCCGGCTTCGCGCGGGTAGAACTTTTTTTTTAAATAAAATCACCCCGTATTACTCGCCTGTTAATGTAGATTTCCATAGGCGAAAGAAATTTTGAAATCGGTTGAGCAGTTTTTGAGTTTATCCATTACATACAAACAAACAAACTTTACCTCTTTGTAATATTACTATAGATGCAACACTGGATCTCAACATGGCCTTTTCATCCATGTTCGAAAATTCTGGTTCATGAATTTTAAAAATTCTAGGGAATATGAGCCTTATCTAAAGTTAGGAAAACGACTGTCAACTCTTATGATTTTTAGGAAGTAAATATCAAAAATTATAATTTAAGACCTGGCTGCCAAAATTTTGAGTGTTTTTAAATAAATTTGCTGAGACAGGCATACGTTTAATGAGTGTTAAATTTAAATAACATATACTACTTTATACATTTGTCTAGCACTGCCCAAAACCGTTACGCAATTTATGAATTTTCGTTCGATACTTTTTATTCTGCAATGTGATGCCTTTTTGAGAAATTTTTAAGTATTTCTCCTAAATTACTAGAGTAAGTTACATAAAAGTACTGCTAACAGGAAGACAATACAGTTTACTAAATACTGGCTAAAGAATATTTTATTATATGAATGAATATTCCAGTATTACGATAAATGTCGCGTTCGGGTGGCCGAGTCTGAGGACGGAACCCTGGCATAAAACACTTTTTGGGAGCTTGCTCTTAATAGGTATCATACGAAACTCTCTATGCACGAGTCGACTTCACACTTTACCAATTTTAATTGTATTAGGCTTGTAATGAATAATGTATTTGCCTTTACCGACAACAGAATAATGGGTCGAATGCTATTAGTAATAGCATAGGTAATAGCCTATTACCTATGCTATTACGTAGATAATGTATTGTTTATTGAAGTACATGGATTTTTTTTAAATTCAATGTCTTCAAAATTTTAATAACATTTCATTTCACATTAAATAATTAAGTAATAACTAATGTACAATTTTTCAAATAGTTGTCGAAATACTGACATAAAATACATTTGTATTAATGCGGTTCAATCATAAGTTTAATAGACAGTTGTTTGATGAGCTATATCCATTGCATATGATATAGGTATGTATTTTTTGGAAACCAGAAGTGAATTAATTAAAAAAAACATTCATTAAACAATTTTACTACTAATTACACAACTATAAAAATCACAGTAAATCTTAAATAGGTAAACAATTCGTTCTATGATTTTATAAAGATTATTAGTATTTAGTAGTTTTATAAGTGCCTAATATTATAAAATCTAAATGGACTAAGTTTCCCCTAACGGAAGTGCAAGGATCCGCAGCCGGACGAAAAGAGAGCGCTCCAGTGCTGTGCATTCATTTTTATGAAACTACGGCCACCCCCGCTATGTGTCACCCCTTCCTCGTCAGACTTGACAGTTTGCTGCCAACACTATAATTACTTCGACGGTTATATTCTTTGTTTATTTATCTACATACCTCTCCAATAATTGTTTGAGTATTTCTATCATGTTCCATAGGCGGACTGGTCGGAGCAATTCGTCTTAAACGTTCACGGCGGATCTGTTTTCCCGTGCGGAGAAGGCGTAAGAGTGCTTTTCCAGTATCCAGAATGCGTATTAGAGGGAGCGGACCGGATTCGAGTATTTGGTAGAGACACTGACCGATTGTGGTACGTCGCTGAAAGACGTGTGCGCAGGTAAGTAATTATTTTTTTTATTTTGTATTCACAATAAGCACATGTAATGTGTATAAAAATGTACTTTTCCTTGATTTTGAATCAACTGAAAACTATGCATTTTGTCATAGAAAAAAAGGATTAAATACAGATCTATTCTACATTTCTCTATGTTAAAAATATCAATTGCATTTGGCAACGAATTCGGAAATACTTATGGAACTCGGATTAATTTAAAAATATGATAGAACGCAATCGATTTTATTCAATTTTTTTGTGCATGTTTCAGTGGGTCGCTGAATGGTATAGATTTATAATTGGACCCGTTTGTAGCGCCACCTATGGCGCTGCAATCGAGTTCTACGAGTTTTTATTTTCATTTCCGGCCGAACAACGTCGTCGGGTCCGCTAGTAATCTATATGAAAGCGAAATATAGTGACATTTCGCTCAATGACTAATTTAATTACGAAAAATTAAAAATTGCTAAAATTAGGATCATGAAAAATTTACTCTGATGATAGTTTTTGTGATGTAGGGGGCCGTTATGAAAGTATTTTTGAAATTTACATTTTAAGGGACGAGAAAGGTGGTTTGCACGAAACTTTTATGTAGAACGAAATCCGACAATTCAGTATAACATTGCTTATTAAAAATAATGAGACACGTGTTCCTTTTATAAAATTCGACTCAATAATTTAGAACTTTGAAATAGTAGTAGAAATGAAATTATATTTCATGGAAGGTTCAAAAAAATATAATGTACAGAATCTTCAAACATGTAATTTACAGACTCATCAAACTTCCAGTCAAGTCGCAGCTAACAGCTATAATATAAATTTTAAATGCGAAAATGCCTGTCTGTTTGTTTCTTATGTTTTCGCGGCTAAACAACTGTGCTGGACTGATTTTGACGAAATGTAAAATGGGGATATATATTCTACTTGCATATGTATTTTATATTTATATAAGTATGTGTACTTATGGTATGTATTTATTCATCACGTATTTATATATTGTTTTATATGTATTATTGCATTATATATTTTGGTATACATTATTTTGACATATTAAGTATTTTTATGACGATATTTATCAATATAGTATTTATACCACATACTACCTGATTTTTATTTTTTCTTGCGCGTTTTCCATCCTAAGGTTGTCTGGAAGAAATCGCCGAGAGCGATAAGACCGCCAATTGTATTGCCAAAATTGTAATTTTTGTTATTTTCTTGTATGTTTTTTATCTGTATTAGGAATAAGGTGTACAATAAAGAATAAATAATAATAATAATGGGGATAGTTTGCGCCCCGGGGAAGAATATAGACAATTTTTTTTATTTCCACGCGGACGACGTCACAGGCTACAGCTTAAACAAATACATGTCATTAAAAAGTAATAGATACCTAGGTACTCGGACCTCGGACTGAGAAACATAATGGACGCAGCTGAAATAAGTTGCCGCAATTATCACCGTGTGACAAACGAATTTTCGTCTCTCTTTCTATCGCATTGGGCATAACCGCGAGTAAAACCCTTAGCTACAGTAAATATTATGGCGTTTGCACTGTCAGTTTCATTCTTGTCACCTCACGTCACGTAAATTACTAAAATAATTACGAGGGCTGCTATTTATGTATTCGGAATATCAAAATGAAACAAACATATAGCATTTATTATAGTTTTATTGCTTTTCAAAATATTCACCATGATGATTGAAGCACTTTTGCATGCGTTGGAACCAATTTTCGTAGCACTTTTTCCATTCGGATTGAGGTATCTCCAAAACGTGCATTTTGAATGCTTCAACAGCCTCCTCACGGCTCGAAAAACGTTGACCACGGAATTTATTCTTCACGGTTGGGAATAAATAGAAGTCGTGGGGGGCCAAGTCGGGGCTGTACGGCGGATGACCCGTTAATTCGATCTTTTGATCTTCCAAATACCGAGTTGTTTCGCCCGATGTGTGCCAGCTAGCATTGTCATGATGAAGAAGGATTCTGCGTTATCGGTTGTTCTTTCTTATTTCTTCAAAGGCTTCTGGCAAACAAATGGTCGTGTACCATTTAGAATTAACCGTTTTACGATCCTCTAGTGGCACTGTAGCTACATGTCCATTTATACCAAAAAAACAAGCGACCATTTGCTTCAAAGTGCTTTTTGAACGAATGACTTTTGTTGGGTTCGGCTCATCTTGGAACACCCAAACCGTTGATTGTTGTTTAGTTTCAGGATCATACGCATATATCCAAGATTTATCACCTGTGTAGATATTATAGACAGCTTTTGACGCACCCTGATTGTACTTTTGTAACATTTTTTCACACCAATCGACACGAGCCCGTTTTTGGTCAATTCTCAAGTTGTGCGGAATCCAACGTGAACAAATTTTTTTTACAGCTAAATATTCGTGTAATATTTTATATATACTCGTCATACTTATGCCCAGAGACGCCTCTGTCTCGCGATATGTAACCTGACGATCTCGCATTATTATTTTCCGCACAGCATCAATATTTTGAGGTACAACAACCGATTTAGGGTGACCTTCTTTAACTTCGTCCGTGAGCACAGACCGCCCACGATTAAACTCACTAAACCAGTGATACACAGTAGTTTTCGATGGTGCTTCGTCCCAAAATCGTAATAAATCATATCACGAAAATTTTCACGACTTAAATCCATGGTGACAAAGTCTCGCAATTTTCAAAATGACGCCACAAAGGATAAACAAATGACAGCTACATGAAACAAATTGTATTCTTCAGTCAAAGAGTTCCATTTTTAAATGTTATAATTACTTTTTTAATATTATTCTGTAACTGGCTAGTTCCGGATACATAAATAGCAGCCCTCGTATTTGCGAAATACTCGTTCATCTTAAGTGTTTTATTTACTAGTGTAGGATATATTATAATAAATGAAAGAAGTAAAAGCAGATTTAAATTTAAATTCACGTGTCTTTTTATTTTACTTTTTGTTACTGACTCGGAAGCAATTAATACGTACTTACACGTTGATTTACAAAACGTTAATGAGAGGTAAAATGCGTATTTAAACGCCAATGCGCTGTTAAAACAAAATGGCGTATAACGTTGCAAGTCAGCAACATTACTTATAATTCTTTATGATTCATTTTTGCACAGTAAAATGTAATTTAAATACAATAAAACAAAATAATTTCAACAACTAGTATTCCAAAAAAATTAATAGATGTCATATTCCGCTGTGTATTGTTGTACTATGAATCTTCTTCGTGAAGTCTCGCACATTAGTAAAAGTTATTTTCTACCACATATACAGGTGTAACGTTCTCTTTCGTAGAGGGCAGCACACAGCCACTTTTGATTGTCGTCTGTTCAGCGAGAGATATCCGGAGTATTGCTTCGTATACGTGTCCCAAGCAGTAACAGGCGCAGTAGCTGATGTTAGAATGGATTGTTTACCAACATTGCCACTTTCAGGTAAGTTATAAATCTATAAACATTATTCATCTACAGATATTGACACGAATTGAATGTCTAACGTTATACATAAATTTAGGAAAAGACATCAATTGACGACTTTTAGACGAATCGTGTCTAAGAAATTATTAAAGATATTGTGATGGCATCTAGATATTATGTATATTTAAAATGTTTAATTTAGTAGCTGAACGCTCGGAGATAAAGTCAGTTATTATTTGCAGCATTGAACAACAGACATGTGGTTATAAAATAAATATGTCCAAAAATACTTCTCTAAAATATTTATATTATCTTTTCAAGTACATGTGACACTACGGTGTCCATTTTTATTATTACTATGACAGAGTGATACGGCTATGCTACTAATAGACATAGGCTGTTGCATTTGACAGTTCTATGACACAAAACAAATCTTTGTTCGTTAGTACTTTTAAGTTTTTTAATTACTTTTAAACTTTACAAGTAAAAATTAATATAAAAATTTCTGTAAATAAATGTGCGAATGAAGTATTTTAGGCTGCAAAAGCCAGTTTGAGAAATATAGGTCGTTAAAGCGAGATAGACTATAGTGGTCACATCAACGTAGTATTTATTAGTAGTAGATCTGTGGTAAAGATTACTAGAAGAAAATTGGTCTGGACAGCTTCTCGTACTGTATATAACTACAAGTGCATTTACATACATATGTCCCTGTTTGAGTTTCCGAAAGGTAGAAAACATGTTAGAAAATATGACCTATGGATTTTTTTCAATAATTTTTGTTATAATTATGTTTTTTATGAATGTGCTGGTCTAGGAGAAAAAAAAACGTAATACTTATTGTCCCATGCAAGTCGTAAAGAACGAACGAAAAGAACTATAGATTTGTATAGGTAATGGATTCACCGTTCGGTCATCTATCTCTTAAAATGGTTTCGAGGTGTAAATTTGATGTCTGTCCACTCCGAAAGGGAAATACCGTGAAGATACATAATATGTATTATATATGCATACATTTATACCATAGACGGCGGTGCGGGTGGCTGGGGCGAATGGTCAGCCTGGTCGGCATGTCCTGCGCCCGCACACTGTTCCACGCGTACTCGCAGTAGACACCGGTTCTGTGATTCACCACCGCCTGCATACGGTGCTAAATATTGTGAGGTACGATAAAAAAACAAAAAATTGCGTAACTTTTTTGGGTATATTTTTAAGAAATGAGTGCTGATTATTAATTCATCTTTATGTAACGAAAAATGCCTAAGAATGAAAAACCATTTTCATGAATTTCTAATCAATATTTGTGTAATGGTAATACATAATTATGCGTCTCCAACGTAAAAGAAAAACACCTAATTTAACATTACAAGGTGATGTATACTTAAAATGCATATCAATTTGAATATATATATATGTAATATACTTACCTAAGTCAGTGGTGACAAACGATAAAGACCAATACGAAGATCAAATAGCCAGAGTATTAGCTGATGGAAATGTCAAAAACATTCGAGTACCTAAACGAAAGAGTGTGAGCAGAATGAAAAGATTTGAGGAGGCAAAAGAGGTATGCAAGGACCGAGATACTTGGTGCTCCATATTCTCTGACTATTCCATTGAAGATACAGCGTGAAGATAGGAATGTATACCTGTATGTATGTATTCTTATATATGTATTGTTATACTAAATTATAATATTATGAAGTCAGTTAAAATCATGTTAATATCTTCTTCGAACCTTATTGAAATTAACCGCTGTATAGCTTTGTAATTTATACTCGTTGTCAGAGAGAATGTTAAATTACTGCGTAATCTTGTTGTTTTGTTGGTTACTATAAGGTTACTATGCAATCGTAGCTAAGCAACTGTTTTGTCAATATTCGCGCGAACTGTCACGTATCTAGACACAGCTGATACATTAGTACTTAATTAATTGAGATATTTTTGCGTATTAATTTTACAAAATGGCACCTAAAAAAGATAAAGGTAAAGGAAAAGCGAAAGAAGAAGAAAAACCTGCAGGTGCAACTTTTACTGAGGTAGAGAGAACGTTTTTGGAATTGCAATTGGCGGAGGCTAATCGAAAAGTTGCTAGACTTCGATTAGCCGTTGATGAGTATGAGCAAAGAAATGAAGAATTACAAAAGGCTTACGACAAACTTGATGAGGATAGAGCGGACATAATTGCGTATTTGAAAAAGACATTAAACTCTAAAAACGAGGAGAATTTAGAATTAAAAGATAAAGTTAAAGGACTTGAAGAAACGAGAGAAATTGAAACAGCTGAATTCAAGGAAAAAGTTGAGGAATTAGAAAAGAATTTCACTATCATGAAAGATCAGCTTACATCTGAAAATAAGTTACTTGCAGGAAAACTTAACACATTAGAAGAATTCAGAGCTATAAGAGACGACTTGATGAAAAAATATGAAAGACAAGAACAAGCTTTCAAAGATCAAGAAATGAAATACAAGAGAATTATTTACGATGCAGAAAAAAAGTTTATTATTGGCAAAGATAAATTGAAAAAGGAAATGGAAGCACGCCTTTTACAATTGGCCCAAGATTTCCAAGATGCTACCGAATTAAGAATTGCGGCTTCGACACACAGAGTTATTCGAGAAAATATTGCAATAAACAATGAATTAGATAATATTTTATCTTCACAAAGTAAATTGTCTGAACAAAATGAAAAATTCAGAGAAAGCGAGAGAGCCGCTCGAATAGCTATGGAGCTCGCTGAAGAAGAAAGGGACAAAGCAATTAATAAAAACGTGGTTCAGCTTAAAGTTATCGATCAATTAACAAATGCTTTTCAAGAAATAAAAAAAGAAAAGGGCTTATTTGAAAAAAGAAATTATGATTTTGAAGGACTTCAAACAAAAATACAAAAATTAACAAAAGAAAACGAAAACCTTTCTTTACAAGTTCGTATTCTTGAACAAAATTTACATGCTAGAATGAGTGATCAAAATAAAGTTAACGTTGAAGCAACAAAAACTATTAAAGAATGTAAAAAAATTAAGAAAATTTTGAAAGAAGCAGCTGTTGCAGTTCAAGCTGCTTTGAAATTAGATCAATGGGCATCGACTGACCCTACGCGTGAAATAATGGATCGACAGGTATTTCTTTCGCATCTTTTGGATATAATAACACAATATCGTGAAATTCAACGAGCAGAGTCGATTGACACACTTGCTTCATTTAGCAAAATTTATGAAGAAGGCGATCTTGGATTCGTGCCCAGGCCTATTGCTAAAAAATCTGCTGTATCTGCTGTAGGTTTGGCTGTTTCGTCTGAGTCGTTAAAAGCCGAAAAATCAGTTTCTTCTGTATCCATCGAAATATCATCCCTTGGTAGTATTAAAACAGTACCAAGTATGAAGATTATACCTGTATCTTCTGAAATTGAACTGGGACCTAAAGATAGTCTTCCATCATTTGTCACTTCAAGTAAATCTAGTGAAAGTTCAACTACGGTTGAAGCTGAAGAAGATGAAGAGGGTAAAACAGACATAGAAAAGCAATTAGCTGCAAGCAAGCTTGAAATACAAAAGTCTATAATGAAAGATCTAGCTTATTCGCAAATAGCTTTGCAGTCACAAATGAAGTTTTCTGGGGAACAAAAGAAGTCAGTTGTTATTATGCTAGATGATGTAAAAGACGAAGAAGAAGTACATGAAACAGAGGGTATACGAGAGCTCGCAACAGAAGAAATCGAAAAAATAGATGTAGAAAAAGGAGAATCTGGTGAAGTAACTAAGGAAGAAAAGCAAGAAGGGCCTGATGAAACACCGAAGGAAGAAAATGCGGAATGAATTTAGTTCTTTTGTAGTGTACTGTATTTTGTATTTGAATTTACTACTGAATATTATATCAGAATTTATGTTTTATAGCATCTTAGTGAAATCGAACATAAATAAAGCATTTTATTAAATATTATTGCAACTTAGAGCTACGGCTAACTTTGCTAAAAGGCTATGATCATCTACTAATACGATCATCTATTAATTTCATTACTCCAGAAACTTAATTTGTATAAAGGTAATAATATAATTTATGACTGTCTTTATTTTTTATAAATTGTTTAGCCAAAAATGCGCATGAAACATTATGCTTTTTTTCTTTAGGGTCAGGCAGTAGAGTTAGCGGCTTGTGAGTGTACCGCTAGACCTTGGGCTGGCGACTCTTCGGTTGTTGTTGCCGAGGTCGGTGCTAGATGTCGTTGTGGTTGCGTGTTACATCTAGCACCAGCTGCCAGATTGTTAGCTGGATCAGCTAGAGCGTGTCCTGCCAGATCTTTTTGGTTATTACAGGTAAGTGAAATAGTTTACATGTATAATCGTTGATGTGTCCGTTAATTATATATTTAACTCCTGTGAAACCGCGGGGCGCAACTATTATTATTATATGTACCTATCTATTTTTTATCTTTTTAATTATATAGTTTCATAATAATGTATTTTACATCTTTATACTCGTATATTTGTTTCTCATAATTTCCTGGAACCGTGGCGGCAAATAATTTTATTGTTATCAAGCTATGACCAAGCTGACATGAGATTACTGTAGCTACTTTAGCGGAACATGTGTGAGTATGTATGTATTATGTGTATGTAAGATATATGTCTGCATATATGTACATACAGTTGTACACATATATTATGTTATGTATATAGTCATATAAACGTTTCAGGTCATTTCGGTAAATAACAAACGGACCAACATGGTGATTTGTATGTCTCGTCATCAGAAATAGAATAAAATACCATAGGTATTTTTATATGGGCACCGTCCCCCTCCACAGCAGACATGGAAAATATTATTAACTTTTTTCACTTCTAAAACCAATGTGTTCTTTGGAAAAAAATGAAGCACAGTATGCGCAAAAACTGGTTTTCTGTATTTTCTTTTTCATTATTGAGAAGATAAACGAGCAAACAGCCATCTGTTGGTAAGAGGACTGAGGCTCATGGACATTTACAATATCGTGGCTAAAAAAGCACTTCGGATTTCAAACTCATTGACAAAAAATAAAATTAAAATTAAAACACGACTTTTCTAGAATGTTACTTACATTTCAAGGATGTCGTCATAGTAAAAGGTCATCAACTTGATATGTTTCGAATTAGATACATTTCAAGTCTGTTGGCCATAGGGACGGTTTACAAAAAAAAAAACGAAAACATGAATGTCCTGGAATGTTCCATACATTTCAATTGTCGTCATAGTGAAAAGTTGTCAACTATCTACAACGTTTCGAATGACAGACATTTCAAGTCTGTCGATCAGGCGTTTCCTGGTATGTTCCATACATTTCAAAGATATCATCACAGTAGAAAGTTGTCAACTCAGGTGAACTCGCTTCGATGTTTCGAATGACTTACATTTAAAGTCTGTTGAAAAGATGGATAATTTGCCAAAAAAAAAAGTTAAAACAGGATTTTCTTGAAACATACATTTCAATGATGTCGTCGTAGTGAAAAGTTACCAATCTGCTACGATTTTTCGAATGAGATACATTTTAAATCGGTTGGTCGGGGAGACGGTTTTCCCGCTGTCGTTTAGGAATGAATTGATGGCAAACCAATTCTTTTTCAGTACACTCCTTCGTAAAATTCTTAATGTAGATTGTTATTTTTTTGTAATTATATTTTCCTACCATTGCAAATGAGTCCCCTATTTTGAATAATTTTAGTACTTATAGTTATGTATCTTCAATTATAATCAATTTATTAGTTAACTTACTGCAATCTCATTTTATCCTTGTATCCTTTCCAAATCTATAGTTGTATTCTATTTTGTAATTTTCACCATTTCATGTAACGTAACGTTACAGAATAAAAACTACTCATAACGATATAACACATGCTAATGGATATGAGAGCAAAAGCAAAGTTCTTGAAAGATTAAATGCATAGAACAAGTTCATCACGTTATAAACTAACACAAAACAGCATTTCCAAGTCATGTAACAAGGGAATGTTTAGCGAGGCCGCCCAGGGCAATGTTACACGTAACAAAGTTATTCTCAGTTGACATTGTTCCTCGGATGTTTGACAAAGCTATTACGAATTTCATTGCATCGAATGAAACGGAGGTTCGTCTAGTACTATTAGTGGACTTGCAGGTGTAAATAAGCAATTCTGTGCAGTAACTATATATACGAATAATGCATTGGTAATATGCATTATGCGTCATTATCGTTGTATTACCAATGCATTGGTAATTCATTAGTAATACAACGATAATGACGGTAAAAGAAAGTAAAGTAGCGCATACGTCTGTATTCACTGATATTGACAAGTGAGATGTCTAATACTAATAGATTTGTAATATATATATATATACATATCTCTCTATCTATAACCGATAGGTAGCCGCTAATAATGCTTCATGTATATATATATATATATATATATATATATATATATATATATGTATGTATTAAAACATTGAGGTGTCACTTTATGTACTATGTTCAAAAAACAAATAATAATCTTGCTGTAAAACCTAGTTTTACACGTATGTGATTTGAATTAGTTATTGTAAATTTCATAAATATGCCAAATGCGGAAAAGATTTAAATTTTATACACTCATTATTTTTGATACACAAGATAAATTTTCATTTTCTTCTATCAACAGCATCGTATATTCTTCAAAGCACAATTCATGCCAATTAGGTACATTAAATTTATCGGAAACAAGTCTACAAGTATCGTCTACTCTACTGGAAACCATTAAAACTTGCCCATTTCCTATCGAGAGCGGATATTTGTTCCGCCAATAGCTTCTGTTCAAACTAACATCGTTTGGAAATTTCATGCTTCGTTTACAACACATTAGATTTCAATAGTAAGCTATATTTATGAAAACCTTAACAAATAAATCTTTAGAAAAAGTATATCGAATTTAACAATATATTTATAAATAATTATAAATAGAATGATAATTTAATTTTCATAAAATTTAATTTAAATAGGTGTCTCATATTATTGAGTTTATAAATTCATTAAAGAAGGAGGAATTTAGGGGAATACACAGTAAAAGGAACAAAGAGATTATTCCTTGACAAGATATTCGTAGCCTGTATCTGACAGTGCTTATAATTAAAATAAGTAGGTTACAAGTATTGATGTAAAAATGAACCGGAAGCAGAAAATTAAAATAAGAATTTATCAGTCAGGTAAAGGACGTTTCTTTACACACATATAATATTCATTTTAGTAGTTTGAAAATATTACATAATGAACCCTAAAATTAACTTAATCAAATCTATTAATATATACAACAGTAATCTATTTCAGTTTTACATTTACATACCTAACCTTTAAGTATTTAAGCTGTAAATTTTATAACATTCGAATATTTTTAAAGTAGGTACACCTTTTATCCTTTTAAATAACTAGTTGAACGAATGTTTTATGCACTTAATTTAAGATGAATATTTAGAGCATTATGTAGTTTTATATTCTACTGGCGACCCGCCTTGGCTTCACTCGGGTGGGATACTGAACGTTACATCGTGACGGAATATTTGCTATTTTTTTATTGAGATTTTCATGCAAAACACCATCCAAAATTTCCAAATTTTCTGGTAGATTTTCCCAAAATTTGCTTTCAAACTTTGTGCTGATAATTATTAACATAAGAAAAGAAATCGGCCAAATCGGTCAAGCAGTTCTCAAGTGATGATCTTTTAGATAGTTTAATTAAATTTTTTATTTAGTTTAATGAAACCAGTATTAAACACTCAGCTGTCTTTCTAATAACCAGATTATACATCATATTCTCTAATCCAATCTAGTAAGGATTGGACTAGTCATGGATTGGTCGTTCTATTCATGTTTTATTTATTTTGTTCCTTATCGAAAAGTGATACGGTTTCAATTACCATACATTTAGCCATCCGAAAATACAATTGACTACGACACGAGTTTACACAAGTTTATCAATCCACGACAAGTTGAATAGCCTTTACTAAAAGTTGTTTCAGCGTCTCAGAAACAGATTGAGAGGATTTACGATTTCGATGTTGTTGGACTTTCAATGCTACTATTCACATTATAATTAAAACATGATTATACATCATTGCTATGAATAAGTAACAACTGTACTTGCTATTTGTAATGGATTTGCAGACGTCAAAGCGTCTCGTATAATCATATCGAATATTATGGGCGCATATGAAATAGTTTTTTATACATATTATACATATTAATAAAATTTATAGGATTTATAACTTTCTCAGTGATCACAAACTTGACAAAGAGATTGAAGCCATTGCAAATATAACTGAAGCTTTTTAAGAAATAGTCAATAAATATTTTTTAAACAAAAAAGTTCCCGAGGTCTCTGGTTAACTATGGCAGGTCGCTGGTCAAATATTACTAACTTATCGCATTATCTTACATCTATAAGTTATATAAAAATTCAAGTTCCGGGAGTTTGTAGTCGGAAGACTCAAAAAATAGTCCGTCAATTGACTTGAAATTTTGACACAATGTTGCATTGGAATACGCGTGTGTTTCTATGTACTTACATATAGGGACGACAGCGACTTACATATTGCGCGTGTTTTTATGTACTTACATAGACACAGGACAATTTGTGTTCTTCCGACTCAGCTATGAGGAATAGGTACAATCTACACAGGAGGCGAACTACTCGATAAAATACCACGTTAGACGAAGTTAATGCGCAAACGACAGAAAACTCTTTGTAACAATTATAAGGTAGGTAATTGGAAATTTAACAATGGCAAACGATCCGTCACAGAAATGTTATCGCACCGGACGTCGTAGTCTGACAGAGTGCCAGCGCCCGCCCGGACGTTCCGTTAGCACGCATCCTTTCTAAATCTGAAGTTGCGCTTTGCCTTAGTATAGTAAAATCAGTGCCGTTTATTATTTCCACCGACATATATAATGTAAATGTTTCTTTGTTCAACGCGCGCCACAGCAACGCGTGGCTTTGAACAGCTAAACTTCCATATAGGGTTAATTGAAAAATACTAATAACCTCATAGCATTTTGTTCTTAACATTGTCCCCTATTTCTTTTTTACACGCCTTCCAATAATCCATATTTTTCTTTCATACAAAAATAAAAATACGTTAAATATTTCTGAAAACGGCACTTATTCTACCCACTAAAGCGGCTCACATACGAGGGTGGAGCGGTGCCGCGGGCGATGCTCTTGCACTTTACAATTGGAAATATGTATACAGAGTAATTACGTTTCAGACAGTACAAGAAAACTCAAATAAAATTTTTTGAGGAACGTATTAAGTTTTATTGTTAAGTACGATGACAGGACATTTATACTAAGAGGTTATTATCATAATATTTTTCAATTAACCCTGTGCATATAAAAGTGAATGCTTCTTTGTATGTTTGTCCTCTATCCGTTCCTAACTGATTAATTTGGTTGCGATGAAATTTTGATGAATTGTTTAATTTAGTAATGAAAAGACAACGCGAACGAAGTCGCAAGCAACAGTCTAATATAAAAGCCACTAAACAGCAGACAGTTCCTTACTATGTTTATTCATAAATAAATAGTCTTTTGTGCTAAATGACAGCTCCATTACACCTACGATGAATAATTACAGCTAAAGTTATTTCATTCAGTGCTTAATGTTGCATTTAAGTTGATAAAATGAAACGTTTTTGTATTTATAACACGGAGCTATTTTTTTTATCGCCTTGGTCTCTGCTAGTGATGTCTAAAAACAGTTATATTCTTGAATATCTTGCAAGAACAAGACTAAAAAGAGATGAAAGAATAGGAATTTTGGACATCACTAATTTCTGTATAATTTATAATTAATTTATTTACTATAAATATTTAAAATACTAGCTGTTGCTCGCGACTGCGTTCGCTTCGGTTTGAAAAAAGTAGCCTATGTCTTTTCCCGGTGCTTAAACTATATCCATTTTAAATATAATAAAAATCGGCCAAGACATTTAGGCGAAGAATAACGAACACATCAAAATTTTACATGTAACTTAATAACCATATGTTGATCATTACTTCATTTAAAAATAAATTAACTTTTAAAAAAGTATCCATAAAAAGCAATCCAAAATTATATTTTACTATTCTATCCTAACCCTTTCCTACTTAAGTTAACTGTTAGCTAATTTAACCATAGATTTTCAACTACTAGTCAACATAACTATGGTGAAACAACGCAGCCTCAGTCCTTATAGTAAGCTCTATTGAATAGAGCTTACTATAAGGAAAAATTTGGCGATAACAATAGTTCCGTCATATTTTGCACACATGTACACGTTATGTACACGCGCAGGCGCTATCTTACACGCAGCGTAACGCTCGTTTATTCTATTGTAATTACTTTTGTCCGAGCCTGATACTTACTGCACGTTTAGAATATTTTTTGTGAGAGTGCAAATAGCAACTGTGTGTTTCCATAAATAATGTATTAAATTTAATTATAATAATGTTTTATTTAAATTTTCTATAAGCTTGTCGATAACATTATCGACACAAGCGCTGTACATCACTATACACTTTGCCATATGAGTAATGCCCGATTTCACCAAAAGGGCACTTCGGAGAAATCGGACATTAAACCTATAAAAACAAGGAAGCGTGTTGTATACTCCGATCTGCTTACACGTTTTATTGCCACGCCTGTAGCGGTCATAGTACCTAGTAGGTCAGTAGTAGGTCATAGTATTATAGTAGTTCACACATTCTATTTTCAAATTCTTTTCTAAGCCATCATAGCAGTCGAATCCAATGAATTCATTTATAAATAAAAAAGTTGTAATGACAACCTAAAATACATCTAACAAAATCAAAAGATGTTTTTGTATAGAAAATAATTTTTAATTACATATAATTACGTCCCTTTCATGGGAAAAGAGCAAAGGTCTTTTCTTACAGTTTGCAGTAATGAGACTAGGCGAGTGGTATGAAATGTGACGTATACAAAAATTATAACTAATTAAAAACGCGTCATTTGCGCAAAACAGTTACCTATTATAACAATTTTTTCAAGAAAACTAATTAGGATATTCCAAAGTATAGAAATTAGAAAGTTTACGCGATTCGGAATAAGATAATAGAACGGTTTCATTAAAGAAAAGCGTACCCATCTTTTCATTATAGTTTTTGTGGGTACTTACTATTTATTTAAAGAAACAATTAATTGAAATTCACTGTATTTAAAGTTATTTTGAGACATTTTTTAATAATTACTAGAGAACAAGAACAAACATTTACATTTTTTAAGCAAAATGCCGATGAAACTGAGATAGAGCACGGGAGTTTGTTAGCGCAGTCAGGTACGAGATTCTTTCTTGGAACTGAGGTACCTAGTCTTATCATCTCAAATAATTGTTTATTTTTGTCGCAGTATTATAAGGATAGCAGTTTTCGTCTGGTGCAGCTTGCTTCTCGTTAGATTTTTCTAAAACAAAGAGAACATTTATTACAAACAAAATAAATAAAGTGATCATATTTTTAATTCAAAAAAATAACACCGAAAGACATTAAGCAATATTAATACATATCATAATGAAGATAAAATCTATAGAAATCGAAACTTTATAATAGAGTGATAATAAACAAAGATTTTTTTGTAATTATGTGGTAGAGCCATGCTGCATTGCAGCACGAATTGGGCCGCCCAGTGAAATACCACCCTCTCACAGAATATCGACGTGAAATAACAGTATATATTGCTGTTGTGTTTCGTTTGGGGAGTGAGAATGCTGGTAGCCCATCACCCACTCGCCCTCCTTTCCCTCTTTCGCTAATGGCCGGCAATGCACCCGTAATTCCCCGGACATCGCGGATGTCAATGGGCGGTGGTGATCACTTTCCACCAGGTGACTCGCTTGCTCGTTTGCCCCTCTTATACATTAAAAAAAAATCATAACGTTAATGTCAACATCGAAGATAATTGATTTCTTACGTATCTATTTAGAATATTCCAAAAATATTTTTGCGTAGTAATGTTATTCTTGAAAGAAAGTTTTCGTTTATTTAGGCATATTAAAAAGTGTTTTTAGTACAATTGCAATAAACTTTGTTAGAAGGACAGATAAAGAAAGCCATTTAACGCTTTTTACGGATCTAAAGGGACAACGCAGTCACAGACGCAGTGCTGAAGTTTTTACAGATTTAGTTATCAGCATAAGTAATTAAAAGTTTAATGATCGTTTTTATCTTCCTTTAAATATATAATAAATTGCAAGAATCATCGCTAATCGACGCGCTCGTAGTAGTGTGATGTTTTGAACCTTCATATAATATGTGAGATCAAGCAATATTAAGAGTGCGGTCGTCACTTGGTCGTCTACACACTGGATAGGTGACTTAGAAACATATCGATAATTTTCATGCAATATCAGACACGTCAAACTTTTGATCTTTTTTTTTACGCCTTTCAATTATACGTAAATTTTTTCTTTCATACAAAAATAAATATACATTAAATATTTCTGAAAATGATGCCTACTCTATCCAGTCGCTAAAGCAGCTCACACACGGCGGCGCGCGAGGGGGTGGCGCGGTGCCGCGGGCGATGCGCTTGCACTTTACAATAGGATGCATTTAACGGCACTTCAATATTGGTAAAAATATAGACAAAATTGCAATAATGTCATACAATAAAATGTTACTCCTTCATTTAATTGACATTAGATTTAAAAGATTTTAAGACGCTGAAAATAATTATTGCCGATAAAAAAAAATCACGCAAAAGCGTAAAATAATAGATTGTGCTATGTAAACTAACATTTTCTATATACGAAATAAATAAACTTGACAAGCTGTCTTCCTAACAATGCGAGCACATCCGGCGCATTGAATGGAGTTAGAGGAATATTATATTCCTTGATGGAGTTGGTGCAATTGCATAATGTTTCTTCCTAACTTCTGGAAATAACTCGGAAATACACTTACTAGTATATATAAGATTGCTATATATATACCACTATAAACGAGAACTCGGTTGCCTTTCTGGCTCGTCGATAACTCCATTGGGTATAGAATAAAAATGAATTTAAACTACAAAAAACGAATTAGTTTTAATAAAAGTAGACACTTTATATGTTTGGCAATTTAATTTGACATAACTTTTTTGACATATCCTAATTTTATTCGCGGAAAAAAGCGCACATCATTGTGCTTTTTTCTATATGCGCATTTATACATGAGAGGTTTTTTCCTTGTGCGATTTAATCCATGTGTGCAATTTTCCACGTGTGGATGTTTCTTGTGGGCTTGTATAACATTGCGCTTTTTTCTGTACGTTTATTTCCTTTGCGTTTTTTTTAATTGCGCTTTTTTCCTAGATTCGTCGTATATGGCGCTATATGGCGTATAGTCTGGCACTAATAAATGGGGCACATGGTGGAATTCTACCAGTGTATACTTGCTGCGTACTTGCGTTTAATACCCTAATATCACCAGTGATACTCTAGTTAATACAACGTAAGGAATACGAACAGAATTTTGTAAGATTTTGAAAAAAAAATCTTTGTCTATTATATTATAAATGTTAAATGTACAAATTAAAGCTTATAATTGGTCTTGTACTATAAAGATTAATTCTGTTTAAGTAATAATATTTTTATTTATTGATCTAAGTCTTTCAACCTTCTATAAAATTATGTTCAGCTAGTTACGCGTTAATGCGCTGTCACCGGCTACATTATACTGGATGTATGAATAATGTAGGTGTGTTAATATGTTCAATAAAATTAGATTTATAATTTCCGTTTTATTCTCTTCACAGGCTGAAGAGGGTCTAGTTGTCAGGCTACGTATCGAAGCTGTGAGATTACCCTGCGATGGTCAGGCGCTCAGAGCTCGTGATGGAGATTCTTTAGGGTCTCCGTTATTAGCGTCTTGGGATGGACCAGATAGTTCTGCTGTGGTATACATTAAAGTTTTTTTTACTATGATATAATTAGTAGAAATAACGTATTTTTTCTTTTTACTTGTGGTGGACGAGTTAGTTTTATATTTATTTAACATCTTTTTCTTCTTGAAGAAATAATGACATTGTGTTGTATTCACTTTCATTTAAATTTTTTATTGACAAAATATTTGGCAGTAATACCACAGATTAATTAGTTTACTACCGTAAAGTAATACTATAATTTTTTTTTGCAACGACAATTCCTAACATTATCTAATTATTATTATGATTACCCAGAAAATAATTATTCACTCTGTATTTGAAAGTGCTCTGTACAGACGTAGTCTTTTGTTTAGGTGGTTAGTGTATGTACCTTCTAAGCCGAGAGTCTCAGCTTCTATTTCTCGCCAGGTCGATTTAGAAATCAGGTCTTTATAAACTGTCTTAGAGTGTGGGTGATACTAGATGCTCTTCTATTTCAGTGTGTGATACTTATAGTACAAACTACAAGCCTAGTCCTTTGTTTGGGGTCAAATAATTGGAGAAATTGTCTAGAGACATACTAATAGTAATATTGATAAAAAATTAACCTATTTTTCTTTTAAGTTATTTTGATATTTTATCGTAACAAGGGCATTTGAATAAAATATCTTTCTGCGATTATTATTGTGATGTCTGAGTTATTCGTACAGTGATTAGCGCCTACCTTTTAGGGCTGGCGTACTGAATTCGATTTCGGGTCGAAATGAATAACAATAGAACTAATAGTACATTAATATATAATAAAATAGTACTTTATTGACTTACAGTTTAAACGTATGTGTAAAAATATTTAACTTTATCAATTTTTAATTTATTTTTTAATTTACCGAATCTCCTAGGACTGAGAAGACATAAGCAATATAACTTGTTTATTATTTTTAGGCTGATGGCGTCGAGACCACGACTGACAGCACCGGTGTGGTAGAGATTGCTGGAGGTCGCCATATTCTAGTGGAACTTAGGTCTGGAGACACCAGTGACCACTGTGCGGGAGGATTTCTCGCTCATGCTACGCAAATAGGTAATATTTTTCTGCAATTCAGTATCGATAAGTTTTTTCTTTTAAAATTTTGAATTATAAATTAATGCGTTTTGCCCCCATAACATGATTAAACATTAAAAATAAAAAAGAATATGTCGACCATACGGTTAAGAACATTGTTAGAGACTGCAGATAAAAAAAACACATATCAATCGGTTCATCCGTGGAAGAACTATGATGCCACAAACAGACAGACAAACACTGTGATTGTCTATATAAACGCGTCAATATGCTTAAAAACGCGTAATGAAGACAATACTATTTCAGCTGCTTTAGCTGAAGCAAATTAATGATTGTTGAAAACACTGCATAGAGGTTTGTAGTGGGCCATATTTTATACCTACTTTATTAGTAACTGCCTCTTAATATAAACGTTTTAATTAATAGTATCATCTGTTTTTAGTTCTTATAATTAATGAAAAACCTGGAAATACCCGGACTTCATTTTTTTTATTGTGACTGATATATGTAATCTTAGTAGAACCCATTCATATAAATATACGTATGTATACACGTAAAAAATAAACGTATAAGTAAATAATAAAAAAAAAACAATGTAAAATAACAAAAAATGTAAAATGTTTTTAAATTTTTCAGTACTTTACAATATATTGAAGACCAAGATTTTGGAAATATCACATTGTAAGATACCACTTTGACGATGAAAAGTAAATACTTCTACTGTAGCTATAAAATACTCAATTAAAGACTTTATCGAATTAACAAAAACACTATAATTGATTAGAAATAAAATATTTAATTTAATAGCCGAAAATAAAGTTTCCTTTCGAAGTTTTCGCTTATTTGAGCTGTAACCATGTTTTTTTTGAAAACGAACTAAATATCGTTAAAGTAAATGATTTATAGATCACATTTTTTTATTCAGTTTACCGTTTTTGTAAATTAACAAAAACATTTGAAAAAACATACTATTCGTAATCTAAATGTTAAAAGCTCACATTTTGCTTTACGAATGTCAACACTATTTTTCACATCTGCCTCATTTTTGTAGTCATTGAAATACACTCATCAAAAGTGTTTAGGGATCAAGTACGTTTTAGAGTATCGCCGCAATTAAGGATTATTATTTTAACTTTTTTGGATCGTTATTTATTCTTTTTAGTGATTTTCACTATTTGAATAAAGAATTTTCTTTAAATTTTGATTAAAAATAGAAAATGAACTGTCAATCAGGATTCCTATAAAAGTGTGTAATAGCGTTTTTACAAAACCATTACAATTTCTGCATCGGAACTGAAAAAAATTGCATCGATATGGAGCGACGACATCATTTGACACGAGAAGAGATCATGAGAGCCTTCGGAATGTTGCAAGCTGGTTCCAGGCAACGTACTTTGGCTGTCGCTCTTGGCACTACACAGAGGGTCATAAGCCGTATCTGGACAGGCTATCGTATCACGGGCAGCCTGGCCGCGCGACATAGAGGACGTTCTCGCATCACAACTCGCAGACAGGACCGGTACATCCAAAATATTGCTCAGCGGAATCGTACCATGACCGCCATGATGTTGGCTACGAGGCTCCACAGTTCTTTAGGCTTGCTGATAAGCGACCAAACCATCCGAAATCGTTTACATGAAGTGGGTCTGCGTTCCCGAAGGCCGCTGAGAGTTCTGTCTATAGCACCCTGCAATCGTAGGGCCCGTTTACAATGGGCTCGAGAACACAGAAATTGGGAGGAAGAAGACTGGCGTTGTGTTTGCTTTTCCGATGAATCTCGTTTCGGTATGAGGCCGGATACATGACGTACTCGAGTTTGGAGGACCTCTGGACGTCAAGAACGTTTGAAATTTCGTCAGGAAGTTCATTCATATGGAGGGGGAACAATAATGGTTTGGGCCAGTATTTGGATCGGTGGAAGAACCGATCTCATGTGGATCAGGGGCAATCTCAATGCTCAGATTTATGCGGAGAGGATTGTTTCAGACGTGATCATCCCTCTGCGAAACCGGTTGGATGATTCGTTTTGACTAATGCACGACAATGCACGTCCACCCATGGCTAGAGTCGTAACACGCGCTCTTGCCGATACTCGCATCAACGTTCTGCCGTGGCCTACTCAATCGCCAGACTTCAACCCAATTGAGCACGCATGGGATATGCTTCAAGGAAGAGCTTTGCCGAGTATGGATGCCGTGCATACTCCACAACAACTTTTTGACTTGTTAGAAAGAATGTGGGCGGCCATTCCTCAAAGTGATTTTGATGAACTGATTTTAAGCATGCCGAATCGCTGTGATTGTGTAATTCGTGTCAATGATAGAACACAGATTATAATTATTTTTATCTGTACAATAAAAATTTTTAAAATCCTAATTTTTGCCTTTTTTGCCATTTAATTGACGACATTAACTTAGGTTAATTTCCCACAATTTGCAAAAATTGTAATTTTCTTAATTTTTACAAAATATAGGGATAAGTTGTTAACTTAAACAAAGAAATTAAAGTAAGAAGCCAATCTGGAAGACTAGATTTGATAAATATTAATTAGATAATTTTTTATAATTAAAATGTACTTGCTCCTTAGACACTTTTGATGTGTGTATGTCAATCTTCGTAGAACCTATTCGCAACGTGTCCGCGGCATGGGCATCGGTCAGTGGAGGCACGTGGTGGGTCGCCGGAGGCGACGCGCGCGCAGCAGTTTTGGCACTCGCAGCAGCTGCAGCGCTTGCTGCATTGTGCCTCGCGTTGCATTCAGCGCATCGAACTAGAGCTTACCAAAGAGCAGCTGATAAAGAATCCCTCACAGACAGCGATGGTAAATTAATATTCATGCATATACACATAACCACGTATTATTATTCACGCGCCATTTTACCACGTCCACATCAAAAAACTTTCCCGCCTTATATTCAAAAGTACCTATTGCTTAAAAAAATGTGAAGAAAACTATGCCCATTGAGCATAATGATAAATCGCCCGATGGTGTGTTTTACTGGAAGCTCTTCTGGAAGGACGTGTTTTTCTGCGAGTCCTGCTGGCAGTACGTGGTTGGCATGAAATTTGGTGCTGTCATTCCGGCAGTACGGTGACCTTGAGCTTGAACGCACATAAAATATGTCACGCAAGTTGTAAACGTTTGGCTACAGATTAATTAATTAGTATAATAGGTTAGGCCAATATTTTTAAACACAAATACTGAAACACTTTTTTCAAACTTTTAAATAAATTGAATAATTTTATTTATCATAATAAAAGCAATTATTGAACACTTTTTAAGAATTTCCCGCTACACGCGAACTTTATTATTGTCCAAAACTCTGATTATAATACCTAATACTTCACACTTATTGTTATAGTTATAGGCAAAAAGTTGACAACTCCATATATTTTCCGTGCCCGGCGCGTCGATACCACTGATTTATGGCGATACACGTATCACGAGCACATACGCGCTGCCCACGTTTATAGTCTCACGCCATCTCGTGCCGACTGAAGAACAGTTACGGTTAATAATTATTCTTTCTTATGCACGAAAGGAAAATAAATATTCTATTTTTTCATCAAAATTCGATCCTTGAACTGTAAACTATTAGTAACTATTATTGAAAAAAGTTGCATCCTTAGGGAAGGGAAGGGTCAGAGTATACTGCTAGCAAGACTCCAGCCGATCTATCAATAAAGGTGTAGACTGAAGGCAATGTATTGGATTGCAGTGTATCTTAGATATTTTTTTATATGAAAGATTTTTGTTATAATTTTGTTTTCCTGTCAGTAGTTAGTAATAAATGACAATACAATGCACGAATTGCTGAAATACAACTATAGTACTTGGCTGGTTATATTTTTCGTAATATGTTTGTGTTTTAACCAAACTTTTACCTAATAATAAATAAATAGTAGATGGACTTGCGGTTGTGTCTAGTGTAGATATAAATTTTATACATAGACATGTTTAATTCTCACAACAAAAGCCTGTTCCATTTTCTTCGGTTCCCAAACGAAATTGTCTTCTTTCAAGTTAATACACAACAAAACGGATTTCAAGTTGGAAACAATCAATCTCGGAACCTGCTTGTAATTTTGTACCTATTTAACATCGGGACGACTTTTCGACAAAGAATAAAACGAATTGTTGGATCCTTGATTACTTAATTTGATTGAGAAAATCTGCTCGCTATATAATCTAGTTAATATAGATCGAAACTAAATAGAATTTCAATCGAATGTACGTAATTCGGTAAATTATTTTTAGAAAATTGTTACAAGTAAGACAAATATAACAAGACATTATTAATAATAATACTACAGACGATGACATAAATTGCGTGGAGTGCTTCGGCACAGCGTAAAAAGGGCTCTGGTGTATACCGTAGGAGATCTCGGAGCCCCTCGACAACACGTTGAAGCCCACAGCAGAAGTTTTGGTGGGTAAAAACCCCACATGACATAGCCCGCGGGTTATTACCTAAAAATATGCAAACAGCCACGCGATTATTACGCGACCGGTAACTAATTATAATAAAAAATTGATATCATGAATGACGGTCACGTGTCTATTGCGCCATGACCGTAAAATGCACTTTTCGCGGTAGACATAGTGCCACTATACAAATTACCTTACACAAATTCTCGTTTGCACAGCAGATATTGCGCGATATTTGGCTGTCGCATGTTGACTATGAGTTAAATAATAAGCGTGCTAGGAGTACAGGAGCTAGGCGTTTGTGTGCAAATTTTGCCTGCGTCACAAAAAAAATGCAAAGTTGGGGTACCACCTTAGTGAGTTAAGCTCCAAAGCACCTCTACGCATATAACTCATTATTTTTTCAAACATATTTTCCTTGAAACCACAGTTACAGGATACTAAGGGTGAGTAAGTCAAAACAATTTGCTAAGGAAAGTTTGTTTTTAATTTTTTATTTAAACCCTTAGAAATCACCTTAGAAATTTAAAAAATATAAGCGAAAACAACAAAACACAGGTTACAATATCGTTTTTTTGCTTTTAATTTGTTACAGGTAAATGATATTTAGTGTAGCTGTAAACTTTAAAATTTAAATTGATATTTTAACTTTAAAATTCGCAATATGACAGGCTTAGATTAAAGTATTACTTTAAAAACGAAGAAAGAAATGAAGTACTACTTGACTAGGTACTTCTAGAATACTGTCAAACTGCCAGAATACATCAGACTACTGTCATACCACTGTTAAACACCTATTATAGTTAGGTTGTTCTAATAAGTCGGATTTGAAAGCTATCGTAATTCTTGGTCTAGGGATGGAACCTCAGGATGGAACCAAAAAATTTGTAGCTACGAAAACCAATTTTTGTGATATTCATAGATTCATAATTAATAAAAGTTTGTAATCGTTTAGTAAGGTTAAATTAAGGTTAAATTATTCTACTAGTGCTAAAATTGTATTAATTAACACTATAATAATAAAATATGGCTTGTCTATATTGATCATTGTATTTATGCATAGATTACTCTAAATACTTTTGTAACTTAAACCGAAAAACTATGCAGATGACGATTACAAAAAGTAATTATATACATATACATAATATGTGTAAAGATTAAATAACAAATATTTGTGTTTGATTTGTTTAGATCTTGATTAGATATATAAAATTCATCAATTCTTAATATAAATATATTTATTTACTTTCTCTATTTATTTTATTTACTTTAAAAAAAATTGTTTTTAATTAAAATAGATCTAAAATAATTCTAAATACTATGTAACAAATTTTATCCAATTTTTCTAAATAATAGGTTCAGAAGAAGTATGTCGTCTTAACAAAATATTAATCCATTTATACAATTTTTCTAAATAATCGGTTCAGAACAAGTATGTCGTATTAACAAAATATTAATCCATTATGAATTCATGTTTTTGGGTGCATTTTTACAATACAATGTGAAAGTTGGTGCTTATAAATTATACTCATTGGAATAATGTAGGCAGAGATAACATAATCATTATTTGATATTATAAGTTTGATAATTCGACTTCTTGCGTAGACGTTCGTATGTTCGTAAGTTATTGCAGCATGCATAGTGAAAAACGTTAAATACAATCAATTACACGATTCAAGTATGAACTACTGTTATCTTTACTGTTATCTTAATAACAATAATTTTTTGCAGCGTGTTCAGCGTCTTTGGAACTAGGAGGCGCTACAGCAGGATCTCGAAGCACGTTGTTGTCCGAGGTTGTAGGTGGAAGCGTGTCACTGCGACGTCTCCTACCCACAGGGAAGACCAAGCACACGAGACTAAGAGACTCTGATCGAGTATGCGAAAATGCAGAACAGAGGTATGTTAATTATGCTATTTTATCAATTAGTAATTTTAGATCAGGGATTAAAGCATGAAATTGCTGTTTCGTACTGAATTTTTTTTTTGTGGGATGAAGTATATTTTTTTTAATCAAAGTATTTAAGCTCGTTGTCATTTTTGCCATCTATTCGGAAGACCATTTAAACCTTTACGATAGAAATCTGAGGACCTGGATTCCACAAATTGTGTAAAGGCGTTTTGTACTGCTTCCTAGGCAGAAATTCGTTTTTCCGTGCAAAAAATTGTCCAAATCCCGAAAAAAATTATAGTCGGTTGGGGCGAAGTCCGGTGAGTATGGAGGATGATGGTCACGATTCTTCTTGCTTCTAACTACAAATCTTGTGGTGTTAAAACTGTTTCTCGAGCAGTGTGAGTTCTTGCGTTATTATGGAACAAAATTTGTGAAGGTCGATTGACGAGTCGGGGCTGTTTTGCTGCAAGTTTCGCCATTATTGTTCGGAGTTCTGCGGAGTTTCTATGTGCCTGAACCATCGAAGCATTCTTTTCTTAATTTTTATAATAACGTTGTCCTGCAACCCTGTCATACTGGGTACTCTCCATTGCTTATTTTGTTCGCTAGGGTTACACCACGCACGTATTATATATATATATATAGTATACAGAATTAATCATTGTATTATATTTTGAACGGACTTCAAAAAAAGGAGGTTCTATATTCGTTTCTATGCATTTTTTTTTATAAAATCAATCTTAGTTATCTTATAAATTTTATTAATGCGTATAAATATACGTAAGACATTACCCCACTACTGCAGTTTAAGAGCCAATAACTTCTATATTCTACAGTTGTCTTCGAATATATTTTCACAGTTGTTTTCATGATTAATAAACCTATCTTTTAGTTAGTTTAAAAATATATTTCAAGAAATACTCAAATACTTTATTTAGTATTTCTTTGTTATATTACGAAATATAAATATGAAAACATTTTACCCTTGTCCTGCAAACTATCGTTCAAGATGTCGAAAGGCCCTTACGGTGAAAAAAATATTACATTAATTAGAGAGTGCTTTGCAACAAGGGGCCAGACGAGCTTCAAAAGCAACGTAATTAGTAAGGAAGCTTGTTAATCGTCACTTCAGGCCTATTGTTAGGGCACGTATCGTTGGAGTGGTAGTCGTTGCGTTGATTGCGTTGTTAACGTCATCTAATGTACGTTTGTTTTAGCGCTTTACGAAAACACATGTTTGAACGTTTTGTTAAAACATCAGAGAAACAATGTAGCTAAATAAACAGCATTATAGCACCATTTGTTGGAAATCGAATTGTATCACTTTTTCGTACTGCTTTTCGTTTTTCAGAAGATTTAAGTAAATGATGTCCATTTTTTTCTTTTAAAAATGAAAAGAATTATGAGATACTCGTTTTATATATCTATTAAATATATTATTATCACAGATTAATAAGTTACTAACGTAAATTATTATAATACAAATTGCAAATATTCAATTTCATTAATCTGTCAGAAAAAGTCTCGAACACACTGAGATTATATGTAAATTATAAGATTGAAATTGTGTCAGTATCATTTACTCAAAAAATATTTGGTAGAATTATATGTATAAATGAAATCAAATTATGTCGATGTAGAAGGCAGCGATATAAAAAGGCAGAAGTAATTGGTATGTATACATATAAAGTCTCTTGGGTAGTGTTGCAATACGTATAAAAGTTACTCTTTGAAACGATAGCAGATTACAAACCAGTTATTTTAATTTGGATTTAGGGATGAAGAAGAACAAGGTACAGATGTGGAAGTGGAAACAGAAGCTGAGGCAGTGGACAACGTTAGCGTAGCAAGTGCTGTCAGCGCTGCTAGTCAAGCGACTATCACGCCTGAGACGGTGTCTTCAAGTAGTGCACCAGCTGTCGGCAATAATGTTGCACCCTCGCCTTTAAGACGTTCACACACCGTATCCACCGCTCATGTTTCGACAACGGTATGAAATACTAATGACAGAAAACTGTAGACAATTACTGCAATACATCTATCTATAATAATATCTCATGTTAACATACCGAAAGTAGAACGGCTTGTTTTTATTTCAAACTCCACAATTAATATTAGATTATCAAAATTATAATCATTATTTAATATATTTTTGTATATATTTAGATTAAAACACTTCCTTGTATTATTTTTACTATTAAATTAGTCAGTAATTAATAATGTTATTACAATTTTAGGTCACGTCACCTCCTCAACATTCAACCAGTGAGACGGTGACAGTAGACATAAATACAAGCGTAACTAGCGTGAGTGAGCGAGATAGTTACAGTGAAAAAGATAAAGATAGTCTCTGGGAGAAAGATAGAAGCGAAAGTCGTGCATCGTCGTCTACTTCTGCTGCAACACTAACTAATGTAAGTGCAAAGTTACAAAAAAGGAAATGTTATATTGTAAAGAACTTTGTAAACAGTTTTTATTAACATACTTTAAATAAGGTTTTACTGAAACCTTTCAAGCCTTTGGGACTGCCAAGCCGAGGTCCCGGGTTCGATCCCCACCCAGGTCGATTTATGAAACGAACTTTTCTAAATTGGCACGAAGTTTGGGTGTTATTACGAACTTCCTCAATTCAGTGTGTGATACCCATAGTACAGGCCTAGAGTTTGAGGTCACACAATTGGTGTTATTGTCTGTAGTATTATTATTATTATCAAACAATGAATTAGATCCAAAGTCATGCCCATATCAGACACAAGGAATTTGATATTTAGAATGTGTTTTAAAAACGAGAAAATGGAAATACTATTATTTCTTTTAGGGCTGGTATTCTCCGGCGTTAAGTGGAGTAGCATCAGCCAAGATTCGTGACAATCCAAAACATACGAAAGAAAGCTGCAATCGACGGCTGCTAAGATCTGACCTAAGTCTTACTTCTCATCCAGAAATGGAAATAGATTATTACGATTACGAAGTAAATAATGCTGGTAAGATGGCTATTATGCTCGTAATAGCATATTTGTATTTTGAAACAGCTAAAGTTTGAAATTTTAAATTCTCATATTTGTTTCAGTTTCGGTTCCCGGTTCATATTTGGGAATGGATCCAGCTTTTTTAGTATGGATTCCTCCACTCGAAGAAGGTGATATAATAAAGGAGATTGACGAAAACAAGGTGACCATTTACGAGGTAAAAATGTAGCATTAATTTCGTAAACAGAAAATTCAAACCGGTGTTGTTTTGTTAAAAAAAAAATATTGACATTAAATATAACATTTCCAGGAAATTTTACCAAAAGAATTATATCCAGATCCCGGCAGTAATACAGAATCTCCAGAGGATCGACCATCATCGAGTGCGTTGAAACGAAATTCTGATAATCGATCAATGAAATCGAATGAGTCAGTTGTATCGATTCGAAAAGTTATCGACAGGAGTAATATCATACATCCTCTTAACTTCAGTATTAGTGATCTGCAAAATTCACCTAAAGTATCGAAGAGAAGTAAGAAGAAAAAGGATATGAGTCCCGTTGGAATACAAATGAAAGAATTAACTTTGACTAGGTCTCCAGTTAAAGTTCATAAAAAAGAAATTAAAAACAATTTTGACAATTCGGCAACACTTAAACGAGTTAGTGATACAGTAAGAGAAACTAGAGATGATGATACTTTAAGAAGGACATCAGAATTCTTTGACATAAAGTATGCGGATGAATCATCGGAATCGTCTAACGAAATAAAATTTGTTGATAATTCGCCAGATAGTAATAGATTAGTCGATAAATTTGATGTCAAAGCTTAAAATAGTTTGAGAGATTATTTAGTATGAAGTATTAAATTTTCTATTAATAGTACTGATTAAAATTTAGTCATTTTCACTGTCGGAAATGAAAATATATATTATATATTTAGACTTGTTACTATCAAATTAATATAATGCAAAGATTTCCAATATCTTAAATATAAGGACCAATACAACAGATATAACAGAAATCATATCATCTCATCGTAACACGATTAACTACATATTAGCACAGTATTAACGATAGTTTATATCAGAAATTAATATAAAATAAAATAAGAAAAATGGCAAAATTAAGTAAATATCACATTTCAAATTTTTTCTGTCGAGAATTCAGCAGTACGAAGGTGTCACATAATATTCGATAATAATCAGCTAATGGCGATATAAATTTTATTCCCACTTTACTGGAAACCAGAGCAGTGCTACTCGATGACTCAGCTATAATTATTGTTTTTTCTGCCTTTATTTTAAATATTATATCAACTTTTGGTATATAAAACGCTCTCAAATGAATATGATGTAGTTCATGTCATGTAACGACTATCTTCGGTATGTAAGGTAGTATCACATAGGATTAATGTCACATTAGAATTTTGTAATAATGGTAATCATTGTTTCTATTAACAATGTTTAGATCTATAGAAATTACAATTCTATCATCTACATGTTTTTCTGCACTGTAAATAAAATATCATCAACCAGTCATATTACATTTAAAACGTAATTTATTTTAGAAGACTGACAATTTCGGGCAGTGCAATATCCGCAAATTGTGTTCTTTTGAAATTGTGTATCGATTGATTTCGAATTTCAGATTACTTACAATATTGTATCTACACTACAATTAATTTTCTAGTCTTACTAAAAATTGTAATTTATTAAATACTTCTGTAGGTATTTATTGTTAATTTTTAATCATTGTTTTATGTTTGTTTGAGTGAACTATTATAACATTTATCGAAATTTTATGTATTAAAATAAAAGTAGAAATATGAGTATGTACAATGTCAACAATGTGTTATTTTTTAATATTAATATACCATTTTAGCAATATTTCAGACTAGAACTAAGCGATGTTGTTTCAGTGTTTATTTAATTTATGACGACGTCATTAAAAACGTTTTTATTTTGTATTTTACATTGTTGTTTTATTTTCTGTTTCCTTTTCATGAATAGTTAATTATTACAAAGAATTGTATACATAATACCTTTCTAATCTCATAGTTCATAGGTAGTGTTAGTAATTTTAAAGTTTCCTACTAATTATTCTGCAGTATGAAAATAAAAAGTCTTTTTGCACCGAATAATTATTACGATATATTTCCTTAAATACAAACGGTATGTACAACAGACGTGGGGCACACCGGGCGACTGCGTGACCGTTGCACCTTACAGATGAAAATGCTGCGTCTGCACATTGCAAACTTGTCGCGCAACCGCTACATCATTCCTCCCCCTTTTTTAAATATATAAATGATAATAAACTATACTAATTAAACATTGTATACATTTTCTTTATCAACAATATTTAAGATACCTAATATCAACAAAGTATATAAAAATATTTATACGTTAAAATTCGTTACTACATAATTAACAATAAAAAAATGTATTTGAAAAAACCGTTCAAAAACCATAATAATACCACGTCTTTTAATTTATCATCTTATCATTTAATGTAACAATACCTGCGTGATTAAAATTAAAATTAATATGTTTTTGCATTTTAAAACTAAAATTATAACCTAAACAATTATTGAAATAAGACAAGAAAAAAATAGAATATAATAATAATGGTTTATAATGACAATCACGACACGGAACTCTAAAACTACACTACTCTTACTATACGGCACAATAAAGTTACGAAATTACAACTTTTGATGGCGGTACCGACATCGCCGCCTGCGCTGTTTGTTGCGCACATGGGGCTGCTGTCAGAAACTTCCTAAATAACCATTTCCTCGTGTTACTTTGACACCGCTTATACAAACAGTATATGCACACCATCGCTGCTATTGCCGAAACTGCGCCCATAATAATTGAAAATTGACTCAGCTGAGCTTCTATTCCCGATAGATTTGATCCTGTCTGGGCAATTACGACTTCTTCTTTACTGTAACCTTTACCCATATATATTATAGTTTAGTAACTGTGTATGTAGTACCAATACCCGTGCATACAGAACACGTAATAAAAAGAATATATATACCTAACGCTTTATATGTCTTTTGTTTTATAATATAGTTTAAAAGTGCTCAATTGACTAAATAAAATTAATAATCTAACTTCGCAATGTAGTTATTTCGCAATAAAGTTGTTTACATAGGTACTTGTAACATTACTTAGCAATCCTGCTGAAATCGCACTGGCCTCTTTATGACGCGTCCGCTGCGCGTGGAGCGCACATACGGCACAAGCGATGCGTCGCTTGTAGCGTTTTGCGAGGCGATTTTATCAGAATCCGACTCACTATAATTTTCATAAGTTTTTAATTCTGTACCTTCGTTGATTATAAACGCTGGTTTAAGACGATCGATAGATATGTTTATGTTCCTATCTGGCAATCTAATAGTATATACCTTACCTTTTCTCTCGATTACTTTATAAGGCCCATCGTATGGTGGCTGCAAGGATCTTTTCATCATGTCGTTCCTAACAAAAACATGGGAACATACCTTTAATTCAGGGTGTACGAAGATGTTCTTGGGGTTCCGCTGCTCAACTGGTTTGGGCTTAAGATTATAAATTACATCTCTCAAATGCTGCACGTACTCATACGAATTATAAAATTCTTTTTTTGTATTTTCGTAAAATTCTCCTGGCAGTCTTAATGTTTGCCCGTAAGTTAGCTGCGCGGCGCTCACACCACTGTCGTTTCTGGGTGCAGTTCTGAGCCCGAATAACACAGTTGGTAACTCATCTATCCAGCTTTTCGAATCTAGCCTAGCCTTAAGCGCTGCTTTTAATGACCTGTGCCATCTTTCTACCATACCGTTCGCTTGCGAATGGTAAGGAGTCGTACGTAATTTACCTATTCCTAAATATATCATTAACTGCCTAAAAATATCACTTTCGAACTGTCTGCCCTGGTCACTCGTAAGTTTAATAGGACATCCAAATCTAGTGATCCATGATTCATATATAACCTTCGCGATCGTTCTAGCTGATATATCTGTAACCGGTATTGCTTCCGGCCACCCTGTACTTCTATCTATAATTGTTACTAGATATCGATAGCCTTCCTGCGTAGTAGGTAATGGTCCAACGATATCTGTGTGAATATGCTCAAAACGCTTACATTCCGGGTATTTTCCTAAGTCCGATATTGTGTGACGCTGTACTTTCGCTCGTTGGCATTGAATGCAAGACTGAGCCCATATTCCTACATCTTTGTTCATATCTGGACAGAAAAACTTTGATTTAACTAATTTCCTACTGGTTCTTATTCCTGGATGACTCATATTGTGAATGGTGTTAAAAGCTGATTTTCTAAATTTTACTGGTAAATACGGCCTCAAATTCTCGGTAGACGTTTCGCAATAAATTGGTTTGTCACACATAGGTACAGAAATTTTCTTAAGTTGCACATTGTTTGATATATTATTACTTGCTGACAACAGGTATTCATCGACACTTTGCTGCTCGGCTAATTCCGAGTAATCAACAGTAGTCGGACAATATACTGTTTCAATTCTAGAAAAAGAGTCAGCGACAACATTATCGTTGCCACTCACATGACGTATATCCGTTGAGAATTCGCTGACAAACATTAGGTGTCTGATACGCCTGGGACTTTCATTGTTTTTGCCTATGTTTTTAAAAGCAAAAGTAATAGGTTTGTGGTCTGTAAAAGTTATCAGTTGTCTACCTTCAATCAAATTTTGAAAATGTTTTATGGCTAAATAAATTGCTAATAATTCTCTATCAAAAGCACTGTAATTGCGTTGTGTTTCTGATAGCTGCTTGGAAAAATATCCTAAAGGTTTCCAAATTCCTTCTACCTGTTGCTGTAAAACTGCGCCTACACCTGTATTTGAAGCATCCGTCATGAGTGCTATAGGAACATCACTTAACGGATGAGATAAGGTGACAGCGTTTTGCAGACTTTCTTTGCACTTAACAAATGCGTCAGACGCACTACTTGACCATTGAATTTCTGTTTTGTCCCTTTTCTTCGCGTTGTTTAAATATTTATTTAATTCCGCCTGATATTCGGCTGCATGAGGCAAATGTGCTCTATAAAAATTAAGCATTCCTAAAAATCTTCTAAGTTGCTCGATCGTTTTCGGCTTCGGAAAATCTACGATAGCTTTAGCCTTTGCCTCTAGCGGTCTAATACCAGCAGTAGACACTTCGTACCCTAAAAACTCTACCTTGTTCTGACCGAAACAACATTTACTTAAATTGATCGTAATTCCGAATTGATCAAAACGCTTAAAAACTGTCTTTAAATGGTCCTTATGCTCTTGATCCGAATTACTTACGACTATGACGTCATCGATGTACGAGAATAAAAAATCTAACCCCTGTAGTACTGTGTTATTCATAAAACGTTGGAACGTTTGGGCTGCGTTACGCAAGCCGAACGGCATACGCTCAAATTCATATAGCCTTAAGCGCTGCTTTTAATGACCTGTGCCATCTTGTGTGTGCCTGTGCCAACCTAACCTAACCTAACCCCTGTAGTACTGTGTTATTCATAAAACGTTGGAACGTTTGGGCTGCGTTACGCAAGCCGAACGTCATACGCTCAAATTCATATAAACTAAACGGCGTACATATCGCTGTCTTCTCTACGTCATCGGGAAAAACTAATATATTATGATATGCTCTATTTAAGTCAATTCTCGAAAAAATACTTTTACTGGCTATTAAGTAAGTGAAATCCTGTAATCGCGGAATATGATATCGGTCAGGCTTCGTGATGGCGTTTAATGCTCTATAGTCACCGCATGGACGAATACCGCCGTCCTTCTTCGATACTACATGGAGAGGACTAGCCCACGTACTCTTCGAAGGCCGACATATACCCAATTCCTGCATAATCTTAAATTCATCTCTTACCTTCATGTACCGATCAGGAGGAAGAGGTCTCACTCGCGCGTGCACCGGCGGTCCCATTGTCTCTATATAGTGGTAAACGCGGTGACGTGGAACGTCCTTGAAATTAACCGGCTTTGTAATATCTGGAAAATCTTTTAATAATTCGTGGTATGGGTCATGATCATTAATCGTCTTAATACACTGCTCATTATAATCGACAATAGTACCAGTAACTTTTAAATTGGTAATTTTCTCGATTAGAATTTTGTCATCAAGATCGACTATTAGCTTGAAATATTTTAAAAAATCTGCTCCCAAAATAGGTTGCTTTGTGTAAAGATTAAATAACAAATATTTGTGTTTGATTTGTTTAGATCTTGATTAGATATATAAAATTCATCAATTCTTAATATAAATATATTTATTTACTTTCTCTATTTATTTTATTTACTTTAAAAAAAATTGTTTTTAATTAAAATAGATCTAAAATAATTCTAAATACTATGTAACAAATTTTATCCAATTTTTCTAAATAATAGGTTCAGAAGAAGTATGTCGTCTTAACAAAATATTAATCCATTTATACAATTTTTCTAAATAATCGGTTCAGAACAAGTATGTCGTATTAACAAAATATTAATCCATTATGAATTCATGTTTTTGGGTGCATTTTTACAATACAATGTGAAAGTTGGTGCTTATAAATTATACTCATTGGAATAATGTAGGCAGAGATAACATAATCATTATTTGATATTGTTTGGACTTCTTCCAAATTAAAATAAGGCGCAACAATTTTATGAAATTTATATATTTTTTGTTTTTACAAAAATTCGTTACACGTTTAAAAAATGAGAAATAATGTGCTACATAAACGAAGCTAGCGCAGAGAGAACAGAGGGCACTAGTGGCGCTCCGCTACTTATATACGGCTGAGACAGCGCCATCTATTGCCACGATTCCCTAACATCTTCGGCCGCCTTGAGAGCTCCAGCTCTCAATATAGTATAAGTTATTCTTGTGATGTAGTAGCGGTCTCAGTTTCACGCTCAGCTGCAGGAACGGGAAGTGGACACAGTCTTGAAAATGCGCGATCGATGATGCCGGTCGCAGTGCGAATCTGTGCAACCCTGGTGACGCCGTCTTTTCCTGGGAACACAGACACAATTCTCCCCATACGCCACTTGAGCGGGGGGAGGTTATCCTCTTTGATGACTACAAGGGTATCAAGCGTTATTTCTTCCTTGTTCTGTTTCCACTTGCTGCGCTTCTGAAGCTCGGAGATGTATTCCGACGACCAGCGCTTCCAGAAATGCTGCCTCAGCAGTTCAACTCGCTCGTAACGGGACAATGCGTGTACAGCCCTAGACGTGTCGTCTCTGCAGGCAGGAGCGGTCAGCGGTCGGCCAATCAAGAAATGCGCAGGAGTGAGTGGAGAGTAGTCGTTTGGATCTGAAGACATTGGATACATAGGACGGGAATTCAGAACGGCTTCAATCTGTACTAAAACCGTACTAAATTCCTCGTAAGTTAAATTAGCGTTCCCTATTACACGCGTGATATGGTGTTTACAGGACTTGACCCCAGCCTCCCATAAACCGCCAAAATGAGGTGCATATGGTGGTATGAATTTAAATTCTATTCCATTATCAGAAGCGTAGTCAATAATACACTGAGAACTACTTTGTACAAAATTTGCAAATTCCTTCACGGCTCCCACAAAGTTTCTACCGTGATCTGAAAATATTTGAATTGGTTTCCTTCTACGCGATATAAACCTTTTTAATGCCAAAATATAACTTTCAGATGATAAACTTGTGACGAGTTCCAAGTGCAGAGCCCGTGTGGAAAAACATACAAATAAACATAAATAACACTTTTCGAGCTTAGATCCCCTACCTTTTCTGTTTAAAATAAACATGGGACCCGCGTAGTCTACCCCGCAGCGTAAGAAAGGAAAATCAGAGTGTAGACGTTCACTAGGTAAATTACCCATAATAGGTTGAATTGTTTTACCTCTAATACGACTACACTTTACACACTGTCGTACAACTTTTCTGGCTAAATTCCTACCACCTAAGGGCCACCACGCATCCCTAATGTGTGCCAGAAGCAACTGAGGGCCCGCATGTAATAGTCTAACATGCTCATATCGAAATAAAAGAAAAGTGAAATAATGCTTGCCACATAAAAGTACGGGATGTTTTTTATCATATTTAAAATCAAGCGAATTTTCTAGTCTACCACCTACTCTAATTATGTTATTATCTAAAAATATACTCAAACTGGAAACATTACGCGACGAAGTCATGTGAAGTTTATTATACAAAATATTGTATTCATCGGGAAATGACTGCATTTGCACAGTTCTAATTAAAAACACTAACGATTTATTTATCTCATTGATCTCTAAAGCGCCGTTCAAACGTTTACACTTATCTGTAATGCGCGCATTGTTTATGAAACGAAATACATAAGCGTAAGCGCGTTGCAATCTATTAAACGACGAAAATCTATGAAAATTAATAATATTAACATTTGTGGAAGTTCCGCATGTCACGTTAACTGTATGAACCTTAAGTTCGGACAAAGAATCAGGTGCAGCTGTCGTCTTAAGGCAATTTTGTGTCCATTTTATGACCTTTTCATGTAAGAAAGTAGGTCCATTCCACCATATTGATGACATACTAAGCTCATTCAATGTTTTACCACGCGACACTAAATCTGCCGGGTTGTTTATACTGTTTACGTGCAACCAAACCACATTACTAGTTAACTCATTAATTTCGACAACACGATTCTGTACAAAAGTTTTTAGCAAGCGAGGGGACATTCTCAACCAACCTAGTACAATAGTTGAATCTGTCCAACAAACTATATTATCAAATTTTAACTGAAGCGATTTTAATATTTTATCCATCAATTTAGCACCGACTAGCGCTCCACACAATTCAAGACGTGGAATACTAACCGGTTTGAGCGGTGCAACGCGGCTCTTCGAACACAATAATGTCACTGTGACGTCATTATTACTACTAAAGGTACGAACGTAAGCGCACGCTCCGTATGCAACTTCACTCGCGTCTGAAAATATATGCAGTTCAATTCTGACGGGATATTTTCCTATCACATGACGCGGTACTCGCATACTACTTAAGTTAGACAAAGAATTAATAAACTTCTCCCAACACAATACTACATCATTCGGTACTTCATCGTCCCAGTCTAGTTTACAGAGCCACAGTTTTTGTAAAAGTATTTTTGCTGTAATAATAATTGGACTTAAAAGACCGAGTGGATCATATATTTGCGATACAATAGATAATATTAAGCGCTTAGTAATTCTAGTCATGTTTTCGTTTAATTTTGACGTAAAATGGAATTGGTCACTTTTATTTAACCAACCTATACCTAAAGTTTTACTAGAACTATTTTCATCTAATGACAAATATTTCGTTTTATCTTTAGTTTTTACGAAATCACAAGCTATATCAGGCGAACTAAATATCCATTTGCGCAAAGGCATACAACCTGACATACACACATCGCTTATTTGTTTGCATAATTGTGATAATTTATATTTACTGTCGTGTCCAATCAATAAATCATCGACATAGAAATTATATAATATTGCATGTGAAACCTCGGCATTTTCACACTCTAAACCCAATTGTCTAAGACATCGAATACTGAGGTAAGGCGCAGATGCCGTACCGTATGTAACAGTATTAAGCTGATACACACTGATAGGTTCCGATGGGGTTTCACGCCACAAAATTAACTGTAAATGTCTTTGATTTTCCTGTATTAATATCTGCCTGAACATTTTTTCAATATCAGCACACGCTACGTATTTGTACTGGCGAAAACGTAAAAGGATATCAAATAAATCGTTCTGTAACGCAGGGCCTGTCATTTGAATATCATTAAGCGATTTCCCCGACGACGTTTTCTGACTAGCATTAAAAACTACACGTAACTTAGTGGTCACATTGTCTTCTCGTAACACACCATGATGTGGCAAAAAATAATACGGAAAATTACTATTGAAATTCATAATGCGACTCATGTGTCCTAAGGCTAAATATTCCTGCATAAACGAAGTATACATTTGTTTATAAATTGGCGATCGCTCTAACTTACGTTCTAGTGAAAAGAAACTCTTTTTAGCTGCATTATAACTGTCACCGAGAGTGTCAACAGATTCTTTGAATGGAATACGAACAGAGAAACGACCTTCATTTACGCGTTTGGTTGTTTCCTTAAAGAGTTGTTCGCACTCTTGTTCTTCGGTTGTAAAATACTGACTAGACTTAGAAATCTCTTCTATTTCCCAGAACTTTTTTAATTGTTCGTTTAAACTTGACGTCTGAGCGAAATTACAATGGACCTGTCTAATGCGCGAATTATCCGTATGAACCGGACCCGAAATTATCCACCCTAACTTGGTATTCTGCAAGTATGGTCCATTATTTAAGCGAATTCTACCCTCGAGTAACAAATCCCAAAAGTAGTCTGCACCGATTAATAAATCGACTTCCGAAGGTTTGCAAAATAATGGGTCCGCGAGAGTAATGTGCTCGGGGACGTTCACCTTGTTAATATCAATACCTACGGAAGGTAATGTAGTAGAGATATAAGGCAATACTAAACATTTAATGCGCGTGTTATAATCTCCGTTTAAAGATGCGATTTTTATTTCGCATGAGTGAGTACATTGCGTAACTGTATTTCCTACTCCTATAACTTGATAAGTGGACTGTATCGATTTAATGTTTAATTTGTTACGAAATGATTCAGCAACAATACAATGCTGACTGCCACTATCCAATAACGCGCGTGCGTGATAGTGTTTATTATTGTCACCAGTAACCTCAACTAATGCTGTCGATAACAGAACCGGTTTTAAAGCGTGTGTATTGACAAATGAAGCGCTTTCGTAGCTTTGTTTATTAATATTATGCGATTGTGTAACAGTGTGTAAAGCGGTCGAAATATTAGAATGCTTAGGCGTTGACTGCGACACTTGATCGATAGCAGTAAATAAAGAATTATCCTGAGCATTTTCAATATGCAACAAGCTATTATGTTTGTTATTGCATTGTCTACATGAACCAAAATAGCATTCAGTAGCAGTATGTCCTACTCTTAAACAATTTCTGCAGAGCTTTTTATTCTCAACGAACTGTAATTTTTCTTTAGCCGATAAATTCAAAAATTTACTACATGAATAAAGTGAATGATTACCGCTGCACAAAATGCATTCGCGGGTACGTCTAGAATTAATCTTAGTTCGTTGTGTAGAAATAAAACTATGTACCTTTTGTTGAGGTTTTTTAAAATTATCTTGTGGAACCTTATGGCTAGAACTAAAAAAATGATTATGATTATGAGAATGATTAGCTTTTATCATTTCTAACATGTCGGCTTTATCTTTTAAAAATTTAATTAATGTATCTAAATTTATATTTTGATCTGAACTAACGCACATAGTGTTTTTAAATTGTTCCCATTCTTTTTCAACATTTGAATCTAATTTTGTAACAATTAAATAAATTATAAGCGTATCCCAATGGTCCGTTGGTTCACCTAGCGTCTTTAGTGCACGTAAATTTTTTAACACAGTATCAATTAATTTTCTAATTTGAGATGGGGACTCTTTGGTTAAAGCGTGAATTGAAAATAATGCTTTTACGTGATTGTGAACCAATAGTTTGCTATTGTTGTACCTATTTTCAATCAGATCCCATGCTATTTCATAAGTTTCTGATGAAAATTCCACAGATTTAATCACCTGTAAGGCATTGCCTACAAGCGAAGATCGTAAATAGTGATATTTTTGAATATTATCAAGCTGATTAGAACTGTGAATTATAGAAATGTAGGTATCTCTAAACTCGAGCCAGTTATCATAAGAGCCGTCAAAAGTGGGTAGTGTTATAGTTGGTAACTTAACAAACGAACTCGAATTGACCTTGGATTCGTCACAAATTATATTCGTATTAATTATAGTACCATCTCCCACTAAACAATTTGCCGTAGCCATAACATTAAAATATGTATTTTCGAAACTTTCGCGACATTCTAGTTGTTTAGCGATTTCACTTTCCAATTCAGTTTCGAATGCAAACTCTTCTAATGAATTTTGAACAGTATTAAATTCGTGCAAAAGCTCTTTAGCTGCCTGTTGACGTAATTTTAACTCTGCTATCTGTTTTTTAGACAACTGAAATTTTTTGAAGCAATCTACAAATTTCACAAACAAAGTTAGCCTTCCCTTAAGTGTACCTCTTTTTTTATTTAGATCACGAACCAAAGCGTTATCTGTGGCCGAAATTTGAGGATTGTCTAATTTGTCTGAATTCATAATGGCAGTTTATGAAAAGGGGGTACTCACGTTATTCCTGCAACACAGCGCGAATTGTTGATGCGCAACGCCGCGTTGTTCTTCTATACCTATAAAGTTTTTAGACCGTTTTAGTACAAATTGAAATGAAGGGAAGAAGAAAGGAACGATATAGCCAGACCCTTATCCGTTGGCGACTCGATGACCTTGATTTTCTTGGTACTGCACTGGATGGCTTGCTTTATCTAGATGATTCGATTTATCTGGATGATTTATCTTGATGATGCGATTAATTTGAATGATTTATCTTGATGACTTGATTTATGAGGGTGATTGTCTAAATAATTTTTATATTTTTCGTTCTTGATATTTTCCGCTGATTCGTTTATTATGATGCTGCTCTTTTCTTTATTATGCGTTTATAATCCTGCTCTGGAGGACCAGATGTTTGGACTTCTTCCAAATTAAAATAAGGCGCAACAATTTTATGAAATTTATATATTTTTTGTTTTTACAAAAATTCGTTACACGTTTAAAAAATGAGAAATAATGTGCTACATAAACGAAGCTAGCGCAGAGAGAACAGAGGGCACTAGTGGCGCTCCGCTACTTATATACGGCTGAGACAGCGCCATCTATTGCCACGATTCCCTAACAGATATTATAAGTTTGATAATTCGACTTCTTGCGTAGACGTTCGTATGTTCGTAAGTTATTGCAGCATGCATAGTGAAAAACGTTAAATACAATCAATTACACGATTCAAGTATGAACTACTGTTATCTTTACTGTTATCTTAATAACAATAATTTTTTGCAGCGTGTTCAGCGTCTTTGGAACTAGGAGGCGCTACAGCAGGATCTCGAAGCACGTTGTTGTCCGAGGTTGTAGGTGGAAGCGTGTCACTGCGACGTCTCCTACCCACAGGGAAGACCAAGCACACGAGACTAAGAGACTCTGATCGAGTATGCGAAAATGCAGAACAGAGGTATGTTAATTATGCTATTTTATCAATTAGTAATTTTAGATCAGGGATTAAAGCATGAAATTGCTGTTTCGTACTGAATTTTTTTTTTGTGGGATGAAGTATATTTTTTTTAATCAAAGTATTTAAGCTCGTTGTCATTTTTGCCATCTATTCGGAAGACCATTTAAACCTTTACGATAGAAATCTGAGGACCTGGATTCCACAAATTGTGTAAAGGCGTTTTGTACTGCTTCCTAGGCAGAAATTCGTTTTTCCGTGCAAAAAATTGTCCAAATCCCGAAAAAAATTATAGTCGGTTGGGGCGAAGTCCGGTGAGTATGGAGGATGATGGTCACGATTCTTCTTGCTTCTAACTACAAATCTTGTGGTGTTAAAACTGTTTCTCGAGCAGTGTGAGTTCTTGCGTTATTATGGAACAAAATTTGTGAAGGTCGATTGACGAGTCGGGGCTGTTTTGCTGCAAGTTTCGCCATTATTGTTCGGAGTTCTGCGGAGTTTCTATGTGCCTGAACCATCGAAGCATTCTTTTCTTAATTTTTATAATAACGTTGTCCTGCAACCCTGTCATACTGGGTACTCTCCATTGCTTATTTTGTTCGCTAGGGTTACACCACGCACGTATTATATATATATATATATATATATATATATATATATATATATATAGTATACAGAATTAATCATTGTATTATATTTTGAACGGACTTCAAAAAAAGGAGGTTCTATATTCGTTTCTATGCATTTTTTTTTATAAAATCAATCTTAGTTATCTTATAAATTTTATTAATGCGTATAAATATACGTAAGACATTACCCCACTACTGCAGTTTAAGAGCCAATAACTTCTATATTCTACAGTTGTCTTCGAATATATTTTCACAGTTGTTTTCATGATTAATAAACCTATCTTTTAGTTAGTTTAAAAATATATTTCAAGAAATACTCAAATACTTTATTTAGTATTTCTTTGTTATATTACGAAATATAAATATGAAAACATTTTACCCTTGTCCTGCAAACTATCGTTCAAGATGTCGAAAGGCCCTTACGGTGAAAAAAATATTACATTAATTAGAGAGTGCTTTGCAACAAGGGGCCAGACGAGCTTCAAAAGCAACGTAATTAGTAAGGAAGCTTGTTAATCGTCACTTCAGGCCTATTGTTAGGGCACGTATCGTTGGAGTGGTAGTCGTTGCGTTGATTGCGTTGTTAACGTCATCTAATGTACGTTTGTTTTAGCGCTTTACGAAAACACATGTTTGAACGTTTTGTTAAAACATCAGAGAAACAATGTAGCTAAATAAACAGCATTATAGCACCATTTGTTGGAAATCGAATTGTATCACTTTTTCGTACTGCTTTTCGTTTTTCAGAAGATTTAAGTAAATGATGTCCATTTTTTTCTTTTAAAAATGAAAAGAATTATGAGATACTCGTTTTATATATCTATTAAATATATTATTATCACAGATTAATAAGTTACTAACGTAAATTATTATAATACAAATTGCAAATATTCAATTTCATTAATCTGTCAGAAAAAGTCTCGAACACACTGAGATTATATGTAAATTATAAGATTGAAATTGTGTCAGTATCATTTACTCAAAAAATATTTGGTAGAATTATATGTATAAATGAAATCAAATTATGTCGATGTAGAAGGCAGCGATATAAAAAGGCAGAAGTAATTGGTATGTATACATATAAAGTCTCTTGGGTAGTGTTGCAATACGTATAAAAGTTACTCTTTGAAACGATAGCAGATTACAAACCAGTTATTTTAATTTGGATTTAGGGATGAAGAAGAACAAGGTACAGATGTGGAAGTGGAAACAGAAGCTGAGGCAGTGGACAACGTTAGCGTAGCAAGTGCTGTCAGCGCTGCTAGTCAAGCGACTATCACGCCTGAGACGGTGTCTTCAAGTAGTGCACCAGCTGTCGGCAATAATGTTGCACCCTCGCCTTTAAGACGTTCACACACCGTATCCACCGCTCATGTTTCGACAACGGTATGAAATACTAATGACAGAAAACTGTAGACAATTACTGCAATACATCTATCTATAATAATATCTCATGTTAACATACCGAAAGTAGAACGGCTTGTTTTTATTTCAAACTCCACAATTAATATTAGATTATCAAAATTATAATCATTATTTAATATATTTTTGTATATATTTAGATTAAAACACTTCCTTGTATTATTTTTACTATTAAATTAGTCAGTAATTAATAATGTTATTACAATTTTAGGTCACGTCACCTCCTCAACATTCAACCAGTGAGACGGTGACAGTAGACATAAATACAAGCGTAACTAGCGTGAGTGAGCGAGATAGTTACAGTGAAAAAGATAAAGATAGTCTCTGGGAGAAAGATAGAAGCGAAAGTCGTGCATCGTCGTCTACTTCTGCTGCAACACTAACTAATGTAAGTGCAAAGTTACAAAAAAGGAAATGTTATATTGTAAAGAACTTTGTAAACAGTTTTTATTAACATACTTTAAATAAGGTTTTACTGAAACCTTTCAAGCCTTTGGGACTGCCAAGCCGAGGTCCCGGGTTCGATCCCCACCCAGGTCGATTTATGAAACGAACTTTTCTAAATTGGCACGAAGTTTGGGTGTTATTACGAACTTCCTCAATTCAGTGTGTGATACCCATAGTACAGGCCTAGAGTTTGAGGTCACACAATTGGTGTTATTGTCTGTAGTATTATTATTATTATCAAACAATGAATTAGATCCAAAGTCATGCCCATATCAGACACAAGGAATTTGATATTTAGAATGTGTTTTAAAAACGAGAAAATGGAAATACTATTATTTCTTTTAGGGCTGGTATTCTCCGGCGTTAAGTGGAGTAGCATCAGCCAAGATTCGTGACAATCCAAAACATACGAAAGAAAGCTGCAATCGACGGCTGCTAAGATCTGACCTAAGTCTTACTTCTCATCCAGAAATGGAAATAGATTATTACGATTACGAAGTAAATAATGCTGGTAAGATGGCTATTATGCTCGTAATAGCATATTTGTATTTTGAAACAGCTAAAGTTTGAAATTTTAAATTCTCATATTTGTTTCAGTTTCGGTTCCCGGTTCATATTTGGGAATGGATCCAGCTTTTTTAGTATGGATTCCTCCACTCGAAGAAGGTGATATAATAAAGGAGATTGACGAAAACAAGGTGACCATTTACGAGGTAAAAATGTAGCATTAATTTCGTAAACAGAAAATTCAAACCGGTGTTGTTTTGTTAAAAAAAAAATATTGACATTAAATATAACATTTCCAGGAAATTTTACCAAAAGAATTATATCCAGATCCCGGCAGTAATACAGAATCTCCAGAGGATCGACCATCATCGAGTGCGTTGAAACGAAATTCTGATAATCGATCAATGAAATCGAATGAGTCAGTTGTATCGATTCGAAAAGTTATCGACAGGAGTAATATCATACATCCTCTTAACTTCAGTATTAGTGATCTGCAAAATTCACCTAAAGTATCGAAGAGAAGTAAGAAGAAAAAGGATATGAGTCCCGTTGGAATACAAATGAAAGAATTAACTTTGACTAGGTCTCCAGTTAAAGTTCATAAAAAAGAAATTAAAAACAATTTTGACAATTCGGCAACACTTAAACGAGTTAGTGATACAGTAAGAGAAACTAGAGATGATGATACTTTAAGAAGGACATCAGAATTCTTTGACATAAAGTATGCGGATGAATCATCGGAATCGTCTAACGAAATAAAATTTGTTGATAATTCGCCAGATAGTAATAGATTAGTCGATAAATTTGATGTCAAAGCTTAAAATAGTTTGAGAGATTATTTAGTATGAAGTATTAAATTTTCTATTAATAGTACTGATTAAAATTTAGTCATTTTCACTGTCGGAAATGAAAATATATATTATATATTTAGACTTGTTACTATCAAATTAATATAATGCAAAGATTTCCAATATCTTAAATATAAGGACCAATACAACAGATATAACAGAAATCATATCATCTCATCGTAACACGATTAACTACATATTAGCACAGTATTAACGATAGTTTATATCAGAAATTAATATAAAATAAAATAAGAAAAATGGCAAAATTAAGTAAATATCACATTTCAAATTTTTTCTGTCGAGAATTCAGCAGTACGAAGGTGTCACATAATATTCGATAATAATCAGCTAATGGCGATATAAATTTTATTCCCACTTTACTGGAAACCAGAGCAGTGCTACTCGATGACTCAGCTATAATTATTGTTTTTTCTGCCTTTATTTTAAATATTATATCAACTTTTGGTATATAAAACGCTCTCAAATGAATATGATGTAGTTCATGTCATGTAACGACTATCTTCGGTATGTAAGGTAGTATCACATAGGATTAATGTCACATTAGAATTTTGTAATAATGGTAATCATTGTTTCTATTAACAATGTTTAGATCTATAGAAATTACAATTCTATCATCTACATGTTTTTCTGCACTGTAAATAAAATATCATCAACCAGTCATATTACATTTAAAACGTAATTTATTTTAGAAGACTGACAATTTCGGGCAGTGCAATATCCGCAAATTGTGTTCTTTTGAAATTGTGTATCGATTGATTTCGAATTTCAGATTACTTACAATATTGTATCTACACTACAATTAATTTTCTAGTCTTACTAAAAATTGTAATTTATTAAATACTTCTGTAGGTATTTATTGTTAATTTTTAATCATTGTTTTATGTTTGTTTGAGTGAACTATTATAACATTTATCGAAATTTTATGTATTAAAATAAAAGTAGAAATATGAGTATGTACAATGTCAACAATGTGTTATTTTTTAATATTAATATACCATTTTAGCAATATTTCAGACTAGAACTAAGCGATGTTGTTTCAGTGTTTATTTAATTTATGACGACGTCATTAAAAACGTTTTTATTTTGTATTTTACATTGTTGTTTTATTTTCTGTTTCCTTTTCATGAATAGTTAATTATTACAAAGAATTGTATACATAATACCTTTCTAATCTCATAGTTCATAGGTAGTGTTAGTAATTTTAAAGTTTCCTACTAATTATTCTGCAGTATGAAAATAAAAAGTCTTTTTGCACCGAATAATTATTACGATATATTTCCTTAAATACAAACGGTATGTACAACAGACGTGGGGCACACCGGGCGACTGCGTGACCGTTGCACCTTACAGATGAAAATGCTGCGTCTGCACATTGCAAACTTGTCGCGCAACCGCTACATCATTCCTCCCCCTTTTTTAAATATATAAATGATAATAAACTATACTAATTAAACATTGTATACATTTTCTTTATCAACAATATTTAAGATACCTAATATCAACAAAGTATATAAAAATATTTATACGTTAAAATTCGTTACTACATAATTAACAATAAAAAAATGTATTTGAAAAAACCGTTCAAAAACCATAATAATACCACGTCTTTTAATTTATCATCTTATCATTTAATGTAACAATACCTGCGTGATTAAAATTAAAATTAATATGTTTTTGCATTTTAAAACTAAAATTATAACCTAAACAATTATTGAAATAAGACAAGAAAAAAATAGAATATAATAATAATGGTTTATAATGACAATCACGACACGGAACTCTAAAACTACACTACTCTTACTATACGGCACAATAAAGTTACGAAATTACAACTTTTGATGGCGGTACCGACATCGCCGCCTGCGCTGTTTGTTGCGCACATGGGGCTGCTGTCAGAAACTTCCTAAATAACCATTTCCTCGTGTTACTTTGACACCGCTTATACAAACAGTATATGCACACCATCGCTGCTATTGCCGAAACTGCGCCCATAATAATTGAAAATTGACTCAGCTGAGCTTCTATTCCCGATAGATTTGATCCTGTCTGGGCAATTACGACTTCTTCTTTACTGTAACCTTTACCCATATATATTATAGTTTAGTAACTGTGTATGTAGTACCAATACCCGTGCATACAGAACACGTAATAAAAAGAATATATATACCTAACGCTTTATATGTCTTTTGTTTTATAATATAGTTTAAAAGTGCTCAATTGACTAAATAAAATTAATAATCTAACTTCGCAATGTAGTTATTTCGCAATAAAGTTGTTTACATAGGTACTTGTAACATTACTTAGCAATCCTGCTGAAATCGCACTGGCCTCTTTATGACGCGTCCGCTGCGCGTGGAGCGCACATACGGCACAAGCGATGCGTCGCTTGTAGCGTTTTGCGAGGCGATTTTATCAGAATCCGACTCACTATAATTTTCATAAGTTTTTAATTCTGTACCTTCGTTGATTATAAACGCTGGTTTAAGACGATCGATAGATATGTTTATGTTCCTATCTGGCAATCTAATAGTATATACCTTACCTTTTCTCTCGATTACTTTATAAGGCCCATCGTATGGTGGCTGCAAGGATCTTTTCATCATGTCGTTCCTAACAAAAACATGGGAACATACCTTTAATTCAGGGTGTACGAAGATGTTCTTGGGGTTCCGCTGCTCAACTGGTTTGGGCTTAAGATTATAAATTACATCTCTCAAATGCTGCACGTACTCATACGAATTATAAAATTCTTTTTTTGTATTTTCGTAAAATTCTCCTGGCAGTCTTAATGTTTGCCCGTAAGTTAGCTGCGCGGCGCTCACACCACTGTCGTTTCTGGGTGCAGTTCTGAGCCCGAATAACACAGTTGGTAACTCATCTATCCAGCTTTTCGAATCTAGCCTAGCCTTAAGCGCTGCTTTTAATGACCTGTGCCATCTTTCTACCATACCGTTCGCTTGCGAATGGTAAGGAGTCGTACGTAATTTACCTATTCCTAAATATATCATTAACTGCCTAAAAATATCACTTTCGAACTGTCTGCCCTGGTCACTCGTAAGTTTAATAGGACATCCAAATCTAGTGATCCATGATTCATATATAACCTTCGCGATCGTTCTAGCTGATATATCTGTAACCGGTATTGCTTCCGGCCACCCTGTACTTCTATCTATAATTGTTACTAGATATCGATAGCCTTCCTGCGTAGTAGGTAATGGTCCAACGATATCTGTGTGAATATGCTCAAAACGCTTACATTCCGGGTATTTTCCTAAGTCCGATATTGTGTGACGCTGTACTTTCGCTCGTTGGCATTGAATGCAAGACTGAGCCCATATTCCTACATCTTTGTTCATATCTGGACAGAAAAACTTTGATTTAACTAATTTCCTACTGGTTCTTATTCCTGGATGACTCATATTGTGAATGGTGTTAAAAGCTGATTTTCTAAATTTTACTGGTAAATACGGCCTCAAATTCTCGGTAGACGTTTCGCAATAAATTGGTTTGTCACACATAGGTACAGAAATTTTCTTAAGTTGCACATTGTTTGATATATTATTACTTGCTGACAACAGGTATTCATCGACACTTTGCTGCTCGGCTAATTCCGAGTAATCAACAGTAGTCGGACAATATACTGTTTCAATTCTAGAAAAAGAGTCAGCGACAACATTATCGTTGCCACTCACATGACGTATATCCGTTGAGAATTCGCTGACAAACATTAGGTGTCTGATACGCCTGGGACTTTCATTGTTTTTGCCTATGTTTTTAAAAGCAAAAGTAATAGGTTTGTGGTCTGTAAAAGTTATCAGTTGTCTACCTTCAATCAAATTTTGAAAATGTTTTATGGCTAAATAAATTGCTAATAATTCTCTATCAAAAGCACTGTAATTGCGTTGTGTTTCTGATAGCTGCTTGGAAAAATATCCTAAAGGTTTCCAAATTCCTTCTACCTGTTGCTGTAAAACTGCGCCTACACCTGTATTTGAAGCATCCGTCATGAGTGCTATAGGAACATCACTTAACGGATGAGATAAGGTGACAGCGTTTTGCAGACTTTCTTTGCACTTAACAAATGCGTCAGACGCACTACTTGACCATTGAATTTCTGTTTTGTCCCTTTTCTTCGCGTTGTTTAAATATTTATTTAATTCCGCCTGATATTCGGCTGCATGAGGCAAATGTGCTCTATAAAAATTAAGCATTCCTAAAAATCTTCTAAGTTGCTCGATCGTTTTCGGCTTCGGAAAATCTACGATAGCTTTAGCCTTTGCCTCTAGCGGTCTAATACCAGCAGTAGACACTTCGTACCCTAAAAACTCTACCTTGTTCTGACCGAAACAACATTTACTTAAATTGATCGTAATTCCGAATTGATCAAAACGCTTAAAAACTGTCTTTAAATGGTCCTTATGCTCTTGATCCGAATTACTTACGACTATGACGTCATCGATGTACGAGAATAAAAAATCTAACCCCTGTAGTACTGTGTTATTCATAAAACGTTGGAACGTTTGGGCTGCGTTACGCAAGCCGAACGGCATACGCTCAAATTCATATAGCCTTAAGCGCTGCTTTTAATGACCTGTGCCATCTTGTGTGTGCCTGTGCCAACCTAACCTAACCTAACCCCTGTAGTACTGTGTTATTCATAAAACGTTGGAACGTTTGGGCTGCGTTACGCAAGCCGAACGTCATACGCTCAAATTCATATAAACTAAACGGCGTACATATCGCTGTCTTCTCTACGTCATCGGGAAAAACTAATATATTATGATATGCTCTATTTAAGTCAATTCTCGAAAAAATACTTTTACTGGCTATTAAGTAAGTGAAATCCTGTAATCGCGGAATATGATATCGGTCAGGCTTCGTGATGGCGTTTAATGCTCTATAGTCACCGCATGGACGAATACCGCCGTCCTTCTTCGATACTACATGGAGAGGACTAGCCCACGTACTCTTCGAAGGCCGACATATACCCAATTCCTGCATAATCTTAAATTCATCTCTTACCTTCATGTACCGATCAGGAGGAAGAGGTCTCACTCGCGCGTGCACCGGCGGTCCCATTGTCTCTATATAGTGGTAAACGCGGTGACGTGGAACGTCCTTGAAATTAACCGGCTTTGTAATATCTGGAAAATCTTTTAATAATTCGTGGTATGGGTCATGATCATTAATCGTCTTAATACACTGCTCATTATAATCGACAATAGTACCAGTAACTTTTAAATTGGTAATTTTCTCGATTAGAATTTTGTCATCAAGATCGACTATTAGCTTGAAATATTTTAAAAAATCTGCTCCCAAAATAGGTTGCTTTACGTCGCATATGACAAAACTCCATCGAAAATTTCTTCTTAAATTAAGATCTAACATAAGAGTCTTTTCTCCGTAAGTTTTAATTTCTGACCCATTCGCGGCGTACAATACATATTTGCTCACACTATCACTACTATTTATCTTAACACTATTACGCGGAAGCACTGATATATTTGCGCCAGTATCTATCAGAAAAGTTAAGTTCGTCTGTCGATCGCGCACTGTAAGACGGTGGTTGGGTGGTTGGTTAAACGGTTGCAGCACCCCACCGCATGTAGCTGCTCCTCTGTTAGTTTTCCTGGTTCTTCTGCCAATTGCATGGCTGTACACACTTAACCGCTTTGTCCCCATACCGGAAATGGTAAAAACATAGCCAGTTCGGATCCCCCGGTCGTCTTCCTCGTCCCCTTGATTTAGAACGGGAACGGAATCGGTCCCTGTTACTGCCTGCATATCTTGTTTGTGGTCTAGCTCGCTCTATCTCGTTCAGCCGCACATTAATTTTCGCTATTTCGTTTAGCATATCTTTGAACATATTTGGGGTAGAAAAAGAGGTCTGGTTACTAACCTCGTTAATATATGCTGGTCGCATATTTTCAGCAATTTTATCCGCCATCACTGCCACCGTGTCTAGATCTTTAGTGTCAGAAACTGTTAACACTGCACGCACTGCCGTCGGTAGATGGTTCATCCATAAAATAACTAGGGTGTCGTCTGCAATTTTATTTCGCGCCAAATCCCTCATTCTTCTTAAAAGCTGTGAGGGTCGCTGGTCTCAAAAATTCATTTCGCTAATAAGCTTCTGTATTTGTCTGTTTTCGGACTCTTCATATATACTAAGTAGTCTTTTCTTAAGGGCATCGTTTATTAGCCTAAAGACAGGAAATGAAAGGGCACCGTTTTCTGCCATCGATGCGCTAAAACGCTCCTATAACTTCAAACACAAACGCGCGCTCCTTTAGTATTAACCAGAAAGCAGATCCGTGACCTGTGTCTAATTGTTTTAAAAAATATAGTATAAATTACGTAAACAATGCCAAATTGCGCTGTAAAGTTGTGTGGTAGTGACAGTCGTAAAAATAGTTTCAAAAAGGATAATATCACGTTTCATCGGTATAAAATTAATAATAAAAATTTATATCAAAAAAATGCAGAGCTCTCACTATACTGGTCGCTGGTAGCTTTGAGTCAGCGTTTGTCCTTGTCTAGCAAGCTATAATTACATATTGCATCCTCACTCTTGCAAGATGGCACGTGTAAGTAGGGACGCGAAAAAATGTATCGATATATCAATATATTTTCCATTAATTTTCAGAATTTATAATGACTACCACTCTTTGAAATTATATACCTAGTTCCATCCATACTATCTATACTATATAATAATATAATATATATAACATATAATTATATAATATAATATATTAATATATAATGTAATATATAATTATATAATATTATATAATTGTGTAATCCATATTCATACTATCCATATCCATACTAATATTATAAATGCGAGTCTCTCCGTCTGTCTGTCTGTCCGTCTGTCTGCTTGGTTTTCACGGCTAAACCGCCGTACCGATTTTAATAAAATTTAGCATGGACATAGTTCGACACCAGGGGGTCAACATATGCTACTTTATTTTTCAAAATCTACCCCTAAAGGGGTGAATAAGGGGATGAAACTTTGTATGGGAAATTTTTAACCCCTGAACCGATTAAGACGAAATTTAGTATAGTACATAGATAAAACCTTTTCTAATAAAAAAATATACTTCTTTTTTCCAAAAATCTACCCCTAAAGGAGTGAAATAGGGATTAAACTTTGTATGGAAAATTTTTAACCGCTGAACGAATTTAGATGTAATTTGGTACAGAGATACACCTTTTCTATTAAAAAAACACAGTTATCATTAAAAAGATGTCACCGTTCTTTTTTCAACCGACGAAAAAATGATGGAGGTTCTCAAGTCGGTGCATATTTTTTTTTGTATACGACCATGCGTAGCTTTTTACAGAGTAGTCTGATTTTGATGATTCTCTTATATTCGATAGAATATATCTTGAGTTTTTGGTTCAATTTAATTCGGAAAAAATTTAAGAATACAATTTAACCGACTTAAAAAAAACACTGAAAAGTACAAAATAACTATTCTTTACTAATCAGAACTCAAATTAAAAAAAAAATACTTTATACATACGGTACAAATACCTATATAATTGACATAAAAACTTTTATTTATTAACAAAAAGTACATACATATGTTAATATTTACAAACTTAAAACTACACATTATCTTAAATAATAAACTTCCTCAAAGTTGCCGCTTAGAAAGCTGTCATTGCTCAAGGTACCTAGCAGACTGGCAGCATTGCCTCTTTGAATAGCCAAAGCCTATATAATTAAATTCGACAGTTACTGAAATCGATGCAAGCCTCCCAAACTAATAGACTTTCTGTTGTGGCACATTAATTTGGAACCCACTTTAATAACCGTCAAATCTAATTATGTACATACATACAATCTTCACACCATATCCCTAACGGGGCAGTCAGAGGGACGGAGCGCCAAGCGTCGCGGTCCTTACATACTTCTTTGCTTCTTCAAATCTCATCATTCTCCTCACGTAATTTTTGCTTAGGTATGCGAGTGCTTTTGACATTTCCGTCGGCTAACACTCTAGCAAATTTAATTATATACGTATTTATATCGTATGTATAAAGTTTTTTTTTTCGTATTTGAGTTGTAATTAGTAAAGGATAGTTATTTTATACTTTTCAGTGTTTATTTCTAGTAGGTTTAAATTTTTTCTTAATTTTTTTTATTTCTCCCATTTGAGTGACCTTGGTCTAAATAAATATATAGGACGGGTCTACAACTAACTACTTTTCTAATTATAGAACGAAATGATATAAAAATGTATCATCAATATAAATAAAGCTTATAATTAGTAATTATTGTTTCGTGTATCTTCAAAGGCCAAGCTCAATACCAGTGCAATTTAAATGGGACCACCTCGGAAGTATATCAAACAAAAAAAAAATTTTTAAATCGGTACACAATTAAGGTTATCGGTGAACATACATAAAAAAACATACAGACGCACATAGAATCTCCTTCTTTTTAAAGTTGGTTAAAAAAATACATACAGACGAAAAGGTTGGGTGGTTCTACCACCAAAGCTTTTCAGTTTCGTTTTTTGTCAATTTAATTTTTTGTTTTACATTAAAGTTTTACATTAGGAGAAACACGTACTACCCAAACCAATTTGATTTGCATTTCTATTCCAAATTATTGATTTTTTTGTTTCGAAATAAAGAATCTTGTTTTGATTATACATACATATTTTATTATTTCTATTTTTAAAACAAGCTTATGAAAATAATTCTTGTATTTATCGATATATACAATATCTACGAGTACATCACTATTTGGTTTAGTACGTGACGTTACCTTGCCGCCCGCTTACGTCTCATTCCTCTAACCTTGACAGAATAGTTCGCTTAGAAATTCGTAAACATTTCAAGTCTCTAGGGTAGTTTGTCTGTGACGTGTAGAAACCATGCTCTGGGTTGGTCGATCCAAAAATCTGGTATCCGTGTCGATAGGGATACTCTAGCTATTTCGCTACCGTTTGACTCCATTTGTATTATAAGTATTGCAGATGGAAATAACTTGATAAGCAGGTGCCGTCCGCACTGAAGTCGAATCGCCTTTTAATTTTACAAAAAATCGTTCTAATAATATTGATGAATAATATCTAACTCCGCACAAATTTTGTGTCGTCGGGGTCACCAGTTTAAAGTTTTTATTTGTTTCCTACTAATTATTCTGCAGTATGAAAATAAAAAGTCTTTTTGCACCGAATAATTATTACGATATATTTCCTTAAATACAAACGGTATGTACAACAGACGTGGGGCACACCGGGCGACTGCGTGACCGTTGCACCTTACAGATGAAAATGCTGCGTCTGCACATTGCAAACTTGTCGCGCAACCGCTACAGTAATTGCCTGAAATAGAGAAAAAAAACCACAATGGTCAACTAACTGTATAAGTTTATCATTATCAACATTTTTTCAGATCGATTCTTTAACAAAAAATATGATAAAGGTGTTAAAATTACATGTATCTAGCTAATTATTCTTCAAATAAAAGGAAACGTAGGAAACTTTAAAAAAATAGTAATTTAGAAATGAGAAATTAAGTACCTATTAGATGAAAATATGTATACTTTTTTTTTACTTCTCCATCCTTCATTTTCTTATCTTTCTAAATGAGGGAAAAAACCAACCAATCAAAGAAGTCATAGGTAGTGTTTTTAGATAAAAAAATTAATTACACATTTTTTTAAGAAGTCTTTCTTCTATCTTTTTCAAAATAATAACTAAAACGTTTATAAACGATATTTACAATCAATTTAGTCAATGTGATTTACATACAAACTTAAAAGTCGACTTATGCAGACTTTGGAATGTTTGGTGACCTGGATCTCGATACCTAAGAACACAGAGTTAGATATTTGCATTCATACAATTTCAACTCTTTATCTTGAAATCCTTAAATATGAAAACATGATTAGATAAAAGGATCTTAATAAAAAAAAATCCTGAAAAAATCCCGTTTTGCACAATGATTTAGTTGCGCTCCCGAAATTTTACAGAATTTTAAAATGGTTTTTACTAAAATGGATAGGTAATTTCAATATCTCAAATCTCTAAAACCAGTTTTTTAATTGGTAGTAATGCAGTTGTCTTGCAAATTATGTGCAAAGTAAGTTTCTTGCAAGGTATGTATTGTCACAGTACAAGTAAGCATACAGTATTCTATTTCGGCAGTGTCCTAGAGATAATTACCTACGGTCGTTTGGTACGTAAACACGCAATAGGGCTACTGACTTGGACTGAATGTTTTTCTTGGGTTACGTATTTCATAATAGGTACTATATTAAATTGTTACATTATCTTTTAATTTTATATTATTGCAAATTTAATATGTTTTCATTTATATAATTGTACTAGTATTTTATATCTAGTTTCAAAAGTTTGTGAGTTAGTATGGTGGGAATGGACAAAAAAAATGCATTTTGTGTGCAGTATAATTAAAAATCAGCAATAAATTAACTAGATCATTATGATAATATATTTCCTACAAATTAGCAACAGAGAAATATTTCCGGTTTCGATATAGATGTATTCAAACATCCATACACTGAACATTATGCTCGTAAACTTGATTGACATAATATTTAGTCAGTAAATGCGCGGGAGCGTCTCACACCGTACGACGACAACCGCGGCGCACTCGCAACTGTTTTATGTCGAGAAATGACGAGATTTCGAGCGCGTTGTTTGGGAGCGTTTGTATGAAGATAGAATGCTGTATGCTTACTTGTACTGTGGTATTGTGTTCAAACACAAATACCTTTCTTTCTTTCTCCACGCTAAAATGTAATCAAGCCGCAATTGCGAAAATCAGCTTTATGTTATCTACATTGGACGCGGGGGTAATGAACGAATTCGGTTGCGCTGCGCTGAATATGTGGACTCTTAAAAATAATAGACTTCCTCAAAGCAATGACAGCTTTCTAAGCGTCAACTTTGACGAAATCTATTATTTAAGATAACGTTTAGTTTTAACTTTGTAAATATTAATGTAAAGATTTTACATATAAATAAATGACGACGTACTCGTAGGTAACTTACAATCTTATTATCCTTGAGCCTTTATTTCCCTTCATAAAGCGTAACATTTCAACAATATGGGTTATTATATTAACCTAGATACATCGTAATACAATATTCCAAAACTATTATCCCGTCATATTACATACGTGGAGACTTGCTGGGCGCGAGACATTACAGTATCATCACCAATCGAAATTAAGAAATGTAATATAACTGATAGGTATTGAATTGGTTCTATTTAAAGTTTTTGTTTTTCTCATTTGAACCAAACAAATTGTTTTATTTATGCATCACATTACGATGTTTTATGTATGATTCTTCTTTTTTCTTTATCTTTTCATATCTTTTTGTACAGGTTAGTGTTTTTGTGCTTCCGTTTTTTGGTTGATTTTAAAACGATAAAACGAAGTACCAATATTCACTTGAATTATTACGAATTTGTTATGAAACGTCTTCTACAAAACATCGTAGAACTATCATGTCTTTTTAATCATTTGTTGAACATAAGCCTCTTCTAATACGTGCCAATATCCACAGACTGCCAGCTGTTTTGTGTAGATCGTCACTGTCTCACTAGAAGAGTTACATTTCCGCAAACATCTATACAGAACAACTAAAGGTATCTGCTATAGCTCAGAGAATAAGCGACCATTTGTTGAAGAATTGAGTAATAAGATTATGTAATTCTATTACAGTATATTTTATAATTACATACATATCTTTACGCCGTATCCCTAACGGGGTAGTCAGAGAGGACGGAGCGCCTAGCGTTTCAGTCCTTACATACTTCTTTCGCTTCCTTGAGTGCGAAAGAAGTATGTAAGTAAGTGTTTACGAGTGCTTTTGACATATTTAATATTTTATAATTGTTTAATGTAATTCAAGTTATGCTGGAAGTGGATGCTGGAATGATGGTGGAAGATAAATATAGATTAAAATATATAAAATGCTGGAAGTGGATGTCTTAATTAGATGTAGATTAAAATATAATAATTAAATTCATAATAGTTGGTAATTTTTGCCGAGGTACGTTTTATAGTTTTTGCAAGTTATGAGTAGTGTTACTATTGTTTTACGTTATCACATTCCGTTGCCAATATTGCAGTAACGGCGCGGGGCATTCAACTTAATTGTGGTATATCACATCTGCTGTAAGTTATTAAATTCCTTCTCAATACAGCTAATATCGACGAAAATATGTAGATATGTATTTTGCAATGATAAAGCTTACAATGAGAAATAAGTTTGTGAATGTGAATATCTAGTAGCTTACTATAAACTAGCGGTCACCCAGTGGTCGAAACTCGAGCGTAAATACAATAACCCGAACGCTTTTTTTCCCTTGACATATACTCCATAGGCTCGAAACAGCTTACTAATCACAAATCACACGAAATTCACGGCTCGAAATTAATTCAGTCTATTTGTTAGCAGCTTTTAAAATTCTTTGGCGACGATCGACTCTTTGCGACTGTTTGACCCAATTGACCAGGTTTGTCCACAATCACAATCGCCAATCACATGAGCTCTGTTATTCTTTATATGTGTTCACATTACCTTCCTAATAATCAATGTATTGCTTGATGTTAGTATTATGTGTTAATATACAGATTCTATAATAACTGAAATAATTTGTTTCTATGGTACCCAAGATTTTTAATTTTTTCATTATAGTTGTAATTGGATAAATCAAAAAAATACCCACAGTTTGGAAAAGTAAAAGACGAATATTTTTATGAAATCAAATCATTCTTTACCTATATTTTGATTTGTTAAAATCGTTAACAAAATTATATATTATTATTTCAATAGTGACACAATTTTCATACATTATATACCTAATAGTTATTTGTAAAAAACACAAAAATTTATAACTAAACTATTTGGAACAAAGTGGAGTAAAATCATAATATATTTGGATATCTCTCCGTCAGAGATCAAATACCACCTTGGTATCTGATCTATTTGACGATAAGAATTGCGTATCTATAGAAATCGGTGGCAGTAAATATAATCGTAAATTCTTTTTTATTCCGCTATTCTTTTTACCTCAACTTACAGATGACATTTGCTTGAATGAATCTTTTGCTAGTCTCAGCTCTGTGCTAGTGTTTACTGTTTTTTTTGCCTCTTCATACTTTTGGCGTTTTATTTTAATATTTTCCTATATGCTACAATTACAGTCGAAAAATATCTGGAAAAATCAAACATACCATAAATGTTTTCGTTAATAAATAAAATAATAAAATATATTTTTGCTTTCTTACAGTTGATAATGTTAAACCAACAAAAAACATTACGAAATAAATACTGATAAAACTGTTCATAAAACAAATTCTTGTTTTATGAACAGCAAAATCGGTTTATTTATTCACAATAGCTAAGTCCATTATGAGTTATTGAGAATGTCTAGAGTTACCACCTAAGCAACTCAGTACACCAGTAACTCCACAGATATTTCATTGATATTATTATAAACAAATAAACCTCGCACTCCGGCAAAATCCGGCCACTCAGCATACGACGCAAAAAAGTAAGAGATCCCTTTGAGCGTTCGTCGCAGATTGAGGCCACTCGTCAGTGACATCAAGCTGCCGCCATAGAGCAAGAGAAAGAATTAAATATTACAGCTAATAATAAGAAAATGTATTATCTATATTTTTGCTACTAAAAATGACACAATTGAATGTAACTCATTTATTGTAACTAATTTATGAATTTGTCTAAGTATATGGACATTATAAGACCAAGGCTGACATGAAGATCAAATAGCCAGAGAGTTAGCAGACGGAAATATCAAAAGAATTTGAAAAGAGAATGATGAGATTTGAGGAAGCGAGAGAGGTATGCAAGGACCGCGACACTTGGCGCTCCGTCCTCTCCGACTACCCCGTTGGGGATACAGCGTGAAGATATGAATGTATGTATGTTTGTCTATTATACATGATGAAATTTATAATTCTATCTTTTTCTACAATTGTTCTATGGTTTCACGGAAAAAAAATCTTTATAAATTAAATGTTCACAACTCACTGGTGGTTTCGGTACAGGGATAATGTGTAAACTGTAAATTCCACCCTTTGATTATTTGAGAGTCAAAGATTCTACCATATGTTGGATGTTCTTCTTTTATTGTTACTATATGGTCAGTTCTACCTTACGCAAATTAGTAAAATGACGACACCCTTAAATGGATTAAAACGCTTATTATAGATTTGTAGTTTGGCCATACGATGGTTTTTTTTTTCTTTATTTATGCCATGGCGCACAGATTAGCGCATTTGCCAATGTCACGTATTAATAAGTAGAATCACAAGTAAATTAGTTTTTTCTTATTGTAAAACTCCTACAGTAAAGTAATAGTAGGCTTTACTGAAGTTACAAAGGACTTCTTGGAAGAGCTCGAGAACTTCAGCTACGCATGTTTATTTAGACCAACTCCATTCTTTTCACTTACACAGAACTTTAAAACACAATATACTATCACTTTTGTAATTTAAAACTCCCAAAATTGTAAAAAATAGAAAACCTAAATGAAATGACAACCTGACCTCTCCCGTTCTCGCCAAAAAGTCCATACGATGGGATGAGTTGACTATTACCATTCTAATCCTACTAGGTCCAATCTCTCTGAAATCTACTTTTTCGATCAATAGGTATATTCCAATTTTGTGTTATATATAATTCATCATGTTTCATCAACTTTAAAAACAAAAGTAATGCGCTTTATCGCATAAAACTGAAAAAAGAAATTACAGTATCCATGTAAAGAGTGGGTACGTGTTCGATCTTATATTTAGATATACATATGTATAAACGAAGTTTCATGTACACAATTTGACCCGCCCAGGGAGGGCTCTTCGTTAGTATTAGTACCGTGAAATTGCCTTGCACACTTAAACTGGACTTTGAATAAAATATGGCTTAAGTTTCTGGTCCGTTCTTTGGCTGTTTTAACGTTTGGGAATGGCTTAATGCCTAAAACTACTACTATATAAATTACCTTAAAGTACATTTAAAACAAAGACATAGGTAAAGTAACATTCTTGAAGTGTTATTTCTCCGTAATGCCAAACCAAAGTAAGTGCTTTTCAAATAATTAAATCTTTAAATCTCCATAAATTGAAATTATAAGTTCAGATAAATGCAGCAATCGACCAGAAAACTAATACAATGATAAAGACTGATAAGAATTGTGGTATTTACATTACATTTTTTAATAAAATAAAACAAGCACGCCTTTGTAAATTGGACATAACAACAATATATTGTACAAGTAGATCTTTCATTTAAATCAACTGAACTTTTTACATTTCTCCCGGTATAGGTTCATAATTATATGTCCCAGTTAAATACAAAAACTTGCTGCGTTTATATATGTTACTAATCGATTGCTATTGGCTATTGTTTCACTATTTCAACTGTGTAAGTTCTGTGTTATAATATGAAGATTATAATATTTCCGTTCAGTTTTTAATATTTTTTTTACATTTTATTGTCGTCGTCGTTGATTGTAATTAAATTAATAATTTTTTGAAGATTTAATGATCATTACGAACTTATATAGATACCTACCTAGATACTTATAGACATACCTGCAACATAAGTATCTTTGTTTAAACTTGAAAGCGACAAGTCGTAAGCATATACGAGTATAGGTACTTAACGCCAGGTCCGGACACTGGAAGGGTTGACAGATTAACAGCACCTCTTGAATCGGCGGGTGATGGTGCATGGCTGTTCTTAGTTGGTGGAGCGATATGTCTGATTAATTCAGGTAACGAATGAGACTCTAGCCTGCTTTTAATTAGTATTTAATTGCCTTGAATAACTCACTTATTAAAAATATTATCACTTTTATTTCGTTTTTCTTTAATGGAAAACTTACAGCTTTTACACTTTATAAATTATGAAGTAAGTAGTATTTATCCAACAGAAAGCTAATTAAAAGTTTTTATAGAAATGATCAATACATGTTAATATTAAAATCTATGAAAATTTACTAAAAATACGTAAAAAGAAAGCTGTTCGTCGACTAATAAATATAAATGTGATGGCGCAATGTTATTGTATTACTGTTAACAGCACGTGCTTGGTCGAATACGCCAGTACTAACTCTAAAAACGAAGGCTTATGAAACAATGTCGCAACTAACGCCTTCAAATACATAAAAAGATGATCCACATCTTCATTTTGTCGATGCCTTTTAATCTTTTACCCGGTTCACAGATATACTACTAATATATATTGCGTTGAAGTAGCCCTCGGACCAAGAATTTCTTGATAACCAGCACCGAGTCAGTGCTGGTTAGCTGACCGAGTCTGATCTCTGGAATATCCTGAGGATGCTTCGTTGAGAGGCGAAACACGTGTCGATTAGTGGTTTTTGGAGTTTGAGCGGAAACTAGCTAAAAATTCAGGAATTTATCAGATAAAATGGATTTCCGCAAAGTAACGCCTGAGTCTACATAAAATTTTTACTTGTAAAGTTCAGAAATAATTTAAAAACTTAAAAGTACTAACGAACAAAGATTTATTTGGTTCTTATGTCTGTCATATGCAACAGTCTTAAACTATTGAGCATATCGATAGAGAGCAAATATACATATTCTCATCCCTTTCTATTTCAGGCTTACATCACATATATTTCTTTCAGTCTAACATTTCGTGACGTGTGAAAGGTGATATCTTTAGTGGTAAATCTGTGCAGGTCCAATTAATACAGACAGCAAAAAAATTTAATACGACGTCTTGTTTTTTCCTGATGAAAATCTCCAAAATAAAGAAGTATTAAAGTTTACATAAAAAAGTGGTTATTTTATGTTTTATGCCTGTTGGTATAGGTGTATATTATAGTTATATAATATGTTTCCATTATATGTATACCTATCTATATCATAAAACCTCATTGAAATGTAGGCCACATAATATGCACACTACACTACATACATATATACTTACACCTTATTAATGTTTTACGTAACTATTTATATAATTTCACTATTCATGAACATACATACACACAGATTTTCAAAAATACAAAATCTATATGTTAAAATAATTAAATGTAATTTATGAACACACAAACATTTTATATACCTATAAATTACACACTTAACAATTTTTATATTACATTGTGCACGCCCGCCCTAAGAAAATAAAACTCGCGCCAACACAGAGTACAACACACATTCATTCGTTGGAGCGGCTATTTCAAGTGGACGAGATTGTACTAATTTAAATTTATTTATAATCGTTTATATCTGTTGTTATTCATATCGCAATTCTTAATTATTGTCGTATCTGTATATCGCTTGTATAATATTATAATTGTGTCTGTAAATCGTGTTCCTCAAAAATATAATGTTACCTCTATCAAGCGTTCGTGTCATTGTGCCAGTCTCCTTTTTACCTACTTCAAAAAAAAAGGAGGTTTTCGTGTGTGTGGTATAGTTTACATAAATGAAATTCTATATCTACACACCACCATACGACCTCCGTAGAGATTTTTTAACTTTTAAGAAGTGTTCTTAGTGATTTCATGAGGTAGGTATTTGTGATTTTTAGCTATGCATTATTATAGGAATCTAGGAAAAAAGCGCAATTAAAAAAACGCAAAGAAAATGAACGCACAGAAAAAAGCTCAATGTTATATAAGCCCACAATAAATATCCATGGATCCGTGGATCATCCGTGGAAATTTGCACACATGGATTAAATCGCACAAGGAAAAAACCTCTCATGTATGAATGCACATATAGAAAAAAACCCAATGATGTGCGCTTTTTTCCGAGAATAAAATTAGGTTATGTCAAAAAAAGTTATGCGTTTGCGTTTTTTTCAATTGCGCTTTTTTCCGGACACGTTATTATACAAATGTTATGTTAAAAAATATGTTCACGTGTTTTTTTTAAATGAAACCATTACACTATGTGAAAAAAGAATGGTAGTAACCGGAGTTTGTGCTGTATAATGGGCACCCACCACACCCACAGACCGGGGCACGTACCTACAACAGTTATTCTGGAATGAAGCATATTTGTACGATTAATTCCATGAAATACGTGGTGGCAACACTACAGTTGAAGGATCTAAGTACCTATTTTAACTAGTTACTACTAGTTTAACTATTTTTTAGTACCTATTACCACAGATTATTTGGTTACTAATGAACGAAAGTTGTTATTTTTTTATTGTAATATAAGAAATTCGTTTCAATTATTAATAATTACAAACAGTATCATACATACATACATATCTTCACGCTGTATCCCTAACGGGGCAGTCAGAGAGAACGGAGCACTAAGCGTCGCGGTCCTTACGTACTTCTTTCGCTTCCTCAAATCTCATCATTCTCCTCACGCATTTTCGCCTAGGTATGCGAGTGCTTTTGACATTTCCGTCGGCTAAGACTCTGGCTATTTGATCTTCATAAGTCAGCCTTAGTTTTCCTTGACTCCTTTTACCACTCGCTCTTGCTTTTTTTCGCTTTTGCTATATCATACAATATAATAAAATATAGTTTCCTGAAAGACTGACTTACTGATCTGTCAACGTATAACCCAAACCTAGCCCAAACCGCTTTACGTATCAAGCTGAAATTTGAAGTGTAAAGGTCAATAGATATTATGTTATGAAATCGCTGTGCATTCTCTTGTTAAAAACAATATTGTAAGTGCTACGGTAACAGTATATACTCTCGAACTGTATTTAAAACTTGCCAACCCAGTCAGGCTAGAGCATAAAGTCACACTTTGAATAAACTATTCTTTCGAAAATTAGACGTTTAGCAAAATATTAAAGCTTACGATGAAAAGTAAACATGTAAGTAATAAAATAATTACACTAAATTATGAAGGTAAGGGTTCTCTAACAACTCTAGTTAATTTTGTGGTTGATGAAACGTACTATACCTGATAAAGGGTTAATGATACCACTTTAACAGTTAAAGTACGCTTAACGAACATTATGATATTATCCTTCTCTCACAAAACCTTCGATAAGTTGATGGAATTTCAGAATAATTCAAGAATGAACCTGAGAATTATGTGTACGCTTCCATTACAGACTAACGGTTGGGCAAGTTTAATTAACACATGACTGTGTAGAAGTAATTTGGCCAGTTCGTAAATTTGTCTTTTCGAGCACACGGATATTAAAAAATTGAAGAGATCTAACTTTGTGTGACGTGACGGCGATGTCTCTATTCTAAACATACCAAGAAGATCAACTCGCTATTATATTAAAATATTACATTTCAGAAACTAGAGTGCAAGATAAAAACATAAAAATAGTATACGAATGTAAATAAATAATTATCTAAATAATTAATGAACGCGGCTATACTCACGTCCAATCGGTGTAGGTACCGACTAGTTTAGGTACCGACTAGTTTCGGACCGTTCGCAAGTCCTTCATCAAGGTGAGTGGGATGAGTTCACGGACGCGCCCCGTCTCGCACTGCGCGCCTGAGCTCGCAACGCGTGGCTTGAAAGGCTTGAGCGCGGGATGCGCCGAAGATGATAGCAAAATGTACTCACAATGTTCACTACATCATCGTCAGCACTATCGTTCTTATTCCGTGTCGCGTTTAACAACACGGGTTTCTAAGTAGGCGGCAGGGCCCATCCTTTGTTTCTAATAAAATTAGGCCGGCGGTCGATTTCTATAGCTTCAAAGAGCTTGCGTGACACCAATTACCTTTTGCGAACCAGCATTTTAACTTTATCGAACCTAATATAATGTGAGGTGTCGGAGTTGAGGGCATGGTCTGCTACCGCCAAGGTGTTACTGTCCATTTTGCGCACACTGCGGATGTCCTCGGTGAGCCTAGTATTGATGTTGCGTCCCGTTTCTCCAATGTAGCTTTTGCCGCAATCACATGGAATTTCGTAGACGCCAGAGCTATCTAGAGGGTCTCGATCCTTAGGCGATCGTAGAAGTCTTCTAATCTGTGTCATGAGGCGGAAAATTGTCCTGATGCTATATCTACGGCGTAATAGGTGTCCAATTTGATCCGTTATCCCTCGGATGTATGGTAACTATGCCGGGACTCGCTCTACAATCTGAGGCCGTTGTTTGCTGGTCGTGTTTGTTAGCCAGCAACTCTGTCGCCATTGCACTCTAACACCTGCCGTCGATATATTCTATTGGTATAATTTTTTAATTGATTTTTTGCCGCATTTATCATCACATTTGTTTTACTGAAATTGATCTCTAGGCCTGACTGTCTGCTTGATTTTTGTAGTGTGTCTATCATGTGTTCTAGCTCCATTCTGTTTTCGTATAATAAGACCAGGTCATCAGCGAATTTCAGCTGACTGATATGCTTTCCTTTTATATTCAAGCCCGTTTATGTATTCCCGTTTAATTCCAGTTTGATTTATTAATTCTGGTTGATAGTATACTATACTATTATTATATAAATATTATAATTAGTGTATATTGGATAAAATATTTTTAAGGGCAAATCATGTAGACACTTCCATTGAATTTTATTCCTCAGTACTTCCCATTGGTGCGGTCATTCGGTTAAAGAGTTTTTGCTATTCAGCGAATTAGGTCACACATCGGTCTTTACAACGAGGAAACATTTTAGTTTAGGTAGGTACTCTATAGAAATACTCGGTTAAAAGTTAGGTTTTATTGAATTAAAACTGTTTCAGAAGGATTTTATTACTATATACAAATACGGTTCATTTATTTAGAAAGATTGCTTTGTTGCCCCCTTTTCATGTAATGTTGAAATTATTTATCAGTCTCGTTATACATTAGACACATGGAATTGATGTGTTTTTTCTATAACATGGGTTTACTTTCTAAAAAAATCTTGAATTATAAGTAGACCGTTTAAGTGAGTCCTTGCCCGCGCGGTACAGGAGCGCGGGGTCTGACGATAAAGAGGATCGAGCGGGGAGCGGGCGGCGCGCATTCTTGCCGTAGCTCATTTATCTAGCCACGCGGTTAGCGATCACACGCATTGACAGTTGCGAATGCTTTGTGAGATTTATACGTGAGATTACAATCTCAAGATCAGTCGAAATATCTTCAGACACAAACTTAATAGTCAATCCCAGCAAATGGCTTTTAACGTGTACGAATATTTTAGATGAAAAAAACTGAACCCAAATTCTGCTGAATATCAACAAGATATGCCTTTGATTAAAAGCGTAGCAGAAGTTACTGGACCATCGGAAAAGTCTGTATCTGGAACTGTACAACAAGAGAAGGCATTGAAAGACAACGAAAAATTTTAATCACCAAGATTACCAAAATAGATTCGCAGAAAAAGAGTGGAAGTGGACGACTTCACAAAAAGAGTTATAAAAAGAAAAATTATTTAGTTTTACACCATTTATAAAAACATACCAACTCTAAAATCTTTGAATTCTGTACTTAGAGAAGAAAATATATTATCCTGCGGCAGGGAATATTTAAGGCTATTATAATTAGATCTAGGTTTTAAATTAAAGAGATTGGATCTAAAAGGGTACTTCTTATCGAACAGCCAAATATAACATCGTGGAATACCTATATACTATTAAAATATATCGTAGAGAAGGACTAACTATTTTATATCTTGATGAAACTTATGTCAATGCGTCTCATAACGTTTCAAAATGTTAGCAATCGAAGAATGAGCGTGGCGTGCTATCTCATATCGGTAAATTTATTTTATTGTTATTTTTTTATTTATTGTAGGGATAACCATCAACCTTATCACTATGCATTTATATTCTTGTACTAGTAATTCTATATTCTGGTGACATGTCTTTACAGGTTTATACAACGATTCAAATTTTGTTCATCTAAATGTACTTAATTAAGATAGCAGTGATATGTACAAATATTTATCAATTATTTACATTAAATCCAGAAAAAAAAACAGAAACTCTTAATGAAAAAGAACAAAAGACTACCACTAAGAACCAGGTTAATTGCAACGCACGCCTCCATAGGAATACTACACCAACACTCATTCCAGGAACGACTTGGATACCAAGTCACTACAGACATTTTTGAATTTAAACCTTCCATCGCCAAATATGTCAATATCGCCCTTAGAACATACCTCGTTATACGAGTATGATCACATTAGTCTGTTTCAGGGAGCGTACTTTCCCAGGTTAGTTCTACTTCTAGTGGTTGAGAATAAGTTGCATATCGGGTGCTTAGGCATGTTCTAGGGAACGGTTATATTAATATCTTTTAGAAGATCAGGTGAAGCTATATCGCCGTGTAGCACCTTATACAAGGTTAAGATATCACAAATTTTGCGGCGGGCTTTCAATGAATTCGTTTGTTTTCATCCCCAGGTGCGAGAAGCAGGTAACATAATCGGCACGATACGAACAGTTGGGGTACTTGTAGGCAAGAAAGCGCGTCAGATTTCTCTGGACACGTTCAATTCTCGTGATATGAACGTTGTAATAAGGATTCCAGACTGGTGACGCATATTCCAGAATGCTGCGTACAAGTGCATGATATATGATTTTCAAAGCAGCTGGTAAAGAGCCACATTTGATTATTGTACATTGTTGAGGTCAAACTGGATTTGTAGACGGAGTACTTTGAGGTTCAAATCCAAACGTAAAACAGGCGATTATCACAATGATATGTATTTTGAGAATTTCAGTAAATGGATAAATGAAAAGCTGTTGCCAAATCTACTACCAAATTCTGTCATAGTAATGGATAACGTGGCTTATCATTCAATTCGAGAAGATAAAAAGCCAACTACAGTTTCTACCAAGCCATCTATGCAAGCATGGTTACGACGACATAACGTGTTTTTTGATGATAAACTTAGAAAATGTGACTTATTACAATTAATTAAAAGGCAATCCACAGAAGATATTTACAAAATTGACGAGTTACTGAAAAAAAACGGACATGAACATTAGAGGGATTATTCCCTGAATATTCCGCAAAGAAGTGGGAGCATTGTGTTAACCACGTATTTAAAATTGAGGACAAATACTGTAAACAAGACAGACTTTTAAATGACGTTGTTTATCAGTTCAATATTAATGTGCAGGACGATTCCGATGATAACAGCTTCGAAAGCTAAGATTCAATTTCAAGTGATATTGATAATATGGACATAAGTGATTGATTTATCATCGCGATACCTTGCGATAAATAATATAATTTTTAAGTCACTGCACGATCTTCCCAGACTACTATTAGAACTAACAACATAATATTATTGTTGCCTTAGTAACTTTCAATTGCATTACTATAATTTGTCTTGGAATTTGTACAAATTACTCAACATGAATTCACTTCGGTGCGTGTAGACAGCAAATGGGACGAGGAGGGACCAAATTGCTCATTTTGGTTCAGTGCTTATAAATTATTCAGATGTTTCAGACAAATTTTTATTCGAGGCTATTGGTGTAAATGAATATTCGAGTATATAAGATGACAATAAAGGAACTTACGATAATTATAATAAACAATAATATAATTATATATACTATACAGCGATAAAGTATTTTAAACGTAGATATGTAAAGAGATTAGAGAGTAGAAGACGTCGTTTGCCTTACGCGGCGTCGGCTCAACCAACATACTGTCAGAGTTTTCATAAGAGTTATAACTCACCGCACCTAACAACGATTAACGATTGCCGTAATTAGCAATAATTATTATACAAAACTACAACTTCTGACAGTTACAGCAAAAGGCTGTTCAACTGTTTCTTAATCCTTAACTTTCCTGGTATATTTGACAGAACAAGTACCTACTGCATAAAAATATTGATATTTTTTAAAAGCCTACGCGCGACCTGCGCCGTGCTCCTGAGCTTCATGTCATTCAACCGCCGCTCCCACATTCTAGAACACATTTCCGCCCCAACGACACAGTTGTAATGTGTATGTGGGGCTGAAAAATTCGACCAGGCGTGCGACGATTTATACGAAAAGTCAACTGACTATCGTGCGACCCCAAGCCAAGCACTAAAACAACTACAAACAGTAACCACTAAAGCAACTTATAATGTGAATGCACCCTTATCACGAAATGGATACTTTCTCGTTCATTCGTACACAACCAGCAGCCGATACAAATGGCTTAACGTTCTCTCTAGAGCACAAAGATGTTAGATATGAGTACCACTGCGTCAATCACTGGTGACTAAATGTAAAGTTACTTCAGTGTTTATATGAACCACCGAAGCATCGATACGCTACCAGCGTCTTTAAGCTTTTAAGCTTTTATTCGTGATAACGTTACACGCCCGCATTCTAAGTCATGTCGCAATATCTTTTCTGGTAGAGCACGCACTTTGTCTCAAACTGTTTCCTGCGGATGTGAGCGCGTCTCTCCCTCACAGAATGTATTCAAAAGGGGGTTGGGGAGGTATTAATTGCGTCCTGCACCTGCCCGTGTAATTACAAGGAATGGAAGGATTATAGCGCTTCTAGGTTCTGGGTTTCAGCGGCGCATAACTATGAGTGTAAGCGGAGTTTACTGCATCATTTATTTTGACAGTTTGTAATTTATCATTTTCTGGGGTATTATAGGAGTTATGGTGTTTGAAAGTGATACTGTCTAATTATTTTACTTTATGTCATTTGAGAGTGCGTTTGAATTCGCTTCAATCTCAATACCAGTTAATGCGGATCTCAGTTTATTCGTATACATAGAGTGAAGGAAATGTTATATTCATAGATATTGTTTCATAGGTATATTAATACCATTTCAAATAAAAATTTTAAAATAAGAAAATGTCATAATAAAACCACCTGACAGTGTCAAATTATATTTATTTAATATAATAACTATTGTAATTACTTCATCGTCATCAGCCTTTACATATAAGAGAGATGACTTTATATTATGAGAACTGGCAATTTTTAATTGTCTCCAAATAACAATGATGTTATAATACAAAAGAGGTAGATAGGTTATATACACTCGAAAAGTGGCACCCTCAAAACTTTGCTAATTAGCCAACCCGGACTTGGTCAAAGAATATGAAAGTAATGTAACAGAACCAACAATGTCATGCAATGCCTTGTGAATTCAAAATTCTAAAGTCTTTTAATAATCGAAACGTTTTTTATAATATACACGATCATGTGATGACGCAGCCACCCAGTTTTAATCATCGTTTACATTTATAAAAAGCAATAATATATAATTCATCATTTTCAAATTTATAATTAAAAAATGTTGGCGATCTTTTTAAACAAATATGTTCTCATGTACAAAATTCAGGAAAAACGAAATTCGAAAAAAAGCAAACATCATTTTTTACTGTCTAATCCCATTAGGTATCAATCATATTTTTTTTAAATGTCTGTTCTGTGGAATTAATTACTAATATTCTATGAATTAGTCACGGATTCGCTTAAAATGTAGTAAGACATTGAAATTGACCAATCACAATGATTTAGAGAGCTGTGTGATTTGTTAGTTTGAAATGCAATTATGTTTTACATTGCAAAGCGAAGTAGTGCAATGTATATTTGTCTCACTTTTTAACGTTGTAACTGGGACAATATTTTACTTGGATTAGTACTAAGGTAACCTATCTACCTCTTTTATATTATAATATCATTGCCAAATAACATAAACAGTATCCTAATTGAAGGAAAGGGAATTTTCTATCTACAATATTTAAGGCATTCTCCCTCCGTGCCAGCCACTGATAAAATGTTTACGAACAGTAAAAACTGTTTTACACACAGTAATAATGTAATTATTATTGTCAAAATGATAATGAAGTCCTTTTTATTTTTTTACATATTTGTAATAATTTTAACTTCATTGATTTATCGTTTATTTCCAATCTTCTGTGTTGCTGTCCGCTTACTATGTGCCTCATAAGAAGGTCACCCAAAGGGCAATGGAGAGAGCCATACTCGGAGTTTCCCTGCGCGACAGAATCAGAAATAAGGAGATCCGCAAGAGAACCAAACTAACCGACATAGCTCAATTGCTAGACTTAAGTAGCAGTGGGCTAGTGGGCTAGTGGGCAGTGGAGGTTACATCGCTCGCAGCAACGACGGCCGTTGGGGTTGAAAGGTTCTCGAGTGGCGACTGCGTACCGGAAGACGCCGCGTAGGGAGGCCCCTCACAAGATGGACCGATGATCTGGTGCAGGTTGCCGGAAGTCGTTGGATGCGGGCAGCGCAGGAAATCTTTGGGGGAGGCCTTTGTCTAGCAGTGTACGTTTTTCCGGTAATATGATGATGATGGTGTTGCTATCCAAGCTAATAGCTTATAATTGCATTTATTAGTGAGATCTTGTAATCAGCCATGTTGTAATCTTACACGTAAATTTCGTGTTTCATACTATAGTATTGCCATACCAAAATATACAAAAATTAGCCATTATATCAGTCATCCATTATGTGCTGTGCTTAACCTCGGCAATGATATCAAAGAACGAAGCACCACTACGCCTTTGATCATTTACACTGTTAAAAATGCAATTTGTTTCAGAATAGTAAATACCAAAGTATAAGAAACACTACGATAAGACCTTCACCAGATTCCAAATATTGTGAAGAAACAAACGGTCGACTTGTTATTCAAAATGTGGTGAAAGAATATTTTTAATCAAAATGTTAACATCATGAATACGTATACAGTACTTACATAAGGTTTGAATAATGTATGTGGTTCATGCATCTTAGACTAATCCGCTTTATCTAAGGGATTACATTCTCTAAGATATAACAAACAGATAAAGTTTATACAATACCTAAAACTGAGAGATTAAAGCGGAACTACCACTACAATCAATATCAACTCACCTCATTAGCTTTGAATAAACTAAATTTAACCCATGACTTCGCTTGTATAATACTGGTAAATGGTAGTATGTATGTTATAAATCTATTTTAGTGCATACACTGTGTGGAATGCGATCGATCGGTTCGTTAGATTTTGGGTAAAAAAAACAAATACAAAAATACAAAAGGCGATAACGTTTCTTGTTCAACCGGAACGCTGTAGTTTCCGTCCGTCTGTCTGTATGTCTATTCGTATGTAATCATTAATGACGACTTATTTCAACATCTTTAGACGATCTCAGAACTGTCAGATGTACATTGAGCTGTTTGTGTAGGGACGTAAATTAATAACTCAATCTAGAAATAATGAACAAGATTTTAAATTATGTGTATTTTGAGCCCATTTCTTTAATTTTTTTAATTCAAATTTATTCAAAATTTGTACAGAACTCTTTAGCTAATGCGTGTTACACGCCTTTGTATTTTTATGTTATTACTAAGTATTGTTATTAGGTAATAATAAAAGCTACATGAATCTTTCAGTTTTTGAGATAACTTTGGTCATATTATAAAATAAATTGTAATTGTTTTGTGTTACAAAAATATATAAATTATCTTTCCATTACTGTTATTGTTTGTACAATTGAATACAGAATTTTAAAATCACTTCTGCATCATTAACGTTTTTGCTATTTCTTCACTTCTGCAGATACGTGTCCGTGGTCCGTCATACCTTGAGGTACTGATGGATGAACATCCAACACTAATCAGACACGAATTCCTTAGTACATATTGTTTGTGTGCAAAGTGGAATCGAAAAATAAGACTGCACACGTTACGTTCACTGCAATAAGTCGGAGTCCAGATAAATAGGAAAACCGAAAATGAGATGAAAGGACGCGATCAGGGGGATCTCAATTCATACAATATGTCTGAAGACGTCACGTCCAATAGGGTGAAATTCAAAGAAAGAAGCAGGAAGTCAGACTTCACCTACATAGAAAAACTTGTTTACCTTCTGTAAAGCTTTAAGATATTTTTGCTTTATATTGTAAATTTTATAAGATACCTAAATACCGTGAGAATGCGATCTCTCAGAAATATGTGCGGCGTCACCCTTGCGGACATAATAAACAATGAAGAGTCGCAATATGATAAAGTTAGATGACAGTATTGTAAAAATGAAGAAAGGAATGCTTGTATGGTTTAGACACAGAAAAAATGAGTGATGAACGATTGACGGAGAAAATCTCTAAGCGAAAGTGAGGGATAAAAGAGTATTAGCCGACTACAGTGTCAAAAGCATTCGAACACATCGGCGTAAGTACGTAAGGAAGGAGTATGCAAAGACTGCGATGTTTGTCACTCCGTCCTCTCGTGAGAATGTATAATTTGTATGAGATATGTATACGTTTTATAGGTTTTTACATAATATATAGACTCAATGTACAAAAATCGACGTTTGACCGTGTATCACTTATAAACTTGAATACCTATAGTCCGATTGATCTGAAAAATATACGTAGTTACATAATACGTTCTTGAATATAAATATATATTTTATAACATAATGTATGTGTAATGGATGTGGGAATGAATGATCCGTATTATTTTAGTGAAGGGTATTTTCTAAAAGAAAGTGAAAAAACATAGGCAGTTGTCATAGCTATGTACGTGTGTTAAGACCACGCTTGTTACGTAAATAAAAGATTTCAGTTTAAACGCTTTAACTCGTGTTTTTCTTCGTGCCATCCCCACATGTATATAATAAATTTGGTCATTTTTGTTAAACTCAGATTTGCCTACATGATGCTTTTAATATAAAGTTAGGCTATCATGATATTAATAGTTATAAATCCTTAAATTGTTCGGCGGTTCAGCCCAACACTCTAGAGTTATGTGGAGGTTACAAGGCTATGAGGGCAGTAATGAAATCCCCCTCTAATGAACTTGCTCCGTATTTTGGGATTAAGTATCTGAGAAACATTCGACTTTGTGATGTACATGCTCTTGTACGAATATTCTCGCACAAGATGTACCTACCTTAGGGTTGCCAACTATGCTGCTAGAAACAGTATTATACCTGCTTTATTTTACTTAATATTACGGTTAATTGTTCAATAAAGTAACCGAATAAATAAGAATAATAAGAATAAGTTTCCGAATGAAAATATAAATAAAGTATCCGAATACTGTTATGACAACCATCCTTAACAGGCAGAAAACTGATTTTTAAAAATATTCATGCATGAACATTTCCTACTGAGATCTCTTCCATTATTTCAGATTTATTTTCATGTCAGTCGACTGACAATGAAAAATTATTATTAAAATTATTAGTTGTAGTAGCATATAATATTCTTCTCATTTCAGACCTTTGTTTATTTTTTATTCGAATTAACCTGAAGAATGTGCTTCTCATTTACTTTAACTTAATTTCCAATGTAGGTAACAAGGCCTTCTTTTTCTTTCTTTTGTACATGGTACTAAGTAGATAAATTCCACCAAATGTTCATAAGATATTTAAATACCCCATGTTTCACCAAACACAAAAAAAAATTTTTTCTCTTAAATACTGTACAGTTCCTCGCCTACCTTACTGTACTACATTTTTTGAAAAATTGACAGCCCTACCTACCTACAAACTAAACATACAAGGCTATTCTTGATAATAATTTAATGGTGATAATATAGTGGCACTCAGATTTTAACGATATTTAAAAAAATGAAAACGACTTCACCTTTTCGTTTGTCTGTCTGCCCGTAGTCACCGCTGATTTATTCTGATATGTTAAACGACAGTATAATCTACCCACTACAGTACAGCTACTTTGTGTGCAATAAACTTAATTCGATCGGTTTTCAGCGTATACTTTTTCCTATGCCTATCTATCTGCGCGTTGCAGCCATTTCATTCACAACTACCGAGTTCAAATTTGGTAAAAAATGTAAATTGACAATCCGAATCCAGAAACAGCAACGAAAAAATTATAATTTAATTGGTATTTTGAGCCCAATTTTTTTATACGACTTCTATTTTGACCGGTTTTTTAAAAAGATATATTACATCATTTTCCTTGCAGGATACTTAACATCGACCTAATAAAAATCCTCAATGCATTAATTTTAATTTCTTTTCTTAAAAACATTACCCTCCTTTTAATCAGTCAAGTAAAAATTGTATAATTCATGCATTTTCGTATAGCGACAATAAATAAATTAAAAAAAAAATTGTACGGATTAAATATGTATTTCAAAAATGCACAATTTGGATTTTTGTAAAAAAAAAATATCACTGTATCACTATTATTATGACTCAAACGGCGATGATGTCCGGATAGTCTTTAATGGAAGGCAGCTTGAATTCTAAGGGTATCACGATAATAGGTAGTATTATCGTTGGACTCCTCACCGATGATCCTTGTATTTGCTTTTATTGATATATCTCCACAGAGGAGTTCTTCTATTATGTACATATATTCATTACTTGTTTAAATTTTTAAATAGAAGCGTAAAAAATTTTCCTCTGTTCTGACACTTTCATAGTGCTTGTTACCTCCACAGTATCTCCACTTTCTTTTCTCCGCCTTCCCTCTTCAAAATTTCAATCTACTTTTCTTAGTAGGTACTGACTCCGGCCAGTACTAAATGAAGAGTTGTTATACAGACTTATTTTATATCAAGAGTTATCATACAAAATATAGAATTTTGGCATAATACTCAATGATGTTATAATACAAAAGAGGTAGATAGGTTATATGCACTCGAAAAGTGGCACCCTAAAAACTTTGCTAATTAGCCAACCCGGACTTGGTCAAAGAATATGAAAAGTAATGTTACAGAACCAACAATGTCATGCAATGCCTATTGTGCATTCAAAATTCTAAAATATTTTAATAATCCAAACGTTTTTTATAATATACACGATCATGTGATGACGCAGCCACCCAATTTTAATCATCGTTTACATTTATTAAAAGCAATAATATATAATTCATCATTTTCAAATTTATAATTAAAAAATGTTGGCGATCTTTTTAAATAAATATGTTCTCATGTACATGATTCAAGAAAAACGAAATTTGAAAAAAAGCAAACATCATTTTTTACTGTCTAATCCCATTAGGTATCAATCATATTTTTTTTAAATGTCTGTTCTGTGGAATTAAATACTAATATTCTATGAATTAGTCACGGATTCGCTTAAAATGTAGTAAGACATTGAAATTGACCAATCACAATGATTTAGAGAGCTATGTGACTTGTTAATTTGAAATGCAATTATGTTTTACATTGCATAGCGAAGCAGTGCAATGTATATTTGTCTCACTTTTTAACGTTGTAACTGGGACAATATTTTACTTAGATTAGTACTAAGGTAACCTATCTACCTCTTTTGTATTATAATATCATTGATAATACTATAAAAAGTAAACATGTATGGATATATATCAAATATAAAAAGTCAAAACACACAATTTAGTATACAATAATATTACGAATAATTTAAAATAAAAATACATTAACAAACAGGATAATAATACAGATTTTAAAATAACAAACAGAATAAACAGATGTAAGTCTAGTAAAACCTAAACTAATTAATCTGTGGTAAAACAATAAGTAACAAAGTAAACGAAAACTTAACACTATATTAGACAGGGTAAAGATTATTATACATTATTACATATATTAAGAGACAAGAATTAGAGAAGTACATATTTACTATAGCATTTCCACAACTAAATCGAATCTTACAACGCCTAATTTTTTAAATCTATTTGTTTAGGCTACACGGCTCCTGTGGTAGCAACAGAATTCGCTATTGTAACAATCATACATACATACACCCGAAAAACATTACTCTTCTTCTGGGCAGTCAGGTAAAAGCAGTTTTTATCATTCTTTTACCTTAAATATAAAAATAATAAACGTTTTCATTTTTAATTTGATGTTTAGTTATTTTTTCACTAATTAACATAAATGTAATCAAAGGCAAATTAACTTCTTTTGTTGAATGATTAATGTCACTAATTATAGATTGAAAATTAAATAGCAACAAAAGAAATTTCAGTGAAATTTCTTTATAGAGTATAATTACGGATACAAAGAAACAATTTCTTTATCATCAACTGTTGGCTTTTTCAGAACAATTATTTTTTTCAGTATAACATAAGTGGAATTAAACAGAATTCTCACAAGCCCATTGTACGAAAAGCATCGTAAAATCATATCACACTCAGGTAGTCAAAGTTAAAGTCAAATCAATTTATTCAACTAAACACAACTGCAAGGTATTTTTGAAGGTCAAATCTACTTTAGTTCGGTTCAAAAAGAAAACCTGAACACTGAGGAGAACCGACAAGAAACTCAGTCAGGTATAATTTTTGCAACATCATTCTGAAATAGTTATTTAAAAAACAATATTCATAAAGCCAATATTCATAATGCGTGTACAGAGAAGATTATTTCCAGACTATTGTTTTTTCTTCAATGAAATCGCTAACTTTGTAGTATGCTTTTCCAATCAGTGTGCTTTTAACAACAAGTTTAAGTTGCTTTTCCGTTAATTGAGTAATTTCTTTCTTGTAATTTAAATTTAGCAGTAACTAGCTGAACACGACCACGAGTTTTCATACTATTAACACCTTTCCTTTGAAATAGATCTATATTTTTTCTAATGTACATTATATTTTCATAAATGTATAACGAGGGCAAGGTGAGTACATCAATGTTTTTAAAACGGTCTCTCAGCGACTCTCGTGCATTTATACTGTAGATGGCACGTATTGCTCTCTTTTGTAAAATAAAGATAGAATTCATATGCGCTGCTGATCCCCACAGTAGTAGGCCATAAGACATAAGGTTATGGAAATATGCGAAGTACACCAGCCTAGCCGTGGCCACATCTGTCAACTGCCTAATGCGTCTAATAGAATAAATTGCCGAACCGAGCTTATTAGGCAAAACCCCGATATGGTCCGCCCTCTGTAACGTATTATCTACTGTTAAATCAAGAAAAGTAGTTGATTTCGCTAATTCTAATTGTTTCCCACCCAATTCTAATCTATTATGAATTCTGGGTACATTGGTTAAAAAAAACTTGACGTAATTGGTTTTTTGTGCATTCAGTAGTAAATTATTTGTAGTAAACCATCTCGAGACATCTGCCAAGGTCCTATTATGTCCGCTAATATCTGCTTTTTCTATTTAGTTTGAACAATAGTGACGTGTCATCAGCAAATAATATTACATCACATAGGTCTTTAAGCATAAATGGGAGATCATTAATATAAACCAAAAACGGGAAAGGTTCTAAGATCGAACCTTGGGGAACGCCCATTTTTAATTTAGAACATACAGATGTAATCCCATTTACACTTACTTTTTGTTCTCGGTCAGCCAGATATGATATCACGTGATCGAAAACTTTATCGTGTATTTCATAATATTTCAGCTTGTGAATTAAAATTTTGTGACAAACACAATCAAAAGCTTTGGAAATATCACAAAACACGCCAATGGCATCCCGTGACCCCTCCGAAGCTTCTTCAGATAGTACAAGAAACTTAAAAAATCTTTTGAAAAAGTCGTAAAACAAAAGTTGTTAGGTTTGCACTAAAGAAATTTGCACTAAGAGGTTATTAGTATTTTTCGATTAACTCTGTTACATGAAGTTTGTACATGCGTCGGGCTAACAACCCATCAGTCACTATGTTGACAATGCTTGGTTAAGCTTTCGATAAATTATAGATTTCAGTTATTTCAAAATAGTCATAACCATTAAGACAAACAAGTGTGTTCTTTTATTAATCGTTTAATTTTATCCCGACAGTGTTATGTGACTGTGTTTTTTTTGGCTCTGTCTCTGGCTAACAACCCATCAGTCACTATGTTGACAACGCTTGGTTAAGGTTTCGAAAAATATAGATTTCAGTTATTTCAAAATAGTCATAACCATTAAGACAAACGAGTGTGTTCTTTTATTAATCATTTAATTTTACTCCCGACAGTGTTTTAATTTTTGCGCCGTTATTTCTGTCTGTGTGTATGGGCTGTGTTTTTCTTGATTGTGTATCTTGAGTATGATTTGTATGCGGTATTTCTTTATTTGCAATAATTATTATTCGAGAAAACTTTTAGCTACGAGTATGTGTGGTTATGTTATATTTACGTTAATCATTAATAATTGTCAAGATTTTTGAACCCTAATTGCGTAGGATTGGATTTATCGTTTTAAAGAGAAACTTGTTAATGATTATTAATTTAAATTTAATCTTTGTCAAAATACTCGTTACAATAAAGAAATCTGTTTCCATACAATACATATTATTTTAATGCAAAAAAATACAATCACGAAGACCAGATTTAAAGTTGCAAGCAAACTAACACATCGACATTTTACCACAACAAAGGAAGTTACTGACTGACGCGAATTTCGCTTCAACGTATTAGATATTAGTTCTACAAACTAGAATTTTAGATTAGAAGTAGATATAGTAACAGCGAACTACATAAAAAGCCAGTAAATATAATAACATGTAAGTACTCAAATAGAATGATTAGTTACGTATTTTAAAAATATAGCTTTCATACTGACACAAGAGAAAGAAAAATATGCAATGTATCAGCTGCTTATCTGTTTACAGGCCGTAAAAGTTGGTCAATGTTTTGGGTTTTTATTAAGCGATGAGCTAGGAACCTGTCCCTACATCTACTTTATCACTTGTAAGCCCAAATGCAAAGACGTTAGATGCAGATTAAAGAAAGTGCGGTTTTGTGGCATCTTGCTTTCTTTCACAATTGGAAACTATGTGAAGTTAATTTTGTCTGAATAAACTCATTTACCTCACTGTAATATTGCCCCATTACAATTTTACAGCGATACTAGCTAGCCTGACAGATATTGTTCTGTTCTTTTCGGTAGGGGGCGAAATTAGTTTATTTATTACTGCCCGCGACTTCGTCTGCGTTTTTTGTTTTTAAAATAGTCTATGTCCTTCCTCAGGATTGGAAGCTATCTCCATACCAAATTTTATCGCAATCGGATGAACGATATGGCAGCCCATAGAATACGAACAAACAGTGACTTATTATTATTTATTAGAAATAAATAATATTAGAAATATTAGAAGATAACTTCACTACAGCGCCACCTATCGGATCCTAGCATAAAATATGAAACAATCGACTATATAATTATTACGGCCTCGACAAAACGAACATTATTATGTTGTGTATATATAATTTCAATCTACTATATTGTTCAGAACAGAATAAATATATTATAATAATGTCTTCTGTAAATAATAAAGAAGATATTACATACATCGTATGTTAAATAATCCGGTCTTTTGATTGTGAAGTGGAATACAGACACGTTACATTTACAGTAAAATTGTATAATGTATATCTGTTCATCTATATCAGGGGTTCCCAAACTTATTTTGTCTACTGCCCACTTTGAGAATAAATTATTTTTTAGCGCCCCCATTTTTTCACCTACTGAAAAACCATTATAACTTCAAATTAAATTAATTAATTATTGTGAGCTATATTAGCGGAGATTAAACATTAATTCCAAACGAGACTTACTATAACCAGCAAGAGTTAACTTGAAACCTGAGCACAGTAGGTAATACACAACGGCGCTCAGGTCTCAAGTTAACTCTTACGGGCTACACCTGCCAATGAGAATGATTATTGAAACGCAACTTTATAGAATTCAAACAGAGTATCAAAACAAATATAATCGATCCTTATATGAAAACTAATGTGAAGGATGAATCTGATGCTGTTTAATAAGTTTGTTGATATCAGGTTCCAATTTACTCAAGAACAGTCGCAAGTCGCCACGTTTGGTAACATGCAAACGATTTCTCTTTTTAGTAAGCAGTGTTGCCACAGCACTAAGTCCACATTCACACAAATATGATAATGGGAATGCTATCAAGAATCGCTGAACGATTGACCACAATCCAAGGTACAATTGCGGGATCGGTTTTTGTAGCCAAAATTCTTGGTAACCATTTTTGAACTTGATTTTTATTTCCTCGTTTGTTGTCAATTCTATAAGTTTTTCTTCCAACTGAGGTGACATTGCTGTGTTGACGTTTGAAAACGGATCCAACACCCAGTCTGGTATTTCCAAGTTCAAAATGTCCTGGTATCGTTCGGTGAAGTCAATGTGGAGGTTTTCCAAATGTTGGCAGTAGGCAAACAACTCGTCGTTACTGCATGATTGATACTGATAAATTCGGAAAATTGTGAAACTCACGTCTGCCCATATTCTTTTTGTGTAGAAGCAGTTTGGCTGCGAAAGCAGCAACGACGTTTTTTGTTTTAATTAAATTTAGTTCATCGCCTTGCAGTTGGAGATTCATGTCGTTGAACAATTTATACAGGTCTGTCATGTAAGCTATATCATTCTTTGATGTAATGAGCTTGTTGTGCAATTCTGTATCTTTAGTTTCCAAGAACTCTATAACAGAGTCAAACAGGTTGTAAAATCGAGTCAGACAATTGCCTCTTGATAGCCAACGAACTTCAGTATGAAACAACAAACGGTTGAAATCCTCGTCATTAGTAATACAAAGCTGATGAAATAATCTATCATTCAAAGAGCTGTTGCGGATTTTAATGACTGCTTTGATGTCATAATGCAGTGATTGAAATAGTCGTTCATTTATGTTTCTAGCAACCAAATGTTGTCTATGAATAACGCAATGTACAGCAAGGACATCTGGCATTTTATTTTTTAAGTACGCTATGAAGCCTTTATGGCACCCTGTAATAGCCGGAGCGCCATCCGTAGCAACTGATATAATATTTTTCAGGGGAATCTCTTTCTCATCACAAAACTTTTGCAATGTATTGAATATGGTTTCGCCTTTTGTATCGGTCTCTAAATTTCTAGAAAAGAATAGTTCTTCACATATTTTCTCATCTTTAATAAACGTCACGTAAGACAGCAACAATGCTTCATTAGTTGGTAAAGTGGACTCATCGAGCTGAATTTAGAATTAACTTGTCCTCAGGTGATCACACAATGATCCCTCAATGTTTTCAGCCATTTCATCAATTCGTTTTTGCACAGAATTATTATTCAAAGGAATTTTTCGGATAATATCTGCGGCTGGTTTATGAAGCACAGTAGTTATTACTTCCTTTATTGCTGGCAAATTAACTCTTCTTCGATGTTATGTGGTTTGCCTTTTTGAGCAATTAAGAAAGAGATATTGTACGAAGCTCGAAGTCCGTCGTCATCTTGCTTAGCAGCCTCCGAAAATAGTTTTGCTACGCTTGGCTGAGTATTATGATTCTTCTCTAGGTCTTGAAAATATGCTACATTCTTGTCTTTCTTATCTGGATGCATTTTATTCAAATGATCTTGCAGTCTTGAAGGCTTCATTGCTTCATTTGAAAATGTTTTTAGACCTAGAAGACACAAAGGCGACGATGGGTTTGTCGGATTTTCAATGAATCCGAATTTAATATATTCCGCACAGTATTGCCGTCTCTTCTTTTTTACTTCCGACATTGTTTTGTTTTGAGAAATACGTAAGTAAGTGTTGAACTTAAGTACTGCTCATCTATTGCGCGCGAAACCGCAAATGAAAATAAAATAAATATTACGTTGTTTATATAGGATTGCATAAGCAGCACGCACCGACAGGAATAAAACAAACATGCATAAACTCGTTTATCTCATTCGACGCTCAATCGTACTCAACAAGTCAGAACAAGTATTCTATGAACCAGCCGATTGATACAGGAATGCATAATTCGGGTTATTTAACAAAAACTTGTTAAAACATGATTGCCCGCGGTCTATTATCTACGAAAATTACCTATCTGGGAGTACTAATAACTATTAAAATGCGAAAGTGTGTCTGTTGCCTTTTTATTTGTTTGTTTGTGTCTACTTTCATTTCGAAACGGAACGACCGATTGACATGATTTTTATTTTGTATATTCTATAAAACAGGACAAATATATGAACTATGCGGAGAGAAATATCGAACCGAGTTTGAGCAATCTTTTGATTAATATTAGTTGATGTTCACAAGTTGTAGTTGAGAGTCGAGAGCTCATGCAGTCGTTGTCTAAGATGCCTCCTAGCTAAATGAAATTACAAATCACCCCCCAGGCCTCTACATAACGCCCCCATTTTTTTTCTGGGTCTCTTACCGCCCCCCTTTAGGCCTGCAGCGCCCACAAGGAGGCGTTATCGCCCACTTTGGGAAAGGCTGATCTATATCTATACATATAAATATAAAATTGAAGTGTCTGTGATTTCGAAATAAAGGCTTATTCTTAAGCTTATGTGGTTATGTGAACGTTAAATAAACCCGAACACGCTTTTCTACATTTTCTGTGTGTCTGTTTGTCTGTTTATTTATTTGTTCGGGCTAATCTTTGAAACAGCTGAACCGATTTTGACAGGACTTCTATCGTCAGATAGAGGACTATTCAGAGAGTAATCTAGGCTACTTTATATACTGGAAAAATACCAAACGCGAGTGAAACCGCGCGTACTAATATTTATAAAGATGTAGACTTTGTTTGTTTGTATGCAATAGAAAAACTCAAAAACTAGTACTCGACCGATTTCAAAAATTCGTTCACCTACAGAAAGCTACATTATCAGTAACATGGGCTGTGTTTTATTCTCAAAAAAATTTCTATCCGTGCGAAGCCAGGCCGGATCGCTAGTTATAAATAAAGTGCAATGTAAATATTTAAATTTTCACAAATTTGAATGTAGGGGATTACGATTGAGCGAGCCGACTGACGATTATTATCGTTCTACTCGAACAACGATGAGTAATTTTGGAAATGAGCTCACACGCAATTTAACTTTTTCTATGCCTGAATACCGTTTAAAATAAATTATATCTCTGACGCGCCGCCTGAAATTAAAAAATTTCTTTATAGAGTATAATTACGGATACAAAGAAACAATTTCTTTATCATCAACTGTTGGCTTTTTCAGAACAATTATTTTTTTCAGTATAACATAAGTGGAATTAAACAGAATTCTCACAAGCCCATTGTACGAAAAGCATCGTAAAATCATATCACACTCAGGTAGTCAAAGTTAAAGTCAAATCAATTTATTCAACTAAACACAACTGCAAGGTATTTTTGAAGGTCAAATCTACTTTAGTTCGGTTCAAAAAGAAAACCTGAACACTGAGGAGAACCGACAAGAAACTCAGTCAGGTATAATTTTTGCAACATCATTCTGAAATAGTTATTTAAAAAACAATATTCATAAAGCCAATATTCATAATGCGTGTACAGAGAAGATTATTTCCAGACTATTGTTTTTTCTTCAATGAAATCGCTAACTTTGTAGTATGCTTTTCCAATCAGTGTGCTTTTAACAACAAGTTTAAGTTGCTTTTCCGTTAATTGAGTAATTTCTTTCTTGTAATTTAAATTTAGCAGTAACTAGCTGAACACGACCACGAGTTTTCATACTATTAACACCTTTCCTTTGAAATAGATCTATATTTTTTCTAATGTACATTATATTTTCATAAATGTATAACGAGGGCAAGGTGAGTACATCAATGTTTTTAAAACGGTCTCTCAGCGACTCTCGTGCATTTATACTGTAGATGGCACGTATTGCTCTCTTTTGTAAAATAAAGATAGAATTCATATGCGCTGCTGATCCCCACAGTAGTAGGCCATAAGACATAAGGTTATGGAAATATGCGAAGTACACCAGCCTAGCCGTGGCCACATCTGTCAACTGCCTAATGCGTCTAATAGAATAAATTGCCGAACCGAGCTTATTAGGCAAAACCCCGATATGGTCCGCCCTCTGTAACGTATTATCTACTGTTAAATCAAGAAAAGTAGTTGATTTCGCTAATTCTAATTGTTTCCCACCCAATTCTAATCTATTATGAATTCTGGGTACATTGGTTAAAAAAAACTTGACGTAATTGGTTTTTTGTGCATTCAGTAGTAAATTATTTGTAGTAAACCATCTCGAGACATCTGCCAAGGTCCTATTATGTCCGCTAATATCTGCTTTTTCTATTTAGTTTGAACAATAGTGACGTGTCATCAGCAAATAATATTACATCACATAGGTCTTTAAGCATAAATGGGAGATCATTAATATAAACCAAAAACGGGAAAGGTTCTAAGATCGAACCTTGGGGAACGCCCATTTTTAATTTAGAACATACAGATGTAATCCCATTTACACTTACTTTTTGTTCTCGGTCAGCCAGATATGATATCACGTGATCGAAAACTTTATCGTGTATTTCATAATATTTCAGCTTGTGAATTAAAATTTTGTGACAAACACAATCAAAAGCTTTGGAAATATCACAAAACACGCCAATGGCATCCCGTGACCCCTCCGAAGCTTCTTCAGATAGTACAAGAAACTTAAAAAATCTTTTGAAAAAGTCGTAAAACAAAAGTTGTTAGGTTTGCACTAAAGAAATTTGCACTAAGAGGTTATTAGTATTTTTCGATTAACTCTGTTACATGAAGTTTGTACATGCGTCGGGCTAACAACCCATCAGTCACTATGTTGACAATGCTTGGTTAAGCTTTCGATAAATTATAGATTTCAGTTATTTCAAAATAGTCATAACCATTAAGACAAACAAGTGTGTTCTTTTATTAATCGTTTAATTTTATCCCGACAGTGTTATGTGACTGTGTTTTTTTTGGCTCTGTCTCTGGCTAACAACCCATCAGTCACTATGTTGACAACGCTTGGTTAAGGTTTCGAAAAATATAGATTTCAGTTATTTCAAAATAGTCATAACCATTAAGACAAACGAGTGTGTTCTTTTATTAATCATTTAATTTTACTCCCGACAGTGTTTTAATTTTTGCGCCGTTATTTCTGTCTGTGTGTATGGGCTGTGTTTTTCTTGATTGTGTATCTTGAGTATGATTTGTATGCGGTATTTCTTTATTTGCAATAATTATTATTCGAGAAAACTTTTAGCTACGAGTATGTGTGGTTATGTTATATTTACGTTAATCATTAATAATTGTCAAGATTTTTGAACCCTAATTGCGTAGGATTGGATTTATCGTTTTAAAGAGAAACTTGTTAATGATTATTAATTTAAATTTAATCTTTGTCAAAATACTCGTTACAATAAAGAAATCTGTTTCCATACAATACATATTATTTTAATGCAAAAAAATACAATCACGAAGACCAGATTTAAAGTTGCAAGCAAACTAACACATCGACATTTTACCACAACAAAGGAAGTTACTGACTGACGCGAATTTCGCTTCAACGTATTAGATATTAGTTCTACAAACTAGAATTTTAGATTAGAAGTAGATATAGTAACAGCGAACTACATAAAAAGCCAGTAAATATAATAACATGTAAGTACTCAAATAGAATGATTAGTTACGTATTTTAAAAATATAGCTTTCATACTGACACAAGAGAAAGAAAAATATGCAATGTATCAGCTGCTTATCTGTTTACAGGCCGTAAAAGTTGGTCAATGTTTTGGGTTTTTATTAAGCGATGAGCTAGGAACCTGTCCCTACATCTACTTTATCACTTGTAAGCCCAAATGCAAAGACGTTAGATGCAGATTAAAGAAAGTGCGGTTTTGTGGCATCTTGCTTTCTTTCACAATTGGAAACTATGTGAAGTTAATTTTGTCTGAATAAACTCATTTACCTCACTGTAATATTGCCCCATTACAATTTTACAGCGATACTAGCTAGCCTGACAGATATTGTTCTGTTCTTTTCGGTAGGGGGCGAAATTAGTTTATTTATTACTGCCCGCGACTTCGTCTGCGTTTTTTGTTTTTAAAATAGTCTATGTCCTTCCTCAGGATTGGAAGCTATCTCCATACCAAATTTTATCGCAATCGGATGAACGATATGGCAGCCCATAGAATACGAACAAACAGTGACTTATTATTATTTATTAGAAATAAATAATATTAGAAATATTAGAAGATAACTTCACTACAGCGCCACCTATCGGATCCTAGCATAAAATATGAAACAATCGACTATATAATTATTACGGCCTCGACAAAACGAACATTATTATGTTGTGTATATATAATTTCAATCTACTATATTGTTCAGAACAGAATAAATATATTATAATAATGTCTTCTGTAAATAATAAAGAAGATATTACATACATCGTATGTTAAATAATCCGGTCTTTTGATTGTGAAGTGGAATACAGACACGTTACATTTACAGTAAAATTGTATAATGTATATCTGTTCATCTATATCAGGGGTTCCCAAACTTATTTTGTCTACTGCCCACTTTGAGAATAAATTATTTTTTAGCGCCCCCATTTTTTCACCTACTGAAAAACCATTATAACTTCAAATTAAATTAATTAATTATTGTGAGCTATATTAGCGGAGATTAAACATTAATTCCAAACGAGACTTACTATAACCAGCAAGAGTTAACTTGAAACCTGAGCACAGTAGGTAATACACAACGGCGCTCAGGTCTCAAGTTAACTCTTACGGGCTACACCTGCCAATGAGAATGATTATTGAAACGCAACTTTATAGAATTCAAACAGAGTATCAAAACAAATATAATCGATCCTTATATAAAAACTAATGTGAAGGATGAATCTGATGCTGTTTAATAAGTTTGTTGATATCAGGTTCCAATTTACTCAAGAACAGTCGCAAGTCGCCACGTTTGGTAACATGCAAACGATTTCTCTTTTTAGTAAGCAGTGTTGCCACAGCACTAAGTCCACATTCACACAAATATGATAATGGGAATGCTATCAAGAATCGCTGAACGATTGACCACAATCCAAGGTACAATTGCGGGATCGGTTTTTGTAGCCAAAATTCTTGGTAACCATTTTTGAACTTGATTTTTATTTCCTCGTTTGTTGTCAATTCTATAAGTTTTTCTTCCAACTGAGGTGACATTGCTGTGTTGACGTTTGAAAACGGATCCAACACCCAGTCTGGTATTTCCAAGTTCAAAATGTCCTGGTATCGTTCGGTGAAGTCAATGTGGAGGTTTTCCAAATGTTGGCAGTAGGCAAACAACTCGTCGTTACTGCATGATTGATACTGATAAATTCGGAAAATTGTGAAACTCACGTCTGCCCATATTCTTTTTGTGTAGAAGCAGTTTGGCTGCGAAAGCAGCAACGACGTTTTTTGTTTTAATTAAATTTAGTTCATCGCCTTGCAGTTGGAGATTCATGTCGTTGAACAATTTATACAGGTCTGTCATGTAAGCTATATCATTCTTTGATGTAATGAGCTTGTTGTGCAATTCTGTATCTTTAGTTTCCAAGAACTCTATAACAGAGTCAAACAGGTTGTAAAATCGAGTCAGACAATTGCCTCTTGATAGCCAACGAACTTCAGTATGAAACAACAAACGGTTGAAATCCTCGTCATTAGTAATACAAAGCTGATGAAATAATCTATCATTCAAAGAGCTGTTGCGGATTTTAATGACTGCTTTGATGTCATAATGCAGTGATTGAAATAGTCGTTCATTTATGTTTCTAGCAACCAAATGTTGTCTATGAATAACGCAATGTACAGCAAGGACATCTGGCATTTTATTTTTTAAGTACGCTATGAAGCCTTTATGGCACCCTGTAATAGCCGGAGCGCCATCCGTAGCAACTGATATAATATTTTTCAGGGGAATCTCTTTCTCATCACAAAACTTTTGCAATGTATTGAATATGGTTTCGCCTTTTGTATCGGTCTCTAAATTTCTAGAAAAGAATAGTTCTTCACATATTTTCTCATCTTTAATAAACGTCACGTAAGACAGCAACAATGCTTCATTAGTTGGTAAAGTGGACTCATCGAGCTGAATTTAGAATTAACTTGTCCTCAGGTGATCACACAATGATCCCTCAATGTTTTCAGCCATTTCATCAATTCGTTTTTGCACAGAATTATTATTCAAAGGAATTTTTCGGATAATATCTGCGGCTGGTTTATGAAGCACAGTAGTTATTACTTCCTTTATTGCTGGCAAATTAACTCTTCTTCGATGTTATGTGGTTTGCCTTTTTGAGCAATTAAGAAAGAGATATTGTACGAAGCTCGAAGTCCGTCGTCATCTTGCTTAGCAGCCTCCGAAAATAGTTTTGCTACGCTTGGCTGAGTATTATGATTCTTCTCTAGGTCTTGAAAATATGCTACATTCTTGTCTTTCTTATCTGGATGCATTTTATTCAAATGATCTTGCAGTCTTGAAGGCTTCATTGCTTCATTTGAAAATGTTTTTAGACCTAGAAGACACAAAGGCGACGATGGGTTTGTCGGATTTTCAATGAATCCGAATTTAATATATTCCGCACAGTATTGCCGTCTCTTCTTTTTTACTTCCGACATTGTTTTGTTTTGAGAAATACGTAAGTAAGTGTTGAACTTAAGTACTGCTCATCTATTGCGCGCGAAACCGCAAATGAAAATAAAATAAATATTACGTTGTTTATATAGGATTGCATAAGCAGCACGCACCGACAGGAATAAAACAAACATGCATAAACTCGTTTATCTCATTCGACGCTCAATCGTACTCAACAAGTCAGAACAAGTATTCTATGAACCAGCCGATTGATACAGGAATGCATAATTCGGGTTATTTAACAAAAACTTGTTAAAACATGATTGCCCGCGGTCTATTATCTACGAAAATTACCTATCTGGGAGTACTAATAACTATTAAAATGCGAAAGTGTGTCTGTTGCCTTTTTATTTGTTTGTTTGTGTCTACTTTCATTTCGAAACGGAACGACCGATTGACATGATTTTTATTTTGTATATTCTATAAAACAGGACAAATATATGAACTATGCGGAGAGAAATATCGAACCGAGTTTGAGCAATCTTTTGATTAATATTAGTTGATGTTCACAAGTTGTAGTTGAGAGTCGAGAGCTCATGCAGTCGTTGTCTAAGATGCCTCCTAGCTAAATGAAATTACAAATCACCCCCCAGGCCTCTACATAACGCCCCCATTTTTTTTCTGGGTCTCTTACCGCCCCCCTTTAGGCCTGCAGCGCCCACAAGGAGGCGTTATCGCCCACTTTGGGAAAGGCTGATCTATATCTATACATATAAATATAAAATTGAAGTGTCTGTGATTTCGAAATAAAGGCTTATTCTTAAGCTTATGTGGTTATGTGAACGTTAAATAAACCCGAACACGCTTTTCTACATTTTCTGTGTGTCTGTTTGTCTGTTTATTTATTTGTTCGGGCTAATCTTTGAAACAGCTGAACCGATTTTGACAGGACTTCTATCGTCAGATAGAGGACTATTCAGAGAGTAATCTAGGCTACTTTATATACTGGAAAAATACCAAACGCGAGTGAAACCGCGCGTACTAATATTTATAAAGATGTAGACTTTGTTTGTTTGTATGCAATAGAAAAACTCAAAAACTAGTACTCGACCGATTTCAAAAATTCGTTCACCTACAGAAAGCTACATTATCAGTAACATGGGCTGTGTTTTATTCTCAAAAAAATTTCTATCCGTGCGAAGCCAGGCCGGATCGCTAGTTATAAATAAAGTGCAATGTAAATATTTAAATTTTCACAAATTTGAATGTAGGGGATTACGATTGAGCGAGCCGACTGACGATTATTATCGTTCTACTCGAACAACGATGAGTAATTTTGGAAATGAGCTCACACGCAATTTAACTTTTTCTATGCCTGAATACCGTTTAAAATAAATTATATCTCTGACGCGCCGCCTGAAATTACGTTTCATTTAAATAAGGTTTTTACGTATTACATTTGAAAAACTGCTAATGGTCAGGATTAACAAAAACCTTTTAAAGGATCTCCCATACATTAATAATGTTTCATGTTATGATAGAAAAATATCTGTGAAAATCTCGCAAGAATAATAGCTACTGGCAATTATAATATAATTTTGTAAAATAATTTTCATTTCTCTTAAAACTCAATTATTTTTGAATTTAGAATAAGCTAATAATTATTTTACCAATAAAACTTTGATGGACGTTTAGACAGCGACATCTGTCATAATGGTTATGAATCAAAGAATACCTGCTCTGCCTACTCTACCTACTAGTGTTCTCATTAGTTAATTTTATCACCTGTGTTTTTCGTTTGTCTTCGAGTAGAGAAAAATTATGAACACTGTGGAGTTCATTTTAATAAGGGAGTTGACAGGGAGTTCATTGCAATCACATCATAATTAATTATTCCTAAAAGTATCCTTTATAGCACAACATGTTCTTATTGTAGCCTTATAACGCTAAAACATCACTTATCTACACTTTTAATTAATAAGTTAAGGCAATAAATAATTTTACATTGTTTTAGTGTACAAAGCCCAAGAATTTCAGGCATCTATTGAACCCTTAATTCTAATTACTCATTGCAACCCAATTTATGATAGTAAGTAAGGAGGTAGGAAAACTATACTTAGTGAAAATTCTAGGTTTTATAGATCTCGAAAAATTTAATTTAGAATATCATAGGAAACTGCGAATGACTTGATATTGCATAATTTCAAGTTCCTGTATATCGTACGAATTTTAATAGAGTATATTACACGTACGTATAATATATAGTGAAGTTATAATCTTTATTACTTTTAATATCCAACACGCTGACATCTGGTCGACTGCACCCCTGCTTACCTTGATACGTACATAACTGAGTTACTGGCAATATCTTTCAGAGATCCATTTACATATATACTGTAGGGTTGACACAAAAATCTTTTCACATTTCACTATATTAAAAACTTACGACAATTCAAATATTAAATATGTATATTAAATTTTAAAATCTAGTTAAGATCGACAAAAAATATTAAATTTTATATGTTGCATGTATGTTAATATTTATATTATACATAAAATTTAATTTTTATTTAGATTGGATTAATTGATATTTAAATTAGTTTAATACGTAGATCAATTTGTTTTTTACCTATTGATCGACACGATATTCGGTGCTTCGGAATTCCATGCTGTCTGAGTGACTGAGTGAGATCTGAGATTTTCCAGAGGATGCTTAGTTTAGAACAGAAACACTAGAGTCGAAGAGTCGACCTTAACTAGATCAAAGCTTGAGTCTAAAGAAGCTAAGAAACATATAGACATTAATAATTTAATTCATTATACTTCATAAGTCATAATCAGAGATCAGAAATTAGGGAGCATAAATACCTAAACTTAATTTGCGGAATGATATAGAGTTGCTAAAACGGGTCCTTAAAACGGATTTACGGGGACCCCAATTTAATTTTTAGATAGTGTTAATGTAATGTTGCTAATAAATTCTCTTAAATATACAAATAGAAACTATCTTTAGATATTTTGTGATTAAATTTGAGATTTCGATGACATTGACGGAAAACGTTTCGAGTACTTAGAATGAAGAACAAAATTATAAAATACAAATATTTTAGCAATAATTATCAAATATTTTAGACTCCAAATGTACATATCAGGTTTTATGTTATTTTTTTACATTTTATACAATAAGTAGCCAGGGCCCAAGGGGCCTCTTATATTTAAATATTATATTTCTTAGTCTTGATATTTTAAAGATGTTGAAGCGGTTTTTGAACGCATTAAAATGATTCTTTTATATGCGATTGAATTTCTATTTTCGCCGATATTTAAAATACTCAAAAATGTACCAATTTCAATTCACGGATAACAAGAACGTAAAATTAATTTGAGTCACAATTATTTCAAGCTTTTGTTTTATAAATACGTTTAACAGTTATCCATAAAATACTTAGGACCTTTTGTTTTAAATTTCATATTTCTTTGAAAATAAAAATAGGTAAAGTATTCTATTAAATAATGGAGATACAAGTTCAAAAGTTCGATTAAGTTCAAGTTTCGCAAGGCATCAAAAAGAACTAAAAGTATGAAATTTGGATAATGTCTACAAGAAATAAGTATTTAAGGTACTAATAATGTATTTTTACAATCTTGTCTTTTTCATAAAATAAATAGCACGCAATATCAGCAATATTTTAAATCCGTTTTAGCACTCTATATCATTCCGCAAATGAAGTTTAGGTATTTATGCTCTCTAATTTCCGATCTCTTGTCATAACACTAAAAGTATATCATTGTTTTAAAATAGCGAGATTTACTACTTATATAATTTTTGTTATCATTTCATTTTCATATACGTAAGTCGATGTTTATCAATCGAATAGGTCGTGTACTTTGCGTTGATATTAATGATATAAAGTAGAATATTACAGACCTCCTAATAGTTCTAATTTAATCTAATACAACAGAAAGTTATTCTGTTGGGACAGGTCGATGATTGGGACCTCTCAAATAATCATTCGTTTTTTATATCCACTTTAAATTACCAATACGACTGCCTCATGTACAACCCTGTATAAGGCTGTAGCTAAACTACAAACATTCTGTCGTGTAACTTGACTTATATCGATATACTAGCTGCGCTGCATGTTTGATTAACATTCAACCATGACGTTGCAATATTCCGTCATAACGTTATAGTACCATACCTGTACCACAGATTAACCTGTACATTGATTAAAATATATACATGGCTTTAACTCGCTCGATCGATGCATATATCTTAAATAGATATGGTGAGTATACGTATAATCTGTAAAGGCGTTTCTATGTGTAAGAGGCCCCGCAAACTGCAAACTAAACTATCGGCCGGCAGTTTCATCGAATTGGGCTACTAACCAAACAGTTGGGTCGCTGGTAAGTTTGGAAACCAACCAAACAGTCGCCAGACTGCTCTCGAATGGTTTGCTAGTTAGTGAGCGGCTACTGAAGAGAGTGGTCACATGGTGAAAGTTACTACGAAATTGCCTAAAAACAATATTATTGCATTTATACAACGGTGGAGAAGGATAAAGAAAAGAAATCAAGTACTGGATACATCTCATCTGCAGTGATAGATTATTGAATGGAATGTTTTATACGACGCATTCCAAATTACATAATTACTCAAAAACATTTTTTGCATTTTACCGAATGAGTTTCAGGAACAACTAATTCACACACTTCTTCACATAGTTTACCTTTAGAATCACCTTAGAGTACTATTTTCAATTTTTTTTATAAAGCGCGGGTCGTTTTTCAACTTCCTCTATCAAATTTACAATTGAAGTTTCGATGATCAGTGGTGGAGTAGAATTGAGCTGGCGGCAAAGCAGGGAGCAAACTGAACAATCGGCCGAGTCAGCCGACTAAACGATCGTCAAATGTGCGCGCCTGGATGAGCGCCACATCTACTGATCTAGCAGTTGGCCGATAGTTTGTAGCTAGGTTAGTTTGAAAGTAATTGTGTAGACAACCAAACTTATTTATCGGCCGATACCGAATCGTTATAATATGAGCACTTATATACATCTTCATGCTCATTAATAGCCCGAATAAACTATCGGCCGATAGTTTAGTCTGCATTCCGCGGGGGCTCTAATATGTAAAGTCATTGTCAAGCCTTCTTCTTCGTAGCAGTTCAGGCAGAAAAATAAATAAAACGTTACACAGGTTTTAAATAAGTCATTTTATTGAGTTTTACATAAATGCTGGACTACTAACAAGTGACTTTAAAGTTATTAGTATATTTTTAAAATAATACTATACTTGTAATAAAAAATCATAAATACGAAAACCTTGAACTTGTCAAGTAGTACTGTTATTTTAAAAACAATATGTATGGCAGCTTTCGTTTGTAAACTAAACTGTCCCATCAATCTCTTGCCGTACTTGCCCTGCGTCCGCTCTCTCCCTTGTTTAGTATTGAAATGAAAATCCTGGTGCATTGAATCCAGGTGCATTGACGCATGTCTCGCTCGAGAAGTTTTTACCCCATTATCGAAATTAGGTTGCAGCGCATGTACAGAAAAGGGTTTCTTTCATAGATGCGATTATTAAACATTTACCTGTAAGTGTAACACGGCAAGTAAAAACAATTTAGAGAATCCAAAAGAATATAAAAACAATTTCAAGGTCATCCTAGTATAAGATGTTAAGTATATTGTACTGAAGAATAATGTATATCGCGTCATTTCATTTAGTAACACACACGCAATTTCTCATTTAATATAACACCGAAGTCCATCCGGAATATCATGCTAATTTCACTGATGTATGTAATATACATGTACCTCTACGTATATATCGTAATAGTATCAAGAAACTGTCATATTATAGTTGTATATTATAACACTGTTCAGTACAACGACAACGAAACCATCTACATGACACACAGATGCGTTTAGGTAAAGTGTAAACGTAGCCGAAGTTGCACCAAAGGCGAACGAACGTTAGCATCGAACTTGCCTGAAAGTGACACATTATGAAGAGCCTTTGTTAAATTTTCTATAGTTAATGTTACGTCAAAGTTAAACTCCTTAATTACTTTTATTTTTTTCTTTTATAAATAAAAGGAACATTTTATTATTATTATTATTACAAGCTTTTACGCACCAATGCTTCAGATGTATGTTTATATGTTGTTCAAATATTGCAAGCCAAATTCGAACCACTTTCTCTAAACTTACGGCTCTGAAATTTAGCATGCTTGTTCAGTTCCGATGAAAATATACTAAAATGATAGAAATAATCAGACATTGCTGCCAGAATTGTCTCCTCACGAGAGCACTCCTCAGAGGTTATTAGCACGGACATTAAACCTTGCATATACGTTAAATTTTGATACCTAAACATGATCTTCATTATAAACTGATGTTGCAGCTAGGATTGCTTTCCCATGAGGGTACTCCTCGATGATTAGTAGTAGAGATACAAAACTTAACATGTACCTAGATTTAATTTTGATAGCCAAACATGACTTTCACCGTGAACTGATGCTGCGATCAAGCTTATCTCTTCATAAGAGAACTTAACGGTTAGTTGCACGGACATGAAACTTTTTTAAACAGAACAGAAATGCCTATCGTATGTAGTTTGGCGAGATTGGCGTAGATAAAATTGGTCTGCAACTTTTCTAGGAGAAGAAAAACTCCAAAATCCAATCCAAGCAAAAGGCCTTGCAACGATGAAGCGTTACTTGAAATGAATAGATTGAAAAATATATCTGTCCAAAAACTTGTAAACAAATAAAAAGCAAAAAACGTCGATAGATAATTGAGCATTAATTAATAATAATCAATTAACATCGCGAAATATCATTTTTTTATACAAATTTACAAAACTGCGTATATCTCGGAAACTAAATACCGACCACTGGACCCTTTTTGCTTGGACGCCCACATATTGTAATGCTGAGACGCGAGTAGACAACAACTGTGGTACCACCATATGGAACTATATATGTGTGCGTGTGTGAATTCGTTGATGAGTAGCGTCTTGCGCGGAATTGTGCCTAATTTTGACAGAGGGCCGTGAGCCTGTGGATACGCCGACCCTTATCCTATCTCTTAAAATAAATAATAATTCTTTAAAACATAACATATCTTCACGCTGTATCCCCAACGGGGTAGGCAGAAAGGACGGAGCGCCAAGCGTCGCGATTCTTACATACTTCTTTCGCTTCTTCAAATCTCATCATTCTCCTCACACATTTTCGCCTAGGTGTGCGAGTGCTTTTGACTTTTCCGTCGGCTAACACTGGCTATTTGGTCTTCATAAGTCAGCCTTGCTCTTCCTTGGCTTCTTTTGCTACTTACTTTCGCTCTGTAGATTTTCTTCGTCAGTCTTTCATCACTCATTCTTTCTATGTGTTCGAACCATCTTAGTATCCCTTTCTTCATTCTTATAATAACACTGTCGTGATACCCTACCATACTGCGTATCTCTTTATTGCTTATTTTGTCCGCAAGGGTGACAGCGCACATATTTCTAAGAGATCGCATTTCTACTGCATTCATCTTACTTTCACTCGATTTCGGGCATATCCATGCCTCACTACCGTACAATAAAGTTGGCACCGACACCGCATTGTGTGTGGCCATTTTGGCTGAGTTAGATATATTCGCACTGCCTACTAATGCGGACAGAGCACCGTTCACTTTATTGCTAGCTGCTATCCTTCGCTCCACATCCAACTTACATCTTCCATCCCTCGAAAACGCACTTCCCAAATATAAAATTTCATTCTATTGTTCTACACATTTTCCTTTTACCCATATTTCACACTTTATCTGAACATCTATCCTTTCGAAAACCAGAATCGTAGTTATGTTCACATTCACATTCAAACCTTTCACTTCACAGTCTTCTGTCATGCATGTCTGCAACTCCGCTTCTGATGGTGCTACAAGCACAGCATCGTCAGCGTACTAAAGGCAGTTTATTACCTTCACATATACCACTCATACTACAAATACAGCACACAGTCCAAATACAGCACGAATAGCCAGGCAGACATAACGGAGCTCTGTCTGACGCCTGAACAGATTTCGAACCAGGGCGAGAAGTCACCATCTATTCTTACACGGGCTCTTAGGGGCCCTCCACGCCATAATCAGGCAGAAGACTCCATAATTTGTTTCGCACTACTCTATCGAATGCTTTTTCAAGATCCACGATACCGCGGAGCGAGAAAATCTGATCCATACAACCCCTACCGTTCCTAAAACTTGCTTGCTTTGAAACAATAAGGATATAAAAAATTTACGTTTAAATAACAGTGAATAAATAAATAACAGTAACATAATAGTTTGTATATTATGTTTATGGTTTGTACACACTATTAAAATGCATTCAAAATACAATTCTTTACTTAATTACAGATATAGTTTTTCCGATACAATTTCTGCCACCATTTGGACACCGACATCTGCCGTGATTTACATAATTTTTTAAATTTAAAAATAGTTAATGATTACAAAGCAGTAAAGTTTTTTGGAAACTATTAATTTTAAACTACATACATGTTGTAAATTATACATAGTATAATTAATTAACTTTAGGTGCAATTAGTAATTTTATAGAGGAAATTATACAATTAAAGTATGAAATAATGTATGTAGTTTGAATTATTACTTCTGTTCCTTGTGGTACATTATGAACGTACGTACGAGAACGTATTACGTTCTCGAGAGGGTCTCTTTTCATTGCTACTTACTTCTTATGTCAGGCGCCGATTGATCGTGTAGAGCAGATAAAAGATTTAGGCTTAACGTTTAATTCGAAATTCACATTCAAAGAACACATTCTGACAATATGCAGGAGGGCCAACAAAATGCTGAGCTTCATCATCAGAACCGCGAAGTGAACTAAAAGGAAACGAGACGTTAAGAACTACGATAGGTAATTTTCGAATAGTAGTCTCGCTTTTCCTCATTATTGATTTCTGCTCGAAAAATCTATTTTGTTGCGAGCAAGTATTTCGAATGATTCTTGACTATAACTGTTCTGATTTAAAGTTATACATATTTCTGAGAAGTTTTGAAATATAATCGTTTGATGTTAATAAATATTATTGGTTGGTTATAGATACGTGAGGATATGTATAATTAATACTATAATTAATTTTGCGTATTAGATTATATATCCACGTCCACTATACAAGTAAGACAAAGTTTCCGTTCACGTTTGTTTTCTGTGTTCGCTAAAACTATAAAGACTGCGAATTGAATTCAAAGTGGTTTCCATCACTGTATAAATTCAGACACGAGTCTGAAGTAAAAATGTTTTAAAAAAGTAGCACAAAAGTAACGTGTTATAGATAGTATAGATCTTAGAATACGCTGACGACGCTGATGATGCTGTGCTAATAGCATCATCAGAAGCAGAGTTGCAGACATTAGTCACGTGTATGAAAGAAGATTGTGAAGTAAAAGGATTGAAAATGAATGTGAACAAAACTAAGGTGGTGTTTGAAAGAGAAGCGGTACAAACGAAATGTGAGATTTGTGTAAATGTAAAATGTCTAGAATAAGTGAATGAAATTGTGTATCTGGGAAGTGTGTTTTCGAGGGATGGAAGATGTGAGTTGGATGTGGAGAGACGGGTAGCAGCTGGCAATAAAGTGAACAGTGCTCTGTCCGCATTAGTGGTTAGTGTAAATATATATAACACTGCTAAAATGGCCATCCACAATGCGGTGTTGGTGCCAACTTTGTTGTACGGTAGTGAGGCCTGGATATGCCCGAAATCGAGTGAAAGGATGATAAATGCTGTGGAGATGCGGTCTCTCTCTCTCAGAAATATGTGCGGTGTCACGCTTGCGGACAGGATAAGCAATGATGAGATACGCAGCATGACAGGTTTGCACAACAGTGTTATTGTAAAAATGAAGAAAGGAATGCTTAGATGGTTCGGGCACTTGGAAAGAATGAGTGATGAAAGACTGACGAAGAAAATCTACAGAGCGAAAGTGAGTGGTAAAAGAAGCCAAGGAAGACCAAGGCTGACTTATGAAGATCAAATAGCCAGAGTGTTAGCAGATGGAAATGTCAAAAGCACTCGCATACCTAGGCGAAAATGTGTGAAGAGAATGATGAGTTTTGAGGAAGCGAAAGAGGTGTGTAAGGACCGCGACTCCTGGCTCTCCGTTCTCTTTGACTACCCCGTTGGGGATACAGCGTGAAGATATGTTATGTTAGAATACGCAGCTTAAAAAGATTTCGTTTGATAGCCCACACGATGAACGAAATTTTTAAACTTATTTTTTTTACTTTTTCTATTTAAACTGCCAAAGTAATCAACTTTAAAAGTCACGTCTGTTTTTAGAAGGTTTTTGGGCCAATGGTTACTACAACTTTTATAAATAATATCTGAGAAAAACCACTGTGACAGAAAAAAACCGAGGTGATTACATTTGTTCTTTGTATTTTTCTAATTTTGGATTTTATTTTTTAGTCTTTTATAAAACTAAAAAATAAAAATCTACATAATAATAATTTTCCAAAAAAGACAGTGGCGGTAAGGATGTGTTCTACCAAATTCTATTAGGTACTATTCAAAAAATGACTATCGAGAATGGAACTGAGCTATACAGCAGAGAGTACCAGTAAAAATATTAAATTTATCTATTCTCTGTCCACGAGACAATATTTTTGTTGTAGTTCTGTCGAAACCTCACAATTCTTTTTATGGATAATTATAAAACTTTTGCATACTTTTAATCAACACTTACATATAAGTATATCGAAAATATTTCAATTATCCGATCCTACATCATCTAGAATAGTCGCAAAGATCCCATTCTTGTGATCCTATGACATATAACTAACTAGAACTACGCTATATATCTAACTACGCTAATATTATGTGCATGTGTAATAAAAAAAAACGAAGCCGCACAAGAGCGTGCTAGGCATGCTCAAACATGTTAGGTACTGCAGCTATTAATTCAACTTTATTCCGTCTTTATAAGAGCTATTTTGCCTTGACTTACCTAGCTCACGAAAAAGAATTTCTAAAACTATTTTGCTGCAATGTTCGATTTATTAAAAGTTTTATTTAAAGGCTAGTTGAGAATTTACAGGGCGGGAACTCTTAAAAAGCTGAAAAAATATCTTGTCACCAAAAGATTAAATTATAAGCGTACAAAAACAATAATTTATGTTTAATTTTAGGGCATCTGTTAAAGTTAGCGAGCCCATTCAAGCTAGCGAGTGATAAAAATTGTAGAATATTTTTCATTATACCTATGGGGAGACGATTGACATAGATACCATTAGATCATCCATCCAATAAACGACCGCGTGCAACGTTGTTTAACCTTAGCGATAATAACATATACCGAGGCATTATATGTAATCTATTTAATAGTAGTATTGGATACTTAATGAAAAAATAATGATAATCACAAGTTAAACAGCAAAATCGTGGGTGTATTATTTATTTTATGTATTGTGGTAGCGTAATATTGTTTAAGTAAACATTTTAGATCCGCATTCGAATCAGAACATTGTTTCTAACTAAAGTTATAACGAGTAGGATTGAAAATACCCATCCCTTTATAGAATACATCTGTTCTATGTTGGTTTGCAATCAGCGACCGGAAAATTTACAGGAATTCTAAATATACATGTACATAGATACATATAATATGTGTATAGAAAATAAACACATTCTCATCCATTATTATCATCAACATATTATATAAGTAGTCTTTACCTAAATTATGTAATACTAGTTGACCCACCTCGGCGTGGGTTATGTATAGATTTTCTAGTACACATAAAACCTTTCGGAAGAAATTGAAATTAAAAACCGCATCAAATAAATAAGAGTACGAACGGACAGACAAACAAGACTTTGTTTTACACTACTTAGAGATTGTATAAATTTAGATGTTAGGTCTTTGCTAAGATGATTCACCTCTATTTTCCATATTTATTAGCAATCTTCCGTTCATAATTTGAAACTGACCCTAATTTGATCTCTAGAACTTCCTGAGGACGCTTCGATTAGAAGTGAAATACGTGTCTATCAACAAATTTGAAAGTTTGGACAGAACATAGCTGAAAATATACGAATTAATCAATGAAATTATGTAATAATATAAACTTCGAGAATATTTTATTTAACGAAAGAAAATATTTAAAAAAATGTGTGCAATTGAATTATGGGTATGGGTATGAAATTAGCTAAATGATAAGATACCTATTTATTTCGTTTAAATCAATAGATTTTAAATCACATAAACGCATATGAATATGGCAGTACCTATTTGAGTAAATATACAACAGAATATGATGATGATATTATTGATTTTACCCTTTTCTGTGAGATACACATCCAGCAAGTTGTCGCAAACAAGAAAGTTGAAAGTTTTGCTAATCAATGTATTACAATACTGTTTGTTGTTTAAAAGGGAACAATGTAAGACAGCATTGCTTGTAGTTGTCGGTTATAAACCGATAAACAGGCGGTTATGAAATCGTTGTGTTTTAGGTAAATATTTTTATGTACAGAAATTGTATTTTTTGTTATAAAAATAGATCAAATCGAATGAATGTACTTGTAATTCGTTCAGAAATACAGGTAGAATTGGATTTTTAAACTTCAACGTCTACAGTGAGGATGGAGAGGGGATAAACTCCTCCTCAGCTGGAAGAAACATCTAACTGGAAAATTGGAAACGTAACAATAACCGTATAATTCTTTTTAAGTTATTTTGTAAATTATCAATTATTATTAATTGTAAGTGTAATTTTATTTATGGCGTTTTGCTATTTAGAATTTGTTTGTAAATATTTCTATGTCATATTTATTTACTAGTAATACTTATAATACATAATTATTATGTGTATCTGAAATCGTTAACCCTTTGAAGACAAACTTTTATTAAACTTAACTGGTTAGTACATGTGGGTCAAATTTTACAACTGAACTGTAAACCAGTTCTAACTAACCGATTGAAATTTTGAAATTGATGCCGGTGACAATAAAATTCAATAAAAGCTTCTTTTTAAAGAACGTTGTCTTATAGATATCTTTTTTTACATTTAAAACGACACCGTTAAATACCATTGACTTTTATAAATAATTGCACACAGACACCGTTAAACCATTGACGTTTATAAATAATTTCAGTGTTTTATACAATTTAATAATAGTAGGTAATGTGCAATTTCTTTTTACCATCTTTCAAAGAGTTAACGCGCATGCTTTGTAAAGAGGATCTCGGGTTCAATCAATGTTTTTAAACTTTCACGACTTGTACACATCTTACAATCCTAACTAACCAGTGGGATTACAATGGTGTTCTAATGAATAATTGCAAATCAGGCGACGACACTGATATTTATTAGACGAGTCAAGGTTGAACTTTATCAATATTATAAATTTATAATGTATAATAATATTTATATCAATTCCTTTCATTGCTATCTCCAAAGAGAAGGTAAAATTACTTGCTATCTCAATATAATATAATATCCAATTCACCAATAACCACAAAAATGATTTCAGTAATTTGAAACTTAAAATATTTGATCCAACGTTGGTTGACCAATAAATAAATAACGAAATTGTAGCTAGAACGATAAATAGATAAGTAAATTGTAATTAGAATAAGACATGTATATTTTAAATTGGTAAGTAATAGATTTAGATAGTAGAATAAGCATATAAGAAATGTAACAGTAAAGCAAGAGCAGTTTAATAAAGATAATAAACCAATATTGTACATGAAGGACGAATTGTAAGGTTTGAGAATGGTTAAAAGAGGAAGGATAAGAAAGATCAAAAGTATGATAATGTCTCTGACACTAGGTTAAGAGAAGCAGTTAAATAAAAGAAAACGTTGGTTGACCCCCAGACCCATGCCGGCCAATACCTTTTTTATCCTGACGTTTCGACTGGATTGCACCGATCGTGGTCACCGGCAAAGGAGAACAAGCGTCGTCTTCGTTGTTTGCAATTCCAAACAACTGCCCATATTTATTAATCACATTTTTTTATAGATAAAAAAGGTATTAAAATATCAACACGCATAGACCCGGTTAGTTCGAATTCGGGACTCGGGTCCAATGCCTGATAGCGACACAGGTCAATTGAGGAAATAAACGTTACTAAATCGACTTGAAGTTTGAGTGTTCCTGGGTAGATACTTTCCCAGTTACTGGGATTGTATTACCAGATTGCGTCTGCGTGCCATATCTCAGCTAAGTATCTTCTCTGCGAGAAAGTACCTATAACCTAACGTATAAAAATCAATGTTTGTTTGTTCGTATTTTTTGCGCTGCCATAGCGTTCATCCGATTACGATGAAATTTGGTATGGAGATAGCTTGAATCCTGAGGTAGAACGAAGGTTATTTTAAAAATAAAAAATGCGGACGAAGTCGCGGGTTTAGCTAGTAAATAATAATAAGTATACTCCAGACGTTTACACTAATTGTATGACGGCAAACTAAGCACTTGGTATGAATATCAAACCACAATCTAGGAGAGATTCCAGAAACACCCGCACGCTTATTACGTAACTTGCAGACGGCATGCGACAGCTAATATCGCGCGATATCTGCTGTCTAAACGAGAATTTGTGTAATATGATTTGTATAGTGGCGCTAAATCTACAGCGAACAGTGCATTTTAAGGTCACAAAATAATAAATACGCAATCGTCACACGTGATACCAATTTTTTATTACAATTAATCACCGGTCGCGAAGTGATCGCGAGGCTGTCGCTGTCAGCAAGTTTTTAGATAATAACCCCGCCGGACTCCGAGATAATTTAGAAAAGTCCTTTTTAAATTGATCTACCCGGGAATCAAACCGAGGACCCCAGCTTCGAAGGCAGACGTCATACTACCACTCCAATGCCGTTTTTCCCATTCGTCTACGACACTACTTGTCTAAGAAGCTTTTGAGATATTTAAACGGCTTATATAGCTAACGGATTATATAGTTAGACAAAAACAGTCCCCTACAAAATCTTAACACGTTTTTCCTTTAATTGGTGCATTACACATTTAAACTATTCAACTACTTCCGCTGTGAAACGCAACTAACCTTTTCAATGGTTCCCTATTGTTTATTCCGACCCTTAGGACCTTTGGGAGAAGACCCATCGCGTTGTTTTACGTTAGAATTAAGTAGACATTGAATAGATGCCTCTTTAAATTTTGTACTTAACATTTAATCCCTACTGAGCGGATTGATTGGCGGATTGATTCCTCTGAAATATCACGTTTTCTTAAAAATTCTCAAATCATTTTAATATTATAATAATATAAATAAGACATCACAGCTTAATGGTAATTTTGATATAATATATAGAATTTAGGTCAGATAAAACAATACTATTTATTTCTTATGCCTATGTATCAGTGTTGGCCAAAATGTAATTGTACAAACAATTAAAATTACAATTTGTAATTGTAATTATTTGCTTAACAAAATGGTTAACTGTAATTCTTTTTAAAATTACTTTTTTCCAACACTGCGATGTACCTGTACTATACTAGCTATGGACTAGTACATACACGGAGACGTGTTAACAAAACCTTACCTTTTTTGTTACATGTTTTAAATGATTGTGCGACGCGCAATGAAATACTCTTAGAGAATTAGAAGTTATAAATGTATGTAAAAAATGTATGTACATACAAATGTGGATTGTGTCTTTGTTTTGTATTTTGTATATTATCTGAATGAATTCTAAATTGAATACGATCTCGCCTCCGGTTACATTGCAACTCTGACAACAGCAGGGCTATCACGTCAAGAACGATAGCGGCGCCGCAATCGCGCGACGATTGTTTAAAATTGGTAATTACTGTGCCATACGGTAAAATTATCTTTTGTAGTTTTTAGTTCATTGATTAATCAACAGAGGCAGCAGTAGCAATTCGCGATATTATATCGTGCTCGAATTACCAACTTATCGAGATCTATCGCTTAAGATTAGGCCACAGTGAGTGACAGACCTGAGGAGAGGGCTTTACCCCCCCTACTCATCTAATGAGTGCATCCGCAGTAGCTGTAACAGCTCTGCAAAGAAGGTCGAGGCCGTAGACTGCATCCGAGCGACCAGAACAAGAAACGGTGACCGAGCTCTGCCGCCTTAAAGCCCGTAAAAACCGTACTCCCGGCTATCCTGCGAGGGATAACCAAATTGACAGAGGGAATGCTAACAAACTCCTAAGTTCGGCCTTACCTCGGCGCCGCCCGGCCCTCTCATGATTAGCCCAGCGGAACTGGAGGCGCACCGACTTTAGCCGCGGACACCACCACCAACCCACCACAGCGACCATCCCGTCGTGGTGGGAGGCGAATGACGGTCAGCGCAATGAGGATAGCCTAACAAGCAGTTTACTCGCGGCCACAAGCGGCTGCGAGAAGAACCCGAGACGAACATTAGGCCATCGCTTACTGGCAGCAGTTACGTTATAAGGTAGTGAGTTGTTAGTGCTTTAGGACGCTTCGATCCCCTTATTAGATCCTATCGTGGAGAGCTCGAAATTATAATCGAAAGCTGAAATATTTTCATATATTGTACGTGATTTTATTCTTATGATATTGACCAAATTGACTTAGGTAAGGCTTTATAGACACCATTGCAAATTGTAGGTCTGGTGGTTTCGAAGATGAGCGGTACAAGCATTGAAATAAAATGGTAAATCAAAACAACGACCATGGTCCCACGCGCTGGGAGAGCGTAACGCTGGAAATAGTTCTATCTCTTCATACGCATGACGCTTCGACGTAAGTAAAAGCGAGACAGTGCGACAACGGACAAGTCCACGGGGTTTTTATTTTGCGCATTTATGCAATCTAATGTTAATTTGAGCATTAGTTTTCTTTATTACTTATAGTAAAAGTATTACACAAGTATAAAATCTTTCAATTGTGTATTGATTAATGATTAATCATTGTAAGTACGATATTAGGTAAAATATGAAACGTTGTTTATAGCGTCTAATAGAATCTCTATTAATAATTACATTTCAAATTACATTTCAAAAACGATATTTTTTAAGTGAATGTTAATCAGGTATATACATACCTAATTAACATTCACTTAAAAAATAACATTCGCTTTTTTTGTTTAGATAATAAGCAAAAATATTCCTTGCCTGATCTTAATTAACGATAATTTTCATATTGATATTTTTCGCTCTTTAATAAAATTAATCATATGCAAACTTAACTTTTAATATCAATAGATCTACGAAAGATATCTGTGAGGTATCCATTCTGTGCGTCAAAAATGTGAAGAATTCAGGGTAGTTTAAACAGAATTCTTTTAGAGTTGCCTTCACCTTTATAATTTAGAGAGGTGTTGGGTCGGTGATAAATATAGCTCATTATACAGATAACCGTTCTCTTGAACCGTCTAATTATTCTTCCTTTATGAAGGGTCTTATTAGCATTTTCAGATAATTTAAAGTCCACAATATATGAAGAAAAATTAAGCATACGTAGGTTGGTACCCATTATTAGGATTAATTTCATATTTTTGCAAAGAATAAACAAAATTAAATACTTAGTATGTATGGGTGCCAATGTAATAAATTAATATTGTCAAAAATCAAAAATATATTAAAATGATTATCTGCAGAACAAAAACTAAAAAAAAACATTTTTACGTAAAAAAATATTTTTGATGTCACTTTTATAAATAAAATAAAAATAAAATGCTAACCGACAACGGTAACAAGCGATAACTGTAAGGTAAAAACTAAACAGACTTATTAAAAAAAATTCAAAATAACAATTTTTTACTGATCAAAGTTTAAGTACAAATATAACTTCTTATATATATCATTGAAGTCGGTGCCAAGTTTAAATAAACTTGCACCTTCTGTTGCTGCTTATTAGTTCGACACCGTTAGGACATTTATTTTTGAGGCGGAGTAATTACCTAATAAGAAATCCAGTGATTTTTATAGCATAGAATAAACAACTACACCTTTAACATGAGTTAGCCTTAACTGTAGACAAAATCAAAACTGTGTTTGGACTTAATATAATATATTTGATAAACTTAAAGGTACTGTTTTATTACAAAATCTAGAACACGTCTTTAGATGTGACACATCTGTGACTAACATGGTTACAAGTCTTTTGTTTGTACCTACATTTGACTTACAGGAAATGTAGTTACACTAGACAATCGTGTTGTAGATCACATAACAAATCTTTGCCTTATGTTATACCTATCGATACCTATGTATAGTTTATATACATATATCTAACGTGAATCTTAGCGAGGCATACCTCCTAAACAAATATAGCAATCCCCATTCACTCCTCTGGGATATCAGTGCGTATTGCGTTAGGAAACAGTTTGATTGCTTGTTGTTAGGAGCTATGAACTTATTAACGTAATGTTATAATTTATTCTAAAGATGAATATATATATAATTTGTACAATGTACGTTATGTTTCATGTATACTCGTATAGGTAGTTAATGTTTACTTAATGTGCTATACCTGAAATAACACACACCTGAAAACAGATAAACAGAAAAAATTATAAAGTTATTGCTTTGTAATCAGAGATGCCTAAAAGTCCTAATCTCGTCATTTTTACGAAAATGTCTTCAATTCAATGTACAGACACAGCTCCCTTAATTTTATAATAGCATAAATATAATGTAGATATATATATATATATATATATATATCTTTATTGTACACACGTGTTATATTAACTATTACAAAGAAATAGAGTATAAAGGCGAGCTAAAGATATAGTATGAAACACTATATTTTATTAAGTAAACTTTTTATAAGCAATACAATCCAATAGATTTTTTGAAAACTCTTTCAAAATGGTTGAGTTTAGTTCCGAGTTTTCGTATTCTAAGCGCTTATGGCGTCACGGCACTCCAGTAAACGTTACTGAAAATTGATCAGGAATATGGTTATAGGTTCCCATGGATGTGTTAATACATAAATATTTATCCGTTCATTATTTATTTTTGGATGGCTGGGTTGATAGCAGAAGCAAATACGGTCAGACAGATAAGAAAGAATATTACATATTGTTGATTTGATTACAATATCTATGTAAATAAAAACTAATGCTGTTCACTGGTTAGCATTACCTCAGAACGGCTAATCATATTTGGCTAATAGTCCAAAGGATTATTAGATAAAGAAAATTTGGAAAGGTTGCCCGAAAAACTGTAAGTGCTTTTTTCTATGGGTTTTTATTTATTTAAATTTGGACAGAACAACGTCTGTCCGGTCAGCTAGTAATTAATAAATATCATAAAAGATCGAAACCAAGAGAAAGAAAGAAAGCGAATGCTTGAATTTATCAATGAAAATTGTAGGCAACCTCTAAGACAATTCAAGCGATACTTAGCGTTGGTTTTGTTTTCACCTACGTTCAGGATACACCTAAGTTATAAAAAAGCACTTAGATGAGAGATATTGTATTTAAGATATGTCTTAGCACCTCTTAATAAAGAGTCAGTTTAGGGTTGGTTTATAATGAAAGTAAAAACCTTTTACAGACATATTTGTTGTTGCCGCAACTTTTGTCGCAACATCATTTGCGTGGAATAAATAAAAAAATAGCTATTTAATTATTTAGCTCAATTTATTATATATTTTGTATGTCATATTTACTTTCCGAGTTAATTGGCTCTATCCACTCAAATATTAAAGAAAGCATTATGTTATACCCTATTAGGTAACTGAGTACTTATCTTTGAAACAGTGTAATCTGCATCAGAATCCGTGCAGTTTTTTAGAGAAATTTGAACAAACGAACACATAAACAAACAAGTATTCTGAACTAAAAGTATGTTTTGGAATCAGATTTAATGTGAGTTAAGATTTCCAATTTTGTCAATATGTTAAATGGACAGACACAATTTTTTTACTTTTCTATTTACAAATAATAATGAGTACTAAATGCTATTTTATTTACAAACAATAATAAGTACAGATAATTGCAGTAGTAAAGAGATACTATGTAGGTGTAATTTTCTTATTACTTTACCCATTTCTCCGATATTATAACCAAAATTTGTTGGTTTGCGTGACCGGTCCCGCTTGGGAAATTGCCGTCAATTTTCTATCGTAACGTTAACACAATAATTTTCTTGTTATTTCTCATAGAATTACGACACTAAGTTTATATGTCTACGTAAATTAAAAGACAGTAGAATATATTATAACATATATTTACTTTTAGTCATTCATTCTAAGTATTTTTTTCTAAATTATCATGTACAAGTTTCATACGAGAAATTATAAATTAATGCATTTATATTTTTATAGCATAAAAGTTGTTTTTTTTTGGTCTGGATGGGGAAGAAATACAGAATGCAGAAGAGAAGCAACTTGTTTAAGTTGGCTAAGGGATATAATTTAACCTATAGCTTGTGTAAGCGACAGTTTGACAACCCGTCACTCCGTCACTATAACCCGTCACCTATATATTGAAGTTCTGCTTTACTGTGCCTAAGTCCAAATAATTATTAGTGAACGTAGTGTCAATGTGTAATTTTGCAGCAACGCAGAGTAATGAAATATGCACGAAATGATTTAAATAGTTGCCGTTTTGTTTTCTGTTGAAATGGCTGTCGACCGACATAATCAATGCTTTGTGTCATGTTATTAGAGGGCCAGATTACTTTAGTTATTAGAAATTAAACGTGCTGCGCAGAGACCATTTGCATATTATATTTATTTTAGGATAAATAGTTTTAGAGACAGACTAATAAAGTAGTAAGCTCATAGTTTGAACGCTTTAAGAAAATTTATAATGAAAACAAGAACGTGTTATCATGAACTTTAACTGAACTGAACATGAACTGATGTAATTTTAAAAACAAATATATTAAAAGTGCGTCTTTCAGCGTGCTATGAAGTAATAATATAACGCCTATGCATTCGCGAATATTTGATAATATTCGCGAATGCATAGGCGGAGAAATGGGCGTGGTCGGGGTTTTATTATAATATTTATAGTAATAATTACTAAACTATGGGCAGTCGCAGGATGTACCCTAATAAGCGACATCTAGGGCTTACTACTCTGTGGTCTCTGTACTCTCAGTTTCCATAAAAATGTTGTAAACATAAAAAAATAATAATAAAGATATGCCCAATTTAATAAAACAGTTAAGAAACTATTACTAAGTTAATACAAAAACATATATATTTGGTTTAGTTTGGTTTAGATTAGGTTAGATTAGATACATACAAGTCGAAGATTTATATTATAAGTAAATGGAAACAAACATAGTTAATTATTTTCATATCAAAAAGTTGTTCGAAAATAAAATAAAAGTAATAATAATAAAACGAATAAAAATGTATTATTTTGGTTAGAAGTGGGTGAATTGCCATCTGTAATGAAATTGACCTTTCATATTTCTTAAATAATAATAAATTACGTGAATCACTCATGCATATAACTGTCCATCTGCCCGATTATTCATACATCAGACATTACAGCCGACTGTCACAGAAACAAATTCACATATACAAACTGGTTTAGTACAATATTATCCACATATTTTGTATTAGTTAGCAGTTTAAGATATTCACAGGAGAATTATGTTAAACAAGAAGTGTTAAACAAAGTCACTGAACCCCTAATGGAGCTTAGAGAGTATGAAGCCCCAAGCATTTTCTTCACTTCCTTCTCCTTCCTCACACACTTTCACCTAGGTGAGTGCTTTTGACATTTCCGTCAGCTAACATTTCGGCTGTTTGATCTTCATAAGTCAGAATTGGTCTTCCTTAGCTTCTGCTACCACTCGCTTTCGCTTTGTAGATTTTCTTTGTCAGTCTTTCGTCACCCATTCTTTCTTGTGCCCGAACATCTAAGGATTGTATTTTAAGAAAAACATAAACACTTGTAATTAATAGAAAAATTTAAGAATATTTTTCCCAAATTTTTCGACGAAAATGGGATGTAAGGCCTTAGAGGTTAAAATAATTTTACTGCTTTAGAAAAAACTTTTGGAGCCCTCTGTGCGCAAATCGAACCGACACTTGGGCAATCACTATCAGATAGCTATACATTATTTTCCTAAACTAGTAGGTAAAAAATAAATTAAATTATTTCGTTATCTTAACCAATTCAACTACCTTTAATAACTGACTTGACTTTAATCGATTCTCGACCCAAGTTTGTCGAGACAGATTATAAAATGTGTATCGTTCGCTCATATTAAATGTCATTAATAATATATTTCATATCGAAACTGGTTGAAGCCTTAGAATAAAGAGTTTTTTAATGTACTGAAATCCGGGTGCTAGGGCTAGTAGATAAGTACTAATAATAATTTACCGCATCCATATTTGTAATTATTTTTGTACAAATTCTGTAACTATGATTAATAAATACATACATAAACTTTTTAATTATTTCTCCAAATCCCCAGTTAGTGAACTGGCTCGCGTCAGCTGGAGCTTGCCCGTTCCGGTTTTATCCGGATAAATGCGGTAAACGATCTCTCGACTCGCCCGCCCTCATTATGGGTCTTAGCGAATTAAGTGAAGCTTTTTGCTCACTAATTTAACGCTTCCTTGTGTACAGGCGACTTTGTTTCTTGTTTTATTTAGTTGGTAATCGCATTAGTTTTTCTAAGATACATTTCATGTTATCAGTGGAAGGGCACTTACGTCTATGGTGGATTGTGCTCTGTTTCTTAGAACTCGTACAGACATAAGCATTTGTCTCGGTTCGGTGCTTCGAAAATTGCGTTATTGCAATTTTGAATTCTATGCCAACCGAGTATACGCAGCCTACATACGCAGCGCTCGCTCCGCCTCCATGTCGCTGTTTCGCGTGAATTCTACGTACCCCGATTTATAAAACAATTACACAAGTAAAAACCTTGCTTCTTAATCGCGCAGAGCGTAACCAACACATATAAATGACATTGAGTAATCAGATAAACAGCGGTCAGTGGAGAAACACTACTAGCTAATTTTGTAGACGTTTTTCGGGTGCTGCGCGTTTGGGGTGCGAATACATGAATTTATGCGGTTGCAGCGTGTACGCAGTAAGTGTTGTCATGTAAACGCGTGCTTAGGAAAAAATTTCATTTAATACGTACTTTTAGAGTATTTCAAAAAAAATAATAGAACTTCTAAGCCTTGTAAAATAGAAGAAATCCTTTCGAAAATCCTACCGACAAATAAATAGCCAGCCAGACAGACATTTAAGTTGTACATTACTTATTTAATAATAAAATTAATTATATTAACCTCACCTCTATTTCCCGTCGGGGTATAAAAAAATTAAACCGACTTCAAAAAAGAACACTGAAAAGTATGAAATAACTATTCCTTACGGATCGAAACTTAAGTACAAAAATAACTTTATAAATACGATACAAATATAAATTTGACAATTACTGAAGTCGGTGCCGAGTCTACTAAACTAATAGACTTTCCGTTGTCGAACATTGATTTGGCACCGACTTCAATAACTGTCAAATTTATTCTATAGGTATTTGTATCGTATTTATAAAGTTATTTTTGTACTTAAGTTTCGATCCGTAAGGGATAGTTATTTCATACTTTTGAGTGTTCTTTTTTGAAGTCGGTTTAATTTTTTTATAAAAGTTTTTTTATTTCTCCCTTTTGAGTGACCTTGGCCTAAATAAATATCTATGTGAGAGTGATAACTTTTAGTTGACTACAAGTAGCGCCATCTATTGAATTACTTGAGATCTGCCGGTTCCAGACTAACATTACGAGCACAGATTATAAGTTCGAATCGAATGAATGACAGCGATCGCATGAATGACAGTGACATTTCCCTGAGTCAGTAGTTCGGTCAATCGGAAGGGGCGCGGTTAACAACCGGCACTCTTGATTAGACGACCGACTGCGCCGGTTGTGCGTGCTGATTCTCCGTCTTATAAATCGTTCGTGAAGATGGCCGATAGTGAACATCGCGGGAACAAAGAAAATCCAAATTCATCTCCGAAAGCAGCGGTGGGATCGGAGCAACATTCCTCCGACGTGATCTGCCAACCCCCTGCTAGCTCCAACGACTCGTATTTCCAAGATTCGACCGCAAGATCTGCTGATAATAACGACTATTATCCGCCATTGCGGGAAGACGAAAATACGCCGTCACCCGATAATGGCGGCTTCCATAACGTGCCACCGGCGACGTGGGCATCATTTTTCCGCGGCATGGCCGAAACTTTTCGAGATTGCGAAACCAAAACGACATCCAAACCACCGAGTAAAAAACTGAAACCAAGTGAAGTCTACATTCCGTCTTTTGACCCGGACGATTGTGAATTCGCGGTGACACAATGGTGCGAAGAAATAGACCACCATCGAACGCAAAACTTTTGGACCGATTATGAAACCAGAAACGCTGCCTTCACCCATCTACGTGGTCGCGCCCGCAAGTGGGCATCCAAATCCTACCCTTTATGCAAAACGTGGGACGAAGCAAAAGAACGCCTGTCGCGACAATTCGCGGCTACGAAGAGATTTCATGATCTTTTCCGGGACATGGTACAATACACGAGCGATCGCGCTGCAACCTACGTGGAATATTCTACCAACAAGTTGGCGATGATCGATCGGTTGGAGACAGCCTGGAGCGAGGCGAACAAGATAGAAGTCGTCATTTCGGGTATTACCAGCAATCAGGTACGTTCTCACTTATTAAAAAATACCCCTAAAGACTTTGTAGCACTAGATAGGCATCTTGGAACCTACCCGCACATTAATTATAAAAAACGTCCGCTTGTTTCTCATTCCGAATCTAGTGAGCCTAAACGACGCAAGTTTGTTTCAAATGACCGTGTCGCGTGCCATAATTGTGGCAAAGTGGGCCACTATAAACATAATTGTAAATCTCGCCCTCGAGTGAAAGACTCCGCTATTAAGAGATATTTCTCAGTTCGCGTCTAAACCTGTTGATAAGAGTGTTCAGTGTTCTTATTGTCGCAAAATGGGGCATACAGAGCAAGTATGTTTTTAGAAACAGAGTGATGAAAAATTTAAAAAATCAAGTGATACAAAGTCCGTCAATGTGTGTGTGCAGTCAGAGGCCCCGCTTATCGAAATTACTGTTGCCGGATTTAACTGCAAGCTCTTGTCGATAGCGGCTCTGATTGCTCACTTATTCGTAAGCCGGTTGCTGATGAGATGACCGGAGTACGTGATTTTGCATTTACTCGTCTGACTGGTATTGGCTCTGTTTCTACAGATTCGTTTTTTCGTATTACGTTGCCTGTTAATATCAACGACGTGCACGTAGAGGTAGGCTTTGTAGTTGTAGATTCCCACGCTATACCTCATGACGTCATTACGTCGCGGGACGTCTTCGCGCGCCCTGGAATAAGCTTGGTGATTAGTAACAAAGGTATTACCATTACTCGCGAAGCCCACGCGAACGTTTGCGCCTTACATAGTACCGATATAGACAAAATTGATACAGACCTAACAGAACCCAGTGACGTTGGTCGTTTGCGGGCTATTATCGAACATTTTAATGACAACTTCGTTAAAGGAAACTCTCGGACGGTGGTGAAAACCGGTGAAATGGAAATTAGGCTCAAAAACCCGAATAGAATAGTACAACGTCATCCATATCGTTTGGCTCCTGCAGAACGCAAGGCCATGAATGATATCATCGCTGACCTAGAATCGAAAAATATCATTCGCGAAAGTTCATCTCCGTTTTCTAGTCCGGCCATCCTCGTCAAAAAGAAAGATGGCTTTGATAGGCTATGTATTGATTATCGGGAGTTAAACTCCAATACCGTTCGGGACAATTACCCCTTACCCCTGATTTCAGAGCAATTAGATACCCTAGGACAATCTTCCGTGTTCATTACCCTTGATATGGCGTCGGGATTTTACCAATTACCCATGTCAGAGAAATCCGATTCGATCGAGATAACCGCATTCGTGACTCCAGATGGCTCTTACGAGTTTCTCAAAATGCCTTTCGGCCTTTGTAACGCCCCTGCTGTTTACCAGAGGGCCATTGATAAGGCCCTGGGCAAACTGCGAGGCGTCATAGCCACTGTTTATATGGATGACGTTCTTTTATTCTCAAAAACTAAAGAAGAAGCATTTCAACATCTACAACAGGTGTTGCGTGAACTTGCGAGCGCAGGGTTTTCGTTCAATTGGAACAAATGCAAATTCCTTGAAACGTCTGTCGAATACTTAGGTTATATCATCTCTAATGGCACAGTCAGGCCAAACCCAAAAAAGGTAGAGGCACTCGCCAACGCACCTTTACCGAATGGCGTAAAGGAGCTACGTCAATTTAATGGACTCACGGGGTACTTTAGAAAATTCGTTCCAAATTTCTCATCGGTTATGGCACCCTTGTAGCGCCTTACACAGAAAGATGCGAAGTGGGAATGGGAAGAAGAACATACTAGGGCTCGCAATTCCGTCATCGATTGTCTAACGTCGGCGCCACTGTTAACGATTTTCGATCCTGAACACCAAATTGAGGTCCACACGGATGCCAGCTCACTTGGCTATGGCGCAGTACTTTTACAAAAACATGACAATTATCTCAAGGTTGTTGAGTATTACAGTCGGAGAACTACTGAAGTGGAGAGCCGCTACTATAGCTATGAGCTGGAGACACTAGCGGTTTTCAAAGCCCTTAAACATTTTCGACACTACCTCTTAGGCAGGAAGTTTAAAGTGGTGACGGACTGTAATAGTTTGAAGGCTTCTCGTCACAAGAAAGTCTTAACGCCTTGGGTGCATAGGTAGTGGGCGTTCATGCAGAGTTTGGACTTCGAGGTAGAGTACCGTAAGGGCCAGAGAATACCTCATGTAGACTTTCTTAGTAGGAACCCCATTTTACCAACCACTTGTCCGTCTCAGGTGAACATAGTGCAGATTCGCGATGACTGGTTACAAGCCGAGCAGCGCATAGATCCTGATATTAACAAAATAATCCAGGCCATTGAGGGCGACACTCTCGAAACCACTTTGAGGTCGTCTTACATAATTAAAAATAATTTATTACATAAGAGCTTCCAATTCGGCAAGAAAACATTAACTCGCGCAATAATTCCTAAAAATTATCGATGGCAAATAATTCACCGATTCCACGACGACCTAAAACATTTAGGATGGGAAAAAACCCTTACTAAAATACGCGAACATTTTTGGTTTCCTAATATGACCACTTGCGTTAGGACGTACGTCGATCGATGTCTACCATGCAAAGTAAACAAGAAACCATCCGGGGCTAGACAATCTCTCTTGCACCCCATAGATAAGGCTCCGGAACCAATCCATACACTACACATTGATACAACTGGAAAACTAACAGGCAGTCGTAACTCCAAAGAGTATGTCGTAGTTATTGTCGACGCGTTTACAAAGTACTGTCATCTCACTCCAGTAAGGGACTTGACCTCCAAATCGGCATGTAACGCGCTACGTTCTTTTGTATCGTTATTTGGAACCCCTAAAAGAATAATTAGTGATCAAAGTACTTCGTTCACGGGGAGGGAGTTCCAGGATCTGTTTCAGTAGTGGTCCATTGAATTTCATGAAATCGCGAGCGGCATCAGCCGTACAAATGGACAGGTCGAAAGGTTTATGTCCATTCTCACGAACTGCTTCGCTATAGCCGAAAATCACGAGCACAGATCATGGAAATCCGCCCTGGGCGAAATACTATTAGCTTTGAATTGTACAGTGTCGAATAGCACTGGGAAAAGCCCACTGCAGATGTTAATGGGTTGTAACAAGAGTCCACCACGCATTAAAGCGTTAGTTCACGATTATGAAAAACTAGACCTCTTTGAAGCGAGGCGTGAGGTCAAGGTCAGAATGGACGAGCAGGCACTTGTTAACAAAACCCTTTATGATCAGAGCAAGGCTAAAGTTTGTCCTGTTGTCGTTGGTGACATCGTCATGGTGGAAAACAACCCTAGGATAATTACAAAATTAGGAGAAAAGTTCTCTAACCCCTGCAGAGTTATCGAGGTTTGTGATAATGAGAGATATAGGGTAGAGCCGATATCTGGAGGACGTGTGCAATACGTTTGTTATGAAAAACTACGTAAATACCCGTCGAGCTTGCCGGACATTTCGAACCAGCTTGATGACGCCGATAATAACGCCTTAAATGAGCTATTATGTTAAAGTTATTGTTTTTTTTTCTCTCTCTTTTTTTTGCACTTTGATATTTTGTCAACAATTTCGAGCTTTGTCCATAGCTACGTTACTATGATTATTTCGTTACCTTTCGTTGTTATTAAGTTAATAACGTTTAATTGTTAACACTCAGCTGCCGCTTAGAAGTTTCTTTTATTTTACCTTTTATTCTCTTTTTTTTAAAGTAACTAGATTGTTATCGAATAATTATTTACTACAATATTCTTGGATGTTACTAAATCTTAAGAAACGTTTGATCTTTACACAACGCTATTTTCGTGATGAATGGTGTAAGTGTTTTTACACTGGAAGCTCCGCGCTTCGTGTAAGTGTTTTTACATTGAAGCTCCGCGCTTCGTGTAAGTGTTTTTGCATTGGAAGCTCCGCGCTTCGTGCAAGTGTTTTTACATTGGAAGCTCCGCGCTTCGTGTAAGTGTCTTTGCATTGGAAGCTCCGCGCTTCGTGCAGGTGTTTTTACATTGGAAGCTCCGCGCTTCGTGTAAGTGTTTTTACATTGGAAACTCCGCGCTTCGTGTAAGTGTTTTTACATTGGAAGCTCCGCGCTTCGTGTAAGTGTTTTTACATTGGAAGCTCCGCGCTTCGTGTAAGTGTTTTTACATTGGAAGCTCCGCGCTTCGTGTAAGTGTTTTTACATTGGAAGCTCCGCGCTTCGTGTAAGTGTTTTTACATTGGAAGCTCCACGCTTCGTGTAAGTGTTTTAGCATTGGAATCTCCGCGCTACGTGTAAGTGTTTTTGCATTGGAAGCTCCGCGCTTCGTGTAAGTGTTTTTACATTGGAAGCTCCGCGCTTCGTGTAAGTGTTTTTACATTGGAAGCCCCCGCGCTTCGTAATAGTAATCTCGTCTTGGAACCTTTTAACTCTGCCCGAATATGATATACTGTGTGAGTATTATCAATGTGCGAAAGTCGCGCGAGAGCGCGCCACTTGTCAGAATGGCCGTGTGAGAGTGATAACTTTTAGTTGACTACAAGTAGCGCCATCTATTGAATTACTTGAGATCTGCCGGTTCCAGACTAACATTACGGGCACAGATTATAAGTTCGAATCGAATGAATGACAGCGATCGCATGAATGACAGTGACATTTCCCTGAGTCAGTAGTTCGGTCAATCGGAAGGGGCGCGGTTAACAACCGGCACTCTTGATTAGACGACCGACTGCGCCGGTTGTGCGTGCTGATTCTCCGTCTTATAAATCGTTCGTGAAGATGGCCGATAGTGAACATCGCGGGAACAAAGAAAATCCAAATTCATCTCCGAAAAGCAGGTCTACAATTAGATTATTTTCTAATTCTGGAGCGCAATGTGTTAACTTCCATTCCATTGAGGAGCACAAACCGTGGGCTTTCACAATAAAGGATGCGAACAGATCAAACATGGGATATTATTGCCCATTATGGCCATTATCAACATCATCAATATAATATCATATCAATATTAATCAGTTATAAAAGAACAGTGTAAAGGTTGCATCATGATTACACCCTAGCAGTATTCTTACAATCTGAAGACGACAGCCACAAGCCGTATTTTCTGTCCGCCACAAGACTGACTCTACTGACTGAATTTGTTATATCACAGCCAATTTATATCTTCTCCCTACTTTACCATTATACCATACTACCATTATACCATTTGGGGACAACGATAGTTAACAAATGACATACAAGAGAATCGTCAATATAAATAACCAGGTCGCGTTATTTTGTGTATCTTCGAAACCAAAGCTTCAATACCAGTTAAATTTCAATGGAACTAATCTGGAAGTGTATCCTTTCGAACAAAAAAAGAATTTTCCAAATCGGTTCATAAATGACGGAGTTATGAGGTAACAAACATAAAAAAAAAAACAACCGAATTGAGAACCTCCTCCTTTTTTGGAAGTCGGTTGAAAATCTGACTTTCCGTTACTATTTATTTTTATTATATTATCTAACAAAAGTTATCGAATTATGTTTGTTTGCGACAAAAATAAATGGATTTACGTTCATGTACCAGAAGTGAAGTGAAGGCTGACTTATGAAGATCAAACAACCAGAGTATTAGCAGACGGAAATGTCAAAAGCACTCGTGAAAAGCGAAAATGCGTGAGGAGAATGATGAGATCGCCACTCCTGGCGCTCCATCCATTCTGACTACCCCGTTAGGGGTACAGCGTGAAGATAATATGTATGTATGTACCAGAAGTGTTGAAAGCAGCGGAAATTGCATTCTAAATTTATCTACCCCCCGAATTTCCGTGAAATATTTTAAAGTTATAACAGTGAATGAATGCTCCCATTTTGATCTGTAAAAGAAAAATTACTTATATTGAAATGTGTCAATAGTTTACTTCCCGCACAAATACTAAAAATCAGGCAAGTGATATTGTAGGAAACTTGTACTCGTAAAGACAGTTAGAGATAGCAACCTGATACTATCAGATTTACTTGGCTATTTGTAAGCTTTATTGCTAAAAATAGTTCAAGTGAATGCTTATGCAATGCGAATCGTTCTTACTTATTTTTCATTTTCAAGACTGATTTTTTTTATCTCATTATTTTTATATATTTGGAACTCGTTGGTACGAGGATTATTTGAACTCTTTTTTATATCCGTGGACCACCACCAAGAATAATCTATAATTTATTTTTAAAAATAATTTCGCAAAACATGAAAATTTAAATATAGAATTGATTGAAACAATGTTTGTGGAGCATTAAGGAGCAACAAAATAACACCTTGACCTTACTTTCTAATAATGTGAATGTTAAAGCTTATGTATGGCAAGTTAAATCTGATAGGAAATTATAAAATATTTAACTACATAATTTTCTTATAATGTAAACTCTTGGCAGTCTTTTACGACTTGTGCGAGATAATAAATAGCAGACGCTAAGGTTTAATACAAATCGATATAGAGTTAGGCGTGAGTTAGGGAAAAAAGACATAAATCTTCAACACAGCAAACACTTCATTTGCTTCTTGAAGTAAAATCTGTTAAGTAGGTTTTCTGAAATATATTGCTCATTTACGAAAAGGATTACGTATCTCAAAAAATGGAATTTTTGACATTACACAATAAATTTTCCGAAAATGTCATATGTCATAATAATACAAGTTTATTTTTCGTGATTGTATTATTTTAAATTATATCGTTGTTTCTCATGTAAGAATAGTCAAAACATTGTCACTTAGAACTTTTAACTGCTCACCTCTAAAATTACCTTTTTTTAGATATGTCGCCTTGCGTTGTCACGTGAAAACGAAATGTAAATTTCTGAAATGTATGTAAATTTCTATATCTTTACAGAAACAGTAACATTTTGTTAAATTTAATTACGCAGTTACGTACCTGTAACAATAAGTATCTATTCATATTATGTCTACAAAGGTATTGCGAACAAAAGGTATTCATACCCTGTCCAGCCCGCATTACAGTAACAAATTATTTATTCAGTATGTAACACAGAACAAAACGTAGGAGACATTAATCTTGTCGACAATGTTGGTGGAATGTTATCTCAAACGCATCGAAATATATGTTCTACTTTTGAATCAGTTTTACAAAATTATTGTCAAACGATTTTACGAAAAATATTTTGTTGTGAACTAAAATTAACTTCCATCAACAAATAACATGAACACGAAAACAGCACTCTGTCGCTGTCAGATTTACTTTGATGAACATTCAACTTTCTATCCGAGATATATTACATTTGTATTTGATATTGTCTTGACTATGTTCTATTTTTACTGACTTGGACTGAATGTTTTTCTTGGGTTATTTATTTGATAATAGGTACTATATTAAATTGTCATATTATCTTTTCATTTTATATTATTGCAAATTTAATACGTTTTTATTTATATAATTTTACTAGTATTTTATATCTAGTTTCAAAAGTTTGTGAGTTAGTATGGTGGGAATGGACAAAAAAAATGCTTTTTTATGTGCAGTATAATTAAAAATCAGCAATAAATTAACTAGATCATTATGATAATATATTTCCTACAAATTAGCAACAGAGAAATATTTCTGGTTTCGATATAGATGTATTCAAACATCCATACACTGAACATTGTGCTCGTAAACTTGATTGACATAATATTTAGTCAATAAATGCGCAGGAGCGTCTCATACCGTCCAACGACAACCGCGGCGCGCTTGCGACCACAAACTACTAAGACTCGCGACTGTCGTATGTCGAGATATGTCGAGATTTCGAGCGCGTTGTTTGGGAGCGTTTGTATAAAGATAGCATACTGTATGCTTACTTGTACTGTGGTTGTACCGCGGCCGGTTGTGCGGCGGCCAAATATGACCGAATAACTGGATACTGTAACCGGTAGGTATGCTTGTTTTTGTTTGATGAAAGAAAGTACACAAGTGTTATATTTTTTGAGGGAAATCGTACATTAAAACAATATGTACATACTTTTGGCATGTTTTGGTGGATTGATCAACTATTTTTGTGTCGCTACTGTCCCAGAATTCCTATCAAAAATACCCAGAAAATGTAGTTATAGATTCATTTCATACATAAATATTGCAGGTATTTATCATAAAGCTAATAATATCTATCAATATATTAAAGCGACTTATATAAACTTTCGATATTTTTTCCTGGTTCAGTGGTTGTCCAGGAGACAAAGCACTTTCATTTGTCCAAAAGACAATTTTACATTGTTTGAAGTTTTTTTTTTTATTAATATGTAAATTACTATCTATTATAATTCTATCTACTATCTATTACAATTCTAATATTTCACCAAATTACTCGACTAGTATAAAAAATTGTTTATTAACCTTATTCATTTTTCATCGTAAAGTACAGGCTGGAAATTGAGTTAAATAAAATACTACTATGAACGCATTTTTTTTTTCAAAATATGCAGGTTCCGTATGGAATTCAGCTTAAGTCGTTTATCTCAATCTCAAAAAGGAGGCTCTCACGTAATTAATTACTTTTTTAATTAAACAAAAACTTTGAGACGAAGCCTCTTTGAAGGATCTTATTGCTGTTAATGTTAAATAAATTTTATAAATAGGTACTTTCTTCTAATAAGACTTAAAATAATTAATTTCCACCGTTGGCTTACAAGAACGATTTCGTTGGAATGTATACATACTACTCTGTCAAGAAAGTACCGGGAAAAGATCAATAATACACGAAATGTTAGTTATTCATCCAAATTTATTTGATCACCTTCAAAGTAGGTATGCTCCTTCAGAAACGATACACTTACGCCAACGAATAATCCAATCATAAATTACATGAGGAAAGTTCGTTGAGAAATATAAGTTATGGCGAATGGAAGACATAGGAGTATACCTATAAAATTTCTTATAATATTTTAATCTTTAAAAACTTTATTTTTGTTAAGTGCCTTATTGTTCAATTACTTAAAATCTAAACTCCAGAATTTACGAAAATAAAAAAGACTTTTGCTACTACGAGGGCTGCTATTTATGTATCCGGAATAACAAAGTGAAACAAACATATAGCATTTATTATAGTTTTACTTCTTTTCAAAATATTCACCATGATGATCGATGCACTTTTGCATGCGTTGGAACCAATTTTCGTAGCACTTTTTCCATTCGGATTGAGGTATCTCCAAAACGTACATCTTGAACGCATCAACAGCCTCTTCACGGCTCGAAAAACGTTGACCACGGAATTTATTCTTCACGGTTGGGAATAAATAGAAGTCGTTGGGGGCCAAGTCGGGGCTGTACGGCGGATGACCCGTTAATTCGATCTTTTGATCTTCCAAACACCGAGTTGTTTCGGCCGATGTGAGGCAGCTAGCATTGTCATGATGAAGAAGGATTCTGCGTTGTCGGTTGTTCTTTCGTATTTCTTCAAAGACTTCTGGCAAACAAATGGTCGTGTACCATTCAGAATTAACCGTTTTACGATCCTCTAGTGGCACTGTAGCTACATGTCCATTTATACCAGCCATTCTCAAAGTGGGCGATAACGCCCCCTTGTGGGCGCTGCAGGCCTAAAGGGGGGCAGTAAGAGACTCAGAAAAAAATGGGGGCGTTGTGTAGAGGCCTGGGGGGTGATTTGTAATTTCATTTAGCTAGGAGGCATCTTAGACAACGACTGCATGAGCTCTCGACTCAGTAGACAAAATAGGTTTGGGAACCAGTGATTTATACCAAAAAAACAAGCGACCATTTGCTTCAAAGTGCTTTTTGAACGAATGACTTTTGTTGGGTTCGGCTCATCTTTGAACACCCAAACCGTTGATTGTTGTTTAGTTTCAGGATCATACGCATATATCCAAGATTCATCACCTGTGTAGATATTATAGACAGCTTTTGACGCACCCTGATTGTACTTTTGTAACATTATTTCACACCAATCGACACGAGCCCGTTTTTGGTCAATTCTTAAGTTGTGCGGAATCCAAAGTGAATAAATTTTTTTACAGCTAAATGTTAGTGTAATATTTTATATATACTCGTCATACTTATGCCCAGAGCCGCCTCTATCTCGCGATATGTAACATGGCGATCTTGCATAATTAGTTCCCGCACAGCATCAATATTTCGAAGTACAACAACCGATTTAGGGCGACCTTCTTTAACTTCGTCCGTGAGCACAGACCGCCCACGATTAAACTCACTAAACCAGTGATACACACTAGTTTTCGATGGTGCTTCGTCCCCAAAAGTCGAAGTGAGTTGATCGATGCTCTGTTTGATGCTTGTAAGTTAGCCCTCGCCAAAAATCGTAATAAATCATAGCACGAAAATTTTCACGACTTAAATCCATGGTGACAAAGACTCGCAATTTTCAAAATGACGCCACAAAGGATAAACAAATGACAGCTACATGAAACAAATTGTATTCTTCAGTCAAAGAGTTCCATTTTTAAATGTTATAATTACTTTTTTAATATTGTTCTGTAACTGGCCAGTTCCGGATACATAAATAGCAGCCTTCGTAGAATGGTATTTTCGTTTAAATACTCAGTCGCCTGAGTCGATTTTTCAGAAAATGCTCAACAATTCCTTAACTAATGGAAATATTTTTGGTTCATCGGCTGTTCATTATCAACCAAGTATGTATCTATTCCTTTAATATGATTTCTGCAATATATAAGCAGAAAAGTGGTCGACACAATTTTCTTACGACTAGTCGCCCAGTTTACAGAGAAACGCCCATCTATGTATTTTTTTAAATCTAGATATAAACATAAAACCAAGCTACCGTTTTTATCCGGTTTACAGCGGTTTTATTTGAGAAAGCAACTCATTGGAGCGAAACAACGAATCAAAAACCTTTTTAACAAATGAAAACTCGTATTTGTATTCAGTTCCAAGTGCCTATATTACTTTAAATGTAAGCTATTACTTTGTGTTTACTTAACACATGTGCCTTCTACAAAGAAATAGAATTAAAACAGCTTAAATCAAAGGCAATACTAGTACAGCCCTGAATTATTTTACTAAGTTTACTCTTGGTTTGTGAATGGCTGCTTTCCGATATTTGTAAGAATGGTCGAGACTTCGGGAGACCTACGGGCTGCCAGTTTCTTCCGCCAACGAATCAGTTTGGCAAATCAAAGAGGTAATGCTGCCGGTCTGCTGGGCACCGTAAGCAATGACAGCTTTCAAGCGGCAACTTTGAGAATGTCTATTATAATATAAGATAATGTTTTCAGTTTTAAGTTGGTTTAAGTTTGTAAATATTAACGTTAAGATAATGTTTGCACTTATTTGTGTCAATAAAGACTTTTCAAAATCAAACACAATTATATTCGAAGGTCATTCAAATAACGCCTATATACTTTAAATTAAAAACTAATTTAAACTTGTAGTTTATTGAATTTTTTACTGTTAGTTTTTTGGTTTTGTGAATAAAAATAATGTGTTTAATGTAATTTAGGTAACCTAACTTAAAACTGCATTTACTTTAAAATTGAAGGCCACATGTACGAATTCCAAGTAATTGTATGAAACGGCATGATCATGGTGTGGCGTTCATCACAAGAGCATGCTTACTGCTTATTACTTTTGGGCTACATAATTAGTCCTAGATTTATTTATTTTGCTACTTATTCAGAATACATATACAATAACAGCAGTGTTAGCAAACGGAAATGTCAAAATGACTCGCATATCTAGGCGAAAATGTGTGTGGAGAATAATGAGATTTGAGGAAGCAAAAGAGGTATGTTAGGACCGCGACGCTTGGCGCTCCGTCCACTCCGACTACCCCGTTGGCGATACAGTGATAAGATATGTATGTATGTATGTTTGTATACAATAAGCACATTTATTAATGAGAAGACAGTTTATAAATTCCTTAATTATCATCTCTCAGTTGTTTATATTGTTCAACACAATAGCGAGGCAAATAATGCAAAGGCAAATTACAAAATGCCCGCTACACGAGTAGGGGTGGCACTTTGATTTATTTTGTTTATAATAAAATAAAAACATCAAATTATTGAACTACTTAAATATTTTATAAATTTCAATAACTTGTGTTTCTTGTTAATAACTCAGTTATCAAAAATACGGAATGGAATTTTTTAGGGTATTCTCAAATTGACATGGACGGAGTTCGTCGGTCTGTCTGTACGTAAGGCTGATTTATTTCGGCAACTGTGCGATTGAATTAAAATTAAGTAGGTATTGAGACTTTAATTGGTGACCTAAATCCAAACCCAAAAACAAAAATTACTCGTAATACATAATAGTTATTTTTGACCTTATTCTTTTCAAAAAGTCTTTAAACTTGAAATTATACTTTTTCCTAAATTTCTACGGAACCTTAAGTTAATACATGGCCAAAATGCTCTTAACGAATTTTATATGATCTTTTGTTGCTGATTTTTTTGAATTGTAACACTAAATAACACTGAAGTCGTTAGTAAAATATGTCTTTCAAAATTATGGGTTTGATTTCTTATTCATTTCTTTGTACTACTGCCATACCTCCCTATAAACGGGCGCAAAAATAATAGACATTTTTGATTCTAAAGTTAGCATACCATAAAATAGTAAAAACAGAAAAAATATCTTACTACGAAGAATTTAGGATTCAAAATACAGTAACAAATGTCGTGGTATATACGATTTAGTGCACATTTAATATACGGTTACATTCACCTGCGGTAGGCAGGCTCTTGCCAAGTGTGTCTAGACACGCTAGCTCATTATTAATGCCCGTTTCAGTGAGTACGTATTACTAGTTTAAAGAATGGCAGTGTGGACAGAAAAACTTTAGAGTTAACATTGTATGGTTATAAATATATAAATGAAGAAAATAAATGTATTACTATTCGATGACGTCGATGGCGCAATGGTAAGACGTTGCACCCAAGTGCGGAAGGTTCCGGTTTCGATTCCCGGTCGGGGCAATTTAGAAAACAAACTTTTCTAAATTGTCTCAGGTCTAGGTTGGGTCTGGGTGTACTGGGAGGACGCTCCCAGCAGTCGCCGTCTGGTTGTCTGGTCGTCTGAACATCCTAGTTTGAGATCAAATGATTGGTGTGTATTTTCTGGTGCATTATCATTATTATTGTCATTACTATAAGCGCAAATTATAAGCAGTTACGACTAGTTTTAAATAAATATGACTACTTCGTTCATATAAATATGTGAAACAGTGCGGGATTAATGCCGCACTGTTTCGCCTGCATTAAAATGTTATTTTTCCTGGATAAAACGTACCCTAGATTACTTTCTGTAAAGTTAGTCTGTTCGAGAAGTTCTCCTTGATAACGGTCCTAGAAATATGTGTATCATTGAATTCGGAATGGCGTCTAGAAAACTATAATTTAAGGATTTTACAGCACGTAAAAAATTGCAAAAGTTTTTAACAAATTAAGGCGAAAAAAAGAAGGTATTTAGTTTTTTCCACATAATTCAAAAACTATTAACATTTAAGAAATTCAAAAAGAAATGCAAAAACAGCAATAACATAAGATTTAATTAAAAAAATGTTTTTTATAACATTTTGGGGATATTTCATTTTTTTATAGCTACAAAATTATAATACACAAAATATAAAACTTTTAACACCTTTTATCTCGTGATCTTGTTAAGTATATACATAAGAAGGGCTCCAAGAAGCAAAAAAATTTTAGGCCAATTATTTAAACTTTTATGTCGCCTTTTGTGTAAACGGAAGTCCGCGAAAAATTACTGAGTTAACAATTGTATAACTTTTTGAAAAATTAACATATAAAGTTTTGCCAACGGGGCTTTATTCTTTAAAGTGTTTTGATGACACCACAATTTTTTCAAATTTTAATATTGATATTTAATACTATAAAAAAATTATTTTACATGGCATACTCTCTTCAGCGGCGGGGCGCCCATACCGTACCGACTGCGCGGAGCCTTATTTTCAGCGTTAAATTAAAATTATAAATAATAAAGGTAGAGTTCCGGAGGTGGAACTTTTTTTAGGAAACGTCCTCCTCTTTAAGAATCTTTATTTTGAATTTCTTAAATATTTATAGTTATTGAATTATAGGCGAAAAACTAAATACGTTTACAAGATTAATGCTTTGTGAAAAGTGGTTGAAATATGACGATTGTTGAAGATATCGGTAAAAATCAAGCCACTTTAATCGAAAATGCCGCCAAATCCCTTGGAGATATAACAAACAATGTACGGTGGAATTGTTCCTCTTTTATAGGTCTACAGAAAAGTCCACGATGACATATGTCTATCTTTTAAGGATAGCTTACTATACCCATTTTAATGTTTAGAAAATGGTCACATATATAGTGCGGTAATTGGAAAGCTGTTTAGATGGATACGATATTAATCCTTATCAAATTAGTGTCGCTTGGCGTTCCGTCCTTTCTGACTACCCCGTTAGGGAAACAGCGTGAGGATATCTATGTAAGTATCAAATTAAATACGTCAGTTACCTTAAGCATTTGATGCACATTATAATCGGCCTGTATTCCACAGAATTTAAATTAATATCTTAGGAGTTTTCGCAAAATTTCCCATTTGGGACCCCTTCTTTTTATCGTATTTATTATTGACATTGCGGATCACATTGATAATTGTAGTTAGGCTCTTTTTGCCGACGAACTCAAAATTTGCAGGAAGATTGAATCACAAGCAGACGTTTTATGAATTCAAAAAGATCTAGATCATATTCACCGTTGGTGTGAATCTAATGATATGATCTTAAATGTTAAGAAGTGCTCTCTTGTACGGTATTCCAGAAAAAACCAACCATTTCCATCTGTTTATAACCTCGCTGGAAGGCCACTGCTAGGTGCAAATTTACCTCACATATCGCTGAACTGGTGAAAAAATCGACACAAACTCTCGGACTTATTATTAGAAATACTAAATCGTTCGGTGCGAAAATTAGGATAATTCTTTTGAACTCATTAGTATGCAGTCAATTAGAATATGCCAGTGTGTCATGGAATCCTGTGTATACAATATACTTGCAGCGTCTTGAAAGTATTCAGCGTGCTTTTACCAGACATATTGCTTACATATCTCAGGGAATATCACATAGATGCCCTTACAAACAACGTCTTAATTCTTCAAAAATAAATCGCTGGGGTTCGTCGAAAGATGCAGGATCTGACATTTTTGTGAAAATGTTGGAATGGTGAGATGAAAAACGAGCATTTAATTGGTCTCTTATCATTGTCTGTTCCAAGTAGGCTACCCAGGAAACCGATCACCAAGCTCTTTTACACACCCAATAGCAGAACCAATGTCTATCTAGAATCTAAGATATCTAGAATCTGTGATGAGTTCGGTAGAGTGCAAGTGGAATTGCCTGATTTAGATGTGTTTTGTGATTCCTTTCCAAAATATAGGAACAGGATAGGCCGCCTACTTTCATAATCTGTATCCTATTTAGTGTGTTTCTAATGTTGTATTCTGATGTACTTTTCATTTTGGTATTGCTGTATTATGACTGCTTTGTGTAACGTAAGCATATTGAATGTTGTGTGTATCTCTAATTGGCATGCATATTAGTTGTTAAGCGTTTATTAATTTATGTAAGAATGTGTAATATGTGTGCTGTAGATATGCCTTTTTTTAAAAATTAAAATAAATAAAAATAAAATTAAAACTATCGCGCGACAAAATAAATTCAGTGGTCAACAAGTTGATACGACACTACGACAGATAAAAATGTAGGCAATTAGGCATATAGGCTCTGCTACCCGATTGAAGCCGGGGCGGGTTGCTAGTAGCTTATATTTCACAATAATTTGAAATATTTGAACAGCTATTTCTATGAAATAGTAATAATAAAATAGTAATTGTTTCGTAGAAGAACGTCTGTGACAGACGGATAGACTTCTCGACATCGAAGTCATTCCATAACTGATCCATTTTCTCAATTTTGCTACTGAACACCGCAAACGGAAAAAAATATGAAACTTATCAACTCTACGGAATTCCCAATTCAAATTATGACCACGTGGCTCATAATACAGTAAGTACGTAACAGAAGTGGTATGAAATTGTTAGTTTAGTTCAATTACCTGCGCGTGCCTATTTCTACAGCTAACCTTTTGGACTTGGGTCTACTTAATAAAACTCTTAAATTATTCAAAAAAATTAAGAGTAACTTATGAGTACGTAATATGCAACTAGTTACTAATTCAAATATAGTGGTATAATATGATGTTACAATTGTAAGAGTAATCTATGAGTACATAATATACAACTCGTTATTAGTTATGATATAATGTTATAATAAAATGTTGTAATTATAAGAGTAACTTACGAGTTACGCATTACCTAGTTAAATTTTAATAAAACTGGATCAATTGCCGGGTAATGTATAAAATATGTTTAAATTTTTAGGGTTCCGTACTGAAAAATATGGGAACCTGCCTGTCCGACGATTTTTTCACAAACTAATTTACGAAATTTTCTCACAAACTGTAACTAAGAAAACTATGGTTATTGAATAAAACATAAATTACCCATAATTATTCTATTATGTCAAATATCAAGTCGTATATTATACTCATATCTTTTACACTAACTAGAACATTTCAGAATGGAGGTATTTCTATAAAAGCTAAAGATGCGACAAATTAAATACTTCTCGACCTGACCGTCCTTATTTTCGAAACCACTGCAATTCGAATTCTAAAAATGTTAAAATGTAATGTAAATGAAAGCCTCACCAATATTTGCAGGAAAAATTCAACGAAAATCTACACACAGGCAAAGTCGTTATTGTATCATCACCGTGACTGTTATTCTAGTTACATAAAAAAATCACAGCAAAAAATCTCCGTGACTTTTTCACGTAAATGACGTTAGATAATAATAATAAATAATAAACTTTAGATAGGTAGCTAAGTACTTCTTGGAAGGTTGGAACGTCTTGTACACGTCTGTACGCAATTACCCGATAGTCTGAAATTTTAAAATAACAAATTTCCGCGTCCGCCATATCTGACAGGAATGGCAGAAGTTGAACAGCATGATTGGCGATGACAGCGCGAAGTAGTAGCGTATTTTGGAACGTCAGTATTTTTTAAAATGTTTGACCTTTCAAAAAATACCGACGCTTAAATTTTATGCCTATCAATATATTTTATCACAATTAGCAGTTTTTATTGCGGCATTAAAGAAATTTATCTTGGGAAAAAAAATAGGCACGTATACATGCACTACAACTGTATACATAGTTTATTTATATTTTTTCATGAATCATAGGTTATGAAATTATGGGTCAATTAGTTGTATTGCCATTCGGAAGCAAAACTAATAGTTTTTTAAATAAGTACATTAAATTGGCAAATCTGAAAAGGCGCTTTTGAAATCAATGTTTAAAACTTTGTTCAAAACTTTGTGTTCACAAAAATAATGGTATAAAATAACTTTATATACAAAGGCAGTTTATTATACTTTTGTAATTTCTAAATAAAACATTACAAACGTCCATGAACTTTTAACGCAAAATCCCAACTTTTTTAAGACGAGGGAAAAAATTAACAACAAAGTCTTTTACGAGTTTGGGCGCACAAGTTTCATTATTTAGTTAACCGTAGAAAATAAAAGAGTTGCCTGTGCCTGTTAGGGCACCTCCAGACAATTCAGTTTTCCTCGACCGCCTACGGCGTTTCATGGCACTTTTCCGACCTAGTTCGACTGAAAAACATATTTCGTTCTAACTGGGTCGTCAAATATTTAACACTATTTAAAATTCTCTGTACGTACTAACTTTTCACTTTTCAAATTAACATTTTTAAAACTTTTATGTAAAGTAATATTTTCATTATTAATACAGGAAATGCATTCTTTTGAACCGAAACTTTATTCACGATGCAAATTATGTTAGGACCACTTACATTTATTGAAATTAAAATCAAATGTATTATCGTCATATTCTAGAACCTTGAATTCGTCGCTTAGTCGTGACAAGACAATTCGAAGCGTTTGCGAACAAATGTGTCTTGTGAACTCAAGCACTATGCTGTGAGAAGATGTTCACCTTCTATTGTCAAATCTTTTGCCCGGATCGAGGCACGTATCGTCGGCGACGATCGATGATTCGTCGTTCGAGAGGTCGTCGCGTATACACTCTTCGTTACACCAGATTCCAAACTAGATTACACTCAAAACCAGAATTTGGTATGCAGCGCATTCGCAGAATAAAGGGTTTCAATTTTAATTAGTACTACCGATTTATTTTAAAACTGTTACTTTTACGTGTTTGTGTATAATACATACATACTCGTATATACATACATATATACATACATACATACATACATATCTTCACGCTGTATCCCTAACGGTTGTATATAATAGATAATAACTTTATAACAAATAATACAATATTGTAGTATCTATAAATCTCCAGATAATCACATTTATATAATATGACTTCTGCTAAGCTCCAAGCTTGTTATATGTATGTACCTATCACATAATCACAATTTAGGTGATTATCGAATAACATCAGAATCAAAACCAACTAATAAAAAATATTCTCTAAATCCGTCTTGCTAGTGATCGAAATTGGAACCATCGGTTTAAAACTGATGAGCTTTTACACAGTCAGATCAAAGTCGCCGCCGCAGAGCAAAAGCCACAGTGTAATAAAATCGATAGGGGGCTTTTAATTATTATTAAAAAACTGCAGAAACTGAAAAATTTACTTACCCTAGGAATGTTAATTCAACGCATGGATTAAAAGTTATACTATACCTAGGTACGTACATTTACACTAATGTGAATTATTAGTTAATTATAATAAAATCAGAGGTTACAAACAATGATAGCAAATATTAAGCATTATTATAACTAGCTTTTACAAAAATTAACTGTATTCGTAATTTTTATTTTGTCTGCACTTCACCGATCCTGATTTTGCTCCCAATTTGGCACGTCAATTTGCTTACTTGTCAATACGACAGACCATTAATTAAAGCGTGTTATATTTTCAAAATAATATTTGTCAAACTTACATTGATTAAGAAACATTTTTATATTTGGAAATTGTTTTGGAAAATAACAATAACAATAGCCTTCCAAAAATCAATAATAATTACACAAAATAATTATTGAACTTTTCTAAAACCATTTCTTGTCGTCTCACACCGACTAGCATATACAAGGTTATTGTGAGAGCAGGTATACATCCCCCAAGTTTTCAACGTGTCACTGTTGATTGTTATATTGCAGGTGTAATAATTACGGAATACGTTTATTTTGGTTTCCATACAAAAAAAAACACTAATTTAAACGGAAAATATGTACAACCCTATTATAATGCCCTATATTCCAAAGGTTTGCTAGCGACGTAAAAACGCTGATATCAGGGTTGCCTCACCTTTATTTTTTTTTTAACTTTGAGGTGTTACATTAGAACTGTTGACTATTGGCGTAGTTTTAGAACGCAAGATTTTCGTTGTCATGAGTAGTTTAATACCTTTTCGTATTTACCCATTCTTTTGAAATAACCTTGTATACGTGTCAATTAAATGTCCATAATATGTGACCTGGTATTTGTAACTTATTTAGATGATCTAAGTAGGTAAGTTATAATCTAAATTAGATCTATAAATTACTCCTTAGTTTTTAGTAGTAGCAATCTACTTACTAAAATCTCTAAAATAATTCGACGTTATAGGTCGATGTTTATTATTAAAATGGGACCGCTTGCTCGATTTAGAAATATTAACATACGTTTACTTAAACGTAAGCAGATACGTCAGTGAAAACATTCTTATTTTTTCTCGAAAATAAACACACTTGGCTGACGAACTGACATGTCAACCCTCTGCATAAATTACAAAGCTCAGCAACATGTATTTCGGAAAATGTAATAATATTTCTTATTCAGAATGTATACAAGAGTAAAATTTCAGTGTTTCATGGAATTTATACCACTATCAATGACAGAGACCTTTCTTCGGAGCTCGCTTTAGAGATATTATTGAAAATGCATAACCAAGCTTACTCGTATCTTGGCTCTTCAGAAAACATTAAACGAAAACAAAACTACTATGGTTTTTCTTGAGCGAAATATAAAACCAGCATAAGTTGGGTTTTTCTATAACAAATGAAACAAAACCAACCAAATACGTGTCTGAGCACGCTGAGTGAAAGTTTCCATAGACAGGATGCTCAGTATTTATTTAATCCTGTGTAAAACAAGGTTATTTTTACGGTGTTTGAGCGTATAACCGAAAATACCCCATATGTCAAAAACTACACAACATATCTTATTCTAACCAATTGTCGTTTAAGCTCCATTATAGTTCTACTATACCTATTCTAATTTTTTTCAAAATGTTCCATATTATAGTTGAAAAGTTTTCCTTTAAAAGTTAGAGGGCTGAAACACATTTTATTTCTTTAGAAGAGTGTATCTATTAACTAAAAACTCTATATCATTTATAAAGACTTATCTGACGATATCCCCCATGCTTATGTAGGTAGAATTGTTTTTTCATACTTTTTTGTATGAAAAATAAAAATACATTAAATTTTTTTGTAAACTTCACTACACCATAGTGTACCTTCTATGATGTATCTATACACTGCCGAAAGTTTAAATAACGGAAAAACAGACAGACGTACAGGACGAAATTCTAAGGAATCCATTTTTTGCCATTTGGCTACGGAAACCTGAGAATATTTTAATATTAAATTATATTAAATAACACTCTGAACACTAACAAAAGTTAGTTTCAGAATGCATTTTTATATCTTCACAAACAAACCGGAAGTCGATGTGCAGAAATGAAGAAAATGAAAAACTTTTTATTAGTTTCGTATCGTCTGTATAGCCTCTAATATTGTACTGTACACTGTATATTTTCCTCTTGATAGCGTTACATTGATCCTTCTTCGCTTTTTTCGTCGTTAACACTGGCCTATTTTTCGATATTGCTCTTTATTTTTTTTCCGCTACGGCTCTTCGAATCTCATAAAAGCACTGTTATTTTAGCCTCAGTAATTTTTTTATTTAGTAAGAACTGTGTATGAGATATGTGCTAGTATAGGAGTACTTTTTGATAATATTTTGATCCCTCGTTTCATTTATTTATCATTCGTTCTAACAGCCATCTGCTGCATTTTGTATTATATCTGTGGGCCCAAAAACATACAACTTGAAGTAATATTATAAGCGACGCAAGATACGCCTCGTGGTCAACTCGAGAGAATGTTGCGTGCCCGGCAGATGAGTGGTTATCACCTCAAGTTAATTCAGGTAATCGTATAATAAAAGCTAAGGAAGTTCAAGGCTGACTTATGAAAATCAAATAGCCAGTGTTAACCGACGGAAATGTCAAAAGCGCTCGCATACTTAGGTGAAAATGTGTTAGGAAAATGATGAGATTTGAGAAAGCAAAGAATAGACTAAGGCTCGCGATGCTTGGCGCTCCGTCCTCTCTGACTACCCCGTTAGGGATACGGCGTGAAGATATGTATGTATGTATAATAAAAGGAAGGAATAGAAATCGTTTCTTAAATTAACCTGTTTTATGATTGAACCCGGAGTCTTGAAAAACAGATGTTCTGCCACTATGCAAATGGACCAGTCATTTTGGTCATGGACATTAAATAAGTAACACAAAAAACGGTTTGAACAGCACCGAGGTTCATTCCCATAAAGATAAGGAAACAAAAAGTTAAATATTTATTACGCGTAAAAGTGGTTGCCACATAACATTTGGTCGCCTTTATTGCTATTGTTTAACGAAATACGATTGTGTGGGTGGTAACTGTTCATTCAAGTGCGACAGTTAATTTTATTTGTTTTTTTACAAAGCACTTCTGTTTTATTCTTCTTTCTTTTTTATGGCATGGCGCACAAATTAGCGCACTTGCCAATGTCACGTATTAATACGTATATATTAATAAGTAGAATCGTTATCGTAAATCTCCTCCAGTAAAGTGATAGTAGACTTTACTAAGGTTGTATATTACTTCTTGGAAGAGCGTGAGAACTTCAGCTACACATGTTTATTTAGACCTACTCCATTCTTTTCACTTATACAGAACTTTAAAATACAAAATACCATCGCTTTTGTACTTTAAAACTCCTAAAAATATAAAAAATAGAAAATCGAAATAAAATGACAACTTCACTTTTTCCGTTCCCGCTAAAAAACCTTTGGTTTTATTGTCTTTTTTTTACGGCGTAGCGATTGTGTTTTTTTTATTAATCACGTAGAGCCTAGTAGAAATACAATTTCAGAGTCCCAACATGGCAAAAACGTAACTTATCAAGTTTCGTCATGTCTATTTGTCTAATATATTACATAACATTAACTCATTAAATTATGCTTTTTTTTTGTCCGAAATAGCTACTCTACATGAAAGTGTGCACTTGGCTGTTTTTTTTTTAAATATGGGTAAATCTTTAGTCCTCGGTAGTATTGATATACCTAATTTAACCTCACATAATCTTTTCCAAATTGCCATCTATATTAGGTACAGTGTGAATTTTTTAGTGGTTTTGGAGACATTCAATTTAGACACGGAATAACTGAATACAAAAAAAAATTCCGATCCTACTAATCCTACTTATATTATAAACACGAATGTTTGTGAGGATGGAGAGATGTTTGTTACTCTTTCACGTAAAAACTGCTAAACGCTATAATATAGCTTATACATCAGAATAACACATTGGCTATAATTTATTAAGATATTGTGTGATTTTTAAGTTCATGCGAACGAAGTCGCGGCCAAAAGCTAGTAATAGTACATTATATAAATATAAATTTATATATTCATTATAATAAAGTGAAAACACAGTGAGTGACACAGCGGACCCCGCACTAGGCGAACCTGTATCGCGGGAGACCGTTACAGAGGGTAACACAACACTTTACAACGTTAGTATAAATTATATAGTAAAACATAGTCATAGTTGTTACAAGAAATGAGACTAAACAAACAGAAATGAAGACTAAATTGTAAAATAGGTAATAGGGTATGTCTAATACATAATATGATATCTATAATACAATGAGATATTTATGTTCTCATATAAAAGAAAAATCTATAGTTCAATAACAATTCAGCCATCAGCATGTACCCAACATAAATATCCACTAATACGATACAATTTACAACTTAATATTAATGTACATTAGATGTATTATTTCTTTAGATTTAAGCATTTTATATTTTTATTGATATATTTATTTATGTGTGTATGGATATATATGTATAGTGTGTTTGGGCATATATGTATCTTTGCGTACAGTTGTGCGTTAGTGCATGTATGTGAGCATGCATGCGATTTGAGCCTATGCACCATCATGCACTGATGTAAAGATAGATGTCACCTATACAGTGCGGGCAATACTCATAACTGTTAAGTTACAGCAGTTATTAGACTTTCAGTTGCCTCATAATTTAGATGTAGTAAATATTTCTCTACTATTTTTTTGCAAACAAATTTATTTTTATTATAAATATTAGTAAGTTTACTGATTTTATTGTATATGCGACTACTAAGAACAATGTAACTGTGTCCACGCATAAATGTTTTATATCTCTCAGGTTGGAATACACGCATTATTCTACGTCCGGAATAAGATTTAAATAAGTGTATTGGTACACTGCAATGTTTGGCATTGGAAGTAATATTTGTGTTTGTTTTGTACTTTACGCGCTTACGATATTTTTTTACATTAAGCTTTTCTTCTATTATTCTTCCAGACTTCCGTCCATCTATCCATCCATTTATATTGTTATTTATACATGTAATATAAATTAATGGATATTATAACACTCAAGGAAGAAGAATGCAAGGACTGCGATGCTTGGCGCTCATCCTCTCTGACTACCCCAATAGGGATACAGCGTGAAAATATATTTGTATGCATGCATTTATGTATCATACGTAGTATGTAAAAAACACAGTGTCTCTGTCTGTCTTATTGTACCTTTGCGCACATAACTCGTGTATCAAATGTACCTACACTGAAACTTGGTTCTCATGGATCTCGAGTTATAAGTGCACAAATGGACAGAGGAACGATGTATCATAAAATATGTGTAATATAGACAGAGCATTAAAAAGAGATCAGGCGTGAGTTCGAATTGTGTACAAATAGTTCTGTGCGATGTCTTTAAAATCTATACAGGGTTAATTTAAAAATACTAATAACCTCTTAGTGCAAAATTCCTGTCAACATACCTAACAATTTTTGTTCTACGACTTTTTTCAAAACTCAATACGTTCCTCAAAAAATATTTGTTAAGTTTTGTTGTATTGTATGAAACGTACAATATTCTGTACGTAATTCCAATAGTGCAGTGTAAATGCACTGGGCCTCAGCGCCGCTCTGTGCGTGTGCCGCTTTAGCGACTGGGTAGAGTAGGTGCCACTTTCAGAAATATTTAATGTACATATTCTTATTTTTGTATGAAAGAAAAAACACGAATTTTTGAAGGTCGTAAAACAAAAGTTATTGGGGATAATGTTTAGTACAAAATAGTAAGAGGTTATTAGTATTTATAAATTAACCCTGTATAGTCTATAAGAACTAGGACTTAAATGTATATTTTCCATCTAACCTTTAGCTATAAGGCTTTAATATATACCTTGACATATATTTGCGTCCATTAATTTCAGAGATAAGAGGCTTCCCCCTTGGATGGTTATATCGATTTTATGTACGTAATTTGCCCTCTTTCTTTAATTATGCTGTGAATATTTAAAATAGTTAACTAGTGGAAACCATACGAGTTATAAATAGACGGACAGAGGTCAATGATCTCACAAGCGTTCCATTTTTTTTTATGACACGGAACTCTAAAAATAAAATAATCTATTATATTTTCAACGGACTTCATTTTCTAAAAGGTTACCTTACCTACTCATAAATTAATTTCATCCTCACTCACTCTACCCACTCTAGGAAATATTTTAAATATTATAGTGAGCAGTGCTATCATTTTTAATTATTGCAAAAACTGCTTATAAGGACATGGAAAGCATGAGTGATGAAAGACTGAACAGAGCGAAAGTGAGTGGTAGCAAACGCCGAAGAAGATCAAGGTTGACTTACAAAGATTAAATAGCCCTAGTGTTAGCTGACGGAAATGTCAAAAGCACCCACATTCAAAGATTCGAAGAGGCGAATAAAGTATATAAGGACCGCGAAACTTGGCGCTCCGTCCTCTCTGACTATACCGTTAGGGATACAGCGTGAAGATATGTATGCATGTACAAAAACTGCAACGTTTAAATTAGTATAATTGCTATTCAACATTGCTTTGAAGCTGCATTATATAGTCACATGAAAATGTTATTAATCATGAACCTGTAGTTCAGTCTATACTTCCCAAGTTAAAGCCTTGTTATGTAAGATTTTAGTCAGGTTCCCTTGATTAGAATTTTGCAGTTTAGGGGAATCTTAGGCTCCTCGTCAATTTACACTCAAATGCTTCGACGCACCTCTTAATGTATTCACTAATCCTGTTAAAGTCATTACTGCTATGGAAGATTTAGATCTAGTTCAATAATTCAACTAGATAATATAACATCTCAGTAGAAACTATTTCATTTTTCGTAAGTTATGATCTCGAGTTCATACAAACATCCCATAAAAATAGCACTTACAGTTTTCTCGAGTTTTCAAATTTTCCGGGCATCTTTTAAATTTTTCTTTGCAGAAAAACCATACTCGGACTAAATAGTCCAGCCGTTATCAAATTTTGCTCTTAGCAACATTTTATTTTCATTTATATACTAGTTGTTGCCCACGACTTCGTCGGCGTGAAATTCGAGAAATAGCCTGTGTCTTTCTCCGGGGCTTAATATATTTCCATTCTAAATCTTAAATCTAAAGCTTAGATTTAGATAACTTTTTTCACTGTCCTTGTCACTGACGAAGAAAAATACAAATACTACAAAAACCAACAATTAAAATACTTGAAATTAAAAACACACATGTTATGAATTTATTTAATATTCAAGTGGACTGTATGTGGAGCTGTGATTTCTGTATTCGGTAGGCGTATAAGCAAATTAGAACTGATAGAACCAATGATCGAAAACAAAATTATAGGTTTTAAAAGAATGGACTCACCGATGGATGTGATGGCTGATATATTAGATTGCATCTGTTTGGTGGGGTTTTGGGGCCGGCCTTGGCGCAGGAGCTCCTGCTCCAGCGGATTTTTCCTTATGCCTTTTAACTGCTGGTTAACAGCGCGAGATGCGAGAGAGAAGTGCCGTCCATGATTTTTGTGAACCCCGACGTCTCGTGCAAAAGGGAGGGAGAGAGGAATAGAAAGTAAAGGAAGCAGGAAGCGGAAATGTATGGCTAATGATGCGTTCGACATTTTGCGATATTTTGTTTTGAATACCGAACACAACATATCATAGAGCACTAATTCTGATAAGAGAGAATAGAGACTATGATTTCACTTCCGCCACTTGTCAAAAAGTAATCTTATGGGAACTTATATTATGTATTTGTTTACGCAGTAACGATAATGGTAACAACATCCTAATGCGCTTCTTCGCTGAACACAGATCTTTTATAAATTAGGCAGTAATACGAAAAGTCTGGACGTAATCTATACGGATACAGATTCAGAGAAAAGAAACAACTTTTCATTTGAACACTTTGTATTATATGGTATTATGTAACCTCTAACAAGCAACCAAAAGTCATGAGTTTTTATTGCCAACAAACCCTGACTGCCAAATGGCGTCGTTTTATAGGGATGTCGGTTTAACGCCTTGTAGCCAATATTGGAGTCATAAAATGACCATGCAAATAAAATTGGATGATAAATACATGGAAATCCTCATATGGAAGCGACTATAAACGAAAATGTACCCAAAACTGTAGTTTTATGGGTTTGCTATTAAAAGCTACGCGTGACCCGACCCGGCTTCGTCAGGGTACAATTCAGTTTTTACAGCGATATATTTAACATACCACGAGAACATCATGACAGTAAACTTTTTCCCCTACTTGATTTAATAACACCGCTAACTCTCAGCTTCCATGAACAAGGAAAATTACTAATACGTGTAAATCTTTCTGCGGAAATGTTTTCCTAACAGTGAAAATTACATCTAAACCCGTTTAGTAATTGTTGAGATTAGAGCGATCATAAAAATAGGCACGCATGAAGACTTTCGTTCATACCATTATGATAGTATTACTCAAAAGTTCAAAAAGTACTATGTAAAGCTGTGGTAACTAATGTTAAATTAGTTCAGTTAAATTAAAATTGCTAGCTTAAATCAATACGAAAAATTAGGTTTATTGTATTTAGTACAAAAATGGATTGACACAAACATGTCTATATTAATACATCTTTTGGCATATACGACGATCTGATCATTATTTATATCTAATTTATATAGCGGTAACGCAGTGATACTTTTTACAATATCCCTGTACTAATTTTTGATAGATTTTTAACAAACAAACAGACATTAAATAAACGAGTAAAAATTCTACAAGTATTTATTTTGAAATGGCTTATGTTTAACTTATCACCGGATATAGTAAAATATAACGGCTAAAAATCACTTTATACTGCCAAAAATAGTAAATGATCATCAAAATTAAATCCCCATTTTAGTGTGAAATTATAACCAAAAATTTTACTACTTGCCATGCTATTTAAAGCAAATAACTCCAAACTAATCAAGAAAAACAGTAAATGGCCACCAAAAATTTAACCACATCTTAATATAAAATATCATCCAAATATATAACAACTTGTTATCCTATAAAAGTAAATTACATACATACATACCTACATGTCTTCACGCCGTATCCCTAACGGGGTAGTCAGAGAGGACGGAGCGCCAAGCGTCGCGATCCTTAGATACTTCTTTCGCTTCCTTTAATATAAATCTCATCATTCTCCTCACACATAAAAGCAAATGACTTGACTTGACTCGACGAAATTAACTCGTTCGAAATTAAATTTCTTGACTTCAACTTCTCCTCAGAGTGCGGCCTCCTATTTAAATACTGCTCCATGTATAAAGCGGATTCTGATCTGGCGTTTTGCCGGCCGCTGCCGCGGCACGCTCGCGTCGTTCGGTCGGTTCGCGCGTTGTGGTAAAAATACTAACCTAACATAACCCTACCAAACAGGGTGTTCATATAGAAAACTCGTTAAAATTTGGTGATCATTTACATTTAGTTTTTGAATATAATTTGAAGGCATGACTAAAAGAGAACTGTTGTAATTTTAGGTTTCCTTTATTTAGTACAGGTTTCATTTTTTTGAGTTTAGTATATTGTTTTAGGTAAGAATGCTTAGGGTCTCATAGTTTTTATTTGGTGGTAATGATATTTAATCCCTTTTAGAATTCTTAAAAATATTGTAACGTTTAAAATCGTAAAATACACAATTTTCATAATTTATGATATGCTCTCTTCCATATCACCATCGGTAATATACAAAGCCATAGGACTATGTATCTAATCGATACCATTTGGCTATGTAACCAATAGTGATTACATAGCCATAGTTAGTGGTAGCCACTACATAGTTAGTGGTAGCCAAATGACAAAAAACGGAACCCTTATAATTTCGTCCTGTCCGTCTATCTATCCTTTAAATACTCTACTGACTAATGAAAGGAAGGTATTCCATATTATATAAGAAGGTATTCAATAAGACTAGGGGTACACTCCAGGGGAGGCACAATGTACATGTACAGAGGAATGATAAAAAAAATTGCAGTGCACACAAGCTGGTACGGTATATTATTATGTATGTAGATCTTCAAAAATGATATGAAGTTTTCGAAGTGCCTTTTTTATTTAAAGTTTGAAGAGAGGAAGAAATACACTTAGAAGTGCATAATTCACTAACCAATGGTTAGGTTAGGTTAGGTTGCGTTACATGGGGCCGAGTGGTGTGGGTGACCCGCCACAGGGGGTGGACCAACAGGCGCTTATAGGTCCCATTAAGTGGAGCCTTAGCCTGCTATCCCAAGACCGCAGTGCGTAGACTTCATGTCTACATCTTTCTCGACGTGACCCTGTTTCCACTGAACACAACACTGCGGATCTAGACTGGAGAGTCGATAAACACTCCTGAGGGTGTCGCTTCGGCGATGCCCTCAGTACCGGGTTGGGACCGAGTAGGTAGTGGAGCCGAAAGGACCCGGCCCGGACCGGGGGGGAGGGTGTCGTGTTCCCAGTCCTCATAATGAGGATGGGGGTCCGGCGTGTGGGGCCTTCGGCCGCGAGGTGGTAAGGTGGTAAACTTATTAAAACCCGTGAGTAAACACGTTAAAATCAGGGGTGGGACCGGGCTGGGACCGAGTAGGAGGTGGAGCCGAAAGGACCCGGCCTGGACCCGGGGGGGGATAAGTTTGTGTTCCGTGTTGTAAACACGTTAAAATCAGGGGTGGGACCGGGCTGGGACCGAGTAGGAGGTGGAGCCGAAAGGACCCAGGGATAAGTTTGTGTTCCTCGTCCTCTGCGTGAGGGCGGGGGTCTGTCGTGTGGGTCGTTTTTCCACTTGCCTCTCTCCTTTGAGAGGGGTATTGTTGGTTAAGTGTTTGGTTCCGGCGTCCTTCGCGGAGGACGTGGGTCAAGAGGTGGAAAGAAGGAAAACTTTAAAAAACCCGTGAGGAAACACGTAAAAATCAGAGGTGAAGAGAAGGAAAACTCGAAATAAAACCCGTGAGAAAACACGTTCAAATCAAAGGTGGAGAGAAGGAAAACTCGAAATGAAACCCGTGAGAAAACACGTTAAAATCAGAGGTGGGAAGAAGGAAAACTTATAAAAAACCCGTGAGTAAACACGTAAAAATCAGGTGGGCGTGCTGACGCCCCTGCCGTGGTGTAGGCGGGGTGCGGAAGCCGCCACTTCGGAGGCCTGGGGTGTCCTTCGGGGGAAGGCGCCTCACCAATGGCCTCAGGATGGTGCGCGCGGTGTTCCCGCGCGCCTCCCAGGAGAGCGGGCAGGTCAAACAGCCCGCAAACGGAGGAGGGCTCGGCTCAGGCTGGGCATAGTCGCCGGGGTCGCGGCAGAATGGCAACGCGCTCCCGTTGCCCCGGCATCAAGGCTCTCGAGGAACACCGTTAGGTTTTAGTGGGTAGACTCGGCCTAGCACCCTAATGTCGAGGAGTCCCACATACCCCCCTGCCACCCCCCTACGGCAGGACCGAATGCATAAAGCATTTCCTGACGCAAAAAAAAAAGGTTACGTTACATGTCATAAGGTAACCAATGGTTAGTGAATTATGCACTTCTAAGTGTATTTCCTTCTCTTTTCAAACCTTTCAAATAGACATAAATATCTTCATGCTATATCCCTAACGGAGTTTGTTGGATGTATCATTCTAAAAAATTTTTAGATATTAGAACTGATAAAGCGGTATCGATGAAAATTGGTTTTTATGAGAAATGTTGTGTAATTTTCGAAATACGGGATATTTTCGGTTATACCCTCAGCAACCGTAGAAATAACTTTCTTTTTAATTTTTGCTGTCGATTATAAGTATATGAATATTGCGGATTGCGACTACAGATTTTTTCGCTGTGCTTGGTACGTGGTATCGAATTTAAACGTTATTTTTATCATTACCCTATTGTTTCTGTTGAAATTGATAAACTGCTTTGTATTATTTAATTATTTTAAAAGAAAGCAAAATTTAATGTGTGGTTGTGATAGGGGTTGACAATAATAGAGGTCTGCATATTTAATTTATACTATTATAATCAGAATGATTTTGCTCTGTTTTCTTTGACTAATAAGCTATTAGGGACATAGCGTGATTATATATAATTATATTATTTGTGTACCTACACAGGTACGTTAGCATACTGCCATACTGGCTATTTGTACACTGCGACATTTTTTCTCGTAGTAAAATTTTGCTAGTAAAATAATCAATGGGTTTTTAGATAATCGATTATAATTAAGTATTGTTTAGAATTTCCTTTAATTATATTATGGAGTTACATTGACATAAATTAATATTATTAGATAATTTTAGATAATTTTAGTTATTACAGGTACTATTTATAAATTTAATATTTTTTATTTTTCTAATGATAACTGAATTGGTTATTTGATAACATTATTCGATTATATATGCGAACTATTTTTCACACATATAATCGAGTAAATAATATATAATTCATATAAGAATACCTTCAGCAATGACAATGACATTGATGTCATAATGCAAAACGTAGCACTTTGCTATACAATTTTCTTAGAAATTATGAAGCAAATTATATAAAATGTATGTTCGAGATATGCAGATATGAAAGAACATCCTTTTTTGTATTTATTCTCATTCTATGTACAAGATAATTCTTGAATTATATTCTTGAAATAAATATGAAGATTTCTTGTATGTGATTCTGATTATCCTAAGAATGCAGCGCACAAACCTATAGAGATACTACCTCTAACACGGTCTCATTGTGACCAAAGGGAATGTAAAATTACTACGTAATATATTTACTCTGGACTGTAATGAGTGAAACTGACGCACTTCGAAGTCGAAACCGTAAAATTAAATAATATTTTGGAATTACAAAATAAGTGCTTTAAGTTTAATGAATCCAACCCCATACGGTCTTTGTAAATTCAGTGAGTAATTTACGTATATTTTTAATGCATAAAAGTAGATTGATTTTATTAATGAAACGAGTTTTAAATAAAACTGGTATAACCTTGTGTTTTTTTTATGCTGTGAAGTGAACACATCGTGTAACGAAGTCCTTGCGACCCTCGTTAAAATAATTGTAATGAACATATGATAGGTACATGTTATTAGAATTAATAATTCATTACGAACAATGCATTTGCAATATCGCAATTTGATATACTCTAATAATATGGAATAGTAATTATAATAAACTGATTTAACTTACAGTACCTACGTAGTAATAGCATGTAGTAACGTAATATGTAGAAGTATAAACTCACTTTGTATTACCTAATTATAATTACCCAATGGCTGCTATTATTACCGTCGATTACCGTTATATTACCGTTAAACGTTTTTATCGTCACGATTTTACGGTTCACGATATAATAGGTAAGCAAATTGCTTCCCTATTGTATCGCAGAAAACTCGCTTTTTCTGTTGACGATAACGTCATGCAGTGGACGTTGTTGTCGACAAAAATATGAAAGCGTCTTCATACAACTGCATACATTTCGCTTCTCTATTGTACCGTGGACGGTAAAATCGTGGCGATAAAATCGTTCAACGGTAAAATGAAAGCGGCGAATTATATTATCTTAGTTGTATTACCTATATTTTATTATTGCTATTATTCTTGTCGGTGAAAACAAGTACATACTCGCACACGCCTTTAAATCCATACATACCTAACGTACAAACTTTGTGGAAACTACATGTCGCCTTTTTTTAATTTCTCATGTAGGTACTTACTTTTAAACTAAATCCCATTATCTCCGTGTCATACACATTGTTTTCGTGAAAATCGTTATTTCTATACAAATAAAAGACGCTTATAAAAATCACTGTTGAACTCCTTTTTTAATATGAATTTTTATGAAACACTTTTTCGTCCTACCACCTAATTCTTTTTGTTTATGTATATGATTTAATAAATATTTTATTAAGTTCTGAAAAAAAAAACCAATAAAGGATTGTGTAACTCTTGACTATTTATTAACGAAGAAAAAAACTCTTGATTAAAATGGCTTGTGTGAGTTACTTTGCCCTTTATTGCAATTAGCTTTGTTCGACTAATGATACACATGGATCATTTTCATGTCCAGTATAGTGTTGTCGTCAGCGAACTAATGACTCTGTGTTTAACAAAAAGCGGTAATTTACCCTATGATATGGCCCAAACGAATTTCATATTAACAATACTTGTATTAATACAGTATTTTCCTTACAATTGCTATGGAGGACGTGACGTAAGTTTCTTTTTTTATTCAGTAAAAACTTTCTGTGAGATCTTTTAAAAGATACTTTTCCTCGTCATTTCATTGACACATTTCTAAGAACTCTCTAAAATACAGTAGACGAATCATCATTAAAAAGAAGGTACACAAAACTTTTCTCGAATAAAATGAATAATTTGCTTAACTTGATAGAAATTTGTACAATTTATGTGTAATTTGATAATTTCCCAGAATTCTTTCTGCTTTCGACTTTTGAACAACATTCGAATTATCTGTATCATTTAACTTAAACGAAATATTAATTTTACGACCTTCTTACGTTCTGTAATTATTCATATACGTGTATTGAATATTATTATTATGTTTATAAGGTACTAGCGGATCATCTCGACTTGATTTTTTGAGGTTGAATACATAATAACTAGCATAATACTCTGCACATATTTGAATAACGAAGGAATTATTCGAATATGTGCCCGGTTTCGGAGATTACCTTCCACATATAAACAAAATTACAAAATATGCTCTTTATATTATTCATTATTAGTATAAATATTATAGATAATAATAAAATATAAAACATAAAAAGTAATAATATTATTGCTGTATCTATTACTGAAATTACTATTACTATAATATTACTATCACTATTACTATATAGTAGAGATGTAAGTTGACGGTCACATTCGATAAACGACAGTCATATATAAATAAGTGACCAACGCTTTGGTCGCAAACGGTCTCTTTCGTCGTCTACATTTGCTAACCTATTTGGTATAATTCTTTAACGCCAATCGGTAGATCTAATCATTTAGATAAAAAGAAGTCCATCTAGAACATTTTGCCGTAAAACTAATACTTTTCGAAAAAAATTGAATTTAAAAATATAATATATGAAGTGTTTTTTAATGGAACAGTATGGGGAAATACGGATCCATAAGAGACAATATTATACAGTCATTATTACAGAGATAAAATTTGTTCGTCATGCGTAACATGTCCATCCATATCCATACTAATATTTTAAATGCGAGTCTGTTTGTCTGCCTGTCTGTCTGCTTGATTTTTACGGCTAAACCGCCGAACCGATTCCGATAAAATTAGACATGGAGATAGTTTGACACCAGGGAATGAACATGGGTTACTTTATTTTTCAAAAATCTACCCCTAAAGGGGTGAAAAGTGGGATAAAACTTTGTATGGGAAATTTTTAACCGCTGAGCCGATTAAGATGTAATTTAGTACAGATACACCTTTTCCGTTAAAAAACAGTTTTCTTTTTTATCAAAAATCTACCCTTAAAGGGGTGACAAAGGGGATGAAACTTTATAGGGGAACTTTATGATGCTAAACCCTAACAATATGGGTATCAAATGAAATGGAATAAGCAGGGGAAGGTAGATACAAATGTGACGTCACCTTAAATCCAATATGGCGGATGTTATGATACTTATTTTCAAATCCAAGATGGCGAATATTACTTTTTTTGATAAATCGATACGGGTATCAAATTCTAGGTTTCTCGGGGTGCTGATTACGAAAATGATTTTCACTTTCAAATCCAAGATGGCGAATATTACTTTTTTGGATAAATCCATATGGGCGTCACATTATAGGTTTCTCGGGGTGCTGATTACGATAATTATGTTTATTTTCGAATCCGAGATGGCGATTATTATTTTTTTGGATAAATCGACATAGGTATCATATTCTAGGTTTCTCGGGGTGCTAATTACGAAAATGATGTTCATTTTCAAATCCAAGATGGCGAATATTACTTTTTTTTTGATAAATCGATATGGGTATCAAATTCTAGGTTTTTCGGGGTGCTGATTACGAAAATGACTTTCATTTTCAAATCCAAGATGGCGAATATTACTTTTTTGGATAAATTGATATGGGTGTCACATTATAGGTTTCTCGGGGTGCTGATTACGATAATTATGTTTATTTTCGAATCCAAGATGGCGATTATTATTTTTTTGGATAAATCGACATAGGTATCATATTCTAGGTTTCTCGGGGTGGTAATTACGAAAATGATGTTCATTTTCAAATCTAAGATGGCGAGTATTACTTTTTTTTGGATAAATCGATATGGGTATCAAAATCTAGGTATTTCGGGGTGCTGATTACGAAAATGACTTCCATTTCAAATCCAAGATGGTGAATATTCCTTTTTTTTGATAAATCGATATGGGTATCAAATTCTAGGTTTTTCAGGGTGCTGATTACGAAAATGACTTTCATTTTCAAATCCAAGACGGCGAATATTACTTTTTTGAATAAATCGATATGGCTGTCAAATTCTAAGTACCTCGGGATGCTGATTACGAAAATGACGTTCATTTTGTAATCCAAGATGGCGAATATTGTTTTTTTGATAGATCTACAAGGTGTCATGTTCTAGGTTTCTCGGGGTATTGTTCAATACCAAACAATATGGGTATCAAATGAAATGGAATACGCAGAGGAAGGTTTTTGTATATGTGACGTTATCATAAATCCAATATGGCGGATGTTCCATGATAGGAAATAACTTTTTCGTTTAACACCAACAATATGGGTATCAAATGAAATGGAATACACAGGGGAAGGTTCCCGGACATGTGACGTCATCATAAGTCCAATATGGCGGATGTTTCATTATAGGAAATAAGTTTTTCGTTCGACACCAACAAACAATATGGGTATCAAATGAAATGAAATACACAGGGGAACGTTTCTGGACATGTGACGTCATCATAAATCCAATATGACGGATGTACCATAATAGGAAATAATTTTTTTGTTCATTACCAACAATATGGGTATTAAATGAAATGGAATACGCAGGGGAAGGTTTTTGTATATGTGACGTCATCATAAATCCAATGTGGCGGATGTTCCATAGCAGGAAATAACTTTTTCGTTCAACAGCAACAATATTGGTATCAAATGAAATGGAATACGCAGGGGAAGGTTTCTGTTTATATGACGTCATCATAAACCAATATAGCAGATGTTCCATAATAGGAAATATTTTTTTTTATTCAGCACCAACAATAAGGGTATCAAATGAAATAGAATGTGCATGGGAAGGTTTTTGTATATGTGACGTCATCATAAATCTAATATGGCAGATGTTCCATTATAGAGAATAACGTTTTTTTTAACACCAACGCTATGAGTACCTCAGGTAACCTCAGTAACCTAAAGAGGTCAAGGAACATTTTTCCACGCGAAGTCGCGGGTACAGCTAGTAATTAATAAAATTGTCAATTTTTTGTAATTGGGATCAACTCAAGTTCACGTAAGCATCATTTCATTGTACTGGAAGAAAAAATCTGGACAGCAGAAGTTTTTCAAATTTCATAAAATATTTTTTCATCCAATAGTGAATAGATAAAGAATCCAATGCTTCACTGCATTGGATTCTTCTATTGTATGCTCAACAGGTAGTACAATATATCATACCTATATATTACATATACATATATTAATTTAGTCGCAGAGCAATGGTAAAATGATTACCTATTAGTTTTTGTGAGGAATGGTAACTACGAGTATGTTATTTATTTTTGAATCTATTGCATTTTACCATGTTTTATTCAATCGCGTGGTTGTCTGTTTCGTTTGTCTCTTCCATAGATACAAATTTAATGAACAAATCTTACTTAGCTGATAGAATAAACTGACCCACAAACTGGGTTCATGAATGGACCCATCTTCAAAGGACAATACCTTGATTATTTTAGTGAAGCGTTATTGATGACGCTGATGCTTATAAACAAAAAAACAAAGAATTCACCATCATGTAAATAACGAAAATTCCAGCTTCTCGACAGCACCACAATAAAGGAAGTCTAAAAAGGCAATCCGTGCACGAGGTCAATTTTCGGGTCAATTCAGTGACTGACTATTGCTGACCTCATGTATTTACAAATAAGCAAGTCTTAATATGACTATTGAGCTAACACTGATCTGGCTTTGTTAGAAAAACTTTTCGTTTAGTTAAGTAGTTCAGTGGATAGTACTACTATCTAAAATTCACAGTAGTAGTCACTACGCTATTATCATAGTAGTGTCACAAAACAGAGTAGTGTAGTGACTGCTACTCGTAAAAACACAAGAACAAGACATATAATTCCTCTTAATACAAACAAAAGGAAAGGTGTTACTGAACTAATTTGAGAAATTCTGATTAGCACTTTAAGTCAAATTCAATTTACTTAATATTGTAATCTATTTGAGGTAGCTACTCATATAATACTTAGACAATTACTAATAAAAGAAATTGGGTCAACATTTTCAGACAGGATACTCAGTCAGCCTGCGATCGGTTGGTGATTGTCCGCAGCCACAGCCTCCTTTTGAAAAGAATCGAAGAATGATGGGCAGATCTGAAATATATACTCACAAAGGAAGAAATATTGTGAGAGGAAACATTACAGTAATTGAGGAAGTTCCAGTCACAAACGTTAGTATCGAATTTATAACGCACTGTATTTATAAACCAAAATGGGTTGTGTACTGTAGATTTCTTAGTACCTAACTATATTTCAAAAATTTTTGTTTAAGTTAGATGAATACACAATTTTATTAAAATTACAGACAACAAAATCACTCATTGACCAAATTCTAACAAATATGTTTGGGCTAACAGATGAGAATGCAGAATAAGACAGTAAAGGATTGTTAGCTCATCGCTAACAGAGAAGCTTAGTTGACTTTTACGACCTGCGCTAGGAGATAAGCAGCTGTAGTTGATTAATAAGTCCGGAACTTTAACGAATACGGTTCCGCGTATACTTCTAGCTCCATCGATTTACATTTGGTTCTGTGTTCGGGATCTGTACAGGCCGGGACACAGAGTGCTTTGTTTTGACTCGTCATGTCCGCGATGCGAGTCGCCACAAAGTACAATGGCATCACGCTTTAATTGGACATGTTCCATTCCACTCCACCGGCCACTCGATTCGTACCAAAGATTTGCAGTGGATGTTACTACAGAAATATATATGGATCGCACCTACTCATCCGTACCTATACTTCATCCCTTTATGTAGCCGGCACATTCTTTTCTTATCTCTGGAAATTCAGTAAATAAACTTTCATTTAGTGTTTTTATGAATATGATTAGTCAATCAAGTTTTTTAACATATAAAAATTTAACTTATAGGTGATTTTTACAGTTCAGCGTCAGAACATACAATGTGCTTAGTTCTGGTAACCTCGAATTCAAAATCGGCTTCTCAAAGCTGAAATGTCATAGCATTTTTACCAAGACTTTTTTATCGACTATGCACATAGAATACAATAAAAGGAATTGCCGAATAAAAAAGGTAAGAACATCAAGAACAGTAATTATTGATAACCACAAAAAACAATACTAGGTTATGAATCTCCATCAAGTGAAGAAGTTTGGTGAAGAACTTTGGTGCCGAAGTCTCACATGAGTACACTATTTTTTTACGTTTAAATATTAAATATCCAAATCACTAAATCTAAATGCGTTATGCAAATCTAAATGCGTTAACGTTTAAAGCGGATGTTTAATTACTTAACTTCTATTGGTAGAAATTGATATAATAGTTCTCCGTTACAGTGTTACCAACTATCAAAAGCACTCGTATGTTGTATGAAAGTCAAGAGCACATTTTTATTAACTTATAAATTATGCAAAAGTCCTTTAATACACAGTAAACGTTCCTTTGACACGATTGAGCAAAAGTGCTGTAAATGTCTTATCGCCTTGATGTAAAAAGTCAAATAGATAAAAAAATACAAAGTAAAAACAAAATAAACACCGTAAGTAATGTAATAGGAATATCAATACGATTGTGAAGTGAATTTCTGATTTAAAGGTGTCTTGTTATACTCAGATGAGTAAAAGTGGTTATCTACTATTACCCAACTTTCTTCTCCGTTGAGTCTGTTAAAGTATAATTAATACTAAACATGCATTTTCAGATAACTAAAGTTACATAATGGGCCTATAGAAACATGTTCCATGTTCCTATGGGCTTAATTGTGTAACTTACGGAATACATTCAAATGTGGAACAATAAGCCTAAAGAAATAACAGGCTATTTACCTTAACTTAAAATTGGTATATTTAATAAATGAAATTAATGAAAACAATTAAAAATCATTAAAACAACCGTGAAAAAATATTAATTAGTGGAAAAATATAGGAGGTATTGACTTTTATAAACACTAGCTGCAGCGGGGACTCGTCACTGCTACAGTGTTATTAATAAAAATATCCTGCTCCGATATTACTCTCAGTCTACATTCAGAGTAATTAAACGTAGAATAAAGATGTAATTAATATTAATAAACTCGGAGTAAGGTCGTTTCAACTGTACATTCGTTACGCCTCGGAGTAAACCTGATCATTGGCAACACATCCGTATTTACCACGAAGTAAAAACAAAGAGGAGGCGCCGTAACGAATTTTCCTCATACAAACCAGGGTAACAACATGCGGGTTGAGGGGGACGCGGAATAAATGGAGGGGGATGTTGCGAATATTCCGCCATCTAGCGAGTTGTAGCAGTCTCTTTGTGTTATCATTTTTCAAGTAGTTTTATTATTGACCACCAGATGAGTAAAATACATTCTTGATACAGAGACGTACTTAGTGATTAATCGGTAACTTGAAATTGCACGATTCAAAAATGTTCACATTAAATTATGAAATACCACTTATATTTGTATTTAAGAGTAAATTGATATAAATCCATAATGTATATTATGATGGAGCAGTAAAGCGGATGAGATGTAGTTTTACATTTGTAAATTTTTTTATCATAATACAACGTATCGTTGGATACAGCGTGAAGATATGTATGTATGTATCGTGCGTGTTGGGGACCGAATAACGGTCTAGAATAGAAATTTTTAAACTAATGTTTGTCGATTTGTTTGTATGCGCATCATGCAACTGCTACTGTCTCTTTATTTAAATAGAATGATAATACAGATTGCGCCACGAAAGATGAGTCTTGACAAGCGATTGTAGTGGGGAATCCGCCTAGATACGCTCTTACGATATTGTAATATGTTTTTAGGGATTTTCTTAGTGTCCATTCTCCTCATTTATTATAAATCCAAATAACTTAATTACATATTGGTGTCGAACTTTTATTTTTTACTCACACAATTTAACTAGCACGAAGTGGCATATCAGGGCGATGGTATGAAAGCGACTGGCGGAGCCACGTGTTCCAATTGGTTTATACATACATACATACATACATACATATCTTCACGCTGTATCCCTAAAGGGGTGGTCAGAGAGGGCGGAGCGCCAAGCGTCGCGGTCCTTATACACTTCTTTCATTTCCTCAAATTGCTTTATATTGTATTAAAATGCAATTCAGCACTTTTAGCATCGCCAATACGACAATATATCGTATCTTTAGAATGAAAGCGACTTAATATAAAATTTTAGAATTTCGGATTAAAATAATAAACTAAAAAATACCTACTTCTTAATTTAATAGATAACAGTACAAACTTGCCTGTCCCATTAGCAACATATCGCGAGAATATTTAAACATTTATTTGTCCATTTTATTATTCTATGTGAATTCAATGTCAGAACTTGCCATAACAAAATTTCAAAATTTCTAATTAGACCAATTTCATTCTATTGTCTATGTAAGCAGTTCCCATTACTATAAAACTGCTACACCAGTATATGCGTAATTAATTTTCGGTAAGTTATTTATTACGTTATAACTTTGTTATAAAATACAAAATATGAGTGCATTATCAAATAATAGTTATTATTAAATGAATTAGTTTATAAAAAGCATATAAAAATTATCCTTTATACAACAACAACATATTATCCTCACGCTGTATCCCTAACAGGGTAGTCAGTTACATACTTTTTTCGCTTCCTCAAATCTCATCACTCATTATCACTCCTCACACATTTTCGCCTGGATATGCGAGTGTTTTTCACATTTCAGTCAGCTAACAGCTCTGGCTATTAAATATTCGTAAGTCAGCCTTGATGTTCCTTGGCTTTAATTATCCTTTATAAAAGAGTATATTAGTATTAACACGTCTAGAGTGCGGTCCTTATAATGTTTTGCAAAGTAACTTGTATTCTATTCCCCAACAGAAATTATCCGTAACAAAAAAAAATACGTTAGTATTATTGTATTATACCTCCTGCATGCGGTCCTGCTGATAATGTCAGTTTTAGCAAGAATTTTTATTCCCCAACAGAGGTCACCTCACTCGGTGTAAATGAATCGATGTAGCTTTTTTACAAACAATTTCATGAATTAAATTAACAATTGAGCAATGTTAGGAGTAAACAGGTAGGTTTTTAATGTGCTTAGCGATGCCTGAGTGCAAAATGTGATTTTAAAGGCCGATTAAGTTGACATCTGTCGACGAATAGTACCTATAATAAACCTACACGAACAAGAAAACTTTCTAGAACTGTCGATGTAATATTGTATAAATTGATACTTATACATGAAATGTGATATTTTTTAGAGTATCACAGCATCCATCTGAATGCAACTTGCAACCAACCACACGGCACTTCATTTTTCCATTGTAAATTCACTAAAAATCTTTTTCTTTTCGTAAAATAATATGCGTGACTGTCAGGATCGAACTGGCATACGTGTAGTCGATACACCCCTACGCTTTAAAGCTGAGCCTATATTTTTTTACACAGAGGCTCAGCCCATTACAACGTCTCCTCCTTCCTTCATGGTATTTACCAACATGATAACATTAAAATATGGAGTTTCTGTTGTTTATTCTCAAAAAAAAGAACAATTGACAATAGTTTTGAAGTTTCTTTTTGTAAACAACGCGTGTATCATGTATCGCTTTTTGTTCCTGAAACGTGTTCTAGAAGGTAAAAATTTTGTAGATTTTAATGTACGAATTAAAATAATTAGTCTAAAACGTAATCGTTCAATTAATTAAGATGAAGCGGAGACAACTCTTAGTCAAATACTACGACAGTTACAATGGAGAAGTCAAAAGTACTGAAATAACATTTTTTCTTTCCAGCAATTACTTCGAGTTTGTAAGAACTAAGTTTAAAAACTGGGGGCTGAGTATAGATAAATTTGCGAGAGAGAGAAACGATGCTACGGAACTGTGATGTCACAAGCACCAGAGGGGATAGACAAATGGCTCAATTGTCTTAAACGTTATAGAATAGAATGACAAATACGGCGTGATCTAGCAAAACGAATTTTAAATTGGTAGTGAGACGTTATTAACTTTTTATTAAATCAAACGAAAAGTAAAGTCGTGTGAAAACCGCCGTATAAAAGATAGCCAAATGGCACTTTTGACGAGCAATAACGCTAACAAGCGTTTCGTTTCTACGAAGCGTTGGCCACTTGTCTAGACGGTCTGATGTCATTGTCCAGCGATGGAAGTGACAGACAGAGCTTATCTCCATTGGACGCTTTTATAATTTACCGTTGAACGTTTTTATCGCCACGTTTTTACCGTGCAAAATACAAAAGGTAAGCAAAATGCTTCCCTATTGTGTCTAAGATAAAGACGCTTTTTCAACGTCCACGGAATGACGTTATCGTGCACGGAAATAACGATAACGTCATTCCGTGGAAGTTGAAAAAGCGTATTTATCGTCGACATAATAGGGAAGCATTTTGCTTACCTATTGTATTTTTCACAGTAAAAACGTGGCGATAAAAACGTTCAACGGTAAATTATAAAAGCGTCCATTTTGTCCTTCCTTACATTTGAATTTAAATTCTCATATTTTTCAACATATTTCAAAACGTTTTTATAGTGTTGTGTATCGTTTATAATTATAATATATTTTATAGTTAATTTACAACTGTATCTGAATAAATCATTTATAATAAAATATTATAGCATGATTTGCTAAATTTTGAGCACTCCAAGTATTGCAATGAACGTATACTTTTACCACATGCATTGCATTGAGTAGCCATGATGTTATAAAACTTTTTTTTTTTATTTGCACAAAAAAAAATACACAGAAACAGTAGTCAAAAAAGTAATAATGGCAAAAGGTAATGCTTATCTCTTTAAGAGATTTCTTCCAGCACACCTCGGTGATAGAGAAAATGAACGAGGGTAGGATGTGCTTCAAAATAACTATAAATTTTTTTTTTAGGTACATAATACATACATAAACATACACATATATATATACAAACAAATATAATATAATACATACATAACTATTATATTATGCACACATAATTACTAATACTAACGCACACGTAAGTATAGATAATACATAATATTGTAAAAAAGTAATTATGCAAATGACAAAAAGTGTTCTTTTAAGAGCTTTTTAAAAGATGCTAGTGTTTGACAATTTCTTATATATGTAGGGAGTGAATTCCATAGACTGACAGCTTTACAACAGAAAGAATCATCATATGCAGCAGTAGTATGGATAGGCGATTTTAGAAGGGTACAAGTGTTGCTTCTAAGGTTGTGATTTCTGGAAAAGAGTGGATGGAAACGATCACGGAGATATGAAGGATAAGAGAGATTATGAAGGATTTTGAACAAAAGTGTAAGGACATGAGTGTTCCTGCGAAGACGAATGGGGAGCCATTTCAGCTGTTTCCGGAAACTAGAGACATGGTCATATTTACGTAGACCGTATATAAGCCGAATACAAAGATTTTGAAGCCGCTCCAGTTTATCTAGCTGCTCCTCCTTGACGTCCAGAAAACAAACATCTGCATAATCTAACAGTGGCAGAAGAAGAGTTTGTGCCAGCATAATTTTTGTTTTAAAAGGAAGAAAATATTGAAGGTGTCTCAAAGAATGGCATGCATGATTCATTCGCTTCGAAATTTCATTTATATGAGCCGTCCAAGTAAAGTTAGCATCCATTAAAAGTCCAAGATTCTTAACTGTACCAGCGTAAGGAATAGGAACTCCATTTAAAATCACTGGAGGAATAACAGAGTTATTTAATAATTGTAGACAAAACCGATTGCCAATTATCATCGATTGTGTTTTAGTGGGGTTAATAAGCAGACCGTGAGAATGAGCCCATTGATGGATGTTCAGCAGGTCATCATTCAATCCCGTGACTGCTGATTGTAAGTGTTCAATATGAAAAGATCGATAAATCTGAAGATCGTCTGCGTAAAGGTGAAATTTTGAAGAGATAACAGAAGTGATACGACTAATAAAAACATTTAATTGAGTATTTAATTTCACTTTAGTTTTTAAAAAGTTAAACAGTAATTGTAATTATTGTATAAAAACTGCAAGTAATTGTAAGCATGAACAAGTAGTTTCCGATTTAATATGCATTAAATTTGGTACTGAAACTCAACTCGACCGTTTCCTCACTCCTTTTGTCTGCGAAACGATTACCACTCACCCTTTCTCATTGTCTTCGAAAGAACAACATAGATTTAAAATGAAATTCTTTAAACTGGTACATTTTGTACGCTGTATTAAAATTACGAAGAATTTTAAACACAATTATAAAAATACTACTTCAAATTCTTTGAAAATATAGGGGTTATTGGGTAGAGTAGGGATAAGCTAGAGGGAGATGGTGTTAAAAATCTATATCGTCACAAACTCGTAGTGTAATTGCCCAATGCCAGAAATGACGGAGATGGAACTTATCCCCGCTCTGTTACTACTATTTGAGTTTAAAAACGAATAACTGTTGTATTTATCATTTTATTTCGAACAATTTTCGCGGTTTTGTTCTTGATTAAACTTACTCTTAATTAGATTGTTAATTAGTAATCAAGGACGTAATCCCTGCCAATCCCTGAATTTAACCAAATATTGATTTCATTTAATTATTCCAGGGAGTATACGTTTTTCAAGATGTAGACCTAGACAAAGTAGGCAGCTTTATACCAAGCTGGGATCAGAAGGAAAGTGATCTGGTACATCAAATCCAGTTCGTGGTAAATAAATTGACCATTTATTGCCGTCAATTTCAAGTTACGGTCACGAAAGTACAAACAACCTAACAGGAGAAAATAATATAAATAAATTATAATGATAAAAAATGAATTATGGTTTGTAGAATGTAAAATATTATATATTTATTTGAATGAAACTTGTTTTAATTCGTTAGTGTTATGGTATTAATAGATCCTGAGCAACCGAAGCTTGGCTCGGTTATAATTAACAAAAAAAAACAAAAGAAGTCTGACCACATTCAAGTTTCGAACCCGCTCACTTCGATGTGGTAGATCTACGATCTCATCACTGTGCTATTGAAGGACAAATTTTGTTGCGAAGTTATTATCAATTTTAAGTATGCAAAAACATGGAGAAAACGAATTTTCCCAGAATTGAGACTTAGCTAGATCAATTCTTCATTCCTGTAAACCCCCATATGTAAATTTCATCAAAATCGTTAGAGCCGTTTTCGAGAATACAATTATGATTATACAAATGTTGCTCATATTATAGTATAGAATATAACACCTTATGTGTTTACAATAAGAACTATTTTCAATTAACCTTATTATTGCTATCTTGCTAACTAATATCTAGGTGGTTTTAATCTGTTTTATCACATAATTGATAGGTCTCCATATTTAGATGATAAATTAATCAGAATTTGTTACTGAGTCCAAGAACATTGGCAAAGAATTTCTTTTAATTTTATTGGCCATCGCTAATTATAGTATAAATTAGAAACTGCTCAAGCAATACTTCCTAAACCTTTCAAGTATCGTATCGAACATAACTCATAACTGAGCTCAATCGATCGAGCGGTATTAGAGAAATGACACACAGACAAACATCGATTTGTAAAGTATACAGAACTCATCTGACAACTTTTCGATTTATTGTCTCCTCCATAAACATAACATAACATAACATAACTTCACGCTGTATCCCCAACGGGGTAGTCAGAGAGGACGGAGCGCCAGGAGTCGCGGTCCTTACACACCTCTTTCGCTTCCTCAAATCTCATCATTCTCCTCACACATTTTCGCCTAGGTATGCGAGTGGTTTTGACATTTCCGTCTGCTAACACTCTGGCTATTTGATCTTCATAAGTCAGCCTTGGTCTTCCTTGGCTTCTTTTACCACTCACTTTCGCTCTGTATATTTTCTTCGTCAGTCTTTCATCACTCATTCTTTCCATGTGCCCGAACCATCTAAGCATTCCTTTCTTCATTTTTACAATAACACTGTTGTGCAACCCTGTCATACTGCGTATCTCATCATTGCTTATCCTGTCCGTCTCCTCCATCTATCGCAATAATTAATATGTAAGTACTATTAACAGTGTCAATAAAATCCACTGAAATATTAGGGATTCCAAAGTTTCGTCCTATTAAAATTCGAGAACCGCAAACGAAGCAGAGCAAAATAAAAAGCTTATCTACAGCAAATAACTTTTATGTTTCTTGAACTTGAAATAAAGCTTTTTAGAAATTAAGAAGGAGCTGTGTCGAGACCAATTTAATTTCGCGACTCCATTTTGTCAATGCAGTATTTGACTTGACGGAATTATACCCATGTTGAAAACGTTTGTGCTGATGAGAGAGGAAAGCATTTCCATTTTTGTCAGATGTTTGCCTGTAACATAATAACGTAATATTAAATTTACTTAAGCTCGTTTAAAGCACAAATTCCTTATACGTTATTAACTTGTTTTTGTACTCTATTAACTTGTCCTTGCTTCTTAGCCCGATATTCATTTGTCAGAAATAACTAGACATAAGGTAGACACAAGATATAAAAGCATTTAGACTTTTTTAGAAAATCAAAAGAATCACCTTGGAGGTATTCAATTTCTTGACGCCCCTCATCTCCAAAATTCCTTATTCTATCACGATTTGAAAGGAAAAATAAACAGCTGGCAATGTTTTTCTTTGTCTACTAGATACAACAAGTGTATTAGTCTAAGATAAAATAGCTATATCCTTGTTATCATCTAATTTACTAAATGTCAAAAGCACTCACATGCCTAGGCGAAAATGTGTGAGGAGAATGAGATTTGTGGAAGCGAAAGAAATATGTAAGGACCGCGACGCTTGGCGCTCCGTCCTCTCTGACTACTCCGTTAGGGATATAGCCTGAAGATAGTATGTATATATCTATGTAGCATAATTTACAGATGAAAAATTGACGAAAGAAATACATATGTATCTAATTTATTTAACATTTTGCAACTTTGAATGGTTTTCATTGAAATTTTCTACATGTCATGTATATCAACGATTGACTAATTGCGGATTTCATCGTTATTATTATCAAGATTCGAAATAATTAACACTTAAATTTTACTCAAACCTGAGTCGGTTTCTAAAACCTTTCTTACTTGTCGATGAAATGATATCTTTCTGTCTATTAAACATTTTACTTTGGATGAAACTGTTGTTGACTAAACAATTATATTAGAAATGTCTAATTCCTTTCCTAAAAGCATGTACAAACTAAGCATCCGTTAGATGATTTATGGTATAGATTGTTCGTTTGCTACAATAGAGGTAGACAAGAGGGCAAATATTATGTAATAATACTCTATAAAACTTTATTTAATATTATTAGTACCTAGCCTTTATTTCGATGGTCTGGACAGGTTTAACAACTGATTAAATTCAACAGAAGCAGTTACGTGTGTAATACACATACCTATTACTCGTGTGCTTACAAAAGGTTGAATTAATTACTTGTGTCAATAACGCACAATTAAAGTTTGTAGCCTAATGATGCAAAAGGGATGATTCGATCTGCAACATTAATTAATTAAAGCTGTGTGATGATGACGACGGTTCCAAATCGATTCTCTCCGTAAGTCCACTCCTTTGTTGTAAAGATACTAATAAAAAAGTCTCATGCGAGTTGAAATGTATGTATGTTGTATAGACAATTATTAGGAAATCTATTAATCTATACTTTGTAGTGTTACATAAAAATATCTACATTTCTGGGAACAAATTTGTTTGAAACAAGATGACTTTTCTGTCGACCTATTGCATCTTTTTTACTTTAGTGTACAACTTTTAGATAAGGTAATTTATTTAAAATATACATACATCGCAGTCGATTAGTGTCTCTCAGAACAGGAATTTCTATTATCTATTTATATTATATCTATTATATTCCTTCGATATGTCTTCTTACATAGTTGCTGCTCCATCTGGCATCAAATTTCTCCGTAGTTTCCTTTTCGTAAACTAAATATTGTTGATTTCACTACAATCATAATCTGTATAACGTAACCAACATACACTTATACACTCATTCCTATTCCTCTAACATTAGAGAAGATAAGTTCCAAACACAATGCGAGGAATATCCGACACCGATTTTAAATATTATTGATATTGACGTAACATTTTGAGTACGGTTTCAAAGGTTACCTCGATATTTTCAAGGTTTATAAATAGCCACTTGTATTGATCGATAAATAAAAGCTTTTAATATTTTAACAGAAATGGATGAACTGTATCAGCAAATCGTTCTTTCAATAAGTGCTGTCCGTAATGAAATATTTTATATAAATACAAATCAATTGCCCTCTTGGTGTGGCGGTTAACGTGTCCTGAGAGATTCAGGTTCGTTTCCAGATACATCAATAATTCAGAATTGGGTGCTTTTCCAGTAACATGATATTCATAGCACAATTACAATTTTTTGTTTTTTCCTGCAATACGATCTTAAATTATTAGTTAGATACAGTTGTAAATTATTACATTATTATACAATTGATGTAATTGTCTGGAATATTTACAATTTAAATTTATTAAAAGTTTTACTTAACAAAACTTATAAATAAACTCGGCTAACTCAATTTATTATGTGATACTTGACCAAAGCATCACTTGTACTATGAGTAATCACATAACGAACTTATGAAGCACCCAAAAGCAATCAGTACCTAAGAAAATTTTGTGTCCCAAGAAATTTTGGAAAGTCTATTTTCCTTTTTTCTGCAGAAATCGAACCCAGGATGCTCGGCTTTGAAGGCAGATGCACTAACCACTACATATACAAACCAACATAGATCGTATATATTTACCTTTGTACCAATATTGTTATACATTTGTATATTGTTTACAAACCAATATTGATGTCTCTCGTCTAATAAGTTTAAATGAAAAGTTAATATTGATTATTAATTTATTAGTTAAATACTATTTTAAAAGATCGTCTTGGCTTTATTACCACTTCTCTACCACAATAAAACAGTAACAGAGCCATATTGAAGAGACGTACTTTTGAACAAATAATGATTTCTAATTCTGCGTCCAAAAGAAACATTATTAGAATATTTTACATCAAAACATTCTTTAATGGATTTCAATACAATCGCACTAATCGAAAAACTAGGGTCCTACTTACTTAATAAAGTATATACAAGTATTTATCATTATGATGGGGTCTCTTAACCCTTAATACATTTTTTTCGTACACCAGGCAGACGAAACCGACGGCAAAAGGGAGGTGTTTTATAAAGTAGCTATTGTGTTAATCTGTGCTTTAGTCTAAGTTAAACTTTGTTTAATTATGAGAACGAAAATTGTACAGAAATAGACGAAAATCCTCTCAGCATGTAAACAGGATAACCCGAAATTGAACAAGCGGATTACATGGTGGTAATTACGAAATACATCTATCCATCTCTAACAGGAATTCTCAATTTTAATTATTGTTACGAACAATAAACAACAATGTGAAGCAAAATTACAAAGTTAAAAGTTATAATTAAATTAAAATGATAAACACATGTTTATTTTCACTTAAAGGCTGTGAAGGAGTGTAATATTTTAGACCCTAGAATAATTTTAAGTGTAATATTTTATGAAATAAGGGGAGGACATACGATTAGTTAGTACTAACTTATGAATCAAGATTACTGCTGATAAGTGACAACCCTGTTAAATAAATACACCACTATTTATTTTAGTGCATTGGTGCAACTACAAAAAAAAAGGTATGTAGTTCAAATTCCTATTCACATTTTCTTTGTTGAATCTATAGAAATAGATACTTAAACCTCTAGACTGCGCAGCCTAATTTAAAATTATTTGTTTCATAAAATTACTTGGGCTGATATCAGATCCAGGACACTCGGATTGGAAAGGTTTGAAACTCAGAGTTATTGACTCTTTTGGTATCAACGGACCAGACAAATTAGTTTAAATTGGATCTTCATTATTTAATGTTTCTATAAATGAAACGGTTTCCTACAGTACGAGAGTAACCTATTTACGAAACTAAAGTAAAGTAGAATATCTGAATGCGAAATCATTGTAGGGTAGAATAAGAATACTCGAGTGTTCAAATGAATGCAGTCTTCTGGGAGACTGCTATGCATTTTGCTGCAATCAACGGCTGCGTCTTGCGCCTTTTCATCTTACATTGAAGCACGCCTCTTTCTCAGGATAAAGCGGCATTTCCACTACTATAATTCAAAAAAATAATTATTATTTTCTTTTCTATGAAGTACATATCTAATATTATCGTGGACAACAATACAATTTTATTCATTATTCTATAATTTCTAAATCCGGAATAATATAGGTTTATGTCTCTAGAAATTCATGCGGATCTATTGACGAGTAAAATATTATCAATCTCAAAGAGTGATGATAGGGGTAACTTCTATTTTCGCAATATCTTTATAAAACGGTATTAGACATGGCTTACCTATTTCCTATTTTAAATATTTGTATTAAAAAATAGCGAAATAAATTAAGAAAAGTAATGAATCGCGAAAAAACTAATTTGTTATTTGTAAAAAAAAAACAATAGTAAAATTATTTAGGTAAATATTTACTTGGTGAAAAGTTTTAAATAGTTCTAAATGAAATTATAATACATTTTTTATTATACGTTTGTTTGATTACGTAAATTTTTGATTTTAATATTATTTTAACAAATCCTACACTAGTGTGAATACTGCACAAAATGCAAAGTTCGCAATCAGAGTGCGTTTTATAGTAGCAGCGACACGAGGGATAGAAAAAACGATTTCTATAGACGCGCCTCCAACACTCGAGCAAAGATCTGAGTAAAAGTTTTATTTCCTTCTTTTCACTGTAACGATAAATGTAAATCTTTAAGTTCGCGTTGATTAAATTCCAAATGGAATCCTAGAAGGGAGTGGCAGGATTTTTACCCTGTAAGTAATTGTGTACCGATACTATAGGGGTTGCAATATGTATCTCTTCGTTACATGATGATGATTATGGAATAATACTGCGAAATATTTGGTAGATTGTATATTGGTACTTATTACAGCGTGTTTAACGCCTTAGCGCATACGCCATAACGCCATAACGCATAGTGTTCGTTCACATCTAATAATTAGGTAATCTTATTTTACAACCTACTAACTTTTGCCCGCGACTTTGTCCGTACGGTAGTGGCTTACAACAAAGGGGATAACTTTAAAATTTTCTCCATGAAAAAATACACGTGCCAACTTTCATGGTGATCGGTCAAACGGTGTTGAGGTTTGGCGATTACATACATAAAACATCCATTTTTATATATACTGAAAATGTATTTGACTGCCTCGTTGGCGCAGTGGCATATGCATCTGCATTCCAAGCTAAGGTCCCGACTTCGATCACCGGTTAGGTCAATTTAGGAAACAAACTTTTCAAAATTTGCTTGGAGTCTGTGTGTTACTGGGAACTCCTCCAGAGTTCGTTGTGTGGTACCCATAGTACAAACTTACTGCTTAGTTTGGGGTCACACAATCTGTGTAATTGTCTGGTGTATTATACATTATTATTTAAAATATGTATTTACGTGACAATATTCTGATCTTATTGCAACAGGACATTTATTTCACTGATGGCTATATGTCATATATTTTTTTTGTGGCGGAGGGGGGAAACAAGCAAGCGAGTCATCTGATGGAAAATGATCACCGGCGTTCATGGACACCCGCAATATCCAGAGAATAACGGGCGCGTTGCAGGCCTTTCAGGAAAGAGTAGGGTCCTACTTATAGTATATAGTATAGACAAATACTTTTAGACTGATCTGACACTATCCGTGAGATATCCATAAAATTAGTCCCGCTATCTCCTCTGTGATTTCCTTATGAGTTAGTGTCCATCTAATGACATCCAAAAGTGAACCGTTAAAACTAACCAATCTGTACCGTTATAAACACCGGTATGAAAAGAAGAATGATGAGAGTTAAGGAAGTGAAAGAAGTATGTAAGGACCGCGAAGCTTGGCCCTCCGTCCTCTCTGACTACCCCGTTGGCGATACAGCGTAAATATATGTACGTATGAAAGGAAAAAAGCAATATTATAAGAAAACTTAGCGGTCATACTTCACAAAGGTCGACTCTTTATTAATTTGCTAGGCTTACTGTTAAAGTAATAATGAGAATTCCAGGAAGCGCTTAATTGTGAAGTCTAATATTTTGTGTTTTTCAATGGTAATTACCTGCTAATATTTTTAACGTCAAGGAATTTTAATTTAATTCTTTATATAAAATAGATAGGTAGGTGGTACAATACTAAAATATTAATAACATTTACGGAGAAGGGCAAACGAGCAAGTCACCTGATGGAAAGTGATCACCGAATTGTATAATATTTATCCTTAATAGGTACTTTAAAGTTTGTTACATATAATTTGTCTCAGTTTCAGATAAAATAATGGATGGAGAAATTAAGGGAACAAACAGACAGAACGTGATCACAAAGTTTTCACTTGCGTTTTTAAGTATTATGCAAAAAAATTACATTGATGATCAGTAATACCGACTGTATTACTGATCATCATTCATTTTTATTTTATATTTTTAGATTATATTGACAGATCGTTTGTATGCGCAGAACTTTTAGCGCTCTGTCTGCTCAAAGCCTAAGAAACTTGAGGCATTCCTCTCATTCATGATATTGTTATAGAACAAAGCGTAACAGAACTGCGCCAGTACGCGTCGCTCGAAAATATTATCCAGTAATTTATTAGCTTTTTATATTAATTTTGATATTAGCGACATTCAATAACGAAAGAATATGAAATATAAGCTTTTGAAGGCTAATGCTAAAATGAGAGACTGTCAATTAATAGGGCTCACAGCGGGGTATCTGCACAAATTAATCCTAAAAGATCAGACAAAATGTATTATTATTTATGTCATCTAATAAGTAAAATGCTGTTTAAGTAAAACATATAAGCAATAATAAGTACCTAAAATGTCGATCTGGGATAGACAGAAAAAACATACGAGGCCACCTGCCTTATACATGCCACCTGCTTATCTTCCAGTGCAAGTTGTAGAAGTGTGCCTAAATAAAAGTTGCCAAAAGAATAGAGCTTGAAGATGGACTCACAACCCGCTACCATTTGTTATACGTTTTACCATCTGTGAGTCAAAACATTTATTTGTGACAATGGTGTTAAGGCGCTATCAGTATATTACATAGGCGGTACTACATTGGTACATTATAGGTACATTGTGTCTGTAATTAACGGGAATGAGTGTATCTATATTTTTATATCATAAAGTAGTCTGTTATCTCATTGAGAATATAGCGGAATTGATTTTGCTCAGAAATAAAAGTAATAACCATATTATTTACTTCAATTACATACGGCCGTGGGAGCTAATGTCCAGCAGAAGTGGCAGAAGAAATCTTCTCATAATTATTATAACAATGCTTCGACTATCAATAGAGGGGCTCCGGTTTGTTATGCGTCAAGGACGACCACAAGCGCGAGAATTTTTTTAGGTAAAAATCCTGAATAAATCTCTCTCACCTTTAAGGGCCTAAAAAGTACCTTTTGCAGGTTTCTCCCACGTTATAAAAACGGATAAAAATGGTTTTTAACCTCCTGTATTAACCGGCATTAAATCGGTATTAACCGGTATTCACTGAAGAATAAACGTTAAGGTATTTTTAAACTTTATTGATCTGTTCTTTTTAAACCGGTTCCACGTAAGAAGGAGATGAATGAAAGGAGTCCACTAATCCATCCAGTGGACTCCTTGCGGATGGATCAGCTCGAACGAGGCAATATACTCTCTTACAACTACCGTCATATTGCAGCAGCTGGATTAACAGTTTATCGTGCCTTCCAAAATACGGATACGATATGGACTAGATTTCAGATTCTTTCACAGATTCTTTTCTCAATGACCGTATCGAACACGAAGTATGTAAGTATTTACTATTTAGGGTGACTCGTTGCCACACTCACTTTACATGGGAGGTGTTTCTAATTATGAGATTATAATCTACAATAATGTTGTTCAACCATATGGTGATATTTTATTAGAAAAATAAACATCTTTACCTACCCATTGAAGATAAATTATGAATTAATTCTAATCATACAAAAGTCACAATCAGTGTACCAGTATAAGTACATATCTACCGTGAACGTGCAAATTATTTCTTTCAACACAGAAAGTAACTCTAATCACGATCACGACGTATTATAACAACAATTAAGCGGAATTTAACTCCTTCGTTAATTTACACACTTCGTATCTCGCTTGTACTACTGTAACTAAATCTTGATTAATGAGACACGTTTTGAAATCGTTTCTTATGCAAATTATTACGTGAATTAGATTCCTGGAAAAGTGTTTATTTGTACCTGAATGTTAATATAATCGTTGTATTCGATTTTAGCAACGAATGACCGATGCTCAGGTGTTGTTAAAATTCCTGTCTAAATGTTACAATCCTAAATATTGACACAATACTGTCGCTTTTATTCGTGATTTTGAACGGTAGTTTTAGAAAATGTTCATTTAAGAACTTGGACCAAGAATGGAAATGGACGGAGTATTTGCTCTAAGAGTGTGTCCGTTTTTTACTGATTGACTTTCTGGACTTTTACTAATGTGCGTATCGAGGTAAAAGTCACACATTTTTAGTTTTTGAATACTGTAATAGTAGCATTAGTAGACAATGTGAATATATCTAACACTGCCAAAATGGCAATCCACAATGTGGTGTTGGTGCCAACTTTATTGTACGGTAGTGAGGCCTGGATATGCCTGAAATCGAGTGAAAGTATGGTAAATGCAGTAGAAATGCGATCTCTTAGAAAGATGTGGGGTGTCACTCTTGCGGACAGAATAAACAAAGAAGAGTTACGCAATATGCACGATAGTGTTATCATAAAATTAAAAAAGGAATGCTTAGATGGTTCGGACACATATAAAGAATGAGTGATGAAAGACTGACGAAGAAAATATACACAGCGAAAGTGAGTGGTAAAAGAAGCCAAGGAAGACCAAGGCTGACTTATGAACATCAAATAGCCTAAGTGTGTAGCCTAAGCCATATCTAGGCGAAAATGTGTGAGGAGAATGATGAGATTTGAGGAAGCGAAAGAAGTATGTAAGAACCGCGACGCTTGGCGCTCCGTCCTCTCTGACTACCCCGTTAGGGATATAGCGTGAAGATATGTATGTATATATGTATGTAATAGTAGCCAAAATACTTAAAATTTACGAGTATTCTGTAAATAAATTATTTCAGTAACGTACATGAAGTCATTCATTCGCTGACACGAATTACACTGACGAGTGTGAGGTTGCCAACTTACTATCTAACTGTTATACTAGTGGTTACACTCAATGAGATAGAAAGAAACACGAAAATTGGTTTGACAATCGCTGTATGTCAAACGAGTTTTCATTTGAATAATAATAAGTTGCCACTCTTAAGCGGTAACGTCAATTATGTTTCATGGTCCCAGGTCAAGAATTACACGAGGTAACGAAAGCGCCTTTTCATTATACATATGTCTATTCTTCAATGAATGTTCGTTTTCACCCATGTTGACATCCTAGAAAAACGAAAAGCCTTTACTAGTTCGCTGATGAGATCGTGGAATTTTCTGAGGACACTTCGTTGAGAAGAGAAACACGTATTGATCAATTGAAACCAGGCAGAAGATAGCTAAAAATATAAGTAAATATGTATATATACGAATTTCTTAATCCTAATTATTACAACAAAATAAAGTTGTCAAGTTGTTGTTTAAGAATGTCATCAAGAAAGACTGATATTTCGAGTAGCGGTATTTTTAGCTGTTAAGACTGATTTATCTTCATAAGAACCTCTTCTTGATAAAGAATAGATAGATAAGTAAAGTTTTAAAAGAATTATTGTTTTGTTACATGAATAAAAGTTTGTTTAGAATAAGATTCATTTGAAGCTCCTAATTCCTAGAGTTGAAGGCATAAAAGCTTTTCAATAAAGATACTTTATAAAAATATAGATAAAGAAAAACTTAAGACAATATTCACGTAAAATGAATTTAAAAAAAATTTTTTTTTTCATTTTTACATTTAATTCCAAATAATAATATTTTATAGTAATGCCATTATATAAAAGTAAATAAATAAACGGTTTTAACTCAAATTGAATCAATCAAATTCTTCAAGCTCATTCTAAAACAGTAACTTAAACTTTTCAATTTTCTTCTCGATGTGTGGAATCGGATAAGAATTTTGAATGTAGGTAGACTAGTTTTAATGTATGTTCTGTTTAGTTACTTGCGTAAAATCCCATGATTTTATGATAACAGAAATCTGTCAATACTTACTACAAAACTAGGAATCTGTTTGAATAATACCGGTTATAAAGGTTTTTAACGGTTGCGCGTGAAGTTTTCGTTCGAAAACAAACAGTAACGATTTTGCTCTATAACTGAAATAAACCGACACGCCTATTATGTAACTTGCAGTCAGCATGTGACAGCCAATATCGCGTAATATCTGCTGTCAAAACGAGAATTTGCGTAATGTAATATGTACAGTGGCGCTAATTCTACCGCAAAAAGTGCATTTTAACGTCAAAGAATAATAGATACGCAATTGTCATACATGATACCAATTTTTTATTACAGTTAGTTACCGGTCGCGCAGTGGTCGCGTGGCTGTCGCTGCCTGCAAAGTTTTAGGTAATAACCCCGCGGTTTAACTTGAACGCGGCGAGTATCCGTAACCAGTGGATAATTTTTTGTCCACTATTAAATTTCAAAGCTGTCATCCTGACAATGACGTCTGCCATGCAGTTTACAAACGTCTCGCAACTGTTCGGACTTGGCTGTCGCTGATAGAATTAGTTTTTTGATAGACTACTTTCGAATAGTTAAAGAGAAATCGAAGTCGATTTTGAGCAGAAAAATTATCTACAATTGCGGCAGCTAAGTTCGAACCGTCGCGTAGCGTCGGGACTTGGAAGACATATCTAGGCATTGTCATTCATTTATTACTTTTTGTTGGTCCAATAGTCGTGAAAATGATTGCCTAAAGAACTAAAAAGCCCTAAAAGAAATGGATTGTACACGATATTGACTTATAACCTAAATTGCGGTTTTTTTTGTACCTTTTGAAGTTTTAAAGTATAATCATTAATCACGTATTAATTAAGTAGTTACTAATGTAAAGAACAATAATGATAATTTATAAGTAGATATAATAGGTATGCTTAGGGATTTTGTGCAAGCGCGAAAAAAATGGGAAAATATGTGAAAGTCCATTTTTCGTTTTCTTCTAAGAAGTTGTTTTTAACCACAGTAACGCCTACAATTATATACACAGAAGGAGTATTAGAGATTTGGGTATCAGATATGAACTTTAAATTACAAAAGTTTATACGAGTGTAAGTTAGTAAATTTAAGCGAATTCTAATCTGGCGCTTTGCCTGCTGTCGCGTCACGCTCGCTCGTCGTGGTAAAAGTACAGACCTAACATAAACTAATCAAAAAGAGTATTCACTATTCATATAGAAGCACAAAATTCATAATATCTTAAAAAATGTAAACTTGTAAAGTGACACTTTAAGTCTTGAATACTTGCAGCGAATGCCATTTGTTATAAATATATTGTTATGTCGCATAATTTTACAAAAGAATTTCTCTAGTTTACCCAACGCGAAGCAATTTAAGCAGCCTGTATTTGTCATCACAAATGGCTTCCAAGTAATTATTATAACCTTTATTACATTTACATCACATTAAAGTTTCAATAATTAAAACTCATATAACAACTAATAATATACATAGTTCATAGTTGTGTTGCTGCTAAGGTGCACGTCTTGTTAGTTTCTTTGAGTGATTCTCAACCTTTTTCACTTGATTCTGTAATTTTTTTCTCGCATTACTATCCATTTTTTGTTTTATTTCTACAAGCCATGTTCTCTTGTGCACGCTGTCATTCCGATGCCACTGACAGTACGCGTAAACGTCGGTTCAACTTTCCGTGTGCTGGAATGTGCTGAAACAGAACTCAGCTATAGAAAGCTAGGTGACCGAAAGAATGTCTGGCGTCGTCATGAATGTAAATCTCGCATGTCACCATCAATCAAACAGGACCAACCGTTTGTGGGACAAGATAGAAATATGCAAGGAACCTTATCCAGGATTATGAAACAGCCCTTGGCAGTACTGGTAGAAGGTGTGACATCTATCAAATCCGATCTTTCGAACCTTAAGAATTCTATTGAACTGGTGCATGAATTGATCAGCAATTTTACTGCAAATTTTAAAGTAATGGACTAAAGGATTAAGAAAATAGAGGAAATTGCTAATACTATTCCAATATTTCAGGCAGAACTGGCTAGAATTGAGGATGAAATACGTCTAAAGGATCAATGATCACATGTTAACAATGTGGAAGTGAAAGAAGTTCCGTTGAAAAAGAATGAAAATTTATACGAAATAGTTACAAACATTAGTAATATAATAAATCAACCAATTCGGAAGGAATATATGTTACATTACTAGAGTGCCAAGTCGAGAATCGAACGCTAAAAAGAAAGTCTATTATAATGGCTTTGAACTGTAGATACACTAAAGAGAATTTTTTAGCTGCAGCGAGAAAATCTAAAAATTTAAACTTACAAGCTTTAAGATTCCCAGACGATGAGCGTGTTATCATAAACGACCATGTAACTTTATTTAACAAAACACTTTTGGCCAAAGCCAAAGCTAAACTACTCTAGCTAAAGAAAAAAAATTTCGATACATATGGATAAAACATTGCAAAATTTTAGCAAGGAAGTCAGATACTTCACAAACGTTTCTCATAAAATCGGAGAAAGATCTTCAAAAAATTAATTAAATCTCTTATATTTTCCTTATTTATATAAATTATTATTGTTTAATTTCATTGTAACTTGTATACATATTGATAAGTCGACTCATGTCTGTGGATTGGGAACCATTGACTATAGTAAGTACATTCGTCAATGTAATAATTTAATTTCGCTTGTTGCTACAGTTTTCATACGATTAATATCTCTGGGTATCGGTCATATTCATTCTCAATTCAATCTTACGAGTATATATTTAAAGTTCATCTTATTTTATTTTTTCACTGAGTTGTGGAAAAAATTGCTTATAAAGTTCACGCTTAATTTATCATTGAAGGTGTTAGTGTGGTAGAGCCATGCAGCATCGCAGCACGAATTGGGCTGGCTCGCCCGGTGAAATGCCACCCTCTCACAGAATATCGACGTGAAATAACAGTATTGCTGTTGTGTTTTGTTCGGTGAGTAAGAGTTCCGGTAGCCCATTCACGAAATACACGTGTAATAATACACGAAATGGTAGTTATTCATCTAAATTTATTTTATCATCTTCAAAGTATGCTCCTTTAGAAACGATACACTTACGCCAACGAATAATCCAATCATCAAAATATTTTTAAACGCTTTTTCCGGAATTGAGTGCAGTGCTCGCCGCGAATTCTCCTTTATGTCTTCTACCGAATGAAAACGGGTGCCACGAAGTGGTAATCTGAGTTTAGGAAAAAGAAAGAAGTCAGCTGGAGCCACATCTGGTGAATAAGGTGGTTGCTCAATGGTATTTGTTGAGTTTTTGGTCAAAAATTCGTTCACAATGATGGCCTTATGCGAAGGTGCATTATCGTGGTGCAAAATTCAAGAAGTTTCTTTTCACAAATCTGGCCTTTTTCGTCAAATTTGCTCTCTTAAACGCAGCATAACGCCCAAATAATATTCTTTATTTACCGTTTGACCTTCCGGCAAGAACGCACAACACCGCGATAGTTAAAGAAAACAGTCAACATGACATTGACATTTGATCGACTTTGGGGTGATTTTTTCGGTTTCGGTTCAGTTGGAAGGCGCCACTCCGAAGCTTGTTGACTAGTTTGCATGTCGAACTCGTAAACCCACGTCGCGTCACCAGTAACAATGCGTTTCATGAATGTCGGGTCGAAATTGACTCGTTCTAGCATGTCCTCAGCGACTCTTAATGCGATTGTGTTTTTGAAGAAAATTCAAGTCTTTTGGGACTAGCCGAGCGGCAACATGTTTCATACCCAAGTGATCATTTAAAATGGTACGGATCGACTCGTGAGTCTCTGAAAGTTCGGTGGCTATCTCTCTCAAACTTAAATGAGCATTTTCAGTCATTATTTCCTTCACTTTTGCGATGTTAACTACAAGACCTACCAGAGCGAGGCGAACCTTCCATCACATCTCGACCGCTTTTCAACGCTTGTACCACTCATAAGCACGTGTTTTTGATAAAATCGATTCACTGTAAGCCTTCTGTAACATTTTCGATGACTCCGAACACAAAATTCCATTCATTGGCGATGCAAAATTTAAGACAAACTCTTTATTTGATATTTTTGTCCATTATGAAATTCGCAATATACACTAGAATGATATAACTAAAAACAACACTGTATTTAATCTAAATAATAGATGCAACTCAAACTCCGCGCCAAAATGGAAAACAGTTGTGCCAATCTAACAACAACAAAAAGAACAAAAAATTGAATTTGGAACCATAAATAAATCATTCATTCCCGATACTTTCTTGACTGAATGTATGTTCAAATGTATAATTACGCTTTATTTGAAAGTAATTGCTTTTGTAACTTATATCCTAAATTTAATACTTTATACAGCACAATTCTATGTGAACATAAGTTACACTATAGGCACATCTTTCCGTTTCAGATTATGTCTAATTATTATTGTAATTTTTTCACATATCTATTCTATAACTATTTGACCTACACATTAGTAGTTTGTTTTTGGAATCTCACGTTTGTCGGGTTCAGCGTTCTGCGGAACAGGGAGTCTTGAAGGAGCACAGAATTGAAATCATCAAATATTCATACACTTCATAATTATGATTTATTATTTTCTTACCTGAGAGTGATTACTGAATTTTTTCCATTAATCGTAAATTGTATATATTCGCGATGTTGGTTTTTTTTTATGTAATATAATATATTACGCTATTTTTTGTTGGATGCTATGTTTCCGCTGATATTGTATCATTCATTCCCAATTATTACCTATATATTATCTCAACGATTAAAAAAAACTATTCTGAGTTGACCGTCTTGTTTAAATTAAACAAAAATACACACAGTGACCTGTTGGAAAATTGCTTCTTGTGTGCGTGTTGTGGATTTTGTACCGAATACTGTCTAAGCTACAGTTTGTTTTATATGTCAATGTATTTAAATGATTATATTATTAATTGTTTTTAAAAATGTCTTCCATACTTAGCATATATTATCAAAATGCTCGAGGTCTACGTACTAAAACTACAACTTTTAAAAGAAATTTGTCTCTAAATAACTATCATATTGTTTCTATAACCGAGACATGGTTGATAGATGGCATACATGATTAAGAACTATTTGATGACCGTTATTTAGTTTTTCGGCGTGATAGAAACTATGGAACTAAAAAGCAGAAGTATGGTGGTGGGGTAATTATAGCTGTTCACAGGAGTTTGACTGTAACCGAACGTCCTGCTTGGCGCTCGTCAGTTGAAGACATTTGGGTTTCTGTCCAATTAGGAACTAATTCCCGTAGAACATCAGTTATTGTTCATCTGTGTACATTGTATCTTTGCAAAGAAAATATTGGTAATTCGTTTAATGTTCAATTGGAGAATTTCTCAGATAAATTGTCTGAAACTACAATCAGATTTAAATAATTTTGAAAAATATTGCATCACCAACAAATTAGTTTTAAATGTTTCTAAATGTTTTTCAATTACGTTTTCTAGAAGAATCAATTTAATAAATTATAATTATTCACTTTTAAATCAAACCTTAACTAAAGTAAACCAAGTAAGAGATCTGGGGCTAATTCAGGACATGAAATTAATTTTCGACGACCACATTGACGTTGTAGTTAAAAAAGCGTCAAAAAAACTGGACTTTATTATAAGATCAACTAGATCTTTTAATAATCTTAAACCTATAAAGATGTTATATTTTTCTTATGAGCGTAATATCCTTGAGTAAGCCTCACAAGTGTGGAAACCGCAGTACAAAATCTACATTGCACGAGTAAAATCTATACAGAGGCGATTTCTTAGATATCTACAATTTAAAAGTAACGGTCGAGATCACGGCTATGAAAATAGAAGTAAAAAATACCAATTCTTGCCTCTAGAAAAGAGACGTAATGTAGCTGATTTTGTTTATTTCTTAAAAATAGCTGTCAAAAATAGAGTGCCCCGACCTCTTCAATAAAATTAACGTAAGAATTCCAACGACTATTCTCAGGAACATTCCACCACTAAATGTTATACTCGTATTGTATTGTAACGATTTGACCTATAATCATCCAGAGATAGACGTATTCAATTCAAGCCCATTTATGATCAATTACTGATTCCTTTTTACTGATTCCTTCTTTGGTTCCTAGTCTACAGGCTTTGGCTAAGCCATTGTACTATGTTGAGAGCGTTGCATGTTAGTTCATTAGTATTTTCATGTTTATTTTTACCTAACTTCACATCAAATATATTATGTCAGTGAATACCTATAATTGACATTGTATCTTATACTGTTTATAATTACTGTATCTGTTATATTTTTGTATGCTGTTGGTGTTCCAAATAAACAAAAAAAAAAAATATGAAGTTATAAACAAAATTGTATTGTCAAAACTATCTTTTAAGTTTACAATATTTTTATTGCAGAGACTATTAATTTTGAACTACATGTCATTTAACCTAGTCGAAATATGTCGCATACCTACGCGAAAATCTGTGAGGGGAATGAGATTTGAGGAAGCGAAAGAAGTATGTAAGGACCGCAACGCTTGGCGCTCCATCCTCTCTGACTACCCCGTTAGCGATACGGCGTGAAGATATGTATGAATGTATGGCATTAACATCATAAGTATGGAATTGATAGAGAACCATTAATTTTAAATATTGTGAATTGCAGTGAAAATTGCTATTCTATTTCACTCCATTGTATGACATTACAATATGGTGTACTCTAAAATATTCACTGTTTTAACTGTCAAAAAATGTGGAACGCTTCACGATTTTGCGTGTCATCCTTGCGCAGGGGCCATGCTAATCTTCTCTGTATCGTTCCAATTTTAGTATATGTACTGCCGAAGCAAGTACATTTTGTAATAAGTATTAATTGTATATATACTACATGTAACAAACATATCACATGTGCGATTTATGCTCTCTTCAGTTTAGTAATGATTAGGATCATATACATTAAATTATACCAATTGTAGAACGACAAGGGAAAAAGTAATAAATACGTAGAATATTATTAATAGTGATTTATTGTTCAATGTTTTATTATTTTCAAATAATTTTTTAAAATTAGTACTTGAATAAATTAATTGAAGTTACTGCCATCTAGACATTTTTATATGAAGTAGTTAGTATCATAGCATTATTGCATGCATGTTAGGTAACCCACAGAGTGTTACAGTTACAAATAATTTCGATAGATGGCAGTTAACTAAGTAATTTCATTGAAATATAATTTGTTAAACTATTGAGAACTACCAGTAGATGTAGCAATTTCAGCTATATTTTCTTTTGTATTAGCACAGATTAATTAGTTACTAACGTAAAGTAATAGTATGTATTTAATACATACAATAAAATAAAATTTTAAAACCCCTGGTTGGCTGTATCCTCGATACAGTCGTAAGTTTTACGTTGATACGTCTATGTGTAAGAGGATATTTGGGTACCTAATTGGAAGAACAACACAAAATAATGTTTTTTTTTTATGGCATGGCGCACAGTTTAGCGCATTTGCCAATGTCGCGTATCAATAAATAAAATCCAATGAACTCTCTTTAGTCATTGATAGAATCACAAGTTTAGTTTTTTCTTATCGTAAAACTCCTCCAGTAAATTGATAGTAGGCTTTAGTGAAGTTATAAAGGACTTCTTGATAGAGCGCGAGAACTTCAGCTCACATGTTTATTTAGATCTACGCCATTCTTTACACTTACACAGAACTTTAAATATACTAGCTGTCACTTTTATACTTTAAAACTCCCAAAAATGGAAAAAAATAGAAAATCTGAACAAAATGTCAACCTCACGTCTCCTGTTCCCGCTAAAAAGTCGGAATTAATGTTTCAAACTGAGTTTATCGGCTATTAATATGGGCATAGAAAGATATCTGACTTATCTATTAATGATACAGAGTTTATTTCAATTTGAGTTTTTTAAGCACGGTCTATGATACGAAAAATATGAAATATAACAAAATAAATTAATAAGTTCACTGAAAACAAAATTAATTAGCATCTACTATACATTTACTAACCTTTGTAAATTGTATATAGTTCAATACTTAACGTAAAAACGGTTAAGCTTTAGATTGCTTCACACTTAATAAAAAGATAGTCACTACACGATAGATAATTTTGTAATTTCTATATCAAGTTGCAACTACTACGTGTTTCATCACTTGCATACTGTTCATTGTTTTTCTATTATGAGGAACGGGGACGACACTCACTGCAAATATTTAAGATTTTTAAGTTTACATCACGAAGTCCAATTTTGTAATATATTATTTTCGTTAACTTTATAACTGAAAATTTTATGCGCTGCTTTTTACATTATTAGTGAACTTAATACAGAACGGAATCCGCCCTATATATTCTCTTTGGGTAAATTAGGTAAGTACATAAACCACAACGCGCGAGCCGAGCGATCGAAGCGAGCGTGCCGCGGCAGCGGCAGATGAAGCGCCAGAACGAAATTCGCTATATGAGGACACTCTCTTTGGGTAGGTTACATTAGGTAAGTGTATAAACCACAATGGGCGAGCCGAGCGAGCAAAGCGAGCGTGCTGCAGCAGCGGCCGGCGAAGCGCCAGAACAGAATCCGCCTTATAAGAACACTCTTTTTGGGTAAGTTAGGTTAGGTAAGTGTATAAACCACAACGCGCACGCCGAGCGAGTGAAGCGAGCGTGCCTGGGCAGCGGTCGGTGAAGCGCCAGAACAGAACTTGCTTTATAAGAATACTTTAAAAATTTTACTTCGCTTATTCACGAAATATTAAAAACAAATTCCTCGTAAGTGGCTAGGCCTCGGACTAAGGTTCTCGGTCCGAGGCTGAGGCTGTTAACATAATTGTGATTATTTTGATACATTAAAAAAACTTAAGTATAATTATATTTTTGTCGGTTTTATGCCATTATTTATAAAGTTACGTACAAACTTAAAAATTACAAATTAAAATGTAATTTTAGATATAATGTTTAAAAAGTGTTAAATCTTGACGAAAGAAGTTTTGAAATTCGAGAACTTATTAGAAATACCTTTTTTAGTAACCGTGTCATTTAATTATTCATTAACCGTCAATAAAAAAGTAAGCAATTTTATGTATTTTTCAAACATGTTTTAAAAACAAAGTATTGATTTTCGTAATTTACCTCCTCTATCAGTGTTGATACAAGGTATATGTACATTTATATATTGGCAACACTTTTGTCAAATATGTGGCAACAATACAGACGTAATTATCATGATGTTCTGTGGTCTATACAGATATGTTATTTTGTAATTTTGATTTGTGATCTAAAAATGTTTCTATTAAAATAAAGAATATGAAAGACAGTAAACAATAGAACGGTGTATTATTATTATTTATATCAACAATCAGAACGTTAATTACTTATTTTCCTGTTATCCTACAACTCCTCAATCTTCTTCTATGACGGAAGCAGCATAAAGTGCTTCCAAAAAAACTAGTGGCGACATCTAACTATGCTGGACTACACTACTACGAAGGCCAAACACTCGTGTGAAATTTTTTTTTATGGAATGAAATCATCCTGTTTCACACTTGCGGACTTCGTTCACTTATAAACCAACAGATGGCGTAAGTGCATAACCTTTATACGAAATGACTCCTATTACAAACGAAAAAAATCCACGTAAATAAAATGATTGCTTATGCTAAGTTAAGCTAAACAACATTTATTATCTTCGAAAAATACAAAAGCATTGACTACTTACATAATACTTTTCGATAATGCATGGCATCATGGCATAAACATGTTTTCATTTCAGTCCAAAAAATAAAAAAATGTCGCTTTTAGTATGGTATTATCTCCTTCTAATTGTGAAGTCAAAGAAATGTAGTTTATATTGGCTTAAATGGTGACAAAAAATTAAGTAAGTACCTAGTAAAAGAAACACTAATAAAAATAGAATTTAAAATAAGACATTTTTTTTTCAGTTACAATTTTAAAAATAAATACATGGTAATGCCACGAAGGCCAGTATTAACCTACGTCTAGAATGTGTAGGTGTAGGAGTAGTCTTGTTTTACCTACATTCTTCGTAATAACTTCTTAGGGGGGTTGCCACTTCCGTCACACTGTTGCGCGATATCTAGATAAATTAATACGTTATCTCCGGTGCGTTCAGTAGGTGATCCCGGAGCCCTTCGCCAACGCGTCAATGAAACAATCCTAGCCATCGCAGGAGTTTTGGTGAGTAAAAGCACTACATAATCCAGTCTCACTCCCAGGAGACTAGGGTGTTCAGATTTATCCTGTGTTACCAAAAAAAAGAAATCACTATTTGGCACACTACACATATAAATGAAATTTTTCAATGACAATTAAACGAAAAAATTCGGAAATCGTTAATTTGTAGTTACATGACATGAAAAAAATTTTTAACTATTGCTAACTTACACTAGCAATAGGACAATTGACTGCGACGTGTATCGATGTAAGGGGAAATATTTTACGGAACCCTCGATGTGCGAATAAGACTCGCACTTGTCCGGTTTTTTAACATTTTTTAAAGGTAATTTAAATATTTTGTTCAAACATTTTATTTGGTTTCTAAACGGGGCAAAATTTCATACGAACGTTCAACCTTGGCCAAAATGCGGACTCATGCGCCTGTTCGTTTTCTTGTTATGAGGTTGGTCCCATAGTGCTGCGGTGCGTCGCCCGTTTCGATTCCGAACTTGGATTGACAGTTTACACTGCGTGTGTATTGATTCTAGAATAATCAAAAAATATTATACCTAAAGTAGTGAATTTGCAGTAACAGCACGTTATTGCAACACAAGCTAAGTCCTTACATTACTCGGGAAAGCGTGCTTAGAGAACGTTCGTAAACAATGATAAACGAAATGATTTACTGTAAGACATAATGTTGGAACAGTATTGCGAGTGTGGGCAGTCGGAATAAATGTCTGTACATCCTTGTTCTAGCTATTAAAAGCTCTTAGTTAAGGAACAACATGTTTTGCAATATATTTTTTCTATGAGTTTGTTAACTTTAATTAAAGATGAATTAATCTTTAATTACAATAAACCCTTAACTACTAATTGGCCTGGTGATGCGGTGGCAATATTTTGTAAACGTTTCCTAAACAAGTTTTCTAGGCTGAATTCCTGGCCGAAATTGTACTTTTCTCAGGCATAAAAATATAAAATGAAAATAAAAATGTTCTTAGGCTTACTCCACACGATAATAGCATCGATCGAAAGCAGCTGGCAGCGAATTGGCGAGCATTTTCGGTACATAAATTAACCCAGCATTTTAATAGATAGATTCATACATATACGAGAAGTTATGTCTCCTTTTCAATATATATATACAACCCTTCCTTTCCCTCGTATCTAAGAATGCGTTTCTGCTATGCCCGTCCGTCAAATATTCCATGTAGGCGTCATCTTAGATCCCTTTCGAAATTCCCTTTCTTTAATAATGATTTCTATTCTTATTTCTTCACAGCTCATCTTGTTAGCCTGTGGAACTCACTTACGCTTCATGTTTGAGACTCTAAATCACTGAATATTCGAGACTAATTCCGTATCCATTTTTAAAAGAAGAGTCAAAAGTCACTACCTATCCTTGTATTCATGATTTGTTATATTTATGTTAAGTCTTTAAGTTTATAATTTATTCATGTATGTATTAAATACAGTATTAATATCTATGTAGTAGTTTATGTACGTATATATGTAGTTTATATACAGGTATCTATGTATATGTATTTTTATGCTATTATAACACTTTTCCTATCATAGATCTGCTGGAAGAAATTTCATTCTGAACTAAGCAGTACCTTTGCACATAAGTTACCTACGATTTATCTCTTATGTGAATGTATGTGTATAAAAATGAAATGAATAAATAAATAAATTCGTTCGTTTGAACTCGAACTGCTATGGGAGCTGCGAGAATGCCCACGACAGCGTTATGGCTCGCACGACTGTCGCGAGATCTTTTCGAGCTCGATCAAATGATTCTATGTATTGTAGTAATGAAGACAAAAGATATAATGTTTTGTCAATTTTGCTACTGAAAGTGCTCGCACTCTCGGTCGCTGCCGACCGCTAACACTCCCGCGGGGTTATTACTCAAAAATTTGCAGACAGCAACAGCCAAGCGATCATTGTGCGACCGGTGACTAATTGTAATAAAAAATTGGTATTATGAATGAGGATGTAGTCCTCTCTGACTACCCCGTTAGCGATACAGCGTGAGGATATGTATGTATGTATGAATGAGGATTGCTTGTCTATTCTGTGAATTGTGCCACGCCGTAAAATGCACTTTTTGGAATGGATTTAGCGCCACTATACAAATTACATTTTACAAATCTTGTTGCGACAGCCAAATATCGCTCGATATTTGGCTGTCGCATGTTGAATACAGGGGGTTATTCACAAACGTCGGAAACTTTCCGTGGTCGAAAGGCCGATCGTCGGAAAGCATAAATTCAATCCGACGTCTTGGATTTGTGAATACGATTATATATAATATGATATATATATAATACAAATATAATACGATTTTGGATTTTTGAATCGCGTATAGACAAAATCATCGAAAAGTTTTCTGTCTGATACGTAAAGCAGTTTCCGACGTTTATGAATAACCGTCCGCAGGTTAGGTTATAAGCGTGCTGGTGTAAATTGAGCCTTATCTAGGTAGGTACTGAGTGTTTCCCAGTTTGTTAGTATTATACTCATGTACAAGTTTAGTGTTTAGTTAGGAGTCACACAGTAGGTATTGGCTACGTGCTTGGCTACGTGCATGACAATAGCGCCACCTAGCGTGCGCAGCTATTCGGGATTATGTCAAATAATGAGATCCAAATCTTTTATTGTTTTCTAATAAATAAAATAATTAAAAGCTACATAGAAAAATGGCAAATATTGTTAGAGGAATTTGTTAAAAACAGTACTTAGAAAAATTGATATTATTATAAAAACCAGTTTTGAAAGTATAAAACACAGTATAAGCACATATAAGTTTCCAACCTTAAACTGTGATGAAAGGAAATAAATTAGTTTCCTTCACAGTATGTAAGAAATGTTGAAGAGCTACGAAGTAATGGCAATACTTATTTAATCCCAGCCCACATCATTCGTCAAACATCGGTGACATTAACACCCTATAAAACAAGTTTGAACGTAAGTACTCTCATAACTTTAAATGTAATGAAGCTGCGATCGCTTTACTGTACTCCCACCATGCACCCACACATAGCGAATTCTAAATAATTAGACTATTCTTTAAAGTTTAAACTGTGAAAAAGTATTGAAAATAGACAATATTTTATTGAATAGATAAATAAATTAAATAATAACGTGCATCGTAGTACAATAGAACGACAAAAAAGGTCGTAATTTCTTGATAATTAATAGGGAGTACAAAGTGTTCTGTAACATTCTCAGTTTTAAAAATTAACAATTGTTATAAATGATGTGAAAATAACTGATAATCTTACTGCAACATTTTTTTCTAAAACAATTTATAAATTGTAGTATGTCATGACGTTATTGGGGTGGTATGATGATAAAACAATAATGAAGAAAAATATAAGTACTGAGCTTTTGGCCAGATTATTTCAGCGCAGTTTCATTTTAAGGAACTTGACTAGAGGTGTTATGAATTCAAAATTAAGCTTTTTATTCGTAAAATGATAACCCATGCAGTATGCTGCATGGGATGTAATGTACCCACGGAGTAAAACAAAGATAATATACACAATGATGCATACACTTTTGTACATACACACAAACACTAAAACAGGGTACCAATCCCAAAACACCCCTTTTGTTTGACGGTTAATTAAAAATGAAAATAGTATAAATGGATAGTAAATAAATAACAAGTCTCCCTTTATGAACTTTATTATAGGTACTTATGTCTCTCACAAATATCGTGGTATCTAATTGTGTTTTTCCCATTAAGTACAATAGACGTAAGCCTATGTCCATTACAACAACAGTTAGGTACATTTTAATGTCTTGGTCCATAATTGGCGAGAATGAAAATGTATAGAAACTCTGTCAGTCTCAATTTTTTTTAATAGACTATTCAACATATTGGGAAAAAGTTCAATTGAGATATTATAACATAAGAAATAAATAAGGAAATGAAAATTAATAGATAATGGAACGTTCATTAGTTTACATATTTTAGATTGTCATATTTTGTGTATGTATACTTACAAAACAATGTTTGTAAATTAAACAAAATCTATACATCTATATTATACTAAATAAGAATAATGTGTCTGTTTGTGATTTTGAAATAAGGCTTTTTATTATTAAGCTAACATGGTTATTTGCACGTACCTAATAAAAAACCAAACGTTTTTCTATCTATACCTACCTACTTACCTATAAATAGAGATGTAAGTTGACCAAAGCGACGAATGAAACACGACGTCGTTTTACTAATGTGGCGGTCACTTTCCCAAAGATACAGTCACATACGGTCGCATATTTTAAAAACAAGAAAAGTAATAGATTGAGAGATATAATAACATTCAAATAAACGAATTTAATTCTAAAATACGAGTAACTTTTAAAAACGACTGTACTATAACTTCTCGCTATGTGCTTACGTTACATATTGGTCGCTTTTATATTTTACAGTTGAACAATTTTATCGCCACGATTTTACCGTCCACGGTACAATAGGTAAGTAAAATGCATCCCTACTGTATAGCGCTGAAAAAGACGACGTTTTTCAACGTCCATAGCATGCCGTTATGGACGGAAATTTAAAAGCGTCTTCATACAACTGCGTACATTTTGCTTCCCTATTGTACCATAGACGGCAAAATCGTGGCGATAAAAACTATTCAACGGTAAATTATAAAAGCGGCCAATATGAAAGCAAAATGTATGCAGTTGAATGAAGACGATTTTTTTCGTCGACGATAACGTCCACGGCATGACGTTGTCGTCGACAAGAAGCGATACTATTTTTTGTTTCGCCATTTGAAGTGTCTGTCTGTGATTTTGAAATAAGGGCTTTTTATTAATTTTACATGGTTACTTACACGTAATCAAAAACCATACACGCTTTTCTATCCAAACTATACCTATTTATAAATAAAAGTGAAGTCTCTTTCTGTGATTTCGAAGTAAATGTTTTTTTTTTATGTTTATACAATTATGGTTATTTGAACATAATTAAACGTATTAAAATATATAATAGGAAAGTATTTTAATTCTCTATTGTATCGTGGACGGTACAATCTTAACGATAAAATCGTTCAACGATAAATCATAAAAGCCCATTCTTTGCCTACGTACTGCGCGTATATTGCGCGTCGGACGTTGAAAGCAGATAGTGTTGACGATGCTCAGCAGTCGTAACCGTCACATTGTTGTTTTGCTTTTTATAACCAATAGGTAATCTTATAGATTATTATTTATTTATTACCTAAAATATAAATATGAATTTATCATAGACGCTTCATAATATTTTATGTGCGAACCGAATACACACTTAATCCATCGCACCTCTGATATCGTTTTATATTATCGTGTAATGTAAACAGCAGCATTATTACGTTATTGCAATTACATTATATTTATACAGAGATAATATACCGACAATATTTTTACGACCTACGTACTGCAGTGTATTTGACGTGATGACTGCCCAAGGGATAATCAACTCGTACATCTAATTATTTACGAAACAAATTAATAACATTGTTTATATAAATAATTATAACAATGATTTTGTATTCAGCGGCACGTGCCGAATGCGATATCATAATGGACTCGCTAGGGAGATAAATAAGCCTGCTTTTATAATAAAATGTTTTGTTAGGAACTAATTAAGTACGTAAGTGCTATTGTTTATTAAGTATTCATAATTTGGATTTACTTTTCGAATATTATAAATAAAATCCATTTTTTTTTAATTGACCACTTATTCATATGACAGTACAGTCAATGTAAAGCAATTTATTTGTTCACTCTTTTTTTCGATCTGGGTTTTCAAATCTCAAGAATCCGGGTTCGATTCCCTCATTCAATTAAGGAAATGGATGTTAGATATTGTCAATATTCGTGATTAACTGTAATAATCATAATTGTTAACGGATGGCAACACTATTAATTTGAAAGTGCTCTGCTTAATAATAATATATATTATGGTATTTTTGAATGTCAAAAAATAAGTCAATAAAGAAATATATGAGCTACCGAAAGCAAGTCTTTTAATTATATCTCAATATATCCTATGTTTTCATCCATGTCGACGTGTCCTAGAGGAACCGAAAAGCTTTCACGAATTTTTGAGTCATTTAATCTTGGTGTTATCGGTTGCTTTCCCAGTCCCCCATTGTGCTTAGTTTGAGGTCATTTGAGCTTGAGGTCACGCAATTAATAGTTTAACAAAATAATTTTGAGATTTTAACTTAATTTTAATTTTATTTAAATTAACAAAAAGTACATACATACGTTAATATTTACAAACTTAAAACTATACATTATCTTAAATAATAGACTTCCTCAAAGTTGCCGCTTAGAAAGCTGTCATTGCTTAAGGTACCTAGCAGACTGGCAGCATTGCCTCTTTGAATAGCCAAACTGATTCATTGGCGGAAAAAGCTGCCAGCCCGGCGGTCTCCCGAAGCCTCGACTAGTCTCTTACAAATATGAGAAACCAGTCGATGGGCTTGGGGCTCCAGGGACCCAAATTTCGACTGCAAAGGGCGTGAATATGAAACTATGCGAGAGAGTCGCATACTTACGCCGCTTCAAGTTCTCGGCGGTGATAGCCGCGGCATCTCCTGACTTGGAAGTCGCCGGCACATGGGAAATAGCAACTGTATCGACACAAGTGGCATCCCACACCAGCGATCTTCCAAGTTTCCAAGGAATGAGCGTCAAGCCATCCGGTCTTCTGCCGTCGCTGCGTGCAATATCTACAGGCTCTAAGACTGCAGGAACGCCAGCGGCTACAAGAGCCCGGCGAATGACGTCATTCAAGGCAGCATGTCGTGACATGCGGCCCACACTACGTAAACAGGATAAACCGTGGTAACCTAGTACATCGACGAGATCACCACAGCGGCAACGATGAGGAAGATTAGTCCTGGCCCCCAGACGAAGGGATTCTATGAGAGAAAGTGTGGTATTGTCAATCAAGGTTCCTAAGTTTTTTGAAGGTTTTACCTTCAACCAGTGTCCTGACTCCTTCTCAGAAACAGCCAGGAGGCGAGACCGATCTTTTTCGATACTACATTAATTTTAATTAAATTTGTAGTGACAATAATATTATGTCATGATAAATAAATTATTGTTTTTAAATTACAAAACTGAAATAAAATTAGTTTGGGTAATTACGTTTGTTTTGTAATAAAGTTCCTCAAGAAATCACTCAATTACAGAAACAAGACTTAAAGTTGTTACTAAACATACCGTGACTGAATTATATTAGTATAAAATAAAATAATTTGTCGAAGGCAAATCCATACAGTGGAGAAATAATATGTTCTCCATCTTTTGACTGTGTGTATAATGTACTGTGGCATGCCTATGACATGAATGTACTTACAAATTTTTGCCTGTTTTTCCGTGTAGACTTTTTGAATAGGTGGCAGATGTGATCATCTTAAACTCATGTATGACGTTCAAAAAAGTATCTTGTAACTGAGCTTGCTTGAATGATTTGAGTTTAGCGTTATGGGTAGATTTAGATGTAGAATATATCGTTAAAATGTTTTACTCTAGCTGAGTTATTGTAAAATAGGTATCTGTTCTGAATTAAAAAAGATTGCTATAACATTCATTACTGCTCGCTTTTACCAAACTGAGCAGCAATGTTTTTGTTTTTTTAGTGTTGTGGTGTTGTTAAGTAAAGAAGGTAACAACTATCAAGTTACAGGTTCGTCGAAGGAAAAAAAGTAAACTGGCAGAATATAAAGCACTATTTAAAAAAAGTTAACTGTATCTCCGCAATGCACAATGCTTAATAGGTTGCCACTGAAAAGAAAAAGAAAATGCTTAATAGGGACTTTTTGGCGGAAACGGGAGAAGTGAGGTGGTCGGGAACGGAGAAAGTGAGGTTGTCATTTTATTTAGATTTTCTATTTTTTACATCTTTGGGAGTTTTAAAGTACAAAAATAATAATATATTGTGTTTTAAAGTTCTGTATAAGTGAAAAGAATGCTAAATAAACATGTGTAGCTGAACTTCTCGCGCTCTTCCAAGAAGTGCTTTATAACTTCAGTAAAGCTTACTATCACTTTACTGGAGGAGATTTACGATAAGAAGAAAAAACGAAAACTTCGAATGTGCTTCATGTCGATTCTACTTATTAATACGTGACATTGGGAAATGCGCTAATCTGTGCTCCATGTCATAAAGAAAGAAAAAGAAAGTGAGGTGGTCATTTTATTTACATTTTCTATTTTTTAAATTTTAGGAGTTTTAAAGTACAAATGTGATAGTATATTCTGTTTTAAAGTTCTGTATAAGTGAAAATAAAGCTGAAGTTCTCGCGCTCTTCCAAGAAGTCAAGATAACGATTCCATTTATTAATATAAAACGTGAATTGGCAAATGCGCTAATCTGTGCACCATGCCGTGAAGAAAGGAAGAAGAATAGAGTCTGGCTAATGAAAGTAGACGCTGAAAAATCGCGGCAAATTTAAAAAATATTCGCATAGCAACCCTGAAATGTATATGAAATACCTGGAATAACCTACTTTGATATTTTTGAATATTTTTTTCTTCTGGGTGTTAATTTAATTACTAAAGATTATCAGTTGTATAGTTTCTTGTCTCGTTTAGGGCGAGATGAACGAATGTAAAATTTGTTTCCACATTTTTGGGGCAGCCAGTCTATTTAGGTAACATCCAAAAGAAACCTAACACTCAGTTCATGATATAAGTATTTCTTTATTACAATTAAAAAATACTTATTACAAATGATTAATAAAACATTGATAAACAACAACAATTTTCAATGATATTTATTATTTATTCACTTTTACAATTTTGCGATATAGCAGTTTTATTTTGACGACCTCCGTGGCGCAACGGTTAAGCGCGTAGGAAAGTAAACGGAGGTAGCGGGTTCGATTCCCGCCTCGAGTCTGGGTGTTTATGTATAATATGTATGTATTTACAAAAGAAAAGTATATAAGTAGTATATCAGTTGTCTAGTACCCATAACACAAGCGCTGTGCTGCTTAGTATGGGACTAGATGGCGCTGTGTGAAATGTCTGAGTACATTACATTATTATTATTATTTAAAATGATTGAATGATAACTGGCTTTGTCCATAACTATTACACTCAACGTAGGAGCTTGTTTTCTGACGACATAAAATTCATTGATGTTGTTACGAATAGCATCTATTTCGAAACTATCTAGGTCAAAGACAGTGAGTTAGTGAGTGAGTGAGTGAGCTTGGGGTATTCCAGACACCTTAATTTATAGCACCTTCCTTTTTTATTTCTTTTTAGTGTTGTAACACTCACATCTCTAAATAACGATGAAACCAAATGATTAGGTTTTGTGCTACATTACCATCAGCAATGCAAATCTTATGTAAGTAGGTACTCGGTAAAAGCTTACAAGTTTTTGCTCTTCCGTTTGAATCAGTAAGATTTTTAATAGTTTCCACTATTTCGTCCACCCATGCTTTATCCTCCAATTTGTCTGTCAAAGAATACAATTTGTTTTAATTTCAATATAATACTTATATATGGTAGTATGGTCAACCACAAATCAAGCTATACACTTTAAGACATTGTACCGTCCGTTTCGTGCACGTAAGTTTGAACTATACATAGACGGGAGATGCATAATTATTAAAGTGTTTATTATAACGTAAAATGGATGTGGCAGATAATAAAATTTTTGTAACATTCAAAATTATGATTGTGAAATATTTAAATTCAAACAAAAGATCAAAATTATTGCGTCAAATAACCCAAAAAGTCTAATACCACACGCAAACAATCTTTTTTTTGTTTGAATTCGGCGTCTTTCTTTTGTTTTTTTTTTTAAACTTGTAAATCATGCAAAACATATTTCGCACTTCGCTTTTAGTAGTTTTGTTCATTTTTAATCTCGTAAAATGCTGTAATACTCACAATAACACAAAGACAACAAAGCTGACAACAATCGACAAGTTCAAAAATTGACGTTGATGTTTGTATTAGCATTCCCATGTAAAAAGTTTACAAAAAAATCAAGTGTCTGCTTTCATTAGTCAGACAGACGCATTTTACTAATTTTGTCGCGGAATTAAAATTTTCTTTGTTTTTTTTAATGAAGTTATTTAGTGATAATAGCGTATTTAATTCGTGATAGCGTCGTAAGACCCAAGCGTACGACGTAAGCCTTGAATAGAATTAAAAATAAAACGAATCTGATTTATAGCTCTATGACACCAAAATCCAAGGAGAAATATATGAAAATATGTTACACAACCTAAATGAATACGTGTATCCGTGAGGCTCTTAATTGGTTTTTGAATTGAGCTTAAAACCGCACCTTAATCCTCAGTTTCGAAGTTGAGCGCACTGATCTTCGTAGCACTGGAGTAGTAAATAATATATTCATAAGTATAATATTATATTCGGGTATAGTTGACGTCATTGACGAAACGTCGTTATCATATTCATAACTTTTTATACGCGCTATCCCCATGCCAAAATAGCATATTTGGGGCATTCACTATGATTTTATTGACACTTACAGCCATAGATGAAAGATATTAGGGCAATGGGCCATGAAATTCTCTTGTGAAAGGCCGCTCGTATTTGGCAGATGTTTTTGGTAAGTATAGAAAACATCAGTACCTATAGTTACGTCACGTAAATAATAAATAACGTATTTATACTTGTCGTCGTTTAGCACATGACCGTTTATCTATTTCAGTGGTATATAAAATATATTATTAGACAATAATTAATTATATAATATGCTTTTGGGAATATTTCTCCAGAATTCTTAATGCATGATATATGTATATTATACATAATATATGTAGGAAAAAATAAATATTCTTCTATTATATTCTTGTACTTATGTACAAGTACATACATTTTTTTGCTTTTAAACGTATTCCTTCACGAGTGTCGACGTATTAAATCACGATTTTATAACGTGTGGTGTTCCTATGCGAGCTTGTAAACGGTAAAATTCACGGAAATAAATCACATTTTTTGTTACTGACACAAAATTGACGAATAATCCAAGTTGTATCTTGCTATTCTGAAAAGTTCTTTCCTTTTATCCAATTTTATAAAGGTTAGACTAAGTAGAAAGTCGCCCTATAGTCCGGGTCAGAGAATAAATAGGTCTAAGATGGTCCCCACCTGTCGTGAGGAGTGACTAAAAAGGGCCTTCGGGGTCGCGGCCGATCGGAGTGAGGGCTTCGCACGCTTATTATCTAACTTGAAGTCAGCATGCGACAGTCAAATAACGCGCGATACATGCTGTCAAAACGACAATTTGTGTAATGTAATTTGTATAGTAGAATTCTGTAAGAAATGCCAAGGATTGCTGCCAAACTGTTGCAGCGATTGTTTTTAAGACCAGGGGTGGCCATGATACTAATGAGTCAACGGCTAACACACCAGAGAACCCACAACCCTCCACCTCTAGTGACTCCACGCAGCCAATAAGTAAAGCACCTAAACCCCAGGTCAAGCTGGATAAAAGGCCTTCTGGACCGGCAGCAAGGGGCGGGGGTGCAAATAGAGGCTCCGGTGCAAGTACTAGAGGTGCTACGGCGACCGGGCTACCTCCCTCTTGTGGATGACCACGTCCGCAGAAAAGGGGAACAAAGCTCGCAAACCCAAAGCCCTCTACTGGCTTATGACATACCGCCCAAGGAGAATCGGTGAGGATCCTCCAAGCTAACCTTCACCATGCCATTGCTGCATCAGCGGTTGTGGAGCGCTGTCTTGTTGAGGACAAAGTAAGCCTCGCCTTAATTCAAGAACCTTGGGTGGTAAATTCAAAAATCCTAGGTCTAAATCCCGCCGGTAATATACTTTATAATATCAGTAGTAAAAAGCCTAGAACTTGTATCATTTTCAATAAGAAAATTGATCTATTACCTGTTCCAGAGTTGTGTTCTGACGATCTGGTTGCAGCGTTCGTAAATCTCCAAGGGTGGGATGTGGCTAGAGTAATCTTGTGCTCGGCCTATTTGCCTGGAGACAAAGAAGACCCAACTGAAGACCTACAGCGTGTAGCGGCTTACGCTCGGAAACATAACGTTGAGCTTCTGGTGGGCTGTGATGCCAATGCTCACCATATCACCTGGGGGAGCTCGGACATCAATGCTAGAGGTGAGTTACTGTATGATTTTCTAACAGTTAACTGCTTTGACACGTTAAACATAGGCTGCGAACCGACCTTTGTTACGCGTGTGAGACAGGAAGTGCTAGACATTTCCTTTTTCACTGGCAACATAGCCAGACACATAGTTGGATGGCGGATCAGTGACGAGAACTTTATGTCTGATCATAGACATATTCGCTTTGATATCAGGGCTTCCTTAGCTAATCAAACTGTTACATATAGGAATTCTAGGAGAGCGGACTGGGACTTGTATAATGAAAAACTAGGTGCTAACCTGGAAATAATTCCTAAATGTCTTAAAACGTGGGAGAGTCTAGATTTAGCAGTGCACATGATCACGAAAGGCATCAAAAATGCCTATGAAGACTGTTGTCTGCTAAAGATAAAGACCTCCAAAAGGGAAGTATCGTGGTGGAACTCTAAGCTAGCGAAGCTTAAAGCAAAGACACGCAAATTATTTAATAAGGCTAAAAGGACTCGTGAATGGCAGGCCTGTAGTAAAGCCTTAACTGTACATTACATTACAACATAGAAATTAGGAAGGCAAAGAGAGCTTCATGGAGGAGGCTCTGTGAGGAAATTAATAATATGCCTCAAGGAACAAGACTCTATAGAGTGCTCTCTAAATCGAAACCTAATCAAATTGGGCTGATTAAAAAGCCAGACGGTTTATTCACAACATGTGAAAGTGAAACGTTAGAGTTGTTGGCAACGACCCATTTTCCTGGGGCAATCCATAAAAGATCGGACTCTGTACCACAGACCGCCCTACATAGACCTCAGAAGGAGGACTGGCAAAGAGCGGTCAAACTAATAACAGCCAACAGAGTAAAGTGGGCGATCAACTCTTTCAAACCACATAAAACTTGCGGAGAGGATGGTGTACGTCCCATACACCTACAAAAAGGGACTGATGTCCTCCTGCCGCACCTTATTAATATCTTCAGAGCTAGTCATGCCTGGGGGTACATACCTGATTCATGGTCCACAGTAAAGGTAATATTTATACCTAAAGCGGGGAAAAGGGACTACGGACTACCAAAGTCCTTTAGGCCCATTAGCCTTAGCTCATTTCTGTTAAAGACCATGGAAAAGGTTTTAGACAGATTTATTAGGGATGGGCCATTGGCTACAATACCTATTCATTATACTCAACATGCCTATAGTAGAGGTAAGTCTACAGTAACAGCTCTGCACAGTCTCATTAACAGAGTAGAAAAGGCAGTTGATGATAAAGAAGTAGCACTTTGTACCTTCTTAGACATAGAGAGCTTTCGATAATACCCCCATCAGTACATTAATTATGGGTCTCGAATTCAAGATGGTTGACCCTACAACTACTAGATGGGTACGCCTGATGCTCTCTAACAGAGGAGCCCTCTGTCAAACAGCCTTGACATTTTCCACAATGAGAGGATGTCCTCAAGGTGGCGTTCTATCACCCCTTCTATGGACCATCGCAGTGGACCAGCTCTTGCATAAAATGGCTGACCTTAGGATTGACACTCAGGGAAATGCAGATGACCTGGTAGTTATAGTCCGAGGTTTCAGCCTAAACACTATTTCTAGTGTTATGCAACGAGGCCTCGACACTATCACTGAATGGTGTAGAGAGAACGAGTTATCGATCAATGCTGATAAAACAGTAATTGTGCCGTTTACGAGGAAGCGAAGCCTGGATAGGTTGGTAGCTCCACGACTAAACGGTAAATCGATACCTTTTTCCACTGAAGTTAAGTATTTGGGTGTTATAATTGACCAACCAATTGACGTGGAACAGTCATATCATAAGTACCTTGCAAAAGGCAAAAATTGCCTTAGGTACTTGCAGTCGGATGGCAGAGAACAACTGGGGTCTGAGCCCAAAAGTTGTTCTGTGGCTGTATACAGCCATTGTGAGGCCGACAATTAGTTATGCCTTTGTGGTCTGGTACGAGAAAGCCCACCAGAAGACTGTGATAGATAGGCTAGGTGCAGTAACGAATATTCCGATTCTGAGTATCCCAACTGACGTTATGCTCCCGCGGTGTACCTTCGAAAAACATTTTATAGTAGAGATGCCTTCCAGGGATGACTGGATTCAAGGAAGAATTACCTGGAAACCTGGCAGTCTACTTTGGTACACCGATGGCTCAAAATCGGATAACGACGTAGGATTTGGAATTTTTGGAGTGCGCCCAAGTTTCAAGAGGAGCCTGAATCTTGGGAGGTACGCCTCCATTTTCATGGCTGAAATGATCGCCATTATTGAATGTGCGGACATTAACGTTAGAAAGCACTACGTAAACCAAACTATATACATACACTCTGATAGTCAGGCAGCTCTTTTGGCATTGGCCTCGAATGTAATCACATGGAGGCTAGTTAATAACTGCGTGACTACTTTAAACACTCTGGGAAATAAAAACTAGTGATTCTAAGATGGGTTCCTGGCCATGCGGGCATCGTAGGCAATGAAGATGCTGACGAACTCGCAAGAGCCGGCACTAAAATCACATTTATTGGTCCAGAAACCTTTTGTGGTATCCCCAAAAGCCAGGCTCAACTGATTTTGTGGAAATCCTGCTTCAAAGCGTCTTGCGACTATTGGAAGAATATGCCGGGCCAGGAGCATTCCAAAGCCCTAATAAAGCCATATAATCGCAAGGTGGCTTCTAGTGTCACGGCAATGAGCCCCAGCAACTTGCGTATCTTGGTTAGAGCACTTACTAGGCATTGTTGCTTAAATAAGCACATGTTTAATATGGGGCTCTCCAACACAAGAATGTGCCGGTACTGCCGGGAAGCGGATGAAACGCCTATGCACATTTTGTGTGACTGCGGACCACTGATGCGCACTCGTCGATCTTGCCTCGGCCAGTATTTTCTGAGTCCGTAGGAGGTTCAGCATATCACTCCAAGGAATACCTTGCAGTTTTTCACTACAGTGGGACTTGGCAGTGTTTTGTAACACAGTGGCGATCACAATAGATCAATTTTGGTCGCAGTGATACAGGTCTGGTAGGACTTGCATAGCCACTTACATGAATTAAAAAAAAAACCACATAAGCATCTTTATTCTAAAAATGAATGCAGTTACTCAAAAATTGAACATTTGACTTATGTAATTTAAATTTTGGTTTAACCTATTTAAAATTATTACCTCAGACTTCTGTGCCATTAATATCGCCTTTCTTTTTAAACAGATCTATATTTTTCTGAATACATAATAATTTCAAAGATGTATAAGGATGGGAAGGCGTGTACATGAACGTCTTTAAGACGATCGCTGAGACATTTTCGTGGATTCATACTGTAGATGGCACATATTTTTTTTTAAATAAAAATTGAGTTAAATGGAAGTTAAAAAAAGTATTTGGAATTACCGATAGTAAAGCAGAAACAGTGAGTTTACGAGATGCTAACCCATCGCCTATGTAACACCATGACCGAATTTTACGATCTTTAGGGAAGTAAAAAGCTGGCACATTGTTTATTTTCCTTTCTATCCTAGATCAGTATGGAAGTAACAATTTATTACACTTTGTGGAGCCGATAAATATATTAGAATATTGCAATGCAATGCAATACACTTTACTGCACAAGTAAATAATAAAGGAAGACAAGAGAATATGATGAGAAAAGCACGATTTAGGCGATTTTATTCACAAGTTTTATTTGCTCTTACAGGTAACCTTAGGGTAAAAGAGAAAGAGTACACGGAAATTTCGCTAAATTGTGCAAAATTAAATATTAAAAAATAAAATTAAACATTCAAAATGTGAGTATACTACATATGAATACCTACATAATTCACAATACCTACATAAAATATGTACGTTTATTTACTAGGTAACACTTTTATTAATAAATAACAAAAAAGTACATACATACGTTAATATTTACAAACTTAAAACTACACATTATCTTAAATAATAGACTTCCTCAAAGTTGCCGATAGGTACATATAATATCCTATAATAATATAGGTAATAAACAAAGAGGTAATGCAGTCAGTCTGCGGGGCGCCTTAAGCAAAGTCTCTATTATTTAAGATAATGTGTAGTTTTAAGTTTGTAAATATTAACGTTAGGATATGTATGTACTTTTTTGTTTATTAACAAACGTTACAAAATAATAAAATAATAACGAAAATACAAAAGTCATAGTTTGCGGAAACATAAGTGAAAATAATGAAAGATTTAAATAAATTCAGAATAACGTCACGAGCTATTGAGAAAAATAATCTGTAGATAAATATTATTATGTATAATAATCTATGTATATTCGGTTACGTATTGTCTATCGAAACAGTCGTTAACGCGAAGCCACTAATATATTCCATTAGCCAAAATAAAATAAAATAATGATGGAAGTGTGATGGCTTCTTCATTACACCACATTTACTGCGTGCTACCGTGAACAATTTCACGGTGGCCGCGCTGACAGGTGACTTTATTCAGCCATAAAAAATCCATTAAGTTTTTATTTTGGTGATGACTAATAACTTTAGAAATTGAGTATTTTTACCACAAAAAAGTTCCGCAATGTGAACTTGGCTAAAGATTAACCAAATAATATTCTAGCTTGTGACGAATACATTAGGAGTGTTTACAGTTCTGCATAATTGCTTATTTATTATTGATTGAAATCTTTACTGTTACGTATAAATGTGTTAATAGAACTGGGAAACATTGTCGTATTATTAAATTTACTTGAGTCAGTATTTGTTATTTGTCCTTGCACTTGTCACTATGTACTTATTATACACCGATCTAAAAAAGTGAACTACCTCATAAATAATAATTTACTAAAAATGTCGAAAAAAAATTAAAAATAAGGTCAACTGTAACTTACGACAATACCGAAATTTTTTTTAATGACTATGACGAGTTGTCAAGTAATAGAAGCTGTAAAAATGGGGCCGAGTTTTCACTTTATGTTCGCGGATATTGTTGAGCAAATCAGAATTTATTACACAAAATACTATGAGAAATTAAATAGAAGATGTCTTATTTGACGAGTACGATTGTCGAGGAGAATCATGACTCCTACGATCCCTCCCCTCAGTCCGCCAGATGATCTACTCTCTCTTATTTAGATTCCTTAGTCATTGTATTTAATTTCTTTCGGACAAAGCTTGATAGAATAAGCTTTTTATTTTGAAATAAAATATAATAATAGAACTGTTTTACAATACCGAAATTGAGTTTGACGGTTTTCCTCTAAATTTCAGGTTCAAGTAGGTACAGTTTAATTTAAATCTTATTAAAATTCGTATCTCAAAAAAGCCTATTTTGATGAAATAATGAAATGTTTGTTACGGAATATATTGTAAACATTAAAATACTCTTTTGTGAAAATCTGTCTCAATGATTAATTTGCGTATGTATAATATACCTATTCTTTAGATATCTTTCACCAAAAGTTTCAAAGTTATCGATCGATACGTGTTTCGCTTCTAAACGGAGCACCCTCAGGAAATTTCAGTTTGGACTACAGAAGCAGTTGCTTCGTTAGTTAAAATATACACATATGTAAGTATGTATGAATATATCATAGTTAGATGTTGTTAATATTATTTAAAAGTTTATGCTAACATTTATTCTTTAGTAGTTACCGTGCCTAAAATAAAGAGAATTTATATTAAGAGCAAAAGCAAATGTAAAAGTAGATATATTCCGAAATAATTCCATCTGAAGAATTTGTTAAGTTCTTGATGTTTTAAGGCGAATAAACTTATTAAGACTTAAAATTTATATTAAAATTAAAATTTATAATCTAATTGTACATGAAATATAAAACAGAACAAACAAAATAAATGACCCTTATTAAAAACTTCGCATGCTTTTTTATGACTAATATAATTATGTATATTTGTATGTTTACATGATTATCATTATAACTTCGTATTAAAAGGAACATCAGAACACTAAAATATTTATAGTACCTAAATTATAAATATTCACAAAAATAATTTTCCATGATTACATACATTGTATCACTTGAGTTCCAAAACTACAATAGATATTAAACACATATACACAAACTCACGCATGAATAGACACGCACACACGCACACATAGATACACACACACACGTACGCCCAAGTCCGTATAGGCATTTTTAAAGACAAATAACTTACACTTACAGTATATTTTGATATATTATTATTGTCTGTTCACATATTATGTACAAATAAATTGAAACATAAGTACTAGTTGTCTAGACATATTATCTACCTATACTTGTCTAGAATTATTTAGAATTGTGGAAAGGTGGTCCAGAAATATATACTTGTATGTGATAAGGACTACATCACCAGTCTGCAGAATATGTTATTCTGTATATTATGTATACAGGAAATGTCGGGAACTTCCTTCCTCTGAGTGTTCAACGAGAAAATCTTAGACGAGTTTCTTGACATGTGAATTTGATTGTGGTATCAATTTCAAGGAACCCATATTAGCGTCAGTAAACTTGGTTACCTTCAATAAAACATAACCTAACCAAATTGTATGCGAAAAAAGGGTATTTACGTCGTAAGCTAGAGATAGGTAAGCTTGAGAAATAAAGTTGGGTTGATAATTAAAAAAGTTAATTATAAAAACAAAAAACCGAAGGCTGTAAAAACACATGTTTATAATTAAATATTTAAAATTCGTACTCACTACTTATCAATTTTGATACTTCAGAGAGTGTCTAGTACAGAAATTTTATGTTGACTTTTAAAAATTCATGCTATTAACATTCGGAAGCTACATCGGCTATCTGCTACATAGATAATTCATAAACTGATTAGAAATATTTGTATAAATATTGCATTTCATAGCGTTTCACGAGCACACGGTGAAGTACCAAATGATTTCTGCGATCGTTGAGCGTGTAACCGAAAGTAAGTACATATGCCTTATCTTATTCGAATTAATTATCGTTGAAAATGCTTTTCAAGTTTTAACTATAACAAATTTCATAACTTTTCACCTCACGGTTGTAAAGTTAGAGGAGTCCTCCTGTAACTTTATAACACTTTTTACGACTTTGGAAGCGCATATCTCGGCAACTATTTACTTAAATAGAAAAATCTAATCGAAATTGCGATATAATTTTTGAAGACCTATCTAAAGAGACCCCACACGCTTATGAACACTGATTTTTTTTTATTTCTCAGTTACTATTATGTAGAACCATTGCCCTACATTTTTTTTTTAATTTTTGAAATCGGTTCAGTAATTTTTGAATTTATCCTTCACATACAAACAAACAGTTTACCTTTTTGTAATATTAGTAAAGGCAGACACTTTAATTGATAAATTAAAAAATAATAACTTACTCATATAAGTACTTACGTTATTTAAGGTACTCATATAAGTACCTACGTTATTTAAGCTATCAAAAGCACTCGCATACCTAGACGAAAATATGTGAGGAGAATGAGATTTGAGGAAGCGAAAGAAACATGTAAGGATCGCGACGCTTGGCGCCCCGTCCTCTCTGACTACCCCGTTAGGGATACAGCGTGAAGATATGTATGTATGTATGACATTTTTTAATTTTTCTTTAAAAATGTTACACGAGTAGTGAAAGGTGGCTCTGTATTCAAGTTATTAATAAATAAATACATTTATCTAAGAGAATTTTTATTTTTCCATAAAAAATATGACTTAATCCGTTAACTTAATTTGGGCGTTTTTTCAAAGAAGTTTATCAGATTTCAACAGTTTTTGGCCTAACAGTTAGCATAATCATCGATTTAAATCTGGTTACATTTCTTTAGAAAGTATACATATATCGCTAAACACTTAAAACTTAGGGTAAGATGTCTTAGCGAGTGTACGAATTGCGCAAGTTTTGGCATCACCGCATTTTTATAGCAATTACCACGGTTTTAGCAATAGTGATCACCTTAGAATTATTATGGTGATGCAACCCATTTGAGACAATCCTTAACACATATGTATACATGCACAATATGTATATCTTTGACAGACAAGATGGACTGTGAGATGTAATGTAAATCTTATTTTTTTTGTTGATGATAAAAATGATGTCACTAACTTTTATAATACCGTATTTCAAAAGAAATTTCCTTTACCGTCAGTAAAATGCTATTTTAAGTCTCATATTTGTTATTACCCAACACAGTAAGTTTGAACTTAATATATTCCAAATATTTATCATAATATACTAACAAATATAAACAATAGTCCAAATTCTTTGCATAAAAAATAAAGATAATAAATAATACACTAACATTCTAAAATAGTTTATCACATAGTTTCTATTAAACGTAAGTAATCACGTAACAAGTTACATTAGTAACGGTTTTATTTGTCACATAGTTTCTATTAAACGTAAGTAATCACGTGTAGGCTAATACTTGCCGAGATACACTGAAACTAGTTGATCAAAACACACACACTTTTTTGGCATAAATTATTCACCACTACACTTCAGTACACTTTATTATTCACTTCAATACTCATACACTTGGGTTGTTGTTACACTTCAATAGAGATACACTTGGTCTATTGTTACACTACATTTACTTATGATTGTACTTCATTTCTTATTACTCAACAGTAACGTATAATGTTCATCAAACGTAGGTAGAACACGTAATCACAATAAATTCCGACACAAACATTCGGTCTGCCGTCCCGATACAAAATTTCCTCACTAATTTCATTCTTTCCTTTTTATTCTTTTCAACCCCTCTAAATGTTAGATAGTAACAAGAAGAGTGGGTAGTTACAATAATTAATACAATAATAAATCATAAATATTGCAATACAGATAAAACAATATATTACAATACAGATACAATAATTAAGATTAAAATCGTTTTCGCCTATTTTCCTTATAAAAAGTAATACAATAACTAAATAAAGAATTATTACAATAATAAATAATAAAAGTAGGTATTAACATAAGACAGTTTTGTTCTTTTCCCTTATAAAAATAATATAACCTTACACACGTAACAAGTTACATTAGTAACGGTTTTATTTATCACATACTTTCTATTAAACGTAAGTAATTACATAACAAGTTACATTAGTAACGGTTTTATTTGTCACATAGTTTCTATTAAACGTAAATAATCACGTAACAAGTTACATTAGTAACTGTTTTATTTATCACATAGTTTCTATTAAACGTAAGTAATTACATAACAAGTTACATTAGTAACGGTTTTATTTGTCACATAGTTTCTATTAAACGTAAATAATCACGTAACAAGTTCCATTAGTAACTGTTTTATTTATCACATAGTTTCTATTAAACGTAAGTAATTACATAACAAGTTACATTAGTAACGGTTTTATTTGTCACATAGTTTCTATTAAACGTAAATAATCACGTAACAAGTTACATTAGTAACTGTTTTATTTATCACATAGTTTCTATTAAACGTAAGTAATTACATAACAAGTTACATTAGTAACGGTTTTATTTGTCACATAGTTTCTATTAAACGTAAATAATCACGTAACAAGTTGCATTAGTAACTGTTTTATTTATCACATAGTTTCTATTAAACGTAAGTAATTACATAACAAGTTACATTAGTAACGGTTTTATTTATCACATAGTTTCTATTAAACGTAAGTAATCACGTAACAAGTTACATTAGTAACGGTTTTATTTGTCACATAGTTTCTATTAAACGTAAGTAATTACACAACAAGTTACATTAGTAACTGTTTTATTTATCACATAGTTTCTATTAAACGTAAGTAATTACATAACAAGTTACATTAGTAACGGTTTTATTTATCACATAGTTTCTATTAAACGTAAGTAATCACGTAACAAGTTACATTAGTAACGGTTTTATTTGTCACATAGTTTCTATTAAACGTAAGTAATTACACAACAAGTTACATTAGTAACTGTTTTATTTATCACATAGTTTCTATTAAACGTAAGTAATTACATAACAAGTTACATTAGTAACGGTTTTATTTATCACATAGTTTCTATTAAACGTAAGTAATCACGTAACAAGTTACATTAGTAACGGTTTTATTTGTCACATAGTTTCTATTAAACGTAAGTAATTACACAACAAGTTACATTAGTAACTGTTTTATTTATCACATAGTTTCTATTAAACGTAAGTAATCACGTAACAAGTTACATTAGTAACGGTTTTATTTGTCACATAGTTTCTATTAAACGTTAATAATCACGTAACAAGTTACATTAGTAACGGTTTTATTTGTCACATAGTTTCTATTAAACGTAAATAATCACGTAACAAGTTCCATTAGTAACTGTTTTATTTATCACATAGTTTCTATTAAACGTAAGTAATTACATAACAAGTTACATTAGTAACGGTTTTATTTGTCACATAGTTTCTATTAAACGTAAATAATCACGTAACAAGTTACATTAGTAACTGTTTTATTTATCACATAGTTTCTATTAAACGTAAGTAATTACATAACAAGTTACATTAGTAACGGTTTTATTTGTCACATAGTTTCTATTAAACGTAAATAATCACGTAACAAGTTACATTAGTAACTGTTTTATTTATCACATAGTTTCTATTAAACGTAAGTAATTACATAACAAGTTACATTAGTAACGGTTTTATAAATAAGTTCATTCATTATTTTGAATAACGTAGGTACGTTCACTATAATTCAATTGTCAATACATAGTTGTTGTTTTTCATCTCATAGGTATATTATTTATAATTAATGTGTACATATTTGTATCAATATTCCGTCGTAATTCAAATTCATTAATCGACGTGTTTTTCACTTCTCAAAAAAGCATTTTTAGATATTTTTTATTCAGTAAATTACCTCCATTCGCATTCTACGAGAATAAAAAATAATACACTGTACTGTTGTGAAAATAATGAAGTATCTGACATTGGAATAACTTTATTCAAAGAAAATAGATTTTCAACAATTTTTCCTCTAATTTTATACAAAGAGAAAAAACCAATCATCCAACTTCAAAGTAGACGAACTAGAAAGTCTGTGAAACTTGTTCTCTGAATCATCTCGAAGTTGGAAGCATCGAAGGTCTTCGCCTCACACCTGACGCTTCTTTCGGTTCGTTTCATTTTGTTCACGCCACCTGTTTTGTTGCAAAGAATATATTTTTCCTCAGGAAATATTACAGTGAAATATTTGAATGTAAAACTCAAAATATCTTATGTAAGTTTATTTATAACAATATACATACATATGCTTATACATATCCTAACGTTAATGTTTACAAACTTAAAACTAAGCGTAATCTTAAATAATAGACCTCAAAGTTGCCGCATAGAAACCTGTCATTGCTTAGGATGCCCAGGAGACTTCCGTGACAGATTCGGTGGCTGAAGAAGCTCCGGCGGTCTCCCGAAGCCACGACCTTCTCTAGTCTCTTACAAATATTAGAAACCAGTCGATGGGCTTCGGCCCCCAAGGACCCAAAGTTTCGACTGTAAAGGGCGTAAATATTAAACTCTGAGAGAGAGTCGGAATGTTTATTAAAGTGCTATTACGGAAATATTAAAAGCAATCGCATATCTAGGTGAAAATGTGTGAGGAAAATGATGAGATTTGATGAAGCGAAAGGATTTCTTGGCGCTCCGTGATCTCTGACTGCCCCGTTAGGGATACAGTGTGAAGATATGTGTGTATGTATACGTATGTTTATTCCGTGATAGTGATAGTATTTCTCACAATTATTTATTAAACGTCAGCTGTAAGTGCTTGGTAAGTTTAAAATACGATTACATACGCGATACGTACAGAGTGTGTATTTTTAATCATTTCCACATAGGTATAATTTCAGTGTTTTATTTTGGTCGGAAAGTAAAAATATTTGAGGCCTAAATAATTTAAGACTGACTCAGCTTACTTTAATCGCGTTAGACAGAAAATACTACTTTTTACTTCAGAAATGGTCGATATCGCGTAGTAACTATGTATTAAACACCTTCGGAGTTCAGTAATCTCTTTACTAAGTACTAATTAGGCTTATCAGCGTTTAACAAGATTAAAGAATTTTATAAAATAATTCATAAATGTTTACGTGATAATTATTTCATTTAAGATTATATAAAGAATAAAGGCGAAGGAGTTATTGTTATAAGACATCCCCATTTAATTTTTTAGGTCTAGAAAGCCATTTTTGAGATAGCTTCGATTACAAATATGTCTTAGTTTAATTATTAAGAAATGCGATTATTTTAACTTCGTACAAAGACAAAGAAAACGTTTTTGCAATAAGCAGCAAGTAACATGACAAGTGTATTACTTTTTGAGTCGACATTTATAATCTATTTAAATTTAATGTCTATACAAATATAATAATATATTATTGTATTTAATATAATAATAATAATATAATGTTATATATAATTGTATTTGTATTCCCGATGCACGGAGCATACATTTTAAAATCAAAAACTGTGTGAATAACCTATGAAGGATACCTACAGTCCGTTGTTGGTATGCTATTAATATAAGTGTGAAAGTATAGTTATTGTCTGCTTGTTACATTTTCACAGCTAAGCCATTAAACTTACTTTGATGAAATTCGGTACGGAAATAGCTTGACTCCTAGGCGAGAACATAAGCATTGGATATATATTCCACACGCAGGCAATCTCAAGCAACTGTACTCTATTAACTCCAAATATAATGCAAAAAGTTATATTAACTGACTCTTAAGTTCGGTGGTGGTGCACTGGCCTCCAAGCCCAGGGTCCCGGATTCCGAGCTAAGTGAATTTGGAAAATTATGTTTTCTTATTTCTTTCATCTACGTTGACTATACCCGCTAGGGATACAGCATGAAGATGTATATGTATGTGTGTGTATCTTTTCCTATTTGTCTTGGAGTGTACTTGTTGTGTGGTACCCATGAATAGAAGCGTAGTGCTTAGTGTAGTATTAACTATTTGAGTATCGTCCGTTAGGAAGGCGCTAGCCAAAAGGTATGGAATGAAATCTCAAGTCGAAATTACACTTTGGAGGTCTCAGATTCCTTTAACCCTATATATTTTCGATAAACAATACGTAAGTGTTTTGTTTTTTAGTTGTAACCTAAATCTATACCATATAAAGAATACGACAAACAAACACACAGAAATTATTTTCTTAAACGAAACGAAAACGTAAAATTATAAAAACAAATAAAGAACCGGATATAATATCATAAAATTATATTGTTTTGCTTTCTTCCCTACCCTAATATGCACAATGGTCTACTTAACATCGTTTAGAAAATTAATTTAACTTCCGTGAGAAAATGAACATTTACCAAAGATTATTGCGGTGAAATTTACATAATTTACTCCAATATGAATCTTAAACCTACGTACTAAAGTGTATACATAACCATCAATAAAATAGCAATTGTACAGTTGTATAAGGAGATAAGAAGTAAATGAAAAATAAGGAAATGTAATAAGGAACAGAATGGAATTGTTTTTGAAAAAGGAAACAGACTTATTATTCGTGTTGTAACTACTTGACATATAATCAAGAATTTTTGGCGGGGGAACGGTTGGGCGTTTATTTTAATTATTTGCAAATTGTTACTGTCAGATATCGTGATGTAAAATTGGCGTAGTTTTGCGTCCCAGTGTCTACACTATTGTGCATTATTGTGGAATTGTTGAAATAAGTGCTAAGTTAGTTGCGTGACGTTGAGACTTTTATTTAGTGGCCTAGTCCGCCTCAGTGGAACCTACTAGAAAAACTGCCTCAATATATTTGTCGCCAGAAACTCCAAGAGACATTAAAATGTACTACGTCAACGTTTTAATGAAATAATATGAAGAATTTATCTATTACTACTGAAGACATCGGTTATATGTGCACAGAAAAAAATCCTTTACCATCCCTCCTAAGGGAGAATCGTACTAAAAAAAAACATGTAATCAAGTCTAATCCAATTCGTCGGAAAGATAAATAAGATTTAATGTTTTATTTAATTATTCAAGATATGTAAAAATACACCAAATAAATTAGTTTTTGATATAAATTACTTACTGTAAAGATACTTTTTCTAAAATTTTATTTCATGTAATCTTTGCCTTATTTTATTGCCGTAACACTCGTTTTGTCTAAAAATATTGTTTATCTTTTTGGCAAAGTAGAATTAAAATAAACTATACGCATTTAAGTACACATGTAGTATACCAAAATATTGCAAATTGCAACTATATTATTATATTATACAGTCGGAGATAGAACACAGTTATTGGCGCGGCCATGTGTGCCAAGAGGCATCGAATTATTTTTTCACTGAAATAATATGGATTCATGGTTTCAGAGTATAGATTCATGGTTTCAGTGTTGAACATTTATTCATCTTTTAGTTGCAACTGATTTCCGTTAATTTATAATTTTAATCCTAGGTTCTAATCTACACCACGAAGAGAGCCTCAGTTTAATGATTAAAACCTTACAGGGTGAACATTTCGAATTAAATATTTTAGGTTACAGCTGCGTTTCATATCTTCTAATACCTAAATTAATAATCTTTGGATACAATTCACGTTTCCTATATGAACACAATTACCTAAACATTATCTAATTACAATCAACTAGGTAAACGACACACTGACAACTCAGTAAACACGTACAGTTAGCAATACCTAATCAGCGAATAAGCAAATATTATACAGAACATTTCGTACACAATGTAAAACTATATTTGAACTGTCATTTCCAATTTACATACACACATATCTTCACGCTGTATTCCTAACGGGGTAGCCAGGGAAGACGGAGCGCCAAGCGTCGCGGTTCTTACATACTTCATTTCATTCCTCAAATCTCATCATTTTCATTCCATTCAGTCGACATTTCCGTCGATTAACACTGGCTATTAGATTTTTATAAGTCAGCATTGGTTTTGCTTGGCTTCTTTTAACACTCGTTTTCGCTCTGTAGATTTTCTTCGTCAGTTTTTCATCACTCATTCTTTCTATGTGCCCGAACCATCTAAGCATTCCTTTCTTAATTTTTACAATAATTCATTGCTTATTTAAAATTTAGTCATTTCAAATTAAATTATTTTGTAATATGATGGATCCCCTATAATTACATATAATATCATAGTCAATGCATTCACTGTATTATATTAGATGAAAGGGTTACGAAATTGGTTTATTATCAATTACACGCTCCACTAAGAATATGGTTATTTGATCATTATGTTGTTACTCAATATTTATACGTATGTGAAAATATAGCATTAGCGATGTTTTAAGTAGAGACTTTTCATTTTTCTATACTCACCAGATGTGAAAAAAGCAATGAACGGTATTGTTACAAACCAGAAGAACTGTCGTGAACTCACTAGTCCTGAGAGGAAAAAAAATTATTCAAGTTCAACACAAGTGTACATGGTACGTTGCAGTGCTTTTTATTTCGTATCTTTGTTATGATAGTATGATACTGCTGGATATTTGGTATGTATTATATTGGTACTCATTTTAGCATAGTATAACAAACGCTATAGCACTGATCGGTTACATATCATGATTACTTTTTATGAACTGTATATATTAAAGTACCTGGTTGATCGAGCTTTACTCGGATAAAAAAAGACGAAAAATGCGAGCCATTGCAGGTTTCGAACCCGCGCACTTCGGTGGGTAAGACCTACGCTCAAGCCACTGTGCTATTGAGAAGCTAAAGTTTTAAAGTTTGTTAGTAAAATTGTGAACCATTAGTAAATTGTGTTAGTGTTATTAATAAATTCTGTTCGTGTAATCTTTACAATTTTGATGCAAGTTTCCTCAAATTGTTTCTTACTACACTAACGCTTTACTACTTTTAATATTGAAAGTACTATTTTTATAATATACACATTTGAGAAATGTTTAAGATACTACAAAATACAGATAACTAAAATTCTAAAGAAAAAGCTCTTAACATCGGCAATGAAACATGTACAAGTGTCGTGACGAATCACCTATTGAAAGTGGAGCTATTATTGATCTCATTGATCGATATTCATTAGATAAACTATCTAACATATACGAAGTATAGAACGATGGGTAATATATGTCAATGTGTGACGAATTGCAGCTTTTGTTGCTTGTGGGCTGTTCTTGACAGGGTTTTAGTAAATCAATAATAGTCACATATTTCGTGAAATTAACAATAGTAATACAATGAGAAAAATTGCAAGGTACCCTCACACACATACGTGATACAGTTTGTAAACAGTAAGAAGTTTTTGGCGGGATTTTACGGGGAGCGGTTGAGTGTTTATTATAATTATTCGCAAATTGTTTATAGTGGATATTGTGATGTAAAATTGGCACTACAATGAAAATTTCATCATTAGTGGATTCCTATCCGGTTTTAGGGGTTTGCAAAGCATTAGAAGACTATGGTGAAATCAGGCATTAGTCTGCTTTAGCGGATCCTACTAAAAAGACTGCCTCTTATCTTATATATCTTTGCCACTCTAAGAAATTTTAAAACGTATTACGTCGACATTTTAATGAAATAATGTGAAGAATATATCAATCTTACATGGACATGAATTAAAATAGTTGAATTTGAGTATTCTTTTTGCTTTCTCTGCCACTCTTATATGAATATTGTAGTGTTAACTATTAGTGTGAAATTGTAGGTTAATAAAAAGCAGTTCAAGTTTTACTTATGGACAGACGGACGGATGCGTACGCGCGCGCGACGGAGTAAGCTTATAGTGGTCCAGTTTTTCCATTTAAGGTGTAACCTAAAACCTGAACACCAGTATCCTGCCTCTTAGGAGTGGGACTGTGCTGTGCAGAGCTTTCGCCCACTAAAACACGTGCGCTGATCACACGCGGGGTATTATTCTTTTCGGGGTCCTTTGGATAGACGTCTGGAGCCACCACTCCGATCAGGTAGGAACACCATAGTCTTATTCTCTGGGCTGGGCTACACGGCTATGCGGTATTGAACCTTAACAAAAACTCAAGTTAGCATTCTCATTACAGATTTTCGTTTTTATGTGTTGTACATTAATACCCTGTAAGATTATGTAATATTTATTTAATGTTTCATTTTTAAAACACCGAAATGCGGTTAATTTGGCCAATGCTCTATAAAAGACCGTTATTGGGGTCAAGTTTTACCGTCCCCCGTAACTTCGGGTTATCACCTGTACCAGGTGTTTTGACCAAATTGATTGGTCGACCAATGTCGCGTAAAATAACATCCATAATGGAAAACGCTTTTTGGAGCAAATGAAACTGTTTTTAGTTAACTTTCGTTAAAGAGAAATTACTTTAGCTGTTATGTGTAATATTGGTGGAAAGACTATTCTGACTTATATAAAAATTCGAAGACGAAGTCGCGAGCGCGAGCTGGAAATAATATAATTTAAAGCAATTTGTGCTAATTGTATAATAATATTTTGATAATATTGCGTAGTATATAGTATTATGTACTACGTCATTAATATTGCATAGTATATACCATATTATGTACTACGTCATAAGATTTATGTAATAACCTTTTTCGCTAACGAGTTATTAAAATAATATTTTTAGAATGTATTCCTATAATAGTGTTATGAAAAACTGACAATATATTATATTTAAAACGATTTGATGTAATATTATAGTCATCACATCGAAGACGTCTATTAATTAATTTAATTTAAATTTCCATTGACATCGAAATAAACCAATTGTGAGCCTGGCCCAATAATTTCCAAACAAAATTCATTTTGTTTTAGTATCGGTTAGCGAGCAAGAAACCTACATATATTTTGTTCTGACAATTCACCGGTTACGTTCGCCTTTTATTAACATTTAGAGAGAGCTAGTCACATTGTTTGCAGATATTGAACGGCTTCTTTTAGACAGGATTCTGAGTATAACTTTAATAAAGATTGTGAATATTTTGCTTCGATTATACAAGGGCATTTGAAGTAAACAGATACCATAAAAGGGTTCCTCGCAAGGTACCATTAATATTAATAAAAATAATATTTCAAAACTAATATTAATTCTAAAGAATGTTTTAAGACAAGAATAATTTAATAAAATTAGATGTACCTAGTACATTATACTTACATTTTAATAATTATGTATGGCTGCAATGCAATTCGGTCTGTTAGATAAATAAAAATTAAAATGCAAATATTTGATACAAAATTGGGTGTTTCTTGTTCGAGAAAACTGAACATTTCTTCAAAATTCTATTAATTTATAGTAATACATAATATGTACTTTCGGTACCTATTGCTATTTGCTACTGATCGAAACTAACACACGTTAATTATGGTGGTACCTTTCCTAAAGAGCAAAGTGAAAAATTTTTGGTTGGTTATTTTTAATGAAAATAGCGCGAAATCGTTATAGTGTTGTTCAATGTTAGGATAGCATTGCTAATTGAACAAAAGTAAACCTCCCAGATTGATGTGTCCGTGAGAAAGCTATGAATTTTCAACGTTATGACCTTCGTGTCCAATATCCGATGACCACTCATTGTTTGCCACTCGATTAATCATTTAGCATTGATTTGGCACACAGTGTATTTTAACGTTTATAAAAATATGCCATTTTGCTTGTTGTCAAAGTAGTAACGTTTCCAAAAATGAATTCCTTGTTTGATTCAAAAGTTGTCAATATTTTTAACTCTAGCAATATTGGTAGTCAAATATCGCTAATGAGTTATGAACACTGATTTAAGTATATTGTCTTATTTCTGAAGCAATTGAAGTAAATAATCCGGTGAACTCGAGTCATATTTGAATCCGATTCCAAGGCATTATTAGCATTGCTTATACGGACGTTTTATTATTATATCTTATTTTTTTCATTTATACCATAATGTAAATAAATGTGGCGACTATGACATTTATAATATAACTAGGGATGGGCTTTTTTGCAATTGATTGACTCAGTTCATACTCTTTAGTTGTCATACTTATTAGTTATTAGTGAAATGAATATTTCTACAATTTATGTCCATTTGTGTTTGTGCTTCAATAAAAACCACTAAGAATTAAAAGAATAATAAACGTTGTGATAAGCGTAAAAATTTGTATTTTTAAAAAACACTTAAAAATAAAGAATAGGATGATCATTGTTCACACAATTCAAACAATGATATTCTTTTGTCATTATTCTGTCTTACATTTCGAATGAATTGTGTCACTCACACATTAGAGCGAGCTGATTTATGATACTATTTTGATCTAGGAACATAGGCAAACTTTAGGTGATACACATTAAAAACAAAACACTTGACAAGCAATTTAAATTTTTTAATGCAGTACAGTATTGAAAAAATATCTTGTTCTTGTTTGTTTACATTAAAGTCAAAAATGAAAACAATAGGGTACACATTACAATTTATTATATAACATGAAGTCATATTCTATTCGTAGTGGACTAATTATCATAGTGGTGGAACAAAGCAGCATTTTCACGTCACAATAAGAGTACTATTTGGAGTTAGAGATGGAAAAGCGGAACCACATAGCAGTTGACCCATCATCTCGTCTACGGATTTCATGTCTCTAGATCGATTTCTAAGGGAAAACAAGCAGCTGGTTCATTCTTTACTTCTACTATTTATTTATTTTTCTATTTCAGGTCAGCATGATGGAAATAAAACTTTTTTTTATTAATTATACGATTTCGTAACCTTTTTATGGTGCTTATGTAACAACAAAGTTACACGTAATAAGTGAGGTTGTCATTTTGTTGGGATTTTCTATTTTTTGCATTTTTGGAAGTTTTGAAGTGCAAAAGTGATAGTATATTGTGTTTTTGGGTTCTGTGTAAGTGGAAAGAATGGAGTGGGTCTGGGTTCTCACGCTCTTCCAGGAGGTCCTATAGAACTTCAGTAAAGTCTACTGTCGCTTTGCTGGAGGAGTGTTACGATAACGATACCACATAATACAATATTACAATACGTGACATTGGCTAATACGCTAATCTATCCGCCATGACATGAAGAAAAAAAAAGTCACAGGTATTCGTAATATTCATATGCCGATGTTTCTCATAAAAAACATTCAGCGAAATTGTCGTCGCATCAAATTTAGATCTAAATTTTGTTTCGCAAACACACCTCGAAACAAATTTAAATTTCAATTTATCAGGGATCAAACCCGTTTTATTCGTTCCGCTAGCAAATGATATTGCATTGTATTGTGATTCCCATCTGGATAGTAGCTAGTATATCTCTACACATAAGTATCAATCGAATACAATAAAGTAACAATCTAAACTTTAGGGTCAGAAGTTACATATTCCAATGGCATTGAAAATTGTAAAATTTTTACTAATATTTGTAATGGCTCATGGAACATTATTCAGTGTCAAAAGAAAATGAATCTAAATGTGCTTCGCATTAAGTAGGAAACGACTTACGAGAATAAAGTGATGGGTAACATAAGTTTTGAAAGCCGTGACCTATTAGCAATGACAAAACATACGGTTGTCAGCATGATGTTGGATTTATTATAGTCATTAGGTTTTGATACTGTGTACCTTATGACGCGTTTTTAAATCGTAAGGCATAAGGTATATTTTTCCATGAACATTATTTTAGCAAATAATAAAATTGATTTTCTTCTCCCTGTGTTAGTTGAATCAAGTAATTATCAGTTTAACAAGGCATTTAATATTAGTTATTATTGAGTATTACACAAAAAATAAAGGCGTTTTAAGGATTTTTTTTCATAGAAGTGAAATTTAAAACATTACATACATAAAATAAAACACCAAAAGAGGAAACTTTTCTTATAATAGAATTTCAGTGTAAAAAGATTCAGTGTTTTGTTAATTAATTAGACTACCGAATTCGGATAACATGTAAATTTATAGATACCCAATAAACTTCATTTCCCACTCAAAACCCTTAACGCATGACCAAAAAATCTCTTCAGCAAATAAATCAAAAATGATAATGGTGAACTCTGAACACACTTAAATGACAGTTCGAACGTAAAGAAGTACTGACTGATGAAAAACAAATTCTGCATTTAAATGGGTTCCAAATTCAAACAGATACCAAATAAAACATGACGCGTGGCGATCTGTTAGTAACAAATATAGCATTTACTTTTATCAAAATAAAAAACATTTAATTTTAAGCTCTATGATATTAACAATAAGGAACTAATATAGTTTCCTAAAACGTAACTCTCGTCGATGCTATGGCTGACACGCGGCAGCGCGTCCCTCTATAGATAATAAATGCTTTTAGCAAATAATTACGTTATTTGATTTTAGATGGATGATGGTCGTTGGGCAAATAATTCGGTTCGGAATCCACTCGTGGGAGAGATTTATGATCTGTTACCAGCTTATGGTTTTGATGGGATAAATGAGCAGTTAAATGTCAGAAGCCATCATTACCAACAAGAAATTATAGTTTTCCAAGAAATTGTTTGTACGCATGCTACTATACTATTAACTTCTACACTTCTATTACTAATACTGCTGTAACTATAAATACTGCTAAATCTCGCTGCGTTCAAAGACCGTAAAATGCAGTTTCGTGTAATGAATGCGTAATCTTATAATATAAGAATATTAAAGAAAAAAAACGAATTGTGCGGAGGTGTTTTTTCCGTCTTTCGTCTCTCATAAAGCGAATTTTAAAGACATTTTCAGGGCGATATCAGCTTTCAAAAGAATTACTGACGTTATCAAGAAAATTATTAGAATGGAACTCATTTCCATATTTTATTAGAGAAAGACAAAAAAGGATTTTAATAACTATCTGTATCTAAGTAAAACCAAGGCTGACTTATGAGGATCGAATAGCCAGAACCTTAGCTGACGGAAATGCCAAAAACACTCGCAAACCTAGGCGAAAGTGTGTACGAAGAATGATGCTATTTAAGGAGGCGAAGCAATTATATGTAAGTTAGGACCGCTATACTTGGCGCTCCGTCTTCTCTGACTACCCTTGTTAGATGTACAGCGTGAGGATACGTACGTATACGTATCTGTCGATACATACCACGATTTTGTAAATAAAGACATTTGTAACCGACTTCAAAAAAAGGAGGAGGTTCTCAATTCTGTATGTTGACTGTATGTTGTTTTTTTTTTGTATGTTTGTTACCTCATAACTACGTCATTTATTTATGAACCGATTTTGAAAATTCTTTTTTTGTTTTCAGAGGTGATCCCATTTAAATTTCACCGGTATTAGAGCTTCGACGTCGAAGATACACCAAATACCGCGACCTGGTAACCTTTATTTATGTTGATGATTCTCTTGTCTATCGTTGTGCTCCGGAATTTGATAGATGTTAACTGCAGACCTGCCCTAGATATTTATTTAGGTCAAGATCACTCAAAATGAAGAAATAAATTTTTTTTATGAAAAAAAAATTCAAAAAAAACACTGAAAAGTACAAAATAATTATCCTTTACTAATTGAACCTCAAGTACAATTATAATAACTTTATAAATACGATATACATACCTTATATAATAAAATTTGACAGTTACTGAAGTCGCTGCCAAGCCTACCAAACTAATAGACTTTCTGTTGTTGCACGTTGAATTGTACTTGAGTTTCGATTATTATATTTTAATTAAAAAACTAAGTAACTTACTTCTGCTCCATTGTAAATCTACGAATGCAAATGATTGTATTTTTCTTTTTAGAAGTTGTAAAATGTAGTGCAAGCTTTAGTGTAAAGGTGTAAACAAAAACGATCAAAACATTTTTTGTCTAGCGCTGGTAACATTAAATTAAACTAAAGTATTCATTACCATCGATTGTTTTTTGTTTACCGTTTCAACTATTGCAGTGACTTTTTGGCGGGAACGGGAGAAGTAAGGTTGTCATTTTATTTAGACTTTCGATTTTTTCCATTTTTGGAAGTTTTAAAGTCTAAAAGTGATAGTATATTGTGTTTTAAAGTTCTTTGTAAGCTTGTAAGCTGTTAAAGTTCTTTGTAGCTGAAGTTCTCGCGCTCTTCCAAGAAGTCCTATAAAACTTCAGTAAAGTCTACTATCACTTTACTGGAGGAGTTTTACAATAAGAAAAAACTAATTTACTTGTGATTCTACTTATTAATACGTGAAATTGGCAAATGCGCTAAACTGTGCGCCATGCCATAAAGAAAGAAAGAACTATTGCAGTGGGGAGCCAGGTGTCGCTACTGTCACCGAACCTGCTTAACCGACGTCATATGTTGTCTGCCAGGCCTACTGCCGCCAAATTAAGGGAATATTAACGTCAAGTAAATCTACAAGAAGCGCATATTTATGTTACTCATATTAATTTTTCGTTATTTGCCATTCGTTACAATGTATATCCTATTTTTTCATTTTTGACTTTAATGTAAACAAACTAGAAACTAACCAAAATTTTGCTAAATTTTCACCGTTCGCTGGTCCGACGTATTACACGTAGCGCTCCAATAACAATATTTGCGTTATATGCACAAAACTACGAAATATTAACAAATAACACTAAATATTATCCAATATAGTACAGCCACAGATTAATTAGTTACTAACGTAGTCATTGAAAAAAAATTGATAATTTTTCCAGCGTTTTATTTTTAATTTGCATGTCATTTATAGAATATCTAATCGTAGATCAAATTAGTGTCATAAATCAGTTCACTCAGGTTCACTCTAATATGTAAATGACACAATTCATTCTAAATGTAAGACAGAATAATAACAGAAGAATATTATTGTTTGCGACGTGCAAACAATATTAATCTTCTATTTTTTATTTTGGTGTAATAATATTAGTAGGATATAGTCTTCCATAAACCAGAGAGAAAACAGTAAATGTCTCCAAAAAGCGGCTGAAGTGTAGCCGCCTGCTTTTGCTATACTTTGCTGCTATACTTTTCAAATTCATTAGGAACCTTTAACGTGTTGTTATTATATTTAATGAGCAATTATTTACTAATTTATCTATTTATTCACCTTAGTAAGTAAATCAAACAATTGTCATCTATATTATCATGACTATCCCAAAATTATATTTTTCAAGGCTTATGTATAAAGACACACTCGTACATACGAAGAAACTTTAATTTTATTCGGTATCGGGACAAAAGCCGTGTCCCCTAAATAACTTTAAATACTCGAGATTCCGATTCTTTAATAAAATTAGCAATGTCATTTATTCCAACAACCCCTACTAAAATTCCACAGTACTTTTCTATTACCGTACTTTAAATTCCAACTATAACTCTGGAATAGAAATTAAACACACTTGTACAAGTACAGAATTTATTAATAATAATTCCATTATCTCCTAAAATATTTTTTCATAAGTATAGACAAATTCTAACACCTGTTTGTTATTTTTTGTACAATAAAAATTTACAAAACTAACAGTCTCAAATATTACGGCATTCGAAGTTTTTTAAATCGCTTTTCTACCTACTACATAACAATCAATAAAGGTATTTTTAATATTATAAAAATAAAGTCTACTGCACATGTATTTTAAAATTATTACACATCGATTATTAAAAAAAATACAGTTGTTTTGCGTTTTAAATATAGAGTTTAAAAAGTTAATTCCTTGACAGGTAATATTTTTAAAATATGTGTGCGATTTCTTTTTGTCATCATAAAATTCCATTATTATTTATAAACTATAAACTTTTACAAATTGCCATAATTGTCAAACATTACTACTAAACAGCATTAGAAACTCACGTCATTGTCAGTAACAACATCAATGTGTTCTTGATCACATGATGATTCAAGTAAATTTTTTGTAGAGCACTTTGACTTAACACAGCAACATTTTTTATTGCGTCCATCACTGGAACTCATTGGAGTCTCTTCTTTCTTCAACTTGACGCGGCGATTTTGAAACCAAATCTTCACTTGTTTCTCTGACAATTTCAACCTTGAAGCAATCTCGATTCTTCTTAATCTTGAAAGGTACATATTCATCGAAAATTCTCTTTCTAGTTCTAGAAGTTGCGTACCAGTGAACGCTGTCCTAATACGCTTGCTTGAGTCTTCTTTTAGTGGAATGCGCTTTAGATCTTTAGAATATCCGGGTAGAAGTTCTTCCGAATGCCCTATTGGTGGACTTGGTGTGCAATTTCTACTTTCACTTGACAAAGAAGGCGACACCGGATCTTCAATCTTTGCGGACGGTGTACTGATAACATTGTAAGGATGATGAAGGTATGATGAATGTGATTTCTTTCTTCTATTTACATAGTTTGTCAGTTCTTGATCTTCCGTTTTCAAATGGCCATTACAGGACCTCGATTCAACTTGCGACGGTTCGTATATATCTGGTTGTCTAGGTAACTGATGCAATAATGGATATCGGAGCTGCGCCAAGAACGGTCTGAACAATTCTGGAGACTGCTGCGGATGTTGCAGTCCAAGTGATAACAAATTGTGTAAGTAGTTCGGATATGGATACGGAAAGAACTTTGGTCGCACTTCAAGATTATTATTAACTAGACTGGAGTAATTTTGCAAAGGCTCACTAGTAATTTCTGATCTATTACAGTCCTTAGGCGTATTGTCGATCAAAGTTTCTACGTAAAATGAACGGGACATCGCTAATGATAACTCCGATCCCGATCTATTCTGTATAGCGTTAGCTCTACGACTGATTTCGACAGTGAGCTCTCTTGCAAGTAACAATTATAAAAACTACCCCCACTTAGTGCACCCCATTGTAAATAAACACAATAGGTCTCACTCGAAGCGTTTTGGCAATTATGTGGCCCGTCCCACCCTTTTGTCGGTGAGCCGTCAACCCCAGCTCACGTAAAAAAAATGTATTATTATGAATAGAACATTTTAGTAGCTATGAATAATTTTGTATGGGATACTAACATCCCTAATATCTATCTCATTAAATCCAATTTGGTTACTGTTACTCGCGAAATCAATGTTGAAATTATTGCCATGGATACTTATTTTTTGTTCGTGAAATAAATTAATTTCTCTTATTTATATATCATGATGAAGAAATGTTCACTTTTAAAGCAAAACAATACAATACTATGAAGTAAAATACAAGTTAAAGGCAACAAATCCGTGACAATGAGGTGTTATTGCAGAGTACAAGAATAAAATCTCTTACATGTTTACACATGCAAAAAATTATCAAAAACATTCTTAATTTAAGTCTTACCCAAATATTATATTACCAGAAAATTCTTTATAACTTTGTAGTTTACCAAGATACCAAGCATTTGGAATGATTGTGTATATATCGAATCGAACATTTCCCGTAGCTATCAAAATCGTTCAGTCGCTCTATGTCATGCACCACATTAATTAAGTATGAATACCCTATAATATGTGCCGTATGCTACACGCGTGATTCTGATACTTGCAAAAAGAAACCCTTGCGAAGGAAGGGTGGGCATGCATTCGCCCCGCCCATCAAAAATCTGGACCCTCCATTACCAAAACTAGTTTATGAAATATTGAAGGGAAGAATAATATTGTTTGGTAGCATTATAATTGTGAATCAATTCATGTTATTATCATGTCATATTTAATTTGAAAGTACTGAAGCTTGTACTGTGATATAAGTGGCTTGTAATAGGTTTTTTGATGTTACTAATATGTTAATGTATGTATGTGAACGTGACTTACATTAAGTTCCTTTGTTAGGGCGTTCATAAGTACTGTATTTGCATATTTCTTTTCTATACCTAAGCAGAAAATGTAAAATACTTAGCTGTAACGCTAGGATAATGGCAATTGTAACATAATTTTTTGCTACTTTTATAAAAAATCTGCCAAACCCTGAAATGATCACGAAATCACAACGAATAACGAACAGAAGCGCAAACAAGGGATAAGAATAACAATATAACAGCAAACATTGCCGGTTCAATACTTCTATCTGATCATACGAGCGACAAACTTTTTGTGTTTTCTTTAATAATTTTATTTCCTACAGCATAATGTCTATTTTTGTAAAATCATCCGCTATACTAAGTTTGTTAGTAAACCACCCTCGCAAAATGAGATGAACAGGCAAACAGACAGATAATAAAGGGTTATTATGAAGCTTGTGTCAAGAGAAAATTGTTATTTTTGCCGACATCCAGGTGGGTCGAAAGATTGTAATGATAGTACCCCGAATTACTGTTGTTAGAACTGTTTAAAGATTCACTGCATCTTTTAATAACCATATGCGATTTTATCAGAGTACTTAGATATTTAATATGATTTTCTTGCTGATTTGGAAGAAAAAATAAAATAAGCCAGCTGTTTGTTTTCCCGCGCAAGTGGAAAAGTAGCCCAAGGACTTGTAATAAGCGACCCGTTTATTTATAATAGTAAATAATAATAATAAATCATTTATTTGCTTTTGAATAGGGTACATGGTATATAGATGGTATTTAAAATTAGAAGGTGTAGCGCCTACTCAGCCAATAAATATTAGCATGCAAATACAGAACTTGGATCTACCATTCATTAGGTACTTAATTACTTCATCATTTAAAGTCAAAACATTACATTCAATTACGTCAATATCGTATTCATCATATTATTCAATTATATCGATTTAAATTGTCAGAAATAATAATTATGCAACCAAAATAATAATCTATATATATATAATATAATGAAAGTTTTTTTCTTTGACCGCGATAAACTTGAAAACTACTGAACCGTACGGCATGGGACCAAGACCATTCGACGCGGAATTAGTTGTAGATGGTTACAGTCTACTTATTTTTTGAACTCCATAGACCCTTCACCATTTTTCAAACAAAAATGCACTATTACGTACAAAATTTTCACTTACGCCCAGCGAAGCGGGCGGGAAACGGCTTGTACCTAATAAATAATAATAAATAATGATAAATTCTTGCAATGTATAAAATGCTTTTACTGTTTAAGACATTTGTGTAAGGATATTTTAAATTTATTAAAGGGCGTTTTCTTTATTTGCCGTGGTATATTATTTTAAATTTTTATGCACATACAGTAATATCTTTTTTAAAACGTGCGCTTATCATATTATGTCAAGGACCACAGTCTCTCACGATTTCGGCTTGAACTCGTTCAAACAGATGGGGAAGTATTTTCGAAACTGAAAATGTCGAAAATATAGAGAGATGGCAAGAGTAGAACATTCAAGGACTAAAAATTGGTCTACATGTTTGATCAGGCGTAGCATCATAAATACATATATATACATTTTTCAGGTATACATTTTTTTTTGAGCAAGAAAGACCTTATACGACTAGGCGGAATTTCCCCAGATAGTAAGTCCGTAACGCAGAAAAGACTCTATAAGTAAAGTAAGCAGCGAGTCCCGAGTTTTTCGTAGTTTATGCAATGATTCAGTAACCTCTCACTTTAGTTTGGTTCCGCTTTGCTAATTGGTAGAAAAAATTTTTACTAAACACGGCGTAAAGTTGTAATTTTATTACAGTTAATTTAAGTTTTGTACACGCCGAATGAAAACACACATAACGTTATTAATATATAAAACTAAATATACACACATCAAAAGTGTCTAGGGATCAAGTACATTTTTAACTATAAAAAATTATCTAATTAATATTTATCAAGTCTAGTCTTCCAGACTGGCTTCTTACTTTAATTTCTATGTTTAAGTTAACAACTTATCCCTATATTTTGTAAGAATTAAGAAAAATTACAATTTTTGCAAATTGTGGGAAATTAACCTAAGTTAATGTCGTCAATTAAATGGCATAAAAAAAGCCAAAAATGAGGATTTTTTAAATGTTTATTGTAAAGATAAAAAAATTAATAATCTGTGTTTCCACCATTGACACAATCACAGCGATTTGGCATGCTTAAAATCAGTTCATCAAAATCATTTTGAGGAATGGCCGCCCACATTCTTTCTAACAAGTCAAAAGGTTGTTGTGGGGTATGCACGGCATCCATACTCGGCAGAGCTCTTCTTTGAAGCATATCCCATGCGTGCTCAATTGAGTTGAGGTCTGGCGATTGAGCAGCCCACGGCAGAACGTTGATGCGAGCGTCGGCAAGAGCGCGTGTTACGACTCTAGCCGTGTGTGGACGTGCATTGTCGTGCATTAGTCGAAACGAATCATCCAACCGGCTTCGCAGAGGGATGATCACGTCTGAAACAATCCTCTCCGCATAAATCTGAGCATTGAGATTGCCCCTGATCCAAATGAGATCGGTTCTTCCACCGATCCAAATACCGGCCCAAAACATTATTGTTCCCCCTCCATATAAATGAACTTCCTGACAAAATTTTAAACGTTCTTGACGTCCAGAGGTCCTCCAAACTCGAGTACGTCTTGTATCCCGCCTCATACCGAAACGAGATTCATCGGAAAAGCAAACACAATGCCAGTCTTCTTCCTCCTAATTTCTGTGTTCGTGAGCCCATTGTAAACGGGCCCTACGATTGCAGGGTGCTATAGGCAGAACTCTCAGCGGCCTTCGGGAACGCAGACTCACTTCACGTAAATGATTTCGGATGGTTTGGTCGCTTATCAGCATGTCTAAAGAGCTGTGGAGCCTCGTAGCCAACATCATGGCGGTCATAGTACGATTCCGTCGAGTAATATTTCGGATGATCTCGCATCACCACTTGCAGGATGTCCTGTCTGCGAGTGGTGATGCGAGATCGTCCTCTATGTCGCTCGGCCACGATGCCCGTGATACGATAGCGTGTCCAGATACAGCTTATGACGCTCTGTGTAGTGCCAAGAGCGACAGCCACAGTACGTTGCCTGGAACCTGCCTGCAACATTCCGACGGCTCTCATGATATCTTCTCGTATCAAATGATGTCGTCGCTCCATATCGATGCAATTATTTTCAGTTCCGATGCAGAAATTGTAATGGTTTTGTAAAAACGCTATTACACACATTTATAGGAATCCTGATTGACAGTTCATTTTCTATTTTTAATCAAAATTTAAAGAATATTCTTTATTCAAATAGCGAAAATCACTAAAAGGAATCAATAACGATCCAAAAAAGTTAAAATAATAATCCTCAATTGTGGTGATACTCTAAAATGTACTTGATCCCTAGACACTTTTGATGAGTATAGATTAAAGAAATGTGCAATTATTACATTTATTTTGTAAGATTTCGTACCCAAAACGGAAATCGAATATTTATAAACGTACTCATGCTTCCGTTTGACGAGCTGCCCGTTTGCAACAGCGGATTTTTTCATAAATTAAGTGAATTACAAACTAGATATCTGACATCTTATTTAAGTCATATTGTATACAATACGTATAAAACCCTGTTCGATCCGAAAGAGACATAAATATCCCAATGTCATTATGTAAACAAATGAGAAAATTATATTATTCATGGAAATAAAATAAAAACACAATTTCAGTACCCAGTTACTCCAAAATCTAGCAAATTTTGAAATATTACGACACTGTTGAAATTCGTAGCGCTGGCCGTGCGCGCCATATCCAATAGGCGACGCGCGACTACTTCCGCTTTTAATTAAATTGAATTTTATACCGGCCTTTTTTACTTATTTTTTGAAAACGATTACATAAGTATAACCGAATCTCAATACCTAATAATACCTTCATGAATAGGACAAGTTTTTTACAACGTTTTATATATTTCGTATTATTAACAGTTTAAAATATTCATGTGAGTATTAAAGAAGGGCCATGCGTTTTTTTCCGAAATTACTGCATCGAGAATCTTAAAAATTACAGATAATATGAAGCCATACTATTATAGTTAACTAGAATAATAGTAACAAAAGTCTTATATAGATTCTAGATAATGTATAGTGTAATAGTGGGTTTGGTTTCACTACAGTTAGATTTAATACCATTTCATATGCTTACTTCTATCGTACGGAACCAGTCGAACTTGTACTCGAATAATTTCTTTTCTTTAATAGATTGTTTCTATCATAGCTTCATCTTTTTAGTTTGTTTCTTTAGATGTGGAGAGGCCAAGATTGATTTCAGTAGCGCGCATTGTAAAAGGTACATTTATGCTCAGCAGCGGCTTGACAGAATTAGTCGATGATGATCGATGGTTTTGTCTTTAATGTTAACGCATTGTATTCATACATCCATACCTTTCAGTTAGGCACGTACGTATGTATACTTTTAGTAATACGGATAAAATGAACGCAGACGAGAAAGTGGTTGCCCAGATGGTAAGTACACAGAGACTCGATGAACATTTACAATAAGGACTTCAAATGCGAATGCATTCGCTACTCTAAGGACTAACATGTAATGTAAGACTTTAATAACAGCATCTATTACTGTTGTGTTTCGTTCGGTGAGTGAGAGCGCCGGTGGCTCATCACCCCCTCACTCCCTTTCCCTCCTTTCCCTATTTACCTAAAGGCCCGCAAAGCACCTGTGACTCTCCGGACGTTGCGGGTGTCCATGGGCGGCGTTGATCACTCTCCATCAAGTGACACGCTAGCTCGTTTTCCCCCTCTTTTATAAATAAAAAATTAAGATGTTGGGTCTCTTACACTAGAATTTTCACCGGCTGTCTTACCCTCCACACAGGAACACAACAGAGCAAATTGTTATTTGACGGCAAGATTAGCGAGTAAGATGGTGGTAGCGATTCTGATGTACTGCGCGCAATTTCCTACCATCCACAAGTATCTATATGTGGGCGTCCAAGCAAATCCAGTAGTAGGATATTAAGTTAAGACTAGATTCGGAATTAAGAATAGTCAATTGATAATAAGGGTTAAAAAAATATTCAAAAACTGGCATATATTTTTTTATCAGACTTTTAAATTTGAAACTGAAAAAGCTCATTTTGAGAAAAAGCATTTTTAAAGTTCGATTGAAAAAAAAACATACTTCTACTTGTTTGTTTCTACTTAGAAACATCGTATAAAGTCATTTACTATATGAACTTGTACTTAGATAGTTGAGTATTAATTAATAATCAATTAAAATCGCGAAATGCCATTTTTCACCCAACTTTACAAAACTGTGTGAATCTCGAAAACTAAATGCCAACCACTGGACTTTTTGCTTGGACGCCCACATATATTAATAGGTGTAGAAAAAACTTTGTACCACTTTTTAAACATATTGCACGCACGGAGGAGTTTGAGATTTGGCGTAGTTAAGGTTTATATGGAGAAGGAGTGCCGAAAGCTAAAATCTATATCTAATATGTGTTTCAGATATATTAAATTAAATAAAACATTCATTGGTTAATTTCATACTGTCAATGTTAAACATGTTGTTTTGAGAATGTTGTTTGTAATCAATCAGTCGAACTCTACTCACAACTCTAGACAACTCTACTCTAGAGTTTGTTGCCAAAGTTTTTTAAAATGTTGCCTACAATAGGCACTAACGGATTGATTGAATGAGTTTCGAGCCGTGAATTTTGTTGTTTGAACTGTTTCTGTCTGTCTGTCTGTCTGTAGAGTGTATGTCAAGCGAAAAAGCATTTGTTTTTAATTTAACGCATCAGATTGCGAGTAGAAATATACAGTCAAATGAAATATTTTCCGTAATATACGAATGAAGCTGCAGTTAAAAGCTAGTTTAATAATAAAATAACTTGACAAAACCTCGCTTAATGGCAATTAACTAAAACGTTTGTCCGTAACTGCAGATAGACTATTATAAGATTTAAATCCTTGGGGTGGAACATTTACATAAGTCGGTGGAGATTTAAGTGACCAAGGAGATAGAATAAAGTCTACATTGCGGACTGGATTTGAATTGAGTTGCCGTACTAAAATGTGGAACTCGTGAATTCCTTCAGACAAAGTGCGGTTAAACAAAACAACATGTTAAACAACATTTTCAAAAAACAAAACAAAAAAACAAAATCTTCTCCATGTTGATTTATGAGAGAAATTTAAACATAAAATGTAGACATGGGTAACACTGCACCACGCCGCGGAATTGAGCCAACTCAGTTCACTGTGTTGGATGTGTCGACTCAAGCATACATACATACACACATACACATACACACACACACACGTACACGCACACACACACGTACATACGTACATATCATCACGCTGTATCACGGGGTAGTCAGAGAGGACGACTCACTTATTCGAAATGTATTGGCACATAGCACACTTTACCGCATAATACACTGCTTGCGCTAAAAGCCAGCTAAGTGCAGGCGACACGCTTTGCGACTCACTCGGCGCGTACATGTTGCGCTGTGGAGCAATTTGGCATTAAATAAAAACGCCAGCACAGTGAGATGCGCCTGATTACTGAGTTGACGCAATGAATTATGTTAAGTTATCCATGACATCCATGGCTTATTTTCCTACGCAGGTGATAGGCTGGTAGAAGTTAGCTAATACATAGACTTATTATGAGAACCTTCTGTAGGCGATAGGCTAGCCAATATTACTATCGGAATCCGCTGTGCCATCTACAAGTCATATAAACAATATACACCTGGTCGACCGAGCCTTGCTCGGGTACATATAAAAAAAAATTGACCATATTGCAGGATTCGAACCCGCGCACTTCGGCGTGGTAGACTTATGCTCTAGCTATTGAGAAGGTAAACTCTGTTGGGAAATTAAAAGAATTTAGAGTTTAGAAGTTTTAAGTGTATGAAAATACGGACAAAACGATTTTTCCCCGAACTGGGACCTAGCTAGATCGATTTTCGCCCCCGTAAACCTCTACACTGTAAAACTAATCAAAATCAATAGAGCCGTTTTCGAGAATGCGATTGCAATATATTATACATAATATACAAATATCGCTCGTATAATATAACAGAGGATACATACATACATACATATCCTCACGCTGTATCCCTAACGGGGTAGTCAGACGAGACTAATAACAGAGGATAATTAATAATAATAGCTAACTGTTTTTGGTGTTGTTTTGTGTTTTTGTTTTGTTTTTGGAGTTGTTGTGACTTAGTAGGTAATATATTATTACTCGTGAGTTTGTCTGGAATTCATACAAAAATCCCAACGAAACAATCACTTTCACTTTTTGCCGAATTTTCCAATTTTTTGTGCAATTTTTCAAATTTTTGTTTCCCTAAAACCTTACTCGGACTATTACAAACATGGAAAAAAAAATTGCCGAATCGGATCAGCTGTTCTCGAGTTTTGCGCTTAGCGCTCATGTTTGTTATATTTACATAATCATAATAATTTATTAGTCAATAAACACAGCAAATTATAAAAAATAATTTTCATTCCTCTGTGTCTTGTTCCCTAAAGTGGCATCAAAATTGATTAATGTTGCGCGCTAATATTGTATTCACTCTGAACGACCATTCGTGGCCCCAATCGAAGCACTAGGTTGTACTATAAACACAACGAATTATAGAACTTTCAGAATCCAAGATAAAAATTGGCCGATTGTGGGCTCCTTTCACTTACAGAGAAATATTTATGCATGCAATATTTATGAAATTATAAATGTCTAAACATAATGTCCGTTGATGTGTAAGACCTAAGATTATGATAAAAATCCTATAGGTTTTTCAAGGGTTTCAAAGTTCTGTGGAACTTTCAAAATTATAAGTACAGTAGTTTCATTGACAAGGGGATGGCAATAGTCAATTTGAGTTCGAGTATTTATTTTAATTTTAGTTCTGCTATGAATATTTTACAATGTTAATTAATGTGTAACATAATGTGGGTTGACTAAGTGAATAATATTGCCAGATTTCAAGTTAGTATGAAACGTATCTTTAAGAAAATCGATTGTAACGGATGGATAAATATACAGACGGAAGAACACGTGCATGATTTTATAAGAATTCTATTTTTTCTTCTAAGGTTAACCTAAAAAGGTTTTGAATTGTCCTCATTGAAATCGAAGCGGGTTATTCGGCTTGGAACACTGATCCATTAACTACTGCTCCAAATGGTCGGTAATTTTTTACTTTTTTATTTTACTTTTAAAACGCACGAAAATTGTAAAATTTATTTGAGAAGAAATAATTATGAACATAAAATGTAAGTAGAAATCTTGAATATAAATTTAGGTTCACTTAATAAAATATAAGACAGAAAACTGGGCAAAGTTCATAAATTAATATTTTTGTGGGTTATAATATACTTCATCCTCGACTTCAATAGACGTTTTTAGAAGTAAGAACATTTTATTTTGGACTTTGTAGTTTGTATTTTTTCAGTTAGTACTATTGAATAATTTTTTTGCTATTTCTGAGAGTGTCTTTACTGATTTACATAGGTAAAGTTTTTTTTACTGACAGAGAGGAACGAAATATTCCATTCTGTTAGCAAAAATAACTACTTTTAGTTTTGGCGAAAAAACTACGTTTTGTGAGATTTATATCCATATATTTATTTTGACATTTACAATGGAAATATCAAAAGCACTCGCACACCTATGCGAAAATGTGTGAGGAGAATAATGAGATTTGAGGAAGCGAAAGAAGTATGTAAGGACCGCGACGCTTGGTGCTCCATCTTCTCTGACTACCCCGTTAGGGATACGGCGTAAAGATATGTATGTATGTATTGATTTACACTGAAAAAATACTTTAGATGAATTCCGACGGTTGATCTGTTATTTCGTAAAGCCAACCAAAGTACACTAAAGTATTACTTATTTTTACAATATCAGGAATCAAGGATCACGAATGTTCAATTTACAAAATAAAAAGTTGAAGTTACAGGTTCTAACTTAATAAAATTTACAAAGTTTAGTGTTAAATTTACTAAAGAGTTTATTTTAAGAGTATGTTGATGGAGTGCATCAGACCTACCTTAGTTAATATAACTTAATAAATTTGTTAATTATACGAAAAATTCCGTTAGTATGAAATTAACGCGCGAGTTTATTAAAACTTTTGTAAAACCGACTAAAGTACTTTTTAACTTTCCTTTCACTTGTTTATTTGTCTTTACTTATTTGCATTATTTACTTATTTGTTTTTACTTTTGGACTATTTTACTTTTTGACGTTTGACTTTGGAGTTATTCTGTTGTGATTTATGTTCCAGCAATCACTAAATGATATTTAAAATTGACATGACTTAAGCCAATTCAATAATAAAAGAAGTCACCTCAATCAAAAGTAGACCGGAAATGAGCTCAGAAAAGATATTTAATGACTACCTGCGGATTGTCCGGCAATTTAAAGTCAAAAGGTGGACAATGGTTTCTAAGAACACCATGACTTTTAAACGATATTACAATAATGACGCCCGCGTGTCTGAGGGAAATCGACACTACGGGATACACTTGTATCGGCCATTCATAAAATTCTACGTTCATTCATAAATTTTAGCCACGGTTAGGAATGAATGTGCCTATGAATGAAGTATCGATTCTTTTGTTGTTCGCGAATCCATTGTGTGATGTAGAGGCTTGCTTGTAACAGGTATCGGTGACATGTCATGAATAAAAGTAATTCACAATAATTATATTTTGCAATCATTCTTAACACTTAGAAAATAGAGTCCAAGTTTGTTTAATGCAATATACGATTCTTGAACATAAATTTAGAGATTGAAGACAAAATAATGTTTGTTACCAATAAAAGCGATCTCATAATTCAGTTTTGATATTTTAGATATTTTAAAATTATGTACCTTTCTGCCATAGGACTGAATTATATACAGATCCTATTCTAACATGTTATAAACAACTTTAAAAGTTTCTGTATAGTTTTTATTTTACCTTTCCCTATAAAATCTTTCACGTATGAGGCCGAAAACATCCCAAATTAAACAAGAAAGGCGCTTCAGTATTTCATACAATCATTGAGGTTAAGTACCCAGGTTTTCGCGCGATCGTCAACCGGTATCCATATCGTACTGAAGACTGAGCAAATATGCTACGCGTACAATACGCTATGTTAAACAAACCTTATAGACGGTTTAACCTTCTGACAAAAAAATCTAATGTTTCATAGGTTAAAATTGGTTATTGGATTTGCAAAGGAACAACTCTAAGCTGGTATCTGCTTAGTTACAACTTAGTTCATTTACATTAGAAAGGAAATGAAGTTACTTATTAATTTTAAAATGAAATAAAATGGGATAGATACGTATGTAAATAATAAAGAGAAATTATAAATTAAAATTCACAAGATTCCTGAAAATGAAAATCGGGGCGATGTATAAAAATAATAACAATAAATAATAATAAAAAAATAACACAGACCAGGTACTTTGCTAGAAATAAAACCTTTCTTTTTGCTTTATTGTAGTCGGCTAATAAGTAGAATATTGTTAGATATTTCTTATTTTATTAAGTAGGTAATTTAAATGTAATAACATTGTAAAATTGTTAACTCTCGTATAGGTTTTTGTCCCGCCGTTGAGGGGATTAATTTAAAAACTGAAAGTCACTAATGGAGAAAAGTTAACTTTAGTAACATCAAAGCACGAAATTAATGGACAACGGACTGCGAGTAAACGGCCCCCTCACAAAAAGGACTAAGTCATTTTTTATAAAAAAAAAATATACGCTCGAGAAAACAATGCAAAATGACACAAAGTTAATGTTTTGGTTTTTAACATTAAATTTCAATATGTGCTTAATTTAGTTTTCACGTATTATTACCATCTGTTATAACTATAATCTTCATAATTTGAATCCTATGCAAAAACATAATGTACCTACATATGGATAGAAAATAAAAATCGAGACGTTTTTTCTTCCAAATAATAATAATTATCGTAGTTTTCTCAAAGTACCATAAAATATATCAATGTTAATTTAATTTAAAATTATAATAATTTGATTAACCAGTAGTGAATAAAAGAGGTTTCAAAAAGGTGTCTTATTGTTTTAATAGGTATTTAAAAGTAATACCATTAGTCATTTTAGAATAGCAATGTATTTCTTGTTAAAAATAGTAGGGAAGTTACCATATTTTCTAAACAAAAATTTCAAATATATAATTCCTAAGTTAAGGTCTCTAAGATTAGAAGGATTAAAATGAAGCATAGCAACCAAACTCCAAGTACAGAAAAAATCGTTGTCTAAATCAACATGGTCGAGCGTAGAATCAAAGAGCTTGGTTTAAAAGTTTTAAACTTTCACCTCAAGCCAATTAAATCACAAAGTTTTATAAATTATTAATTACATACATACAGATCTCACGCTATATCCCTAACGGGGTAGTCAGAGAGGACGGAGCGCCAAGCGTCAAGGTTCTTACATACTGCTTTCGCTTCCTCAAATCTCATCATTCTCCTCACACATTTTCACCTAGGTATGCGAGAGCGTTTGACATTTCTATCCACTAACACTCTGGCTATTTGATCTTCATAAGTCAGCCTTGGTCTTCCTTGGCTTCTTTGACCATTCACTTTCGCTCTGTATATTTTCTTCGTCAGTCTTTCATCACTCATTCTTTCTATTAAAATCATAAATTATTAATTGTGTCAATAATATTGAAACGACAAAAAAATTTTAAAATATGTACTTACACAACTCTAGTATGCATCGATCTCTTTAAAGTTAATAAAATGTATTACATGCTTTTAATACTGCACTGAGCACGATACCCGTTACTCGTTAGTTAGGGTATTAATACGAGGGTACACGTGCAATGTTGTATAACATTAAGGTGGTCGATATTAGCGCAAAATTGATTTTATTTTACGTAGCAGGGGTAGATGAAACCAAGTTATTTTTAATTAATACTAAGTTTTTAGTATTATTAGTCAGTAGTAAGTAATATTAGTCAGTAGTAAGTAGTAAGTAAGTAGAGTTATTTTAATTCCGTTAAATATGTACATTTCTACATAATGCAATATTTTTTAGTAAATGACATATAAGTACTTTCGTTATGTAGTTGATTTTATATTCATTTTATATTAATTTTATATTTTATTTTATATCATGACAGTTACCTATTCGAATTAAATTCGTAAAATTAAATCATTTAGTTACATGCTTACATAACAAGGCGGCAAAGTCTTCATAGGTTACCTATTGCTTATAAATACACATACTTATCTGTAAAAAAATAATTTGAACGTTAGATAGCTACCAATTTTGTAAGAACAAATATTTTTTGTGAAGTAGGTATTATGTGGGTAAGGTAAAGAATTCCCAGGCTAATACAACTACAAGTTTCATATTAATTGCTGTATAGCGCTCAAAGGTACCGTCGTCAACACAAGTGACTCTTGAGAGAATTCAAAAAAGCTGAGTACTGTATTTTATTGTGTGGTACAAAAAATAATGTTTTAGAAAAATTAAAAAAATTAAAATACGTAGTTTATTATTTAAAGTGTAACCTTTAATCGGGCACCATATGGCTAAGCCTACGCTGCTCTCACACTTTAATAAATATTTCTCTGTATCTTCCCAAAGGCGTAAACAGAAGAATTTCAGATTTAATTATTAGAAATTTGTACTATTAGAAATAGGCATGACTATTCTTGCCCAATTTATTTTGAATCCTTCGACATGACAGATGATCGACCAGCTTTAGGACATGTTCACACATCACAGAATAACTAATAGTTTCTAACGCGCGTATTTTTTTTGGACGACGCGTTTTCTTTTGATAATTTGCTAGTGTTTCTTTTCTAAATAATTTTTGTATTTTGTACAATACATATTCCGTTATAACTATTTTATTTTATTTTTATTCATGCAATTTTTTATATAATACATACAAATAATTACAATTTTCAATGACCGTGTACTAGGTATAGTGCTCCTTCAAGAAACATTCAATTTTTTTTGTACAAGTGTAATTTAGCCTTTTCAATTTTAGAACAAAAATAATATGTTCAACAATTTTCAATATTGTTGTTTCACCGTATTCGCTTTGTAATTGTACCACGTCACTCGTTACCTTGTGCAATGTCACCCTTACCGCAAATTTCCTTTAAAAACTCTGTTGCCATTGTACTTTTTTACTTATAAATACATGAATCGCTTTAATGTCGCATTCAGGTATACAATACATATGAATAAGTCGCATTGTATAGTACGTGTAGTCGCCATTCGGTTGAAATGGAACATTGTTCACTTTGATTGAGTGACTATTTGTTTTATTATTTTTTATAGACTTATTACAATGGTTTAATTGGGACACAATAATAAAAATGTCATGTTTGTTTATAATATGTTAAAGTGACTTTGATTTCGTTCCTTTTTTGTGGGTTTGATTCTTTCGATCTTAAAAGGAGTTTCATTTTCTTTTGCTTAGGTATTTACAATTGAAATATTATTATAAAATGAGTAAAAATGCAAACAGGAGAAAGACTTTTGAATTACATATGTCTGTCTTATTGACTTTGCTTTTAGATAACTAAAATAAAAATAAATTCACACCATTTTGCATTCAGAGTGGGCAGAGTTTTCAGATCCAAAGTCATGTCTTTTCATTACTAGGTACTATCGTTAGGCTATAATTATAGTCGTAGGTTGCTAGCTTATCAGTACCTATTATAAATGCAACAAGTATTAGTGTGTTATAAATTAGATAAAATGCTCATAATAGAATTTTATAATAGAAAATGGGTGTTTATTTAAGTTAATAAAAAGCTAGTAAATTTTCGTCCCATTAGTCATGGATGTCACGAGAACTAAAATGTCACACATGTGTTGTTGCTAACTGAAAGGGTAACACTTGCAAGTTGTAACATCAATTTGTTACAGATTGAATCAAAATAACTATCAAAATAGTTATCATGAACTAGTGAACGCGTTGTAGTTTCTACGAAGTATTTATTAAATAAATTTTTTTAAATATTTTATATTATCATCACTTCCCCAGAAAAATATCTATTTCTTTTCCTTTGATTAAGATAAATACATAAAGTCCATAATCTTTTATTTTTCAGTTAATATTTAAAATTGTAATTGCGTAATTAAAAATACATAAATGCTTATCTCAGTACTATTGAATTCGCCAAAAGTTTTAATTAATTCATCACGAGGTCAGCTCAAGTTAATACAATAAGTTATTTGTGATTTTGTTCGTTAAGTTTTAAGTAAGGACTAGGCCTCATAATTCCATAGAGTAAACTTTTTTATAACTTTATTGGCTGAACTTTGAAGTTGTGCTTACCAATAAATCTAATTATACAAACAGTCAAATTGTGAGTCGAAATTGAATTAATTAGGGAATTGTCAGTTGTTAAACTGTCAGCCGCAAAATGAGGTTTGTAGTAGCTTTTTATGTAAGACCTAATATAAATCGGTCTTCATAATTCATGAACGTTGATTATATGGTATGTATTGAAGTATACAATCTATACCATATTTCGATGATTCATGTATTTTTTCCGATTTTTTGAGAGATACTTTTGAAGATAGAGAGCGGAAATAGCAATGATAAGAGTTTTTTTAAAAAAGTATCGAAAACAGTCAGACAATGGTAACGTTTTATAGGTTTTCGAATTTGGAATTCGAAAACATCTTTGCCCAAACCTTGAAAAACAGTGTTATTTTCTTTCTGTATAAGCTCTCAAAACTGAACCCAAAAGTCAGTCTTAAAAGTTGCGAAATTGGCATCTGTACATATGTAAGTATATTGACAGTGGCCATATAACCAGGTTTACTACAATTAATTTAAATTTTATTTGTTTACGTCATTATAACTTCTCTGAAAAAAAAACGTCTTTTCCTGTTTGCGAGACAGAGAGGCATCGAGATTCAAGTGTAGCGTTTTTTCAGTTTTGTTACGGCACACTAACAATAAAACGTTAAAGAAACACAGAAAATAAAAAAAGATCATTATTGTATTATAATAAGCATAAGTAGGTTTGCAGCTAATAAATCTTCGTTATCCGTTGAATATCAAATAAATGTTAGTATAATAAAAGCCACATAAATCGACTGCCGTAGCGAATCTCCAGCTTGTAGTTGTCCCATCAACCCACGTTTGCACTACCAATTTAAATTTCCGATGTGTTACGCCAAAACACAATTTGTTTCGCACACTCGTCCTCAAGCTTTTGCAGTGTCATTTTACTTGTTAGGGGGCTTATGTACTATGACGAATATAATTCAAATAAAGAATGCTTATTATTCGAGACCGTATTATAAAATTATAAAATGTTATTAGTAGCTTATTGTCTTCGAAATTGAACGCAAACCAAGGAATTATTTAAAATTCAATTCAACAAATATGTTGAATTTTTCGAGATACAAAATTTCTTCAAGAAATAAGTACCTGTAGTTTTTTGAGACACCAATTCTGGTTAAATAAAAGGCTAGATGTAGCATGCTAGAACACACATAAGAGCACAGGAGTGGCAATAAGGTGTGATTTTGTTGCACTTTGACGCTCTGTCCACCTCGAATGGCATACGGCGTAGTTATGCGTTTGCTTATTATTCTTATTGCCCTAAATTAAAATCAAACATATTTTCATCGTTAATATGAACTGGTACGAAAATACGATGTAATAATAAAATCATTGCTTAAGTCTGTATTTATAATCGTTCATAAGCGTAACAAAAAACCATAATATATCAACGACAAATAACCCAAAGCTGCTACATCTCGTTGGAATGTGGTGCATATACCTTCCGGGTCGAGGAGTAGAAGTCGATACTGGCGCAGTCAACTTTGGTAATATTTTTTTCTAAATTGGCTCCGGAGTCTATTTATGTTACAGGGTGTCTCTAAGTGCAGTACCCACAGTACAGAAATATTATCTTTATTCATCTATCTTATTTACGTTAAGTCAGAAAACATTAAGACATTGCAATATCTATCGATACTGGTCCCATCAGTTCACATACACATAAATATCTATCAATATTGGACCCATCACTTCACATACACATATACATTTATATGTAAACTGGTGTATTTGTTTTTTGGTCTCGCCCTAATGACTTCGTCGCCAATCTATGGCAAGGCTAACCGCACACTTACAATAATACATTGACAATATAATATTGTGTGTGTACGGGACACATTGTGACATTGAACAATATTATTGTTTAATAATTATTATTAAAGTATCATAGACAAAATTGCAGCGATGGAGTGAATACTATGGAGAACTGTATGAGAGTGGCGACTCCGTCTCTGATACTGAGAGCGATTCTAATGAATTGCCACACTCGGGCCAGGGACTGGAGGATGCCATTAGTATGAAAGAGATTGAGAAAGTGTTAAGAAGTTTGAAATGTGGAAAGGCTGCGGGAATTGATGAGGTGACTGCTGAGATGATCAAGTATGGTGGTCCTAGGGTCTGGGATGCCTTCTGTGTACTCTGCAACCTTTGTTGGCAGAAGGGGGAGGTTCCAGAGGACTGGCGCACGGCAGTCATAGTACCTCTATATAAAGGGAAAGGTTCCTACCTAGACTGTGCGTGCTATAGGCCCATCAGCTTGGTCAGCTTAGCGAGTAAAGTATTGACTGAACGTATGAAAGGCGTTTCAGAAAGATATTTGTGGGAGGCGCAAGGTGGATTCAGGACCGGTAGGGGTTGTATGGATCAGATTTTCTCGCTTCGCGTTATCGTGGGGAGGTTTCTGGCTTTAGGTCGGAAAGTTTTCTGCGCTTTCGTGGATCTAGAAAAAGCATTCGATAGAGTAGTGCGGAAGAAATTGTGGAGTCTTCTGCCTGAATATGGCGTGGAGGGCTCCTTACTGCAGGCTGTGAGGTCATTATATCGAGACCACAGAGCCTGTGTAAGGATAGACGGGGACATGTCGCCCTGGTTTGAAGTCTGTTCTGGTGTCAGACAGGGCTGCGTGATGTCTGCCTGGCTATTCGTGCTGTATTTGGACAGTTGCCTCCAGAGATTGAAAGGTAATATGAGTGGTATGGGATGTGGTGACACAGTGGTAAACTGCCTATTGTACGCTGACGATGCTGTGCTAATAGCACCATCAGAAGCAGAGTTGCAGACACTAGTCACGTGCATGAAAGAAGATTGTGAAGTAAAAGGATTGAAAATGAATGTGAACAAAACTAAGGTTCTGGTGTTTGAAAGAGAAGCGGTACAAACGAAATGTGTGATTTGTGTAAATGGAAAATGTCTAGAACAGGTGAATGAAATTGTGTACCTGGGGAGTGCGTTTTCGAGGGATGGAAGATGTGAATTGGATGTGGAGAGACGGGTAGCAGCTGGCAATAAAGTGAACGGTGCTCTGTCCGCATTAGTGGGTAGTGTGAATATATCTAACACTGCTAAAATGGCCATCCACAATGCGGTGTTGGTGCCAACTTTGTTGTACGGTAGTGAGGCCTGGATATGCTCAAAATCGAGTGAAAGTATGTTAAATGCTGTGGAGATGCGGTCTCTCAGAAATATGTGCGGTGTCACGCTTGCTGACAGGATAAGCAATGATGAGATACGCAGTATGACAGGGTTGCAGAACAGTGTTATTGTAAAAATGAAGAAAGGAATGCTTAGATGGTTCGGGCACATGGAAAGAATGAGTGATGAAAGACTGACGAAGAAAATATACAGAGCGAAAGTGAGTGGTAAAAGAAGCCAAGGAAGACCAAGGCTGACTTATGAAGATCAAATAGCCAGAGTGTTAGCAGACGGAAATGTCAAAAGCACTCGCATACCTAGGCGAAAATGTGTGAGGAGAATGATGAGATTTGAGGAAGCGAAAGAGGTGTGTAAGGACCGCGACTCCTGGCGCTCCGTCCTCTCTGACTACCCCGTTGGGGATACAGCGTGAAGTTATGTTATGTTATGTTATGTTCATAGACAAAACCAGCCCAGTGCGAGTCGTACTCGCACACCGAGGGTTCCGTACCACCACACGATGTATTTGTATTATATATTTACCGATAATAAATTATACGTCGGATTATAAACCAAACTTAACTTCCAGTGTTCTCCCATACTCTCCCACTGGAAATGTAAGTTCATAGTGGCAAATAACTAAAACTTAACGATTTTCGGATTTTTTCTTTACTTGTGCTGTAAGATCTAGCTTCTCGCCAAATTTCATGATTCTAGGTCAATGAGAAACACCCTATAAGTTTTGATTTACTTGCCAGTGACAAAATATAAGGTATAGATTTTATTACGGCTCCGAGGGATTGCAGACATTAAGAATTTGTCATTTTTTAACTTTGATAACTCCATGCCTTACTGACAAGAAGGGTAGACCCAGACGGACAGACAGATAGACAATGAAATGTTACTATAATAGTTCACTTTTACTTTTAAGGATACCCTAAAAACGAAGTGATCCGTAGAAAACTGAAAGAGAAATGGGTCGACCACATAGTACGACGAACAGACAACCACTCAGGAAATAAGATCTCACGTAGCGACCACAAGTAGGGTAACGCAGGGTATGACCTCTTCCCACGAGATGAACAGATCTATAGAACAAATCATAGGGAATCTATAAGATCTAAGAGAAACAGGACCATGAGTTTTGGTGACATATGGGGAAAAAACATAATATGTCCAGAAGTTGACGTCATATGGCTTAGACGATGAATATTTACTTCTTTTATTATTACATGAATCTGTTTTTACCCAACTACGGCGAAGCAAAAAGGAGGGTTATGGGTTTAGCAGCATACGTATGTTAGGTTATCTATTTCCTCACAGAGTCAAAACGGTCAAATTATACGTCTCAATTTCGGGCAAGACAAGCTAAAAATCCAAAATGGCGTCTGTAATACAAAGTAAAGTCGGATAGAAAAAAAATGTCATCGGACCCCCATCCTGATCGGTATTAAATTTAAAAGCATGCAAAGGCCATCCAAAAAATATAACACGTAGAGCAAAAATGTCACATACAGCTATTTTTTATTTTTTTTTTACAAAGTTTTTATAAATGACAAAAATTTGAAATGAAAATTTCAAATTTTTGTAAAAAAACATTTTGTGTGATTAAATACAATAACATTTTTGGCTGACTTAAGAAGATCAAATTGCCAGAGTGTTAGCAGATGGAAATATCAAAAGCTCTCGCATACCTAGGCGATAAATGTATGAACCCCTCTAAGACACAAAACACAAGTTTGCACGTTAACCGCAAAAAGACGTCCCTTTGTCGTATCCCTCAGTTTTGAAGGTACTTCCCTTGATGCCAAGCCGTCTATTGGAGTCCTTGGCGTCGATGTCTCGAGCGACGTCCAGTTCCGCAGTCATCTGGAGGGCAAAGTTAAACTAGTTTCGAAAAAGCTGGGTGTGCTCGGTAGAGCGGGACAGTATTTCACGCCGACCCATCGCCTACAACTTTACAAGGCACAGATTAGGCCTCACATGGAATACTGTTCCCATCTCTGGGCTGGTGCGCCCCAGTATCAACTCCTTCCTTTTGACCGCATACAATGTAGAGCGGTCCGGGTTATCGGCGATCCGGTACTCTCTGATCGGTTCGATTCTCTGGCCCTGTGGAGGGACGTTGCGTCCCTAAGCATATTTTACCGGATCTATCATGGGGAATGTTCTGAGGAATTGTTCAGAGTACTGCCTGCTGCCGAATTCCGTAACCGTACGTCACGCAACCGACTGTCCTTTCATCCTCACCACCTTGATGGATGGCGGTCTACAACTGTGCGACTTTTACGACATTTTTTACCACGTACGACAATTTTGTGGAACCAACTTATAGCGGCGGTATTCCCGGACCGTTACGACTTAGGGACCTTCAAGAAACGAGCCTACTCTTTCCTTAAAGGCTGGCAACGCACCCGTGACTACCTGGACGTTGCGGGTGTCCATGGGCGGCGATGATCATTTTCCATCGGATGATGCGCTTGCTCGTTTGCCCCCTCTGGTATAAAAAAAAAGAGGAGAAAGATGAGATTTGAGAAAGCGAAAGAAGTATGTAAGAACCGCGATGCTTGGCGCTCCGTCCTCTCTGACTACCCCGTTAGGGATACAGCGTGAAGATATGTATGTATGTATAACATTTTTCTTCAAATCCAATAAAAATAAAAGTTATGAAACTAAAACTCAACTATACCGTAATCTTGTAATAAACACTTGCAAAAATTCTTGAATTTGTTGCCCGGAGTTTAAACTATAAAGCTCCGACAATGAGTACCTACAAGTAATTATAGTTAAGTATTTCATATTGCTTGCAGGTTTTATAAATAAGTCGGGTTTAGAGTTTTGTTACTTTTATTTTTACTTTACTATTACTTTTTTTACTTGACTTGACGTTCCGTTCTCTCTAAATAGGTATGTATGTACTTTTATTTACGTTAATACAGCACAATAGTATAAAATATTTATATATCTTCAGGTAAAATAATCTTGATATAAAGTTACATATTGACAAAAAATCGCGACAAATCTAAGTGTAGCGATGTCTCCAAATAACCCACAGCGATGTTTGTGAACTCCAGTGACAGAAGATACGTACGAAAGGGTTATTTTTACAATAACACAAAGGATGTGCTATTGTACGTTATCCTTTCCGGATTTGCCATTTTGACTTGCAATTGTGTGTGTCAAGCTTTAGGCATTTGCAAATATGTAGTTGTATTCTGAAGAATTATGGTTTGTAATTGACGGCATTGATACGGATGCCCAGACTTACTTTAAATTGCTTTCTTCTGCTGCTGATGTGTGTTGTTTTAGAAACTGGGATTTTGCACATTTGTAAGTAGTCATGACTATCCCCACTAATAAATGAAATTAGTGCCGTTTGACTGAAGTCACTTCATTAATTCGATGATAATTTTAAATACAAGCTATCGAGCTTGTCGATAGAGTTCACTGATGGTGAGTTAAGAATAGAGGTTTCTTCATATGTGGTAGGAAAACTGAAGGATTTACGAATAAAAAAGACGAGAGATGACCACCAGGTCGGTGGTAAACAGGTTAAACCTAGCGAACAGGGTTGAACAGCCTGTACCTCTCGAGGGAAGCCGACAACCTGTCTACAGCCTAGCAGACTGTATAATCCGAAATACGTTAACATTTGCTTATGAAATGTCACTTATAGCAAATTCAACGAGATAATTAGGTTTTTGTGATCTTTGACCATGAATATCCTAATTTGTATACATGAGATTCTACGAGACTTTCAGCGAACTGGAGTGCTATTCACAACACGTAAACATCCTTGCATCGGATGAAACATCCGTGAGCTTTAAATTGTGAATGCGCAAAGGTTGTTTGCATCCGATGATCACATCCGATGTACGAATTTTCCATACTAATTTATGAAATTGGCATTCACAACTTCACGGATGTAAAATTGTGAGAAAGAGAAGTCCGATAACCTCTCGTTCTCAACCTCGACTTTAGCTGTCAAAATGTAATTTTGACACTTCGTCGCGTGCAACGTTGCGTACATCCTCGCGCTTGTGATCTGTCAAATTGTATGACAACATCCACGAGCGAAAAGCTACTTTCTATTAGACGAGTTCTACGATGTTAAGCTATTTTCTCGGTGAACAGTTAAAGTTTTGGAAGTTTTTCTTAAAATAATTAAAATTTACTCTATTTTCAACGTATGATACATGTGTCAAAAAGTTACGTGCAATTTTATTGAAGAAAAAAACTAATATTGTGAAGGAAGACGCTTAGTATGGAAATTCACATCAAGATGGTAGACTTATAGTAGAAAAGGAGCGAATAAATTTAGCGATTTTCAATATCTTTTCTATACGCAAAATGTTCATTTTGCTGTTAGTGTTTGCAGACGAAGGTGAGGTTACCATGAATATTGCAATTGTTTTCTTGGATTGAATTTTATTACTAAATTATAATTAATGTTATAAATGATTAATTTCATAAAATTAGTACGTGGTGGTGGTGCGTGTCTAGGTGGTGCGTGTCTAGGTGGTGCGTGTCTAGGTGGTGCGTGTCTGGGTGGTGCGTGTGTAGGTGGTGCGTGTCTAGGTGGTGCGTGTATAGGTGGTCCGTGTCTAGGTGGTGCGTGTCTAGGTGGTGCGTGTATAGGTGGTCCGTGTCTAGGTGGTGCGTGTCTAGGTGGTGCGTGTCTAGGTGGTGCGTGTCTAGGTGGTGCGTGTCTGGGTGGTGCGTGTGTAGGTGGTGCGTGTCTAGGTGGTGCGTGTATAGGTGGTCCGTGTCTAGGTGGTGCGTGTCTAGGTGGTGCGTGTCTAGGTGGTGCGTGTCTAGGTGGTGCGTGTCTAGGTGGTGCGTGTATAGGTGGTCCGTGTCTAGGTGGTGCGTGTCTAGATGGTGCGTGTCTAGGTGGTGCGTGTCTAGGTGGTGCGTGTATAGGTGGTCCGTGTCTAGGTGGTGCGTGTCTAGGTGGTGCGTGTCTAGGTGGTGCGTGTCTAGGTGGTGCGTGTCTGGGTGGTGCGTGTGTAGGTGGTGCGTGTCTAGGTGGTGCGTGTCTAGGTGGTGCGTGTCTAGGTGGTGCGTGTCTAGGTGGTGCGTGTGTAGGTGGTGCGTGTCTAGGTGGTGCGTGTCTAGGTGGTGCGTGTCTAGGTGGTGCGTGTCTAGGTGGTGCGTGTCTAGGTGGTGCGTGTCTAGGTGGTGCGTGTCTAGGTGGTGCGTGTCTAGGTGGTGCGTGTCTAGGTGGTGCGTGTCTAGGTGGTGCGTGTCTAGGTGGTGCGTGTCTAGGTGGTGCGTGTCTAGGTGGTGCGTGTCTAGGTGGTGCGTGTCTAGGTGGTGCGTGTCTAGGTGGTGCGTGTCTAGGTGGTGCGTGTCTAGGTGGTGCCAGTCTAGGTGGTGCGTGTGTAGGTGGTACATGTGCAGGTGGTACGTGTGCAGGTGGCGCGTGTGCAGGTGGTACGTGTCTAGGTGGTGCGTGTCTAGGTGGTGCGTGTCTAGGTGGTGCGAGTCTAGGTGGTGCGAGTCTAGGTGGTGCCAGTGTAGGTGGTGCGTGTGTAGGTGGTGCATGTGCAGGTGGTGCGTGTCTAGGTGGTGCGTGTCTAGGTGGTGCGTGTCTAGGTGGTGCGTGTCTAGGTGGTGCGTGTCTAGGTGGTGCGTGTGTAGGTGGTGCGTGTCTAGGTGGTGCGTGTCTGAGTGGTGCGTGTCTGGGTGGTGCGTGTCTGGGTGGTGCGTGTGTAGGTGGTGCGTGTCTAGGTGGTGCGTGTATAGGTGGTCCGTGTCTAGGTGGTGCGTGTCTAGGTGGTGCGAGTCTAGGTGGTGCCAGTGTAGGTGGTGCGTGTATAGGTGGTCCGTGTCTAGGTGGTGCGTGTCTAGGTGGTGCGTGTCTAGGTGGTGCGTGTCTAGGTGGTGCGTGTCTAGGTGGTGCGTGTCTAGGTGGTGCGAGTCTAGGTGGTGCCAGTGTAGGTGGTGCGTGTATAGGTGGTGCGTGTCTAGGTGGTGCGTGTCTAGGTGGTGCGTGTCTAGGTGGTGCGTGTCTAGGTGGTGCGTGTCTAGGTGGTGCGTGTCTAGGTGGTGCGTGTGTAGGTGGTGCGTGTCTAGGTGGGGCGTGTCTGGGTGGTGCGTGTCTGGGTGGTGCGTGTCTGGGTGGTGCGTGTGTAGGTGGTGCGTGTCTAGGTGGTGCGTGTATAGGTGGTCCGTGTCTAGGTGGTGCGTGTCTAGGTGGTGCGTGTCTAGGTGGTGCGTGTCTAGGTGGTGCGTGTCTAGGTGGTGCGTGTCTAGGTGGTGCGTGTCTAGGTGGTGCGTGTCTAGGTGGTGCGTTTCTAGGTGGTGCGTGTCTAGGTGGTGCGTGTCTAGGTGGTGCGTGTCTAGGTGGTGCGTGTCTAGGTGGTGCGTGTCTAGGTGGTGCGAGTCTAGGTGGTGCCAGTGTAGGTGGTGCGTGTATAGGTGGTCCGTGTCTAGGTGGTGCGTGTCTAGGTGGTGCGAGTCTAGGTGGTGCCAGTGTAGGTGGTGCGTGTATAGGTGGTCCGTGTCTAGGTGGTGCGTGTCTAGGTGGTGCGTGTCTAGGTGGTGCGTGTCTAGGTGGTGCGTGTATAGGTGGTCCGTGTCTAGGTGGTGCGTGTATAGGTGGTCCGTGTCTAGGTGGTGCGTGTCTAGGTGGTGCGTGTCTAGGTGGTGCGTGTCTAAGTGGTGTGAGTCTAGGTGGTGCCAGTCTAGGTGGTGCGTGTGTAGGTGGTGCATGTGCAGGTGGTGCGTGTCTAGGTGGTGCGTGTCTAGGTGGTGCGTGTCTAGGTGGTGCGTGTCTAGGTGGTGCGTGTCTGGGTGGTGCGTGTCTGGGTGGTGCGTGTCTGGGTGGTGCGTGTCTGGGTGGTGCGTGTGTAGGTGGTGCGTGTCTAGGTGGTGCGTGTATAGGTGGTCCGTGTCTAGGTGGTGCGTGTCTAGGTGGTGCGTGTCTAGGTGGTGCGTGTCTAGGTGGTGCGTGTCTAGGTGGTGCGTGTCTAGGTGGTGCGTGTCTAGGTGGTGCGTTTCTAGGTGGTGCGTGTCTAGGTGGTGCGTGTCTAGGTGGTGCGTGTCTAGGTGGTGCGTGTCTAGGTGGTGCGTGTCTAGGTGGTGCGAGTCTAGGTGGTGCCAGTGTAGGTGGTGCGTGTATAGGTGGTCCGTGTCTAGGTGGTGCGTGTCTAGGTGGTGCGAGTCTAGGTGGTGCCAGTGTAGGTGGTGCGTGTATAGGTGGTCCGTGTCTAGGTGGTGCGTGTCTAGATGGTGCGTGTCTAGGTGGTGCGTGTCTAGGTGGTGCGTGTATAGGTGGTCCGTGTCTAGGTGGTGCGTGTATAGGTGGTCCGTGTCTAGGTGGTGCGTGTCTAGGTGGTGCGTGTCTAGGTGGTGCGTGTCTAAGTGGTGTGAGTCTAGGTGGTGCCAGTCTAGGTGGTGCGTGTGTAGGTGGTGCATGTGCAGGTGGTGCGTGTCTAGGTGGTGCGTGTCTAGGTGGTGCGTGTCTAGGTGGTGCGTGTCTAGGTGGTGCGTGTCTGGGTGGTGCGTGTGTAGGTGGTGCGTGTCTAGGTGGTGCGTGTCTGAGTGGTGCGTGTCTGGGTGGTGCGTGTGTAGGTGGTGCATGTGCAGGTGGTGCGTGTCTAGGTGGTGCGTGTCTAGGTGGTGCGTGTCTAGGTGGTGCGTGTCTAGGTGGTGCGTGTGTAGGTGGTGCGTGTCTAGGTGGGGCGTGTCTGGGTGGTGCGTGTCTGGGTGGTGCGTGTCTAGGTGGTGCGTGTCTAGGTGGTGCGAGTCTAGGTGGTGCCAGTGTAGGTGGTGCGTGTATAAGTGGTCCGTGTCTAGGTGGTGCGTGTCTAGGTGGTGCGAGTCTAGGTGGTGCCAGTGTAGGTGGTGCGTGTATAGGTGGTCCGTGTCTAGGTGGTGCGTGTCTAGATGGTGCGTGTCTAGGTGGTGCGTGTCTAGGTGGTGCGTGTATAGGTGGTCCGTGTCTAGGTGGTGCGTGTATAGGTGGTCCGTGTCTAGGTGGTGCGTGTCTAGGTGGTGCGTGTCTAGGTGGTGCGTGTCTAAGTGGTGTGAGTCTAGGTGGTGCCAGTCTAGGTGGTGCGTGTGTAGGTGGTGCATGTGCAGGTGGTGCGTGTCTAGGTGGTGCGTGTCTAGGTGGTGCGTGTCTAGGTGGTGCGTGTCTAGGTGGTGCGTGTCTAGGTGGTGCGTGTCTGGGTGGTGCGTGTGTAGGTGGTGCGTGTCTAGGTGGTGCGTGTCTGAGTGGTGCGTGTCTGGGTGGTGCGTGTGTAGGTGGTGCATGTGCAGGTGGTGCGTGTCTAGGTGGTGCGTGTCTAGGTGGTGCGTGTCTAGGTGGTGCGTGTCTAGGTGGTGCGTGTCTAGGTGGTGCGTGTGTAGGTGGTGCGTGTCTAGGTGGGGCGTGTCTGGGTGGTGCGTGTCTGGGTGGTGCGTGTCTGGGTGGTGCGTGTGTAGGTGGTGCGTGTCTAGGTGGTGCGTGTATAGGTGGTCCGTGTCTAGGTGGTGCGTGTCTAGGTGGTGCGTGTCTAGGTGGTGCGTGTCTAGGTGGTGCGTGTCTAGGTGGTGCGTGTCTAGGTGGTGCGTGTCTAGGTGGTGCGTTTCTAGGTGGTGCGTGTCTAGGTGGTGCGTGTCTAGGTGGTGCGTGTCTAGGTGGTGCGTGTCTAGGTGGTGCGTGTCTAGGTGGTGCGAGTCTAGGTGGTGCCAGTGTAGGTGGTGCGTGTATAGGTGGTCCGTGTCTAGGTGGTGCGTGTCTAGGTGGTGCGAGTCTAGGTGGTGCCAGTGTAGGTGGTGCGTGTATAGGTGGTCCGTGTCTAGGTGGTGCGTGTCTAGATGGTGCGTGTCTAGGTGGTGCGTGTCTAGGTGGTGCGTGTATAGGTGGTCCGTGTCTAGGTGGTGCGTGTATAGGTGGTCCGTGTCTAGGTGGTGCGTGTCTAGGTGGTGCGTGTCTAGGTGGTGCGTGTCTAAGTGGTGTGAGTCTAGGTGGTGCCAGTCTAGGTGGTGCGTGTGTAGGTGGTGCATGTGCAGGTGGTGCGTGTCTAGGTGGTGCGTGTCTAGGTGGTGCGTGTCTAGGTGGTGCGTGTCTAGGTGGTGCGTGTCTGGGTGGTGCGTGTGTAGGTGGTGCGTGTCTAGGTGGTGCGTGTCTGAGTGGTGCGTGTCTGGGTGGTGCGTGTCTGGGTGGTGCGTGTCTGGGTGGTGCGTGTGTAGGTGGTGCGTGTCTAGGTGGTGCGTGTATAGGTGGTCCGTGTCTAGGTGGTGCGTGTCTAGGTGGTGCGTGTCTAGGTGGTGCGTGTCTAGGTGGTGCGAGTCTAGGTGGTGCCAGTGTAGGTGGTGCGTGTATAGGTGGTCCGTGTCTAGGTGGTGCGTGTCTAGGTGGTGCGAGTCTAGGTGGTGCCAGTGTAGGTGGTGCGTGTATAGGTGGTCCGTGTCTAGGTGGTGCGTGTCTAGATGGTGCGTGTCTAGGTGGTGCGTGTCTAGGTGGTGCGTGTATAGGTGGTCCGTGTCTAGGTGGTGCGTGTATAGGTGGTCCGTGTCTAGGTGGTGCGTGTCTAGGTGGTGCGTGTCTAGGTGGTGCGTGTCTAGGTGGTGCGTGTCTAGGTGGTGCGTGTCTAGGTGGTGCGTGTCTAGGTGGTGCGTGTCTAGGTGGTGCGTGTCTAGGTGGTGCGTGTCTAGGTGGTGCGTGTCTAGATGGTGCGTGTCTAGGTGGTGCGTGTCTAGGTGGTGCGTGTCTAGGTGGTGCGTGTCTAGGTGGTGCGTGTCTAGGTGGTGCGTGTCTAGGTGGTGCCAGTCTAGGTGGTGCGTGTGTAGGTGGTACATGTGCAGGTGGTACGTGTGCAGGTGGCGCGTGTGCAGGTGGTACGTGTCTAGGTGGTGCGTGTCTAGGTGGTGCGTGTCTAGGTGGTGCGAGTCTAGGTGGTGCCAGTGTAGGTGGTGCGTGTGTAGGTGGTGCATGTGCAGGTGGTGCGTGTCTAGGTGGTGCGTGTCTAGGTGGTGCGTGTCTAGGTGGTGCGTGTCTAGGTGGTGCGTGTCTAGGTGGTGCGTGTGTAGGTGGTGCGTGTCTAGGTGGTGCGTGTCTGGGTGGTGCGTGTCTGGGTGGTGCGTGTCTGGGTGGTGCGTGTGTAGGTGGTGCGTGCCTAGGTGGTGCGTGTATAGGTGGTCCGTGTCTAGGTGGTGCGTGTCTAGGTGGTGCGTGTCTAGATGGTGCGTGTCTAGGTGGTGCGTGTCTAGGTGGTGCGTGTCTAGGTGGTGCGTTTCTAGGTGGTGCGTGTCTAGGTGGTGCGTGTCTAGGTGGTGCGTGTCTAGGTGGTGCGTGTCTAGGTGGTGCGTGTCTAGGTGGTGCGTGTCTAGGTGGTGCGTGTCTAAGTGGTGCGTGTCTAGGTGGTGCGTGTGTAGGTGGTGCGTGTCTAAGTGGTGCGAGTCTAGGTGGTGCCAGTCTAGGTGGTGCGTGTGTAGGTGGTGCATGTGCAGGTGGTACGTGTGCAGGTGGCGCGTGTGCAGGTGGTACGTGTCTAGGTGGTGCGTGTCTAGGTGGTGCGTGTTCTAGGTGGTGCGTGTCTAGGTGGTGCGAGTCTAGGTGGTGCCAGTGTAGGTGGTGCGTGTGTAGGTGGTGCATGTGCAGGTGGTGCGTGTCTAGGTGGTGCGTGTCTAGGTGGTGCGTGTCTAGGTGGTGCGTGTCTAGGTGGTGCGTGTGTAGGTGGTGCGTGTCTAGGTGGTGCGTGTCTGGGTGGTGCGTGTCTGGGTGGTGCGTGTCTGGGTGGTGCGTGTCTGGGTGGTGCGTGTGTAGGTGGTGCGTGTCTAGGTGGTGCGTGTATAGGTGGTCCGTGTCTAGGTGGTGCGTGTCTAGGTGGTGCGTGTCTAGGTGGTGCGTGTCTAGGTGGTGCGTGTCTAGGTGGTGCGTGTCTAGGTGGTGCGTGTCTAGGTGGTGCGTGTCTAGGTGGTGCGTGTCTAGGTGGTGCGTGTCTAGGTGGTGCGTGTCTAGGTGGTGCGTTTCTAGGTGGTGCGTGTCTAGGTGGTGCGTGTCTAGGTGGTGCGTGTCTAGGTGGTGCGTGTCTAGGTGGTGCGTGTCTAGGTGGTGCGTGTCTAGGTGGTGCGTGTCTAGGTGGTGCGTGTCTAGGTGGTGCGTTTCTAGGTGGTGCGTGTCTAGGTGGTGCGTGTCTAGGTGGTGCGTGTCTAGGTGGTGCGTGTGTATTTGGTGCGCGTGTAGGTGGTATGCGTCTAGGTGGTGCGTGTCTAAGTGGTGCGAGTCTAGGTGGTGCCAGTCTAGGTGGTGCGTGTGTAGGTGGTGCATGTGAGTGAGTGGTGCAAATTACAGAGAATGCAGTTTCCCGCACTTTTTGTTTAATGTTTAGTTGGCTATTACAGCAAAATATGAAACACATTTTTGTCCTAACTTCTACAATACTTACTTATAAATGGCATTAACTCTTAAGTCTCACATTTATTTATATTTTTTTTAACAGAAACAAATGGATAGTTTGTAGGCTTTTGTAGGATTCGTAGGCGTCTTCGATCACCAAAATCACCATAAATGTCCATGAACTGCAGTTTTAGTCACATTAATTCCTTGAGAAATCTTTAGCCCCATTTATTTCACGAATATGAGATCAATGTACCGTTGCTTAAATAATATAAAGGTAAGTGAAGAGAGTACCTAACGATATTAATTGGGCATCACGACGCCATTTTGAAAAGTTATTGACAACTGACAAGTTGCGAATGACGTCTCCGTATGTAATAAAATGAATGAACCGGGAGTTGGTATTTAGTTTGATTCATATAATTGTAACATTACATTCATTAAAATATTTATACGTGCATTTTTACATTTTAAATAAGTTTCGTAGTGATTATAACGCGTACTAACAAATAACATTAAGGATGTATTTTATATGTATGTGTACATAGTATATCATCTATAAGCATCCGCAAAAATGAAAGAATTCGACTCTATACATATCATATCTCTGTACATAACATATCATCACGCTGCATCCCCAACGGGGTAGTCAGAGAGGACGGAGCGCCAAGCGTCGCGGTCTTTACACACCTCTTTCGCTTCCTCAAATCTCATCATTCTCCTCACACATTTTCGCCTAGATATGCGAGTGTTTTTGACATTTCCGTCTGCTAACACTCTGGCTATTTGATATTCAAAGTCAGCCTTGGTCTTCCACTATTTTTGTTATAAAGGCAATTTTTGCATGAAGTCGTGGAGATAAATATTTTCTTTCTAAACAACAACGACTTCATAGAAACTTGAAATCTACTTCGAACAAATTTATGAATTCTAGAAATGGGGTTATTGCGAAACACTGAGTAGTATACCTCTATATACATAAACGTTACTTCTGGATTTCCAGAAAGTTTCATATATTACATTGACTTTCGTGCCAGTTAGATCATTATAGTTATTTTTAGGAATCCGTAGTCAAAACAGTAAAAACGAAACCATTGTAGTTTCGTCATATCGTCAATGTCTTCAATAATAAATACGTACATATATACACATTCATTAAGCACCTGACACTGTCCTATCACTAAGTGTTTGATGCTCCTCCAGTAAACCAATAGTAGGTTTTATTGGAGTTAAAAAAAAACTTTTTGGAAGATCGCGAAAACTTCATCTGCACATGTTTATTTAGACTTCTTCCTATTTTTTTTCACTTGCACAGAACTTTAACGCACAATAAAACTCCCATAAATTACAACAGCAAAAATCTAGTAAAATGCCAACTGTCCTCCCTCTGTTCCCGCCAAAAAGTTCTATGGAATACTAAGTTAACATGTCCATCATGCTCTTGGCCAGTTTTTAAAACAAAGCGACGCAATATCCACAGCGCTGTGTCACTATAAACTTAATCGTACAGTAGAATAGTCTGGATATGACCCAAATGGAGTTAAAATAAAACGAAGGAGGTGGATTAATGACATCTTTAAGAAATATGTGTGGTGACACACAAACACACATTCTGATAGGTTTGGGTGAAAGAATTATAACAAAAATTTTATTAAAAAAAATTAAACCACCTTCAAAAAAAAACACTGAAAAATATAAAATAACTATCCTTTACTAATCAAAACTCAATTACAATTAAACTAACTTTATAAATACGATACACATACGTATATAATTAAATTTGACAATTACAGAAGTCGGTGCCAAGCCCACCAAACTAATAGACTTTATGTTGTTGCACATTGATTTGGCACCGACTTCAATAACTGTCAAATTTAATTGTATACGTATGTGTATCGTATTTATAAAGTTATTTTAATTGTTTTGATTATTAAATGATAGTTATTTTATACTTTTCAGTGTTTTTTTTGAAGGCGGTTTAGTTTTTTTAATAAATTTTTTTTATTTCTCCCTTTTGAGTGGTTTTGACCTAAATAAATATCTAGGGCAGGTCTGCAATTAACTTCATTCTAATTCCGGAGCGCAACGATATACAAGAGAATCGTCAATATAAATAAAGACCAGGATAACCAGGTCGTGTTATCTAGTGTATCTTCGAAGTCCAAGCTCCAATATCGGTGAAATTTAAATGGGACCACCTCTGAAGTATTACCTACCAAATATAAAAAGAATTTTCGAAATCGGTTCATAAATGACGGAGTTATAAGGTAACAAACATACAAAAAAAAAAACATACAGACGAAGTGAGAACCTCCTTCTTTTTTTGAAGTCGGTTAAAAATTAAAAATAGCGAACGCTTAGACGGTTCCGATGTGTAAAAAGAATGAGTGTATGGCGACTAACTAACAAATTTTTCAAAGCAAAATTGAGTGGTGGTAGAAGCAAAGGATGATAAAATTGCAGAATATATATTACTTGATGAAAATATCAAAAGCAATCTTATATTACACCTTGGCGAAAATATGAGAGATTGAAGTTTGAGAAAATGAAAGTGGTAAACGCAAAGACTTCAATTATATCGTATATTAATATGTAAACAGAACAGGCAATTAATTACCTTGAAATTGAAGCCCTTAAACTCTATAATTTAATAATAACATGTATAAATTAATTCTTGCCTAAAATCGGTAGACGCCTAGACGGATTCGTTTACATTAATTAATTTATAAATTTTACTAAACTGCCTATATTTTTCATGAATTTCAGATTAGTTAAGTACTCTTTTTTATGGAAAACAATAAGCAACATATGACGGACACGCGAGTATATTGATGTAGGAGGCCATAGTAAATGAAAGATTGGTAGCGTAGGGAAAGCAAACACATATTATTATTTTTAATAAACTTGTCGATTAAGCAACTTCTCTAATCCATACGTAATAATATAAACGCCACGTTCCGTTTTCACAGCTAAATTACTGAACTAATTTTAATTAAATTTGATGTGGAGATAGCTTGAACTCTTGGGAAAGACAATGGTTATTTTTTTTTAATTCCATGTGGATGAAGACTTGGGCGACAGATAGTTATGAATAGGTACAAGTCCATCTATTTCGGGCGGGCGCCAGTGAACCATTGATGAATGAACTCGGTAACTTTTGAATTCTAGTGCTCAAAGCGATACTTAATATTTTTCAGACCACAAAAGCACAGTTATCAACAAATGCATAATAAACTTGCATATTATCATGTTTTTGATATGTATGTACCAAGACTCGGCTTCAAAATAACCACTACGCTCGTACGCAACAAACTGGGAGAGCATGTAGAAACATCAAAATTAAAATCCTATTTAGTGAAATTTGTTCTCTTTAAATTGTCCTGTCCAGAATCGAACTCAGGATGCTCGACTTGTTATAATAACGTATAAAGTATATAAATGTATCCATATTAACTATTATTTTACGGACTAGTGTTTTATGTAGCCTTTTCGCTTCGGTGAATATATTCTTAATAAGCTCTTTACTAAACTTTACATTTACTGGAGAATTAGTACTGGAACCCCATTCTAAAGTTCGATATTTAAAAAATATAATGTAAGCCGTTTATACGTTATAAATTTTAAATGGATTGCCAAATTGAAGTGTGACTTGATATCCGGTGGCCGCGTGGCGGACACATCGACGTCATTTCCGCCGGTTTATTACGGCCAAAGGAAATGACGAGTGGAAATATTAGAAGCATTAAATTGTATTATACAGATTATTATCTGATATTTTTGTATCTTAAATAAGCCTTTGATACTATTTTGGCTTACTTGATATACTAAATTAATAAGTAATAATGTTAATTTTCAATACAAAACTATTTTATTTTACAAATATAGTGACAAATAACAAATAACAGTGTTTTTTTATTAAGGTGTATTATAAAGTATGAATAAGTAATAGATCCCGGTCCTAAAAGGATCCTGATTTAGAAAACAGATACAACACAACTGAGACACATGCGTGACCTAAACAAACTCAATTCTAATAGTTTACATGTAGAATATTAAACCCTTCGTATTATAAATATACAGACAGAAATACCTTCGGCCTCCTTACAACGGCTGTTGCTTATATTACATCTAATATATTACTGTATATCTATGTAATAAAAATTAATAAAGCCTTGGTCGCCACGACTGACAGTCTGTATGCGCTAATCTTAAAAACTATTGCCATGTCTCTTAATAATAATAATAATTGACAGACTGATTCAGTAGAAAAGATTAGGCACAAAATTTATGAACATTTTGTGTAAATTGACCGAATTGTAATGATATTGCCGAATTAGTCAGGAAAAATCATGGCCACTGAGAACTTTTAAAGCGTGCGCTGCGTAAATCGTTAGGTAACACTATATAAATAAAATAATCTTCAGTTTAAGTGAGTTATTTGGATAATAAAGTACACCTCGTTATCATTATATGGTAAAAGAAGACAAGGAAGACCAAGGCTGACTTATGAAGATCAAATAGTCAGTGTTAGCAGATGGAGATGTCAAAAGCTCTCGCATATCTAGCGAAAATGAGTGAGAACAATGATGAGATTTAAGGAAGCAAAAGAAGTACGTAAGAACCGCGACGCTTGGCGCTCCGTCTTCTCTGACTATCCCGTTAGGGATACAGCATGAAGATATGTATGTATGTATCTCATTATCAAATCATAAATAATCATTAATTCATGCATTTTATCTAGATCAAAACAGTCATGTATCAAAGTTTTTGAACTAGTACTTTAGTTTTTAAGTATGGTTTTCTCTCGATCTTAAGTATGATGTACAAGTAATTATGTATGTGGGACTTTTTGGCGGGAACGGGAGAAGTGAGGTTGTCATTTTATTTAGAATTTCTATTTTTTATATTTTTTGGAGTTTTAAATTAAAATAGTCATAGTATATTGTGTTTTAAAGTTCTGTATAATTGAAAAGAATGGAGTAGGTCTAAATAAACATGTGTAGCTGTAATTCTCGCGCTATTCCAAGAAGTCCTTTATAACTTCAGTGAAGCCTACTATCACTTTACTGGAGGACTTTTATGATAAGAAGAAAAAAACTAATTTACTTCGAACTTGCTTCATGTCGATTTTACCTATTAATACGTAACATTGGCAAATGCTCTGATCTGTGCGCTATGCCAAAAAGAAAGAAAAAATAAGAAAAAGAAGGAAAGGAAGAGAAAACTCGAGAATAGATTTTAAACCAGTAAGCATTAGTTTAGCCAGGTAACCAGTACTATCACGCTATCTTTCATTCGTTAACAAGACTCGTGTCAATATACTACTAATGTGCATAAATCGTATAAAATTGATACGTAACTTATTAGTTAATTTTTTTTGTAATTACTTTAGGCCTTAATTTAACATTAATTTCTTAAATATTAGTCGAGCTTTTCTTACAGTGAACATACATACATATCTTCACGCCGTATCTCCAACGAACTACAGTGAACAATTAAACATCTTCTTTCTCGTCGTTATTAAAAATTAAATTGCGATTTTTCTCTCTCGACATATTAATCTAATTACCTTTATAGGTAATGAGACTTGTGTTATTCTCTATGGTTCATTGTATTGCAAATCGTATGTTAAAATTTTTTTTACGTTTTCGAAGACTGTCAATCAACACATATTATAATTTAAACTGTAAACGTTTTGTGTGTTTATCTGTATAATCGTCAAGTATAAACCACAAAAGCGATTTTGATGGGCTGTTATGCGATATTTAAGTTTCTGAGTCAACAACCTGCAAGTGGGTAGACGCTTCAGGACAGTCGTCGTTATCAAAAATTAAATTGTAAAAGTAGAATGAAGAACAAATAGAGAGTATGTATATATAAGTACGAAGTAATAACCTAACCTATGTCATACGTTGAAATCGGTTTAGCAAGTGGTTTCGGCTCTGGGAGCGGCAACACATGAATCATACTCGTAGACATGGAAACATGTATACACGCTTAAAGACACCTTCGCATGCTTGTAAATGTTGCCAAAATAATCACCTTTTAATTTTATTTTGCTTCGTTCTACATAAAAGATATTATGCAGGTAGTTACGTCGCTCGACTCTACCATTCCCTCGCGTCACCGACACGTCCAAACTCTAGAAAGCTAGACGCTGGGCGGCTGAGTTAATATAAGTCCATTCGCCCTGTATGGACTACTTGGGAACCATTGTTCTTTTAGTCTTAGATCATACTTTGAGACGATTAAACGTCTTATTTAAATAAAAATTGTGTTTTAAAAACATCCTCTGGTTCCCTCACGTCTTGACTAGGTTGTACATAATCTTCGGTTTTATTTAGATTAAAAAAAACCGGCACGCTTACATGCAGTCAGCATGCGACAGCCAAATATCGCGCGATATCTGCTTTCAAACCGAGAATTCGTTTAATGCAATTTGAATAGTGGCGCTATATCTACCGCAAAAAGTGCATTTTACGGTCATAGCGCAATAGACACGCAATCGTCATACATGATACCAATTTCTTATTACAATCGTCGCCGGTCGCACAGTGATCGCGTGGCTGTCGCTGTCTGCAAATTTTTAAGTAATAATAATCCCGTGGCTCCATCTTGATATATTTTAGCTATTATAGTTTACAATGACAACATAAAACCATAGACAAAGCCGTGACTGATTATTAATAAATGTATTGAAACCATCATTTTAAATACCTTCTAAATTACAATTATTTAAGACTGTAAATTACTACATTAACGTTATTGTTTTTATTTTATTTATTGTAATAGACTAACATAGGTACGTATGAATATAATAGATTACATTAACTGCTTACAAAACCAAACTACAAATGGATACCTATTATTCAGTTTTGTAAAGTCACTTTATGAAATAGTATTTTCTACAAATGGTAATGGCCACGGATACTCAACAAGATACATTCATGTCTCTAGGACGCAAATTTTTTTACATTTGTTCAAAAATGTGCTTGGAGATTTATGAATGAATATGTGAATATAGTGTTTTCACAATGTATCATACATAATATAGTATTCACAATAAATGTGTTCACTTGTAAATTATCACCGTATTTAGGTAGCGGCATCTTTGTCTCGTGTGCACTTTCATACTTTAAAAAAAATTTGTGAACATTGGTTGGGCTACGAAACTTACGATGTTGCATAAACGATGTATTGAGGATTGAGGTTATTAGATTACTTTTTAATTTTAGAAATCTTTACTTCGTACTGCACATTCCACACGGCAATTTTTACAATATTTTCAATGAAATTTTAAAAATGTAATAAAATGCTATGCTCAGACAAGAAACTAATACATGAATTCATTAAATAAGTTACATAATAACGTACTTGTTATTTTTGTGGCCTAAAATTCGAGATGTATCGTATTTCTACAAACTACAAAAGGTCCTTTATGCTATACACCGCCTTCTTTAATTGATTGCATAACTGCCGACTATTCATTCATCGAAGTATTCATTCATACACAGGAGTCATTTGACATGCGGCGACAAATCGGCTCACAAGGCGCTATTGTCACACTCGGTCGAGGTAAGTTTGCTTTTCATAAAAAAAATTGTAATATTTTCGACTTTATCATGTCAACGTTAGAGCTTTTATTGCCGTTTTTTGACAATCTTAAACGTTCCGAATATTTTGTACATCGCTGAATCTAAACTTCAAAATGATACGCAGTTATCTTATTATATTTATAACGCTTTATAAAGAAGAAATTTTATGCATGCCTCCGAATTTTTTCTAAGATTCGTAGCGTGAAGTCAGACACATTGTCGCCTCTATAGTGTTCTAAGTGCTACTTATGATCGTAAAAGCTTGAATGGAACGAAATTTGGTACGGTGAGTGATTATCTTTAGAGTTAAGTGATTTCTATAGCGTTTAGCGAATATTATAAATTTTATATAACTTGTGGGTGTGTCTACTTAGGTAGGTCATGGACAGATGTTCAATATGAAAGAATGTGAATGAAATTTGAAAACTAGTGTATTTTACAATGCGACGACATCTATCGTAGAAGTTACTCAAAACAACACCTAAATATAATTACTGTAAAGCTATTTCTTTAAATAAATAGAATTTAATGAAATCTAAGTCAGTATACACACACTATCACTACTTCCATTACTTGAGATTAAATAATTCTAGAATTTGGTGGCTCAATCACTCATATCCGGCATAGTTTTTTGATTCTGATATCTGTAAGGTGTTCCGATATCGTTAATTAGCAATTTCTTCTTTTTTGAAATTTGATATTAACTCTGATGTTTATCACGTTTGGTACAAATATTTTGATACTGCAACTAAAGTAATTTGATTAATTATTATCAGGTATAACTAATCTTCGTCTACGTACTTATTAAAATATTTAACTTTCATGTTAGGTATAATAAATATCGAATAAAAACGAAATGAGATAGAATCTCCTGTTGCATTAATTAATAATTTAAGAGTAAATTAATAATATATACACAATTACGTACAAAATATCTTTCAATATAAATAAAATAATAATGAAGAGAGAACCGGCGGCTCGTGCAAAAACATCTGTTCGGTTTTATACGCGCAGGCAGCTCTTATTTGTCGCATCATTAAATTCACGCTTTCCACTTATTATCCATTTTTATATAATTTCTATAATAAATTTTATGCCAAATAAAATTTCTTGCTCCGCCTATTTCTGTAATAAATAATCTTTTAGTGGAAAATAACAAATTTATAGAAAAAAAAAGTTTTGTTCATTCAATCCCTTTTGCGTAAATTATTATAAAACCTATTGTTGAAGAAGAGCTCCGTTTTTGCCACGAAATAGCATAAAATTTACGGATCTATTTGGATTTGTGGTTTTAAGAGGGGCTACTAACATTTTTATACGTTTTTTTCATCTGTTACAAGTACTTTAAGTGACATTGAGTGCCGATGTGGCGGTTTGTACTTATTTTTGGGGTACCGATTGAATGACACTCAAAATAATTGATAGTTTCCATTATGTAATTTGTCATGTTAAAGAGTTGAAGAGGTAAAAAATGCACGTCTGTTAAAATCAATATTACCCTAGTAATATATAATGGAATATATTAACGATAGTTGTATTTAAGTAATTAAATAAATAGTGAAAACTTAATCATAAAGTTGATTATTAGATTTTGCTGTTGTTTATTTATTAAGATGTTTTATTATTAAAAAGATAGAATAGAACATTAGCAAAGGTTATATAGTAGAAAGTAAACATTAAGTGCATATGTCAAATGGAATAAAGAAATTAATATAACAAAACCAACAAAACATACTTATAACCACAATGACAATTAATTGTTTCTTTTTCATAGGATACCCTCAGTATTATCAAAGTTAGTGGTATTTTCATTATCCTTCAAGCATTCCGCATATGTTTTCAGCATTTTTTTAAGGTTGCTAATTTTTAACTCTATAGCTTTTTCCTAAAAGTTCTAAATTGTTTATTCACTGTTGTGTTTAGTTTCTTTTAATTTTATACACAAACGCCCTTACGCAATATCTACTAAATAATTTGAACTCTAACTTACAGAGAATAAAGGCTCAATTTAAATGACATAATGTTGCTAATTTCGAAACAGACAAAATACACCCTTGTAACGAAATAGTAGATTATTACACACTTCGCAAAACAATTATCCTTTGATATTCGAACTTAGTTCTATTGAAATAAGAGTGTGGTAAAATATTAATAAGCTGCACTTGAATCAAATGTAAAATAACCATTGATAGTGTGACGAATTTAGCCAGTTGGTGTTCCTGAATTAAACATTTAATTTGTTTTCTTTATTCCAGTACGAATATATTATTACGTTTTACTGAATGGTGACAAAGGTTTTAATTCGAAATGCTGACGTCATTAGTTTAATTATCCGGGAACTTTGAAGCTGGAAGCGCCCTTAATAGGCTATTCGACACTTTTCGAAAAAGTGGCTTAAAATGTTTGTAGGTAATGATCCCCTAGTATTGTCATACCAAGTAGATATATTATTTATAATAATGTATTTGTATCTTTGTACGGAATCATCTGTGCAATAATTACGTTTAATTAATCAGTTTTTATCGTGAATTAAACTTTTTAAATCTTTACAATACAATGTTGCAGTTTTATTTAATGAAAAATGCTTGGACACTTTAAGCTTCAAAGTTTCCGGATTTTATGTCATATTTTTGTTAAAAAGTACTTAAACAAAATTTATATAATTAATAAAATAATTTGTCTGTTACATAAACAGAATTGATTAAGTGCAAATCTATAGACCTGCGTAACTGCGTTGCATAACTTCCATTGATAAACATTATTATTAAATATTACATACATAAAGATTCACATGTTAAGATCAATGCTCATTTAACACACCGGCATCGTCACGCGACGAATTATACCACCTCACCGCTGGTCGCCGACTGGTAGTTAAGACCAGATAATGAACAAGTTGAGAGGGTGGAGCAGAGGTGAAGAAATAGGGTTGAGATTTGTTGCTGAACCTTTTCTTTATTTCTCTAATGTTGACGAATAATACTGCTGGATGCTGGTGTATTATATATTATGTATTTATTACAAGTGCTATAGGTAATCGCTTCACTTTGCAACTTATGTTTATTTCTAATTTTTACGCTATTATATATTGTAGATGAACGTGACCATTTCCCTTGCAGCGATGCGGACATTTAATTTGTAGATCGCGCACAAGGTTACGATTTGCTGTGTCAGAGTAATATCTGGCACAAGATTGGTAAAGCAATTTATGAGCTTTTAACATTTGGACGAATGTATTTTAAAATATTTTTATTAATGTAGAAAACGTTTCATTGTCTATACAATCAAAAAAGGGAACTAAGTATAATTGTAAATATGATTCTTGTAGTACCGAAAAAGATCGGTCTCGCCTCCTAGCTGTTTCTGAGAAGGAGTCAGGACACTGGTTGAAGGTAATACCTTCAAAAAACTTAGGAACCTTAATCGACAATACCACGCTTTCTCTCATAGTATCCCTTCGTCTGGGGGCCAGGACTAACCTTCTTCACCGTTGCCGCTGTGGTGATCTCGTCGATGTACTAGGTCACCACGGTTTATCCTGTTTACGTAGTGCGGGCCGCATGTCACGACATGCTGCCTTGAATGACGTCATTCGGCGGGCTCTTGTCGCCGCTGGCGTTCCTGCAGTCTTAGAGCCTGTAGGTATTGTGCGCAGCGACGGCAGGAGACCGGATGGTTTGACGCTCATTCCTTGGAAACTTGGAAGATCGCTGGTGTGGGATGCCACTTGTGTCGATACACTTGCTGTTTCCCATGTGCCGGCGACTTCCAAGTCAGCAGGTGCCGCGGCCAGCACTGCCGAGAACTTGAAGCGGCGTAAGTATGCGACTCTCTCTGAGAGTTTCATATTTACGCCCTTTGCAGTCGAAACTTTGGGTCCCTGGGGCCCCGAAGCCCATCGACTGGTTTCTGATATTTGTAAGAGACTGGTCGAGGCTTCGGGAGACCGCCGGGCTGGCAGCTTCTTCCGCCAACGAATCAGTTTGGCTATTCAAAGAGGCAATGCTGCCAGTCTGCTAGGTACCTTGAGCAATGACAGCTTTCTAAGCGGCAACTTTGAGGAAGTTTATTATTTAAGATAATGTGTAGTTTTAAGTTTGTAAATATTAACATATGCATGTACTTTTTGTTAAAAAAAGTATAATTGATAAATCATTTAGTTCAATAGTGTTCTGTCCATATTTCCAAAAAAAGTATGGTTATCGCTCAAATAAACGAGAACTTCAAAAGGAAACTTTGTTTTAGCCTATTAAATTGCATATTTTATATCTAATTTCAAATGAAATGTAGTGGTTTCGAAAATTTTATTCGATAATGTGTTTAATTGTGTATCTTTACTTTGCGCATGTTCTTTTCTGAGTTTATAGCTACAGTAGAATTGTCCACTTTTTATTGTCAAGTGGTAAGTATCTCTCAAAGTGGTATTTCGAACATCTAGGTCTTAACGGGTGGACAACGAAACGTCGCCTTGCGCTCATCGAATGATCGCCGCGAGGCTGTCGGATTGCAAGACTGTTAGTAAACCAAAGTAAAGTAGTAAACCTCACGTGAAAAACTAGCAGTAGCGCGCGGTTCACTCTTAACTGCCACATTGCGCCAAGTTGGAAGCGAGTGTATGGCTAAATGTACCGAGTGGTCACTCACCGTCCACATATGGACAGCTCGCGATCGAGGCATTACGGCTCACGGCACGGCTCATAGATTCACGTAAATAAACGAATTCACAATGTTGTTAAAAATAATATCAGATACTCCATTCAGAAGTGAGAAGATCGGATATACGATCGAATTCAAACTGGTATCAGAAAAATTTAGATAAGTGTGTATTTCATTTTCACGTTGGTGATTTGAGGAAAAGAGTATTATACAATTTCAAACTTAATTTAAATATCATCACTAGACTAACATTGATACGAGAGCTGACTGCCGTATCGTCATTCGAGATAAAAGTGGGTATTCGCTAAAGTAGTTGAAGATATTAATAAGAAGATTAGTGAAACTGGCTTCTGAGCAATAGAATCCTCTTCAATAAGGGTTTTACTTGTTGTATGTGTGTGACGTCAAGTGTCATAAGCTGTTGGTATAATTCCAATAAATACCAATGTACACATAAATCTCGAAGACGTTTCTGTGTAAGTAAAAAATATTATTCACCAAATACAGATTTTACATATATACATTATAAAACTCAACGTCACTCTGTCTGTCTGTCCGTTTATGTTCTTTTCACGCGATAACAACTTATCTAATTTACATGTTTTTTTAATTCATAGCTATGGTATCTGACCAGTTTGTAGAATATATTTTGTTACGTAAAGTAACGTATGAAATAAGCAATAACGATAATAGTGAGTCAAGTCGGGAAAAATACACTTTTGGGGCGCTTAAATGACTTATGCTGAGTGAACCATAAGAGATATATGTACTGCGTAATTCTAAATCTGTCTGATACTTCATAAATGGTGTCAAGTTGTAATTTTGTTGCATCTTGATGATCTATCCTTCGCGAGAGGTGTTCATAAATTGACAAAATCAACTTGTGGTCTATGGCTTGTCGTAACTTAAATCGTAGCTGTCATTTCCTATCTAGCTGTACTTTTCATACTTATTGATTGTAGCGCATTATGTGCATTGTGAGTGTAAACAACCAAAATTAACAGATAAACGTAGTTATTATTTAACGTTATTTTACCAAACAAAAGGTAATTCAGATTTGTTATTCGGTACGTTTGGTGGTGGCGAGTGGTAGAACCTTACGCTGGGTCCGTCCTGATTTTTACCGTTATACTCGCTAATTTTGCCGTTAAACAGCACAGTTTGCGTTGCTGTGTTCCAGTGTGGTGGGTAAGACAGCCGGTAAAATTTCTATCACAAGAGGCACAGCATCTTAGTTCTCAGGGTCGTTGACGCATTTACAATCTGAATTGCTTTCTAGCCTCAATATCGCAAATATCCATGAATCTCAGACCATTTATCATCAACTCGATTGCTTGCTGGTTTGGCATCCCGCGGGATTATTACCTAATAATTTGCAGACAGCGACAGCCACGTGATCATTACGCGACCGGTGACTAATTGTAATAAAAAATTGGTATCATGTATGATGAATGCGTGTCTATTCTTCTATGACCGTAAAACTCCATTATACAAACCATAAAAATTACATTATACAAATTCTCGTTATCATCGTTATCGTTATAGTCAGATATCGCGCGATATTTGACTGTCGCATGCGGACTGCAAGTTATCTGCATGCCGGTGATCTAATACCTAGAAATCAATGTTTGTTTGCTTGTTTGTTCGTATTTTAAAGGTTGCCATACCGTTAAATTTGGTATGGAGATAGACTAAACCCTGTGAAAGGACATAGGCCATTTTTAAAATAAAAAATGTTTATCCAGTGGACGCTGTCTTCTACGTACTTAGACTCGAAGCCAATGAAATGAACTCTTTAGTTTTATCCAGTCTCTTGATTAGTTATAGACGCGCTCGACGTAAATAAGGTAGCACCGAGATTGCGTGTTAGGTGCTACATGGATGTTTAAAGCTATGAGTAACGGACGCGGCAAATTTTAAAGATGAATATTGAGCGTACATGAGCGCACGGACCGTTACCACCGTTTGTTCGGTAATCTTATCGCCAAACGGCAGTGCTTGGGATATTATGTTCCGGTATGGATGGTAAAACAGACATTTACTGTCAAGTGGTATATATCCATTTCTTTTTCCCGTGGTGTTCATAAAAAAAATTTAATTGAAATTACTTCAGTAGTACAATTATCTGAAAAAAGGAGTGGCGAAGCCTAACAAAAATCACATTTGTTTAGAATGTGTTGTGTTATTTAATATTTGCTATCTTTTAAATATGTCCGTTGTGTCTGAAGAGAATATGACACCAGATATATGTAGAACAACTTATACAGTATTATCATAATCTAAGAGTCCCATTTTTTCTTGTAACATATTAGGTAATTTATAATGCAGGTAAGAGAACAATGTATGTATGTACTTAGGGTACCTATAAAATATACTGTTGGACTTTAATAATTTTTTTTTTCAAAATCTTGAGAATAAATAATGTGTATGTGAAATTATATTATATTGAGAATAAATGAATATATAGCATTCATTTATTCTCAATATAATATGAATGCGAATACACTTAATTTTGAGTTAGGTATCGCCTCGGTCTTAGTCTGTCCCAATCGTTTTCTTAAAGGTTATTTGATATGTAGAGCTGAAATTGAGAACTGTCATTCAATGTTCCCTTAGCTGATAATTGAAGGTGACCGAAAGTTGGTGATTGTTTAACAATAGTTAACGCCAATGTCATTGTCGTGCTTGTTACTGTAATCATCATCTGAGATTAGCCATCAAATATTAAATAACGCATACCGCAGTACTGCGATACTTTTATGATCAACCAATCAAGAGCCTCATTAATGCATAGGTACCTACACTAAAAAAAAATATTAATTTAACTAGTATAGTTACATAAGAAACATCTTGATTAGTCATTAATAATAATAATTAATTATTAGGTTTAGATTAAGTTTTTAGATTAGGCACTAATAATAATGACTTGTCCTATGTTTACGATTAGACCAAAATAAATAAATTATTGCGAAAATGTGTGAGGAGAATGATAAGATTTGAGGAAATGAAAGAAGTATGTAAGGACCGCGACAATTGGGACTCTGTCCATTTTGACTACACCATGTATGTTCCCAATTATATTCCTAATAATCACTTAATAGTACGTTTTTCCAAAAACTCGTTTCATAATTGTATGTGTTTACAAAATACCGCGTCAATTTTTTTTTCACTTTTTAGCTTCATTTGTTGTAAGTGCTACCCATTTTAGTTCTAGTGCTTCTTTTGCTAAATAGTAACGTTTTTGGGGTTGTTTAATGTTCACTATCGCAATATACTTACACTAGTTTATGAGAATGCGGTACTTAGTACCTATCCCTTTTAATGAAATTTATTGAGTTCTTTCAGTTATTGTCTCACTGTACTTATTGCTTCCCACTTAGTTACTCCGAACGAAGTTGTTTGTATTTTCAGGGATCCATGATCTAATTAAATTCAATATAATATACTCAAACACATATTACATTTTTCGCTTTTTCTTTATCGAATAAGCAGAAATTGTGATATTAATATTGAAATAACAAAATGAAATATACCAATGATTTTATAATATTAGGAAATTTATTGCAATATTATTAAATCATTATATTTACTACTAGCGACCCGCCTCGGCTTCACATGGGTAGAAATTTTTTTAATAATAAAATACAGCTCATGTTACTCGCTCATAGTGTAAGAATTTTTGAAACCGATTGCGTAGTTTTTGAATTTCTCCATTAATTTTTTCTCTTTATAATATTAGTATAGATGTAGATTACATTATAAATCTATGGACTTTTAACATACATTAAATATTTTTTTTTTACAAATTTACACTAATTTTCATTGAAATTATGTTGATTGTTTTACTTTTTTTTACGGTTGATACGGATATTACTTTTGTTGCGAACAATATGTATATGTATGTGCGAACAATTTTGTTGCGAACAATAAGTCCAAAAAAACTTGGAAATCAAACTATATTATGGGGTAGGTAAATATGCAAATAAGGCGTCACTATCACATGATCTCAAAGTGTACAGATTAGGGCAACTTGTAACTTACAGTCTCAAAGGGAACTTCATCAATTTCCGCCCCGAACTTCAGTAACTAGTAACGTAATCTATAACAATTAACATAGCTATCATCGTCTCCAGTTAGGTAGGTCGAGCAGTTGAAACCGCTAAATATTACGTAATATAGCCCAGCGTTTAGTGAGCCTATATTAAGTCGCTAATAAGAAAAATTGTAATTAATAAAACATCTTTCGCTGCAAACAAAAAATGAGGTCTTTTTCCATTCCATTCATTCTATTGATTGCAACGAGCGGTTGTATTGTCGTTCAACACCTAGTATGTGTAAAATTACAGTAATTGAAACGAACTACCCAGCTACCTAGCTACCTGAGAGCTATTTCGTTATAACCAGTTCGCGTGTTAAGTTCTCATATAAATTCAGTAGGTGTAAACCTCATCATTTTTAAAGCCGATAGATTAGGAGACGATGTATCATCTATTAGTTTACTTACAGAAAAACCTTTACGTGTATCACTAACAGTTATCTGACACGCAATACGCTTGTTTGCAGGAATATTTTTTTTTATTATGTAGACCTGTTAGTAGTACCATTATAATACGAAAAATATCAGTTACCTCAATGTGTATGGATGAAAAGTTTTTTTATGACAATTCGCTTTTGTGTTTTAATCTTTACGGGCCTTTGGTATCACAATTGTTCTTCATTCATGGAAAAATGTTAAAATTGGTTAAAAGTTCTCAATTTTTTGCTCAACTCAGCTTTACCTAGAATCGATTTTAATTTTTTAATTAAGAATTTTCTGAGATCGTCAATAATAATAGAAAAATATCTTTAGTAAACGAATTTAGACAAATGAACGTTTTGCAAAAAAAATCTATCTACTGCAGCAGTTTGCTAATCTAATGTTCAGAATTTTTCACGATTGGACAAATAGTTTTATTTTACCGGAATTCTCAACAAATAGTAAGTTGAGTACTTCGTAAGTATAGTAAATCAAATAATTAAGCTTTATCTCACTTTATACAAGTAAAAGCTTTTAATGTTGCCAACAATTTGTTCCTCAGCAACCCGTGGTCCATACTAATGTTTACTAAAGCCAATCTCGTCTGTTCCTCACCAATTTTGTATTCAAAACAACAAAATTCTTGTAGTCTTTATTGTATTAAAATTCTGAGTAAATCTTGCCTATTAAGTAGTTTAATTAAACACGATTTTTTCTATATGTATTTTAGCTAATTCTGCCAATACAGTATATACGTCGTTTTATATTTCCGTCTACTTTATCTTAGATCTCTTGGTACAAGCACAATATTAATAATCTCTTGATTAAAACATCTATTTATTCAAGATATTTCTGAATGAGGTTCCTTCTAAATAGAGTGTGTACCATATTTAGAAGGTACCTAATGTACAATATGCATTCTATAAATACAATATACATTCTTCACTTGAATAGTGTAATATCTATCAGTATGTTCTTAATATTGTGGAAGTCTATTTGTCAAATTTTATGCCTGTGTACTTACACGAACTGTTAATTATTATCGTAATATTCCAGTAAAAGAATCTGTCCTAGACATGTTGCTCAACCTATTTCTAATAACTTTGCGAAAATACTGAATAGAATATTTTACCTTCAGAAATCAGAAAATAGTGGAGCCTTTATATAAACACGTGTATCATTTTTTGCTGTATAAGAGGGCGTGGTTTTTAAGGTTAATTTAGCTTTACAAATGGCTACTTTCTGTCACCCGCGACTGACGCCAGGTGGTCGACACGAGTCGTAAAAAATAGGTATACAGATGACAGCATAGCGATTTTTCATATTTTTTGGGCTGTATTTATTGTTGTGTAAATATAATATAATTTTCAGTATGAGAATGTATGGAGCTGGTTATCCTATACGTTAGAGTTCGTCGGTATCTTGTAAAATGAAATGAAATCTTTCCAATATAGAAAAAAATGTTTTTTTCATTCGTCTAAAGATATGACTAATTTCTGAAACAAAATATTTTTTTCAATTTTTAATTAGAATTACATTCCGTTTCCAAAAATAAAATATTTCGACTTGTAAATAAGTCGTACTCGTAAATTCAGACCAAATAAAATCTGAACTTGTAAATATCGAAATAAAGTAATTGTTATCATCTATATACTTTTTTCATTTAGTAACAAAAATGTTACTGAGAAAATCCTTCTGGCTTAAGGTTTATGATCTCTTTTATATTCCTTGTAATTAGCTTCACCGAAATAATTTATTTCCCTCCCATCCTCTATGAAATAGAATCTAATAAAGATGTTCACACGGTGTTAGATATACCTTTGCTGTCTATGTACTACCAATCCTTCAGTGGTTAGTTAGCGGCGAGCATCAGCAAAACAATTTCAGACACATACTGGTATTTATGATGATAGTAGATCAAACGAATGAGCAAAACGAATTTTATCATCTCATTGTACCGATCCGCTGTGCATGGTATAGTGTTAAGGCAATAATATTCACACATGTACATAATGCAGAGTTTGAGGACAGTTTCATTGTAAAAATGCAGAAAATAATGTTCTGATGGCTCGGTCACATAGAAAGAATGATTGACGAACGATTTACGAAGAAAATCTACAAAGTGAAAGCGAGTGACAGCGGAAGCTGAGGAAAACCAAGGTTGACATGAAGATTAAATAGCCAGAGCCGGAAATGTCAATAGCACTCGCGTACTTCGTGAAAGTGTGAGGAGTGAGGAAAATTATAATAACTCTATTTCTAATACTTGGTAACATTGTTTCTAACACAGACGAAATTTAAATTGCAGTACATACAAATATATATGGAATGATATACAATGATGGCCTATGGCAGTTCAATATAATCTCAGAATCACCTGTATACGAGTACAATTACGTTAGGATCATAATCAGCATTAAATTGAAATTTCTCAGTATTACCTTTAAACGAGTATAATTATTACATTAAATTTCTATTATATAACAAACAATATTAAATTGAAATTTCTCAGTATTACCTTTAAACGAGTATAATTATTACATTAAATTTCTATTATATAACAAACAATATTAAATTGAAATTTCTCAGTATTACCTTTAAACGAGTATAATTATTACATTAAATTTCTATTATATAACAAACAATATTAAATTGAAATTTCTCAGTATTACCTTTAAACGAGTATAATTATTACATTAAATTTCTATTATATAACAAACAATATTAAATTGAAATTTGCCAATTCTTATGATGTTATTTAGAATACCGGCCCTGTGTGTTCGTATTGGAGCAGTATTTTGTACGATTTTCAATTGTGGCCACTTATCAACCGCCAAGTCCGAAACAAAGTTTACTGATTGTGAAGCATTCTTTTTATGTGAATAAGTGTACCTAATGATACCTATGCTGATATTTTTTCTTTAACACAGTTAGCCGTATTTTCAATATTCAAGATATTATTCAAATTTTACCGTGATGATTAGAGATAATATAAAGTAGAAGATAGCACTTTCGATTCTGTTCCCACAACTTGTTAAAAAAGTGACTTAAAGGAATGTGTTATATATTTATGAATTCCTGGTTCAGAGAGCTTTCATTGGAAGCCCTATACGATGACGCCAAAAAGATTTTATTCATCTTCCTTATCAACCTCCCAACCTGAATATGCCCCTAAAAATGATAACTCGAATTTTATAGTTTATTATAGGTCTTTGCATTGTCTCATGTCAGCTGTTTACATTAGTCTTAGAGAAAAACGGCTTTGATGAACAGACAGTTAGAAACACCGATGGATATTGAGGAGATTTAAAAAGTGTTCCTTTTTTAAAATTTAAAACGGTACATATAAATCAAATCTAGGCATAACTATTCCAAGTCGTATCAGTCTAATAACTTGCGGCGTTGTAGAAATCTGAATAAATTGGTCAGAATCAGAAATATACTTTCGAGAACACTTGACGACAATGTGTCAAAATAAATTCACGTTCTTGTTTATGTAATGATAATCTGTTTAACCCTCATCGATTGCTTTTGAATTTGTAATGTTTAATCCAATTAATTAATCCAATCCAATCCAATTAATTACGTTAATAAAGTTTTGATACAAATATGAAATATAGTAAAATTATTTTAGAGGTAAGTATTTATTACTTCTGTTGTCTGTACCAATTATTGTGTAGTGTGTATATGGTCTCTGTAGTAGTGGGGGAGATTGCCAACGGCGCCGTCTGAATTAAACGTACCTAATAAATATATCAAATGTTATTTACTTCTCACACTGTTGCGTAACCCAGTGGTGCGTAGAACGATAATTAGACATTTAGTTTATATATTTTTTTTCCTGGTTCCTGATCCAGTTCTTCCTCATACACCACTGTAAATTTATTATTATCAATATGATCTATAATAGTGTAATTGTTATCTGGATATTGATTTTATTATTTATTCTTGTAAAATTTACAATTGTGCGCAGATGGTTCCGTACCACATTCATCTAGTGATAAATTTGTAAAAGTAATAATTTTATGGAGATCTATCATTATGTTTTTTTTCTTGGAAATTTGAAATAACTCGTTGTATTTCCTACATATTGTAAAGATTAAGTTCACTAGTTTTGAAGATAAAAGGAAGACCTGTTTATTTTGCGTATTTTCTGAATATCTGTCTCAATATACTTTTCTTTGCAGACAGGGAACCTTAAAAACGACTTGAAATCACTCGTCAAAATCTTCACCTAAATTGAATCAGGAGATTGTCCGGTAGTTTTCTAGAAAATTACAGACATAAGTACATACTTTAATATACATAATAAAGACTTGATTTGTTATTACGTGTCAAAATAAGCAAGCACTGAATAAGTTTTCAGAACTTGTTTCGAAAAGTCATTCGGTAAATAGTACTTTGCTAAAAGCTCTATTAACGTAATACCTGAACTGTTGTTTGTTTAGAAAGTTTTGTTGGGTTTCCTCCATAAAAAACCTAATAAGAGTTTGTTTGTACATTTTTTGTCCTAAGTTAATGTTTACGTTGTCGACAAAGTTGCCAGTCCCGCAGTCTCTGGTAATCCTTTGATAGATTTGTCTTTCTATCGCGTCGACTGAACCGCAAAAAACTTTATTTAAAGTCTTTACGGATTTATCAGTTTTTGGAGAGGCAAATTGTAGCTAGGTGCTTGCTAAATAAGTGTATTGAATATAGAGTTCAATCAATAATCCGAAATACTAAGATTATTTTTACAGGGCTTTCGCAATCGTGCTAATTAAATAAAGATACGTTAATTACGTTGTTTCGTTGTTGGTGGTTGATAACAATCGAGATTACAACATGAAAATGCGAATACAGATTTAATATTACGCACAAAGATTTTTATACATAAAAATTAAAATAACCTGCGTAAGAACTTATGATTTATTTCGGTTTATTTTCAACAATGAATTTTCGAAATCGTAGGTCTCATTGAAAGATAATTGTAAGCGACAAGCTAGATAACAACTTATCAAAATCAGAATAAAAATGTATTCAATAAGACCACTATTGGCAGAACCGTAAAATAATGTTGCTATGAAGTATATTTACCCTTTATAGAAGTTACTAACAATAAATTGAACAATAAATACAATATTTGTTGTTTAGATGGCAATGCTGTTGTGAACACTAATATTCATGGCTGTTACGAAGCCGAAAAGATAGTACTAAGTGTTGGGATATTCACTATTAGAGTAATTGAGTCCAAACGTTATTTTACTTAAACGATTTATTAATCCCGAGAAATAAATATAAATACAATATCAATCTATTCTATACCACACCCGGGCGGCGACCGCGGAGAGAGCGGACAACGCGTTGCATTTTTGCTTAGCTCAGCTCCGACCCCCACACTAAGCAATAACAAATCTTTTTATCAAGTACAATAGTTTCTAGAAATACATGATATTTTTTCATAACAATATTTTAAAGGCAACCGTAAATAAAAAAAAAAAATTAATAGCTTGTTATAGACGCTGATTAAACGTTAAAACGATAAAGTTATAATGTGCTTTACAAAAGTTATAATTGGAATGCAATTTACTAGTATAAAGTTACAGAGCAACCCAAGATCCAACAATGAAATTTTGTCGCCCTATTAAAAATCCCGAAGTCGTTGTTAGTATAACGTGTGCAATTGATTTTAAGCACCCGTGAATTTAAAGTCCGTAACACGGTCAATTTTAACGTTCAAAATTTAATCGATTCGATCAAAAGAACAAATTAAAAGATTTTATGATATTGTGCTCGATTAATTTATAATTTCTTCAAACATTCAATTTAGGTTATATGATTTCTGAGGTCTTAGAATCAATGTTGATTTTTTAGCTTTTAATTGTAATAATGCTGAATTACGACAACTTGCAGGTAGGTAGTAAATTACATAATAATGTTCTCAAAATATACGCCCTCGCTCAGTGATTGACGATGAAATTACAAAATGCGGGTCTAAATCTTAGCACTGGACTACTATCAGCTATTCCGACAGATAGGAATCCAAGATTAGTTCGGCGAAAAATTTGTTATTTCTATAAACATAGTATGTACTGGCGTACAGTCGAACACAGAGCTCGTTGACGCGTGATGATTTTTAATTTTTTAATATCACCTATGTAATTAATTCTCTCGATTATTGCGATATGTTATATCACAATCACATATAGAACACGTAACCATTATTGAAAAATACAGTACTTCTTTGAAATAAAATAAGGAATAACACCAAACAATAAAATGGGTCGACAGTTTTCTCTACACCGTGACGACTTGTGACGACCTGTCATTCGGAAAGGGTTACAATAGCGTCTCGTTTGCTGTGCTTTCCTCCCTTTCCTCGTTCCACTATCATAAAAGATTACATTCTCACTCGCACTCTTTTCTACGCCTATATGCCAATAGATACTAAGTTTATGGTTATTTCATGTACTAATGTCAAAGGCGTTGCTGTTAAATAAAAGTCACGAGATTACACTTAAAATTACATTATACTTTGGAAATATAGTAAGTATGGGATATTAACACATTTCAATGGAACAAGTATGCGACATGCGTGATCAATCTTTATTTGTCAATTTATATCAATTGACTCCAGGACTTTCACACCTCTAAATGTACCCTAGTTATACAGTTTCATGTTACAAATATTATGCCGCCATTTCAAATTATTACGGACTGAATGAGATTCAAATTACATATTGTGTTGTGTTAATTCTATTGAAAGCGGTAATCGTCGCTTTATTGCCGTTTAAAAGATGATAGATAAGTATTATGAAAAGATTTCTATTGATGTAAACGTATATGAAGTGATAAAAAAACGGAGAAATTGCATAATATTCTTTTCCGTATGAAACAATGTTTGGTTTTGTAACTCAATATATTTAAACTTCGAAGATAAAATATTTACCTATTGCTTTAATAATAGGTTATTATTAATAATAATTGACTAGTTGTGACCCGCGGTTTACGACCCGCGGTTACCTGCGTTAAGTTTGGTATTGCTCTCTGATAAATTGTTTTGGAGATTACCCCGGAGAAACAAAAAGACAGGCGGATGAAAATAAAAAAACTGCGTGTTAGGTTTCGGTAACGTGTATATAAATAGACAAGTTCATGAAAAAACCTTTATAAACAGACAAACACTTTAATTTTATTTATTAGTGTCGTTATATCCTTATACATTTAACTATTTTTGTAATTCTTAGTTATACATATATTTTTCACGTTAGGCTAATTATTTTCGCGATTTTCTAAAACGAATGCTGTATTACTTACTTATGAAAATAAGACGAAGTCTCCAATAAATAAAGTTAGATATCTTCAATCATAGACACGTTTATGACTTCCATATCTGAAATACTTTCACTCCATGGCAGATGGCCATAGAACACCTGTATAAAAATTAAATTAGTTTCATTTGGAACGACATTATAGTCAGTATTCAGGTGTAATTAATTGTGAACTTTGCAGTAATACGACGGTAAACTTGTCTCCCAAATTTAAATTCCATTTGTTTCAAAATTTTTTTTTTTTTAAATATCTCATAGGTTAAAAGTAATTTTAATATTTATAAAAATAAACACTTGCAACTCAGTGTTTACATTCAGTGGAGACATTTTATTATTTCGTTTGCGAAATAGATACATTTCAATTCAGTAATTATATTTGTTGACGACTCTCCAGGTTGTATGAAATACTGATAATATCACGGCAGCTTAGCAAGTGATTACAAAATTTGAATAGAATCAAGCATAAATTTAAAAATCAGTAGGTGAAAATACTTTATGATTTGGTACCTCTATAGGCTCGGTTTCATTAATCCTGTTCTCAATAACATTATTGAAGACCATTAAATTCAGATACAATATTTTAATTCCTATTTTCGTTATTCGTCAGATAGACACGAAGATATATTTTATAAATACGCGATAAAAAGAAACAATGTATCGCGTATTTCAAAAACTGTGACTAAAACAAATCATCCGCCCGTAAATACGACGCGCAAACAAATGAGTATACTTCACCGACCCGCCATTTTGCTAGAAAACGGCGTACTAAGCAATAATTTCGATTGGGGTTCTGCACCTTAAAAGGAAAATGGAACCCTTGTTCCATTTTAGACACTTATGAGTCCCTCTGTCCATCCGTCTGTCGCAGTAAAGTTCCGCTGAAACTGTGTCCAAAATATTAATACATTTAAACCTACATCTTGCTAATCCATATATTTTGCACTTTGGACAGTACATCCACATATTTAAATTTAGTATATAACTAAGGACAAAACAGATCAGTACCTTTTTCTCCTTGGTTTATCAACCGGTTTTCTTTATTTTGTTTAGTATCTATTGATGAACTTTAGTGTTATCGATAAAAGATTTTTGGAAACAGTCCGTATAGTAAGTAATACGTGAAGCGAAAACATCGGATCCTTTTCAAAAATATTGTAGCCCAATCATCAATCAATCAATTTACAGAAATGCTTCAGACAATTGAGGGCACGAAAAAAATATGATCGTGTAGAACAATAAATTTTAAGACAGGTAGTGTTTTTTTTCTGGATTTTCAATGGCAAATCTAACCTAAAAAATCGCGAAAGTCCAAAAAATGGTTTTGAAGGTCCAAATGAAGGAGAATGAGTGGGAGAATTGGCATAATTTTACGTTCATTCTGCCAATGTCAAGAATACTGACAATGTTAAACTCATTATAGTTTCTGAGTTTCTGATCATATGCATGTAACCTTCTTGAATCAAACAGTCGCAAAGAGTAGAAATTATTGCCAAAGAGTTTATGTTACTAGTTTATATTTATTTTGCAGGCGAATTTTGACATCCAGGCGATCTTTAGTATTTTAAAATGTTTATAGGGGAATCAAAGAAGGGCAAAAGTTTTAGAAGCACAGTATATTGTATACACTCAGGTGTTACTGTGTGGATGGGTTCTCATAATTCTTAGTTACCCTACTAAAATTCCAAAAATCGACACGTGTTTCGCCTCTTGATGGTTAGCTAAACCGATTTTCGGTGCTGGATAGCTGATTGAGTCTGATCTCTGAAATATCCTGAGGATGCTTTGTTAAGAGGCGACACACATGTTGATTTTTGGAATTTTGAGAGGAGGATATATAAAAATGATAAGAATTTATCACAAAAGTTTAGTACTTTATAAATATGATACAGAACCCTCTGTACGCGGGTCAAACTTGTACTTAATTTATTTATTTTTTTAGTAAAATGGCGGCCGATCGGCTAATGTAAATATGTGTCGTATTTACAGGCGGGCTATTTTGGTTACTTCGATATTGAAGTAGATGACGATGTCTTTTTATTACGTCTATTTAAATAACATATTATTTCTCCCGTAATTAAAACTTCTCATTTATTGTCACGGGAGCTGAAGACAAACGCAATTATATTGACCTCACTAGAGTACTACTCGGCCACTAAAGCGATTTCCCGCTCTAACCCCTGGCGCAATCCCATCGGGAATGCGGGAATGAAGGCACATTCGTACCTTGTTTGCGGATACAATCTCTAGAGAGCGGCGATGCACTCTACTGCAGTGGATAGATTGCCCTTAATGTGTTATTAAACTTGTGCAATTTGTACAAAATTGAATTAAAGTTCTTTAAATTAGTTTAAGTTCTATAAATAACATATATTCATAAATACATGTGAGGTGTTCCTACCTTTGCCTTTTTTGCCTTTAAAAAAAATATTGTCTTTTTTTATAGTTTTTAATAGCGTTCCGTCGAAGTAGTCGATCAAAAACGTACAATTTATGACTTGATATATCATAAAAGAGAGAAATTATTTAGGTAATTAGACAAAGTTATTGTTTTTTAATTCTACGCATCTTTATTCTTTGTATTATTTGCAGATGTTTATATGCTGTATTGAACTAATCGTACGATTATACGACTTAATATACGATACGACTGTTACAAAACTACAATTTGTACAAGATCTTAGGTATTTACCTAAGATCTTGTACAAATTGTAGTTTTTTAACAGTCGACAGAAAAGAGTCTGTGGAATTGTAGTTTTAAAAAACGAATTCATTTTTAACCAACTTAAAAAAAATGAGGAGGTTCTACGTTCGTGTGTATGTATTTTTTTATGTATGTTCACCGATAACTTCGTCAATTGTGGATTGATTTCAAAAACTCTTTTTTTGTTTGAAGGGGTATACTTCAGAGGTGGTCCCATTTAAATTTCACCAGTATTGGACTTGCTTTCTTGCTTGCTTGGACTGTATTGGACCATCTTAGACATCAATTTCTTCAAGCTTCAACTTCAAGCTTGGATACACCAAATAACATCAAACAAGACAAATTGCTTATAACCTTTGTTTTTATTGATGATTCTTTTGTACGTTTTTGTGCTCTAGAACTAAAAAGAACTCAAATATAGACCTTCCCTAGATATTTATTTAGGCCAAGGTCACTCAAAAGGGAGAAATAAAAACAAATTAACAAAAAAATTGAACCGTCTTCAAAAAAAAAAAACACTGAAAAGTACAAAATAAACTCTTTACTAATAAAACTGCAGTACCTACAATAAAAATAACTTTATGAAAAAGATACGCATACCTATATAATTAAATTCGGCAGTTATTGAAGTCGGTGCCAAATCAATGTGCAACTACAGAAAGTTCATTAGTTTGATAGGCTTGACACCGACCGCGACGTCTGTAAGTAAAAAATTTAATTATATAGGTATGTGTATCATATTTATTTAATTTATTTTTATTGTATTCAAGTTTTGATTAGTTAAGGACAATTATTTAGTACTTTTCAGTGTTTTTTTTGAAGGCAGTAAAATTTTTTTCACGTGTTTTTTTTTGAGTGAAACAGCAGTTTTAGAAAACGTTCTTAAAACTATGTTTGGTGGATTCTCTTTTGTTTCAAGAGTTTTTAAATTTTAGTTATTTTTGTTTCCTATTATGTGGCTCATTAATAGCCATTTCTATTCTATGGGTACACTGAAATTATTTTTATCGGTTGACACATCAGTAAGTTTTCAACACAATAGCTCCCGTTTTTGTCGACTCACGCGCATCTGTTACCCCTTCTTTTCTAGGGGCGGTGCCGACCAATTGTCACGCTCATAGTTGGCTCCTCCTAATTATATGGAAATTAGGGTCGTCAAGCAATTATCATGTAATATTACTTTTTAAATTTCAATTCATTAACACATCAAAATCACACCTTGATGTCACTTTCGAATGTTAAGAGTTTGAACTAAATACGGCATGACTGAACTATAATATAGTAACAGGTAGCCCATCGATTAAACAATATTCTTTTTACAAACATTATCCCTTGGCAGAGTTGTATGACCTGCGTGGTATGACAAGCAACTCTCAAATTCTACTTTCTTCTTTTTTTCTTACACCACTATGAAAGTACATTTAAGAAAACATAATATTTTGTTTCCATAATTTAGACAATTGTAAATATCTTATGTTATACTTATTTTAGCGCGTTAAGAAAAAAGATCTGTAATTTTAGGAAGCAATAAAATTACATCGTCGATATAACATACCATGAACTTAGGAACGAAAGTTGTGCGCTCGATCTAACACGACATGAAGTTAGCAACAAGAAATTTTATTTTCTTTATTTGCAACCAGTTTTGATTTTCATTTCATTCATTTCGAGCGGCCGGTTTTAATTTTTTACTTACCCAAAACAAGTTAACTGCTTACGTGCGTACACGCGTGCTTTTTTCGTTACAAATTGGTGCGGTGATTACATGTATAGCATCATCTCATTACTGTGTCCTTATTGTCAATAAGTTAACGGTTCGTGGACCGTAGCTATGTATGGTGAATGTTATATCATATAAAATGTCATCTAGTCACACAGCGGTCGCGGTTGTTGTTCCTATAAAGTGGAAAAAAATCGATAAGTGGTGATAAACTGTGTAGTAATAAGCATAAGCCTCACAATATTTTATCTCATAAAATGGTGAAAGTGAAATTGTGTTTAAAAGGGTTATTAGACATTGACGATATTAAAAATCTTTAAAATAAAATTGAATTGCATATTAAAACCGACGGTTAGATTTACGAGTCACGGACGTGAACGCGTAAGCGCCACTATTTCCACAGCGCTTACGACCTTTTAGTCGAAAAGTTTTCATAAATAAACAAACTAATATCAATTGGTGAACGCATAATAAATTGGATAGTTACCCTCATAATAAAATGGCTCCGATAAATGAATGTGCAGGTTGTCGCAACATTTTACCTAGAAGAGAATTTTTGACCTGTTCTCTGTGCAAGTCTAAATATGATTTGGAATGCGCTAATATACCTCACCAACGTTTTACTTCGATGGATTCTAAACAAAAATCTGTCTGGAAATGCCCTGAGTGTTGCAGTAAACAACCAAAAGACGACAACACCAATACACCATTACGAGCAACTACATCGCATGGGGCCACAGATATTAGAAATAAATCGTCGGGGCTGTCGAACGTTGATTTAAGCTAAGGAGGTGAAGTCGCCGATGAAACCCAAAGAGTATGACACTTATGTATCAGAGAATAGGCTTCGTGAAATTTTACAGCAGGAATTCACTGAGATATTGCAATTAACTATAAAACAGCTGGTAACAGCTGAATTAAAGACCATGAATGAGCAGATGGCTGGTTTTCAGGAAGCTATGAACTTTTTTAATAGACAGTTTGAGGATGTTAAAGTAAGCCTTGAGGAAAAGACGGCGACAATTGCGAATTTAAGGGCTGACAATGAGTGGCTAAAGACAACTATAAAAGATCTCACGACTAGATTAAACATAGTGGAATTACATATGCGGGAAAATAATATAGAAATCAATGGTATCCCGGAACATAGGTCTGAAAATTTAGTTGACACTATTATACAACTTGTCAGAGTAGTGGAGTGTCCCTTGACCGGTGAAGATATCCAGAACGCAACCAGAGTTGCCAAACTTTTCAGGGAATCTGACAGGCCTCGAGCTGTAATAGCAAAACTGCGTAGTCCGCGTCATCGAGATATGATGTTGGCTGCAGTTACAAAATTCAATAAAAAGAACCCTTAAGAAAAATTGGGTTCCCACCATCTTGGTATAGGAGGTAGTCGAACTTCAGTATTTGTAAATGAACATTTGACTCCTGGGAACAAGCTCTTGCATGCCGCAGCTCGCAAAAAAGCAAAGAAAATGTTCTACAAATATATCTGGATCAGGAATGGTCGAGTCTACGTGAGGAAAAACGAGACCTGTCAAGCCTTACTCATTAAGAATACTGAATGTCTTAATTTATTAACATAGTTATATAATCGATTTTTTTTTTGTCATTTGTTCATAGTTTATAGCTATACATAATATTTTATATTGTAAATGCTATGGTATAGACTGTTAAGGATGTTCGATATTTACTACCAGAATGTACAGGGTCTAAGGACCAAAACGAATGAATTTTTATGTAACGTTCAAACGTCTGATTACAAGCTTATCGCACTAACAGAGACTTGGCTTAACTCAAAAGTTTCAGACAACGGATTGTTCAACAATAGGTATAAGGTATACAGCAGAGATCGCATCTGTAATGAATATTCTAAGAAAGACGGTGGTGGGGTAGTTATAGCTGTTTCACGTGACATCCCTTCCGCACGAATTGGGATACTAATGCGGAAAGTATTTGGGTAACTGTACAAGCTAATGTCAATCAGAAAATAAAAAGACTTTCTATTTGTGTTGTATATCTACCGCCACCGTTAAAATTAGATACTCTAAGAAAATTCCTGGACAGTGTTGATAGAGTAATTGATCGTGTAGACGACGTAATCATTTTGGGCGATTTCAACTTCGGTTTCATTAACTGGACTGCTAAGGAGGATTATTCTTACATGACACCATCTAACTATAACAACAGCCTTGGTTTCTCTCTGATTGACTTCCTCTCATTAAATAATTTGTACCAAGCCAATTGTATTAATAATGGTGACAAGCGTTTTTTGGATTTAGTCATTAGCAACTTACCCAACGCATTTGTTACTAGACCATTGAGTGTTCTAAGTAAGTGTTACGAAAATCATCCTAATTTATTGTTTGTTATTTCTGATTCAAATGTTGTACACTTGTCACGGAAAAATGTTTCGAAATATAATTACTATAAAGCTAACTATGAAACTAATACCGCTGAAATTAAGAGAGTTGACTGGCGGGATAAGCTGTCTCACTGTGGTTGCGTTGATGCGATGGTATTCCAGTTTTACAATATTTTAAAAGACATTATCGATCGGTATGTGCCCAGGCGAAATTTTGTACGGTCTCATTTCCCCACGTAGTTCAGTAACGCACTTATTAGACTCCTACAGGAAAAGGAAAAAATCTGTAAGAGATTTCGTAGATACGGTAATCCGCGTATTGAAATCGATTTTCAACTACTGCGTGGTCGCTGTCGTAAACTCTATGATAACTGTTACAGGGACTATAAACAAAAAATAGAAGTTAGTATTCCTACAAACCCCAAAGCCTTTTGGAGCTTCATTAAAAATAAAAGAGGTACCAACTCTGCTATTCCAGCCAGAATGCAACTGGAAGGAGACGTAGCAGATTCCAGTTCCCTCATTACGAATCTATTTGCTCGACATTTTTCTTCCGTCTATACACCTGACAGTCGAGGTCATTGGAATACTCAAAGTGATATATATGGTGAATCTTATAATAATAACCACTTTATAGGCATTTTACAATTTGAAGAATCAGATGTTTTACAAAAAATCAAAAAAATTAATATTTGCAAGGGGCCAGGACCTGATTCCATTCCTCCGATTTTTGTAATGCAATGTGGACCAGCGCTAACATTACCACTTACTTTAATATTTAACCGTTCTCTAAAACAAGGTAAATTTCCAGAGGAATGGAAAAAAGCGCGTATTGTGCCAATTTTTAAAAATGGGGATCAATCTGATATAAAAAACTATCGTCCGATTTCTATACTTTCGTGTTTTTCTAAATTATTTGAGTCCGTATTATGTCCTACTATATATAAATTTGTGGATAACATAGTTTCTGATTATCAACATGGTTTTACACAGGGTTGTTCAACGCAAACAAATTTAGTATCCTTCATTTCTGAATTATCATGGGAGGTGGACGTGGGAGTGGTGGGTGGAAGTTGAGATTCATATCGCACATAGATAGAGCAGTTACTAAAGCAGCCCAGATGCTAGGTTTTTTGAAGCGCAATTGGATAGGGTTCAAACAAATGCAAACTAAAGTGGTCCTTTACAATGCTTTAGTACGCAGTCATCTCGAGTATGCTAGTACTGCATGAAGTCCCTACTACGCAGTACACTCGCAACGTCTGGAAAGCGTACAGAGAGCATTTACCCGTCATCTTGCATTCCATTCCAGCGGATTCTCTCATAGGAATACTTACGATCAGCGATTAACAAAATTCGCAAAACGCAAAACTGAGCAAATCTTTTACATACCTTTCGCAAAAACTAACCTCGGCCTGCAGTCTCCTATAATAAGAACATTAATTGAATACAACTCGCTGGGCAACCGGATGCCAGATTTGGATATATTCAACGACGGGTTGCCAAGTTTCAAGAGTAAAGTTGTCAAGAGTTTCGCAATGACTGGATAATGGTGAGATGGTTTTTTCTGCGTTTGCACAATGAACTCCAGTAATGCTCAAATGTATGTATCATTTTGTGGTTATAGCTATGTACACCGTTTTAGTCATATATATCAGAATCTAAACTCAAACAACTTATAATAATATATGATATATGTAATATATGATATATGTAATATATGTGATGTGGTTGTACTTATAATATTAAATAAATAAATAAATGTTGATTTAGATTAATATTAATAATCGAGTTTCAAGTCTGGGCATATATATACTCGTACCTACGAAAAGTCCCAGACACTATGATCTCGACCTTCGTTTCGTGGAGAGGCGCTGTCGATTCGATGCCGAGTTGGTAAATGAGCGATGTTTGATATTTATAGGTATCTCTCGAAGTCTAGTTTCTTGAACTCTTGTCCAATAATGTGGTTATAAATGTACATGTGTAAAGGTATGTTAGTGATATCAATATAATTATGTAATGAATTGGTGTATTTATTTTGTGAATTCGCAGCCTTTAATAAAAAGCAAATAAAATTACAATGAATTCAATCAACAATCTTCTTTTTTGTAATTTAAAATACACGCTACGAACAAAGGGTAGATCACATTCAATCATCCTGTGGAGTACCTATGTCACTGCCGTTGGTGCGAGTCATAAGCGACTCTATAAATATAACACGTTACATTAATGTCCATTACAATTGCTACGCGCAATGTATAGTTATACAATGCAAGCTTAAATTTTTATTTTCTGCGTTCTGTGGACTTAGTCGTCCATTTTCCCCAAAACCAATTTCTAGAAATTATCACAATACACCAGGACTTGACATACGACTCTCAAAATTAAAAAAAACTCAACTCTCTGATTACTATGTTTAAAGTATTATCTATAATACCTATATTTACTCAAAACTATTCTAAATATTAACATGCACTTACAGGATTAAAAATCCTCTTCATTATTCTTTATTGAGATAAAATAAGTAGTATTTATTTAGGTATTATGTGCATTTCATTAAAAAAAATACATTAAGAAAAAATATTCGATCAATTCCTTACTACAATTTTTTGGTGTCGAAAAACCACAGAGTCGAGGTGCAAGCCGTCGAGATAAATTAAAAATGAAATATCATAAGTTTAACGTGAGTATCTATGTATCTGTGTGTATTTTGATCGGTGATCAACAGTTGAATGAATGAAATTTAATTTTTCTACTGAACGAATTAGGATTTCATACAAAAAAATGAAGAGGTGCGCTTCTTGAACCTCAACATCTTGTAGCCACCATTACTTTTCATTGTGTAACCATCCGGCCGCAGTAGACAAAAAGAGAGGTTTTGTCTAGTGTGCCAACTAAAACGTTGACACAATATTTCCTTGATCTCATTGCATGACTTTAATAACATGTAAATAATGTAACGGCAAATGGCAAGAATGATGAAATTTGAGGAGGTGAAAGAAGTATGTAATTACCACGATGCTTGGTGCTTCATTCTCTCTGACTACCCCATTCGGAATATAGCGTGTATATATATATATGTGTGTGTGTTTCTTTCTTTCTTTTTGGCATTGCGCACATATTAGCGCATTTGCCAATGTCATGTATTACCTAATAAGTAGAATCAACATGAAGCACATTCGAAGTTTTCGTTTTTTCTTTTTATCGTAAAACTCCTACAATAAAGTGATAGTGGGCTTTACTCAAGTTACAAAAGACTTCTTGTAAGAGCGCGAGAGCTTCAGCTACACGTGTTTATTTAGATCTACTCCATTCCTTTCACTTATACAGTACTTTAAAACACAATATACTGCCACTTTTGTACTTTAAAATACCCAAACATGTAAAAAATAGAAAATCTAAATAAAATGACAACCTCACTTCTCCCGTTCCCGCCAAAAAGTCGTGTGTGTGTTTGTGTGTGCTCGTGGGTGTAGGTACACGCGCACATTTCCACTATGTTTTAAATATAACATAGTATTTACATTGTTATTGCTCCGCTTCCACTGTCGCTCGTGAATTGTGAACTCAATATAGCCCACGGGTTCATTTGAATACTTCGTCGTCAGCATCACGCGTGACGGATGATTGCTTTGCTGGCTGTACCACCATTAATTGCGATTTATAACCTTTTTTTGCTTATTTCATTGCTGACAAAATCAAACCACGATTGTTCAATACGTGTGTTTGTTTGCTTAATTACTGTTCCGTAATAATTATTATGAATACGACTCGTTTGTCCTTTTATGGGTATTTTATGGTAATTAAATATTGTGATTAAAATTTATGGGTATAATATTTCTTTACCTATACATCTGTACGTGTGAATTAATAAGATTAACAGTTGCAGATGTGCATGCAAGTTACTTATATTAGGTAAGCTGTAATGTAGCATCTCTTGTTTTTCAAGTTTATAGGAAGAAAGTTTAAACTTACCTAATTCTTGCGCTAATGTCATAATGAAACCTTTAAGAATTTTTCGTTCGTTCACTGTTTATTGTTCGTTCACTGACTACTCTTAAGCTTGCTTCGAAAGAACATCTTCGTTGTTAGATAATATCAATATTTGGTATAACAGACATTAGCAGCAACAGCAACACGTGACGATACATACTGTCATCGAACGTTAATTATTTCAATTTTAACATTCGGTATTGCTATGTTTCTAAACCTCTAAAAATACTTACTTTTTCAGTTGATAATTACACGAGCCAGAGACAGCGCGTTTTTACAAATTCTTTTTAATAATTCCACTTTTAACTAAATGTATTCCACTATTGTCTCCGTTTAGTGCTATTGATTGACTGGTAAGACAATGTCACTTGGCGTTAAGTCCACCTTTTGTAGATTTTATTGCAGTGAATTATAAATATATATAAATTCCAAAATACTCGTTATTAATTTTTTGTTTCCATTTATATGTTTTTCTCTCTTCTGGTTTTAGGTTAATTTACGACTCTACCAAATTTTAGTTCAGTAGGCCTAAAGACGACAGAATTAGTCAATTGTGACATAGAGAGACAGTCATGATGAAACTACGACGGTTCCGTTTTGCGAATTTTCCTCAGGAATCCTAAAAATTAAAAATTGTATTTAAGATTTGAGATCTCTTTAATAATTATTAATATTTACTAGCTGTGCCCGGCTATAAGTTTCCGTTGCTCAGTTATTATTATTATTCGTGATATATTTCTCATCGTGAGTTATGGTTATGAGTTCATATAAAAATCCCATAGAAAAAGGACTTTCACCTTTTTCATAATTTTCCTGGCAACTTGTCCAATTTTTATTTCCTTAAAAACGTTAAACGTTACTCCAACATTACGAACACGTAATTTGTCAAATCGGTCCAGCCGTTCTCAGGTCGTTTTTCAGTTAATAGATCACGATGGAGTACATTACGAAAATGGTAAGTATTATCGTTTGAGAAATTCATAATAGTATTTTAATGATAAGTTTTGTAGTCACTATTGTGTGAAATACCATTTGAACGACCATCACAATTTCGTGTAATAACATTTACAATAAGGGACGAATTTAGTGGCATTTCAAAATTGGTGAAAATATAGACAAAATTGCTATGAATTACTAGTAAAAAAATATAATTTTATACAATAAAATGTTACGCCTTCATTCAAAAGATATTAGCTTTAAAAAATTTTAAGACGCTGTAAAATAATTATTAACAATAAAAAATGAGCAATCATTTAAAATAACAGATTTTGCTATGAAAAATGACATTTTCTATAAACTAAATAAATAAATTTGACAAGCTGTCATGCTGCCAATGCCGACACATCCGGCGCAGTGAATGCAGTTGGTGCAATTGCGCGACGTCTCTTCGTAACTCCTGGAAATAACTCGGCAATACACCTATTAGTTAATAGGATTGCCATATATATATATACCAACAGCCCAAGATGAAAAGAGATGGAAGAATATAAAGATGTTTCAAGATTAAATTCCTCGACTTCAACATTTCTTTAGAGTGTGGATTCCTGTTTCAATACTACTCTTGTAAATAACTCAGAAATACACGTACTAGTATATATATCATTGCTGTATATAAATATACCAACAGCAAAAATTGAAAAGAGGTGGAGGATTATAGAGATGTATGTTTCGAGATTAAATTTATCGACTTCAACTATGTCTTTAGAGTGCGAATTCCTGTTATTGCTCCATGTATAAAGCGGATTACGATCTGGCGCTTTGCCGGCCGCTGCCACGGCACGCTCGCGCGTTGTGGTAAAAAGACCTAAACTAACCAAAAAAATATTATAAATATATCGTCATGTTTGTATAAAGTTACGAAAAAATTTGCAAAATTTTAGCCAATGTGAAAACAATCTAAACCTTAGCCTACATTTGTCCTCACGATTTCCTCCCAAGCATTTATTCAATCACCATTACACCACATTAAGGTTTCCAGTGATTGAAGTTGTAACCAAAATATTATTGTGAAAACTGTTAATTTTGTAGATTACCATTTTTTTTATAGCAAAGAACAATAATTTCAAAGAAAATGTGATTTATATCAAAAGTATTAAATTTATAGAGAAAACCGTCAACTTTAAATATTGAGATTTGTAGATAAAGTTACTAATTATATTAATAAAATTACTAATTATATATATAGCTATCCATTATATCAATCTATTATATAATATATCCCTATTAAATACTATAGATCGACCGAATATATCCCTTGTAATAATTATTGTAACCCATTACACTTATTTCTTACTTTTAATTTTTTTAACACTTGCTTTGTAATATTTTCTTACCACCGTGAGTAGGCGGCAAACAAATGGTGTTCAGTTAGAAGACAGTAAAATAAATGAAGAGTTTAAAACACACAAATTACGCACTTTATCTTCGTGGATTTTAGAAGTCGAAGGGAATTGTTTACTCCTTGTCAAACATTTTAACAAATAAGCGTTGAAATGAGACTTGACGATGAATTTCATGAATTCATGATTTAGGTATATGTGTACCTACCTAAGTACCTAGTACCTAGTACTTCCTTTCTTATTGTTTAAATATCTGCTAACTTATTGTGAGTTTGTAAATATTATTAAAATACGTAGGCAATACTCGTAACAAAGTATTTTATTTTTTATTTCATACAGGTATGTGATTCTTATCCATACAAAAATAAAATGTAAGAAGTAAGAATGTAAGAAGAAAAAATAAAATAATTATAGCGATTTAGATAACAATAAAATTATATGTACCTACTCATATAATGAATCAGCTGCTTCTTTTTTTGTGTAGTAAATTATGAAACTCGTTATAGGTTCCACTTTTCCCTTTGTAAACGCAAATACTTACATATTGTTGGTAGCGGCGTAAGGGTGAGATTTTTTTTTCCTGCCTTTACCATAGTTAACGACATCGATACTCGCAGTTGACAGCGTAAAAAATTATAAAAGTAATATACAGCGTCCTTGGAGGTAAATACAGTGAAATAAGATTCGTTACACAAAAGTTCGACGAAATGCCTTCGAGTATCGACGACATAGACTCGTGGTAGAGGTGCTCTTCTTCTGAATCGGAAAATCCGTGAAAATACCCTTGAAAGTATGCTCAAATATTTCTTTATGAACTGACGTAGATGCAACCTGCGTACTAAATTCTGAAACGTTAAATAGGATCTAATTAGCACCAGTGCGCTCAGTTTGCATTGAAACGCTTTTACCGTTGTACGTCATGCGGTCTTGCAAAAAATATTATTTAAAATTAGAATAAGCTTAAATTAACATCATACGCGTGGTTTAAGTTCAGTAATTTACAACGACATAGTAATTTTTTTTAATTTATTTTGTAAATATTAATCTCAATGTTAAATCACCTAATTACATACGCCTGAGTATCTCATTTGCCCAATGTAATAGGCGAGCTTTGCTTTTTGGCATCATAATAGTTGATGAAAGACAAAACACGCGGAATTTAGTTTCAAGTGGTTTCAAGTCTTAGCGTTTATGTGTTTAATACTGTAACACTAATAAGTAAAACTTTTAGTTCGAGAATTGCGCAAAAATGTTATTTTCTTGGAGCAGGGCGGATCTACCCCAGTTCATGTAGAAGTCTTTGTGTATACTATGGCAGAAACTTCTTCGTTTTCTTTTTGAATTTACTTTAATACAGTCACGAATATTTTGATTACCGACAGATATAAATATGGTTTTTGAATCTCTAAGATATCTAGATATTTCTTAAAATAAACAATTTGTTATTATCCTAAGTCTCAATTCTGTAAAACGTTTTGTCTAGACGATACGGTAGTGTACGTAAGCTAAGCACACTAAAGAAAGATCGTCATAAATTTTGAAATATTTTATTTTAACTCTTTCACAGATCTCATTAAGCATTTCTCTGAAACTGTCTCAAAGGATGAAGCTTAGACGATTTAATCGGGATCAAGTTAATCTGTCATGCCCACACCTGTCAGTGATAGATGACTAGGCAAAGTAAATTTATATTGCAAGACCCCTGAGGTAGTTGCTTTTATAGAGTATTCATACATAAAATCGCGCCTTAGCATAAGCATTTACAGGATTGCCAAACAAATAAATATGTTATATATTTATACTTGTTTAACTGAATAACTGTTCTGGTTTTTTACAAGCTAATGACTAAATTTACAATGTTAAAGAGCTCTTTTTAGTCCTTTTGGGGATGAATTTTGAATACCTCTGAAATTCCAATATAACAGTAAGTGAAAAAACATTAAGATATAAATTTGACAGATTTTTGTGCGTCATTTAGTGTTTTCGACTTCCATGCCAAGGGCTCTGGATTCTATTCCCGCCAGGTCAATTTGGAAAAAGGACTTTTCTAAATTATTCTGGAGTCTAAATGTTACTGAGTGCTTCCAGTTTGTTGTATCGTACCTATAGTTATAGCTCAGATGGTTCAGTTGGGGTTTCACAGTTGCTGTAATTGTTTACTTATATTTTGATGAAAATAAAAATCGGTTAATGAAAAATGAAAGGGATTCACATAAATTAAAATGGTAAATAAAAGTACAAAAAGTATAAATAATTTCTATTTTTAACAATTTCAATAGAAATATTAAAGAGAATATAAATATCACTTTAAAAAGATCCCTTCTGTAATACCTTGGATGACTATTTTTGAAAGGGTTTATTTTTGTCCTTGAATTTTATTTTACAGGAACATGCTACATTTTCATCCCTCATACTCAACAAATATTTTCTATTAAACAATATGCTATCTTCATTGAATAAATATGTCTATAATTATGTCAATTAATGTTAATCTAGTATTTCGATAATTATGTTAAACATGTTAATAATTACCTTGCAATAGGTAGGTAATATGTAGATTGTTTTAAAAGATGTATGCTTAATTATAATTATATGGACTTGACTAAGATTTTTTGTTTACATTTTTTCTGTTAAAAGAAGCATAAGTAATGTAAGTAGCCTTTATGGCAGCATATAGTTTTTGATTCGACAAAAACTGTGGCATCTTGTGGAAAATATTATAAAAAACTCGTTAAAGGGGTATAGAGACTTCGGCCGATATTTTAATTTTTTTCGAAAATTGCGGCGCATGATGTAACATTGTAACCTACATATATATATTGATTGGGGACACAGTGTCCCTAAGTAATTAATATAGGTTTTATCGTTTTATGAGTATGCCAGACTCCGAACAAAAATCTTCAAACCCCTTTCTTTTTTGATGATACCTACTTATTGTACATTTGAAATATCAAATAAATATACCTATGCGTGGATTACGTATAAGCTTCAAGGATAACAACTCCAATTGATTTAGTGCCTGTGATGACTCCCTGTGAACATTTCGGCCGGCGATTTATTATCTCCGGACATCCGTTTCAAGATTTTAATTTATTTGCAATGGAGTTTAAACGAATTTGGTTTCTAAGTCCACAAGAATAAAGATAAAAATAATAACAAGGCAAATGGATAAATACTGTAGCCTACAGAATTACTACCATGTTAATAACAAAGAAATTAGATAAATCGTATATAATATTATAATAGTGTCTGACTTAATCACATAATATTTATGTTTTATTCATACATACATATCTTCACGCTGTATTGTATCCCTAACAAGGTAGTCAGAGAGGTGTCATATTTCTTTTGCTTCCTCAAATCTTATCATTCTCCTCACACACTTTCGCCTAGTTATGCGAGTGCTTTTGACATTTTTGTTGGCTAACACTCTGGTTATTTGATCTTCATGAGTCAGCCTTGCTCTTCTTTGACTCATTTTGCCACTCGCTTTCGCTCTGTACATTATCTTCGTCAGTCTTTCATCACTCTCCATGTGCCCGAATCATCATAGTATTCCTTTCTTCATTTTTATAATAACACTGTCATGCGACCCTGTGATACTGTGATCCTGTGATCTCTTCCTTGCTTATTTTGTCCTCAAGAGTGATACCGCACATATTTCTAAGAAATCGCATTTCTACTGCATTTATTTTGTTTTCAAACGATTTCTAGCATATCCCGGCCTCACTACCATACAATAAAGTTGGAACCAATATCGCATTGTGTATGGCCATTTTGGCTAATTTAGATATATGTATATATGTACTGCCTACTAATGGGGACAGAGCACCGTTTACTTGATTGCTAGCCGCTACCCGTCTCTCCACATCTAACTCACATCTTCTATCCCTTGAAAACTCACTCCCCAGATATACAATTTCGTTCACTTGTTCTGGATATTTTCCATTTACATACCCATATTTCACACTTTGTACATCTTTCCTTTCAAGCACCAGAACCTTAGTTTTGTTCACATTCATATTCAATCCTCGGTTAGTCTTCTTTTATGCACGTATGTTTAAATCTTAACTTGTAGGTCAAGATTTGCAAGAATTTGTTTAAAGAAAGTGGTTCTAAAACTTTTTCATAATTACCGGTTATGAAATATTTGATTGATAATTTAGATACCATCTTAATTATTAAAACACATGTCATGCGAGTTAAAAGTCAGCCGTGATGCAATTCAACACTTATATTTATGTTTTCTTATACATTAGTAACCAAAATCGGTTCGAGTTCGCAACAACGAAATTCGCATATACCCGACTAGTTATTTTGCTATAGTTGTTATTTGCTACATATTCAGAAGTGTTATGTTGCATCGATTTGTGTTTTAAGTAGGTGTATTTTGGGAAATCCTGCGCAAATAAGTATGTACACATGTAATACATGTGTACATACTTATTTATATGTTATATAAACCTACTAGTTTCACGCATAAAAGAGATGTGAACTGAGTACACTGAAAAGTGATTGAATGCCGTGCTTACCCTTAGTAAATAACAACAGAAAGTCTACTAGTTTGCTGGATTTGACACCGACTTCAGTAAGTGTCAACGTATCGTGGGCACTTTTATGTAGAATTTGGGTGTAGGACTATGTATGTGTATCTATCTATGTGTAAATTAGTGTCAGTAAGTATAGGTATATTATAATATTAATTGCTAGATGTTCGTAGTATGTATGTAGTTACGGTGTAATTATATTTTATATGTAATATCAACTGGGTTCTGTTGACATAATGAAAAAACCGAGCAACTCTTATACTTCGATGACACAATATAGAATGAAACAAACCTATCAAAATAGTAATTTAAATGCAATCATAAGACACCAAAAAGCAAACACAGTTCGAGAAGTTGCAATTTTACTAATGCTCCGAAAGCACTGTAGCCAACCAGTTAGTAAATATCGACGAATTGCAAGAGTGTGAAAAATGCTATTTGTATCGTATTTATGAAGTTATTTTGTACTTGATGACGACCTCCGTGGCGCAAGGGCTTAGTGCGTCTGAAAGTAAACGGGGCTTGCAGGTTCTATTCCCGCCCCGAGTCTGGGTGTTTATGTGTAATATGTATTTATTTACAAAAGAAAAGTATATAAGTAGTATGTCAGTTGTCTAGTACCTGTAACACAAGCGCTGTGCTGCTTACTTTGGGACTAGATGGCTCCGTGTGAAATGTCTGAATATATTATTATAGAGTATATTATTATTACTTGAGCTTTGACGGAATTTGGTAACAATTGCTACCAGCTTTTCACGATTAGTAACAGATACCTAATTATTTCGTAATTTTAAGTATTTTCATTTTAAAGTCAATTTAATTTTTTCCTTCCTGAGTTTCGATTAGTAAAGAATAATTATTTTGTACTTTTATATTGAAATCTATTTAATTTTTTTTAAGTTTTTTATTTCTTCCTTTTTTCTGACCTTGGCCTAAATAAAATTCTAGGGGAGGTCCACAATTACTTCTTTTCTAATTCTGGAGTAGAATGACCTACAGAAGAATCATCAAAATAAATAGTTTGGATTAGTGAGATATCTTCAAAGTTCAAGCTTCAATATCAGTGAAATTTGAATGGGAACACCTTGGAGCTATACACTGAAATCAACGGAAAAATAGTTATTGAAATCGGTATCATAATAAAAAAATGTATATATAGTACATTTATGTATACACAGACGAATTGAGAACCCCTCTTTTCTAATTCTTTCAAAAATGATTTTAAATTAAGCATACATACATACATATCTTCACACCGTATCCCTCTAACGGAGTAGTCAGAGAGGATGGAGCGCCAAGCGTCGCGGTCTTTACATACTTCTTTCGCTTCCTCAAATCTCATCATTTTTTTAACATTTCATTTAATAAAGTACTACGAAATAAACAGAAAATAATAAACGAAATTTCTAAATTTCATATTGCGAGTCCCGTTTAATCACGCCTATATGAAAACTACGCAAATGAAAGTAAGGATTATCTGTTTCTCAGTTTTGAATTCATTATATTTTCTAGGGCTGAGAGGCGAGGGCAAACCTGTTCAAAGTATCTACCTTAATTCATTTTATTTTAGATCCACGAAAACTAATGAATATAGTGAAGGCGCGAGCGTGATTTATGAACATCGTGTGAGTTGAATCAAATTAACACCGAAAAACTAAGGCAGTACACGTTCATTTCTACACTGACTTTAATTTCCTGAGCTTCGTTAAAAATTGTATTCGGGTTTAATTTTTTTTTTTCGTTTGCGCAGTAGTCTTGTGAAATTGCTTTCAATTTGTTCCCGCTACAGAGACGTTTTAAACTTATATTTCTGAAACATAATGACATTTGAGGCCTCTGTAGGCAAAGCGGCTAAAATGATACGAAATTTAGTATGTCTGCCGATATTTAAGTCCATCTACCAGTGTCCACATGTCACAAGTCATAACCGATTTCTTTCGTCATTTTAGTTTGCATTTAATGAGCTGATTTTGTTACAGGGAAGTAAATTGATAACCCAAATCGAGAAATGAAAAAAAATCACATAGCAGTGGGTATTTGTATCTACCTCATTTAATTTTTTTTCATTTTCTGCTTAGTCCGGAAATTACTACGGTAACCAGTTAATGGATATCCGACATGTTCTTAGCCCGTTTTTTTTAATTGTTTCATTAGAACTCTATTCTAATTATTAAATAATGTTCATGTAGCCGAGGTAGTAACTAGTAAAAGAATTTTATTCTGCAAAAGTGGTAACAACTACAGAAACGAGTTCGAGAGCCTTGTTAGTTCGTTGTTAGTCTTTTTTTTGATTCTACATTTACAAATTTGTGATAATAGGATATATCTATCGGCGAAATTCCAAAGCAGTCGGCAACCTTTTGTCAAAGGTTTAAAGACACTTAAACTTCTTTTACTGCAATTCTGTTCAAAATTTCGCGTCTTGCAGTTTGTCGAGCGAAGCAGTGATCAAGTATGATCGATTGCGAGATTATTCTTTTCAGGAACGCATGCCTACAATTGATTTAAAAAAATGTCAGTTGCTATTTCCAACCCTATCGCTGACACGTTTGTGCGTTACCCGCGTATCCTCATACATCGCTTGATAAACATTCTTTATAATTTTTTTATGAACAGAAATGTGTAGAAATGTACCTACAGTTCGACTTTCGTATTTAAGACCAGAATGTCCAAAACTTCATATTGTGCGATACCGCTTTGACAATAAATAGCCATAACTTTTACTGCAACTATAATCTCAGAAAAATCTCAGCATTGATTACACCCTTTATCGAATAGAAGTTACAAAACCAATTTAATGTATTTAATTAGAAATGAAATATTAACCCATAACAAAGTTTCCTTTCGAAGATTTCGTTTTTCAGTAAGTCATACGTTTTTTTTGTAAATGTGAAATGAATACCATTGAACTACTTAAATTATTTATCGATTACATTTTCATTAAGTTTATCAATTTCTCTAAATTATCAAAAACGTTTTATAAATCACATTATTGTTCATCATTCGAGGTCACATTTTGCTTTACAAATCTCAACCCTGTTTTTCGTCTCTGACATGTAGGAGATACGACTCCAAATTGTCGAGAAGTTTTCTTTTGTCACATTAAAGTAAATTTATTTTAGTAGGTATATAATATTGATCCTTCATTATAGTACGTAGAAAGTGGCTTTCATACATATGTAGGTATTAAGTACATATCCTCGCACTGTAACTAACGGCATGTTTAGAAAAGGCTGAGAGCGAACCATCGATGTCCTTACATACTTTTTTTTGGCTTTTGGTATAATATCATGCTCCTCGTACACTTTCACTGAAGTATGCGAGCGCTTGTGACATTTCCGTCAACTAACACTTTGGTTATTTGAACTCCATAGGTCAGCCTTGGTCTTCCTTAGCTTCTGCTACCACTCGCTTTTGGCCCATAGACTTTCTTTGTCAATGTTCATCATTCGTTCTTGCTGTGCCCCAACCATCTAAGCGTTCCTGCCTTCATTTTTATAATAATATTTTCATCCCACCTTGCCTTAATACGTACCTATCTTTTCATTATTTATTGTATTTTAGTTAGCAGTGTGGATCGTCCAAATCCGCTCCAATGGCCATTCCCAATTACAATTTCTCAATATTTGTGACGTTTTTATAGTAGCTACGGTAGTGAGGCCTAGATGTCTCGCGGACAGAGTAGAGTGTCTTTCAAATCAGGTATAAAAAATACAATTAAATAATTATAAATTTTACTACACAAATAACACTTATAATTAGAAACTATTCGCTTCGATCAAAACGCTTTTGTTGATGGCTACTAATGTAAACAAGTATACTAAAAATCACTTGGTATATCAAACGTGAGCAGGTAAATTATAAAAAAAGTCGGGTATAGGTGCAGACTAGAAAAAAATAACTTTCAAATCGCGAAATAAATGACGCCAGAATGTCTGTAGCATTGACTTGACCATACAACAATTCGATTCATTCATACTACGTTCATTCATATTTTTTTCTTTTATTCGAGAAATGGCCGGAGTATTCTTAAAATCTGTTTAAGGGCATTGTCAAACTAGGTTTCAAAGAGCCCTTGTTTGCGGTAAATCGATTTGGGTAATTTATTACACCTTTTACAAAATGCGACACTTTTTGTCGATTCGGCCTGTAACTTTGGCTACAATTCGTGAATTGAAAAACTATTTTTGTTAAGTTGCAATATTATGGGTATTAATATAATTATGATCAGATTTATAAAGGTGATACGATATAAGACATACTTCGAATTATTTCGCCTACGTTTTCATTTCATATTTTTGACATTTTAATTTTGATAAGGAATCCTAATAAAGCGTAAAAATGTGTATCTGTACACAAATATGTTATCAATAAAATTGAAGAAAATAACCTTTTTAATTCGTTTTATTATGGTAGTTCGTGAAAATGTGTATTATATAATACTAATAGATATATATAAAAAGTATATATGGTATAATGCGATAACAGGTATTAAAAATTGTAATCTAAACACTGGCTGATAATGAGATTCATTTATTATCAAATGAAGCGCCTAACGGTTGGTTCTAATAAGACAGTCAATCGAATTTCAATTAAATTACATTTAATGGAAACGAATGTAATGATCACGGGACTTGTAGATTATGTTGTCTACGTTATTATTGAAATCGATCGCGTTATTATTGTGTAGAAACAGTGCAAGTCCTTATATCTACGTAAGTAAAAATGTTAATGTTTATTTGTTAAAAATCTTAAATCTCGGAAAGTTCTTCCCCGATTACTTTGAAATTTTCCGATACACGCATTTTTGTATCTAAAACTTATATACCTAATATACATACTGAGCTATAGCAATGCGTGGCCAGATACATCTATTAAAAAATAAAATGATCCATCAATAGCAAATCTATATTTCAAAATTTCAGGTAACACAGGATTCGGCTGACCACTGAGAATTAAACAATTTACAATTTCTAAATGATCATTCCGAACATTTAAGCACATGTGATCTGCAATTTTAGTTGTAAATCGGAGTTTATTACATGTATTATATATCGGAAATCCAGAATGGGAACAAATTTCTATTCATCCTTAGTAACTTCCAATTCACAAAAATATTATTTTTCAATCACGCGATATACCTAACACATTGCACGCTAAAAGCTCCGCCCACATCATTTCCAGGCTCTGTTTCCGACATCACCCCTCGATACGAAATGTTTTCAAATGCTTCCGAATGTCAGTAATCGTATACGCATTTTTCGTACCATCTGAAAGTGTTTTATTTTTGAAGGGGAATGAATTGGCAAAATAAATGGCTCATCTTGTTGGAAATAGCGTTACCCTCATGCGAAGCAAATTTGTTTGAGAGGTAACCTATTAATATACTATTTTTAAATGGGTAAAGGAATATAACCTACTTACAAAATAAATAAAGACTAAAAATTAACATTATCTTATTCTAAAGTGTGTGGTGCAGATTATATTATGATTTGTAAATGGTATTCGGCTGGAAGAAGACAGCTCCAAGGTCCGTCCTTCCAAATGTGCCCATTGTGACTAATTCGTTGTTACATATATTACAATACGAATAATACAATAACAAAAGTACAGAAAAGATAAGTATATGATTTTTTGATAAACACATATACATACTTTCACATATAGATACTTTCATTATTATATTGTTTGGTAATTCGTTAGCGATTTGGCACAATTAAGTTTTTAAGATACTAGCACTTAAAATGTTATATTGTTACGTGTGATTGATACTATTAGACCTTATGTCAAGAAATAAAGGTATATTATCGAATGACACGTAGTATGCAAATTAAGGGTTAATATCTCTAGGCCTAAGCATTGCAGATATACAACCTAATCACACATTGCTAACATTAAATGATTATCGATGAGTACAAGTAGAATTAATAAAACTAATAATAATAGTATTAAACAAGAAGTCGTAAAATGTAATCGAAAATTCTAGAGCGTGACGCGTCAACCACGTGTTATAATATAAAGACAGACTTCACCACGTGTATTGCCACTGTAATTACCAGACTCCTAAGAAAGAGGGTTTGTCGGGTGGACGTACTCGTATGTACGTATTATGACATCTATTTCTTTGCGACCTCTTATATCTCTAGACTAAATACATAGTCGACAGATTTTCAAGTACGGGGTATTATTGGTTTGGTTTTTATCCTAGTAGTGTTATAGGCTATGCTATATTATTTGATCCTAAAATTCTGATGTCGTTCGTTTTGATTTAGTGTTGAAGATTGCTAGCAAAGATTTTTCTGCCGATTTTCTAGTTCCGAATCCTCAGTCCTCACGCTACAAGAAACTTTCTATATGAACGGCGGAGTTTTGAGGGTCTTTAAAACTGTGTTGAATACGTGTAACAGACTTTTTGACATAATTCTGAAAAGGTTGATATTATGATACTGTAAATAATGATTAAGTTATTCCTTTTCTTAAATTTACCTTAAAAAAATTAAACCTATTTCAAAAAGAAACTTTGAAAAGTACAAAATAACTATCGTTTACTAATCTAACTCCATTTAAATTTCGTTTATATAATAACTAATACTAAGATACTGAGATTATAAGAATTGTAATGAATTAAGTCTGTACTCATAAAAGTTTGATTATTTAATTTGGTTTGTGGTTTGGTTGGGCATTCTGGTTCGTTTAGTTACATGTTATATAAAATATGATGCATAAAAACTAATATTGGTATAAGCGGTAAAATAATATTTTCTTAGTTCGTCATCACATAAACAATTTATTTTGATATAATCCTACAACTTTGAGTTTATGTTTCCTTAAAAGCCAAATGAGGTAAATGTTCTCTGAAAACTGTTTCCCAAAACTGTACATCTTCTTTGTCCGGACGGCAGTCTGATACCAGAGACTCGCCTATATCCAAATATTTTTCATATTTTAATGTGTACGGATCCCATTTTACTCCAAGGCTATCATCTGGTGTGGGATTTCTGCAAACATGTGGAACGTTAATTTATGAAAATTAGCTACTCCATGGAGTTAAAATTTGAAATAATAAGGATTGCGTAATCGAGAAAGAACTCGACCTTTTATTCTTTGTTTTATTTAGTAGATGATATTCTTATATATTATATTATTAAAACATATTTGAATTAAGACTCACCCATATTTCGCAAAATTAGTCCAAAGCTTAGTAAAATTTTCAATCATTTCAAAAACTTTCGAATTAGTGTCTACTTCTTGGTTTACAGCATCTTTACAGGGAAACATGTAAAATAAATCATCGGCATGACATGTTACAGGCTTGTGATTAACAAGATTTCTTCCTCCTAATATGTCGGCTATCAGATTTCGTTCAGACTTGCATGAGAATTTATAAAAATACAAGTCATTTTTACAATTTTTTGCACAAATCTTTTGCCATAATACTGCATCATATATAAACATCTCTATAGAGTAAAATTTTACCAATTGCTCTAAGTTTACTATACGGACATCCTCATTTTTAAAATAAAATTTTTTAATCTTTTTTCCAACTGCTATTCGCTCTGTTATACCCCATGCATGTAAGGGTTATTGCTGATGGCATCACCATGCTCCATGTTTTCGTTCCGTCAGCATTTCCGTTAGCCTACACTCTCTCCCATCACCCACCCAGTCCACATCCGTCTTTCGTCCAAGTCAGTTCAGTCAAGTTCCAGTCAAATCCTCGATAAATGTATTATCTAAAATAAAGTAGTGTCTATTCAAATAGTTTTTTTTTTTAAAAGAAATTAATCGCGAACCGCATAACATTTTGGTGGCAGCTAAAAGGGATCTTAAGGTCCCAGGACGCCTGTGAATAAAGTGAAGAATTACCTACGTAAAATATACGTTAAATAAAAAATACCAGTGCATTAATCAGTGAATTATCTGTTTTTGTGTTTCACGAAGTGAAGAAGTGTATACTACGACATACCGGCATATTTCTGCATTCGAGAAGAATATATACATTCGCCGAAATGCTACACGGTACCACATCTACCATAATTTTGCTGTTCTACTTCCAGTAAGTGAAAAAAACTTTACTTATACAAATTGAACGAAGTTATTAAATCTACGCCCACGTTAAAATACTCTCCGAGACTCCGAGTATGTTATCAGCGTAAAATAATCCGAACCTACTGTCGCCGAGAACTTATCACTGAGGTCATCGTCACATCATTGTTTGCAGTGCAGTGTCTTAAACATTTTGATTCAATTGGAATTAATTATTTTGTTAACATACGTACATTGATGCATATAATATAAATTAAAATTTATAATTATTGTTCATATATTTATTAGTTAGAGTATCCAAACAAAATGGCAGAAACAAAAGTTAAATTAGATACCAAATCGGCTAAAGCAGAAAGCAAATCAGGCGCCAGCACACCTAGCATAGATCAAAACAGTGAAAGCGTAAAACAATCCATTGATTTAAGCGTTCTGTTAAAATTTGTCAAACCCTTTGATGGATCACGTGATCAATTAACACCTTTCGTAAATAACTGCACAAATGCATTCAAGTTAGCTTCGGAAAATCAAAAACTAGTTTTATTTCAATACATTTTAAGTCAGCTGCAAGGTAAAGCTGAGGTTGCTTGTGCTATCAAAGAATTCGATGGTTGGAGTCAATTAAAAGACTTTTTAATAGGCTAATTCGGTGAGAAAAAGTGTTACGCTCATTTGTTGACGGACCTACAAGATTGTAAGCAAATGATTAATGAAACTGTATCACAATATTCATTACGATTGGAGACGTGTGTATCAAATCTATTAACGGAGATTACTATTTCTTGCCCTAGGAAAAGCGAACTTCCATGTCGCATAGCAGCGATGACAGACGTTGCTTTAAATACTTTTATATTGGGATTACATCCTCGTATTTCTAATAACGTTCGTGTTCAATCCCCGAAAACATTAAATGAGGCTATTAATGTCGCTGTGTCCGAAGAGAAAATTCTACGGTATATGTATAAAAAAATCCTAGAACCGAGAATATTAAAACTCAATTTGCGCCGCGTTTCAGAGGCGAAAATAGAACAATCGAATTTAGACCACAGATTAATTCTCAGAATAAACCAAGAATGTTTCCCCTATTCTGTCGTTATTGTTATGCGTTTACGCATTATGAAACGCTTCGCAGCGCCTCAAAACTCACAGCAGCCGCGCTGTAATAACAACCAAATACATTACATCGAAAACGATGTTCAGGAAGGATACGACGAAGTAGACAATAACGCACCTACCTATGATAATAACGATAATGATCAATCTCATACTTTAAACTGAACACCGGCTCGAATCGGTGTCGTTCGAGCCTTCTTAACATCGAAACCGACACCTACTATAAAGTAAGATACCCGAGTATGACCTATAACCAAAATACGCAAAATGTTTACGGACCTGCTATTTCTAAAGCCAGTAATACTAATCCAAACTCACGAACCAACAAACAGGGTAACCAGCCCCAACTTTATGGTCGTGACAAATCATTTTCTATATCTCATCGAATCAACCAACAGGGTACTCAGCCCCAAACTGACGATTCGAATCCTAACGCTAGTAATTTAGAATTAGTCCCTAAGACCAAAAGGGATATCGAAACGACATTCTCTGTACCTGAAAAAGAAAATAACTATAAAATATTTGAAATCAATATCGACAAACAAAATAAAAAATACTTACCATATATTAACATTTTTACTTCTATATCTTCTAAACCCTTATGCCTGCTCGTAGACACAGGCGCAGCTGTAAGTCTCATAAAGACATCGGCTGTAGAAAAAATGCCCATAATCACAAGATATAAAATTAAAATAAAAGGAATCGATTCCCGAGATGCCAATATCACAACGTTAGGACATATACCCATCACCTTAAAGTCAGGTGATAAATTTGTAATTTTTAACTTTCACGTAATTGACAAAATAGATTTACCTTACGACGGTATAATAGGAAATGATGTATTTAATGAAGTTAACACTAATATTGATTATCCGAAAGGCATATTAAAATTAAATGATCTTAGTATAAACATAAAGTTTAATGAACCAGTATATGTTATTCCACCCCGAACCGAAACAATAATCGAATGTTCGGTAATGAACCCGGACATTAAAGAAGGGTTCATAGTTCATCAAAACCCTATCGAATTCTTGCTTATTGCAAACTGCGTAGCCAAAGTTAAATCTAACAATCGCATAAATATCTCAGTAGTCAATACTTCTGAATCGGCAATCACTTTATCGTCCGATTTAAAATTAAAACTAGAGCCAATTGATAATAACTTCACAACATTAAATACCAATGTCGGAACTGCTAAACGGGATAAGAATACTTACCAGCGTGCCCAGAGAGTCCTAGAACTCCTCCGAACAACCCATTTAAATAAAGAGGAAACAGAGTCTTTATTTCAAATTTGTACTGATTATTCAGATATTTTTCATCTCCCTGATGACCAACTCTCCTACACCAACGCTATTAAACATGAAATTAAAACCACACCTCTGTTCCCATTTACACCAAGTCTTACAGATTCCCCGATTGCCATAAAGCAGAAGTTCAAACACAGATTGATAAAATGCTAGATCAAGAAATCATTAAACCATCTATGTCCCCATGGTCTTCTCCAATTTGGGTAGTCCCGAAGAAGCTTGATGCTTCGGGACAACGCAAGTGGAGAATAGTTATAGATTACCGTAAATTAAACGACATCACTATTGGTGATGTTCACCCGATTCCGCAGATAACAGAAATACTGGATCAATTAGGACACAGTAAATATTCGTCAGGTTTCCATCAGATATCATCAATGAAGAAGACAGTCCCAAAACCGCTTTCAGTGTCCCACAAGGACACTTCGAATTCAAAAGAATGCCGTTTGGGTTAAAAAACGCACCTTCGACTTTCCAACGGCTTATGAATTCCGCCTTATCAGGGCTACAAGGACTAAAATGCTTTGTTTATCTCGACGACATTGTTATTTATTCGTTTGATCTGAAATCGCACGTTGAAAACCTTGCTTCTGTCTTTAATAGACTTCGCCAATTTAACCTTAAGCTACAACCAGATAAGTGTGAATTTCTACACAAAGAAGTTGGTTACCTAGGACAAGTAATTACTGATGAGGGTGTTAAACCCGATCCTAAGAAAATAAAAGCAGTATCTGATTTTCCAGTGCCAAAATGTGCTAAAGATATTAAATTACTCCTTGGACTGGTATCTTACTATCGTAGGTTCATACCAGACATTTCTAAAATAGCCAAACCATTGACCACCCTTTTGAAAAAGGACACGACATTCGACTGGCAGAACCCGCAACAAATCGCATTCGATGAACTTAAATTCAAACTAACTTCATCTCCTGTTCTTATCTATCCTGATTTTTCAAAACTCTTTATTTTAACATGCGACGCATCTAACTATGCTGTTGGTGCAATCCTATCCCAAGGAAAAATAGGCGAAGATCGACCGATTGCATATGCATCCCGTACTCTTAATAAAAGCGAACAAAATTATTCCACCACAGAGAAGGCACTATTAGCTGTATTGTTCGGGTGCAAAAAATTCAGACCGTATGTATGTGGACGGCGATTCGAAATCGTGACCGACCATCGACCATTAAAATGGTTGTTTAACCATACAGATCCTAGTAGTAAACTCCAGAGATGGAGGCTTAAACTAGAAGAATACGACTATGTCATCAGTTATCGTAAAGGAAAATTAAATCGTGCCGCAGACGCGTTATCTAAACATCCCGTCAATCCCATGCAGAGTGACAACAAGGAACAATCTCCTATCGATTCTCAAGAGATACCTAGCGTTGACTTACCTGTTAATATTAGCGATCCCGTTATAGATGATAACCTCTTCCACTCATACAGTGAATTTCTTCAAAAATCCAGCAAACCCAGTGCAACATATAATATATTAATTATAGAACATAACGAGAGCTTAACTAAATGTCAGCAAAAACACGTTATAATCCCTACGTCTATAGATTTGGACGAATCAAATCCTTTTATACAAGAAACTCTGTCGAACCATTATAATCCCAGTGAATTCGAAAAACAGGAAAGAACACTCCATAGTTTTCTTAAAGCTGAAATAAACCAGAAAATGTATTTTATTTTATTTACTAAAGTTCACTATTTCGATGATTGCTCTTACGCAGATATATACGAAAGTTTAAGAAGTATTAGATACGAACTTTTGTTATTTTCAGACGAATCCATTAAACAATTAGCTATTTCAGACTTAAAAAAAAAACCCAAAAACTTAAAAACCCATTTGATAAACACTCGTTTATAAAAGTACACAATATAATTTTGTATTTGTTCCATAACACCGAAATTGAAATACATATATATCACGATAACATTATTTATCCCACACAATCTGAAATTCCTAAAATCTTAATCGACAACAATAACATTCCCATAGCTGGCCATTTGGGATCTTGTCGCATGCTAAAACGAATACAAGAAAAGTACTATTGGAAAGCGATGCGTAGTGATATCGAATCATATGTAAAAAAGGTGTGTCCAATGTCAAACTAACAATCCCCTTAGGCGCATCAAGAGGGCTCCTATGCAGATTACAAGCACATCTACGCAACCTTTTGAGCGTGTAGCTCTTGATATAGTTGGGCCCTTGCCCGAAGCTGGTGAAAGAAAATTAAAATTCATTTTAACCCTACAGGATGATTTAACTAAATTTTCCTTAGCCTATCCCATTGCGAGTACTACGGCTGAAGAGACCTCTGATTGTTTAGTTCATTTTATCACATTATTTGGCAATGTGATAAAACATATTCTTACTGATCAAGGGACCAATTTTACAGCCGAAGCTTTCAAACAAACTTGTCATCTCTTAAAAATCAAACAGTTATGGTCAAGTCCATATCATCCCCAAACACAAGGTGCCTTGGAAAGAAGCCATGCGACCCTCAAAGAATATTTGAAATCATATGTTGATGAAAATCAAACGAGTTGGCCTCGATATGTATATACATCAATGCTGGCGAGCATTGATGTATATAATACTACAGTGCATTGCACTACAAATTACACGCCATATGAACTCCTTTATGGGCACAAACCTTATATTCCAGATTCTATTTATGACACAGGTTTAAACGCTACATATTCTGACTATGTCCGTATGCTTCAACAACGTCTGACCTATACTCGTAACAAGGCAGTAGAAAATATTCTAAAATCTAAAGGGATTTCAAAAACTTATTACGATAAGAAAACACGGCCTATCTTGTACAAAACAGGAAATTACGTGGCCTATCTTGTACAAAACAGGAGATTACGTTTATGTAAAAAAATCATTTAAGATTAAGGAAAGCTCTTTCGGCAGTATGGAAAGGACCTTATAAAGTGGTAAAGATTCATGGGAACAACACCCTTTCAGTATCCATAAACCGTCGTTATGTTAAGTACCACAAGACGAAATTAAATTAGCCGAAATAGATAATAATTAGTTATAAATATTATGAGTAGGTTACATTCAACGTAATGTGCGTAATATATAGAGTTAGTTTCATGATCTGAATTATCTATCACAGATTATCATAATTGTTTTCAGAATAACTATAATCAGCTCTACCTCAGCGGCTCTCATCGATTCGATAACGAAGAGTCCCGGTATTTACTTTGATCCAATAGGAACCGTTAAACTAGTCACTGATCATTTACATGTCGTTACACCAGTCGATATTTCCTATATAAAACCACATATGGATAATATTAATGGCGTTTTCGGTACTACTCGATTTTTCTGTCAACAGAGTGATATTATAAGTAATACAGAATGTCAAAACACCTTACAACCGCTTGTGTCCCGGAACGACGATATTATAAGAGATTACAATACTTTATCGCATTTAATTCCCCTTCACTCAAAAAGATCTGCATGGTTTGCTGGTGTAGGTACTGTGTTCAAACATATCTTCGGAACAATGGATGAGGAAGATGCTATAGAATATAATGGCGCTATTCAAACGCTGCAAAATAATAATAAAAAACTAGGATTGTTAGTTAAAGAAAATATATTAATAGCCAAAACATTCTTAAACCACTTTAACGAAACAATAAATTCACTAAATATTAATGAAGCACGTTTAAATAACGCTGTTGAACACATTATGAACGCATCCGAAAACCTTAATATAAGAGTTAAGCTTAACGAAATATGTAATATTACATCTTCTAGCTTACTTACATTATCATTTAGATTAGAAGACTTATTAATGGTATAGCATTTACAAAAAGTCATGTGTTGCATCCATCTATCTTGACACCGCGCCAACTGTACGATACATTAGTGGACAATATGCGCTACATATTGCAATCTAGAGAATTTCCTGTCCCAATAGATATCGGTAATATACATGTAATCATCAATTTAAGCGAGCTCAGTTCTTACTACAGTAATAATAAGATTGTGTTCGTTCTAAAAATTTCTCTTGTACATCATATGGAATACAACTTGTACAAGAATATTCCCGTGCCGGTGCCACATGACTCAAGTTATCCTAAATCCTATGCCATGATTATACCATCTTCTAATTACATAGCTATAAGTAAAGATAAATCTAAATATTGCAGTCTAAATAACCTGTACAAATGTAAACTAGTACCTAATAACATATACATGTGTAATATGCTGAATACATACTCAGCTATCAGTAACCCAAGTTGCGAAACGGAAATAATATCAGGAATACAATCACACTTACCAGAGCAGTGTGATACTAAATTTATTCACGGTACTATAAACATATGGCAACAATTACAACGAAATAGCTGGATATATGTTCAATCTGAAACAACAAAACTATCTGTAGAGTGCGGAAAAGACCTAACAGAAATTAACTTATTAGGTACAGGTGTACTTAACTTACCACGAGATTGTACTGCCTATTGTGGGAATATTGAAATGTATTCTTAGTTTAACGTTAAAATAAGCACTCCTGTTATAAATACTGACTTTAATCTAATAAATTATAGTTGTTGCAATAGTAATAAATTTGAAATGCTGTATAAAGATATTAAGCCCGTGAAATTATATAACATTGACTTAGAAACATTGAAAACTTTGGATACCGATTCGAAAGACATGTTAAGGGATGTTGATACAATGTTACAACAACCAGATGTATTAATAGAATATAATTCATACTATCCTATACTTACTTATTGTTTGCTAATTACCTTAAGTGTGTTTATACTATATAAGTCTACCAGAAGATATTGTGTTCATCGTTTCCTAACTGCTCCAGTCCCGTCGAACTTACCTGATAGCAATAACCCTGAAGGTGAGGAAGTAGTTCGGGAATCAATACCAATTCCAAGATTAAGAAGTGAGGTATAATTTAACATAAACTTCGCTTACAACGCGAAGTTTAGTTTAAAAGGGGGAAGCTGTTATACCCCACGCATGTAAGGGTTATTGCTGATGGCATCACCATGCTCCATGTTTTCGTTCCGTCAGCATTTCCGTTAGCCTACACTCTCTCCCATCACCCAGCCAGTCCACATCCGTCTTTCGTCCAAGTCAGTCCAGTCAAGTTCCAGTCAAATCCTCGATAAATGTATTATCTAAAATAAAGTAGTGTCTCTATTCAAATAGTTTTTTTTTAAAAAGAAATTAATCGCGAACCGCATAACAGCTCGTTAACAGGACAATTTTCTGCGATTTGGCGAGGCACGAAGAATTCGTAGAAGTTATTTGCTAGCGACATGGTTTTTTCTATCTGTGGTGTAACTAAGTATGTTAAATTTAATATGCCCTCATCTGCAGTATATCCGCTTATAACTTGTACTCTTTCGTGTATACCTTCATGTAAGACATCTATAATATCACCATAGAAAAATCTTTCATTGTCACCAAATTTTTTTTCACTCACTATCCCGAAAGTAATTCCGGAAAGACCAAGTGCTTTTTCATGGAAAGTTATTTCTACATTTGTAGAAACCAATTTCTCAGGCTTCTGAGATTTGAAAAGAACTCGTATAGTTCTTTGTCGTTTTCTGATTTTAATCCAAGTTTTTTTGCTAAAGTTATTGCTCTTTCTCTTGGTTCTAATATGTCTGCCCACCTGCAAGCCTTATTTCCCTTTTGCATTATTGCTTTTTTGAAGAGGCCCTTAGTCATGGGCGACACTAAGTGAAAAGAAACGCTGGCACCACCAGCACTTTCACCGACAATTGTAATGTTTTCAGGATCACCCCCAAAACTACCGATGTTATTGTTGATCCATCTTAAAGCAGCCACTTGATTTTTTATACCAGCATTTCCTGGTACGTCCTCTGTATCTAAACAAAGAAAGCCCAGTACTTCAAGTCTGTAATTAATAGTAACCACAATAATTCCATGTCTTATAAGAAATTCAGGTCCGTAGAAATCGTCATTGCCACTGCCAGAAGCGAGTCCTCCACCATGTATCCAGACCATGACAGAGAGCGGAGTAGTTGGTTTTAAGTTTGGAGTGTACACATTGAGGTAAAGGCAATCTTCGCTTCCACTGGGTTCGATCTGTTTAAGGAGAGGATAGATTTGATAACAGTATGGCCCGAATTCTTTTGCGTTACGCACACCCTTCCATGGCTTTATTGGTTGTGGCGCCTGCAACAAATGACGGTTTTATCACTGTTTGTTGTTTAGTAATAAAAATAAACCGTTACAAAACGAGCTTATAGCTTAGTATCCGATACTTTAGTGTAGTTCCTAACTTGATCGCAAGACGTTCAGAAAGCTTAAGTCGTGTGCCGGTGTCTTTCAATATGATGCAAATAAATAAATAAATATTTTTGTGCCTCCATGTGTTTTGCTAGCGACAAAGAACTCGAGTAGTATACGTTTGTAGAATACGGATTTTTTATTATTACTGCAGATTACGATAAATTATAATATACACGAACATTTAATTGTTATGCCTTCAATATTCGATGGTTTAGCTCGTATATGTTTTTAGTTATTGAAAGGGAAGAGGTACAAACGGAATGTGATATTTGGGTAAATGGAAAATGTCTAGAACAAGTGAATGAAATTGTGTATCTGGGGAGTGCGTTTTCGAGGGATGGAAGATGTGACTTGGATGTGGAGAGACGGATAGCAGCTGGCAATAAAGTGAATGGTGCTCTGTCCGCATTAGCTGATAGTGTGAATATATCTAACACTGCCAAAATGGCGATCCACAATGCGGTGTTGGTGCCAACTTTATTGTACGGTAGTGAGGCCTGGATATGCTCGAAATCGAGTGAAAGTATGATAAATGCAGTAGAAATGCGATCTCTTAGAAAGATGTGCGGTGTCACCCTTGCGGACAGGATAAGCAATGAGAAGATACGCAGTATGATAGGGTCGCAAGACAGTGTTATAATAAAAATGAAGAAAGGAATGCTTAGATGGTTTGGGCACATAGAAAGAATGAGTGATGAAAGACTGACGAAGAAAATATACAGAGCGAAAGTAAGTGGTAAAAGAAGGAAAGGAAGACCAAGGCTGACTTATGAAGATCAAGTAGCCAGTGTTAGCAGACGGAAATATCAAAAGCTCTCGCATACCTAGGCGAAAATGTGTGAGGAGAATGATGAGATTTGACGAAGCGAAAGAAGTATGTAAGAACCGCGACGCTTGGCGCTCCGTCCTCTCTGACTACCCCGTTAGGGATACAGCGTGAGGATATGTATGTATGTATGTTTTTAGTAAAACGGCAAGGAATTAAATCGTAACAATTTGTCTGCTGATGGCTGAAATATTGTTTTAAATGACATACCTTAAACCTAAGTTCGTTGATTGGTGGTTCTGCATAAGGAATACCTTTGAAACTGTAGAAAATTCCGCCAATTTTATCTTCTACCCTTTCACCTTCTAATATTCCTTCATTTACTTTCACTTGAACCATTTTATCATTTTTACTGGAACTATAATGCAATGAATTTTGTAAATTATGTTACAGTTTATTTAATTAATCATTGGTAACGTTCATATCCTTTATTTATATGATTTGCTATGATTTAAATAGTTTTCAGTTGCTGTAGAAGGTAACGAACGGTGAGTGATAACGATAATAAAAACTAGATAAGTTCACATTTCACTGATATGCTTGTTATGTTACCTTATTATGTTAGTCTACAGGTTAAAGTTAAGTTAAACGATTTAATTAGATGAGATATTGAATACTGATAGTCCATAATTATGAACAAGAAATTCTAGAGTAAATCTAAAATCTAACAGTAGTTTCCAAACGAGAAGAAAGACTGTAACTCGTTTGCTCATATTATAGACAACGGTTACATGACTGAATAAATACATCAACTGAAGACTAACAAATAATAATAATTAAACAATTTTTTCAATGTGTATATTGAAAACGATATTTCTTCGGCAAATATTGGTGATACAATTAGTTTTAAAATTTTATTTCCTTTTTGCTTTTAACGAGATTTGATTAATAATAATTTGTCGCCAATATTTACTTAAATATTATTGTTTCTAAGGAATTACACAGTGTAGGATTTATAAAAACAGTTTTTTAATTAAATATTGGGTCCTTACATATGAAATTAGCGTTTTGTCATACTGACCACTGATCTGAAATATCTCCTCTTTGGTTAAGAATTCCAAATTCAAATTTAGAAATTAATTTAGCTGGTACATTTGAGTTTTGAAAACAGTCATTCATTTGTTTTTTTCCTCATTATTTTTTTCTTTGGCGTCACTTACATGAAATATCGGTATATTTACGAGTACGAGTTCTACCGTGGCACCAGTGCTGCAGAAACAGCTCGAAAGATTAATGATGTGTACGGCGCTGGTGTCGCAAAAGAAAGCACGGTACGTTTTTGGTTTCAACGTTTTCGTTCTGGAAATTTCGACCTTCAGAACCAACCCCGTGGACGGCCGGAGACCAAAGTGGAAAATGAAGAATTAAAGGCTATTGTGGAAGCGGATCCATCACAAAGCACTTCAGAGATAGCTGCAGGCTTCGGGGTAAGTGACAAAACTGTATTAATCCACTTGAAGCAAATCGGGAAAGTAAAAAATCTTAAATGATGGGTACGTCGCGAATTGAGTGAATCGAACTTGCAAACACGCGTCGACTGCTGTGTTACTTTGCTCAACCGACACAATAATGAAGGGATTTTAAATCGAATCATTACTTGTGATGAAAAGTGGATACTGTACGATAATCGGAAGCGCTCGTCGCAATGGCTGAACCCTGGAGACCCAGCCAAATCCTGTCCTAAAAGAAAATTTATTAAGAAAAAGTTACTTGTGAGTGTTTGGTGGACTAGCGCCGGTGTCGTTCACTACAGCTTTCTAAAATCTGGCCAAACGGTTACGGCAGATATCGATTGTCAGCAACTGCAAACCATGAAGGTAGAACTAGCTGCTAAACAACCGAGATTGGTCAATCGCTCTAGGCCACTGCTGCTTCACGACAACGCCAGACCACACACTGCACAACAAACAACCACTAAGTTAGATGAGCTACAATTGGAATGTCTGCGACATCCACCGTACTCCTCGGACCTTGCTCCAACAGATTACCATTTTTTCCGGAATTCGGACAACTTCTTACAAGGAAAAAAATTCAACTCCGATGCGGCAGTCCAAACCGCCTTCAAAGAGTTTATTGATTCTCGCCCCTATGGTTTTTTTAGTAAAGGGATCAATGAACTACTTATGAGATGGCAAAAGTGCATAGATAACAACGGTGCATACTTTGATTAATTAAATATATTTTACAAAAAAAAAATTGACTTTATATTCCTCCCGTACAAAACGCCAATTTCATATGTAAGGACCCAATATTATCGTTTTTCCCGACCTTACGTGCATTACGTCTTCCTATCGAAGAAGTTAAATATAATATTGTTACGGTTGGACCTTATGCGTAAGGTATAAGGTCGATTTTTAATGAAGCTCGAAACATAACCTTTAGTGCTTATATCTCGAGACCTAGGCTTTATCGAGTTATGACCTAAAAACGCATTGCTAGGTTTAAGGCCTACTAACGAATGGTATAAGTCAAATTAAGAAAGAAGAACCATGTTGCACCTCGAATATTCCCGAGCGATGACGTGTCATGTACCTATGACTCATGCAAACAGGCGGCGTCGAGAACAATGTCGAATTACCGTTAGCGAGCGTAATTCACTAGAAAGTTCCACCCTCGTTTTAGCCGACTATAAATAGAGCTCCGTGTCCGCCGCCAAGTCAGTCTTTCTCAACTATCGTTCGAAGCGACATATCGAGGCGACATCAAGGCGAATTACGAAGACCACTACGACGACTACTGCGAGGACGTTTTACTCGGCAATTTTCCCACGATTTTACGTTTCGTTTGGTAAATAAAAAAGTTAATAACGTTTCACTATTAATTTAAAATTCATTTCGCTAGATTACGTGGTATTTGTCATTCTACTGGTGACAATTGAGCCACTTGTCTAGGCCCCCAGTTCCTTGTCTCATTTAGCGTTAGCGTTAAACGTTTCCGTAAATATATTTCGTTCAGAAAATAAATCAAATAAGTGAAACTATAAGATTTTTCTTGGCATATGCCTACACTAGTTAATTATGAAAAAAAAATCTGCATGTAATATATCATTCCTTTTTAAGTAATGTTCTTTTAATTTTAAAAGATTTTTTAGTTTTGAAAGAACATTACTTATTTTAAATGGAAAACACAGTTAAGACAGTTACATCGACATCACGGACAGACATCAGAATGTTATTTATGTAAACTAGCGACTAAACTTAAAGGGAAATTATAGAAATACATAATTATGTTAATGTGTAATGTACATGTACACTTTGTATGACGAATGTTATCATGATTCATGTCTAAAGAAGAGTTTACACATTCACAATAATGGGGAGAAGTGCGACACAATAACAGAGAGAAGCGCGAGGCTAGGAAACGGAGTTCGTGGTTCGTCTCGTTCTTGTCACACGGAATTTTTAATTTTTCAATTATTAGATTTTATTTTTGTACATATGGCACTAACAATTCTACGTCATCTTTCATTATAGTATGTTGACATACTCCCGAGAATTCGATTGGAAAAACATACATTTACTCTCCATATAAAAGGTTACATTACTAAAGATTTTGACAACAAAATTGCTTTACAAATTGTCTACAAAATTGTCGCCATGTAAACAGTAATGCAAACAGTTTTTATCAATTTAAAACTTCATATACACAAAATGAACTGAAATTAGATGATGAATAGCGAACGGTAGATTATAATAAGGCCATTATAATGAATAATGATTGAAGTCCAATGTCAAGTTTAGGTTGATAGAGATATTAATCGAAATGTGGATTTTCTGTATGTTTTCGTATTTATGAGCAATTTTGATGGTACAAAGAATATTTCATACTATTTTTTTTTTAATAATTTAATTAACAATATAAGGCACGAAAATATAAAATAAAATACTCATATGAAAATTATGAATTTAAAGAGCTTGGATAAGATAAAATAAAACAGAATACGGAATGTAGCGTCTCCAGTGGATATGCTTAACCTTTTGTATTAATAACACTTATTGCGATAGGAGATAGATAATGGAGGCATATCAAAAATGTATACACATGAAGTAAAATGGGATATGAATAGTCCGGTCAAATTAGACCAAAAAATAAGAGTGAATTAACATCAAGCTGAAATCGAGTAAAATTGTTTAAAACATAATTAAAAATAACATTTCAAAGTTCCCCATCGTTCCGGTACTTGGAAAAAAATTTACTCGAGGTTAAAAAAGTGGGTTTTTCGCGATTTTCACCAAAACGGTAAGGTTTTCCATAAAATTACCTCAGATAAAAATTGTAGATCATAACATTATCTATAAAAAAGGTAACAATACTTTTTTTCCTAAGAGCCACCGTTCCTGAGATATAACGATTCAAAAAGTTGTAATCGTCACAATATGCATAAGTACGCCACGCATATACATCTCTGAAGCTGTAATGTAACATTAATAAAAATATTTCTCTATCGGTGATTGTAAGTTACACTTAAAATATGAAATATACAGGAGGGATAAAACAACAGTCTTTAAAATGTTTGAAAACCAAGATTTTGTTCAATGTGATGAAGTTTAAAAAAAAAATGATTCAACTCCACAAGAAGTTATTACCAACGGAATTCGCTTTCTTCTTTCTATGTACGGAGCTCCTAAAAAAACTACCTGCTTAGATAAGTATCCATATGCATGTTTCGTTAAAAACAATCGAAATAAAAAACAAGTGCAACTAGCGTGTCTTCCTCCAACCTCAGTGCTGCTCATCAACATCTTTTTCGGATATATTACCAAGTTCAAGTGTGACTTGGTTATCAGCAAGACCCAAAAGACTGGGGTTGGAAGTTGGTCGACAATACATTAGAACCAATTCAGACTTTACTCCCACAATTTTTTGCAACTGCAAAAAGGGGTGCAGTGCTAAATGTGGTTGCAAAAAAGTTGGACTGTTTTGTACTTTGGCATGTACAAATTCTCAAGGTCGGTCGTGTTCTAATGTTGAATCACCAACAGTAGAGGATTCGTTTGATACCAACGAGGAGACATGCGATACATCGCTATTGACGCAATTTACATACACCCAGGATGAAGAAGATCAAGAAGAAGAAGAAGATCAAGCAGAAGAACAACAAGAAGAAGTGTTTGAAGGTTATGAATCAGACGAATAAATTTCTCTTCTTTTTTTAATTTCCTTCGCTTTCATCATTTCCAACCCTTGCTAATATCTCTTAATTATGCAACAGTTTTAAATTAAACAGAATCACAACAGACCTGTGGAATAGGCCTACTGGGAAACCATGTTAAAAAAACGCGCTAAGTATACTACCTCAGAGGTGGCGTGGAAACGTGTGCATATTATGACGATTACAACTTTTTGAATCGTTATATCTCAGGAACGGTGGCTCTTAGGAAAAAAAAGTATTGATACCTTTTTTATAGATAATTTCATGATCTACAATTTTTGTCTGAAGTAATTTTATAAAAACCTTACCGTTTTGGTGAAAATCGCGAAAAACCGACTTTTCTGACCTTTGACCTCGAGTAAATTTTTTTCCACCGGACCGGAACGATGGGGAACTTTGAAATGTTATTTTTAATTATGTTTTAAACAATTTTACTCACTTTCAGCTTGATGTTAATTTATGTACCTTCGAATGTCTAGATTGACTGGACGATATTTTTCAAATGTAAATAAAAACAATGTGTCCAATGTATAAAAGTCAATGTTTGTTGTTCGTATTTTATGGGCTGCCATACCGTTCACATGATTGCGATGAAATTTAGTATGAAGATAGTTTGAATGCTGGGAAAGAATATATGTTACGTTACGTAAGAATAAAAAACGCCGACGAAGTCGCGGGCATCAGCTGGTAAATTATAAAACTAAAATACGATTATCTAAGTACCCATTTTCAATAAAAATTACAAACAACGAAACAAACAAATAACAAAATAAAAACTTACAAAAATAATAGTAATTACTTTGTCATTGCCTCCCATCGAGTCGGAGGTCATGAGCAAGACAAAATATAACAAGGCTCATATTCCCTTTCATTTTTGTGGTTATGTACCCCAAAAGGAAAAAACGGAACCAATTGGGTCATTTCATTATTCATGTGTCCGTTTGTCTGACCAGTCAAGACCCTTTATTTCAAAAACGAGTAGAGGTATTAAATTGAAATTTTTATCAAACACTGAAGTTTATCGTTCCTTATAGAGACGTAAGAGATTCAAGTTTCTTAGTCAACACAATCAAAAGATACTGCCTTTATGCGCTCAAACAAAAACCTACAGGGTATTTTGCGTTGACCTAGAAACATTAATTTTGGCTAGAAGCAAGATAATTTTTTGGTAAATACATAACAAATACATTACAGTATGGAAACCGCGGTGTGCAAGTCCGACTCGCACTTGGCCGTTGTTTCAAATATAAATTTGTCACTAGCCATGTAACACGTGTTATCAAATTATCTATTATTATACATTATTCTTTTCCCTATGGATATGGGATATAAGAATTTTCTAAGAGGTGCCACCTTAATGCTTTCCGGATCAGACGTCTTCCGACTGAGTGAGTTTTTCGATTAACGATCAAGGTGATAATAGGGTGATATCGAATCAAACTACGAGGACAGCTAGGACTACTGCAGCAACTACTGGAAGAATACTACTGCGATACAGAACTGTAGTTCTATGAAGCATATACCACCTTCGGTGACTACTACACGAGGAGTTGAAGGGACAGCTATGAAAACTTGGAACGAAACCGCTGTAACTGAGTTCGCGTGTTCTTGGAACCTTTGCGTGTGTACGGAAATACTGTAAACTCTTTGTACTCTTAACCGGAATTTAATTGTACACATAGCTCGTAACAATATGAACATGCAAACATGCAAAATGGAGAAATAGCGTGAAGATATTCATACACAATTATATCCATACTTACATCTTGCCACCATTTTCAAAATTATATAGCTAATCGTTCTCCCAGGACGTTGACTTGAATGGAAACGTAGGACGACGAAATATAATTAAAAGACGTGCTTTCGCTAGCTCGCGTATTTCTCCACTGACTTATTTTTTTGACATTCAATTCATTCAATACCATATGTTATGAAAGTAGCAACACCCTAAAAAAAAACAGTGCTGCCACTTGTTAAAGATTTCGATTAGAACGATTAATCAAGAATATTGATAATAGCTAACACTTGACACTACTTTAAGCAATAAGTATTTTTGGTTAACCCCTTCACCCCTATTCTTATCCCTTAAATCTTACTCTTGACGCCCTACAGGGTAAATTTTTAGTTAAAACCCTAGGATCAAGGAACATAATGGATGGAATCATAATAAGTCGTGGCTCTTATCACCATGTCATACAAATTTTCGTGTTTCTTTTTCTATCTCATTGAACGTAACCACGAGTAAAGTTAGTTATAGTCAGCTATAGTAAGAATGGCAACCTCACACTGTCAGTATAATTTGTATTAGCTCATGACAGGCGAGTTGATCAAAATATTGCAGTGCTGAAATAATTATTAGCGAAATACTCGTAAATCTTAAGTGTTTTCGCTACTAATATTCACAAAAATGAAAATATGTCATATTCAGCTGTGTATTGTTTATCAAAGACGACGATATGAGGAGTGAAAAACCAAGAAATATCATTTCATACGTAAGTCATAGTCGTAATTTTTTCTAAAAATCATCGTTAAATTACACAATTTTGTAACAAGATAAGAGATTAATATTAATGAATTCATCAAAAGATGGTAATAATGCAATAAATCATGTTATTTAATTTATTATTTTGGCATAATTTCTAGTGATGTTTCTCTTTATCGAAATCAGTTATATCGATATCCATGATTTTTAATCGTGAATTTTCTTTTTAGGTTTCCTAAATGTCCTGAAACTAGAAATCTATGTCTCAAAACTGTAAGGCGGAAAAATTGGGAACCAACGATATATTGTAGGGTTTGCTCTAAACATTAAAAAAAAAGTTTTGTTACTGGACTATCAGTAAGACGACTAATAGTTGATGCAGTACCGAAATACTAACAATCGATAAGTGTGCATATATTATTTATCTACTCGTAATCTCAATTATCAGTTATATATACCAGTAACTAGCCCGTTGGTGCAGTGGCGGAGCATCTGTTTTCCAACCTGTGGTCTGGGGTTCGATTCCCCATCGGGTCAATTTAAGAAAATAACTTTTCTAAATTAAAAACTAAAATAGCTAATGCTGGCTGACAGCCAGAAAAGGTCACGTCACCACGCCAGTAGATTCGTGGGGAAAAGTAGTAGATATGTAATACTTTTGTCTGTTATTTCCGTAGGTGGCGAAAAGGAGCAAACCGTCTGCGCGCGGTAAAAAAACATAGCAATTAGCCCTAGGACAAAGAAAAGGATGCAAAAGCATGGTGTCGAAATAGAAGACATTTTTACTACTTCCAGGCAAAGAGTGAAATTTTTAACAGTGTTAGCAAAATCAAGGGCGGTCGCGTTGAGACGTCTGAGAACTATTGTAGGTCAAGAGAATGCATATTCTTTTTTTTATAAATTAAGTTAAAAAGTTCTACGTAAATGTTTGTTATGTACCCATCATAGAAAAATCAGTAACAAAAATGTACAGAAAATGATCCAAGATGTGACATTGCAAAATATGCACACATCAAATTACGGAAATATATTTCAATGTTTGAATGAATACCAATTATTAGGTATTAAAGCACATGTGATGTTAATATGGGACGAGGCAAAGACGTGTTCCATAATTTCACACACGTGTTAAATACTCCTTATTATATTTACGACAGTAGCTTATACAACTATGTAAAAAGTTATCTTTTATTTAGTACGCCAAAAATATTAGCAGTAAATTTTTATTGTTTATTTATTTCACATCTTGCAAGTTTGTAAATAACTTGTTTAATGTGTTTGTTATTTTCATTCTGTTAGTCAAATATATTGCGACAATAATGAAGGAGTTTTTAGAAAATACTACATGAAATCTAAAATTAAATCTAAAATATAAATTTTACAAAATATAATTAAATTAAATAATGTCGCCTCTACAGTTATCTACGTAAAACTTCTTATTATTCTTAACATTTGTAAATAAAATATTCAATTGAGCATCAATATACATAACAAAGAAAGTTTACCCTCTTTTTATCATGCGTTGACGAGTTTCAGTTACCTACTTTTCGATAGCTCGATATAATTGTATCGATAAGATTTTGTATTGTATTACTGCGACCCGTCCCTAGTCACGCATTTTTGTTCAAGTCGGACCTCACGTCAACGAAAAAACGAAAACGCTTTTAGAGAAAAGACTGGCCAGTATGTTCCTTGGTCCTAGTTAAAACCACAATTTTTTTTCATATGTACGTAATGGCATAGCAATGGCAGTTATTTTTATTTTTGGACGTATAAAAATGTGCATTTTTATCTTTATCATGTCCATTTTTACATGAACAATTTAAATAGAATTTAAAAAATCAAGTGTAGCAGAATCGAGTTCAAAGGCAATTATGCAAACTTTTTTTTATTTTCTGTACCGAACAACTGTGGAAGTTAATTAACATTTCCAGTAAAACCACAGATTAAAGTATGTATAACAAGCTGAGAGTTTAAAATTATTAAAAGTTTTTCTACGCTTTTATTTTTTGTTTAATTTTAAATTACATAGATACCGAAAAACCTTGAAAAAACTCTGACACTAATGTTGTTGTGTTTAGAAAGTATCGATGTGTGGCGTTTACATGTTTTAGTGTGTACGCGTGTGAGTGTGTATTTGAGTGCATGAATGTATGTATGAGTGTATGGATAGATGTATGTATATGGCTTTTGCTACGTAACCATAAAAAAGAATTCACAACTATATTTATTTGCCAAAAAAATTTTTCAGTAATAAACATAATTTCAAAATTAAAAATAATTAGCCTATTTTTAATTCAGTAACTATTTTTTTTTAGTTCTCATTTGCATTTCAGGTTTGATAAGTTAAACGGAGGCTTCTAAAATTATTACGCTTTGTAGAGATCTTTTGACCACTAGACTAGACGTGATTACTAACAAGTATATCGTGGTTTACATGCGGTCAGACAAATGGTGAGTTGTTACGTAAAGACAATTTCAAAGTACAATATTTTAAGGTATATTTTAATAATATAAGGTATATAATATGTACTTTAAAATACAGTAATCAGATGACATCAAAGATAAGAATTTTTGTAGTTATTTCTGTTAATACATGTACCTAAGTATCTTTAAGTAGTTCTGTATGCACGGATTTATTAATATTTGTGTTTATGTGCGTAATTTGTGTATGCTTTTGTATGTTATTTGTGATATGATATTGTAAGATGTAAGATGAAATGATTTTGTATGTTATTTGTGATATGAAATTGTAAGATGAAAAGATGTAAGGTTTCCACAATTCATTTCAAATTGAATTTTTAGTATATTACTAACCACAACAATGTCTTTTATATTTATTCAGTGTCCAAAAATACAATATTAAGCAGTACATAATTTGTTCTGTAGACATTTTCAATTTAGGTTTCGTTTGTACTTTTCACCGTTTTTATCTTTGAACGTTTTCTTCGAAAGTTGGGCATTCTTGAGTTGAATTTTCAACCAAGCGATATAAAAACTAGATTTGAATGTGAACATCATCACAGAATAGTTAGTGGTACGTCGATATCACTTCGCCGTGGCTATTATTATGTGCAATTAAGTACTCTTACTGAGACTGGTCCTAATTACGCCCTACTTTCATTGACGACATTTCATACTTATTTATGAACGCCAATAATTTATTATGACAATTTTACTATAGTATACCGCAGCGAGTCAAAGTCAAAGCAATTTATTCAATTAAACCCAATTACAAGGTATTTTTGAACGTCAAATCCACTTTAGTTCGGTTAAAAGAGCATGGTCGCTAATTTTGTGGTTCTAATTTATTTTACCAACCCAGAGCTCAACAAGAAAGGTTTGGGACTCACAAATCTGCGGCGATAGCTGAATGTCCTTCCTCTTGTTTCACAAGCACATACACACACTCTTTTCACGTTTTTAATTATTATTTTTGCAGTTGAAGTAAAATTGCTTCAAGCCGGCCGGCGGTTTATCGATCGAATGTTATTTTTTGAAGCGACCTCTAGTACTGCGTGTGCGCAATATTGTAAGTGTCTAATTCACGATGTCGCGCGAATTTTAAATTTTGATGGATAGGGACAGGGAAATTGAGCTCATTTAAAATCCAACAGAGCAAACCTTGGCCACTGAGAAGAACTGACATGAAAGTCAGTCAGGTATCATTTTTTCAACATCATTTTACAAAAGGTTTATTAAAGTACAATATTCAGAAAGCCAGTAAATGCATGTGCAGAGAAGATCATTTCCATACTATTGCTTTATCTTCAACGAAATCGTTTATTTTAGTATGATTGTCTAATCAATATCGTTTTATAACTAATTCTATTTGCTATATAAAAAATCTATTTTCTGTTAATTGAGTGACTTCTTGAGGAACTTTATTATAAAAACGAATGCAGTTACCTAAAAATGAAACATTTGACTTATGTAATTTAAATTTTGGAATAACCAATTTATTACGACCAAGAGGTCGCATTCCCATGCCACCAATATCGCCTTACTTTATAAACAGATCTATATTTTGTTCTATATCGAGATGAATGAACTATAAAAATTTTGATAATTTCTTAGTAATGAAAATTACACAATTAGCAATTACTAATGATTATTTATCCCACTCGTAAGTACTGTAATATTTATAATATAACAATGTTATATTAAGTCAGTGTTATAAGAAGTGCTAAAAGATTAGTTTCGTAAAAATGTAATTTTAATTAATGTTACGGTAGGAACACCGAGATGAATGAACTGTAATACATATGTCCTTTTTACGTATTCATTTACAGCCTTTGAAAGTTGTGTATTTATTCAAGTAATTACGCAAAGTGTAATGTTTATTTTAGTACCACACAAGACGTGTGATTATTTGCAGTTTTATTACTGATTATTGTGAAGGTACGTTTCTAAGTTACCACCTATGAATTTTCTCCTAAATACTCGTAGGCAGAGACTAATTTTCTTTAATCGGACTTTAAAAAGTGTCAATTAAGGTAAAATTAAAAAACCCCTCACAAAAACATATACCCATAAAAGTTTTGATTCGAGCTAAGAACTTTTATAATAGTATAATCCTTTTACTCTTATAACAGTTCTCAATACATTTATCAATTCGCTAACACTACTGTTAAAATACTGGTCTTCCAGAATAATAGCGAAATATATTATGTCAAGAGTACACAACATAATAATAAATGCAAATCTGGCACAAAAAATAAAAAAATTTAAATAAAATATCTTTTTTTTTATTGATAGCTTTTTAAAGTAAATTTATTAATTAGTTACCTAATTTAAGAAAACCTTATGTTGGTGCGTGTTAAAATCCCTTCACATATAAAATTTAGAGCCGAATAATATGAAAATGGCTAGGCCAATTTGAAATTGCAACAAAAAGCCACACGCAAATCAGTTCCTCTGTTCGAGAGTTACAGTAAACAGAAAAATAGTAGACAGACGAAGTGGGTGGAAGTGGGTTTTCCGAAGTGGGTTAATAATAAATTGTCCTCGATTTTTTAAAAATACAAATAAATATTTTTATATTATGCATAAAATTACATCTCCGATGTACATAATATATTCTATAATGCATTCATTAAAATGTGCTAAAAAGTAAATATAGATAGATATATCTTTCCGAAATCCGTAGGTCTCTCTAATTTGAGCTAGTCTCAATTGTTCATCATACTAAGGACGCTATTGAAAGTCCACTAAAATTTACAATGTTCTCAACAAAATTGCGCACTGTAGCGAAGATATTTTAATATAATAAAATTTCCCAATTTACCGCCCGAATGCTCATTGCCGACTCAAGAGAATTATATTTCTCGCAGACTGAAATACGGTCTCTATTTTGTACTTAATCTTTGAAGATTACTGCTTTGTCTGTTGTGGAAGAAAAAACAGTGTGATATCAATATAATTACTAAAACATAATACAATAATACATACACATACATACATGGATAATATGGTATATCCTCACGCTGTATCTCTATATAATGAGTAGTAAGAAAGAATGAAGTGCCAAGCAACACAGTCTACATATTTCTTTCGCTTCCTCGAATTATTCGGCTAGGTATGCGAAAGCTTTTGACATTTTCACCAGCTCTGACTATTTGACCTTTATAAGTTAGCCTTGATCGTTCTTGGCTCCTGCTACCACTCGTTTTCGCGTCAATCTTTCGTCATTCATTTTTTCTGTATGACCGAATCATTTAAGCATTCCTTTCTTCATTTTTACACTAATGCATGGATTATAAAATCGAATTGTCTATAAAGACATTACGTAAAAGCTGCTGTAGAAACTGATTTGTACGTGATTTATACAAAAATGTTACTCGTAACCTTTATTTCAACTCAATCGGAATACTCAGTCACAAGATATGCGAATTTTAATTTTATTGAACCACCAACTCAATTGTGGTCAAACGCTTGAGGGCAGGCTTTATTCTGAATGAAATAAAACTTAACATTCTGAATAAATAAAATTTTGATGTTCGTGATTTGTGTACAGTCTTTTTAAAATACCTAATTATTTTGTTTATTTTTTGTTATCCGTATAAAAGGTATTTCGTGATATAATTACAGTCAACTTCCTTCATGTAAGTATAAAGTCTAACAAGATAGCAATCGTAAAAACTATGCCAAAGGGCAAATCCTTTTTAAGAGCAATCTTTCATTAAAAAAATCGCAACAAAGTCGTGTAAACATCCGCCCGGTACAATGTATACTGCACAATGTAAGCTTACCCCCATTTATGATACTAGCAATTCATATTTTGTTTAACATTCTCACAGATTGAGATGGTTTAAAATTATTAGATTTAAAGTTATGGCACAAAAGTGAAGCCTTAGAATAAGCGTTTTAGTAAGTTGATTGCAGTAAAAGCGATCCGATATTGTATATTTTAAAATTTACTGTCAAATTATTTTTGTGGACAGTTTTTAATGTAGACAAAGTATATGGAGTAGTATATAGAAAAATCCGTTTAAATACTTTTGTATTCATTCTTTAAAGTTAAAATTTCGATATCGTACTTACAATTTCTGATGAAGATTTGTTACAAAACATTGTTATTTTCATTCCAAACTGATACAACCTTATAAAATATTACAGCCATGTATAATAATCGGAGGAGTTAAGGAATATTATTATAGTCGAAGTAATCTAATGACACTACTCGTCCTGTACAAAATATTAATTAAAATAAAAAAATGTTTTACAATGTCAGAATACAGCAAAATTGATTAGATTTAAAATGAATGTAATGCGTTTGAAATTATAAAAACGAGATTTCGTGGCCCTACTATTACGTAATATGACAGCAATATTTTAAGTTTAACATCTCAATTGTGATCGCGAGTTTAATTTTGGGATATAATATGTTTTGAATTATTATAACAATAATTTTATAAAATATTAATGCAGTAAAATATTGCTGTGCAAATATTCATTCAACTGCGTTTTAGTGATAGTCCGATACGAGAGCGGTAATCCGGTACGAGCACAAAGAATGGTATATTTACATTTATCCATTTAATAAATTAATGCAGATAAATCTTAGCTTTACTCTTACTTTAGTGTTATCTTTTAAAAAATATTTTACGTTGCAATTTAAAGAAAAAAGTAATAGGTAAAGTAGTATTATGTAATTAAGTCGATCAATGGAAGCAGGCCTTCAATTAGCTGATTATTTCAGATCGTGCTTCTCTGTGCCATACTTTTTTACAATTCGTAACTTTTTCAATGTCGGTGTACACAAAAGAAATTACTCAAATGAAATCACCGCTATTGTCGACTGTACCGCGCTCGTTTACTTAATTGTGAACACGTAAAGGATTGTACGTTTTTGCTGACCCTTCAGACGTGATATGAATCTGTGGAACCATGTAAAAAGTTCCTTTTTGCGAATACTTCTTGTTGTTTGAGAAGGTTTTTTCTTTCTTTTAAATTGTGCCTCCATGAATGCAAAAAATGTTTGTTTTGACATCTGCGATATTATAATCAATTACCGAAGAGCCAAAACAACAGAAAACTTTTTTAACAACGTAATGTATATTTCTACCCACTCAGTAAATATTAAACACCCACCTAAATAAAATACAATAAATTATTTAACGAGTTCCGTAAAGGAACTCAGAATCATTCCATCAGATAAATATACACCAAAAAGAACGATCTTAACAAGGAGAGACTGTCTAAAATCGATTTTAATCACTGGGCCGGATAATTATGACGAAGGTAAAAGAGTTAGGCAATTCTGATGAATCTTTAGAAGTTGAATATTATTATTAAATATTGGTTTTACACTGGGTTTAAATTCCACTGAGAATGCCGTAAAGAGATTGTTTTTAAATAATTTAGTTTTCAAAAGTTATTTATTGAAAGTTATAACCCGACATTTTGTGATTTATTTTTGAAGATCCTACGTTAAACATTATATTTTTGCTTAATTAATGCTGTTTTAATTTTAACTATTACATAGTGTATTCTACCTTTTAATTTACATACATACATATCTTCACGCCGTATCCCCGACGGGGTAGTCAGAGAGGACGGAGCGCCAAGCGTCGCGGTCCTTACATATTTCTTTCGCTTCCCCAAATTTAATTTACGTCGGTAGAAACGCTAAACAGTTAAAATAACAACGCGTAAACTACCTATAGTGAGTTCTTAAAAAACATTACACACTTTGTAAATAATAATATGTCGTTAAACAAGAAGTAAGTAAACAATTTCAACAATATTCTGTTATACATAACAATATTGTGCTAAATTGTCAATCTTGCAGTGAAAGAGTTATTTTTTTGTAAGAAGTCGTCACTTCAAAATATATTTGCGTTACATTGCGTTAACATCTTTCAAAATGCTTTTTGTCAAATATATTTTAACTCTTTTTGTTAAATATATGTAGTAACGATTAATAGAAAGCACAAAATGAAATGAAGTAAAAATGACACGAGTTCCTAATCACATGTCATTATTACATTATTATAAAAATAATCTCACTTTTGTTGTCCATATCAATAATTCGCTTATTACGTAATGATTGACAGATTCCTATTATCTGACTAAACATCCTATTATAGGATAATTGTCACATACGCGCGACACACAATAGCTGGCAGCGAAATTTGGGGAGAATTCAGGGATTTGAGGGAATAATAATCTTTGTTAATTTTAATCTTGTTTTTGTTGTGTTGCCCTTTTTGAATTTTTTGTATAAAATTGTTGATTAGTTTAGGATAATATAGCGTTTCAGAGATTATTACTTTATTTTGCTTATACTTAGCCCAGATTAATTAGTTACTAGCGTAATTTATAGTATCTTATATGCACACAAAAGTTTTCTATGTACCTAATAAGTATGAAATTATATTTTTAAAAAGTCGTCTAAAATTTTCTTTGTACAGTTTTTATTCAATATTTCGGAAAAATTTTTTACTAAGAATGTATCTATATCAATATTATAAAGAGGTAGACTTTGTTTGTATGTAATAGATAAACTCAAACACTACTCAACCGATTTCAAAAATTCTGTCACCTATAGAAAGCTACATTATCAGGGAGTAACATGTTCTGTATTTTATTTTCAAAAAAAATTCTACCCATGCGATGTCGAGGCGGGTCGCTAGTAAATGATATTTGGATCACTAAGAGAAAAAGCATGCAGTGTTTGCAAATCTCGTTACATCTTGAATAATGTTTTTTAGCAGTCTTTCTGCCAATTGTTCTAATTGTGCTTTGTATATACTCTATTTTAATTAACTGAGCTTTATGACCTGAGCGGACACCAGTAACAGTAGTAAACTAAGGATAGTGAACTTTTCAAAATTGACATGGAATCCGGGTGCTGTCGCAGACAGGGTCAACAAATTAAATAATGTATGATGAATTTCAACCAGCCCATTTGTGTGAAACTTAGTACGCCTCTTTCTGTTGAACTTAGTATGCCTCTCGACTGTTTGAGAAACATGTTATTCTAAATAGCTAGGATTAGGAGTGAATTACATACTCCATTACGTTGTATAGCAGTTACAGTGCCAAGTCTGTTACCATATAGCAATAGCGACACGCATAGGACATTATTTTTAAAAAATTACATAAAATTTTTAAAAATATATAAATTATTTGCTACTACAAATAGCGACAACTACAATAGCAAATGTTCTGTAATTCTACATTACTCTTAAAAATATTATCTTTCCACGTCGCCGAATGGCACTAAGCGTGGTACTATGATTGGTTCATTGAATACACGTACCAAATTAAATGTCGTGAAGAGTGAAATGAGCGTATCTCTTTCCTTTGAACTGTTCAATATGTCGTTATTGAACACGCTATTATTGACTCGTTACATTTGTCTTTTAAAGTCTCTTCTAAAGAAATTAAAAATTAAGAAACATAAGTCGAGGGATATCTGTAAACACATAAGAAATTATGCTGATCAGACTCCGCATACGACATTTCACATACACGTTTAAAGTGATCAACTTTATCTGTACGGATTATGATTTAATTTTTACACAAAATCTACCAACGCCATCTATTGACGCTTTATTTAACACACTGGCTACATTAAAACTATTTATATTAAAAGACGTAACATCTGTTTTCTTGGTGAAGCACAAGGATTCTATTTTATATTTATCTACTAATAATTCAGCATCTAATATTTTTCCAGAGAAACTATTGATATTTCGGTGTAAAAGCATAATGAAATTTTTATGAAGTTTCTCCATTGTCTGATTATAAGCCATTATATCAGCATTAGTATTCACTACTAAAACTTACTTCGTCCCTAACTGCATTAGAATTATTAGTCCCTATAACCGAGTTTAGCTAATATTGATGTAGCGAGTTTATATTTATGCGTTAGACATAACATGTTGTATTCACTTATTATTCGTATATAATACAATATTGAGTCTTTACATGTGAAGTTGCAGTTTTGTCGACTTATTGAGTTTGAACTGAAATATCTTGGATTTGACCTTTAAGCTAAATATTTTTGTCTTGCCTACTAGGCCGACAACGGACCCGTGATTCCCTGGACGTTGGGGGTGTCCATGGGCGGCGGTGATCACTTTCCATTAAATGACTGGATTGGTCATTTATCCCCTCCGCCATAAAAAAAATGTTACATAAACAATCAAAGGTGACATATTCCTTTTTAAAAAAAAAATACTTTTTTTAAATTTCTTTTTTCAATTTTCTTTTCCCTTCGATATCATTTTATCTATGAAACAAAAATGGATTCATACAAACCTTGTGTCTTTTAGAATATGAGTTTCAGCGTCTAAATTATAACATCACTAACGGCATACAATATCAACGTCGTGTATGGAATGGACCTGACACTACCAATAAATGAACACTGTCATCGATTTAATCGCTTCTGTTCTGGAAATTTTCGTAACTGGTTACATTCGGTGCTGAAAAATATAGTTTGGATTCATTTCATAAAATGGATTTGATTTTGACGGCCCTCCACCTTAGGGTTGCTTGTAATTACATATGTCGATATTTACATCCATACATTTACATTTATTTTTAACCAACTTCAAAAAAAGGAGGAGGTTTTCAATGTGATTGTATGTTACTCTGCCAATTACGAATTTATTTCGATGATTTTTTTGTTCGGTAGGTCACAGTTCAGAGGTGGTCCCATTTAAATTTCACCAGTAGTGCTAAGCTTGGACTTTGGACTTTGAAGATACACGAAAGAACGCGATCTGGTTATAACCTTTATTGATAAAGTCTACTAAACTGATAAACTTCTGTTGTTGCATACTGATTTGGCACCGACTTCAGTAGCTGTCAAATTTATTATATAGGTACCTGTATCGTACTTATAAAGTTATTTTTATTGTACTTGAGTTTTGATTAGTAAAGGATAGTTATTTTGTACTTTTCAGTGTTCTTTTTGAAGGCGGTTTAATTTTTTTTTTAATTTGTGTAATTGGAAAATGGATCAAATTTAATTTTACATTGTTGCTCAGAGTATCGTCATAGAAGGAAGGAATAATTCCAAGAACATAAAGATTGGATACTAATATCGATACTATATAATCCGTTGGAATGGAATAAAATTAGTAATATTGAGTATATTATGTTACTAGTCTTACTAAAGAAAATATGAGAAAATTTTATGACATGTTATTTACAAAATTCGAAAAATAAGTTATCCCAAAAATGTTCTCAGTTTTTTAGCTATTATATTTTGTTTATATGCTGCTCCAAAAAAAGAAAAGCTTTAAGAAAGAATGTAGAATGTGCTATCTTCTTATCTTCTTGTGCTAATCGTGAAAATTACCCAGTGGATAGGAGTCCTAATAATAAATATAGGCGATCGGCTAACAATCTACCGCTATACGGTTTCGGTTTGCTCTGTAGCAAAATATATACTTATTGTAAAAATATGAATTACAATGACCCGCCCCGCTTCGCACGGGTAGAAATGTTTTTTAAAATTAAATACAACCCATGTTACTTGCTTGTACTGTAGCTTTTTATAGGTGAAAGATTTTTTTAAATCGGTTGAGTAATTTTTGAATTTATCCAATACAAACAAACAATAAAAATTTTCTTTTTATAATGTTAGTATAAAAAAATCGTAATGAGACATTTCTTTGTACAATCGTTAAATATATATACATATGTAATTTTAAGATATCATATTTTCAAATCCACTCAGAAATATGGCTGCATATTTAAAAAGTTATATTTATGCAATTAAAACTATTTATTTGGCGGTACAACCTCATAAAAAAGAGAGTTATGGACAACTTAAAAAACTAAGCTATTGCCATTTTTTGTTTATATGCAGTCAATATTTATAGTTAAAAAAAATAAAGAATTAATTCAAAGTTAAATGACTTTTTCAAAACATATTCCGTTTAGGTATTCCGTTCCGTTTAGGTTGATTCGGGGCGTATCAAAGAGAAAAACTATTTTTATGCACTTAAAGATATTCAATTAACTTACCATTTTTTAATTTTTAGAAATAAAGTACTTTTATTAATTTAACTTATAATATTTCTACGTATTTCTTTAGGTGCATTCATTAGATTTTTAGAAATAACTAATGTGATCTTTCAATTAAAACAATAAAGTAGCTATTATAGAATTTACGTATTTCAATTCACCATATAACGAGGTCGTAACTTTACTGGACAACTAGGTATTAGAAGTGGCGTTAACAATCAAGGTGTTATTTTATTGCACCTTAATTCACTATCGAATGAGAAATAGAGTTATGTATGTACTATATTTTATATATTAATTATTAAAAAAAATTGTACATCATTGTATATTTCCGGTTTTGTTACAGTATCGAAACACGGTTCAAAAAAGCATATTAAAAAATTTAGTAGTATGAAGAATAACTTCCTAGTCTCGGATAAACTCACTTTAACTACGTAAAAACTTTAAGGTTCAAGCCTTTAAGTTTAGTAGTATCCTCATCCCTTAGCACATTTTTATACGATAGTTCAAAATGTTATGTGTTATGCAAATGAATGAATAGGTGTAACCATTGTCGCGTTCTCAGATACACACATTCAGTCAAGAAAGTATCGGGAATGGATGATTCGTTTATGGTTCCAAATTCAATTTTTTGTTTTTTTTTTGTTGTTGTTAAATTGACACAACTGTTTTCCATTTTAGCGCGGAGCTTGAGTTGCATCTGTTATTTAGATTAAATACAGTGCTGTTTTTAGTTATATCATTCTAGTGTATATTGCGAATTTCATAATTAACAAAAACATTGAACAAAGAGTTAAATTTTGCATCGCCAATGGAATTTCGTGTTCGGAGTCACTGAAAATGTTACAGAAGGCTTACGGTGAATCGACTTTATCAAAAACACGTGCTCATGAGTGGTACAAAGCGTTCAAAAGCGGTCGAGATGTGTTGGAAGATTTGACTCGCTCTGGTAGGCCATCAACGTCTGCAACTGAAGTTAACATCGCAAAAGTGAAGGAAATAGTGACTGAAAATGCTCATTCAAGTTTGAGAGAGATAGCCGCCGAACTTTCTGTGTCTCACGAGTCGATCCGTACCATTTTAAATAATCACTTGGGTATGAAACATGTTGCCGCTCGGCTAGTCCCAAAAGACCTGAATTTTCTTCAAAAACACAATCGCATAAGAGTCGCTGCGGACATGCTAGAACGAGTCAATTCCGACCCAACATTCATGAAACGCATTGTTACTGGTGACGAGACGTGGGTTTACGAGTTTGACATGCAAACTAATCAACAAGCTTCGGAGTGGCGCCTTCCAACTGAACCGAAACCGAAAAAACCACCCCAAAGTCGATCAAAAGTCAAAGTCATGTTGACTGATTTCTTTAACTATCGCGATGTTGTGCACTCGGAATTCTTGACGGACGGTCAGACGGTAAATAAAGAATATTATTTGGGCGTTATGCGGAGTTTAAGAGAGCAAATTCGACGAAAAAAGCCAGATTTGTAGAAAGAAAATTCTTGGATTTTGCACCATGATATTGTGCCTTCGCACAAGGCCATCATTGTGAACGAATTTTTTACCAAAAACTCAACAAATACCATCGAGCAACCACTTTATTCACCAGATTTGGCTCCAGCGGACATCTTTCTTTTTCCTAAACTCAAATTACCACTTCGTGGCACCCATTTTTATTCGGTAGAAGACATAAAGGAGAATTCGCAGCGAGCACTGAACTCAATTCCGGAAAAAGCGTTTAAAAATGTTTTGATGATTGGATTATTCGTTGGCGTATATGTATCGTTTCTGAAGGAGCATACTTTGAAGGTGATAAAATAAATTTGGATCAATAACTAACATTTCGTGTATTATTGATCTTTTCCCGGTACTTTCTTGACAGAGTAGTATATCATAGTTAATTATAGTTATAAGTTTATCACTCATACAACGAATTTAAAAAGTAGTTCTTGACACCTAGTTAGTCATTTTGCAAAGTTCCTGCGTTTTCTAAATCGAGCTAACAGGAAACTGAACCCGGCTCCTCAAATAATAAATCAGACGGACATTTGTACTTTTGTTTGGCTGTCAAGACAGAATTTACATATTAGTGACAAATTTTTCATTAGCGTTTAATAAATATAAGTGGTCTTAAATAAATAAACATTCTGGAAAGAATGTAATGCCCAAGTTTTTCAATTTCGTTGAAAAGGGACTCATTCCATTAATATATTTTCGCCTCCATATAAAGTTCAAATAAAAATAAAGAATTAAAAAGTTTGGAACTTCCAAAGTTATGGACATTAATTCGAGCAGTTCGGAGGATGGAAAATGTATAATAGTCATATGTATATTTAAACACTGTTTTAAAATAATCATAAATTGCGGTGAAAAATATACAAAAAAAATATCGACTTTACCAGTAGAAACTAAAATTGGAAACAAAAAATGTAATAAGAAAAAAATGTAATGTGAATAATCATGTCCTACGATCTTTATAAATAGGGTATTAAGAAGATTTTTATCTACTAATATTTAGGCACTGTTATCTATAATTACTCATTGTAAAAACGTAAATAACCTAGCAACTAAGTATGTATATTGTAAATTCAATTTCATTTTCTCATTTGTACCGCTTTGAAACCAGCGGGAAGCAGAATAAATTCACTGGGATTTATAACGTAACATAGCTCGCCTAGTGTAAATTTATGCGAAGAGTTAGCCGGAGTCTCAGAATGCGTGCTCGGGGAGATATATATTCTCGAGTGACTACATTATTCAATGTGTCTTGTCAGTCCTGCTCCCAGAGGTTCTATTTAAGTTTCTAGAACGTTCTAGTCCTCGTTTTCAAGTTTTGAAAATGCTGTCAAAGTTAACATATAATCTCAAACCTTTCACTATACCTTTTAATGGACTGACAATCATTGTATTACTAAAACGAGGCTTTAGGGAAGGACTGGGTTTTGATTCTCGCAAGAATCAATTAAGATAATTTACTTTTATATCACAGGAAACATTATCTTGGTTTGTTAGAGTTAACATTTTACTATTTATGTTCAAGTAGTCTCAATTCTGTTATTCAAAAAAGTAAAAAGTAAAAAGAACATAATATTTGGGAACATTTTAGAATTTTAAAATCAGAAAATCCTTTTTTTGTACATACAAACTCTGTGACTACCTCTTTAGGGATACGACGTGAAGATATATATGTATGTATAACCTTAACTCAATACTAATATTTTATTATAAAACAATTCCATTTTATATTAGAATATAGACACAGTATATAATATGATATTAATGTATGTACTTAGTTGAAATAATATAACATGAACTTGCTTCTTTTGAAAATTACCATTGTCTTTCTTATAATACTTATCATATATTTGATGCTAATTGTTTTTAACTACAAATAACGAAAGGTTAAACTCAGAGAATAACCGAGATATGAATGTACTGGTATTATACAGCTTGCCACAAATCAAATAACCCTCAGACACTTTGTTGACACTGATATTTCACTTCTCATCACAATGTCAGGCCTTGTCGTTCTCTAAATCCTTATTTTATGCTTTACAAAATTAACTTTTAAAAAATTGCGTGTAGAGTTGACTATTGGATTGAAACTGAAATTTTGATATATAACATTTATAGACCAAAATGTCTGTGCCATGAACTGAAATGAAAATGCCGTTCCGAACAATGTACCTATGAACTAAAATGACATTTAGCGATATGGTTTAAAGTTCAATTTCGTACTTTAATTACTAACTGTTACGATCATAAAATTAATGTTGCTGTGTGTAATCCGTATCACTTTCAGTGTGGGCGTAGGTCCGTCAATCGAGGATGACAAAACAATGTAAATTTCCCTTTTGATTTAAAATGAAATTCCAAAACCAACCGTCAAGGCAACTCGTCTAATTTTTGACGATTTACTAAATTAGAATGAGTAAATTGTTACGAAACACTCCGTCACATTTTCTGTAATATAAAATGTGTTACATTTAATATCGTCAGTGTTTATTATGTTAGCTTATTTTGAAGGTGCTTTACTTTGCATCAGGCAATACTGACAAATCCGGCTTATAATAATTGTTTCAAAATCAAATAAATAGCCAGCCAAAATAATGATTTTGATAATTTAACGAAACATGCACTCGACGAGTTTCCACGCGATGATCGTGCTTGTTTTTTCTTTTACGCACTACAAACATGCTGTGGTCGCGAGTAATACAACACAATATCAATATAAAAAAAACATATGCAAGAATCACATTTTTAGGTTGGTTCATGTGTCAAGGGTTTTAATTCTATTTACGTCATTTAATTTTGTAATTTTGACCTGGCACAGCGTTCAACATTATTACAAAAAAAATTAATTAGCGAAGAGTGCTGGACTAACGACACTGCTATTATTTTTTAAGATTTCATCATGTACTCTACTGAATTATGTAATGTATCGTAACATTTTCGTATGTCATATGTGAATAATATTTGTCGGTGTACAATAAAATAAAGAGTAATAAGAAATTCAGATAGAAAAAAATACAAGTAAACGAAGATCTTTTGCCTCTGCAAATGGAAAAAGGAATCATATAAAACCAAACAGCGTAATATCAAAATTTAATTCCAGCTGAGGATGTAATTCCACAAAAGGTTCACTCAAAGTTTAAAAATGTTATTACGAGAGCGACGGACAGACAGTGTCTCGGGATATGAAATTTCGTTGTGCCTTACTGTCTGTTCTATTTATTTAGTTTTTTTTGTCAGTCAGCAACATTACGTAGTATGATATGATTATTTCAATTTTTCTTTCAAGAAATAAGACTTTCCATTAGAACCGAAAAACGTTTCATTGTTATCTAGAAATATAACCTAAAACGCTTCTATCTACTCTCTTATACAATCCCATTAGGGAAGGTGTGAAGATAAAAATTAACGGTCATTTATCACCTCGACAGCCAACCAGCACCGCTTTGTCGCTGCGCGGCGTTAGTCACTGTTTGCTACCTATCTCTACGTGCTTGTGACAAACTGCTTGTTTCAAACAGTTAGCAAGTGTAGGCAGGCCAATATGTAAACATCCGCATCCATATGTTCTGAAGATCCAAGTATGGCGACCGCCGAATTTACTATGACACGACTATTATGTGTAGGCTTACTTATTTTAATTATAAAATGAAACAAAATTAAAATACAGAATTATTAAAAAAGATTCACAGAAAAAATCATAGAAATGTCATAAAATGATGTCAGCTTCTTGACAATTCGGAAACTTGTCCAACGTGTGGATGCTTCTTAACCGCTTGCCACAAACTTCCTTTGGCTTATGCATAAAAGAGCGACACGGAACCGATCCATAGTAAAACTAGGGCCACCGGTGCCCCTCCTTACGTGCGCAACGTAGATCTACACTAACTTCCTTTGGCTTATGCATAAAGGGGCGACACGGAACCGATCAATGGCAAAACTAGGGCCACCGGTGTCCCTCCTTACGTGCGCAACGTAGATCTGCACTAACTTCCTTTGGCTTATGCGTAAAAGAGCGACACGGAACCGATCAATGGCAAAACTAGGGCCACCGGTGTCCCTCCTTACGTGCGCAACGTAGATCTGCACTACGATCTAGAATTGTCCTCAATAACTCAGTATCTAAAAGAGGCGTCCCAACGCTTCTTTCACTCCCCCACCTCTTTACACCCAAACCTCCTAGTGGTCAGGGCGTCATCGTACACCCCCAAGCCCCACGTCCGCAAACGCTATCGAAGGCCTAGACATGTGTTAGGCGACAGTGACGACGACATTACACGTTCGAACTCGAACATGCCCCCTTACACACTACGACCGCACCGCCCTCACCGGCGGAGGCGAGGACGTACCCCGCAACACCCGTAGGGTCTCACGGTTAGAAGTTTGATCACGTAGATGTACACGCACACACGCGGGCCTTAAGCCACATTGTAAACTGCCACGTGGAACACTAGGCACACTAACCAGCTCTCAGCCGCCTCGCCGGCAGGGTCCGCTAGAAGCCCGGCCCTCACGCGAATAGGAAGTCCGTTAAGATGCACGCAGGTGCGGAAAGTTCCCTTGGCGATTATAGTCGGTTCAAGTCCGACACTACTCAGCCGTCGTAGAGTCCGGCTGAGTGTCCGTGGGGATTTCATTTTGCCTGTCAGAAACCAAACCTCTATGGCAAGCGCTTACGTCTATGCAAGCCGAGCTACGCGTCCAATCCACATGTTCGAGTTTATGAAAGCTTACTGATGTTTGGCACGACATATTATGAGATGTAGTTGACTAGGCGACGGCGAGTTGACGCCCCGTGGTCAATGAGTGGATGACACACAAAGACTTTTAATTAAACTGAGGTAAACCAGCCCTACTCCGAGAAATTAACATTTTTATGCAATTTTCGAACTAAAACATCGACAATATTACATTACACACAAACTAAAAATATTTACGTAAGGTCGGCCATACATCTTCGAACTTCTCTGAAACAATAAAGCTGAAGTCTTAACTGAAAAAACACTCATACATTCTCCGATCTAACCGGCTACGCTTCAGTTCGGCGTGTTAGCCGTCAATGGCAGACGTGCGTACCACATTGAACTGAGAAGTGAGCTATATTATATGGATTTGTTTTAGCATTAGAGAAAAAGGAAAGTAAGTCTCGGTATTGGGTAAAAGATTGGCTCGGAAAAAAGCAAACATATTAATTCATTGAACGAATTGAAGGTTACGAGTATTACCTTAAAGGTTGGCATAATTACTTGAAAATGAATGAAGGTCTGCAGTAACTTTCATTTCTCCAATGATACAAAACTAAAACGTTAGGATGACGTCACCTTCGTAATCGTAGCGAGTTCTCGATAGTTTGCAAAATGCACTTCGTGCTGTGACTCTCGTAATCGTATAGTAAACTGTTACGTTTACTTTATGAATCTGTCGAAATTTCATACTCGCTCTACAAATCCGTTTGAAATATTTCTTACAAACCGTCAGATCGTCGCATCAATCAATCGGAACTGAGGAAACACTCATACACTTTCAGATATTTCGTCCATTCAGATAAATCTATAAATCAATCTATAAATCTATAATCAAATAAATATAGAGACATGGCAAGGGTAGAACATTCAAGGACTAAAAATTGGTCTACATGTTTGATCAGGCGTAGCATCATAAATACATGTATATACATTTTTCACGTATACATTTTTTTTTGAGTAAGAAAGACCTTATAAGACTAGGCGGAATTTCCCCAGATATTAAGTCGGTAACGCAGAAAATACTCTATATAAGTAAAGTAAGTAGCGAGTCCCGAGTTTTTCGTAGTTTATGCAATGATTCAGTAACCTCTCACTTTGGTTCCGCTTTGCTAATTGGTAGAAAAAATTTTTACTACACACAGCGTAAAGTTGTAATTTTATTACAGTTAATTTAAGTTTTGTACACGCCGAATGAAAACACACATAACGTTATTAATATATAAAGCTAAATATACACACATCAAGTGTCTAGGGATCAAGTACATTTTTAACTATAAAAAATTATCTAATTAATATTTATCAAGTCTAGTCTTCCAGACTGGCTTCTTACTTTAATTTCTATGTTTAAGTTAACAACTTATCCCTATATTTTGTAAAAATTGAGAAAAATTACAATTTTTGCAAATTGTGGGAAATTAACCTAAGTTAATGTCATCAATTAAATGGCAAAAAAGGCAAAAATGAGGATTTTTTAAATGTTTATTGTAAAGATAAAAAAATTAATAATCTGTGTTTCCACCATTGACACCAATTACACAATCACAGCGATTTGGCATGCTTAAAATCAGTTCATCAAAGTCACTTTGTGGCGGCTACGGTAATCAAGAAAACTCAGGAGCACACAAACACAAATTTATTTCGGGGATACCACACAGGGTCGGGGTTGATCGCCCGTCTAAGGTCCTTGCCTCGCAGTGCAGCACTTCCCTGAATGTCCGCGGTAGGTAGATGATCCGATGCCGGAAGTTAGTGATGCGGCTGGAGTCGCGCGGTTCAGCAATATACACCCGACAGAGCAGGTGTCGGGGCACTACTGAACCCGTACTAAGGAACCCAATAAAGTGAGGTGATAATTATAATAAATGTTTCCACGTAATTACGTACGCTGGAGAACGAAGAAAATAACGATCAATATATTACGTATTGATTATTACTTTTAAATATTCTTATCAAAACAAACAAAGCGACAATAACAATTTTTGAGCGCCGTCAATGCATTCAGTTTGTGTCGTGCGGAATTGCAACAACAATGGCGGTAGAATGACTAAGTACCTAAGCGCATAGCGAGCGAGAAGAAGTACTGTCGCACAGATTACTCGTATTTTAGTTTTTCAACGTAGAGACAAATTTATTCTATAATAATTCTATAATTATTTAAAACAATTTTTAAATTGACCTAACTAAGATCGGAACCTGAGGTCCCAGCTTGGAAGGTAGATACACTACCACCGCGCAAAAATGGTGACAAAACAAGAAATATAGACAACAAATAATCAAAAACATGAATCCCTTCCCTGTGTTTTATAAATGTCTTTTAATTGGTTCCATTACGCTCATAATAAGTAACAAAAGGACTCATGGCATAATGGCGCTACTGAGGTTGATGTGAATGCTGAGGTTAAGTAATACTGTACACTGCTATTAACCGTCTTTGTACTTGAGAAGGCACATTTAACCTTGAATTGGGATGGTTATTAAACATGGATTCTTAGGTGCAGGTCTAAAACTAACTTTAAGAGTGCTTGTTTCTTCCAGTTAGTGCAAATGATGAAGTAACTTGAGCACTGCACGTGTTTCTGTAATCCTAGTAAAATATTGAAACCGTCTGTGCCCATCGAGGTATAGATAATATTATGTATATTGAAAATAGTTTTACGTGATTGATTTCTGAATGTTTCTTGTATTCGTAATTTGGAAAAGCTTGATTTTATAATTACATGGTTGCCATCTACATTAAATTTTTCAAAAAAGTAAATCAGTAAAATATTAAAAACTAACTCAAAAACAAATACCTACTAAAAATGGTAGCAAAATCAATTTTTGACGTCACTTTAATGTGTAAGTGTAATAAAATATAAATATAGTAACGAACGCAGAACTTGTTCTTGCTTTAATGAACTCGAAATATTTTATAGCATTATTATTCGTGTGTGGGTGAGCCGCCTACATATCGTACCTTCGTAGGCTGTTAATCTTCCATACATATAACAATTTCTGGATTCTCCTGCAGTTTGTTTAACAGCGTGATATCCACACCACAGTTACAAGTCTAATAATTAAGTAGGTTATACAACTGATGTCGGGACTTTCTTCTGTACGTGTAAAAGGAACTGCCTAACTTATTGACTGTTTTCAACAAATAGTAGTATAAAGTTACTTGCACTGTGTCCACAAATTTAAAATTTTACACAAGGGTTCCTTGTAGCATAAGTAAGAATATAAATGTAGTTTTTAAAGATTCAATTTCTGTGGGGTTGAAAAAAGGCGTCATTAAAACGGAAAATTAAAAACGCGTTCAATGACCTATTACATTACATATTTATCTATAGTCTATCAAACAATTAAACACGTATTTAACTGATTTTAAAATATCAACCACATAGTTAATAGCGATATCAAAATTAGTACCGTCAACTAAGACATCTTTCCCATACATTGTTATCTTTACCTACCACTGACTTGTCATGAAAAACCGTTTTTATCATAAAATGCAATTTGTAGATATTTCATAGACACGATGGTAGTTTTGTAATGAGCCAATGGTCACGCATCTTTTTTATGCTGGCAACACTATCAGTTATCAAGTTATTAACGTTTGTTGATAATCGCGGGACACTTGTCGCTACAGAGTTTGTTAAAATTTTCATTGTGCTTGTGAAGTGACTAGGTGGAGGTAAGTAGAATTTATTAAATAAAACATCCCTAAGAAGACGTGAACTGTTATTATGGCCGTTACTAAACAATTTTAAGAGAAATTTGCATAGGTAATGGTAGGTGAATTTAGGTAAAGTTGCCACAGTTTGAATAGTAGCATCTTTACCAGTAGCTAGGGTTGCCTTTATCTTTTACCCGATCGCATACATAAACGAGGGTGTGGTTTTATTAATTTACTTTTAAAAAAAACTATGGGCTAATTACGACTCATATATAATATACTTAATCTTCTGATAATATTAATGTACCTAGGTTTCAATGCATTCGGTGGTGGCAACTGTGTTTTTTTATTTCAGGTGAATTAAATATGGCTCATCCTAATCCTAAAAAACGGAACCGAAGAAGAATAGGAACTAGAGCCTATAAAAATTATTCTGAATAGATGCTATCCCTTGCAGTGGAAATGGTTCATAACAAAATGTGTCATCTTACGATGGAGAGAAACAATTCGGAATACCACGCCGTACAATAGGAAAAAAGCCAAAAAATGTACATACCAACAAACCTGGTCCACGGTACCGATTTACAGAGGAAGAAAAGTTACAATTCGTAAAAGTTCTTATTGTTGCATCTGAATTTGAATATTCACTAAACCAGTTAGATTTTCGCATTGTTGTATTTGATTATCTTAAAAAAACAATAAAGCTCACATCTTTAATGGCAATCCTTCAGGTTGCTGGTGGGTCAAGAACTTTTTGATAAGACACCATGATAAACTTACTGAAAGGTCTAAACAAAACATTAAAAAATCTAGAGCAGAAAAACCCTTCAAGATTTTCAAATATATTTTGGAAATTTTATGTGCTCTATTGAAGATTTACCGGTAAGCTATTACTAAATTACGACGAGACGAATCTTAATGACGACCCAGGAGCAGTCAAATGCAAATTTCGCCGAGGAATCAAATATCCGGAAATTATTGTCAACTACTCAAAAGGTTGTATTTCTGTAATGTTCTCAGGAACAGTCAGTGGCAAACTTTTAGCTCCATACATCTTCTATAAATCTGAGAAAATGTGGACACAATGCTGTGATGGAGGTCCAAAAGCGCGTTATAATCGAACAAAAAGTGGCTGGTTAGACTCCGCTATGTTCATAGATTGGTTCACAAAGATAGTAATACCGCGGGCTTAACATCTGAAAGGACCAAAGTTAGTTATGGGAGACAACTTTTCAAGCCACATCAACATTGATGTGGTAGAACTTTGCGAGTGTCACAACATTAGATTCATATTATTACCACCCAATTCAACGCAATTAACCTAGCCCTCGACGTAGCATTTTTTGGCCCATTAAAACGAACGTGGAAAAATATCATTATGACATACAAAATTGAGAGTCCAGAGCAGGCGTCTCTCAATAAAATCCACTTTCTTCTACTTTTAAAACAATTAATTGAAGACACAAATTTAAATAAAACCGATAACTTGATCAGCGGATTCAGAACAACGGGCATATTTCCACATAATCCATAGAAAGTGTACTCAAAAGTACCGGAATATTGTGAAAATATTACTCATGACGTAAATAAGTCCTTGCTTGACTATTTAAAAGAGAATCGGAATCCCATAAGACGAAATACAATTAAAAAGTTAATGACTCGGCCTGGAAATCCATAACAAGCTCGGACATAAACAAAGAAGTCACTAAACATAATTCACTGAAAAAACTGGCGGGGAATTTTATATTTTGACGTCAAATTTAAATACAAACTGGAATAGGTAATAAGTTTAATTGTAAATTTGCTCAGAAGTAAACACCCACTAATATTTAAACGTGTCATTTTAATGTTAATTAATATGAAATACCTACACAAACAAACATGCATATTTACAAGCAAGTATAATACAACTTACAATTACTATGATGGCATGGGTTACAATTTACTATGATGGTATGGTATGATAATAATGTGTAAGAGAATGGTATTCAAATTGAATTACAAATTATTGAGATCGCAAAAATAAATAATTTATCATTATAACAAGTTTATCGCATTTATATATTTTACATTGAAATTTTTTCTCACAATACAAAACTTTTGTTATAATACTAAAGTATTTACATATATCTTTAGTTATATTAGGCTGTAAGGTTTCCATAATAAATAAAATAAAATACACAAAGCGTACATTTTACTTACGTTTTTTGAACTGATGGCAGCCCTGGTGACAAAATAAATTAGTATGAAAATTTCTATAGAATCCGTGTTATATTTACCTAGCGGTCTGTATTGTCAGTATATAGCTCTTTTATTTATATTACCTATATATCGTCATAAAGAACGGAAAGAGGAATGATATCTTTACCAATTTCAGCTTTACAGACTTTATTTTATGGAGAAATACCGTACAGGTAAGGTTGCCATTTTTGTGGTTTATTTCTCCATATTTTTAGTGCTATTTCAATGGTTTTACTGATATTTTTCAAGCTACAAAAAAGTACTACATTCAGCAATTAAAAATCATAGCTTAATCCTAAATGGTTTTATTTTTGATTTATTAGGTTTTTCCTTCAAAATTATGGTAAAAATGCCGTCGTGGTTGAGGTATGAGATGATTAAATTATATATATTGCCGAAGTAATGGATAACAGCTAATTTTATTGCACTGTTATTGTTATATTAAAAAATATTATAATTTAAACAACAGGTAAATAATTAGTGTCCAACGATAAATAATTAAATAATTACTGTAGATAATGAAGTAATAAATAGCAGTCAATCTGTTAGGATATGGATTAGATATAATTATTTACTCTAATATCTATTTAAACTTACTGAACTTTATTTAATATAGAATTTATAATTGCGTCTTTCATTAACGCTCGAACTAAGCAAAATATAAGCAAAGTTTGTTCACAAAACCGATGATTTGGCGAAAACTTTAGTTTTAGCAAAGTAGACATACCTGAACAAACTTTAGACTTAAATCGGTAAAACATCACCTAACTTTGTATTTTCTACACACAAAGTATTTTAAGATTAGGTAAAGCGTTCCAGGAAAACGAAGCTTGACATAAAGAATTGTATTTATCTTGACGACATTTTGTTTGAACATGCCGTTTTTGTAAGCTGATTATTATTAACTGGTTGATAAATAACAGAGCCGGATTTTGGCGGATGTTTCGTTGCTAATAATTTCCCTTTCCAATGAACGCAGCCTCCATGATAAAATAGAACCGCATGATTTATAGCAATTAGAATTAGTTGAATCAGTTACTTTCCTTGGTTTTAGAGCACATACATAATAAGTTACAATGGGCGGAGCATACGGTACTTCTACTAATAAGCTCATTTCGGTTATATGTACGCAATTAAACATATTAGACAGTTATCTTGCTATTCTTATACATACATATAATGCATATGCATACATTGAAAGTATAATGCATACAGTGCATATTAGAAAAAATAGTAATAATAATGCGCCAGACAATACACACCAATCATCTGATCTCAAACTAGGGTATTCCCTGTGCTATGAGAACCAGACGACGACTACTGGGGCCGTCTCTCAGTACATCCAGACCCGAGACAATCTATAAAAGTTCGTTTCCTAAATTGACCTGACCGGGAATCGAACCTGGAACCTTCCGCGCTTGGCTGCAACATCTAAACCACTACGCCATCGAGATCGTCTAAATATAGACGACGACGAAATTCGTCGAAATATAGATACGTTTGAAAGAAAGGAAATTGTTATGGCACAGATTAATTAGTTACTAGCGTAAATTAAGGATATCATGGTCATGTTAGACGTGTTGTTCCCAAATTTAAAATACAAAAGTCTTATGGGTCGCTTATGAGTAACCGCGTCCGTGGATGTAATAAGGCTCCTCAAGAAGTCACTCAATTAGCAGAAAAGAGATTAAATGTTTACGCTCTGTCCTCTCTGCCTAGCATTTAGGAATATGGTGTGAAAATAAATATAAATAGATATATGTATGTGTACGTGTATGTCGTATATAGTGAGACAGGGTTGTACGACAGTGTTCTTGTAAATATGAAGAAAAGAATGGTTAGATAGTTCGGACAAGTGGAAAGAATGAGTGATGAAAGACTGACGAAGAAGGTCTACAGAGCGAAAGTGACTGGTAAAAGAAGCCCAGGAAAACATAAGCTGACTTATGAAGATCAAATAGCCAGCGGCGCAAATGTGTAAGGAGAATGATGAGATTTGAGTACGCGAAAAAGTATGTAAGGACCGCGGCGCTTTGGCGCTCCGTCCTGTCTGACTACCCTGTTAGGGATACAGCGTGAAGATAGGTTATGTTATGTATTATATATAGTATATCGTACACTGATTAATAAATAATACTATGAAGTAAACGATTTCATCGCAGACTATGGTGGTGAAAAAACTATAGGTACATGATTAAAATCTTGGTGGCTCTGTTCAATTCAACTTTTTTTTCCGGATCGATGACAGGTTTGACTTTTAAAAATACCTTGTAATGTGGTTCATTTGAATAAAAATTATGTAACTGAGTTTCATGCGATGTATGTATGATTCATATTGATGTTACTCTTTATATAACTTTTTCGTAGTTTTATAAAATAGAAATAATTTTCCATAGCCTGAAGTGACGCCCAATTCTCAGACCTCTGGAATCGAATATAAGCATTTCAGTGAAGAAAAAGGTGCAAAACATCTCTTTACTTGTTTGTTTTATCCGCGCTGAAGCGTAAACATCGTTTGTCTCCGAGCCTCAGGCCGTTCGTAGGGCTTTAAAATTAGCGGGAAAGTGTTCTAAGATCTGGATTATCTGAATAATGTTAGTACGTTTTCACAAATGTATTATAAACTAGTCTGTTTACTCAGCTGACGTCTCAATTTCATTGTTTAATAAATACTGCACCTTAGTAACCTTTTTTATATAATAAATTGATTTTATTTTTGCTGTACTTGTACCATTTTCGTAAAATGGACAAAAAACTGATTTCGTTCTACAAAAAATTTAATGTAGCGGGTCCTAAAATGTTGTCTATAGACAATTATAGAAAGCTGAACTTCAAGTGAGACATTTTATTTATCAGATACACCTTTAGTTTAGGGGCCAAACAGGAACAGAGAGCTAGGACCGTAATGATGTTTATTTTAGAAATAATTTAAAACAATCCGTGAACGCTCTAATGAACCGACGCCCGCTGAGCGGCGTATAATAAACGCCTTTTGTTATAACTTAGATAACGTTGTACAACATTAAGCACCGTTTAAGCGTTTTGTTCTTGTAGTAGTAGGTAACCTTCTTGCTTTATGTTGCTATGTCTAAAGAATTTTATCGTGTTTAATAAATGTTTATGCTTCACATATACTTGTTGTTGTAAAAAAATATATACATGCAATATTATTACAATTTCGATATAAATTTACTTACAAACAACGAAACTTTCATGCAAGTGTATAGATTATGTTTTTCTATATTTAAAGCTATTTCTATTTCTTTAACAAATCGATAAAGAAAGGTTAATTAATATTCGTTAATTAGGTAGATATAATATATTTACTGATATCTTTACATTTGTAATGGAACAAATACGTTATTATTATATGTTATGTTATAATTATATTATTATATAAAATAAATCGCAAAGAAATGTCTTAAGAAAAATAAATACCTACTTTCATATTTATTAATGTAATAAAGTATCGATAAATATTGTGAAAAGCATTGATTTTTAATATATTTGAAAAAGAGTTAATAAATTATAAAAAAAACTTTTAAGGAATTTTTAAGTTAGTGTAATTCAAAATTCGAATAATTTAAATGTTTCTTTATTTGCTCATCACTCTACTTTTACAATTTAATTTTTGATAACGACGACTGTCCTGAAGCGTCTACCCATTTGCAGGTTGTTGACTCAGAAAGTTAAATATCGTATAACGGCCCATCAAAATCGGTGTTGCAGTTTATACTTGACGATTATACAGACAAACGCATAAAACGTTTACAATTTAAATTATAATATGTGTTGATCGACAATCTTCAAAAATGTAAAAAAAAAATTAACTCCCGATTTGCATTACAATGAACCATAAAGAATAATATTCACTATTCTTTCTAAAGCACAACTCTCATTACCTATAAAGGCAATTAGGTTAATATGTCGAGAGAGAAAAATTGCAATTTAATTTTTAATAACGACGAAAAAGAAAATGATTAATTGTTCACTGTAGTTCGTTGGGGATACGGCGTGAAGAAATGTATGTATGTATGTTCACTGTAAGAAAAGCTCGACTAATATTTAAGAAATTAATGTTAAATTAAGGCCTAAAGTAATTACAATAAAAATTTGCTTATAAGTTAACTATCAATTTTATACGATTTATACACATGAGTAGTATATTGACACGAGTCTAGTTAACGAATGAAAGATAGCGTGATACTACTGGTTATCTGGCTAAGGTAAGCTAATGCTTACTGGTTTAAAATATATTCTCGAGTTTTCTTTTCCTCTACTTCTTTTTCTTTTTTTTTCTTGCTTATGGCGTGGCGCACGGTTTAGCGCATTCGCCAATGTCACGTATTGCGGTATTGTATTAATAAAGTAGAATCGTTATCGAAAAACACCTCCAGTAAAGTGATAGTAGACTTTATTGAAGTTTTATAGGACTTCTTGGAAAAGCGCGAGAATTTCAGCTACAGAACTTTAAAACACAATATACTATCACTTTTGTTAGTACAAAAGTTTTATAGTTAAAACTCCCAAAAATGTAAAAAATAGAAAATCTAAATAAAATGACAACCTCATTTCTCCCGTTCCCGCCAAGAAGTTCATTTATTTTTCTTCATGGCATGGCGCACAGATTAGCACATTTGGCAATGTCACGTATTAATGTAGAATCGCTGATGAGTTAAACAGCTAGGCAATGCATGCAATGCACACGTTACATCACAGTATTGTTATAATTCAGGACGAACACAAGAAGCATGTTCGAAGCAAATTCGTTTTTTCTTATTTTCGTAAACTCCTCCCGTAAACTGATAGTAGTAGCAAAAAATAGAAAATCTAAATAAAATGACTACCTCACTTCTCCCGTTCCCGCCTAAAAGTCCAAATAGTAGTAGTACGATTCTACCTCAGGACGGAAGGTAAAGGGATCTTAGTCCGTACGATTAACGTGTTCAGTAATAAATAGATAAATTCTTTATATTATTTCATCAAAATTTCGACGTAATACAATTTAGATGTTTCTTGGAGTTGTAGGTGACAAATACATTAAGGCAGTCTTTTTAATAGGATCCGCTGAGGCAGACTAAGCCACTGAAAAAAATTCAAAATCGCTATGTTAACAAGCACTTATTTCAACAATTTCACATAACAGCTAAACCGCTTAGATACTTGGGACGCAAAACTACGCTAATTTTACATCACGATATCCACTAGAAGCCATTTGCAAATAATTAAAATAAACGCCCAACCGCTCCCCATAAAATCCCGCCATAACTCCCCAAAAAGTCCAATTTATTATTTCGTTCATTTTTTTTTGGACAATTCTGCCTTGAGAGGGAAGGCAAATGCCCATAACTGCCGACGTCTTCAGTAATAAAATGATATATTCTTCATGTCATTTCTTTAAAATGTCGACTTACTACATTTTAGTGTTTCTTGGAGTTTCTGGCAACAAATATATTGAGCCAGTCTTTCTAAAAGGATCTGCTGAGGCAGACTAACGACTAAAAAAATCACAACAACACTACTAAATAAGCTCTTATTTTAACAATTTCACATAACAGCACAACAGCGTAGATACATAGGACTCAAAACTACGCCAATTTTATATCGCAATATCCACAAGAAACCATTTGAAAATAATTAAAATAAACGCCTAACCGCTCCCCATAAAATTCCGCTAAAACCTCATTATTTTATTCATTTTTTTAGGATGGTTCTCCCTTAGGAGGGAAGGTAAAGGATTCTGTGCCCATATAACCAATGTCTCCAGTGGTAAATAGACAAATTCTTTATATTATTTCATGAAAATGTCGGCGTAATCCATTTTAATTGTTTCTTGGAGTTTCTGCCGATAAATATATTGGGGCAGCCTTTCTAGTTGGATCCGCCGAGGCGGACTAAGCCACTAAAAAATCCCAACATCACAGTACTAAATAAGCATTTATTTTAACAATTTCACATACAGTACAACAGCATTATTTTAAGAAACAATTTTATAATTCATTTTCTAAATCAGAATAAAAGTTATTATTAACTATAAAATTTAAAATGTAATAAAAATAGTTGTACAATTCATAGTTATAAACTTCGAGGTATATTTTGCAAGTAGGTATTTATTAGATTTCCTTTTGTAATTTGCGAGTGGATGTTAATCAATAATTTATATATACAAAGCCCATAGGATTAATCAGGGAAATTAACATGTACTTATTATTCAAATAAACTGGTGAAGGGACTGTCAAACCTTTCTTTTATTTCACAACCGGAATCGTTTGAATTAATACAGTTAAGGCGCTCTTATATAAAGTTATACTGTAATTCTCTCCATAATGAAATAATGAAATAAAACATACAAACTACCTAAATACAAACAACCTAAGAACCCAAAAATCTCATGCATGTCATACAAAAACATACATAGATACATACATAGCTTCACGCTGTATCCCTAACGGGGTAATCAGAGCAGACTGAGCGCCAAGAGTCGCGGTCCTTACATACCTCTTTCTTTTCCTCAAATCTCATCATTCTTCTTACACATTTCCGCCTAGGTATGCGAATGCTTTTGACAAACAATAACAATTTAGAAATAACATACATATAAACCAGCCAACGTTACGATGTATTTAATATGTAATTAAACTGTAAGTGAAATTAGTATGCACTAAAAAATGTGGTACAAGCTGACATGAATTACACTGACAGTGCGAGGTTGCCATACTTACTACAGCTTACTGTTTTACTCGTGGTTACGCGCAATGAGATAGAAAGAGACAGAAAAAATCGTTTGAGACACGGTGGTAAGAGCGGCAACTTATTATGGTTCCGTCCATTTATGTTTCTTGGTCCGAGGTTCAAACAGTCGCACAAAGTAGAGATTATCGCTAAGAAGTTTTAAAAAGTTACCAACAAATAATTACTGACAGTTTGACTGAATTAGTTTCAAACTGTAAATTTTCTGTGATTTGTGAGCTGTGAGCTGTTTCGAGTCTGTGGAGTGCCTGTTAAGTGAAAAAAGCGTTTGTTTCATATTTACGGTCGAATTTCGACCACTGTGCGACCACTAGTTAATATATAAGTGAAAAAATGAAATGGTATAATAATATTCAGGGATGAGAATCTTTTGAAGAAACAAACAGCTTTTATTCCTTATATAGATAAGCTTTTGTCCGTGGTTTCATAAACGTGGAATTTTCTGGGACAAAAATATACTGTATTTATCGGTTGAGTAGTTGAAGCGTAAAAGTGGAACAGCGAAAGACTTTGTAGATACGGGATTCCGATAAGAATTTCCGTCACGTTGAACAAACCCTATACTGGAAAATCGAGATTTTCACAGGCTAGTTACCATATTATATTACGTTTAGAACCAACTGTTATGTGTTACGCATTATTTGGTCTATACCATAACCACGATGCGGGAATGGCGGTCGATGCTTCCTAAAGTAAAGTATGGACAAAGTTATTTTTATACCATAGTGTATGTAATTATGAGAGCATAGTGCGTATGCAAGCGCCTGAAACATTGCGGACAATCACAGTGCGCGTTGTGAGCTTGTACAAAGCAGCGGTAACAAGTAATTTTGATCTGTAACCGATATGACCAGCGCGAAATACTTTAGATCACTGCTTCCCAAACTTATTTTGTCTACTGAGTCGAGAGCTCATGCAGTCGTTGTCTAGAATGCCTCCTAGCTAAATGAAATTGCAAATCACCCTCCCAGGCCTCTACACAACGCCCCCATTTTTTTTCTGGGTCTCTTACCGCCCCCCTTTAGGCCTGCAGCGCCCACAAGGGGGCGTTATCGCCCACTTTGGCAATGGCTGCTTTAGATAGTCAAAACTATCGTCAGCAGCATATCCGCGTTATTATCTGTTGTGATTATGATATATTATGTAACGTTTGAAAAATCTACATATTACTTACTAGCGACCCACCCCGGCTTCGCACAGGTAAACATTTTTTGAAAATAAAATGCAGCCCATGTTACTCTCTGATAATGTAGCTTTCTAAAGGTGTAAGAATTTTTGAAATCGGTTTAGTAGTTTTTGACTTTATCCATTACATACAAACAAACAAATTCTACCTCTTTTTTTGTTTTTTTTTTGTTATTTCAGGTCTGGATATACCTTAAATAACGGATGGCTAACACGTATTCCGCAGTTACTTGCAACCCATTGGCTTTCATCTTGTGGTACGCGAAGCTGAGTCAAATGAACCATAACGTTAACTTTTATTCACCAAAAACTAATACTTGTAATTAGGCTACTACTACTAATAAAAAATAATAAAAAAATTTAAAAAACAACCTTTCGTTAAAATGCACAAAAAAGAAAAAATAAACCAAGGAGTTCATAAAATCCATAATGTTGTGTAAACCCCAAACTCTCAAAAAGAAGTGTCACCAGCAAAAGTATGATAGATAGACACATACTATCTATAATGAGTATATTCATTTTCTTATGCGATTTCAACGCTTGTTGCTTTATTTCCTCAACATACCCCTTAACCACTTTTATTTTAACGGGTAGGATAAGAAAATGTGGATTTGGGGTTTATGGTCGTAAGTTTAGAGGAAGATACAAACATACATGTGAAGTTAAATAAAAAGCTTGTAAAAACGAACTATAACGTGCGGTGCGGCCCGGTGCGAATTGTTATTTTTAAAATTTGTGGCTTCTACTTTTAGCCACATGTGCATATTCTAAATCATATCCCACACATCGTCACGTTATAGATAAAATAATAAATTATGTCGCCAAGATGTTCCTAGTCATCTAATGGAAAACTGTAACACTTAAATCCCTTTGGGGAATCCCGTTAAGGAAAAAAAACTTAACGTCAAGAGTCATGACTGAGTAACATAAGAGTTAGAGAACTGGCGAAGTTGTTCAAAGTAGTTACATACTTTAATTCTGTTTCAAAGTTGGCACGTGCCAAGCATTCCTACCCAGTGAATAGTGATCGAGATGTATTCTAGTTACTGTAAAATTTGAATAGGTGCTTATAAGATTTACCAAAAATAGATGAAAGATTTAAAGTTTAGTCATTCCGTTAAAAGTTTTCAGGGTGGAATTATTTTATAACATTTGTTCATTGTTTTCTGATATATTTATGGCGTGTGTTCAACTTGTGATTAATTACTAATATAAAAAATTTGACGTGCTAAAACGTACATTTACAGATATAAATTCGTAAACGCATAATTTTATTTTCAGGTTGTGTTCTGGGGACAGGAAGAGTTCCAAAATTTTGTTTGTTTAGGTAATCGTTGAAGGTATCATGTGAAATATCGAAAAGTAAATAACAAACTAAAAAACCAAGCCAAAAACATATTTTAATGTTTTTAACTGACTTCAAAAAAAGAAGGAAGTTCTCAATTCGTCTGTGTTGTTTTTTTTTGTATGTTTGTTACCTCATAATTCCGTCATTTATGAACCGATTTCTAAAATTCTTTTTTCGTTTGGTAGGTAATACTTCAGAAGTGGTCTCATTTAAATTTCACCGATATTGAAGCTTGGACTTCGAAGATACACTAGATCACACGACCTGGTTATAACCTTTATTTATATTGACGATTCTCTTGTATATCATTGCGCTCCAGAATTAGAATGAAGTTAATTGCAGACCTGCCTTAGATATTTATTTAGGTCAAGACCACTCAAAGGGGAAAAATAAAAATTTTTAATTAAGAAAAAATTAAACCGCCTTCAAAAAAAACACTGAAAAGTATAAAATAATTATCCTTTACTAATCAAAACTCAAGTACAATTAAAATAACTTTATAAACACGATACACGAACCTATATAATTAAATTTGACAGTTATTGAAGTCGGTGCCAAATCAATGTGCAACAACGTAAAGTCTACTAGTGTGGTGGGCTTGGCACCGACTTCAGTAACTATCAAGTTTAATTATATAGGTTCGTGTATCGTGTTTATAAAGTTATTTTAATTGTACTTGAGTTTTGATTAGTAAAGGATAGTTATTTTATACTTTTCAGTGTTTTTTTTGAAGGCGGATTAATTTTTTTTTTTCTGTCAACGTATTGTAACAAATATTCAAGCTTTTACATTTTTTGATATGCTCTATCCCCACCTCTATTGTTGTTAATAAATGAATACGTTATAATAATAATAACGATTATTTTATTTTAAATTTGTTGTCAGCCCTTGCATATCTGTGTATGACAACGTGATCACCTACTCACACGGGTAACGGTATCGCCTTATATCAAATGTGTTGCCGAACGGAATGGCTTGTAACAATATGCTTTTAAGCTCAATTCACACCGAGAGTGGAAGCTACCAGCAGCGAAGCGGTAAGAACTTTCAGTGCAAAAATTGGCACAGGATTTTAATCTTTTGTCTCCATTAATATAATACACAGAATCGCTTAATCTAGTTTTAAAGCCGCGAAAGAGCTCTTTTTCTTTAAATAAGTCCATATTCACCATTTTTTCTCCAAGTTTACACACGGGTTATTTTGCTGAATGCAAATTGTAAACTGAACCAAAAAGCTGATTGCTGGCACTCTCGGTGTGAATTAAGCCTCAGCGACATGTGTTAGTGAGTTATCAAAGAACTGTTGTGATGAGGATAGATGTAGGTATGTATAATATTATAGTATAAATTTGATTTCAGATTTCGAACACTATAGTATAATATTATGTCGATGCTTCCTACTCGATATGTCTAATCCTGCCGCGAAGGTTTCATCTTATTTCATCAAACCATCAGTTATTTATTATTCTGAAGAAACTGTTTCATTTCTCAAAGAAATATTATAAATGCTTATTTAAGTTGAATTATCACTGACTTAATTTTCATCAAAATCTGTCCAGTAGTTTTTGTGTGATATATATATATATGGAAGGACAGACACAAGATATGAGAAATTTCTGTTTTGGATTCTACGTCGATGATAATGTTCATCACGATTATCGTTTTAAATGAAACAGTGTGAGGTCTAAATGGGATAACCCATCCTCGGAACGAACATAAGTCACAAACACGCAAAGCGATACTTTTAAAGCTAACGCTTAATCAAGCTTATGACCTTTTTGTGTATAGGGTTAAAAGGCGTATATCGCCAGTAAGCCATTTTATTATTTTGTAACTGAGCGTGGTTTAATTTTAGTGTGTACTTTAAATAAAAGAACGTACTTAATATTAAACCAAAGACCAGCAAGCCGATAGAAGATGTTTGAGTAATTTTGTAATGTATACAAACTTGTTACAATATGGCGGAAAGCGGGACGGTGTGCTATGGTCTGATTGGTCGCATCGAGATTGTACGTTGAGTAACCGAGACCGAATAGGCTATGGCCGTGGTTGTCTTTTAAGTAATATATTGCTGAACTATAAGCAGTCACGCTTGCTTACTGTTCTGTGTATTACAAGCGTAGACGTTATGTTTTGGAAGCCGAAAAAAGGCGTATGCACACTACGATTTATTTACATGCTTGTGCATTCGCAAAAAGCGTGTTTTGAGTACTTGAGGGTATTGAAATTTGTAACTTTTACTGTATCTATTATTTATTTATTCATTTATACTTCATTGTACATAATGTATACGATAGGCGGACTTAATGCCTAATGGCATTCTCTACCAGTGAACCTCAGCTTTACTGTCAGAAAAACAAGTGGCGGTACAATGAAGTCGCCGAAAAATAACTACAATATGCATATACCATATTACATATACATAAGCATACGCATACATATATACATACATACATAAATACACATGCATATATACATATACACAAGGAACCCTCCTTACATATTTATGTATACACACAAGTACACACCCAAGTGCCAAAAAATTGAAAATAATAGTATAATAAATAAGATTACATAAACCCAAGTAAAATACGAAGTGCTTAAAATAAATAATAGCGCGCTTTTTGTATTGATTTGTCATTTGCTTGTATCAATCGTTATGTGGCCTTCATAATACAAACATACACTTTAATTTGAGGAAATGCATTTCTATACTACAGCCAACAGTTATCTGACTCGAAGGACCACTTAAAGGGTCATTTAATTAACTCTCTCAAGTGAAGAAACCACGTAGAAGAGTAATAAAAGTCATTTGATGTACCTGAGGCCACTGTATTAAAGAAAACGTTGTAAAATACCAAGGAGACACGCACACCGCTTGCAAGGCGAAACAGAAGAGGCCTATTTGGTGTTGCCAGTCTACAAGTTACAAATTAGGTATTATTTATTAGCTGTAAACTAGCAACTTCGATATTTCTGAAGCCATTTTCATGTACATTTGGAGAAAAAAAAATTAAACCGACTTGAAAAAAAACTGAAAGGCACAAAATAACTATATATAGAGGTATTAATCAAAACTCAAGTACAAAAATAACTTCTTAAATACGATACAATTATATTTATCCTATTTTTTTTCAATTTTGTCCATAATGTAAACAAATGTGGCGACTATGACAATTATAACATAACTAGAGAAATGGGCTAGTTCGCAGATGATTGACTCAGTATGTCATACTTATTAACTAAATTAACTGTTTACTTATTAACATTTTTATAATTTTTGTCCGTTTGTGTGTTTGTGCTTCATTAAAAGCCATCAACAATTAAATACGGATAATAAACGTCATTATAAGTGTAAAAATTTAATTTTTAAAAGACACTAAAATAAAGTACAGGAGATTATTATCGTTTGCACATCGTAAACAATAATATTCTTCTGCTATTATTCTGTCTTACATTTCGAATGAATTATGTCACTTTGTCACTCAAACATTTTAGAGTAGATATTTATCAGTGACGTGCATAGTTGGCTAGACAAGAAAAAACCCACTAAAATCGCCTCTTCTAATTTATATGTAATAAAAGTTAATGTGATTTTACTAGGATTTTACGTTACATTATTTATTCACTGGAACTACTAAAATATTTCTAAGGTAGCAATGTCGCTACTTGGTATCATATAAAGGTACAACAACAAATAAAAGTCCATTTAATTTAAAATATACCTATTTTCATGTTACCCAGTTATTAATAAATTAAACAGAATTTTGTTCAAAAATGAATGCCGATTAACGCTCATTCACTCGAACTACTTTGAAAAATATTTCAACGGTAGCAAAAATACTATTTGCTATTTTATTGCTACAACAACAAAGAAAAGTCAATTAAAGTCAAAACATACTTATAATAACTCATTAATTAAGTATAATTTTGTTTAAAACCGAATATTGGATAATATTAGTGTATTTGTGAATATTTCATAGTTTCGTGTATATAACAGAAAAGCAATGTTATTAGAGTGCCATGCACTACGTGTAATTTGCGTGTAATACGTCGTTCCAGCGAACGATGAAAAGATAATGAAATTTTGTTTAGTTTCTTGTTTTTTACATTAAGGACAAATATGAAAAAAATAGAATATGTATAATTAAGTTCGACAGTTACTGAAATCGATGCCAAGCCTACCAAACTTGCAGTTGTTGCACTGATTTGGCATCGGACTATTATTTAGTAATTACGTCGTATTTGTAAAGTTTTTTTGGACTTGAGTTTTGATTAGTAAAGTATAGTTATTTTGTGCTTTTCAGTGTTTTATTTTGAATTATTTCCTAAAAAGATTTCATTTGCCCCTTTTGAGTGACCTTGGACTAATTATATATCCAGGGTAGGTCTACACAAATTTGATTTCTAATAATCGATCGGAATTATGTATAGAAAACTCGTCAATATAAATAAACATAAATAATAAATTATTTGTTGTATCTTCATTGTCCAACCTCCAATATAAGAGAAATTTAAAAGGGACCTTTGAACTATATTGAACCCAACGGAAAAAAAATCGTCGAAATGGGTTCATAAACGTAGAAGTTATGCCTGAACATACATAAAAAAATACGTACAGAAGAACGTAGAACCTTCTTCTTTTTGAAGTTGGTTTAAAATCATTATTATCCGTGAAATGATGAAATATTTTATCCTGATTATTACTTACATGTAAATTAGACTACGTTTCTACATAAATTCACAATCTATACATATATACATAAGCAAAGACAAAGCAGTTCGGTACCTTTTCTCTTCAACCTATTTTCTTTCAAATTTTCGTATCTCTTTCTTCTTATTGAACGTATAACCACAAATGAAACAGTTCAAAATAAAGTAACACTTGATTTTATTGTACCTAAACAAATAATAAGTTTCCTGGCTATTGGCTACATAAATTAAGTTGTATCTGTTATATGGGTTTATTTTCTAGTGGTTTTTCGTTAATTCTTGTACCCTCCCCCCTAAATTTTGCAAGTATGGAGTGGAAAATTCTGAGAAAATTACACTCTTGACTGAATCTTGTTCTAAGGTCTAAATAGTTTTTTTTTTATTTATTCAGTTTATTTATATACGAGGTTATTGTCGAAGGGGGTATAAATCCACCAGGGTCAACGTGTCAATGTTGGCTGCAATAATAATAATAATAGTAATAATAAAGCCTTATTTATTTCTTACTTAATATAAGTTTTACATATTTTTTTATATAACAATTTTTAGTATTCTATTTATTACGTAAGTATCACTATTAGTAAATATGTTATAGTCCTTATTCTACTTTGAGCTTATTTGTAAGAACCCCGGTTTGGGTAAAGGCCTCCTCCAATGAGTTCCATTTGTCTCTATCCTGTGCTATTAATTTCCTGTTTGTGCCAGCTGTTCGTTTGATGTCGTCCTCCCAGCGGCTCAGCGGTCTTCCTTTGCTTCTCTTGCCTGACGGTCCATTCCACCAAGTCACTTTCTTTGTCCATCTCTGGTCTATCAGTCTTGCGATATGTCCTGCCCACTTCCATTTGAGCTTTTGTGCGTAACTCAAGGCGTTAGTTGCTTTAGTTATTTCTCGTATCTTGGAGTGTCTTATTTTGTCTAGTTTCTTTATTTTTAACATGCTTCGCTCTAAACCTCTTTGACAGGTATTAATTTTATTTATGGCTTTGGAGGAGAATTTCCACGTCTGGCACCCGTATGTCAAACTTGGTAAAAGACACTTTTGTTTTAATAGCTATTGGTAAGTTACTTTTAAAAATTTCTTTGAGGCTCCAATATTTATTCCAGGTTTGTTGTATTCTTCTTTCTATTTCTAGCATGTTGCTATTTCTGTCTAAACTTATTATTTTCCCTAGATAAATGTATTTTTCCACATATTCCAATAGTTCTCCTTCAATTATTATTGGTTTTTGCCATCTATTTGTCATTATTTTAGTCTTTGATAAGTTCATGTCCAGTCCAACCTTAGTACTTTCTTTATGTAAGGATTTAATCATGTGTTGCATCTCGTTGCCTGTTTCTGACAGCAGTACCAGGTCATCTGCAAACCTCAGATGGCTTAGGTAGGCGCCTTGTATATATAGTCCTGATTTACTCCAGTCAATCTTTTTAATAATACTTTCAAGGATGGTTACAAATAGTGTTGGTGAGAGCGGATCTCCTGGTCTTACTCCTTTTTCTATATGGAAGGGTGTGCCTAAAGATTCGAGTTTTATTCTTCCAATATTGTTGTTGTATATACTTTTGATGATCTTTATGTATCTATCTTCTACTTTTTGCTCTTTTAAGCTTTCCCATATACTTAAGTGTGTCACAGAGTCAAAGGCTTTCCGGTAGTCAATGAAGGTGATATATAGCGGTCTCTGTTGCTCTTGGTACTTCTCTATAATTATTTCTAATGTGTGTATGTGGTCGACTGTAGAGAATCCCTTTCTGAAGCCTGCTTGCTCTACCGGTTGTTTTGCTTCTATTACAGTACTTATCCTTTTATTTATGATGGAGGAGAAAAGTTTGTAGATACTCGGTAACAAACTAATGGGTCTGTAATTACCTATATCTTTTGGATCTCCCTTTTTATATATCAATATTATATTAGCCTCCGACCATTGAGTGGGCGTTATCGAGTTTTTAAGTATGAGATTAAATAGTTCTGCTAGCGGCCCTGCCAAAATTAAGGGAGCTGTTTTTATTGTTTCATTTGTAATATTATCGGATCCAGGGCTTTTTTCTAGTTTTAGCTTTTTTATTGAATCTATTATTTCCGTTTCAGTTATTGGTTCAATAGAGTTACCGCATTCTGTTTCGTTCATACTGTTTGTAATTTCATTCCTTCGTGAGTTGTCACTATATAGGTTTCTGTAAAATTCAGTTGCAGAATTGATTATTTCGGTTCGTTTGCATAGGTTTTTCCCCAGGTCTCTTAGACCTTCTATCCAAGGTCTACAGATTCTAAGTTCTTTGTAGGCTTTTTTTGAACTTCCATTGGTCAAGAGGTATCTCTCTATGGTGTCTAGTCTATACTTTGCATAATCTTTTTTAATATATTTATTGGCTAATTTGTACAGGGCCGAAAGTTCGTTTTTCATTGAACGTGTCTTGTTTTTAGTTTTTTGTAGTTCACTTCTTCTTCTTAATAAGTTTATTGTACGTTCTTGTAGTATTTTATGGCTATTATTGTCTTCTCTCTTTGTTTGGGCAAGGTTCAAGCTTTGCGAAATAGCATTTACTATTTTATCGTAGTTTTTCTGTACTAGTTTGTTTTCTTCACAGGTAGACGGAACAGATAGCACAGATGTTAGGTTTTCCTTGTATTTTGTTATTTTGTTTTTGCTTTTAAGCTGATTTGCTTGTTTGACTGTAAATTTGGTTCTACTTATTTTTTGTTTGGAGAATTTAACTATTGCTCTGATTGGTCGATGGTCTGATGGAAAGTTCAAATTAATTACTTCTATATTTTGGAATAGGCTTGGCTGGTTTGAGAGAATGTAGTCAATCTCGTTTTTATACTGGCCTGTCGGAGATCGCCACGTCCATCTACGGTTTTGTTTTTTCTTGAAACACGTATTTATGATTGTTAACTTATGTTCGAGTGCGAAGTCTACGAGTCTCTGGCCCCTATCGTTCCTATCCCCGTATCCGTATCGTTTCATAATTAAGTATTCTTTCTCTTTAGGAGCTCCGATCTTCGCGTTAAAATCTCCCATTATTATTATGTGCTTATGTGCTGTTTCTAATGCTTTTTCTATTGTTTTGTAAAATTCGTCTATTTCGTACTCGCTTGCTGCATCTGTGGGTGCATATACTTGTATTAAGGATATCTTGGTATCTCCTATATTCATGTTAAGTGAAGCGACTCCTTCCGTTAATCCAATAAAGCTCTCTATGCTGCTTTTTTTATTTATTATGAATCCCACTCCGTGTTTTCCTGGTGTGTGTCCTATGTAGCAGAGTACCAAGCTTTCATATTCTTCTATTTTGTTGCCGAGTCGTCTTACTTCCGAGATTCCAATAATATCATATTTAATTTTATTTAAGTTTTCTTCTAATTCCAATAGACGGTCATATGATGATAAAGTTCTGACATTGTAAGTTAGAATTTTTAATTGATGGCTTTGTTTCGTGTTGTAGTTTCCACTCTTTGGAGGGTTTTGGTCATACTCTTCCACGGTGACCAGCCGGGTTGGAAGATATTTTGTATTCCTTGTATTAGTTTGATTTTTTGTGATATCTACGTGGGAGGAGGGGGCTATTTGCTATGCCTTTTTGTTCTTATTATCTTGGTTATTATTTAATTTTGTTTTTGTTGTACTTGTATTTGTAAGGAAATTTAACATGCTTGGTTTAATAACTCCTTCTGAGATGCTATTGGATCTCGTGATTGTTGAGCCAGACTGTTGTAATTTGTTCTTCTTATTGGTATTTGATTGTGTGAGGCGGCTGTTATCCGGAGATGTTGATAGCATTCTTTTATTGTTGCCTGCTGTATTCTTCTTTCTGTCTAGTATTATAAGTTTATCGTATTTTATTACCGCGTTATTTCCTTTCCCTTTTTCAATATTTAATTGTTCTTGTAGCTCTTTTCTTTTTTGTAATACATATTGCGGAAAATCTTCTTTTATATAATACGAAGTTCCATTCAGGGCTCCTTTCTTCTTTAATATATCTATTTTTATGCCAAGTGTGGAGAATGTAACTGTAATTGTCCTACTTCGTTCACCTTTTCTTCCTATTCTCTTCATTGCTTGTAGATCACTTCGATCGATATCTAAACCGAAGTATTTTTTTATAAATTTGAACATGTTGTTTTCCATATTTGGATATGATGTTTCGGTTTCTTCTATCCCGAAGAAGACTATATTTCTCTGTCTTGCCTGCTTTTCCAGGTAATAAAGTCTTTTTTCTTGGTTTTCTACTTTTATCTTGAGGTTTTCATGTTTTTCTTCTAAAGTTCTGAGCTTTTTCTCCAGTATATTGTTTATATTTTGTGTGACTTGTTCGGTCACCCTGTCACCGCTATGCTGAATAGTAATTTTTTGTTCGTCAAGCTCCTTTTGAATATTTCGTAGTGCTTCCATAACTTCCTCCATGTTAATTGAGCGGCTTGTTGAAAAAGTGTTCAAAAAGATTTCAGGTCGTTTTTTTATTGCACTGATGGTGCCCTCTTGTGACCGTTTCTTGAACTATTGATTTGGCTGCAATATTGCAGATATAATAATTACGGGATACGTTCATTTTGTTGTCCATACAAAAAAATATAACAGAAAAAATGTACAACCCTATCTTTATGTCATATCCAAATGTTTGCTAGCGACGTGAAAACGCTGATATTAGGATTTTCTCCTCACCTTCATTTTTTTTAAACTGAGGTGTTACACTAGAAGTATTGATTTTTGGCGAAGTTGTAAAATGCAAATTTTCCGTTGTCATGGAAACGAACGAAACGAAAATTTCAAATCCCTTTTCAATAATATTGCGCGCACCGAATAGTGTGGGATTTGGCATAGTTTTACTTACATTAATACTGACAATGTCAAGCTCATCATAGTTTGTCATCATGTTAATGTAAACCTCTTAGATCAAACCTTAGGCCAAGTAACACCATTGTCACCTCCTGCTCCTTAGGGGAGCTTGAGGGAGCAAAATAAGCATATTAAGAAAAATTAATATTAAAAAATTCAATTAAAAAATAATTAAGTCAAGACAAAAATTAGTAACATTTATTTAAGAAGAATTAGTCATAATTTAGAAATTAAAATAAGCGGGTCGTGGATCAGGCTGGCGATGAGTTTAGATCTACTGCGGTCACCGTCCTTTCCCGACACCGTACTCCCCTTGTCCTCCTTTTCTGGGTATGGTCGGATGTTGCAAGTCGTACAGCCGCCCTGTAGGTAGATTATTGGTTGGTGACTGATGTTGGTGTTTGCGATATAGATATAAGGGTCAGAGTCCAATCCCAACGGAGTTCTTAAGCACTTAATTGGACAGCACAACAGACATGCACGCACCAACCTCAGTTGCAGAAGACCAGTAGACCACAGCAGACCAACTCAAAGCTATAATTTAGATAGTAATGGGCGCCATTGCGTGTCCTTATGTTGTCCTTTTATTATTGACCAAATTTCTAAATTTTTACCAATGTGGGTGACTAGGAAAGGTCACAATACAACGTTACAACCAACCATGTAACTAAAATACTTAAGATTTACGAGTATTTTGGAAATAATTACTTCATGACCGACACATAAGCTGACATGAATTACATTGTCAGTGCGACGTTGCGACTTACTATAGCTAACTGTTTTACTCGTGGTTACGCTCTATAAGATAGAAAGAGACGCGAATATTCGTTTAACATAGGTGGTAAAAGCGGCAACCTATTATGACTCCGTCCATTATGTGTCTTGGTGCGAGCATCACACAGTCGCCCAGAGTAGAGATAGTCACCAAAGAGTTTATATTATAAGTTTATATTTACATTTACGGTCGAATTTCGACCACCGGGCGACTTCTTCTTATAATTGATATCTAACTTGTTAGAAATTTCAATAACACGACACACTATAAATAATTGGGAATGTTCACTCCATAAACTTTCAAACTTTCGCGTTGCATTATAAAATATATCTTAAACGGGAAATTTAACGCGATTACCTTTTTATTTTGGCTTGACGTTTCGACCGAGTTGCATCGGCCGTGGTCTCAAGCAAACTGTTTTGCTACGAGTTTTGTGTGAGTTTAAATCGCGTTAAATTTCCCGTTTTATGTATATTTTATAATGTTCACTTCGTTGCCATCCCTATGTTAATTTACTTTATTTAACACATTCGAATTATTTCTTTATAACATAACATATCTTCACGCTGTATCCCCAACGGGGTAGTCAGAGAGGACGGAGCGCCAGGAGTCGTGGTCCTTACACACCTCTTTCGCTTCCTCAAATCTCATCTTTCTCTTCACACATTTTCGCCTAGGTATGCGAGTGCTTTTGCTTTATTTCTTTATGTTTACCTTATTTGGCGTTCTATACTTCATAGGGAAAACAGAACCCGTATAAGATCACTCCTGCCTCTGTTCGTTAGTCCCCGTACCAGTCCGTTAGAGCAAATTTTCTCTGAAACTTAACTAAGTAAGAATTTGCAATATTTGACACTCAAAGAAAATTAAGAGAAAGAAAATCTTGTAATGAAACTTAACAACCATTATCTCCCTCCTTATGTCCAAAATTTCGGTACCTAAACCTTTCAAAATATAAGGAATTACAAACCTTTTTTTTTGCTTGAAGTTTGCAGGAAAAATTAGTCTAAGCAATAATTTTATATTTTACTTATTTTTATTAATGGCCCGTTCTGACTTCGCCCGAGTTGAATACATGATATACACGTATAGCCTATGTCCATGGACATAATGTACCTTTCGAATGATGAAAGAATTTTACAAATATAAGCAGTGGTTTCGGAGATTACTCTTAACATTTAAACAAACTTATAAAATCCACCCTCTCTCTCTCTTTGTATGATAATATTAGTACAGATTTATTTATTTAATCTGTTATATCATTTGAGAAGGCAAAAAAAGGACCCCGATGCTTCTGCTTCTCTGACTTCCCCTGACTAGTGAAGATAAATAGGCACTATTTTATAGAAAAAATTGCTCGGAATCTTTTACACGCGAGTCACACCCGCGCTTCACCAAATATTTTAGCGCAAAAATTTTCTTTTCGATGAAATTGAGTTTAGTAACAAACCCTGCTTCAGTTAATACGAACCCTGTTATCATCGGTTATGTAACACCGACCTAGAAACACGTGATTGATGTGACAGTATGGCAATTACCCTTCTCACCTCATATGGATCAGTAAGCTTGTTTTAAGTGTGCGTAGTACAGTGTTGCATACATTTCAATGTAGATATTAGTCTTATGTCCTTCATCAACGACCTAGTTTGAAAAAGCGCTCCCTCAAGTGAACCGAGCGAACTAGTTTGCGAACAATTCGGCTCCTAAATCCTAGTTCAATGTTGTAACGCATACTGTAAGAAAAATAGGGACGGTATGCACTTTGCATTGATCGACACTCCATCTAGTGACAGTGAACCGCGAACTAGAAAAATGAGATGCATTCGTCATGAAGCCACGAAATATACTAAACGATCTCGCTAGATTACTATAATCCGTTATAGACCTAGTATAGTCCGTAAGAATAATATTTTTGAGTCTTTTTAATTAGAACGGACGTCGCGAATTAAAGATATCTATTTCAAAATGTCTTTGTTGTTAGTAATTTGTGTAAAAAACTATTTCATGTACATACTTTAATATACTTTGAGGCGACGAATTGGAAATTTTGACGGCAGGGATCTCAATTTTTTTAAGTAATTACAAAACGTAAGAAAGTAATATTTGTTAACCTGATTCTTCATTTCATTGACAGTTGTGTTACATGATTGGTTAACTCTTGTAACTGAAAAAAATCAAAGAAATCTCTTTTAAAACACTTACACATTTAAACTTATCGGACTAACCGAACTGATTTATGTTTTTAAATTTTCTGTGTAAACACACTCAAAATGCTAGTTGGATTTTTAAAAATTAATTATAGTTTTTAATGTAGACGAAAATAACCGTTTTTTCGTATTTTTCATAAGCTAGCGCGCGTTTGTATGGTGTAAAAGGTTTATTTTAGATTAAATTATTACATACCTATCACTGCGTCAACTTAAGTAAATAAAACTTTAAATTTAATTTATCTTTTTGGCGAAATACATAGAATACTCCTTATTGTACCAGTAAAAGTATATTACAAATATAGGAATAAACTAAGGATATTACAATTTGGACGACCTTATCGCTAAAGCGATCTCTTCCTGGCAACCTTTGGGTAAAGGAATGCTAGACATCGGAGTACATTTACAGTACTCCTTAATATCAAAAATAATAAAAAAAATCAGTTAAATATATAAGTTAAGTACTGATAATAAAATGATCAGTTTACTTAATAATAATTGTTATATATCTCATCTTTCGTGCTAGTTTGAAAGAATGGAAACATAATATATACCCATAAACATTTAATAACATTTTCTGAAAACACTGAACTTATTCATATTCTGTTATGAAGTCAGACTTTATAATAAATGTGTGAATATTTCGAATTTTTAATATATATGATAAAATAATATTGTATTTCCTTCGAAGGTTACAAAGTTATAAGAGTAACATAAAGAAATGTAAAGGGGAGAGTGGGCTATAAGTGCTGTTAAGGTAAATACCAGTAACCAGTAACCTACATTCCCACATGGTTATCCGATGTAAGCAAATGTCAATGGCCGGTCAAGCCTGCGACCCAATGACCCGATGCTCCGCATTTATTGGATCTCTCTTAAAGTTTCAACATAGGTACATCCTGTGTAATATATTTTTATACCATCCTATCCGATCCAAAGATTTATAAATCGATTGCATTTTTCAATAAAAGTAAGATTTAATTACTATTGTAATTTTGTGTTATAATTCCAATGCATGACATACAATAATATTACAAAAATAGTCAGTGTGAGTTATTTGCTGAGTTTACTTTCATTATTCGATAACTAATCATCATTGATTATCGATTAATTTAAAGAAATTAATATTTACTTTAGTAATTCGTTGTCACAAGTGATATACGACCGGTAGTAAGAAACTGAAAAGGTTTCGTAGTAGAAGTCTAAGTACACCACTTGTCTGTGATTGGCTGATTCAAATGTGATGATCAATGACACGTAGGACGGTAAATTTGTTGGCGTTAGTGTCGATTTTGCCACCAAACGTGGATAGAGTTGATTTGTCCGTATGTCACAGCCGACTTATTGCGACATATTTACAGCTACATAGCTGTTTGATAAAGCGATTTAAATCAGTATTGTATGTAAGATAATCCAAACCCAGAAAAAAGACACAACGAACAGATACTAAAGTTATGTATGTCATGCTCTTAACCGGTTTTTTGATATGTCTATTATTACCACTAAAAATAAATTTGAAATTAGATTTGAAATTAGCTTTTTATTAAATGAAAAATATGATTTGAAAAGGCGAAAATTCATTAACATTTCCGACTTTTTCTTATTAGAATATATGTACATGTCATATTACGTGGGACTCGTTACGTAGCAGTTCTTTGGTTTTTGATATGATAATTAATAAATAATATTGCACGATCACCTACTGGATAGACGACCTTATGGCATCCATAATATGGAGTATCTCCGTGCTTCAGTAAACACGTTATAACAAGTAAGCATATGATCCTAGATATTGCTGTATGCTGTAGTCTTACAAATCTTACATCGTATTTTCATCAGATTGATGAGAAAAGAATTTTTTCGGTAAGTCCAAAAGATACTCCCTTCCCCGAGGTTTATGTGTTTATGTGTTATTTTACCCACAAAAACTCATTTGGCGGTGATCCTCAGCATTTCGTCCAGACATTAGATTCTTAAATAATAATAATAATAAATAAATAATATACTCTGACATTTTGACACAGCACCATCTAGTCCCAATGTAAGCAGCACAGCGCTTGTGTTATGGGTACTAGACAACTGATATACTACTTATATACTTTTTTTTTGTAAATAAATACATATTATACATAAACACCCAGACTCGGGACGGGAATCGAACCCGCAACCCCCGTTTACTTCCCAACGCGGTAAGCCGTTGCGCCACGGAGGTCGTCAAAGTAAGTATAGTAAGTATAGTAGGTTTTTGTTATGGCTAAAATGAATAAAATACGTAATTTTGTATATATTAAAACGACAATGCATCCAACACATTGAAACTTTAAAAACTCAGTTCTGAATTCGCTAACTGAATTGGAAATGAGCCTCAGTCGGATCTATTTTGAATACAGGCTTACAGTTACTCGTTTTGGTTATGTAATATGAACATAAATTAAAACTTTGTCCTCTGCTTTTAAATTCTCTACAAAAATGGTAAAATGGAACCCTTACATTTACTGACTTACTCTTGCTGACTTAGTTCGTCTGTCTGTCTGTCACAAATGCTTATTTCTGCAACTATTATTAATGCGATCGACTTGAAATTTGAAATAGTTTTCAATAACGAAAATTTATAACAGTTTTTAATAATGCTTTAATTGTTTCATATTCATTGTGAATGGGCCGAAATGTGAATCAAAATTTTAAAGTGAATTTGTTTAATAATCAAATCTCACCACTCTCCTGACACATTTTCGTTGAGGTATGCGACTACACGCCAAGTTATTGTGAGAAAGTTTCCTGAGAATTAATCTGATCCCGGGAGATCGAATTAACCTGACCCCGGGAAATTCCGGAGACCCCGGGGATCAAATGCGGTAGGACCCCAGCTTGGAAGACAGACATTCTGACAACGCGTCAACGGGCTAGTCAAATCCTTTACAAACTTAGTTATGCGGTCCTATATATGCGAAGCTCAACGCTTTATACCTCTACATGCATTGACTCTTTCAGAGCAGATCACTCTTCCGAATTAAGCACCGCTTGATATACATTAGACATTTTGTTTCATGATACGGAATCCTCAGCGCGAGCCCAGTTCGCATTAGGCCGATTTTTGTATGTGTCATGTATCCAAGGATTACTAATCTAGGCCACGCATCAATGCGTTATTAAATAAATAAAACAAATAATTCAAATCACAACTTTGTTGTTACAATACTATAAAAGAGCGCTTTAATTAAAAGTCTAGATAACTTCAGTAGAAGCTCCAGTGGGACTGTTGGAAGAAAATAAGTACTCGTTTCTACAACGACTTTTAAAGATTTTTTCGAGTTTCGAATTTACAGTAAGTTTAATTCACGAGTTCTTAGAAGAGATTTTAAATCAGTAGCTATAAGAACAAAGTTTAGGTATCATGGGACTGATTTAAGAATAAGCGTTACATTCTATTTTTTTTTTCTAAAAAAATGTATTACCTACTACTCTCCAAAATTTAAAACTCAACGAAAGAAACTTCGAAGTTTACGTTTGTGATTGGACCGTTGTTACTTACTGGCGTATAGACGTACATAAAGCTCGTTGACGCGTGACGATTTTTAATTTATCATTGTCACCTATGAAATGAATGATTCCCTTGAATTATTGCGATATGTAATATCACAATCACATACAGTACACGTAACCATCATTGAAAAACACAGTATTTCTTTGAAATAAATCAGGAATAACTCAAAATAATAAAATCAGTCAACAACGTTCTCCACACCGTGACGACTTGTGACGACCTGTCATTCAAAACGGGTTACAATAGCGTCTCGTTTGCTGTCCCTTTCCTATCGTGCCACTATCATAAACGATTACATTCTCGCTCGCACCCTTTGTATGTCTATACGCCAATATATACTAAGTCTATGACTATAATTTTTGTTTTTATGATTAGTAGTTTCTAAGATTAAACCGCCTTCAAAAAAACACTGAAAAGTATAAAATAACTATCCTTTACTAATCAAAACTCAAGTACAATTAAAATAACTTTATGAATACGATACACATACCTATATCGGTAGTAAACTAATTAATCTGTGCCTATATAATTAAATTTGACAGTTACTTACAGGTGCCAAGCTCACCAAACTAAGACTTTCTGTTGTTGCATATTGATTTGGCACCGACTTCAATAACTGTCAAATTTAATTATATATAGGTATGCGTATCGTATTTATAAAGTTATTTTAATTGTACTTGAGTTTTGATTAGTAAAGGATAGTTTTATATTCTTCAGTGTTTTTTTGAAGGCGGTTTAATTTTTTTTAATAAATTTTTTTTATTTCTCCCTTTTGAGTGATCTTGACCTAAATAAATATCTAGGGCAGATCTGCAAGTAACTTTATTCTAATTCCTGAGCGCAACGATATACAAGAGAATATCGTTGCGCTCCAGATAATAATAAATAAAGATTATAACCAGGTCGTGTTATCTAGTGTATCTTCGTATCGGTGAAATTTAAACGGGACCACCTCTGAAGTATTACCTACCAAACGTAAAAAGAACTTTCGAAATCGGTTCATAAATGACGGAGTTATGAAGTAACAAACATACAAAAAAAAAACAAAAAAAACAACACAGACGAATTGAGAACCTCCTTCTTTTTTTGAAGTTGGTTAAAAATAATGTTGTACGTTGACATGTACGTTTAAGTACAATAAAACGCACTACTCAGGTGATTCCAATAATGTTTCGTTTCGCCAATTTTGTAAAGGAATAAAAAAATGATCAGAACGAAGCCCCCTTCTCATCGAAAGGGAAAAATTAGCGGAATATGAAAAACAAATAGAATAAATTAAAAGAAATTAGCTCACCGTATTAAACATACATTTTATTAATATATAATTTTTACAGTACATATAATAGTGACAGGAGTAGGTACATACTTTAAAGAAACATTTAATATTGCCACGAGAATAATAAGTTATTCTCGTGAATAATAAATTATTCCCGTGTCGATTTTCATGTTATGCAGTTAAAATAGGAAAGACACATATAAAAAAGTTTTTAAGTAATTCACTGTAACTTATACAGGTTACCAGTCTTATTAAAAGGTGTAGCAAAATAAGATTATGTGTTACTATTTGGCGTGGCGGAGAGCGTTAGGGAATAGACGTGTAAAGAACCTATGTTAGGTGCTTATAGACAGTGGATGTACACTATTTTAAAGTTATCATCGGTTCGGAGAATACGTGTACTGAAAATAAGCAGATAGAAACTTAGTCAGGCAGGATATAAACATAATAAACAGATATACTCCGCGTCATGTATAAGTACTTCGAAATTGAAAAGAAATAAGACGACTCGCTTGTAGATTGTAGACTCATCATATCAGATAAGCCGATCGGTCTCGATTTCACTACACCGTACGCTAAGTGATGATTTTAATAGTTAAACGCTTTGCGCCCCAAAGTAAGCTCGAAGATTGTACTGCTGACGCCGCACAATGGGTCGGTAATGTATCTAATACTAAAACTTCACTAACATAGAAACAACTTTTTCCAGACTGTTCTGAAAGGCATCAGACTGACGGCTACGGGCTACTCAAAGAATAATGTAAAATCATTATCAAGAAAAAGACAGCTGAAACTACTTTCTTCAAATTTAATAACTAACTCCATTTCACCTAGTTTTATGATGCATTATATTTTCTAATTATACTACTAAAATAACAACATTAAATTAATCTTAGTCGCGTGAGTTGACATATATGAAATTAATCTTTACGCGTAGTGCGACAAGTACATTTTTGTTTTAATAGATTACAAAACAAACGTGTTTAAAATAGTACGAGGCGCGTATTGTTGTGTGCTAACGCGCGACGTCTGGGTGTCCACAAAAGTCTTACGTAAATAGAGTCATTAAGATAAGAAATAAGAGAGATTAAGTTCATAAAAATACCTTTAATTTGTTGTTATACTTATTATATTCAATGATTATCTATGCGGTGCTAGTGACAAAATTGGACAGTTGTAAGGCCTGGATATGCCCGAAGACGAGTGAAAGTACAATGAATGTAGTGGAAAAGAATGTAAGAAGATGGAATGATTGACTATGAATGTGAACAAAACTAAGATTTAGATGTTTGAAGTGTAAAATATGAATAAATGGAAAATGTTAAGAATGAAACTGTATATCTGGAGAAAACGTTTTCAAGGGATCGAAGATGTGCGGTGTACGTGGAGAGATGGGTAACCACTGGTAATAATGTGAACAGTGCTTTGGCTGCATTAATAGACAGTGTGAATTTATCTAACTCAGTGACAATACACATCCACGATGCGATGCTGGTGCCGAGTTTATTGTAATAACAATTTTAATGTGGCCAGTGTGTTCAACAGAGCATCGACGGATGGTAGCACGATTTTGTGTAAAAAATTTCCTTAATTAAAAAACCGCAATGACATAATTGCTCGCTCTGTTGAACGTGTATGTGAAATGTTGTATACAGAGACGGATCAGCACATATTCTTATGTGTTTACAGACCTTCCTCGTCTGATTTTAGTCAATTTATAATTTCCATAGAGGAGAGTCTCACAAGACTTAGCAAAAGTAAAAAGTCAATAATAGCGTGTGGTGACTTCAATGTAGACATATTAGAAGTTCGAAGAAAAGAGATATGCTCATTTCTCTCTTTCTCTCATTTAACTTAGTGCATATTTTCAATGAACCGACCAGGGTCACATACCATAAGTATGAAAGTATAGAACATACTATTGTTAGTAGTATCCGTTCAGATCATAAAGCTCAGTTAACCCCAGAACCGTACCCATATTAACAAGGATATAAACCGTAACCTGGGGCACAAGTGTACCCCATCGAATTAAACATATTATTAAAAGAAATTTAAAATTGTATTTAAAATAAGAAATAGAATTGTTTAATATGACTATCAGTCTTCAAATTACAACAATACAGTATTAAGAAAATGAACTTCAAATACAGTTATGGCAAACTTTTTTTTGGTGCTAATTATATACAAACGATTTGCATATTGCACATTGCTTTCGAGATTTTCGGTCTTTCGACCTCGGACATGAAACATATCACCTCATTTTTCAATTTTGAAGGACAAGCGTATCAGGTGCCCTTTTTTACCGATAACAACCTTAATTGTTATCAGAAGATTAGTTGGTAAATTGCGTTGCAAAAAAATATTTTCAAGGTGAGGTTTAATGAAATAGATTGCAAGAACCTTTAGATATACGTCTATTTCTGGATATGGATCTTTATTATCTCCACATTACTTAAAAAGTACGTTTCGAATGTGAATCAAAAGTTTGAGAGAGCCATGCTGCATTGCAGCACAAATAGGGCCATCTCGCCCGGTGAAATACCACCCTCTCACAGAATATCGGCGTGAAATAACAGTATCTATTGCTGTTGTGTTTCGTTCAGTGAGTGAGAGTGCCTGACACACCCTCCCCCTCCTTTCCCTCCTTTCCCTATTTCCCTAAAGGCCGGCAACGCACCCGTGATTCTCCACATGTTGCGGATGTCCATGGACGCCGGTTGGTCACTCTCCATCAGGTGACCCACTTGCTCGGTTGCCCCCACGTTTATGAAAAGAAAAAAGCCATCTACAAAATATTTTTGAAATCAATTGGCATAAAACAACAAGTAAGCAAAAAGTAACAATTATCATCATTAAACATTATCTTACTACAGTTGAACGTCTAAATACTAACCAAAACATGATCCAAATTATTGTGTGAACTTTTGTCATAAATACTTGAAAAAAAAATGAAATTAACAATTATGAAAAACAACATCGACTGTAAAAAACTTACGTTAATCGTATCCTGGCTAACAGGATACGATAACAGGTGTAACAGGTGTACCCCAATCAGCTCCTGCAACGTCAACACAGCCGTGCTGCTCATGGCACCCTGACGTACAGGGACGCTTCTAAATCCTCTTAGAATACACGAAGCCACGAAATAATTATTTGTGTATATATAAAGTTATAACCGATTTATTTTTATTTTGGTGGTTTGGACTCCAGGATATGGTTCCAAGGTCAATAAAAATAGAGGACTTGAAAAATAAATCAGAACAAATATTTGAATTTAGGTCTCTAGTCAAAAACCTACTAAAATACACACATCAAAAAAGTCTAAGCAACACGCATCATTTACAGAAACTGCATGTTTTATTAATTGATACTTTATTTTTTTTTAGAAAAGTAGATTGGTATACAATTTTGACGACCTCCGTGGCGCAACGGCTTAGCGCGTAGGAAAGTAAAACGGGGGTTGCGGGTTCGATTCCCGTCCCGAGTCTGGGTGTTTATCTATAATATGTATATATTTACAAAAGAAAAAGTATATAAGTAGTATATCAGTTGTCTAGTACCCATAACACAAGCGCTATGCAGCTTACTAGGACTAGATGGCGCTATGTGAAATGTCTGAGTATATTATTATATTATATTATTATACAATCTTCGTTGTTCTCGGAAACATATACTGCCTGATTTTAAAAATAGAACCTTTTCGGTTGTGTTTTGTTTTCATTAAAATAAAAGCTAATTATTTTTTCCCGATTTCATGTGTTTTCGTTGCTTGATAAATTTGATATTTATCGCACTTTTATTATTTTGAGATATACAGTTTTTGAAAAAATTGAGAGGTGAGTAATTTTTTATGTTATGGAGCGACGCCATTTGACTGCTGATGTAATGCAGAGAGCTGTAGGAATGCTACAAGCGGGAAGAAATCAGTCCCAGGTGTCTGGCATTTTGGTGTCAATAGAAGCGTAATTTGTTGTCTTTGGCAGCGTTACGTTAATACAGGGGATTCTGCTGAGCAGCACCCAGGACGTGGAAGGAGTACAACTGCTCGACAGGACCGATACATACAACTGACTGCAAGACGTCAGCCGATATTAACCGCCCGGGAGATGGGGTATGGGGTAGGGGACAATTGACATGGACCCAGGAGCAATGGGATAAAATTTTATTTTGTGAAGAGTACCGGTTTGGATTTAGGCCTGATACGAGAAGGGTAAGAGTGTATCGTCGTCCCGGAAATGCCGAACGGCCGAGTCTCGTCCACGAAGTGCACCCTTACAGTGGCTCCACAGTGATGGTATGGGCGAGTATTATGAAGAACAGACGAACTGAGCTCGTTTTTGTAGGTGGCAATATGAACGCTGAAAGTTACGTTGAAGATGTCCTCGGGCCTTACGTTCATTCATTTGCACAAAGTCTTGGCTCAGATTTCACGCTGATGCATGACAATGCGCGTTCGCAAACAGCTCAGTGGACCAGAGAGTACTTGGCAATGCAAAACATCCGGGTATTGCCCTTGGCCTGCACAATCGCCAGACCTCAATCACATCGAGCACGCATGGGATATGCTCCAGAGACGTGTTCTAGAGAACCTGGACGGAGTGTCGACAACCTAACAACTGAAAGACTTGGTAAAATTTCGTTGGGACCGATTGCCGCAGGATCAGATAAACAATCTTATAAATTCAATGAAAAATCGCTGCCGGCAAGTTTTAAACAACAGAGGCAGTCACACTTTGTATTGATTTACCAAATAATTAAAAAATGTCGTTATTTAATTTTGTAAAACATGAAAAGTTTAATTTCGTTTTAACTTTATTTTATACTACGTATGTTACGGTACACATATTGTTAATTATTGTGATTAAATGAACAATTCAATGAAGGATTTTGTTGCTTTAGTCACTAATGCGTCAAAAAATGCTTAGTTATTGTTTATAAAAGAAATATAAATATATTACATTAGTAAAAATCGTTCAAAAGTTCAAAATCGTTAGCCTAAGCAACATGTTGCTTAGAATGCTCTCGATCTCGTGATCTCGTATTTGTTTGGCCGGAAGCAAAAAGCGAGTGCGAAAGGGGGTTTTGTCTGTTGGCTCAAAATCAAAAATATCACTTACGGGACATTTCCTGTTTCTAGTCTACAATAATGATTACCATTTTTACTCAGGGACTTATGCGAAATAGTATTATTTGCTGATGACATTTCATTGTTATTTAAACTGGATAGAAAAAATCAAGATATTACCTGGGTGAACAGGATCTCGAGATGATTCGCTATTAATAATTTACTACTGAATGCACAAAAAAACCAAACGTATTCAATTTTCTCTTCTTAATGTACCTACCCAGAATCTATGATAAAATAGAACTGGATAGGAAACAATTAGGATTAGTTACGTCTGCCTGTTTCTTGGTTTAACGGTAGATATTGCAGTGGTTGGACCATATCGGAGCATTGGCTAGTAAGTTAAATTACATAAGTCAAATGTTTCATTTTTGGGTAACTACATACGTTTTTATAATAGTTTCTCAAGAAGTCACTCTTTTGACAGAAAATAGATGTTATAAAATGTTCATTGATTAGACAATCATACTATAAAATAATTTCATTGAAGATAAAACAGTAGTTTGGAAATGATCTTCTCTGTACATGCATTTACTGGCTTTATGAATATTGTATTTTAAGAAACCTTTAGTTAAATGAAGTTAAAAAAATGATACCTGACTGAGTTTCCTGTCGGACTTTGATTGTAAGGTAGTGAGGCCTGGATGTGTCCGAAATCACCGTTGCGGACAAAATGAACAATTAAAGAATACGTAGTATTACTGTAGAAATGAAGAAAAGAATGATTAGATGGTTTGGGCACATAGAATGAATGATGAAAGACTGACGAAGAAAATCTACAGAACGAAAGCGAGTGGTAGCAATAGTCAAAAAATCAAGGGTAACTTCTGACGATCAAATAATCGGAGTGTTAGCTGACAGAATCCTCAAAAGCACTCGCATATCTAGATAAAAGTATGTGAGGAGAATAATGAGATTTGAGCAGGCGATGGAAGTTAGTAAGGGCCACGATGCTTGGCACTCCATCCTATGTGAATATCCCGTTAGGGATACGCGTGAGGATGTGTATGTGTACATACTTATAAGAATTGATTATTTAGTCTTAAAGATTTCTGGTTAACTCTCTTACATGTTATATATGGAACAAAATACGTAAATATTTTTTCGGATTCTATAGCCTCAATTAAAAACAAACTTCAGCGTTAATTTTATTCAGCTTTAATTTATATATTTTTATTTATTTTTATTTTAATTAGATTTTATTTCTTATTTATATTATGTATCTTGTTTAACTACTTTTCGTAAGAAATTTGTACTTGTTAAGCAGCATGTTGTGCTTGCATCTAGAGGAGTGAAATCTAATTGTATGATTCTGTTAACATTCATGTATTAGTAGCACTTATAATGATTTGCACTCTATTGTGTAGACCAATAAAGAAAAATAAAATAAAATAACACAATAATATTTTTTTCGAGTAAAATTCTTTAAGAAAACACGTAAAAAATTCCTGGTAGGTAAGTGTCTCAGGAAATAATTGACACCTGTAATTCAGTGAAATCCAGCGAAAACATGAGACTTTCGTGTGTAACAGAATGCACGTTATTTTATATCTGCCTTCTACCGGCGGCATTGGATGATTTCTGTAGACGCGTACAAGTATGGCGGCTTCGGGCATTCACTTCTGTATTTGAAGGTTTACAACGTCGACATTTATTAAGGACTACGAATTTGCGAAGAATTACATTTGAATCTTTGGATATTTTGAGTGTACAATCAACCGTGCTTACCATTTTCATTCAAATGTAGCTCAAAGACTTCTGTCTTACAAAGACTTTAGACAAAAGACAAAAGTTATTCAGCTTTGTGTTTTATTTTTGGTGGTATAAAGAAGATCAATATGAAATGTGATATACTTAAGTCTTTTATATTTGATTCCATGGAAGATGGGACGGGTGTTGGTATGGGATGCAACCTGTTCAGACACGCTGGCCCCTGCCCATCTACATGGAACTAACAACAGAACTGGTGCGGCTTGTGAAGCGGCTGAAAAAGTTAAAGCATGCAAATACAGGGGTCTAGGTTCCGAATATGATTTTGTCCCATTCGGTGTCGAGACCCTTGGTCCGTGGGTTCCTAGCGCCATAAGGCTTTTTAAGGAAATAGCAAAAAGGTTAGTTGACATCACAGGAGACCGAAAAGCTGGCAGTTACCTCGAACAAAGAATTAGTCTAGCTATTCAAAGGGGGAACGCTGCCAGTATCTTTGGAACCTTGCCTAAAGGGACTCCTTTTAAAAATATATTTTAGTTATTATATTATTTTTTCTGAGGTTTTTAGTTTTAGGTTCATTAATTCTTTATGATATATCTTACTAATCCATGTGTAGTCTTAAGTTTGTAAATATAACCAAACGTAGAATTATACTTTTATATTTCATGAATAACATTTCATAAGTCTTTTAATACTTGTATAAATATTTAAAATAAAGAAAAATGGTTGAAATAACGCATACGTATATTTCATTGTATAAATACCTGTTTTTAAAAATTCATTATGTATGGAAATGTTATATTGTTAATTATTTCATAAATAACGGAAACTAAACATAAGATTTCACATATAGTTGGAAATATATAAAAACAAGTCTAGAGAGCTGATACTCTTAACTTCATTCTCGTAATTCCCGAAATAAATACAATTACAAATTAATAACGTAAAAGGTTCCTGAAGTGCATAGAGAAAGATAATTTTTCTTCTGGAGTGACATGTCTGAAGAAATTTAACTTCCACATGGCCATCTATCTCGGAAACCAACTGTGACATTCTTAATCTTTTTAAAATACGTTTGTGATATTTCCTTTGAACGTCAATCCCTATTTTACTTTTTTCAAAAACTCTTCAAGTAACTGCAGTGATTTTAGCTATGCGTTGTCAGTCCGTCATTGAAGAGTTTTAGATACGTAGGTAGACAGTTCCAACAAAATAAGGAAATGTACCAGTCCTATGTTTTATTGTTAATCAATATCATACACCGATATCATCTACATAACATGAAGTTAACAGCGAGAAATCGTAGTAATATCCACACATTTCCTCCGATTTCTCCTGTTGAATAAATCATGAACGTGATCTTCGAGCCTGTAAGAGCAAGCCCCGAAATTAGGTTATACAGAATAAACAAACTAAAATTTATCGATTCTTGTTTCGCCTTTCACTTGCACTGAATATTTCTATATAAAATATGCAGTACCCAGTATATAGATAAGAGATATAGCCATAGCAGAAATAAAGAAAGGAACGATTTTATTGTTAGAGCATGTAGAGATCATTGTCGTAGAGTGACCGGCAAAGAAAACGTATATTTAAAAGTGTTTGCTTAGGGTGTGAAATCTAATGTTCGAGTATCTAATCGATTCAGCTATACAGGATATACTTGTTTCTTCCTTATTGCTATATCTGCATAGGGAATCCGAAGTTAGTATGAGTAATGATAAGTGTCTATGTAATGTGCAGTGTCCTGTTAAGTTACTTCCCAATTCTTTCACAATTACCTCTTTTCAACCTTAAAATAATATGAACCTTAAGATAGGATACCATGATTTTGTTTTGTTGTTACTGTCAAAGTACATCTTGGTTTGCCTACAAATAGTCGTTTTGGTTTTTCTCTACTCCTCAACGTTTTCATCATCTATTATTCTCTCATTGAAAGATGCTAGACTACACAAGCTATCTTATCTAGAGTCACCTAGACACTATAGACCTGTCATTATCATCACAAACATTCAGAGCATAGAAGGTCTTCGTCTTCATGTTGTCAAGATCCTTTTTGTTCGAACGAAGTGTTTTTTTAATATACCACGGAGAAGAAAACGAGTAAACAGTTCACCTGATGGTAAATGGACGAAACGACTTATCTTGATGCAATTTATTCTCTGCAAGTTAGATTTGTAAATTAATAGTTCCACCGCATGTAAAAACCAAATTTAAAGACAATGTCAACCTTTTATTTAAATATTGTAATATTATCCCTGTACATGCTAAAATCGAATATACTTTACTTAAAGAGCTATATTTTTGTGAAAATATCAAAACTTTTAAATCTCATAAAATAGTAACAAGACAAGTTACAAACAAAAAATTAAATACGAAAGGAGCTACTAATTATTACGGCATGCGCACATCTGAGTATATTATTCCTAGATTGATTAACAATTTACCTCACAATTTGAAAGCATCAATTAATCACAAGAACATTAAAAACAAATTAAAAAAATATTTTATTACTAAGCTAGACTGAAATCCGATTGAAGCATCCTGTATACAATATTAAGTACATAAACCGGTTTGATGTCGTTTGCCACGCTAACTGCAGTCGCGATGCACTCGCGTACCGTTCGTGGCAAATATTTCAATTGTAGGTATAGTGTAGCATTTCTACATACATAGTTGATACATGTATACTGTAATTAATGTTTTCATGCAAGGGCCACGCATATCGCAGACAAACTTATATAAGTTTTGCGAGATGTGTTTTTGTTTATTTTTCTGAATTATCTTGTATAAAATAAAAAAAATAAATAAAAACCAACGAACGTATCGCGAATGCGTTTGCAATTCTGAGTACTGAGGACGTTATGCCTGTTGTGCTAGAATTTCACAGACTATCTTCATCTAACCATCCACACAGGAGCTAACAGTGCGAGTACTGCTGTTATTTGGTGGCAGGATTATCGAGTAAGATGATGGTAGCGATCCGGGCGGAGCCTGCACAAGTACCTACCACTCGCAAGTTGCTTCATCTTATCTAATGCGAACTGCTACTTTCTGGAACATCCTTCCGAAGTCAATTTGTCCTCAGTTTTACATCTTGATATATTATTAACTCATAATGCACCATACAAACCCTGTCCAGATCGTTAAAAATAAATCGTTTTTATTTTGATTTGCTTGATGTAACGATTACTATTCACTATAACCGTAGCTAATGACTGTTTTATACGTTTAGAAACACGAAGACGACAAAATATATTAAACACGAGTAAGTTCAGATGGAGTCGTGTCCACGTACTCACAGACCTATGCTTGTTGCGGTAGTAATAGATGGGCTTCCAAGCGTAAATCGGATACGAGGATGTATTATCCACTGACGAATAGATTGACAATGGAGTGATTACGGTTAAACAAAAATAAATAAATACGTGTGCGTGTAAATGCGAGTTTTCTTTCATAGATAAGTTACATGCGGGCGCTGCACACATAACGATAATTAATAACGTGTAAAAACAGGAAATTACACTTTAAAACCTGAGGTTTTCTAAGAATAAGCGGAACTCGTTACGTTCATGACTGATGCCAGTACCTCTACCATGAGTTTTCGACGTCGTTACTCGATAGCGAACATGTCAAATTTTTCTATGAAAATTCTTAGTACATTGTAGTTACCGCTAGGGGCGCTGCTCTATTTTTCATATAATATTTTTCGCTTTCGATAGCGAGTATCGACGCCGTTAACACATGGTAGAGCCCCAGGTCCATACAGGGCCATAGCATGTACGTGAATGATCTCGTCTATCTCGCTCTAACTGTCGTATATACAATGTTCCTTTTCTTTTTCGTTGCCAATCTTTGTATACATGTATTAAATCTATGATAGTACAACTATCCTGTGGTACGTGCCCGAATTTCATTTGAATGTATATTGTACATCTGTATTAGTGGATAGGAGCAAGACATGGATCGCGCGAGTTAACTTTTGAAGGAAACGCCGGTGATGATCTATGTGACTTTTTATTGGTAAGTATCACATTATAGGTCTTAAATACAGCTTATTCGATATATGAATGCCCTCAGTAGAGGGTGTCTACGTATTTATAACTAAGTTATAAATATGTAGACACCGTAGCGTCGGTGGGGTACACTCTGTTCCCACGGCGGCATATGTTTTACAAAAATAACATAACTTAAAAGTAAACTTATTTTAGGAATGTCCCAGAGTGCAAGATTTTAGTTAATGTCAACTAACACAACAAATGAAAAGTTTAGTAATGTGTTTTTATAAAATACCGTGCAATCTGGTTATTACCGGTTACCGCACATGTGACCGCTTATCTACGTTTTAAAGGGGTCCGTTTACTCGCGCGTCGAGAGTATGTTAAAGTACTCTGTGGCGGTTTCATATAAGTTCGCGCACATGAAACCCAGGTTCCAAGTTGGATGGATCCGTACCCGAATCATTTAAAATGTCAAACCTACTCTTACTGAATATCGAAGCCTTTACGTAACAAATATGATGGTCGGTCATTTATTTTTGTCTCACTGATGTCCCTGAATTTCTAATGAAAATTACTGTGACAAGAAAGTTACGTATTTACTTCATACACAAATGTTTCATTTATTATGAAGCTCATATCTATTCCATTTAAATATTAAATTACCTTTTAAAAGTATTTCGATATTTTTCCCTACAGGATTCCCTCCAGGAAATGAAGCACTTTCGGGTGTCCAAAAGTCAATTTTACTATTCCTTGAGGTTTTTTCGATTTTATAATTATTTCTGTTCATCAAAGTATGTTGCTCAGCAAGAATTTATAAATAAAATGATGATCTATCCTTTTCAGTTATTAAGACAATAAATAAATTAAAAAAGACTTTATCCAAGTAACCGACCATTGCAAAAAAATATTTTATATACCTACTATATTTAAATACGAATAAATCGAATATCGTATATTATAAAATATTCCATAATAACAATCTTCGCCTACTCCTTTAGAGATACTATTTATATTTATACATGTATACCTATGAATATCATAACAATAACTTGTAATATAACAATTTCTGTTTTACCTCTAAAGTCATAAAGGTAGGTAGATTTAAATCCACGCAATGGGGGTGGCAAGTTGACGACGTCAATCGCGCAATGATCTCGTATCGCTTATAACTTCGCTAGATAAGGGTGCGTTCATATTATTATCATGCTATCGGCACGTGAACCTTTTATTAATACGAAGTCGTACGTTTTTAGTAATACGAAACGAAGTTTTTATTATTTTCTTTTCAGTTTCTTCTTTCTTATGATTATGACAAGTTTCTTATGAAATACTTGTTAATACACATACATATCTACACGCTGTATCCCTAACGGGGTAGTCAGAGAGGACGGAGCGCCAAGCGTCGCAATCCTTACATACTTCTTTCGCTTCCTCAAATCTCATAATTCTCCTCACACATTTTCGCCTAGGTATTAGAGTTCTTTTGACATTTCTGTCGGCTAACACTCTAGTTATTTGATCTTTTATAATTTAGGTAAATATTTATGGTAATTCGCGATTCAAATTCAAATTCGCGATAGATACAGCGTGAAGATATATAAATGTATGAAAAATGTTCTCCTTAATTGATAAAATGGCGACGACTTTCAACTAATAAGTCGAATATCTCTTGAATCTGTCACGTGAATTAATATTTATAAATAATATTCAAAGAATCTAATTTTCATTATTATCTACGTAAATCTTACATTCAATACTAGAATATTATATTTTGGTTCGTGTGTGAACTGCGATAGTAAAATTCCATTTTCCTGTCGTGAAACACCTCTAAAGTAATTATCACACGATGGCAGCCGGTACCGCAATTGCACGTAGTTAAGCGAAATAACTGTAGAACAGTGCAGCCATTTTTAATGTGTTATATAATTTTATAATTATTAGTACCGGTAGCTGTAACTTTTGCCAAGTTTAATTTATTTGTTTTACAATTTATTTGAAGAAAATTCAATTTAAACGTAAGGAAAATAAACAAGCACGTACAGAAAAACCGGTTTAGCGCAAGTCGCGAGTACGATTTGTGCAATTGGCCACACTGTCGGTTACCAACAAGCAATCTAAAGGCCAAACGTATCTATCTGATTCTGATAAAAAAAAGTGCGTAATTATCTCCGACCAAGTACCACAATGGACGGTGTATTTGTTGTAAAAGAGTGTCCTAGCGGTGTTCTTTTATTTTTGATTGTGTTTCTAGATTTTTATTAATCCACGTGACCAAGGATGGTCACAGTACAGGATTCACAGCTGAATACGTATTTTCATTTTTGTGAATGACAGCTTTTTAAGCGACAACTTTGAGAAAGTCTACTATTTAAGATAATGTTTAGTTTTAAGTTTACAAATAATTATTTCATGACCAACTCATAAGCTGACGCGAATTACACTGACAATGCGAGGTTGCCATACTTACAATAGCTAACTATTTTACCTCGATGAGATAGAAAGAGACACGACAATTCGTTTGACACACGGTGGTAAAAGCGGCAACTTTTAATGGCTTCGTCCATTATATTTCTTGATCCGAGGTAATTACTGTCCCATCCTGTCAGTTGTTATCGATTGCGAAATAAGTCGTTATGCAAAACAATGTAATATAACGCAATTTGATAATTTTTCTAGTCCTTTAATCCTCATCTCATCCTCAATGCTCGTGACTTTTCTCAGATAGTATAAGTGTTGCTTTTGGACATGAGATGGGGGACAGAAATTTATATTTCATAAAACTAAAAAATGAAACATAGACTGAGGTGTATTACATTGGTGCAGTCGTGATTGAAAATGCTTTTATTTGAAGTTTTTATGTCCACACGATGACAAAAACTTAGTGGCAATTATTTTTTATTTCAAACAAATCTTAAAATTCAATTTTTCAATATGCAATCTGTTTGGGATCACTATTTATTATAACTGTTATATTCAAATAGACTGAAGAAACCAATTGTGACAGAGTGCCAAAATAGACAAAAAAAGAGGCAGACAGATACATACCAAGATAATTCCATAAGTGTTCCATTATTCAAATTTAGAACATTACAGTAAAAATAGCACAAGACATACAAGATTAGTGAAAAAAATATTGATGAAATTTCTTTCAGGAGCACTGCAGGAGTGAAAGTAACTGGCGTCATGAAATTGACTTCAAAAGTGTATTAAAATAGGCCAACCTGCTTCTAAATAAAACTAAAATTAATATCAATAATGCCAATGGGTTCATTGCAGTAGAAAATAGCGCCCGAAGCAATAATTTTAATAATTACGTTACGTTTTCAAACGAAATGACGACCGATTTGGATCATGGTATGTATTCGAAATGTACATGTTTCAGGCAGTTTATTTTGGTTGCTTTATTTTGAAGTACGCGATGCGGAGTCTTTCTTCTTTTTATAATGTCTATATAAAAAAAAATCACGTAGAAAATATGTTACATGATAATGTGAATACACCCTATCACACTCGAAGCAACTCGTTTCATTTCGCACGACTGCGAGAATTCTCGGATCAAATTATATTTTACTTTATCCTTGCATCCTTGGGAGACCTGTTTCTTATCGATGTTAAAATAAGTAAGATACGGAGGGAATGTTTTTAGACTTGTTTTGATTGATTTGTTGATAATTTTACCAAGAAACAATTAAAGATACTCGTTATGAAAATCTTTTTCTTCCAATTAAATATAAGTTTCTCTTCAAATAAAAAAATAACTGAGCTGTTCAGACTATTATACCGTATAAGTATAAAGAAAAAAATATGCACACATATCTCTTGACTTTAAATCAAACGGAATACACATAGATAGGAACAAAAAGCAGTTCACTCCAAGTCATGTTTGCATAATTACTGTTCTCTACGACAGTAAAACCTAGTTAAAAGCGGCAAACTTTGTATTATCAAACGCAAAACAAAATTTGTAGTATTTTTGTTTACATAGATAAATAAATATATCCACGTTGTATCCATAACGGGGTAGTCAGAGAGGACGGCCCGCTAAGTACCGTGAACTTTAAATACTTCTTTCACTGCCTCAAATATCTGGAGTCTCCATGCTATTACTTTTACATAAACAAATACTTATGTGACTGACGTGTAAATCCAATACACTGTAAGTTAAGATAAAGTGTTTTGATTTAACAGTGCTTATTTCGTTTCTCTTACTGTGTTGCATACTGTGTTGCATTGATATTTTTATTTTTCATATTTTCTTGTTCTAGACAAAGTAATTACAAATACAAAATACTGTATCGAAAAAACTTATGGGAACTGACACGACAAAACACTACTACGTTAGTTGCAGTGTTTTGTTGTAACAGCGTCAATGGCAGTTACTAGAAACAGTGTTTAAGATCGCGTCAAATGAACACGTTTCCAAAAAGATAGAATTCCAAAGCAACTTAGCATGTTACTTTGCGGAAATCCATTTCGTGTGATGAATTCTTATAATTTTTAGCAATCTTTCGTTCAAAATCTAATTCGGTGCTGGTAATCTGACACAGTCTTATCTTTTGAAGTTCTTGATATAGCTTCATAGACAAGCGAAATTAACAAGATTGAAATTTTGGCCGGAAGATTGCTAATCATTGTAAGAATTCATCACATGTTCACACCGAACTTTTAGAAGTAATTTATAGTCCGCTCCAAGATTCATCTATAAATTCCTGTGAATGTTCATCAGCAAATATAAGATCCTAACTTAAATATCCAAGTAGAACAGAGAAGGATCAGCAACTTCTCGTAACATATATCAGCTGCCTCGCAATTTAAGTCTCGGTTTCAACCAAAAAGTAGTAACGATTTCTCAAGTAATTCACGCTACATCACACGCTGAAAAACACGACAGCGACCTAACAAATTGAGTCTCAACCTCCTGAAAAAAATCAAAATTAAGCAGTCTATCCTTGATTCTGCTGTTAGTGACGATCTCCGAAATCGTTACGCAACACATTAGCCCGGATAGTCACGTTAACCACCTTGCAAATTGAGTTTCTATCTCCAGTAAAAATAGTTAAAAGGAAGAAAGACGTGCACACTACCAATGGAATGTCAATTTCCTAAGTCATTCACACGATATATCAACTACCTCGCAAATTGAGCTTCCGTCTCTTTCAAAAATACAGAAAAGCATTATGCAACTGTAATGATAGCGACGATCTTCTGAGTCATACATGCACTTCGCAAAACAAATCTTCACTTCCTACTATAAAAATAAGAACAAAAGTTGTCTGCATCTCTGCTGGTACTGACGATATCCGAAATTACACAATGCTACACATCAGCCAAAGGAGCCACATCAGCCGCCTCACCAATGGAACCGCAATCTAAAGCTAAAGAGTCAAAAAGGCAAAAGAAGTAGATAAGAATAACCAAGAAAAAAGAATAAGCGCCATATTTTGTCACCATGTACTTTGTAAAAGACAAACTTTTAATGAGAAGAAGCGTGTGCTGCATCAGATCCTTTAAGATCTCTATCTTTGACTTGTCGCACTTCTTCAATTGCATTTTCTGAGCAATATAAGATTGAAATGGAAAACTTCATTCTAAAGTATGATCCCGTTCAATCACATTCGCAATGTTAAGCATGCATCGAGTAATCAAAGAGGACGATGCGGCAAGCGTCACGGGCCTTGCATACTTCTTTCACTTCCTCAAATTTCACCATTCTCCTCACACATTTTCGTCTAGATATGCAAGTGGTTTCGACATTTCCGTCTGCTAATACTCTGGCTATTTGATCTTCATAAGTCAGCGTTGGTCTTCCTTGGCTTCTTTTATCACTCACTTTTGCTCTGCAGATTTTTTCGTCAGTCTTTCATCACTCATTCTTGCTATGTGCCCAAACACTATCGTGCAACCCTGTCATACTGCGTATCTCTTCGTTGCTTTTGTTCGCAAGGGTGACACCGCCTATACTTCTGAGAGATCGCATTTCTACTGCGTTTATTTTACTTTCACTCGATTTCGAGCATATCTAGTCCTCACTACCGTACAATAAAGTTGGAACCAACACCGCTTTGTGTAAGGCCATTTTGACTGAGTTAGATATATTCATACTGCCTACTAATGCAGACGGAGCACCGTTCACTTTATTGCCAGCTGCTACCCGTCTCTCCACATCCAACTCTCGTCATCTTTTCCTCGAAAACGCACTCCCCAGATATACAATTTCGTTCACTTGTTCTAGACATTTTCCATTTACCCAAATCTTACATTTCATTTGTACCGCTTCCCTTTCAAACATCAGAACCTTAGTTTTGTACACATTCATATTCAATACTTTCACTTCACATTACTACACTAGTGTCAGCAACTCCGCTTCTGATAGTGCTATAAGCATATACCGCAGTCCAAATGGGAACCTTTCCCTTAATAAAGAGACACTATGACTGCGGTGTGCCAGTCCTTCAGAACCTTTCTCTTCTGCCAGCAAAGATTGCACAGTTGATAGAATGTAGACCCTTGGACCACCATACTTGATCATCTCAGCAGTAATCTCATCATTATCAGCTGCTTTTCCACATTTCAGACTTCTTATCACTTTGTTAATCTCTTTCAAACTAATCGCTTCCTCTAGTTCCTGACCCGAGTGTGGCGATTCATTAGGATCGTTCTCAGTGTTAGAAACAGAGTCGTCACTCTCATACAATGCTTCTTTGCATTAACTCCAACGCTGCAGAACATCTTTTTTATTTGTTAGTAGGTGATTTTCTTTCGAACACACTTACTCTATTTATTCTGCAAGATGTCGGACCACTTCGGTACTTACGTATTTTTTTCCAAAATAATTAGGAATTTTCCTCGAAGTTGTACGACATCTTGTCTTCCTCTAACAACCTACATCTTTCACGCTTCTCTTTCACTAGTGCTTTCGTTTCTGCTTTCTGCAACTTATATCTGTCTTTCATCAAATTCTTCATACCACAGTCATTTTTAGTTGCAAAGTAGTCTCGCCATGCTTTCTTTTTCTTATACACAGACTTTTTCACCTCATCATCCCACCACACATCACACTTTTTACCATTTCTAATCATATTCGTTCCACCCACTTTCGTAGCCTCGATCATACTATCTTTAAGATTCTGCCAACACTCTTCAACATACTCGCTCGTCACTTTCTGTCGTCAAGCTTACCGGATATCACCTGGGTAAGATCCCACATAGGAATACCGGGCAACGAAATCGCGGACCAGGCCGCAAAAGCCGCTGCCCGGCTCCATGTTCAGCCATCATTTCTACAAACCCCTATAAGCTACATTAAATAAAAAATTGGCTTAATTCCGAACAAGCAATCCATCATATGTACTCCGATCCAAATAATTGCACCTACACCAAATCGATTCTCCCCGACGTTACTATTCTTAACGACTTTCTTACTACAATCAAACCTCGCTTTCACATAACTCAGTTCCTTACCAATCATGGCTATCACAAGCAATATCTTCATCGCTTCAAAATCGTAGATAACGATCGCTGTCCTTGTGATAACCATTCATCGCAAACTTTCTCGCACCTCATAAAGCATTGTCTTAGATTCGGCGCTACAAGAGCGCAACACGAAATTGCTTCAGCTACTTACGAAATAGATCCGTATGATATTTCTCAAATATTAACCAAAGAGGCAACCGTGAATACCATTCAATCACACATACTTTATATAATAAATAACCTTAAATCGTTTAACAAATAACACATACGTTTGAAACGCGAAATAATTTTGCAAAACTGTTTCACATTTCATAATTCTTTACTTTACTAAATTGAATACGACCACATATATTTAATGGACATGACTAGACACCCCATTGGTTCAGGGTGTCGAAATCTCGGACTGACTTTTATCACATTTACACTTATACACTGGATATACTTTGCATTATGTGCAGCTTTATGCAGCTCTTCCCTATTTATACAATATAAAAGCGTCCGGCAGTGTATATGTATAGTTATATATATACACATATATATATATATATATATACATATACACTGCCATATATATATATACATATACACATATACATATATATACATAACACTGCCATATATATATACATATACACATATACATATATATATATGATTATACAATGAGACCCAAGAGTAATATACAATTTTATAATAAAATTCATTAGTCTGGTAAACACACCAATACAAGCTAAAGCTACCCGGAGAGAGGGAATGTATTCCAATAGCATTCCCTCAATCTGAAGGTCACAGACAATCTCTCTCACGATGCTGAAATCGTAATTTAAAAAAAAAAAGCTTACCGGATACTACCCTTTCATATTAATTCCTGGTGGTCGCATCTTGCATACATTCCTGGTGGTCGTTCATGTTGCAATTATTAGAGAACTAACATCTTCAAGAGTTGCATACGATTTCAATTATATTGTGCAAAAATTTAAGAAATTATGTAAAAGTATGGGACTCAATATGATTAAATTCAGTAATGACACTAAAATGGCTAATCCAAAAGATATCAATATATGGTATTTAAAATAATACTACAGTTCGTACGCGCAATTTAAGTATAATAAATTGTTATGGTATCTAAAATTCATAATTATTTAGTCAATCCAATACACTGCAATTTGAATTACAGTTTCTTGTCATAACAACGTTCGAACAAATCCTTAGGGCGTGTCCTGACAACACAAGTTTATTGTAATATCTTCACAATAAAGTACGTATTTTCATTAAATTGTATATGGCTAAATAGAAAATAAAATTATCTATCATATAAGTTTAGTTATTTAATTGATAAATTAATACCCAAAACAGGAAAAGACTGATAAAAACTTTAACATTTTTTATCTCAAATTCATGTTTTATGAGATACAGTGTATTGAATTTGCACGTCAGAAATTAAATCTTTATGAAATATCCGCTTCAAGGGAGCTTGTCACGTACATCTCCAATATAAATAGTCCTAAGAAATAGTATAAGACATGAGCTGTAAACGACAGCTCTATGGCGTTAACACGCCGCGGTAACAATATATCATCTACTACATAGTCCACAGTATTATTTACCAACATGAAGCCCGAGAAGAAATATTGTAACACATAGGGCCCTGAGATCTAGTGCAGTTAAAACTATGGATTTCGTAATCTACGATAATATTTGATCGACAGTTTAATCCACTGTCCTAATATCAAATGGAAATAGTGAACGGATTAGTAAAACCTAGATTAATGTCTCACACATGGTAATACATATTATGCGTTTCGTTCACAGTTCGTTCGTTTTTTTCAAATTCTTTATCAATATGGCAATTATTTTGCACTTTATCTGTACACATATTGTTATTGACACATTGGTGATTTACTTTCACTGTGCATGTTGACAGTAAGTATATACAAAGTCACTCTATGATATTGGCTATGCTTGGATAGCGATATCGTTAATTTAAGTGTAAATTCGTAACTCTTGCTGTGTATTTGGCTTGTTTTTCGAAATAAAATTGTAAAAAATAATATATGCTATTAAATTTAAAATAAAATAAAAATGAGTGAAACACAAAAAAAAGAGTGCCAAATTTTGCGGCATCTGAAACAGAATTGTTGACGACTTTAGTTAAAAAATATTCAAGTGTTTTAGAAAATAAAAAAGCGGATGTCGTCAACATCCAGTTAAAGGAAGAAACATGGCGCAAACTAGCTGATGATTTCAATAGCACGAACCACGTATGGTCTACTATAATATCTATACAAATCTTTGAATTCATGTAATACGAGTATTTCGATATGAGTCCGTATCACTGTTGTAATGTTCCATTTCCCTTTTTTTTAGATTATTATATACTTAACCTAAAATCAACTACACAAAGGATGCGTTTGTTGGCAATATAGATGTCATTATATCAATAAACATCATTTAAACCCACAAGGGAAGTTTGAACTTAGCTCTTGGGAAGTTTAAACTAATTGATAGTTTAAACTGCTGGTAATCAATAAACTGCTATTGTTCTTACGAAATAATCGAAGAAAGAAGATTAAACTCTCTTCCGTCGTTTAAACTACCATTGATTTCACAGCCCTTAGATAAAAAGAAATACATAGATGGACCCTTCCTTACAAAACGAGTGAAGACAACAAATCGAAAAAGGGTTGCAATTAAAATAACATATTATGCACAACAAGCTCAATTTGTAGCACGTTTTTTAGTGCATACTAGCGTTACTTACGATTTAATTACACACTAAACACATTTAAGCATTTTGCACATTTAAGCATGATATTACTGCAGAGGTAATTAGTAGTACGACTCTCCCTTAACAGGGAAAGTAAAGAGCATTTTGATCAATACAACCATGTCTCAACCATCGGTACCTGCTAAATAGATAAATTCATTAAAATGTAGACGTAATACATTTTAATGTGTTTTGGACCTTCTGGGGGTAAATATATTAAGGCAGTCTTTCTAGTAGGTTCCACTGAGGCGGACTAAGCCTCTATAAAAGTCTCAACGTCACGCTACTAAATTAGCACTTATTTGAACAATCTCACAAAATAGCACAACAGCATAGATACTTGGGACGCAAAACTGCGCCAATTTTACATCACAATATCCACTAGAAACCATTTGCAAATTAAAATAAACGCCCAACCGCTCCCCATAAAATCGCGCTAACGCGAAGCGAGAAAATCTGATCCATTCAACCCCTACCGTTCCTAAAATGTATGTACATATTTATGAACGAATTTTAACATTTCGGTATTCTATTTGTGGATATAAAAAAATATTATAAGAATATGGACAGTGCCCGAATTTTATTTTTTAAACTATTGCCCACCATTAATAGTATTTTGAGTACTTAATTATTCAGTTTCCTTAAACAAATGTTGAGTGGTAGAGTCATGCTACATTGCAGCACGAATAGTGCCGGCTCGCCCGGTAAATTACCACCCTCTCGCAGACAATCAGCTTGAAATAACAGCATCTATTGTTCTTGTGTTTTATTAGGCGAGTGAGAGTGCCGGTGGCCCATCACCCTCTCTTTCCCTCCTTTCCCTATTTCCCTAAAGGCCGGTAACGCACCCGTGATTCTTCGGATATTGTGGGTGTCCATGGGCGGCGGCTGGTCACTCTCCACCAGGTTACTCACTTGCTAGTTTGCCCCCTCTTTTATAGAAATATATAAAATCTTTAATACGTCCGTTATTTTATACATTACAATAAAATAAAGCTTGTTGACGACAATGATAACAGTCTTTCGAAAGATAGGTATCTATTTTGTACTTTACCACTTTTATTAAGTATGATCAAAAGTTAAAATGTAAACATTTTTTGGAAAAGTTTGAAACACTGTTCGATAAAAAGTGAAACACGTTAACATTTTTATTAATTTAAAAACAATTCTTTTTCTCATTTATATCATATTAAATATATCTATATCATGTTATGAGGTATACATACCAATTTGACAATGAAGAGTTGACACCTCTACTACAGCTGTAAACTCTGAAAAAAACATACAGGGAGAAAAATTACTCAATTAAATACTTTATCGAATAGAATTTACGAGAACACTATATTTAATTACAAATTGTAAAAATGAAAAAGGAATGCTGAGATGGTTCGGGCACATAGAAAGAATGAGTGATGAAAGACTGACGAAGAAAATATGCAGAGCGAAAGTGAGTGGATAAAAGAAGCCAAGGAAGACCAAGACTGACTTATGAAGATGAAATAGCCAGAGTGTTAACGGATGGAAATGTCAAAATTTCTCGCATACCTAGGCGAAAATGTGAGAGGAGAATGATGAGATTTGAGGGAGCGAGAAAAGTATGTAAGAACCGCGACGCTTGGCGCTCCGTCCTTAAATTGCAGAACTACACAGAGTTAAATTGCTTTTCACATACATACATACTTCACGCTGTATAATGGAGTAGTCACAAAGAAAGTAGTTCCTTTTTTGGCTTCCCAGATCATCATTCTCCTCACATATTTTCACCTAGGTGTGAGAGTACCTTTGATATTACCGTCAGCTAGCACTCTGGCTATTTGACTTTCGTGAGTCAGCTTTGCTCTTCCTTGGCTTCTTTCACAGCTTACTTTAGCTCTGTAGATTTTCTTCGTCAGTCTCTCATCACTCATTCTTTCTATGTGCTTGAACCATTTAAGCAATATTTTCTTCATTTTTACAATAACACTGTCGTGCAACCCTGTCATACTGCGTATCTCTTTTTAAAAGCTGTAATATGAGATTGTAGGATACGTGTAGAGAATTGAATAGTGTAACGTATTAAAGCAACGCATTTTATAATTACGATTTTTAATTAGGAAATTTTGATTTCTTAGAATGTGTAAAGACAGAGATACTTGGGGCTCTATCCTCACTGAATACTCCGTTGCACATACAACGCGAGGACATGTATGTATGTAGAATGTGTGTATATAAAAGATTTTAAAATCTTCGCTTCAAAACCACTATACATTAACCAGCGAAATAATTATAAAGACGTAACGCTTAGATATTGCCACCTTAAAAGGTAATGACGTTAGCCAGCGTGCAAAGGAATTTAATTTATAAAACATCCGCTGGCTTTGACGTAATAACCTCGTATTTTATAGAAGGAATATTATTCTTTATGTGCCGTTATTCAATATATACTATATTCTATTGCTTTTTTATGTGCCTAACCAAGACATTCGATAAACTAGCTCCATTGATACAGGTAAATATAATTAGGTAAACATAATTATTTATTCTGACGACCACAGAAGTCATGACAAACTTGAGTACGTAATATTGACTCAGGTATTTTTTGTGCAAATCCATTTCACATCATTATTTATTTATAATTAATACTTATGTACTTAATAGCGCGAATATGAACGATATGTCACGTGGTTCGCAGTTACAGTCTCGTGGTAAGAGCTCCATGTGCTCAGGCAAATCAGTAAAATGCTTCGTAAATTGCCAAAATAACATGAGTAACATTGTCATTGGCGGCGGTATGGTGAACACGACAGGTTCCTCAATATGAGCGGTAAGGCGGATGAAATACCACTGCTGTCCTACATCCTTGACTCCATCCATGAATGCGCTGAATAAACGCTTTATTTTCATGACATGCACTCCATAGACTAGATTATAGAGAAATTCACAGCCCAAACCTCATTGAGTGGATCTGTCAGTTATTATTTGTTGGCAACGTTTTAAAATTCTTTAGCAACAATCTTTACTCTGTGCCACGTTTGACCACCAATTGATCACAATCTACATCTACACTAATATCTTCTATACTACGTCCGTCCACTGGAGCCCTGAAAAGCACTGGTAGGGGTCGTGGCGAGCACGCTTCCTCAGTTTAATTTCTTCCCCTAATTATTTATTATAGGCTATATGATTTGGGTATATAGGCAACCTTTAAGTGACATCCAAGTTAGAAACAAAACGTTTGACAAATAATCAAAATTTTTTCAATGCTGGATAATATCTAGTGTTATTTGTTAATGTTTCGTAATTTCGTTTATATGTTAGGCTCGAAGATCAAAAACGCTGATTGACCGAAAAAATAGCTCACAACGCGTTGTGGTCTCCGTTAAAAATCCATATCGCGAAATTTGTGTTACGGCTCTTATAAAAACGTCCATGACGCGTTGTGGCAATCACAAAATGACCACATAACGAAATTTGTGTAATGGCTATCATGCTATACGACCACAACGTTTGTATTGTGGCAGTGAAGAAAAGCCATGATACGTATGGGAACCATGATAGAATACGACACACAGTGATTTGCGTTATGGGTCCTACTCGTCTCGAAACTTTTTTTGTCAATTTTTTTGTCATGCAATAGTACCACATAGAAAATTTAATGACAACTGAAAATTCTTTCAAGTAAAAAAATATTTAACACAAACGCAAATGTCTAACCTAACCTATCCAAAAAGAGTGTTCTTATAGAGCCGATTCTGTTCTGGTGTTTTGCCGGCCGCTTGCTTCGCTCGTTCGCCTCGTGCGTTGTGGTCAATATACTAACCTAACCTAATCTACCCGAAAAGATTGTTCTTATAGAGCCGATTTTGTTCTGACGCTTCACCAGTAATATTTCTGGGAGCTGCACGTCCGTCGTCAGAACGCGTCACGGCATTTCCTCATTGCCACAATGCGTTGTGGTCGTATAGCATGATAGGCACGACACAAATTTCGTTATGTGGTGTTTCTGTGATTGCCACAACACGTCATGGGCGTTTTCATAAGAGCCATAACACGAATTTCGCTATGTAGATGTTTTACAGTGACTCGCGTTGTAAGCTGTTTTTCGTGAAACAATGAGCGTTTTCGGGCTTTGAGCTTAACATATATAAAAGAAAAGCAGTGTTATTAGAGTGCTACGTGTATACGACAGACCAGCGAACGGTGGTTAGTTACTTGTTTGATTACATTAAAGTCAAAAATGAAAAAATATGATATAACGAAGTAGACGTTTACATTAAAATTACCTAAAACTTTTCGACCACAATCCATGATTATAGGAAAAATGCATATTTTCGTGATACTTGACTTTACATCCTGAATAACGAATGAATATTCATAAGTAACGCAAAAAGCGATAACATCTCAAGAAATAACAACGATGCAAACTTGGTCAATTAAAACTTTATCAGCTGGTTTATTTTCTCGTTACATTCTGAATAAATAATGTAATACTTGTTTCGATAAACACAAGTTATACTACGCATTTTGCATTAGTAAAGGCGATTTAAAGGCGCAAAGTTCGCGTCATGAAGTTATATATTATTAAACAGAGTTCTCTTTACTATATTTAGCCAAAAACGTACCGATGCTTAATAAAGGCTGGTAGAGGCAAGGAGGTTACATATATCTTATAGTCTCCTTGGTTGCAGGCCTCTTTTATATATAGTTTTTTCATAACTGTATATACCTGTACTTACAGACGAGCAGTTGAATTGGAATTACAATTTATTTAGTTTTGTTACATTCTTAATCAATATGTAACTACTTTACTGTTTCTATGCTTCCATGATGTGGAATGTATCAACTTTTTACGAAAATCGTAAGGTTTTTTGTGGCCGAGGAATTAAGATTTCTTGTGGAAAATATATGAATAAGCATCAGAATTATTAATTTTGTGACTACGTCGAAAAATAAAATAGCATTTAATTAAAGTCACCTGCGAGATACTTATTCTCACTATTTGTGGAACACTTAGTAGGTACGACCTGCGCGGAAAAATATTACAGTAACACATTTTACGTTTTTCTATCTTCTAGACAAGTATAAAAGCATTTTTTTAGTTTTATAGCCAAAGAATGCAGTTGAAACCCTGTTGCCTTCACGTCTGTTTGTACGTCCGTTTGTCTGTTAGTCCCCTTTCAAAGGATGTTCTGAACCGTAGTGAGTAACCGGTTCAAATTTTTCCAGAAAAGTTATATCGAATATCATAACAAATAATAAAAAAAAAATTAAGTAAAAAGTACAGACCATTCCCATGCGAGATACGTACTCCTACTACTACTACTCGGGAAACAAAGCAAAGTGGGGGTCCAGACCCACTAAACATCCCCCTTATATTCACCCTTCGGTCATGTAAGTATTCGGAGATTAATGAAATTCGTAAACTAAAAAACTGAACTCTATAAAAATAAAATATACAATACATAATTACAAAGTATACTGAAAGAGCACGTTATTAAAAAAAACGGAAAGCATTATCTGAAGTAAAGACAAAATATAGACAAATAGTTACTGCTCCAAATCCTGACACTGTCTGCAAGAACAAATTGGTTAAAAGCATTTTCTACTCAGCGGATCACAAAAAATTCAAGCTATTTTTGTCTTACATTAAAATGTATACTTTATGCGAGAAGTGTTGTTACATTTTGCCCTTTTGTGGTAAAAGAATTGTTGCCTATTTCCCTGTCCTAATCGGTATCCATGCTTGTTTTTAAATAAATAATCTTTTAATAGAAACCTGCTTTTCCCCATATAATCACACATTGTGAAAATGAGTAACAAGTATATGACGAACAATTTATATTTTTTACTTGTGTACATATTTTTTGCTGAATTCCGCAGAAACTTAAATTTCAATCGATACTTGTTTCTTAACGAAGCATCTTCAAAACGTTAACGATGCCTCGTTCACTGAATCCAAACCAACTTCACTATTAATCTTTCGTTTATTGTAAATTACAATAAACTAAAGGGCAATTTACAATTTGTAATATTCACAGACTAATAAAAGATACGTGATATTTATTGCAATCATACAATAATTATGAAATGATGTTCAAATTACTTCTACTTCTACAAATTGCACTTTCAGAATGAAACTGGCATAATTTTAAATTTTGCCAAAACTTGCCAAAAAAATAGCAAATTACGACAATAAATTCAACTATTGACTGGTTTCAGATATTTGTAAGAGACTAGTCGAGGCTTAGGGAAACCGCCAAGCTGGCAGCTTCTACCGTCAACGAATCAGTTTGGCTATTCAAAAAGGCAATGCTGCCAGTCTGCTGGGCGCCCTAAGCAATGACAGCTTTTTAAGCGGCAACTTTGAGAAAGTCTATTATTTAAGATTATGTATAGTTTTGTTTGTAAATATTAACGTATGTACTGATTTACAAATAAATAATTCTCGGACTAGAATTACAAAAAGGATTTTTTACAAATACATGTTTAAATATTCTCACGATATGAACCTATTGGGGCAGACAGATAAATAAACTCGTGTTATGTGTAGATAGTAGGTAGGTTAAGTTTATTATTACTCGCATAACTCATAATTCTAAAATTTCGAATTAGTGCGTTGCCGGCCTTTAAGAAAAGGAGGGAAGGGGAAGATGGGCCACCAGCGCTCTCACTCACCGAACGAAACACAACAGCAATAGATGTAGTTATTTCACGCCGATATTCTATGAGAGGGAGGTATTTCACCGGCCAATTCGTATCTCAAAGCCCAATTCGTGTTGCAATTCAGCATGGCTCTACCACCCAAAAAAATGGTAAGTTACTAAACTTAATTTCTTTAAATCTGTAAGACCAAGAACTTTTTTTGTATTGTTCCTGTAAATTGAAGCTTCATATTCCCTGAAATTATTAAAATTGTATAATTAGTTGTAGTGGTGATAATTTAGATTCGAGTAATTAATTTTCCCCTTCTTTATTTCTTTCTTTTCTTCTTTCTTTGTCGTTTGTTCCTTTAAATATTGTAATGTTTTAAAATTTTCATATTAATATATTACATAAATTAATAGTGCAACCTATGTGGGTTAACAAGTTATTATGAAATAAACCAAATAACAAGAACCACAGCCAAATAATTAAAAACTATGCCTTTATATCCAAATTGTAAACCATTAAAAAAGTATGAATTTGTACGTCACATAGTTTTGCAGAAAACGGACTGTTAGAAACGGACATCCGAAGGAATGAGTGATCTTATAAGAGTTATCTTTAAGGTATGGGATCCTAAAATAAATACGTGACGAAGTTTCTTTGCCGAATCTTTTAAGTGCAGGTTCTTTCTCACCCGGTTGTAGATTCGACGTTCAAATATACCGTATTACGTAATAGAATGAGTTGACTTTGACTGCCTTTAAATTATAAGTTTTTTATAATTTTTTCGCATGTAAACTGCAACTCGGTAAGTAGCGAGTCAACTAAACGACTAAAACGCGCCTTACGATTTACGACATATCAAGCTGTTACACGCAGTTTATGTAAACTGCGTCTATATGCCCGTATTTCAGAACGATAACTCAAGTGTAAATCTCTACTTGAGAATAGTTAGAAAGAAATGTCACTACTCATCGCATTCAGCTGCATCCCTTTCCAACTATAACTTAATCAGAAATGTACACTCGAGTTCTGATTCTAGAATACAGCCTTAGTTGACTTGCCAATTTACTAACTTACCAACTTACGTGTATAAAATGTGCACCAGACATAACTGATGCAGCCTAAAGTTATACGTAGATGTCAAAAAACGAGTCACAGAAGCAAATACACTAATCTTAGTACACTTAGGAGTATTGTTTTGTTATAGAATTTCCACATGACCCAACCTCACACGGATACGAAGCTTAACGGATTTAGTAGGCTTTATATTCTTTTTCAATAGACCTTTGAATAAATTCGGTAAAAAAGGGATTTCCTAAATAAATTCGATGTTAATTTGAATTTATGGGAATATTTCGAGGGATTTGTTCTGTAATATCCAAATCAGGGAAACTGAAAATATCTACGTATATAATAATAGTATGTAATATTCGTACACGATGAGCACCTATTTTTCAAAAGTGATGATTGAATCATTGATAAAAAAACAAAGAAGATACATAGGTGTTAGCTTCACAACAATTTTATTCACATCAATTAGCCATCTGTAATATTATGTAATGTTTAATTTAAATGACTGATCGGCCAAAGCAATGTTGCAAAGAGACTCAAGAGTCATCACATCTGTGACTTGGATGTTGCGAGGACTTAGGAGAGAGAAATATCCTCACTGGGGGATTATCTCTGCAAAACACCAAAAACCAACAAAACATCTGCTTATAGTGTCAGCATTAATCGCAGATAGTCAAGAAAATAGGAAAAAAAAATTTAAATGACGAAAGTGGGTACAAAATGGGGAATATATTATAAAATGGAGCTATAGAATTAGCAATTCTATTTACAAGTCACAATCTTTAACCCTGGGACCGTAACCTGGTGTACAAATCAAAAAAATAAAAATAAATCGGTTATAACTTTTTACATACACAAATAATTAATTCGTGGCTTCGTGTATTCTAAGAGGAGTTGCGAGCGATAAACAAACAATTTGAAAACATATTAAACACTGATTAGTATCTTTATTTACATTAACAACTATATTTCTTATTTTTAATAAAATTTCAAATTTCTTTGAATAATATATTTAATTCAATGGGGTACACTTGTACCCATTGTACTTGTTAGGTTAGTATTTTCACCACAACACATGAGCTGAACGAGCGATGTGAGCGTGCCGCGGCAGCGGTGGTGAAGCGCCGGATCGGCATCCGCTTTGTAGATGGAGCGGTATTTAAACAGGAGGCTGCACTCTGAGGACGTAGTTGAAGTCGAGAAATTTAATCTTGAAACATCACTTTTCCCCTCCATGTCCTTTTACTGCTGTTGGTATATCTACATATAGCATAACAATCTATATGTAGCCTATCAATCTTATATATTATACTAGTAGGTGTATTTCGAGTAAAGTCCGCGAGTTAGAGAGAAACAAAAATGAAACGTTAGTGATCAAAGGTTTCCCGAGGTTGTATAATTTGTCTTCAACTACCTCTTCAGGGTACGGTATCTAGCTAGATTCAAAGATTCTTAGCGGCAGTCGAGTACGAACTTCGAACTGTCGCGAGACGTTCGCAAACTTCATGGATAGACGTCATTGTCGAGATGACAGCTTGACAGTTTGTAAAGTTTACTTCTTTATTTTATTTCTCACAGCAAAATCCAATATTTTAAATGATTCCTTATTTCTTTATATAGATGTTAAGATTATTTTATAGCGTCTATAATTTTTTTTTAAAGATAATATATTTTATGAATGTTATTTTTTTATAATAGTAATTAATAGCAATTTTGTCTACATTTTTTTCCAATTTTGAAGACAATTTGAATGTATCCCATAAAATAACTTGTTTACTTATTGCATAAGCTTATTTCGAGAATTTGACTTTAGTCTATGAGTTAGTTCTCAAATAGCCGCCAAGTGCTCCTCCTGTACGAAGTAGTCGAATGGCGGCAATCGGGGGCAGTTTAATGCTAACAGCCACCGTGTGTTATCATATAGAAGTACCTAGTCCAGTCAAAGAATATGTAGAAAAAAAAGCTGACTCCCGCCTAATACGTAACGGAATTGCCTACTTCCGGCAGGACACGTAGGGTTGTTGCATTGGGATGCAGAGAGCATCTCGTTTGGTTATACATCTGATACATAGTACTAAAAACAATGCACACGGATAAGTTTTTCGTGTTCGTTAAATTTAATTTCTTGTAATGATGTTGAGAAAAATAACTTCGCATTCAAGTAACCAAGATTATTTAGGCATCTAAGCATGTACTTGTGACGATATAAAGAAGGGATTAAATACAAACGGAAGCAGTCGCATATATGCGTCGCGTGCAACCCCGACTGACGTTACAATAATTACCTATATTTTTATTTTATACGAGACAACTCAGAAAAATAAACAAAAACACATCTCGCAAAACTTACATAAGTTTGTCTGCGATGTGGCCCTTGCATGAAAACATTAATTACAGTATACATGTATCAACTATGCATGCAGAAATGCTACACTATACCCACAATTGAAATATTTGCTGCGAACGATACGCGAGTGCATCGCGACTGCAGCACACTGCAGTTAGCGTGGAGTACGACATCAAACCGGTTTATATACTTAATATTGTATACAGGTGCTTCAATCGGATTTCAGTCTAGTTTATTAATAAAATAATTTTTTAATTTGTTTTTATTGACTTAAGGTATACCTTAAAAATAAATCAGTTTGAGGGCCGTGGCCTAGCCGTAAACAAATGTGGCGCTGTTACTCCGCTGACGTCCGTTCCGAGTTAGGAGCGGACGTCAGCGTCCGCGTTAATTTTTCATACAGAGTTAAGAAATGTTTAGATTGGGCAAAAATAAATATTATTATCGTAGGATGTTAAAAGTAAAAAAAATATAAAACGAATGATAGAAAAATATTAATGAATTTTTGATCGAAAATGAACATTCATTTGAAAATATACTTTAATATATATTCACGTACGATTGTCCATACACAAAATTCTATTATTTTTACAATTCAAAGCACAATATTCCCAATCAATTCAAATAATTATGATATTAGGTAATTCTAGGAAAGGACCGTGCATCATAATAATTTGAATTGTTTGTGATTATTGTGCTTTGACTAATATGATACTAGGGTATGTATCTAGGTACTGGGTAAGTACAAAGTATTAGGATATGAATTATTTGGAATTATTGTAACTTGATTTGTGAAATTGTGAATAAATCACATGATACTAGGTAAGTACTTATTATGTACGTACTATTATGTGTGTACATACTAGGTAAGTACACAGTATCATGAAAAATGGAATCGGTTGAGATTATTATTGCATTTTGATTTTCAAACAAAACAACTTATCGTTTAATTCAACAACTAAACTTAGTATATTTATGCACATTGGTGAATAATACATCATTTCTATATTTTCCATTCTATAATGTATTTTGTAGTGTAATTACTTATTTCGCAGAGAGGATTTAATGGTGAGTATTTTGCAAGTGCGATCCAGTGCAGAAAATATGTTATAAAAATATAAGAAGGCAGAACCGCATTCTCTCGGGTGGGTACATACATAGGGTTGTTGTACATAGAGTGTGAAATGTGGACAGCATCTCTTTTATTTATGCATATTTATGTATATATTTGCATATAAAAATCCGATATCCGCATGTTCGTAACTCTTCTCGTCCTCAACGGCTTAACCGATTTCTGAATTCGTTCGGTTTGAGAAGAAAACCTGCACATTGAGACGAACCAAAAAGAAAATCAGTCAGGTATCACTTTTTTAATATCAGTTTACATTGGGTAGGCATATTAAAATACGATATTCAAAAAACTAGTAACTATGCAGAAAAGATAATTTCCTAACTTTTGTTTTTGTTTTCGACGCAATCATTTATTTTAAAGCATGATTTCACAACCGATGTACATTCAACAACGTAATCTTTTTTTAACTTAAATATTGGAGAGAGAACGAACGGATAGTTTCCACAGATGTACTCAACTCAATTGTTTAAAAATTTTATCTACTTCTGATAAAGCCAATATATTGAAAATATTCAGAAAATGATTTTTCTACCTCTGCTTCACATGCAGATGATGCCAGATTAGGTACTAGCTATGTGTTTCCGGGATATTTGAAAAGTAATCAATAAAAACATTTGATAAATCAGTTTCATTACAAACAATTTCATTATCGATTTTAATAACATGTCTTTCCTGTTGTTTTTATATTATTTATTTATTGTTATTGTTTTATTACTAACATTTCATACTGTTTATCTAAAGAATTCATCTTGCTTTACATATTTGTTCCGTTCATGTTCCGGCTCTGGAACATAGACGGCAGTAGTACTTGTTTCATACCACCATGAACAAAACTTGGGCAAATTTCCGTCCAATGATAGCAGCAGATCGGACAATGCTGCGTAATTGGTTTTGTAGATCTCTTACACCAGCAGCCATCAAGGATAACGTTAATGATTGGTTTTCCGTCTTTGTTTACCCTACCTACTTTAAGATCTGCTTCTCTTTCCCGCACTCCTACTTTCCTTATTTCTTCCCGAGCAGTCACTTCCCATTCATCACAGATCTTATTTCATGTGATTGCTCTGATATAGCTAGTAAGGCAAGAGCTGTTGTAAATTCTTTCAGTTGTATTTCAATGCTATCACGTCGTTCGTTTTCGCAGCATTCTTTTTTGTCTAAAAATGAAAATAAATGTAATTATCAATATTCCCAAGACTCGTTTTTAAAATTATTTACATTCTTAGCTAAAAGAAAACAAATAACAAAGAATTACTTATATAGGTATTTTATATTTTAATGTCTAACGTTTGTAATTTAATTCATTTTGTTTTTCTGTAACAATTACCGGCGGGTATGATGTGATGTTTTCATGCATTTCCACATTTTGCAATTTGAAAAAAAATTGTGCTTTTTTAATTTTTAATCAAATTGTTTTTGTTTTTAACAACTTAAGCTTCACCATAAATGCATTAATACCGTTCATTAAAAAAATGTAAAACTACACAAAGATACCTTTTTTGTACTAGTTCAGCATTCTCCAACATTAAAAACGCCCTGCATAAATTTTATATTTATTTGTACAATTAATGTTATGACTTATGAGAAAAACGTCAAAACAGGATGTTATAATATAGATTCTTGCGCGAGACTTTTTAGCCAAGTCTACGATTTTGTAAGACTACGCAACTTTTCATATCCATTCCAGTTTTGTACTGATGGAATAAATTGTCATTTTTTTATTACATTCTGCTTTACCGAACTTTTTCAGTTTATTATATTCTCTGTGTATTTACAAAAAGGGAACAAAATGTTTACACTAATTGTGTTTTACAATAATTTATGTAAATAGAATGATAAATTAATGAAATGAAAAAGATTTAATAAATATTAATAAAATAAAAACAATAACAACTGACTTATGAAGATCAAACAGTCAGAGTGTTAGCTGACGGAAATGTCAACAGCACTAGCATACCTAGGCGAAAATGTGCGAGGAGAATGATCAGATTTGAGGAAGCGAAAGAATCGGAAAGGATCGCGACGCTTGGCGCTCCGTCCTTTCTGACTACCCCGTTAGGGATACAGCATGAAGATATGTATGTAATTAATTTAAATTAAAATAGTAGTTTAGGCTTCGGAAGACCGCCGGGCTGCCAGCTTCTTCCGCCAACGAATCAGTTTGGCTATTCAAAGAGGCAATGCTGCCAGTCTGCTGGGTACCTTAAGCAATGAGCTTTCTAAGCGGCAACTTTGAGGAAGTCTATTATTTGAGATAATGTGTAGTTTTAAGTTTGTAAATATTAACGTATGTATGCACTTTTTTGTTACTACGAGGGCTGCTATTTATGTATCCGGAACTGGCCAGTTACAGAACAATATCAAAAAAGTAATTATAACATTTAAAAATGGAACTCTTTGGCTGAAGAATACAATTTGTTTCATGTAGCTGTCATTTGTTTATCCTTTGTGGCGTCTTTGAAAATTGCGAGTCTTTATCACCATGGATTTAAGTCGTGAAAATTTTCGTGCTATGATTTATCACGATTTTCGGCGAGGGCTAACTCAAAAACAATGCGTCGATCAACTCACTTCGACTTTTGGGGACGAAACACCATCGAAAACTAGTGTGTATCACTGGTTTAGTGAGTTTAATCGTGGGCGGTCTGTGCTCACGGACGAAGTTAAAGAAGGTTGCCCTAAATCGGTTGTTGTACCTCAAAATATTGATGCTGTGCGGGAACTAATAATACGAGATCGTCATGTTACATATCGCGAGATAGAGGCGTCTCTGGGCATAAGTATGACGAGTATATATAAAATATTACACGAACATTTAGCTGTAAAAAAAATTTGTTCACGTTGGATTCCGCATAACTTGAGAATTGACCAAAAACGGGCTCGTGTCGATTGGTGTGAAAAAATGTTACAAAAGTACAATCAGGGTGCGTCAAAAGCTGTCTATAATATCTACACAGGTGATGAATCTTGGATATATGCGTATGATCCTGAAACTAAACAATAATCAACGGTTTGGGTGTTCCAAGATGAGCCGAACCCAACAACAAGTCATTCGTTCAAAAAGCACTTTGAAGCAAATGATCGCTTGTTTTTTTGGTACAAATAGGCATGTAGCTACAGTGCCACTAGAGGATCGCAAAACGGTTAATTCTGAATGGTACACGACAATTTGTTTGCCAGAAGTCTTTGAAGAAATAAGAAAGAACAACCGACAACGCACAATCCTTCTTCATCATGACAATGCTAGCTGCCACACATCGGCCGAAACAACTCGGTATTTGGAAGATCACAAGATCGAATTAACGGGTCATCCGCCGTACAGCCCCGACTTGGCCCCCAACGACTTCTATTTATTCCCAACCGTGAAGAATAAATTACGTGGTCAACATTTTTCGAGCCGTGAAGAGGCTGTTGATGTGTTCAAAATGCACGTTTTGGAGATACCTCAATCCGAATGGAAAAGTGCTAAGAAAATTGGTTACAACGCATGCAAAAGTGCATCGATCATCATGGTGAATATTTTGAAAAGCAATAAAACTATAATAAATGAGTGTGATATGTTTGTTTCACTTTGTTATTCCGGATACATAAATAGCAGCCCTCGTAATAAAAATATACAATTATTAAAAAAGTAGTACATAAAATAGTATTGAAAATAAAAAATAATGCGTTCTTTTAGTAACTTGTGGCGCACGTACCTTTACTTAATAGCATCAACATTGCTGTAAGTATAACTTGGAATTTTAAGGTTCGCACTTTGCATTTTTTTTCTATCGAATAGTTTCTCGAAATATGTTTTGGTTACAAAGCTAACCTCGGAAATAAATCCATTGTAACCATTTTTTTATGGGTAGTGATAAGAGCTATAGATAATGCTTAAAATGATTTGAAATTAAGTAATTTTTTTAAATGTAGCCACTAAATAGTCTGTAGTCGAATTTTAACATGTATAACAAAAACACTGAATAAATTTAATCATACATCATATTTGCGAAGTACACATTTCTGCAAAATAACACGAAGACAAAACAATTTTTTCAGTCTCTACAAAATACATAACTATATGAACTGCGAAATAGTTTTCTGGCGTTTTGTGCATAATTTATTTCTTTTGAAACTAAACTTGAAATATTGCGCAATAAGTAATTTAAGTTTCGTTTTAGAACCAAATATTGGGTCCTTACATATGAAATTGGCGTTTTGTACGGGAGGAATATAAAGTCAATTTTTTTTTGTAAAATATATTTAATTAATCAAAGTATGCACCGTTGTTATCTATGCACTTTTGCCATCTCATAGGTAGTTCATTGGTCCCTTTACTAAAAAAACCATGGGGGCGAGAATCAATAAACTCTTGAAGGCGGTTTGGACTGCCGCATCGGGGTTGAATTTTTTTCCTTGTAAGAAGTTGTCCAAATTCCGGAAAAAATGGTAATCTGTTGGAGCAAGGTCCGGGGAGTACGGTGGATGGTGCAAACATTACAATTGTAGCTCATCTAACTTAGTGGTTGTTTGTTGTGCAGTGTGTGGTCTTGCGTTGTCGTGAAGCAGCAGTGGCCTAGAGCGATTGACCAATCTCTGTTGTTTAGCAGCTAGTTCTTCCTTCATGGTTTGCAGTTGCTGACAATAGGTATCTGCCGTAATCGTTTGGCCAGATTTTAGAAAGCTGTAGTGAAGGACACCGGCGCTAGTCCACCAAACACTCACAAGTAACTTTTTCTGAGTCAATTTTCGTTTAGGGCAGGATTTGGCTGGGTCTCCAGGGTTCAGCCATTGCGACGAGCGCTTCCGATTATCGTACAGTATCCACTTTTCATCACAAGTAATGATTCGATTTAAAATCCCTTCATTATTGTGTCGGTTGAGCAAAGTAACACAGCAGTCGACGCGTGTTTGCAAGTTCGATTCACTCAATTCATGAGGTACCCATCGTTCAAGTTTTTTTACTTTCCCGATTTGCTTCAAGTGGATTAATACAGTTTTGTCACTTACCCCGAAGCCTGCAGCTATCTCTGAAGTGCTTTGTGATGGATCCGCTTCCACAATAGCCTTTAATTCTTCATTTTCCACTTTGGTCTCCGGCCGTCCACGGGGTTGGTTCTGAAGGTCGAAATTTCCAGAAAGAAAACGTTGAAACCAAAAACGTACCCTGCTTACTTTTGCGACACCAGCGCCGTACACATCATTAATCCTTCGAGCTGTTTCTGCAGCACTGGTGCCACAGTAGAACTCATACTCGTAAATATACCGATATTTCATGTTTTCCATTGTGCTGTAATAAGCGACGCCAAGAAAAAAATAATGAGGAAAAAAACAAATGAATGACTGTTTTCAAAACTCAAATGTACCAGCTAAATGAATTTATAAATTTGAATTTAGAATTCTTAACCAAAGAGGAGATATTTCAGATCAAAGTGGTCAGTACGACAAAACGCTAATTTCATATGTAAGGACCCAATATTTGTCCTTTCCTTTCTATATTAATTAATCATTCTACCTACAGATTAAACACAAAAGGGAGTCTTAATTACTATTGTCACGTCTACTCTACACCTCTATTAATCCCCTTTACCTATATAAAATTACATTCCTTTCTTCCATTTCCAGCTTCTCCAGATCCTCGTATACGTGGTGGAATTTTATGCCTATTAACAAGTTAAACAACGAAAAGTTCAAACTTGGCTCATATTTTAAATATTTCCTATTATTATTCTTACGTGATTAAGAGTTCATTTGTCAGAGTATTATGTGTTCATATTACTAACATTTTAAATAATAAAATTGTTTGAAAGTTGAAATCTTTTGCCTCAAATAAGTCTGTTAGTCTAAACGTGTGTGACAATACCATATGTATGCAACATAGACTTATAGTCTCGGACCAAAGAACATAATGGACGGATCCATAATGAGTTGCTGTTCTTACCACCGTATGTCGAACGAATTTTCACGTCTCTTTCTATCTCATTGATCGTAAATACGAGTAAAACAGTGCGCTGCAGTAAGTATGGCAACCTCGCAATGTCAGTGTAATTTGTGTCAATATATGAGTCGATCATAAAATAATTATTTGCAAAATATACGTAAATCTTAAGTGTTTTTGCTACTAGTATAACCAGAAATAATAATATGTTACGTTCAGTTGTGTATCGTTGTACTGTGACCTTCACTAGTCACACACATTAGTAAAAACCTAGAAACTGTGTCAATAAAAAAGGACAACGTAATGACACACTCTTAGAGCAAAAAATGCTCTCTCCGTTGTAATACTTGGTCTGAACTTATAGTTGTAAAGTCTATGGATTAGATCTGGAACACATTATCATTACGCGTGCAGTATACCTAGTAATATCTACATTTTAGATTTCATAAAACTGCAACCAGACGATGAATAAAACATGTTATTAATGTGATTGATATTTTTTCATGCTAGGTAAGGTACTCGTATTTATCTTTATACAGAAAAAATCTGTAAAATAGTATTTTTAAAACAGTGTATGAGGAGAATGATGATATTTGAGAAGGTGAAAGAAGTATGCAAGGGCCACGATACTTGCCTCTCCGTCCTCTCTAACTACCTCATCAGAGATACAGCGCTAAGATATATATATATTTAAATAGTTAATACCTAAAATCTTAATTTCAACATAGGTATTTACGAGTATTTTGTGCTATCGAATGTTTATACATACATTATATATGCGTATTGTAGGAACCATATCTTTTTGGTATAAAATATCGACTATTTTTTACGTAACATTTTGTTTACGATATTCGTGACAGCTTTTGTATTATGAATATCGTCATGACAGTTAATCTTTCTCCCTAAATAACATTTTCGTTTAATAACAAGTACATGTCTGACTTGAGTTAATAACAGCGTAATGTATTCATTCTATAACTAGTTTAACTCAATCTCAAAACGACGCGTGTTGCGCTTCTCCACGAAGCATCCTCAAGGAAGTTTAGACTAGGACAGTTACCTAGTGTCAAATACATTATGTCGGTTAAGTTGGAAAATCAGTAGAAAACATAAAAATTAGTATAATGTTATGTAAAAAAAAATTAAGACAGATATGAACATTTCGTCACACTGTTCCAAACGTCTTTAAGATTGTTTGTAAGGAGGCATTGTAGAAAATCACATGCTTTATTTATATGCTCTTTCATTTTTTCACTAATGATTTCATTGCACGAATACTTTCAGTGATTTCAGTACATTGTATACTTTCAATTTTAACCGTCTTAAAAAAAAGGAGGAGGTTCTTGATTTGTCTGTATATAAGACACATACGTATATTTTTTATATATGACCGGGCATAACTTCGTTGTATGAACCGATTTCAATGATTCTTTTTCCGTCGAGTTCAGTATAGCTCCAAGGTGATCTCATTTAAACACTTGCTTGAACTTGGACTTCAAAGATACACCAAATTATCCTAACCGTTTATAAGTGTTTATTTATATTGATGGTTCTTTAGTATATCATTCCATTCCAGAATTAGAAAATAAGTTAATTGTAGATCTACACTAGATATTTATTTAGGCCAACGGCACTCAAAAGTGAAAAGCAAAAAACTTAAAAAATATATTATTCCGTCTTAAAAAAAAAACTAAAAAGTACAAAAAATTATCCTTTATTAATCAAAACTCAAGTATTAAAATCAATCACGATACAAATGCCTATACAATTAAATTCGACAGTTATTGAAGTCGGTGCCAAACGGTCAATGTGCAACAACAGAAAGTCTTTATTTACATAGGTATTTGTGTCTTATTTATAAATTATTTTTTGTACTTGAGTTTTTATTATTGGTATTGATTTCGTACATTGTAGTTTAGTATTAATATTATTATTACATCAATGTTGTTATAGTCTTAAGGTTTTTTTTAATTGCAATTTTGTTCGTTTTTATGTATTACCTACAAAAATTCCTAAAGCAAGAACTAAAGAAATATGTGTCAAACTTTCGCACTTACAATGTAATTTATAGCAGCGTTTGCATTAAGATGTATTATGTAGCTTTTGGGCGATTTTCGAACAAAGAAATATGAATATATCATTAAAAAAATATAGATTCAATTCCCTATACCGACGATTTCGTTAGAGTGTGATTACGTAATGTAACAGAATAGATATTTTTACAAATAGTAACCTTAACTCTGACGTTACTATATTGAAAATGTCGTCGTGCTCAAGCTGACTGTGACATTTTACGACATATGCCTACATTAAAACATCAAAGTGTTTTCGTTTGTGTTCTATTATGTTCTTTCGTGACACGTAATGCGATATTACGTGCTGTAGACAAAAGCTGAAACGACTTGAGCCCTGGTATTATTGTCTGACTTTTGTGTGGCGATATTATTGTCTGTGAGTACCTTATTGTTTGAAATTGTAACATACAAGAGAATGTAAGTCTAAATGCTGTTTAACCATACCAAAATTGGTAAAGCGAAACTAGTGAGACACTGAAGAATGCCTGCCCGTCTGTTATCATAATATTTCTCAATACAGTTAAACTTAAAAGTATTAAGCAAATATTAACTTTGCAAAGAAATAAACTATAGTGAAACTCTCCACAGTAGCTATAATATACACATTATTAAGCGAAGAGAAAACTTTGTAGTCTTTTTAAAGAACGGCATTTTTGATGTGAATACTTGATTTAATTTTAAATTTTGCGCAGTCTTACCTTTTATTATATTTATATTTAGACATTACCAAAGTTTAGTCACAAAGTTTACATATTCCACATACTAAATGAGAATGGTCATTGTCAATAATTTTAATTAAATCTTAAGAGTATCAACTTTTAATAACAACATATTTAATTTATTTTATTAATTTGGCTTAGAAATTGGTTAAGTAAATTCAATGATACTCTCAGTGGTAACGATATAATCTGTTGCATTATCTGTTCACATGTTCACGTCCTTGTTGATCTCTCAAAGTGGTGGATAGGAGGCAATAAGATGATCATTATAGTGAGATAAAACTCATATGAGTATGAGTTTAAAATAATGACCGTGCTGCTTTACAGTACTACTTCGGTATTTGATACTGAGCGAGTTTTTTTTTTAATAAATGCGCCAGACGATGTACACCTATCATCTCGTCTCGAACTAGGGCGTTCCTTGTGCTATGAGAACCAGACGACGACTACTGGGGTCACTCCCAGTACACTCAAACCCAAGACAATCTAGAAAAGTTCGTTTCTTTAATTGACCCAGCCGGGAATCGAACCCGAAACCTTCCGCGCTTAGATATAACGTCTAAACCACTGCGCCATCAAGGTCGTTATATATAACATTGCGCTATTACCTATTAGGTAAGGGATCCCATAGTCGCATCCATTCATATCTAGTGACTCTGTACTTCAGGATTCATTTGAAGCAGCTCATCACGGCTATTATTCAATATACATATTTTCACACCACTTTCCTTTTGGGGTGGACAGATCATCAAGTTGCAGTAAACGTAAACACCTGCTTTCAGAAATAAGCATTTGGACTCAGAAAAGGTGAAGCAGAACTTCAATGTAATGGGTTGCTAACCCATAACATGTGAACATAGATGTAGTCTTTGCTATGTGGAAAGTTAAGTATTAAGTTATGAATAAGGGTTTTATTCTATGTCACAATGTAGAATACCCTATTGTGACAGATTTAGTTAATAATAAATATTTGTTAGAAGTATGATTAATGCTAAAATGACTAATTTCAAAGACAGTGTATCAAAGTAAGGCGTTGGCGTTTAATTAATTAATAACTGTCTCTTTAAAGGAAATATACCCTACCTACCTACCTACTACCTACCTACCTAAGGATCTACAGAGTACGACAGAATTAATGACGTCGGACTACAAGCACTTATGTAAACGAATATTTTTAATAAAATAAACAGTATATCGCTCTTCGGGAACTCACGACACAATTCCCGCCTCAAAATCTAGTTCCTATTTCTGAAGAAACGATTTATAACATCGGCTCCGTGATATTGTTCAACGGAATGAAAAACCCTAATGATTTACGTTGTAATCGTTTAAAGGGTTGTATGGTATTAAATTAATTTATGGAGTCTACTATATATTATGTTTCAGATTCTTATGCGTGTTGTTATTCGTTACTCGTTAATGTGTTTACGGACGCAGTATTGGATTTAACATGAACATAGATGTAGATTGTTAGATGCAACAGAATATTAGAAATCAGTACACATAATTATTTTCATCAAATACCATCAGTGCTATTGAAACACTAATAGTAATAATAATAATACTTCTATGGAAACACTATATTTTATGAATTTGCTATGAAGCAAGTATAGACACAATCTAACATGTAAGATACACGACCGCCCAGTCCATTCATTGTCCATCGGCACGACATTTGTGATAACGGAACGGGGGGCTCGCTAAATGCTGGATGCAAAAATACCCTAGGCCTTAGTGCGTATTTTGCTATGAATAAAACATTTACTGAAACACGTCGAAATAATTACTGAAACACGTCGTATCTATTCATCGTTGTATTTATCATGAAATGCGTATAAGACCGAATAGACGTACAGCAAGATGGAACGTGAATAAGGCGCTTTACACAGGTATGATTACACATCATATAGCAGAAGCACAAATCATAATATACTCTGCATCCCATGAAAAAGTATAGTTTTTGAACAAAATCTGAGACGTTATTTTAGTGACACGTACCAAAATTTGAAAAAAGAAACATTTAATATCTCGGTTTCTGTTTGTCTGTCGCAGCTGATTTTCTCAGAGGACGTCAACAGCTGGTAGGAGATGTTTAATTTCCGGCCATTACTATGTATAGTGTACGTAGGAATCAAGAAAAATTCTGAGAACAAGATTATATTAATATTGATTTACTGGCGATTATACTGGCAGTACCTATAATAATTTTGGAACTACTTGCTAACTAGCAAACTGCTGCAATAGCCATCCACGCCCTTTTTTAATTTTTTTTTATGACATTAACACCTTAAGGACATTAAAAAAAAGAAATGTCTGTCACAGTGTGGAATACTAACATGTTGTATTGTCCTTTTACGTTACGGATCTGCTCAAATGTTCAAATTCACAAAAAGGGAAGGTTTTTGCATTCAAGATATTAGCAAAATTCGTAATCACAACGGTGCATCCAAATAAAGAAAAACGATTTTTTTTCGAATCAAATAAATTAAATAAATTGATCGATTTTGACTGAGCCATGACAGACGTGAATTGCCACGGTTTTTCACTTTTGACAATTGGTTTTGGAGGTTCAAATAGAAAGGTGATACATATTTTTTGGTGTTATTGTGTAGAATATCAAATAAAGTTTAAAACGTTACTTTGAGCTGCTTTGTTAAATACACGCGTCAAAATTGTTGTCTACCCCAACTCCCGTCTTATCTCCAAAAAGCATGTCTTACAATAATTTGAAAAATCATGAACATTACGGATAAAGAGTATACTAGCAAAAGCACAGCTTTGTGAACTTTCGACAGATGGCCTTAGTAAATAGCATAATAAAACTAAATAATAAAGTATTGACATTCGTGGTTTCGTTTTTTTTTTATTCGTTTACCTTTTACAGAAATAATGATAGATTGCACATCTAGATATGACTTCAAATTACTATGTTAAATTCCAAATCTAGAGGTGTGACAATTTTTTCATATAATGTACCACAAAAATGTACGTATGTATACTCGCTTCGCTCGCCCCATTAAAGAAAAACTGACAGGATTCAGGATAGTACTATGTTAATTAATTTTTTGTAAAAAGAAAGTTCCTTGTCTTTAGTTTTGCGATTGTACATATTTTTTATACAAAGAGAAGGCTCTACTACAATCTTTGTTTAGTAGTTGGCGGTTGGTAATAAGTGACAGTACAGAATATTTGTGCCCGCGCGATTTGTATTCAGCCTGCTTTATATAAAAAAAAATCGTATGAAAATATAATATTTTATGTCTGTGATTGTTTTAACTCAATTTGTTCACCTATTCTATTTCTGCTAAGCTTCTTTGTCGAACGTCACCATTCTATCCATTCTTAACGGATCTCCTTACATTGTTACTCTTATTTTCGTGCTTCAATGGCACAAAGTAGGTAAATCTTATATAAAAGCCCTACATGAAGTGGGATTTAGTCAGAGAATATGTTACAGAAGAGAAAATTGGTTTCCTTTTTCTAACCTCGATGCCATTGTTTAATAAATCCTATTTTACTACAATGATTAATAAAGTCTTACCTTCATGGGTATTTAAAAATTTTGTTAAAATTAACGTCGACTTTTAACGTTTTAACGTGAAATATTCGACTTCTAGGTCAGAATAGTTATTAATGACCATTAAGTAATATTCTAAATAGGTACATTTAAAAATTGATTTTATTTGTTAATTTTGATGTTTTAGGCGAGTACCTACTCATAAACATCTGTGGTCAAAATTAGTTCCTAGACTTACAAACATTAAATAGGCCGAGTGGTAGCTGACGGAAATCTCAAAAACACTCGTATACCTCGGCAAAAGTGTGTGAGGGGAAAGGTGAGGTTTAAGGAGGCGAAGGTTCCCACATCATTTCGTCCTTCTTTACTACCCTATCGAGGATGCAGCGTGAGGATTTGTATTTATATACATTATACAGAGTATAAGGATGTGTAGGTAGGTATGTGTGTGTGTGTGTATGTGTGTTTAAGTAGTAACCAATTAATCGTTTACGATAACTTTCTGATTGCATAGGTTAGACAGTTTTATACGTTTCTACATTAATATAACGAATAATTTAGTGGTGATTGATATTATTAAATGGACTATACATTAGTATTACCTCTAACAATTTTCAGTAGTATAGGTCTAAACCATCTTAAACACATCACGTGACAGCACACTACCGACCGTATAAAAATAAGTAAACTACAGGTAAGTACGGTAAATCTCTAAACTGATTTGAAAAAGCTACTTTACTTAACCACATATGTTAGTAAAAGATGAAAATCGACAATTTACGAGGTTAAATCCTTCAAAAAGGGAAGAAAATACGACACTAAATCCCAATTGGAACACGGCGTTCACTCGAAGCGCTTGTTGCACTAATCGCATTGCTACACGCTTGAATTTTTCCTCGTACACTTTAATTGAGAATCACGACACCCATAGATACTTTCAAAATGGTCTTTCCTCTTTTCATGCTTCAATTTGAATTAGCTGACCCAGTACTAAAGTAGCTAAGTTAAGGTCAATGGATCAATGGAAGTGCTTTCTTTATTTTAGGAACTCAGAAACGAATTCTTCTAGATTTTTCTGGGTTCATTTGTACGCCTCCAGTACTTGTCGTCTGGTTCGAATAGCGCACGGATAACTTTAGTTTGAGACCATGATTGGTGTGTCTTGTCTGGCGCATTTATTTATTATTATTATTATTTATTTCATACACTGTTCTATTTCAAAATATCAAGTGTAACTTTGATAACCAATTTTCAGTGAATTGAATGAAATTCTATAAAGAAATTACAAGCCTTAGAACCTTTTCACATTTTGTTTCTTGCACTTGCATTATTAAGTAATTTCGAATACATTACTGTGTCTCATAGCCCATTTTACTATGTAGTAATCCTAACATAATGTACTTTTGTTTTGAAGAATTTATATAACAGGGTTAGAAAAATTTTTAAGAATGTTAATTACATCATTATATTTTAGAAATACTTTTATATATTTATTCTGGTATTTTCACAGGCTTAAAATATTAAAATTTCATTGCTAATAACGTCAGTCTCAAAGTAAGTTATGTTAAGTGTAACTTTCTTATATAAATTTTTTGTAACTGTGCAGTGACGAAATAACTGCTGTTACCTGACCAGATTCTATTGCCCTTGCAGCTCATTTAAAATCGCTACTACGCAAAAACTTAGTGCCTGGAACAACACCTACTTAATTATTAATTTTATCAACTTTGAGGAAGTTTATTATTTAAGATAATGTGTAGTTTTAAGTTTGTAAATATTAACATATAAAAGATTCTTTATTTAAAAAAAAAAAAATTTTTATCATTGATTCCTTAAATTTTGAACATTTAAGAAATGATATTTTTATTTTTAGCAAAGAACCTTATTCGCTTTCGAAAATCTCATCACTCGCTTTACACTTTGTCGCCGAGATACGTGAGTATTTTTGACACAGTACTATGCAATACTATATAAAAGTGTATAAAACATAACCCACACGAAAGTAGCTCTTATGTATTATTAATTCACTGGTTGTTTAAGATTTTAACACTTAAGGGCGGTTGAGTGTGAAAACATTTTAATTTTTATTGCAGAGAGCTAAGCATCTCATAGAGCGCTTAGCTTTGCATTTAATACCTCTTTCGCTTCCAAAAACCTTATCGTTAACATCACGCTTTATCGCAAGATACATGATTGATTTTGACACTTCCTTCAGTTAACACTAGCATTCGATCTCCATAAGTGAGTTTACGTCTTCTTTTACTTTACTTTCGCTTTATAGATTTTCATCGTCGGTGGTTTTTCATTCGTTATTTTTATGAAGGTATCACCACAATCATACAAAATATGTATTATAATTATTTAAATCAACAATAAATACTTCATATAATTTAACTTATTTGTGTGACCCCAAGATAAGCTCTAGGCTTGTCGCAGTATAGCACCTTGACTCCAAGATAGTTTATAAAAATTAGTTTTCTAAATTGATCTGGCCGTGAATCGAACCTGGTACCCCTGGCTTGGAAGGCAAACACATCAATGACCGTGGCAGCAAGCTATTCCGTTTGAAAATTCTTCTTTTAAGATACTACATTCATGGTAACATGTAAAGGCAGTATTTTATTAGCGAGCTCAGCTAACATCTCAAAGTTTGGAGTGTAATGGTCTTCTTCTGTAATGGTCTAATTAAAGTGCATGAGGCGCTTTGCATTAATACCACTTAAAAATGTATATAAAATGATTTATTGTCAAGGAAACATTTTCATGTACTTTTATATATTTTGTACTATCTATGTCCGGCTACGCGTTGCTGTGGCTCAGTATAGGTATTAATTACATTATAATTCGTGAGTTGTGCTCTTTTGAGTTCATACAAAACTCCCATAGAAAAAATTATGGAATAAAAATACTTTCGGTTTTCCTCAATTTTACAATTTCCCGGGCAAATTTACAGTTTTTCTTTCCATAAAAACCTTACGGACTATTTAAAACAATAAAACATGTAAAGAAATTGCCACATCTAAAAATTGCCAGACAACAGTTCATTTTAATTGTGTTGAATACTTTATTGATATAAATCAGTACACATCTTAATGTTAATGTAGGGACACATTGTGTATGACGTCTGGCGGGAGTCAGCAATTTCAAGCGCCGCCCGTGCCAGTCGTTCCCTTGCGCTCGCGTACGTAACTGTGGCCTTATTTCTTATGTACAATATTTCTTTGTGGTAAAGATAATACACGAATCCAAGTACTTAACAAGACTTTTATTGAGAAGGTTAATTAATAAGTGATAAGAACAAAACGAAATAAGCAATCGTTAAATTGGTGACCCCAGACAATACATTCTAAATTTGAATACGTGTGAAAAATTAATACAGGGACGGCTAAAGTTAATTAAATAAGTGCCACTACGCGTTAAATATATCGCGCTTAATTGAACTTTATAGAACTATTTTATTTACTGTTTAAACGTTAATATGGAGCCTGCAACTACACCAGCTGTGAAGGTGGAAGACAGTGGCCTGGCAGCGATTTCAATATCATCAAGAATACCTGAATTCTGGACGGACCAACCAAGAGCATGGTTCATTCAGTTTGAAGCGACCATAGCACCTCAGAAACTGGGTGACCACGCGAAATACGACCTGATTGTCTCTAAAGTGGGAAAAGACGTCATATTACAAATTACCGATATTTTAATAAATCCACCACTATATAATAAATATGCGATGCTTAAGACGCGATTATTATCTATATTTGAGGAATCAGAAAATAGACAAATTCAAAAACTAATTGGAGAAATGGAGCTGGGCGACCAAAGGCCTACACAATTACTCAGACGCATGAGGGATTTAGCTCGAAGTCGAATCAGCGATGACACGTTGACAGTTATGTGGCAAAACTTACTGCCAGCATCAGTCAGAGGAGTATTGGCAGTAACAGAAACAACGGACCTTGATCGACTGGCAATCATCGCTGACAAGGTACTCGAAAATTCAAGAGGTACACAGATATCCGAGCTAATACAACCGCCAGTACAACACACACATGAAGGAGACCCACCAATAAGTAGCCAACTACTAGCAGAAATAGCCAAACTCAACGTGAGACTATCGTCATTGGAGAACAACAGAAGTAGACAAAATTATAGGAACAACCAGTTTCGATATAGGTCTCGCTCACGATCCCGTGAACCTCGCCGTAATCCAAACAGTCCTAATTGGCTCTGTTTTTACCACTATCGTTATAAGGACAAGGCGAACAAATGTGTACAACCCTGTAGTTGGAAAAAGGGGCAGGAAAATAGCAGCGATTCGGTCAGCAACGGCGGGTGGCAGCATCGACATCACCAATCACCGCCTGTGTGTCGTCGACAGACAAAATGGTTTGCGTTTCTTAGTGGATACAGGTGCAAACGTTTCAGTTCTTCCTCATAGTGGTAGTTTCATTGTTAAAAATAAAAAACCATGTGATTACCAACTTTTTGCCGCTAACGGTACACAAATAAAGACATATGGACTTAAAAAACATTAACACTTAATCTTAATTTAAGAAGAAATTTTAATTGGACTTTTATTATTGCCGAAGTTAGCCAACCTATATTGGGCGCAGATTTTTTAAGTTATTATAAGTTGTTAGTAGATTTACATTCTAGAAAATTAATTGATCAAGTAACTAATATTCAAGTTTTGGCCAGTATAGTAAAATGTAATGAGACGTCAATAAAAACAATAGACGAGTCGCATCTTTACTATAATATTTTAAATAAATTTCCAGACTTAACGAAACCTATTTGCTTCAAGGATACACCATGTCACGATGTATATCATTATATAGAGACATCTGGTGCTCCTGCTTGGGCACGAGCCAGACCGCTACCACCAGATTGCTATAAAAAGGTACGTGAAGAGTTTCGATTAATGCAGGAAATCGGAATTTGCCGCCCATCTAGCAGTGCTTGGTCTAGCCCTTTGCATGTAGTACCTAAAAAAGATGGTAAAATACGACCCTGTGGCGATTACCGTACCCTAAATGCGATTACTAAGCCCGATCGTTACCCTATACCTCATTTACAAGATTTTACGTATATTTTAGCAAATAAAACATTTTTTTCTCGAATTGATAAAAATAGAGCCTACCATTATATTAAAATCGCATCACAGGATATAGAAAAAACGCCGATAACAACTCCCTTCGGTTTATACGAATTCCCATGTATGTCGTTTGGTCTCAGAAACGCAGCTCAAACTTTTCAACGCTTCATGAATAACACAGTATTAAAAGATTTTAATTTTAAAACTTCGGATAACCAAATTCATGGAAACTCAGACGGATCAAGTTTCTTATTCTGTTATTTAGACGATATTTTAATCGCAAGTCAATCCCCTGAAGAACATGAATCACATTTATTAGCGGTATTTGAAAGATTAAATAAATTTGGTATGACTATAAATATTTCTAAATGTTGTTTTGGTCAAAAATCATTGGAATTCCTTGGGTATGAAATTTCACCTGAAGGTCTCAAACCGTTACAAAGTAAAGTACAGGCTATAGTAGACTTTCCCAGACCTAATACAGTAGCACAGCTTCGCAGATTTATGGGAATGTTAAATTTTTATCGTTCACATTTACCTAAAGGCGTAGAATATCAATCAGTATTAAATAAATACTTACATAACGCTAAAAAGAACGATAAAACTGGTAAACAGTGGACAGAAAGCGCTATCCAAGCATTTCACGAATGTAAGTTGAACCTACAGAACGCTGCAACGCTTGCATATCCAATGCCCGATATACCACTTACAATTATGACGGACGCATCAAATACTTGTATTGGTGCAGTCTTACAGCAATATGTAAATGATAAATGGATACCTTTAGGATATTTTTCAAGGAAAATGACAGAAGCTCAGCAAAAATATAGTACTTATGATAGAGAACTTTTGGCCATTTTTTCATCAGTTCAGTATTTCCGAAATATGTTTGAAGGTCGCGAATTAATAGTATTTACGGACCATAAACCATTAACTTACGCTTTTACAAAAATTAGTACTAATAAAGAAAATCCCAGACGTACTAGACAACTTCTCTTTATAAGCGAATTTACAACGGACATTCGTCATGTGAACGGTGAAAACAACATTGTTGCTGACGCGTTATCGCGTGTTGAAACAGTACACTGTCCTAGCGCGCTCGATTTCGAAGAAATCGCCTTAGTGCAAAACAGTGATACTGCATTAAAAGAACTATTAGAGTCGAATAATAATAAATTAATATTTAAGAAAATATTATTAGTAAACAGTGACAAGTCAATAATTTGCGAAATGTTCACAGATACTGCAAGAGTTTATTTACCAGAGAAATTTAGATATTTAGCATTTCAGGCAATTCATAATTTAAGCCATCCAGGTATACGTTCTTCAAGAAAACTTATAACTAAAAAATATTTTTGGCCTAGTATGAATAGAGATGTAGGTGTTTGGGCTAAGACGTGCATTCCGTGTCAACGTTCCAAGGTTCAAAAGCATACAATGTCAGAATTAGGACAATATTCGCCCGCAGACCGTTTTGAGCACATAAATGTTGACTTAGTAGGCCCGTTACCTACCTCTCCTGAAGGACTTAGGTATTGTCTCACTATCATAGATAGAAAAAGTAATTGGGTAGAAGCTTTCCCCAATCGCGACATTTGCGCGACGACGGTTGCTAAAACTATATATGAAAATTAGATAGCTCGTTATGGCTGCCCTCTCAAGCTCACAAGCGACCAGGGCAGACAGTTTGAGAGCAATCTTTTTAGCAATTAATGAAATATTTAGGCGTTAATAAGAGTCGTACTACCCCGTATCATCCACAATGTAATGGTGCCATAGAACGACGGCATCGATGTCTTAAAGTAGCGTTAATGGCTAGACTCAACACTGGTAGCTGGGTAGACGAATTACCGACTGTGTTATTGGCTTTACGAGCAGCGCCTCGAAGCGACACTGGTGTTAGCGCGGCTGAAATGACGTTCGGTAAAACATTAAGGTGACCAGGAGATTTTGATGTTGTTAATACGCCTAAGTATGAAGAAGAGGAATACGTAAAAAAGTACGTAATATTATTAGTAACCTGAAACCGAAACCTGTGCAACACCGCGAATAACGTACACTCTTTGTACATCCAGATTAGAAAAATTGTAGTAAAGTATTCGTCAGAAACGATACTATAAGGAAATCATTGCAACCGCCTTATGATGGCCCCTATAGCGTCATAAAGCGCCACAATAAATATTTCACTTTACAATTTCCTAACAGTAAACATGTTTCGATTTCAATAGATAGGCTCAAGCCTGCCTATATATTGAATGAAAGTGTTAATAAAGAATCTGTAATTCCTAGCAATAATTTAAATAAGTCAACAGTTTTAGATTTAAGTAAACCAAAAAGTTCACCCGTGAATTATAGGTCTCGTTCAAGCCGGGTGGTTAAAAAAGCAGTACGATTTGATATATAAGATAATTTCAGCACTTTATTTCTAGTTTTTATATATTAAAGACGGCATTCGTAACTTGATACAGTGTTATCGCTTTGATTGCTTCATTTTGTAAACATTAATGTATTTAAGTAATATAATAAGTAAATTAGTGTTGATAGAACTTAACTTTTAAAAAATTTATTTAGATGTAGTTGTGTAAAAAATTTTCATTTTTTTTAAAAAAGGGGGAGGTTTATGTAGGGACACATTGTGTATGACGTCTGGCGCGAGTCAGCAATTTCAAGCGCCGCCCGCGCCAGTCGTTCCCTTGCGCTCGCGTACGTAACTGTGGCCTTATTTCTCATGTACAATATTTTTTTGTGGTAAAGATAATACACGAATCCAAGTACTTAACAAGACTTTTATTGAGAAGGTTAATTAATAAGTGATAAGAACAAAACGAAATAAACAATCGTTAAATTAATATTTACAAACTTAAAACTAAACATCACCTTAAATACTACAATAAATAGAAAAAGTAGAAAAAGTTGCCGCTTAGAAAGCTGTCATTGCGTAGGGTACTTTATTTACTTCGAATATTTTCATGAAATCATTGTCGAAGTTGGAAGCCTATTATGCTGTTCCTTGCATGAGGAAACTTCAAAATGTTCATAATCAATTTTATATTTAATACATTCTTAATACAATAATAGCCGTTACAAATTTATAAAGTACGTAGTCATTAATGACCACTAGAACCACACTATTTATAATAAGCTGTTAAATTCATTTAACAAAGTTCAAAGCGTAATAAGTAATAACGAATTTGTTCAACGTAAAAAGCTTGCGGTTTCGTCAATTACGCGTAGTTCAGAGCGTATTCAAGAGTCAGATAATCATCGGTAAATTTTAATCGTAGCTATAATTTAACCGACATTTAACTAATAGCAAGTTTTAATTAAAATTACGAATACTTCTGCGGTAGTTCATTTGGAAGTTGAAACTCAATATTCATTTTCTTGATTCAAGTAAATTAAGTTTTAAAACAAAACATTATCGTTCGTGTCAGTGTCAGCTTCAAAGCGGATTATTTTGAATGAAAGAGCAGTTGTACGTAGATTAATGTATCTAAATAATTTAGAAACCGAGGCTCCCGGGGTCAGTTTAATCAATTCAAAAATCATTTTCAGGATCTCTTACTGAGTCTGTCTGTCTGAATTTTCTCAGAACTATACAACGTAGAGAGTTGTAATTTTACCTTTCGAGTACATAACTAGTCGATATATAACTATTCAAAACCCAATTATTGAGGCACACGATATAACTCTGACTGCTTTTGAGTTACAACTTATTATAACTGTTCCAAATAAACAGCTGTTTTAGTCACATGAGAAAAATAAGTAAAATAAAAAGGACGATACTGAGGCGATTACGTAACAAGATAAGTAATCTTTTTACCCACTTTAGAACAGAAAATTTTATGTAAACTTATTAATAGCATAACGTAAAATAGTGTTAATAATTGTATTCTTAAAGACAATTGAAGAAATAAAAAAATTACATTTGAAGAAATAAAAAAATATATTGACATTCAAAGACTACGCCAATAACGTGAAGATACATAGTAAATGTATGTCCATTGTCTGTGCACATAGATGACATAGACCTTATATTTGAATAACAAAAAAATACTTCCTATCTTTAAGAAACTCAACTCTACTTGTTGAAATATAATTTTTGTATTAAATATTATATCCGTTTATAAAAATATCGTATAACGGCTGTTTTCATAGTTCCAGGGATGTAATTCAATATTCTCACTTTACACCACCACAAGTAGATACTTTCAAGGGTTTCCGCTAAACCCATTTATCTGTTTATTTATTAATGGAGATTATGACGATATTTATAAAATAAGCTAATCAGTTGTGTAAGTAATTTTAGAATTTAAGAACCCCGACACAAAAATAGCCAAATTTTGAGGCCATATTAAAAATTGCTAATGGCGATGAGATCTATTGACTACATATAAGTTTCATTCACGGACAATTATGAAATTTTAGACCAATTATGAAAGAAAAAGTTGCATTGAGTTTTGCTCAGGTCTGAATGTATCTTATCGGCAACAGATTTTTCATTTGTTAGAGTAGAATGACTCGGAACAAATAGACCAGAAGATAGTATTTCTAACTAAAAAGCACTTTGGAATGCCGTCATCTATTCTTTCAGAAGATGTCATAAAAAAGACTTTTTTTACTATTCAATCAACATATTTATTATGTTTGGAATAATAGTCGTTATATTTATTTTTGTAGCCCCCTTAGTATTAAATAAAATGTCATATTCAACTTACTTATTATCTGATTGTCGAAGTAATACAACTCAACTCAACCACAAAAGTGTTTTTAAAACAAACAAAATGAACTAAATCATATAAATATTCCTGTTTTTCGTGCAGACATTAAAACAGTCTTGAATCATACACTTGACGTTATTAGTAATATGATAAAGTAGTTTCTGCTTTGCACGTACGAAGTTCACAAATTGTTTGCAAACATTCTGGTCAGAGGAACAACAGTCATTGTATAATATAATTTAGGTTAGTTGTGTCATAAACCACAGCATAACTGCTTATTTAGTAGCATAATAATTAAAAATATATACGAACTTAATTCTCACATGTCAAAACCCGTTATTATCTAGTAAAATCAATAGACATAATATTGCAATCTCATTTAAAAATAACTACTAATGACTAATGACTTTAAATTGGTACAATATTATTTTATATTCCAGTTGCGATAACAGTAGCATTTACATTTTAATAGCAGATACGTCTGAATATTTATTTCAAAATATTTTACGAGTAAACTAGCTGTTGAAATATAACTAAAAATGTAATGTCAAGATATTAGAAAACAATAAGAGTCATTCAGGTAGGAGTACTTGGTAGCTTTGCAAAGTTTCTTTATAGAATTCTTGCGGTAATCAGTAGTCAGATCGGACCAAGAAATATTATGGACGGAATCGTAATAAGTTGCCGCTCTTATCACTGTACGTCAAACGAATTTCCCTGTCTTTTTCTATCCCATAGAGAGTAACCACAAATAAAACAGTTATGTGTAGTAAGTATGGCAACCTCGAACAGTCAGTGTAATTCGCGTCAGCCAATGAATCGGTCTTGACATAATTATTTGTAAAATACTTGTAAATCTTAATGTTTTGGCTCTTAGTATTCACAAAAATAAAAATATGTCATGTTCATCGGTGTACCGTTGTACTGTAACTTTCCCTAGTCACGCACATTAGTAAAAATCTAGAAAGTCGGTCAAGAAAAAAAGGTCACTTTAAGGACACGCTTTTAGAGCAAAAGCTTCGTCCATCATTAATTGGTCTGAAGTAGTCAGTAGTTAGTCGTCGTGTGATTTTTATACTATCCAGTGCGGAATAAAGTGAGTTATCGTGTAGTTTACTGTTTTAACGGATAAACTTACTGAACTACAGTGTGTTTAAATTGGCTCAGTCAAACAAATAATCTTTATTTTTACATTTTAACTTTTATTTATTTATTTTATGAACTAGGTATACGTTACATAATATCAACGTTTATACCTACATATCCTCACGCTGTATCGCTAACGGAGTAGTCAGAGAAGACGGTTCACCAAGTATCGCAGTCCTTACATACTCATAATTACTCGTCGTTCTTCCTACACACTTTCGCTTAGGTTTGAGAGTGCTTTTAACTTTTCCTTCATCTTACACTCTGGCTATTTGATCTTCATAATTCAGCCTTGGTCTTCTTTGGCTTCTTCTATCACTTACTTTAGCTCTGTAGATTTTCTTCGGCAATATTATTATCAACGTACCATATCAATAAAACGTATGTTAAGTCATAGTATTACAATGATGTAGGTACTATATTATTCATATTAATGTATTCTATTTTTGTTATATAAGCATCTTGACAGGTAGAAACACATTCGTGATTAAAACTATGTCATTATTTTTTTGTTTCGGCAGTATTAGTACATTATCAAAGCGTTTTAACTTTTAAGAGTGTATCTTTATTATCAGTTGCTTGTGAATACGCGTATCGAAATAATTTTGTTCTGAAAGTGCAGTTTGGGTAATGTGATTTAAAGGAGTCCAAATAGAATTCATGTGACACGGAGAATTAAAATTAATGTCGTGTTTTTATTTAAACGCATGCGTATATCGTTCTTATATTAGTAGGAATAACATTAATCTGTCTTATTGCCGTAATTTAAAACATGATTCAATTTCATAAAGGTGCCATAAATCCTGCTGTCTGCACAACGATAGCTAACCGCCATCTCTTAGCGAGTGCACTTGCATTAAGCCGCTCGTAGTGGAACCATTAACCGTAATTGCAGGTTGAAAGAATTTTATCGCCGCATTTCTATTTGATCCCCTTTATGCTCACCTGCTGTATTTGGATTACTTAGCATTTAATTTTTTACATAGACGTATTTTAATTTTCTTTCGCGGAAGAAAGAAAACAAATTTAAAAATTTCAATGAAATTACTGACTTGACTTCGGTCTAATTTTCATTAAACTGGCGAGGTGGTTATGAGTGAGTTCGATTTGCTTTCCTACCAGGTCAATTTAGGAAAGTTGCTCTTCTAAATTGTCCTGTAATTTAGATTTTGTAATCACATACAAAGTTCATTAGATGGAAATTATTAGGTCTAGTTATGTTATTAATGCAATTGGGTAGTTGATTCAAGTCAATTACTTCTTATTCCTCTATTAAAAAAGTAATTTCTAGATGTAAGAGTGTTCTATATAACGAACGGTGACGTCATAGTTTTTCACTGTCGTTGACGAATTTTTTATACAAAATTAATAAATACAATTCAAAAAGACAATTAAAAAATTAATACAATTCAATTCAAAAATTCCTTTTCATTCCGACATTTTAGGTGTTCGTGTTCAGAATTTTTTAAACATTTTTTTGATACATACATATCCTCACGCTGTATCCCTAACGGGGTAGTCAGACAGGACGAAGCGTCAAGCGTCGCGGTTCTTACATACTTCTTTCGATTCTTCAAATCTCATCATTCTCCTCACACAGTCTTCTTATTTTTTTGATACTATTGGTATTCAATTGTTTGAAATATTTATTTATTTCAAATCGTAGTCAATATTTTAGTGATTTTCTGGGAACAATTCTTTCACGATAGTTCAAACAATTCTAGTTAATTAAACAAAAGATCACAAAAATAAAATATGTATGTGAATTCATTCTTGGTATGAATTAGCGCTAGATATTGGCTAGACCAATTGATTGAAGTTTCGTACAACTATTTTCTTTCATTTTATTTAATGTTCTGAACTTGTTGTCCTTTTTTCGTGTTTTAACTCATTTAATTTTCTACTTTATAGGTCTAGTTTACAGTTCCTGGTATTTCAGTGAAATATATGATATTTTTGCTTTCTTTCCTATTATAAACATTAAAATACAGCAAAGGAGAAAGAGATACTCCAAATTGTTGAGATACAATTACAAATTACAGATACAGAGCAATTACAGATATATATATATATATATATATATATATATATATATATAAATACGTAATTCAGTTCAGTCAGAAATCTAAAAAGTAAGTTGAAAGTATAGTTCCTATTCTAACCGCAACTTGTCGTCCATCTTTCCAAATTGAATAATGCTTTTACCCTCCCTAGAAAATGAGTCGATTTACTAGTTCCTTGAGAACGTGACTGGACGAACTTTGGATTATTTATCTACAAGATGTTTCTTTTCTGTGAGGTACACTGAAAAACTACTTTAGTTGAATTCCGAGGGTCGATCTGTTGTTTCGGAACACCCACCAAAAATCACTAAAGTATTAATTACTTTTACAATATCACGAATGTTCAATTTACAAATTGAGAAAATTTAAGTTACACGATCTAACATAATACAATTTACAAAATTGTATGTTCAATTTATTGTGTTGATGGAGTGCATTGGATTTACTTTAGTTAATATTACTTAACAAATTTGTTAATTACACAAGCCAGTTTAGTAAATATTTCATCATTTAAAGTTTAGTGAAATCAACAATTTCCGTGTATTAGTCGGAAATTAACCCGCGAATTGCGTACAACTTTTGTTAAACCGACTAAAGTACTTTTTAGTGTACATTCAAGCTGTCCCACGACAAAAATACTTTGACTATTAAAGATAGAAAATTTTGCCTGTAGACGACTTCACCTACCTTTTTTTTTTTACGTCAGGAAATGCGTTGTGCATCCCGTCTAGGGTTGTGGCAGAGTATGTGGGACTCCTCGACATTAAGGTGCTAGGCTGAGTCTACCCACTAAAACCTGACGGTGTTCCTCCTCGGGGCCCCAGTGCCGGGGCAACAGGGGCGCTTTGGCATTCTGCCGTGACTCCGGCGGCCATGCCCAGCCTGAGCCAAGCCCTCCTCCGTTTGCGGGCAGTTTGACCTACCCGCTATCCTAGGAGGCGCGCGGGATCACCGCGCGCACCATCCTGATGTCATTGGGTGAGGCGCCTTCCCCCGATGGACACCCCAGGCCTCCAAAGTGACGGCATCCGCACCCCGCCTACACCACGGTAGTGGCGTCCGCATGCCCACCTAATTTTTACGTGTTTACTCACGGGTTTTTACAAGGTTTCCTTCTTCCCACCTTTGATTTTAACGTGTTGTCTCACGGGTTTCATTTCGAGTTTTTCTTCTCTCCACCTCTGATTTTAACGTGTTTTCTCATGGGTTTCATTTCGAGTTTTCCTTCTCTTCACCTCAGATTTTTACGTGTTTCCTCACGGGTTTTTAAATAGTTTTCCTTCTTTCCACCTCCGGAGCCATAATACCCTTCCTAAAAGAGGGGCAAGTGACCCCGAGGTCTGACCCCCGCCCTCACGCAGAGGACGGGGAACACAACTTGTCCCCATAAATGGGGATATTTCCCACCCCCCGGTCCGGGCCAGGTCCTTTCCGCATCGCGTACTCGGTCCCAACCCGGAACTAAGAAGCCCATCAACGTGCATCCTTCAGGATACACGCTGATGGACACCCCTTACCCCCTGTTGGTCGGGCTATTAGCCGCCGCCCAGTAACAACCCATTAAACAACGAGCAGTTACCGATCGGCGCCCAGGGTGTACCATGAGGAGGTTTCCCAACCCAGCACCCCTGACTTCACCTACCTGTATCAGGAATCGAAACTGTTTTTGTAATAAATAAATTCTTCGATCTCTTGAAAATATACCCAGCTGCCTTTTATACTGTCACTTGTATTTCGACCTTACTTTTGCTCATGTTCATGATAGTATTTGTATTTATGTTCATCTAATAACACTTTGTCTTGAATGTGTAAATCTCTTCAAAACTTATACTGTACTCATCTATCAATATCACTACAACACGAATACCTATACACTGCTCGTAACACTCGCCGAAAAATATACTATAAATAAAAACTTGTTATTAATTGTACCAGTACAAATAATAATATAATATAATAATAATAATAATATACTCGGACATTTCACACAGCGCCATCTAGTCCCAAAGTAAGCTGCATAGCGCTTGTGTTATGGGTACTAGACAACTGATATACTACTTATATACTTTTCTTTTGTAAATAAATACATATTATACATAAACAACACCCAGACTCGAGACGGGAATCGAACCCGCAACCCCCGTTTAATTTTCGACGCGCTAAGCCATTGCGCCACGGAGGTCGTCATCACAAAGACATTGCACGTTACACAGACTACCTGAAAAGTACACATTTCATACATTCCTAATGCATATGCTAGATTATTGTTGCTGTCATAGTATTGCACTACCTTTTACAATATGGATAAGCAAACATAGCTTAAATACTGTTTTATTGTTAAGTTTATACATTGCACTACGTTATACATTGCATTATGCACTACGTGACACATTACATTATACACTACATTATATAATACCTAAACTACATAATAATAAATTACGTATGTCAAATATGAAATGTCAAACTCTCACGTACTGTACATTACGAAACAAGTCGGTGGTTGATATGGGGGGCTCATCCTTATTTGCAGCTATTGCAGGGGTGGGGTTCATCCGGAGCGTGACAGCTTACCTAGCAAAATTTATAAAAGAAAAGCGTATACATATCAGTTCAAATGACTGTAAAGAACGTAGCGAATGAACTCGACAAACTGGAAATAGGCTGTCACGTTGTGGGTGAATTGGAGGAATGTAATATAGTTTTAGACTCCGACTACAATTTCACGGTATTGATGTTTAATGTTAGAAGTATTAACAAAAACTTTGACTCTTTTCTGATTGCTCTAAAGCGGCTTTAAAGACATCATTGTCTTAACAGAGTGTTGGATAAGTGAGAGTTCAGTAATTCCACATATCACAGGCTACCGTGTTTCTAATACTTTGAACGTAATAAATCAGAACAGCGGGGTGGTAGTTTATGTGAAAGACATTTGAAGCACCACAGTACATGAACCTGATTTTAATGAAGGAAATTGTTTAGTACTCGACATACTTGGTACCGTTACTGTGGTGGCAATCTATCACTCCCCCTCTTTCTCGAAACTGGATAAATTTCTTGAATCACTAGACGCTGTGCTCTTGTCATTATCTCAGCGTAGACATCTTATTCTCACAGGAGACATGAATATTAATATATGCCCTATCTCTCAGAATGACGAAGATATTAAAAACAGTGCAGAATATCTAAGTCTCACGGCTGAACACGGTATGTTACCAGCCATACTAAAACCCACAAGGAGAAAAGCCACTTTAGACCACTTTTTTTATAAAAAATAACAAGAAATCAATCGGTCTCGTTTGTCGGACGGGAATTACCGATCATGATATTATTATGATCGGTCTTATCCTAAATAAAATGAGATACGAGCGACCTAACCGCACTATTTTTAAATTAAATGCAGATGCTATCCGCAAAGAGCTATCTGAATTCAACTGGAAAGATAAAATTCTAAGAATATCGGACGTGGATGAGGCTACGCACACTTTGACACATTTATTAACGACAATCATAGATAAGCACACTAAAATAACAAAAGTTAGTCGGTCTCGATTTGCTCTGAAACCTTGGATCACCGTCGGACTAATGAGGTGCATGAGGCACCGTGACCAACTACATACACGTGCCAGAAGTTTTTTCTGGCGATCCAGCAACTCAACCGATAGTATCACCGATATCATAATTTCTTAACAAATCTACTACGGAAAATTAAAAATGAATACGAAAACAAGGAGCTGACGGAAAGCAAAAGTAACGGCAAAAAACTATGGAAAACTATTAAAAATAACATAAAATAACAAGGATACGGTTGAACTTCTATCGACCAATAATACACTCAACAAAAAGGCGTCTTTAAATCAGTGTAACGAATACTTCTCCAATGTGTGGAAAAACCTTGCAAACGTGATATTAAATTAAGTGAACACGGATGAGCAAATACTGGCGAGGTCCCTTAATACAATAGAAAAATCACCGTGCCACTCTTTCTTCATGAGACCAACAGATGAAAGCGAAGTAAACTCCATTATAACTCAGCTAAATAATGACAAAGCGCTAGGTATGGACGGGCTAAGCAACTCATTAATAAAAACCATTAAAGACTACGTCATAGAACCGTTAACTTCTATTTTCAACAAGAGCTTATCGTGTGGTACTTCCCAGATGTATAGAAAACTGCAGTGGTGTGTCCCATACACAAAGCGGGCCCTAAAGATGTTCCAGAAAATTACCGACCAATATCTCTCTTAGGTGTCTTCTCGAAATTACTAGGAAAAATAATAAATACGAGGCTAACAGCTTACCTGGGAAAAAATTCCCTAATATCAGGGAATCAATTTGGTTTTCAGCGAGGAAAGTGGACTGATGAAGCTGTTGCACTTCTCACACAAACAACAGCATCTCACTTGGATAAGAAAGAACGTTGCATTTGTTCCTTGACCTAGCTAGGGCTTTTGATACCGTCTCTGTGCCAATCTTACTAAAGAAGGTGGAGTCCTTAGGTATAAGAGGCTTGGCCCTTGGCTGGTTTAAGAGCTACCTAACGAACAGGCGACAATGCATAAGAATCAACCAAAATCTAAGTGATTTGCAAACAGTACATTACGGTGTGCCACAGGGCAGCATTTTGGGGCCTACGCTTTTCATAATATGCATGAATGAAATTCATGAACTACGGCTGGATGGTGCAGAAGTAATATGTTACGCATATGACACAGCAATACTTTTTCACGGTCCCAGCTGGGATAATATGTTTGCGGTAGCTGAAAGTAGACTAATGCGGGTGTCTAAATGGTTAAGGCGAAACTTGCTCACATTAAATGCTAACAAAACAAATTATTTATGCTTCCATAAAACCTCAGTATCTGCTGCGCCGCCATCACTGAATCTCACCATACACCAATGTGCTGGGGAGGACGATGGCTGTGACTGTAACCCATTGGAGAGGGTAACTGTTTTGAAGTACTTGAGAGTCCTGATTGACTGCAGGTTGACTTTTCGCCACCATATTGAAAAACTGTCTAGTAGAGTATGAAAGGTAGTAGGCATCATGAGATTGCTGAGAAATGTAGCAACCCCAGAAACACTCAAAACTGTTTATTTTGCTTTGTGCCAGTCTTTGCTCATGTACTGCATATCTAGCTGGGGCGGCGCATCAAAGACATACATGCTTCCCATTGAAAGAGCTCAGCGAGCAGTACTCAAAACCTACCTTCATAAACGTCGACTTTATTCAACAATAGCCTTCTACAAAGATGCCGACGTCTTAAATGTTCGCCAATTATTTATACATAAGACTATTATCAATGTTCACAAGTCAGTTTTAGCATCGAAAAACTATAATGATCTACTAAACAAACGCATTTTTTGGTTGCCCTTGCCTGAGAGACACTCTGCCTTTCAAAAACGATTTAGTTCAATTTTATCAACTTATTTATATATTAATGCAGTTTAGCTGTGTAACTTCAGGAACTGCTCTATCCATGAAGCGAAGCATGTACTTTACAAATGGTTAGCAAATAGAACATATATAGAGGATACTGAAAAATTTCTCACAGAAATGCTTTAACGTGAAATGCTCCCATGTACTCATACGCGTACGGTCAATTCATCCACAATACAAACGAGCACACACACATACACAAACAAACTATTGAGCATGCACAAAGGATTATTTTATTAGTTATTTCGATTATTACTTTGATTGTTATTTTGATTATTATTCTGATTATTATTATTATTATTTTGATTATTATTTTTGATTTCATAAACTATTGTCATTTTAAATTTAATTATGATATTTGATATTATTATTTAATGATGTTTTGTATTTAATTGATGATTGTAGTATTGTACACAAATCTGAGTAACATATACGGATCCTCACGATACAGGCTGTGAGTAGTGTGGGGGTCGCTGTATTTAATCTACATGAATAATCTGTTTTTGGTAAATAAATAATTATTATTATATATTATATTATTATTATAATATAAACAAGCATCGTATATTTTTATATCACCGAACACAAATTTCAATAGTAAGGAATATTTTCTTCTAAATAACATAGGATCGACATGATAAAAATATGGGACGTTTTAATTTTTAAAAGTGAGTTCATTTCCTGATTCGGGCAGATGATTTTCAAATTTCTTTGATAGCAGTCTAATTTTTTTTTTAAATTAAAATGTAAGCAAAATTTCCTATCTTCATTATTTAAACCACATTCCCTGCGCGTTATATTGTATAATGGAATTATATTAATGGGTATTATTGGGTATTATTAATGGTAATTAATGGGTTTATTGTATGAAAACATATTTGGAAATATGTTGAATAGAGGAAAAATAAGTAGTAGCCAAATCTTACTACAAACATAATCCATATTACAACTAATAAACAATACTTAAAATTCTATTAAAAATAAACAATTTCTTGAAATATCTTTATGACACGAAGAGGGAGGGATATAGGTATGGATAATATCCATAAAGCCTTTTGTATAACCACCTAGCGAATCTCCGCTGGACCCTCTCAATTATGGTAGCGTATTTTTTTTCGTAAGGATCCCATACAATAGCGGCAAATTCTTAAGTACTGTGAACATATGCATTGAATAACACTTGTGCCACCCTTACGTCATTAAATTCTGAAGCGGTCCGTATTACGAAGCCGAGTGTTTTGTTAGTTTTTTTACAGATGTTATTTATATGAGTCCGGAAGTCCAGCCTGGTGTCAAGTGTCAGTCTCAAGTCCCTAACCTCAGTGATTCTTTCCAATGGGGTGCTTGCTAGGCGATATTGTACGTGTAAAGGAAAACGTGAACGTGAAAAAGTAATAACGTTACATTTAGAGACGTTAAAAGTTAAGTGATTCATAGTGCTCCATGAATACACGGAGTCTATGTCTCTCTGTAGGGCTACCGCATCAGTAATTTCTTTAACGTTTAGATAGAGTTTTAGGTCATCTGCAAACATAAGACACTTCGCAGTACGTACAACGCTCGGAAGATCATTAATTATGAGCAGAAAAAGTGTAGGTCCCAAGTTACTGCCCTGACTGACTCCCGAGCGGGTGTAGAAGTCACCAGACTCGTGACCTGCTACCCGAACAAACTGATTACGGCCACTCAGGTAGCTAGAGAAGAACTGCAGGAGTTTGGGTGTAAATCTAAACTGTGCTAGTTTACGGAGGAGTATGTCATTATCTACCAAATCGAATGCTTTCTTAAAGTCAAAATAAGTCGCGTCGACTTGTCGACCTGCATCCAATTCGGTAGAAATGAAATCGACTAGGTTGATGTGGTTGGTTGTGGTCGACCGCGCCCTACGGAAACCATGCTGGCTGTCATCCAAACTGGACTCTACTTGACGCCTAATATAATGGTCTATAATAGACTCAAAGACCTTTCCGAACACAGAAAACACGGCGATAGGCTTATATTCAGAGACGTCTTTGCTATTTCCTGTCTCAGGAACAGGTGTTACCCTGGATGTTTTCTATTTCTGTGGGTAGGTGCATAACTTGAAAGGACAGGTTGTATATATGAAGCAGAGGTTTTTCTAGTGTAGCTAAACAATCTTTTATCAGACAAATTGGTATGACAGGTTGTATATATGAAGCAAAGGTTTTTCTAGTGTAGCTAAACAATCTTTTATCAGACAAATTGGTATGCCGCCAGGACCCGAGGAAGAACGTGGTTTTAATCGCTTGATAGCCTTGCGTAAGTCTGCGCTGTCCACAACGTCGATAGCCACCCGGGCAGAGTCTCTCAGGGCTCCATCTTTAGCTGCCGCTACCGCGTCCAACTTTGGAGTGTCACTATGAAATACCGAGCCGAAGTAGCGAGCGAACACGGCGGCGGCCGCCTCGCCTCCTACCCTAGTGCCATCGCATGTGAAACTATTACAGTGTCGCCTTTCTTTCCGTTTGTCCTTGACGTATCCCAAAAATTTTGATGGTTCATCAATTAACTGATTCTGCGTGGTTCTAATGTGCTGTTTATATGCGACGTCAATAAGTACCTTAACATGTGCCCTTTTCAACAAACACTTTTCCTTATGATTTAAACTTAACTAAGTGGAAATGCTTATACTCAATATTTCGGATAATTTCTACTGTGTACCACCGCGGGTACGTATACTTTCCTGTACATTTAGGAGGTTACGTACTAAATACAATCGTATAATTTGTTGTAAAAAATGTCAGTAGCCGAATCTACGTCCTCAGCACCTAATAGTTCGAACCAATCAATCTCTCCCAACACCGCATAGAGCCCAGTAAAGTCGGCTTTGCGAAAATTCCAAGGTGGTGGGGCACCAGGGCGTAGGGTTAGGGGTCGCGGCGTCGCCGGGGGGCGTGCGCCTGTTAGCGGCAGCGACACGCTCACGTCGAGCGGCGGGTGGTGTTTGTCCGGCGGCACCAGCCCCTCCGCGCCACACACAGATACATACTAGCCAGATAGTCCGCTCAGAACCAAGTTCAATTTACGTCCAAAATAATTTAATACATTATTGTATTGTGTCACATTGCAAAAATTTATAAATAGATCAACTTGTGTTTTTACATTTCTACTGCAGGAGTTCAGATTGAAATCTCCTAATATTAATATTTCCATGTCAGAATATTTATTTATAATATTTTCAATACATGTTAAGACACCGAGATATCGGTTGTCATTGTAATTAGGCGGTAAGTATACAACACAACACAAATATTTAACGTTCTTGCCGCAGACCACAGCAGCTAATAATTCTTTGTCACGCGTAAGACCGTCGATATCGTCAATCGTGCGCAGCGTGTAGGGGTACCTGGCGGCGACCAGCAGGCCCCCTCAGCCGCCGTCACTGTCGCGGTCGCGCCGCGCTAGAGTCCATTCGGCCGGGAACAGCTCTCCATCACACACAGAGCTCGTGAGGAACGTTTCAGTTAACGCCACTAAATCATGATCGCATGACGTCACCCTGCTATTAAACAAAGCAACCTTTGACCTCAATCCCCGCACATTTTGATATAGCACCTTTAAAATTTTACGTTGATTCTGATTTGCCGCTGGCACGAAAGTTCTGCCTCCAAGGTTTGACGCAAATATCTTCTGACCAATTCGTGGCCATTAAAACTTGCTCAGCTAATTTGAGAGGCACTGCTAATTTAAATGAGGCATAATTGCCTCTCACCTTAAGTGTTTCAACGGTACAGACGTCGCCGCCGCATATAGTGTTGAGGTGCGCTCGTACCTGTTCGGCCGTAGTCCCCACCTGCACGTAGTACAGATGCAGATGTTGTAGTCGCTCGGCGGCACACACTAGGGTGCTTCCTGGTGCGGCAGCCCCGCGTAGTACTCCCCGTGTGCCTTCCCTCTGAGCGCGGGCGGCACGGGCGCTGCGCCTGCTACTCCCCACCATGGTCCACCCACTAGTGGTTTCGATTTCGGTGTTCTCCACACATTCCTCGTTGCCAGGAGGGGATGTGATGTTTACAGAAGCAAGGCTATCTAAATTTTTATAGGCTGGGGGTCCAACTGCTGCAGTTCGGTTTAGAAGTTCATCGGTGATCGAATGTGTGCTATAGTGTGCTATAGTAAGTATGGGTACCTCGCACTGTCAGTGTATTTCGTATCAACTTATGAGTTGGTCACGAAATAATTATTGAGATTTGAGATGAAACGCCTTATGCGGCGGGTCAAACCAGCTATTAACATGTCGACGTGGCAGCGCATCGCCACGCGGATCTACTGAGCTCGTATACCTATAGCGTATTCAGTGTTATTATTCACTTCAGAACACGCTTCCTGTATTTTTTTTTAACATGCTTTTATTAGCTTCACCTGTATGTTTGTATGTAACGGAGTCTTTGAACGAGATTTTCGCCCACTTTAAAACGTCAGATTAAACTGAAATTTTGCACACTTATCAAGGATTGATGACAATGCAATAATTTGATATTGAAATTAAAAATTTTGAAAAAATTTTTTTAATCTTGTGGAAGCTTCCTTGTATTCAGTCTCACAATATGGATTTTGGTAAATTTTTAGTCAACGAAATAACAAAAATTATAGTTAAAAAAAACTAAAAAAAACGCATTAAACAGAACTAAAAAGTAAAAAATAATGTTTATCTATTAAGATTTTGTTTATAGTGATAAAAATTCCACTAACTCAATATAATTAAATGCTTTTTACTGTTTAAAATAAGAATAAAATGATTGACAAAAAAATGATTTTATTGTAAAAAGCGTGAGGTGCATAATATCAATTGTTAAAAATATTTTATTGGTAGCTATTGATAAAAGTGGAGGTTATTAAAAAATACAGTAAAAAGCACCCCACGGCCTTTGGTTAGGTATCGCAAAAACATAAAGCGATTTTTTTTTGTTTTTGTAATCAGCAGTCGTTCATTTGCTAATTTTTGTAGTGCGTTGGCGGAAACTGAAAAAAATAGAACGCGCAGCTATTTGCTACAGAACAAATCAACCAAGGTTTACGAGATCCATTAGGTGTAAATATTTCGTTACATTCCACAGTTGCACGTTGATACGCCGAATTTAAACGTGGAAGAACATCCACCAAATATGACCCTCGCTCGGTATGTCCGCCGCTGCCACAGGACAATTACCGCTGTTACCAAAGAATTAGTTACAAAAGCAGAAATATTGTTTCACTAGGTAGACGTGTGACGGTAAATTTTACTGCGGAAGAAACGAAGATTTCAACAGGTAGTGTACATAGCATTTTACATGAACGCCTGAGAATCAAAAAGTAACCTTGTATTGGGTAGCTAGAATGTTTACCAATGCGCAAAAACTATTCAGGCTGAATATTTCCCGACGTACTTTGGGACTGTTTTAATTAGAACCTTATCGTTTCTTTGGTACGTTTTATAACAATGGACGAAATGAAGCTTCACCGTTACTACCCCGAAACGAAATTCCAGTCTATGACTTGGAAAAGACCATCGTCTCCAATTCCTAAGAAATTCAAGTTAAGTATTTCCGTCTGTGAGATTATGAGCTCTCTTATCTTGGACAGTCAAGGGATGGTAATGGTTGAATACCTGAATTATGAGTTACGGGTACATTATGTGTAGAAAGAAGAAGTAAAATCGCGTAATGAAATCCGCGAATAATGACGAAGAAAACTGGCGAAGATGTCTTGTTTCAACAAAATAACGCCCTGGTCGGCGAGTCCACTATTGTGAAGGCTGCAATGCAAGATTGGCTTTGAAATGCTTGAGCATTTTCTAAACTCCCCAAGCTATGTCTGAGTAGTGGTTTCTATGTATTTCTGAGGTTGAAGAAGTAGCTTAGAGGACAGTGATTTGAAGATGTTGAAGCAGTAGTCGCTGCAGTACAGGAATTTATAATATTCAGAATTAAGAGTTTGTTAGCAAGGGAATTTTAAGCTTACAAAAAAGTATTGTCGTGTCCTAAAAGTATCCCAAAAGGTGACTAATATTGAAATTTCACTGTACTCATTCTCGCTTTTTATTGAACGCCGCTAGTACATAACATTCACCTCGAATGCGAAATGGCGTGACATTTCGCATTCGAGGTGAACATCAAAGAGCATCAAAGTAGAAGCAAAGTATAAGTATTTGAGCTTATTACAGATAGCAATGCGGAACCCTTCAGGTAATAATATATATTGTTACTCTTTCGCTATATAAGTTCCTAATAATAAGTTATGTGCTTTAGTCGATTTTTACATTGGAAGAGTGTGGGAATACACCAGCTGACCCATTCCATATTTTCCTTATTCTCAGACCAGCATAGAAGCCTATATACGTATATAATAACGTCCTACCGAACTTTCGCCTTCGGAAAGGTTCTGCGCAAAATTGAAGTTTCAGCATTGTATTAACAATTCGGTTAAGTTTCGGTTGCGATATAAAACCTACCGAAACTATAATCGAAACTGAATATATGTTCGTGAGGTCTCGCGCAATCTTCTTTGGGGATCGGAAAGGTAATTAGTCGATTCTCCTCGTCACATACCCACTAAATATTATCTGTTAGGGCAACAAACCTATTGATTTATCAAGTAACTACTTTCTAAACATATACGTAATACATACATACTTTCATATGCAATTAGGCTATAATAAATACATACATACCATACATACATACATACATACATATCTTCACGCTGTATCCCTAAAAAAGTAGTCAGAAAAGACGAAGCACCAGTCGCGGTCCTTAGATACTTCTTTCGCTTCCTCAAATCTCATCATTATCTTCCCACATTTTCACCTAGATGTGCGAGTGCTTTTGATATTTCCGTCTGCTAACACTCAGGTTATTCGATCTTCACAAGTTAGTCAGCGTTGCTCTTCCTTGGCTTCTTTTTCCACTCACTTTAGCTCTGCAGATTTTCTTCGTTAGTCTTTCTTCACTAATTTTTTTTATGTGGCCAAACCATCCAAGCATTCCTTTCTTCATTTTTACAATAACATTGTCGTGCAACCCTAAACTGAATAAAGGATCGAAAATACACAATAGAATTACCTTAAAAACAGAACTATTGATTTATAAATAACTGTTTCTCTAAACATAAACGCAATATAAACATACATATGCGATTAGCTAAAGTAAACAAAACCTACAAATTACTTTATGAAAGATTTTGGTTTTGTGGAAGAATTAGTTCGTTTGGACATGTTACATTCACATGATAAAATATTTTTTTTACTATTCATTAGATTTCTTGATAGCTACTCCAAAGAAACACGTGTCCGAGAGTTATGTTACCCTTTTTAAATAAAGTACGTTTGTATTCTCAGAATCCATCTATAATTTTTTCTTGTCTATTATCGTTCTTGTCTGTGGCGATAAACACAACAAGATTTCAAGTTTTAAGTTTGAATTCTGTTCGTTTTAATTGAATTTCCATGTTCGAAATTCAAATGCTAGTTTGTGCTATGTACTGTAATTCACGTATTGTTTTACAAGTATTGAAATCCAAACTTGAAAATCGATTATGATTTTTTGCAGCGACAACTCGTAAAAGGGTACAGCGACCTTTTATTTCTATTCTTACAATATATTTGTTTCTTTGATGTTTCACTCCAACAAGATAAAATAAATGTCAAGTATTTTTTGAAATTAAAGTACAACAACACAACACATCTTCACGCTGTATCCCTAATGGGGTAGTCAGAGAGGTCGGAGCGCCAAGCGTCGCGGTCCTTACATACTTCTTTCGCTTCCTCTAATCTCATCATTCTCCTCACACACTTTCTCCTAGGTATGCGAGTGATTTTGACATTTCCCTCAGCTAACACTTTGCTATAACAAATAAAGACCGAAAATTAAAGCTATCTTATTCCAAAAAGTGAAAATTGGATTATATAAAACATTAAGTAATTAATTCACTTGGAGGAAGATAGTTCCGAAGCCCATCCCAAAATTATTGTCAGAATTAATGGAATCTTAAAAAGCGTGTTACATAACAATACTAGCCGTGCTCGCGGCTCCGTTCACGTGAACTGCAGAATAATATTATTGTTGATATATATTTTTAGAGCGCACACGCGAATCGTGCTGCTCCCGCTCCCACTCGCCCACGACGACTTTTTAGTAAGTCTTTTTAAGGTCTAAAATTACTTGTGAGGTACATTATTTTGACATTTCTTTTATTATTTACTCAGCGTAAGCGTCTGAAGCTCCGAAAGGGTCTTTTTTCAACTTGATTCACCATTATCGTCACTGCTTATATCGTACTGTTATATCTTCTGTCTCCAAGTAATATCACTTAGTCATCACCTATTCTGCACTCCTTTAATTCTCTCGACTCTTGATACAACTCAGACAGTCAGTCCTATTCCGATCTCCAAACTAAACGGGCCTGCCTCATAATTTAAATAGATAACTATTAATTTCTAAGTGAATAAATAAACCTTTTTATCATTCTATTTTCACTGTCTTTTTTTAAAAAGACAAATCGGAATTCCGTTATAACATTTGGTGGCAGCGTAAAGGGATAAAAAATATATCCCCGGGACGTCTCTAATAATATTATAATAAATTAAATGCACGTTTCTTTAAATAAGTGACACAGTATAGTGAAATAATATAAAGTATATACATTACTGTTTAAGTGAAACTAAGTGAAGATAAATAATTTTGCAGTGAAATTAACACAAAAATCTAAGTGGAAAACCTCGAAGAGTCTTTCTTTGTCTTGTGTTTGTGTTGATACTGGATCTACGTCACTGTTTCGTTAAACACGCCGTATTCATCACGTCGTCGGAGTCTTCAAGTTTGAGTCGGAAGTTTTTCTACATTGCTGATTCTACTGCGCACTAAGTTCCGAGAACGTGTACAGATGTTCTCAATCTTTATACTCATCGTACTGTGAGTCTTTGGTCATCCTATATTTTCAATCTAATTATACCTATTTTATTATTGTTTCCTTTCTCTAATTGTAAGTATTGTAGCAATCATAAATCTCTCGTATATAAGAATTATATTGTTCAAATGTCTGAAACGCAAACTGAAGTAAAATTGAACATAGAGACAGTTGCGTCTGGCTCCACTACACCAGAAGTCAATTGAGCACCCTCGGAAATAAAATCTCCAAGGGTCACCAGACGCGGAAATAAAAATAAGGAAATAATAATGTCAGATATGGATCTGAACATTTTGCTGAAATTCGTAAAACCATATGATGGGAGTAGGGAAACTCTAAATTCATTCATTGTAAATTGTAATAATGCCCTCGAGTTAGCCTCGGATACGCAAAAATCTATAATATTTAAATATATACTGTACCAATTACAAGGTAAAGCAGAAATTGCTTGCTCTATCAAAGACTTTTCTACATGGGATCAATTAAAAGATTTCCTCAAAACCCAGTTCACTGAGAGGAAACATTATGCTCATTTACTAACAGATCTGCAAGAGAGCAAGCAAAGTCTGCAAGAGAATGTTAGTCAATATGCTTTACGCATCGAAACGTGCCTATCCCAATTATTAACGGAAATTTCTTTAACAAACTCTAAGAAATCAGAATTACCCGGCCGTACGGCAGCAATAGAGGATTTAGCTCTCCATCACTTTTTAATGGGTTTACATCCACGAATATCTAATATTGTGCGATGTAGAGCACCACGCAATCTAAACGAAGCCATAAATATAGCTGTCTCAGAAGAACGAATCCAGCAAACTTTGTACAGGAAAAACCCAACTATACCAACTGTAAATAGACCCAGATTTACTAAAGGTCCACAAAACGTACAACAATATATTGTAGGCACGACACCTTTCAGGCCCAATACCAGTTTTAGACCTACTAATAATAACACAATATGCCGTTACTGTAAAAACGTAGGTCATTCATAGAAAATTGTAGAAAATTGGAGTATAATAACAAATTTAAGAATCGTCAGCAAAACCAGACAATCCTTTCCTTTTCAGCTCAATTCAGAGCACCTATAAATCACTGTGAAGCTTTTCAAAATGACGAGGGTCGTGACGAAGTAGACGAGATCACCCCTCCAGTAGATAACACCAATTTAAACTAGATCGTGGTTCGTCAGGGCGCCGCACGAGACCACTATGTAATCGTAAAGCCGTCGCCCATTCATTTTCTAAATTAGGCCACAAAAGTAACCAGTCCCAAATAAGTGCACCACTGTCCTTTTCCTCTGTATTAGGCCACACGGGTAACCAGTCCCAAGTAAGTGCCTCTCTGTTCTCTAAATTAAGCCACACGGGTAACCAGTCCCAAATAAGTGCTCCACTGTCCTCTGGATTAGGCCACACGGGTAACCAGTCCCAAGTAAGTGCCTCTCTGTTCTCTAAATTAAGCCACACGGGTAACCAGTCCCAAGCAAGTGCTCGTTTATCCTCTGAATTAGGCTGCATGGGTAACCAGACCCAAACGAGTGCCTATAACAACGGTTTCATATCCAATGGAAGAGCTCAGAATATTGAGAGACAAAAGGAGCATCACAGCGACTTTATCCGAAAATCCATCCAACCCTACAAGATATATGAAATATCCAGTGATCCTAAAAAAGTATCCTTACCTAACATCCTTGTTGAAACTTCTATATCCAAAGTCCCACTTACCTTTCTAGTCGATACCGGCTCTTCTATCTTACTAATAAAAAGCTCGTCAATCCAAATACCTAACCTGAAACTAAATAGAGATAATATATTAAAATTAAAAGGCATCGACAATGACAAAGAAACCGTTCCTACTCTCGGTAGTTTGTAGTTTTGATATGAGTCTAAAATTTTACGGGGAGTCATATGAATTTCAATTTCACGTTGTTGATAAAATTAATTTGATTTACAACGGAATAATTGGAAATGACTTGCTTACTTATTTCCAATGTAGACTATAATCAAAATACTCTCAATTTTGGAAATAATAAAGTAACACTCAAATTCACTGATGCGATTTACAAAATTCCGGCTCGTTTCGAAATTACAGTAGAATGTTCTGTTTGTAACCCCGAATTAAAGGAAGGTCTTGTTCTTGACCAGCATATCTCTGAATCGCTTTTAATAGCCAACTGTATAGTTAAAGTCAAGGACAATAAACGATTTAATCTTACTGTAGTGAACACTTCAGAGAAACCATTAACTCTGAATTCTAATCTTCAACTTAATTTACATCCTATCGAATCTAACTCTTTCCATTTTAACAAATACTATCAAGACAAGTCTTGTTTAGAACGAACTGAAGAGCTACTTAAACTCCTTCGTACTTCACACTAAAATATCGAAGAATCCCAAACCTTGTATGACGTATGCTCTCAGTATTCTGATATTTTCCATTTGCCTGGAGATAAGTTGACTGCAACAGAAGCTATCCAACATGAAATACGAACCACTTCTGATCAGCCGATAAATGTAAAATCATATCGTTTTCCTGAAATCCATAAGCAAGAAATTCAAACCCAAGTCAAAAAAATGTTAGATCAAAACATCATTCGACCTTCAGTCTCTCCTTGGTCTTCTCCTATATGAATTGTTCCAAAAAAAATAGATGCCTCTGTCAAAGAAAATGGCGTATTGTCATAGACTACAGGAAACTAAATGATATCACTATCGGTGAAACTTATCCTATCCCGAATATCACTGAGATACTAGATCAATTAGGTAAATTCAAATATTTTTCCACTCTCGATCTCGCATCTGGATTTCACCAAATTAATATGTCTTCACACGACATCTGCAAAACGGCTTTGAGTGTTCCTCAAGGTCATTTTTAATTTTGTCGCATGCCATTTGACTTAAAAAACGCTTCTTCAACTTTCCAACGTCTAATGAACAATGTCCTTACTGGTATCCAAGGAGAGCGATGTTTTGTTTATCTCGATGACGTAGTAGTCTACTCGTATGATCTCTTCGCTTCTCATATTCAGAACCTAACAACTGTTTTCCAAAAACTCCGTTCTTTTAGCCTCAAATTACAACCTGATAAATGTGAATTTATTAGAAAGGAAGTAGGTTATTTGGGTCACATTATTACTGAAAATGGTGTAAAACCTGACCCTGCTAAAATAAAATCTGTGAAAAAATTTCCTGCTCTTAAATGTCCAAAAGACATTAAATCCTTTTTAGGCCTTATATCGTACTATCGACGTTTCATCCCTGATTTTTCAAAAATATCTAAACCACTTACATCCCTATTAAAAAAGGATACTCCCTTTGTATGGAGTAAGGAACAACAGCTATCGTTTGAAACCCTGAAAAAAAAACTTATCACCGCTCCTGTGTTAATCTACCCAGATTTCACTAAACCATTTACACTTACCTGTGACGCCTCTAATTATGCCATATCGTCTATTCTTTTTCAAAGTACATCCAATGAAGACCATCCTATAGCTTATGCGTCCAGAACTCTAAATAAGAATGAAATAAACTATAGTGTTACCGAAAAAGAACTCTTAGCCATTATTTTTGGTTGTAAAAACTTTAGGCCTTATTTGTTTGGTCGCAAGTTCTCCATAATAACTGATCATCGTCCTTTAAAATGGCTATTTAATCATACAGACCCTAGCAGCAAACTGCAACGCTGGCGTCTACAACTCGAAGAATTCGAATATGAAATCATATATCGCAAAGATAAACTCAACTCCGCCGCAGATGCCTTATCCCGACATCCAGTCAACCCTGTATATCCCATAGATGTTCCTCTAACCAATCCTGTAACGGAACCTACAACCGATAACAGCGATAATCGAAATATAGACCCTAACACTAACTCTGATGAAACAAACCTATTATCTCCGCCTAATGAAAATCTATTAAATGAAATGAGCGAAGATTTATTCGACCTTCTACTTTCACCACCATCTGATCTAAGATCAGAAAATATAGACCTCGATATTCTGGACCTTATAAATCCTCCATCTCCGGCTTTACAAAATTCTGAACCTCGTCCAATAGTAAACGTGCCTGAAAATATGGAAAATCAGGAACCGCAACCTTCTACAAACGAACCAAATCCTAATTGCCCGAACCTGGACCTCTACTCTAATAGTTGAAAACGAAATTTCGCATTCGAACGATATTTAAACGAAATTTCGTTGGAGGCCCTACTCTAATTCATTTGCAGATTCGTATACGAACTTCGGATTTACAGACAATTTTCGTGAACGAATGAAATTATAAAAATATTAAAGGTGTTTTTAGATGTCATATTTAGTAAAGTTACGGTTTTTACTTTTAGATAAATATATACAAAATAATTCTTAAATTTTTTATTCTAGGCATTAGACGATAATTACCGTAATATTATTTATCGGTTAAGTGCAGTGAAACAAAATTGTTTCCAAAAATTTGAATTTAAAACACATTTATTGTATTTTATGATTATGTAATCATAAAATACCTTCTTGTCAATATTATCCGATCAATTTATAAAGTACCATTCTGTCGTCACAAATGATGTCTATTAAATGTCAATCAAAAATGTCCGTATTTTCAAGGAAAAATGTTTTGTCAAAAAAGCTGCTGCTGACTGTCGAAGATCGGCTTCAGCAACTGGAGGTGGCCCATCGACAGCACCCCAACTCTGCCAATGGCAGTTAAAGGCACTATCCATAATGGGGGATGGGTTTGGTGAACGCCAAACTGGAGCCAGAGTGCCAGCCTTTGGTGATGTATGTATTTACTTTTATGTATAAGAAAATAAATTAATCCATGTTTAATTAATACCATTTAATCTAATTAAATTTTTATTTTCAGGATGAACCCATTCCATCCACCTCCAGTCAGACAAGCCAAGCACCCAATATTTATCAGCCTCTTGGCTTGCAATTGCCTGAGGATGAGTGTGTCTAGCACAGCTTTGAAGACGGTAGGCCCACACAGCTATTAGAACCTGCGAGCCAACCGGTGTTAGAAGAATTGACATCCAGACATTGTAAATATTTGTTATTGTAGCATTTTCGTCAGTAATGTTATCATTAAAATTTTAGTACAAGACATAGTTCGTTCTGCAATTGCATTTAGATGAAAGGTATAATGCATTAAACTTAAGCATGGAATAACACATAACTGCTTTTTATCACATAGAAATAAGTTATTAATTGATTTCCCTGCGGGAAATGAGTAATTATTTATATTACCATGGGAAAGTCACTAAATTATATCTCTTTCATGTAAATATATTCTAAAAAATAAGTACAATTATACCCTTTAGTTTTTTTATTTGATATTAATTTATTCAACACAGTGTTTTTTGTTAGGGTATTTAAATTAAAATACTGTTTTCAGCGTCACGACCTGCACGTTCCAGAAGGAGACAATCTGCTTCTAATGTTAGAAGTAGATTATTTCAAATTGAAGAGGAGCGTGCAGAGAGGGAGTCAGTAAGAAATAGGGAGCTCGCAGGATTCAGGGCTGCCCTGTTACAGCTGTGTGGGCTTATACAAAATTTTTTAGATCGCGAATAAATATATTTTACAATTTTTTAATTATTTTTTTTATTTTGAGACCATACATATCATTTCACAGATAAAGCTTACACTATATTAGAGCAGTGGGCTCTGTTATGGGTTGTTCGATGATTATTTATTATTTGTTTCTAAGTTTTCTAAGTAAGAGATAAAGTGAATGAAACTTCTAATTAGAAATTGTACAATTTTTTTAAATATATTAGGGTAAATCGCTTTTATTTAGTCTACTCCTATAATACGTAATTACTTGTGTAGAACTTTATATTACCTATTCCTTTCCAACATTTGCACTAATACAGCTTTTGCTCTTCGTCCAGCTTGTAGAGCTTGAGCTGAAGAAGCGGGTGACTCGCATGAAACCTGCCTGCTTCTGTCACATCGTAGTTCATCTTCTGTCAACTCGGGAACAACAATATCAGCCCTTATACATATGTTATGTAAAACACAACAGGCTATTATAATTTTACCTGCTATTTCTGGACAGTAATGCAGTTCCCGAGCTGCTAAAAGACATCTCCATCGACCTTTTAATATACCAAACGTGCGTTCTATAGTGGAGCGTACACGTTTGTGGAGAGAGTTATATCTACCCTCAGGAGAGTCCTCAGTAGAATTATCTACAGGTGTCATCATATGCTCTCTTAGAGCATAACCAGAATCACCTAAAAATAAAAAAAACATTATTCATGAGAATTACAGTATGCATTATATTATAATATACGCAAACAAACGTTCAAACATGCCTATTAGATAAACTGTTTCATTCTGGACACTCTCCATGTGGCTTCTTATGTCACACTCTTTCCAGATATAAGCATCATGAGTTGCTCCACCATATGAAGCATCCACATTTGTTATATAGCAGTCTCTATCACAAATCTGGAAAAGTTTATTACAATATGTAATAACATTTTTATATAAATGTCACCAACTTAAAGCAAAATATTATCTTATTCATCTTTTATTAGTCTTTCTCAAAGGTGCCCTTTAAAAAAAGTTATTAGATTTTTTTTTAATATAAGATAAAAATAGAGATTAATGAGAATCACATACATTATAAGATCATAACACATGTCGTTATCAATATTATGTTTTTCTACTCACAACTTGAGCGTTAATCGAATGAAAATATTTTCGATTAAAATATTGTTCCTCATGCTGCGAAGGCCTGACAATTGCAATATGAGTACAATCAATGCACCCAATCACACCAGGAATCCCATATTTCTCATAAAATCTACAACATTAATAATATCACATTCACTTACAATACACAAAGTAATAAAAATTCTATTAAATTATTGGTAAATCATTATGTATTCTCACCGCTGTTTAATAAGATTCTTTTCGTTTCTATTTTGAGAGAATTTTATGTATTTCTTTAGTATATGGGGTGCATTGAGGGCAATTGTGACTTCTTGCAAACAACGAGAAACAGTCTGTTGTGCCATAGGCCCATCAATATTTTGCCCCACAGAGCCTTGGTAACTACCTCGAGCATAAAAATTCAAGGCGGTAAGGATCTAAAAAACGTTAATAGGATGGGGATTACGAAAAGTAAAAATGCTAATTTCTGTAGAACACAATTTCAATAAAAATCTACACTTACTTTAACTGCGGGCTCGATTCCATGGCGTCTTTGCTTTGGAGGTAATACTGGCACTATTTCCTGGCACAACTCTTCAAATAACTCCCGACTGAGTCTGTAATTTGCTACAAACTCTAAATCGGGAATTATATCAATATTAAATTGATTGCGCAGCCGGTGCCGAATTCTTCTACGCTCTGAACGTTCTTCACGCAGAGCATCTTCTATTAAAAGCATTCTCGCAGCCATTTCAATTCAATTTCAGTAAAAAAAATACACAACGAAAATTGAAAGGTAACACTTTTGGTTTCGTTAATTTGAGGTTAAAATTACGTTTTCGTAATTTTAACCTCAAATTAATTCATCAAAGTAATTTTCGTTCGCATCTTTTGTGAATTAGAGTAGGTTTAGAGATCTAAATGTCAAACAATTTTCGTTTGAACGAAATTTCGGAGCGAATGGAACCGTGGTAGGAAACACACGAAGTTTCGATCAAACTTCGGTTTTCGTTGAATTAAAGTAGACCTCCTGCTCCATAATCATGGATTTTATAGCTTCGGGCTGCCCGGTCGAGTATTTGCTTAAAGATGAACTTTTACATGAACTGAGTATTCGACATTTGCCAGCCGAGTCGTCTCAAACAACTGACGAACTTCGCAAGCTTCTGCGTCATACAATTAAATTGGCACGTCGAGGTAGTTTGAAGGGGTTGGATAAAATGGAGGATAGTGACCAAATCTCCGAATTAGCTCTTTGGACACCTAAGGTATCTGAAATTGAATTGAGTTTAGGTACTGGTACATCCCCAGACGCTCGTTTATGGAAGAAGTTTGTGGCAATATGTAATTACTTGTTATGTTGTTTATCTCGAATTTTCAATCCATAGGTAAATACTCTCGAACTAGGGTCTTTGCTCGTCTCTCTTTACATGCGATAGGAGGGTGACTCTGAGGTTTGAAAAGTGTGTTGTTTCAGGTATGTATTCTTCGAATGTATATTCTTTAGAAATCTTTAAATGGTAAAGACCTGGGTCGTTGGCACATACATGAAAGATATTGTTCGATCCAGTGATCCCAGCCTTACATTCGATATTTAATGACAGTGTTATATAATTGTTCGAGTATCCATAATTTTATAATTTTTTAGATCCACTTTTTGGTCTATAAAGGGATCATACACATAATGTTACCTACATCTTATCTAAACTTAGCAGTGTGATTTAGTATACAGTGTTTTTTTTTTCTTTGTTTGTTTTTTTTATTAGTTGTTGAACACTTATTACTTGAGAACTTAGTACTTATTAAAAAAAATTTAGTATGCATTTTATCTATGGAGTGAAATATGCTCCTGTATTTTTGTGGAAAATTTTAACAATATCACTTGTATTTTTTTTGTCATTCTTATAAAAGGTCTATGGTACATTCCTTATTAGTTATACTTATTGCTTACGGTCTCTTTTTGAAATATAGATATCATTTTAGTAGGACCAAGAGTTGATATTTTTTTAGGAATTATTTTATTTTGAAATTTCAAAATAAAATAATTCTTTAACCAACTAAAACGGTACTGTAACACTTTTTTTTCATAGATATATACTTACGGTTAATTACATACAAATTAGGATCGATCACAAATTTTATTTGCATTCCACAGTAATATTTGTTGAGGTTAGTGGGTGACAGATGACAATTGTCTCCGATACAATGATTAATAGGTAACGCGTTCGGAAAGTTGTTCGCAATCGAGTACGTAGTACTACTTCATTTCTTCTCAGGTAGAATCAATAAATATTGCACTTTAAGTGTATATTATTTAAACCAGAACATAATATACTAAACTTTTAATTATTTAGTTGTTTCATTATAAAGTTCATTGGTACTAACGTTAAAATCTACATTTACTTACGTTACGTTCAGTAATAACATTGAATGTTTGGAAACATCGATAGTAATAAGTATCGTGGTAATAAAGCGATAATCGATTTTCTTTTGTATAAAAATATAGTTTTGTTATAAACAAAATAAAACAATTGTGGGTGATAACACTTTCATTAGATATTAATATAATTTGTCCAGGTTTGCTTTCCCATTTTGACGATGAGATAAATAAATTGTTGTAAAAATTTAAATACGAGTAATTCCTAATAATCGATTGTATTCGATAAGAGAGAGACGAGTGTTGATATATATCTGTTTCACAAATCAAGTAAAATGGAATGTTCGAGCAAAGGGGCATTGCTTCCGTCTTGTTTTTCAGTGGCTACTTTTATCTAGATCTTTCTAATTCTATTGTGGATCTGTCAATCTGACATTTTGATGTTGTCACTTACAAATTTTCACACACTTCCCATTGGTCGATGTCTTTTCAGAGACTTGCTGTCTCTTTCTTATGTCGGAAACCTCAGACTGAAATCTGAGTAGTTTTCAGTTACATTAATAATGACGTTAGAGAGGGTACAAATTATGTCGAGGTGTAGTATCCGTCATGGAAGGAGCCATCCACTTTTGGTGGTGGTTAAGTGGCAGACAAAAATGCCCATATAGAAGTAAAATATACATGCCTATATATTTAGGATGTTTCTAGTGTTATTGAGAAGTTGTTTTTCATTTTTTATAAATATTATAAAGTCCCATGATAGACCTCATGGTAAGTAGAATGTAGAAGTTGTAGTTTTCTTTTTAAAAGGATTTTCCTTGCATAATCTAGTGTATTAACCCTAGGAATTTTGTTACAGGGTTCCAGGCTAAGTTCCATGTTTAAATTCCAGGCTAAGTTCCATGTTTAAATTCCAGGCTAAGTTCCCTGTGTAATTCCATGTGTGATTACATGTTGTAACGTTATATCGTACATCTTATTTAATAATTTAATTTTGGTGATATATCTTGGATTTTAATATAAAAAAGGTTAACAAAGATTATTTTAATAGGCAAATATAATAAACAAATATAAAATTTGTTATTATAGAATACTTAAATTTGTCTCTGAACTAAAATACGAGTAATCTGTGCGACAGTACTTCTTCTCGCTCGCTATGCGCCGAGGTACTTAGTCGTTCTACCGCCATTGTTTTTGCAATTCCGCGCGACAAACTAAATGATCGACGGCGCTCAAAAATTGTTATTGTCGCTTTGCTGTTCTAAAAATATTTATAACTAATAATCAATACGTATTATACTGATTTTTATTTTTTGTTCGTTCTCCAGCGTACGTAATTACGTGAAAACATATATTTATTATAATTATCACCTCACTTTATTGGAGTCCTTAGTACGGGTTCAGTAGTGCCCCGACGCCTGCTCTGTCGGGCGTATACTGCTGAACCGCGCGACTCCAGCCGCATCACCATTCACCAACTTCCGGCATCGGTTCGTCTGCCGACCGCGGACAGTTAGGGAAGTGCTGCGTTGCGAGGCAAGGACCTTAGACGGGCGATCAACCCCGACCCTGTGTGGTATCCCTTAATAAATTTGTGTTTGCGTGCTCCCGAGTTTTCTTTATTTCGATAGCCGCCACAATGTTTACTTCCAAGTTTCTTTATACGTTTAATCTCCAAGCTTAAATCTACGTTTGATTTCCAAGTTTAATTCTAAATATTAGTTCCATAAACACAGTGGACTAATGTTATCTTCTTAATCTCATAAACACCGTGGAATGACGGTGTACTCCACATTTAGTTGGATATTTTTCTTTAAAGATACATGATCAGATGGATTACTTTCTCGGATCCTTTGTTTGTGCATTGCAGTATGAGGTTGGATTACCTTAACACATATTTAATCTCTTTTCTTTGAGATTAATTTGTGAGTTACGAGTATAGTGGACTTCATGGAAATTCTTTGAGACCATTGGAGGGACAACTCGGCTTGCAGAAGACCTAACTTAATTGTGCAGTCACTAAGGGTTTAGTGAACACCGTGGATATTCTTATGGACCATTGGTGGGACAACTCGACTGGCTATATATATACATGGTTATCTCCTTAGATGGTAATGTACAAGCATATATATAAAAATTATTAACATTCAAGAATAAATATACATAACTAACCTTATATTTTGTTATTGTAGTTCATCTTAATGTTTTAGTTATACCAAATGTTAAGAAACAGTTACACTTATTATTGGTTACAGTACTCATTTTTGTAATTTCCAATACAAATGTAATTTGTTTGTTTTGTATGTAAAATCTCATTTAAAATTCTTCTATATAACATTTAAGATTTCATTTAGTGAGCTCATGAGATCTATATTTAGGGATAATTATAATTCTTTAATAAATTGGTGAAGGTTGTATTAAAGTGTGTATTTATTTCACAACTGAAATCGATTGTAGCAATACAGGGAAGGCGCCCTTATAAAAATTTACTCTGTATTCCTTTCCAGGGTGGCCCTAAAGAAACCCAATATCCTGAGTAGTTCATGCCTACCAATAATAGAACATTCAAAGTTAACATCACCGTAGCCGCGTTATAACTTGAAGTCATATATTAATGAGGACCAGAATAATTGGCCTCTTTATATCTATACTGCTATATTACCTTATAACACAGCTATACATTCCACAACACACTATTCTCCGTATGAACTTCTATTCGGTCATAAACCATATATACCAAGTTCTATATACGAAGAAGCCCCTACGGCAACATACCCTGAATACGTAAAGATGCTCCATCTTCGGATTAAACACTCGCGCGACAAAGCTCTTGAATATATCTATAAATCTGAAGAAGCTTCTAAAACATACTATGATACACATACACGACCAGTCAAATATAAGTCCGGTCAATACGTTTACATAAAAAACCACCTCAGACTTCGGAAAGCTCTATCACCCTTATGGAAAGGGCCGTATAAAATAGTTAAGGTGCATGGAAACAACACCTTATCTTTATTAATAAATAGGCGTCATGTTAAACACCATTTTGACGAAGTCAAAATGGCCGAAAGTAACGAAAAAACATGGTTACTGTTTCATCTCTACAAAAATGTACAAATAATAATAGTCTACCTAATAAGTCTTAGTTTACGATTTCTTTAATTAAAGAAAACATACACAATATAATTGGTACAGTCAGATTTATGTGTAAACAAACGGAGGTACTGGATGACCTGCAGTGTCATAAAATGTTAGAGCCTTTAACAGTTCAATACAATGATATTGTCAAATACTATTCATCCATATCTCACTTGATTGATACCTGAGCCAAACGCAACGCGTGGATTGGTGGAATAGGAACAGTTTTAAAGCAAATATTTGACACTTTAGATGAAAATGACGAAATCAAATATAATAACGCCATCGAATTATTGCAAAATGACGAAAAGAAGCTAGCCTTATTAATAAAGGAAAATATACTGATATCTCTATCTGCAATATCTAACTATAATGAAACTGTAAATAAGTTAAAAATTAATGAGGCTATCCTCAACGACACTGTTGACAACCTCTCGATAAATTTAAAAAATTTAACTGTAATATCAAATGAATTACTACTAAAAAATCATATGCACTCTATTCTAAACAGTTTGGAAACCTCTGTACTTGTCTTATCATTCCAGTTAGAGGACTTAACCAACGCAATACTAATCTCTAAACAAAACATTCTACATCCGTCCGTAATAACACCGCAGCAAGTTTATCGAGAACTCGTTGATAATTACAGACACCTACATGGTACTTTAGAATTACTGATAACTTTAGATTTAAGTTTAATACATATTATTAAAAACATTTCTAGCTTAGTTTGTTATTACTCGAAAAACAAAATTGTATTCGTTTTAAGTATCCCTCTAGTTTCTCGTACTGAATTTAATTTGTATCACAACATAGCTCTGCCTACCCCGCATAATTCTGACAAGCCAGACTCATTCTCCCTTATTATACCCAGTAATAAATATATAGCGATGACCAAAGATAAATCACAGTATTGCATTATGGATAACCTCGAAAAATGCAAACATCTAGACTTACAACAAATGATATGTGAAATACCCATCATATTTTCTTCTGATGTTAACCCTAACTGTGAGAGCGAGATAATAGCACGCGCCAACAATAAGGTTCCTCTTCAATGCAGAACGAAGATGGTTTATGGCAATCTAGACTAAACCACTAACGGACAATAAATGGCTATTTGTACAATCGCAACAGAATAAAATCTCTATAGACTGCTTAAACGAAAACTTATTTGAAGTTACAATATTAGGTACAGGTGTACTTAATATTCCTTACCAATGTACGGCATATTGTAAAAATATGCGACTCATGTCGAAACGAAATGTGAATAATATTAGCTCACCATTATCAATCGCTTCGAGCTTTAATTTAATAAATGAATCTTGTTGTAATATAGTTGTAAAAGAATGAGATAGCGAATAATGTGATCCCGATTAATCTGCAAAATTTAGACTTAGACAATTTAAATTCAGAAAAGGAAATATTTCTGAAATCCTCACTGAACGACGTTGATGCCATTATAAATAAGGCGCACATAACTAAATACGGAACACACTATTCGATATCAATTATTAGTATTCATAATTATTGTCATTTATCTTAGCTTTAGAATAACAAACAAATATTGTAGATGTAAGGGCAGTCCCCAACCTTCCTTGAAACCAGATCCCCCCCCTGAACAGCCTATTCCATCTGAATCCTGTATAGAAATAGAAGAAGTAACACAATGCAATAACGTAACACCAACTCCAGTTTCTTGCATTCGAAGAATCTTCTAAAACTTTCGATTTCCTAAACTTCGCAATAAAGCCCGAAGTTTAGTCCTAGTTTTTTTTTTTTTTTTTTTATAAGCTAGTTAGGGAGACTGGTGCCTAAACTAGGATTATTTCCTGTACGATAGGACACTAGGCTCCACCCCTGTAATTACGTTCACAACAGTTGCCTTAGTCTTTAATCTTAATTTATTGGATTTAGTTTAAAGAGCACTATCTCTAAGCCAATTCAGACAATGAAAATTCAGTAGTGATGTTCAACAATGATACTTGAAGTTTAAATCTAAACCAAATTAATGCAAGAAAATAATAACTACAGATAAACATTGATTTACTTGAAGTACATAAGAGTCTTGTCCGAGTTAGAGTGAGTGTGTGTGTGATTGAGTGAGTGAATGTTCAAGTGAGCGAGTGAGTGTTTGAGTGTGTGAGTGTGTGTGTGAGTGGTGAGTGAGTGAGTGCGTGTGTGAGTAGGAGGGCGAGTAAGTATGGGTGAGTGTACGCATTAGGATATTAATATAATTGTTATTCACCGTATAATTTACCTAATAATGAGGAATAGAGCTTCAGTCTGTTCATAATTTAGCTTCAATAGCCAGTCAGAGATAATTTTTTTACATGTAGTTTGCGCATGTCGATACATTTCTAGGTTTTTATTCAGTCTATTGTATAAGAATGGACCTAGAAAGCACATAAATCTTGTTGCAAACTCAGTACGATACCTCATAGTAGGGCAAACATCATAATTACGTCTATTAGTATTGTTAGCATTACGATCATAATGAAGACAGGCGTGTTGTTTCAGTATTATAGATTGGATGAAAAGCTGGCGTATGGTTAATACATTAGAAAGTTTATATAGCTCAGAAGTAGTAAATAGAAAGGGCAACATAAAACATACCTTTAGGACAGATCGTTGTGCTCGCTCAAGTTTAATAAGCCAAGATTTAGTAGCTCCCACCCATGATAATATGCTATAGCTTTGGATAGATTGGCATAAGGCCAAGTAAACTTGTCGCATGGTCTTATAGTCAGCAACATTCCTTAAAATTTTGAATACGCACATCAATTTCCGTGTCCTAGCCGTGACGTTATTTATGTGTTCGTGAAAATTTAGTTTGTAATCTATTTAAACGCCAAGATACTTTGTACTGTTTGTTTGTTGTAGGCTTGGACAGTTGCAAGTGATGGAAGTTAACGAATTGCATGTGTGAGCAATAATTGGAGAGGGCAAGATTGGCGGTTGACCATATATAGTGAACGTGATGTACTTAGTTTTATCAGAATTTAGAGTCAATTGGTTATTTTGAAGCCACGTGGTTACTTTGTTGAATCCTTCCTGAGCAAACTTTTGCGTGTCATGCCAATTGTCTGCTGAGAATAATTTAAATAGATAACTATTAATTTCTAAGTGAATAAATAAACCTTTTTATCATTCTATATTCACTGTCTTACTTTAAAAAGACAAATCGGAATTCCGTTATAACAGTACGTTACTTTATGAAACAAAATATAACCAGGCAAGATGACAGCTATGAATTAAAAAAAACATAAATCGGATTAGCGGCGCTCGCGTGAAAAGAACATTAACGGACAAACAGACAGAGTGACGTCAAGTTTTATAATATGTATTACACACATTTTTTTATTTTCAACCGACTTCCAAAAAAGGAGAAGGTTCTCAATTCGGTTGTATGTTTTTTTTTATATTTGTTACCTCATAACTCATTTATGAACCGATTTGTAAAATTCTTTTTTTGTTTGAAAGGATACACTTCCAGATTGGTCCCATTGAAATTTCATTGATTGTGATGCTTTGATTTCGAAGATCACCAAATAACACGATCTGGTTGTAACCTTTATTTATTGATATTGATGATTCTCTTGTATGTCATTTGTTAACTATCGTTGTCCACACATGGTATAATGGCAGTAGGGAGAAGATATAAATGTCTGTGATGTAATAAATTCATTCAGTAGAATCAATCTTGTGGCGGACAGAGAATATGGCTGGTGGATGTCGTCTTTGGATTATAAGAATACATCCCTGGGGTGTAATTATGATGCAACCTTTACACTGTTCTTTTATAACTAATTGATATTGATATGATATTACATTGATGATATTGATAATGACCATAATGTGCAATAATATTCCATGTTTATTGTGAAAGCCCCACGGTTTGTGCTCTTCAATAGAATGGAAGTTAACACATTGCGCTCCAGAAATAGAAAATAAACTAATTGTAGACCTGCCCTAGATTTTAATTTAGGCCAAGGTCACTCAAAAGAGAGAAATAACAAAATTTTTATATAAAAATTAAACAGACTTCAAAAAAGAACACTGAAAAGTATGAAATAACTATCCTTTACTAATCAAAACTTAAGTACAAAAATAACTTTATAAATAGGATACAAATACCCATATAATTAAATTTGACAGTTATTCAAGTCGGTGCCAAAGCAATGTTTGACCACAGAACGTCTATTAGTTTAGATGACTTGGCACCGATTTCAGTAACTGTCAAATTTAATTATATTTCAGTGTTCTTTTTTGAAGTCGGTTTAATTTTTTTTTAACAAGAAGAGTAATTTCTACGAAAAACTTTATTTTGTGGTTGGTTGTTGGCAACACCTTACTCTATAAAACACGCGCGAATACAAATTCCACTTAGGCAATTTTTTTCAGGTAATTGTCCCTTTAGCGTTAACCATACCCGGTCTCCTCCATCCTTTTCTGTCACTAGCCCTTATCATTCTATTCGACCCACATATTTCTCTAAATGTAGCTCTTTAAAGTCTTTATGTCTTCTTGTATTGGCGAACGTAAATACTTTAAAAATTGAACTAAATACGTTTTTGATTTGCTAGTTTTGAAGCTCATTTGTGTCGAAATGTTATGTGAATAAATTAATTAATTTGGATGCTTTTCCTACGTACATATCAACAAGTGAAGGTAATAACATACCATAGCGAATACCATTACCGAAACTAAAAAAAAAATAAAACTGCTGTGGGAAAAAATATTAAATAATTTGACGCCGTGCAAATTGCTCGTATTAACTTCTCTTGGGAGGTGGAAATGAAACTTTTTTCACTCCGAGAATTAATCAAAGTATGTATTATAAATTACACAAGGGTTTGTGGAAAAGTCTTGGATTACCATCTACTTTGCGATGATCTCCTTGAAAATATTTCCTGGAGTCTTTGATTGTAGTCTTCAGTAAATTTGCAATGCATTAAGGATCGTAGTCCCCACGGCCCATAGTCAAAAGTAGGTACAATTCCGCACAAGACGCTACGCATACAGTCACAGACTACTCACGCACACATAAATAGTTCTACACAATGGAACCACATTTGTCGCGTATTCGTGTCTCAGCATTATGTATTTAGATATGACGGATTATAATCTATACATATAATAGAAATGTAACTGATCGCTGTCTGTTCATAGATGATATATGCGAAAAACTATTATTGGGGGCCTTTACCAACCCAATAGAACCCAAAAAGTTGATAAAGGATGTACTTTAACTCTGATAATATGACGGAGCGTTTGGAAAACCCAAGACAAACCACTGTACTCGCATTCTTTCAACTTTGTGAAACAGATGCATTTACTGAGTCACTCTTATACAACGAAGTTCCATCATATTATATTTGTAATAAACAACGGGGTATTTTTAACCGCAAAAGACTTGGAACAGCTGTAGATAGTGACCAGGTATTTCTAAAGAACTTTTAAAGAATTGGCAGAGTTTATACTGTGCATCCGAACAACTCCGAATTCTTTTACCTGTGCTTACTTCTGCACACTGTTCGCGGGGCTACTTCTTTTGCCGAACTCCGAAAGGTTGATAATATTGTATACCCTACTTACCAAGCGGCTTGCCGGGCACATCGCTTACTAGATGGTGATAAACACTTAGATGACTCTTTTTCCGAAGCAAATATTAGTAAAAGTCCTCATCGGGTGCGCCATTTGTTTGCAGTCATACTGGTTTGCTGTGCACTTTAAGATGCCGCACAGTTGTAGCATAAATATCAGAACAAATTAGTCGAGGACTTATTTAGGCACGCACAACTAATGACAACACAATTAGTGAGAAGTTACGTGAAAGTCACTTGAATTGTTGTTTGCTGGCTATTCAAGATATAGTTATATCTATTGGGGCTAATCTTATTTCTCAATATGGCATGCCCAAGCCATCATTTGATGGTGAACGCATTACAGAGATTACGTGATGAAAATAAACTATGATCTAGTAGAACTGGCCGAAACTTTACAAACTGATGTTTTGAGACTAACTGAAGAACAGAGTTTAATACATATTCGATCGTGTGTGTCGCGGCGTAGACAGTGCTTTGGGAGAAATGCTATTTGTAGATGCTCCCGGTGGAACGGGAAAGACTTTTCTTACCAAAGTGATTTTGGCGAAAGTACGAACCCAATGGAAAATCGCACTTGCTGTCGCTTCATCGGGCATAGCAGCCACTTTGTTGCCAGGAGGAAAAACTGCCCATACTATATTTAAAATTCATAGACTTGATTGCGCAGAGAGCCCAGTTTGTAATATTTCTAGAAATAGCGATAAAACTAAGATTTTACGTAATTATAATCTTATTATATGAATGCACAATGGCAAACTGTAAAGCGGTTGAAGCAGTAGATAGAACATTACGTGATATCAAGCAAAATCACCAACCCATGGGTGGAATTATAGTAGTTTTTTGTGGCGACTTTCGTCAGACTCTGCCTGTTATACCACGTGGAACAAAGGCTGAAGGAGTTAGATCCTGTCTAAAGAGTTCTAAACTGTGGCACTATATCATCCCTATGTATTTGACATATATATAATAAATATGCGAGCGCGAATTGGAAGCCACGAAAATGCATAGGAGTTTTTCGATTTACTACTTGAAATTGGTAACAATATGTATCCGCAGGAACAAGGAAACGTTGTTCCACATGAAAACCTGTGTTGCACAGTTTCATTGATGCGAGACCTCATATCATCTGTGTACGGGAACGTAACACAACTAGCAACTTACGAAAATTTCTGGCTTTGCGAAAGAGCTATTTTGACACCACGAAAGGACAAAGCGGCAGCAACTAACGCTGAAATTTTGAGCTTTGTTTCGGGGGATAATATAGAGTATATTTCTATTAACAGATAGCCATTTATAGCCTTCTAGTCTATGTATAGCGATTTTTAAGTGTATAATACTTTAGTACTATAATGGTCCTATTATAATGCGACGACTGACCCGTTGGCGCAGTGGCATATGCATCTACGTTCCAAGCTAGAGTCCCGGGTTCGATCCCCGGTCAGGTTAATTTAGGAAATGAACTGTTCTAAACTGGCTTAGAGTCTGGGTGTTACTGGGAACTCCTCCAGAGTTCGTTGTGTGGTACCCATAGTACAAACTTACTACTTAGTTTGGGGTCACGCAATCTGTGTAATTGTCTGGAGTATTATTATTATACAATCACCGGAACAGAAATATTTCTATAAGATTCAAATGATATGAGGTCGTTTAAGTTGCTCGATATTTATGTAACGTTTTTACTGTTTCGCTGTGGCTGATTTGAAGAAAAATTAATAGATTTCTTGCAATTTTCTAGGCAACTGTGACTCCAAATTCATGTCGCTTTGCGGGAAAATTTATTGTATTTTCCTCGGACCACGAACGTAATCCGAGGTATTTCCATTATACTGGAATAAATAATTGCATAAATTAATTCCAAAACGTTAAATCTTGTTGCTTTGACATTCTGTTTACTCTGAATTGGAAACGGCGTAATGATATGTACGTATGTAATATATTTGTTGGTATAATCCAATATTAGATGGTAGTATGTACATTTAATCGTGTACGTGTTTGAGGTTACTCGACATGTTGCTATTTCCTCTACGGAAATTGCAGAAGCAAAAATTAGGACAAGGGCATTGCGCGTCGTACGAGGGGAATATTGTGTCTTAAAGTGCTTGTATGAAGGAGCAGGTTGCTGTTTGCAAGTACTCGGTAGGTACTTGTTTAGCATTGCCCAGTTGCATTAAGTATTTTCAAAACGTATAAATCTTGATGCGCTTTGGCTTTTTGTTTACCCTGAATTGAAAATGAGACAGACACACACACACAACGCTGTTCACATAAAAAACATAAAAAACAAACAAACGTATAATCACTTTACTTTTAATATCTCAGTAAACTATGACTGATTTTGGCGAGCATTCGGATTATACAGGCTGGCTGCCTCAACATCACTTCCTTTAAGGCTTGGCGACAGAAGGCGTAGCGGGCCGGCTGGGTTGGCTGTTGACATCAACAACATCTGACTTTGTTGCAATTATTTTCATAAATAAATAGCTTATTGTTTACAATTCGCTTCGAATTAACAAATAAGGTGATAAATATTTTTTTTTTTCGAACTCTGTCCCCTAATATTATTTATACACCGTAACGGTGGTCTGTTTTTCCATTATATGTTTTATGAGTAAGTATACGTTTAGTGAGTTGGACTTTGTTAATCTATGATCTATTGTTTTGTATATTTATCCCCAAAAGTTTCAATGTATAAAACGTGTTAGGTTGATATTTGTGACAAAAGGCTGCACATCGTTGTCACACGTAAAGCAATATATTTCATGCAAGTGGAAACATGGGGAAAATTTAAATCTATGTAATATATGTAGACGATAAAATATCTCCTACGTAACTGTATTATTTTCACAAGCACCCTCATATATCAGAATTAAATTCAACAGATGACCTAATCACTGCCATCTTTTATCACGCCTCTCTTCTTTCCTCCCAGCCCACTTACTCATTCATTCGATCATCATTCATGCAGCCACTCATAATTTTTCACTTCCGCTTATCACATCCTCAGAATCAAACCAATTTAATTCCGAATTTTAAGATTTGGAGTTATGTTAATGAATATAGGTACGTATACAACATAAAGCAACTGTACACAATACACATACAACACGTGCATCCTTATTAGAAATGTACTCACAAACTCAATCCACACTCAGATAGACTTTGCCATTAAGAACTGTAAATACACTTTCAGAAATAAAAACAACCTTAGGTTGACTACCCCCTCTTTCATAAAAAAAATTACAAGCGTCAAACTTGATGTAATTACACCGCAAACTATCTGCAACTATACAAACTATAAAAAAAAACTATCCGAATGAGTCAGCCTCGCGCTAAGGATCCTAAACACAGAACCCTCTACTCTACTTAGCTGAATTTTATAGATTGTATCCGGTAACTCAAAGGTTGCCTGAAAAAAGTACTGTTCATCATTAATACCACTTTTGTATTATTTGCAATATTTACACTTTATTTTCCTTGCATTTGTGTATTTATGGTATAATTTTACGTTAGTATCTAGTTAATCTGTGATATAATAAAATGTATTGTAATTAGTATGTTCACCTGAAGATAAAATTATTATAAAAATGTTATATTATTATTAAATTGGTATACGACAATGTTATGGATAAATAAAGAAACCACTTAGAACACAGAAGCCTTCTATGGCTATGAAAACACAAATTAACGTCAATCACCTTTAAAAACAGCAAGATTTATTAATCAAAAAAGTAAATAGAGTACAGTACAGACGAAGACATAGTTACAATGTATTCTTAACTTGCGTTTGTCAAAGTTAATCTTGATACAGACTTGATTAAACTAGAGCTCCGCCGAGCGTGAATCCTGCAAGTAATTTGTATTTATTCTGTTTAGAAGTGTATCAACAGAGGCAGCTGTCTGCATTATGTGCGTATTTCAGTTTGTACTTAGAGCTATTTCTTATTTTAGATTTTCTTTATGTTAAACAAGTCGTTGTCCGTGACTTCGTTCGCGTAGTCTTTTATTTACTAAACTAAATAATTCAGCAACATTTACAGGTGTACGCAGAACAACTCATCAAAGTTTCATGACAGTCAAATGAATGGTTTAGGAGCACATAGAGAACAAACATGCTGAGAAACATTCGTTTTTATTTATAAAAATGACGATATTATTTGTTAATAATTTATGTTTCATTTATGTGTCATATCGACGTGTAAAATTTTCTACGTATGACCGTTTTTAGAACCCCAAGTATTTCTGTTCAAGCCTGCTCTTCACGCATACTCGCGCTTCACAATATTACTTTTGAAATTTCAATTACAGCGAACCCTTCCTTTTTTTAAAGTTCTTTTTTAAAGTTGGTTAAAACAAGTTTCAAATGGACACCGATTTATCAATTTTTATTTTATTTTTATTTTATTTATTTCTTTATTTCAGACAATACAATCCATAGATTAAGTAACCATTAACAGTTCACAACATTAGCTCATTTCACTACTCCATAAACTGATCATTTTCTCAATACATGCTTACGATTCCAATGCCTTGCTATGGGACAGTCGTACCTGTCGTTGGAGCTGGCTCGCACGCATTGCATCAGGAAGGCTATTCTTTTATCCATCTATTATTACACGCAGGGCATTATAAGATTGTTGTGTGTAGTCAACCCACAAGCTGCATGTGTAAAACTATTGACAAAATACCCTAAACAACTTTATCTTAACTTGGCCAGTACAACATGCAAACCTTCGGGCGATCATGTTACAATGCTACGTTGAGAGGAAACGCAGGACACTGCGTTCCCTCTCAATGTCGGTATCGTCACTTAAGCTATCAGTAACCCAATGTCCCAGGTACTTAAATTGTTTAACTCCATTCAAGGCAGTACCACACAGAGTAATAGGAGGAATTACTTTAGGAAATTGATTTCCAGACCCAAAGACAAGAAATTGACTCTTGTTTGTATTGTACCTGAGGCCGTGAGACACCGCAAAATCCTTACATATCCCCAACAATTTTCTCATAGCACTGATTGAAGGACTCAGCAGTACCATATCATCTGCATAAATGATATTACTGGAGCATTGTCCATCCAAATAACAACCAACTTCGGTGCCGCTAAGTTCCTCGATCAAGTCACTTACGTACAGGTTGAAGAGCTGTGGCGAATTATTGCCCCCCTGTTTAACTCCACAATCCAACCTGTACTCACTTGAATGTGCCCCTGCCCACCTGACCCGATTTATCTGGTTCGTATACCAATACCTAAAAATGTTCACTATATCTGTCGGTGTATCAATAGAAAAAATATGACAAGTCAAGGAAGCACGCTTACACAGGCATTTTTCTTTCAGTAAACCGTACAACTTTCTTCAAAGTGAGAATAGCAGACTCAGTTGACAGCCCAGACCTAAATCCGAACTGCGCGTCAAGTAACTTTACGTATTTGACAGCTGAGAATCTAACAACCCCTCTATTTTTATAACCATATATTTCCCGGCAGGTACGAATATCCCAAACACAAATTAAAAAATAGAGCTAAAACGCTTAATAATTAGGGCTATTTCTCTGGCAGTAAATCTCATTTTCAATTCATTACAATGTTCCGCAGTATTGGACACTCTCCTCGCTGACCTAAATGAACTGTCCACCTTCTTTCGGTATTTTCTCAGGGTTGACTACTTTAAAAAGTTCGGTGCTCCTTCCTGTCTTTCTTACGTATAATCTTACGTTTTCTGCACAGTAACGTTTCAAATAATAAGATTTAGCATTAACTATATCTTGTGATGAAAATGCTGTGACACAACATATTCTCAACAAGTTTTCCTCGTTCATAACTTCAAGCTTATTCTGAATAAAAGCTAACAATTCATTTAACACAATATTGTAGTTATTACATTTCACAATATTAGACGACCTTTTTTTTTCAAATATACACAGTTATTTAAAACACGTTTGCCGGCATAGCTGTATAAACGATGTTTATTACAATATCTATTAATTCTATATTATTAGATACAGAATTTGCTTCCGTATACTTATTTGGGAGAAAAGGGAAAACGTAAAATGTCCCAGGTTCTTATCTTGTCGCGTAAGAAGTAAAAGCTTGTCAAGGATTAGGGCTTACCATGTGGAAGTAATAAAGGCTAGAATTATTTTTTAACTGGATCTTAAATTATTGAAATAAAAAAAAATCCGTGAGTTCATGCTGAATGTATTTACAATAACATGTATCTTTGTTTCATTTCATAGGTATCGAATCTCTTTCTGAATGTACTCTGTGGTGTGTTTGTTTGTGTACTTTTTATATTTGTTCGATGTGTTGAAGAATTTCGAAAATCAGTCATGCTTGCCTAGCAGCATACTCATTCCTTGTAATTTTGAGAACACCTAAGTTGTGGATGTAAAGATACATCAAAGCAAGAAGGGTGTTTCAAAACCTAGAAGTATATATTCTAAAAATTAGATATCATATTAGGATCAAGCAAGCAAGCAATTAGGATCTATGCAAGCGTGGTCACGAATGAGATCTAGTGTATTATTATTTTTTGTAATATTGACAGTAAATATTTTAAGCTAGTGTGACATAGAGAAAGCGGGTGTGCCCAGTATTAATAATGAAGCCATAAATTTATACGAAGGTAAATCTCTGAACTCAATAACCAAAATGTAATGTTAAGTAATAATCTCCTGTGATATAGCAGGAACAGTAAAGCTGTAATAAAATCATAACAGCCTTCCACCCTTGGGTAGCTATTAAGTAAAATTAATTGAAAACAGACCACAGACTTCATGAGATTCACATAAATTGTAAGCGTATTAATATGTTGCTTAATTATCATTCTCATTCTCGTGACAGTCACGGAGCCGATTTACACGGGGAACCCCACCACTTATTTAGAAAGTAATGTATTAAAAATTAAATTTATTTCTGATATCCATGCATAACGTTACGACATTTCCAATTTGGGGTAGACCGAGTACAGCGGCAGAACAAAATCACTTGACGCCATATTTGGAAACTATCGTTACAAAAAACAGCACTCCAGCATGTAATTTTACTTTCACATTTAACTTATAAGGAAATAAATATAGATTTAGTCTCGCATCGGCTTATATAGTCTGACTTGACGTTACTTCTCTCATGGTTTGGCGGCATAAGGTGTGACAGGCCGAATGTGACCTTGGTTAGGCAGACTGCTACTATAGCGACACCTGGCGTCGTTACAAAATATTTGCTTACAGTTGCGAATTACATAGTGACAGCTTTCCAGTCTATCATCTTCACGAGTGTTCGTCTCCCTCTTTTCAGATTGTTAGAAGATACAGTTTGGAATATCCGTAATATCCCTTAGGAGCATTTAAATATACGAATATTTCATGAATAATTTACAATAACACTAAAAGCGACTAATATTAACAAGAAAGTTTCTTGTTAACATTAGTCAAGACAAGTCAAGTTTCTTGTAATAAGCCATAGATCTCGTAATAAAACATATTAGACGTACCTAAGTATCTACTATGTAGGTGTATAAATACTAGCACGAAATTAAACGTCTTCAACATGTAGAAGGTGTAACTAGTTAATTTCCATTAAATATATAATTACATACCTGCTTATAAAAAGCTTTTACTTGGTTATTGCGATTGTAAAAAATGATGAATCGTAATATTATGTGATACGCGAAATAACACGAATCACCGATTGACACGAATTACCGATAGACACGAATCGGTAAGTTTCTCATAAAACATTTAATCATCTATATTTTTTTTTAATTTATTTATTTAGGAAACATACAGTCACATATGCGGATTTATACACAAATAAATAATACAATAAGACCAAAATAGTTTCATAAATTAAATGCAAACTAGAATTTAGTTATATCGCAACAAACACAAATAAAAGCAAAAGGATAACATACAACGAAACTAATGACACTTAATAACAAATATACATAACGAACATTCAGGCGAGTACCATACTACATACATTACATACATATAATAATGTTATACAATACCCAACTCAACTAATTAATAAATATTTAGTTCTTAACACTATTGTGATTGCTATTTATTAGTTAGCAGTAATAAACTAACCTCTCTTTTAAAGGAGTTATACGACGAAAAAATATCTACATCATTTAAATAATTGTTACAAAAAGTACAGGAGCATCTGAAGTAACTATTTTTAGCGTAATTTGTACCAAAATTTGGTATATAAAATGTATTTTTAGAACGCGACGAAAAACGCGGGAATCTGAAGTGAATTTTTTCTAGGAGTTCAGCAGAATCAATTTCACTATGAATTCTTTTTTGTAAAAACATTGCATCAAGATATGACCTTCTTACTTCTAAAGAATCGATATGATGTTTTTTAGAAGTTGTTTTGTAATCTGTGAATTCGGAATTAGTACGATAATCTAGGGATTTAAGAAATTTGTTTTGAACTTTTTCTAAGCGATCCACGTGCACAGCGTACTGCGGGTTCCAGTTCTATGTTATATTGTAATGTGATCTCTATGTTGTAATTTGATGTCTATTTTCTGTCGATGGCATAAATAGGAAATAGCGTCATTCAGGTAAAAGGGATAAACAAGCCGCATTTAAGAGTGAAAGAAGTGAGCAGAGTTGAATTCTATCTAGCCTTTGGCAGTGGACAGTCTAATACGAATTTCATAGAACGGCAGTTGGTGGGGGCAGTGCGGGAGAAGTAAGCAGGCAAGCGAGAGGAATGCACATAATAAGATAGGAAAATACAATCGAACACCGGAGATGATTATAATAATAAAAAGAACACGATTATAATAATGAAAACCTATGAGATCTAATGAGACAAAATAGCAGTATGAAGTACTAATAACCTAATTGTAGAGACTTAGTAAATATCATACAAAAGACGGATCAAGGGGCTTGCCATCATCTCTTATTATTTTCATGTTACTTGACTTAGAAAGCTCGAAATTCTGAGAGTAGATTAATGATTAGTTTTATCACTCCACATTCAATCATCAGTAGGCGAAATAAATACGTAAGGACTACGAGGTTTAGCCGTCCAAACTACCTTAACTACCCCGTAAGTGAAGTCAAGTAACATTAAAATAATAATGCTAAGAAATGGTGGTTAGCCCCCAGTAGCTTTATGTGCAAGCGATAAGTGTGCGAGCGTCGACGGTAGTTACTGCGTACAGACCGGTCGGTATGAACGTGATCTTTATTGGGGTTCAATTCGGAAAATAAATAATTCGTAACCACGAATTTGCGACCTTCCTTTATTTATTCCAGTAATTTCCAGTACAACTCACACGAATATAATAACTTAAACTGTGTTCAGAAATATTATATTAAAATAAATGAATGAAATATTATGTACAGTTGTTGGGTAGGTCAAGACTGTAAGGGTAAGTCGGAGGTCCTAAGGAGAACGCGAAGGTTTCCGCCGTTTAAACACGTGAGCCTATAACAGTTGTGCCCTTAATTAATTATAATAGTATGATATTGCTCATTCCCATCATATCGCTAAGAAGTAACTCACGGGTCAGAACAATTTGTCGCTAAAGAGTAGGCAGAGAATATGTAGGAAAGAAGGCTGACTCCCGCCTCATGCGTAACGGAATTGGCTACTCTCGGCCGGATACGTAGGGTTATGTCATTGGGTGTGAGATGTGGAGAGCATCTTGTTTAATTTATACATTTAGTATACAATAATGAATAATAATGCAGTAAGGTGAGCTTTGTTAATATGTTTAAGAATGATAATTCTGAGTTCGAATAACTAATAATTAATAAATATATAAATAAATAATAATTAATTAAATAATTAAAATCATTTAGGCATGTAAAAGAAAACATTTAAATATTTTTGTATTTGTGACAATGTGGAGAATGAATTATAGACAAACGGAAGCTGCCGCATCTTTGCGTCGTGTGCGACTCGGCTATTGCTACAATAGTTGTCCATATTCGCTCAAAATATTGCCGTTGTGTGCGTGTTACGTGTGCCTATAAGTGCGTACACATATAAACGGCGATAGCTTGCTTTCTAAGAAGACGTCCTATTGTTATGTTTATACTGTGACAATAGTGTGATATTACTCATTCCCATCGCCTTGTTAAGAAGCGTCTCACGGGTTAGAACAATTTGTCGCTAAAGAGTAGGTTAATGGAATCAGGCGTAATTTAACCCGTGGTTCCTGGCAACAATATATGGGCGTCCAAGCAAAAAGGGTCCAGTAGTGGGGTATTGAGTTAAGACTAGATTCGGAATTTAAAATAGTCAATTGATAATAAGGATTAAAAAAACATTCAAAAACTGGCACATATTCTTTTTATCAGACATTTAACGTTGAAATTCTGAAAAAGCTTGTTTCCAGAAGAGTATTTATAAAGTTCGAAAGAAAAAAAAATACGCTTCTGGTTTGTTTCTACTTAGAAACATCATATGATTATAAAGTCATTTACTATATGTACTTGTAGATAATTGAGCATTAACTAATAATCAATTAAAATCGCGAAATGCCATTTTTCACCCAACTTTACGTATTACGTATTACGAAACTGCGTGTCTCGAAAACTAAATGCTGACCACTGGACCCTTTTTGCTTGGCCGGCCATATATGCTTGCGGATGGTATAAAATTAATTTTTAACTTCTTTATTTTTAACATTGTTTTAAATGATTGATTCAAATGGCATTCAAATAATGTAAACTTACTTACTAACAATACGTATATATAACTTATGTCACTGCATTACGCGTTCTAAGAGTGTAATATTTTTAAAATTTTAAAATTAGCCGTCTAATGACCTCTGCTCATAAACATTTATTATATATTTAATACGTTCTTTCGCGTTCAAAACTCAATGAAGTGCAGACGGTAACAAGCTACGTTCCATTCCTAGAACACGTAGAGTCCTCCTGGGCGTCGTGGTGTTTCATGAATAAAACAAAAGAAGCAGATGAGCGCAAACTTGAAATAAATTTCGAATTCGATTAAGTAAATAAGCAGAAGAGTGCTTAGCACGAAGCAACTACAAGTGTTTCTAACTAACGCCGACTCAGGTACACTAAGGCACAAAAATGTTTTACAATTCTAATATTAAGAGCAATCTCCCAAAACAGTTGCTTGCGTAGGCTCCGCCCTCACGCTTCGTCACCTAAACGCGACATACATTGTTGTAACTAGAATATTAATTCATATAATAAAATATCCTTTAGACAGTATTTAGTAAACTGTCTTCCTGTTAGCCATAATTTTAAATAACTTACTCACGTAATTTGGGATAAATATTTAAAAATATCTCAAAGACGCATCTGGTTGCAGAAAAAAAGTATCGAACGAAAATACATAAATTGCATTATGGTTTTAAGTAGCCGATAGAAAAATGTATGAAGAAACATATGTACAACAAATTTCACATTCATTAAACATGTGCCCGCCTCAGCAAAGTTATTTTAAAAACGCACAAAATTTAGGCAGCCGGGTCTTAATGTACGATGTGTATTCTAGATTATCGTGAAGAATGAACAGAAAATATTGCACGCAACACAAACACAAGCTTTCGCTCTGTAGATTTTCTTCGTCAGTCTTTCATCACTCATTATTTCTATGTGCCCGAACCATCCAAGCAATACTTTCTTGATTTTTATTATCGTGAACGAACAGAAAATATTGCACGCAACACAAAAGTTAATTTTTTTACCACAATAAGACAAACTAGGAAAAAATATCTGCTTGATGATGAGTGGACGTTTCAATCAAGCACAATGAATGTCGTGCAACCCTGTCATACTGCGTATCTCTTCATTGCTTATCCTGTCCACAAGGGTGACACCGGACATATTTCTAAGAGAACTAATTTCTACTGCATTTGTCTTACTTTCACCTGATTTCGGGCATATCCAGGCCCCACTACCGTGCAATAAACCACCCTCAACAATTTAAAAAAAGCTTTATTCAACTAATAAATTGATAATTACTAATATGAAACTATTAGTACGGCAGGAGGAACAGAACCTAGGAATAAGTAATAACTAAGATAACGAACGAAACGAACGAAGAAAGAAACAAAAATAGAAATATATATATATATATATCATTATATATCATAATAAAAATGAATGTTTGTGTGTTCGTCCTCTATGCGTTCGTAAATCATTCATCCAATTGTGACGAAACTTTGGTTAATTGTTTTACATACTGTTATGACCAATGCGATTTTGCTGATCAAAGCAACGGCGCGTAAATACGCCACGCGGTAGCCGACAATATAAAAGGCGTTTTCCCGCATGGCCACGAGTCAGTCCATCAAATTAGTTCCATCGAGTCAGTCACTCAGTGAGTCCATCAAATCAATTCCATTAAGTCAGTCAGCACTACATCAAGCATTTAGCCCCTTAAAATTTGAACCGATCTCAAACAAGTATTGAGGCACCAATTAGTTGAAAACAATAAATTTTTGGTCAAAACAAAAAGTGTTTTTTTAAAAAGTCTACCAGACCCGACCTCCCAATAGTACGCCCGCGGAGGTTTCTGAATTATTTAATTTTGTAAATAAAAGAGCACACGAAGTCGCGGACAACAGCGAGTGATTTTATGAATGAAAATCACCAAATTCTTCAATCTTTCTTAAACGAAACTGTCACTTTCGTGGATCTGCTGGAAGCAATTTCTAATAGAAATAAGCTGTACCCTTTGCTTATCTTCTCTACATGTAACTTTCTGTTTGTGTATTATGTGTGTGCAATACATATTTAAATAAATAAAATAAATAAATAAATTATACTTTAATATAATAAATTTAAATATGTAGTTCACAAATTATTCAGCTCAAAAATATGTAGTTCGATCCAATCATCAGAAAGATGCGAATGACAGGAGAGTAAGGCGGAGGACTACTTGTCGCCCCGAACTCATATTACATCTCACATCGACTTTCCACAACACCAAGAATCATTAAAAAAAAAAATAAAAAACCTTTTTTCCTTATGCTACAATATTATATTTGATTATTTAAAATTTTTTTATTATTTTATTATTTAAAATATTTAATTTAAAAAATTATAATGTTATTCACGACATTCTTATGCAGAACCCCTTTTGCGTATATGTCTTCTCCAGTGTTTCTCAGGTTTCGATGTGGACTATTTATGTATATTCAATGTATTATCATTTGTTACTTTGAACCACACGTTAGCTCATCGAGTTTTTTGGTCTACCTTTTTTCCGTTTTAATTGTGACCCTTCCCAATCGCCACATGCCCAGCCCTTCTGGTTTCCCTTCAAAACGCATAAATCTTTCGCCTTTTGTCTAAAGTCATGACGTAACATTAATTATATCTCAAACTGATAATAACGTGCCTGTTATATGAAGACTCGTGATACTGACTACATTTTATTTAATTATCAGATCTAACTCATGTGTACGTGTGCGGTCACACAGGATGACCGAAAAAGAGAGCGATGCCATGTAATTGTCACAACTAGTCCCCCAGTGGTCGAAATTTCATCGTAATGTAATAAATAAATAAATGTATAAACGCTTTTCCCTTGACATACTAAAAGGGATCGAAACTCCAAACAGATTACAAATGACACTTAACTTATAGGTCGAAATTTATTCAGCCAATCTGTCCATAATTATTTGTTGGCAACATTTTAAAATCCTTTGGCGACAATCTTTACACTGTCATTCTGCGCGACTATTTGACCCTCAGACTATTTTTTAAGAATAATAATGAACGATACTTATCGCCGTATGTCAAACGAATTTTCGTGTCTCTCTTTCTATTTCATTGAGAGTACATACATACATACATATCCTTACGCTGTATCCCTAACGGAGTAGTCAGAGAGGACGAGCGCCAAGCGTCACGGTTCTTACATACTTCTTTCGCTTTATCAAATCTCATCATTCTCCTCACACATCTTCGACTAGGTATGCGACAGCTTTTGACATTGAGAGTAACCACGAGTAAATCAATTACTCGCACTGTCGGTGTAATTCGTGTCAGCTCATGACCGGCTCGACGTCAAAATATGCAGTACTGAAATAATTATTTTCGTGAATACTACTAGTATTCACGAAAATAAACATATGTTCAGCTGTGTATTGTTGTGACCCTTTCCTAGTCACGCACATAAGTAAAATTCTAGAAACTAGGTCAACAAAAAATGGATACGCTCTTAAAGCAAAAGCTCCGTTCATTTCGTTTCTTGATCCGAGATTTTACCTCAAACTTTTTTTTACATCGACAGTATTATGTGTTTGACATTGGCAGTATGAACGTAACCAATGTATGTTTTATTTTATTTAATATATTTGTACCACATCAATATAAATTTTTGCTTTCTGCACTCCTTCTCCATATAAACTTTAACCATGCCAAATTTCACACTCCTCTGCGCGCACAATATGCTTAAAAAGGGGTACAAAATTTTCTTTTCACATACATAATAAAAATAACAATGAACAAAAGTCATTATTTTTTTGCGTACAGAATTTTTCATGTTATCCTCAAAATATAAGTTTGTGGTTTGATAAAATTTCCTCTTCAATCGTGATCATTGATACTTATCTTTTCAATATAATTAAAACATTTTGTAAACGTCGGCAAAAGTTAAAACTTCAAGGACCGTGTTTTCTTTTGAATTTTAAGTAAGTGGAAAATTTGGAGATTTTTCATTTATAAATGGCTTACAATTACGAACTTGACAAACTTATTCACAACTTTTCCCCAAGTGATTTTGTTTTATAATAAATTCAACATTTTTATGTATATTACATATTTTATTTTAGCGTCGTGAAAATGCTAGTGAACTAGTATTAACAATGAAAGTTTTCTTCCAAGTTAATAATTTGAAAGTTCGGTAAATCTCGTGAGATCAACTGTAAGAATACTGAAAAATAAAATGTTAGTACGGCATATGGAAAATCTTGATTAGTTTGCCACATTTTTGCACAAGAGTAAAGGTGTACACTAAATAAATGGTATTCACTTGTATAACAATATTGTCGAAATAATAATCTTGTTGTAATTTTTATAAACTGCTCCAATTTTATAATGTTGATTTAACATAGCGACGATCACAATAGATCGACGTTGGTTGCAGTGATTACAGGGGCGACATTTGCATTATTACATATAAAATAGTAATTTAAAAAATTGACGTCGTTTTAAAAATTAAAAAAAAATGCTAATCATTTTGTATGCATGTAGTATAGATTTACGTATATACTACATGTATATCTAATGAAATAAATAAAGAATAGTTTTTTTTAAATAAAGTATATAAATAAAACAAAGTATCCCATGAAAAGCCTGTGAGACTACAAAAATGTCGGTTAAATTTCATTTGTACACTATAATCCACACATCCTGCAAATCCTACTTTTGAAGACCAAATCTAACACCACACCGGTTCTTTGAAAGATATACTCGTACTACGCAAAACGTTCAAAAGCGACGAGAAAAAACATTATATTTTTTCAAGTCAACTTATTTTCATGATTCTGCCTCCGAAATAAAAACAGTAATCATAAAATCGGTTAAGTGTGAATTTGACTCCCGCACAGAATTTCCGTACGATATTTATGAAACGATAAATTTATCAAAGAAATTCGACTCGATTTAATTTTCGAAAATACATTAATAAATGATTGTCAAATGACAATTACAATTGTCAGATGACAGTATGTCTGTTTTAAAACTATTTTTTAAAAGACTCGTCAAAAAGTTGATCGGTGATTCCGCAGTAATGTTTCTCTTGATAATTATGAACCCACTATTAGTTAGTTACATACATACATATCTTCACGCTGTATCCTTAGGGGGGTAGTCAAAGAGTCAGGAGCGCCAAGTTTCGCGGCCCTTACATACTTCTTTCACTTCCTCAAATCTTATCATTCCCCTCACGCATTTTCGCCTAGGTTTGCGAGTGTTTTTGACATTTCCGTCAGCTTTGGACATTTGATCTTTGTAAGTCCGCATTGCTCTTCCTTGGCATCTTTTACCATTCGCTTTCGGTATGTAAATTTTCTTCGTCAATCTTTCATCGCTCATTCTTGCCCAAGTTGATCCCAAGCACATTTTTTTTCATTTTAACAATAACACTGTCATGTAACCCTGTTATGCTGCGTATCTATTCATTGCTTATTTTGTCTTTAAGGGTGACGCCTTACATATTTCTAAGAGATCGCATTTCTACTGTATGTATCTAATTTTCACTAGATTTTGGGCATTTACAGGCCTGACTATCGTACAATAAAATCGGCACCAACACCGCATGTGAATGGCCATTTTGGCTGAGCTAGATGGCTGAGTTTGTTGACTCACACTGCCTATTAATGCGGACAGAGCACCGTTAACTTTATTGCCAGCTGCTACCCGTCTCTCCACATCAAACTCGGTTTCAGTTTTATTCACATTCATTTTCAATCCTTGAGCCTCACATTCTTAATTCGGCTACGGCATGTTTGAGTAGAAGGGCAATTACAAATGCTGTACAATTCGTTTCAATAAAGAAGACAGTTTGTCAGATACTGACAGTCAAACAACTCAATCAGTAATATATTCACGCCCAAATCCTCAATATTTCGTAATTTAATTTGTAATCAAACGACCCAAACTTTTACAGTAATCAATTCTAATAGTTCGGTGTATTGGCAAGCAAACTATAGCTATAGTCCATTGAATAATTAAGTTACGCAATTCAAGATTTAACACAGTATCAAATGGCCTTTGTTATAAACAAATACGTCACTAAAGTACCACAAAATGGAGATTATAATATATTTTATTGAATTTAGAATTTTTCCTATAGAATAGGTTAGAAAACCGTTTCTTAAAAACCTAGTTAAAAAATAGATTTAGTAATCACAAACAAAATGGAAAAAATATTCAAAATAGAATGAAAAACGTAAGTCATTCGATTTTAAGCTTTGGTAGTGGAAACAGAGTGGAAATATGTTCCGTCTCTGTCGCTCCTAACGCTGTGTAGTCATTGCGACTTCGTGACGCCCCAGCTGTGTAACGCTATCTCCCTCTAGCTCATTCTCACTTTGTTCCAACCGCTAAAGTTTAAAACCAATAAGTCAATTTCTTTCAATGAATGTCATTTGGTTTTTCTCAATCGTATTCAAAATGTTTAATTAATTTAATATTGTACAATGTACAGAACATAGACTATTCCGAAATAAACAAAAAGTTTATTCTACTACAAAGTTATTTAAAGATAAGACTTATATAAACCTCATTTCTAGAGTTTAATAGCCATGCATAATTGTTCAAATAGAACCTTCATATTTTATACATTCTGCAAGTCAGTATGTCTGTCTGTACGTAATAATAGATGATTTATTCCGCCATCTATACACCTATTGAATTGAAAGACACAGACTTAAATAGGTAACCGTAGCCGAAAATGAGAAACAAAACCAAAAATGGATATTTCAGACCTAGTTTCTTATTTTGTTTATAATTCACTTTGATTGAAATTACTACGGAACTCGGTTTATGCGTCTAGTTCATTTTTGATAGGTTTTTAAAATTATGAATACTTGTCATGTATTATTGAATAAAAGCGAGTATTTTTAGATCGATGTTTTATTTGTTCTTACTATTACAGCAATTAAATATATAAATTAATTTAGTGCTAGCACAATGTCAACACTAAATTGAGAAATGTTGCACAGTTCATACGAAATCTGTGGCAGGTAATGTTTATTCGCTTTATGTGATATGACCTGTAATTTATTACTCGCGGCACCTGCGCCTGAAATTCAGTTTCCAATATGTCTATTTTTATTAAAGGCAAGCGAAATTGTAAACGGCTGTAAGTATGCAAAATTTAAAATAAATTGACGGGAATAATACGAAACGTAATACTTGCGGAACGAAGAATAATAAAAAGATTTTCGTTTTTTAATTTGTTTTTCTTGTTTCATATAGTAAAAGATAAATTGTCTTATAATAATGTATAGCATCAAACGACGTCAAAAGCTCTCCTGAAAATGGAAACATTAGAATTAAGCTGTTTGATGAGAATTATGTGACTATAGCGACTCACCCCGTCTTTCCCCATAAGAAGTTTTTTTATACTGATTTTCATCAAAAACATCAACCAAATTTCCTATTTTTTCTTTCCAAACATTTTTTTGCATACAAATCTTGTCCTAGCATTACGAACACAACAAAAAATAAATCTGCTAAATCAGTTGCGCCGATCTCAAGTGATGCTCGGTCAAGATGTGGCAATTGATTTTTATTTATGTAGATGAACGCAAATTTAAATGTCGTTATAACGACATTTAAATTTGCGAGAGATACTGTTTTAAAGATCATGTGAAATAAGTTTTAGCAGCATTATATTTTATAATAGAAGAAATACAAACAAAGCTGTCGAATATGAACTACAGGTATGTAACATTTATTACGAATTCAGTAGAAGACCTTTATTTTTATTGAAAACTAACTGCCCACATTGTTAATGGAAAAGTAATCTAGTAATACAATAGCAATACACACACGCTATGACGCTATTCTTGAAAATATTATTCAGCTACAAAGCACACCATTTTTCGTAGCTTGACGTAGCTGCGCTACAGTAATTCGTAGAGGGTGCAATTTGACGATTTCTCTTAATTGGATTCCACCAGTTTGGACCAGATAGATGTAGTCAATTGCTACGAATACTCGCAAAAATATAATTGGATGTAAATTAGATCGTCGTGAATAAAATGGCCAGTTGGGAATTCCGTTGACTTAAAAAGCACTACGAGCTTTCTACTTCATTCAAAAATATCAGTGCTAATAATTTTTAAAAATCATAGTCCAAGACCTCATAAATATTCCTTAGGAATATATTAATAGCTCCGTGACATTATTTTAAGAACTAAATAACCTTTTAAGGAAAAATTAAACACACTCAAGTATTACAAAAGTTAATAAACACAATACAAATGCTCAAATTTAACAGTGACCGAAATATTGACAGTTACCGAAGTTGATGTCAAGCCCGCACCAACTTCAGTAACTATTAAATTTAATTAAATATATATTTGTATCCATATTCGTATTATTGTTTTTGTAGTTGAGTTTTGATTAGAAAAGGATAATTATTTTGTACTTTTCAGTATTTTTCTTTTGAAGTTAGTTGATTTTTTTCTTAAAAAGTTATTTATTTTTCCCTTTTAAGTGGTCTTGTCCAAAGTAATTGTAATATATAAATTCTGAAACGGAACGTAAAAGAATCGTCAGAACACATAAGCCGTTGAGGAGTGGTGTATCTTCGAAGTCTACTGTCCGATACTAATGTCAAAGTCAAAGTTCAAAGTCAAATCAATTAAAGGTATTTTCGAACGTCAAATCTACTTTAGGTCGGTTTGAAAAGAAAACCTGAATACTTAGAAGAACCGACAATAAACTCAGTCAGGTATCATTTTCTCAACATCATTCTACAATAGTTATTTAAAATACAATATTCGTAAAGGCAGTAAATGCGTGTGCAGAGAGGATTATTTTCAGACTATTGTTTTTTCTTCAATGAAAGCGCTAATTTTATAATAATAATAATAATACTCCAGACAATTACTCAGATTGTGTGACCCTAAACTAAGCAGTAAGCTTTTACTATGGGTACCACACAACGAATTCTGGGGGAGTTTGGGGATTCTGGGGGAATTCAGTAATACCCAGACTCCAAGCCAATTTACAAAAGTTCGTTTCCTAAATGACCTGATCAGGAATCGAATCCAGAACCCTGGCGGACGTCTCGGGGTGGTTTGCTGTTAATAATTTACTACTGAATGCACAAAAAACCAAATGTATTAAATTTTCTCTTTCTAATGTACCCAGAATCCATGATAAAATAGAATTGGGTAGGAAACAGTTAGAATTAGTTAGGTCTGCCAGTTTTCTTGGTTTAACAGTAAATAGTAAATTGCAATGGGCGGATCATATTGGGCGGGGCATTGGCTAGTAAGCTCGGTTCCGCGATATATGCCATTAGACGCATTAGGCAATTGACGGATGCGGATACGGCTAGGTTGGTGTACTTCGCATATTTTCATAGCCTAATGTCCTATGGCCTTTTGCTGTGGGGATCAGCGGCGCATATTAACTCGATTTTTATTTTACAAAAAAGAGCGATACGTGCTATTTACAGTATGAATGCACGAGAATCATTAAGAGATCGTTTTAAAGACATTGATGTACTGACCTTGCCGTCCTTATACATCTTTGAAATGATTATGTATACGAGGAAAAATATAGATCAATTTACAAAAAAAGGCGATATTGGTGGTATGGTAACCCGAGGTCGTGATAAATTGGTTGTTCCAAAATTTAAATTACATAAGTCAAATGTTTCATTTTTGGGTAACTGCGTTCGTTTTTATAATAAAGTTCCTCAAGAAGTCACTCAATTAACAGAAAATATATTTAGATTAGTTATAAAACGTACATTGATTAGACAATCATACTATAAAATAAACGATTTCGTTGAAGATAAAACAATAGTCTGGAAACTATTTTCTCTGCACATGCATTTACTGGCTCTCTGAATATTGTATTTTAATAAACCTTTTGTAAAATGATGTTGAAAAAATTATCTCTGACTGAGTTTCTTGTCGGTTCTTCTCAGTGTCCAGGTTTTCTTTTCTCTTCTCTTTGAACCGAACTAAAGTAGATTTGACGTTCAAAAATACCTCGTGATTGGGTTTACTTGAATAAACCGATTTGACTTTGACTTTGACCCTAGCTTGGAAAGCAGATGCATATGCCACTGCGCCAATGGGCCAGTCAAGATATACTTTTCCAATCAGTGTGCGTTTAATAACAAGTTTAAATTTCTTTTTCGTTAATTGTGTAATTTCTTGAGGAATTTTATTATGAAACGAACACGGTTGCTAAAAACAAATGTAGTTGCAAAAACGAACACAGTTGCTCAGTTGCAGTTGCACTGAAATTAAAATGGAACCATCTTGGAGCTCTACTGAAACAAACGTAAAAAGAATCATTGAAATCGATTCATAAACGAAGAAGTTCATGTCCTAAAATACATAAAAAATATGTATACAGACAAATTGAGAGCCTCTTTCGTTTTCGAAGTTGGTTAAAAATTATGAAAAATTACAACTGAATTTAATATTTACAATGTTAGTCTCACATAAAATTAATTATTTTTTAAAACGTGTTTGGGAATGCTATTAAAGATTTCATATAGAATATGTTAAGTAAGATTAATTTAAGATTAAAATGTATTTAGCTAGTAATTTCTGAAATTATCTCTGAAAAGAAACAGTTATTTTTATAAAATATTTACATAAAGGTTTAACTTAGATACGATTAATTGTGTATTCTATTTCATGCATTTTATTTCATAATGTTGAATATAATATTAAAAGAATATGTAAAGATTGTAAAGCTTGGCGTACCGTAATGTTCCCTTACTACCCGGTTAGGGATACAAGGTGAAGATATGTATGTATATATTTAAAAAAGGTGTTTGATCTTGTTCGTATTGCCTAAGTTCTACTAAAAATTGTGTACAATGTGAACAAAATAACATTTTTCGTTAACGACATTTTGATATCGATTATACTACGTATGTTGATTGAATTGAAAACTTACGAAATCATACATGTAAATACTTTCTATGAGGAAAATTTTCTTTTATAATTAATATTAAATGTAAAATTGAGTTTTGGAACACAAATTTGCATCAAAAAAGATTGGCTCGTCCATTACGTATTCCTGTTCTTTCTTAATTCACATAATGTCTGAATAATTATTTTTGGCTGATTTCATAAAAAATAGAGCGTTTCTTTAAGGATTTCTTCAAGCAAATTATTAGAAATACCGATATTACTTTCAAAAGTATCATACACTTATGTTACAAAACTACATTCCAAAGAAATAGTTCTTACAAGTGTTCCATTTCTAAAAGGATCATTTGATCATCATTGACATTTCCAGCCATATACCGTAGATACCTTTTTTTTTGTTACGTCATAAAAATCTTATAAGGTAATCGGTCTCCTAAGAAAAACTAGGTTTTTGTTAAAACCCAGTTTTAACAAAAACCATAACACTTAAACGTAAAACGTAAAAATTCTGGAGTAGGTTATCCTCTACGAGGTATACTTGCGAAGTAGCTACAGGATCTCCAAAGGATTGTACCAGTACCCCCTAGCTCTGTGTTGAAGAATGTCACGCAGTACCAAAGCAACGTGGACAATACATTGAAGTCACTTTTAAGGATTTTCATACGCTTATCTATCTATATTCTATCTATGTATCCATCTTCTTCTTCTATAGCTTGTATCTATCTTCAATCTTCTTCTATCTATCTTCTATCTTCTTCTAACTATCTATCTTCTTTCTATCTTCTTCTATACCTACACAAATGTCTAGCGTTTGTCTGTAATTATAATATTACTGTCAAATTTTGTGATAGTCAGTCATTTTCTGACACACTGACTTCGATTCTACCATTTTTTAAATTGTTGTCTGTCTGTCTGTATGTCCTTTTATAACTGAATAACAGCTTGACTGATCCTGATGGAAATCGGAACCTGTAGTAAGAACATGTAATTCCGCTCATGTAGGTTACTTATTTTTTTTTTAAATCTATCCCTGAAATCTACCCCTGAAAAGGAAGATGAAACTTTGTATGTGAAATGGTAAACCGCTGAACCGATTATGAAGAAATTTGACAGGGAGATTGACATCAGAGAACGGACATAGGCTATTTTTTTATCAAAAGTATACCTCTAAGAGGGTGAAAAGAGGCTAAATTATTAGTTTTGTACCGGATATTCGTATCCGTATTCGCGGATATATGTAGAGGAAAAAATTTTTATTCGTATCCGTTTCATTTAAGCGGATCCTCAAAGAATCTTTTATATTCGTTAGAAACTTTCGCCTGCGGCTTCGCTCACTAAAAGCTAATATATGTAAACTACATTACTTTTTGCCACTAAACAATAAACCAAAACACACGAAAGACAAAGCATATCTCATTTATGCAAAGCGGGACGTTCAATAACTATCGGTCCAAGGTCACATACACCGGCTACGAACAAAGGTGAGCGAATAATGTAAGAAAGTTCTATCCTCAGACATAGTTTTTAACAACCCCCAACATATCTACTAATTGTAGGGAACTGGTACAGACGACGAGCAAGCAACCTCACATGTTTCATTGCACTATGAGATCAAATACGTATTGCCTAGATGTGGTGTCAAGCTGTGATTTTATTATACCTTAATATTTTGTCCGCCTCGAATTGGAGATGGCGTTAAATTATGTCTCCTTGATATTCAAATCCCAACCAATTTTACGAGTCCATTTTTTCGGATATTTGAATACGAAAATTGTGGATGGCAACAACCTCGTGTAAAATTCCAAAGTTGACGTTTTCCTTGAACCAAACTACATCCGCGTAACTTAACGTTTATTGCTCTAGGAATGGCGGCACATAATAAAACAGTGCGAGCGTAAAATGTGATTGCCTCCACATAACTCACTCTGTTATCTCACTCTTATCATGAAACCTTGACTTCATTGTTAACTGCACTATCAGATTTTTTAATAAATACGATTTGCTCGATATATTTTATGATCATAGAGTTGTTGTATCTAGTATACTTACAACAACTCTATAACGCTATTTGTACCCCTGCTATCAAATCCCATACCTATGACCATAGACAATATGAATCATAAAATATGTACATACATAAGTATTATACAATCATAGATATCTCATATTTGAATAACTCGTAGACAGATCTATGATAATAATACGAAATGTAATGTTATACATTAGCGACAGTGTAATAAAGATTATTATAGTACAAAGTTAATTAAAAATATAATACTACCGCAAGTAATTTTACCACGTAAAAGTCACGACTTAAATCCAATTGACTCGACATTTACGTACATTTATAGTCGGAAAAATTGCACAGTTTACCTCAGTTTTATTGTTTTTCAAGAAAGCAGTATAGGCAGATACGCCCGCAGCGCTACCATGCATCCAAGTGGAATGAACCGTGCATCTTTTGCGATTCAACTCCAGCGATGTGGACGTCACTACATACTTTAATATTATGTATATGTTATTTGCAAGAGCTGGTTAAATGCATTGTAAAAAGGCGTATATAATAGTTATTTATGATATTAGTGTGGTAAGTTGGTTTTTACAAACGAGTAGACGAAATGTGTATTTATGTAAGCGCGAGACGAAGTCGAGGGCTTACCATAGTCAAGAGTTTGTACTTACCAATTTCCGCACGTGTGTCATATAACATTTTTCAACACATTTGAAAGTAAACAGTACAATAGGTAATGAAACAAACGCTTTCATTAGACTATTTTTAAAAGCAAATGAGAAGTTATACATATTAAAATTTGAACAATTATTGCAACTCAGTGAAATTCGACACCAGACGGTAGTTTGTAGGATCTGACTTGCAACCCGATTTAAATATTGGTATAATTTTACTATGCTTCATTCATTGTACATATGTATGTTATTATAAATTACATAGCACTTATATAATATTATATGCAAGTAAGCTACTTAATACATTTTTGCATGATTATAATAATCGAATACAGTATGTTCGACTTTGAATTTATAAGGTACGTTCCTTATCCTCATTACATATTATTGGCTAATACTAATACAAAAATTATTGACCGTATCTTAAGGGCAAGTATTATTATTCTACCTAAAATTTATTTTACGTATTTTAATGTCTTGTATAATTAAATGAAACACTTAATCTTAATTACTTTTTGGGATATATATAATGGATCTATAGAATGCGTAACTTTATCTACAAATCTCAATATTTAAAATTGACGGTTTTCTCTATAAATTTGCTACTTTTGATATAAATAACATCTTCTTTAGAATTAATGGTCTTTGCTAAAAAAATTGTAAACTTTAAAATTAACAGTTTTAAGAAAAAATTTTGGTTACAACTTCAATCGCATTGCGCAGCTCTCCGTTTTCAATCAAATTTTGTAGAAACCCAAAGTTACAGCCAAAATAGTACGCTATAATAATATAAGGAACTGTTAAATTTAGTTCCGTAATAACCTAATTGCTCGTTTTTTTAGCAAATTGCCCTTTGAGATAGTAGAGACCGCAGAAATTAGTAAACGTCTATTAACGACTATATCAACACAATGGAAAAAATATGGAACATTGTATCGGCCGCAAAAGAACGAGTCCGACTTGAAAATATCTGAGTATTCTGTGCCAAAAAATAATTGGAAAATAATGCAATGCATCATGAAGCAAATCAATACCTATTTCCAATTATGAAACTGCAGAACAGCTATGTGTATTACTGGAGGGACTAAGTAAATGCGTAGCATTTGCATATTCGAAACGCGTTACGGAACCATTCTTTTTTACGTCAATATCAGCTTCACTGCGTGCTTTATTACTATGTGTATCAATACAAGCAGATGCTTGAAGCTCATGATAAGTATTTATATTTCCTTTTAAAGGCACCACTTCTTTTGGTCTTCTTCCACTTGTTTGAATCCATTTTACGAATAATAAAAAATGTGAAATGACAATAGTTATTATAAAATGGTGCAAGTTATATACAAGATTATTTCTAAACGTTTATATGATTATTCCTCAAATAGCGATCGTATTAGTATATGTGTGTTCCCTAAGAACGTATATAGGTTTCATTCGTAACATTTATTCGATTATTAAATAGTGAACGGTGCTCTGTCCGCATTAGTGGGTAGTGTGAATATATCTAACACTATTAAAATGGCCATCCACAATACGGTGTTAGTGCCAACTTTGTTGTACGGTAGTGCAGCCTGGATATACCCGAAATCGAGTGAAAGTATGATAAATGCTGTAGAGATGCGGTCTCTCAAAAATATGTGCGGTGTCACGCTTGCGGACAGGATAAACAATGATGAGATACGCAGTATGATAGGGTTGCACAACAGTGTTATTGTAAAAATGAAGAAAGGAATGCTTAGATGGTTCGGGCACATGAAATGATGAATGATGAGTGATGAAAGACTGACGAAGAAAATATACAGAGCGAAAGTGAATGGGAAAAGAAGCCAAGGAAGACCAAGGCTGACTTATGAAGATCAAATAGCCAGAGTGTTAGCAGACGGAAATGTCAAAAGCACTCGCATACCTAGGCGAAAATCTGTGAAGAGAATGATGAGATTTGAGGAAGCGAAAGAGGTGTGTAAGGACTGCGACTCCTGGCGCTCCGTCCTCTCTGACTACCCCGTTGGTTATTATATAATGCTTTCTATTACGCCGTTTAAACAACCACTGTACATTTAATAGTTATTTAGAAGGTAATTATGTAACAAAATTGACACAAATGTATCAAAACCCAAAACTGACACAAAATTGACTAAAAAGTTACATGAGCTAGTTATATAGACATCGCCGTGAACACCACTGTTTTATAAAATAGTTGAAAGAGCGTCTATATGACATTATTATATTACAAGAAATTTATATAACAAATCAGACGCATAGTGCACCAATACATGATGAACAGTAACAAAAATTACTGTAATATAATTTTTATAAACTCAATAGTTATATAAATGTCTCGTTTCATGACCAAAATGTTTGTTGGGTGAAACTTTAGTGTGGTGTAATAGTGATAATACATGTTTGGGAAAAAATCGTGAGGATAAATGCAGGATAAGGTTTAGATTGTTTCACATTGGGTAAAGTTTTGCAAATTTTTTTGTAACTTTATACAAACACGACGATATATTTATAACCAATTTTTCGGTTAGGTTTGATAAGGTATTTTTACCACAACGCGCAAGTCGAACGAGGGAAGCCAGCGTGCCGCTGCAGCGGCCGGCGAAGCGCCAGATCAGAATCCGCTTTGTACATGGAACAGCAGTATTGAAACAGAAGTCCGCCCTCTAAAGAGATAGTTGAAGTCGAGAAATTTAACCTCAAAACATTTCTTGCATTTCAATATACTATTGCTATATGTATATATATATATATTTCTTTTTTATATCAGGGGGGCAAACGAGCAAGCGTATCATCTGATGAAAAATAATCATCGCCGCCCATGGACGTCCAGGGAATCACGGATGCGTTGCCGGCCTTTAAGGAAAGAGTAAGCTCGTTTCTCGAAGGTCCTTAAGTCGTAACGGTCCGGGAATACCGCCGCTATAAGCTAGTTCCACAAAATTGTCGTACGTGGTAAAAAAAAATTTTTTTTATTTTTTTATGATAACTAGGTCCGCGTTTGACTCCTACTGCACCTGATTTTAAGTAGCAGTGGAGCCTAAGATGTAGCACGTCGATCTAGTAAGTGCCTATTCACTCTGGCCTTAAAAACTTTTAGGTTATACTCGTCAGGAAACACAGACGCCGGCAGGGTGTTCCACTCCTTAGCCGTGCGTATTAAAAATGTTGAGGCAAAACGCTTGGTGCGAGTGGGTGGTACATCTACAATATAGGGATGGAAACCCCGCCTATGTCTGCTTGTCCGGTGATAAAAAGGGGACGGCGGAATCAAGTCATGCAATTCCGAAGCACACTCTCCGAAATGTATCCTGTAGAAGACTGAGAGGCAAGCGACTTTTGTTCGGAATTGCAAGCTTTGCAATTTATTGTTGACCAATTCTTCGTTACCTATCAATCTTTTAGCTCGTTTCTCCACCGAATCAAAGGCGGCAAGTTGGTAGCTGCACCATCCCAAAGATGACAGCAATACTCCATACACGATCGAACTTGTGCTTGATAAAGTTTTAAGAGCTGTTCAGGTGTGAAGTAACGCTTGACTTTAAACAGGATGCTCAGCTTTTTTGCTGCTGTACTAGCCTTAGACTCAATGGAGCGACCAAAATTGAGGTCAGATGTTAGATCCATTCCTAGGAGATTAAGGTGGTCAGCTGTCGGCACGGATACATTACGGAAAGTCGGAGTCATGGTGAACGGACTCCGTTTAGCGGTAAATAGACACGCTTGTGTTTTGGTGGCGTTAAACCTGACCAAGTTGGCATCTCCCCACTCGGAGACTGCCTTCAGGGACAGATCAAGACGCTTGAACATTTCCTCTCTATGAAGACCGATATTAGTGCAGCTGGCCCGTGCATTAGATAAGTATCTTTCTGTTACTGTGCTGTCATCTGTATACCCAATAGTACCGGGCTTAAGCAGATCATTAATATGCAGCAGAAAGAGTGTAGCAGAAAGGACAGACCCCTGAGGAACTTCGGCGTTGATGCCATGTACTTTCGAAGAGCAGCCATCAATGACTACTCTTATCGACCGCTCACTCAGGAAGTCAGAGATCCAAGAGCACAGACCAGCTGGAAGCCCATAGGCTGGAAGCTTGGCCAAGGACTAGCGTGCCAAACCCTGTCAAACGCTTTCGAAATATCGAGGGATACGGCGAGAGCCTCGCCGTGCTTCTCGATAGCCTCACTCCATATATGTGTGGCATACACCAGAAGATCCCCAGTGGACCGATTTTTGCGAATGCCGTATTGGCGCTCGCTGAGGAGCTCGTTATCCTCGAGGTGTGCCAGGAGTTTGGTGTTCAATACGCGCTTCATAATCTTGCAGAGTATGGAGGTAATTGCAATAGGTCGATAATTGGCAGGGTCGGTTCGGCTTCCCTTTTTTGGTACAGGTTGTACATTGGCCATTTTCCAGAGCTTTGGGACTGAACCAGTTTCCATAGAAAGGCGAAACAGGCTTGGCAAGAAAAAATGTCGTAAAAATCGCACAGTTGTAGACCGCCATCCATCATGGTGGTAGGGATGAAAGGACAGTCGATTGCGTGACGTATGGAAACGGAATTCAGCAGCAGGCAGTACTCCGAACAATTCCTCAGAACATTCCCCATGAAAGATGCGGTAAAATATGCTTAGGGACGCAACGTCCCTCCTCAGGGCCAGATAATCGAGCCGATCAGACGCTCTACATTGTATGCGGTTATAAGGAAAAGGTCATAAGGAATATTTACTAGTAGATGTATTTTTCAGTTATTTCCAAGAGTAGTATAGAAACAGGAGTCCGCACTCTAAAGAGATAGTTGAAGTCGAGAGATTTAATCTCATAACATCTCTATAATCCTCCATTTCTTTTCGTATTTTGCTGTTGTTACTAAACTAGTAGAAGTATTTCCGAGTTATTTCCGGGAGCAGTATTGAAACAGGAGTCAAGAAATTTAATCTTGAAACGTCTCTATATCCTTACCTCTCTTTTCATCTTTTGGTGTTAGTATATGTATATAAGGCAATCAATCTTATATATACTAGTAACCGTATTTCCGAGTTATTTCCAAGAGTTAGGAAAAGATGCAATTGCACCAACTCCATTCACTGCACTGGATGTGTCGGCACTGTCCAGAAGCAGCTTGTCAAGTTCATTTATTTAGTTCATAGAAAATGTTATTTTTTATAGTGCAATTTATTGTTTTAAATGATTGCTTCTTTTTATCGGCAATAATTATTTTAGAGCATCTTTAAATTTTTTAAAGCTAATATCTTTTTAACAGAGGAGTAACATTTTATTGTATAACATTATAGTTTTTATTAGCAATTCATGGCAATTTTGTCTACATTTTCACCATTTCTGAAGTGTCATTAAATGCATCCCTTACTTTTTTTTCAAATTGGATTGGAATAAAATTTACGTATGTATATATTTGTTTTAAATTATTGATTGACGTTTCTTTGCTTCCTTGTCTTTATTTTTATGTTTTCCTACATATCGTGTAATAATAATCACATATACCTACACCCTTAATAAAACGAGATACTTTGTGTCATGTATTTCAAAAATAAAATGGCCTGTAACTATGAACACAAAACAGTAAACAACACTAATGATTTCTATACTTGCGACACTGTTTTGTGTTAAATAAATAATAGTATCTGCTTCCGAATACCTAATGCGACGTCATTAAATATATACACAATTACACTTGACATTTGATTGATTGGACAACTTTATAAATATTTGATATTATGCGTTTAAGTAATTTACCTACTATAAAAAAAATATGTGTGTATTCATGTACGCACATGAGCAGTTATACTTCTTTGACATTTTTAAGCAAAACTGGCCACATATACAAAAATAAAACTAGTCACATAAAAAAATAAAACTGGCCTCTTGAAATGAATAAAATAAAAAAAAAGTATTACAAACACGAAGTGAGTTTAAACTAAAATACAAGCTAGTTGATTCGTTTTCAACTTCCCAATTAAACAGCGAAACGGTTTTTCAACTATCAATATTTTTGTGGGCACAGTGCTAAATAAAACTATATTTTAGTGACTTTAATGAACGTGGTAGTTAATTAAAGGTTTTACATCTGTTAAAACATGCTATTATGTATTAATACTGTAAAAATTAAAATTAATTTCATGTGTGTTAAACTAAAACCATTGAAATATTGTAAATAGTTTTAATAGTTTAAATAGATTTAACTTCATCATAACTTCTACCGAGTACACATCATTATATTAAGGTGACGGGTGAGGCAAGTGACCTTGAGCAGGTAACACGTGGTTGATGTCTATACACATGCTATCTAATCATTTCAAGCAGTGCATGAGCTAGATTTAATAGTTTGTGCTATATTTTTTATAACGAACTATCGCACTTTTTAGCGGATGATGGCGCGCGAACGGATTGGTAATTAGCACAGAATAAATTTATGGTTAGAGACAATATAATTTTACTCTTATTTAACTACTATTCGGAACAAATGGACCTCCAAGGTCAAGATAAAAATTATAACAATAACCATACCAAGTTCGGTAGTGAACATATTTGATTTCGCGAAGAAAACGTGTAAAAGACAGAAGACATAATTATTATTTTAAAGTACTTTTTAGTGCTAACTATCAGTGTTTAAATTATACTTGGACCACCAAAATCAACTTGAATATACTTGTTGTGAGACGTATTAGTCACAAAACCACTATATGCTATATTTTCGCTGAAAAATCTGCATAAAAACACCTAGTTTTCACGTTTTCTGATCTCCCTTCGCCGTAAGCACCAAATACTACTTTATATTTATAGTTGCAATTTTATAGTAGTACTACTTTACTAGTACTTTAGTATGTCTAACTGGTGCGTAACATAAAAGTCCCGAACATAAAATCGATTATAAAATTAAAGTATTTGATTTGAGTAACACAAATAATTTTCTTGCTACTCCCAAAAATCTGGCAAATGGAGTGTCATTAATCAAGCCACAAGACGACCGTGCAAGGCTCACAAAATTAAAGGGTCCTACAATGCCCTTCAGTGATTTCGGGATAATATAAGTGGGCCCTTATTGGAGCTTATGTAAATTATCGTCAGCAATTTCTGCCACGAGTTTAAGGTCAAATTGTGTTCTTTTGTATAATTTGTTTACACTTATTGCGACAGAAGTCATTTGAAATCAAAATATTTTTATTTATGTAATCAATCTTTGTTTCTTTAACACCTAAAATACTACCAATTCGAAAAAAATTCGTGCAGAGAAGTACGGCAAGAAACATAGCTATTACTAAAGTCAAAATGACTGCTTATCAGGAAATAATTAGGACTGAGAAGAACGAACAAGAAACACAATTATTTTAACACAACCTAGAGAGGAAAACCGCTATTGATGTCGTTTTATAAATAAAGTTTCAAGTAAAAATGAAAAACGAATAGAATATGATATTATCTTTGCATTCGCTGTAAATAGAAAATTACATTTTATGACACCAATACATTGAATTAATCCTTCGTGGTCAAACACTACGTAGTTATAACGCAGTATAAACATAACAGTACGATGTCTTGATAGAAAATTAGCGTACGTGGTTTGTATGTGTGCGCGCTAATATGCACGCACCGTGGCACGCACACAACGGCAATATTCTGGGTGAATATGGATTATTATTGCGGGGTCGCACGCGACGCGAATATGCATGATAGAAGGCGAACACGCACGCGAACATGCAACCACTTGCATTTGTCTTTAATTCGTTCTTCACATCGTTGCAAATACAAAAATATCTAAATCACATGGAACGAACGTATTATAATATCCTTAGATGCCTAAATAATTGTAATTATTCGAATCTGGGGTTATTATTCTTCAACATAACTATAAGAAATTAAATTTAACAAACATAAAAAACATCCGTTTGCATTCTTTTTTTTTTCTTTTATTATTATGTACGAAATGTGTAAATAAACGAGATGCTTTCCACATCACACAAATCTATATACATTTTTTTTTTAGATATACATAGTAAATACGATAAAAATACATCCAACACATTATGTACGAGCATGTTTAAGTTATTGTATGTGTATACTGTAGTGAATAGTATTGTTGTGGGTAAATTCAATAATAATGATACGTTTATATATAAGGTTATTTTGAAAGGGGGTATAAATCCGCTGGGGTTTCAACGTGTCACTGTTGACAGTTATAATGCAGATGTAATAATTACGGGATACGTTTAATTCGTTTTCCATACAAAAAAACATTTATTTGACAGCAGAAAATGTACAACCCTATCATTATGCCCTATATTCCAAACTAGCTGTACTCGCGACTTCGTCTGCGCAGAAAACTGTTTTGTAATTTTCCCGGATTTGGGATGATTACACGTACAATGTACATGTACATACGTACAAAGATGATTGAAAAACGCCTACGTCTGCCGTCAGGGACATACTGTCTCTCTCATCGCAATTGGTTCAGCGGTTTAGCATTTCCAATTCAAAGTTTCATTCCCTTTTCGCCTTCTGAGGGGTAGATTTTTGATAAAAAAGTAGCCTATGTTCATTTTCTGACAACAAACTATCTCCATGCCCATCATAACCGGTTCAGTGGTTTACTATTTCCCATACATAGTTTCCTCCCCCTTTTTACCCCTTTATGGGTGCAATCACAAGTTCTTACTACGTAAGAATTTCCATCAAGATTGGTCAAACCGTTCTCGAGTTATAAAAGGACATATAGCCAGAAAGACAGACAACAATTTTAAAAATGGTGGAATCGAAGTCAGTTAATCATAAAATGACTATCTATCAAAAATTTTACAGTAAAATTGTAATTACAGACAGGTGGTACAGATTTATATGTTAGTATAGATGACTATTTTATTTTTCTGAATTTGGTTACATAGATGTATAATAGGGAATGTGTCCCGGGACGTTTCGTATCTCGAAGTCACGGGACTTTAGCCAAAACACGTCTCGTTGTTCTGGGACTTTTGAATTGAAACTTGAGTCGAGACTAGGGATGCAAGGTTTTTAAAAATATCGATATACCGATATTGAAATATATCGAATTGAGTCGATATTGATATATCGATATATCGGTCTAATAGGCTGACATACCGATATTTTATCAATATTTCTTCTTTTTTAAAATTTTATAGAAATCCGATGTAGTTTTAGTTATATCAAACGTTTATCGATTATTTTATATGTATTTTTTTTTGTACCTTACCTATGTGAATAAATACAATTTTTTTTCACCAATTGCTTAAAAATGTTTAATTCCAGTATTTTGTACCAGCTATCGAACTTAAAAATAATAATTTTGACAGTCTGCTTCCTTGTAGCCGGTTTCTGCTCGGAGTTATAGTGGCTCCTGCCTTTGACAAAAGACGTTCAGAAGGAACACTTGCTGCCACAATCGGTAGATGACTCATTGCCACTTTTAAAAGATTGGGATATACACCTTGCATCTCTTGCCATGTTTCAAGAACGTTTACTTTTAGTGTTTACAGGAGCAGAAAGATATAACGTAAGCTCGTCGTCACCGTCAGTTCTTTTTCTTTTTATTTGCGTGTGAGCCAAAGATTTATGGTGCTTCCAAAAATCAAATTCACCTTTATCTTCATCCTTTGAAGATGTTAATGAAGCTGTTGAGGCTGCGGTTGGAGATTTATATTCTTCAAATAATATCAACAACAAACACGTCACGCTTAGTCATATCACCACACAGACAGACCACAACACAATATTCATCCACCCCACCACAGATTAGAGTAAGAGAACACCGCTACCGGGAAAACGAATGTGGTGCTCTCTCTCTGTCAGTCACTCTTGAAAAATATATCGTAAGAGAAAGGGATGGGGAATTTCACTTTTGCGCTTCGCGGTAGCCAACCAGAGTCAATTTTTTTTAGACAGTCAGTGTTGCCAGTTACACCATTTTACCCGATTTAGTAGGTATTTTAATTTGGGCGGGTGTTTCGATATTTCGTTACGATAAATTGAGTTTTTCGATATTAATACATATAGATATCAGTGTATCGACGACTATAAATATCGATAAATATCGATATTTATAGTCGTCGATATATCGATATTTATCGGTTTCGGATATATCGTTGCAAGCCTAGTCGAGACATTATTTATACTAATGTTATGAACAGGTAAACTTTGTTTGTATGTAATGGATTAACTCCAAGACTATTCTATCGATTTTAAAACTTCTTTCGCCTATAAAAACCAGCGAGATTATCAGCGAGTAACATGGGCTGTATTTTATTTTCAAAAAAACTTCTACCCGTGCGAAGCCGGGCGGGCTGCTAGTGACGTATATATTAACATTGTTCATAAATGTTATAATGACATTCGTTACGAAATGTCATTTAACTTCAATATTGGAAATGTTAGAATTTTATTATTTTATATTTCAAAATATATTATTTAGGTTTAATATACGTTGATTTTGTTAAACTGGCGATTTACGATAAATTTTATTAATCGATGGTTTTTAATATTTTTTGAGAATTGTTTTAATTAACAATGCAAATGTAAGAATGTGGTTTTACATTAAAGTTAATATTTTATTGATACATTTCACTAAAAATGTATTCCACATAGCTTTTGCCCACGATTTCGTTCGAGTATAAATTATAGCCTATGTGTTGTTCTAATGTATAAGCGTGTATTTTAAAGTTTCATCAAAATCCGTTCAGTAGTTTTTTGCGTGAAAGAGTAACAAACATCCATACATGCATTCTCACAAACTTTCACATTTATAATTGTAGGAATTTATCCAAAAAAGTAATATTCGCCATCTTGGATTTGAAAATGAACGTCATTTTTGTATACCGTACACCGAGAAACCTAGAATATGATACCTATGTCGATTTATCCAAAATAGTAATATTCGCCATCTTGGATTTGAAAATTAACGTCATTCTCGTAATCAGCACCCAGAGAAAACTAGAATATGACACCCATATCGATTTATCCAAAAAAGCAATATTCGCCATCTTAGATTTGAAAGTGAAACATCATTTTCGTAATCAGCACACTGAGAAACCTAGAATATGACACCTATGTCGCTTATCCAAAAAAGTAATATTCGCCATCTTGGATTTCGAAATGAACGTCATTTTCTTAATCAGCACCCTGAGATACCCAGAATTTGACACCCATATCGATTTATCCAAAAAAAGTGATATTCAACATCTTGGATTTGAAAATTCGCGTATAAATAACTTTAAACTTTCAATCATTAACATTTTACTGACCATAATATAAAGTTAACTAAAGCTTCAGTCAATTCAACTGAACAGTTATTTTATAGCATTTTTATCAAACAAATGTTTGACGTGATTTTTTTAAATCGATATAACTATTTTACTTATGAACTGATTGAAATAAAACAAACACTTAATTTTAAGTGCAGATTACCGCAATACATTGGTGGAAACCGCACCCAAATCGGTTAAGCCGTTTCTAAGATTAGCGCGCACAAACGCATAGTCAAACAGACAGACAGATAATAATTCTGACAATCATTGTTTGTTTTAGGTTCTATTGCGTTGATAAAGGCCCCCCAATAATAGTTTTTTCCATATATCCTCCATATACAGACAGCGATCAGTTACATTTTTATTATATGTATGGATATTTACTAGCGACGTAAGAACGCTGATATAAGGGTTGCCTCACCTTTATTTTATTTTATTTCGAGGTGTTAGTCTAGAACTATTGATTTATGGCAAAGTTGTAGAACGCAAGTTTTCCGTTGTCATGGGCACTTTAATACCCTTTCGCATGTACTCATCCTTTTGAAATAACCTTGTATGTGATCGAGCAGTATGAGTACGGAGCACTAGCTATTTAGCAACGAAAAAATCGACAAAATATATGTATATTTGAATCTTGGAACTTTTAATATCCTTTGAACTCTGAATAGTTATTTTTATCTACTTAAGTATTTCAATAGTATTTGTAATACTCGGCTACTGCTATACTGCTGTTCCTCAAGCCATGTCAAAAGTCCTATGAACAGCTTCAAAATCTGCATTGGATATTTATGATGTAAACAGGGTCGCTGTGAGATCCAAAAGTTACTGGGCAAATATAAATTCAAGCAAACAGCTCAATTACTATTTTGTACACATTGTTGTCAATTAGACATTAAAAGCATACTTTTAACGAAGCGTGTCGAGCAATACCGGCTTTTCGATTTGTCAAATGCATTCAAAAACTATGTTTTATATAAAACTGATTATTAGTTTAAAATAATTCTAGCTAACATGTAGTTATAAAAAATTTGATTTAGACTACGAGAATTAAAAATTCCAAACAGCGGTTATGGCAAAACAGCGAAAAATATGGACTATTAAGGAAACCACTGCACCTAGGATCCGCCTACTGGTAAAGTTCCCAGTATTCCTTGTACTTTACCGATATTATGCATGGCCTATTTGGTCATATATACATTCTGTTACGTTCACTATAGACATGTATATAGTTAAAATAACTCATTTCTATATAAGCCATAGTTTAATTCTGTAATCTTGATTTAAGTTTGTAGTCACGTTTTAAAAATATCGCATCCAATAACGCTAAGGGACGAGTAAGGAAACGGGGAGCAGAGCGTCGGCGGTGGCGGTGTGAGGGAGGTAATTCACAATGCAATTTACCGCAGATAGACGTGGCGTGGGGGGGCGGGACGTGTTTTGTTCATTTCACGAAACATTTCATCTCAGACCAAGTTTTCTCTTCGCTTTTCGAACAATAACGTGCTGACAGTTTCAAGAAAACAAGTAGCAAAAACTCCATGATCACATTCATAATACTGGTTATTTCTTAAGGAAATAAAATATTAACTTCATAACACAGCATTGGTAATATAGTTTACAAAACCTTATTTCAGAGGCTGAAAGCTTAATACTCAACATCAATTCCTCAATAAATGCTTAAAGTTTAACAAATTAACTCTTTTTACACTCGCGCACTCTTTTTTCTTCAATATGTTTACAAAACACGATGACCGTTTTCTCCTATTAACAATAAACTATCTCTTTAGTAAGAAGCCCTTAGTATAAGCACAGTATAGTCTTTAAATACATGTATAACCTAACAACTGCTTTTATACCCTAGATCATTGATACCCAAAGTGGTCTACATCGACCCCCAGGAGTCAAAGACGCCCTACATGGGGTCCATGTGAGCGCAAAAAATAATTGGGGTCCGTGAGATGTAAATGGAGATCCACGATAGTAGATCTTATTTCAGCAGGTCCTGAGTTTAATTTTGATTTTCCATTAATGGAATAACCCACACACACACTGATGATTTGTTGCTTAATTTTTACGTGAAAACGTGACAAGCAGACCAACGAGAACTGTAGAACTTGTACTGTTACAGGTTTTCTAAACAAACTTATTTTCGCAGTTTTATAATATTATTAGCGAATTACTGTATCTCATAAAATATATAGGATATTCGGTTTTTGATCGCAATACACTTTAAACATGTAGACACTGGCACATATTATGAAAGGCGCGAATGCACAGTAGAAGTTCTTGTCCGTTCTTGTCTCAGAAATTCGCAAAGTCAGCGTAGGAAGACTCGGACTTGAAAGATCAATCAATAAATACGAATGTGAGGAACAAACGTGTACAATTTTCCAGAGCGAGCAAATGAGTTATGAAATTTTGTGTATTTGTGCCTTTTGTGTATTTTTTTTTCAAACAACCTATTTCTCTACACAGCTGGACGAGTCAACCTTGCCTGATAATGAAGCATTATTATTGACAAATGTTTATTTTATAATGGATCAGGAAATCCACGAAGTAGATGACCTGCTCTTCGCAGAACTTTGACAACTGACAGTAAAGGAGAATCAATATTTAATGTTTTAAAGGATTACTTCATGGAAAAATCAATCCCTTTATCAAATGTAATATCAGTAGCAATATAGCAATAGACGGGGCAACTGTCATGGTTGAGTGCTACTGTGGATTTGTATGCCATTTAATACAATTAATAAAATGTACCAGGGGTGTCAGCAGTACACTGCGTTATCCATCGACAACAACAAGTTGCTAAAAATCTGAGTGGTAGATTGCATGAATCTTTTCAATTCGTTATTAACGTAGTAAATGTAGTAAAAGGTACAGTTTAGAAACGGATATCGGCTAGTCTGGTTTCAAAAAGATATACCTGTTACTTATCGCATATTATGGAATATCGCGAGATACTTTTAATTGTTTTTTACCGTCTTCATACCTAGTGAAAAAGGGTTTTAACGCGGTTGACAATCTTCAAACAAAAAAAGAAACTGCACGTCACTAACCGAAGAGATTTAAGATTTAACGTAAATAAATCGATGCCAAACATTGATAATTTATTATTGAAGCATCCCTAAAAACCATGTATTTACCTACTAAAAAGCATTTATTTTTTGCTGAGTGATTTTATGTAATACTAAATTTTATTTTGGTCCGTTTTAATTTAAATTTTATTAATAAATGTATAAAACTTAACTTATATTTTATTGTTCATTCACTCTTCACCTAATTACATATAGAATTCAATCAAAAACACAATTGAAGTTGATGAATTTGCAAAAATGCAATATTAGCTAAACAGGGGGTCTACCGAAAACCGAAAAACGTGGCAAGTGGTCTACGAGACAAAAAAGTATGAGGACCTCTGCCCTAGATCATAACTTACATTTATGACTTAGGCGGCCCAACACGTTCGTGACAACAAAACTAACACTAAAACGTCAATTAAATTTAGAAATTCTTGATGAAAACGGTCAATATTACATACTATATGCGTACATACCTTCATGCTATATACCTAATGGGGTAGTCAGAGAGAACGAACTTCTTTCGCTTCCTCAGATCTTATCATTTTACTCATGCACTTTGGCCTAGGTATGCGAGTGTTTTTGATATTTCCAACAGTTAATAATTTGACTATTTGATTCTCAACGATCCTCATAGCCTTGGTCTTTCTTGGTTTCTGATTATTCTGGTACTACTCACTTTTGCTTTCAAGAATTTCTTCGTCTAACGTTCATCATTCACTCTATGTACTCGAACCATCCAACATTCCTTTCTTCATTTTTACAACAACGGTATCACCGTATCACCCGACCTTGTCATACTGCATATACCTCTTCGTTGCTTATTTTGTCCCCGAACGTAATATCGCACTTATTTCTGTGAAGTCGCATTTCCACCGCTTTGATCATACTATTCACTCAATTTCGGGCATATTCAGGTCTCATTACCACCGTACAATAAGGTAATACATAAAAATATGCAAAAATTAATAATATGATAAAGAACTATTTCAGTCTGTGTAAATTGTGCAAAATTCATACACACACACACACACACACAAATACACGCATACGTACACGCTCAACGCACACGCATACGCACACACATATACACACACGCGCGCGCACGCACACGCACACGCAAACAGACACACACACGCAAACAGACACACACACGCAAACAGACACACACACGCACACACCTTCTACACACATTCTAACTCGATTTCGGGCATATCCAGGCCTCATTGCCGTACAATAAATTTGGAACCAACACCGCATCGTGGATGGCCATTTTGGCTGTGTTAGATATATTCACACTGCCTACTAATGCGGACAAAGCACCGTTCACTTTATTGCCAGCTGCTGCCCGTCTCTCCACATCGAAGTCACATCTTCCATCCTTCGAAAACGCACTCCCCAGATACACAATTTTATTCACTTGTTCCAAACATTGTCCATGTAACCAAATTTCTATCATTTACAATACAATATTTTCCTTTTATGGAGATGAGATGGTAATAATTTATGATATTACTTATTTTTGAAATATCTTCATACTCAGATATACTTATAAAATAATATATCTTAATGATTCATCATTACTGAATCAAAATTATGTGTAATAGGTTCCTTCAAAGTAAATATCCCCTGAAAAATATAATATTGGAAATTCTTCGCTGAATGGGCGAAAAAGATTAAAACCTGATTGAAATTCGTAACTTTCGAGGCAATGTCAAAAGAGACAAGGTAATACGAGGGCTGCTATTTATGTATCCGGAACTGACCAGTTACAGAACAATATTAAAAAAGTAATTATAACATTTAAAAATAGAACTCTTTGGCTGAAGAATACAATTTGTTTCATGTAGCTGTCATTTGTTCATCCTTTGTGGCGTCATTTTGAAAATTGCGAGTCTTCATCACCATGGATTTAAGTTGTGAAAATTTTCGTGCTATGATTTATTATGATTTTCGGCGAGGGCTAACTCAAAAACAGTGCATCGATCAACTCACTTCGACTTTTGGGGATGAAGCACCATCGAAAACTACTGTGTATCACTGGTTTAATGAGTTTAATCATGGGCAGTCTGTGCTCACGGACGAAGTTAAAGAAGGTCACCCTAAATCGGTTGTTGTACCTCGAAATATTGATGCTGTGCGGGAACTAATAATGCAAGATCGTCATGTTACATATTGCGAGACAGAGGCGTCTCTGGGCATAAGTATGACGAGTATATATAAAATATTACACGAACATTTAGCTGTAAAAAAAAATTTGTTCACGTTGGATTCCGTACAACTTGAGAATTGACCAAAAACGGGCTCGTGTCGATTGGTGTGAAAAAATGTTACAAAGGTACAATCAGGGTGCCTCAAAAGCTGTCTATAATATCTATTGGTTCCAACGCATGCAAAAGTGCATCGATCATCATGGTGAATATTTTGAAAAGCAATAAAACTATAATAAATGCTATAAAGACGGAAATGTCAAAAGCACTTGCATACCTAGGCGAAAATGTGTGAGGAGAATGATGAGATTTGAGGAAGCGAAAGAGGTGTGTAAGGACCGCGACTCCTGGCGCTCCGTCCTCTCTGACTACCCCGTTGGGGATACAGCGTGAAGTTATGTTATGTTATCTTATGTTAAATGCTATATGTTTGTTTTACTTTGTTATTCGGATACATAAATAGCAGCCCTCGTATAACACATTTAGGCTCGGAAATAAAAGGATTTTTTTGGAAATCAAAGGATAATACTGTTACGGTTGGACCTTATGCGTAAGGAATAAGGTCGATTTTTAATGGAACTTAAAACGTAACTTTTAGTGCTTATATCTCGAGACCTAGGCTTTGCAGAGTTATGACCTAAAAACGCATTGCTTGGTTTAAGGTCTACTATCGAATGGTATAAGTCAAATTAAGAAAGAAGAACAAAGTTGCACCTCGAATATTCCCGAGCGATGACGTGTCATGTACCTATGACTCATGCAAACAGGCGGCGTCGAGAACAATGTCGAATTACTGTTAGCGAGCGTAATTAACTAAAAAGTTCCACCCTCGTTTCATCCGACTATAAATAGAGCTCCGTGTCCGCCGCCGAGTCAGTGTTTCTCAACTATCGTTCGAAGCGACATATCGAGGCGACATCAAGGCGAATTACATAGACTACTGCGACGACTACTGCGACGACCTTGGATAGAAGAGCTTGCGATTCGGGAACGTTGTTATTGAGTGAAGCGTGTACCTTCGGTGACTACTACGCGAGTACCTACTTCGAGGGCGACTAGGAAGATTAGGAACCGTCGTAATTAAGTTCTTGTGTTCTTGACATCTGCTTGTACGAAGGAAAATAAACTCTGCACCCTTAACCGGCATATTATTACCCTTAGCTCTAACAATAAGTTTAAGTATAGTTTTGAAATAATTTTAGGAGGTTAAAATAAAAATTAAATAGGGGATAAAATAGTTTATATGAATAAAAAAAACTGTCCTCATGCAAACAGCGGAGGGAGGTTTCTGGCAAATTATTCTAACTCTATTTATTTTAATTTCGCTTTCCATAAGCTCGAAACATGTTTTAATAAATTATTACAAGACAGAAAACAACTAATTTCGATTAGCAATTTAGAAACAAAAAAGATGAACGTGTACACGTATCTAATTTAAAAAAAGATAAAAGTAATATAAAGAAAACAGATTAAAATAAACATGCTTATAAAGTCTAATGAAGTGAATTTATCAATTACATAATATGTTAATATATCGTAACTTTCACTGTCACTGAACCAATGTTGAACATTAAAATCGAATAACTACATAATAATATAAAATAACAACAAATAACTGCAACTCTTTGACAATTTGATAATATTACAATATTTAGCTTACAAAATATTGTCTCAATATTAACCATTGATTTAAAAAATCCCTCCATATAGTCGTCCAAAAATCCACACAACAATACCACAAGGTCGACCGGGGTAAATCGCACATCACGATATGTCGAAATGTCGGAAAATAACTTATTCTGAGACCGTTCGAAAACGTTTTATCAAGATGAAGTATCCCAATACCGCAGCACTCGAAGGTGAAGGCCTCCTCTAATGAATTCCAAATGTCTCTGTCGTTCGCTAAGTTCATCCACTGTTCTCCAGCCACTTGTATTATGTCTTCTGCCCACCGGGTAATTGGTCTGCCTCGTTTTCTACTGCCCGATGGTCGTTTCCAGAATATCAGTCTGTGGGTCCATCGCTTATCTGTCAGCCTGGCTACATGACCAGCCCAGCGCCACTTTAGTTTCTTACAGTAACATAGAGTATCGGTAACATTTGTCTTTTTTCTAATAGTTTTATGAGATATTTTTTGAATTCTTTTAACTTTTAGTATACTTCTCTCTATACTTCTTTGACATGATCTAATCTTCGTTATCATTTTATGCGTGAACTTCCAAGTTTGGCTAGCGTATGTTAATGATGGAATAATACAAGTATCCAAGACTTTCTGCTTAATTTTGATTGGCATGTCGCTTTTCATAATTTTTTTTAGGCTCCAAAAAATTTTCCAAGCGTTTGAAATTCTTCTTTCCATTTCGTACTCATTTCTTTGATTTTAAAAAAATTTCTTTACCCAGATAGATGTACATGTATTCTATAATAACGACTAAAATCAATAACTCAAAACTATTCCCATTACAAATGAACTTGAATAACTTTTTTACCAAAAGCTATGTATGACATAGTGTCAAATGAAATTTTTGTTTATTAACCTTATTAACAATAAATTTTCACTTACAGCAGAGAGTCCTGAAATGGATTCCATGTAACAGACACTAGAGCTCTATTCATATTTGTCTTTAAAAGTTTAATATTAAAATATAAACATAAAAGTTTAATATTTGTAATATCGTTGTAATATTTGTCATTAAGAAGTTAACATTTTGTTTTCATTTTTTATTTTGTGTTTTTTGGAATTTTGAAGTACATATGATAATAATAGTACGAAGGTCAAATTGCAACAGTAGACAAATATATCGTGTATATAGTCTATGCAAAAGTAATAGTGCAAATTGTGCTTTAAATTGAAGACGAATTTCTTGAAAATCAGGAAACGCAAATAAACATGTTCGTGCGACATCAGGAAATTTTTTTAACTCCATCAAAGCCTACATTATTCTTTTACTAGCTGGTGTTAGGGACTTAATCATAAGAAAAAAAAATACATCCGACATGTATACTGTAATGTGTAAAAAGAAGAATTATAACGTATGGGGAAAATTTTTATACATAGAAATGATTTTGGAATATGAAGATATTAAGAACATGTTAGGCATTATTATGGTACATAATAGCATAGTATAGCATAGAAAGTAAATACTTAAAACAAAATCTGAAGACAACTGAATATATCCAGCGGTGTTTTGAAACAGACCCGCACTGAGAATTATTAGTTTTTGGTATCACGGGACGAAAGAAGGATATTTTAGATTTGATATAACACGCAACAATATTTTTCTGTAGCGTTATTTATAGTCATCCTACGTCATTTTCTTTCAAAATCAAATACGTCCCTGTGCTCAGGAAATTATAGAAGGGTACTACGATATTGAACAAAATATGTACCAAAATACTTACTCGTTTTTGTTTTCCAATATCGTTTCCAATTTCCAATATCGAATTAATAATTTCGTTTTCGTTTTACAAGGTATGGATAATTAGGTCTTCAGATAGAAACCTTAAAAGTCCGTTCACACACGATATTCGTTCTTATTCTCTTGAAATAAGGTCCACGCTGTAACAATATTATAACAAGGATTTTAGAAACACCGAAAAGTCCGTAACAACAAACTCCCCTTTCGCTAGTAACAACTAAAACACAAACAATTCTTTGAATATCGAGAATTCTATCAAAAATAACATTTTATCTACATGGTTCAAAGTACTTACTAAAATGCCGCAATATGGTAATAGCTAAGACGAACATTTGGTATCGATACTACTGGGCCACCCATCCAATACGATACCGCATGCAACGTTGCTTAACCTCATATAGACATAAACACCGAAGCTCGCAAGGCTCATAAATGACAATGTACAGTAAAATAAGTGTAACACAAGAAAAGCAAAACAATGTATTAGATAAAGATATAAATAGAATAATGTAAATAAATATTGTAATAAGATAAATAAAGATAAGGGTTAGCTAACCAACTGTTAGGGAGAAAGAATGTTAGAGAGACAAATGTAAGAAAGAAAAATAAAGGCTCTGACTTTGCCTACGCCAGGGGAAGCAGAATAAATAAATTAAAAAAAAAACACTGAAGCAACTCGGATTCCAACCAATATAATAAATAATTATTTCTGTTTCACAAACTCAATCCAGTTACTATTGTAGAATTGATAATCATCAGTAAATATATTACGTTATGAATAATCATGTTGAAAATAAAATATTTAATATTCTGATTTTTCTCAATAGTAACGTTACTTAGAATAATTTTAATTTTCTCGATTTACTTGAGCTAACGCCGTAGTCTATGGAAATATTGAAGTACGCATTTGTTTCAAGGTATTATTGCATTTTTAGACAATCGTATTATTTATTGTAATTTTACATAAAGTAGGTATTATACTATAATTTTATGAAGCTTATAAGCAACAAATTAGCAACCCATTACTATCCAATTCCGCTTTACCAAGTCGAAACTTGGTAAAACTTGGTAAAGTCCAAACTTTTATTGTTATAATTGGTGTCTATTTTGCTGCGACTTGGAAAATGTCTATGTACTTACATTATGTGCTATATGTATGTGTCGTTGCACGATTGCAAAAATTAGGCAGATCATGAAAAGCCTATTTATGAAACGGCCAACTAATACCCACCATAAGGTTCAATGAAAATAGTTTGAAGCTACAGCAGGCAGTTGGGCATATTATTGATTCCTAAAGTGGGTTTTGCGGAAACTAAGGATTCCATGTAAAAGACTAGAGTTCCGCGGATGTTATATTTGTCGTTGAATCGTTGGAATATTTTCGCTACCGTCATCTGTGGCAACATTATTTTTTCCACAGAACTTGACTTAAGTATATGCAGTGATAATTGAATCATTGATATTTTATAGTTAGTCCTACAAAATAAAAATACTCGATTTTAAACCTATTATTAATTTTTACTGAAATAATTAAAATATAATAATGAAATAATTAAAAAATAAATAAAGATTCATATCCTTACTTTATATATTCGTAATACAGGTTTTTATTCTTACTATATTGCATTAGATATATTTAATATATATTTTATAGATTCCGATGTTGCTTTGCGGAAATCCATTTTTCAAATGATGAATTATAATTTATAACTATGATTTCGCCCAAAATGTTGAACTTATTATAATCAACAATTGTTTCCCCTCTTAATAAAGCATCCTCAAGATATTTCATAGATAAGACTTGGCCAGCTAGCCAACACTGAATCACACAATGAATTAGCTGCATGAGTATCAGTTTGTTAATTTTTTACGGCTGTATAAAGGGTATAAAAAGAAGTAATAAATATGCAAAGTAGTCAGTATTTATTCTAGTTAGATAATAGGATATGATTTATTCTGTACATACGTATATGTACATATATATTTGCAGACTGGGTCACAGTACACTTGATGTAACAGTGTATCACATTTCGTGTTTGCGGTGAGGTACACAACATACTCGCTATCAGGATAGACGGGAATTGATTGATGAAGCTTTCAACAGCTGAAAGATTAGTTTTCAATAATGATAAATAGATATTTTATTCATGTAGTCGCTGATTTATAGAGACGAAATAAGATGCGATTACATGAGATTTTTGTAGCATAACAAAGTAGTTATTCATGGCGAAGGGACTATTTGTGTAACTTCCACTGTATGTATGTACATAAAATATACATATCAATGTATCATTTTGCGCCTACGCCCTAAGACTCAATTGAGCAACTTCCGTTATTTGGAAACTCACTTCAGATTTTTATTCAGGTGTGTGCTTTTTAAAAATCCGCTTAGTGTAAATAATACTTCGCAGAAATTGTTCCGCAGAGTCCGTTGTTGCCTACTGCAAAAAGCTTTTATTTGGTACCCCACATGATGACCTCAGAAATGTTTTTAACTGTCTATACTACGCCCAGCTTCAAACATTTGAAGTTTACGTTTGCATTTGAATCATTTAATTATTCATCTTTTTACTTCAAATGATCTATGAGAAAAACATGTGTAATTCAAATGTAGGTTAATAAGGTATTAGGTACTATGTCAAATACAAAATCTATACTACTATATAAATCTCTTGCCTCTGTCTGTAATTTCAGATTTTTAGTCAAATTTTGCGATAGATAGTCGTTTTATTACTTACTGATTTCGATTCTACCATTTTAAACATTTTTGTCTGTCTGTCTGTCTGTATGTCCTTTTATAACTAAAGAACGGCTTGATTGATCTTAATGGCAATCGGTATGTCGTAAGAACACGTGATTGCGCTCATGATAGGTTTCTTATTTTTTAGAAAATCTACCCCTAATGGGGTGAAAAGGAGGATGAAACTTTGTATGGGAAATGGTAAACCCCTGAACCGGTTATAATAAAATTTAGCACTGAGATAGTTTGACATCAGAAAACGGACATAGGCTACTTTTTTTATCAAAAACTTACCCTTAAGGGGGTGAAAAGGGGGGATGAAACTTTGTATGGAAAACGCAAAATTTTGGTAATGATAAAATTTGGTGAGGGGGTAAGACTTTTTTTGTCAAAAATACATAGGCTACTTTTTTATCAAGAATCTGTGAAAAGGGGAACGGGAGGGAGGGGGACGAAACTTTGTACGGGAAATGCTAAACCGCTGAACTGATTATGATGTAGCATGGATATAGTTATTGTTATTATTAGTTATGGTTATAGTTAGTGTTATTGTAAAAATGAAGAAAGGTATGTTTAGATGGTTCAGGCATATAGAAAGAACGAGTGACGAAAGACTGACGAAGAAAATCTACAGAGCGAAAGTGAGTGGTAGAAGAAGTCAAGGAAAATCAAGGCTGACTTATGAAGATCAAAGAGCCAGAGTGTTAGCCGACGGAAATGTAAAAAGTACTTACATATCTAGGCGAAAATGTGTGAGGACAATAATGAGATTTGAGGAAGCGAAAAACGTATGTAAGGACCGCGACGCGTAGCGCTCCGTCCTCTCTGTTCTCCGTTAGCGATACAGCGTGAAGATGTATGCACGTATGTATGTATGGATATAGCTTGATACCTGGGAACACATATAGGCTAAACTAGCCTTAAAGGGGTGAAAAGGGAAATGAAACTTTGTATGGAAAATGGTAAACTGCTAAACCGATTACGATCAAATTCAGCAAGAAGATAGTTTGACATCAGAAAAAGGGACATGAGCTACTTTTTTTTATCAAAAACTTACCACTGTGATGATGATGAAAATGGCGATGAAACTTTGTGTGGGAAACGCTAAATCTCGGTAATGATGTAATTTTAATGTCAAACTTTGTGATAAATACTCATTTTATGACACAATGACTTCGATTCCACCATTTTTAAAATTTTTGCCCGTCCGTCTATCTGTATGTCCTTTTATAACTGAAGAATGACTTGACCGATCTTGATAAAAATCGGTGCGTAGTACGAAAATGTGAATGTGCTCATGATAGACTACTTATCTTTAGAAAATCTACCCCTAAAAGAGTGAAAAAGGGGATGAAACTTTGTATAAGAAATGGTAAACCGCTGAACCGATTACAATGTATTTTAGCAGGGATATAGTTTGACATCAGAAAACGGACATAGGCTACTTTTTTATCAAAAACTTACCCTTAAGGGGGTGAAAAGGGGGGATGAAACTTTGTATGGAAAACGCAAAATTTTGGTAAGGATAAAATTTGGTGAGGGGGTAAGACTTTTTTTTGTCAAAAATACATAGGCTACTTTTTTATCAAGAATCTGTGAAAAGGGGAACGGGAGGGAGGGGGATGAAACTATGTACGGGAACTGCTAAATCACTGAACTGATTGTGATGTAGCATGGATATAGTTTGACACATGGGAACGGACATAGGCTACTTTTTTATCAAAAAAACTACCTCTAAGGGGATGAAAAGGGGGATAAAACGGGGGATAAAACTTTGAATGGGAAATGCTGAACCGCCGAACCAATTATGATGTTTGGTACGGAGATAGTATCTATCCGGAGACAGACGTAAGCTTAAACGTAAACTTTTTACAGAAACAATGTTTAAACATGCTATGCATATTTACATATAATTGAACCTAATCCGGGAAAGCCACGAAAAAATTTTCGTGGCTTTCCCGGATTAGACTAGCTGCTACAGCTAGTCTATAATAAACCGCCACATTTATGAAAGATCATAACTTGAGGATGGCTCCTCCGATTTGGCTGATTATATTTCTGTTGCGTTCGTAATTGTCAGGACAAGGTTTGTATGAACGAAGTTTTAGGGAAAATCCACCGGAAAAGTTAAAAATTTGAATGGTATTTTTGTATGAAAATCTTCATAAAAAGATTTGGAGTGTTGTAAACATTCAACATCACACCCGGGCGAAGCCGGGGTAGCTCGTTACTTTGTAATTTAATTTGTAATTTAATTTCTAAAAATATTGATTGTGACAGACGAATAAATGGATATTATCTTAAGAGGTTTCCGTTTTCCCTATTAAAATCAGTTGTACACTTTAAAGTAAATATAAATTGAAATTCTCTAGTAACCAACTACACTTTTTAACGAAACTTTGCACGTAACGTTAAAGCCAGCATAGCACACTAATACCCATCTGGTTAACTTTTGTGAACTAGTTGGGTGTACTGCTAATAACCTAGACTAGATGTTCTGTGCGGTTAACAAACTTTTCGTTTGGTATTTTATTTTCCGTACCCACTGAGCTCGTTCCTACAGTTTTGTTTGGAATTAAGAGCACAATTTTTATTACGTGAACAGAATTGCAAACGTATCAACTTGTTGTGGGTACGGTCGTAAAATAAACTACAAGTGCTTTTTGATGTCATATTCTCATAATATACTTGTTTTGTCGAGAAGATGGTTCATACCTATGCCGGGATCTGATATAGTTAAATTGTTTTAACCAATTCAATCTCATCTCGTCACCTACTCGAATAGGCAAAATAACGTCTGCCAGCTAGTATGCTATACGACTCCGCTATACCATTTGTAACCCTAAACAATATCCTGATAATTATTAAAAGGAGAATCAAGGTCCGAATTTGTTTTCATTTTGATGTTCCGGTTATCCCGAGATATATTCTTACAGCGTATATTCTTGACATTATCTCGTAAACAATTTCAACTTTGAATACTCAGGAATACGTATTATGTAGGCTTGTTCAAACAAGTATAAAACTGATGAAGAGTGTGTCGAACATACCTGCATTTAGTTAGGGTTCCATATTTAGTTTCTCACAAAGTAAAAACTAAATTTAAAAAAAATTTTAGAGTTGGGTCTAAAATGTTAATTAATTCATTTTTAGGATTCCGTACTTCAAAAGGAAAAAAGGACCTAATAGTATCGTTTCGTTGTCCGTCTCTCTGACTGTTAAAGCTCTTTTTTTTTAGGAACGCGTGAACATATCAAGTTGAAATTAATATTAAATACTTACATCTTCGGTCCCTTGGAGCTGTAAAAAAAAAACAAGCACCTAAGCCAACCCAATCAAAATATACGGCCATTTATGCCTCATATTTTGACACTCGCAAGTAAATCAAAACCTATAAGGTACTTCCCATTGACATAAAATCATAGATTTTGTTAAGAAGCAAGGTTTCATAGCACAAGTAAAGAAAAAATTAGAAAATCGTTAATTTGTATTTGCCATTACAAACTTATATTTGCAGTTCGAGAGTATGAGAGGACGTGTATTTGAACTGCAACGTTGTTTGTTTTTGAATCCGACTTATATTTTATCGGTTAATATACAATACAAATACAATGTATGATGGAACAGAACCCTCAGTGCGCAAGTACGACTCGTACTGGGCCGTTGCTTTCATTTTTATACATACATACATACATACATATCCTGACGCTGTAGCCCTAACGGGGTAGTCAGAGACAACGGAGCGCCAAGCGTCGCGGTTCTTACATACTTTCGCTTCCTCAAATCTCATCATTCTCCTTTCATTTTTATACTTGGGTTGATTACCAATTTACGTCTGTGTCCAGTTCAGTAGACACAAAGATAACGGGCTAAATTAGTTTTAGACAAAACTATAAGAGTTCCGTTTTAGCCCTTTTGATTACGAAACCTTAATAACTACTAAATTAACCATTCAAAGCAGACCAGGAATCGAACCTGGACGGCCCGTGAAATTCACGCCTAACGTATGGTCGCCCAGTGGTCGAAATTCGACCGAAATTAAAGATTTTCTCCCTTGACGTATATTCCACAAACTCGAAACAGCTCGCAGCTTGTAGCAGTCATATTGAGTCTCCATCGACGTGGGGAACAATAACTTATAATATTTATAGAGGCACTTAATTACTTAAAAGATAAATTAACTTTTAACTTCTGTTATCTAGAAAAATAAAGCATTCCTTGGTTAAACTAATTGTTTACAAACAACATTCACTATGACAGACGGACATGGACAACGTAGACCCGTTGAGCTTTCTTAAATATCGTTTGAAGCATTGACCGTAAGTCTTTCAGCAGGAATAAATTTGTCATAAATATTGTATCTTTGAGTATTGAGTATTATTAATGTAAAAGTGATAGCCTACTGATTATCTAGACCTCCTTTAGTAATATTATTGTTAATAATTCGTTTGTAAATAGAACTTTCTGTAACATTCTAGAACACGCACACGGCTTCGATAACAAATGTACCGTTGGTCTAGATTGTCTATACTTGGAGGTATGGATGTAAGGGTATGGTCGATAAACATATCGATAGACTCTAAATATGTAGCCTTTGTTGTTAGATAGAATAAGCTCTAAATTGATGAAATATTAGGTCTCTAGTTAACAAACTTATTAGTACGAACGAATAATACTAAAACTATAGTTGACATAAACGTCACTTAGAAAAAATTAATGAATTTTATCGACTCGCTAGGTAGGTGTAATTTTAGATAGGGTTTGTCGACCACTGTCTCTACACTAGTTGTTCCAGGAGTAGGAGCATAGGTGACCTTCGTCGTGGGGTATAAAAAGCGTCTCGTATCCAATAGCTTCCTTTTTTCTTTTCTCTGCTGCGGGACAAGCTGCCTCAACAAAGTCTCATGAAGAAACTTAAAGTTAGGCCACATGTCGCCTAGGATAGTCTTAGCTGTATTTGTTTGGGAGTAGCAACCCCAATTAGATTAAATGAGTTAGTTAATATGTTAAAGTAGTTTAGGTAATCTCATGGTGGATCCCATGGTGAGTACTGTAGCTGTAGATAAGGGCAAGCAATGATGATAGGACTAGGGAATAGGATCCTAATGTCTACATGTGCTTGTTACAGAGTTCAAAGGACACCTATAGAAACCAGGTGGACCTCCTGTCCCTATAAGTAATGAATACTTAGGAATAGAAGTAAATCTATTCAACATTCATTTAAACTTCAGTATGAACTAATCACAATAGTTCTTAGAATGGTTTGGTGCACTACTCTGACTATCAAGAAGTCTGTCTTCTTCACTTGGGTGCTATATCGCGTGGCCAGGCCGCAGTTCCTATTAAAGGGGAATCTTTGAGGGCCGGGGCATGTGGGTGCTGTGATGCTAGTAGATGTTCGACAAAGGAGAAGACTGAGGAGTAGGTGCAGTTGGTGGATGACCACCTCCTTCTTAAGATTGATCAGTGATAAAACTGATTACACTCTGCTTGTAACTAATAAATGATTCTCTGTTCGATACTAGCTCCACATAAAGGTATTGTGTATCTAATAAATATTTTTCTCTGCGAAATAAAATACTGGATAATAAGGCATAAAATGTACTTGGGTTTATGTATCTGTAACACTAAGAATTTAAATGCAGTACATAAACAAGGAAAGGGTGTCTAAGTCTTTATAACTAGGTATACTTCCCTTTAATTTAAGACAACATTAATAAATTATATGGTTGTAACTATAACAAGTAATATCTGAGATCAATACTTGTAAAACTTTTATACTAATGAATTATTCTGTAAACTAATTAATATCTAAGTGCTGTTATATAATAGGTGACTTTATTTAATACATATATAATAATAAACAGGATAATGTTGTTTAACCATAGCATTTAATCTTTTTAAATTGTTACTAACTTTTAATAATAAATACATAGTGAACTGATTGTATCCACCATAGAGATTAAGTGAGAAGAAATAAATGTTTTCTTTGTGTGATGTTTTTCTGATGTCTATTTAATTAACTTTCTATAATTATCCCATTAGATGTCGATTGCAGAGGTGTACTAGGCGCCCTTAAACAAATTAGGTACACCACTCTCCAGGTGACAGTAATAATAACATCATAAATTACTCAACCCACACCTCACTACCGGCCTGAGCAAGCCACGTTGCAAGCTCACAAATCGCATAAAATTCATGGCGCAACACTCATTCAATCAATTTGTTAGTAATTATTTGTTGGCAACATTTTAAAATTCTTTGGCGACAAGGTCTACTCTGCGCGACTGATTGACCCAGATTGGCCACAAGCAATTACGTGTTTGACATCAATAGCATTGCTATTATGTGTTTGGTATTAGCAGTATGAACGTAAACAGTGAATGTTTTAGTTTATTTAATGTAATGTATTTGTAACGCGTATTACATATTATTCATTTTAACTTTCCACATTCGTTCTTCGTATAATCTTTAACTAAATTAAATCTCACACTTCTTTGTGCCCGCAAAATATTTAACAAAGTGTACAAAGTTTTCTTTTCACGTATTAATATACAGATTATTTCGGGGCAGACTTGCTTACAGACTTTGTTGAACAATTCGTTTACTCTTTATCAAAATTTCTCATATCTTTTCGAAATATTTTACCCACTTTATAGACACTTGTATATACTCGTAGCACCGCTCAAACCCACTCGAAACCGCATCAAGTACACTAGGATCTGTATTACGTTGACCCGGCCTTTCGGTCATCCGTTTGTTATACCTACCCTCGTTTGTACACGGCCGCTATGATATTCGCGTCCTTTTCTGAGAGAAATCTCTGAGGAATGTAGTTGAAAAATGATCACGTACATTGTTCGAGGGTTGCTGGCTGTCACTGATCCTAATTTTCTTACCGTTGTTTCGTTGAATACATTTGTACGAGTGGAACATTTCATATCAAATGTTTTCTCATTTTTTGTACCCAATATATATATATCGGTACTATGAAATGGTTAGAAGTTTATTTTGATTTAATTTTTTTTTTGTGATGGTGTAATTTAATTTCTGTTAACTTCAATAGTATGTATTTTTTTACTAGTCAATTAGGGCTCATTTTGATACTAATATCTCCAGTTAACAGCAGTTGTATGGTAAAAATAAAACTAGTGAGCTCATACTTTTGTATATAGGCATATATAAGGAGGAAAAGGATGGCCTTAGACTTCCCATACGTTATGGTTTCGTTTTAATAAATTGAAGATGTTTTAATATATTAGATTTAATTTAGACTAGCTTTGTGTCCCTTGGTTTCACAAGTGTCAATTTTTTTATCTTTCAGGGATAAAAAATAGCCTGGAATACTCTTCGAAGGGTCCTCTAATTGCCAATGAAAATGCCTTGAAAATCAGTTTAGCTGTTTCAGAACAGAAAAGACAAAGAAACCGACAGATAGACAGAATAAATTTAAAAGACGCTTATTCGAGTTTTGACAATTTAAAAACAACCATATGAGCTAAAGAAAAGTCTTAAATCAAAATCACAATTTCATTTATTTATTGATTTTAGACACCCATTGAGTAGGTAATCTAATAATAATAACAGCTAATTAGGGTAACATGCTTTTCATAATATGCGCGAACGAAGTTGAGAGAAAACTTTTTCTAAATAATGTTCTTGTTAATTACTTTCATACAGGCTTGTATCTTAAGGAATTAGTAGAAGTGGTAATTTAAATTCAGGTCAAACCTCAAGATTTTTAGAATGCTCTCTTTAAAACAACATTATAACATGTTCAGTTTATAGTCAGTTTCAATTCAATTTACCCAAAAAGTAAATAAGCTTCAGTATTCCATTCAATTATAATTGAAGGAAACTTAGTAATATAATTAAAGGAAACTCAGTAATGTAAATATTTAAAATTTACATTACTAAGTTTTTGACATATAAGTTACTTATCAAAAGATATTTTTCGATAAATTTTGTTCTGTTCGACATTCGCAGTCGTGTAACCGTAAAAAGTCTCAAGGAGATTGTTACTCACCTTTTTGACAAATGAGACCTGAAACGATATGTACGTATGTATACCTTGAGCTTCGAGCCTTTCGTTCTTTTTTCTTTCTTTCTTTATGGCATGGCGCACATATTAGCACATTTGCCAAAGTAACGTATTGTATTAATATATAGAATCGTTATCGTAAATTTTCTCCAGTTAAGTGATAGCAAACTTTACTGAAGTTTTATAGGACTTCTTGGAAGAGCGCGAGAACTTCAGCTACACGTATTTATTTAGACCTACTTCATTCTTTTCACTTACACAGAACTTTAAAACACAAAATACTATCACTTTTATACTTTAAAACTCCCAAAACTGTAAAAAGTAGAAAATCTAAATAAAATGACAACTTCACTTCTCCTGTTCCCACAATAATCCCCACGAGCATTTTTAAGAAAAACAAAACATCATAAAGGACATTATGTACTTCTTAGAGATGACATTTTTAATAATGTCAATGTAACTAAAAGAAAAAGATTTCAATGTTGAAAATTATCATGTTCTCTTCGAAAAAAATTTGATATTATATACTTAGTTAGTTTCACTGCCATTACTCAATATATTGTAACAATCAATAGTTAGTTTTAAATAATTTCTCTTTCGTTACTAGATGAAAAATTTTATACACACATAAATAACATCACGTCATTTCTGACAATTTCTAAAATATTCTTGTATTGTATGTATAATATTCATGTGCTTAATATTCTAAGATATTGAGAGATATATAGGGTTAGTTGGAAAATACTAATCACTTCTTCGAACAAAATTCCTGTCATCATACCCAACAATTTTTATTGACGACTTTTTTTCAAAACTCAATACATTCCTTAAAAAATAATATTATGTTTTAAATTTTGTTATTCTGTCTCAATAGTCTGAAACGTAACTCTGTATACATGTTTGCAATTGTAGAGTGCAAGCGCACGGCCCGAAGCACCGGTGCCGCCATCTCCGCGCCCCGCCACCCCCGTACTCCGCCGTGCATGTGCCGCACTGTCTGTCTCTTTCACACCTTTCATTCTCTCATTAGTGATCAGGCAGAGTAGGTTCAATTTTCAGAAATAATGTATTTTATTTACGTGTGAAAGAAAATTGTATGAATTGTTTGGGACAATGTTATAAATAGAATGCTAAGAGGTTATTAGTATTTTTCGATTAACCTTATAGTAACCGACCAAAGTTAGTTTTATATGTGTAAGCTATATATATAATAAGCAATCATATTTGTAAGCTTTGATTAGAGAAAGTAAGTGGAGATACCCTTACTAAGACGCTATTTTCTATTGTAAAGCAATTCCTCCTAAATTGTAGCTTTTGTCATTCATTGTTTGTAAGATAATTAATTGCACCATCTGTTTACTTCTTCGAGTATACTAGGAGTAGTAGGTCGACATGACCAGGGTGGCAACTTTGGTGGCAACCAAAGTGGCAACACTCTCCTCATACGTCTTACGTTGACTTTTTGGCGGGAACGAGAGAAGTGAGGTTGTCATTTTTATTTAGATTTTCTATTTTTTACATTTTCAGGAATTTTAAAGTACAACAGTGATGGTGTATTGTGTTTCAAAGTTCTGTGTAGTGAAAAGAATGGAGGAGATCCAAATAAACATGTGTAGCTGAAGTTTTCGCGCTCTTCCAAGAAGTCCTTTTTTAACTTCAGTAAAGCCTATTATCACTTTACTGGAGGAGTGTTAGGGACAGTTAATGTTTCTCTGGAAGTCTTTAATATTTAGACTGAAAGACTACATTGTCCATGGTCAAGAATAAATTAAAATAAAAAAAAGGTCTTACGTTCAGACTTGTATCTCTAATGTCTCTCTCACTAATGATCCATTGGTATGGTGATCGAGTAAATTGATTGGATCAAATCGATCATACAGGTCGCGGTTCGGGTCAGTTATCTGAATTTTGATGACGGACTGATCGCAACCAGCGCGAAAGAGCCTAGCAAACGGTTACTACAGGCCGCGTGCCTGTGGTATAGATTAGAAAAGGCGCAACGTGCCTGTCTGCATGGTCACGAAAAAAACAAAAACTTTTTTAGTTGCGTGACACATGTACCGTTTAATTATATGAGCAAGAAAATAATGATTATGTGCTAATTATCATAAAGCCCAATTGAGTTCTGCGAGAAAATTGTCTTTTTGTTTCTTTATTTGCACGAACTTACGCGCGTTTCGGCGCTAGCACGTCAAACAGGTCAAACATGATTGAATCTTTTAGAGATCCAAGATTCGATCACTTGCGTTTGGGTTTTGATCGAATAATAACGATTCCATCAGTCACAAAAAACATAGGTCTACTTTCATTTAGTTACTTCTCTCTAGTTACTTTCAAACCGGGAACATCTGCTTGATTTTCCAAATTGAAAACAAAAGGAAGGTTTTAAGTGATTCCCGTCGTGACTCGTTTATAAAAGTGTCATATTTATAATTTGTCTGCGGCTCTTATTATTACGTAACATTCGCAATGTTCATAATCCCAAAGATGCTATTCACCTAAAAACGAAGAAGACAAGAGTAGCGTGAACCATACATGAGTGACTGATCGCTGACGTTATCGTTTAATTGCTCGGAATCCCTTGTAATCATTTATGTTTTAACCTTTACATATACTACTGATACGTAATTATAAAGCTTCATTATGTAACCTTTACCAAATACTACATCCACATTAATGAGATCTCGAATCCACACGAGATTAATAGCTCTGATTTAGGTTATACAAGCTAGACCCATCAAACTTGTTCACGAGTTATGCTTCACAGTACATACACACATTGTGTGCACACATTGAGACGTGATGTTTGAATTTAATACCTATAATATAAATATAAATGGCTATATTCCTGCCTTTAGGTACAGGCAAAGAGAATATCATCACTACGTTTTGATACAGGGAAACGAACTACAGCAGGTATTTTTTTTTTTTTTTGCGTCAGGAAATGCTTTATGCATCCCGTCCTGCCGTAGGGGGGTGACAGGGGGTATGTGGGACTCCTCGACATTAGGGTGCTAGTCCGAGTCTACCCACTAAAACCTGACGCTGTTCCTCGAGAGCCTTGATGCCGGGGCAACGGGAGCGCGTTGGCATTCTGCCGCGACCCCGGCGGCTATGTCCAGCCTGAACCGGGCCCTCCTCCGTTTGCGGGCAGTTTGACCTGCCCGCTCTCCTGGGAGGCGCGCGGGAACACCGCGCGCACCATCCCGAGGCCATTGGTGAGGCGCCTTCCCCCGAAGGACACCCCAGGCCTCCGAAGTGGCGGCTTCCGCACCCCGCCTACACCACGGCAGGGGCGTCAGCACGGCCACCTGAGTTTTATTCACGGGTTTTTACAAGTTTTCCTTCTTCCCACCTCTGATTTTAACGTGTTGTCTCACGGGTTTCATTTCGAGTTTTCCTTCTCTCCACCTCTGGTTTTAACGTGTTTTCTCGCGGGTTTCATTTCGAGTTTTCCTTCTGTCCACCTCAGGTTTTTACGTGTATCCTCACAAGTTTTTAAAAGTTTTCTTTCTTTCCACCTCCGGGGCCACAATACCCTTCCTGAAAGAGGGGCAGGTGACCCCGACATCCCAGCAACAGCAGGTATCAAACTAACTTAAATCAATGGATTTTAACTTTTATTCCGTTACGTAGACGTTTTTCCAACCATTTGGTACAGACAGTCTAAAATACTGATTTTGTAGAAGCAAGTATGTAGAGTGTGTTGTAGCGATAAAGTTTTAGAATTCCGTAGTCAAAATAGCAAAAACGGAACCCCTAGTTTCATCATGTCTGTCTGTCTAACCGATGTCACAGCAGATTTTACTCAACCATCTTTATCACTCATCTTTACCACTCAAAACTAGAACTGAGAAACAAAAACTTAACACTAGTTCGTCACATTTAATTATACGTTACAAGTACGTTACACTAGAACAGTAATTCGAAACAAAGACCATGGCGCCATGCGCTAGCAGAGTGTGACACGAGAAATGGCTCTATAGGAGATAGATAGAGCCACTTCTCGTGTCATGCTCTAAAGCATGGCGTTTCGCATTAGTAAAAGCCAGATAGTACTATTGTTTCGTCGCTCCGAATAGGCAAGTCCAGTTCAATATGGACTTATCTATGACGTTTAAATTTTGCTTATTTAAGCAATCTAATATTGCTTAAATTGATCTAATATTGCTTTATCGATTTAAGAAGCTACCAAATTGAGTGAAATAAGGTATTTTTTTCATTTTGGACTTTAATGTAGACAATCAAGAAACTAATCGAAATTTCGGTAAATGTTCACCGCTCGCTGGTAAGACGTATTACACGTAGCACTCTAATAACACTGCTTTTCCGTTATATACAAGAAACTATGAAATATTAACAAATAACACTAAATATTATACAATATAGTACAGCATTGAAAAAATGTTGATTATTTGGCAAGCGTTTTGTATTTAATTTACATGTCACTTAAAGGTTGCTTGTACTCGTATTCCTAGATCAAATTAGTGACTTAAATCAGTTCATTCCAGTTCAATCTAATATGTGAATGACACAGTTCATTCTAATTGTAATGTAAAGACAGAATAATAGCAGAAGCATATTATTGTTCGCGATGTGCAAATAATAATAATCTCTTTTTCCTTATTTTTAAGTGTTTTGTTAAAATATAAATGTTTACACTTATCATGACGTTTTAATTAATTGTGGTTTTGTTTTTATTGAAGCACAAACACACAAACGGACAAAAATTCTGAAAACATTTTGTTTTACTAATAACTAATAAGTATGACAACCGAATTAGTTATTTTCGAACTGGTCCATCTCTAGTTATGTTATAATTGTCGTAGTAGCCACACTTGTTTGCATTAAAGACAAAAATCAAAAAATAGGATATACATTATTCACTGCATAACCGTCAAAGTGCATGATTGTGTTTTCGAATTGCAGTTAAGTGAAACAAAGCGATGCTTTCAAACAATCAGTCTAGTGATAGATATCGTTGGTTTAACACAAGTTAAAGTTACTCTCCAAAGTTAGTTTTATCCGAAATTAAACTTTAATTGTCTGAAAGTTCTTTACTTATTTTTATACGTCCTTTTGTACGTCGCTTCACTCTATAGTAAATAAGTATTTAACTGAGTTACTACGTACAACTCAAAACGTAATGCATTGATTTTAATATAGAATATGGTATAGTAACTCATTTGATCTGAGAGTAGTAATTAATTATATTTGAGCAACTACACCATCATTACCCTCATAATTTAATTGGGTTAATTAATACTGTTAACGACGTGCCAATAACAAACTCACCTTTAATTATATTGTAACTTAATTGTAATTATAACTGTAATTACAACTACTTCACTTCACAGCTACTTCAAATTTAGCACGAAGTAGATTTTAATTAGTAACTAATAGCTAAAATTAAGTACAGTGAAACGGTACATTAGTTACACAAAATGTGTTAGAATTGACGAACGTTACGAAGTAATTTACTTAGAGTGGAAAGTAATGACAATTTCCACTTGAAATGTCAGCAATTACTATAATAGTCGAAGTTTGAACAGCGGTCACTCAGAGACGAGCCGCCGTTTGCGGTTTAAAATGTTTACGTACCATATAAGAAAAAAACTAGCCAAGCGAGGGTTTTAATTACTAATGCAATAAAGTTTTTAAAACATTATGATGTAATTTCCTGCACGATACCAAAAATAGTAAATAAATAAGTAACTAACTGCTCGTATACGATATAGTTTACGGGTCACAAATATGATGCATTCTCCCGGTCCGGAGATTAAAGCAAGAAATTACTGACAAGCTAGCTGTATTTGAATAAAGGCGAATACTGCATATTTCGTGGATGCAAAAAGCTTCGAACGCCGAAGTACTACAAAGTATGAACACACAACCTGAATTAGTAATACAATAAAAACGCGAAAACTCAAATACTATAATGTTTTGGTTATGTCATGAGAAATATACAGTACCAGCAAATCCAACTGGTTATATAGGGGAAGATTATGGGAAGACACAACTAGGTAAATGGAGAATGGAAGCTTCGAGAACGGTTTCGCCTAAGTATTACGAGTTTCGGTCAGCGGCTTCAAAGATCAAGATCAGCACGATGATTACCAATCTCCAATAGGAGTAAGGAATGAAAATCACAAGCACATGACTCTCCTTAGTCACGGAATTATTACAATATAATACTTTCTGACATTTCTAATTACACCAGTTGTTAAATCCCAATTTTTTTTATACAACAAAAGCAGCAAATAAGCATACTGCCAGTCCGTAAACTGTTATTGAAGATTATGGACGTATGCAGCAACACCAGAGGCACCACTTGCGCATTGTCCACCATGTAAGAACTTCTTCACACCCTTTTTGAAGAACTCTTTGTGGAGCACATGGTACCCAAAAGAAGTACTAGTAATAATTCAAGATAAAGGAGCATTTATTTTGAACTATGAATATTATGTAACGAACTGAGGTTGTAACGACTCAGTCACATCGAGAGTTCAATTTAATATAAAATTTAATTTCTTAAAATTATTTTAAAGTCCTTTCGCCTTTTTTTGGTCAAATTTCATTACCATCATTTTCCCCATATCTGGTTCTCACAGTGGTGTTTTTGTTTCAGGTGGTGGACGCAGCTGCAGTCCACATATTGCTGGGTTTTTCTCATCCGGCCGGGTGTGACAGTTCTGCCATAGCAACGTCAACAAGAACGGTTGCTTAGAGATTTTAGCGCTTATAGCTTATTTTTCACTGTAGTTTTTTTGTAATTTTTCGTAATATTATGTCGTGATATGCTCCCGGCCCTCACATCCTCACCTTCCTCTAGCTCACATATTATAATTAATGACACATCGTTGGAAAATTTAATAAAATGTGAGCAGTGTTCCCAACCTCGTTTTTTTCGTGGAAATAGGGGCTTGAAGATTCATGTCGGCAGGGTACACAAACGGTGTGACACTGCCGGCATTGCTTCAGGCCCCACTTCCTTATCAGTGCCATCTCAGTCCAACAATTTGACTAATTCCTCAAATTCCAATCACAATCGCACACCTTTTTGGAAATATATTGGTTCGCTCAAAAACAATGTATGCTTAATAAAGCGTATTCCACGTGGCGCACGCATCAGCGTTGCCAAATCTCTTAATTTAATAATACAAAGAATATTAAACCGAAATGACAAAAGCGATTGGGAAGAACTGCTCATTTTCGGTTATAGAACATTATGTTTGGAACAAAACGATAAAGACAAAATTTCCTTAACACAAAAAATTAAACATAAGTGCTCTAACTCTTCAGTTCCGAGCATTCATGTTCGGCCCATTTATAAATCTTTCAATTCTGACAGTATTCCAAAAATAGAAACAAAAATTAGCGACGGCGATCTAAGAGGTGCCGCTCACTTGCTATTTTCCAGCGATGTTTTGGCACCGAATACGGCCGAGACTCTTTTTGCTCTCAGATCAAAGCATCCCTCTTCCTCTGTGGCTTGTTGTCTGCCAGATCCCCCACATCCAAATGATGTGTCGACTCGAGCTACGGAGGAAGATGTGCTTGCCGCAATAAATTCTTTTAAAAGCGGTTCCGCGGGAGGTCTCGATGGCTTAACGCCACAACATTATAAAGATCTGATTACAGGCTCTGTCGGTGGTACCGGTAAGACACTCTTATCTAGTTTAACAGCACTAATAAATGTTATGCTGGCTGGTAAGGTGCCCCCGGAGATAACCGACATCCTGTATGGTGCCAATTTATGTACCCTGAAAAAAAAAGACGGTGGCGTTAGGCCAATTGCCGTAGGTGCAACTATACGCCGCATTGCCTCCAAAATTTGTTGCCGTCACATTCTCTCTACCGTATCAAACTATTTTTGTCCTACACAAGTAGGTTTTGGCTCAAAGAGAGGATGTGAAGCGGCAGTGCATGCGGCGCGTGCTTTCTTGACACACGATGGAGGTGAGGTACTCCTCAAAGTAGACATAAAAAATGCATTTAGTTCTGTTGATAGATCCACCTTGTTGACACAGACAAGACAGCATGTTCCGGACATATATCCCTACCTCTGGCAATCTTACAGGAGTCCTTCAAAATTAATATATAAAGATAATTTATTACATTCCGAAGTTGGCTGTCAACAAGGTGATCCTCTCGGACCAGCTATTTTTAGTCTGGCTATCCATCCTGCGATTTGTAATTTAAATTCCAAATTTAATATTTGGTACCTTGACGACGGAACAATAGGAGGTAAAGCAATTACTGTTTTAGAAGACCTTAAAACCATCATTCAAAGGTTTAAAGATATTGGCTTAGAATTAAATTTTTCTAAATGTGAACTCTTTGTTTCCGATTCTGTTCCAACTATTACAAAAAATGAAATAATTAATAAATTTAACAATCTGGCACCAGGTATTAAAGTCTTGTCAAAAGAATCGCTGTACCTCCTAGGTGCTCCCGTCTTAGATGACTCCATACCCTGCTTTATCAATGATCAAATACAAAAATTTAGCCAGTCTTCAGACAAACTTTTCAAAATTAATTCCCACATGGCTCTCCTCATTGTCCGCTTTTGCCTTTTCGTTCCAAAACTTACATATGCTCTTCGCTGTTCTCAGCTTTTTAAATTTCAAACGCTTTCAAAATCTGTAGACAATATTCTAAAAAATACATTATCTAAAATATTAAATTGCTCCTTTGTTGATGACAGGGTCTGGAATCAAGCCTCGCTTCCCATCTGTTATGGAGGCCTGGGCATACGCAAAATCTCGAGTGTGTCACTGCCAGCTTTTCTTTCGTCAGCCTACAGCACGGAAAACCTTTTTCTATCTGTTATTCGCCCTTCCTTAGGATCGGTTGAGGTGCCGTGCTTGACTGATGCTCGAAATGCTTGGTTAAGTGTTTGTCCGAGTACTAACCTGCCTACCTCGACCTTTTCTCAGAAACACTGGGATGAGCCTCTATGCAAAAATCTTCATTTACAACTTTTAGATTCTTGTAGTACCGAAAAAGATCGGTCTCGCCTCCTAGCTGTTTCTGAGAAGGAGTCAGGACACTGGTTGAAGGTAATACCTTCAAAAAACTTAGGAACCTTTATCGACAATACCACGCTTTCTCTCATAGTATCCCTTCGTCTGGGGGCCAGGACTAACCTTCTTCACCGTTGCCGCTGTGGTGATCTCGTCGATGTACTAGGTCACCACGGTTTATCCTGTTTACGTAGTGCGGGCCGCATGTCACGACATGCTGCCTTGAATGACGTCATTCAGCGGGCTCTTGTCGCCGCTGGCGTTCCTACAGTCTTAGAGCCTGTAGGTATTGTGCGCAGCGACGGCAGGAGACCGGATGGTTTGACGCTCATTCCTTGGAAACTTGGAAGATCGCTGGTGTGGGATGCCACTTGTGTCGATACACTTGCTGTTTCCCATGTGCCGGCAACTTCCAAGTCAGCAGGTGCCGCGGCCAGCACTGCCGCGAACTTGAAGCGGCGTGAGTATGCGACTCTCTCTGAGAGTTTCATATTTACGCCCTTTGTAGTCGAAACTTTGGGCCCCTGGGGCCCCGAAGCCCATCGACTGGTTTCTGATATTTGTAAGAGACTGGTCGAGGCTTCGGGAGACCGCCGGGCTGGCAGCTTCTTCCGCCAACGAATCAGTTTGGCTATTCAAAGAGGCAATGCTGCCAGTCTGCTAGGTACCTCGAGCAATGACAGCTTTCTAAGCGGCAACTTTGAGGAAGTTTATTATTTAAGATAATGTGTAGTTTTAAGTTTGTAAATATTAACATATGTATGTACTTTTTATTAATAAAGATTATATACTTAAAAAAAAATATACATAGGTATAAAAATTTATATCCATATCCGACCTGGGATTTATCGTTTCCTCCATTGACTGGAAATGGACATAATAGATCATTTCCGATATTCGACTTTTAAATGTAATTGATTGACATTCATCAATAAATCTAAAATATAAATTGGTATTCTATTTCAATAAGTGGAAACTGTGTAATTAGACTTCTGGGCGGAACCTAGCTTCCTCAGAGTCACCCTTTAAAGGACCTCGAGACTTTATATCTATCACTGACTCTAAAGGATTTTGCAATAGAAATTCAGAGCTTTCAGATTATTTATTTTATCCAACTTGTATTTATAATAATCGTAAAATAAATGTTTAAAAATATAATAATAACAATAATAATACTCCATACAATTACATAGATTGTGTGACCCCAAACTAAGCAGTAAACTTGTACTATGGGTACCACACGACGTACTCTGGGGGAGTTCCCAGTAACACCCAGACTCCAAGCCAATTTAGAGAAGTTCGTTTCCTAAATTGACTTGACCGGGGATCGAACCCGGGACCCTAGCTTGGAAAGCAGATGCATATGCCACTGCGCCAACGGGCCAGTCTTTATTTTAAATTTATTATTTTAAATATAATGTTAAAGCAAAAGAATCATAAAAATGAAAGATAATAAATCCAAAATCTGATTACGCATTAAACTAAAAGTTTTAAACATGATGAAATAATTATAATTCCTTGAATTCATTGCAGGAGTGGAATCCATAAGCAAGGGAATGTTATGTTATACCTTCGACTCGATTACAAGGAATTACAATTATTTCATCTCGTTTGCAACTCTTTGTTAAATACATAGTCGAATTTGATTTTTAATTTTTTTTTTCTGATTTGGTCTTTGATATTTATTTAATTAGAGGTGGATAGAACATTAAGACCATATTAAAATTGTAGTTTGCAGCTTGTCGTGTAAAGCAATTGGCAAAATGAAGTGAATAAAATGAAAAATCAGGTTACCAAATATCACATTCATACGTTTTGTAATTACTTATAATAATTGAGATCCCTGCCGTCACCGTTTAAAAAATCTGTGTGGTGTGGCTGGGATATCTGTTGAAGAAAACATTATTGAAAGTGACTACGGAACCCTTTTCTTGAGATATATGCCTAAACCACTCTTAGCTGGTTTTCTTTAACATTCACATACTAGTGTTATGGTTACATTGATGCAGACTGTTTCACAAAGACTAAGTTATAAAAGAAACGAACTGAAACATTCTATGTAATATTTGGTTTCAGTAAGATGAATATTCCAAAGATCAAAGTTCTTTCGCTCTCAAAGAACTCAATTTTATATCCCTTAATCAATATTGTAGACAAACTTTTTCTTGAGGTTTTCTTCTTAATGGGACGTAAAATTATAGACCAGTCTATAATTTGACGAGTGTTCAAGTTCGTGACCTCGAATTAAAAACTTCAGTCAGTACTTTGTTTACCAAAAATAGCAATTCGTTTGAAATAAAATGTGTCAAATAAGAGTTTGACTCTATATTTCGCATGATATTTAGAAAATGGAAAACTTCCGACCTTATTTTTTGGAAAATAAGATCTAGACTTTTTATTATATTTTTTCCATAAACTATAGGATTTAATACGTACTAACTATACACGGCCACAGGTTGCTGAAACTCGGTAGGTACATTGGTGAATTAGTTTTAGATATATACAAACACGCGCGCATCCGAATTCAAGATTGTGTCAAAATTTCAAAGCAATCGGTAAAGGTTTACAAAGACTTAAGATTTTGAGCAAACGAATATAACTTTCTTATTTATGTAAACGTATCTCTACGCGGTATTCTTGTATCTTGTATCTATCTTGTTACATACTTCCTACGCCTCGAATCTCATTATTCTCCTCACACACTTTCGCCTAAGTACGCGAGTGCTTGTGACATTTCATCAGTTAACATTAGCTATTTGATTTTCTAAAGTCGACTCTGTTCTTTCTTGGCTTCTGCTACCACTCACTTTCGCTCTATGGATTTTCTTCGTCAGTCTCACATCACTCATTTTTTCTATGTGCCCTTCTAATTTTTTCGTCTAATTTAATTTTAGGTTAATACTGTCACGCAACCCTATAATACTGCCTATCTATTCATTGTTTATTTTCTCCGCAAGGGTAACACCGCACAAATTTGTAACAGATCGCATTTCTACTGCTTTTATCGTACTTCCGTTCGATTTCGGGCACATCCAAGCCACGGCATAAAGCGCCACCAACACCGCATCGTGAATGGCCGTTTTGATGTATTTATGTGTCAGCGCATGCTGACACAATATTCCCGTAATTCATTGCACGATCTTCGATAATATGTAAATATCAGCAAAATCAATGTCCGCGTCGTTGCAACGAAATTACAGTAATTTTACATAGATAGCAGTGGCGGTATCTTCATACAAGCCCAAAAGCCCGGCTTGCCTTACTAAAATGCTCAGTCAAGAACACAGAATACTAACGTGTGTCATACTAACGTGTAATAAGTAATAAATATCAACTTCAAATTATATTAAACAGTTTTATAAATTCCCGCGAAGTAGTCGTCAAACGAAAACAGTATAGTAAACTTAGAGAAATAAAAGTTTTTGACCCCAAGTTGCGACCAACCAGTACGTCGGTCTATCGACACTAACGTCCTCTCAAGGCATAATCAGAGTGAAAATATTAGTATTAATCAATCGTCTCGCTCTTACGCGTTGGCTTGCAACGGGGCTTGTAACTTCTCTTTCTCTTTAATGGCAAAATTCGTTATAGCTGTAGCTTTTTACTAAGGTTTATATAGCAATTAGTACGAAGCGAAAAGCCCAGCTTTCATACTCAACTGTGTACAGAATGAGAGATTACGACAGTAATAATGTTATGTGGATACGATACGAACACAATTCAACGTTATTCAACTTCATTGTTTTCGTTTGAGCCGGTGGACGAGTATTTTTTGTACAGTATAAGTATTGTTTTGTTGAAAGATAACGCGGGGAGCGATCTCTTTCCTCTCTTCTTGTCCAACGGTAGTGCCAGTAATGATTAATTATTAATTTATAATAGTTTAGCTTCCCTTTACTTTTACAAAAACAATGAAAAACATGTGTCGTCGGGCTTGCCCTATCCTGAAGTTAGTCATAGTCAAGAACATAGTTGGTTTATAGAAGGTAGACGATAGATAAGGAAAGAATGTTTTTAGAATAAGTATGAAATAATTAATAAGATAAGAATGGGAGATGCAATAGTAATAAGCAGAAATAGTAATTGTAACAAGGATTATAGTATAATAAGGATTAAATTTAAAAAGATAAAAAATAAAAACTATTGATAATAAAGACTGCAGAGTGAATTTAGTAATGACAGGGAATCCTATTGGTGTGTTCAAAAGAATGAATGGCTGGGAAGAATGTCAACAAATAAAAGATACGAGTGAAAAATGAATAAATGAAGTAAAATGATAGAAGTAAAAAAGGGCCTTGAATAATATTTAATCAGGGGTAGTTAAAAAAAAAGATAGCTAGTATAAATAGTTCGTAAAATTATTAGTAAGCCATGACATGTGAACGACAGCACTATAGCGTTAAAACGTCAAATCTGTACCAATATACTATCTGCTTCTACTTTTTCAACTATCTTGATATCAAACAGAAAAAGTACCACTAGAATTTACTTCTCAAGAATTCTCTGAAATATTTGTCCTAGCTCAGAAGTTGCAGAGATGGGGGTGTGATCAAATCGAAATCAAATACCCAATATTAATTTTCCTGTGTTCTCCTATGTGTTCATACATGTATGTTACAAATATTAGTGCAAAATTCGCAGGTGACAAGACGTTGTATGAGGTTCATCCGGATTGTTACCACCGTCTTACTTGTTAAACCTTCCGGAACTGCACTTGTACTGTATGTTTCGATGTAGAGGCTAAGATAGCCTCTAAGAACTTCCTGGCACAAAACGCACAATAATTTATTTGTCACGGTTGCCAACATATCGACATACAGACGGACCCTAAAAATATTTTAAAATTTTATAAACAATATCGAATTACCCAAGATGACACTAACAATACTATTAAATGTTTTTAATTTATTATACACAGTCCTCATCCACAAAATATTAACTCTTAAATTGAAACATGATTCGTATAGACTTCTGTATTGAAATATAATTCGCAGTCTGTCTGAATCACTGAATTTCCCTCACGTGTAACAATTGAACACAATGATTTCCAACTCTGTAACATGCTTGATGAAACAACAAAGGTCGCCAGGGTGTGTAATTAAAATTCAGCTATATGCTGTACGCTATAAGGTCCTGTAATTCATTGACATTCAAACTCATGTTCACAAACAGACGGTTACAGCAAGTCAAAGCTGAACGTAATGGCACTACACCTGGTCTTTGCAATGCTGTTGAAACCCGACATTTGGACATATCCTGTTATTTTTTACTCGGTTACCTCAAAGGAGTGTAGGTATGTTTTTCGGACAAATGTATGTTCATCGGTTTATTTGGTGCATCTTCTAGCTTAAACGGTTTCAATAATTAATGAGGTATCCTTTCACCCAACTCCAAAAGTAGGGTATATTTTTAGGCTGTAAGTATCGGACTTTTGGTGCATTCCATAGCCTAAACGGCTTAGAGGATTTTAATAAATGAGTTATCTTTATGCCTGTCTGTCTAAAGGAGGCTATGTATTTCGGATGTACCTAATATGTGTGTATGTTGGTTTCTTTAGCGCGTCCTGTTTAAACTGTTTAATGGATTTTAATATTTTAATAAATAAAATTTGGTTATATTCGTCTTAATCGTGGATGTGCTACAGGAATAATTTATACTCGACTAAAGCGGAAGAAGGATAAGCTTTAATAGCAGATTACCATTTACAAAGTGATATTTTAAAAGAATCATATAAGATAGACTTGAGACAGCAAAGAGATATACGTTGAATAGAGCATTATACAAACCAAGCTTTTACTATGAGCGATAAAGAAGCCAATTATTGCCTTTTTACGAATTTTAAAATATTCTAGAGTTATATACACTTTAATAAAGAAATTGCACAATATTATAGTTATATAAAAAAGAAAATCGCTCAATGCGCGAGTCCGACACGCGCGCCGAAGGTTCCGTACTACCATATAATATGTTGGTGTTATGTATTTACCAAAAAAAAATGAGTTGAATTTAAAAACAATGTGTGGTAGTCGTGCTGCATTGCAGCACGAATTGAGCTGACTCGTCCGGAGATTTACCACCCTCTCACAGAATATCGCCGTGAAATAACAGCATCTATTACTTTTATGTTTCGTTTGGTGCATGAGAGTGCCGGTAGCCCATCTGCCCCCTCCCTCTCTTTTCTCTCCTTACCCTAAAGGCGTGCAAAGCACCCGTGATTCCCCTGACGTTGAGGGTTTCCATGGGCGGCAGTGATCACTTTCCATCAGATGACTCACTTGCTCTTTTGCCCCCTCTTTTTATATAAAAAAAAAAGTTTTTGATTATAATATTGTTGGTTATAATAACAATAACTAAGGCTAAGCTTTACATTGCTCCACACTTAGTAAAATTTTGTAAATATCTTGTGTAAAATTCAAAAACATCATGATATATTCATAGCACATAACAATCATTATAAGTATTTAAGATTCAACGTGTCACTTTATACGATAACATTTTCTAATACAATAATTATGTAATTTCTATATCAAGTTGCAATTACTACGTGTTTTATCACTTACATGTACACATATTGTTTGTTTTACTATTATGAGGAACGGACGATACTCACTGTAAATTGTAACGGAGCAAGATGACGTCACTGTCTAGCTCTGACATCACATCCTGCCTGCCACATCTGTTGTCACCAAGGCGTGGGAGAAATGACGTCAGCAAGTCTATATAAGCCGATGCGTGCCAAGATATGGATCATTCTATATCATTCTGCGGCTTTAGCTGTTGATTGTCAGTTGTCGGCTATTCGTGACAACGTCTTATAGTTCGTAATTTGCTATTAATTATTGAGAAATAAAATGTGAAAGAGAATATATGAATCTGTGTTCTTAATTACCGCAACAATTTAGAAGTGGTATGAACATACAACAATGAAGAAAGATTTGGCCGCATTAAGAAAAAAAATAAAAAGGGCCTGCGTGTCTTACTTTGGCGAAGAAAATTTGGAATAGATTGAGGACTTTGCACATCTAAATCAAGTTGCTTCATCGTCGTGTGTATTGCTAATCGTACATGATTCGTGCTGACCTGTCGCATTATAGCGCAACATACGAGCTTTGTAGTATAGGCAGTCAGACGAGTTATACGAAGCACTCCAGGGAGCCAATTCTCGCGTAAGAAACATTTTATCTATGATAGATATATATCGAAAATCGATATTTTATCTATGGAAAGCTTATTTGTCTATTCTCGGAATATCACTTGCGATATATGTCGAAGGAACGTCGTTCGACTTACATCGACTGGTCTCTAACATTCGATATAATTAATTTCTACTGCTATACTGTAGATATCGGTCTTTGAGTGACAAAAAATTTGGTATTATCGGACATAATATTTTTTTTTTAAATTGTAATACATATAAGTATATAAAAAAAAATCAAATACGACTGCAATGGATGATTTGGTGGCTGCCTATGTTATTGGAACTCTTGAAGAGGCGACAGCTGCTGCTGGCGCTTCTTCAGTTTCAAGACATGCTAGCTCTATTCGAAGAAATGCGTCAGATCCTTTTGAGTTGACTGAAGTTGAGTTCAAGAAAATGTTTCGCCTAAATAAAGAATTAACAATAGATTTGATGACTATGGTGGAGCCCTTCATAACCCAAAAGGATATAAATTTAAAAACAAAGGTGAGCAAATAAGAACATGGGATGCTGAGCATTTTTCATTAATCATATTCCTATAATATATGAATATTTAAATTGATAACTACTAATGGTAGTACTTCTGAATTTTCAGGTTCTTTTATCCTTGAATTTTCTTGCAACTGGAAGTTACCAGAAACCAGTAGGCAGAAATAATATTATTAATCTGTCCCAGTCATCAGTCTCAAATAAATAATAACTGTTTTAATTGTACAACTACTTTGTTTCCAAACTATTCGTTATTCATAGAAATACGAAAATTAAAGATAGTACTTAGTTTTAGGAATTTAAAAATAGATATTAATAATAACTGAAACCGTAATTTAAGATCTCGAATTTATGTTGTCACAGTCGAGAAAAACGGAACGTAAAAACTCCTTGAGTTGGTAGTATTGTGATAGATATGCGTAGTCTCCTGCGATATATATGTCTATTGTGTGCGAGAATTGAATTTTAGTTATCAATAGATATTTTTCCTTCGAAATGATATTTTTACATGCGATAATTTTGGATAGAAATATATCTATTCGTGATATTTTCTCTATCGTGTCAGAAACGCGTATACATATATAGTCAAAAGGTTATCCTGAAACTAGCGGAAAAGAAACCAGTGAATAACAACATACCCGCTTTGCAAAAAAAGGATTGGATTTTTGCCAGAATTGTTAACAATCAACGACATTGCTATAAATGTGGAAGCCGAGGCCGTATTAAAGGATACAAGATTTTCTACTCTTTCTTCCCAAGCAGCTGCGCGGCGGCAGAAGCTGTTTAAAGGTTATCAGCAACGCATCGTCGCCTGTGCTCTTGGAGGAGGGAATTGTCCCGACGCGTGCTATATGAACTAAAGCTGGGTAAGTGCTTGCGCCAATTATACTTCCCTTACATTGTGTCTCATAATGAAGTTAAGCTTACCTTCAGACTATTTTTGTGGAAGCCTAGCTTACTAAGTAACTGCAATTGTTACAATTGGGGGTGCATTTAAATAAAATTAATTCTTGCCCGTAGCAGTATTTAGCGTAATGCACTTCCTTAGTCTTACGGGGTAATAATTGCTTGGCAGGCAAAATAAAAGAGAGGCTGTTCCGATTAAGTACAAATTCATATCAAATTGTCTTCACATGAGCTTGTTTTTCGCCAATCAGTAGCAATAAAATGTCGTAACTATTTCACAGCAGTTAGAAGCCATTATTAAAGAATCTAATCTAGCATACTTCACTGTATAAAAAATATAGTGTATTTGATGATCAAGTATACAAATTGCGGGTAACTTTATGCCATACCAAATTTCGCTTTCTACTTGAGAAGCACTCTTCAAACTGTTGTACTATTAAACCGTCTGTATATGAGCCTGTTTACCACCAATCGTGTTGTATATGTAGACTGTCATAGAATGCGCAGACAAAATGTCGGAGCTATTATTATTGATGCCGGTATATTAAAGAATTAGAAAAAAGCTATGCTTAAGTAGCGCGTAATATGTCGTGCATTACATGCCGTCACAATCCTGATATCGTTTTGCTAATTTTAACAATGCCAAATGGATGATGCATATTACAAAAGTAATCTGTGCTAGAGAGGAAAGCATTTATATTAGCTACTGTTGCGCATTGTGCCCACGTGGTGGTGATATAGTCGAGCATAAGCCAGCCAGACAAGCATATCTGACACGGCGGTCACGGGATTTTAAAGAGTATGGTCGAGCTCTTTCTTTTGTCACTGTTGCCGGCCAGCTGCGAAAGCGAGAACCATAAAAGAGGCCCCAAGTAACACAAAACAGCTGCTCTTGTGCTTTGGAGCCTATTCTATTATTCCCTAAGGTGCTAGATGTAAGCGATAGAGCGTGCTCTACAGACTTAGTGCAGCAGCTTTAGCACCATTTTGGGCACAGTTTTAAGCAGCTCTCAGTTCGATTTCAACTACATAACGGTGGCAAAAAAGTGCCACAACAGCTGCAACTAATGATTAACTCCCTACTACAGTTGTTGTGCCACTTCATCTGGAATGAGTTTGAACGAGTGAATGAACTAAACACGGTAAATTTTCTTTACATTTTATTAAATCTTTTTTTTCGTTACAAAAATGACAGTGAAGTGCTACATGATCGCCATATTTTACAAATTAATATACACTGTTAATGTTTATGTACTTGATAATATTTTATATTCGAGCTGCTTAAAACGCAGTCAAGTTTACTGTGCACAAAGTTGAATTTATTTGTGTAACTTTAAAGCGCTTTCAAAATTAAACCAAAATATTAAAAAAATATGTAACAATTTTATGTGATATTCAAATTAAATATTCTTTTATTTTTTTACGTACTATAAGCTTTACTATCTACAAAACGCCATTTGTGTGTTCGTTAATTAAAAGAAATGTTAGTAAAAGTCGTCTAATTTTGCTTAAAAATCATCGAATAACCTTTAAATTTTGTAAGTAAATAAATACTTTGCTAAAATAATCATGGCGTCTGTGGAAACAGCTTTAACCCGCAGTTTCAGCTCAAATACTTCTCCTATGCAGGTGGAAGCGTTAATTTTTACTCTTCGAAAGCTTTAAGTGAATTTTATTTCTCTAATGCAGTTTAGATGCTCAAAAGAGTTCCTATTACATATTTTTTGCAAGTATAAGAACTAATGTGATGTGGTTTGCAGGTTTATGCTTTTGACTGTTATTTTCGGGATCAGTGAACTAATAAACTTATAGCGAACTAAAAAAACGTCCAGAAAAAGTACAAGATTTAAATAACAACAATGTGTCTAGAGTGTTTACCCAATAAAGATTACTTTTTTTTAGGTTTTATTTGTATTTGTAAAAATCTATTGTTTGATTTATTGTGTTTAATGAAACTAAAAATTATTGTATTTAAATAATATTGTTTTATTAAATATCTGCATCACTTCTGCATCTGCATTAATTCTATTGTACTACTTAAGGTAACTTCTACTTCTTTTTTAAAGGTTAATGTGGTCTTTTGCAACATTGTGTTTGATTTTACAACTAAAGTCGGCATAAGAGTATATAATTACTTCTGATAAGAAACTTTTAGAGCATAAATAGTAACTATTCTAACTCTTATACAGCTGCATTAAACGCTCTGTAATTAACTCTTTTACGTAGGTGTGCAGCTTGTAATAGCGGCAATAGAAGCCCGTATACAGCTCAAAGTTCCAATATACGTTTTGTAACTCTCATTTAAAGGTTTAAGCGGCGGCGGGTTCTAGAATGAACCGATATGAAGGTTAGGATGGTATTTGTTTCGGGTTATGGCACTTACAGTAATTTTTGCAGTTAGAGACAACTGCAGAAGCAGATATACAACTTCAAGCAGTTTTTTGAACTCTTACGCGGCTATTATACAACCTAAAGTTACAAAACTAGCTGCTATTTCCACCAATGTGTTAGTTGGGGCATCATAGCTAGTACATGATACCTCCGCTTTACAAACGCTCTGCATGAGATTACGTCATTTTACTATCAATAATATCCTTTATGGTTGTTTACATTTTTTTTATAGATTTCGTGTGCAAGCATAAGTGCAAAAAGACTAATCAGTGTTAATTTGACATCACAAGTTCGATATTGAGTAACCGGGAGGATTATAGTGCGCAAGTTCGATACTGGGTTAACGAGACGACTGTGTACAAGTTCGATACTGGGTAACCAGGCCGGCTATGTGCGCTAGTTCGACACCATATGACCTAGACGGCTATGTGTATAAATTCATACTGAGTGATCAAGTCGGTTGTGTACAAATTTGACTCTGTGTGACCAGCACAAGCTTAGAATTTCCAATCACTTAAGGTCAATGTAATTGAAAATGATAGTGTATAAATAATACAATTGGTGGCAAAACGCGTTACAAACCATAAGACTTATTATTTCATGTATAAAAAAAAATAAGCAGCGATGTGCCGGCACGGTCACATTCACAATATTATGCCCCAAATATAACAAAAGTTATTATAAAGCATAGTTCTCATTTACTTTTGATATAACTTTTATTAGAATTTAGTTTATTAGAGTATGATATTATATGATAAGTTTTACGAGCTGTTGGTAATAAACTGCCGGTTAAGAGAGCAATGATATAATTTCCTTAGGTACACATAGGTACTGAGAACAATCGAACTCAAATACGGTGGCTCCTAGTCTTCGTAGTCGTCCCTCAAAATCCTAGCGTAGTAGTAGTCGTCGTATAGTAGTCTACGTAATTCATTTCGATCAGTAGTCTAAAAAATGGTGAATTGCCACTTCGTCAAAGCAAAAAGGTATTGAATAAAAAAGTGGTTTATATGCTGTGGAAGCAAGAACCAGATTGCAACACTTCTAAAGTAAATTCTAGTTGAATGGCGTCTATTCTGACCCTGATATGGAAGATACTGACCCTGATATATAGAATAAAAGATAGGTGTAGAATGCGTAGATTAGAGGGGTTTACAAGGCCATAATTAGTTTACAGAGCTGGTTCGGTAGATTCTTTTAGGCCTTAATATAAACGAGTAGATGCAGCTAATATGTCACAGCGAAAATGCAGTATGGATAAACAGCTAGAGATTGAAAATTTCATTCACCTTCCTTCCAGCAATCGTCCCAGGATGGCCGAATGTAACGGAGCAAGATGACGTCACTGTCTAGCTGACATCACATCCTGCCTGCCACATCTGTTGTCGCCAAGACGTGGGAGAAATGACGTCAGCAAGTCTATATAAGCCGATGCGTGCCAAGATATGGATCATTCTATATCATTCTGCGGCTTTAGCTGTTGATTGTTAGTTGTCGGCTATTCGTGACAACGTGTTATAGTTTGTAATTTGCTATTAATTATTGAGAAATAAAATGTGAAAGTGAACATATGAATCTGTGTTCTTAATTACGTCAAAATATTTAAGATTTTAAAGTTTTACATTACGGAACCTAATATTTTAAGATATTAATTTCGTAAACGTTTATAACTGAAAATTGTATGCGATTTATTATTAATTTTTTGATCATAGATATTATTTTTATGATTGTCTAATTTTTCGGAGGCAAAGGAACTATACTTACACAGCCGATGTCTTTTACATTATTAGTGAACTTAATACAGAACGAAATCCGTCCTATGCACTCTCTTGGGGTAGGTTAGGTTAAGTAAGTATGTAAACCACAATGCGCGAGCCGAGCGAGCGCAGCGAGCGTGCCACGGCAGCGGCCGGCGAAGCGATAGAACGGAACCCGCCTTATGAGAACACTCTTTGGGTAAGTTAGGTTAGGTAAGTACATAAACCACAACGCGCGAGCCGAATGAACTAAGCGAGCGTGCCACGGTAGCGACCGGCGAAGCGCCAGAACAGAACTCTGCCTATAGAACACTTTAAAATTTGAAATTCTCTTGTTCAAGAAATATTAAAAAGAAATTCGTCGTAAGTGGCGAGGCCTCGGACCAAGGTTCTTGGTCCGAGGCTGAGGCTGATAACATAATTGTCAATATTGTGGTATATTAAAAAAAACTCGTCCATATCATAATTACATATATTTTTGTTACTTTTATGTCATAATTTATAAAGTTACATAAAAACTTAAAAATTATAAATTAAAATGTAATTTTAGATTACTTAAAATGTTTAAAATGTGTTAAATTTTGACGAAAGAAATTTTGAAATTTGAGAACTTATTAGAAATACCTTTTATAATAACTTGTCATTTAATTATTCATTAACAATTGTGTATTTTTCAAACGTTTTAAAAACAAAGTGTTCATTTTCATAATTTGCCTCCTTTATCAGAACGTTAACTATTTATTTTCCTGTTATCCTACAACTCCTCAATCTTCTTTTAAGACGGAAGCAGCATAAAGTGCTTCCATAACTAATATACTAGTTGCACGATACCATAATAAAAAGTAGTTTAGTGTTGTAGGTCCTTATTACACGTATAACAAATGAGGAGGAGACTTCAGAAAGATATAAAAAACTTAATTTCCCAAACCAATCAACGATCCGATTCCTTAGGTAAAATCACCGATTACTTTAGAAAAAAATGCAATATTGTATAAATTCAACGTTAGCTTTCTAAAACATATTATGTAATTGTCAAGCTACGCAAATTCCATACATTTTAGCGTTCTTGCGGTGCGATTTTCCACCAGCTCAACACAATCCAGGGGATTCACCGTATTTCAACGCCTTACAATACAGACAAACGACTGACATTTCTCCAATAGTTACTGATCTGTCCGCACCGTAATTGATTTCCGAATCGTAATAGAATGCCGCTCGTTCCAGGTTCACAGGAGCACTGCGTCGGCGCAATCGCTCATGTTCATTGTGTCGTAGTCGCTGTTGTTGGGTTAGATGTGTACAAACTCGTTGCATTCTAAATCTATCCACTTGTCGTTCATTTTTAGTCACTCTCGAACGCGATTCGGACATACCAATACGACTATTATCATTATCTGTTGATCGCTGATCATCATTGCGGTTTGCACGTGAGGTAGCTCGTTGCACATTTGGCTGATTTTGACGACCTATGTCAGCTCGTCTTCTCCTCGGCGTTGTGATGAACATTATAAAACGACACGTAATTGATTTCGCAGTCACTCAAATCTGTCGTCTTTATCATGAGAATTTTAAAATATTGAAAACTTCAAACCATGTCCACAAGTTACGCTAAAATTTGGGGTTATGTCTGTCGGATGGAATAAAGAAGTACACGTAAAACACGTAAAAGATATATTAATACAGATGTTATTTTATTGACAAAATCTTTATGACAACCAACTTCTTTTTCTTTTTGCATGCCAAACTGTGTGTACATAATATTCTAAATAGTTTGTATATAATCTTTTAAGTCGTGTGTGGAATAATAATGAATTCCCCACAGTTTTTTTACACAACATCACGGAAGAAATGTCGTATTTGTATAGCACGTCTGTTAGACGATAGTTTCGACGCGAGCGTCATCTATTAAAAATAATACGAAGTGGCAATTCCCACACAAAATGACCAATTTGAATTTATTGATTTTTCGGCTGTTCTTTAGTTTTCCCTACTTTTGTTTTAAACCACCTCTGTGTTATAGCGAACAAAACAAACAAAAATTCAAATCGGTCAAGTCGTTTTGAGTTTTAGCGAGACTAACGAACTGCAATTGATATGTAATATAGGCTAGATGCTCTCCGCATCTCACAAAAAACAAAACAACCCTGCGTAGCCGGCCGAGAGTAGGCAATTCCTTTACACATGAGGCGGGAATCGGCCTTCTTTTCTACATTTTCTGTGCTAGAGAGGACGCAGCGCCAAGTGTCACATCTTTCATAGTAGTTTCATAGTGCAAGAATGCTGATGTTTATAAAGTTTTTGTCAGCTGACAGCTAACTCTTGCCTTGGTCTTCCTTGGATTCTGCTACCTCTCCATTTTGTTGTTAAAACTTTCTTCATTAGTCGTTCTTTACTCTTTCCTTCTACTACCCGACTGTCTAAACATTCCATTTTTCATTATAAGTGGGTACTTTAATTTAATTATTTACCAAGTACAACATAATATAAATTGTGTCGGCTGCTTATATTTACCGCGTACGCTGGCTTTCCGTAAAGACATCCTACTGTTATGTTTATACTATATCTCTAGTCTCTGCATACCTTGTTAGGGTACAGCGTGTAGGGTATGTGATAAAGGATATGTAAATGTACATTTATGTTTTATTTATTTTAATTTTTGCTTATCTATATTCGTACAAAATGCAAACCCATCAAACAAAGATGACACTTATCAACGAAGCATTGTCAGGAAACTATGAGAAACAGGAATAGTAACCTCAGTACATGAATCAATGTCATCAATCATATTAGCAACATCTAATGTTGACCACTCTGTACCAATTATTTTACTGTTAATTCCTCTAATTAAGCATAGCATAGATATCGAAAAATAAGTTTAAATTTCCTTACAATTTTATAACAAATAACACTGCTAAAGTTTCAGTGACCTCTGAACTAATCTCCAAAAGACTTCAATAAAAACTATTATACTTGCTTCATTTAATGTAATTGTATAGTAAGTAAATAATATAGATATAAGCATGTATTGATAATTTTGTGAATACATTGACATATAATAATCTTTTCTGACATCGAATGGACAGCAAAATAACTTGACGAATAGCCGCCTAGCCTTGACCTTCAGTGATGGATGAGTAAGCCCATAAGAACTTAGGTGACGCTACCACGCACTATGGTAAACATACAAGTCGTACTGGCGTACATACTATAGTATATGAACGAGTAACAAACAATATTATAGTAATAAGTGGAAACGACATCTTTGTCTTTTTTAAATACAGACAGACAATGACTGTTAGTGGAATCGCTTTATACACCAATTTCAATAAAAAAAATTGTAATGAACTCAATACATCGTATATTTTTTTAAAGTGATGTAATATTATATTAACATTTAATTACAATTAAACATATTAATATGCATGAACAGTGTCTGTCGCTCTGTTAATAAAAATGTCTTTCATAATTCAGCTAGGAAATTACTGGTCTAGAAATACATACATATTGCGCTTATTCATTTTCTTATTTATATGTTCTTTTATTTCTTTTTATTTATCTTATTTTCATATTTGTTTATATTTATATTAAAGTAAGATTCACATGTAATGTGTAAAAATATGTGTGTTACCGGTAACCGTTAAATAAATCAGAGAAAACTTTGTAAACATTGTGTACGTTCATACTGCTAATGTCAAACACAATAGATTATGGTCAAAGCTGGTCATACCAGCATACAGTCGCACAGAGTAGTGATTGTTGTCAAAAAATGTTAAAATGTCGCCAACAAAATTACTGACAGATTGACTGGATGACTTTCGAGTTGTGAATTTTGTGCGATTTGTGAGCTGTGAGCTATTTAGAGTATGTGTAGTGTAATATATAACAGGAAAAAAACATTTATTTTATATTTGCCATTAAGTATTAAGTAAGTATTAAGAGCTCACAAAAATTATCACTAATGGTATGACCCTGAACCATACTCTCAATCGGTATTAAGGGGACACACAAAGAACGAGGAGAGTATATACCTAAGACTCAAAGTCAATTTAGGGCATTCCTCAGAGTATCGAATTCGAAACGCTTTAAAAAATAGGCGATAATAAATTTCATCAAAAATTATCGGCAACAGATTTTTAACAATCTTTTGTGCTTGATTATGAGTCAGAGTTGAATTTAAATTACCCATTACTTAGATCAATACAAAACATTAATATTGCTATTCAGAATCGAACTACACCGAATGTAATTTAATATATGACGACACGACAATGGGTGTAAATCCGGTGGTTCAAAAGTCACAGTCTTGTTGTACGAATTCCCATAAATTTGGATACTCAGACAAACAGGTAAAATGTATCAATACAAAAGGCATATTTTATTATAAGATGCACCACAGCGAGTGTGAACGTTCGACAATGTGTCCGATAAGGCAGATGAATTACAGCTACGACATATCCTCGATTTGTCTACATAATTGTGGTGGTAACATTGACACTAGCATTGTCTAATTAAATAGTACATCACAATTTAATTAGCCAATCATAGACAAGCTCAGTAGTTAACTTTCTATAACACTATAACGTCGACCAGCGTTCTAGCATTCATTCGTATATTGTCTGTGACGACATGTATGTACATGGATACTGTTTTCCTGGCCAACGTAGCCATTTTGTCAACATTTTCGATTCCGAACGAATTTCAATTCTAATAAAACATTTCCTTTAACAATCTGTCTTATAGATGTAGAAAATTTCCAATAATAAAAATAATATCCGCATGTGACCCTGAGTTCCTGAAATGGCCTTGAGATGTAATCGACAAAAAAAATTACGAAATCAGATTCGAATTTACGTAATAAAATTATTGTTCCTTAATGATAAAAATGAATATACAATTATGTGACGTTGAATCATTATTGTCTGATTAACTAGTACAAATATGTAAAGGAAATATTCGGTCATGTGAAAGGTCGCTGGTGTGCAGAGGATTCCGTATCATAATAATATAATAATAAAATTTTAAAATAATTTTGAGAGATCATAAAATCCGGGTTATTGGTAACAATTTTCGTATGAAGTTCAAGAAAGGTGTACGTTCACTGACATTTTTTGAATTTTAGATCCTTAAATTTGCGAGATAAAAGGGGAGAATGTGCAAAACGAGTTCGAGTACTCGATTTGTCTCGTTTTTTATTTTAATTAATAATTTCTAATAGCCGACGGAATTATCGAAAGCACTCGCAAACCTAGGCGAAAGTGTGGAAGAAAAATAATGATATTTGAAGGAGGGAAAGAAGTATCATATATAAGGACAGCTATATTTGGCACCCCGCCCTCTGATTACCCCGTTAGGGATACGACGTTAGAATATGTAACATATATCATATATATGTGATCACTGATATCTAATAGATCTTATTCTTGTCGAATTATGTAGAATATCTAACAGTACTGCATTTATACCTTGTAACTTGGTTTCAGTTTTAATCACAATACAATATGGCAGTAAATTACGACTCCAGATAATAATAGACCGCGAAGACTTTATGTGCGCATGCCGCCTTTTTTGCTCTTGCATTCCATTTACGCCTTACTGGATCAGAGGAACGAAAATTTATTTATAAACAGGTTTAGGTCAGTTGTACCTTTGTCGATAGTGGTTCACGGTCCAAAACAGAAAGTACCTAAAACAATTTTTTACAAGATACCAAACAGTAAATTGAAATTTTCTGTCCCGTTCCGGAAGTATACAGTTTAATATTTAAAACTCGCGCAAAAATAGATACATATAATATCTAAAAAACGGGTAACTGACGTGATTACCTTTTATTTCGGCTTGATGTTTCGATCGAGTTGCATCAGCCGTGCTCAAGCAAACGCTGTTTGCATCGGCCGTGGTTTCAAACAAACACTGTTCATAAAATAGATACATGATGTGTATAATACAGTAATAGATGTTGAAATATGCCCCATATGACCACACGAGTTCTACATAAAGCGATTTAAGTAGACAATACTGTAAGAGTTGAAACCGCCCATAAATCTCTATCACTAATCTGGCATCGCTATCTAAGCACCCAATATCACCCATACTTCAGGGCAATTAAAAAAAATAATGAATTTGCATGTTTTAGATGTCTTCCACACGAAGTTCCAAATTAAGCGACACATATTTCACAGCTTAAGTCTAAACGAAACAAGTAGTGTTGTGTTGTTCAGCGAATTTTATATTTTAGGCGGAAGATTGTTAAAAACACACCAATTTATCGCTGATAGCTTTCCATAAAATTACACGTGAGTCAATACAGTAATTTTTTTTAATCTACCACACTTGACTACATACATATCCTCACGCCGTATCCTTAACGGGGTAGTCAGAGAGGATGGAGCGCCAGGCGTAGCGGTCCCTACTTACTTCTTTCGTTTCCTTAAATCTCATCATTTATAAATATTTATACTTGACTACATTTTTATAAAACAGTATAAAGAAATTAAAGTCTCAGTTATTCCAACAATTTTTGCATACTTGGCTCATACTCATAAAGTTGGCAGCGAAGGTCGCTTGATCCGCTAAACTTTCGTCAAAGAGCCGAACATCGCCCACGGGAGCTAAAATATTTTATTTCACTCTATCGTTGACTAGTAATCCTGTCCTTGCTCTATGTATCCATAGGGATCTCAGTAGTTTATGGTAACAGTTGAACTTTTCCGGATTTCTGAACTTAGGAATGTGACCCGAAAGTTGGACCGTATTTATTTTATACATCTTAGTGATCTCTTTAGGAAAAATTTTTGTTCGTGCTGTAACAGTCGTAACGTATTTCAGTGTTTACCAGCTACAATGGCTCCGAATATTCAGTATCTTCATTTGCATAAAACACTTATTTGACTGATACCAGTTCTGGCAATATAAGTAGAGATAGGTGGGGAGGAACTCTATCTTTGTCACCCCTAGCGCTGGGCAATGACACTACGAGTTCATGATGTCACAGTCTATTAACGTCATCTCCTCTAGCTTATTTCTACTAGGTATTGGAGCTCAAAATTCTCAATTTTTTATTCTCCCCAAATTGACCTTAAACTCAGCCCTAACCTGAAACGCCCAGACTGCGAAACGATTTAGAAAAGTTTAAAAAGGCCCCATGATTTTTATAACCAGTACGCTAACAGGTCAATTTAAAGAGAAATAAATTTTGAATTGAAATTCAAATATTTTTTTAAAGACATCACAATGATTTTTAATTATACGTATACGTGGTGCAATATATTGAACCCATAAAACATACCAATTACAAAAAATTTCAATTAGACTATAGTTGAAAAGAAAAATGTAAACATAATCTAACAGAAATCTAACAAAATATTCGTATTCATATTACACTCCAATTCAAATAAAATGTTTTTAAATATTCATTCCAGAATCATTTTCGAGTTCAACAAACTGTGACGATTCTAAAAAATATAACGTTGAGATAATCAAATAATATGTTGTGTTACAGGTTAAGGAAATTGAATTACTTTAGAGGTCTAAAAATTTACTCTGAACTCCGTATTGGGAAAAAATCCTGGTTACATTGTACAAGCTTGAAATGATTCAAGTAAAAACGGTCACACCCAAAGGCGGATCTAGGGGGAGGGGGGTGATATTTGGGGAACATAACTCCACTGGGCTGAGCCTAGGTCGACATTTGATAACACAAACATATAACATAAACCAGAAAAACATAACCCTCTTTCTTGGGCAGTCGGGTGGAATTGGACGAAAAGCAATATGTATTTTTATATGTACATGATGATAGATATGATGCCCGCGGCCACCTTCTGCCATCGCACCGCTCGTCACCGGCAGGAATTTCATCCTCACACTTTGGAACCGAAATGGTCACGCACGGTTCGGTTTCAAAGGAGCTTTCTCCCTCGAACTTTGAGGTTGTGGAATGGGCTCCTTATCGAGGTTTTCCTAAGAGACCACAAGGGGTTCTTCAAAAAGGGCGTAAAAAGGTTCTTACAGGGTCGGCAATGCGGAAGTGGTACTCCCGGTGTCGCAGGCGTCCATAGGCAACGGTAACCGTTTAACGTCTGGCGGGCCGTATGCTTATTTGCCACCTTCATGGTATAAAAAAAATGTACATTTATGCATACATCACGTATGAAATAATCGATAGTTGATTTTAATGGAAATTTTTAAATTTTAACATCACAATTTTAGTTTATTGTACATTGAACATACATTTACGGTACAATGTACCTTCATCGCTCACGATCTTTACGAATCACCATAAAGTCCACGCGGTGCAAGATATTTCCGTGAACTTTGTGATGAATTTTGTTAGAGAACGTTATTTGTAAGTTATTTTATTACCCAATTCAACCAAAACGTGAAATCTACATGTACGTACGAATTTACATTAATAAAAATATTTTTATTTGCATTTGAACGAAATTTAAAGCAATCAAAAATACAAAACGATTAAGAGCCATTATACGACATACATTAATTCAAGATTCCGTAGTAACTTCTTACAAACTAAAAGTTTTAATTTAATGACTTAATGTTAAATTCAGAAAAAAATTAAAAATATGAATGGATTCTATCTAATACAATATGTTATTTAATTTTTCAAATATGTTATTTAATTATTTAATTTTTTGTTTGAGTAAAACAGTTAACTGTAGCTTACTACAGCTACTTACTTATATGACAACTTCGTCCTGTCGATGTAATGTCAGCATGAGCTGGTCATGAGACCGACTAGATGTACAAAACCGAAATAAATATTTGCAAAACTCGTAAATTGAGTGCTAATTTGGCTACTATTATTCATAAAAATAAATATATGTCATTTACAGTGTATTTTTGTGATTTTATGGCAACGATTTTATCGTCCACGATATAATAGAGAAGCAAAATGTATGCGAAGATGGAAAAAGCGTCTTTTTTCACGACACAGTTGGGAAGCATTTTGCTTGCCTATTGTATCGTAAACGATAAAATCGTGGCGATAAAATCGTTCAACGGTAAATTATAAATAACAGAAATATTTAAGATAGTCAGAATATAACAAGCTCTAGCGCGTAGTGATAAGGTCCATTCTCAATCACTCTCGCCCAATCTATCTTTCAGTACTTTATGAAAGACATAGTCAAATAGCTAACAGTTTACAGAGGAAGGATTGTAAAGATACATTATATTCCCTTTAACACACAAACTGTTAAATGCTTTGTAAATAGCTTTAAATTACTAGTATGAACTGAAACACTGATAATAATACTCAGGTTGTTACCGTGGTTACACAAAAGAATTTATTCTGTATCTATACTAATATAAAGAGGTAAACTTTGTTTGTTTGTATGTAATGGATAAACTCAAAACTACTCAACCGTTTTCAAAAATTCTTTCACCTGTAAATGGCTACATAATTAGCAAGTAATATGGGCTGTATTTAATTTCAAAAAAAAATTCTACCCGAAGCCGGGGCGGGTCGGTAGTGAGGTAACTCTAGATTGATGAGGAGAGTGGTATGATGACTTCATATCATTATATACTTTGGATGCATCTTCATAATAAACAACTTATGGAAAATGTGTGTAAAAGTAAATCCGTCACTATCATCCTGCTACATCACAGAACGATCATATACATATTTACGCTACGCCATATATTATCTGCATCATTATAATGTTTCTTTACAATAAAATCGCTTAACTTAGATTTTTTTTACTTATTTCATTTTCAAGTTTTTAGTTTTTTATTTAGTTACTAATGATTTATATATTATTAATTAATTATAATATTTTGGTAGACGAACAATATGGATTCAGGAGAAATAAATCAATTTATAAGGCTGTGTATAATTTCTTGAATAAAGTAGTTATGAATACGGACAATAAGATACATACGATTGCATTATTTATGGATATGTATAAAGTTCTTGATCATGTAGAGCCAACCATTCCCAAAGTGGGCGATAACGCCCCCCTGTGGGCGCTGCAGGCCTAAAGGGGTGCGGTAAGAGACCCAGAAAAAAAATGGGGGCGTTGTGTAGAAGCCTGGGGGGTGATTTGTAATTTCATTTAACTAGGAGGCATCTTAGACAACGACTGCATGAGCTCTCGACTCAGTAGACAAAATAAGTTTGGGAACCTAGAATTGTAGACTATTGTAGACCAATCAAACATTATTTCAGAAACTGTAGCTTATGGTGTAATAGGAAAAGTCTTAGATTTATTAAAGTCGTACTTAACAGGCAGTAAACTAATTACACAGGTAAACAGAATTTGTATGAAAACTAAACAATTCTATGACATTGTTTGCTGTTGACTGTAGTATATTATGTCATGGTAATGATTTCAATTTACTTACAAATGATATAAATGCCACTATTGTTCATGTCATTGATTGCTTGACATCTAATAATTTGAAAGTAAGTATTAACTAAACTAAAATAATATATTTTAAAACAGGACGTAATAAATTAACCTTTAACATTATTTACTTAGGTAGGGTAATTAGTTAGTGACATGTGTAATATTAAATTTATTGGATTAACTATTGACAGTAAAATGACATGGATACCTCACCTCATATTGACATAATAAGTGAATAAATATGTCAATTTTCTTTTGCTCTGTACAAACTTAGTAAAATAGTTAATAGAACCACCATGCTCCATGCTCCATGGCTGTGTTGCGTCCATACTCAGATATGAAATACTATTCCGGGGTTCTTCTTCCCAACTACTGAAGGTATTTAAGGCACAGAAATGCTGCATTAGAGCAATTTGTAACTTAAAACACACTGACTCATGTAAACCTTATTTTAAAAGTCTAAAAATAGTAACTCTACCTTCCCTATACGTATATGAATCACTAGTATTTACAAAATCAAATATGTTTCCAAGACATATGAAGGGTAGACGTGAAGGAGAATTGTTCTTGGCGGTTTCGAAGAAAAAATTGAAGCATGATAGTATATTTTGTCAGGCTCAAATAATATACAATAAAATGTCAAAGGTAATAAGAAAGAATAATAACATATATTATTTTAAAAATAACGTAAAAAAAATAATTACAGATATGGCATATTATACACTTAATGAATTTCTAAACGACGGTAATTTATAAAAAAATTACAATTAATTTAATGGTTTGATGTAACAATTTTCTTTTCTTTATAATATATTTTTAAATGAAATGATGACCTATGAATGGCCTTAGAGTTGGAAGACGGTGAACGGAAATATATATTATAACGCCATTAATACCTGTGATTCACATGTTAAACAAATAAATAAATAAAATAAATAATAACTTAATAACTTGATATTTCTCATTCTATTTAGTTCATCTGTCTAAACTATATGAACCGCCATTTGGTTTCGGACGCCATTTTGGATTAGGATTTTTTCTAGTGTGTTCTACTTGTCAAGTCCTTTCATTTGATACCCATATCGAGGGGATCGAAAAAAAAATGTAATCCGCCGTTTTGTGGTGGCGGTCTACTTGGATTTGGAATTTTTTCATAATGTACTGTATTTTACTAGTCAAGCCCTTTCATTTGATACTGGATATATACAATTGTATTATCATTAAAACTAAAGGTGTGTACCAAATTTCAGATCAATCGGTCAACAGGCAGGCGGTAAAATTTCAATTACTAAATTTGACCCACACAAGACAAATAAAACCCGTACTGAGAAGAACCAGCAAGGAACATAATTAGGTATAATCAGGTGAGTATCATACCATCGACTGTTGTTGATTCGGAGCGCCTAAAATTAGTTCTTTTATGGTCTAACGTGTACTTGTAATAGATATGTTTCGTGTGAAATTTCAAAATTATCACGGGTTTTAAGAACATAGAAGAACATACATACATAAATACTGCAATAATTATGGCACCTACTGAATGAACAATGCAATCACGAATGTGACAGTATAATAATAGGTGAAACCCGAGGCTCAACTTTTTATTAGTAACAATCGAGTTTGTCGAATTTACCGTAACATACCTACTATATACCAATTATTCTACTTTACTATTCGGAGACTATACATATTCACATTAGCGGTCTTTGTACATAGACTACATGAGAATGTAAGCATATCTCAACTTTGTCTAAACACCCTCGCTTTACATTCCCTCCCGCGAAGCACTCTGTTTGATTGTTTGGAAAATTGTACCCCTGTTCTGTTACAATACCATTCTAAAGTTTTGTGCCGAAGGGAAACTTTAAAACATTAAGAAAGAAGAACAAAGTTGTACTTCGAAAATTCCGGAGCGATGACGTGTCATATATGATTCATGCAAACAGCTAGCGTAATTAACTAACAAGTTCCACCCTATTTATTTCTATGCTCTATTACTCTTACAATATTGCTATTACATTCGGATTCTATCCCTAAAAGTTTCCACCTTCATTTTATCGGACTATAAATAGAGCTCGGTGTCCGCCGCTGGGTCAGTTTTTCAACAATCGATCGAAGCGATATATCATGATATCGAGGCGAATTACCAAGACTGCGACGACTTTGGATAGAAGACTTCTGCAATTTGGGAACGTTGTTTGTGAGGAAAGCGTGTACCTTCGGTGACTACTACGCAAGTACCTACTTCGAGGGACGGCTACGAAAACTAGGAACCGCCGTAAATAACTGCACGTGTACTTGACATCTGTCTATACGAATAAAAATAAACTCTTTGCACCCTTAACCGGCATTTCATTAGCCACAGCTAGTAACAATATAATGCGTAAAAACATTTAGATAATGAGTAATATTTTCATGATTATTGAAGTTTTCATCGATTTATACAGGTTTTATGGTGCGCCATAATTTAAAAAAAAAAGTAAATAGCAGACGTCGAGTATGCCAGCCTTCGAACAAAAATTTTTACGCCCTTTTGATCACCATTTCCGTTCTTCAAACCTTTCGATTCTCAACAATACAAATATCTTATATACAAATACTTATATCTATACAAATATCTTAATAATTGACCGGCCAGTTAGTGCAGTGGTTAGGCCATGGATTCCAGATTTGATGATTCTTGGTTGGGTTAATTAAATAATAAATAATAATACTCCAGACAATTACTAATTGTGTGACCCCGAATTAAGTTAGGCTTGTACTGTATCACAACGTACTGCGGAAAATCCCAGTAGCACCCAGACTCCAAGCCAATTTAGAAAAGTTCATTTGCCAAATTGACCTGATTGGGAATTGGAAAATTGAACCCAGGACCCCGGCTAGAGAGCAGATGTTCTACCAACGGTCTAGTCGAACTTATATAAATAAATAACATTTTAAATATGAACTTTTCTAAATTATTTTAGTCTCTTTATTATCAGTATTACTGAATATACAGAGCGAAAGTGAGTGGTAAAAGAAGCCAAGGAAGACCAAGGCAGACTTATGAAGATCGAATAACTAGAGTGTTAGCCGTCGGAAATGTCAAAAGCACTTGCATACCTAGGCGAAAATGTGTGAGGAGAATGATGAGATTTGAGGAAGCGAAAGAAGTATGTAAGGATCGCGAAGCTTGGCGCTCCGTCCTCTCTGACTACCCCGTTGGGGATACAGCGTGAAGATATGTATGTATGTATTGATGGAGTCCCAGTTCATTGTATAGTATATTGCAAGCTTAGTATTGTATTTAGTTTAGAATCACACACTGGGTGTATGTATTTTTTTTTCGTTCGCCGTTTATTGATTTATTATTTGCATTTTGCTTCTATAATTTCGGTTACGTATAATTCATGTTTGTGGTACTTTATTTTCCTTTTTATATATTCATATCATATGGAAGTACCTATACTAACTGCTGTCCATATTATCTTCTTTGGAAAATATCACAATTGCTAGAAATGACTGTCGTATCTACACAAAAGATTGAGCTAGCGAAGGTCATATATTTCCATACACGGGTCCTTCGGAAACCATGACTGATTAACTGTCTAGGATTAGATTACTCACATTAATCCTCAAAATGGCCTGAGATAAAAATATGAGTACCTAAGAATATTATTCAAATCATCTAATAAAGTATGATATGCTACCATGTTGGTGTAAAGGAACAAGAAAAATCTAAAAGTGGCGAATTTTATTTTCCTGCGAATCTCCAAAGCGAGTTGAAAGGTTATTGCAAAATGAGTGTACGCTATCCAACAGTACCAACAACATAAGAAAGAATTTGCAAATTAAAATACATACATGTATAATATCTGTATGCCGTATACCTAACAGGGTAGTCAGAGAGGACGCAGCGCCGAGCTTCGCAGTCATTACATGCTTCTTTTCAAATTTCACCATTCTCCTCATGCATTTTCGCCCAGGTATGCAGGTGCTTTTGACATTTCCGTCAAAAGCCGAATATATAAACCTGTATATATATATATATCTTATCTTATGTACCTTGTTCAGATAAAGTATATATGTAGGTTTATATATTCGGCTTTTGACGGAAATTTCAAAAGCACCTGCATGTGCTTTTGACTATGCAGGTGCTTTTTTTTTTTTAAATGGCACAGTACGTGAATACATTGCCAACGTCAAGTAAAGCGAGAAAACAATTCATTAAATGATTAGCGCAATTAAACTAAACTAGTATACAGTCACAGAATAAGTAAAATCACAAGTAAATTAGTTCTTTCTTATCGTAAAACTCCTCCAGTAAAGTGATAGTAGGCTTTACTGAAGTTATAAAGGACTTCTTGGAAGAGCGCGAAAACTTCAGCTACACATGTTTATTTAGATCTCCTCCATTCTTGTCACTTACACAGAACTTAAAAACACAATATACGATAGTATATTGTGTTTTTAAGTTCTGTGTAAGTTGTACTTTAAAACTCCTAAAAATGTAAAAAATAGAAAATCTGAATAAATAGACAACGTCACTTCTCCCGTTCCCGCCAAAAAGTCCCAGGTGCTTTTGACATTTCCGGACACACCTTGCTAAGATGACTTTCCATTGAACACTACGTTATTACTATGAAAAATTCATGCATTTTTAATTACAGCTAATCATTGGTTATCATTGTATTCCATGTGTACACAGATAACTCGCTTTTATGCTCGTTATATAATATATATACCGTCGCTCAATCATATAATAGAATTGGATAGCCCTTGATTGAATGACCTTTTGTCTAACCCATATGATTCGCTTAATAAAACGTCAGGCGTGTCGATGGGAGCGATTATATTTGCCGATCTTCTAGCTGAGTTAGTGTTTATCCACTGTCTCTTGGCTCTGCCTCCACATGCTTTTTTTCAGGTGCGAGCTAGATGATTGCATCATGAAAACAAATTACGTCAACGAAATTGTATCATTTTTTCGTTTATTTCTTAAAACTTGTGGATCATGGGTAATAATGATGTGACATAGATTAATATTGTTTACTACGTTCAAGCCCTATGGGTATACAAGTAAAAAGTTTAAAAATAAATAATAAACTACTCAATTGACGAAAAAAGTGCATTTCAATGGTACTATGAGCAGAAATTGTAAGAGCAAGTAAAAATTATACAAATGGGCCTTTGATGTTTGTGCAAAAGCCGACATCGCAACACACTGCAAGGTTTGTTTAATTTTTTATCATTCAATTGAAATAAAAATGATAAGTGTTTAATCACATTTATTTCTTACACTTTATTATTTTACAATGCTGTATAACATACAAAATAATATTAACATACTAAGTACAGTATTTTACAATGTTGTACACAGAACTATAATTATTGTATATACACTCAGTCAAGAAAGAATCGGGAATGGATGATTTGTTTAAGGTACCAAATTCAATTTTTTGTTTTTTTTTATTGTTGTTAGATTGGCACAACTGTTTTCCATTTTGGCGCAGAATTTGAGTTGCATCTGTTATTTAGATTAAATACAGTGCTGTTTTTAGTTATATCATTCTAGTGTATATTGCGAATTTCATAATGGACAAAAATATCGAACAAAGAGTTTGTCTTAAATTTTGCATCGCCAATGGAATTTCGTGTTCAGAGTCACTAAAAATGTTACAGAAGGCTTACGGTGAATCTTATCTTATATACTTTATCAAAAACACGTGCTTATGAGTGGTACAAAGCGTTCAAAAGCGGTCGAGATGTGATGGAAGATTTGCCTCGCATTGGTAGGCCATCAACGCCTGCAACTGAAGTTAACATCGCAAAAGTGAAGGAAATAGTGACTGAAAATCCTCATTCAAGTTTGAGAGAGATAGCCACCGAACTTTCTGTGTCTCACGAGTCGATTCTTACCATTTTAAATAATCACTTGGGTATGAAATATGTTGCCACTCGGCTAGTCCCAAAAGACCTGAATTTTCTTCAAAAACTCAATCGCATAAGAGTCGCTGAGGACATGCTTGAACGAGTGAATTCCGATCCAACATTCATGGAACGCATTGTTACTGGTGACGAGACGTGGGTTTGCAAACTGTAATGCATGACATGACAATGACATGCAAACTAGTCAACAGCTTCGGAGTGGCGCCTTCCAACTGAACGGAAACCGAAAAAAACCACGCCAAAGTCGATCAAAAGTCAAAGTCATGTTGACTGTTTTCTTTATCTATCGCGGTGTTGTGCACTCGGAATTCTTGCTGGAAGGTCAAACGGTAAATAAAGAATATTATTTGGGCGTTATGTGAAGTTTAAGAGAGCAAATTCGACGAAAAAGGCCAGATTTGTGGAAAGAAAATTCTTGGATTTTGCACCACGATAATGCGCCTTCGCACAAGGCCATCATTGTGAACGAATTTTTGACTAAAAACTTAACAAATACCATCGAGCAACCACCTTATTCACCAGATATGGCTCCAGCCGACTTCTTTCTTTTTCCTAAACTCAAATTACCACTTCGTGGCACCCGTTTTCATTCGGTAGAAGACATAAAGGAGAATTCGCGGCGAGCACTGAACTCAATTCCGGAAGAAGCGTTTAAAAAATGTTTTGATGATTGTATTATTCGTTGGCGTAAGTGTATCGTTTCTGAAGGAGCATACTTTGAAGGTGATAAAATAAATTTGGATGAGTAACTAACGTTTCGTGTATTATTGATCTTTTACCGGTACTTTCTTGACTGAGTAGTATTATAACTGCTGAACTAAGCTAATTCAATCTATGCATATAAAAATTTAGCTTCTGTATGTTTGTGTCCACAAAACTCAAAAACTAGCCCATGCTTTGGATATCCTACATACATACATATATTATGAACGATACGGTGGTTGTTAATTATTTATTTCATAAAATGATGGCGATTCATAGAATATCTAGGCAAATCATCATATACCCAATTTCACTATCGTGCAATGATACGTACATATTTATAATTTCACGCCATTTTCCATTCGGGGGTGGAAAGAGCATCGAGATGCAACAAAATCACAATTTGGCACCTCTTACTAAGCTACGCCAACTGCTATTCCATAGCCTACACGTATTCTTTCAAGTTCCATACAGAAACAATATTCATTGGCACACCTTTTCATCTCCTTATACAAACGACAAATATTACAAACGAATAAAAGCAGAATTAACACCACTTGAGTAAGTACTCCCACGTCGTACCAACATTATGGTAAACAATGAATTTCTAAATAAAACTTTAAGGATATCTCTTAAGGCTTCCGCATTGTAAAATGATCCCTTTTACAACCCACGCGCACAATCCAATTAATATAGCTGATAAAAACAAACCCTTATTGCACGACATATTTCCTTATTTTCTGTGATAAGCTATTACGCGCGTATTTATTAATAATTTCACGCTTTCTGTAAAGATATCATTCAGATATCATGCAACATATATATATGTATAGATAAATCGATATAAGTTATATAATAAAAATAATTAATAATTACTCCAGACGATTACACAAATTGTGTGACCACAAACTAGCAGAAAGCTTGTACTATGGGTACCAATAACGAACTCAGGGGAAGCTCTCATTAACAGCTGGACTCCAAGCCAATTCACAAAAGTTCGTTTCCTAAATCGACCTGACCGGAGATCGAATCCGGGACCCTGGCTTGTAAGGCAGATACCCTGCCACCGCGCCAACAGGCCAGTTTTTATTATTACGTCGTTATGGGATTTTTTTTAACCTTTTAGTGACCAATTGCAACTTAACATCAATTCTTACCAAATTACTAACGAGTGGAATGTAATCATTACATGGTTAAAGAAAATATTATGTCAAACCAGACGCTTCATGCTCTTTAATCTTCCCGACAGGCGGAGTAGAATACAGGGGTCCAATCGTGCAACTTCCTTAACAGGAAAAGAAGATAATAACTCATTCATTCCGACATTCTAATCGTACAAAACGTATTTGATTGACATTCAGCAACGAGTCCGTAGTATTAAGCTGATACCTATTCAACCTCATCTAATGGAAATTAGGCAATTAAGTCCCAAGTTGATACATTTTTTATATACAAACGTCTTACACATATCTATACTCATATATATCCTTACACAATAACCTTGAGATGGTAAGCAGCAAAATCGGAACTTTTTTTTCTTTTTTTGGTTTCTGAGAGGCAAAATGAAATCCACACGGACACTCAGCCGGCCTCTACGCTGACTGAGTAGTGTCGGACTTGAACCGACTAAACAAAACCCCTCTTTGCTGTTAGCTCTAGTGGCTTTTACAGTAAGCATTTCGGTCCTTATATACTTATTTCACATCCTTCATTTCTCAAACCTCGTTATTCTCTTCGCACATTATTTACCGTATTACCACTCGTATGTAAGTGTGTTCGACATTCCATCTGCACATTTGAATCTCGTTCTTTTTCAGTTTCTTCCTCCACTCTGTTTATGTTTTCGATTAATCTTTCTTCACGTTAATAAAATTGAACGATCGAATCTGCGATCGAAAAATGAACGATAACAGGTCTAACCTCCACCACCAAATAAGTATTTCTTTCCTCACATCGTGTCTTGACGTCAAAAACGTCCAAAAACCTACTTTCATGATTACTAATACAATGTAATCACTAGGCAAAAAAAATCATAAAAAATCAATAACAGACTTCAATTTCAGAGTTAGATTACGGAATCAATTAAGAAAACCCTTGGAAATGCGGAGGGAACTTGAAAAGGCGGAGCTAGCAACGCGATATTCTCGTGGGAACGAGTTTTAGGCGGGGAAGGCACTCGATATAGAAACGTAGGTGTTTGTACTTAAGTAAAGGCTTTTCAGCGACACGAGGATTCATGTTTGTGAATAATTTTCAAGAGAAACAACGGTTTTTTATTATATTTGAAACTTAAACTCAAAATAAATTTATTTAAAAAAATATGTAAATTATTATGTTTATTATAAGTTCAGAAATCGAGCTAGTAATCCAAATTTTCAATCGTCAAATTAAATAAACCCAATCACATCACAAAAATGAACCAATTTTGGTAGAAAGAACACGTGAGATTGTTTGTTTCACCAACAAGAAAATTAAGATCTGAGTACCCAATTCTGTAGAAGTTTCAAATAGGTATAGCTAGAATTATAGTGGAAATATACATTGTTCTTAATTGCTTTAAAAGATGTTATGTTCCTTGCTATAAAAGGTGTTGGTGGTAATTGTTAATAATAAAATATCACATCTTGCAAATGTGACAACTTGCAAAGTTCAATCATAAAGCTTGCATTTTATTCCTTTAAACGTTAAATACAATTACTTGGTTATTTAAACATGCTCAGTTATTACGTAACTTACTAGTTACATATATGTATTCTTAGACATCCATTGGTGGATACAGCCTCACACATATGAGTAACTATAACTACAAGAGATATTGTACGATATCAGCATATGCAGTAGATACTATACAAAAAAATTGAGGAATACTCATTAACATCAAGACACCAATCCAATTTCGGAAGGTTAAATTTCTTTTAGCCGAGCAGGGCGCGAGCTTAGAGGCCTATACCATGAGTTGTCAACAGTTTCGATACTCGAAGACGATACGAAAACTTACGTAGCGCCTATAGCAGTAACTAGAGTAAACTTGTCATACAAAATTTTAACACGCCTGCTATCGAATAATTATCAGCGTAAACTACAGATTAGAGTGATTTACAATGGCTTAGTATTTATAATTTCATTTTCTGATTTAATTTATTTTAGTAAAATTCTTATTCAATACAAGTTGATTTGATAAAAAAATTATTGTACCCTGTAAAAATTGTATGTATTGTGATTCGCACGGCTGAACATTGGTAGCGCCTTGTGAATTAGCTCAAATTCAATACAGTGCTGAGAGATGAGTAGGGTTAAGTGGATACTTCACAGCGTTCGTAGAATTTTGATCGCATTGTTATTATAGAAATTACGTCGTTGCAGTTAGCCTCATAGTATAATTATGACATTTATGATTTCTATGGCAATTTCTCAAAAATATGTAGAGTCACGTCGAAAACTTTACAGATTGGTCATATTGGCCCCCGCGATACAGGCTTGCCTAGTGCGGGGTCTATGGTTTACCTCTATCTCTATCTCTTATAAATTACTATATTTCATTCATTCATGGCAGATGGAAAAAGTTCTATTGATAATTTTTGTTCTAACTTATGTTAAAATGTATTATTTTCTGTTTATAAACTAACTGTATGTAACTCTTATGTAACGTTTTTAATTTAATGGTAATTTAATTTAGTTTGATTTAATTGATTTGATTTGATTTAATTTAATTTTATTTTATTTGGTTTGGATTTGGAGTGAAGCTCGGACCAATAAACACAGGGACGGAGCCATAATAAGTTGCGTATTGCTTACATTGAGCGTAGCCATGAGTAAAACAGTTAGCTATAGCAAGTATGGCAGTAAGTGATATTTGGTAACCTGATTCTTCATTTCATTGACTTAATTTTACCAGTTGCGATACACGATTGGTTAACTTTTGTAACACAAAAAAAAATATCAAGGAAACCTATTTTAAAACAGATTTACATTTTCCGGAGTAACGGGACCGACTTATGTTGCTAAATTTTCTGTATAGTTTAATCCAAACATATTCTTCAAAATGCCAGTTAATTTTTTTTAACTTAGTTATAGTTTTTAAAATAAACGAAAATAACTGTTATTTAGTATTTTTCGTAAGCTAGCGCGCGCACGTTTGCATAGAGCAGAAGATCTATTTTAGTTTAAATTATTGTTATCAATGCGTCTTTAACTTTAAGTGTTTTGGCCTCTAGTATTCAAAAAAATAAATATATACCATATTCAGCTGTGTGTTGTACTGTGACTCTTCCGTAGTCACGCACATTAGTAAAAGTCCAAAAGTCAGCTAACAAAAAAGCGGACACGCTCTTAAAGCACATGCTCCATAGCGCATCCGTTTCTTGAGCCAAGGCTCCGAATTCGACGCAACCCATGCAGACAAGTAGTGTATTAGTAGATACTAAAGAAGCTTACGTACGTACTTTAAAAGAACAAACTGAACCCAAATAAAATTAATTACATGTCTGTCAGTCTGTCTCTGCTACAATCATTTTCTCAATCTATGTTAGTGACTGGCTGCGAAACTCCTTTTTTATTAATTATAATTAATAAAAACCCCTTTAATAAAATTTTGCGTTTTGCAAAATAACCTGGCGTTCTGGAATTTTTTGAGTATTTTTTTAGTTTTCAGAACACCTAAATACATAGAAATCAGATGAAAACATCCAGACAGCATTTTTGTTGCAGACCTATGTTATTATTCCTTTTTTAACATTTATAATTTTTCAATTTCATTCGTTTTGACATTGTCGTCTATTGTCGTTCTGCGATATTAAATTTGTTGGAATTGTAGATGGTAGTGTTTGTGACTTAGTTTATATTATTTTAATTATACACATTAAAACGAAGCTACGTGTTTTCTATTCCTATAAAGTAAGTACAGTCCCTGCTCCTTAATAATCTACGTGACGTCAACACTTGAAATCCGATATAGTTATACCCTTTGTTAACCTAATATTTTGCACTCGTTAACGTTTTAAAGCATACGCAGGATCATTAAAGAAAAGACAAATTGGGTAGCAAACTTAACTTGACCCTTCCCCTATTCGATAGTGTTATATAATCTATATCTATTACTACCATATAAATGTTTAGCGTCTGTCTGTAATTACATTTTTTTTGTTGAATTTCGTTGACTTCAATTCTACCATTTTTTAAATTTTTGTCTTTTTTTTGTCCGTCTGTCTGTCTGTATGCTCTTTTGTAACTCAAGAGCGATCTTTATGAAAATTGGTTTATAGTAAAAACATGTGATTGTGCAGAAGATAGGCTACTGCTTTCTTAAAATTTACCTCTAAATGGGGTGAAAAGGGGTATGAAACTTTGTTTGGGAAATTCGAAACCATTGGACTGATTATGATGTGCATGCATGAAGATAGCTTGACACCTGGGAACGGGCACAGGCTACTATTAAAAAAAGTAGTCTGTGTCCATTTCCAGGTATCCAACTATATCCATGCTACATCATAATCGTTCAGCAGTACAGTTCAGCGGTTTAGCATACATAGACATACATAGGCTAGTTTTTTTATCAAAAATCTGTGAAAAGAAGAACGGGAGGGAGGGGGACCAAACTTTGTACGGAAAATGCTAAAACACTGAACTGATTATGATATAGCATGGATATAGTTTGACACCTGCGTATGGACATCGGCTACTTTTTATCAAAAAGCTACCCCTAAGAACGTGAAAAGGGTGATGAAACTTTGAATAAGAAATGCTAAACTGCTGAACCAATTATGATGAAATTTGGTACAGAGATAGTATGTAACTTTTTTCAAAAGCAACCTCTGTGTATATATATATACATACATGTAATCGAACCTAATCCAGGAAACGAAAAAATTTTCCGCGCAGATGAAATCGGGAGTACAATTATTACATACATATATACATATAAGTTATTTTTGACATGCGTCTTCCATTTTTATCTCTCTCTCTCCCTTCGTTGTTCATCACAAGTAACAATTAGTAACAAATTTTAATTAATAGCTAATTATTAATTAATTTCATTATGAACTGTTTTTTTCATGTTTTTTCCTTTATATCGTTATTTTGCTAATGTATTCCCACCATATTTTTACCTTTCTACATCTCTTGCTTTTCACAATATGCACATATGTTAAAAAGTTGTTACAAATACAGTGTTTGAGTTGTATAACGAAAATAAATAATGAAAACACTGTAGAAAATTATACCAATCGTGTAATCCCGAACTAAGCACTAAGCTTATACTATGGGTACATAATAAACTAGGGTAACATTCTACAATATCCAGACCCGATCGGGATTCGAATCCGAAACGCACGGCTTAGAAGACAGATGTACTAAGCACTGCCTTGATAGGTAAATTAATATCTGATATTGTGAATACCTGTGTATACGAAACAGCACGACTAAACAAATGGCAAAGAAAACACAAATTATGATACAAAGCAAATTTATTCCTTTCAGTTTCGTCTGCATTAAATTCGGTAATTCTGTGCTATAAAAGTAGCCAAGATTATTCTCTGAAAAGTCTTCCAACTACTAATGAAAGTCCTGTCAAAATCGGTTCAGCCGTTTCGAAGATTAGCCCGAGAAACAGACAGACAAAAAAAAATAAAAAAGCGTGTTCAAGTTCTGGTTACTTGCAAATAACTATGTATGAGGTAAAGAAATGTCTTACTTTGCAAATTACAGATGAACACTTAAATTTTATGTAGGTATAAATATATACTAGCTGTACCCGCGACTTCGTCTGCACGGAAAATTTTTTCGTAGCTCTCCCAGATTAGGTTAGATTATATGTACATGTGCATGTTTGTATGTGTTGTATGTTTAAAGATTGTTTTTGAAAAAAGTACGTCTAGCCTAGGTACGTCTGTCTCCGGGCACATACTATCTCTGTACAGAATATCATAATTGGTTCGGCGGTTCAGCATTTCCCGTTCAAAGTTTCATCCCCCTTTTCACCCTCTTAGAGGTAAATATTTAATAAAATAAAGTAGCTTATGCCCGTTCTCTGATGTCAAACTATCTGCCTGGCAAATTTTATCATAATCGGTTCAGGGATTTACCATTTCCCATACAAAGTTTTATCCCCCTTTTCACCCCTTTGGCAGTACATTTTATAAAAAATAAGTAGCCTCTCATGAACACAATCACGTGTCTTACTACATACCGATTTTCATTAAGATCAGTCAAGCCGTTTTTTAGTTATAAAAGGACAGACAGACAGACAGACAGACAAAAATGTTTAAAATGGTAGAATCGAAATCAGTAAGTCATAAAATCTATTGCAAAATTTGTCAAAAAAACTGGAATTACAGAAAGACGCAAGAGATTTATATAGTAGTATAGATTTATATACAGATAGGTAGTACAGTACGAAATCAAAACAAAACCAAAAAAATGTGTGATATTTTACTCCTTAGTAGAGCCTAGTGTTTATGTAGATAGATTAGATTGTATGTTTTCTTTGCTAGTTAAAATAAAGCAATGTCTGATTACTAATAAGACTATCATTATTACGCACCACTGAAGAAACCACTACCACTGTACTAATTTAACGTTGTGAGGCTTACACCACTCTTACTCGTGTTTACGATAACAGACACCTACGTAAGGTGTTATTTTTGAAACGAAGTCTGCCAAACTGCCAATAATAATATTAATAAGATTAGAATAATGCTCTTATGTCTATTTTCAATAACAAATACACAATTTTAGGTACCCCTAAGACAATTAAGTGATACTTAACGCTGTAGTCCAACTTTTAGTTCGACGTGATTCGAGTGATAATTTGACGTTTCTAGGGTAACTAATACTTGCCATTTTTTTAATGGTGATGTCCCCTACGTCGAGTTCATTATTATTAATATGTAGCGGTTGCCCCGCGGCGTTACCTGCATGAAATCTCGTTTTTGGATCATTCCTTTCACGAGGTAGCGGTATGGCGTCGAAAATATATGAATATTTGTAGTAATAAGGAAAGTGGATAAAATAGAAAAAAAACATTAAGTAAATATGATCACGAATATATGTATAGAGGTAACGAACCTAGCTCCGCGAGACGCGTGAGTCTCGCCCCACGTTGCTCGACTATCTAACCTGTGTTAGGAAGAATGGGGTGGGCATAAAGCTTTTTCGTTACGTGATGATTTCTACCAACTCACACCTTCTGCTAGTCACGTTAAGGAACTTTGTTCCAATAGCGTTTTTAGTACCTTGTGCAAAGAAATATACTATACAATATGTATTATCTTTTCGCAATTTATTTGCAACAACAGTGCAACGTAATTCGCTTCTATATACCTATCCAGGAGAGATAGAATAACATATGTATATCAGAAATTCTGATTGGGGTAATTATCCCAAGTAGGTCACATCACGATGTCTGTTGTCTGCCATAACGCCGATCCGATGATCAATATTGCTGGAAACGTGGTAATCCCAGAGTCAGCGAGGCCCGTTCCACGCTGAAATGTCTCACTCCGAAGTGTTCCAAACTCTTTAGCGCCCTATTATACTGCTGAAAATATCAAGAAACCATTTACCTGCCACTAATATCAGGCACTAATGACTACCTAACTTTTTAAATGAAATGGAACATTTGAGCAGAATCGACTACGTGGGAAGAATTATTTACATGAATTTTTGACACTGAGATACGTATAATAAAAATATTAATATTAAAAATAGTTACATGAAAACGTCTTTTTACGTATTTCCTGTTTCTTTAACAGACAGTCGAAATTTTTGTTTTTTTCTATCAAAGTTTTTTTCATGTTTACAGCTAATATTGGAAACACTGTGAAGTTAGTAAATGCAGTCACTGAACAGCAAATGTAATGAAGTTATGCTCGCGTAAAACTCAAACAAGAGCCCGTAACTTACTTATTCCCTGTTATTTGACCCCGCTAGTCCCTCGACAACAAGTTAGATATAATTAAATGTGTCTTGGCGACTTTACACAAATATTAATCTAGCGAATTATAAGTTATAACACTAAATCACAGACGCTCGCTAATCAACACGGTTCTGTGAATATTGCATAGAGTATTGGGAATACACACTAGATGCAATATTTAGAAGAAACAAATATATCTGTCTATAGTTTATTACTCAGTTAAATATCAAAAATATAAAAATAAAAATAAACCGACTTTAAAAAGTCACTAAAAAGTACTATCCTTTACTAATTAAAACTCGAGTACAAAAATAATAAAATTATAAATATTATACAAAAACCTGTACTTCCTAGGTTAAAAATTTAAAAGGATAAAAAAAATCTTAAAAAAATGCGACCGAATTGAAGACCTCCTTTTTTTTAAATCGGTTAAAAAAAGGAAACTGACTGAGATCACGTAAATACATTTAATTTTGTCTTTAATATATTGTATAGACTTAGGTGTTACTTGGCGGAAATCAATTTAATGAGATGAATTCTTATATTCTCGTATACCTCGGCGAAAATCTGTGACGAGAATGCTGAGATTTGAGGAAGCGAAAGAAGTATGTAAGGACCGCTAAGCTTGGCGCTCCGTCCTCTCTGGCTAACCCGTTACGGATACACCGCGACGATGTGTTTATGTTTAATTCTTTAATTTATTCTTTTTTTTTAGCGGAAGGTCTAAAAAAATTAAAAAAATTCATCACATAAATGAGGGATTCGAAATGAAAAGATGATATTCGCACTGAATTTTTTAATTAAAATAAAGTTTACACTTGCACGCACACACCATTTAACACCTTTTCGACATCTTCCTTTCATTCCCCATCCCTTTCACTCCTCTCTTTCGCACACACTCGTTCTGAAACCTTTCTCACTTAACAATATTTTATAAATGAAATATATTTATTTATAAAATATCATACATACATTTTTGTCTTATACGTATAATGCAAGTAAGCTCTGGATAAAGCATTTTTAGAAATTCGACACATATAAGGTGAAAAGGAGTGTCAAAGTTAATAAATAACCCAAAAGTTTGTGTAATGAATATACACTTTCTTGGAGGATTGCGAAAAATCTATTTCTAAGAGGATAAAAGTGGTGTAAAAATGGATAAAAAGGGTATTCGAGTGGAATTAATTTCTTAGTTCACTATGACTAAAGTTCAAGTTTCTGTATAACAGTTTCTTAAAATGTTAACTGTGACAGTCAAACAGACTGTCTCATAAGTGACTTTAAAAACGTTTTGTTTTTCCTCATGAGGAAAACATAAAAATTAAATAAATGAAGCTTAGCGTGGCATTTTTAACGAATTATTTTGGTAAAATATAAACTGATCGTATCTTTTGAACTGCCAAAGATAGACCTCATAGGGTCTAAATGTTATAAATGACCTCCTTTTTGTCACTGTCTATTTTAACGGACCCAAACCTTTACGATCACCAAGTAATTAAAAAAATGTATAATAACAAGATACGAGCAAAACTTAATTTGGCAGGCACGCTAATGTTCAACTTCATTTTATCGATATTGTTCTGTCGCTGGCTGGATGCCACGTCGAAGAACACCTACGTAAATATTATGTAAACATCCAATACTATACCGCATTTAACATTAAACTGCTCACTAACGACAAGGGTGAATATTTTAACCTATTTCGTGTTTTATGTGCCAGGTTATGGACGTTTGTTAATGGAACTTGCCTCTAAATATAATACTTACCGTAAACCTGCGGAATCTTACCCGCGGTAAAGCAAGTTATTCAAACACTTATTTAACGAAGAGCAGAGTATATTTATGACGCTATCTTTTACACTTTTACTAAATGGTAACTCAGGAATGTAATAATTAACTTTATTAACCGGACAGGTACTTTATACAACATATTCCATTTTCATATGTAAGATATGGTCCTACTAATGCCCAACTGGCAATTGGGTCATCGATATTATTTCGACTCATGTTAACACTATATCTTAGGTCATTGAACTGTTTTAAATACCTCGCAACGCAATGGAATCGCGGAAGTAACGTTGTGTATACTTAGAGAAGAAGAGGCGAACTTTGTTTGTTTATATGTAATGGATAAACTCAAAAACTAATAAACCGATTTCAAACATTCTTTTGTCTATAGAAAACTACAGTATCAGCAAGGAACATGGGCTGTATTTTATTTTATATATCTTAATCAGTACGTATAATATTTCGTTGTTTCTTAATTACATACTGATTTATGCGGCAGATAATCTGTACCTTAAAATAATGAAGTTTGAATGGTGTTTACTAACAAATGATACTGACCGATGCAATATCACACTTTTTTGTGATTTTTTTTTCACTCCACAGACTATATTTTTTCTATTTCGCTAGAAAGACAGCGATCGACAAGTGGCCTGCGAATGAAGCCATTTATGGCTCCTAGTAAATTACTTCAATTTTGTACACAATCGACTTCCAAGCTTTATCATTCTAAGTTTTGTGTAAATATCATAGATGGAAAGATGGAAAATCTAAAACAGAAATTTTACATGAAAAATTCTTTATATTGTCAAATTATCGGATTCATCTATTTTTTGTTAGATCGATCTGTCTAGACTTCACAAAGTAATCTGAGTATTTATGTACTGTGTTATCGTTCCAAAAATCAGAGCTAACTTGTGATCGCAGCGTAAATAAGATAATATTTTTAATTGTGTCATGAAAAAAGCGCCTGAGGCCACATAATGTTATTTGTATGAAACTTTATATAATTTTATAAGGGAGAAACCAATTCATAATCTTAATCATATATATATATATATATACATAATTGGTTGTGTATCTATGTGTTTGAGCATCGTTCATTCCACTAAGTTGAAACAAGGTTTCATAATTAGTACAACCACCACGGGAAGTCCCGCGACTTCATTCAACAACTAGTAACTATTAAGAAAGGCACTTAAAAGTTTAGTTATAAAAAAAAATATCATAAATCTTGTGAAAGTGGAATGCAAGTTAAGTTCTTACCTGGTTCGTAAATAATAATGTACTTTCAAGTGATTAAACCATAGATTAAATCTATTTTGTTTTATAACACGAATGTAACCATAACCAATGGGTGAATGGTATGGGTGAAATGGTCCAAAAGAGGACTGATCACCCGTCTGGGCCTGGCAGACGTCCCTCATCAACCATAACCAACAGCTGGCATAAAATAAAAATATCAGTTATTTAATAAAAGACATTTATTACTCGTATGCGTATCATCACAATAATGTCACGCAATACAATCTTTACAATATGTATTTATTTTTAACATAATCGATAATATTTTTTTACACTAGTAGTCATGCTTCAAGTATCATTTATTTTTAATAATGTTATATGTAATTGTCATAATATTCCATTTACATAATTGTTTGTTATACTCTATATCTCTAAGAGTTATAATACTTATAATACCATAATGGGTATGTAACTATTCAATATTAAATATCTAATTAGTAATTACACATACATATTATATTATGTCGAAAAAATTCTATTAACTATTGTTTGCGAGTTAAAATGGCTTATCGAATATACATTTTAAAAAAAATTAAAAGACTTAACTTGTAATGACTATGTATGATGTTTAAAATATTGAACAGTCTTATAAACTTCATCCATATTAATAAAAAACAAGAAACACAACGGGTGAGACGTATCTAGCTATAGTCTTCAATTATGTTTACATGAATTTTCGCATTTTCTATCAATATTTAAAAAGTAGACATTTATTTCTTGTTAAGCATATGGCTTAGGCACTAATTTTACATTATTTCTAATTGATACTATTTCATAATATTATATAGGAATCAATATTTATTCAAACTTTAATGTTTAAATTTCAAATAAGTGAAAAAATGTATCGGTACTTAATTTTTTAATCAGTTTTTTTTAGGAACGACCCTTGTTCCACAGTGTAAATATTATTTTATTACTCATGCGGGATAAACAGTACCTAAACGCACATTTTTGCGGTTGATAAGTAGCTATTTTCTCATGTTACAATTTGACTGCGACCAGTTTACTTGTCGCACGCAAATTGTGCTTGGCACACGCTAATTTACGATTTAAAAAAAGAATGTAAAATGAATATCTAACAAAAAACACAATCGATTTTAGTACCCAGTGGACATCAGTGTGAAAGTTAAAGAAAATCTTGATTTCGAATTTTTAGATTAATGTGATAATTAATAATAATAAAGTTACTTTTTACTTTCTATAATTTTTCCTTGTACCGAAATTATCTCCGCATTAGTAATAAAAAATAGTATCTGTAACTCGTCCGGTGTTGTCGATTGCCCATTCGAGTGAATGAGCGCACTCGCTTCGCTCGTGTGCTCAATTTCTTTCGAGTGGGCAATCGACAACTTACCGCACTTGTTGCACAATATACTATTATATACACTCCAACTATTGTGTGTCTGGTGTTCATTTGATAAACAACGCACGTCACAAAAAAAATATTGAACAATGAGCATACAGTTAACTATTACACAAAAAAAATTACTGAACATTTACGGACAGCTACATACTACCAATCATTATACATGTGTAGATTCATTTTTAACTATGATAAAATATTGTGTAACCTTTAAGCTCAAAGCTTTATTTTTATTAAAATCTTTGTTTCTACATGTTAAACTACATCACTTTACCAAATTCAAGGTATTATAAGGTTTTTTTTTCTGCCAAATAACTTCATATGTATATAAAATATTATTTGCATATAATAAATAACAACTTAGAAAATGTAGGACATTTGTACATAGATAATATTATGTATATTAAGCAAAAATAAATATGTTTTTTTTTATTTCAAAGTGTCTACATGATAAAATTTCGTTTTGTTCCGATTACAGAGCAGAATACGAGTACCATTACGAATTAATGAGACTGAAATATTGTGTTCCATATTATATTCATCATATATAAAAGTTCAATAACACAAAAAGGTTGCGATTACGAAAATACGTATTCACTTAGCCGCAGTATCTAATATTTATTATGTAACTATGTTATGTGCTTGGTATGTATTACACATAGAGTTACGTGACTTACTTGATGTCTCGATATTGAGTAGAAATATGAATAGATATGTGAGGATTAATATGATATCTAAACATTGATACGTGATATTGTATTAACTTCTAATATTTCCCGGTTCTGCTTCGATTCAGACAGAGTGGGATAAGTGAAAGAATAATCTACTTTCGTTAAAGACATTTAATGGTACGATAGGTATAACACCGTCTGTCGTTACTTTTCGTTCTCAAAATCCCACTGCACACACTTAAGACCCAGCATTCCCAGGTAGTGAACAAATTGAGGTTATGTACAAGTTAGTGAACCAGATAGTTTACAAAATTAGAGAATAAGGCAGAGGCGAAGAAATAGGGTTGAGTTTCGTAAAGCAAAATATGCCTGTGCCTTTAGAAGTTGGTCGAAGAAAATATGTTTTTTTTTTTAATTTTTTTCTTCATTTAGAGAATACAATAAGTTTAATAAAAAGTGTAATCTATAAATCATTTAATTCATTAGTATTCAGTTCGCTCAAATGAACGAGAACTTCGAAACAAAACTTTCAAAACAAAATTAAAAACATAGTGTTCGTAAAATCTATCCGATAAAGTATTTAATTGAATATTTTTTTTGTACATGTTATTTTATCAGTTTATAGCTACAGTAGATGTGTTGACTTTTTATCGTCAAGATGGTATCTAGCTATACGGTATTTCGAATAACCTGGTCTTAAGTCATCAAGCGTTAAATCATTTCACGTAACATTTTTCATAGCCGCACAATTCATTATCTGTATACCATATAGTCAGTACCACATTAGCTATTAATTACGGGAATATTATACATTACCATCATCAGTACCTAATATTTTGTTAAGAAGTAGTGAGTACGTTATAATTCTCTATACTTTTCATTTTCATGTATTAACTACATTTTACTATATATAATTTCAATAGTAAGATTTATATAATATTGAAATATATTTTCCTTTGCCTACATGATCTAAAAAATGTATTGTGTGGGAAATAAGCATGTAATAAAAATATGAAATATGATAGTGAAGTAATAAGCGATTCGAAAGAATTGGTTTGGAAATACAGATATACTTATGTAGGTATACTAAGTACAATGATTAAAAATATAACTACTAATTATTCTTTCTATAAAAATAAGTGTAGGATATATTTATATGATCCCAAGTCCAGTTTTTTCTAAACTATAGGTTACATTAATACATTATTTGTATAATACAATTCTGTTACCGCTAACCTCGTAAATATTTCATTTATATTTCGTGGTCAAGTGTACGCTTAAATGCTATACTAATTCAATTCTATACGCATTGCTGATTAAGTATACATGTACAATATAATACCTCTATGAATACATACACTAGTAAAGCACCGTTACAAATAAATTACCTTCCCTGATTGCATTTGGTTCAACATTTCTATAAAGTTGTTCAAAATGATTTAATTATAAAACTGTTGTCCGAAAATTGGTCTAAAGTGGGACGATTAGTTTTTTGGACGCATTCTTTGGATTGTTTGATTGATTCACACACATTACAAGCGTAGTCAAAAACAAAAATTACTAAAACTGAAACGGCGCACATGGTTACGATATTTTTGCTATATTTTTATTATTTTTTTAAAGAATATTAGTCAGTGTGATAATTTTTTTTATTTTTTTTATTTCACAGTTGCGTACATGTATTTTACAGTTACAAATGTTATGGTACAGTATGTAAACAATAAGTACAATACATGAACCCCGTTGGGGCGCTGCAATTATACAATACGCTAATTATACAATACAATACGCTGCAATATATACAGGGTTATTGGTAATTCGACGTATTCCCGTTAGGAGGTGATAGGGATGACTATTTGCGATAATTTTAACCCCCATATGCATTATGCAAAAGTGAACCATTTTTGAGTTATCATGTTTTTTAGCTTTTTTCAAAATAAGTCAAAAATGCAACATCAAAAATTTATTTAAAAAAAAGTATCAATTTAAATCTCATTATTTCTTCTGAGATCGTATATATACATATATGATGATGAGGATGAGCGTTTTTAATAAATTTCACGTATCGTCTTTATTATGAATGTAAAAAAACTAACCAAGTATAAAAGTACATGCACACGTCGGACGACTGTGCAGAAATTATTAATTAGATTAGTGTGTTGCCGTCGGACGACACACGGCAAACCCATCTACAACGTACTAAGAGGAAATCATTTACACTGTAGTAATATTTTTTTGTTAATAGCGACTTCAATTTATAATTAAATAACCCATCTTTTTCTTCCGATTTTATAGCATTTGGAAGTTTGTTATATGTATTAATAAATCTGAAATTTGGACTATTTCCTACAGTTTTTAATTTGACTTCAGGTAATTGTAATTTATTTTTATTTCTAAATTCATATCGCGTGCAAATGTCATTCTTTGATTTAAAATAATTATTTCTATATTTTCTTATGAATGTTGATACTTTTAGAATATATATTGAAGGTAGTGTTAATTGTTTTTCCTTACGAAGTGTGGTTGACAACTTTCATTCTTTTTTAAATTACACAGAATTCGAAGAAATTTTTTTTGTAAGATAATGAGGTCTTTGAAGTCTGTACTGTCGCCCCACAGTCCAATCCCGTAAGAGAACCATGAGTATGCATATGCGTAATACGACGTTAAGGCGGTCGCGTAGTTAGTATTTGATTTTAAAATGCTTAAGGCAAATACAAACCTTGACAGTTTCGCTGAAATTTTTCCGATATGGTCTTGCCAAGATAAGTGGGTATCTAGGGTTATTCCTAATAGGGAGAATTCACTCACCGTCTAGATATTTAAAATTTTTATAATGCAATCTAGATTCATTGGTTTTCTTTGATATGTTTTAAATAACATAATATTAGTTTTTTTAAGATTAATTTCTAAATTGTGATGTTGCAACCATAATTGAGTCTTTTTAAAGGTTTCAACAATTTGTAATTCATTTTGTATTGTATCGCCAAATTTAAAAAGAAGTGAGATATCGTCTGCAAAAAGAAGACATGCCGAGTTTATTGCTTTCGGTAGGTCGTTGATATAATATCAAAAATAGTATACATCCATACATCAATAATTGTCAATTATCTCAATTTTTTTTATTATTATTTATTTTTTCCGCAACCTTTTTCATCAATTCCTTCAATTCATTCGACACAAGTGCGTTCTAGTTAATCTTTGTACATCGTAATTGATTTTACGTAATCACCAAATGTTTACACCAAAATGTAATTCCGATATAAAACGTTACCTTGGATACGTCATTTCTTCCATTTCCTAATTGCAAGTAAATAACATTATACAGTTCTTTGAATACTTTCCATGTACCTATTCTGAAAGCAAAAACATTTCTTAGAAAGAATATCTTTCGCTTTCCTTGTTTTGATGTCAATAAAATGAATACTCAGCGTCTTCGTTATTACTCTGTTAAAAACGAATGATTATACTATAAGTAAATATTATGTTTAATAGAGGATTATTATAATGTAATAGGTATATTTATATAAACAAGTCTACTCGTACTTGATAATAATTGTATGCGTATAGGAATACGGTGTGGCATCTAAAAGCACATCAAAATTACATATTTCACTTAACAATTAATTCCTTTTATAAAAATACGTAGGTAATTTTAATAAGTACACAAAATATTTATTAAAGCCTGTTCCATGCAGTTTCATTACGATATCTGTGACTCGAAACTCTAGGCATGAATACAATTAAATTATACTGTGTAAGATATGTGTTATCATAAAGTATAATAATAATATTTACCCATAGTTTTCTATTACTACGTATTTACTAAAAGCTGTTCAATAATTAAAATGCATTTACTGGAAACATTGTAAAAAATGTTAAATTTTTTACAATGTAAAAAATGTTAAATTTTTTACAATGTTTCCAGCAGCATGTAAAAAGTTTAACTAGGGGTGCGCTTTGCTAATTGCAACCCAGTTCTCAACTTGTACAGTTGGCATATTCTAATATGTATGTTTTTCTTGTAAATCTTGTTTCTATGTGAAATAAATAAATAAATGTATTTATTTATTTGTAAATTTACATAGATAAGTTGTTAAGTACGCAAACATTTCTCATTCAATTACTATTAACACCTGTAAAAAAATTAAAAATGTGTTTGAACATTGAAGAGATTTTGATTTCAAATTGCTTTTAACTTATGTGAGGAAAATTTTGCATATGTAATATACGCAATACGCAAAAACGTAAATATTGTGAATACTATGGGGAAATGTGATCTTTGTTTGTTTTTCCTTCACTGGTAACGTACGTAAAAATTTAAAACATTCTCATTTATCAGAACACAGGTAAAAATAAAAAGAAAATTGAAGAAAATTACAGAAACACATGAAAGTTCTCATATAGTACATGTAATCAAAAAAGAATAACAGCAAAGCAATACGTCTGTCCGTGTTTATTTTATTAAGGCGACAGCCTGAAGAAAAAAGGTTGAATGCTTTTCATGTTATTACCGGTCGCCAACATTGTTTATAAATGTAATATTTCATTTTGGTTCACATTACATATTAATAAGATTGTATTAATGCCGAGAGATTCAAGCCAGCATCATCATTAGATCCGTCTACATTTAAAAATATATTTAATGCACATAAAATTTATACAAAATTAATTTTTTTCTAATATAATAATTTTTCTTCGGATATGTATACAACACTCATATTCACCATAGCTGATTTATGACAATATTATATTAATACACTGGTTCATATTAACTACTTTTTAAGACTGGTCTTATAACCAGCTGATATATAAATACTTTTCCATTTAAATTTTATGAATTTATTTACATAAATAAATCGCAATACACTATTCTATGAAATATTCGTTGTTTTTTATAACTCAAAAACAAATCTACGTTCCACATACTCTTCATTAAATAGTAATGATGTGACGACTATATGTCTAGGAGAAGGAACCCTTCTGTTTCTTTTATACTACTATCACATACATTATTCTAGTGTCATGCCTCGAGCTCATTACGACAAGGAACAAAGTTACACAAAGCAAGAGCACGGAATAGAATTTCGAAAAGCACTAACAGCCAAGCAACTTCAGTACTTCGCACTAGTTAAGAAGAACATTCTAGTGAGCACCCACAGATAACCACCAACCTTGAACTCATCATTGTGCATGGACCCAAACTAGTCAGAAGTAGTAGACCTTGTCCGTTGCTTCAAAATGTACGTGCTTTTTGCCATGGGGCGGAAGCACGACCAACAACCATCAGGCTGGGTTGTTCTTCTTGCCGTTCTTCACTTTTACCAGATCAGCGTCAAACAAGTCTTGTTTGTAGTTTTTCACTGGACTGTTGTTAATAATCTTGATGGAATCTTTATCTGATTTATCTCTATCTGGTATTTTATCATCATCTCTTGAATCGGGTTCTTTTATTTCTGGAATGAGGTCTTTGGGTCTTTGCGCCTCCGCTGCTTCGCGGTCGGCTTGGGTGAGGACCTCTTGGACGTGTATAGTAAGTTCTGATCTGGCAATTTGTGTGAATGGTAACAAAGCCCCGGCTACATCCATAGTGTTGTTTATGTTCCTGTGCCATAGCTCAAGCACGACGCTGCGCCGTTGCTACTTGTACCGCGGAGGACCCAACCAGCCACAGCCGAACACCTATTGTTAGGAAATAAAGCACTTATGTAAGAATATATTATACGATATTCTGTCTTAACCAGGAATCTTTATCGTCTTCTATTATTCCTACTGAAAAAGTTATTATTTTACTTTCAAAATCGAAATACGATGTAATATACGTAACTTAAGTTTGTTTTGTTGTTTTAAGTAAGGTTTCATTTTAATTTGTAGGAAATGTACTAATGTTATTTTAATGTTTTTCCTTTAATCACATAACTTACCTGACATACAACTAGAGCCAGCAAAAGTAGTAGTAGCAGCAGGATTACACCCCAAACCACACTTAACTGTGTCAAAGCGAATACGTAAAGAGTTCGATGGCACCATTGGTTGGGTTCGAACAAAGTTGGTGTGTAGTCTGGCCACATGATCCCTAGGGTCCAGTAGTTTCCAAAGGCAAACCTAAAAATACAATTAATTTAAAGAAGCCATTTTTAAATAGAAAGACCGGCGTTGTTTTAATCTATTTCAAACACTTTAAATTAACTCCCTTTTGAATAACCGTCCACACTTTAAAATTTTCATTAAAGTAAATTATTTACTTATAAACTTATTCAATTGCTGTCTAATATCATTAATTTAAATCACTTGACATTTTGTTTGTATATTGTTAAAAGTAAATGAATGCTAGATAAACAAGTAAAAATATTTAGTTTTATACATTTGCATTGTCAATGTCAATTATTATAATGTTACAAAGAGAAAAATATTGAATAAAACTAGTAAATATACATCTCATAAATTTTTTTCTTTTCCGTTATCGTCACGGAGTAACTTTGAAGCGCTTATTTATTCGTGATATTTAAATATCAGGTTTCCTTCGTACGTGCTGAGATGAAAGAAGCGCTTTGATAAAAAAAACTTTAAAAAACGTCGTATTCACGTTGAAGAGTATCCATTGAATAAACATGAAAGTACCGATTTTGTTTCTAAATAATTTCCATAATTCAAAATCTATCACAAAATCAATTGTAACATCTTAGAGATTTCTAACTTAACTAAATTTTAATTTTTTTTTTTTTAATACTCAGACATTTCACACAGCGCCATCTAGTCCCAAAGTAAGCTGCATAGCGCTTGTGTTATGGGTACTAGACAACTGATATACTACTTATATACTTTTCTTTTGTAAATATATACATATTATACATAAACACCCAGACTCCGGACGGGAATCGAACCCGCAACCCCCGTTTTACTTACGCGCTAAACCGTTGCGCCACGGAGGTCGTAATTATAAAGATAATCTTTTAGACGAAAACAGAGGTCAAATATTTTTACTTATTGACTTATCAAGAATCAATAAGAAATATTTATAATATACACACAAAACATTACTATATATTTTTTCAAAATAATGGGTGTGTCACGTAATGTTTTTTTTTAACTAAAACAATATTTTCTGTACCAAACACCTTTCGAGGTAATTTTCATATTCTAATAACATTAGTCATAAAACAAATATTCTTAATATCATATTAGTACACTTGTAATAGTTTTACCATGCATCTTTCTTATTTGTGAAAAAATTAGAGACATCAAACAGAATTGGAAAACCTATTTGTAGTTTTCTATGAAATGTACTTACATAAACACATGCCCATGTAATTGCTTAATTTACTTTTAAGCAGCTCATAATATAGTCTAATTTATACAATTCATAATAATCTATGTTACTCACCATCCCATTAGAAATACCGTAAGGGTGTACGCCAGCGCCTTTTCCGGTATGCTAGCCGATGAATTAGAGCTTCTACTGGCTAACTGAGCCCAGAGCAGCCAGCAGATCCCTGTTCCACCAGCGGCCCCTCCTACTACCATATAAACGGGAATCCGAGGCTCAGCTGGACAGTCGCGAATATATTGTACACCTACGGAAATAAATTCAGGCACAATTAATAAAATAAGAAATAAAATGAACAACAATACATAAAATAAAAAATTGCTGATCAAATATTGGTTCCAGACTTTCTCAATTACTATGATAACAATTAAAAATATTAGATGTATCTGCCTATACAGGATGTTATTTCTAATTAACAGATATTTGAACTTAAAATTTTTAGCTTATACATTTATACCAATAAATGTTAGGAGAGAAGGCAAATTTTGTAAGCTTGTTGATTGTTGAAATATTCTTTCGCTATTTGAAAGGTGCATTATTCAAGATTGACATAAGCTATAAATTATGTATTCAACCCGGGCGAAACCATGGCGAGTTATATTCCCATTTCCTAAATGAGTATACAGCTACAATCTTATTGAATAGGACTCATGAAAAATAAATCCGATTCTATCTTTTTTTTATGTAAGCAAAAGATGTTCTGCTGTTACTCTTCAACTTCTGAAAACGATCGTAAATCGTAAAGGTTTCTCTATTTAAAAAATATCCTAATATCCATTAAACACTAAATAACAAACCAAATTCGACCCTTTTGCCTACTTTGTCAGAGACCTTCCATTCAGAGGCAAAAGTAAAAAGTCATATGAGGGTCTACAAAAGATTAATGAATAATTTAGACCTGTCCATGACGTTAAAATCTCGAAAATGAATAGCAGTTTTTTAGGGTACCGTAACCTCGAGCTCAATTTGACTATACCCCTCACCTTTTTTAAAATATAAAGCCTTACTTACCTAAACTTTACAAAAAATATATGACGAATGTTTTAATTAGGTAGCTTTTTTTAGATTTTGAGAAATTGAGCTTAAAAATTTACGGTTTTATGAATGTCATACGCATTGCTCTGTGCAGTAGTCAAACTCACACTTGACCAATTTTTGTATTTACTAATTTTTTCTATGACTACATAAGTAGAGATATAAAAATTGTCTGTTAAGTAAAGAAACATCAAATTTTTGTCAGATTACTTGAAACACAGTAGTTGCCTTTATCTATAGTCAAATTGAAAAAAAAATCAAATAATGAAACAATTTGTAAACCCTAATTCAAACGCAATAACTTTTTGGTAAAGCGATAAAGACAATAAAATTACACGCTCTATTAAATTTATAACTCTATGAAATCAAAAGAGACCGAGTTCGCAAATGCCGTAATATAACCCTGCTAACCTTTTACAAAATTCACTAACAAAACGTCAAAAAAGCACCTGTGAGTAGGTAATACATAACTTCAAATACAATATGAAATCGTTGTGTATAATAATATAGTAAAAAATTACTTACACACCAATATTGTGACAATTGTTTACAGAATGAAATATTCTATACAGAAGACCTAAATCAATATCAGATAGTGTATTGAAGTTTTGCCTTACAAAAAAACTACAAACAAATTTTTATCAAGCCTTTACAAATATGTAATATAAAATCAATGTCCTTTGATTTGATTACTTTTAAATAGTATTCAATAAAAATGTAATCACATAAAAGAACACAACTACTAAAATGTCAATAACTTAAATCGTTTGTACTATTGAATATGTTTACCTGTCAGATAAGTTTATGAATTCTGTAAACTATTGTTATTTACTCAGTAATTGTAACTCACATAGAACACAAATATACAAAACGAGGTGTGTTATTGGTACAAAACGTTATTACAGTTAATTAATATCGTCGTTAGAACAATCAAACAGAACATTAAGACTGCGTTCGAATAATAATCAACTTCGTTACTTCCATTATAGTTGAATAATAATCAACTTGATTAGTCACAACTCACAGGTCCTTAGGGATAGAGCATTGGAACTTTAAATTAGATTAAATATTATGATTACGTATTAGTCATTCGTAGGAACTAGAACTCGTATACTATAAAATACATGTGTGTTTAATACTTTATGTACAAGTGCAATAACTATTTTTTGATTGTTAACATTTCCTAATATTTGTAACCTACATAAACCTATAAAAAAAATAAAAATATGTTGTAAATAGGCAATCAAATTTCACAAATATTTTGTCTAAATCAAATTGTCTTAAAAGAACACTTTTTGTCATTTGCATAATTACTTTTTTACAATATTATGTATTATCTATACTTACGTGTGCGTTAGTATTAGTAATTATGTGTGCATAATATAATAGTTATGTATGTATTATATTATATTTGTTTGTATATATATATGTGTATGTTTATGTATGTATTATGTACCTAAAAAAAAAATTTATATTTATTTTGAAGCACATCCTATCCTCGTTCATTTTCTCTATCACCGAGGTGTGCTGGAAGAAATCTCTTAAAGAGATAAGCATTACCTTTTGCCATTCTTACTTTTTTGACTACTGTTTCTGTGTATTTTTTTTTTGTGCAAATAAATAAATAAAAAAAAAATAAAAAAAAAAATTGTAATTTATATATCTAATAATCATAAATAAACTTACCCATTATTAACATAACAACAGGTAAAGTAGAAAGGCAAGCTAAAAACACCGTCATGACAACTACAACAAAAGAACAAATATTATTCAAATTTCATCTTAATAAAAATACAGTGCCGTTCCAGAAATCGTTAAAAAACTCACTTGTTCTGTTCATAATTTTAGCAGCCCGGCAAATAAAATCCACTGTCCCCGATGCTTCCATATTAGCATCTTTGAGCTGATAAGCCACTGAACCGTAAGTAGTAAGGCCCACTCCTAAACCCATTCCCACTCGCTCGCTGTATTTGGACTGTTCACCGCACAATCGCCTCTGTTCGTCACCAGATACCTAACAGAGAAATAATCTAATTAGAATCAGAAATATTCATCAATTCAGTTACAATAACCTTGCTTATTGGGTCAAGAATTTCAACTATCAGTAACAGCTTTAAGGAGACGCTTTTCTTTAGTACGGTTGAATAAATTAAATTGAAATCTTATCAGAATAAATAATAATTATTATTGAATTATTAACTTACCTGACTAACAGAACTAGAAGCACGTCGAGAACCAGTATCAGAAAGAGCACCAGTTCCACTCTGTCTTCCTGCTATTGATGCTCTATATGGAGATACGCTTCGACCTCGACCTATAAATACAATAAAATAATAACTATTTTCCATTGACATAGATAATACTATATTAGATTTTTTCGTATGTAGGAAGTATCTTTACCAGGAGTTTGACTGTCTTCACTAGCTCGTCTTTCTTTTGATACCAATGGTTCTTGAAATGTTAAAGTCAAGCTGCCTCTAGGACTAATTCTTGCCGCTTCACATTCACCTGTCACGAGACTACCTCTTGTGCTTCTTTCAGAAGGCGCAATGCTTCCTCTAGGACTTCTTTGGGAGTCAGGAATCAATGAGCCCCTTGGACTTCTATTCATACCCTCTAGACCATCTTTTGGTTTTAGTGGAGCGTCTGGACCTATACTACCTCTTGGACTAGTTCGAGGACTAGGACCTAGTTCTTTCTGGTTTCGAGCCGTATCAACTTGTATACTTGCTACTGAATGTCTTGGACTTCTGCCTATATCAGGTACAAGAGAATTCCTGGGCTGGCACCAAGATGTACCCTCTGGCACCAAGCTTCTTCTTGGACTCCTAGCAGTTACATCAGGAGTGATGCTATTTCTAGGACTTCTGTTAAAATCTTGGGGATTCAGACTTAATCTTGACCCATACGTCATATCGACACAAAGGTTATTTCTCGAAGGTGCTAAACTGTTTCTTGTTTGTAAAACTGTATCTGGACATATAGAATTCCTGGTTGACCTGATTTCAGGTACGAGTGAGTGACGTGGACTGCGATGATAAGCATCTAATGCAGAATCCGGAGCAAGACTTACTCTCGGACTTCGTTGTGGTATAGGTTCAAGTTCTTCATCAGTCTCTGCCGTTGCTAAAGATGCTCTTCTCGAAGGTTGTGCTGAAGACCTCGGTGATCTTGTTTGAGGTGAAGTAGCGGCACTTCTAGAGGCTCTGCGACGCCTTGACGAAGATGACGTTCTATTAAGCATTATGATAATATTTCTTTACATCACCAGTTTAACAGAAGATATTTTCAAATTTTTTTGATTAATTAGCTTTTCTTCTGTCACTATCTGAAAAGAAAAAAATATTGAATTATAAAAATATTACGCACTAATGCCAACATTAAAGTTTAAGGGAGGAGTACTCTTTCCACTCGTAGGCAAATTTATAACAAAACTTCGTAAGCCGATTTTGAAACCGCAATTCAAACTTCTTTGTTTACACGCGGACACCATAAATCTAAAGATTACTCGCAGAAACTCGATCTTGAGGCAATTGGAGTTAATTTATTGTAAAGTCTTTGGGATCGTGCAAAATATTACAAGCGTTTGACTTCGTCGATTTGTCAACTTGAAAGGAAAATTCTCGCTGACATTGAAATTATTTTAAGTTAGTACAATTACTCATCAGAATGAAGGAAATCACATGAAAGCCTAAAAACGGAGAAAATCTTGAAAGATTTTATTTTCAAAGAAAGTAATTTGTTATCAACTCGATTATGCTTGCCTCCGACATTCCCGCTCAATTTCTGATTCAAAAATATTACAAAATTCATTTTAATTATTCATTTTAATCATATGTTAATTAAATAATATTTGGAAAATAAAATTCCCCATCATTAATTGTCGTCTATCTAACTTCATTTTCATAATTCCATAAACTGAGCCTGGAGTCACAGAGACATTGCCTACCCTGACAATTTACATGAGTTATTTCGATATCTAGGTTTAATAAACAATTTAAAATTAAACAACAATTCTTTAAAAATAGCACCATCTACCATCCTCGTTCTTCCGTCCTTCGTCTGTTTATAATCGTATTTTGTATTTTTACATTATTCTAATTTATTTGTAGCAATCATGCCATCTATTGATAAAAAATACACGCCATATAACTTATCACATGTTTACTTCACCTATTACATGAAATAATCTTTTAAATGTGTGCTATTTTATACTCGAAAATTAAGTTTGTGTGCGTGTTTCGCAAACATTGCCCACATCAACGACATTACAGTTACACTAAAATTGTGTTTTGTGTTATTCGTTATTGCTTTGTTCATGGTTCATTTATTTATACTTGATTCAAAATAAAACTCCATATTCGTTTTTTTGTACAACAAAATTTGTTGTTCTAAGGGTTATTTTCAAAAATTCTATTTATTATAATTATAATAATTATATTTCTTACAATTCGTATTTGAAGTGAAGTATCGGTTTATAATAGATAATTTCGGCTGTATTTTAAAGAATGAAAAGCTGTGAAATTTGTGTTGACAGTGTATCTACTAAAACTAAAACAAGCCGCGTTTTCGAAATTTTCATATATATAAAATTACAGACTGTGGCTATAGGCAGGTGTGGCCTGTAGCCACTGTGACTTGAAATACTAAATATTATGAATCATTTAACTGGCTAATGGGTTGTGCACACCAATAGTTTATTTTGTTTTCTCATGGTGACTGCAATAACAAAAAACCAACATGATACATAAATGAAACATGTGAGAAGAGTCAAGTTGGATTATCTATATATATAAAAGGCGAAGTATGTATGTATGTAGGTATGTATGTATGTATGTATGTTCCTTATGGACTCCGAAACGGCTGGACCGATTTCGATGAAATTTTCAGGAAATCCTCAGATTGGCATAGCGGATGATCGTGTAAAGTTTAGTAGCGATCGAATCAGTAGAATTTTTTTTTTGTTTTTTTTTTTGCAGTTTCAAAATAATTATAAAAACTGTTTAATTTATTTTAACTTCAACTAACGCCCAGTGAAACGGGCCGGGTTTGCTAGTGTTATAATAAAACCAAACTTTCACACAAAGTAAAAAAAGTACTTACATGGTTTTTTTTCTATAGTTGTAGGTATTATTATTGTTTTTTGTTCTGTGTATCGCATAGCATGTATATTTTGTTTTATATTTCAGGTTTATTTTACTTTATAATAATGATATATTACACAGTTCAGTTATTATATAGGGTGTATATGAAAACGGGTGTATATAAAATGTAGCCGTTTAAGAGTTATGACCATTTAAATTTACAGGTGTTAACACCATTATTTCTCGTAGAAGTTGCTGGAACGTGTAAAGTTACAGATTTTAAATCGAATATATTTTTTTATTTTGTAATAATTTCAACCGTTATTGAAATAAAGCATAAAAACCAACTTCAATAATAATGCATATGCTCCTTAACAATTATTTACAAATCGCTACGATCATGAACTCTAATTTTTTTTAAATACATTATTTCCACATACACAGGAATATCAACCTTATCTTTACATAAATAAAGGAGATTTCTGTGGATTTGTAAAATATTGTATAAATTAAATTTCGGTGTCGGAAATAAACAACTTGTCGTGTTAAGGGGAAGCACAACTGAAGTAAATTGTGATTTGACCTGTATCATTGTTTTTATTATACAATAATACTAATTGAAGCGTAATCAAGATGCATTCTCGGTATACTATAGCATGTTCAAGAAGGTGTTCTGTTTTCATATACACCCTGTATATGCTGGTATTATTTGTATGGATATTAACGCATTGTTACAGATATGTAACAACCACTTTTTTAACAATAAATCATACTGTATATAAAAAAAAATAGTTATTTTTACCCTTATATACCACGATTGCGTGTAATAAAAGACTTTTTTTATTTACAAATTTGAGCTGCAAAGGGTTAACCATATTACGTGTAATAAATAAAACCACTACGAAAAATTAAAGTAACGACAACGTTCTCGCTCGTCAGTATGGTTGTCTTAGTAAGTATAATTATTAAAATACCTAGCATATCTAGGCGAAAATGTGTGAGGAGAATGATGAGATTTGAGGAAGCGAAAGAGGTAGGTATGTAAGGACCACGACGCTTGGCGCTCCGTCCTCTCTGACTACCCCGTTGGGGATACAGCGTGAAGATATGTATGTATGTAATTATTAAAATATGTAATTATTTTTTTATATATTTCTTATTTTAACTGCCTACCCTGCTGAAAAACCCTGTGCACGCCACTGAGTATATGTTTAGGTTTTGTAATCAATGCAATGTAAGTAATCTTTACATTTTTCACATTATTAAACCCCTAAACAAAGACACATGAAATGTCTGAAGCATAGAGTTATAAAAAAGACTAACAATATTGTTTTCACAAACATAAAACTACGAAAAACAGTTATTCCAAATGACTCGAAATAAATCTCTTGGGCGGGAATAACAATTTAACTATGCGTATTCTATTGTTACAATTAGTACTTGTTTCTCTATAGTATCATAGTGTATTGTGTTCAACAGAATAGTGGATTTGGGAGTGGTTCGTGCAAAACTAGATTGCGAAGACAATAGGCCGTCCGTCGTATAAGGCGACCTATTATGAAAGATTATATTATTACTCTTTGGACAGTCGAAAGTGATAGGCCGCTCCGTCATTTGTCGAGCTTGTGTCGTTTTGCTTTGTGATAGTTTAGTACTGAATAGATACCGATCAAATACCAATTCATTTTTAAAATTCCGTTGTCAAATTAGGAACCCTAACAGTTCAATTTTTTTGTGGAAGTGGCTTAGAGTAATAACGCTGTTAAGCGCATGAAACTGAATCAATTTACTTTGAGTTATAAAAGACTCCGGTTTCCGGACAAACAGGTGTTGATGTCATCTCACTTAAATAACAAAAAAAATGACGGGTGTACAGTGAAATAATGTCGTAACACAAAAGAAAAACAAAAAGTTTCTAATATTGCAATCCGAACTCGTATTGCATGCTACACGATACGCTGACTAAGCACACATGCATAACATTTGTTCGGTGTCGCTTCTATTCGTTATTAACCTAAATAAAAGGATTTCTTGGAACGAAAATTGTAAACTTAGAAGGTTCGGGCACATGGAAAGAATGAATGATGAAAGATTGACGAAGAAAATCTATAGAGCGAAAGTGAGTGGTAGCAGAAGCTAAGGAAGATCAAGGCTGACTTACGAAGATGAAATAGCCAGAGTTTTAGCTGACGAAAATGTCAAGAGCACCCGTATACCCAGGCGAAAATGTGTAAGGAGAATAATGAAATTCGAAGAGGCGATAAGAGTATGTGAGAACCATGAAGCTTGGCGCTCTGTGCTCCCTGAATATTCCGTTAGGGATACAACGTGAAGATATGTGAAAATGTTTCCTAAAACACAACAAAAAGTTCTGGAACTTCTAATTTTAACCTTTTTGTCATTGAAACATGGAATACATATAATGGAGCTATAGAGTTAATAATGTTATCTACAATTCTCAATAATATTTAAAATTGACGGTTTTCTCTATAAATGAAGACAACTTTTGATATAAATCACGTCTTCTTTAAAATTACAGGGTTTTACTATAAAAAAATGATAAACTTCAAAATTTTCACAATACAATTTTGGTTACTACTTCAATCACTGAAACTTTAATGTGGTGTTACGGTGATCATAAATGCTTGTGATCATAAATCGTGGGAACAAATGCAGGCTAAGTTTTAGATTGTTTCACATTGGGTAAAATTTTGCAAATTTTTTGTACTTTATAAAAATACGTTGATATATTTATAACACTTTTTGAATAGGTTAGGTTAGGTTTCTTTTACCACAATTCGCGAGATGAGCGAGCGAAGCAAGCGTGCCGCGGCAGCGGCCGGCGAAGCGTCAGATCGGTATTCGCTTTATATAATGGAGCAGTATTGAAACAGGAGACCGCACTCTAAAAAGATAGTTGTTTTTTGTTTGTTTTAGAAATGTTATTTTTCATAGCACAATCTATTATTTTAAATGATTGCTTGTCTTTTTATTGGCAATAATTATTTTATAGCGTCTTAAAATTTTATAAAGCTAATATCTTTTTGATGAAGGAATAACATTTTATTGTTCAACATTATATTTTTTATTAACAATTCATAACAATTTTGTCTATATGTTCACCAATTTTGAACTGCCATTAAACGCATCCCTTAAAACATTTGCTTTGACCTACCTACCTACCTACTTAAACTTTCTAGACAAACATTCTTAAAAAGTCACCGAATACCGTTATTTTCAACAAAAAAATACAATAAACAATGAAACAAATAAATATGGTTTGCAATGTAGTAAAATTCACTAAACTTCTGCGGTATCCTGTGTTAATCATGCCCCACTCTTTGCCAATTTAGGGTTCCACGGCTCAAAGAGAAAAACATAACTTTTATGAAATAACTTCGGCTTCTCTCCGACCGTCCGTCTGCCAGTCGGTACTCTCATAAGCTGTGTCCCGTAAACTTGTTTTGCATAGATACGACATCTTGTTAACTCATATATACGTAGAAGAAATAAAGAAGAGGCAAATCGCTTACTCGACTTATCTACTCGACATTATTTTTATAAATTCATAATAATGTCGAAGACAATTTTTGTGTTCTTTTTACATTGTAAATATAAATTATTCTTTTATATTTTTTTAATTCTTTCATGTTCTTTAGAGACACAGGGAACAATCAACGTTATTGGTATTACTAAAAAGAAAATTCTCATAAAGTTTTTCTTATAACACATTCGCCTTATGTCCGGTTTATTAATACTTAGTGAACTTCTAAAAAAGATTAGAGGACCGCTTAAGCTGATTTTGCGTTTCACAAAACCTTTGGAGCCCCTATGCAGTAAAAAGATCAGCTTTTAGAAACTTGATCTGTAAGCCCCTATCGTTATTAACAGTTCCCGAAGAATTTCATACAGCCGTGATTAAGAAATATATAATATATAATGTTTCTTTTTTATTCATTCGTAAATTAAAAGATTAATTACAAAATACAAAATAAAATGTTTATAGTATGAAAAGGCAAAGTAATATGTATTCTACACCTAAAACAATAATATCTGTTTTATCAATAAACTTTTTGAAACGAATAGTCACTATCGAACCAATATAACGTCACATAACTATTGCCCAATTTCAACAACGCTAAGTTATCGCAGAACTTCCAACTAGATTGTTTTCATGGTGACTATTCGTTTCCAAAAGTTTATCAGTAAACAAATACTATAGTTTTACTTTTATGTTTCTAATAATATAATAAACTATTCTTCGTATTGACACTGTATCCCCAACCAGGTAGTCAGAGAGGACGGAGCGCCAAGCGTCGCTGCCCTTACATACTTCTTTCGCTTTTTCAAATCTCATCATTCTCCTCACACATTTTCGCCTTGGTATGCCAGTGCTTTTGACATTTCCTTCGACTAAAACTCTGGCTATTTGATCTTCATAAGTCAGCCTTGATCTTCTTTGGCATCTTTTACCACTCACTTTCGCTCTGTAGATTTTCTTCGTCAGTCTTTCATTATTCGTTCTTTCTGTGTCCGAACCATCTAAGCATTCCTTTCTTCATTTTTACAATAACACTGTCGTGCAACCCGTGCAACTAAGTGTCTCTTCATTGTTTATTTTGTCCGCAAGAGTGCCACCGCAGATATTTCTAAAAGATCACATTTCTACTGAATTTATCTTTTTTTTATCTTACTTTCATTTGATTTCGGACATGTCCAGGCTTCACTACTGTACACTAAAGTTGGAACCAACACCACATTTTGTATGGCCATTTTGGCTGCTCTGCGAACATTCTTCAACATCTTCGCTCGTCACTTTCAACCTATCGCCAAACTTACCGGATACTAAGTCTTTCATATTAATTCCTGGTGATAGCATCTTACAGTTTCCACATATTGATGTGACTATCCGCTGCAGGTTTGGACGCTATGCGACATCGCCACGGTGTAAACAGACCCCTTATTCTAGTTACCACTAGAAAGTGGTCCATTGCCAGATGGGCTTCTCTGTATGCTCTCGTGTCCATAACCTGCTTTTTGAGCCGGCTATCCACCAGGGATAATTTAATCATACTTTTTTCATTATTCCTTTCCTTCGTGTCCTGATTCCCTATGTACTTAAACAAGGTATTAGCAATAAAAAGATCCTTTTCCATACAAACTTCTAACACAATCCTACCAGCATTATGCACGCTCTTATCTTCGTACTTGCCTAAGACAGACTCATAATCCTGTTCGAGCTATCCCGACCCATCCATTCATGTCTCCATACACTATAATTATCTCATTCTTTTCAACCGTCTCTAGAACATCTCTAACATTATTTCAAAACTGCTCCAGCTCACCCAAACCGACAGATGCCCCAGCGTCCACTGGCGCATACACCACCAATACAAAAATCCTCCTCAACCCTGTCTTGGGATGCACCCAGAGCAGTCTCGGGTTTACACATTTATACTCAGTTACACAATTAACCAAACGAGAGGACAGTAAGACGTCTACCCTTACGCTTTGTTTCACTCAAACATAACACATCCAATTTTATTTCTTCCATAATATCTACCACTTCATTCATCTTCTCTTCAATCCCACCTCTCACATTCCACGCAGTTATTCTGCACTCCTCCCTCCACTTCCCTCCGCTAGTTGCACAGCGTGTTAGGTCGCGATCCCCAACGCCGGACTGCACTCTGCTCAAACCAGCGGGAACGAAACGGTTGCCCTATCATTGTCGTTGTTCCGCATGATGTGCATAAGACAGAAATTGCAGCCCTGAACAGGGCTGGCAGTACGCTTCCTCAATTGACCCCCAAACTTTAACTTTTGTCAAAACTAACACTCAAAACTGTCGGATAGTGCTATGGATGCGAAAATTGAGTTTCTAAAAGAGGATCTTTTAACTACATGGGGGCTACTACAAAGGTTTCGTGAAATGCAAAATCATCGTTGCGTAGGTATGATATTAGTAGGGAACCCCTAGCTTGGTAAAAAACGAATATTATCTAAGAACCGGTTTAGGGGTCTCTTTAATCTGAAATCGGACATTAGACTTCTAAACCTATAAACCCCTAATTAATAAGTATAGGTTCTACCGTATATTCCTGGCTATCCCCCTCTATTCATCTCTGAAAAATAATTTCAGAACCTGTTATTTACAAGAAAAATAGAATAAAAATTATCTTTATTTATCTCTATGTACGAGTATTACACAATTTTAGAGATCGTGATTAGAAAACCATTTAATCAATATCGTACGGTGCTATCTGTGCGCTACTCGAATTTACATTTGATCATTATGTAAGCTTTATTTACCTATTACAAGTTACTACGTACCATATCTTCATAGAAACAGTATCGTATATAGAGATTTACGACACGTAAATAATGTACACAATGTACACACTTGCAGTACTTGTATAGTGGTACTGAATGATTCTCAAGTGCAAAACATACCAATAGTGCGAAGATGAAGATTAAGTTAGCGTCTCGGCAAGGCAGTAAATGGCGGTTGAGGATTTCGCACTGAGGAATAAGGAAGTGTCTTTAAATAACAATCACAACTAACAATAGTTTATAGCGCAACTGAATCTTCACGCCGACTATAAAATCAACAGCTGATTGTAAGGAAAAGCTTTGTAAACTTGTATATGGACTCAAAAGTAAATCTACTACCCTGACTACCCCTTAAGGATACAGCGTGAAGATAGGTATGTATGTATGAAAATAAATCTATACTTATGAAGCCCTTAGTAAAAAGAATTTTTCGAAAATCGGCTAAATGGGTGTAGGGTGTCTAACATTTTAATGAAATACATACATACATACATATTTTCACGTTGTATCCCTAACGAGGTAGTCAGAGAGGTTGAAGCGCCAAGCTTCGCAGTCTTTACATATTTCTTTCACTTCCTCAAATCTCATCATTCTTCTCACACATTTTCGTCTAGGTGTGCGGGTACTTTTGACATTTCTGTTAGCAAACACTCTGGTTATTCGTTCTTTGTAAGTCGGCCTTGGCTTCTGCTACCACTCACTTTCGCTCTGTAGATTTTCTTCGGCAGCCTTTCATCATTCATTCTTTCCATGTGCCCGAATCATCTAAGCTTTATTTTCTTCAATTTTGTAATAGCACTGTCGTGCAATCCTGTCAAACTGCGTATTTCTTTATTGCTTACTTTATTTATTGAAACAAATCAGTGTATACATATACTATTATTAATATTTACTACTTAATATTTACAGACTTAAAACTAAATATTATCTTAAATAATAAACTTCCTCTTAGCTGCTTAGAAAGCTGTCATTGCTTAGCGATCCCAGCAGACTGACAGTATTACCTCTTTGAATAGCCATACTGATTCGTTGGCGGAAGAAGCTGTCAGCGCTAATGTCTCCCAAGCGTCAACCAGTCGCTTACAAATATCAGAAACCAGTCAATGAGCCTCGGGGCTCCAGGTCCCAAAGTTTCAACTACAAAGGGTGTAAATATGAAACTCTCAGAGACAATCGATGTCTAATAAGCTACAAAATTGTACTGGGGTATTTTTAAAGGAAACTGTAAAAGGTATGGAAGACTCCCTGCTATCTTGATTTTTGTGTACATTACTTAAAAAGTTTTGATTCGTAATCGTAATCGTAATAATGGCAACTGATGTTGTGATCTACATTTGTTCCATTTGCCTCAATCACAGCAGACAAAAATCTGCATTATATCTTCCAATCCTCAGCTATTATTGATTTAATTGACGTAGCTATTAATTTAAAAAAAATTGAAGAAAAATTGAACGTTATGCTTACGTAATCATTCGCAGTGACCTTTCTGTCTCTTTCTATTACATACGAGTGTGTGTGAGTACGAGTATTGAGTTTAGAGCAGACGAGCAGCGTGCGCGGTCGTCTGTATAACCTCATTTTACTACACACAAGGACATTTAAAGTTAAAACTTTTTTTTTTAAATCAAAAGTCAGTTTTATTGTCTCATTATTGCAATTAAGTTTTGAGAAATGGAAACTGCAGCTAAGGAACTTCGTTCCTGACAGGGATTTCCCGACCGCACAAGTTTTTTTTTTAGAGTATAAGTATTAGATTATAAGTATTAGAAACAAAAATCTAGTAAATCGAACCTAGATAGTAAAATTATGCAAAATTATTATGAAGACTAACTTCCTGTACATAGATTTTAAGGCAGTAAGTCATGAAACTAATACTTCATACTATTCTACCTTCGTTCATTAACTGTCACTCGGGCATAAAAGGCTAAAAAAGGAGTTTTGCTATATATATGCCGATTTATTTGTTATCTGTGGCAAGGTTGTGGGCAACTTAAGTTTCTAACCCTACGAAATAAGTGTAGCACTAGTATATGTAAGTCAAAGTCAAATCAATGTATTCAAGTAAACTCAAATGAAAGGTATTTTTGAACGTCAAATCTACTTTAGTTCGGTTCGAAAAGAAAACCTGGATACTGAGAAGAACCGACAAGAAACTCAGTCAGGTATCATTTTTTCAACATCATTCTACAATAGTTATTTAATAGTTAGTTAATACAATATCCATAAATCCAGTAAATGCATGTGCAGAGAGGATCATTTCCAGTCTATTGTTGTGTCATCCGCCAAGGTCCTATTCTGTCCGCTAATATCTATGTCTTTTCTGTTTACTTTAAATAATAATGATGTGTCATCAGCAAATAATATTATTTTACATAGGTCTTTAAGCATAAATGGAAGATCATTAATGTAAACCAAAAAAAGGAACGGTCCCAAAATTGATTTTTGGGGAACGCCCATCTTTAATTTAGAACCGACAGATGTAACCCCATTTACACTCACTTTTTGTTCTCGGTCAGCCAGATATGAAATCACGAGATCGAGAACTTTATCACGTATTCCATAGTATTTCAGCTTGTAAATTAAAGTTTTGTGACAAACACAATCAAAAGCCTTGGAAAGATCACAAAACACGCCAATGGCACCTCGTAACCCGTGGCGGTAACTCGTGACGTCGTGATTTTTGACCAAGCTTGCTCCCACATGTGTTGACCGCCCTCTCGTAAAACCGTACTGTTGACCATGAAAAATCCTGCAATGTTAAAATGTGCCAGCATTTGGTTGAGCATTATTTTTCAACGCTGGCAATATCGACACTGGGCAGTAGTTTGTAGGATCTGACTTACAACCCGATTAAAGTATTGGTATAATTTTACTATGCTTCATCAATTCGAGAAACACACCTTGATCTACACATTTATTAAATATATTTACTAAAATCGGTGTTACTACCGGCATTATATTAGCCAGTACATGAACTGATAATCCCCACAAATCTTCACTTTTCTTTTTTTTAATTCTTTGAAAGTTTTCTCTATCTCAAATGAAGACGTGTGCCTGAACTGAAAACTAGGGAACCACTTTTCTATATTTTGGCTTAATAGTGCCCGTGCTGCATATGCTGAGGATGCTAGACCACTAGTAATGTGTACAGGTGCATTTGAAAAAAATTTAGCAAAACCATTAGCAACCTGTTTTTTATTAGTAGCGATTTTATTATTAATGTATATTGAGAGGTCTTCATTTTTCTTATTTTCTTTGCCTACTTCTGTGTTAATAGTGTTCCATATCGCTTTTACTGTGTTACTGCCTTACTAATTTTATTGGCCATATGAATTGATTTCGCGTGCTTTGATACCTTTTTAAATATTTTTGAGTAATTGTGGACATAGCTATGAAAGTTTTCATTCGATGTGTATGATTTTTCGTCATACAACTCATAAAGTCTGTCCCTACTTTTTCTAATACCTTTTTTCGCCCAATCAGATAAATGTAACTTGTTGTCAGTAATTATTTTTTTCTTCTTTGGGCACTTTTTATTAAACATGCCGGTTAAATTTTGCAAAAAAACTCTTATACATAATATTCATATCGCCAACAGAGGGAACGATGTTTGCTAAATTTGTTGCTTCGTTAGTAAAACGTTTTAACTGATTCCCGCCTAATGGTCTAAACTCAATTGAAGGCTCCACAGGAAAAACAATGAATGTCAAAAAATTACTAGTCAGAGAAAAACAACTTTTTATAGTTTGAAAGTCTGTATTTCTTTCATTTTATGCTCTTTTATATAAATGTTGAAACAACTTATTACTACATAAATATATTCTTTGACTTTACTTAAAAATATGATTTAATGTTATATTTTTGTAATTATTACAAAAAGTCGGAAATTAGAGTCTAAATTCCATAGCATAAACAACCTAAGTCATTGACATTCCTGGTTTTTGCATTACAATGACCTTCATTATTAAGTCAATTTTTAAACTGACTTAAAATTAATTAACATGTATTCAAACAACCACCTGTTTATATTTATTATAATGTCAGCAATTCCTTTAAACTTGATTTTTCTAGGCTTTTGTATCAAATTGGTATCATGTGGTATCACTTATTTTTTTGGGTCTATTTTGACGTTAGAAAGAATAATTGAAGAAGTGAAGTCTTCAATTATTCTTTCTAATTTATTTTTCATGCAATCTATTTTATTTAATTGAGATTTATGATCTGCTCGAATACCACTAATAATTTTGTGCTCTCTAATCCTGCTCTTATTCATAAAAACATCAATGCACGTCGCCGAATGGTATGTAACCTTGGTCGGTTCATCAAAAATGTGCACAAGATCAAATGAAAGAAAGAGTGAAATTAGCTTCTCCCTTTCCTTAGAGCTATTTCTTATGTCCATATTGAAGTCACCACATGCTATGATTGATTTGTTACATTTCTTAGCATGGTAAGAGTCTCCTCTACAGAAATTAGAAATTGAGAATAATCGGATGAGGGAGATCTGTAAACATATAAGAATATGTACTGATCCGTCTCCGCCCACGACATTTCACATACACTTTCAATCGATTGAGCAACTATGTCTGCGATTTTATATTTTGAGAGAATTTTTAACCAAAATCATACTACTGCCGCCATCTGTCGACGCTCTATTGAACACACTGGCCACCTTAAAATTATTTACATTAAAAGACATTTTATCAGCCCTCAACCACGTCTCGGTGAGGCACAAGATATCTATATTATATTTGTCTACTAATAATTCGGTATCTAATATTTTGCCTAACACTATATATAATAAGTATTTATATATTCAATTTATAAGACAAGTCAACTAAGAAAATCGCGTTTCCTCAACTGACGCGTATCGCGTATCATCTTGACTCCTTTATCCGTTAATCCATCTAGGTCGTCTGAACTGTATATTATATCCCTGTACCTATAGATTAAATTACCTTTGACGACACGATTGGAGTTTGGATGATCTCGTCGATTTTACATCATGCACAAATTTGAGAGCAAGGTCGATAAAATTTACTTCGTTCTACATCAGCAGCAAATAGAGTTATAACTATTATATCTTTGTTAATACATATACTCTTCTTATATTATGAAATGCCACTTTTAAAGTTCCGTAACCCTACACCATGAAAAATATCGGAAAAAGATTGATGTACTGGAGATATTGTGCTGTAGGAGCTTGCTGAGAATAAAATGGACTGCTCACCGCACTGACGTTTCCATCCCGAAAGAACTTCGCAATAAACAAAGACTGTACAAGCGTGAATCCTTAAGATGTTTGGACATATCATTAACTGTGAAAGCTCAATGGAACGACTACTAGTACACGGAAGAGTGGAAGGTCGACGTTCTTGCAGCCGATCACTTACAAAATGGATAGACCTTATTAAATCGTCTACGAAATGTACCTAATGAAATCGTCTACGACGTTTGTACCTCATTAAGTCGTCTACAAAGGGCACTGCGTGTACATTCTATACACGCACAAATAGAGAGAGATGGAGAAGTCTCGCAAAAGTATCAAACAACTTATCAGACGATCCATGACCACGACCACTCCGCCAGAAGTGTACGACTAAGAAGAAGAATCTTAAATCCTAAAACCAAAACCCCTTATGGTTTCGTCATATTTGTCCATTTATCTGTCTGTCTATCCGTCCGTATATCACAGTCGATTTATTCCATCATCCGTACATCACTTACTTCCTATCCTCTAATGCCCTTTATAGTTTCGTCACGCTTGTCCAATTGTCTGTATGTCACAGGTTAATTTCCCGATTTTAAGATATTTTATAACGCAACGCCAAAGTTTAAAAATGTATAAAATTAAGTGTTTTGAATTAAAGAAGAATGATTACCGGTTTGTTCAATTTGGGAAACGAACTGTTTTATGGTATATTGGGATCTAGTTGTTACTGAATAACTACTCTAAACATTAGACTAGTTTGAAATATGTCGACTAAAGTAAATCAAGCCTAATTTAATTGTACAGATATTTTACTTTTCAAAGAAACATCATTATGTATGTATACGATTCTTTCTAAGCTAATCATATCATAATTTTGTTTACATTTGAAATACCTATTTGTTCACATGACTGAATAATTAAATCTTGAAATACGTCAAAACGTTAATTTATATTCGTTTGCTGTTACTTAAATGTGATTAATTTTACATGTTCTATTCCACTGACGATATTAATTCAATTAGTTATTACCGTTATCTCAGTAATGTTAATTTAACGTCGCGTCGCTCAAATACACTCAGTAGTAGTATAGAAGAGTATTACTTATTATTACATTATTATTACAGTATAGAAGATATATTAATTTATTTAAATATTTATTAGGTTACATTTGTTTTCTTTCTGGGCGTCCGAAGCGTATTAATAGTTTGGTATCTTCGTGTTTCGAAAAGAATTTAAACCATTGATCTGTATCAAAACCTATATCTGAAATGATGTCTAATCTTAATTGAATTATCTATAAGACTTCCATTTTATTTTTCATGTAAATTTTAAGTAGATAATACTCAGTGTTATTTGAAATTAGCTGTTACCGTCGGCTTCGTCCGCGTGAAATTAAAAAAAAGTAGCTTATGTCCTTCCTCAGAGCTTAATTTAATACTCTCATCCTAAACTTCATTAAAATCGGTCCAGTGGTTTAACCGCGAAAACGTAACAGACAAACAAACAGACACTTTCATATTTATAATATTAGTATGGAAGTACTGATAGTAAATATGAAAGTAGGTAATACTTTGTATTCTTCGAAATTAGATGTAGCCCGCGACTTTGTCCACATAGAATCAAGAAAAGTAGCTTATGTCCTTCCCCAAGACTTATTCTATTACCATTCTAAATTTGATCTAAATCAGCATATTTAGTAACAAACAAATAGTGGTACTTTCGCATTATAATATTAATAAGTTTGGATTTTTTAAATTCTAACTAGTAGTTTCAGACATAATAAAGGGAAGGAAAGAATCGTCAAAAGAAGTTCGAGTATTTAATTTGTTAGTTTTTTTATCTGTTATACAATTTAAAATATTAACTGGTACGAAATGCAAATGACAATACCTAATTTCAAATTGGTACCTACGTCACGTGGTTCCTGAGAAACTCGACTATTGCAGATAGACAGACAACAGACTGTTAGCGGTCTTATGAGAGCTCCGTCTTTCTTTCTGCGGTACGGAACCTAAAAAAATATACCTACCTAACAGATAAAAAAAAATTATAATATATGGGCAAATATTAGATCTCTTGCGAGTTAAAAAAATGCATTTGTAATATTATTTAAATTGAATACCAATTAAAAATAAATAAAACTTGACCAAATCTGTAAGTAAGCTAGAATTTATTCGGTCATATGGAAACAGTCACACCGCACCCGCAAATATCAAAGATAAGTATCTAAGTGGAAAAATAAAGGCGTCGTGTAGCAAACCATCACCCATGACTTGACGTGTCATCGTTTTCAGCGTGAAATCAAATAACCAATAACGTACGGTTTAATGGATGTAACGATCGAATGTGCCTTTACTACGCAGTTATATATTAAGACTAGTTCAGCCCGCAACTTTGCTCGCATGGAATTCGTAATGTTATATGTTTTTTTTTCCAGCTCACATAGATATACCCCAAAATGCTTTGCTATCACTGACGTCCCTCACTGAGCCAAACTTCATAACTTTACACCATATTCCATTGTAGGTTAGATAAAGTATCAAGTTATGATAAAGCCACTGCCGGTCCATATCTGCTAATTTGTTGTCGTAGACAACGAACGTGTAATATGTGAGAGCACAAACATAAACACATAAATGCATACACTGTCTATATACATGTTATTTAAAGCACAGGAGCGTAACGTGTCCGCGCAGACACGCATTGGTGGCGGAAGCATCAGCATTGTCGAAAAGAATGCTTGTCAGTTCAGACAGTTTATGCGGTAGATATAAACCACAGATTTACCACCAATAGATATGGCTTTTCACACATCACGAATCCTTAGACTGAAACAAGTATATGGCATAAGCCCGTAATAGAAAGAGATAGAAATACACATATTTTATCTTTATCGGTATGCTCAATGTTTTAACTGTTAATCTGTTGCATATAACAGACATAAGAACCAAACAAATCTTTGTTTGTTAGTACTTTTAAGTTTTTTAATTATTTTTGAACTTTGCAAGAGAAAAATTTATTTAATAATATTTGTTTGTTATTATATAAGATATAATCTCTTTTGTGGTAATAGTAGAACGCAATATTTTAGGCTGCAAAGGTCGGTATGTCAAACATAGGTTGTCAAAGCGAGAAAGATTATAGTGGCCACATTATTTAACAGTAAATATGCGATGATGTGAACACATCCATGTACCGACATAGTCAGTGTTGCTATGGATACCCTACAGAAACTAAAGTATCAACTATATGAGCTTTATAAACTTTTAAACTTTCGCATTGCATTATAAAATGTATCAAAAACGGGAAATTTAACGCGATTACTTTTTTATTTTGGCTTGACGTTTCGACCGAGTTGCGTCGCGTTAAATTTCTCGTTTTAGATACATTTTATATGAGCTTTATCTATCACGGTATGTGTTGCACACGTTACGTGCTCTGCTGGTAGATGTGAAAACATATGTCTCTGCCATGTCTGACGCGTTAGGTGCTGGACACCCTACGTATCCGTAGATAAAATATGATTTGACATATAAGCTATTTTCAGTTTGGCTATCCATCATGCGATTTGTAATTTAAATTCCAAATTTAATATTTGGTACCTTGACGACGGAACAATAGGAGGTAAAGCTATTACTGTTTTAGAAGACATTAAAACCCTCATTCAAAGGTTTAAAGATATTGGCTTAGAATTAAATTTTTCTAAATGTGAACTCTTTGTTTCCGATTCTGTTCCAATTATTACAAAAAGTGAAATAATTAATAAATTTAACAATCTGGCACCAAATATTAAAGTCTTGTCGAAAGAATCGCTGTACCTCCTAGGTGCTCCCGTTTTAGATGACTCTATACCCTGCTTTATCAATGATCAAATACAAAAATTTAGCCAGTCTTCAGACAAACTTTTGAAAATTAATTCTCACATGGCTCCCCCCATTGTCCGCTTTTGCCTTTTTGTTCCAAAATTTACATATGCTCTTCGCTGTTCTCAGCTTTTTAAATTTCAAACGCTTTTAAAGTCTGTAGACAATATTCTAAAAAATACATTATCTAAAATATTAAATTGCTCCTTTGTTGATGACAGGGTCTGGAATCAAGCCTCGCTTCCCATCTGTTATGGAGGCCTGGGCATACGCAAAATCTCGAGTGTGTCACTGCCAGCTTTTCTTTCGTCAGCCTACAGCACGGAAAACCTTTTTCTATCTGTTATTGGCCCTTCCTTAGGATCGGTTGAGGTGCCGTGCTTGACTGATGCTCGAAATGCTTGGTTAAGTGTTTGTCCGAGTACTAACCTGCCTACCTCGACCTTTTCTCAGAAACACTGGGATGAGCCTCTATGCAAAAATCTTCATTTACAACTTTTAGATTCTTGTAGTACCGAAAAAGATCGGTCTCGCCTCCTAGCTGTTTCTGAGAAGGAGTCAGGACACTGGTTGAAGGTAATACCTTCAAAAAACTTAGGAACCTTAATCGACAATACCACGCTTTCTCTCATAGTATCCCTTCGTCTGGGGGCCAGGACTAACCTTCCTCACCTTTGCCGCTGTGGTGATCTCGTCGATGTACTAGGTCACCACGATTTATCCTGTTTACGTAGTGCGGGTCGCATGTCACGACATGCTGCCTTGAATGACGTCATTCGGCGGGCTCTTGTCGCCGCGGGCGTTCCTGCAGTCTTAGAGCCTGTAGGTATTGCGCGCAGCGACGGCAGGAGACGCTCATTCCTTGGAAACTTGGAAGATCGCTGGTGTGGGATGCCACTTGTGTCGATACACTTGCTGTTTCCCATGTGCCGGCGACTTCCAAGTCAGCAGGTGCCGCGGCCAGCGCTGCCGAGAACTTGAAGCGGCGTAAGTATGCGACTCTCTCTGAGAGTTTCATATTTAGGCCCTTTGCAGTCGAAACTTTGGGTCCCTGGGGCCCCGAAGCCCATCGACTGGTTTCTGATATTTGTAAGAGACTGGTCGAGGCTTCGGGAGACCGCCGGGCTGGCAGCTTCTTCCGCCAACGAATCAGTTTGGCTATTCAAAGAGGCAATGCTGCCAATCTGCTGGGTACCTTGAGCAATGGCAGCTTTCTTAGCGGCATTTTTGAGGAAGTTTATTATTTAAGATAATGTGTAGTTTTAAGTTTGTAAATATTAACATATGTATGTACTTTTTGTTAATGTAAATAAAGAAGTAAAAAAAATATCATACTTTAGTACTGTAACGGGTTTACTTGAAAAATTTAATGTGATGATACGGTGTAATAGATGTAATAGACAACATAGTTTTCAGATCAAGTGTTTCTGACGTTTTCCTCAAAGAAATCTACTTAACATAACATAACATATCTTCACGCTGTATCCCCAACGGGGTAGTCAGAGAGGACGGAGCGCCAGGAGTCGCGATCCTTACACACCTCTTTCGCTTCCTCAAAACTCATCATTCTCTACACACATTTTCGCCTAGGTATGCGAGTGCTTTTGACATTTCCGTCTGCTAACACTCTGGCCATTTGATCTTCATAAGTCTACTTAAATCTACTTATGTCTTATTAAGTTAAGTACTACTTAGGTTTCGTAAAGAAAATGTTCTTTTAAAATATCCGGTACGTCACTTGGGACATCATTTATTCTACTGTCAAATGATGAACGTTTTTACAAACAATTTCCGAAATTGATGAAGGGGAGGAGTCTTTATTAATAACGACTTTGACTGTACGCTAAATTAAATTTCTTTATAAGTCACTTTTAACATCTTTTACACTTCAGATTTATCCGGTAAGCTTTAAGTACGTATATTGCGTACATATTAACCAACACCCGTTAATTCAAACTCCTATAATATCTTGTTTCTACGGAGGTAATAAACAACATTGCCTGCTTTTCATTTATCACTGAATTTACATTTTGATCTATCCACACACATGTGAAATAGTGACGTCACACATTGATCTTACAATCATTTTACAAGCTTTTATTCTATCGATTTGATAGTACGTGTGGGTCAAATGCATTCCGAGTTTTAAACGATAGATAGAGCTGAAATTTTTCACACACTTGTGGTCGGTAACAATAGAATCTACTTTGTAATACCTTGTTTTTAAAAAAAATTTTTTTTCATATTTATTTATATTATTATATTTGTATGTATTTATTTAAGAGTTAGTATTTAATAATATAATTATACTAGCTCTGTAATTGTGGATTTATTTATGTTTTATTAAGAAATAGATTGATGAAGAAACCATACGAAATAATATTTCTTAAATTCATTAAGTACACAAATAGATCGACTTCTATTATCTATGAAAAAGATATATTATATTACATTTTAAATTTTTTACCTAACATGTAATATAAGATTATACTTATTACGTAAATACATACGTATATACATATCCTCAAACTGAATCCTAACGGGGCAGTCAGAGAGGATGGAGTGCCAATCGTCGCGGCCTTTATATACGTCTTTCGCGTCCTAAAATCTCATCATTCTCCCACACACTTTCGTAAATAAAGTATATAAAGTTAATATTATTTTTATCTAAATCCGTAGCATCTCAAAATATCACGTGAAAAATACTTCTAAATGAGCTTTCATACCTCTTCCAAATACATAATTGTAAATCTGACTTTGAAGAAAAAGGAATACCTTTATAATACTTGTATTAACAAAAAATTTGCTATCAGAATTAAGAAAGTGATAAGTTTTTTAGCCATTGCTGTCCTACTGCTTTCTTTAAAAAATACATAAAATGTAGGTTTTTGAAATAACATCGTTATCCCTATAAAATTTATTTTATTTGCGTGGAAAACATATAAACTGAGATAATTGACTAAGAGCGAGCCAGACAGGCAATAACTTAGAGTTCCGTAGCATTTTCAGACAGATTACTATAGAAATTAAACCTAAAAAAATTAAAAATACTTGGGTATAAAATAATCATTACCTACATTTTTATTTTTAATTTATTAGTAAATTACAGCGTAGTAGGTATAAAGCATTCAATCCAATAATGAATTCTAGTTCAATCAAGCTTAAGTCTATTTCTCCAGATTACTACGTTTGTCGTGTTTTATTGATTTGTTTTATCATTTGTCTCCATTCTCTCAGACCAACAGCACTAGACCCTTGGAGCCTAATTGCTTTACTTAACTATTGACGAAAGTTAATATTGATTCGATATTTCATACTCGATCAGTCCATTTTTTTTACAATTTTACAATAGGAACACTGGAATTAGTGTTGCTTACTTTACTAAATGTACATTTTTAATCAATGGAAGTTGTACGGTTAGTTCTCCGGTCGACTCCGTCTTACCATGCGAACTTCGCTCATCCAAAATTTTCATGGTCATATTGTACTTATACAGGATATGATTAGACATTACTTTATTAAATGGGTTACAAACACACCGAAATTATACAAACATTTACATAACTTTAATTATTATAAACGCAAGTGGAAGTTATCTCAGAATAGCTGCCGCAATATATCCGGCGCGCGATTACGCGAGAAACAGACCGGAAATTACAAAACTGCGCCCTCACTTGGCAGCGTACTTTTGAGGCTTCTGCGTTAAACGAATCGTAGAAACACTAGTACTTACTCACAGTTTTTTACGTATATGTAGTTAATACACTTGCGGGCAGAAAAATCGATTCATTTCAATTTTAGATACAAATGTAGACATTTAAAACTAAAAATAAATCACTTACACTTGTAGTAAGTGACGCGTATTTTTAATACTGGTATTTTTATTTTCTTATAATTAGAACAGAATCTACTAACAAAACTATTATGTCTGTATTAAGTGTCACAACTTGACAACAATATTGTTAACTACTTAGAATTTGGGAGAAATATTACCACTAAAGCATAGTGAGAACATTATAATTGCGACCGTATGTAATTTTTTGCTATAAGTATAGTATAACTAATGAAATATATTCAATAATATTTTCCTACGTACTTTATAATTTCGAGGTATTGGCATCTTTTAGATAAAAGGTTACATTTCATGTTCAGACTGTTCATGTTATAAACATTATCAGTTTTAATTTATTGACAAGAAATATAAAATTATTTCCGTTGAACAGGCGCAAGATAAACGTATGTTTTTGTGCTAAAAATACAAATCCAATTAATTTTTCCCAATGAATTCGAATGTAGAAGTGCCCTAAGCTTCAAAATGAAGTAGAAAATATTTAAATATTTATATATGTATATGTAAATATATATATATATATATTTACAAAATACACTTACCTCTTGCCTTCCCGGACATGTCGTGTTTCGCTTTCTGACTATTAACAGAAAAAATGAACAAAATGTTTTAAGTTTGCACCTAAAATGAAATACACATACTGAAATAAATATAATAAAAGCAATATGTATACAGAATCTGTATACATATTACTTTTTTGTCTGTATAAATATAATAAAAGTAATACACTATCAAGAAAGTACCGGGAAAAGATCAATAATACACGAAATGTTAGTGATTCATCCAAATTTATTTTATCACCATCAAAGTATGCTCCTTCAGAAACGATACACTTACGCCAACGAATAATACCATCATCAAAACATTTTTTAAACGCTTTTTCCGGAATTGAGTTCAGTGCTCGCCGCGAATTCTCCTTTATGTCTTCTGCCGAATGAAAACGGGTGCCACGAAGTGGTAATTTGAGTTTAGGAAAAAGAAAGAAGTCGGCTGGAGCCATATCTGGTGAATAAGGTGGTTGCTCGATGGTATTTGTTCAGTTTTTGGTCAAAAATTCGTTCACAATAATGGCCTTGTGCGAAGGCGCATTATCGTGGTGCAAAATCCAAGAATTTTCTTACCACAAATCTGGCCTTTTTCGTCGAATTTGCTCTCTTAAACGCCGCATAACGCCCAAATAATATTCTTTATTTACCGTTTGACCTTCCGGCAAGAATTCCGAGTGCACAACACCGCGATATATAAAGAAAACAGTCAACATGACTTTGACTTTTGATCGACTTTGGCGTGGTTTTTTCGGTTTCGGTTCAGTTGGAAGGCGCCACTCCGAACCTTGTTGACTAGTTAGCATGTCAAACTCGTAAACCCACGTCTTGTCACCAGTAACAATGCGTTTAATGAATGTTGGATCGGAATTGACTCGTTCTAGCATGTCCTCAGCGACTCTTATGCGATTGAGTTTTTGGAGAAAATTCAGGTCTTTTGGGACTAGCCGAGCGGCAACATGTTTCATACCCAAGTGATTATTTAAAATGGTACGGATCGACTCGTGAGACACAGAAAGTTCGGCGGCTATCTTTCTCAAACTTGAATGAGGATTTTCAGTCACTATATCCTTCACTTTTGCGATGTTAATTTCAGTTGCAGACGTTGATGGCCTACCAGACCGAGGCAAATCTTCCATCACATCTCGACCGCTTTTAAACGCTTTGTACCACTCATAAGCACGTGTTTTTGATAAAGTCGATTCACCGTAAGCCTTCTGTAACATTTTCAGTGACCCCGAACACGAAATTCCATTAGCGATGCAAAATTTAAGACAAACTCTTTGTTCGATGTTTTTGTCCATTAAAAAATTCGCAATATACACTAGAATGATATAACTGAAAACAGAACTGTATTTAATCTAAATAACAGATGCAACTCAAACTCCGCGCCAAAATGGAAAACAGTTGTGCCAATCTAACAACAACAAAAAAAAACAAAAAATTGAAATTGGAACCATAAACAAATCATCCATTCCCGATACTTTCTTGACAGAATGTATGTATACAGTCTGTAGATAATAAATCAACTTTAACAACTTAGAGCCCGGTATTAAACGAAGTTGAAATTAAAACAATCAAATCTTGTTTCAAAGTTTTCCTCGTGAATTAGACATAAATACGCAAGTTTCTAATTCAGTTAGTGTGTAAATGAAATTGATAAAACCAGAGTGTACCAAACTGAAGCACCTTACTTCCAACATTATATTATAACATTAATATTTACTTGGGTGACTTTCAAAAATGCGTCGCAAATTAATATAGAAAGCATTTTAAACAAGCTTAAAATGCTTTCCTTAATTCCGTAATTATATCAGGAGTGATAAAAGCCTACTTATATAGTACTAGAGGGTACCCTGTGCACGAAATTCGATGGTACGTATAGACTTATAAACTTTTTGGCGACAATCTGCTCTGTGCGACTGTTTGATCCAATTTGATCCAAGGAGGTTACATATACCATATTAAGTGATCACAATCTATTATGAGTTTGAAATTGACAGTATTTTTGACATTGGCAGTATGAACACAAACAATGAGTTTTAACATTGGCCGTATGAACGTAAACAATAAGTGATTTATTTAATTTAATGTATTTCTAATGCATAATTATATAAAAATATTAGCTTTCTCCTGTCCTTTTTCATATAAATTTTAAGTGTACCTTTGACACTCTTCTGTCCGCTGTGTTCTTAAAAAGGGAACTACAGTTTTCGCTATAACAATATATAGATAGGTCTTCGATCACAAGTAAAAAACTAGATACACATTCAACGCTCCAAAAATGTCCGAACCAAATGTGCGCTCAAATGTGTATTTCAACGCACTTCTGTTTTAATGGTATTCGAAAACGCTAACAGCGAAATGTCAAAGTGCTCCTTCAAAAATTGCAAAAATAACAGACCTAACAAGCTAAAAAAAGACGCGAGTTCTTATTTTCGGTTAATAAATAAATAATATTATTTACATGTTTATTATTTCATTATAGTAATAACGTTACATAGCTCTTTTTTTATTAAATTCGTAATCATATTTTTAAATATTGCCTGACAATATTTGTCTTAGCCTTGTCACTTTCACATAACAAATCAAAATGATATAAGTAGCAACGCAAATAGATTATTTGAATTATATTTTATGACCGAGACTTAAGATTGCATTTTAAATATTTTATTTAACAAACTACGTTTCAATGTCACGCAAGAATCGTTTACGAGCGTTTATAACCGTATGGTTTGACAGTAAGGTTTACTTTATTTTAACACAATATTGCGGATAACACTTTACGAAATTAAAAATATATACGTCAATTCGGTCAATAATTTGTTTAAATTTTATAAGAGATTGTGAATCTAGTTCTTTATTTGTGATCGAAGAGATAGGTATATAACGCTGTCCCAGCGTATGATATAATGGAAGAAAAAATAATCTTATGATATAACTAAAGGCATATTTCTAGTAACATCCAAATAGAAAGTCTTGGCCTTGACTTGGTTTAGGATCGAACCTTGAACCTTAGGAGACAATGTACTACAAAAGTAGAGATTATTTGACTTTTTCTTATTATTGGTTTTTAGATCAAGAACTGTTGTGACTCGTTCAACGAGAAAAAGCTTTTAAAGTTAAGTTTCACACAAAGGTTCGTTGTATTTTGTGTTTATTGCATTTATACATATACACTATAGGTGACTGTACATGCGTTAAATAAAATTGCAGAGTAGATCAATCCGTACATCTAAATTATCACATAAAAATATTCTTGGAGAACTAATTTTAATCAAAATTATTCATAAATACCATTCTTGGAACTTTTGTCCGTTTGTCTGTCTCTCTGTTCATTTGTTCATCACACAAAAATGATAACATCGACTTTGTATGCTTTTACTTTGTGCATCAGACTTTAAATTACAATATATTTCATTTCTATTCGTGGTCGACTTCTCCCAGGACTTCATCATACCTACCGCGCAAAATAAGAAAATTATACAGTGACCTGCTGGAATTGTCAAACTAAACTTAATATACTTTAATGCATTATCATGTAATGAGACATAGGTATGTAAAAGTATAACATATTTTTTCTTTTTTTCCATGCCAATGTCAAGTAACTTTAAAAGTAAGTTCCATACTATGACGTGTCTGGCGGTCGTTGACTTTCACTCTATAACCCAATATTTCTTGTAAAACTTTTACGAGACACATTACGCCTATATATCAATATTATAATACATCAATATATCGAGCATATGCCAGACAAAAAAATAAACATCTGGTATACGCCCAACTTATCAGTTAAGAAGTACTAACTTCAGGAACTTAGTCTATACGTCGGGAAGTTAGATGTTTATGTCTTCTCTTTAAGAAAAGCAAACCCTAAGTGTGGTTACTTTACAAATTACTTCATTACAGTAAAATTGAAAATTGATTGAATACAAAAAAATTGGCAAGTGCCGAGAACAGGAACTTGCCAATAAATAGAGAAAAGTTTTGTAGCTCACGCATGTTTTTAAACAAGTTAGGTATCAACTGCAAATTTACAATGATGGATAGTACAAGAAAGTCTATACTAATGTTATAAAGACAGAGTGTGGATTTCGTAAGTTTGTTTATATGTGGAGAGTAATCTCTGGAAAACTGCACGTATTTAATTCTTTCACCATTACATTAAGGTACATTGTTTCAGATAGACAAAGGCTATGTACTATGTACTCGACGCGGGCGAAGACGGGACGGGCCGCTATAGAGGACAAAGGACGTGCTGAGAGTAGTAAAACTCCTGGATACGTAACATCGAGAGTGGGCAGGTATTGTCAAGGCAGGATGTAGGAGGACGACTGATTACTATGTCCTGATGACCTATGAGTGGATCAGACTGGGAAGTGACGTACGTAGGTATGAAGGAGGCAGGACGACTGATTGCTATTTCCTGACGACTTGTGAGTTGATCAGAATGGAAAGTGATCAAAGGAAATGCAGTGCGCTTACATTATCCCTACAATAATGAAGAATTTAAAGAGCATCTACCAGAAAAAGAAGTGAAAGAATTTCTAAATATTCTTTACAATAAAACGTTTACGGTTAAAAAATCGCTAAACATGACGCCCTTTTTCCAGAGACGATAAAATGAGTAGAGTAATAAACTTTTAAACCACTAACGCTCGCGATTATTTTGACGGTTCGTTAAAGTAAAAGTAAATCATAAGAAAAGTCCATTTATATTTAACGGTGTATTTCTTTTTTTTCCTATTTAAAACTTTTTGATGTTTATTAACTTCACATCTCAATAGGAATTGTCAAAATTCATTCACTGATAGAACACTGAATAAGTAATCTCTAGGTTGATAGAACACGAAAGAAATGGTGAAAACCTTGCGAAAAAGTTACCGAACCATTATAAATTTTTATACGATCTTTACGACTTATAATATTTTTAACAAAAGTATCTTGTTCGTTTTAAAAGAAAATATCCTATTTCCAATTAAAGACTTATTATCATAACTGAAGTTACCTGTAAAATGTCTTTTTGATTTTCCATCTGGAAGGACTATGATGTTGGCGTTCTACTTCTCGTATAATATTTTTCATATACACCAGGATTCATCTCGTGATAAATATTATTTATATAATGTCATTTCTATTAGCGAGTAATAAATGAAACATGTTGCAAGCTTCTAGGAACAAATTGCAATTTCTAATAAGGTTTAAATAATTAGATCTTTTTTTGCTTCTTCCACTAATGGAACTATTTTTGGGAATGTATGGGTCATAAACATAGTATACTATGGTATGGATCTCTTCTTAAGTGGTCAAAGAACATTTGCATCCTTTCTTAATGCTTCTTGTCATCTTAGATATTCCTGAAGAAGTAGTCTTTATGAATTTGATTACAACTTAAAATTTGGGAACTGAGATCAATTCAATACGAAATTATTCTTTAGTTTAATATCCATTAAGCTGCAACTTTTGGCTTTAACAATGGACAGTTTGTAAAACTGTAGGTAGGTACATCAATAGTTGTATTGCTTGGCTGGCCAATTCGTATTACATTATGTAGGTATGTGCTGTCTAATGAAGGATTAAATCTAAAGTTATTAAACAATAAAACTAACCTCGTGTATTATTAATTTCGTGTTAGCAACACCGACGAATAAACATAAAGAGGAACACTGGCGCCCTCTAGTAGAGCGTGACGGTGTTCGTGACGTCATGGAAAAGAACGACTGTCGGCTTGTTCCCCACTACTGCTCGAGATTATATAAGTCAAAGTTCGAGCGCAACACGTATCTCTGAGTCTGCTCTCGGCCGCCGTACGAGACGCACGCGTCGCTCGCTCGCTCGCTCGCCTCGCCTCTCAGTGCTCAGTGCCGTTTCCGCGCGCCCGCGTTGCGCTGCCATCGCTCTACTCGCTGCGCATCGTGCGTAGCGAATTAGTGCGTTCGTGTCGTGTCGTGTCGCGTTGCGCCTGCGCTCCGCGTAGCGCCGACCGGTTATCGCGTCGCGCCTGCGCTCCCCGTAGCGCTGACCGGGTTTTCGCGTCGCGGCCGCGCCAACTCGAATCGTTACGATTTCTCCGAGCGCCCGCGTGCGCTGCCACCGCTATACTCACTGCGCATCGTGCGTAGTGTGTTCGCGTCGCGTCGCGGCCGCGCCAACTCGTATCACTAAGTGTTAGTGTTAAGTTAGTGAAGTTTATATAAGACCTAGGTGTTAGGTACACATCTGTGCACAATAAGACAGGCACAGTACGACCAGGGCTACAAAGTAGGCACTCTCCTCCCTGCCTATCCCCGGTAGGGAGGTCCTCTCATTCAACTTGGCGGCTCTACCAGCGCCATGGACACGCTGACGGACACCCAATTCCGCGCGTTCGTAATGGCTCAACTCGAGTCATCACACTCCCATATTCGCGACCTGTGGGACCACCGGGTCTCACCCGCGCCCCGCGCCCCCACCCCCGCGTCTTACTCGGCCGTTGTTTCCGCCGCCGCTACAGTCGCGAAGCCCCCGCCGCGCGAACCAACCAAGCCGGCCCCCGTTAGCGATTCGCCCGCTTCCCCTGACCCGACGGAGGCTTCGGACTCCGAAGAGGAAATGGACATAGCGCTTCCCTCCTCTTCGGAGGACGAGGCCACTAAGAGCGCCGATTGGCGCTTAGTGGTCAAGAGGAAGCGGGCGAATTCCCCGAGGGAAGGCGACACGCCCAGCCCGCCCCCCAAAACGACGAAGGCGGCCCCTCAGGCCTCCGGAGCTCCCGCGGCCCCTCTGGCCGAACAAAAAGCGCCTGCCTCACAGGCCATCCAGGCCCCTCAGGCCGACAAAATCAAAACACCGCCGCCGGTGTTTATTCAAGAAAAAGCGTCGTGGGATAGGGTCTCTCGGGCCTTAGACGCGCGCCGCATAAAATTTGTTTCCGCCCGCAACACTGCACAGGGCATTAAGGTGCAGGTCCCCACCCCGGCTGACCATCGAGAGCTCACAGCGCTCCTACGCTCGGAGCGCATAGGTTTCCACACTTATGCGCTCCCGGAGGAGCGCCAGCTTCGCGTGGTCATCCGCGGCCTCCCCAAGGAGCTCCCGGAAGAGCTCATCCTCGGCGACCTTAAGTCGCAAAACCTCCCGGCGCGTGAAGTCCACCGCCTTTACAAGCCTCGCTCGAAGGAGGCCTTCGACCTCGTGTTGGTCGTACTCGACCTCTCCCCCGAGGGAAAGGCCGTTTTCCACATAAAATCCGTGTGTAGGATTTCCGGCCTCTCCGTAGAGGCCCCGCACAAGCGCGGCACGGTGGGTCAATGCCACCGCTGCCAATTGTACGGGCACTCGGCCCGCAACTGCTTCGCACGGCCTAGGTGCGTCAAGTGCCACGGAGACCACGGCACCCCCGAGTGCTCCCGCACGCCGGAGACGTCTGACCCTCCCGGTTGCGTACTGTGCGGAGAGCTCGGACATCCCGCGAACTATCGCGGATGCCCGAGAGCTCCGCGCCGTCGCCGCCGTGGGGGTAAGTCGCGCCGAGCCGGCGGAGCACATCATGGCCAACGCCGCGGCCCCCCTGCGCACCCAGCCCAACCTAAGGCCGCCGCCGCCCCTACCGCGACCTCCGCACCCACACGGCCCGCGCCCCCTGCGCCAGCCAAACCCGCGCCCTCCGCGCCGTCACAACTCGCGCCTTCTGCGCCGCCACAACCCGCGCCCTCCGCGCCAACTCAACCTGCGCCCTCAGCGCCGAACAAACCCGCGCCCTCAGCGTCGACTAAATCCGCGCCCGCGCGCGCTCTACCGGCCCGAGAGACCATAGCGCCGACGCCAGCACAACAACCGCGGCGTAAGGGGCCCGCGCCTCAAACGCGTCCAGCGGCGCCGGCTCCTTCAGCGCCGGCGTCCGATCTCCTCGGCGACATCCGAATGCTCGCCGACCTCGTTAAGGAAGTCAACCTTAACGAAATTAAATTAGTCGCGCGTAAAATCCGCGACTGTAGCGACGGGATGGGACGGCTCATCATACTTGCCGAACACGCGTCCCTTCTGGACAGCCTAAGCCGCTTCACGGCGCCCCCTCGTAGGTTATAAAACCGGGCACCCACGAGACAACTCCCTCCGCGCGTATCAAACCGCGCGGGCTCTCAATCTCATTTTTTAACGCGGACGGACTCCGCAGGCAACGCGATCTTCTTCACGAGTTTACGCGAGACCACCAAATAGATATAATGCTAGTGCAGGAAACCTTTTTGAAACCTAGAAATCGCGACCCCGGCCTCTCCGGGCTTAACATCGTGCGAAACGATAGGGTGCCCGCCCCCAAAGGCGGCACTGTTATCTACTACAGAAGGTCCCTGCACTGCATTCCGATCGATACGCCCGCCCTCACCAACATAGAGGCGTCGGTGTGCCGGGTGGCCCTCACGGGGCACGCGCCTGTCACACTCGCGTCAGTTTATCTCCCTCCCGGTAAAGCGCTAATTAGAAGCGATCTAGAGGCCCTCCTAAATTTAGACGACTCTGTCATACTCGCCGGCGACCTCAACGCTAAACATCGTCGCTGGAATTCGCACACCACCTCGCGAAATGGCAGAGCTTTAGACGAACTAACCGATGTCCTTAACTTTGACGTTATCGCCCCCATGACGCCCACCCACTATCCCAGAGTTACAACACACAGACCGGACGTACTCGACATAGCGCTTCTAAAGAACGTAGCTCTAACGCTGCACTCAATAGAGGCGTTACACGAGTTAGACTCTGACCATAGGCCGGTATTACTAAAACTAGGACCTATGATAGACACTAGGACGCTCACAAAAACCGTGACGGATTGGCAGAGTTTAGACGAAACGCTAAACTCTGAGAATTCGCCGCGGCTTAACGCGATACCGGACGTTATCCGTTCCGCCGAGGACGCGACCGCGGCGATAGACGCGCTCACCGCCCACATCCGCGAATCGGTCTCCTCGTGCTCCCGTGAGGTCCCGGCGGCGAACGACCGCCGTTGGGAGCTCCCTGGAGACATCCGTCGGCTGATCAGAGCCAAGAACGCCGCGACCCGCGCTTACGACTCGTTTCCCTCAGAAACGAATAAACGCAACTTACGCGCCCTCCAACGCGAAGTCAAATACCGAATTTCCGAACTTAGGGATAACAGGTTGAGCGATCTCATGCGTGAGATCGAGCCGACGCACCAGGCTTACTGGAAGTTGGCCCGATCTCTCAAATCGGACACGTTCCAAACAATGCCGCCCCTGATGAAACCGAACGGACAGACAGCTTTCGACGATGTAGATAAAGCCGAACTCCTGGCCGACACTCTGGAGGCCCAATGCTCACCTAGTTCTCAGCCTGTAGATCAGAATCATTTAGACATGGTCAATCGCGAAGTAGGCTCCCTACCGCCCGCGACCGCCCCCTGCCAACTCAGACCCGCGACGGTTGACGAAGTTCAGGACATTGTCAAGGCTCTCAAACCTAGAAAAGCCCCCGGTAGAGACGGCATCTCCAACCGAGTAGTCAAAATTTTCTCTATGCGCCTTCTCGCGCTCTTAGCAGCCATTATCAATGCCGCCATGGCGAACCGCGTCTTTCCAGCCGCCTGGAAGGAAGCGATCGTCATCGGAATCCCGAAACCGGGTAAACCCCGCAGTAGCCCCAATAGCTATCGCCCAATCAGTCTCCTTAGCGTGCTAGGGAAAATTTACGAACGGGTCCTTCTGGCTCGTCTCAAAGCCCACTTAGACACCTCCGGTCTCCTCATAGACGAGCAATTTGGCTTTCGAGCCAAACACTCGTGCATACAACAAGTGCACCGCCTCACGGAACACATCCTGGAGGGCCTTAACCGCCCGAGTCGCACTATAGGCACGGGGGCCCTCTTCTTCGATGTAGCGAAGGCGTTCGACAAAGTCTGGCACGCCGGGCTGGTGTACAAGCTGCGCCGGCTCGGCGTGCCTGACGATCTCGTACGCATAGTACGGGACTTTTTGTCAGACCGCTCCTTCCGCTATAGAGTCGAAGGGGTGCTCTCCTCTCCCCGCCCCATCAGGGCAGGCGTCCCACAGGGCTCCGTTTTATCGCCCACGCTCTACTCGCTCTACACGAACGACGTCCCCAAAACCCCCGGTGTAGAGCTCGCCCTATTCGCGGACGATACCGCTCTGTTCACATCAGACCGGAGTCGCCTCAGAGTCTCCCAACTCCTCCAAGTCGCGGTCACGAGCCTAGGCGAGTGGTTCCGTCTTTGGAGAATCGAAGTCAACCCCGAGAAAAGCGCCGCCGTGTATTTCTCGAGGGGAACGACGACCAGCCGCGCCCGCCGCGCTAACACTCTCAGAACGATCACACTTTTCGGCCAGGATATCCCTTGGACTAGGAAAGTCAAATACTTAGGAGTCACCCTTGACAGTGCCATGACCTTCGGCCAACACATCAAAACGGTCCGCGACCGCGCCGCGTTCGTCCTCGGTCGTCTCAACATGCTCATTTGCGCTAAAAGCAAAATGTCCCTCAGACATAAAGTTACCTTATATAAGACGTGCGTCAGGCCTATCATGACGTACGCCAGTGTAGCATTCGCTCACGCTGCGCGCTCTCACATCAACTCCCTCCAAGTTATTCAGAATAGGTTCATGCGCAGGGCTACCGGTGCCCCTCCTTACGTGCGCAACGTAGATCTGCACTACGACCTAGAATTACCCTCTATAACTCAATATCTAAAAGAGGCGTCCCAACGCTTCTTTCACCGTTCCTCCTTACACCCGAATCCCTTAGTGGTCAGGGCGTCATCGTACACCCCCGAACGCCGCGTCCGCAAACGTTATCGTAGACCTAGACATGTGTTAGGCGACAGCGACGACGACATTACACGTTCGAACTCGAACATGCCAACCTACACACTACGACCGCACCGCCCCCACCGGCGGAGGCGAGGACGACCCCCGCGACACCCGTAGGGTCTCACGTTTAGAAGCTCGATCACTTAGCTCTACACGCACACACGCGGGCCTTAAGCCACATTGTAAACTGCCACGCGGAACACTAGGCACACTATCCGGCCCTCAGCCGTCTCGCCGGCCGGGTCCGCTAGAGGCCCGGCCCTCACCCGAATAGGAAGCCCGTTAAGATGCACGCAGGTGCGGAAAGCTCCCCTGGCGACGCCTTGAGCCCGAGGTCCGCCCTCCATACGAGGCATCCCTCGGCTGGAGGAACCCTCAGGCGGTCGACCATCTGGCAGGGCGCCTTCAGCGCTCGCCCCAACGCGACCTGTGACGCTGTAAAAGCCACTAGGGCTAACAGCAAAGAGGGGTTTTGTTTAGTCGGTTCGAGTCCGACACTCCCCAGTCGGCGTAGAGTCCGGCTGGGTAGCCCGCGGGGGTTTCATTTCGCCTCTCAGAAACCAAAAAAAAAAAAAAAAAAAAAACACGTATCTCTATTGTTTTTACCTTCACGACTGCAGCACGAAGTGTTCGAATACAAATTAATTAATTATTATTTGATATTAAATATTAATCAATTGATCAATAATTTAAGTATAGTTTAGGGTGTTCCATTGCTATAAGTATCTAGTTTACTATTTAATTTTATCGTAGCTAACATTCGGTATCTGTATAATCAATAATATATGTAATATGGAACACCGACATTTGTAGCATATTCTGAAAAAAAAACTAATAAAAACGAATCTGGTTCAGAGAAGAATATCTGACCCATGAATACTAATTAAATTTAATTAGAATCTATTCGGCATTTACTCGAAATTCAAACACGAATGATTCTCATATATTTTTAATTATGAACCTTTGTACTAGTAATAACACTTGAAACAAAGCGTCTGTTCAACATTTCGCTCAGAACAAATCAAGTGGCAACAATAATTATTGGATCATATTTCATTTTTAATACATGTTATTTACTATTAGATACTAGTAGCTACTATATTAGAACATAAATGTTTACGTGATTGTTCGTTTTGGACACTAATAATAAATCGAATAATATTCTACCTTGTACGTACATATTAAATACTTAATAATAAATACTTGATACGAACAATTCATTCAGTAAAGAGCTTTTGTCGTTACTATCTGTACTCGTAATAGGAAGGAAAAAAGGCCAGATATTAACCTTACTAATTTCTAGAGGTGGTTAATTCCGAAAGATACGTAATCACAAACAAAAGTTAGAAAATAATCTTATACCACTAATCCATATCCGTTACAGTTCTGATAGATGCCCATCTAAGTGCAAATCGGACGCGTAGCCTGTGCTACAAGATATGTGCCAGCGAAGTGGAAACGAAACCATATAAGTGAAAACGTAACAGAATGCGCTTGCCGGATATTAAAAAAGGAACGAAAAGGAGCTGAAATCGTCTTCCGAATCCTCTGAATCCGAATATAGTTAGCGGAGCAGAATGTATATCCGGACCTCCAGAATGTTGGATGTATCCATAACTGTTGAGGCTTCTTTCATTCTATAAAACACTATCATTATCATAAAACATAACAGCGACGAATATAACACAATCTAGATAACCTGACATTATGTTGGTTTCTCTCAACTATATCATACAATATTTCGATAGGAAATTTCTTTAACATTCATTTTTCATTCACACTCTTGCTTTATGAAGTTACTGTTCTCCGTATCTTATTATCTTGATATCATAAACTTAGTATACAATGGCGTATAGGTAGACGTACAAAGAGTGCGAGTGAAAATGTAATCTTTTATGATGATGGCACGAGTAGGAAAGGGACAGCAAGCGAGACGCTATTGTAACCCTTTTTCAATGACAGGTCGTCACAAGTTCTCACGTTGTAGAGAAAGCTGTTGACTTATTTTATTATTTTGTGTTATTCCTGTTTTATTACAAAGAAGTACTCTATTTTTCAATAATGGTTGCGTGTTCTGTAGGTGATTATTATATTACATATCGCAATAATCAAAGGAATCATTTCATAGGTGACATTGACAAATTAAAAATCGTCACGCGTCAACGAGCTCTATGTTCCTCTATACACCAGTATATATTAAGTTCATGCTTGATATCAAGTCACTATAAGGCGTCTATATTTCTGTCATCATTTTTATAATTACCAGTAAGCAAGTATTGTGATTGGCTAAGAGATTCGTTGACATGATGGATGAGGCATCTGTGTTGCTAGTTGAGTCTCAGGTTCGGTGCCCTATCAGGTCAAGATAAGAGTTACAGTTTAAGTGTTACTAAGTGTTTTCACTAATCTTACGGTTCCCTAGTAATTTCAGACATAGGTATGTGACGTTTTACTGTTTCCATAGTGACTATTCGTTTCCAAAAGTGTATCGATAAAACAAATAGCTATTGTTTTCCATGAAGTTTCTATGTATCTAATCCATTAAATAAATCAAATTATTATTCTCTGATTGTCAAAAATTAACACACAAAACTGTCACATACTGTTATGGGTTCGAAAATCGAGTTTCTAAATTTAGGGTATCTTTTAACTATATAGAAAGGCTCCTAACGTTTAGTGAAACGCAAAATCATTGTTAGCAGTCCCCTATCCTTTTTTAAGGGTTCGCTAAGTATTAGGGGACTTTGGCCAAATCGGGCATAAGACGTCGGACACACAGCGATCGGTTTAGAATGTAAAGTTCTCAGTCTTGCGTTCATTATCTTGTAATTCACAGAACGAGCGATCTAGAATTCAGAGTTCGCAGCTCTTTTGCCTTCGCTTTATTGTTACATCATTGGTTTTGTATTTAGATGTAATAGGTTGATACAGGAAAAATGTTAGGAAAAAATATTATACGTAAATTGAACGTGTAACCTCCGTCCATTAATTTTTCAATATTAAAAATCGCGGCCTCCCAGCATTCGACAGCAGTGAAATGCAACGCTGAAGCAACATACATTCGCCTTATAATTTGACAATCCTACTGTCTGTTATAATGAAAACGAAACATAGAACTCTCTCGTCACAGACGCAGCTACAATGTAATTAAAATATAGCTGCTGGACTAATTACGGTATGCTAGTATGTTCCCTACAAATCATTGAACAGACGACAGGCACCTATGCTAATATATTCCTATTTAATATTGAACCGACGCCATATATTTTAGCATATTAATATAATTTAGAGGTCGCTCAGTAGTCGAAATTCGACAATAAATATAAACTTATATTAAAATATACCTAAAATTTTATTTTTATTTATTTATATTTGTTAAGGCATTGGTAACAAGACCTTCAGCCTAATAACGAAACTTCTGGAGAAATATTAACTGTCCCTAACATTCCTCCAGTAAAGTGATAGTATATCTATGACACTAGATATTGCAACTCTCGGAACAGGAATAACAACGGACGAAGCATTTGTTCTAAGAGCGTGTCCGTTTTTGTTGACCGACTTTCTGGCCTTTTACTAATGTGCGTAACTAGGGAATAGTCACAGTACCACAATACACAGCTGAACATTTTTTTTAATAATAGTAGAGAAAACAATTAAAATTTACGAGTCCTTTTTTTTCTCTTTCTTTATGGCATAGCGCACAGTTTAGTGCATTTGCGAATGTCACGTATTAATAAGTAGAATCACGTGTAAATTAGTTTATTCTTATAGTAATACTCCTCCAGTAAAGTGATAGTAGGCTTTACTGAAGTTAAAAAAGACTTCTGTGAAGAGCGCGAAAACTTTAGCTACACATGTTTATTTATATCTCTTCTATTATTTTCACTTATACAAAACTTTAAAACACAATATACTATCACTGTTGTACTTTAAAACTCCTAAAAATGTATAAAAATAGAAAATCTAAATAAAATGACAACCTCACTTTTCCCGTTCCTGCCAAAAAGTCATATACCTAAACTCTTTGGCGACAATCTCTACTCTGTGGAATTGTTTGATCCAAGGAGGTTATACATGTATATGATCACAAACTATTATGAGTTTGACACTGACAGTGTTTTTGACATTGGTGATGTGAACCTAAAACTATGCCAAATCTCACGTGCGAACAGTATTCCTGAAAAGGGATACGAAGTTTTCGCTTCACGTATGAATGTAACTGTTTCAAAAAATTTTTATTGATAACACTGAAGCTCGTTATTAGCAACTAAACAAAAAAAAGAAAATAGGTTGACGAACAGAGGTAAAAAAAAGTGCTAAACTGCTTTGTCTTTACCTATTTATATATATAGGTTATATAGGCGTATGTAATAAGCTTAAATTGTTCGGTATATGCCCGACGCATAAAGTTTTAGAAGTGCCAGTTCTGCATTTCTCAATATAGTACCTAAGTAGCTGATCTGTGCTAATTATGAATGCTCTAATTCACTCAGCTCCGCTCAGTGAAACTCTCCCTTAATAACCAAATTGTAATTCCAACTGATTGCTCCCAGGTGTCGTTAAATTGAAATATTACCTTTGTAATTAAATTGATGAGTAGTGAATGTAGACTGGTGACGCTAAACAAATTAATGATTACAAACGACTCGTCACTAACTTAATTGTAATTTATTATCTCTAAGTTTAACTACGAACTTTGTACTTCAAAATTGTATTAAATTAATAGCGTACGAAAACTAGAACTTACAATAATACAGATAATTTGATTTCAAAGAGTAATAAGTCTTCTTTATCACTGTCATTTATGGTATGTATTGTCTAGTTAAGATTGAAAAAATGCGACAGAAAGTCGATACATCACTCTTGTAAAATAATAAGTTTATGTTATCCAAAACGTTACTCAATATTCTAACGCACTTTAAAATTGATAAAAATATCTATAAATATATTCTTTATCGCTATAAAGTAACATTATTAATTTATATTATAACATTTAATGGCATTGGCATTACGCTACAATAAAATGTTACCACTTATTTAGAATGCAATATTTGCTGATAGAAGTATAATACATACATATGTAGTAATACATATACATTTATACATATCCTCACGCTATGACGTATCCTTTCTCACGTATTCCTAACGGAGTCGTCAGAAAGGATGAAGCGCCAAGCACCGCAACCTCTCTGGCACTTTGTCGTGGTACTTATCGAGGAGCTTGATAGTAGGGGAAAGGACCCTTTTGCACCCTCGCAATTCCGCGCTATCATCCTTCTCGGGGTCACATAGATAGACGACCGAAGCTGCCACTCCGATTGGCCACGATTCCAAAAGCTCCTTAGTTATTTCTTCGAAAGTCGAGGGACACCTTAGCCTTATTCTCGGACCTGGACTACAGAGCTGACTTTTGAAATCAACTATTTATTCAAAAATTTCAAAAAAAAAAGTGAAATCTACTCAAGCGACAAGCGTGTAGGATACGCATTACTATGAGTCACTATTTCATCCAATTTAAACTCAAATGTCAGATGTAAATATGTAATTTATATTTATAAATAGTTTTGAACAGCTCCAATTAGAAGTAAAGAAACTGTGCTGTACTTTAACAAGTTATTTAAGTCGCCCAGCTGGACGCAGGTCTTTTCTCATAAATAAGATGAAAAGGAGACGAGTCAGGAAGTAAAAATAATGTCACGGTACTAAAAACGGAATTGATATTTTAATAAAAACGAGTTCTAGCTTTACGAGAGGCTAAAAATCCCGAACATAAAAATGCCTATCGGTCTAGAGTTCCTAAAACGCTGGATCGATTTTAATAAGCATTTGGAACTATTTTATAGATCCCTAGAGGTTAGGTTAGGAAGGGGTGACGCACAGTGGGGCTAGCCGTAGTTTCATAAAAATTAATGAGCAACATTGGAGCGCTCTCTTTTCGTGCGGCTGCGGATCCGCACTTCCGTTTGGAGCAACTTTGTCCATTAGATTTAGAATGTTAGCTACTCCATCTCTGTAAATACTTTTAAAATCATAAAAAGAATTGTTTGCCTATTTAAGAGTTACATTGATTTTTGTAGTTGTGTAATTAGTAACAAAATTGTCTAATGAATGTTTTTTTAATTAATTCACTTCTGGTTTCCTAAAAATACTTTATTTTTTTAATCTAAAACAATACGCAAATATTACAATCACCGAGTGGTGGAAATTCAACCGTAAATATAAAATAAACGGTTTTAACACTTGACATACTCTCCACAGATTCGAAAAAAGTCACAGCTCACGAATCACACAAAAATCGCAACTTGAAACTCATTCAGTCACATTTCAAAAATGTGTGCTACTGTTTGAGTATCGTTTGAATTTGACCACAAACTATTATGTATCTGACATTGACAGTATTATACGTTTGACATTGGGAGTATGAACATAAACAATGAATGTTTTATTATATTCCATTTGTAACATATTATATTGTATAAATTTTGTCATTCTGGACTCCTTTTCCATGTAGACTGAGAGCGTATTAGAATAACTCCAACCTATCAAGTAACAGGTTAGAATGAATTTAAAATGTTAGTACTTACAGAATTAATGATAGAATTCATTGTGTTCCAGCGCGCAACCGATAGCATATACTTTTTATACCCTCACTTCCGGTGAATATTTTGCACCGTTAATGTACCTATAAAGTAACACCTTAAAATTACTGCCACAAATTAGCAGTCATAAAGTTATATGAAACAACGATGGTGTGCCTCATTTAATCTTGCTGCAATGTTTCGGCACACCAACCTTTATTGTCTATTTTTTGGCATGTTCGTGTACCTATCGAGTAACAACTCTGAATTAAGAATAAATGAAAATGTATACTTTTTTCTATAAGAAAATATGTGTGTGCCACGTCAGTCCCTGTTACAAGTGCCTGGCACACCACTTTATTTTCCTGAAACCAGAGTTCTAGAACTGATATCATATAGTTATAGTTGCACCTTATGTCAAGGGAATAGTAAATTATAATATGTGACACGTGACACGCAACTTTTAGAAGCTTCGCATTGTTAACATTAAGTTGTAAGTACTATTGATTGGAGTTTCGATAGAATTAAAAACCGGCCAAGTACGAGTCGGACTCTGCATGCCGAGGGTTCCTTACCACCACATAACGTATTTGTATTATGTATTTACAAAAAAAATAAAGGTCGGATTCGAGAACAAACTTAAATTTGCAGTTGAAAGACACTCTCCCATACTCTGCAGCTGCAGATGTAAGTTTGCATATAATTTAAGTTGACTTTCTTAGTGAGGCTATCATCTGTCTGCCTTTTATTTTCTGTCTGGCCAGTTATATGTTTAGTACCTGCTGTTGTACATCAAGAAGTCCGTAACAACGTGGTAGTAGAATTATTGACATAAATGAGATTTCTAGAATTCTATGGTTCATCCAATGCAGATTTCATGGACGTCTACGTCCAATGCATATATCCATAAATAGACATTAGTTAATATTAGAAATGACTAAATATTTTTCAAAAAGTTTTTAAGGTTAAAAAACACACACCGTATGTTGAAAACATGGTAAATCGATTACACTCTCGACACTGATCAAACTACTTTCCGGTTTTGCGTTATTTCACTGACACATTGTATATGTAGGAGGTTATTTCAAAAGGATGTTAAATACGAAAGGGTATTATCATACCCATAACAACGGAAAATTTGCAACATTTTTTTATATAACTTTATGATTGCTAATTTGTGGCAGTAATTTTAAGGTGTTACTTTATAGGTACATTAACGGTGCAAAATATTCACCGGAAGTGAGGGTATAAAAAGTATATGCTATCGGTTGCGCGCTGGAACACAATGAATTCTATCATTAGGGACCATCCATAAATTATGTCACACGTTAAGGGGGAGGGAGGGGGTCGACGAAATGTGACATTGTATGACAGGGGGGTAGGAGGGGGTCCTAAATTTCGTGACGTCACATTTCCAAATCTACGTGTTAAAACTCGAACTTTGCACTATTTACGAAATACTCAAAACATTTGTAACTCTATCTATATAAACATAAGATTCAAATTATTTTGTCGGCCACTCGCTCTACTACGCGCTACGCGGCACGCACCGACGACCTTAGGTCGGCATTTATCAAAGGGCGCTAGCAGCACCCTTTGATAAATGCCGCCAAACACGCCGCGCCTGCGCCGAGCGGTGATTTCTTTGTTTCTATTTCATTAAACAATTGACTTTCGCGGATAAACGACGATTTTTAAAAGATTCTGGTATTTTATGTTTTTAACTTTAGAAACAAAACAAAGAGTGATTTAGGTAATCTGTATCGTAAACTATATGAAGCTTACTGTGCAGCCTATGCTGATAAAAAAAAACAAAATGTACAAGAAGAAGTTAATAACTTATGGAAAAGTTTGAAAAGTGGTGACAATATTGAAGGTAAAGTGGAATCTAAGATCAAAGAATTGCAAATAAAAATTACGAAAAAGAAAGCGACACTCATGAATTATTTTTCGAAAATTCCTTCGTCGTTAACATCAAGAATACAACTGGAGTCCGAGGACGTAAAAGTAAGTTCGAATTTTGTTATAATAACCAAACTAATAACTGGCTACGTATTGCTAGGTCGTTCCGTAGAACACTAAATATTAGTATATGTGCACTGGGTGGAAAAGATAAGTGATCTCATTCGATTATTTTTTAAGTACAAAAAATAATTGTTATTGACTTTAAATAAACTAAAAATATACCTACTTAAGTATCTTAATTTGCTATTATTATCTTAACTCGATTTTATAAATTTTAATATTCTGCTAATGACACGCAACAATAGATACTTTGGAAATCTGATATGACAGCCTTATTCGTTGAATCAAGCTGCTATACAGAGTTTAATTAAGTAGTTTAATTAAAATTATTATATAAAAGACGACCGCCATTTTGAATTTGTATTTCTTGTTCTGTCGGGGTAATCTCGAAAGATACTTTTTTCTTAATTATAGTATAGTAGGTGATTTTAGATAATTTAGTACATGAAATGTCCTTATTCAACATTTTTATTTTTATTTGCAGGGAAATACTAAGCAATCCATGCCAGAAGACTCTAAAGATATCGTTATACAATCAAGTGAAAGCCAGCTTCAAACAATACCTAAAACCAAAGCCTAGTCAAAGTGCTTCTAGGAATAAAATTGTAGTTTTAGAATCTGAGCTCAATAGCTTGTTGCGAGCACGCGATACTGGTGTAGCTTCCGATGAAGCAATAAAAAGAATACCAACTTTGAGGAAAGATATTCAACAGGAAAAAAACATATTGCAACGAAAGATTAGCACAGCGGAACGACAAAAAAAAAGTCGTGACTCGAAAAAACAAAAAATTTTGGAGCTTTGTGAAAGTAATACCGACTTTGCAGCAGCTCTAAAAATTCGCGATTCTGTTGGTCGGCCTATTGTAGAAGAAAAGCAGTCCAGTATACTTGAAGTTATAAAAGAGATTGCAATTTTCGGTGGTGCAGCTGATGATCGACGTCGCACTGAAACTATAAGGTGCTGCAAAACATTGGACGATTTACAAGCCGAAATTTGTAAACAAGGATATACTATCAGTCGATCAGGGTTATACTTGAGACTTCTTCCCAGACGAGCCAACACAGAGGAAGGAAAAAGACACGTCGTAACTGTTCCTGTTGAACTATGCAAACCAGATTCTACGTTACATTCTAAACATAAAGATGGCATATTCTGTACAGCTACGATAAGAAACCTGGAATCTTTAGCTTCAATTTTACGTCCTGATCAAGTTTTCTTTTTATCAATGGATGACAAAGCACGCGTGCCGTTGGGCATTACAGCAGCGAACGCTCAAGCTCCAATATTAATGCACCTCGATTATCGTGTAAAATTACTGGATCATGATTTCGTGGTCGCGGAAAAACATAAACTTATTCCTTCTGTTTATGCAGATTTCCCTTCACCATCTTTCTTTATTAAGAAAGATGGTGAAGGGAAATCTGAAGCTGTGACATACTCTGGACCTACATACATAGCAATTCGTAGTGGAAAGCATTGTTGTTCTAATGCAGAGACTCATGCTACAGACATTCATAGACTTTCTGAAATGGCTGCTTTCGAAGAGTTTATGAGAACTCGTGAAGGTTTTGTAAAACCCGTATTTATTATTACTTGCGATGGTGGTCCCGATGAAAATCCACGATACGAGCGAGTTATAATTTCAGCTATACGCCATTTTAAAGATTTTGACTTGGATGCTATTTACATTGCTACTAATGCTCCAGGAAGAAGTGCTTTCAACAGAGTGGAACGACGAATGGCGCCTTTTAGTCGCGAACTTACTGGTGTTGTATTGAAACATGACAGTTTCGGTTCACATCTTGATTCCAGTAATCGAACAATGGATTTGGAATTAGAAAAACGAAACGTTGAGAGTGCAGGCATTGTGCTGGCTAATATTTGGAGCCAATTGGTCATTGATGGTTTTCCTATGGTTGCCGAATATATTGTGTCAATAGATACTAGACTTAATATTGAACAGGCTAAGGAATTGAAAAATTATGCCACTTGGTACGCAAATCATGTGCATGAATCGCAATATTTATTACAAATAGTGAAATGCGAGGTTGTCGCATGTTGTAATGTACGACGATCGAGCCTTTGGCGACTATTACGAGAAGGGTTTTTACCACCACCTGTTTTAATTAGTCAGACGTCAAGCGGGTATCTAACTGTAGAAAAAGGTGACGCCGAAGGTAAGTTCGCTCCACTGTTACTTCAGCTAGCTTTGGATCTCCAAGCGTCCTCACATTTGAAGCAAGTTCCATATGATAGCTATTGCCTCAGTGTCGAGGCATACTTGTTTAAACGATCATGTGGCATCTGTGGTTTATATTTTGCATCATACAAAGCCACGAATCAACACAAGCAATTACATAAGAGTCAACAAGAAGTTTTGCCCATCGCGAAGATACGTCTTCAAAGAATTGCTGCTAGACATGCCAGAGAAATTCTTCGTTTAAGTGATGACGGTGATGCTGTATGGTTGGATGAAATAGATGTTGACACAACAAATGTTCCCAAACTCAACAAATCTCACACTTCTCCATGCACGAGATATGCTCAAAAAGGGGTATTCAAATGTTCTTTTCACGTATTAATATTGTATAGATAATAAAATATTATTTTATAGCTAACAAGTTCGTAAATAATTGTTAAATAATCGTTTCTCTTATTGCTAACATATCTAGCTTAGCCAAAATGGCCATCCACAATGCGGTGTTCGTGCCAACGTTATTGTACGGTAGTGAGGCCTGGATATGCCCGAAATCAAATGCAAGTAAGATAAATGCAGTAGATATGCGATCGCTTAGAAATATATGTGGTACGAGTATCATCCTTAAGAACAGGATTAAAGAGATACACATAACAAGATTGCACGACAGTGATATTGTAAAAACGAGTAAAATATTGCTTAGATAGTTCGAGCACATAGAAATAATAAGAGATAAAAGACTGGCGATGAAAAACAGTCAAAACAATCAGGATACTAGATGAAAATATGTGGAGAGAATGATGAGATTCGAGGCGGCGAAAGAAGTATGTAAGGACCGCGAAGCTTAGCGCTCCGTCCTCTCTGACTATCCCGTTAAAGATACAGCGTGAAAATATGTACGTATGTATTAGTAGTATTTGTACGCCTTACATGAGATGGATCACAGATTACCAAACTACCCGTGTCGCACAAAAGATAAAATAAATAAGCAAATAAAATAAATTTCTATACGCGTGTATCACTTACATATATGTAGGTACATATATATGTATCATGTAGACTGTAATACCACTGGATCGATCGAGCTCTATGGCTTGTGTTTGGAAAACATTTATGACTTACTTTGAGTAATTTGGACCTAAAAAATACCTACTTAAATAATTTTATCGCTGGAGTATAAGTTTCAAACAGCATTAATAAATTAAATTTAGCCTTCACAAATAAATGAAATGGTAAATATGAACATGTCATGCATGTCAAATACAAAATTGTTAGCAAACATTTAATACGAGTACGTAAACATAGCAATAATGAAATTAGTGCACTTATCATTAAATATTGTTATTTGACTACTATCATTTATTAATTTCAAATCCACAATATTTTTTCATAACTAAGATTTTTTTATTTACCTATGTAGATGAATACATGAAAACAGTGTATGGTTTTTTTACTACTTTTTTAATAGCAAACAATCAATCTAATGATAAATGGACTGTATAGCCAATGGACGTTTACGATTTCAATGTTAATAAAGCACTTTAGGAGGCCTAGACAAGTGGCTCAATTGTCGCAAACGTTAGTAGAATAGAATGACACATACCACGTAATCTAGGTCAACGAATTTTAAATTTGTTTTCAAACGTTATTAACTTTCTATTAAATAATAAATGAAATAATAAATTTCACTTTTGACAAGCAATAACGCCAGCAAGCGTTTCGATTTTACGAAACGTTTGCCACTCGTCTGCCACACACATTGTCTTAGGCTGACCCAATGGACGCTTTTATAATTTGCCGTTGAACGTTTTTATCGCCATGTTTTTACCGTGCAAAATACAATAGGTAAGCAAAATGCTTCCCTATTATGTCGGCGATAAAGACGCCTTTTCAACTTCCACGGAATGACGTTATCTTATTTCTGTGCACGATAACGTCATTCCGTGGACGTTGAAAAAGCGTCTTTATATTGGACACGATAGGGAAGCATTTTGCTTACCTATTGTATTCAGCACGGTAAAAACGTGGCGATAAAAACCTTCAACGGTAAATTATAAAAGCGTCCAATGGTTGAGCGCATATTGGCTACTATGGCGAGAGCGGTAGTTGCATAGGCTACCATTCTGTTCCTTAAGCTACTGAGCGTGTCGTAAACCACACCATAAATGCTTGTTTAGTAGCATAATAATGAGTAAACAATAAACATATCTATGATAATATATATGTCGGTGGAAATAATAAAAGGCACTCATTTGACTATACCACTGGTTCCCAAACTTATTTTGTCTACTGAGTCGAGAGCTCATACAGTCGTTGTCTAAGATGCCTCCTAGCTAAATGAAATTACAAATCACCCCCCAGGCCTCTACACAACGCCCCCATTTTTTTTCTGGGTCTCTTACCCTTTAGGTCTGCAGCGCCCACAAGGGGGCGTTATCGCCCACTTTGGGAATGGCTGGACTATACTATGGCAAACCGCGACTTCCGATGACGCGCTAACGGAACGTCGGGGCGGGCGCTGAGAGTCTGTTAGACTACGGCGGCCGGTGCGATAGCATTTCTCCGACAGATCGTTTGCCATTATTAAATTTCCAATTACCTACGTAATAATTGTTACAAAGAGTTTTCTGTCGTTTGCACATTAACTTTGTCTTAACGTTGTATTTTATGGAGTAGTTCACTTGTTGTAAGATTAAGTACCTATTTCTCATGACTGAATCGCAAAAGAACGAATTGCCCCGTGTCTTTTCCGACATATATGACCTTTATTCTCATAAGACAACTAGTTACAATCTACGTTAAAAAGCAAAGAATATTGCAAAGTCATTAAAAAGAATAATTTAAATGACCAATGGCTATAAATACACTGTTGATTGTTGAAGTTCTTATTTTGACGTATAAAATTATAATCCAATAGTGACAACATAAATGTTTACATATTAATAGTAGATATATTTTAATATTTATTTAATACAATTTACTAAATTACCGGCTGTTGAATTATATGTTGCATTTAATAAGTTACTTAGTTGATGTTCTTGGTGCTTTGTTGGTCTATAGAATTCGGGGGTAGTAAATACTCAGTCGTCGTTTGAATTTATTACTGTGCAATGTGGAATAAAGTTAAGTTGTCTACTAAACTATTTCTCTGTTTCAACTCTCGGTTTCAATTCTCAGTTTCAAGCTGTTGTATACGCTATCTTGCCGCTCTGACGTCCATGCTGTCACTCGAGTGGCCATGCAGTAGCATAAGTAATTAATTTATTTAAATGCTCTATTACAATCGCGTATTTTTTTCTCAACATCTGCCTCTCTATAGATGGATTACATAACACTGTTTTGTTTCTTCGAACAAAGTGCTGCTGAAGCAACACAATTGATCGTACATACGACTGTATAAACGCGTTAACTGTTGCGTATAAATCGAGCAACTGTTGAGAAAAGAACGTGCGATCGCTAGTCGCGTTTACCATTACTTAGTAGTGCAATCTATCAGTTACTGAAGCGATAGTAACCAATATGCGGTCAGTTTTACCTCGACACGTGAACACATAACATCGTTGTTTGGCAGCAGAATTAGCGATTCGCGATCCGGACGATTATTACGTAACTTGCAGTCAGCATGCGACAGTCAAATATCGCGCGATATCTGCTATCAAAACGAAAATTCAAATATATCGACCTCCTTTGAATGAATCTAATTTGTATGTATGCAAAAGTGCATTTTACGGTCATGTCGCAATAGACAAGCAATCGTCATACATAATATCAATTTTTTATTACAATTAGTCGCGTGGTTGTCGCTGTCTGCAAATTTTTAGATAATAACAGTATAGGTAAATGTAATATGACTTTTCATTTCTAAAACATATTTTAAGAGTATATAAAATACATGCATACATACATATCTTCATGCTGTAACCCTAACAGGGTAGTCAAAGAAGGCGGAGTGCCAAGTATCGCGGTCTTTACATACTTCTTTCGCCTCCTCAAATCTTATCATTCTTCTTACACTTTCTCCTAGGTTTCCGATATAAAATATATCCTATCAAAAATAAGTTATTATTTAAAATCATATTTATTGCTAATTTGAATTGTTTCAGATAGCGAGACGTATCTCGCTCTAAAGGATTCTTTTATAAAATAGGTATTTATTTATTTATTTAAACTTCATTGCACAAAAATGTACAAATGGCGGACTTAATGCCAAGTGGCATTCTCTACCAGTCAACCATAAGACTAAACGGAGAAAAATATTGGTAGTGCATATATTTAAAATGAAAAAGCTAAATTAACCTAATTTTAAATTATATTATAATAAAATTAATATGAAAAATATAAAACGTAAATATATAATACATATTTATATTAATGAACACAATAATACAAAACATGAACATATATACCTACATAAACATAAATGCATACGACATAATATATAATACTTAAACAATACATAAACTTAAATAATTACATATACTAATACACATATTAAATATATTAAATAATGGGGTAAAGATGTAATAGATACTTACAACATTGTGAGGTATTACCTGTGGTATTGCCATAAGAACAACAAACAATGATTATTTAATTGCTCTCACGGCTTTACTGCAACTTCTTTATGAAATGCTCACGCAAGGGTTTTTTAAATATAAATTTGTTAGAACATCTTCGAATGTTAACTGGAAGAGCATTCCAAAGTCGTACCGCTGTGACCACAAAAGAATCGGACATAAAGTCAGAATGATGAGAAGGTATCTGAAGACGAAGAGTGCGATTTGACCGTAAATCGTGATCATGACATACAGGTATCAAAAATATTATGTTACAGTTTATTTTTCGGAGGTCCAATCGTCAAATTGTTACCACATCATAAAACGAAGTGATTCGTCTTTCTCGACCATTCGACAACCGTTGACGAGCACTTTTATCTTTCCGATAACAAGACATCCCCTGTGATTTTGTCAGAATAAATAACAGTATGTTGGATTCCTTTTTTGCGTTTTAGGTTAATAAAATATCAAATACAGATATTTTAAATGAAGTGATCCTCAGATTTAAAAATCTAATTGCACGATGTAATCAAAATTTATATTTTATTCAATTGTCTGATGGTATGTATGTGTGTATCTATGTCAGACTGATATTCTAGAGATGGTGTGTACAAAATTCCGAAGGTCGCCGGTTCCATGTCCTGGAAAAAACTTTTTTGAATTATCTGGTAATCGGAGTGATTCTAGAGTTGAGGTTCAATTCTGTGTTCATTTAATCTTCTTTTATTATATATTCAAATAAATAAATTAGTAAGAGTCAAACACTATTCTTCTTGCACATTCAAAAAGTACAAAGTGGCGTTGAAGGGCGGTGGTATGTTAGCGACTGGCGAGCCACGCGTTCGAGTTGCGTTATATTCTACTTAAATGCAATCCAGCATTTTAGCATCGCCAGGTCGCTACACTAGGATACTTTCTCGACGACGACGACGACCTCACTGTCAAACATGCAAAACATATTCATAGGTCTTAAAAAAACCGAAAAAATACCAAAAATATAAGCACCGAAGCACATATTCCAATTAATACTCATTGCGTAATATATGTAGATGTATTTTCTTTAATCACACATTCTTGAACAATTCGTGAAACAAACAAAGACGAATGATTCGAGCTCAAAGTTTGACAAGACAACAACCCTCTAATACCGAAACACGAAAACGCTTTCCGCAAATGCGAGAAAAACTTGACGAAAACGAGCCTACGATTTCAGTTTATATGCTTAAATAATGTTTCGTTTAAATAGTATAAATTATATGTAGCTTTCGTATTATAAATCTCTATGAAATTAAAATCAGATTAAAAACATTGAGTTTATATCTCAAATCTGTTTTAATTAAATATTATGGCTTCATATCCACGTTTGCTTTTAATACATTCTTATTAAAAAGATATTTCCCCCTTCTCCACACGAAAACATGACGATGGGACGAAAAGAGATGTTGGAATACTCGAACTTTGTATTAGGTAGAGTTAGGTGTTACTTTGTGAAAATCTAACCCAGCAAACAAATACATATATTTTTGGGCTATCTTTCACCCAAAATTTCTAACTTATCGATCGACACGTTCACTTCTCAAGGTCAGTTGATCCTCAGGAAATTTCAGAGCTCAGAGTCGATTAACTACCCAGTATCGAATTTATACTTTCTGCACATTTTAACTTTCGAGAAACGTACGTTGATATTAATGACAAAATAGGAAAATTGCTTTGAACTTGAACCAGTATTTATTACACTTTATTCGCAGTTTTAACATTCATACAGAGACCGTGTGTTTTTATATAGCCTTTTACAAAGAACAGAAAAGAACAGAAGAGATATACACCACAGAGTATAGAACAGAAACAGAAAATTAACAAAAAATGCATACTTAATTTTCCAATACTTCAGACATCATTCTGAAGAACCTGTTTTCAAACAAATACATAATAATTTATTATTTACCACGAAAGGTTGTTTCTTTAAGAGGAAGTTTTCAGTCTAAAACTTTTGGGACGATCAAGAAAATGTAGTAATTAACTTATTAAAATTTTATAAAACATTTTCACTAAATTCGTTGATTTGGCGTTAAATTACATTTTTCATACTACAATGCACCGATCAGCGAACACTTGTCGTTTGTTGCGACCGCGGTTTGAGTTCTCATCTTGAATCTATCAACCTATTTTCTGTTAATATTAATTTCTTTATATAAAAAGAAACTGAAAAACTAAGTAATATAGGTATATAACACAGAGCCCAAACCTAGGTCTACGCATGTTTTGCAGAGGCTCCTCAAGTACTGTCGACATCCGCTAAGAAAGAATATAGGGTGTGGTCATTCAAACCCTTCTAATTTTCGTACAAATTCGTCTCTGCTGTTAAAACAGGTCAAAACAACAAAATTCATCATTTTTGAAGATAAAAATAAAAAATATAGAAATCAAAATAGGTATGTAAGGTTTCATTACAAATTAAGATAAGAGATGTTTCAGAATTTTTGGAAGTTTGACTTTTTAGGAGGCAAAATAAAAGATGAAATTAAATTTGTGTATTTACTCCTTGAGTAGAATTTGAGAACGACATGTTTGTGTAAAATCATACTCTGGGAATAAAATGACAATTTGTAAGAAATTTAAAAAGAGAACGCTACAAGCATCTTCAATTCGTATTTCTATTATTTCGAGTACGAGTTTATTTCACGCGGACTAAGTAGCGGGCGGAAAACTAACAAAATAATTACGATAACAATGAACCAGAAAAAGAAAAGAAAAAAGAAAGGCTTAGACCTGGTCAGGTACTTTTTTCAGCGCTGATGGTTTTGATGGAATTATGCTGAAGTATAGGTACGTATTTACATTTACGTACCTATAATATACGCTATTGATAATAATATTTAACATGGGTGAAGTTCTACGTCAAATATTATTATCAATAGTGTATATTGTGTATATAGTGTATATTATGTTCCTTATTTATTTCTTATTTTATTGCAAGATCCAAGATGATCCCACAGAAATTAAATCAGGCACTTATCATCTCGAATCTCGTTAAAACTTTGAAAACACTGTCTAAGTTTTATAACGGAGATGGAGGAGTTGGCTTCTGTCTGTGCCCTGCATCTAAACATAAACTTCACTGATATTGGAGATCAACTTTTCCCGATTTTATTTTTAAGTTACTTGCTAGATAATAAGAAGCGCTTGAACGTTGTGATGCTTCGCAACCTGAGTTTATTGCGTAGTATTGGTGATAATCCTATTGCTATCGAAGGAATTGATGAAGTTTTAGTATTGTAAATATTTTTTATATTATATATAATGCTGTTTGATTACAAATTTGGCAAAATTTTCGCTATAAATCTTACACCCTATGTTATATAGAATTGATAATAATTTGTATATAAATAACACAATGAACGATCAAAAAAAAATTAAACCTGGAAAGAGTTCTTAATTCCTGCAGTTCCTCTATAGTTTGTAAAGCAAAAATTTTGATGGACATGTCTATTTTAGTACAACTTTTCCAATAGTAATTACAAATAAAAACATCAATATAACATAGTAATATAAAATAGGTAGGTACATTATTATTTTGACTACATTGTTGTAATGTTGTATGCATAATTACATACCCTGAGTTACAAGTACAAATAAAAGAGAAATATAATATAATAATGTAAACGTAAAAATTTGTCATTTGCATAGTGAGTGTATACCTAATATATAAATATATACGAGACTGTGTCCCATAGTCATCAGTACAGCTATAAATAGTTATACTAAACGGTTGATTAACTCTGAGGCGTTCACTAAAACAAAGAAAAAGGTATAATATGAAACGGTTTATCCGGTTCGGGCACATAGAAAGAATGAGTGATGAAAGACTGACGATGACAATATACAGAGTGAAATTGAGTGGTAAAAGAAGCCAAGGAAGACCAAGGCTGACTAATGAAGATAAAATAGCCAGAGTGTTAGCGGATGGAAATGTCAAAGGCTCTCACATACCTAGGCGAAAATGTGTGAGGAGAATGATGAGATTTGAGGAAGCGAAAGAAGTATGTAAGAACCGCGACGCTTGGCGCTCCGTCCTCTCTAACTACCCCGTTGGGGATACAGCGTGAGGATATGTATGTATGTTTATCCAAAAGTAATATCAATGAAAGCAATTATTGAACTGTAATAGTGTGATCTTAATATTTATTTACTTTTCATAATTACGCACAGCCTATGTGTAGATGTTTTTTTATATCTATTCGATCGATCTCATGTTTTAACCCCGGCTAAAAGTGGGGTGTTAGCAGCTTGACGCTTTTGTCTGTCTGTTTGCCAGCATGTTTGTCTGTGCCATCATAACTTCAGAAGAAATGAACCAATTTGCATGCGGTTTTATTTTCTTTAGTAAGCTGTAGTTTTTAACAATATTCTGAACTGTGTTTAATGTAAATGAATCTAATCATTTTAAGGATAATCATCCTGAATGAATGTTACCTATATGTAAAGGAATCTTAATCATTATCTCTGCTGTAAACTTCGAGTTTGATCTCCGTTGTGTTAGCGTCACTTCTCAAATAACTACTTTTTTCTTATTTCGTAAGACTTAAATACCAACACTACCTCATTAACTACACTAATATATCACTACATTAACATGGCAACACCAATTCATCGCCATTGGTCAATTTCTACGTTGGTGAGAACTGCGGAGCTAACGTTATACGAGGGCTGCTATTTATGTATCCGGAATAACAAAGTGAAACAAACATATAGCATTTATTATAGTTTTATTGCTTTTCAAAATATTCACCATGATTATTGATGCACTTTTGCATGCGTTGGAACCAATTTTCGTAGCACTTTTTCCATTCGGATTGAGGTATCTCCAAAACGTGCATTTTGAACGCATCAACAGCCTCTTCACGGCTCGAAAAACGTTGACCACGTAATTTATTCTTCACGATTGGGAATAAATGGAAGTCGTTGGGGGCCAATTCGGGGCTGTACGGCGGATGACCCGTTAATTCGATCTTTTAATCTTCCTAATACCGAGTTGTTTCGGCCGATGTGTGGCAGCTAGCATTGTCATGATGAAGAAGGATTCTGCGTTGTCGATTGTTCTTTCTTATTTCTTCAGACTTCTGGCAAACAAATGGTCGTGTACCATTCAGAATTAACCGTTTTACGATCCTCTAGTGAGTCTAGTGGGACTGTAGCCACATGTCCATTTATACCAAAAAAACAAGCGACCATTTGTTTCAAAGTGCTTTTTGAACAAATGACTTTTGTTGGGTTCGGCTCATCTTGGAACACCCAAACCGTTGATTGTTGTTTAGTTACAGGATCATACGCATATATCCAAGATTCATCACTTGTGTAGATATTATAGACAGCTTTTGACGCTCCCTGATTGTACTTTTGTAACATTTTTAACACCAATCGACACGAGTCCGTTTTTTGTCAATTCTCAAGTTGTACGGAATCCAACGTGAACAAATTTTTTTACAGCTAAATGTTCGTGTAATATTTTATATATACTCGTCATACTTATGCCCAGAGATGCCTCTATATTGCGATATGTAACATGACGATCTTGCATTATTAGTTCCCGCACAGCATCAATATTTTGAGGTACAACAACCGATTTAGGGCGACCGTCTTTAACTTCGTCCGTGAGCACAGACCGCCCACGATTAAACTCACTAAACCAGTGATACGCAGTAGTTTTCGATGGTGCTTCGTCCCCAAAAGTCGAAGTGAGTTAATCGATGCACTGTTTTTGAGTTAGCCCTCGCCGAAAATCCTAATAAATCATAGCACGAAAATTTTCACGACTTAAATCCATGGTGATAAAGACTCACAATTTTTAAAATGACGCCACAAAGGATAAACAAATGACAGCTACATGAAACAAATTGTATTCTTCAGCCAAAAAGTTCCATTTTTTAATGTTATAATTACTTTTTTAATATTGTTCTGTAACTGACCAGTTCCGGATACATAAATAGCAGCCCTCGTAGAAGATCCACACGACGAGACATTCTATTAAAGCAAGTCCTCTCGACAAGAGCTTAACGGAAAGTGTTAACAAAGTGCTGTAAGATTTTCAAGGTAAATGTGATTATTCTGCAAATAATTAATTACTCTTAAAATTAAGGTGTTATGATCGAGATGTTATATCGCGTGATGTTCGAAGCAAAGAATTATCATTTAATGGTAATATTGGCTTTCCTTTCAATTGACAGTAATTACTAGTTGAAAGCCTGATAATTACTAATGTAAGTTATTATTGAAAATAGGAATTAATTTACTTTCATCTGACTTTAAAAATGTCAAATTCTTCAAAACTCGAGATACAAAAAATAACATGTATTGTTGATATACACTAAATTGTCATTAACTTTTAGGTAAATCGAATTGATATGGAGCATAGAATAAACATACTGTCAGAGTTATCAAACTGCCCTCAACACATTTAATCTGGCTTAACATGTACTTACATTTAGAAACAGCCAAGGCGGACGGCTTAATCTGGCTTCCGAAACAGTAACTCACAGAGAGGTTAACGAAAAATAACATTCGGAGATAAATTGGTCTAACTTTTCCACACTAATGTGTGCCATTAATAATAGTATTTTGATAGGTAATGAATGTATGTGAATTTATTAATCATTTCATAGAAATAATTAGATTTTGTTCTAAATCATTCTTACTCATTCTTTGGTCATTATTTTATGTGATTAATAATAATAAAATGCATTTATTACATATTAATATTTAAACTTTAAATATAAACATACATGCATATTTTTTTATCACACTATATCCCTAATGAGATGTAAGTAATCCGAACTGGTACTCAGAGAGGATGAAGTATTATTTAAACTTTAAATAATAAATAGGTACATAGGTAACAAAGTATTTTATTATTATTGATAAAGTAAACTTTAGTAAATTTTAAAGCGCATCTCATTTGGACAGTTTACCATTGCGCGAGATAACTGTGTAACCAAAAAACTTTACTGTTATGAAGTATAACTACAAAAAAATAATAAAAATGTTTAATTTATGTAAAATCTATCTAAAATCATCCATATATTAAAGTAGTCTAAAATGTTAATCTATGACACTAGATATTGCAACACTCGGAACAAGAATAAGAACGAAGCATTTGCTCTAAGAGCGTGTCCGTTTTTGTTGACAGACTTTCTGGCCTTTTACTAATGTGCGTAACTAGGGAATAGTCACAGTACAACAATACACAGCTGAACATTTTTTTTTAATAATAGTAGCCAAAACAATTAAAATTTACGAGTCCTTTTTTTATCTTTCTTTATGGCATAGCGCACAGTTTAGCGCATTTGCGAATGTCACGTATTAATAAGTAGAATCACGTGTAAATTAGTTTATTCTTATAGTAATACTCCTCCAGTAAAGTGATAATAGGCTTTACTGAAGTTAAAAAAGGACTTCTTGGAAGAGCGCGAGAACTTCAGCTACACATGTTTATTTAGCCCTATTCCATTCTTTTCACTTGTACAGAACTTTAAAACACAATATACTATCACTTTTGTACTTTAAAACTTCAAAAAAAGTAAAAAATAGAAAATCTAAATATAATATCAACCTCACTTCTCCCGTTCCCGCGAAAAAGTCTACGAGTACTTTGCAAATAATTGTTTCGGTAATGTACGTGAAGCCAGTCATGAGCTGACACCGCAACTTTTGACAGTGCAAAGTTGCCATACTTACTACAGCTAACTATTTTACTCGTGGTTACGCTCAATGAGATAGAAAGAGACACAAAAATTCGTTTGACACACGGCGATAAGAGCGGCAACATTATTATGGCTCCGTCGATTATGTTTCTTGGTCCGAGTTATAACACGTTTAACTTATGGGTATCTAAAGCTTTATTATCTTTTTAGTTTTTTTTTCCAGAACCCGATCAAACCAAAAAAAAATTAAAAACTAAAACTTTTTCCGATCAAAACAAAAAACTAAAGCAGCTGAACGTTTATTCAACGAACTATTTAAATTAACGATTGATCGTTAGTCAACTAATAAATTTTTGAAAGAGCTGTTGACCTATACTGCCTTCATGTAATGAAACGTTAACAAAGTATACCCTATTTCTTTACCGTAACGAAATAAACGCTAATTGTTGATTCGTTGATAATTTCGTTCCTCAACTAATTTGTTTACGTTAATAAATTAAGTTGAAATAATTAACCTGTTTTCCAAATTAACGGGAATAAGGTAAAGGTTGCGTTTCGTAAATGCTAAAAATGCGAATGGTTTAACTCTAAAGGAAACATTAACTCTTTCAGTATTTTCTGTAGCATCATTCTATGCAGATTGCGAAACGTCAAATTAGATTTGTTTAGTGGTTTATATGAAGTCTGATGCACTAATGAGTTATATTGAATTTGCGTTGTGTTCTGCATAGAAATGCAGTTAAAATGCAAAACCGACATTCACGTATTGAAGAAGGGGAAGCCACATAGTTTTCATACTACACTTTTTTCTGAAACACAAACATTGTACGTATTTTTATGTACATACATACATATATTCACGCTTTATCCCTAACGGGATGTAAATGTCAATTAATATAAATCACATAAAAATCTTTTATATTAATAATTACTTTTATATATCTAACTCTATACGTAAATTGTACAAGAGAGATATTCGAGAGAAAGCAATAAATATTTGAATAGAATATAAAAATATAGAATATAAAATGTTATGTAAAAATATATACAACAAAAGATCTGCTCCGGCTTCATACGGGTAGAATTTATTTTTTGAAAATAAAATATAACCCATCTTACTGCTGATAATGTAGTTTTCTATATGTGAAAGAAATTTTGTAATCAGTTGAGTAGTTTTTAAGTTTATCCATTATATACAAACGAACAAAGTTTATCTCTTTATAATATTACTAGCGACGCGCCCCAGCTTCGCTCGGATAGAAATGTTTTGAAAATAAAATACAATCCACGTTACTGGATACAAGTAAAATTTACCTCCATATAACATAACATATCTTCACGCTGTATCCCCAACGGGGTAGTCAGAGAGGACGGAGCGCCAGGAGTCGCGGGCCTTACCTCCATATAATAATATTATTATTATTATTTTTTGTTGAAAGTGGGGGCAGACTAGCAAGGGAGTCACCTGATAGAAAGTGATCACAACCGTCCATGGACACCCGCAACATCCGGGGAATCACGGGTGCGTTGCCGGCCTTTAGGGAAAGAGGAAAAGAAAGGAAAGGAGGGGCAAGGGGGAGATGCACCACCGGCACTCTCACTCATCGAACGAGACACAACAGCAATGGATGCTGTTATTTCACGTCGATATTCTGTGAGAAGGTGCTATTTCACCGGGCAAGCCGGGCCAATTTGTGCTGCAATGCAGTATGGCTCTACCACACATTTGTATATTTCGGAGTCGCGGCTGATTGATGTGGAGACCCCGGCCGTCCATCCATGCGACCCTGAGGCGTAAGTGGTTCGCGCTGACACTGCAAAGCCGCAAGAAGGGCTCTGTCCCTACCCCTCAAGACTTTCTCCGGCACAGCATGGGAGAGGCTCCGGCGCGTTCCGTAGGAAATTCCGAAATCCCTCGACATCGCACCGAGGACAATAACCGCGACAGTTTTGGTAAATAAAAGGCCCTATAACCCACTGTGTACTTATGTTCTAGTTTCTCTTATTACACCAAAGAAAATGATCGTCTGTAAGCCCAAATACGTGTAGCAGATAAGGCGTTAATGAATTTTTTTGCGTCTTCTCTAAATTTATACATCTATCGTCGTAGCCATCCTAGATCTAAATGCTATTCATTCATAAAAGTAAATGAAAAGTAAATTTAACATTTAGTGAACGGAATGGCTAATGTTTATCTACTAGATTTGTAAATTAGGCTGGGCTCACATGAGTCAAAACTATGAACGATTTTGAAAACGCGGGTAAATGGTAGCACTCGCTCCTTCCATTTTCAACGATACTAGTATAATCCAAGTAAAACCCAGTCCACTAACGGGGTTATATGGATTATATTATTAACTATAGCATTATCATTACGGAAAACAGCATAACAAAATATAAAAATATGCATACGTACGTATCCTCACACTGTATCCTCAACGGGTTAGACAGAGGCAATAGAGCATCAATCATTGCGTCGCGGTCTTTATTACATTATTCTCCTTACACATACATATAAAAATATTATATCAACTAAAAGATTGTTGTATATTATATAAAAGATTGGAGGAAACGAAAAAAATATGTAAAGATCGCGATGCTTAGCGCTCTGTCCTCCTGACTACCCCGTCAATTAATAAGGATAAAGCGCGAGGATATGTATGCATGTAATCTAATATGTATATGCAGACATATATGTATATAATGTTATATAATGTGCCTGCATATACATATTAGATTAACATATATAAATACATATATATATATATTGTTCCACAATTACTGTCTACATAGAATTTCCTACCATATCTCGGTATAGGCACCTGAATTTGTACACGATATTATTGGAATTCTTAATTAGTTTCTCCTTGCTGTATTGAAATTCATAGTGCCTACAGCTTTAGAATTCATTTCTATGGTAGTGATGTGCTGTGCTCCCTAATGAAGCTTTTGACGGTCCTATCTAACCCCGTTATACATAGTTGGAAGTAAATTCAGATTTTTAGTTATTTTTACGTTCTACATAATGACTGCTGTGGCCGAGAGCATTCACATTTCACTTCAGCAATGGAAATGGCGCAGAACATTTCGTCAAATGTGAGTTCCACTCACTTGTTATAAAAGATTCTATATTCAATTTATACAGTATACCTAGATGACGCAATGGTTTAGACATTAACCCAAGCGCGGAAGATTCCGGGTTCGATTCCCGGTCGGGCCAAATTAGAAAATGAACTTTTCTGGAATGGTGTACTGGGAGACGCCCCCAGTAGTCGTCGTCTGGTTCTCACAGCACAGGGAATACCCTAGTTTGAGATCAGATGATTGGTGTGTCTTGTTTGACGCATTATAATATACGATACTATTTTTAAAAATGATAAGTTAATCATCTGTAAGACTTTCGCTGTTATTTTCCTATAAATTTCAAGCAACGCCGTAACTGATCATATCCCGAATTTTTTTTAATTTTCCATCAAATATTTTAGAGTTGGAATGAAACTCCACAAATGTGTTATAAAAATTATTATTTCGTTTTCCGAAAATTACATACTTGTATTATATTACCAACTAGCGACCCGCCTCGGCTTCGCCCGGGTAGTATGTTGAACGTTTGCAACACACCAAAGTTTTGTGATTTTCATACAAAAATACCATAATTATTTCCGACTTTTCCAGTGGATTTTCCAAAAATTTTCTTTTATATGGATCTTGTCCTGACAAGTACGAACACAACAGAGAAATCAGCCAAATTGGTCGAGCTGTTCTCGATTAATGCTCCGTCCTACATGCGGCAATTGATTTATACATATGTATATAAGATATATCATTACGTTATCTTTGTTACAAGGAGGCGTAGTACTTGAATAGTATAAATCTAATCGTAATAGGGCATCAGAAATCTTTCCACAACCTACTAAATTACATAATTAATAACGCTAACTTGTATAACTTGATTTTCGTGTTGACTAGACTATGTAATTCGAAAATTAAACAACTAGTTACCTATTCTCAAGATGATTGATATAAAATTCAAACTATACAAATAAACAATATTTACTATGTTCCAAAACATAACGCTCACTCTGTATGTTTGAACAATACAAATAACTAGTAGATGTCGTACGTTTGAATTTCAAATAAAGGCCCCATGTTCAGCGTTCACTGTTGTTTCCAGCCAGCATGTTTGTGTTTGTTAAGGTCTAAAATTGAATCTGTTCCATTGTAAGCAGCCATCGCTCTGAAATACAAATATTTTTGTTGCTATGTTCACAACTGTATTACGTAGAGACTATGCAAGTAAGACTGTGTCCGACTGTGACACATGTTTTATACGCAAATGGAGCTGCATAATGCATTCTTAATGCAATATTTCTTCCACAATATTATGTCTACTCTACATAATATACCCACTATTACATTAAACGAGCAATATTTGTATATATATGTATTTGATACCGCTTTCTCGAAAATGGCTCTAGTGATTTCAATGAAATTTACAACATAGGGGATGAGGGGGGAGAAATCGATCTAGCTAGGTCTCAATTGTGGGAAAAATCGTTTTCTCTGTTTTTCACACTGTTAAAACTTCAAAACTTTTTTAATTTTGCAGCAGTTTTCCTTATCAATACCCACAGCAGCTGAGTGTAGGTCTAACACGCCGAAGTGCGCAGATTAGAATCCTTCAATGTGGTCAGACCTTTTTTAAACCCCGACGCAAAAGAAGGGGTGTTATAAGTTTGACGTGTCTGTGTGTCTGTGACTCTGCGTGTCCGTCTGTGACATCGTAGCTCCTAAACGAATCAACTGATTACAATGCGGTTTTTTCGTTTGAAAGCAAGTTTTCTAGTGGTGGTTCTTAGACATGTTTTATCAAAATCGGTTCAGCCGTTTGAAGAATATAAGCTCTTTTTTAGTTTTTAAAGGGACGCGAGCATCTTTTATTAGTCTAATCGATGCGAAATTTAGTATACTGTGACTTCAATCAGGTCACAATAACATAATAACCTTGACCAGATGCTGCAGCATCATCTGAAGTCACCAGGATATCCGACTCCTCGCCACTTACAGTAGAGGTATCATGTTTAGGCTCATTGAAATGGTCTCTATGAATAGGTTATAGATAGATATATAAATGGTGATCAGGGTCTGATGAAGGATCAAACAACTATTGTCAGAATACTCAGATTTCGGCGAGGCACGATCTCGTATCGCAATTCCGTATATCGTTCCGGAAAGTATTTGCGTGAATGTGGGGATAGACTGATTATCGTAGTGTTTAAAAAGCATGAATTAAACTTAAATTAAAAATTTAAAAACCCCCGACTCAAAAAAAACCTCCGAAAAGTAAAAAAAGAATATGTACCTTATAGCCCTTTTAATTTGTGATAAGTTTCAAGATAATTCTTTTCTTTTTAGGTTTTTTAAAATACGAAAGTGATAGCATATTGTGCGTTACAGTTCTGTGCAAATGAAAACAACGGAGAAGGTCTAAATAATCATGTGTAAAAACTTACATCGGACATATACATTATGTGTTAGACACAATAATACAGTGACGTCATTATAACAATAGAGTGATTTGAAAATTACAAGGATAACGTATTTTCTAAGTAAATGACTAAGCTGATGGTCTGGAATGCCGTAAGAAATACAAAAAAAACCTTCGCTACTCGTATTCCAATTACTAAAGAAATAAGAGAGTTTGTATCTCAATCTTGGAACATAACTTTAATTATTAAACTGAGATCTCAATGCTCTACTCCTATATTATGGAAAGTTTTAATCGTCAGTGTTATTATATTTTATATCACTATAATTGAATATTTTAATTACAGTAAAATTAAGCTGTTGTTAAAGGCGAGTGAATTATGAATAATGTTTTAATTCATATACGACTATATCAATATGAATGTGTAAAAACAATTATATAATTTAATTTAAAATTGTTCTATAAAATATAACCTACTTACATACATACATACATATCCTCACGCTGTCCCTAACGGGGTAGTCAGAGAGGACGGAGCGCCAAACGTCGCGGTTCTTACATACTTCTTTCATTTCCTCAAATCTCATCATTCTCCTCGCACAACCTAACCTATAACCTACTTAACAAATAAAACACATTACTATCTCTTTACAGAATTTCATCATAATCAGTTCAGCGTTTTAGCATTTCGCATACAGTTTTTGTTTATTTATTTTCAAAATAGTTTAACCTCCCTTTTCTTACTCTTAGGAATTTTTGATAAAAAGTAGCGTATCTTTTTAATAGAAGTCTATTTCTGTACCAAATTTCAACATAATCGATTCAGCGATTTGCAACATTTCCCGTGCAAAGTTTCATCCCCCTTTTCACTCTCTTAGGAGTAAATTTTGTTAAAAAAAAAGTAGCCTGTGTCAGTCCCCTAGTGTAAAACTATGTCTATGCAAAATTTCATCAAAATCGGTGTGGTCGCTTGGCCTTGAAAATGTAACTGACTAACGGACAGAGAGACAGCTTGTTTTACATAAGTTTTGAAAAAAAAAGTAGCCTACGCCTGTCTCTTTTACCAACTTTCATCACAGTTTTATCTCCCTTTTATTTATCCCCCTATGTATTTTTGATAAAAAAATCTATCTAAAATGTAGTAGACAGACAGACAGACTTTTGTACTTGTGAATAGTATTAGCATAATAGTGTAATTATTATAAATATAAAAGTCGAACCCAAAAACAGCGACTGAACGTAATTCATGTTCCATAAAAGTTTAAATACTGATTAATACGTTCGCAAAATTGAGGTCATTTATATATGTCATTCTCTGAAGGTAAAATTTCACCGAAATACATTTAAAGTGTAATTTCGTTTGTCGTTAGAATCTGATTGTGCTGATTCAATTTGAAAGTTGTTCGAGTCGATCATTAGTCAAAAGTTGGAGAACGTGGGCAAACATCCATCGAGTTGGATCATTGAGGCGTCCGCAACCATTAGTCTATCATTCACTCAACTTTGCTGTTTTCACCATGAATTGAACTAATGTCCGAGTGAATTTAATGAGATGAAAAAACATTCCGACAAAGGGAAACCTTGCATTTCCTTAATTAAGTGGATACGTAAAAATTAAAAAGTTTGCCTGCGTATTTTATCCTACCAACTTTACGTTTTTACACTTTTTTTCCAACCTCATTTCTTCTACGGGATACATTTTGGCGAGTCTGCACAAGAACTTCACGAAACTATCATACGCTCTCCCTTCTACCACAGCACTAAAGAAAGACACACTATCACCCCTTCCTCGTGGCATTCCCAAAGATTCGTATACAGCGTTTTGGTTCTACAGTCTTAATATGTAATATTCAAGAATGGAATTCCCTTCCGTTTTCCATGTTTCCTGAGAACTATAATCCGGGCATCGTCAGGGCTAGATTTAATTTTTCTAGATCGACGTTCTCTATTTTCGGCCACGCCGTCGCTTACCATCAGGCGAGTTAGTGGCCAAACATAAAACCACTTCCAGTAAAAAAATTTTTTTTTTCTTTTGATAACCACTTTTGAAAAACGATTTGAACTTGGAAGTAAATAAATAAGAAACAAAATAACAACCACGTAAGTAGCGAAATAAAATTAGTCCTGTAATTATAATAACATTTAAGACTGTTGTTTATTATTATCATTAGGTTTCCAATAAAATTTCTATAATGGAGGGCAACTGTTATCTATTTTCGCAAAAAATGTTTTGTTATTCGTAATGATGAGTTTCTACTCGCAAAACTAGTTTTCAACCTAAATTAACAAACCATCTCTAAGACTTAAGATATCTTAACAAGTTTAAAAAGCTGCATATTTCAAAAAACGAAAACACACAATCTGATTAGTGATCAGCATCAATATATTAGATATATATGCTCCACTCATTCATTTCGTAATATAAACATTTTATTAATTACTTACTAAAAATAGAACATACAGTTCCGTTTAAGTAACGAACGCTTTCTATTTTTACTCAATACAAAACAATGGAGGCCCGTGACCTACTATTGTAATCGTTGCACATTAACCATTTATAGAGCGAACAAATTAAGGTTTAAATTGATCTATAAATTCTAGTTTTATGTCCTACTCTTCTGTGTGTGTAGAACAAAGATAGAAAATATAGGAAGCGTACGTAATTATCAGTATTGGATAAAGGCCTATCCAATTTAGTGATTTATATACTTTTGTAGAATTTATATGCATTAACACACAAGGGAAGATGTGGTTCCTAAAATATTATAGACAGTTCAATTCGCGATAAAGCGCCTCAGTCTCTCCAATTGACCGTGATGCTCTGTCCTGGTTAATTGTGTTATATGTATAACTGTGCTATACGATTGACTGTTACCCGCGACTTTGTTCTGGAATTTAAAAAAGTCCTTTCGCAGCATTGAAGTTGTCCCCATAATAAATTTCATTAAAATCCATTCAGCGGCTTAACCATAACAATGTAACAGACGGACAGACAGATACGCTACTTATGCATTTATAATATTAATATGGATTTTAGAGATTTTCCAATCAGTGTACGTTTACTAACAACTTCAACTCTCTTTTACACGGATGGAGTGACTTCCTAATAAATCTTATTTTAAAAACGAACGCAGTTACCCAAAAATGACTACTTTGACTTTTATAATTTTTTTTTCTTCTTCATGACATGGCGCATTCGCCAATGTCAAGTATTGTATGTATATTGTATGAGTAGAATCTAGAAATCTATAAAAATCTTTGTCTAGGTCGTTATCGTAAAACTCCTCCAGTAAAGTGATAGTAGACTTTACTGAAGTTTTATAAGACTTCTTGAAAGAGCGCGCGAACTTCAGCTACACATGTTTATTTAGACTTACTCCATTCTTTTCACTTACACAGATCTTTAAAACACAATTTACTATCACTTTTGTACTTTAAAACTCCCAAAAATGTAAAAAATAGAAAGTCTAAATAAATTGACAACCTCACTTCTCCCGTTCCCGCCGTCAAGTCCCTTTTATATTTAAAGGCGGCGCAACGCATATTTTCACTGTATTTTCTTCATGGATTTTCTACACCAATACCATGTGGTCAAACAACAGCATACAACAGCGAAAAAGATAGATGCAATAGCAACAAAACAAGATACGTTTCTCTTTGCAACTGTTCAAAGATGGCGTATCACAATATGACCTTTGAACTCCATGTATAACGTTTATATGCCAGGCGCTTGTACCTTATTTCACGAGGCTAATATAAATAACACAGTAATGTTTCAGCCACTGATTAAGCTACTTTTGCAAATTCACCACACAGTTTTATCTTCTAGCATCTATACCTCTGTATATTAATTCAGCTTTAAACTGCACGACAAAGTTCAACATTAATTTTATATTTTGTAGTCTCTAGAGCTTCAGTCGATCCATTTTACATTACTTTGTATGAAAAATTGTTGCACATTTTTGTAGCAACCGACGCCATAAAAACCTAAACAACCTGTAACAGGGTTCATTACATATTCCTATCCTTTTACTTTGCACTACAGTATCAATTTTACGCCTAAATAAGCAAAGCAACGTTGTAAAATACATTTAACTAGACATAAGCAACACAACCGCTCTACGCTCCTTATCATAAAAGTAAAATATTGTCTCATTTCCTATAATATCTGTTATTGATTGACGCCTTATGTAAATCAATATAAATCATAACAACCATGTTATAATATTACGCTACTACATCATGTAGCAAGCCGTCAGTTTATTTATTCTTGAACTTCTCTTTTTATCATTTTTAAAATGTTTTAGATTTTTTAATGACAATATTGAATTTTTATACCAAACAAATTTATAGAAAATTAAAATATTTACATACAATTTCTTTGTTTTTTTTTAAATCTTACAATTATGTTAACCCAAATAATATTTTGAAACGAATTGCTGTGCCTTTGTTTTTCTTTCCTGCGAAAATTATTAAGCCTGTCTTAAACAGACAAGCTATATCTGCTCAAAACATAGACTATCATTTGCAAAAACCACACGAGCGAGCCCGTGCATAAAAACTATTTATTTAATACCGCTAATATAATATGTATACTGTATAGTAACCGCAAAAGCGGAAATTTTCATTACATATCGTTAGCTTCACATTCATTTTAATCACATCCATTTGCCACGTGTAATAATTTGTAATATTTTAGTAACAAGAATCAGGGTAGAATGAGTTTCCTGCGTGTAGTGGGGCTATATATTAGTCTGATTTTAGTTTTGTAAGAGTTCAGTTGACGAGCAGCCGTCAAACAGTCGGCTGCAACAAAGAATTCATAGTGTGTTCATGATGATCAGTGCTTCTGTTACATTTCATATTTAACAAAATATAAATAACTTAGTCCTACGATGACGAACCAATGGCACGTAACAAAATAATTGGGGCAAGACTGTAATTAAAGGATTTAGGTACCTAATCGAAACAATTTATTTTTTTTACGTACGATTGTTGTTTTTTTTCTATTCATCGCTAAGACAAGATTCTTTGGTGGCATGACATGGCCTCGTTAAAAGGTTTGTCATCCCTGACTTAGTCAATATAGTGTTAAATATGAAATGTAACAGGAGCACTGATCACTATGAACACGTTATCAATTCTTCATCTCAACTATTATGTACTTGACTATACGACGGCTTCTCAACAACAGACCTCTTATGTTAGCTATTATCAATATTCTCGATTAACCGTTCTCATCATAATCGTTAACAAATGGCAACACTGTTTTTTTGATTCATGATAACTATTCGTTCTTCTAGGATGTGGACTCGGATGGAAACGTAGGATGAGGAGATATAATTAACAGACGTGCTTTCCCTAACTCGTGAATTTCTCAACTGACTTATTTTCTGACATTCAAAAATACCATGTTATTATGAAACTAGCAACACTTTTATAAAAACAGTGTTGCCATTTGTTAACGATTATGATTACAACGATTAATCGAGAATATGGATAATAAGTAATAACTAACACTTACAAGACCAAAATCAAGCTTTTATGCAGCCCCACTACACGCAGGAATTTCATTCTACCCTCGTTCTTGTTACTAAAATGCTACAAAATATCACACGTGGGTACTTAATATGATTAAAGTTAATGTGGAAATAACACTCGGCCTTTCCTGGCAATACATATTATGTCCTCGTAATAGTTTTTCTTGCGTAAAATCTCGTACAATATTATAATTTCTATGCCCAAGAGATTTATAAGATTCGAATCAAAATATTAAAGGATTAAAATTAATAAAGGTAACAATATGTTTATCATAAACTGTTTTATCGATACCAGATATGCAATAATCGTCCTAAACATCTGTTAGGATGAAAACTATTGAGAATAAATGTCAGCACACGATGTATAAAAATATGAAAATTCCCGTTAAAACAACTAACCCTTTTAGCATCGGCCTTCCTGATTACTGATAACGCCCTCGTAATACAATGGTTGGCAAGTAACGATTAAAAAAAATGTATACTTATGTACTTACAGATGCATAAAATTTAGATTAGTCAAAAAAATTAACAATAGCTACTCATCTCCAAACAAAGCAAGTATAACAATCATTAGGAACGTCTGTGCTTTTAAACATCCCAAGAGCAAAGTTCTCTTAGTTAACTTATTTACCTGATTTTATTTCAACTGAGAATACATATTATATACAATAATAATATTTTATTGCATTGCAAGTGTTTCAATTTCATTTACCGATTAATTTATTTTAATTATTCATAAACACAGATTTAGAGAAAGAATGAAATGGAAAATAGGTTTAAAGGTAATTTCAAGATGATATTCCTTCCAGTAGACATTTGTTGTTAGTTATGGCTCTAAAAATTTTGCAATAATCTTCACGTAACATTATAAAGTACTCTAAAGAATTAACAATATGGTATAACTTACGGGAAAAAGTGACAAAAGCATACAAAACTCGAGTCCCCGCAATAATTTATAGAGTGCTATTTTACCATCTATTCACATTTACTTTTGATGAGCTTAGTACACGCCTATCGAATTATATGGTTCATAAAAAGATAAAGACCTGCTTAGAAAACTAAACACTGCATTGGGTGGAATAAAACTGGTAAAAGAAAACTAAATCTAGAGGATATCTGTTTTCGTTTAATACTGATTACGGAAAAGAAAAGTAGTATAAATATTATTCATCAAATTTACTAAAACTTTCTGTTGTCCAGGTTGTATTTTATAAGAGAATTATTATTATATAAGAAAGTTATTGAGCGTAACATTTTATTGTGCGTTCTATGCAAGATTTATTTGAAATCAAATAATTATTTATTTGATTTGAAATAAATTAATAATATTAATTTCAAAATCAAAATAAACACGTGCAACTCAAATGTTCGTGTTATTACTCTTGTAATAACACGAGACATGGAAGAACAAACTTGTAGTTTACTTTGTTTAATTAAAATGATTAATCATGAACATTAATCAATTAATGCGGTGGTTGGCTTTGTTTCTCACTTAAAAGCATTTTTAAAATTGGATCATCTGTGCAAACACTCATAAGTGAATTATTTTCGAGTGATAAAAGACGATTTCTGTATTTAGTTTTCAAAGCCACCATAGACGAGAAACCTTTTTGCATTGGTAAGAAGTAGCAGAGGGTATCAATGTTTTCAAAGCTTCCGTTACTAGGCTTTCGTACTCACGTCGTCGTGCAGGCCCAAATTTATGTAAATCTCGAGATAAAAATTCCAGTTGTAAAGTTTTATCAGCCGATAGTTTCTTAGACGCGGTAGTTTGACGTCCTAATTAACATTGTTTCGACGAGTTCTAACAATTTCTGAAATTATGTTGAGATCAAATATATATTCTTACAGTAAGTCTCAATTCGTAACTTGGCAGCTGCAACAATGTTTTTTTTTGAGAACCCATCTTTTCGAGAAATCATTGTTGTCATCTGGGAAATATTTTAGTAATTAAATCTTTAATTCACATAAATCCGTTTTCATGCTTTCCAACCGGCGGTTACAAGGGCTGCTATTTATGTATCCGGAACTGGCCAGTTACAGAACAATATTAAAAAAGTAATTATAACATTTAAAAATAGAACTCTTTGGCTGAAGAATACAATTTGTTTCATGTAACTGTCATTTGTGTATCCTTTGTGGCGTCATTTTGAAAATTGCGAGTCTTTATCACCATGGATTTAAGTCGTGATAATTTTCGGGCTATGATTTATGACGATTTTCGGCGAGGGCTAACTCAAAAACAGTGCATCGATCAACTCACTTCGACTTTTGGGGACAAAGTACCATCGAAAACTACTGTGTATCACTGGTTTAGTGAGTTAAATCGTGGGCGGTCTGTGCTCACGGACGAAGTTAAAGAAGGTCGCCTAAATCGGTTGTTGTACCTCAAAATATTGATGCTGTACGGGAACTAATAATGCAAGATCGTCATGTTACATATCGCAAGATAGAGGCGTCTCTGGGCATAAGTATGACGAGTATATATAAAATATTACACGAACATTTAGCTGTAAAAAAAATTTGTTCACGTTGGATTCCGCACAACTTGAGAATTGACCAAAAACGGGCTCGTGTCGATTGGAGTGAAAAAATGTTACAAAAGTACAATCAGGATGCGTCAAAAGCTGTCTATAATATCTACACAGGTGATGAATCTTGGATATATGCGTATGATCCTGAAACTAAACAACAATCAACGGTTTGGGTGTTCCAAGATGAGCCGAACCCAACAAAAGTCATTCGTTCAAAAAGCACTTTGAAGCAAATGGTCGCTTGTTTTTTTGGTATAAATGGACATGTAGCTACAGTGCCACTAGAGGATCGTAAAACAGTTAATTCTGAATGGTACGCGACCATTTGTTTGCCAGAAGTCTTTGAAGAAATAAGAAAGAACGACCGACAACGCAGAATCCTTCTTCATCATGACAATGTTAGCTGCCACACATCGGTCGAAACAACTCGGTGTTTGGAAGATCAAAAGATCGAATTAACGGTTCATCCTCCGTACAGCCCCGACTTGGCCCCCAACGACTTCTATTTATTCCCAACCGTGAAGAATAAATTACGTGGTCAACGTTTTTCGACCCGTGAAGAGGCTGTTGATGCGTTTAAAATGCACGTTTTGGAGATACCTCAATCCGAATGGAAAAAGTGCTACGAAAATTGGTTCCAACGCATGCAAAAGTGCATCAATAATCATGGTGAATATTTTGAAAAGCAATAAAACTATAATAAATGCTATATGTTTGTTTCACTTTGTTATTCCGGATACATAAATAGCAGCCCACGTAATAACTGAATTTTCTAAATTCGCGTTTTTGTTAATGTAATCAGAAGTTGCAGTAAATGCATCAAAATTTCGTTTATCAAGGCGTATAATCCAAATACTAAGCTTCTTGATAAAGGCATTGACTTTATCTGTCATAATTAAAATGTTTTTGTTACGGCCTTGTAAACTAGTATTCAAATCATTCAAATGTGAAAATGTCATCAAGTAAGCCAATAGTAATCTTATAAAAATTCTAAAATGAACTGTTTTTATCTTTTTATCTTTAAGAATTTTAATTAATCTCGCAATTCAGTCTTATTAAAACTTTTCCTTGCGACAGCCGTCTCTCTTCAGTATGGAAAAGCAGTGCATTGTTCTTGACAGCCATTTATTCGCAGTGTGGAAAACAATCTAGTTTGTAATGGTAGGCTTTTAATAAAATTAACAATTTTAACAGCTTATGATAAAACATTTTGCAAATTGTTCGGCATCTTTTTTGCGGCAAGCGGGGATGACTGCGAAGAAAGCAGTGCGTCCATTCCACATGTGGCATAATGTCTTTTAATTTACTATCACGCCACTGTTGTTCCCCATTATCACTTTTGCGGCATCAGTACACACCGCAATGCATTTATTCCAGTCCAAGTTTTCGTTTTGTGTTGCTTTAATGAATATGTTAAAAAGTTCTTCGCTAGATGCTCGACCAGGAATTGATTTTCAAAAAAGCATATTTTCTTTAATAGACTTTTTGGCTTTATATCGGACAACACATAAAAATGGCTCCAAGTTCAACATTTCTGTTGACTCGTCAAATTGAATGGCAAAAAATTCACTTAATTTATCTTGTTCAATTTTTTGGTTGTGAATATCGATGGCCATTTCATTAATACGTCTCGATATTGTATCGAAAAGGTTATACTTTTTAATTTTTTAGCTTCTTTCGGACTTATCATAATATTGACCAAATGGCAGCGGGTAAAATAAGTCTCTCCGCAATAGTACGGGGCTTAGATTCCCTGGCGACTCGCAATGGTACTAAGAAGGATGCACAAAGTGCTGCAGTCTCATTACGGCTGGATTTTTTTATAGCAATTTCTTGATTTTTCAAAACAAGTGACTTACGGGCGAAGAATTGTAACGGTTTGCTTTGTAGAGACGGGTGATTTGTTTCCAAATGCCGGAGTAATTTTAAAGGCTTCATGCTTTCCGCAGAAAGGACTTAAAAACAAACAACACATTGCAGCTTGTCATCCAATGCAATAAATCCATATATTAAATATGTGTCGTTGTATAACCTGGTCTTTTTCTTCACCGTTTCACCAGACGTAGAAGGCACATTTCGTTTTGTCACAAATTTGTCCATTTTAATTTAACTTTTTTATTGTTATTTATAAAAATTAAGCACTGGGTGAGTGAGATAAGATCGTTATTGTACATACTTACTTCCCTGTGCTACTTGCTTAACAATGTAAATGACAATGAAACTCTGCCTCGCGTCCTTTTGTTTTTATAACTAAGGCATTAAACATGTACGAATCTGTCTAGCGCACGTGTTATGGGATGCGCGAGGGGCTTATTTGACAAGTTCGTGCAAGTACAACGCAGGTAAAAACCTCGCTTAGACAGTAATTTTAAACCTTCATGACAGGCGGGCGCGATTTATAGGCACGATAATTTATGTTTGTAAAGCGCGGTTTTGCATTTTTATCGCCTTGAAAATTTAAATTAAACGTATAAATAAACTATTCATTAACATATCATTATAATTATAATTTTATTGTGAAGGGGTCGCAAGACTTTATAAACTTTTTGGCATCTTTGTGGGTTGCGACATAAAAATGGTTGAGAAACAATGGTTTACTCTGTTGTGCATTATGTGGAATTATTGAAATAAGTGCATATTTAGTAGTGTATAGTGTTGAGATTTTTTTAGTGGCTTACTCCGTCTCAGTAGATCCAACTAAAAAGACTGCCACAATATATTTGTCGCCTGAAACTCCGAGAAACATTAAAATTATTACGTCGACACTTTAATGAAATGAAATGAACAATATACATATATATTACTGAAGACGTCGGCTGTTATGGGCATAGCTCCCTTTGCCATCCCTCTCAAGGGAGAATTGTACAAAAAAAACTAGTGTAGTAAAATTGACATTTTCTATGTTTTTCGTTTTTGGGAATTTTATAGCGATAGTGTATTGTGCGTTAGTGTTATTTGCAAGTGAAAAGAATAAGAAGGTCTGAATAAATATGTGCAACTGAAGTTTTCGCATTCCTAGTTCTTTTTAAAAAAAAAATAACGAAGAAATAACGAATACATCAGACAAGTGTTATTATAATCTAAATACACGGAAGACATAGTTATGTATCTGTATCAATATACTAGTTACCTTTGATTTCCAAGAATCAGGGAATAACATCCATTAAATATTAAATTACCTATGTAGTATGTTATCCACAACACATAGCCCCAAGCTCTTTGAGTTTTCAACTTTTCTTATGATTTTATCGCAACTGTTTCTTGGTTCCCTTCGTTAAGAGAGTGCAAAGTTTCTCCTTAACTCATTTTGACATTTATTACAATCGATACAGAAATGTAGTGTATAAACATTATTAAATATTGCTGACCATAACATTTATTGTATCTAAAGGTAATTTTAGTGAGAGACATATTCATATATACATATTTTCACGCTGTATCCCTAACGGTTTAGTCAAAGAGGACGGAGCGCCAAGCGTCGTGGTCCTTACATACTTCTTTCGCTTCCTCAAATCTCGTCATTCTTGTATTCGTAAGAATCATAATATTTTAATAAGACGGTCGGTAGATCAGTAGATGCCACCAGATCACCAATGCAATCACAGTCGGCAACTTTGCTTAACCTCAGTAATCATATCAAACGTCAAAACAAGCACTACTAGTATACTTTTCATTCATTCATTCACAGTTTATCTTGCTTCATTCCACAGTTTATTAAATCCGTTTATTACTTCGTATTATGGTCACAAGTGGCGTAATATCTAAGTTATATATAACATGTTCCTACGTATGTAAATATTCAGACCGGAACTGTGATGTTTACAGGGAGAAATTTAACGTACGATATTTGAATAGAGGGCCTAGATTCTTTGGTTGATCAATTTTCCGGGACATTTATGACAAATAGGTAATCCCGAATGTGCCTACAAACTAATAGAATTTAACCTAATTTAATCGCTTTCTGTGTAGGATCCGGTCCAACCTTTTTCAGTTTACGGAAAGCCACATCAATAGGTAGAAGCATTACTCCTGTCTACAGCAGAAGTGACTCGCTGAATTGGAAAACGGTTTCGAAATTAACTTGCCCAAGAGTTTTTAATATTTAAAAGGAACATTTAATACATTTTTAAGTGTTCTACAGATCAGAAGTATTTAAGTAATTAGTAATATTGATTATAATTTGAAACTTTATTTTATGGTAGAGAGGGCAAACGAGCAGGCGAGTCACCTAATGGAAAGTGATCGCCGTTGCCCATGGACACCCACGCAGCGTCCTAGGAATCACGGGTGCGTTGCCGGCCTTTCGGGAAAAGATGGGAAGGCGGGAGATGAGCCACCGCCACTCTCACCATCGAATGAAACACAATGGCAATAGATGCAGTTATTTCACGCTGATATTCTATCAGAGCCGGCCAAATTCTTGGAGTTTTTGTTTTTGGTTTTTGGAGTTTGAGCGGTAAATAGCTAAAGATTTTGGGAATTTATCACATGAAATGGATTTCCGCAAAGTAACACCTGAGTCTATACAATGCTTGCAATAAGTTCACAAACATACATGCAATCCATGCACATCCATATTCATGCACATAGCCACTTTACCAATCTACCAATATGTATTTCAGTTTACAGATGGTACGGTAAAACCTGTACTAACAGGAATAAGGCAAGGCAAATGGTCAACAATTTCACCAGAAAAAAGCGCCGCAAATATTATAATTATTGTTTAGTGGTGCTTTTTTCTAGCGAAATTACGGGGTAGTCAGAGAAGACGTAGCACCAAGCGTCGGGGTCCTTACATGCTTCTTTCGTTTCTCAAATCCCATCGTTCTTCTCACACATTTTCGCATAGGTATGCGAGTGCTTTTTTTTTGTATGGACCCCCTTCGAGTAAAAGCCTCCTCCAAGGTGTGCCACTTCTTTCTATCTTTGGCGATGTTTAGCTAATCTCGGTCTCCTACTGCTGCTATTCCGTCCGACCATCTGGCGTGCGAGCGGCCTCTCGCTCTTCTTCCTCGGGGACCGGACCATTCTACCGATCTCTGAATCCATTTGTTGTGTTTGTATCTAGCCACATGACCAGCCCACTTCCATTTTCTTTGTAGTGAGAAAGTTAAGGCGTCTGTAATTTTGGTTTTCTTGCGGATGTCCATATTTCTCACCTTATCTTTGAGTCTTAAACCCAGCTGCTTCTTTTTTCTTTTGGATTTTGTTTCTAGTTTTTGCGTCAAACGTCCAAGTTTGACATCCGCAGGTTAGACATGGTAGTAGATTATTTTCTTAGTGGACAACGGCAAATGCGATTTGAAAATTTCTTTATGAGCCCAATGTTTCTTCTAGGTGATTGCGACTCTCCGGTCCACTTCTTCTGAGTTTCTATCTTTATTGAAAGATATTTGTTTGCCCAGATGTGTGTATTTTTCTACAAATTAAGAGGTATGTTATTGAACAAGTTTGGTGAGGTACGATGATGATTAGTCAGCATATTTGTTTTCACTAGGTTCATTTCTAGCGCGATTTGAACTAGCCTGGTGTAAGCCATTTATCATTATGTTTAGTTGTTGTGGGCATTCTGAGAACAACAAGGATGAATTAAAAAGTTTCCATTTATGTTAATGCCTCGTTTAGAACATGGTAGGTTTCTCATTACATGTTGTGGAACGGCTATAAACGTTTTTGGAGAAATTTATTCTTATTATGCTTTAACGATAAAGCTTTATTATTATTATGCGAGTGCTTTTGACATTTCCATCAGCTAACACTCTGGCTATTCGATCTTCGTGAGTCAGCCGTTGTCTTCCTTGGCTTCTGCTACCACTAATTTTCGCTCTATAGATTTTCTTCGTCAGTCTTTCATCACTCATACTTTCTATGTACCCAAACCATCTAAGCATTTCTTTCTTCATTTTTACAATAACGTTGTCGTGCAATCCTGCCATACTGCGTATCTCTTCATTGCTTATTTTATCTGCAAGGGTGACACCACACTAATTTTTAAGAGATGACAGCTAATAGACTTATCTAAATATGCATACATTTACGGGAGAGCCGGTTTATTTAAATTCTTTACTTTTGAATTTTGTGACGCTGACATTTGATTTCACCAACATCCCCTGCGATTTAGGTACACTCACAAAACAGCATAAGGGACCCCTAACGCTTTTTATGTGTCATCAACCGCTACAGACTCCTCTACAAATAGTACGACAATATTTATGAACCGGTTTCGAGATTTTTCTATTCTAGTTGACAGCTAATTAGGTGACTAGTTGGGAAACGTTGGTGAAGTCAGGCATGAGTCTATTTTGTATTATGTCTGTCATATCTTAATAATTAAGAAAATATACAGAGCGAAAGTGAGTGGTAAAAGAAGCCAAGGAAGACCAAGGCTGACTTATGAAGATCAAATAGCCAGAGTGTTAGCAGACGGAAATGTCAAAAGCACTCGCATACCTAGGCGAAAATGTGTGAGGAGAATGATGAGATTTGAGGAAGCGAAAGAGGTGTATAAGGACCGCGACTCCTGGCGCTCCGTCCTCTCTGGCTACCCCGTTGGGGATACAGCATGAAGTTATGTTATGTTATGTTATATCTTAATAATTATTTAATTCTTATAATATTACTAACGTATATCCTCCAGTTGGATTTATAAAATGAGTGGTAACAAAAATCAATGAAGACCACCGCTGACTTGATCAAATAGCCACATTCGCCAATATCTTGGTGAAAGTGTGTGAGAAGAATTATGAGACTTAAGGAGACGAAAGAAGTATGTAAGGACCATAAATCCTGGCACACCATTCTCTCTCACTACCACTTTAGCGGTATAACCTGAGGATATATATGTTTAAGTAACTATATTTATTTAAATATAACTGATTATAACTGAAATGTAATTGTCTAATTGAACACAATGTTGCAAAGCAATATGTTAATCACTTATTTTGACAATCTTCTTCGTATCATGTGATTAGCATGTAAATGAGCTGTATAAATATCAACTACGTGGAAAATGCATTTGAAAGTCAAATGAAGATTCCCACAGAATAATAGCGGAGGTACTATCATGGACTTTGTTTCAAAATTAGTCGCTCTACTGCATATTTTTATTAACGTGTTTGTGTGTAAAATTTCGTGGTCAGATTTAGTTTTTTGATATTTTGCCTATTTGTTTGAACTTTACTAGCCAATTTACCCAATTCTACTACCCAATTTACCCAATTTTGGAAAGCTGGGGAGCCTCCAAGAAGCAAGCAGCATTGGTTGGGACTTCCAAACTCCTAACCAATTTAGCACCTAACTCTGAAAACCTGAAAAAAATTATCTTCTCTTGAGTTAGCTTCGAAACAAAATTTGTAATTTTAAATACACTGTGGTCCATTTCAATCCCACTTGTCAGACGATAGATGGTATAAAAAAAGCCGACCAAGCGCGTGTTGGACCACGGCGAAGAGTTCCATAGGCAGTATGAAAGTTCACAGTTAAAATTTAAGTAGGTACTTGGACGACCGAGCTTCGCTCGATGTCTTTCGAGTTGTTTTTAGTATCATCCGGTGTTCTTGAATAGCTGATATCAAAGCGTGAATATTTGAACCTTCTAGTATCCTAATATTATCGCGCTGATATCTCAATATTCTATGATATGGCGTTAGATCCAATATTCTAAAAAAATATTTGTGTCGAAACGGATTTTTTCATGGATACCGAAATTTTTCAACAACACCTATTCTCAATAAACTTGGCCATAAAACATTATACAAGTTCAAAATTTCATCCTAATTAATCCAGCTTTTTCCGAGAAATAGGCAATGGCGTGCATCCCATATAGGCACAGAGACACTGCCCACTCTGACAATTTAAATGAAAGTTATTTCAATATCTACCATTTACATTTTATAGACAATTTAAAATTAGACAACAATTAATAGCGCCTTCTAACAGTCCCGTTCTTCCGTCCTTCGTTTGTTCGTAATCGTATTTCGTATTTTTTAATTGCTGTAATTTATTTTTAACAATCATGGAATCTATCGATAAAATACGCGCTATATAACTTAACCGACCGGCACATCGGTCCGGTGCCTACAATTCACGCACACATGTTTACATTATACCTATCAGTAAACGAACTAATCTTTCAAATGTGTGCTATTTTATACACGAAAATTAAGTTTGTGTACGTGTTTTGGAGACATTGACTACATCAACGACATTATAGAGTTAAATGCATTTGATAAATTCAACATTTTTCCAACTAAAATTACTCGTTTTTGCTTAGTTTATGGTTGATTTATATTTGAATCAAAATAAAACTACATATCTCTTTCATTCTTGTTACAATTCGTATTTAACAATATACATAATAGTAATATATAATAGATAATCTCAGTTGTATTTTACAAAGAGAATGTAAAATTACTACGTAATAGTATTTTAAAGAATGGAATGTTTTGGCTATGATAATTGAAACATTGATAATTGAAACATGAATATGAAACATTGATAATTGAAACATGAATATGAAACATTTAACTGGCTGACGGGTTGTGCACATATTTTGTTCTCCTTGCATTAACTACATATAACAAATAACAACCACTACGAAAAATTAAAGTAATGGTAACGTTCTCGTTGAGAGGGGCAGTAACAAAGGCCCCCTGCACACTCGCAGTGCCGCGAAAGCGCGAACTTCACGCACTGTGGTCCTCCTTGGGTTCGCGTGGATGATCGAGCGTAACCGCCACCTACCGCCACTTACCTAAAAATTTGCAGAGCGCGACCGCCACGCGATCAATGTGCGACCAGTGATTTTAATAATAATAATAATATTACGTGTCTATTACGCAATTACCCTAAAATTCACTTTTCGCGGTAGATTGAGCGCCAGTGCCAGTTCTCGTTTTGACAGCAGATATCGCGCGATATTTGGATGTCGCATGCTGACTGCAAGTTAGGTAATAAGCGCGTCGAACCATGAAAGACAAATGCAAACCCTAGTTACAAAATAGGCAAATTATTTACTTTATCCTCTATTAATTTTTTAAGCCAAACGCTTTCTTTGACTAACGTAGCAAAAAAGATAACGATCGCATGTCACCCACCACTAAACCTTCAAACTATCGGCCGCTCAATAAAAATCGATATAAACGTCCAAGCATTAGTGGCCTAATGTTTACGTTTCATTAGCCCAGAAATAAAGGCAAGCGTTGTTATTATATTTGTTATCAAACTATAGATCTGTATATTATGTAAACGTAGATCAAACAGTCACGGTATACTCCGTAAATAGTGTAATATATTCAAAAACTGCTTATTGTAAAAATAATAATGAAAAACAGACTAAGCATGTGTTGAAAGTAAGGCGACGAATTGGAAGTTTTGACGACAGGTATCTCAATTTTTTTATTACATTCATACATATCTTCACGCTGTATCCCTAACTGGGTAGTCAGAGAGGACGGAACGCCAGGCGTCGCGGTCCTTACATAATTCTTTCGCTTCCTCAAATCTCTCATTCTCCTCACACATTTTCGCCTAGGTATGCGAATGCTTTTGACATTTCCGTCGGCTAACACTCTGGCTATTTGATCTTCATAAGTCAGCCTTAGTCTTCCTTGGCTTCTTTTACCACTCACTTTCGCACTGTAGATTTTCTTCGTCAGTCTTTCAACACTCATTCTTTACTATTACAAAATGTATAAAAGTGATATTTGGTAACCCGATTCTTCATTTCACTGACTCCATTTTTCCAGTTGCGTTACCCAATTAGTTGACTTTTTAACAGAAAAACAATATCAAAGAAACCTCTTTTAAAATAGAGATTTTCATTTTTCGGTGTAACGGGACCGATTTATGCCTCTAAGGTTTCTGTGTAATCTAAACACTTCAAAATGCCAATTGGATTTTTTAAATTATTTATAGTTTCTAATAGAACTGAAAATGGCTGTTTTTTTTTATTTTTCATAAGCTAGCGCGCGTACATATCTATGGGGTATGTATGGACGCTAGATTAATTATTGTTTGTCACTGCGTCGCCAACTAGAAGTATAATTTAATAAACGAGTCTTTAAACACTTTTATATTTTGATTTATTAAATGTACATCCAAAAAAGATACAATCTTTTAAGAAAAATAAAACTCATAATGAACCAGCACGAACGGCTTCATAATTAATGTATATACATAGTACACATAGGTACATACTTACGTATTCTCAAGTTGTATCTCTAATGGCATAGTCAGAGGACGGAGTGCCAAGCATCGCGTTTCTTACATCTTTCAAAGTCAAAGTCAAATCAATTTATTCAATTCAATTTTTGAACGTCAAATTTACTTTAGTTCGGTTCGAAAAGAAAACCTGGATACTGAGAAGAACCGACAAGAAACTCAGTCAGGTATCATTTTTTCAACATCATTCTACAATAGTTATTTAAAATACAATATCCATAAAGCCAGTAAATGCATGTGCAGAGAGGTTTATTTGCAGTCTATTGTTGTGTCTTCAATGATATCGCTAATTCTGTAGTATGCTTTTCCAATTAGTGTGCGTTTAATAACAAGTTTAAATTGCTTTTCCGTTAATTGAGTAATTTCTCGAGGAATTTTATTATAAAAACGTACACAGTTACCCAAAAATGAACCACTTGACTTTTGTAATTTAAATTTAGGAATGACTAGCTGATCACGACCACGAGTTTCCACACCATTAATGACGCCTTTCTTTTGAAATAGATCTAAATTTTTTCTAGTGTACATTAGGTTTTCATAGATGTATAACGAGGGTAAGGTGAGTACATCAATGTCTTTAAAATGATCTCTCAGCGACTCTCGTGCGTTCATACTGTAGATGGTACGTATTGCCCTCTTTTGTAAAATAAAGATAGATTTCATATGCGCCGCTGATCCCCACAGTAGCAGACCATCCTTGAATCAGCATTGGTTCTTCTTGGCTTCTGCTATCAAACACTTTCGCGCTGTAAATGTTCTTCGTCTAATGGCCATTTGTGTTAGCGCAGAGCTGGAGAGCAACGACATTATAAGCCGGAGCCTCGGGTTTGATTCCCGATCAGGACAATTTAGGACACGAGTTTTTCTTTTGCATGTAATATCTGTAGTAGTTGTTCATATGGTTGGTTACCAATAGTACAAGCTCAATGCTTAGTTAAAGGCCCATATAATGTATGTAATGATTTGTGATATAATTATTCTTATCAGTCATCACCCTATCGCTCATTATTTCTACAATGTACCTGAACCGTGAGCATTACTTTCTTCGTTTTTACTATAACACTGTCATCTAACTTTGTCCTATACTCTGTATCTCTTCATTACTTACTTGTCCGCGAGGGTGGCATCGCACATATTTCGGAGAGATCACATTTCACTTCATTTATATTACTTTCACTCTATGACGATTAACTACATATATGAAAAACTAAATTGACGACATTAACTTATCGATGTGGTAATTAATATTAATAGTGGTGAATAAAATTAGTTATAACAAAGACTATTTTTTATCTTTTAGATAAGTAAATATATCGACAAGTTGCCAACCCTTCGCCTACTCAAGTTACTCATAAGCTTCTATTCTTTTATCTCAGAAATATGACAAACATAGAAGCCGGTTTAAAATAGCAACAAAACAAAACAGTTAGTTCTATTTTTATCTGCGGTATTGACAAGGCATTAGAAAGGGATGCATAATAATTACGTTTCGTGTTTTTGTGGGCTTTGTGTAGGCTGTCAGAGGTTCATAAGTAGATTTCACATAATATCATTTTATTATGACACCGACCAGTAATATTTTTTATTTTACTCGCATACACCAAACTATTACAAAAAATTCGTAAGAAAGCTATAACTGAGTTTCAATTTTAGCCCGGCTTCTGTGCTTTCAATATTCGGAGTCCCGCGAGGTTATTACCTATAAATTTGCAAACAGCGACAGCCACGCGATCACTGCGCGACCGGTGACTAACTGTAATAAAAAATTGGTATCATATATGACAATTGCGTATCTATTATTCTATAACCGTAAAATGCACTTTTCGCGGTAGAGTTAGCGCCACTATACCAATTACCATAACACAAATTCTCGTTTTGATAGCACATATCGCGCGATATTGGCTGTCGCATGTTGATTGCAACTTACGTAATAAGCGTACCGTACTGGCATTTTTTTACGATATGCGTAGAGATTGGCACATACGATATTTTTCTTTCTATCTCGGCGTGGTAACAATTGAAAATAATATTAAAGAAAAATTGTTTTTAAAAGTAACAGTATTCAAAATAGAAATATTTGGAACCTCAGAGTTTGTTAAAGAATAATGTTTTATTTGAAGATCCACTTTTGATGATTTTAAGACGAAAAGTTTAAAGTTTCATGTGATAATATCTTACTCACAGATTCGTATTCTAGAATGATACTCGAGTGTGAATCTCTGATTGAACACAGATAGTGATGCTGCTACATTCGATGAATAGTGGCATTTCGTTTTGTCTCTTCAGCAGAAATTAACGCTTGAGTATCGTTCTTGAATACGTGCCTCGTGCCCAATTTCACCAACGCTATCTAAGTTGTCACATCACTATGTACCCTCTGGAGTAAAAGGACCCTTAAACCGGTTCTTAGACAATATTGGTTTTTACCAATCTTACGGTCCTCTAGTAATGTCAGACATAGTTATGTGGCATTTTATTATTTTCATACCTATGACTATTTGTTTCCAAAAGTTTATCGATTTAATTTTACTTGAAGTTTCTATATACCTAATTTAATAAATTAATAAAAAATAACTGATATTATGGTTTTACTTCTGTTTTTATACAATATAATAAATGATTCTCCATGTTATCAAAAACTGACCCACAAAACTGTCACATAGTGTTATGGGTTAAAAAACCAAATTTCTAAATTTAGGGGATCTTTTAACTACACAGGGGCCCCTAACATTTCGTGAAATGCAAAATCATCGTTAGCGGACCCCTATCCCTTTTTAAGGGTTCGCTAAGTATTAGGGGACTTTGGTGAAATCGGGCATCAGTCTCCTTAAGTATCGAGATCTAAATTATCAAATACTACCATATCTGCATACGCTGACTCCTAACACTTAACAATAATTAGTAATAATCATATACGAATTTAAATATGAGACAAATTGGATACGCGAACTCACCTCGACCATTCCTACTCTTGTCTCCAAAACATTCTTTATAAAAAAATCCGGAACTTCAAAATTACAAAGAGTTTTATGCATTTCGTCTACGGAACTCTAAAAAGGGGAAGATGCTAACAAATGTGACAATATTAAAGGTCCCGTTTCTATTTACGAGGCTTTCAACCGAGCGTTTTATTTAAGCGAGAAGACCAAACTGATGCAATTTAGATAATGGTCTCAGGCGACGTGACGTCGCTTATGTATTGATAACGTTATAAACTTTAGATGACAAATTCTTGTACAGACTTTTATAAGATGTAGTAATTATTAAACATATATACATACATATCTTCACGCCGTATCCCCAACGGGGTTGTCAGAGAGGACGGAACGCCAAGCGTCGTGGTCCTTACATACTTCTTTTTAATTATTAAACAATCCCACAAAACATTGAATCTAAACTTTTTTGTCTCAGATTAAAATTTTTTGAGTTTTTATTTTTATTCATATTACGGCTTGTTGCTTTAAATTAATAAAAAAAAATTGTTTAGTTTTAAAATTTTATTTTCATGTTAGCACTAACTTAGATTAATAACGCTTAGAAATCGATGGAGCGAACAAAACCGATGCAATTTACTTGGAACAATAAATGACACTCGAAACTTGTCGATCGCCTCTCTCTCTCAAATAAACTTGAAATAATGACAGTTCGTGTGGGGAAATGATGTCATAATACATCGGAAAAACATAAAATGATTCGAATATTGCATTCCACAGGTAAGTATTACATTACAATAGAAACGCTGCTTGCGTGCATAACCTTTTTCTTCTTTCGTTCAATGTCGATTGTTAGTAAATGTGTCGATGAGTTATTTTTTGTTCATGGCAAAAATACTCGAAAAATGTAGTTACATATTATTTTATAAATAAATATTGTATTTATCATAAAGCTAATATTTATGTATATATCTAGTATGCAAGGACCGCGACTCTTGGCGCTCCGTCCTCTCTGACTACCGCGTTAGGGATACAGCGTGAAGATATGTATATATGAAATATCTATCGCATCAATACAATCAATTAACTTTTAACGAAATTTCGATATTTTTCCCTCTTTTAGTGGTTGTCCAAGAGACAAAGCACTTACAATTGTCCAAGGGACAATTTATTACAGGGACAAGAAACGAGCCTACTCTTTTCTCAAAGCCCGGCAACACACCCGTGATTCCCTGGACGTTGCGGGTGTCCGTGGGCGGCGGTAATCACTTTCCATCAGGTGACTCGCTTGCTCGTTTGCCCTCTTTGATATTTAAAAATATATATATATATATTCTTTGAAGTTTTATTAGATTTTATGATTAATCCTGTTTATAAAAGTACGTTACACAAAACGGATTTATAGTTATGTAAATTACTAGCGAACGGCCCGGCTTCGTCCGGGCGGAATTTGTATGTTTGCAACTTACCAAATTTTTTATCGAGAAATTCATATAAAAATATCATCAAAATTTCTAACATTTCCGGTCAATTTCGCCAAAATTTTCTTTCATACGAACCTTGTCGTTCTCAGCCATTCTCAGTTGATGAATTTTCATACATGCGGCAATTGATTTTTATTTATATAGATTATCTATCTTTTTCGGTTATTAAGAGTAAATAGATACATAAAAAAAATATCAAATTTACCGACCAGTAAAAAAGTCAAAGTCAAAGTCAAATCAATTTATTCAAGTAAACCCAATCACAAGGTATTTTTGAACGTCAAATCTACTTTAATTCGGTTCAAAGAGAAGAGAAAAGAAAACCTGGACACTGAGAAGACCCGACAAGAAACTCAGTCAGGTATAATTTTTTCAACATCATTTTACAAAAGGTTTATTAAAATACAATATTCAGAGAGCCAGTAAATGCATGTGCAGAGAAAATCATTTCCAGACTATTGTTTTATCTTCAACGAAATCGTTTATTTTATAGTATGATTGTCTAATCAATGTACGTTTTATAACTAATCTAAATATATTTTCTGTTAATTGAGTGACTTCTTGAGGAACTTTATTATAAAAACGAACGCAGTTACCCAAAAATGAAACATTTGACTTGTGTAATTTAAATTTTGGAACAACCAATTTATCACGACCTCGGGTTTCCATACCACCAATATCGCCTTTTTTTGTAAATCGATCTATATTTTTCCCCGTATACATAATAATTTCAAAGATGTATAAGGACGGCAAGGTCAGTACATCAATGTCTTTAAAACGATCTCTTAGTGATTCTCGTGCATTCATACTGTAAATAGCACGTATCGCTCTTTTTTGTAAAATAAAAATCGAGTTAATACGCGCCGCTGATCCCCACAGCAAAAGGCCATAGGACATTAGGCTATGAAAATATGCGAAGTACACCAACCTAGCCGTATCCGCATCCGTCAATTGCCTCAATCAAAAGTAGTTGATCAACCCAATGCTCTTTCTTAGCGTTATTATTAAAAGCACTTTAAATTTTAAAATAACGTAGTCTTTACCAAAGATGTAAGTTATTTGAAATACTTATATTGAAAATGCAAATGCAAAATGCTAAGTACTTATTTATAATTTGCATTTAAATACTTTTTTGAGGAAAACGTTTATTATTTCATTTAATATACTTTTCTGAACGATTCGGGACCGCTCAAACATTATGTAAAACGATCGAAAGTTGCTCACATAGGCCACTAAAGTATAAAGATCTACTTCGAAAAAATTTTGCGACGGGGTCTTTTAACGAAATCGCGATATTATAATCTTAAAAATAAATTAGAAACTATAAAAAATAGTTATTTAAAAAAAGGATACGGCCACACCTTCACTCAACTTCTGAAGCAATACGTATTGTATTTGGATTTGACAGACGGCAAAGCGGAACCACATAATAACATGTTGATAGCCGCCTATATCAGGATCGGACTTAGAGATGTCCCAGCGGAAGTAAAAGTTCCATAAACGCGTTCATGAAAGTATTTACTACCACCGTGAAATTTCAGTAGAAGTTTTACTTTTACGGATACATTTCTAGCTCCAAACCTAGCTCTTTGAAACCGATTTTTACGACATACGTCCGAACACAACTGCAGCTAACACAACCGATATCGGCTAGACCAAGCTCAAGATATCAGGAATAATATCTATAATTTAAAATCTTTAAATTTCTTATTAATTTCTCCTATTAAGGGTCCTCTCATGTCAGAAGGATTCCAAAGTAACAATGAGATTTGACCTCTGAATCTTTTAGTCTAATTTACTTACAAACTGAGGTTTAGTTATTTATAAATCTTAATTTCCAAATATCAGCTGAAGTTTAGACAAATAGCATGTCACTGTATGTATAGTTTACGCAATTCTACGAAATTCTGAAACACGACATTTGAAAGATAAACGTAACTCTGAACTCGTAATAAATCAAACATTTAACCGTGAAAAACAAGTCTGTTACTTAAGAAAAACGTGAAATTCGAAGTATAAGATCTTGAGAAATGTATTTAGTAATTGAAATTAATGCAACATTATTAACGACCTTGACCTTTTTATTCAGAATCAACTACTGTACAGAATATTGACGTTTCTACATAACATGTTCTAGAACTGTATTGACGGGATGGTTAATGCATCTTCCTTTCAAATTGGGGTCTCGCGGTATATTGTTATTGATTCTGGTGTTTTGGAAAAATCCACCTCGGTAATTTTTTATAATACTGAGAAGACATACAACAAACAAACGGTCCTTCCGGTGGAAAGTGAACGGACAGCCCATGGATTTGGACCAAGGTTAACAAAGCACTTCATATTGTAAACGTGTTGGCAACTCAGAACTAAGACGTTCCTCTTGTACCCGTTTCACTGGCTGTTTTACCCTCCACAGGATTAACGAATACGATCTGACTCGCTAATCCTGCATCAAACAGCAGTGTTCAGGGTAAGACAGCCGGCGACACTGATATAAGAGGAACGTCTTAGTCCTGAATTGCCAACATGTTTACAATCTGAAGCGATCCGATCGGGCCCCGGACAAGGTCCTACCATCCGTAAACAAATGCATTTATAGCATATATTTTTTTACTGTCTTGCCCCCAGACACAGCATACACATAACATTAGGATGTCTTCATAGAAATAAACGCGGTTTGCAAACATGCGACTGCTTCGGCGGGGTTATTACCTAAAAATTTGCAACAGCGCGCGGACACTGCGCGATCGGTGACTAATTGTAATAAAAATTTGGTATGATGTATGAACATTGCGTATCTATTATTCTATGACCGTGAAATGCACTTTTCTCGATAGATTTAGCGCCACTGTACAAATTACATACAACAAATTCTCGTTTTGACAGCAGTTATCGCGCGATATTAGTGACTGCAAGTTACGTAATAAGCGTGCCGTTTGTCTTTAATTCATTCTTCACATTGTCACAAATTTAAAAAACTCTAAATCGCATGAACTAACATATTATAATAATGTCCTTAGATGCCTAAATAATTTTATATTCGAATCCAGAGTTATTCTTCAACATAACAACAAGAAATTAAATTTAACAAACATGAAAAACTTATCTGTGTGTATCGTTTTTTATTATTGCGTACTAAATGTATATTACAATTATATGAGTAAGTATAATTCTATGAGATCTTGTTCGCATCTCGCACATAACTGAGCAATTCCGTTACCCACGAGGCGGGAGTCGGCCTTCTTTTATACATATTCTCTGACCCAGACAACCACCAAAGGCAGCACAAAACCCACAAACGTACTAGTCGGTTAACGGTCATTGTTTCAGCAAAGCTGCCAAAACCAAAAATGAGCCTTCAATTTATCGAAACCGAAAGTTTCAGAAGTTTAGGAAACAATCTAATTATTGGTGTAGTTATCTGGTAAATATTGTAGTTGTAGATATTTTAAATTATTATTCATATTCTTTATTTATTACTCTGTATATATAAATAAGATTACTGTATACTGTGGCAATATGATGGCAAGCCACTAAAATATTACATAGCTACTTCGAAAGTCACTTGGACTAACTCGAAATAAGTTTGCGTCGAGAATAACTTAATTTAACCCAGCTTACTTTCTCAGACGAATTGTGTAGTTGGCTTCTCGAAGTTGGACGTAGGTGAGAATACCGTTAGCGGGATTTTGTACGAGATAGTGTATCTATGCATTTAAATAGAAATTTTTGCATAGACTCAGGTATTATTTTGCGTAACCGTCTTCGTTATTAATGTTTTTTTTTGTGGCGTAGGGGCAAACGAGTAAGCGAGTCACCTGATGGAAAGTGATCACCACCGCCCATGGACACCTGCAATGTCCAGGGAATCAGGGTGCGTTGCCGGCTTTTAAGGAAAGAGTGAGCTCGTTTCTTCAAGGTCCCTAAGTCGTAATGGTCTGGGAATACCGCCGCTATAAGTTTGTTCCCTAACGTATGTGTGTATTTTTAGTTATCTTCCGCCCAAAATTTGAAACATAGTCGACACGTGTTCGCTTCTCAACGAAGCAGGAAGACCAAGAATTATGAAAATCAAATAACCAGATTGTCAGCTGACAAGTGTTAAAAGCACTCGTACGCCTCAGCGAAAGTGTGTACGAAATACGAAGGATGTCCTTAAGGACCACAATGCTTGGTGCTTCGTCTCCTATATCTACTTTTAGGGATACTGTGTGGACATGTGTGTATATGATAGCTTTAGTTACTAATTCCTATGCGTAAAATTCATGTTCAATATTTTAATATTATATATAGTGAAAGTTAACATAACCAAATCACACAAAATTCATTTCGTTGGGCTAATATCGACCTTCGCGTTTTTCGCAATGTTGATTTAATTTTATTTAAGACAACCTTCCAAAAGTTCTGAACAAAAATAACCAATTCATTATCAAGTTTTTTTTTGCGGTCGATGTTAAAAATCTTTGTATACTTTGTACAGCTTCGATGTTGTAACGACTTCAGTTATTTCACCACCTACATTTCTCAAAGCAAAAACTCTCTTTTATGAATGTATTACACAAAGACATCACGCAACACAAAAGATATTTTTTAATACAATCCGCCTTCCCAAGTCTTCATATAACTGCTATTAAAAAAACAAATCTACGTCACTTATTTCATATTATATTCCATTTATTTCACGTCTTATCTAACGACATAATATCACTAAGGCTATTATAGGACAATGGCTATAATAAATAATTAGTAGTTGATATTTATTTTTTTTGCACTTTCACTGTCATTTTTGAGGAAAGAGTAATCCATAGGTCCAAACTCACGTTATAAATTCGTCTGTCTTAGCTAATTGATATAAACTTTTATATCAATATAACGTAAATTTGTCTGTCTGTCTGTCCTCTGTCTGTCCGTTAAGTTTTAACAACTAAATCACTGAACAGTTTTCGATGAAACTTTAATGTTGATATGCAGATAACTCGAATCCAGGAGTTCAAGCTATTTACATAAACTATTTTTTAATTCGTCGCGGACGAAGTCGCAGCCAATAAATAGTAGAGTAATACGTTTTTTAACTAAACACAATAAAATTTTACGTAGCACCTAAATGAATACTCCTGGCTGAAATTTCTATTATTCCGAACTGACTATAGATTTGCTTTCAATAACAAACTTTTTTACTTTTCCATTTTTGAACAAACATATAGGTATTATATTCTGAAATAATTTGGGTCCTAAATACCCACTACTTATTTTTATTTAATTTCATTTCTAGGTTTACCAATTAGGTTAAAATTTACGTCACTGTGGCAAATTTCAGTCCAATAGATTTAAAGATAACGGAATAATTTGGTAATAACTTACTTGCAGCCTGACGGATAAATACACATGCCGGAACTTTTTAAAAGTGTTACTAATTTTGGCCTCGGAATCCTAAAGTGTTCGTATTCAAAATCGAATCAACCGAGAATAGAACCCTGAACCCTCTATTTAAAAAGCTTATATCAGTTAGCTAATTAATTGATAACGATACTATACAAACAATATTTGTATATTTGTAATCGGGTACTCTAAGACGGCTTTAATGATATCGATAAAATTTACGACATAGGCGTTACTCAGGCGAAGAATTGGTCTAGCTAAGTCTCAATTCTGGGAAAATTCGTTTTCTCCGTGGTTTCACACACTTGAAATTAGTAATTGGTATTGGTTGGTAATTTCACAAAAAAGTTTACCTTCTCAATGACATAGTGGCGACATAGTTCTGACACGTCGAAATGCGCAGATTCGAATCCTGCTATGTGGTCACACTTTTTTTTTTTGGCTCTGGTAATATGCCATTATACTAATATTACAACCAATTACTCACATCCAATGATTCAACACCTTTACGTACATCAGTTCTTGATATATAGTGAACGACCATTTTCTTAGAAAATGCTTTTTATGTTTAGGGCCCTAATTCACTAAAGCATCTATACATCAAAGTCCCGGCGCCGTCTATCCCGAACACTGACATATCGGTTGCAATGTGTATGTGCCTTAACGGTTTTCTTGGTAGACTCGGCTCCAAAATTCAGTGAGCAATATTAAAAACTGATTAAAAAATTAAAAGATTAAAAAATGTATATTGAGAATGAATTGTTTAAGAATTGACAAGTGTATTGTTATTTATTATTCGTTGTGACATTTTACTGATAATCATTTTTAATTATTTATCATTATTGTAATTCAAGTTTTTTTACTTTTTTTTAAGATTTTGCCTAATTTTGTCTGATTATAAAAATAGATCGAAAGAGTATTGAACACGCATTAATGTATAATATCGTAGTAATTTCAAAGAACTAGAAGTCGAATTTTAAATAGACAAAAAAATTGGGTCCGAAATACGAACGACGAGAACATCTGGTACGTTTATTTCGTATTATAAATAGACAGTGACCTCTTGCATGGCGTTGTTGCACTGCCTCAAAGAATTTTGTTGAGTCACTAATATGCGCCTAATTGAAATTACTTAAATGATTAAGGACAGAATGTATCTGAACCTAATTTTGCATACATTTTTAATTATTATTATTTGTAAATAAACGATAATGTTCCTTTAAGGTCTTGCGTCGCAGATACCACGCGGTTATATAGAAACTACACCATATCGGCACGTGGTATAAGACATCCGTCTCAGGTTGCTAGCTTGGTACACGCCCAGACACACACCCTCGATCGATGCCGGCCCTAATATTTATATACATAAGTTATGGTGCCGCTCCACTCTCACCACTTCGAATATCGATTGTTTGACGATTAACTTGTGTACTGCGATGATTGTAAACAAACTACTTGTTGTTATAATATTTTAGTAACTAATGTAAATGAAGCAGAAACTTTCCTGAAAGTTGAATAATGTGTTTGTTATTAGGAGCATTTTGTTAAGATAATTTAGAATAAATTCAATTTTCACTTTAAAAATTGTTTTTAAGTTTAAGAATAACACGAAATAAGTGTTACAAAATTTTCAAAATTTTCGTAACAATATAATACAGAAGTTATTTGTATTTGAAAACCAAAATGCAATAAAACGCAAATGAACGATCATAAATGAAGATATAAAATACTCGGAATTTATTGCAGGATACGGAAACTCCCAGTACCTACAATTTTATACAATTGACTTCTATTACTTATGGCAAAACGTCTTAGACAATTTGAGTTTATTTGTTTAGTATACTTGAAAGCGAATGTGTATTTAGTATAATAGAATTCGAATTCTAAACAGAACTCAGGAAATAAACTTTTCTAAAAATTTGTAGTATAATTAACGTTATGGATGTTTACCACTGACCTCTATGATACATAGAGATCAGTGATGCTTTTCGCTTTTCAGAGAATAAATTAATCATATTATATAGTAAGATACGGCAGCCTAGTAACGAACTGTCATGAGACTCGTTAAAAATGTAAAAAGTTAAAAACAAAATTTTAATGTGATAGCTGTTAATTTAAAGTACCTACATGTGTTTTAAATCAGAAATAGCAAATTCATAGCGAAAACAATTAATTTTATATTTTATAAATTGTAGTTAAATTACTAAATCTGTTGCTCAAACGAGCAACAGATTTAGTACGTAACGTTTCAAAATAGACAAATGTATAAATATATACATGAAACGTTAACTCGTGTAAAATGTAGGAACAAAACGAATGACTAAATCCAATGCCCAAGTTTGTACGACTGTGACAGACGATCGGGTACATGAAAAATCTTACAGAGCTTCAGTTGCTATACAGCCTGCAAATCGGTTCAATCGTTCAAGAAGATCGTAACCACAAATAAATATGTACAGGCGGACACCGAAACAAAACGCATAACACCCCTGTTTTCGTCGGATATCCAAAATATGAAATCCAATTTCAGTCAACGTAAATTACGAAATTGGGCTCAAATCCTTTGTATAGCATCCATACAAGCTTAGTGCTGGGTTTGGCGCCCTGCAATTAGTGTGATTGTCTGATGACTTCATATAAATAGCACAGTACAAGTAAGCATACAGTATGCTATCTCGGCAGTGTCCTAGAGATAATTACCTACGGTCGTTTGGTACGTAAACGCGCAATAAGGCTACCGACTTGGACTGAATGTTTTTCTTGGGTTACTTATTTGATAATAGGTATTATATTAAATTGTCATATTATCTTTTCGTTTTATATTATTGCAAATTTAATACGTTTTTATTTATATAATTTTACTAGTATTTTATATCTAGTTTCAAAAGTTTGTGAGTTAGTATGGTGGAAATGGACAAAAAAAATGCTTTTTTATGTGCAGTATAATTAAAAATCAGCAATAAATTAACTAGATCATTATGATAATATATTTCCTACAAATTAGCAACAGAGAAATATTTCTGGTTTCGATATAGATGTATTCAAACATCCATACACTGAACATTGTGCTCGTAAACTTGATTGACATAATATTTAGTCAATAAATGCGCAGGAGCGTCTCATAACGTCCGACGACAACCGCGGCGCGCTCGCGACTGTCGTATGTCGAGATATGTCGAGATTTCGAGCGCGTTGTTTGGGAGCGTTTGTATGAAGATAGCATACTGTATGCTTACTTGTACTGTGTAAATAGTGTCACCTATAGCTATATTTTTCAAATTATGGTTCGCGACCCCCAGGGGGCTCGCAAAGTCTTGTCCGTATGATCGCAAGCTAGGTAAATGTAAAAAAGAAGAGTTGTAGGTAATACACTACAATAAAAATACAATAGTTTTAATGAGAACGCTGTGTCTGTTCATTTTATAATAATTTGTCGTTTCCCGCGGCAAAGTCAAATCTATATATATCGATATTTTTTTTGCTCGTGGGGCGGCCGCGACTAACTCATACAGTGCGCTCATTTGTGTTTTCGATCAATATAATCTCAATCTAATGAAAATGAAATACGTCGTCAATGAAATCGCCAGTTTTAGTACGGCCCTGGGGGGTCGCCTGCACTTTTATACTTGTAAAGAGGTCGGGCATTCAAGAAGGTTGAAAAACACTGACCTAGGTATAGTATAGTCTCTTGCGTGTCTTCTATTATAAATATATGCAATTGTGTACTTGACCAATATTACATAATCAACGAGTTTGTCATTTTGTTGGCTAGTTTTTTGATCTACTACGTTTTTATCATCTACTATTTAATAAAGAAAGAAAGAAAGAACGTAAGAAGGAACGAAAGAAAGAAAACATTTATACAATGATTTTTATTTTCAACAGAAGGCACTCATTATAAGTACTAAAGATTTAAATTTTTTATTACGTAATCGACGAATTTGTCATTTTGTTAACTTGTCTTTAGATCAACTACGATTTTGTCATAATATTCAACTCGGTGCGCGACGACACATGTATATGCACGTTAAAGAAAGCACTTTTTGACATAAGCAACAATATTGTAAAATCCTTCCATCTTGTTTCTAACGTACAGTGAAAGGAAAAATTTTATAGTAAATAACAAATTCAAACACTCTCATAAATGACCTTTTTAAAATTGATAGAGTTAAATCCTTTCTATGGATAAATAGACGTTAATCAAAATTATGCCTCACAAGACATAACCGCCGTCAAAACGTTAAGTTGTTTTTAGAGTATCGCAGTCAACTCATTTTCTTATTCAACCTTTCAAATTTCTGCGTCATTAGCGTTTCTTTGTGCATTATATATTACACATTGTCAACTTTGACTAATTAACTTCACTTCGAAAGTGTAGGCGTTCGCGTCGCCTAAATGTATAGGAACCTATTATAAGACTTAATATAATTATGTGTAATTAATCACAAGTACTTGAAAACACCAATTCAGTAAATGGATATTTCACTTAGAGGTTTTAAATAAAGTTTAATGGGCGAAATTCGCTCACCGAACTGTAAATAATAAATCCATATTTATTCGTATAAGTGTTATATATAAATCTGTCAACTGTCAACATCTCAAATGTTTGAATTCAAACGCTCATCACAAAGTTGTTTTGAAAGTCAAATCTACCAAAATCTATTACATAATTAATAACGCCACAATTTTCTTTGTTAGAAAGAACTCTCGCTATTATTTTTATCTACAAGTGTTTAAAAAATACAATGACATATCTTTTATCTCGGCCTCAAAGTTAAGCAATCGACCTGGCGCAGTAGCTATATCTCACGGAACCCTAAATGTAACAAATGGCGGCTTCTCACGTCACCCAAAAAGAAATTACAGATAAAACTAAACGAAAAGTGACAGAGCTAATACCAGTTAGTAAGAAGTTTAGAAACTCGTAGTTTTAACCCTTTGTGTGATAACTTTTGTCGCGTGAACGTACGAAAATATGTTTCACACTCATAAACATGTTTTCCGAATTATTTATTTATTATACTTATATAATCGCACATATATCCTCACACTATACTGCTAAACCAGCCTTTCCCAAAGTGGGCGATAACGCCCCTTTGTGGGCGCTGCAGGCCTAAAGGGGGGCGGTAAGAGACCCAGAAAAAAAATGGGGGCGTTGTGTAGAGGCCTGGGGGGTGATTTGTAATTTCATTTAGCTAGGAGGCATCTTAGACAACGACTGCATGAGCTCTCGACTCTCAACTACAACTTGTGAACATCAACTAATATTAATTAAAAGATTGCTCAAACTCGTTTCGATATTTCTCTCCGCGTAGTTCATATATCGGTCCTGTTTTATTGAATATACAAAATAAAAATCATATCAATCGGTCGTTCTGTTTCGAAATGAAAGTAGACACAAACAAACAAATAAAAAGGCAACAGACACACTTTCGCATTTTAATAGTTATTAGTACTCCCAGATAGGTAATTTTCGTAGATAATAGACCGCGGGCAATCATGTTTTAACAAGTTTTTGTTAAATAACCCGAATTGTGCATTCCTGTATCAATCGGCTGGTTCATAGAATACTTGTTCTGACTTGTTGAGTACGATTGAGCGTCGAATGAGATAAACGAGTTTATGCATGTTTGTTTTATTCCTGTCGGTGCGTGCTGCTGCTTATGCAATCCTATATAAACAACGTAATATTTATTTTATTTTTATTTGCGGTTTCGCGCGCAATAGATGAGCAGTACTTAAGTTCAACACTTACTTACGTATTTCTCAAAACAAAACAATGTCGGAAGTAAAAAAGAAGAGACGGCAATACTGTGCGGAATATATTAAATTCGGATTCATTGAAAATCCGACAAACCCATCGTCGCCTTTGTGTCTTCTATGTCTAACGACATTTTCGAATGAAGCAATGAAGCCTTCAAGACTGCAAGAGCATTTGAATAAAATGCATCCAGATAAGAAAGACAAGAATGTAGCATATTTTCAAGACCTAGAGAAGAGGCATAATACTCAGCCAAGTGTAGCAAAACTATTTTCGGCGGCTGCTAAGCAAGATGACGACGGACTTCGAGCTTCGTACAATATCTCTTTGTTAATTGCTCAAAAAGGCAAACCACATAACATCGGAGAAGAGTTAATTTTGCCAGCAATAAAGGAAGTAATAACTACTGTGCTTCATAAACCAGCCGCAGATATTATCCGAAAAATTCCTTTGAGTAATAATTCTGTGCAAAAAAGAAATTGATGAAATGGCTGAAAACATTGAAGGATCATTGTGTGATCACCTGAGGACAAGTCAATTCTCAATTCAGCTCGATGAGTCCACTTTACCAACTAATGAAGCATTGTTGCTGTCTTACGTGAGGTTTATTAAAGATGAGAAAATATGTGAAGAACTATTCTTTGCTAGAAATTTAGAGACCGATGCAAAAGGCGAAACCATATTCAATACATTGCAAAAGTTTTGTGATGAGAAAGAGATTCCCTTGAAAAATATTATATCAGTTGCTACGGATGGCGCTCCGGCTATGACAGGGTGCCATAAAGGCTTCATAGCGTACTTAAAAAATCAAATTCCAGATGTCCTTGCTGTACATTGCGTTATTCATAGACAACATTTGGTTGCTAGAAACTTAAGTGAACGACTATTTCAATCACTGCAATATGTCATCAAAGCAGGCAATAAAATCCGCAACAGCTCTTTGAATGATAGATTATTTCATCAGCTTTGTGTTACTAATGACGAGGAGTTCAACCGTTTGTTGTTTCATACTGAAGTTCGTTGGCTATCAAGAGGCAATTGTCTGACTCGATTTTACAACCTGTTTAACTCTGTTATAGAGTTCTTGGAAACTAAAGATACAGAATTGCACAACAAGCTCATTACATCAAAGAATGATATAGCTTACATGACAGACCTGTATAAATTGTTCAACGACATGAATCTCCAACTGCAAGGCGATGAACTAAATTTAATTTAAAAAAAAACGTCGTTGCTGCTTTCGCAGCCAAACTGCTTTTACACAAAAAGAATATGGACAGACGTGAGTTTCACAATTTTCCGAATTTATCAGTATCATGCAGTAACGACGAATTGTTTGCCTACTGCCAACATTTGGAAAACCTCCACATTGACTTCACCGAACGATACCAGGACATTTTGAACTTGGAAATACCAGACTTGGTGTTGGATCCGTTTTCAAATGTCAACACAGCAATGTCACCTCAGCTGGAAGAAGAACTTATAGAATTGACAACAAACGAGGAAATAAAAATCAAGTTCAAAAATGGTTACCAAGAATTTTGGCTACAAAAACCAATCCCGCAATTGTACCCTGGATTGTGGTCAATCGTTCAGCGATTCTTGATAGCATTCCCATCGTCATATTTGTGTGAACGTGGATTTAGTGCTGTGGCAACACTGCTTACTAAAAAGAGAAATCGTTTGCATGTTACCAAACGTGGCGACTTGCGACTGTTCTTGAGTAAATTGGAACCTGATATCAAGAAACTTATTAAACAGCATCAGATTCATCCTTCACATTAGTTTTTATATATGGATCGATTATATTTGTTTTATTTTGAATAAAAGATACTCTGTTTGAATACTATAAAGTTGCGTTTCAATAATCATTTTCATTGGCAGGTGTAGCAAACTAAGTGTGGTAAGGTGTAGTCCCAAACTAAGCAACACAGCGCTTGTGTTATGAGTACTAGACGACTGATATACTACTTGTATACTTTTCTTTTGTAAATAAATACCTATTATACCATAAACATCCAGTCCGGTGCGGGAATCGAACCCGCAACTCCCGTTTACTTTCTAACGCGCTTAGCCGTTGCGCCACGGAGGTCGTCAAAACACTGTATCTCTAACGCAGTATTTACATGGTCAATAAATCAATAAGTAGCTAATACGTGTACAAGTAGTGACTACTTCTGTGTTCTCATTCCCTAAGTTTTATTTACGAATAACTGTGTTACATGACTTATTAAAAATTGATTCCATGAAAGTAAACCTAAAAAATTTTTTAAAATAATATATTAATATTATTTAATATTATGGTACGCTTATGACAAAAAGTTATGTGCCAGGTGAGAATAAATAGGTAATAAATCTACAAATAAATAATAGTATTTATACTCAATAGATTATAGAATTTATTGAGTAACTACAAACAAGTAAATATTGTGTTACCGATATTGACAGTCTGTTATAATATATTAAAATAGTACTTGCTTCGGCAGTACGTATACTAAAATATATTAAAATTGATTGGCTGTTTAGTTCATGGGGTTTACATAAAAAAATTAAATAAATTGCATTACAAGCTATATATACTTTGTATATGATTGTTTCCTTAGACCGTAAAAAAACGCATTAAACATTAACACAAATAACAATTCGAACAACCAAAACATACTTATTAATGAGCATGTTCCGTATAAAATCAGTGGGTAAGTAATCTAAGTAATTCATTAACTCACGATACTATAATGAATAAATAATTACAAATGTCCGGATTTATCGAAGGGCGTTAACCGACGTTAGCACGCAAACGTCAAGAAGACTTGAGGAGTATTACGATGTTTAACGTTCAACAAAAAATGAAGACAGAATAAATAAAAAAACTACAATTTTCAAGTATTAAAATGCATTGTTCCCTAATAGCATAATAACTACCTATTTTAAAATATTAAGCTTTTGCCCACAATTGGGTCGGAGTGAATTGCGGAGAAACTTAAAATCCGAGATCAGAGATTGAGTTCTTATTTTGTTCTCCCTTTTTATAAAGACAGTGTAATTTTATGTAGGTACTATAATAAGGAGATTATATCCTATCGTAGTCTATTCAGAAAATTTGCAATATTTCTCGAACAAACATACAAACACCATCAAGTTAACAAATAAAAATTCCAAAAATGGTTTAGCATTAACGAAATCTTTAACGCTGTCAGAAGGAACCTAATAATAACTTCTTCAAAAATGTCTTCAACTCAGAGGTATTCGTATTTTATATCACCTACTTATGGCATTTATCCTCGTATTTCATAGTAGACTTAACATAGGTACGTACATATTTTCACACTGTGTCCCTAACGGGGTAGTCAGAGAGGACAGAGTGCTAAGCTTCGCGGTCTTTACATACTTCTTTCGCCTCTTCGAATCTCAGCATTCTGCTCACACATTTTCGCCTAAGTATGCGAGTGCTTTTAACATTTCCTTCAGCTACCACACTGACTGCTTGATTTTCATTAAAAAGCCTTGGTCTTCCTTCACTCCTACTACCACTCAGTTTGGCTATGTAGATTTTCTTCACCAATCTTTCATCACTCATTCTTAACAGTTTGCAATGTATCAATTCGGCAGAACAAGCTTGGTCTGTGAAGACATTTTGAATGTCGGGCACGACAATAAATAGCGATTCTATCTAGTTTTCGTTTGTATAACAAACTATGTACGTTTTATATAATACTGGCTGTTGCTCGTGACTTCGCTCGCGTAGAATGAAAAATAAGTTCCCTATGTAAGGATATTTATTTATTGTACTAGAGATTTATTGAATTGTATTGAGGAAAACCTCAGGATTTAATCTATCTCCACCCTAAATTTACTCAAAATCGATCCAGTGACGTCGCGAAAACGTAACAAACAGACAAAGTAAGGATATCATCATCATTATATTAATACGTAAAAGGAAAACTTCGGATCCCTTTTTAAGATTATTGCGCACACGCAGGGGTGTAAGATTTGGCAAATTTAAAGTTTATATGGAGAAGATGTGTAATAAGCTAAATTTGTTGAGTAATTTGTGTTACAAATATATTAAATTAAATTAAATAAAACACTCATTGATTACGTTCATACTGCCAATGTCAAAAAAATACTCAGTCGAACTCATAATAGTTGTCATATTATCTACACATATATATCAAACCGATCAAACCGTCGCTCAGAGTAGAAATTGTCGCCAAAGAGTTTATATTATAAGTTTATATTTACACTTACGATCTAATTTCGACCACCGGACGATTTCTAGTTTATATAAATATGTACTACTATGTAATCAACGCTTACTGCATACACTTTTTAACTTAATAACGTGTTTGGCCTCAGTTTTGTCTGATGGAAATACGTAACGAGATCCAAGTTGCCCAAGTCAAGACCGTTCTTACGAATGAGGAAACATTTACGCCAGAGCAATCTCCCAACCCTAGCAGTACTATTATAAAAACGAAAACAAATCGGTTTGCGCCAAATAAAAGATTGTTGACAACAAAATAGAGGTGGGAACACTCCCTGCGCCTTACTGTTTGTTAGTGGAATGAAGTTAGTAAAACTAAATCATAATTCGAATTTGGAACTGTTGAGATACAATGTTTACTTTTTAAGTTTAGATGTGGCAACATAGAAGTAAGTTATTTATGATATAGTCTATATAAAATAAATGATGTCTCTGGTTTTGGTGATTGTAAAAATAAGTGGCTGTTGTTAAGAGTTTTAGTTTGAAATAATAAAAATTAATGCATATGGATGTGTATTTTGTTTACAAATCATCAATATTGGTAGCAGAGTGTGGTTACAATTTGTTAAGAAGGTTATAAAATCTCCAAAGGAAACTGCAAGATGTCTAGTTTAAGGGACAAATATGCGATTGCGCCATTTGCCGGTACGAATTTTAGCACAATTTCCAAATGAAAAGTATTCTGAAGAAAAATGGTGTGTTGAAAGCGATTGAGAATAAAGATTTTTATAGAAAGGATGAGAATTCAACGAGTGAAGCAAAGGCGCAGGCCATACTAATTGCGGGGGTTGCAGATAGCCACCTCGAATACATGAAGAAGGAATCGGCGTTTGAAATGTTTGAAAATTTAGAAGAAAGTTTCAAAAAGAAAGGAATTCGTTCAAAATTATTTTTAAGAAGAAAGCTGACAGATATGAAGTGCACTGAAAGTTATCCATTACTTAATCACTTTATAAAAATGGAAGAAATTTTTACAGAACTGAAGGAGGCAGGTACAATATTGTGTGAACAAGAAAAAGTTAATTACATCTTAATGTCAATGCCTAAATCGTATGAAGGAATCATCACGGCTTTGGAAACTGTAGAAAATTTAAAGTGTGACTTTTTGAAAAGCAGGTTACTAGGAGAGGAAGAGAAAAGGAAGAAAAATTACAGTGTTTCTGGAAATATACAGTATACAAATGCTTTTTCATGCTATATATGTGGGAAACCTGGTCACAAGAAATTTCAATGTCATTTCAGAGAAAAATATCAACAAATTCACAATAATTATTTGCGAGGTCGTGGCCACAATCAAAATCAGTATCAAGGGAGAACTTTTGGGCAAGAAATGAGTCGAGGGAGAGGTTTTGGACAAGGATTCAATCAGTATCAAGGAAAAGGACGTCAGGCATGTATCGTACAAGTAAAAATCATGAATATAAAGATTTAGCTTTTCTGTGTCAAAATTATAATGGTGATAGTGTTTGTGATGTATCAAACGAGGACTGTCTGGTGTGGTGCGTTGACTCAGGGTGCTCGGACCATTTGGTAAACAGAAAGCAGGTATTTATGGACTATTTACAACTAAAAACACCTAGAAACATAGCTGCTGCTAAGAATGGTGTAATGCTAAAAGCAGTAGGTATTGGTAATATTAGAATAAAGTGTTATGTAGGAAACAATTTCACATATTGTATTCTTAAAAATGTATATTATGTTCCTGAACTTAGGAAAAATTTATTGTCAGTTCAAAAGATGGAATCTAGTGGATTGAAAGTTATATTTTCTGGAGGGCAGGTTAAAGTATATAATTATAACAAGATTGTAATGATCGGAACGTCAAATTGTAACTTGTATACAGTGGAAACTGAAATTGTCAAACAAATTTGTAATTATTCTGTAACTAAAGATTGTAATGAGTTATCTAAGTTATGGCACAGACGTTTTGCCCATTTGGGCATGAATAATATAAATATTTTAGTGCACAAGAATTTAGTAAATGGTTTAGATGATTTAAAAAATAAGAGAATAATGAATACTTTATGTGAGCCCCGTTTATTAGGAAAAATGACTAAGCAACCATTCAATAAAATAGGATATAGGGCAAGTAAGCCATTAGAATTGATACATACAGATGTTTGTGGGCCAATTACTCCAACCAGTCGAGAAGGTCAAAGATATTTTTTAACATTTATTGATGATTACACTCATTTTGTCATGGTTTATTTAATTGCAGAAAAGTCAGAAGTTTTTGAGATGTTTAAAAACTATTATAATTATGTTACTCGGTTATTCAATACCAATTTATTAAAACTTCGTTCAGATAATGGTGGGGAGTATGTATCTAATGAATTTAAACAATTTTGTGTTCAAAAGGGGATATCTTTGCAATATACAGTTCCATATAATCCGGAAATGAATGATGTAGCTGAGCGGATGAACCGCACTTTGATGGAAAAAGTCAGAACAATATTATTAGAGTCAACTTTAAGAAAAGAGTTTTGGGGAGATGCCGTGTTATATGCTGCCTATGTTACAAATAGAAGTCCGTCAGTAGGTAGAGAAGTAACACCAAGTGAGTTATGGACAGGAAGAAAACTAGATGTTTCAAATATGCGAGTTTTTAGGTGTACAGCCTATAATCATGTACCTAAAGAACAGAGACAGAAACTAGACAAGACAGGAAAGAGAATGATTATGATAGGATACAGCACTTCAGGATATATACTTTATGATATAGAAAATGATAGAAAGGTGAATGCAAGAAATGTAAAGTTTGATGAAAGGGAAAAAGAAGACAACATAGTTTAGTTACCATCTAGAAGTGAAGACAATGTTGAGGAAAGGGAACAAAATATAGAAGGACAAGAGATTGAAGAAAAAGATGATCAATGTGAGACAGTAGAAAATGTTACAGAAGAACCAGTTATAGTAAGGCAAGTAAAAAAGAAACCTAGAAGAATAAGGAAGAAGCCAAAATGAAATAAAGATTATGTAATGGATTTTAATGATCAAACTGAAGAAGCTTTATATGCCTTAATGATTTCTCAAGAAGATGTTCCACTAAGTTTTCAAGAGATAGAAATGAGAGAGGATAAACAAGATTGGAAACAAGCTATAAATGAAGAATTAAAAGTCTTAGAAGAAAGCGAGACATGGAAAGTTGTACCAAAACCAGAAAAAGATAAGTTATTAGACAGTAAATGGATTTTTGCAAAGAAAAATATTGGAGAAAAAGAAATATGTAAAGCAAGATTAGTTGTACGAGGATTCCAACAGAAAGAAAATTTAAAAGATATTTATTCACCTGTTTTGAAACTACAAACTTTAAGAGTGTTGTTATCAATTGCAGCATGTAGAGACTATTACATTTGTCAAATGGATGTCAAAGGAGCATTTTTATATGGCGAAATAAATGAAAAGTGTATTTGAAGCCACCAGAGGGAATAAAAATACCAGAAGGACATGTTTTAAAATTAACAAAATCATTATATGGATTAAAGAAATTACCCAAGTACTGGTATGAAAAATTTAATAACATTTTCATTGGTTATGGATTTAAAAGATCAGAAAATGATTATTGTTTATATTGCATGGGGGAAATACATATATCATTGTATGTCGATGACCTTCTCATATTGGGTAGGGATTTAAAAGAAATAAATAAATTAAAAGAATTTTTGTCAACAAAATTTAGAATGAAAGATATGGGCTGTGAAAATTTAACATATTTAGGGATATCAATTACTAATCAGAAAGTTAAAATTATGATTAATCAAATAAAATATTTGCAAAATGTTTTGAGTAAATATAATATGGAAAGTTGTAAAATAGGGTCGCTTATGTATGCTGTAGTAGGGACGAGGCCAGATTTAGCTACCGCTGTGTGTTATTTGAGTAGATATCAGTCAAAATCGAGTGAAAATTTGTGGAAAGCCTTAAAAAGAATTCTCAGATATGTAAAACAAACTGTCAATTATACCTTAATATATAGTAAATGTAATTGTAATACAATGTCACCATTAATTGGTTATGCAGATATGCTGATTGGGCAAGAGATAATGATCGAAAATCAACTAGTGGATATATATTTAAATTGTATGATAATACTGTAGTATGGAGATCTAAAAAACAAACAACTGTAACACTTAGTACGACTGAAGCTAAATTAATTTCTTTGTGTGAGGCAACAGTGGAAGCATGTTGGCTTGTAAGCCTTTTGTTAGATTTAAATGTTAAAATTCAAAGTGTTACTATTTATGAAGATAATCAAAGTACTATAAAAAGTGTAAGAAACCCTGATCAAAAGAGAATGAAACATATAGATATCAAATATAATTTTAAAAAACAAAAGGTAGAAGAGGGTTTGATTAATGTGGAGTATATTAATACTAAATTTCAAGTAGTAGATGTGTTAACAAAACAATTATCAAAAGGTCAATATTTAAATTTTGTAACAGAGTTAGGTTTAAAAATTAACATTGAGGGAGAGTGTTGAGATACAATGTTTACTTTTTACGTTTAGATGTAGCAACATAGAAATAAGTTATTTATGATACAGTCTATATAAAATAAATGATGTCTCTGGTTTTGGTGATTGTAAAAATAAGTGGCTGTTGTTAAGAGTTTTAGTTTGAAATAATAAAAATTAATGCATATGGATGTGTATTTTGTTTACAAATCATCAATAGGAACAGTTACTATAGGAAGCGGTGGCTCAAACGCTTATTTATAATAACAATTTATTTGGATTATTATGAAAATTACTTAAAATGAAAGCTTTTTAAACCACGAATAAAAGTCATACTCTCGGTTAGAATTATTTTTTTCTTAACACTTTTTCGTAATTATGCGTCAAATTTTCTGTCCCCCGCGCCTTATCTAAAAAAATTACTAAAATTTTAAAAAAGTCATGCATATTTAAAATTAGGTGTTAATTGAAGGAAAGTTACCAGGTTTGCATCATATTACATTTATGCTATAGGTACAGTATACATATTCCGTTTACATTATTTATATGATTACATTTTTTGTACGTAAAAGAAAGCTATATGACAAACTTGATTTTTTGGTTGGCAGTATTATTTACATAAAGACAAAGTTCTACGACGAACATGTTTTTGTATTGACTGTCGGTACCAACCGACAGTACAAAAAACAATACGCAAGGGCGACTGGCGTAATTTCATGCATACGTTCATATTAAATAGCTTTTGCCTGCGACTGCGTCCGTGTGGAACAAAGGCGATAGCATAAAACTATTTTCCATAAAAAAATACACATGCGCGTCTATTTTCATGACGATCGGCCAAACGGAGCTGGAGTTTGTCGATTGCTTATACATAATATGTGTTTATGTAAAATACATAAACACATACAAATACACATATTTTTTTACGTAAAAAGAAAGCTCCACATTAAATATTATTTTGCGGTTGCCAGTATTTTTTACAGAAAAAGTTCGACTACAAACTTTGTTTCGCGATGGGCGGTTGGTAACAACCGACAGGGACTTTTTGGCGGGAACGGGAGAAGTGAGGTCGTCATTTTATTAGATTTTCTATTTTTTACATTTTTGGGAGTTTTAAAGTATAAAAGTGATAGTATATTGTGTTTTAAAATTCTGTATACCTAAGTGAAAAGAATGAACTAGGTCTAAATAAACACGTGTAGCTGAAGTTGTCGCGCTCTTCCAAGAAGTCCTTTATAACTTCAGTAAAGCCTACTATCACTTTACTGGAGGAGTTTTACGTTAAGAAAAAAACTCATTTACTTGCGATTGTGATTCTACATGGATTCTACAGGATTCTACTTATTAATTAATACGTGACATTGGCAAATGCGCTAATCAGTGCGCCATGCCATAAAGAAAGAAAAAAGAAACAACCGACAGGAGCACTAGTTATGCAACTACGACTTGACCGATTTTTAAAACAACACTCATCCAAAACCTACTATACTGCGTACCTCTTCCTTACATATTCAAGCCGCGAGGGTGATAATATTACTTTTAATACTTACACAATATTAAAAACTGCTTTGGATTTATACCGTCTAGTATTATTTATATGGATACCACAAAAATATGTGGGTGTCCAAACAAAAAGGGTCTAGTAGTGAGGTATTCGGAATTTAGAATAGTCAATCGATAATAAGGATTAAAAAAATATTCAAAAACTGGCATATATTTTTATCAGACATTTAAGTTGAAACTGTGAAAAAGCTTGTTTTGAAAAAAGCATTTTTAAAGTTTGATTGTAAAAAAACTCACTTCTACTAGTTTGTTTCTACTTAGAAACAGCATTTAAAGTAATTTACTATATGAACTTGCAGATAATTGAGCATTAATTAATAATGAATTAAAATCGCGAAATGCAATTTTTTCACCCGACATTACAAAAACCGCGTATATTTCGGAAACTAAATGCCGACCACTGGACCCTTTTTGCTTGTACGTCCACGTAATGTGTCGTCCCTCGCTTGCACTGTAAAGAAATTAATTACGTCGAATTGTTATTCTAAAAAAGTCCTGCAAAATCGTTCATCCAATACTAATTTTTTGTAACTTTAACGGGAGCTTCAACTCTCGTCTTGCCCTATGGAAAGCAATGACGAGGCCTGAAGTAACACTGGCCCAAAAAATACTTATTCACCCTTGTTTTGAAAATGTTCAAGCTGTGAGAATGAGGAATAAATCGACGCCAAAAGGGTGTTCCAGACCATAGCAGTTCGCATTAGATAAGATGAAGCAAATCGTTCAAAAAAGGATTATTTTTTAATAAAAGAGGAGCGAGCGAGTAATCCAGTCACCTGATGGAAAGTGATCACCACCACCCATGGACATCCACAACGTTCGCGGAATCATGAGTGCGTTGCCGACCTTTAGAGAAAGAAGGGGGAGGTGGGAGATGGGCCCCCGGCACTCTCACTCACGAACGAAACACAACAGCAATAGATGCTGTTATTTCACGCCGATATTTTTTGTGAGGGAGGAATGTCAACTACATGAGGATGAAGACCCTACATGTGCCTGAGTGTTCAAAAGTAGAAAGGGACCGGTGAAATCATGTAATTTCAACACACAGTCTCATATTCTATAAAATACCGAATGGCGAGCAGCTATACGCCGACGTCTCTGGTTGCGAAGTCCGACTTTGTCAAGTTTAACTTCACCGATGAGGTTTCTGGATTGACGGTCTATGAAGTCCAGCACATCTACCTAAAAATTAGAAGAGCCACTCCTAAGTGTTAGGTAGTAAAGGTGGTACTAATTTTCCCATCTTCAAGCTCCAAATAATAATATTTTTTTAACATATTCCCAATTGTCTCATAAAATTCTTATTTTTTTTTTCAACATTCTTAATTTTGAGTTCATCCATTACATACATGCAAACAAGTAAAGTTTACCTCTTTATAATATTAGTATAGGTACAGTACCCATATTACTAGTTTTCTATCAAATCTCTTTAATTAAGTGTAGATTTGAACTCAAGGGAATCCACAGCAGTAGACAATTAACTAAGGGTCTCCTTTATGTGAGTTCCATCTTCGATTCAACTTTCCTACAAATACTCCAAACGCTTTACGGATCGATAACATAAAAAGTATTTTTACAGCGTATTAGACGGCTTTAATTTAAAATATTTCAAGGAACCGAAATCCTTTTATCCGGATGCGCACTAGACAATTTTTTCACTGACACCGAATTTTAATAACCTAGTCTTTCGAACAGTGAAGAAGATAAACAAGAAAATCAAGCTCATTTTATTCTTAAGTGGAAAATAATTCCCCGTTTTATTGAAAGTTGAGTCTGTTATCGACATTTTGCTGAAGACATTTTAATTTTTGCATCATTTTATTTCAGTATATAATTATTTCATATCGCTTACATTTTTAAAGACATCACGAAGTATGTTTAAATAAAAGGATTTTAGACAAAATCAACAAAAAATATTGGATTACCAATTGTTAGAAATGTTTAATTAATTATAAAGAAATCGGTATTTATTTTCCGTTCTTCTCCCGTTCCGGTAGCTGACGGAATGCGAAAAGCATTCGCATACCTAGGCGAAAATGTGTGAGGAGAATGATGTGATTTGAGGAAGCAAAAGAAATATGTAAGGACCGCGACGCTTGGCGCTCCGTCCTCTCTAACTACCCCGGCGTGAAGATATGTATGTATGTATTTCCCATTCTTTAAATCCAATATACATACGTCGTTTCAATAAGTCAATAAGGGGATTAAAATTCAAGGTCACGCAAATACTAATTTACTTATTAGTTGACTACGTTCGTGAATTTCTCTTATCTATACCAAACTAAGCGTGGAAATTAAAAAATAATTTATGTAAATGTAGTCTTTCTGTATATTTGTTATTAATAAAAAAGGAATTTTCAATTATGAAATATTATGCTTCCATAACATACTGTACTTGAGATTCAGTAATTATTTTTAAATGTTGTTATTATTTCCATGCTAGATGCTAGTCTTAAAAATCGAGAAAGGGATAGATAGCGCTTATTTACAAGGGGCATAGTGCAGGTGATATGTTAGCAACGTATATTACTTCCACTTTGCCAATTCGAGATCCTTAGCGCTAGCCCGGATCACACTTGTTTGATTTTTATTACTTCTTGTTTACTTTAGAGTTTTCACTATAATCACACAAAGTTTAACTCTTGTATATGTCGCTATTTTTGCTATAGAACAAAAACATTATAACTATCTAAGCAGTTAGGTAAGTACTTATATTTTCACCAACATTCATAAAGTTATTGATATAGTACTGAACATTTGGTGATGTGAATAAAGTAAAAGGAATTGTTTCTAGTATTTAGTAGTATTTAGTATTAGCATTAGCAATTTTTCGTTCGTAAAAGTTCTTACTCATAGCAATTACTTTCGTTTAACTGAATAATCTTTTACTGATACTACTTAGTTTTTGTTCACACTCTTTTAGGGATAGCTATATTTGGCTAGGATCTGCCTAAATAAAAACAGAATAAACTTTCAGCATAAGCTTTTGCTAAAGTATGTTCACACGAAATTCAGCTTTCACTTTATAAATGTAAATAAAAGCATATGCTGACGCTTTATTCACATCACCCATTGTTCTAACGAACAGATAAGTCGAATTGAAGGACAAACATACCATACATCTGCAGTGTGACATATTCTTCTATTTGGTGCACGCTGCACGATGCTCCAACGACAAATATACCTAAGTTTGTAATCACCGAATATTTTTTTTACATGATATAACTACAAATTAAAGCCTGCCACACACCATCAAGTATGCATGATCAATCCCGTCTAATATGCATGAAGCGGAGGTTCCATCAAGTCATGTTGATCGTGTGTAGTGCCGATTTGGCTTGATCTATACTTGACGGAAATCGTTTGGCCCATCTTCCTACAATCCATCAAGCCATCAAGCTTGGTGGGTATGGATATATATGGATACTTGAACGTGTGTGGGCGCATCATGCCGTTTCGTCAGTTTGCTCGAAATTTTGGTTAGGGACGGTTGTGCGAATGTGTTGATTTATTTTATTGAAATGTATATTGATTTATTGAATTATATATCGAAGCGAGCTATGTTTAAGATAAATAAAGAATAAATTAATATTATTACAATACCAGTAAAAACACGATTTGAAAAAAAAATTTGTAGTTTTTTTACAGTTAGTTGTTGAATATGTGTAATATGTACTTTTAAGAATTTTTTTGCGAATACGCGACCTATGCGAATACGCGCATATGCGACCATATGCGTAGGCATATGGTCGCATTTTTAAGTAAGTTATTTTCATTCAATTACAACGATTTATTTGGTGTATTCACATTTTATTTCAAAAAAAGAGAACATCGAGTTTTTTAAAAAAAAATACAAAATAATTTGACTTTGACTTTGAAAACGCATTCCATTTAGAAATTAATATTCTTTGATAAGATGCGTTTATCAAGGAGAAAAACTATTTTTATAAACTAAAAAATTGTCAACTGAATATCAATTACCAATTATTATACCATACCATATATCCTCACGCTATATCCCTAATGGGGTAATCAGAGAGAACGGAGCATCAAGCTTTGCGGTACCTGCTGTAAGTTAATAAGGTATCTTGGTGATTCTCAATGATGCTATAGCATCAGGTCAAGGTTATCATGTTATTGCAATATCATTGAAGTCAGAGGATACTAAAGGAGGAGGGTTGATAAGAGGCAATTTTCGCCCATCGGCTACTTGATGTGATAGCAATTTTATTTAATAGTATACAACGTAACAAATATGAAAAACAATTAGTTCAAATAAAAAATCGGTTATTGATGGAATAAATAAAACTAATGTTTATGTAGGTTTTATAAGCATTTATTTAAATAAACACTGCTGTCATTTGTTTTAGCATAAAAATCAATTATAATTAGTATTCTAAATGCAAGATTAAGATAAAACAAAGTTGTTATTACTATGAATTCAATATTATAAATATGGATAATAATCAACAATCGAAAATAATATCAGAAATATCAGAAAGATTTATATTATCCTGTTTTAATTCTCCTTCTGGTTTTCTTTCTCTGAATCACTACTGGACCACCCTAAAGCGGCAGCATCTCGTAGTGTATGGACATATTCAACACTTGGTGTTTTAACTTCGATTGAATTATGGCGCCAGTAAGCCAAAAACCATAACACGGAAGCAACGTGTGCACAACACCCAACGACTCTTGCACCTACTTTACACTGGAAGTACCACTGTATGTGTGCAATATTGTTTCTTTCTGTTTTTATCCAAATATTATAGTTTTTTGAACTTTTGTGCCTTCATCGTTTTTGAACTCGAAGAACAGAATCATCTTCACGATGTATGTAAAGAGTGTAAAGACCTTCTTCATTTATGTGCTCTTGAGGTTTTTTTGTCAAATCAAGCATTCGTTGAGCGATTATTTCGTCATCTTAGGTGTTTTTAATTCTTGTAGGATGAAATCTTAGATTAAAAAAATCTAATCTAAGGATGGAATGCATAGAGAATAGCACATATGATTCGCACGTCGTCTCCGATATTTGTATTTGGTAAGGTATTTGGGTATTTGGTATCACTTTATGCAATATTCTCCAGTTTTTCATCTGACCATTAACAGCTTCAACGACCCATTTGAATTTTTGAGTCACGGCAAGACAGGTCTAAACATGTTCACGATCGCGGTGCAAGTGATACGCGCAGAGTATATTTTTCCGTATAGGGTAGACGCGCCCAGTGAACAAAAATAAATTAGTACTCACATAAAAGTTTATTAAGAGCAGTATCATTGAGCGTCAAAATGAATATGGTTCATATAGCGCATGTTAAAGAAATAACAACTTAAATGTTGAAAAAACGACTAAAATGTACAAAAAAGGCGAAACACTCTGTGTTTTGGCAATAATTGCTTTGACTTACTATATTATTTATCACGTAAATGTCACTGAATAAAAAATATATATCTTTAGCTATATGAAACCATTTAAAAATAGCCGGAAACAGAAACTTTTTTTTTTGAGTGTGTGATGGGCGAAAAATGCCTCTTATCAACCTTCCTCCTTTCGAATCGATTAGACCAGTAGAAGATGCCCACATCCCATCAACAACTAGAAAAGAGGTGACAGTCTTCAAATGGCTCGATGGATTTTTTTGAATCATAGCTACGAACACTTTCGATTACGTCATGTTTCAAACAAAAAAACTAAATTAAAATAAGTTCATCCATTTAGGCGCTAAGATGCCACAGACAGACACACAGATACACCCCACACAAATACACAGATACAGACGTTAAACTCATAACACCCCTCTTTTTGGGTGGGGGTTACAAATAGAAGTTGTTATGTAGACTCAGGTGTTCTATAGTTTATGGTAACCCATCTTAACATGACCCGGCATCGAATCCATCAAATACCAGCATCATCCACACCGCTCTGGTCACCCTTGACTACACCCATATTGTTTGGGTTCCGTGCCGCTCCGCTCCGGTTATAATAACGTAACCGCAGTAAATACAGTCCACTTTATAACGAAGACCGTTGAAGTAGACAGGAAAGGCCGAGAAGAAGCGCTGCCAAGCGCAGGACCACGAAATGTCAATAGACGCATCCACACCTCCGAACACCTGAGGTGACGGTCGTAGTTGTCTGGTGCAGCACTATCTGAGGTAGGCTTTTCTTTGTTTTAAAACTATAATCAGCACCTTACCCAGCGCTTGAGTGTTACAGACTGTATCGCTTAACCGTCCCTGGCGCGCACTAGGAGTATGATTTAGTGCTTGTAATAATTATCTTCTTATATGCATATATAATATATATACATATGTAGAAATTAATGACTGATTATTAATCGACTGATATATCAAAGTACAACCCAAACTACTGGAAGTATTCGATATATAAATTTCAACTAGATACCTCTGCCTGTTCTTGAGACCATAGGTGTTGACTACTCTTGACTGGTCGGACAAACGGACACACAGACGGACAATGAAGTTACCCTATAAGAATTTTACCATTCGAGGTACAGTAGATAATATGATCATTCTTACTTATCATTCATCATACTAAATATATAGTTATCTTAAATAGAAAAGCCCAGTATTTCATTTTCTTAACTTCAACACATAACGACACAACCATGTACCCCCAAGAGTATACTCAGAGAAGTATGGAGCCAGAACATGTTGAATTAATATTACGCTTTAAAGCTCGTAAGTTCATCGACTAAAAAAAATATCTTTTACTCAAATTTTCACCAACATTGTTGAAAATATTTTAATGTACTCGCACAAATTTTTTTTTTTTTTTATTTCACAGAATAATGACTTTTAGAGAGGCGGAAGAAGTATGTAAGGAGCGGTCCTGAAGCTTAGCGCTCCGTCCTCTCTGACTACCCCATTAAGGATACAGCGTGAAGATCTAGAAGGGAAATCTTATTCCTAACAGAGAATCGTAAGTCATCAGCTGCAGAATATAAAGAGAATATTTCCAATGTGACAATATGCCGAAGATATTGCGAATACCAAAAAAATAACTTTTAACAATACAACTCACCTTATTAAGTTTAAAATTTTGTATAGACTCAGGTGTTACTTTGCGGAAATCCATTTCATGTGATAAATTCCTTAAATCTTTAGCTGTTTCCGCTCAAACTCCAAAAACCACCAATCGACACGTGTTTCGCCTCTCAACGAAACATTCTCAGGATATACCAGAGATAGGATTCGGTGCTGGTTAGCTGACCGACTCCTATCTGTGGTATATCCTGAGGATGCTTCGTTGAGAGGCGAAACAAGTGTCGATTGGTGGTTTTTGGAGTTTGAGCGGAAAATAACTAAAGATTTTAGGAATTTATCACAAGTTTAAAATTAATAACGAAAGCGAGAAAAATTAAAGTAGAAATACTACAAAGTCAAAAGTATGATATTCTTATTAAATGTTAATTATTTTTATATTAATAAATGAATCCGATTTGATACAGTAATAGTAATTTCATAATTAATTTTCCAAGTAACAATATTAATAATTTCTCATAAAAATAGAACACGAATGATGAAAATTAAAATAGCTATTTACATGTAATAAAAAAAGAAATTAATATCATTCGATTAATTTTGACCACTTCCTTGATATTATAAGAACGTCTAACCATTGCCTATTTTTCAAAACTAACCAATCCAGTAAGTAATCAAACCAAAACTAAAATCGTAAATATTATACTTACACCCTAAGACTTCGATATAAACGTGCCCTAGGCACCAAACTCTGTACTATACGGCTAAATAGGAGTTAATTAACACCACTGCGTACGAAACGCACGCCCATGGTCTTGCAAGTGTTCTTTAAAATTAGAAAAAACTTAAATTACGCTCTTTTATTCTTGTTATATTCATATAAATATTGCTTTTTTAATTACACTTATGTAAATATTGTTGTTGTGTGTGAGCGTACGCGTGCGCATGTGCATGCGTCCACGTGTGCGTGTGTGCGTGTGCGGGCGCGCGCGTGTGTGTATTTATGTGTGTGTGCGTGTGTGTTTGTGTGTGTGTGCGTCACTAATAAATATACCCTATCACGCATTCCATACAAGATCGCATAAAAACTGTAATGTCTAATGTGTAATGCATTGCCTTGCAGCACACATAAAGTATTTAGTCTGTAATGCTTCGTATGCGAGTAAAAGGTGTAAAAAATTACTGTGAGACGTATTAACATTGCTGCACAGTCTTTAATTTATATAGACTATCATAAAGCTATATCACACCAGCGCGAAAATATTTCATGATTTTAAAAGAAAAAATAAAACCGACTTCAAAAAAGAAACACTGAAAAGTAGAAATATCTGTCTTTTACTTATTAAAACTCTAGTACTGAAGTAACTTTATAAATACAATACAATTGCCTACATATTTAAATTTGATGAATTTGATTTACTGATTCTGGAGCTGAATGATATACAAAAGAATCGACAATATATATAAAGGTTTTAAGCAGTTTGCGTTATTTGGTGTTTCTTCGAAGTCTAAACTCCAATACCAGTGAAATTGAAATAGAACCACCACCACCTTGGAAGTATACCGTTTCAAACGAAAAATTTTTCCAAATCGGTCCACAGTTGACGAAGTTGTCGGTAAACATACACAAAACATACATACAGACGAAAACAGAATCTTTTTCTTTTTTTGAATTCGTTAAAAACCATTCAATACTTTGTTTATATTAAAACGCACTCAACCATTTAGTCATATTTCTCTTTAAAGCCTGGACGTTCATTCATTTAACCGTGCCTTTTTCATTTTCATTAATTTGCATGTGCAGTAGTGAATTCGGACAAAAAGTTCTTTTAAATAAAATAAAAAGTTAAAAAATGTTGAGTAAAAGAAATGTACTATTACTAAAGATATACGAAAATTATATCTTAAATAAACCTAATACTTATAATATAAACCTATAATAAAATTAAATAAAAAAAGAACCGCTCACAAAAAAATAACCCTCCTTCCCGTCGTGCATTTAGGTAAAAAGAAATCTTTAAATAATCTAAAAAGATAGTTATCTGTACTTGACTATATAAACTATGATATCAAATATTTTAGTTTTGACTTACGCGGCAAATCAAATAGGTTCTCTAAACCACGATAATCCATACTTAGATATTATGTATGCTGTGTATTGCTAGTGCCTACACTACAAAATAGTGTAAAGTGCTCGTGCAGTATAACATTAAAATGTATTGATTAGTACACTAATTTAAAAACTAAGTCGATTTAATAAGTTAATTTAAGCCGAACCGTCGCGAAGTTACGCCTAAGTAGTTTTTTATTTGGCTTAGGCATCGACACAAAATAAAATTTTATTTTACAAGCGGGGTATAAAGTATAAAATTTTAGCATTATCACACATGTAATTAACACCTAATTTTGAATCTTCCGTATACACTAGGTCAGATTCCGATCCGCTTAACATATTGACTGATGAGACCATAGACATAATATTACGTCTACAGATTCGGCTTCTTGGTTACCAGTATATTGCCTAAATAATGTACTCAATGCTCTTATCTATGAATACTGTAATATATTTACATTATATTGACTCCTGTCATAACTTTGTAAGAGATAACTATTGAATCGATTTGATATAAATCTGTATGATGTCCCCCAATAATAAATGCGATATATACATAAAAGTAATCGACTGCAAACATCTGACAAATCAGCCTACGCAAACAACCTCCAGTGTAAAAAATTTATCTAGTACGATTTCGATTCGTGCTTAGAGGATTCCGTTAAATGTTATAAAATGCTAAACAAAATTTTTGGAAATCTACAAGACCTACGACTTTGGTTAAATTTTTCTTATAAACTTTAAGTACGCTTTACATTCAGTGAAACTTAAAATTCAAGCTCGTAAGAAATAAAAAAATTACGTAACGCTGAGAACAGCACAGTGAGGCCGGGTTTTCAGTTGTGTGGTACGTATTTCAGTGTTGCCATATTGATGGCGGGTACCCGTTATTATAAAAATAACGTTGTCATTGATAAACGTTATTCCGCTGATAACGTTGTTTTATTAGAAACGCATTTTTACAATACGACGTTCCGAATTGAATGTTGTATACAGACACGACCGTGCATTTATACAGACCTCATTAAATTTGTATTCCGCAATTTCGGCCAAAAGACAATTGAAAATTAAGTACAAAATATCTCTTATTTAAAATTTTGTTAGACATGACGAAATCAGGGCTCCGTAATTGCCAATTTGGCTACGAAAACCTAAAACCGGTTCTTCCATCCACAATCAATGGGTCTATTCCAGCGCGGTCTTAGCAACGCCTACGCATAACACATTCATAATTGGAAGAATCCAATCCTAAAATAATATTTACTTACAGAAAGTAGTCTTCAATCTAATGCTATTTTATTTACCTATCCTTTCTAGTTTCGTATGTGGGTACACAATACCCACAATAAGTGTATAAAACGTTCGTTTCACTAATAGTTACGTCCAGCCATTTCTAAGAATTAGCATTGACAGAATTAATCAATAAAAGTATTCACTTCGCTCATGTGAGGTTATTCCGCTCTGGACACGTGTACTGCCTTATTACTGAACTAAACGAATTAGTATAGCAGAACCGCAATATGCTACAAGTGACCTATAACGTTGACGCTCATCGTATCATTTTCTTTACTATCTTTTGTTCCAATAATAAGAACCTTATTCTATACACGTCTAAATCTTATAATGTTTCGAACATTATCCTTATGATTATGAAGTAATATGCCAAAGATCTAAAGTGCATACATACATATCTTCACGCCGTATCCCTAACGGGGTAGCCAGAGAGGATGGAGCGCCAAGCGTCGCGGTCCTTCCATTCTTCTTTCGCTTCCTCAAATCTCATCATTCTCCTCACACATTTTTGCCTAGGTATGCGAGTGCTTTTGACATTTCCGTCGGCTAACACTGTAGCTATTTGATCTTCATAAGTCAGCCTTCGTCTTCCTTGGCTTCTTTTACCACTCACCTTCGCTCTATAGATTTTCTTCGGCAGTCTTTCATCACTCATTCTTTCCATGTGGCCAAACCATCTTAGCATTCCTTTCTTTATTTTTACAATAACATTGATCTAAAGTGAATATATTAAATTAAGAGTAGATCAAAACATGTATGATCCGTTTCTTTAAAAGTTCAATTTATAAAATAAATATATTTTTAATTTATCTTCATGCAATAAAAAATTTAACATCCTTGAAATACTATAAAGTAATCCATTCAACTCGCAATAACGACAGTAATAAATAGAGTCTAACCAGTTGTACGTGGTTCTAAAAATATCATTTTATGTAAGTAAATAATGTATGTACATAACTGTAAGTAATTAATTCATTATTATTATTTATTTGTTTATTTAAAATAAATAAATTCATTATTATGATAATGTATAAGTCATACGCGTAACAACATGCATAATGAAAATATATGCATACATACATACATATCCTCACGCTGTATCCCTAACGGGGTAGTCAGAGAGGACGGAGCGCCAAGTGTCGCAGTTCTTACATACTTCTTTCGCTTTCTCAAATATATATACAAATGAAAATATATATACAATAAAAAGTATTAAGAGTCGACATACACATTGTATGAACTAATTTCATTATATTTTGTAACACGATGAATAACAATATGTCAAGTGCGAGTACAACTCGGGCACATTCAATTCAGTACAATTTTATTACATATTTTTTTTAATTTTTGTAATATTTTTCCTCCAAACCTTAGCAAAATTTTTACATTCTCTCAAATGTCAACAAGGAGAATAACCTTCCATCCAATTTACTCTTGCTTTCATAGTGCAAAATATGTGTGTTAACAAAATACAATACTATGCTAAATTTCAAGTTCGTATCTAGAATATCTATAGTGTCTAGAATAGAACAATCTATTGAAACAAACAGACAAGCGACCGCACGAGAGATCTCATAAGGATCCCGTTTTTCCTTTTGAGGTGCGAAACCCTAAAAATTAACAAACTATATATCAAACGTCCTAATAACAAGATATCATTGTAACATGATTACTCTATTAATTTGACCTAGCGATTTTTCCGTATACTTTTTCTCCTTTAAAGAAATAGATTGTTTTAACAACAAGGCCGCTTAAATTGTACGTTTCTTAACATTATATTCTCTTGCTTTTGTATTGTGTTATTCTGCGTTGCGTTGTGTTGTATTGTAGTGTATAGTATTGAGTATAGTTTATACACGAAGCGTCTCTATTATAGCTAAATAGATAAAAATAAAGGGAATGAATAAAAAAGTCACTTATTGTTTTTGTATCTTAATGTCAAATGTCAAATTTCATCTCAATTCATAGAAACAACATTATTATTATTTTTAAGTATAGTACCTGTCTTAGTATTCATTACAAATATATTTGCAAATACTTAATTGAAAGGAAAAATCTTTGAGCGAAACTTTAATTTCTATGTAGAAGAAATTTAATATTAAAACCTTTTGGAAGTTGAATAACCTAGAAAAAAGAATTTACTAGAAAAAGTGCGTTACATGAATTTGGACGACAGTTTCTCAGCTGACGCCCAGAAATTATTACTTTTAGAAGGAAAATTGTAAAGCATATATAGAAAATCGATAATAAATTATATTGAAATAAGTCGTGTCGGCAAAGAGCACCTGCTGTTCTGTCACAGATATTTTAAGACTGGCTGCGACTTATATCCCGTAGAGCGCAAGATTTCACGTTATTGTTTATTGTCCGTTCCTGTACACACGTATAGGGCTGTCAGCTTTCAAAAACTTTTGAAAATGAGGAGTTCAGAACACGCAGATATTTTCAAAAATTGTTAAATTGATTTAGCTCTTCTGTAGAACATATCAATGAGAATATACAATTATTTCAATTAAATTCTTACTTGAACTCCGTTCAATTTGTTTTAATTTGAAACTCGCTACTTTAATATTAAATTAATAAATGTACATATCCGATAAATCAGGTGTTGAATTTTCCACGGTCTTGAAAGGTTGCGATATGAGTATTGTAGAAAGTTAATTTCTTTGCGCGTGATTTTTTTTTGACGGAAATAAAGACAAGAAATAGGCTATTAGAGCGTCTCTTAAACTGTATTTCTAACTAAACGAAAGATAGCTTTATTAATAATGAGCGCAACTGTGGTTTGATATTTGAAGATAATTGAAAAACGTAGAAATTGTTAGGGGGTGAACTTAAGTGATACGGAATAAGCTCCGACTCTTTCACTCCTATATGGGTAGCGATTATGTTACAAGTTTGAAACGTCGTAATCCGATAGCTTTGTTTAACCTTTTAGTGTATCTCTTTAAAAGCAATAATTTTTAAATTAGTAAATTAAAATATTTTCTACAACTGTTTGCAATTTTTATTTATTTTAATTGAATTTATTTACATTCCAGTCTTAATAACAGTTACCTATCAATATAATAATAATATAATATACTCAGACATTTCACACAGCGCCATCTAGTCCCAAAGTAAGCTGCATAGCGCTTGTGTTATGGGTACTAGACAACTGATATACTACTTATATACTTTTCTTTTGTAAATGTATACATATTATACATAAACACCCAGACTCGGGACGGGAATCGAACCCGCAACCCCCGTTTACTTTCCGACGCGCTAAGCCGTTGCGCCACGGAGGTCGTCGAATAATAATCGATATAATAATAATCTATAAGGAATTCCATCAGTTGTATAATTTATCCGAACGAGGAAAGTACCCAGTAAACTCCAGGCCAATTTAGAAACAATTAGGTGATTTTCCTTTATTGGGCAGAGATTGAACCCCAACCCTCATCTTAACCAAATTATTACTTTCACGTCAACAAGCAAATCAAAAAAGCTATCAGAAATCCGTAATAATTCTTGATTAGCTATTGTCATACACACACTTATATGTATGTATGTATGTATATAAAGTCAAAGTAGAATTGTATTAACAGATGCTGTGTACACATTAAAGATAAAGATCACTAAAATATATCCGACAATTGTATCAATAACGGAACTGAGATTCAAAAAGAATGAAAAATCAAAACGTCGAAAGGCCATTTCCAGGTGACAATTTCCTTTCCCATTGTTGATTACAATTGAAGATCATCTTTTTTCTTTACGTATACAATTCATTTGAATCCAATTTGCCAGAAAGGTTTATATTAAGGAATTATTTTAGGAAAATTTATATATAAAGTAAATTTTTAATAAATTTTTCAAATCACAAAATTTATTATAATATAAAAATTATTACATAGTTTTTTTTTTTTTTATATATATAAAATATTTAATATAAATTATTAAATTTTTTATATTTACTTTATATAAGTTATTTGCCTTAAAGATCTTTTTAAATAAAAATTATTTCATATCAACAGTGCTTTATTTTAACACTTATCATACACAACAATACTGTTTACCGACGAAATGGATTACAATGAGTATGTATGTAGGTATACATATTTTTCATTTAATGTAGCTATTTTCTATTTAATGTAGTGATGAATTGCTAACTAATGGTATATATTTTCATCCAATCGCATTGTATAAATCTAAGGAATGTCATTTCTACATGAGAAGGAGAAAAGCGTAAAATTACATAATATGAAATAAAAGACACCGTGTTCGAGCAGCGACAGAGAGGGAAATCGCATAAGCTCTCTCATCTGTACATACGACACACATTTATATCAAATAAGCTGATCGGCCGCTATTTCTTTAGCAAACAGCACCCACACATTTACATTTGACTTTATTTTATTTTCCGCACTTCGTAGTACGAGACAGTCAGGAATTGTAAAGTCTATGGTTATTACATATTTTTTTCATAAAACCAGTTATCAAATAATTATGAAATTCGTTAAGTGCGAATTGTACAGGTGCAAAGTGGGCCCTGTACAATATTTATAAAATAGTAATCGTCTAAACTTGATATTTGAAAATCTCTTTGACCTAGGACTTTAATTTTACTATATATTTAGTGTAAACTTAGAGTGTAAACAGACAAAACTTCATATACCTTAAAATTTTATCATTCTAGATACAGACTCCGGAACCACGCCTAGCTCACTTTCAATTCGATGCCTGTGCAGTGAACAACGTAGTACATTTTATTTAATTTCATATTTAAAGCTCTTGTGTAATGCTTTTATAACAAGTATAAAAAAAATTTATACTCACTTTAATATTAGACTGCAAAATAGAGGTACATTTAAAATGGATTTTAATGAATTGAATTTATTTTATTGTACGTAAAATTAAAACGCGACGACACAATAGCACTCTCTCGCTCTTACGGCAAAGCGTCAGTTCCCGCGCGCCGTTCTGCCAGCACAGCGCCACGATTATTGTTTATTTTGAGTACTGCTCTAGTGTAACGCATAATTCAATTTAAAATACAAAGATTATTTTTTGTCAAAATATTATAAAAATCTTTATTTGATTATATATTTATTTTATACTAGCAACTTCGCGTAGTTTTTTATTTACTAAATTAAATAATTCATAAAAATTCAATGAGGTACGCAGAACAGCTCACAAAAGTTTCATCGGAATCGGATGAATGGTTTAGGATCGCATATAGGACAAACACACATAGAAACATAAATAAACATACATACATACAATGGTGAGAACCATTACATTACTGAACCAACAGTCATGCAGTGCCTGCAGAATTATAAATACGGAATCATTTACTTTAATTACGTAATTCGCACTATAAAATTGTAAATGTATGTGTAAATTTTATAAATTACTTACATAATTATAAAAAATGTCAATTTTTCTAAAATATACTTAGTTTACTTTTATACTGGTGTTTAACTTAAATGTATCGACAATTTTGTCGATGAAATTTAAAATATACGCGTATTTTTTTTCGTTCCATTTAATAATCGATTCAAGACAATATGGTCAACATAACTCAGTTTTATTCATAGTTATATTGGTGTCACTTTCTAATATTATGCTCTACAGATTTCCTGTAGATCCTGTAGTGAGAGGAAAATGGCTAAGAGTCGACGACGAGGACGAAAGGAGGATGACTTAACTGGATACTAAATAGAAATTTTTCTGTTTGTAGCAAGCATTTTGAAGAAAAATATATAAGAAAAATAAGTCCCTTAAGTGGCTTTATGTTAATTATATTGAAAGAGATTTATTAAATTTTAACCCATTTTACAAATGGTCTTAAGACCATATGGAGACCCTATTTAGGGCAATTAGGTCTAGAGGTGGATTTAATAATAATCCGACACTTAAAATTTTTATGTCAGCTTACAAACGTTTGTTGTGTCGCACCGAAATAAAAACTTTTGAAAGCGGTAGTTTCCTAGCTTTTGAAGACAATGATTTTCTCTAATTCAAAATTAACCATCGATCAGCGAATTGATACGTCACTGGCATGTAATAATATAACAAAAGAATTTTCCTTAAGTACAGAATGTGAAGTAGAAAATAAAATGATATATTTATATCTACCTAATAACGAAGAACCTTTATCAGAAACAATATAGTAAAGTACTTATCTGGCTTTGTTGTAAAAAAAAATAAAAACAAAGTAGCTTGTGAAACATGTTGCGCTGCAATAATAGTCGGAATTCATTGAAAATGAAAAGGGATTATTCAACTAAAGTCGAAGGCTACTTAGCATATCTTTCGAAAGACGTGTACAGACTATGTCTAAAATGTGGAAGGTTCAAAAATTACAAAAAACATTGGCAAAACAGTATTTCATAAAGCTGTCCTTATGGTATTACAAGAAAAATAGAGCGCCATAATCTTGACCAGGAAACTTTAAATGCTCATAGGTATTTAATTATGAGATATATTGCAGAGATTTATTTTGATATACGACTTAAATACGAAGCCAAAGTCACGAACTTATCAAAAGAAACGTTGAGGAATTATTTCAACAAAATTATTCTTTCCAGATGTCAATAATAAAAAAAAAGTATTACGCTGATATCTGGATTTCATTACATTTTGAGATTTTGAAATATTAAAATAAAGAAAAGTTCATAACAAACATTGTTTTTGTATTTCATAACTCATTTACCTACAGGAGAATAATATTTTCAATTATTATTTTTTCAATTTAATCATATATTTATAATATCTTAATGAATACTACTCACGCAAAAACAGTTCACTGTCAATCCTGCCTTATACTTATCGATATTCCTGGGCCTGTGGGCACTAAACAGGTGGACTAATATATCCTCAAGAAGGTTCCAAGTAGCAGCTAGATGAGAATATCGAAAAACTTTGTGTGGTCGCGAGCCCTGGAAAAAGATACATACTGTGTTTTAAACACATTTAACAGTGAAGAGATACAGACTGATGATGATGAAGATAGATTGTCAATACAAAGTTAAATTTTATGGATAAATTACATTTTACAAACAGCCACTTTCCTGCTTTTTCGCCTTACTATTTACTCCTTAATGAGTTATAAATTAAGGTCTTTTTCGGAGCCGTTAAAAATGTACGTGCGTTTGACATCGTTAAATAACCATTTAAAATTAGTTACTTCTTAATTTGCAAAAGTTTAGGAAACCGTTTTTGAGAAACAGATTTCTTTTTTGTAATAGAGTTCGTCAAAAAGTCAAAAAAAGTCACCCAATTAACAAATAAGAAAAAAGTTGTTATTATACGAGTGTTCAAGAACATGAACATGCAGCAACACGTGAACAAAAATATGTACATGCTTATTTTTCGTCGAGGATAAAAACGTGATCTAAGAATCTTCCTCCCTGTACTTCTGTGTTCACCTTTCATCTTCATCTTTGAAAAAACAAACTCTCTTGTAAGACAATGTAAAAAAAATTTTCAATGTATTTTGATTGGGTTGTTTAAGATTAAGCGGGAGCGAGAGAAGGATGATCCCGCTTGGAGACAATACCGTGGAAACGTACGCCCGGACCATAAGAACCCAGACTTATTGCTCAGGCTAGAGAATAAGGTTATGGTATTTCTTGCCTGTCGTAAGAGACAAATAAAAAGATCTAAATGGAGGCTCTGATTATCCATCTATGCGACTTAGAGGAAGTCTTCAGCGTGTGTGGTCCTCGCTGTCGTAGCACTGCGGCAGTCTTGGAGTATGGTCTGATCCCGGAATCACTCGACAAAGCGCCGAGGACAACCGCCGCAGTAAGTTATGTAATCCTATCGGGAATGTATAATACGATTACTCCTTTTTTTTTAACAAAATGCACTGTTTATTTTTATCTATGTATTGAAACGTCATATTTTATTTAAAAAACAAAACCGAGGTTACTGGAAAGAATGATTTTGAATTTGGAAGTATTGGAATCGGAACTAGATTTGAAAACAAGTTTAAGCAAAAACTCCTTCTGAATTTGGATTCGGAACTTCATAACTACATCATTTGTAAATACATAATTACGATCCAGCACAATGGTGGGCGTACTAAGTGTCCCTTACTAATTTCAATATAATAAACAGGAAATGGCGATAATTACTCGGACGGGTTGTCGAATGAGAGGAAACTCTAAACGGGACATTAATCATGTACTTATGTTCATGTTGATCCATTTTATGGGCGTAGGTGAACATTGACTAAAAATATTGCTTTTATGTATAAGATTACAATATGGAACATACGAACACAGAAATTGTGTCATCATACAATTTTATGTATGATAGTATCTACATCACAGATTAATTAGTTACTATATAATTTAATTAAAAAAATAAGTGTAAATTAAATTAAAAATTCGCATTACGTTGCGCATTTATTGAATTATTGTATCTGATTCTTTTTTTTTACGTAATCAAATTTAAATTCCTACCGCCTACATTCATCTTTTTAATTATTTTTTTCATGTATGTCCGCACATATCCTTTTTATAGTACAATTTTGATAATTCTTTTTTTTTGAAAGATTATATGTCTCAAGTGATCCTATAGAAATTTTATTAAGATCTGATTATGTAGTATTGCTTAAACAAAGGAACTCCTCAACGGCTACATATTTTGATGATACTCCTATTTAGTGTTCCGTTAGAAGTTAGACGTAGACCTACCCTATATATCTTTTTAGGCCGAGGTCACTCAAAAGAAAAAATAAATTCTGTTTTCGGTTTGGTCATACAGTACTGGTTAGCTGACCGAGTCAGATTTCTGAAATATCCTGAGGATGCTTCGTTGAGAAGCGAAACACATGTCGATTAGTGTTTTTGGAATTTTGGGCGGAAGATAGCTAAAAATTATAAGAATTTATCACAAAAAATAAATAACTCTTTAAGAAAAATTTAATCGACTCGAAATAAGAACACTGAAAGTAGAAAATAATTATCTTTAATTTAGTCCTTTAAAACACAAGTACAAAAATAACTTCATAAATAAGATACAAATATCTATATAATTAAATCAAGTTTGAAGTCGGTTTAGTATTATTCGTTCATTCAAGTTTCGACTTCCGTGCCTCTACTACGAGTTACAACTGTCGAAATGCCTTACGCCCTCTTATAGTCTGTGCCTTACGCTACTACAGCAGTAAATGTCATAACCTTATAACGCATAAACAATCGTTTGTAATCACAATTAAAACTGTAACAAGGTGGGCTACTTTTTCTACTAGTGTATATTCCAACTCCCGATATTTATTTTTCGGAGATGTCGTAATTTTATAAATATGCATTTAATTAATCTCGTAATAATGTAATGTATAAAATTACTATTATTTAACAAATTTTCTTTTTTAAATAACCAAGATAAAATGGGCATCAGTTAACCGACACTTTAGTCTCGAATATTTTAAAGGCTTTATTTATTGTTTATCAATCCGTGCTCAATAGTACAAGTAAATACATGGAATAAAATGTCTGCTTATTGCTTTTTTTTACACACACACTGCTCATGTAACATAAAACTTTGGCAAAAGGCATTATAAAATTCCGAAACAGTGGAAAAATTCGCTTTCTAAATTCCGTTGGTCGAGAATCCAACTTGCGGCCCTCGATTAAGAAGGCAGTTGCTTTAACCACAACACCAATTAAGGTGTAATTGGAACAGGTGTAATTGATGCTATTACGTACGGGCCAATACGAAAAAGATCATTTCCCAAAATCAAGCTAAACGGGAAATATTACCCAGCGCAAAGTAATTTAACTTTTCTGCGATTAGACTATCCCGATTGCGTAAAAGTTAATGCGTCCACCCCCTAAGTCAAACCCGGGTTTAATTCTCAGCAAAATTAATTGAAGTTTATGATTACGAAGTTTATGTTCTAATATCCTTATTGCTACATCCAAAATTTCATCTAAAAATATGGCAATTTGCTTTAAGAAATATCTTTTAAGTAAAACTTGAATGTGTTGATTTGAATAAGGTAATTGTTTCGTTAACGCTTTCGAAAAAGAAATTAAACTAATTTCAAAATAAAAACACTAAAAACTATAAAATAATTATCCTTTAAGTGAATACTTATTGAAGTCGTTGCCAAACCAATAAACAACATCAGAAAGTTTACTAGTCAAGTCTGAGTAGACTTGACATCGACTTTAGTAACAGCGTTAAATTTCATTGATAGGTAGTTGTATCGTTTTCATAATGTTATTTTTGTATGTACTTGAGTTGTTTAATCAGAAAAGGAAATTCATTTTGTACTTTCAGCGTATTTGATTTAAAGTCTGTTTAATCTTTCTCTTCAGAAGTTATTTATTTTTCCCTTATGAGTGGCCGTGTCTTAAACAAATGTCTGAGATAAATCTACAATTAATTAAATTTTTCCAATTTTGGAACGAAAAAAAATAATAAAAGGATCGTTAAAATATAATATAAGCCGTTGAAGATTAGATTGATTTTTTGTTTAAGCAGTACTCCATCATCGGATCTTAACTAAATTTCTATGGGACCAAGGCCATACTTTCAATAAAAAAAATTATTAAAATTGTTGCACAAATATTGGAGAAATCGCTGAACATATTATATACATAAAAAAAATGCCGCAGTATTGAAAACCTCCTTTTTTTTAATATATTCAAAATTTAGAAATTAGCTTCACAATGTGATCGAAGATAAGGCATGATAGGCTCTTCGACCGTTCTTGAAATAGGAATAAATGTAAATAAGTGTATAATTTTTACTAAATATTCCATATATTATATTTATCTATACGTTAAAGTAATTAAAAAGAACAAACACGACAATGAAAAACTTAAAATTAATCAGAAATATAATATATAGGGTTTATTGGCTTTTGAACTCCAGAGGCGAAGATAAATGGTGTTAGAGGGAGGGAGGCTATCAGACTGTGACGTCACAAACTCTTAGTCTAATTTAACTGTTTTTGTGAAGTGTTCAATAAAGATTATTTACTTTAAATATACAAATCGATATTCTTTCCTCATCGGTGTTGTCTAATATAAATAAAAACTATTAATATACCGTGATAGCGACTTTAACAAACAAGACATACTCGACATACTTTATCAACATCAATTATTTATTTGCCTTGTAAACGTCGTCTCGAGACCGTTGACAACCTTGAAGTTCATCTTAAAAAATTCATTGACCTATGTTGAAAACAGAATAAATAGACACCAAAACTATACTTTATGTTACTATATATTAAAAGAAAGACTGATGAAGAAAATCTATATAGCAAAAGTGAGTGGTAAAAGAAGCCAAGGAAGACCAAGGCTGATGGAAATGTCAAAAGCACTCGCATACCTAGGTGAAAATGTGCGAGAAGAATGATGAGATTTGAGGAAGCGAAAAAAATATGTAAGGACCGCGACGCTTGGCGCTCCGACCTCTCTGACTACCCTGTTGGGGATACGGCGTGAAGATATGTATGTATGTATATATTAAATATTATAGTATTCAGTAGTTTACTATACGAAACCTGTAATTTTGATAGCATTAAATTATACAATTACACTGCTACTTTATGTATGCAACGAATTCGAAAATACTATGGAACTCGCATTCATTGAAAAATATCACACAACGCAAACCCCAATCAAGTAGGCGGGGCTAAAAACCTACAATCAACGTGCTACTTAGTCTACCCGTCCGCTCAGTAACAGTCGACTGTCGCAAATAAAATTGGTTTGTTGATGTGAAAACTGGCGAAGTATAAATTAAAAATAACTTTATGTGTGGTTAAGTGGTGAAGAAGACAGAAAGAAGTCATGATATGATAACTTATCATATGTACATAAAATAATTTTACATCTACAAGAAACTAAATAAAATATGATCTGTGTTATGCCACTAGTAGCCAGCCAGTTTCCAATACGTAAGTTATTTTTATGGTATTTTTATATTGAGTTTGGGAGTTGTCTTTTTTGAATTGGATCTTATAAATTTATTCTTTAAGTTTTACTACAAATGGATCCACCAATTACGGTGGATGAAAGCAGTTCGCTTAGAAAGAAAAGAAAACGACTGGTTACCAAATAATGCCAATAACGTTTGCTATAGACATTTTGAAAATGAAGAAATCTATTCTTGTCGTAGAGGCATCGCACGTTATCTAATTGAAGACTGAAATCTTGCAGTGATTCTAAATCGATATTTCTCAAAATCTGTAGAATGAGTGTACATAATAACAGCTATTAAAAACAAATAAGCAATACGGCACTATTTTCATAAAAAGTATTATGAAAGAATAATATAATAATTACGAGCTCCTCTGTAGAGTTTGGTAAAAAAAAAGATTAAATTCCACAAGACACAGATTAATAAAATTAATTACATTCTAAGGACATAACATATCGTAGATGACACGTATCGCTCTTTTTTGTAAAATGAAAATGGAGTTAATAAAAAATGCATCACTGATCCCCACAGCAAAAGGCCATAGGACTTTATTAGGCTATAAAAATATGCAAAGTACACCAACCTAGCCGTATCCATATCCATCAATTGCCTAATGCATCTAATGGTATATATCGCGGAACCGCGCTTACTAGCCAACGCCCCGATATGGTCCACCCACTGCAATTTACTATCTAGCGTTAAACCAAGAAAACTGGCAGACTTAACTAATTCTAATTGTTTCCCACCCAGTTCTATTTTATCATGGATTCTGGGTACATTAGAAAGAGAAAATTTAATATATTTGGTTTTTTGTGCATTCTGTAGTAAATTATTAACAGCGAACCATCTCGAGGTGTCTGTTAGGATCCTGTTCACCCAGGTAATATCTAGGTCCTTTCTGCCCAGTTTATATAACAATGAAGTGTCATCAGCAAATAATATTATTTCACATAAATCCCTGAGCATAAATGGGAGATCATTAATGTAGACTAGAAACAGGAAAGGTCCCAAAATTATTCCTTAGGGAACGCTCACTTTTAATTTCGAACCAACGGACAAAACCCCATTCACACTCACTTTTTGCTCCCGGCCAAACAATTACGAGACCACGAGATCGAGAGCGTTACCACGAATTCCATAGTATTTAAGGTTGTAAATTAAAGTTAGGTGACTAACACAATCAAAAGCCTTGGAAAGATCACAAAAAACACCAACGGCATCCTGGAATCCCTCCCAAGCTTGTAGTACAGTCTTAATCAAGCTTGCTCCCGCACGAGTCGATGATCGCCCTCTCGTGAACCTGTACTGTTACCCGTGAAATACCCCGTGAATGTCAAAATGTGCCAGCATTTGATTGAGTATTATGTTTTCGAATATTTTACTTAACGCTAATAATATTTACCTGGCGGTAAATATTACTAGCGTTATACCGGGCGATAATTTGTTAGATTTAATATACAACGTGATTTAAATAATGGAATAATTTTACTTCGTTTCATTAAATTGGAAAATACCCCTTGATCGACACATTCATTAAATATCTCTACGAAAATTGGCGATAATATAGGTATTACATGAACTGATAATCTCTTCATAAATATTTACTTTCCTTTTTATTTAATTGCTTGAAAATTTTTCTATCTCAAGTGAAGATATGTACCTGAATTGAAAATTAGGCAACCATTTTCCAACATTTTTGCTCAAAAACGTCTCTACTGCATGCGAAGACGATCTTAAACCATTAGTTATTTCTATAGGTGTATTCGAAAAATAATTTTCAAAAGCATTAGCAGCCTCTATTTTATTAGTAACAATTTTATTACCAATTTGTATTGAAAAGTCTTCGTTATTTCTATTTCGTTTACTATCAACTTCGTTGTTAATAGTGTTCAATGTAGCCTTTATCGTATTTTCTGACTTTCTAATTTTATTCACCATATAGATCGCTGTTGCGTGTTTTGATACCTTCTCAAATATTTTCGAATAAGTGCGAACATCTATGGCAGTGGCTACATCATGTGTAAAATTTCTTAGCCTACTCTCTCCCAATGGCCCAAATTCAAATATTTGTTTTGATTTATGTTTCATGACCTCTATTTTTATTAACTGAGCCTTATGATCTAAACGGATACCACTAACAATAGTATGTTCTATAACTTCACACTTATTCGTAAAAATGTTATCTATACACGTCGCGGAATGGTATGTGACTCTGGTCGGTTTATCGAAAATATGCACTAAGTTAAATGGGAGAAGGAGTGAAATGAGCATATCTCTTTCCTTCAAACTATCCAATATGTCTACATTGAAGTCACCACACGCTATTATTGACTTCTTACATTTGCTAAGTCTTGTGAGACTCTCATCTATAGAAATAAAAAATTGACTAAAATCAGACGAGGGAGGTCTATAAACATATAAGAATATGTGCTGATCTGTCTCTGCACACGACATTTCGCATACATGTGCAACAGAGCGAGCAACTATGTCTTTGCGGTTTCTCAATTTAAGAAAATTTTTACTCAAAATCGAGATACCACCACCATTCGTCGACGCTCTGTGGAACACAGAACTGGCCACATCAAAATTATTTATATTAAAAGACATTTTGTCTCCCTTCAACCACGTCTCGCTGAAGCACAAGATGTCTATGTTACATTTTTCTGTTAATAATTCAGCATCCAATATTTTGTCAGAGAAACTATAAGTACACACGTAATGATATTATTATGATGTTTCTTCGTTGCCTGATTGCTTAATTTAAATATTCTGTTCAGCATTCATATTGGTATTACTACTATAACTTGCTACGTCCCTAACTACGTTCTTAGTTATAGAACCTATAACCGAGTTAATACAAATGGCTACTAATGTAGCGAGTTTATGTTTTGCCTTTTTAGACAAGTACAAAGTACTTTTTGTCATTCTAAATTTGTATAAAATGTTACCAATATACTTATTGGTGTCAAAAAATATGAATTTGTCACTATGACAAAGTGTCACCTTACTCATTATAATATTATTTAAATTTTGGTTATAATTATTAAAATTCTTTGGTAACCATTACGAACGCACGTAATACAATTTTGTTCACATTTTTTTTTAGCCGAAATTTCAAACTATCAGCTAATTCATGCTTCATTACATTTGTTGAATTTCGCAATAAAAGTACTAAGGTGGTACTTACTTCAAACTTTTTATTTCGAATTAGTTTAAATATTTGAAATGATTGAATTTCGATATAATATGTACAGCCTACTTTTGATTGAAACCATATAAATACATTCATATATATGTGGAAGTAGTAAGCAATCAGCTAGTCGTGATTAGTCTACCTTATAAATAGGAAAAAACGCTGTCACAAGCAATACAGCGGCGACAGAACCAATACTGTGAGTGACAGTGAAATAAAGGAAGTAGGTCAACGACAAAAGGTAAAATAAATAAAAAAATAATTCCTCAGATAATTATAAGAATATTCCACTACATTTGAAATACTTGAAGCGTATCGAAAAGGTTACGAGCAAGTAATCATTCGTTAATGATTTCAGTAATTAAGCTTGATCGAAGTGATCATTTGTAAAAAACAGGTAACACGTATATTAACTTAGGGTTCCTTAATAATTTCGGACAAGTTAGAAGTTTAATTTACTAAATTAATAATAAATTTAAAAGAACATTACAATGTAGAAAATCGTAACGGCTTCAAAATATTGTATAGACCGAGGTGTTGCTTTGCGGAAATCCATTTCATGCTATGAATTCTTATCACTTTTAGGTATCTTCCGCTCAGTCCAGAGATCAGCTATTCTCTAACTCTGACTCATTTCGTTGCTTCGCTTGCTTTTAGCGGAAGACAGCTAAAAATTATAAGGCTCCAAAATACCCAATGTCCGATTTTTGATTTACATTTCTAGTTTTACATTGCGAATCTTAAAGTCATGTGAAATCAATTTATTCAAGTAAACCCCATTTGCACGGTATTTTTGAACGTCAAATCTACTAATCTCTGGTCACTGGTCACGTATCATTTTTCATCATTCTACAATTGTTATTTAAAATACAATATTCATAAAGCCAGTTAATGCATGTGCAGAGAGGATTATTTCCAGACTATTGTTATTTCTTCAATGAAATGGCTAATCTTGTGGTATATTTTTCCAATCATTGTGCATTTAATATCAAGTTTAAATCTCTTTTCTGCTATTTATTGAGTAATTGAGTAATTGTTATTAATTGAGTAATTTCTTGAGGATTTTTATTATAAAAACATTGCCCAAAAATGAACCACTTAACTTTTGTAATTGAAATTTAGGAATAGCTCGCTGATCACGACCACAAGTTTTCATACCATTAATAACACCTTTCTTTTAATTTAAATCTCTGTATGAAACAGCTTAGTAGCTGAAAAGATAAGGCAATCAATCGACCTAGACATACGAACAGACAAACATGATGAAGCTATAGGGCCTACTGTCTAAGCAGGTGCAGGTTTACAGACACTTCAAAATACGTTGTTCAGTTAGTGCAGCCTAGCCCGACAAAATTCTTTATTTTGTATTATAAATATTTTCTCCTAGGCTTACTGTCCACGTAGGGACAGCTTCATAGATGCATATTTGTTGTTATACGCTGGGTGTAAACTTGCTTACTGTTTATATGTGTAGCCCGGTGATGCACAGAAAGGTAGGCGTCATGAAGTGTGCATACAGTGACGCGAGCGCGACTCTGCTCTGTCTAAATACAGGCGTACACCAAGCGTATAACGACGAATACGCGTCTATGAAGTTACGCCTGCGTGAATGGTAAAGCTAAGAATTCGCTTTTAATTATTTTATATTTTAATTATGGATACGAAACCCAACAAATTAAATATTTTACATACAAGAGAGTTGTGTAGTAGATAGGTAGGTCCTGGCTATTTGATTTTCGTAATGTGACTTGAATTAAAAATAATTTCTTGGATATTTCAGTATCACAAATATATATATGTATATATAGATATTAGCTGACGGAAATTTCAAAAGCACTCGAATACCTAGGCGAAAATATTGGAGAGAATAACGAGATTCGAGGAGGCGAAAGAAGTATGTAAGGACCCCGAAACTTGACGCTTTGTCCTCTCTGACTATCCCGTTTGATATACAGCGTGAACATATGTATGTATGCGTATATGTATGTAGAAGTTTCTGGTACACTGGCCCCCCAGTTTGTTTTGAGGATACACAATACACAACATATTAGACACCTTTAACACACGACTAATTTTTATTGCGGAATCATGCAACTAGTATAATAGTTATTATTATTACGACTGAAAATATTTTTCCCGAAAAACATTGCCCTCCTTCTGTTTTAATCGAATATAAATTATTCCTATAGCACTTACACGATTAAGACGAATATAACCAAACCTTATTTATTAAAGTACTAAAATCCGTAAACAGTTTAGACAGGACGCGCTAAAGAAACCGACATACATACATACTAGGTACATCCGAAAAATATAGCCTCCTTTTGAGGAAGTCAGGTAAAAAGATCGTTTATTAAAATCCTCTAATCCGTTTAAGTCATAGAATGTACCAAAGGAGCCGATATACATACGTACACCCTACCATATACTCATACCCTACTTTTAATCATACTCTACTCTACTTTTAGAGTCGGGCAAAAGGACACTTTGTTTATTGAAAAAAAAATGAATCAAGCCGTTTGGCTATAGTATGCACCAAATTAACCAACGAGCATACATACAACAAAAAATATAATGTGCAAGTGTGTGTATGTGTTTGTGTCTTATATGTAATTTCAGATATATATTATTATTTATAATTTCAGAATAAAAGCTTCTTCTTAAGCTTATTTGGTTATTTGCCTATAACCAAAACCTGAACACACGCCAAATACGCTTTTTTTAGTTTTGTCTATGTGTTTGTTTGTTCGTTTTCCATGCTAATTTCCGAAACGGCTAAACCGATTTTGGCGGGACTTTCATTGGCAGGGAGAGGACTTGTCAGATAGTAATCTAGGCTTCTTTTTACACTGGAGAAATAGCGAATTTAACGCAGGTGAAACTGCGAAACACGGCTAGCACATAATATAATCAATAGTATATTGTGTAGGTTATATATGAGGTGTATTAGGTAAAGTTTATGTAAACATAATTATTAAGTCCACTTAATATAATTGATGTATAACAATTTCGAGTGGGAGAACTTAATGTGTGGATTTCATGGAACTGCACCCAAGTTCGGTAATTATCATTCTAACAAAACTCTTCAACTAAAGGAATAGGGAACCCAATTTATAAACCAATGATATTATTTACCCATTATTATTTAATTTTGTTGTAGCTCGTAGGCGACACATTGAAAAATTGTAATTTTCTTTTGCGCATTAAAATTTTCGAAAAAATTATAATGCGCGTTGTTAAATTAAAAAAATTAAAATAAGGTCGTATCTTAAATACCCACTTTTTAATTTTCGTGTCTTATCTCTGTTCCAAATTTCAGGCCAATAGCCGTAAAGATGACAAACGAGAAGGAACAAATGGACAAGGAACAGATTAACGTGACGAGATTGAAGAGGTTGCGTTTTAATACTTTAACTACGAAACTCTAAAAAATAACAATTCACTTTTTTATTTGACTTGCCCACGTAAGAATCCACACAAAAAAATTCATTACATATACGTACTTACTTACATGTTATTATTTATATTTAACTCGATAATATTGATGCGTTTTTCACCTATTATAAAACGAAGAGATTTCCAAGATTTTTTACACGTGTAAGCATGAAATACAGACAATCTCATCAACTTATGTGACATTGAACTAAACAATAACCTTAAGCAAATACCCAGATATGAAGCCAATTTAGAAAATCTATTTTCCTAACTTGAGTTCCGAACACGTGATCTTGGACGTAGAAGAAAGACACACCAACAGTCGACTGACCTGCATTTGCCTCCAAAACCGAAGAACTCGGGTTCGATTTCCGGTTAAGTCAATTTATAAAGCAAGCTTGTTTAGATGAACCCAATAACGCCTTGATACAAATCAAGGGATTATTGGATTCTGCCCCAGGATGTTAAACGGTACCTATGGCATAAGCTGATCCTTAGTTTGAGGTCAATACGTCAATAATTATTTTTATTGTCTCAAAGATTTTGAATACCCAATATCCAAGATATACCGGAGAGTCTATAATGGCATAAATATGTTCATATTTAATCGCAATCGCAACAGTTTAAACAAACCTATACTCTCAGGTAGCGAATACTGCTGGAATTCCTTTACTTGTTATGTATAGAACCTACTAAAAGATGCTACTATTTAATTTTCTTAATATTTACCTCCAGGCAAATGTTATTAGAAAATTCCAACTGTCTTAGAACATGCACATGTTCTTTGTTTCTATTACGTACCACAAATTCAAACGCTAAACAAAATTTTAAATATAATCAAGTCTCATAAAAATTCCAACAGTAAATATCATATTACAATGAAGTTCTTGAACTTCATAAACATAGAAAGCGGTAATATTGAAGTTCACACGATTATAAACTAACCAGGAAACTCATAATAATTATTTTTTAACTTTTTTATTTTCAAGTTACAAGATTTAGTTTTTTTTAAATACATTATACAAACAACATATTTCACGATGCAAAAAAACTACATACAAAACCCTAGTAGTCATTCAAAACAGAATAATTTAGAGTATTTCTGTTGCAAAAAAAAGCTTCGATTCTACGAAATTGAGAAACATAATTACATTACTATTTAATTTGTACTATTCAAACACTTGATAAAACATAACGGTTTAAACATAACGGAAAACTGAAATGGAAAATTAATTATGTTTACGCATACTAAATCTCAGAAAGGCACAAAATACATTTTCATATCAATATATACTTACCAAGACATCATTACGACCGTTATCAATCGATTCTAGAAAAGTTCAGCCATAAAATAAATTCCTACCGAAACAGAAGTCGCACTGTATTGAATTTTACATTACCTACTGTCTATTAGTCTGATCCTGAAATTATAATTTATTCTACAATAAAAAATAAAAAAATATTGTCAATTATTTTTTTAAGCACTTAATTGTTACTTCACTATTTACACAAAGTCACTTACACAAACAAGTGTCACAAATTTTTTATGTCATTTTCGAAGTTTGCTTTCATGGCTTATTCATAGCTGTAGGCGTCTGTAGCGGTCGGCCGCCGTAGAGGCACTGCTTGTAGCTCGTAGCGCAGCGCTACGATTTGTTTTTCTTTCGAGTTATTTTGAAGAATTATCGAGTGATTTTATGAATAAGTTAAACTAACAATTTTCTGCAGTCTTGACTGTGTATTCATATCGGTGACATCGTTTTAAGGAATACATTTATTATTGCAGGATAATTTTTTCTCTAACATTATAACATTCGAATTACTATTAGTAATGTAAATAATTTTGCAATTGGAATTCGCTTAGATCTATACATAGTATAAAACAAACTCGCTTCTCGCTGTCTGTCCCTCTGTATGTACGCTTAGATCTTCTAAACTATGCAACGGATTTTAATGCGGTTTTCATCAGGAGATAGAGTGATTGAAGAGGAAAGTTTATACGTATAGTATATTTATTGTTATATTTATTGTGTTGTACATGTTTTGTGTTAATTTGTTGAGATATGACGATAATATTAGGTCCTTACATATGAAATTAGCGTTTTGTCATACTGACCACTTTGATCTGAAATATCTCCTCTTTGGTTAAGAATTCCAAATTCAAATTTATAAATTCATTTAGCTGGTACATTTGAGTTTTGAAAACAGTCATTCATTTGTATTTTCCTCATTATTTTTTTTTTGGCGTCGCTTATTACCGCACAATGGAAAACATGAAATAGTGGTATATTTACGAGTACGAGTTCTATCGTGGCACCAGTGCTGCAGAAACAGCTTGAAGGATTAATGGTGTGTACGGCGCTGGTATTTTTTTTATTTCGACCTTCTGAACCAACCCCGTGGACGGCCGGAGACCAAAGTGGAAAATGAAGAATTAAAGGCTATTGTGGAAGCGGATCCATCACAAAGCACTTCAGAGATAGCTGCAGGCTTCGGGGTAAGTGACAAAACTGTATTAATCATCTTGAAGCAAATCGGGAAAGTAAAAAAACTTGAACGATGAGTACCTCATGAATTGAGTGAATCGAACTTGCAAACAAGTGTCGACTGCTGTGTTACTTTGCTCAACCGACACAATAATGAAGGGAGTTTAAATCGAATCATTACTTGTGATAAAAAGTGGATACTGTACGATAATCGGAAGCGCTCGTCGCAATGGCTGAACAATGGAGACCCAGCCAAATCCTGCCCTTAACGAAAATTGACTCAGAAAAAGTTACTTGTGAGTGTTTGGTGGACTAGCGCCGGTGTCGTTCACTACAGCTTTCTAAAATCTGGCCAAACTGCAAACCATGAAGGAAGAACTAGCTGCTAAACAACCGAGACTGGTCAATCGCTCTAGGCAGTGCTTCACGACAACGCAAGACCACACACTGCACAACAAACAACCACTAAGTTAGATGAGCTACAATTGGAATGTCTGCGACATCCACCGTACTCCCCGGACCTTGCTCCAACAGATTACCATTTTTTCCGTAATTTGGACAACTTCTAACAAGGAAAAAAATTCAACTCCGATGCGGCAGTCCAAACCGCCTTCAAAGAGTTTATTGATTCTCGCCCCCATGGTTTACACCTGTAGTAGTATAATCTAACCATAATAGTAATATTATTAATCACTCCACACTGACACCACATTAGTATCTATATTGCACACGTGCGAAGCCGGTGAGGGTCGCTAGTCTCGAATAAAAGGTTAAGCAGCCGATGGTAAAAAATGATAGAACTAAACAATAAACATTACAAGTTCGGCTTTCATCAATTGATAATTGAATGAATAAATAAATTTCGTCAAATATAAATTTCTGCACGTGTATACTAATGTGTGTAATTTTTCATAATTTTCCGACAAATTGACTTCAGAATAGGAAGGAGAAAGCGAACATTGAAACGCGGACAACAAATCTCTCATTATCTGAATATTATGCTTCTATTGTCACAATTATGGTTTTGTTATGAATATTTTAATAAGTACTTTTACATTAAATGTGACCCCAATACTCAAATGAAATAAATTAAATTCTGTATATGAGTATGCTTTCTATATTGTTAGATAGCATAAACTTCGATCATCATAGCCAGCTTTCCTTTGGTCTACCTTCATTCAATCTCATCACAAATTTTAACTAACAACTGCCATATTATTAATATATTAATATGATGCAAAAAATGTTTAAGCTCTTTTTTGGTTACGAGTGTATATATGTACACAAGCAACACAACAGATGTATGCATACAAAGTTGTTTGCGTAAATTAAAGTATGTACGCAAGGCTGCGCTAATGCATCGCTTGAGCGCGATGAAACTTTATTGAATGGCTTACTGCGTAGTACTGCTGTCGAGTCGCGTGTTGTAACACAGATACTCGACTATCCAGTTAATGCGTTTCTGATGATTGCCTGAAGGGAGCTCAACAGTTTTCGTCTCAAATGTACCGTGAAATATTCGACACGATAAATTGCGGCCTCCGGAGTTACATCGTCCATCAATCTGTTTATGACGTACGGTACCTAATTTTCATTCAATTTTTTTTCTATAAACTAAACTGTCACTCTTTCAATCCTTTCTAGGAAATTATACGAAAAACCTTTGAATTTAAATAAGTCAGGATATACGACTAATGAAAAAATTTGTTTTATAAAAATAAATTTGTTCTGTCCTTTGAATATATTATTTCTATCCACAATTTATTCATATTTCATACTGCTCATCCTTTTGTGGCATATACTATATTGTATTCTATATTGTGACGAAACATGTTAATAAATCTTGTTGAGTAACACCTGTATAATAAGTATACCCAATCGCCATTCTTCATATCTGTGGCTAAATAGTATAAGATACTTATTTTACTGATCTTCGTTGAATACCAATTATAATAATATTTATATTAATTTAAACGTTGTTCAAATAAGATAGACTAGGCAAATAATAGTGGTCGTGGCGCGGTTTCCTTCCCTGAACATCCTAACGGAGATGGGCGCGTGGCAGCCACAAAGAGGAAACCAAGCCCACGACGGCGACGTTTAACGGCATGAACGCCGATGCGCAGTGGAGAAATGGCGCGAGTGGCTGGAAGAGCTGTGAAGCTCTCGCCAACACGTTGTCGGCGCGATCCTGACAAACTTTGAAGCCTGGCTTCAGAGACGTTGGCATATCACCTATCGGCTGACGCAAGCACTGACCGGGCACGGCTGCTTCGGTTAGTACCTGAATCGATTAGGACGGGAGGTAATGGCACAGTGTCGTCTTTATGGCGAAGAACCGAAACAGCACCCAGCATACGTGGAGAAGTGCCCCGCGTGGGCTTCTAAGCGCGACGTTCTAACCCGCCAGATAGTACAAAATCTGTTCCTACCAGCAATAGTAGCGGCTTTGCTGGTAGATGATGAGTCGTGGAAGGCCATGAGCTCCTTCTGTGAGACCGTAATGGCCCGGAACGAGGACCCCGATTGGAAACGGAACAAGGCCGATAGCGCTTGGAGATGATGATGCCGGAGCTGTGCACTATGGGGATATCGGGTCATTTTCGTGTCACAAATCTATAACTTTTTGTTTTTCAAGATATTTACATGATTTTTAACTCTTAAGTATATATGCTCTCCAATAATATACACTTTGTTAGCATACATTTATTTTTAATTAGTTTAAAAATTAATTAACATAAAAAAATCAAAATTGGAATAAACTTACAGCTATGTTATACATTTTCATTCTTATTTCTCACAACAATAACAGAACAAAACAACAAAACAAAAAAACGAAAATGTTAAAAGGTACAGTTGTTTTCTGTTGTTGTGGCAGACCATTTTTCAAAGCCTAGATTGTAAGATAGATGTAAAATAAGCACCATGAATCTAATCCAACAATGTAAAGTCGAAAGTTCATATTGATAACTATTTTCATCAATAGATTTATTTTGAACTTTTTCCAAACTGACCAATGAAATTTTTTTGCTCATTTGCTATAATTTTTGAAAATTTGCATCAGAAGAATCGGCAAAGTTGTCTCGTAAATAATCAATGTAATCCCTATCACTATTAATTAATATGAGACTTAAATCGCGTCTAGTACAGAAGAACTCAGAGTCATTGTAACAAGTTAATGAATGAAACTTAGTCACAAAAATATTATTCGTTATTTAATGAATGGAGAACTGTTATTATTACTACGAAAATATGCTATTTTATACTGAAATATTGTTTTAAGACGTGTGCAAAATGATTACTTGAATACTATCAATCATTATGCGGTCATGTTTTTTTTATTTTTCTGCTTTATTTTGTGTATGTGAACTTAAATATGGTGGGAAATATTAGATAGCTTATCAAAGCAATAACCACAAAAAATTAAATATGACGATAAATAAGAACGTTTCAATTGCTTGCTAAAAAGAAAAAAATACCTTCAAGTTTTAATACATTAACCCATGTTTACGCACTAAAACTGCAAACTTTTTTATCCTTTAAATCTATAGTAAATTTTTTACAAAATAAGACTACTTACAAAACTTCTGCAAATTTTGGCAACTATCAAAACTATTTGAAAGTTAAAGAGAAAACTACATATGATGAGATATGCGACTCTAATGATTTTATATACGAATAAATTGCATATTTATATAATTCATAATAAATAAAACATTTCAAGCTTTCTGAAATGGTATATATAACTTGTATGATACTTAAAAAAGCTAAATTTTAGAATTATTTTTAACATTTGTTCATTTAGCGTTTTTAAATGCTTTTTGATATAAAATAGGAACAGACACAAGTGTAAATCATGTATATAATAATAGATTATTCTTTTGGCTACAATTTAGATATATACCTTTACAGGTACCTCTGTAGACTTTTCAAATAAGCATGTATGGCTTGACTCTCCTAGGCGCTTACCCACAGTGCGGTAGCAACGTACGCACCGCATCATCAGCCCTTTAGCCCGGGCCAGAACATAAGGCCATGGTGTTCCTCTCCCATCCTAATAAGTGACTAAAGGGGCCTTTGCAACCGATTGGAGTACAAACTTTGTTTCACGGTTGGCGACTGTAATAACTGACAGTATGGAACACTAATACAAGTTGCACTTGGTCTTACGTTGCATTCTTTGTGTTTACATATTAGTTAAAACGACTCTTCATAGAATAACTTTTTATACGCTAATGTTACTAATTTAACAAATATTATTTATTAAAATGCACACAAACAAATACATACTGTAAGTAGAGGTACAATTATACTCTTGGTATTGCTATTTCGTTACCTTATACTCAATGAAGTAGAAATTTTTCCGCTTCATAAATCTAGTCTAGACGAGATTGAAATTATTTCTATAATCTAGAAATATTAGATGTTATATGAATTATATTAACCTTGAAAACTGAGGATAAGATTTCATATGAAATATGTACCTAAATACAAAACTATGAATTTTGAAAATATTTCTCTTATTGACTATTTCTATTTTGAAATGAATATCTACATATTATGTAACTGTAGTTATAGTTATTTCACTCTAAAATGAAATATATACATATAAATAAAATTGCAATGTCATTCTATTATTTCGAAATGAAGGCTTTTTATTAATTAAGCTTGTATTTGCACGTGACCATAATTCGAATACGCTTTATTTAAATTTTTGTATGTTTGTTTGTCCGGGCTTATCTTTGAAATGGCTAAATCGATTTTGACGGGACTTTCCTTGGCAGGTCAAGGACTTTCCAGAGAGTAATCAAGGCTAACTTTATACCGAAAAAAACAACAAATTTAATGCGGGTTAAATCACGAGGCACAGCTAGCGTAAAATAATAAATAGCCTGCAGAAAATTACGGAAATTACTTGATATCACACTGAACATTGCGGCTTTCGGTACCACAGACGTGGAGGACAGCCGATATGTCGTTTGCAAACGCCTTGCTGAACATAAGCCCCTTCTTTTTTAAGTAAGCCTGCGGGCGATACTATGAACTAATATTAGTAGCAATTTATATGAGAATGTACTGAAAGTAAAATCTCATTTACAAATTAGAACAATGTTTCCTCGTACGGTACTAACAAAACTCATTCGTAATTTATTTCAATAAAAATTAAATGTTGTTTGTTACTAAACGCAAAACTTGTTAACGGCTCGACCGATTTGCCTCATTTTTTTAAACCTTCGTAATAGTCCGAGTAATGATTTCCTAGAAAGGAAAATTGGAAAAGTTGCCAGAAAAATTTGAATATTCGGGAAAAACTGAAACAGCTTTTTACCCAACTGCTCAAAAAGGAGGGTAACATTTTTTTGGATGTATGTATGTATGTATGAATACCGGTTTCTTTGCGACCTCCTGCAGACTAATCAATTTGATGGATTTTGAAGTGCAAGGTATCGTTGGGTTGGTCTTAATTCAAGAATCGTCGTAGGCTATATTTTAACCTGTAACCTTCAAATCCTGAAAACTAACAGTTTGAAAATAAAAAAAATTATAAAAAAAAACAAATATTCGACTGTAAATACTGTAAAAGGAATAAAACCTACTGAGTCACAGCAACGTGTGGCAGGGTACAGCTAGTGACACATTTTAATAAAAATTAATTGTCGCATGTATGAAAGATCATTACTTGAGAACGGTTAGATCCATTTGTCTGATTTTTTTTTGTTTTATTTGTAAATGTCAGGTCAAGGTCTGTATGAAAGAAAATTTTGGGAAAATGCACCGGAACAGTGTATTCGGATGGTATTTTTGCATGAAAATCTCAATAAAAAATTGTATATGTTGCCCACTCGTTTGCCCCCTCTAATATAAAAAAAAAACATTCAATATCGCACTGGGGCGAAGCCGGAGCAGGTAGCGACCTGCCCCTGCTTCCTCCTCGTTCCTTACGTGATAACCCCCCAGTATACTAGCAAGTATAAAATATAAGTAGGAGATACCGGGGGGTTATTACGTAAGGAACGACAGCTGCGCCGCAATTGCGCAACGATTAAATTATTAAAACTTTCTTATGGTGACGAACTCGGCGAGATCGATGCGTTTATGTCAATATTGGTGTTATTGGTTTTGTGCGCCCGTAAACACCAATATTGACCAATATTCACCATCGCCGGCGCACCCCGCGCACCCCGCGCCCCCCGCCCTGTCAAGCCGCGCGTTGCGAGCTCAGGCGCGTAGTGCGAGACGGGGCGCGGCCGCGAACTCATCCCACTCACCCTGATGGTGGACCTCCAATAGGTGCGAAACTAATCGGTACCTATACCGATTATACATGAGTAAAGCCGTATTCAATAATTAGCGCGCAACAATTGTTTTAAATTGGTAATTACGGTGCCATGCGGTAAAATACTTTTTATGACATAAATAGAGTCGCTAGCGGTAGGTTTTAGTACATTGATTATTCAACAGAGGCAGCATAGCGATTCGCGACATTATATCGTGCTCGATTTAACAACATAGCATGATCGATCGCGTAAGATTCGACTGTCGCTTACTGATTGCAGGTGCGTAATAAGCTATAAGCGGCAGTGGCGTGTATTAAATAGATACAAATAGACGCTGTCTACTCTGACGATTTACTAATGAAATAAAGTAAAAAACAATACATCGCACCTAAAACATGTTTCCAAATTCCCGCGCTCGCCTTATCTTTATCAAATGCGACAAGAAAGCGTCACGCCAACCATTTGCTCGAGAGACAAATTCCACACATTAAAATCTTTTTTAACACTATGTTTCGTATAATTACACGCGTGCATCTGTAGTGGTTGTGAATGTTCACTTAGCTCAAAACACTTAACTTGTATGTTAATAAAGACACAGCGTCTCTAGCCAATAACAGCACCGGAAAAAGAAATTGTCATTTGTTTAACCTAGGTATTAGAAAAAATAACATTTTATATTCGTAAAAAATATTAACATGTTTGTTAAATGTTATAACTTATTATTTCTTTCCATTTTAGCGTTGTCTAAAGGTGCAATAGTGACGTTCTCTGTCTCACTTATGGAATTTATAATAGATACGTGCAAAAAAAACAACAGATGGCGCTCACCGGCATTCAGTTTAGAACAAAATTATATTTAAGAGTAATATAACGTTAGAGTAAATTACATTATAATATGTATTATGTATGATGAGAGTAACGTTAATATGGGTATGTGTACTTTAATTGACTTTTCTTTGTTGTAGCTTTATAATTTAGCAACTAGCAGTTTTGCTACTGTTGAATATTTTTAGGTAGGTACCTAATTCTATCTACCTATACCGTCTAGTGCTATACAACTGACCATAGAAATACGCAGTTAATATTTATAACTCAATGTGCGTATAGTTATGTATTTTTTACTATCGAAATAATAATAATGTGCCAGACAATACACACCAATCATCTGGTTTCAAATTACGGTGTTCTAAGAGCTAAGAGAACCAGGCGACGACTACTAAGGGTGCTCCCAATAAACCTAGACTCGAGACAATCTAGAAAATTGATTTCCTAAATTGATCCGATCAGAATCGAATCCGGAAACTTCCGTGCTTGGAAGCAACTCATAAATCACTGCACCATCGAAGTCGTCAAATGTTGTTACAAAAATTATATATAGACCACAAGCTTGGTGCTCCATTCTCTGTCTATCCCATTAGGAATACATCGTTAAGATATGTATATTACAAATAAAGGAATAAATAAAATATTCAAAGAATTAAAATGGCTTTATTGTAAAATTTAATTTTTAAATCCTGATCTGTATGTATGTATCTGTGAAGTCTGTAAATATCAGATAGAATTACGAATTTAACAACGTAAACATTGTTTTATTTTTAACACAAATCCTCTTTAATCTAGCCTAAACCGTGATGTCTAATGACTGTTTGGCTAACCTAATCCTTAGTAATCAATTAATAAAACCCGAAATCTTGCACGTTTGCGGAATCCCACAAGATCGACAGTTCGCTTCTTCGTTTCCAATATCATGACTAAACTTAACAGTTTAATGGTATGCCATATGGCTTTTCCATTGAACCTACAGTCTTCTCAAAAATAATGAGAGAAGTTATTAATTTGTCATGGTGTCAGGGACATAGTTCTGTTATGTATTTCGACGACATTGTTATGTATTACAGGTGATACATACGTGTTCCTCAAACGGTCACGAAACTTTTAATGCTTAGGATTTATTGTTAATTATAAAAAGAGTGTGTTAACACCTCAACAGACGTGTAAATATTTAAGTTTCATATTTAATTAATAGTACAAATTTATCTCTAGGTCTACCGTCAGATAAACGTAAAAATATTGCACGATTAATAAAAAAACTATTTATTTCTACCCACTTGTACTATAAGAAAATTATCTCGACTAATTAGAGTATTTGTAGCGGCATGTCCAAAAAATGAAATACAGTTCGCTTTATACTAAGTACCTAAATTCAGAGTAACACCTGGCACTTAATAAATGCAGTGATTTTGATGCCAAAATTAAACTTAAAATGTTATCTTACCTGATTTACTGTGGTAGGGTGAAAACGTTAACTCCTCATCTAACAATTTCAGAGTCCATGATCATTTTAATTTAATAATATATACAAATGCCCCGAGAACAGAATGGGACGCCTTGTAACCGTAGCCGTGTGAACACCGCGTTGAAGGAAAATTAACTTTCTTTCCATATTATTATTTAGTTAATATTGCTAGCAGTTTTTATGGCCTTAAAACGTTTTGTACGAAATTGTACTGGCTGTAGTGTTCTATTGCGAGTAGATAACACAACCGCTAAGAGGTATGTTATACATTTGGAGGGGGGGGGACAATTTCTACACCTAAACGACTTCACCAAATCTATGTGACAGTGGTGTGAGAAACGAAATATTTGTATTTTTGCTTCTTATATAAATTCGAAAGACAACTTCGAAACCGATAAAGAGTCTAAAAAAACATCGATACAAAGTGGAATCTATGAAATTTGGCCTTCCAAACTATAGTTCACACTTTGGGATCCCCGGAGAATATCGATTTATTTGCTTCGCGTAAAAATACCAAATGCCACTTTTGCATCTGTCGGAAATCCTCGGGATCCAGAGACTTTAACAGTGGACGCTTTTACATATATATATATATATATATATAATAGATTGAAATTCCGTATATTTTTAAGCCTTTTCCTTTAATTCTTAAATACCTTCGTAAAATAATAAATGAGAAGGTATATTAGTTTTTTCCTATTGGCCAGGTCAACCTTGGTTGCCGCTATTCAAAACAATGACTTAGAAATAATATATTTTAAACCTGAAAGAAATCTTTTAATATTACGTTCAGGTCATTAGATCCATTACATCTAACTCTTAGCCTTAGGGCTGCCACGCTCTCCGGTACAACTTTTCAAGGTGTAACATCCCAACACGGAACGCATTAAAACAATATTGAAAGCTAATCGTTCTGCAGAAGGATGTTGACTTGGAAGGTAGGATGACGAGGTATAATTAAAAGACGTGCTTTCGCTAGCTCGTGTATTTCTCCACTGACTTATTTTTTGACATTCAAAAATAGCATGTTATTATGAAAGTAGCAACACCCTCAAAAAAACAGTGCTGCCATTTGTTAACGATTGCAACTAGAATGATTAATCGAGAATATTGATAATAGCTAACAATATAGTGTCTCATATATATTCTGGTAGCAATTTTGTTCTGACAATAGCGTAAACCCATATAGCCCAACCCATCTTTAGTATACTTCCTAACTTTTCTTTCAATTCAGTTTCACAATGGGGTTTCATATAGTTCGATTACAGTCACCGTTCGGGGTTATCACTTCTCTTAGGAGATAACATAGGATCTGATGGACATGTGAAGATATTGATAAAAGGCATTTACAAGCAAAAACCCTCATTACCTAAATATTATGCAAGTACTGGGGACCCTCAAATCGTGCTCGGTTAGATATCGAAATGGTTCCCCAATAAAGAGTTGACATTAGACAAGTTAACTAAAAAGCTCTTATAGCTTTGAGTACTGGTCACCGTATGCAAACTTTATCCCATATCCAATATCAAGAGCAACAATGGCGTAAAAATGTCCATAACCGATGTTATTAAAACTTCTGCAGCAGGTTAAAAATAACCTGTCTTATTTCTTCCATATTTCATAGATAATCTTATAATATGGCCAGCCCCCCTGTGGGCGCTGCAGGCCTAAAGGGTTGCGGTAAGAGACCCAGAAAAAAAATGGGAGCGTTGTGTAGAGGCCTGGGGGGTGATTTGTAATTTCATTTAGCTAGGAGGCCTCTTAGACAACGACTGCATGAGCTCTAGACTCAGTAGACAAAATAAGTTTGGGAACCTAGACTTTAGACGATTACCTTTCTTCACCATAGTGTGGGAGAGAGACCAGCAGGTATGGATTCTCTGGTCCTTACAGTTAGAAAGTCACATAAGAGAGCCTCTCCACAAACTATTAGTTGGTGGATCAAACAAACAGTATCAGATAATAGCGTCAATGTTACCGTGTTCAGTGCATATTCCATACGTCATGATGCGACTTTGGTATCAGCTTGTGCGGGAGTATGTATTGACGCTATTAGGAAAACAGTGGGCTGGTCTAGTTCCTCACGGACATTTGCTAAATTTTATAATCGTCCTATAGTGGAAGAGGGCATTTTGCCAGATCGATATGCTCATTAACTAAGTGATTCAATAATTTATCATATTATTTCCTTTGTTGGAAATCGAATGAACGTTTTCTCAAATAAAATTAACTTTTATTTTACAATGTCTCTCAATATCTACCTGGTTATATCTGAAGAATAAAGCGACGAAATATAATATATGATCAAATGAACTTCTGAAGCGAAGTTCAGTCATTAATATATGAGTCGCTTCACTCGAAGATATAAACTACCCTCCTTCCCGTGACCCATTTTAAAAAAACAGTTAATTCAATTTCACCTCTAAAGTGATGACAAAACGAAGTCATAGTATCATCATCCGCCATATTGGATTTATGATGACGTCACATATACAGAGACCTTCTACTGTGTATTCAATTTCATTTGATACCCATATTGTTGGTGTTGAACAAAAAGTTAGTTTCTATTACGGAGCTTCTGTCATATTGGATTTATGATGTTATCATTGTCACATATACAGAAACCTTACCCTGCGTATTCCATTTCATGTGATACCCATATTGATGGTATCGAACAAAAAGTTATTTCCAGTTATGAAACATCCGCCATATTGGATTTCTGATGACGTCACATGTACAAAAACCACATGGCAATTATTGAAATACAAAGTAATCTACATTTGTTTTCGGGCACATACTAGAGCTCTGTATCAAATTTAACCATAATCGGTTCAGCGGTTTAGTATTTCCCATATAAAGTTTCATCCCCCTTTTCACCCCTTTAGTAGACTTTTGAAAAAAAAGTAGGCTATGAGCGTTAAACTGTCAAACTATCTTCATACCAAATTTCAACGCATCCGAATGAACCGTATGCCAGCCCAGTAAAATACGAACAAACAAACATTGATTTTTATATCTCAAATTAGATCTTTGAACACGCTATCGAGTTGTTGTGTACAAAACTATAGCTAAGCGATTCGTCAAACAATGAGTACTGAGCAATTGGTGGGCATTCGTTGGAAACGTATAACGGCGTCATTTTACGAAATACTCAGTCGAATCGTGATCTGCACAATTTATTGTACGACTTTAAACCACTAAGTTAAACCACTGTGACTTAACACACGTTATTAACAATGTGTAAAACTCCCATTTACACATAATTAAAATGCAAAATGGTAACCACAGGACTGTCCCAGCTCAACCATGATGTGTGAACACATCAGTAATCCGGTTTATAGAAGTAATAACATCTCTTTATGTACGGATAAACAATAAAATTTGATGTAACGTCATTTCAACGCTCACGTTACGGTTCCCAGGTTTTTACGTTCGATATAAATACTGACCTTGAAAATTGATCAGTAAAAGCCTATGTAAATACGCCCCAATAGGCTAAGGTCACATATACAAATTACAAAACAATGGATTCAATTTCACGTAGTCCGGAACTAAATTATGGCAGGGGATAATGGAGGTAAGCTAATAATATATAATAATAATAATAACGTTTATTTGCATACCCAACAATTCACTTAAATCTATAGCTTAGTACTACATCCAGAGTGTATATTTGATGACAGAAGTAATATAGATTTGGACCCCTGGCTCCGAAACTAGGAACCTGTGCTATCGGAGCCAATATATACAATACAACTTAGACTAAAATAATAATTGTAGGTAATAATAGAATACTGTTCGTTTCTCCAGCTCTAAGGTCATTTGTCCCGAGAGAAATCCTCTAAAGATACCCAGTTTTGCAAAGATGAGAATCTGTGAGTCTGTCTGTGAGTGAGTCTGTGTGAGATAAGTATAAAATAAAATCGCAACAACATGGAACAATAATTTGTACTATTAAAATAAAACTAAATATTTTGCTATCATTTCAATAACGATACTTGTCCTTGACAGGTATCGACAGATTTAAACAAAAAAAAAATTACTGTTAATTTAAAATTTCACAATAGTTAATGATTTAAAACTAATAAACTTATTGTGGAAACTATTAATCTTATATCTCGCATATGATTAAATTTGGAACAAAATAAATTGATGATAGATTGACGACCTCGATGGAGTGGTGTATTAGGTGTTGCGCCCAAGCGCGAAAGGTGCCGTGTTCGATTCCCGGTCGGGTCAATTTAGAAACCGAACTTATCTAGATTGTCTCGGGTCTGGGTGTACTGGGAGACGCCCCCCGTAGTCGTCACCTTGTTCTCACAGCACAGGGAATACCTTAGTTTGAGATCAGATGATTGATGTGTATCATCTGGCGCATTTACTCATTTATTATTATTATTTGCTTTGACTTCAATGTACATGTTTTTACTTTGTATGTACGAATAATAAAAGAAAGATAGCCTATGAAAAACATGATTATTTTTTATTATCTTATCTCAAATGCGTTCTTCGAACGCTAAAACGTTAACGACATATTGGCTTTCTATTACCTAACAAATACTATGAAACGACTCCATGTAAGAAATAATATTTTCGTTCGCTTATAATAAAAGAAATACATTCTAGTCCTTTGAACCTGAATCCTCATATTGTTTACTGTACTTACACTTTTTTGTCACCATTGTTACACGTTCATTTGATTCCGATCCGCGTCGATAAAGAAATTGAAACGCAATAAAACGAATCCCCTCAGTTTCCTTTGCTTTTTATACACACGTAACTACACATTGTACATTATGTAGGTACAAGATATTTTGCGTCTAAAAGACGAAAAAAGACAAATACGCAAATACGAGCAGGTATTTGCGTATTTGTACAATGTTGTACACAATATGAAAGTATCCAGCAGCGTCAATATGGTTATTAAATATTTTTGCTCTACATCCATAAAAGATATCACCTTCACTAATTTACATCTATACATATAAACAAATTTGAAGTGTCTGGCTGTGCTTTAGAGATAAATAATACTTCTTAAGCTTATATGATTCTTTGCACGAAACCAAAACTCATACGGACGTCAAACTCGCTTTTTAAAAAATTTTGTCTGTCTGTCTTTTTGTTTTCCATAATAATCTCCGAATCAGCTGAACCGATTTTGGCGGGACTTTCATAACATTACTTTATATTACTTTTCTGAAAATAATCTGGGCTACTTTTTATGCCCGAAAAATACCAAATTTAGTTATATATATAAGTTTATGTGGCACAATTTTTTTTCGTTATTAACCAATTTTTTATACAATTTATTAAATAACTTGCATAACAAAACTTATTACGAGTGAAATAATTAAATTATTGTGATATGTAACTGAAGAGAAAGTCAAAACGCGATTAATTAGATGTCAAAAGAAACGAAAGAAGACTGGAACGCTACGCCCTCCATTTTCTCTGTTTACCCCATTTGATCCAAACTAAACGTAACTATTCATGTATACAATAATTACAAAACCAACAAACTTAACTACGAGCTTAACAAAACAATTACTAACTAGATTAAACTGTGAATTCATAGCCACAGTTGCCATGAACGGTGGAAGAATAGGTAATATGTTCTTATTGTAAGTAGTTTACTTAATACATACGTACATATCTCCATGCCGTAACCCTAATGGAGTAGTCAGAGGGTATGGAGTGCTAAGCGTCGCGGTCCTTACATACTTCTTTCGCTTCTTATACGTAAGAGCCCTCTGACATTATTGAGCGCAATAGTTATATTTTGACGCTCTAATTCTCAGAAATCTTAATTTTTCTTAATATTCTGCTGGCAGTTTATAATAGATCCATTTCCCTTCTTAATTATTAGTGTTGCTTATTTTCATATTTATTTTATAATATCTCATAATAACCATTCTAAGATGTCAATTTACAAGGAAAATTCTTTAGACGCGCTACTTTAACGTACTAATTAATATTGTTTCGACGAGTTCTAACAATTTCTAAAATTATGTTGAGATCAAGTATATATTTTTATTAAATATTAGTGTTGTAGAAATGTCATAAAATTCTTCCTTTTTACAGAAGAAAATATTTAAAAAGGCTTATTTCAAAGATAGTGTCGTGATTAAACGTCGATTTAGTTCCAAGAAAAGCAATAATTTATAAAAAACGATATGAAACTTAATTAAATGTATAATATGTGACAGATTCTTTTTTTAAATTAGTCAGTGTAATAAATATAATAAACATAAAATATGCGACGTTGACACGTGTATCTCAGACCCGCCACTGAGTAAGTAATCACTTGAGACCCGCTAGAATCTGCTGTACGAGAAATTTATGCGCTTTTCATAAAGAGCGATCGTAAGCGAGAACATTAAATAGCGACCCATATATGCCGACTGAATTGTTTTTATCCAGTATTGACTTCTCTGTTCCATGAGTCTATTATGACTTTCTGATTTCCTGCATTTTTCTGTGGCATGTAAACATTGTATTTTAAATATAGTCATTAGTAGTAAAGTCAAATAAAAAAGCAATGCTTACAAGCAATATTGCAAGCCGGGTCCAGATGAAATCTATTACATTTATAACCATCTATACATATAAATGAAATTGAAATGTCTGTCTATAATTTTTAAATAAAGACGTTTTCTTAAGCTTATATGGTTATGCGCGCGTAATCTAAACCCAAACGCGTTTTGTAAACTTTTGACGGTCTTTTTATTCGGCCTAATCTTCAATACGGCTGAACCGATGTTAACGTGACATTCATAGGAAGATAGAGAACTTTTCAATAATAATCTGAGCTTCCTGTATAAAATTACTGAAAACTTTACAAATAATTAAACTGTAAATTGGTCCGCACCTGTTAATTAAAGATCAATATGTAAAAAAATAATCCGAAAGGTACGCATAACACTTATGGGAACCAAAACAGTTTGTCCGTCTGTCTGTCTATCTGGATATACAACACATATATACTTAAGCATCTTAAAATAAGTACTGCAAGAATTTAAAGAATTTAAAGTTTCATAATTGTATCTCTTAGAGTCAGATTGCACATTGGGTATGCATTATCGTGATCCACCGTTTACAATGTATAATAAAAATCTAAAATGAGCTCTCTTTTTCCCATGATCCTATATTTTTTACCCTAAACATACATAAGCATAGCATAGATATCTAACTATATTTTATTATAACACAGCAACAAAGCCATGCCTGTACGTTGACGATCTTTTTAATAATGATTGAACTAGGCATTTTAGGCTTTTCTGATTCCAAAATAAATACTTATAGAATTGTTGTCTGTGTATTTCATCAAAGCTAAGAAACTGGCATTAAATTTCTATACGAAACTCTCCGTTCAGAGAACTGAAGTCTCACTTACTTAATAAAGTGCATATCAAAACATACATACATACATATTATCTTCACGCTGTATCTCTTCATTGCTTATCCTATTCGCAAGGGTGACACCGCACATATTTCTAAAAGATCGCATTTCTACTACATTTATCTTACTTGCACTCGATTTCGGACATATCCAGACTTCACTACCGTACAATAAAGTTGGAACCAACACTGCACTGTGGATGGCTATTTTGACAGGTTAGATATATTCACACTGCCTACTGATGCGGACAGAGCACCGTTCACTTTGTTGCCAGCCTGCTACCCGTCTCTCCACATCCAACTCACATCTTTCATCCCTCGAAAATGCACTCCCCAGATACACAATTACGTTTACTTGTTCTAGACATTTTCCATTTACCCAAATCTCACTCCTTCCACAAATATCTTTCAGAAACAACTTTTATACGTTCAGTCAATACCTTGGTATAGACTTTACTCGCTATGTTGACCAAGCTGGTGGCCTTATAGCACGCACAGTCTAAATGAGAACCTTTCCCTATATAGAGAGGTACCATGACTGCTGACCATGGTGCGCCAGTTCTTCTACCAACAAAGCTTGCACAGTGCACAGAAGGTATCCCAGACCCTAAGACCATCACACTTGTTCATCTCAGCAGTCACCTCATCATTTCGACTGTATTTGTTAGCAGGTGGTTTTTTATCAAACGTACTTTATTCATTCTGCAAGGTGCCGGACCACTTCAATACTTAATTCGATACTTCTTTCTAAAATAATTTGTAATTTTCCTCGAAGTCGTCCGATATCTTGTTTTCGTCTAACACCCTACATTAGGGTGTTCCAAACTACAAGGGAAAAATTTTTTCGAGGGCAAAATTTTAGATAATATAACTTTGTCTAACTAGTCATTGAACTAATTTATTTCACCGATATGTTTATTGATCAAAAAGTACGTTATCCATATGACTGACAAAACAATAAGAGATTATAAGTTCATTAAGACGTAGGCGTGCGCGCTCAAGTAATCAAGTACTGACAATATTAGATGCAAGCCGGCACGGGTTGCAATGGTTTAAATTACACAAAACTTTATTTACAATTGTTTTAGCATAAAACAAATAAATTTAGAGGGTAAGCGGTACAAAAAAAACATCTTTGATTTTTTTGGGACACTCTACCCTACACCTTTCACACTTCTCTTTCACTAGTGCCTTCGTTTCTGCTTTCTGCAGCTTATATCTGTCTTTCATCAAATTCTTCATACCGCAGTCATTTTTAGTAGCAAGATAGTTTCGCCATGTTTTCTTTTTCTTATACACAGTATCTTTCACCTCATCATCCCACCACACATCACGCTTTTTACCGTTCCCAATCTTATTCGTTCACACACTTCTTTCGCAGCCTTATTCATACTATCCGTAAGGTTCTGCCAACATTCTTCAACGTCCTCGCTCATCACTTTCTATTATTAAGCTACGCGACATTGCCACGCTGTAAACAAGCCCCTTATTCTATTTACTACTAGAAATTGGTCTGTTCCCAGATCGGCTCCTTTGTGTGCTCTCGTGTCCATAACCTGCTTTTCCAGCCAGAGTATGATTAATTTATTCCACCAGGAATAAATCAATCATACTCCTTACATCCTTCTTTTTTCACGTGTATTGATGAACCCTTTTGTGCTTAAATATGGTATTAGCAACAAAAAGATATATTAGCAACAAACATATCATCACGTTCATCATTATTACAACGGTGCGAAGTTATTTTTAATTGGTCAAGGTTCTCGAGTTCACGCACATACTTGAGTTTTGATTAGTAAAAGATATTTTTGAGGGCTGCGTGGCCAAATGATAGTTAATATATATTATGAGCCTTATTATCACAAGTATTATTATCTGAAATCTGAAATTAATACATAATGGTTATCTGTCTGGTTGTATACTGGGTTTATCTACAGTTCTTTGATATCCATAAAACTAGTGCTTAGTTCGAACTGGCAAAATTTGTGTAATTTTTAAGGCAAGAGTTCCCGAGAATATAGTCGTTGGAGGGTGTTTTAAGAATGTTATATTCGTAAATCGCAGTAATTTCAAATCTATAAATAATATATTTTATTTAACAACCTTTCTTGTAATTAAGCAGGACCTTTGACCTTTGGTACACGACCTTTTTTAATTTACTACATCAAAAAAAATCTCAAACAGTCGTATAATTCGTAATCTAAATACCGAATCATTCGAGTCATACGTGGTTGTGGATATTAAAAATATTTAAAAATAATAGTCATTGAATGGGTGAGACATTTCGGCCATTGTCATTTTGTTAAATGAAAATGCATTTCTTCAATTCCACATTATCTACAACAGACGCTTGTGGCGCCTACGCGATGTCACAGTGCGATGTTCTTCACTCTCAGGGTTGCCACCTTTTTGTAAAGCGAATAAAGTATATTTACTTTACTAAAGTAAAAAAATAAAGTACAACGTGTGAAAATATGGTAAAGTATTACCATACTTTATTGTACTTGCTACATTTTTTCCGTAAGTAAAAGATGCTGCTTTGAAAAATGCTTGCCACTTTAATAACGTGAATGTGCACTGACATTTTAGGTATCGTTCAAAAACAAAAACAGTTTTCATTATCATTTGTCGATGCAACACGAAAAAATCGCCTAAAACTATTGTTTCTTCAGTAAACAATAAAATAAAACCATAAAAAGTCAAATTAGGTGAAATAAAGTATTTTTTACGTATTTTACTGCTGTCATATAGTATAAAGTAAGTTTGTTAGAAATAACATATAATACTTTATTATAAAGCACGGGTAGTAACCCTACTCTCAGATAGTTTTATGCTTGGGAAGTCTCGCCGTGACTCTACAACAGTGTATGTCAAAATCTATAATATTAAAAAATCTCTCCTGATATTTTTCTCTTCATTGTACATAATGTATACAATTGGCGGACTTAATGCCTAATAGCATTCTCTACCAGTCAACTTGAGTTTTACTTAGGTCAGAGAAATTAAGTGCATCTACAACACTAACTATTTATAACATAACATCATCATTTCGGTCATATATATTGAATACAGTCGACGATTATGAGCAGTGATCGGATAATCGGGCGCTTATATACCTAAACTTCTTTTCTTGAAAGAATAATATGGATATTCCTTCCTGAATTAATAAGTAATCTCGGATTCCCGGGATTAAACAATTTTGTAAAAACAACTATAAGTAACTTAATGAAATTATAGCAAGTTTAACAAGGAACAGCCGTCTTGAAAGTACGAGAGGGTATGTAAGCATTATTCAAAGAAAATATATCGTTTTCACAACGAGTTCTAACTATTTTGTATGCAGGTAACATTTTTAGCAATCAGGAATTTCAAACGATTCCGGGATCCGGGATTCTAAAAGGCATGTCCATATTATTCTTTCGTAGGCATAAAAATGAAGTTTGGGTATATTAGCGCCCGATTATCCGATCACTGTTTATGAGACAGCTTTATTTATTTCGTTAAATTTGAAGACATTATTTTTATTAGCTCTGAAAAAATTATTTGTATAATATATAAATCAGACCACAACTTCGTAGATGAAGTCAAACTATTGCGATCGCAATAACATAAAGGTAAAAAGGATAAAACCAAGATTTTGGGATTTATCAGTAAGTTTCAGCATAAACCTTCCCTCTCCGTACACCAGCTGAATATTAAATTCGCGCATCCAAAATAGGTACTTTGATATCCGACTCACGTGTTCACCTAAAAAGGTTGGTAATTTGATCTGTATTATGTAAAACAGTCAGCGGCATAAACGTAAAACTTTATCATTGTGCATACATGAGAGTAGGGGAGAGAAAATACCAAGCACGTGGGTTCCGTAGTCGGAACACATAATGTTCATTTAATTGACAGCAAAATTAAGTTGACTGTATTTCATTGTACGTCTCAAAAACACTGCGATAAACAAAGTTATTTCTGCGAACTCATAATGTGTAATCGAAAATATTCCGTATCTCAAAAACTGCACAACATAATATCTTATGAAAACCAATTTTTTTTGGAAACTACTTACTATTAAATCCTTTTATCCTTTTTACTTTTTACTACCCACATTTTGATAGAATTTTCCAGCCTATATTTGATAAATTAGAAGAGGACACTTTTTTGGCTTTAGAAGCGCATATCATTATCATCTATAAATTAGTTCTAACGTAACGTCTATATCATTTCCGAAGACCTATCCAAAGACAGCTGCCCATACGCTTATGTGCATTGGAATTTTTGTCAGTTATTCTTAATTATTTTTTCCAAATTTTTTTACTATTCAAATTTCTTTACCTTTCAAATTTCATCTATATTGCAAACTAGCGACCCACCCCGGCTTCGCACGGGTAGATTTTTTTTTAAATTAAATACAGCCATGTTTTTTTTTTACATTAAATACAGCCATGTTACTCGCTGATAATGTCACTTTCTGTAGGTGAAAGAATTGTTGACATCGGTTCAGTAGTTTTTGAGTTTATCCCTTACATACATGCAATCAAAGTTTATTTTTTATAATATTAGTATAGACATAGATAGTGCCAGTAGTATCCTAATGTATTGGCTGTCATGTGACATAAGTACGGATGAGAGACAAACATATAGACATGTCGAAATTATATAGATGTTGTTTTTACCATTTGGCTACAAAAGCCTGAAGAAACAGAATATAACAGCTCATTTTCCTGCGTATCGTAGAAGTCTTACAAAGGTTCATTGAACTCGAGGAATTTATACATAGGTATAGGCAACTCTAGTAAGCTGTCAATTATTCCATTTTCTCAGTATCTACCAATAGATTTCTTTTATTTTTCTTCATGGCATGGCGCACAGATTAGCACATTTGCCAATGTCACGTATTGTATTATTATATTATTATTAAGTAGAATCGTTGTCGTAAAACTCCTCCAATGAAGTGATAGTAGACTTTACTGAAGTTTAATAGGACTTCTTGGAAGAGCGCGAGAACTTTAGCTCCACATGTTTAATTATAGATCTACTCCGTTCTTTTCAATTACACAGAACTTTAAAACACAGTATACTATACTTTTGTACTTTAAAACTCCAAAAAATGTAAAATATAGAATATCTAACTAAATTACAACCTCATGTCTTCCGTTCCCGCCAAAAAGTCAATGTAATTACTTATTGCTAGACGAAACGTACAAGTGTGCGACTAAATGAGTAGTGTCGTGACGTTATTTATATAGTTAGTCAAAATAAGTCCAGACAAACACGGTTCATGATAAAACAGGATTATAATAATTTAATAAACTTGAAAATATCTCTGAATTCCTCTTTCGGAATCCTTTCGACACGGCACTCATTTGGTATAAGCATCACCTTATGTATCAGCTACTAATTTAGATATGTTCAACGTATCTATCTAAATGAAGTTGTCTAGGCAATAATTTATTGCGTATTATACTTAACAATGTTATACCTACGTAAGAAGTTACATATTCATGTTTCCAGAACTTTGTGTTATTTAGTATTTCTAATGAATATTGTTTTATGAATATTTCGGTTAATTTTAAGCCCTAAGTTCTCGTTTATTAAACATAGTTAGACACTAAATGTGGTTACTATTTACACATGGTTAACTTTGAAAATATGCTAACAATAAGAGATCTTTTACGAGATGACATAAATAAAAACATAAGAGGTCCCTTTTAAAGATTCTCATTTTCCGTAACAGTACCTATTGCTTTAATATTATACCTTTTACATGTTTTTTGTTATTTAAAAAAGTGGATCACAGCTCTTATTACCACTACAGATTAGATAATAGCTTCAACTTAAACGTTGAATGCAAACTTGGGCCAATGCAATTTTTTATTAAAAATACATGTTGAACCTCTAGCATTTGTATAAAAGCTTGTCCAATAAAGTAGTAGACTTTAGACTTTACACGCTAAAGTTGGGCGACGATTCAACGAAATAATTCAATCAACGCTAGATCATTAGCTAAAGAAATAAATGTTTTCTTCTTCAAAAAAACCGGTTGATGGATTCAACTATGCAGTTTTAATTAATACCATACAAAACGTAAACTATCTCATGCCTACATTTCGTCAGCGACATGAGATAAATGTCGTTGATTCGTTTAATTATTTCGTTTATCGACGAGTTGATTCGATGACGTTGTAAAATAGTTAAAAATTAAATCTGTTTTTGATAATTTCAAAACAACGATTGCTTTACGCGATACTAAAAACGTGAATGATCTCTACTCTCTACTGTACAGTGTATACTTACACTACACAAACAAAACTGTATTTATACCTATTAGGCTTTAACGGATTAATATACAAATTACACTGAAATTGTTGTTCTTTATGCATGAAAAACGTTGAAGAAATTGATAATAATTTCAACAATTCATGAAGATGAGAAAATTGGTAGGTATCTACAATAATCAACAAGGCAAGCCTTGTTGATTATTGTACTTAGATACAAGTTTTCTCGCGTAATTTGCTAGTGTTATGTCAATATTTACATCCATCTAGAGCAGGGGTTCCCAAACTTATTTTGTCTACTGAGTCGAGAGCTCATGCAGTCGTTGTCTAAGATGCCTCCTAGCTAAATGAAATTACAAATCACCCCCCAGGCCTCTACACAACGCCCCCATTTTTTTTCTAGGTCTCTTACCGCCCCCCTTTAGGCCTGCAGCGCCCACAAGGGGGCGTTATCGCCCACTTTGGGAATGGCTGATCTAGAGTCTTCCAAAATTGTATAAAAGAAGAAGATATATTTCTGCTAAGCAAATAATGAAATAAAACAGTAGGGACCTAATATTAATCTAAGTTATGAAAATGTAATGAAACAGCTAAAGATGTTTTTAGTGAAAAAATTGTATCGTCGAAAAGTTGTTAGCTTCCTATTAGAAAAATAGGGAGATTAATAACCTAATAAGTACGATTTTTAATCGAATGAACGAACGAATTAAAATCAAACCAAGAAAAATGTCTTTTTCTGTACCTACATGTCGCCAACAAAAAAATATATAAGTACTTAATTGTTGTCACACCTCATAACTACCTATTCTGAAAGGTAAATACATGTTATTCTGAGTGTATTTAAATAGTTTGAATCTTAATAATTTTAATGGAAAAAATCTGAAAATAGTTCAGCCCGTGATCATAAAAGTAACATAGAAGAAAAACAGTGTTTCAAATGTTCCGAATACTTTACGCGCGAAGAACTATAATAACTTGAAGGATCAGTATTTTTATTTGCCTACGTCCAATTCTTTGATTAATAATAATCAAAGATTCAATTATGGTTAAATTGTATTATATCGAAAATATTATTAATATTTTGTATCTTAATAAAATTCATTCTTTTAAACATGAGCTGTCGCTAATCTGACATCAGATTGACCTGAGCGTCTAGACAAGTGGCAAACGTTTCTTAAAATCGAAACGCTAGCTGGAGTTATTGCTCGTCAGAAGTGCCATTTGGTTTCGTTTTATACGACGGTTTCCACGCGAATTTAGTTCTCGTTTGATTTAATATAAAGTCAATAACGTTTGACTACTAATTTTTAAATTCGTTACGCTAGATTACGTGGTATTTGTCATTCTATTCTACTATCCTTTACGACAATTGAGCCACTTGCCTGGGCCCCCAGATGATGCACCGACTAGTGCAAAAAACTTTTGTAAACTGTCTCTTAGTGAGCAGTGAGCATTTCGCAGTTCGGTTGCCAACAGTACCAGTTTTATATTCAATTTGGAGTCACTTTGACGTAATATGTTGGGAAAGTAAATACTTATAAAATATAAACAAACATACTTACCTGCGTACCTGCACACGATTCAACCCCGTTTATACGTGTGGTCGGTTTTCAGTACTTATTTAATTATACTTAGGTATATTTTACTTGGTAGAAGTCAATTTTTCACTCATAAAAGGACTTCATTTTATAAATTTTGAGGCAGTTTCTATGAAAGTTACGTATCTACGTTCTGTGTTGTTGACAAAATTAACTCAAAAGGTTACGAGTGAGGCTTCCAACGAACTCTTTTGACCCTGCAAACTTCATAGGTTTTCACCCAACTTCCGGCTACCGATTAAACTCTTTTCCGAGATATTTTAATTCGTACCTACTGTATTTTGGTATTCCGTTCGAATCCAGCTTCAGATGAGGGTACTTTTGTCGCTGACATTCGAGATTACATGTCGGCAAAGATAAATTTACCTTCATATAGGAACTACCGTGAGTTTTATTACAAATCGCTAAAGTCCATAATACAGCGAAAAGATTACAGCGAATAAATTGTAAATGTTGAATCTAGCTGCGAACTCGTGCGTTAACAACAGATGACTGTGCAAATTAATGTAATATTATGTGCCTTCTATTTTTGACCAACAATTACCACGGTTGAAAAGACACTGTTGTTAACAGATTTATCTGCTTTCAACGAGGGTCGGTCAGTTTTTCTGTGCCTCATACATTACATGAAATCATATTATAGGTATCGTAAGTAAATTCTCAGGTACTACTTACTCATTCAATATTTTAAAACAGATACGACTCACATCATGTTAGCAAGCAACATAGCAAGTAATTGGTTCTGAGTGTAGTGACGGACTGAGTACAGGTATATGATGAGATAGCGTCGGACTCTAACCAACTAAAAACTCGTCCTCTTTGCTGTCAGTCCTAGTGCCTTTCACTGAGTAAGTAATCACTAGTATGTAATTTTTATTTCATGCTTTTTAAACACTACGATCTATACTCTACTCCCACATTCACGCAAATACTTTCCAGGACGACACACGAAATTGCGACACGAGATCGTGCCTCGCCGAAATCTGAGTATTCTGACAATAGTTGTCTGATCCATCATCAGACCGTGATCACCATCTATCTATCTATCTAACTATAACCTATTCATAGAGACCATTTTAATGAGCCTAAACATGATACCTCTACTGTAAGTGGCGAGGAGTTGGATATCTTGCTGACTTCAGATGATGCTGCAGCATCTGGTCAAGGTTATTGTGTTACTACTGAAGTCACAGTATACTAAATTTCACATCGATTACACTAATAGAAGATGCTCGCATCCCTTTAAAAACTAAAAAGAAGCTGATATTCTTCAAACGGCTGAGCCAATTTTGATAAAACATGTCTAAGAACCACCGCTAGAAAACCTGCTTTCAAACAAAAAAAAACGCATTATAATCGGTCCACTCGTTTAGGAGCTATGATGCCACAGACAGACACACAGACACGTCAAACTTTAAACACCCCTTCTTTTGCGTCGGGGGTGAAAAATAGTTTTGTGCTATTTACAAAGTCACCGACCCCGCGCAGAAGGCACCCTGCCAGATGGTCAACTGCTTGAGGGTTCTTCCAGCTGAGGGATACCTCGTATGGAGGACAGACCTCTGATCAGAGCGTTGCCAGGGAGGGCAATTTTTGTGCGTTATTACTTAGGTACCTATCACCTAAATTAAATACTTCTTTGTCCTAATAATAACGACCCATTAGATGTGTTTAACGTTTACTATTGAATTATAACGTTCGTTTTACTAACGAGCGATATCGAACAATAAACCTAAAATTATGCATGTCATTAAAACGTACCGTAAACGTTACCTACGTTGATCATGGGGAATAAGTACCTTTCGTAATATTCAAAACTATTTTTAACCCCGACGCAAAAGAAGGGGTGTTATAAGTTTGACGTGTCTGTGTGTCTGTGTGTCTGTCTGTGGCATCGTAGCTCCTAAACAAGTGGACCGATTATATTGCGTTTTTTTTTATGCGATAGATAGATAGATAGATGGTAATCAGGGTCAGATGATGGATCAGACAACTATTGTCAGAATACTCAAATTTCGGCGAGGCACGATCTCGTGTCGCAATTTCGTGAATCGTCCCGGAAAGTATTTACGTGAATGTGGGAGTAGAGTGTAGATCGTAGTGTTTAAAAAGCATGAAATAAAAATTACATTAAATATTTAAAAAACCGCCGACTCAAGAAAAACCCTCCAAAAAGTAAATAAAATAATATGTAACTCATAGCCCTTTAAATTTATGATAAGTTTTAATATAAATAGTAGTAGTAACTAGTAATATATCCCAGCGTTGTCACGTCGGGGGACCGCTAAGTAAATAAAGTAATAAAAAAATGAGAATACAACTAAAAATTATAAAGTATGTATGAAACTTAAATACAAGTAAACTTAGCGGTAGCCCCCGACGACGCTTGGATATATTACTACTACTATTTATATTGAAACTTATCACAAATTTAAAGGGCTATGAGGTACATATTATTTTTTTAATTTTTGGAGATATTTTCGAGACGGGGGTTTTTTAAATTTTTAATTTAATTTTTTTATAATATTATTTCACAACCGTCGTTTTTTCTGTTTTATTTGAGTAATATACGATTTGCAAGTACTTTTTCGACAAACGAAGCAATTAGTGACTTCAATTCTTTCAGCTTAGCGCACTTCATCTGTTTCTAAACGTTATTTTATTCCAAGTTCTGTTTTCTAAATTTTTTTAAAGTGTACAAGGAGAAATATGAGACTTGAGGAGGCTAAAGAAGTAAGGACCGCGATGCTTAGCGATTCATCCTCTCTGACTACTCAATTAAAGACATATAACGTAAAATAAAGATATGTTATTTGTTATTTAGCCGTATGACTCGAAAAATCGCTCGCGAGACGCAGCTCTCGAAATTGTAAGCTAAGATTTTATTACGATTCCAAAACAATTGGATACACACCCTTCTACTCCTTTCTCAGTTATTTAACAGCATAATTTGAAATCTAGTTTGTAAATTGTTTCTAGTGGATACTATGAAATAAAATTGGCGTAATTTTGCGTCCCAAGTTCTACACTGTTGCGCAATGTCGAATTGTTAAAACAAGTACTTACTTACAGCGGGTCTTACTAGAAGACTACCTCAAAATATTAGTCGCCAGAAACTCTAAGAAACATTAAAATGTATAACGTCGTCATTTTAATGAAATAATATGAAGAATATATTCATTAATTAACGAAGAAATCGGCTCTATTGTCATAGATCTCTTTGCCTTCCTTCTCGAGGGAGAATAGTACAAACAAGTAGTTTTGAATATTCGCTATTAATAAATACAATTTAGAATTAAATATGTCTAAAACGGGAAATTTAACGCGATTACCTTATTTTGCCTTGACGTTTCGAACGAGTTGCATCGGACGTGGTCTCAAGCAAACTTGCCTTTTGCGATTGCTTGAGCTACTCTTGCATTTGCTGAGACCACGGCCGATGCAACTCGGTCGAAACGTCAAGCCAAAATAAAAAGGTAATCGTGTTAAATTTCCCGTTTTAGATATATTTTATAATGCAACGCGAAGTTTAAAAGTTATTACAGTAGTTACAATTTATAATTATTCAAATACTATAGATCTATTGGCAGTGGTAAATTTGCATTATGCACTAGTTTTTTGAGACCAACGATATCTATGTAAAGTGCTTATTACACCTTCCAATTTGTTAGAACAACTTTCCTAAGGATGGCGATCTAAGATCGATTAGTGGAAAAATTGATCGATCGATCTCGAGTAGAGAATCGATTTAGTGAATTGAATGCGGACACCTAAAAATGGAGTTTCCATTATATGTATTTGTATTGGTAGCGTGGAATTTAAAAAAAAAATTTTACATACACATATCGAACACTGCCGTCACCTTAGCGCTCTCGGAACCAGGTATAGCGCTTTTTTGAGTCTTCTAACTTTTATCTATCATATGCCAAATTTAAAAAACCTGTAAAATGGTTTTTGAGTGTCTGTCGTCTATTAACTGGATCGATTCATTGCTCTAGATCACCCATTCCCAAAGTGGGCGATAACGCCCCCCTGTGGGCGCTGCAAGGCCTAAAAGGGTGCGGTAAGAGACCCAGAAAAAAAATGGGGGCGTTGTGTAGAGGCCTGGGGGTTGATTTGTAATTTCGTTTAGCTAGGAGGCATCTTAGACAACGACTGCATGAGCTCTCGAATCAGTAGACAAAATAAGTTTGGGAACCTAGACTCTAGATCGAATGATCGATTCTTCCATTAATCGATCTCAGATCGCGATCCCTAGGAAAGTCGTTCCAACAAATTGGAACGCGCTTTGTAAAGCGCATAATTTGCAAAGGTGTAAATGCGCTTCAAGTACTAGATTGAACGTTTCGAAGCATCACTATGTACCGCTCAAATGTAGATAAGGGGTACTCACTTGGCTCACATGTGCCTTACATTCATCTCGACTATTGGTAGTGAACAACGCAACGTAGCACATTTTAAGTTTACTTTCGTACATCGTAACTCTATTACTTAGAAAGAATTGAATAATTTAACATTTAAATAATACACTGTAATACTTTTATGGCAAATAATAAAGAAAAATAATACTCAATTTAATACTCGATTACATAAATAGGGGATATTAAAACGTCATGAACAAGTCTGTTATTTTACGCGCGCATTCGTGAACATGCATTCGGACCGACGCAACAATAGCAGTCTTACTTTTACTTATGGCGAAGCGCCACTCGTTAGAGAAGATAGAGCGTTAATATTAGAGATGAGATGTTGCAGACCTGTGAGTTGGTAAAATATTAGTGACGAATATACGATACCAATTAAATCGAATGTTAATAAATAGTTATTGTACATTAATATTTATTATTTTTGATTCCATTATTTCTGTTATTTAATATTATGTTCAGGTTAAAAAATAGAAAACATTTTTCATTTTGTTTCAGATTGTCTTAAATTTCCTTTAATTACGTTTTAAGCTGCTATTATGCCGTTGTGAGCACTACGGTCTTGCAAAAATTAAAAGTCTTATTAATCATCACGTCGCACTTAGAGGGTAGAAATAGTTGCGGCTTGAGAATGACGCATATAATTTTTTGCTCTATGACAACAGGTCAAAGTCCAACCCCACGCTCCGTCGGTGCATAAGGACACGATTATTATTTTGATGTACTATTCTAGTGTAACGTATAATTCAATGTTTGAGACAAACCAACTTTTACGAAAAGTTAAGCGTCACTAGGTCGATGAGCGTCCCAGATCTTAATACATACTGTTTTTGGCTCTTCAAATCTCATTTCACACGATTTCACGATTTCGATCTAATAATGTAAGAAAGCAGTGTAGGTAATTCTTAAACTTCCTAAATTCCTTTACCTACTCTCGATATAATATAAAAAACATCAGATTCACCTTATATTCTTTATTAATTTACAAAAATACAATATTAAACTATTCACATGGTTCAATCTTAAGCTGATTATATTTACTGCGCTAAATATTTACTGCACTAAAGACAATAACTATAAATTTTCAGTACGATAATTTTCGATTGTATTTAACGAAACTTTACAATTTATATAACTTAAATCTCATGAACATTTTTATTAACTTTACACATTTCTAAGTCCAAATAAAAGAATATAATGTTGTAATTCTAACACAGTTTTTACTGTGGGTGGACTTACAAGAATTTTTGTAAGAGATAATCTTAAATCTTTGACGACATTTACAAATGAAACCTCATTATGAGATCTCTAAGTATAAATACTTCGACTCATATGCCTATGTAAATAGAACAAACTTATCACTATGTAACAATTGTATAATAAATACAGATTTATAAATACAATGAGATACGCGGATGTAAACTGAAGTCGCTGACTAAATAGCTCCTGGTCCATCAATATGACAGGTCACAGATAACTAAAAAGTGCAAGTTTAAATTAAGTTATATTAGTCAGAATTTATCTCATCTGCAACCTGTTGCCACTTCGCCACCAAGTTCGACACTGACTTATGTTTCAAACCAATAGACGACGATATCTTCACCTGAAACGAAAACGAAAAGTGTAAAGACCATTTAACATGACATACATATAAACATGATGGCAAATATGTCCGTTTATATAAGAGACAGTGACAGGACATCTGTATTTTAAAGAAATTTTAGAAAAAAAAATTATACGGACACTTATATTAAACATACTACAATTGGATTTTATATTATTGTCAAAACATATAAATATAAAATAGAAGTGGCTGTCTGTAATTTCGAAATGCGGGCTTATTCTTAGTCTATTTGAGGAAGCGAAAGAAGTATGTTAGAACCGCGAGACTTGGCGCTCCGTACTCTCTGACTACCCCGTTAAAGATACAGCGTGAAGATATGTATGTATATTGTATGTACATGGTCGTTTGCACGTAATGAAAACCCAAACATGCTTTTTTAAAACTTTTGTATGTCTGTTTGTCCACGATAATCTACGAAATGGCTAAACCAATTTGGACAGGACTTTCATTGGCAGGTAGAGGACTTTCCAGAGAATAATCTAGACTTTTTATACCAGAAAATGACTAAACTTAATGCGAGTGAAACCGCAAAGCACAGCTAGTATATAATAAAATTAATAGGCTTTGTAGGATTTTCTGACTTCAAAAGTTATTTTCAGATTGTATGTTTGTCAATTTGTCTATTTGTTTCAAATTCATTAATAAACCATTAAACGGAATTTAATGTAGATTTAATTGTTTAAAACAATTAAAAGGATATAATATCATAACATATGTTCATATAGTAGTAGAGAGGACGGAGTGCTAAGCATCGTGGTCTTTACATACATACTTCGCCCCCTCAAATCTCATCATTCTCTTCACATATTTTCACCTAGGTATACACGAGTTCTTTTGACATTTCCGCCAGCTAACTCTCTGGCTATATGATATACAATATCATTACAAAAATGCGGGCAATTGTTAGTAGTAGACTAGTGTAATCTATTTTACAGTAATTTAATATGTAAAACATTTCTCATTCTTTTAAATTACAAGAAACGAAATCTGCCTAACTATAATAAAATAGGTAGAGTTAGGTACCTTAGACTTTTTCTTGCTTATTTTCGACTGATTGTCCTTGACCTTGTCCTTAGCCTTGTCCTTGACTTTGTCTCTCTCCTTAATCTCAGGCGGTAGCGGCGGCTCGGGTGAATTAGAAGCTGTACGTGACTCGCTGGTTTGTTTCTCCAACTCCGCAATATCGTTGTAGAATGACGTTAGCTCATCTCCAATTTCTTTCTTTGGTGGCTCCTGCGAATCATACTTGTTATTTAGGAATTCACTTATACCGATAAATCATAATCGACGTTATACAAATCAGAAAGATTAGTTCAAAAAAACTTCAGCTTACAGATAAGTCTGGGACCTTAGTTCAAGAAATATAAAATTGACGCAGCCATAATAAGTCACCGCTGGTACCACCGTATATCAAACTAATTTTCGTGCCTCTTTTTATCGCATTCAGCCTTCGATCACAAATAAAAAACTAGATACACAATCAACGCTCCAAAAATGTCCGAATCAAATGTGCGCTCAAATAAGTATTTGAGTGCACATTGAGTGAGTCACAGATTATGTAAATTATACTTTACGCACGCGACGTAAGATTGCATTTTAAATATTTTTTTACAAACATCGTTTCAATGTCATGCAAGAATCATTTACAAGCTTTTATAACCTTATGGTTTGTCAGTAAGGTCTACTGTAGATTAACACAACGTTACCGATAATACTATACGGTATTAAAAAGGCATACGTCAATTCGGACAATAATTTGTTTATATTTTACAGGAGATTGTGCATTTAGTTCTTTACTTGGGATCCAAGCATTCAGCGTAACCACGTGTAAAACAGTTAGGTATGGCAAGTATGACAATCTCGCACTGTTAGTGTATTTCGTGTCAGCTTAGGAGTCGGTCATGAAATAATTATTTGCAAAATACTCGTAAATCGTAAATCTTTTGGCTACTAAGTACAGTGCAACCTCGATATTACAAAACTGAAGGCAATTAGAAAATATTCGTTATACCAAGTAATTTGTTACAATTAGGTTTATTATTAAAGGTTAGGTTGGACTACGATTTGTTTTAACAAGGTAAGAAAACTTGTTTATTAACCTCAACAATACGTAGGTACTCAGCAGCTTACTCTGATATAGCGAACAATTTCCACTAATAAATGAAAACAAATTTTAATTGAATTATTGTGGAATTGAGTGTAAATAATTATGTAAAGGTTATAAGTTGACAAAATTCGTTAAATAAAGGTAAGTAATACTTTCTGTTTATATTCTGCAATGATTGAAAATTCGTTACAAAGAGGTTTTTGACAAATGTATTCTTAATGTAGAGGTATATTTTGCACTAGCACTTACGCGCAGTTCTAGGGGATTTCGAAAAAATTGTTAAATCGAGGAAATCATTATATTGAGGCTTGTTATATTAAGGTTACACTGTATTCACAAAACCAATAATGTCGCGTTCAGCTGTGTACCGTTGTATTGTGGCCTTCCCTAGTCACGCACATTAGTAAAAATCTAGAAAGTCGGTCAACAAATAAAGGACACTAAGGACACGCTCTTGGTCCGTCCATTGTATAACTTAGTCCGAGTTTGGGACCCTTAGGTAAAGTTGCCAACTTGTCATTTATTGTCGTTTTCGTTGGTACAGGACTCGAAATAACAAGAAACATAGAGGCGGGACTAAAATAAAAACAGTGACGGCTTTCTTAGTTTTCTTAGTTTTTTCTCAGTTTTTGATTTTTGTAATAACTTGGTTACTGGTTGCCATTTTTGCTATGTAGATTTATGAAATTAAATTATATATAATTGAATTAGCTAGGTACGTAAATGCACAGTACAAGTAAGCATATAGTATTCTATCTCGGCAGTGGCCTAAAGATAAACCTACGGTCGTTTGGTACGTAAACACGCAATTGGGCTACTGACTTGGACTGAATGTTTTTCTTGGGTTACGTATTTGATAATAGGTAGTATATTAAATTGTCATATTATCTTTTCTTTTATATTATTGCAAATTTAATACGTTTTTATTTATATAATTTTACTAGTATTTTATATCTAGTTTCAAAAGTTTGTGAGTTAGTATGGTGGAAATGGACAAAAAAATGCATTTTGTGTGCAGTATAATAAAAAATCAGCAACAAAGTAACTAGATCATTATGATAATATATTTCCTACAAATTAGCCACAGTGAAATATTTCCGGTTTCGATATAGATGTATTCAAACATCAATACACTGAACATTATGCTCGTAAACTTGATTGACGTAATATTCAGTCAGTAAATGCGCGGGAGCGTGTCACACCGTACGACGACAACCACGGCGCACTCGCGACTGTTGTATGGCGAGAAATGCCGAGATTTCGAGCGCGTCGTTTGGGAGCGTTTCTATGAAGATAGAATACTGTATGCTTACTTGTACTGTGTCCATACCGTCCAACGACAACCGCGGCGCACTCGCGACGTCGTATGCCGAGAAATACCGAGATTTCGAGCGCGTCGTTTGGGAGTGTTTGTATGAAGATAGAATACTGTATGCTTACTTGTACTGTGGTAAATGGCACAAATATAATGAACCTCAGTCAGATTATGAATAATAATAATAATGCGGCAGATAATACACACCAATCATCTGATCTCAAACTAGGGTATTCCCTGTGCTATGAGAACCAGACGACGACTACTGGTGGCGTCTCCCAGTACACCCAGACCCGAGACAATCTAGAAAAGTTCATTTCCTAAATTTACCCCACCGGGAATCGAACCCGGAACCTTCCACGCTTGGGTGTAACGTCTAAACCACTGCGCCATCGAGGTCGTCAAATAGGACGAAACATATAGATAAATTATGCATCCCTTTCTAATGCACTATCAATTCCAAAATTGAAATAGAATCAAGTATTTCATTTTGTTGTTATTTTAGACCAGCTTCTATCTTTGTCATTGCTCTGAGGTACAAGGTAAGTACACGACAATATAAAATTTGACATTAGCTGTTCAAATATTTTAACAGAAGCCAAAGGTATATAACGTATGGATAAATTGCATCAAATCTATATACAAGGTGTTACACGAGTTCGGGTAATGCTTAAAGCGCGATAGAATGTTACAAACACTGAAACGAAAAGTGCGATTATTTTTGTTTTAACTGTTAGGGTTTCTGAAATAATTACTATCGAAGTTTTACAAAACAATCGACATAATTTTTTAAGAATCCCATCCCTAGTGATTAGCTGTTCGTCAAGTTCAAGGTCATCAACCTCAAAATCATAAATTATATTTTTTCAGACTGGGGACATTTGTAAGTAATTTCTGCCTAAGCTTTCGTGTGCAAGATGTAATTGCGCTATTTGTATTAAACAAACTATTTTGACTTTTTTAGTGTCTGTATGTGATGTTATGTCTGTGTCTTTTGCGTTGCAAGGCTAATAAACGAACACCTAACACTAAAAGATGTAATTAAAGTTTTTTCGGCAAATTATCTTAATTACATTTAGAATATGAAAATTAAAGTACGGATTGTTAAGCTTCGGCTTTTAACCATACCGCACTTATTCCATAGGAACGCGTATTATCTAGCTGTTTCACACAGACCCATCTCCTGTAGTTTAATCTTTGTAAATACCAGGCAATTAGAATTTGGCGCTATTTTTTCAAAGCTTTTTATTTTTTCTACATGGATTCCGTATAATTATTAAAATATGATACAATGGTTTGCTTGATATGGAACTTCGTTCACTAGACCAGAAGATGTTTACCAGGAACGACCTTTACAGTTTACGAAGAACAAAATAAACAATGCAAATCAGTAATTGAACTCTCTTTGCTCAGCAACATCAATTAGGCATCCAAGTTACATTGCAGGATACTTTGTGACATTTTTAAATTTCACTTTCATATCAATCAAACGCATCAATATCGAATTTCGGAAGACAATAGTTTTCATTTCATTTCGGTTAAAATATTTATCGTTTATTAGCTTACGATAGAAATACCGTTGTTGTAGTTGTTTTCTTGAGTGTGAGTAGAGTAGTGAATACCTACCAAACGCAGCAACGCAGCCATTTTTCGACAGGCGAGGTTGTGCGTAAAAGACAAAGGACGACACTTTGAACCTCTCCTCTAATTTTGAATTACTTAGAAATGTACCTACCGTTTTTGGTGTAGGTGGTTTGTCTATTTATGTAGTGACTAAAAACTTTCCTTCATTGATTTTCGAAAGTAATCAATAATACAAAGCAATTATCTTCTTTTTTACATATCCCTTACTTTACTGTTTTAAAATTAATAAATTCATTTCGCATTAAAATTTTTTGAAAACGGGACCCTAATAGTATTATGGAGGGTTCGATATTCCGGCCTCTCAACAGCTAAATTGCACAATTGCAAAATTGCACAACCCACAGAGCACAGCTAAATTGCATGCTCTCCTGGTATTTGGCTTCCTAAATTAATTTTAAGGGTTCCGTACTTTTGCATGATTTTTGATAAGTATTGTTCATTTAGTTTCGAATCGTAAATACCCGGATAATCACATTTTCAAAATAGTACTACAAAGTAATGTTGATTTTATACATTATTTATTTCTAATATTTACTTATGATTTCTTCTCGTTACTTTTATTTACAATTATAAAGACGTACAATTTTTTCTTTCATAGATGACTGTTTATTCATGGCTATTATTTATTTCTAATATTTACTTATGATTTGTTCTCGTCGCTTTTATTTACATCTAGCGACCCGCCCCGGCTTTGCACGGGTAGAATTAAAAAAAAATACAGCCCATGTTACTCGCTGATAATGAAGCCTTCTAAGGTGAAAGAATTTTTGAAATCGGTTCAGTAGTTTTTGAGTTTATCCATTAACATACGAATAAACAAAGTTAACCTCTTTATAATATTAGTGTACATTAAAAAGACGTACAATGGTTGCTTTCAAATAAAAAAAAAATGAAGCACTCTATACGAAATATGAGTTTGAATCTTTGAAGATTCTATTTTTTTTTTAAATATTGTATCGAGTTTTTTAGTATTCGAGTTTTTAGGTATTGATTCGTATTTAAAAAATCAGTTTCTTAACTCTAAAACGGCAAAAATTTTGTTTTTCCAAAAAATTTTTAAAATGTGTAGTTCCATTGTTAATACGGTTATAACGGGGTCATGGTACTCATCGTGTTAATTTTACATTACTGTTTTTAATCATTGAAATTCTAGTTCCGAACGCCTACTACGAAATCGAATGTAATTAAATTATAAAAATTTAAAACGGGACCCTAAAAATGATTAGTTCTCCCCTTTCTTATAATACACAAAAACTATAATACCAAATTGCACACAAAATATGCACAATAATTTCATTGGTTTGCTTCGACCAATCGCAACTGTTTGTCGGCATCTTTGACTGCCGGAAGACGGAACTTATTATTTTAGTCAGAGCTCTGAGCTGTTTACGTAAACATCTAATTTCTATTTATTTTAATTGTGAGTGAAAATGTGATAGTACTAAAGGAGACTACTATGACATGATGCTGTGCTCGGAGTCATTAAAGGAAACTTGTGTGCCGCTTGTCGAATTTACGAATATCGGTTTTGCCTCAACAAATCAGAAGCAGATCGGAGGCTGCTTCTATGTTTTTGGAAATGTTTCGTAAGATGACACAACGTTTGCATACCGCTGATAGTGTTCTCAGTTCTACTAGAGAAGGACTTTCTGTCACACAAATGTAGACTTCGAAGAACAGATAGATAATAGAACACTACAACTGAGCCCAGAAGTAATAAACGAAGCGCTGCCGCCATCCTCAGCACGAATCACATGACCGTATAGCGGATTCTAAACATCAATTTCAATATATCGGAGCGAACCGCTTTGTTTTGAACGGCGAGAGAGACAGCTTTTGTGACTTAAAGAGTGCGTGTATTATTGTGTTTGTGCGATTAATCGAACGGCAACTTACGTGTTCATTCGAAAGGATGCCTAATTCCCTTGGATGGGTTCAAAGCGGCTGCATTGTGAGTCATCAAACTTTCAGTATGTATTTCACATTATTAACTATGTACCTTTAGCGATAGGTTAGTGCGCGTTATAATTGCAAGCAATAGGTAGGTATGTATAGCAGGCCGCGGCGTGCCGTCGGCAAGCAGCACAGATTGCGAGAGCTACTAGACACGCATCTGTACAATATTTCAACGCCTAATTATTTATTAAGTAGCTTTTATTTATTGTATTCGCGCGATAAAATACCTAAACAGTAGATACATATGTACTTTGTAACGGGCGCGAGCCACTTGCCGTCGGAATGTAGCAGAACAGTATTTCAACACGTATTTTTATTAAGTAGCTTTTATTTATTTATTAAGTAACACATATCTGTACAGTATAACCATACCTATTATTTATTAAGTAGGTTTTGCACATACATATCTTCACGCTGTATCCCTAACGGGGTGATCAGAGAGGACGGAGCGCCAAGCTTTTGATTCTTACATACTTCTTTCGCTTCCTCTAATCTCATCATTCTCCTCACACATTTTCCCTTAGGTATGCGCATACCTAGGCGAAGTATCTTTTATTTTTTTTTTGTTTGTTAAGTAACGTGCGATTTAATTGCTTACAGTAGGCCTAAATGTAGCGGCCGCGAGCCGCTTGCCGACGACACATTGCATTTAACAATACATATAGCTATGCCTATCTAGCTGTGGGCGTGGTCCGCTGGTAGCCTGGTAGATGCCGAGCAAAGGAGGTAGTTAGCTGGTAATTCACTACTCCCTGGGGTTGTATATGGGTCATGAACTCAAAATAGTGATGCCGGCAGTTTAGTCGATATTTTCATTTATCATTAAAATTATTTAAATTTTATCAAAATAAAAATATCACAGGAGGACTTTTGTAACCTCATAGGTGGACTCTCTACTTGACATGCTACAATACCTTTCAGGGATTTGGTGGACTCGTGTAACACCTTGTATACTTTTATTATATACTTATATATACTTTTTTATATTTTAAGTAACCCCAACTACATACATTTTTAATTAAACCAAATAGATGTCTGCCCAGTCAGTTCGTTGTGCGCCCACGAACGCCTAATGCTTAGTTTCGGGTGCTTCGATTAGTGTTATTTAGCTGGAGTATTGTTATTATTATAAATAGTAACTTTATCTGAGGTCCCTATACGAACAAAGCTTTTTATAATAGCAGGTCTAATAAAAGGAATTAGTAATAATAATGCGCCAGACGATACACACCAATCATCTGATCTCAAACTAGGGTATTCCCTGTGCTGTGAGAACCAGACGACGACTACTGGTGGCGTCTCCCAGTACACCCAGACCCGAGACAATCTATAAAAGTTCATTTTCTAATTTGACTCGACTGGGAATCGAACCCAGAACATTCCGCGCTTGGGTTAACGTTTAAACCACTGCGCCATCTAAGTCGTCATAGAATAATATTTCTAATAGAACTTAACATTCAAATAGTACATAATTAGTGCGATTGATAATCGCCACTTCCCACACATATGTACGCAAAAGTGAAGTTACAATCATTTTTAAATTAAAATAAAGCGTGTAATAAATACATTTTCATTTTGAATTTCTTAAATATTAGAACAACAATAGTTCTATCATTACACAATCAAACACAAAGAGTGCCTCAATGGCGATGTGATTGACAACCTTTATTCCTACATAGAGATTTGCTTCTCTGTTTTATGAAAAAAAAATGCTATATCAGCATTTTTTCCAAGAAATTAATGATGGAATAATACTTAAAAGCCAAAATATTTATAAAAGCCATAAGATATATAATAATATACAGTGCACAGACGCGCATACACGCACACGCGCAATCTAACCCCCTCACGCACACCAGTGACGTGGACAGACATTTTCAGTAGGGTTGACAAAAAGAAAACTCGCCACTTGTCATATAATTACTATGTAATAAATAATGTTAACAATTGATTTAATTTTACATTATCCATTCACTGGAACTACTTTGAAAAATATTTCAACAGTAACAAATTGCTGCTCGCTATCTTATAAAGATATAACAACAAAGAAAACTTGAATATAATTTTGTTCAAAATTGAATGCCGGTAAGCGCCTTTTGTTGTTTTATATGTATCTATTAAAAATTCTATAAGTAAGAGAATGCCACTAAAAAATGTCCAGAGGGCGCTAAAATAAGAAGAAAATATAATAAGAAATAATATCGTTCGTAAAAAAGTTATAACATTTAACGAACATGTCAATATTTTTTATGAAGTTAATATGTTTGACATCTCGCTTGCACCAACTATTAAATCGTTGGTGCAAGTGAGATGTCAAATCCTTAAATCGAGTTCAAATAATTGGTGCAAGCCACCCTAAGACACTCGAAAATAATATAATTTATATCTGTCCTGGCAGTAACTTACAGGTGGCAGAGTTGGCTCAGGTTCGAACCCCGGTGGCGGCGGGTCGTCCCACACCGGCGGCGGGGGCGTCCGCGGGGGTGGCGGCGGAGGCGGCGGTGGAGGCACCTCCTTCAATAGGTTTTTTTTATTATTGTTTTAAAAACAGCCTAAAAATCTCAAAAAACAAGTGGTCTCAAACTTTACTTGAGTTTACTTGAGACCACGGCCGATGCAACTCGGCCGCAACGTCAAGCGAAAATAAAAGGTAATCGCGTTAATTTCCCGTGTTTTTAGATATATTATAATGCAACGTGAAAGTTTAAAAATCTGGAAATGATCTTTTTTACCCGACGCAAGATGGTTATGTTTTCGAGTGTATGTATGTATGTCCCATGAACTGTAATAGTATATACTGGCGTATAGACGTACAAAGACTGCAAATGAGAATGTTCTTGACAATGGCGCGAGTACAAAAGATACAGCAAACGAGACGCTATTGTAACCCTTTTTGAATGACAGGTCGTCACAAGATGTCACGCTGTGAAAACGCTATTGACTAATTTTATTATTTTGTGTTATTCCTGTTTTATTTCAAAGAAGTACTGTATTTTTCAAGAACGGTTACATGTTCTGTATGTGATTGTGATATTACGAAATTACATATCGCAATAATCAAAGGAATCATTCATTTCATAGGTGACATTGACAAATTAAAAATCGTCACGCGTCAACGAGCTCTATGTTCGTAAAACGCCAGTATATACTAAGTTTATGGTATGTCCATTTCTTTGGCATGTTCTGTAACCTAAACAGGTTGACGGATTTTAACATATGAGGTGTCATTAGATTTGTCTTCGTTGTGGGAGTGACATAAGGGTATAAAATTTCAATATGGCCCCCGAGGAAAAGAAAGTAGAGAGGGAAATTTCAACAATATGGGTATCAAATGAAAGGTAATAAATAGCCAATTCCAAATATATAATAACTAATAGAAATTGTGAAACGCAGTCGAGTTTTTTGTTTTATTAAACAATTTAGTCATGTTATGTCAATTCACAGGCATTTTACAGATATTGGACTGAAATTATTAAACACGAATAATGTTAAAAAGTAATATCGATATTTGAGTTTCTTACTGGTTCTTCTAAGTATTGTAACATTATTATTATGAGTATTGCCATAAGTTTACGGGTTACACGGGATTTTGCATTATTAACAAATCTTTGAAGCGAGAAAATTTTAACTCGAACTCTCATATTAGATGAGTTTTATCTCACTCTATGGTACCAGGTAACCCCTACCCGTAATCATGGTAACGAACTGTTCTTTGATGGTATTAGTTACAATTAAAGAACAAGAACGTTACCATGGTTACCAGTTAACAATAGTGAGAAAAACTCATATGCATGGACGTATGACGTTCATGCTCATACGTGAAGGATTCAAGGTCACGCCAAATCCAGTATGGTTGTAAGATTCTTGCATGGTACTCTTGTATGACAATTCTTAGTTTACTGTAGTTACTGCTAGAGGCTCTGCATAACTCTTCATCATATTTGCGTATTTTTACGCTGTCAGTAGCGAATATTGATGCCTATAACTCATGGTAGAGGCCAAGACACATAATTTATACATAAACGGACCTTTCATTTCTGTAGTTAATGGCAAATTTTTCCAGATCAAGAGTTCCAGGTTCCATTTCCAGCTTAGGAAAACAACTATTAACTTGAAATCTGAGTATCACGTATCACTGGGTACGGTGAACTGCTAACACCGTATGTTATTATACACAATTCATATTCAATAACAGGATCGTTAGGTGATTCCCTCAACAGAATATGTTGCCAAGGGTGATCCTTAGGTCGAAACATAATGCCTCTGTACATCTTTGAAATATCACAAGTGAAAGCTATAGTATGCAGTCTGAAACTCGTAAGGATATTTATAATGTCAGCTTGCAACTTGGAACCTGTGTACAATAAATCCCAACCCAATTAATTGTATAGCATACGTAGCACAGTTTAATATTTAGTTTGTCGTCATATTATAAATTGTATATTGTATCTTTTTTTTTATTATTGTATATTTATTAATTTCATTTTTATTATTGTGTATTTAGTAATTGTATATTGTATTATAATTGTATCTTGGGATATTATTATTATTTCACTTCCAAGCTGATCGGAGAGAGAACAACATACATCATGCATTCTATTTATCTTTCTGAGCAGGTCGTAAAAGACGACATAAGATTATTAGGTTTTTTTATAGAAGCAATGGTTTAAAAATCTGTCTCAATGCATATCACTATCTGCTGTCACAAAGCATATTACTATCTATTGCCCCAATCAAATAGTTGTCACAAATAAATATTAAAGACAGCAAATAGTGATATATATTGAAACAGTTATATTTAGAACTAGCTGTACCCGCGACTACGTCTGCGCGGAAATTTTTATCGTGGCTTTCCTTTTCATTAGATTAGGTTTTATTATTTTTGAAAAAGCCTATGTCTACCCTGCTTCTGCCTCCGGGCACATACAATCTCTGTTCTAAATTTCATCATAATTGGTTTAGCTGTTTAGCGTTTCCCATTTAAAGTTTCATCCCTATTTTCGTAACAAAAAAGTAGCCTATCTGTTGCGCAATCTCACACGTCCCCTTAGTTTTTGATAAAAAAAAAGTATCACAATCAGTTCAGCGGTTTAGCAATTCCCATTTAAAGTTTCGTTCCCTTTTCACCTCTTTAAGGGTAGATTTTTAATAAAAAAAAAGTAGCCTATGTCTTTTTGATAAAAAAAAGTCTATCACCGCACCAAATTTTATCATTAGTAAGGTTTAGCATTTCCCGTGGAAACTTTCATCCCCCTTTTCACATTCTTAGGGGTAGGTTTTTAATAAAAAAATGTAACCTATGTCCGTTCTCTGATGTCAAACTATCTTCATGCCAAATTTTATCATAATCGGTTCAGTGGTTTAGTATTTCCCATACAAAGTTTAATCCTCCTTTTCACCTCTTTAGGAGTAAATTTTAGAAAAAAAAAGTAGCCTATCTTTTGTGCAATCACGTTTTTATTATATACCAATTTTCATCAAGATCGTTCAAGCCGTTCTTGAGTTATAAAAGGACATACAGACAGACAGACAGACAGACAAAAATTTTAAAAATGGTAGAATTGAAGTCAGTAAGTCATAAAATGACTATCTATCACAAAGGCAGAGCCATGAGCATCGGTGTAGCCTCAAGTTACACTCCTAGTGAAAGAGACTTCGACCCACCTGCGGCGAAGGTACAAGAACTGATCAACAAATGCAAAGGTAAGAATGTTCCTATTCTGGTAGGATGCGATGCTAATGCTCATAACACTGTTTGGGGTAGCACAGACACAAACTGGAAAGGCGAGAGATATTTAGACTTCATTTTAGTTAATGAATTAGACGTCCTAAACATTGGCAACGAACCTACCTTCGTTAGCAAAAACAGGAAAGAAGTACTAGACATTACCTATAGCTCGAAACAGATTAGTTCACTTGTAAAGGGATGCAAAGTGGATACAAACTATGCCTTCTCAGACCATAGAAGAATCTTTTTTAAGTTAGATAGTAAAGTAGAAATAAAGAAAATAAGAATCCCCAAAAAAACAGACTAGGATAAATTTGATTCAATCATCAACGGTTGGATACCCAAGACTGCAGGATTTGGGAATATTCAGGACCTTGAAAGAGGAGCTGAGGAACTTAGAGAACTATTAAAGCAAGCCTATCACGAATCATGTCCACTACGAGAAATTAAAGTAGGGAAAGGACAACCATGGTGGCCAAAAGAACTTAGCAAGCTAAGGAAGAAAATGCGAAAAGCTCTGAGGATAGCCCTTCATAAGGGTGACGAAAACAGCTGGAGCGTATACAGGAATGAAAGAAACAGTTTTAAAAAGAAATGCTTGGAAGAAAGTAGGAGAGGATGGAGAACATATTGCGAGAGCATCTCCACACACTCTGAAGCCTCGAGAATAATGAAAATGCTAGTGCGTAACACAGCCTGCACACTGAACAGCATAAAGGATGGTGACTGTCTTATCACGGAACCAAAAGAAGTTCTAAAGAAAATGATTGAAACACATTTCCCAGATAGTGCAGAATACACTGCCGAAGGAATCATGTGTGAACAGTATAAAGATCCAGCATGGGCAGTAGCAGAGGAGATGATTAAAGAACAACGGATAGAATGGGCAGTAATGTCGTTCATGCCTTTCAAAGCGGCAGGACCAGACGAAATTTTCCCCAAAATTCTACAAAGAAGCTTGAAGAAAATTATGCTCATACTAAAGAACCTATACACACAAAGTATAGCATTGAGATACATTCCAGCCACATGGAGACAAGTGAGAGTTGTCTTCATTCCGAAACCTGGAAAAAAGACATATCAAGAAGTGAAAGCATACAGATGTATCAGTCTATCTTCTTTAGTGTTAAAAACACTAGAAAAAATAATAGACAAACACATTAGAACACTACTTGAAGCAAGCAACTTCCCAATTCACAAGCATCAACATGACATGGAAATCAACAGAAACAGCACTGCATAGTCTAATTGTAAAAATAGACAGAGTAATAAGTAACGACAAAGAATACGCAGTAGCATGCTTTTTCGATATTGAGGGAGCTTTTGATAGAGCAACCTTTGAATCGATTGGAAGATCGATGAATAGAAAAGGCATACCGGACTGCATAGAAGAATGGACAATAAAAATGATTAAAAATAGAGTAATCACCGCACAGTTAGGAAACACGACATATACTGCGGAGGCGAGGAGAGGTTTCCCGCAGGAAGGATGTCTGTCTCCACTACTATGGTGCTTACTGCTAGACTCACTGGTGAAAAAGATCAACGAGATGCACATATATATGCAAGCATACTCGGATGACGGAGTAATACTAGTGACGGGAAAATCTCTGAACGGTATTAAAGAAGTAATAATGAAAGGAATAAGAACTGTTCTAGAATGGTGCCTGGATAAGGATCTGGGGATACACCCGGACAAAACCAAACTGGTAGTATTCACCAAGAAAAGGAAAACAACGGTAATGCCAAAAATAGTGCTATCAGGAAAAGAACTAGAAATAGTCAAAGAAATTAAATACTTAGGTATAAATCTAGACGACAAGCTTAGATTCTGTAGTCATATTAAAGAAGTAAGTACTAGAGCTAAAACAGTCCTAATACAATGTCAAAGAGCGGTGGGGAAAACCTGGGGTATAAAGCCTCACATGACACACTGGATATACAGAACCATAATACTACCAAGACTAACCTATGGCGCGGTAGTATGGTGGTACAAAGCACAAATCAAGAGCAATAAAAAGGAACTAGATAGAATACAGAGAATGGCCTGCCTGATGATGACAGGAGCGCTAAGGTCGACACCAACGGCAGCTCTGGAAATTATCTTAGGCATGAATCCACTCGAAATAGAAATTAAAAAGAAAGCAATAGAACAATGGTACGTCATGAAAACATATAAAGAATGGAAAGCAAACCATCTAGATAAAAGACATGCACAAATAGATACCATACATGCGGGGAAAACTGTCAATGGTATTACAAAACAATGACCTAATAAAGAAACTAAGAATTTTTGACAAGAAATATAGAGACACATCGGCGAAAGAGACGATTGGGAAACAAGAAATAATACAAGGACACTAATAGGGTATACAGATGGGTCTCGCAGAGAGAGCACAAAACTCTCGGGAGCGGGCATTTATACACCCAAGTCAGAACAAAAGGAAATGAGCATATCGCTAGGTCTATATACCAGCGTGTTCCAAGCAGAGGTATACGCAGTATTGACATGTGTTCAAAAGATACTAGAAGAAGACAATAGTATGTACACAGATGTGGTAATCTACACGGATAGTCAAGCCACACTAAAGGCATTGGATAGACCTAGCACCAAATCAGCTTTGGTACTAGAATACAAAAAAACTTTAAATCGGTTAGCATCCTCAATAGAAGCCTGCCTGGATCCCGGGACACAAAGGGAATGAGGGCAATGAGAAAGCGGACGAACATGCAAGAGAGGGAGCGAAAAGGAGGTTCACCGGAGCTGAACCGGTTCTCCCAATATCAGAAAGAATAATAAAAGGAATCATCAAAACCATAGCTATGAAAGAAACATTTAAAGCATGGAAAAATAAAGTAGGCTGTAGGCAGTCAAGGATGAAGGATGTTCCTAAAGGAAATAGATAAAAAGAAGGTACAAGAGATCCTAAGTATGAGCAAAACAAACATTAGGACGATCACAGGAATAATAACTACACAACTCACTAAATAGGCACAAGGCTCTAATTAGTAGGGGCAGTGAAAGTGCACAGTGCCCGCACTGTGACGAAGAGGAAACTAGCAAGCACTTCATAGCGGAATGTGTAATGTATTCAAGGATAAGATGGGAGATTTTCGGAACGGATTTCTTGGAGAGCAGGAACTGAAATCTCTCAGCTACGAGGACATAATAGATTTTTGTAGGCGTACAAGGTTTGATGGGGAACGTTTTCTAGGCCATCAGTAAACCATACTCCATGCAGGGAAATGGGTGATATGGTCCAAAGAGGACTGATCACCCGTCTGGGCCTGGCAGACGTCCCTCATCAACAATCCTCACTATCACAAAATTTGAAAGTAAAATCATAATTACAGACAGACGCTAGATTTATATAGTAGTATAGATATAGACAACATAATAGTGACGCAAATTCTTATTTGGGACAACAGCTAGGTACTGTAATGCACTTATTGTTAGAAACTGTTTCAAGCGTGATTTTATTACGTATGATGCTCTATCCATCTCAAATGAGAAATACAATGATATACTGATGAGAACTATCTTACCTCTTCAAAATCCGGCGGCAGCGGCGGAGGTGTAGTGCATATGTCCATGTCATTGTCATCGTCCGGTGGCGCGGGGGGCGCGGTGGGTGCGGTGGGTGCGGGGGGCGCGGGGGGCGCGGGAGGCGCCGGCGGCGGGGGCGGCGCGGGGGGCGCGGGCGACTCCGGGTACTCCCACTGTGTGGCTCCGTCCGCCTCCCGCCGGTACAGGTAGCGGCCCTCGGACCTGCGCCATATAAACGAACCGTACGAGCAACTGTCATGGTGTTATGAACTTTAGCGCCCCACAGTTTTAGACAATATTGTAGATACCTTAAGTTTTACTGGCGTAATTGTTATGCAATCGCATCAAAATTGACTCGGATTGAAGCACTAATGCCCAATTTCACCAGTCCCCTAATATTTAGCGAACCCCTAAAACGAATAAATAAATAAATAAATTACATAATAAAGAAATAAATGATAGGATACCTCTAACGATGAAATTATCATCGCTAGCGGACCCCTGCCCGGTTTTAGGGGTTCGTAGGGGACTTTGGTGAAATCGAGCATAAGACTGCTTATGGGCATTAGTCTCGAAACACACAACTTTAATGCATAATTAAATATTATTATTTCAAAAATTTTTACAAAAAATGCAAAGTATTTTCTAGAGACATAAACAATAAAAAACATTGTAAAAAAAATGTATATGGTTAATTTAAACACATGGTATTAAAGTTATCAATTCTTATTCGCTCTTACATCGATATTTACTTTACTTTGTTTTGTAAAACCATTATTGTAGTTACAGTGATATGTTTCCATAACAAAATGAAAAACATGGCCTCATTAGCGTAAGGTACCTAGAGAACTATCTAAAACCATAAGGCTCACTTAAACTAGTAAATTTCAAGACGATAGTAACGTATTAAGTATACTTAAACCCTCATTTTGCTTTCAGAATCTGTGTCTGTTTCCATCCATGTATAGCAATGGAAGAAATTATTTTATTAACAATGCGCAACACAGACACAAATTAAATCAATGTGGTACATCGCCATACCCGACACAAGCCCACGCCACGGACTCATATAATCGGCTTCCTGGAAAAGACCAAAGCATATTATCTCGAAGTTTACAACATAAATTGGTCAACATTTCATTTGTCTCACCAATATCCTCGGCACGTCGACTCGACTGCAGCATTTAGACTCTTCGCTCTTGTAGTCTTCACAACACTTCTTATAGATAATGTTAGAATGTATAAAAGCTATTATGGTTAACACACTGTGATTTAACAAATCACTTAATAAAGGACTGATTATAATGGGTATCAAATGATAAATAATATTGATTTTAAACGTCCCTTTATTTTGAGTAATCACAGCACAATATCACAGAGTAATTTCATTATCACAGTTTATAAAATCTAGTACCAAATAATTATAAAACAAGTATTCAATTGTTAATAAATTAAACAATTTTAAGCTTATCATTTGGTCACTAGATTTCTATACAATCTTTTATAATACCTACATAATCACAGAGTATAAAATCAAAATTGTTTTATGTTTAAAACATTAACTGTCGGAACTGAAAAAAATCTCAAAATTGATACGATTTTAGAATGTTTCCATATGGTGTAAAATTATTGTTTTTAGTACATTAATTTAATTTATATTTGCACAATGAATTATGTTCAGTGTAGTATTTTGAGCCAGTCAAGTCAGTACGCCAAGATTAAATTATAAGTTTAATTATTTATCTCATGAAAAGAAACTTTTGAAATTATTTTGCTTTTTTATGTTGCGTTTCTCAAATCAATATTATAAATATTTTTTAAGATTTTCTGATTTATTTACATTAATTAATAGTATATTAGTCTTTGTAACTACATTTGTAAGTAGGGCCATGTTGAGAAGTGGCAAATGTGTATGGAAAATATCTATAAATAATATATAATTAAACAATTTAAAAAATTACAATATTTTATGTAAATGTGTCTGATTGTCGTTATTTACACGGACAATGTCGCGGACAAAGACTTGTGGTATAGCTGTCATATAGCAAATTTGAGTAATACGATAAGGCTCTGCTCGTCTATCAATCTCCTATTAAATATATGAATCATACAATTCAAGAAAATGTATATACCTGTTTTCAAAATGATTTTCGTATTATGTAATTTAACATAATAATATTATTATAGACTTTATATTGTAATTCATGTCATAAACAAAACAAAAAACATAGGTATGCTCCATTTTTTAAATTTGCCCTTCTAAAATTTGCAAGAAAGAAAATATATGGTATGGTCGTTTCTATATTCTTATTACTTTATGGATAATAATAACTTATTCTTTAAATATATTTGAGTATACCAAATTTCATGGTATTTTTTATCTTCATATATCTATCATCGGCTCCTACATTGAGAAATGGCAAATCAGTCAAGCAATATTATTTTAAAATCATTGATATTAAATTCGTAACAGAAGCTCTAAGTTTGGACTTACTGAAGCTACAATTTAGAATTATGTAGTATATCGACACCTTATTTTCAATAACTTGTTTTCCAATAAAATGACAGCAGGTTGTAACAACTGGACTGAATTGTATTTAATGCCTATATTAAGACTAAATTATTTATTGGAATTCACTTTTTTCATTGTTGGTAAATTGATGTGTCGTTGCATTATTATAGTTCTTGTGATTTTTTCTACTTCGATTGTGCATTCTTGTTTTTATTTACTGTCTGTACTCTAATGGTGGATTGCAGAGAACTGACTTCTTATATTTGTTTATATAAAATAAGCCACCTGTAATCACAGACAAATAAAGAGTTTGAAATGAACCTTAAGTAGACCTCACTGACATCACAATTTAGATTTCTAAATTTTAGAAGAATGTAAATCAAGATCCCAAAGTGTTTTTTTACTGGGACAGTATGGGAAAATCCGAATCCATACGAGATACACGGGAACTGTCTTCTGATACAATAAAATGATGTTTTTGAAATTGAGTTGTACCAAATTTAAAAAAAAACTGATAATTTTACTAATTTATATGCACATCTTGCGTTTGATCAAAAAAATTTATAACGCCAAAATTGTTTTCGTAAACAAAGACGGAACGGCTTCTAAGACAATTTTCTTGTATCTCTTATGGATTCGGAATTCGCCGTACTGTCCCAATTGGAAAGCACTCTGTATATCCCAATTGGTTTTCTAATAAAACGAAAACAAGCTGTATTGACTGTGCTGATAACATGCCACATGTCAAGAGCTATTCTATTGGTAGCTTCTAATAGACCTCAACTAGCAAATGAAGATTGGATACAGGGACGTCTGGCGTGCTGTAAACAGGCTGTCGGCCTTTGTCAAGAAGTGACAATTCAGCCCTTATCAGCATCCTATGTTTCTGCAGTAGCGGCCGCTGGTCGTGCTGACTGGACCGGGATGTGTGTGTGCGTGTGTGCGCGTGTGTGTCGCGGGCGGCGCGGCGGCGCATGCGCATGCGCGGCGCTCTCCGTACCTCTGGAAGGCGCAGCGCCAGCCCGGCGGCGCGGCGCGCGCCTCGTGCCCGTGCAGCGCGCGGCCCGCGCCCTCCGCCCAGCGCCGCCAGTACGCCGCCGACAGCGCGCCCGCGCGGAACGCTGACACCAGCGTCTGCGAAGCATCGCTACCGTCACTACACGCCTCTATACATCTACTATTGCCATTGACAAGCCCAAGACATTTTCCAGAAATACTGAGGGATTGATACTTAGACGTAATTTTACCAATCAAAATTGAACGCAATCAGTTTGCATAAACCTGAGTTCAGTGTACTAGTATGATACTGTTACTTATTGGAAAAACGAAACGCAATCCATTCACCTAAACTCGATAAGAAAGTAGCTAGTGCAATCTGTTAACATTTGACCGAAATCTTTGAACTCAAGTCACACTGCACTTCGTTCTACTGAACGTGATTTAAAGAGTAAATGGTGAAAATGAAACTTAGTATAATAGCGAGAGCTATATGTTTTCAAAAAAATTGTTATTGTATGTGTATAAAAATATACCACGGGAAATAAAGGAAATGCCCAACAATAAATTTAAAATAGCCTTGAATAAATGACTCATAGAAAAAACATTTTACACTGCAAGAATTTGTAAATTACTTATTAACTTATGTATTAATTGACTTGTTTATTATTAATTGACTTGTTTATTGTATTAATTAATTGTTAATTGTAGGCAACTCAGTGACTATAGCTCACAACCTCGTATGCGTAATTTTTAGAACGAAGTTCCTTAAGCGTAAGCACTTGAATTTAGCTATTGGCGTGCTCGGACACTCATATATGCGTGCAACGAAGCCACTTCAGTATAAAATATAATTTTGATACTTTTCCGAATCAAAAGTTTAGATTTTAGTTATTCACTTTTTTCCGTTTTATATAAATATCTATATAAAATATTTGTAATTAGTATAGTGTTCTCGACGTGTTAAATATATATAAAGAAAATACAATACCATTCCTTAACACAAATATTTTGTTATATTATTATGTTTAACATAGGTACTATATTAAAAGTAAAGACTGAATAGAGGTAAGTATTTACCTGTCTAGCACTACTAGTATTGGGAACGGTTACCTAGAAAGTACTAGTTACGTAGTCATGATTAGATATAATTATCCTTTACGTATCAAAACTCAATTCACATTCTTTACTAACTAAAAATAACTTCGCCCCGTTGTAATAAAGATGAACGTGATGATATGATGCACTTTATTAAGTTAGTGAGATTCTAGCTCTTCAAACAGAGAGATTGGAATAGAAATTCAATGGCAGTTTCCTAGCTTTGAAGAAATAAGCATAAGCGCCTGGAAACGCGCGCCGCGTGTAAATAAATTTTGTTAAATTTATGTTTTTTGTTTTTGTTTTAAATCAAACGTGAGTTTTATTGTCACATTTTTTTAAGTTTTGCGAAATGGAAACTGCAGCTAAGGAACTTCGTTTCTAACAGGGACTCCCCGTCCGCACAAGTTTTTTTTTCTAGTAGCTATATTCGACTATTTGAGGTATATATATACAAACTAGAGATGGGTCCAATGTGGTTTGAACCGAATACGAACTTCGGCCGAACATTCGGTGAAAATAAAAAATTCGGCCGAAATTTGGCCGCACTTCGGTTTAATTTCGTCGTCAATAAAAACGTGATTTTTTTTATTCAATTTACGAATTGTAATTAAAATGTTTGTTAAAAGAATACTAAGTTTATTTCATTTTTGTTATATGTCTAATTTTGATGTCTATTTAATTAAGCAAAGATTTTTAAGACTGTTAAATTAAGAAGAACTAATTTAATTTAATTAGTTATCGTATACGAGTTAAGGTTTACGGGTTCGTAACTAAAATAAATGACCATGAGTATATAAAAGACTTAATTTTATTTTACTGTTATGAATGACAGACATGCTTTCTATTCATTTCAGTCAAAATAGTGCAAGTAGGTATTTTTTTTCTAGTGCCGAAAGTTCCGCATTTTAACTGCATTTCGGCCGAATGTCTAAGTCAAAGTCAAATCAATTTATTCAAGTAAACCCAATTACAAGGTATTTTTGAACGTCAAATCTACTTTAGTTCTGACATAAGTTCGGCTCAAGCTGCCGAAATTCGGTTAAACCGAACGTAAAACGAATTTCGGCTCATCCCTGATACGAACACATGAAAATCGGAGATGAAAGTGTGTAAGGACAATAATGAAATTTGAGGAGGCAAAAGAAGTATGTAAGTACCGCAATACTTAGCGCTCCGCCCTCTCTGACTAACCCGTTAAGGATGTATGAAAATCAGTTTGGTGTATGTATGAAAATCGGTTGAGCACTGTAGTCGTACAAACGTGACAGACATACTTTCACATTTATATAGACAATACAGAAATTTATTTGGCATCATCACTCACGCATCACAACAATTGATAAAAAACCATTCAAGATAAACGCTACATAATTTTCGTTGTATATGAACTAGCTGTACATTTCATAATGAATCAAACAAGTCAATGAATGGTAATTCGCTTCTATATTTATATATGTATGTATATGAATTATTATGTATATAAAAGAAATCAACAGACTGACATAACACACAACCCAAACTGCTAGGCTAATAACTTTTTAATTTTGTATGAAATTAATCTACGTCTGTCAAATAAAGAATACAGTTTTGTTAATTATATGGATGTAACATACACAATTCTATTAACAGTTATTTTTTTGTAAATTACCTGCATTTGTATGTACATCTCTTGTACTGGTGTCAGCAAAGCTGGTTGCTGCTGATTCAAGAACTTCAGCTTCGCTTCTATAAGATCTGTTAAATCATCCAGATCTTCATCCCTCTTCTCCTCGTTCAGGGTTTCTCCTTTAGTAAACACCAAGCCATTTCCATAACTTATAACGTTCTTGGGACTACCGCCACCATCTTCATCATTAACATTAAACCCTAAGCCTGTCCTTTCACTAGAAAACCCTTCAATATGTGCTGAGTATTTAGTGGTATATGCTGGAGTATCGTTTTTCTTCCGTTCTGGTAGCACAGAGTTGGATATTCTTAGCCTTTTTCTACAAATATTCTCAACAGGCTCATTAGCATTCATCAAATACATATTTGGTCCTTTTTTTTCAGTTACAGTAGGTGATGTAACTCTCTTTACATCATCTACTCCATTTTCCTTTATGTTTACTGCACTTGGAAATAAATTTGTACTTGATTCTTCTGTTATAGATTTACTATTAGGGAACAGTGGCGTGAAATCTTCTCTAGGTGGCGTCTTATCATCATTCCTTGGGGAACTTTTAGGACTATTAATTGAAGGTGAATTATTAACACTGTCCACTTTTGTTTTAGATTTTATTTTAGGCAATTCCTTTTTCTCTATTTCTTCCAATAAGTCATCTATATTAGTATCGATATTTTTCTTATTATCTGCATTAGGAGATCCTACGTTTGACTGATCTTTAAAAATATCTTTTAGTTCTGTAGGTATTTCACCACCAAGTTTTTCAAGCAGTTTTGCTTTATCTTTCAATTTCTTTAATAAACTGTTTTCATCTTGCTCTTCACTATAATTTGGAGACTTTTTACTCTAAAATGAAAATAGCATCACTATTTTTAAAAAATATAAAATGTTATATTGCTAATTAAAAAATATAATAACAATATGGCCTCAGCAACCCATGAATCTCTACGATGTCTATAAAATCGGAGACTCAAATGAGCATATCATCATTGGCCTAAAGCACCTCAGATTGAAAACTTCAACCATCACATCGCATGATAACTATTTCAATTTAACTGCAAACCTTCAGATAAATCTTATTTATGTCATGCATTTTATAATACATGCCATAAATATAATAAAAATCAAATGAACCATGTGTAAGCACCCACCGCTTGCAGTCAATACTTACAAATGGTTGTCAGACATTTTCAACATTTTTCCTACCTAATATTTACATAGATCACGAAACTGTTCAAAAAACTAAATTACACTCTAAAGTTTACAGAAATATTGAACAGTTATTCTTAGTGCGGTTATCAGAGCGCTTTCTCATCACTGGTGCTTTTAAACTCTACTCTAGATCTTAAATTTATTTTAAAGTCAAAATACTCACCTGGTCTATTTGAGATGTATCGTCTTCCTTATTTTCAGGGGACTTAGGTTTACTTTGGTCCACTAATCCAGGAGGAAGCTCAGGACCTATAGGCAATGCATAATTCTGATTTGGAGGCAATGTAGGTCCATATTCTACTACTGGGGAATCACTTTTTGTTTTCTGTTTCTTATGAGGAATCTTTGGTACATTTTTCTGTGGTTTTTTTAACTTAACTGGACTTTCAGGCTCGTCATTTGATTCAGAATCTGAATTAGCGTATGAAGTTATCAACTCTATTTTCCTGGAATAGAAAATATTATTAATTTGAGTTTAAATAAATGTAAAAAAAAATGTCTTGATCCATAAAGCTTAAAAATTCCAATTTATTTTATGATTAATATCTTAAAAATCTTAATCATTTTTTCATATCACACAGTATTAATCAATTAACTTGGTACCTGATACTACATATTTAAAGACAATTCAAAATTGGTAAAAACATCGACAAAATTGCTATTTATTACTCTAAAAAAGTAAAATGCCATTGGATTAAATGTTACTTCTTCATTCAAAATATATAATATATCAAGTACATCAGCTTGTGAAGGACGGCAGCTGAGAAAAATAACGACGCGTCCATAACACCTAGCACGCGAGAGCAGCGGTAAATCAGCTACCATATATGTAACTGCAGCCAGTAAGCGATAGCCGAATTTTACGCGATCGATAGCGATGTAAAGACATCGCTATCGATATCTATATCGATAATCGAGCACGATATAATGTCGTAAATCGCTATTGCTGTCCCTGTTGATTAATCAGTGAACTAAAAACTACTGCTAGCGATGGTACCGTAATTACCAATTTAAAACAATAGTCGCGCGACTGCAGCGCAGCTATCTTTCTTTACGTGATAAGTAATAATCCCGCAGGTTAGCCCTTCTTTTCTTATGTGTCGCCCATCCAATTAATATTTTTTTTTTATAAAAGAAGGGGCAAACGAGCAAGCGGGTCACCTGATGGAGAGTAACCAACCGCCGCCCATAGACACCCGCAACATCCGGAGAATCACGGGCGCATTGCCGGCCTTTAGCGAAATAGAGAAGGAGGGAAAGGAGGGGGAGGGGGTGATGGGCCCCCGGCACTCTCACTCACCGAACGAAACACAACAGCAATAGATGCTGTTATTTCACGCCGATATTCTGTGAGAGGGTGGTATTTCACTGAGCGAGCCGGCCCTATTCGTGCTGCAATGCAGCATTGCTCTACCACCTTTGATATGATGTGTTGTAGTTTGAATTACTAATTCTATTGCTGTACGGGATATTGATAACTTAAAGGCAGGTAAGTATTCCAATAAATTTAATGCCACTACGATCACGAGCGATCACAAGCAAGTATACATCGAGTAGTACTTATCTCGACTAAAAGTATTAACGCGCGACATGCGCGGTGTAAGAAAAGTCTAGGTAGGTGTGAAATCGATTATGTATATAAAATGTTTGTCTGTATTTAATTATTATTTATTTTGTGTGTTTGTTTATGTGTAATTAACGTGACCATTTATTTTTTTGTTAGAGCAGGATGCTTGAGCAATTTGGCAAAAAAAGGCTTATTTTACTATTTATTCAAAAACAAGAAAATGATAACAATGTATTAAGAATAATTTGAGTAAATCAACATTAGATTCAGTTGCATTAAGATTCAGATTCATCAAATGATGACATGCCAGACAATGACAAGAAAGAATGACAGATCAAATAAATGTTATTATTATTATTCATTAGAAAAAAAACTCTTTCAACAGATGCATTACTTTCGATGCGCATTTCGAATGCGATGAATATAGGTAGGTAGGGGTACCCGTATGGTGCGGTTTGTGGTCTATTTGCAAAAGTGGGACATTTTTGCTGTGGCTGGGGACAACGGGACAGATAGCCTGAAAGCGGGATTGACCCACCCAAAACGTACATTGTATGTATATAATATAATCAACATAATATAAACAATATACTTAATATGTGTTAATGTAGAAATAAAAATAAAATAAATAATGTATGTATGTGTAGTGTAAGTATACTTAAAGTTTACACAATATAAGGCCTATATACACAATATTTAGACAATATGAGACATATTGAAATACTTTTATCAAGATAAGATCCCAATAACAAATAAGTACATACCAGTAAACTTAGTACATAATATAGCATTAGTAATGAACAAAAAAACTACACTTACACTTCCTCATCACTGCTTGATCTCTTTTTGCTTGCCTTGTCAATTTTGTCTCTGGCTGGAGGTGGTGGATTATTTGTTTTCAAACATTTTGTTATTGAGGCTTTTGCTATAACTTTACTTTGTGAATTCTGTTTCTCTGCCAGAGCTTGTTGGTAGAGTTGCCATTCTTCTGCTGATACTTCTGAAGACCCTAAAACAAACATTTAGGTATTTTCCATATAAAAAGTAAATTTGTGTAATGAAACAAAGCAAAATCATTATGGTGATTCCTTCTCATTATTTTTCTATTTAGATCAAGCAATCAATGTAACCTACGTATTATATTGAATTACCTGATATCACTAGCAAGAATGAATAAAAACAGTCATTAACTATAATTTTATTTACTAACCTGATGTATGCAATTGCTGCTGTGCTAACTTCAGTGCGAGCAAGTATTCAGGAGGAGCCTCCCACGTCACGGCATTGGTTTGCTGGTTCCAATAGTAAGTGAAGCCACTACTCTCATCATAACAGGCTGTCCAGGCTGGAAGAATTAATTTTTTGTTATCAGTGTAAATATAATAAAGAAATATAATAAAGATATGTGCAATCATTTTCAACTAAAATGTAATTATGTAATTCTCTTATCACTTCAACCATACAATGTGCATGTAAGTAAATGATGTGATTAGGTAATCATCTCCCAATCATCCCTAAGTATTAAGCTTGTACTGAGGATGGAACAGGTTAAAAAGTATAAACAGGTTACCAAGTATTTCCTACACAAACTTAGCCTTTAATTATCATGTTTCTTATGGTGGAATATGCAATGATATCAGGGCCATAGATACCCCTCCTCCGCCTCTGAGCCACTGAGTACAAAGAAATTCCCCAAGTAGCACACAGGCAGCATAAAAAATGTTACAAATAACCGCTTAACAGATATCTGTATTGGCTTAATCTTCACAAGCAAGCACTACAGTAGTGAGAAAATTTATTAATCGCTTCGATGCCACCAAAAATAGCCAACTTCACGGCCTACAGTAGCAATATTATGTTAACGGCCTACAGTAGCAATATTATGTTAACGTTAGGTAATAAATATTCAAATATTCACGTAATTATTATTATTATTTATATATCAGGCTGGCAGTTGCAACAACTAATAATGCCTGTATCCAATTAATAATAAAATGCATTTAATTGTGTGTTTGTAGATGCTTGTCCAGTTTATTTTTGAATTCATTTACACTTTTGGCCGAAACAACATCATTTGGCAGTGCATTCCACGCTTTTACAGCTAGCTCTGTTGCTCAGTGTTTAAAATACGTTATTGTGCAGGAAATGTGTTTTCAATTTTAAGTGGTGCCCTCTAAGATGGAAATTTATATCACATATAAACATCTTGTCAAAATCTTCTAAGTTGTAATGTCTATTTAAGATTTTAAATGTGTCTATCAAATCTTCTCACTCCCTGCGTAAGAATTGTTAACTTTAATAACTCAAGTCTCCTCTCATATCACTTCTCATTTGACGTGGAATTTTTGTGAAACTGCGCTGCAAATTTTCAATTAGGTCAATATCTTTGGCAAAATAAGGGCTCCACATCTGGAAAGCGTACTCTATAAGATTGATCTGACATACGTTTTATGAATTTTAACCATCAATTCTAGTGTTAAAGAATGCATTTCTAATAAGGTATCTTACCTTTAGGTGAAGAACCTAGTGTACCTTTAGGTAGATACCTAAAGGATTTAGCTTTTTTAGTGATAGTGGTTATGTGATCTTCCCATTTTAGATTTTTAGAGATAATAACATCAAGGTTTGTTTGCGTATTAACCTCGCCATGCTGGATATTGCCCAGGTTGTATGTCAGATGAGGATTACGATTCGCCAAGTGCAATACATTACATTTGGTAGCGTTTAAATTGATAAGCCACTTTCTTGACCAATTAGCGATTGCATCCAGATCCGCCTGAAGACGACTGTAGTTGACTAATGGATTTGCGAAAAGTTTGTGTCATCGGCAAAGATATTCACATTACAGTTAAAGCAGTGAGGTAGGTCAAAAGTGTATATTTTCACTTTCACACATTCCTTGTGATCATGGTCTTTCCTCTGGTTCTCCTCATCACTCATGGATTCAGGTATATCTTAAATAATAACATTACTAGCTCAGCTGGCCCGTTCCGTTATCTCTTTAATCGTCGATTCAGTGATCAGGATATCTTGACGCACACGTAAGCGCTGAACTTCTTTGAAGAGCTCATTCAGCTTCTTCATGGTCATAGGAAGCTGGGTCATGGCTGCTTTGCAATCGCCGCAAAGGTAGGTCATTACACGGGCGACTGTTTTCAGTTCTAAAACTCGTATTTCAGTTGGCGATAGTCCATGGCAATCGCCGCATATTTTTTTTACACGAATCGCATGTTACCGACAACTTCTTTTCATTTGGTGTTTTGTTGCATTTTAGAGATTTAGATTAGTTAGAAGTAGCTTTTGTGGCACTCATGTTGATACTGGGAGATTTAGTTTTGTAGCACTGGCAACACTACTGATGTAAGTGTCAAATTGATTCTTCATATACTCAACTGTTATTTCAGAGCAATGATGTTTTATTTAAAAAAGAGGTAGATAGGTTACGTTAGTACTAATGCTTGTAAAATATTGTCCCGGTTACGCACACACATAAGCCACACACTTTGTTTATACACACTACTAAAATGATGAAGTGTAAATAAGATAGCATGACAATTACCATAAGCAAAGTGAGACAAATATACTGCACTGCGTCGATATACAATGTAAGATTTCAATTGCATTTCAAACTAACAAATCGCACGGCTCTCTAAAACCATTGTGATTGGTCAATTTCACCTTCTTACTGCATTTTAAGCGAATCCGTGACTACTTCATAGAATATTAGTAATTAATGCCACAGAACGGACATTTTCGAAAAATATGATTGATGCCTAATGGGTTTAGACAGTATCTGTCGCACTTGGTAACTGGGGTATTACCTATCGCATTTCAGTTTTTTATGATTTAATATTTTACTGATATTTTAGATTTTGGAAAAAATGATGACACAAATGAAATAAGTAAGTACACTTACGCATGATACGTGATTCGTGAACCTTTGGAAGTCTTGCTAGTATAGTTTCTGCAGTATCTAATAACACAGGACGGCATTTTAATATTAATATTAGGAACGCACATACGTTTTGACACTGTCACGTTGTTACACGAATGAGCTCCAGCCCCTGCAGTCTCGACATAGGTAGCGATCGCTTTACGACCGATTTCGGTTGATAAGTCATAACGATTAATTTTTAACGATTTTTGAAAGTCTCTACATTAAAACTATCGATTGTGATTGGAATCATATCGAATCTAACTGTCAACTTTACGATTGCTGATAATGTTTTTACGAAGAGTTTACGATCAAATTTGACAGCTCGCAAAGTGTTCGTGCTTATCGTTATGGCAAGCGATTTTTTTCGTTATTTTTATCGATCGCTAGTTTACGAAAATAATCGCAATGTCGGGACTGCAGCCCCAGGTTGGCTAATTAGCAAAGTTTTAGGGTGCCAGTTTTCGAGCGAAATAACTCATCTACCTCTTTTGTAAATATAACATCATTGTTTCAGAGTAGTTGCTATTTTTTTTTTCCTAGTGGTGCCAATGATTAACCTTCTCAAGTATTCAACTTTATATGATTGTTTTTAAAAAATATAACACTATAACAATATCCTGTCACTATGTACCATGACTTAAAATGATGTCATAAGTTACAGAACGCTATTACACACAATTTTTCAATTTATTTCATGAGCAAATATTCACGTAATTAATCAGACGTTGAATTTTTAACTTATTTAGACAAAATATTAGTTCGAGCGTTTGTACAATGTCAAAATGTGCATTGATTTAGTTAAATCGTAAATGCTTTCATAAAATTCATGAAAATTGCAGTCATTTATAGTAATTTCCGGGAGATGGGACTTTTTTTAGGAAATTTCCTCCTCTTTAAGAATCTTTTTTTTGAATTTCTTAAATATTAATAGTTTTTGAATTATAAGCGAAAAACTAAATACTTTTTTTTTCATCTTAATTTGTTCATAACTTTTTCAAGTTTTTATGTGCTGTAAAATCCTTAAAATACACTTTTCTACATGTCATTCCGAATCCAATGAGCTATCGCACATATTTTTAGGAGATTTTTCAAGAATTAACATCATTTTGAAATTGTCGAACAGACTACATATTATGTTATTCAAGTGAACTGTAATTTAAACCATTGAGAACAGGATAAGCAATGAAGAGAAATGTAGTAATGTTAGGGTTGCACAACTGTTATTATTAAAATGAAGAAAGGAATGCTTAGATGGTTCAAGCACATAGAAAGAATGAGTGATGAAAGACTGATGAAGAAAATGTACAGAGCGAAAGTGAATGGCAAAAGTAGTCAAGGAAAACCAAAGCTGACTTATGAAGATCAAATAGCCAGTGTTAGCTGACGGAAATGTCAAAATTACTCGTATACGTAGACGAAAATGTGTGACGAGAATAATGAGATTTTAGGAAGTGAAAGAAGTATGTATGAACCGCAAAACTTAGTGCTCCGTCCACTCTGGCCACCCGTTAGAGATATAGCGTGAAGATATGTAAATATGTAAATTAAAGTTAGAGATACTGCATAAACATGTTATGTAAGTAGGTATGTGTGTATATAATTTAAATGTTATTTTTGTAATTTTTTTGGAATGAGATATTGGGACTTCAAGAAATGCAAAATGGGTAGTTTAATTAAATTATTAAAACTTTCATGAGACATTATTAACGCACTAATTATTGAATACGGCTTTAGTCACGTATAATCGGTACAGGTACCTACTAGTTTCGGACCTATTGGAGGTCTATCATCAGGGTGAGTGGGAAGAGTTCGCGGCCGCGCCTCGTCTCGCACTGCGCGCCTGAGCTCGCAACGCGCGGTTTGACATCGCGGGGGGCGCGGGGTGCGCCGGCGATGGTGACGAACTCGGAGCTTGCGTGATACAAAGTTCTTTTCGCGAATTCGAAAATAACTTTGTATCACGCAAGCTCCTTGAAGCCATCGAAATCGACCGCCGGCATAATTTTAATAGAGACAAGGGATGGGCCCGGCCGCTTACTTGGAAACCCGTGTTGTTAAACGCGATGCGGAATAGGAATGATAGTGCTGATGAGTATGTAGTGGACATCGTCAGTACATTTTGTGCGCCCGTAAACACCAATATTGACATAAACGCATCGGTCTCGCCGAGTTCGTCACCATCGCCGGCGCACCCCGCGCACCCCGCCCTGTTAACCGCGCGCTGCGAGCTCAGGCGCGCAGTGCCAGACGGGGCGCGGCCGCGAACTCGTCCCACTCACCCTGATGATGGACCTCCAATAGGTCCGAAACTAGTCGGTACCTATACCGATTATACGTGAGTAAAGCCGTATTCAATAATTAGTGGGTAGTTAATTTCGAAAATTAAGATACCTACAATAAAAAGAAATTATCGATTTACTAACACCAATAATCGATTTATCAAAATAATGTAATAGTGACTTGATACAACCTTAGACTACACCCATTCCAACGGTTTTAGTCATATACAATATCTTTGCAGGCTTTTTTGCAAAATTGATTAAGGTGCTAATGATGAGCTATAATACTCTGATAGAACTCCAATACAGTAAAGATAGTTTAAAAATCTTCGTAGATCTAAGATGAAAGCTATAGGTTTCATAAAAGTATTAGTAACTTGCTTGGTATAGGCAATTTAAGTAACTCTATTGAAGTGCTTTTACCTTCATTTTTTTTCCTCTTTTAGACCTCAGTGTTTTTAATATATGTATGTGTTTTTATAATATATGTATTTCATAATAATAATAATGCACCAGCAAATACACACCAATCATATGATCTCAAATTAGGTTACTCCTTGTGCTATGAAAACCAGAGGATGACTGTACTAGGGGAGTACTGGGGGTGACTCCAAGTATACCCAAACATGAGCACATGATATTGTATAGACTCAGGTGTTACTTTGCGAAAATCCATTTCATGTGATGAATTACTAAAATCTTTAGCTATTTTCCACTCAAAGCGGAAGCGGCTCAAAGAAAATAGCTAAAGATTTTAGCAATTCATGACATGAGCACATGAGACAATCTAGAAAAGTTTGTTTCCTAAATTGACCTGACTGGGAATCGAACTCAGAACCTTCTATGCTCGAGAGGGTTTAAATCACTGAACCATATATGTATTTTATAACTCTGCTTTATATCCAATGCCCATAGAAAAACTACATCACACTTTCCTATCTGCAAAGGCGTTATTTATTGTTACTACTCAATATTATACTACTTTATACTATAAACTGTGCTCTTAAAGAATATTTTTTATATACTGGTTGAGGAAAACAGGAACTACCTTCAACAGTTGTAATATAGCAATGAAGTGGTACAGTGGCTGCTTATACTGCTTGTGTGCTACTTGGGGTCTGAATTGTTTTTATAAAACAAGATTCCAGTTTTTAAAATTTAAGCAGCATTTTATATTCACTACTGCTTGTTATGTTGTTGGTAACATAAATATAAAAGACTTCAAATTAATAAAAATGAACTACTTTCAGATTGATAGATATAATGTTATAATTGTTTACTAATTTGTGTATTTGTGCATGTCTAAAAATATTAATAAAGTTATTTCAATAAGTGTTGTATAGTATACAATACTGCTTACATGTTTTTATATTTAACTAGAGGTCACCCTGTGGTCAAAATTCGACCATAAATATAAACTTATAATATAAACTCTTTGTTGATAATCTACTCTGTGCAACTGTTTGATCTAAACTATTATGAGTTTGTCATTGACAGTCTTTTTGACATTTGCAGTATAAACGTAAACAATAAACATTTTTTTTTTTAAGTTAATGTACTAATTCATAGCACATATTATATAAAAATTTTAGATTTCTCCAGTTCTTCTCCATATAAACTTTAAGTGTACCAAATTTCACACTCCTCCATCTGCGTAATATTCTTATAAAGGGAACCAAAGTTTTTGCTTTACATATTAATATTATAGATGAGATGTATTATTGAGGTGTCGGAGACAGAATTTGTTTTTTTTAAAGAAGACTTAAATACAGTGTAAACTCTACAACAAAACTGAAGGTACTCAGTGTTTTCTTTCGTTATAATAAAGACAATGTATGGACAAAAATACAGTTTAATTTTTATAATTACGATAGGTACATATGTCAATATTTAAATCTCTATTATTCTGTATTGTCTAATATTTTGCCTGATATTTTTTACTAACATAAAACTTGGTTTGTATTTTTTGTAAATATTAGCGATGTCTTCAAATGTGGTGGGATTATCTTCATAAAATAATAAAAACTCCCTTTAGGACAGTAATGGCGAACAACAAACGATAAGTACAATATTGTTAGCAACACCGACAAATACAAAGGGGAACACTGGTGCCCTCTAGAAGAGCGCGACGTGTTCGTGACGTCATAGAAAAGAACGACTGACGGCTTGTTCCCCACTACCGCTCGAGAGTATATAAGTCAAATCTCGAGCGCTTCACGGCTCTCTATTGCTTTTTACCTTCACGACTGCAGCACGAAGTGTTTGAATACAAATTAATTAATTATTAATCGATAATTTAGGTAACATTTGGAGTGTTCCATTGCTATAAGTATCTAACTTACTATTTAATTTTATCGTAGCTAACATCAGAAGTGGTATAAAAATTTAGAAAAATGCTACGCATCATGCGTCATGGCCAAACTTAAAAATTGACATGCCTAAGATAATTCTGTCTAATTCAATTAGCAATTGTGGCAGAACTCCGTATGTATCGGAGACAAAGGAAGGTATCATGTAAAACCGTTATCAAGACCGTGAGTACAAGTAAAACTATTTTACCGGGAGCTAACGCCAGAGCTGTGAGTACAGACATAAGTAAAGTGTGTAAATCTGTTGCAGAGATCGTTATTAGTAGTTTAATTACTATAATTTATTTGTGTTACACTGTAGTTTAATAAAAACCTAACACCAACTTCTAACTTAACCACCAAAGTCATTTTAGAGTAGAAAAGATTTCATAGAATGAAACTTTTATTCCTTTATTTTATCTTTTTATCTTTTATTCCTATTACTAAGTTATTGGTTCTGACCTGTTATCAGGTACATATTAGTGTACTCTTACTCATTGTAGTAAACAAGAGATAAAACTCATACATAATAAAGGCCATAATATTATCTATTACATTAAATACGCAGATATATCACCTATATCTACATCAATTCTGTATGGTCGTCAGAAACGACTACCACAAGGAAATACTTACGACAATGAGGTATAGGAGGTGGGTGGACGGCGGCAGTATGAGATGAAACGTACTCCTGCCCGCTACCAGCTTTTGATGAATATGACCTTTCATCATCGGATTCATCGTCGGAATATCCATAATTCCCAATTAAGCCAACTAGCGGATTTGATTTGCTCATTTTATGTTTTATGAATAACAACAGTTAACCTTCACAAAATGTAACATGTAAAAGGTATCGCAACATAACAATTCCAATAACAAAGTCACTAAGACACATGAACGTTTATAATATTTATATTAGGATGCAAAATTGAATGATATGAATTAAAAACACTAAATATTGATTATAATTGATGAAATAGAACAAACACGCCACAATAGAGAATACTGTACAATCTATGGAGAATACAATTTTAGGACAATACAATGACTAAGGAAACTAAAGGACATGGCATGTTGATCTAAAACAACATTTAGTTATATATATTCTAACGCAAGACATTCAAACGTAGTGTTGTCTCTTTTTGACTTACGGCTTCTTGCGTGTGTAAGAGAAAACAACAGTACTTTTCTCAAAGAGTAACTTTTTTATGTGACATCATTGTAATGTCAAAACGTGCCGGTCCGCCATTTTTTGCGACACGCTGACAAGTACACGAAGTGTCAAAACATATCAATGAATTTAATATTTTTTAATGTTTCTGTGATTTTGTGCTGGATATTGGAACTGTTTTGATAAAGGAGAAGCTAGCATAAAGCCACAATAATTTCTAAGTATAGTGTGTTAGGATGCGGCTTAAGGAAAAGCAATAATCAACGAAATCTATAATTGCACTGGTACGTAACAGAAATTCATTAATTTAGTGTGATGTGGTATATATTTTCATCGTAATTACTGTGTTTCTTAGTTTACTGTATTATAGTCATGTATATTTTTGGTTATTAGCAGTTTTTATTCCTATAATACAGTATATTAATTCATATCAATTTTTGTTGTTATTGCAGTTAGGGCTGTCCATGTACCTATATTAAAAATATATCGATAAATACAGGTATCATGTTTATATGTCGTAATTATCTCGCTTCAGATTTCCATCATTTATTATTAAAGGAAAAGAGTGGCTTGACGTAATCGGAAAAGAAAATTGAAACCTCTGTAAAAATTACATACATGTATATGATATATACATACATATCTTCACGCTGTATCCCCAACGGGGTATTCATAATATACATTTATGTTATTTGCATTTCGAAGCAGCTTCTTTCAATAGAATATTAAGAAAATAATTTTAAGGTATGATGCATTACCCTCGCAAAGATTATTGGGAATCAGAGAAAATATTTATAGTGGTAATTAATTACTTTTTAATGTCCTGACTATGTAAATCCTCTATTGAGAAAAAGTAACAGGAAAATATTAATTGTTTGTGGTTTGTGATGTGGCTGAACTTTGTTTTGATATTTCTGAGAGAGAAAAATCTGCGCATAGTTCTAAATATCTGCTTCGAAATGATGTGAATCAAGACCACGCCGAGTTATTTTTGAGACCAATAAGAGCTTGTAGTGGTTTTATTAATAACCCAGATGCGGTACAATTTAAATAATCTTTTAAAAACCTTAACGAGCAGAATTAAGAGACGAAGGTGTCAGAAACTATTTTGTTCTTTTCTTGACGTACAAAAAACAACAGCGACATGATGAGTACAATGACTGCTTAAATTAAAATCTCAGTATTCAAAAGTTTCATCCAGAAAGTATTTAATAAAAATTGTGCTATTTAGCTATATTTATTTATTTTGTGAATATGTTATTAATACTTAATGTACTTAATCTAATTATTATTTTACCAACAATAATATTAACAAACAGTTCTATTTTTCAAACCCAGTAAAAATATGTTACTATAGTACATTAAATATGACTAGTCTAACATTGGTCACCCTTATAGTGCCTAGCAATTTACTATCTTAACTTTTAAACGATTTATTCCAAAGGCCAGTATGTTGTGAATTTTCTACGCTAGATAATTATGATTGAGAGATATGAGCTCTGCTCAACGGATCACTCAAGAAGTTGTCCTGATTTTCAGTTTCAGTAAAGTCAAAACCAAGTCGAGATAAAGTCATTGATGGCGATCGACGATTTATCCATACAGTTTTTTTTGCTTGGAAAAACCATTGGTCACCATCAATGAGTGTCTTGTCTTGCACGTGTAAGATATATATAAACAGGTACGCACCTACATTATATAATCATATACATACTTGACTTTAGTTCACTCATCGAACTCTCGATGGCATCACTTTCCATACATGCCGATTTAAATATTAAGTTGCTACTATTTTCCCATTCAAGTAATTACACCACTCTTTCGACAATTATAGACAATAGTAGTATTGTGGTTCTCCCTTAAGAGGGAAGCTAAAGGGATTTTGGGCCATACAACTGAAGTCTTCAGTAATAAAATGATGTATTCATTTCATTTCAATGAAATTTGGACATAATACATTTTATTGTTTCTTGGAGTTTCTGGCGACTAACATATTGAGGCAGTACATACATATTGAGCAGTATTTAGTACGATTCCCTGAAGCACACTAACCCACTATAAAAACCTCAACACCATACTACTATATAAGCACTTATTTCAACAATTCCACATATTCCACAACAACGTAGACACTTGGGACGCAAAATTACGCCAATTTTATATCACAATATCCACTAGAAACACTACAAATAATTAAAATAAACGCTCAACTTCTTCCCATAAAATCTCGCCAAAAACTCCCTAAAACCAAAACAAATTTTATTACACTTCGACATTTTTGTGGTTCTGTCATTGGTCATTGTGTAATTCTGTCGTGTTTAGGCCTCGTAGAGGGAGTATGTACTAGAGTACGTAGGTTCGTGGCCACACGAGTCAAAAAGTGTACATTAGATGTCCATGTAGCTTTTGCTATTAGTGTTGCACTGTAGCAAGCTAATATTCATGTGGGGACCGTGTGGGGACTAGATTTCTTTATAACGATGCAGTCAAAAGTTAATAATGCGCTTAATAATATGATAGTGTTTAGCAGTGGAACGTCTCACATACATGTTGGTAGATGTACATACAAGTCATGTCTTTTAAATCATGAAATAAATTAATGTTAAATACCATTTATTTCTGGGTTCTGACGGTTGCTTCAGAACATACTACTACGTAATCATTCTTTTTGTTTTACTTTACAAATACTGCATAAATCAGATAAGTAAAAGGTGGCATTTATGTAATCACTTTTATGCCCCAAAACTAAACTGTACCATTGTTTACGACGAAACTTTTTATGACTAGTGTTGTCTACAATGTACAAGTAATACACTGACTAATATCTACGAAAAACTTATTCTTTCTCTTTAAAAACATACGCAATAAATGAAATCGAAACAAAATGTCTAGGTTTGTTTGGCGCAATCATTGTGCCGTCCTTGAAAAAACCGTCACGCACTAAGGGATAGAAAACCACATCGCTTTGTCACTTTCTTCTACGCTAAATTAGCCGAAGTTATTCTCTTTCGTGTGTGAAAGGGAAGGAATGTATGGTGTAATCTGTGGGTTTCTCTGTCTAAGCATCATGCCCAAAAAAGTTTCTATTTCATATAACATATAAAAAATTTAAAACTAATTTAAAAACTAAAAGTACTAATGAAGAAAGATTTGTTATGTGTCATAGGACCGTCTTGATTGGTGTTTGTGGAAATTGATCGGCACTAGTTATAAATAATTACATCAACATTTGTGTCAACAAAATATTATATTAAATTTTCTTTATGATTTAAAGAAACAACAATAATAAATTTAAATAAAAACAACAAAAAAACCTCAGAAATCGCACAGAAACGTAAGAAAGCAATTGACATTATTTGTCATTTTTAACAATGTGACTTCGAGAGACAGAGACAGATCAAAATGGCTGTTTTTTTTTCATTTTAGTTTCTTCTTCTATCACCGCCTCTTCTATCAATGCCTCATGAAAAAGAAAAAATACATTAATAATTTGACTTTTGACTGAGTTTTTGGCGGGATTTCATGGGGAGCGGTTGGGCGCTTATTTTAATTATTTGCGAATGATTTATAGTGGATATTGTGATGTAAAATTGACATAGTTTTAGGTCCCAAGTACCTACGCTATTATATAGTTATGTGAAATTGTTGAAATAAGTGCTTATTTAGTAGTAATGTTGAGATTTTTTTGTCTGTTAGTCCACCTCAGCGGATGCTAGTAGAAGACTGCCTCAATATATTTGTCACCAGAAACTCCGAGAAACAATTCAAATGTATTTCGCCGACATTGTAATGAAATAATATGAAGAATTTATCTATTTACTACTGAAGACATCGGTTATATGGGCACAGAACCCTTTATCTTTCCTCCTAAGGGAGAGCCGTACTAAAAAACAAATTGACTTTTTACAACAGAATAAGAAGATCTTTTGACTTATTGACAGTTAATAAAACTAATTTTTTCTTTTGCTTTTGTCTTAGACCTTTTGTAAAAAATTGACAAAAGGCATAAATTATTGTAATATATTATGGAAGAAATTAAAGTAGTTACACAAGATTACGTGAACGTACATATCACGAAATCTGATAGCGAGGATGCGGCGCCTGTGGAACGGAGATTTAAAAAAGGAATTACCGTGTTAGAATTTAAGGTATATTATTTTAGTGATTGAAGTACATACAGTACCTGGACGACCGAGCTTTACTCGGTGTCTTACAAAAAAATAAAAAACGTCTGACCACAAGGATTCGAACCCGCGTATATCAGCTTGGTAGATCGGAGCTCTAGCCACCGTACTACTAAGAAGGTAAACTGTTGTGAAATCAGAAGACCTTAGAGTTTAGAAGTTTTAAGTGTGTGAAAACAAAGAAAACGAATTTTCTCAAAATTGGACCATAGCTAGATCAATTTTTGTCCACCGTAAAGCCCTATATTATAAATTTCATCGAAATATTGCTTGTATAATCTTTTAAATACCATAGTATCTTAAAATGAAGGAAGTCCATGAAATTAACATTAAATTCATAATCCGGAAAACAAATAATAGATTTTTCTCCATGACTTTTAGCCATAGACTATAAATAACTCCAAAGCCAGATGCGGTGTCCGAGCAGCAAAGGTGAGCTAAATCAGATAGCCTGACACCTGCACACGATACACATTTATTATCAGATAGCTGATCGGTCACCATTTCGTTAGAAAACAGCACCCACACATCTATGTTTTATCTGATGTTATTTGCCTCACTTTGTATTACAGTACAGGCTGTCTGAAATTATGAAGTCTATGTTTTTATCATTATTTTTCATTTTATTTCCTTATTATAAGTACATTATTAAAGTGATATGTGTTTTTAACAGGTACTTGTTGCAAAGTGAACTTAGACATTAATTCAACAAATAAAAAATGTCTGACTACATTTCAGGATTCGAACCCGCGCACTTTGGCGGTAGACCAATGCTTTTTTTAGAACATTTTTCCCACAATTGAGACCTAGCTAGATCGATTTCTCGCCCCCCTCAGGCCCTCAGCCCCTATATTGTAAATTTCATCGAAATCGTTAGAGGCTTTTCAAGAAACGGATATCAAATATATAAATACAAAATAAAAAAATATTGCTCGTTTTATATAATATTGGATATTTAAACTAAACAATTTTCAATAACAGGCTAAGTTTTATATCCACTACCTAAGTTTTATATCCACTACCTTTTTTTTTTTTTTTTTTTTTTTTTTTTTTTTTTTTTTTTTTTGCGTCAGGAAATGCTTTATGCATCCCGTCCTGCCGTAGGGGGGTGGCAGGGGGGTATGTGGGACTCCTCGACATTAGGGTGCTAGGCCGAGTCTACCCACTAAAACCTGACGGTGTTCCTCGAGAGCCTTGATGCCGGGGCAACGGGAGCGCGTTGGCATTCTGCCGCGACCCCGGCGGCTATGCCCAGCCTGAGCCGGGCCCTCCTCCGTTTGCGGGCAGTTTTACCTGCCCGCTCTCCTGGGAGGCGCGCGGGAACAACCGCGCGCACCATCCCGAGGCCATTGGTGAGGCGCCTTCCCCCGAAGGACACCCCAGGCCTCCGAAGTGGCGGCTTCCGCACCCCGCCTACACCACGGCAGGGGCGTCAGCACGCCCACCTGATTTTTACGTGTTTACTCACGGGTTTTTACAAGTTTTCCTTCTTCCCACCTTTGATTTTAACGTGTTGTCTCACGGGTTTCATTTCGAGTTTTCCTTCTCTCCACCTTTGGTTTTAACGTGTTTTCTCACGGGTTTAATTTCGAGTTTTCCTTCTCTCCACCTCAGATTTTTACGTGTATCCTCACGGGTTTTTAAAAGTTTTCCTTCTTTCCACCTCCGGGGTCACAATACCCTTCCTGGAAGAGGGGCAAGTGACCCCGACGCCTGACCCCCGCCCTCACGCAGAGGACGGAGAACACAACTTGTCCCCCCCCGGTCCGGGCCAGGCCCTTTCGGCACTGCAGCCTCATCGGCCCCGACCCGGTACTGAGGGCGCCGCCGAAGCACCACCCTCAGGAGTGTTTATCGACTCTCCAGTGTAGATCCGCAGTGTTCAGTAAAAACAGGGTCACCTCGAGAAGGGTGTAGACATGAAGTCTACGCACTGCGGTCTTGGGATGGCAGGCTAAGGCTCCACTTAATGGGAGCTATAAGCGCCTGTTGGTCCACCCCCTGTGGCGGGTCACCCACACCACTCGGCCCCTTATATCCACTACCTAAGTTTTATATCCACTACCTAAGTTTTATATCAACTACCGTTTCTAGTTTGACACCACTCGACCATAGTATGTGTATATTTATTAACTAATTCTTTTATAGAGGCGAATTATGTCTATATAGCCGATGTTTTTGGTATTCTCAGTTTTCAAAAGCAAAATATTTTCTAACCTAAGCGCCAGATTAGAAAGAGAAGGTGCCGCCTAGTTTTTGATGTTACATTTTTTAACTATTTTAGTCTCATTTTATATTTGGTTCAACCTAAAATAAAAGGTAATCACCTTGATCATAAATAAAGAACTTGATTCACAATCTTCTATAAAATTTAAACAAATTATTGTCCGAATTGACATATACATTGTCAATATAGTATAGTATTATTGGTAATGTTGTGTTAATCTAAAGCACCCATTCCCAAAGTGGGCGATAACGCCCCCCTGTGGGCGCTGCAGGCCTAAAGGGGTGCGGTAAGAGACCCAGAAAAAAAATGGGGGCGTTGTGTAGAGGCCTGGGGGGTGATTTGTAATTTCATTTAGCTAGGAGGCATCTTAGACAACGACTGCATAAGCTCTCGACTCAGTAGACAAAATAAGTTTGGGAACCTAGAATCTAAAGTAAACCATATCATCAAAATATAAGGTTGTAAAAGCTCGTAAAAGACTTGCTTGCCATAGAAACGAAGTTTGTTAAAAATAAAATATTTAAAATTCAATCTTATGCTTCATGCATAAAGTATAATTCACGTAATACATTTAAATAGCTTTTTACGTCATTTTGATTTGTTACGTGAACATGTTAAGGATAAAAAATATTTAAATTACAACGCTAGACAAAGAACAAAATGTTGCATGTCAGGCAATGACGTATTCAGACCCAATTTAGGAATATTTATAACCAATTTAGGAACTTGGGAGCATTATTATGCAATTATTGATATTTTTTTTATTTTCAAATGGGAAATTATAAGCGAGTTGTTACTGAATATATTATCATGATTGTCTAGAAATCATAACTTGTATGAATAACAATTAAAGAATTTAAAATCATTATTAAAAAAGGTTTTGGTTTTGGTTTATTAATTATCTAACGTAACAGAAAGATACAGACAAACTAGATACTACCGTTTCGTGTATGTTTAGTATTTATAAAAATCCTTGACTGAAGAATTAAATAAATATATAAATATAATGAAGACACGAAAAATAATAAAGAATAAAGTTGAATCGTATTGGACGCTATTCACGTGATTCTTACATACTGTGCGCATTTTACTATGAACCTGTACGAAGTGCAGTATGAAAGATAGATTTTTAAACAAGCTGACAAAGTTTGGCTGCAAGCCAATATGTGAGAGAGAGACAACTGATTCTGAACTCTGATTATGTCTTGAGAGGTTCTTAGTGTCTGTTGGCTGGTTGTTGCCACTGATTGGTCGCCACTTAGGGTTAAATATCTGTTTTCATCCGTTATTTTATTATGAGAAAAATAATACTAGGGTCAATTTACAACATTCATAAATTCATAATTAAGTAAGTAACACAAATTCTTTTTTACAATCTTTAATTTTCAGTACCGAAAATATATTTAAGAAATTGTACCTATAATATAAAAAAAATGACTCTATTAATCAGAACAGAAATATATGTATAACCCGAATAAATTAGACATGAATGCGGTAGTATGGTCTTAAACGTCTTATTCATGATTTTAAACTGAATGGTGTTAAGCTCATGTCATTTGGAAAATATAGTTACAAATTTAATAAAAAAGAGCTATGTGAGGTATTATTATTACGAAATAATGAACACCTCAATAAAATAATATTAATTATTTGCTAAAAATAAGAATCTCCCGCTTTTTTTAGCATTCTAGATGTATTTTTACAATTTTTGAAGGAGTAAGTTGACATGTTCGCTGTTAGCTTTTTCAATTATTATTAAAACAATGTGCACTCAAATATTCATTTGAGTGCACATTTGGATCGGACATTTTTGGTGTGTTGATTGTGTATCTAGTTATTTATTTGTGATCGATGGTAATCGCGTTAATTTTCCATGTTATAGTTGTTGTGAGTCTCGTTGAAAAATAAATTTTGTTATTAACACATACATAGTTCTCAACACAAATCATAATTGATGTAAAATGCTTCCACAATTCTTTATCATTTACAGACAAAACTGGAGCTAGTGACTGGTGGTTCTGCATCCTCCATGAAATTAAAGCTTTATGATAACAAAAACAACTTCATATGCGATATAGATAATGATGAAGTATTACTTGGCTCATACCCGATTGATGATGGCATGAGGATACATGTTATTGATAAATTCACTCTTATGAAGGAGTTTAATGCCACAGAAAGTGCTGAAAGGTATTTAATATTGACTGTTAACAGGTAAAACAACTTCTTATGATTTATTTAATTTTCATAATGGTTCATTTTTAAAGGTTTCGTTTGTCAGAAGAAGAGTATGAAAAAAAAGACGATACGCTTCGTTCATTTTTACAACGCAACAAACTTGGCAAGTACAATGCGGAGGAAATGATCAAATTGAAGGAACAACAACAGAAAGAATTAGAAGAAGAAGCCACGTATGTCTACCATGTGATTATTTTAGAAGATGTGAAGTTTACATACATAACATTACATGTTTGTAATCATCTCAGGTTGGCAGCAGCAGTATTAGTGGGGGCTAGATGTGAAGTGAGAGTACCACAACAGCCAGTGCGACGTGCTACAGTCAGATACAATGGCCCACTTGATGGTGCTAAAGGACTATGGATTGGAGTGGAATATGATGAACCACTAGGAAAAAATGACGGATCGTAAGTATTTTGTCAAGAATGAGTGACTAGACTAAATTCAGGACAAAGATCAACCTTGCACTGAAAGTAGTATAACATATAAAGATAAATGTATACTTTATATACATATTTGTTTAATATCATCAACTTGTAGTCTCAAGGTCATCCTACACAAAAGCTAATTTTTAAGTGCAATTCAACAATTGTGTATTGTGATAACTGGATGGGTGGCAAATAAGGTTGGAAGGGCTAATTAGGTTAGCTGTTATCCCACCATGCTAGTTATTATAACTAGTGATGTGCCAGATATCCGTATCCGTAACCGCGGATATCCGAGGAAAAAGTAAGACCCAGATCCGTATCCGTTACTTTTTTGGCGGATCTTTTACTTTATAAATTTTTAATACATAGATTAAATTCTATATAAGATGAAACTTGTCCTGTCACACAAAGCGTCAAGTGGCGTCAACTATCGTTTCAAGATCACGCGCACCGACACCGATCGAGCAAAAAAGTTAAGATCCGTATCCGTATCCGCGGATCTTGACACCAAATATTCGGATCCGTATCCGCGGATATACATTTTTAACGATCTGGTACGTCACTAATTATAACACATCAATATCCTTCTCAATTCAATTATCTTAACCTAACAATGACTTATTATCTTTAATTTATTTTAGAGTAAATGGAAAACATTACTTCACATGTCCCCCTAAATATGGAGGTTTCGTAAAACCAGTGTATGTAACAGTTGGAGATTTTCCTGAAGAAGATTTTGATTTAGATGATGAAATATAACAAAATCACAAAAGAACACTTATACAATCTAAACAACTATGCTTGCTTTATTTCATAGAATAATAACAATAGTTAGTGGTTACTATTTGACTATTGTGTGTAGTCAGTTATTGGTCACGTACATTAAATGCGGTTACAAGAGTCAAGAGCTGGCAGTGACTACTTTTTATAGCCAGTAGAAGATGGAAAATATTGCTTTAAATAACATTTCGCTTATTCTAATAACAAATTGTAAATTGAAAATGGAAAAAAAATCTTAAATGACAACAGAGGCTCTTACTGTAATTTATTTCCTAAAGCACTTATCATTATTTCACAAAGCTGCACAGTTTTATAAGAATTTATGCTTGATAACTGATAATGTAGTAATGAAATAAATGCTTTGTATTATTAGTATTATTCTATGAAATAATTTAACTCTTTATTTTGTATTGGCTTACTAGCAGGCTAATTTATGTAATATACTTATTTAGCTTTACTATTAATCGATTTTCATATTAAATTTTATTGAAGAAGAATGCAGAATCGTGTAATAACTAATAAAAAAGAAAGAATTCTATGTATTGCTTAACAGGCAACACTGTATAAAGTAATAATTGAAATGTGATCTCATTGTCATGTTGCTAATAAAACATTTTTTGAAATTTTATATGCACAAGAACATTGTGAATATAATGCGGATTGGTACGAATATAGCAAAATTTGATTTTGTATATTTTTATTGTGAAAATAAATTATCTGAAAGCTATTTCAGTAATCTATAAAAATTAAAAATGTTTACATTCCACATTGAAGGCAATAAAGTGTCAGAATATTCACCAATAACACTAACACTAAAAGCAATTTTTAAAATTATTTTTTCATTAAAAGTAATATAATAAAATGTTTTTTATTTAATTTTCCTCATATTTAAAATGTTGCCATATTTATGTTATTTTTTATGACCCTGGTACTTGAGAGATTTTAGAATTAAGTATGTTACCTTCATATAGTTACTGCTTTTTTACTAAAAATGTTAAATTGCATCAAATTATAATCTTTGTTCATATAGTAAAGCAAACTTATTTGGAAATAAAAGTATTACAATAATTAAATCATATTTATTTATAGAAAAACTGTTGATTATTAGAATTTTCTCCTCTTCAATATCTCAGGCCGCCAGTTTATAGGGTGTGTTTCCTCTGATGCTGTGTCATCTTCTTTGTATATTTTAATGGTTTTGTCTGCTTCCGTAGTGATCAGTCGTGAACCGGACTGGTCAAAGGTCATCGCAAAAATGCCTGCCTCCGAATCCATAGAGCCGGGTTGAACAGCAGACTGTAAATAAGAATTGAAAGTGTATTATTGTACATTTTTGTAACATAAGTATTTTGAACTTGTTACTGCTTCAATAACAGGTTTATATACGTGAATACGTTGATTTTAAAATTGAGGGTCTATAAGGGAGTTTTTCGGCCCTGAAATTGAGGAAAATATCAAGTTCGTCTTGTGTAATAAATTTTTTGCATTTAATTATTTTAGAACATATATATTTTAAGTTTTTATCAATATCATTTATATTAATATAGTAAATGTTTATTCCCCAGGAGCCTAGCTTCACATCTTTTACAATGACGGCTTCGCTTATTTCATGACTTATTACTTCTAAATCTTCTTGAGCATTTTTTGAACTTGTTGAATCTACTCCACTGTTATGTTTTTTTTATTTCTAATAGGCGTCAGTATAACCACAGTACAAGTAAGCATACAGTATGCTATCTTCATACAAACGCTCCCAAACAACGCGCTCGAAATCTCGACATATCTCGACATACGACAGTCGCGAGCGCGCCGCGGTTGTCGTCGGACGGTATGAGACGCTCCTGCGCATTTATTGACTAAATATTATGTCAATCAAGTTTACGAGCACAATGTTCAGTGTATGGATGTTTGAATACATCTATATCGATACCAGAAATATTTCTCTGTTGCTAATTTGTAGGAAATATATTATCATAATGATCTAGTTAATTTATTGCTGATTTTTAATTATACTGCACATAAAAAAGCATTTTTTTTGTCCATTTCCACCATACTAACTCACAAACTTTTGAAACTAGATATAAAATACTAGTAAAATTATATAAATAAAAACGTATTAAATTTGCAATAATACAAAATGAAAAGATAATATGACAATTTAATATAGTACCTATTATCAAATAAGTAACCCAAGAAAAACATTCAGTCCAAGTCGGTAGCCCTATTGCGCGTTTACATACCAAACGACCGTAGGTAATTATCTCTAGGACACTGCCGAGATAGCATACTGTATAACACTTCGGACAAACGTTTGCAATATTTTTAAAATGCAGGTTTTTACTCAACAAATATTGAATAGCATGAGGACAGTTACACACCTTGCAATCGCCGTATTAATTCTTTTCAAATAACTGCTGCAGAAAATATTTTTCGTGGTTACAAGATTCACTTTTAAACAATAAAAATTCATACACAAGATGAACTTGATATTTTCCTCAATTTCAGGGCCGAAAAACCGCCTTATGGACCCTCATCCTTTGAAAGAAGAATATGTATACTTCAAAACAATACAACAGGTAACACTGTCTACTGAACAAATAGGCATTAGACAATTAGGCAATTTTTAATGTTTTATACTGATCTTTATTTTGATTACTTAAACTGTATCATCCACATATAATAGCACCTGTATTTTTTCTGAATTCCATTTTTGCTTGTAATTCAATATTTTCAAAAACAAGCGATAACCAAATAAACAGTAGTGAAACCAGATGCAAAGCATCCGCATGTTTGAAGATCTCCTGGACGTCGGCCTCGTTTGAGGAACTGCAGAAAAGCATAATGGTGGAACCATTATGGTTGGGCATAATGGGATTTGGATTAGTGGAAAAACAGAGTTCATTTTCATAAATTTAGTATTTTTAATTTGCAAAACTACTGACAAAGGGTAATAAAAGAAGTGGTTGTTCCATTAAGATGATTGGGACCTGGTTTTCATTTAATGTATGACAATGGCCCGGCACACTCCGCACGTGCGACTATAAGACGGCTATAGTAGGGAAGGCCACGAAGCTAACTGGGAATTTATTCAAGCGTCGTGGGGACCTATTGGATTTTGAAGATTAGATGGTAGAAAGAAAAAAAGGTTATGTCCCCTTTCACCGAGGGAGAAGCGTCTACAGGCTTTCAAAAATGTAAAAAAAAAACAGTAATGGAAATACTCAAGCGCGTCAGATATTAATAGTGTATATGCCCCACGTGTCTCTGGTTAATCTGCCGGTTTACATGGTGAAGGCGGCCGTACAGAATGGTTGAAAATGGAAAAAATATTTACTCGAGCGCGTCAGATATTTAGAGGAGATGTTAAGTGAACTCGAACGAAGCTCTCATTCAAAAGACTGATGATTCGGACGTGACGCAAACTCGTGGCGGCTTTTTGAATATGCAAAAAGAAATCGCCATTTTGAAATACTCGAGCGCGTCGGATTTCAGGCAATTCAGCTTGATGTCCTGATCGTGCTGATCCATAATCTGAAGATTATTTGGAGGGATTTTCTTAATCTGACGGTTTGAAAAAAATTTTAAATTGTTTAAATCGTTTTTATCAATTTCTAGTATTTTGCACGTGGCGCTTATTATAATCGATATCGATAGATTTGAATATTAGGCGGCACGTCTCTATTTTGTTCTTCATGTTGGTAAAGCGGACTGTTTTAAAGTTTTCAGATTGACTATTTTACGTTTTTACATTTGGAAGTCTATTTAGATCTATGGAAGTCGGCTCTTATTAAGTAGTAATTTTACATTCTCTTTGACCATGAGTGCTGTGATCAACTGTAAGGCGTAATGGCTGACGGAAAGTATATTATCTTGAATTAGGAATTAGAGTATAGTGTGAGGATGGTGTTAGAGAGCAAGAGATAGAGAAAGAGTGAAAGGGAGAGAGAAGCGCGGATTGGAGAATACATGCTTTCACTGCAGCTGCACACGCTAGACTTTATTGGCAATTTTTGTTACTTAGAGTTAAGGAAATCGGCAGATTATTTTTATCCGTTATCCTTGAATTATTTCCTTCAAAATACAATACAAATCGACCGCGCTCGAGAATGTTAAGATGATGTTTTTTTTGCAAGTTTGTGTCCTTCCCACTTCCTTACGTCACGCTCAAGTCGTCAGATTTATTGGAATGCACATTTTCAGCATGTAATTAACCCATCATACTGAATATATTACACCATAGTAATTCTCTTAAGAATCTTACAAAAGCACACTAACCTGCAACCTCTGGAAGTTGTACCCAGTCCTCCAATCCCAGCAGTACATAGTACCATTGTCGCCTCCACTTACTAAAACGCCTTCTGGATTAACCGCCATGCAGTTCACTATGGCGTTATGACCTGATAAATTCTGAATAAATTTCCCTTCTGGACACTTCCATTGCTTTATATTATCTGGAGATGCTGAGGCGAAGGTATATAAGTTTGGATGGATTACTATAGATCGTACTGATTTTTTGTGATTTGTGAGTGTGCACATTGACTTTCCAGCTGCTAAATCCCATAAGCGTATCGTGGAGTCGTGTGATCCTGTTATGATCTGGAAGAAGCAAACATTGATGGTGCTAGAAAATAATATTTTTTATTAATCTTATGTATATCAAACAATTTTGTTTTAAATTATGAAGTAAAATGAGTATGAAAATAAGACTGAAATTTTGGATTGGTGTCATAAAAATATAGGATTTTTGTCTCTCTTTAACAAGTTCGATTCCTAGTTTATGGAGGTGTTTTTTTTTAATTTTTTGAATGCAGTACAAATTATTTTTGAAATCAAAATAACAACTTCTATAAGAAGATTTCTCATTTTTGATATTAAATTTCCTCGTGTGGCTTAGTCGTGGGACACATGTATATACAAGTATAACTACAAAAAAAGGAGTCCGGTCAGATGAGGGTTTAACGATAGTTTGAATTTGGTTGTTGTTATGGTACTATAATTATTATTTATATATTTACTTTTTCTATCATTTCTGGCCAAGAACTATTTGCTTTAAAAAATAAATTCTGTTACTTCACACTGCAATTAGTCTCAGTTCCCAGTTTCCGAGCGTGTGCAAGCACAGCAACTACGAGTGAAGGGTCGCTCGCCGCTTATCATTCGTGATAGGTCGTCAGTCATGACGGGGCACGCTTATTACGTAACTTGCAGCCAGCATGTGACAGCCAATATCGCGCGAAATCTACTGCCAAAACGAGAATTCGCATAATGTAATTTGTATAGTGGCGTTAAATTACCGCGAAAAGCGCATTTTACGGTCATAGAATAATAGATACGCTATCGTCATTCACGATATCAATTTTTTACTACAATTAGTCACCGGTCGCGCAGTGATCGCGTGGCTGTTGCTGACTGCAATTTTTAGGTAATAACCTCGCTGTCGTCAGTCGTAACGGTCGTCAGTCATGAGCGGTCGTCAGTCGTTGTAGTAAACATTAAAATTTCATTTTTTATAATGGCAACTCGAAAGAGTGGATGTGCGTATCACGCCCTCTGGTCTGGCTATTTTTCTTTCTTCTTCATAAGCCACGCGAGCTGTTGTGCACATAGATGGCGTATTATAATTTACTGTATATTGTAGAACAGATAAATAGAAAATACATGATTAATTGTTTCCTTTTAGAATTATTATAGTAAACTAATTAATCTGTGCTAATATACAGTCCACTGCCTAAAGGGTTTAAAGGGTCTCGTATCTATGAACAAATATAAACTTTACTTTGGAATTTGAAAAGGTGTATTAACATATGTACATGAAATAATAATATTAGCGACATGCAGTATGCGTACTGGCCTGAGGCTGAGTGACTAGACGCGCGGGCGGTCGGCGCGGCGCTCGCGCTTGACATAGCAACAAGCGCGGTTGACACATAAAGGTCTTCACATGAGTCCTTTTATGCGACACAATATTATTATAAATAATATTATATGTGGCGATTATGCCACAGGTTAAACAGTCGTGAGTGGTGGTCAATCATGATCTGTGATCAGTGGTGAGCGATGGTCAGTGGTGAGCGGTGGTCAGTGGTGAGCGGTGGTCAGTGGTGAGCGGTGGTCAGTGGCGAGTCACCTGGGGCTCGGCCGCTTGGCACGCGACGGCGGCGATGGTGTCGGTGTGTCCGGAGAGCGTGTGCACGTTGGCCTTGGTGCGCACGTCCCACACTCGCGCCGTGGCGTCGCGGCCCGCCGTCACGACCACGTCGATGGTGGGGTGCAGCGCGATGCTGTACACGGCCGACAGGTGCCCGTGGTAGTGGCGGATCACCTGCGCACAGTAGCGTCTTTATCGCACCCGCATATGCGAACGCACATTACAATTTTTTAGTCGACGGACGGACTTTTTAACCGACTTCAAAAAAATTTTTATTAAAAAAAATTAAACCGCCTTCAAAAAAAAAACACTGAAAAGTATAAAATAACTATCCTTTACTAATCAAAACTCAAGTACAATTAAAATAACTTTATAAATACGATACACATACCTATATAATTAAATCTGACAGTTATTGAAGTCGGTGCCAAATCAATGTGCAACAACATAGTCTATTAGTTTGGTGGGCTTGGCACCGACTTCAGTAACTGTCAAATTTAATTATATAGGTATGTGTATCGTATTTATAAAGTTATTTTAATTGTACTTGAGTTTTGATTAGTAAAGGATAGTTATTTTATACTTTTCACTGTTTTTTTTGAAGGCAGTTTAATTTTTTTTTGTCATAATATCCTTGTTATCACGGACGCATATAAGTGAGTTGTTTGTGATGTCCAGACCACCCTTTAGCCTATGCCAATATATATACTATATACATACTTACTATATATATATATATATATATATACAATATATACTTGGGTGGACAGTGTAGTCTTATTTCATATTAACAGATCCGACATACGCTGTCCTGTCCGAAATAAAAACAATTTTAACGACCTCCGTGGCGCAACGGTTAAGCGCGTCGAAAGGAAACGAGGGTTGCGGGTTCAATTCCCGCCCCGAGTCTGGGTGTTTATGTATAATATGTATTTATTTACAAAAGAAAAATATGTATATAAGTAGTATATCAGTTGTCTAGTACCCATAACACAAGCGCTGTGCTGCTTACTTTGGGACTAGATGGCGCTGTGTGAAATATCAGAGTACATTATTATTATTATTTTATCGTGCGTGTAAGTCTACTTTTTTTTTAACGTGAAGTTTTGGACAAAAAATGGGTTACCTTTGTGCATCGTTGGTGTTATATGTTGAGGTTTTTATTTCTTATTTATAACTAAAAAAGATGATTCTTATTTCTCACTTTATTAAATTGTAACAAGTTTTTAATTACGAGGTCTGTTCAAAAGAAAAGGTGAATTTTGAATTTTCGCGGGCTGTGTACATTCGATTATCGAAATTTTTTTTTATTATGTTGGTACACATATGTTTATCATATGTTGGCATTATCAGCCATATTGGATTAGTAGTTTGTTGTTGACAACTGAAAAGGTTAGTCACGTTTTTGTGTGTTTTTCGATTTTTTACTTTTGAAAAAAATGGATCAAAGAATATGTATTAAATTTTGCGTTAAAAATGGAATAAAGTGCTCCAAGGCACTTAAAATGTCGACTATGGCATTCGGCGAGTCCACTTTGTCTCAAAAAAGTATTTATAAGTGGTATAAGCGCTTTACAGAAGGCCGAGAAGATGTTGATGACGATGAGCGTCCTGGAGTTGAAACCACGTCGACAAGCGAAGAAAACGTCGATACAGTGAAGAAAATGGTTTTGGAAAATCGTCGAATCAATATTAGGGAAGTTGTAGAGAATGTTGACATATCAATCGGCTCATGCCATGCAATTTTCTCGAATGTTTTGGGCATGAAATGTGTGGCAGCGAAATTTGTTCCGAAATTACTAAATTTTGAGCAAAAGCAACGTCGCATTAGTATCGCTCAGGAATTGTTGAATGACGTCAACGACGATCCAGATTTGCTCAAAAGGGTCATTACTGGTGACGAAACGTGGGTATATGGTTATGACGTCGAAACCAAGGCCCAATCATCCCAATGGAAGCGGAAGTCAGAATCGAAGAACGAGCTGATGGCCATACCGAAGAGCGCATTTGAGAAGTGCTTCGAGGATTGGAAGAAGCGCTGGCATAAGTGCATTATATGTGAGGGGGATTACTTTGAAGGGGCAAAATGGATATTGATGAATAAATAAATACTTTTCAAACAAATTCAAAATTCACCTTTTCTTTTGAACAGACAGTGTATTACAATACTACACACCTTTTTTCACACACGAGGTATTTTTTTTCACAGAGTACACACATCTCTATTACAAAGAGTATATAAAATTAGTTATCCACAGACTATTAACACACCCCCTTAATTTTGTTACTCTTTGTTTACATTTTAAATGTTTTTTTTTCTCTCTTATTAATTTTTAAATATTAAGTTTTACAAATAAGTTTTTATTACAGTATTCATTAATGAAGTTACTTATTCTTAATAATAGCTTACTTAATTAACCATATGTTTTTCTTAGTTTATAATTTTATTAACAAAATAGTTAAATTTATTCTTATTAAGACTTTTTGTAAATAAATCTGCAATTTGTTCATTAGTAGGGCAATAATTAACTGTTATATCACCATTTATAACTTTTTCATGTATGAACTTATAGCGTACATCTATATGTTTTGATCTTCTATTTATTACACCATTATTTAAAAGTTTTATAGCACTTTAATTGTCCACTCGTATTTCCACTGATACACTTTTATCACTTAACAATTCTTCTAGTAACATTTTTAGATATAATACTTCTTTACAACAATCCGCAGCTGAAATGTATTCTGCTTCAGTTGTAGATAGAGCAACTATAGGTTGTCTCCTTGTACACCAGCTTATAGGGCAATTCTTTAAGTATATGATATACCCAGTAGTACTTCGTCTGGTTTCTATATCTCCTGCATAATCTGAGTCGCAGTATGCTGTTATATTTATTTGTTTATCTCTATTTTTATTGTATTTTAAACCTTTTTCTTTACTTCCTTTAAGATATTTCAATATTCTTTTCAGTGTATTCATGTCATTTTCAGTTGGATTTTCTACATTTCTTGAGCAATGATTCACCGCAAAGGATATGTCTGGTCTGGTCTTATTTGATATGTATGTTAAACTTCCAAGTAGTTCTCTATAAGGAAATTTTGTGTTTACAGGTGAGTTTTCTTTCTTTGTACTTTCAATTGGTGTTGCTATTGTTTTACAATTTGTCATGTTATAATCTTTTAGTATTTTTTCTATGAATTTTTCTTGTTTCAGTTTAATCATGTTTTCTGTATTTTCTATTTCCATTCCTAAATATTTCTTTGGATTTTCATCTGTTGTTGTTTTAAATCTCCTACTTATTCTCTCCATTGATTTATCGATGTCTCCCTCTCTTTTTCCAATCATAATTCCATTATCAACGTGAATTCCTAGATATATAGTGTTACGAGCTGAGGGTAATAAGAGCCGTGCAAAGAGTTTATTTTTCTTCGTACAAGTAGATGTCAAGAACACGCGAACTTAATTACGGCGGTTCCTAATCTTCGTAGTCGCCCTCGAAGTAGGTACTCGCGTAGTAGTTACCGAAGGTACACGCTTCACTCAATAACAACGTTCCCGAACCGCAGAGTTCTTCTATCCAAGGTCGTCGCAGTAGTCGTCGTAGTGTCTTCGTAATTCGCCTTGATGTCGCCTCGATATGTCGCTTCGAACGATAGTTGAGAAACACTGACTCGGCGGCGGACACGGAGCTCTATTTATAGTCGGCTACAACGAGGGTGGAACTTTCTAGTGAATTACGCTCGCTAACGGTAATTCGACATTGTTCTCGACGCCGCCTGTTTGCATGAGTCATAGGTACATGACACGTCATCGCTCGGGAATATTCGAGGTGCAACTTGGTTCTTCTTTCTTAATTTGACTTATACCATTCGATAGTAGGCCTTAAACCTAGCAATGCATTTTTAGGTCATAACTCGATAAAGCCTAGGTCTCGAGATATAAGCACTAAAAGTTATGTTTCGAGCTCCATTAAAAATCGACCTTATTCCTTACGCATAAGGTCTAACCGTAACATTTCCCATGGTTCCAATCATGCTCGTCCCGAGCATGATTGGAACCATGATAGCAAGCTAGGCGATCCACGTGGACGATTTTTAGTTTTCCTCTAGGCTCCTTGATCCGATAAGTAACGTCATTTATTCTCGTTATCACCGTATATGGTCCATCTCATCGGGCCTGAAATTTCGGAGACTTCCCTTTTCTCCTAATGGGATTATGCAACCACACTAAGGCTCCTTCCTCAAATCCCATTACATTAGCTCTACGGTCATAGCGAGTTTTCATTCTTTCGCTGGTTTTCAAACTACTTTTTCTTACGAGTTCATGGACGTCATCTAGTTTTTGCTGTAGATCGGACACGTAATCGGTAGTTGGCTTTGGAGCGTCAGGTGGTATTCCCGTTGGAGCATCAACTGGTAGTCGTATCTCTCGTCCAAAATTGATCCTAGATGGTGTGAAATTTGTGCTATCATGTACAGCGGAGCGGTAAGACATTAAGAAGAGCGGAATGTGTTGGTCCCAGTCCCTTTGATGTTCTTCCACTACTTTGGCCAGGTGATTCTCCAACGTCAGGTTAAATCTCTCGACCATTCCATCGGATTGCGGATGACCTGGTGTCGTACGCGTTTTGTGTATTCCAAGTAGTTGGCAAACTTCTTGGAATAATGCCGACTCGAAATTCCTACCTTGATCAGTATGCAATTCCAAAGGTACGCCAAACCGACAAAATACCTCCTGAACGAGCTTTTTGGCAACTGTATGAGCTTCCTGATTGGGTACAGCAAACGCTTCTGGCCATTTACTGAAATAGTCTTGAAGGACGACTATGTAACGATTTCCGTCTTTACAGGAAACGGTCCAGCTACGTCGACTGCGACTCTTTCCCAAGGCGCTCCCACGTTATAGAATTTCAGCTGGCCTCTGGTTCTTGTCTGTGGCCCCTTTACTGAGGAGCAGGCTGTACACTTCCTACACCAGTCCTCCACATCCTCGCGGCACCGCACCCAGTAAAATCTCTTCCTCACCTTGTCCAAGGTTTTCTTTACGCCTAGATGTCCTCCCGATACTCCGTCATGAATCTGACGTAACACCGACGCCACTTTCCCTCGGGGGACTACGACCTGCATGGTAACCTGTTGTCCACTGGGTGACTCCCATTTCCTATGAAGAACTCCGTTATGTACCACCAGACTGTCCCATTGAGCCCAGTAACTTTTCGTAATTGGACTGAACTTCGACACTTCACTCCAAGCTGGCTTATGGTCACGTTGCTTCCACTCTATTATGCACTTCAAGTCGCTGTCTTCTTTCTGTGCATCCCCCATGGCTTCGTCGCTCCACGTGTCATCTAAAGCATTTACTCTTATGACCCGTATGTTCTCTCTAACTTCCTATCTCGAACAATGCCGACAAGATTCTTCGCAAGGTCGTCGGGATAAAGCATCGGCATTAGAATGTGATTTTCCTCTCCGATATTCAACCACGAAGTCGAATTCTTGCAGCTGTTCCAACCATCTCGCTACCTGTCCCTCTGGGTTCTTGAACTGAAGAAGCCATTGTAAAGCAGCGTGATCAGTACGAAGAGTAACCTGTCTTCCGATTAAATACTTCTTAAGGTAAGTGTTGTAAGGTCTTAACAACAGCTAGAAGTTCCCGGCGTGTAACGCAGTAATTTCTTTCTGGTTTCGAAAGACATTTGCTGAAATAGGCAATGACAACCTGCTGTTCTCCTTGTTTTTGAGATAGAATTCCTCCAATGCAGACATTGCTGGCGTCTGTGTCTACAACAAAATGTCCCTCTCTAGTAGGGTAGCCCAATATAGGAGCCTCACACAGATGCTGCTTGAGTAATGTGAATGCTTGTTCACATTCAGGATTCCACTCAAATTGGCACTTGTCTTCTGTCAACCGATGTAAGGGCTTCGCCACTTCAGAGAACTTCCTGACGAATTGGTGGTAAAACGCACAAAGTCCGCAGAAAGAGCGCACGGCGGTTTTGCCAGAAGGAGTCGGCCACTCTTGGACAGCTCTTTATTTTCTCTGGGTCCGTTCGAATTCCCTGTGCCGAGATGATGTGCCCTAGGTATTTAACCACCCTCTGGAACAGAGTGCATTTCTTAGGACTGAGTTTCAGGTTAGCTTCCCGTATCCGTTGGAAAACTCTTTCTAAATTATGCAGGTGCTCTGCGAAGCTGCGTCCCATGATGATAATGTCATCCAAATAGACCAAGCACGCATCGCCAAGTAACCCCACCAAAATGCGTTCCATTAGGCGCTCAAACGTAGCCGGAGCACTGCACAGTCCAAATAGCATAACATTGAACTGCCAGAGACCATTTCCGGGGCCTGTAGTGAACGCAGTCTTCTCCTTATCCTCCTGGCTGAGTTCAACCAGCCAATATCCACTTTTGAGGTCAACTGTGGAGAACCATTTCATGCCACTCAGCAAGTCTAACGTGTCATCTATGCGTGGTAAGGGATAGCTGTCCTTTTTCGTAACACTGTTCAGCATTCTGTAGTCAACACAGAATCTTGTACTGCCGTCCTTTTTCTTAACCAGAACAACAGGAGATGACCAAGGGCTACTCGATGGTTCAATGATGCGATTCTTCTCCATTTCCCTTAACATCTCCGATATTTCCTGCTCTCTTGCTAGGGGAATCCGTCGAGGTCTTTGTCTTATAGGCTGTGTATCTCCCGTATCTATGCGGTGCTTTACAAGCCCAGTAAGTCCCAAGTCGTCATCGCCCTTCGAAAAGATGTCTTGGTAACTTAACAAGGACTGTTCCACCTTGTGACATTCCAGGTCGGTCAAATTTTCCAGACAGTTTTCAAGTAACGTGGATATATGTGTTGCAGCATGATTACCGCGATCTGTTTCATGCAAGTCTACTCTTCTCAGGGACGTAAAAAGATCGCATCTGCCCACTACGCAGTTCCTTTCTAAAACGACGTCCTTGTTACAACGTTGACAACACGTACCTTGGCTTTTCTCGAAGTCATCACTAGGGTCCGCGCAGTTATCCAGTCGGGATGATGCCCAATGTCCTCTATTATAACACTGCGTTTACTGCATACTGTCGGCGAGAATCGTATTTCTACTAAGGTTTCTGACCTCGGCGGCACAACAGTTCTTTTCAAACCGTACACTGAGCCTTGTTTTGCGCCTTCCAGAAAAACTTCCTTATCTGGAAACCTTAATACCCCTTTTGCTACATTGAGAACACAACGTTGCTTTGCCAAGAAGTCGAACCCAATGATGCAATCGTCTGTAATGTTTGCTATAAGAACTCGATGTGTCACCATCTTATCACCCATTTTCAATATCACATTTGTTTCTCCAAGGACAAGCACTGGCTGGCCCGTAGCAGTCTGTAACCGGCAACGTGAAGATCCTTTCTCCCATTTCACAGTTCGTGGAAGTAGTTCGGGTTTAACAATAGTACGTGATGCACCGGTGTCCAGTGTGAAGCAGCATGGATTTCCGTTCAGCTTTCCTTCAACGATCAGGCTGTTCCCATCACGCATCTGGGAGACTATCACAATAGGGGCTTGCCTTTGACCAGCCAGCGCTTGCCCCGCAGACCTGGCTGTTTTTAGTTTTAATTCCTCGAGGTCAACTTGTGAAATTAGTTATCCACAGACTATTAACAGTTGGACCCCTCATGTGAAAGCTATAGCTACATCCATGCCCGTAAAACCCAAACTTCGGCCTATGATCCCACCATAAATAAATAAATAAACTCGGACATTTTCACACAGAGCCATCTAGTCCCAAAGTAAGCAGCACAGCGCTTGTGTTATGGGTACTAGACGACTGATATACTACTTATATACTTTTCTTTTGTAAATAAATACATATTATACATAAACACCCAGACTCGAGGCGGGAATCGAACCCGCAACCCTCGTTTACTTTACGACGCGCTATGCCGTTGCGCCACGGAGACAGTCATTTAATATAATAAGTTTGTTGGTAAGGCCTCAAATCTAATATAGGTATTAATTTATTTAATAAATTCCACGGGTTTGGGTCAAGGGCCAAACCTCTTTGGATGGCTATTGCTATTAAAATGTTGAAGATGCTGAATTTGATTTGTCGAATTTAATTATTACTACGAGTATAGGACCGTGTGCCTTCCATTTGCAGGCGAATTGGTTTTATAATATGGATGGATGGATATTAAGACAAAATTGTCTCGTCCTCATGTCAAATAAACACGACACATAAATCTAAAGACAGTCGGGTCTGCCATGACTGCTCCGGGAAAGGCGTTCTTCTTATGTTTTATTTCTTAGTGAGTTGATCATTCAATTAGCCTTCTTTGTTGTATTTGTGATAAGTTAACTTAACGTTATGTGTGATAATGACGCCTAGATCTTTCCAAGTGTAAACATTATTTGTTATTCTGTGTGAACAGAGTCAAGCCCGTAGCCTAGTTTGTTATTTTCGCAAACTATAATCATAATCTAAGTACATGTGTAATATAATGTACCCATTATTAGCAAAATAACGTTTACACTATAATAATTATAATAAATAAGCCTTACAATAAATAAGGCCTTCCCTTTGATCAATTTTTACGACTTGCGCGAGAAGATATAAGCTGGCAAATACTGTTTTTCTATTCCTCCCAAAGCAGCATGGAAGAAGTACTCATTAACAATTATTTACAGGTTTTAACATCCCTTGTGTGATCTTGTTGTGAAAGACGTGATTTTAAGACGAAATTACTTATGTTAGTAGAACTTATAAGAACTGACCTTGTTATACTCTAAATCCCAGCATTTTACTTGTCTATCTTCTCCACAGCTGAATAGATATGGATGTCTTGATGAAACTTCCAAACCTGGTAAAAACAAAATTACATTTTTGAGCATCACTAAATTGTTACAAACTCAATTCTCATATTATGTTGAAGACCTCAGTACTAATATAATAATATGATTTCATAGAAAGCTAGCGAACACAATTTGTGTGTGTGCGTTAATGTGCATACAACGGCAATATTTAACACGGTTAAGACTGCGCTTGCGCCGGTGTGCGCTGTCACCGCCAATCACTGGTCATATCATTAGACTCAACAACTCGGGGCGGGAATCGAACCCGCAAACCCCGGTTACTTTCCGACGCGGTTAGCCGTTGCGCCATGGAGGTCATCATAATGCAAATAGAAAAGCAAGCAAATAGAAAAAGTGTTATCTTCTTCGATCATATATTATATAAAAACAAGATACACAATCAACGCTCCAAAAACGTCAGAACCAAATGTGTACTCAAACGAATATTTGAGTGCACTTTTGTTTTAGTAGTATTTGAAATCTCTAACAGTAAACATGACAAAGTGCTCCTTTAAAAATTCTTTCCTTTAAACGACACGTCTAGAACGCTAAAAGAGACGGGGATTCTTATTTTCGGTAAATAAATTATATAATTTTATTTACGTGTTCATTATTTTGTTATAATAATGTACATAGCTCTTTTTTATTAAATTCGTAATAGTATTTTTCAAAAATGGCCTGAAAATATATCTTATTCTTGTCACCTCACGTAACAAATCAAAATGACGTAAATAGCGATGAAAATATATTAGGTGAATTATACTTTAAGCACGAACCGTAAGATTGCATTTTAATTATTTTTTTTAATAAACTTCGTTTCAATGTCATGCAAGAATCTTTTACCAGCTTTTACAACCTTATGCTTTGACGGTAAGGTTTACTTTAAATTAGCATAATATTACGGATAATACTATACGATATTCAAAACGTATATGTCAATTCGGACAATAATTTGTTTAGATTTTACATAATATTTTACATCTAGTTTTTTATTTGTGATCGAAGGTTATCTTGATGTATAGTTATTATTTTAATATTACTTAATCATTTATTTCATTACATTTAGTTTACCTCTAACAGTGCTAACATGTCCTGTGAGTGATACTTTTAATTTTCCTGTTGCTAAGTCCCAGATTTTTATAACTCTGTCTGCAGCACCTATAATAATAATTATTATGCATTATTTTACAATAAAATTCAGACAAGACACATTATTCACTAGTAATTAACTGATGTCCAATGCTTTCAATAACCCATACATGCCAAGAATTTCTTCGCTTCGCTGCTTTTTAAAGTATACAATTACAAATTAGAATAGTTAAATTATAAAATAGCAGTAATTAAAAATAAGTCTCCATTAAGTGTATCAAAATAAAATCAGTTAATGGAAACTGTTTTAACCTCGATTAAAATTCTGCTAAGGTCTAAATTAACTGCATTTTTTGTTTTTATACCTTCAAAGATATTTTTAACTGATTTCCAGAGACAACACTACATACTTTTGTCTTTATGGGTTATATGAACATTCATATAGTAAATTTTTTTTTGCTTGTATTCAGATTCCTTTAAGCAAGTTTAATTTTACGAGAATCCTTTCTACCTACAAATAAATTCAGAACTCTAACTTCGGTATTAGGTTTTTTTGACTATAAATTCAGTCTTCTATCTAAAAACCAATTCCATCATTGATACCTCAAGACACTTTAATAAGTGTTAATACATGTAAACGTTGTTAATCTAAACACTTCTAAAATTCTAGCATCGAATTACAAAAATTATATTTTGAAATATTTTTATGCTTACCAGTAGCAAACCATTCATTTCCTGGCTCAACTGCTACACAACGTACCCAACCTAAATGACCCGATATTACTCTGAACAACTTCCAAGGTGCATGCCACTTAGGTTTGGGCATAGCTGGTGCTTTACGGGGCACAGTTGTAATGGTACTGCTAGGTGGGGCTGGAGAAGGAGCTGGTGGAGGACCAGTGTAAGGAAGCATGGCACCTTCAGATCCCAATGCTGCTGATTCTGCCATTTCTGAGAAAAGACACAAATTGAAAGTGTTTTCCCTTTTTATATGATATTAACCAACAATATCTATAATAAAAATTCTAAAAATAATTAGTTTAATTCAAAAATAATACTGTAACATAAACATTTTACAAACTTGATCTATTAGAAATGGATTTATATTTCACTTAAATATATAAGTCTAACTAGGCGAAATGCGTGGGGAAACTGATGAGATTCGAAGAGGCAAAAGAAGTATGCTATGTACGGACCGCGAAGCTTGGCGTTCCATCCTCTCTGACTACTCCATTAGAGATAAAGCGTGAAGATATGTATATACGCAAATATTTAATAATAAGAGACTTCTTTGAAGCAATAAAGATTTTGAAACTCAAAATAAACATCTGCAATGATTCTGGACATTTTTGAAATCCCATTCCTAGGATTAGTGCTTTTCATTTTCGCATCTTTTTCAGAGTAATCTGTTATGCATTGATTACAAAAAAATATTTTTTTTATAAGCCACGAGTAATATTATGTCTGTTTTAGATCTTGTCATCATCACATCAAACTGAAGATTTTCTCGGCGAAATATTATTCAGCATTTCTAGCATATTAGTGTCCTTTCCACTATTTTCTATTCTATTATAATTAGTTCTTTGCTATGAATTTGGAAAAAAATTGTCAAGTGTGATACTGACTCCCTCAGAGGGTGGTTCTGCATGATCATTTCTGAGAAAACTAACTGTGATAGACAGATGGATGATAGCATGAGTCCTCTTACATGGGTTACGTTTTTACTTTTAAGGTACATAGGTAACCGTAAAATTAAAAAAAATATATTACCGATATTATGAGGTATATCAGGTTGATTTCGTTCTTCATGTTGCTTGACAGCTTGCGCCTTTTGGACAGCAACCATTACCTGACCATAACCGTCTCGAGCTTTTACAGATTTCAAAACATTTTCACTGTAAAAAAAAATATAAAAATCAATTTTTGGGTTCATACTATAAAAGTTAGTATGTCATCTGCTTTCTAAGCTGAAACTTGAAGTAATAAACAAAATAAACTTGAAGTATATGATAGATATTGCTAAGTACTTTCTCACTCATGGTGTTATGTCCATAATATATCCTTAGTGTTCAGCTTGGAGCCATATAATTGATACTTAGCAATGTTTTGAAGTATCGAGTCTGACCATGATTGACAATCAATAATTTTGAAATGATATCCTGTTATAATATGATCTTGAGATATAAATTGAAAGTAGTCTTGCTCTTTGAAAATGACAAAATTTTAATATATACTGCTTTATGACAAAATTTTAAGTAAGTTACTCGTATTTAAAATGTGAACATACTAAAAAAAATTTGTATTCTTTAGATCTGTTTATTATGTGTTCCTGTTATCCTATAATTAATTTCATAAACATTGAATTTAAATTTTATCAACTAAGTAGGTATATTATCAACAGCAAGTTAAGTCTAGCTCCTCATTGGAGATGAGTAGGCTCATAAAATATGTAAACTTACAAACACAGATACAGCTCATTTATATCTGCAGAAATGGACCTTGGCTAAGGTGTGAATAAGATGACTAAATGAGATTATGTTTTCTTTGTACGTCAATCACTTAAAACTACTGACGGATCGACATGCGACCACGACCATGAGATGCATTCAATGCGGAATCGTTTGTAGATGGTTTAAGTCTATTCATTTTTCAATTTTATAGACCCTTCGCCATTTTTCAAACAATAATGTACTATTACGTACAAAATTTTCACTTACGCCCAGCGGAGCGGGCGGGAAACGGCTTGTTATACAATAACTATGCTTTATTTATAACCATACTACACACTAACATTTTATTACATTACACACAATGCAATGTTTTCAATATTATTCAGATTCTAAATGCATTTTATTTTACGAAACCTTTTATCCAAAAAGAACTTCTGGCTATAACTATTTAAACTTCTATTGAAAACCAAACCCTGTCATTAACACAATAAGTGTCAAAAAAGGTAAACCATAATTCATCTACAGCACTCCGTAGATTTTGGATTTCATATTATTATTTCCTTTACTGGTATATGAATGATATCTTAAGAAATAATAGTTTAATTTTACAAGTGCATACCACACTACGAAAATTAGAGCATATTTACCTTATACAAGTTTTTGTATCTGTTTATAGTTTAATGTATAGATGTGCTGAAAGCACTATTTACCCATACAAAATAAATTGAAGATAAGGTTGGAGCACTCACAGCCTAGGCATGCAAATATATTATGAAAGTGAACAACCGTGTTCAGTAATCAGTACTGCTTTGAATTAAAATGAAAAGGTTTTATCATACTTCTAATATAGTTAAATTAATTATACCATCCTCTACATGTAGAAATCCTGAGTCTTAGGAATAATTTATACTGAAAATCGATACCATAAGCTGTAAGTAAAATATTATCACGTTTTTTTTTGCAATAAGCATTTATGTTTTAACAGACATTGTTATTAAACATTAAATAATATGCATTTCATAAGAATCCTACCTATCTAAAAATTTCTAGGCTGAAGGGTTGAGAGGCAGCTCTTTTGAGCCCCCATGGGGTTATTTTTAAGACGGATAATTTTTTTTCTTGGATATCAGCAGTTATTGATATACTGATAACTGATAAACTACAAAAGCCATAGTAGTCCATAAAATATACTTACATATTTTAAAGCAAATTTTTTATTAGACTTACTAATACATAAATTTAAATAGACAAATTACATTATTCCTTTAAGCATGGAAATGTGTGGAATGGAGCAACCAGAAGAGTAAAGTCGTAACAGATCGATAGAAATAATATAAATAAACTTACTCGTCATTTAACCTAAGAAAGTGTTTATACTCACGCTTTTTCGTCTATAGGCGGCAACAAGCCTTGATTAGCCAAAAACATATCGTGAGATCTCTTTAGAGATCTAAAAACTAAAGTGTGCACAGAATGTTTAATCACCTCGTCTGCCATTTTTCGCAAATTCTACATTAATAAAATATGCTTTAAATTGTAAATCAATTCAATACTAAGTTTAAAATGATATAATATTGCAATCAAAGTACATAAACATATACTACTACACAGATTACTAATATTTGTAGGACTACTATAACATATTGACATCGAAAAATACAGGTGTTGCCAGTCCTCAACTTTTCTTTACCCGTCTTTGGCCTCGATTTACCCTGAATTTTGAGTTTATTTTAAAAATGACTAATTTTGATTGAATTATAACATCTTTTTATTTTTAACTAGTGGACACGGCAGATGTTAGCCCGCTCGAACGTTATAAAAAATAAAAATAGAATTTCCTAGACCCAATTGCAGCGTCACCTACCGGGTTCTATTGTAAATCTAAAACATCCAGGGACCTACTCAAACACACACAAACAATTTCATTAAAATCGGACCATACGTTTAGGAGGAGTTCGGTGACAAACACACGTACAGGAGAATTATGTGCATTATGACAAATTTTTAAATTTCTGTGGAATCTAACAGTTTGTATCGCAATAACTTATGTTGATAAATGAACACAACAGCTCGTTACTCATTTCATAATAGAAGGTAAAAATATGTTTAGAAATCAGATTAAATAGATTTCTATTTGCTAAAATTATATATAATAAATAAATTAAAAAAAATGAAACAATCTGTACGCATTATTTACTTTTAGACCGTTTTTTATTGATTTATTATTTTTTACGACTGCTATTGTTTAGCGGTAAACTTCAATCACCAATCGCCCCATATGAAGCAAAAAAGTTTTCATGGTCGAGTTGAAACCAATGTGCCTGGTAAGCGAGTAAGCGAATAATGTTCTCTTTGTATTTGGTTTTTGCGGAAATATCAGTTAGTATGTTAGTATCATTGATTTTTAGCAAATAAAACATCAGATTAGAAGAAACGATGGCAGTACTACCATCTAATCCGACATAAAATATTTCACAAGTGTAATTCATAAAATTATTTTTTATGAATTACACCAAAAATACCCTAAGCAAATTATTTACCAAAAAAAGTACCTTCATTCAATTGATACCCTAAAAATTACCCTATCAACGAGTTTTATTTTAAACCTAGGGTAAAACATTCTGAACTGACACTACTGAACGCCATTTTATTTGACTTATGTTGACAAATACTCGCGGTGCAATCCGACATTAAATCTGACTAGCAACTTGTTGCAATCTGTTGCGTTGCAAGGCAGCAAATTGCTAGTCAGATTGTGAGATTGCACATCAAATTTGGGCTCAGTCGCGGCCTCCTCGTGAATATAGTGTTCTGTGGTCGCGACCGTACCTATAGAATAGTACCTATTATAGTCTACTTATTTATTTCACCGTTGGCGCCACAAAAATCAACAGCAAAGAATAATCAGCATGGACAAAAATTTTAGAAGTATACAAAAATTCGGCACATTTATCCAAAAAAGATACCCAACGTTTTTTTTTCTCTCTTTAAGGCGGTTCAATTGATGCAGCAACGGCAATCACAAGACTCGCTTTTTGAAATTTAGACAATATTGGTTCATTAGTGCCATTATTACTTGATTATTACACATAGGTAGGCGTGTATATGTTGTGGCCAGTATATTATATTAAAGTACTTTGTGGTTGTGACGCTTGTTCACAGAATGAAATTGCAACCGCGGTTACAAAAGTGAGTAGAGCAAAGGCAACTGCGACTGCAACAAATTCCAACAACAAATCACTAGTCAGATTGCACCGTGAGTAAGGCCTTAAAGAGTTTTTGGCGGGGTTTTATGGGGAGCGTTTGGGCGTTTATTTTAATTATTTACAAATGGTTTCTAGTGTATATCGTGATGTAATTGTGACGTGTTAATACTTCAAGGCTTTTTTATCTTGACGTTTTGATCGGTTTGCACCAATCATGATAAGTGTGGGTACTTACCAAGAAACCCCTGGTAAGTGGTTCCCTAAATCGCATAAAAAAATGCAAACTTTTTACAGATACAGTACAAATACTTGATTTATAGCGTCTCCAGTTGGAATAATGCTCTGTGTAATATGTTTCCGTCTTGTACAATCTTGATTGACGCTACAATATTCACCCGTAGTTACCCTAAATATTGCCGTTGTGTGTGTAGGTACCACAGCGCGTGCGTATTAGCGCGCACACATAGATGCCACGTACACCAACTTTCTATGCACTACGTCCTCGTCCTAATGTTACATTTGTACAATGGTTGTTAATTGAGCATATTATGTATTTATAATATACCTGGTGCATGGACATAGAAACATACTTGGTGCTATGTTCGAACGAAGGTACTCTGTGATTTGATTCGCTCGTTCTTGGTTACTGAACATAATGTACTAGGGCGTTCACTTTCTTCAGTCCTTCGACTGAATTCCACTAATTTCGAATAATGAATAAATTATCCTAACGAACTAATAAAAACATAGGTAAATCTCGTACATATTTTAAATAACCAAAATTCTTGATCTGAGTAATAAGTATAAAATCTTGTGTTGACCTTAAAATAGGTTCAATAAAATCTGAAATTTGTTGTACTATAATATAACTATAATACCTACCTAAAAAATTAAAAATGTTATCCGTGATTTCAAGTAGGTAATACTTTTCAAACTTTCAAATTATGTACCTAAAATACGTTTCTATAAGCAAAGTGTATCGAAGGAGAACTGAGATTGACTAGATGGGACCTTATAGTCAGATTGGACGTATGACTGGTCTACTTTACGTTTTCTTTTCAGGAGCACTTCCTGCTATATATTATATATATAGTTATCTGTGACTCCTTGCGAACCAAGGAGATTACAATACTCCTTGCTGTGAACTATAAACTACGCAGTTACTTTCAGTGGCCATTTACCTGGTTTATGCCGAATCACCTTATTATGCCAGTGTCATTGACAACAAAGAGAATGTAAAATTACTTTTGACAAATTCGTCAACTACCTGCTTCTCAACCAATTTGTGCATCGCAGCCACATCGCAGCAAAATGAAAATATTTTATAAATGGTGTCTGTTCTTTTCCATGATTTTTTTTATTATTTAAAGATTTTTCTTTTTTTGTTAGTTTATGGGGCAGCAAACGTTATAAACCCAGAACGCCAAATCTTAAAATACGCCACTGGTTACTTGCTAGTCTTCGAGGAGGGGGATTGTAATAGTTCTTTCAGTCCTTTTCCAGTCATTACAAAAGAAACTGCTCCTCAGATTATACTCAGTCTCAGTGGGGTCAGTAGGTTAGGAAAGCCACCTTGTCGTGGAAATAAAGTTATAAATTGTTGTTACGTTAATACTCATTTATTATTGAAGTACAAAAATTACCAATAAAATTAATTAAATTAAAAACTTTTTGTGTGATTTAATATATCTAATGTACCCACTTTCATTAAATGAATCGTAGATATAGTTAGTAGTTACATAATATAGTTCATTAGGTACTGGAGTGTTATAGTAAACAAAAGATCGGGTATAAACGTGTGTAGACATCGGCATTAACATCTTAAAATTTTTTACACTATAACAGTTTAAAAATAATTAGCTTAAAATTACTTTATAGACATAGGATTTGACATTAATAAATTAATTATACATTTTATGACATGCTTTTGAGGTGTAGGTACACAGCCGTTACGGACTTACGGCTGTTACATTAGATATTGACTAGAAAATAGAACAATACATTCTAAGGTAAGGTATTGGCTAATTATGTGAAAACATAGGTATATAAAGATGATAATTATTATGACTAGAGACTAGATTATATGACACTAGCGTACATACTTAATATAACATAACATTGCACAATGACGTTTCTGTGAACATAATAATAGGAAACTGAACTCAATTCGGTGACACTATGCTTTCCCTAAAATAGACCTTTTTTAATTATTTCAGTGATTTTAGATAATTGGATTAGATAGTAAATCCAATACATTGCCTTTCGCAGTTTATTTCATTTAATACTCATACGTTATTTTCGGCGGAAGGCAATTAAACAGTAGTTAGAAATTAATAGAAGTGAATGAAATATCTAAAATGTGCACTTAATACTCACAAAAATATAAATACAGTCGTACTCATATGTCATAAATACTACAGAAAAAATCATTTTCTTTTATTTGAACTTCATTCATTCTTTTTACACATTTATACTTAAGATAATACTTTTCACGTTCCATCAGCTAATGCTCTGGCTACTGATCTTAAAAGGCGACGCATTGATAAACAATAATTTAATATAAAATAGATCTTCTGTTTCTGTTCTATGCAAACGTGCGCGCGCTAGCTTACGAAAAATACGAAAAAACAGTTATTTTCGTTTAAATTACAAACTATAATTAATTTTGAAAAATCATATTGTCATTTTGAAGTGTGTGTTTAGAATCATCTACATAAAAAATTTAGAGGCTTTAATCGGTTCCATTTGTCCGTAAAAAGCAAATCTCTGTTTTAAAAGAGGTTTCTTTAATATTTTTTTGTTATAAAAGTTAACCAACCGTGTAATGCTATTGTCAAAATAAAGTCAGTGAATTGAAGATTACGGTTACCAAATATCACTTTCATATGTTTTGTAATTGCTTAGAAAAATTGAAATTCCCGACATCTAAATTTCCAATGCGTCGTCTTAAAGTAGCCATGGTCTTCCTAAGTTTCCACAATCGCACATGTTCCACAACATATGGGTAGTTACCAGGGCCGCACCGTGAGTTTAGGGGGCCCTGGGCTAATACTACTTAGGGGCCCACCTAATTACTCAAAGTGTAAGAAAAAAATAAGACAATAAAATATTTGATTTATATTATAATATATTATGCCTTAGTGTATTTTTGACTTTGACTTGACTTAGCTGGGGGCCCCTTGAATCCACGGGGCCCTGGGCTGAAGCCCAAAAAGCCATATGGTAGATCCGGCCCTGGTAGTTACATTTCGCCAGTTGTTTTCACTCATCTGCATTCCCGTAGCATTTAAACTTTCATTCATCACTTTATGCTTGCATTCAGTCATTCGTATCTTTTTATTGTGTTATGTTCTAAAATTTATCATTTTAAAAAATAAGTATTTACACTGGGCAATAAAATTAAATATTTCCTTTTGCGCTAAACCTTCCCCATTATTTTAATTTCTTACCCTGTCCTTGCGTATGTTTATTGTTCACGTATTTATATTTGTTCGTTGGCCTATATCTTTAAATTCCTTTACGCAGAAAATAAAGTATCTTCAAGAATATTATAAAGTAAAGATACAGAGCATATGATACAAAATGTACTGTTAAAAAATGATACAGACATTAAAATAAAAGAAAAACTTGGACAAGTAGGTACATTTTAAGCGAAGCCTGTTTCTAATACAAAGCGCTAGGTTCAGCAGTAATTAAAAATTAAAAATGGTCCTTAAACGAGGCGATCGATATTTGAATTCTCAATCGACTGCCATTCGTAATCGATATCAGTAGAGTCGGCGACGGAAAATACCGCGCCACCCTCGGTTCAGATGGTCGCCTTTTCGGGATTATTGGCATCACTAACTCGTCGGGAATGAGGAGCCCTGCGGAGAGTCCGTGGCTGGAGGTTCAAAGGCGGAAGATTAGGTCGTTCAATCCTTGTTGGCGACGATACTAGAGGCCTATTTCCGCGACGCAATGTATCCATTCCGTTCCTAAAATATTCCTCGGTCCTATCACTGTAGCTTTCTATCAGGGGAGCCGGATCTTCGTATTCAACGTTGAAGTGACGCGTTATAGTCAAGTCTTCTGGTGGTCCAAGTTTGTACAATGGCGGTTCCACACATTCATAGTGATGATCTTCGGTTTCATCGTGAGGGTATGTATCCGCTACGAAGTGACGCGTTCCCCTTGGAGTAAGAGCAGCCCAGAGCACTCGGGAATCCAAAGCGGCTCCACCATACAATGCATTTGACCCACCACTTTTTCCAGTACCGCTTTTGCATCCACCTCGAGCTCTAAATAAAAGTTTGCCATTAGTGCCGTAGATATCTATGTATTTTGTTACACTGACCACAGACTCGTATAAAATAAACACTTACTCTCGACATTTAAGTAAGAACAGAGCAAGAAGAGCTGCAATACAAAGCACGGCAATGCTGCAGGTGATTAGCACTAGAAACCAAGTGTCGTCACTGTTTGCTGGTTCTGTGAAGGTAATTAAATAATTTTATCAGACACAAAATATCTAAGTATTTATGGTGTTCGATTCTTAGTATAAGCAAATTAATTTTAACAAATTGACTAAGGTTTGTCATTTGATATCTGGGAAAAGCAATAGAGAATAGGCATATTACTTGTCGTGAATGATTGTTATCAGCCATTCACAACAGTCAATGGAAGTCTAAGAGAAGCATCGCACTTTGAAGAGTTAAGGTGGTGTATTGAGGCGCGGACATTTGGGAAACGTGTCTCTTGACTTTTAACGTATTTCGAAAATAAATAATTATTGTCAGTCCGTTCACTCATCAAAAGTCTGCCTGCCTGATCTTATATGTATTGATCAATTCAAATTGTTTTGCTTACCATGTCTCGGTAACTCATGATATTCTACTCCCGGGAAAAGCGAGTTATCCTCGTTGTTCTGATGAGGCGGACATTTGGATGCTCGACACGGTGGTGTGAGGTTGGCGGCATTGGCCAAAAAAGCCGGTAACGGTGGCGGTGGCATGTGCAGAATTGAATCCGGAGGCGGTCCGATGGACAGACATTCTGTCCCGCAAGTCATTCTGTATAACCCATAAATTAAATTAAATAACTTTCAGCATTCGATCCGGTACCGTTACATTGAAGATAGACATTAATTTATCGCATTCATGTACACATCATAATTATAATATAATAACATTTACCTAAAATAAATATAACGTAAAAATAGAAAAACCCCTAAAATATTTTATAATTTACAATAATATTATAAAGAGAGAGAGCGGATTTTGTAAGTTAGTTTATATTAGGAGGGTATCTCCCGAACCTAACCTACCTAATTGAAAAATTCACTATTAGAAAGGTACGTTATTCCAGATAGATATAGGCTATATATTGTATTAATGTCGATATATTATGTATTCAACCCGGGCGAAGCTAGGACGAACCGTTAGTATTTTATAATAGTTAGTAGACTAGACCGTTAGTATTTTATAATAGTTAGTAGACTAGACCGTTAGTATTTTATAATAGTTAGTAGACTAGACCGTTAGTATTTTATAATAGTTAGTAGACTAGACCGTTAGTTTTTTATAATAGTTAGTAGACTAGACCGTTAGTATTTTATAATAGTTAGTAGACTAGACCGTTAGTATTTTATAATAAACAATTCAGAAGATAAAGCCGTTTTAAATTTATTTTTTTAATTTGCAGACGCAGGATTGTCGCTTTTGCCTGATGGTTCACTTTTGCTTTAAATATCTCTAACTTTTAATATTTCTATTTGTAGAAGGCTTAAATAGGATACATTGTACCTACTTTGGGGTCATGAAGCCATGAAATATTATTTTAATTAAACTCTGAAAAAAAAATTATTCTAAAATGAATCTTCAGTCAACATTAAGTAAGTACCTAGTTATTGATATTACGCATTGAAATTGATAAATGGTTTCTTGTTATTATGTGAAAATTTTGCTTCTATCGATTAAATTTTAGTTAATTTTTTCATATTCATAAAATCAATAAGACAGTAAGTGGGTACTTTGAATGCCTAATATTGCGAGACACTTAAACCTTAGGAAATGTACGAAAAAACGTAGGAAAAAATCTTAAAAAAGACATCGTCTAAGTCATGAAAAGAGAATTAAGTAATTACTTGAAATTATATAGGAATAAAAAAATAAAAAATGTGTATCTGTAAAATGAGATGTATTAAACAATTAATCATCTTACATTACGTCCAGCGTCTTGGCACTTTAAAAAAAATAGTATCTATCGAACGAAACAAAACAATCGAGGACACTGTCAGCGAAAAATTAATTTTTCTTCCAATCAATTTGTAATCTATATTTGAGTATAGTGACATAACTATAAAAAATCAAGTGAACTAATAAAATGTGTTTAAAAAAAGTTTGTTTTTCAATATGCTAATAAAAAAATAATAAAATAACTCACTTTAATGGTTTTTCACAATTTTATTCACAAAATTAATGCACTTTACATCAGTTTCGTATTACACTTGTCGGAAGGATTGGTCCAGGGATGCAGGGCGCAGGCGCGGATCTCTACCAAGAATTCATCAGTCTATTTTTTGTTACTAAAGTTCCAGTAAGCTCTTCCATTGCTGCCTATGTAGTTAGTGTCCGGAGGTAAAGTGCTTCATACACAGAAATGGATCATAGAATCGCGTTTTCATGAGGGTGAGTAGTATTGCTGAGTATTGAGAATATTAACGGGCACATTATTGATTCACGCAAGCGCGGGTAGGGATGTCCCTACCTTTATAGTATAGGGTGTGAGTTAAGTATTTCGAGGTTAGGGTTGATTTTCTATTGTGATCCTTTTCATTTCTGTAACTTATGCGAGGGTAAAGAGTACAAATTGATGTTCGTTGCGTAAAATTAAAATACTGATCAAGTGTGTGTTCAGGCGCAGTTAAGGGTTCCGTAGTCGAGATGCACAATCAACAGCAAAAATAGGTTTGTATTTCTCAAAGAAACTGAAAAACAAAGTTATTTTTGCGTTCGTTTAGCGTGTAACCGAAAATATCCCATATCTCAAAAACTATATACTTATTCGCTAGTAACTAATTAATTTGTACTTATAGTTTCTTTTTCAAAGTAATTCCAATACTTATCTTTATTTTTTTTAGATTTTCCACTTTATGGTTGAAAAGTTAGAGGAGACGCTTTGCGACTTTAAAAGCGCTTATAAGTTCTCAGTATGGAAAAAATGAGTGATGAAAGACCGACGAAGAAAATCTAGAGTGCGAAAGTGAATGGCAGAGCAGAAGCCAAGGAAGACCAAGGATGACTTACGAAGATCAAATAATGTTTTTAAACTTTCACGACTTGTACACATCTTACAATATTTACTAACGGGTCTATGTCGCGTTTATACTTTAAGGCTAAACGTTGGGATAAAATAGGTAATCAGCCTTAAAGTATAAACGCGACATAGACCCGCTAGTAAATATTGTAAGAAGATCAAATAGTCAGTGTTAGCTGGCAATGTAAAAAGCACCCGTATACCTAAACGAAAATGTGTGAGGAGAATGACAAGATTCGAGGAGGCGAAAGAGCTATGTAAGGACGCGAAGGCACTCCGTCCAATCTGACTACCCCGTTAGGGACACAGCGTGAAGATATGTATGTATTGAACCTCACCAACCATCGATTCAATTTAAAAATTTGCAGAACTCCTATATCATGTTTGAAGACATATTTAAACTTTTGATAATACTCCACAAGCTTATATGTGCACTGGAATTATTTCTTTCGTACCTCAATTACATGTGCCACCCCTAATTTTTTTCGTAATTTGACTGCACTATTGAGTAGCAGTTCATAATGCAAAATTCGTCTATGTAGTGACAAGTAAAATAGCCGTAATATATGGACAGACGGACGGATGAGACTAAATTATATGGTTTGATATTTTACCACTAGGCTATGGTACCCTAAAAGCGCAGAATTTTATAAATGAATATCAGCAGAATTATTGCAAAACGTAGATGGCATTGATAATTTTAATATGAATTGTGATATTATACATATATATATATATTATTATCTTCTATCCTTCTATACTAAATTCAATATCGTAAAAAGAGAGAGCTGATTTTGTAAGTCTGATATGCGAGGGGTAATCTCCGGAACCATTGCACTTGTTTAAAAAATTCTTTCACCGTTTAAAAGGTATATTATTCCAGATGGACATCTGTACTATCTATGCTAATATTACAAAGAGGTAAGCTTTCTTTGTTTGTATGTAATGGATAAAGTCAAAAACTACTCAACCGATTTCAAATATTCTTTCGCCTATAGAAAGCTACGTTATCAGCGAGTAACATGGGCTGTGTTTTATTTAAAAAAAATTTCTACCCGTGCGAAGCCGGGACGAATCGCTAGTAGGCTATAAAACCATATTATGTATTCAACTCGGACAAAGTCGGAATGAGCCGCTAGTTATTATTAAAATGTTGAGTATTGAAATTATAACCATGAAGTATTTTTAATGAAACATTCCATTGCTTTTTTTTAAATGCATTTAACACCTTGTACCTACAAATGGAAAGGAAATAATTAAATATCGTCACGTCTTGGCTACTTCGTGGTGGGCAGATGGGGTCCAAAATTCTGCAATGATGTTAGAAACAGCAATTTCTGACTGTTCTCAGATCTTTAGGCGACATCATCAAGTCAGCCTGTCATCGATTCGGACATATCGAGATCGTGACTAGTAAATAATATAATGAGTTGCGCAGCCAAATGGCAAAAAGTGGAATTCATATATATTTTCATAAAAGGTGTGTGTCTCCCCTTATTTTTCAACTTTTTCAAATTAAAAAAAAAATTACGGTAAGTATTCCAACAAACAAATTAAAGCTCTTCGTTTAAAGCAAGTAAAAAACCTAACAATAATCGCACGGGCCGGACTTGCAAATATCTGACGTGACACGACCGTAAAAAGCTGGAAACCTGGCAACCAACTGGGGTTGGTTGGTTGGTGGTTGGTTGGTGGTTGGTTGGGGTTATTAAATTTGACAGTTATTGAAGTCGGTGCCAAATCAATGTTCGACAACGGAAAGTCTATTAGTTTAGTAGGCTTGGCACCGACTTTAATAACTGTCAAATTTAATTATATGGGTATTTGTATCGTATTTTAAGTTATTTTTGTACTTAAGTTTCGATCCGTAAGGGATAGTTATTTCATACTTTTCAGTGTTCTTTTTTGAAGTCGGTTTAATTTTTTTATAAAAGTTTTTTATTTCTCCCTTTTGAGTGACCTTGACCTAAATAAATATCTAGAGCAGGTCTACAATTAGTTAATTTTCTAATTCTGGAGCGCAATGTGTTAACTTGCATTCTATTGAGGAGAACAAACCGTGAGCTTTCACAATAAAGGATGCGAACAGATCGAACATGGGATATTATTGCCCACTATGGCCATTATCAATATACATACATACATACATATCCTCACGCTGTATCCCTAACGGGATAGTCAGACAGGACGGAGCGCCAAGCGTCGCGGTTCTTACATACTTCTTTCGCTTCCTCAAATCTCATCATTCTCCTCACACATTTTCGCCTAGGTATGCGAGAGCTTTTGACATTTCCGTCTGCTAACACTCTGGCTATTTGATCTTCATAAGTCAGCCTTGGTCTTCCTTGCCTTCTTTTACCACTCACTTTCGCTCTGTATATTTTCTTCGTCAGTCTTTCATCACTTATTCTTTCTATGTGCCCGAACCATCTAAGCATTCCTTTCGTCATTTTTACAATAACACTGTCGTGCGACCCTATCGTACTGCGTATCTTATCTCCTCATTGCTTATCCTGTCCGCAAGGGTGACACCGCACATCTTTCTAAGAGATCGCATTTCCACTGCATTTATCATACTTTCACTCGATTTCGGGCATATCCAGGCCTCACTACCGTACAATAAAGTTGGCACCAACACCGCATTGTGGATCGCCATTTTGGCAGTGTTAGATATATTCACACTATCTGCTAATGCGGACAGAGCACCATTCACTTTATTGCCAGCTGATGTCCGTCTCTCCACATCCAACTCACATCCTTCATCCCTCGAAAATGCACTCCCCAGATACACAATTACGTTTACTTATTCTAGACATTTTCCATTTACCCAAATCTCACTCCTTCCACAAATATCTTTCAGAAACAACTTTTATACGTTCAGTCAATACCTTGGTATAGACTTCACTCGCTATGTTGACCAAGCTGATGGCCCTGTAGCACGCGCAGTCCAAATGAGAACCTTTCCCTTTATAGAGAGGTACTATGACTGCGATGCGCCAGTCGTCTGGGACCTCCCCCTTCTGCAAACAAAGGTTGCAGAGTGCACAGAAGGCATCCCAGACCCTAGGACCACCATACTTGATCATCTCAGTAGTCACGTCATCAATTCCCGCAGCCTTTCCACATTTCAAACTTCTTATCACTTTCTCGATCTCTCTCATACTAATGACATCCTACAGTCCCTGACCCGAGTGTGGCAATTCATTAGAATCGCTCTCAGTATCAGAGTCCTTTTTTGTTGACCGAGTTTCTACATTTTTACTAATGTGCGCGACTCGGGAAGGTTACAGTTCAACGATACACAGTTCAACATGACATATTTTTATTTTTGTGAATACTAGCAGCCAAAACACTTAAGTTTTACAAGTATTTTGCAAATAATTATTTCATGAGCGACTTATAAGCTGATACAATTCCACTGACAGTGCGAGGTCGCCGTACTTACTATAGCCTACTGTTTTACTCGTGGTTACACTCAATGAGAAAGAAAGAAACACGAAAATTCAATTGACACATGGCGATAAGAGCGGCAACATATTATGGCTCCGTCGATTATGTTCTTGGTCCAAGGCTTAATCCAAGGAAGTTACATAATATAATGACATATGATCACAATTATAAGTTTGACTTTTTGCCGGGAACGCGAGAAGTGAGGTTGTCATTTTAATTAGATTTCTTATTTTTTACATTTTTGGAAGTTTCAAAGTACAAAAGTGATAGTATTTTGTGTTTTCAAGTTCTATATGAGTGAAAAGAATGGAGTAGGTCTAAATAAACATGTGTAGCTGAAGTTCTCGCGCTCTTCCAAGCAGTCCTTTATAACTTCAGTAAAGCCTACTATCACTTTACTGGAGGAGTTTTACGATAAGAAAAAACTAATTTATTTGTGATTCTACTGGATTCTACTTATTAATACGTGACATTGGGAAATCCGCTAAACTGCGCCACGACATTAAGAAATACAAAAAAAGTATAAGTTTGACATTGACTGTCTTTTTGATATTGGCAGTATGAACGTGTTTTATTTAACTTAATTTAAAAATGTATTAATAATACACATATTACATAATAAAGCTTTCTGCATTTCTTCTCCATATTGTAATCTATTATCAATGTTCGTCATTAAATATATCTTCACGCTGTATCCCTAACGGGGTAGTTAGAGAGGACGAGCTCCAAGGCTTGCGGTCTTTACATATCTCTTTCGCTTCTTCAAATCTCAGCATTCTTCTCACACATCTTCGCCTAGGTATGCGGGAGTTTTTGACATTTCCGTCGACTAACACTGTGGCTATCTTCTCTAACTCATTTTCGCTCTGTTTTTTTCGTCAGTCTTTCATCACTCATTCTTTCTATATGTCCGAACCATCTTAGCATTCCTCTCTTTATTTTTACAATGACATTGTCGTGGAACCCTGTCATAATGCGTATCTCGTCATTGCTTATTATAGTTATTAAGCAATGTATTATATTTATTAAACAATATATTATAGTTCTCGTCATTGCATTGTTATTTTGTACTTTTCAGTGTTTTTTTTAAGGCGATTTAATTTTTTCTTAAATTTTTTTTCTTATTTTCACTTAATATCGGGCATATCCAGGTGTCAAAACCGTACTATAAAGGTGGAACCAACATCGCATTGTGTATGGTCATTGTGGCTGAGTTAGATGTATTCACACTGCCTATATACTAATGCGGACAGAGCCCAATTAAATATATTGTCACAATTGTTGATGAATGGCAACACTGTAATTTTGAAAGTGTTGCTACTTAATAATAAATAGTGATTTAGTCAGTGAGTATTTTTGAATGTTAAAAGATGAGTCAGTCGAGAATTATTCGAGTTAGCGAAAGCATGTTTTTCATTATATGCCTAGATATCCTACGTTACACCCACATCGACATTCTAGAAGTAGCAAAATAATAATAACGTTACGTCTCAGAAGCGGGATCTACAGCCCATTATGAAGACACCGGATAAGAAGATGATGCAGAAAGTAGATAAAGAAACACGTCAGAGAAGGATCAAATGTTTCGAGATAAGTATATTACAGAGAGATGACATTGTTTTACTTCTGCCTGTCAACGTCGAGAGATTCAAAACACGCACAGTATAAACAGATTAATTACATTAATTATATTATTATTTGTGCTACACGAGTTTGATATTAAGTAACCAGTCTGAATTTGTGCACAATTCGACACTGAGTTACACGACTGGGTACAGGTTCGATACTGGGTAAGTACGGCCAGGTGCATTGGTCCCACGCCGTGAAACCTACTCGAACATGTGTACAGATTCATACCGACAGCGACGGTGATCAAGACTACTATGTATGTGGATTTTTAAACCCATGTAAAAATAAAGAAGCTAATTTGAAAACATGCGACATCTATGGATACAGGTTTCGACTATTAACCTTTTGAAATCTAACGAAAGAACAGAAAAAAGTTCGTTTTCAAATGTGGCTACAAATACACGAAAATCTTTAGACATACCTATGTCCCGTAGAATTATTTTTAATTCCTGTTTTTGTTGAGATTTAAATAGGTCGAAAGTGATTACTTTCGAGTTTGCCTGTTTACATTTCTGGACTTACTGTTAGACATTATAGTTAATAATATATTGTGTATTTACAATAACATTATGCCATCGGTAATAATTAAGAGCTCTCTGAATTTAATCCAATATAGTATCTTGTAACTAATTAATCTGTGATAATATAATCATTTTGATATGATTTGATTATGATTTATTATTGCTTTTACGCTGGCCTGCGCGAAAAAAAAAATTATTTAGATCGTAAAAGTTTGCCAAAAGTTTATTATTGTATCTAAGTTAATTGTGATAAGCTAATAAGAGATAAATAATGCGAGAGAAAAATGTTAATATAATGTTGATACTTCAAGCATATATAGATTACTTATGTTAACACCTAATATATTGAAATAATAATATGAATTGAAATGTAATATACAATCAGACAATGTTAAATCTAGTAAAAAACTTTACGAAACTAATTAATATTCACGATAAATGTAAAATAGTTCAATTAATCCTGTTTAAGTGCTTTACATAGACCATTTTTGATCTCGGTCTATGATGTAATAAATTAACCAAATGAAAACAAACATTACATAACCCGGCGGCCATAATGATGACGTCAACATGATGGCGTCTCCATTGATAAGGTGTCATGGCGGCTGTGTTGGCGCATAATGCGCAGGTCCACAGTTAAATAGCCATTGATGGTGTATGAGTCTGTTTACATTCCACGATCGAGTTTTTGTATCAGTTATGTAGTCGTTTATTCCTGAATTAAACCGCTAATTTTTAGTTAAATATTTTTGTCTTCCATTTTTAGGGTTCTGTACACTAATCGTGTCAACGGGAACCTATTATACTAAGCCGTCTGTCTGTCCGTCAGTCCATCCGTTCGTCCGTCGTCTATTTCGAATCGTAATAGGTAGCCCGTTGAAATTATCATTATATTTTTATAGCAAATATTAAAATAACATTTTTATTTTCATGAATATAATTTTGATTTTTTTTTGGCAATGCCATTGGGATACCTACACATATTTGTCTCTTTTGAATCAGACAGGGTTTTTTATATACTGTATACTACATGAATTTGTTTGACCTCCGGTTAATCACTATCTCACAAAAACAAAATTATTTACAAAGTAAATAGTAAAACCGTAAAAGTCTTATTGAAGTAAAATTCCATGTATCTTTATAGTAATTTTTAAAAATATCTGACAAGTATTTTAAAAAAAAACTAATTGGATATGACTGAATGCACTGAAGAATCGTACGACGTATGTTATAAAGTAGTCTCAAGACAGTCTCTTCAGACTGCGTGCAATAATATAGGCTGTATCAGATGCCGCCCTTGCCCGCAGTAGGACGGACGTTACGCGCTGGCTGGAAATAGCGAATAACGCAAACTTTCCAATTTCAAACAAATCGAACATTTATATACAATCTAAAATTGTTTTTCGTTGATATTTTCAAAAATATCCACAGAGATCGTTTTCAATCTATAAACTTTTCTATAAATATTTTTTTGTGATTTCAAGATATTGCACCGAAAGTTGGTAAGTATTTAAATTGTATACTTATTTAAGTTTTAGTAGACCGAGTTCATAAATTTAATTCTTGATTATAGGTAACTAGTATCCATAACGTTACGTTAGGAAAATAATATTATTAAGCAAACTGGAGATTGTCTCATTTGCATATTCGACGCGAAAGTCTAATAACAATTTCAAAAAGTTAAGACAGAAATTTGTATTCAATTTTGTGTTTTACATACAAAGTCGAAATTTGGCAAAGTGAGAGGTCTTGATAAGTTCATAGAAGAATTAAAGAAAGAGTAATTTGAGTATTCAAACTAGACTTAACCATTTCCCTTATCTACGAAAGTACTGGACCTGAAATGTTAAAAATTTCAGGGAATATTAAACCCTACGCTATCATACTCGGAAAAAATATGAAAAAATACTCGGTAAATTAACAACATCGTTATGAACGGTGAGGTGAAATGCAAACATTTTATAAACGCTACATCATTTATTTGAATATGTTTAAAAAAATTTATTTCACTTTGAAAATTCTTTTTTCAAATTGAATTTTAAAAATTTACTGCGCATGAACAAAAAATGGTATTTTAGTCATATAGAAGCAAAGACAGCAACATTCACTTTTCACTGTAGCAACTTTTAATGCAGTCTGGTAGTGTTACGTAAATTTTTTATATTATATTATATACATCCGAAATTAATTTGCTAATTTATGGAAAATTGAAGTTTACTCAGGATTTTTTTCGTATAATGTTTGTTTAAAAAGTTTTTGTTCAACATTAGATGTCACTAATAATAATTAGAAACTACTGTATAAACGTAAATAAAAAATATCTTTTTCACGCTTTTCAGTTAAACTCGATGTTGCTGACTTTCATAGAAAGGAGAATAAACTGAAACCACCAAACAAATCGTTGTAATTTCATAAATATAACAATTTATTTAAATATACCACCATTTTTATCTATGGATTGCAAAATGTAATATATTAAAATAACGAATATTTAACGATTGTAAAACGAAATGTTTTATCACGAATTATTTTTTTCTACTACTTTTCGTATTCTACTGGTTTTATAGATCTACGGAAATTAAGTTTAGTTACATAAATAGATCGTACGGAACTCTCTTTTCGCGAGATAAAGTTGCACATGACCTATGTTATAAAAATAATTACTATCGAGCGTAATCTCAAAATAGATAACAGAGGCATTTAGAGTAAAGACATTTCTAATATTAGAAGCTAGTGCCTGAAAAAAGACGTGTGCGTTTGGGGGACCCCCGTCAGAAATGAAGTTCCATAGCTGCAGTTAGAATTTCTCAAAACTTAACCGCAATAATTAGACAATAAATGGCTTTCTCCAACTGTTTAAACATCTGGTTTGCATCAATTATTCAATAATTGGTGCAAGCGAGATGTATTATCCTTAATTCGAGTTTTAATAGTTGGTGCAAGCCACCCTTAAACTCAGGTATGATGTAAAACAAAAACATAGCGCCACGCGAAGCGCGGGTCCCGCCCCACGTAACGTTTTTTCGTTATGTGACGATTTCTACCAACTCAAACTTTCCAATAACTACTTCAGAATAGTATTTTAAAATATAATTATAATACGAATTACATACCATTAAGCTCTGGTGATCATTTTTGCTCTATAGCCCGGGTCAGAGAATAATATATAGGCCGCTTTTGTAATCTATCGTTAAACGTTTTTATCGTTACGTTTTTACCGTCCGCAATGCAGTAGATAAGCAAAATGCTTCTCTATAGTGTGACGAAAAAAGACGCTTTTTCGACGTCCACTGGAGGGAAATTTAAAATCATCTTCATACAACTGCATACATTTTGCTTCCCTATTGTACCGTGGACGGTAAAATGGTGGCGATAAAAACGTTCAACGGTAATTTATAAAAGCGGCCATAGTGTTCCCAGCTTGTCGTAAAAGGCGACTAAGGGGCTTTCGGCAGAGTTATTTCGTTTTGATAGCCGATATCGTGCGATATTTGGCTGTCGCATGCTGACTGTAAGTTAGATAATAAGCTTGCGGGGTCGCTTCCGATCGGAGTAGGGGCTCCAATAGTCCATCCATGCGACCCCGAGGGGAGGACGACTGTGGTGTGATGTGATCCACACTGTTGTGGCACTGCGAGGATGCTGAGTGGGCTCTGTAACGGCCCTCTATCACTGCTTCAAAATATCGCGAGAGGGGCTCCGGTGCCTTCCGTATGAGATTTTGGCGCCCTAAGAGTCCTCGACGGTGCGCCGAAAACGTCCATGGCATAGTTTTAATGGGTAAAAGCCCCCATGCAATCTAGTCTCCTAGGCCTAGTAACCTAGCCGAGTACTTGTGTTACATGTTTAAATTTCCTTAAAAAATACCTAAGTATAATCCCATTCTGTGAATAAAAACAGATTAAGGTTGAATACATATATATCCTTACGCTGCATTTATAACGGTTATATACTTCTTTCCTTTCAAATCTCATGATTCTTCTCACATCTTTTCAAGGTTATTATAATAATTTGAGTTTGCAAAATCAAGAACATTGTTAATAAACATGTTTAAGTGTACTTTGTAAGCGATTATGAAAAATTATTGCGATTATAATATATATTGTATGCATAAATAATAAGAAAGTTTTGGAAGATAAAAAGTTTTTTTTAATTTAATACGCTCGTAGCCGTTTTATTTCATAGTAATATTAGCAGACCCGACAGACGTTGTTCTGCCAGAAATAAAAAAAAACTAGAACTCGGTTGCAGTGCCACCTACCGGATCCAATTGTGAATCTAAACCATCCAGGATCCCACTCAAATACAGACAAAAAAATTCATCAAAAGCCGTCCAGCCTTTTAGGAGAAGTTCAGTGTTCAGTACATACACACATACATAAGAATTATGTAAATGAAGATTAAGTAGAGATATGGCAGGTAAAATATTTATTTCATTGAATTAATCATACTTCGATTAAAGATAGGTACTCCCTATTATGGGCGGACAGACTTGATTTAATTATAAGGGTTTCGAAGGAACCGAAAAAGAGATTTATTAAGATTCAACCTGATCCGATTAGCTCTAATTCGATATTGTAGATCATTATTACCAAGAATTTTGAATTAAAATACTTTCTTTATGTCTATGGTTCCTTTTACGCTTTTTAGCAGCTACTTTCTATAATAAGTAGGTCGCACAATAAGACCTCCTCTCATAAAAGTCTTGTACTAGTTAATTTTCTTACGCTTACGCAAGTTAGTTCACTTCTTAAATTACTCAATATACACATTGTATAAATTCAGATGCTTTGCATTTGTATAAATTCAGTACTTTGATTAAAATCCTTTCATATGATGAACGTTTATAGTTTAACTATTTTCCGCTCAAGGTCTTGAACTAATTAATCGACAAGTATTTCGCCCTCAACGAAGCGTCCTTATGCGATTCCAGAGATCAGACTCGGTCAGATTGTTGGAACTCAGCTATATGAAGAGTAGCATAAAAAATCTCGTGCAGCTGACTAATTCTTTGATTCTGTTTTAGTTCTATCCCCGCTCAATTTAGAAACTAAAATGTTATGAACTGAGTTATATAGACGTTAATAAGCAACTCCGCATAGCGTAATCCACTAATTCAGCAGCCAAACTAAGTCAATGCGTCTGTAAATACATAATCTTACGCACGAAATCTTGCGGTTGCGGTTCTTGTTTACATCAGAGTAAGAAGTAATTTCAATGTTTGTAAAACGATTTCACGTCTTACGAAGCGTAGCGTTATGTGCTACAACCTACGACTACGAGTCTACGAGCTACGCGTCTTGCGTACCGCGTACATCGAGTTTGTTTTTGATTAGCCGATTTGGAATTTGTGTTAATAAGACTGTCTACATGATAATTTGTCATTATATAATTTTTCAAACGAATATAACGAATTTGCTTTTATAAATTTTTTTGTCTTCTCACACATATGCCATCTTCAAAACATTAACTTTAATTTCAGAGGTTAGTTTTGAGGGTTTGAATAGAAAAGTAAAATATATATATAAAGATCACCTGTAGTAGTGGTATAAAATGAAATATCTTTAAATAGCGACTTAAAAAATGTATGGTATACCTACATTATGTGCTAATTTTTTTTAATAATGTTTAAAAAAACACTCAAAAATTGCTGTAGCAATGATATCAGAAAAATTTGAAGAAATCATAACCATTGAGAATTAAATGTAAATCATAGAGAAATTATCAGGATTACATTACAAGGTCTACGACAAATTTGTATTGCTGCTGGTAGCGAGTATTCAACAAACAGGACTTGCTCTTGGTCAGTTTTTAGGATTCTGCTCTTCAAAAAGGTAACGGAACCTTAATTCATTTATGGTTGCGTGCGTCTATACGTCTGTCACGGTCGATTATCTCAGAAACTATACAACATAGAAACCTGAGATTCGACGAAATAACCCTTGTTACCCATATACTTTGCACTTATTAACACTTTAATACATCCATAAAAAAATTAAAGAAGTATTTGAACTAGAATTGATTATTCCCTCACTTTACCTCCGAAATATACTGTCTCTAAAGTTTTCATTATTTCGGAGAATGTAAAGCTTTACCTAAATATTAGAGGAAAAATGTTATAAAAGTTTTTTTTGTCTATAAAGATCCGCACAAATTTAATTTCAAATCTACTAATACTCTGTGCGTCAGTCGTATTCCTTTTTAATCAATTTTCAATTACGAGTATATTTCGTTCGATCTAGTCTCAATGTAAGATAGATAGTAGAGATAATAGGTCAATGTAGTGGAGCAACAATTGAATATGAATATTTGTACTGAACTCATTTGGTTGTGACACGTTTGTGATATTACTGTCACCGTAATATTACCGCAAGAAGATCAACAAAGGAATAAATCGTATGTAAAAAAATAAGTCATATTTACAGAACATTTCATTTCTTGTCAGTAAAACTCAGGCTCTATTCGTTAGCTTCAGTCACGTCAAATATGGCGGTTATATAGGCGGTATTCGTTTGTTTATGTACTTAACCTCGCGTGGTGAATTCACCTGTGGGACTCCATGAATATGAGATTTATGTACCATCGAAATGACACTGAGGGCCGCGTCTCTAGAGCTCGTTCAATATCATTTAATGATTTATAAGTAGGTATGTATATTAACTTTCTTAGTGGATTCAAATATTTGCATTTTGTTCCAGAATTGAAAAAAATGGAACATGAATTTTGCGTTTATCCGTCTGTCACTCTTTTCAGAGATTATGTAACATAAACAATCGAAATAAATAGGCGTACGTAGTAAAAAGTATACCAAAAACGGAAACGAACTTCAAAAGTTTAGACTTAAAGGGGTTTATTTTAAGACATACATGTCTTCATATTTTATCTCTAAAATTAGTAGATTAGGGTCAAACTGGGCAAGGTTAAATTAGAATTTTTAAAAAAATTTTGGAGTCATGGTGTGGGATATGGATTGAAAGCTCTACATATAACAAACTGAAAAATAAACTACACGTTACTGTCTATTGTTTCTTTTTTAAATTATTGCTCAAAACTATCCTCTCAGCCGAATATCCCCTAAAGTGTTGCTTAGAAAAATCTGAAACAATCGTAAATATTTAGAACGAGGCGAAGAAAAAAAAAACGAGCTTGTACGCACGTAAGAAGTTATACTTCTTTGGTGTGATTAGAAAATTAAAACTGGCCGCTTGAAATGAATGAAATTAAAACTATGTATAAAAAAATAAACTCTCTTGCTGACTTAGTGTTGTGTTAGAATCTAACACGACACTAAGTCAGCAAGAGAGTTTATTTTCTTTATACATAGTTTTAATTTCATTCATTTCAAGCGGCCAGTTGAAATTACACTCTGATCTGTTTCACCTAATGCCCCAAAAGAAGTTTATCTTCATCTTCAATTATGATTGATACTTTTTTATACGAAAAGAAAGCTCTGTTACAAGTCTATGACAGTTTCTCTTGCGGTTGGCGGCAACAAAGAACAAATATGACAAGACGGAAGATTAAGTACGACATGTTTTTGGCAAGTTTTTGAGATAATTATTTATATGTATGTTACTGATGTATTTCAGACCTAGTTTAACATTAACATAACTCTAAAGCTCTAAACAATAGGTGAGAACTACGCTTCAAAGTCTGACTTTATTTCGCTTTGATGTCCTGTCCACCTCAAATAAGAAATCCCGTAAAGATATGTGTGTGATAATATATGTATGTATTAATTCAATGCAGTATACTCAATATAAAATCCAATTCACTAAAACATATTGTGATAAGTTTCAGCCGACTCAATAATTTTGTGTACAAAATACTATAACAAAAGAAGTCGGCATGTTGAAAAAATTAATTTTCGTATTATTGTAAATGTGATCAAATAAAACAGATTCTTTTGATCTAAAGACGGAAAGTTAGCTCGAGTGACGACGAGGTTTTGATTTAAAGGTGACAGGTCAATAAGGTTGGTATTTACTTACGTTCTTATGAAGCGATTTGCAATTTTAGGGTTCAATAACCCAAACGGAAAAACTCTTATAAAAAAAATCATGTAACCAGAGATAGTACAATGTAGACACTTGAAAGAAGGATGTTCATTGTGCGTGCACCTTATAATATCATATTAAAATGTAAGAATTAATTAGATTAATTAATGAATAATAATGTCTCTTAAACTCATTTGACTTGGAAACTACTATACCTTTTTATAATTAATCAATTAATTTTTATAATTAAGTCTCAAATAAATTGCCTTAATTACATAGGAAAATCGTGTAAAATCCTAAGTAAGTAAATTTTCGGAAACTAATTTCACAAATTCACTGTTTTATAAATATAGGTAATATAAAATATTGCTCAAAATGATCACTTATTGTGCAATTTTAAAGGAGTTACTTTCCTTGAACCATCTAGTTGTGAAATGACCTCCCTGTCGAGGTTTTACCAAATAAAACAATATTAAAAAGCGCATAGGACTTTTTGGCGGGAACGGGAGAAGTGAGGTTGTCATTTTATTTAGATTCCCTATTTTTTAAATTTTTAGGAGTTTTAAAGTACAATAGTGATAGTATATTGTGTTTTAAAGTTCTGCGTAAGTGACAAGAATGGAGGAGATCTACATAAACATGTGTAGCTGAAGTTTTCGCGCTCTTCCAAGAAGTCCTTTATAACTTCAGTAAAGCCTATTATCACTTTAATGGAGAAGTTTTATGATAAGAAAGAACTAATTTACTTGTGATTCTACATGGATTCTAGTTATTCCGTGTCTGTATACTAGTTTGTGTTAATGCGTGACATTGGAAATGCGCTAATCATCTACTGAATTGTTTTCTCGCTTTACTTGACTTTGGCAATGTACTCACGTACGGTGCCATTTAAAAATTAAAAAAAAAATTAAAAAAACCCGCTTAAAAAGGTTCTTACAGGCAGGGTCGGCCTAAACCATCTAGGCGTCCCGGACGTGTCATGCATTTGGCGCCCTTTTATATTTCATGTTTTAATTTAGTTGTAATAATTGTAATATTTTATATTGTAAATTATATTTCATTTTCATTTTGCATATTTTCATAGCCTAATGTCGTATGGCCTTTTGCTGTGGGGATCAGCTGCGCATATTAACTCCATTTTTATTTTATAAAAAAGAACTATACGTACCGTACCATCAACAGCATGAATGCACGAGAATCACTAAGAGATCGTTTTAAAGACATTGATGTATTCACTTTGCCGTCTTCATCCACAAACATCTGTGAAATTATTATGTGTACGAGGAATAATATAGATCTGTTTATAAAGAAAGGTGATATTGGTGGTATCTAAACCTGAGGTCGTGATAAATTAGTTATTCCAAAATTTAAATTACATAAGTCTAATGATTCATTTTTGGGTAACTGCATTCGTTTTTATAATAAAGTTCCTCAAGATGTCACTCAATTAACAGAAAATAGATTTAGATTAGTAATCAAACGTACATTGATTAAACAATCATACTATAAAATAAACGATTTCGTTGAAGATAAAACATTAGTCTGGAAATGATCTTCTCTGCACATGCATTTACTGGCTCTCTGAATATTGTATGTTAATAAACGTTTTGTAAAATGATGTAAAAAAATAATACTTGACTGAGTTTCTTGTCGGTTCTTCTCAGTGTCCAGGTTTTCTCTTTGAACCGAACTAAAGTAGATTTGACGTTCAAAGTACATTGTAATTGGGTTTACTTCAATAAATAGATTTAACTTTGACTTTGAATTTAAAATACTTATTTTGAATTTGGTACCATATTTTTTTTAATTAGAAAGAAGAGAGGAGAGTATAATACAAGGGGCTATTGAGCCCCTTGTATTATACTCTCAAATGACAAAATGACAACTCGTATTACAAGTTGTCATTTGTCACCTGTCGCTCAGAGTGTCTCTTTCTTTCTACATTAGTTAGTGATGGAAACGACAAGTGACAAAACGACAAGTCGTGTTAGACATGCTAAATACTCATAATCACTCATATGAATTTAATTTTTCTTTAGATCGATAGAGATCGCGCGCCTACACCCTCTAGACTCGCGCTCAGGCTCGAGGCTGCCGCCCGGGTCTGATTACAGGGTCAGCAACGCGCAAGTGATTCCTCTGGTATTGCACGCATCCATAGGCTACGGTAAACGCTTACCATCAGGCGGGCTATAAACTTTATGTCACAGTTGTGATATAAAAAAAATTGACTAAACTAGTAAAAACTCATGTAAATAATGGTCTAGCAATACGCCACCTTCTGATTCCACTTTGCCTTCTATAAATCCGAACACTTATTACTAGATGTGGCACCAATATGTTATTTTGTTGCATTTACGCTTTAAAGGTATAGACGTAAAATTATATGTCTTTATATTATATAATCTATGTAGGTACATCACTATTTATATGGACTCAACGAACTACGGTAACTAGAATAGGAAATAGGAAACTAGGTTGATGAACAAAAAAGTTAAAAAGTTAACTAACCTTTCTGGAATTGAACATGTTTGACTTGCGTAATATTAAATTTCTATTCAACTCAGGTTTTGAAGTTCATGTCTGTCTTTGGTTGTTACTATTACAACCGACTGATGGCCACCGAAATAAATCCATAAGTGCTCTTATTTTTCGTTCTTCTTTTTGAAACGGAACACTAATAGCGAAGCGCGAGGCTCCTCTCCAAATAGAAGTCTTGGATCCGTCCGTTGGAGCATCAGTTTATTATAATCCGATATAATTAAATCTATGTCGTCACAGAAGGAGTCTGCGAGTTCTCATTCAACCTCGTGATTTGTCTGAGTGTAAATTAGTTCGAAAGTACAATTTGTAATTCTGATGGACTGAACGCGATGAGAGTTGACGAAATTAATGAACACTTCAACAAACTCGTTTAATGGAATGGTACTGAATAAAGGATTATTTTAAAGCTCTTTTGTAGAACCAAATTGAGTATAACTAATAAATTTAGGTAATAGTAAATTAAATAGCGTTATGTCTTGTATATATTTCTATTTATTTTTGTTAGTCAAAAATGGTATTAAAATTTCTTTTTAGAAGTATTTTATTAGTTTATAGTTTATTTTATTTGTAAAGGGAAACCAAGTATAAAAAATAGGCATTTATTTAAACCGTTATATACTTACAGTAAACAAAAAAAAATTTTTTTCAATTATGTGCATATCATTTACATTAAAAATTTTAAAATGAACTGACAGTAACCTTATACAATCTTAACACTCATCGTTAGAGTTCGTTTTCCGAAGTAAATATTAATATTTATTTAGTTATACACTTATTATATTGAAGGAAATATTTATACACAAGGAAAAATTATAAGATACCATAAGGTACTCCTTTATCACGTCTTCTCTGTTGCGAGTGGTAGCACTAAAAGCTATGAACAATAAATTCTGTGCTATGCAGTGCAGAAAATTAAACTTTACTTCTTCGATCACAAATAAAGAAATAGATTTACAATCTCCTATAAAATTTAAACAAATTATTGTCCGAATTGACGTATATATTTTTAATATCGTATAGTATTATCGGCAATATTGTGTTAACCTAAAGTAGACCTTACTGTCAAACCAAAAGGTTGTAAACGCTCGTAAACGATTCTTCCATGACATTGAAACGAAGTTTGTTAAATAAAATATTTAAAATGCAATCTTACGTCTCGTGCATAAAGTATAATTCAAATAATCTATTAGCGTTGCGATTTATGTCATTTTGATTTGTTACGTAAAAGTGACAAGGATACGACATAGTCAGGCAATATTTAAAAATATGATTACGAATTTAATACAAAAAAGCTATGTAACGTTATTACTATAATGAAATAATGAACACGTAAATAATACTATTTATTTACTAACCGAAAATAAGAACTCGCGTCTTTTTTTTGTGTTCTAGATGTGTTGTTTTTGCAATTTTTGAAGGAGTACTTTGACATGTTCGCTGTTAGCGTTTTCGAATACTATTAAAACAGAAGTGCACTCAAATACTCATTTGAGTGCACATTTGGTTCGGATATTTTTGGAGCGTTGATTGTGTATCTAGTTTTTTATTTGTGATCGAAGCTTTACATTTATTTGTTTTCCTTCATTTTCTTCACAGAGAAACCCAACTAATTAATTTACTCCAATAATTAATTAATCAGTTGTTTATAATGTAACACCTAACCGCAATTTTGAAATGTTCAATTTTCAAACCATACTTTTTAAATATTTATTTACCTTGTTCATAATATTCTTATGATTTTTTATCATAAACTTAATAACTGTGGTTTGCATATTGGAACAGATATGATACCTAGGCGAAAATGCGTGAGGAAAATGATGAGATTCGAAGAGATGAAAGAAGTGTACGTAAGGCCAAGGACCGCGGAGCTTATTAGCGCTCCGTCCTCTCTGACTACCCCGTTACCCGATGTATCCATCGTAAAGATACGTATGTATGTATGAGTTTTAGTGAATAAACTCGATAACTAAAGTCAGCCTAGCATCGCCTTTTCAATTTTTTTATTGCGTGTATTTGGGAATAATCAATAAATATTCTGACATTATGTTCGTATCATTTCATTAAATTAAATTCTTCAGTATGACCCAGGCTACAATCCAATTAAGAAAAGTTGATTTTCGAAATTGACCACAATAAGAAGCGAACCCAGAATCTGGCTTGGAAATGGGTCATTTTCTTAATTTCTGCGCGTCTATTTGAATTATACAACTCAAAATATAATGTGCAAGAATAAACAGTACAAGCGCTGAAGTATTCATTAATAATACGATTTTTAACTTTAATTAATTTAGCCAGATTTAAATTCTTGTAAATGTATATCTACGCTAAAAGATTAATTTATTAACAGAGTTGGCAAGACAGAAAATTTAATGTAGAGTTTATTAACAGGAAGGTATTAATTAGCAAATATCAGCAAATTAAGCAAAGTGTTGATTATGCATTGCACATTTAAATGTACGTACACGATGACCTCCGTGGCGCAACGGCTTAGCGCGTCGGAAAGTAAACGGGGGTTGCGGGTTCTCGATTCCCGTCCCGAGTCTGGGTGTTTATGTATAATATGTATATATTTACAAAAGAAAAGTATATAAATAGTATATCAGTTGTCTAGTACCCATAACACAAGCGCTATGCAGCTTACTTTGGGACTAGATGGCGCTGTGTGAAATGTCTGAGTATATTATTTAAAATGTTAAATGTTATTTACGGTGATTTACGTTAATGAAGATTAAAGACGTAATTTAAAATAATGATCGTACGTATCCACTAATATTTATCAGTAAAAAATGTATATAATAATGTAGCGGTCCTGTCCCGACTTCTCCTGGAATAGGTACAGTGGTTCTGGAGATTACCTTTCACACACCTAGGAAATCCGCAATCTCTATTAATATTAGTATAGATAATCTGTTAAAACTGCACGACGTTTATTATTTGCTCTCCTTGTGAACATATAACAAATGAATTAAACTATATTACCCTATAGGTACATAAAATGAATCTTTACTCGACAAGAACTTTATAATTAGAAAGAAAGAAAAGAAAAAGAAATAAAGAACATATAATTTTTTTTTTCATTTGGAATCTTATAATTTTTATTGATATAAATCAGTACATACATATCTTAACGTTAATATTTACAAACTTAAAACTAAACATTATCTTAAATAATAGATTTCCTCAGAGTTGCCGCTTAGAAAGCTGTCGCAGCTTAAGGTGCCGCGGCCAGCACTGCCAAGAACTTGAAGCGGCGTAAGCATGCGATTCTCTCTGAGAGTTTCATATTTACGCCTTTTGCAGTCGAAACTTTGGGACCCAGAGTCTTGAAGTCCATCGACTGGTTTCCGATATTTGTAAGAGACTGGTCGAGGCTTGTGGTGACCATCGAGCTGGCAGTTTCTTCAGCCAACGATTAGTTTGACTATTCAAAGAGGTAAATGCTGCCAGTCTGCTGGGCACCCTAAGCAACGATACCTTTCTAAGCGGAAACTTTGAGGAAGTCTATTATTATTCTAATGTCAATAAAAATTATAAGATTTCAAATAAATGTTTATATGATGTACCTGATTTTCCAAAAACCTTTCTTAGTTAATCTTTTTCCAGTTATTGATATGTAAGTGAGTACTTAATTTGAAATATATGATTTTCGATGGCTTTTAAGCGATTCATACTAAACCGACATGCAAACAAATATTTTTCTGTCGCATACACTTCATGAAGGATAAATATTCTAAAGTTTTAAAACTAAAACATTATATTTGATGGCTTGATGAGATTTATAGTTTCGACGTGTCGTAGATATAGATAGTAATACTTAATGTCCAAATAAACACAGGTTGTTCAATAAATTATTAAATTCGAATTATCTTCTGCTATCGATACACGTAGAATAATTTTAACTAGTGACTTGCGCTGGCATCGCTCAAGAATTGCTTTTTGTACCTACCATCTGTTATCGTCGTAAATAAATAACAAAATTTGCATAAAAACATCATAAGTGGAACCTATTTAAGTATTTTACAGGCGCAACTTAGCTAGGGCAGCTCATAGACATGAGCTTTTAGTCACGGGTCAGGGTCACAATAAAATGTACCTACACTGTTTTAAATTATAGACTAAGCAAGACAACTGTGAAATCTCATTCAATTGTAGTATAGTAAGTAGTTTTAGAGTGGTTCGTGTGTTATTATCACTTTTGTTGTAATCGTTTCTTTTTTTCAATGTAGAGACACGGGTCTTTTACTGTTTTATTATATGTATGTTTAGAATAGAAGGATTACATATTATATTAGGTATGACACACTAATATTAAGTAACAGGCAACAATGCAATGCGACCCTCCTAATTCAATTTTTTTTTAATATAAATACGTACTAAATTTTTCAGTAAAAAAATGTACAACTTACATTATATATATTACTTTTATCATTTCATTTAAAAGACTCGTTTGTCAAATGTCTGACCCAAATAGGTTCGAATGCGCAAAAGGAAGCCTAAACAAGTGTGATTTGGAACAACTGTGGAATAGAACTCGGTACGAAATAAAAAATTGTCCATTAGGGTCATGTTTTGTACCAGTTAGCATCGAGCGGAAGGGACATTGAGTTGATTGATGATTCCTATGACAGATTCACGTCTCTGCCGGCTATTCTGTGACGTCACTGTGACCTTGATAATGAGAATGTGGTTTGGAAACGGATTTGTATTGTGTGCTTACAAACAAATGCCATTTGATATTTTTATTAATAAAAACTGTGAGTGAAATTCACAGAGATGTTTTGCAGAGTTGTTTTTATCAAATCCTATTGCCAATGCCAATAAAAAATTATAGTATAGACTTAAATGTATGGGAAAATATTAGTCTTGTTTCTTTCAAATATACAAATAGTACTGAAATTACTTATATTAGTAACTTCAATAAATTTCACTTGCACGCAACGGGCAGTGCGAATTTTGTATTCTGCGAAGTACGAATGCTATGGAACTGATAAAATCAATGTTTTGATAACTATTTGACATCTTAGGTATTTATTTATCAATGAAGCGATGTACCTATTACCATAAGCCAAAATAGAAAATCTGAAAAAGCCAAAATCTAAGATTGTTATTGTTCTCTATATCTAGCGAAAATATAGGCATATTGCCTTTCAAAGCTCAAGGTTGTTTGAGACATCATGAGCACGCAACTTGTATCTTTCTAGAGGTTTACATACTATTGGAGTTTCGTTTTTCTTCGCACGGAGACCTGATTACGAAACATCAATATTTCTATAGACTAAACCTGAATGTGTTATAAGTACATATCTATATAAAATATTCTAAATTATGGCGAAAATTGCATTGAAATCTACTTAGAAGATTGGAAGCTATAAACGAATACTATACTATGTATTTAGAAAAGAGATGATATGTATAAAGATACAATGATATGCAATGGACAATTTAATTGTGATCTGCTGACTGCCTGGCAACTCAGCGCCGCTGATATATTACAAACGTCAAAATTAAAAATTTTGAAAAACCCCGTGATGGGTGGAAACGTTGTAATCGAAAAGGATTAAATAAAATTTTTGAAAAACTTCCAACTTGAAGGAAGTAAGTAACGAAAGATAATAAAAAAATGCAAAGCAAAGAGAATCAATCCGGTCGTTGAGGTTGCCATTGCCATCTCTGTTCTCAATTTCAATTAAAATATAGCAGTATAGAAAAGCTATTGTTTAGATAGTATAGAGGCATCAATTTAGAATTTACGTACTCAATGCAACATCAATTAGTCAGAAATTCATAAAATTGCAAAATTTGAGTTCATTTCGGGGCAGGGAATGACAACCCCCGACGAATATTCTCGGGTTTGGATTTTTTTTATTATCTTTCGTTAGTTACTTCCTATAAGTCGGGGGTTTTTCAAAAATTTTATTTAATCCTTTTTCGAATCCAACGTTTACACCCGTCGTGGGTTGTTTCAAAATTTTTAATTTTGTTTTTTATTTTAAACTTTTTAGACAATTGCTACGTTACTGTCTATTTGTCTGTCCTTCTGTATGTTTGGTGTCTTACGAAATATTATACCCCTACAATTTAACCCCGTACTGCTCCATTTTATGTTTTTTTTATTGGGCCCCCGTGAGGCTGACACATTGTGCCAACACCGTTTTGTTGAGAGTGATGTTTAGAATTGCGATATCTTATTCGTAAATGTTCCTAGGTATTATTTGATTTTAATAAAAAAAGAAGAGTTACGACGTTTCCGACAATGTTTATCTGCTATATCGTCAGTCTTGACAGTTCATACAAAGAAGAAATTTTTTTATTGCAGCGCCCTCTGGCGAATTAAAACTATAACACCTATCTATAAACCATCGCCGATGAATCGTTAACCTTTTACAGAAAACTGTATCTAAATCGGTCAAACCGTTTTGGAGATAAATGGGAACATTTGTTTTTGCACACAAACAACCTCTCACCATAAACGCATACATCTTCTCCGTTTCGTCTTGGTTAAAAACAATTTCTTTGTTTTATACATTGTACCTGGACGACCAAGCTTTACTCGGTGTTTTATAAAAAAAGAAATAATAAAATTCTGACCATTTTATAGAATTTGAACTTTGAATTTCAGCGTGGTAGACATACGCGTTGGCCACTATTCTATTGAGAAAATAAATTCTGTTGCGAAATTAGAAGAGTTTAGAAGTTTTAAGTGTGTGAAAACAGAGAAAAAACGAATTTTCCCAGAATTGAGATCTAACTAGATCAATTTCTCGCCATCTTAAATCCCTATATTGTAAATTTCATGGAAATCGTTAGAGCCGTTTTCAAGAATTCAATTACAAATGTACAAATATTGCTGGTATAATACTATTTTACAATACTATTCTTCTAACTAACATAGTATCTTCAATTAAAGGAAACCCATGAAATTTAACATTCAATTCACTGTTTAGATAAATGAGTAATAGACTTTTCTCAGGGACTTTTAGTCATAGACTTTATAAATAACTCCAGAGCCAGACGCCTCGTCCGAGCAGCAACAGTGAGCTAAATCAGATAACCTGAATCACCTGTACATACGCCACACATTTATTATCAGACAAAGTGATCAGTCGCTACTTCGTTAGAAATCAGCACCCACACATCTACATTTTATTTGATTTTATTTGCCTCACTCCGCCTGATTTTTAGTACAGGACAGGCTGTCTGATGTGATGAAGTCTGTGTTTTTATAATTATTTTTCATTTTATTTCCTTATTATAGTAACAACGTGATATGTTATTAATGGGTACTTGTTGCAAACTGAATTTAGACATATTCTTTCAAAATATTAAAAAAAAAAACAAAAAAGGTCTGACCACATTGCAGGATTCGAACCCGCACACTTCGTTGTGTTAGACCTACACTCAGCCACTGTGCTATTGAAAAGGTATACTCTACTGCGAAATTAAAAAAGTTTATAAGTTTTAAGTATGTGAAAGACGGAGAAAACGATTTTTCCCAAAGTTGAGACCTAGCTAGATCAATTTTTCGCTCTCCTCAACCCCTATATTCTAAATTTCATTGAAATTGCTAGAGCCGTTTTTGAGAAAGCAATATCAAATATATACATGCATATATTTATATTCAGATACCAATATTGCTCGTTTATTATAATAGTGGTTATGTATGTAATGTACTGCTACTTTATGGAATTAATATTCCTTAAAGTAACGGGAAGTATATTAAAATTACTTCGACAGAATTTAAGCGTTTTGCAAACAAACATACGTTAGGTTTTATAAGTGTTTAAACTATTAGATAATGTATGAATTTACTGGCACAATATTTATGTATATGTCCGTTATAACATAAACTACATGACTGGTTTGAATAAATGTATGTTATTTTCTTTTAGTTGGCACGAGGCTTAGCCATTCTGTTCAATAATAACATATTTTTTAACAAAGCTTTTTGTCAGATTTCCGTTTGAGAACTTTTCTTTGTGCTCCACAGGATTTTAGTCTGGACTAGGACGGACGTGTATTGTTAAGAACTTTTATATTATTACATAAAATATGTAAATATGAAAATCATTATACAATACGAAAATATTTTTATGGACAACTGAGTGACATTCAAAAATACATTGGCTATAGCTGTAGGTGACTTCTCGACCGTATAATACTTATTAAATGGATGGTACAGTACATGGTTGTGAAGGGTTCACGTAAATAAGACTTCATCCCAATCTTATTGAATGCAAATGAATCCTGCCCGTTAGACAGCAGTGACGAGTGCTAATGTAAATTACATTAATGCTTGCTCAGAAGGTCTATTTACTCTTGCCCTCAGGCTACTCTTGGCTTGAAAATGTCCTAGTAAGAAAGGGTAATCTAAACTACATCAGTACGCATTATAATTGAGGAAGCAAATCACTTTGTGTTGATTAGGATGTCAACAACGTAAGAACGGAGTTCCTTTCTGCATTGAGGCGTTGAAAGGCAGAAAGGAGATGGTGGAACTAAATCGTGCAATTCAAACGCACACCTTCCAAAATATATCTGCGAAGTTGTACTGGAAGGATATGTGACGGCAGGATGGTATAATATATTTCTCTATGAGTCTATTGAACATATCATTTCCTATCAATCTTTTGGAATGACGGTCTATAGAGTCCGCATTCAAATGATAATTACCAGAACCAATGATAGAAGAAAACAAAGAATCAGTGATGTTCTGATTGCAGGAAATTCTCGGACAAAAAATGCTGGAATTTATTCTGGACTAAATGAATACTATGGACCCCTTTCTGAGTCAATTTTTTCAACAGCAGCCTGTATTACAAAAATTGGAGCTTCTGTGTATAATTTCAAATTTCTAAACCTAGCTGTTTGGCTTACTTTTTTCTTTTATAGGTACCTACATAACTACATAGAGAAAAAGAAAATTGTGATAAATTCCTAAAATCTTTAACTATTTCCGCTCAAACTTTGAGCTTTGAGCGGAAAATAGCTAAAGATTTTAGGAATTTATCACATAAAATGGATTTCCGCAAAGTAACACCTGAGTCTATACAATATCAAAAAGAAAATTATTAGTTTTCAGGTATTTTGTAAAACACCACAATTTGACAGTATGATGCACTAATATCAACCATATTCTCTATGCAAATCATTTTACGATTCACCCAGCTTTTAGGGTGTCTAAAATATTAGTACATAAAAATTAAGTGTAGTTATCTGAATTGCATAAGACTTGTAAGTTATGCTCATGACTTCATTGAATCGCACTTTTCTGGAATAATTACTTTATTACTACTATTTTAATATTCAACTTCATTCACGCAGTCTTCGCTCAGTGGTCCATCGTATAGCTACGTAAACCATACCTAAACCAATGAAAGAACAGAGAGCATTATTGGTGCGTGAAGTGTGTTTTTACGTTATGCCCAGAGCATGATGTAGAGACGCGTTTATTACATCTTGGAATATCAATAAACTCGTATTCAATTGCTCTTATACTCTGCCCTACTTTTCGTCGATAACATAAAATATGATTGTTACGAAATAGATCATTGGCGTCTCACGAAATACACCATAAATACGAAATATCTAGATACTTCGTGACCTGATCAATTTACTACGACATTTATACGAGAAAGTTAGCATCAGATATACTCAATTAAAACTTAACCGAGATGGAGGTTGAAGTTTGATCTCTACAACATTCGATAAATATCGCGAGTATTTTGTACTTAAATTCTAAACTGTGTTACTATCATAAAGTTTCTAAGCCATATGTACACAATTAATACTTTTAATGTATTCTCAACAACAAGAAGTGTTAAGTATGAACAAAACAAAGTTCGTGTCTATCGTAGTGCTTATCTGAAAAGGACGTGTACCGCTTAATCAAGTTATTTCTGAACTTCTGCCATTAATATTAATGAAAGAAAATAATTATGAAAACTTTTAATTACTTACTATTTTTCAAGTGCCTTAAATCTTAAGAAAATCAACTAAACTTATTAATGAAATATAAATGCAAATTACTGGATTTGTATAGACTAAAACTTTATTGGGATTAGCTTTTAAATTATTGTTTTAAGAATTTGTTTCAAATTAGTTTAATTCCGTAAATATACATTTAGATTTGTAACTGTATAAATATTTGTGTTTTGAATTAAGACAGAGTTAGTGTTCCATATCATTATACTTATATAAAATTTCGGTGTGCATGTGTTCGTAATTCTTCTCCTCCTAATTTGTACTTATATTTGAAATTTTTTGTACTCACGGGGTCACTTGCGTGGTTCTCAACAGTAGTTGGACCTCGTAGGTAGTTCTTCGCGGGCGAAGTCACAGGCAACGGCTATATAATGATGAAATAATATATGTAATGTGCCAGCTAAAATGATTTATAAAAAATTGTAAGTACTTGCTGCCAAAACATAATGCAACTATCGCTTTTATTCCAGTTATTGCTCCTAGAGCCTGACAGAACAATTTACATTGATTGAAAATAAATATCAATTTGACATTTTAAACTCATTTATGAACATCGATACATTCACACAATGCGAAATTAAAATAAATAAATGAATAAAATGAGTTACGCAATCCCAAAAATTTCTGCTCGAAATTAACAGTTGACTGTACACGTGTTATAATTCATGTGTTCATGTCTTTGGTATGGAATAGAAAGTGTAAGTCGTAGTAGAAATCAGAAATTTCGATCACTACAAGTGCTCGAATGAGATAGAAACAGAGATTTCCTTTGTATCGAGTTTATTAAAAATGTATATAAATCGAAAAGACAGTAAAGACGGCTGCAAAATGACATCCTAAAGCTGTCAATGTATTTATACTAAAAGGCGAACGAATTGGTAAACGAACAAGTAAATATGGCAAAGTATTTTGAGATGTCGTAAAGCCCGTAGGGAATGAAGGACCCAATCAATGATCAGCAACTATTGTGATTCTTTTTCCATCACTCAACCCTTTTGATACTGCGTCTATTTTATTGTTGAATACAGTAAAGGGTACAAACGGAAGGGTTTTTGTAAGGTTTTTTTGTGATCGGGTGTAAACCTAGGCACAATTTAGCCTGATAGAAAGCGATGATAGCGCTGAAATAATTTTTTTTTGTTCTAACACCAAAAACTAACATTACAGCCATTATTGACATCTTATGTTATCGAAATATGAACAACTTTAGTTATGATTCAATATGTTTGTTACAATGTTTATTTTTGCTACCGTGTTTCTTAAAATTTTTTTAAGACATTATATATCGGGTTCCATACTCATTTTGGAATACGAATTAAATTTCCGAAAAAAACTTGTTAAAACTTCCAGAAACTATTCTAACATCTTCAATGTTTAGACCAATCAATCAGACAGACAGATAATTGAGGACAGTAAAAAAAAATTATCGTGAAGAACAATAAATTTTAAGAAAGATAGCGTTTTTTTTCTGATTTTCAATGGCGAACCTAACTTAAAAAATTCGCGAAAGTCAAAAAAACAATTTTTCGCTAATAAAACAAAAAGTTGAACTTGTATCCAAAAAACTTAAATTGGAAAGTTGTAGGTGATAAAATTATCTTTCGATTGATGTCCTGTGAAATATCGATTTTTGCCTTATACCATACCATAGAGTCGGTCCCTCATGTCCGAGGATCGTGATCAGCATCGGGGTTGCATCTGGAGTGGATAATTTGCCTCCACCGGTTTCTGTCCATTGTGTCTCTTACAACTGCGTAAAATTTTGCGGACGACGAGTATTTTATTTGATCGATCCATCTCGTGAACGACCGTGCGATCTTTTGCCTTCAGTGTTTCCAACCACTATCAGTTTTTCAAAATTTCCATTGCCCCTGCGCACCGTGTGGCTGAAATACGAAAGCATGCGTTGTTGGCAGATTGTGGACAAACGAGTCTTTATTCGGAACTGTGTCAAAATCAATGCATTGGTGTGTTTCGCAGTCCACGGTATTTTTAACATTCGTCTACAGCACCATATCTCGAAAGCATCAATCCTTTGTCTTTCTCGAGCCAGGATTGTCCACGTTTCTACTCCGTATAGGAAGATAGGAAACACCAGTGCTCGGATCAGTCTGATCTTGATTTTGATACTAATTCATCTTTTCTTCCAGATGCTGTGTAAGCGGGTCATAGCATCCTTTGCCATTCCAATTTGCCTTTTTATCTTGAAGATACAGCTGCCGTCGTAACAGATTTGGGAGCCCAGGTATATGTAGTGGTCGACGATATTAATGCCAGGAATACTGCAGGTGGAATTTGTTAGTATTCCGGCTCGATGCACTATCATCATTTTAGTTTTCGCTCTTTTCACTGCGAGACCTATGTTGCCACTTTCTAGTTCGAGTCTTTGTAATAGTTCGCTCATATCCTCCATGGATGTTGCCAGAAGAACGGTGCCGTCGGCATATCGGAGACTTGATAATCTCTTTCTACCTATAGGGAAGCCATTCTCCCAATATTCGATGGTTTTTCGAATAATATATTCTCCATAAATGTTAAAGAGTACAGGGGATAGGATGCAACCCTGTCTCACTCCTTTTTTTGTTTGAAACATATTGGAGCACTTAATACCTATTCTGATGAAAGAACGGTTTTCAGTATACAGACTGAATTAAAGCAACGAGGAGTTCTGGAGCTCCCGGTTCGAGTAGCACCTCCCACAATTTGTCCCATTGGACGCAGTCAAGAGCTTTTGTATAGTCAATAAAACATAGAATCACAGGGTTGTTGAATTCTCTCCTCTTCTCGATGATTTGGCAAACGTTTAGTATTTGTTCCCGCGTTCCCTTGCCTTTAACGAAACCTGCCTGCTCTTCGGGAATCTGCCGACTTTTTTTTGCCTTGTACATGGAGAAAAATTGAGAGTTTGTTATCATTTTAATTGTAAGTACCTATTATCTAAACGTTTTGTGTCACGGTACTTATGTTCAAATTTTTTTCAGATAATAAAAGAATAAGCATTAAAGAGATGTGCCATATTCCAGAGCTATTTTAAAATCGGTGTAAATATTTTCGATATTATTAAATATATCCATCATATTGTATAATGTCTATTACGTAATAATATCGATAATCCAATCTCTCAGAAATATACCTGTACATCATCCTCACGGACAAAATAAGCAAAAGATAATGAAGAAGTATGTTATATGGTAGGGTTGAATGAAAGTGTTATTGTAAAAATGACGAAAATAATGCTCTCGGTCACATAAAAAGGTCGAGTATTGAAAGATTGACTAAGAAAATCTAAGTGCGTGGTAGCTGAAGCCAAAGAAGACCATGGGTGGCCTATAGAGATCAAATAGTCAGTGCTAGCTAACGGAAATGTTAAAAGCAAACTCATACCTCAGCGAAAGCGTGCGCGCATATACTAATAACATTTGATGAGGTGTAAGTGGTATGATATGGATCGCGATGCACTCCGTGTCTACTTCGTTAGGGATATAGCATGGGATATGTAGGTATATAAATATTTACTATTAATTTTCTATGTGAAAATTCGTTTAGTACTTTCTAAATTTTAACGTATATTTTGCACTTATTTTATTTTTATTTCAATTTTAGGATGGATGCTTATAAGATTTATTTATAGATATACAATTATTTAACAGATTCCAAAAGTATTATTTCTGTAAAAAGCTTCAAAAAATTCTTCAAACTTTCTACATTACTCATATTTTCTAAGTGCGATATATCATAAGCAACTTGCCTCGTAAAAGAATCGAATAGGTCAATTCAAACAAAACTTTTATTTCACACGAAAGTAAGTAGTGTGAGTTGCGTTAGCGTTACTGTTACGTGATATTAATATTTTCTAATAAAAAGAACTGTATATGAATATTTGTTAACGTTTCAAACCTCTTTAAACTTTTGGGCGAGGTTTTCTGGGTCATTAATAAACCTAAAACAATAAAAAGAAAAAATCTGTTGCGTAAGTAATTTGGGCACATCCCGTCCTCACACGAGTAGTCTGAGAACGAGTCTACATAATTGTTTTGGATTCGCTACTATATTTAAAATTCTGAAGTTTTAAGTTAATTCAATATCAAGCAATCTTCTATCTATCTATCCATTCTATATCTATAAATATACAAAACAAAATCGCTATTTCTGTCTATTTGTGCGTTTAGTTCTTTTAAACTACGCAATAGATTGTAATGCGGTTTTATCATCATTTAGAGAATGTTATCCCTATATGACATAAATAAAATATATATATAAATAAAAACTAATGTTTCTTGTGTATGTTTGTTCTCGATGCGTTTCTAATAAACCATTCATCCGATTCTGATGATATTTTGGTGTGGTGTATGCCCGCGAAGGTTTCTGATAATAAAAACTACGCGAACGAAAGCGCGAGTGATAGCTAATGTTAAATTTTCTTTATATTATCTGTCTTACACGTGCGCAGATCACGCGGAAACTACTCGACAAATGTATTACAGTTTTATTTTTTTCTTAGTTTCTTGTCAGTTCTTCTCGGTGCGCAGGTTTTCTTTCAAACCGAAAGTAGATTTGACGTTCAAAACATCATGCAATTGGATTTAATTTAATAAATTGTTTTGACCTTGACTTTGGAACGAGATGAAGTCGTGGGCAAAAGCTAGCTGTTCTATAAATAACTTAATTTATGTCATTATTTATCGTATGTGGAATGCCAGGGAAGTATAGGTCACGGACATACCCAATGGGATTGCGTGAGTAGTTCAAATGTTTACCCTTACCAGTATTTTTACAGAAGCTACAGTTGACAGAAAACCAGACAAAAAAATAAATGCTATCTACATAAATAATAATAAGATGAGCACTGAAAAGTAATTTTAAAAATAAATACAACAATACAATAAATACAATTCACAAAATGTATTATAAACATGTAGATCTATATATATACATACATACATACATATCTTCATGCTGTACCCCTAACGGGGTAGTCGGAGAGGACGGAGCGCCAAGCGTCGCGGTTCTTACATATTTCTTTCGCTTCCTCAAATCTCATCATTCTCCTCACACATTTTCGCCTAGGTATGCGAGAGTTTTTGACATTTCCGTCTGCTATGACTCTGGCTATTTGATCTTCATAAGTCAGCCTTGGTCTTCCTTGCCTTCTTTTACCACTCACTTTCGCTCTGTATATTTTCTTCGTCAGTCTTTCATCACTCATTCTTTCTATGTGCCCGAACCATCTAAGCATTCCTTTCTTCACTTTTACAATAACACTGTCGTGTGACCTTATCATACTGCGTATCTCCTCATTGCTTATCCTGTCCGCAAGGGTATATGTATCTATATATATGTACCTATATATATGTACCTATATATATGTACCTATATTATGTCGTAAATATGCATAGTGTTTATCTGTAAATAACAAATGGCAACACTATTATTTTGAGGGTGTTACTACTTAATAATAATATGGTATTTTTGAATATCAAAAAATAAGTCAGTCGGGAAATACACGAGCTAGTGAAACCACGCTTTTAATTATATCTTAATATATCCTACATTTTCATCTATGTCAACACTCTATAAGAGCGAATAGCTTTCAAATAGTTGTAGGTGAATTGTAACAAATAAAATAAAAATAATATCAGGTCCAATTCGAGGTGCTAGAAAGTATCGAACAAAACCATATCTTGTCGCATTGTTGAGAAATCCCTCAGATACGCTTGTATCAGATACGCTTAGTTGGAGTGTATAGAGGTCTTAGGATACTTAAGTTTGCCAGTCTCCTTTTGAAAATAATTAAAATAAATAATAAATAACGTACCTAAAAGAGCCTTCAATGATTTTAAATATTTTAGTTACCTCGCCTTATATTTAGGATTCCGCACCTCGAAAGGAAAGTCGAAGTCGAAGTCGACTATAATATCACTCACGTGCGTCCATCTGTCTGTTTATCACAGCCGTTATTCTTTGAACTCATACGAGGTATTTATTACTTTACCTGTGTATTTCGCACTAGTTAAAATTATGAAATATTGACATGGAATATATAAAAATTAAATCCGGCAATATCGATGTTCAAACTCGATTTGAACATCCCTCCTTATTTTCGAAAGTACTGAACACGGAAATTTTAAAAAGTCAGAGAATATAAATCTCACTTGAAGTTAATATGACAAAAAAGAATAACGGAAATCTATGTTTCTGTATAATCTAGGTGTTTCTATTCTAGGTGTAGTGTCTCCAACTTTTAATGAATTTTACAAATTCTAAAATATTTTTATACCTATGTTATTTGTATACCTCTCTGACTACCCTGTTGGGGATATAGCGTGAAGACATGTATGTATGTCTAATATTATGGTACAGAACCCTCTGCGTGCCAGTCATATTTGTACTTAACCAAATTGAGGAAAAGTAAAGTACAGACTAATTTGTTTGAATAGAAAAGACCTTGAAGGGATAATAGAAAAACTTTGGGAAACAAATCACATTACTAAAATGTCGCCGTGTATTTGTTACAAGGAATAAAAGTTTAAAACTGAAACTTGATTGAGTATTCAATAAAAACTTATAAATAAAATGAAATATGTAATTGTAATTTGTTGAATTCCTTGTTAGAGTCGGAGGCCTGTATATATTTTTTCTTACTTATGGTCTCTAATTCCGGCAATGAATTAAATAATTACAGTTATCTCATCCTTGTTTTATTCCAGTTATTTCAATCTTGTTTACAAGTTTTTTTAAATATGTAGTGAGGTTTCAATTCTATAACTTCATTTTTATTTAGGTTTTTTAAATATAAGTATAATTTTACAATACATTTGACAAATTCTTATAATTTTTAGCTGTCTTCCGGCTGAAATTCCAAAACTACTAATCGACAAGTGTTTTGCGTTTCACTTCTTAACGAAGCATCCTCAGGATATTCCAGAGATCAGACTCGGTCAGCTAACCAGTACCGAATGGAACCGATTCAGTGGTGGCTAGCTGACTGATGCTCGATTTCACCAACGCTATCTAAGTCGTCACATAACTATGTACCACCTAAATCAAAAGGACCCCCTGTTTCTTAGGTAATATTCGTTTTCGCTAATCTAACAGTTCCCTATAGTAGTGTCAGACAGTTATGCGACGTTTTATTGTTTCCAGTGACTATTCATTTCAAAAAGTTTATCATTAAAACTGATATTATTGTTTTACTTCTAAGTTTCTACATAATATACAAATTATTCTCCATATTGTTAAAAACTAACATACTAAACTGTCATAGAGTTATGGGTTTGAAAATAGAGTTTCTAAATTTAAGGGATCCTTTAACTAAATTATAGAAGTTCCTAACGTTTCGAGAAACGCAAAATAAACATTAGCAGTCTCCTATCCTTTAGGTTTGCGCTAAGTATTAGGAGATTTTGGTGAAATTGGGTCTGATAAAGTTATAAGAATTCATCGCATGAAATGTATTTCCGCGAAATTACATCTGAATCTATACATTATATTACAATCTCATTCCATGTGTTACAATTTTTAAAATGACCTTCAAACTCTTGAATTTGTTACAAATCGTGATGGGCTCCCAAAAATTTTTCTTAAATTTTCGACTACGTTGTTTTACAAACTCCATATAGAAGTTTTGAAAAAACAACCTTGCCTGTGTTACGCGCGTAATTGATGATACCTCGGACGTCGATATCGATGTAGTGACGTCTGTAAGGCTGAGATTACCGTATATCACACATTCATAGATACATACCTACGTATCTAAAATCATAATCTTCATTTTGCTTTACCGTAGTCAAGAAAAAACATATTTCACCGTTCCCCAGTAGTGCGATTCTCTAACGCAAATTAGTCAAATTCACTTCTGAATCCGCGGTGAGATTGTCAACTGTGGTATTCTCTGAAGTCGACAGATATACTAGCGCCGCGCACCGCTTCAATGGGTGCGGCGGCGAGTCGTACTATCGTAAATACATTTTTTGACGTTTCGCTAAATATAATAATCTAATCTAAATAAGACAAGTTTTTAATAACGCAATTATCTCTGGAGAAGTTAAAATATACAAAGACGAAATATCGACTGAGATGTTTACTCTTAAAGCAAGCAATCTCTGACAAACTCGCGTCCAAGATCGTTTCACTTCGCTCCTAGTATGTTTGGTTCCATTATTTGAAGCTCAAGTGAGTTTGAATGCGAAGTAGGGTGAATTTTCGAGCGAGTCTCGCTTGGGCGATTCGAGTTTTTAGAGAATTGCATGGCAGGCCAGATTTATAATAATACTTTAAGCTCAAAATTTGCAAGTGACAACTTTAAATGAATGTTTTTTTAACAAATTTTTTCTTGAGTTAGAATATAAAAATCATCTTAATTAAAATAAGTTTAATGTTATATATCATCATTTGGTTTCAGAGTCTAAGATCTCTTTTATCTTATCGAGGGTGTCTTTCGAGGCGATCAAGAATTTCAAGCGATATTCGTTATTAAACGGCATCGACCTGTAATTTTTTTTTAGTGAAAAGAAACAAAAAATCTCTTACGGACGCCTACCAGCCCATAATGATAGGACGTGACCTCCACGTCGCCTATAAGCCTAGGCAGAACCTTTTCTGCATTTCTTCATAAAGACCCTACCTTTCATACACCTGTGCCAGTCGTATTCGCTTCACAGTATCCGTGATACTAAATGTTTTCGAGTCACAGCATTCTCCCTTTCCTGTGCCTTACAGTACAGTCGATCATTTCGAAAAATGGCGAATTCGGGGTGTCCATCTCATCGTAGTAGGAGTATCTTTTGGTAGCCGCCTTTCCGATACAAAAGAGGTATAACACACACCCTTTGACCTCTGAGTGCTTGTATTAAGCAGTGGTCCATTTCGGCGTTCTCTTTACTATGCCACTTCTTTAGATTGCCAATCAATTCTCTTGTCCATGACCCTCATCCTTCGTGTGGCCATTACAAAACTTGCGAGCTGTCAAAAATACTTATCTGTTACGTGTACATATTCTAGTTATCTAGTCTGAAAGTGTTTATAAACAAATCGATAGGTATCTACTTATCATCTTATCATCTGATAGACTTATTTGAATTGTAGCATGTTAAGTACAGTGTGATACTGACATTGAAATAAAAACGTCGTAGTTATAAAATGCATTTTCCTCTACTTTGAAATTTATATTGAAATAGACATTGTAGTTCGAAGAGGCCAGTAATAAAATCAGTCACTTCATAGACAAGCTTAAGACTTGAAACAGAAAGTTGTCATTGTCTGCTATGTATTTGCACAAATGTAAATACATTTTATAATATATGCACTTGTTCAGTATAGCAGTCAGGAATCAGATACTCTGTCTAAGCGATATCAAAAAAAAGAATAAAGTATATAAACAATACCGAATTGCGATGTAAAGTAGTGGTAAGTGAAAGTGACAATTGTAAAAAGAATTTCGAAAGGAAAAATAATGAAATATTACGTTTTATCGGCAAGTACAAAATTAACAATAGGTACAAAATAATATAGGTACGGTATCGACATGCATCGACATTTTTTCCTGTGGTAACTATGTGAGAAGTCGTAATCGTCTAATAATGACAGAATACTTTAGTTTACTTAGAAATTCGTAAAATTACTAGTCTCGTGCTAAGTGGACTGTGGTTAATACATATGAGGATGGGTGATCTATGTAGCTAGGCCTCTAATATAATTGCTATCATGGTGGTCTGAAAGAAATGGAAAAATGTAATATCATATTACATTTTTCCATTTCGTATTACTATTACTAATATGTATTCCATTGTATATTACTAATATGTATTAGCTGATGTCGGTTGTAAAAATTTGATGAGGGTCAGGATTAATCGTCAGCAACTTGTGTAGACCAAGACCTGGTAACTTGTTACCATTTGGTTTCAATTTGCCATCCGTAAACCTTAATAAAATCTTAACAAAAAAAAAAATTTTTGCGCCCTTGATAATGTATGTAAGTAAAAATGTACATTAAAAAATGTGAGCCACTCTATTACAGTCTACCACAAAAACAAAACCTGGCGTAGGTATCTATTACCATTTACGTCCACATGTACGACAGTAAGAGCACTGATCAATAACTTACATAATGCATACAGCTTGTAATATACAATGACATCGAAGACACCAGAGTCCGACTGACATCACAGTCTGTACGTTCCGTTCATATTATAATATTCTATTGAATAAAAGACGCATTAGAGTAATGGTCACAACTTGTAATGGGTTTTTACTGAGAAGGAACTTGATGATTCAAATAACGTTCCATATATAAAATAATTTAAAATGTACGAATAAGTATGTACGTTATACGTAACGTATTCTTGTTCAAAGGTCCACTGTATACGTACAGTGGACCTTTGAAACCTAAAATGCAATTAGGTGAAAATTTAATATAAGCGTTATATCGCAGTAATCTTAACATTTACAGCGGGTCTGTCACTAATTGATTGTCATCTCTCGACCTATTGCGGCGTCCAACAGGGAGCAAAATAACGTCTTCTTGCCGGTGGATGCCCTTACTACTATCATAAAAATTAATGAGTTCCTGGACTTTACCCTACGTAGAAATAATATGGGAATTACACCGTCCGCAAAGTCCAAAGATCTGGTAAGGCTTACCAAACAGTGTACTAGCAAATAGTATTGACTCTGTTAGCAGGAATAATTGTTTGAACAGGTAGCATATTATATTCCACTAACTATACAATGTACATACATCAATTACACGTGATATTGTCAGTCAGTCAAATATATAATTAATAGCGTAACGATATACTCCGTTACATAAATCTTTTATACACACTATATACAGGCGAATTTGAACATGCGCATGTAAGAGCTTAAAAAGGCAATATGTAAGAGATGTATGCAATCAAAGCCGACACAGAGGAGGTGAACGAGAGTATGCTTCCTGTATGTTCTTTGGTTGTTTCGATATGTCAAGCTGTAATAAAAAAATAAAATAAGTAATTATTTTTAACTGAGAAATTTACTTTTGATATAAAATAAATTCCGCAGAGTTCTTATATAGTTAAAGGCGTTAGAAAAGAAATAGTCAGTAATCCTCTTTTTGGTTTCACTCCAGTTAGATAAAGTGATAGATTCTTCTCACAAATTAATCCATTCTAAATGAAGTAAAACATTTCAAATTAAAAAAAATTACTCAATAATAATTAAATTATTGCGAATAACGATACTATGTTTTAGTGTTCCGTTCATATTGGAACAAACACTTCTCGAATTACCTTGGTGTCTATTTATGTGTCTGTCTGTTTGTCGTAGTCTTTTTTCTCGGAAATTATTACCCGACTTCAAAAAAGGAGGAGGTTCTTAATTCGTCTGCATGTATTTTTATATATATATTCGGGCAGAACTTCTTTGCTTATGAACCGATTTTAATGATTCTTTTTTCGTTGTATTCAGTGTAGCTCCATGTTACACTAGTAATGGAGCTCGAACTTCAAAGATACACGAAATAATCACAGTTGCTTATAAGCTTTATTTATATTGCTGACTCCTTCGGATAATTCTCTTGTATATCATTCCGTTCTAAAATTAGAATTGTTAGTTGTAGACCTAGCCTAGATATTTATAGTATTCAGGCCAAGGTCACTCAAAAAAGAGAAATAAAAAACTTTTAAGAAATAATTAAACCGACTTCAAAAATGGAAACACGGAAAAGTACAAAATGTACCTTTACTAATAAAACCTGTGTAATTAAATCTGACAGTTACCTAAGTCCATCTTACTCGATAATCTTGCCGCCAAACATCAGAGCTTGCGCTGTTATGTACCGGTGTGGAGGGTAACATAGCCAGTGGATTTGTGACACGAGAAGCTTAAACAAAAAGTTAAAAAAATATTCGAAGATATCGCGTATAAGAAAAGAAAATTCTTTAAACCACAAATTCAAAAATGTATAAATATGTATAATATTATTTAAGTTTATGTTTCTCATGTCTTCGAAAAGACGTAACAAAATTGCTGTCCCCTCAACTTCTTCAAATGTGTCAATCAGTAAACTTTAAAAAAAGCAGGATCATTGAAAAGGAAAATTATCGGGATTGTATAACAATTTATATAGCAATAGATTGTATAGCAAGTAACCACTAGCACACAACGTTACAATTTATAAATAACTTGCTTTTTAAGTTTTACTTGCTTTTTAAATTTTATGTTATATCGTCAAAACATAACAAATCCTGTAAGTTTTTCTTGGAGATTTAAATAAGAAAAAATTCTAATATACTGAACTTATTTACTGAACTTATGCATATGTATGTAAACAAAAATAAAATATTGTTCGTTGCTAAGCGCAAAACTTGAGAACGGCTACGATTTGGGCAATTTTTTATATGTTTGTAGTAGTCCGTGTAAGATTTTTATGGAAAGAAAAATTGAAAAAGTTGCCCGGAAAATTGGAAAATCGAGGAAAACTCAAAACCATTATAATTTACGAATAATAATGTAATAACTACTGAACTACAGCTGATCTACGTGTGGCCAGCCACAGCTGGGTTTATATACCAGTCTATAGGAGTAAAATACCTACCTACCGTCGTCTTTCATGTTCATAATATTAAGACTTCGTTAAAAACTTGTAAAATGAGCTTCACATAACTCCCACGTGATTTTCTGTGTAATCATAAAATGTTGTCAGTGCTCCAGTCGTCGTCAAAGAATTTTTACTTTTTAGCAATAAAAAATATTCAACAGAGTAATTCGCGGTGGATATCAAATCGCGTGGCTCGTTACCTGCACAATAGTAGACCTCGCCTTAATAGTCTTGTTTTACGTTTTCTCAAACGTTATTTATTCGCTCGTTACGACGGCGTTGGGAGTGGAATATAAAAACGGAGATAATTTAAGTAATAATCGTTAAACTTTTTGTTTCGTTACAATATTTACATCTGCACGAGGACGTGTAACGAACCTACATCAGAATTCATTTTGGGTGGGTTTGAGCTTTGAATAATGCAAAAATAGCAAAGGTTGGTGTCAGATAACAAAGTCATAATTACGTATTAGTTAAAATATAAAAGATTTTAAGGGATTCCGCGCAATTTTTGTGAGCTCAGTCTGAGCCGGTAAGATACTAATACCTACACAGCCTACATTAACGAAAAGCGTTGACAGGTGTACTGATTTGCGCTAGACGTCCCATTTCTCATGTGTTTTTGAATACATCACGCTTCGTCGTTGATCAGCACATTAAATATCTTGATTTTATGTGAAACGATCGCCATGAACACTTTTAAAAGCGACGAAATCTGTTGCTGTGTTTTATAGTTACCCTACAGACAGACGTGAACTTCGATAGTTTAATTTTGACGTTTGTGGGTTAGTTTTGAGAATTTTAAGAGCCAGAGCAGCCCAGTGCTAGCGAATTCGATTTTCATCCCCGCTTCCTATATACTATCAGCTTTAAAGTTGATTTTCGCAGTTAAGGTTTGGTCATATTTTTGCGCAAAACTCTAATTAAAAAAAAATTACATTACCAATTAAAAAACTGATGAGAAATTTGGGATATCATTATTATCTATCCATTGTAGTAAAAATCATTCTGAAATTTTGTAGAATTTCGGAAGTGTACAAATTGCAAATGCACGAAAAAAAATTCAGTTCAGAATTTTTGTGCAAAACAGGTTTTTTTGGTCAATTATTTTTTTCAATCGTGTTTCCACGTTTGAGGATTTAAGATAAAGAGCGAAGTTGTATGTATCCAAATATCTAGCTCTCTGTCTTCTTAGATATCGAGATCTAGATAATCAAACACACCAAACTGAGGATAGGAGCATTCTGAATACTTAAGACTTAGAGCTAAGATTGTTGATTATTTTAATTTTAAAGATTAGATATTATCATTGTTTCACCATGAAATAATGAAAAAAAAATGTTAATTTCTAAAAACTTGGTGTTTCCGATTGTTCTAAATTCTAAATGAAAAACCAAAAACTGTTTTTTTTTTATTGTCTAAGCCGTAATGTGGGATATTGGACTGACAACCCTACTAAAGAGGCCGTACCACCGACTTTACTATAGAATAGAGCCTAAATAAATGACGTGGAGTTACAAAGCATGTAATTACACGGACTTCTACAAAATTACTAATTGTTACGAAAGTAAGTTATTGAATTATTAGGAAAGCATTCAAGATATGTTATTACTGGAAATGATTTTAAGGCGTTTTTTTTTTGCGACTCTGTCTCCGTTGATTATTCCTTAAAATATTTCACCTAACCACAAAATTGGAAAAGCATCGGCTAAGTGGTGTCGTTACACAACGCTACAAAGGAATTCGCAGGAGACTTTTGTTTCTAAAGTTAGACAGGAGAATGTATGTTTCTAGACGTAAAGAGAATAAAAATGTTGGATATTTAAGTAATTACTTGCAAATTTATTTTTATTTTAAATGTATATATTTATTTAACAGTATAAAACATTTCAGGAACTCTCGTTGGAACATTCATTTATAATATTATCATATTATCTGTTTATATACGATATCAACTCTTTCTTTCTATGTAACTAGCAGTCCGTTCCGGCTTCACCCGGGTTGATCACATAATATGTAGCTTATGTCCATTTAATATAATTTACCTTTCAAATAGTGAAATAATGTTTCAAATACATAGGTGCAGTGGTTCCAGAGATTACCCTCCACATATAAACAAACTTACAAATTGCGCTCTCTCTCTTTATAATATTAGTATATGGTAGATTAAACCCTTAAAAACAGTATTAGTAAAATATCCTAAACATTTTGAAATTTTGATGCTATTTTCGCTAATAGCTTTAAAATTCATCCAATGATTGTTGACAAATTGCGAAATACAATACTTAACAATCAAACACAGAAGGTCCTCGATAAAAAAGAATTTAAACAACAGTTCTATTACGGATCGCAGCTTATAATAAATTAAATTTAAATATGTTCGCATTTCAAAAATGTAGGAATAATGTATAGTTAATTTTTTTTTATTTAAGTGTTACCTAATACTAATAATAATTAAAAACTTAGGTAGGTATAATATGATTTTTGAAATACCTATTTTTAGATTATCTTTGTTCATAACAAATAACATTTCTAATCATGTTACCTACTACTAGCATACTAGCTACAAGCATTTAGGAAATTATAGTTAGATATTGTATTGATATACATAACATAACATATATTCACGCTGTATCCCCAACGGGGTAGTCAGAGAGGACGGAGCGCCAGGGGTCGCGGTCCTTACACAACTCTTTCGCTTCCTCAATTCTCATCATTCTCCTCACACATTTTCGCCTAGGTATGCGAGTGCTTTTGACATTTCCGTCTGCTAACACTCTGGCTAATACACATAATATACAGTATACATACCTTATAATACTGTAACTTTGACAATATGTCCTCTGCGTGTGTTTACCATAGATGAGGTCCATTTGTAGAGATACGATGTCCTAGCACATGCCGTCTTCTCTTTTTTATTAATATATCAGTGTTTTTCTACAAATAAAATCTAGAAAATTAACAGTTAATAAAGTGTTGGTATTTTTATTAGTTATGCAGTTCGTCTTAAGTTTCATTTCAATTTTCTATTTTAAACGAAACACGGTAAAAGTGTTCAGTTATAAATATTGCAAAATCGAACTTAATAATAATAAAATATTATCATAGTATAAAGTAGAAACATTTTTGTAATGTTCTGATCCTCTCCCTCTGATTTAAGGCGAAACCGATAATTAACTGAACGCTCCGTAAAATTCGTAATGTCTCAAAGTTGTGAGAACGGCCGACGAATACACCGGTACTTCCAGAACAGATACTCTACTAATTTTTAAGGAGGAAAATTGTTTTTATCAAGTTTCTTCGTTTCCGTATTTTATAAGCAAATTTGTTTAACAAAATTGTTGAATGTCATTGTGTTTTGTACAAGTTTGATATTTCGTGAAACATTATTTCTAAATGTTAAAAAATAATGTTTTGCGCTTCGGTCACACAATTTGTGATCGAAGGTTTTGAGAAATATAAAAATAGAACACGACTTAATGAATGCCCAACAAAATTAAGCTTTTTACTAAAAGTAGAAAAAAATACGAACTGATGTATGCATTCGAAAAACATAATATTGCATTCCACATCTAAACAGGAGCACTGGTATTAAATTGTAATCGCAATGCTGCGTACGTACTGTACTGTATTACTGTGTATGTAAAACGTTTTTGCGTCATTTATTAAGTATGACTTATGAAGATCAAATATCCAGAGTGTTAGCAGATGGAAATGTCAAAAGCTCTTGCATACCTAGGCGAAAATGTGTGAGGAGAATGATGAGATTTGATGAAGCCAAAAAAGTACGTATGAACCGCGACGCTTGGCGTCCGTCCTCTCTAACTACCCCGTTGGGGATACAGCATGAAGATATGTATTAGGTGTGGCCTGTTAGAAAACACTCCTAACCTTGGTACTTCCTTTTAAATGAAAACTAGCGAGTTGTCATTCAAAGGAACAGAGTATTCAAGTAGTAAGTATTTAAGACGTACAGCAGTACTATACCCAGACCGTGGTATATTTTTAGCCCATGGCCATAACTGTGTTTCCACAACAAATATAATCAACAATTTTAACAATATTCATTTTAAAAATTAACTTTAACAAACCAGCGACCCGCCCTGGTGTGCCCCCGATGGGATATTGAATGTTCGTAACATACCAAATTTTTATACTGAGATTTTTATACAAAATTGTGATACCATCCAAATTTCCGAATTTTTCCGTGGATTTTCCAAAAATTTTCTCTCATACTAACCTTGGCCTGACACACACCACCATTGTAGCACCATTTACCGCTACCAATTATGAATCTAAACCATTCAGGGACTCATTCAAACACAAACACGACGACATTGTCCTGCGCGAAATAAATAAATTCTTAGAATCCGATTGCAGCGTAGCTACTGAGTCCAATTGTGAATCTAAACAATCGGGGGACCCACTCAACACGAAAGATGTTTTCCTACCCAAAATAAAAAAAGAATTCTAGAACCAGATTGTAGCACCATTTACCGGGTCCAATTGTGAATCTAAATTATCCAGGGATCCACTCAAACATACATAAAAAACTTCATCAAAATCGATCAAGCTGTTTAGGAGGAGTTCCCGAAATAAAACAAAAAAAAACATGTGCGGTCGGGGGACCCACGTCAGGAACGATGTTCCTTAGTTGCAGTTTCAATTTTTCAAAACTTAATTGCAATAATGAGATAATAATACTCACGTATGATTAAAAACAAAAACCTAGCGCCGCGTACGCACGGTTCCCGCCCCACGTAACGCTTTTTCCTTACGTGACGATTTCTACAAACTCAAACCTCCCGCAAGCCGGTTAAAGAAGTTCCAAAAATGTCCTAGAAACCGATTGCAGCACCATTTACCGGATCCAATTGTCAATCTAAGCCATCTAGGGAGTTAGTCAAACACACATGAAGTTTCATCAAAATCAATCCAGCCGTTTAGGAGTTCAGTGACAAAGACATGAATTACATAAATATATATATATGTATATAAAGGTAAGATAAGATTAATAGTCTAATTAACATAAGAATTTTTTGCTTATTATTTTGTTAAAAAAATTATCCACGTTTTGCTTTATTAACTTGATGTCTTCATGATTCTGTCTTCAAAATACTTATAAGCGATTAATCAAATTTCAAATATTTTTTATTTAGGAGATAAAAATTTAAAAAATTGAGCTGTCAAGAGCGATGATTTATCGCTCGGTCGTGAACGTCCGTTTACCAGGATAATATCGATCGCTCGACGGCTTTCAAGGTCACGGGCACATTGCTTGTTGATAGGCATTTTATAGTACTTAACACAGCTAAATGGACAGACGGATTTATTCCTATTTGTCTTGTGTCAAGAGCGTCTAGATAAGCTTACTAACGGTTACGAGTATTTGTATAGTATACACTAAGTTTATATTATATTATACAGTTAAAAAAAACAAACGTAGCGCCGCTAGACCAGGTTTTTTTATTTTTCTAGTCGGGCTTTAATTGGAAATTGAATAATGGCAAACGATCCTTCGGAGAAATGCAATCGCACCGGCCGCCGTAGTCCAACAACAGCCAGCGCCGGCCCCAACGTTCCATTAGCGCGCATCCCTTCCAAATCGGAACTCGCGCTTTGTCTTAGTATAGTCAAATGAGTGCCTTTTATTATTTATTTTTTTTGTCTCTGAGAGGGAAAATGAAATCCCCACGGACACAGCCGGACTCTACCCCGACTGAGTAGTGTCGGACTTGAATCGACCAAACAAAATCCCTCTTTGCTGTTAGCCCTAAAGGCTTTTACAGTCCCTGCCAGATGGTCAACCGCCTGAGATTCAAGGCGTCGCCAGGGGAGCTTTCCGCACCTGCGTGCATAAAATAAATAAATAAATATATATATATAATATATAATATATGTATATAATATATGTATATAATATATGTATATATATATATATATAACGGTAGTAGCGTAGCTGCGTTTTGGTTTTTGGTGCAGACGCTGAAGTAATTTTCAAAATTATGTTTCTAAATTCAATCAAAAACTTGCGTTTGCTAAATCGTGAATCCCATACTTTCGGTTGAAGTTAGAACGACTAGCCTTTCTGCAAAATAAACTTTAATATTTTATTTCGTATTTCGATGTTTTTGTAATATGTAGTTTGAAAGTTTAATTAATATAATTCTTATTTATGATCATTGATTATTTATTTATTTTAATTTATTTTATTACTTTTACTTCTAAGATATATAGGTAATATGTTACACAGAGCTAATTTATATGAAACAAGTCATTATTTTTATTAGATATTAGATTAGACATTTACACCGCATCAATGTTCATACTGTTAAATGTGTGCCCAAAATGCATAACCCTTAATTTTGTAGTATTAATTTTTAAGGAATGCAGGTTTTGGTATTGGAATATGGACTACCTAGATTAAAAATTTACTATAAGAAAATGTAAAAATAAGATTTGTATATTATGAAAGAGCAAGACAGATTTCGGACTCACCAATACTGAACTGATACTATAACAATTTATACAATGTGATAAATTCCCAAAATCTATAGCTATTTTCCGCTAAAACTCCAAAAACCACCAATCGACACGTGTTTCGCCCCTCAACGGAGCATCCTCAGGATATACTAGAGATAGGACTTGGTCAGCTAACCAGCACTGAATCAACAAATGTCTGGTATACCCTGAGGATGCTCCGTTGAGGGGCGAAACACGTGTCGATTGGTGGTTTTTGGAGTTTTAGCGGTAAATAACTATAGATTTTGGGAATTTATCACATGAAATGGATTTCCGCAAAGTAACATCTGAGTCTATATAATTTATACAATCTTTATTTGTATCTCTGAAATATTTTGATATATACATACATCTTCACGCTGCATCCCCAACAGGATAGTCAGATAGGACGGAGTGCCAAGCGTCGTGGTCCTTACATACCTCTTTTGCTTCCTGAAACCTCATCATTCTCCTCACACATTTTTGGCTAGGCATGCGAGTGCTTTTGACATTTCCGTCAATTCTAGTAAATATATAAATAATTATCAGGGTTACAATAAAATTAAAAACGCTTCCGTTTAATGCTCGTCTGCGATTAAAAGATAATACAACGTTATCAATTAGGCGTTTGGTACCTATACAGATTTCAACTTTGATAGCACTTCTTCTTAGGTGGTAAGTTTTAGTTACATTTCTTCATTCACAAAAAGATAAGATAAACATAACATAACATATCTTCACGCTGTATCCCCAACGGGGTAGTCAGAGAGGACGGAGCGTCAGGAGTCGCGGTCCTTACATACCTCTTTCGCTTCCTCAAAACTCATCATTCTCTTCACACATTTTCGCTTAGGTATGCGAGTGCGAGAAAAGATAAGATCCTATTGTTAAACGGAAATCACAAGCTCACTGAAGCATAATGGGTACATCGTCGTTAATTTTATTTAAGACCCTTATAGTGAATTTAAAACTCATAAAATTACGATTTAAGAAATTCATCATGTTAGTATTAGTTGTCAAATACAAATAAATATTACTTGTTAAATACGAATAAAATATAACATATTTAATAAGGGATGCATTTATAAATATTATTTAACAATTCGTTAAAAAAAATGTAGTACAAAGTTATTCATGGCTTGGAAAGAACCATTCTAAACAGTTTTAAGCCCACTACATATCGTGGGTTTAAACCTCGGCTCCGTACACTCATATATCATCATATCATAGGGACCCTTACTCATAAAATTAAAACGCAAATGAATTGTGTAATATATAGACATTGCGTATTGTTGGTCGTAGCGCTTAGGCGTGTAACGTCACATGTCAACGTCAATGTACCGTAACTTCCGGTAGGTATTTACACAAAATGACTACAACTAGTCCTCGCAACAAGCGGAACATCCGAAAGGCGACGTTTGTTAGGTACACATTGTTTCAAATATTCAATTATTATATGTTTTCAATATAATATCTAGTAGTATATTACTATTTATTATACAGACATACTATATATTTAGAACATATCAATAGGTCATAAAAATATTGTCTTGAAATTAAAATTGGGAAAAAAATTTGTGGAGCGCGACCAAGTCGAAATTTGAACTCACAAAGTTGTGACTTTGTGAGTTCAAATCTCGACTTGGTGAGAATAAGAACGATTCTCGAAAACACACGAGACTCGTAGTCAACTGAGCTAAAGACACGTTGAAGTGACTGGCCAAAATATTGCACGATTCGGTTTCGTTTTAATTTTATGAGTAAGATTCCCCCCCAAAGGTGTATGAAAGAGCTTAGCTTCAATGTAGGAGACAGTATAATTTTGAAATTCAAGAGAAACAATTGTCACAAATCCATTTAGCAACACGCCTCAGCGATCACTGTTGAGTCGCATAGGAGTGAAAGAGTAGGAACAACGCGACATCGCTCAAAATAAAATGGCTTAAGAATATAACAACATACCATGTATTTTCTTCTAAACTATTGAATTAATCGAAAATCCGAAGCGTCCAAATAGTTTATTTTGATAAAAGTTGACGAATTTTATTAAAATATGAAAACGACGAAAATAGATTTTTTTCCACGTAAATTCTGTTCAGAGGTTACTTTGGGATATTTTTTATCACAAAAATTTACTTTAAATGCCATTTCGAATTTCTGGTTCATTATAAATATAATGTAGATTTACATATATCTTCAACAACTTTGATTGCGTGGTTCTTGCTAACGAAATAAGGCCCGTTTGTGGCACGCCCCTTAATATTAGCTTAAACTTTGAATTCGATGTGTCACAGTGACTGCATATCTGGTTTTATTTTATATTAATTGTACCCCCCACTTCGTATGTGCAAACCTCGGACTATGAAACATACTGGACGGAGGCATAATAAGTTGCTTCTCTTACTACCCAAACGAATTTTCGTGTATCTTTGTCGTCTATCTCATTAAGCATAATTATTACTAAAACAGTTAGCTATATTAAGTATGGCAACCGCAGTGTCAGTGTAATTCGTGTCAGCTTATGAGTCGGTCATGATCTTCAATCACAAATAAAGAACTACATTCACAATCTTCTTTAAAATTTAAACAAATTATTGTCCGAATTGACGTATATATTTTTAATATCGTAAAGTATTATCGGCAATATTGTGTTAATCTAAAGTAGACCTTACTGTCAAATTATAAGGTTATAAACGTTCGTAAACGGTTCTTGCATGTCATTGAAACGAAGTTTGTTAAATAAGTTATTTAAAATGCAATCTTACGTCTCATGCATAAAATATAATTCAAATAATCTATTTACGTTGTCATGTCATGTATGTCATTTTGATTTCTTACGTGAAAGTGACAAAGATAAGACAAATATTGTCAGACAATATTTAAAAATATGATTACGAATTCAATAAAAAAGAGCAATGTAACGTTATTACTATAATGAAATAATGAACACGTAAATAATATTATTTATTCATTAACCGAAAATAAGAACTCGCGTCTTTTTTTAACGTTCTGCATGTGTTATTTTTGCAATTTTTGAAAGAGCACTTTGACATGTTCGCTGTGCCTTTTCGAATATCATTAAAACAGAAGTGCGCTCAAATACTCATTTGACTCATTTGGTTCGGACATTTTTAGAGCGTTGATTGTGTATCTAGTTTTTTATTTGTGATCGAAGGTCATGATATAATTATTTGCAAAAAAACTCGTAAATCTTAAGTGTATCGGCTACTACTATTCACAAAAATAAAAATATGTTGTTCAGTTGTGTACCGTTGTACTGTGACCTTCCCTAGTCACGCACGTTAGTAGAAATCTAGAAACTGTGTCAACAGAAAAAGCACACCGTAAGGACACGCCCTTAGAGCAAATGCTCCCTCCATTGATATACTTGGTCCGAGGTGTAAACCATAAGAATTAATTTATGACAATCACATCTGTCCTCAATCACATGCCCGCTTTAGGGTTCTTGACTTGAGAGATTTAAATCGCATAGCTTTTGGTTGAGTAATCCGGCTGAGTTGAAACAAAAACCAAATGTTATCCCAAGATAAACCGTAGGGTTTACTTTCATTTAGCACAGTAATTTTTATGTGATACTCGTTTGTCAAGTATAAACGTTTTGTCTCTCGATACTATATATAATATATTCTGTATTTTATATTTACTTTTTTTTTATGTCACGGGGAAGACAAACGAGCGAAGGCAAACAGTCTACTTTATGGTAAATAGATTGAGGCCCATATACAGTCAAAATAGGCTAAGAAAGAACTGTAGAATGCAATTACTTTGTCAACATTGAGGACACAGATCTTATGCCAGCCCGGCTGTCTTATCTTCTACAACTAACAGTGCGAGCACTTCTTTTTGGCAGTAGGATTAACGAGTAAGATAGTGGTAGCAAACCGGACGGCGCCCGCATAATATTTTGCCACATCTAGAAATGTCTTCATGGTTTCCAGATGGTAGAAGCAAAGAAGCAATTTTACTAAAATACCAACATTTTTTGTAGGTAAAAATTGCCTTTCGCAAATGTTTTTAAACTAAAGATTCTCAATCTTTTCTGGACCATCGCCCTTTAGGAAAGAACAAAAAATTCAACGCACCACTAGTCCCTAGTCCATAATAGTTAATTTTATATAAAATATTATAATATTGTTGCATATTATCTGTATCTAATTTATCTGTGTATTATCTATTAAAAATCAAAAGGCATAAATTAATGAAAAGACATCAGATGTGTAAATAATTGTTTATTAAAATTTTAAAAATAAACAGAATCAATAGGAAATAAGAAAATATGTTATTTATTTATTTATTTGATGATGACGATCAAGATGAGTGCATCTTGATTGTCATCTGTTACCGCTCTTATGGAAGGCTCCAACACCCACTGGGAGGCGGTATAGCCCCGTCAGTAATCTATGTTTTAGATATTCACGTTAAAGTAACCTATTCCTATAAAATCTTTATTTAAAAAGTAGATGTACTCATCTACTTTTTAAATAAAGATTTTCACCATTATAATGGATTATATAACGCGCAGTTATCAGTGTATACAGAACCTCTGACGTCATACTCGTACATCGATCTATCCTATTATACCCAGCCATCGTTATGTCTCCGATGAACGCTGCTCGCCGTTTGGGGTCGAGTAGGTTTACTTTGTGGACCTAAACAAGCATAATAAACGTTCCTTTTCCATATAATAGATACGAAAAATATTTAAGATTACATCAGTAAATACGATTATTGCCTTTGAAGTATTTGTATTCCATGTATTGGTGTTATTTTTTACATTTGCTATATAGGTACTTTGTTTTATTCATGACATGTTCGTAACAAAGTCTATTAACATCTTTTTACATTAACATATTTTATTAACATATTTACCACTCATTAATGCATTAAGGGTGGCTAGCACCAACTATTTAAGCTCGATTTAAGGAACTGACATCTCGCTTAAACCAATTATTAAATAATTGGTGCGAGCGAGATGTCAAATCCTTAAATCGAGTTTAAATAGTTTACAAGCCACCCTAAAGACCACAGATTAATTAGTTAGGTAGTACTATTATTTTTAAATATTAGTAGGTTCATCTTAGAGGTTCTTTTAACAAAGGGCTTAATTAATATTTTTCAAAGGTTACATTTTTGATCGTTATTACCTCATGTCGTAGAACAAGAAGGTATTACGTTTCGTATATAAATAGTTTCGTAAATTAAATTTTTGAGTATCTACAAGCTGGCTTTCGTTATATTTCTTCTGTAAACTTTAAGTAAGATTTTAGATTATCTGATAATCTTATTAATCAGTAGATTCAAGAATAAAAGCAAGAATGAAGAGAAGAATGGTCAAATCGAGTTTGCGCACACAATGGACAGATGGATGCACACAGTAGTGACTTTATAAAGGTTTCATTTTTCTTTTTAAAATACGGTATCCTAAAAATCAATTACAAAGGCACTTCATAATTGTATAGTAGTATATATAGTGTTTTTAAAAATGCATTAAATTAAAACATCACATGTTTTCAGAAACAGTAATCGTACGTGAAAATGCTTTTATGTGTAAATGATTCATCAACAGTTTGACAGATATTTACCGTCGAAGTTGTTATAAAATGAAAATGATGTTATGGCATCGTAAATTTTCATGTTGCTATGAATGAAAATAGATCACCTTTATTCTTACTCGCTCATGATGCGAAATATAATGCAAGGTTATATCGAAAATATATAGCTCTAAGTTAAAATATGACTAACTTTTTTGAAGTCACTCTATAATAATGTTACTTCTACGTAAGTACTACATTAGACAGGATTTTTCGAAATGTAACTCCTAAAGGTTTGAAAAGAGTTGCAAAAGTTAATCAACTGTCAATTCTCAACAAAAACCGTTTCATATAGTAATTTATTATTATAACAACTGAAAAGGATATTATATTAATATTACATATATTTTTTTTTTATAATTGAAATACTTTATTAATAACAAAAAAGTACATACATATGTTAATATTTACAAACTTAAAACTACACATTATCTTAAATAATAAACTTCCTCAAAGTTGCCGCTTAGAAAGTTGTCATTGCTTAACTCTTACAAATATCAGAAAAACCAGTCGATGGGCTTCGGGGCCCCAGGGATATTATATATATAACCATTATATTAATATTATATATAACTAACGCTGGCGCTCCGGCCTTTCTGACTATCCTGTTAGGGATACAGCGTGAAGATATGTATGTATGTATGTATATATAACTAATGATTGTTGAGTTGATAATATGTTAATGTTGTACCCGCGACTTTGTCTGTGCGGCAATTTTTTCTTTCTTTCTAGTCTTTAGTCTAGACTAGTCTAGTCTTTAGTCTCTAGTTCTTTAGTTCTAATCGTTCTAGTGACAATTCCCATACGAAATTATCAATTTCGATTTATTCAATTTTTCGGTTGTTCGTTTGGGTTTAAACAAGAAACACCCAGACTCAGGGCGGGAATCGAACCCGCAACTCCCGTTTACTTTCCAACGCGCTTAGCCGTTGCGCCACGGAGGTCGTCAAAATGTACTATTGGTAGTCATTGCGTTGATATAGATGTGGCCACTATAGTCTTTTTCTGTTTGTCAAACTGACCTTTGCTGCCTAAAATACAACATCTACCATCGTGACCAAAATAGTCTTTATCGCACATATAATTACAAACAATAAATACATTTATTTATTAACAAAAAGTACATACATATGTTAATATTTACAAACTTAAAACTACACATTATCTTAAATAATAAACTTCCTCAAAGTTGCCGCTTAGAAAGCTGTCATTGCTCAAGGTACCTAGCAGACTGGCAGCATTGCCTCTTTGAATAGCCAAACTGATTCGTTGGCGGAAGAAGCTGCCAGCCCGACGGTCTCCCGAAGCCTCGACCAGTCTCTTACAAATATCAGAAACCAGTCGATGGGCTTCGGGGCCCCAGGGACCCAAAGTTTCGACTGCAAAGGGCGTAAATATGAAACTCTCAGAGAGAGTCGCATACTTACGCCGCTTCAAGTTCTCGGCAGTGCTGGCCGCGGCACCTGCTGACTTGGAAGTCGCCGGCACATGGGAAACAGCAAGTGTATCGACACAAGTGGCATCCCACACCAGCGATCTTCCAAGTTTTCAAGGAATGAGCGTCAAACCATCCGGTCTCCTGCCGTCGCTGCGCACAATACCTACAGGCTCTAAGACTGCAGGAACGCCAGCGGCGACAAGAGCCCGCCGAATGACGTCATTCGTCAAACAAAGATTTGTTTTGTTCATAGATCTGTCAAACGCAACACATTAACAATCTTAAAACATTGAGCATACCGATAAAGACGAAATATGTGTATTCCCATCCCTTTCTATTACGGCCTTACGCCATATTTTTCTTTCAATCTAACAATTCGTGACGTGTGAAAGGCGATATCTATTATAATCTGTGATCCAAATCCATCACATAGTTACTTAGTGTCTACGTGAATAGACAGAGCAAACATTTACAAAAGTTCTAAAAATATTTGTTCATTCGATTTATTCAGTCTTTAGAGATACCTACCTACCTAGAAAGACCATCCCTAGTCCCTACTGTCCCAACCCTTTCTTCGAAAATAAAAGATATCTTTAGGGCCTGGACGCCGTCCGTGAACCATTACTCGGTTCGATATTGTTATTCAAATAGCACACACTAGGGACAGCCGTTTTTGGTCAATATATTCTCAATCCTTCGACGTGACGGGTAGCATCCTATCTCCTATTTAGTAGTTACCCGAATCAAGACAATTCAGAAAATTAAATTTACAAAATTGGATCTCACTATGAATAGAATTCATAACATATTGTATTTCATTTAAGCTATTGATAAGCACCTGGCGCATAGAGCTCTCAAATTGAGGGGAAAGCTCTCAATATAATACAGAGCGACATCAAGCGGAGTCGAAACGACCCAAACCTATACGAATATCAGACTCTCGTTTCACTCTCGTTATGGATTATTGCGTTTCATAATTCACAATATCACAGTGTACTGTTGTGATATTGGGAATAATTTATGTGTATATAATACTTGATCCATTATTAGAGTACAATGTTCTGGCATGTTCTACCAAAGACAATATTTATATAATTCAAAGTCAAAGTCAAAATGAAATCAATTTATTCAAGTAAACTCAATTGTAAGGTATTTTTGAATGTCAAATCTACTTTAATTCGGTTCGAAAAGAAAACCTGAATACTGAGAAGAACCGACAAGAAACTCAGTCAGCTATCATTTTTTCAACATCGTTCTACAATAGCTATTTAAAATACAATATTCATAAAGCCAGTAAATGCGTGTGCAGAGAGGATTATTTCCGGACTATGGTTGCGTCTTCATTGAAATCGCTAATTTTGTAGTTAGCTTTTCTAAACGTTTAAGTTTAAATCTCTTTTCCGTTAATTGAGTAATTTCTTGAGGAATTTTATTATAAAAATGAATAAAGTTTTCCAAAAATAAACCACTTTACTTTTGTAATTGAAATTTAGAAATAACTAGCTGATCACGACCACGAGTATCCACACCATTAATAACGCCTTTCTTTTGAAATAGAACTATATTTTCAACCGACTTCCAAAAAAGAAGGAGGTTCTCAATTCGGTTGTATGTTTTTTTTTATGTTTGTTACCTCATAACTCCGTCATTTATGAACCGATTTGGAAAATTCTTTTTTTGTTTGAAAGGATACACTTTCAGATTGGTCCCATTGAAATTTCACAGGTAATGAAGCTTTGGTTTCGAACATACACCAAATAACGCGACCTGGTTATAACCTTTATTCATTTATATTGACGATTCTCTTGTATGTCATTCGTTGTCCCCACATGGTATAATGATAGTAGGGAGAAGATATAAATTGGCAGTGATATAATAAATTCAGTCAGTAGAGTCAGTCTTGTGACGGACAGAGAATATGACTAGTGGCTGTCGTCTTCAGATTGTCAGAATACTGCTAAGGTGTAATTATGATGCAACTTTTATATTGTTCTTTTATAGCTGATTGATATTGATATGATATTATATTGATAATGGCCATAATGGGCAATAATATCCCATGTTCGATCTGTTCGCATCTTTTATTGTGAAAGCCCACGGTTTGTGCTCCTCAATAGAATGGAAGGTAACACATCGCGCTCTAGAATTAGAAAATAAACTAATTGTAGACCTGCCCTAGATATTTATTTAGGCCAAGGTCACTCAAAAGGGAGTAATAAAAAACCTTTTATAAAAAAATTAAACCGACTTCAACTTACTAATCAAAACTTAAGTATAAAAATAACTTTATAAATACGATACAAATACCCATATAATTAAATTTTACAGTAATTGAAGTCGGTGCCAAATCAATGTTCGACAACAGAAAGTCTATTAGTTTAGTAGGCTTGGCACCGACTTCAGTAACTGTCAAATTTAATTATATGGGTATTTGCATCGTATTTATAAAGTTATTTTTATACTTAAGTTTTGATTAGTAAGGGATAGTTATTTCATACGTTTCAGTGTTCTTTTTTGAAGTCGGTTTAATTTTTTTATAAAAGTTTTTTCCGGTGTACATTATGTTTTCAAAGATATATAACGAGGATAAGGTGAATACATCAATGTCTTTAAAACGGTGTTTCAGCGCCTCTCGTGCATTCAAACTGTGGAAGTAGATGGTACGTATTGCCAATTCATATGCGCCTCTGATCCCCACAGTGGTAGGCCATGAGACATAAGGCTAATATGCGAAGTACATCAGCCTAGCCGTGGCCACATCTGTCAACTGTTTAATACGTCTAATATTGCCGAACTGATATTAGTCAAAACCCCGATATGGACCGCCCACTGTAACTTATTATCTACTGTTAACCCAAGAAAAATAGTTGGTTTCGCCAAATAATACATCACATAGGTCTTATTTAATTATTATTTAGTGACATTAATTATTAATTAATAAAATTAAAGTTTTACCTACCTTCCGCTCAAAGCATCAAATTTGTCAATCGACACGTATTTCGCCTCTCAACGAAGCCTCCTCAAGAAATTCGATAGATGCTTCGTTGAGAGGCAAAACATGTTTCAGTTGATAAGTTTGGGATGGATATCCTCAGGATGACACCTGAGTCACTACAATATAAGTACAACGGTTTATATATGTACATACATACATACACACATACATATCGTCACGCCGTATTCCCGACGTATATATAAAAATTAGTTCATAAACATACAAGGTAATTAAATTAGAAACTTAAGGTTATTTCTTACAATCATGTCTGAAAATCGATTATAGGCTGAGAATTTCTTGATAATAATATAATTTTTGAAACACCAGTCTATGCGCGTGTGGGCGTAATTTCAACTTCCAGCTAAAAATTTAAATAACAATCTCTAATCACCTACACTAATTAGAGAAAGTTTTTAAGCTTTTAATAAAATTTCTATAAAGGCAGACCTGCCTACGTAGTTTTTAGTTGAAAATAGTATACTTATTTAATAAAGTAAAGCTGTAGAGAATTTCTTCATATTATACAAGCTGTGCGAACTTTCAATAAAGAAAATTTGAATACAGTTTAAGTTTAACGTACAAGAAAATAATAAAACTTGTAAGCTTGTAACACGAGGGTACCTACTCTATCGACGCGTTGATAAAATTGTCTCGTATTGATCAATTTATCAATTACGATTTTTTATTTCAAAATATACATACATATGTACATATATATCTCCACGTCATGTCGTTTTTAGTGTGTACAGAGCATCAGCAAGTAATATCATTACAACTTCACACAGTTGTCAAAGTACATACATATTCTCTGCCACTGTCTGCAAGTATGTCTGGGCTTAGTTGATCTCTTTTCGCCGCCTTTTATTACCTACACCGGAAAAATGCAGTATATTACACATTTTACCTTCTCTTCAAGGCCAGGCGGGTTATTCACAAACGTCGGAAACTCAACTTTCCGTATCCGACAGGAAACTTTTCGATGATTACAAAATCATCGAAAGTTTCCTATACGCGATTCATAAATCCGAAATCGTATTGTATTTATATTATATATACATATATCATATTACATATAGTCGTATTCATAAATCCAAGCCTTTGGAATGAATTTATGCTTTTCGGCTATCGGCCTTTCCGCCACGGAAAGTTGCCGACGTTTGTGAATAATCTCCAGCACCGAAATACAAAATAATACTATTTAAATAATGATGATTTCTAAGCCGAAAGAGATGATTCCCTATTGAAAGTGAGCTTTATGTTTAAAAAAATTAAATGTGCGATTTTCAACTATTCATACAAAAGACTCAAGTAGGAAACTTGATTCATACGAAAGCTAGAAAAAAAAAATCGCGCATTTAATTTTATTTTGTGTGTAAGCGGCAAGTAAGTTGTTTAGTTTCATGAGCGAAACCATCCTCTTTCAGCTCGGAAACCATGAAAACTTTGCAGTGTGATATACAATCTTTGATACGTCTATTAGTTAATGTGTAGATATTGGTCATATTCGCACAATGTATTTTTTTGTCGAGTATAAAAATTATAGTTCATACTTCATAGGTTTATGTTAGGATCTGATAGATGACGCTGTAGTCAATTCATTAACAAATTCTATGTTTAACGAGGATGAAACCATGAGGCACTGCTAGTAAAAATATAAAAAATTAAAGTGATCTAAAATATACTATAACATATAAGTATTATGCAGATTCTTGTTGTCATATAAAGTCTTTAGAACGCCAAGCATAAATTATGTGTATACTTACATGTTCTGACATTAGTAGCGAAATCTTAGCTAAATATGAATTTATATTTTCCACAACGAAAAGGCATGAATACACGTCTTTGTTTGCTTCGTTTGTCAACAGGTGATAAATTGACATTAACAAAGTAATCGATAAATGGTTTTGAATTAGTTGTGGTTATTCAAAATAAACTTTGCGTTTCGTAGGTGATATAAACGTCAACGACCCACGTTTAATCGTAATTACAACATTCAAAACCCATATAAGTATTGTTTAACGTTTTAAAAGGCTACCTAAAAAATATTATTCATAACGAAAACGCAAATCATATAATTCTTTAATGCTTATCGCGATAGATGATACTTCTAATAGGTAAATGTTCCTTCTGATTTTCCCTAATTTAATAAAAAAAAATCCCTAATGAAAGTACTAAATCCACAATTTTTATGATCCTAGCAACTCAATAAACTTTATTAAAAAGATAATGAATAATAGCATAATTAGAGATTAAAATAGGTACAATAAATTTAATATTTTATTGACTTTTACCATTAAATTAAATTCCATTATGAGATTACTATTTAAGTTTTAAGAGTCAATTATAGACAGTCTAGAAATTTTTTACCCCTGGCGGCTGCGGATAGTAGGACTTTGTACGGGGCCACTACTATCTTACTCGCTAATCATACTGTTTGCCTACCATCAAACAGCAGTGCTCGTGCTACTTGTACTGAAGCAAAGCAGTGCTTGTACTGCTGTACCGAAACACATTTTCAAGGCGGCTTGCACCAACTTTATAAACTCGATTTAAGGATTTGAAATTACGCTTGCAATTATTAAATATTTGGCAATTATTAAATACTTGGCACGAGCGAGATGTCAGTTCCTTAAATCGAGTTTAAATAGAAATAGAATTTAATCACATGAACGCTGTTGGTGGGTTGTCAAGGTTGTCAACGCATTTGTGATCTGAAAATTGTTAATCTTGATATCGTAAAAAATGTTTATGGGCCTCAGTCCACATATCACAAGGTAGACTTATGTGTACAGAATGTAAAAAAACAGGGATATTAGTGTTACAAATTCGACGCCGCTGTCTCTCTGTCTCCCTGTCTATGCTTAATCTGCGGCAGTGAAGTTTTCAAACTGACCAACCAATTTACATTTGTTTTTGTTTTTGAAAGCAGCACTTTTCGGAAATATTCTGTGTTTAGAGGACATTTGTAAATATATTTTTGTACTTAGTATTGAATTTTTTGATTTTGTTCTAATTTTTCTTTATATTTTTCCTGTAAACTTCAGGTGAACTTTCACATTCTCTGAAAATTTTAGAATTCTAGATTCACTACTATCAAAGTCAAGGGATGGAGAACGGTCAAGTCAAGAATACCCAATTTGTCCCTTCTATAATTTTCTGTATATATATTTTAATAATTTAACTATTGGTGTAAAATATGTGAGAAAACAAAATGTTTTCCTTTTCAAATTAGTATGTTACATATATAGATACGGGATATTGCCCTAAAATATTTCGCTTCAGCTTCATTTAGGCTATGTTAAATTTATTTAAGCCGTAATATATTCTGAATGAATCGAATACAAAAGCGCCTTTGAAGAGCCTCAATAGCATCAAATTTCAAACGCTCCGATCACAGGGAATAAAAGCTAATCTTGTTCCTCCATCCTCATTGATTTTAAAATGGCGTCAATTTAATATGACTTCTCATGAGAATCGAATTTGGAGAATCCCTTTATGCATTTGATATTGATACATGTACTGACATGTTTTGAAAAGATATGTACCAAAAATGTAATACTGAAATTTTATTGCCTTCGCATGATTGCCACTCTCAAACCGTTGAATTAAGGATTATGAGTTAATCCCTATATCGTGAATGTAGAAGAACAGTATGCTATGATAGGCCGCCGTCATATGAGGAGCCGTATTAAGTGACTGATGTGGCCTTTCGGAGTCATGAACAATCGGAGAACGGGTCATATCATTGCGAGGGCCACCTAAGTAGGTGCTAGGGGAGTTCCAGTGCTTTTTGTAAGAGATTCTGGAGTCCGTCGACATGAGTTGAGAACGATTACTGAAGGAATTTTAGTGAGAAAAAGTTTCTCATCTCCGGGGGTCTGGGTACCTTTTGAATGTTTCCCCCGCGTCACTAAAATCTTCAATGACTTACGAAATTAACTTCACCAAGCAATACCTACCCAAATACATATTATATAATAACAACGTTCGAGCAAATAAAATAACGTATACATATCTTCACGCTGTATAACATTGGAGTTGTCAGAGAGGATGAGGCGCCGAACATCGTACTCCTTACATATTCCTTTCGCCTCCTCAAACTATTCTCCTCACACACTTTCGCCTAGATGTGTTTATCCATCATCCATCCATCATCCATCCATCATCCATCCATCATCCATCCATCATCCATCCATCATCCATCCATCATCCATCCGGCCGTCATCCATCCATCCATCATCCATCCATCATCCATCCATCATCCATCCATCATCCATCCATTATACATCCATCATCCATCCATCATCCATCCATCATCCATCCATCATCCATCCATCATCCATCCATCATCCATCCATCATCCATCCATCATCCATCCATCATCCATCCATCATCCATCCATCATCCATCCATCATCCATTCATCATCCATCCATCCATCATCCTTCCATCATCCATCCATTACACAAATCAATAAAAAAGAAATTTTTTTAAGTATTTAATTAATATTTTCTCCCTGTCTACATATTGTAGAAAAGCAACCAAAAAGTCCATTCCTAATTAATAAAGTTTGTACTTTATACAATGATAAATGAATTTTAAGGTTTTGGCATATTGTTTAAGGGGTAACAGCTTTTAATACAATAGAGAGGGGATGAAGGTGAGATTGGGAGTGGCATAGTAATCACGTAATACATAATAAGCGCGCGCACGTGCACGCCAGACAAACAACATATTTTGTATCACGAGATCTAAAAATGTCTTCTAAAAAATGTAAAAATGACGTTAACTCCTTTTGCAACATTTGCGGTGAATTTATTATAATAAGAACCAAAAAATTTAGTTTAGTAACAAATATAAAGCTCTGTGAAGCCTATACAGCTTATTTTAAACTTTTCATATGAAGTCAAAATAAAATACTAGCACCTTATTTCTTATGTAGTAACCGCAGAAACATTTTAAAAGGTAAGAGAATACAGCATAGCTTACAAGGAAAATTTAAATATTTTTATTATTTCTGAAAAAAAAAATGTAAGATTTGTTATATTAACAAATATGTGAAGTGTATATGTTATTTTTTATTATTATTATTATGTATATTCGCTTATTTCCAATGTTTGATAACTTCAAACTCATTGCATTGCAGAATGTCCCTGAAAGTACTTATTATGTTACATGCTCACTTGGACCAATTTAAAGAAACTTGGGGGACATATTCAGAAGAGCAAGGGGAACGTTTACACCAAGATGTGATGGACTTTGGGCAACGATATCAAGGACAATACGTGATGGGTTCAAGGACATTTGCGGGCTAATACGAGAAAGAGCGTACTCGCACAGAAGAAGTATCAAATATATTCATTTTTAAAGCTTCTTTGTATTTTTTTTTATATTTGTACATTTACTTTTAATGTCATTTGTAAATAAAAATAGAGATTTTTCTTATTTGAAATTTTGTTGTGGTTGCTACAAAAGAAAACTTTGTTCGACAAAAATATTCTTTCTTTCAGTAAAAAGGCATAAGAAACAAAATCAGATATACAGAACTCACTCAAAATTCGTATTGACTTGTGTTATCCATCCATCATCAAGCCATCATCCATCCATCATCCATCATTCATCCGTTTGACATTTCCGTTAGTAAACCTAGCTATTTGATTTTCCTGAGTCAGACTAGATACATCGTTTAAAATACACGAGATTAATTCAGGAACTCAAAATATTTTTTGTTAAAATCCATCATATTGTATATTTTTATTTATCGATCGACCGATAATGATTATTCCATAAGGAAAGATTCAGTTATTTTAAAATTAATATAATAGTAATATGACAATTAAAAAAAATATTCGAACCAGCAAAATTCGTTTCTATTCGATATTCATCATACAAAGCTCGAAAACTTTTGATTTAGGTGAAAGTAATTTTTTATAGTGAACAAAGAGTATAATTATAGCCATAAAAGTAACAAAAAAGCAATTTGATAGAAAGCAGATCTATAGTTCTATTGTGGAATCTATTCGTCTCAAACAATCTACCGCTTTTCCTGAGAGTGATGGCAAGGCACTATGTTTTATTTCTAAGGTGTAATCTCGTAAAATCTTCACTCGTTCTCGTCGTTCTCGTCTCATATATCTATAGGTATATAAATAAAAATAAAATGTTGTTCGTTGCTAAGCGTAAAACTTGAGAATGAGTGGACCGATCTGGAAAATTTTTTTTACATGTTCGTTCTAGTCCGAGTAAGGTTTCTGTGGAAAGAAAAATTGGAAAAGTTGTCCGGAAAATTAGAAAATATACACAATTTCAACTTTTTCTGTCAAAATTTTCAAACTTGGAAACACGATCGCAGAAAAAATCTCGATAAAAAATGGAATAACCTGGTTTGCACAAAAACTCTGTCAATACTTCCGAAATTCTAAAGAATTTTAAACTATTTTTTACTGCAATAGATACGTAATTATATTAACTCAAATACCTCAAGCCAGTTTTTTAATTAGTAATGTAGTTTTTTCTTGAGATTGACAAAAAAATTTTGAGAATCATGCAAGCTAAAATTTGATCAAACCGTAACGTGATAATCAGTCTAGCTGCTAGCATAGAGTGCGGGGACGAATAACGATTTGCTTGTGCTGAGCTACGTAGACAGTTTCAAAAATTGTTTAACCTGGAAAGTCAAATTAAAAAAAAAGCACCCCTGTGAAGTCTTCTGAAGGGAAAAGGGATGTCAAAATATGGAAACGATTTGAAATCTATTACATACATTATAATCAAACATATAAAACTAAATATTTGAAGCAATTTGAAAAATAGAACGTATATTTAAAAAAAGTTCACACAGATATAATGGACAATAGCTAATAAATCATAAATAAATGATGGATAATCACCTGCCAGAGACCTTTTTGCGAAGTCCTTGAAACCTTAAATAAGTTCCATTTTCAGGACGCTATCAAATATTCGGTACCAAGGTAAAATGAAAATAACAGTGTCTCTAGTTACAAATTCAACAGAATATACGCGCAGTTACCGTCGATTAAAATATATTATTAACATCATTTGCTATGTAGGCTGGCATCTTGTTACCGAAAATAGATCATAGACTTTTTGGCGGGAACGGGAGAAGTGAGGTTGTCATTTTATTTAGATTTTCTATTTTTTACACTTTTAGGAGTTTTAAAGTACAACAGTGATAGTATATTGTATTTTAAAGTTCTGTGTAAGTGACAAGAATGGAGGTGATCTAAATAAACATGTGTAGCTGAACTATTCACGCTCTTCCAAGAAGTCCTTTATAACTTCAGTAAAGCCTACTATCACTTTACTGGAGGAGTTTTACGCTAAGAAAAAACTGATTTACTTGTGATTCTACACTATGGATTCTACTTATTAATACGTGACATTGGCAAATACGCTAAACTGTGCGCCATGCCATAAAGGAAGAAGAAGAAAAGAAAAAGGGCGAGAAACTTCGTTTCCCTCTTTGACTCACATTTACTTGATCAATGGCTAAATGCAATCTGCGAAGCCAAAACAAAGAGAAAAAAAAAATAGATCATAGACTACATTATTTTAGGAAAATGTATTTTTGTGTTCATCATTTTCTACAGCCACATGCCACATTTCATAATTAATAATTACACTTACATAACAATAGCTTTTTTTAAAAAATTAGGGAGTAGTGGTCGAGGGACCGATGGTTCGAAGTTAATTTTAGGATTTAATTTTTGATTTTAGGATTCAATTAAGGAAACGAACTTTTTTAAATTATTTTCTCTGGATGGGCTTTAGGTGCTACTGGGTGCTCTCCAGTTCGTTTTGTGGTAGTCCTGGTAATAGCGTAACTCCTGGAGATTATGTATACTTATTATACTTCTTCAAAGTCAGTCAAATAAATTTATTCATGTAAACCCAAATGCAAGGTATTTTTGAACGTCAAATCTACTTTAGTTCAGTTCGAATTGAAAACCCTGGACACTGAGAAGAACCAACAAAAAACTCAGTCAAGTATCATTTTTTCAACATCATTCTACAACAGTTATAAAATCCTTTGAAAACGCATAGTGTGTTACCATTTAGGTTCCAAAGTATGAACTCCCTGTCAATGACGAGCGGTGCGATGGAAGAAAGTAACTATAGGCATCATGTTGAACAATTTCTCGGAACACGATCCATTATACAAGCAGTAGAACATGTATAGGAAAGCAAAAGTCTCTTCTTATACTTAGGGGTTCAAGTCCAATTGTGAACTCGGAATCGTCGACAATTCTCACAACTCGTCTTAGTAGCGATCTTCAAATAATCAACAATATAACAAATAAGAGCACAAAATAGTTTCTTTGAAGTAAATGTTAATGACAAACAGAAAATATCAAAGTGATTCCAGAAGTTTCGGTTTGTTTTTAGTGCGAAAATTCTCTCCATTCTTTTATGTTATCGGATTCAATAGAACTAAAACGATCTCGACATCAACAAACAACTATGTAGATGTACAAACTATCAACTCATTGTTCAGACAGTTATAGACTCAACTCATCACGAATTTATGAAACAGTTGTAGCGATATCGATCCGTTGCTATATTATGACTGGGTATACATTTCTTGAAACGATTATGTAATTGAACAAATCGTATTTTCCTGTTTAGTCCAGGAGAGACAGAAGAATATTACGAGCATGTGAATCTCCCTGTTACCTATCATCCCGTTGAGGCATACACTCCCAACAACTGGCCATATGTATGAATTCATACTAATATTATAAATGCGAAAGTCTTTAAGCCTCTCAAATCTTATATAGCCTCTCTTTAAGCCTGTCTGTCTGTTTGTCTGTCTGATACGTTTTCACGAATAAATCACCGGACCGATTATGATTAAATTTGGCATGGAAGTCGTTTGACACCAGAGTATGGACGTAGGCTACTCCTTTATAAAAATCTAGCCGTAAAGAGATAGAACGGAGAATAAAACTGTATATAGGCAATGTTAAACCAGCGGTTAACCGAATATGATGATTAGTACACAGTAATAGACTTTATACTTAATAGCCACAGAGTTAGCAGACGGAAATGTCAAAAGCAGTCGCATACCTACGCGAAGATTTGAGGAAGCGAAAGTGGTGTGTAAGGACCGCGACTCCTGGCGCTCCGTCCTCTCTGACTACCCTGTTGGGGATACAGCGTGAAGATATGTTTTGTTAATAGACTTTTTTATAAAAAAACCAAGACTACTTTTTATGCAAAATCTACCCCTAGGTGGGTGAAAAGGAAACACTAACCCGGAAAAGTCATGGAAAAATTTTCCATGTGGACGAAGTCGCAGATACAATTAGTATAATCTATAAAATCAAATGCTGCTTAAAGCAGTTTAAGGTGGGGTTTTGTTCTACCTTATGTGTCTCCGTTTCGAAGTAAAAAAGTAATTGGATGGGTATTGTGCTGTAAAGATCTGGGCAAGTGAACAAAAGTTTGAATGAATACATACAACAGAAGATTTCACGTTCTTCCAATAACTCGTTTTAAACTCTAGTAAAGCCTACTATCGCTTTACTGTGAGTGTTAGGGATTTAGTAATACAAAGAGAAACATTTTAAATTAGAAATACACCACTATTTTAAATGAGAACGGTAGAAATCTTTCTAACAGATATGAAACAAGTTGCCAGCACATACAAGAGAAAGAGATCGTTGCAACATAAACTTTCAAACATTCTGCGATAGCATGTCTTATTGTAATGAATTATCACGCTATCGCATATTCATATTTTTTGTGATAAATTCCTAAAATCTTTAGCTATTTTCCGCTCAAACTATAAAAACCACCAATCGACACGTGTTTCGCCTCTCAACGAAGCATCCTCAGGATATACCAGAGATAGGATTCAGTCAGCTAACCAGCACCGAATATTTTTAAACATTATACGTAATGATCAGTGATCGGATAATCGGGCGCTAATATACCTAAACTTCATTTTTATGCCTACGAAAGAATAATATGGACATGCCTTTTAGAATCTCGGATCCCGGAATCGTTTGAAATTCCTGATTGCTAAAAATGTTACCTGCATACAAAATAGTTAGAACTCGTTGTGAAAACGATATATTTTCTTTGAATAATGCTTACATACCCTCTCGTACTTTCAAGACGGCTGTTCCTTGTTAAACTCTCAGTGTAATTTTATTAAGATATCCATATTATTCTTTCAAGAAATGAAGTTTAGGTATATAAGTGCCCGATTATCCGATCACTGGTAATGATACATATATAATATGATAATATAATATGCATTATTAAAAGTTATTGTTTTGGCTGTAAAAATAATGTAAGCATTGAAGTTAAATGCACTCTGAATAATTGGGAAAAGATTTTATGCAGCCAGAAAAACCTCTTTCATATAGAAAAATCCAAATTCAAGTTCCTAAGTTCTACCACCACATTTTCTTTTAATTCCTCGCAAACAAAAGTCGCTATAAATAGGTATAAATATAACCCATTAGTAGGTACTTATTTCGAAGGAGTAGGTAGAGAGTGCCACTTCTTAGTTCGTCACGCCTTCAATCTGCTTCCCTCGCCTCCTCGTTGTAAGCTTTCACATATGTACATGCTCTTCCTAAGGCTAAAGATCTGTACTTAAATAATACTTTTGACCTGATCCTTTCTTAATACGGCTAATTGGGTTTGTACCTAAGTAAACCTCAAATTTTGTTCTCTATACTTATTTGTTTATGTTCTCGGTCTTATTGTTCTTATGTATCTGTAGCTCTTTATTTATTTTCGAAAATAACCTTTAATAACCTTTATAGGTTATCATTGAACAGTGACATAAATTATTCGACAAATTGAAACCTCTTGATCTCTGGTCTCTGTATGTAATATATACAGCTATATACGTATATTAAACATTTTGAATATTATTATGAGCTTAAAAATCCAATAACATACATATATATCTTCACGCTGTATCGCTAACGGGGTAGTCAGAGAGGACAGAGCGCCAAGCGTCGCGGTTCTTATATACTTCTTTCACTTCCTCAAATCTCATCAACAACATGAATATAGTAAACACCATCTAATACTAAAAACATTTTATTTTATAATTTTTTCGTTGTGTTCTTGTATTAATTTAATATTTATGCGTTTATTTCTGGTTGACTGTAATGCTACCCCAGTTCGTTGTGTGGTAGTGGTAGATGCTATTAATAGTACATATGTAGTAATTAATTTGGGCTCACACGAATAATGTATTTGTGTCGAGTATTGAAATATTAGACTAAAAAGGCTAAAGTGGCAGAGGGTTGGTCACATTTGACATAGAATAGTAATCGCTGGGGCAGACGAATTCTACAGTGGAGGCCGCGTATGAAAAAACGTAGTATATGGCGTTTTCCGGCAAGATGGAGCGACGCCGACGGTCTGCACAAGGTGACTGGCAGTCGTTGGATAAGAAAATCCAATGATCGAAAAGTGGCGTGCTAAGCGAAAGGCCTATGACCGGCAGAAAACTGCTATTGGCTGATGATGATGACAACGATTTATGAACTTGTTATGTTAAATCGTAATTTGCGTGTAAGTACATACCTACACATATGCACACAGTATATAATGCAAGCTGAGTATCTCTATATAATGGGCGATACATTTCGTTTGTATCCATATTTATATCTCAGTATTCGATTGAACATTCTCGCCGAGGGTCCTGCATTAAATGAATTATTAAATTGACGTAACTTATTCATATATTTATCCTTTTTTAAGGTTTCGTAGCCAAAATGGCATAAAAGTTTCCTCGTGTCTGTCTGTTTGTCCATCTGTCTCTCCTTACATCGCGGCCGTTATCTCGTCGTTATTACACCTACTGAGCTGAAATTAGGAACAGAACAAAAATTGTAATATTGATATTTCGAACCCATTTCTCAAAATTTAACATTTACTTAAATCAAATTCCTAGGGAAAGGATTTTTCTTTTTATTATTGTCAAATAAATTATTTGTGGAACAGCTTTAGCTATTTTGTTTCAGGGAATTTTATCCGTTTAATGTTTTCTAAGAAAACGATCAGTTTTCTACGTAGAGACTTAACTGAAGGAATACTAATGAAATATATTTTTTCAGTAACACGCATAGAGACAGGTAAGAAAGTATAATGTACCTCATGTTTGCTATTTAAAGGCATTATAATTACATAAATATTTATATATTCTCGTAAGACTGCTTCCGAATATATCTCGTCATTCAGAAATAGTCTAATTCAGTTTAAAACCGAATTAGAACAATTAGTGCTTCAATATTGAGACTTGTTTCTATTTTCGTTATTCAAAATGGACGAACCTTATTTATCTAGGTATTTATTAATCGAATTCAAACGACAAACATAACCGATAGCAATCACACCAATTCAAATTGGTGTGATTGCTATCAGATAAAAGCTCTTATAATGGAAATGTTATACTTATTTTTGGAAATAGAAATTAACGAGCGAGGATTATGCTATTGACAGATTTATCAATTTACTATGCTAAAATTAGATTAAATTTTATGATAATATATTAATATAGATTAATTATAATATATTATTCTAATGATATATTACAATATATAATAATATATTATATCATAAAATTTAATCTATTTTAGCATAGTAAATTGATAAATCTATCAATAAAAGAATCCTCGCTTGTTAATTTCTATTTCCAAATATAATTAAAACATTTCCAATATAAAAAACTAACCAAAAATACCTTGCAATTGGGTTTACTTCAATAATTTGATTTGACATTGACTTTGAAAAGAGAAGAAAGTGATACAAGTAAACCCAATCGCAAGGTATTTTTGAACGTTAAATCTACTTTAGTTCGGTTCGAAAAGAAAACCTGAACACAGAAGAACCGACAATGAACTCAGTCAGGTATCATTTTTTCAACATCATTCTATAATAGTTTATGAAAATAAAATTTCATTAAGCCAGTAAATGCGTGCGCAGATCTGAGTGGGCAAAGTGTTATTTCCAGACTATTGTTATGTCTTCATTGAAATCGCTAATTTTGTAGCTTGCTTTTCCAATCAGTCTGTGTTTAATAACAAATTTAAATCTCTTTTCCGTTATTAAAACGAATAAAGTTGCCCAAAAATAAACCACTTGACTTTTGTAATTGAAATTTAGAAATAACTAGCTGATCAAGACCTCGAGTTTCCACACCATTAATAACGCCTTTCTTTTGAAATAGATCTATATTTTTCTAGTGTATAGTTATGTTTTTAAAGATGTATAACGAAAGTAAGGCGAGTACATCAATGTCTTTAAAACGATCTCTCAGCGACTCGTGCATTCATACTGTACATGTAGTTACTGGCATACTGGCAACTTGTTTTATGTATACATAAACTTTTAAACTTTCGTGTTGCATTATAAAATATCTAAAAACACGGAAATTTAACGCGATTACCTTTTATTTTCGCTTGACGTTTCATTTTGTTTTATGTATATCAGAAACATTTCTGCCATTCTCCTGTAAAAAATAGATGTATCTTTAACGTCAATTCTTATTACTATAACTCTCCAGCAAAGTGATAATAGGCCTTACTTGAGTTAAAATAGACTTCTTAGAAAAACACGAAAATTTCAGTTGCGCGTATTTGTTCAAACTTTCTATTTTTAACGCTTGCACCAAATTTTAACACAATATAGTTCAGTTTCGTACCTAATTCCCAAAAACGCAAAAAATATAAAATCTAAATGAAATGCTAGTTCAATTCTATTCCAGCTAAAATTTCCAAGTATCGCTTTTAAAAGTACTTTTTTCATCACTACCTACAAGCATAAAGGAAGCCCCTAGCGCCGTGCGCGTCTATTATGATTATAGAAACCTATACGCTAATCTTCAGAAGCACTTTGAATATATTAATTTTCACTATGTAAGGTTTATGTGTATTAAAATAATTTAATCGCTTATTGGAGTTAAGCAGTAAGCATTAACTATTGAGCATTAAATACAGTGTATCTAGTCGGCGACGAGTGTGCCGCCAGCGCTATCTCATTAAATAATTGAGGCAACACTTTATAAACGAAATTGCAAGCAGATGGAATTGGGCCACGTGGACAAAGTAACGAGTTACAAATTTTTTAATTTGTGATTGAAAACTTTCAATTGATATTCCACCATGTTGCTCAAAACCTTTTCTTTACTTTCTTTTTGAATCCCTTAAACTACATTCCAAAGTACACAACTCTTGACGTATGTGTCTGCATTTGGGCCATTGTTTTTACGACTTCTCATAATTTTACACATTTGCGTCAAATTTCATCAAAAAATGAAGTTAACTTTGACGTATAAATACATAGTCAAACAAATTCGGAGGTGATTCCATAATTGTCCATAAATTTCATCAAAAAAAAAAGAAATTAATTTTTACATATAGACACACAGTACGACAGACTCTGTGAGGTGATTCCATAAGCGTCCATAAATTTCATTAAAAAAACGAAATTAACTTTGACATATTGATACACAGTCAGACAGACTATGAGGTGTTTGCAGAAAAGTTGTTGTTCCAGTGTTGGTATGGAATAAAAACGATCACTTTATGTCAAGATCATCGCTCGTGATTCATGTTGGGGGCCCGTACGATACATTATCATTTCGTTGTATCAGACACAGCTATATTTCAGCCTAACTTAATTAGGGTCTGAAACGATTTACGAGTGATACCTAAAATAATAGTCTTACCACATTACTTGTCATTAAGAACGAAAGGGGATGCGGGACAGTTAGTCTGATAAATTATTCGTGATCTGTGAAATTTGTAGACCCAACCGAAATCTTAGGTCTCGAAAGAGCACTAAAACGGTATAATTAGGGTTTGCGAGAATGCTTGCGATATATTTATTATGACTCCATACAATAATCATCCACTAGGATAACAATATAATCGTTTGATTGGCCTATAGGTCCGCTTTGTTCATCCATGTTCTGAGCGAAATAACAGACTCAACCTTCAATCGGAGAAAAGAGGTCCGATTGTTTATCCATGGCCATACCCAAGGGAGGGCAGGAGAAGGGAGCTGCCCTCCCCTAGACATAGACTGCCACTCCTGGTCTATTTCTCTTCCTACTTTTCATACAGTTAGCTAGTTAATATGTTTGTGCTTAATTATGCAGTCACATAAACATCATAAACTACAGGGAAAATCATCCAACTGCTCCATGAAGCGAGTATTTTCGCCGCTCGGTATACATACCCTATTTGGACTTGTTATTATTTTTTTGGAAGTGAGGTTTAGCCAAAAATAAATCGTTTACTCTGTCGTCCTTACATCCTGTTCAGCTAGCGAAAATTACAATTACAGCACCAGATTTCAAAAATCGTATCGAAGAATATGCATCAGAAGCCGAGCTGTGGCGAATTTTTTGAATAAATAAAGGTTGAGAATCTCGAAAATTTGTAGATATTTTCATTTGAAATACATATCTTTACGCTGTATCCCTAACGGGGTAGTCAGAGCGGGCGGAGCGCCAAACGTCGCGGTCCTGACAACTTTTTTCGCTTCCTCAAATCTCATCATTCTCCTCACACATTTTCGCCTAGATATGAGTCCTTTTGACTTTTCCGTCACCTAACACTGGCTATTTGATCTTCTTAAGTCAGCGTTGGACCCTTGGTCTCTTCCTTGGCTTCTTTTACCACTCACTTTCACTCTGTAGATTTTCTTCGTCAGTCTTTCATCACTAGTTCTTTCTATATGCCCGAACCATCTTAGCATTCTTTTCTTCATTTTTACAATAACAGTGTCGTGTAACCCGTCATGCTGCGTAGATCTTCATTGCTTATTGCGTCCGCAAGGGTGACACCGTACATATTTCTAAGAGATCGGTATTTTACTGCATTTATTTTACTTTCACTCAATTTCGGGCATATATAGGCCTCACTACCGTACAATAAAGTTGGTACCAACACCGCAATGTGTATGGCCATTTTGGCTGAGTTAGATATATTCACGCTGTCTACTAATGCGGACAGAGCACCTTTCACTTTATCGCCGGCTGCTACCCGTCTCTTCACATCGAATCCCTCGAAAACGCACTCCCCAGATATAGAATTTCGCTAAATTGTTCTAGACATTTTATATTTACCCATATTTCACACTTTGTCTGTACATCTTTCCGTTCAATTTAAAATAAATACTTAATGTGTACCTAAACTAATAAATGCATAAATGTCTTAGGCCAAAAGGTGGGTACACCTATGATCACTGATACGAACTTTCCTAAATACTTGAAATCTGATTGTTATGTTATACTCGTAGTACAGACTTAGTTCTTAGTCCGAAGCAATACTAAATGTTTGATTAACCAATCTGTGGAATTTCTACCTCCCCCTGCTGCGAAACTACGGATTCGGGTTATGAACTCTTCGTACATAGGTTTTAAGCTCTAATTTTGGTTGCCGCAAAACGGTGAAAAATATAACAGCAATAGCACGAAACGTACATATGTCGATTACCGATTAATACCCGCGTAGTGTACAACTCCGGATGTTGGTCGGATACCCGGTGGCAACCCTATATTAACTTCACCCGGATTACCCGGATCTCGCTTGTTCGACTCAGTTTTATTAGCTGCCCTGTTAGATGAAAATATACTCGAATACATATAGGTTCGTAACGATTTATAAGTAATTTTTTTTTTACTTCACTGTATTAGACCAGCTTTTTTAATGTACAAAATGTTAAAATGAGTTCGAGAAGAAAATTAAAACATCAATTTCGTTATATCAATTATTACATAAATTTAATTTATAGATAGGTACTTACATTTCGATTGTTCTATTACTTTATTATTTGCAGAACTTCTTAGTTATTAATGTAATTTACGCATTGATCTATCGTTGTCGTGATAGCCAAGTTCGTACCTATACTCGTAGAAAATCAAAATTTTTAATTAGTTAGGGATCTCAGTGTCGGTGTACACTCCTTAATTTGTTGAGTTTGGAACCATCGAACTACTTTTTGAAAGATGATTATTATTACTTACTTACTTTTTTGAAGATGATTATTATTATATTAATTACACCGCGTACATACCAAGGATTGTAAAAGTATGTAGATATGTCTAATTTTATTTATTAGTGATTATCCCTGTAACACTGAACACAAGAAAGACTATATATAAGCTATATATTTGCCTGTAGTCCCCGCTTATCGTTCGAAGCGACTGCAGTAAGATTTACGAGATTGCAAATTATCAGTGAGGTCTCCGATCGTCTGATGATGAAAAATGAAACTGAAAACTGATGCATTAACACTTCATAAAAAGCCCAGTCCAATAAGCTACTGATATAATAGAATAATTCACAAGTAAATATTATTTTGCCAATGCCCTTCGTCAGAGAGGATCTTTACTCCCGAATTCTCGGATTATATCTGTGTACGTTTCTTTTGTCTTCCGTGTAATATACCCTCTTTGTCTGACGAAATTATTATATTTGTGCTATGTACTCCTATTTACTCTACCCTTGGACAAATGAATTTCGTCTTCAGACTTATTGATGTTTTCGTTTAAAAATACAAAATATTTATTTAGCTAGTGTTATCTATTATATTATATTTTACAAATATATAATTAGTATATTTGTGTCATTAGCATTAGTTTTCTTTATCAGAGCAAAAAGATTTATGATAATTTTTCAATAGGTATTTACAATATTTTTAAAGCGACTGTGAATTTGGGATGAGCATAAAAGTTGAAATGGTTAGCGGAAAATTGTTTTTAAACCTTAATTATCTGCTTGTGTGTTCGTCATGCTATGCAGGATCCAAAACGTTGATCTGTTCGCATATTTTAGAACGAAAAGCAATCCAGTTTTATGGAAATGACTCATATAATTTTCCCCTTTAATTTTCCATGTTATCAGCATTTTTAAATGGAAAAATGGGATCAGAACACACGCCTTTATGATCGTTTGACATAATCGTATTTAATCCACATATAAATATCCGCTTCTTAACTAAGAGAAGTTAAAAATTCTTCTTCAGAAGATTCTTAACTAAGAGAAGTTAAGAATCGGTAATTTAAAACCGACTCAACAATTCCCTCTCTGTTTTAAAACCACAAGACTTATTTAAAAAGACTAGGAAATATAACACATTACTTGGAATTTATAAAACGTTCGTTAAGTTCAAATTATTTCGTGCAAAATAGTATGTGAGTTAATAATAACTATACCAAATAATTTTCTACCTTATATGGCTAAAAAATAATATAGCGAAAATCATAATTTTATAGATCTTCAGAAATTATTTTTATGAAATTTACTATTTTGTAAGATTGTACGGTCCAATATCAATTTCCAAATTTCTATTGTTTACCACTTTAGTACACAATCAAAGAAATAGAATAATAAAATAAATAATAATGAAAAAAACCAAGTAATGGAATGGTATTGTGCGTCCGACATTTGAATGACAGGTCTAAAAAATTAAACAAACAATAAATATTATTCTGAATATAATTTCGTGGTAGAAACTAATTACTAAGGACGCCAGCCCTCTCCATTGAAACCTTCGCTGAATAAATATTGTAAAGAAAGTAAATCGTCAAAGTAATTACTGACACGCAATTACTTCGTTTGGAAGCAATAAATATGCTAATAAAACTGTTAATACCAAATATTAATGGCAGCGTCGAAAGTTATTGCTTGCGAAAGCTGAGCGAAATTAATAGACTTAGATGTTATGACAAATTTTATTGTTATACAAGCTTTTGCTAGCGACTTTGTTTATGTGGAATACATACGACATCTAACTTTATTTACATTAACAAAAAGTACAGACATACGTTAATATTTACAAACTTAAAACTATACTTCATCTTAAATAATAGACTTCCTCAAAGTTGTCGCTTAGAAAGCTGTCATTGCTTAAGGTACCTAGCAGACTGGCAGCATTTCCTCTTTGAATAGCCAAACTGATTCGTTGGCGGAAGATGCTGCCAGCCCGGCGGTCTCCCGAAGCGTCGACCAGTCTCTTACAAATATCAGAAACCAGTCGATGGACTTCGGGACCCCAGGGAACCAAAGTTTCGACTGCATAAAATATAAACAAAAGGGCGTAAATATGAAACTCTCAGAGAGAGTCGCATACTTACGCCGCTTCCAGTTCTCGGCAGTGCTGGCCGCGGCACCTGCTGACTTGGAAGTCGCTGGCACATGGGAAACAGCAAGTGTATCGACACAAGTGACATCCCACACCAGCGATCTTCCAAGTTTCCAAGGAATGAGCGTCAAGCCATCCGATCTCCTGCCATCGCTGCGTGCAATACCTACAGGCTCTAAGACTGCAGGAACGCCAGCGGCGACATCGCCTATAAGTAGGCTATAATAAGTTATTATATCTCTATAAGTATTGAGGTTCTGAACACGCTTGGTATTTAAGGCGACTAACGATTTCGCGCGTCGCGTTTCATCTGCAGGTACATTCCATATCGTTCTTTCTCTACCACATAAGTATACAGATAAACACACATTTTAAAAACATTCAAATTTAGAAAATTAGTCAAGTGTGAGTACTAAATGGTTCAGTACCATATTTGTAAAATGTTAACTTTATATTTAGATGGAATTTGGACAATTTAGATCTTTTATAATATTTTTCCTGTAAAACTTAGATATGCAAGGCCATTTCAAAAAGGTTCTCTTTAATTCTCATTTGAATATTTTAAAGCGTCAACTAATGCAAAATATTTGGATTAAGAAAGTGTTCTGGTAAATGATGAAACTTGAGGAGGCGAAAGAAGTAGGTAAAGATCGCAATGTTTGGCGTTCCATCCTCTCAGACTAACCCGTTAGGGATATAGCGTGAAGATATGTATGTACTAGTAGTGCAACATTTTTGAATGTCGCAATAAATTCAAGAATTATATTTTAAAGTTATACAAAATTAAGCAAAAAACTACCAAAATTAAAAAGAAATCGATTACAATTTTACACGGTAGTAACATTTTCGATTTAACAATTTAATGTAATTGTGTTTATACGTTGTACACTTGCTGAGAAAATCGTCTATACACAACGACAATGTAGTATGTCGACAACGACACATGACATTCTTGACGACAGTGATCATAAGAGGATTCCGTTTCTCTTTCAATTAAAAATTCCTAAGGAGCTATTTTCAGAGCTTTCTTTCAAAAACATCATTATATTATATATATCAATTACTCCGTAACAATTTTTTATCAGTGTAATGAATGTCAATGTTTGGTTGAGGTTGCCGTGTTCTCTGCTATTTACTTTAACGCTGACAAACTTATTTTTACTGCTGATATCTTGTAGAATATTATACATCCCTTCTAAGGAATCACTGTGAGTGGTCCGACACGCTTTTGGTAGATTTTTCTTTCTATCAGAGTAAGGAACCCTAAAAAGACTGCTCTCGTTATTGCTTAGCAGATTGTTTATAGGCACATACTAAACGAACCGTAGTTGCTAAAAATATAACCACCTAATCGCATAAAATTTAAAAAGGGTTATAGGTACAAGGTTATTCTTGTACTAAATACGCAGTTCTATAATGAACAATGGAAAATAGATTTCTTTGAACTTGATCGAACAATTGAGTTATTGGAAAACATTGCATTATGACTGACTATTATAGTTTTCTTATAAGTATAGTTATCTATATACAAATACATAAAGACAAAATAGTTAAGTACCTTTTTCTTCTCTGTTTCTCAAACCTTTTTTTTTTTTTGTTTGGTAGCTATTGACGAACTTTAGTGTTATCATTAAAAAAAAATTGGAAATAGTTATATTAATACGTGAAGCGAAAACTTCGGATCACTTTATAAGAATATAGCGCGTACGGAGTACGGTGGCATAGTTTGTTTTTTCTTTCTTCATGGCATGGCGTTTAGCGCATTTGCCAATGTCACGTATTGTAATAATATAAGTAGAATCGTTATATAAAACGTAAAACTTCTCCAGTAAAGTGACAGTAGACTTTACTGAAGTTTTACAGGACCTCTTGCAAGAGCGCAAAAACTTTAGCTACACATGTTTATTTAGACCTACTCCATTCTTTTCACTTGCACAGAACTTTAAAACACAATATACTATCACTGTTGTACTTTAAAACTCTCAAAAATGTAAAAAATAGAAAATATAAATAAAATGACAACCTTACTTCTGTCTCGTTCCCGCCAAAAAGTCCGGTGGCATAGTTATACGTTCATACCGCCAATGTCAAAAAGACTGTTAATGTCAAACTCATAATAGATTATCATATTACATCAATGACTGAGGAAACTAAAGGACATGAAACAAGTACAAAATAATCGTGCCACCTAACTTCGAGTGTCGCAAACAATGGCTGCTGATTAGTGATGTCCCAAATATCTACTATGTAGATGTCGTTAAGTCAGTTGTCGAAATAAGTTTTGTTTCAGCATCAGTATTGAAATAAAAGTCATTTTGTATGATATCTTCAGAAAAAGGGAGGCCTTTTTTTTGTGTCATAGATTTATACAAAAGTACTGAAATATTGTTCAAATTGAAAATAGCAGTCAGCGTACTTCGATGCCGTTAGCATATAATTAGAATCTGCGCTTAAGGCGATTTTAAGGTGTTATTAGCAACGATAGCAACAGGCGCCTTCAAGTATAGCCCCTTTCTGTCCTTCGATCATTTTTGTATGGAACTTTAAATGAACCCTACATACAAACAAATTACTTAGGTATCTCTTTTTGTAATACTTAACAGTACGTCCATGATTATTACAGAAATAAAATTGCTTTTTAAAAGAAACCCATATTTTTATGAAGCGCTTTGATAAATGTTGAAGATCAATGAACATAGGTCACAGTAGTCGAAGAACAGCACTGCCTTTTAATGCTTTTCTTTTCTTTACATGCATAACGTTACTTCTTCTAAAGGTGATGGTGAAATAAAATAAGTGCTATGAGAAACATACACATGGACCGACCAAATCTGTAGCCATGGCGTACTGTAGCACTTTGATAAAATTAATACTAGAATAATTAATTTTACTAAAAATTAGTGGCCTTGTCACACAGTAATTGGGAATAACATTTCAATTAGGAATAGAACACACTCAAATTCAGTTAAGTACTTCCAGAGGTTACCCCGTACATACAAAAGAACAAATCTTATTTCTTTACATTGCGAAGAATTAAGTAATATTATAGTTTATAATATTGGGTCCTTACATATGAAATTGGCGTTTTGTACGGGAGGAATATAAAGTCAATTTTTTTTTTTGTAAAATATATTTAATTAATCAAAGTATGCACCGTTGTTATCTATGCACTTTTGCTATCTCATAGGTAGTTCATTTATCCGTTTACTAAAAAAACCATGGGGGCGAGAATCAATAAACTCTTTGAAGGCGATTTGCCGCATCGGAGTTGAATTTTTTTCCTTGTAAGAAGTTGTCCAAATTCCGGAAAAAATGGTAATCTGTTGGAGCAAGGTCCGGGGAGTACGGTGGATGTCGCAGACATTCCAATTGTAGCTCATCTAACTTAGTGGTTGTTTGTTGTGCAGTGCGTGGTCTTGCGTTGTCGTGAAGCAGCAGTGGCCTAGAGCGATTGACTAATCCCGGTTGTTTAGCAGATAGTTCTTCCTTCATGGTTTGCAGTTGCTGACAATAGATATCTGCCGTAATCGTTTGGCCAGATTTTAGAAAGCTGTAGTGAACGACACCGGCGCTAGTCCACCAAACACTCACAAGTAACTTTTTCTGAGTCAATTTTCGTTTAGGGCAGGATTTGGCTGGGTCTCCAGGGTTCGGCCATTGTGACGAGCGCTTCCGATTATCGTACAGTATCCACTTTTCATCACAAGTAATGATTCGATTTAAAATCCCTTCATTATTGTGTCGGTTGAGCAAAGTAACACTTCAGTCGACGCGTGTTTGCAAGTTCGATTCACTCAATTCATGAGATACCCATCGTTCAAGTTTTTTTACTTTCCCGATTTGCTTCAAGTAGATTAATACAGTTTTGTCACTTACCCCGAAGCTTGCAGCTATCTCTGAAGTGCTTTGTGTGGATCCGCTTCCACAATAGCCTTTAATTCTTCATTTTCCACTTTGGTCTCCGGCCGTCCACGGGGTTGATTCTGAAGGTCAAAATTTCCAGAACGAAAACGTTGAAACCAAAAACGTACCGTGCTTTCTTTTGCGATATCAGCGCCGTACACATCATTAATCCTTCGAGCTGTTTCTACAGCACTGGTGCCACGGTAGAACTCGTACTCGTAAATATACCGATATTTCATGTTTTCCATTGTGCGGTAATAAGCGACGCCAAAGAAAAAAATAATGAGGAAAAAACAAATGAATGACTGTTTTCAAAACTCAAATGTACCAGCTAAATGAATTTATAAATTTGAATTTGGAATTCTTAACCAAAGAGGAGATATTTCAGATCAAAGTGGTCAGTACGACAAAACGCTAATTTCATATGTAAGGACCCAATATTATCTAGCGTAGAAAATCCATAACATACCGGCCTTTTGAATAATTCTTTTAAAAGTAAATTGCTAGACACTACAAGAGTGACCAATATCAGACTAGTCATATGTAGTGTACCTAGAGTAACATATTTTTACTGGGTTTGAAAAATAGAACTGTTTGTTAATATTATTGTTGGTAAAATAATAATTATATTAAGTACATTAAGTTTTTAATAACATATTCACAAAATAAATATAGCTAACTAAATAGCACAATTTCTATTAAATAATTTCTGGATGAAACTTTTGAATACTGTGATTTGAATTTAAACAGTCATTGTAATCATCATGTCGCTGTCGTTTTTTTGTACGTCAAGAAAGAAATGAAAAGTTTCCGACACCTTCATCTCTTAATTCTGCTTTTTAAGTTTTTTAAAAGATTCTTTAAATTGTACCCCATCTGGATTATTAGTAAAACCGCTACAAGATCTTATTGGTCGCAAAAATAACTCGGCGTGGTCTTGATTCACATCATTCCGAAGCAGATATTTAGAACTATGCGCAGATTTTTCTTTCTCAGAATCATCAAATCAAAGTTCAGCCACATTCTGTAAACAATTAATATTTTCCTGTTACTTTTTCTCAATAGAGGATTTACATGGTCAGGAAATTAAAAAGTAATTAATTATGAATAATTAATTTAAAAAAAATTAATAATTACTGTAAATATTTTCTCTGATTCCCAATAATCTTTGTGTGGGTAATGCATCATACCGTAAAATTAATTTCTTAATGTTCTATTCTTATTCGAAATGCAAATAACATAAATATATATCATGAATACCCCGTTGGGGATACAGCGTGCGGATATGTATGTATATATCATATACATGTATGTAATTTTTACAGGGAAGTTTCAATTTTCTTTTCCGATTACGTCAAGCTACTCTTTTCCTCTAATAATACATGATGGTAATCTGAAACGAGATAATTACGACATATTAACATGATACCTGTATTTATCAATATCTTTTTAATATAGGTACATGGACAGCCCTAACTGCAATAACAACAAAAATTGATATGAATTAATATACTGTATTATAGGAATAAAAACTGCTAATAACCAAAAATATACATGACTATAATACAGTAAACTAAGAAACACAGTAATTACGATGGAAATATATACCACATCACACTAAATTAATGAATTTCTGTTACGTACCAGTGCAATTATAGATTTCATTGATTATTGCTTTTCCTCGAGCCGCATCCTAACATACTACACTTAGAAATTATTGTGGCATTATGCTAGCTTCTCCTTTAACAAAACAGTTCCAATATCCAGCACAAAATCACAGAAACATTAAAAAATATTAAATTCATTGATATGTTTTGACACTTCGTTGTCAGCGTGTCGCAAAAAATGGCGGACTGGCACGTTTTGACATTACAATGATGTCACATAAAAAAATTACTATTTGAGAAAAGTACTGTTGTTTTCTCTTACACACGCAAGAAGCCGTAAGTCAAAAAGAGACAACACTATGTTTGAATGTCTTGCGTTAGAATATATATAACTAAATGTTGCTATAGATCAACATGCCATGTCTTTTAGTTTCCTTAGTCATTGTATTACATATATGTAACCTCCTCGGATTAAACAGTCGCACAGAGTAGAGATTGTCGCAAAGAAGTTTATATTATAGATTTCGACCACGGATGTTCTCTAGTATGTAATAGACGTCGAATTATATAGACATGTATATAACTTATACAGTATACACATACATAACTTCACACAATTTCATATTCAAGATCGACACGAGGCTACAAAACCACTGACGTCACTTCAGCTTTTTAGGTTTACAGATAACATCCAGACTTATTGGTTATAGTCCATTACTTCTAGCTTTTTTTAATGTAAGGCAATTCTTAATTACTACTTAGTAGTTCAGAAATGTGTCCGTTGAAGTAAAGTTCCATAAATGCGTTCAAAAAGGCTTTTTTTTACCTCCACAGTGACATCACTAATAAAATTTTTCTTCACGAGGACATTTTTTCTGAACTGAACCTTATATCCTTATAACAGTCCCATTCTTTGGCCGATTTTTGCAAACTGTGAGACAATAAGCCGCTGACACGTTCTACATTCTTCTTTCTCTAATCAATAACATTAATAGGTAGAAAGTATTCAGCTGTGCGAATACTTATTAAATGTGTCTTTAGGTACAAACAAAAACCATAGTTATGTTATTACATCATATAAAAATAAAAGAGATAAAAAAATTTCAATGTAATTCAACGTGGAATATCAATTCATATAAAATATAACCACTTATCAGAAAATATATCGATGTTATTCTATCTACTATAAAAATTCAGTTACGAATATTTGTACGCATAATGATTATCCACCCACATACTTGTAATCGAAATACGTGGGTTCTCAAAGAATATATGAATACATGCTAAAAATAAAAAAAATAAATTGAATGATATCTTCGTTTGTAAAGACTACAGATAAATAGATAATATATTACAGACGTGAGACAGGCACCTAAATATATTTTTTTAATTTCATTTACATAATATGTTATGAATACAACTCACTGTGTGTGAGGCTAACATAAAATAGAGAAAATGCACCAATTATTATTATATTCTTATTATTTATTATTACTATTTTTATTACTGTATTATATTATTAACACTGTATTGATATCGTTTACCTTTTTGATGTTGTAGCACCGAAGTATAAAATGGAACTGAGCTCTACGATTTGGTATCGTTCCCTCCATATATTCCACAACGACGTTCGTAATCAAAAGATACCCTCATATTTTATATGTTTAGGTGTTCCGAGAAACTGTTATTAACAGTGTTGTCATTCTCCGAAATCCATAGAGTCGGAAACGATTCCAAATAGTCTATGGAGGGTAAAGGTATGGAGAACTGTCTCATATAGGGTGTTAGTTGAAAAAAGTGTGTGTGTCAGCTCCGAGGCACGACTGGAGTTTACTGGTTTTTTCCATATTTTATATATTTTTATTCACTTCACTGTATACTAAATACTCTTTAAACTAAACTCTTAATACTAAATACTTTCACTGTATATTAAATATCAATATTAATAGATATAAAAAAAGTAGCATTTGCCACCTTCGATTTGAAAATGAATGCCATTTTCGTAATCAGTACCCCGAGAAACCTAGAACATGACATCCATGTAGATCTATCGATCGTCTTAATACTCACGACTGAAAAGTGAAAGGTGCGCACATTAGGTTGCGCACAAAAAACGTAACGAGGTCATTCGATGAGTAGATTTTACTCCTCATATTTTTTTCATACCGGGGGGCCTCATATGAAAATCGATTCTTAAGGAGTAAACTCCAAAAAGTGTTCAGCTGTAAACAGTAAATAACAGTACAAAAATTGTCCAGAATAGCGCTAGAGTAGCGAGAGAGCATGAACAAAAAATCGCTTTGAAACACGTTGAGAGTGATTTATAATAATCGTGAGCTTTTAATATCTTTTAGTGATTTTATTGTGTTCTGTTATAAAATTTTTGAAAATAATAGAACAATAAAGGTGAAAATTTACCCTCTAGCTATAGTAGCGCATCGTTATTTCCCCTCTAGCTACAGTAGCGCATCCTTATTTACCCTCTAGCTATAGTAGCGCATCCTTATTTACCCTCTAGCTATAGTAGCGCATCCTTATTTACCTTCTAGCTATAGTAGCGCATCCTTATTTACCCTCTAGCTATAGTAGCGCATCGTTATTTCCCCTCTAGCAACAGTAGCGCATCCTTATTTACCCTCTAGCTATAGTAGCGAATCCTTATTTACCCTCTAGCTATAGTAGCGCATCCTTATTTACCCTCTAGCTATAGTAGCGCATCCTTATTTACCCTCTAGCTATAGTAGCGCATCCTTATTTACCCTCTAGCTATAGTAGCGCATCCTTATTTACCCTCTAGTTATAGTAGCGCTTCCTTATTTACCCTCTAGCTATAGTAGCGCATCCTTATTTACCCTCTAGCTATAGTAGCACATCCTTATTTACCCTCTAGCTATAGTAGCACATCCTTATTTAACGCCTTTCTACGGACACTTTTTGATACACAGAGATGGCTCTCCTTACCTCTACCCTCCATACAAATAGTCAGAGAATATGTAAAAAAGAAGTTTGACTCCTGCTTCTTGCGTAACAGCATTTCCTACTCGCGGCCAGATACGTAGGGTTGTTGTGTTGGGAGTGTGATGCGGAGAGCATCTCGAATAGGTTACATGCATACATACAAGGTTATTTCGAAAGGATGGGTATTTAGTATGACATAATAAAAGAAAACAAAACAATGCACACGGATAACTTTTATGTTTGTTAAATTTCATTTCTTGTAGTTACGTTGAAGAATGATAACTCTGCATTCGAATAACTACAATTATTTAGACATTTAAGGACATTAAAATGTGTTCGGTTATATGATTTAGACATTTTCGTATTTGTAACGATGTGAAGAACGAATTAAAGACAAATGAAAGTGGTTGCAATTATCCATATTCACCCAGAATATTGCCGTTGTGTGCGTGCCACGGCGGGTGCATATTAGCACGCACGCATACAAACTACGTACGCTAATTTTCTATGAAGATCAATGCAAATCAATGTGCAACAAAGAAAGTCTATTAGTTTAGTAGGCTTGACACCGACTTAAGTAATTGTCTAATTTTATGGGTGTTTGTATCGTATTTATAAAGTTATTTTTGTACTTAAGTTTTGATTGGTAAAGGATAGTTATTTCGTACTTTTCAGTGTTTTTTATTGAAGTCGGTTTAATTTTTATATTAAATTTTAATACCTACATTTAATAAGACTAATCACTCTTGATTACTTACTTTATATTTGATTATACTTTACGTCTATGATTACTTTAAATGTAGGTAATTATCGATAGTTATAACTGATCCAATCAGTTGGTAGTAGATAGTTTACTAAATTTACTTCAGAATTATCTTACCTACATCTAAAGTTAATTCCTTTTAAGGCGATACCGTAAAAAATAAATTAGGCTACAAAAATCTCTCTTAAAAATAGTTCTCCGTACTGCCGTAGGTAATCCCTGTAATGAAAGCAGTAAAACTAATCTGCAAAGTTAAATGAAGCGTGCATTCCTTATTAGAGCGTGACCTTGGACCGCATCTAATCCCGACTGATGTCAGTAACTCACACCGATCTAATCTTGGAATCAACATAAAAATAAGAGACATCTTCATTATGACATCCCGAAACGTAACTGTTTTCGATTATCATTACATAACTAGCTGTCGCGATAAATGAATTAAGAACGCAGGAACGCATAGACAGAGAATAAATGTAGAAAAAATAGAAGGCCACCTTGTGCGTAAAAAAATTGCCTACTCTCGACAGGATACGTAGGGTTGTATCTTTGGGTATGAGATGCGGGGAGCATCTCGTTTAGTTATACATGTAGTATATAATAATAAAAAACAATACATATGGATTCGTTTTTCATCTCTGTTGAATTAAATTTTTTGTAGTTATGTTGAAGAACGATAACTGCATTCCAATAATTAAAATTATTTGAGCATCTAAGGACATTAAAATACGTTCGGTTATGTGATTTAAATATTTTTGTATTTGTGACGATATGAAGAATGAATTGAAGACACTGGCGCTAAAATAATTATCCATATTCATCCAAAATATTGCCGTCGCGTGCGAAGACGTCCTACCGTTATGTTTATACTATGATACGGAGAACAAGCATACGAAGTAACATTAGTTTGTATATATTTATATGGATACATAATAGGTACCTACGTGAATTAACCGGTAATATAACCCTAACCAAAAGTAGGATTGTAGTCGTGGTGAAACGAGGTATTCAGCAGTTATTTTAGAAACTAAACGTTATCTGTATATTAAATATTTATATTACTATTGATATAATTATATACCTAACTACCTACATGATATTGTCCGGCTGCTGAGAGAATGCTTTCCTGAGGTCTGTCAGTTGGTCATTACTAGTGATGGGCAAGAATATAACACTGTTTTATTATTTCTTCAAGCGACCCAAGAAAAGTGTTATTAATAGAAAGAAAAACGTATTACTTTATAGTATAACGACAGATTACGTTATAATTACCTGTTATTTTTGGCACACCACTAAAAAAATTAATAGTTCACGTAACCTTGTAACAGCGCAGTATAATAATATAATAAACTGACATTTCACACAGCGCCATCTAGTCCCAAAGCACCACAGTGCTTGTGTTATGGGTACTAGACAACTGATATACTACTTATATACTTTTTCTTTTTTAAATAAATACATATTATACATAAACACCCAGACTCGGGGCGGGTATCGAACCCGCAACCCCCGTTTACTTTCCGACGCGTTAAGCCGTTGCGCCACGGAGGTGGTCTAGTATGGATATATGGATTTAAAAAAATATTGTTTTATGTTTTATTGAACATAACAATTGACATAATAATATAGTTTTTAATGATAATTATTCGTTTGTTGGGCAAATAAACAAAAATATTGTTACGGTAAATTCAACGCCATTTCAAAGTTACGTCATCCATTTGATCACGACCGGACTATAGATGTAGACTTAAATACTTACTTAAGTAGCTCTTTAGAAAATCGACTCGGGGTTCACTAACAGGAGATTATTTAGAACCGTAACCCTAAACGTGTATATTTTGTGTGTTAAATATTAGCAAAAGAATTAAAAAACAACTCTCACTATAAACGTGCTGCAACTCATTTTAACAAACGATTTTCTTCTTAGTGCATACAATGTTCTAAATTGTCGATGAAATGTATTTCTCTTTTCTGATTAAGTATTTAAGACAAATAAACAAAAAATTGAAAAGAAAATATACGAAACATACCTACATAACATATTTATTGAGAGAATAAGTGAAACGTGAATAGCGAGGAATATTTATAGGGCGTAACTGCGTGGTATTAGAAGATCGAAGATAACTTATGAAGATCAGACAATTCGAGTGTCAAACGATGAGAATATCAAGGGCACTTGGATCTCTCGATATAAATACGTGAAAAGAACTTTGAGGTTTCAAGGAGACTAAAAAACACTACATAAATATAAGGATGCGGCATTACTCGGCGTTCTATCCCTTCTGTTACCTAGATTTTTTTACGCAAAGATAGAATTTGTAAATAAATATAATGAGTACATAAGGCTGACTTAATAAGATCAAATGGCTAGAGTGTTAGCCGAAGGAAGTGCCAAAAGCACTCGCATACCTAGGCGAAAATGTATGAGGAGAATGATGAGATTCGAGAAAGAAAAAGAAGTATGTAAGGACCGCGACGCTTGGGGCTCCGTCTTCTCTGACTACCCCGTTGGGATAGAGCGTGAGGATGTGTATGTATGTACCATATGTACATTCAGTCAAGAAAGTATCGGGAATGGATGATTTGTTTATGGTCTCAAATTCAATTTTTTGTTTTTTTTTGTTGTTGTTAGATTGGCACTGTTTTCCATTTTGGCGCGGAGTTTTAGTTGCATGTGTTATTTAGATTAAATACAGTGCTGTGTTTAGTTATATCATTCTAGTGTATATTGCGAATTTTATAATGGACAAAAACATCGAACAAAGAGTTTGTCTTAAATTTTGCATCGCTAATGGAATTTCGTGTTCGGGGTCACTGAAAATGTTACAGAAGGCTTACGGTGAATGGACTTTATCAAAAACACGTGCTTATGAGTGGTACAAAGCGTTGAAAAGCGGTCGAGATATGATGGAAGATTTGCCTCGCTCTGGTAGGCCATCAACGTCTGCAACTGAAGTTAACATCGCAAAAGTGAAGGAAATAGTGACTAAAAATGCTCATTCAAGTTTGAGAGAGATAGCCGCCGAACTTTCTGTCTCACGATCAATCGATCCGTACCATTTTAAATAATCAGTTGGGTATGAAACCTGTTGCCGCTCGGCTAGTCCCAAAAGACTTGAATTTTCTCCAAAAACTCGATCGCATAAGAGTCGCTGAGGACATGCTAGAACGAGTCAATTCCGACCCAACATTCATGAAACGCATTATTACTGGTGACGAGACGTGGTTTTACGAGTTTGACATGCAAAGTAGTCAACAAGATTCGGAGTGGCGCCTTCCAACTGAACCGAAACCGAAAAAATCACGCCAAAGTTGATCAAAAGTCAAAGTCATGTTAACTGGTTTCTTTAACTATCGCGATGTTGTGCACTCGGAATTCTTGCCGGAAGGTCAAACGGTAAATAAAGAATATTATTTGGGCATTATGCGACGTTTAAGACAGCAAATTCGACGAAAAAGGCAAGAAAATTCTTGGATTTTGCACCACGATAATGCGCCTTCGCACAAGGCCATCATTGTGAGCGAATTTTTGACCAAAAACTCAACAAATACCATCGAGCAACCACCTTATTCGCCAGATATGGCTCCAGCCGACTTCTTTCTTTTTCCTAAACTCAAATTACCACTTCGTGGCACCCATTTTCATTCGGTAGAAGACATAAAGGAAAATTCGCGGCGAGCACTGAACTCGATTCCGGAAAAAGCGTTTAAAAAATGTTTTGATGATTGGATTATTCGTTGGCGTATGTGTATTGTTTCTGAAGGAGCATACTTTGAAGGTGATAAAATAAATTTGGATGAATACTAACATTTCGTGTATTATTGATCTTTTCCCGGTACTTTCTTGACAGAGTAGTATAAATACACATTATATTCACCGCGTTTGGTTTTATATAGTAAGTAAATATATTAATTTCCGTTCTATGACGACGTAATGACGTCACTTCTGGCTTAAATAAAACCGGACGGACTTCAACGCAACAAGGACACATTTTTGCCACTACACGCAATTTCCGGTTATTTGACCCTCAATACTATTCTTGCGGACGATGACCCGACAACCTCTATCCATTTGTTATTACTTTTTTGTACTCACTACACTGCCTTCGTTTGTAAGTAAATACATAAAAATATAAATAAAATGATCGGGGGCTCCGCTCCGGTGTAATTCCGAATGCGCTTGACATGTGCTGAAGATCACTGAGGGAGTTTTAGTGGATTAAATTCGTAGAACAAAAGTCCAACACAACCCAGCCTTTCCCACACAAAATAAGTATATGTACAAATTGATTACTGGAGATAGTATATAAGCACAATACATAATGCGTGTTTTGAACCCATTTTGATTTTGAAATTTGACGTTATTTTATTGAAATAAACTTTTACTTTCATCAGTCCTTAAATGGCCCACATGCTATTTACCGGTTTTAAACCAGTTCTTATTTCTGAGCCTAGGCGACGCTATTATGTCGTTATTCTTCTGTGATATATGCAGACACATGCCTTTGTGCTTAATAATAAAATCCTGTTTATAACAACCATTAATAACGTACAAATACTTTATTAACTTCGCATTTACGCTCGAAAAATCTCCATAATATTTCACAAATTAAAAGAAATATTGTCTTACACGTGTCAACACTCAACACATTAATCCAATTAATATTAAAAGCTGTTAAAGAAACATCCTTTTATTCCTTTCATATGTGACATATTCACATCGTTATTTGTAATAATCATTAAATAAGCGTCTATTAATGCAGTTCTATGAATAGGATACAATTATTTTAGTAGGTATTCTAAGCTGTTAATCTGGTTTTTTGTCTCTTTCAGACCAAAAGGGTGAAAAATATTTTATCAACAACGTTCTGAGTGAGATGAATTCGGTGTATAGTTAAAAAAAATCGCACATTTTTCACATTTGTACTGTGCTTTGATATGTAAAAATAATAATTGGCAATGTTATGTAGCAATGATAGGTATCGCCGCAATCTATATGAACATAATATAAAACGATATATTATTTGCGAGAATTAAATCACGTATTCGTAGTAAATAGCCTTCGAAATACCATTACATTGTATACATCCATATATACTTATTACAATAATAATTAGCCTCTTAGCGACTGAAATCGCTTCTTGAGATAATGATCCTCAAACATAGCTTCAATAATTCTTAATTACGATAAATCTATAAAGTGTGTGTGTAAGTATGTATAGACATAATATTAATCGATCAGAATTTAATTTAATCAAAATCATATTTCCCGAACTACTCATTTTCTATAAATATACCATATACGCATTGTATGTAGAATCTTATGTATTACATATATTGATTTAAGTTGTGGTACTACATATATCAAAATTCAAAATATTGTAATGGAGGACAGTAGAGTATTGGATACGTAACTAGAAAAGTATGAGATCGCACCGTCAATCTTTATTTTACCTGACATAGGTATTTCCTCTGAATCCAGTAACTTCAAGTCTTTCTCAATAACAAATAATAAAGACCGATATGGACGCATTCAGGGGGAGCCAGCTGCCCCTTCCCCCAAGATTATCTAAGAAAAGTACAATTACTAAATTTACCTCATAAGATCTCAAAGCTTATGTATAAATATTTGTTATAAGTAACGTGCAGATCGGCGGGGTTATTACCTAAAAATTTACTGACATCGACAGACACGCGATCGCTGCCCGACCGGTGACTAATAGTAATAAAAAATTGGTATCATGTGTGACGATTGCGTATCTATTATTCCATGACCGTAAAATGCACTTTTCGCGGTAGATTTAGCACCACTACACAAATCACGCAAGTTACGCAATAAGCGTGAGGTTTTACTCTCCAGACAAACACAAGAACACAGAAGAAACCTGAACACAGGTACCCAGCCCTCGGGTGAGGGACTGAACTATGTGAAGTAGGTATATTCGGTGGAGATGTTCTACCAGGGACTAATCTACAAGCCTTTTGAGAAGTGACTAGTACAAGCTCAGTAGATTACGCACTGACCATGTGCCCAGTACAAATTCCTTTGCGGTTGAACAGATTCTCCTCTCCTCTGTACATCTGCGGATTTGAGACCCAAACAATGTACCATATTATAAACGACTGTACCTTAAGAAAATATAGCAACCTCCTGGATGATCTGAGCGGCTAGACAAACGTTTCATACAATGGAAATGCTTACTGGCGTTATTGCTTCTCACAAGTGCCATTTAGGTACGTTTTATACGGCAGTTTTCACACTTCACTTTTTGTTTGATTGAAAAAAAATTAATAAGTTAGATTACCAATATAAAATTCGTTACGCTAGATCACGTAGTATTTGTCATTCCATTCTACTAAAGTTTACGACAATTGAGCCACCTGTACAGGCCCCCTGATCTCTTTAAAAAAAGGCGCCAATAAATAGGTTATAACACTTGATAGTATTGTAATTTTAGTCATATGATTAGATAGAATGATTAACATTAACAAATATGAATTATAAGAAAACGCAAATGATAGATACGTAAATGGAGAAACTAATGTTTAATAACAATTAGTAACAAGAACAAAATATTCTTATAACTAGCAGTTTCTTTTTTAAGTTTACGTATTCAATTATTAAAAAATAAAAAAGTATGAACATACGGTTTCTTGTTTTTTTTCTAAATCAAGCGGCTCAATTGTATTGAAGAGCATAAAATAAAATTCTAAAATAGGCGTCAACCCTTTTATTATTTCTCTTGATTACGGACCTAAATAGGAGGAGGTCGCATGTCACGTTTAATTACATTATTGCTGGGCAGTGACAGACTGAGAGGGGCCGTGCGAGATAATTCCATTTACATTAGCCGCAGTAAATATTTGAATAAGTCCTTTTTTAGCAGCAGCAAAGAAGATTTTAAACGTTTTGTTCATTGAAATAATATCCATGGTTTGATTATATTTATTGTTTAGCAAGTATAAATATTGTTTAATGTTAGTCTAAAATTTAAAAAAATCGAACACTAATGGAATCATCCCGGTGTTGTCCCGATATTTGTCTGTCTACCTATCTGTCAGTCTGTCAGTCACAGTCGCTTTTCACAGAGACTGTTTGATATAAACTGACGAACTTTTATTTAGTCTGGGTGTTACTAGGATATCCCCCAGTCCGTTGTGTGGTACTTACCAATGGTACAACGCCTAATGCTTAGTTTGGGGACACGCAATTCGTGTACTTGTCTGGAGTATTATTACAAAAAATCAAAAACAAAATTTTAAACACTTGAAATTTTAACAATTAACTTAATTTTAAGTCGAGTTTTAACTTTGGGCCTTCATTTTGGGACTATAGAGAAAAAGTAATTTTATTAAAGGTCATCAAATGGACTGTGATACAGGTCAGGCGTAACCTGCATAGCCACTTACATCGTATGAAAGATGTTTCTACATCACGAATCCAAAAATATAAAATATACTATTTTGTGACACTTCGTTTTAACATTTATTCGAAAAACCTCTTAAAATTGCTATCCTTCCTCCTGAAAAGTCTAAAATAATCACAAAAATAATGAAAATTATCAAGACTGTACAGGATTTTTTTATTACAAAAAAATAATAGTCTATACAAACTTTGTTTTACGATTCATACTAGGTAACAATTTTTGTTCGAATGTTATCACGTCATTAAAGGTGTCGAATCGATTGCCCATTCCATCGCTCAGAAATTCATCACAAGCGCACTGTTTTTACCCAACTACCGGAATTTGTATTGTAATATCTACATAGAATAATGGGTTCAAATGTCATTGTTAGTTAATGTGCAGGTTAAAGTTAATGCGTGTCGTGTTCATTTGTTCCTGTCACCTTGTATTTATTTTGTTATGGTTTAAAGCATTTTTGTCCAATCAATTTTAGAGAGAGTTTACTGTAGAATGGGGTACATCTCGGATGTGTCCGTGGACCCGCACGCTTATTACGTAACTTGCAATGCGACAGCCAATATCGCGCGATATCTGCTGTCAAAACGGGAATTTGTGTAATGTAATTTGTATTGAGGCGCTAAATCAACAATGAAAAGTTCATTTTATGGTCATAGAATGATAGATGCGCAATTGTCATATACGATACCAAATTTTTATTACAATTAGTCACGGTCGCGTAGTGATCGCGTGGCTGTCGCTGTCTGCAAATTTTTAAGGTAATAACGCCGCCGTATCCCTTGGACACGTGTTCTTTAGTAGGCGTTGTTTGCCAATGGAGTGGAATGGAACGTGTATTTGTGTAAATGAATGCGCAATATGGATCGCACGCGTCGAGAAAAAAAATTGTTTTTCTATTATACAGAGTTAATTGAAAAATACTAATAACCTCTTATTGCAAAATTCCTGTCATCATACCTAACAACTTTTGTTCTACAACTATTTTTTAAATTTAATATGTTCCTCAAAAAATATTGATAAATTTTGTTGTATTGTCTGAAACGCAGTGATGGATTACCCATTAGGCCGGACTAGGCCATGCTCAGGGCCCCCGACGAGCAGGGTCCCCCACGAAAATTAAAAGCCAAGTTTACTTAGAGGTTTCGAAGAGATTTTCATTTTTGTCTGTCTGACTTTAGTTTGACAGAAAATGAGTACCGCGAAAATTTTGCCGGTTTAGTTAACTTTTACCCTAACGATTTGGAAGATTTTTATCCTCAACTCAAACAGTTTCACGATTTTATCAAATGAAAATTTCCATCAAAACCTAAGTTCACTCACTCTGAACTCTACGAAAGTTTGATTCGAGATAATCTTGAAACTGTTTTCCCAATTCGCATTTTTTTAACTCATGATTACAAATTGTACAACAGAGCGCTCTTTTTCAAAGTTGAAACGCATAAAAAACGAGCAAAGAAGTGGTATGCGTCAAGAACGATTGGACATGCTAAGTCATGATTGATTAAGTCAAGACATTGATTTTGAAGATGTCATTAATGATTTTAGTGATCTGAAATGTAGGAGAAAAGTTTTTTAAAGATGAACGTCGTTTTTATATTTAAAAGAGATGTCAAAAGATTATTTTATAAATTACTATACTGTTAATTATGTAAAATCAAAAAATATATAATTTGTCAGAAAAAAACTATTTTGATTGTTTTATTGTGTTTACAATGTTGATAATATACAATATTGATTGATAATGATTACTATTATACATTTATAAGAAAAGATAAAATAAAGATAGATGAAAATTTATACTTGATAGATTCTGATTTTGAATGGATTGTATCTGGGTATATAGAAAATACAGAAAGCGAAGATACCCTATCGGTGGTGACATATTGCGAATGCCATGTGCCCTCGTGCCCATATTTTGCAGAACCCGACTTACCTTTGAGGAACTTAGATATTAAGTTTCTCTGGAGCCTCGAATCCATCGGTATTGTTGATTCTCCAAAAATAACACGCGAAGATTTAGCCGTGCGACACTTCAATAAAATCTTTTAATATCGAGAAGGTAGATATGAAGTGAAGTGGCCATGGATCGACTACCCACCAACTGATTTACCTACCAATTTTGGACTAACGTGTGGTCAGCTGAGAAGTTTATTAAAGAGAAGTTTATTAAAGACAAGGATACATTAAGTGAATATGACAACATATTGAAAGAACAGTTGAAGCTGAATATTATTGAAATTATAGAACCTGAAAAAATAGTCACTTCACAAACGACTCCTCCAGTTCATTATCTGCCCCACCATATGGTGAAACAAGATGGTATAAAAGGTAGACTAGTATACAATGCATCAGCAAAAACTACAGGTCAAAAAAGTCTTAACGAATGTGTTTATAGTGGACCATCTCTTTTAGAAGACTTGACTGCACTTATTCTCAAATTTCGTATGAAACCAATTGCTGTAACAGCGGACGTTGAGAAAGCATTTTTACAGATTGGTCTACAAGAAGACGATCGAAGAGTCACAAGATTTTTATGGGTGAAAGATCTAGAAAAAGCTCTTACAGATGATAACATAGTACAAATACTTATGCAGCTGCAGTATATTTGAGAAGTAAAGCCAAAGAAGTACACTCGAACTTGATTATGTCAAAAGCTCGTGTAGTTCCAATCGAACAAAAGGAGGACCTGAAAACTCCTAAATTGGAACTCTTAGGTTATTTGATTGGAAGCAGACTATTAAAGTATGTGAATGAGAACAAAGACCTGCCGATACAAAAGACATATTTGTGGACTGACAGCCTTGTCGTTCTTAGTTGGATGAGATCAAATAAATTACTACCTCCATTTGCTAGAAGAAGAGTAAATGAGATCAAACAGAACCACAAAGGTGAAATGTGTTATGTCAGTACTAATTCAATCCAGCAGATATAGCTATAAGACCAGAACTGGCATAAAAAGAATGAACTTTGGTTCAAAGGACCTGACTTCCTTTTAAAGTGTGAAGAATTTTGGCCTTATGAAGCCAGTCATACAACTGCCTTCTCTGTGGGGGAGGCTCTGGACACTAGTCCAGAAGAAGAGACGATGCAAGTAGAAGAAGGTCCGGTAAACGTTAATTCATCGACAAAGTCATCAGTTGACTCATGCTACTTGGTCTTATGACATAAAACACCCAATTTGGATACCAAAGGACTATGAATTCACGAATAAAGTGATACAAGAAACGCATGCCAAAAATTACCACGTCGGTGCTAATCACACACTGAGTATAACCAGGAAACAATTTTGGATAACTCAAGGCAGAGCTCAGGTGCAAAGAGTTCTAAGAAAATGTACTCAATGTGAAACATGGTGGCGGACCGTACAAATTACCACCTACGCCTGCATTACCTGCAGAAAGAGCAAATTACAGTGCGCCATTTACCTATACAGGCATAGACTATTATGGACATATGTTTGTTAGTACTAAGCATGGTAAAGAGAAAAGATGGGTGTGTTTATTTACATGTCTTGCTGTTAGAGCCATACACTTGGAAGTAGTGAAAGATTTAACAGCGGAAGAATGCCTCTTAGCCGTTAGAAGGTTCATAGCTTCGATAGGTTTATCTAAAGGGATGGTTTCAGACAATCAAATTTTGTCTCGGCGTTCATTAAGTTTATGCATGTAAGTAAGTTACAACGAGACAAAGTATAGATAAGTTTAGTGCTTTAATAAGGGTGTAGTAAATCGAAAGACAAGGGCACCTGCACCGTACAGAGTTTATATTAAATTACAACGAGTTATGCTGTTAACCGTATTCCTTAACGGTTCATATTCCCATATGAATCATTCTCTATCACAGGAGCCACCAGTAATAATATGGGAATTCTTACTCAATTATCTATGTTATCTCGCGTAATTCGCGACACATGCTAAGTCTAATGTCCATTGAATCAGATGTTCTTCGTCAAATTGATTTTGAAGATGTCATTAATGATTTTAGTGATCTGAAATGTAGGAGAAAAGGTTTTTAAAGATGAACGTCGTTTTCATATTTAAAAGAGATGTCCAAAGATTATTTTATAAATTACTATACTGTTAATTATGTAAAATCAAAAAATATATAATTTGTCAGAAAAAAACTATTTTGATTGTTTTATTGTGTTTACAACCTTTAAATGATATGAATAAGCTGTTTAAATTCTGTAAATGCACAAATAAAGATTAATTTTACAATTATTATAAAAAAGGGGGCCCCAAAATTTGAATGGCCTAGGGCCCCCATTTGGCTTAATCCGGTACTGCTGAAACGTAATTACTCTGTATATACATATGTAAAACTAAATGAGATGCTGTCCGCGTCTCACATCCTACGTATCTTACGTATCCGGCCGAGAGTAGGCATTCCTTTAGAATCGGCCTCCTTTTATACATATTCCCCGTCACTGTTTCCGGTAAATTGTTCTGCATTTTCATCATGCGATTACCCAGAAAATGGTGGCTGGGTTCAGAGTGTTCTCTCTATTCCTCGCTCTTGTTGCGGGTGTTTAAGCCGCTCACTATGAATACGTTGTAATATCCTAGTGCTAGTATTTTGTAAGTTTCATTTAGATCACCGCGCTGTGTTCGCTGTTGTAATATTGTCAATCCTTAATGTTATATTTATAATAACATTATTTTTACATTTCATATTTACTTTTATCCTTTAAATGTAATATTTAGAAAAGGGAATTGATTCCAATTATTTAAAATTCACTAGGTCCAGAACCATACAGCCTCTGAGATTATCTAAACTTCTAAAGTTTATTATTGTAGTAAAGTTCTAAAGTTAAAAAAATATATAAAGTTCTAAAGTTTATTAGTGTAAATTATTATTATTGTAGATATGTAATTATTACACTTTAGTATCCTGATTAGTATTTAGATATAATAACTGTTTAATCAATAAAATTAATATTGCTTTCAGAAACGAACCAATTCCAGTGTTCCGGAATAATATGTGAATAGAATTTATTAATAGGATAAAATTCGAAGGATAATATGCTGAACTCGAGAGATATTTAAATAAATGTATTTATTATTAATCTCTATAATAAGATTTTGTCTGTATTATAAATATTGCATTAAATTTAATTGTAAGATAGTGCCAATACAGACAGTTACATAACGGTAGGTACATGTGCAGGTTCTCAGAGACGTTAAATCCGGCTGCTTAAACACATATCGGATAAAATGGAAGTGGCCCTTTTTTAATTTAATACAAAATACGTGTTATTTAATATTTTCATTCTCATTTTCGGCTTTGGATTACCAATTACCGTTTTTTGTACCAAAGGAGGGAATATAAAATTAGTACATTTTTGCCCAATAAGCGGCAAGCTAAATAATGATTGGTAATTGAAGTTCTCGTTTCACAGAATTTAAAAATATCGGTTAAAAACATTTTAGGTCAAGGGAACATTTTAAAAATTATTACTCAACCACTTGTGGTAATACTCATGGTAACATGAACAAACTACCAATTTCTACTATTTTATTGTCTATATCGCGACGGCATCCGACCGTATGAAACTCGTTCGAACTCGTTCTCGTTCGTTACCATAAAGCATTATTGATACTCTATATCAAAAATCGGATTATTTTATTAGAAGCTCTCCCACCAACTCTATTATAAAATAATATATAGGCTAACTTATCTTATTTTAATTAATCATTATTCTATGTATAATATTGTTGTAAATAATTACTGTTAGAAACATATTATCCTTAATTGTCTTGTGCTAGTTTTCGATTATTTTTGTTATATTAGTTTATTCTAGTTATTTTCTGTTTGTTATTATTATTTTAATATATCTTGTTAATTTACGGTTTTGTTCTATCTCAAAACGACATTAAGTTTAATAACTTACCGGGTTCTCTCCTTACGGTGGCGACAGGAATAAGGAAACCAGGGAAGGATATGCACTGGATCGAGAAAATAACATACTGAGCAAGGAAAATATGGACAATGAACACTTGTCTAGCAATGAGCACTTGAACTACACCGAAACACCCGAGAGAAGACTGACGCGTGTTAACGAGCGCAATACTGACGTGTAAATCCAATACACTGTAAGTTAGGATACAGTGTTTTGATTTAACAATGTTTATTACGTTTCTCTTACTGTGTTTCATACCCCTATATTTTTATTATTCATATTTTTTTGTTCTAGACTAAGTTATTACAAATACAAAATTACTGTATTGAAAAACTTATGGGAACTGACACGACAAAACACTGCTACTTTAGTTGCAATGTCTTGTTATAACCAGAAGTTATAACAGCATCAATGGCAGTTACTAGATACAGTGTTTAAGTCAAACGTGCGTCAAATGGACGCGTTTCCAAAAAGATAGAATTCCAAAGCAATTTAGCATGTTAGTTTGCAGAAATCCATTTCGTGTGATAAATTCTTATAATTTTTAGCAATCTTTCGTTCAAAATCTAATTCGGTGCTAGTTATCTGACACCTTCTGATCTCTTGGAATTGCTTAATAATGTGTCGTAGACAAGCGAAATTAACAAGGTTGAAATTTTTTCCGGAATATTGCTAAAGATTGTAAGAAATCATCACACCGAACTTTTAGAAGTAATTTGTAGTCCGCTCCAAGATTCTCTATAAATTCCTGTGAAATTTCATCAGCAAATATAAGATCTTAAATTAATGAAACATCCAAGTATAACAGAGAAGGAGCAGCAACTTCTGGCGACATACATCAGCTGCCTCGCAATTTAAGTCTCGGTTTCGACTAAAAAGTAGTGACGATTTCTCAAGTAATTCACGCTACATCACAGCCCTGAAAAACACGTCAGCTACCTAACAAACTGAGTCTTGACCTCTTGAAAAAAATCAAAATTGAGCAGTCTGTCCTCGACTCCTTTGTTAGTGACGATCTCCGAAGTCGTTACGCAACACGTTAGCCCGAACAGTCACGTCAACCACCTCGCAAATTGAGTTTCTATCTCCTGTAAAAATAGTTAAAAGGAAGAAAGACGTGCACACCACCAATGGAATGTCGATTTCCTGAGTCTTTCACGCGATATAAGCTACCTCGCAAATTGAGCTTCCATCTTTTTCAAAAATACAGAAATGCATTATGCGACTGTAATGATAGCGGATCTTCCGAGTCTTCGCAAAACAAATCTTCACTTTCTGCTATAAAAATAAGAACAAAAGTTTTCTGCATCTCTGCTGGTACTGACGATATCCCAAATCACACATTCACATCACACAGCAAAAGCAGCCACATCGGCCATCTTACCAGTGGAACCGCAATCTAAAGCTAAAGAGTCAAAAAAGCGAAAAAAGTAAATAAGGATAACCAAGAAAAAGAGAATAATCGCCTAATTTTGTCACCTTGTGCTTGTAAAAGACAAACTTTTAACGAGATGAAGCGTGTGCTGCATCAGATCCTTTAATCCTTTATTTTTGACTTGTCGCACTTCTTCAATTGCATTTTCTGAGCAATCTAAGATTGAAATGGAAAACTTTATTCTGAAGTTTCATCCTATTCAATCACATTCGCGATATTAAGCATGCATTGAGTAATCAGAGAGGATGAAGCGCCAAGCGTCGCGGTCCTTGCATACTTCTTTCGCTTCGCGAGAGTGCTTTTGATTTTTCCGTCTGCTAATAGTCTAGCAATTTGATCTTCATAAGTCAGCCTTGGTCTTCCTTGGCTTCTTTTATCACTCGCTTTTGCTCTGCAGATTTTCTTCATCAGTCTTTCATCACTCATTCTTGCTATGTGCCCAAACCATCTAAGCATTCCTTTCTTCATTTTTACAATGACACTATCGTGCAACTCTGTCATACTGCGTATCTCTTCATTGCTTTTTTGTCCGCAAGAGTGATACTGCACATATTTCTGAGAGATCGCATTTCTACTGCATTTATCTTACTTTTACTCGATTTCGGGCATATCCAGCTCTCACCACCGTACAATAAAGTTGAAACCAACACCGCTTTGTGTAAGGTAATTTTGGCTGAGTTAGATATATTCACACTGCCTATTATTGCCTACACACCGTTCACTTTATTTCCAGCTGCTACCCGTCTCTCCACAACCAACTCTCATCTTCCTTTCCTCGAAAACGCACTCCATAGATATACAATTTCATTCACTTGTTCTGGACATTTTCCATTTATCCATATTTCGCACTTTGTCTGTACGTCTACCCTTTCAAACACCAGAACCTTAGTTTTGTTCACATTCATATTCAATCTTTTCACTTCACATTCTTCTTTCATGCACGTAACTATTGTCAGCAACTCCGCTTCTAATAGTGCTGTAAGCACATATCGTAGTCCAAATGGGAACCTTTCCCTTTATAAAGAGACACTATGACTGCGGTGTGCCAGTCCTCCGGAACCTCTATCTTCTGCCAGCGAAGATTGCACAATTTATAGAATGTATTGTCTGGAATAATAATATTTCTTATTACATATTTCTTTCCCTTGGACCACCATACTTGATCATCGCAGCAGTAATTTCACAATTATCCGCAACCTTTCCACATTTCAGACTTCTTATTACTTTCTCAATCTCTTTCATACTAATGACTTCCTTTAGTTCCTGACCCAAGTGTGTCGATTCGTTAGGATCGCTCTCAGTGTCAGAGACAGACACGACACTGTCATACGGTTATCTATAATAATCACTCCATCGCTGCGGAATATATTTTTTATCTGTTAGCAGATGATGTTCTTTTGAACGCACTTTATTCATTCTGCAAGGTGTCGGACCACTTCGCTACTTACATATTTCCTTCCAAAATAATTTGAAATTTTCCTCGAAGTTGTCCGATATCTTGTCTTCATCTAACACTCTACATCTTTCACGCTTCTCTTTCACTAGTGCTTTTGTTTCTGCTTTCTGCAGCTTATATCTGTCTTTCATTAAATTCTTTATACCATAGTCATTTTTAGTAGCAAGGTAATGTCACAAATTCTTTCTTCTTCTTATACACAGACTCTTTTACCTTATCATCCCACCACACATCACGCTTATTTCCATTTCCAATTGTATTCGTTCTACACACAGCTTTCGCAGCCTCGATCATACTATCTCGAAGATTCTGTCAACATTCTTCAACATCCTTGCTCGTCACTTTCAATCTGTCGTCAAGCTTACCGGATATTACCCTTTCATATTTATTCCTGGTGGTCGCATCTTGCATACATTCCTGGTGGTCGTTCATATTGCGATTATTAAAGAACAAACATCTACAAGAGAGGTATATGATTTCAATGATATTGTGCAAAACATTAAGAAAATATGTAAAAGTATGGGACTCGATTTGATTAAATTCAGCAATGACACTACAATAGCATATCCAAAAGATATCAATATACCGTATTTAAAAATAATACTACAGTTCTTACGCGGAATTTCAATTGAATTAGTTTCTTGTCATAACAATGTTCGAACAAATCCTTAGGGCGTGTCCTGACAATACAAGTTTATTGTAATATCTTCATGATAAAGTATGTATTTTCAATAAATTGTACATGGCTGAACAGAAAATAAAATTATCTATCATATAAGTTTAACACACAGTTACTTCATTGATAACTTAATACCCAAAACAGCAAAAGACTGATAAAACCTTTAACATTTTTTATCTCAAACTCATGTTTTGTGAGATACAGTGTCTTGGATTTACACGTCAGAATAGTTCTTATCTAGTGTTTTTTAAAGACACCCCGCGCGCCGCGCCGTGCGAACATACGAACTTATTATTTAACATATCTACTTATATATACTTATACTAATATTATCATACGAACTTATTATTTAACATATCTACTTAAAGTCTCTCGAAAAAGAACTAATAATAAATATCATGAAACCGATGGTGAGTTCCGTTGTTGTGTTACAAAAAATTATTAATTGTTCATCAAAAAATATATGATAGTATCAGTGGAACCACGAAACCAAAATTAACTAAAAAGTACATCAATTTTCTTGTCGAAAGAGCTTCATTTTCTCATAATCAATGTGTTTTTATGGCTTGATAAAAATTATGCACTTCGATTACTTACAAAAGAAGAAAGTCTTGAGATTTATGTAAATACGAATGTGTACGTTAAGTATGGTTCTCAAGTTTGTAATTGTCATACATTCGGCATAGATTTCGTGGTTCCACTGTTAGTATCATATATTTTTTGATGAACGAGTAAATATTTTGTAACACTTTAAATAACGGAACTCACCATCGGTTTTATTGATATTCATTACTAGCTCTTTTTTCGAGAAACTTCATGCAGTCAATACACTTTAACGGCATTTCCACGAGTAGATATGTTGGTGGAAGTAATAAAAGGCACTCATTTGACTATACTATGGCAAAGCGCGACTTTCAGTTTGGAAGGGATAACGCGCTAACGGAACGTCGGGGCCGGCATTGAGAGTCAGTTAGACTACGGCGGCCGGTGTGATAGCATTTCTCCGGCGAATCGCTTGCCATAATTAAATTTCCAATTACCTACATAATAATTGTTACAAAGAGTTTTCTGTCGTTTACACACTAACTTCGTCTTAACGTGGTATTTAAAGGAGTAGTTCGCCTCTTGTAAGATTAGGTACCTCATGGCTGAGTTGCAAAAACAAGAATTACCCTGTGTCCTTTCCTACAGATATATTAAAAAAATTAAACCGCCTTCAAAAATAAATTTGACAAATTTATAGGTATGTGCATCGTATTTATAAAATTATTTTCATTGTACTTGAGTTTTGATTAGTAAAGGATAGTTATTTTGTACTTTTCAGTGTTTTTATTTTTGAAGGCGGTTTAATTTTTTTTAAGTAAAATTTTTTAATTCTCAGTTTTGAGTGATCTTGACATAAATAAATATCTAGGGCAGGTCTGCAATTAACTTCTTTCTAATTCCGGAGCGCAACGATATACCAGAGAATCATCAATATAATTAAAGGTTATAAACCAGGTCGTGTTATTTAGTGTATCTTCGAAGTCGAAGCTCCAATATCGGTGAAATTTAAATGGCACCATCTCTGAAGTATTATCTACCAAACAAAAAAATAATTTTCAAAATCGGCTCATAAATGACGGAGTTATGAGGTAACAAACATACACAAAAAAAAAAACATGCAGACGAATTGAGAACCTCCTCCTTTTCTTGAAGTCGGTTAAAAATATAATGAGAAACAGAAAATCACTAGAATAAACTGATATAATAAAAATAATCGAAAACTAGCACAAGACAATTAAGGATCCAATACATTTGTCACAATAGCTATTGGTTTACTTAGAATAATGATCAATTAAAATAAGATAAGTTCACCAGTACCATGTTGTCAAGGGTATTACACAAGTGATGAGCAATAATTTTTAAAATGTTCCCTTGACGTAAAATGTTTTAACTGATATTTTTAAATTTTGTGGAACGAGAACTTCAATTACCAATTTATGATTTAATTTGGCATTCATTGGGAAAAAAATGACTATTTTATACTCCCTTCTTTCAGTTGATATAAATTTCGACGACATGAAATAACTACCTACATTTTGAATACGGAACTAAGGTCACCAACCGAACTATAATATACAGTAGCGTACTATATTTCGGGACTGCGTAGTATATACTGTTGAAGAAATATATTAGTAGGTACGCAAAAACACTATATTTCAGTTGGATGGATCAATCTTTATTTTGCCACACCGAAACTAATGACAAACAAATCGGTTCGAGCCAAACGCGCCTCTTGAAATGAGCGTTTGATCTACATTAATTTAAAAATTGAATGCAATAAAGCATATGATACTTTTATTGTAGACAAAAAATATATTTAAGTAATATACAATAAGTAAAAATTTTTCTTGATGATGTTGAAAAAATGACACCTGACTGAGTTTCTTGTCGGTTCTTCTCAGTGTTCAGGTTTTCTTTTCGAACCAAACTAAAAAGTAGATTTGACATTCAAAAATACCTTGCAATTGGGTTTACTCGAATAAATTCATTTTACTTGACATGACTTGATCTTTGTCTATTTTTTACTCTTTCCAAAAAATACTACATTTTTTGAAGTGTACCTACTATATTTTTTATAGCTTATTCTGAAAAATACTATAATCAGCTGAAGAAATGTTGGCGACACTATATGGAACCCTAAAAACCAGATTTACTGGAATGAAATATTTTTAACGTATACCCCGTTAGGGATACAGCGTGAAGATATGAATGTATGTAAATATTTTTAACTTAAAAGTATTTAGTAACTAAGATCCTTTGCTAAAATGCTTATTATTATATTAATGTGATATATTGTCTGCAGTCCACATAGCAACCGTGTATAATACGTATTATAATCTGTATTGTACTGTATGTAAAATACATATTATAATCTGTATTATGTAGATAACATAATTTCCCGTCACTATAATGCCTAACATTGTCTCGTGTCATAAACACGAGTGTAAACAATTGGGAACCCATGTAACTATAATCACAAGTTCAACATTTACTTATAGCAACCTAATATTTTGTTGTTGACATAATTAAATGTAGGCAGAGAGTCTAACAACAATTAACCACGCATAACACAATATTATATCACAAAACACGCAGTCTATCTACGTATATATATCTTGCCAAATTTATATAAATACCTACTGTATTTGTAAACATTATGTATTACTTAAATTCTACCCGATATGCGAAGATTGCTCAGAATATAATATAGCAACAAGTTAAAACCGTCGCCAGCACGAATCACAATAATCACGATATCACAATTCTAACGATACTTCATTGTCTTAAATCAATATGGAAGTGAGCTGCTAAAATGGCTATCCACAATGCGGTGTTGGTGCCGATATTATTGTACGGCAGTGAAGCCTGGATATACAAGAAATCGAATTAAAGTAAGTTAAATGCAGTACAAATGCGATCTCTTAGAACTGTGTGGCGTCAGCCACGTGTATAAAATATGCAGTATAAGTTTAGACTTTAGATGAAACTGTTATCGTAAAAACGAAAAAAGTAATACTTAAATAGTTCGAGCACATAGAAAGAATGGGTGATGAAAGATTGAAGGAGAAATTCTACAAAGCGAATGTGAGTGGTAGTAGAAGCCAAGGAAGACCAAGGCTGACTTACGAAGATCATATAGCCAGGGCGTTAGCTGATGGAAATGTCAAAATCACTCGTAAAACTAGGGCGAAACTGTGTAAGGAATATGAAAAGATTTGAGGAGGCTAAAGAACTATATAAGGACCGCGATACTTGGCGCTTTGCTCTCACTAACTACCCTGTTAGGGATATAGCGTGAGAATATGTGAGAATATGTATGTATGTACTATAATTTATATAACATTATGTATTGCAAAAACCTCAAAAAATTAACTACCTTCCTTTATCCGTCATTAAATTACCTACCTTCTTTTTCATTTTACCTAATAGTCTGCTCTCGGATCAAAAAAAAATAAAGACTGGTAATCAAGACGTGGCGTGTGAAATTTTAATCGTATATAATCATAATTTACATTAAGGTATATAATATGGTCTGGGTGGGTGATTATCAGACAACAATTGTAGTTAACACCTGGGTCTCTGAAAATAAGCGATTCCGTAAATGTTCAAGCGTTTTGAACACTTATTAGAATCTATAATTAGGGTACAACTTTCAGGCAATTGGTGTTCAGCCCAAACTGAAAACGAGGACTATCAAACTTTAATCGTATTATAATTTAAATATGTGGTCGTGATAGCCTTATCCCTCACTGCTAGACACGTGCCTTTTCTCACAGAGAAGGCAAGCAGGCGGATTAAAGCCAGCCTTTTTGTTTGTTTGTTTTTTTTTGGTACCCCTATAAAAGGTAGCTCCCAAGGCCGGCTCGTCCATATAGGCTTATAAGCAAACTAGGCTACAACCTAGGTCCTAGGCTGTAGCCTAGGACCTAGGTTGTAGCTTATAGGCCTAATAGTTGGCCTATAAGCGCCCTAGGTCATAGAGTGCTCGAATTTGTTAGAAGTGTATATTAGAAATGGGCTGTTTCGGTCGATTGAAATAATCTTAAACCTAGGACCGTTTAACGAATTTGCTTTTCCATTTTAAGATTTGGATACCGTTTTCTTTGTTTTATTAAGTTCTGTGAAACAAAAATTACTTCAAATTAACTGACATTAAGTTATGTATTTTTATATTTTTATTTTATTTGCTATTACGGTTTATCTACAAACATTGAATGGATAATTAATAACATTAACACTGCATGCACATTTACAACATTAAATAAATATATCTATAATATTAGGCGCTAAATCTACCACGAAAAGTGCATTGTATGGTCATGGCGCAATAGACAAGCAATCGTCATAAGTGATACCAATTTTTTATTACATTTAGTGACCGGTCGCGCAATGATCGTGTGGCTGTCGCTGTCTGCAACTTTTAGGTAATAACCCCTCTGGTTACGGGAATAATCTGGCCTCTGACCTAGTTTAACAGTCATCTGCATTTTGTAATAGTCCAAATCAAAACCTGTGAGTACCTTCTGATACGCAAAGAAGTTTGTTCAGGATGCTACTAAAAATTTTTTTTTTAATTGTATTAGACACTTATATATGTAATATATGTACCCAGTACTTATTTACGTGATCGTTACATATGAATGTTCTTCTTTGCAGATAAGTCAACATGCGTCTAGTGATGCCCGGCTGTATCAGAGACGCGCGGACAATACCAGCCCTGCGGGTGTTTGTATTGATATCTGCGATGGCTCTTTATCTTTGTATGGGTATGTTTATTTAATAACAGATTTTTACTAGTATTACAATCAAATTTGCACTCAACCCTTTGGATGCCTTTATGCATTGTAACAAGTAAATATTTTCTCGTTCACTGTTTATAAAAGTTTAAAGCTGAGTCACACTTACACCAAATGCGGGTGCAGTGTATATCCAGTCGCAGAAAGGTGAAGGACTTGTAAATGCAGTGCAGCACACTGAAATTGGACTGTATTCAGTGTGACATACAGACAGAAAGGCGTTATTACCATTAATATCGCCTTACATACCATTATGGCAGCCCGAAGTCATGGCAAATTAGTTATTCCGAAATTTAAATTACATAAGTCAAATGTTTCATTTTTGGGTAACTGCATTCGTTTTTATAATAAAGTTCCTCAGGAAGTTATTCAATTGACAGAAAATATATTTAGATTTGTTATAAAACGTACATTGATTAGATAATAATCATACTATAAAATAAACGATTTCGCTGAAGACAAAACAATAGTCTGGAAATAATCTTCTTTGCACGTATGCATTTACTAGCTTTCTAAATATTGTAATTTAATAAAACTTTTGTAAAATTATGCTGAAATAATGATACCTGACTGAGTTTCTTGTCGGTTCTTCTCAGTGTCCAGGTTTTCTCTTAGATCGGTTCTAAGAGAAAACCTAAGTTTAATCTAAACTAAACTAGATTTGACGTTCAAAAATACCTTGTAACGGGTTTACAGAATAAATTGATTTGACTTTGACTTGCGGCCGCACCTTCAAAAATGTTTTGATAAAGATTTCATTTATAATAATAATAATAATATAATAAAATGTGTTTATTCAGACAACTAAGGTACATTTTTTAGTAACAATATTCTTAATACGCTATGTTAGTAATATAGAAATGATATTGATACTAATGATACTAATATGGAATATAATATGAAATAATACTAATATGAGAATAATACTAATATTAAGATTACTAATATGAAATACTAATATGAAAAAACTACTAATATGAAAATAAAATAAATAACAAACACATGCACACTTACTATTCATATATCAATAAAATGCCTTAGCATAGGCTCAAATTTGCTACAAAACATTTTCAGAATGTTATTAGAACTATTCCGCGATCTAGTCAGTAAAGATGACGTCTTCTTTCGCATCATGGCATGAAAGTCGTCTGTTCGCGCTTCCGCGAACATGCCAGATGCACTACAGAAACGTGATAGTCCCAACAGCACTCTGAATCGATTCTTATATTGCACTCTGAGTGCATCCAGTGTCTTTTTAGTATAGTTGGTCCACAGGGCGCCCGCGTAGAACGTTTGGCAGTAGGCCTTAAACAGTGTTATTTTGGCCTCATGACTGCAGCGGGCAAACCTGTGGGCCAACATATTAAATCTAGCCCCCAAAGCCCTACACTCACGTTTAATGTCTGCTTGGTCTTTAAGATCTTCGCAAACATAATGGCCTAAATATTTAAATACATTCACTCTATTAAGAGGTGCCTCATTTAACTTTAATATAGGTTCATAGTCCATTTGTTTGCCCTTAACCTCAAAGACCATGTACTGGCTCTTGTCTCTGTTGTACTTCAACCCGTGTTCCTTCGCAAATGTCTCACATATACTAAGTAACTCCCTAATAGAACCCACCGTGGGACCCAACAACACCATATCATCTGCGTAGTTTAATTTATTGCCACAGATTCCGTCTATCCAACAACCTACTGGCTTACTGCTGAGTCCCACAATAAGTTCATTAATATAAAGGTTAAACAGCCTAGGCGAGGTGATACCTCCCTGTCCTTGTCCTTTCACCCCACACTCTAGCCTGTATGACTCATACGAAGAATCTCCCCATCTTATCTCATTTAACTGGTGTGTATACCAAAATTGTAAAGTACAGACCACATCTACGGATACGTTCTAAGCTTTTCCCACAAGACGTCGTAGGCTACGACATGAAACGCCCTCGTAAGATCCAGGAAGCAAGCATATATTTACGTGTTTCTGGACTTGTAGTATTCGACAGTCTGCTTAAGGCACATGATAGCACTTTCAGTTGAAAGTTCAAGGCGAAACTCAAATTGTGCATCACTTAAGTGTAGATGTTTTTCAAGATGTTTGTCAAGCAGACTGTCCAACACCTTGGCAGTCACCGTAGCTAATGAGATTGGTCTGTAATTATTCTTGTCCGATATGTCACCAGTTTTATTTTTTACAATTGGAACTACGATGGTTCTCATAAGGTTAACAGGGAGGTAGCTACGCGAAAGACACAGAAAGTAAAACATAGCCAACACTCCAGGAAGATGATACCTTTTAAAACCTTTACAATTAAATGTTACTAATACAGTACTATTTTTAGTTCTACAATCACTACTGTCCACAATTATTTGATTTAATTTCAGTCCTATATAGTACTAGATTTTATTCCGTCTTTACTTTTAAATACAATAAACTTTCTAAAACTAATTGATGATTGATTGAGATAGACCTGATTACTTTATTTGTGGTAATTACGACGCATATCTGCACAGACTGAATTTTTCGAGAAAAGTAGAGATAGTTTTAGTACTAATAAATGACGTAAATTCATTCACCTGTATTATAATACTAGTACATGAGTATCGTGCAAATGTGATGTTTGTACACTTTACTAATATAATTCTTTCAGGCGCCAAACCCATGTATTGTACCACAAGATGAAATATATTTATAAATATAGATTAGCGAAGTAATCTGTGGTATTAGGCAAGTAGATAGATTTATTATTATTATTACGTACAAAGAATTAGTGAAGAACGACTGACGAAGAAGATTTACAGCCTGAAAGTGATTTGTAGTACAAACCGAGCAAGACCAAGGCTGACTTCGGAAAATTAAATAACTAGAGTGTTAGCTGACGAAAATGTCAAAAGAAGTAACTTACCTTGGCGAAAACATGTCAGGAGAATATTGAGATTTGATTGAGGAGGCGAAAGACGTAATACGTAAAGAGTTAAGGATCGTGTGAATCACAGGCGCGAATGACGCGTGGCGCTTGGTCCTTTCTACCTACCTCGTTAAGGATACTGCATGGAGATATCTATGTATGATGTGTAGATTCATCACCTATGCCAAGACAGATTAGTACAAATATACAAGTGTAATGTATAAGAAAATTAACAGTTAAAAAAGTAAAAGTTGCATAGGTATCTAATAATGTGAATATTTTGAATGTTAAATATTTACGTAATAACTACGTAGGTAAGTAGATGTATGATGATGTATCTATACACGAAAATGTGAAATGAAATCGACCTTTATGTATCTATTCCAATATTTCTTTCGTCAAGGATGTATTAGCTCAAAATAGTTACAGGAAATAATGATAAGTGGTATACATTTAAATAGCGGGGCGTAAACCTAATTCTACAAATTCGAAGTCACAGGTAAAAGCTAGTTGATTTTATATTAGAAAAATAAAATAATAATATGTTCTTTTTCTACTGAGTGCCCAATGTACAGTATTAACTAATTAATCCGGCATTGGAAATATTGACGGCAGGGATCTCAGATTTTCAAAGTGACTACAAGACATATGAAAGTCATATTTGGTAAGCTGATTCTTTATTTTATTAACCTTATTTTGACAGTTGCGATACACGATTGGTTAACTTTTGTAACACAAAAAAAAATATCAAAGAAACTTTTTTTAAAACAAAGATATTCATTTTTAGGAGTAACGGTACAGATTTATATTTCTACATTTTCTGCATAGTTTTAATATAAACATGACAGTTGAACAATTTTTATAAAATTATTATTATCATTAATTATAGTTTTTAAAATAAAGGAAAATAACTGCTTTTTCGTATTTTACATAAGCTACCGCGCGCACTTTGCTTCTCAGTTAAATCAAATTATTGTTTCTCAACGCGTCGCGTTAAACGACCTACTAGAAAATTTGTTTTACCGGTTTCTCAAGGTTTTATTTCTATATGTTACCCAATCGTAATTATTTCGACCGGTTTAGATACATCTTCCTGACGGATTCTGTGATCAGTTATGTCTGTTTTTATAAGCCTCAACTACATGCATTTTTTGTTATCGTTAACTTTAGAATTGTATAACGATATTATTTTCTCGAAACCTAACACATCCTTATTATGTACTAGAAGTAGTATCTTTTTTAATAATAAATGATTACTATAGGTACCTAATTACAATATAATGTATTATTATTACGAAATAAAGAGAATATTATTGTAGTATAACTTTCATTATACTTATACTTTGTAGTATAAATTGAATATGAATGTGAACAAAACTAAGGTTCTGGTGTTTGAAAGAGAAGCAGTACAAACGAAATGTATGATTTGTGTAAATGGAAAATGTCTAGAACAAATGAATGAAATTGTGTATCTGGGGAGTGCGTTTTCGAGGAATGGAAGATGTGAGTTGGATGTGGAGAGACGGGTAGCAGCTGGCAATAAAGTGAACGGTGCTCTGTCCGCATTAGTGGGTAGTGTGAATATATCTAACACTGCTAAAATGGCCATCCACAATGCGGTGTTGATGCCAACTTTGTTGTACTAATGAGGCCTGGATATGCCCGAAATCGAGTGAAAGGATGATAAATGCTGTGGAGATGCGGTCTCTCAGAAATATGTGCGGTGTCACGCTTGCGGACAGGATAAGCAATGATGAGATACGCAGTATGACAGGGTTGCACAACAGTGTTATTGTAAAAATGAAGAAAGGATTGCTTAGATGGTTCGGGCACTTGGAAAGAATGAATGATGAAAGACTGACGAAGAAAATCTACAGAGCGAAAGTGAGTGCTAAAAGAAGCCAAGGAAGACCAAGGCTGACTTATGAAGGTCGAATAGCCAGAGTGTTAGCAGACGGAAATGTCAAAAGCACTCGCATACCTAGGCGAAAATGTGTGAAGTGAATGATGAGTTTTGAGGAAGCGAAAGAGGTGTGTAAGGACCGCGACTCCTGGCGCTCCTCTCTGACTACTCCGTTGGGAATACAGCGTGAAGATATGTTATGTTATGTTATAACTTTCAATTTGAAGTAGCTGCTTCATTAAAATAATTTATTATTATTTAAAATGAACAGGCATATTGAATTTCGGTTAGTTTAGTCAGTCTCGAAGTTCCGAGATTTTAGCCAACTTCACACGTCTCGTGTCCCGGGACTTTTTAATTCGAGACTCGATTCGAGAAATATATGAGCAGTATCAATATATGATATAACAAGCGAGAAGATTTCATCCTTGTCCAAAGATATTATTACAAAAATAATAAGAAACAGATTGTCGGATGAAGCTGTCAATGCACCATTTTTTGAAAGCCTATTTTATTAAAATAGGAGAAGAAAATACTTCTTCGTACATAGATAACGACGAAGGCTAATGAATAGTCCGTTTAGTTTTTTTAAGCTGCTTAATGACGTTAATGTCTGGTAATCAAAGAACAATTTCGAGATTATGACAGTTAAAGAAGAATTAGTTTAACTAAAATTAGTAATGTTAGAATTTTATTACGTTATATATTAGAAGATACCTCCCATACCTAGGTGAAAATGTGTGAGGAGAATGATGAGATTTCAGGAAGCGAAAGAAGTATGTAAGGACCGCGACGCTTGGCGCTCCGTCCTCTCTGACTACCCCGTTGGGGATACAGCGTGAAGATATGTGTGTATGTATATTTTAGGTTTCATTTATGTTTAATAATTTTTATGTTAGTTAATTTTCTTAAACTGGCGATTTATAATCAGCTTATAATAGTTGACTATTAATGTTTTTTGAAAATTGCTTTAATTAACTTTAGCTACAAATGTTAGAATTAGGTTTATTAATTTAGTTTGGTTTGCTCGTTTGAATTAAAAGTTAATTTTACCAAAATGAATATTTTATTGATATGTGTCACAGAAAGTCTTTTATTTCGAAGTCTCGAAGACCCGGCACGCTTATTACGTAACTTGCAGACGAAAAGTGCATTTTACGGTCATAGAATAATAGATACGCAATCGTCATACATGATACTATTTTTTTATTATAATTAATCACCGGTCGCACAGTGATCGCGCAGCTGTCGCTGTCTGCAAATTTTTAGGTAATAACCCAACCGGACGTCGTGGGACTTCGAGCCTCGTGTCCCGCGGCTTTAAAAATGTCGAGACTTCCCAATCTCTAATTTCTACAAAATAGTTTTAAACGTCAAATCTACTATCGATTAAGAAAACGGATGCATTTAAAATCAGTTTCATATATCGTATTGATTAAATTGCACAAACTCTTTTTCGTTTCGCAGTATCGAACCCTAAAAAGTGGAGATTTGACGTTTATTTGATGTTTTTATAAACAACGATTTATAATATTAATAACTGTATTGCTTTTTTCAGGTGCATCTGTATTTCAAGCCATCGAGGGTCCTCTTGAACGTGAATTGGAGAAGCACCTCGCTAAGTTGAAGATCGACTTCATCAAAGACCATCCCTGCGTCACAGGTAGGATATTACTTATGTCCAATCTATTCAAGTGTAATAGCATAAAACTAGAACTGTACAGCTGTATAAAATAGAAATGCGGCTTTTCTTACGATAAAATGCTGGGGCAAAACGTTTTACGGAATATTGTAAACCCTGGCGGCAGGAGGGCGTATTTACCTTTTCTATTTTATCTTATCTACCCTCTGCTGTTTCTGACAAACAATAAATGACACGTGTAATCTTTTTATACCACTGTGCAGCTTAAAACCTCAACTGAATACCTCGACTATTCAATTCAAATTCTAAGTGACCATAAAGTTATTGTCGCAAATTTTGCCACGTCACGAAACGATACGACTTACTCCAATTTTTTAATTATCTGTCTGATTCTAACCAAATCTTATAATTCAGGCAATCTTAGCGACCTGTTATATTGTCGTATTTATATTATCCCGTTCAGGTTATCATAAAAATCAAACTTTTTTAAATTTTCCTGAAATCTGGAGTCCGAATACTCTCTCAGTTCATTGCATAATGCCCAAAATACAAGCGTAGTCGTTATTTTGAAGCCATGCGATTAGTGTTTGAAGTACTTATTTATTTTTAGGTGTATCATTGATATAACCTAACACACACTTGGTAAACTTGGTACAAGAGTTTCATTTTATAGGTACTCATTAATGACATTAAGAATTATTGTATTTAATTTCAGTTTAGTAATTCAAACTGTCTGCTGAATGACCGAACTTCGACCGCTATGACATTATCAAAGATAGAATTGTGTCAGAGGTGTCTGATTAAAACACTGTTTGTGTGAAGCAACTTTGATAATTTTGTAGATCAACCTTGATAGTTTTTAGAACTTAATGCTGTATGTTTTTTAAATGTTGGTATAGCTTTAGTTCGACGAGTATACAGAAGCTTTCATATGATTTTTACAATGTGGTAAACTTCTATAACTTATTGTAATTTCTGTAAATCTATAAAATCTAAGGCTTTTTTTTACAAGGTTATTTCGAAAGGACGGGTAAATACGAAAGGGTATTAAATGACAATGAAAAACTTGCGTTCTACAACTTCGCTAAAAGTCAATAGTTCTCGTGTAAAATTTCAGTTAAAAACATAAAGATGAGGCAACCCTAATATTAGCGTTTTTACGTTGCTAGCAAATCTTTGGAATATAGGACATAGGGTTGCACATTTTTCTTATTAAATGAATGTTTTTTTTTTAATGGAAAACGAAATAAAGGTATGCCGTAATTATTACATCTGCAATATAACAGTCAACAGTGACACATTGAAACCCCGGCGGATTTATACCCCTTTTCACATTAACCTTGTATGTAAGAGGTCGCCCTGTACTCGAAATTCGACCGTAAATATAAAGTTATAATATAAACTCTTTGGCAACCTAGGTACTACGTGTGACTGTTTGATCCAAGGAGGTTACGTATACCATATGTGATCGCAAACTATTATGAGTTTGAAACGGTTTGAAATTGATAGTCGTTTTGACATTGGCAGTATGAACGAGTGATTTATTTAATTTATTATTTATTTGTTTATTATTTAATAAATGTAATTCTTAATTAAAAAGAGAACTAAAGTCTTCGCTTCACGTAATAATATTATTGATTTATGGTTAATTCTCACGAAATCTCGAAATTTCATCTTTAGAAATTAAATAAAAAAATTTAATTTAATTTTAACAAAAAAGTACATGCATGTTAAAATTTACAAACTTAAAACTATACATCATCTTAAATAATAGACTTCCTCAAAATTGTCGCTTAGAAAGCTGTCATTGCTTAACGTGGCCAGCAGACTGGCAGCATTACCTCTTTGAATAGCCAAACTGATTCGTTGGCGGAAGAAGCTGCCAGCCTGGCAGCCTCCCGAAGCCTCGACCAATGTCTTACAAGTATGAGAAACCAGTGGATGGGGTGCAGGGCCCCAGGGACCCAAAGTTTCGACTGCAAAGGGCGTAAATATGAAACTCTCAGAGAGAGTCGCATACTTACGCCGCTTCAAGTTCTCGGCAGTGCTGGCCGCAGCACCCGCTGACTTGGAAGTCGCCGATACATGGGAAACAGCAAGGGTATCGACACCAGTGGCGTCCCACACCAGCGATCTTCCAAGCTTTCAAGGAATGAGCGTCAAACCGTCCAGTCTTCTGCCGCCACTGCGCGCAATACCTACAGGCTTTAAGACTGCAGGAACGCCAGCGGTGACAAGGGCCCGACGAAGGACGTCATTCAAGGCAGGATGCCGTGACATGTGACCCGCACTACATAAACAGGATAAATTAACATTTTAGTTTACCTAATTATTTTTGGTGTATTTGGTAGTAGGTACCTTTGGTTATTTACTTGTCTAGATACCATTACCACTGGATACATGGTTGCTTGGAAACGCTCAAAAAAATGTCAACCAAAAATTGTTGACTCGCTTCTCACTTTATTCATTTTTATTTTAGTGTTATTCAGTGTCTCTAGTTTGACTAATCGACAGAATAGAACAATGTTTTTTTTATTTATTAGACTGTTGTAATAATTATGATTTCCGTTTGTCGAATCAATATCAGAACAACTACTATTTGCTAAAAATAAAAATTTTCCCTACTACTACTAATTTCACAAATTATTAAATGTTTTAGATTCCCTGTGGATCCTGTACTAACTATGAGCTGGATAAGTGTCATACAGGCAAATGAGAGGTGAAGATTAATGAATACCTCACAAAACTTCTGTTGTGTGATGTACATTTTAATGCTAGCGACGATTATGTTACAAAAAAGAGGTTACGAATGTTAAAAAAATAATCTGTACCATGCAAGATATTTATTAGATAAAAGGAGAATAATTATGGCTAAGTAATGACTATATATAGTTAGCTATATATAGTTGTGTATCTAAAAAATTGCGAAAATAGTGAAATTAGTCATTAGTTACCTAATCGATCATATTTTTTACATGTAATAATAATTCATTTTCATTTTATTAAGCGCTAATATTAACTTATAACAGTGTTTGTTTTTATCAGCGACGAATATAGAGCACCAAACAAGAGATAGAAAAATATTTACAAATAGGTTGCCACCATATTTATAAATCAGACAATATAACCCACGACATAAAATCCAAAAGTAAAAAGAGCACCTATTTCCAAAAGAAGAGATTTAAATTTATATTTTCATAGGAGGCAAATATATTGTTTGCCTTTATTATTATAATATTGCCTTTATTATATACATGTACAAAAAGTATATTTTAAGTTTGTTTAAATTGCTAGAAGTTACAGACAACAATAGGGAAATATATATGCTATATATGCTGTGATACCTAGTTAGACACATATTGACATTTTTATGAAAATAAGTACACCGACGTCACGCACACATAACCCGCAATTTGGGCCGCTTTTGTGCACGTTGATTGTTCACAACGTTCCATCTAGATAAGTAAACAATCAAAGGCAGATTTATTACTATGATAGTATTTGATAAAATAGTGGCCCTAGGATAAACGTGTTTCAAAAATACTCCCAAAAACCCATTTCACTGAATAAATAATATTTAATTAAACGTACTTTGTTCCACCGCATAAGGCAATGACGATAAAAAATTTAACTCTTGAATAATATTAATGAAACCTTTTAGTAAAAGAACGTCTAAAGCCCTTAAGAGGAATTTATTAATATTTAAAAATTAATAGTATACTGCTAAGTATCAAAAACCAATAGGAGCGTTAACGCATGGTTAAAGGTGCATCCACAAATAAATTTTCAGTGAGTGTGAGGAATGGTGCTTTTTATTGAGACACACATAAAAAAAGATTAACCTTCTTTATTTTTGCTTCAAAATAATAGTACTTTCGAAAAAACATTGCATTTTCCATCGATTTATAAAATTAAAGATTAGTTTTATTAAAGAATTGTTGAGTTAAAAATCCGAAGTGTTTAAATCTGGAGCTTGGGACATAGTGAGAGAATTATTTTCGGAACGTTAGTATTCTTTTTTGTTTTATTTACACAAATGATTGATAAATTATAACTGGTACTAGTAACTACGGTAATGGAGCTTGCGAGGAAATAATAATGTAATAGTTACTGATAGAAGTTGACTACATTTTTGTTAAATCTAAAAGATTTTGTGAGAACATGTCGAGATTTTGTGAGAACTACCCTTCTTCTTTTGAGTAATGCTTTAAACTGTGGGTAGTAATTTACTAAGCCAGTAGTATCGGAGTACGGGGGGGAAGTTCATGCCCTCAATTTGGCCCTTACTTAATTCTTTCATGTTTTTTCACTCGCATACTAGTTTCTTAGAAAATCAACTGTTATGAGGATTACAAGAGTCGCATTAAAAATATAATTTGATCTCTGGCATTTATTTATGATAATTTGTAAATAAGTCTAGATAAAATAGAATAAATGTAGATCCAGTTTTGCAGACTGAGTAAAAAGGTTTAGACAGAACTTGAAAATAATCTCTTTGCATAGAAAAAAGCGTTTATTAAGTACAAAAATTTCATTTCAATATCATTTATTCGAGTAAACCCAGATACAAGTCATTTTGTATTTCGAACCCTCCATCGGTCCGGAATAAACTCACACTGAATAGAATCTTCTAAAAACTACATAAGTCAGGTATCACTTTTTCTACACATTTAAGGACATGAAGTAACTATTATATATAGATAAATACAGATTATGTTACGTATAAATAATACATATAGATATAGATATCCTATCCATTGTTTGCAAATCGCGTATCGTGAACATAATACTATTAAATTGTGTATATATTTTTTTATAAATTATTCTATGAAGAAGATTGAAGAAAATTGTTCTATGAATAAGTCAAAGCATTTACGTTAATTAGTTGAACATTAATTACAAACAGCAATAATCACGTTGTCTTATCTATAGCTTATCTATTTGGACCGTGTCTTGATCTTTAAGTATATTCTGTTTACACTTTACGTAAATAGCTGTAAAATATATTAGACATAATTAAGGCACGTTACAAGAAGGATTCACGCCATTTTGTTTTCGAGGTGGACAGAGGAGAAAACAAAGGTGCAACAAAATCTTCTTGACGCCACATCTAGTTACAGGTAGATATCAAAGCTGATGCATAATATAGTGATGGGTTTCAAGCTCCATCAGGTATATAAAAAATTGCCTGTTAGTTGCCTGACTTCTACAACCTACGCGATGTAATAAAAGGATACATTTCAACTTAAATCAATATTTGTTTATTCGTATTTTGTGGGCTGCCATACTGTTCATCCGATTGCGATAAAATTTGGTATGGAGAAAGTTTGAATCCTGAGTAATTACACATAGTAGTAAACATATTTTAAAAATAAAAAAGCGGACGAAGTCGCGAGCATCAGCTATATGTTAAAAAAACGGCTTTAAAAATGTTAAGTGTAACGCCCTACAATAAAATGTTATAACTTAATTCAAAATAGACCATTATTTTAATTAGTTACAGTGCATTCTGTATTTCTATTTGTCTCTCGAACCAACATTTAAAAGTAATGAATAAACTAACGAATTGTCTTTGTCTTTGTCAAAAACAAAATCTATTCTACACCATTTTATGTAATACTAATTTTACATATTGTACGTATTAGTTCCTAATGATTATTTAATGATACCAATTAAAATGGCTTTATATTACAGACTTACTGTACATTAATGTTGAGTGATTATTGATTTTCCATTTGTATATCTCTATTTTATTTTTGTTTTTAGCCGCTCTATAACACATATTCTTATAAGGTACCTGCGGGTTATAAGGCCTGTCGTCTAATAAGGCCTATGTGAGTAAAATCGTATTTACAATGGGCGCTCCCGCTCAAGGCAACACTCACAGACGCCTAATACACGAAGATATCTTTATGAGTTTACAAACGCGGAATACCCCTCTTCCCGTCTCCAGGATTGTATCATACATTGCGAGAGACGACCGCGCGGTACGAATATTAAAAATCGGTTCGAATCAGTCGCAAGTATTCATCGTCATGTTTCACTTATCGGTATAAATTTTGCAGTGTAAAGTTCTTAATCATTTTAAGATTTTTTATAATAAATACTTGAATAACGTACTTTGATTCAAATATTTTTAATTTAGTTTCTCTTACATACATAGTCGATGACTATTAAGGCCTACCTAATTTAAACATAGATTTTGTTTTCCTCCTACATCATGAATCAAATTTTATTTGTTTCATAATGTATTTTAAATACATTTCGAGGTTTTACGAATGTAAACAAGTAGTGTGTAATTTAATGCTAATTGAACAATCGTTAATTTTAGTGTCTACGACCACGATGCCTATAGAACGAGCATTTACTCAAATAAATGGTTGTTATGGGGAGAAAATTACAAATCTTTTAATAATTTTTAATGTAATTGCTGCGTTTATGCAATTATTGATCTCAAGTATTAAATGTATAACGCGTAGTTTGATTATTTAAGTATATAAGAGCTGTAGGCTTTATTACCCTACCATAGTAAAATAAGGCCTATTGGCAAGGTTTTCAATCATGTTTCATTTTGTTTTTGTTTATGATAAAAAATGCCATTTTCCCTTTATATTTTATAGTAATTGAACTTTTAAACTAATTATTATTAAAGTCTGTTGATTATATTGGTTATTTTTCATTTAATTTCAAATCTTCCTTAGCTAGGCCTTAATACCCGCAAGTACCTTACAACATATAAAGCAATTCAAAGCTACAAGCAGTTAATTTAAAATTATGTGTACCAAAAATTTTATTAGATACAGTTGTATTCTCGTTATTAATAAAGCTATTATATTCGTTTATTAATGTTCAATATGTGTAATAATTTTATAATGAAGTTAAACGGTACAATTATAGCAAAGAACCTCTGCTTGCTTAAGCAGGATAAAATATACGAAACTAAAATGAGTAAATAGATAAGTATATACTTTTTCGTGATAACTACATTAGATCTATAAGAATTTATTAAATTAAAATATTTACTACCTTTTGTTCTTATCAATGCTACATAAATAACTAACTCAATAGTCGTGTTAGCTATTGTCAATATTCGTGATTAACTATTTATAATACATACATACATATTATCACGCTGTATCCCCAACGGGGTAGTCAGAAAGGACGGAGCGCCAAGCGTCGCGGTCCTTACATACCTCATTCGCTTCCTCAAATCTCATCATTTTCCTCACACATTTTCGCCTAGGTATGCGAGTGCTTTTGATATTTCCGTCTGCTAACACTGGCTATTTGATCTTCATAAGTCAGCCTTGGTCTTTCTTGGCTTTTTTTACCTCTCACTTTCGCTCTGTAAATTTTATTCGTCAGTCTTTCATCACTCATTCTTTCTAAGTGCCCGAAGTATCTAAACATTCCTTTCTTCATTTTATAACTATTATAATCATAATCGTTAACGGATGGCAACACTTTTATTTTGAAGGTGTTGCTGCTTAATTATAATATGGTATTTTTGAATGTCGAAAAATAAGTTCGTCGAGAAATACACGAGCTAGTGAAAGCTCGTCTTTTAATTATATCTCAATATATCCTGTTTCCATCCATTTCGACATCCTAGAGAAATGAATCACTGCAATCAACACAAAAACACTTTTTTAATGACAATTAATGAACATAAATATTATTGATCTGCAAATGGCAGAACATCGCAAGCGACAAAGGGATCGCGACAAAAAGATCTTTTTTACTTATGTATTCATACAATAAAATTCTCAGTCAGTTAAAATTGCAATACCGGTTTCGTATGCATGTTACTAACGACCCTTACCGACTGCGCACGCGCTATTGCCCAAGCTACTTTCTAAACTTTCTTTTCCAGTAATGTATCGAACATAAATTAAGCCAGACTATGTAAACATCTCTAAACTAGGTGAGGTAAATCGGATAAGCTGACTCACCTATACATAAGACACACATTTGTTATCAGATAAGTCGATCAGCCGCCATTTAGTTTTAAAACAACACCTACACATCTACATTTAATGATACGGGACAGGCTGTATGGAGTTATAAAGTCTATGGCTTCAGCCATAAATTTGAACTCGATCGATCCAGGAGTATTCGAGTTTATACCTCTTAAGTGGCACGCAAACCAGGATTGATTTTTATATATCTAAGTGTATACAGATATTAACTTTTGGTATAATGGGACTATATTTCTCTTTTTAACACTTCTTTATAATATATTTTTAAATGTAATGACGAGCCATGTATGCCTTTAGGGGTGAAACACAGTGAACGGAAATATGTATAACACCATTAATACCTATAATTAATATATTAAATAAGTAAATAAATAAATAAATACTTTTGTTACTATCACATACATAATATTATATAGAACTATCGCGTACCTCCAAAATGAAGCAGACAAAAAATGTCGTCTAGCCTATAATTATATTAATAAAATAAAAATCTGAAAAATGCAGCAAATTCACTAAAAAATAGTGCACCGAACAATGATTTCAATGCATTCAGTGCTGTGTTCTATGGAAATGATGGTTGGCTTATTTGATATAAATGTGTATCACTTATTATAGCTGCTTTATCTACACCTGAAATTAATATATCTACGCGATGCCCAGTCTATTTTTTTATTACATCTATATTATTACAAATTGTATTACAACAACAAGAAGAACTGGACTTTTTGACGGGAACGGGAGAAATGAGGTTGAAATTTTCTTTAGATTTTCTATTTTTTACATTTTTGGGAGGTTTAAAGTACAATAGTGATAGTATATTGTGTTTTAAAGTTCTGTATAAGTGAAAAGAATGGAGTAGGTCTAAATAAACATGTGTAGCTGAAGTTCTCGCGCTCTTCCAAGAAGTCCTTTATAACTTCAGTAAAGCCTATTATCAGTTTCCTGGAGGAGTTTTACGATAAGAAAAAACTAATTTACTTGTGATTCTACTTATAAAACGTGACATTGGCAAATGCGCTAAACTGTGCGCCATGCCAAAAAGAAACGAATTTTAACGAATGGTTAAAAAAAACTAGTACGTATAATATATACAATATGCAATAACAATTATTATCGGAAGGGTTGTGTATGTATATTTACAAATCAATTTATACATTTTATCAATTATTACACAAGCACAAATGCAATACACGTGAATCTTACCAATTAGTTTGTATTTAATATTATTATGTGTAGGTACACAATATATATTGAGATATATAATATGATAGGTACATTCTGATACACTTAATATGATATAATTTATAACGTAATGATGTAATTACTATATGTGCATATACTTTAACTGTGTTATTTATCATTCTGTAAATAAATTGCAGTCTGAGTTAGTGTTTCTATGTACATTATTTTACGTATGCGCAGGAGAAAATGGAATATGTGTGCTAATTTTTTTTATTCATATTTTCAAATATATGAGAGAATATAAAAATATTAAAGAATTAAGTCGAATGAGTAGTACGATTTTCCCTTAGGAGGGAAGGTAAAGGGATCTTAGTCCATACAACTGACGTCTTCAGTAATAAATAGATAAATTCTTCATATTATTTCATCAAAATGTCGACGTAATACATTTTAAATGTTTCTCGGAGTTTCTGGCGAAAAAAATATTGAGGTAGACTTTCTTATAAGATCCGCTGAGGCAGACCAAGCCACTAAAAAATTTCAACATCACTACTAAATAAGCACTTATTTCAACAATTTCACATAACAGCACAACAGCGTAGATACTTGGGACGTAAACTACGCCAATTCTACATCACGATATCCACTAGAAACTCTTTGCAAATAATTAAAATAAACGCCCAACCGCTCTCGATAAACTCCCGCCAAAAATTCCTTAAATCGATTAACTTTTATCTTCCTAATTTAAAAAAAGAATTATAGTTTAAATTTTATTATTACCAATGGCGGCTAATAATTTATATAAAATAAAAAAATAATAAAAATAATTGTATTTTGTCATTGATTAATAACGTATATATATTTATTATTTACGTATGTTATCAAATACTCATTGTTATCATTTTTTTTATATACTTAGATAAAAACAGTTACGTACATTATCACGGACTGTCGCTCGTGTTCGAACGACAACACCAATTGATATTTATTTAGTTTATTTGTTGAGTATCGTCTGTATGCGGTTAGTAAGTTAACGGTCTCTGAGAACAACGGTCATCTGACACTCGAGTCCATTCCTACGGCTTCACCTGATATTAATTTACATCCAATTCGTGATTTCAGTAAAATGTATCAAAATGGTGATTCTTAAATTAGAAAATTGTCGCCGCGATACGAAAGTGACGGAAATATTCGCGCTTTTCTTTGAACCTAATCACCCGAAAAGATTCTTTAAGTACAGTTGACCAGAATTCTGGTCGTTCCGGGATTTCGGTTTGTATTCTGGAACTTTACGACTACGGTAAACGACAAGCCGGTTAGACGAATTCCGTGTCCGTATTAAAAAAGTTATCTTGAAATTGGAACTTTGATGTAAACGTTTGGTTTAAAATATTTGTTTTAATAATAATTGGACGTGTGTGAAAACGTTAAAATGAGTAAGCCAAATTATTCGCGGATCCAGTCCTACGGTAGTATGAGTTCGACGAAGAGTGAGGATGACATGACAGTACATAGCCAGCTGTTTCCGTATCCGAAGAAAATGGTCGTCGAAAGAGAAATTTTGTATGAAGAAGAGCACCCGCCTTTCCAACCTCTTTTCGCTACGACCAAGATATTCGGGAAAGCCAGATTCAATTGTTTGCTTATTACTTATACAGTATTCTATCTGGTATATCTTGTATCTGGAGCTTTAGTGTTTTCTGCGTTAGAAGGTCCCATAGAGAATCAGATACGATTGGAAGTAATCAGAGCGAAACAAGACTTTTTGGCGAGACATCCAGATGTTACGGGTAACTACTAAAAATGTGTTATAAATACTAAATTAATTTTTGTTTTAAAATATACTTGCATTCATTTTATTAGGGCTGTTTACTAGAGTATAAGTTGCAATTATGTACACTCTATAAAAAAATGTGTTTTTCGAAATCGGAAAATTAAAACTTGAGGAGATCTATTAAGAAACTCAGTCAGAACTCAATCAGTCAGTGAAACTCAGTCAGATATTCTTTCTTCAACATATAACTATATTTAAACTTGATTATGGTTTTACAGGTCAGTGAACGCATAATGTATAGAAATTAGCCCAGATTATATTTTCATTTTAAACGAAATTAGTCTTATGACTTGTACTTGCATATAGAAAAATTGTATCAGTATGAAGGTACACATAAATATCTACGTAAATTTATCATTAAGAATAACTTCATTACAACGCATACCTACTACCATTACTGTGTTCGTGCAGCGCCCATTAGGGACGTATAAAACTTGTTTGAATATGAGTAGCCACTTTCTTAGCATTAGTCATATATCTATATTTATTTACATGTACAAACATATTAATGTGCTAGTACGTACTTCATGTTAGTGGTGTACATTGATTCAACGAACTATTTAGTTCTCGGACCAAATATTACAATGGACGGAGTATTTGCTCTGAGAGCGTGTCCTTACGGTGTCCTTTTTTGTTGACTGTATTCTAGATTTTTACTAATGTGCGTGACTACAGAAGGTCACAGTTCAACGATACACAGTTCAACACATGTTTTTATTTTTGTGAATAGGTAGCCAAAACACAAGATTTATAAATATTTTGCAAATAATTATTTCACGACTGACTCATAAGCTGACACGAATTACACTGAGAGTGCGAGGTTGCCATACTTACTATAGCTAATTGTTTTACTCGTGATTACGCTTAATGAGATAGAAAGAGACATGAAAATTCGTTTGACACGGTGGTAAGAGTGGCAACTTATTATGGCTCCTTTCGTAATGTTTCTTGGTCCGAGATTTAGTTAAATCTACGATTGATAATTTGTTACCACATCGAATGAAATGTTTCATTCTTTCAATGACACCATTCGATAGATTCAACTACCCACTGTCATTTAACGAAATGAAACTTCAATATAACGGTTACGTTTTGTTCCTTGATTCATTCCTTCATATCGTTTCTTCCTATTTCTTCAATCAACGTAACGAAACGTTCACACATCGTCTACCGTTTCGTTCGTCAAAGAGTCGAGTCGTTGACGTTAACAAATCAAGTCATTTTACTAGTTGACAATTCCGTATTAATAAGCGGTTGCATTTCGTTTCGGTGATGTTAATGTATAAATTTCATATCACCTCTATTTATTTATAAATCTATGCCTATGATTGACCGAATCATTGAACTCCTACAACCGTTCACATGGAGTGCTTCACACGAACTCGCCACCGTATAAAATTCAAAGTATATACATATTATATTCAAGAAAACCTAATTACAATTTACAAGGTATTCGAACTACTCGAAAAAATCACTAATTCGAAAAAAATTCTGTGTCAAAAAGAATCGATAAGAAACTTACTTACTTATTAAAAACTAACGTTTAACAAAATATCATAACAGAATTTCATTACGAGTTTGATACGACTCTGATCTCAATTCTCCATGTCTCCATTTCACCAATATCGTATGTAACGCTTCTTTTAAACAAATCTCTTCGATCACAAATAAAAAACTAGATACACAATCAATGCTCCAGAAAATGTCCGTACCAAATGTGTGCTCAAATAAGTATTTGAGTGCACATTGAGTGAGTCGCAAATTATATGAATTATACCTTACGCACAAGACATAAGATTGCATTTTAAATATTTTTTTACAAACATCGTTCAATGTCATGCAAAAATCGTCTACAAGCTTTTATAACCTTATGGTTTGGCAGTAAGGTCTACTTTAGATTAACACAACGCTACCGATAATACTATACGATATTTAAAAGATATATGTCAATTCGAACAATAATTTGTTTAGATTTTACAGAAGATTGTGCATCTAGTTCTTTATTTGTGATAGAAGACAAATCTACATATTTTTTTAAAGAGAAACGTTACATCCGTCTAGTTTTTCTAACAAGAGGAAGTACAATCAACTACTGTTTTTTCACCTATATAATATTTCACCGCCACCCAAGCTGACCCGAAGGAATCCCTAATTTAAATATTTTGGGAAATACTTTCAGTTTCAGTTGAGTCGGCAGTGTTTATGTTTGCGTAGGTTACTCATGGTTGGAGGGAAAAGTATTGTTTTTAAGCAAATATTTGCCTTGTTAAACAAGTTTGTTTAAAAGTCATTAGGGTTGCAATCTTTGAGGATAATATGCTATATTTGCATACTATGCTATATTTGCTCTTGAAAATTGAAAATTGTACTAAGGACTAGCAATATCTCTTTTAAATAAATTTTTCGTTCGCTGTCTTGTTGTGAACGATACTCTTAATTATTTGACAGCATTCTTGGGTTCAGTTTCTGATCGAATTAAATATTAAATGTTGCCGCGCTTTCCTTCAGTTCTAAGTAGGTTGATGATACCTAATACAGAACAAGCTTAGAGCTTAATTGTGTGTCTGAAAATTATTATTGTTTGTTAATGTTATGTTCAAAAAAGTTTTTTTAATCCTTAATAAATAATAATTATAAACTTAATAAATAACCTAAAGAAATATCCTAAATAAACGGTTGGACTACCAACCCTGTAGATTTAATACGGAACTTACGCACTCAATCGGTATATATTCAAACTACGGGTTCATGTCGTATATTTAAGTTCAAAATCTACGACGCTCATATTTACTTCCAAGTGGTGTCAAACACAAACTACCACTAAATAATTTGATTTCAATTGAATTCAAGTTCATATCAATCATAGTAAGTAATTATGGATTAAGGTACTTATTAGACTAAAACAATTAATCACAGAGTTGGCCTCAATTCAAGACTCTTAAATACATAATTCGTGCCAAAATTTATTATGAAATTAATACTATCGAAGTAGCTAGAGCTATGATACGCAACTATAAAATCTATTTTATCTCCAACTTTGGGAATTCGAATATTCTCAACCCTCTTCGCAATGTTCAATAAATAATCATTTTCCACACAATTCAGTTTAGCAGTTCTAGATTTAACAGCCTTCCGATTTTTGGGAATATACAAAATAATATTTTAAAAACTAGTAAGAACAACTTTATAGGTAAAGGTAAATACGCAGCTTGCTCGCGTTGTGAATCATTATTTATGAATGCATTTGACAGTTTCCATTACAAAAGGCGGAAACAGAATCAGTTGACATGTTGACTACGCACACATTTTTCGTTTCGTATCAACTCATGATGGCTATCAACTCTTGCATATTATAATATTAAAAAATACACATATATCCTTTTTTATTTTTGGCACAAGATAGTAGGTATCAAACATTTTTTGTAATTTTTTTATTCTAACGGCGATTTGTACACAATTCCATTGTCTGTTTATACATTTAGAAAACAACATATGAAAATAACATATTATTGCTATTATTATGCTTCAAGTTACAAATACTGACAATTATTTTGTCTGAGTCGACAATATCCATCCGCACTACTTAGTACGTGTGTAAATATCGCTTACTTGTATGAACAGCGTATTAACTAAAAAAAGTCGATTTTCCAGGAGAGTAATTTTAAGTTTTTATTGTGATATTCCAGCTTTTCTGTATTAGATCGGTTAACCATACCTATTTTTTTATGAAAGTTACTCCTTTGGTAAGATTCCAGCCTACTTCATATTTTGGAGAAGTTCGTAATACACGAAATAATAAGATATTACTGAAGAGAGGTACATAATACTAACTTTTTCTGTATAAAATGATCAACAACAAAGGTATTATTTTAAGATACTGCCGAATTTCACAAATATGTGTTATTCAAATGTAACTTACCTTTTGATGAATACAGTATTATTTCAGTTTAATACTTTGTTCAACAAAAACTGACGTTCTGTCGCTACCTACCAATTGACTAGAAAAAGGGGGCAAAACTAAATACGACTATATACATCCAACGGGGCGGCGAAAAAGTGCAAAAAGGACGGAGATACTACCCTGCCCGTAGACCCCCCTCGCGTCGGATAATTATGCGACCAAATTCATTCGAAAGGTCTTAAATTTTTAAGTAAAGGTGTAGTAGTATCTCAAAATCACATTATTTTTAGTTACTACCCTGTTCATCCAAGCAAGCGATATGTTATTGATATACCTACATATTTCTTGGAGTACTATTGATACAATTAAACTTTGGCTGAAAAATATTCTGTTGTAATACCAGACATATTATTACTAGTTTGGTAGGTTTGACATCGACTCCAGTAACTAATAAATTTAATTAAGTAGGTATTTCTTATATGTATCAGATTTATGAAGTGTATATTTTAGTAACAAAACGGCACATACATACGTTAATATTTACAAACTTAAAACTACACATTATCTTAAATAATAGACGTCCTCAAGTTGCCGCTTAGAAAGCTATCATTGCTCAAATGAAGTTATTTTTATACTTGAGTTTTGATTAGTGAAGGATAATTATTTTTAATCAATAAGTTAAGTTATTTGTATACGAAATACATAGGTAACTTCTTTAATAAATAAAGTAACATAGCCATACAAATAAAGGAGGGCACATATTATTGCAATGGTAATTTTCTTCTATATAAATAAAAATTATTCGGCGCGTGTATGAAAGGTTATCACTTGAGTACGGCTCGGCCGCTACGGCTAATTGTTTTTTTGATGTGTTCGTAAGTTCAGTGGGTTATTCACAAACGTCGGTAACTCACCTTTCCGTATCCGACAGGAAACTCTTCGATGATTTTGTCTATACGCAATTCATAATTCCGAAGTCGTATTTTATTTATATTACATATATTTCTTATTATATATAGTCATATTCACTAATCCAAGCCATCGGATTGAATTTATGCTCTTTGACGATCAGCCTTTCCGCCACGGAAAGTTTCCGACGTTTGTGAATAACCCCCCAGGACAAAGTTATATGAAAGAAATAATTTTTAATACTTATACACTGTTGTATGTATATTTATAGATTTACCTTAAGTTCTAGAGATTTTCAATTTACACAGGAATCCTAAACACTTCCTGGATAAAAAGCAATCTAGATAATTCTTTGGAAAATTCGCTTATCATCGAGTAAAAATCCCGCCGACATTGATTTAGCCGTTTCGAAGATTAGCCCGAACAAACAAATAAACAGACAGAAAGTCAGACAAAAATTTAAAAAACGCATGTTTGGGTCTTGGTTACGTCTAGAAAATCATATAAACTTAAGAAAAAGCCTTTATTTAGAAATCACAGACAAACACTTCCATTTAATTTAAATGTATAGATTATAATAAAATTTCCTTTTAAAATAGGTATAATTTAAAAATATTATTTTATAAGATAAAATACGAAAGGAGATATCGTTTATTGATGTATGGATTATAAAATTTAAGTTCAAACATATACTACCTTTAGGCATAATATTCCCACATTATTACGATATCTAGTCGTAACTATTGAGATATTATGTAGAATGCAGATGACCCGAAGAGGCTCGCCCTCATTTAAGATAAGACAGCGGTCTTATTCATTTAAATATTGTTCTGAAGAAAAGGGTAAAATATTAAACCTCCCATAAAATTACAATCACGTTTTCGACATTAAAAAAAAAAATTATTTATATTTTATCGTAATCCTCAGTAAAAGGTGTTGAAAGTCAGAGTACATAAATTGTCCTCGTACTTTTTCCTACTTCGACATAATTGTTGAACTTTTGATAGGATATGATTTCAAACGATGGCAATGAAAAGTTTTATTTTATAATATGAAGATGAATATAATCTTAACTTAAATTTGAGGCACCTAATTAATATAGTTATGACAATCACAACCCCGAGTTTTGGCAGTGTAAGGTCACTACTTTGTAATACTTAATTTAAAATCTGTGCATAATACTTTTGTATTTTAGGTATTTACCATATCGTCTAGTAATAATAATAATATGTAAATAAATGTAACTTTATTGTATTATGTACAGGGAACTTTCTGCCGACTATAAAAATGAGAACTAAACGTATTAGTGAATTTTGCGACCTTGAACATTAAACGTTACAAAGCACAATTTTTTCGTAACTTTTCATTCCGTGAAATGGAACGCTAATACTACTGTCGCTTATGTCGTCACTACGTTATCACCCTAATTGACCCAACTGTAGAACGTTAACACCGATCGGCTGGGAAATGCATTGCACCCATCTGCCGCTATTATATCACAATGTACTTACTTAAATATTAAGGAAAAAAGCTTATTTTGTTACTACCTTTATAGTATTTAATAAATTCGAATCGCTTTAAATTAGATCTCTTATGTACATTCCCAATTACATCTACAAAGTTTCCTTGGACTGTGATCACGATATAGTTACATATAGTGTTATATAATCGATTGAATAACTTAAATTTCAAATTCAAACGCAATTTAATTGAGAACCCTCATCGTTCAATAGTCAGTACAGAACACTATTACCTATGTGATAAATTCATACAATCTTTAGCTATTTTCCGCTCAAAACTCCAAAAACCACCAATCGTGTTTCACTTTTCAACGAATCATCCTCAGGAGGCCTAGACAAGTGGCTCAATTGCCGTAAACGCTAATAGAAAAGTGGTCGAATAGAGTGACAAATACCACGTAATCTAGCGCAACGAATTTTAAATGAGCAGTCAAACGTTATCAACTTTCTATTCGATCAAACGAAAAGGAAAACGTAGCAAATGGCATTTTCTACAAGCAATACCGTCAGCAAGCGTTTCGATTGTACACAGCGTTTGCCACTTGTCTATAGCCGCAGGGCATTCCAGCGGGGTTTTTTTTTTTCTTTCTTCATGGCATGGCGATTAGCGCATTTGCCAATGTCACGTATTGTAATAGTATAAGTAGAATCGTTATATAAAACGTTAAAACTTCTCCAGTAAAGTGACAGTAGACTTTACTGAAGTTTTACAGGACTTCTTAGAAGAGCGCGAGAACTTCAGCTACACATGTTTATTTAGACCTACTCCATTCTATTCACTTGCACAGAACCTTAAAACAAAATATACTATCACTGTTGTACTTTAAAACTCCCAAAAATGTAAAAAATAGAAAATCTAAATAAAATGACAACCTCACTTCTCGCGTTCCCGCCAAAAAGTCCCTCCAGCGGGTTATTCACAAACGTCGGAAACTGAACTTTCCGTATCCGACAGAAAACTTTTCGATGACTTTGTCTATACGCGATTCACAAATCTGAAATCGTATTATATTTATATTATATATATATCATATTATACGTAATAGTATTAACAAATCCAAGCCGTCAGATTAAATTTATGCTTTTCGACGATCGGCCTTTCCGTCACGGAAAGTTTCCGACGTTTGTGAATAGCCCCCCAGAGATCAGAGTCAGTCAGCTAACTAGCACCGAGTATATTATCTAGTAAATACATAGATAAGGGAAGATTAGAGATTATTAAATAGTTTTCGTGTGCTATATATTTTTAAGGCAAACATATCCCATATATTGGGAAACTGCACATCAACTTTATAAGTTTAAAATTCAACTTTTAGAAAAAATATGATTAATGAATAGGTACTACTTACCTTAAAGTTTATCTTTTTACGCGTCATGAAAAATTTTTCTTTCCCTTTGCGACGTCATGAAAAGCTTGGCGGAAAGTTATCGAAAATAAAAATTTGATTTTAAATGTATTTCGTGACTTAAAAACATAAATTTTAACGCAATGATATAATTAAGTTGCAGTTTAATTTTTTTTTCGAATGGTCAAGAAACTTGTTTTTAAAAACCGTAAAAATACCAATAAAACTACGATTAGTTAACACAACACGTTTCACTTTTGAAGAATTAATTACGCAGAATAAATGAAAATAAACAAAACCCGATTTTTTATTCATCTTGCTGTTGGCGTCATGTTATTTTTTAATCACGTCTTCCATAACAGAATTGTTGGTATTTTTGAGATCCTACAAAGGAAAGAGGAAGACAGAGCCATAATAAGGAAATGATATCTATCCACTTCAATAATATTATATTATTAAAGTAGGAAAATTGTGTACGAGCGTGCAGTAAATATAAATAAGGCAGTCAAAATAAAACAATTGTTGTAATTTGTTTTAATCGCATAATAGGAGCTTTAGTGAGCACGTCTTTTATATTGTTCATATTTCTAAAATGCCGAGTCCGGCGAGTCGTGTATTCAAGAAGTGTAATAATTACTGTTTAAAGGCAAAAATGAATGAACGAGTTGCGATGATAATTTATGCTTTTGGTAGTTTCAACAAATTTTTTTAAGGATGCTCTTTTAATTTAAAGGTCTGCAATTATCAGTGGTGATTATAAATAATTTTATTGGAGAAACGATTAATTTCAAATTTCATACAATAATAGTAAATAATAAGCAGTAAATTTAAGTGGAAACTATAAATATTCAATATAAATAGTTTATAGTTAGAATTACTAATATCGTTGCTCATTTATTTACCAATATCCCAATAAAAAAGATAATTAGCGTCAAAGTAAATATCAAGATGAGGTTTTTTTATAATTATACGATATATTATACAAGTCATGAAAATTTCCGTGTTTATTTAATAAGTTAAAACTTATTTTATGTTAATCAGAAAACCCGGGGTTAAAAAGCGTTTGGATAGATGTTTTTTTATTTTCTATAAAAATGTGTTATCAGGAAATACAGGCAGGAAAATAATATCTTGAAACTGTTTTGCTGCGGTTGTATCATTACCGCTATTTATTACATGTCTGCTAGTTATCACAAAATTTATTACTCCTACCCCCCACTGATTGCTCTGAATCGGTGGAATAATTATTATCTAATTGCTAGTGCATATGTTGTGTATATACTTACATAATTACCTATGTTTGCACAGATACATGTATGTACGAGTAGCGCATATATTTAAACTAAAGGTCTCTTGATCGAACCAGTTCGTTTTAAAAAAAGGTCGTAGGATCGGTCATAAGGTTAATTTTCTTTTTTCTTTTCTCGACTAGCCAGAAGTCTGACACTTCCTACTCAAAAACAAACTCCTAGTCAATTTAGGATAGTAGGTACATTTTTAAGAATTTATAGCCCATACACTTCCTACTAGTACTCAAAAACACCTGGACTCCTAGTCAATTTAGGAAAATAGGTACATTTTTAGAATCTGTAGTTCATACACTTCCTACTAGTATTGAAAAACACCTAGACTCCTAGTTAATCTACGAAAGTAGGTACATTTTTAAGAATTCGTAGCGCAATATATGCTTTTATAATTTGCCGTTGATCGGTATCGTCACGATTTTACCGTTCACGTGTCGCAGAAAAATTGCTTTTTCCGTTATCGATAACATCATGCCGTGGACGTTATCGTCGACGGAAAATAAAAGCGTCTTCGTACAATTGCATACATTTTGCTTCCCTATTGTACCGTGGACCATAAAATCGTGGCGATAAAAACGTTCAACGATAAATTATATATAAAAGTGGCCAATGACAACAACAGAAGCCTTAAAATTATTAAACTTTCGCGTTGCATTATAAAATATGTGAAACACTTTTATTTTGTGTTGACATTTCGTCGGAGTTGCTTCTGTGGTCTCAAGCAAACACATAGTCGCAGCAAACTCCATTCTGTATCCGAGGCAGATTTTTTATTATAAAATATACTCCTGATATCTGTAAATAATTTTAAGGCTTCCTACATATTACACCACACTCACATTCACATTTAACCGGATTTGAAAAACAAGGTTTTGTTACTTGAATCAATGGATTGCAAGCCGTCGATAAATTGCATCCGTTTTAACGATTGAAATTTTTAACGAAACGGAACCCTTAATTTCACCAATATGTCTGTCCCACTCTGTGGTACGTCCGTATATCACAATCGATTTGTTATATCATTTTTGTACCCATTGAGATGAAATTTAATTTAGAGACAGGAAACAGGCAACCCGAAACCAGAAATGAGAACAAAAATAAATTTGATTGAAAATGTTTTGGACCGATTTTTTATTTAACATCAATTTATTAAAATCTACTTCATTTTTATACGAAACTGGCAAACAATCCAAAGTTAATGCATGTTCGTCACAGTCTTGGTAGGCATTCGCGTCGTGAAAATATACTTATCTGACTTATATTTAAAATATATTGAAATAGTTTAAAATAATTATGTCGAGTTAAATGTTATCAAAAGAAGTTACGCAATTATTCTTCGGTCATAACTGGAAGTGACACTCATCCTTCCATCCTTATTTTGTATTACTCGTGCTCTACACTCTAGAGAGTTTTACAATTAAATTTTATAGTCTCTAGACTCGACTCTAGTCTAACAATATAAAACAAAATATATTTCGAGTTGAAAATAAATTGAAACGAAATATAGCCCGTTTGTAGTTACAGTAAATTTTGAAATTCCTGTCCTCCCAGAATTTCTAAAATGTAGGTGATTTTTTATAGTTTAATATTGCTAAATCTTATTTAACTTACGTAAGTCTATGTCACATAAGCTCACGACAGTAAATAATCAAAGCTCACGACTAATATCTCCTGAGAGTAATTAAACACACATCTACACTAGACATCTGGCTTATTCAGGACCTGATTTCAGATTTAAGTCGCCCCTAGGCTAATAAGTTTGTCGTTAATTTTCGTCATGTTTCGCTCGTCTTTTGTCCAAAAAACAATATCTTGTATTATTTATATTTTGTTAGTTGCAAATTAACACACAACTGGAATTATTAATTAATAAAATATAAATTAATTATTACTAATAATATGAATAAGGTTTCAATGGTTTAAGAAAAATTGTTCTGAGACAGAATCAGTTTCAAATTGTGAAATACGATTTATTAACAAAAAGTACATACATATGTTAATATTTACAAACTTAAAACTACACATTATCTTAAATAATAAACTTCCTCAAAGTTGCCGCTTAGAAAGCTGTCATTGCTCAAGGTACCTAGCAGACTGGCAGCATTGCCTCTTTGAATAGCCAAACTGATTCGTTGGCGGAAGAAGCTGCCAGCCCGGCGGTCTCCCGAAGCCTCGACCAGTCTCTTACAAATATCAGAAACCAGTCGATGGGCTTCGGGGCCCCAGGGACCCAAAGTTTCGACTGCAAAGGGCGTAAATATGAAACTCTCAGAGAGAGTCGCATACTTACGCCGCTTCAAGTTCTCGGCAGTGCTGGCCGCGGCACCTGCTGACTTGGAAGTCGCCGGCACATGGGAAACAGCAAGTGTATCGACACAAGTGGCATCCCACACCAGCGATCTTCCAAGTTTCCAAGGAGTGAGCGTCAAACCATCCGGTCTCCTGCCGTCGCTGCGCACAATACCTACAGGCTCTAAGACTGCAGGAACGCCAGCGGCGACAAGAGCCCGCCGAATGACGTCATTCAAGGCAGCATGTCGTGACATGCGGCCCGCACTACGTAAACAGGATAAACCGTGGTGACCTAGTACATCGACGAGATCACCACAGCGGCAACGGTGAAGAAGGTTAGTCCTGGCCCCCAGACGAAGGGATACTATGAGAGAAAGCGTGGTATTGTCGATTAAGGTTCCTAAGTTTTTTGAAGGTATTACCTTCAACCAGTGTCCTGACTCCTTCTCAGAAACAGCTAGGAGGCGAGACCGATCTTTTTCGGTACTACAAGAATCTAAAAGTTGTAAATGAACATTTTTGCATAGAGGCTCATCCCAGTGTTTTTGAGAAAAGGTCGAGGTAGGCAGGTTAGTACTCGGACAAACACTTAACCAAGCATTTCGAGCATCAGTCAAGCACGGCACCTCAACCGATCCTAAGGAAGGGCGAATAACAGATAGGAAAAGGTTTTCCGTGCTGTAGGCTGACGAAAGAAAAGCTGGCAGTGACACACTCGAGATTTTGCGTATGCCCAGGCCTCCATAACAGATGGGAAGCGAGGCTTGATTCCAGACCCTGTCATCAACAAAGGAGCAATTTAATATTTTAGATAATGTATTTTTTAGAATATTGTCTACAGATTTTAAAAGCGTTTGAAATTTAAAAAGCTGAGAACAGCGATAATATATTCAAATTAATATGTTTAACTATTGACACTACGATAAACACTTTTAGACGCACATCCATGCACATACATACATTCACTTGCACATTCACGCACAATACACATACAAGAGGCAATCGATTGGTTGTAAAATTGAACTACAACTTGTGAAATGTAATGATAATGTTGTGCCCACAATACAAGATATCATAATTCGAATATACAATTACTAAAAAAGTTAAATTGTAACAAAAAGGATTAAAAAAGTAATACGTATTATGTACATAATAATGCCACATATTCAAAGTTAAAGTCAAAGTCAAATCAATTTATTCAAGTAAACCCAAATGCAAGGTATTTTTGAACGTCAAATCTACTTTAGTTCGGTTCGAAAAGCAAACCCGAACACTGAGAAGAACCGACAAGAAACTCAGTCAGATATCATTTTGCCAACATCATTCTACAATAGTTATTTAAATTACAATATTCATAATTCATTTTCAATATATTAATTAGTTCAGCATAAACTAATGCTAAAAAACATACTATTTATTATTTATCAATATTAAAATCTTTCCACTTTGTTAGGAAGTACATAAGCGACATTTATGGTTTCTGTCGACTTATTTTATAGTGCCATCTGTTGTTGTTGAATAGCTAATACCGATGAATGAATATGTCAGTCTACTTGTACTTCAATATTATAAGAGATGATAAAATCAATATTCTTTGTATGCTTTGTATTAAAACGAGATTTTCCTGGGACAATACGTATTCCAGATTAATTCGGAAATACGACATTATCTAAATACAGAATTTCGTCCAAATCGTTAAGCACCTTTCCGAGAATCTAACGTACTTATATAAGTACCTAATGTACGAGAACTGCTCGTTTAAAGTAATAAAATAAACAAGGCCCTGACACTTGGTCCTAGACTTACATATCTACCTACATGTTTTGCGGGAACACATTAGATCAAGTCGACATTGTTGCAAGTAGATTTTAAAGTATTATACCTAACCTACCCTTGTTAGTACAGATAAGTAAGTTAGTCGTATTTATACTGTGAATCAGACGACACATAAATGTACTTGTGTAATTGTCATCGACAATACCACATGCCTATATCTAGAGTCCTTTTCATGAAAGAAGTCCCCGAGACGCAGCGCTGTACTCGCGTGACATAATGTTGCCATTTATGAGTAAAAAATTTACCTATTTTATATTTCCTGCATACTTCGATGAAACAATATAAGCTCTTAAATTGTATTAAGAAATAAATACATTTTAGATAGGCTGTAATTTCATTACTCAAGCCCATACTGTAACAATAGTTCAGATTAGTGAAACATGTATATTTCTGATAAGTCAAAAGTATATTTGGGCATTTTTATCAATCAAATGACTAAAGTTTTCTTTTTACTATGTTGTTAGGTGAGAAACTTAAAACAAAGTAATAAAATTAAACTCAGAAATGTGGCATCCTACGTTTCCCAGTACTGTCCCCTGTTTTTGGTAACGGTCATGACCAAAAATCGTCGGCTTTTATTACTTTGTTTTAAGTTTCTCACCTAACAACATAGTAAAAAAGAAAACTTTAGTCATTGATAAAAATGCCCATTTACCTATATTTACTATATTTCTGTTATGTAAAAAGTATATTTTTATTTACTTATATAAGCGGTGTTCTACTTACAGGGAAAAGATGAGAAAATAGGGTAAAGAAATGCATTACAATTTTTTATTCAGAGTTTTATTGAATAATTGTGATCAGCGGCCATAGGAACATCACTGTCTGAAGAGTGGATGGAAACAGAATCAGATTCTGTTTCAGTATCACTAGCCGTAGATATAATTATTCGGTCCATCTCTTCATCCATAAGGCCGTCATTTTTTTAATATTCCTCCTCTAAATGTTCGACATGCGTGCACTGAGCTGTCCAATCTTCCGCCGTAATAGACTCAAAGGCCTCTTCAGTTAATTTTACAATTTCTTTTGGATCTTGTGCCACGTTCTTATCCGCCACCTTTCTTTTTACAAGGCTCCAGATTTTCTCAATCGGGTTGAGGTCGCAATGGTAAGGCGGCAACCTTAATACTTCGTGTCCGTGAGCTGTTAATAATTCATCCACTGCAAATGTCGGTGGACCTTTATTTTGTTTGATTAGCTCAAACAGCACAGCTTTTCTCCAGGTATCTTCAAAATATATACCCTTTTGCCGGAGCCATTCCTATATACTACTTTTTATGTTTGACATTGAAGGGGCTTTGTTTAATTGAGTGCAATGGTAAGGAGCATTGTCCATTACCACAAGCGACCTTTCAGGTAGATTAGGTATTAGTTTTTCCGTCACCCATTTTAAGAAATTTGCAGAGTTCATGTCATTGTGGTAATCTGAGGACTTTGATTGGGATTTGAACATTAATAATGCACCATTTATGAATCCATCTTTTGCTCCCGCATGAGCGATTATCCAGCGACTCCCTGATGACTCTGAGACGAACATTTCTGGCTCCTCCTCACTCTGCCAACAACTTTTTGTATGATAAGTATTGTGTATATAGGTCTCATCTAAGTATACAACGGGTCGTTTTTCCACAGTGCGATTTATTCGTATTTTATCCAAATATCTTGCACGCCATGCGGTAATGTCGTGACGTTCCATAAGTAGTTTGCCAGATTAGAGATATAGATTGACATCGCTTGTACTTGAAACCGATCCTATTTAATATCCTGTGCAATGTTGTGATGCTTCCCTGAAAATTGATGTCTTCTCTCAGAGCTGCCCGTAATTTAGCCAATGTTGGTAATTCTTTATGCACAACGTAAAAATTGTGAATTTTTTGCCGGATAGCGCACAAATCGAACCCATCTAAGTCGAACTTTTTCGGATGCGGGCGACTCTTCCCCGGGGTGACAATTTTTTTCGAAGTACTCGCCGCTGTTATATCTTCTTTTGTAATTCTTGTTACAGTTTTCTCTGACACACCTGCAATTAAATAATGAACAATTAAAAATAATAGTAACTTTAAGTTTATAATGCTTATGTACTATGTAATATATGTTTTAATTTCAGTTACCTAGTTTCATCACGTTATGTATTTGTTCAATTTTCATTGTTCAAGTCCCATCAATACAGCAAAAAATTATTATATGGCAACTCTTTGGGGACTTCTTTCATGAAAAGGAATTTATGACAAGATCTGAGACTTAAGAACTACTACGGGGAAAACATATGTTTTCTATTCAATAGGTATATATATAATAGGTCTTTACCTATGAAGTAGCCGTTTTGCGGCCCGAAAACTAAAGTCAATAACGACGAATTAAAGACGATGGTGGAAGCTGACGATATTCAATCTACTGCTGAGTTAGTATCAGCTTTCGATGTTAGCATCAAAACAATATTGGTTCATTTGCGTCAAATTGGCAAGGTAAAAAAGCTCGATAAGTGGGTGCCCCGCATGAAATGAACGATCACCAGCGCGACGAACGCGTTGAGGTATGTATGCCTTGCGTTGCTTAATAGACAGAAACGAAGGGGTTTTGAACCACATTGTCACTTGCGATGAAAATGGATTCTTTTTGACAATTGTAAGCGGTCATCATGTGGGTTAGATCCTGGTTCAGCACCTAGGCAATGCTCCAAACGAAAACTTACACTATAAAAAAGTGATGGTTACTGTTTGGTGGTCTAGTGCTGGTGTAATTCATCATAGTTTTTTTCGCCTCCTCGCATCTCATTATTCTCCTCATGCATTTTCGCCTAGGTAAGCGGGTGCTTTTGATATTTCCGTTAGCTAACACTGACTACTTGATCTCGTCATCTTCGTAAGTTAACCTTGATCTTCGTCGGCTTCTGCTACCTCTCACTTTTCTCAGATTTTTTTCATGAGTTTTTCGTCACACATTTTTTCCATGTGGCCGAATCATTCGAGCATTCCTTTCTTCATTTTTACAATAAGACTGCCGTGCATCCTGTCATACTGAGTATCTCATCGTTAATTATTTTGTCCACAACGGTGAACCGCATATATTTTTAAGAGATCACATGTCTACTGCGTTTATCTTACTTTCATTCGATTTCGGTCATATGCAGGTCTCACCACCGTACAATAAAATTGGCCACAAACCGCATTGTTGATAAGACATAACATATCTTCACGCTGTATCCCAACGGGGTAGTCAGAGAAGACGCACACACCTCTTTCGCTTCTTCAAAACTCATCATTCTCTTCACACATTTCCGCCTAGGTATACGAGTGCTTTTGACATTTCCGTCTGCTAACACTCTGGCTGTTTGATCTTCATAAGTCATAAGACACCTATAAAACCAGATAAAACTTATCGTTAGAGTGAAATTCTCATTTTTAAATTAAGAAAGTCATTCACTGTGTTAATATTCCAGTTTTAAGGTTTAAAATATAATCGCTTACATATTTTAAATTTAAAGTATATAAACACTTATATTTTTAAAGTTTGTGTCTTTTTAACAACCATTCAACCATCATTTGTTCTAATCTTCACGTGAAGCCAATACTTCGCGAATTACGTAACCCATTTAAATTCTACAGGGTTCAACAAAGCAAATCATTAATTAAACTAGTACAATGAATGCAAAAATAAACCAAATACGTTAACGAAACTGATTTTAACACGAAAACGGAGCAATTATAAAGCAGTTTGCGGAACACGTTTCGTACGGAACAGCGTTTGGCGAGGATGTGTATTTCATTCTGCCTATCCATTATTCATGTTTTTAGAGCTCCTCGTGAGCTTGACTTTGTTACTGCGTAAAGCCTCCCATTCTAGACTCAGAATCTAACACGGCAGCGAATGATACTAAATTTCGGCCTTAAAAGAGCTCGAGGAGAAAGTATAGATAGCCTTAAGTGCCCTAAAGTACCCGCTACAGTTCTCTTTATGTAAATAAATTCCGTACAGAAAAGTCCAGATACATTTATTAGAATGTTTGTCTTGTATAACAATGCGTTTGTAAACAAATTGGAAACGGTGCTTATATAAGTTGATCGAAATCTTACCTATACTATAATAAAGCAGTATAAACCGTATACTTTGAATAAATTTATCAAAAAATTAGTGTGGGCGATAAAAAAAACAGAACACAAAAAAGCGTTTTTTTTTAGTTTTTGTCTGTCTGTCTGTACGTACACGCTTATCTCCGAAACTACTGAACGGATATTTTTGCGATTTCAGGTAGATTAAGTTCAGCTTAAAGCAACATTTCATTAAAATCGGATGTCAGTGAAAAAAATTATCGAAAACTAAATAACAGGTAACATTCGGGTAACAGTCTATTGTTGGTATTCCGTTCATTTGAGACAACAACGACATAACTCATATTTGAAAGTTTGAAGTGAAGTGTGACTATTATTTTATGAAAAACAATGGCGTATTTTAAAATAATATATAGATATTCCATTTCAGGAATTATTTATTTATTTATCTTATTACATTAAACAGGCAATTATAGTAGAAGTACAGGTACATTGGTTCCTCGGAAAGGCTAAATATAGTACAGATATGTATATATGTATATATTCCTATGTATATAAAAGTCCTACAATAAAATACTGACTACCGTGTTATGATTTCTTCGAAATCCACGCAGACTAAGTCCCGGGCAAAAGTCAATACTTAATACATCTGAAATATAATGTACGAAAGTCTCACGCATAGAACGCTTTAGTCATATAATGCTTGCCAGCCAGTTGCTCGTATTATTTTATTAAGCTGCTTACAAAGTTGCGACCGGAGCTCTGCACTGCTGTAATTGGACTAAAATCTCAAATTATCCTAAATATGTAGGAAATCTTTTCGTCACATATTCATTTACAGTCCTTAGAGATTCACTTACTCTGCGAGAATAATTTAGTACAAAGGACTCAACTAAATTGTAACCCACAAAACTCAAACTTTTGTATTGGGTAGTTAAATAGGTGTTTAAAGTTTGTTACGTACGCAGTTATGTATTTAGTTTAGAACAAATCTACTGCGATAGTTCTAAAACGTGGACATTAATTCAATTTCAGTTCTAGTATTTGAAATTGCTTGCTTTACATGATATAGATATGCATGAACTAGTAGTACATTGATATACTCACACATAAAGTGAACAGATTATTAAAGTTACACCTGGCACCTCTTTTCACAGTAAAGCGGGACCATAACAACGAAAGATTGTTTGTTTGTCACCTACACAATTGTACCTTATACTAAGCCCTGTCTCTTAGGCGATATTTCAAGCTTTACAGGAAAACAAGCAGCTACCAGATTCTATATTTTTTCTTACATACCAGCATCCAAACTATTATAAAATAGAATTTTCTTCTAATATAAAGGCGAAGACAATAAGTAAATGTACTCCTGACGATAACTAAATCGAGGCTTAGGTATGCGCTTTCACGATTACTAGGTCAATAAATATGATCTTGGATTAAGGTTAAAAAATTACTACAGATTGTAAATGCGTTGACAAGCAGGACCACATAGATGTGGTGCCTCTTGTGCCAGCAACATGACGACGGAATTATTACTTAAAAATTTGCAGACAGCGATAGACACGCGATCACTGCGCGACGGGTGACTAATTGTAATAAAAAATTGATATCATGTATGACGATTGCGTATCTATTATTCTATGATCGTAATGCTCGCCACACACGATCAAGTATGCATGATCAAGACCGTCTAATTTTCATGAAGCGGAGGTTGCATCAAGTAAATTTGAACGTGTGTGGCGTCGTTTTGGCTTGTTCAGCTTAATGCCCACCACACAGATCAAATATGCTTGATCAAGCCTGTCCAATTGGCATGAAGCGTTGTTTGGCATGACGTCCCTATACTACACACATATTCCGTTGTACTTGACGTGCCATCAGTTCACGCAATTTCTGTCTGCAGGGTGATCGTCTTGCGCGCTATTTTACGATGTCGAAGGATAATGACATAGCAATAACTAGCGTTAAAGCTCAAAAAACCCATACCATCTCTCCATTTGTCCATTTATACAGAAAGCTAATTATGGCTGTCAGTGACAGTACAAAACTTTTCGCGGTAAATATAGCGCCACTGTGGCGCAACTATACAAATGCATCTCATCTGCTGATTGATGCAGGCCACCTTTTACAAATGTCGGTTCTGAGAAAATTCCTGACGTGTCTAGAAGAGATACAGCTAGCGCTAAGCCAAATAAAAAACAAAAGATCGCCAGACCAATATAACATCACACCCCAGATGTCGAAGCTAAGGCCAGAGGCGCTATGGAGAGCTCTAGCACTGCTGTTTACTAACTGCATATTAAACCTCAAGGTACCTGAAGCTTGCTACAACTGAGTGATAAATGATAATCCTGCTCCACAATAAAGGTGAAATTCGATAGCTGCATTACTGTCGCCTTATTAGTCTATTGTCCCATGTTTATAAATTAACTACCAGCGTTATCCAAAATAAACTTGACGACTATCAGTCGAGAGATAGGGTCGATTTACGATCTGGATACGGCACAAATGACCACCTGCAAACGTTGAAGATACTTATTGAAAAGTGCTATGAATACTGAAACCCAATCATCATCACCTTCGTTGACTATTTGAGGGCGTTTGACACGGTGGAGGGTTGGGCATCTAGTAGCTGCAGAGTTGACGAAAGGTACATCCAGCTTATGAAACATCTACAGCAGCATAGGACGTCATCGGTCAGTCTACATAAACATACAGAGCCGTTCAAACTGGAGCGAGGAATGCGTCAAGCCGATACAATGTCACCAAAATTGTTCAATGCTACCCTCGAGAACATCTTCCGAGTACTCCATTGGTGTAACAGACGCATTATTATCGACAGAGAGAGACTAAATAACTTGCGGTTTGCCGATGATATCGCACTGGTCGCGGATAGCGTTGAGGATATGCTCACTATGATCGGCGACCTGCAAAGTAAATCAGCCAAAATATAGGATTGAAAATGAACAAGTCAAAAACTAAGATCATGACAAACATCCTAGAGGCGAAAAATCACCAGCTGTAGATGTTGTCGTCCATTGTATTTACTTAGGCTATAATAGCACCCTTAGCATGGACGACCAAGTGGCGGAAGGCGAAATACGTTCCGCACAAGCATGGCAGGCCTTTGGACAACAACAACAACAGCAAACAACTCGATACTCCAATCAAAAAGGATTACCCAACACTCAAAACAAAAGTCTTTAATAAGTGTGTTCTGCCAGTTTTCACGTATGTAATAGAGACAGCAACTTTCACCGCAAGATCTGCTGAAAAAATCCGACTTTAACAGAAGGCGATAGAACTACTGATGCTCGGAACGTTAATGTTCATATATCATAAAAGGAATGAGTGGATCAGGCAGAAGACGAAAGTTAGAGACGTGGTAGAGGAGATTGTGCGCCGGAAGTGAGGATGGACAGGGCACATTTCCAGAGTGGACTACGGACCATGAGCGAAAAAACTTTAAAGTTGAAACCTTACACTAACACCCGTAGAAGAGGTAGACCATCTCAAAGATGAGTGGAACGCATGTGACAACAGGCGGACATGTACTGTATGAAAGTGACGAGAGATGGACAGGCGAGGAATAAAAGAAAGGAAAGAAGTAGAGGAGGCCCATGTCCAAAGACGGGCGCATCAAGGGCTGATATAGATTCATACTACTTTATTGTTATCTATCTTAGAACTAAATAAATGTGCATTTGATGTTCATTCTACATTACCGATAACAATTGATCTACGCACTTATTTCTGTCTTATTTACCTACGTATTCCAGCCCAAAAGCTGTATTAGTTTAAGATAGTTAACCTTTAACGGTTAACTTTAACTTGCTTTAAATTTTCGAAAATTTAACGCTTTATCGATTATCGAAGTTAACTTTTGGATTAACTGTGCCCACAGGCCTATGGATATAACTTAATATAAAGAAAATAAGCTATAGACTAGAAACTTCTCATTACTCATATCTAGTTTATTGACATCTTTCAAGTCCGAATAAGTAGGTTGTGGGTATTCCGAATGGGAACTGTCGTTATGTTTACGTAATTATGGAAATTTTTTTATTACTTATTTATTATTATACAAAGCAAAAAATTATGATACAAAAACACAATGTCACAGTATCAAAAACCAATAGGAGTGTTAACGCATGATTAAAGGTCCTCCCGCATTAGGCGAACCTGTATCACGGGCGACCATTAAATGAGGGTTTCAATAATCTTCACAAAAAAAAAAAATTCGTCTAATTAATTGTAAATTTCAAAAGTAATGTAAAATGAGTCAATATAATAATGTTAAATGCGTCTAATGATAAATTACGAAATATATCGCCAATCATAATATCATGACGATATAAAGAATTGGAAACTATTTACAACCTGAAACAAGCAATGATGTTATTATAATACAAAAGAGGGAACAAGTATCGGTTTCTCCATGGGTTATTAGGCGAAAATATTTGAGGACAATGATGAGATTCAAGGAAGCGAAATAAGTATTGTATAAGGACCGCGACGCTTGGCGCTCCGTTCTATCTGACTACCCCATTTGGGATACAGCGTGAAGATATGTATGTATGTTAAAAATATACGTAATATCTTGGCATGACAACATGGGAGGATGATATATTATAATCCTAATGTAAAACGTCAAAAGTTACAAGTCATCTTAATAAGTGGCGCTCCTTGACATCTATTGGCAAACAGTAGGTAGATGGATAGTTCTTAAAAATCCCGAAATTTCATCTTCAGAAATTAATTAAAAAGAAGTATTTTAATTTGTAATTGTTTTTCGAGAATTTGATAGTATCAATGTTCCTAGTACTATTTGATAAAATAGTGGTCCCCAAAATAAATGTGTTTCAAAAATATATAGCGATTAATGTATGGTATAATTAGAAATTTAAATGAGGGAATGACGGATGAGGGAATGACAAAAAGATAAATAATGAACAAAAACTCGCGACATAACCTTAAATATCGAATTCAATCAATATAGAATTTTTGTATGAAATTAATTGTCCTAAAAATCCATTCCACGGAATAAATAACATAGAATTAAACGTAATTACCTACTTATTATAATATAATAGAATATTAATTAAACCTTTTGTTAAAAAAACCACTAACACACTTAATCTTAAGTGGATTCATCTGAATCTACTAATATTTAAAAATTGATAGTAGGTACTGTTAAGTATCAAAAACCAATGGGACTGTTAACGCATGATTAAAGATGCGTTCACAAATAGGCTGTCAGTGAGGATCTGAGGAAATTATTTCATAGGACACACATAAAAAATAATTTGTCTACTTCTTTAATTTTTTTTGTTTTAAAATAATACTACTTTCGAAAAAACATTGTATTTTTTATGGATTTATAAAGCTTCCAATTAGTTTTATTAAGGAATTATTGAGTTAAAAATCCGAAAGGGTTTTTAAATATGGAGTTTGGGACAGAGCGAGGGAATGATTTTCGGGACATTAACATTTTTTTTTATATTTAATTACACACACGATTCAGAAATTATAACTGACACTAGTAGCCATAGTAATTTAGTATATCAGGAAATAATAGTTACCGACAGAAGTTGGTAACATTTCTGTTAAATCGAAAAGGATAGGAATTTAGGGATTTCGTGAAAACTACCCAATTAAATAGATATAAAATTAAACCTACTAAGCACAAAACGTGCAATGAACACATAATTTTTCGTTTTCTTTTACTTAATAAAAGTGTCTAACTTAATGTAAGGTTATAATTGCAATTACAACTTTTCCAAATTTTTCTGTGCGACGCTATTGAATGTAAGGAAAGGTTTAATAAAAGTTTAACAGCAAGAAACTGTTTTACGAAAAAAGAACTAAATACATACTAAGATGGCATTAGAATCAATATTCTAGAAAAAAAGTCAATAACTATATAATTAATTACACTTTCCGTTATCTTCATTTTGAAGTCTAGTTAATATTTTTCTTAAAAATTTATTTCTTTTTACTCTTTAAGTGATCTCCTAAATATACCGTTGAGGAGATCTTTTGTTTCAGCTGTACTCCATCATTAGATCATAAGTAATTAAATTTCAATGGGACTACTCTGGACGTATATATATGTATATGATATGATATCCTTTCAAATAAAAACGGTATCATCAAAATAGGTGAACAAATGGTGGACAATTCAGTGTACATAACAAAAAAGGAAAAACCTCTTTTTTTGAAGTCGGTTATAAAATTTAAAATTAACATGAATTTTGTTTATTTTCTGCGTCATCAAAGCTGAAGATAAAATTTTAATAGATACCTGTAATTCAAGAAGATGAATGAGAAAAGTTTGTTAATCACGTTATAGTTTTCTTAATTTTTAAACATCGATTTTAGTCTTTTAGAAAAATATAATAATAGGATTATAATATGATACTATGAAAAGAGGGAGCTCTGGAAATTGACGGCTCCTATATAAAAAACTGGAATAATGCTTTACAGGAGAGGAAATTGAAGTTTTAAATGTTTAAACAATGTTCTAAGTAATACTTATTAACAAGTCTTTGTTAGTCATAATACGAGCAATTGTTTGTGGAAAAGAAATAAATTATGCAAAAAAAAAATACGAGGTATTGTTTGTGGAAAAGAAATAAGGTGCTTGCAGTGTAGTGATTCTTAGGTGTTATTACTAACATTGAAGTTAAGTAACGTTGCGTGTGGTTGCCCTCTGGATGGGTGATCTAGTAGCATTCATACTACATAAGTTTGGAAGGTACATCATACCTTTTGTCCCGGCTACTAAAACGACGTTACGGTAGGTTGATCATTAGGCTCATACTGTACGGAGTCTAGAATTAGATCCGTGAAGCTGGGATGTACGTCCTTACCGGGATCCTTTAACATGTCGAGCCTACCCGTTTCTAACCTCCACTAACCCGCACTGAACTTGTGTGAGGCAGTTCATCTTCTTTTTGCCTTATTCTGTGAAGAAACCTGAACCCAAAACTGGGAATATCGCAGATCAAATATGCGAGAGCCCAAAATAATCCAATAAGCAGTGGTGTCACTCGTATTCTGAAAGTGAGGACTCACCACTTCGAGCAATATACGTACAAGACTAAAAAACAGCGGTGGGATCCTTACAGATAGCAAAAATTTGTTGTTTCATTCAAAGAGATGAAATTGTTCCTCATAAAATAAAAACAAATCCCACATCGCGTAACTTCAAAAGTAAAGCGACGAAGATAAGCCTGCACAACGCAAATTTACATAAAATAAACTGATCGTCCACCATTTTGCTGGTAAAAAGTGCACTTCAATATGCACTAATCAAAATAAGCCATGATAAGTCATGAATGACAATTGCATGTAGGTTAGCTTAATTTTCATCTTCAATTAGTCACACTACATTACACCCTAATTCAAAATTTTCAACCTTGGTCACTGACAGCCTACCTAACGTATAACGGCCGCCTACGTTGAAGTAAATATAATTATTGTTTGCCAACAGATGACGATTTGGAAGCTCTTCTTGACGATGTGGTTCGAGCAAGCAACCGCGGTGTTTCCGCCGCACGAAACATCAGCAGTGGACCCAACTGGAGTTTTGGACAGTCTTTGTTCTTCTCTTCCACGGTAGTGACAACCATTGGTGAGTGATTTTAGTATTTGTAGAGATGGATAGGTCGGTATGGATCATCCAAACGCAAATACACCTTATATCATTTAGAGGATGCAATTATACTCTGTCGTCGGGTGTTATAATATAGTTATAATATAGTAGTAATCTACGGGCGAACCCACACATTGGCACCTAATATATTCCTAAAAATTCCTAAAATATTTAGCTATTTACCGCTCAAACTCTAAAAACCGACACGTGTTTCGCCTCTCATATTAGTTATTTGTGGTTCCGCGAACACGGAACTGGATGTAGGTCCGCGGAGCTGGATGTACATACCCGTATCTTAAAATGTAAACCTACCCATCACTGGTCGAAAAGGAGCACATTCTTAGTAATGGAATTTGTCGGAATATGAATATGATATACAATATGAAATTTGATATAATACATTGTTATATAATGATAGACTTACAATAGAGGTATTATGCATCTTATTCATTGAAATGAATTGAATATCTAATTTCTAACCTATATACTGATGAATCTGGATTGGATTCCTGGCCGGGTCATTTCAGAAAGCAAAATTTTCTAAATTATCATGGAGTCTGGATATTAATGAGTGGGTGCTCCTACAGTTCGCTGTATGGTGCATTTCTCACGCTACAAGTATCAGTATATAGTATATGCTTAGTTCGGGATTACGCAATTCGTGTAAAACTGTCTGGACTAAGTATTTAGATTATACCAATTTGGGATCACACAACTAGTGTAACATTGAGCACACAACCTATAAAGACGAAATATCGGACTATCTTATTCACCACTGCTCAGTTTATTTACACTAACAAATATCAACTCTCGCTCGCATTAAGCAGTACATAACCAACAGTGTACCTGTGTGTACACCTTTGTATATTCCGACAGATATTTAAATGTTTATGGAATGGCTTATTGTTGTATTCGGTGCTGTGGCAAAATCAGCAAGAAATCAAACTATGAAACAAAACGCAGTAATTGCAACAGTGACTGTGGTTCAGACGTAAATTGTTTTCATGCAAAATAAATGAAATTGCCACTCAATAGGTTGAGTTCTCCGTGTACTGTAAGGTTGTCTGTAGTAGCTACTTCAGACAATTAGAACAATTATGTTATGCCAAAATAAACAGTACAAAGGTACAAAGAAAAATTGGTGATACAAAATTTTAATACTTTTCAGTTTGCTATCATTCTTTATCTACCCACAAAAACACACTGTTTTATTGTAACACGATACCTATGGTCCGTTTCAAGAAGATTTGTTGAAGAGGAATCTTTTTAGATAAAACGGGTATTAAAACTTTAAAATTAAATTAAAATTATTTTGTAGTTTTCAGTGTTTTTAGTTTGAAATCAATGTAATTTTTTTCTTTAAAAACTTAATAATTTTCCTTTTTAAGTGGTCTTGTCCTAAATAAATGTATATGTTAGGGTTGTAATTAACTTTCTTCAAATTATAAAATATTAAATACATTAAATAAAACAACAATTAAGTAAAAGAATCATCAAAACTTATAAGCCGTTGAGTTCTTTTGTTAAGCAGTACTCCAGAATCAGATCCTAACTAAATGTTTATGATATCATCCCGAACGTAAACCCTTTTAAATAAAAAAAGAATTATCAAAATCGGTGCACAAATGGCACAGAAATTAATATATAAACATACATCATGTATGAATCTCTAGTCAAAAACCAATCCAAAATATTTAATAAGAATTGTCCATAGAAAAAGAAAGTAGTCGTTAATAGCAAGTTACGTTTTACGGATAGGGCGACGAAGGGCATAAGAAAAAGTAGGGATAGGCTTTATGAGTTATATGATGAAAAATCTTACACTGCAGATGAAAATTTTCATAACTATGTTTGCACGTATTCGAAAATATTTAAAAAAATATGAAAACACGCGAAAGCGATCTATATCTCGAATAAAATTAGGCAGTCAGACAATACGATAAAGACTAAATGGAACACTATTTACAACGAAGTTGGTAGTAAACAAAATAAAAAAACGAAGATTTTTCAATACAAAAGGGTAATAAAATTGTTACTAATGGTTCCCTAATTTTCAATTTACATACACTTGAGATAGAAAAAACTTTCAACCAATTAAATAAAAAGAAAAGTGAAGATTTATGGGGACTATCAGTTCATGTAATAACCAATGTAATACCCATATTATCGCCAATTTTGGTAGAGGTATTTAATAAATGTGTTAATCAAGAGATATTTCCCAATTTAATGAAACACAGTAAAGTTATTCCATTATTTAAGTCAGGTTGTATGTTAAATCAAACAAATTATCGCCCGGTGTCAATATTACAGCGTTGAGTAAAATATTTAAAAAATAATACTCAATCAAATACTGGCACATTTTAACATTCACGGGGTGTTTCGCGGTCAACAGTACGGATTCACGAGAGGACGCTCAACAACTCATGCGGGCAGCAAGCTTAATCAAAACTACACTTCAGGCTTGGGAGGAATCCCAGGATTTTTTGTGATCTTTCTAAGGCTTTCGATTGTGTTAGTCACAAAACTTTAATTTGCAATCTTAAATACTATGGAATTAGTGGTAACGCTCTCGATTTCGTGGTCTCGTATTTGACTGGCCGGGAGCAAAAGTGTGAATGGAGTTTTGTCTGTTCGTTCAAAGTGAAATATTAACGTTCCCCGAGGATCAATTTTGGGACCTTTCCTATTTCTAGTCTACATTAAATGATCTCCCATTTATGCTCAGGGACTTATACGAAATAGTATTATTTACTGATGACACTTCATTGTTATTTACACTGGACAGAAAGAACCTAGATATTACCTGGGTAAGAGGATCGTAACAGACGTCTCGAGATGGTTAGCTGTTACACACACAGTGCACAAAAAACCAAATGCATTAAATTTTCCGTTTCTAATGTACTTACCCAGAATCCATGATAAAATAGAACTGGGTGGGAATGAAATAAATATAGTTAAGTCTGCCAGTTTTCTTGGTTTAACAGTAGATATTAAATTGCAGTGGGCGGACCATATCGGGCTAGTAAGCTCGGTTCCGCGATATATGCCATTAGACGCATTAGGCAATTGACGGATGTGGATACGGCTAGTTTAGTGTATTTTGCATATTTTCAGAGCCTAATGTCCTTTGGCCTTTTGCTGTGGGGATCGGCGGCGTGTATTAACTTCATTTTTATTTTACAAAAAAGAGCGATACGTACCATCTACAGTATAAATGCACGAGAATCACTAAGAAAAATAAATTTATGCTAAATAATAATTAACCATAAAAACAGTTTTATGTCTTGATATTTTGTTTAATTAAGTGAAACAGACTTAATATTTACCTTTTTGGCAAATTACATTGGAACGGACTATATGTTACAATTTCACTGAGACTTCAATATTCTTATATGCCTCTCTTGTTCTAGGTTACGGCCATGTCACACCGCTGTCCAAGCCCGGCAAGTTGTTTTGCATGCTATACGCTTTAATTGGAATACCTCTGACCTTAGTACTGTTAACAGCACTAGTAGAACGTCTCCTGCTGCCGGCAACTGCCCTGTTGAGGTCTCTAAACGCAGCTCTTGGGCATTTGTATCGTCCCTTCACCATAAGACTTGTGCATTTAATGATCATAGGTAAGTAAGACTTATAACATTTCTGTATTTAATATAAGTAATAATCTGTTCATTGGAAAACTACAGCCACAACAATATAAAAAAATACATAATTTCAATAAATGAACCTCAACAAGTTTCTCATTTGAACTGTTTGTTGAAGTAAAATGACAGACCTTTATGTTATAGTTAAAGTAATGTATTTACTTAATAAATAATTGCATAGCAAGGGAGTAAAGTAATACTTTTAAGGCGAGGCGTTATTTTGAATCCAACCTGGAGCGAAGGACTCTAAAGTAGGATCCCGAGCGCAGCAAAGGTTTCAATCTACGGCGCCCGAGGAAAAAATTAATTTACCCCCGAGTGATACACTCCACTTTTCATTCTCATCTATCTATGAGAAAAATAAATGAGAGACGCTGTTCGATATGTAAAAGTATAAAGAAATTTTAGATTCTTAAATTTTTAATTTCTTCTTAGTCATCAGTCAGTAAAAATTTTTGTCTATGCTCGCAGAACATTAAGGATCAATTCGCGTTCCTTATTCAAACTAATTTCTGCTCTCTATGGCAGTTTTTAAGAAGAAAGACTTATTTCAGTCGCACTTATCGAAGAACCAATCATAGTTTTTCAAATAGATGGAATCAAATAGTAGATTGTATAACAAGGGAGTAAAATAATAATTTTCCGGCGAAGCGCTATTTTGAGTCCAGAGCGTAGCAAATGTACGGCGTCCGAGGTCAAAAATTAACTTTACTACCGAGTGATACACACTACTTTTCATTCACATCTATGAGAAAAATAAATGAGAGACAATAATCGATATGTAAAAATACAAATAAATTTTATATTTTTAAAATTTTTAATTTCCTTTTTTTCTCCACCCAAGTAAACATCGGCCAGTAACATTTTTCATACAATATTTTCACTTGACCTCCCGTGTTCTTTATTTAAATTCAATTCTTCTGTGAAATTTTATACTTTTCATTTTAAGTTTTTGTCTCACTGCTGTCCTTAAATTCCTGCCATAAATTACTCGAAAATACATTCATATAAATACTGCATTTATCATAAAGCTAATATCTATCCCATCAATATGTTAAATTAACTTTTAACAATATTTCGATATTTTTTCTACTTTATTGGTTGTCCAGGACCTGGAGGCAAAGAACTTTCAGTTGTCCAAGCGCCAATTTGCTATTCTATGAGGTTTTATTCACTTTTTTATAATTTCCTGTTCATAAAAGTACGTTAGGTACTCAGCATGTTGGAAATTATTATCTATCCTTTTCAGTTACTATAACTATGAATAAATAAAAAAAATTACTGAACTAACCTCGGACCAAAAGGGATGGAGTTTTTGCTTTAAGAGTGTGTCCTTTTTTTGTTCACGTGAGATTCTAGACTTGTAGTTGTTATTGTTAAATATTGTTGATTTGCATGACTAGAGAAAGGTCACAGTACAACAATGTATAGCATATTTTTATTTTCGTTAATAGTAGTACATACTTAAAACAGCTAATATATACGAGTATTTTGCAAATAATTATTTCAGTACTGCAATATTTTGACCGTCGGGTCGATCATGAGCTGACACGAATTAAACCAATAATGCGAGGTTCCCAAACTTACTATAGCTAACTGATTTAACCGCGGTTACGCTCAATGAGATAGACAGAGAGACAAATTTCGTTGGATACATAGTGATCAAAGCGGAAACTCATTATGACTCCATTATGATTGTTGGTCCGAGAAACTAACCGACTATTCCAAAATAGTTGATCAACCCTTATAATAAAGGTCCATTGCGCTAGAGGTTAAAAATTATTATGCTTAAAAACTAAAATTTGAATCAAATTTAAATTACTTAATTTTCGTCATCTCTTTTCTGAAGTTTATTTTTTGTAATATAAAAAAATCAAAACAAGAAAAGGAAATTAATATCAATCTTCTAATACCTAAGATTTACGAAACTTTAAAACTCTAAGTTTGTAACTATGGTTTATGTGTATGATATTACCTATAGTTATTAACATAGTAAAATACATACATATTCTCAAGCTGTATCCCTAACGGGGTAGTATAAGAAGACGGAGTGCTACCAATTGAAATTATTAAGCCGTTGCATATTATATCACGAAACTTTATATAGAGGTAAATAAAAATTTCAAAACGAAATTTTCAGTAAAAAAATACTCGATCGGAAAGTTTTAAAAAATTGTAATTTTTTTTTCATTTAATGATAAGAGCTCTTACAAAGCTTACCTAATATTTTGAAACTCACTCAAACGAAATTTTTATTCTAAATCGGTGTTTACAAAATGAGTTGGACATAAATTACATTTAAATGACGTCCCCAAAAGAGTGTATTTTTCTAGTTTTTACACGTGTTATTATCAACTGCAGATTACATAAATTATAGAGAGCAAATGGTTTAAATCGAATTTAACTTCATCAAAAGGGGTGCACTGCAGCCCTAATACAGATCTCCCACAAATGAGTCTGATATAATTAATATTTCTACGTTATTAATCGAATTCAGAATTCAGTACCTAAGCTCCACAATGAAGTGTTTACGATTTACCTATGTTACAAAAAGCATTATTTTTTATTCCAGTGACAACCCTAATAATATTCTTCCTGGTGATTCCGGCGAGCGTATTCGCAACACTTGAGCCGGACTGGGACTTCTTGGACTCTTTTTATTACTGCTTCATATCCCTCACTACCGTCGGCCTCGGGGATTACATTCCTGGTGACTCGAATGGCCAACCATACCGGCCGCTGTACAAAGTTGCTACCACTTGTGAGTATCTATTATCATAAATATTATATATTATAATAATATGTAATAACTGTTAGCCTACTCTAATCATCAACTTTCATCTACAATAATGAGTATTAATTCAGATGCTCCAGGCATTTTAAAATATCGGTAGGTAGTGTACTGACATTTGATTAAATTATTCACTGTTATGCAGAGGAATTTAAAATCATAATCATCAGTTGAACCCATAATCAACTTATACACTGCAATCCAAATTCAGGTAGTGGCTGGATTTGGAACGCACGCAACAAATGCCCAAGCGAAAATATTGGACCTGGATACTCGATTCAATACTGAACGAAAAAGAGGACGAATATTGCACAGAATAATGGCGGGCGGCGGGATACTTATTTGTAAACGCAAGCGACTTTTGTTTTTTCACGGTTACATCGCAAGTTCAAAGTTCCGGTGTTGAAAAAATATTAGATTTTCATTTTTCTTGATTTACATAATATTAGTCTTAATAATAATGAATCTTTCAAGAGTAGGATCTCAGTATAAAAAGATGTCAAATATTTTAAAGTCTGTCCGTATAACGCGATTGATGGTTTAGACCACCCATTCCCAAAGTGGGCGATAACGCCCCCTTATGGGCGCTGCAGGCCTAAAGGGACTAAAGAGACCCAGAAAAAAAATGGGGGCGTTGTGTAGAGGCCTGGGGGGTGATTTTTAATTTCATTTAGCTAGGAGGCATCTTAGACAACGACTGCATGAGCTCTCGACTCAGTAGACAAAATAAGTTTGGGAACCTAGAGTCTAGACTCTACAGCACTGGTTATGGTAACTTATTTTGTCTACTGAGTCGAGAGCTCATGCAGTCGTTGTCTAAGATGCCTCCTAGCTAAATGAAATTAAAAATCACCCCCCAGGCCTCTACACAACGCCCCCATTTTTTTTCTGGGTCTCTTTAGTCCCTTTAGGCCTGCAGCGCCCATAAGGGGGCGTTATCGCCCACTTTGGGAATGGCTGCTCTAGAGCATCTAGACTGATTCTTTCTACTCTAAACTATCGCCACACATCGATGAAAACAAATGAGCACAGATATACTACCAATAGATATCGCCTTTCACACGTCACGAATTATTAGATGAAAGAAATATATAGTGTAAGCCCGTAATAGAAAGGGATGAGAGTATACTTATTTTGTCTCTATCGGTATGCACAATATTTTAAGACTTATGCTGTTACATTTGACAGTTCTATGACACAAAATAAATCCTTGTTCGTTAGTATTTTTGAGATTATTATTTTTGAACTTCGCAAGTGAAAAATTAATATAATTTTTTGTAAATATATGCGAGATGAAAACGGTTTTGGGCGTGATGGTAGAATGCAGCATTTTAGGCTGTAAAGGTTGTTTTGACAAACACAGGTGGTGAAAGCGAGAAAAACTATAGTCATCAACGTAATCGATTTGTAGTAGATATATGCAAATGAGTATCGCAGTAATTATTTAATCACATTCAATTTAAATGGATGCTCCCTGGGATGTATCTAAAATTTCTGAAGTATCTAATACTTAACTGATTGAACTGAAACTATATGAATGTATAAATAGAAATCATTATCGCAAAAGTCCTCGTAAATTCGAATTCGGCTCTGCAATTTTCGCATGCACAAACAAGCAAACAGGCAAAATACAGGTTGATTTTTTATTTGATTCCTGTAACACTTGTTTTAAAAGTATCTGTAGCTGCAGGATACAGCTTAAGTAACAATAAATATTGTTTATTTAGAGATCTGAATACGCGATTCGTTCAATTGTTCAATTATAATCATTCACTCATAATGAAATCTTTTCTCTTCCAACCCACTGTTCTGAAAGATGCAAATAATATATGTACTTACCTATAACATGAATCCAATTCTTATTGGTTCTAAAAAACAATATTGTTTCAGTCATTGGGCGTATTCGAAGCAGAAGATAACGACTCCATTTACTCTTGTGTAGGATCCTAAGGAATGAAATAAACATTTTTAACGAAATTTTGCTTTATTTTGTACTGCTCCATTGACCTTGCTTTGTTTAGATAAGGAATCACTTTGCCACTTAAAATTTAAAACTTATAATTATATTCTTTAAAATGCTGTTACATTAAATATAAAAGTACAAATCAAATGTCCTCTGACGTTCATATTTTTACATTTCCAGTCTACTTACTCATCGGCCTAACGTTCTTGATGCTGACTTTGACCGTGTTCTACGATATCCCTCAACTGAACCTCAGCACCGTTTTTTCAACTGTGAAACTCGATGAGGATCCAGAAAAGATGCGTCTCAGTGGCTCTGGAGTTATGGGGCCTGGGTACGGTATTGGAGGATTGGTGATGAGGGATGATTACAATCATCATGACCAACGCCGCTCTGTCGTCCACATCCGACCACACTTGGATGACAGCCCCAGCCCCGAAGACACTACACCTGTACACGCTAGGGATATGAGAGTACACTAAAAAGTTTGATCGGTGCAAGGGAAATTCGTATGGTTATTGCTCACAATAAGTTATACCTATAAATTGTCACTAACTTGTCTTTGATATAACATGCTGCAATGTCGAACGATATTTTTTAGTTTTAATTATAATTTATTAGAGACGAATTTAGTATTTCAGACAATATTGTTAGCAGGGTCGTGGCTACCGCCAAACCCCCGAGCATAGGGGGCTTTCAAACATGAGATAGAGGGTGTTCAAGCTACGGCGCTGATTATTAAAATCGTTCCACATTGCAAATGAGAGTAATGTAATTACTGGTAATCTCAAGAAATTACTACAAAATTATTATGTATACTTTGCAAATTAAGTATTATTTTCATAAAAATTCTGTGTTATGGCATAAAATAATTTGTTCAGGTGAAAGAAAAAATAAAAAAGAGTGCTAATTTACATTAGGTATAGTTGATAATTACAGGAATATTTTACCATTAAGTTTAGATTTTTAGTACATAAATAAGTCATATTTAAGTATAAAAAATATTTATGTGAAAATAAATAATATCTTTGTTAGATGTTATTAATTAGTGATATGAAATTAAAGTGTATCTTGACAAAAATTCAGCACATAAAATCAACTTTTCGATTTCCCTTTATCGACAACCGTCCTACAAACACTTAAACAAAACTTTGAAATTCATTGCAAATGCATTTAACAACTCCGCTGGTAAAACTAGCTGAACTGAGTTTGTAATAAGACTGACGTGGTTTTCTCAGATTTTCACACTTTTCTATTTCAATTTAGATTTTGTACTCTAATGAGAATTAAATGATGGAAACTCGGGACAACACATACACGAACTATCAAAGTGGACTGAGAGCAAGCCCTTGTGTATACGTTTTTGTAATTATAAGAATTCGCAAAATTATCAGCGACATATCAAAAATGAACGTTTTTGTAAAGGTTTTATGCATAACTAACACTCTTCTGAAGTAACAAATGTCTATTCCTGAATAAAATCTTTAAAAATATAATCTAGGTATAGGTATTTGAGGTACGTATCATTCTGTGTGATAGATGACCAATAATTTAGCAGATTTTTTAATTTATTGGATATGAAAGATACGACGCGAAATCTTTAAAAATTATATACTTAATAAAAATATTAAAATAACATTAAGTACTATTTGGTATAGTGAATAAAAGAAAGACAGATCAGAATAATTATATTTATTTTTATTTTACACCTAAAATTGTAATATCTATTAAGAAAACGTTTTTTAAAAATAAGCTTTTACTAATAAATTGTATTCATAGAGTTTATAACTCTAGATAGCCTGTCCCGTACTACGAAGTGAAGCAAATAAAATGTAGATGTGTGGGTGCCGTTTTCTAACTAAAAAATCAGCCGATCAGTTTATCTGATAATAAATGTGTGTTGTGTGTACAGGTGAGTCAGCTTATCTGGTTTGCCTCACAATTGCTGCTCTCACCGTCTGGAGTTATTTATAGTCTATGATTTTTGTCACCAGTCCCAAAAATGTGTGCAAAATTTGAGCTCAATCGGTTAAATGGAACTGGTTTAAAATTTATTTTCAAAATTTTGACCCGCATATACTAACGAGTCGAGTTTAATAAAAGCTTGTAAAAACGTGTATGTGAGAATTATTATGAAGGTTACCTTAAGGTTGTCTTCACAATAACTAATTAATACTCATATAGAAATGCGGTAAAATCTGTACCCTTTTTTATTTAAAGTGTGGCTGTGACTCATTACATTTGCTTAAATGTTTCAGAAAGGAATTAATTTTGAATCGAAACGTAATGACAATATAATTGAACTTATGAAAAGATTTACCATCTATGTATGTTTATCTATTAGAATTATTTTAATACCTAAATACTATTAATATAATGCGTAGGTGTACCTTCTAAATGCCTTTACTTTTTCAACAAACGTCGATTGTTAGAAATCGGCCTTATTCGTCCTTAGTCTACTGAAAAATTTTCAATAACTAAACGTAGATAGTGGTAATTTCATTACCTACCGTATTTTCATAACCATGACGAATATCACCGATAGTTAATAAAGGCATATTCAGATTAGACATGTTTGAACCTGTTGTAAGAAAATAACTCATATCTACTCGTCTTACGATAGTTTAATAGCCCCTTAGGTCGCCAAGAAAAAAATCAAAGATGTCTTATGCCTACCTAATTGAAAAGCACTTAATTAATAAATTGGTAATTTAATGTAATAATTGTCAGTTTCCTAGAATGATAAAATAATAATGAGGTGATATTTGCTTAACCTACCTACTTAACAGAACATCTTTGATGGGTTTTAAAAATGTCACTGAATCGAGGTTGTTAAAAATAAGCGAGAAAAATGTATAGGAGTATAAAACTAAATCTTAAAAGTTTTACCAATAATTTCATTATGTTTTTATTTCATTATGTCATCATAATTTACAGGGAAACATTTTAAATACTCATCACAAATAATAGCGGTACAAGTAGATGGTAAGGAATCATTTAAAATTAATTGTTTTTTTTGTTTCTGAAAATATAGGTACATTTAATGTTAGAATTAATAAACGTATCTACCTATGTGTGTACCTAACTACGAAAAATAAGTGTAGTGTTGACGACAATGTTCGTTCGACTTAAAAAAAATATAAGCTCACGATGAAAATTTGTAAGTAGAAAACTTAGTTTAGTGCTTAAATATACACAGAAAATGCTTTGAATGGATTACATAACATTTATAAATATATAATAGATCAAATTATATACAAAATATTCAATTCTTAATAAATCAGCCTAAAATGTGTAAAAATATTGTTTTAATGTAACTAAATAAGTATTATTCATAGGGTATACCTACAACTAATATTTCCCTAGCTTTTAGAAACAGTTTCAATGAGTGATTAAATCAAGGATTTTTCATTTCTGAAGATCGGCCTGTTCTGATATCTTATTTTCGATAAGAATATTCTAGGATTCTATTCTTCGATCACAAATAAAAAACTAGATACACAATCAACGCTCCAAAAATGTCCGAACCAAATGTGCGCTCAAATATTCGTTTGAGTGCACTTCTGTTTTAGTAAAATTCAAAAACGCTAACAGCGAACATCTCAAAGCGCTCTTTCAAAAATTGTAAAAACAACACATTTAGAGCTAAAAGAAGACAGAGATTCTTATTTTCAGTTAATAAATTAAATAGTATATATATAATATTTACGTATTCATTATTTCGTTATAGTAATAATGTTACATAGTTACTTTTTATTAAATTCGTTGTCATATTTTTAAATATTGCCTGACAATGTATGTCTTATCCTTGTCACTTTCACGTAACAAATCGAAATGACGTATGTAGCAACGGAAATAGAATATGTGAATTATACTTTACGCACGAGACGTAAGATTTCATTTTAAATATATCTTTTAACAATATTCGTTTCAATGTCATGTAAGAATAGTTTTCGAGCTTTTACACTAAGGTCTATTTTAGATTAACGCAATATTAACGATAAACTGTATAATATTAAAAATATAGAGGTCAATTCAGACAATAATTTGTTTACGTTTTACAGGAGATTGTGAATCTAGTTCTTTATTCATGATCGAAAATTCTATTACGGTCCGCGACCGCGATGTCTATATTTTCACTTCTTCTTCGTAAAAATATTCTCTTTTGACAAATGTAATCCAACCAGCAAAATTAGGTCCTATAAAAGTCGAGAGCACGTTTCTAAGTCAGCATGAAGTTGTAAAAAAATATCTTTAAATAATCAAGTAAAACTTCGAGAAACATTTTCTCAACGCGATGTGAACACAAATTATTCAATAGGTGCTATGAATATCGTAAGATTTTCGTATAACAACTTAAATAGTCGTAAAAATGTCATATGAAGACAATGTGCAGCACTACTTGTGCTAAAATAGCAATAGCAATGCACTCGACACATTAGTTGGGCTAAGATCAGTTTTTAAGGTTGCTATGAATCTGTTGTGTCAATAGGTTATAGAGACAATAATTATTAAATGAATCTTCATTGTGTTCGTTTGCGAAAGTGCTCGTCAATATATGTTATTCAAATGCTATTCTATTATTTAAAACTTGTAAATTTTTTTTAAGACATAATGAAAGACATTGAATTGGAGTGCCAAATTTTGTTCTAAAATTGTCGTCTAAATTGCATTTTTGTTCAATCTCGGAATAGTCTTCATTCATATAACTATTGTAATCTAAACGACTGTTATTTTAATCATAGGTGAAATCTACAGAACCACTGTAACTTTTTGAACTTTATAACCACAAATAAATCGTCGTTGGATTATTTCTCCTGTCAAATTCGAAACAGAAAAAATCAACTACGTAATCACTATCACTTATTTATATAGGACTTAAGAAAATGGCACACACAGTGGTGCTTAGAAAGGTTTCAAATATCATTTACGTTACTATTTTGCTATACCATGGTGTATTAAATCGCGTGAAAGTGCTGTAACAGATAATTTTCGAACTTTTACTCAATCTTATTAAAGACAGATGAAGAAAAGTCTTTAAGACAGTCTTCATGTAACATTCATTGCTATAAATAGTAACCGAGCTGCTATTTGATTGTGATAACAGCATTTATACCACAAGAATGCCGAGACGGCACAGTGCTGAATAACGGTCCTATGAAAGCTATTTAGGGGCTATTCACAGTTTGAGAGCGTTTAAAGAATTATTATACACATCATAGACGTATAAAGATAGTCTTGTGACATTTACGATCATCGAGTAAAAGCTTTATAAACATATCGAGTAAACCCTTTACTCCAAATTTCTATATGACCGAAAAGTGAAAAATGTTAGAAAGTCGGGTACATAGTTCTTTTACACTATTACTTGATATATTAAGACCTTTCTTACAACTGTTTCTGGATTATTTAGTCGTAAAAGCCACTAATAATTGACTAATAACATTGCTGGTTGGAAAATTTCCGAAATATCCATTGGGTAAACATAATGAAAGATAAGTATGTAAGCACACTCTAAGCTCACTAAGCTAAACACTCATTAGGACACCTACCTATGTATAAGGCTCATCAAAACACCATAACTCACTGAACACTACTTTTGAATTTACGAAAATACCACGTTCAGAGATTTACTGGAATACGATATTTAATTGAGTATCTTTGTTAAAGACACGCACACTACGCTCACTAAATTTATCACTGATTCACTGATTTAACCACAATTTAACTATTAATTTTGAACGACTGTTCGCGGATACAGCTAAGGATATATTAATTCCAATTGAACTATACTACTTCTATCATACAGCACATCAGTGGCGTAGCTAGTCCTAAATTGGCCCTGTATCAATATTCGTTGGGGGCCTCTTTATATCCGACTGCGGCATAGCCCAAGAGGATGGTAATGTCTTCTTATAAATTGAACAAAGACTGCATATTCTCATTAACAAAATAAGTTTATTTAAAATTATAAGAATATACTACACTGCTACATAATTACTTACATAGGTATGTATTAATAACAAAAAAGTACATACATATCCTAACGTTAACATTTACAAACTTAAAATTACATGTTATCATAAACATTAGACTTCCTCAAAGTTGCCGCTTAGAAAACTGTCATTGCTTAAGGTACCCAGCAGACTGGCAGCATTACCTCTTTGAATAGCCAAACTGATTCGTTGGCGGAAGAAGCTACCAGCCCGCAGTCTCCCGAAGCCTTGACCAGTATCTTACAAATATCAGAAACCAGTCGACGGGCTTCGGGGCCCCAGGGAAAGGGCGTAAATATGAAACTCTCAGTGAGTCGCATGCTTACGCCGCTTCAAGTTCTCGGCAGTGCTGGCCGCGGCACCTGCTAACTTGGAAGTCACCGGTACATGGGAAACAGCCAGTGTATCAACACAAATGGCGTCCCACACCAGCGATCTTCCAAGTTTCTAAGGAATAAGCGTCAAACCATCCGCTCTCCTGTCGTAGCTGCGCGCAATATCTACAGGCTCTAAGACTGCAGGAACGCCAGCGGCGACAAGAGCCCGCCGAACGACGTCGGCGGGCTCTTGTCTCGACATGCGGCCCGCACTACGTAAACAAGATAAACCGTGGTGGTAGATATTATAAAACATAATAAAAACAATAATCCTAGGATCCGAGTTAGATAAATAATATATTTGCAAATAGACGAATTTTTGCTTACACACGTCGGGGCTCCTGTAGCTCGGAGAACCTGACAGAGAATATGTAGCAAAGAAGGACGATTTCCGCCTCGTGCGTTAGGGTTATTGTGTTGAATGTGAGATGCAGAGAGCGTCTCGTTTAGTTATACACTTAGTATGTAATAATGAAAAATAATGCACACGGACAAGTTTTTCATATTTGTTTAAATCTCGAAAGTTACATGCATACATACAAGGTTATTTCGAAAGGATGGGTATTTAGTATGTAATAATAAAAGAAAACAAAACAATGCACACAGATAAGTCTTTTATGTTTGTTAAATTTTATTTCTTGTAGTTATGTTGAAGAATAACTGACATCGAATAAATAAAATTATTTACCTAGACATCTAAGGACATTTTATAATACGTTCGTTTATGAGATTTAGACATTTTTGTGTTTGTGACGATGTGAAGAACGAATTAAAGACAAATGGAAGCGGTCGCCATTTGTGCGTCGTATGCGACCCCGACACCCGACAGATGCTGCAATCAGTGTTGCCAACAGGTGAACGAGCTGTCCACCAGATTCGACTTCTAAAACCACCAGAAAACCACTAACCAAAAACAACCAAAGTTAAAAAGCCACTAAATTTGTCACTAAATCTTTTTTATTGTTAATATGAAAGAAAAATAAGCAGGGATATATGAAAAACGTTTATTACGAAAATGAAACATATTAAAATTATTACAAATCGTCATCAGATGTGTCTATTTCACCACCACCATCATCATCAATTTCCAAGGAACGATATGATTCATTGGTGCCAATTTTTTTTATAACGTGTATTGGAATTTCATAGTCATTGCAGCATTTACCTATCACTCTCATACCGCAGCGTATTCTTAATATGGCACATAAAAGATTCAACTTCATACGATTCCTCTGTTTATTTTTTATAATGTTCATGCTGCTAAACAATCTTTCGACGTCGGCATTGGAGTGTGGTAATATTAAAAGAGAAATTGCAAAATTCGCTAAATCTTGAAATCTAGCTTCTCCTTGAGCGTCTTTAAAATGCAACACTTCGATCCAAAACTTTTTTGTGTCTTTGGTTTCACTCCATTTCATTAAATGTATTTGTCGCCACTGATCATCAACTTTTGCAATGAAGTCTGTTTTTTTATTTAATTGAGACATTATGTCGATTAGATCTTCTTTGTTGTGATTTAGTGCTTGTTGAACACTTACTCGAGAAATCTTTTTCATCAAAGTCACATTTTCCGGCAGCCTGTTTTTAATTTCTTCAATCAGACTAACTATAAACTGTATACACCGATTCCGTATTGATACTTCCTCTGCTGCTGGTAATCCTTTTTCTCTCATCTCTTGTATTTGTTTTTCAAATCGGAATCCCAAATAACATCTTTGATCCAAAAAATCACGAATATTTTGAGTGAAAATATTAATTTTATTTATAGGTAACGTGACTTTGCTGACAAGCATATCTATCAGGTTGATCAACTCATCGCACAATTTGGTATGGTCTGTATCTTTTGACTCAAACATTTTGTTGACTCTGTTTATCTCAATTAATATTGGATATAAAAATGAAATATATGCGTAATTCATCTCGTTCGCATACATAGAGTGCAATAATTCTGCTGTGTGACACCTTTCGTGGATCTTGGCTATAGAAAAATGAGTTTTTAGCTCTAGCCATTGCGTATATATTCTCGAGACTGCTGATTCTATTGACAACCATCGTGTCTGACATGCTTGAACGATTTTAAGTGGTTTATGGCCATCATTCATTGCTTTGTATAGCTCCTTATAAACACTTTGTCTAGAAGAAGAGCGAGCAAACCAATCATAGGTCTCCCTAATTAAAAATTCTAAATTCCTCGGCAAAAATTGCTTTGCAGCAGCAGAAACAGCCGATTGCAAGGAATGACATAAACAACGCACTAGAATCAAATGTGGTACCTCTGCTTTCAACTGCGCAAAAACTCCATTATTTACTCCAACCATTACGGAAGCGTTGTCTGTACCAATGCCCATAAAGTTCTCTAGTTTCAAATCGAATCGTTTAAGTGTTTTTTTTATAGCGGAGACAATACCCTCAGCGTTGCATTCATGCAGCTCTGCAAGGTCTAAATATGTAGATACTATTTTTTGGTGTGCTTTACTATAATAAATTATAACCAAACCCAAATATTTCTGAACAGCAATATCTGTTGATTCATCAATCAATAAACTGTATGATTGATCCTTAATATCTTGTTTTAAAACCTCAATGAAATGTGATGCTAATACATTTTTTATGACCGCGGTGCACTTCGTTCGGTGTAGTTGTACTTTATCTATTTCCCTTTGATGGCTATGATTGATTACCTAACCTAAATGGTCAACTACTCGTATACTCGTATGCATGGCTGTAAACAAAGCAAGCCTGGCCTCTTCCTTTTTTTGACTTCCAATGGGTTCTGGTTTAAATGGTAATTTGGGTTGCTCAGTGATAATCTGCAACAATTTACAATAATGTAATAAGTTTAAAAAATAAATTTAAAAAAAAAACACGACAGCTATCTCCAAAAAAAAATATAGCCTATGTCACTCGGGATAAGAATGTAAGGATTCCAACGATACCCTAATTTTTTTTAAACTCTAAACAAATTACACTCCTTTTTTTGGGCAGTCGTGTAAAAAATAAATGCACTCTGTCTACTATGCTAACACTCATCAAACTTGGTAGGCGAGGCGGATTTATGAACACTACAATGCAAAATGTTGCATTCACGGGAAGCACTGCTGCCATTTTCACATCCCTCAGACACGTATTACGACACCCTCAGGAAGATAATATGAGGTAATGCTAAATGCGGTACCACATGGACACATTATTGACCATGCTTTACCGTAATAAAATAGTCGTGTTAGCTTACCTTTGCATTTTGTTGATGTTTCTTCGACATTCCATGTGATTTTAAGTCTCCATAATGGCTCCTTAAAGTGGTACCACAAAATTTGCATTTCGCTACTTGGCCAGTAGTACTTTCAATCATCTGAAGCCAATCTTTTAAAGCAGGGTCTTGCAGCCAAGAATCCCGAAACTTTTGAGAATACTGAGGTTTCGGCATATTTTTCATTAAGTGACCTATCCCTCGCGAACAAACTTCAGACAGTGAATAAGACCAATTTGAGAAAGAAGAAAGTTTAGAATATAAAAAATATTTTGCTGGAAATCCCCGCTTCACCTGACAGAAAACTGCTATAAACAACATATTTTAAGGGAAATCCCCGTGTTACTTGACAACAGAGATTTAGTGTTGCTCACATAGTAAATACCCCTAAAATAAATTAGAAATATTATGAACTGCAACGTCCAAACTTTATACTGGCGTGATTATGTACTAAATAAAAAAAAAATAGGAAAAATTCTATTCCACTAAACCACCAGAAAAATCACCAGCCACTAAACGCAATATTTCCCCCACTAAAAGGGGGTTCAAACCACCAGATTTAGTGGAAAATCCACTAAGTCGGCAACACTGGCTGCAATAATTATCCAAATTCGCCCAAACTATTGCCGTTGTGTGCGTGCCACGGCACGTGCGTATAACGTACATTCTCGGTAGTCCGTTAACACGAGCGCACGTGATACTGAATCGTTTCGAAAGCTCTCATATTTACCCTCAATATGCAAAAGTGTAAAGTATGTAAGAAGAACATCACCAAAAAGTGCCCAGGGCTGGAGTGTAGCAAATGCGAAATGACCACACATATTAGCCAAGAGTGTTGCGGGTTGACTAGTAAACAACTCTCATCGCTGCGTGCCGCTGAGACACTGGAGTGAACCTGTAGTGAATGCCACCGTCCAGGAACAAGAAGAACGTCCTTCATTACACCAGATCATGACGGAGAGGAGAGTGATAATATCTTTTCATCAAAACAGGCAGCAACAGGCATCGACATAAAGAAACTGTTGCATGATATTACTAAAGAGGTCAACAAAGTGGTGGAGAAACAATTAACATCTATTATGGACTCCGTAAATTTTTGCAGCAATAAGATTGACGAATTTGCGGAATTGATGGAAGTTACAACGGAAAAAATCAAAGATTTAGAAAAAAAACATACAGCTTTGAGAAACAAAAATACCCACCTAACCACCAAAATATTAGCGCTTGAACAACGCTTGCAAGAATTCGACCAAATACAACTCGTAAAATACATTGAAATAGCTGGTGTTCCGTACACGGAAAATGAAAACGTGAATAAAATTGTTGAAGATATTGGAAAATTATTAAAAATGAACACGACTAATCTGAAATCTTCAAGACGTTTATTTAATCGTACTGGGAAATCGGGCACTATAATCGGAGAATTCGGAGAAGAATCTATTAAAACATCCTGGATTAATGCTGGGAGAAAGCGCTCGTTGTACATACATACATCAGATGTGTTTCAAGGTACGGAAATGTATTTTTCACCAGAAAAAGTATATGTGCGTGAAGCACTGACACCTCATAATAAGTATCTTTTAGCTAAAGCAAAACACGATCTCAAATCCTTATATAGGTACATCTGGTTCAAAGACGGAAAAATTCTTGTACGAAGAGATGAAGGCCAAAAGGTTAAAATTATTAGGACAGAACAGGACATCGAATGCTTACTTGACGCATAACTACTGCGAATATACCTGTAAGTCGATTAGTTCGTATATATTATGTATTGTTTTTAATAAAAATGACTAATTTTGATGATAGTGTTATAGAATTAAATGATTGTGTGAACTTAACACATTATCATAAACAGTTACCTAGAAATAAGCAACATACCTTTACTTGTATACATGTTAATATAAGATCAATTGTAAAAAAATTCTGTAAACTTGAAGTTGTACTGAGTCAAGCAATCTATCCTATTGATGTGATTATCTGCTAATTTATCTACACTATATAATATTGACGGCTATACAATGCACACAAAATTGAGGGGAAAAAAAAGAGAAGGTGGTATTATTGTCTATATTTTAAAGAAACATAAATTTAGCATAATAAATTGTAAAACAACCTACTTTGAATGTGTATTGGGTAGGATAACAACATCATCAAACTACTCCCTAGTCTTGAGTGCCGTGTACAGACCGCCGTGCACAAATAAACACTTATTTGTAAAAGAACTTAAACATGTTATTGCAAAACATCCTAATGATGAGTTCATAACGATAGGAGATATAAATATTAATCTAAAACGTAATGATACAGTGCAACAATCATATTTAGACGTGATGTACGGTCATGGTTTTGTATGCGGGGTCTCTGATTACACCAGGATGGAAGTTTCTAATAATATGGTAAATAAAAGTTGTATCGATCATATTTTCATAAGATCACGCATATAAGATGTGTACTCGGGCGCGATCGCAACAGTACTGGCCGATCACAGAGTGATTGCTGTCTCATTCGTTGGCCTGCCGCATATACAGGTGTTCCACAACATGTTGTAAAAATCGATAGAAATAAATTACACCGGGAATTAAATCATAAATTGGAATAAATGTTTTAATATATTCTGCCCGAATGAAATATATAATTTAATAGAGTCAAATTTAACAACATGTTATAATAATTCACAGTATGTACATAAATTAAATAAATCTAGTCGTAACAAAAATGGCTGGATGAAAAAAAAGTGATTAATGCATGTGAATTGAGAGACAAGTTATTTCTTAAATGGAAAAAAGATCCTAATAATATGATTCTACGAGTAGCATTTAAAAAGCAAAGAAATAAAACACGTAAAATCATAGAGAAAAATAAAAATATTTACTTTAAAAATCAAGTAAATAAGTTTAAATACGATCCGAAAAATCTATGGAAATTAATAAATAAAATATCCGGAAAAATTACTACATCTATTGATGATATTATACTGAAAGCTTTTAAAAGTTGTGGAAACGAAAAATGGATAGCTGACAAATTTGCTACTACTTTTCAAAAAAATGTAAAAGACATAATACCAAATTGTAGAAATGAATTACTTCATGCATCGTTGTATAGACATTCCGTTAATAAATCAATGTATTGTAAAAAAGCAAATGCACTTCAGATTCAGACCATTATAAAAAATTTTAAGCTAAATAAAGCGCCGGGAATCGATGGAATAAGAACAGTTGACCTTAAAATTATAGCGGATAAAATCTCAAACACCATAGCTCACCTTATCAATTCTTGTCTTACAACTAGAGTATATCCAGATAAACTAAAACTTGGCCTAGTAAGACCCATTTTTAAGGGTAGTGGTGATCATAAAGACATAAATACATACCGACCTATAACACTGCTTCCTACCATAGATAAAATTATAGAAAAATTCTTTAGTGACCAAATTCATACTTTCTATAAAACTCATGACGTTTTGTCGATGAATCAATATGGGTTTCAGCCAAATAAAAGTACAACTCTTTTACTTTCGAAGTTCACTGATGACATAAATGCATATCTTGATAGTAAATTCCATGTATTATTATTATTCATTGATTATAGCAAGGCTTTCGATACACTCAGACATGACATATTATTAAACAAATTAAATGATACTGGCATACGGGGACCATTGTTGAAATTGTGCGACAATTATTTAAAAAACACAGTGTACAGGGTAAAACTAGGATCTAAATATAGTGATAATGTAAATGTAACCGAAGGCACAGCTCAAGGTTCTGTACTTGGGCCTTTACACTACTTAGCGTACGTGAATGACATTAATAATGTGACAAAGTTCTGCAAAATATATCAATATGCAGATGATACATGCCTCGTATCATCCAATAAAAATCTTAAATTCGCAGAAACGAACCTTCAACATGATTTTAATAGAGTTTGTAAATGGTCCCACGATGCAGGTCTGGTATTAAATACTCTTAAAACTAAACTGGTCCATGTGCATTCTAGCCAAAACAAAACAGTTCATAAAATTAAAATAATTGCACATACGATTGCTTACACTCTTGTGCTGTTTATAATGATAACGATTGTAACTGCGAATCACTACAACAGGTAAATCAACAAAAATATTTGGGTCTTATAATAGACAATCGTTTTCATTGGAAGGCACATATAAACATGATTTGCGACAAACTTAGGTCCATAATGGCTAAATTCTATAAGAAACAGAATATCTTTTCCTGTATTATTAAGTTTGTACTTGGCACTAGTAGAAAATAATATATCTTATGGTCTTAGTAGCTATGGACGTACTTTTAAAACATATTTAGATCAAATTTACAACTTACAAAAAAGAATATTAAAACTTATTATACCCCCAAAAATTCGTGGAAAATTTGAGTCAGAGGTAGATATTTTCAAATATGCCAAAATTCTACCCGTACATGAAAAATTTAAGTTGGATATACTAAAAGAACAATACTTTCAAACTGAGATCCAACATGTTCCATCACACTCAATGATGACGAGAAAAGTTGCTAAGAAAATACTAATGAAACCTAAACACAATAATTACTACGGTAAAAGAAGATCTGAATACATTATACCAGAGTTAATCATCAATATACCACCTAATATAAAATATAAATTAAAGTCTACAAACATATCTCGCGAGCTAAGAAACATGTTAAATAACCTGAGTGAATAGTTATCTTATTAATAGGAAATAAATAAATATTTATATAGAAAAGAAATTAATATAATATGTGTGTAATATACACGATACCTCGCCTAATAATTTTATGTTTAGGTGATTCACAACTGTTGTGTAATATCCCCTGTATAATACAGTTAATTGTTAGACTGTATAAACTACCTTCGGATGCCGAGAACATTGGCAATGAGACAAACCATAATGGGGTTTAGCGTTGCCATATGCTTTTTTATTTCGCTTTTGTAATTGATAAATAAATACATAAATAAAAAATAAAAAAATAAGCGCGCACACATACAAACTGCATGCGCTGGCTTTCTACAAAGACATCCTACTGCTATGTTTATACTGTCACCCGAGCTACAGCGATCATTGAAACGGCTGATACAGTAGCTACGCCCCTGCAGCACATGGTGGCGGTTAGAATCAAACTATCTTTGAAGCACCAGGCTTGAACTATGGGTGTCACACAATGAACTTGGGGAACTCCCAGTAACACCCAGACTCCAAGCCAGTTTAAAAAAGTTCGTTTCCTATATTAACCTGGTCGGGTATTGAACCCAAACCCCGGCTTAGAAGGCAAAAGGCCACCGCGCCAACATAGGCCAGTCCATTTACAACGATTAGAATAATTTGTAAAGAAAAATTGTAGATTATTACCTGTAAAAAAGCTTATAATTTTTATTTTATGTCGTGTGCGGAGACGGATCAGTACGTACATATTCTTATGTGTTTACAGACCACCCTCGTCTGATTATTCTCAATTTTTAATTTCTGTAGAGGAGAATCATACCAGGCTTAGTAAATGTAACAAATCAATCATAGCATATGGTAACTTCAATGTGGACATAGTAAATTGCGCTAAGGAAAGGGAGATGCTAATTTCACTCTGTCTTTCATTCGATCTTGTGCACATTTTCGATGAACCGACCAGGGTACGTACCATTCGGCGACGTGCATTGATAATGTTTTCATGAATGAAAACAGAATTAGAGAGCATAAAATTATTAGTGGTATTCACTCAGATCATAAAGCTCAATTAATTAAATTAGATCGCATGAAAAATAAATTAGAACGAATTTAAAAAAAGTTTAGACCATTAGGTGGAAATCAGTTAAAACGTTTTATTAACGGAGCAACAAATTTAGCAAACATTGTTCCCTCTGTTGACGATCCAAATATCATATATGAGTTTATATAAAATTTAACCGATATATTTAATAAAAATTGTCCAAAAAAGAAAAACTGACAACAAGTTACATTTCTCTGATTAGGCGACGAAAGCCATTATAGAAAAAGTAGTTTTTTCCAAACAATTACACAGATTGTGTGACCCCAAACTGAGCAAGTAAGCTTGTACTATGGGTACCACACAACGAACTCTGGGGGAGTTCCCAGTAAAACCCAGATTCCAAGCCAATTTAGAAAAAGAAAAGTTCGTTTTTATAAATTGACCTGACCGAGGTTCGAACCCGGGATCCTAACTTGGAAAGCAGATGTATATGCTACTGCGCTAACGGGCTAGTCACTTATGAGTTGTGTGACGAACAAATCATACACGTCAGATGAAAACTCATCAGCTCATCACTATATCCGCAATTATTCAAAAATGTATCTGAGCATGCGAAATCAATCCATATCATCAATAAAATTAGTAAGGCAGATAACACAGTAAAAGCGATATGGAACACTACGAGTATTACACAGAAATAAGTAAGCAAAACAAGAAAAACGAAGACCTCTCACTGTGCACGGATAATAAAATTGTTGCGAATGAAAAACAATTTTTTTGCAGCCAAGTTGTCATTGTAAATAATAACAGTTTGTTATGGCACTTCGATATCCTCTAACAGCTGTTTTAAGTGTAAGGCCTCTTTATCTGCTTCTGTCATTGACATGTATTCAGCTTCTGCCGTAAATAAAGCTACAACCCTTTGCTTTTTTGTTTCATAGCTTACAATTCCGCCACCGTACTTGAATATATAACCAGTGTATGAGCGTCGGTCAACTGTGCACGCTGCCCAATCTGCATCAGCCATTCCAACAAACTTCAGTCCTGTCTTTTTATATTTTATACAGACTTTCTTCGTCCCCTTCAAGTATCGTAAAACTCTTTCGGCTGCTTGCCAATGACTATTGCCATAACAGTTGTTATATTGGCTCAGATAACTAACATAATGTCCGGTCTTGTTGCTACTGCCAGGTACATTTAATAATAATAATATACTCAGACATTTCACACAGCGCCATCTAGTCCCAAAGTAAGCAGCACAGCGCTTCTGTTACGGGTACTAGACAGCTGATACACTACTTATATACTTTTCTTTTGTAAATAAATACATATTATACATAAAGACCCAGACTCGGGTCGATTTGTGGGATACTAGCTGCTACCCGTCTCTCCACATCCAACTCACATCTTCCATCCCTCGAAAACGCACTCCCCAGATACACAATTTCATTCACTTGTTCTAGACATTTTCCATTTACACAAATCACACATTTCGTTTGTACCGCTTCTCTTTCAAACACCAGAATCTTAGTTTTGTTCACATTCATTTTCAATCCTTTCACTTCACAATCTTCTTTCATACACGTGACTAGTATCTGCAACTCTGCTTCTGATGGTACTATTAGCACAGCATCGTCAGCGTACAATAGGCAGTTTACCACTGTGTCATCACATCCCATACCACTCATATTACCTTTCAATCTCTGGAGGCAACTGTCCAAATACAGCACGAACAGCCAGGCAGACATCATGCAGCCCTGTCTGGCACCAGAACAGACTTCAAACTAAGGCGACATGTCACCGTCTATCCTTACACAGGCTCTGTGGCCACGATATAGTGACCTCACAGCCTGCAGTAAGGAGCCCTCCACGCCATATTCAGGCCGAAGACTCCACAATTTCTTCCGCACTACTCTATCGAATGCTTTTTCTAGATCCACGAAAGCGCAGAAAACTTTCTGGCCTGCCAGAAACCTTCCCACGATAATGCGAAGCGAGAAAATCTGATTCATACAACACCTACCGTTCCTGAAACCACCTTGCGCCTCCCACAAATAACGATTAACGATCCAATTAGCTTTTGATATGGGTATAGTTGTTGTCGAGATCACTGTCATTTTTCTCTAATTTCAAATTTGTCTCCATCGGTGTTAAAACAGGTTTATATTCACTCATGTTAAATCCTTCGATTAAATTTTCTACGTACGTTTCTTCATATAATGTCATTTCTTCTCCTACATGAGTGAATTTTATGCCAAGACAATGATGTAGAGAACCCATATCTCTCAATACAAATACCTTTTTAAGCTTATTTTTTACTTCTTTTAGCAAATTCTCAGATTTATATGCCAATGTCAAATCGTTCACGGAAATATTCGCGAATAACTTTTCTCCTACCTTTTCTAAAATATATAGACAGGATCCGCTGACGAATTTTTGAATTCGATTTCTATCAATTTCTTATGCAATTTCAGGAACCACTGTCGTTCTGCTTGCTTCAATCCATAAATGGCTTTATTAAGTTGACATGTACTATCATTTCTATATTCCTTTAAATCTAGTAGCATACATTTTGCTTTTCTAAGTATATTAATGTGTTTTCTGTTTGCTGCTATGATTTCTAAGTGTATATGGCGCAAAGAGTCTTCTCTTGATGCCGTTATCTTTCAAGTATCTGTCAAATTCGTGGTTTATATATTTCGTCCCATTATCGCTTTGCAAGCATACCTACTATTTTTATTTTATTTATTTTATTTCTTTTGTCTAGTAGTGTAGTTGTTGTTATGTCTAGTAGTGTAGCTGTCTACTAGTGTAGTCTTTTTAAATATCTTGAATTTTGATAGGGCTTCATCCTTAGTTTTCATAACATATACCCTTGTATATCTTGAATAATCATTTACAAATGTAATGAAGTATTTGGAACCTCCCTTTGATGCCTGTCTCATGAGACCACATACATCAGTATGTACAATTTCTAATCTTTCATTTGACCGTTGCTCATTATTTGACGCATTATATGGCAGTGTTGTTGCCTTTCCTTTAGCACAGACTTCAAAGTCATTAATTGCGTCATTTTTATTAAAGTCTAAACCATCCATATTTTCCTTGTTTAAGGCTATTTTCATTGGCCCTCATTGAGATGAGCCAGCTTAAGCATATGCCATTCTCGGATTTATATGCATTGCCATATGCCCCATATGCCATTGTAGCATTTTGTTCTCTTCACAATAGTTAGCTTTTTTTTCAAGTTTTTTTGACATAATTTAAACCGTCTTCACTTATTTCTGCTCTTAACAGTATTTCACCATTTCGTTTTACGGTTGCATTTTTTTGTTTGAACCTTTACCCGTCATCTTCCCGACTGCGACATCATATTTGTAGTTAGTGACGGTACATACAAGGCTTCAGTTAAATTTAAATCAGGTCTTCCTTTTATAATAAGGTTCGCTGGCCCACAGCCTTCAATTTGTGCTAGCTATACAGTTCTCAGAAGCTAGCTTTAAAGATTTGCTGTCATCTCTTTCTAAGTTTTTAAATCTTCCCAATTCATGTGTCATATGAGACGGGCAGCCACCATCAAGACACCACTTGGTCATATTGTCTTGACTATCATTTGTGTTTAGACACGTTCCTTCTGTGCAACATAGATTTGCATTATTATTATTATTTTTATTGCTTGGGTCCACTCTTGACCAGCATTCGTTAACCTTATGACCTTTCTTTTTCCATTTAAAACATTCCACAAGATGTTTCTTGTTCTTTCCGCGCTGCTTGCTATAAAGCGCCTCTTTTTCAGTGTTCTGTACACTTGTGCTAGCTATATTTGTTCTTGCTTCAGCTTCCTTAATTATTTTTATTTTCAAGTTGTCTGGGTCCGGTACGTCATCTCTAGATTCTATAGCGATCCGAAAATTGTCAAAAGATTGCGGTAAATTATAGAGCATCATAATGCTAAGGAGATCCATAATGATGGTTATCTCCATATCTTCTAGTTTATCCACAATATCCATGAATTTATTTAAATGATCTGCTATATTGTCTTCATATTTCTTAGTAATACCTAATTCTTCTAAAAGACTTGACTTTCGGGCCGGACCTTTGCTATTTTTTATTTTTATTTTTAAATGGCACCGTACGTCAGTACATTGCTAACGTCAAGTAAAGCGAGAAAACAATTCAGTAGATGATTAGCGCATTTATCAATGTCACGCATTAACACAAACTAGTATTTACACGCATTAACACATTAGACACAGAATAAGTAGAATCCATGTAGAATCACAAGTAAATTAGTTCTTTCTTATCGTAAAACTCCTCCAGTAAAGTGATAGTAGACTTTACTGAAGTTATGAAGGACTTCTTGGAAGAGCGCGAAAATTTCAGCTACACATGTTTATTTAGATCTCCTTTCTTGTCACTTACACAGAACTTTAAAACACAATATACTATCACTGTTGTACTTTTAAACTCCTAAAAATGTAAAAAATAGAAAATCAAACAAAATGACAACCTCACTTCTCCCGTTCCCGCCAAAAAGTCCACCTTTGCTATTGTAAATACCTTCAGGAGTATTTCAAACAATCTTCACTTGTTTTAGTTTACTCGGTGAAATTATCAGAAATAATTCTGCTAGCGCCAAACCATCTTTTTCTATGTATTTATTTAATTCATAGCCTTCACTAACAGGTTCTTTTAATGTCTGCGACACGTAACTCCAAAGCCCTAATTTTAATAAGAGAGCTTTGACATAGATTTCGCTATGGCTTAATACTATTCATGTGTGAAAACTGAAACGGGACGAAATTAAAAAAAAAAAATCGTCAAACGTCAATTTATAACCTCAAATACCTTTACAAGTTTTTTTAAAATAAAGTTCGTTGTATTTTAATCGATAAAACTAACTTAAGATTGAATAATATGTTATGAAATATTTCTATAAACGAGATGATCTAAAGACTGACGTGATACAATTGTTCAGATTCAATTTCGTGATTTGTTGCATTGTTCAAGCCTTCCAATTGCGTGTTTGTAAAAATGGACTCACCACTTTCAGCGTTCGCTGTTTATAATGCGAATAAAAAACCTAAGGAGACTAAAAACAAAAAGAAGAATAATTTCAAAACATCTTCTCCAAAACTTTCAGCTGATACTAAAGATCTAACTAATCAGATCGCAGATAGCCTTATGATCGAAATTGCTAAGAAAATAAAACAAAAACAAAGGAAGAACAAAAGTATAAAGAAAAATGGCAAAAAATGTTTTCTCAAGAAAAAGAAGCTAAAGAATAAGGCAATGAAAAGGGTAAATGTAAATAACGATGAAAATACAAGTTCTTCTGAAAGTGATGATATTCCAACACTAGTTCCTGCTTCTGCTGCGGCGTATGAGCCTAATTCAGATGATGCATGCTCGCATTCCAGTAATGGCAATGTTGACTTTACTCCTGTTCAAACAGATAGTGCTGAGGAGGGCTTGAAAGTATTCAAATGGATGATTGCTCCGTTTGATCCGGATGAGTTCCTTAATCGTATTTGGGAGAAGAAACCTTTGCATATAGCTCGAGCTAAGGCTACATATTATAAAGAAATAATTTCAACACCCCTAATAGATAACATGTTGCGAACAGAAAACATTCAGTTTACTAAAAATATTGATATAACATCATATATGGATGGTAAAAGAGAAACGCACAACCCTGAAGGCAGAGCTCATCCACACATTGTTTGGGACTTCTACTTAAATGGTTCCAGTATTAGATTATTAAATCCACAAACATATATCCCAAAATTACATTTGTTAAATGCTACATTACAGGAATTTTTTAACTCGTTTGTTGGTGCTAATGCTTATCTTACCCCTCCTGATAGCCAAGGGTTTGCTCCTCATTATGATGACATTGAAGCATTCATACTACAAGCAGAAGGTAAAAAGCATTGGAAAATTTATAAACCAAGAGAAGAGGATGAAGTTTTACCAAGAGTTTCATCAAAAAACTTCAACCAAGATGAAATTGGAGAACCAATATTAGAAGTCACATTACAAGCTGGTGATATGCTGTACTTTCCTCGTGGTTTTATACATCAAGGTATAACTATTGACGGAGAACATTCTCTTCATGTGACTGTGAGCATGTATCAAAAACATTCCTGGGCAGACTTATTTGAAAAAATGCTTCCGGCTGCATTACAGCTTGCTATCAATGAGAATGTAGAAATACGGCGTGGTTTGCCTTTTGATATTTATGATAACTTTGGATTAGTTAATTCTGATGTTGCTACACCTCGTAAAGAAGAAATAATTAAACTAATAAAATCCCTTTTTGATAAAATAAAAAATTACTTGCCAATAGACGATGCTGTTGACCAAATGGCTAAAAAATACCAATATGATGCATTGCCTCCAGTTCTTAATGATTTAGAAAAAGCTGTTACAGTTTATGGAGACACTGATGTAATGGTAGAAGACGGGAGGGTGATAAACAGAGTGGAATTTAGTCTCGACACTAGAATAAGATTATTACGTAAAAATATACTCCGAATGATATCAGAAGAAGGAACTATCAGGCTGTATTATTATGTCGAAAACTCTCTCGAGTATCATAGTAGTGAGTTACCTTATCTTGAAATTGAAGAACCATTGGCACCTGCTATTGAAACATTGATAATGTCATATCCAAACTATGTTACTGTAGAAAACCTTGATGTGCCAAATGACTCTGAGAAATTGCAATTAGTTGATGCTTTATGGAGTAGAGGGTTGATTATGACTGAATATCCTTTGGAAAATATTTGTGATGATTAAATCCTAACTCTGTAATTAGTTTTCCATTGTTAATATGTAGTAATAAAATGAAATACTAATATTTATTTTGCATCTTTTAAAATAGTACCCTACCTACTTTAGCTAAACTGACAGCAATAATAATCATTAAGAGATATTATTAAGATGTCTAAAAATTATTTTGAACACTACATAGTAACTAATTAATCTGTGACTACTTTATAAAGGAAGTAAAGAAAAAACTTCTATTTCTCTTAAATTATTATATTTAATTCTTGATTGCATATAAATTTTGTAATTTGTGGACTTTCTGTTACAATAGTACTCTTGTGATATCTTTTTCTTTGTATAAAACGCTAAATAATTGTTTTACAACTATTGTACCAGAGGACCATTGTCTCAAACATTCTCTCCACATAGGTACACGTTATAAACAGAAAATACACACACAATAATTTATAGTCTAAGCTTATTTCTCTTCAAAAATTAACCTATTTAAAAATACCACCTAAACTTTAGGTACTTAAATTCTCTAATGTTCCTCACGCACACACGCTCTCCAATGAGCTTACCATTTGATAACACAACAGTACCTAGACAATAATAAAAAACAATTTAACAAAAAATGTAGGGACACTGCATGTCAAAACAATGTTGGTTAAAACAATGTGATGTAAAAATAAATGATTACAGATATAAATAGATAAAAATACATAGAATGTAATCCAAATAGCAGGTATAGATTGATTTATCTAATTCATAGTAAGTGATATAAATAACTACTAGCAGTGACACCTGTACAATTTCATGTTTATTCACCACAAGTTTTACAGTGAGTTGGTCCAAACCAGATGAACTTATTGGTTTACAAAATATACTTTTCGTAATTCTTCTGATCGTGCGTCACAAATACTCCACAATTCACAACAATACGCTACCTTAACCAAAAATAAACACTGATCGTATCAAAATATATTCTTGTAAATCAAAAACATCAAATGACTAAACATTATCTGATAAATTCTTTGTACTGATATACACGATCTCCTTCGCAATGATCAAATACCATTCCAATAACAATACTCTCGAAATATTCAGAAATTTTAGCCTAATCTTATAAAAATCATCTAAAATCTAACTTTTTGTGGTGAGGCGGATTTTATAAACCTCAAGTCACTGGAGTAAAATGAAAAATAAAAACTTTAAGGTGTTTTATTAATAAAAAGATATTTACAATGAATAAAATATTGCTTAAAGTAAATGTTAGTTCATGTTAGTGATATTACAAACAAATATCCATCAGAAAAATGTGTATGTGGAAATGTTTTAACACAGTAAATTTTATATAAAATACGATGAACTTCTCGTAAAAGAGTAAAAGTTATTGCTCCACATACTGCTATCTATTCGTCTCTCGTTACATAAAGAACACTTATTTGTATAATTCCGCGCTCATGGCAACATTTTTATAAATATGTAATCTATTGAAAAAAATACACAAATTGTGCTACATTATGATCTAATGTACTTGGTTTTGCAATATATTCAGGAGCCTATAGAGTATAGATGATAGTTGCTGAAATCTGTTGATTTCGGAAACTGTCAACTGTTCAATAATAGTCACTAAACTGCAAAATTAATTACACAAATAAACGTGTGTAATTTATTCTCTATTGTTAACATCTCTTCGTTAGGAAATGCCATGGGCTAGCAAAAATCTGGTTCCGCTTAGCCTTTTGTAACCACAAGTAGTGCTCTTATTGCTAGAATGTCACGTTGACATGACGTGAACACATGTATGTATGATTACATACCATAATTAAGCAAAAATAACTATTGAAGGAATAATGTTTGATGACACAAAATTTTAATTTTTGTATAGCATAATACAAAATTTTAATTTTTGTATAGCACCTACAGAGTAATTAAAAACCCAGGAAACGTCTACAAAATACAGAATGCCTGTACTCTCCATGCATTACTTACATATTATTCAGCACATTGCAGTTATAAGTGTGAGAAAAACTTTACAAATGGATCGCGTGTATTGCGTCATTGTAAAAAATACTAGCAGTAATACTAACAATACTAAAGAAGTTGCTTGTCATGTGCAGATACCTATATTAAAGTATTTATTTTAATTACATTGATACTTAATATAAGGGAAAAATAAAATCGGTACAGTCGAGTGTCAGAGACTCCCAGCAAAACATGACCCGAGAAAAAAAAGAAGTACACATATTTGTTTGAACAAAGTGCAGTAGTTGTATTTATATTATAATGCAGTGACAGTGTCAGACACAGTGCCTTGCAAGGTTGTCCTGAGATATTGTTAATGTACAGACAAACATTTTATATATTTGCCATGATTTTCATGCTTAGGGCGCTCTTACATATGGAACACATTGAGACATTCACTAATTTTTGTTAGTCCTTATATTGAAACAACTCACATCCATAAAACTTATTTCATAAACCAATAATATGACCATTTTACACTAATCCATAGACTCCTGTTTCATATAGTAATTTAAAAAGTACAATAACTGCTGATTATGCTGGTAAAATTCATTTTTAAAAATAAATATTTCCCAAAAACATACAACTTAAAATTTTAAAGTACAAACCCAACTTATTGTAAAGTTAGTGTTGTCACAGTGTCCTTAGCACTTGAACTAATCTGTTAAGGTTCGATTCCCAGCCGGGATATGTATTATTTTTTCGCGGGCGGCTTTCTAGGGGTGCGTGTGATTTTGCCCGTCGAAGTCGACGGTGTGGGTACTATCGGCGATGGTTTCGTGTCTGTAAACAAATCGTGCAAATTAATAGCATAGAAAATATATTATAATCCTACAATGTTCTTTCAGGCGGTGAGTGAATGACGGACATTGGCGGCGCGTATGTTTTGTCCGCGACGATAGAACTCAATGTACATATGTACGTATGGAACCCTACGCAATATCATACACATAGGTCAAAAAAACTGCCGGACAAAAAACCCGCGGGGTACCGGTGAACAGGACGGATTCTTTTTATATATCAAATACGTACCAAATCGTCATCTCTATTTCCATGACGTACTGCTCACTAGCGCTTGACTGTCAGATTATTATCAATTATTTGAGCTTTATTTCTTTCGCTTTATAGAAGAGCTAAAACTAGATTTTTCAGAAAATCGTTTGTATTATTTGTTATTTAAAAATGAGTAATAGACTTATCGAAAATATATTATGATAAAGGTATTTTTTTTTTAATTACAAAATTCGAAATATACCATTTGATACATACATACATACATACAAAGACATACTAGTATTGGGCCAATCAACTAATTATCCAATCAAATTGATCAATAAAGACTAATTTAATCACGAATAATTAAGTTAAGAGTAATTTAGTCATGATTGAATATTTCAATCATAATCATGACTAAACAATTTGGTATTCAATCATTAGTTTTGGTCATGACTATTGCTTGAGATACATGACATGGACGGATGTAATTATTGCTTCGATCACAAATAAAGAACTAGATTCACAATCTCCTGTAAAATCTAAACAAATTATTGTCCGAATTGACGTATATATAATTTTAATATCGTATAGTATTATTGGTAATATTGTGTTAACCTAAAGTAGACCTTACTGTCAAACCATTGGGTCATAAAAGCTCATAAACGATTCTCGCATGACATTGAAACGAAGTTGTTAAAAAAATATTTAAAATGCAATCTTACGTCTCGTGCGTAAATTATAATTCACATAATCTATTTGCATTGGTATTTACGTCATTTTATCTGTTACGTGAAAGTGACAAGGATAAGACATGTATATCGTCAAGCAATATTTAAAAATATGATTACGAATTTAATAAACAAGAGCTATGTAACATAACATATCTTCAAGCTGTATCCCCAACGGGGTAGTCAGAGAGGACGGAGCGCCAGGTGTCGCGGTCCTTACACACCTCTTTCGCTTCCTCAAAACTCATTATTCTCTTCACACATTTTCACCTAGGTATGCGAGTGCTTTTGACATTTCCGTCTGCTGACACTCTGGCTATTTGATCTTCATAAGTCAGCCTTGGTCTTCCTTGGCTTCTTTTACCACTCACTTTCGCTCTGTAGATTTTCTTCGTCAGTCTTTCATCACTCATTCTTTCCAAGTGCCCGAACCATCTAAGCATTCCTTTCTTCATTTTTACAATAACACTGTTGTGCAACCCTGTCATACTGCGTATCTCATCATTGCTTATCCTGTCCGCAAGCGTGACACCGCACATATTTCTGAGAGACCGCATCTCCACAGCATTTATCATCCTTTCACTCGATTTCGGGCATATCCAGACCTCACTACCGTACAACAAAGTTGGCACCAACACCGCATTGTGGATGGCCATTTTAGCAGTGTTAGATATATTCATACTACCCACTAATGCGGATAGAGCACCGTTCACTTTATTACTATAACGAAATAATGAAGACGTAAATAATATTATTTAATTATTAACCGAAAATAAGAATCTCCGTCTTTTTTAGCGTTATAGATGTGTTGTTTTCACAATTTCTGAAGGAGCACTTTGACATGTTTGCTGTTGGTGTTCACCTAGAGTAATTTAGCCATAGTTGAATTTTTCAGTCACAATCATGACTAAACCATTTAGTATTTAATCGTTAGTTTTAGTAATTTTGATTAGTAAAGAATAGTAATTTTGTTCTTTTCAGTGTTTTTTTTGAAGTCGGTTTTTTTACTTGCAAAATAGGGAAACATTATTATATTTGCTTATGATGATCGACAAAAAAAAAATAAGGGAGGAAGAAAATGACAGTACTCACGGTACGAAAGGAAATCGGCACGCTTATTACGTAACTTGCAGACAGCATGCGACAGTCAATATCGCGCGATATCTGCTGTCAAAACGAGAATTTATGTAATGTAATTTGTATAGTGGCGCTAAATCTACCGCGAAAAGTGCATTTTACGGTCATAGAATAATAGATATGTAATGATATCAATTTTTTATTATAATTAGTCACCGGTCGCGCAGTGATCGCGTGGCTGTCGCTGTCTGCAAATTTTTATGTAATAACCCCGCGGGGAGGCGTGGCGAATAGCAGGCGTATGTGAAATACCTTACATGGACTTTTTGGCCGGAACGAGAGAAGTGAGGTTGACATTTTTTCAGATTATCTATTTTTTTACATTTTTGGGAGTTTTAAAGTACAATAACGAAAGTATTGTTACGAGCTTAGGATAATAAGATGCCGGTTAAGGGTGCAAAGAGTTTATTTTCCTTCGTACAAGCAGATGTCAAGAACACGCGAACTTAATTACGGCGGTCCCTAGTCTTCGTAGTCGCCCTAGAAATAGGTTCTCGCGTAGTAGTCACCGAAGGTACACGCTTCACTCAATAACAACGTTCCCGAATCGCAGAGTTCTTCTATCCAAGGTCGTCGCAGTAGTCGTTGTAGTGGTCTATGTAATTCGCCTTGATGTCGCCTCGATCGCTAGTTGAGAAACACTGACTCGGCGGCGGACACGAAGCTCTATTTATAGTCGGATAAAACGAGGGTGGAACTTTCTAGTTAATTACGCTCGTTAACGGTAATTCGACATTGTTCTCGACGCTGCCTGTTTGCATGAGTCATAGGTACATGACACGTCATCGCTCGGGAATATTCGAGGTGCAACTTGGTTCTTCTTTCTTAATTTGACTTATACCATTCGATAGTAGCAATGCGTTTTTAGGTCATAACTCGATAAAGCCTAGGTCTCGAGATATAAGCACTAAAAGTTACGTTTCGAGCTCCATTAAAAATCGACCTTATTTCCTTACGCATAAGGTCCAACCCTAACAGTATATTGTGTTTTAAAGTTCTGTATAAGTGAAAAGAATGGAGTAGATCTAAATAAACATGTGTAGCTGAAGTTATCACGCTCTTCCAAGAAGCCCTTTACAACTTCAGTAAAGACTACTATCACTTTAATGGAGGAGTTTTACGATATGAAAAAACTAATATACTTGTGATTATACTTATTAATACGTGACATTGGCAAATGGGCTCAACTGTGTCCCATGCCATAAAGAAAAAAAAAACACCTTACATGTCTCATGTTATCGTGCTCTCATAGTAATTCCAGTGTCAATATTAAGGTCTAAGGATACCTACCTTTAGTAGCCCTTCTTCCCTTACGAGTGAGTGTAGCGGTAGGCGTTTCTTGTTTCTGTTGTTTCGCTTGTTTCACGGGAGTACGTTTCGGTGGAGTACTTTTGGACTTATTGGCCTTTTCCGTCACTGCTGTCGCTGTCTGTAAACGCAATTATTCAATAAGAAGACCATTTAGTGGATGTTGTTTAATATTGATCAATATAAAAAACAGAAAAATATGGGTTGATAAACATCAAAATATAAACAATTATTATTCGTTTGGCGAGGAATATGACGGGGATACTTAATGCTCTATCGTATCTGTATAAACTATAAAAAAGCTAATTTTTAACCATTAGCTATGGCGTCTATTTAAAAAGAAATTTTTTTTTTTGCAAAATTTAGTTTTTTCATTTATCATATTCTTTGCAGGGGACGGCGATAAGAGCTTGATTCCATCAACACATATTGGACTTGGATTTGGATTATTACCTAACATTCATTAATATTTTATAACATCCATTAATATTTCATAACATCCATGTTAGATAGACACAAATTAAAATAATAAAATTGACAACATTTTATAAGTTATGTTTTGGTCAAAGTTTAACTTTAGTTGCATTTCGCCTAGTGATCCGCTTATTTTGATACATTTTGTTATTCGAACGATTTTCTACAATAATCGAGCATTTAAAAAATATCAAAATATAAACGTTATTTATTTTTTTTAATTTTATTTTATTTAATTTATTTTTAACATTGTTTATTTAAAAACAAAATCCATATCTAAAATACTAGTTGTATTAATCTATTTGTAATCTCATTATAAATATAATGCGAAGATTTTTATGTGTATTTTTCGGAAAACACAGTATTAATTAACAAAAATTATTAATAAGTAAGAACCTTAAAAATTTACCTTCATTAGCAATTTAATATTTTATAACAAAAGATTGCCATGTTTCTTTTATGTCGAAACTACTAAATTACTCTGGCCAATACAGACATTTGGTAGTATCAAAGGCGCGGGTAAAAGTTAGTCATCTGTATAATTAAAATGTTGTCAATTTCAAACATGGAGCACTCAACCTATAGAGACGAAATATCGGACCATGACATTCACCACTGCTCAGTTTATTTACACTAACAAATGTCATCAACTCTGGCTCGCATTAAGCAGTATATAACCAATACTGGGCCTGTGTGTACATCTCTGTATATTCCGACAAATATTTATGTATTGGCTTATACGGCTTATTGTTCTATTCGGTGGTGTGGCAAAAACAGCACACGATCAAACTATAAAACAGAGTGCAGTAACCGCAACAGTATTTAGACGTTAATCGTTCAAACAAAGTGAACAACATTGCTACTCAATAGGTTGAGAGCTCCGTGATTTCAAAATTTAGAGCATACAAAGTATATTTTCATTCAATAACAGCATGCTAAGGAAAATTAAAAACAGCAAAAAATTGAAGAAAGTAGGCAAGGAAAGTGGGTAAGGAAGAGTCATTAATAAAAAAAACAACACAAAAAGCAAGCGATGGCGATGAACGATAATGAATGATTTAAAAACTAAAATCACTTATGTACAAACGTTTTGTATGACAAAGAAACACTACTTTTTCTATTCTTTTCGTAATTCAAAAACTTCAATAAATTCAGATGTTTTTTATTGTTTTTTTTTTAATAATAAACTTAGTTTATTATTACATAAAACGTCATTTCGATAAAGTATTTCAAAATAAACGGCTGCTAGGAATATCGTCTAACCTAGTAACTAATTTTAATCTGTGGTCTCACTTCCACATTAAACAGTCTTAATATTAAAAAATAAAATAAAAATTACCTCACAATAAACAACTGTTAGAAAAGGTCAGTTTGAAAATTATATATAGGACAGGCAAATCATGCAAGTACCTTTCACCTTGCTATCTCAATATTATTATAAACGAGATATCCATTCAACTACATAACTATCATATTAGTGAAGGTTAAAGTAAGTACAGAGTTTCCAATAGATTTCTATTTATTAGCGAACACTACCTGTTATTAGATAAGTATATAATGTAAGCAGAGTATTTTTACTACCGGCTTATTCATTTCACTAGCACACTCCCAAAAACCACACGTCTTATATAAGTTCCATCAAAATCTGAACAGCCATTTTAGCATCAACTAATTGTTGTACTAAATAGGATGAAAATGAATTCCGAATGCGTGGAATGACCGTGAATAAAGAACATAATACCTTGACCCAATCAATATAACTTCTTGTCTGTACATAGTCTTCAGAACATGCACTAGAAATAATTTTAAACATAATATTATTATCCAATCGTCTCTCTTTCATCAACTTAAAACAACAGACACAACATTTTCTAACTAAAACTCAACGAAATAAAAGCTGCGCCTAATCTGTTTAGGTATAATTTGCAAAACTGTATGTATATTCAAAATCGTTACAAGTTTATAGTTGTTCGATCATTAATCGTCCTAAACAGATGCGTCGTCTCGCTCTCACCCACACACCAAGCCCGGCGCGAGCGAGACGGCAGACACAGACACATCCAAGTAACCACACCTCTTACTCTCAGACATGAATGTAAAATGGCTGATGATTGCGGATACGTACATTTCTATATATCCGTTGTACTATGCCTACCTTGCTTGTATTCGCCACAGTGGGCGTACTACCTGCCGATTTTCTTTTATTGTTTGTTTGTGTTTTTGGGGGTGGCGTTGGTTTTGTTTTGCGTGCACTTTTCGGACTGCGTTTCGGTGTCGCTTTCGCTCTTTTGCTAGGCGTCGCTTCCTTCTGTGATATATTACAATCAATAATTAGCGTCTCCTTACTGATGTACTGTTATTGTCTTACTTCACGCTTAAGCTTCATTTTTTTTTATTGACATAAATCAGTACACATATCTTAACGTTATTTCTTAGCTGTATATTCCACCAAAATTCACTACAAGATTTTTTACATTTTTTCTTTATATATTATATAACATTTATTACGACACATTCAACTCACCGCAGTCTCGTTGGCAGCTTCCTGTTTGCGCGGCGATGACTTCGAACTATTACGTTTGCGTGATTTCTTCTCCAGTTGTGATTCGTCTGTGTATAAGGAGAGGTCCACTGTTGACAAATAATTATGCTTATTTTATTCTGATGGTAAAACTAACGTTATAAAATATCTAGAAACGCGGGAAATTAACGCGACTACTTTTTAAACTAAAAGATAATCGCGTTAATTTCCTTGACTTTATTTTGACTTGACGTTTCGACCGAGTTGCATCGGCCGTGGTGTCACGTAAACTAAGTATCGTGGTCTCAATGCAACTCCGCCGAAACGTCAAGCCAAAATAAAACAAAGTAATCGCGTTAATTTCCCGTGTTTTTAGATATTTTATGAGGCAACGCGAAAGTTTAAAGGTTCATGAAACTAACATTTCCAAATGTGTCCAAACCATATTAAAACAGCAAAAGCAATACTTGTAATCATGGGAAGTGCCGACTTAAGACATTTATCTTCATCAGAGATCAGCGCGCACATCGAATCTACCGTCGGTCGATTCAGAATGAAAGCTTGTACTGATAAGAACTGACTAGCAAGGCAGGTACAATTTGATCAACATAAGGGAGCCAACAAGCGATATGCTAGACGACAAATACCGGAGAACTCGAGTCCGTTAGGGTGTTTCTCTGTGAGATCGGCGTGCACGTCAAATGTACCGTCAGTTCGCAAAGACAACCTCATTTGAGAAGAATCGATCAGTAAGGCAGGTATAATTTCTTCCACATAAGGGAGCAAGTAGTTATAAACGCGAAATAGACCCACCCGTGAGTAAATATTGTAAATGTTAAATTTTCTTTTTACGATTTCAGCATCGTGAGATAGATTGCCTGTGACCTTCAGATTGAGGGAATGCTATTGAAATACATTCCCTCTCTCCGGGTAGCTTTAGCTTGTATTGGTGTGTTTAGAACAGACTAATGAATTTTATTATAAAATTGAATATTACTATTGGTCTTCATTGTAAATTATCAATAGCAATCATATATTGCTAGACGCTTTTAAATTGTATAAATAGAGAAGAGTTGTATATAATGCAAATATTGTAAAGATGTGTACAAGTCGTGAAAGTTTAAAAATTTTAATAGACCCATTTGGATGAAATTTATAATAGAGATAGATTAAGCTCAGAGAAAGAAGGTAGGCTATTTTTTATTTGATATAAAAATGATATCTGACTGAGTTTCTTGTTGGTTCTTCTCAGAGTCTAGGGTTTCTTTTCGAACCAAACTAAAGTAGATTTGACGTTCCAAACATGGAGCACTCAACCTATAGAGTGGCAATGTAATTTATTTTGTATGAAAACAATTTACATCTAAACACTTGTGGTTACTGCATTCTGTTTTATAGTATGATTTTTTGCGGTTTATATGACATGACCGAATAGAACAATCAACCATGACATGAATATTTAAATATCTGTCGGAATATACAGAGATGTAGACTCGGGTCTAGTATTGGTTATGTACTGCTTAATGCGAGCGAGAGTTGATATTTGTTAGTGTAAATAAACCGAGCAGTGATGAATAAGATGGTTCGATATTTCATCTCTATAGGTTGAAGGCTCCATGCGTTCAAAAACACCTTTTTTTTTAATGGAAGAGGGGACAAATGAGGAAGCGGGTCACCTGGTGGAATTATCACCGCCGCCCATGGGCAACCGCAACATCCGGGGAATTACGAGTGCGTTGCTGGCCTTCACGGAAAGTGGGAAAGGAGAAGATGGGCCATCAGCGCTCTCACTCACCGAACGAAGCAACAGCAATAGTTGCTGTTATTTCACGCCGGTATTTTATGAGAGGGTGGTATTTCACCGGACGACCCTGCAATACAGCATGGCCCTACAGTACCTTGTAATTGAGTTTAAATTGATTTGATTTCGACTGTGATTAATTCCGCGCGTACGAAGTGGCACGAAAAGCGAGTGACTAATTCCATACATACTTAATCGCGACCAAAAGCTATTAAAGTAAGCTATAAATAATTAAAGACTTTTTGGTGGGAACGCGAGAAGTGAGGTTGTCATTTTAATTAGATTTCCTATTTTTTACATTTTTGGGAGCTTCAAAGTACAAAAGTGTATAAAGTATAAAAGTGTATTATAGTATTTTGTGTTTTAAAGTTCTGTACAAGTGAAAAGAATGGAGTAGGTCTAAATAAACATGTGTAGCTCAAATTCTCACGCTTTTCCAAGAAGTCCTATAAAACTTCAGTAAAGTTTACTATCACTTTATTGGAGGAGATTTACGATAACGATTCTACTTATTAATACAATACGTGACATTGGCTAATGCGTTAATCTGTGCGCCATGCCATGAAGAAAAAATAAAGTAGTGTGAAGCGGAGTGGAGAGTGGACAGTGGAGAGTGGACAGTGGACAGTGGAGCGTGGCCAGTGGAGAGTGGAGGGTGGAGAGCGGACTCACGGCCGTCGGGGTGCTCCTCGGTGAGGTCGGCGCGGTCGGCGCGCTCGCCGCGCTCGGCGCGCAGCGCACGCTCGAGGATGGAGCGCGCGCGCCGCTGCTCGGCCGCGCGCAGCAGCTGCGCGCCGCCGCCGCCCGCCGCGCGGCTCAGCGACAGCGTCGTCAGCACGCACTCCATGTCTGCCGCATCATACCACATACCATACCGTACAGGTACATGTCGCATACCGTACGTATCACTACTAATACTAGTACGTCCTTTAGGAGGGACGGTCAAGGGATCTTAGCCCCTACAACCGACGTCTTCAGTAATAAATAAATCAATTCTTCATATTATAGAATATATCTAAAACGGGAAATTTAACGCGATTACCTTTTTATTATTGATTATGGCTTGACTTGAGTTGCATCGGCCGTGATCTCAAGCAACAAGCAGTTTGCTTGAGACCACGGCCGATGCAACTCGGTCGAAACGTCAAGCCAGAATAAAAAGGTAATCGTGTTAAATTTCCTGTTTTAGATATATACTCAAAAATCTTAAGAGTCACACTGGATTTTACAATATGTACTAACATTTTTTGAAGACAGGAGAGCTTGGTTGTTACTAGTTAATAATAAGTTAGACAAAAAGAATATGTGACGTCACACAGTTTTTTTCTTGTCTTACGTATGTTTTAATACATCTTAATAATGTCACAAGTATGGTTCTAATATTGTTAATTATAATAATGGTCTCAAACATAGACCAGTAAGTCCTAGACGGTGTTGATCGATGTTAGTGAAGCATCAATATTGACAGTGATGTCACTATCAATCCTCAATAATTGATATTTAATAAACATCACAATGAAAACATGAAGATTTTAAATATCATAATCTTTGACGATATTATGGAAAAATAAACAGAACCTATTACTTTAATCATAAACATAACATATCTTCACGCTGTATCCCTAACGGGGTAGTCAGAGAGGGCGGAGCGCCAGAAGTCGCGGTGCTTACACACCTCTTTCGCTTCCTCAAATCTCATCATTCTCCTCACACATTATTTTGTTCATATGACATTATATTCCAAAGAAATATCAGAAAATAGAATAATATTTTTTAAGACTGTTATTCAATATCTTGGAATTTCAAATTGTATTAGAATACCTGTGGAATGTAAAAATATCGACGTCTCTTACCAACTCTACTAGGCATTGATGTATCGATAATTCGAAAGTGCTAACATCGATGTTCCGCTAACATATACCAATATGAGGGCATCTGCAACTACCCATAGTTAAGTAATATACAAATATGTCAAATGGCGACTACGACCCAGGTCTACACTCTCAAATATTCAACATCTGACCAACCAGATCACAGCACACTGGGGTTACCGGTCTGTGACCGCAGAGCATACATATCTTCACGATGCACCACAACGGGATAGTCAGAGAGGACGGAGCGCCAAGCGTTGCGGTCCTTACATACTCCTTTCGCTGCCTCAAAATCATGATTCTCCTTAGACGAAAACATTTTCGTCTAGGTATGCGAGTGCTTTTGCCATTTCCGTTGGCACTCTAGCTATTTGATCTTCATAAGTTAGCCTTGGTCTTCCTTGGCTTTTTTTACCACTCGCTTTCGCTCTGTAGATTTTCTTCGTCAGTCTTTAATCACTAATTCTTTCTATGGGGCCGAACCATTTTAGTACTCCTTTCTTCATTTTTACAATAATCCTGTCATACTGCGTATCTCTTCATAGCTTATCCTATCCGCAAGGGTGACACCGCACATATCCTAAAAAATCGCATTTCTACTGCATTTATCACACTTTCACTCGATTTCCCTACCCTACAATAAATTCGGAACCAACACCGCATTGTGGATGGCTATTTTGCTGTGTTAGATGCATGTGTGCTGTATCACACTACTCACTAACAGAGCACCTTATTGCCAGCTACTACCCGTCTCTCCTCATCCAACTCACATCTTCCATCCCTCGAAAACACATTCCCCAAATACACAATTCCATTCACTTGTTCTAGACATTTTCAATGTACCTAAATCTCAGATTTCGCCTGTACCGCTTCCCTTCCAAACACCAGAAACTTAGTTTTGTTCACATTCAATCCTTTCACTTCAAATTCTTCTGTCTGCAATTCTGCTTCACATGGTGCTATAAGCACAGCATTGTCAGCGTACTATAAGTAGTTTACCACTGTATCATCACATATCATACCACTCATACTACCTTTCAATGTCTGGAGGCAACTGTCCACTCATACTACCTTTTAATGTCTGGAGGCAACTGTCCAAATACAGCACGAAATGCCAGGAGGCAGACATCACGCAGCCCTGTCTGACGCCTGAACAAAGTTCGAATTAGGGCGACATGTCACCATATATCCTTACACAGGCTTTGTGGCCTCGATATAATGACCTCACAGCCTGCACTAAGGGATCCTCGACGCCATATTCAGGCGGCAGAAGACTCCAGTTTCTTTCGTATTACTCTATCGAATGCTTTTTCAAGATCCACGAAAGCACAGAAAAGTTTCTGACCTATGGCCAGAAACTTCCCCACGATAACGCGAAGTGAGAAAATCTGATCCATACAATCCCTACCGTTCCTAAAACCACCTTGCGCCTCCCACAAACATATTTCAGAAACACCTTTCTTATCTTACAATATTTACTAACAAATAGGTCAGCCATTGCCGAGCACTTGCTGGAGTCAGGACCCAATCACTGGATTGAATTGCATCAGCCACAGGTCCTTTCCAATGATCGACACTATTATTCCAGAATAGCACGTGAGGCGGTTGAAATCAAGAAATACCATAATTTCAACCGGGAAGATGGATACCGCTTATCAACATCATGGAATGCTGTCATCAGTGAGTGTCCGGAGCCGGAAAACCGGACGTCGCCAGTGTGTAGATGTCGTTAGTGTGGTGTGTCGAAGTACCGACAGTGACAATAACAAAAATTAAGAAATGCGTGGAATGAGTGTGGGTAGTTGCAAAAAACCGCACGCTACGAAGACGTCATTCATCCTCAGCAGTCTGCCCGTGACCACGATCGGTGCAATCCGGTCGAAACGTCGGGATAAAATAGGTAACTAGCCTTAAAGTATAAACGCGACATAGACCCGTTAGTAAATATTGTAAGATGTGTACAAGTCGTGAAAGTTTAAAAACACCTTTCATATGTTCAGTCAATACCTTGGTATTGACTTTACTTGCTAAGTTGGCCCCAGAGCAGGGTTTCTCAAAAGCGCTATTATTTTGTTCCTATGATACATTTCAAAGAAATACCAGTAAATAGAATATAGCATTTTTAAGAATTTGTTACCCCATATCTTAGAATTTGAAATTGTATTAGAACACCTGTGGAATGTAAAAATATCAATGTTTCTTACCTACATAACCCTATTTTTTCCAGACAACTACGAAGCCAGACAATACAGGCACAGATTAATTAGTTACTAGTGTAAAATAGCGCACAAGATAAATTGAGTCGACTTTAGGAACAATTTTGCTCAATTTCAATCTTAATCTGATTCAGCATAAAATCGATTGTTGCAATTCATTTTTATCATTGCTGGGTGTGAAAACTCATTCACTGATTAGTCTGAAATTTCGAGAATATTCTTTCTAACTTGCTGCACAAGAATCAATTCCAGACATTTTTTATAAAATACATATTCTGCAGCCATATCGCAAATCTCGTCACGAACTCCCTCGATCGACAAGAGAATTAGGATTCGTGTATCCTACTTAAAGAATTTTGCCCTAGAGCATTCAAATTTTATGACAACATTTAATTTCTCTTGGGGCAACATTTCGCCCACCCTATCTCCCTCCCTATCGTGTCGGTGTGAGTCAATAGATAGTCAATACAATGACCATTTCTCTGATTCTATGATACACATTTGAATTACTTACATCATATTAAATACTTACAATAAAAATTATAAAAGCCTATGAAAAGCCGAAATAAAAATATAGTCAATTTTTAATCAACCAGATTGGTTTTAGAGGGTTATGGAAAAATTATCTTGAGTTCCAAAGACGATCCAAAATTAATGTGTTGATTAATGCATGAATAAAAAATAGTAGAATGAACAATGCATAATAGATCGCTACATCGCAAAGTAGATCGTTACCTAGTTAAAGCAATAAATCACTAGTAAATGTAGCATTCCATCAATCTGATCGTTGTCACGAATGAACCACTTGAAACCAATTTTCCCTTCATACTTCTCCGGGCTTAGGACCGGCAAAATTACCTTTCCATACAAAAAATAATTAAGCAATTTAGACACGATTATAAATTATTAAAACAATGAAATCCATAAAAAATAAGTAGCGAAACATAACTTCGGCGTATTTAAAAAATTGGAATCAACTACACATTTACAACAATTAAAACTAAACAATCACCTTTTTACAATTCACTGAAACACATAACAATTTTACGAATATATACATCACAAAACAATAAATTCATCATTTAATAATATAGAGGATAGGTAAAACTGTTCAGAGTACTAATCTCGGTATTAGATATATTATCATAATGTTTTTTGTAATTCTTTTGAAATAAACTGAAACAAAAAATATTATTCATTGTTGGGATTACTTTGGAACTCAATACATTTTTTTAAAATTTCTTTTTCATTCAGATTAAATATTCTTTTACATATCTAGTTGCATTTTATGCACAGGATACCCCAAACGTATCTGGATGATGAAACATTGACCCTTAATGTAAAGCTTGTCTTAATGTATAGTTTTTATAAAATACTATTATTAAACAATATTTTTAAAATGCCTTGAAAGGGGTTTGAAGATTTTTGTTTGGAGCTTGGCCTACTCAACGGCAGCCATTTTCTTTTTTTTTAAATATAGTAGGTAACGATATAACTATGATAAAACCTACATAAATTGATTGGGAACACTTAAACAAACAAATCATTACTACTGTTGCTTATAGCCTAGTATCACGTTATAGAGTTATTTGCAAGAAAAGATCGATGTATGAAAATTTCAATAACCATGAAAATATTACTCATAAAATGTTTTAACGCATTATATTGTATTCAAATCTCCTATATAGATTAAACTTTTTAAAATCCTAAAATACTAATAGTATGGCCAAAATCCCAAATAGTTCCAAACTTTTTATTATTTATTACAGCATTATTCTAAATGGTATAACAGGTACATATTTTATTAAACTTATTACGCTGAAGAGATAACAGACAGTATATATAAAAAATTCGATAAGTATTGGCAGTTCATATTAATCTGGGCTGGCAGTACTTTATGTTGTACTTTTAAGAGTCAAACATAACAATTTTAATTTAATTTATCCTGGCACATTTTTTCATAATTATTGAAGTTCTCATACATTGATCTTTTCCTGCAAATAACTCTGTGACGTGACGTTTTAGAACATAGCAACCGTAGTAATTACTACTCGATATAATAATATGTAGGTTACATCGTGTGCCGTAATTTTCGAAAAAAATCAAATGGCGGCTGTTCGGTCGGTATACCGAAATCTTCGAACTCCTTTGTTATCATCTTCATAATCAAAAAATCAAAAAATGACGTTGAGAAAATTTTTTTCATTTCATCGCCTTGCGATAATGCGATAATAATGAGGGAACACATTCTTATATTACAAATATTGTATCGTGATCAAAAAGGTCAAACGAAAATATTTTAAGAATATTATTACTAGCTGATTGGTGGACCTGGGCGGCCCGTCGCCGCGCGACAGTGAAAAAAAAAAAGAAAAAAAATATGATATAGATTTTTATAATTTACTGGCCAGTGTGATTTTTATTTTACATTATAAATAGTAATATGTGGCCATTATGTACCTGTGACGTCATAGAAATCCGGTTTGTAGGTCTCGCCAGACGGGTCGGCGGTCTTGTCCTGCGACAGCCAACGTATCTTGATCTTGCGAGTGGTGCGATACACATTTTGCATTGCTTGGCAGACATAGAATCCCCCCTCGGCGTTGCGTACAGCCAAGTATTCATTCCTAGGCAAAAATAAAACATAATTTATACAATATTTTTTTCCTGTTGAATAATGAGTGACATGTTACTGATGAATATACACATTTCTCATAGGAGGTGAACAGGGCATCAAGATGCAACGCAACACAAGAACACTTTGTTGGTGTTATTGTTTTTAATAACAATTATTTATATTTGACCAATGTAAAGTTCTACTGCATCACAGCTAACTGTACATTGTTCTTACCTAACTCTTCAAAATTTGGAAAAATAACTAGTCGAAATAATAAGGGTACAGTCTCTTATGCGTTAGCATTGCTTTTTTACTTCATTCATTCGCTCGATAACAGACCTTGTGAAGCTATGTTTTGTGTACTATTTAACTTAGTGTTAGTAAATTAAGAAATCACTTAACCATCATAATGTCACGATTACATGACCTACCGCCTTGTCATGTGCCTGATATGCTTTTTTAGAATTGCGTCGCACAACTAAAACTGTGGTCATGAGGACCTTTGTGTGCTTACAGGAGGTCAGAGGCCATTTCGAAAATTTAATCAACTAGATTTCCTTATTTTTATTCACAGAGTAAAATAGATAATGATATTGTGTGTATCGATTATTTGTTTTAATTCATTCGCATCATTATCAATTTAAGCCTTTACTGCTGCAAATAAGACTTTTTAATTTACTTTCACTTCTCCCTTTTTATAGACTTTTACTCAGAATCATTAAGAGTTGGTAACAATAATCTATAAATTTGTAGCTGTTATGCAGTAAATTAATAATTAATAAAAAAATCATGTTAGTGGGACATTTTATCAACATAGCCGTTAGGATTTCTTTTAGGGTAAAATTTCTTCATCCCCGATTTCCTTAAAATGTCATGAAATTTTAAATGAGCGTATAAATTAAGCAATCATGTACCTCAAGCTTTTAGAAACAATAAAAAAAATTTAAATCGAGACAATAACTTCGGAGATATAGCAAAAAATATGTAACAAGGTCACAAATGCAATTAAAAAATTAAAAATTCAATATCGTGAAAACTATTAAAGATGTTTTTGTCGATAATTTTTCATAAATAATAATCAGAACAATTCGGCCGGTCACATGCCCACGGGCGACACTGTAATACATTTAATGAAAATAATTTTATTTTTTTTCAATCACGTGAAAACTGCTTAACGTATCGTTATGGGACTATCGACGCGGAATCGTTTGTAGATTGATTTAGGATATTCATTTCTTGAATTCCATAGGATACTTCACCATTTTTCAAACAAAAATCTACTATTAGATATAAATTCAGTGAAGCGGGCGGGTAATGGGTAGTAATATTATAAATGCGAAAGTGCCTCTGTCTGTTTATATGTTAGGCTGAAATGCTGGACCATTTTTTTATGAAATTAAAATGAATTGAAATGAAAATAGATTAAGGTCTGCGGACGGACATAGGCTACTTTTTAGGCCGAGGCAGACGAAGTCGTAGGCAACAGCTTGTAGGCAACGTATACGTACAAAGTTGCATAATTTGTGGTAGAAATAGAATTTCCACTGAAAAGGAAGCAAAGAAAATAATAATTGTAATAGAAATTTACTTAGTAGGTATGTGTATAATTTATGCAGTAAGTGACTTACTTGTAGAATACAATAAGTTTGTCGTCATTTTGCTTTGTCGGTGTGTTTCTTCCTGCGGACGCCGATAATTTGGTCGCCATTGCGATTTCAGGTGTTGGAGACTGGTACAGTTGTACCTGTAATACAATAATAAACTTATAAGACTATAGAAGATAAGAGCACAAATTAGAGAAAGAAAAAACTAAAATTTACTATCAGGTTGTATGATGATACATCCGCAAACAATATACCTGGTAATGAATTTGATCTAGTTCCATTTGATCTAGTTCGTATATTTTTTTTATTTAATTAATATTTATTTTATACTCTATAGACTTCTGATTTTAATTCTAATGATTTAAATAAGCACTCGCATACCTAGGCGAAAATGTGTAAGGATAATGATAAGATTTGAAGAGGCGAAAGAAGTAAGGACCGCGATAATTGACGCTCTGTCCTCTCTGACTAGTCCTTTAGGGGTACAGTGTGACGATATGTATATATATCGATATTTTAGACTCAATTAAAATATTATATTTTTACAGCAGAATTTACCTAGCCATGCACAATATTTAAAATCATTTCATGAATATAATGTAGTATAAATTGTCACAGATAACACAAACTTTATATTGTGGTTTATTAAAAACATTAATTTTCAAATACATTACAATTAGCTCTTATTACATATTATATGCAGTAACTTTGCATTTTATTTGACCTTTGTACTGTAATGCAGTAAATGAATCATGAATGTTGTCAACTTGTCACTACGTAATTAAAAAAGTGTAAGCTGTTACATAGACTTAAATAAAATATCATCACAGATTATACAATTAGGTAAATCTTAAAGTATCTAAGCATTTCTTGAATGCGTAACATCGAAATATTATTTTTAACTCACAACGTGCATTATCTGTGTTTGTACGTCCCAACATAGTTTTTGAGCAGATGGACTAATTTACGTGTGGTTTATATAGAAACTGCAGTTTTCTCGAAATGTTCTTAGCTATGTTTGGTACAAATCGGTTCAGGTTCATATTATATTTTGTGTCCTACACCAAAAAAATATAATAAGTTAATAATAGATTAATAATAATAAATAAGTTAATAGTAGTAGATATTAAGTTTTCAATTATATTTAATGACCTTGATGATTATTTTGGTTGCCTTTATAATACAAGTAAAAGTGATGTGATTACTCGTTCAAGAATCGAAATTACGTTGATGTGTGAAAGCAATGTTTTTAATATTGATTGTGTAATTGAATTGGATTTAATTAATATATGGGCATGGATTCCGGGGACCCCATCACGTCGGGGGCTTTGGGCTAGTGCCCCACGTGCTCATAGAGCATAGACGGAACAGCAGGACGCAAACTATACTTTCGTTTGTTGAATAATATTTGGTAATTTATACTGATTATTAGTTGCAGCAATGCTTACCGCAGGGTGTAATTGGTTTTTAACCGACTTCAAAAAAAGGAGGAGGTTCTATGTTCGTCTGTACATATGTTTTTTTTTATGTATGTTCATCGATAACTTCGTCAATTGTTGACCGCTTCGAAATTTTTTGTTTTGTTTGAAAGAGTATACTTCCAGTGGTCCCATTTAAATGACTACGAAGATACACCAAATAATGCGACCTAGTTTATAACCTTTATCTACATTGATGACTCTCTATATAAATAAAGTAACTGTATATCGTTGCGCTCCGGAAATAGACAGAAGTTAATTGTAGACCTGCCCTAGTTATTTAGGTCAAGGTCACTCAAAAGGGAGAAATAAAAAAAATGTAATAAAAAATTTTAAACCGCCTTCAAAAAAAAACTATCCTTTTCTAATCAAAACTCAAGTCCAATAAATATTCCTTTATAAGTACGATACACATACCTATATAACTAAATTTGACAGTTATTGAAGTTGGTGCCCAATAAATGTCCAGACATTTTATAAGAGACAACAGAAACAACAGAAAATTTATTAGTTTGGTAGGCTTGGCACGGACTTTAGTAACTGACAAATTTAATTATATGTGTATCGTACTTATAAAGTTATTGTTATTATACTATCCGGTATAAAAACCTGGCGCCGTTTAAAAATGTGTTTGTAATTAATACCGGTTTAATTATAAAAAAAAACACATTTTTACACGACGCAACAGCGTGGTGTTAGTGGGACAAGTGCCCTGCTCTTTCACAATTGCTGTAGTAGGAATGTAGGTAAATATAATTAAGTAAAATTGCTTAGCAACAGCAATTGAATGTGTGCTACGATTTTTACACTAATTGATAAAACCAAATTGATTACTTATTAACCCTTTAAAAGTTTAGAGAGTATCCCATAATCCTATATTGTATAAAGTATAGGATTATGGGATAGGAAGATAGTGCTTAGGAAGTCTCTATGTTGTTTTTTCCTATCACAAGAATTTAACGAATCGCCACACTCGGGTCTGGGACTAGAGGAAGTAATTAGTATGAAAAATATTGAGAAAGCGACAATAAGTCTGAAATGTGGAAAGGCTGTGGCAAATTATGTCATTACTGCTGAGATGATCAAGTACGGTGGTCTTAGGGTCTGGGATACATTCTGGAAAGTGTGCTAACTTTGAGGCAGAAGAGAGAGGTTCCGGAGGACTAGCGCACTGCATTCATAGTGCCTCATTCCTTGTGGAAAGGTTCTCATTTAAACTGTGCGTGCTGTAGGACCATCAGCTTGGTAAGCTTAGCAAGTAAAGTCTATACGAAGGTATTGACTGACATATGGAAGATATTTCTGAAAGATATTTGTGGGAGGCAGGAGGTGGTTTTAGGAACAGTAGGGGTTGTATGGATCAGATTTTCTCGCTCCACAATATCGTGGGGAAGTTTCTGACCATAGGTCAGAAAGTTTTCTGTGCTTTCGTGAATCTAGAAGAGGCACTCCATAGAGTAGTGCGAAAGAAATTGTGAAGTCTTCTGCCTGAATATGGCATGGAGGGCCTCTTAGTGCAGGCTGTGAGGTAATTATATCGAGACCACAGAGCATCTGTAAGGATAGATGGTGACATGTTGCCCTAGTTCGAATTCTGTCAGCCGGCAGACAGGGCTGCTTGATGTCTGCCTGGCTATTTGTGCTGTATCTGGACAGTTGCCTCCAGACATTGAAAGGTAGCATGAGTAGCATGACGTGATGGTACAGTGGTAAATTGCCTTTAGTACGCTGACAATGTTGTGCTTATAGCAACATCAGAACCAGAGTTACAGACACTAGTCACATGCATGAAACAAGAATGTGAAGTGAAAGGATTGAATGTGAACAAAACTAAGTTTCTGGTGTTTGAAAGGGAAGATGTACAGACGAAATGTGAAATATGAGTACATGGAACATGTCTAGAACACGTGAATGAAATTGTGTATACGGGAAGTGTGTTTTCTGGGGATGGAAGACGTGAGTTGAATGTGGAGACATGGGTAGCAGCTGGCAATAAAATGAATGGTGCTCTGACCGCGTTAGTGAGCAGTATGAATATATCTATCTTAGTCAAAATGTCCATCCACAATGTGGTGTTGATGCCACTTTATTGTATAGTAGTAAGGCCTGGATATGCCCGAAATCAAATGACAGTAAGATAAATGCAGTAGAAATGCAAACTAAAAATATATACTGTGTTACCCTTGTGAACAATGCAACGAAGAGGTAGGCAGTATGACAGGATTACAGGACAGTGTTATTGTAAAAATGAAAAAAAGAATGCTTAGATGGTTTGAACACATGGAAAAAATGACTGATGAAACACTGACGAAGAAAATGTACAGAGCGAAAGTAAGTAGTAGTAGAAACCAAGGAAGGCCAAGGCTGAGACAGTGTTAGCTGACGGAAATGTCAAAAGCACACGCATACCTAGGCGAAAATGTGTGAGGAGAATGAAGAAATTCGAAGAGGCGAAAGAAGTATGTAAGGACCGCGAAGCTTGGCGCTCCGTCCTCTCTGACTATTCCGTTAGGGATGCAGCGTGAAAATATGTATATATGTAAAATTACAAACATATTTTATTTTAAATTGCTTCCATATTGTTTTAGGAAAGAAAGAAAGATGAAATGTGCAACTGCTTACTTTCCCATACTGGTCAATTGGTCAAGGGATAATACATAGGGCTTAGAAATTGGAATAACCACCGGTCACCATCTGCTTGCATTTTGCAATCTATAAGGTGCTTAAGAATAATTAATCGAAACTAGAGCTTCTGCTCTGCGCCCATTCATACCCCATTCAAATGTGAGTGTGCTAGCTTATGAACCAGTTATTTTCATTTATATTAAAAAAACATTAAAAAACCCAACTGGCATTTTGAAGAGTATGTTTAGATTCGATTAATCTACACAGAAAATTTAGAGACATAGATCAGTCCCTTTAATCCGAAAAATGTAAATCTCTGTTTTAAAAGACCTTACTTTCATACTTTTATCTGTAAAAAATGTTACCCAAACGTATAATGCAACTGGCAAAATGAAGTCAACGGAATGAAGAATTAGGTTACCAAATGTTACATTCATACGTTTTGTAATCACTTAGAAAGATTGAGATGTCTACCGTCGAAATTTCCAATTCGTCATCTTAAGCAAATACTTTCAAGCTCGAAGTAGTGTTAACTGTTGCAATTATGAATCCGTACGATTCCCCTCGAAATTTAAGTCTAAATCATAAAATAGGTAATAGAAATGAAAAATTAGTCTGCAACAGAATAGTTAAAAATGTAAATAGGTCAATGATGAGATTTGAGGAAGCAAAAGAAGTATATAAGAACCGCGACGCTTAGCGCTCTGTCCTCTCTGACTACCCCGTTAGGGATACAGCGTGAGGATATGTATGTATATATGTATGTATGTAATGTATGTAAATAGGTTATTATAAGTATGTATGCTATGTGGTGTTGTAGGCATTGTAAAAACTATCCTTATTACAAAACTTTCCTGCAAATACGTAACGAAAGATTACAGTAAAAAAATTTTTGTACTTTAACTTTCATGGTTTATAACATAGTAGCTTTGTTTGGAAAAAAATATATGGAAAATTTTGACATGATTGGTACTGAAGACATAAAATAACAAAGTATTACGGACTCAATAAATAACAGAAAAACATTGTATTAGAATATAATACTGAAATACATTGTGATATCAATCTGTTTTGATGATGTAATATTTATTGACATTTGATTTAGTCATCACATTCTTATAATAGGTATACATATGTACATAATGTAAAGTGAACACAGTTATAGATACACATACATTATCTTCACACTATGTCCCTAGCGGGGTAGTCAAGGTTATGTTATGTATAGGGTTATGTATTTAATGCGTATGTAGTTATACTGACTGATGAAACAATGACCAAGAAAATGTACAGAGCGAAAGTGAGTAGCAGTAGAAACCAAGGAAGACCAAGGCTGAGTCAGTGTGTTAGCTGATGGAAAGTGTGATATAGAATAGTATCAACATTAAGTAATATTATAAAAATTTGGTACATATATGTATATTATTAGTTTACATTTAAATTGAAGTCAGAAAGTACCTACCTTAAAAACAATTTACTTTCTATAATTTCGTCCAATAAGTGTCAAAAACTTTGAAGTTAAATAGTGGTTAAGCATAGATATTTTTTTACATAATATGTTTGTTTGATATAGGTGTGTAAAAAATGGTCAACGAATTCGGAAAGTAAATGGTATAAGTAATACTTTGTTATTGTATAGTTTTGAGCTCGGATTGTAGTAGTGTATTTGATATGTTGAATTTTTTTTCAGTGTGGTTCTAGTTGATGGAAATAACTTTGGAATATGTTTAAGTTTAATTTAATTTAATCTTTTTTACATGACTATGGTGATAAAAAAGTAGGGCTATAATTGTAGCAATGTATGTATACCATATTATGTTCATATATTTCTTCAGGAAGCTAAAAACTGCTCCATCAGTATTAATACAAAAAATTTTGCGTATGTAACAAGATTGTTTTTTTTTTAAAAATCAAAATGATGTGAAGGGGTATCAAATTCAAATGTAAAAAGGAACAAAACTAAAACCTGACTATGGATAATAAAAACTTGCAAATAGAATAATTATAATTCCTTGAATTTATTGCAGAGCAGGGAGGTCATAGCCATGAGAAAATAGGGTAAATATAACAGACCTCTAAGTCAATTATAATTACTAGAGGTGTAATGGTGTGACAGTAAATATAAAATAGAAGCTTAGGACATACATTCTGTAGACTCAAAACAGCTCATAGCTCCTCAAGACTCGTTCATTCATTCATTCATTCATTACTTGTTGACAAAATTTTAAAATTCTTTGGCAACAATCTCTACTCTGTGCTACTGTTTGACTACAAAATGTCAGGCCTTTTTGGCGGAAACGGAAGAAGAGAGGTAAACATTTTGTTTAAATTTTCTATTTTTTACATTTTTGGGAGTTTTAAAGTACAAGTGATAGTATATTGTTTTTAAGTTCTGTATAAGTGAAAAGAATAGAGTAGGTCTAAATAAACATGTGTAGCTGAAGTTCTCACACTCTTCCAAGAAATCCTTTATAATTTCAGTAAGTCACTTTACTGGAGAAGTTTTAGGATAAGAAAAAACGAATATACTTCTGATTCTACTTATTAATACGTGACATTGGCAAATGTGTTACAAATACACATAAACTTTAACTATGCCAAATCTCGTATTCCTCTGTGTGTGTGATATGCTTAAAAGGAAGTAAAAAGTTTTCTTTTCACATATTAACTTTAATCTTACAAATTTAAATTTAAATGATAAAACTGTAGTCAGGCTAGATTATACAAAAATTGATAATTATAATTACGAAAGAAAAATAGTATACAAACCTTAGTTCTGTTTCGTTTAGTTCTTGCGTCTGGTGTAGATTCCCCTTCAGCAGACTTTTTAGCTGCACTCGGACCATCGGTTTTACTTGGTGATGCTTGTCTCCTTTTTCTCATAGGCGGAGTGACCGTAGCAAGCTTCAAGGTGGATTTTGGGGTCACCTTGATTTCTGTTTTTACAGGTAGCTTAGTTTCTATCTTCTTATCCTCAACTTTCTCTTCGGGTTTTTCTGGTTTCTCATTTTGCTCACTATGTTGAGCTTCGCTTTTGTTTTTATCATCTTCTTTCTTTTCATCCACTGCATTCGGAACAGGTTTATCAATTTTGGGTTCTTCTTTCTTCTCTTCGATCTTAACCAGACCATCAGTTTTAGCACTCTCAGTTGTCGAAGGCTCTTGTACTGTAGCTGCTTTATCTTGGCATTGACTGCTATTTGCAGATTCTGGTGCAGGCTTGCTATCACTCTGTGTAGGAGCAACATCGGCTGCAGGTGAAGGTTTCAATTCCATAGGCTTAGTTGGAGATTTTTCATGAGGTTCATTAGCTATAGCCACTTTAGGTTGTGCTGGTCCATCAGCTTGAGTAACAGGATTTAGAGTATCAGTTTTTTGTGGAGTGTTTGGAGCGCTAACAGGTTTTTCAGGTGGCTTCGGTGTACTTGGTGATGTTTTAGCAATGTCTTGTTTTTCTTTATGAGATTCAGGGTTCTGAGGTTTCAATGAAGAAGGAGCATTTGACCCTGTCTTTGGGGAATCAATAGTACCATTTGCCTGCCCGGGAGAGTCAGGCTCTTTTTTCTCAGGTGTACGTGTAAGAGCAAGGGGTTGAGAGGTATTAGCTTTGTCTTGCACTAGACTAAGAGGAGCACTTGTACTAGCACTTTTGTTTGGGCTAGCAGCTGTATTGGCAGGAGTCACTGAATTCTGAGAGACGTGAGAGAGATTACCATGGTGACTCATATTTTGAGCCATTTGCGCCATGTTGGCGGACACTGGTGCCATGGACGGCACTGCGTGGGGTGGAAGTTGGGGCACGTTTGGCACGTGATGCGTGAGGTTTTGACCGACGAAGCTGTTGGGCGCGTGGTGGAGAGAGTTCTGTGCCCCCTGCGGGTGCCCCACGTTGTGATTCACGTTCGCCACGTTCCCCTTCGCGGGGCTCGCTTGTCCGCTCGGCTGCTGCGGCAGCACCGGCTTTAAAGCGGAATTCATATTAAAGGAGTCGTTTACAATTTCCCGCCGACGCGTACACAAGCTGAAACATAATGTTATTAGATTTACGATGCTGTTATTGTAGCAGGTTAACAAACTACGAAGTCTTTGACCCACAACAATAATTCATACATAATACCTAGATAATACCACTATATAGGATATAGGTAACTATAGGTAGCTATTATAGGCAAGTACGCGCGAACGCGGAGACAGGTTGGTTGCTTTCTTCGTAATATTTCTAAAAGATGCGATGTTAATTTGTGCGATTAAATGTAAATAAGTTACCACTAAGTGTTTCGTTGACAAAGACCCATGAAACAGGAGAAGTATGAGATGGTTGTCGTGAAGATAGCCGCAAAAAATAATATGCGTTGCTATAGCTAAGAAACTTCTGCAAGATTATGACCTGTCGATAACAGCTTTTGGAATAACACTCCCGTTATGTCACTAGCAGCAAACACTTAAATTTGCACGTAACAATACACTTTTATCATAATTTAAGAGTTAGCTTTAAGATTTACCATTCACTTCACACTTGAAATAAGTAACATAGCACAGTAGTTTAGAGATGGCGTCGGCCCAACGCGCATGCGCCACCCTTTTCGTTTCTCCTCCAATGACATAAATTGAAAAGCAATTTTTAGACAAGATCTTTTTTCTCTTTCTCTCATTAGCGATTTACTAATTCTTATCTCAGTCTATAGAGAGCGTCACCAACGAATGCGTTCATATTTAAAATTTAATATGCATGTACACATTTCTAATTGATGATTATTTATTTTTTTCATATTTCAACATTGTATTTTAATTCTTATATCATGTTACATTTTTCACACGTAATATTAATATTTTTACCATTAATGAATTAAATTTTCTGAACAACAAAGTATCAATATACTCTTCACGACTAGAATATGCACATATTCACCGCCGACCACTACTGCCATCTGCCACCATAACGCATTCTGAGATTTAGCTCTTTTTTACATATTGTAGTACGTTACATAATTCTTAGTCTATGTACTATGTACATAAAAAAGTAGCTATGTGACGCGAGCATACTATAATTTTTGAAATAGTTTATAGGTAAATATACAAATTGAACTGCTAGACATATTTCTTGTACGCTAATTTAAAAATTTTGTTCATATTTCAATATTTTAAAAAAAAATTATGACACTAGGAGGCGCTTCTACCTTAGTTAGTAGTTAGCTAGTGCAAAGATATCCAAGGAACTTTCTATTTCTACATTGTAAATATCAGAATAACATTTTTGCTCTTTATTCTTTACATTAGGTACTACATATTATTTTTATAGTGACAAGTTGTTGTCCAGTAATTTTTTTTTAATATCAAGCTTTTTAATTATAATAATTAATTAATAAATATCTAAATATTTCTTTAGTTTAATAATTATACATTTCAGAATGTAAAAAAAAAATATTCCAGGAGCTCGTTTTTTAAATTACTGTACGGCATACTATAATTTTTAGGCCTGCGCTATTACGGCAGGCTCTGGTCATATCCTGATCACATAATTTTGTTCTCAATACTGCCATCGACGATAATGTCCACGGTATGGCGTTTCTTCATACAACTGATCAGGTAGTTCTCGTTTTTACATCATGTTAGGTACCAGTAATTAGAGACGTAAAACGATATGACGTAAAACGAGTCACATTTTTTCATACATTTACATGTAAAAAAATTTGTTAGGTTCTTTTAAGTGAAAAAGTACAAGATTTTCAAAATATCAATAATTAATTTATTAAGAAAATGACGTATCCAGTAAAGTGATAGCAGGCTTTACTGAAGTTAAAAAATGACTTCTTGGAAGAGCGCGAAAACTTCAGCTACACATGTTTATTTAGATCTCCTCCATTTTTTTCACTTACACAGAACTTTAAAACACAATATACTATCACTGTTGTACTTTAAAACTCCTAAAAATGTAAAAAATAGAAAATCTAAATAAAATTACAACCTCACTTCTCTCGTTCCCGCCAAAAAGTCCTAATTTCGATGTTAATCAACCGTCAATTGTGACGTAAAGCCTGAGTGATAAGTTGGCATATAGCGAATCATAGAGATGTTAAAACAAGGAATAGTGTCAAAATGTTGACTGACGTAAAAAGAAACGCCATAAAACGAGGACTGCCTGTACACATTTTGGTTTCCTCGTGGATATTAATCGTGGCGATAAGTACGTTCAACGATAAAATATGAAAACGCCCACTATAACCAACCTAGGCAAAAGTACTCTAAACTTTTTGGCGGGAATGGAAGATACGAGTTTATCATTCCATCTAGATTTTCCATTTTTTTTATTTTTGGGAGTTTTAAAGTACAAAAGTGATGGTATATTATGTTTGAAAGTTCTGTATAAGTGAAAAGAATGGAGTAAATCTGAATAAACAAGTGTAGCTGAAGTTCTCGCGCTCTTCCAAGAAGTCCTTTATAACTTCAGTAAAGCCTATTATCACTTTACTGGAGAAGTTCTACAATAAGACGAAAAAATGAATTTAATCTGAACATGCTTCATGTCGATTTTACTTATTAATGCGTGGTACTGGTACTGGTAATGGACGTACCATGAATGCGTGACATTGACAAATGCGCTTATGGCGCACAGATGTGCGCCATGCCATGAAGAAAGGAAATAAAAGAGTGCTCTCGTGGTAACATAGGACTGAGCACTTGGGGCTGCAATGCGAGCCGAGCAAGATGTTCACTACGGAGGCCTTTGTCACTGTCTAACTAGGTGACCATATTACATTTATTGCATTGGAACTATCTACGCATTTATTTAAAGATATCGCCTTTCACACGTCACGAATTGTTGAGTTTATGTAAGCCTGTTAGTCTGTTATAGCTGTCTGTTATAACTACTATTATGTATTACAAAAAGAGGTACCTATAACAGAAAGGCATGAGAATACACATATTTCGTCGCTATCGGTATGCTCTATGTTTGAAGACCGTTAAGTTGTTACATTTGACAGACATAAGAACCAAACAAATCTTAGTTCGTTAGTACTTTTAAGTTTTTTAATTATTTTTCAACGTTTCAACTGAAAAATAAATGTAACTTTTTTGTTAGATAGAGAGCAAAGGCTGATTTGACAAACATAGTTTGTCGAAGCGAGAAAAACTGTAATGTCCACATCAACACAATATCTCTTAGTAGCAGATCTGTGGAAATATCAAAAAATATTTTTATTTAAAACTAGCTACAATATTGTAAATGACACGATCTCTTTAATTCTCGATTATAGTCTGTTCGTTCTTTCTCTTTCTTTCGATTTGTTTCGTTTCATTCGTATTTTTTCTTTCGTATTACGTCTTTTTCTTTCATATTACGTCAATGTTATATTTTACTTATTTATTATTGCTCAATGCTGATTTTACGTTAGTAACTAATTCATTTGTGGTTATACTATGTGGTGTTCTCATCTTTTCATGTTTCCATACATGCAAGTAAATGAATTATCTACATAACCAAATTATGAACTAACCCATAGCTCGTTTTTCGTGATATTTTGTAAATAAAAGACAATTTAAATGAAACAAACTGTTACCTTTGAATTAAATGTTATTACAATAGCTTTTAGCAATTGTCGAGAATCAGCTGCATAAAAAGGCTACATGGAACGGAGTCTATAGATTTATAGCTATTATTTGCAGCACCGGAACAACGTCCAACCACATTTGCCTCCCTGCTTCTTTCTTCGGAAAACTGTTATTAAATAGAGACACGGAGAGTTAGATATTTTTCTTTTAGCTACATATATACAAGATGAGTGAATACATGTAAGTAAAATTGACTTTTTAATATTTACATGTTATTTACTACAGATGTACTAGCTTAGTACGTCCATGGTTTACCTATCTTATGGTCGCCCTTTTCATGCAATCCAAAACTTTAGCATTTTTTAGCTTATCCGTGAGAGGATACCACAAAAACCATACGATTCGCTTTTAGATGTTTTTATGCAACACTTTTTGACCAATGCATCCTCCCGGTCCTGACCTATGGGGCGGAAACGTGGACACTGACAAAAGGCCTCGTCCACAAACTCCAAGTTGCCTAGCGAACTTTGGAAAGGGCTATGCTCGGAGTTTCTCTAAAGGATAGAATCCGAAACGAGGATATCCAACGGAGACCTAAAGTGACCGACATAGTCTTGAGAATAAGCAAGCTAAAGTGGCAGTGGGCGGGGCACATATATGTCGCAGAGCCGATGGACGTTGGGGTAGACGGGTTCCTGAAGAGAGTGGCGGGAAGCGGATGGATGCGGAGAGCCGAGGACCTGATATGGTGGCACAATATTGGAAAGGCTTATTTCCAACAGTGGACGAACACGGGCTGACGATGATGATAATAGGCACCATATAATTATAGAGAATTATAAAACAAAATCGTTAATTAACAATGGCTAAATAACCAGCGAATTTATTTAAACGAGAAATCGACGGGGTTACGATAGTAACTGAAAAATATTACTACTGTTTCGAACAATAGTTTTCTGTTATAAATAATTATTAATAAGTTTGTACGTCTATGGGTTCAATTTAAAAATACGTGTCCAAATTATTGCAACTAATATTTTAATAAGCTTATAATTTGTCAAATTGTCTTTGGAATGGTGAAATAATCACTACCTACCAAAGATCGTCTTTTGCTCGTATGGCAAATGTTAGAAAGAGACAAATGGCATACCTTATACCTATCCCTCTCGGCTCGTTTTACATCTAACTATGTCAGTAACCTAAATTGAGTCTTAATGTAATTTCACAAGTTCCGTTTTCTCATTTATTTTTTTTGATACTCCGCAGTCCTTAGATTAGTACGTTTAGAAGTGGTAGCCTCAACTCGATAAAATTCTGTTCGTTTTTGGCGGGATCTTATGAAGAGCAGTTGGACGTTTATTTTAATTATATGCAAATTGTTTTACGGTAGTAAACTAATTAATCTGTGGTAGTGTGATGTTGAGTATTTTTTTATGGCTTAGTGCGCATCAGCAGATCCTATGAGAAAGACTGCCTCAATATATTTTTTGTCAGAAACTCTAAGAAACAATTAAAATGCATTACTTTGACATTTTAATTAAAAATGAAGAATTTATATATTTAATTTTATCACTGAAGACATGAATTGTATGGGCTAAGATCCCTTTACCTTCTCCTCCTAAAGGAGAATCGTACTACTGCTACTCTCATGCTCTGTTGCAGGGAATTTTTGGCGGCATTTCATGGGTAGCATTTAATATAATTATTTGTGAATGGTTTCTAGTAAATATTGTGATGTCAATTGACGTAGTTTTGCTTCCCAAGTATCTACGCTATTGTAATATTATGTGAAATTGTTGAAATAAGTGCTTATTTAGTATTGTGAAGTTGAGATTTTTTTAGTCGCTTAGTCCGCCGCAGCCACTGAATAAGTAATCACTACGTTATAAGAGATGGCACTCAGGAAGACGGCTTGAAGCTTTCGTATTAAAAAGACTTCTATAACCAACCTCACACAATTAATGACTATGTAATAACCGCAATACTAACATAAGCAAATGAGACAGTGATGTACAGAAACAAAGAGCGCGCTATCGATGTAATAGTGACGGAAAAGTCGATACAATTAAAAAAAAGCATCGATAATTATAAACATCTCAAATTATTTCATAGTAATTTTGAAATTAAATAAAACACACCTTTGTACGGTAATATTTATTTCAATAAGTGATATTAATTCTAGTATGTATGTATTAATATTTACAAAAACACATTTATATACATAAACATGACTGACTTTCCCATTAGGAATACAGCTTGAAGATATTATATGTCAGCGTCCAAGCAAAAAGGGTCAAGTGGTCGACATTTAGTTTCGGAGATATAGGTACACAGTTTTGTAGTGAAAAGTAACATTTCGCGATTTTAATTGATTATCAATTAATGCTCAATTATCTACAAGTTCATATAGTAAATGATTTCATATGATATTTCTAAATAGCAAATTTTATAAAAGAAAAGTTTAGTAAAAAGGTACCAGTGGTTAGCTAAATATTTGGAATAAAATACGTTTTAATACCATGTTTTGATTACACGTTCGTATTGCAAACAAGTTGGTCATAGGAATCAGGTACTGGGAGGAATTTATTTTTGTCCAAAACGTAAGTTAGATCTAAGTAAGGTTACCAGCTAGAACAATTTCTATGCTTAACTTTAGCTACCTTTTATGTAATCTGTAATGATTCATTGGTTTGTTCAAATAATAATAACAATAATCTGGTCTTGTTATTTTCTTAGTTCTTAAATAGAGTAAAAATACTTAATTTGAATTTTTTTAATTCATTATGTTGTCATATTTATTCACTTTGTACTAAACTCCGACAAGTGGACCTTTTTACTAAACTATGTATCAATCCTTTGTTTAGATTGTAATTGTTTATTCTATAATGTTACAAATATAATTATAAGTTGATTTCATGCAGAATATCATGATCTACATTAATAAATCAAATTCTAAGTAACAAACAAGTAGAAGTGTTTTTTTGTCAATCAAATTTTAATGCTTATTCTAAAAACATGCTTTTTTAGATTCAATTTTAAATGTCTATTAAAGAAATATATGGCAGTTTTTGAATATTTTTTTAATCCATATTATCAATTGACTAATCTAAATTCTGAATCTAGTCTTAATTCAATACCCCACTACTGGATCCCTTTTGCTTGGACGCCCACAAATATATGTATATACATAGATATACATATTTATGTATGTATGTGCAAAAAACTACATATATATCCTAACGTTAATATTTACAAACTTAAAACTAAACGTTATCGTAAATAATAGACTTTTTCAAAGTTACCGCTTAGAAAGGTGTCATTGCTCACGGTGCCCAGCAGACTGGCAGTATTATCTCTTTGAATATAGCCAAACTTTTTCATTAAAACCAGCATGAGCAAAATGAAGTGCACAGACGAATTTCAATTCATGTATCTTTTCGATCGGTAAATACACCAAGTCCTCTTTTCCGACTGCTTGTACTTCCAATTTAAATCTGTAAAAGAGGCATTTAGTAACAAATCGAAAGTAATTATAATCATAATCTGCCTTATCAAGGGACACCAGGAGAAAGACGTGACTTAGACGCCACCATAGCAGCATGTCTGAAGTGGAGATGTCATATTTTTGTATTATTTTATCTTAAAGCATCAATAAAGTGTACGTAAGAAAAATATCGTTAAATACATGGCCTGGCCGGGAATCAATCTCGGGCAGCCTGAGACATATCAAACTATCACTAACTATATGTATCTCATTCATCATTCTCACAATTGTCAATAATGTGCGTAGATAGTAATTAATTAATAAAAAACAAACAAAAATACCTTTTAGGTTCAATAGGCAAACGAGCTAAAAATACGCCAATTAGACGTTCTCCGTTTATTACAAATGGTACATTTATTTGATGATCGGGTACTCATATTGAGTATAAATCACACTCAGTATTTTGCAAACCTGGAATAAAATAGTGCTAATATTAAAAAAGGGTTATAAATTTACAACACAAATACCAACAAAAACAAATCCATAAAAATTTTATATACCATAGCTGAGCTCGTGGCTTCCTCAGTGGTGACTTCGCCCCTGTAGAATAAATATGAAGTAGGCAATTAGGTATTTACTTACTATGTATTTGTTAACGCACCGACGAATAAATCAGATATCATTAAACACAAGCAATACTTAAAACGATTCACTTTAATAACATATGATAGCAACAAAAACACGAAACGAAAATTTTCAAACTAAATTGAATTTGTAAATTTGTCAAATAATGACAGTTAATGCAGGCAACGTAATGAAATATATATTTTTTTAATAGTTGGCTGCATTTCACTGCAAATGCAATAAAACATTGTCAGAATGTATGAATCGCACGAATGTATGAAGTGTCTAACCACTGATTCACCGTTATTAACTTGATAGCAACAAAAACAAGACTCGAAAATTTTCAAGCTAAATTGAATTTGAAAATTTGTCAAATAATGACAGTTAATGCAGGCAACGTAATGAATTTTTTTTCTAATAGTTGGCCGCCGCAGCCACTGCCGCAGCGGATTCTATTAGAAAAACTGTCTCAATATATTTTTTTGTCGCCAGAAACTCCAAGAAACAATTAAAATGTAAACGCTGACATTTTAATAATATGAAGAATTTATTTACTACTGAAGACTGATTATATGGCCACAGAACTCTTTATCTTCCCTCCTAAGGGATAACCGTACTAAAAAAAAACTGGCAGTCTGGTGCTAGTCTTGGAGTATATTTATTCTGTGGTCTGGTCCTTGCTTTTTGTTGTGATTTTAGGTTATGCCGTTGTGAGTCCAATTTGATAGGAATAATTGTATTGTTTCGTGATCACCATTCGCTGATGGTTACTTATATTAGGCTTTGAAAGTGGTGGTTAGTGTTTTTCAATAGATATAATTTCTTTATTTGAAATAAGTTCGTAATAATAAACGCGTCGACTTTTGCAATCCGTACAAAAGAACATTATTATTGAAAGCTACTTTCAATAACATTATCACTATGGTAAGTGAATAAATATAGAATATGTAGAGTAAAATAGTAAATCCAGATTTTAGGCGTCTTTAAAAATAACATTTATGAAGAAACTTAGTTTTTGCCTACGCAGCGCCTAAGGTATCAGAAACTTCTATTATGTTTCCGACAAGATTTGTCGTAGACAAATTACAGTGCGCAGTTACAATTACTGTTATGTGCATCCTCAGAACAAATTTGGTCTGAGGGTACTTACTACTTTTAATCATTCTAGTAGTTTCTAAGAGTAATTTAAATTTAGGTATAAGCCTTTAGGTATATCTATGTTATATTTATATTAAAATTAAGTTTTTCTTTTCAATTTATGAATGAGTATACATCACATGTCCTAGGCAGTTAATAAAAAGTTGTTTATAAAATTCTATGGTTGTTTCACAAATCTAATAATCAGATACCTATTCTATCCCTTAATGACATCAACCAATTAAAACTAAAAATATCTATTCATAAGGTGTTCCCAATGCATAGTATTTTTAGAGTTCAGTTTTAATGAAGGAAATTGTAACAATCACTCAACTGGTTCTCTACATCTTTGTAATAATAAATCCATTTAATCGTAGGTGAGGACTAAGCTAAATGTATGCAGTAAGAATGCAAATCATCACAGGTTTGTTTCTGTGGTGAAGTATTAGACAATAACTGGACAAGTAGAAAAACCTACCAAGTACTTGCACATATAAAATTATGACTGTGTTTGTCTTTATTTCTTATCATTATGTATAATTTTAGGGATACAACGTGAAGATATGTATGTATGTATAATTGTTATAATGTTTTTCATAAGATATATCTTGCATATGGATGACAGGTCTTTTTCATAGTTCATCTTATGCTGTATACAAGGAAGACAAATAGAACACATATTTTATTGATATCGCTAACATAAACTTTTGTTCATTGTTCCACATCAGCTCTCTAATTCATTAAGCTCAGACCCCAACTGTAGGTTATTACCTTTTATTATAATGAAGCAAATTATTATATAAAAGTAAATTAATTAAACTATATAACTATTAAAATAATTATAGAATTCTGAGAGTTTTAAACAATTTTTACTGCTGTCTTACTACAAGACTTAATATATATAAGGGTGATATATAAAACTTTCAGAAGTGGATTAGATTGCTATGGTTCACAAGGACTAACATGTCACATTTATTAAAAATAAATGAAAAGTAAAAAAAGATATTTTTAACAAACAAGGCGTTATTAAAATAAACAAAAAAAAAAGAAACTGGTTTCATAAAACTCATAATGTTGTGTAAACCCCAAACACACAAAAAGGTTGAATATGGCTGCTCCATAGAAGTGTTATCAGCAAATCTATGATAAATAGATATGTACTATCTATAATCAGTATGTTCACATTTTTATGCAATTTTAAATTTTAAAATTCTTATGTTATGTGTGGTAGAGCCATGCTGTATTGCAGCACGAATTGGGCCGGCAAGCCCGGTGAAATACCACCCTCTCACGGAATATCGGAGTGAAATAACAGCATCTGTTGCTGTTGTGTTTCGTTCGGTGAGTGAGAGTGCCGGTAGCCCATCTGCCCCCTCCCCTCCTTAAAGGCTGATAATGCACCCGTGAACTGAATATAACTAATGCAATTCAACTTTTTTTCCAGGACATACTGACCAGGCCAGCCGAAGAATTCGGCAATGATGAAACTTTGGAACATTTGTGGGCAGAAAGAGCCATGGAACATAGTGATATTTATTTTAACGTACGTTAAAATAGTTAAAAATAATGTAGCAATAATTATTTCATTCTTTCATACTTATTTTTATTTAATTCTTTTATATTTTTTTTTTTTTTTATACTATTATTGAGTTCTTTTATTCTACTTACAAATTAATATGTATTTTATTAGTTTTATTTGATAGCCTCACTTTTGTAAAGTATAATGGAATTATTTTTTTCTTTTAGGTACTGTGTTCTGTAGACACAAGATGGTTACGGTTGACGCCACATGATGATTTAATTTACACTCATTTCAGGCAAGACTTTCCAGACTTAAAAGTGTCTTATATAAATGAAGAAGAATTAAAAAACAATACGAACAAAGCTAAATGGAGAGTGTTCTGTGATAAATTCAAAAATATTGTTGAGGATTATAGTTTCGGAACTTTAATGAGAGCTGATACAAAAGGAGATTATTCTGAACAAAATACAATGTTGGTGCCTCGAGTACAATTCTATGCTATTGAGATAGCAAGAAACAGAGAAGGTCTGAACAATGAAGTGAAGAAAAAATTTAAATGTGCATCAAAAGCCAATATGGGAAAAAATAAAACAGAAGTTGCTGTCTAGTATTAGGCCATGAAACTTGGACTGACAGCTAATGTTAAGCTTAGTACCTACTGTAATTATAAATAATTGTAACTTTTATTCATTTCGTAAATCAATGATGGTCTTGTCTTAAATGATAATATGATTTTTTTAAATATAATATGAGCAATATAAGTATTTGATGCTTTAAGCACATTGCCAGTGCCACAATGACACCATTAAGTAATAATAATGACTAAAAATTTAAGATTATAAAAAAAATGAGTGGGGTGCTCAATAACTCATTTTGTATAATATTACATTTTTAAAGGTACTGTATTGCTTTTTTATTTTAAAATCATAGTTTTATGAAGCATTGAAATAATATCAACAAAGCCAACAATAAGAACGTAGTAGCATTTTAAATCATTTTATACAAGTATGTGTAAGTAATAATAACCTGTAAGACATATACATTTACTGTATGTGTAGTGCATGTATAATAATATTGGCATTATACGTACATATCCTCACGCTGTATCCCTAACGGGGTAGTCAGAGAGGATGGGGCGCCAAGCGTCGCGGTCCTTACATCTTTCGCTTCCTCAAATCTCATTACATTTCCACCTATATATGTGTGCTTTTGACATTTCCGTCGGCTAACACTGGCTATTTGATCTTCATAAGTCAGCCTTAGTTATCCTTGGCTTCTTTTACCACTCGCTTTTGCTCTGTATATTTTCTTCGTTAAGTCTTTCATCACTTATTCTTTCCATGTGCCCGAACCATCTAAGCATTCCTTTCTTCATTTTTACAATAACATTGGCATTATAATGTTATTTATTGGTTATTTTGCACTTTCAATCTATATTTCTTTTTGATTTTATAACAGATTTTATCAGTAAGGTATGTAAAATACCTACTTACATAAATGGTAGGTATATTAAAAAGAAAATTTTTTTGTGAGCTATACTTCAATCCCTTTTAATAGAACTTTACAAGACATGTACCTACATATTGTTCACGTTCTAAATCTTTGTTTTCAATGTAACAGAAAGATCCATAATATAGTTGGGTATTAAGAAAATATAACGCTATGTAAAAGTACTAAAAGTGCCCACACACAACGATTAGTGGAAGATACGATCATTAGATCTCGAGCAGTGAATCGAATCAATGAATAGACGACAGACTCAAAAATCGTTCTACGAGTTATTTTAAATTTTACATGGGATAGATAAAAATTAGACGACTCCAAAAAGCGGTAAACCGGGCTCGGAAAACGCTAAGGTGACGGCAGTGTTCGATATTTGTATGCATAATTCCACGCTAGCTCATTATTTTATAGTTGCGTTCTTACCAATACAAATATAATGGAAACTCGGTGTCCACAATCAATTCTCTACTCGAGATCGATCGATCAATTTTTTCATTAATCGATCTCGTATCGCCATCCCTAGGAAAGTTGTTCCAAAAAATTGGTGTGTAGGGCAATAAAGTAATAATCTCTATACATATATCTACGTGCAAAGGAAGGCACAAGGTGTTTGGAAAGCAATATTAGACTAGAATGGAGTCTGTGTGCTCCTTGAGCAAAAGTTTGATAGAGAAATGTTTATTTTTGCTTGCCGCCATCACGTGTATGAACTGGTGTTGAAAAGCTTATTCGAAAAACAAATAAAACAAGTGACCATAAACCCTGGCATTCCACTCTTACGAGTTCAGAAATCATTGGGAAAAATAGTGCCTCTTAAAATAGAATGCTAAAGATAAAAGATAGAATCGTGCTTAACCATTTCAGTTTGAAAATTGCTTGAATTTTACAGCACTGAACTAACGAATATAATTGCCAGATATGACTATTGAAAGCAGTTTTCTGTAATATTTTTAGGTAGAGATACAGACAGTTTAAAATCCGACCTCGGAGCTCTGATATTAAGCTTGTATGCACCAAGCTCAATATCCATTGAGCCATCCGACTATTTATTGCCTAAAATATCATTACTCAGTTGTCAGTCTTCTCAGATTGGACTAACAACACCAAAGTAGCGCTGTTAGACGTCTGTTTATTTATTGTGATAATCTACGTCAAACCGTGACCATTACATATTAGCAGTTAAAGCACCCTACAAGGATTTGTGTATGAAAAAATAGGTAAAACTATTTCGAAAGTTGAAGGTACAGCTAGTTTGTTATAAAAATACAAGTAACAATTTCAGATGTGCAATGTGCAAGATAGGTGAAGATTTACACAAAATGAAACATCTGGATGGAATTTTAGTTTTTATTCATCTTATAATCTATATGTTCACGAGGTCTCCATGGCGGTGGCAGTTTCCTCCGTGTATTTGCCCTTATCCTTGCCAAGGGCAGCCAATCTGCCCTTAGCTCTGCGGTCTAGGATAGATTTACGATCTTTGTTCATCTTTAATTTTACAATTACACACTGAAACATAAAAAAAAAATTATATACTTCCCAGATAATTAATTTATAAAATTGAATTTTTAAATTTACAATCAGAGCCATGGAAGTGTATCACCAATGCAGTGTCCATGCCAACTTTAATCTTCAGTCTGAACATCAGCCTCATTTGGATCATAGTGACACTGCATATGAATAAAATTTCTCATCATATAAAGTCTAGGTTCCCAAACTTATTTTGTCTACTGAGTCGAGAGCTCATGCAGTCTTTGTCTAAGATGCCTCCTAGCTAAATGAAATTACAAATCACCCCCAGGGCCTCTACACAACGCCCCCATTTTTTTTCTGGGTCTCTTACCGCCCCCCTTTAGGCCTGCAGCGCCCACAGGGGGGCGTTATCGCCCACTTTGGGAATGGGTGGTATAAAGCATTGATACCCAAACTGGTCTATATAGAGCCCCAGGGGATCGACGATGACCTACAAGGGGTCCATGTGAGCGGAAAAGAATTGGAGGTCACGAGATTTACCATAAACGGGGATGGACAATAGTGGATAAGATTTAAGCTGGTCGTGACTAATTTTATTAACGACACACAAATTATTTGTTGCTTAGTTTTTACCTGAAAACGTGACAAACAGACTGACTATTGTACTATCGTAGATTTGTGAACAAACTTATTTTCGCAATTTTATAACATTAGTAACGAATTATTATACAGGCCAGTCCTTGTTTTTACGTCATGTTAGGTAGCAGTAATTAGAAACGTAAAACGAGTCATATTTATTCATACATTTATATGTAAAAAGATTAGGTACTTGTAAGTGAAAAAGTACAAGATTTTCAAAATATCAATAACTTTTATTTATTATGAAAATGACACGTTTAAGAAATATAATGTACATACATACACAGGAATATGAAAATTATGTTTTTTTTTGCAAAAGTCTTCTAAATGTAGTGTGACGCAAAATGCAACGTTTTGCGTCGTTCTTTCTATTTTCGTAAATTTCTCTATAACATTTATAGGGGATAGAAATGCTATCATTAACTTCAAAGCTTCTTTCAAAGCTGGGATCATTTGCTTCAAATATTTGCATTGCAACTTGGATGTGATTGAAAGCTTTGATTAATTTTTTTGAGGTTTGAAGAATTGTTTAATTTCGATGCTAGTCAACCGTCAATTGTGATGTAAAGCGAATCAGAGACGTTAAAACGAGAAATAGTATCAAAATGTTGACTGACGTAAAATGAAACGCAGTAAAACAAAGACTGCCTGTTCTCATAAAATTGTGTAAGTCAGTAGGATATTCGCTTTGTGATCGCAATACACTTCGAACCTGTATAAATTTGAACATATAATGACGCGCGCGTATCGCAGTAGAACTTCTTGTCTCAAGACATCCACAAAGAGTGTAGGAAGACTCGAACTTGCATTTACTGTTGTTATTGTTGTTCTATTGTACTTGTTCAATTCATAAATCAATAAATATGAATAAACGCATTCATTAGTTTCCAGTGTTGAAAATGACAGTATTATTTATTAAGAAAATATTTTAGAAAATATAAGCTGGTAGTAGTTGTGCACGCCGCACAGGGTTTTTCATCAGGGTAGGCAGTCAAAATAAAAAATATATAAAAAAGTAATAAATTTAATATATAATTATACTTACTCAGCAATACTGACGAGCGAGAATGTTATCATTAATTTAATTTTTCGTAGTGGTTATTTGTTATAATGTAGTTAATGCAAGGAAAACAAAATAAACTATTAGTATGTGCACAACCCGTCAGCCAGTTAAATGTTTCATAATATTTAGAATTAAAAATTCGAGTCACATTACCTGACTTTTGATATAAATGCAACTCTGAAACACACCTGCCTTTACCTATAGTTTGTAATTTTTTACTATATGAAAATTCCGAAAAAGCGGCTTGTTTTAGTTTTTGTAAACACGCAATACCAACAAAATTATCACAGCTAAAACATTCCATTATTTAAAATTTTGATTCGTGCTCGCGCTACAGATTTTCTCGCTTCGCGTTATCGTGGGGAAGTTTCTAGGTATAGATCAGACAGTTTTCTGCGCTTTCATGGATCTAGAAAAAGCATTCGATAGAATAGTGCGAAAGAAATTGTCGAGTTTGACATTCAAAAATACTTTGTAATTGGGTTTACTTGAATAAATTGATTTGACTTTGAGTCTTCTGCCTGAGTATGGCGTGGGTGGCTCTTTACTGCAGGCTGTGAGGTTATTATATAGCGGCCACAGAGCCTGTGTTAGGATAGAAGGTAACATGTCGCCCTGGTTCGAATTCTGTTCAGGCGTCAGCCAGGGCTGTGTGACGTCTGCCTGGCTTTTCGTGCTGTATTTGGAATGAAAGGTAGTATGAGTGGTATGATATGTGTTGTGATTATAGCACTATCAGAAGCAGAGTTGCAGACACTAGTCACATGCATGAAAGAAGAATGTTAAGTGAAAGGATTGAATATAAATGTGAGCAAAACGAAGGTTCTGGTGTTTGAAAGGGAAGTGGTTCAAACGAAATGTGAGGTTTGATGAGTAAATGGAAAATGTCTGGAACAAGTGAATGAAATTGTGTATCTGGGGAGTGTGTTTTCGAGGGATGGAAGATGTGAGTTGGATGTGGAGAGACGGGTAGCAGCTGGCAATAAAGTGAACGGTGCTCTGTCCGCATTAGTAGATAGTGTGAATATATCTAACACTGCCAAAATGGCATCCACAATGCGGTGTTGGTGCCAACTTTATTGTACGGTAGTGAGGCCTGGATATGCCCGAAATGGAGTGAATGTATGATAAATTCAGTAGAAATGCGATCTCTTAGAAAGATGTGCGGTGTGACCCTTGCGGACAGGATAAGCAATGAAGAGTTACGCAGTATGATAGGGTTGTACGACAGTTGCTTAGATTCCTTAAATGGTTCTGGCACATAGAAAGAATGAGTGATGAAAGACCGATGAAGAAAATATACAGAGTGAAAGTGAGTGGTAAAAGAAGCCAAAGAAGACCAAGGCTGACTTATGAAGATCAAATAGTCAGTGTTAGCGGATCGAAATATCAAAAGCTCTCGCATACCTAGGCGAAAATGTGTGAGGAGAATGATGAGATTTGAGTAAGCGAAAGATGTAAGAACCGCGACGCTTGGGGTTCCGTCCTCTCTGACTACCCTGTTAGGGATACAGCGTGGGGATATGTATGTATGTATCTACAAGGTGACAGTGTATATTTGATCAAAACAAAGTCCATAATTTCAGTGTTTCTTGCCAGAATTAAACTAATGAAGCAAAATCTTGGATTGAGTGAATTTTCCCAGTTCTTCAATTTGTCACAGACAAACTGCCAGGAAGATGATGTTTTAACATACGTTCTACATTTAAATGCCTTCTATTCAGATTTTGAAATAAGGTTTGAGGATGTTTTGAATATGGTATCACAATGGATAATCAATCCATATGGTGACATTGAAGAAACGGATGTCATATTACAAGAGGAACTGATCGGAATAAGCGCTGACGAAGAACTTAAGGTACAGCTTAGAAATGGATATCAGCTATTCTGGCTTCAAAAAGATATACCTGTTAGTTATCTCATATTATGGAATATCACAAGAAAGACTCATTGCTTTTCCGTCTTCATACGTAGTAGAAAGGGGTTTCAGCGCGGTTGCCAATCTTCTAACAAAAAAAAAAAGAAATAAACTGGATATCACTAACCGAAGAGATTTAAGATCAGTAGCCTATCACCTGTTCGCATAATCGCGTAGTGGATATTTGGAACAAGCTCCCAGAAGTGTAGTATCGGCAGAGACATTTGGGTCCAGTCAAATAAAACCCGGCACTGAGATCAGCCACATCACACATCAGCTGCTCATCCATAATAATAATAATAATAAACGTCACTAAATTTATGCCGAATATTGAAAATTTATTACCAAAGCATCAGGTTAATGTCTCTCACTAAAAACATTTGTTTTTTGCTTAGTGATTTTAATTAATACTAAATTTTATTTTGGTTCATTTTAATTTAAATTTCATTAATAAATGTACATATCTTAACACATTTTTTTATTGTTGTTTCATTTTACACTTCACTACAGTTAAAAATCAGTCAAAAACACATTTGAAGTTGATGACTTTGCAAAAATGCAATATTAGCTAAGCAGGGGGGTCTACCCAAAACCAAAAAACATGGCAAGTGGTCCACTAGACGAAAAAGTTTGGGGGTCTTTGATATAAAGCATAATCAACTTCTACCTAAACATATATTCAATCTCTACCATTTATATTTTATAGACAATTTAAAATTAAACAACAAGTGTTTAATAATAGCACCATCTACCATTCTCGTTATTCCATTCTTTATCTGTTCATAATCGTATTTCGTATTTTAACATTGCTCACAATCATGCCATCTATCGATAAAAAAGATGCACTATATAACTTATCCACGGAGGCACATTATAATCTTTTAAATGTGTGCTATTTTATACTAGAAAATTAAGTTTGTGTGTTTGTTGTGGAGACATTACCTACATCAAATAAATTCATCACTTTTCCAACTAAAATTGTGTTTCACGTTTTTGCTTTGTTTATCGTTGATTTATACCTTGAATGAAAATAAAACTCCACAATTGTTTTCTTCCTGCAAATTATTTGTCACTAGAAGTTATTTTAAAAAATTCTATTCTTCTTACAATTCATGTTTGAAATAAAGTATCAGTTTATAATAGAACTATTTCAGTTGCATTTTAAAGAACAGAATGTTTTAGCTGTGATAATTGTGTTGGCAGTGTGTGTTTATAAAAACTAATACAAGTGTCGTGTTTACAAAAACTGAAATATTTCATATAGTGAAAAATTACACTATAAGTAAAGGCAGGTGTGTCATAAAGTTGAATTTATAAGTCAGGTAATGTTACTAAAAATTTTAATAGTAACAATAAGAGTGGCTTGCACCAAGTATTTAAACTTGAATTAAGAATTTGGCATCTCGTTTACACCAATTATTAAATAGTTGGTGCAAGCAAGATGCCAAATCCTTAAATAGAGTTCAAATAGTTGGTGTAAGTCACCCTAAATATTATGAAATGTTTAACTGGCTGACGGGTTGTGCACATATTAAGTTTTTGTTTTGCTTGCAATAGCTACATATGTATAACAAATAACAACCACTATGAAAAATTTAAATAATGGTAATATTCTCAGTTGTCAGTATTGCTGTAATAGTAAGTATAATTATGTATTAAATTTTTTTTTACATACAGAATAAACTATAACAAAACTCAAGGCACTCACTGTTTTCTTTTGTTATAAAGAGTTCATGTTATATAGAAATTAAAAAAGAAAACATAAATACCCTTTAATTTTTATAACTACGATAAGTACATACATCAATATTTAAATCTATTGTTCTGTATAGTCTTATTTTAGCCTGCCTTTTTCTAACCCAAAACTCGATTTGACTCGACAAATAACAATGAATAAAGGTGTATCTTACAGAAACCAATTTTAGTAAAGGTTACTAAAATAATTGTAAATGGAAATATCTCTTCTAACCTTTGAAGGGTGAATACCAACGTATGCACTGGCACCATTAGCCTTCTCGCGTTGGATTCTTTCAATGTAAATAACGAATTTTTTACGGTACACTTGGACTACCTTGCCAACTTGTTGGCCTTTGTAATGTCCACGAACAACCTGGAACAAAAAAAAAAAAAAATTAAGTCTGCTTCTAAAAACAGGTTATAGGCATTTTAGAGATTTAAAATCAGAGCCATTATTTATACCATGATACAAACTGGCTGACCACAGTCAAGAATAACTAAAGAAAACCTTTAGCTCATCTAACCCATGGTAGCTGCTGTTTGCTGTCTGTGAATGGTTTATACTTCATCACTTTGTAATAACAAACTAACAAAAGAAAATAATCATCAGTATTATCACTAATGATTCGATTACAAGTTTAAAATCTACTTTGTTATTTCTAAGCCACAGATACAAATATTTTCATTTATAGGTTAGGATGTGTTGTAAACATAGAAATAATTATTATAAATACCTGAACTTCATCATCTTTGCGGATGGGCATAGATTTTACGTTAAATTTCTGTCTGAGCTCCTTGGACAGAGGTGCAGACATCAGCACCCGTCTGACATGTGAAGGGGCACTGAAATGCCTCTTTCTGTTTTTCCTCCTGGATGAGGTTACAAGCCTGTTGTACTTCATTCTGATGTTCTTCGCTGAAAACACAAATACTACAATTTATTTTTATGGACAATGTTTAGGTTACTCCTATGCATTGCACGCTAAATGTCAAATTATCGCCACGATTATCTGGGTTAGTGATGTTTGAAATACGTGAAATATTAATCTTGACGGATACACTGTATATTTCTTTATAATACTGTAATATCAATAACATGTAAGAACAAAACATATTGGAGATTTTTAAGGATTTAGTAACGTACCCTATACAACACGGCAAAGAAACTAAGAAAAGAATTTATTTTGAATTGTGTTGCCATAATATAAATTATAAAGAACGAATAAATCTCAAACAACTTTTTTTACAGAAATAAAATGTTTTGAGTTACATATATTATTATAAATTGATTTATTCGTTTAAGTTAATAATTGAATATTTGTGCGTAAATACAAAACTAAATAACATAAATATACTAACGTTAATAGGTATTTATAATCTTAAAACTACAATTTGACTATAACATTAATTTATCCCTTTTTTAAATATTGCTATATTAAAAAATCTTTAACACAAGGCAAAGTGGAGATTAAACATATAGTGCGCAATTAGAATTTAGAACTAAAAAACGGTCCAAAATCTGTGACCTTGAGTTTCGCGAAAGTCATTTTAAGCCATGTAATTCTTTAAAAACTCGAATCGCACAAGCGAGACTCGCTCGACAATCCACCTCACTCCGCACTTGAACTTACTTGATCATCGAATGGAATGGAATTCTAAACCAAATATTACATTAGAATTAACATGAGAATTGCTTTAAGAGTGAACATCTCAGTCGATAAATACATTACGTCGACATTTTGATGAAATAATATGAAGAATGTATCTATTACTTAAGACGTCGGTTGTATGGGCTATGGTCCCTTTACCTTCTCTTCTAAGGGGAATCGTACTACTACTACTAACTACATAGTTCAGTACATTTTTAATCTTACGTGGCCACTGGCCACAGTCCATCGTACTCTAGTAAATATTCCTTGTACGGTCTAAATACAGCATGAATAGCCATCAAGGAGTTTAATTGTGTACATATTCATTGAATATTCCCTCTACGGTCTGAATACAGATTACAGCATAAATAGGCATCGGGAGTTTATATTAGTACTTGTCAGTCTTAGCAATAAAACTTTACATACGCCTTATACATCTGTTATAAGACAAAGCGCTACTAATAAAAACTTTTAGACGAGACCGCTGTATACGCTAGTTATAAGAAGTATGTAATCAGAAATAAATTTAATACAATGCTCATACAAGCAAAAGCCCTTGTTTAACGCCTGTGTAAAGGGTAAGATCACTGAGTAAGTAATCACTACGTGGGTAAGATGGCTGTTTCCGATGTCCGTCAGTTTCAGCTGACTTGCTTCGTTAAGTATGCACGTATTTTGTTATATTTTGTGTATCCGTAACTGTTTAAATGAATTATTTAAATTATATGGACTTATTTGATGAGTGGGATATAGACGAAGAACAAATTTTGCAAACCAGATGTAAAAAAAGATATAAAGCACGGGCAGATCCTTATTTTTTAAATGACGGCGACTCTCAGTCTAAGTATAGATTTACTAAGACTTATGTCCATATAATGGTTAACCTGATAAAAAACGACATAAAAAAGACATTCGAAGATCTGGAATATCAGCTGTTGCAAATTTTGACGGTACTTCGTACATGGGCACGTTAAGAGTTCCAAGATGACGCTGCTGATTTACATTGAGTCAGCGAACAGTCTGTAAATACATCTGTCGACGTGCTTTAGCGAGCAAAGCTAGTCGGATAATTTATACGCCCCGTACATTGCCACAACAAGAAGAAATAATGTCGGAATTTAGGAAAATGTGTGGGTTTAGAAATGTGGCAGAGGATTGCCTCTACCACATTTTTAAACCATTTATATATCTTTTATATATCTATCGGCGCAAGAATATCTTGCGTTGAAGCAAAATGAAATTATAAGATGAAATTCATTGTCGATTCATTCATTGCATTAATTAATGACTTATCGAAGATTTCTAATTGTAAAATAAACTAGACTCGTGTTAATTTTGTGACGTCAGAACAAGAAATAGGTAATCGAGGGTAAATAAATTGTAGTGTCATTTGCTTGACAACTTTACGTTTAATAATAGAAACATGGGGCTGATTGCTGTTTCTTGTACTGACGAGTACAAAGAAGATATCTCTTGTGCTCCAGCGCTCGTCCAGTGCGGAAGTGCGGCGATAACGCAGAGATCTCTCCTGTACCTGGTGATATTTAGTTTATAGATAGTGATAGTGAGTAGCGATTGTAAATATAGTGTTAAATAAATAGTTGTGTTATTGTGATTTAGTGATTTTTCTAAGAGTTCGAAAAGAGATACTAGTGACGTCAGTAATGCTGACGTCACACATATTTTTAACCCTTCTGGTGTTGCTGCTTCGACATATCTTTTATATTTATATTATACATTTAGTGCAGTATATTGATACTGCACACAAGAATAAAAAAAAAATTAGTTGACAATCTGAACAATATTTATAAATTACCAAATTACCACGACCAATGTCAAAGAATTTAGAAATATCAGTGTCATCAATTAACGTGTCTGTGACTTGTGTCGTTCAGAAATATAATCAAGTTAAATAAACTTCAAATATACTTTCAAAATTAAGGCATAATATTAATATTATAATTTTACAAATGACTAATTTTCAATTAAGTAAACCACAATCAAACTTTTCCTACAAATATAGAAAATTTATAAGCTCATATCCATTTGTAATTAGTTCCAGATTTGAAACATGTATTCAGCTTTTGAATGTACTCTCAGTGAGATTGCCATTTTAAAAATGCAAGTGATGTGCAACAGATGTTAAACTATTCAATGCTTACTCATTGTTTATTGAAAGTCCCTTCGTAAAAGGCGTGTAAAACTATTCACTCTTTAAATAACGTATAACTACACAATGATTAAATAACTGTCTAAGACTTTTTTATTGGTAAGACTGTATATGTGTAAAGCACGTGTAAAGGGAGTGCGCGCTTGGATTATCTCAAACGGTCCTTGTTTGAGTAGTGTAAGAGCGTAGAGGGAGTGTACACTACAGTACCGAGGACTGTGGCCACATACTAGGTATATATATACTAGGTAACGCTCCCGTGAGTCATATAATTCGAATACCATTTCTTTACACTCGTTAGTCGAGTTTGAACCGCCTTTAGATTCCATTCTACAGAGGTTTTGGCAACTTGAGGAAGTGTCAAGTGAACCTATTAAGCTCCGCTGCTCGTGAATGCGAAAACATATTTAATAACACTGTAACACGTGGTGCTACAGGCCGCTACTCTGTCACTTTGCCTTTTGCCCGCGATCCCACTATTTTAGGTGATTCTTATACGTCAGCTAAAAGACGCTTTTTATCACTTGAACATAAGTTTATTTCCGCTCCTGAATTACGCCACTAATATGGTTTAATAATTAAGCAAATATTTAGCTAAGGGTTACATTTCTTCGCTTTGCGATGATATGATGTCGGAAGGATATTATATTCCTCACCACGCAGTCATTAGACAGGATAAAACCACTAATAAAGTGCGAATGGTTATGGACGCCAGGGCCAAGACTAATTCTAACGTTTCTTTAAATGATGTTTTGCACTCGGGTGAGAATCTACAAAATGATTTATTTTTAATATTACTCGGTTTCCGTTTCCAGGAAATTGCTTTACTTATGACCTTCAACAAATGTTTTTAACCGACTTCAAAAAAAGGAGGCGGTTCTCATTTCATCTGTATGTTTTTTTTTGTATGTATTATTCCTCATAACTCAGTCATTTATGAGCCGATTTTGAAAATTATTTTTCTGTTTGGTAGGTAATACTCCAGAGGTGGTCCCATTTAAATTTCGCTGATAGTGGAGCTTAGACTTCGAAGATACACTAGATAACACGACCTGGTCATAACCTTTATTTGTATTGATGATTCTCTTGTATATCGTTGCGCTCCGAAATTAGAACGAAGTTAATTGCAGACCTGCCCTAGATATTTATTTAGGTCAAGATCACTCAAAAGGGAGAAATAAAACATTTTTATTAAAAAAAAATTAAACCGCCTTTAGAAAAACACTGAAAAGTATAAAATAACTATCCTTTACTAATCAAAACTCAAGTAAAATTAAAACAACTTTATAAATACGATACACATACCTATATAATTAAATTTGACAGTTATTGAAGTCGGTGCCAAATCAATGTGCAACAACAGAAAGTTTATTAGTTTGGTGGGCTTGGCACCGACTTCAGTAATTGTCAAATTTAATTATATAGGTATGTGAATCGTATTTATAAAGTTATTTTAATTGTACTTGAGTTTTGATTAGTAAAGGATAGTTATTTTATACTTTTTAGTGCTTTTGTGAAGGCGGTTTAATTTTTTTTAATAAAAATTTTTTATAAGTTTTAGTTCGAGATGAACATCACAAATATCAAAAAAATTTATACAGATTCGATCCCTCCTCTGCATTAGTCGCGTATCAATTTAACCGCGTGTGTTTCGGGTTTAGATGTAGTCCATTTCTCGCTATGCGCGTAGTTAGAAAACTCTGTGAAGATGAGATCGCATCATTTCCACAAGCCGCTGTGGTTGCTATACGCAATTGTTACATGGACGACTATTAGACTTATTCAGTACCCATCGTCCAGTACTGAGCGGTTAGGATTGTTCATGGCCGGGGGTTTCGACCTCATTAACTGGTGGAGTAATTCGTCTGAGTTACTCGATTCATTGCCCGAGTCTCATCGTTATGAAGTCAACGTTGACTTCAGTGATTTGATTCGTTCGATAAAGGTTCTAGGTTTACGGTGGTGTCCAGCTGATGACGAATTTACTTTACTGTCACGCTTGATGATCGACCATGTAGCAAACGTAACATCTTGTCTGTTATAGCAAGTCAATATGATGTGCTAGGGCTTCTTGTTCCTGTTATTCTTTACACAAAATTAATTTTACAAAAATTATGTATTTTAAAAATCGATTGGGATGAAATACAATTCATATTTTAAAAATTTGGAAGAACTATTTTTCTGAGCTTCCATTTTTTTTTAATAAGGTTCACAAAACTGGATACAGTTCTTTACCTGCACTACAATATTTACTGATAAGTGAGTTACAATAGAATGTATCCTACTATATGTGAACACAACATGCGCTAAATAGGAGATCAACATTTTTTTTTATATGAGAACAAACGGAAATGCTACTTTCTCACGCTACGCGTAATCGCTACAGAAATGAACGCATTTCAACTAAAGCTTCCAAACAGTGACTTTTTTGTGGAGGCTACAGAATCAAAAAATAAATCAAAATCTGATCTTACAGCATTATAAGAGGAGCACATGCGACACAATGGGGAGTGATGATCAAGCCTGGATCTACATAAGGGAGGAGCAAAGGTTTTGCGGTTATGTAAGCGACTACCTGGGCGAGGTACCGTAAAATTCAAACGCTCAAGTATGTCAGGTGCATCAATTAAATAGTGGACTAGCTTAAACAAAAACATAATATCAAGTATCTTACGTTGTAAGTGCAACGAGGACATCTTATAATGGGAGAGCCGTGATTCATATGAGAGAAGTTGTCTGCATTTGTTGTCATTATATGCCAGGTGGTACAGAAAACGCTTTTGAATTCGTTCGATCCTATCAGTGTACCTGGTAGCTGGTAGCCAGGGTTCTAGACGATAGAGCAGTATTCCACTATACTGCGAACTAGGCAGGTGAATACTACGATGGAGATGGTTGGCTCACTGAAAACTTTCATCTGCGTTGATACAAAACCCGACAACCGCGAAGCCCTATTACAGATCCAGTCAACGTGGCTTCTAAAATTGAGTGAACCGTCAATAATGACGCCCAGGTCACGTATGACCTTGGCTTCTGATATTAGTGTCGAATCAATATAATAACTACGACTTTTGCGTATTTCTGCGTCTAGTAAATTTGATATGATAGCATTTATTTATATTAAGAACCATACCATTGCGGCCACACCATTGATAAATACTATTTACGCCATTTTGAAATAGCTGAGCGTCATATTGAATTTCAATAGACCTGTATATTTTTAAATCGTCGGCATACAATAAACATTTAGATTGTATAACTTTAGAGATATCATTGATGAAAATGAGAAAAAATAAAGGCCCAAGGTGAGAACTCTGCGGAACTCCACATGGCACAGGGGTCAATTTAGACTTAAAACCAAATACAGAAACCAATTGCGATCTGTTACGCAAGTATGACTCGCACCATCTCAAAAGGGACCCATGTATGCCCAACTGTTCAATTTTGTGCACAAGTATATCATGACTAACAAATCAAATGCTTTCTTAAAATCAGTATAGACGGCACGAACTTCACCTCTTTTATCTAAGGTGGTAATAATAAGTCAGGCCCAGCACCTTTGTGTTGATTTAGGGATTTAAGGTGTGTGAGTACGTCTTCTTCGCTAATAGTACAAGTGTTCATGGTGATACAGTTTGGGTATAAATTAGTATACAGTCCTTTAGTGTTAACTTGATTATCTGTATGATAGACAGAGTGAAAGTGTTCAGAGAAGAGATCGCATATGCCCTGACCACCAGCTACATAGGAGTCACCTAAATACATTTCTTGAGGCAAAGTAGTTTCGTTAGACTTACGACCTTTTGTAAATCTCCAGAAGTATTTAGGGTTTCTTTTAAGATGATCTAATGCACGTAATTTGAATTGGTCGTAACACTTAGTAATCATAAAATTACTCCTATCGCGTAACAGTTCAAATGTAAGCCTGTCCATTGGATTGCCATATTTTTTGTATTTCTTGTGAAATTTGGCTTTTTATTTTAGGACTTTAATTAATGTTCTGGAATACCATACTGCGTGTTTACTATCCCTAGTCTGACTATATGGTGTGTGCTTTTCAATAATAGGAAATAATGACATATAAGTTATCCACCAGTTTTACAAGATATACGTATAAAACGTCACCTAGGTGTGCTAAAACACTACAAATTTTCAATTATTTCTTTTTCTGACGCGAGCAAACGGCCATACGGATGTGTCGTATACATTAGAGTTCAGAATAACTCCCATAATTCTCGTCTCATACGGATGTTATGTGCAGTCTAAGGACACACCACTCAAAACTATTTCTGTAGCAAGACACGAACTTCGCGCCGCTTTTTTAATGGCAAAATTAACACATAAGGTAGTTGAAGACTATAAACGACGTCATGACATCGAAAGTATATTCTGTTTTACAGACTCTACAGACCTTACATTGGATTCATTCGGTGCTCCATAAATTGAAAACTTTTGTGTCCACTTGCGTTACAAAAATATTAAACACTTTTCCCGCTCAACATTTTTATGCGTGGCTTAACTCCGGTTCAGTTATTGAACCACCCGCTCTGGTTCTCTGGTCCGTCTTGGCTCTGTGAAGACGTCAATGAGTGGCCTATTACACAAATAAATTCTGATTCTATTGATGTGGACTTACCCGGAACTAAGGTCGTTTCACTGTTTGCAACCTCCCCGCGTTCGTCAACTAATATGGACGAACTTCACCCGCTTCTCACTCTCGCGCCTTGTTTCTTCGTGGCTCGTGTTACTTCATAGCATAATATATGTGTTCCGCTTTATTAAGAAATTACCGCGCTATAAAGTATTTACCGCTTCTGATCTTGAATTCTCTGAGATACAAATATTAAAAGCACTTCAGTCGTTGCATTTTGCTGATGAAATAATTAAATTAAAATCGAACAAACGTTCTTCCGCGATTCAAAGACTAGCTCCGTTTTTAGATGAAAACGATCTGATATGAGTTGGTGGTCGTTTACGTCACGCTGCTTTATCATATGAACAACGACACCCAGTATTACTACCCCATAAGGACCACATAGTGAAATTGTTACTTATTACCACCGTAAGAACTGTCATACCGGACCTATTGCGTTGATGTCAATTTTAAGACACAAAATATTGGATCTTATCGTGCAGAGGTATAGTTCGTTATATCACTCACAAATGCAACTTTTGCTTTAGAGTAAAACCTAAACAGTCTTTCCCCCTTATGGGCCTTGTAGACCAAATGAAGCTAAGGCTTTTACACATACTGCTGTCGATTACGCGGGTTTCATACCTATCATACCATATCGAAAGAGGGGTGTACGTTCTGTAAAGTCGTATTTGTGTATTTTCGTATGCATGGTTACCCGCACAGTTCATGTTGAAATTACTACAGACTTAAGCACTAATACTTTTCTTTCTGCTTTCAAACGATTCTTGTCAAGAAGTGGCGCGGTGTCTTGTATGCATTCGGATAACGCTACTACTTTTGTCGGTGCTAAAAATGTAGTTTCAGACATTCATAATTTTGTAAATTTGGAAGATTAAAAAAACCTCTTTCGCTTATGAGTTGGCTAATAGTAGAATATCTTGAAAATATGGCCCTCCTCGTAGTAGCATTTCGGAGGACATTACGAGATATTCGTAAAAGCATTTAAAACGCATCTTCATATGCTTTCGCTTAGCATTACGTATCGCTTGGTTACTACGATTACGGGCTAACTTGAAAGCATTCCAGCCCTCCTCTGTAGGATTCTTCTTGTGCTTCCTTCGCAGACTGTCGCGGCGTACAATAAGTATCGGATACGATCAGTAAGCCAAGGAGCAGGGGGTCTTTTAACCTGTACTCTACAAACAGGAGCGTGTCTAGTATAAAGTTCGATTAAAGTGGAGTTGAAAATCTCCACCTTAGAATCTATTGTGGCAGCATTCAGAAGCGGAGTCCAGTCAGTACTGCATGTATCCTCTATAAGCTTATCAGCGTCCATGCTAGCAAAGCTATGCAACAATAAGAGGTTTGGATTTAATTTTGTTGTTTTAACTTTATAAGAAACAAAAATCAGATTCAATCAGAACCAGAGAAAAGTTCAAAAATCACAGATGTTTTTATGGCGTGGCAGTAATAGAAGTGTACCACCTCGCACATACAAGATGATATCTATGATTTTTGGAACAAAGTCTTCACCGTGTACAGCTACATAATATATTTTAAGAAAAAACACTGAATTGTTTACACAATCTCATCCGAGAGCTGTAGCCGCTACAAGAGAGCAACATTATGTTGACGATTATATGGACAGTACAGACACCATAGATGAAACGAAACAATTAGTAGCAGACGTCAAAATAATTCATCTTGCAGGTGGATTTGAATTACGCGGATTTGTGTCAAACCAACCTACTTTTTTGCCTAACGACCATCAGAACCAAACTCCAGCAGTGAGACTTTTCGAGAATGAAGTTGTCTAAAGAACTTTGGGTATGATATGGATACCTAAAGATAACATCCTTGGTTTTACCTTAGTTTAAAGAAAATTGACACAGAGGTTGCAAATGATTTACGAAAGCCGACAAAACGAGAAATGCTTAAAACCATTATGTCTATTTTCGATCCTTTAGGCATGCTATGTCCATTTTTAATTTGTGGGAAAATATTGTTACAGGAGATACAGCGAAGTGGAGTTCAGTGGTATGACCAAATAAGTGAAAAGTTTGCAAAGATTTGGTTTATTTGGTTGCGTGATTTAAAGGCAAGTCAGAACATTTACATTTCACGCTATTACAATTTCCGAGCGTTAGACAATTTTCAGTTACATACTTTCGTGGACGCTTCCGAACAAGCATACGCTGCAGTCAGTTATCTACATCGAGACAATGGTGAAGTTGCTTTTATATCTGCAAAAAATAGAGTAGCACCGTTAAAATCGACAACTATACCATGTCTAATTACAGTCTGCACTTACGGCAGCTCGACTTGGCGCGACAGTTGAATAAGAACTTGATTTGGAAATTAAAACACACTCATTTATTTATAATAGAATTTTAAAAATCAAAGAGGCAGGCAGGCAGATGAATGGAAATGGTTACCCGGAAAAGAAAATGTGGCATACGAGACAACCAAGATGAACACAAAAAATTGAGTCAAGATGGATAACTGTACCAATATTTGCGTTTAGCTGGAGATAACTGGCCTAATATTACACTTACTTCGTTTTCTGAGCAAGACAATGTTTTGGTTATTCATACTCTTTGGAATGATTTGCTATTACCCGATGTCAGATGTTTTTCTAAGTGGCTAAAGTTGATGCGTGCTACCAGTTATGTTCTATTACTCATTCAAAGACTTAATTTAAAAACAGCTGATCAATCGAATAATAACCATTTAAATCGAGCAGAGGAATTGTGGATAATTAAAAGTTTACACGAAAGTTTTACCGAGGATATGGACGGTTAAAGGCTAAACTCCCTATTTCAAAAACAGCCGCCTGAAAAATCTAAATCCTTACTTGGACGGTAACATTTTAAGACTGAAAAGAAGAGCGGGTGCCATACATGATAACAGACAATGTTAGATCCTGTAATATTAGATGGAAAACATTCGTATACTAGAATTCTAACTAAAAAATTATCACGAAAAGATGTATGGAATGGAAGCACGGAGACAGTAGTAAATCAAGTGAGACAGAAAAATTGGAGTACCTATCAGAGACCAACGGTTAGAAATATTGAACGCACATGTCAGTTTTGTAGAGTGCAAAGAACACACCTTTACTTCCGCCTACTGGAGCCCTTAGTACTGGCGAGACTCGCTCACCACGTACGTCCATTTACTCATTGTGGACTAAGACTAAGACTGTAACTATTGGCAGAAGACGCGAGAAACGATATGGAGCATTGTTTACTTGCATGCCTACAAGGGCTATACACATTAAGTTAGCTAATAATTCGAGTACGGATTTGACTATTATGGCTATGAGAAAGATGTGTCGAAGAGGTTACCCGGCAGTTATGTATTCAGATAATGCGACAAATTTCCATGGTGCTAACAGGGAACTTAAAAGGGTGATTAAGGAAATTGACCAAGAGGAAGTGGTTAACTTTCTGCCAAATAGAAGAATAGAATGGCGATTCAAACCACCATCAGCTCCCCATATGAGAGGATGTTGGGAAAGATTAGTACAGAAGGTTAAAAAATCTCTGAGTGTTGTTTTTAGGGAACAAACTCCAAAAGAAGAAACACTGGTTACTTTATTGGCGGAAATAAAAAATATTATAAACTCCCGCCCTCTAACTTATGTGTCTGTTTCTCCAAGTTATTCCGTAGCGTTGACACCTGATCATTTCATGCTAGGTAGATCTTCAAAGGTGCCGTGGTTAGGAAATTGCGAAGTCTTTTCTAGGAAATCTTGGCGAGATTCCCAGGTACGTGCTGATCAATTTTGATAGAGATGAGTGCGAGAATATATCCCAACGTTACTAACTAGGACAACGAAAGGTAAAAATTTTGATTTAAATGAGGGATCTTTGGTAGTAATAGCGGATCTTGCATTGCCGCGAAACGTCTGGCCCAGAGGTGTTGTGGTTAAATTATACAAAGGCCCTGATGGGGTATCACGAGTGGCAGATGTCTGCACGGCGCGGCGGCGGTGGGAATATTTAAAAGACCTTTAATACGTATAGTGCCATTGGAATAGAGTGATTCTTGATTTAAGATTTTACTTTATTATTTTATTTATGTGGCGGGAGAGAATGTAGCGTACTGAATGCCGTGCTCCTTTGTATGACCTTTTTATAATTAGAATTTAGAATATATTACGATATATTTTTGTTTTTAGTGGTCAAATAAATAAATATGTTATGTTGAGCTATCGATAAACAATGACGATTTTTTTTAGTTATTTACACCTACACTATTATATTATACTATATATGCTATTATAGTATAGGTATATACATGTAATAGATGAGAGTCCTACAATAAGACATCGCCTATAGCGACAGTTTCTTCAAAATCTACACGAAGGTAGTTGCAGGCAAAAGCGAGTGTAATATAAAATTCTAAACAACATTCTAGTAAAGCAAACATTGTAAACTAAATTATAACTAACAATATTTAATCAATAAATTAATAAAAACAATTTTATTTCATCTCAATTTATTTTTATAAGGCGAAGAATTGTCTCATTTCATTACAATGTTCATTATTTTCATGGGGTACGGACCATCTACGCTACTAAGTATATAAATCTCTAGCGTCTGTATGTAATTACATTTTTTTTGTCAAATTTTGATATAAATAGTAGTTTTATAACTTACTGTGTTCGATTTTACAATTTTTAAACTTATCTGTATATCTGTCAGTCTGTTACTTGACCGATCTTGATGAAAATAGGTTTTACAATATTTACTAACGGGTCTATGTCGCGTTTATACTTTGAGGCTAATTACCTATTTTATCCCGACGTTTTGACCGGATTGCGCCGATCGTGGTTCGACCGGATTGCACATCATGGAATCCTATCATCAGTGAGTGTGTCCGGAGCCGGAATACCGGACGTCGCCAGTGTGTAGATCTCGTTAGTGTGTCGAAGTACCGACAGTGACAATAACAACAAGTAAAAAATACATAGAATGAGTGTGGGTAGTTGTGAAAAACCGCACGCTACGAAGACGTTATTCATACTCATCAGTCTGCCCGTGACCACGATCGGTGCAATCCGGTCGAAACGTCGGGATAAAATAGGTAATTAGCCATAAAGTATAAACGCGACATAGACCCGTTAGTAAATATTGTAAGATGTATACAAATCGTTAAAGTTTAAAAACACGAAAGTTGGTTTATAATAAAAACATGTGATTGCGCAACTGATAGGCTACTTTATTTTTATCGAAAATTTACCCTTATAGGGATGAAAAGAATGATTGAACTTTGTATGGGAAATGCTAAACCGCTGAACCGATTATGATGAAATTTGGCATGGAGATAGTTTGACATTAGAAAACGGACATAGGCTCTTTTCTTATCAAAAATCTACCCCAAAGAAGGTGAAATGGGGGATAAAACTTTGTATAGGGAATGCTAAACCTCTGTAATGATAAAATTTCTTGCGGTGATAAACTTTTTTATCAAAAAGACATATGACTACTTCTTTACCAAAAATCTACCCCCAAAAGGTTTAAAATAGGGATGCAACTTTGTATGCAGGGAAATGCTAAGCCACTGTACTGACTATTATGTGGCATGGAAATAACTCGACATCTGAGGACGAGAATAGGCTACTTTTTTTTATTAAAAACTTACCCCTAAAGTTGTGAAAACGATGAATGTACTTTGAATGGAACATGCTAAACTGATAAACCAATTATGATGAAATTTGGTGTAGAGATAATATTTGCCCGAAGGCAGACGTAGGCTAGACGTAGCCTTTTTTCAAAAACAATCTTCGTAGATATATATGCGTGTACATGTAATCTAACCTAATCCGGGACAGCCACGAAAAAATTTTCCGCGTAGACGAAGTCGCGGCTACAGCTAGCAACAGGTATACATATATATAAAATTTGTGGTAAATTCTTATACATAAATCTTGTTATCTTTATAACTTTAAATACGAACATTTATAATCTCCGGGCCACGTGCTTGTTAATCACGATGTAAATTGCGATAAATTTTCGTTCTCCAATGGTACTGCTGCCGGTACGGATTTATAGGTTTATTTACTCCTGTAAATAATAAACCAGAGTCATAAATAAACCATCCTATGTAGACGCCCCACTGTGGGTACGCATACTCATAATACTCAGCATCTGTAATATTAGCTAATATATGTATCCAGTTTACATAATATCTCAGGTCAGTAAACACAAATATTTTGTCTTCGTTATACCGAATTTCGAAACATCCTATGGCAACTAAATTTTCCTTCGAAAATAGGCCACCACCATTCTGTACTCCTGCTATACCCTCAACATTTTTGATGCAAATGAACTTACCCCACCACTTTGGTAGATATTTTGAACAATCTACCACATTCTCTCTTTTCGTAACATAATGTTTTACCTTGTAATTTTCTCTTATATGTTTCAAACTTAGATATCCTGAACCCGACAACACCAAGGTTTCGTCAAGAAGATCGTGCTTATGCGTTAAATATGTTCTATAAGAATACATCCATCTGGTTGGTTTATAAAAAAGGACGTAAATTTGATCGAAACTGTGAATAACAGCGACGTCGTGACGAGGAGTGTGTCGCCCGCGGGGCCCGTGCCAATGTTCAGGATTATTACTTCTCGGCAGCAATCTTCTAACTCGCCATACGCGATATCTAAACGGCGTGTTGTACTTGCCCGCTCGGCCTAGAGCCCATATTCTCAAATCTTTTTGTCTGTCCATATAAGGTTCTAAATAGTTAGCTGACGTGATCAGTGTTCTCTTATTTAGCATAGACGCGGTGCCAAGAGGCAGGAAATCTGCAAACACACGTACAAGAAAACTTTTAAAACCTCATACTTACACGAATTGTATGTTGATTACGTTACGTTACGTTACTTTGTATTTAAATAATTGTAGTGAATACTTCAAACGACAAGCTCCGTGATAACTGTTGATTTTTTTTTCTATAACCAGTACTGAAATAGTCAAATTATGCTATTAAGACTAGGTATCTGAAGTATCGTATACTTCTACTACAGTTAATACAAGCTCAGAAAAAAACATGCAGTAAGGAAAAATACTAAATCTAATATAATTTACAAAAACACTAAATGTAATTAGAAATAAATATATAATTTAAAAGCTGAAAAAAGTTCAATTTCGAAATTCTCGTTTATTTGAGCGATAAACATAATTTCTTTGGAAATATGAACTGAATACTATTGAGTCAAATGAGTCATTGATTAAATTTTTTACAAGTTTATTTTCTCTAAAATAAAAAAAAACATTTTAAAAAACACAATCTTCGTCGTCCAAATGTTAAAGGCTCACATTTCGCTTTACGAATCTCAACTCTATTTCTTTATCTCTGCCTCACCCTCTCAATTTATTAATTTCCTGGGAATACCTGCTCTTAATGGTGGACTTATTACAGAACTATCTGTGTTAAATAATCATAAATAATTATGGCATATATTTCCGGTTTCAACAGAAAATGCAAATCAATAATAGATATAATCAAACCTATAGATATGCCTGCTACGACGCCCATCAATCGCCTGTAATAGTTTCTTTCCCAATCTACTGTGGGATATCCTAGCCAAGTAAGTTTCCAAAAATTCCAGCTTTCAAATTCACACTCTTCCCACTCAAAGAAGCTTGTTCTTGGATTATCTGTGTCATCACGCAACACGCCTACTGTAGTAGTACCAAAGTCCCAGAATGCCACATTTGGGAGCACTACGTATAACCATACTGTAATGAGAATCCGTCTGAAATTTAAAAACACGATAGTTTCAATATTACTATTTTACAAGAAAAAAATTGTGAACAGCAAACAATATTTATATATCTTATGTAAGTATAAACGACACTCACATTGCGTACATTTTAATAAATGCGACAATGCACTTTTTCACTTACGTACCTCGTATATATATAGCCGTTATTGTAAACACAAATAATGTTCATAAATAATGATACAAACAATAAACAAATATTTTACCAAATTCAAACAAACATATGAAGTAAATCGCGACAATTGTTTAAGGTTTCTGTACATGAAATATTTATCACGTGATAACGAGGTATTACGAAATACTGCAATGTTCGTAGATGATAGCGAATACTTCATTAAAAACTGAGGTATAGACGTGCTCTACGCACCAAATGCGTGCTTAGCCCACGTAACGTGGTCATACAAGAAATGTTGTTTAAAATTAGAAAAAGCATAAATTATTGGAGTTTATTCCTTAAGAATCGATTTTCATATAAGGCCTCCGGTATGAAAAAAATATAAGGAGTAAAATCTATTCATCGAATGACAACGTTACGTTTTTTGTGCGCAACCTATTGTGCGCACCTTTCACTTTTCAGTCGTGAGTATTAAGACGTACATAGGGTATGCTGCGGGGCAGCTTACGCATGTATTATGTGTATATAATATACCTGTATGTTATTTCTATATAAAATATATAGTATAGGTATATAATATACGAGTATACTCTACAGCGTCTTCAAATGAATATATATATGTATATATATCTAGGTTTCTTGGGGTGCTGATTACGAAAATGATGTTCATTTTCAAATGCAAGATGGCGAACATTACTTTTTTTGGATAAATCGATACGGGTATCAAATTCTAGGTTTCTCGGGGTGCTGATTACGAAAATGACTTTCACTTTCAAATCCAAGATGGCGAATATTATTTTTTTGTATAAATCGATATGGGTGTCACATTATAGGTTTCTCGGGGTGCTGATTACGAAAATTATGTTTATTTTCGAATCCAAGATGGTGATTATTATTTTTTTGGATAAATCGACATAGGTATCATAGTCTAGATTTCTCGGGGTGCTAATTACGAAAATGACGTTCATTTTGTAATCCAAGATGGCGAATTTTTTTTTTGATAGATCTACATGGGTGTCATGTTCTAGGTTTCTCGGGGTACTGATTACAAAAATAACGTTCATTTTCAAATTCAAGATGGCAAATATTACTTTTTTTGGATAAATCGATATGGGTGTCATATCCTAGGTTTCTTGGGGTGCTAATTACGAAAATGACGTTCATTTTCAAATCCAAGATGACGAAAATGACTTTTTTGGATAAATCGATATGAGTGTCACATTATAGGTTTCTCGGGGTGCCGATTACGAAAATGACTTTCATTTTCAAATCCAAGATGGCGAATATTACTTTTTTGGATAAATCGATATGGCTGTCAAATTCTAAGTACCTCAGGGTGCTGATTACGAAAATGACGTTCATTTTATAATCCAAGATGGCGAATATTATTTTTTTTGATAGATCTACATGGGTGTCATGTTCTAGGTTTCTCGGGGTACTGATTACGAAAATGACGTTCATTTTCATATCGAAGATGGCAAATGCTACTTTTTTATATCTATTAATATTCATATTTTAATATTATTGTATACAGTGAAGTGAATAAAAATATATAAAATATGGAAAAAACCAGTAAACTCCAGCCGTGCGTCGGAGCTGACACACACACTTTTTTTTACTTTTTTACTGCGGTTTTCACACGACTTAACGTTTCGTTTGATATATAAGAAAATTTATAAAGTTTGACTACCAATTTAAAATTCATTTTGCTAGATTACGTGGTATTGTCATTCTATTCTACTAGCGTTTACGACAATTGAGCCATTTGTCTAAGCCCCCTAGTTACCTCCGTTTACGTACTCGTAATTATTGTATTATACTAAATATCATAATTTGGCGCAAATACATACATATCTTCACGCCAAATCCCTAAAGGAGTAGTCAGAGAGGACGGAGCGCTAAGCGTTGCGGTCCTTACATACCTTAATACTCTATCTATTTGATCTTCATAAGTCAGCTTTGGCTTTCCTTGGCTTCTTTTACCACTCACTTTTGCTCTATAGATTTTCTTCGTCAGTCGTCAGTTATCATCACTCATTCTTTCCATGTGCCCGAACCATCATAGCATTCTTTTCTTCATTTTTACAATAACACTGTCGTGCAACCCTGTCATACTGAAAAATTGGCGCAAATGTACTCGTATAAACGAGAACGAGGTTGAAGAAGTCAAGGTGGTACATAGGAAAGCGATGTTTGTGCCTTCTCCTCTGTTTTGTTTTTTAAAGACACATAAAGATATGTACATACGCACATGTAAAAATTATATGGGAATATCTTACTAATCGAATATATATCAGTTGGTGTAATTAAAGAACTTATCTGGCATAAAATATTTTCAAGCAATGATTTGTCAACATTTGATTTGAAATAGGTACTTAAAATAACATTAATTTATCGTGAAAGAGATTTTAATCTTTAAAATGCTTTGACTTTTCCTTCAGTTTGATTTGGGAGTCAAAGTATATAGCAAATATCTATAGTTCCAATAGGTAGTAGAAGCGTGCTCGCTGTAAGTTACGATCATAGATAAAGTCTACTGTTTATCGCTCTCACAGTGAGACCTGTTATAGACGGCGCAACTTCCTACGACTTTGGACCCATTTCCAATAGCACGTATCGTGTTTACCGTATCAGTGAAGTGATATCAGTTTACAAACGACCTTGTGACCTCTGAATCGGCATGCCCAACCCGGCAGAGTGGTGCGTGGCTGACTACCAAAACAGAGGGAGCCAGTGTAGGTTCAACGCATGTCCAAGCCTGCGCAATGGGTACTTGTCGCCCGGGCCTTTCAGTGAATGAAACGAGGCCGCGGCAACCACACGTCCTACGGTTAGACACGCTGGCGAAGCTTGACACAGCCTGATATGAGTGACGTTAGGTACAGTGCGTAGCGTGGTGCAGTGTGATGAGACTCGCGTGAACCCAGAGATGGCCGCGCGCTCACCTGAGCCCGGCCACCACCGACCATGTGCGCGACCATAGGTGAGCGTTTTACCCGGGCTTCAAGGTCACCCCGTAAACAATATTTCTTAGACACCCTCCATGGTGCTGTCATCAGACACTCCGACATCTGTTTGCCAAGTTTCCTTTAAAACACTTAAGTGGATGTAGATTATTTGGCGTTTCATTGGGCGCTCAAAACGCTCGCTGTCGGTAGCCTTTCGTTACAAATTTATTATAACGTACAATATCTTTATAAATCACGATTAAAGAGCAACTTTAAATATAAAAACGATAACTGTACCTGTATTTCTAAAATTCGCCAGTTGTTTGCTTCTGAAATATGAGTTATTTTTCCTGAGGCGGGTGATTAAGCCTTTAAATAATGGGTCTCGTAATCGCCCTTTGCTCGAGGCTTATCCTTTCTCATTACGGCAAAGTTTCTGCCAGAGATCACTTTGCCCAGCTTTACATGTTACTCATCAATTAATTAAATAATACTCGTTAATTCTGTGCGATACAGAGATAGGTATAACTTTGTTGTAACTTAACACGTTTAATGCAATACATAATTAATTGTTTTAACTCTAATTTTATGTTAGTCTACGAATTTGCTGGTTTCATTATGGTTTTCTGTTTTTTGGATTGCTTTGAGTTTTAAATGTCTTCATTCAATTGCTGCAAAAGTGTACTAGTCTTTCTAAAATTTTAATGCTCTTTGAAAAACATTTTGTGCATTTTACTTCTTACAGAACGTTAATTTTTATTAAGTTGGTTACTGATAAAAGTAGTAAATATTCATATTATTTATATACTCAAATCATCTATAAGTTTACTGTAAAACATTATATTTTTTTGTAATTATAGACAGATAAAAAGATTAACATTAAAACATTATGCTTTTTCAACAAAACTTATCGCTAGCATTATAATATTGAATTTCGAGATGTAATAACTTATCTATGTACGCATACATAATGCACCCTACCTACTTGAATAATAGTGATAAAATTTTGTATAAAAAAAATATAAAAAAACCATGCTTTTTCTCGTTATAACTGTATGTACAATAGTACTTAGGTATTTATTGTGTTGGATGAATTAGTGATTAGGTATCTATTATATACTTATAACTGTTATACATACATATCTTCACGCTGTATTCCTAATGGGGAAGTCAGAGAGGACGGAGAGACAAGCTTCGCCGTCCTTACATACTAATTTCGCCTCCTTAAATCTCATAATTCTGCTCACACATTTTCGCCATGCGAGTTTTTGAGATTTCTGTCAGTTGACGCTCTGGCTTTTTGATCTTCGTAAGTCAGCCTTAGTCTTCCTTGGTTTCTGCTACCACTTACTTTTGCTCTGTGGATTTTCTTCGTTTGTCTTCCATCGCTTATTCTTTCTAGGCGCCCGAAACATTAAAGCATTCCTTTCTTTATTTTTACAATAACACATTCGAGCAATGCTGTCATACTACGTATATCTTCATTGCTTATTTTGTCGACAAGGGTGACACCTCACATATTTCCAAGAGATCGCATTTCTACTACTGCATTTATTTTACTTTCATTTGATTTTTGGCATATCCAGGCCTTACTAACGTTTAATAAAGTTGGCACCACACCACATTGTGGATGGCCATTTTGGTTGAGTTAGATATGAATATATATACACTGCTTACTAATGCAGCCAAAGCACAGTTTACTTTACTGCCAGCAGCTACCCGTCCAACTCACATCTTCCATCCCAAGAAAATGCACTCTCCAGATATACAATTTCATTCACTTGTGTTAGACATTTTCCATTTACCCATATTTCGCAGTTCGTCTGTACATCTTCCTTTTAAAACACCAGATCCTTACTTTTGTTTTTTCAGTCATATTCAGTTCTTTAATTTCACATTCTTCTTTCATGTATTACATTTGTAATTGGGTGTAGATGTATATAATTATATACTTATAGGTAGGTATTACTCGGTCGATAGAATATGCGATTCTTTGTCTGGAACTATTTAGTGGGTAAAAACGTTTAAACACCTGCCTTGTTAGGGTCCTAAAGGACTTAAAAGACAGTGGACTGTAATGTTTGATGATTTATAATAGAAGATATATAATAAATACAATAATTAATTAAAGTATAAAAAACACCGTGTGTGTGATATATTCTCGGAAGTTTTCTATGAAGTGTACAATCGCTCGGGCCCCCAGGTCTTTAGCTTCTCGTCGTAGACCTCTACTCTTATTACCTAATTTACAGTCAGCATGCGACAGTCAAATGTCGCGCGATATCTGCTGTCAAAACGAGAATTTGTATAATGTAATTTGCAGAATGGCGCTAAAACCGCGATAAGTGCATTTTACGGTCACGGGGCAATAGACACGCAATCGTCATACACGGTACCAATTTTTTATTACAAATTGTCACTGGTCGCGTGTTGATCGCGTGGCTGTCGCTGTCTGCAAATTTTTAGTTAATAACCTGACCGAACCGCCTCAATTTCGTCGCGACAACCTACTTGATTTTGAGATGTATTACAGAAAATATTTACATTTAATACATTTGATACCTAATGTACTTATGGTATACATTTGTCTGATAATACCTAGTATAATAGGTACTAAGTACATATTATAACCACAACGTTAGACATAAAAATTAAATTAATGAATGATTGAATGAATGGGCTATTGAATAACCCCAACTTTAATTTAGTACGAGCGTTCTCAAGCGTAGAAACAATCTAAGAGGGTAAGAACGTCGTGTAGGCTCCACGAGCGTCGATAGTACATAAAATGAATTTTCTACTAAAAAAATACGATTTCCGAAATATCTCATTCATTTAATGACACCTATTTTGGTACATTTATTAATATTCACAACCAAGTATAATTCGAATGGTTTGATATTTAGATTACAAATCAGACGATTGTTTGGCATGTTTTTTGATGAAGTGAATTAAAACAGATCATGTATCAAATGGCCGGCATAATTACAACAAAAATGGTTAAATAACATATATTTTTTATAGATTAGAAATCTCTATGATTTGTGAATACAACAATCTTAGAGACACCCTATACCAAAGGTACTCTCAGGAAAACTCGTCTTAAAGATGTTTACTTCACCTAGAAATTCCCTTTGCTACGAACGTTCTAAATAAATTTAAGTATTTATTATATGTATATAGCCTGTCAAAGTTTTAATGAGATATCATCTATGCGAGCATAAAACAAAATTAATGTGAGGTTTAATATCTACTTGAGTTTTCGACAAAAGAGGTTTGTTGGCGCAGAAAATTGGGTGCCGTCCTGGAGCGGGCTCGGTCACTTTCAACGACTCCTACAATAAATGATTTAGCTAAGAACTTCTGAAGTAGGCGCTTTTAGAAAAGTTCAATAATACATGACAAATACATTATACAATTTGTAGAATGCGTAAGCACTGTAAATTACTAGCGAACGCCCGCGACTTCTATAATGCCGTCAGAGTGTGAAGTGACAAACTTGTAATGTCATTGTCCAGAGCTGAGTGACAGAGACAGCCTATTCCCAATCCGTACTCACTACTGAAGCTTAAATGCCAATGCGACCTTTTATAATTTATAGTTGAACGTAAAAGGGAGTCAACTGAGGAAGCGTATTCGTCGTGACCCCTGCCAGCCATTTTCAGGACTACAATTGCTTTACTGTGAACACCATGCGGGACAACGATTGTGCTCTATTTAGGGCATCCTCTGAAAGCGAAGTGCACCGGTCTGTCCGCGCTGGTGTGTGCAGAATGCAGTTTGGCGTTGGGGATCGTCACCCAACACGTTGTGCAACTCATGGCGGGAAGTGAAGGGAGGAGTGCAGATTAGCTGCGTAGAATGTGAGAGGTAGGATTGAAGAGAAGATGAATGAAATGATTGATATTATGGAAGAGAAAAGATTGGATGTGTAGTGTACAGGTGCGAAAGGGAAAGAAGTATTCTGTCCTCCCCCACGCACAAGCGACATCGTCACAACGGCGGCTGCCTAGAGAAGGGAAATAATTACCTACAAGCTGTCTCTTTGGTTGCGGACCGCCGCAGGGAACTGACGTGTAGTAGAGAGCAGAGTGTAACGGTGCTTACAGACCGTACTATACAGTACAGGATGTGTTATGTTTGAGTGAAACCAAACGAAAAGACAGTGAACTTACCGACTTGCCCGGAAGGGGCATCGCTTTGTGGTCAGGGGTAACACATGAAAACAGGGGACGCCAAGGGATAGGCGTTTTACTGTCCTCTCGTTTGCTTAATGTATGACTGAGTACAGATGTGTAAATCACAGACTGCATTGGGTGCGGTTGAAGATGGGGTTGACGAGAATTTTTATTTTGGCGGTATATTTCCCCAGTGTTCTTTGACTGTTTGGGTGAACTAGAGCAGTTTTGGGAGAATGTTATAGAAGTTCTAGCGACGGTTGAAGAGAACGAGAGAGTTATTGCGTGTGGAGACGTAAATCGATGGGTCGGGACAGCTCGAACAGAATTTGAGACTGCCCGAGGCAAGTATGAAGATAAAAGAGTGAATAATGCTGGTACGATTGTGTTAGGAGTGTGTATGGAAAAAGATCTTTTTGAAGCTAAAACCGTATTTAAGCACAAAAGGATCCATCAGTACTCGTGGGAAAGGAAGTGTGAAAGAAGTATTAATGATTTATTCCTGGTGGATAGCAGGCTTACGAAGCAGGTTATGGACTCAAGAGCGCATAGAGGAGCCGATCTAGGAATGGACCGCTTTCTAGTGATAACCAGAATAAGGGGTCTGTTTGCAGCATGGCGACGTCGCGTAGTGTTCAAACCTGCAGTGGTTTGTCGCATCAAAAGCTGGATACCGCAAGATGCGACCACCAGGAATGAATATGAAAGGGTAGTATCCGGTAAGTTAGGTGATATGTGGAAAGTGATGAGCGAGGATGTTGAAGAATGTTGGCAGAACATTAGGGATAGTATGATTGAGCCTGCGAAAGAAGTGTGTGGAATGAATAAGATTGGGAACGGTAAAAAGCGTGATGTGTGGTGGGATGATGAGGTGAAAAAGCCTGTGTATAAGAAGAAGAAAGCATGGAGAAACTACCTTGCTACTAAAAATGACTGTAGTATGAAGAATTTGATGAAAGCTGCAGAAATCATCAAAATGAAGCACTAGTGAAAGAGAAGCGTGAAACCACCTGCTAACAGATAAAAAGATGTTCTGCAGCGATGGTGTGAATACTATGGAGAACTGTATGAGAGTGGCAACTCCGTCTCGTGAGAGCGATTCTAATGAATTGCCACACTCGGGTCAAGGGCTGGAGAATGCCATTAGTATGAAAGAGACTGAAGTAGATTTGACGTTCCAAAATACTTTGTAATTGGGTTTACTTGAATAAATTGATTCGACTTTGACTATTTGGATAGTTGCCTCCAGACATTGAAAGGTAGTTTGAGTGGTATGATATATGATGACACATTAGTAAACTGCCTATTGTACGCTAACGATGCTGTGCTTATAGCACCATCAGAAGCAGAGTTGCAGACAATAGTCACGTGCATGAAAGAAGAATGTAAAATGAAAGGATTAAATATGAGTGTGAACAAAACTAAGGTTCTGGACGAAATGTGAGATTCGGGCAAATGTTAAATGTCTAAAACAAGTGAATGAAATTGTGTATTGGGGAGTGCGTTTTCGATCGATGGAAGTTGTGAGTTGGATGTGGAGAGATGGGTAGCAGCGGGCAATAAAGTGGACGGTGCTCTGTCCGCATTAGTAGGCAGTGTGAATATATCTAACACTGCCAAAATGGCCATCCATAATGCGGTGTTGGTGCCAACGCTTGGCGCTCCGTCCTCTCTGACTACCCCGTTTGGGATGCAGCGTGAATTTATGTATGTATAGTTGAACGTTTTTATCGTCACGATTTTACCGTCCAAGACTACAATAGGTATAAGCAAAATATTTCACTATTGCGTCGTAGAAAAGTCGCTTTTCCTTTGTCGATAACGTCATGCCGTGGACGTTGTCGTCGACGGAAAGTTTGTCTCCCTAATGTACCGTAAATCGGTAAAATCGTGGCGATAAAAACGTTGAAAGGTAAATTATAAAAGCTTAACTCGTACTTTTCAATATATTCCAAATACTTGTTCACCGTAATGTTTATATTTATACAGTTAATTTAATAATAAAGTTCGTCTACTTGTAAAGATGTCCACTAATTAAAGTTAGTGCCCAATTAAATATCATGGCTTCATTGATTATATTATCAAAAAAAGACGGTGTGATGTTTAATGAGGCATTAACTTTAATGGGCTTTCTTACAATTGGGCTATAATCAAACAGTCTGTTAGCTGTAACTAAACTAATGAAATTCAAATCGTCGTGTAAATAAAATTCTGAAAAAGATTATAACATTGCTCTACATTTTCATTATTTAAGAATCTTTCTTATATAAAAGTTAGTTTGCATCCGTACAAATGAATATAATTGAAGTGATTGTCTGTGATTTCGCATGAAGGTTTTTTCTTAAGCCCCTATATGGTCATTTGGATGTTAATCAAAACGTCCAAAACCAAAATCAAAACAGGCGGTTTTAAAATTTTCTCTGTTGTTAGTTTGTTCACGCTAATTTCCAAATTGGTTGAACCGATTTTGACAGGATTTTCATCGACAAGTAGAATACTTTTCAGAGAGTAATCTAGGCTACTTTTTATTATAGCAAAATGCCAAATTTAACTGCGATGAACCCCGGGACACAGCTATCAGACAATAAAAATGTAGACCAACACGGTTACTATACAAAAGCAAAACACTAAATGAAGCCGTCTACTGCAAAAATACTTTAGTCGAATTCCGAGGATTGATCTGTTGATTCATAAAATAAACCAAAGTTCATTAAACTATTAATTATTTTTACAATATCAGGAATCTTCAATTTACAACATATAAAAAATTGTTGTTATGACTGGCCCGTTGGCGCATTGGCATATGCATCTGCTTTCCAAGCTAGGGTCCCGGGTTCGATCCCCGGTCAGGTCAATTTAGGAAATGAACTTTTCTAAATTGACTTGGAGTGTTACTGGGAACTCCCCCAGAATTCGTTGTGTGGTACCCATAGTACAAGCTTTTACAAGTTAGTTTGGGGTCATACAATCTGTGTAATTGTCTGGAGTATTATTATATATTATTATAGTATAATACGTTCTGACATAATGAAATTTACAAAATTTTATGCTAAATTTACTAAAGAGTTTGTGTTTAAGAGTATGTCGATGGTGTGGTGTGTATCAGACTTACTTTAGTTATATTAACCAAAGTAAGTCTGATGCACACCTGATGCATACTTAAGAAATTTGTTAATTACACAAAACAATTTTGTTGTGAACAGAACCAAATTGCCGTATAAAATCACAAGGCGATGAAAATCCTGCCGTATACCGCAATATAAAGCGTGAATAACTGATTATTGCAGCTTTTCCCGTATAACTACACCGAGAATAGCCTTTTTGTATGCATCCATATATAGCTTAACACCATTTTTTCTTTGTAATGGATAGAGCTTAGGTTACAACAGTCAGATTTTGATTCCATTTCTAATAATAAGTGTTTGAGCATACATGGCAAAGTAGAACCAGCAACAGATTACTAGGCAATAGGTCATCGCTATTTTAATAAAGCCTTTGCCTTGGTACATTATATATTTGTCTATCATCAAATCAACATAGAAGTTGGGCTAAAGTACAAGTTTCTGTACAATTCTTCAGGATTGCGTTGAGAATAAAAAAAGAAAAAATTAACCCACATTTACTACACAGAGAAAAAGGAACCATGCCTACTATATTACATTTAGAATGAGATGAAATTGACGCGGCTACGCTCGCATTATGTGAAAATAATTTAATTTTTCATGTTTTCTGTAATGTCGGGTTCCCGGTGCCTCTGTTTATCTTCAATATGAGGAATTCTTTACATTTTTCTTCTGAGACGTGTACAATTACACATGTCACACGAATCATAATTTGAATGTATAAAAAATTCTCTAGCTGTCTAAGGTTTCAGCGGAAACGTAGAAAAAGAAAATAAACTGTTTCATGTTTTATGAGGAGACTCGCGTTAACTAAACTTAACTAAACGCGTTTCTTTGTTGCACGAGTAAAGATATATTTTATGCAATATTTTAGTACGGGCTGCAATTTTGTATAATATTTTATGCAATAAAAAAAATTGTATTGCAATAAGGGTATACATACATAAATCTTCAGATACCAAACGTGTGATCCCAAATTAAGTAAGAACTTTTATAATTTCTTCTTACTGAGTATTCTTACAATTTTTAGCCATTTTCCATCCAAAATTACAAGCTTTTCACGTTTCCCATTCTTAACGAAGCATCCTCAAGATCTCTGTCAGCTAACTAGCACGGAATCGGTGTCTTTGAATCGGTGTAAGTTAGCTGACTGATCTTTGGAATATTCTGAGGATGCTTCGTTAAGAAGCAAAGCGCGTGTCGATCAATAACTTAGCAAATTTTAGGCCGAATTTGGATAATAATTGTAAGAATTCATTACATCAAATACAACATAAGTAAATAAGCCTAAAAATAAGCTATGTGCTGCAAGTGCTACATAACGAACTAGGAGAGTAATAATTAACATTTAGAGTTCATAACAATTAGAAATAATGTTTTCCTAAATTAATCAGAAATCGAATCTAAGACCTTCAACTGGAAGGTACAGGTACTAAACACCGCCTCTACGGGTCAGTCGGTGCCAGAATTGACTTTAAAAATGTAACCGTAGAGCTTCAGTTCTCTAAATGCATTCAGAAAAGCTATTTCTATTTTCACACCGATAAATAATCAATTAACAGCATTTTTCAGCTAACTTCTGCCTAAATTTTAAAAGTTATTGATCTGGAGATTCTAAAGCTCAAATTTCGTCACCTCAGCCTAAATGATTGATCGAGTCTGCTCTGGAATTCCTGAGCATTCTTCGTTCAGAAGCGAAACACGTGTCGATCGATAAGTATTCTACGCGGAAGACAGCTAAAAGCAGATAAATGTAAATTGATTGCTGAGATGCATTTCTGGAAAATAATACTTGATCCTATTACAATAAGTTCCACAAAGACATTTTTGATGAATTTTACTTTTATGTGGACATTTCTGAACTCTCACAATAGTGTGTAAGTGTTAAACAGATGCAAGAAGCATCAGAGTCTCAACGATTTGAAACGTATATTGGACAACGGCAATTCGAAGTAGTTATCCTACTGCGTCTCTCGTATATTTTGTAGATAAATTCTTCTAGATACATACATGAATCATGACTTACAAATATGACTCATATGCAAATATTGTGTTTAACCAGTAGAGACAAAAATTTGTTAATAATAATAATTGAACTATTTAAAGTATTATAAAACCACAAACTTTTCGGATTTTTGGACATTAATTAGTTTTATTATTTTTATTTAAATGTTCATGGACAGAAATACATTTTGTACCGGTCCTTTACGCAAAAAAATGTGACTTGTGTCATTAAGTTTAAAGAAATGAAAAAAAAAGAAATAACGCAAAAAAATGTTCAGTTGTAATTTAAGACATTATAATTGTTTCGCTGGTTGGGCACTCGTAAATTTTTTTCCCGAAATATGTGTGTTCTTCTTGTATGTATTGAGATCTCTATAACTATCCAATGAATCTGTGCTCTTTTTGTAAATAAATATCCTCTTCCGAGTCAGATAGGACGGAGTCAAGAATGTCGTAGTCCTTACATTCTTCTTTCACTTAGATAGAATTGTTTAGTAAATAATTAATTATTTCATTAATTATTTAATTACAATACTTCTAATATGGAATAAAAAAACTTAAACCGCCTTCAAAAAAAACACTGAAAAGTATAAAATAACTATCCTTTACTAATCAAAACTCAAGTACAATTAAAATAACTTTATAGATACGATACACATATCTATATAAATAAATCTGACAGTTACTGAAGTCAGTGCCAAGCCAACCAAACTAATAGACCATAGTCTATTAGTTTGGTTGGCTTATTAGGTGTAATGATGTAATGAATCGGCTGTGACAAACTAATAGATAGACCAACATGACGAAATTACAAGTTCTTATAAATATAATAATATTAGTCTACGGAGCCCTAAATTTTAAGTATTAAGTTGAGCACTTTTCGCTCTATGCGAGGAAGGTCTAATATTCCTCAAATAACCTCATTTCCCTTTTCAGACTATCGAATGTTATATTGTTAGGAATTTAAAAATAAGCAGATGAGAGGTCTTTGTGCTTATGTTACACAAACAGACAGGTGGGCAGATGAAGAGTGAGCTATAGGAAAGTGACGTATTTAGTATTTGTATCACGCGTACATGTCTTTCATTACAAATGACGAAGAAAACACGCTTTCAAAGATAAAGCTTGTTGTCTGTTGTTCCACGGATGTCGAGTTAAAATGTAAATTCAGCCCATGAAGTGTAAATTTGTATTTTACATGACCTCTTTGTAAGTGACTTGAATATAAGTAAAAACATGTCACTGAAAGCCGAGAGGTTTCGTATTCATATTTTTTGTTTTAAACTCCTAGGCTCCTTACTAGATACGTAGTTTTTGAGTTGATTTAGAAACATATATATGTGACAAGTTCCTGAAATCTTTAGCTATTTTCCGCTCGAACATCAAAAACCACCAATGGACACGTGTTTTGTCTTTCAACGAAGCATCCTCAGGATATTCCAGAGATCAGACTCGGTCAGCTAACCAGGCATCGAATTATTTGATTCGGTGCTGGTTGAGCAGAAAATAGCTTAAGATTTCAGGAATTTATCACATGAAATATATTTTCGCAAAGTAACATCTGAGTTTATACAAATATGTTATATATAACATGATAGTTTTTAGCATTGAAAATTAGAGGAAACAAAATCTAAAGATAAGTTTAAGTGTATCAATTCTGACGTGACGTGAAGACCGTTGACGTGAAGAAGAGGGGACCGTTTTGGGAGAATTTCACCACAAACAATTATTAGGAATGAAATTCTAGAAATGCCTAATTTGCCTTTTACGAAAAATAAATCTATAGCGAAATGACCCACCTTTATAAAGTAAAGGAAGGAAAAATATTTTTTTTTTAACAGCCAGTATTCATTATAATTTAATACGTTTAAAAAAATATAGTACAATATGCGTTATTAACAATATGCATAATTTGGAATTCTCCAAATGTTTATATACAGTGGACTTTTTTGCGGGATTTTATGGGAAGCGGTCGGGTATTTATTTTAATTATTTGCAAATTGTTTCTAGTGGACATCACGATCTAAAATTGGCGTAGTTTTCCCAAGTATCTACGCTGTTGTGCGATATGTGAAATTTTTGAAATAAATGCTTATTTAGTACTGTGGTGTTAAGTTTTTTTTAGTTTTAGAGGTTTTAGAGAATTGCCTCAATATATTTGTTGCCAGAAACTCCAAGAAAAATTAAAATATATTATATTGACATTTTACTGAAATAATGTAAAGAATTTATGTTACTGAAGATATTGGTTGTATGAGCTAGATACCTTTACCTTCCCTCCTAAGGGAGAATCGTACTAGATGGTTACCTATAATACTTTGACTGTTTCGTTTCTCGAATAAACTGGGAAGTACATTTTATATTTAAATCCGAATGGTTAGGACCTTTGTGCAGCATTATCGAATAATTCTTATAAACTGTATAAGTGAACATTTCTCGTCACTTCGTTTCTTTCTTCGATCTTTGGTCTGTGAAAATAAGTGAAACCAACAAAGAAAGTCGTTACGTATAATATCCGTCATGATATTGTTTCAATATTGTACGGTGATAAATGCATTTTATCTTTCAATCGGAGGTTCCGGGGCCGTTTCCCGTTTAGATTAATTTAGAAAATGAATTTTTCCTAAATAAATAACGAATGAGCGTATTAATTAAAAAACAGCAAGTTTGTGGTTTCAACCCATATGAACTAATTTTTTATCACATTTAAACTTCACCTATTCCGTGCTAGTAACATGAAAATAGCTTGCTTAAACGTACGTTTCCTTGAAAATTCCATGAGACAGAGTTAGAATTGTGCTTGCTTTGAGGCCCGACATTGTGTGAGACTACGTTTTCAATTTGCTTGTGAGTTTATCCTGTTGTTCTGTAACATATTGGAGTGCTACGTTATGTCCGATGCACGCGGAATTTTATTACTCACCATCGGATTTCAAGAAGGTAATGTTTTTAGAGAATGTAGGTTTCTGTGTATTGTAATTTGTAATGCAATGATTTTCTGCTTCTTTTTGTAGTCTAAATGGCTCCACCGATTTTGCTAAATAAAGTATTATTCATAGATCAATGGGGGTTGGCTCGGCTGGTCCCCCAGTTTGTTGTGTTACCCATTGCCCATTGCCATTGCCATAGCAGAAGCTTAATAAAGTTGGCGTCTCGCAGTTGTTGTTACTGCTGGAGCACTTTCAGTACTTAGGTATATGTGTTCACTAGCTGTGGTAACTAGATAAGGTTAGGTTAGATTGGATTACATGTATGTTTGTGCATATGTATAATGGTTATTTTTGAAAAACCCTATGTCTAGCCTACATTTGTCTCCGGGCACACATCATCTCTGTACCAAATTTTATCATAATTGGTTCAATGGTTTATCATTTCCGATTAAAAGTTTCATCCTTCTTTTCATAACTTTAATGGTAAATTTAAAAAAATTAGCATATGACCATTCTCTAGTGTTCTCTAATCCAATGTCAAATTATCTACATACCAAATTACATCATAATCGGTTCAGCGGTTTAATATTTCTTGTAGAAAGGTCGATCCCCCTTTTCACTCTCTTAGGAGTAGGTTTTTGATAAAAAATGTAATTAATGGTTACCATAGGGCTTACCAATATTTTATGTGGGCTATCATTTGCGCAATCACATGTTCTTACTACATAACAATTTTCATGAAGATCGGTCAAACCGTTCTTGAGTTAGAAAAAGACAGACGGACAGACAGACAAAAACATAAAAAATAGTAGAATTGAAGTTAGTCATAAAACGAATATTTATCACAAAATTTGACAAAAAAATTGTATTTACAAACAGAGCCTTGGGATTTTTGTAGAAGTATAGATATGTACTGGTTCCATAATGTGATCTTCGCGAAAATGGATTTAGGAATACTCCTGATTCTAGAGATTTAAACAAGAGCTGAGAGGCTTTCTTAGCATTGTATTAATATCTAGTAGTGGTCGCCCAGAGGTCGAAATTCGACCGTAAGTATAAAATACACGCTTTTGTGCCGACGGAAATGTGAAAAGCACCCGCACCTAGGCGAAAAAATTTGAGGAAGCGAAGGAAGTATGTAAGAACCGCGAAGCTTGGCGCTCCGTGCTCTCTGACACCCCGTTAGGGATACAGCCTGAAGATATGTATGTATGTACACATACTCATTCAATCAGTCTGTTAGTAATTATTTGTTGACAACATTTTAAAATTCTTTGGCGATAATCTCTGCTCTGTGCGACTTGATTCACAGATCTAGCAAAATCTGTGGTTTGACCACAAATTTATGACCACAAACTATTGTGTTTGACATTGACAATATAACTGTTATGTGTTTGATATTGACAAAATAACTGTTATGTGTTTGTCATTGACAATATAACTGTTATGTGTTTGACATTGACAGTATGAACAAAGATACGAATGTCTTATTTAATTTAATCTAATGTATTTGTAATATACCTAGGCGTTTTATAGTATTCTTAGCCTGACATAGACGAAACAAGTAAACAAAATGAATTGTTTATTATTTTTCTATGTATTCTCCTAATAACTATACACTTTATACATTGCTTAATTAGTTTTAGCTTCTAACCTTTTAAAAAAATAGTCCGAAGTTTTCCATTCAAAATGACTCAAAACGGCGAACTGCACTTCCTCGTCGGTGTCAAATTTTTGTCCCCGAAGTTCAGTCTTCAATTTAGCGAGCGAAAATAGTCGCTCGAGGCCAGATTAGGGCTATAGGGTGGGTGGTCAAGCTCTAGGAACCTGCACTCATGAACAGCAGCTTTCGAAACAGCAGCGGAATGGATAGGTTGCAGGTAGTTGGATGGATGGTTGTAGGTAGGCAGTAGCGAAATTTTGCGAAACGTTTTTTAGGGACGTTTTTCGATGATTGTTTGATGAAGATTTCTCAATAAACTAAAATCGTTCATTAAGATTCCCTGGGAATCTCAAAAAATGGTTGCCATTACCTTTCGGATACTCTTGGTGACACGCACCTTTTTTGGTGTCGGCTCACTCTTCTTGCCCCACTCCATTGATTCCCTTTTCGTAGTAGGGTCATGACATAAAACTATCATTTTGTTTCCTGTAACAATGGAGTCAACAACATCCATCTCTTGTCCGTTACACAACTCTAAAAACTTTTGACAGCATTCCACTCAACTTTGTTTTCGAACAGCACTGAGGATTTTTGGCAACTACCTTGCACTAATTTTTTTCATAGAGAATTGTTCATGGATGATGCGATAAACTGACGTTATGGATAGCCCTGACTGTGCTGCAATTTCTTTTAATTGAAGGAGCCAGTACAATTTTTTCCACCAATGCAAGATTTTTCTTAGTGAACCCGCTAGAAGGACCTCCTTCACGGGGACCGTCTTCAAGACTCTCTCGTCTCCAACCAAGTAGTTTAGCCTAGTTTTTTACCGTCACATATGAAGGTGCAGACTCTGTACATGGCATTCATTCGCTCTTTAATCTGCTGCTGCTTCCTTTGTTAAGAATTCTGTTAATGCTCGATGTTAGATTTCATCTATATTTACTTCTAGCTTGTTATGAGCTTCGTTTTATTTCAAAAATAATGGTTTATCACATAAAAGTTTCACACAACACCAACTACTAACCACGGAAGCAAAATCAGACCACAGACCACGTTAAAGGGCGCCAGTGTAACATGGGGTTGAGATTTAAACACGAACAACCTCAGTTAACACGAATTTATATAAAAAATATTTAAAAAAAATACAACAAAAGGGTCGTGAGGTCTGTACGTAAGATAAGCCCGTCTGATTCCACGTCCGAAGTTCCTCCACTTCCCTGAGGTGCAGATGGTCGGCCTGTGGTAAGCAGTGCAGCTCTGGAGGTCGGGAACAGGGGCGGCGTTTGGGTCTCGTTGGCGGGTGCGCAGTATACGCGCAACACGCAGATCGAGCGGCAGATATATTGGGTTGGTAAAGCCGCAACTCTAATCATGGACCCCGATTACGGGGTGAAAATGTATGCAGCTAAGAAAACTGCACTATCTCGCGTAATAGGTATATCACGATTTTATAAATTGATTTAATGCAAATGCAAATAAAAATATGTTCAAATAATTAGTCATGAACAGTACGTTAAATAAGTGTGCACACAACAAGACGGTAGCAGCAAAAAAAACAGTCCGAGAGTGAGAACAAGGTCACACGTTCGGCGCATCCACTGACGCGCTCTTACCATACGAACACGGCCGATCTTTTCCGAATCTATCGTAATGATGAGATTCGAGGAGGCAAAGAAAAAAATCAAGAATCGCGAAACTCGACGCTCAGTCCTCTCTGCCCACTCCGTTAGAGACACAGCGTGATGATATATACTATTAATTACAAGTATTATTTTCATGTAACGAACTTTTACGTTACATTACCCCCCTGCCACTAAAGGATTTTTCTCAGATAAAAAAATCCGACATGTAAAGCAATGAGCGAATACTATATTATGAAATGGCATTTGTTTACGCTTTCATACTAACCATTTATTCATTTTTTGCATACTTCACACCTACATAAAAACAGCAACATTTATAACCTAAAAATATTGTCGTGCTCTTACATTAAGACAGGTAATCAGTTACTAAACAAATCAACTAACTACCCTACAAATGCATTATATTATTAGATGTTTATAATTAACGTAACGAGGTAGTAAATTAAAAGTAGGTCCTTGTCTGTGCTAATTGTAACTAACTATTTTTAAATCTTTTATGTGCCAGATACCCAGATCTTTTCCCGACATGTCTTCTAGCACATAGACAAGAGGAGATTTTTTTTGTGTTATTTTAGCCCTAATAAATTTTGGAGCTAACTTCTTAGAAAACTGTTTTTCCTTGTCGCTAAGAAAATAGGTACGTTTCATAACAATGTCTCCCACATTAAACTCCACTGATTTTCGGCGCTGATTGTAATGAGCAGTGTTCTTTAAGTGCGCATTCCACAAGCGTTTTTGAACTTGATCAAAAATATTGCATAGCACTCCCAAGTTTTCCGCATAAACATCACGGGCAAAAACATTAATTCATTACCCAAGTTGTTATCTATATAGTGGGTTCCGCAACGAACTAACTCCCTACTGAATACTAAAAATGATGGTGTGAATCCAGTCGCTTTGCTCACTGAATTATTGATTGCGAATTGTATTTTTGGAATGAATACGTCCTAAGATCTATGATCGTCTTCAACATAAGTGGAGATACAGGTAATTATAGTTCTATGGTATCGTTCGACAAGATTAACCTGGGGTGTATATTTGGGAGTGAAATAAATATTTGGAATTGAATATCTTTTGAATAACAATTCAGTAATTTTACTAGTAAATTGTGTACCATTATCTAAAAATATCGTTTGGGGAATCGCGTGAACCAGAAACACTGAATAATCTAAAATTTTAGAAATAATATCGGCCGTAGCATTTTTTATAGGGAATATTAAACAATATTTTGAAAAACAACAAGTAACAATTAAAATTAAATTATTTCGCATACGTGTTATTGGCAACGATCCTATGAGGTCTATCGACAGCATTTGAAATGGCCGTGAACATTGTTTGGAACGACCCATTTCGCCTAAAATTTGATGGTTTTGAGCCTTATATGAAAGACATTTCAAGCAAGAACTTACAAACCTTACTACATCCTGGTACATACGAGGCCAAAAATAACACAAGCTAAGACGCTTATGTGTTTTAAAGATCCCTAAGTGACCAGCGGTTGGCTCACAGTGATTCTCTTGCATGCAACGTTCACGTAACTCACCAGGTACGACCTCCTTCCATGAGAACTCGGAAGTTAATTCGTGTTTATTTTTAGACAGTCTATATAAGGAGTTATTTTGTATAAAAAAATTAGAGAAGTTTTCGGGTTGATTTAAGCAGCCGTTGTAAATGTTTTTGTACCACGCGTCCTTAGTGTCTAGGTAAGAATTACTAGTTGAAATAGCGCTAACGGAAACGACCCTCGAAAGGGCGTTAGGAATTACATTCTCTGTCCCCTTACGATGTTTAATGATGAAATTGAAAGCTGACAAACGAACGCCCCTACGAGCCAACCGACCAGTGGGGTTATTAATTGACAAAAACCACTTTATAGCACTATGATCAGTGTAGACCGTAAAAGGCTGACCGTTCTCCAAATAACAACGCCAGTGTTCTAACGCGATGATAACAGCTAACGTTTCGCGCTCAGTAATACTACAGTTTTTTTTTGCCGCCGTCAACGACTTACTCATGTATGCTATAGGGTGCTCTTTACCATCAATAATTTGAGTAAGCATAGCACCAACGCCGTAATTGTTGGCATCTGTGTGTACTTCAAATGGTTTACTGTAGTCGGGACAAGAAAGAACGGGAGCAGTAATGAGACTTTCCTTTAGTGCTAGAAAAGCGGCCTTTGCCTGTGGGGTCCACTGAAAAGGAGGGGCACCCTTTTTACATGACGTTAATTTATTAAGTGGACCAGCTGTAGTACTAAAATTCGGAACAAAACGGCAATACCAAGTAGCAGTTCCGAGAAAACGCTTTAGTTCTTTACGATTTTTAGGGGTGGGGTAATCTAGAATAGCCTGGACTTTTTCTGGGTCTGTACGCAAACCACTGCAGTCTACAACATAACCTAAGTACTTTAACTGGCTTCTAAAGAACCTGCACTTATCTAAGTTTACCGTGAAGTTGGCCTGTTTAAGTGCGTGCTTGATAAGCACGCGTAACAATAATGCAACGAGACTATTAAAATCGCGGGAAATTAAAACTATATCATCCAAATATGCAAATACCTGCAAATTGAAGTCCCCAAATAAAATATCGACTAATCTTTGTTGGGTAACCGGAGCATTGGTGAGTCCAAATGCCATTCTCTTAAAACAGAACGTACCTCGGCCCGGAACGTAAAAGGCAGTCTTCTCCTTATCTTTTTGGGCAATCTTAATTTGCCAGAAAGCCTTAGACAAGTTTAAACTGGACATGAAACGAGCGTCACGTAAGTTGCCCAAAATCTCCGATATGTAAGGTAGATTGTATGCATCTCACTTAATAACTGAATTGAGTTTATGGCTGTCCAAGCAAAATCGGGGTTGCCCATTTTTTTTATTTACGATAAGACCGGTGAAGACCACGCTCTTTCACAAGATTTAATAACGTCTAAAGAGATCATTTCGTCGAATTGTTCAGTTAAAATTCTCTGTTTCTCGGGTGATAACCGGTAATAACGCTGCCGAATAGGTGGAGAGTCACCCGTATCAATTCGATGAATAATAACATCAGTAACTCCCAAGCCACAACGTTCGGTTGAAATGTCTTCAAATTGTTTTATTACGTTATTAGCTAATTGATTTTCTGAGTCGTTTAGAATATCGTAACCCTGCACAAACTTATGAGTTCAAGTTGTCATTATTATTATCAATATCATTGGAAATAATAACACTACTTAAATATTTAGGACAAATCTTAAATTTCTGCCAAAAATCAATATCTAGAATTAAATTACTGTTAATATTCGGAATTACATACGCATTGATTATATGCGACTGTTCTTCAAAATTTATGGGTAGATTAAAATAACCCATACTATTTAATGACTGGCCATTAGCTGTTGTGACTGAAATGTAATCGCCTTCAATTAATGAAAATCCCAATTCCGTAAAAAATGTATGAGAATTATTACCCAGTATACTTATAGCCGAACCAGAGTCTAAGAGTCCAGAAATAGATATATTACGAATCTGTACAGAAACATAGGGCCTACAATCTTTAACCGGTTTGTCCTGGAGAATTGAATCAATGCGGTATGTTTTAAAAAATAAAGATACAGTTTGTAACCATTTCTTCCAGTCGTCTTCGTCAAAATAGTTACGCGACGTTTCGGCACAATTCTCCTTTACTAGTTTTTTGAAGAATGCCTATCTTTGATACAGTCAGGACATTGAGGTCTTTTGACATCCTTACGACCACAACCAAAACATTACCAATAACATTACACTGTCTGGTGCTGTGGGTATTATTACGACATTTAAAACAATAAATTAATTCATTAGTAATGGTGTCAATCGCATGAACATACGATGCATTATTGACTTCAGCTCGCGGTCTATTGCTATTATTAGTCTGTGTATTGGGATAATATTTATTAATATAGCGCTTTTTTATGGTATCGGAGTTATTATTGTCTCTATTTATAGTTCTATTAGAATTAAATGTGTGATTCTGACTACTATAAGAATCGCTGCAAGCGAATTCAGGCGATATAATTTCGGCCGTCGCCCTAGGAGGTTCCTTAAAATGAGTAAGTCTTGCCCGTACGTTCTCAAAATTGCGACACAAAAGTTTGAAATCGTCTATGGTTGTAATTTCCGCCGAAGACGCCAAGGTACTTGCATAACAAGGGCGAACGTTATGAAGAATAATTTCTAATCTATCCTCCTCAGACAAGGGCCTTGATAATCGGGAGAACAGACCAGACATAATAGCCAAATAACATAACATAACTTCACGCTGTATCCCCAACGGGGTAGTCAGAGAGGACGGGGCGCCAGGATTCGCGGTCCTTACACACCTCTTTCGCTTCCTCAAATCTCATCATTCTCCTCACACATTTTCGCCTAGGTATGCGAGTGCTTTTGACATTTCCGTCTGCTAACACTCTGGCTATTTGATCTTCATAAGTATAAGCCTTGGTCTTCCTTGGCTTCTTTTACCACTCACTTTCGCTCTGTATATTTTCTTCGTCAGTCTTTCATCACTCATTCTTTCCATGTGCCCGAACCATCTAAGCATTCCTTTCTTCATTTTTACAATAACACTGTTGTGCGACCCTGTCATACTGCGTATCTCATCATTGCTTATCCTGTCAGCAAGCGTGACACCGCACATATTTCTGAGAGACCGCATCTCCACAGCATTTATCATACTTTCACTCGATTTTGGGCATATCCAGGCCTCACTACCGTACAACAAAGTTGGCACCAACACCGCATTGTGGATGGCCATTTTAGCAGTGTTAGATATATTCACACTACCCACTAATGCGGACAGAGCACCGTTCACTTTATTGCCAGCTGCTACCCGTCTCTCCACATCCAACTCACATCTTCCATCCCTCGAAAACGCACTCCCCAGGTACACAATTTCATTCACCTGTTCTAGACATTTTCCATTTACACAAATCACACATCTCGTTTGTACCGCTTCTCTTTCAAACACCAGAACCTTAGTTTTGTTCACATTCATTTTCAATCCTTTTACTTCACAATCTTCTTTCATGCACGTGACTAGTGTCTGCAACTCTGCTTCTGATGGTGCTATTAGCACAGCATCGTCAGCGTACAATAGGCAGTTTACCACTGTGTCACCACATCCCATACCACTCATATTACCTTTCAATCTCTGGAGGCAACTGTCCAAATACAGCACGAATAGCCAGGCAGACATCACGCAGCCCTGTCTGACACCAGAACAGACTTCAAACCAGGGCGACATGTGCCCACCTATCCTTACACAGGCTCTGTGGTCTCTATATAATGACCTCACAGCCTGCAGTAAGGAGCCCTCCACGCCATATTCAGACAGAAGACCCCACAATTTCTTCCGCACTACTCTATCGAATGCTTTCTCTAGATCCACGAAAGCGCAGAAAACTTTCCGACCTAAAGCCAGAAACCTTCCCACGATAACGCGGAGCGAGAAAATCTGATCCATACAACCCCTACCGTTCCTGAATCCACCTTGCGCCTCCCACAAATATCTTTCTGAAACGCCTTTCATACGTTCAGTCAATACTTTAGTATAGACTTTACTCGCTAAGCTGACCAAGCTGATGGCCCTATAGCACGCACAGTCTAGGTAGGAACCTTTCCCTTTATATAGAGGTACTATGACTGCCGTGCGCCAGTCCTCTGGAACCTCCCCCTTCTGCCAACAAAGGTTGCAGAGTGCACAGACGGCATCCCAGACCCTAGGACCACCATACTTGATCATCTCAGCAGTCACCTCATCATTTCCCGCAGCCTTTCCACATTTCAAACTTCTTATCACTTTCTCAATCTCTTTCATACTAATGGCATCCTCCAGTCTCTGGCCCGAGTGTGGCAATTCATTAGAATCGCTCTCAGTATCAGAGACGGAGTCGCCACTCTCATACAGTTCTCCAAAGTATTCACTCCATCGCTGCAAAACATCCTTTTTATTTGTAAGCAGTTTGTTTTCTTTCGAACGCACTTTATTCATTCTGCAAGGTGCCGGACCACTTCGGTACTTACGTACTTCTTTCCAAAATAATTTGGAATTTTCCTCGAAGTTGTCCGACATCTTGTTTTCATCTAACACCCTACACCTTTCACGCTTCTCTTTCACTAGTGCCTTCGTTTCTGCTTTCTGCAGCTTATACCTGTCTTTCATCAAATATTTCATACCACAGTCATTAGTAGCAAGGTAGTCTTGCCATGCTTTCTTTTTCTTATACACAGCCACTTTCACCTCATCATCCCACCACACATCACGCTTTTTGCCGTTCCCAATCTTATTCATTCCACACACTTCTTTCGCAGCCTCAATCATACTATCTCTAAGGTTCTGCCAACATTTTTCAACATCCTCGCTCATCACTTTCAATCTATCATCAAGCTTACTAGATAATACCCTTTCATATTCATTCCTGGTGGCCGCATCCTGCAGTCTCCAGCTTTTAATCCGGCTAATCGCTGCAGGTTTGGACACTACGCGATGTCGCCATGCTGCGAACAGACCCCTTATTCTCGTTATCACCAGAAAGTGGTCCGTCCCGAGATCGGCTCCTCTATACGCTCTTGTGTCCATTACCTGCTTCTTAAGTCTGCTATCCACCAGGAATAAATCAATCATGCTTCTCGCACCCTTTCTTTCCCACGTGTACTGATGGATCCCTTTGTGCCTAAACATGGTATTAGCCACAAAAAGATCCTTTTCCATACACAGTCCTAACACAATCTTACCAGCATCATTCACTCTCTTATCTCCATATTTGCCTAGGACAGACTGAAATCCTGTTCGAGCTGTCCCGACCCATCCATTCATGTCTCCACACACAACAATTCTTTCGTTCTCTTCAACCGTCGCTAGAACTTCTCTAACATTCTCCCAGAACTGCTCTAGTTCAGCCACACCGACAGAGGACACTGGGGCATATACTGCCAAAACAAAAATTTTTGTCAACCCAATCTTGAGGCGTACCCAGAGCAGTCTGGGATTTACACATTTATACTCAGTCATACAATTAACCATACGAGAGGACAGTAAAACGCCTACCCCTTGGCATCCCCTATCTCCTTGTGGTACCCCTGACCACAAAGCGATGCCTCCTCCGGGCAAGTCGGCAAGTTCACTGCCGCCTCGCTTGGTTTCACTCAAACATAGCACATCCAATCTTTTCTCTTCCATAATATCAATCACTTCATTCATCTTCTCCTCAATCCCACCTCTCACATTCCACGCAGCTACTCTGCACTCCTCCCTCCACTTCCCGCCGCTAGGTGCACAGCGTGTTGGGTGGCGGTCCCCAACGCCGAACTGCACTCTGCACACACCAGCGGGGACAGACCGGTGCACGTCGCTTTCGGGGGACGCCCTAACATAATCATTTCCGTTGTCCCGCATGGTATGCACAGAAGAGGAATTGCAGCCCTGAAAAGGGCTGGCAGGGGTCGCGACGAGCACGCTTCCTCAGTTGACCCCCTTAGTAGCCAAATATATAGTAATATTCTCCTTTTCTCTTTGTGTTCGTGCACGGATCTCTGAAAGAAGTCTATAGTCGTGATTTGGACGATCGAAATCTTGTAGAATTAAATTTACAAGACCCTCCCAGGACGTCGCCCGGTCCCTAATGCTTCTATACCAGTGGAGAGCATCGCCCTTGAAAATTTCTAAAGCATTAGCCAAGACTTTTTCCCCTGATATACTCTTAGTAGACTGACAAAGTTCCGTAACTCGTTCTATAAAAGCCCGTACACAGCTTTTGTCGTCGAACCTAATTTTGGACAAAACATTCACGGTATTGTTGTCGCAAGACACGTTGATATGGAAAGGTTGAGGAGTATTGGTTGAAGCAGAAGGCTCACCTTTAGTCGATGCAACTAAAAATTCGATGCCTGTATCCTTAAGGGAGTGAAATTTTTCCGAACATTTATTATACAAATCAATACACTCTTTAAAAGATGACTGAGTAGCGTCGTCACAAGAAATGCGATTCAAACGATAAGTAACGGTATAAGTGATTTAGTAAATTTTCTGTACGTGTCAAGACATTTTCATGTAAAGGTTCAGAGTCCAAGTTAAAACTTATTTTAGTAAATACTTCCAGGATACCGTTTAAATCATCGGCGAGTGGAATAGGACTTACTAAAATGTCTTCGAATGGAAAGAGCGGACCAGATTTCGATATTTGTTTTCGCAACTCCTGTACCGTAGCGGCAGGTGTATCGCCTCTTATAGCAACCTCATATTCTAACTCAGCCTTTTGGAGTGACATAAATTTGACCGGGTGTGCCATTTGAAACCCTCGGATAAATATTGTGCAACAACAAAAACAAAAAAATAACAAAATTACTCCCACTTTTACAAAAACAATTAAAAAATAATTAACGTTTTGGTTGATCAATAATTTAAAGTTACGAAATGCAACATTAAAAATATTCAAAATAATTATATGCAACATGCAACTAGTGTGTTTATAATTAGAGGGTAGTTGAAAAAATATAACTACAGTTAACGGTTTAATTAATTGAATATCGTAAACAAGGGAAACTGAAATATCAATATTTGTATGTATGTGGTACACAATAGTTGCTTCAACCAAAAAAAAAACAACAAAAAAAACGTTTCACAAAAACCAACACAAAAACACGCACACAACACCAACTACTAACCACGGAAGCAAAATCAGACCACAGACCACGTTAAAGGGCGCCAGTGTAACATGGGGTTGAGATTTAAACACGAACAACCTCAGTTAACACGAATTTATATAAAAAATATTTAAAAAAAATACAACAAAAGGGTCGTGAGGTCTGTACGTAAGATAAGCCCGTCTGATTCCACGTCCGAAGTTCCTCCACTTCCCTGAGGTGCAGATGGTCGGCCTGTGGTAAGCGGTGCAGCTCTGGAAGTCGGGAACAGGGGTGGCGTCTGGGTCTCGTTGGCGGGTGCGCAGTATGCGCGCAACACGCAGATCGAGCGGCAGATACATTGGGTTGGTAAAGCCGCAACTCTAATCCTGGACCCCGATTACGGGGTGAAAATGTATGCAGCTAAGAAAACTGCACTATCTCGCCTAATAGGTATATCACGATTTTATAAATTGATTTAATGTAAATGCAAATAAAAATATGTTCAAATAATTAGTCATGAACAGTACGTTAAATAAGTGTGCACACAACAAGACGGTAGCAGCAAAAAAAACAGTCCGAGAGTGAGAACAAGGTCACACGTTCGGCACATCCACTGTCGCGCTCTTACCATACGAACACGGCCGATCTTTTCCGAATCTATCGTAATGATGAGATTCGAGGAGGCAAAGAAAAAAATCAAGAATCGCGACACTCGACGCTCAGTCCTCTCTGCCCACTCCGTTAGAGACACAGCGTGACGATATATACTATTAATTACAAGTATTATTTTCATATAACGAACTTTTAAGTTACAAAGCTTAGATCGGAGCTAGCAGATCGGTGCGATTGTCTCGATACGACAACGATCTTTTTTGTTATAAATGTTGAATATTAATATTTTACAACTATAATTGTGACTATATAATGTAAATAAGATATATACATTTTTTTTCATTTTAACATTTATTTGTTAAAATAAAATATAAGTATATCTTTGTGTACTTATTAATAATAGGTGTTTAATACTACTCTGTAGTAGTACAGGGAAAGATCAATAATACACGAAATGTTAGTTATTCATCCAAATTTATTTTATCACCTTCAAAGTATCCTCCTTCAGAAACGATACACTTACGTCAACGAATAATCCAATCATCAAAACATTTTTTAAACGCTTTTTCCGGAATTGAGTTCAGTGGTCGCCGCGAATTCTCCTTTATGTCTTCTACCGAATGAAAACGGGTGCCATGAAGTGGTAATTTGAGTTTAGGAAAAAGAAAGAAGTCGGCTGGAGCCATATCTGGCGAATAAGGTGGTTGCTCGATGGTATTTGTTGAGTTTTTGGTCAAAAATTCGTTCACAATGATGGCCTTGTGCGAAGGCGCATTATCGTGGTGCAAAATCCAAGAATTCTCTTTCCACAAATCTGGCCTTTTTCGTCGAATTTGCTCTCTTGAACGCCGCATAACGCCCAAATAATATTCTTTATTTACCGTTTGACCTTTCGGCAAGAATTCCGAGTGCACAACACAGCGATAGTTAAAGAAAACAGTCAACATGACTTTGACTTTTGATCGACTTTGTCGTGGCTTTTTCGGTTTCGGTTCAGTTGGAAGGCGCCACTCCGAAGCTTGTTGACTAGTTTGCATGTCAAACTCGTAAACCCACGTCTTGTCACCAGTAACAATGCGTTTCATAAATGTTGGATCGGAATTGACTCGTTCTAGCATGTCCTCAGCGACTCTTATGCGATTGAGTTTTTAGAGAAAATTCAGGTCTTTTGGGACTAGCCGAGCGGCAACATGTTTCATACCCAAGTGATTATTTAAAATGGTACGGATCGACTCGTGAGACACAGAAAGTTCGGCGGCTATCTCTCTCAAACTTGAATGAGAATTTTCAGTCACTATTTCCTTCACTTTTGCGATGTTAACTTCAGTTGCAGACGTTGATGGCCTACCAGAGCGAGTCAAATCTTCCATCACATCTCGACCGCTTTTGAACGCTTTGTACCACTCATGAGCACGTGTTTTTGATAAAGTCGATTCACCGTAAGCCTTCTGTAACATTTTCAGTGACTCCGAACACGAAATTCCATTGGCTATGCAAAATTTAACTCTTTGTTCAATGTTTTTGTTAATTATGAAATTCGCAATATACACTAGAATAATATAACTAAAAACAGCACTGTATTTAATCTAAATAACAGATGCAACTCGAACTCCGCGCCAAAATGGAAAACAGTTGTGCCAATCTAACAACAACAAAAAATAACAAAAAATTGAATTTGGAACCATGAACAAATCATCCATTCCCGATACTTTCTTGACTGAATGTATTTATAATACATGTATTTACCAATTACTGGAAATAAAGGCGTATTCACATCAAAGACAATCTATATGCATTATTACTAAAATGAGTAAAAATTGTATTGATTCGGTTTTAATTCGCGAAAATCCAATATATTATTAATTTACAGATTTTTCTAGTTATATTGCGTCAAAATTCAAATCTATTAATTTATACTTCTCATGAAAACATCTTCAGTTACATTTAAGTTACATAGGTACAAGACCTTTCTGAAGATACTTTCGAGAAGCGAAAAGCATGTCAATTCATTATATTATATGTGCCACTCAGTTCTACATATAATCCCATTGGATTATAGCTAAAAAAAAATATTTAATTTAATAATATCTATGTTAGAAATGGTTGTAACAGATGCATACTCTTATTATTTAGGTAAATGTCTTAGCTGGTACAATGAAAGTTGATCTAGGCGTAGGTATACAGATTTTGGTTACGTATTAAGAACAACGTCACCGAATTTTCCTGTATACGTACAATATAGGTCAAATATACGTCGAAGCCTGTAGGTAGCGAGAACCGAAGCACGTACCTATAGGCCGTGCCTTTTTCACACTCATAACAAGTGACGGTTACAATTTGTGCCCATTGGAAAATGGACGTGAGTATACTTAAGTAAATTTTTCTGCTTTCTTCTTAACATTAGGATGATTCCTATGTCATGAATAACAAAAAATAAAAAAAAGGTATAGTCCTAAATAGGAATGCAAGGTGTATAGAAAATATAGATATATCGATAACGATATATATCGAAAATCGATATCGAAACATCAATATATTGGACTATAGAACGCCAAAATTTCGATATTTCTTCTTTTTCTTAAAAAGTGTAAATAAATCCAATAAGTCCTTTTAGTTGTATCAAGCGCACATCGATTATAAAATTTCTTATCTGTGAAAAATCGATTAATAAAATTATGAAATAAAAAATTCGTATAATATTGTTGTGTCTTGCAGCCCCCAGTTTTTTAGGACTCCTAAGCGAATTCCTAAGCTTGAATTACGAGTGCCACATAATGAATTGGAACAGCACCCAGTAAAAGTAACACTTCCACCACATCCACCACATCCAAAAGGCGAAAATTCACAGCGATAAAAAAACGATACTGCTTCAGCAATAAAAAACCTCCGATTTTCACGTCAGTAGGAAAAATAGTGCGAAATCGAGATTTCAAACAAAACTTCAGATCAAGTCAGGAAAATTGGTTTCATTTTACATAATCGGATATCAAAGAGAACCTTGGCTTAGAAAGTACACATGTAACTTCAGAGAAATTGGCCAGTCTTTTTAAATATTTCTGAAAATATGAAAAACATGAATGTCTAAAATAATAAGGTTTTTGACCTCTGAAAAGCTCAGCTTACTTGCAAGTTACAGGCAGCGTCATAAAGCACAGCGTAGAGGTCAGCAATTATCAGTATCAAAAATTTGTGCGAAAGAACTCACAAACAAGTCTAGATTACATTTATCGTTTGTAAACATCTTAAAAGTTTTATTTAAACTTATAAACTGTATGTTAGTATAAACAAGACTGTTCATATTCAATATCTATATTGCAACAAAAACTATCTGATGTGGAAGAGGGTTGTCTCGCACACAAAAGTAACAACTTTTGTTCTACGACTAAGCCTTAGTTTGAAAACTTTGACAGTAGGTTATAACGTTTGGGATGAATATTCGCAAAGTGTTCGTTATACTGTTCATTCGACAAAATAATCTTTATTCGTACGAATACCATGTCCTTTCGATTATTTTGAAAAGCAAATATTCTATTATACGCACATTATCCGTATATTTCGCATGATCTATTTGGTATACTGTATTATGTTACAAACAAAGTGATTACATAATAATAATAATGCGCCAGACAATACATACCAATCATCTGATCTCAAACTAGGGTATTCCCTGTGCTATGAGAACCAGACGACGACTAATAGGGGCGTCTCCTAATACATCCAGACCCGAGACAATCTAGAAAAGTTCATTTTCTAATTTGACCCGATCGAGAATTGAACTCAGAACCTTCCGCGCTTGGGTTAACGTCTAAGCCACTGCGCCAACTAGGCCGTCATTATATAAAAATTATACATTACAGCTATACATTATATGTGTGGTTAATTTGATAAATGTTTATTTTAAGTGGTTAACATATTCAAAATAACTGGTTGGATTTCGTTGTATACATAGTTGTAAAAATGGTCTCCGTGATGGGTGTGTAACATATGAAACTTCATGTAAGTTTCTGATGGAATGTTGATCTCCGTGACCTCTGCTGATGTGGAAAACTAAAGCGTCGCTTTTAATTGTTAAATTTGAATTTTAAGAGTCCGCCTATTACACTTTGGTGTGTTTGGTGTCCTGGACCTCAATATCCAACAAAATTGACAGTTAGATGTTTAGATACATACAACTTTAACTCTTTATCTTGAAATCTTTAAACGTGGAAACATTTTTAGAGAAAAAAATCTCGATAGATAAATTTCATAATAAACTCTGTTTTGTACAGTCCAGTTACGTGTCCGAAATTCTACATATTTTTGAAATGATTTTTACTGAAACGGATAGGTAATTATAATATCTTAACCAGTTTTTTAATTGGTAATTTTTCAGTTTTCTTGCAAATTACAATTATATACAAAAACAAATATTGAGATTTCTCCGCGCTAAAATATGATCAAACTGTAACTTCAAAAATCGTCTTTATTATTATCACTATAGGGCATAAGGATTCTTAAGGGGCCTTATACTGTGAAGCTAAAGTAACCTTTTTTATGTTAGGAAATGCTGTATGCATTTGTGTCCCGCTCGGGGGCGGCGGGAGGTTATGTGGGACTCTACGCTAACTGATGCGGGTTACCCACCAAAACCCAACGGTGTTCCTCCTGGGCGCCATTTTCCGGGGTTGCGTGCACGCTTTCTCACCTTTACTAGCTTTCTGAATATTGCGTTTTAATAAACCTATTCTAAAATGATGTTGAAAAAATGATATCTGACTGAGTTTCTTGTCGGTTCTTCTCAGTGTACAGACTTTTTTTGTCGAACCGAACTAAAGTAGATTTCACATTCAAAAACAGCTTGTAATTCGGTTTACTTGAATAAATAGATTTGACTTTGACTTTAGAAGAAGCAGTTTCTGAAAATTCAACACTTAAATGGTTGCAAAAGTTGTTTAAAAAAGTAGTGCTTTCAATAAACCACAAAATAACATAAATCGTCTAGTCTATTAAATAAATAACTAAGGAAGTAAAAATGGTGCCAAATCGTGTATAAGAACAAAGTGTTTCACGCGGCCGAATACGCGAGCTACAGCTAGTAGGTGTGAAATAAAATGAAAAAGTTAATAAACACATTAAATAAAATTGATTACAGAATACATATCAATAGATTATTTATATATACAGGTAAGAATTTCATGACCTCTGCGCTTAAATACTTATTTAATTTCAGATTCGACCAGAGTGGATCCGATTATAAAACAACATTGAGCGCTTCACACGTAAAAGCTCTGGTTATAATATACTTATCCGCCCTACATTTTCACCTGTTACGTCATACATAATGCAAGCGACGGGGCCGTGTGTAGGGTACTTTATTATAGTATACTAAAAAAAGTTGTATCTATTTCTAGAGAAGGGTTGTATTCTAGTTTATGCACATAATATACCCTCTATATTAATGTTATAAATATATTACCGTCTACACAATAATATTGTGAAGTGAAACATGTTTAACCATAGAAAATATTTAAATGATTGAAATGAAATGTAATACTCGAATAGTATAGTATATATTTTGTGAGGTACCTAGTATCAGTAACTGCTGACGAAATTTTAGAAATTCTCTCAATATTTAATTTAATTTTGATATTTTCTGTTTGGAAATGGTCTACAGTTGCAAGCTAACAGAGGCGTGATTAGAAGCTAGTTATTAATATTTTTTAGATCGCCCTGTTACCTAATCTTTGTTTCCAAATAAAATACAAATACATACAAGTTGTAAAGTGTACATAGTGGGAGTGGAGAAGGTGAGCGATCGCTAGAAAGGTCACTAGTCACTATCGTCATAAAATCTACATATTGAATGATCGAATTACGACTGGTTTAAGAGTTATTTAAAGAATAAAGTTTTTCCCTAAAATGTCATTAAAATTAATTGCCGAATAAATATTATTACTATTTGCGCTACTTTTATTTGGTGGAATTTGTCAATAAAGAATTTAACTAATGAATAAAAGTAGGTATTAAAATCATTAAATACCTACGCAGAGTAGATTAGAATATACAAACCAAATTGTGTGAAAATTTTAGATGGGAGAAACGCAACCCTAAAATTAAATTTTTTATACCGTGTGGTATAAAAATGTATTAGGGGATGAGGGGAACTTATGTAATGATCATCAAAGTGACGCATTAATTGCACATTCTAAAAAGGTATAACAACACAACGTGTCAGTAATACGAAATTTAAAAAAATACACGTAACAAATGCTTTCACGATAGAAAGCAGCGATTTGGGGAAAGAGATACTAAAAGAAACTGAGCCCAAGTAGTTTTATGTGATGTCTATGATGATACCTACTTGTAGTATTTATATAACCTACGATTTTGCTTTAGAAATTGGACTTTGTAATTTATTTCTGTAGGGTTCTGTACTTCAAAGAAAAAATGGAACACATAATATGACTCATGTGTTTGTCGGTCTGTCTTTTACAGTTGATTTTCTCAGGAACTTAGTGACGTACAAGCTTCCAAGGTATAGTAATATATCCACACCAACATAAAATATAAAAGAATTTTAAAAGGCGCTAATTGGCATTCCTCCTTGTTTTTAAAATTTGATCTACAATTTTTTAAACTTCAGGGAATATAAAACCTTTCCTAAAGTTTACAGGAAATATATAACAAAAGTCTTAGATTTTAAAGATATCGAGAAATTAGACTTAATAATTAAAATATTTTTTAGCAACTAAAAAAGGAGGAGGTTCTCACTTCAGTTGCATTTTTTTATGTTTGTTACATCAGAACTCCATATTTTATAAACTGACGTGGAAAATTCTTCTTTTGTTTGTAAGGGTTATACTTCCCAAGTTCTGTTCCATTTAAATTTCACTGATATTGAAGGTTGGACTTCGAAGATACACGAAATAACACTAACAGAAGATAACTGCTCATAAGCTTTAGCTTTATATTAATGATTCTCTTGTATGTCATTACGCTCCAGAATTAGAAAATAAGTTGATAAAGAAATAAAAAAGTTCAAGAAAAAAATACACCGACTTCATAAAAAAAAATAAAAAATACAAAATAACTATCCTTTACTAATCGAAACTCAAGTACAAAAATAACTTTATAAATACGATACAAATACTTATAAATTTGACAGTTATTGAAGTCGGCGCCAAATCAATGTACAACAGAAAGTTTACTAGTTTGGTAGGCTTGGCACAGACTTCAGTAACTGTCAAATTTAATTATATACCGTAGGTAAGTATTTGTACCGTATTTATAAAGTTACTTATTTGGCAGCTCTGACGGATTTTCTTGGGTTCGGATTTTTTATTATCTTTCGTTACTTACTTCGTTTAAGTCGGGGGTTTTTCAAAAATTTTATTTAATCCTTTTTCTATTATCGTGGGTTTTTCCAAAATTCTTAATTTGACTTTCTTTGCTATTTAGCTATTTTGCTAGATATAATAATTTCAATCATATTTCTGAACCTAAATTTTCCGCTCTCATTTTTCGACAGAATATCGAACTCTCCTCATATCTAAAAGTAATTAAACTTTAAAAGATACCGTGAAAATTTATAGCGAAATTTTATTCAACAATGAGCTGAGCGAGCTGCAAAAGTTTTAAGATATCAATAAAAATGAAAAGAAATTTTCGTTTTAATCCGCAGTAACTGGATTAATTTGGTTTTATGTAGCTTATTGTTTTAATGCTTTGTGCTAAAAAATTGGAAAAATTTAGGGAATCACCTCGGTGTATGTTTCTCTGACACAGATGGTTTTCTCAAAAACTATTTTACTTAAATATCTTATATTCGAAATAATTGCAGAAAGTAATGGTTCAAAAAATGCAACTTAAAAAGAACTTCAAATTTTGTATTTTGATTGGGTTAATTTTCGGTACTTATGGAATTCATTCAAAACTTCGGAACAAAAAAGAATTGCCATATAGTAAATAAAGACAATATGGACGCAGTTATTTACAATAATATTACTTTTGAATAGAGAATACACTAATATAAATATATTAGTGTAATAGAATGCTTTAGCCGCCATCGAACTACATGAGAAGTTAAGCAAAATATTGTTACTGTGAATATATTATACTTCATTGCTTGATAAAGTATGATGTGTAAAATCTGACATCTCACCTTGGTAATAAGCAACATTAACATTATATCCTGAAAAAAATGATTCAGATATTATTTGAAAATGATTTTTCGTAACAAAGAATAATTCTTTTTAATGAAAATTGTATTATATTTAATTAATAATAAGAGTAATGTAATTTTTTATTGAAGACAGCCATTTTTGTTCAATTTAGGGTAGAGCAGAGATAATAGACTTATGATAACTAAAATATGAGACATACTTTGTTTCAAAGTATTTAAAAACCGTTGAAAAACTGCGTCAATAACAGACCACTGTTAGTTGTCACGCAATTATTTTTGGCTCTACCTTTCCAGTTTTTTATTTTTCCACACGGTTTTTCTGCCGGTAATCTTGCATTTATTCTGCTCTGGATTTACCCGCCTTTGCAATTTACGAAATCATTAGAATTAAATTAGAATTATAAATATTTAAGAAATTATTAATATCATAGAAATTATCCGTGTAATTAATCAAAATTAATTGAGCAGCGTCAGAAATTAACTTCAAATTTTAAAAAAGCTAAATACTGAAATATTTATTCGAATAATTATCGGAAAATGGGTTGGCACCATCTGACGGCCAACTCTACCACCGCGCGTGCTTATTGGTCAAATTAAATAGCGCGCGTTTCCCCGGCTTCCTGTTACACACTTCCGTCCCTTTACACGAAATCACTCCCACAGATTGCAGGAAAGCGAGAGGAAAGATGTTGGACATCAATAAAAAATAATAATAGTAAAAAAGATTATAGAATGTGTACAAGTCACGAAATTAAAAAAAAAATTAATAAACAAATGAATTATTTTTAAAACATGAATGTAAAACTGTTTACATAACGTTATGTTGTGAGAAGTTTTGAGACACTCACAAAATTTTCCAAAAGTGAAAAAATCATGAACAATGAAAATAAGGTGTAGAATGAAGAAAAGTTAGCAGGATTGCATAATGTACAATTCTTTACTTTTACACATACAACTGATACTACCTACTAATTTTGCGTTCAACTAACCACCACTATTGGCAGCCGATACGTCGCACTGTATCGGGTTTCCATTCCCCTGTTTGCAGGATGTGTAAACTCATGTGCTCATGTTGCTCCCTCCATTGTATAAAAAAAAATATAATAAATACAATAAATAAAAGTCCCGATATATTTTCACTCTCACGAGCTAGATTTTGTAGGAATGCTTCGTCTACTTTATAATTTTTTTTTAAAAAACGATATTCTGTATTCATTCACTACATAATGTAAATCTAATTATATAAAAATCAATGTCCGTTTGTTCGTATTTCATGGGCTGCCATACTGTTCACCCAATTGCAATGAAATTTGGTATGAAAATAGTTTGAATCCTGAGAAAGGGCATCATCAACTAGTTACCTATATGCAGGTCCTTTTTTGTCACTTCTTTTTTGGGGGCACGCTAATTCTCGAAAGTTGTAAGTCCATAATTTTTGTACCCCCTCCCCTTCCCTTGCCGCTGTGTTTTGAGGAAAAAATTGAAGTAAATTATTTTTTTATTGTTTAAAAACATAATATCTTTGGAAATAAAACGTGAACTTATATTTAGGTGAGTAACAATGTAAAAAAGTAACTTTCGTTGTCAATATACTTAGCCTAAGGTAGGTACATAAATTTTAAAGCAGTCTCCAAATTTTAACCAAATTTTCATCATAAATCTGTTCGCGCTTACGAACTTTACTGTTTTGGTCAGTGGCAGAATGACGATTTGTAAGTAACCATGAATGCACATACTTTAAACTGCACCCATTCCCAAAGTGGGCGATAACGCCCCCCTGTGGGCGCTGCAGGCCTAAAGGGGTGCGGTAACAGACCCAGAAAAAAAATGGGGGCGTTGTGTAGAGGCCTGGGGGGTGATTTGTAATTTCATTTAGCTAGGAGGCATATTAGACAACGACTGCATGAGCACTCGACTCTGTAGACAAAATAAGTTTGGGAACCTAGACTTTAAAGGGTCAAAGATATTTAGTGGTGGACCGTTGAACTTGATAACCAATAGCGATGAAACTGTTTTCTAAAAGAGAAGCTCTTTGTGGAGTCATTATCAAGTTCATCTGCGAAAATCCTCTCTCGCATTCTCGCACTCGTTGAAACTGCTATGGTATGGACAGTATTGACGGGCGGACTTAAATTTTTTGGCACCTTTTTGTCTACTAAATTATCGCGAAATGCCCGGATGTTGTTTCGTTCATTCAAATGGAACTTGTTTGTCAACGTACGAATCTCTTATTCTCCAAACGTAATGTTTTTTTGAACTTCATTTGGCCATTTTTCGGGTATGAGAACATCGCAAGCTAGAACGATATCTTTATCAGTCGAATCTAGTAAAAGATCTTTCATAGAAGCTGCCAATTGAGAATAAAACGTCTCTGGGTCTATAGGTTGCTGCATATTTCTTCCGCTTTCGTTATGTAGCTCCACTCCAAAAAATGACGGTTTATTCACCGCTTCCAAAGCCTTTTCATAGTACGTATCAGGTTCAGTTATTCTTCGTCCAAATATTTGAACCACATTTTCAATTTTCTGATTAGCACTCATTAGGCTGATTAGACTCAGCTCACTTAGCTCTTGAAGAGCATCGCACATTAGCGCCAAATCTAGGACAAACGCCGTGCTAGTGATTTTCTTCGAAAGTCCGCTGAATGTACTTTTTTCATTTTTATCTCTGGTATCATCAGAACTGGCATTGTTAAAATGTTCAACTAATGCAACATAACTGTTCCATGTAGCTGAAACCGAACGAAAACTAGAAGCTACCCATCTTGTACTCAAAATTCGTTCTATTTTAAAAAGTTCTTCCTCTAACAGATGAGCACAAGTTTTTAAATCTCTGGAATTTTTCGGGGACGCGTGATATAACGCATATAACTTATCCATGAACCCCTTGAATTTATTAATTTCCCCGATATGTAAATTTCATAAATGAAACGGTCAAGTGTATCGAGAAAATTAATAAATTCAAGGGGTTCATTAATAAATTAAAAGGGGTTCAATTCAAGGGATAGATCGAATGGAATAGCGAAACTCCATTCGTTCTGCCAAGCATAACAGCAGCACCATCACAGGAAAGAGAAATTAAATGATCTTTAAGATACTGCTTGGTCATTCCATAAAACTGAAGACAATTCCTAAGGGAGCTGTAAATGTTGGTTGCTTTAACATCTTCCTTTAACTCGACTAGATCCAAAAATAAGTTCACGGGGAAATTCATCTTATGGTTAGGTTAACAAATTCGCACAAAAATAATCAAAGATATATTGCTGATCATTGTTGACTCGTCAATTAGTATGGAAATTTTACTTCCTGATTTTATGATTTCAGAAACAAGTATTTTTCGCATTTCTTGAGCAATATGATCGATAATATTGGAGCATGCATTAGTTGAATGAAGTATACGACCCATATCGAGACCGTTTAGCTCTTGTAAATCAATTTCTGATTCCATTGAATTGAATGATTGATCCGCCAACACAATTTTATAAACTCTACGAAATATTTTACATGTTGCCTTACTAGTCGATATGTTTTTCAAAACAATAGTTTCTAAGGTTTTATTTTTAACTTCTTCGAGAGTTTTCACGGCCTTACTCACCTCACTTACTTTGTATCGATAAATTTTTTTTCTCAAAGACAATAATTTTTGTTCTCATGTATCACCACTATACGTTATCTCACAATTAAGCCACTCGTTAGAAGCTTGAACGCCCGTTTTTTTATCAAAATTTGCCGGTACCTTTTTGCAAACTTTACAACCTAGCTTCTGATCTTTAAAACACAGCCAATCATATTTCTCGCAAAATTCGTTTTTTTGAGCGAGGTTCCAAACATCAGGACAGTTGTGATTTTAATTATTTGAGCTTGAAGGCTGGTTTGAATCGTCTTTTGTTGTAGCCGTTGACGGTAAATTATCTGCTTGATCAGATTTAGTCGAATTATTTACAGTTGCGGCAGACGTTGTTGGATCGTCGGAATTCGGATTCACATTAACAGAAGGTTCACTTTCCGGGTTTTAAATATTTTTACTTTTTTTAGTGCTATCATAGGGAAAAAAAATCTGTCATACGCTTCATGATAAATTAATAAACTGAAAAAATTACAACATTAAAAATGCTCAAAAACAGCACATCATTTACGAGAGTTGAATGCGAGAGAATTCAGGTAACGACGTTAATGAAACAATGCAACGTGTTGAATTACGTAGTACGTATACAATAGGACATGCAAATCGATAACCGATAATCGGTTATTTATCGATTATCGGTTCATTTTAAAAAACGATAAATATCGAAAAGAAAGTCGATAAATATAATTCGTTAAGCAACATAAAATCATAAAAGAATTATATCCCAATCATTAGAGCTGTTTCTAAGATACCACACCAATTAAACAGGAAGTAGTAAACAGGACTTTAACCTAAAAACTGAAAAAAAAATTGTGCAGGTAATTTGTAAATTGTTCGTATCGTATCATATTCTTACTGCAAATTATACATAAAATATAATATTTCTCTATAAATCTAAGTTTTTACATATTTTTACGGTTTAGATCAGAATCTTGTTATACCATTTAACTTATGTAAGGTAACATTCAATACAGTAAACCTACCTTTTTTTTTTTTTTTTTTGCGTCAGGAAATGCTTTATGCATTCCGTCCTGCCGTAGGGGGGTGGCAGGGGGGTATGTGGGACTCCTCGACATTAGGGTGCTAGGCCGAGTCTACCCACTAAAACCTGACGGTGTTCCTCGAGAGCCTTGATGCCGGGGCAACGGGAGCGCGTTGGCATTCTTTCGCGACCCCGGCGGCTATGCCCAGCCTGAGCCGAGCCCTCCTCCGTTTGCGGGCAGTTTGACCTGCCCGCTCTCCTGGGAGGCGCGCGGGAACACCGCGCGCACCATCCCGAGGCCATTGGTGAGGCGCCTTCCCCGAAGGACACCCCAGGCCTCCGAAGTGGCGGCTTCCGCACCCCGCCTACACCACGGCAGGGGCGTCAGCACGCCCACCTGATTTTTACGTGTTTACTCACGGGTTTTTACAAGTTTTCCTTCTTCCCACCTCTGATTTTAACGTGTTTTCTCACGGGTTTCATTTCGAGTTTTCCTTCTCTCCACCTTTGATTTTAACGTGTTTTCTCACGGGTTTCATTTCGAGTTTTCCTTCTCTCCACCTCTGATTTTTACGTGTTTCCTCACGGGTTTTTAAAAGTTTTCCTTCTTTCCACCTCTTGACCCGCGTCCTCCGCGAAGGACGCCGGAACCAACACTTAGCCAACAATACCCCTCTCAAAGGAGAGGGACAAGTGGAAAGACGACCCACACGGCAGACCCCCGCCCTCACGCAGAGGACGGGGAACACAAACTTATCCCCCCCGGGTCCAGGCCGGGTCCTTTCGGCTCCACCTCCTACTCGGTCCCAGCCCGGTCCCACCCCTGATTTTAACGTGTTTACTCACGGGTTTTAATAAGTTTTCCATCTTACCACCTCGGGGCCGAAGGCCCCACACGCCGTACCCCCACCCTCATTATGAGGACGGGGAACACGACCCCCTCCCTCCGGTCCGGGCCGGGTCCTTTCGGCTCCACTACCTACTCGGTCCCAACCCGGTACTGAGGGCATCGCCGAAGCGACACCCTCAGGAGTGTTTATCGACTCTCCAGTCTAGATCCGCAGTGTTCAGTGGAAACAGGGTCACCTCGAGAAGGATGTAGACATGAAGTCTACGCACTGCGGTCTTGGGATAGCAGGCTAAGGCTCCACTTAATGGGAGCTATAAGCGCCTGTTAGTCCACCCCCTGTGGCGGGTTACCCACACCACTCGGCCCCACAGTAAACCTACCTAAGTCAAAGTCATGGTATAAGAAAATAACCAATGATTATAATAATTCCAAAACGCTGATTTGAATATTTTATATTTAATTCGATTCTAATTTTTTTTAGTTTTTATGGCAATTTTTCGGTATTTTCGAAATTTCCTTTGGGGGCACTGAGTGCCCCCACGTGCCCCCACAAAAAAAGTCCTGCCTATATGTATGTAGATCCATATACCTATACTATATTATGTTGTAAATATGCATAGAATGTTTATTGCAAACATTTTACATTTAGTTTTAAGCACAACGTATTCTAGTGTAATATATATGTATGTAATAATTATAAACCGGCTTTGTAAACCGCAATGAATGAAATAAAAACGAAATAACAATTTACTGTATGTAATTTGGCAAGTACTATTTGAATACGGCCAGTTTTTTTATTAAAAGTATTAACGGTAAAGAAAAAATATATTTTTCTAATGGTTTTCTTGTTATGAGTCTTAAAATAACTTGTTGACAAAGAAAACATTTTATCCAATATTGGGAATCACGACATGTACTCGTACTTACACGAAAGTATTTACTGTTTGTCTGCTTTTAATGTGTCAGGATTTATTTTATTTTATAAAAAAAAATATTTTGTTCGTTTAGTGAGACAATTATACTTTTTATTAGCTTTAGCTTGCGATTTTGTCTACATTAACAATTGAAGATAATGATTTACAATTTTTATAACCTGTTAAATAACAGGATCTAGTCTTTAAAAAAGTACAATGTGCATTCCAAACCATTCAATAGCGTTCAAGCGAAACCCAAAAAGACGCCAAATTTCAAATAATATGTTTGTGTCGGTTTAAAGGAATTAAGATCTGATACTGTTTCATCATCATCATCATGATCATAGAACATGATTGTTCAGCACAACGAATTCCGTTAGTGTAAAATATCGTAACGCGTTTTTAAACAAGCAACAAGGCGTAGCACGTAGCAGTCGACTTATAACGCACGTCTATCTACGGCGTAGGCGGTTATCGCACACGTAGCGTTGCCGTAGCGGTACGTGTTGTCAGGTAGTGACGTGGATCTCTTTGCGTATATCGTATACAACCGTGTGACCGGTACAATGTACTGTATAGTGCAACCGCGGTACCGTACGTGGATTTCATGATGATGTAATTTGTTATCAACATGGAATTCACGTGTCGCATACCTACGTTTGTAAATTTTTAGAATAATTATTTATGCGTGAGTAAAATTAATTTGGTTACTAAAAGTTGCGTGCTATATACTTTACTGTTCGTAACGCATGATTAATATTAAAAAGCCATTTTTGCTCTCTTGTAAGCTTGCTTGTAATGACAGAAGCTACGTTAAATTGTCGGTTAAGGCTAACATTATATGGCGATAGGCGTCAAGTTGAGTCATGCGGATGGCTCGAAAACTTGACATAAGTTGGCCTATTAAGGTCAACACTCATCTACCAACTCGGCATCCCACTAACACCGCTTCTCCTCGAGTGGTTGGGATTATTATATAGACTTACTAGCGACATGCCCCGGCTTCGCATAGATAGACATTTTTATGAAAATAAAATACAACCCATGTTACTTGCTGATAATGTAATTTTCTGTAGGTGACATAATTTTTGAAATCAGTTGAGTAATTTTTGAGTTTATCCATTACATAGAAACAAACAAAGTTTACCTCTTTATAATATTGTAGAGTATAGATACATATACCATAGAGTCGTCCACGTTAGGATGGTAACAATTCTCGACGATCATTGACCCTGTGGCGTTTACTTGTTGGATGAGAGGCGTTTACTCGTCGACGGTGAGGCGTTAAGTCAGCACCCATTAAAAACACATGGATGCCGCGCGGTAGAGATGCTGGGTGTGTGCCGATGTGACAAGCAACACCTTTTTGAATTTCCCGCTTTTGAGTTTCATTTCACTGCAGAATTGTGGTGGTGCTGTTGTATATAACATTATGAATGTCGATTTTGATTGGACGTTGCATCGGTTGGCCTTCTTCTCTCGATAGTATAGTATATTCTTTGATTTAGTAGAAAAAGATTATCCCCAGTACTCGTACTCGTACAGCTATACGAGTATATATTGTTATTTTATAAAGTGTATTGTGCATTTTCTGCTTAGAAACAGGAACCCTCTATCTTTGGCTACAAAAACTTTAATTTGTAGATTCTTAATAAGTGAATCCTTAGCTTTTATGGTGTAAAGCTTCAGTCAAAATAAAACTTAGTTTTGCAAAAAAACGAAATGAGGTGTTGCTGTATCGTTTCTTTTGGTAACAACTTAAACGTATAATATTTTTATTGTACCTACTTGCAACATGGTACTGTGATATTTCAAAGTTTATTCCTTTTCAGTTTACATTTCAAGATGGAACGAGATTTCCCCTGAGCTTTTCATGAACTGATATGAAAAACTTTGTAGATTGGGACACGGGACTGGGTACACGATTTGAGAAATGTCGCTTAGAATTGAAATTGCGTAGATAACTTTAATCGCCGAAAGTATCAATTTAACATTTTAGACTTACTAATGAACGTTAATCAGATATATTTTAATTATCTATTTATAATTATCGATTTCGTTAAGTTTCCGTTAACAGAACATAGTGTTTTGAAAATACTGATAAGAATTTTATCGTGTTGCTTTTTTTACTAGCAACCCGGCTTCGCACTGGTAGAAATTTTTTTGAAAATAATATACAGCCTATGTTATTTGCTGATAACGTAGCTTTCTATAGGTGAAAGAATTTTTGAAATCTGTTGAGTAGTTTTTGAGGTTATCCATTACATACAAAGAAAGAAATTGTTAATATTATATACATAGTAGTGCAGATATACTGGTTTGATTTATTTGTGCAAAAGTTGATAATACTCTTATAAGCAAACGCTTAAAACTATTAGTATACAACAAGGGTTCAACGTTCGATTCCAAGGAAGCTTAATTATGGAAATACCTTTTTTCTAAATGAAAAAGCCTATTTTTATGTGGTGGGTAGTATTTAAAATTTCTTAGTTAAGTCGTACCTTCAACATTTACGACGACATACAATAAAAAAATGTTTGTAACGAGCTGAAATAAAATATTAACGTAATCGTAAGTCTAAGAATATGCATTTTTTTTAAAATAACTATAAGTTTGAGTACATTTTAGGGGTTTCCTTTTATTTTGTCCAAAATAGCTACAGAACTCTTGGGCGGTTTTTATTAAAGCTATAAAATGGAGCTGCTTATTAAAAAAATACTTTCTTTCAACATAATTGAAAAAATGACAGTAGAGGACTTGATCACGTTCAAGTTATGAAATATAGGGGCTCAGCCCTGGTTGTCAAACTTTTATACGAGGGCGTAAAGGCTGAGAGCAGGGAGCAGAAGCTAAGCAGGGTTGTGCACTACTGAAATAACTTTATATTTTTGTTTATTTTTTGTGACATAGGGACGGAAACTATATTCATATTAAATATGTAGCAGTGATCTAATCAACACAGTATACTGGTATAGGAATTACAGATGTAGTATTTATTTTTGAAAGTATTATAGTGTTATCATACAGATACATACAACGTACATATCTTCACGCTGTATCCCTAATGGGGTAGTCTAAAAGGACGGAGCGCCAAATATTGCGGTCCTTATATACTTCTTTCCCTTGTTCAAATCTCATTCTTCTTCTCACGCATTTTCGATTGTCGATATTCAATATTTGAACAATTTACGTAGGGAGTTGATGTTATATATACAATTTGAACATCTAGGGTGTATGATACGAATCTCACTTGGGTAAAACTACAGAAAAACTAGTAAGTAGGTATAAATTCATTAGGTAAAAGTTGCGCTTGTAATAATGTCTCATTTTTTTTTGTAAGGTTGTCGACAGTATTCATCAAATGTAATCCGACCCGCATGCTTATTACCTTACTTGCAGTCAGCATGCGACAGTCAAATAATAATAATAATAAAAATACTCCAGACAATTACACAGATTGTGTGACCCCCAACCTAAGCAGTAAGCTTGTACTATGAATATCAATATCCCGCATACAAATATGCGCGATATCTGCTGTCAAAACGAGAATTTGTTTAATGTAATTTGTACAGTGGCGCTAAATCTACCGCGAAAAGCGTATTTTACGATCATGACGGAATAAACACGCAATCATCATACATGATAACAATTTTTTATTACAATTAGTCACCGGTCTCGAAATGATCGCGTGGCTGTTGGTGTCTGTAAATTTTTAAGAAATAACCCCGCCGGTATTATGTATCGTCCAAATAATCCATATTAATAATAACAATAGCATTTATTTCATCTACTACAGGTAAGCCAAGACTGAACTTGTTGTGGGTATCGGTGCACTCATTAGATATTAAAATCACAGTTAATTAACAAATAATGAATTGCGTCTTTGTATGTAAATATGTGCAGCTGTGTACGAGTGAGTATGTGAATATAATACGATGTTTTTAAGTGTTAAGTATTGAACGTCTTTTAAGAAAATTTATATGTAGAGGCGTAAAAAACCAAAAACAAAATTGATTAAATTTTCCATGAAACCCTTTTTTACACTAGTGTGTAAGTATTAAGTATTTTAATATCATATATGAGTAATTTACATGTATTCTTTTCATTTATTTTCTATTTACATACATACATACATCTTCACGCTGTATCAGAAAAGACGGAGCGCCAAGCTTATAATAACTATAATAATAAATTATTTCTTATTTCTTAAGCAAAACGTGTCAACCTTGATTATTTATAGGTATGGTTACGAGTTAAATACATAGATCTACGCTTAACTGGAAGAATCTTATTTAAATTTCAGTCATAAATTTAAAATAACCGTTCGCTTTTACTGTTGAAATAGGTGACCATAATAACTGTAATTTAATATAATAACTGCATGTATAACATAATAACTATATTTACATAGTACAATATCACATCCCTGGCTGCATTAAATGTGGCACTAATCAAAATATAAAAAATTTGAGATTAAAACAATAATGTATAATCCAGTAGTCGATATTCGTCCGTAAATATAAAATAAATGCTTTTTTTCTTAGACATACTCTCTATAGACTCAAAACAGCTCACAGTTCAAACAATATTCACACCTCAAGACTCATTCAATCAATCCGACTGTAATTATTTGTTGGCAACATTTTGAAATTCTTTGGCGACTCATTTTGGTGACTCAATCTGTGCGAGTATTCGACCCTTCTTTGAACATAAACCTCTGTACTAACGTAATATTTGACCACGAACTAAAACACTTCTGATATTAATAATACACTCTCAGACCAAGAAAAATAATGGATGGAGAAACAATAAGTTGCCGTTCTTACCACCGTGTGTCAAACGAATTTTCGTGTCTCTCTCTATCTCATTGTGCGTAACCACGAGTAAAACAGTTAGCTATAGTAAGTATGGCAACCTCGCACTCTCAGTGTAATTCGTGTCAGCTTACGAGGCGGTCATGAAATAATTAAATACAAAATACTCGTACATCTTAAGTATTTTGGCTATTAGTGTTCACAGAAATAGAAATATGTCATTATCAGGTGTGTATCGCTGTATTGTGACCTTCCCTAGTCACGCATATTAGTAAAAATCTAGAAACTCGACCAACAAAAAAATTATGCCGTAAGGACAACGCTCTTAGGGTAAGTGCTCCGCCCATTGTGATATTTGGTCCGAGAATACACCACAAACTAATAAACTATAACAGATATCTATTAAAAATGAATTCCTAAGGGATTCATCTATAACACATAAATAATATATTTAAAATAATAGTTTTTGGAGTTTGAGCGGAAAATAACTAAGGATTTTACGAATTCATCATATAAATAATAACTCAACATTATACACTAAAGAACAGAATTACAAGGACCAATATATGTTTCTCGTGATAAATGTTTTTAACTTGATCATTATTGCGTACATTCAGTGATGCATATTAGTAACTTAACAGAGACTTACATATTTCGACAATTCGACAATTCGACAGAATAGAAATATGATAAATATTCCATTAATTGTTCAATAACAATTGAACAATTAATGGAATATTTGACCACGAACTAAAACACTTCTGATATTAATAATACACTCTTGTGGCAATATTTAGTATGATTGCAATATGTACATCGTATTCAATAAAAATATTTGAAGACACTAGCCGTAATATGCAATATTTCTGTCCTTTCAACGGTGTGATACCAGCCTTAAGAGAAGTTTTACATTAAAAAGTAACGGAATTCATTATCTAAATGAACTGTGAGAGGGTATTTTAGCGGATTCACGCTATGATGGAGATCATTTTTTATGTTTTCAGTGATCCCGAGGTGTCTATTGGGAAATTGAAGTAAAGGGGGCGACAGGGACTACGAGGACATGGAAGTTAATTTGTAATATTAAAGCTTAAATGACTTTTAAGACTAAAGAATTGTGAGCATTCAAATAAAAGAAGTTGTGACGATGAGAAACGTATTCTAAAAGGTTTTAAGAGCTTATAAAATCGAGCGGTACAGACGAATTGTGAGATTTGGATACATGAAGAATGTCTAGAACAAGTGAATGAAATTGTGTATCTGGGGAGCGCGTTTTCGAGGGATGGAAGATGTGAGTTGGATGTGGAGAGACGGGTGACAAGTGGCAATAAAGTGAACAGTGCTCTGTCCGCATTAATAGGCAGTGTGAATATATCTAACACAGCCAAAATGGCCATCCACATTGCGGTGTTGGTGCCAACTTTATTGTACGATAGTAAAACCTGGACATGTCCGAAATTAAGTGAAAGTAAGATATATGCAGTAGAAATGCGATCTCTAAGAAATATGTACGGTGTCACCCTTGTAGACAGGATAAGCAATGAAGAGATACGGAGTATGGCAGGGTTGCACGATAGTGTTATTGTAAATATTGCAATACTTCTTCTCGGGCTTCATGTTGGTAGAATAATACTGCGGACTATGTAGTAGATAATAGTATATTGGTACCATGCGGCGTGTTAACGCCATAGAATTGTCGTTTACATCTCATGTTTCATACTAATTTTTACAACTATTTATATTGGAGATGTACGTGACAAGTTCCCGTGCAGCGCTGCGAATATTTAATATGTAGATCGCACAGAAGGTCACAATTTGCTGTGTCAGAATAATATTTGGCACAATAAAAATGAAGAAAGGCTTGCTTAGATAGTTGGGGCACATAGAAAGAATGAGTGATGAAAGGCTAACGAAGAAAATCTATAGAGCGAAAGCGAGTGGTTAAAGAAGCCAAGAAAGACCAAGGGTGACTTACGAACATCAAATAGCCAGAGTGTTAGCTGACAGAAGTGTGCAAAGCACTCCATGCCTAGGCGAAAATGTTTGAAAATGGTGATGGGATTTGAGGAAGCGAAAGAAGTATGTAAGAACCGCGAAGCTTGGGGCTCCGTCTTCTCTGACTACCCTGTTAAGGATAAAGCGTGAAGATATGTTACAGACTTTAGTCTTACCACTTATTGACTATGCGGACATTTGTTGTACTAACATTAACCAAGATCTTCTCAACAAATTGGATCGCCTCCTTAATAACTGCATTCGTTTCATTTTTGCACTGCGCAAATACGACCACATATCTCAATATCGTCGACATCTTAAATGGCTAACTATACGTCAGCGTCGTAACTTACGGATTCTTTGCACACTTTTTTCCATTTTAAATGATCCACTAGCGCCAGAATACCTAAAATCAAGAGTTCGACTTCGGAGTACATTCCATGATTGTAATCTTCGGTCATCTGACAGCCTCTTGCTCCATATGCCTGCTCATCGAACTAGCTTCATGTCTGATTCATTTGTTGTTCAAGCTATCAGAATCTGGAATGCCCTTCCCCTTGACATCATGAATGCTCCAAGCAAGTCAACTTTTAAGATGAAAGTTAAAGACCATCTGCTCAAACTGAACAGCTGATGATTATTATTTGTTATATTTGTTACGTTGTAATGTATGATTATGTTGTATCGTGATGTTATTTATTATACTATCTTTTTCAATTTTTTTTGCACTTGGGTGTACGTGTATGTATACATAAATATGTATGGAGGGTTTGTTGTGTATATGTGTATTTGTATGTATGTATATGTGTATATATGTATGTATGTATGTTTGTATATGTGTGTATATGTATGTGTATGATTATCTATATGTATAGTATATACGTATTGTAGTTATTTTTCGGTGACTTTATTGTACCGCTACTTCTTTCTCTGACAGTAAAGTTCAGGTTGACTGGTAGAGAATGCCATTAGGCATTAAGTCCGCCTATTGTATACATTATGTACAATGAAGAATAAATAAATGAATAAATAAATAAATATGTATGTATGAAATGAAGAAGGTTATACACGTTACGTTATATAAAAAAGCAGCTCAGCCGTACTGAATTTTACACCAGTTCCACCTAACTGATTGAGCTGTAATTTTCCACATGTTTGTAGGGCTGGTAACAATACCATATAGTAAAATCTAATTAGTTTTTGAGTTATTTTGAATGGTAATTTAACATTGGTATTATATACCTAAATAAAGATGGCATAATAATGGTACGGTAGATGGATATTTGAAAAATATTAATATCAAGTTTCTTAAAACTTAAAACTTTTCTCAAAGCACAAAATATATTTATTTTTGTATGAAAGAAAAAAATATTAATTATTACAACGTGGAAGAAAAGTTATTGGAAATAATGAATAATAAGAATATATTAGTATTTTGAAATTAACCTCGTATGTCCTATTTTTTAAGTGACTCTTCTGTTTTGAATAGTATTCGTATTGAAATATCGAAATTTGTTTAGTACAAATGTTGAGATGAGTGATAGATGATTGAATTGAATTGAAGCCAAGGAAGGCCAAGGCTGACTTACGAAGATCAAATAGCCAGAATGTTAGCTGACGGAAATGTCAAAAGCACTCGTATACCTAGATGAAAATGTGGAAGCAGAATGAAATTTGAGGAGGCGAAAGAAGTATGTAAGGACCGCGACGCTTGCCGCTCCGTTCTCAGACTACCCCGTTGGGGATACAGCGTGAAAATATGTATCTATTGTTTAGTAGTCACTGCATCTGACACAAAATTATATAGTTTTTATGACATTGATTCTAGTTTTATTCACTGATTTGTATTCGTAAGTATATACTAAGAGGTTATTAGTATGTTTAAATTAACCCTGTATATTTGTTATTTTCTAAAGACCATCAATAATCAGGGTATCTCAAAAATAGGTCAGTTACTTTTTTAAATTATCTCAAGCATACCAACAAATTTGTCTGTTTATTTGTGAGATTAAAATCTGGTTGAAGTGAGGGCGGAAACGAATTGCGGTGAGTTTAAATGAATAATTAATTGTTATGTGATTGGTTACCTGTAGACGTAGGTAGAAATTATTCAGTAGAATATGATCGAAAATTGAAAATATATTTTGTTTCATGTTCAAAGATTGACTTTTGCAAAATAATATAATTTTCACGCGAATTCTGCGCTCAAACTAAGGGTGTATGCTCACAGTGACTTTTTTATACGTCGTAATTATGCGCATTAATTGCAGGCGCAGTTAAAGGTGGTGGTTGCGAGTTGACGACATGGGATGGAAGGAAACGGAACAGGAATTCATAAAAACACCCGTTCATGTAACTTGTTTACATTATTTAAAGATCACACAAGAGATAATCGACTTGTGTGATCTTTGTTATGAATTTCTATGATACAATATTCGAAATATTACTCGTTTTGTTTTGTCTTATCTTAAGACGTTCTGCAAACGTGGTGCAGTCGTAGCATAGATATGTACATGTACTATACATACAAAATTGTAAAAATGAAGACAGGAATGGTACGATGGTTCGGGCACATGGAAAGAATGAGTGATGAGAGATTGACGAAGAAAAGCTATAGAGCAAAAGTGAGTGGTAAAAGAAGCCAAGGAAGACCAAGGCTGACTTATGAAGATCAAATAGTTAGCCGACGGAAATGTCAAAAGCACTCGCATACCTAGACGAAAATGTGTGAGGAAAATGATGAGATTTGTGGACCGGATAGAAATATGTAAGGACCGCGATGCTTGGCGCTCCGTCCACTCTTACTACCCCGTTAGGGATAAGGCGTGAGATATGTATGTACGTACATAAATATGTAAATATATGCAACACGCATACATACATACACACGTATATACATAATACACATACATATGTATATCATGCCGTATTCTGAACGGGATAGTCAGTGAGAATGAAGCGACAACTTTCGTCCTTATACATTCTTGCTTCAACTTCATAACTCAACACATCTCACTGCGCTGGCGTTTTGGGTTAACTCAAAAAAGCTCTATGGCGCACGAAAATAGTTCACACTGAATTAGTTGCAATGTGCACGCAATCTGCACCTTGCGTCAACTGGCTTTTATTGCAGGGAAAATAATATGCGCTGAAGTGTATTTTGCGCCAATATATTTCGTATAAGTGAGTCAACACATATGACATAGTGAACTGGGTGGAGAGAGGGGGCCAACGAGCAAGCGGATCACCTGATGGAGTGTAACCATTGACGCCCATGGACACCTGCAACATTCGGAGAATCACGGGTGCGTTGCCGGTCTTTAGGGAAATAGGGAAAGGAGGGAAAGGAGAGAGAGGGGTGATGGGCCACCGGTACTCTCACGCACCGAATGAAATACACCATCAATAGATGCTGTTATTTCACGCTAATATGCTGTGAGAAGGTGGTATTTCAGCGGGCGAGTCGGGCCTGTTCGTGTGGCAATTCAGCATGGCTCTACTACTTTAAAATTTGTAAAAAAGTTGGCGCAATTACGCGGCGTATAGCAGTGTTATCCATTCTGAGAACATTGACTGTGATAAATGGACAGACGAACGACCGCTCGAGTGATCTCTTTATATATTTATTACTAGCGATCCGCCCCGGCTTCGCACGGGTAGAATTTTTTTTGAAAATGAATTACAGACTATGTTACTTGCTGATAATGTAGTTTTTTACAGGTGAAAGAATTTTTGGAATCGGTTGAGTAGTTTTTGACTTATTCATTACATATATACAAACAATATAAAAGTTTATTTTTTACGATATTATTATAGTATAGAAAACAATATCGACATTTCTGTCTGTTTGTTTGTGCGCTTAGTTCTTATAGCTAAACTACGTAACGTTTTTTGATACGGTTTTCACTATAATTTAGACAATTTCTTTCGAAAGATTTATATGTATAATACAAGCATATTTGATTTACAGAAAGTAAATAAAAATGAATGTTTTATAATCAAGTCGTAAACAATATTTTCGGGCGCTTACATTTCTAATGCTGGTTAATCCTTACGAGATACTTCACTACAGAATTGTATATCTTAAAAAGGCCCACAAAAAAGTCTGACATTGTGTACGTCTATCTCCTAAAGTTAATCTGCTGCTAAAACAACATATTATTAAAAATAATATGTTGTTTGCGAGGCTATTTTGACGAATATAGTAATTTCTTATCCACTAAAATATGTCAATTATGTTGGGCACTCAATGTAGATCAAAATTACTCTTCACAGCATTTCATTTAAATTAATATGCGTGTAAGAAGATATCACAGATTTAAAATGACGCGCAATTCAGACAAAAGAAGTCACATTAGTACATTGCACTTGAACGTAGCTGGGACGGGTCGTTAGTATATTATAAATGTTAGGGTGGATTGGACTCAACTATTTAAACTCAATTTAAAGAACTGACATCTCGCTTGTAACAACTATTAAATAACAAGTGCAAGCGAGATGTCATTTCCTTAAATCGAGTTTAAATAATAATAATAATACTCAAGACAATTACACAGATTGTGTGACCCCAAACTAAGCAGTAAGCTTGTACTATGGGTACCACACAATGAACTCTGGGGGAGCTCCCAGTAACACCCAGACTCCAAGCCAATTTAGAAAAGTTCGTTTCCTAAATTGACCTGACCGGGGATCGAACCCGGGACCCTAACTTGGAAAGCAGATGCATATGCCACTGCGTCAAATAGTTGGTGCAAGGCATCCTTAGAACGTTATATCTTTAAATAAAGACTGTTTATCAATCTTACGATTCTAAACCTTTGAATTCGATCGTTTTTGTTTTTTTATAAGGTTGTGAAAATGAAAACTGTTCTTTGGAGCTCCTTTGAAAAATTCATTACGAAAATTGCATCCTAACAAAAATCGTGTCCTATCTCGCTTTGTGGAACCAACTACATTTAGCTCATCTCATCTTTGACAAATTGCGATGAACCGCCATAAAATATTTTATGGGAAAAATCTAAGGTGTACTAAGACGAGACATTGAAATTCCAATCAACTTTTACTTTGATGTAAAAACAACGTTCGGAGATTGAAATAACAATGGATCGATATCAGTCTGTTCTTAGTTGACTTGGTAACAAGCACTACAGTACGGATAATGGTATTGATATTCTCTTAAGAAGGAATGATTTTTTATAACCTTAATGGTACCTATTCTTTTGAGAAAGATTAGTTATGGGTTGATTTTCTGCACATAAAAGAAAATTGCAAGTGACCTGTGTCTGTTCATGAAAGTATTTAAGAAAAAATACACGAGAGGTTTTAATAACAATAATTTAAATAGAAACAATGGTTTTTATAATTTGTCTGTCTGTGTTTGCGCATGCTTTATACGATAACTTCTGTAACGTATTGAACGAGATTTCCCCTATTGCCTTACTTAAGAGTGCTTTATTATAGTCCGCTGTCCATGAGCTAATAACCACGTACAAGTATAAAAACTTTTTGACATGCGTTGTGCCAAAAACTTAAACCAAATTTGTGTAGCAATAAAAACATTTAGAATGCACGTCGATAGCCACCTGAGATAAGTCAAAGCGAGCAGCGAATTGCACACGGGTAATAATTTATTATTTATCCTAATTGTAGCCAATATTGGCTACAATTAAGATTTAAGTTAACGATTGCGAATGGCGACAACCGAATCTCAAGCAATATTTATCTACATATAAATAGATAAAGACAAAACAGTACAGTACCTTTCTCTCCTCCACTTTTTTAACCAATTTTTTTTTTTTTGCTAGCTTCAGCGCTTTGAAAATTTTTAGAAAAAGTTATATTAATACATAAAGCAAAAACTTCGGATCACTTTTTAGAATATCGCGCGCACGGAAGAGTGTGATTTTTGGTACAGTTTTAAAAGAAAAAAAGACTGTCAATGTCAAAAACTTCGATCTCATCACATGTCTGATAACAATCGTCATGGATCAAACAGTCACTCAGAGTAGAGATTGTCGCCAAAAGTATATTATAAGTTTCTATTTACAGTTACCGTCGAATTTCGTCCACGAGGCGACCTCTAGTTTGTTTAAACGAGCAATGGTATCACATGGCATAAATCACCAGTGCTGCTTCTGTCAAACAATCAGTGACTAAAAACCATGGAATCAGTAAACGAGTAACGTAGTATATTAACTCCATGCTAAAAGCTATTGCTAATAGTATAACTTCTGCAAGGAAGTAATTTCGTTGCTACGACACCGTAGTTGTGCAGTTGAATTTCGTGATACCAATTTTAAATACCTATAGCACAATGGCTGCGCAAATATCGCTTTCCTGGTATTAATAATATAAAAGCAAATCTAATTTCAAATTTATTTGATTATTAATATAGTATATATAGTATGTAAACTGTCAGTTTCAAGCCATGGCCTATGTTCTCACTTAATGATCACCCCTCTGCGATAGCCTAAAGTAATTAAAACAAATTGGTTAATGATTCCTTTGAAACATGTGAGACGCTTGATTTGTATACTACCAGATTGTCGAGTAGACGACCAAACGAGTTTATTGCATTGGCAGTAATAGGAAATACTGAAACTGTACTAGTTATGTTATGAGTAACTACCTTAACGGCCCATGTCTAAAGAAAATTATGAAGTTTGATGAAGGAAATGTGTTTTTTCCATGTGTGTTATTACTTAGCTACAGTGAAGTCAAGAAATAGAAGTAATGTTATTTTTATATTGTCATAGACGTAGGTTACACGTCTTACTGATTTCAGTAAACGAGGTTACGTCATCATAAATCCAAGTATTTGAGTGTCATACGGTTTAATATACAACAATGTTGTATATTAAAGTCCAATTGACGCCTGAATCAAATAAATAACAGACAAAGCTGTGGGCATAAGCTAGTTTCTAAAAGATTCTGAATCAATTGCATCCATGAAATTCCGTTTACAGCCATTATTTATTGGATTTGATAGAGTAGGCTGTACAATTTGATTCCTTCGCTTCGATTTACGAGCGTTGCGGAGGCGGTTGGTAGTAGACATTTGTAATTTATTAGCGTACACAAAATGGCGGACTTATCGACATCCACCAATTTTCCGAGTTACAACATTTTAATAAAACATAATACAGATAAGATTACTAGCGGATACAAAAACTCGGAAAATATTGGTATTGGTAACATTGTTATTTTATTTCTTTTGTATTTCGATTGCTTATTTTTATTCTTCAAATTTTGCTTCATTTCAAAATTATTTTTTAATTGAATTATATTTATTTTATTTTATTTTGTGGAAGTCATACATAAAAGAGCTTTGCGAATAGATCGATACGTATTTGATAGTACTTTTGTTTAATTTAAAACAATTCGATAAGACGTTATACGTGTCCTGATCAAATTCAAAGTGTGCAGATGTAAAGATGGTATCTAATTTATAAAGAATACCACACACATAAAAGAAGGACACTTAGTAGACGGGCACAAGTAAATGAGACGAACGCCTCACAGAGGTAACAATATATTCTTGAGACACGCCATTTACAGTCACAATTATAATGTATACAAGCGATATACGATATAAGTAACAACAGATATTATTTATTATAAATAAGCGAAATAAATTAATACGATTTTAACTTGTAATAGCCGTTGGGAACGAACGCAGAATCAATCGTGTGTCGAAGCTGTGTTAGCGCAACAGTTATTATTTGTTAGCACGGGCGTGCACAGTGTAATGTAAAATGTTAAAAGTGTCGATAGGTGTAAAATAAAATACGTATATAAAATGTTTGCATGTTCATGAATTATATTTAATTATTTTAATATATAAATTTTATATTTGCGTATGTTTGTGTGTATGTATATTAATGAATATTGTTATAATATAAATAGTTACATAAAATATAAATAAAGTGTAAGTATATAATATGTATGTAGTGTAGTGTGCATATTATGTGGGCTACATTATGTGGTAAGGTAATTACTGGGCATATTTAAGTCGATTTTTTAATGAAAAGCTGTATCTGAAGAATTGCTATATGATTCTCGTGTTGGTTCTGGTTGTGTTTCGAAATTGTAGTTTAAGATCGTGCAAGCTTAAATATTGAATGACGCTCAAGAATAAATAGTACTTTAATGTAAAAAGTTAAACATTTAAGTCTTCCCTCATTTCATAAAAAAGGGGCAAGGTAATTCTACTGAGAGAACTCTGAGAAGAAAAATCACAAGTATTAAGCCACAAACCGAAATTACTTTGGAACAAACTTTTCGCAGAAACCATAAAAGTCTGCCTTGATGGAACAAAACATAGCAATGAATCTATTCGCCTGTAGGCAGTAATTCATGGAATAATGAAATCACCTTAAATGATATCGGAGTTCGGAATTTTACGAGCCCTACTATCGTCGAGATGATCTCCGAGGCATAAACTAAAGAAGTTACTATTTTCACCATCGTTTATTTTCATTCCCTTTTAGTTAAGGGTGATTTTACATGTGTATAGAATTGCTAATTTGAAGCATTGTTTCATTTGCAAGACTAGACGTTAACATCTAATTCCCATTCAAGAGCCTAGGTGATGTTGAGGCGTGGGCGCTTGAGTAACGTCTCTTGATTTTTTCACGGAATCAAATTAACCTAAACTTATTGAACAAGAGTTGATAGCGTAATAGTGTTGTAGAGGTGACGTAGAGGCGGCGTAGAGTTGTTGTCGAAACAACGTAAAGGCTGCGTAGAGAGTGTAGAGGTAACGTTAAGGTGGAGTAGAGGTGGCTTACAGGTGATGCCATGACGTGCGCCGCACCTGCATTTCTTCGTCGCCACGTGCGATATTATTTTGCAATTTCTTTTTTTCTCTGTTTTCAGAAATAGAAACGTGCTTGTGTCTAGAATCTTATTTTTGTGTGAACCTCGACGCCATCGCCGCGACAACGCTGCCAGAATCTTGCCACTATTTTGCAGTGAGTGGCTCTAAAGTACGAAACGTAAAATGCGTTTTTTAAATGTGATTATACGAGTACAATTCTTTTTTAGGTTTTGTAATTTTTATACTCAGATCAAATAAAAAAAAAAAGACGACGCCGTCGCGAACAACACGGCGAGGCCACCAAAACTGTGCCTTGCTGTGTATGTACATACGTACAAAGCAACATGAACATAAATGCAACCGAACTATACCTCGATTTATTGGTTTCAGCCACTCTCTTAAAGAAGCGTGACGTAATTATATGTAAATTACATTTTACTGCATTTTGACATTTTATTGTGGAAATGTGACTAATTGTAATAAAAAATTGGTATCATGTATGACGATTGCGTGTCTATTGCGCCATGACCGAAAAATACACTTTTCGCGGTAGATTTAACGCCACTATACAAATTACAATATGCAAATTCTCGTTTTGACAGTAGATATAGCGCGATATTTGACTGTCGCATGTTGACTACAAGTTAAGTTAAACTAATAAGCGTGCCGACCTCACTATTTCTTCGTAGCAGTACGTCTTTCTTTTTTTATTTGATCGAAGTTTAAAAATTCTTTATCGAATAATGTATACATTCGAATATTTTAATCTGGTTAAAACTATCTTATGTACCTAACACACATATATTTTGTCGTGTTTAGGCAATTTTGTTTTCAATTTTACTTTATTTCGATGAGTTCTATTTTCTTTTAATATAAATTATTTATTTTTGTGTTAGTTCGCAATCACAATTTATATTATGTTTAAATCACCATAATGTTATTTGTGACAAACACAGTAATAGATAGAAGGAACTACACAGTCTGTTTATTTTTCCATTCCAATAAGCAGGGACTTATTTGCATTTTCCTTTTAGTCTTACTTATAACATAATACGAGTATGTAAGCAATTCTTCGAGTCTTTACCAAATATTTTTATTATAAAAATCTTATTTATAACAATTGCTTTTTATTTTCCTTTGAATAATTTATTTATTTTATCGAACATAATTACCCTTTTTATTATTAGATTTATTAATATACACACGTAAATCTAATATAAAGCTAATAAGAAAAGATCCTTTAAACATATTTCATTACACAAGATAAACTATATGGTTTAGACATAAGTATAATTAAAATATAGTTTTTCGTTGGTTTTATAGACAACTAGCTGTTTCTCGCGACTTTGTTCGTACAGTATTTTATTTACTAAAATAAATAATTCATAAACTTTCTCAGGCATACGCAGAAGGCAGAACAACTCGCCAAAGTCTCATCACAATCGAACAAATGGTTTTTTTTTGTGTTTGTTACCTCATAACTCCGTCATTTATGAACCGATTTCGAAAATTCTTTTTAAATTTGGTAGGTAATACTTCAGAGGTAGTCCCATTAAAATTTCACCGATATTGGAGCTTGGACTTCGAAGATACACTAGATAACACGACCTGGTTATAACCTTTATTTATATTGATGATTCTCTTGTTTATCGTTGCACTCCAGAATTAGAATGAAATTAATTGCAGACCTGCTCTAGTTATTTATTTAGGTCAAGATCACTCAAAAGGGAGAAATGAAAATTTTTTATTAAAAAAAATTAAACCGCCTTAAAAAAAACTGAAAAGTATAAAATAACTCCTTTACTAATCAAAACTCAAGTACAATTAAAATAACTTTATAAATACGATATACATATCTATATAATTAAATTTGACAGTTATTGAAGTCGGTGCCATATCAATGTGCAACAACAGAAAGTCCGACCGACTTCGCCGACTTTAGTAACTGTAACATTTAATTATATTGGTGTGTATCGTATTTGTAAAGTTATATTAATTGTACTGGAGTTTTGATTAGTAAAGGATAGTTATTTTATACTTTTCAGTGTTTTTTTGAAGGCGGTTTAATTTTTTTAAATAATTTTTTTTATTTTTATGTAACTTGTATGTTTTATGTAACTCAATGTACTTCACCTTATGACTCGGTCATGAAATAATTATCCGCAAAATAATCGTAAATCCTAAGTGTTCTGGCTACGTACTCTCAGTGTACTTCGTGTCATCTTATGAGCCAGTCATGAAATAATCGTTTGCAAAATACTCGTAAATCTTAAGTGTTGACTACTAGTATTCACAGAAACAAAAATATGTTATGTTCAACTGTGTGTCGTTGTCCTGTGACCTTCCCTGGTCACGCGCGTTAGTAAAAATCTAGAAACTCGATCAACAAAAAAACGACACTTTAAGGACACGCCCTTAGAGCAAATTGTCCGTCTATTGTGATACTCGGTACGAGATTTGCCCTCTTTAAAATGAATAAATTTTTGTCTCTTAAAAATTATAATACCCTATTCCTATATTCATATTCAAAGACTACAGTTTGTTTTGCAAGAAATTTACTTTTGTTCATGCAATACAATTGTTTAAATGCTACAATTAAGTTTGGTTATTGTTTACACTAAATTTAATTAAGTACTGATGTTATTGATGGCCTAATGATTACGCAACTCGCAATATCTTGGTTGAAACTGTCAGTGTCTGTCAGTTTTTTCACACCGTCGCCTTCATTTCAAAAAGTGTAAATGACCCAAAAACCATATTTCCAATTAATATAACAAGTATCATGATGATCGTGGTTACAAATTTCAGTCGCGTAATGGTCGTATGTATTCATAGTTACGGAAACACTCCCAGCTGTAGTCAGTTAAAAACACGTGCAAGTCTTACGATATATAATTTTTTTGATCGTTAGGTATGATTTTGTGGGTAGTAATCAAAATGTTTTGCCTTTAATTCTAAATTAGTAATCCTAAATCAGTTCATCCTAAATTAGTTAATCCTAAATTAGTTATTCCTAAATTAGTTAATCCTAAATTAGTGTAGAGTAGTTAGTCGTATCTGTTGAAAACCTTAAAAATAGTTTAACAGAATTGGGTATGCGTAATCCCATTAGAAAAGCCGTGAGTATAGTATTACGCGTGTATATACTACAAAACGTTGAATACACTATTAAAAAATATTCTTATTAATTTTTATGAAAAAAATATCAAATTCTCATTATGAAACGGTAGACGTGACGGAAACGCCATTAGGGTTGGCGCGTCTCGATACAAACCTAATATCCGTAGACGCAGCGTGAGATAAGTGGATTCCTTTCTCAGTTTACCTGATCGTTGAAAAAATAAAAGCAAGAAATTGTCTCAATGTTGTGCTTATTGGGTTTATAAACTCATAATTTTATTTTGGAAATGAAAAAAAATTACTGAATTTCGTATTAGGTACTTCAATTCAAAGTTAATTTAAAAATCGAATGCCTAATGTTATTTTAAAATAAAGTTTGATATTTTTAATGTATAGAATTGTTCGCCTTATGGTGTTATACAGTAAATTAAAATAAATAACCCATAACATCTATTGTGTGACTCCAAAGTAACGACTAGGCATTGTATACCATACAACGAACTGGCAGTGTCCAGTAACACAGCCTGCGAGACAACTTAGGTACGTCCGGTTTTTGTATCGATTTGGCCGACAATCGATCTAAGAACCTGCAAAAAAGTCAGTTATAATGTACAATTTGTATATATCTTTTTATATAAAATTCCAGTGACGTAATTCTTCTCCTACACGTTTTGACTGTTTTTGAAAAAATGTTTTTCTTAGTTATGAGGTCACCCGGATGATTCTTAGCTATAGTTGGATCCGGTAGGTAGCACTATTGTCGAGATCCAGACCATTTTTTTAATAGATAATAGGTAGAGAAATAATTTTATTCGCTGGACACAAATACACATACAATTATGGTAAATAAACAATTTAAATATTCTAACATAACACATTTAACACATTTAAACAATAATAGATAAGCAGTAGTGAAATGGCTCTCAACTCAGCACAAAGTCTTGATTTTCAGTTGGCACATGACGCTGATTTTCAGTTAGAAACAACAAAATTTTAAATTTTCCAAAAAATTTTTAAAGTTTTGGCTATTTTTTAACTTCACGCGGATGAAGTCGCTGGGAACAAGTAGTAGTATATAATAAGTAGATTTGTAGGGTTGCTCATAAAAATTTAAAAATAAGTAGTAAGTTTCCTATTTCGCTATAAACTACAAAATTTAAAGAACATTTTCGACCGGCAGCTTTGAAACAAACCGCATTATTAGTTTAAGAGCTACGGTGTCAATGATAAATCCACATATAGACAGTACTTACTCATTACTTATACAAATATTGCACTTTTACTTTTATTATTTGTATTTTTGAAAATAACATTGTAGCCGTAATGCAGTAAGGATACTATATTATACATGTTATAATATATGTCAGCTCTTGTGTAGATATTATGCATATACTTATAGATAGTAAGTACTGTATTGTGTATTGTACTCCATAATAAAATATTTGTCTGATGAATTTTCAAACATTCCCTTTCATCACAATTTATTGCTTCTGAAATAGAGGAGGAAAACCCACAAAGACTTTACGCCGCAGACCGCGCATAAATATTCCCAGCTGGGCGCTCGGTAGTGCACTGCATTTCCAATATTCAGCCTCGAAAGCGAACCCTTCATTCTCCATGGCGTGATTAAATTTTTAATTTGAATGGAAGTGGAATGTGTTGTTGCAACCCTAACACGTCACGTCGAGTTCCAAGGACCTGTTTTCTTTAATTGAAAGTTTATTTATAGTTTTTAATATAGATAATAGGACTTTAGTTATATTTTTCTTGCAGAGTTTAAGTCTTCAAGGCTCTGAGCAGACTTAATTACTACCGCTTAAGTAACTTCTATAGCAGGTATGCGTAACTGGGTATTTAGAATATAGGGTTCTTTGTCCAACTACATCCATAATAGATTTAACAGTGTCGTTAGATCACCTATCTATGTGCATCATTACTTCTCAGTGATACTATCCACAGAAACACCAACGCACTAAAAGCGCCTCTATTTCATGTTTAGTTTTCTCCTGCGTTATAAAAAAAGGACTATGGAGGATAGAGCAACTATCATATGGGCGTTAAATGAAAGCGTGTTAATTTAAAACTATTAAATAGCAATTCAGAGTTGAATCTGAACGTAAAGGTTGTAAACAAAGTGAAGTTGGCTGAGCGAATAAAAAATATTTGAATTGGATAAAGTAGTTGATAAAAATATCACAATAAAAGAATAACAGGTAATATAATAAATGAAAGATTTAATTATTTACCAACAAATATCACTCTGTTTAGAAAGACAACGTCATGTTAATTTAAAGCTATCGGCGATATACATTTGCATCAATGAATTAATTCTCCTATATCTCTTCTCTCCATTGCTAGGTCAGAGGCTTTTATTTCGATGAAGAGGAGAATCGAAAACGAAAGTACCCAGCCCTCTGGGGGCGACATTGGGTGATGAGGGATTTTTACACACTGAAAATCCTGCGGTGATTATCCTCGGCGCGTTATTGAGGAGCTTTGGGATTTTCTACCCATTATTATCTTCGGGGTTGCATGGATGTATCCTGACAGTTCCTTCAGATGCCTCATACAAAAGGCGGGAAACGTGGGCTTATTGTCTGACCCGAGCTACAGAGCTCAGATCAGAGATCCAAACAGCTTGACTTTAGGCTCTTAGCCTACCTCCGCCAATCACGCTCTGGTATGGTGCAGAACGACCCAGCTTCCTGTAACCCGTTTGTGAAAAGTCTGTGCTCAGCACTGAGATGTATGTAAGCTGCTGCTTTTATATTTCGCATTGCGTTTATTCTTTACTAACTGTTGTCCATGAATTCGTTCGTGTGGATTAAAAAAAAGTGATAAAGTGGTCTATGTACTTTTCCAAGATTCAAGCTATGTCCATACCTAATTTTATCGTGTAATCACATCATACCTACTTTCATAACGGCCCGTTGGCACGTTGGCAGAGCATTTGTGTTCCAAGTTGGGGTCCTGGGTTCGATCCTCAGTCAAGTCAATTAAGGAAATTAACTTTCCTAAGTTGGCTTGGAGTCTGGATGCTGCTGGGGCTACTCCATTTCGTTGTATGGTATCTAAAAACAGGCCTAGCTCTTAGTTTGGGGTCAGATAATTTGTGTAAATAACTGGAGTATATTATCACAGATTAATTAGTATCAAAATAGTTTAATGATGTAACGGTCAAAATGTAATAGACTGACAGACGCTATATAAGTATAGAGTTTAGATTTTCTATCTTTTTAAGTTAGGACATGATACAAACTAAATTATAACTAAAATTTCGTAAAAATGATAATGGAACAAATTTTCAACTCGGAAACTTTGAACTCGTCATGTATGTGTGTAAAAACAGTTCATGGCCGCTTGCATTTGTAAACGAATGCGTCACACGATTGCGCCACCTTACTGAGTAATATAGACGTGCGATTTATGTACAAATATGTCTTCTTAATCAAACTTGTAATCATAGACTACTATGTAAACCGAGATAGATTCGCATTACTCCCAGAAACGAATATTTTATATCATCCTCGACTTTAAACGATAATTTTTGTAAGAGTGCATGACGTACAATGGTTATAGTGTTTGGTATGCACTGGTGTTATTTAACTCCTTCGTAATATTTCAAAATTTAATGCATAGAGTGCGTCTACCTCAGTTTATACAGAAGTCTGTGCTTGTAATACGTCTTCTGCTTTCATCAACAACCAGAATTTGGTTTATAGCGCATTCAATTAATGTTAAATCAGTAATTGTTATTCAAATTAGCGCAGCATTTTATGAAGATTAGTTGCGGTTAAAAAGAACATCGTCACAATATCGTTGACAATTAATTTTTGTGTTCGTCGTAGTAGTGGATTTTTCGGAATTGACAAGGAAATTTGGAAGATAAAATCTGCGAGATTCATCCACTTTGGAGTACGTCGTCTCGAAGGGCCGCACACAGATCGACGCGGTGGCCCCACGTTTCGTTCAGAATTAGGTCACCGGTCGAGGTCGCGATAAACGAGTCGAGTTATGTCAGTCAGAGGTTTAATAAAGATGAAACGAACGTTTAACTGCCATTGGTCACTGCCTTTTATATTATTCCGGGGGCAGTCGGAAGCCACAACAGGAAACATTAATTCAGTTGAGTGAAAGAAACTGCGTTTCTCCGATTGGAAGTTTATTGCAATTTTTCGTATTGGTTTGTCAAAGGGTAAGGTTTATGGGGTACAGGCGGATTGTTCTTGCTTTTAGTGACATACAAGTTTTTGTCATGATTTGAGATAAAGACATCAAATCACTTTACTGGTTTGTCAAACATACATACTGTATATCTTCACGCTGTATCGTTAACGGGGTAGTCAAAGAGGACGGAGTGCCAAGTTTCGCGGGTCTTACATACTTCTTTCGCTTCTTCAAACCTCATCATCCTCCTCACACATTTTCTCTTAGATATACGGGAGCTTTTCACGTTTCTGTCAGCTAACACTGACTATTTCATCTTCGTAAGTCAGCCTCAGTCTTCCTTAGCTTCTTTTACAACTTGCTTTCGCTCTGTAGATTTTCTTCGCTAATCTTTCGTCGCTCATTATTTCTATTGGTTTGTCAAACAGTTAAATTTATTCAACTTTAATATATGTAAGGACCGTGATGAGAGTAAATAGTGCTCTCAGTCGCGTAATTTTCATCGGCTGCTCTTCGTCCACGGCCTTAAGATATTGCCGTCCGTTAGTCATTTGTCAGAAACAATATATTTTGTAAATCACTCAATATTTTGTAAGTTGTTTTACTTTTTTTTGTTATTCTTCCAGTAAAGTGTAAGTCTATGATTCCAAGGCACCACGAGGAAGATAGGATCAAGCCGGCGTCCATAAAACTTTGCGTGCTCAACAGGGCAAAGCAGTACCTATTTCACCTCGATGCAAAACCTGTTTTTATATAAATCACAAATCCAGCCCATTATGGAATACTGAATCTTCTATAGGCGAGAGCATCGAGATACAGCTACTTCTTTCCATCGCACCGTTTGTCATCGGCAGAGAGTTCATCCTCGCAGTTTGGAACCTAAATCGTCACGCGATTTATAATTTTAAAGGAATTTCCTCCCTCGAACCATCAAGTTTTGGAATGAGCTCCAAGTCGAGCTTTTCCCAAATGACTGAAAAGACGTGAAAAGGTTGTTACAGGGTCGCATGCGGCCATAGGCTGCGGCAACCACTCACCATCGTGTACAGTGGCGTGCACAGGGTTTTTCAACAGAATAGGCAGTCAAAATAGCAAATATATAAAAAAAAACTTAAGTGCATAATTATACTTACTAATACAGCAATACCGACGAGTGAGAACGTTATCACTAATTTAATTTTTTGTAGTGGTTGTTATTTGTTATATGTAGTTAATGCAAGGAAAATAAATTAAACTATTAGTATGTGCACAACCCGTCAGCCAGTTAAATGTTTCAAAATATTTAGAATTAAAATTTCGAGTTATATTACCTGACTTGATATACATAAATGCAACTCTTAACATATATAATTTTTCACTATAGTCCCTGAGATTTAATAGGTCGGATTTGACATCTGTCACATGGCTGTGACTAGTTATGGGACCAAACAAATATGTCTCGATTATTTATCGATTCTAACGAAAATCGATACCATTGTTTAATAACATAATAACAACATAATATTTTACTTATGATTATTAGTTTGTTAGCTACATAGTACGTTTTTTGAGATATGGTATTTGTTACAGTAAAACATATTTAAGTATATGAATAAACTTAATTCGATATATTTATTTTTTGGGACTAATATATAATAGTCTGACTGTAATATTGGTGAAAAATAAATATTTAATCATTTTCTGAGCTTAGATCCATGTCCGTAGAGCTATCTTCGTCTCTCACTATTATGATTAATTCATTTTCAATTAAATTGTCTATTCCGACGTCTCTTTCAAAGTCTTCCTTTATTCTTTTTTTGTTTTCTCCACCGCCTTAGCCCAGTCATCCTTTGATATTTGATTACATGCTTCTGTCAGTAAACTCATCAAAAAAACAATACAGAACTAAAATTATTTAAAAAATATAATAATATCTTAATTTTAAATTATTCGATTATTACGACATTTCAAGCGATTATCGATTTCGTTTGGTAACGAAACGATTGCAAATGGTAGCAGTACTAGAGCCATACGCCTCGTGATATAACATTGTAACACCGTCCAATTAGAAAATTCTTTTGAAGATATATAACGAAATATCTGTGTTTTTAACTAAAAGAAATCAAAGTTAGTAGTTTTGTGTAATGATCAGTAGTGGGAAAAATGAATAACGTTTATTTATTCAGCATTTACGTAATTGAATTTGTATTAGATATCAGGAACGTTGATACAAAGTTATTGCGGCATGAAAATTAAGAAACGTCAAATCCGACCTATTAAATCTCACGGACTATAGGTACCCATACGAAAATTTTAAAAACGCGGCTTGTTTCAGTTTTTGTAAATACACACTGCAACATAATTATCACAGCTAAAACATTCCATTCCTTAAAATACAACTGAAAATGTTTATTATAAACCGATACATTATTTCAAATATGAATTGTAAGAAGAATAGAATTTTTTTAACTAACTCATAGAATAACCAATCACTTGCACGAAGAAAATAAATATGGAGTTTTATTTTAATTCAAGTATAAATCAACCATATACAAAGCAAAAACGAGTAATTTGAATTTATCAAATGCATTGAACTTTATAATGTCGTTGATGTAGTCAATGTCTCCAAAACACGCACACAAACTTAGTTTTCGTGTATAAAAGAGCACACATTTGAAAGATTATTTCGTGTACTGATAGGTGAAATATAAACATGTGTGCGTGAATTGTAGGCATCAGACCGACGTGCCTCCATAGAAGTGTTACATCGGGGGTTTTTTCAATTCGATAGATGGCGTGATTGTTATAAATAAAATACAGCAATGAAAACATACGAAATACGATTACGAACAGATTGGGGATGTTAGATGGCACTGTTTTTGTACAATTATTGTTTAATTTTAAATTGGCTATAAAATATAAATAGTAGATATCGAAATAACTTTCATTTAAATTATCAGGGTAGGCAGTGTCTCTGTGCCTATATGGAATGTACGAAACTGATCGTGTACTTGTTTGCCACTTTGTGGTATAAAAAATGATTTTGTACACTTGTAACTTTAGCCTCAAATATACTAGACACTGTTTTGTATTTTAAATATTCGAAAAGTACAAACTATTATGAAAAAGAAGAAGAAAAGATACTGGTTAGCTGACCGAGTCTGATCTCTGGAGTATCTTAAGGATGCTTCATTATGAAGCGAAATTCGTGTCGATGATAGCTAAAAATTGTAGCAATTCATTACAAAATTTAAGAAATAAAAATTATTATTTATATCTATTATTTATACATACGTGCAATTATTTTTCACGCCAAGAAATTACAAAGGTTTCTTTTGTTAACGGCAACATTGTGAATAGAACGGTTAGTTTCCTGCTAATGCTGTTATATTGTTTAGAACAACCTCTTACATTACTAATAATTTTTAAATATATAAAATACTAGTTGAGCTTCGCGATTCCACCCGCGTTCACTCTCGTAACAGTCATCTATCTGCAGTAAATCTGCAGTAAATTTAAGTAAATCCAATCAAAATAGGTTCAGCCGTTTCGAAGATTAGCCCGGACAAAAAAACAGACAGACAAAAATTTTAAAAATCGTGTTAGGATTTTGGTTACCTGCAAATTTCATAACTACATAATTAAAGTCTTTATTTCGAAATCATAGACACTTCAATTTTAGTTATATGTATGTATCCATAGATATCAAAGAGTAGGTTAATAATAATATTTGTAATTATTAAAATGTTGCCAGCACATAAAAGTTTTTAGGAACTCCGAGAGATTGTTTAATCAATTGTGATTTTTCTCGTGACATATTTTTATTGTACTGTACCGTAAATCTATAGACACAAATAAATTGGTTCCTTGCCTTAAATATAAAAAGCTGTTCATTGGTCTGAAATCGCATGGGTCACTTGACGATCAGTCAATATGTAACAATAAAAATATTCGATGACACACGAACTATTTTTTCACTTCTAATCGATCCTATCAATAGGGGAGGCATAGCTAGCTAAACTTCAAATATCAATGTAATATTGGAATCAAGAGTACAAGCATAAATGTCATTTGCATTTTTAGAGTTCTATAGTCACTAAGGAACTTTTAATGTTTCAGTCTGACTGCCGACTGTCTGTATGTCATAGGCTTCTTATATTTAACATTTGATTTTTCTTCGTTTAGTATCATTTATGTATATACTAAAATGGGTATAGACTTAAATTATTAACTTAGAAGATGATAAGAAATTTGAAAATACCCTATTGAACGCATGTGTTTAGACAGGTCTCTTAAAACGAAATAATAAATGATTTCGAGTCTTTGAATTTAAACCTTTCAGTCATAATATATTTGCTTTCAAAGTAATTGTTAAATGTTACTTTCTTTGATTTCTGTGGTACTGATAATTAAAAAAAAATTTGCCGTCGCAGGATACCTGGCCGATGTGAAACACAGAAGCTATTTTGTACAGAAAATATGCATGAAAGAATGATTTGAATATGGCATAATCAAAAACAAAATATTCAGATATTTAAAAAAAAATCTTTATTTAAAAAACACTGGAAACGTGTTACGAAGTAAATAATAACACTGCATACGCTATAGAGATGTGAGATGTTTACAGCATGGGGTTCTTCAAAAAGGGCGTAAAAAGGTTTTCACATGGTCGGCAATGCGCAGGTGATGCTCCTGGTGTCGCAGGCGTCCATAGGTTACGGTAACCGTTCAACATCCGGCGTATGCTTGCCACCTTCGTAGTATAAAAAAAAAACAATAATGAGGAAAAGTTATTTCCACACAACTTCATCTATCTCTGTACTTAAGAATTAAATGTTTCGGTTCTTTAGTATTTCAGTTTTTCAGTCTTTTAGGCAAGATTACAATATTATATTAATGAGGTACTTATTGTTTTATCTCAGTAACGTTTCATAATTTGTGTGCCTATTTCTTCTAACATTTGCAATGGATCTCATAAGATCCCACTTAATATTACAAATGCGAAAGTTTGTTACGATGGATGTATGGATGTTTGTTACTCTTTCACGCAAAAACTACTTAACGGATTTTGATGAAACTTTATAGTAATATAGCCTATACATCAAAATAACATATAGGCTATAATTTATACACGAACAAAGTTACGGGCAAAAGCTAGTATGAAATAAAAAGAGAACAGCGGTATTATTTTACCCCTGCTAACAAATAGGATGTATCCAAAACACGATAGTTGTTGAATGTTATTTCCTTAGAATCAGATTGGCAGAACGATCGATAGAAGGCTAACTGTATTACGCTCGACCGCGGGCGTTCATTTTAACGCTTAATTGAAGCTTTTGACTCTCTATTAGCTCTTACAATAAACTAATTAGAGATTTTCTGCTTAATGTTTGAATGAAATTTTCGTTTTTCCGTATAACTTTGTTATATACCTAAGTTTATATAAGGCACTTGCATTTGTATAATTATATACAAATGCCATCCCCAAGTCTTATTGTTATAAATGCTCTTATTGCCATCTGCAAGTCTTATTGTTATAAATGGCACTAACGTGCAACTTTGTTGCGCATTATATGTACCCCTCAACGTGTAGCGATGTGTGTGTATTATGTCTGTGTGTTATTTTCTTATATAATTTTAGGTATACATAAAAGGAGAGCTCTTTGAAGAAATGTGTATAACAAAAGCGCTACGTAAGACTTTCTGAGTTGGTTTACAGTCTGGTTAACTTAGAGAATGAATTTATTTTAAATGTTTCGTGTTTGAGTTAGTATTAAGTCTGCAAAGGCAGACATTTGTTAAGTTGTAGGAAAAACAGACTAAGTCATAAGAAATATGTTAGTCTGAAACAATTGCAGGCGATACTTGCAGTACGTATTCGTTATACATAACCATCTATACTAATAATATTATAAAGAGGTTAACTTTGTTTGTTATGTAATAGATAAACTCAAACTACTGAACCGATTTCAAAAACTCTTTCACCATTAGAAAGTTACATTATTAGCGAGTAACATCAGCTGTATTCAATTATCAAAAAAAATTCTATCCATGCAAAGCCGGGGCGGTTCGCTAGTGTATAATATATCACTGCATCTAGCGCGGAATCAAAAGGAGCCTTGGGAGTAATGTCCCCCCTCAGCCCAATAAAAGTCAAGGGGTGATTTTTTCGGAATTTTCCGTGATTTTTATGCGCAATTTACCCAATAAATGTAATATTTTCAAGATATTTAATTTCCTCATTTCTAAAATTATTAGCCAGCTCAAGTTATTTTAGAGTCGGTGACCCCTCGAAGGTTGGATTAAAAGTGGATTAAGTTCTTGCACTGTTTAGTTTGAATTGAATTATTATTACACATTTTAATATCTCTAAAATTCTTTGGCAGTAACCGAGCATTATGTTCCGAGAAACAAGTTTAAAGTAATTAACTTCTTCTTTATAGAAAAGCTTCTTACGAGAGATTACAATGAAAGTTTTGTATACATTTTTTATACCTTATTTTCCATTGGAAAAATGGGGTGAAGCAATCGCGTTGTTGTAAGCCTTTACGCAATATTACAGCCTCGTAAAAGGTGATGCAATTACTCTGGTCAACTCAAGGGATTAGAAGCAATTGACCTGGTTACAACTAGTTTTTATTAGCGCCTTTCTCTCTAAACAGACTTGTAATTTAAGTATCTAATGATAAAAGAAGTAATTAAAATATAGTACATAATTGCTGCTGAGACGATATGTAATCTTTCTTATCAGAGTTTCCATAATTCTTAGATACATACACATACAGTAATGAAGTATTCATTACTGTATATTGTTAATATTGACTACCTGGTATAACCTCATGTCATTTTCCATCCGGGGTGGACAGAACGTCAAGGTATAATAAAATTACGTCTCGACGCTACATATAGCAAAAGTTATTTGGACTTACAGATCGACAATCGGAACCAGACAGACTTAGTCCGTCTCTGACTATAATAAGCCTTATCTTGAGGTTATAAACTTTAAGATCTGCAAGGGAAGGTTAGCAGGAGGTTGGAATTCTTTTCTCACAGACCAGCATCTACCCTTGTATAAACATTTAAACTTTCGCGTTGAATTATAAAATATCTAAAACGGGAAATTTAACGCGATTACCTTTTATTTTGGCTTGACGTTTCGACCGAGTTGCATCGGCCGTGGTCTCAAGCAACTGCTTGAGACCACTCTCAAGCAACTGCTTGAAGCCACGGCCGATGCAACTCGGTCGAAACGTCAATCCAAAATAAAAAGGTAATCTCGTTAAATTTCCCATTTTAGATAATCTACCCTGTAGTTCGAGAGTGTAAAAATTGGATTCTGGCGTTTAAAATGGGCCTTTAATGTTACGGGTGGTTAGAGTGGCGCTTTTATCGGATATAGCAACGCATGTTGTTTTACACTGTCATAAGAGCATTGCGAGGGTTCTGGAGAGGGTCGGAAGTGTTCCTCCTTACTCAAAATGTGCTAAAGTTAATCATTAGAAACTCTAGTGCCTTTGTTTATAGATCCAGGAGATTTGTCTCATGCAATGATGGCGCTCATCGAAGGAATTTTATTAGGTAAAAACCCACAAAGCCAACTTATTCCCTTAGTGTCCTTGTTGATTTTGAGTATTCGTCACCAAAAAACTTAAGTTAGTGTTTATCCAATACCCTTTCATAAACTGTCAAATTAGAACAATCCTCATTCCTGGAAGACTGAGTATCTTTTGAAGATTACTCCTGTGACACCAAAAAAAGGTTCATTTGGAGCCGGTGGTAGCATGTTATTAGAAAATAATATGTATTTAAATATTAAAAGTCATACTATATATACATGTACATACAAATATATGTATTGAGAGATATTTACTTATATAATCGACTCGTTATTTATAGTTACCTAATGCCGCAATTTTCTCGTGGATTTCCTTTTTGTCACTTTAGGTGTCATATTTCGGTATCGCTTGTCTACTTGACAGTTACTGTATAAATACACACTTATGTACCTACAACACATATATACAACGATATTAGTTACTGTCTTTACTATTACACGTTTATAGAATTAGTGTATGTTCGTGTAGGACAGATTCTTTCTGTTCCCGTTTTAGAATTGAAGTTCAAACTAATACTAAATATGTTTATGTCTTGAAAGCAAAGAGGGGTCAAAGTCAAAGAAATTTAATCAAGTAAACCAAGTTTAAAGTTGTTTTTGAACGTCAAATCTATCAACTTTTTGAATAGAAAACCTAGACTGAGATGAACCGACAAGAAATGTAGGTTTCCTTTTTTTTCAACATCGTTTTACAGTATGAAGTATTTTATGAAGATCAAATAGCCAGAGTGTTAGCAGATGGAAATGTCAAAAGCTCTCGCATACCTAGGCGAAAATGTTACCTAACCTAAATGATGAGATTTGAGGAAGCGAAAGAAGTATATAAGAACCGCGACGCTTGGCGCTCCGTCCTCTTTGACTACCCCGTTAGGGACACAGCATGAGGATATGTATGTATGTATGTTTTACAGTATGTAATATTTAAACTCAATGTTCAGAAGGCCAGTAAAATATATGTATGACTATAATTCTATATTCGATTAAACGTTTATTTTGTAATATATTTTTTCAACTATCCTTTTATAACAAAAAATCTTTTTTCCGACAATTGAGTCAAGGAAATACTCCTTTATCAAAAAAAAAAAACCATTTTGACTTTTGTAATTCAAAATTCACAGTAACTAGTTTATCGTTACCTCCGATTTCTATATCATTAATTTCACCTTTTGTTTAATAAATCTATATTATTCTTAGAATACATTTTATTTTCAACGATATATTAAGACGACAAGGTGAGTACATCAATCTCTTTAAAACGATCTCTCAGCAACACTTCAGCATTCCTCTTTTTTTGTAACTTAAATTGGAATACGCGCCTTTTTTGGTAAAAATTTAAACATTTTTTAATTCAAAATTTATAAATAATAATATTTAATGGACGTACATTCAATCATTCGTAATTCTAACTTTTTATATGTATTATACCAAAAACATTGCTATATACCTAAATGATGTTTTGGCAATTCTGTTATCGTCTAAATCACATAGTACCTACGTATATAATATTTCATATAATAAATTTATTTTGGTACTTTTTTGCTGGCAGTAAAATAATATCGGATAGTGAGCAACAATGAGCGAAGATATATGTGGGTGTGTGGACCCATTGTTATATGAAAAGCATAATATTAATGGTAAATGCAGTAGAAATGCGATCTCTTAGTACTATGTGCGGTGTCACTGTTGCGGACAAGATAAGTCATGAAGAGATACGCAGTACGACAGTGTTGCACGACAGTGTTATTGTAAAAATGAAGAAAAGAATGCTTAGATGGTTCGGCCACTTAGAAAGAATGAGTGATGAAAGACTAACGAAGAAAATCTACAGAGCCAAGGTAAAAGAAGCCAATGAAGACCAAGACTGACTTAGGAATATCGAATAGCCAGAGTGCAAGCTGAAGGAAATGCGAAAAGCACTCGCATACCTAGGCGAAAATGTGTGAGGAGAATGTTGAGATTTAAGGACGCGAAAGAAGTATATAAGGACCGCGATGCTTGGCGCTCCGTCCTCTCTGACTACCCCTTAGGTATACAACGTGAAGATATGTATGTACTATGTATGTATATTAATGGTAGTACCAATGTAAACTATGTATATATGTATAACTATTTATCGTAATCAATTTAAACGTAGAAATATAACTTTAAATCTCAATGGAAACATAAAGTCGACATTCATTTTGATTTTATTGCATATATTTATAATATTAAGTTTATGTACTTTTCGCAAGGAATAAATACAAATAAACTAACAAACGAGCTACGTTTCGTGTTGCTTAATTTGGTCGATGGTTCGGAAGAATTTAGAAACAGGCATTTTCATAAATCGAGCCCATAAAAAGTCGAAGTTGTATATGGCTTAACGTTTTGGTTTCTTGAGTATTGATGTTGTGTACATATAATAGTGAGGAACACCGTTTTATTTCACTGCACGCACCGTAACTTTCCATACAGGAGCGTCTGTTACGTGATTCCATGAACTTTTTATAACCGACATGCGCAGTCACGGTTGACCTGTCACACATTGCTTTTGATAGTAAAAATGCTTTTATTTCCACGTGTTAGCTACTTTTTTCCTTTATTACAGATATTTTTATGAACAATAATATTGAATGTGTAAGAGTGGTGGGGCTTTGTCAAGTAGTGAGACAGCAATGGCTAAAAAATGGCGTCTCGTGCTCTTAATTCCTATCAACTGCTAACCATACAACAAAATTTGTCATAAGTTTTCTCTTTAAATAAAAAAATATCTAACATAATACGACCACTGATAATAATTTTTCTTTAATGTATTTCTCATAATTGCTGTACTTTTGGACATGAAGTGGTGGAGGACAATAAATTCTAAGTGTTTTTCGAGTGTTCAAAAAGTACCTCAAAGTAACATGTTACATACTTCTGAATTTATCATTTAAATAACTTTCGATCGATACCTCACGAAATGGCCTAAAAATAATTTTTTAACTTTCTATTTAAACTCCAGAGAAAAATGTTGAGCGCTCGGTTCACGTTTAAAGTTGTAAAAATGTCAAAAGAAATTATTTCACGTGTAACGGAACTCTTAACCTTCAGGTGATTGGCACAAATCGGAGGATTGTTCGAACCGTTCTGTGGAGGACCCCTTGGAAGTTGGCAAGTCGCGGTTGCTCAGTGAATTAGTTTAACTTTCTCTGTTCAAATATCGAAGTACTTATTTAAATATTTCTAAAATAATTTTTGGTCAAAAGTACCCCAAAAGTTAAAATTGAATTTTTAAAATTCACATCTGTGTTTGGACACTGTATCTCTTGATTATTTATGTATTAAGTACGTCCAGGGATCAAGTACGTTTTAGAGTATCGGCGCAATTGAGGATTATGATTTTAACTTTTTTGGATCGTTATTGATTCTTTTTAGTGATTTTCACTATTTGAATAAAGAATTTTCTTTAAATTTTGATTAAAAATAGAAAATGAACTGTCAATCAGGAATCCTATAAAAGTGTTTAATAGCGTTTTTACAAAACCATTACAATTTCTGCATCGGAACAGAAAAAAATTGCATCGATATGGAGCGACGACATCATTTGACACGAGAAGAGATCATGAGAGCTGTTGGAATGTTGCAAGCTGGTTCCAGGCATTGTAATGTGTCTGTCGCTCTTGGCACTACACAGTGCGTCATAAGCCGTATCTGGACACGCTATCGTCTCACGGGCAGCGTGGTCGAGCGACATAGAGGACGATCTCGCATTACCACTCGCAGACAGGACCGGTACATCCAAAATATTGCTCGACGGAATCGTACTATGACCGCCATGAATTTGGCTACGAGGCTCCACAGCTCTTTAGGCTTGCTGATAAGCGACCAAGCCATTCGAAATCGTTTACGTGAAGTGAGTCTGCGTTCCCGAAGACCACTGAGAGTTCTGCCTATAGCACCCTGCAATCGTAGGGCCCGTTTACAATGGGCTCGCGAACACAGAAATTGGGAGGAAGAAGACTGGCGTTGTGTTTGCTTTTCCGATGAATCTCGTTTCGGTATGAGGTCGGATACAAGAGGTACTGGAGTTTGGAGGACCTCTGGATGTCAAGAACGTTTGAAATTTTGTCAGGAAGTTCATTCATATGGAAGGGGAACAATAATGGTTTGGGCCGGTATTTGGATCGGTGGAAGAACCGATCTCATTTGGATCAGGGGCAACCTGAATCCTCAGATTTATGCAGAGAGGATTGTTTCAGACGTGATCATCCCTCTGCGAAGCCGGTTGGATGATTCGTTTCGACTAATGCACGACAATCCACGTCCACACACGGCTAGTCGTAACACGCGCTCTTGCCGACGCTCGCATGAACGTTCTGCCGTGGCCTGCTCAATCGCCAGACCTCAACCCAATTGAGCACGCATGGGATATGCTTCAAAAAAGAGCTCTGCCGAGTATGGATGCCGTGCATAGCCCACAACAACTTTTTGACTTGTTAGAAAGAATGTGGGCGGCCATTCCTCAAAGTGATTTTGATGAACTGATTTTAAGCATGCAATCGCTGTGATTGTGTAATTCGTGTCAATGGTGGAAACACAGATTATTAATTTTTTTATCTTTACAATAAAAATTTAAAAATATGAGGATATTTTCCTTTTTTTGCCATTTAATTGACGACATTAACTTGGGTTAATTTCCACAATTTGCAAAAATTGCAATTTTTCTTAATTTTTACAAAATATAGGGATAAGTTGTTAACTTAAACAAAAAAATTAAAGTAAGAAGCCAGTCTGGAAGACTAGATTTGGTAAATATTAATTTGATAATTTTTTATAGTTAAAAATGTACTTGATCCCTAGACACTTTTCATGTGTGTAGTTCGTTCAGCTATTTAGTCAAATATTATAGTCGTTGAGAAAAATTACATTGTCAATTAGACAGAACCAACGTGATTCTGTAAATAATTCGATTTTATAATTTTGGAATGGAAAGTAATAGAACATAAAACCTAATTGATTTGCGTTAATCAATGAATAATCTAATTTTAAATTTCAGATGTACATATTACGTATATATTACGTTATTAGGCACTTGGTTAGTTGAGGATAATACAGTTACTGTGTTTGTCAGAACATAACATTTATCGTTATCGCTCAGTCGCCGCAATTCGATCGTATATATAAGAACGCTTTTTTCCCATACACTTCATACACTCGAAACAGCTCACAACACAAATCACACAAAATTCACAGCTGGAAACTCATCTAATTAATCTGTCAGTAATTGTTGACATTTTAAAATCCTTTGGCCACAATCTACTCTGTGGGACTGCTTGACTGAGCTTTGCCCACAAACTATTATGTGTTCGATATTGAAAGTATGAACATTAAACATCACCTTTTATTTCATAAAATGTTACGTATTTGTAACACATCCGCATTTGTGGGCATCTAACTCAGTCAAATGGCAATCCACAATGCGGTGTTGGTGCCAATTTAATTCTACGGTAGTGAGGCTTGGATATGCCCAAAATCAATTGAAAGTAATATAAATGCAGTAGAAATGCGATCTCTTAGAAATATCGCATATACGTTAGGATATACGGTGTCACCCTCGCGGACAAAATAAACGCGTATGACAGGGTTGCACGACAGTGTTGTTGTAAAAATGAAGCAAGGAATGCTTAAATGGTTCAGGCACATAGAAAGAAAGAGTGATGAGAGACTGACGAAGAAAATCTACAGAGCGAAAGCGAGTGGTAAAAGAAGCCAAGAAAGACCAAGGCTGACTTATGAAGATCAAATAGGCAAGTGTTAGCTGACGAAAATATCAAAAGCACTCGCATACCTAGGCGAAAATGTGTGAGGAGAATGATGAGATTTGAGGAAGCGAAAGAAGTATCTACTTCTACCCCGTTAGGGATACCGCGTGAAGTTATTATGTATGAGTTAAATGAAATGTATATTACAAACAAATTTTTGCTTTCTGCCATCTTTCTCCATATAAACTTTAATTATACCCAATCTCACCCGACTCCGTGCGCGCAAATGCTTAAAAAGGGATTCAAAGTTTTCTCTTCACATATTAATATATCCTGTACATTACTCCAGACAATGCATCTTGTATAGGTATACGTAGTTTTTACATAAATGTTAGGGTTTACTTGAATAAATGACGCTAAATTTCAATTTTAATGAAATAGCAAAATGTGTATAGAATTGACGCTATATGTAAAGGGAAAACCAGTAGGAATACTGTTGCAGCATTTTACCAAATTGTCACTGAATGTCCTCGCTTCCCTTTTTCCTTGATCTATTAATTATACCATGTGGCTTCGTTAATTGGAGTATTTCGTTGGTAAATTGCACTGTTGCTTGTTGTTCGCAATTATTTATGTATCTTCATGCCAATTACAAACAGAGCTTCAAGCCATAACACAAGTACACCTTGATGCTATTCTAAACAATAAATACTTGGGCTTACAAATGATATAGCAAACCACCTAGCTAGAGACTTACTAGCTTGCCGCCTGATTATGTTTCATATTATATTTTTAACACCTGCGTGGAAAGATAAACAGGGTGTGCTTTCTATTTTTTTCTCTCTCTCCCAAACCAGTGTCAAAATATTAGACACATAATACACACATTCTAGCACGTATAGTACCTATTGCATTTCTTTATGATATATAAATAATATAAGTATATTTTGTTCGGAGGAGGGCGTTTGTTATTTACTTTATACTTCTGCGGGTTTGATTGTTTTCTTTTATTTCTCATATATTTGTTATATATACTTAGTTTAAATTATATTGAAACAGAAAACATATTTAATCATTTATTATAATGGTTGACATTCAAATACTTACAAATAGATAACCAACTAGTAACACACAACTTCCTTATTCCTTATTTACAACAATTATATAATCATGAAGTATCTATATTCATTCATCACTACACTACAAACACGACACTACACTACACTACACCTTACTATACTACACAACACAACATTGAAGTATCTATATTCATTCATCACTACACTACAAACACGACACTACACTACACTACACCTTACTATACTACACAACACAACATTACACTACACAATACCACACTACCTATACCATCTCTGGTACAGTTTTACACACACATAGTCTAAGTTTTTGAAATTACTAGATCAAGTGCTGGAACGTCAGCGTTCTTAAGGTGGGCATTAGTAGCTGCACTACAGTTCTAAACTTTTGCAGCTGTTAACATTTTTTAAGTTGTTGTTATACTTTTTGTTCCTAATAAACAATTTCATTTCATTTTAAAAAAAAAATACATATAATGATAAATGAACAACAAAAAACATTATTTTGTTATGTCATTATTTATTCCAATGTACGAAGTCAAAGATTGTGACCTCACGTAATGTTATAAGTTACTCATCCAATCATTAAACAGTCTTAAGTTGTTGTATTGCTCACAAATAGAGATTAGTGATTTACAATGTTTTGACTCATTAGGTAAATAATTTTTTTTTTCTTTTACAAATTTTATTCCAATGAAACATTTACTAAACGAAACTCGTAATAGTTCGACTTATCTACTTATAAAATCACTACAGATATGATGTTTTGTGATTGGCATTGTTGAAATGACATTTCAATTTATAATTTAGTAGCTATTGCCTACGACTTCGTTCACATAGTCTTTTATTTACTAAATTAAATAATTCAGAAACCTTCGCGAGCGTACGCAGAACAACTTACCAAAGTTTCATCACAATCGTATGAATGGTATAGGAACGCATAGAGGACAAACATACAAAGAAATATTCATTATTTATATTAATTTGCAAAAGGCCTTTGTGCAAACAACTGTAGTTTCCACAAAGTTTCAAACTAGAGTTGGACACTCTGATTTGACAATGCAATTAAACAGGCGAACAAGTCAGTGTTATTCGTTTGTTAGTTTGCGATTTGCATGTAGCTATAAATAATGCATTTATGCACACATGTGTGCAATTTATTGCACACATAATCCGCTTGAATAGATAATAGATAAAAAATTCAAGTGTGAATTTCAGTCGCACGTAGACGATTTGTTACCACATTTATGAAATCATAATAAGTTTGCGAATTATCTGTAGAGATCAATAAAAGCTAGGACAATCTTCCAACTGGGCGATAGAACTTGTGACGTCCAAAATGTTTTGTAATCAAGTTTACTTGAATAAATGATAATTTAATAATTTTACAAGAGAAATAAATGAAAATTCTTTTCATAATACTTTAAAGTAAAGGAAATTTATTACAAAGATAAGGTATAATATTATTATAACGCATAGAACGAGCGCCAAGGAGTGCAGTATACGAATGTTTGTTCATAATAAGAAATTGTTTCACCAGGTTGTATTTCCGCACGGGTCAGGGTACAGTGTCGGGGTCTTTAATCTACTAAAAAGCTCTTACTTTTTTGTAATTGGTCCTAGTGGTTAACTCAAATTTTATTCATAGCAGCAACGCAAGCGCATGCTTGTTTGTGCATAGAGCCATCAATAGAGTCCTATAGAGTTATCGAGCACTGCTACACATATAAGTTTCTGCACACACATGTCAAAATATATTAAAAATTACTCGGAGACATTGATGTAAGGAATAAGAAAGATATGGCACGAGTGTCTGGCTCATGATGAACGTCATAAACGAAGCTCAAAGAACACAAGTGATATAATATTTTTGATCAGATGTAACGGATAGTGATATCAAGTCTTGCTTCAGTTGAAATCTATTGCTTAGTTCTACCTCTTTTCTACTAGCTTATAATCACAACATATTGCTGTGTGAGTAGTCTCTGTGTCTTATTTAATCTATTATAGAGTCAGTCTATGCTCGTAACGTTCTTTATTCTACTGTGTGTCTAATCATTAAATAAAATAATTTTAGAACACTCACGTCAGAATAAGCCTGAAAAATGCCTAGAGCTTATCTTTGTTCTGAATACGTAATTATTTTTAAGGTTGAAGTTCTGTATTAATCCTCATTTCCAATTACATACCAACTGTTTACCAAACAAATTTGACACTTGTGTTAACAATATTACGGAAATTAAGATACGCGGAAACTAATTATGTCTGCGCAATTTGCATTTTGTGTCACTAGGTTAATTATTCAAACATTTATCACCAAGTGAGCAAGGAATATTAGATTTTAGCGTACTAACTATAAGATTTGTTTTCTATGAACAAGTATTTAATAACTGCAAACAAGTACAAATAAAATCAGTCGTTATACTGAAATTCGTAGATGCGATTCTCGTTCGCATGAGAACATTCAGTAGAAAATTGAATTATGAGCACAATAAAGGACTTTTACTTCAGGGAGCTTTATAATTTACACGCGTATTTAACGTTAACGTTAATATTTACAAACTTAAGTTCAGAGCTCACGCCTGCCCATTTTTATTTCTTTCTAGCTGGACCCGGCCACGCTTCGCTGTGGCTCAGTCAGTTTTTGAATTTTGTGGACACAAACATACGGAAACTAAATTTTTATATGTAAACACTCTCCTGTGAACAAACAAGTCAATCCATCGCCTAGTTTTTGAGTTTTGTGGACACAAACATACGGAAGCCAAATTTTTAATATAGATGTTGGCTAAAACACGTGGGAAAGAAGGGACTAGTAAATTAAATCACGAGGGTACCATCTATTGAGCTTCACTACACGAAACCAGTCTTGATAGCACAAATTATACTATCCTGACTTCATTCAACTAATGTAGCCTCGCGTAACACCAAAGGATATTACACTATGGTGGCCTAAAACCCTAGCTACTACTAGCCTATTACCTTAAAATTTGTCTACATGAAAACAGTAATTAGCTTACCAACACAAATAATACCATCCTAACTTAATTTAATAACCTGTGTCCCCTGGGTTTAAATAACTAGAAAAACAAAACATCATAATAGTATTTATTGTCACTGAATTTCCCATTGCAACAGAAAAAATAATATTTCTACTTCATAATGACATTTGGTTTCACTGTAGGTATGTACTTTCAAAAAAGTACTAATTTGTCGTAACTACATTGATTTTCCCTCGATGTTCTTGCTTCCACGTGTATTCCGAAGGAGTCTCGAGTTTAAGTGAGTTGAGTGTTTGTTAAGGCGATAATTGGGTCTCATTAGTGGAGATACGTGATGTGGCGGTTGAGAAGGTCGCTGCTTGAAGTAATAGGGTTGCCAGACAAAAAATATAACTACAGCAAAAACTCTTATAAAATGATTATCTTATAAAACCTAACGTTAGTTCTTGTTACTGTAATCTAACAGCTGAATGAGGTATATTTTTATAAAGCAAGAAACTTAAGCCAACCAGAAGCAGCTTCAACTCGTGCGCAGAAGATTCCATACAGTGTTCCATACAATGTCACAAAATTGAAAGATTTTAAAACGTATTTCCTTTTTCTGTAAAATTAAAGTAAGTAAGCCATTATATTCGCTGAAGATAAAAGAGGATTAAATTACAAAGGTAATTTTTTGGAATACCTTTTTAAACATTTTTTTTAAATATTTATGTTGATATGGTATGGAAAAGAAGTTCCTACGCAACCATATACATCTATACTATATATTACTTATGTGAGTAGTATAACGTATAATTTAATGTTCTCGTACCACACGATCTTTGAGAACATCGACTGCGATAGACGGATTTACCAATCTTATAACGATATTATAATGAATCATAACGGGTTGGTTGTCGTTTATGAAGTACAGAATCCCTAAGTAGTAATTATAACATTTTGTTTGATTAAATGCCAAAACAATTATGCAAAAAGGCCGAGTTTGAATTGTAAACAGGTTGGCCGTAAAAGGAATGAAATCTAATATATACCTGCAAAATTCAAATTGAGAGGTTGTTGAAACTTCTTAGCTTTGCTTTGTGATTAAAATGTCACTGTAGCCCATGCAAAGTAACCAACTTAGAAGAACTAATTTAGAATTTAAACTTGATGTCTCTGCATTAGATATACTTAAAATTCTAGAGTAAAGAAGTACCTACTCCAGAATTTTGATGAATGAATGTTTTAACATAATATATTCCTAAGCCTCTTGAAATACAGGCTTTTGTATTGAACATAATAATAGTTTACTAAAACGGAACAAATGCGGGTCGTATTTGCGAAAATATTGTTTAGTGCCAATCGCACTCAGCATCAGTTAGTTATATTTAAAGGATTGGACTTCTTAATTTCGGTGATTTGATTTATAGTTTTATTCTTGAACTTCTAGTTTGTGTGATGTCAATTAATACTTTCAATACTTTTATTTCTGCATTGATTACTTTCATGTTATATTTTAGTCTACTATACTAAAATAAGTTAGAGTTAAGAAACTGTTAAAGCGTGTTGCAGACACGTATCCGATAGCGCCGACGCAGCTTAGTTATAAGTATATTGAAACAATGTTAGCAATTGTGCAAAAATTAAAGAATGTAAAAAAAGTCAATCACCAAACAAAGTCTGTTGTAGAGTTGACTATTTATACAAAAAGTGTATAATGCAAAGAAATCTTGATAATTTTTCTTACTTATATCTGCATCTTATTGTCAATCCTTATGATTTTTTCAGATTTTATTGAGCTGTACTTTTAGAGATAAGGCGGGTAATCTGAGGAATAATAATACTCCATAATACTCCAGACAATTACACAGATTGTGTGACCCCACACTAAGCCGTAAGCTTTCAACGAACTCTGGGGGAGTTCTCAGTAACACCCAGACTCCAAAGCCAATTTAGAAAAATTCGTTTCCTAAATTGACCTGACCGGGATCGAACCCGGGACCCTAGCTTGGAAAGTAGATGTATATGCCACTGCGCCAACGGGCCAGTCAGAATAATAAACTTTTACGCGTATTCGCGAAAGTGTCTAAGAAATTGGTTCAGATTTTAGTGTAACGTGTCATTTGAATTCGTAAAGAGTCAAACCATATTTACAAAAAACTCTACTCAAAAATTTGAGGCTTAAATGGGATTTAAGCCTCCAATTATGAAAGTTCTATTATTACAGTCAACGACTGTCTTTTTGCTAGCATTACAATAACTGTTCCAAATTTCAGCTGTTCACTTTAAATAATCTCTGAGAATAATAGCAGTGACAGACAGACAGGCACCGACGTAATTCCACATGCATTTCAATTTTAGAACGGAACGCTGAAAACGTGGAAATCAGCGTCTGTGTTTAGTTCATAATGGTTTCTGGAAAAAATGTATTTTTGTTATCCTCAATGCGAAGTTACTCGTACATAGAATAAAAACAATGTAAGTTGCTTCCTGTAAACGGTAGGTAGTAATGAACTGCTTGTGCACTTTAGCGGGGGCATTGTTCTTTAGCAACTTGATTTGACCCTGGAACTAGGGATGAACAAGTAACTACGAGCTACATATTCCATAGTTTTATTTCTGTACCAAGTACTTTTATATTCAATAAGTACTGTCACTTGTGAGTTACATTTTCGACAGTATTGATATCGAACCGAAAATAATTCAAATGAAAGAAATCATACCCAAATGGCTTTATGTGGAACGAAAAATAGCTTTTTGGGATACTAAGATTACGTATATTGAGGTAGGGTGTATATATTCAGTCAAGAAAGTATCGGGAATGGATGATTTGTTTATGGTTCCAAATTCAATTTTTTGTTTTTTTTTGTTGTGGTTAGATTGGCATAACTGTTTTCCATTTTGGCGCGGAGTTTGAGTTGTATCTGTTATTTAGATTAAATACAGTGCTGTTTTTAGTTATATCATTCTAGTGTATATTGCGAATTTCATAATGGACAAAACCATCGAACAAAGTGTTTGTCTTAAATTTTGCATCGCCAATGGAATTTCGTGTTCAGAGTCACTAAAAATGTTACAGAAGGCTTACGGTGAATCTACTTTATCAAAAACACGTGCTTATGAGTGGTACAAAGTGTTCAAAAGCGGTCGAGATGTGATGAAGATTTGCCTCGCTCTGGTAGGCCATCAATGCCTGCAACTGAAGTTAACATCGCAAAAGTGAAGGTAATAGTGACTGAAAATCCTCATTCAAGTTTGAGAGAGATAGCCGCCGAACTTTCTGTGTCTCACGAGTCGATCCGTACCATTTTAAATAATCACTTGGGTATGAAACATGTTGCCGCTCGGCTAGTCCCAAAAGACCTGAATTTTCTTCAAAAACACAATCGCATAAGAGTCGCTGATGACATGCTAGAACGAGTCAATTCCGACCCAACATTCATGAAACGCATTGTTACTGGTAACGAGACGTGGGTTTACGAGTTTGACATGCAAACTAGTCAACAAGCTTCGGAGTGGCGCCTTCCAACTGAACTGAAACCGAAAAAAACACGCCAAAGTCGATCAAAAGTCAGTCATGTTGACTGTTTTCTTTAACTATCGCGGTGTTGTGCATTCAGAATTCTTGCCGGAAGGTCAAACGGTAAATAAAGAATATTATTTGGGCGTTATGCGGCGTTTAAGAGAGCAAATTCGACGAAAAAGGCCAGATTTGTGGAAAGAAAATTCTTGGATTTCGCACTACGATAATGCGCCTTCGCACAAGGCCATACAAGGTGAACGAATTTTTGACCAAAAATTCAACAAATACCATCGAGCAACCACCTTATTCACCTGATATGGCTCCAGCAGACTTCTTTCTTTTTCCTAAACTCAAATGACCACTTCTTGGCACCCGTTTTCATTCGGTAGAAGACATAAAGGAGAATTCACGGCGAGCACTGAACTCAATTCCGGAAAAAGCGTTTAAAAAATGTTTTGATGATTGGATTATTCGTTGGCGTAAGTGTATCGTTTCTGAAGGAGCATCTTTGTAGGTGATAAAATAAATTTGGATGAATAACTAACATTTCGTGTATTATTGATCTTTTCCCGGTACTTTCTTGACAGTGTAGTATAACTCAATGAAAAACTAATCAAAAAAAAATTTAAAATTCTTGATTCTTGAGTTATGGGTGAACTTTATTTGCCTTGATTACACTAAGAATTGTGAAAATCGCTTGAATAGTGCAATAAATAACTCAAAAATATGTAACTTATAATTATTTTTCTACATCCTTATGTACTGACCGTTCTTTGTTCTCGATAGGACTTTGAGTTTTGTACACGTGCGCTATTTTTTGGCTTTTAAAATTCGAAATCTAGGTGTTTGATACTTTTGAATTTTGACACACACTTTCGGGGTACTTGATATCTATTCTGTACGAATAGTTAACGATATTTTTCTCGATACAAGTAATGAATAAAAGTATTGATAACTTTGTGGTATTGACAATTTCTCTAAATATGGGTGCATTAGGCTTGTATTATGAGACCTTCGCCAAAGACCAAAGGAATAGCAATAATGTAGTGACTGGGTCCTTTTTGCTACTAATTCTTTTATTATTCCTTAGTAAAAAATAATTATATCCTGTAGGTTTTAAACTGTTTATACAAAAATTCTTGCAATGTCTATTTACGTAATGTATATTCTATTTCGGTGTTAAAGTGTTGTGAAAAAAGGCCGTAGGGGGTGCGGTCTCTTTGATCGACAGAGCGTCCGAGAGTTTGCCGCCCGGTGCTGCTGCCGGCGCGCTCTGTTGAACATTCGTGCGCTTAACAATTGAAAGTTTGTGCTTAGACTATTTTTTATTTAGAATAAATACCAGTATCCATTGTTTAATGCAAGTAATTCTTTATTAAATTATTTTATCGAATCCATAAATCATTTGTATTTGTAAATTGGAAGAATTACACGTAAAATTAATTTCTTGGAAGTGTTTACAACATTAACAGAAGCTAAAACAACGGTTTTTAAAATTTTGTCTGTTTATATGTTTGTAGTCGTTTTACACAAAGTTATATACCATGTATTTTACGAATACATATATTTTAGAATGTACTCTCTGACTACCTCGTTAGAGATACAGCTTGAAGATATCTATGTATGTATATACCGTACTAAATTATTAAGGGCTTCCATACATTGTTTAAAGACCCGACTGAAAAACTATTATAACGTGAAAGTTGTGATCTACCATCCAGAAGCTGAATTCTAAGTTTTTTTTCTCTTTAGATAAATCCTACTTTTAAACCGGGAATAACTTATATGGTTTATTCATTTATTAGGCTTAGTTTCATGTTAGGTAAATAATGCAAATCAGATTGCTGACGTTTATGCAATGAAACGATGTAGAATATTCCGGAATATCCAGCTACGATTCGGCTTGTGGCCCGGGGTTCGAGGAAGGAATCCGATATTAGGGTGACATTCCATACCGACTCCAGCTATTCACAATTAACGCCTAAATTACTTCATAGCAACTATTGTATTGTCCCGTTTTGTACATAAAATTGATAATAATATTAATGTCTATTTTAGTTTCATAAACATACTGTTTATAGATTAGTTTAAAGATAAGACTTTCTTAGCACGACAGTGTGAAAAGGTTGTTTCTTTTTGGGTTTTTATGTACATTTTTGCACGCATTTGAGGTTTCGATACACCTTTCTATTAAATACGTATATGAAGGAACGTATATATGTATAAATGTAAATAGTAATAAACACATTTTATTATAACTGTGTTATACAGGTGGCACTGGAAAAATTAATCAAGGAACACAGTGTTAGAGAAGTTCATTTTCTACCTTTTCTCTCAAAAAATTCCAAAGCAATATTGTCGTCGCAAAAATTTATGACTGCCGATGTTTTCTGTAAGATTTCCTTAAACAAACTGAACATTTGAAATTGTTAATTAAGAATATTCAGAGTTATAAAGATCATAGCTCCTAAGTTATGGCGAATCATTGTAACGTTACTAACTTGTTTGAAACTACATAAAAAAAAAATTGGAAAGGAAAGTTTTTCCTATCACGATAGAACTTTTTTTTATCACTTTACCATAGAACTTTTTTTAATTAGTAGAGTTCAAAATTGTGGTAAAATTTACTTCAAACAAAAAATAATGTTATTCGATTATTTTACCGATTACTACATGCAATTTGTATTTGTAAAAATGTTTAGATATAAGATGGGTGCATCCCTTTGAAACATACCCAAAAACAAAATTGAATGAAGTTTCGCAAAATATTTTTATGTTTTTGTTCGCGTAGTAGGCGATTTTAGAATAAATTATAAAAACTATCGATACTGTTTGTTCCTACAGTATTACGTCAGAATTTCTAAGGGATAAATGTAGTGAATGATTTTTTATTACATCTGTATTGTTTATCCACGTAATTTTCTGGGACACCTGTATATTATACCATTCTCACCCGGATGCCACGAAAAGAGAATGGATAAATAAATTTTGAATAGAATTTAGAAAATTTTAAATAAAAATTCTATTTGGAAACGAAAACATATAATTGTGAAATTTATCAAGAACTATAAAAACAATATTAATTTTACAAATGAATAAAAGTGATGGTGTGTTGTTACAAAAAAGTATAAATTATCTTTTAAATTAATTTCATAATTATAATTTAAAATATATAGTTAGAAAAGACACTTTAACCACTGACTTATGCTAAATGTTATTGTCCCATACACATGAATTCCACTCTTCAGATTTAGGTAAGTTTTTCATACATTCCAGACGTGTCCAGGCGAGGTGGTAAAACATATATTCAATTAACACCTTTTTTTTAGTTATAAAAATACCCACTGTTTATTCTCATCTCCATTTAAGCTATTGAACTTGGCTTGATTAATAAATCTATCGGATATTATTCACTGCTTCTAAATTCCTTTTTCTATATAGTCCCTGCTTGGACTAGACTGGTATTCATTTTCATATTTTCCAAATTTTTCTAATTTTTATATCTCAATAATCAACTTGTCCTCACGCCATCACATCATCATCTCACTTTTTATACATTTTTATTCATTTGTAAAATTAATATTGTTTATATAGTTGTTGATAAATTTCACCATAATATTATGTTTTCGTTTCCAAACACAATTTTAATTTAAAATTTTCTAAATTCTATTTAAAATATATGTACACAAACGGTACACCTTTTTAAAAACAACACTGAATGAATTCTATATTTATTTTTGCTACACAAATATTTTAAAACGGTTAATACTTCCTGAATTATTGCTATTGGTGGTAATAAACGCAACGCGACACCTGAAAGTTGTTTATAAACCGTTGCGAGACTTGGCTCTGATTTATGGCCGTTTGATTTACCCTAGTTTCAAGGAAATTGCTCTGTTAATGGCTGGAACAGACTGGAACGTATACAGCGCGACAAATGATGTTTCATAAAACAAAATTTTACTAATTAAAATATATTTTAAATTTTTATAAACCAATTGAATGGATTCAAACAAAGTTGTAAGCTCCTGCTATAGTACACAACGAACTGCGGAGTACCCACGAATATCTAGACTCCAAGCCATTCAAAAATTTTATTCGTTTTGCAAAGTCACTATTAATGGTCGTTAACATTAGTTTAAAACAGTCATAGTCAACCTGGGATCGCATAGGCCCGCTAAGCTATAAGTAATTAATGGCTCAGTAAATTAAAAAAAATATGAGGCTGAAGCATCATCATGGATCTTCGTATTAAATAAAAAATTAAACCGACTTCAAAAAAGAACACTGAAAATTATGAAATAACTATCCCTTACGGATCGAAACTCGAGTACAAAAATAACTTTATAAAAATACGATACAAATACCCATGTAATTAAATTTGACAGTTACTGAAGTTGGTGCCAAGCCTACTAAACTAATAGACTTTCCGTTGTCGAACATTGATTTGGCACCGAGTTCAATAACTGTCAAATTTAATTATATGGGTATTTGTATCGTATTTTTATAAAGTTATTTTTGTACTTGAGTTTCGATCCGTAAGGGATAGTTATTTCATACTTTTCAGTGTTCTTTTTTGAAGTAGGTTTAATTTTTTTATAAAAGTTGTTTTATTTCTCCCTTTTGAGTGACCTTGGCCTAAATAAATATCTAGAGCAAGTCTACAATTACTTTATTTTCTAATTCTGGAGCGCAATGTTTTAACTTCCATTCTATTGAGGAGCACAAACCGTGAGCTTTCCCAATAAAGGATGCGAACAGATCGAACATGGGATATTATTGCCCATTATGGCCATTATCAATATCATCAATATAATATCATATCAATAGCAATCAGTTATAAAAGAACAGTGTAAAGGTTGCATCATAATTACACCCTAGCAGTATTCTTACAATCCGAAGACGACAGCCACCAGCCGTATTCTCTGTCCGCCACAAGACTGACTCTACTGACTGAATTTATTATATCACAGGTAATTTATATCTTCTCCCTACTTTACCATTATACCATACTACCATTATACCATGTGGGGACAATGATAGTTAACAAATGACGTACAAGAGAATCGTCAATATAAATAACCAGGTCGCGTTATTTGGTGTATCTTCGAAACCAAAGCTTCAATACCAGTGAAATTTCAATGGGACTAATCTCGAAGTGTGTCCTTTCGAACAAAAAAAGAATTTTTCAAATTGGTTCATAAATGACGGAGTTATGAGGTAACAAACATTAAAAAAAAAAACATACAACCGAATTGAGAACCTCCTCCTTTTTTGGAAGTCGGTTGAAAATGAAATAAATTGAAATTGAAAAGATTGTTAAAAAATATACACAATTTAAGTGATCTCATTGCTTTTATTTAATTAATACAAATAAAACGCATTGATTTCTTTATTACATTTTAATCGTAATTTTGCAGCTCACTTGAAACTGTTACTAACGAATAGTGAAAAAATGAATACCCCCGGCCCCAAAAAGAAAAATATTGACTATGGCTGGTTTAAAACGTCGAAATACTTGGAGTTGACGTAATTTCCAGTGTCTGACCGAACTTTCAGCTTTGGTAAGTTTCGCTGTAGAATTAGTGTCGGTTTAGATTTGGTTTTGTTTTGGTGGTTGGGTTAGTAAATCGGCCAATACTAAAACCGAAATCGGAACCCCGTTCGTAAGTTTTTCGTTGCCTTCGAAGGCAATCGGCATAGTGGGATTTTTCCTCGCTCCCTAAAATGTAGGTGAGGTAGAAGGTATTCTTTGAGAGTAAGAAGACTATCAAATAACTTATGTTATCTTGCTTATCAAATAACTGCGTCTAGGAACACAAATTAAAATAAAGTAGCTAAAATAAATAGAAACTTAAAAACGTACACGAGAATTACCTATCGATAGAAGTTTCAATGCTTGTTTGTCTGGCTTCTAATTTCTGAATGTAACTAGCGTAAAGAAAATAAAAATGCGAGAGTAATATTCAAAAATATTTAATACGAAAATCAATAATAAAAATTACTTAAAAATTGTTATTTTATTACAACACGCAATTATAACGTTATCTGTCGTTATACTTCACGACAGATAACGTTATAATTGCCTGTTGTTTTTGGCATATAACTAGGTACTACTAAATAAACAGCATAACCTTGTAACAGCAGAGTATGGATTTTAAAAAATATTGCTTTCTTATTTATTTTAATTACATTTAGCGCAAAATTATAACATTCTTTTAACATGTTGGGTAATTAAACAACAAAAATATTTTTAACGTAAATTCAACGCCATTTCAAAGTTACGTCGTCCGTTCGATCACGACTTGTCAGGGACGCATTCTCTCAGCGGCTGAAATATAGTAGGTAATTTGGGAAAAGCCAAAAAACCATATCGCTTTTAACGTCAAACTCTAAATTAGTTTTTTTCATCAGCTAACAACGAAACTAAAATGAAAATAATGCACACATTCTTGCATTTTCTATTAACAAAAACGACAGTATTCTCTGATTTTCTAAAGGCAATTGCGACCGTAAACAAAATTGCTTTCTACTGAGGTTTCGTTGCTAGAAAAAAAAATTGTAAAAAAATTAAACCGACTTAAAAAAAAATTTAAAAATACGAAACAACTATCTGTTACTAATCAAAACTTAAGTACAAATATAACTTTATAAATACGATACAATTAAATTTGACAGTTACTGAAGTCGATTACAAGCTTACTAAACTAATTTCTTTCTGTTGTTGCACATTGATTTGGCACCGACTTCAATAACTATCAAATTTAAATATATGGGTATTTGTATCGTATTTATAAAGTTATTTTTGTACTAAAGTTTTGATAGTAAAGTATCTTTTCTTGTTGTTTCCGATTAAGAAGTATTTCACTGTGAATGCAGTAAGAAATTATTAACACATTTTAAGCGACATTAAGCAGAATTATGCAATAGTTATAGGTTTTACTTATTGGCGAGATTCTGTATGAACGTACATTATGGCAAATATTTAAGAAAAGAAAAATTCACTATCTATTATCGATGTAACAGCAACTATATTAAGTACACTATATTAAGTTACATAGATATTAAGTGATAGATAGGTCTGAGTTTGGTCGAAATGTATAAAATCCAGCTGACGGACCAACATACAGGTCCCGTGTCCGCGTAACTGTAGTACTGATTATAGAAGCACTTTATTATGGCTCCCGGCGCGCGATCCTTGTCACATTTTCATTCGCCCGAGTCCCACTCCACCGGATACGTATCCGAGGTGTAACTGGATGTACACTTGTAAATACTGCCACGGATACAGGTCCGTATCTATCCGGACCCGTCCATCTCTAATACGTTATTTCACATCATTTCATAAATATTCCATAAGTTGCAGACGGACTTTAGGGAATAACAAAGTTATGTTGACATTACTTCTAACAATTTATTAGTATTTGAGTTTACAGATAATAAAGCGGTAGTTAATGGTATACATTATCAACCAACAGTTGATACAAGTTCCTTCTAACAAAACAAGCTATATATCCTTATATATCGATATCCTTGACCGACTTTGACGACCTCAAAGTCAAAGTCAAATCAATTTATTCAAGTAAGCCCAATTACAAGGTATTTTTGAACGTCAAATCTACTTTAGTTCGGTTCAAATAGAAAACCTGGACACTGAGAAGAACTGACAAGAAACTCAGTCAGGTATCCTTTTTTCAACTTCATTTTACAAAAGGACTTCATTTTACAAAAGGCTTGTACGGGAAGATGAGCAGCTGGTAAATTATATTTTCTTCTTTCTCTCTTAAACCGGCAAAGAATGATATACACATATTTCTTTGAATGCCAGAAAGCTTGTCTTTATCTCTAACCAGCTTCTTGAAGATAATGGTGTCACAAGTTGGGTACGTGATTTCAAAAACTTGCGAAATTAATGTTTTAACGTTCTTCTTCATGCTCATAAATCGCTACTGCTTCTGAGAAAAGCTGTCGTATGTTTCATAGTATAAGATGTTTTATGATACGACTCACAACTTGTGCAGTAACTACGCCATAAATGTCGTTTTAATCCCATTTTCGTGTGGAGCATCTTGAAAATTTATTGATGTTTTAGCTGTGGTAAGGTGTGAAATAAAATAGAGTACTCACACACCAATTCTGCTCTTTATTTATTGTGTCTGTAACTTCGTACGTACTAACCACAGGAATAAGAAAGTGATGCCATTTTTTAGGGTTTCCTACCTCAAAAAACGGAAACCTTGTAGGATCACTTCGTTATTCGTCTGTCTGTCTGTCAAAACTCTTTTTCTCAAGAGCACGTGGAGCTTGAAGCTGTAAAAAAATCAAGCTTCTAAGTAAACGCAATCAAAAAATATGGCCACTCATGCCTTATATTTTGACACTCGCAAGTAAATAAAACCATAATAACTTAATAACTTCCCGTTAACTTAGAATCATTAAATTTGGTAAGAAGCGAGGTCTCACATCACAAGTAAAGGAAAAAATCCGAATATGGCTAATTTGTAGTTATTTGCTATTACAAACTTACATTCGCAGTTGGAGAGTAATGGAGAATGCGTCTTTCAATTGTAAAGTTAAGTTTATTTTTGAAACCGACTTATATATTATCGGTTAATACATAATAATTGTACGATGGTACTGAATCCTCGGTGCGGGATATGACTCGCACTTGGCTGGTTTTTTTAACAACGACGTCTCAGCCCTCAGGCGTTAGTCAGCTTTCGAGTTGCTTATTCAAGGAATTAAAAATTCACTATCCTTTCGATTAAGTTGAAATAAAGACACACATATATCTTCACGCTGTATCCCTAATGTGAGCGCCATGCTTCGCGGTCCTTATATACTTTTTTCGCTTCCTCCAATCTCATTACCCTCCTCACTAGTGATAATGTTACTCTAATTTAAATTCCATATTTTTCTAAAAACTATTAGATTTAGGTATTGGTACAGCGAAAGAAGCCTTCAAAAAATATCTAACCCTCCGAGGAAGAGACTTTTATGAGATTTTTACTCACAAACTCCCCTGCGTTTGTCATCTCGACGCATGTAGAGAAACTCCAAGATACCCTTACGGAACGCACCGAAGCCCCTCTTGCACTGTGCGTTGAGAGAGAAGGTAGAGCCAACGCACAGTTTGTTCAAACAACAATATAAATCTAGATGCACTATAAGATAATTCTTTTTCGAATTTTTCACACGAATTTCTAATTATACATACTGATTAACAAAAAAATTAACCCCCTTTGGGTTATATTGTTAGACTAATTTTGTTGTTTAATGTTGGATACGACGAAATGGAGAGAACGAATCAAGAGAGTTTATACGCGTTGAGTTATTCATACCATGGCTGGTCGTTTGTTCTCTCCGTCAACAGTGTTTGTTCATTAGAATGAACGTTGTTTGCATGTCTTTGTCTGTTGTAACACATGCTGTCTGCGACTTGCGTTTGCTGGAGCGTGGCTAACTTGAATATTGAGAGGCTTAATTATGCAGCTCAGAATAACATGGAAGAAAATATCACAGACAAAAATTACGAATCGCGATTATCAAGATAAACTAATACAACTGTAAATAAAACACGTATTTACATCAAGTAAGCTGATTGATTACCGTATTGCTTAAAACGGTTATGTAATACAATGATTTCAATGAAATAATGTAACTGTAAAATACTTATGCAAATACGAGTGAATCTTTGTATTAAATACTATTATCTAAATATCTATGCTAAACAGGTATATATCATGCTCGTAGAATTTTTCAAAATAATGCAAAATAATTCTTTAGACTTAATATAAACCTTCTCTAAATGGCTACGTATAAGTTTCAAAGTCAAAGTAAAAGTCAAATCAATTTATTCAAGTAAACCCAAATGCAAGGTCTTTTTGAACGTCAAATCTACTTTAGTTTGGTTCGAAAAGAAAACCTGGACACTGAGAAGAACCGACAAGAAACTCAGTCAGGTATCATTTTTTCAACATCATTCTACAATAGTTATTTAAAATACAATATCCGTAAAGCCAGTAAATGCATGTGAAGATAGGATTATTTTCAATCTATTGTTGTGTCTTCAATGAAATCGCTAATTTTGTAGTATGCTTTTCCAGTCATGTGCGTTTAATAATAATTTTAAATGTCTTTTCCATTAATTGACTAATTTCTTGAGGAATTTTACTATAAAACAGAGTTTGTCAACCTATCCATTATTACATTGAAAATACTAGAATAACTTTTAATATGTCTATACTGTTTTACTTACATACATACAAGTACATATCTCGCCCATATAGTCTGTTCGTCTTGATTGCAATTATGCAAAAAACAAGTGCCAAGGAGATGTATATGTATATATAGCGAGTTAGCAAACCCTAGTAGTACTCCAGAGTTTTCGAACTTGTTTGTCCATTGATTGATAGCTACAGTCCAACTTTGAACGCTCTCAGTATTTTATTATGACTGCTCACACACCCAAGCGTATTTGTTTGTTGTTTGTCGAGTTACATCAAAGACGTTGAAAGATATGATGCCGGGAGAAACTATTATATTTGTTCCTTCGCCTAGAAGAATGAACAAAACACATAGAATATAGTCAAGATAATTTACAAGACGCAAATACGTATCAGTAACTCTTGTGTTATTTCAGTTACGGTGTATGTATACATGAGCTATCTGTTCTGTTATTAGGGTTCACTGATAACAAGGCACTTTTATCGTTTCAATATGTCCATTGGTATATCACAGTCTTATTCTTTTCGGTTTATGCTATGTTACTGCTATGAAATCTGTGAATCCATATTGATCTATTATTTTTAGATCCTCATTCCGTATGGTAAAAAAGGAATCCTAAAAATGATCTGTTTTCACAGTCAGTAAGATTTCTTACTAAACTGTATTTTATGACCAAGGTGTCACTGGATCATTACTGTTAGTAATTCTTCTGTTAATTCGAACTCCGTCTTGGTGCGAGATAGTTGATGTAGCTGATAGCTGTTAGAATCTTAAATCTAAAGTTTCCTGAGGATGTTTCACTGAGAAGTAGAACACATGACAATTTTTCAGATTAAAGTAAATTTGACATAAGATTTAATACATATTTCCGCAAATTAACAATACAATATTTCATGTCTCCTACAATATGTACGGAAATAAAGTTAGATAGCAAATCGTTTATATAACTTCCCTTCTGTTACAAGGAAGGCTATAGGCGATCGATACATTTATTTTATTAGTGAACTAGCTGTATCTGCGACTTCGTCTACGCGGAAATGTTTTTCCTGGCTTTCCCGGGTTGATTACATGTACATGTACATATGGACAAAAAATATTTTTACGGCCTACGTAGGTACTATCGTTGTACCAAATTTCACCGTAATTGGTTTAGCGGTTTGATATTTCAAATTTAAAGTTTCATCCCTCTTTTCACTCCCTTAGGGATAGATTTTTTATGAAAAGGTATCCTATATCCGTTCCCAGGTGTCAAATTATCTCCATGTCACATCACAATCAGTTCAGCGGTTTAGCATTTCCCATACAAAGTTTCGTCCCCCTTTTCACCCCTTTAAAGGGAGATTGTTAATATAAAAAGTAACCTATGTCAATTTTGTGATGCCAAACTATATCCATGCCAAATTTCATGATAATCGGTTCAGCTGTTTAGCATTTCCCTTCCAAAGTTTCATGCCCTTTTTCAGCCCTTTATCAGTAGATTTTTGAAAAAAAGTAGCCTATATTTTGCATAATCACATGTTCTTAATATACACCAATTTTCATGAAGATCGGTCTAGCCTATCTTAAGTTCTAAAAGGACATACAGACAGACAGGCAGAAATTTTAAATATGGTAGAATTGGAGTCGTTGAGTCATAAAACCTATCACAAAAATCTATCACAAACTACCTATCACAAAATTTGACAGTAAAATTGTAAGTACTGACAGACGCTAGAGATTTATATAGTAGTACTAGTTGTGCTCGCGACTTCGTCTGTGCGGAACATTTTTTCGTGTGTCCCAGATTAGGTCAGATTACATGTTTATAATACTAGCTGATGCCCGCGACTTCGTCTATGCCTATGTCCTTCCTCAGTATTCAAGCTATCTCCATACCAAATTTCATCGCAATCGGATGAATGATATGCAGCCCATAAAATACAAACAAACAAACATTGATTTTTATATATTAGACTAACTGTACCTGCGACTTCGTCTGCGCGGAAAGTTTTTTCATGGCTATCCCGGATTAGGTTAGATTACATGTACATAACATGTATATACTGGTACGTATAAAGAGTGTTTTTAAAAAAGAACCTACGTCTAGCCCACGTCTGCCTCCGGGCACATACTATCTCTGTACCAAATTTCTTCATAATCGGTTCAGCGGCTTAGTATTTCCCATTCAAAGTTTCATACCCCCTTTTCATCCCTTTAAGGGTAGTTTTTAAAAAGTGTAACTTATATTTTTTTGATAAAAAAGTCTATCACCGCACCGCACCGCATTTATCATACGTACTTTATACAGAATAATTGTTTTTGTAAATTGTAATGACATGACACTCGTTATGACAGCAGTCGGCTGTCGAGTGATAGCTGTCATTTCATGTTCAGTAATGTTACCCTTTTTGTTTACTTAAAGTTACGATGTGTAGTATTTTCCTTCTAATTTCATTTAGATGGCTTCCATAGTTTCATTTCATGAACAAAATTATGTTATCAATCTTCACATTTCAGCTTTTGTACTGTTATTAATAGTTTTTATTCAATGTATACTTCTTACCGCTACTATGTTTTTATCCCCTCTTAAAATCTATGACGTCTGATGTCTGATGTGATGTGATTTTTTCCTTTCGCACTGGCGAGTGTTGGACACATATATGAACATAGTTTTTTTTTTGATTTTATATCTATTTTATATTAATTAACATAAATAACACATATTATATTGCACTATTATTAATATATTTTTATAATATATGTTTACTATAGTCTATATTATTATATCATGGATATTTTTGATAGCTTAGCTGTTAATTATTTTTCTTCCTCCTCAAGTGATTTTGACAATGACGGGGATATGTCGACGTCTTCAAATATTGGATATTTACGAGATGAACTTAAATCTGCTTTATCTCTGCATCAACAAAACTTTAATGGTGTCCATATTAATGCTCAAAGTATTCCCGCGTATTATAACGAACTCCTGGACTCCTTCAGTGAGTCTCACGTTGATGCTATCCTTATTTCGGAATCTTTCCTTAAGCCTTCACTTTCTTCAACACTACTCTTTACCAGGGTTCAAGCTCATTCGTAATGACAGAACTGATAAAGGTGGTGGCCGTGTAGCAATATATTTACGTGGTGATATACCTTTTAAAGTTATCTGTTCCTCTCCTAATTCCTATTCCAAATCAGCAGAGTTTCTTTTTATCGAAATCATCGTTCACCATTCCAAAATGCTTCTAGGTGTATTTTATAGTCCCTCTTTGCATATTAATTACTTCTCTACGTTAGAAAACCTTCTTTCTGATCTTTGTCTCATTTATGACGACTTTTTATTTCTTGGTGATTTCAATACATGTCTTATTAAAAATGACTCTCGTTTAAAATCGCTTATATCTCTGCTCACGTCATTCAATCTGCATATCCTGCCGTCATCGGCGACACACCATTCACCCAACTCTTCACCCTCCCTTCTTGATCTTATAGTTACAGGTTCTTTAGATAAAATTTCTTCTCACGGCCAACTTACTTCTTCCTTCTCCTACCATGATCTTATATTTGTTTCGTATAAAATCAGATTAACTAAACGCGCACATAAATATCTTTTGATACGGAGTTTCAACAATATTAATTTGGAGGCGTTGAGGAAGGATGCCATGGCTGTGGATTGGTCGCAGATTATACGATCTAACAGTGTGGACGACAAGGTGCTTACTTTTAACACTTTGTTAAATGATTTGTACGATCGTCATGCACCGATTAAAAAAGTCAAAGTGAAATATCCACCTGCGCCTTGGCTCTCTTCTGAAATAAAAAAGATGATGGCATTCCGTGATAGAGCCAAGAGTAAATTTAAAAGAGAACCTTTAGTTAACCATTTGGATCGATACAAAATAATAATATTCGCAATATCTGTAGCCGTATGTGTAGAGATGCCAAAAGGCGCTTTTTCCATGATTCCATGCAGAATCTCGATTCTGCAAAACTTTGGAAATTTCTTCGTTCCCAAGGTTTTGGTAAGTCTTCTACTTTATCTTCGTATACTTTCAATCTCAATGCTCTTAATTCTCACTTTTCTAAACAACCTGTATTTCTCGACAAATTTGTTAAAGACAGAACTCTTAAAGAGCTATTCCTCCGTCTTGTTTCCTCTTCTTCTCCATTTACATTTAATACTGTGACTGAAGAGGGTGTCAACAAGCATATCCTATCTATTACTTCTTCAGCTGTAGGATTTGATCAAATATGCTCACGAATGATAAAAATTCTTCTACCTGAACTTTTACCTGCTATAACTCACATTTTTAATCATTCTTTACTCTTTCACACTTTCCCATCTATCTGGAAAAAAGCCCACGTTTTACCTCTCCCCAAAATTTCGAATCCTACGTCCCCATCACAGTTCCGTCCGATTTCTATCTTACCTTTTCTATCTAAAGTTTTAGAGCACATTGTTCATCAACAATTTGCGTCTTATCTCACTTCTAACAACTTATTCAATCCCTTCCAGTCTGGCTTTCGACCTGGCCATAGTACAGGCACTGCACTGCTAAAAGTTACTGATGATATCAGATTTGCTCTAGAAAATAAACGTCTCACTATTATCATTCTTCTTGATTTTAGTAACGCCTTTAATTCCGTTGATTTGGATATTCTTCTTGGTATTCTTCGTTCCCTAAATGTCTCTCCTTCAACCTCTTCCTGGTTTGAATCCTATCTTCGTGGTCGTTCGTAGTGTGTTCGTTCGGATGATTCTGCTTCGGATTGGTGCGAGCTTGCTGCGGGCGTACCTCAGGGTGGTGTGCTTTCTCCTCTGTTATTCTCTGTTTTCATTAATACTGTCACTAACGTTTTATCTTGTAACTTCCAGCTCTATGCAGATGATTTGCAGTTATATCGACATTTCTCTATAGCAGATGTGGATATGACTGTTGCTGAGATTAATAGGGATCTCGAACGTGTGAAAGCGTGGGCTGCGTCTCATGGGCTTTTAGTTAACCCCAATAAGTCTCAAGCTATTATAATTGGCAGTAGGCATATGTGCAATTTAATTGATTACTCCTCTCTATCTCAAATTACTTATGACGGTACCACTATTCCTTTTGTTGATTCAGTTAAAAATTTAGGTATCACTCTTAACAAAAATCTATCTTGGGCACCACATATTAACGACATTAATAAAAAAGTACATTATACATTTCACTCCCTTAAACGTCTCCAATACTTTTTGCCTTTGCATAGCAAAATATATTTAGTTCAAACTTTAATCATGTCTATCGTCGACTATGCTGACGTTTGTTTCCTCGATGCTACCGAAGAGTTGGTGAACAAATTAGAGAGACTTCAAAATTCATGTATTCGTTATATTTTTGGCTTACGTAAGTTCGACCATATCTCCGAATTTAGGACGCGTTTAAAGTGGCTTCCCATCCGTTTACGCAGGAATATGCATGTTCTTTCCTCACTTTATAATATTTTGCATTCCCCATCGTCACCATCTTATCTTAAGGAGCGTTTTCAATTTTTAAAGTTACCTGGAACTTCAAGTCGTAGTCATTTATCTACTTCTCTTCAAACACCTTCCCATTCTACATACTTTTATTCTCATTCCTTCACTGTACTTGCCGTTAAACTATGGAACGATCTTCCTCCCTGCGTTCGGGAGAGTCCATCCCTAGTATCCTTTAAACGAGCAGTTAAAGAGCAGTTAATTCAAAACAAATAATTCACTTGGGTATAATTATCATGTATATAATATATATCGTTATTGAATGTATGTATATTGTATATACATTTGTGTTTATATATGTCAAATTTGTATATTTATATGTTCTGATATATTGATTGCATATGTTTTTGTTACTGTATTTCGTATTCATTATTATTTATATTTAGTTTGATAATATTGTGTTACACACGGTGTCTACCTTTCTTTATAAAATTTCTCACTCGCGGGTCCGCTGGGAGAAATTTCTTATAGAAATAAGCGGTACCTTTTGCTCTTTTTTCTGTATGTATCTCTCTTTGTATATGACGTTGTGTGTGCAATAAATTGTTAAATAAAATAAAATTATCGAGGTTTAGCGTTTCCTATACAAAATTTCATCCCCCTCTTCACCTTTTTAGGGGTTGATTTTTAATAAAAAAATGTAGCCTATGTCCGTTTTCTGATGTTGAACTATCTCCATATCAAATTTCATCATAATCGGTTAAGTGATTTAGCATTTGTCATACAAAGTTTCACCGCCCTTTTCATCCCTTCAGGGGTAAATTTTTGACAAAAAGTAACCTATCTTTTGTGCAAACACAGGTTCTTACTACATGCCAATTTTTAACTAGATCGGTCAATCCGTTCTTCAGTTATAAAAGGACTTACACACAGATAAACAGACAGACAGACAAAAGTTTGAAAAACGGTGAAATTGAAGTTAGTGAGTCATAAAATAACTGTCATAAAATTGGACTGCAAAATTTTAATTACAGGCAGACGCTAGAGATTTATGTAGTAGTATAGATATAGAGATGTAAAAAGATTGTTTTTGAAAAAAGGCCACGTCTAGCCAACGTCTGTCTTCGGGCACATACTATCTCTGTACCAAATAGGTTCAGCGCTTTAGCATATTCACACCTTAAAGAGTAGGTTATTGATAAAAAATGTCTTATTGATAAAAATGTCAATCACGGCACCAAATTTTATCATAACGGAGGTTTAACATTTCCCATACACAGTTTCATCCCCCTTTTCACCTTTTCAGGGGTAAATTTTTGATAAAAAAAAGTAGCCTATGTGTATTTTCTGATGTCAAGTTATCTCCATGCTTATCAGCACAATCGGTTCAGCTGTTTAACATTCCCCATACAAAGTTTCGTCCCTCTTTTCACTCTTTTACGGATTGATTTAAAAAAAAAGTAATCTAACATTTGCTAAATCATATGTTCTTGCTACGTACCAATTTTCATCAAGATCGGTATAGTCGTTCTTCAGTTATAAAAGGACATACAGACAGACAAACAGACAGTCAGACGAAAATTTTAAAAATGCTATAATCGGAGTCAGTGAGTCATAAGATAACTATCTGTTATAAAATTTGACAGTAAAATGATAATTACAGACAGATGCTAGAAATTTATATTATAGTAGTATAGATGTAGTATTGGTGTGTCTATAAACTGAATATTTTGAAATAATACATGAAATAAGTCGAAGTGATTTTCATGCGATGATTAACACGTGTCCATTAGTGTGTTTGAAGTGTTGGCCAGAGGATAGCTAAAAATTATAATACTTCCTGATATGAATGGATTTCCGCAAATAACACCCGAGTCTGCACAATGTATGCAGTGAATTTGTTCCATTTTTTGACAAGCTGTGTTCACGGGTCCGCTCGCGTGGACTCCCGAATTATTTTTAGGTTTTTAATGAATCTACTGAATGCTATCGGTCTATCGCAGGCGCGAATCGTGCTACCCCGCTCCCACCTTTAAGCCACGGCGGTCAATCGCCGATTATTTTAGACAAAAATGCTTAGTTCTTAGAAGTCATGCTGTCGCAGACTTTTTTGTAGTTATTTTTAAGATCTACAATTCTGTAGTGGAATAAATTAATATATCTCTTGTGGTTTACTCAGCATAGTAATTCAATCAAGCGCTCCAAAAGCATCTTGTTTTCGGACTTGATCAACATTACCGTCACTGCTTATTTCGTATGTTACTTTATGTAACTAACTATTACCTATAACCTGTCCAGATAACATGTCTATGAATTAAAAAGACACGTAAATCGGATAACTGGTTGTCGTGTGAAAAGAACATAAACGGGTAGACAGACAAAGAGACCTTAAGTTTTATAAAATGTATAGTTGTATGTCGGTAGCATAAACTTAGTATATACTGGCGTATAGACGTACAAAGAGCGCGAGTGAGAATTTAATTTTTTATGATAGTAGCACGAGTAGGAAAGGTATAGCAAACGAGACGCTATTGTAACCCTTTTTGAATGACAGGTCGTCACAAGTCGTCACGCTGTGTAGAACGCTGTTGACTTATTTTATTAATTTGTGTTATTCCTGTTTTATTTCAAAGAAGTACTGTATTTTTTAAAATGGTTATGTGTTCTGTATATGATCGTGATATTACATATCGCAATCATTAAGGGAACCATTTATGTTATAGGTGACATTGCCAAATTAAAAATTCTCACGTGTCGACGAGCTGTATATTCGTCTACACACCAGTATATACTAAGTTTATGTATGGAAGTGTGACCAATAAAGTGACGTGGTTGGTTCCAGAGGGCGTGGCGGTCGGTGAGCGCGGGCGGCGCGCGGGCGGTGGTTCGCCGAGTTGACGGCAGCATGCTCAGCGAGTCCAATCACTCTGCCGCCAACCTGACCGACCTGGCGCTCGGCCCCGACCTCCCCGCCAGCCCCTACAACCTCGTGCAGACGATCGTCATCGCCATCGTCGGCAGCGTCCTCTCCGTGCTCACCGTCGTCGGCAACTCCATGGTCATGATCAGCTTCAAAATCGACAAGCAGCTGCAAACAATCAGCAACTACTTTCTGTTCTCGCTTGCGGTTGCCGATTTCGCCGTCGGATTGATATCAATGCCTTTGTATACCATGTTCACGATATACGGCTACTGGCCACTCGGCCCGCACGTTTGTGATACGTGGCTCGCGTTGGACTATCTCGCGTCCAACGCGTCCGTGCTGAATTTGCTCATCATCAGTTTCGACAGATACTTCAGTGTGACGCGACCGCTAACGTATAGAGCTAAGAGGACTACACGCCGCGCTACCGTGATGATAGGCAGTGCGTGGGGTTTCAGTTTAGTGTTGTGGCCGCCGTGGATCTACGCATGGCCGTACATAGACGGTGAAAGGAAAGTGCCGCCGCGCGAGTGCTACATTCAATTCATAGAGACGAACCAATTTATTACGTTCGGGACAGCCATAGCGGCGTTTTACGTGCCAGTGACAGTTATGTGTATATTGTACTACAGAATATGGAGAGAGACGAAGAAGCGGCAAAAAGACTTACCTAATCTACAGGGTGGGAAGAAGCATGACTCTTCAAAGAGGTCCAACTCGAGGTGAGGTCAAATTTATCATTTCACTTAGCTAATGTTACTTCTGCGTGATTAGCGTTACGTAACCATAACAGAGGCGTAAGTCCAATCAACATCAATTCTAATACATTAATCTCGTCAATAAATAGTGTGACGTAAAATAACTCTACATAAAGAGCTGCGTGGTTGGGGTTCTAACCGCACCTGTCCGAGTAACCAAGATTAACTGCGTTCGGTTTAAAAGCTTTCACTCGTAGTGGAACTGCGACATCCTTCACTTGCCGAGGATTAGAGCTATCGGTAAAATTTCCACAGTCGCTTTTACTTTCATGGATCCTCACATAGTATCATAGCTTAGCTCATATCAAAAAAGGCTAGTCCGTGTGTCACACAAACATTTTAAGATATTGCAAAGAGTGTATGTTTATTTTGTAATACTTTTGCTGTTCCCAAAAATCGTCTCGTATATTATTATTATTATCATCTTGTATATTATTATTATATGATTATACTTTTCACAAATTTATAAATTTTATTTATTTATAAATCTCTTATTGGATCCTCACATTTATTAAAATGACCTATCAATAAAAAATGGAAGAAACATGAACTAATTTCATTTATTGTCGATAAAGAAAAAAATTGGTTATCTGGTGAAATCTTAGCCTTGTTTCAAAATTATACATTTATTATATATAAATTTTGTACGTTATTGATTGATTATCGGTGCAACATAGCATGTCAAGTTTCCAAGAAATATAGAATAACGACAGCATGGAAGTAGGACTAAAATAGCAACAATACGAAAAAGTTAATTCTGTTTTATGAGACGTGGCAACATTATGCAAAATTTAAAAAATAAGATAGAATAGCCAGAGTGTTAGCAGACGGAAATGTCAAAAGCACTCGCATACCTAGGCGAAAATGTGTGAGGAGAATGATGAGATTTGAGGAGGCGAAAGAGGTGTGTAAGGACCGCGACTCCTGGCGCTCCGTCCTCTCTGACCACCCCGTTGGGGATACAGCGTGAAGTTATGTTATGTTATGTTTTTTTTATGTTTAAAAAATAAGAAAATCCGAATCACATCTAAATGGATTTTCATACGTTAAAACAATTTTATTTGAGCAAATGTGAATTTATATTGCATTGAAATACGTTTTAATGACACTTCTTCATCTGTGGTACAATGTAGTGTCCTGTAACATGCCTGTAACAAGCTAGTAGCATATAAAACAAAGTCAAACTCCTGTTTGACGCTGCGTTGTTGCATGACATGTAGTTGCATATCACTTGACAGGATGCTGTTACTCCGATATTATAACAGCTATAAAGATACGCAATCGTACTCCAGCATTATATCAGTTGTAAAGATTACTTTAAACGTTCCACTAGTGCAGCGTAATGCTCACCGTATTCTGGAGGTGTGATTATGTCTTTTAAAAAGTAAAAAAAAATTTGGTCCTCACTGTTCTAAATCTTTAAACGTGAGCATTACTTATAGAATTCTAAACCATCGATATAATAAAGTTAAAAATAATTTCGAAAGTACTTAGTTATTAATTGTAACGAAAACAAAAGCAAACACTGTAGAATAACAATTAGAGAAATGATTATCTATGAATGCAGCAAAAACTGTTTTGCAATTTTTTTTTAAATTACCGGACTAGGTCTTTCAAATACTTTATATTTGTATCCAACACATTCTTTACAAAATATATATGCTTAGATTTGCTATACCTCTTTCTAAATGTCATGCGTTTCATTATTTTTATGTGATTCATATATTCAAATATAAAATTTTAAGTGTCTAAATTTCTTGTAACTTACAGCGTAATCAAATTTATTTGAGTCTATTTCAAGTGGCTATTGATTACTGTTAGCTTCACATTAATTTTAATTGCGTCAATTAGCTATGTGTGTTGTTTTATAAAATTTTAATAACAATAGCGGGGATAAAATACATGCAATGCCATGTGCATTAAGGCTTTATATAAGAATTTTAGCCTTGTACTATTACTACGTACGAGTTATCGCTCGGCTAGAGAAATCCTCAGGTAATCGACCATCCGCCAGGGCACCTTCTGCACTCGCCTCAACGCGATCGGTGATGCTGTAAAACCGACGAGGGCCAACAACAAGAAGGACGGTTTTTAGTCGCGGTTCGAGTCGGCGTTAGTCGACGTAGTCTGGCTGAGTGTTTCTGAGGATGTTTTCCCTTCTCAAAAATATATTTATATAAAAAGTATTCTCAGTAGAGAAAGTAGAGAAATATATTTCTTGGCCTTGTAGCACTTAAAATAGTTGTCAAGCAGCTTGAAGTGAAGTACAGACTACAGATTAGCTGAGAAAGATTTGATAGTGAGTTCAGTGATCCTGTAATATTTCAATTTTAATATTAACATCACATATAAATACTTGCAGATTCAAATTGAAGTTGTACCTGTATATATCTACTTATCTTTTGTATGAAATCCTCAATCGACTCTTCAATTTCACCATTGGAAGTTATGCATATTCATTCCTCGCTTACACAACTCTCGTTCGTGTTGCGATTTTCAATTTGATTGCAGAGCGAATTATTAAGGGATTGGACTCGCTCGGCTGATTGCAATACGTACCAATGTACTTGTAGTTTATTTTCATGTTTTGTTTCGATTGCATAATAACTATCTTTGTAATACTTTTAGGATTCCGTAGTCAAAGTGGTAAAAACGGAACCCGCATAATTTTGTCATATCTGTATGTTGGTCTGTGTGTCACAACGGATTCATTCCACCAAGTTTATACCTACTGAGCTGAAATGTGTCACGTAGGCGTGATTTTGTAACCATTTTAGGGTATACCCTAAAAGAAAAACGAAACCCTAATAGGATTACTCATGCGACCGTCCGCTTGTCATAATCGATTCATAGAGACTATGGCCCATATTCTAGAACAATACTTAAGTGTGAATCTCTGATTGAGACAGCTAAAAAGAGATGCTGCTACATGCGATGAATAGCGGCATTTCATTCTAACTATTTTCCCCTCCCTTCTTACCGTCGAAACAATTGGACTTCGGAATTATAAAATTTCAAGGAATAAGTTTAATCTACTGTTACCTAAGGTTTATACCAAAAATATATTTAATTACCACCATTTTGGCGATGTAGACAGATACCAGTCTGTCCATGGAATTAAAATTAGTGATGTCCGTAAGTCAACATCTGCGTTATATCGATCATTCATTATTACTACATGTTAATGTCCTGGCTTCAAGACACTGTACTTTACGAACTGCACGAAACTCGTACTTACGCGCACTTATATTTATACTTATCTTGAAATAAAATATTTTGTTCTCTTGAACTGTACTAAAATATAACGGTTATTTTGTCGTTATATACAATTGTTATAAATAACGTGTTTTAAAATAAATGCTTTAACTATCTATCATTAAATTATAACTACAATAACTATAGATTTGAATAGTGTTCTTTGTTTAAAGTCTATGATTGTTTCAATTGTAAATATAATTCGAATTATATCATTATTTTTTTATTATTACAAATTTTGTACTGAACTAAATTATGGCAAAACCTTTTTCGAACGCTACACCTACATAAATCTGTGTACAACGAAAATCTCTAACTCTTCTAGAACTCCAGAAACTTAAAACGGTTTACCGTTTTATAAATATCGCACGAAACTTCCTGTATGTAGGTAAAATTTGCACTTGAACAATATTCCTTAAATGACCAATTGAAATTACGTGATTATATTCCATCTGTATTTATATTCCATAAATTACGAGATTATTCAGTATTGCGAAATACCGCTTTGACGATAAAAACTCTACACTTCTACTGAAGCTATAAATTCAGAAAAACATGCGTCAACTAAAAAATACTCATTTTAACGCTATCGAACAGAATTTACAGAGAAACACTGTTAAATTAGAAATAAAATATATAATTTTGTAGCCGAGAATAAAGTTTTCATTCGAAGTTCTCGTTTATTTATGTGATAACTATAAGTTTTCTTTTTTGGGAATATGAAAACACTATTAAATTAAATGGTTTATCGATTATATTTTTTGTTAAATTTATTATTTTATATAAATTAACCAAAACTTAATTTAATAAAATAAATTATTCGTCGTCCAAATAATAAAGGCTCACATATTGCTTCATAAATCTGAACCCTATTTCCTCATCTCTGCCTAAATCCTTCAACTTCTTCATTACCTGGAAGTACCTGGCCTTAATTTACAAAACGCCGACTTTGTCCGACGTTGCTATAAAACCTTAAATAAATGCGTTTCTGATACACTGTTGGTCACTTTTTCTTTCGAGATACCAAACCCTGAAAATATAGGATACATAGTTTCAGTGAACTTGAAATAATATGATTTCGGATTAAAATGTGTATTGAAGTTGTATACAGACAATAAAATGCACTAAAACGAATAGAATAGGTAGAAATTTGAAATATGAACCTCCATTTTGATGTCAGTTGGAAAGGGATTCCGGTGCTCAGCCTTTGTATATGATTCGTGTCTTTGAACTGAGATATATCTGTTCTTTATGCTGGGGATGTGTGAAATGGGGTCGGCAATACATTTTCAGTAGTAGACAGATGGAATATAGTTCCAGGTGGAGTTGACTTATCTGTAAAAAAACTCACTTAGTGCAAGATAGATTTACTTCACCTTTTGTATTAATTCTACAAATACATTACTCGATTGAATATAAATAATGTTCAATAAAAAAATCATGGAAACAAATTGCAAAAACAATTAAAAAATAAAGGAATGATTACTTTTAATGTTCAGTGTTGGGGATAAGGATAAGTCAGAGAGATATGACGTTGTCGGACTGTGACGTCATGGATTTGTAGCCAGTGTCATTGCACAGTGCTAGGAGTGACAGAATCCGACCTTATCCCCATTACTTGAGTTTAAAGCCAATAATTCTCGTATATTTCGATGTACATACATATATACATACATATCCTCACGCTGTATCCCTAACGGGGTAGTCAGAGAAGACGGAGCGCCAAGCGTCGCGGTTCATATATACTTCTTTCGCTTCCTCAAATCTCATCATTCTCCTCACACATTGTCGCCTAGGTATGCGAGAGCTTTTGACATTTCCGTCAGCTAACACTCTGGCTATTTGATCTTCATAAGTCAGCCTTGGTCTTCCTTGCCTTCTTTTACCACTCACTTTCGCTCTGTATATTTTCTTCGTCAATCTTTCATCACTCATTCTTTCTATGTGTCCGAACCATCTAAGCATTCCTTTCTTCATTTTTACAATAACACTGTCGTGCGACCCTATCATACTGCGTATCTCCTCATTGCTTATCCTGTCCGCAAGGGTATATTATAGGGTATATTATATAGGCAAGGCAATGGTAGGTCATGATTATTAAGCCTATCTCTTAATTAAAAAATGAAGTTTAAGACAAGTCAAACGGCCTATTGATGTTTGTCAACAGAATATTGTAGAGATTTATACCGAGGTTCATCTACAAATAATTTACAAATCGATACTTCATATCTGAATAATGACAGAAAGCTTTTTTTTAATGACGTCGCCATGATGTCCATAAATACATAAGCCAGACGGGCCAAAATGCACACATGTATACCTGTCTCCATCTAACCAGCGGAGAGTGAGCAGATACGATTAATAAGCGGTACGTTACCTTGTTTAATATTACATGAGATTAACCTGAAAGACTAATGTGCCGGTGTATAGTCTGTAAGGAATGGGGCCTACTCTTGTTTAAGGGATTATTTTTATTTCTAAGTGGAAAGGGCGGGCTTGGGCTCAACGGTCGGTAAGAACCTCATGTGCCCGAAATACAATAATAATAAAATGTTATTACGGTCTTGTTAAGACATAATAGAACTGTAACAGAACACTCGTAGAATCAAAGAAGGGATAAAATGTTTACAATTCTCATTGTATTTCTTTAGGAAAAGTGAATACTGTTGCTGAAGTTTTTGTGAAAGCTCGCTTAGCGTTCGATTTCGGTCAGAAAAATCTGTAGAAATAAATTGTAAGATAGTATCTTTTCTATTAGTTCGTGTTTTAAATGATTCTTTTACTAATTGTAATGTAGATTTGACAATGAATTTGTTTCAAGCTAGCGACCCGCCCCGGCAAGGTCCGGCTGGGATGTTGAATGTTTGCAACACACCAATCTTTTTTTATTACGATTTTCATACAAAAATACCATCCAAATTTCCAACTTTTCCTGTGGATTTTCCCAAAATTTTCCTCCATGCAAACCTTGCCGTGACAATTAGGAACACAACAAAAAAAATCAGTTAAATCGGCCGCGCCATTCGCAAGTGATGATCATACATGCGGCAATTGATTTTTATTTATGTGGATTTCACTGATATAAAATATTTCATTATTATAGTTATACGTTACGTTATATGATAAAAAATTGTTACCACGCTGGTCTGGAAGAAAGAAATATATGCAAGAAGGTGTCACGTAAAGTCTGTCAAGAGATGGGCATATCATAAGCAGAGAGCCTATGTGGTCAGAGTCTGGCACTATGAATTCATTTTCTGATAGAGAAATCAAATAATAAACAAATAAATAACAAATAAACCAATCATAAGCAATAATTGAAAAGAATAATTAAAGCAATAATTATTTTAATTGAAGAGAGCCTTCATTTAAAATAATACTGTTCTCGACCAATCATAACAAATAATCGAAGAGCGCTATTAAAACAACTTTCTCGGTACAGTTTATGAACTGTATAGTCTTTTTATGTACTGTACTTTATCTGTGTTCTAAAATAAAAGTAATGTTTCTATTGACATCAAAATCGAATAGTATTATTCGTAATAAAAATTAGTCGACCTAATAATAATCAGGTTCTCTCGGTACTCGGACTAGAGGGTCTCTAGTCATAGGAAACTTTTATAAATATTGGACCAGCAATATATCTGGTATGGCCATATGTAAGTAGAAAGACTTATTGGTAGAACTTCACACTGCAATCTATAGAACTACTAAACTCTTCAGTTACACGCCATTCGCTTTAAATAAGCGCTATTTTCTCACAGTACTTTCCCGCTACCTTAATGATAACGGCCTTTCATTTAGCTGGTGGTCATCCTAAAACTCCTATATTCTAATCTTAAGTGACCATAATATGAGGTCTTGACAGTTGTTATATACTGGCGAGCCACCCCGGCTTCGCCAAGGTGGGATATTGAGTGTTTTCAAAACGTCAATTTTTTTTTATTGAAATTTAATACAAAAATGCCATCTAAGTATTTGATCTTTCCAGTAGATTTTTACATTTTCTTTCATACAAACCTTGTCCTGACAATTAAAAATACAACAAAGCAGAGAGCAGTTTTCAAGTGAAGATCTTTCAAACAATTGATTTTTATTTATGTGTATACACGTGTACCATTATATACTCATACCACTGCGAGGTCAGTGTGGACTGAGCACTAAGGCTTAATAAAGCTTAGATACACGTGTATCATTATACGAGTATACTCATACCACTGCGAGGTCAGTGTAGACTGAGCACTAAGGCTTAATAAAGTCGATCCCCAACAACGGACAAAGTTGATGCATTTGACAGTAACAAAAAAACTGTGACCTTATATTTTCCATTGAGCTTTCTTTAATTCCCACTAAACAACGATTGTTGCTGCTATAGTTAAAGTCAGATTACATTCGTACATCCGCTCTTGTCGACAGTTAGAACTAGACTACTTCCACACGGTCACATTAACAGGCAGTCAATCCCCACTTTTTTTATTATAATGTTATTAAAATGTCATGGGTACTTTGTATGGGTAGGTACCACCCTCGGTATTCTACTGGTTCAAGATTTTTTCAAACTTTTTTGTTCAACATTAAAAAATTTGACAAAGTTTGATCAAGTTTTAGCTTAGTGGAATATAATCCTTATTAATATATTCCTTTTTTTTGTTAATCTAACAAAGTCTTTGGCTAAATAAAAATATATACTTAGGAGAAATTTACGAATTGGTGCACCTGCTTATAACAATTCATCTTATCCACTTGAAGTAAGCGAAAAATAGAAAATCTATATGTGTATTATACACGAGAAAATTAATAACTCCCAAATTGTGAAAGCTTGCAGTTCCAACGAAATAGGTTAAATGTGTATACTACAACGCTGGCGCGTTAAATTCAGTGCCGCATCACGGTGTTAATGTCTTTCATTCTCCCGTGAAAGGGGTGGCCTCCTTCGGGCAGTGGGGGTAATGGTGCCATCACCGGTGGAGGTGCTCGAACGATGAAATTTTTAAAGGCTCTTAGACGATGGGTCGCTATTTTTATTATAGTCTGTCATACTAAAAATAATATTTAAAAATTTAATGAATATTAGGTTTATATCGTAAAAAATTTTATTACATGCGATTTTTGTGTTATGAGTTTCACGTGTTGCGCTGGAAAACTTAGGGAACTTTTTTAAATTACATATTGCGAAGTTGATTGCTTATTACAAGTATAACTTCAAGTTATTTATTGTGTAGTTAAATATCTATTATTAAATGCGACTTTAGAAATCGAGTTTAATCGAAAGGTATAATATTTATATACATAAACCACCATTTGAGGAGGCGAAAGAAGTAAGAACCGCGACGCTTGGCGCTTCGTCCTCTCTGACTACCCCGTTAGGGATACAGCGTGAAGATATGTATGTATGTATAAACCACCTACCATATAAATAAAATTTAAGTGTCCGTCTGTGATTTCAAAATTGCGCCTTTTTCTTAAGCTTATATGGTAACCTAAACCGAAACACGCTTTTATCAAATTTTTGTCTGTGTGTCTGTCTGTTTGTTTGTTCGGATCGATTTCCGAAATGGCTGAACCAATTTTGACGGGACTTTCATTCGTAGGTGGAGGAGTTTCAGAGAGTAATGTATATACTAATCAGAGAGTAATGTATATAAAAATTAATACTATTTATACCGGGACAATATCAAATTTAACGCGGGTAAAACCACGTGTTTATAGCTTTATAAACGTGTGATGATAATATGACATTTCAATTTTTTTAGTGTTCTACAAGTCAAAGGAATAAATGAAATTTACAATATCATTCTTTTGTCTCTCAGTCTGTCATTACCCATTCCCCCAGAATACAACGTAGAAATTTGTTCGGCAATATTTATGTACCTATCTGTTGTTAATTAAAAATAATGTAACGAATACAGCTACATGTTTGTGCATTACCCTAAACTTTTTATATTTATGTTGTCGCTCTAATGCTTGTCACTTGTTCAGTAATTAACGGCTAGTTCTGAACGCTTCATGCAATATTTAACAGGCTGCGTTTGATTAATCGTTTTCGCTCGTCTTGTTCGGTCCTTAATTAAAAGAGAATGACTATTTGTCCTTGAAAGTTTCGTTATTACTCTTTTTTTAACAAAGAATGCTAAATGAACGAGGAAAACAAACGACACTTTGCATCTAAGGTCTATGTACGTAGTAATAAACTATCAGTAATAATATATGAATCTTCATTTATTATTATACTAACTGTACCCGGGACTTCGTCTGCGCGTAAAGCTTTTCGTGGCTTTCTCAGATTAGATTGGAAGTTTCATGCCCCTTTTCACCTCCTTGAGGATAAATTTATGATAAAAAAGTAGCCTATCCTATAGTCCGTATTTCGATGTCAAACTATCTCCATGCCAAATTTTATCATAATTGGTTCAGCAGTTTAGCATTTCCCATACAAAATTTTATATCCCTTTTTACCCATTAGGAGTAAATTGTTGGAAAAAAATAGTAAAAAAAATTCTTACTACATACCAATTTTTATCAAGATTGGTCAACTCGTTCTTCAATTAGAATAGATATACAGACAGATAGACAAAAAAAAATTTAAAAATGGTTGAATCAAAGTCAGTGAGTTACAAAATAACTATCTATCACAAAATCAAACAATAAAATTGTAATTACAGACAGGCGCTAGAAAGAAGTATATAGTAGTACGAGTTTATGGTAGATTTAAAGTAGATGAAGTTATAATTTGATTTACCGGAGCTCCTAAATGGCTAGACCAACATTGATGAAATTTTTTGTCTGTTTGAGTGGGTTCCTGGATGGTTTAGATTCACAATCGACTCGGTAGATAGCGCTGCAATAGAAGTTCTAGAAATTTTATTTTATTTCGGGCAGAACGTCTGTCGGGTCCGCTAGTTAAATGTATATAGTTACAATCAAAAAGTGTGCTATCTGTTTAATGGCATACTGTTGTGTGGTATTTACTACAAAGTGTAATGAGTTATTAATAAGCAAGTGTAACGAGAAATGATATGAGTAATGAAAACAAAATAAAAATACTGTATCCTTCATTTCAATCAATTAAACAAACATGCTTTGGCGAATATGAATGTGAACAAAACTAAGGTTCTGGTGTTTGAATGGGAAGAGGTATAGACAACAAATGGAAAATGTCTAGAACAAGTGAATGAAGTTGTGTATCTGTGAAGTGCGTTTTCGAGGGATGGAATATGTGACTAGGATGTGGAGAGACGGGTGGCGGCTGGTAATAAAGTGAACAGTGCTCTGTCCGCATTAGTAGGCAGTGTGAATATATGTAATCTGCCTAAATGCCCATCTACAATGTGGTGTTGGTGCCAGCTCTATTGTACGGTAGTGAGGCCTGGATATGCACGAAATCGAGTGAAAGTATGATAAATGCTATAGAAATGCGATCTCTTAGAAATAAGTGAGATGTCACCCTTGCGGACAGGATAGGCAATGAAGAGATACGTAGTATGACAGCGTAGCACGACAGTGTTATTGTAAAAATGAAGAAAGGATTGCTTAGATAGTTCAGGCACTTAGAAAGAATAAGTGATAAAAGACTGACGAAGAAAATCTATAGAGCAAAAGTAAGTGGTAAAAGAAGCCAAGAAAGACGAAGGCTGACTTATGACGATCAAATAGCCAGTGTTAGCAGACGGAAACGTCGCATATCCAGGCGAAAATGTGTGAAGAGAATGATGAGATTTGAGGAAGAGAAAGAGGTATGTAAGGACCGCGACGCTTGGCGCACCGTCCTGTCTGACTACCCCGTTAGGGATACAGCATGAAGATACGTATGTATGTATTTCGGCAAAAATGTGTAAGGACTGCGATAGGCATCTGAATGCGCTTTGTCATCCGTCAGATTAAATATTGCTAGATATTACTAATATAGCTATTGTTAAATATGAAATGTAACGGGAGCACTGACCATTATGAACACGTTATCTATTCTTCATCACAACTATTATGTACTTGACTATTCGACGGCTTCTCAACAACTGAACTCTTACAAGACCAAAATCAGGCTTTTATGCAGACCCACTACACGTAGAAAATCCATTCTACCCTCGTTCTTGTTACTAAAATGTTACAAAATATCACATGTGGGTAATTTATGTGATTAAAATGATTGTGGAGCTAACACTACATAATATTTCAATTGATCGTCTACAACTTTAAGAAAAAAAATATTTGGAGGAACCTGAGCGGCTAGACAAGTGTTTCATACCATTGAAACGCTTGCTGGCGTTATTGTCGTCAAAACTGACACTTGGCTACTTTTAATATGGCGTTCTTCACATGAGTTTACGCTTCGTTTGATGTATAAGAATGTTAATAATGTTTGACTGCCAATTTAACATTCGTTACGCTAGATTACGTGGTATTTGTCATTCTACGCTTCTAGCGTTTATGACATTTTTATTACGCATGCGGGATAAACAGTATCTAAACGCTTATTTAGGAATTTATCACATCAAAATGCACATTTTTGCGGTTGATAAGTAGCTATTTTCTCATTTTACAATTTTGCTTGGCACACGCAAATTCACAATTTAAAAAAAGAATGTAAAATGAATACCTTAAAAAAACACAAACGATTTTAGTACCTATTGACATCAGTGTGAAAGATAAAGAAAATCTCGATTCCGAAGTTTTAGATTAATATAATAATAAATAACAATAAAGTTATTACTATCTATAATTTTTCTTTGTACCTATAATTTGAGTGCGATAAGTAAACTTGTCGTATCAAATCTGTCGGCCGTTTGAGGACCATCAGCTATTTTCTAGTTGTTGAAGGGATGTGAGTAACTTCTATACTGATCAGATCGATTCCAGTACTTTGTGACTTCAGTGATTTACAATTGATTGACTGGCCCGTTGGTGCAGTGGCATATGCATCAGTTTTTCAAGTTAGGGTCTCGGGTTCGATCCCCGGTCAGGGCATTTAGGAAACGAACTTTTCTAAATTGGCTTGGAGTCTGGGTATTACTAAGTACTCCCCCAGAGTTTGTTGTGTGATATCCATAGTACAAGCTTATTGCTTAGTTTTTGGTCACACAATCTGTCTGGAGTATAAAAAAAAAATCATGGTGGTAACCTTGGTTTGATGCCGCAGCATCATCTGGAATCAGCAACTTATAACAGGTATCGTTTTTGGGCTCATTAGGATGGTCTCAACGTATAGCTAATAAGATAGATAGATAGTGATCAGGGTCTGACGATGGAGCAGACAACTATTGTCAAAATACGCAGAATTCGGCGAGGCAAGATCTCGTGTCACAATTTCGTCAGATCGTTCCGGAAAATATTTAAATGATTGTGGGGATAGAGCTGTGTCGATTGTAACATATTTAAAACATATGAAATTAACCTAAACTAAACATTTTAAAAACCTCCGACTCGAAACAGGCTCTAGAAAGTAAAAAAATTATACGTACATAATGGCCCTTTAAGTTCATGAGATGTGTTATAATATAAGTAGTAGTATGTAGTAGCTTATAGTAAGGGACCGCTAAGTGCGTAAATAAATTAAAAACGGGCGGTTTATTGGCCGTTTAAGTATATGATAAGTTGTAATATAAATAGTAGAGTAGTAATACATGTAAGCGTTCGTCGCGTCGGGCGATCGCTATCAATGATAAGCTAATTAAATACTGTTTTTCATATTTTGTATATTAACTTAATAATTATAACTTCACAAGCAGTACATACATATGTTAATATTTACAAACTTAAAACTACACATTATCTTAAATAATAAACTGTAACGCTATTTTTTTCGTAGATATATACTTACGGTTAATTACATACAAATTAGAATCGATCACAAATTTCATTTTATTTGTTGAGGTTAGTGTGTGACAGATGACAATTGTCTACGATGCAATGATTAATAGGTAACGCGTTCGGAAAGTTGTTCGCAATCGAGTACGTAGTACTACTTCATTTCTTCTCAGGTAAAATCAATAAATATTGCACTTTAAGTGTATATTATTTAAACCAGAACCTAATGTTGTAAACTTTTAATTATTTAGTTGTTTTCATTATAAAGTTCATTGTTACTTTCGTTAAAATCTACATTTACTTACGTTACGTTCAGGAATAACATTGAATGTTTGGAAATATCGATAGTAATAAGTATCGTGGTAATAAAGCGATAATCGATTTTCTTTTGTATAAAAATATAGTTTTGTTATAAACAATCTTCTGTTATAAACAATGTTCTGCAGCGATGGAGTGAATACTATGGAGAACTGTATGAGAGTGGCGACTCCGTCTCTGATACTGAGAGCGATTCTAATGAATTGCCACACTCAGGCCAGGGACTGGAGGATGCCATTAGTATGAAAGAGATTGTGAAAGTGATAAGAAGTTTGAAATGTGGAAAGGCTGCGGGAATTGATGAGGTGACTGCTGAGATGATCAAGTATGGTGGTCCTAGGGTCTGGGATGCCTTCTGTGCACTCTGCAACCTTTGTTGGCAGAAGGGGAGGTTCCAGAGGACTGGCGCACGGCAGTCATAGTACCTCTATATAAAGGGAAAGGTTCCTACCTAGACTGTGCGTGCTATAGGGCCATCAGCTTGGTCAGCTTAGCGAGTAAAGTCTATACTAAAGTATTGACTGAACGTATGAAAGGTGTTTCAGAAAGATATTTGTGGGAGGCGCAAGGTGGATTCAGGAATGGTAGGGGTTGTATGGATCAGATTTTCTCGCTTCGCGTTATCGTGGGAAGGTTTCTGGCTTTAGGTCAGAAAGTTTTCTGCGCTTTCGTGGATCTAGAGAAAGCATTCGATAGAGTAGTGCGGAAGAAATTGTGGAGTCTTCTGCCTGAATATGGCGTGGAGGGCTCCTTACTGCAGGCTGTGAGGTCATTATATCGAGACCACAGAGCCTGTGTAAGGATAGACGGTGACATGTCGCCCTGGTTTGAAGTCTGTTCTGGTGTCAGACAGGGCTGCGTGATGTCTGCCTGGCTATTCGTGCTGTATTTGGACAGTTGCCTCCAGAGATTGAAAGGTAATATGAGTAGTATGGGATGTGGTGACACAGTAGTAAACTGCCTATTGTACGCTGACGATGCTGTGCTAATAGCACCATCAGAAGCAGAGTTGCAGAGACTAGTCACGTGCATGAAAGAAGATTGTGAAGTAAAAGGATTGAAAATGAATGTGAACAAAACTAAGGTTCTGGTGTTTGAAAGAGAAGCGGAACAAACGAAATGTGTGATTAGTGTAAATGGAAAATGTCTAGAACAGGTGAATGAAATTGTGTACCTGGGGAGTGCGTTTTCGAGGGATGGAAGATGTGAGTTGGATGTGGAGAGACGGGTAGCAGCCGGCAACAAAGTGAACGGTGCTCTGTCCGCATTAGTGGGTAGTGTGAATATATCTAACACTGCTAAAATGGCCATCCACAATGCGGTGTTGGTGCCAACTTTGTTGTACGGCAGTGAGGCCTGGATATGCCCGAAATCGAGTGAAAGTATGATAAATGCTGTGGAGATGCGGTCTCTCAGAAATATGTGCGGTGTCACGCTTGCGGACAGGATAAGCAATGATGAGATACGCAGTATGACAGGGTTGCACAACAGTGTTATTGTAAAAATGAAGAAAGGAATGCTTAGATGGTTCGGGCACATGGAAAGAATGAGTGATGAAAGACTGACGAAGAAAATATACACAGCAAAAGTGAGTGGTAAAAGAAGCCAAGGAAGACCAAGGCTGACTTATGAAGATCAAATAGCCAGAGTGTTAGCAGACGGAAATGTCAAAAGCACTCGCATACCTAGGCGAAAATGTGTGAGGAGAATGATGAGATTTGAGAAAGCGAAAGAGGTGTGTAAGGACCGCGACTCCTGGCGCTCCGTCCTCTCTGACTACCCCGTTGGGGATACAGCGTGAAGTTATGTTATGTTATGTTATGTTGTTACAAAATAAAACAATTGTAGGTGATAATACTTTTGTTGGATATTAATATATTTTGTCCAGGTTTGCTTTCCCATTTTGACGATGAGATAAATAAATCGATGTAAAAATTTAAATACGAGTAATTCCTAATAATCGATTGTATTCGATAAGAGAGAGACGAGTGTTGATATATATCTGTTTCACAAATCAAGTAAAATGGAATGTTCGAGCAAATGGGCATTGCTTCCGTCTTGTTTTTCAGTGGCTACTTTTATCTAGATCTTTCTAATTCTATTGTGGATCTGTCAATCTGACATTTTGAGGTTGTCACTTACAAATTTTCAGACACTTCCAATTGGTCGATGTCTTTTCAGAGAGTTGCTGTCTCTTTCATATGTCGGAAACCTCAGACTGAAATCTGAGTAGTTTTCAGTTACATTAATAATGACGTTAGAGGGTACAAATTTTGTCGAGGTGTAGTATCAGTCATGGAAGGAGCCATCCACTTTTGGTGGTGGTTAAGTGGCAGACAAAAATGCCCATATAGAAATAGAATAGACATGCCTATATATTTAAGATGTTTCTAGTGTTATTAAGAAGTTGTTTTTCATATTTTTTATATATTATAAAGTCCCATGATAGACCTCATGGTAAGTAGGATGTAGAAGTTGTATTTTTCTTTGAAAAGTGTTTTCCTTGGTGCTTAGTACAGTGTATTAACCCCAGGAATTTTGTTACAGGGTTCCAAGCTAAGTTCCAGGCTAAGTGCCATGTTTAAATTCCAGGCTAAGTGCCATGTTTAAATCCCGGGCTAAGTTTCATGTGTTTAATTCTAAATATTAGTTCCATAAACACAGTGGACTAATGTTATCTTCTTAATCTCATAAACACCGTGGAATGACGGTGTATTCCACATCTAGTTGCATATTTTCTTCAAAGATACCTGATCAGTTAGTTACCTTCTCGGATCATTTGTTTGTGCATTGCAGTATGAGGTTGGATTACCTTAATACATATTTAATCTCTTTTCTTTGAGATTTATTTGTGAGTTACGAGTATAGTGGACTTCATGGAAATTCTTTGAGACCATTGGAGGGACAACTCGGCTTGCAGAAGACCTAACTTAATTGTGCAGTCACTTAGGGTTTAGTGAACACCGTGGATATTCTTATGGACCATTGGTGGGACAACTCGACTGGCTATATATATATATATACATGGTTATCTCCTTAGATGGTAATGTACAAGCATATATAAAAATTATTAACATTCAAGAGTAAATCTACATAACTAACCTTATATTTTGTTATTGTAGTTCATCTTAATGTTTTAGTTATACCAAATATTAAGAAACAGTTACACTTATTATTGGTTACAGTACTCCTTTTTGTAATTTCCAATACAGATGTAATTTGTTTGTTTTGTATGTAAAATCTCATTTAAAATTCTTCTATATATAACATTTAAGATTTCATTTAGTGAGCTCATGAGATCTATATTTAGGGATAATTATAATTCTTTAATAAATTGGTGAAGGTTGTATTAAGTGTGTATTTATTTCACAACTGAAATCGATTGTAGCAATACAGGGAAGGCGCCCTTATAAAAATTTACTCTGTATTCTTCTCTAGGGTGGCCCCAAAAGAAACCCAATATCCTGAGTAGTTCATGCCTACCAATAATAGAACATTCAAAGTTAACATCACGGTAGACGCGTTACAAAACTTCCTCAAAGTTGCCGCTTAGAAAGCTGTCATTGCTCAAGGTACCCAGCAAACTGGCAGCATTACCTCTTTGAATAGCCAAACTGATTCGTTGGCGGAAGAAGCTGCCAGCCCGGCGGTCTCCCGAAGCCTCGACCAGTCTCTTACAAATATTAGAAACCACTCGATGGGCTTCTGGGCCCCAGGGACCCAAAGTTTCCACTGCAAAGGGCGTAAATATGAAACTCTCAGAGAGAGTCGCATACTTACGCCCCTTCAAGTTCTCGGCAGTGCTGGCCGCGGCACCTGCTGACTTGGAAGTCGCCGGCACATGGGAAACAGCAAGTGTATCCACACAAGTAGCATCCCACACCAGCGATCTTCCAAGTTTCCAAGGAATGAGCGTCAAACCATCCGGTCTCCTGCCGTCGCTGCGCGCAATACCTACAGGCTCTAAGACTGCAGGAACGCCAGCGGCGACAAGAGCGTCATTCAAGTCAGCATGTCGTGACATGCGGCCCCCACTACGTAAACAGGATAAACCGTGGTGACCTAGTACATCGACGAGATCACCACAGCGGTCACCGGGGCGGACGGAACCGCTTTAGATTATTATCGTATTAAAAGAAAATCGAGGAATTAGTAGGATGACAGTAAAATAAGTAATTAACGTCCTAATACATTTTATAATCGGTAATAACGAAAATCAATAGGTACTTTTTTTTTAAACATGTTTGAAAAATACATAAAATTGCTTACATTTTGGATTGACTGTTATTGAATAATTGAATGACACAGTTACTAAAAAAGGCATTTCCAATAAGTTCTCAAATTTTAAAAATTCATTCGACAAGATTTAACACTTTTCAAACATTATATATAATCTAACATTATATTATAATTTTTAAGTTTTTACGTAACTATAAATTATGTATGACATAAAAGCAACAAAAAATTAATTATGACATAGACAAGTTTTTTTTTAATGTATCGAAATATTGACAATTATGTTATCAGCCTGCCTCGGATCAAGAACCTTGGTCCGAGGCCTCATTATATGAAATTTGTTTTTAATATTTCTTAAACAAATGAAGTTCCCTTTGATAACATAACATTTGTTTGCTTTGATGATTGGATCCACTATTAGTACCTATTTGCCGCTCACGGACCCAATATATTTGTTACATTTAGTCATCTTAGACATTATGTCTCGCGCGTTATGATTTATACACTTACTCATCTAACCTACCCAAAGATAGTAATTTCACAAGGCGGATACCGACCTGGCGCTTCGCCGGCCGCTGCCGCGGCACGCTCGCTACGCTCGCTCGGCTCGCGCGTTGTGGTTTATACGCTTACCTAACCTGACCTACCCAAAGAAAGTGTTCTCATAAGGCGGATTCAGTTTATACACTTACCTAACCTAATGTAACCTACCCAAAGAGTGTTTTCATAAGGCGGATTCCATTCTGTATTAAATTCACTAATAACGTAAAAGACATTGGCTGTAAAAGTATATAGTTCCTTTGCCTCCCAAAAATTAGACAATCATAAAAATAATGTCTATTATTAAAAAATTAATATCGAAAAAATTGTCAGTTACAAAAGTTTACGAAATTAATATCTTAAAATATTAAATCCCGTAATCTAAAACTTTAAAATCTTATATACTTGCAGTAAGTGTCGTTCCCGTTCCTCATAATAGGAAACCATGAACATTATGTGTATGCAAGTGATAAAACACGTAATAGTTGCAACTTGATATAGAAATTACAAAACTATTATCTTAAAAAATGTTATCGTGTAAAGTGATGCGTTAAATCTTAAATACGTATAATGATCGTCTTGTGCTATGAATATATCATTTTATTTAATTTTGCAAAAGAAATTTAAAAAAATTTACTAAGTGGGTATCAATCTAAACCTTAGCCCGCTTATTTGCTAAAACATTGAATAAATGAAAAGCCGTGGTAGAGGCAACCTTTTTTCGCAACACAAAACCGTAAAGAAATGTAATTTTTCCATGTCAACAAGGGTCCTCTCTCTTCATGCGTATTCTACATCAAAGTCCATTTATAATGTGGAAGGAATATATGGAGATTAAATAAAGTTACGTATACACTTGAGCTTCGAGTGCATCCTGACAGAGATAGATGGTGTACTGCTCCAACGTGTGCTGACTTGCTAAATTACATGAGCAAATTCGTAAATAATGGAAAGATTAATTTTGATTATTATATGAGCACGGAAAAACTACATACATACATAAAGGTATGCGTACTAAGTATTACAAAATTATACTTTTACTTCTATGCTCTTACTTTTCTAGAGATAAACACCCGTTACAAGTAAATACGAGTACAGTCCTATTTAATTCAATTCGCCGACAACGTAAACAAAATTCAGTGTTTCGTTTGCTAAAACAAGACATGTTATTTATGACCATATAATTTTCTCTATGATTATGACATTGTTTTTGACATAAAATACTAACCATAAAGACTGTAATAAATTTCATTTAGATATTGTCTTATTTTGAAACACCCGTTTTATTTAAAAAGACTCGCAAAGATTATTTATCTTTTTGGTAAATTGAGCTGAATTATACTTCCATATTATAGTTATGTATAATATTATACACTTAGATACTTTTCGATATCAAATTTTTGTATTCGATGATTTCAGTGATACCTTAATGGGATCAAACAAAAATAGTTACTCCTATCGAATGTAAAGTGTGGGTGGGAACGGTGCAGCGGAAAAGATACGTGAGCAGTTCTCTTTTTGGTGAAGAATAGAAAATAAATTTTTTGTTCCATAGTTAGAAAAACAAATATTTCATTCATCTCAGTATTCGTCTGTCTGTTGAGCTCATAAAACCAATAATTCAAAAATGTTTATGTCATTTTGAGTTAATTTTTTTAACGCTTTCGTAAATTCCCGTCAAAATTGTTGTCTAAATTTTTAATAATGGGTAGATTTTATCTCCAAAAGTAAAAGAAAAATTTGGACAGAATCGTGTAAGTGAGAATGAATTCATATACACAAAATAAAAATTATCAGGACCACATTTAAAAAATATTAAATAATGTTCTTTAAATAATAATTAAGCTCTAGGACAAACTTTGTTTTACAGTTGGTAGAATTTTTATCGTAAAGAGTAAGCTTTACGATAGTTTGTTTTTTAGGTTGGCAGGTGTCAACAACCTAGGACCAAGTAAAAATGGACGGAGCATATGCTCTAAAAGCGTATCCTTTAAAGTGCCTTTTTTGTTGACCTACTTTCTAGATTTTTACTAATGTGCGTGACTAGGGAAGGCCACAGTACAACGATACACAGCTGAACATGACATATATTATTTTTGTGAATACTAGTAGGCAAAACACTTAAGATTTACGGGTGTTTTCCAAATAATTATTTCATGACTCATTCATGATCATTAGCTGACACGAATTACACAGACAGTGCGAGGTTGCCATACTTACTATAGTGAACTGTTTTACTCGTGATTACGTTCAATAAAATAGAAAGAGACAGGAAAATTCGTTAGACACACGGTGGTAAGAGCGGCAACCTATTATTGGTCTATCCATTACGTTTCTTGGTCCGAGTCAAACTGACAGAACAAAACTCTAATTTTTTTGTTGACTGACGGGGCAGACGTACAAACCTGATGGAAAGTGATCGCCGCCATCCATGAACACCCGCAACGTCCGGGGAATTACGGGTGCGTTGCACGTCTTTAGTTTTAGTCAATTTTAATTTATATAGAGAAGTCTCATAAGATTTACCAAATCAGAGAAGTCAATAATAGAGTGTGGTAACATCAATGTAGACATACTGGATAGTTCGATGGAAAAAGATATGCTCATTTCGCTCTTTCTCTCATTTAACTTAGTGCATATTTTCGATGAATCGACGACCATTCCGCGGCGTGTATAGATAAAATTTTTATGAATAACTTTGAAATTCTAGAACAGACCATTGTTAGTGGTATCCGTTCAGATTATAAAGCTCAGTTAATAAAAATAGAGGACATTAAACATAAATCTGAACAAATATTTGAATTTAGCCCATTAGGAGAAAGTAAGCTAAAAAATTTTTCACATGATGTAGCCAAATTTACAAACACGGCTCTTCTGGTTGATGATCCAAACATCATGTATGAATCATTAGTGAAATATCTATCCAAAATATTTAATAAGAAGTATCCAAAGAAAAAGAAAATGGTTGTTAGTAGTAAGTTACGTTTTGCGGATTGGACGGCGAAGGGCATAAGGAAAAGTAGGAATCGGCTTCTGAGTTATATGATGAAAAATCTTGCACTGCAGATGAAAACTTTCATAACTATGTTCGCACTTATTTTAAAATATTTAAAAAAGAATCAAAACACGCGAAAGCGATCTATATCGCGAATAAAATTAGAAAGTCAAACAATACGATAAAGGCTACATGGAACACTATTAACAACGAACTTGGTAGTAAAGAAAATAGAAATAACGAAGATTTTTCAATACAAATTTGTAATAAAATTGTTACTAATAAAGTTATGGTTGCCAATGCTTTTGAAAATTATTTTTCGAATATACTTATAATAATAACTAATGGTTTAGGATCGTCTTTGCATACAGCAGAGACGTTTTTGTTCAAAAATGATTCCGTAATTTTCAAGCAATTAAATAAAAAGAAAAGTGAAGATGTATGGGGATTATCAGTTCATATAATAACTAATGTAATACGTATATTATCGCCAATTTTGGTAAAGATATTTAATTAATGTGTCGATCAAGGGATGTTTCCCAATTTAATGAAAAACAGTAAAATTATTCCATTATTTAAATCAGGTTGTATGTTAAATCCAACAAATTCTCGCCCGGTGTCAATTTTATCAGCGTTGAGTAAAATATTTAAAAAAAGTAATACTCAATCAAACGCACAGTTTAACATTCACAGAGCGTTTCACGGTCAACAGTATGGGTTCACGTAAGGGCGGTCAACAACTCATGCGGGAGCAAGCTTGATCAAGGCTGTACTTCAGGCTTGGGAGGGATGCCAGGATGCTATTGTTGTTTATTGTGATTTTACCAAAGCTTTTGATTGTGTTAGTTACGAAACTTTCATTTGCAAGCTTAAATACTATGGAATTCGTGGTAACGCTCTCGATCTTGTGGTCTCGTATTTGTCTGGCCGGGAGCAAAAAATGAGTGTGAATGGGGGTTTGTCTGTTGGTTTAAAATAAAAATGGGCGTTCCCTAAGAATCAATTTTAGGTCCTTTTCTGTTTCTAGTCTATATTAATAATCTACCATTTATGCTCAGGAACTTATGCGAAATAGTATTACTTGCTGATGACACTTCATGGTTATTTAAACTGGACAGAAAGGACTTAGATATTACATGGGTGAACAGGATCCCAACAGACATTTCGAGATGATTCGCTACCAATAATTTCTATTGAACTTGGTACCTATTTTTAATTTACGTTAATAATATATGTAACATTGAGCTTTCTGAGAAAATTACTTTGTATGCTGATGACATTTGCCTTTTTTACTTTAGCCACTCCATACATGATATTATGATAGATGCACAACGAGATTTAAATAAATTACACGAATGGTTTCAGATTAATTTATTAACCATCAATATTTCAAAAAGATCTTATATGATCTTCGCTCCTAAAAATAAGAAAATTCCTCAACATAATTTTCTCACCATTAATAACGAATCCATTCGCAAGTCAGGACAAGAAAAATACTTGGGTCTAATACTTGATACTAAATTAACATGGAAGGCTCACGTACAACTTTTACAAACGAAAATATCTTCTCTTGTTGGCATGATTCGTACTCGTAGTATGGCGATTTGTATCCCACGAAATGTAAGTCTCACCATATATAATACTTTTGTAAAACCTCACCTGGAGTATTTAATAGAAATCTGGGGCTCTGCATCAAAAACAAATATAAAATATAAAGAACTGCAAACACTGTAAAATAAAATAATAAAGACATGTAACGTAACACTATTTTGTAAGAACGGTGTTTTGAATTCGTGATTGCGAGTTAAATTTTTTATGCTAAATAAAATATGTTTTCCAAAAATAATTAATTTGTTATCCTTGAAATGTTGTCTATAACTAATTAATAACAATATTAAAACAAAATTACATTATTTACAAACATATAATATAAAAAATTGATATACAGACAGATTCTGAATTTATTAATAAAAGTTTTATATAGTGAATTCAAACAATAGACGCACGGTAACTACACCGCGATGCGTTCGTAACATTCATTCTCGAAGAGAACGAATAATATTGATTCTGCTAAAATTGTTTTTTTCACTCACCAGCGCTCACTCATCTTAAATGTTCTAAGTACAAATATTAATAGAAAAACTATTCAACTATTATAATACGAATATACCTAATATTTGTAATTTTCTCCAACGTACTATCGTTTTGGAGACAATCTTTATAAATTTATAATAGCGTAAAATTCTAAATAATACAATATAATTGTGAATCGAGTGTGATCCCGTACCGGGAACTCCGTTGGGATTGGACTCTGCCCCTTCTACTTACATCGCAAACACCAACATGTATTACCAACCAACAAGCAACAACAATCTACCTACAGCGCGGCTATACGGGTTGCAACATCCGGCCAGACCCAGACTAGGAGCACAAGGGGAGTACGGTGCCGCGAAAGGACGGTGACCGCAGTAGATCTAAACTCATCGCCAGCCTGATCCACGACCCGCTTATTTTAATTTCTAAATGATGACTAATTCTTCTTAAATAAATGTAACTAATTTTTGTCTTGACTTAATTATTTTTTTAATTGATTTTTTTTTAACTTAATTTTCTTAATATACTTATTTTGCTCCCTCAAGCTCCCCTAAGGAGTTGGAGGTGACAGACACTGTATAATTATAATTACCTTACACCTACACACGTACTTTATAAAAACATAAGACTATTTAACATAAAGTAACTGTACACGTACAACACGTGCATTCTTATTAGAAAAATACTCACGAATTTAATCAATGGTAAACGGGCATTAATGATATTCTATATCGTACGTTTCCTGCCTATTGCTACATGACTGCAGTCTTTAAAATAGGTCAAAATCTGTCTTGTGTTTGGAGAAATTACGCTTGAAATGAAATATTGTGACCAAATATGTTCTTATTGTGTTATTTACAAGCTATAGATAGGACCCAAAAGAGAAATGTACTGAATTTTCCATGAGTTATGGTAAAATCGAGACTAATAAAATAAAACCCATGGCTTTGATGAAGCTCGTAGATTTTTTCTGTCTGATGTCTGTTATGTTATCACGCCTAAACTGCCGAGCCGATTTAAATGACATTCGATGTGGAGATAGCTTGAAATTTAAGAAGGAAGTAGATTACCTAAAAAAACCAACACCTGTGTGTGACTCAGGGGTTTATTTTTACGTTTTTCGAGGTTAATTTCGTGAAAACAAAATCGTGGGCTATACCTAGTTATGTAATATATGCATATAGTAGGCATTGACTAAATTACAATAATATAATAATTACTTTGACTGAACTTAATTATTTACACCAAGTAAATCATAGAGTTGTGATCGACAATGTATTCAAACTGTGATAAATTATAATTTAATACGTGCTCGGATCTCATAAATTTACTGCATCCAACTCAAACAAAGTTGTGACTTGTGAGGCCATCAATCTCGACGATATGTCACTTACGAAAGCACGAGTCGCATCTGGGCGATGAGATGGAAAATTACCGCGCCCACTGCACATTCGAAAACTTTGGGAGTTTGCATTTTATACCATCAGATAAAAATATAACTTTGCTAGAGAGTAGCTTGCAAGTATATCTGGGTTGAGGATCACATAATGTTAAAATGACATAACTTTAAATCGTCTGGAGAAGGCTTTTACTGATTAAAGATTAATTAAAAAGTAAGGTGAAGTAAGGATTGAGATAATGAAGGAAAGGAAAGGTGTTGCGATCATGACAGTTATCAGAAATGTAATCCAAAAAGGCAACCTATAAATATTAGCTTTGTCTAATACTATCCTCGTAAAACACCGTTCTTGTAATTTCCGAGTTCAGAGAAGCCTTTTTTAGCCTACGTTTATATCCAATTGTCGACCTCCATCTCCCTCCATTTCCTTTTCTTTATCGCAACCCCTTCTCGTTCATCCCTTCTGTAATAATAAATATGTTAATAGCTGTCCAGGTCATTTCGATAAAAGCCTTATAAGTTTTTATTTTTACGTGATTTAAAAGAAGTCTGTAAAAAAATTAAAAAAAAAATTAAACTGCCTTCAAAAAAAAACACTGAAAAACACAAAATAACTATCCTTTACTAATCAAAACTCAAGTACAATAAAAATAACTTTAGAAGTACGATACACATACCTATACAATTAAATTTGTCAGTTACCGAAGTCGGTGTCAAGCCTACCAAATTTATGTACTTTCTGTTGTATTATATTTGTCGATTTGGAACCGACTTCTTTTATTGTAGAAGTTATTTTTATTGTATTTGAGTTTTTTTGGAGGCGGTTTAATTTTTATTTTTTTATATCTCCCTTCTGAGTGACCTTGGCCTAAATAAATAACTTGGGCCTACAATTAAGCTATTTCTAATTTTGGAGAGCAACGATATACAAGAGAATCAATACAAATAAAGATTATGACCAGGTCGTTTTCGTTGGTGTTATTTGGTATATCTTGAAGTCCAAGCTCCAATACCGACAAAATTTCGAAAGTACCTCGAAAGTATACTCTATCAAACAAAAAAAAATTTCGAAATCGGTCCACAGTTGAAGTTAACGGTGAACATACATAAAAAAAACACATACAAACAGATAACATAGAACCTCTTCCTTGCTTTGAAGTCCGTTAAAAAAAGTACTCGTTAAATACATAATAATTTAAAAGTAGGTTAACATAAACAAATAACCTTCCTTAAATCTTAAACCAACACAAAGAAGATAAAGTTCTTTGGTTATAATGTCGTAATTAGTTCACATGTTGTGTGACAGCGTAAATATAAGTAATTAATCTAGGAGCTGCAACTCAAAACGTCTTGTCATCATTAAAACAATGGTGACACTTTACCCTAACCAGAACATAGCACAAACGAAAATCCCCACGTTTCTCATTGTTCCCAGTCCTATTTGTCCCGCTGAGTCCAAACGGGTAATTGCAAGTCATTCGGCCAACCATTTGTTTCTGCCTTGTCACATCTGCATGGAAATAAATAATGAAATAAAATTTTGTTTAAATTTGCCGCTACTCAATTCGTCTTTGTCAACTGTGCAAAGAATGACCTTGCCGTGTGTTTTGACCTGAATGTATTTTTGTTCATAAAGTATATTATGTATTGAAAAGCGCAATTATAGATAGGAAAGCATTTGCGTTTAATGAACGATGTATAATGGTAGGGAGCCCAATAGGGGATTTTGGGATTTACTCAAGTATGGCAGATTAACATATGGGGGATTCCTTGCACCCTGTTGAGTACCTCGCGCGCCGCGCGTGTAGGGCACCCGATCATAATAGTAATAAAAGTCGATAGTTGAAATACTTGAACGCGTCAGATTAAAGTATAATGGGTTAATTAGATGCTGAAAAGTGTGCATTTCAATAATCTGACGACTTGAGCGTGACGAACGAGCGAGCGAAGTAAGGAAGTGGGAAAGTCACAATCTCGCAAAAAAAAGTCACCTCGAAATAATAAGGAATAACAGGAAAAATGTAATCTGCCGATTTCCACAAGCCGAAGTAAGAAAAATCGTCAATAACTACGAGCAATTATTGTACTAGATTAAGGATCAGGAATAAAAACACATCGCTCAAATGTCCTGCAGTTGCATTTACTTATACATTTATGTTTCTTACATTGAAATTTAGATAAAACTTTCAAAGTATTAACTACCGCATTTGTTTATAAGCCTCATCCCTTAAACATAAACTTTAATAACGGTTGCAACTTATTATATTTAAGACCTTTCATCGGAGAAAAGGTAAAAGCAATAAATTTAAAAGTCTTTATTAATAAAAAAAATTTAAAATAAGTACGAAAATGTTTATTATAAAATAAAACACAACACATTGAAAGCAATATGTGGGAATTTCATGCTTACAATATTTTAAAACTAGACACAGTTCTGGTAATTTCGAAGGGTGAGGAACAGGGGAAATATGAAAAGAATTAAGAGTAGTTTATATTATATTGCTTTTAAAACGAAGTTCCGTTCTGTGGTATTATTTGGTAAATCTTAAAACAATGTCGTAAATTTTTTTTACCGACTTTTAAAAGTCTGTAAAAACCTTTAAAAAAAGGTTTATTATAACGCTAATATTAATGCAATTTAAACTCGTAATCAGTGTATATTAATTATATGATAATTAATTTAAACATTCATAAATAACCAAATCTGTAGAAAATAATTGTCAACCGACTTTGAAAAATAGGCATTTGATTTTTGTATATTATATACACCATTTTACACATTTATACATATAATATATCCATATATTAATAGGTGAAGAGAAAACTTTGTACTCCTTTTAAGTATATTGCGTACATGGAAGAGTGTGAGATTTGGGATATTGATGTTCTGGAGGAGTGCAGAAAGCTGAAATTTATGTATGAAATGCGTTACAAATGGTACATTAAACGAAATGAAATAAAATTCTCTCGTTTACGTTCATACTGCAAATGTCGAACACACTGTGGTCGAACAGTACAGCACAGAGTAGATATTGTCACCAAAGAAATTTAAAATGTTGCAAATAAATAATTACTGACATTAACGAATGAGTTTCGAGTTGGGAATTTTTAGTGATTTGTGATTTGTGTGTAACGAATATAAAATAAATGCTTTGTTCCCTTGATATACACCTATCAAGGGAACAAAGCACTTATTCTATATTTACAGTTGTATTTCGACCACTAGGCGACCATTAGTATTAGTACGACTAAATGTGTTTCGTGACGTATTCAACAGATTTATTTAAAGCACATCAAAATAAACTAATATGTAGCAGACATGTATAAACAGCAGTAGCAAAAAATAGTGAAAAACACTGTTGTGATAATAAAATACGTACTGTTACCGCCATCTATAACTGCATATGTGGAATAGGTGCTGTCCATTCGTCGGGAAAGAAAATTCCTTATCTACCCTCATTTTCCCTGTTCCCTTAACACGTCTACACAAAAAGAAGTTCGAGTTGGACAGTCGCGCGAACCAGCAACCGTTTTGGTTCTTACGCGTATATTGTTTATCCCGCTGACGAGTGATTGTGCTCTGTTCATATATCTGCACTCATATTTGTGTGTGTTATTAAACTTTGCGATACCAACAAAATAAGGTGCCAAGTCCGTGCACGGACACAACTTAGCGCAAGGCCCTCCGGAGGGTTCCCAGTGCCCTGGACGAGAGATGCTCGAGAGACCGGCAGCCGAAGGCTAAGGTTAGTGGACGTGTTTGCCTTATTTCCTTTTTATTCCGCCGAGGACAAGCGCCTGATTGAAACATACAGTCCACTGTTCTTAAACCGCCATTTTGCTTTTAAATTATAGCACACCCGCCGCAACACGTACGGTAAAATGTAAAAGACGCTAAAAAAGACGCTACGGTAAATCAATCTTGATTAAAAATTTGTTGTACCTGGTTATTGTTATTTTATGCAGCAAAAGCACTTTATACCAGATCGCGGTAATTTTTTCAACAGTTTCAATGATTTTTTTATTTATTTGTTTATATACACACCGGCACAATTAGCGGAACAGAAAAAAAAGTGAGACTATGAGATAATAACGCATATATTTGACGAAAATGTAATTAAACACAAAATAATAAATTGATTAACATCTTTTAACAACGACTTTGAAAAGTCTTCGTTATTTTTTATTGAAAAATAAAGAAATTTGAAATAAGTGAAATTTTTAGATGATTATGAACCATCACAAAAAATAAAAAAAAGTAAGCATTAAATGATTTAACAATAAAATTAAAGCAAAATTAATAACGAGTGTTTCCCCCTCTTGCTCTGATTACGGTTTCCATTCGTCTGGGCATGCTACAGATTATGTTATCGATGATTTCTTGAGGCAACCGCTCCCACTCCTCAAGTAATGCGTTTCCAAGTTCATTCAGATTGTTGGGGGGTGGCATTCTGGATTTAACCCTTCTTTTTAGCAAGTCCTAGACATGCTCTATCGGATTCATATCGGGGGAATTTGCTGGCCACTGCATCACCGGTATACCTACGTGGCCCAGATATGCCTGTACCGATTGTGCACTATGAGCACGAGCATTATCTTGCATTAGAATAAAGTCGTCACCAATAAATGGGGCAAATGGTACAACATGTTCTTCTAAAATGTCTCTGATGTATCGATCTGCTGTCATGGTCCCTCCTGTGACTAGCACTAACTCCGTGCGAGCTCCCAAACATATCCCTCCCCAAACCATAATCGAGCCGCCACCATAAGCCACTGTGTGTTCAAAATTAGACTGTATGTGGCGTTCTCCTTTGCATCTCCATATTCGCTGTCTCCCATCGATCTGTTTTAAAAGAACTCTGCACTCATCAGTAAAGAGAACCTGCTGCCATTCGTTCAAATCCCAATGACGATGTTCTCGCGCATAGCTTAATCGGTTTACGCGGTGACGTCTCTCAAGTTTTGGGCCTTTGGCAGGTATATACGACCCTAAACCAACTTCTTCAAATCTCCTTCGAACTGTACGCTCACTTACTCGTACTCCTCGAACGTCTTCCAGTTCATTTCGAGCTTGTACAGCCGTTAATCGCGTATTCCTACGAACTCCAAGTTGTAAAAAAACTGTCATCTCGCCTCGATGTACATCTTTTTCTACCTTGACCCCTCCTCCTCACAAGAGAATTAGACGATCTGTACCGCTGGATGCTGCGATGAATCGTTGATACTGGTCGACGAAGCCTTGAGGCAATCGATCTGTAGGTATGGCCATTTCTTCTCATTTCATCAGCCCTAATGATTTCCAGTGATGTTAAGTCAGGCATAATAAAGAGCTTTTAATAAACAAAATTGCCTATAGAATAACAAATTTATAAAAAACCATTAAGTGCAATTTTTCAAAAAAATTACAATTACGTAGTTATTACTCGAACAAGTTGACAAAACGTATTGTTCGGGAAAATAAAACAAATGAATGAAAATAGTGTATGTCATCTAATTTTCTATTTTCAAATTTGACAATAAATTAAAAAAATATCATAACTGGCCAGTTCCTCAAGTAAAAGATTTTAAAATCCTGCTTTTTTTGTGTTCCGCTAATTGTGCCGGTGTGTATATGTAATGCATGCTTAATTTCCTATAAACAAATTAAAATATTACAAGGTTGTCTTTTAGAATCCATTTCTATTTAATGTAATCTAACATCAACGATTTTTTCTATAATTGATTTAATAAAGTTCATTTTGTGGCATATTATTGAACAGTAATGAACATCTTACTATAGATACCAATTTTGCACAGCGAAACGGATCACTAGGAAATCTACAAAAAAAACATACAAAAAAAATTCTACACCATTCCTTTAAATTTAAAACAATGTTTGATATAATAGCTGGCACGTTGTCTCAAATATTTTTTAAACAAACAAAATAGACAATTCATTTCTCTTTCATGTTTACTTGTCTTTTTATTATCATTTATTCAAAATAAACTTACCGAATAAAGATATTACTATGGAAATCTTGCTGTTATGGTGGTAATCGACGCAATTTTTAAAAGCGCAAGCGGTATTGTCGTTGTTAATGTTGACTATGATCGGATCATACTAATCGCAAATAAGACCACAAAATTATTTGTGTTCTTATTTGTCGGGCCGTTTTTAAAGCGTTCATTGGATATCTAATAAGGTCAATAAAGTTTAGCGCATGCAGCTGCAGTGAAGCATGCATTCTCTACTCCGCGCCTCTCTCTCCCTTTCACTCTTTCTCTATCCCTCATTGTCTCGCACTGTCCTTACACTATACTCCAATTCCTAATTCAAAAAAAATAATTTCCCTCAGCCATCACGCCATCACAGCCCCTTTGCTCAAAGAGAATGTAAAATTACGACATAATAAAGAGTCGGAACTTCCATAGAGCTTCCAAATGTAAAAAAAAGATACCCAAAATCAAGATCAAAACAACAAAAGAATCTGACGACTTTAAAACAACCAGCTTTAAATCTATCGATAACGATTTTAATTAGCACGACGTGCAGTACTAGGAATTGGTAAAAACGAATTAAAAAATTTTTAAATTTTTTTCCAACCGTCAGATTAGGAAAATCTCTCCAAATAATCGTCAGATTATAAATCAGCACGTCCAGGACTCAAACTGAATCGTCAGTATGAAAATCTGACGCACTCGAGTATTTCAAAATGGCGATTTTTGCATTTTCGAAAAGCCGCCACGAGCTTGCGTCACATCCGAATCGTCAGTCTTTTGAATGGTAGCTTCGTTCGGGTTCACTTAACATCCCCTTTGAATATCTGACGTGCTCGAGGAAATTTTTTTTTCCCATTTTTAACCCTTCAGTACGGCCGCCCCCACTATGCAAACCGACAGATTAAGATACCTCCGTCATCGGAGACACGTGGGGCATATACACTATTAATATCTGACGCGCTGGAGTATTTCCATGTGACGTGTGTTTTTTTTTTCATTTTTGAAAGCCTGTTGACGCTCGCCCCTTCGGGTATACATCATGTAGCCTTTTTTCTTACTATTATCTAATCTCTAAAATCCAATAGGTCCTCACGACGCTCGAGTAAATCCCCATTTAGCGTTGTGGCCTCCCCTACTATAGCGTTTGTGCAGGAATCCGTACAACTGGAAATGATATGAAATTTCCGCATTCCTTCTCCATATAAACTTTAACTATGCCAAATCTCACAATTCTCTGTGCAATACATAACAGGGATACAAAACTTTTTTTCGCGTATTAATATTGGGTCCTTACATATGAAATTAGCGTTTTGTCGTACTGACCACTTTAAACTGAAATATCTCCTCTTTGGTTAAGAATTCCAAATTCTAATTTATAAATTCATTTAGCTGGTACATTTGAGTTTTGAGTCATTCATTTGTTTTTTCCTCATTATTTTTTTCTTTGGCGTCGCTTATTACCGCACAATGGAAAACATGAAATATCGGTATATTTACGAGTATGAGTTCTACCTTGGCACCAGTGCTGCAGAAACAGCTCGAAGGATTAATGATGTGTACGGCGCTGGTGTCGCAAAAGAAAGCACGGTACGTTTTTGATTTCAACGTTTTCGTTCTGGAAATTTCGACCTTCAGAACCAACCCCGTGGACGGCCGGAGACCAAAGTGGAAAATGAAGAATTAAAGGCTATTGTGGAAGCGGATCCATCACAAAGGACTTCAGAGATAGCTGCAGGCTTCGGGGTAAGTGACAAAACTGTATTAATCCACTTGAAGCAAATCGGGAAAGTAAAAAAACTTGAACGATGGGTACCTCATGAATTGAGTGAATCGAACTTGCAAACATGCGTCGACTGCTGTGTTACTTTGCTCAACCGACACAATAATGAAGGGATTTTAAATCGAATCATTACTTGTGATGAAAAGTGGATACTGTACGATAATCGGAAGCGCTCGTCGCAATGGCTGAACCCTGGAGACCCAGCCAAATCCTGCCCTAAACGAAAATTTACTCAGAAAAAGTTACTTGTGAGTGTTTGGTGGACTAGTGCCGGTGTCGTTCACTACAGCTTTCTAAAATCTGGCCAAACGATTACGGTAGATATCTATTGTCAGCAACTGCAAACCATGAAGGAAGAACTAGCTGCTAAACAACCGAGATTGGTCAATCGCTCTAGGCCACTGCTACTTCACGACAACGCAAGACCACACACTGCACAACAAACAACCACCAAGTTAGATGAGCTACAATTGGAATGTCTGCGACATCCACCGTACTCCCCGGACCTTGCTCCAACAGATTACCATTTTTTCCGGAATTTGGACAACTTCTTACAAGGAAAAAAATTCAACTCCGATGCGGCAGTTTAAACCGCCTTCAAAGAGTTTATTGATTCTCGCCCCTATGGTTTTTGTAGTAAAGGGATCAATGAACTACCTATGAGATGGCAAAAGTGCATAGATAACAACGGTGCATACTTTGATTAATTAAATATATCTTATAAAAAAAAAATTGACTTTATATTCCTTCCGTACAAAACGCCAATTTCATATGTAAGGACCCAATATTTTATTCAGATATAGTGTTCTGAATGTACTCGTGGCGTCTTCAGTGGTAAAAATTGTTCCATTGTCTCCTAATAGAAATTGTTTCCATTGAGAGCTGTTAATTTTGAAATTATAACTTACGAGGACAGATCCAGCATTTGGGTAGTACTTAGGTATAATAGTAAGCGTTTTGGTCGTAGGCAATTTGTTGTACATACGTTATATATTTCAATATAAGATTAAAACACATCCATTTGAAGCGCGTAATCGTGACACATTAGCTCGAATATGCCCTAGTTTTCTTCTTCATAGCAATTTGAACCCTGTGGTACATTATTAAGCTACATTATCTCTCTGGTACTTTCACTAGATAGGATATTGTTCCATAGAGAGCTCAAACGACATTGATAGATAGAAATCCCGCTAGTCGCTTGTCGAGACTAAAGTATGACAGTTTTTTCGTCAACTTCTCTATGTAAAAGCATGTTTCTCTGAGAAATTGTGATATTGTTGATAAACGAGCGGTTTATTAAAGGTTTGTTGTCTTTAGTATCCACGAATATTCCCTTTGATGTCCATTTCCATGAATATTAAACTGGAATACGACAGCGACAAATACAAAAGTTATAGCTGAAATGATTATATTTCAAAGTTTAGGGAAATGGATAATCGTTATTTCTCGTTTTCAATCATTTATTAGTAAATACTTATGCATACTACAAAATATGTACACACAATATGAAACGCAAATTAAATAAAATCTCATGAATGAATATAGTTTTGGGGTCTTAAATTTAGCGAAATTAGGTCGTAATTTAAAATTAGCCTCGTAATTTAATTCAAAATAAACATACCAACTGCAATAATTTTCTAAACGCAACCTGTATTTGTATTTGTCGCTTCTTTTCCTTAAAAAAAATTGTAAGCAAATGCGAGAATTTCTAGAGATCTATTAGAAATGTAAACATACACAATTTATTATTGATTTTATTTCGTTTCGTTTTATTTTATTTTATTTATTTTGGATTTATTTTAGTACATACAAATCTTCACGCTGTACCCCTAACGGGGTAGTAGCGCCAAGCGTCGTGGTTCTTACATTTTTCTTTCGCTTCCACAAATCATTTTACTTATTTTAGTAATTTCCTTAAAATTTATATAATTCTAGTTTTTGAAACGTACATAATAATAAATTATTCTTTACTAATCAAAATTGAAGTACAAAAATAACTTTATAAACAAGATAGGACTAACAAGACATGTAATTAAATTTGACAGTTACTGACATCGTTGTCCAGCCTACCAAACTAGTAAACTTTCATATTGATTTGGCACTTACTACAATAACAGTCAAATATAATTTTAAAAGTATTTGTATCGTATTTATGAATAAACTTTTATTCTTGAATTTTGAGCAGTCATGGATTATCAATAATATGTTTTGATTAGCCATGAATTTTTTTATTTTCAGTCATTTTCAATGTTCATATTTTAAAGTAGGTTTAATTAATTTTTTTTGTCGCTTTTGAATGAGCTTAAGGAAATATCAAGTGTAGATATATAACTAACTTTTCTCCGTTAAATAAAAAACAGAAGATTAAATAAAAAGATTATTAAAATATATAAACCGTTCAGGTCTTTTAATTAACCGACTTCAAAAAAAGGAGGATGTTCTCAATTCTTCTGTATGTTGTCTTTTTTTTTGTATATTTGTTACCTCATAACTCCGTCATTTATGAACCGATTTCGATAATTCTTTTTTCGTTTGATAGGTAATACTTCAGAAGTAGTTCCATTTAAGTTTCACCGATATTGGAGTTTAGATTTCGAAGATACACTAAATGACGCGACCTGGTTATAACCTGTATTTATATTGATGATTCTCTTGTACATCGTTGCGCTTCGGAATTAGAAAGAAGTTAATTGGAGACCTGCCCTAGATATTTATTTAGGTCAAGATCACTCAAAAGGGAGAAATAAAAATTTTTTATTTAAAAAAATTAAACCGCCTTCAAAAAAAACACTGAAAAGTACAAAATAACTATCCTTTAAAAAATAACTCAAATACAATTTAGATTTAACTTTATAAATACAATACACATATCTACATAATTAAATTTGACAGTTATTGAAGTCGGTGCCAACTCAATGTGCAACAACAGCAAGTCTATTAATTTGGTAGGCTTGGCACCGACTTCAGTAACTGTCAAATTTAATTATATAGATATGTGTATCGTATTTATAAAGTTAAGTTTAAATTGTACTTAAGTTTTGATTAGTATAGGCTAGTTATTTTGTACTTTTCAGTGTTTTTTTTTGAAGGTGGTTTAATTTTTTTTAATAAAAATTTTTTAGTAATACTCCATCATCAATCTAAATTAAATTTTTCTGGTACCACCCTGGACATGTACCCATTCAAATAAAAAAAGAGTCATAGAAAACAGACTACTCTGAATAATATTTTTTCATCATAATCAACGATCTAGGTATATGGTCCTTCAAACCGGATGTAAGATTTTCGCATTTGGAAACAAAAGTAAAGTACAAATCTCTTATCTGGCTTTTCATGTAATTTCGAACTGTAATATGAACATAAATCGACTGCAAAAAAACCGGAATGTTGAAAGGAGCCGATACCCAACTTTTCAGATATCGTCGAGGTCGATTGATGCGGAATCTTCAACGGCACTTGATATTTCGAGTACTCTTAGAATTTATTCAATGGGTTTTATCTTCATTTGAAGACATTCATGCAGAATTAAAAATGAATTCATTAAAATTGTTGGAAAAAATGAAGGAAAATAAGTCTTATTTCAAAGTATAGAAGTCACGTCTGCGGTTTAGTCTGCGTTAAGTGTATAATAATATTATAATTTGACTACAGTGCCACATTTCAGAATCTAGTTCAGCTATAAATCATCGTCCCAACGAAACAAAAAAATATATCATGATATGAGTGACCTCAGTCGGTCAAGTCATTCACACGTTACACGATAACTTACAGAGGCACCTACGACTATATAACATATTAGCTAATGCCCGCGACTTTGACTGCTTCGAATTAAAAATGTAGCCTTTGTCTATGAACAAAATCTCGTTTTTCACATTTGGTTAAACGTATGAAGACTGTGAGTGTTGTGTGTAGGTATCCTGAAAACTATTTACAAATATCGGGGATAGATGATAAAACTTCAACCTCGGACATGGAGTGAAACTTACTGCGATGGTTTGCTTGAGACCACGGCTGATGCAACTCGGTCGAAACATCAAGCTAAAATAAAAGTTAATCGCGTTAATAACCCGTTTTAAATATTCTGAACACAGATACTTAAGGTGCGAGGGTGGATTATGCGGGTTCTTTACCTGCTTAAACTTCTACAGTAGTCGCCTTCGGCGCATTGTCAAGAGGCTTTACGATCTCTCATGATTGGATATCTCTCGCGTTGTACTGTAACACTATGAGGGTATGGGCCAGTAACAAAGTTCCTCCCGCAGCATTCGTCCTCGGGTGCGGATTTACGACCGAAGAAAGCATCCGATCTGCCGCTACTCCAAAGGCCTCTTTTTCGCCTCTTATGACAAGCGGGGGCCTTATTCTCTGGCCCGGGCTACTAAGCAGACGCGTAACAGATCTGCCTGAATCAGTGATTTAAAAATAATTTTATAATATTTCCATGTTATAGTAAATGTCTAGAGATAAGCCCTGTGGACTGTTGCGGTGGCCTTGTGCTATTGGTATAGTCCAGGGATCTGATACAATTGTAGCTTATTCCATTACTATCCCTACTTTATTGCTATATTATTTTTTGTAAATGAATCTGTATATCCACTGACATTTTCATTATATTAAACCTTAAACTCACTTTGACATTCAGAGTAATAGGCCCTTGAAAAGTTTTTGATTCTAAAATACATAAATAATAAACGAATACTCCAGACAACAATACTATTATTTCACCAATAAACAAACTGGTGGAATTCCTAATAAAACTTAAACACCAAGCCAATTTAGTTAACTTTCTGACCAGGAATTAAATCCGAAACCTAGGTTTGGAAGGATCTATCTTACCGACGTGTTATGTTTGAGTGAAACCGAGTGAAAGGGCAGTGAACTTGCCGACTTGCCTGGAGGAGCCATCGCTTTATGGTCAGGGGTACCACAAGAAGAAAGGAGATGCCAAGAGGTAGGCGTCTTACTGTCCTCTCGTTTGGTTAATTATGTAACTGAGTGTAAGTGTGTAAACCCGAGTCTACTCTGGGTGCGTCTCAAGACAGGGTTGATGAGGATTTTTGTTTTGGTGGTGTATGCCCCAGTGTCCTCTGTCGGTTTGGGCGAGCTAGAGCAGTTTTGAGAGAATGTTAGGGAAGTTCTGGAGACGGTTGAAGAGAATGAGTGAATTATAGTGTGTGGAGATATGAATGGGTGGGTCGGGACAGCTCGAACAGGATTTGAATCTGTCCTAGGTAAGTATGGAGATAAGAGAGTAAACGACACTGGTAGGATTGTGTCAGGACTGTGTATGGAAGCCTTATTTAAGCACAAAAGGATTCATTAGTACACATGAGAAAGGATGGATGAAAGAAGTATGATTGATTTATTCCTGGTGGAGAGCCGGCTCAAAAAACAGGTTATGGACACCAGAGCGCACAGAAGAGCCGATCTAGGAACGGACCACTTTCTATGTCCACTTTCACTTCACCTTTCTCTTTCACCACTTTCTATTTCTATGTAAAGTCTATGCCAAGGTATTAAATGAACGTATGAAAGGCATTTCTGAAAGACATTTGTGAGAGGCACAAGGCGGTTTTTGGAACGGTAGAGGTTGTATGGATCACATTTTCTCGCTACGCGGTATCGTGGGGTAGTATCTGGCTAGAGGACGAAAAGTTTTAGCCGGCAATAAAGTGAACGGTGCTCTCGCATTACTAAGCAGTGTGAATATATCTAACTCATCCAAAATGACCATACACAAAGCGGTGTAGTGCCAACTTTATTGTACTGTTGTGAAGCCTGGATATGCCTGAAATCGAGTGAAAGTAAGATAAATGCAGTAGGAATGCGATCTCTTAGAAATATGTGCGGTGTTACCCTTGCGGACAAAATAAGCAATAACAGATACGCAGTATGACAGGGTTGCGCGACAGTGTTATTTTAAAAATGAAGAAAGGAAAGCAAAGATGGTTTGGGCACATAGAAAGAATGAGTGATGAAAGATTAAGTAAGTGATAAAAGAAGACAAGGAAGACCAAAGCTGACTTATGACGACTTATGACGATGAGTGTTAGCCGACGGAAATGTCAAAAGCACTCGCATACCTAGGCGAAACTATGTGAGGACAATGATGAGATTTGAGGAAGCGAAAGAAGTATGTAAGGACCGCGACACTTGGCGCTCCGTCCTCTCGGACTACCCCGTTAGGGATACAGCGTGAAAATATGTATGTATATATGTAGGTTACACACTCATTTTAAAAGGTACAGAAGGAAGACAAATATAATATGTGCTGCCTACTACTAATGTACAATAACACGATGTCGAGTAGTTTCAGCTGAATCCCACTCACATCACTAATTCTGACCAAATACTTTTCCCCCACATTCCACATCTCAAAATTCATTTAGCTCTGTCCTTACTGTACTTTACATCAATAACTAATATTTGAAAACTCATATCGAGAGGATGTTGAGATTAACAACAGGAATAACACAAAATAATGAAATAAGAAGTATGTAAGGACCGCGGCGCTTTGTGCTCCGTCCTCCCTGACTACCCCGTAAGGTAGGTCTTCACAGCGTGAAGACACGTATGTATGTATTAGGAAAAACTAAAAAATGTACATACGGTATGTTTCAAAGTATATCTTTTAAATAAACATTGTTATTTTGCCCTAGGCTTCCATCTATCCGTCAAACATAGCTAAAAAAATGTTACGAACTGCAATTTTGAAAAAACGCTTGCTAAACGGCTCAGCAGTATGGTAGTTTTTCTTAATATACTTCTCTGTCAAGAAAGTACCGGGAAAAGGTTAATAATACACGAAATGTTAGTTATTCATCCAAATTTATTTTATCACCTTCAAAGTATGCTCCTTCAGAAATAATACACTTACGCCAACGAATAATCCAATCATCAAAGCATTTTTTAAACGCTTTTTCCGGAATTGAGTTCAGTGCTCGCCGCGAATTCTCCTTTATGTCTTCTACCGAATGAAAACGGATGCACGAAGTGGTAATTTGAGTTTAGGAAATAGAAAGAAGTGGGCTGGAGCTATATCTGGTGAATAAGGTGGTTGCTCGATGATATTTGTTGCATTTTTGGTCAAAAATTCGTTCACAATGATGGTCTTGTGCGAAGGCCATTATTGTGGTGCAAAATCCAAGAATTTTCTTTCCACAAATCTGGCCTTTTTCGTCGAATTTGCTCCGCATAACGCCGCATAACGCCCAAATAATATTCTTTATTTACCGTTTGACCTTCCAACAAGAATTCCGAGTGCACAACACCGCGATAGTTAAAGAAAACAGTCAACATGACTTTGACTTTTGATCGACTTTGGTGTGGTTTTTTCAGTTTCGGTTCAGTTGGAAGGCGCCACTCCGAAGCTTGTTGACTAGTTGCATGGCAAACTCAAACCCACGTCTCGTCACCAGTAACAGTGCGTTTCATGAATGTTGCATCGGAATTGACTCGTTCGAGCATGTCCTCAGCGGCTCTTATGCGATTGAGTTTTTAGAGAAAATTCAGGTCTTTTGGGACTAGCCGAGCGGCAACATGTTTCATAGCCAAGTGATTATTTAAAATGGCACGGATCGACTCGTGAGACACAGAAAGTTCGGCGGCTATCTCTCTCAAACTTGAATGAGGATTTTCAGTCACTATTTCCTTCACTTTTGCGATGTTAACTTCAGTTGCAGGCGTTGATGGCTTACCAGAGCCAGGCAAATCTTCCATCACATCTCGACCGCTTTTGAACGCTTTGTACCGCTCATAAACACGTGTTTTTGATAAAATCGATTCACCGTAAGCGTTCTGTAACATTTTCAGTGATTCCGAACACGAAATTCCATTGGCGATGCAAAATTTAAGACAAACTCTTTGTTCGATGGTTTTGTTCATTATGAAATTCGCGATATACACTAGAATGATATAACTAAAAACAGCACTGTATTTAATCTAAATAACAGATGCAACTCAAACTCCGCGCCAAAATGGAAAACAGTTGTGTCAATCTAACAACAACAAAAAAAACAAAAAATTGAATTTGGAACCATAAACAAATCATCCATTCCCGATACTTTCTTGACTGAATGTAGATATTTCCAGAACACAAAACCTAGCACTAATCATCGCGCTGACGGTAGAGCTGTTATACTCATTTTACTTTACTCATTTTACTTAATTATTCCATAAAGATTCGCTGTAGTACTTATCTATTAAAAAAAAGGAGTTACTCAGTTAGGCCAAGTTTAAGGAGTAAGGGTGATAGTGATAAATTATATTGGCAACCCTTCAGAGCGGGAGCAGTCGTGAGAACGCAACGCAACGAACGTGAAACTTCGCAAGGATATCATAATGCTATAAACCTGACGACTAAAATAAATACTCCAGACTTACACCAATTGTGTGACCACAAATTAAGTTGTAGCTTGTATTCTGGGTATCATTATTATCATCACGGAGTGAGAGAGTACCCGTAAGACCTAGACTTCTAGACAATGTAGAAAACTCATTTCCTGCATTTTCTCTTAAAAATTACCGCGGACCGTCGATTTAGGAGGTAGATGCATTAATAACCGTGCCAATTACGTTCTATTATGTTATTATATTGGGGCTTTTTAATTGTCGGTGCTCCGAATGACCTCCGCAGTAGCAATTTGTCAGTGTCATCCGTTTTCTTTCAACAACAGAGGTGAATAAATGTATGGGACTATGTCCTTGGCGTATAAAATGCGGAAATATTTACGTCTTATAACGTTCTTAGGGAATTCTACCAAATCGCTTTTTTCCTAAAACTGTATTTCTTTCTTTATTAAGCAGTAACATTTATAAATACGTGTATATGCACGCACACATATACACACAGGCACTGTGTGCCTTAAGGTTTATATATGTACACAGATTTTTTATTTATTTTACGGTGAACGCAAGTCCAACAAATCTAAAATCTTTATTGACATAAACCAGTACACGCGTATCTTAACGTTAATATTTACAAACTTAAAGCTAAAAATTATCTTAAATAATAGACTTCTATTTATTTATTTTATTGTTTATTTAATTTGTAGCACACGAACAAAATTACTTATAAACAAATTTGGATGCAGTAATCTACAAAATCTAAGAGATCTCTACCAGCACACCTCGTTAAAAAAGAAAATGTATGAGAGTATTTAGTGTGTTTATTAAAAAAAATTACATATATATGTATATTGTACATACATATATCTACATATATAGTACATAGGATACATCTTAAAAATATATAACATATGTATATGTATATACGCATTCACACATATATACATATCTTCACGCTGTAACGGGGTAGTCAGAGAGAACCGAGCGCCAAGCGTCGCTCATCAGCTCATCATTCTCCTCACACATAATATATAATAATACAGGATATGTCTATATATGTATACATATATGTATATAGTATATATATATATATGTATATATATACAGGTCAATTTAAAAATACTAAAAACCTCTTAGTATTTTGTACTCAACGTTATCCCCAATAACTTTTGTTCCACGACTTTTAAAAATGTATATGTTTTTTCTTTCATACAAAAATAAAAATATGTTAAATATTTCTGAAAATGACACTTGCTCTACCGCTAAAGTGGCACACGCACAGCGGGCCGCGGGGGGGCAACGCGGCACTGAGGTGGAAAAACGTACACAGAGTAATTACGTTTTAGAAAGTACAACAAAACTTAACAAATATGTTACGACGAACTATTGTTAATTTAATTCGACGATCTCGATGGCGCAGTAGTTTAGTTGTTGTATGTAATAGCCGAAGGCTCCAGGTTCGATTTCCGGTCGAGTCAATTTAGGAAACAAACTTTTCTAGATTGTCTCGGGTCTGGGTGTACTGGAAGACGCCTCTGGTAGTTATTGTCTCGTTCTCGTAGTACAGTTTGAAGCCAGATGATTGGTGTGTATTGTATTGTGCATTTGTTATTATTATTACTGTTATAATTTTGATACGGAATATTTAATAAGTCACTACACGAAAATATCTTTAAATATCTTACATGAACAAAAATATTGACTGATCGATTCATCAACGCATCGCCTCGCTGAAACGCTAAAGCTAAAATATCAAAATTTGGATAGCAGTTTTCTTCCTTAGCGTACAGACTCGATAAGTCTGGAATTTTTCAGTGTCATTTTCATAAGCGAGTAAAACACGTTATCAAAGTTTTTGTAGATAAAGTCGTCCGTAAAAGTTAGATTACATTTTGAAGAATGAGCAATACGCAGACGATATTAATTAAACATCCTGAGCTACAGCTACAGCTATCCCAACATCCTTGAGGACAGGATAAACAATGAAGTAATACGTAGTATAACAGGGTTGCACGACAGTGTTATTGTGAAAATGAAGAAAGGAATGCTTAAATGGTTGGGCACATATAAAGAATGAGTGATTAAAGACTGACGAAGAAAACCTACAGCGCGAAAGCAAGTGGTAAAAGAAGCCAAGGAAGACCAAGGCTGATTTACCAAGATCAAATATCCAGAATGTTAGCTAAAGAAAATGTGAAATGCAGTCGTATACCTAGGCGGAAATGTGTGAGGAGAATGATGAGATTTAAGGAAGGGAAAGAAGTATGTAAGGACCGCGAAGCTTGGCGCACCCTCCTACCTGACTATCCTGTTAGGGATACTTATGTATGTATATATGATAAAACGTATGTATGTAATGAAATGTTATATGATATATGTACGATATCGATTTCAATAACAACATGTTTTCTTGTAAATATATTACGTATGTATTATACCTTATAATTATAAACACATTTTGATTTACATCACGTAAATATTTACTTAAAGGATAATTAAGTAAATATTTACCTTTAGGCCTATATGTTTATAATCGAAACGTTGATGCCAGGATCGATCGTAACATGATCAGTAATCATGTCATGACCATGGTCGATCTGATCATTTATTTATTAGACTACGTTATTTATAATTTTCGTTATTTATAATGTCGAAAAAGTATAAAAATCTGATTTCTTCGACATACATACATACATATTTTCACGCTGTATCTCCAACAGGGTAGTCAGAAAGGACGGAGCGCCAAGCGTCGCGGTCCTTAGATATTTCTTTCACTTCCTCAAATCTCATCATTCTTCTCACACGTTTTCGCCTAGGTATGCGAGTGCTTTTGACATTTCCGTCGGCTAACACTCTGGCTATTGGATCTTCATAAGTTTGCATTCTTTTTTCATTTTCACAATAACACTGTCGTGCAACCCTGTCATACTACGTATCTCTTTATTGCTTATCCTGTCTGCAAAGGTGACACCGCATATATTTCTAAGAGAAAAGAGCGAAAGTATGAGAAATTCAGTAGAAATGCACTTCTACTGAATTTCTCATACTTTCACTCGGTTTCTGGCATATCCAGGCCTCACTACCGTACAATAAAGTTGGAACCAACAGAGCATTGTAGATGGCCATTTTGGCTATGTTAAATATATTCACGCTGCCTACTAATGCGGACAGAGCACCTTTCACTTTATTGCCAACTGCTACCCGTCTTTCCACATCTAACTCGCATCTTTCATTCCTCGAAAACGCACTCCCCAGATACACAATTTTATTCACTTGTTTTCGACATTTTACATGTACTCAAATCTCAGATTTCGACTGTACCGCTTCTCTCTCGAACACCAGAACCTTGGTTTTATCCACATACATATTTAATCCTTTCACTTCACATTATTCTTTCATGCACGAGATTAATGTTCTGCTTCTAATGGTGCTATAAGCACAGTATCGTCAGCGTACAATAGGCAGTTAACCACTGTATCATCACATATCATACCACTTAAACTACCTTTCAATATATGGATGCAACTGTCCAAATACAGCACTAAAAGCCAGGCAGACCTCACGCAGCCCTGTCTGACACCTGTCTTCGAGTGTCTGGAGTCTTCGAACCAGGGCGACATGTCACCGTCTATCCTTACACAGGCCCAAATAAAAATTCTCGTCAATCCCATATGGAGCCGCACCCAGAGCAGTCTGGGATTTACACATTTATACTTAGACATACAATTAACCAAACGAGAGGACGGTAGTTTTACTGTCCTCTCTCTTGGCAACCTTTGGCAACCTTAAAATCTGTCGCGTAATTTCCATAACCTACCCCTTGCAAGATTACGCAACAAGCTTTAAAATCACACAAGAACATGAACGTGCTGTTTATAGATAGTACGTGTCTATTTAGGATTATTTTGCTGATGACACGTCTGTAAAAAAAATATTTTAAAATGTTGCCAACAAATAATTACTGACAGATTGAATTTATGGACTTTACATCACATTAGTCTTTAGTCACATTATTTATTGACTTCGAGAAATAAAGTAGATTTGACGTTCAAAAATACCTTGCAATTTGGTTTACTTGAATAAATTGATTTGACTTTGACTTTGAGTTTGAGCTGGGAATTTGGATTTGTTGTAATTTATGAGCTGTAAGGAGTTTTGAGTCTATGGAGTGTATGCCAAGGAAATAGCGTATATTTTGTATTTCTGGTCAAATTTTGACCAATGGGCGACCACTATATTTTTTACATACATACATACGCGCTGTATCCCAAACGGGGTAGTCGGAGAAGACGGAACGTAAAGTTGTCCTTACATACTTCTTTCGCTTCCACAAATCTTTACTTTTTTATATGAAAAATCCATATTTTCTGTATCACGTTTTCGCATCATGTGTTATATATATTTTTGGAATAGATTTCTTAAGCTCTTGAACTCAATAGCCATAACGATGATAAATACGATACATTTATTTTTAGTACCTACTTGACTTTGTTGTATAACAGAGACCATGTTAAAATTTTGAATAACAAAGTAGTCTATATCACGGACATCACAAACGAATATAATTTAAATACGTTGAAATCTGTTAAGTGGTTTCAGTTTTCTGAGTGAATAGATGAACAAACATACATAGTTACTCAGTTAAGTCGGGTATAAAAAGGAATATTTTTTGAGTTATGATTGTAATCTACTTTGGTAAAACCTTCGCTAAATATATTTTTTCAATTTCCTATAAGAAGTTTGTATAAAGACGGAATCTGGTGATTGTGAATAGTATTTGATTTTGGGCCATCTTGTATTCCGAAGTACAAAGCTACCTAAAATAAATTGCTTACCGACGATCAATTCTGAAGGAACGAGAAAAGAGAAAAATACCTACTTGTAGAAGTCGCATAAAAGTGGAATCTAATTTTACGAGGGATACATTTTTTCGCACTTTCTTACAGATGAAAACGACTTTACATATGCTCGCAAGTTATCGTGACGTAGCCTACTTTTGAATAAAATATATTGCATTTGAAATCGCCTTTGAAAAAACAAATTGGTCATTAATAATACTTACGCCTTTATTTTTGTTTAACAATATAAGTTTTTTTAGATTGTTTCAATTAATCAAATTTTATTTCGTGTTTTACATATTAAATAATAATATCTTTAGACAATATGTCTATGAATTACACCAATTATAATAATAATAATTTACATTTACACAGCGCTATCTAGTCCCAAAGTAAAGTATTAGAAAACTGATATACTACTTATATGTTTTTCTTTTGTAAATAAATACATATCATACCCCGAGTCTGGGTGTTTACCCAGACTCGGGGCGGGAATCGAACCCGCAACCTCCGTTTACTTTCCGACGCGCTTAGCCGTTGCGCACGGAGGTCGTCTATCAACCAACGTCTACCAATTATATCCTTAAATTAAATATTTTACTACTGTGGGTGTTATTATTGAACAGTAGCAGTACTGAGTAACAGCCAGGTTACCAGTTCATTTAAAATGTTCGTTTCTTCAATTGACTTACTCGTATATAAAATATAGAATTAAGTAAAGGTATACGAAAATCGTAATATATTCGTTATGTGCAAAATGCAGCATGTATGTTGTGACGTAAAATGCAATGCATTTTTTTGTATTTTACAAAGAAAAAATAAAAGTTACATAACTAAAATCCATTTACGTATCATATTTAATAAAAACCTGCAAACAACAGAAAATAACTGTATTTTTTGAATTCATTGCAGGAGTCGATGATCGAGATGTACTTATTTGTGCTTATGGATTATTCAACATATTTCAACATGTTTGCAAGTTATAACGATAACGCGTTTATAACACTGAGAATACCAAGAAATTAAACTTGACGTAACGGTGAGAGAATTTTAAAAACGATTTTTCTTTAGCATCTTTTCATACATAAATTTATATGGTTACGTTGTCGCGCCGTTCGAGTATAAATATAAATTATATATTCGAGTAAAAGTATAAATTGCCAGTCTTTGCTCTAAATAAAAACATTACGGGATCCCTAGGCAACTATAAACTCAAACCGTTATTAACGCTCCCGCATTACGAGTTTTTTTCCGTGCTCGACGCCTCGTTTTGGCCACAATTGTTGCCAGACGCATTTCGTACAATATAGATTGTGTTACGTTATGTATTTAATAATAATAATTCTTTATTCGTAAGAAATGTGGTATATAAACGCAGGTGGTACAAAGGTTATAAGTAACATACCTACATTTCGCTAACAAGTTAGCATACAAATGTTAACTCAATATTATGGGTCATTAGCAATAGAAAAAGTACACAAGCATTTAAAAAATCAACATACACACATATCTAACCAAGTAATTATTTAAATACAAAATAATCATGACAATATAATTAAAAATGGATTTAAAAAAAAAAGACGTGCATATTGAATTGTCATAGTAACATAATTGAGAATGTCATTAATTAAATAACTCAGTTATACTGTAAAAATTTTTTGCCTTTAACCATTTTTTTAAAGATTTTGTAAATGGCGCATACGGTAACCTTATCACATCCACAGGCAGCGCATTAAAGATCCTTACACACATAGCGTAAGGACCTCTCTGCCACAGACTTGTTTTGGGAACTCTATCCAAAACCAATCTGTTCGGATTCCTACTATTACGCAGATATATTTCAAAAGCTTTCTTGAACAGATAAGTATATTTTTTGACGAAACAGGCAACTTCAAAAATATACATGCATGGAAGCGGCAAAATACCTAACCTTTCAAATAGTGGTCGGCATGATTCCCAAGGAGGTACACCACACATAGCCCGTAAACATTTTTTTGAGCAATGAACGCTCTGTTTAAATCGCGTGAGTTTCCCCACAACAAAAGACCATATTTGAGATTCGATGCTACGTATCCATAGTATGCCGCTAATATGGTTTCTTGACTTGCTGTTTTTCTTAGTCTACTAAGTACATAAATAAATTTATTAATTTTAATACATACTTTATCTATCTGTAATTTCCATTTACACTCATTGTCCAATACTACACCTAGAAAACTAGCTTGATAAGCTTCTTGCAATGTTTTCCCATAGTTATTTATACTTAATAGTTTTCTTGTTTTAAATTGGTTGCGAAAACGCATAAAATTTGTCTTTGTTAAATTGAGTTCTAAATTATTTTGTTTAAGCCATTTAGTGACCTCGTCAATTGTATATACAATGTCACTTTCATTTATGTCATTCTTTTCATTATTACATGTCAAAATAATAGACATGTCATCAGCAAATAATGTGCAAGTATGTTCAGTTATGTCCGGTAGATCATTTATATATATCAGGAACAACAATGGTCCCAAAACGCTGCCTTGCAGAACACCAAAATTATTTCTTTTAAATTCCGATCTATTTTTTATTAGTATTGATTTATTATTAAGGCTAGCTATTTCCACACATTGCAGCCTATTTTTCAAATATGACTCAATCCATTTCAGCACGGGACCCCTAATACCATAATTTTCCAATTTTTGTAAAAGAATTTTGTGCGATACGAACTCAAAGGCTTTTGTCATATCAAAAAAAATGACAACAGTTGATAAACATCCAAATTATCAATGATTTTCTTTACTAAATTAAAACACGCTAGAGTTGTAGATTTTCCTTTCTGAAATCCATATTGTTCATTTCGTATTATCTTATATTTATCAAAGAAACACTCCAGTCTTCAAAACATTGCTTTTTCAAATATCTTTGATATGACAGGGACCAGCGCAACTGGACGATAATTATTTATATATCTCTTATCACTTTTTTTGTATAACGGTTTCACCACCGACAATTTAAGTACATCAGGAAAGATACCTTGGCTAAACGATAAATTTATGAGGTGAGTTAATTTCATCTCGGGCTTCATGTTGGTAAATAATACTGTGGACTGTGTGGTAGATGATATATTGGTACGGTGCGGCGTGTTAACGCCATAGAGCTGTCGTTTACGTCTCATGTCTTACATTAATTCTTATGAATATTTATATTGGAGATGTACGTGACAAGGTCCCTTGCAGCGATGCAGATATTTGATTGCAGATCGCGCACAGGGTCATGATTTGCTGTGTCAGAGAAAATCTGGCACTTGCTGCAATTGTGGTTATTCCACTTTTTAGCAGACGGTTGACTTATACCGTATTGTAGATGCTGTATTGAAATAAAAGAAAAACTCCCTAAAAAAACCTACGTTGCGTGCGTAGTTTTGACAAATCCAATGATACCTCATACGTAGAAATCTGTTAATTGTTTCGACTCTGTCAAGGAAAACTTGAGCGTCCTCATATAAGCTATAGCTTATTCTAGTATACTAGAATCATAGCTCTCCCTTTTGCTTCGTCGTAATCTGGTAAAAATACAGTATGTAAGTGTACTGTAACGTAAAATGTAAAATGCAAAATGCAGTATTCGTCAAAATAAAAACATTCTTTTAACGATGTATCTGTTGTTATGTTACATGTTAGTATCGATTTATATTTTCTGTGTGCGCACATTATTTTTAATAAATACAGTTGAACTGTTGTATAGTATAATCAAAACAACGTTAAGCATGTCCGTGTGGGGGCTGTTAACTTAGTGGAGTCCACACGGGCCACATAAACCGCTTATCCCTTTATTGCACAAACAACGACACAAGTGAAACACACAGACGTTAATAATGTACGTAAACGCTGCAGTTACAGTTACGTAGTGGATCTATTTTGAAATAAAAAGTTATTATGGACTAGTGCATATAATGGTAAAGTCTGGGAGTAAAGGAATACATTTTTTTGACAAATAAGAAACTCCAAATTCTCCCACAGAATAAACCGGAGACCATCTGGAGCTGCATTGAAGCAAGTTTGAGGTGGGTAATGACAAAGCTCCCTCCCCCTAGCGCCCTTACAGTTCTTAGGAATCGATCTAAAGTATCTAAATAAGTAGTAATATAATGAATAAAGTAAAAGTTAATAGTAAGGCTCTGATCGTCTATTTTTACTGGCCCCAAGGAAGACGGTGGTGCGTGTCCGTGCTGCCTTGGCACTGTACGAGTAGTTTAGCTCTCCAACGAAACGTGATTCTTTATAGTGCTAGCTCCTCAACGTACGCTTAGGCCGACTACGACTAAAGTTTTAGTGGGTAAAAAATCACAAAACCCATAGGGTTGAATACGTTTTGAAGGTCGAAAAAAAGACGTTTGTGGAAAGTTTTTCGAAAATAAGGGTCTTTAGTTCAACCTCTACTTAATTTAAAAAATAAACTTTTCTAAGCCAATGCGCAGTCCAAGTGCTGCGGAGTAACTACTCCAGCTCCAGTCTTTGAGCGTAGTTTGGGGTACAATTAATGTTGGCAACAAAGAATTTGTTACATTTTATAGAGTGAATTTATATTCATTTGCGTATTGAACTTATTACATTGTTGTTATGAATTGTAGTCCAAACTTCAGTAGTGAGAAGAACGATGTCCACGCACCGTTTTCCTTAGTTACGATTCTTAGCTTTACGTTCAATTTCATCACATCAATTAGCAACATGTGATACTTTACAATATTTCATTATATTAGAAGAGAGGAAAAAATAGCTTGCCTATGTGCAGTGTAGGCTATATTTTAATCTTGTAGCCGTCATTTATAGTTATTTATGTAGTAATGATGGAGAATTGATAGGGAGTATGATCAGTCAACCTGTTACATTTCTTCTTTAACAAAATGTCATACGTCGTTGCACCTATACTTTTGAATAGATTGAACGAGAGAGTAAAGATAGCGTATCTTGCAACCTTGAATTATTTCTTCACGGCTAAAAGACAAATTCAATCTTTTCAGAGTTATAGATTTATTCCATTTTCATTTTAATTGATTTATGTAATTTTAACGTAGCTAGAGGTCGTCCGGTGGTCGAAATTCGACCGTAAGTATAAATATAAATTCCATAAAATTTCTGGTAATAATCTCTACTCTTTGCGACTGTTTGATCTATCTAAGAAGGTTCTTCTTCTTCTTCTTTAGTTGAATGGCGCTGTCGCGATTGCGAATATTGCTAATGTCACGTTCTAAGAAGGTCAAATATTTATAATCGCAAAGTATTATAAGTTTGACATGTCAGTGTTTTTGACATTTTGACAGTCCATCACAAATGTTGTTAGTACTGCGATTGGCGAATTCGTTGCTTGAACATAGGTTGCTATTTACTTAGATAAAAGCATAAAAAGTTAAGGAAACATTACAATTTCCATATGAGAGAACCCATCAAATAAAGTATAGCGTTGCATAGATTTTTTTAATACATAATACATGACTGTACATAATAATAATACATAACCGTACATAACCGAGATTATACGTTATTATCTCTATATTATCTGCTGCGTAAAATTTTCAGCGTTTTTAAGAACGCAAAGACAATAGACGGCTGTGTTTTATCAGTTAATGTGCGGCCGAGATATGATCCGACTAATTCCCACCGGTGCCACTCCGCTGTGCGCCTTAATGGAAACTTATCGTCTGCCGAGAAAATGAGATGTACTGGCATGTATTTGTTTTATAATAGGTGGATATATTCTATTAAAATTAGACGAAAATACAGAACAAATGCGAGTAATACCTGTGCATTTTGTGTTCCGTACTGTGATACCCTCAAAACATAATTCGTTATAGAACTTTCTTTTTAGGTACTTATTTATTATATTCAAATATTATATATAAATCGTCATTTTTTAATATGTAAAAACATTTATTAGGCTAGACGTTACATGTTATATAAAAAGTTTTATGACAAACTATGTTTTGAATGATAAACCTCTATGACAAACCAAGGAAGATTATCAGCTAAATTGTTATTTAACAATCCTGACAATTTTCATTCAATATACACGTGAGTTTATGTTATTCTCAACGTTCATGATTTTTCCAGAGACATACCATATGTACGTATATTTATATAGACACAATGCGTGTATACGCGTACGTAGATACTCGTTAAACCTACAGAGCTATTCATGTGGCGTGGGTTTGATATCTGAATAACGTAGACGTAGTAATCGGTAAAGGTTACATAATAAAGTTCTAATTACGTAACGGTTAAAGTGCTAAGAGAATTTGTGTTCAACTATGATAACGGGGATTCGTTAAACACGTGTGGTTCGCACCACTCCCGGTTCAAATAATATAGATGCAACTAATTCGGCTACAAATAAACATGTACCAGTAAATAAATATGTACATGTAGGTTTATTCTCATGGGCATTTGAATATAATTTCGTAGACAGTAGCTTGACTGGCAGGCGTTGACAAGGGTTCTACCTTTTATTTATGATGATACTAGTGAATACGTATAAATGCTCCAATCCTATCCAATAGTTTCCAAAACTTTTATACGTTATAGGAATATATTTTTAATGCCCGACGGAAAAAGAGAGGTTTCACACCGTTGTCTGACTGCGTGTTTGTATATTTCTCTATAGCATCGTATCGATGTTTTTTGTTACAAAACTTTTCGAGAATGTTCTGTTTGGTGGAGTGGAAATCGCCCGGCCCTACTCAGGATATTCATCTCTGAATCTTATATGTGAAGGGCAGTGTTGTGCACAGGGTTTTGCAACAAAGTAGGATATATAAAAATATTACAATTTTAATACATAATTATACTTAGTAATACAGCAATACTGACGAGCGAGAAGGTAACTGCTTCTTTAATTTTTCGTAGTGGTTGTTATTTGTTATAAATGTAGTTAATGCGAGGAAAACAAAATAAACTATTAGTATGTGCACAACCCGTCAGCCAGTTCAATGTTTCATAATATTTAGAATTAAAATTTCGAGTCACATTACCTGACTTTGGGACGCACCTGCCTTTAGCTATATCTTGTAATTTTTCATTATATGAAAATTTCGAAGACGCGGCTTCTATTGGTTTTTGTAAACACACTGCCAACACAATTATTACAGCTAAAACGTTCCAATATTTAAATTACAACTGATATTATCTATATATATAAAAGGCGATTAACGTATGTATGTATGTTCCTTATGGACTCCGAAACGGCTGGACCGATTTCGATGAAATTTTCAGGGAATCTTCAGATTGGCCTAGCGGGTGATGCTTTAAAGTTTGGTAGCGATCGGATTAGTAGAATTTTTGTTTTGTTTTTTAGGCTCAGAGAAACTAACGCCCAGTGAAACGGGCCGGGTTTACTAGTCTATTATAAACCGATACTTTACTTCAAATACGAAAGTAATATTGAGCTTACAAATCACACAACCTTTTCCCATAGTTGCATGTGATCGACTAAATGAGTTGTAACCAATTGACTATTCTTTAGGTGGACAAATTTTTAGTTCTACGTTACCAGTCTTGTAGGTCATTTCCTACCTTAGAACTCAATGACACCTTTTTTTTTACCGTGAAGTTAGTGTAATAATATATTATCTTAATGAGTAATTTGGGCACTTGTTGCTTAAGCAGTGCAATCTCCATTGAAATCTGTTAAGGAATTTTTATTGGAAGTTCTAATAAATAAATAAAAAATCTACATTTTTGTGTTTCGGAATCAGAGAAGTCCAAAATCCGTCCCAACAAATTTTTAAATAAATAATGAATAATTTAATATTCGGCTCTACTGCGATTTTATATATAACTAGCGACCCGCCCCGACTTCGGGTAGAAGTTTTTTTGAATATAAAATACAGTCGCATGTTACTCGCTGATAATGTAGCTTTCCATAGGTGAAAAATGTTTGAAATCGATTGACTAGGTTTTGAATTTATTCATTACATACAAACAAGCAAGGTTTACCTCTTTTTAATATTAGTATAGACAGAGATGGTAGAGATATCTTCTACGTTTGTATGTATCATTTTTAAACTCAAATACCGCTCAAGCGACTGAGCTACGTTAATTAATGCGAATGAGTTACGTTAGAAAAATTACTAGGAAGTAGTTCGAATAATTTAAAACAATTCAAAAAAATAGCCACTGGGAAGCGTGACGGGGTTTAACTAGTAGAGAAAAAAACACGGGTGATTCTATACAGTAGTTTCGAAGATATCCACTTTTAATGCATGTTTGTGGTAGTTTAGTTTGAGTTCCGTCGGGACTGGACACATTACGCCTTATCTTAATGTTAGCTTTCTTGTTAGTTTGACTTGGGGGAGCATGGATTTATATGAGCAAGAAAGTCGTCTAAGTTCAATTGTAGCTTTATACGATATTTTAAAAGTTTTGCATTTACCGTGTAAATTGGCTAAGAGCGCATACATATAAGGACTTCATTTCACATTGTTCACTCTCGGTAAATACATTTAAGACGAGTATAATTCTCACGCTTGTGAGTGTGTTGTAAGAAGCTATTAGAAATAAGTCGTATGCTTCGCTTATCGATTATGCATAATTAGCTTTTTTCGCATGCTATGTATGCATTAAAAATAAATAAAATGAATAACGTGTTGCAAACGAGACATAATCGTGGCATATAGTTAGCTATTATAGAAACGCAATATTGTAAAAAGCACACCCATTAAAGGCAGACATGTACTATGCATAATATCAGTCTGTATAACATGTCTTATGGATGACATCTGTAATTTGTAACGACAGCAAATGAATAAATATAAAATATATAAAATGTGTAGAATGAATTACAAGTATTTACTTTATAAATACAATTTACATTTAAATCACAAACTCAGGTGTACAAATCAAAGAATCATTATAACCTATTCAAAAAACTTTTGCACCGCGCTGCGCGACGAGAGAGCGCACCCGCTATTATTATTTTACGTTCCCCTCTCCTTGGGGTGCGGGAGGTGAGAAAGCCGATAGCGGCCGATCAGGATCGGACACGGCCGATGTCTCACAAATGTATTGCCCCTTCGAGTGAGTGCGGTTTAACGTTGGCGACGTTACAAATGTATATTTGCAAGCATTCGTTATAAAGATCGAATAGCCAGTGTTAGCAGACGGAAATGTCAAAAGCTCTCGCATACCTAGGCGAAAATGTGTGAGGAGAATGATGAGATTTGAGGAAGCGAAAGAAGTATGTAAGAACCGCGACGCTTGACGCTCCGTCCTCTCTGATTACCCCGTTAGGGATACAGCGTGAGGATATGTATGTATGTATAAAACTACAATATGAAATCTGTACAAAAAAGCGGTTACGAGCATGATACGCATCAATTTAGGGTCGCCTATCAATGTTGGGGTTGGTTGTAGTAATTGAACAATTTTAATTTTTTGGATACCAATTTATGTTTCTGTTCAAAATTTTTACTCAATAGGTGACGAAATAAATAAATCGTCTGTAATAATCGGTCAGACCAACAATCATATAGGCAGACAGACAAGCCGAAAGTATAAAGGTTTTTGCTTTTTAAACTACGAGATACAAAAATACGCGCTTATATCTCATTTTACGCGAGTTTCCCTCGCAAGCAATTTACTGTAACGACTTTTTACATGCTGAAATAATGCACGTTTCACGACACACGGGATTGTTGTCTGCAAAAGTCATCGTGTGTATGATAGGTAAGTATTTTTTTTTTGTTGAAATGTCGAAATTATTGTTCTGAAAAGACTTTCATGCTTTGAAACCATTTGAATTTTCGAAAAAATGCTGAGGATAGGAAGTTTGAGACATCTCTGAACACAAGTCATATTATTTTTTTTATTTCTTTTTTATATGATTTATTTTATTTAAATAACTGTATGTAGTTTATTACTACGCTATTTAATTTATAAATAAGAGTGTTGAAATCGCAGTTCAATCGATGTATGAATGAATAAAATGACGATGAATACTGTTAGTTCCACATTAAGTTTAATCACATAAATTACCCACCTATGATATTTTGTAACATTTTAGTAACAAGAACGGTAGAAAGGTAGAATGGATTTACTGCGTGTAGTGGGGCTGCATAAAAGCCTGATTTTTGATTGTAAGAGTTCAGTTGTTGAGAGGCCGTCGAATTGTCAAGTACATAATAGTTGTGGTGAAGAATTGATAGTGCGTTCATAGTGATCAGTGATTCTGTTACATTTCATATTTAACAATACATATTTTGTTTTCTGTGACATGAAACATTGGCGCTCCTAGGGGGTAAGAACGACTGTGAAGGCAAACGGTATAGCGTTCTCTGCCGCTCTCTACTCCCTTGTGTGTGCGTGATGCTTATCTATACTAATATTTTAAAGAGTTAAATTTTGTTTCTTTGCATGTAATGGATAAACTCAATAACTACTCCACAGATTACAAAAATTCTTTCACCTACAGAAAGCTACTGTTAAATGTGGAACTAACACCACATTATCAGCGAGTAACATGGGCTGTATTTCATTCTCAAAAAATTTCCACCCGTGTGAAGCCGAGGCGGATCGCTAGTACTACATATTTTAAAGGTTTGCTTTATCTAATTATAAATTTTTTCAGAAACCACCAATTTTCATGTTTCATATCTGCCGGGTGCCCTGTGACGGCCACATTTTTTTTCTAAATTCAAACAGAATACTTAATTACAATTACAGTATGCTAATTCAATTACACTACAGTTGCTACAAATAATAATTTTTTTTTAGTTTTTTCCTAGATAATATTATAATATTCTGGATAATATTGTTTCCTGCATTTGGAAAGTATAACTATCAAACAAAATTACAAATTCGTTATTTATAAAATTACTTTTGATAATTTTTGATGTGTAACATCCGTAACTTTCCGCTCGCTTTCCTGCAATCTGTGGAAGTGATTTCATAAAAAGGGACGGAAGTGTGTAACAGGAAGCCGGGTAAGCGCGCGCTATTTGAATTGACCAATGAGCGAGCGCGGTGGTAGAGTTGGAGTCAGATGGTACCAACCCATTTTCTGAGAGGTTTGTAGTGTCAGCTAACAGTGTGATTAACTCAAGCTCGAAATGAACACAGATCGAAATGTTTTAATAACTAACAGTAGCACTGTTATTGACGCAGTATTTCAACGGTTTTTAAATACTTTGAAATCACAAGTACATATCTCATATTTTAGTTATCATAAGTCTATTGTCTCTGCTTTCCCCCAAATTGAACAAAAATAACTGTCTTCAATAAAAAATTATATGACTCCTAGTGGTAATTAAAAAAAATACAATTTTCATTAAAAATAATTATTCTTCGTTACGAAAAATCATTTCAAATAATACCTGAATCATTTTTTTCAGGATTTAATATTAATATTGCTTATTACTAAGGTGAGATGTCTCGACTACCGGTGACTACTGTAATGCTCGCTCGGTTTTATTTTTAATAAATCGATTAAAAAAAAGGCACATAGCAGAAATCCATGAAATTCTACCGAGGTAATTTTTTTATATATGATAATGGTATTGTGATAGAACAGGAACGGAGCTACTATCACACTGAATTTTATAAAATGTCAAAGTGAGCCTACCATTTGAAGCAGTTGAAAAAGTGTATAGCAGAGTATTATTTACAATATCCTTTTTTCCGCAGTGAATCAACGTCAAGGTGAGAGATATCTAATTTCAATGAAATCGATACAATATGCAAATTTAATGCGGTAGAGAGGGATTTATTGTCGAAGTGATAAATCTAATAAAGTTTACGCAATATTGTATTCTGAACAGGCTTTTGCTAAAACCCCGCGTTTGAGACATTTTGAAATATCTGTATTGCGGATTAAGCTCTCTATCGAGATTTTCTCGAGAGACTAAAGCATAGGAGTTCTTCCAAAGAGACGTCAAATAAGCGTGGATCGATAATTTTAATCTGGTGTGCAATCTTCAAGTAGAGTGAATAAAGATAAAGTCAGGATTTCTCTCTTCTCTTCTCCAGATACAAAAATAAAACTGAAAACCAGTTAATAAGTACGAGTCGAATTCTACTACTACTATTACTAGGTACTTAATACGTTTTTTAAATACTAAACTTTGATATTACGTTAACCAAAAAATACAAATGTACGTTGTAATAGTAGCACTCTTTATAATATTGTTACGGTTGGACCTTATTCGTAAGGAATAAGGTCGATTTTAATGGAACTAAAAACGTAACTTTTAGTGCTTATATCTCGAGACCTAGGCTTTGCAGAGTTATGACCTAAAAACGCATTGCTAGGTTTAAGGCCTACTATCAAATGGTATAAGTCAAATTAAGAAAGAAGAACCAAGTTGCACCTCGAATATTCCCGAGCGATGACGTGTCATGTACCTATGACTCATGCAAACAGGCGGCGTCGAGAACAATGTCGAATTACCGTTAACGAGCGTAATCGACTAGAAAGTTCCACCCTCGTTTTATCCGACTATAAATAGAGCTCCGCGTCCGCCGCCGAGTCAGTGTTTCTCAACTATCGTTCGAGGCGACATCAAGGCGAATTACGAAGACTACTACAACGACTACTGCGACGACTTTGGATAGAAGAACTCTGCGATTCGGGAACGTTGTTATTGAGTGGAGCGTGTACCTTCGGTGACTACTACGCGAGTACCTACGTCTAGGGCGACTACGAAGACTAGGGACCACCGTAATTAAGTTCGCGTGTTCTTGACATCTACTTGTACGAAGAAAAATAAACTCTTTGCACCCTTAAACGGCATCTTATTACCCTCAGCTCGTAACAATATCTTTATATAACTAAATGAGAAATTAAAAATAAGTGCAACATGTGACGTGTCAAATAAAAGGGCTCATTACGACAAATACAAATACTATATAGTTATTTTTTTATATTTGAAAATGCATAGTTTACATATTAAAAATAATTTAAAAAAAATTGTTGAATTTATTATTTTAATTGTTTCTTAGTTTCTGGCGACAAGTATATTGAGGTAGTCTTTCTAGTAGGATCCGCTGGGGCAGACTAAGCTCCTAAAAACATCTCATAACAATTCCACATAATGCTTTCCTTATTCATAGCTTCCAGGAAAATCCGAACGAAAATTCTAAACTTTAAAGACTTTTTAATTTTTTTTTGTTTTTTAGATATATCCCTGTTCCCCAAATGCGTTACCGATTCCTTATAATAATCCTCATTTCTGGAGGGACTTTCACGACATGTGGGCGAGGATAAGCAGCAGCAAATGGTACATTCAAATTTTTCTCTCACTCTTTCTTTCTCTCATCGGTTCTAGAAATGAACAGAAAATATATATCTATCTTATTAGGAAATCTATATAATAGCTGAAATGAAATGTTTTATAGAAGTTGTATATACTTAGAAATACGTTAAATAGATAAAATATTGCAGAGGCGAACAAGAAATGGAGTTACAGCTGCAATCGACACCTGTCAGATGGTAGCATAAAAGATATTTACCGTACTTTTTATATCTAAATATTTTGATAATGCTTCTCGCCGGTCGTTAGCACTGATTACTCGGTCAGTTTGCTAGAGTCACGTTATTTTAAGCTTTATCTGATTATGTTGGAGAAACTCTAAAAAGGTACCCAGTCGCCCGAGCATGGAGGGAGTTTAGAGGTTATGTGGGGATTTTCACCTATTAGAACTTCCAAGTTTTTGGCGGGATTTTATCAGGAGCGGTTGAGCGTTCTTTTTATTTATTTCTAAATTTTCTAGTAGATATTGTGAGGTTTTGCGTCAATTTATTTGTTACAATAACGGTTTATTTAATAGTGTGATGTTGAGATGTTTTTAGGAGCTTAGTCTGTCTCAGCGGACCCTACTAGAAAGATTGTTTCCAAGAGACTACAGCACGGGATTGTCCGAAATTGACGCATAAAGGTTTTAACGGATTCGGTAACGTGGATGTAATACCTCTTGTATTGTAGGTGTATATAGGCTATAGTAACTGCCTAACATTGGACGGCCATATTGTTTGCCATCTTTGTGGTATTAAAAAAAAAGCAGACAGACAAATAACGATCTCAATTGTATCGATCTTCTTTCCTGTCAGTGTCAAGTAATATAAAGAATTTATCTATTCATTACTGAAGACATCGGTTGTATGGGCTCTGATACCTTTACTTTCCTTCCTAAGGGAAAACCGTACTAGACCGTGCTAATACTACTACTTAAAATTCCTATGGTGATTGTTGTCGAAGGTTTACAGGATTTTCTATGTGAAAGCTCTCACTTATTTGATGTGCCATCGTGTTTATTACCATTTTTACTAAACCACGACGGCGGCGGCTCTTCACTGTAATTAAGAACACTTTTTCATTTTTATTTAATATCGTTACCCAATTCTTGGGAGGCAAAGAGAATTATGTTCATACAGCCTTGTCTTTCGTGTTTTTATTCAGTTTTTTTTAAATTATTATTCCCCAATTCTTGGGAGGCAAAGAAAACTTTGTCATGTAGCCATGTCTTCCATGGTAATTAGATTTCAATAACATTTGTCTGATGTATAATTTTTTTTTTCTTATAATTAACTCCCTAACACTCCTCCTTACCAGTCAAGAGATAGTAGGCAGTTCTGGAATTAAAAAGGACTTGGAACAACGCGAATACTTCTGTTGCACATGTTTATTCAGACCTTCCACTAAAGTTAAATACTTATCTTAAAATGATTCAATTAAATAATCGTAAAATGTGGTTAAGATTTGACAAATCCGGTGATTTGGTTACGATCACTCCATTACCTAAAAATATTTCCTTAAAAGTTGAGTTATAATGATTGTATGACAACACTGGCTATCAAAGCGAGAGACTAAATAGTGGTCACATCAAGGAAATATCTACTAGTGGTAGATCTGTGGCTATATGTATATATTTGATATTCATAGTGGTTATGACAATAGTGAAATTATGCAATTTGAGCTTTGTTCATTTTCTGTTATTTTCTCTATATACGATTCCCATCCTCAAACCACTGAACTATGAGTTTTAATCAATGATATTATATTTAAAAAAGAGGTAGATAGGTTACGTTAATACTAATGCTTGTAAAATATTGTCCCGGTTACGCACACACATAAGCCACACGCTTTGTTTATACACACTAATAAAATGATGAAGTGTAAATAAGATAGCATGACAATTACCATAAGCAAAGTGAGACAAATATACATTGCACTGCGTCGCTATACAATGTAAGACTTCAATTGCATTTCAAACTAACAAATCACACGGCTCTCTAAACCATTGTGATTGGTCAATTTCACTTTCTTACTGCATTTTAAGCGAATCAACGACTAATTCATAGAATATTAGTAATTAATGCCACAGAACAGACATTTTCGAAAAATATGATTAATGCCTAATGGTAAGAGAGTAAAAAAGGATTTATGTTTGATTTTTAAAATTATTTTTCATGAATCATGTACATTTGGAAACAGAATGATTTAAGTACATACATTTGTAAAACAATTTTGTTATAAATTTGAAAATGATAAAAATAAAACACTAGGTATTTTCATGTAAAATATTTTTTATTTTGTGGGATTATTGGAATATTAGACTCACTGCTAAAGCTTCTGATTCGTTTTAAAAATACGTATATTATAACATATATCAACTAAATAAAGGTAATCAAATGTTTAATAGGCACTGCTTGACATTGACGGTTCTGTAACATAACTTTTTATATTCTTTGACCAAATATAATATATTGCTCTCTGTCGCACTTGGTAACTGGGGTATTACCTATCGCATTTCATATTTTTATGATTTAATATTTTACTGATATTTTAGATTTTGGAAAAAATGGTGACACAAGTGAATGAAATAGTATATACTTACGCATGATACGTGATTCGTGAACGTTCGGAAGTCTCGCTAGTATAGTTTCTGCAGTATCTAATAACACAGAACGGCATTTTAATATTAATATTAGGAGTTTCAGGTTGGCTAATTAGCAGAGTTTTGGAGTGCCAGTTTTCGAGCGCAATAACTCATCTACCTCTTTTAAATGTAACATCATTGGTTTTAATATTGTTTATCGAACGCGTAAGTTCGTATTTAAAAACGCCTTCATATATTCAAACATATTCTACCTAAATGTCCACTCTCGTACATGTATGATATTCATAAAAATAACTGCATTCCATAAAACAATGTTAAAGGTATTTCAGTCGTATGAAACTATACGCTTTATTTCGTAGAATATCTTGCAGTAGTGCACACAATGGCACACATATCTATTGACACCATGTCTGAGATCTATTCAAAACGCATAGAAATGCCGTGACAACCTCGCTTTGATACTATCAGGTCTTTCGTACCCGCTACTCTGTGTCCGATATAGTAAGCAGGAAGGACGTGTCATTTAGAGAGACGGCGTTATACCCACGTCTGAGGTGTAAAAGAGAAGGACATGCGTTATTGTGTTGAGCTTCGATAGTTAGTATAACTTTGTATGCAGAAAGGAAATTCCTTTTATGTGAAACTCTACACATAGGTTGGTTATGATTCACTATAGAATTTCTATTTCGTAGTTTTGTTCACGGTTTTATTATTGAGTATTCTCTTATGTTCTTCGCAAAATTCGTTTGAGAAGAATTTTGGGAATCAAATTACGTTCAGGGACACCTGCGGCGCCGTTTGCGATTTGCTTTTTTATTTATTCAAGCTTTTGTTAGAGCTGCCGATTGCTGCTTGTTCATTTTCTATGCAAAGATTCCTTTTCATTCATAAATATTTAACTTGTTGTTAAAACAGTGAATACGAAATAAAACTCATTCTATACAGCCTGCGGACATTGTATTTATCGTAATTAATTTCTTGTAATTGTTGATGACGTGCCAGCTGCAACTGTTTCCGCGAAGGTTGTAAAAGTCAGGTAACAGTTGGAGCATATTTTAGGGAAACTGAAGTAACCAAGGGGCAACCAATCTGTTCTAACAGGTTCTGCGTCATCGAGATGCCATTTCGCTCTAACTCGATACTCTGTCAACTGACTATGAGAAAAGGAGCGAATTTGTACTTGTAGTGATACATGTATTCTCTTCTAATTTTATCTGAGATCTAATTGTTTGTTTTTGCACTAAATGAGTATAATTGGTGTCTGACTTCACTTGCTACGATTGACTTCGTCTGAAAATCCAATAGTCTGCGTCGATTCCATCCATGATATATGTTAGTATCATTTATGAGTTCGCTATTAAAATTGTAATAAAGATGTTTAATTGTCAAAATGTACTTAGCATTTTTTTATTGTAATTCGTTAATTGGAATTCATGCTATGAGTTTTACCAGAATAAAAGAAGAGGACTTAATTTATTGTAATTCGTTAATTAGAATTCATGCTATGAGTTTTACCAGATTAAAAGAAGAGGACTTAAGTGACAGGTAGCCGCCAGTACATCGTATCTTCATACTTTAATCGAAATTTTAACAAAAATTGAAGAACAGAGTACATATTATCACATAATTTGGTTCTCTTTTATTGGCCTTTAAATAATATTATTAATTACGCAATTCGTGCCTAACATCGGAAAATCGAATTAGGTTATCACCCGGGCGAGCTTTATCAATTTATCTCAACAACATTGCGAGTCGTTTTCATATTAATTCCCATTTATTGGGCTCACATGTTATCCTCTACCCCTATCTACTTCGTTTACCCTTAAGCCTTGTTTCAACCCATGCTTTGCGTCTGGAAAATGTACAAGCTTTTCTGCCGTACACTATTTATTTTATGACAGCGATCTTTTTCAATAAGATAACATTAACCACTTAAATGTATGATTTCAAAGCCTGAGCATTAACAATAGAGTTCAAATTTGTACAGCGCATACAATCTTTCTTTTTGCACTGAAACGACCTTAGAAGTCGTTCCTCGAAATTTGTTACAATCAAAAGTCAGCTTCAAACCTAACGAAGGAAGATTCATAATCGCCCGCTGTTTAATGTACTTTTAACTTTTTTCTACTGCCGCTTTTCGAGATGGGAATTCGCAAGGGTACTTATTACGAGTTTCTCGATTCGTGAGCGCTAAGTTGCTGGGAATGTGGAGCCATTTACTTTTGTATCGTTGTGCTGTTTAAGTTTATTTCCGCTTGAACAGGGGTTGGTATTTGTAGCATTTTAACAACTGGCGTTGGGTTATGTTTTTCAGTCGGCGCGGACTGAAATTGTTTTTTGGATAAGGCAATTCATCTGGAAGATTTTGCATGCGTTCTCGATAACAATATTAAGCTTTTGTTACAAATTGTGTTTTGTTCTTGAAAGTTTTTGAAACGATTTCTTTACCGTTTCTTTTTTATCATTTCGTTATAGTGAACGTACAATAGTAAAACTTTTATAAAAAAATTAAACAGACTTCAAAAAAGAACACTGAAAAGTATGAAATAACTATCCCTTACGGATCGAAACTTAAGTACAAAAATAACTTTATAAAAATACGATACAAATACCCATATAATTAAATTTGACAGTTACTGAAGTCGGTGCCAAGCCTACTAAACTAATAGACTTTCCGTTGTCGAACATTGATTTGGCACTGAATTTGGGAATAATTTGGGATGTTCACGGTTTTATTATTGAGTATTCTCTTACGTCCCCTGCGAATTCGTTTGAGAAGAATTTTGCGAATCAAATTACGTTCAGGGACACCTGCGGCGCCGTTTGCGCTTTGCTTTTTTATTTATTCAAGCTTTTGCTTGAGCTGCCGTTACCTGCTTGTTCATTTTCTATGCAAAGATTCCTTTTCATTCATAAATATTTAACTTTTTGTGAAAACAGTGAATATGAAATAAAACTCTTTCTATACAGCCTGCGGACATTGTATTTATCGTAATTAATTTCTTGTAATTGTTGATGACGTGCCAGCTGCAACTGTTTCCGCGAAGGTTGTAAAAGTCAGGTAACAGTTGGAGCATATTCTAGGGAAACTGAAGTAACCAAGGGGCAACCAATCTGTTCTAACAGGTTCTGCATCATCGAGATGCAATTTCGCGCTAACTCGATACTCTGTCAACTGAGTATGAGAAAAGGAGCGAAGTTGTACTTGTAGTGATACGTGTAATTGAGTAAAAAAATATGTAACAAGTATTTTGTTTCTATTTTAGAATATTTCATTTGTGGATAAATATTTTATTTAAGTATAAAAATTAAATTGATATCGTATTTGACTGGTATTTGTGTTAATGCTCGCTTATTTACTAGCAGCAGTAAATAAACGTTAAATATCTGGACAAATGAAAGTCCAAAGCTAATCTGCGACGATTTACTGCCAATTCCAGATAAACGGAAAAGGGCTTAAATTTGTTATTGAGGTACAAGTAAAGCGTGAAAGAAGAATGTAAGAACCGAGACATTTAGCGCTTCGTCCTCTCTAGCTCGCTAGAGATACCGCGTGAAGACATGTTTACATATATGATATTGGTGAAAATGTGTGAGGAGAATTATGAGATTTGAGGAAGCGAAGGAGATTTGGAAAGACCACGACACTTGGCGCTCCGTCAAAGAAAATATAAAAAAGTAGGTTGACTCCCGCCTCGTGCGTAAAGGAATTGCCTTCTCTCGGCCGGATACGTAGGGTTATTGTGTTGGGAGTGTGATGTGGAAAGCATCTCGTTTAGTTATACATTTGGTATATAATAAAAAAAAACAATGCATACTGATAAGTTTTTTTGTTTGTTAAATTTCATTTCTTCTAGTTATGTTGAAGAATGATAACTCCCGGATTCGAATAACTACAATTATTTAGGCATCTTAGAACATTATAATACGTTCGTTTATGTGATTTAGACATTTTCGAATTTGCAACGATGTGAAGAACGAATTAAAGACAAATGAAAGTGGTTGCATGTTCGTGTGTATGTTCGCGTCGCGTGTGACCCCGCAATAATTATCCATATTCACCTAGAATATTGCCGTTGTGTGCGTGTCATGGCGCGTGCACACATACAAACCGCGTACGCTAATTTTCTATGAAGACATCCTGCTGTTCTGTTTATACTGTAGCTCCGTCCTCTCCGAAAACCTCGCTAGGGATACAGCGTGAAGATGTGTATAAAAGTACAGTGATTAGCGGTTATATATAATGCGTATTGTGAAGGTGCTTGAAGCGCTCCTTGCTCTCCGAGACGTTCTTTAGCATAATACAATAGAAACTCTGGTGTGTTCCGTAGGAGATCCCAGATCACTGCGGGAGCTTTAATGGGTAAAAGTTCGACATAACCTAATCTCCCCAATTATGGACTGGCAGCTTTTCGAAAATATTTTTTCTCCTGCGTTACAAAATAAAAGACCTGCGTAAGTATAAGGCATCTTTTAAAATTTTCTCACCGTTACCAAATCATCAACCGTCATCAAATGAAGTTGTCTTGACATAGAATAGAATAAGTTTGTCGTTCATCACTTGGAACAAACTTGTGTTAAATCTCTTCCAATCTGGCCAACCGCCAGAGAAGAGCTACACTATCATTTCTCTTCCTTTATGCGTTTTTGATTAACCCCGTTATTGTAGTAGGATTATCCTAAAAAGGTATTAAATGTTATAAGTATTGTTATGTTATGTTTCATTGAGCCGTATGGCTACGTCAATTTTACTAAGTATTTATTTTATGTTTACGACGTTGTGTTATACAAGTAGAAAGCTTAAAATACCAACAAAATATGTCAAATATAATCTTCCATTATCTTCTATTTATGAATACATATTATAATTATAATTTACATCTTATATCTATCTATACAAACATTGAATATATTTACCAAAACTCTATGAAAACGATGAAGGAAGAGTATCAAAATACAAAATGATGATTTCAAATTTTTGTCTGTCTGTTCATCTGTTAGAATAACATATTAATCACTAATACTACTCAATAAATTTTTATGGCGTTTCCATTGAGTAATACAGCTTAGCTTAGTGATTCGAATAGACTTTGCTTCAACGAATCGAAGAGAAAAGGTACCCCAATTTCGACGTCCTTTCAAAGCTTCAACAGTAGCTGTACATTTAAAAAAAATGTTCTTGCGGTGAATTTATGTTATGACTTTAGTGTTAATGGTTTCGACATGACTCTCTCCTGTGTTAGCGACGCAAAACAAACTCTTTTTTCTTATTCTCGACTTTTGAAACTGTTAAATCCCGCGCGTTCGACGTCGCCTGTACAGCTAATAAATTATTATTCATATCCTCGTTGTAACACCTAACTCGGATAATCATTACAAGGCACTTTAGAAAAATTAAATCTCAACCTCGCAAGAAATAAACCCTACCCTACCATTATTAAATATTTTATGACAATTTCCATTTTATCACGTTTTTAAAACATTAGTGAACAGGCAAGTACATATTGAATTCCCAGTTTAAATTTCTACAATATTTTTGCCTTTAACAGAATCGCAGTTCAGTTAAATCTGTTTCAACTTGTTACACTTTAATAACTATATACGTATACCGTTATATATTTGTACGGATAGCGTCAACAGTAGTCAATAAAAATAAACCGTCAAACGTATGAGTTTGGTTCATAAATCAATGAACATACTTTTATAATCACACGACGAGAATAAAGCAATAAGTTTAGAATTTTAGAAATTTTTAAATACAGTAATAATAACAAATAGTTGAAACTTTATTACTGTTATGTTACGTCATTATGTTATGTCATGTTATGTCAAAAAAATTACTTTTTTTAAAAAGCCCTGATAGAATCTCTAAACGTAATATCTAAGAACATTTTCTAAAACTGCAGTTTTCAAACAAAAAAAAACCCTGCGGGTCGGTTCAGCTATTCCAAAGCTACGATACCACAGAGAGATACAGATAGACAAACAGACGACGGCATCACACTTATAACACCTCTCTTTTTCATCGGAAGTTAAAAATACATATTAAGTATGTTATATACTTGTGAACTATAACATGTCGCCTTTTAAACTTTAATTTGATTAACTACTTTTAAAGCTGACTGTATATTATGTTCATTATAACGTGTGACCTAAAAAGCTGCAGTAGTAAGAATTGGGGACATCTCATTTTCTTCCTGTGATACTTATTCCAAAATGATTTTCAGACTTCAGAACTTTCCGATTTTGCTAGTCATATTTTTTTAGCGTTTTTTTTCTTATTGTATATTTGTTTCTTGTACGTATACTTTTAAGAAATGTTAAAAAAATTTTGTAAACGTCAGTTATTTTCAGTTTCATGACTATTTAAAAATATGAATAATTATTGATTCAGAGACTCTTTGATTTCGGAGGTCCTCAGTTGCTTGGAGTGTCAAACTGTCATTATTCTTTCTTCACTTCAGGTATTCTTTCTTTCAAATCAAGGGCAAAGGAAATATTGAATGTGTAAAGTCCGGAGACCAAGGAGTCGTCTCCTTGGTCTCCAATCGGTTTAAAATATGCTTTATTACTACACACAATATTAAAAGCTAGAGAATCATACATTCTGCAATGCATATACGATGCGTGACACATACTTATAATACATTATATAATATATCAAATATGTTAACCGTTATGTTAACAATGGATGTAGTTAAATAAAATATTAATATTAATACATTTAATTTCTAAACTGTGGGTCCTAGATTCAATTTTGATACCGAGTCAGGTTTAACAAATTTTTCTATACTGGATTGGAGTCTTAGTTTTTAACCACAATTGCTTGGGGCACCAAAAAATACCTGGTGTGATTGTCTGGACATCACACCAGGACAAAATGCACGTCGATGCATGCGTGAGTGTGAACATACATATATGAAGTGCAGTTTGAAGTATGTTATAACTGTTAAAAGTTGAAAATCAATTGAAGTGTTTGGTATTCCAATTTGTTTGCAGTGACGAGACTCGTGAGATAGACGGGCGAGCGCGTTCAGAGTCTGGTGATGCGGACTCTGTGTACCACGTGAGAGGTGCGTTACATGACCAGCGGTGGCGGGATCACCAGGTAATCATGACAATGTTTTATTTACTACATAACGTTTTATGTACCCAAGTTGTTTTGAGGAAGCCCTTTAAATGTATTTAATTCTTCATATTGAGGAAGTCTTTCGAGGAAGTGAAATGTAAATTTTAGCTCGAATAGAAAGTAAAGAATATATTTTTACATATTTTCTGTTTTCTGTATTTTCTGAGAGCATAGTACGTATTATAAGGATATAGGTATATAGGACATAACACGTACTATGCCGTATTATAATAGGTATATACGAAATAGGTACATTACTCAAGCTTTATATACCTTGGCTTCTAGTATCGGTCACTTTTGCTCTGCCGATTTCCTTCGTCACTCATTTATCACTCATTCTTTCTATGTGCTCGAACCGAAATCGAACTGAAACCGAAATAAAAATAAAATAACACAAAAAATATTCATGAAATATCAACTCAGTCAATTTTTGTTAATAGCGAGGTCAAAGGCCTCAATTTAGCAGAGCTAAGTCACCGTGTTAAAATCGTCATTTCTATGCATTTTAATTTACCATCTAAATTATAAGCAAATGTAGAATTGGTTTTATAATAGTTATATTACGGTCTTACTAATACAAAATACAACTTGAAAACTCTGCATGTAAAATATTGTCATTAAGACGTAATGAGTACGTACAAGAGTTTGTTACTTGAAAGTCCATAGAATTTAAATTTTAAAGGGTATTTTATAGAATAATTTTTTTCACAAAACTCATGTAGATAATTTATGTTAATTATTGTATTATAATGATATGAATACAGTGATATCAATAGAATAGTTTACAGGCCAATATAGGTTGTATTCGAAAGGTAATTGATATGAATCATCCGTAATTCAGTGCTTCGAAGATTTGAAGATAATTGTTCGTATTTCAGTGCTGAGGTCAGAAATAATACTATAATAATCCGAATTCAATGTGGTTAGTAACGATGAAATGATTGAATTTTTGTGTATTATAAATTGAATCAATATAATTAACGTGTTATTTTCAACTTTCTCCTTGGTATTTTTAATGATGTACATATATACTTCATTTTATTCGAATATTAGATTCTTTTTATTTAAAATGATATCTTATAATGGGATTACAAGGATTCTCACTAGCGCTTATAGTGACAGAATTTTAAGCCGCTAGAACATTGAGACAAACACTCTTAGTTTCCTTATTCATTGTTGTAGAACAACTTCATTACACATTCCATTGTACACTTCCATCAGAGTTGTCAATGTCATATGTTTTGGTCATAATTAACTCCGTTACGATTAATGTTTAATTCTCGGCTTTAATTAAACAACGAACTAATTTTATCCATAATTATTATTCTCATTATTTCTTTTATTTAGTTAGGAATTATAGGATAGTTTTAATCGTAATCGAGACCTTTTACAAAGTTCATAAATAGAACTTCAAATAGACAATTTCCAAATGTGTTGCCGAGCTGCGTGTAGTTTTTGCGTTGCCAATGGAAGTTATACTGTGTAGACACCGAATATATATAGATATGTGACCTGTGCGAGCAGGCAACTCCTTGCAATTGTGATAGGAAAAAAACGGACTGTATCACGCTGTGCCCAGTTCGGATTGGGGAAGGTATACTAGTGGTCAACCTACTGTTAGAGTTTTTAAGTCGCCTAAAAGGTTTTTCACCTGGCTTTAGCTGTTAATGTTCACATAACAATAAGTATATTTCAAAGCATTGGGGTTCTGCATATTATATCGAATATGGTTAAAGTTTAGATTGCTTCACATTTGGTAAAATTTTGTAAAATTACGCAACATGATTATAGCGTTATATAATCGTAACACAAGGCTTTCGCTATAAAAGTGTCGCTTTACAACTTTAAATTTTTTAAGATACTAATGTTGTAATATGAACACTCTATTTTTGGGTAAGTTATAGTAGGTCAGAATTTTCACCACAACGCGCGAGCCGAGCAAACGAAGCGAGCGTACCGCGGCAGTGGCCGGCGAAGCGCCAGATCAGAATCCGTTCTTATTACACATAAACTTTCGTACTTAGCCCCCCTTACCTGAATGGTAATCACTTCTTTTTCCATCTCCCTACACTCCCTTTATCCTCTCTTCCTCGAATGCTACTAAATTACTGATACTCGTATTATGGTTTAGTCATCGTCTCAATGATCGTATCAAACACCTAAACACATCTTCATTACATTACAAATTGCACGAATGCCTCTGAAAGGAATTTATACTACATTATTAATAATCGTAGACTATAATTACAAATTTTATATTTTATGTATATTACTTGGAAAACGTCTATGTATTATTAAAATTTCTTGCCAAGTAACTTGAGTAAAGTTGACGAAATAAATTGAAATTTCTCTCTGTCTGTGAGAAAACTTTGTGTCAGAACTCAGACGGGAAGGTAAATTAGACGCGGTAATTCACTGTCGGGTGCATTTTAAATGTGGAATTTAATTTGTAACACATTCACTGAATGTTTTCTTTAAAAGTGGTAGGTAGAGAAAGAAATTAAGACATTAAATGATAATGTAATGATGCTTTTTAATATTTCAGTACTGCTGTTGCAATAACTATGCGTATATCTTCGAAATCAGTTCCAGATTAGATTTTAAAAACAAACTTTTGTGTTTTCTTGGAATCTGGGTGCGATTGGATGCACCTCTAATTTCTATAACAATATACTATACTTTCTGACTATCTTGTTAGGGATACAGCGTAAAGATATGAATGTATGGACGTTTGTATATATGGATGTAATAACAATAATTATTATAATTTTGATGAATGATGAGATTTGAGGAAGCGAAAGAGGTACGTAAAGACCGCGACGCTTGGCGCTCCGTCCTCTCTGACTACACCTTTGGGAATACAGCGTGAAGATATGTATGTATGTATGTATTATAATTTTCTAGACGTAAAAAAATAGACTAAACTAATGGGGATAAGCTAGCCAAATTGCGGTCAGTGTTTTTTGGGACACTACAAGATCACCCATCTTTGTCCAAGGCGTATAATTGCAAGTTAACAGCTTGGGTAGTGGCATTTAGGCGGAGCAATTTGCACATCTTTGTAAGAAAATTTGATGGAAATTGCTGCTCTATACATGTATTAGAAGGAGGTTCAATATGAGTACGCCATTTTAAGGAATATGCTGCTGTTCCTGACTGCAATAAACTTGATAGTACTTTATAACAATGATTTTGTAATTATCGTCTGCGTAGCCACTAATATTTCTTGTACATAATATGTACATTGTACGTCTATCATTTAACAGCAGATTAGAGTTGGTTACACTGATACAGGCAGAGGCGGATTTCCTTTAAGGCCGACTAGGCCCGGGCCTAGGGCGGTCAGATATTATAGGCGGATAATCGTGGCAAAAAATACACTGATGTCATATGTCTCTGTAAATGATGGAGCTGAAAAAAGGGCGGCTGATACTACACCTCATAGGGCGGCCAAGACTGCTACTTTGTCTCTGGATACAGGTATGGTACGGCCTGCATAGTCATTAAAATAAAATAAAAGATTTGAAACCATGGCAACTAACGAAGTACTACTACACAACTAGTACTCCACCAGTGGTTTACATTGAGCCCATGTGAAGGAGTGCCTACATGACTACCTCAATTCAACCTTCAATGTGAGATAGAGAGTGCAGTGAGATGAATGTAGCTGTTAAAAACTTTGAAGACAACAGAATTTATTTGAATTTGGATTCAGTTCAGGCACAAGATAAATATCGTCGTACTTTCAGCAGACCGCCCTTGAAACGAATTCTGTGGAACCCAGATTAAGTGAGCTTTTGAATAAAATAGGTCAGGCATCAGCTATATATTTTCGAACCACTCTAGAAGTAATATAATTCCGTGTGATTCTCAGTTGAGACAATAGTTAGAATATTAGTTATGCCTACCAAGTATTTGACCTATAGATTCATTCTATTGGCTGAGTAGATACTACCAGTGACAGTTCACACTGGTTTTTAATTTTAACGAGTCAGTTTATTTGTTTCATTAAAAATATCATAAAATATACCACTTGCAGCTCACCACTTCTTCATTGAGTTGCTGTCTGGACTGTTGATACAAACCGTATAGGACAATGGGGGTGAGGGAACGCTGGGGGAACGTCTTGACTGAGTAAATAGAACCAGTGCTGACTCACTCATTCGCTTGATCACTTGTCAGACGACTCCAAGAGTTGATGACAGTAGGGTTCATTTTTTTTCAGTGTTCCGTCGAATACTTGGACGGCGCAAAGCTATGACATAAGGTCAAAGCTTTAAATAATCCTAAGGAATCATCGATATAAACTTTATGAATGATAAGCTCCTTAGTAATACGAGAAATTAGACAGATATATTCGTATACATATTTATTGTCTTTTCAATTCAAAATTACTTGCAACCTCCATGTTTCAAAACCAGTTATTTCTCTAATAGTGTTTGCCCAAGTTTCTAACTCCTGAAACTTACTTCGTCGTTGTTATCAACTATTTTCCTGTTAAACTATTAAATTACAGTTTATTCAGCGGATATTACTATATTTATTTGATACATTTTAGTCCTCATTCATAAAAATCATTAAATATCTCTTAAGATAAAAAACACATTGTATTCTTGTTTATATTGATTTCTGTTTTGCAATGAAAGTAACATAAGTATAACGTAAACATTATTGTCGGTTTAGAACTTTAGAAGAACAAAACTCCTTTGGTGTAATAAAAAATTAATTAATAACGATCTGGGAGAAACAGAAAATATACGAAAATTCCAGCTGCTTAGTCTCTCTCTCTCTCTTAGGATATAAAATTAAAGGGTTCAGTTATGGAAAAGAAACTTGCATAGATAACGTAATTCAAATCTGTCACTACAATAGGTTTCATTTTATCTTAAGCTTATACTTACTGTCAAAAATGCGGTGTTTTTGTGAAGGTATGAAAAATTTTAATAAAACAAACGTATTCATAAATAAGGGTAGATTTAATGCAGTAATTTTAAATATACTAAAAGTATTTTTTAAATCTGTTCCCTGCGAATTCGTTCTCGTGGAATTGAAAAAAAAGTAGCCTACGTCCTTCTACAACATTCATTCTACCTCCACACCGAATTTCATAAAAATTGATTTAGCGGTTTAGCTCTAAAAACGTAACAGAATGATGGAGAGTTTATAATAATATTATGATTAATCTAGCTCCAGGACTTTTCTAAAATCATCACTGATCATTGCTTCAAACATATTTTTATAAGTTTTTAGGTTTAAAAAATATTTTAATATACATTCTTTGTTACTTGTTATCATATACAGTCCTGTCAAGAAAAAAATATAGTGAGACTTAAATAGTTCGTATAGGTACTTGATAGAGTTATTTGGTTTGCTAACATATCGAGACAGCTTCACGATTGCAAAAGGATTCTCGTATAAGCTATCATTCAATATAAGCTAAGCCTTTTGTGGATAATAAATCAGTGATTCAAGGTAATTTATCCAAATGTTTTTTCTGTGTTACCTTTTCAACATTCATGGCAATGACTCGTGAACGCTCGAGTCAGGTATCAAATTCCTCACGCAAACAGGCCTCTGGAGGAAAATCTTCTCTTACAGCTATTTTGGCGTTTAGCCAGGATTTTCACGTACTGTTAAACGTATATATGTAACTGCATAAAAAGTACCTAGGTAGGTCATAATCGTAAAGTAGTATATTTATGTACATTCGTACATTCTTGTATTTTTTTTTCCTCTGTATTTATAAATGTTAACGTGTTCAATGTCATTTTTAGTTCTTTATACTTGAGTTATATTGAACAAATGATACAGTTTTATTGTTTGAGTATTTAAGGAAAATATGAAAATGAATGCGCGATATATTTTTGTTATTCACTTTACATGTTAAGATTACAGAGCTCTGTTGATGTTTGTATTGGTTTATACCAAAATTAAAAAATTAAGCACCTCGTTTTTGACTGTCCGTCAACACACACGTTTGACTTGGAGATTATTTAACATAAACAGATTTGGTATTGTCTTAGATTATTTTAATCAAAGGTTAAGTTTTAAAATATGCGACTTTTTTTTGAGGATATCGCGTGGATTATTAAATGAAATCTGTAATAATCGTAAATTAAAAAAATCGTAATTGTAAATAATAGCTGTCCTCCGTTTCATCCCAAAATTATCGCTCAAATATGAAAAAAATTAATAAATAAAAAATACGAAAGGTCGTGAACATTAAGAATAAGGTATAAATGAAAGGAACTAGCTTTCACTTGATACCCCTCACGTAACCACAAAAATTTGTATATTGTAACTTTTATTTTGTAACGGTCAACTGTGAACGTTAACGCCTGTCTTTGGGGCCCTACTTAACTAATAATAATAATACTCCAGACAATTACACAAAGTGTGTGACCCCAAACTAAGCATTAGCTTTTGTACTATGGGTACCAAAAACGACCTGGGGGAGCTCCCAGTAACCCCCAGACTACAAGACAATTTAGAAAAGTTGCGTTTCCTGAATTATGGCCGGGGATCGAGCCCAGGACGCCGACTTGGAAGGCAGATGCTCTATCACCGCACCAGTCAGTCAATTTTGTTCTTAATTTCAGATGTTTACATCCTATAGCCGTATACGTTGTGACACGTGACAATCAGACAGACAGACAAGGAGATGATTCGTGAATGTTCCATAAGTCCTGTGTGTGATTTTGGAGGAACACTGAAAAAACTTTTCCAAAGAAAATGTTGGAATACATGCATTTTTTTCTTTTTCATAGCATAGCGCACAGATTAGCGCATATTAATAGTAGAATCACTGATCAGTTAAACAGGCACTGTCAAAGTATTTTAATATTCATGACGAACACATGAAGCACGTTTGAACTAAATTCGTTTTTTCTTCTTATCGTAAAATTCCTCCAGTAAAGTGATAGTAGGCTTTATAAAAGTTATCTAGTTAGTTAAGTTATAAAAGTTTAAGTTGGAAAAGTGCGAGAACTTCAGCGACTCATATTTATTTAGACCTACTCCTTTCGTTACACTTATACGGAACTTTAAAACACAATATACTATTACTTTTGCACTTTAAAATTCCCAAAAATGTACAAAATATAAAATATAAATAAAATGACAACCTCACTTCCGTTGCCACCATGCATTTACTTGCTTTCTGAACACAGTATTTTAATGAACCTATTGTAAAATTATGTTGAAAAAATGATATCTGACTGAGTTTCTTGTCAGTTCTTTTCAGTGTCCAGGTTTCCTTTTCGAACCGAATTAAAGTACATTCTTTCTTCCTTCATGGCATGGCGCATAGATTAGCGCATTTGTCAATGTCACGTATTAATAACTAAAATCACAAGTAAATTAGTGTTTTCTTATTGTAAAACTCCTCCAGTAAAGTGATAGTAGGCTTTACTGAAGTTTTAAAGGACTTTTGGAAGAGCGCGAGAACTTCAGTTACACATGTTTATTTAAATCTACTCCATTCTTTTCACTTACACGGAACTTTAAAATACAATATACTATCACTGTTGTACTTTAAAACTCCTAAATATAAAAAATAGAAAATCTAAATAAAATGCCAACCTCACTTCTCCCGTTCCCGCCAAAAAGTCCCGAATTAATATCTAATGATTTGACGTTCAAAAACACCTTGTAATTGAGGGTATTTAAAATTGATTTGACTTTGACTTTGAATGCAATTCAATTTGTATTTTGTATAAAGTGAAAACTTAAAGTACAACACTATAGAAAACATGAAACATTTACGAGATCTCTTGTTGTCTGTTAAGACCCTTTTCTCAGGAATGGGTAGAAGTATCAAGTGGAAATCAATACCTAATACTAAGTTTTATACAGTGCCTTGGAGGTGTAAAAAATTCACTCTTCTAATCAACGCATTTAAAGATATGGTTTATGAACAAAATCACCCATCAAAACCTTTAGGGTACTTCCCGTTTACCTACTATCATGAAATTTAGAGAGAACCAACATCTTGCAGCACAAGTAAAAAAAATGCTAACATCGTTAGTGTCCAGTTAGTTATATCAAACAAAAATTTTTTTTAAGTGAAAACTACGTTAGGCGCAACTTGCGCTTTTTCTGAACAGTGAACGAAACTGAACCGTCACTGAACTGAAACTGACACTTCAGTGATGCTGAATCGGTGATGCTGAATCGGTGATGCTGAATCGGTGATGCTGAATCGGGTATACCCGGCTCCAGTCGACAACAAGTGCGCTCATATATATATTTTAAAATTAGAATATCATATAAATTTACACTTCTATCGTGTGATCATAATCACAGACAATTTTTTTTTTTACTCTATCGTACAAATAGCAATACATACATCGTCAGCGTCTAACAGTGTGATTGTAGTGCAAACTGCAAAGTAAAACACGAAATAATGAGAACCAGTCATGTGTGAGTCGGGCGTGTGCTAAGGATACTGAACGAATGAAAGAAAACAATTTGGTAAATGCCTACATAACACAAATATATTGAGTGGTGGTACAGAATCAACCGCGCACGAGTCCGCGGTCTTGAACGATTTTTTTTGTATGATATCTTACAGAAATTAGGCTATATCGAGAGCAAAAAATACTGAATGATCTTTACAATGAACTGTTTCATTACTTTTGAATATTTTCATTATGTACAGTTTACTATTATTTGGTTACTGTATTGTTACAATTATGTAGTCGATTCACCTAACCTTACCTCCCTACAAATAGCAACATAATTTTATCTTTCAGTTCGTCCCTAAATGTATGGAATTAAAGTCTATATTTAGGCATAGTAACTGAAAGGGTGTATTAGCTAGAGGATACAAATCTGGCAATATGCCAGTTGCAACAGCATCAGCGAACAATTTGGCAAGAGACATCAAAGGTCGTGGAACCTATACGTAGATATTGTATCCTACAAGTGACAATATATTATTCAGAGAATAAATTGTAAAACAAATATAAATTTTGTATGAGAATGAGGAAAAGTTTTGCAAAAGATGTCGTTAAGAGCATAAAATGTATTTAATTCAGTATAATTGTGTTTTGCTAAGCTAAAACTATTGGATCACGTATCTAATCTCTTAAAATTATTTAAGAGAAATTTAAAGTTAACTTTCTGGTTGTATCAAACAAAACAAGAAAAATTAACGTTTACCGTAACGTAACGTACAACGGTTTAACGTAAATGAAGCCTTCTTTTGACTATTGCACACATCGAGGCTTGTTTATTCATAAAATTTGTTAAGATGAGGGAGCAACCCTGCAATGATTAGACCACGGTAATTATCAAACCAGATCTTCAAAAGCTTTTAGTACTTACGAGTGTCTGTTTTGAACCTGTGTGATTGTAGCTATTAAAAAATCTAGCCATACTGGCCTGTGAAAAGAACGTAAATGTATTAAACAGGCCTAAGGCCTCATAAACGCGCAGATCATAGCAATTTGTTGCTATTTTTTTAGTTTATGTCACAACGAACTGTCTTCAAGTGTTTGCCACTGAGTTGCTAACCAAATTTTAAATTCACATATCTGTTGTTAATGAAATAATTCGATTGAATTGAAATTAAGACTAAACATTATTCCATAGTAATTGCCTTCTATTCTACTAAAGACTATCGAATTCTGCTCAGTAGTTTCTACGTGATGCGTTCACCAACAGACAAAATGTGTACAATACAACCTGCTTATCTTTAATGATATGTTTTTTATTGCTCTAGAATTCGAATTCCACTCGTAGACCAAAACGTGGGTGGGGAGCAATAAGCGCGTGGTGCATTGCGTGGTGGCATTCGGGCAGAGAGGATCTTGAGGACACAGAGCCGGAAGAAGAGCCTTCTGATCCTGGGTACGCGACGCCAGTGTCAGTAGAAACACCACTACAGAGTTCTGTATCAAGGTAATGTTATCAAGATTGTCATATATTTATGAAATAACAAAGTTACATGCTTGTCAAAGTTCCAAACCTACTTTGATATATTGACTGAATTCTTGGTATGTTAAATAAGTGTCTGTCTTACAAGCCGAAGATTATGGGTTGTAGTTCCGGTCAGGTGAATGAAGGAAATGAACTTTTCTCAATATTTCATTGAGTACTCCTTCGCTTTGTTGTGTGGCATCCATAATATAAGCCAACCGATTATATTTGGATCACGAATTCAAAAATTCGAAAGATTATTCATTTACTTATCCGTATTTTTAAATACGAATTCTAAAACGCAGACAATAATAAATTTAGCATCTATTAGAGCTTAAACGTTTTGTTCATTACGTTATACTCTGACGAAGTACAAAGGAATTAATTATACATAACATGAACTTATTTCATTTTCATACTGTTTATGAATGACAAGTTAATAAGAAAATTACATGCTCTTATGAAGGTTCGATGTTTATTTCTTCCACAGGTGTACTTCTCTGAATGTCATCAGAGATCCCTACGTTGGACGAGGGGGATCAAGTGGGTCTACGACCGGCGATGGTGGCACATCTCCCCTACGAAGAAACTACGACCCACCCTCGGGTCCCCTTTCTGCGGCAAGAGACAGCCGCTCGCTACCTCCTAACACAAGAATTAACGCTACTACTTCACCAGCCCCAAAATCAGTATCAGCGGATTCCGTTTACACAATTCTTATCAGGCTACCTGAAGCGGACTCTGATAGACCTAGTATAAAAATGATCACTGAAGAATCTCCGCCGACCAATACAAGAACACATTATCGACCTCCAACAAGAGGAGATTCTGAACTTAATCTTCATCCTGCTGGTCATCCCGCTTTGACGAGAAGAACATCCCATATACAAGATGTAAGGATACCTCTCAACGCTAAAATAATCCCCAAACAATTGGCTGGTAAAGGAATAACATCCAAACAACCGAAGAAAAAGAAGACACAAGAAAAGAAACAAGAAACTAAAGCAGCAAAAACTCTTTCCGCCATTCTCCTATCTTTTATCATTACATGGACGCCTTACAATATTCTCGTGCTTCTGAAACCTTTGACTGCTTGTACTAAGTGCATTCCAGACGAATTGTGGTCTTTCTTTTACGCTCTATGTTACATAAATTCAACGATAAATCCAGTCTGTTATGCGTTGTGTAACGCGACGTTTAGGAGAACGTATGTTAGGATTTTGACGTGTAAGTGGCATAACAGGAACAGAGAGGCGATGACTAGAGGTGTATACAACTGAAAGTAGTTTACTGAAACTTGTGATGTGGTTGATGAGCTTTGTTAGTGAAGGAGTTGCGTGTATGGGTGAAGGAGTGTCACGTTATATCTCACTTGATATTGAAGAGATCACTGTGGGTACCAATTATAGTGATTGCCCAATTTTGGTACCTGAAAAACAAAAGAATTAAAATTTGTCTTTAAAATGGAGGTGAAACATGATATGTATTCATGCATTTTATCAACACTGGTTGATACGTTGATTTTTTTCAATCAAAGCAATTTATTATTGTGAAGTATTTTTGTTTTTATTAGTGAGTTGACCATCCCGTCCAAAAGTAGATTATATGCGTTATAGATTTCATGAGATATTTTGTTGATGTTCGTTTTATGGTTTCGTTGTTTATTTGTCTTCTCCTGTTATAAGAAGAAGATACATGATTATGAGGAATTTTAAATGCCAGAATATTTAAGAGTGATTAGTGATAGATCGATAAATGCTGATGTAGGATGTAACTAAAACAGAAGATAGCATTATGGGTAACTGGTAAAAGGTATCTAGTCTTTAATTACTGCATACCTACATGTATTTTAATTCTCTAGTCGAAGTTTTCTCTACATGGTGTTCTGATAAAGGTTTGAGCTTTTAGTGTTAAAGTCGAATTTAAGTATAGATAATTTTAAATACTTTTCTTTCAATGCAGATCTCATTTTTATTGTATTATTTTTGTATTCGATTTTATGATTATACGCTTATACGCTAGTTTAGAAATACCTAAATAATTTTATTTACGTTATGTAAATTATTATTTTATTGTTTTACTTGAAAAGGTAACAATTTATATAATATTTTAATTTAGAGAGATAATCTTTCTTCTTATAATGCCTTTTGTCAATATAGACCAATCAATCATTGTGGGAGTAAGTACGAGTAATTAGATTTAAGTTCATAAATAATAGGTGTGTGTTTGAAAAACGAAGAAGTAGTTATTGTCAAGAGAGAGTTCTGAGCCTTGTTTTTTGAAGTCTTCGATGTGTATTTTAACTGTAAAACTCATTTTATGTAAGGTTTATAATTATAAAAATACTAAGCAATATTAAAACTCTTTTTTCGTGTGTTCGTAAAATTTTTGATGGCGTCGGGATTGATAAAATCGTTTCCTTTCGAAAATACTGTTGATATTGCAAATGTACCTTCGTGTGAAAAATCTTAGTTTCAGTTTTTATGTACATATATTTTACTAATAAATTCAATATTAATTCAAAAATCGTACAAGTATCAAGAATCATACAACGATTTCATATTAAGAACTAAATAAATTGGAAAATTCACTTATTACTAGAATACTATTGTTCGCATAACTAATGATATTTTATGTTTTCTGTATTACGCTTACGCAAATAACGAACATTATTATTAATATTATTCTATGACCTAACTTTACCTACTTCCAACTTGTAAAAAATAGGTGCAAGTGTTAATAAAAAACTTCAATAGTTTTGTTATGCGCTAAACAGAAAGAATATTCATTAAATTCTAAAAACATATTTGTATTTTAAGATTTAATATTGTAAATACGAGACATTTAATTCGATAAATTCGTAAGTGTATAATGATATTTGTATTGGCATTATATTATAATTGATAGTGAATTAATAAAATTATTATTACCTATATACAAGTAAATGGGTATGTATTTAATAACGTATGTGTAATATACATCAAATCTATGAGTGTTGTACAATGTTCCTTTGTTGTGAATGAGGTTCTATTAACCTATTTATTATTAATATATGTGTAGAGAATAGAATTATTATTATTATATCAGACGTAATTATGTAAAGCCCTAGATTTTAGTATTAAAAAAATTTTATACAATCCGTGGAGGAATTACGCATTTTAGGTTTAATTTGTAGTAGACTTTGTGACAAAATATTTGTAGTTACAACGAATTAGAGCAAACAAAAGATAATAAAGTTCGTTTTCATATTTCATTACCTATTGTGAAGATAACACAGCTTGAATTCTTCTTAATGGAATCCAAAATTAAGTTCTTTAATCCATTATCTTCTTTCACTTTAATTCAGTAAAATGCGTAATTCTGCCTTCAGTATTATACCATAAAATCAAAATGTGTTTTAAGGTACCTAATTTAGAAGTCTTTAAACTGAAAATAGGAGGAGATTTCCTTTTCCCTTTGATTAAATTAGATGCGCTCTCAAATTAGAATGTTTCCTTTGGGACGACTGTGATTGTAGATTCTTTGTTAAATAGAAGTGAAGGCGTCTCAAAGCGACTGAAAACAGTATTAAAAAAATACAACATTTTGTAGGTCAACGACTGGGTCATGCACCACTAAAGACACATTCTACTAGCTACTAGAATTTAGTTCATTTACGAATCGCTTTTTAATTCTAAATATTTTAATTCTGGGTATTTCAAATAATCGGTGTTTTGACTTAAATAGGTAACTTAAAACTTCTTTTGGTTAAAAATTAAATAATTCCTAACGTATTCTCAATGCGCACAGTAAAATTAGTTCTACCTTTTAATAAAATATTGTTTCTCGGTGTCCTTTTTATCTAGATCCATTGATTTGTAAATAATCGTAGTACGATTTAGACGTTCTTGGACAGCAAGTGCCATTCTAATAGTTTTCAATGCGACAAACAGATTTTTATCACGGAACAGAAAATTATACATTGTATTTCAGTTTTTTCTTTTTCAATTACATAAGTAAAGAAATACTTCGTTTTATTATAATATTATTATACTGATGTGTCGAAAACATTATTTTCAAATCTGTGTGAATAAATATTTCACATATTTTTAAGGATAATCACGAGGTAACTTTATAGGTCTTCGTAATAATTGAATAATTTTACGAATTTTATTTAATAAAGAATAAAGTAATCGGATGTATTTTCATCGATATTTATCGATGTAAATTCGATGCTTCCTATAAAATTATCGGCGAAGGTATTATTAAAATGGCGTCGATAAACGGAATACATAAAACAACTGTTTATTAATTACAATTTTAGATGTCGGTTTTAAAATCACTAATTAATGACAAGGGAGTAAAATGAACTGAAATATTTAATTAAAAATATTGTCGCGTATTAGTAGTGATGTAAAATAAAGTTTAATGGAAACTAAACGATTCGGAAAATATTGAGTAAATATTAATAGGTATGTATTTGATGGATTTTTACATAATATATAAGTGCATGAAATGTGAGTAGGCAGTGCCAAAATACCTACTGGTATACTTCATTACATAATACATGTATCATAAATATTCATTACATTACATTACCCGTAAAAATGATAGTCGTTTTTATTACATTTTTATAATTCTCGTATCAGTCGTCAGGACTTGGTTATTTGACAATTTACTTATTTTATTGATTGAAAATCGAAAAAAGCACTTGAAAATTAGTTTTACTATACAGGTCGATTTAATTGAGCTGGTTGTAATTGTAAACCAAATCTTTGAGATAGTGTTGCTAGAAAATCGATGGTATTTCTTTCAACATAACCGAAAAAAGTCGTGACATTGGACTGACTTGAAATTGCTAGCAATGGTAACAATTAGGTGACATCTGGCGATATCTAGTTAATGTATTAATATCGATTTTTGAGCAAACTTTAAAGTTAATTTTGGATATTTTCAGTGTAATGGAACGTGAATTTATACTATTCAGTCAGTAAAAGGTACTATTTGTATCGTCAAAGTATTAATGAAGTCATTGATACAAGCGAAAACGTATGGTATTTGCGACTTTCCACTAGCATAATAAAGTGTGTCCGATGTAATTCATATTTTGTTTTCCATGTGAGCGAACATGTTGAAACTCTGTTGATGTAAAAACCACTCTTAATTAAGTTTCTAACTTCCATTTTATATTAAGTAAATATTATAAATAGGCAAACGAAGTGTCAAAATCTGCGCCAAATCTCGCATGTCAAATAGATTTTATTATTATCAATGTACAATTTTAGTCATTCACGTTGTATTTTATGAATAAATAAATGTGTTTTTGTAAGTTATTTTAAAAATTAATCCATGTTTTTGTATAACCAAAGACAATAAAAATTTAACTAAAAATGGTGGTATTCATTTATCACCCTATTCCAGTTTAAGAACTTAAGATAGAAAAATAGACGACATCGAAAATATTAGTTATATTTAACTAAGTAGCACTTTCCACAGTGACGTGCACAGACATTTTTAGTAGGATAGACAAAAAGAAAACTCACCAAAATCGCTGTTTATAATTCGTTTGTAATAAATGTTAATGTGATTTAATTTTACATTATTTATTTACTGGAACTACTTTGAAAAATGTTTCAACGGTAGCAAAACTGCTACTTACTAAAGCTAAAGCAACACAAAAAAGTTACTTATAGTTAACACATACCTTTTTTTTTTTTGCGTCAGGAAATGCTTTCTGCATCCCGCCCTGCCGTAGGGGGGTGGCAGGGGGGTATGTGGGACTTCTCGACATTAGGGTGCTAGGCCGAGTCTACCCACTAAAACCTGACAGTGTTCCTCGAGAGCCTTGATGGCGGGGCAATGGGAGCGCGTTGGCATTCTGCCGCGACCCCGGCGGCTATGCCCAGCCTGAGCCGAGCCCTCCTCCGTTTGCGGGCAGTTTGACCTGCCCGCTCTCCTGGGAGGCGCGCGGGAACACCGCGCGCACCATCCCGAGGCCATTGGTAAGGCGCCTTCCCCCGAAGGACACCCCAGGCCTCCGAAGTGGCGGCTTCCGCACTCCGCCTACACCACGGCAGGGGCGTCAGCACGCCCACCTGATTTTTACGTGTTTACTCACGGGTTTTTACAAGTTTTCCTTCTTCTCGCCTCTGATTTTAACGTGTTGTCTCACGGGTTCCATTCGAGTTTTCCTTCTCTCCACCTTTGATTTTAACGTGTTTTCTCACAGGTTTCATTTCGAGTTTTCCTTCTCTCCATCTCTGATTATTACGCGTTTCCTCACGGGTTTTTAAAAGTTTTCCTTCTTTCCACCTCTTGATCCGCGTCCTCCGCGAAGGACGCCGGAACCGACACTTAACCAACAATACCCCTCTCAAAGGAGAGTGGCAAGTGGAAAGACGGCCCACACGACAGACCTCCGCCCTCACGCAGAGGACGGGGAACACAAACTTATCCCCCCCCGGGTCCAGGCCGGGTCCTTTCGGCTCCACCTCCTACTCGGTCCCAGCTCGGTCCCACCCCGATTTTAACGTGTTTACTCACGGGTTTTAATAAGTTTTCCATCATACCACCTCGGGGCCGAAGGCCCCACACGAGAGACACGGAGACCCCCTCCCCTCCGGTACGGGCCGGGTCCTTTCGGCTCCACTACCTACTCGGTCCCAACCCGGTACTGAGGGCATCGCTGAAGCGACACCCTCAGGAGTGTTTATCGACTCTCCAGTTTAGATCCGCAGTGTTCAGTGTAAACAGGGTCACCTCGAGAAGGATGTAGACATGAAGTCCACGCACTGCGGTCTTGGGATGGCAGGCTAAGGCTCCACTTAATGGGAGCTATAAGCGCCTGTTGGTCCACCCCCTGTGGCGGGTCACCCACACCACTCGGCCCCAAAGTTAACACATACCTATGTTAACGTTACTCTAACCATTCATAATATACATTATAATGTAATATACGTATTATTAATTAAAAAAGTTATAACATTTTACAAACATGTTCATATTTTTTATTAAGGTATTATGTTATTTTTTCTATTAGGTTAAATTAATCGTTTGACTTCATCATGACTAACAACATTATGACCGTTGAAAAATTCTTCTTCCAGTGCTGTTATTGGCTAGAGACGTCGTCTCTTTATTAACTTGTGAGCATGTTTGAGCTAAGTAAACATTCACGACCACTACAGATGCAGGCATGTAATTATACGAAACACAGTGTTAGAATTGATTTGAATGTGTGTAAATCAAGCCAGTCTCACGAGCGAACGGTTGCCGTGACGCTTTCTTGTCGTATTTTTAATAAAGATAAGGGGAGCGCGGGAATTTTAAAACATAATTTTGATTTATAATATATTTTTTTTTAATTTAATTAGTAAATTGTCAGGGTATACAGCGTCTATTTGTCTCTATGGAATACACACCACTGACTTTCTACATAGATAAAAAAAAATGCATAAAATAGTTATTACTGCTTTTGGTTTCACTGTAATTGAGTACGTGAGTCGGTCTAATGAATGAGTATTTCAAAAGTAAAAGCTGTATATGATATAAAGAAAAATAAATAATATATTATTGTAAACACTTTTATATTTAATGCTGTGTTTAATATCTGTGATTAGATTTACATGTTAAATACGAGATTGATTTATATTGATAGAGACTGTTACTGATAACAGTTTATCGAACGCTAGCAAATCAGCCTGAATAATGTGATAATAAAGAAACATTTTACTAAAAGTTTTATCACAATCAATAAAATCTCTTAAGAGTTTCTTTCAAATAAATGCACAGACTTGTAGTATATAATACCTTATAGTATAATACTCGTATATCAAAGAACAGTTAGCGTAATAATAAAATAATAAATACAGTGATATTATCTGAAATACACTTTAAAATATTGTTTTAAATAAAATAGCATTGTTATCAACTGTTGCGTTAGCTTGGATCTACAATAAAACTCATAAAGTCAACATTGTAGTTATTCCTTTCAGTTTTATAATATTATTTTCTTCTTTATCGCAAAAGAACTTTATTGGATTACAGTTAGGTACAGAAATTTCTAGTGTGAGTTGAAAATTTAATCTCGGTAACAATGGTCGGTCGACGGTGTCGATATCGAATGCGAGACTAGGGTACCTATTCTAAAACACCTAGAAAATATACGTATGTACACACATATGTATTTTCAAACAGATATACTCGCATATAATTTCACCATTCTGCATTTTATATGCTGGTCTGGTAGAGAAAGAAAAACAGAATATGCTAAGTAGCTGTTAAAGTTTCTGCGCAGGTTGTAAAAATTGACCAAGAGATAGGGCTTTTTATAGGCGACAAGCGAGAACATTAGAACTGTACTGGATTTTGTAGAAATAATAATATTTTATACAGAAAAATAACGCTAAAATCATTAATAACAGATAACAATGATCATGAAAGGGATAGCGATCGTACATTACGTTACGAAAGTCAGTTTTGACAATTGACAATCCAAGTTACTCATAAGCTTGAGTTGAAGTCCGACTTTTACGACCTGTACGGGAAAATAAACAGCACATTCTGTATTTTCTTTTCTCTCAAAGACATTACAAAACAACAAGATTTAAACAACTGTTTTGTACTTATACCGTACAATAATGCAATAGTTGGTTCGCATCTACGAATAATACCAACAATATTTCTACAGATTCAAGAATAGGGCCCTAGAATGCACAAGCCATAAATTTAAAGAACCTGGATATTTACGAGGAAAGTTTCACTGTGCCCCTTCCTCCGAAGTTGCCTTCCTACGTATACCTGTAAAGTTGATGACACTGCATTATTCCCTTGCAATCAATTCTCAAGAGACCTGAGTTTCGTGGAATAATTAATGATTAAACGAACTTACCTGTATGTGAAGTTCTATCATAATTATATGAAGTGCTTCGTCCGAAGAGATTAGCATATTAACCACATGTAGTAACGCATATCGTGTCGCCATCTACACTATATTTTAGATAAATTGTATCGGTGTTTATTTATTTTTGACAACGCACCCCCTCCCAGGTAACCAGCGTCAGCGCTGCTTTGCAAGCTCATTTAGTTCAGGGCTTCATTCAAATATTTTACGATAGTTATAGGGTTGTCCACAGGCAAGGGTGGGCGGGTTGCTAATCTTCTTCACTTCATATAATTATGATAGAACTTCACATACAGGTAAATTCGTTTAATCATTAATTATATTCGTGCTTCGTCCTCGAGATTAGCATATTAACCACACGTAGACTTTTAGAGCACATAATCGTAAAATATATGAACGTTAAGACATTTGTTTATATAACAAAGATAATCATGATTCATGATTAATATGTTATTTATTTATTTACATAATCGATATCAGTATATGTTTTATTACCTATTGTTCCGAACAAAATAATAATACGTATGTATTATTTAGCTGTTTGTTACGATCTTTCGCGCAACAACAATCATAAATTTTAGTTTTCATTTAGGCGATTCACTCAGCAACAAGTTAATACTATTTTGCAAATAGTCCTAGTACAGATTAAAATGATTTCCATACAAATACAGCATACAATGCACAGCATACACTTCCTCTCTTTTTAATAGAATATACCTATTTTTAATATACCTATGTATATTTTTCATTTATATGAGTTTTTAAAGAATGGAGACCATCTGACTTTTTGGTGTAATTTTTCCAGTTAGGGAAAAATTATTTCGACATTATTGTGTAGTAAAAATTGCTAATATAGGCAAAGCATGTAGAAACTATATTGCTTGATCCTTTTGATCTTGATCTATGATTATCGTTTTACCTTAACTTTTAAGATCATAGAATGGAAACGAACAGGGCTAAAGTCTGTTCAAACTAGTTATCGTCAAGACAGTTACAATAGTAAGAAGATGTATAAACAAAAATAAACTATAGGGAATACCTATTATATTCATTTTTATTATAAATTAAAGGCGTCTTTGTGCGGTATTATGAATCGAAAACATTCAAGTGATGACATTCGAACCATTGCCAGAGTTCTATTTTAAGTGTTTGTAAGTACGTAATCAGTTCGTTTGTATTTATTTAATACCACTTGTACGATTAATGTACACATATACTCGTAGTGCGGAACTATTCGTTGTAAAAAATGTGAATGTCAATGTTCTGCTTTAATTCTCAGCCCAATAGTAGTTTCGCGAGCACAGACCATGCCCCCCGTTGTTGAGGTAATTGACGAATTATGTTAAAAATCGATTAATACTGTAATTTAGTAAAATACAGAGAGTGGATTGTTTTAATACTATAAAACAAATTTGGATATTTAGTGGGTATTTGTGGTACAATATACAAGGTTTTAACTTCATGGATGCAACTACCCACGAAATTGTTTATAAACCGTAATATTATTATTTTGATATGTTATATTTGTTAATTATTCATAGATTATAATCAAAATTAAGTAAAGACAATCCCGAGTGTAGTCCACTAACTTCTAGTTACGTACTTACGCAATATAATAAGGTAAGAGACAGTCCCAAGTGTACTGTCCGCAAACCTCTAATTACGTAACACCGTAAAAAGTAATACCAAAAAAGGTACTTGTAAACGTGTAATTACGTTTATTATAAGCAACACAGCAAGAGATAGTGACAGTCCGAAATGTATTGCACTCAGACATATTATGGTGAAGATACAATCCCTTTTAGTATTAAAGATATTATTCATTTATAGGTATCATCTAAACGTCTTATCAACAACAGATCTCTTTGTTTATAACAACACGAGTTGAATACTTGGTATAGTCGTCAAGACCATTTCACGGTATAGGTATGGTTATTCTATCTCGAGACAGTTATTCTGTCCGAAAAATATAAAATACCACTACAGTGAAATAATATTACAGGAATAAAAATTACCTTGCATGGACATGAAGTATCGCCGTCTTCTGTCCTATTGTTACACTTTTGCCTACTATGTTTTAATTTTATAATACTATTACTTTTATAATAATTGTAATCGTTATTAAACAAATTTCGTTTTTGCATTTTCATTATTTTGTTTTGCAATGAAACCAAACAAAGAGTGTGAAATGGCGGAGCACTAAAATGCGAATGAGCTTGCAGAGCAGCGCTGACGCTGGTTACCTGGGAGGGGGTGCGTTGTCAAAAATAAATAAACACCGGTATAATTTATCTAAAATATAGTGTAGATGGCGACACGATATGCGTTACTACATGTGGTTAATATGCTAATCTCGAGGACGAAGCACGAATATAATTAGGTATTGGGTCCTTACATATGAAATTGGCGTTTTGTACGGGAGGAATATAAAGTCAATTTTTTTTTTGTAAAATATATTTAATTAATCAAAGTATGCACCGTTGTTATCTATGCACTTTTGTCATCTTATAGGTAGTTCATTGATCCCTTTACTAAAAAAACCATGGGGACGAGAATCAATAAACTCTTTGAAGGCGGTTTGGACTGCCGCATCGGAGTTGAATTTTTTTCCGTGTAAGAACCTGTCCAAATTCCGGAAAAAATGGTAATCTGTTGGAGCAAGGTCCGGGGAGTACGGTGGATGTCGCAGACATTCCAATTGTAGCTCATCTAACTTAGTGGTTGTTTGTTGTGCAGTGTGTGGTCTTGCGTTGTCGTGAAGCAGCAGTGGCCTAGAGCGATTGACCAATCTCGGTTGTTTAGCAGCTAGTTCTTCCTTCATGGTTTGCAGTTGCTGACAATAGATATCTGCCGTAATCGTTTGGCCAGATTTTAGAAAGCTGTAGTGAACGACACCGGCGCTAGTCCACCAAACACTCACAAGTAACTTTTTCTGGCAGGATTTGGCTGGGTCTCCAGGGTTCAGCCATTGCGACGAGCGCTTCCGATTATCGTACAGTATCCACTTTTCATCACAAGTAATGATTCGATTTAAAATCCCTTCATTATTGTGTCGGTTGAGCAAAGTAACACAGCAGTCGACGCGTGTTTGCAAGTTCGATTCACTAAATTCATGAGGTAAACATCGTTCAAGTTTTTTTACTTCCCGATTTGCTTCAAGTGTATTAATACAGTTTTGTCACTTACCCCGAAGCCTGCAGCTATCTCTGAAGTGCTTTGTGATGGATCCGCTTCCACAATAGCCTTTAATTCTTCATTTTCCACTTTGGTCTCCGGCCGTCCACGGGGTTGGTTCTGAAGGTCGAAATTTCCAGAACTAAAACGTTGAAACCAATAACGTACCGTGCTTTCTTTTGCGACACCAGCACCGTACACATCATTAATCCTTCGAGCTGTTTCTGCAGCACTGGTGCCACGGTAGAACTCGTACTCGTAAATATACCGATATTTCATGTTTTCCATTGTGCGGTAATAAGCGCGCCAAAGAAAAAAATAATAAGGAAAAAAACAAATGAATGACTGTTTTCAAAACTCAAATGTACCAGCTAAATGAATTTATAAATTTGAATTTGGAATTCTTAACCAAAGAGGAGATATTTCAGATCAAAGTGGTCAGTACGACAAAACGCTAATTTCATATGTAAGGACCCAATATATCATATTAGACTTTAATTCTCTTATTGTTTTAATGGAAATTTTGATTAAATTCGATTTTGTTCACGAGTACATATTATTTACGTTGAATTCTTAATGTCTTCAGAGTCTATTAAAAGAAAGTAGTTGGACTAAAAGAATTTGTAGTTTTTTCATTCGATGGAAAAAAAAATATGTTTGATGTTCGATGTCGTTGTCATTCTGTTTGTTATTTGTCTATGGCATACCTCATGAATTGACGATTTTTGTGCGTATTTTTGTTTGAAAACTTTAGTTTTCGAGAATGTTCTCAAATTTAATTGGTAGAATCAGTCCAGACTAGTCTTTTCATCGGCGTCTTTTAAATTTGAATTTGGAAGTTCCGAAATTATTATACATTTTGGTACACTTTTCTGGTGATCAATTCCTCTCAGTTATACTACTTGGACTATTTTAAGGCAAGAGTGAAAAGGTACATTTTATAAGTAATCTCGGACAAATCGCAAGCTTTTGTATAAATGCCCAATAACAATTAAAAGCTCTGGTTATGTATTGCTTAATTTTTTAAAGGCGATATCTACAAGAACGTACTAATTTTCTTATAAATACATAAAACATTTACGGTACGTTTTTATTGCGTATACACGTCATAAGGACAGCAGCCTGCGCATAAAACCTGAATTTTATTATCCCAAAATATTGGATGTATCCAACCTTTTTACGCTGTTCATATTAGTTTTCACCGGTTGCATGAAGGGATTTACAGGGATATTATTTTTCTCGAATATATGGCCTGGGTTGTTTAAGCTGAAATAATGAAGATGTCACTTGACCCTTCGTTTTAAAATTACTTTTTAAAGTTATTGTTATACGTGGTTGTGTGTTTTATGTTTTGGCAATTTGGTTGAAGATATAAGTACCTACCATGTTTTTCCATGTACTTGGAAATTCATTTGACTGTAAAAACTATTACAGGATATTTATAAAATGCGGTTAAAATAATATATAATAATAGCTGCTTGTTAACTGATAGTACATAAATAATAATCTTGTAAATATCTTGTAATTAAATTTGCCTGACTAAATATATTTTTTACTTGAATTTATAAAATTGTGAAAGTGAAATTATTTGTCTCGTTAGTAAAGAAATAACTTTTGAATTAATTGAATTAAAAACACATCTGATTTTTATTCTCTTATTTCTAGCAAAAATAAACGCAAGTTCATTGCTATTTCGACGATAACAGTTTTTATCGCTTAATTTAAATCGTATCGTATATCACATAATATAATACTGGCTGGAAAAATATTTGAAAGAGCAATAAAATAAAAAATAAAGTTTCGACATTCACGTCACGTTAGTTGCGATTGTCAGTTTTTTATGTTGTTATGAGTGTACAGTACATTTTTTTTTAATGATTTAATTTCCGATTTGAAATTATTAGTGTTTTTTCTTTTTTATGTATGCGAACGTTTTTAATATTTTCATTCTCAACTATTTATAATGGCTTTAGAGCCATTTAGTAACGCTTCGAGTTACGTGAATTACACTGTTTCATTACCTGTAAAATTAACCGGGGACGCAAAGGAAGCTTGTGACTCGAATCCAGTAAGTAAGTCGTTTTATTTCTCTTTGAATGTTGTTACCAACACAAATAATGTGTAATATGTCTAATTAACACTAAAAAAATATGTTTTAATTAATCATAAATCAAGATTAGAACGTGATTTTTTACAAGTTTGCATTTAATAGAACTTATTCCTCACCTAATCTTTCAACGACAGAGCTAACAATCTACTCGTAATTTATACCGAACATGGCTTATTTATAACTTTATAACAGAGTCGAAAAAAGGAGGAGGATATCGATTTACCTGAATTTCTTTTATTTACGATGTTACATATGATATTGTGGATCTTTCACATACGTTTTCACAATAGTTGTCATTATCATTCACGATTTATTCGCTACTACAATTCAATGGCATTTGCATTACGAGCAACTTTGAGTGCAATTGCTTAGGCAAGACCCACAAGAACCTGTTATACAATTTGTTTCGCGTGAGCAGATTCTTCAGCACTTACGTTATCCTGTAATGATTTGAACTTTCTTGTCGCCTTATAGCACAATTCTCAGCGTTTTTGTTCTCTAGTAGAAGTTCACTTTCTTAACACAATGGTACTTGACATACTAACAAGTTGTAGTAATACCCTTCTTTGCTGTTTAATGTGCAGTATTGTGTGTGCAATATTGCTGACTGATTATCTTCAATCGTATGCATTTTGCTAGAGTAACATCTTCATCCTTAACTCTTCGTCACCCCCATGTTGTGTTTGACACCCTTTTAAAGCTAGTCTAGTAAGTCTTCTCGCGCGTTTAGTTTCAAAGCTCATAGTAAGTCCTCCCGCGCGTTTAGGTGTAATACGTACCGATCAAAAATATTCTTGTAAATAAATCATCACTGTCGAATTATAGAAGCTTTATGCTTTAAATATTCTTGGAAATTAATTAAAAAAATATATAGTAATTAGAATATGTATGTTTGTAATATCAGTAGATTTCACAAAATTATCGCAGGTGGCTAAATGATGCGATTATTATTGTTGTGAAGCTAACAGTACCTACATTTTTCTTTACTTTCTTTCATAATTCTTTTATTTGGAAACCTCCATTGATTCATCCCATTTGACTGGATTGTGAATCGACTTTTCATAACGGAAGTAATGGTGATATCCGAATGAATCCATAGAGATCTACCAAAGAAAGTGGAAAATTGTTGGCGTCGAAGAGTGAATATCTAAGGGAATATTTGCCGATATTTCTACAGGGTGGCTCTAATTGCTTTTTCAATTAATTCCGAAATTCTACGAGGTCTCGCGAGGACGTAACAGATAGTCATAGAATCAATGAAGATGTGTAGATGGATCATATGTATAACTCAAATTTAAATCGTCTCCATCTTTGTCAAATAAGACTTCTCATGATACAAATACAAACTACGTAAATTGAAAATTACAGAAATTATTACAAAAAATCGAATGACACTTAAACTCAGAAACCTTAAAGTCGTGTAACTGAAAAGGCAATTCAAGGTAATTTGATTTGCAAACTAAAACATCCCACTACCGCTCATGCAAAGACAATCCTCTCACTCGAACAGGACACAGTATTATGCAGACTCATTATTATAATACATGTCATCGCTTGGGAACTTATCGTATCTGTGTCTCCGCTCACCAGAATTTGGATTATATTGTAATACCGAAATAAGTTTATTAATTATTAGTGAATTATTAGTGTAGATTGATTTGATGATAAAATAGTATCAAATTTACATTTTAATATACAAAGAAATATAGCTCTACCGTATATACATATATAAATATTTGTAGGAAATTATTAACCACAAAATTGCGGTTCATAGCCTATAACAGTAGATGTAGGTAAGAAAAAAGTATCTATGAAAAATGATTATCCAAATGTCTTACAAATTATTGTTAAATTAGTAGAAACTACGTGAATTCAAATGTAGAAAAATGAGTCTATAATGATTTAAAATGTAAAGAGTGAAAACGACTGGTAGCAGAGCCAAGGGAGATCTGGTACATGAATGTTGTAAGGCCAGCTGAGGCAAGGCTGACTTATGCAGATCAAATAATCAGAGGTTTAGCTGACGGAAATGTTAAAAGCAATCGCATATCTCGGTCAAAATTTGTGAGGAGAATAATAAGATTTGACGAAGCGAAGGGGACTGACGGTTGTTGCTCCGTCCTCACTGTCTTCGCCATTACTACATAGCGTAGTACTACATAGAATACATAGTAAAGATATTTCTGAAACGATAAAATTATTTTTGTTTACGAGTTTTGATTAGTAAAAGATAGTTATTTTGTACTTCAGTGTTTTTTTTAAGTTGATTGAATTTTTTTCTTAATTTTTTTTATTTCTACCTTTTAAGTGACCTTGGCCTAAATAAATATCTAGGGTAGGTCTACAATTGTCTTATTTTCTAATTCTGCAGCGCAGTGACGTACAAAAGAATTATCAATATAAATAAAGCTCATAAGCAGTTAGCGTTATTTAGTATTATTTGGTGTATCTTCGAAGTCCAAGCTCCAATACCAGTCAAATTTAAATGGGGACCAATCTGGTAGTATATCCTTTCATTTGAAAAAAGATTTTTTCGAATCGGTTTATAAATAACAGAGTTCTGAGTTACCTAACAAACATACAAAAAATACAACCGAATTGAGAACCTCCTTTTTTTCTGAAGTCGGTTAAAAATTGAAGCTCAATTTAATATTAGATTGCAAAATATATATTTATAATGGATTTTTAATCAATTAAACTTATTTTATTGGACGTAAAATTAAAACGTCGTAAGCAGGGGGGTTATTCACAAACTTTCCGTGGCAGAAAGGCCGATCGTCGAAAAGCATAAATTAAATCTGACGGCTTGGATTTGTGAAAACGTCTATAATATATATATAATATAAATATAATACAGTTTCGGATTTGTGAACCGCATATAGACAAAATCATCGAGAAGTTTCCTGTCGGATACAGAAAGTTGAGTTTCCGACGTTTGTGAATAACCCGCAGGTCTTTCCCATTAGAAGCGACGACACAATAGCACTATCTTGCTTTTACTTAACGGCAGTTGCCGTGTCCCGCTCTGCCAGCGCGTAGGAACACGATTATTGTTTTAATGTACTAATTCTAGAGTATATTTCAATATTTCTGTATGTACTTCAGATCAAATCTAAAATTTTTTGTTAAGGTATGTAATGTGTTAATGGGTGTTCTGCGTACACTGCGATAAATTCTCTTAACTTCAGTTTGCGATTGAATATCAAAGCGAGTAGTCCAATATTATAGACCTGGGGGGTTATATACGACTTCATATAATATGATATATATGATATTTATAATATAAATATAATTTCGATTTCGGATTTGCGAATCGCGTATAGACAAAATCGTCGAAAAGTTTCCTGTCGGATACGGAAAGTTGAGTTTCTGACGTTTGTGAATAACCCGCTGCACTGTCTAAGTACCAAAAAGTTGTCCTTGTACTTTCCGCAACGGATACACTTATTATGAAAAAGAAAAAAAGAGGCGCTGCGCGAAAGAGTACAATTAAGAAACCAACTGTTAAATATGAGTATTTTATAGATTTTTGTATCAACAAACTTCAGAAATTAGTTTTATACACTGTCAAGAAAGTACAGGGAAAAGATCAATAATACACGAAATGTTAGTTATTCATTCTAATTTATTTTATCAACTTTAAAGTATGCTCCTTCGGAAACGATACACTTACGATAACGAATAATCCAATCATCAAAACATTTTTAAACGCTTTTTCCGAAATTGAGTTCAGTGCTCGCCGCGAATCTTTTATGTCCTTTATGCTTCTACCGAATGAAAACGGGTGCCACGAAGTGATAATTGACCTTCCGGAAAGAATTCCGAGTGCACAACATCGCGATAACTAAAGAAAACAGTCAACATGTCTTTGACTTTTGATCGACTTTGGCGTGGTTTTTTCGGTTTCGGTTCAGTTGGAAGGCGCCATTCCGAAGCTTGTTGACTAGTTTGCATGTCAAACTCGTAAACCCACGTCTCGTCACCAGTAACAATGCGTTTCATGAATGTTGGGTCGGAATTGACTCGTTCTAGCATGTCCTCAGGGACTGTTATACGATTGTGTTTTTGAAGAAAATTCAGGTCTTTTGGGACTAGCCGAGCGGCAACATGTTTCATACCCAAGTGATCATTTAAAATGGTACGGATCGACTCGTGAGACACAGAGGGTTCGGTGACTATCTCTCTCAAACTTGAATAAGCATTTTCAGTCACTATTTCCTTCACTTTTGCGATGTTAACTTCAGTTGCAGACGTTGATGGCCTACCAATGCGAGGCAAATCTTCCATCACATCTCGACCGCTTTTGAACGCTTTGTACCACTCATAGGCACGTGTTTTTGATAAAGTCGATTCACCGTAAGCCTGAAGTAACATTTTCAGTGACTCCAAACACGAAATTCCATTGGCGATGCAAAATTTAAGACAAACTCTTTGTTCGATGGTTTTGTCCATTATGAAATTCGCAATACACACTAGATATGATATACCTAACAAAAAACAGCACTGTATTTAATCTAAATAACAGATGCAACTCAAACTCCGCGCCAAAATGGAAAACAGTTGTGCCAATCTAACAACAACAAGAAAAAAACAAAAAATTGAATTTGGAACCATAAACAAATCATCCATTCCCGATACTTTCTTAACTGAATGTATATTGTATCTGCAAGGACAATAGGCAATAATTGTGCACACATCGCTTACCGACTGAGTACTTTAATAACATTTACACTGCTCTCTCTTACCCTACTTGAAAGGCAATGATTCAAGATCGGCCTGTCGGGAGTCTCTCACTAATTCAGGAACCTTACGTCCTAACTACAATTACCTACGCTGCTCTAAATTAGAGTATTGATCGAGTTTGACACTAATTATCGCGTAGTCTAATAAACACTAACGAACAACGTTGGTACTATTCTGCCTACTTACAGTTCTGTGTCATGACTGATCTATGATGAGACGTCGACAGTCGGTCGTTCATAATTCTATTTCCCAGTGAAGCTCGAGTAAGGTACGCCTGATACACTTCTCTTAGATTCTCAAATGCAATTAACGTTTTATCTGATATAATTTGATCTTTTTACAGACAATAGAAAATATATTATTAAAAGTAAAGTGATTAACTAATTGCAGCAAGCAAATAAATCGTCCGATACCTTTTTCGCTGTACATAATTATACACAAAATCGTAAATATGGATATGTAATTGACTGTTTATCTGCAACAGTCTACTGTTCGCTTGCATGTTTTATTCATGTGAAATCTACTAAATTTTGAACATAGGGCTGTACTTCTATTTGAAATATAATGAATCCTTTATTGTCATTTCCACGTGAGCGAAGATATAGGCATTGGCAAAAGAGTGGCTACCTCACAAAGTGGCTACCAAGATGAGAATAAAACCGTATGTAGAAATCGGTTGTATTTTAAAAAACTGCCAAGTGCGAATGATATTCACATACCAAGGGATCTATACCACCAAACACCATATTTGTGTTATTTATTTACCAATAAAATACGTCGGATTCAAAAACAAACTTAACTTTGCAGTTTTAACACACGTTGTCCCATACTGGCCAACTGCAAATGTAAGTTTGTAATGACAAATATCTAGACATATGAATAAAAAATGAAATAACGGATATTTTGGAACATTTTGATTTTTTTTAAATATAAAGTTCATTTATTAACATAGTTTCTTCCAAATGACTATGAAGCCCTATGTTTTGCCTCCGACACGCTCTTAGCTGTTTTTTTTTCGTTTTCACTTAATATTGAATATGATTTCTAATGATTGTCATAGGATTATCAATGAATATTTTTTAAATTATTTGTTAGAGTTCCGTACCCAAAGGGTGCCAACAGAACCCTTAAAGAGGTAAGAAGAAGGATATTCTGTATATCTGTACATTAAAGTATAGGTACCCATATTTCGTTGCAGTTATTTTTCTTTGAGAAAGCGTGGATGGAGAGAAATTGGAGACTACTTTGTAGAGACAAAAGTTAATATTTTTCTCGTTGATTAAAAACACTGGTTCGGGTGAATCACCTCGGGTATTCTCTTTTTGCTTTTTACTTTCATTGTTCAGCTTTAAACATTGACTTTTCTTTAGTACAGTTACGTGTAATTTAAAAGGTATAGTATAGTGAAGATAAACGGTTTATAGACCGCCATATTGTATACTATATATTAATACAGATTTTCATGATTTTTTTTTTATTAGATGTTTCGTGTTATTTTAAAAACATAAGAAGAGTAAAATGTGTTTATTAACTAAAATATATTTATACAAATTGTGTTCCAGTAGATACTTCGTAATCACCATTACGAAGTTTTGAATAAAAAAACAATTTTTTATTCTAAAATCAAATTTAAATTTGAAAGCATTCCACAACTCAGTAGTGGAGCAATTTATGAAAGTAATAATGTAAGTAATAATGATATGTGGTGGCATAGTGCTTTTATATGCTAACAGTGCTGTGTTTGTAGCACTGTCATAACCAGAATTGTAGACTAATTACACGTGTGAAAGAAGAATGTGAAGTGAAAAGGTTGAATATAAATGAGTACAAAGCTAAGATTCTGGTGATTCAAAAAGGAAATGTTGTGTAGAAAGTGTAAAAACATGGGTAAATGGAAAATGTTTAGAACGGGTGAAAGAAAATGCACAGATAGCTGAGGAGTGTGTTTTTAAGGGATGAAAGATGTGAGCTGGATGTGAAGAGGCAGGTAACAGCTGGTAAATTTAACGGTGCACTTGCTGCGTTAGTTACCAGTGTCGATATATCTAAATCTGCCGAAATGGATATGTACAATAGGGTGAGGCTTAGATATTTCCGAAATCAAATGAAAGTAAGTTGACATGTGATATCTCCGAAATAAGTGCGGCATCACTCTCGCGGACCAAGTAAGTAATGAAGTGATACGCGATATGGCAGGATTGGATGTCAGTATTTTGTGAAAATGTCTCTCCTCGGTGAATGTCTGTGAGAAGAATGATGAAATTTGAGGAGGCGAAGTAAGTAAATGAGAATCGCGATGCTTGGTTACTCCATCCTCTCTGACCACTCCGTTAGGGATACAGCGCGAAGATATGTATGAAATAGTAGGGCATTACAACAGAACATTTTGTATTTTTATAATGCTGAGTATTCTAAAAATAAAAAGACTCGATATTTCTAACGTGAATGCTATTTAATGTGCATTTACCAATTCAACATAACTAATTTTATTTGTTCACAGGTACACTTCATCTATGATATGAATAATTAAATAAATATTTGGTTTAACCGATGTATTTTCCGCCTAAGCCACCCAAGACAGGTGACGCGTAGGTGATAGGCGCCGACAAAGGTAAACCCCTCAATCCGAGTCCGCTGACGCCAAGACCGCTGAGACCGAGTCCGCTGAGACCGAGTCCGCCGATACCGACTCCCCTGAGACCGACTCCACCGAGACCGAGTCCGCCGAGACCGAGTCCGCTGAGACCGAGTCCACCGAGACCAAGTCCAATCGGAGCGATCGGGGCGACTGAGGCGATTGAGGTGATTGGAGAAATTGGGGCTATGCTTTTAATAATCGGAGCGGATACCACAGGGACGACCGCAGGCCTTATTATGGGAATTGGGGCAGCTTTGATTACGTTAGCAGTTGAGATAGCGGCTGGGGCTAAAATTGGGGAGCTGTATATCGAGCTCGTGAGTAGGGGTGCTCCCAAACCTGTAACAAAGAGCGCAATGTTGTCGTCAAATTATTTCTTACCAATATCAATCTGAACAAATGATACCTATGTCGAAAATTACTATTTAGTGTGAATTAATTTTCACCGTTTTCTTGCTTATCGTGAAATTTTTCAAATTAATAGCACTTTTATTTAATACTAGCTTGACTCACGGTTTCACTCGTATTAAATTTATTTTTCCGGTATAACAAGTAGCCTAAATTACTCTTGGAAAAGTTTCATACTTGCCAATGAAAGCCCCGTTAAAATTGCTTCAGCCGTTTCGGAAATGAGCCCGACAATGAGACAGACAAACAGACAGGCAGACGGACAAACACAAATTCAAAAGAAAATACGTTTAAGTTTTGGTTACGTACAAATAACCACAAAGCTTTTATTTGATAATCACGGATAGATACTTCAATTTCATTTATATGTATAGATATATAAGGTTACTAGCTGTACCCGCGACTTCGTCCGCGTGGAAAAATGTTCCTTAACCTATGATACCTATGTCGATTTAACCAAAAAAATAATAATCGCCATCTTGGATTCGAAAATAAACATAATTTTCTTAATCAGCACCCCGAGAAACCTATAATGTGACACCCATATCGATTTATCCAAAAATGTCATTTTCGCCATCTTGGATTTGAAAATAAATGTCATTTTCGTAATTAGCACCCCGAGAAACCTAGGATATGACACCCATATCGATTAATCCAAAAAAAGTAATATTCGCCATCTTGGATTTGAAAATGAACGTCATTTTCGTAATCAGTACCCCGAGAAACCTAGAACATGACACCCATGTAGATTTTTAAAAAATAATAATATTCGCTACCTGGATTACGAAATGAACGTCATTTTCGTGATCGGCACCCCGAGATACTTAGAATTTGACACCTATATCGATTTATCCACAAAAGTAATATTCGCCACCTTGGATTTGAAAATGAAAGTCATTTTCGTAATCAGCACCCGAGAAACCTAGAATTTGATACCCGTATCGATTTATCCAAAAAAAGTAATAATCGCCATCTTGGATTTGAAAATGAATATCATAACATTCGCCATATTGGATTTATGGTGACGTCACATATGTATCTACCTTCCCCTGCGTATTCTATTTCATTTGATACCCATATTGTTAGGGTTTAGCATTATAAAGTTCCCCTATAAAGTTTCATTCCCCTTTTTCACCCCTTTAGGGGTAGGTTTTTAATAACAAGAAAACTATGTTTTTTTAATGGAAAAGGTGTATCTCTGTACCAAATTATATCTTAATCGGCTCAGCGGTTAAAAATTTCCCATACAAAGTTTTATCCCCCTTTTCACCCCTTTAGGGGTAGATTTTTGAAAAATAAAGTAGCCTATGTTCATTCCCTGGTGTCAAACTATCTCCATGTCTAATTTTATCGGAATCGGTGCGGTGGTTTAGCCGTAAAAACCAAGCAGACAGACAGGCAGACAGACAGGCAGACAGACAGAGGCTTTTGCATTTATAATATTAGTATCCCCTATAAAGTTTCATGCCCTTTTTCACTCCTTTAAGGGTAGATTTTTGGAAAAAAAGAAGTCTATGTTTTTTAACAGAAAAGGTTTTATCTATGTACTAAATTTCGTCTTAATCGGTTCAGCGGTTTAGCATTTCCTCTATAAAGTTTGATCCCCCTTTTCACCCCTTTAGGGGTAGATTTTTGATAAAAAAGAAAACTGTTTTTTTTTAATAGAAAAGGTGTATCTGTACCAAATTACATCTTAATCGGTTCAGCGGTTAAAAATTTCCCATACAAAGTTTCATCCCCCTTTCACCCCTTTAGGGGTAGATTTTTGAAAAATAAAGTAGTCTATGTTCATTCTTTGGTGTCAAACTATCTCCATGTCTAATTTTATCGGAATCGGTCCGGCGGTTTAGCCATAAAAATCAAGCAGACAGACAGGCAGACAAACAGACTCGCATTTATAACATTAGTATCCCCTATAAAGTTTCGTCCCCTTTTCACTCCTTTAAGGGTAGATTTTTGAAAAAAAGAAATCTATGTTTTTTAACAGAAAAGGTTTTATCTATGTACTAAATTTCGTCTTAATCGGTTCAGCGATTTAGCATTTCCCCTATAAAGTTTCATCCCCCTTTTCACCCCTTTAGGGGTAGATTTAAAAAAAATAAAGTAGCCTATGTTCACCCCCTGGTGTCAAACTATCTCCATGCCAAATTTTATCAAAATCTGTCCGGCGGTTTAGCCGTGAAAACGGAACAGACAGACAGACAGAGAGACTTTCGCATTTATAATATTAGTATGGATATGGATAGTATGGATATGGATTGTGAAAGAGGGATAAATCCGCCAGGGTTTCAACGTATTAATTTTACCTGCTATATTGTAGATATGATAATTACGGGATACGTTTATTTTGTTGTCCATAGAAAAAGATGTACAACCCTATCGTTATGCCCTACATTCCAAATGTTTGCTAACCACGTAAAAATGCTGATATTAGGGTTGCCTCACCTTTATTTATTTTTTAACTTTGAGGTTTTATACTAGAACTATTGACGTTTGACGATGTTGTAGAGTACAAATTTTCTGTTGTCATGGGTACTTTAATACCCTTTCGCATTTACACATTCTTTCGAAATAACCTTGTATATGTAGATAGTGGTCACGAGTACGAACAATTATATCAATGTACTATTTTTTATATGTTTATTACAAAAAGTACAGCAAAACCTAGGGTCACCCAGGGCAGAACAGGAACTTTATGATATTATACAGGTTTTTTCGGAGTTTGGAAGTAAATTAAAATGATATTTCAATTGGAAAAAATTACCTTTTAATGTTCTCGAACTATTCACAATTGTGGTATTTTATATTCTTGAATCTTATTATTTCATAAATATCTCTTATTTAGGACAATTTTGGTTAAAAAGTGATTTTTATCCATTAGTTCATTTTGTTTTGTGTAACAACTCCTAGCTTACAAACTTAAGTGGATTGAATTTATTTCTTCAATATTATTGTGCGGTTAAAGTAATAATGTATCTAATAAAATATATAACCTATATCACCTACCCTATATCAACATCGCGAATTTAACGGTTGGTAACAGTTTCATTTATTTGTACTGAAAGAGATGGTTCCATTACAATGATTGAACGCATTGTCTACTGATCTAATGGTATTTTAGCGGCAACAAAAACAGGGTAGGTAATCTTCACATATTACATTCTATTATACATTTCAATTCTATTATATTCTGACTGTTTATAATTTTCAATCTGCTGCTTGAACAATCCTCATAGACGTTTTAATTATTATACCTATTTTACGTCTGGGCTATAAAAATTTAAATAAGGGACTTTAAAGACTAGCGGAATGAATTATTACTACTTATTTGTATTATAATTTAATCCTTTTTGAAGACATTTATGCAAATTCTCTTGTGATTGTATGTGCAAAATGCAGATGTGCAAGATTGGTGTTGATTTTTCAGGAAACATATTGCTTTTGATCTTGCAGTAAACGTATTAGTTTTTTTTGATCTTGCACTAAATGTTTATTCTTACAATTTTAAAACATTTAAATCCTTTATCAGAATAAACTTTTCTAAATATCGGAGTCCAGGGTCTCACTTAGAATGTCATCAGTTCATTGTACGACACCCATAGTACTAATTTAGCTCTTAATTATTTCGGTCTACACAATAGGTTATTTCTTAAAGTTAAATTTTCGTAATAAAGAAAAACTCACGAAAAAATGTGAAAAAAATATTTAAAAATAGAAGAGCTAGGCTAACTCATGTAGTAGGGACGTAATAGGATAAATTTCTGATTATATAATATCTCCGAGTGTAAAGCAATGACACTGAGTTCGTGACGCCGTAATCTGGCAACATCATCTCTACTCTGTCACAATACACATATAACAGTAGGATGTCTTCATAGAAAGCTAACGTACACGGTTTGTACGTGTGAGCGCTAATACGCACGCGCCCTGACACGCACACAACGGCAATATTTTGGGTGAATATGACTAATTATTGTACCGCCAGGCGGGGACGCGCGCGACGCTAACACACGACCGCTTCCGTTTGTCTTTAATTCGTTCTTCACATCGTTACAAGTACCTAAATGTCTAAAATGTATGAACGAACGTATTGTAGTGTCATTATATGCTTAAATAATATTGTTATTCGAATCCAGAATTATCGTTATTTGACATAAGTACAAGAAATTAAATTTACCAAACACGAAAAGCGTATCCGTGTGCATTGTTTTTTTATTACGTACACTATATGTATGACTAAATGAGATGTTCTCCGCATCTCGCACCTAACGCAACAACTACATATCTGACCGAGATTCTGTTACGCACGAGGCGGGAGTCAGCCTTCTTTTACACATATTTTCTGACTCTGTCTTTTGTTTAAAAGTTAACAATGCTTCTATGTTTTATTGTTAATAATTTTAACTGAATGCTTTATAACATATCTAGTGGGTTTAAAAACAGACAAGTAGTCTATTGGTGCATTTTTATGAAGTTTAAATCAAATGAATCTATTCATAAACAAGTGCCAGGATATCGCGTTAGCACGGCAATGATGCCACAAATAAATTGTGCTTGTAATATCACATTAGCACGGCAATGATGCCACAAATAAACTGTGCTTGTAATATTGCATTAGCACGGCAATGATCCCACAAATAAACTGTGCTTGTAATATCGCGTTAGCACGGAAATGATCCCACAAATAAACTGTGTTTGTAATGTCGCGTTAGTACGACAATAATCCTACAAATAAACTGTGCTTGTAATATCGCGTTAGCACGGCAATAATCCCACAAATAAACTGTGCTTGTAATATCGCGTTAGCACGACAATGATCCCACAAATAAACTGTGCTTGTTATATCGAATTAGCACGGCAATGATCCGGCAAATAAATTGTGCTTGTAATATCGCGTGAGCACTCTTTAGTTGTTGCACCAAAGGTGGATGTAAAGTGTCGCATTAAGCCAAAATTTTAATGAAGAATTATAATCAATAAATGTAATAACTTTTCATGTTATTTTATTATGACGTAGATAGTTATATTTCTGTGTCTTATTGAATGATATAGCAATATTTGATGAATTTATAAACCAATATCAAATTACTTAGAAATCAGCTATGTTTAGAAACAACCGTAATTTAATGGTTTGAAAATAACAGTCGGACGAACAGTACTACCCGAAACCCGAATTCCAATGCTAAGCCACTGGACTGCTGTTGTAGATTCCTTTAGACACAATCCTCGCTTAATTGGGGGAATAATTTACAAGATAGATTATAGACGTTGCTAGATTACTGTGGGTAGTTCTGTTTTCAAATGAAATTAAAATACAACTGTAGCATAGAATAGAAAAAGCAGATAGATTAAAATTCGTTACAATTAAGTTCTGAAAGTTTTGGCAGTTTTATTCTACGATAAAAATGGCATCTTTTCTAAATTTTCAATTTAATTTCTCAGTTACGGATGCGTCGAATAAGAATGGACATTAAAATGCATAAGATTTCATATATAACTTCAGACACTGTGCCCGAGCAACAACGGTGAGGTAAATCAGATAAGCTGACTCACATGTATGTATACGATACATTTATTATCAAATAAGCTGATCGGCCGCTATTTCGTTTGGAAACAGTACTCACACACCTATATTTTATTTTATATATCTTACTTCATAGCACGGAACAGTCTGCTTGGAGTTATAAAGTTTACGTTAAAATGTATAAAATTATATAAATAAATTGCTTTTTATAAGACTTACCTAGTCCTCCGAGTGGTATGCCACCGCCGTAGCTCATACCAACGACGGCCAGCAGATAAGACAACTATAGATAAGCAAAAATAGTTCATAACGTGACAAAGTATTGAGAAAAATGCCTGTAATTGATTTTAAAATTACAAAAAAAATAAAAAAAATTTAAAATATAAATAAAAAGTATTTTATAAATTTTATATAAACTCGTCTCCATAACTTTTAATTTTCTTATACATTCCCTGAATTGATTTCTTTGCTTGTATTTTCAATATTATTGGGGAGCTACATAAAAATCAATTGCCGTGGGTTAGTCTCGCAAAAACTCAAAACTGGCTAGACCGATTTTGATGGAGTTTTTTGTGTGTTTTAGTGAGTCCCTGGATGATTTAGATTCACAATTGGACCCAGTAGGTGGCGTTGCAACCGGGTTCTAGGATTTTTTTATTTCGGACAGGATGTCTGTTGGTTGCGCTAGTTTATAATATATTACGAACATCCTGTATAATAAAACGAAAATTATGAAATAAATAGACTGAATCAATATAATATCATCATAGCGTTCTCACTTTCTTCACGTAAAATGGATAGAGAGGTCCGACAATTTCAGGTACATGATTAGCTCGTCTTCAAAAATTATAATCAGTATCAATAATATAAAAATACTTACTGTAATGTAGGTGTTCATTTTAGCTCAGTTACTTTAGACAAAGTGCACTGATTGTTACTGTTTGCAATACTATTTATACTAAATAATATGTATCCGGTGCCTGCCGAAATTGAACCGGTAATGGCCGTCAATGCGTGCACGCACTGTTGCAAAAATGCCGACGGTTGCATCAGGCATTTACATCGGGTATCCTTGTAAATTAGGAACAAAACTGCATTGATTTGTAATAGTCGTACTTTTATGTACTTAAAATATAATTAATTGTACTTAAAATGACCACAAACTTCGTCAAGGTCACACTGAAATACATTATTGTGACAATTTAAAATAATATAAAACAAAGTCGTTGCCCGCGTCTATCTGTTTCTCCGCTTACTTCTTCTGAACCACACAACGGATTTTAATACGGTTTGCACTATCTTTTAGAGAATTTCTTCCGGAAGCTTTTTGTATAGGGATATTAGAATAGTTCTCATTCGGGCGAAGCCGGGGCGGGTCGCTAGTTTAAATATAAATGTAAGTGCAGTTTCTACAAATTCTAGTTTAATTCAAAATCACAAATCGTAAAAATGTTAAAATACGAAACACTTGTTTCTTACGAAGTATCTGAATATTAATTTCTAGGCCTCTTTCGCTGTTTGTTGGTTTAAATTTAAATTTCAAATAATAATCTAATTTCAATAAATTTAAATAATTTTAAATAAAAGAAATTAAATTTAAATTTCAGTTTAGCTATTACACTCTAATTCCCGAATCTGTCGTGACTGCTTTCCTTTTAAAAACATCATAACTACAATTTTCAGAGTATATAGTATATAGTTATTTACTCTTAGTCGATTATTTAGTATTTATTATGTATATGTCAAAAGCATACCTAGGCGAAAATATGTGAGGAGAATGATGAGATTTGAGGAAACGAAAGAAGTATGTAAGAACCGCGACGCTTGGCGCTCCGTCTTCACTTACTACCCCCGTTAGGGATACAGCGTGAGGATATGTATGTATATATGTATGTATGTATGTATATATGCATTATGTATATTTTCCGTAATTATTTAAACGCAAAGGAAACTTCTATAGATATACATCTAAAGTCTTTAATATTATTTTTATTTTACATCGTATTTAAATAACTTCATAAACGTCACCAATGCAGGAATTCGCAAGTTAATTTTTATTATTTTATTTCGTAACTTAGTTCTCCAACAAAGTTTTATGTACTTAAAATACTTGAGTATTTTTACTGAAAAGGAGTTCCTGAAATACCCTCTTTTCTTTCTACTAAACCTCCTTTCCCAAAACAAAATGGAGGGATTCATAGTTATTGAAAGAAATTATAATAGATATTGAAAATTATAATATTAGGTAGGTGTTAAAGAATGTTTAGGGAAAATATGTAATTTTTTCCTTTCCGCTCTGACAAACACGAAACCGTGTCACGAGAACATGAATAACAACAGTATTCTGGTTCACTGCAAAATGATGAGCACATTTAATTTTCATTGCTTTATTTTACGTTAAATTCTATTAAATGCATTAAATTACATTAAATATATTTTTTTTTAATGTTAGGTAGGTGTATTTACAGTTCTCTCTTTTTTGCGGCCGCTGCACTAAGCTTGAGGCTTGTATCGCAGGTGCCTGGGCATTTGTGAAAATGCCATGTAGATATTGGACGGGCACTACGTTTCTTAACTTTAGATATCGAATTACTGCAACTTGACATAGAACCACTACACTTGAGACTTTTGCCTTGAACTATGACTATTTCATTTGAATTTCAAAAAGCAATATAAATTGTATCATATTGAAGTCAACAACCAAATAATTGTAATTTTCTGAAAGATAAAAATAATACTTATTAATTTGATAATATGCACAAGTAGAAATAGAAAATTACAAAGTTAAAATACCTAAGCTAAGTGTGTGTGTGTGTGTGTGTGTGTGTGTGTTTGTGTGTGTCTACGTATACGTGCCCGCGTTTGTTTTCATCCACAACAGCCAGAAGGTTCTCTGTCTGCGAATAGATTTGCCCCCATAACCATTTCCGTATCACAAATTTAGCCTTGCTGGTGGGTAGGTGTTTTAAGCCGCTGAGGTGATAGCAGATTTTGTTATACAGGAAGGGGTGGAGGCACGGTGGGCGACGCTTGGCAAAAGCTGATTGGGTTCTCTGCTGTGGGATTCTATACACACGACGCTTGACAAGCTGCTCGTGAGCGACGACTGAGCCTATTATTCGCCTGTGTGCTGTAGTAACCACTACAGCACACAGGCGAATAATCTTCTTCAGTATAAATAACTGACGCACCGTTAGGACTTTGCATTCCTCATAAAGAGCATCAGTAGGAAATTTGAACGGTTTTCTGAGCATCATCTTTAACAAAGCCCGTTGACCTCTTTCAAGTTCAAGCATTTTTGTTTTAATTCCACATATATATTTCATCAATACTTAAAACATAATATACAGACAAGAGTTAATTATTAAAAAAAAACATTTTCTTGTTTTACAATTATTTAATTTGTGACATATTCCTAATTAAAAAAATGTTATTTATCGTGGTACCATTATTAAATTTATCATCACCTAAAAAGTTACTTGAGCGGCTAGACAAGTGGCAAACGCCTTGTACAATCGAAACGCTTGATAGTGTCATTGCTCGTCAAAAATGCCACTTTAGCTACGCTTATCGCTACATTACACCATATTACACCAAATTACACCACATTACACCACGTTACACCATGTTACACCACGTTACACCACGTTACACTACGTTACATCACGTTACACCACGTTACACCACGTTACATCACGTTACACCACGTTACACTACGTTAATCGCTATGGTTTATACGACGGTTTTCACACGACTTTTGATTGATTGAATTGATTGAAATGAGTTTGATTTAATAGAAAGTTGTGTTTGTTAGATAACCAATTTAAAATTTGTACGCTAGATCACATATCATTATATTCTACCATCGTTTACGATAATTGAACTAAAAACCTAGATTAACAGCATCGTAACATCAGGAAACTCGAACTTATTATCGCGGTAAGAACCTATTCTTTATATTGTGATTTACAAACCGTGGATACAAACCGTCAAACTCACAAAAATGTAATAGTCGAAAGTTTTATTTTCGTTTTCGTTCCTAGCCATATGGGCTAATGGGCTAATGCTAACGTACCTCTAGCTTTTGAACACTTTCTGTCTTCTGCTCGATCTGAAGTTACGACGTTGCAATCTTCTCTTTATTTAAGAATGAACCAGCTGTTTCGAAACTCTACCCCACCTACATAAGTGGAACAACTAGGTACATAAAATTAAACTGTGATTTAAAAAAATACATTTAAAAATGTGTGAGGGAGTATTCAAATGTCAAATGTAGCATCGGTAAAAACCTGCACTGAGAAAAGCTGTAAAGAAAATCTGGCTGAATCCCTATTTCATTCTTTTCGCCTGCATATGTATGAGATTAACATATATTTGGTTATTTTTAGCTACTACGTATGTTTTACGATAGCGTTATGTAAGCAAGTTTATTCGGATAACTATTAAATTTACGTTTCAGAGTTAAAATTATGAAATTATATATTATGCTTGATGTATCTATTTTTAGCTGCTATTATACGTATATATATTATCTATATATATACTATATTATACGTATCTATATTATACGTATATATATTATCTATATATATACGTATTAACATATAAAACAATTTATTTATGCTACAAAATATTTCTAGGAATTACTTTTTTTGGTAAATTAATTAAAGAAGGTTCAAAATGGGTTACTCCCACATCGCGTAGGTACATCACTATTCTATGATGAATACTAATTTGTGATTCGGTACACACAATGCTATTAACCTGTTTCCATTCCATTAATTAATATCTGTGTTTGCGAGTACTTAATCTTATTCCAATAATAATTTCTGTAATAGATCTAAAGGGAAATACTATAAAAGCGAAATATACCGAAGCTTTATTTATGAACATATTGGAATGTTGTTTGTATTCGATAGTATGCATATAAAGTGTATTTGATTTTGGATATACGGAATGTCCCTAAAAGTATGAATCAAATCGAACGGTAGCATAGAGGTTATTTCACAACATCTATGTATCTTTGAATGGTTGTTGTTATTTTCGAATTTTTAGAAGACAAACGAACAAAATAAATTAAAAATTAATGAAGTTTGGTTCTATTTCTATGAACCTGCCGAAAATATGTCAAACAAAAAAACATTAAGCACGAACAAAAATTACAAAAATGTTACTTGATGATTAACTTTCTACCACCGACGTCCTCTTTTTGTTACGCCGCGTCTCCGACGTGCGGTCTCAGAGACCGCCATGTGTATTTATTATATATTTTATTTTAATACATTTGTGATATACTCATTCTTAAAAACCACATTTATGCATGTTAAGCGTTTATTTTTACTTGGTTTGGAATAAATGTCTTTGGACCTGTCAATATTGAGAAATTTCACTTGAGATCAAATAACTTCCTTTAAAAATAAACTTTTACAAAAAATCAACAAAAAACTATTTGTTATAAATTACGAAAAACGAACTAAACAAAAAGCCGGTATGTTCTTAAAAATTTAAAGAAAAAAAAATGACAGTACTTAAAGTGCATAAAATATAAACGCAGTCTCCGCGTCCACACACTTCCTTAGCCTTCAAGTAGCCTTTTTGTAGTCAAAAAGATTCCTCTATCCCTCTCAGCGTGATGAGCTTGGTGTACTACATAAGCATTAACCATAATTAACCAAGCTTGAGGTTCCTGCGACTCATGTGATCATTGGAGTCTACAGCATCACTATCTGTGTCGGGAAAACTATGTATACATATAGGGATACATAGTTTTCCTCAACATCATCAGTCACTCACTATTATCTTCGTATAGACATACATTCATACATAGATATTTTCACGCTGTATCCCTAACGGGGTAGTTAGGACGAAGCACCAAGCTTCGCAGTCTTTACTTCGTTCGCTTCCTCAAATCCCATCATTTTACTTACACATTTTGATTAGGTATGCGAGTACATTTGACATTTCTGTCAGCTAACACTGGCTATTTGATCTTCATAAGTCAGCCTTTTTCCTTGATTTTTCTTGGCTTCTACTACCACTCACTTTCGCTCTGTAGATTTTCTTCGTCAGTCTCGTATAGACACGATTACACAAATGTAGATAATCGGTAATATGAACAAATAGACTCGATATTTTCATCTCAGGTGAGGTCTTAGTATTAGTTCCCCTTTTACGAGTTCAAGATGTATTAGGAGTTGCCATTTTGTCTAAAAATGGGTCTTCTCAAACTAAAAAAAGTTTTTATAAGTGAGTAAGGTAGAAGGTTAAGCACCTTCTACCACCGATGTGTGCGGTCTCACAGACCGCGGTCAAAATTTGATCGAAAATAACTCATGTGTGATTTACGGCACGACACATTTACTACTTGCCACTACGCTTGCGCAACTAAACTCAAAGGTACTGAGACGTACAAGTAAGTGGGGGGACGGGAACATTGTAATTTTGAAATCAGGCAATTTTGAAATAGCGAGCGGTCTGTGAGACCACACATAGAAGAAGTAGGTACAAGGTAGAAGGTTAAGCGATTCTCACTTATAAAAAATCTACTGCAGATGAGTGACCACATATCACAAAAAAATTGCACATTTAATGCCTTTTTTAAAGAAAAGATCAACGTATTAGATATACTCATTAATTCAAAAATGATGTGCATTTATATCAAGAAGTATTTTCGAATTTTCGGTTTTTTAATTATCTTTAGCAAGACAGATTCGCTTTCAGTTCTCGAGTAATGGTCAGATATCTGAACATTAGAGTCGTGATAATGTATTTGTTTAAAAATGTTCGTTTCAAAAGAAAGTAACAAGCTGCGAGTAATATATCGCTTTAATATATCGCTTCGATCGATAGTCGAAAACTGATTCACTCGGCGGACGAGTCGCCCTATTTGGAACCTGACAAAAAGGAGGGTGGACCTTATTGTCTTCGACATAAGGTCCACCAGTAACAATATGTATTATGTATATTAAAAAAAAATCTGCAGTAACAAGCAAATATGAATACAATAAGGAAACAACAATTTAAGTAATATATAATAAAGACTCGCTAAAAATGACATGCAAGTTTAAAGGTTTTACTCCATTGTCATAGGCTTGACTGTGACGACTTAATGTTCTGTCAAAACAGAGTTTTCCTTTCATTCGTAAAACCGAACTCTTTGTTGAAATCAATGCGGCTTTCCGTTCTTGGTATTGCTCCTTATTGAGTTAATACACGTAATTGTTAATAAAATCCAGTAATGAGAAATAATTAGCATTAGATATTCAATGCAACATGGCTATTAGTTACCTAAACAGGCAAATTAAAAAATGTGTATTACGCTTTGTATGAGCGGCCTCATGCAAACAGGATTATGCCATTACATCGTGTAGGTACCTACTCGTAATATACCAAAAATCGTGTTCAATCAGACGTGTAAAATTATTATGAATAATTTAACAACAAGTAGTAGAAATGTGTCCGATTGAAATACGAGTACATTTACGGACAAGGCAATTTAAAACCATACGTTAATTTTAAAACGTACAAAAATTTGCAAACAATTTGCTTACGTAAATACCTACGCGAGTGCTTAAAATTAGATTTCGCTGACATATTTTTCATTTTATTTGAAACGAATTTTTAACGCAACGGAAATTATATTTACAATATTACTCTTACTACTGAACTCCAGACAATTAGGCCAATCGTATGGTCTAAACACAAAAATTTTCGACACTGGTGAATCCTGGGGGTGGATTATTAAAAGTAGAGCGATAGAGGACCTATTAGTTTGATTAATATGTTCAGGGACATTCCAAAGTTATTTCTAAGATTAATGACTGTGGTATGAAGAATTTGATGAAAGATAGCTGCAGATATAAGCTGCAGAAAGCAGAAACGAAAGCACTAGTGACAGAGACGCGTGAAAGGTGTAGGTTAGACGGTGTTAGACGAAAACAAGATGTCGGACAACTTTGAGGAAAATTGTAAATTATTTTGGAAAGAAGTAAGTAAGTACCGAAGTGGTCCTACACCTTGCAGAATGAATAAAGTGCGTTCGAAAGAAAACAACCTGTTTACAAGTAAAAAAGATGTTCTGCAGCGATGGAGTAAATACTGTAGTGTGAGAGTGGCGACTCCGTCTTTGATACTGAGAGTGATTCTAATGAATTGCCACACACGGGTCAAGGACTGGAGGATGCCATTAGCATGAAAGAGATTGAGAAAGAAATAAAAAGTTTGAAATGTGGAAAGCCTGCGGGAAAGTATGGTAGCCCTAGGGGCTTGGATACTTTCTGTGTACTGTGCAACCTTGTTGGCAGAAAGGGGAGGTTCCAGAGGACTGGCGAACCGCAGTTATAGTAACTCTATATAAAGGGATAAAGGCAAAGGTTCCTATCTAGACTGCGCGTGCTATAAGGCCATCAGCTCGGTCAGCTTAGCAAGTAAAGTCTATACTAAGGTATTGACTGAACGTATGAAAGGCGTTTCAGAAAGATATTTGTTTGAGGCACAAGGTGGTTTTAGGAACGGTAGAGGTTATATGGATCAGATTTTCTGACTTCGCGTTATCGTGGGGAAGTTTCTGGCTATAGGTCAAAAGTATTCTGCGCTTTCGTGGATCTAGAAAAAGCATTTGATAGAGTAGTGCGAAAGAAATTGTGGAATCTTCTCTACCTGAATATGGCGTGGAGGGCTCCTTACTGCAGGCTGTGAAGTTTTTACATCGAGACCACAGAGCCTGTGTAAGGATAGACGGTGACATGTCGCCCTGGTTTGAAGTCTGTTCTGTTGTTAGACAGGGCTGCGTGATGTCAGTGAGGCCTGGATATGCCCGAAATCGAGTGAAAGTATGATAAATGTTGTGGAGATGCGGTCTCTCAGAAATATTTGAGGTGTCACGCTTTTGGACAGGATAAACAATGAAGAGATACGCAATAAGATAGAGTTGCACAACAGTGTTATTGTAAAAATGAAAGGAAAGAATGAAAGGAATGCTTAGATGGTTCGGGCACTTAGAAAGAATGAGTGATGAAAGACTGACGCAGAAAATCTACAGAGCAAAAGTGAGAGGTAAAAAAAGCCACGGAAGACCAAGGCCGACTTATGAAGATCAAATAGCCAGAGTGTTACCAGACGGAAATGTCAAAAGCACTCGCATACCTAGGCGAAAATGTGTGAGGAGAATGATGAGATTTGAGGAAGCGAAAGAGGTGTGTAAGGACCGCGACACCTGGCGCTCCGTCCTCTCTGACTACCCCGTTAGGAATACAGCGTGAAGATATGTATGTATTTACTGTAATGTTTATCTGTATAATATACTAGCTTTTTCTTGCGACTTCGTCTGCGTGGTGGCGACTTATAATGAAGAGGATAGCATAAAAACGTTCTCTATGGAAAAATACATATTCTTATCAACTTTCATGGTGATCGGCCCAATGTTCTTGAAGTTTAACCATTGCATACATTCAAACATTTCCATTTCTGTATATACAGATAACTTATTTAGTTGTTGCTTCATAATCCGTTAAATTTTGTAGTACACTTTGTTTGAAAGCTTATTACCGTCAACTAAGAAGGAAGTCATCATACCAGAAAGTAATTGGGTGCTTATCACAATGTTGCTTGACTTAGAAAGCTCCAAACTCTGACAGTAGGTGATCATTCGACATTCAATCATCAGTAGACGAAAGAAACACGTAAGAACCGCGATGTTCAGTCTCCAACCTACCTTAACTACCCCGTAAGTCAAGTAACATTATAATAATAATGCTAAGAAATGATGGTAAACCTCCTTCATGAAGTCGGGTATAAAGGGGAGATTAAAGCAATTAATATAAATATGCAAAAAAATAGTAAACATTCATTACAATTGTGTAACGAAATTGACAGAAAGTACATACTTTGTTCAGAATAATTATCTGAACACATTTCGACTAACTTTGATATGTTTTAAATTCTTTAATGATGTCATTAAATTACATAATAATTAAATTGCGATTGCACAAGTTAGTACAAATGAATAAACCTTATGCAGTACGCGATGAAGTACATTTATACATATTCCAATAGTCTACTCTATAAGCTACGTAAGTAGCGTAGCCCGGGCAAGCAGGGGGCCAATCGCGCTAATTTGGAACGATAATACCAAAACTAAACCAAAAACGTTACGTTAAGCGCATCTCGCGCGCCAATAATTTTAACATAACATAACATAACTTCACGCTGTATCCCCAACGGGGTAGTCAGAGAGGACGGAGCGCCAGGAGTCGCGGTCCTTACACACCTCTTTCGCTTCCTCAAATCTCATCATTCTCCTCACACATTTTCGCCTAGGTATGCGAGTGCTTTTGACATTTCCGTCTGCTAACACTCTGGCTATTTGATCTTCATAAGTCAGCCTTGGTCTTCCTTGGCTTCTTTTACCACTCACTTTCGCTGTGTATATTTTCTTCGTCAGTCTTTCATCACTCATTTTTCCATGTGCCCGAACCATCTAAGCATTCCTTTCTTCATTTTTACAATAACACTGTTGTGCGACCCTGTCATACTGCGTATCTCATCATTGCTTATCCTGTCAGCAAGCGTGACACCGCACATATTTCTGAGAGACCGCATCTCCACAGCATTTAACATGATGGCCATTTTAGCAGTGTTAGATATATTCACACTACCCACTAATGCGGACAGAGCACCGTTCACTTTATTGCCAGCTGCTACCCGTCTCTCCACATCCAACTCACATCTTCCATCCCTCGAAAACGCACTCCCCAGGTACACAATTTCATTCACCTGTTCTAGACATTTTCCATTTACACAAATCACACATTTCGTTTGTACCGCTTCTCTTTCAAACACCAGAACCTTAGTTTTGTTCACATTCATTTTCAATCCTTTTACTTCACAATCTTCTTTCATGCACGTAATAGATTCTATTAGATATAGCAGTGAGAAGAAGCTTTGAATTACTATTATTGAATTATTTATTTGACCGTGTTTGATTATGAACTATTTTAATGTCTGTCGACAAATTGTTTAAAGAGGGTAAGTATAAATAAGACGAAAGAAAACTGTAATATCATTCTATAATAATTATCAGGTTTTTAACAACTACAAAAATGTGATATTAATTACTAAAAGCTAAGAACAAAATGGATCAGTAAAATTACATTATTACACAATTACATAATAACATATTACATTACTTAGCACATAATAACAATATATTATAACCTTAGACAGCAACAATTGAAATTAAATATAGAAACAACAAATTACTTAACTTTGTCCAGTACAGCTGCTCACCGAAGACTGAATCAGCTACTACCCCACAAAGTATTTATATCATGGCAGTTAGTCAAATCAGATATCTTTTACTTTAAAATTACTAATAAATCAAGTTTTTGACATAATTTCTTTATAATAGCGTAATAGAATTATAATAAGGTAATAAAAATAAGAAAATGTTAATAATAATAATCTTAGAAAAAAATAACCATTTGTTTAAAATATCAAAATCTATTACACGTGACTAGTGTCTGCAACTCTGCTTCTGATGGTGCTATAAGCACAGCATCGTCAGCGTACAATAGGCAGTTTACCACTGTGTCACCACATCCCATACCACTCATATTACCTTTCAATCTCTAGAGGCAACTGTCCAAATACAGCACGAATAGCCAGGCAGACATCACGCAGCCCTGTCTGACACCAGAACAGACTTCAAACCAGGGCGACATGTGCCCGTCTATCCTTACACAGGCTCTGTGGTCTCTATATAATGACCTCACAGCCTGCAGTAAGGAGCCCTCCACGCCATATTCAGGCAGAAGACTCCACAATTTCTTCCGCACTACTCTATCGAATGCTTTCTCTAGATCCACGAAAGCGCAGAAAACTTTCCGACCTAAAGCCAGAAACCTTCCCACGATAACGCGGAGCGAGAAAATCTGATCCATACAACCCCTACCGTTCCTGAATCCACCTTGCGCCTCCCACAAATATCTTTCTGAAACGCCTTTCATACGTTCAGTCAATACTTTAGTATAGACTTTACTCGCTAAGCTGACCAAGCTGATGGCCCTATAGCACGCACAGTCTAGGTAGGAACCTTTCCCTTTATATAGAGGTACTATGACTGCCGTGCGCCAGTCCTCTGGAACCTCCCCCTTCTGCCAACAAAGGTTGCAGAGTGCACAGAAGGCATCCCAGACCCTAGGACCACCATACTTGATCATCTCAGCAGTCACCTCATCATTTCCCGCAATAATTTTAACGGAAACGAATTAGCTATTTTTCGGAAAATACGTTAGTATAGCGATCGATTGAATTTTTTGTTTTACACCTTAGAAAAATATAGTTATTTATTCTTATATTATATGTAATATTTAATAATTAGAGGTATATTCGCGCATAGTTTTTTGACAGCGATTAGAACCAAACGTTTCGTTGAGTAAATCATTTCCGCTGTCAAACGAACGTTTTTGATATAATTCGTGCTGAGCGCAATTTTCTGACAGCGTTTAAAACGTTTCGTCGAAAATGTCGTTTCCTCTGTCAAACGAACGTTTTTGATTCAGTTCGGGCTGAGCAACTTTTATAATGTTTTGCGAGTCGTTATAAAAACAATACTATTAAAATTATGGGGATTTATCTCAATTTACTGGACAGTGCTCATTTCCGCTGTCAAACGAACGTTTTTGATATAATTCGTGCTGAGCGCAATTTTCTGACAGCGTTTAAAACGTTTCGTCGAAAATGTCGTTTCCTCTGTCAAACGAACGTTTTTGATTCAGTTCGGGCTGAGCAACTTTTATAATGTTTTGCGAGTCGTTATAAAAACAATACTATTAAAATTATGGGGATTTATCTCAATTTACTGGACAGTGCTCATTTCCGCTGTCAAACGAACGTTTTTGATATAATTCGTGCTGAGCGCAATTTTCTGACAGCGTTTAAAACGTTTCGTCGAAAATGTCGTTTCCTCTGTCAAACGAACGTTTTTGATTCAGTTCGGGCTGAGCAACTTGTATAATGTTTTGCGAGTCGTTAAAAAACAATACTATTAAAATTATGGGGATTTATCTCAATTTACTGGACAGTGCTCATGAGGTAGAAGTGGCTGAAGAGAGAGCATCAATCCACAGGCAGAATACGAATATTAGACGATCATTGTTTTCCATATCGCCAGAAAACGATGTATTTTTAACAGAGCTTTATGCCTGGTTGGTGAAGGAATGAAGTCCCATAACTTGCTCCATCGTAATTCAATTGGATGAGATGCGGAGGCAAAAGTGTTTATGGCGCACTCTAAATTATTAGGTAATTACATCATTATACATATACTATAAGTAAATACAAATTGGTTATTACATGTTTTTGCTTATGATAACTTTACACGACTGGGTTCATAGCACACGTCGACTGGAGATATAAAGTACAACCCAGTCTCTTAAACCAGTGTCAAGAAATCTGCAAAAGAAGTTACAAAGGCGTACAATATACCTAGGGTCCTAAAGAAACACGTGGCAATACCATCTAAGACAACGATTGAGAGAATACAATAAAAATACGATGGGAAAAAAGCTGCAAAAGTTGAAGTCTACAAAATCCGCTAGTTTGGATATTAAATATTCGCAGGCTATGTCTTAGTAGAATGTGTAAAGGAAAACTTATTTATGTCCATCTATGTTTTATGTAACTACCCGCATTCTAGCAAATAAAACATTATTAATATTAACAGTACATCTTGTCATCTTCAAAAGTTCTGTGTTAGTTATCCCTTTCGTACAATATGATATTTTTTAATTTAATTTCTACAGAGCCACGAGGCTGCCAGGGGTTCTAAGTTGTGTACCGATAGCACCCATGCCATATTGCCATTGTAACACAAGGGGAATATGACGTGGTATCAGTTTTTAATTGTATTTGAAGACTAGCTGTACCCGCGACTTTGTCAAAACGGACAAAGTCCGTTCAGACGAATTTTTCCGTGTGTTGTCATTTGTACAAAGTTATTTTTGGAAAAAGCCTATGTCTAGCCTACGTCTGTCTCCGGGCGCATACTCTCGCTGTATCAAATTTCGTAATAATTGGTTCAACGGTCTAACATTTCCCATTCAAAGTGTCATCCCTCTTTTTACCTTCTTAGAGATTATAAAAAAATAGCTCTTTTTGATAAAAAATTTGCCTATGTCCATTCCTAAGTGTCAAAGTATCTTCATGCCATATCATGATCTGTTCCTGGTTCAATATTTCACATACAAAGTTTCATCCTCCTTTTTACCCCTTTAAGCATAGACTTTCATTGAAAAAGTAGTCTATATTTGTGCAATCACATGTTCTTACTATATGGCAATTTTTATCTAGATCAGTCAAGCCGTTCTTGAGTTATGTAAGGACATACGGATAGACAGACATACGAAAACTGAAAATATTATAGAACTGAAGTCAGTGAATCATAAAACGAATATTTATCACGAACTGACAAAAAAATTATATTTATAGACAGACGCTACAGATATATGTAGTAGTTAGCATATGTCTTCTGATCGACCGAAGATTACAATGTACGACGACAACTGCAGCGATAATCACTAGAATAATCCAATGATAACAAATTATGTATTATTAATTATTGAAGTAAAAAAAAGTTAGGTGCTCAAACAATTTTAGTTTTTTATTATTTATTAATTCTTGGACTACGACTTTTCTATTAACTCGGTCGACGATAGGCGATACACAAAATACGTAGTTGTAAACTTAAGAAAAATAATAATGACATAATTCAAAGCAGTCGTCTCATCATTTACAAAATTTATTATCTAAATCTGTTGTTGACTCGTTGACTTTCAGTCATTATTTTATTCTTTCAAATGTGTTTCAAGAACGCCCTATAGCCTCTTGCGATCGGAGTCTTTCGTGGACCAAACGTCTATGCCCCTATTTGCTTCTACAAGCAGGCCACTGAAGCTGCCGGACGGTAGAGGTTCGGCGTATTCCGTCAAGTCTCTACATAAGCACAAAGCATAACGCACAATTAATTCGATCATCAACAATATTCTTTCTATATTATAAAAGACAATACTTACTCATCCGTTAGATACAATATTTATTTATTTCACTAAAAAAACTCATGTGAATATTGAAATCTGACATTTACTGCGACACTGCTGCCATTTGATATATTTTTTTAAATTTATTGAGGCATTGGATGACATTTAATATATTGAAATATTGAAATCGTATTAAAATAATACTGTCCACGCATAGCAGGAAAAAAAAATAGCGCGATGACATTTTTGACATCTTATCGGTTTAGTTTAGATTTTGATTAGCTAACTAATCAAAATCTAAACTAAAACCAAATCGTTCCGTTTGAACCATAGAGAAAATTATATTGGTTTGAACGTATATATAATTTTCTCTATGGTTTGAACGTTCGAACCGTTCGAACGGTAAAACCGTTGCGAATTAGCGCGAGCGGCTTCCCAGGTCGTTGTGTTAGTGTGCTCTCGGTGTCCACAAACTCGATCGTTGTCCTAGTCCACAAATGTCTTATGTAAATGAGATTAATAACATAACATAACATAACTTCACGCTGTATCCCCAACGCGGTAGTCAGAGAGGACGGAGCGCCAGGAGTCGCGGTCCTTACACACCTCTTTCGCTTCCTCAAATCTCATCATTCTTCTCACACATTTTCGCCTAGGTATGCGAGTGCTTTTGACATTTCCGTCTGCTAACACTCTGGCTATTTGATCTTCATAAGTCAGCCTTGGTCTTCCTTGGCTTCTTTTACCACTCACTTTTGCTCTGTATATTTTCTTCGTCAGTCTTTCATCACTCATTCTTTCCATGTGCCCGAACCATCTAAGCATTCCTTTCTTCATTTTTACAATAACACTGTTGTGCAACCCTGTCATACTGCGTATCTCATCATTGCTTATCCTGTCCGCAAGCGTGACACCGCACATATTTCTGAGAGACCGCATCTCCACAGCATTTATCTTACTTTCACTCGATTTCGGGCATATCCAGGCCTCATTGCCGTACAACAAAGTTGGCACCAACACCGCATTGTGGATGGCCATTTTAGCAGTGTTAGATATATTCACACTACCCACTAATGCGGACAGAGCACCGTTCACTTTATTGCCGGCTGCTACCCGTCTCTCCACATCCAACTCACACCTTCCATCCCTCGAAAACGCACTCCCCAGGTACACAATTTCATTCACCTGTTCTAGACATTTTCCATTTACACTAATCACACATTTCGTTTGTTCCGCTTCTCTTTCAAACACCAGAACCTTAGTTTTGTTCACATTCATTTTCAATCCTTTTACTTCACAATCTTCTTTCATGCACGTGACTAGTGTCTGCAACTCTGCTTCTGATGGTGCTATTAGCACAGCATCGTCAGCGTACAATAGGCAGTTTACTACTGTGTCACCACATCCCATACCACTCATATTACCTTTCAATCTCTGGAGGCAACTGTCCATGAGATTAATGGTTCACAATAAATGAATACGGTAAAAAATAACTTGATTTTTGATGATAACACAAAAAAATATTTTGTAACCTTTTTAAATCTACAAACCAACCAACTCCCTTTTACGCCATATTCCCTTCCCGACTCCCTTTTTCCTGTGAATAAAGGAATATGAATAAATGAATAAACGAACGCTTATGCTCGGTATCCGTCTGTCTGCTTGTTCGATATGAACAGAAATTCGAAATAGTTAAAGTAAGTCGTAACCTAAAGACGGACATTAACTTACGAAATTGACTTTTAATTTAAATGAGGTAACAAATTATTTATTTTGTGGTATTGTGTGAAGTATTATAAAAGCTCTTTACATCACGAGTCCAAAAATGTATACCACGTTACTTTGGGTTAGTTTATTCCAAAACTTTCTGTTTTCCATGAACTATTTATGATCTTTCCAAAGTTATAGCTCAAAAAATCTAATAAAATAAATCATGTACATTTAAAATAAAGATTAGATTGAAAAAACACATTTCTAGACACAAAACGGGAGCAACGACGAACTTCGTTTTCCGGTCGGCAATGGAATACTAACTGTGCTCATACGTTTTGCACTTGGCCGGTTGCTTCTAGAAACTTTAATGTTACTAGACACTATAGCTAGTAGATTTATACACCACTAGGCGTAATTAGTTAAAGTCACTGCAGAACAAACGTTTACGTTTGTTTGAACTCGGATATTTGTACTTCGCACTCGCAATGGTGCGGAATTGAAACTGTGACATTTGCTGGAGAACTTTACTTAACTACTTCAAAGCAATATTTTCTAATTATTTACTTTCCTCGTCTTTTACAGGAAGATTTTATAAAGTGATTATTTTATTTAAATGTTTAAGTAACTTATTAGCAGTTTAAATGCGCTATTTTCAAAAACGTTATAGATAAAATTGGTGTCCACTTTGTAGGTGATATAAAACTAAAATATGACTTTTAAATCTTATTACATCACTCTTAAGAAAGAAAATATTGTCCCTTTCTAACTAAAGTAATTAGAAAGGGACATTTCTCCTTGTCGTTAGTAAGAAGAGTTCCATCTCATCGCGTTGCTATTTCCAGTACCTAGCACCTTACATCTACTGTTGGAGCCAGTTTTACTTATGTAACTTTTTTGGTTAGCTTCCATACTGGTTTGAAACAGAAAAAAGAATAAATATAATATTAGTTTGACTTGTGCACAGATTACACACAAGTCCAGTGCAATGTTTATAACACATACATATATAGGTATATCCTTACGCTGTAATCCCTGATGAAGTGGTCGGAAAGGACGAGGTATCAAACATCGCGGTCCTTGTATACTTCTTTCGCCTCCTCAAATCTCATCATTCTCCTTGCATATTAGTAACATGCTGAACTAAACTTGATTTCTGAAAATTTATGAGACCTAGATCATTCGTAATATCTTTCTTGTAAACTTTATGTAAAGCATTATATTCCCTGAAATTTTAAAAATTCTAGGTCCACTAATTTCGAGGAGTCCAAATCGTGTTCGAGTAATCAGTTCGCTCGTTCTTTAGTTGTCCTAGGAATATTAATTATAAAATCAAAATTAGTGCGACATAATAAAAAAAAGTACCAGTTGCATATCTTTCCGCGCAGATCGTAGAAATTGGTGAAAGACTTTCCATTCAATTGAAAAAAGTTACATTGTCAGATTTAACATCTATCTATCTATATCAGCCCTTGATGCGCCCGTCTTCGGATATAGGCCTCCTATCTAATTTTCCATCCTGTCTATCTCTCGCCACTTTGATCCAGTTCATGTCCGCCTTTTGTCGGATGTAATCCACTCATCTCCGAGGCGGTCTACCTCTTTCGCGGGTGTTAGTGCGGGGTCTCCACTCCAGTCTTTTTCCACCGTTTTCAGTACATCCTGGCAATATGCTCCGGTCATTCCCACTTCCGGCGCTCAGTCACGCCTACCACGTCTCTAACTTTCATTTTCTGCCTAATCCACTTGTTCGTTTTATGATGTGTGAGCGTTTTTCCCAGCATCAGTCGCTCTATCGCCCTCTGTGCAACACGCATTTTCACAGCAGATCTCCCGGTGAGAGTTGTTGTCTCCATCCCATACGTGAAGACTGGCAGGACACACTGATTAAACACTTTCATCAGCCTTAACAATAAATAAATAAATTATTATATAACTCGTGGCCTCTTGTGGTCTCAAGTACTTTTATACATATTCCCGTTAGTGATAGATAGAGTGTTAAGCTCTGCCATTAAAATAATAAGAAATACTCCAGGCGTTTACACCAATTGAATAACAAAAGCGGATCTCAGCGCCCAATAACACTCGCAGACTCCAATACAATTTAGAAAAGTTTGCATTCCAAATTTATCTATTTGAGAATTAAAACCGGGATTCTTGGATTGGATGTCAGATGCTATGATAATCATTCCGCCGACGGGCCGTTTACTTGGTCTAAATAACATACGTAATACGTACATTTGTATATATAATATGTGTATACAATCGAAGTGATTATTCGATAATCGATAATCGTAACGACTTCATTGTTATAAATGTGTATTGTTCAGTTACAGCTGGTATATAGCGCATTAATGCAATATACTTAAAATGATTCAGTTTTCTGAGAGAGTATAGCCATAAATAAGTTAATGATATTTTAGTATTGAAAGAAATTTATAATCTAAAAAATGTAAGTGATTGTTGTATATTTTCTTAAATTTATTTTTAATTTTCTATTTTAAGAATTGAGGTTTATCACATTTCCAACTTTGGAGTGGTAAAAGATAGCTGCGCTGATTTTGTTTCGTTTTGCATTTGTGAGATCATAACATCTTTTGAAAGTAAAAGTTCTGAAATTACTTGAATAGTTGTAAATGAAAAAATTCAGTCACGCTGATTAGAAATATCAACTGTTGTATCTTCGTCTTTATATGTATACTATATAACATAATTCTTCTGTACATGTCATTGTCACTGAACTCCTCCTAAACGGCTGAACCGATTTTGAAGAAATTTCTTGTGTGTGTTTAAGTGGGTCCTTAGTGGATTAAATTCACAATTGGACCTGGAAGGTGGCGCTGCAATCGGGCTATTCTGCTGTACGCGTGTTTGTCACTGATCTCCTCCTAAACGGCTGGACCGATTTTGATCAAATTTTCGTGTATTTGAGTGGGTTCCTGGATGTTTTAGGTTCACAATTAGACCCAGTAGGTGGCGCTACAATCGGTTTCTGGGATTTTTTTTTGTTTCGGTCCGGAGAACGTCTCTCGGGTTAAGTGGGTCCCTGAGTGGTCTAGATTTAGAGTTGGACCTGGTAGGTGTCACTGTAATCGGGTCCTAGATTTTTTTTTTATTTCGGGTAGGACAACTTCTGTCGGGTTTGTGTGTGTTTGAGTAGGTCCGTGGATGATTAAGGTTCATAACGAGAGGTGGTGCCGCGATCGGATTCTAAGACATTTTATTTTTATTTTGGGCAGGACAACGTCTGTCGGGTCTTCTAGTTCATAATAAATGTTTACGTTAGCTTGCACCAACTATTAAAATTCGATTTAAGGATTAGACATCTCGCTTGCGCCAACGATTTAATAGTTGGTGCAAGCGAGATGTCAAATCCTTAAATCCAGTTTAAATACTTGGTGCAAGCCACCCTCAATGTTTTAAACGGCTGAATAGTTTAAAAAATGGTAGCCATCTCAATGAAAATAATACAGATTCATTCCGCATTTAAACACTACTTCCTACATTGTGGTCAGATCAAGTCAAATTTATTATCAACAGGACTTGATATAAATATAGTTTCTTTCTGTCGTTTTCGAATATTTGTATTTTTATTTCTCAATTTCCTAAATCTTGTTTTAGATAAAAATACATTACTGTTACTGTGTTGTTTTAGATAAAAATACAGTACTGTAAATACATATACATTACTGTTCATTTCAGAAAACAATAAAGTCAGCTGATATTACTTTATTTTGGAGTAAGTTGTGAATAACAAAGATGTCATATCATGACAAACATTTTTATGAGACATCGACTCACTATTACACTTACTATCCTGTAACTGGCAAGTCGCAGCACATTCAACATGTTCCGATACCACCTCTAGCCCCGCCATTCCGAGCCATTATTAAGTCGCCTCTCGCTCCACTTGCCCCACAACCTCCTGTAGCACCAATCGCTCCACCAATGCTACCATATAAACCAAATATACCAGTAGCAAAATGGAAACCTTCAATGCCACTCGCTCCAAGATTTCCACCATATGTTCCACCACCATTTCCATTTTATTTGCCACCTTTTGCGCCTCACACACCCTTAGCGCAGACTTCCTTTTATGTTCCTTCCGCACCCTTAGCCCCTTTTTCCCCTATAACTCCAATACTCAATGGACTTTCATCTCTTTTTAACCACTGAATACGTTGTTTTCTTTTCAGTTGACATTTATGTAGTAATTGGTAGACGAAATGATTGCTAATAATTTTATGCCAGATCAAACTTTCAGTCTAGACTTAGATACACGTTATACAGGAAGAATATCAAGCCCTAGCTTAAGTATTCCTGTTGATATGATGGTATATCCAATGATATCGATGCCTGATAACAATACTGAACTTTCTTCTGAAAGACTCCGTAAAGAAATCGAACAATCTGAAAAAGAATTTGCCAACAGAAAAAAAAAACCTATAAGATTCATAGTAAGAAGACGGTTGCCTAAATTGAGGTTTCATAAAAATAGAACGCCTGTATTGATCAAGCCATCCGTAAAGCGGGCATCTTTACTTCGAAAATCGAGCCGAATAGATTCAAGAATGACAAAAAGTAAACTACCGCAACGCTCAAGATATGTCCTTAGGGATGAACGGAAACAGAAATATCGAATGCGATTTCTGAAAACAAGAACAACTACAACAACAAGAACCACAACAGTTACATCATCAAACAAAGACGAAAAAGATAAAGAGAGAAATGATGATAGTGTAAAAGTTCAAGTTGTCATGCCTATGCCCATGCCTTATCCAATCCCTTATCCTTGGCCTTCTCCAACAGCATCTATGCTATCTCAACAAATACCTAACGGTATTATACCTGTTGCACAACCACTACGTCCACCTGCACCTCCTCGTATGCCTGTACCCGTTGCACCATTTTATCCCTGGGGTCGTTGAAGTATCATAATCCAAATTAAAATCAATTTATTGTATCAAACAATACACCTACGTAATTCGTTTTTGAAAAAGATGTGTTCATTAACAACGTGGTATCGATTTTTTTCAGTTCAACGTTTTTGTTTTAAATAACGTTTGAACATGGCTTTGTTGTCATCGATGATGGCACCTACATTCAACATGGTAAATCCGATGGAGATGATGACTAATCCAATGATGGGAATGATGACTAATCCAATGATGGGAATGATGCCGCCAATGCTAGCACCACCACCGCCACCACCACCAGCACCATTGAGACCAGTATTGAACATACCAATAAAAATACGAGATTGGGATGACGACCGCCCGGAATATCGTAGACACTTGCGTTCAAGGCATCGTAATGATGACTATACGAGCTCGTTGGAAGAAGAATATGCTTTACGTGGTCGGCGTCGCCCATCAACTCCATCAAAGTACCCACCACCGCCGCCGCCGCCGCCTCCTCCCGCTCCTCCTATGCCGATACCAATACCTTTCCCGATACCATCCCCGATGATAGCACCAGCTCCACCTGCAATGCCAGCTCCGGCTCCACCACCAGTAAACGCGCCTGTTTACCAATCCGTGTTACCTATGGCACCTATGGCTCAACCAGTACCTGCACCAATGCCTCCTGTAATGCCTCCGGCAATGTTGGCTCCCGTTCCTCCACCCATGCCAGCACCCAGTATACCCATGCTTCCTCCGGCTCCTATGGCTCCAATGCCCCCTGTGAATCCAATGGGTCCAATGCCCCCGGTTCCTCCAATGCCGTCTAAGCATGAGTTTCCTGAAATACACTGGCCTCATCTCGGAATTCATCATAGTTGGTCGTCATCGCCCTCTAAAACATCCACTAAAACGAACTTTGCTAAGATTCCGGTAGTAAGCTACATTAGAGAAGGATAAATAGAAACAATGTGTTACTTTTTTTGTATTCTATATCGTTGTATTGATTTATTATAACTTTTTATCACACGCATGTTTATTTTTTTACTAATTGAAATTATAAGATTTCACTTTACTAAAAGTACATGTTTTATTAAAAAAAGTTTTTCACAGGTGGCTTAAGAATTAAATCGATAAAATAAAATTAAGGCGTTATAAGCAATGTTCGTGAATACTATGATTATATTTCAAATATTGGTAAAACATATTTATTTTTATAAATTTCTTTATGTAATTTTTTACCTAGTTGTAGCGAATGTTTACTGTTGTAAATTTTCGAAATCAAGTTGTAATCAATATATTTTTTTGAGAGATTTATGTTATTTTTGTTAAAAATACAACTAATAGAATATTCTAAGGATTTTTGGAACTTGATATGTTTTCTATTGATAAATAAGACATACATTGGTTTTATTACATTACATATTATTATTACAGTTTGTAGCAATACATTATTACGAACATAATTAAAAAAAGTTATTGGTATATATCGTGTTCAAAGAGCTGCCCCTTATTTTTCCAAAGATTGAAATATGTGAAAATAAAATTAAAACAAACAACTAATAGACCTATATTCATGTCTAAATTGTAAGAAATTCTAAAGTTAGACGCAAACTGCATGTTTAGAGGATGTTGAAGTTTCATCGAGATGATGTAAATAAGCATCACAACTTATTTACAGGAACGAAAGTAGAGGCGCAGGTCACGAGTCTAATTTATATTGAAAAAAATTGTAAGAAAAAAAGTTAAACCACCTTCAAAATAAGTATAAATCAACTATACTTTACTAATCAAAACTCAAGTACAATAAAAATAACTTTATAAGTTCGATACAAATACTTATACAGGTTAATTTAAAAATACTGATAACCTCTTAGTGCGAAATTCCTGTCAACATACCTAACAACTTTTGTTCTACGACTTTTTTCAAAACTCAATGCGTTCCTCAAAAAATATTTGTTGAGTTTTGTTGTACTGTCTGAAACGTAATTACTCTGTACGTATTTCCAATGGTGCAGTACAAACTGTGCACCAGGCCTCAGCGGCGCGCTGTGCGTGTGCCGCTTTAGCGACTGGGTAGAGTAGGCCATTTTCAGAAACATTTACTTTGTTTTTATTTTTGTATGAAAGAAAAAACTTATGAATTTTTGAAAGTCGTAAAACAAAAGTTATTGGGGATAACGTTTAGTACAAAATACTAAGAGGTTATTATAGTATTTTTAAATAACCCTGTATAATAAAATTTGACATTTACTGAAGTCGGTGCCAAGTTAATGTGCAACAACAGAAGTTTATTAGTTTGGTTAACTTGGCACCGACTTCAGTAACTGACAAATTTAATTATATAGGTATGTGTATCGTACTTATAAAGTTATTTTTATTGCACTTGAGTTTTGATTAGTAAAGGACAGTTCTTTTATAATTTTCAGTTTTTTATTTTTGAACGCGGTATAATATTTTTCTTTAATTTTTTTATTTCTCCCTTTTGAGTGATCTTGCCCTAAATAATTATCTAGAGGGCAGGTCTGCAATTAACTTCTTTCTAATTCTGGAGCGCAACGATATACAAGAGAATCATCTATAAAAATAAAGATTATAACCAGGTCGCGTTATTTGGTGTATCTCCGAAGTTCAAGGACGAATATTGATGTAATTTAAATGGGAAAAAATTCTTACAACCTACATTTTCCATCGCTTTCAATTCGAATTTTAAAAACTAATTAATTGTTGTCTATGTCATATTATAATTTAGTCAATATTCAATTTTCACTATTATCCCAGTTTCTTGTTTCGAAAATCTACAATAAGTAGCCTCTTTTGCTATTTCTAATTCTGGAGATTCATTGTTATAAGGTTTGAATTTCGTATGTCTTGATTCAATGATTTACAGCATTAAGCTCAGCTCAAACTGAGTCGAATCCAGCGCAGGATGCAGGATGCAATTCGCTCGCGTTGATTGAGCCAACTAACTTGTATAGACATGTTCATATTGACGCTAAGACGTTAAAAATTGAACAGGACGTCGGCGTTTAATATTGCAATGTCATTTGATATGGAATTATTTTTAGAAAAAGTGAATGATGACTTAACCGGCTTAGTGTGCGTCAGACCACGTACAGTAAAGGGTTCCGTAGACGGGCTACACAATATTCATTGAATCGGCAGCAAAAATAATTTAAAATTTGTATTTCTCAGTAACACTATGTAAAATGAAATAATTATAAAAATAAAATAATTTCTGCGGTCGTTGAGCCTGTAACTGAAAACATCCCAACTCTATTATTCAAACTTATTTTCGTCGAAAGTCCTTTTTAAGGTCTACCATCTGTACTATCTCAAATTTTTTCAGAATTTGTTCTGCATAGAGTTAAATGTCGTACACCGAAAACACTTTAAAAAAAAGTAAAATATTTATTTATTTGATATAATTACATTGATTTCTAATACTAACATATCATTAGACAAATTACACGAGACTAACTTCAAAGTAATCAGTGTGTCTTATTTATAATATCTTCCTGTATGTAGCAATAGCTGAAGTTGCTGAGGTTGCATACTGCTGCCTAAGCGCGATTGTACGTTTATGCTTCTATAACTTTTATAAACTTCTATAAGTTTTAGGCAGGAGAAGGCGTATATCTCGGCAACTATCGACTTACATAAAAAAGTCTCTTTGAAACCTAGTCTACATAATTTTTGAAAACCTATCTAAAGTTACCTTTTTTTTTTCATAAAAGAGAGGGCAAATGAACAGACGGTTCACCCGATAGAGAGTGACCAACTGCCGCCCAAGGACATCCGCAACATCCGGAGAATCACGGATGCGTTGCCGGCCTTTAGGCAAATAAGAAGGAAAAAGGGGGAGGGGTGATGAACTACCGACACTCTCACTCACCGAACGAAACACAACAGCAATAGAAGCTGTTATTTCACGCCGATATTTGTGAGAGGGTGATATTTCACCGGGCGAGCTGGCCCATTTCGTGCTGCAATGCAGCATGGCTCTACCACTCTCAAAATCTCACGCGTTTATTTATGTGTACTACATTTTTTTATCTCTTTCTGACACTAATTTTACTTTTTTTTAAATTTCAGCAGCACATAATTGTGAAGCAGTTCAAAGAATACCGCCTATCTTAAAATTTCATCTAAGCATATATTGTAATAGTAATTATAAAGTTTTGGTTTTTTTCCATTTGACTACGGAACCCTAAAATTAACGATTTTTTCTGTGACACTACCATAACAACTACATAATATATAAATGGTAAACTCTGATCACGATTGAACATCAAGTCGCCATAGACTAAGTTGTTTTCTGAGTAGATTTTTTTTATAGTAGGTCACGCAACTAATTAAAAACTTTGCGTTTGAATCTTGATAGTCTTCTGCTACTATCGCTATTAGCTAACAACAGGATGAGTTCTTCATAATCAGAAGACTTGTATCTGAAGAAGCAAGTTCTTGGTTATTCTTGGTTCTTCAATGAATCGAAGAATCAAGAATAATTACTCACGGGAAGTCAATGTGAACGGCTAAGCGAGCGAGCGATTCGCGCGAACTGTCATCCCCCATCCCGCGCGGGAGTTGCCTCAGTTCGCGTACAGCTTTATAAATCATGAGTACAACTTTCCGGTTTGATTTTTGTGAAATCTTTTTAATTGAACTCTACGTCATAAAATAAAATTTCGTTTCAGTCAAGAGTTTTTGTGTGTGTAATGTCACACATACTCAATATCAGTAGAGACTGTTATTAAAATTTAAAAAGATCAATTAATTAAATTTAAGTTCTGAAAAACGATTGCAGCTAAGTTCAGAAATGTAATAATTTCACTAGCTAAAGGCACCTGATTATTGTTACTAATATTTTTAATGAGTTGTTCACTTATATTTACACCAAAACTAATTCAAATTTTAAGGTCTTATACGCAACAATATGCGAAGTACAAAATTTGTTAATGAACGAAGGCTTAATTTATCAAACGGTCTCAAGCAACGTAGTGTCGAAATACGGTAATTTTAATTACTAAATATATAAATAAACCGCAGATTATTTAACAAATGACTGACTTTATATTTTGCTTTTTATTTCAGAAGAAAATCCATATGGATACTCAAAAATGTACATGAACCATGGCATGGGACTGTACGATAATGCGATGAATCTGATAGGCTATCCAGGATTGTCAATGCCTGCACCAGTTATACACTCTCCAGCAATACCTTATCAACCTCCACCTATTCTGCCTGCATTTTTTCCACCATCCCCACTGCTTCCACCTCCACCGCCTCCACCGCAAATACATATGCCAATTATAGTAATAACAGCACCTCCGGCTCAAAGGATTCGTTACACAGATCCTCCTCCAACGACTACCACAATGACAACTACTACACGTCCAATAATACCAATAGCGATTGTACCACCAATGACACCACCGCCACCACCACCACCAGGCGTTGCTATGTATGCATCGATGGGAGCTCTACCACAAAACATGGAAACAATAACGGATTGGTTGAATTCTAAATTAATGAGCCTAGTCTACAATGGTTCACAGAATGTCAAAATTACTGATGTTATACCACAGGAATACAAATTGTTGAAGAAAAAGAAGCTAAAAAACAAAGATAAACTGGAAGAAGTGAAAGCGGAACCTATATTACAGAATGAGATAATTGAAGAGAAAAAGTCTTATCATAATATGGGCAATGATAAAGCTGAACGTATTGGTTGGACAACTGCCGATGCTTTAACAAAAAAATCTAATAGTGTTCACAAAAGCAACATGTCAGACGGAAACAAAAATAATGTAATCGACGAAAATAAATATTTCATTTGAATATGGCATTATGACATTTCTTTGTTACATTTGAATTTGAAAATAATTTACAGAAATATTCAGATATCTGTGAACAAAATACATTCCAAATTGTCTTCGATTTCAAACAGTTACAAAAAATTAAATAGCGGTAAAGTACATCAACAGTATTAAGCTGTCTTTATTTCACTTCGTTTTTCACATTTCACAATCCAATCGTTCGGTTCCCGAGGAACGTTTTGTTAATGACATAATACAAGAAACGATTTTTTTGAATATAGTTATGAGTTAGGCTCATCTCGAGATTCATTAGTTTTTAGGATAGTAAGTTCTTCGTATAACAGAGGAAAATAGGACAAATCGTGTCATTTTTGTTTGTTATTTTGCATCTTCAGTTGCTTAATACGAAATATGTTTTCGTTAAACAGGATTTTTCTTTATTGGAAATAGTTATTTTATTTATAAAATGTTTTTTTGCAAGTAACACTGTGACATGAGCAATAAATCGATATAACGCAAAAGTAAATGAGAATAAACAATGTCGGTGAAAATGATTACTACCTTTCAAGTATTGGTAAACTTTATTTATATTTATAAATATCTCGTAAAATTTTCTACTCGTAATGAAGTAATAAAAATTAAACTTTTTAAGGTCTATTGCGTAATTATCTCCAGAGGTGCAAAACTTTCTATCAAAGATTTAATTCTTGGAGTAGCTTCGAGAAATATAACTTTAAAGCATGGTATTTTTTAAAATTGATTATAAAATATAAACAAATAACAGAATTATTCAAAAATTTCTGATCTTGATAATTTCATTGTCATTTCAGAAGATAATTGGAATGAGTTTCCAAATATTTACATGCATCCTGCTATGGCTATATACGACTATGGAGCGAATCTAATACATTATCCGGCCTTGCCAATGCAAGCACCGATCGTTACTCCAATAATGCCTTATCAACCTCCACCACCACCACTGCCACAAACATTGCCACCGCCGCCTCCGCCTACACCATTTCTTCTACCGCTTCTGCTCCTTCCACCTCCTCCTCCGCCTCCCCTACCGCCACCACCTCCAGCACTTAATATGCCACTTATATTGATAACAGCACCACCAGCCCAACCAATAGTTCACCATCCGCCACCTCCAACTGAAGCACCTCCAACAACGACAACTGTAATAATTGGACCACCACCACCACCAGGCGTAGCTATGTATGCGTCAATGGGAGCGCTGCCCCAAAATGTTGAAACAATTACTGATTGGATGCAATCGAAAGTGATGAGTTTGGTCTACAACGGAGATGAGAAAGTTAATATCACTGAAGTTATTCCAAACGAAAATAAATCGTCACAGAAGAAAAAATTAAAAAAGTCTGAAATAAAAAAACCATCAAAGAAGAAAATTAAAACGCAAAAGAAAAAAAAGAAAACTCAGCCTTTGTCACAAAAGAAAATAATAGAAAAGAACCCATCTAATCATATTGACAAAACATTAAGAAACCGTCGAAAAATCATAAATGCTCTATCAAAACAATTTCAATATATTAAAAATTTTAGGAAAAATTTCAATAATACCGTAAATAATATGAAGAGTAATAATGCAATCAAGAGTAAATAAAAAGCTAATTTAAATATATAATGATTTTACATTATTTTAAGTCGATAGTTTAATGAAATAAATCGTTCTAATTTAAACTCGTGAATTTAATTATTCGTTAATTTTTATGAAGACCTACTTACTTCAATCTTATGAGTAAAATTTTTTATCAAACATTGTGAACAAAATAACTCGACTATATATATACGTACAACGATATCTTCTATTCAATAAATTGCAAAAAGTTGGCATAACGTAACAATTTTAAATTCTTTTTTTCAGTTATGCGATTAAAATGCTATTAAGAAAATATCAATATTGTTTCTATATTCTCTCGGTGAGTTTTTTTTTTATATTAAGACAAAATTTTAAGTAATAGCAATAGATTAATTTGTCAATGATATATTTATAACATACATTCATTAATAAATATCTAATTTAAGTTCTCACTTTTAGGTCTTCATTATACGAACCGCTAAGAGTCAAATGCTTGAATCGAATCCTGTTCCGCCAGGTGATTAGACCAACTTTTTTATGGTGCCCAATAATAATTTTTCTGTAGCATAAATAATTTAAAACGTACTATTTTAAACTTTTGGTTCATATTTGCAGTACCGTTCAATGACCCATCTATAAATCTACTCAACAACGTATTGAGTAATACTTTAGTTAATAGTCTATCAGCATTGGTGGCACCACCACCACCAGCTATTCTTCCCGTGCCCATGCCAATGCCTGCTCCTTTTCCACCACCCCCTCCACCTCCTGCACCTTACCCGATTTTCGCTTTCATCACGTTTCCCTCAGGTGCTCCAAACACAGCACCGCCTCTCATTAGAACAGAGCGTACAACTCTTCCTCCTCCTGTGACAACGCCGCCGCCGCCGCCACCGCCTCCGCCTTCTCTAATTGTACCACCTGTTCATATTATAGTTCAAACTCCCCCACCCCAGCCACCTCCTCCGCCTCCATCGCCTATAATCATCACATTGCCACCACCGCCGCAAGCGCCGCTGGTACCACCACCATCACCACCGATTTTCCTGCCACCACCAACACTACCGCCGCTACCACCACCACCGCCGCCACCGCCTCCTCCGCAACCCATGCCTCCGGGAGTTGCCATGTACGCCTCAATGGGAGCTTTGCCACAAGATACTGAAACGATTACAGACTGGGTACAAAACAATATGTGGAGCTTGGTGTACAATGGCAATGAATTAGTGGATGTCCCGCACTGGATAAGAGAATATCAAAAGGATAAAGATAAACTTAAAAAACTGTTAAATTTAGTAAGAAAAGCTAAAGCAAATAAAAAGAGTACAATAAAAAAACCATCGACACAACAACATGAAATGCGAAAATATGGTTTTTTAGATTGAATTATTTTATTATGTACTTTAAAATTGTATTAAATATTAATATACAAAAATTCGTAGTATAATATTGCTGTTTACTTTTTGTAATTGTTTTCCAACATAGTAATAAAATAGAAATAATAATTACGGTCAGTATTGATAATAAAATTACATTAATTCGTTTAAATGCAATGAACCTTATTCAAATGCTATTAATTATTAACATTTTTTATTTATCCATAGGTAGCCTGTCTCTTGGTTCTTACTACTCTCAGTCAAGCTGGAAAACTTCCAGTTAATGGTAACTTTGACAATAATACCATTGAACCATTTCTTTTGACTGACAACGAATTACAGAAAGGTAATATGAAGATTATGTGTAAAAAGAAACAAATCTGATAAAATGCTTTCATAAATACCGAAACTTTAGCAAAAAATCTTTATATTAAAGACTCGTTCTTTAATTTTTTTGGCTACAATCTAAACAAAAGATATATTATTTTATTTTAAGAAACTGTAGCCTTCTATAAAAAGACAATTTTTATGAGAAAGTGTTAGTACAGAACGTTACATAATTGGTTTCACAAATATTGCTTTTAATGTTTTTCTCTTTTCAGATGAGAAAATCGAAGAAAAGTCACATGAAACTGTTCAGGAAAATCTCTTAATGTTACGTCAACCGCCTATGACGATGCCACCGCCTATGATGATGCCTCCCCCTTTTGAAATTGTGCCTTCATTTCCCAATCTGCCTGTAAACTCTCTAATCGATGCAGAAGACACCGTCAGATTTCCTGTCATGAATATTATGAATGGTATGGAACCTAACATCTTACGAAATTTTGAAACCAATGTCGATCCTGTTGCCCGTTCAGGTATACTCGAAATTTTATCTCTTCTCAAAGAATTGAGAGCACCGGCGCCAGCAATACTACCACCAGAAGCACCGCGCCCAGGAATATATTCACCACAAGGGATACCACCACCAGTAGTTCCACCGGCTTTCGGTTCTCTACCCTTAATATCGCCAAATACATTGCCAATGGTTCCACCCATCGTTGGAGCCATTCCTGGACCTTTTCCTCTTCCTGCACCTATGCAAGGACCCATGCCAGTTCCATTTGGTCCATTTGGATCTATGTTCCCTGCTGCTCCTCCTCCAGTTATACCTCCCATGCCATCTATGTCTCAGTTACATCTTCCAAAAATTGAAATACCAGCTCCGATCCTACCTGTTCCGGGAGGCATGAAATCTAATGGAGATTTGAATGTCAATGCAGGAGTAGGAGTTGTACCTAGTATTCAAGCTAACATTATAAAATATGAAAAAGCTCCTCAATTGCAATATTTTAAGAGCCGTTAATTTTAATTTATGTGGTTTATGAGCGTTATCTTCAAATATTGTGTTTCTTATGAGCGTATTTTATACAAAATAAGAACTAGTTTATCGTTTCCACTTTATGTACAGCGGGCAATAAAGCAACAAATGCTAAGAACGTTATGCGTAGGCGAAACGAAAAGATCTTTCAAAACATCTCCGACGTTATAACTTTTACAAATTAATTTAATATCGAATATATATTATTTATTATATTAATTTCGAATTTAAAGAATGAAAAATAATTTTTAATAGTACTTAAACATAATATTAAATGTTCTGTGCAATATAATTAATAAATTAAATATTTATGTACAAATTTCAATTTTCATTTATTTGAAATTTTTATCTTTTGAAGTATTAAAACTGTAGTACCCTTATTATTTAAACTTTTGTATTAGTAAATATGAATTCTCTTTTTGGCAAATCAAATTCTACTTGCACGAATTTATGAATAAATTAACGTTAGAAGCTTTCGACGATGCCTGAAGCATCAGGCGTTTCCGTCAAAACGACATCGAGTTGTCCGTATCAGATACTTTGAATCACTGATGTGAAATCAAGTGAAATCTAGCCTACTTGACAACTAGGTACATATATATACATTTGTTAATAGTGTGCTTGAATAATGTAGATAGATCATAAATGTACATTTATACTATTGCGCTGTAAATACTTTTCTTTGGTTAATTTTTAATTTTTTTGGTCATTATTATTGTTTAGTTATTATAATCAACTGTAAAGTTCCCGGCTTCGCACGGAGACTTGATTAAAAAATATCCATATTTTTCTACTTATATTGACTAAATATGGACTTATTTATTTAATGATATAAATTAAATGAGCTTTTATTTACATGTATAGAAACCCTCGTGGCCATCTTCAAACTTCATTAGGACCATCTTGATGGCATTAAATTTTCAAAGAATTTTCAGGAAACAGGGAAATACAGCTACGGTCAAAATTAAACAAAAGTCCGTAACTTTCAAATTAAAATCAACAAATATCCAGTTAAAACTAGCATACGGATACGTAATAGGGTTAATATTTAAAAGCGTAAAAATTGTATCTAAAATCTGTTTGTAATCATTAAATAAATCTTTTTAAATGCTAGAATTACTGAGCTTTACTGAGTGTATATCAGAATCTCTTGGATAAATGTTAAATAAGTGTTGTGCATACGGTTGAAACGGCGATAAGGGTAAGATAGGGATTAAGTCCAGTCGAACGGTATCAGTCCTCAGCAACAAGCACTTCCAAGTACAAGATAAATATACAGAGCATATTATAGTCACTGTGTAAGAATGATGAGATTTGAGGAAGCGAAAGAGGTGTGTAAGGACCGCGACTCCTGGCGCTCCGTCCTCTCTGACTACCCCGTTGGGGATACAGCGTGAAGTTATGTTATGTTATGTTATGTTATGTGTGTAAGAGTTCAGTTAAAATATTTCTTGTTATTAACGGAAAAAAGTATAAAAAGCTTAATTTTAAATGTCATAACTTTTGTGTGTAATTGAAGTTATCATGATTAAATGACTGAAATAGTTTCAGCTTCAAAAATAAACAACAAGTAAACAATAAAATAATTCGTTTATTCCACTCGAGTCTCATATATCATACTTTGGGTTTGGCCAATGTTTTCAGACCGCCAAATCATCAGCTTTAATTTGTTACGCAGAACAAGAAAGGTTAACACCTGCCACCATGAATTTGCGAACACTTGATATTTATTGCCGCTTAGCATTTTATTTTAATTAAGATAAATATACATTAAACTATCTTGACTCCATCATAGTAAATAATATAACTATATTTGTCGATTATTATTTTGAACCACATGCATCAACGGTGGTGGTCGAGGTGGAATTGGTAATTTTGGCATTTTTATCGAAGGAAGAAAATTCGGTTGTCTTGGAATAATAGGTAGTCGTGGTAGACGTGGTCCAGTAGGAAAACGAGGTGGATATGGTAAGCCGGGAGACGCCTCTGGAGATACAGGAAATCTAACTGACATAGGTAATCGTACCCAGGGAGGCAATAAAGGGTGTCTAGGTGGTTTGCATGGATATCTTGGTGGTATGGGTGGTCTAGGAAGTTTTGGTGGTCTAGGTGGTTTTGGGGGTGCAGCTGTTGAATATATCGGGACCCCGTAAGATCCACAGATAATAGGTGGTCCCTGTGCTATTGCGTATCCATGATCTATTACTTGGACATATTGTGGCTGAACTGGTAATGCAGACATTGCCGTTGGCAATATCGAATTTAACATTTTAATTTGTTGTGTTTTAAATTCAAATTGCTTCCTGAAACCACGAAAGAAAGATTTGTTTTAGTTTACTACAAATTGACGCCATAAACTAACCGACGACGTGCAGTTAAATCAAATATAATTAATATCTTCCTATGTAACTATAATATTTATGTGAATATGATGTACCTTAATAAATTTGAAAAAGCTTATTACGTGGCGCACTAAATTATTTTATCTTAAGTCATTCGCAAAGTATAAATCAGTGTTTGAAAAAAATATAAAACAACTAAAAATGTTTCATATATACCGTTTTCGACAGTCTACGAATATAATTTAATTGACAGAATAAACGTTCATCCTCCAGCCATATAAAGGCAAAAGTGGCCCCATAGCACGCATAGCATACAATGGTCTTACAGCGGGAATTGACATTTGAGGCCGATTTGGCATGATCATCGATCCCCACGGTTTAAAAGGACCAATTGGGTCTATAGGTTTACTTGGACTAGGCAGTAAAGGATGTAATGGCCCAGTAGATAAAAATGGATTCATGTAAACGTATGGAGTCATTGGATCTATTGGTGCCGATGGAGCGGATGGACCTAATGACATTAACGGCCCAAAGGGTTGCATTGGTGTAAATGGTTCTGACGGCTCTGACGGGTTTGCTTGTTTAGTAGGATAAGAAGGAAAAGATGGTTCACTGGGTATAGATGGAGGGAAAGGGCTAGATGGAGGACTTGGTGGAGAATTTGCACGTGGAATCAATTCTCGCACTGGATTCATCGCATGTACTGGTCTAAACGGTGATATTGGATGCAAAGTATCGTTTTTAGTGTTTAATTCGAAGTTCTTTGGTTCCGAAGCATTTACATTTAAAGTTATTTTCATTATTGTCAGAAATGAAACTATCCTTTTGAAATATGTCATATTTTGTAACGAGGAAATAAATGTGTTATATGAAAACTTGCAAAGTTACAGTTACTCACTAGAGAATTATTTCTGTTATTAACTGGAGTACATTTAAATAACTTTTTTATTTCGCAACAAATGCCTTTTACTATTTTTCCTCCAATATTTTGCACGGATTTCCCAACATGTAATTATGGCGCCATGAAATTGGTAACAATATAAGTTAAATAAAAACCTGATGATGTAAAATTTGCCTTTTTAGAAAACAATAGAAAGTGATTACAATTACAATACAACCTTAATTACAATAGCTCTGATGTAATATTTGTAGCTGGTAATGCATTACATTAGTGCTAACACTTGGTTTTGTGTAGTACTCAGCTTATCAAATTATGTAACTCTTACTGATTTTTCTTCGTAACTTGTTGTTCTTGCACAAAATACATTGCATGTACTGGTCTAAACAGTGATACTGGATGCAAAGTATAGTTTTTAGTGATTAATTCGAAGTTCTTTGGTTTCAAAGCATTTACGTAAAATAAAATTTTCCACGAAGGGATTATTCTATTCTATAAGGTATCGTATTTGAAATACGAATGAAAAAACTTATGCCTTTGAAAATATTAAACTCTGTTGTGCCATTAGAATACATGCGTATATCACTCGTATACGGTACCAGGGGAAATAAGAGGCGACAGGTAAATTGTTTTCCGAAGCTAGATCGGATTTAAAATTCATTACTGCGAGTCTGCCTGCAAACTGTGACGTCTCTTGTGGAAAGATTAAATGTGACTGATCTGAATACAGTTTCCCTCAGGGTCGTAAGTTACTTTTTATAGATTCATTTGTATAGCAGTAAATTTAATTCTTTGATAATGATTAAAATGTATGTTTCCAGTTGTAAGAGAGAGTTAATTATTTTAATACAGACAGGTATCTAGTATATAAAGGGTTCCGTACTATATTTTTAAAATGACAATTTTAATTTATAGAAATCTAAAAGACTGGGACTTTTTATGCACTTCCTGTAAACTTCAAATAAGGTTTCGCATTCCCTGATTTTTTTAAATTATAATTTCAATGGTTTTAGAGAGAATGGGGATGATCAAGTCAAGTTCGAGTATGTTATTTGATTTCTATATAAATCTCGCATGAATATTTCAAAACGTACGCGGGTCAGTTACTTTTCAAAATTTTTAATTTTGTAGTTGCACTTTGTTAATCATTCCGTTCCTTCTTTTGAAGTAAGGAACCGGTGAAAATGGTGTTACCTATTTAGTTCCAAACCAAAATTAAATTCATTTTCAATTCGTAAAACTTTAATAGAAACACTAAAAATTTTATTTCAAGCCTGTGACGTTTATGCACACATCAATACAGTTTTACTTAAACATAATTTATAGATATAAAGCAAATAAGTAAATTCATTACTGGCATATAATTACATTATTATCTATAATAACTTGAGCATCCATTTAAAAGAAAATAAAACCAAAAGTTGGTTTATATTTAATAAAAATGTGACTTGATTCAAAATCGATATCTTTACTATAATTTAAAAGTTAAAAAAAGCAAATATTTGTTCGTAATGTTAATTTCTTTATTTATCACTATGCATTTGATTTAAAACGAAAAAAAATATTAAAAATAGGAACTAGGCTAATATTTTATTCAATTTTTTAACGGTTTTGTCAAAATTAAAAAGCAAATGAATTTTGTTGTTATTTAATATTTTTAAACCGATTTTTTATTTTTTCAATTGTATATATTTTCAATATGTTATTCTTTTTCAACTGACAAAATATTATTATCAATGACTTTGAATTAAGTCAGTAAATATATTTAAACGTTTAAAATACGTACAAAGGTTAGAAGTGATTTTTACTTTCCTCTTCTACTCTCACAATATATTTCGATATGAATTTAACATTTTTATTTATCAGATAGACATGAAAACAGTTTTGATGAAAATATATTTCAGACTACTATTTATATTAATAATACTATTTATATAATTATATAATGCTTTTTATATTTATTTAAAAACTCTTTTTAAGACATAAATATTAAAATGACTAATTTTTAACTTCTTACTCGCTTTATTAAACTATATGAGAAACTACTCCCTTTATTAACTAAATTTTATAAACGATTCACAAACATATTATACAGTGTCACTATTTCATTAAGACTATTTACAAAATATAATTTTATTAATAAAGGGGTAATTGTTTTACTTAACTTGTCATAACATCTTACAGTAACCAGTAGAAGGTATGAAAATAAGTGTAGAAGAATGTTAAGTTAATATAATAGGACTAGGTATATTTGATTGTCATATTACGGCCCTATATCTTGCTAGAGGTGATATAAGAGACGTTCGTAGGATTACGAGTGATGTTAATTAACTTAAAGTAAGCTTTCACGGGGTGATAAGATTGAAACCTACCAGGAGTAAATCTAAAGTATTATACAGGTGACATCTATTGTAAATATTAGTCACATTACTTAATACTGAGAGATGGATGTACTCCAAAATAGATCAAATTCCGTGTTGAGGTTAGACACTCAAAAACGTTAGAAAAATTAATAAAATTGTTATGTAAGAAATAATGAAACAGTTTATAAAACAATTGTACAATAGATTAACCTCTATTTATACCTCTCCATTTCTGCTTATCCAAATATTTTATTAATTTTTTAACGTAATAAATTCTAAACGATTGAAAATCGATGGATAAATACTAAATCATTACAAATATAGAATGTGTGATTTTAATAGTTAAATTAATACTATATATTTAAAAAGCAAGATTTGTGAAGTAAAAGGAAATGTAATTATATACATATCATGAGAAATTTTAATAGCTTTAATTTATAGAACGAATACAAATTTACCTGTATATGATGTTTTCTCAACACTACATAGCTTGTAAGGGCTTTAAACTGCATTAAGCTTGTACTATTGGCGTTATGCAACGAATCGGAAGAGTATCCAATAACGTACAGAAAACAAAACAATAATAATACAGATAACAGCTGTAAAAAAACTGGCAAACAACCAAATCAGCGATAGCGAAATGTCTTCTCCAATCAGATACCAACCATTGGATTGAGTTTTACCTCCCACAAGTCCTTTCCACCGATCGCCACTTTTATCTAAGACAAGGCGTTTCCCGCCCGCTTCGCTGGTCAAAAAAAAAAGTTCAAAAAATGAATAGACTTAAACCATCCACAAATGATTCTGCATCAAATGGTCGTGGTCCCATGTCGATCCGTTCAGTAGTTTTAACGTGATTGACGCACAAAGAAAACATAACTTCATTATATATATATATAGATAGAAGATTATATATATATAGATAGAAGTAGCCCTACTTCGATAATGAAGCGATTGAAATCATGAGACACAAAATTCCAATCAGGAAAAAGGCTATGATTTATCGACGGCGTGGAATCCAGACTCAAAAAACAAAACCTCGTTTTGCACATCCGAAACCTACAAACTATTAACAAATATCTGAGAGGCTAGACAAGTGGTAAGCGCTTCGTACGATCGAGAAGCTTGCTGGTGTTATTGCTGGTCAAAAGTGACACAAGCGGGGCTATTACCTAAAAATTTGCAAACTGCGACAGCCACGCAATAACAGCGCGACCGGTGACTAATTGTAATAAAAAATTAGTATCATGTATGACGATTGCGTATCTATTATTATATGACTGTAAAATGCACTTTTCGCGGTAGATTTAGCGCCACTATACAAATTACATTACACAAATTATCGTTTTGACAGCAGATATCGCGCGATATTGGCTGTCGCATGATGTCTGCAAGTTACGTAATATGCGTGCTGATATGTTTTATGCGGCGGTTTTCACACGACTTTACGTTTCGTTTGATATATGACAAAGTTGATAACGTTTGACTACCAATTTAAAATTCGTTACACTAGATTACGTGGTATTTGTCATTCTATTCTACTAGCGTTTACGATAATTGAGGTACTCGTCTAGGCCCTCTGGGGTAGATGATAACACTTCTACCTCGGACACGGAGTGATACTTGCTGCCACTGTTTGTTTGCTCAACACCACGGCCGATGCAAATTAGCCGAAATGTCAAGCCAAAGTAAAAGGAAATTGCGTTAATTTACTCGTGTTTTAGATATTTTGGATTTCAGCGTGTAAAACTTTATATATGCGTATAAGCCAATATAAAAACTTTGTTAAATTCGGCCGGGAATTAAACCGTAAATTGTTAAGGTATAAGTCGAACAGATGTATGAATAACTTTATTGTTGATGTTGTAGTAGGTAGTCGATTAAAAAATTAGTTAAGTGTGAATTCGATTGGCGCATTTCTAAACTTCTGGAAATATCTAGGATTTTCCTTGTATTTTTCCTTCATACTACAGGTACATTCTATGATATTCTTAAAATTCTTGATCTGATAGTTTCGAAGACAAGAAACGAGGTTAAGACTAGGTATTCCCAAGTAATGAATCATTTGAGAGGGTTAGGCAGAGGTGAAGAAATAGGGTTGAGATCTGTTTTGCAAAATGTGAACCTTTCACGTTTGGACGTCAGCGAGTATTTGTTTAATTATAATATTTTTGTTAATTTTGGGCAAAATGCTAAACTTAATAAAAATATAATTGACAGATCATTTATCTCAATAGTATGCAGTTCATATTTAAAAAAAACGTGTGCTTATTGCTAAACAAAAGGAGTGCTTCGAAAGAAAATTAATTTTTGACTTTTAAATTATATGTTTTATTCCTAATGAATATATTGTTTTAGTAAATTCTGTTCGATAAAGTGTGTAATTGTGTATTTTTCCTTTGCGCATGTTTTTTTCGATTTTATAGCTGTAGTAGAAGTTACTTTTTATCATCAAACTGGTATCTCACACTTATCTACATTGTTATTCTCTCTTGTCATTCAAGTTTTAGGCTATTTATTTTTTAAATTGCATAGATAACGCACCACAATTTACTAGAGCTCGCACGTACCCAGTAACCCTCAAACTCCAAGTCAATTTTGAAAAATTTTTTTTCTATATTAACCTGAACAGGAATCGAACCTAAGAGACCAACTAAGAGAGCAGACGCTCTACCACCGTACCAACGGGGCTTTAAAATTAGGACAAATTACAAATTATTTTATTTCTGTTTCATTTATTAGTTAAAATTTGTTGTAGATATCTATTATATCTTTCTTCATGTCTATTAAAGTAATAATTAAAAACAATTAATTATTACTTCAGTAATAATAACATTAAATAGTTAATTACAATTAAATCATGTTTTATAAGAATTAGTTCTTAATATCAAAACTCATGTCAACGGACACAATACAGATTCGTTATCATCCTAAAAATGTGACAAAAATGTATCAAGATAAATATAATAAGTTACTTATGTGTAGTAATGTAAACTTAAATAAAACGATATCCTTTTAATAATATCATCATATAGATTTATAGATGGTTGAACAACCAGTAAGTAACAGCGACTCGCTGAGTGTAATTGTAGCCAGTGAAAATAGTTAGCACATAACCGTGGCAATTTATATACTGTTATTTGTATACATAACGTATAAAACTATGTATATTAACAAGGAAGTTATTTCAATTACACGAATAGAATTTATTCTATGAAATATTCTTGTCTTCACACATTCCTGGCTCAGGTGCGATGGTCAGAGTGTTTGTTCCGTGTTTATTGGTCTCGGCTGGTTCCTAGAAAAGAAGTAATCGTTTTCGTCAAGTATTCCCTTTAACATTAATATCTGTAAATGTAAATAAATCAGGTTGTATAGGTATTACTGGATACCTTCCAGAGAATTTCACAAGGGGACAAAAGTGTTCTTACAAGTTAATACACGTTTTATTTCACTCATTTCTAAGTAATCTGGAGTTTCTAATACAACACAGAAACGTCCTTACATCGGATGAAGCATCTATGAGAGAATCGATTTGATATTTTTAAGTGACCTAAGCTGACTAAGGTTATAACCTTGTAGGAAATGGCCTAAAGTCATCTAAATTGTACTTTCCTTATCGTAATGTTGGGAAATGAAGTGCATTGTGTCAATATCGCAAGCGATGAGTCATTCGATGTTTCAATCCATATTACATAGCATTTTTGTCATAAATGACATCCTTTATTTCATCGGTTGTCTTATCGGTCGTTTTAACGGGTTAAAGTCACGTATAAAGTCATAATAAAGTCACGAGTGGTGTTGCTGATTTCAACCCAGTAAATAATTAACCTTTCACAGACTTAAGATATATTCAGATTAAAACTTATTTAGAACTATATTATTTCCTAAAAAATTCTATTAGGACTTGAACAAGACCGAGGCCGAGGCCTCTTAGAACATTTCTTTATTCATGATCAAGTCACGGAAAAAGTTAAATGTATAAAAACAAACACAAGTCACAACTCTAATTTCGATCTGAAATCCAACTCTGATAAAGCGTCGTTAGTTTTGGGACGGCGCGGCATCGACACTTTGCACAACCATCGGAGCTTTTAAGGACGTCTGAGCGTTTGATCCTTATTTAAATTCTCTAATATTTTTTTTTGTTTACAGTACTAACCTGTTCAGCATCTAATATATCCATTTCATGGAAATTTTTCATGACCTTCTGCGTTCTTTTCTGCGCAGACGCAGCTCGTTGCTGAAGAATCTGTAACATTTTTCAAATTAAAATTGAATTAAAATTGAAAGTGCTGTATATAATATTTTTACTTGGCTAGTTTACCTGGCCTGCCAGGTCCTTTATATCACTATTTTAATATATTAAAATAAATTAGATCGAATGAAAATTCTATCGATGATAACAATATTTCATTTTAATTTTCTAATAATACAAATTAAAAAATTAAAGTGCATGAAAAAAAATTACGTGAAAGGAGTTTGTATGAAATTATGAAAACTAAATCACTTACTCTTTTTATATGTAGATTTTTTATATGTAGCAAATATAGCTTACCAGCTGTCGCCTTTGTTCAGCTTCTGCCAATTTTTCTTCAATATCAGGCAAGCTGATTTCAGCTTGAGGAGGTTGAAGTAGACGCTGTAAATGCGGTGGAGGTGTTGTCGACATTCGACGATTGCCGTCGAACTCTTCAAGAGGAATCTCAAATGCTATAGCTGAAAATGAAATTTTTATAGCCTTATAGAGGAAATATGATGCATGAAAACTTGTTAGCAAGCTTTTATTTATAAATCCCTTCTCGTGCCTTCATCAACAGTTCGTTTTGATGCATTGCATATGTAATCAGAAATATATGTAATTTATCATTGAGTAGAATTCCTAGAAAATGTATATACTACCTAAATACGACAGGAAATGTGTGAAATTAATTTCTTGGATACAATACTTAGGAAATGTATGTACTAATTAAAGTAACTTTGACTAATTATTTTACACGTTTCGTGAATTGGATCAGCATTATAAACATTTCCTAGGAACTATATACAATTCCTAGAATTCATACATTTCTGGTAACATATATACAGTGTCGATTTCACGAAACTTAATCGAGAATAAAGAATTTTAGTTTAATCAGATAACAGCGTTCAGAATCGATTCGCAAGATATTATGTAAAGACAGACGGCTAAATAAAAGCTAAAGTAAAGCAGATTCTTAGTTTAAATATTTCGTAATTAATAGTTTACTCACAAATTTTGAATATTTAAAGATTAAAATTTAGTAATTGCCTTCAATATATTCATCATCACTAATAATTTTTAGCGGTGTCAGTTTTGTGTTTATGTGATTGATCTGATTTCAAAGCCGTTGATTCGTTGCTTGGAATATTATAATCCTGAATTATCCAAGAGTTGTCACAAATACCAGGGATATTGAGTAATTCACCTAAGACATAAAGAACTAAACCGTTAATATGACGTATATCCATGATTAGCAATTAGATTCTATGTAAAATATGTATGTCTGTTAAATAAAATTATTTTTAAGTTTCCACTCTTAGAATATTTTCGTATATTTTTCATTAGTTCAGATAGATTTTGAAAACGGAAAACAAGATTATTTTAAACAAATACAAACTCAAATTTTTTATTAAATGAAATTAAAACAATGGCGCCCAACATGGGCCCCGCATAACAATTAAGAACCTCACATTTCAAAGACTGAACTAGTAGAAGTAAGTGGTAATTAAACTTTCTAAAGTAAATTTTAAATTTCCATACAAAATACAACATAAAAAGTAATACTAACGAGCTTTCGATATAGCCGGTGTTTCTGGTAAGACGACTGTTGGCAAATCGTCATGATCGTCATGATGTCCATTAGTAACATTTTTAGTGCCGTTCGTAATTTTATTTTCGTCATTGGCTGTCTCCTGGTTAGGCACCACCACGTGCCCCGATGATCCGCAACCCATGATTATAAAATTTCTTTCACATTTTTACGTTAATCCGATATTTGTCCAAAATTTTCACCACTTTTTGAATTTCATTTATTTAAATGGAATTTTAATTACTGATACCTACATAGGTTCTATTTTAACTATTAATAACTCTATTAAAATTACTCGTACAGGTATTCATAGTTTATACCTCGTTTGATTTTAACTGAAACTTTTATATTTCATTGATCTTCATAAACTGTAATTTTATTATGTTTGGAATTTGAAATATAAATACATTTTGTCAAGCAATGAAATACATTTTATAAAACATTTTATAAGGTATTTTGTTATTTGAAGAATAAAATTTTCAGAGTGAGAGTAGTAGCTAAAACCAAGGAAAACCAAGACTTATGAAGATCAAATAGTCAGTGTTACTTGACGGAAATGTCAAAAATTTCACACACCTTGGCAAAAATGTGCTAGAAGAATGATGATATTTTATGAGGCGAAAAAGTTAAGTAAAAGGATCACGATATTTGGCACTTCATCCATCCTGACTACCCCGTCAAGGATACACCATATATGTATGTATTTCATTAGGTTGAATAAAAACGATATGACTAATGATGCTGAAAAATTTGTTTCAAGATGAATTCATAAAATATTGGATCGAGTAAACGTCATTTTATAATAAAAACGAAGTTTAATTTATTTGCTTCCCTTTTCTTTGGTTGTTTTTCTATACATACATATCTTCACGCTGTATTCCTAACGGGGTAGTCAGAGAGGAGTGAGAGCCAAGCTCCGTGGTCTTTACAAACCTATTTCGCCTTTTCGAATCTTATTATTGTCCTCGCGCATTATCACCTGAGTCTGCGGGTTCTTTTGACATTTCCGTCAGCTAACACTGGCTATTTGATCTTCTTAAGTCAGTCTTGGTCTTCCTCGATTTCTGCTACCACTTACTTTCGCTCTTCTTTTTCTTCGTTAGTCTTTCATCACTCATTCTTTCTAAGTGCCTGAACTATCTAAGCATTCCTTTCTTCATTTTACAATAACACTGCAGTTTTTCTATATTCTCTGATATTTGTTTTAACATGTTAGCTACTGTAAAAAATATTTCAAATAGAAAAAATAGTTAGAATAGTAGGATTTAAAATAAATCCAGTAATAATATCTATACTACTATCATAACCCCTTTACACTCCAATTCGTTAACCTCAAAACTTTTCTATTAACACTCAATTCGATCAGACTTTCCATCAACACAGACTATGACAAAAGGCGTCCATTTATCATTTACCTCCAAGTACATACTTGATACTAGTTCGCAGGTTTGATTCTGGGTCACAATTAAGACCCAATTTGTTACAGAAACGAACGTTTTCTGTTCTTTGTTAATTTTTACTGTCGACTTAATTGTACACATAAATAAATGTATATGTGTATAGGTGCATACATTAATTTATTTACCTTTTGAGTTTGACAGATAATCATAATTAATCCTTGACCAAGATATAGATATTATTACTGCATAGGCACAACATAATTAAACCTTGACCAGTAATTAATTCAAATATATTTTGTAACTAATGGGGCGGACACATAGGTCAATTCATACTACATTTGGATAGAAGTTATTTTTGAGTTTACTATACGTAAACTATACGTGACAGAGTTTCCTGTAAGAAGTTTCTGTACAGATTTTTCCGAAGTTTTGATAAATGTTAATTCCAAGAAAAAGGCTACTTTAACTCAAAATTCTGAAATTTGGAATTAGTAGGTTTTATTTTCAAGGTGCGATTAAATGATCCACTTTTACGTTTCCAGGCTCAAAATTATCCTAAAAAACTATTGTTCTACATTCAAGTACATGAATATTTGTAAAACAACAATTTACAATTCTTTTAAAAACCATAAAGTTTCATCCAGTGTTTTCAGTAAGTCCCAGTGTAGGGAATGATCGGGAAATATTACCGGCAATCCATCGCATTTCCCGCCTGTTTACAAGGGATCGGGGTAATGACGTTACAGACGATGTTACGGCACTGAAATATTGTTAGCATCTGTCAAACGGGACCCGCCGCCTTTTGGAATTGTTCCCCGTTTTAATCCCCACCTGTTCATTTCATTATTCTTTTTCTACGTTTTCATTGTTTAATTTACATAAGTAGAAAAAAGACGACAAAAACGTATTATGCAATTTCAGCAAATTCAGAGAAAGTATTTTTTAATAATAAATAAATATCCAATAATTAAATATTTCTTAAACTTAATAAATTTATGTTAAATTAAAAAGAAAAATAATGATCGGTTTAAATTAAGCATGAATTAATTTTATTGTTTCTTCTTTATGATTTTAGGACTCTATAATTCGAAAAGTGATCGATTTTAATGAATCTGTAAGTTGAAAGTTTGTTTGAATATCTATTTGACTGTCTATAAGAAAAAATAAAGTAGACCGCTTGCTAGCCTTTTTCCCCCACGAACTTCTAGGTCTCAGATGAACTATACGTGACAGAGTTTCCTGTAAGAAGTTTCTGTACAGATTTTTCCGAAGTTTTGATAAATTTTAATTCCAAGAAAAAGGCTACTTAAACAAATTAATTGTCATTTGACCTTTCTCTTGAGGATATATCATGGTCACGAGTCTATATAGTCTTATATACAATACGTAGCATGACCTCATAACTAGCGCATATCTACGAATTGTCGCCAATATCACATAAAAGCTATTGTTACTTTATAGGAAACAATAATTATTATGAGACTCATAGAATTACGTGGAAACCGTTTGTCGACTATGAACACTGTGTACAACAATTAACTTGACATGTTTATAATTTAGCGTTTCGTGTAAAAATGGTATTATTTTACAACAAAAAACTTCTTTCGTATGTATTCAAAGTAATTAGTTTTTTAAGGTCGGAAGGATGAAACTCTTCACTTTACTAGCGTGTCCGTGTGGGAAAAATGTAATGTTTCAAAATTCCATAACACTAAATATTTACCTATGTTTGAACAAACAAACAAAAAATCCACACAATTTAATCCGACCATTTTTATTAAAAACTTACGGCAAAATAAAAAATACTAGAAAACCAAAAGTAGTAATATAAATGCGTATTATACAAAAAGATTTTTAATGTAAACAGCAATAAGGTTAGGAAAATAGCATAAAAATGTGCGCACGCAGTCGATGTGCTACAAAAAAGAACAGCTGATTGTATAGATGTTACTTACCAATACAACACATAAAGGCTGAATTTACATGCATACATCCATGAATAATATAATTGAAGACCATGATAAATAAAATAGACGAAGTTTGCTTGACTTTGAAAAGATGAATTGGCGGATGGATAAACGGATGGTTTGTCAAAGGGTAGTCCGGGAAAGACCTAGTGACGACCCTCTCATGGTTTCTACATAAATGTAGCTATCAATTCATTCATGTAGCTCGTTCATGAACGAACTAATCTTGGCACCACTAGCGAGTTGCAAGCTAACGGACTGCAAGAATAGATCGTCACGGAACTGTACATTGAACGATCTTGAAAGTAACTTGCGCAAAAGTCGCTAAACTAATGGATGAATGGAGGCATGGACGGCTCGATGAATGAATGGATGTATGTATAAACGTTGTAGATAACATCTGGAACTATTGAATCAACTTCACAACTATTTAATACCGTAATTACGACACTTTATGATTGAAGACAGATTTATCTGTACCAGGTAAGCTTCGCACGAGGTTGTCACACACAGAATCTACTCCTTTATATACTTTTATAAAAGTACTGTGAATTTAACAAAATCTATGTTATATTATCAAATTGTCTCATTATATAAATACATATTTTTGAACAAACTCGGTGTGCTATCGGCGAGGACACTGGCGATGAATGAATAAGTAATAATATTAAATATTTGCTTGTCATTGAAGTCATTTAATTAGGTCTACATGTCTACCTTCTCACGCTTTGCACCATAATATTCATTAAAATATTCATACTTTGTGTCATTCCCATGGTTATATGATGAAAAAGCAATAAAAAAATAGTTGTTTCAGAATAACATCATATATGTATAATGTATATACACACATCAAAAAAGTCTAAGCAACATGTACGATTTTGAGCTTTTGAACGATTTTTACTATTGTAATATATTTATATTTCTTTTATAAATAATAACAAAGCATTTTTTGACGCATTAGTGCCTAAAGCAACAAAATCTTTCATTCGATTAATGAACAATCACAGTAATTGACAATATGTGTACCGTAACATACGTAGTATAAAATAAAGTTAAAACGAAATTAAACTTTTCATGTTTTACAATATTAAATAACGACATTTTTTTAATTATTTGGTAATTCAATACAAAGTGTGACCGCCTCTGTTGTTTAAAACCTGCCGGCAGCAATTTTATATTGAATTTATAAGATTGTTTATCTGATCCTGCGGCAATCGGTCCCTATGGAATTTTAACAAGTCTTTCAGTTGTTGGATTGTCGACACTCCGTCCAGGTTCTCTAGAACACGTCTCTGGAGCATGTCCCATGCGTGCTCGATGGAGTTGAGGTCTAGTGATTGTGCAGGCCACGGCAATACCCGGATGTTTTCCATTGCCAAGTACTCATTGTCATGCATCAGCGTAAAATCTGAGCCAAGACTTTATGCAAATGGATTAACATAAAGCCCGAAGACATCTTCAACGTAACTTTCAGCGTTCATATCGCCATCTACAAAAACGAGCTCAGCTCGTCTGTTCTTCATAATACCCGCCCATACCATCACTGTGAAGCCACTGTAAGGGTGCACTTCCTGGAGGAATCTCAACCGTTCAGCATTTCTGGGACGACGATACACTCTTACCCTTCTCGTATCAGGCCTAAATCCAAACCGGGACTCATCACAAAATAAAATTGTATCCCATTGGTCCTGGGCCCCAAGTGTTCCCTACGCCATTCATTTCGACGGGCGCGATTCCCATGGCGTATCGGTTGGTATCTAATTGGGCGTCGTGCTCGTAGGCCGTATTCATGCAGCCTATTTCTCACGGTTTGGTCGCTAACAACAGCACCGCTTGAGAATTGTAGCTTTAAACCTATCTCCCGGGCGGTTAACATCGGCTGACGTCTTGCAGTCAGTTGTATATATCGGTCCTGTCGAGCAGTTGTACTCCTTCCACGTCCTGGGTGCTGCTCAGCAGGATCGCCTGGATTAACGTAACGCTGCCAAAGACGACAAATCACGCTCTTATGACTCACCGCTCGATTTTTTCAAAAACTGTATATCTCAAAATGATAAAAGTGCAATAAATACCAAATTTTTATCAAGCAATGAAAACACATGAAATCGGGAAAAATAATTAACTTTTATTTTAATGAAAACAAAACACAACCGAAAAGGTTCTATTTTTAAAATCAGTAGTATATGTTTCCGAGAACAAAAAAGATTGTATACCAATCTACTTTTCTAAGAAAAAAATAAAGTATCAATTAATAAAACATGCAGTTTCTGTAAAGGATGCGTGTCGCTTAGACTTTTTTGATGCGTGTATATACATATATATGTATGTACATAACAAAAATAGTACGAACTATGAACTAAACAAGAGAACTGCGATTGGGTCAAGACGTTTTTGTGATTCCGAAGTAAGTCTTATGTTTGTACTATTTCTCCATGAAAATTTAGAAAAGTTCTCAAACTGTTCTGGCCGGGGATCAAACCCGAGACCTAAGTTTGAACTATCATCAAATGCAAAATGAAATATCGTTGATAAACCGAACACGAATTCATTAGTGGAGATTATTATTATTATTATCTAATTAATAATAGTGATTCCATAATAACATCCCACACCGAATAAATATAGATGTGTGTACTCGGTGTGTACTCGGCTAGTATGCTGTAGTTATTATGTATATTTGTATTCTGTGTATAGTAATTATAAGTATATATGTTATAGTAATATAGAACTCAAATGTATTTTTATTAATTCAGATCACAAAGCATTTATTGCGAGAAATAACATCTGGTTAAGTTAAATTGGAATTGATTATTTTTTTTTTATATCTTGTCCTGTTTCGATTTATATTTGAAAGGAAATTTCGATGACCATCAGATGAAATAAGCCATTTTTTGCATCTGCTTGGTGTTTTTTAATTATAGCAGCTTAGATTTTTAGGACAAAATTTCGTTATCATCTAGATATCCAAAAAGTACTAAGAATGATCACTACTTTTTCGTCTATAAATATAGCAGTCACAATAATTTCAGCAATGAATAGGCCTTAGTCTAGGAAAAAAATAATTTTTTTCATATTTAATTTTTACTCAACACACTTGTATTACTGTACCTATTATGCTATTAAACACACCTATAGAAGTGTTCAGATTGCTTAAAAAAATTTTGTAATTCATCCGTATATTTGTATTCGATACTTGAGTTGGCGAAAGGATTGTGTAAGGACCGCGATGCTTGGCGCTCCGTCCTCTCTGACTATCTCGTAATTTCTAAGGTAGTTCATAGAAATAGATTAAAGAAGTTGGTATTAAAAGTGATAAGTAAGTACATTCTTATTAAAAAAAACTGATTGTCGCCAAAGAATAAAATTAATCAACGTATTTTTTTTAAATCACTACATAAACTAACTGATAGAGCATTTAATCTAATGACACCCTCTTTCTAAAAGTTGTTTCCTAAATTGATTTAAAATGTTGAAGCTTTATTCTTCGCACTAACAGAGAAAAGATGTTGTACACAGTTATTCCATAATTGAATGCTCAAGAACGATATCAACGCAGTCAAGTATTCGTAAATTACTTGTAATCAATCTCACAATTCTAAATCGACCACTGTGCGATAATGATTGGCTTAGAAGTATACGAATTTGTAATGCTTTCTCGTTGCAAATTGAGTCCTTAGCGCAATGCTTCCGACATTTTAATGCTGAGTTACGAAAGCAAAAAAATAATAAAAATTTTAAAACCCCTGATACGAAAGATTATATTGACCTATCTCTATCAAATATAGGTCAGGATATTTTCCATAAATGCAGCTTTCATTCAAAAAAAATTTATCGAATCATTTCATCCATTCAAGAGTTACGATGCTTCAGACAAAGACATGCGTGAAACTTATAACATATTTTTAAGTTGGTTTATTAGTAACCTCCTAATGTCTGAACACGAAACAAACGAGGTATAAAAACGACGTCAGAGTAATTTTGAAACTGACTTAACTTTTGTCTTATTTTAAATTATATTGTTTTATCTACGTAATTATTTTTACAATTATACATTTTATACCTATTATTGAAATGTTCACTTCAAGTTTTGAGTGACAGCTTTTTAACGTTAAATTAAAAAGTTAAATTGCTTTTAGTTTTATTGTTTATTGTCTTATATTGTCACTTGTCACTTTATATTTGTTAAACTGAAACATTGGTATGGTACGTTGTGACTGAAAGTTTGTTCAAATGTTATTGTTGCGCGGGTTTGAAACCGGTGACCCGTGCGGCCGCGGCCACATCGTCAACGCTACTATCCGCTTCGATTAATACCAATTTTATTTTCACCCAACTAACCTTTTTTCTAAGCACTGATAGTATTTGAATACAACGACTAAGGCGAATAGATACTTACAAAATGATACCATCTACTTTAGTCGTCATTAAAAAAAAAATTAAACTTGTTTTTCCATTTTTGTTCATTATTTGTCTTTTTGAAAGTTTTAATAACTGCTTGCATATAGATTTATGAGGAATTTTCTCTTCTTTAAGAATTCGTGTAGATAACGATACATTTTATGATTGTCAAATTTTATAAGCAATTAACCTAAACAGACACTGGAATATTTTACGCAAAAGGAATTATACTTCTACAATATGGAGTAAGTTACAATGTACACAGTTACAATGTACAGATAAGTTTAGAAATGTTATTAAGGTATGTTTGTATGACAATTAATTCTTTTTAAAAGCTCATTTGTGTCTTTATATCAATTGATAATTTAATATAAATTTACATTCTCTCAAACAGTACCTACTTCCATGACATTATTCTTCGTGTCGTTAGTTTTAGTAGTCGTATTTATAATACTTTTTCTGACCTCATGATTTAATCTGCAGTTGCATATATGCAATTACAACGTTAAATATTAAAGTATGGATTTTGTAAACAAAATAAAGAATGTAGAAAAGTTAACACCTACATAAATAATTACATAGATTTAGAAAATGTAAAATATAAATTGCGTAAACAGATCTTTTAACCCATTTACAATGAATTTAATGAAAGGGGAAATCTTTCGCTATGTTGATAGTCTGTATTTTCTAATCCCATCTAACTTAAATGTTTATTATGTTATTTATGTTACATAATATTATTATGCAGCTTTTAGAAAAACTACTGATAAATTAATTTTTGCTTGAGTAACAGCGATGGACAACTCAAATCAAGTATCAAAACTAATTAGTCTTACATACTCAGGACTCAAACAATGCTTACATAGAAATTACCTCCCACTATGGATTCACACCCAACCCCTTTGCCGTGTTCGTAGAAACTGTAGAATCATTCGAATTGAAAACATTTTAAATGTAACAGTAAAATAATTAAATATAATCGCAAATATCTACTTATTAATTTCAATATTAGTTTATAATATAATTTTAACTGCTGGTGAATATTAGTTAGGTCGTGATAGAAATGTAGTTATTGATAATAGTACAAGGAATTATACTATAAGAAATAATTGGATACAGAGCAGAACTAGAAATTTGTAAGGAATAGATGATGGTCTAGAATGTTTTTGATTTCGATTTACAATCAGTAATAGCTTTCGTAATAAATTTTGAATTGTTATTTTTTTTTTTGTATAGTTATAATCACGTTTTTTGTAATATGCTTTGGATTTATTAAAAAGAACGTTGTTTTAATACGAGATAAATGTAGGGTTGCCAGATGACCTGGAAAAGCATTGGAAGGGAAAAGCCTTGGAATTTTATTTATTTTTCTGTGTCTAATAGGTACTTAAATACATTAAAGTCTCCGATATTGGTTTTTCACAAGTCCAGTGATAAGAGTACTGAAAAAAGTGTCGTATCTGTACGGCACTAAACAATTTTTGAATATTCAAGTTCAAATTCAATATTCTGAACCAGACATTCTAAGAAAGCAATCAAATTTAAGGCGATGGATTGGAAACTTTTATGGCTGGAATCTCAATTTTTGTAAGTGATTATAAAACATATGAAAGTGACATTTGGTAGCCTGATTCTTTATTCCAATGACTTCATTTTACCAAATATAAAAAAATACGGGAAATTAACGTGATTACCTTTTATTTTCGCTTGATGTTTCGGCCGAGTTGCGTCGGCAGTGGTCTTGTGTGTGTGTTGTGTGTAGGAACCCTAATAATTATTTACAAATATCGGGGGTAGATGAAATAAAATCTGCCTCAGACACGGAGTGAAGCTTGCTGCGACAGTTTGCATGAGACCACGGCCGATGCAACTCGGCCGAAACGTCAAGCGAAAATAAAAGGTAATCGCTTTAATTTCCCATGTTTTTAGATATTTTATAATGCAATGCAAAAGTTTAAAAGTTTTCATTTTACCAGTTGCATTGCAAGATTGTTTAACTAATGTAACTGAAAAACATATATCAAAGAAACCTCTTTTAAAATTTACATTTTTCGAACTAACTGAACTGACTTATGCTTTTAAATTTTCTGTGTAAATTAATCTAAACGTACTCTTCAAAATGTCAGTTTGATTTTTTAAAATTAATTATAGTTTTTAATATAAACGAAAATAACTGTTTTTTCGTATTTTTCGTAAGCTAGCGCGCGCGCGCACGTTTGTATAGTGCAGGTCTATTTTAGATTAGATTGTTATTTATCAATGCGACACCTTCTCACTGCTGGTGTCGATAGGACAAAATTTCGTTGTAGAATGTATTTGTCGATGAGTCAAAATGTTAATTTTCGCCTTATATTAATTTATGAGAAGAGTTAAACTTTTCTTTAAATTTTAGTACATTTTTGTATCATCAGAAAATATTATTTGTAAAAATGTGTTACCGTAATAAAAAATACTGCAAGTTATTTTGATTCATTTTTTAATATAACTAGAAACGTTCAGGAAATGATAAATCTAGACCTTTCATAGGTCTCTTGGCTAATTTAACAATCTTGTGAGAAAATAAGCAGCTGTATTATCTTGTGAGAAAATAACCAGCTGTATTCTGTATTATTTCTCTTTATTTTTTAGATGTTACTGAAACTTATTATTTCAGTAACGACTCCATTTCGCCTTAAGACACATCACTCAGTTTGGCTAACAATCAAAGTTCAACACCTACCACTGATTGCCGCTACATAATGCATAGACAACACCCCCCGCGACCCCGCACCGCTCACCCTTTACCGCCACTACGACCTCAAATTATCCTTCCGACCAATTTGCTTAGAACTCCAAGTTTAGGCGCTTCTTCACCTAAATTATCTCTAACGAGTAAATGGAGGAGAGCGGAGAAGGTCAAATTACAGTGGTCGCGACATGCATGTCGATAATCCCCAATCGATTTTAATAATTATGTGGTCGTGTCTCTGTATATGTTACGAGTTGGTTAGGTATTTGCTGTTGTGTACAATTATTATTGATGTGTATCTCGTAAAAATGAAAGATATTCAAATGCCACGTGGTACCAAAGATGATCAAAATATCTTTATTTTGTTGTTAAACATTGAAGTTCTGATATATATAATACTTTAAAATGTTTGATTGGCAGAGATGTACAAATTAGTTTATCAAAAGTGTTTAATTATGATGAGTTTTGAGGAACCGAAAGAGGTGTGTAAGGACCGCGACTCCTGGCGCTCCGTCCTCTCTGACTACCCCGTTGGGGATACAGCGTGAAGATATGTTGTTGTTGTTGTGTTTAATTACAAAATGCAAATGCTTAGTTATTTTTTTATTTCAAATACAAACACAAAACGGTTTTGAATAAAAGTATTTAAATACAAAATAGGTATTTTCAAAATACTTTCTTCAAATAAAATACTTATTCCACTGATTTTAACACTAGGTCGAAGAGTTCATAATCATTCCACCAAACGAAAATAGACCTGAAAGTGTTTCCAGGTCAATAACATCTATATATGTGAATAAAATTGAGGTGTCTGTCAGTGATTTTGAAATAACGCTTTTTATTAAGCTTATATGGTTTTTTGCACGTCACCAAGACCCAAAATGTATTCTTAAAATTTGTGTCTGTCTGACTGTCTGTCTGTCTGTTTGTTTTTTCGGGCTAATCTTCGAAACGGCTGAACCGATTTCAGCGAGATTTTCACTGGAAGGATTTTCTGAAGAATAATTTACTATTAATCCAGGAAATTCTTAGGGTTCCTGCGAAAATTGAAAAATTCTAGAACCTAGAGGTAAATATATAAATATAAACACAAAAATCTATAAATATAAAAAATGGTTTTCATGGTCGAGTCTCTTTAAGTTAGACTTCCACATTAACGTACGTTCTATCGTGCTCCGCCGTCTGGAAGCTGAAATCTAAAATGAGCTCTCTTTAGGTGAGCGGCGCCTGTAAATTGGGTTTAACTTATAGTGGTTTATCCGTTGACCTGCATTTAATAACAGAAATAGACATAGCAGAGACATCTATCCATGAGCTTAAAACAGCAACAAAATCTTATCTGTATATCGCAGATATTTTTGAAAAAGTGATTGAATTAGGTATTGTAGGCTCTTCCGATCTCGAAAAATTATACTACTCTGTTAAGAAAGTACCGGGAAAAGATCAATAATACACAAAATGTTAGTTATTCATCCAAATTTGTTTTATCACCTTCAAAGTATGCTCCTTCAGAAACGATACACTTACACCAACGAATAATCCAATCATCAATACATGTTTAAACGCTTTTTCCGGAATTGAGTTCGGTGCTCGCCGAGAATTCTCCTTTGTCTTCTACCGAATAAAATGGCTGCCACGAAGTGGTAATTTGAGTTTAGGAAAAAGAAAGAAGTCTGCTGGAGCCATATCTGGTGAATAAGGTAGTTGCTCGATGGTACATGTTGAGTTTTTAGTCAAAAATTCGTTCACAATGATGGCCTTGTGCGAAGGCGCATTATCGTAGTGCGAAATCCAAGAATTTTCTTTCCACAAATCTGGCCTTTTTCGTCGAATTTGCCCAAATAATATTCTTTATTTACCGTTTGACCTTCCGGCAAGAATTCTGAGTGCACAACACCGCGATAGTTAAAGAAAACAGTCAACATGACTGACTTTTGATCGACTTTGACGTGTTTTTTTCGGTTTCAGTTCAGTTGGAAGGCGCCACTCCGAAGCTTGTTGACTAGTTTGCATGTCAAACTCGTAAACCCACGTCTCGTTACCAGTAACAATGCCTTTCATGAATGTTCGGTCGGTCGAACTGACTCGTTCTAGCATGTCCTCAGCGACTCTTATGCGATTGTGTTTTTGAAGAAAATTCAGGTCTTTTGGGACTAGCCAAGCGGCAACACGTTTCATACCCAGGTGATTATTTAAACTGGTACGAATCGACTCGTGAGACACAGAAAGTTCGGCGGCTATCTCTCTCAAACTTGAATGAGGATTTTCAGTCACTATTTCCTTCACTTTTGCGATGTTAAGTTCAGTTGCAGACGTTGATGGCCTACCAGACCGAGGCAAATCTTACATCACATCTCGACCGCTTTTCAACGCTTTATACCACTCATAACCACGTGTTTTTGATAAAGTCGATTCACCGTAAGCCTTCTGTAACATTTTCAGTGACTCCGAATTCCATTGGCGATGCAAAATTTAAGGCAAACTCTTTGTTCGATGTTTTTGTCCATTATGAAATTCGCAATATACACTAGAATGATATAACTAAAAACAGCACTGTATTTAATCTGAATAACAGATGCAACTGAAACTCCACGCTAAAATGGAAAACAGTTATGCCAATCTAACAACAACAAAAAAAAAACAAAAAATTGAATTTGGAACCATAAACAAATCATCCATTCCCGATACTTTCTTGACTGAATGTATAGAAAAACGCCTGTACGTACGTGTATTAATTTTTTGGAAATTTATGTATCTATACACATACATTACATAGTAAATTTAATTGAAGTGTCTGCCTGTGGTTTCGGAATAAAGGCTGTTTCTTAAGCTTATATGATTCTTGGCACGTAACTTAGACCCGAACACGCGTTTTAAAAATGTGGTCTATCTGTTTCTCTATCCGGGTTGATTTTCGAAGTCACCGAAGCGATTTCGACGAGAATTTCATTGAAAAGTAGAGGATTTTTCCAAGAAAAATTAGGTTAGGTACTTTTTATTTGAGAAGTATTTAGGTTTCTGCAAGAAAGCTGAAAAACTTTAGAAAGGTAAATAATAAATCTATAAACACATACATACAAATGTACAAAGTAGGTTTAACATAAATAATTATGTTACGTAATATAATAACAGAAGCAATGACAGCAGAGACATCTATCCACAGTATTTTACAATAGCAGCAAAGCCGTATCTGCATATTGGAGATATTTTTGAAAGAATAATAAAATAGATGTTTTAGGCTTTTCTGATTCCAAAATAAATATTTGTAGAAATGTTTGTGTTTGTATGTTTATTTTTTAGAAATTAAGAAATTGCTAATAAAATTTGCACATTTCGATATATGGAAGACAACACTCGCAGTTACTTAACAATGAATACTCATTACGCTTTATTTATCACATGGGTGCAAAGCGATTAAAATGCAAATGTTTAAAATCTCTATTAATAGGACATTGTATCCAAGAAAAGTGTAGCGAAAGAGAGACTTTTCGTCGAAAAAGGGGTGAATTTCAGTTACGTAATAGAGTGGTGCAGTGGACAAATTAAAAAAAGATTTCGCTTATGATACATCCTTATTGTATCTCTTTATGAGGGTGGGCGGTATCGCGAAATTCGAAAGTAAAAAAATGATTGTAATAGAATATCGATGAATAAATATTTGTTATCAAAGTTGTGATCGCCATTTCTGTCGATTGCTCAAGAAATATGCGCGAAGGTGTCATAATATACAGTACATTTCATAACACAAGTTTAAGTTTCAAAAACTGTATCAAAGAACGTGTATATGGGAAGTGTTTTAAAAAGGTTTAACAGTTTAAGCTTTCGGGGCATTTTTTCAATATTAAAATGAACATTTTTATAATTTTGTTTATTTGTTTGAGCTTCTGTGCGAGCAAAATGTCCATGATGAACCATCTACGATATAATATGTACATAGACGAAGAATATCAGTCGCAGACATTGACGGTTATAATGTGGATATAAAGAACAGTTTACTCACAGTTCACGTCTTTGTTCCAACAAACGAGGCAAACACTCCAAAGCTCTTGTGTATTTTATGAACACTATGTATTCTAACCAAGATTGTCAGTTAGACGATCGGTTTTAGATTTCGTTAGTTGCAGATACGGATTGAAAACGAGTAAAGAATTTTCTGAAAAGTCATGGAAAGAGAACTAAAAGGAAAAGCAAAATTACATTTTTCTTAATATGACACCATACCGACGACGATAAATAGCTTCCTTAATAATAACTATTTTGATCTTAGCAATACAATAGGTACATAGGTAGGCACCTATATTTAGTGGAAAAAATTGTAAGTATTTGTATGTACAATAGAATAAGTTTTTCACGAAAAGTCTAAACGAATCTTGGAAATGTTTCGATTGACATTCCTATTCCTTTAACAACAAATCACAAAAGTTGCACCAGCAAATACAGTGTTTCTTTCACAGTCATTCAAGCACGATATTATGTCCGATGATGACTGGTCGTTTTCAGCTCTACATTCTGCGCTTTTGACAACAACGTGACTATGTAATGTAGTGTATATAATCCCTGCAATAAAATTTACCACAACGATATTTTCATCGTAAATTCACACGGACGAGGTCGCGGGTTACAGCTAGTATTTAATATATTTGATTACTATTGTAATGTGTTATTGTCATCTCTATTCTCTAATCTAATTGAGTAACGTATACGGCTTATTACCCAACTGCTTATGTCTATGTCTGCTTGCCTATGCTTAAAGACCTTTGTGAAATAATATTATTTGCTGATGACACATCATTATTATTTAAAGTTAATAGAAAAGACATAGATATTAGCGAACAGAATAGGACCTTGGCGGATGTCTCGAGATGGTTCGCTGCCAATAATTTACTACTGAATGCACAAAAAACCAATTGTGTTAAGTTTTCCCTATCCAATGTACCCAAAATCCATAATGGACTGGAACTGGATGGGAAACAATTAGAATCAATGAAATCAGCTACTTTTCTTGGTTTAACAGTAGACAATAAGTTACAGTGGGCGGACCATATCGGGACTTTATCTAATAAGCTCAGTTCGGCAATATATGCTATTAGGCGCATTAGACAGTTGACAGATGTAGCTACGGCTAGGCTGGTGTATTTCGCATATTTCCATAGCCTTATGTCTTATGGTCTGCTACTGTGGCGATCAGCGGCGCATATGAAATCTATCTTTATTTTACAAAAGAGGGCAATACGTACCATCTACAGTATGAACGCACGAGAGTCGCTGAGAGATCATTTTAAAGACATTGATGTACTCACCTTACCCTCGTTATACATCTATGAAAACATAATCTACACTAGAAAAAATTTAGATCTATTTCAAAAGAAAGGCGTTGTTAATGGTATGGAAACTCGTGGTCGTGATCAGCTACTTATTCCTAAATTTGAATTACAAAAGTCAAATGGTTCATTTTTGGGTAACTGCGTTCGTTTTTATAATAAAATTCCTCAAGAAATTACTCAACTAACTCTTAAAGAGATTTCTCTCTCTTAAAAGAGATTTAAACTTGTCATTAAACGCACACTGATTGGAAAAGCATACTACAAAATTAGCGATTTCATTGAAGACATAACAATAGACTGGAAGTGATCCTCTCTGCATATGCATTTACTGCCTTAAAAATATTGTATTTTTAAATAACTGTTGTAGAATGATGTTGAAAAAATGATACCTGACTGAGTTTCTTGTCGGTTCTTCTCAGTATTCAGGTTTCCTTTTTGAACCGAACTAAAGTAGATTTGACGTTCAAAAATACCTTGCATTTGGGTTTACTTGAATAAATTGATTTGACTTTGACTTTGAACTTGCAGTCAACATGCGACAACCAAATATCGCGCGATATCTACTGTCAAAACGAGAATTTGTATCATATAATTTGAATAGCGGCACTATATCTACCGCGAAAAGTGCATTTTACGGTCATGGTGCATGCATTAGCCACGCCATCGTCATACATGCTACCAATTTTTATTGCAATTAGTCACCGGTCGCGCAGTGATCGAGTGGCTGTCGCTGTCTGCTAATTTTTAGGTAATAACTGCGCCGATCTCTGCGATACAGGCTGAGCCTAGTCGTCAAGACATCATTTATGTGAATAATCTGTTTTGGTATACAAATAAATGACTGTTATTATTATAAATAAAAATAAGCAAAAATAAGTAATTGACTTATATTAATGGACTAATGAGAGAAAAATGTATTGCTTTTCAAACCTTAAAAAATGTCATTGACGTTTGTTTTTAATAATAACGGCAATCTAATTTGAACAGCAGTATTTTGTAATGTTTGTAATGATCTACGGAAAAATTCGCCCTCGAACCAATCTGTATAATTTCTAGGACGTGACCGAATTTGTTCGAAGTTGTTCAGTTTACAATAGCAGCGCTTTAACTTGATTTGTTTTCCATTAACATACAAATAAAAGGAAGTTTATTATTATGGGGAATACGGGGAAGAAAAACGCAGTAATAACAGAGGTATATTTGAATTTTTAAATTGCTTAATACTGATTTTTTTTTAACTGACAAAAAATGTAAATATTTCATTCAAAATTATTTAAATTTAATCCTGATTTTGTTAGGGTGGCGATGACGTTTACTTTGCAGTTTAAACCGCTATTTCAGCAGGTATTGCAAAGTAAATTAAATTGTCTTAAAGAATCTGAATACTAGTAGGCGCTCCCTCAGATCGTTGACCACAATACATGACTAGTTGTTGTAGTTAAGGTAATAAGGCAAATTTTAGTTTAGGTAAATTGAAATGTATGTAATTCCATTTGTTTTACATATATTTCAATCATTTAAATTTGATTTATACGAATTATTAAATTGTAATTTTTTTGGATTGTAACTAAAATATAGAAGTTAGCTACTTTATTTATTAGCTATGTCTATACTTCTATAATAATACAATAAAGAAGTAAACTATGTTTGTATGTAAAGGATAAACACAAAAATTATTTAACCGATTTTAAAAATTCTTTCAGCTATAGAAAGCTACATTATCAGTGAGTAACATGGGCTGTATTTCATTTAAAAAAAAATTTCTACCCTTGCAAAGTAGAGGCTGGTCGCTAGTTCCTACTATATTTTGAAGACCGGCAATTGTCCTTTTTTGTAACGTTTTTTTTGTAACGCTTTTTTTTGTAACGCAGAAGAAACTTGAACACATGTACCCAGCGCCCTGAGGGAGTGACTATGGTTTATGGTGGAGACTTTGCTCACTGATACTCCTACGGTGGCCGTTTTCGGCACGTTGTTGAGGGGCTCCGAAATTTCCTACGGAACGAACTGGAGCTCCTCCCACGCTGATCTGAGAAGCACTTCTCGTTATTATGACACAGTTCTCCGACACTCTCGACGAGCCAAGACAGTGCGGACCACACGCACTGTCGTCCTTTTCGGTGTCGCAGGGTTGAATGACTTGAATCCTAACTTCGATTAGCCGCAACCCCGAAGGCCTCTAACGCCTTTTACGAAAAGCATGGAACACCGTAGCCTTATTTTTTAGCCCGGGCTACAGGGGTGTGTCCATATATACAAGGTTAATGGTTTGTACCTCCACGTTACGTCAAAAAAAATACTTTATGATTTCTGTCCCGCTCGGGAGCGGTGGGGAGAGGGTATGTGGGATACCTCTGGATTGAGTATGCCCAATAAAACTTGACGGTGATCGTAATCGACGCCTTGTCGAGGGACTCCGGGATTTTCTACGGAACGCAACCGGAACCCCTCTCGCGCTGTGCCAAAGCACACTTCTCGGGGAGACAGTTACAGAGCCCCCATACACCCTGGCAGTGTAGCGACAGCGCGGACCATACACACTGTCGTCCTCCTCGTCGTCGCGTGGATGAACGACCGGAGGGTTATTAACTAAATTTTGCAGGCAGCGACAGACACGCGATTATTGTGCGACCGGTGACTAATTGTAATTAAAAATTATATCATGTATGACGATTGCGTGTCTATTGCGCCATGACCGTAAAATGCACTTTTCGCGGTAGATTTAGCGCCACCATACAAACTGCATTATACAAATTTTCGTTTTGACAGCAGATATCGCGCGATATTTGGCTGTTGCATGCTGACTGGAAATTAGGTAATAAGCGTGCGAAGCCTTACTCCGATTGGCTGCGACTTCGAAGGCCCTTTAAAGCGCCTCTTACGACAGACTACTGGTTTTCTCTCAGGACCAGGCTACAGGGCTGATGGCCCGGGGCGTACTTTGCCACCGTTCTGGCGTCGTCGTCTTCGAATGGGATCGGGCCTCTTCCGTTTCCGCTCCGCGTCCTCCTTCCGCACCATTACGTGTGTCCATACAAATCAAAGTGTTCTTGAAATGAAAATTATTTTAGTTTTAGATGACATTTACAGGAGCCGCTAAGTATTACAGACCTTATAATGCTTTTTTCGCCTCCTCAACCCTCATCTTTTTCCTCACGCGCTTTCACTGAATATTTGTTTAATTATTTTACGTTGTATACATGTATACACACATACATACATATCGTCACGCTTTATCTCTAATGTGGTACTTAGAGACGATGGAGTTCACTGGCATCGCGGTCTTTACACGCTTCATTTCCATCCTCAAATTTGTTCACTCTGTATAATTGTATTATTTTATATTTAACTACAATTGAAGTAAAGAGAGAGTTGTCTCGACTTAATACTTTGGGCACATAGCCCTTTGCTAAAAATAAACTTTAAAAAGTACTGAAATATGTGTAATGACATTTAATTTATTTTTGGGAACAAGCATCAACTTTATATAGGATATCCAGGTAGGTATCCAGAACTAACATTATTATGAAAAATAAATGATAATAATTTTTTGAATTTCGTATATTAAAAGGAAATAGAGAACTCTTATTAGATCACTCACGCTCATGCGTCATCCGGCCGTCTAAAACGTCTGTTCGTCAGTTATAGTCAACTTTTTCGGAAATTAAGTGACGTAAAAATTTATTTGGCGTAGCAACACATCATTGTTAACCCACATTACTTTGCACCAGTATTTTGCGCATATGAAAATATTCATTCGAAAAATAAGGAAAGAACAAGTCGAGTAGGTACTCAAACTGAACTTGACTTACCACCTCTCTTGTTTTGGAAAATATTGGACCTAGAATTTTTAAAAATTTCAGGGAATTTAGGTACTTATAGAAAAAATATAGCAAAAGTCCTGAGTTTTATACATATCCACGTCATTATTTAAAGATTTGCAGATAGCGATAACCACGCGACCATTCCGCGACCGGTGACTAATTCTAATAAAAAATTAGTATCATGTATGATGGTTGCGTGATTGCGCTATTTTTTAACAAAAAAAAGTAACCTATCATTTGTGAAATCACATGTTCTTACTACATATCAATTTTTACCTATATCGGTCAAGTTGTTCTTGAGGTATGAAAAAACATACAGACAGACAGGCAGACAAAAATATTAAAAATGGTAGCATCGAAGTTAGTCAGTCATAAAATGTCATGTCAATTTATCACAAAATTTGGCAGTAAAATTATAATTACAATCTGACGCTGCAGATTTATATAGCAGTATAGATAACAACAGTTAAAAAACTTATTAATAATAATAACTAAATGTTGTATTAGTGTTGACAAATATTAACCTACGTATAAATAATAACTTTATTTATTACGTTAACTATAACTGTGAAAACGAACACTGAAAAACCGAAAGTTTAATGAACAACCAAAGCATAGAAATAGATTGGTTATGCAGCCAGTTATGACATAAAAGTCACGTTTTTAGTACACCGAAATGCCTGTGGAAATAAAATAGCAACCAAAGAAGCAATATTAAATAAATTCTAGGCGCGCATTGCAAATCTTGACCGCAGAGATGTCAATTTTTCTAAATGTCTTCAAAAGATATGTAAGTGATATTTGGTAACCTGATTCTACATTTCATTGACTTTATTTTGACAGTTGCGATACACGATTGGTTTACTTTTGTAGCACAAAAAAAAATCAAAGAAACCTCTTAAAACAGAGATTTACATTTTTAGGACTAACGGGACCGATTTATATTTCTAAATTTTGTGTATAGTTTTAATCTTCAAAATTAAATATTCTTCAATACGACAGTGGGATTTTTTTAAATTAATTATAGTTTTTAAAATAAACGAAAATAACTACATTTTCGTAAGCTAGCGCTGCAGTTTTGCATAGACCAGAAGGTCTATTTTGGAATAAATAATTCTTTGTCAATGCGTCACCTTAAAGCATCTGTGTTCTGTGGTGCTATCTAGTGGCAATCTTAGCGTTTATTTCAAAGACATGTGAATGAAAAAGGAAGGACATGATTATCGGAAAGCAATCGATATTTTGCTGGCGTACTGAATCAAATTTATAGATTGCGCTACAGGTCTCAATTACATTGATCACGATTTTTTTAATATCATGCTACTTACAATGTAACATTATCTATCATAATCATACATTTGTAAACAGAAAAATTGATCCAGTTTTTTATTTTATTTAGTTTAATATATTTGTGAACCACACATCATTAGATATAAATTTCAGTTTTCTGCACTTTTCTCCATATAAACTTTAATTATGCCGAATATTGCACTCCTTAACTAAATGTGCTTAAAAAGGGGTACAAAGTTTTTACTCACGCATTAATATAAAGTGAGGTCGCCAGGTGGTCGAAATTCGACCGTAAATATAAACTTAAAATATAAATGCTTTGGCGACAATCTCTATTCTGTGCAACTGTTTGATTCAATGAGGTTACATATACCATATATATGATCACAATCTAATATGAGTTTGACATTGACAGTCTTTCTGAGACTGGCAGTATGAACGGAAATCTATGCCAAATCTCACACTTCTATGCACGCAATATTTTTAAAAAGGGATCTGAAGTGGTCGCTTCACGTATTAATATGACTGTTTCCAGATTTTTTTATTGATAACTTTAAAGCTCGTCAATAGCTACTAATAAAAAAAAATCGGTTGACAAACACAAGAAAAAGGTACCGAACTGTTCTACCTATTTATTTATAGATGTAGATGAACCTCCGCAGTCAGAATTGTAGAATATCTACAAAAAAATTCATATTTTTAGGAGCCTAATTTACACAGCTATTCAATAATGACACAGATAGCATAATGACAAGTTTACAAATTACGGGTTCAGTGTACCGAAGGTCTACGACCTTAGTGTTGGACTGCACATACGATAAAATTGGATAGCCTAGGTTCAGACATGTTAATGTAAATCATGAATTAGCTAAAAAGTCACTAGTCACTACATGGTAAATACCTACTTACTGTTACTAGTACAGGTAGCTGTAAATTTTTTTGCCATGAAGTTGTCCACCCTAAATAACATTAAATCAAATGTTATGTATAACTTTTGGTTGCGACTTCGACCGCATGGATTTCGTAGTCTAAGAGCTGATAATTAATTTTCATAACATAGGTATTTTAGGCCACACGAAGGTATGAAAATTGTATATTTTGTTATTAGTTCAACTATGAATGGATAGTAAGAAACTACGCTTGTGGTTATTGTGCAACATTCTATTTGTAAAAATTTTAATTACTTAAATTATCTTTAATCCACCTTGATTTTTTTTTAATTTCTAAGCTTAGAGACCACAGAAAATTTTGCGGATCATTTCTACAGTTTAGAAATATGATCAGACAACACGAAATTTATATTAATAATTGCAAAAAATTTTGTTTATAAACTTATATTAATAAACGCGAATAATTATTTTAAATATATATATACAGTTACATAATAGCCGTAAAGAAGTAAGTCAAGTAAGGGTCAGGAAGTCAAACTCAAAGTCAAATCAATTTATTCAAGTAAACCCAATTGCAAGGTATTTTTGAACGTCATACTTTAATTCAAATCAAAGAAAACACCTAGACACTGAGAAGAACCGACAAGAAACTCATTCAGGTATCATTTTTTCAACATCATTTTACAAAAGGTTTATTAAAATACGATATTCAGAAAGCCTGTAAATGCATGTGCAGAGAAAATTATTTCCAGACTATTGTTTTTCCTTCAACGAAATCGTTTACTTTATGGTACGATTGTCTAATCTAATCAATGTACGTTTTATAAAAAATTGAAATCTATTTATGTAAATTGAGTAACTTCCTGAGGAACTTTATTATAAAAATGAATGCAGTTACCTACCCAAAAATGAAACATTTGAATTAGGTAGGTATTTTAAATTTTAGAATAACCAGTTTATCACGAGTTTCCATTCCATTAATATTGAAGATTCTTCTTCTTCATGACTATTTGTTCCTTATTCAACATTAAAATATATGTCCGATATAAAAATAACACTATATGCACACATCGAAACATTCACACTTACAGTCACATGCACATACATATGCATGATTTGAATTTTTGTTATTTCTATACAAATAAAATTAACAGATGAATGACGGCAGTCGAAAAAACTTTATAGTTTATGCATTACCGACCGGTTATTTTTTTATTGTAATGTCTTAGTCGTAATAAATAAATAAATAAATGATGTAAGTTTCTCATGCCTTTATTTGACTTAAAATATAGTATGAAAATTCGTTATTAGCTCTGCGACTATCGGTAAATCGTCGCTACAACTACTTTCGAAATATTTCCAGCAATGTATCGAACATAACCCATAAATTTGAGCTTAATCGATCGGGTAGTATTCTGGTCTATATGTGACATACAACACAACTGACATTGATTTTCATTTAGACATATGTAGGTTACCTACCTACATAATAGGTACATAAAATGTATTGTCGAGAAAGTCAGAATCTCGTCGTATTTGGGTATGTGTTTTCTCTATGTTTTTCTTTGTTAAATTATCATGGCGATAATGTAATTAATTTCAATTATTAATGACTGTTTGTACCTACAATCTGTAGTTACCTAATACTAGTTTATATGATCGATCTCACTGTTTGAATTACGAAGCATAATAAAAATTAATTTATCAATTAATATGTGTGAAAAACTAAGTACAAAGTAGGTTTTATTTCAGTGACTACTTAATGTAATAATATAGTTTAGATTAACAAAGCTGTTTTCGTTTCGTTAAGTCACTTCTATCTACCTGTATAATGAAAGTTCAGTGTAAGCCGATTCTAATGAAATCGGTCCCGGAGTAACTTTGTTATTTAATTCACATTCAAAAGACATATCTTTGTACATTTCATTCCCAAACTCAACAACTCAACAATACCTATTGATATTGACATATCTTACATATCTTCACGCTGTATCCCCAAGGGGGTAGTCAGAGAGGACGGAGTGCCAAGCGTCGCGGTCCTTACATACCTCTTTCGCTTCCTCAAATCTCGTCATTCTTCTCACACATTTTCCCCTAGGTATACGAGTGCTTTTGACATAATATACCTATATAAGACTCGCTAACGTGAGATAATGATTTTCTGTGCTCTGAATGAGTGAGTGATGATAGGCTGGCCACCTTTTAAACTTAAAGACTCAGATGAAATTAGCTATGAGGTATTTCTAACTTTACGAACACATAAATACATACACACATATCTTCATGTCATTTTCCTTTCGGAAAACGAACGAACTTGAACGAAATTTCCGCAGTTGTATTGATCTGAAAAAGGTGAGCTTTCTTTTGCTAAACTAGACGAGTAAAATGGGTTCAACTTATAATGGGATTTCCGTTGACCATATGAGGTTCTGTAAAATATATTTAAAGTGCACGTTAATATCTTCCTGAACGAAGTCAGAGTTATTCGCTAGTGAAATAATAAAGAAAAGAATAAAATTATACTCAGCCATGTATTGAGGAGGATGCCTTCGAAAGATTGATTTCAAAATAACAAAAGCGTTCTAGGTGTAGAATTGAAGAAATGGAGAGTTAGTGGAGTACTTTGATTTGGATTTACATTTATACATTCATGTTAACGTTTAATTTAATTATATCTCTTGTATCCTATGTCAGTGTAGATATACATAATTTTTCTTCATTAGTCTAAATTAAGGTTTTACAAATATACTCTCGTTTTTGTTATTTTAACACTCTTTTTAGATCAACAGAAGTCGATTTGTATGTAACAATGTAATACAATCTATGGAAACGAACTTCGCCCACTCCTAATTGCTGCGTCATTATGAAAATCGACTGTTATGTGAAGTTCTGATGATGATACAATTATATGGTACCATCGAACTGATTCGATGATGGAGCCATAAGGTAGGTAGTACCCACTGGAACTCCAAAACGGAACGACGTTTCTTAGTCGTGTATGAGGAGTTGGAATTGTCTTGAAAAGCACTTTGGTCATGATTAGTTTTCAAGGTCTGATGATGACGCCAGAAGGTAGAATCTGGAACTCTAAAATCGAACAACATACCCTAATTGTTTTTTTTTACTCATTAGAATAGTCTCGAGATTCACTTTGACCATGATAAGTGTCAAAATTATCTCTTCAATTACAATACTAAAAAATACTATACTAAAAAGCAAAACATTATCGTCGATCTCATATTTTCTTAGGCTGCCTGTCGTATAATTTGAATAAAAGCCGTCAACGCCTTTAGACTGAAATATTATACTTAATTACAAAGCCGACTTACATTTAGGACCTCACGGGATATACTTGTCAATAAGATCAATAATTGTTTTTTTTTTGCATTTTATTGCAGTACTTATATTATATTTTAGCTCTTTTAAATTATTAATTGTTAAAACTTATTTATTGGTTCGTTGGTGCGGGGATAATGCATATTATGGTTTCCATTTCCACGGTTACGAGATCGTTGCCATCCTACTTGGACAGTTTAAAAAATAAATTTTTCTAAGTTGTCTTGGAGTCTGTATATTACTGAGTACATACCTACTTTGGTACTAATAATCTAGGTTTTCAGTTTGAGATTACATTAGAGATTTAATTCGTATGATTGATTGATGAGTTATTTTTTTGGATTGATTATACTAGTATAAGATTATATCATAAAAAAAGAACTATATCATGACCTGATTCAACTTTTACATTTATAAGCGAGTTTCTACAAAGTGAATTGTTGGGCTTTTTGCTGTGTCCATAAATATAAAGCATAATATTATTATTACTACAATATAATATCCAATCTGATAAATGATAATTTTCACCCTTACTAGTACTCCTGCGCAATATATGCACAATTTTATTTGTAAAGACTAAGGAAGAAATATATATTTAGTTGTTTATTTGTCTTAAGTTTGGAATATATTAGATAAACAGCTATCGCAGTAGGTAGCTCTACAAACGTCATAGTTTATTGCAGAACATGTCGGACCACGCTTTTCTAAAAAAGGCAAGTTTTAGGGCGAACGTTTTGGTGGCAACGCAAACAAAAGTTCAACAACCGATTAACACCGATACAATCTGTAGGGTTAACAGAATGAGTTTTCAACACATTCAATATTAAATAATATTTATAAATTCTTTCTAAAATATTCATAATTAAAGGTGCAGTTACTTTATATAGTGTTAATCGTGTCTCGCGGTTTCACGAGCATTAAATTTGGTATTTTTTTTGTATAAAACGAAGCCTAGATTACAATCTGAAAAGTCAAAGAAATCAGACAATGAGTTCAGCTGTTTCGAAAATGACTTCGGACAAACAGACAGACATACAAAAATATAAAAAGCGTGTTTTTGATTACATGCAAATTACCAAAGAATAATATATTCATAAGATTAATAAGCTTAAGAAAAAGCCTTTATTTCAAAATTACAAACAGACACTTCAAGATGTATCTAGATACAGACTTTTAATGGTTTTATCTTATGTTATCAATTATTTCTAAACCCCAATAGAAAAAAAGAAGTCATCAGCTGACACCGCTGTCTGTATATATGTTTATTTGTCTGTGACATCGTAGTTTACTAACCGATGAACCTATTTATATGGTATACAGTAATTTTGTTTCAAAGTCGCAGTCCAAAATTTTGTTACTTATATTTGGTGGAAGTCTCTTTGACGTTCTGAATCTTATACATGAAAGGATCTTAGGCACTAATCGTTCTTGAATTTAATTGATAATATTCGATATTCGATATATTATTTATATACGATTAGAATATTAATCAGATTCGAATTTAATAAATTACATTTTCTATTCTCTTAATATATTGTTGGTTTCTCTCTTGGAGTGGTATTTCTTAAAGTACATATAAGTCTTTAGGCGATAGATAACTGGCATATAGTATTTTTTTTGTAAGCTATTATATAGACCTAAAAAACAATAAAGTTAGAGAATGGTTAAATAATTTAACAACCAGAGATCAAATAATTACTTTTGAAATTCGTGCCCAAATGCGGAGTCACGTGACGTCACTACACGTTTAGTTCATACTTCATAGTGCAAGAGTTTTTCTGATAAAAAGCACCTCACCATGTACGCTGTAAACTACGGAAGGTCTCACAAATCGTAAACTTAGTATATACTGGCGTATAGACGTACAAAGAGTAATAAAATATATGAAGCGATTAAAATAAGAGTAAGGAACTATCTATGAATCAATGAAAGTTATACAATATTGAAGCAACATATTTAATTACATAGACAAATAAATTTTGCAAAGCATAAAAGTTTTTAAGTTTTCGCTTGGCGCTCCGTCCACTCTGACTACCCCGTTGGGGATACAGCGTGAAGATATGTATGTAAGTATAAAGGTTTTTATACTGTTTGTGGGCAGAATTTCTTCTTTACCAGACTCGTCCCTGCCAAAATGTACTAAGTATAAATGTTTATTTTATATTCCACTGGATGGTTCGCTGTTGTAAATACACGGTAAACGTTTATCAATATAATATGGATATAACTTTAAATTTTTTTAGCGTTGTGCACAAGTTGGAACACACACTTATGTGTATACTTATTTATGAAAGACTTGTGTATTTCAACTATTGCTAGAGCCAGCTATATTTAATGTTATCTATTCAGGACTCACTGTAAACTAATAAATACTACTTACAAAATTAAAAAAATACGAGTTACAAACATCAAAATAGTGGCATTACCCTACATCGATAATCTCACAGAATCCGTTAAATAACTAAAAAGGAATTAATATGTGATCATTTTCTGAATCAACGCTCTTTTAATGGTGTCCTATCCATATCAGGTTATTTGCGATTGTTTTTCGCTTTAGAGGTTTCACGTTACGACTCGGTTTAGGAAAATTAGACCGACACTTAACGGTGAACGCCTCGGATATTGTTTGGTGAAATAATCCGTGAGATCACCCGCAGTTTGGAAAGCGAAGGGATACATTCAAGCTGTATTTCACTAAGTAATATGTAGGTCGTTTGGTAATTAAATAGTGATTGTCCACATTTTCAGCTGCGGAAATAAATAATCGCTTTAATCGATTAGCGACGTCATTTTTTTTTATTTTTTTTTTAAGATTTATTTGTTTTATCTATGGAATCGTAAGTTATGGGCATAGGAAAAAGTGTATATGTACATATTTATAAGCTTTATAGTTATTTTTAAATATTTATTTTATTTCATTTATTTAGATTTATTAGTTTCACGAGTGTTTAGCTTTACAAGGCGAATAAGATTAACGATATTTAAAACATCGTTTGGAATTTATCAACGGTTTTGTATTTAAAGTCCTACTGTAAGATTTTACATATCTTCACGTGATATTTTTGAGTGTAAAGAGTATCAAGGCATAGCATAGTGAGACCTTGACAATACTTTCAACAATAAGTAGAAATGGTAAAATGGAACTAGATCGTCATTGCTCGCCAGTCGCGTCGCCTCTGCTTACTCCTTATATTATATACCTTACGTTTTTTATTGGATTTTTATTTCCACGGTAAAAGTTAGGTAATTTTTAAGTTCGTTTTCTCTGCGACTACCCTGAATTAATACTGTAAGGTGGTAATTAAATATTGATTCCTAATTGAGTCTCTCCCCGATTTATTTTTCTATAACTTATTTTCCCAGTAAAGCAGCAGTCTCTCAGCAATACGAATGAGTGTTATAAGTACTTGAATAAAATAATTTAACGATAAATTAATGCACTGGATGTTGTCTTCGGCTTTTGGTAGAGATTAACCAACTTTATTTATATATCTCCATTTGTGTTTATTGTGTATTTAGGTACAATTGTTTTCCGAAACTTTTGCCTAAATGATATAATCGGACGTTTATATTTAAAGTTTAATTGAAACTAATTCAAATGTTTTTTTCTTGTGTTGCAATTCCATCAACTTTCGATGGCATTTTTGTGATGTCATACAATGATTGGATCTAGACATCAATTCGGATCGATTTATGGAATAAATAAAATAAATAAAAAACATATGCTATTTCCGGAAAAATTTCACGCTCAACAAAAAAAAATTTTTCAGTTTCACTTAGAATTAGGGATTGCAATCCGGAAAACCGGATCCAGTACTCCGGTGGATCCGGAATCATTAGATGTCTACAGCATCCGCATCAAATTACTGGAACCGATTCAGGATCCGTTAAATTGAAAAAAGGAGATAAAACTGATTTTTTTTAAATCTCGCGTTATTACATGTAAGTAAATAGACATTGTTATTCTTCAATCGATAGATTAATATTATGTTTATGTTGCGTTTATGAGAATGGTATAAGTAAATAATTAGACTTAGAATTTGTAACGGATCAATTCCTAAAATCTTTAGCTATTTTCGAAATCGTTTCGGTGCTGGTTAGCTGACCGAATCCTATCTCTGTAATATCCTGAGAGACACGCACCACCTAGACACGCACCACCTGCACACGCACCACCTAGACACGCACCACCTAGACACGCACCACCTGCACACGCACCACCTGCACACGCACCACCTAGATCGCTTATAAAAGATACAGAGGGTATGCTAGTATGAGCTTGAACTCCGGAATTCCGGTTTTAACAAAATTTCGGAATTCCGAAAAATTTCAATATCGTTTGTAATTCGGAATTGGTGTGATGAAAACCGGAATTTCGATATTGAAAAAAAAAAAAAATTTTAGCACGGGACTCTACTTTCCAAGCTTCCATCTTACGGACTTCCCGAGAAGTTATGCACGTGGGTTGCCAGTTTTCTTTCAGGGCTTAGCATAAAAGTCGTAGTAGACGGTTTGTGTTCTGACTTGAAGCCCGTGAATGCTTTTGTCCCGCAGGGGTGTGTGCTTTCTCCTACTCTTTTTATTCTCCATATCAATTACATACTGCATAACAATAGCGGCATTCATTGCTATGCGGATGACAGTACTGGGGGTGCACTTTATACCGGACGTGCTAATTTCTCTTTCAAAACGTTATTGAGAACCGGAACAAACTTGTGTCTAATATTGACAACATGTTAAGACATGTCTCAAGTTGGGGCCGACTAAACTTAGTCCAATATAACGTCTCTAAAACACAAGTTTGCACGTTCACCGCAAAAAGATGTCCCTTTGTCGTATCCCTTAGTTTTGAAGGTACTCCCCTTGATACCAAGCCGACTATTGGATGTTCAGTTTCGCGGTCATCTGGAGGGTAAAGCTAAATTAGCTTCGAAAAAGCTGGGTGTACTCGGTAGAGCGGGACAGTATTTCACTCCGACCCATCCTACCTACAACTTTACTAGGTACATGTTAGGCCTCACATGGAATACTGTTCTCATCTCTGGGTTGGAGCGTCCTAGTATCAACTCCTTCCTTTTGACCGTATATAATGTAGAGCGGTTCGGGTTATCGGCGATCCGGTACTCTCTGATCGGCTCGACTCTCTGGCTCTAAGCATATTTTACCGGATGTACATGGGGAATGTTCTGAGGAATTGTTCGGAGTACTGCCTGCTGCTGAATTCCATTACTGTACGTCACGCAATCGACTGTCCTTCCATCCCCACCACCTTGGTGGGTGGCGGTCTACAACTCTGCGTTTTTTACGACATTTTCTACCACGTACGGCAATTTTGTGGAACCAACTTATAGCGGCGGTATTCCCGGACCGTTACGACTTAGGGACCTTCAAGAAACGAGCCTACTCTTTCTTTAAAGGCCGGCAACGCGCCCGTCATTCCCTGGACGTTACGGGTGTCCATGGGTGGCGTGATCACTCTCCATCAGGTGACACGCTTGCTCGTTTGCCCCCTCTGATATAAAAAAATATAAAAAATGTGGCAGTTTTCGAAAATGGTGGCGATAGAGGTCAGTATCTTACCAAATGTTTCCAATATTTAAAAACAATACCGCCTTGCATTTATTTGTTCCGGTTCTCATTAACGTTTTCCAAAGAGAAATTAGCACGTCCGGTGTAAAGTGCATCCCCAGTACTGTCATCCGCATAGCGTGTCGAAGGAGAACGTCCTTTTTCAGGCGCTTCGTACATTTGCAATCGTGTAAGAAGCTCTCTTAAGGTCGACAGCTTGAACGCTCTGACTTTTTGAGTTTTTATTACAAACAAACGTCTTAGATGATAGATTAAGTCCTTTTACAATCTATTATTAAAATTTCGAATGGCTTTTTCGTTGGTTTTATTTTTTCCTTAATAAAATATTAGTTAGCACTACATTTCAATGGTATCAAATAAATAATCAATAAATCTACTTTGCGTTTTGTATACCACTATATATTTTTATAAAAGAAGCTTTGAACTTCGGAATTCCGGTACTGAACGCCTAATATCGAAACCCAATTCCGGAATTGAAAAAAGGTCCGATATTCAAGCCCTATTGGGAACGGACATAGGCAATTTTTTTATAAAATAGGACTATTTTTTATCATCCCTAAGGGGGTGAAAAGAGGGATGACACTTTGAATGGGAAATGCTAAACCGTTAAACCAATTGTTATGAAATTTGATACAGCAAGAGTATGCGCTCGGAGACAGACGTAGGCTAGACGTAGGGTTTTTTTCAAAAACAACTTTGTACATAAATACAAATCCACGGAAAAAAAATCCGTTCGGACAAAGTCGCGGGTACAGCTAGTCTTCAAACAAAATTTAAAACTGATACCATGTCATGTTCCGCTTGTGTTACAATGGCAACATGACATGGGTGCTATCGTTACACAACTTAGAACCCCTGGCAACCTTGTGGCTCTGTAGAAATTAAATAAAAAAATATTATATTGTACGAATGGGATAACTAACACAGAACTACTGAAGATGCATTATGTACTGTTGCAACTTCTTTCCCACCGTCTTTTTATTGTATTCTCTCTATCTTTTTGTCTTTGGGATTGCCACGTGTTTCTTTAGAACCGTAGGTATATTGTACGCCATTATAACTTCTTTTGCAGTTTTCTTGACACTGGTTTAAGAGAGTGGGTTGTACTTTACATCTCCAGTCGACCTGTGCTATGAACCCAGTCGCGTAAAGTTATCAAAACCTAAAACATGTAATAACCAATTTGTATTTACTTGTAGTATATGTAATGTGTAATTACCTAATAATTTAGAGTGCGTCATAAACACTTTTGCCTCCACATCTTATCCAATTGAATTTCGATGGGGCAAGTTATGAGAACTTCATTCCTTCACCAACCAGGCATAAAGCTCTGTTAAAAATATATCGTTTTCTGGCGATATGGAAAACAATGATCGTCTAATATTCGTATTCTGCCCGTGGGTTGATGCTTTCTCTTCAGCCACGTCTACCTCATGAGCACTGTCCAGCAAATTGAGATAAATACCCCATAATTTTAATAATTTTGTTTTTATAACGTCTCGTTATCGTTCCAAATTAGCGCGATTGGCCCCCTTGTCCAAACTGTGATCGTAAATTCGACGTAACTTTGACTTTGAGATTATTGCAATCAAAGGACTCGGGATCAATCACGAACGACACAGGCTTACTTCAATTATTATCGACGAAAAAAATAGGTGATTTGTGTCACCCATTCCATTAGTGTATCACGAAGTGCTAAATGTGTGGATACAGCAGCACAAACTATGTGCGCAGTAGAAATAAAGGTTCGGAAATGATTTGTTTTAGCGAAATGGCACCCGTCGGCTTGCTTTGATGTAAATGTGTATGTAAGGCCCTTTTGCTTTTACAGAGTTTGTTTAGCTTACTTTAACTGATAACTACTGATATGATACTGATATTATACGATGCAAAATTCCATTTTTACGTCAATGGTGTCAAAATTATAGTCATATTCATATTTTAAGCTGTGTAACAGAAAACATGATATTTAAAAAGTTTCCACACGACAAACAAAGCGTAACGTGCAAAGTTGCTTACGTAAATCAAACAATACATTTGAGGACAAAATTAGTTATACAATAATTAGACAGGAACCTCCAAAAGGGGCGCGCCATATTGGGCATCACAAATTGTCCAACTAAACATTTTCTGTCGTATTTGGTGACGCGAATTGGTGCACAAACGTTGTCTTTGAGAGACGACAAAAGCTGTTAAGTGTCCTTCGTGTGATTTCACATGTTTTTGTTTAATTTCTCAACCGACATGCATCACAATTGCTTGTATTTCAGACGATAAATTATAGAACGTAAGCAGTTTATTGGATGTACATATTAACGTATAGGTAATATGTCATCCTAAAAAAACTACTTTGTTTATATATACTTTGTATAAACTTATTTATCTATATTATATACCTATACATTACAAAAATGAAAATTCCGTTTCTTTTTAACAGAATTCAAAAAAGAGGTGGTTCTTTGTTCGTGAATCTTTTTTTGTATATTTCACCGATTTCTCCGCCATTTGTGCACCGATTTTAATGACTCTATTTTTTATTTGAAAAAGTATACATATGTTTAGGATGGTCTCAAAGAAATTCAATTAAGATCTAATGATGAAATACTGCTTAAACAAAAGAACTCTGCAACGGTTTATATATTATGATAGTGTTTTTATATAATGTTCACTTCCAGAATTGGAAAAAAGTTGTAGACTTATCATAAATAATAAGACCACTCGAAAGGGCGAAAAATAACATTAAACCGACTACAAAATAAAGAGTGGAAAACTTAAAATAATTATCCTTTATTACTCAAAACTCAAGTATAAAAGTAACTTCATAAATACGATGCAAATACCTGCATAATTATTTTTTACTTTTCACTGTTTTTTAATTTCAAGTCGATTTAACTTTTTTTAATTTATTTTATGAAGTAAATTATTACGATTTAGAAAAGGTACTCTAGAATTTTTTTTTTATTAATGTAGTCCGCGGTTAATAAATACACGAAATTCTACAAGAAAAATTTAAAAATAACTATTTTTACTGTTATGCGAACAATTTATCACAGACAAATGTGTATATAAAAGTTTAAAAAGTTCTTGCAGTATAATATAAATGATACTGATAATAAAAACAATTTTTTATTTCCTCTAAAAGTTTTCATATTAGAAACCATTTATTCGCTTCATCCTGTTATTTATGTTCCTATATATACAATGTGTGGTCTATTATAAAAACATTCACGTTATTGCTAGAGACGTATTCGATCCCTAACGTACAATCAATACCCAAAAGGCCCTGCCCAACCTTGCAACCTTATCAATAACTTATAAACAAACGCAAGGAAACCCCTCATTGCAGACGCAACGAAAGCGAACCGCTTATAAGACCACGTGCATCTCCTTACCAGTAACAAGACGAACCATATTTTTGGATCTGACCAATCCATAACCAAGGGTCCAATGACTTACTCCAGTTCAACCGCGCATATATAGCCGACGTCGATCTGTGTAAGGCAGAAGGCCTTAAGAGGTGGTCGCTAAAGATGCTCTTTTTAGACTTGTGGGATTTTCTTTTTTGGTTCGACCAGGCCCCAAATGGAGGGTTCAATGTTGCGAGCCGTTATATTACATAACGTGGGTATGAATGGAGTCTGTTTACATTAACATGTTTGGTTCTGGCATTGTTTATGGTTAGTTATTTCAGTTGCTTGTTTGAAAACTTTATTTAGTGAATGTGACCGAAACTGGGATCATTTTTTAAATATGGCGATGTTTTGTATCAATTTTTTTTTATTTATGATTCTGTATCTGTAAAGGAAAAATGTAAAGGAAACGGAAATAATTACTCAGATATCTGTCAGTCTCTCCTTCGTATTCAAAACTATCAAACGTTCATTTGTAAACATTTTAGGGAATAAAAAGTATTAAATACTTAAAGATAACAGGAAAAAGTTAAAAAGTTTATTGTTTATAGCTTCTAACTGACAAAATTTCAAAGCAGACAAAATTTCATTTCTGTAATCCTTTAAACGATTTGTGGTGGTTAGATTAGGTCAATTGGTTAAAAGTATGATACCAATGCGAAGCCCCGCTTTGCGATCTTTGGCATTATTTTTTTAAACTATTCTAAAGTCTTCTATTGAAAAATGAATTCCTTCATTGACACCTCAATAAGTGTCAAAACACTGAAACCTGAACTGAACTGAAAGTTATTATTGTATAATCTGTGACTTTCTATTTCAGCAGTAATAGTATACTTTGTCAACAATTAATTAATTAATGATTTTCTAATTAGTACTTTTTTCTCATATACGTATGTAGTATACAGTATAATAGGCCACCCTGAACAATATTGTCTATTTTAATCTTTTTTAATCTTTGTAAAAGTATTATGATGTACATAATACGTTTCATACCCCTCTTAAAAGATTTTTAACACTGCGGAGTTGATAGAAGAGATCTCTTGCAGAGATAAGTGCTTTATCTTTGTAAGTTCGCCTTTGTGAGCATTTTCGTATATAATTAATGCAACCTTTGTCTAGAACGAAGTATTATTTAATATACAAGTACCTATTTAATTAAGGAAAATGAAAACGATGTCTTCCACTTTTATAACTTCACTTTTTAGGTTAACTTAATTTATCAAATCATATTATTACTATCAAGCCACATTTCAGACTATCGTAATCTCGTTTACTTATTCGTTCATTTACTTTTTATATTCTTTAGACATCTTTAAATATGTACATATTATTATTGTTATAAATCAAAATGTATGACAGGGTTGCACGGCAGTGTTACTGTAAAAATGAAGAAAGAAACGCTTAGACGGTTCGGGCACATGGAAAGAATTAGTAATGAAAGACTGCCAAAAAAATCCTACAGAGCGAAAGTGAGTAGTAAAAGAAACCAAGGAAGACCAAGGCTGAATTACGAAGATCAAATAGAGTGTTAGCTGACGGAAATGTTAAAAGTACTCGCATATCTAGGCAAAAATGTGTGAGGAGAATGATGAGATTTGAGGAAGCGAAAGAAGTATGTAAGGACCGCGACGCTGGCCCTCAATCTTCACTGACTACCCCGTTAGGGATACAGCATGAAGATATGTATGTACGCATGTATGTATCAATCAAAATATAACTTACGTCATTTGCTATTCGCCATTTTAATAACAAGCATAATTTATGCTTACAGAATAATCTCATGTTAAAAATATAAAAACTAGAAATGTCTGCAGAAGAGTAGCATTCACTTGCGACGATGAAACCTAAGAAAGAAAGGTTTCTAGAGTTTCCACCTTCATGAAGTGAAACATGGTTTCAATATAATAAGTGAAACATGGTTTTGTGGACAATAAAAAATGTGCAAGGTGTCCGGTTTCAAGTGGTCCAAATGAAAACCGCCGACAGAATGAGCCAAAGGCTATTTAAATCTACAAACGTTGACAGCTTTTTAAAATATTCGTGATTTATTTTCGCATTTTCGCTTTTTCAATGTATAAATGCACCTACAAAATAAAACGAGGCTTAAATAAAATTTGCGTAATGCAATCACAACCGAAATGAAAAATCCGATTTCTTTATTTACCGGTCAAATTAGACCGATCTTTGGCGCGGTGTTAGGACATCAACATTCCACAAAAAACCCTCAGTTCCGATCCCTCATCCCCAGATACGAAATTTTCTAAATTGGCTTAGAGTCTGGATGTAACTGTGAGCTTTCTCAGTTCGCTGTGTGGTACCTTTACCATTAGAACAAACCCAGTACCTAGTTTGGGGATTGGGGAATTCTTATTATTTACATGTATTGATTGGACCGGAATCAAACCCGGTGCCTCTCGGACAATGCTTAAATGTTGCACCACCATTGTACGAGTCTCCACAGCTTTCTTTCTAATATTATAACCGCCATTTTAATAAAATTGAATTAGTTATAATTTATTACTGCAATGCAAGCAATGCAAAGTAGGCCTAATATTGCTATTCTTTCCGACGGTGTGTGTTCAAAAGCGACTTTTAAACACATAATTTCTTTTTTAAATAAAACTGATCTGTTTCCCTGATGATCCGGGATAGAAAGATAAATACTTATTTCGCGCTGGTCTAAAATAAAAAGGGCAAATGTGACATATCTTTCCGCACAGTTCGTAAAAGTCAACGATAGTCCTTATCGCACATGCAATTGCTAATCTACACAAGTACAAGCGGTAGATTAGCAAACTATCATGCTACAAGAATCCAGGGCTAAAACCAGTAGCGGAGAGTACGGACTGATGATGATGACGACTATTATTATAATGCGGTAAATGGGGGTGGGACAACGCCGGCTCTGGGGTAGAATGATAGTAGCGGGCGTTCTAGGCGCCAGGTGGTAAGGGGTGCCAAAATGCAAAATGCGAAAAACAATTCTAGAGAACAATAAAATTTCGTTGGCGCCTTTTGAAAAGCGCGGGGTTGCCCAAGTTTAAAATGAAAATGGAATTAATAAAAATAAAATAATTATTGTTTGCCGTGATTTATGCGATGTGAAAGCGTCGACCAAAGGCCAAAAGACAATCTCGGTCTACCTATGACAAAGGGCTAGGGCTGGAGTTGAGGTAATAAACACCGAACGGCTTAAGCTATTCTGTACCGGTGTGAAGGGTAAAACAGCTGGTGAAATTTCAACAACAAAAGAGGCACATTGTAGTCGTCAGTGTTGCCAACGCATTTGCCATCTGAAGTCCTTTACGTTGTAAATATCCATAAGCTCTAGTTGAGTACCGTCAGGTGGATTGTTTATGGAATAAAAAATGTATAAAATCACATTCATTTCCATTTTTTTTCATCTTTACAGCGATCTTACCGCATTAGAACTGAGCTGCGAACTTTCTTTTTAAATCATTCCATTACCAATATCGCTTGCAATTTGATTGACTCATTTGGTTAAGGCGCGTGTTTAGAATGTCTATACAATAATTTATTATTTATTTATTTTCATTTCCGGCGTTATGCAGGAAGGACGTGGGACAGTTACTTTCGCGCCAATTGCATAACAATAGTGCCATCTTGCGGACGGAAACAAGGAACAACGGTGCTTACCTTGATTGGTATTTGACAGTCATAACTTATGCAGGAACTTTTATTATTATCTACTTTTTATTTTAAATGATTACTACAGTTATTTTAAAGGAGTATTCACTTAAAAATTAATAAGTAATTACATGTAGTTGCTTGGAATATCAACACAGAATTGTTGTTTGTGCACACAAATTATATTTACTTTGTTTACAAAAAGTTTGTTTGTACAAAGTATATATATATATATATTTACATTATCAGAATTGAGATTAATGTCTTAATAATATATTTTGATAACGATATCAGCAATTCCTTGAAAAATTGTATTGAAAAAAGAACTGCCACAAAACTTAGTCGCACATTCCTTCAATGTAATTATTATATCCTCCTATTTAACGCTTAAGAATTTATTTACATCAGTTTATGTGGAAGTCTTTGAGGAAAAGTGATCTAATAACATTTTTCGAAAGCACTGGATTTGAACTATTGGAATCGTTAAATTATATATAAATATAAATAAATATAACTAAATTTTAATGTGAATGTATAAAATATTAAACTTATGAGCTGACCGACATATCACCGCGTACTCCAAACTGCTGAATCTCGAAATCATATTAAGCACGGAATTTATGAGAATAATACCTAATAGAATTAATACCTAAAAGAGTTGAAAAGGTTCAAAGTAAATATGCGAAGTAAAATGACAACGATGTCGTGGGCAATAGTTAGTCTGTATCAAAATAATCACGTTTCGAAAACCAATTACACTCCAAATGATTCCTGGGTAGTGAATGCTTTGTCTGCACTCCCAAGATTGTTTTTTGTCCATAGCACCTAGTATCTCAGTGCTCAAATCGCTGATATATTTAATGTCTATAGACATGATAATTAATACCGTCGTAAATCAAAAGTAAAGTAAAATAAAAGATAACTATTTAACCTGGTCTCACGTGCGCCTAATCCATATGCAGGAAGGATTTGCCCTGGACGTATTAGGCCTAAGTTACGCGTGCGCAAACGGTACGCATCCGGCGGTCAGACGAGGAAAGTAAAGTAAGCTGGTCGCCTCTTTCGCCATATTCAGTTTTGTGTTTATTCCGATCATGCGGAGTGCTAGACTTACTGCCTCGGATGTAAATTCCGTTGTATCCAATTCGTTAAAGAGGTAAATAAAATTTAGTGTATAATTTAATTGAAGAAGACCTGTTAAAAAACGTACAATAATTTTTGCCATAAATAACCTACCGCGAAGCCATTTGTCGACTTTTTTCTGACATAAACCCTATCTGAACAAATGAGTGATGAAAGACTAACGAGAAAAATCTACAGAGCGAAAGCGAGTAGTAAAAGAAGCCAAAGAAGATCAAGGCTGACTTATGAAGATGAAATAGCTAGTGTTAGCCGACGGGAATGTCAAAATCACTCGCATACCTAGGCGAAATTGCGCGATGAGAGTCATAACGCGACGCCTGGCGCTCCGTCCCCTCTGACTACCCCGTTAGGGATACAGCGTGAAGATATGTATGTATGTATAAACGCTATCTAATGAATACTCATTTTTTTTTTAAATACTCTAAATAGATTGTTTACCCTTTTGGCAAATTGGACTGAAACGGACCACTAATCGTAAAATTTTCGATTTAATGGTGATAAGAATTTTTAAGGTTTAAAAGAATCTCTTAAAATATATACTCGCCAAATATATTATATTTTTATACTCGATTTCCCTTAGAGAATTCCCATTAAGGGGCATTGTACATAACTAGTAAATAATTCCAACAGTTCACTTTTGATTTCGTTCTGTCTTTTAGCGTGAGCACTGGTCAGTTTAGTTTCAAACTATACTGAACCTAAGATATTTCAGGAAAATCAAATACTATTACTCAAATAAAATAAAAAATGTTATCATTTGATTTAACTTAAAAAATTACATATAACTTAAGCGTAAAAGCGTATAATTTCTAGTATTTACATACCAAAATATTCCTTGGGGTTCAGAAGAGAAAGAAAAATACGAAATGTATTTTTCTTTCTCTACGAAATTAGCTATTTTCACGCTCAGATCGTAGTGAAATCGTCAGAGAGATTGCGGATAGGTTTATTGCGAAGAACTTGTGTAATTAACTGTCAATGTCTGGTTATGTTTTGCCATTATTTAAAGTTTTGTAAACTCGTGTACCTATGGTATAAGTATCGATACCGTTGTGATTTCATTCTGCCTTCATACTCGTCCACCCTAATTAGAGAGTGGTGTGATTGTGTGTATGTACTTGAAAACAAATATTTAAAGTTTAAAAACCCTCGACGCATGAAGTAATCTGGGTCGATTTTCACCAAACATAACCTAAGAACATCCTCGAAAGATTCTGCTTATATAAATCAGTTAATCCTTTCGATAGTTATGACATTGACACACACAAACTTACAGACAGATAGGAAGGTAGAAAGACAGACATTTAAACAATGGCATTAAACTTATAAGACCTCTGTTTTCTGTAAAGAATTAACATATTGAAAACATGCTTATAATATCGAGTTTGTTCCAAGGTGAAGGAGGCCGAACATTGTAGTCTCCACCCTCTTGATGTTAACTATTCAAATTAACTTGAAGGCAAATCAAAATTCGTTGCACACACTCCCGACACATCTGTTTTTCTTCGACTTCAAGTGGAATCTCCCGTAAATTCCAGTGATCGCATTAAAATTGTATAGGTGATGCTTTTTATACGCGTGTAGTGTGTGTGTGCTCATGTGAGTACGTACATAATTGTAATTAACATAAGGTTTCCCGTAATAACCGCGGAGTGCGCGAGCGAGTCCAAAATGGATGCGGCCGCTTTTTGCTCTACACGCGTACGCTGAATATCATAAGCTACGTGCGTGTCTCGATACACACGGGAGCATTTTTCACGAAATATTTGAAAATTACTTTAATTTAGGTGAAATTTCTACAGCTGCGTAGGTTATATAATATAACGCTTGTGGGTCGCGGAATTCACAACGGAAATGGAATTTAAAAAATAACCCCTGAATGTACTTACGTCATCTGTATATTACATAAAAATGGATATTGGTATGTATGTAATCGCCAAACTCCAACACCGTTTGACCGATCACCATGAAAGTTGGCATAGAAAAGATTTTTATGCTATCCCTTTTGTAGTAAGTCGTCACAACGCGGACGAAGTCGCGAGTAAAAGCTAATATATTAAATTGTTTAATACATAGTGTGTCAGGAGAATGATGAGATTTGACGAGGCGAAAGAACTAAGTACGGCGCTCCTTCCTCTCTGACTACCCCGTTCGCGATATAGTGTGAAGATATGAGAGTATGTATATTTTTTGTATATATATGTACATAATTGGTGTCACTCGCCAGCTGGTGAACCCGACGGAACGCTACCGATATCATCCGAGTGGCGACGATGTAACTCTTTTGTTACCTTCGATTTATTTTATCTAAATATGTATCATAATCACACCTGACGCCACCCTCAACGGTAACGCCAAAACCACATAGTGATAGTTTGCTGGCTTATCGTTTAAACAACTTCCCTATAAAGATTCCGAGTCCTTGACCGACTTTTAAGACTCGAGTCTTATTAGAGTCGAGTCTTTTAAGACGCGAGAACATAAACTATACTAACTAAAAATATAAATATAGTTAATATCTGTTATTATTATTCCTTCAAAAGTGCCTTTTTCTTAAATAATTGGTTATGGTAAATGTACATAAGGATTTTGAAGAAGAACGTGAATTTTTTTGGTTGATTTAAATATATTAAAACTTAAAAAAATTCGAAATTATCCAATAATTCCAATATTTTAGATTGTTAAATATTATGTAATAATCTGGAAAATTCTATAATATTCTGTAAAATATTCCCCTCCGATTCGTTTTAGTTCCATATTTTCATTTGTTGCAGTTTTTGATGGAAATGTATCCGAAAAATAAAAATCTTTACACGTTGTATATCTCAAAAGTAGTGCAAAAATCGGCGCCAAAAGTATACCTATAATATTTTCATTGTGCGTTAATATCAAAACGCCTTATGTTTTATATATTAGCCATAGGAATCATTTCGCCATGTTTATTTTAATTGACTCTTTGCATCTGCGTAGTCTATACATTAGAAATGTAAAAAGTTACTGCAGTAATATTAACTTTATAACCAAACTATTTGATTAAAGTAGAATGTAGAAAATGATTTATGTAGTTAATTTGTGTACACTATTGTGTTACGCAACAGTGTTTGGTTTCTTCTAATTAATTACCAATACAGAACAATGTAAGAAATAATTAGTACAGAATATCATTTATTTCACCTAGTGTGGTCCAACTACGGTCCACGGGAGACACTACTACGCCCCACAGGTCTATATCTGTATCAATTTCTACCTATCGCACAACTGATGACTTTCTTTAGTACACACGACATGATTTCATAACGATGCTAATCCTTATTTTTTTACACAATTTTGTTAACGGTTCAGTATATTTGTTAATTTTGCAGCAAAAAGTAATTTGTAAAAAGATTTCTTTACAATAAACCATGATCACATAATAATTACAAAACATGAATATCCCGGACAATTCCAGCTGTTAAGTGATCCTAAGCTTGTTCCTACTATGGATATCACACTGTTGGAATATAAAAAAATAATATTATACTAAAAGAAATTATTTTTGTGGTAACAATTCGAAGTATCTCTTTCTCTTTCGCTCCTCACCACTGCATCAATAAAAGGCCTAATCACAACGTTCTACATTTTTGTTTATTTCCGCGTAAAGTAAACAATTCTCCGCTTCATTCATAACGAACTAAAGTAACGCCCAGTGATTAAACAGCTGGTATATATTTATTTTCTCCCAGATCAATATGGACGCTACTTACATTAAAAAAAATCATCAGTTTGTTTTAATACAATATCGCATCGTGTAAAGGGTACTCGTACTCCTAAGGAGGCTGCATGTGTGCTACCCCGTTTTTGCTGTAGCGCGTAACACGATCGGTCCATCTCATAATTTTAGCTTTTTTCATCCGATCCTGCTCCCTCCTTATTAAGGATGGGATTCAATTCTCGATTACGTGGATGAATCTCTGCTCCGGCTTAGTCATTACACATATTATCATCAGCTAAGGGTTAGCATATATCTACATTATGCGTAATAAAAATATAAACGAAATCGTAGATGTTAGATACTTAATACGATAATAACAAGCCTCCAGACGATCACTCCAGTAGGTTATTAACGGTTATTGAACTGTATAGAAATACAAATATTATATTCAATAACACTACTACAAAAATTTAATGAAAAATGTTTTATGTTTCGAATATTTTTTTTACTTGAGCTTAAAAGCTAATAACTCCTATTACATTACAACAAAATGGTAACCTCATAGTTTCAAAGCTCTATCTCGCTCTAGCTTATATCCATTCCGGTTCCACTACTGGAATTTCAAGCCAATAAAAAAGTATTTAAAAATGACAACTTATTTATTGCTTGACCCCAAACTAGTCACTGAGCTTGTAATATAGGTACTACAAAAAGAAACGCGCAAGCGCCCATGACTCCAAAGTAATTTAGACTAGCTTATTTCTAACGTTGATGAACCTTTATGAACCAGGGGGCCTAGACAAGTGGCTCAATTGTCATAAACGCTAATAGAATAGAATAACAAATACCGATTTAGCGTAACGAATTTTAAATTGGTAGTCAAACGTTATTAACTTTGTATTCAATTAAACGAAAAGTAATGTCGTGTGAAAACCGCTGTATTAAATGTAGCCAAACTTCACTTTTGAAGAGCAAAAACGCCGGTAAGCGTTTCGACTGACCGAAGCGTTTGCCTTTTGTCTAGCCGCTCAGGGATCGAACTCAGGACCCTCGGTTTAGCAGTTAACCACCGCACTCAGGTCATTTCTTTTTAAGTCGAAATCTTAATGAAGTGTTTTACAGTAATTATTGAACACTATTACTAAACACATGTACTGTAGTTATAATACACTAGCGACCTGTCCCGGCTTCGCACAGGTAGAATTTTTTTTTAAATAAAATACAGCCCATGTTATTTACTCACTGATAATGTAGCTTTCTATAGGTAAAAGAATTTTTGAAATCGGTTGAGTAGTTTCTGAGTTTGTCCATTACATACAAACGAACACAGTTTACTTCTTTATAATATTATTTTAAAATATCTGTAAAATATATAGATTGTATGTACTTTTCCTGGTTACCTGTTATTTGATAATTTTTATTTCTATTGGATAATTTTTATTGTTGTAATAAATATATAGCATAACGAAATAGAATCCGATTACCATAATAAAGAGCTTTCATAAGTTAAACTTTTCTCAAAATTACTAACATGAAATATGGAATCTTTGTTGATAAAAGAGTACTGAGAAAATGTATTTATATTATTCGAAGGTATTTATTAAATGGAAACGAATTTATTTGACGATGGATTGTATCTTGACAAAATTACTGTTGTGAAAAATTTAATACTTTTCTGTATATTTATTATAATATAAAACATTATACAATAACACATTATATAATATATATACAATATAAAACATTATATAATATATGTACCATTACATATATACATTTATAACTCAAGAACGGCTGGATCAATTTTTATGATCTTTGTTGGATTTGTCTCCGCCCCGAATAGCAGAATAACTATTAAAACGTCGGAAAAATTCACGAATAAAAGATTTATGAAGAAAATTCATTTTCTCATACATTTTGCATGGAATGGCTTTTTTGATGATATCTCGAGAACGGATTGCCTGATTTCGATGAAATTTTTTTTGTTCGTCTCAACCTCGACAAGGTGATTTCAAAGTAGTTAAAACACATTTTAGTTTGATTTTTGTACTTTTATTGAGCTTAATTCATTTTGTGTATTTCAATAAAAAGCTAAATTTAATTCAGCTAATAGTTAACACAACATGTATTGATTCCGAGGTGGTACGAAGTTCGCCGGGTCAACTAGTTTTTACTAAATATACATTTTTTTACGGTTTTGTGGCCTTAATACTATTACTTAGATACTTTAAATAATATTCGGATATTTTTTAAAGTAGAAATGTAACTCAAACAGTTCTGCGTAGCTCCAGCAGTTTCGTATTAATATAATTCTAACAAATAAGTAATATTGCTGCAATTTTAGATAGTAAAATTACGTGAAAAATTCTTGACATGAGTTTTTGTGGTTTTTAACTGGATATATGTATGTGCAAAATAATTTTTGAAAATTCAAGCATCACTCAAAACACATGTAATTGTTTGCAGACGCCGTTGATTGAAGAATTAAATCAATCGTACTGAACCACTAATGGTTCAAAGGAACTCCTAAGAGTCCCTTTTCTCTTCGTTCTGTTAGTCACTTGGAGCGAGAAGCTTGAAACTGTATACCGAACTATTCATAAGATAATATCGTTATGATATATGTAGTATGAGATGGGTAGCGGCAATGAATTCTTATAATTTTTACAAATTCACAGTGAAAAAAAGTAGTAGGAGTGCATAAATAAAAGAAGAAATTATCTGATTGAATGCACAGCCAAAACCGTTGGATCTAGAAACTTTACAGAACTTCTTTGTATTATAGGAGCAAGCCCTAACACGAGACTTTTGAAAATTATAGCCCTCTAAGTGATTGAAAACAAGTGTAAATGGAAACTGCATGAAAAATGTTCAAAATGCGATTAGTGTTTTATAATACTGGGAGAGTGAACTAGTATGTACTTGATGGTGAGTGGGGTGAAAGCCATGGACATTTATAAATTAAGCTAAGAAATTGTGTACTACTATTACACTACTACTAAACTAATAGACTTTCTGTTGTTGTACATTGATTTGGCACCGACTTCACATTTAATGATATGGGTATATGTATTGTATTTATGAAGTTATTTTTGTACTTAAGTTTTGATTAGAAAAGGATAGTTACTTCGTATTTTTGAACTACTGTGTTTTTTGAAGTCGGTTTAATTTTTTTAATTTTTTTTTATTTCCCTCTTTTGTGACCTTGACCTAAATACACAAATATCTAGGGCAGGTTTACAATTAACTTCTTTTCTAATTCTAGAGCGCAATGACATACAAGAAGATCATCGATATAAATGAATAAAGATTATAACCAGTTCGCGTTATTTGGAGTATCTTCGAAATCCAAACTACAAAACCAGTGAAATTTAAATGGAACCAATCTGAAAGTGTATCCTTTCAAGCAAAAGAAGAATTTTTCAAATCGGTTCATAAATGACGGAGTTATGAGGTAAGAAACATAAAAAAAACGACCGAATGGAGAACCTCCTTCTTTTTTGGAAGTCGGTTAATAAAGAAAAGAAATATAAATTTGTAAAATAATATAAGTAAAATAAATGTAATTAAATTAGACAAACATTGCATTTCATATTCCACATCCGACAGGGTCATTCTCGCAACTCGCAACGGTAGTCCATTTACTTTCCAAGCCCGGGCCCCGGATTCTATTACATTGTCGGTGTTGGAGAACTAAATTACTTTGACATCATTTTCGACAATACGTATTTAGGGTTTCAGATGGTAAAATAGGACTTAGTGGCGATGAGTTACCAGCTGGTCGTTTAAACAAGTGCCCAATAACAAATTTCAACGCTAAGCCTTGTTTGCACTTTTTACCTTTCGGCTTCCATCGATCTACGCAGGAACTTATTAAAAAAATTATAAAAAAACCGTTTGTATTTTATTCGATACACAAATACGTACCTAACAAAAGTATTAATTTTTCAATAGAGCAAGTCGATGTAAGATAAGCGGGGTAACATCGCATAAATCGTATACTTCCTAATAATGTATCATTTTTACATTGAAAATGTAAGATCGTAGGCGGAGTAACATCATATTAAGAGTAATACTTCCTAATAATGAATCATTTTTACATTGAAAATGAAAAATGATACATTATAAGGAAGTATTAAGGTTATTACCCCATTTATGATCTTACCCCAACTTACCTTATGTTAAAGAATAAAAAGCATCGAAAACAAAACGTACGCTGTACATAAACGTCAACAAACATAGTTGATTTTAAACAATTTGATCTCTAACGCTATTGTTAATTTTTTTATTTTGCGCATTTATCGTAATAAGTGTTCATTTCGTCACATGGTTTCCTAAAAAAGTGATAAACACATTATAGAAACGCAGTAAATAAGTTTTTGGACATGTTATCTACACTAACATTGTAAACAGAAATAATTTGATTGCTTGTTTGTGATCGATAACTTTAAAAACTAAACCGATTTCAAAAATTTTTACACCAATAAAAAGCTACATTAACATGGGTTGTATTTTATTTTTGATTTTTTTTTGTTATCTTTGAGGTAGAGGTTTCTTTTAAAATTAAGGGTCTTGGATCCGATTCCCAGTTATAAAAATTTATCAAACTTTTTTGACTTAAGTGACTCATACAGACTCAGGTGTTACTTTTCTCCAATCCATATCAATTAATTATTATTAATTTATATATAATATATAATTTTTAGCTATCTCGCCCAAAGTTGCAAAATTATCGAACGACTCGTGTTTCACTTCTCAACGAAGCATTCTCAGAAAATTCTAGAGTTCAAAACTTGGTCAGCTTCCCAGCACTGAGCGAACGTAACCATATGCACTCGGTGCTGAGTAGCTGAGTTGAGAGGTCAGACTAGCTCTGGAATTTACTGAGGACACTTCGTTAACAAGCAAACCACGTGTCGATCAATTAATTCGAAACTTCGGACAGAGGATAGCTAAAAAATAAGTGTATGTAAATGAACAATTATGCTTTCTTGACTTGGTTTGAATTGCTTCCTCAATATCCTGGGCGCAAGAAAAAATAAGTAAGGAACATTATCCGATGCACTAGCTATCTAACACTATACAGTACGATTCCTCTACTACCAAAAGTAAAATCAACAACTGATCTTATTGTGTCTATAAACCCTTGGCAAATGATGTGAAGTTATTTACGTATGTGTCAATACGTGGAGTACCTAAGTTTATATAGTAAATTTATAAAACTGCGTTTTTTATATTCGCACCAAGACTATTAATAACCAATCATATAGTGTACGCAATAAACCCGACGAATTTCCACGTGAAAATCATCCTTCAGCGCGTTGGCGGCGCGTGCGTCGATAACACAACGACCGCGCCATACCTGGAGCGGACGCTACGGTTTAGGCGGCACGGCGCGTGCGCTGCATTTTGATCGCAACTAGGGTCACTACATGATAAGGATTGACAGGACACAAAATTAAATCATAATAACTCCTCATAGTTCTTTAATTCTACTCATTTTCTGATACTTTAAAGAAATAAGTGGAACTATACTACGAACAACAAAACTAAAACAGTGGAATTGTGAGTCCCGCAGCTGCAGAAGAAAAACGCGTGCGGCCGGGGGACCCCCGTCAGGAACGAAGTTTCTTAGCTGTGGTTTTAATTTCTCAAAACTTAATTGCAATAATGAGACAATAAATCTCACGTATGATTTATAACTACGACAAAAGACAAAAAGTTTTAACAAAATTTCCTCATGTAAAGTAATGACGTTATACAGCCGGCACGCACACCGCTCGTCTGTTCCAATCTTGATCGTACGAACACACACACTCGTATTAATAGAAAGAGATAAAAAGATCACTGTGAATCTATGTATAGACTTTGCTCAATTAACGAGTCAAATGGATGGGGCATACAATTTTTTTGTTACTCACAATTCCGGCAAGCCGCTTAAGGAACTTCGTTCCAAAAAGTTATACAGATTAAAATCAGAGAACAACATTCTACTATTAGTGGTAGTACAGACAATCAGCTGTCAGAATTAATAAAATATCTATAAGATGTCTCACTATCTAAACGATTAATAGTTATCATCGGCTTAATTGTTTTACAATTTCCGACTATTAACATCGATGATAGCGTCAAGCCAGCAAAACACTATTACAATAGTTCCTGAGATAACAATATATTTTAACTAGCGAATAAAAATATATATAAACATATTTATAATTAAAGCAAGTTATGGTCACTACTCAAAAATGACGCCTGATGCCAATTTTGGGCGGACATTATTAAAATAACGCGTACATTAACAATCATTGGCAAAATATTCATGTACTCGACATATTGAATTTTTAATGACATGTTTTTCATACAATGCTGTTGGCAGGAGGAAAATTTTCAAAGCAATAATAGATATTATTTTGTTTCATTTATTTTATCACACAATACAAATTTTCATGATGATTTAAAAAATTTTTTTTTATTACAAGCCGAAAATTGTTTAAATGTTGTAGGATTAGATTTACGGATAACATATAAGTGGCACATTCTCGTTTGTAGTGTTTAAAAGAAAATCACTTTTATTTTTGTTTGGCCTCTAAATACAATTTTTTTAAATAAATGTTTGAGACAGTTTGCACCATATGCATGATCTCAAATTGAACACGAAGCTCGTAGCATGGCTCATGGATATCACATAACTAACTGGGGGATTTCCCAGCAACACCCAGATTCTAAGGCCAATTGGAATAATGTTTTTAAACTTTAACGACTTGTACACATCTTACAATCCTAACTAAACGGGTCTATACCGTGTTTATACTTTTATCGATCGAAGAAATTAGTGAAATTTTTGAAATTTGAGTATTTTTTTCTTTCTCTCCCGTACCAGGAAATAATTATCAGTGCGGCATTTTTTTTTCGCTGTTAGATAAATGGATCGAAAGTTTAAATACATCTTTTACAATAACTATTAAATTCATTAGCGTCAGCTTTCTTTCATGTCCATTTCCAGTCAATAGAAGTTGCACGATTAGTTCCTAGACTTAAACCTGGGACCTTGTTTTAATGTTACTAAATAAATTAATAATAAATAAATAAATGCTCCAGGCAATATAAATCGATCATCTGGCCTCAAACTAGGGCATTCACTGTGCTATGAGAACCAGACGACGACAACAACTGGGGGCGTCTCACAGTACACCCAGACCCGGGACAATCTATAAAAGTTCATTTTCTAAACTGACCCAACAGGGATTCCAACCCGGAACCTTCCGCGCTTGAATGCAAAACCTAAACCAGGGTGTCATCAAGGTCGTCGTAATAGGACAAGCAATTAAATATTTTGTATCACATATTTTCTAATGAAATCTTTAGCAAAATGTCTTACATTGGAATAAAGTAGGTATCTTCTTTAATGTTCTGTTCCAAAATTGAGAAATTTCTGTGTCTATCTGTCTGTCTGTCGCAGCCATTTTTCTCAGACACTTTTCCGTAAACAGCTGAAATTTGAAACAATTACAATAAACCGTTTAGAAAAATCGGTTTTCTAAATTTACCTACATAGGTAAATTACCAAGGCAAAATGAATAAAATATTAATTAAATAAAAAATAAATAAACAAATAATTAAGTAAATTAGGAACCGAGACACGATATCCAGCCTCTGCAATGGGACATACGTTATTTTATTGATGAGAAAATAAATGATCGTTTATTTTCTCATACATTTTCTACAGCTTTTTCTTATAAACAGTAATACAAGTTGATTTACATAAAAGGCGTTTGCTATTCGTAGTACTACCACATACCACGGTCATCCATGGTCATATATACGCAGTTAAATATTAATTACATGTTTTAACGCAAAAACCTTGTCAAAGTTGATATCCTTGCATATTAGTTACCATAATTACAAATACTACATCGTTAAGCATTAACGTATTACAATATATAAGCACAATATGACAATTTATTTTAAATAAGGTTGTTCATTTCTAATGAAGAAAAGCTCGAATTGTTATTTATTACAACTTTACGTGAGGTAATTAAAGAGACAATTTTCTTTATCAGAGCGAATGAAAATGAAGAGTAATATTCCACGAAACAATAGCTTAATGTAAGACAAAGTTTACAGAAAGATTAGATATCATAAACTATGAATACAAAAGGATATTTATGAGTTTTGAGTTGTAGGACCCCAAATGGAAAGTCGTGCATAAAATAAGCAAGGATCGCAGAATTGCAAGGTCGGTGACAGTGTTATTGTAAAAATTAAGAAATTAATGATTAGATGGATCGGACACAGAAAGAATAGCGATGAACGATTGGTGAAGAAAAGTTACAGAGCGAATGTGACTGGTAACTTCTGCTATCAGTCTTGCCTTGGTTGACAAAGGTTGACTTGTAAAAGTCAAATAGCCAGCATGTTAACTACCGGAAATGTTAAAAGCACTCGTATATGTCGCGAGAAGTATAATAAGATTTGAGGAGGAGAAAGAAGTATGTAAGGACCGCTATTCTTGGCACTCCGTCCTCTCTGACTTCTCCATCAGGGATACAGCGTCATGTATGAATGTCAAAGTAAAATAAAAAAATAGGTGACCAATGAAAGGTTTTTAAATAATGATTTAAAAATGTATAACACAATATTTGAGTCACCTTATTATATATCTAGGAAAAAATTTATAAGTTGCTTTGAAAATGTAAACGTCTTACGTTTACGAGAAAATGTAATGAAAATCCTATTAGATGTTATTTATATTACATTCAGTCAAGAAAGTATCGGGAATGGATGTTTTGTTTATGGTTCCAAATTCAATTTTTTGTTTTTTTTGTTGTTGTTAGATTGGCACAACTGTTTTCCATTTTGGCGCGGAGTTTCAGTTACATCTGTTATTCAGATTAAATTCAGTGCTGTTTTTAGTTATATCATTCTAGTGTATATTGCGAATTTCATAATGGACAAAAACATCGAACAAAGAGCTTGTCTTAAATTTTGCATCGTCAATGGAATTTCGTGTTCGGAGTCACTGAAAATGTTACAGAAGGCTTACGGTGAATCGACTTTATCAAAAACACGTGCTTATGAGTGGTACAAAGCGTTCAAAAGCGGTCGAGATTTGATGGTGACGGTGAAGATTTGCCTCGTTCTGGTAAGCCATCAACGTCTGCAACTGAAGTTAACATCGCAAAAGTGAAGGAAATAGTGACTGAAAATGCTTATTCAAGTTTGAGAGAGATAACCGCCGAACTTTCTGTGACTCACGAGTCAATCCGTACCATTTTAAATGATCACTTGGGTATGAAAATGTTGCCGCTCGGTTAGTCTCAAAAGACCTGAATTTTCTTCAAAAACACAATCGCCTAACAGTCGCTGAGGACATGCTAGAACGAGTCAATTCCGACCCAACATTCATGAAACGGATTGTTACTGGTGACGAGACGTGGGTTTACGAGTTTGACATGCAAACTAGTCAACAAGCTTCCGAGTGGCGCCTTCCAACTGAGCCGAAACCGAAAAAACCACGCCAAAGTCGATCAAAAGTCAAAGTCATGTTGACTGTTTTCTTTAACTATCGCGGTGTTGTGCACTCGGAATTCTTGCCGAAAGGTCAAACGGTAAATAAAGAATATTATTTGGGCGTTATGCGGCGTTTAAGAAAGCAAATTCGACGAAAAAAAGTCAGATTTGTGGAAAGAAAATTCTTGGATTTTACACCACGATAATGCGCCTTCGCACAAGGCCATCATTGTGAACGAATTTTTGACCAAAAACTCAACAAATACCATCGAGCAACCACCTTATTCACCAGATATAGCTCCAGCCGACTTCTTTCTTTTTCCTAAACTCAAATTACCACTTCGTGGCACCCGTTTTCATTCGGTAGAAGACGTAAAGGAGAATTCGGGGCGAGCACTGAACTCAATTCCGGAAAAAGCGTTTAAAAATGTTTTGATGATTGGATTATTCGTTGGCGTAAGTGTATCGTTTCTGAAGGCGCATACTTTGAAGGTGATAAAATAAATTTGGATGAATAACTAACATTTCGTGTATTATTGATCTTTTCCCGGTACTTTCTTGACAGAGTAGTATTAATGGTCAGTTTAAGTTTCAAGTTATTTGTACGTACGTATATCAGTATGTATAATAGTTATTATTTTTTTTTTATTATTTTGTATTTAATTTGTTTGGACCGTCACAGCCCGGGCCAGAAAATAAGGCTTACATAGACTTATTCTCAATTAGATATATAGCTATTAGATATTAATCTATACATATAAATAAACTTGAAACGTCTGTCTGTGATTTCGAAATAAAGGCTTTTCCTTAAGCTTATATGTTTATTTACACATAACCAAAAATCAAACACGCTTCTTTAACATTTTTGTCTGCTTGTTTGTTAGTTTGTTCGGGCTAATCTCCGAAACACCTGAATCGATTTTGACATGATTTTCATTGACAGGTAGAGCATTTTTCATAAAGTAATGTAGGCTATTTTTTATTACGAAAAAATACCAAATTTAACTCGGGTGAAACTGCAAATCCAAGTTCTTAATAAATATTAAACTCGTCCCGACGTCTTAGAAATGTAGCCTAATAGTTTACTTTTTAATTCTGTAAACGTAATACACGTTTCCTTTCCTCAGAATTTCACCAAAAGGTCACAAGGATGTGTTTTTACCTTTTATGTCAGTCGTTGTTTGTAATGACAAAAAAATATGTCAGTGACATTGGAATGTTGCAATTTATCGAAGTAAAATCGTTCAAAAAATAAATACAGCGATATTACATTGTAAGGTGTAACAAAAAAACTGTACGTACCACTTTTAAGACGGGAACGGAGAGGGGAAGTTTGCATTTTATTTATATTGTTTTATTTACAAAGCAATGTTTTATTTATGAAGCAATAGTGATAGTAAAGTGGGTGTCAAAGTTCTGAGCGACTGTACAGATTAAAAACCAAAATAACGTATGCTGTTAAAGTTTTTATATTCTTTAAAGAAATTTACACTAATGCTAATACTATAAATGGGAGTCTGCCTATCTTTTGCGTTTCCACGGCTAAACCGCTGCATCGGTTCTGCAATACCAACTTTGCCTTTTCGTATATAAACCGACTTCGTGCAAGTCATATTCTTCTTCCTTTTAAGTATAATATTAGTTTGTAAGTTTGAATGTTGGAGGTATTTCTCATTTTATTTCAAAAATGCTTTCACCGATATTTAGAATAGCCTTCACGGTGGATATAGACTACAGTCTGTTTCCGATTTTCACGAGGACGAAATGGTAGACAAAAGCTATTTATTATATTTATGTAGTACTCAAGAGTACTACAGAGTCTTGAGAACTACTCTGTGTAGTTCTCAAGAAATACCGAAATTCCTGTCCTTTTACCATAGATTTAACAAAAATGTAGTTTAACTTCTATCGGTAACTATTGTTTCCTCGTAAGCTCCATTACTGTGGCTACTAGTGTCAGTTATAATTTCAGAATCATATGTGTGAATAAAATAAAAAAAAGTCCTGTAAATCATTCCCTCGCTCTGTCCCAGACTCCAGATTTAAACCCTTTGCTAATTTTCAACTCAACAATTACTTGATAAAATTAATTAGAAGTTTTATAAACCAATAAAAAATACAATGTTTTTTCGAAAGTACTATTATTTTAAAACAAAAAAATAAAAATAAAATAAAATATTTTTTGTATGTCCCAAGAAATAAAATCATTTCTTCACATCCTTACTGACAGGTTATTTCTGAACGCATCTTTTATCATGCATTACGCTCCTATTGGTTTTTGATACTTAGCGGTACTATTAATTTGGATGAGCTCTTCTCATTGAGAGAGGGCCTCGTCCTATGAATTTGCCATGGGCCTCAACAATGTAGTTACGCCACTCTCTTTACATCAAATAGTCTTCGAAGAAAATGGCTGTGACAGACAGACAAACAGACAGATACTGAAGCGACTGTATAAGCGTTCCTTTTTAAATTTTAGAAACGAGCACTTATAATACAGAATATTTAAAAGTAACGTGAAAACATAGAAAAGGTCAATAACACTTATTAGATTTGTATTCTTAAAACGCTTCCTCGCTGATCTGGGAGGGAAAGCAAAATATGTCACAGAAGTCGGTCAAGGGATAAAGCCGTCGTCTATGCGAGTTCATTAGAATGTTTAGGCCATGGGTTAATAACCTATGTTTTCGCTATGCCATCTGTATGCGAAATCTACGTGTAAAGCAGATAACTTCATCTACGTATATGAATTATGTAAAGACTGTTTTATTTTTTACATATCATACATACATTTTTACATATCTTCACTTCGATCACGCTGTATCCCTAACGGGGTAGTCAGAGAGGATGGAGCGTCAAGCGTCGCGATCCTTACATTTAATAAACATTCAATATAAATAACGTTACATTAAATATTCTTTACATAATTTTTACACAATATTGAATAAATAAATAACTCAAACAATAATGATAATAGTAATCAGCACTAAAAATATACGATTAATTTGAATAGGAATCAAGAACCGATTCGCTGTATTCCCCTTTATAACAAAAATAGCGTACTGATATTAAATAACAGGGAGCAAATGGTGTTACGAGTATATTTTGTATTATAATATCATTGCTGAGACCCTCGGTATAATCTGCGTCGAAACTCTTTTAGTAGCTTTATAATGAAGTTCAAATAAAACACGAATTTATAGTACATTTTTTCAGTGCATACTAATTTTACTTACAGTTTAATTACATACTAAACACATTTAACTCATTTAAGCTTTTTGTTTACATTCCACGATATTACTGCAGAGGTTAGGATATACGACAAATGTACAACTGTCAACGAGACAATGATAAGAAGAAAACTCGTTCTTTAATTGTTCAAAATCGAGTACTACTTTTCAAATAGAAATAAAAGTATTACTATTTTGGTACATTTTCATTTAAATTCAGATGTAATATAAGAATACTTTAAGAATCTAATTTGTTTTTCATATGCGAATGTCCTTCGATACTTTATTTAATTCACTTTTACCTACGTTCCGTTGGACAAGCGAGTTTATTGTTTTGATGCATCGATTGAAATGATCTTTGTGATAAATAAGATAATAGGTTATTTAGGGATAAATTTTAAAATTATTCTAAATAAAACGAATCAAATTTTATTTTAAATGATAATTTAAATTTATGTAATTCGATATTAACATGAAATATTCAGATTCGCTTTCCCACTTTCACGGTGAGATAAGTAAATTTAGTTTTGAAATTAGGAATACGAGTAATTCATGGTAATCATTTGTTTCCAACGAAATCGATTGTTGCTGTCTACATTTCCTTCACGTATCGAGTAGAATGGAATGTTCTAGCAAATTGGCACTTCTTCTGGTTTTTTTTTTAATAGTTGTCTTTGTCGAGATCATTTGACAATACGACATTTATGTTTGTCGCTATTCATTTTTCAGAAACTTCTTATTGGTTAATGTCTTTTCAGAAGCTAGGTGTCTCTTTCTTGTACCGGATATCTCAGACTGAAATCTGAGTAGATTCTGTTAAAATTTTTCTGGTAGTGGCTGTGTGGCAGATATAAATCTAGTAAAAGTTGCAGTTATGTTTTTCTTTTTAAAGTACTTTGTATATATAGTTTGTGTTTTTTATATTCGTCCGAGTGCCATCTAAATTCTCGATGAAGAAGTATCTGTGGGTGTTATTTTATATACTTATATCTGAACTAAATTAGATGTACCATTATTGATCTCATGGTAAGCGATAGGTAAAGTCTGTTGTTATCTTTTAGGGGATTTCATTGGTGTTTTGTTCTGGTGGATTAACCCTAAGAATTTTGTTACAGGGTTCCATGTTCGTTCCAGTTTCAGTCTGTACTGCCCGTACATACTTTCAATTTATTTTTAAAGAATTACAACAGTTCCTTAGTGGATATGGAATTATACTATGTTACTGTAATCATCGTTAGTGGCCAGCATTCCCTGGATCTACTCATCTTATCAGTTAGTTTCGGCTATAGTGGACTTCATGTCAATTCATTGAGACCATTGGAGGGACTCGGCTGGCTGAAGGTCTATCGCATTGTGGCAGTCATTTGGGGCATAGTAGACACCGTGAACACTCATAAAGACCAGCTGAGGAACAGCTCGACTGACCACTTATCAAACTCTTTGGCTCTTGAGATGGTAATGTACGATTGAACCTAAACCCAATTAACACTGAAATAAAGACATTTTACTAATCGCGTGCATATGTTATTGTAATCCATTACGGTAATTTGTTATTTTTTCTATTTAATAATTAATGTTATAAATATTTCCTCGGTCCAAAGTTTGTAAATTTGGTATGTGTAAAGCTCAAAAGTTATAAATTTTGAGATATTTATTTACAATACAAAACAAAACAAAAATATAAATAATTGTTTCTAAAATTAAAAGTTTGTGAGACCCATAAGGTTAATGAAAGGAACAGTAAATTTAAGATTAGTTATTTGTTAAATAAATTGGTGAAGGGATTGTCAAACATTTCTTTTATTTCACAACCGAAATCGTTTAAATTAATACAGCCAACAGTTAACAGGCGCCCTTTTATAAATTTGTACTGTATTTCTCTCCAGGCTGGGCTATAAAAACCTAAGAACCCAAAGATTTTATGCATATCGAATAATAACAACTTCCATTTCTAAATAACACATATAACTAGCCAACGTTACAAACTTACGAACGGACACAAATTGTGAAAATGGTTGTTTTGGAATCACAGAGGTAAACGCCCACCCCAACCATTTTTTATAAACATCTCGTGTTCTGGCTACGTTACTGTTTTTTACATTGTCGTATAGTCTTACCACTGAAATCTAAAATTATAAGGGCGATTATTTTCTGTGTAATCTACACAAGCAAAGCCGTGGGATAACTGTTTCTTTATATTTTTCTAGCCAAAGCAATAAAACATTAAGTTAGTCGCCACACGAGAAGGGATCGTTGACCAACTTGAAAGTTGATTGCAGATAACTATTACATACACACATGTAAAGTTCGTAGAACTATGTTTAACAATGTGTGCGTATTCGCATATGTGGGATGGAAAAAAATAAATAATGCAATGAGCACATTACACAATCCAACGTACACGAAATATGCACAAGAATGGAACGGAGAATTTAAGATATCATTTTTATTATGGACTCATTTCCAGTAAATTTTATGTTTTCATAAAATGCATATGACGTACGATTCATACAAGCATTGCCATTTGTAAATAATTTAATAAAATACCATCGAGTTATATTAATCAATATACTAATTTTTTTGTACTGCCAATACGTTTTACATTATAAGCAATTAATTATATAATCAATACAAATATTGTATGTATATACTTACTGTTAAATTAAATTGAGTTGAGCTACTCCACAGTTTTAGAGCTGTCATATTCGCATATTCTATTATCAATCAAGCAGCGCGATTGGACGGCAAGCAGCCAATAGCAGGTAAGCCCTGACGATATTAAATATCGAATAATGTTGAAGCCGCTAAGCCGTTATGCCGAATATCAACGCTCAAATAGATCGAGTCAAGTAAGACCTACCAGTATCAACACTATTTATTGTGCGTACATATAATTTGTAATGGAAGATGGCAATACGGAATATCATGTTACAATGGTCGATACTTGAATTTTTTTTAATAAAACTACACAACAATTTTTTGCTACCAATCGTGTTTTATGGACTTTGTATTTCTTTTTAAAGTAATGGCGGAGTGGACGTTTTAACTTTTTTTCTTTTTTCATCGGCCAGTTACATTCATACACCGAGTAGGTACAAAGGTAGGTACTAATTAAAACTATGTTAAAAGAAAATTCAAATAATTTTATTAAAAAGAAACATAAAAGGAACATGGTATTTATCGTAAGAACAATCGTTACATCATTTTAATGCTAGACTCGATCATCGAACAAAAACTTTTGAATGCTGTGAAAATTGAAATACACGATGCATAAATGCTTCTAAAGTATATTATTAAATACGAAGATAATGAACACTGTAACATTTTTATATTTTAACACATATACCGTTAAATTACAAAATAATAATTAATTGTAATAAATTTTTCGAATTTGTATCAACATAATTCCAATATGTCTCAGAACATATTAGTATAATAGCCTAAAGAATATACCCAATTAAAACATTAAATGTTAATGTTACAGTGAAAAAAAAATGAAAATGAAGATAAATAAAGGCGATACGTTTAAAACATTTTAATGTTATTCAGCTTACATAACTCCAAAGGTTAACATTATTGATACAAAAATATTGTGTTTACAACAGTACGTTTTCAATTTTACAATTTATCTACTTTATAGAAACGAATTTTACAATAATTTATATCTGTATCAGAGAGGCCGGAAACCAAGTGTCTAAAGTCTCGAAATACGTTACATACAAGGAAATTTTATATGTACAAATAAATACTTCATCGATCACGCCCGAGTCCGACTCACGCACATGGGTTCCGTATCATATTGATTAAACGATAGGACCTAATACTTTCATTAAAGTTTCCTGTAACTTCAGATGATAGATTCCCTAATCTTTATAAGGGGGAGATTAAGAGGGAGAAGGTCGAGCGATGCACTTTTCCTTCAGTTCTTAAATATGTAGGTATGGATATTTTAAATTGTAACTAGTGCTAGGAATATATGCATATGTACGTATTTTTGTCAAACAAGTTACTTTACAGTATAGTTTCAAAACGAAACAACATTAATAAAATCGAATGTGAACCAGAGAGACTTTGTCTTGAACTGAGCTTTCGAATCTACTTTTATTTTGCTTTCATTGTACACAAAAATTGTTAAAAAATATAAGAAGTGCAAAAAATTGTTTTCATAAAAAAAAAAGTTACAAATGTTTGTCTATTTTTTACTCTTTCAACAAAATACTATATTTTTTGAAGTGTACTACATTTTTTATAGCTTATTCTGAAAAATAATATAATTAGCCGAAGAAATGTTGCCAACCTTATGTGTGAGTGACTTTACAGGTTCTATTTCTTATTTTTGTAAATAAAACTAAAATACTCGTAATAGAAACAAAATTGGCAAAGAAAAAACTAAAACAATACATCTTTATTTGAACCTCTCATATACAGATAATAGTGTGTTTAAGTATCATTTGATATTATAATATTTTATAGATATTATTCCAGAACTGCCTACTAATTTTATTGTTAATTCATCCTATTAAGCATTAGATTACATTGAAAAATAATTGGCAATCTATGATGAAATGTATTTTAAAACGTGAGTCTGTGTTATAAAACATTTATACTATGTATTTAGAGACAACCTCAAATCACTTAACTGCGATTAAAAAAGTAATGCACTGCTAACTTAATATACATAATAATATGCAGTTTTAGGCGTAAATCTTTAATACGTGAGTTAAAGTACGAATGTTAATTCGTTCTGAAACTGAAGTGAAGTGACTAATCGATTTAAAAAAAAAGGTGGCGATTCTCGATTCGTCGGATTCTTTTGTTATTTATGTTTTGATGTTTTTTGTTATTTGAAAGGGTCCATGTCCCTTCACACAGCCCCTTGGCTGTGCTGTCCAATTTAGTTAAGATCTAATGATAGAGTACCACTTAAACAAAAGAACTCCTCAAAGGTGCATATACTTTGATGATTTTTTAGGCAATATTACATTCCAGAATTAGTACCAGTACTTTACAATAAATATTGAAATGAATTCCTAAACACACTACTTACAAGTTTTAGGCACAAAAGATGAGTTGTATACATTTCTTTACATTGGCAAGATTCATAAAATTACAGGTACAGTACATAAAATTATTACACGTTTTACTAATACAAGATATTTATTTAATAACGTTATTCCTCAAAATTCGAATACTTTGGTAAGATTCTTATTTCGTTGAATTTATACATAAGATGACATTCTTCTTTATCTGAAAAGAAAGAATGAAATTATTAATACTGATAGTTTTGATTTTCTGAATTTTTTTCGATCAATCCGATTATAAAGGGCCAGTATGTGATTTCGAAACTTGTAACAATGTTCCAATAATACTCGTAAATGAATACCCACATAGTGTTCTATCGATTAACAACATTGTTCAAATTATAATTAGTATAAAAAAACTTTTATTTTTAATTATTATGCAAAAATAATAATTGGGTTATAAGTAACTGGTCGAATTAATCCTGAAAGCATGTTTGTAGTGGGAAGTGTAAATTTTTTTTTAAAAACACTATAGATTTTTGCGTATTAGTGTTGTGTACCTATGACCGCACACCTGGTTTACTAAAATCGTCTTGTCTGTGTTAAGGATTAAGCCGGAATGATAGAAAACAATTGTAATTGTTAGTATCGAACAGATTAAATGCAAAGGGAGACGAGGTAAGAGACAAATTGACAATGAAACTTACTGATTATAATGGACAGTACAATAACGATTATTTATCATAGGTACAACTCAATCATTAGGATAGCAAAAAGAAAACAAAAAATAAGAACTGATAAAACAGTCAAGTAATGATAAATATTGAATTGTGATCATTGTTGTTAAAGGAGTAATTGGTCGTGAAGCGTGATTGTGACTGTCATGAATTACTGTCATGGCAATATATTAGTATGATGATGTATGTTATAAGAGCATTGTTGTAAAGTTTACAGCATTTAGATAACAATGGTGGTAATGAAACGATTTTCAATAATTAAGTAAAGTAGTAAAATCACGTTATGGATAATGTTAAAAATGTGGTACTACTAGTGATGAATCATGTTAAAATTATTACAAATTGAATAATAATTAATTGGATGAACATGTATAACACACACATACATATATTTACACATAGAGTACCGACATAGTTTTCTAAGTTTATCTTTTAAGGAAATAACTAAGACTGATAAAAGTTATTTTTTATTATTTACTAAAAAACATAGACTTTATAACTCCAAACAGCGTGACTCGTAACTACGAAGTGAGGTAAATAAAATCAAATAAAATGTAGATTTGTAGCCAATCAGTTTATCTCATAATAAATGTGTGTCGTATGTACATGTACAGGTAAGCCGGCTTATCTGATTTATCTCACCGTTGCTGCACGGACACGGCGTCTAGTTATTTATAAAGTCTTTGCTTAAAAACATTGTTTTGTCAGGGTGTATGAGCTCTCAGGTAAATTTTGTTACACGTTCTATAACGACTAAGTAAATTAGATATACAGCGCTAAATATGGATGTGAATGAGTTACCTCTGCTCACTTCCTGGCCCCAGTACTAAGGTCCTGCAGCTCGCTGCTGTCGTCGCTGGAGACATTGACCGGGCAGCCGTTAGTAGCCGGTGCGGAGGGCGCGCCAGCCGCGGCCGCCATTGCCATCGACAGAGGGATGGTGATGAATTGGGGTTGAGTTGATGAGGACGCTGCGGACAATGTACTTTGTTGTGTGTTTGTGTTTTGTGTGTATGTGTTTTATATGTAGTAGCTTTTGCCCACGCCTTCGTCCGCGTGGTGGCAGCTTACACCGAAGAGGATAGCATAAAAACCTTCTCCATAACAAAATACATATACGTGCCAACTTTCATGGTGATATTAGTTAAACGGATCTATAGTTTAGCGATTACATATATAAACAAATATCCATTTGTTTCCAGACTTCCAGACAGATATTTAAATCTAAACTTATCCAAAAATTACTGTGGGCGATAAAAAAATAGTAACAGAATACAAAAAATCATTTTTTTTAATTTTTGTCTGTCTATCTGTAAGTACACGATAATCTCTGTAACTATTGAACGGATTTTCTTAAGGTTTACACAGGTAGATGGAACTCAACTTGGAGCAACATATAGGCTTTGTTTCATTGAAATCGGATGACAGTGAAAAAAATTATCGGTTTCTAAAAGTTCTCCTCCTAAACAGCTTGACCGATTTTGATGAAATTTAGTATAGAATTAGATTAATCCCCTGAGAAGGACACAGGTTAAATTTTTAATTCCCCGCGTACGAATTCGCGGGCAACAGTTAGTACTGAATGAACATCTTTAAAACAGAGGATAAAAATACACATTTTTTTACAGCCTTACTTCCGGGGACGCACACCCACACTCAAACATTGATAGACCCATATATTTATATTATTGTCATAATAACATTTATGTCTTCTTTCTTTAATAAGACTCTGCAGTAATGGGCTACTGAAAATGTATTTTTGAAGAAAAGAGGACAGTGCTGAAGACGAAGAGGTGACGTATAGCGTGGCGGTAGCTGTTAATTCATATAAATTGATGTACAGCGATCAAAAGGGTCTCTTTTTGTACAGTACAGATCGCATTGTAAGAGGATTTGGGAAAATTGCTTAGGTGCTTTGATTTTGTAATTTACTTTCTACTGTAGTTGTAAAATATGTGCATTTTTTTAATTAATTTCACTTGTGATTCCTAAAAGTATAATCACTTTATTTAGATTGATTCATAAACAAGTTTAGAATTAAAAGCCGATTCAGATTCTTTAAAATTTCTTGAGAATTCTAACTAAAAATGAAACTAATCTGATTCAAAAAATATCGACGTTAAAACAAAATTAAAAATGGAAATGTAAAAAGAAATTCAGACACGCATTTCTAAGAAATAAGTGATATTTTTCTGAACAGTTTGTTACGTATTTGTGTTCAAATAAACATCATAAATTTGTTAAAATGAGTATTAGAATACAAGGAAAGAAACGTTACATAATACATACGTGTTATAATAATAATAATATTGTAATATTTTAATATAATAATATTAAAAAGCTTCTTCCTTAAATTCTACAAAACACCTTTACTTTTAAATAAATCACGGAGCAAAGAGCACTTTCTGAGAGCGCTTTATTTTCTAACGTGTGGAAGTACAGTGCCCCTAAAATGATAGTGTAAAAATGGTACGCCGACGGCAGAGATAATCCATCAGTATAAAGAAAGCTCATCAGTTAAACGGAAATCGGCGGTTCAATAGTAAATACATACATACATATATCCTCACACTGTATCCCTAACGCGGTAGTCAGAGAGGACGGAGCGCCAAGTATCACAATCCTTACATACTTCTTTCGCCTCCTCAATTCTCATCGTGCTTCTTTCACACTTGTCTAGGATTGCGAGTAATTTTGACATCGATTCTCATCACGAAATTGATTCACATCAATTCTCATCATGCTTCTTACGCACTTTTGTCTAGGTTTGCGAGTAATTTTGGCATTTCCGTCAGCAAACACTCTGTCTATTTGATCTTTATAAGTCAGTCTTTCATGACTTCTGATACCACTCATTTCCACTATATAGATTTTCTTCGTTAATCTTTTATCACTCATTCTTTCTTTTTTCTATGTTTAAGGGTGTATTTGTAAAGTGAATCTTTTCGTTAATATCAAAAAAATTACTATTTTATTAAAAAAAATCATCTTTAAAATAAAACTTTATAAAAAGTATTTATATGACAATCTTAACTTTCCAGCTACGACTTCGATCGTACGGATCTTGAACCAATAGAAATACAAATTGAAAAGGTGCAAGAAATAGAAATAAGTGAGCTGGTATATAATCTTAGCCTAACCCCTCCTTGTTAACTGCGTATAGGCTTTGTGTGAAGTCCCATACTAACTGCCATGTCACAACATGTCGTTCAGAATATAAATTTCCGAAAGCGCTGAAAGACGTCATTTTCCATTTGCAAAGAAATAGTTAAATACGTGTTTCCACTACTATAACAATAACAGAATTCTAATACGAATTTCCATCTCCTATTTTAGAAAAAAAATTACTCTATAATAAAAAAAAACTAAAAACATTATTTTTTTATTTCCCGATACCAATTTTATGAATTTATCTTAAAAGTGACAGATTTTCTTACAAAGCCCAGTTGAGAGTCCAAAAATACCTCTTTAGCGGGTGGGTGTACACATTATTTATGAAGATCCTCTGCTAAACTTTTAGTTTAACCAGTGGCAGCGCTTTGGGCTATAATGTGTTGAATATTAATACATCAGCTAATTTCTTCATCATACAGATAAACAAAATTAGAAAAGTTATAACAGAAATTAAAAAAACTTACCACCGTCTTGCCCCTGATTGGCAAGTCCCAATATAAAACTGTGTGGGTAGCCCATTGCCAAATTGCCTAAACCAAGGTTTGAGCCGAGACCGTCCAATCCAACACCCGCCAAGACCCCTGGGTGGTAGAGCATTGCTCCACCAGGGAGGTCTATCTTTGGCAATATTTTAGGCAGGGATGGCTGGCTGGCTGATTTACTACTGTCAGCTTCCTGCGTGGTCGATGATGTAGACGCTTGAGGTTCCCTGTAATATTAATAGAGACGAACACAATCTTGGTGTTCTACATAATTCCTCTTATAGTTAATACTTATATGTACATATTACATTGTACACAGATTTAGATGCCAATTTGCGAAAATCCATGTTATGTGATGAATTCTTATAATTACTAGCTATCCAGCACCGAACATTTTTAGCTGAACGAACCTTATAAGGCGAAATGAGTTTCGATTAATAACTTTGAAAATTTGGGCGGAAGACACAATAGTGTTTAAAGTATGAAATTGCTGTTTTAACGCACTGGACACTGAATTAAAATTAAACCTGCGCGTTGACAAATTTATAGTGAAACTTTTTCATACGAACATTACAATATTTTGTAATTAGTTTGAATTAACGTTAAGATGGAGTAGCAGCGGGAGTACCGCAGCAGAAACTGCTCGTAATGTCAATGCTGTGTTTGGAGAGGATACGGCTAACGAACGCACCGTGCGTTTTTGGTTTAATCGCATTAGCAGTAAAACTTCGACTGAATGATCTTTCGATTAGAAGGCAAAAATGTATAGACAACGAGGGTAAATACTTTGATTAAATAAATATATTTTATTCTATAAAAAGAATGTTTTTATTTTTCAGTACGAAACGGCAATTTCATACTCAATCCCTAATATTTATTTTTATTAAACGATTAAGCATATGCCAATAGCCTAACCATATACATTTACAATTACTTAAATCAGAGTATCTGACAGCCTCGTTAGTGATACAGCGTGAAGATATGTATGTAGGTATGTACTTCAATCAGAAATCAGAGACTTGTGGCGAGAACAGGAAAAGTAAAATAAAAATACCGGACGTATCTACAACAATATTTCTTTTTTACATAATACTCGTACCTACATATTTCCATTCACTTTCAGTATCATATTTCAGTTTCTCGTAAATTAGATTTTAGTGCAAAATTTACATTTTACATATGTTTTACATACATACAAACACCTCATAAAATCCTCACGCTTTATCCCTAACGGAGTAGTCATATTTTTCATAACGATTAAGTTCTGAATGCCACATAGGTTTCGTTATCTTACCTGCTACTTCCTTCCCTCTCGATATTATCGTTACATAACCACTCCTGTTTGAGGTTCTGTGGCTGGTGGTTTTGTTTCTCGCTAGGTGACTCCGGTTCGCTCCCACTTTCGTCGCCGCTGTCGCCCGATGATGCTGGTTCATCCTGCAAAAAAAAAATCAAATTAGAACTAATACTCAAAACAGTATAAAAAGCCCGTAAAAGATTAACAATTTTATTACAATAGGTATTATAATACCTATTCTAATAAAATTGTAAACTTACATCACATACCATACACAATCTTTTCTTGTCAGTAAAGACAAGCATTACAATATTTTGTTGTAATCTATAATAATCAAATAGACTTGACGTTGTGTCCTTTCAAACAGAAGCTACTAAAATACGCCGATCCGCCTCTAAATATAACATACATATTTACATAAAATAAGCCAATCGATCGCCATTTCCTTGTGTGGATGTGCCTTCTCAGTGGAACAGAAGCTGATCGGTTTATTTGATGTAAATGTGTGTTGTATATACAGGTGACCCCAACCCGACTTATTTTTGTTGCTTTACATTTAAAGTACGCTACGAGGAGTACATCCTTTTATTAAAGTTATTATTTGTTTAAGTTTTATTAAAGTTGATTATTTGTTTATTGCTTATTTTGAATTAATTTTCCGCGTACGTAATTACGTGAGAAATTATTCATATTTATCATTTCACTTTATTGGGGTGCTTCCTACGCGTCCACTATTGAACCTGGTGCCTGCTTCCGTATGGGTCTACAATTGACCCTCAAATACCTTTGTCGTGGTTCAGCACTCTTATTCCAACTACCGGGTCCGTACGAGTCTTCGACGAATCATCTGCCGGCCACGGGCAACTGGGGAAGTACAGCTGCTGCGGGGCACGGACCATTAGACGGGCACTCCAACCCGACCCAATTTGTATATCCACATACAATATAAATTTGTGTTTGCGTACTTCAGACTTTTATTTCCGTAGCCGCCTCAAAGTAAATTTTTAAATTAAAGCAACATTGTTATGAACGGTAATCTGAAACTAAAATGAAGATCATGTTCTTTATTGGTGTAATTAAACACGATGTGATTATTTATAATTACATCGTGTAGAATTAGAAGTAAGTAGATTAGACTTAATTTGTAATAAGGAGATGCAATTATAATAACGCAATATGGCAGGAACACCAACCATTATTGTAACAATTACAAAGTACAATGCTTAGATGACTCGCGAATATAGAAAGAATAAGAGAAGAATGCCAAAAGAATAAAATATACAAAGAGAACGTGAATGGTAGTAGACACAAAAGGGACCCTGGCTGACTTATGAAGATCAAATATGTTTTGATGTTAGCTAACGAAAATGCCAGTCATTTATTTACACACATTAGTGAAAGTGAGCAAGGAGAATGAAATCACAAGGTGCTATAAAATTTATTTTTTATTGCAGGTATCGGTACCTTTCAAAGTATTTAGCTTGGACATGTATACATTTCTCATTTGCCTAAAGCGCTTAGAAAACACCAATGGGCAATGACCACTCTTCACTAGACACCTCAGATATCTCAAAGTTATTCAGCCAGGACATCTTTTTTGATTTCAGAACATTTACTCTTTATTTTTTCTTTAATTTGTATAATGAGGTAAAAATCACAAGGTGCTAGGTCAGAGGAGGTGAAGTAGACTGAAGAACATGATTTTTTAATTAAAATAGTCGGATGTTTTGACAGAAGTGTGCGGAACGGCGTTGCCGCGATGCCAGAGATGGTATCAAATTCTTGACTTCGGCTGCTAATCGCAAAAAAAAAATCTACTTAGTTTTTCATTTTCAAAGTTATCCACGAATATCCAACTATTACGATGATTTATAATTATAACTTGTCAGTGTCAATCAAATGCATTACGATCCAATTTGTTATGGCATGACTCTTCGCATGCTTAAACCACATTTACAAAATAAACTCACTAATTGGTTGTTCTGTTTATATCGCTTTATCTTTCGTCGTATACAATGGTATCAAGAATCATCAGTATTTGAAAATGCAGCTAAATATAATGTTCGTTAATAGCGACTAGTTATGAAGTTAATTAATAAAATGTTGATCTTTTGAAGATTTCCATTTAAATACTAAAAAACAAGAAAAACAGTATAATACATAACGTGTAAAATTAATTTTGAATCTATATTACATAAAATATTATCACAGTAAATTATCGAATCTATACTTTTCACAGTTAAATTAAAAAAAATGTTCTGCCAATACTATTATTCGGAAAATTTTCGCAGTAGATAAAACTGTGTTATAATCAAAGGTGGGCGTTAACTTGTTAAACTTGTTCAAGAGGTGAAAAATCACCAGCTGCCTTTAGGTGTCATCGACCATTATATTTACTTGGGCCATAAAATCACCCATGGCATGGAAGACCAAGAAGCAGAAGCCGAAAGACGTATCGCACAAGCATGGCCGGCCTTTGGCGCAAACAGCTCAATCCTCCGATAAAAAAATGATTTCTCAACATCTAAAACAAAAGTGATTAATAAGTGTGTTCTGCCAGTTTTCACGTATGGAACGGAGATAGCAACTCTCACAGAAAGTCCTGCTGAGAAAATCCGAGTTACACAGAGGGCGATGGAGCTACTGATGCTCGGAATAACGCTCATACATCATAAAAGGAATGAGTGAATCAGGCAGAAGACGAAAGTTAGAGATGTGGTAGAGGAGATTGAGTGCCAGAAGTGGAAATGGGCAGAGCGCTTTGCCATGATGGATTGCGGCCGAGGAGCGAAAAAGACTTTGGAGTGGAGATCCCACGCTAACACCGCCTTGAAAACTATTCGTTCTTCTAGGATGTCGACATGGATGGAAACGTAGGATATGTTGAGATGTCATTAAAAGACGTCCTTTAGCTAGCTCGTGTATTTCTCGACTAACTCATTTTACTTAAAAATACCATATTATTATTAAGTAGCAATTATGATTGTAACAGTTAATCACGGATATCGACAATAGTTAACACGCAGAAAAGGTAGAGCATCTCGGAGATGGGTGGATGGCATCAGACAACAGACGGGCATAAACTGTAAGAAAGTGGCAAGAAATGGACAGGCGTGGAAAGAAAGAAAGGAAAGAAAGAGCCCATGTCCAAAGCCGCTCACATCAAGGGCTGATATATATAGAGATTCATATTATTTTATTGTTATCTATCTTAGAGCTAAACAAATGCGTATTTATCTGTTCATTCTAAATTAGCTATCTCTACCTACCCACTTATTTAACTATGTATTCCAGCCCAAAAGCAGTATTAATTTTGGATGGTTAACTTTAACTAGCGTTAAATTTACGAAAATTTAACACTAACGATTATTGAAGTTAATTTTTTAATTAACGAACTACGATTAACGAAGTTAACTTTTGGATTAACTGTGGTTATAATCGATGCTCAGAAGTAAGTTTTAAGCATTTTTACAATTGAACTTGGCGTTTTCACATTCGATTGTGCATATTACATGAGTTTCTTTTACCATGAAAAATTTATCTCAGATAACTAACTCAAGGCACGTTTTTATTATCTACATACATAATTTATTATTATTGACAAGATAAAAGAAGTATTTTAATTCCCTGCTTATTTTGACTAAATAGTGTATGTAAAAAAATTATACAAACGAAATACGTTACAAAGTATGGTTGAGATACATTACATATTTTATAATTTCACATAAACAGCAACTATAAACATAAATATAGTAATAAGGTAGGTATATCAAAATCCACAACACGGTTAAGTTGAGGGAGCAGGTGTCCCAAACGCAAAGCTTTTTGTAACATTTTAGTCGTGAGTGGAAAAAGCATTTTGCGTGCAATGTTTATTACCTCTCACCAAATTTGTTTAGGAACTTAATTGTGTTTACTCGCAGATGTGATAAACAAAACACTGTACATTATTTTAAAATCAACCAAACAGTGAGGTAATTGTAAAGTGATTTGTAAATCTAATTACAAAGTGTTTTTGATCGTTATATCTACCATCTTAAACTTCTCAAATCTTTGATTCAAATCCAACTTTGCAACCTTAAATTTGCAAGGGGGGTAAACATGAAACTCTCAGAAAGAGTCGCATACTTACGCCACTTCAAGTTCTCGGCAGTGCTGGCCGCGGCACCTGCTGACTTGGAAGTCGCCGGTACATGGGAAACACAAAGTGTATGGGCACAAGTGGCGTCCCACACCAGCAATCTTCCAAGATTCCAAGAAATGAGCGTCAAACCATCCGCTCTCCTGCCATCGCTGCCATCGCATACTTACAGGCTCTAAGACCGCAGGAACGCCAGCGGCGAAAAGTGCCCGCCAAATGAAATCATTCAAGGCAGCATGTCGTGACATGCGGCCCGCACTACGTCAACAGGATACCCCGTGGTTACCTAGTACATCGACAAGATCACCACAGCGGCAACGGTGAAGAAGGTTTCCTGGCCCCCAGACGAAGGGATACTATGAGAGAAAGTGTGGTATTGTTAATTAGGATTCCTAAGTTTTTTGAAGGTAGAAGGAAGCAATCAGTGTCCTGACTCCTCAGAAACAGCCAAGAAGCGAGATGGATCTTTTTCGGTACTACAAGAATCTAAAATTTGGAAATGAACAATTTTGCATAGAAACTCATCCCAATGTTTCTGACAAAAGGTCGAGATAGGCAGGTTAGTACTCGGACAAACACTTAACCAAGCATTTCGAGCATCAGTCAAGCACGGCACGGCACGGCACGGCACCTCAACAGATCCTAAGGAAGGGCGAATAACAGATAGTTGTCACATTGTCATTATCATTTTGTTCCAAACATAAACTTTTAAGCCAAAAATGAGCAGTTCTTCCCAATCGCATTTGTCGTTTCGTATTAATATTCTTTATATATATACAAAACACATCAGCATTTCCAAATCCCTTAACTCACATAGGAATTAAGGGATTTGGAAACGCTGATTCGTCCACCACGTGGAATTCGCTTTATTAAGCATACTTCGTTTTTGAACGAACCAATATATTGCCAAAAAGGTGTGCAATTGTGAATGGAATTTGAGGGATTAGTCAAATTACCGGACTGCAATTGCTCTGGTAAGGAAGAGCGGCCTGAAGGAATATCGGCAGTGTCACACCGTTTGTGCACTGTGAATCTTCAAGACCCTGTTTGTACGAAAGAAACGAAGTTGGGAACACTGCTCACATCTTATTAAATTTTTCAGCGATGTGTCATTATTTATATGTGAGCTAGAGGAAGGTGAGGATGTGAGGGCCGGGAGTATATCAGGACATAATATTACGAAAAAAAATAAAAAAAAAACAAGAGCAGAAAATAAACTGAAAGCACTAAAGTAGTTTAAGCAACTATTCTTGTTGACGTTGCTATGGCAGAACTGTCACATCCGGCCGGATGCGATAAACCCAGCAATTAATATTTAATCTATTGAAATATAAATATTGACATTTCGTAATTAAGTTCCTGTGCGAAGCTGGGGCGGGTAGCTAGATTTTAATATAGACTCTGCAAAGGCGTCCAAAAACTTTTCTTATCATTCAGGCGGAAATCATTTTTAAAGATGCGGTTGAACTCTATCTCGGAGTTTTCTTGCTGTCGATTTAAATGATATTTTTTGAAGAGTCGACTTAAAAAGTATTACCAAAGTTTAAGTAATTATTTTGAAGTTTATTAAAGGCTTCTAAATTTCTCTTTACTTAGGCTTGTGTATTTAGGACGATATTGTGCAGAAAGTATTTTAATTATAAACTTCTACGGTTAAAAGCAAGTCAAAGCAAATCACGGACTCTATGGTTAAGACAGTCTAGTCTAACTACTAAGTAAACAATACCAAATATACCTATATATACCTTCCCTTTACTCAGTTTTGAAAACAAAGGTTTTTATTTTGTCTTTAGTTTTTATGTATTAATTTCTTACATGTTTTTTTATGTATTTCTTATACTCAATATTTCGATCTAACATATTATAAATTACATGTCTTCCTTTTGAGCTGGACAAAACATCAAGCCAATTAGATGTTTTTGATATGAAACATTTTATGCTGCGGGTCAGACCAGCTGTTGGCGTGGCGACGCGTCGCCACGCGCGTATACCTATAGCGTATACAGTGTTGTTATTCACTTCGGAACACGTTGCTTGTGTTTTTTAAATAAAGAGTAATTTTTTTCTTTAAAAAAAATCCGAATAATTTGTTATTGATCATGCCATATTTTTTTATTGTGCCAAATTTATTTCTTTTAATAAACCATCCTTTCATATATATTTTCTATACAAATAAGTTTCGATGTTTCAAATCTGCAAACATCCCGCAACGGCTCATTTTTTTTTAAATTTGTCTCACTCATTCTCTCCTAGGCCAATATGGAAGAAAACCTCTTGTATTCAATTAAACGACATTGCGATGCGAAGTACCTTTATTTTAGTATTTTTTAACGCTAAACTTTTTAATAGTTAAAATAACCCTGCCCTGGGAAGACCCGGTAAAAAAGTACAATCACAAACAATATTTCGTTCCGTCCTGTTTTAATCCCATTATGTAAATATCCATATGCTTATAAGCGCAAAAAAAGCTTGAACACAAAAAGGGCTCTAAAAAAAGAAAATAAGTGTCCACTACAAGTCCTGTTATCTGTTTGAAATAATTAGTGGTTATCGTCACAGTTTATCACGACGGCACAATTGTTAATAAATACAAAGGATGATTTCAAGCTTTCTGTTGCGCATACGCAGATACGATCGTATATGTACTTGTGTTGCCTAACGTGAGAATAATGTGGATCGATACACATTTCATTTTTTATATTCAGAATTATCAATACCTTTTTCTTTAAAATCATGGCGTCATTTTTGTGTGAATAATGTTCGCAAAGTATTACTTTTAAAATGTGTATATTAAAATACATAAATATCAAAAAGCCATAAAAGCTTAAAAACGAAAGAAATCGATAAATGAAAATCTAATATTAATTGATATTAAAACTAACTCATAAAGAAATAATAATATATTTGTGTTGGTTGTGAAGTTAATTTGTGATGTCATTTTGTACCCGACTACGTGTTATGATTTTAACAGCTTGTACTCGTATGTTCATCATTTTCATGTTCAATGAAATACAGCGTGTATAGAACGACACAAAGTCAAGGATTAAAAAAATTTTATAATACGTCATCATAATGGCTTCCAAATCGCCATCATAATGGATACCCAGTTTACTTTAAAATAATATATTAGAGTGGGGCAAAACCGTGACACAGAACAAATTTTTATCAAATTAAATTTTTTTATTCAAAATGAAAAATATAAAACTAATGTTTGATCAAATTACGGTCTTATTGTTAGTAACATATCAAATTAAACTTTGTTAGTATTAATGTATTATTATTATTTTCTTTTAATATTTGAAATACTTATATGAAAAGGGACGTCTAGGCGTCAGTTTTTTGTACATTAATTCTCTGTCTGGTATCCAACCGAGAATAGTTTTTACCAGCGGAACCATAATAGAAACTTAAAATTACGTTTTCTGTCCAATTTCCGATCGAAAACGAAATTGACATATTCTTTTAAGGTTCTTCTCATTTTCTTTACCTTTTTTAAGATTCTCTACATTTTAACTAATTATATATATACTATTAATAGTCGTAATAGTAACATAACATAACATATAACATAACTTCACGCTGTATCCCCAACGGGGTAGTCAGAGAGGACGGAACGCCAGGAGTCGCGGTCCTTACACACCTCTTTCGCTTCCTCAAATCTCATCATTCTCCTCACACATTTTCGCCTAGGTATGCGAGTGCTTTTGACATTTCCGTCTGCTAACACTCTGGCTATTTGATCTTCATAAGTCAGCCTTGGTCTTCCTTGGCTTCTTTTACCACTCACTTTCGCTCTGTATATTTTCTTCGTCAGTCTTTCATCACTCATTCTTTCCATGTGCCCGAACCATCTAAGCATTCCTTTCTTCATTTTTACAATAACACTGTTGTGCGACCCTGTCATACTGCGTATCTCATCATTGCTTATCCTGTCAGCAAGCGTGACACCGCACATATTTCTGAGAGACCGCCGTCGTAATAGTAATTATATATATACTAATAATAGTAGTAAAATAAGAGTTGTATATGGTACGGAGTGATGTGACTTCTCACTATGTCGATCGGTAGCGAGGGCAGCGCAAATACATACCAACGTAGTTTCTTCCCCAAAAAATATCAATAAATGTAGTACTATGAATAATGACGAAATTAGTTATCCTCATGGAGTGTTTTTATGTATACTAAGACGGCATACTGAAATTCAACTGGAGAAAGAAAATATTCGCATTATAAGATGAAAGATTATCCCCTTGAGTACTATGCATTTTAATTAAGATTGGGTTTCGCACTTGCTAACAGATTCAGTGACCTGTCATTCTCAGGATATAGACGACTGATAAATTGAAATAATCGATTAAAAGTGTCAACAACAGTCGTTGTTCATAATGCTACAGTTTTATTTTTTGGGGTATTTCATAAGAGCTAGCGACTCAAATGTAGAGGCAGATCACCTGCCACATGGTGGTCCGATATACGAAAAGACATACAAAGGCAGCATAAACCCAGGCACAGACAACCCGGAGCAGAACTCTCTGGCGAAAATGTATGAGAAGAATATATGTATGTGTGTACATATCTTCACGCCGTATCCCTAACGGCGTAGTCAGAGAGGATGGAGCGCCAAGCGTCGCGGTCCTTACATACTTCATTCGCTTCCTCAAATCTCATCATTATCCTCACATATTTTAGCCTAGGTATGCGAATGCTTTTGAAATTTCTATTGGATAACATTATCTATTTGATCTTCATAAGTCAGCCTTGGGCTTCCTTGGCTCTTTTACCATTCACTTTTGCTCTATAGATGAATAATAATAATTCTCTATAGAATGGGTAATAACCCGTAATAACCAATTTTCTTTTACTGCAAAACTCAAGACTAAATCGACTTTTTTTGCACCAAAAGTTGCTACCGAAAGCTCGGTCGGACATTAGCTGTGTCTGCTCCGAAAGAGAAATGGTATGAAATTATGCAAGTAATCTACAGTACAAACAAAAATGTTCCTTTTAAAGGGGACACATTGTGTACAAGCCGCGCAAAGCAACATCCCAACTTTGCCTACGGCAGACCAAATGCCTCGAAAGTCTGACTCAGCGGTATATCTTATGTACATAGAGAGTCAGCAGAAGCCTCGCACAATAGACGTGGGTGTCACCTTTGCCCGTTGCCGCACTAAATAATAATAATTGCGGTTAACTAACTACATATGTATTGGGATTTCTTCTGTGCAGTATTAGAAAATATGATGTGCAAAAAAATATGCCGTTTTTAAAAAATGTTATTTTTTAATTAGTTATTCATGGTATTAAATTAAAAAAAAAACTAAAACTCCGCAAAATTTGATTTTTTTAAAGTGATTTTAACTTAGACTTGTTGAGTGACAAATAACGATACCAAAATTTGTGTACATTGTGTCTATATACATAGTATTATTATATATTTATTATACTATATACATAGTATTATTATATTTGCGTGCGTAAATGCAATGGAGGGGCGTGCAATTTTATTTCAGACGAACTCGAATTTTATTTTATGAATTTAATTATTTTGGCGTAAGTACGTACTCCCCTAACTGCTTACACTGTTATAAATATCTATTGTATAAAAATGAATATTGTCTTTGTAACTTATGGCACTTGTCATTCATTAAAAGCTTACCAAAAAAACATGTAGCTGGAGAACGTATCACGAGTTTACTCAAGACGGTAGTCACAACATAGGAGCCACAAGCAAGCCTATGTTTACGTAAGTTGTATTTAAAATATTGAGGTGGTTTTACAAGAGCCAGTAAAACTTTGGGACAAGAGGCATAATACCTTAGTCCTTAAGGATGCTTTCTTTGTTCTGTAAATATCTATGGGTGTCAGTCTTCGATCACAAATAAAAAACTAGATGCACAATTCTTTGTAAAATCTAAACAAATTATTGTCCGAATTGACATATACATTTCTAATATCGTATAGTATTATCCGATATATTATGCTAATTTAAAGTAGACCTTACTGTCAAAGCATAAGGTTGTAAAAGCTGATAAAAGATCCTTGCATGACATAGAAACGAAGTTTGTAAAAAGTATATTTAAAATGCAATCTTACGTTTCGGGCCTAAAGTACAATTCACATAATCTATATGCGTCATTTTGATTTGTTACGTGAAAGTAACAAGAATGAGACATATATTGTCAGGCCGTTTTTGAAAAATATGATTTACGAATTTAATAAAAAGAGCTATGTAACAATATTATTATAACGAAATAATGAACACGTAAATCAAATTATTTCATTTATTTACCGAAAATAAGAATCGTTGTCTTTTTTAGCGTTCTAAATGTATCGTTTTTACAATTTTTAAAGGACCACTTTGTCATGTTTGCTGTTAGCGTTTTTGAATACCACTAAAACAAAAGTGCACTCAAATACTCGTTTGAGTGCACATTTGGTTCGGACATTTTTGGAGCGTTAATTGTGTATCTTGTTTTTATATATGATCGAAGGTGTCAGTCTACTCACATGTTTGCTTGTTTGTCTTCCCGTGTATAAAACAACTTCGGTTTTACTAAATTCATTGTGGAACCTTGTTCAGTATTGTTAATATTAACAATTTTGAAACAAACAATAGAACTAAGTCTGCTTGTTATAAATATTTTTGAGAAAATAGTTGATTGTCGATGTTATAAAAAGAGATTATATTTATCCAAAATAAATATTTTTAATATTTGACTGTTTGTCTCCTTGTCTGTTTTTTCAGGTATTACTTAAACACTGGAAAATTGATTTAATAGTGGAAGCATTTTTTTAAAGATTCTCTTAAATAATAGGATAAAATTTAAACTATGAAAGATATATATTTCAATAACTGAATTTTTATAATATCTGCTACAGGTTTTAATATGATTAACCTGTTGGTGTAGTGTTAGTGTGTCTACCTTCTAGGAAACGAACTTTTCCAATTGGTCTTGTACTTTGAATGTTACTAGACACTCTCCTGATTCATTGTACTCTAAATAGCAATTTTTTATTTCTATATAATCTATTTTGCCGATAGTACACAGTACAGTATAGTGTGCAATCGCTCTCGGGAGCCGTTTTGGGTAATATAGTTTGTTTGTCCGCTCTGTAGCTGTGACGTCACCTCGTGCAAGACTGGCCTTATTGCGCTAACTGTAAATTAAACGTCCAATCTTTGTAAACAGATGCATAACATTTGAAGTTAAAAATTAGAGGTAATAGCTTTGTAACTTATATTGTCTTTGTAACTTTAAGCAATGACACATTTCTAAGCGGCAACTTTGAGGAAGTCTATTATTTAAGATAAAGTTTAGTTTTAAGTTTGTAAATATTAACGTTAAGATACGTGTGCACTGATTTATGTCAATAAAAACTACTAAAAAGGCTAGCTACTACTAAAAAGGTACTACTAAAAAGATAGCTCACAAATGCGTAATACCTATGTTGATTTGAGGCACTGAGATATTAGTATTTGTTTGACTTCTATGTACAATGTATTTCAGAAATATATATCCTCACACTATGAGGTTGGAGCGCCAAGTAACTACATACTACTTTCGTCTCCTGAAATCTCATTATTCTCCTTACACACTTTCGCTTAGGCATGCAAGGGTTTTTGACATTTCCGTAAGCCGTCACCTGTTTTTGATCATCATAAGTCAACAAGATAGACAACATTACAACACATCAACGATAATGCACAACATATTTTTAATACTCGCCCTGCATGAAACAAACTTACTTTATACTCCACAAAAACACAGTAGGTACTCATATACAAATTATTTATAGAACCTAAAATATTAAATACCTTCAATGTCGTGTAAAGACATAAAAAAAATCTTAATGAAATATAAACGCTGTGAGAATATGGCCCTATTCGGGTAAAATGCACGATAAATTATTGAAAAAACGCAAAGTGCACAGCAAAAATCGCGCCATTACCGTGATATTTAATAAACAGGTGCGCAGCGTCGCGGTTTGAGGTGTGATCTGCACAATCCGCACGCTTATTACCTCACTTGCAGTCAGCATGCGATAGCCGAAAATCGCGCGATATCTGCTGTCAAAACGAGTATTTGTATTATGTAATTTGTATAGTGGCGCTGTATCTACCGCGAAAAGTGCATTTTAATGCCATGGCGCAATAGACACGCAATTGTCATACATCATACCAATTTTTTATTACAATTAGTCACCGGTAGCGTAATGATCGCGTGGCTGTCGCTGTCTGCAAATTTTTAGGTAATAGCCCGCCGTTTACAAAATCGTAGTTATGATTAATTAATAATGCGTAAAATAAATTATAAAAACATTATAGATCTAATTACAGATAAATAAAGATCCAATTATAGCTCACTTGACTACTTTAAAGTTAAGGCTCATAATTATGTTATGGCTAGCTATAAAAATATATGTTATGTGCTTATTGCCTACCATGGGCTCGCTGTCCTCACGAATTTCTTTATTCTACGATGCTCTTTTGCACGATCGCACTTTTATCTTATTATTACAATTTAATAATGAAATGTATTTAACAGCACTTTATAATCTATAGAAATAACAATAAAAATGCTATTTATTGCTATAAAAAATATAATTTTAAAATATTAGCACATTATGAAATGTATACCAACTTGGAAAAAATATAATAACGCGATGTGATAATTGCAACCAATAATTAAATTTAAACGATATAAAATAATAATTTGTACTATTAAAATACAATTTCGTATATAATTTGTTCCAACATAATTTCTGCTGTCATCCTAACCATGACTTTTGCCCGTGGTTTACATTTGAAATTAAAAAAAGTTTAAACTATCAATTTTAAAGTTTGTACTAGTTCATGATTATAAATAATACATTTATTGTAGAAACTATGAAATCGCATATATTAAAAGTCAGAAATAGTAAATGTATAGCAGAAACTGTAATTTTAAATATTTAAATTAGTTGTAGTTTGAATTATTAATGTTTTTGTTCATTTATATATTTCCTTTTAATAATATATTGCAGACCAAAAATTTTAATTCTCTTTAAGATACCCCTTCAAACCGAAAAACAATTTTCGAAATCGGTCCACAATTAATGAAGTTATCGGTGATCACACATAAAAAAAATTTTCATACAGACACGAACAGAGAACTACCTCCATTTATCAGTCAGTTAATAAATAAAAACTTACAAAGTAGGTACATTATCTGTTGGTAGCAATGGTATAATATTTCTTGGACGTATTAAAATATTAGACAAAATGCTATATATTACATAATACACATTGAAACCATAATAAATACAGATAAGGATTCCCAATATCAAATTTAAAGCGATTGACAAAGAATAAAGTGATTAAACAAGAAGTGCCCTTATAGAGACAATCGTAATAGATCGTATCACTAGATCGTGTCCGATATCAACAGCGATCGTGCGACGCGATAATATCGAACGTGCAAGTAGTAAGTTGAATTTGTTACTTAACTATTAGCCACTTGATAAAATTTAGTTTAAAAAAAAAATATAGACATATACATTAATTTCATGATTTTAAACTAAGCAGTACTGTAACTGAAGCCAAATCAGGAAAAGTTTTCTAAATGGTTTTGGCAGGTAATCAAATCGGTATACATAATTGAATGCCAGTTTTAGCAGATTTGCCTACGGAACCCTAAAAAATAATCCTAATAACAAGAATGGATCTCAAGTCATCTTGTTCAGTACCTTGTATTCTTAATAATTGTATCGCAGAAGTCATTCGTTTTTTACATACGAGGTAGGCAATAAATTACATTATTACGTATAACAACACAAACCTACAGAAAATGTGTAATAAAAACCAAAACAAACTCAGTATATATTTTATTACGAGCTAATGTAACTTAGTACTTCCTCGGGAGAATTCTGTAAACATTGTGTTCAAAATATTGCAATTTACTTCTATTTGTGAACTTGGCCTTTGTCAGTTCTTGAGATGGCGCTCGTACATACGCTTGAGTTAAGAACATAAAATACGATTTCGTTTTGCCATGCGCAGTGAACGATTTCAGTAAGCTATTATAATTAAATTGTTTGTAAATGTTTCCTATTACAAAGATATAGGAACTGAACAGATATGGCAATGGCTAGTTCATAAATTGCCTGTTCAGTTGAAGTGAAATAATGTGAGTTAAGTAACTTAGAGTAAAAAAGAGGGTCGATTCTTTAACAAATGAACGTCAATCCATTTGTCCTTTAAGCCAAGGATCCGTTCGACATCGTTTATTTCTAAATTTGGAGTTGCCATGTTATTAGGTACTCTCCCAGATCATCTAAAAAAAAATGGTACCCATATTACAAGTTTAAAGCTTCGAGGTCACAAAATTTGTTAGTCTGTAGCTTATTATTTTTATTCATTTGATTTTGTGTATAACATGTAACAGTCAATGATGCTTGTAATGTTAATGCAAAGCGTATTCAGCAATACAAAGCAGCTATCGATGGTGGTGTGATAAGAAAAATTCATGTTTCTGAGTTAACCATTAGCTTAGCTCCTTCAAAACGTAATAGATTTACATAGCGAAGACTGTTATATCTCCCTCTTATCAAAATCGACATTTATGTATGACTGTACCTAGCAATAGAGTGCGCATAGTGTGAGAAAAATCGAGGTCCTTCAGAAACAAATCGAGAAGTAAAACGGTTGATAAATATACAATATTTGCACGTTGTATCCCTAACGGGGTAGTCAAAGAGGGTGGAACGCAACGCTTTGCGGTCCTTACATACTTCTTTCGCTTTCTCAAATCTTCCCAAAAAAACAATTTCTTTCAAAAAGATGAAATAAAAAGTAATGATAGATCGCTACAGTACTTGATTACGTATTACGATTGTAAATAATGAATAAATAATTATAATAAAATTAAGACCAGTACAATTGTATGGTTTCAATACGTATCAAAAGATTGGCGCTGAGAACAAAAAATAAAAATTCCCAAAAACAGAAGTGTTAAATCCAAACACATTGTAAATCATTATTCCAGCCACCCTATACAAATGTCCCAACATACGTACGGACATATAAACATGTGTATAGTAAAGAATTCCTATTATACCGCTCGGAATGCATCTGGTTGATTTTGAATGGCCGCTTATTATGCACCCATTTACACCCGAGAGGCGTCTACACGGACATAGAACCAACTATAAGGCATATCAAAGTAATTGCAAATATCCACATAGTTTTAATCATTTTCAAAATTAAATACCACGCAATATATCTGTTTGTTCCTATTACAATTTTTTGAAGTAATATATTGCAGTTTCAATAGTTTATTCATTGTTTTTATTATTCTCACTTATTGCTCAATAATCTTAATTATAGATTTCAAGCATGCTGCGTCAAGTTATGTACAAGTACAATTTTATTTGTGCTAATGCCTCTTCCAGGTACTCTATATTACTTGAAAAGATACGAAAACAGTAGCCTAAAGGCGTACGATACGCATCTCGTTGGCGCGGTAACAAGGACCATGTTCCTGTCAATCGGGCTAATGTTCGAGGCCTGTACAATTGGTTAAATATATGGATAATCTTAATGCAAGGGTAGTTTATATATGCCTCCATACAACAAGGAAGGCGTAGGTGATGGGATCGATAATGCTGATACAAGTTTCGTTGTAACTGCACTGACTTTTGCAAGTGAATATGTCGACTAGGAATTCGGAGAACATAATGCATATTATGCTACCGTTTAAAACCGTACTGTTTAAAAATATACATGTACTTGCACCATGATGTACTTCCGAAATTTAATGTTATTACTTGCCATCTATAAAGTTCATAACTTTACTAGATGCATCACCTGCCTCTCCACTCTTTAATCTTTGTTTCTGTTATTTTAATCGTTATAATTACTTGTCAACCGTTAACCAAAAAACTAAAAAATGAACTTGAAATCTCGTTGAAATCTACTGTATAACGATACATGCTAATTGGAAATCGTTCAATAAAGTAAAAAAAAAATTGTCTAGCGATATAAATTAGTCTTCAACTATACTTCATGTAAAACTAATCACAGGAATGTCAAAAACAGCATCTCATAAATAAGCATTTGCGATAATTTAATGTACAATAACATCTTTTTTGCTTAATTCATTTAATTTACAAAAGTTTTACTAAACTCGCGGATTAATTTCGGACTAACACACGGACATTGTTGATTAGACTAAACTTAAAATGTTGAAATATTAACAAAACTGTTTTGTGTAATAAACAAATTTGTTAAGTAATATTAACTAAAGTAAATGATGCACACAATCAACATACTCTTAAACTAATAAAATAATATCGAAGTTACACGTTCTAACATACGTGTAACTTCGATATTTTTTATTTTGTAAATTGAACATTCGTGATATTGTAAAAATAGTCAATACTTTAATGAACTTTGATTGTTTTATTAAACAGCAGATTAACCCTCGGAATTCAACTAAAGTATTTTTTCAGTGCGACTAGAGAAGCACCTTTGGGATTGCGGCCGATCAGAGCGGGGGCTTCAGTCGTTACTACCATTCGTCTATTTGTTCTATTTGTTTTAGGGAGACAATCGTTCAAGGGAGCAGACAGACAAACAAACAATAAAGAATAGTCTGAATTCTATAGCTTTTAGAATAGATTCCAAAAAGTTTTTTCTTAGATTCCCGTAATGTATGTATACATTGGGGATAATGTACATTTGTCCGTGATATAGTTTCATTATGCACTAGGTATTACCCTCAACTTCATCTTTTTACCCCCTAAGGTCGATTTTTTGAAATACACAAATTAAGTGTTAAATATTTGATAGGTTCTATAAACCAAGTTTGGATTATTAATCGAACTTTTGAAACTTTTACATGCTAACTTTGACATCTCTTTCCGCCCCATTTTTTTGTTTACTATTTTAACGTCTTCTCAACCTCTCAGGAGTAAAATCCTTAAAATTCTTAATATTTTCCTACATTATGTACGTACGCCTGTGTGTGCAAAATTTCAAGATTTTTAAACCCAGCGGTCATAGCTATGCTTTGATATGTCACTGACGTATTATATGTGATAATGTAATGTAATGTAAGAACATAAGAATTCTCTACATATACATATGTACAATTATAAGTCCTACACGCTACAGAGTAAAGAAATATACACAGAAAAAAATTACCGTAGTAGATAATAATACCCAATATGTAAAACATATAATGTGTTTAGTATATGAGGAAGTTAATGAATTGTTTTTATCCAACTGTAGTTTTAATTATTCGCACAGACTTTACATGGCATGGTATTCATAGCATAATACGGTATGACATGATAGTCAATCAGTTTCTTCATCTCTAAAATGAGGAGAAAAAAAGATAGAGAATGAAATAAATTTATATAATATCTCATTATTAATATCCAGAATAGTATCCATATTTTACATAGCTAACTAATACTTCTTGTGCCTACCCATCTGTTGAGAGAAAACCAGGTTCAAGATACCGATCTAAATAACAAGTCCAGGGCTGTCACTACTAAGCATATATATTAAACCATGTACAGGATAACTCGAGCGTCGTCAACAAATATATTTAAAACACAAAATGATTTTCTCGAGCCATTTGTGTATGAATTTTTATATTCTAATTCAACACAACCGACAAATATTGCTGATAAATTGGAATTACTTTACTATGTATAATATTTATCATTTTATGAGTTTGGTTGACAGATATCTCCGATTGAAATGTCAGCTTTGTAGATCATATTGTATCTTCCACAAAACAATAACTATACTTACAGTTAATTTGAATAGAAAAAAATACATAATTTATTTTTTATAGGTAAAATATGAAATCTATGTAGCTCATCTCTAAGACTATCCCTCTATCTTATTACATCCCTATCTGAGACTCGTATCCCAAAGACTATAAACGAACACATATATCTCGATGTGAGCTGTCGCTGTGGCGTGTTGACGCACGTCCATTGTAGGTTCAGAATTCGAATCCCAACAGAACTCGATAACGCTGACGTGACAGCTGAATTTTAAACACGTAGGTGGCTCAGTGGTGCCAATTACTTGCAAATCGTCGTATCATTTTCTTTTTCAGAACATTTCTATAGATACGAAGTTTGTATTTACGAGCACATTATACTAGTAATGTGTTCCAAGTTTTATTTGATATAATTTTGTTCGAACTAATGAATATAAATATTGAAATCAATGTTATTAATGTCTTTTATTCACTTATTTTAGGGTAGACTTTACACGCCGCGGCAGAGTGCAAACGCGCACCCGTTGAGCCGGCACTTTTGCCCCGAGGAGGAACACCGTCAGGTTTTAGTGGGTAGACTCGGCCTAGCACCCTAATGTCGAGGAGTCCCACATACCCCCTTGCCACCCCCCTAGGCGGGACAGGATGCGTAACGTATTTCCTGACGTAAAAAAAAAAAAATTAAATAAAAAAAAGGGTAGACTTTGTACGACAGACAGAACACTATGCCGTCTTGAATACGCTTGAATGTAAGGTCACGTTTAGTGGAAATATAAACCAATACAGTATTTTTAAACAGAACATACAACAGAGCTGTATCTCTAATAGGGTAGTCAGACGATGGATCACCAAGCATCGCGATTCTTACATCTTTAGCCTCTTCAAATCTCATCATTCTCCTCACACGCTGTTGTCTAAGTATGCGAGTGTTTTTGACATTTCAGTCAGCGAAAACTCGGCTATTTGATCTTCGTAAGTCAACCTCAGTCTTCCTTGGCTTCTGTAACCGTTCATTTTTGTTCAGTAGATTTTCTGCGGCAGTCTTTTTAATCACTCATTATTTCTATGTGTCTAAACAATTCTTTCTTCATTTTTACAATAACACTGTCGTGAAACCTTGTCATGCTGCGTATTCCTTCATTGCTTATTTTGTCCGCAAAGGTGACATCTCACATATGTAAATTATTCTTAATGTTAATTTATTAACATTGCTATACATGTATACACTTATTTTCATGCGCATGCGTTTTACATTTGGGTATAACCAAACGTCAAAGCGATATAAAATCACAATTCTAGCATTAATCATTTGGGCATACAGATGACAAATCTCAACCACACAACAACAGTTCGTTAGTAAACTCTATTATACTGGTGCCTTATAACAAGAATCCATATAACCATTGGTTTATTAAGTACACAAAATTTATCAAAACACTGTAACATAAAGTGAATTTATAGATATAGAAACAAACAGAAATCACTCAATAATAATTCAAGGGAAAATGTGAATCTGAAGGCACGCAATATCGCAACAATAGCAGCTGGGAATCAAACCCCAGTACCGATTAGAGCACAATAAGATGTCGTAATTTCTAAGTCGCAATGTTAATAACATAATAACAAGTCGAAGCCTATTTTGGATCGAAGTCTTAGCGAAACGGGAGCACGCAGAACTATGCAAAAGTATCATATACCAATATCTTCAATTTTGATTTTATAAAATAAAATGTATAAATTATAATTAAAAGGAATAAGAACGAATAAATTGTTCTTCATTACTTCTTTATTTTGTTTGTTTTTATTGTTCTTTATTAATTCTTCGCATTAATTTTAAGAATGAGAACTATTACATTTTAATATATAAAAATCAGTGTTTGTTTGTTTGTTCGTATTTTATGGGCTGCTATACCGTTCATTTGATTGCAATGAAATTTGGTATAGAGATAGCTTGAATCCTGACGAAAGACATAGCAAAATAGCAATTTTAAAAATAAAAATGCAGGACAGTCGCGCGCATTAGCTAGTTATAGAATAAAAAGTAATAAATTGTTCTTATTCTTTTTACTTTTAATTAAAAATAAAACGATCAGTGTGTAGTTCGGCGTTGGGGAGCGCCGCCCAACACGCTGTGCACCTCGAAGCGGGAAGCGGAGGGAGCAGATGCCAAAGAAGACCAAAACTGACTTCCGGAGATCAAATAGCAAAAGTCTTAGCTGATGGAAATGTCAAATGCACTGGCATATCTAGGCGAAAATGTGAGGAGAACGATGAGATTTAAGGAGGCGAAGGAAGTATCTAAGGACCGCGACGCTTGGCGCTCTGTCCTCTCTGATTAGCTGACTATCTCTTTAATAATATAGCTTGAAGGTATATATGTATTTGTAACAAGAACTTTATTTGCTGGTTTGGGAAAAACAGAAAAATTTCGATTTTTCCAGTTGCACAGTTTTCCTCGCAGATCGCGAAGTCGGCTCATAGATAGGACTTATTACAGGGAACATGTACAAGCCATGGGCTAGCTAAATAGTTACTTCGTAGAAGAGCTATCAAGTTATGATTTTAGCATCTTGATGAACTATCCACCCCGAACGGAAAATGGCGTGAAATCATGTATGTGTAAATGATAGTCTCTGTACGAATTTTAGTAATAATACATAATTGTCTTCACATTGTAGGTAATCCTAACAGGGTAGACAGAGAGTACGGAGTGCTAAGCATCGTGGTCCTTAAATACTTTCCTTTGCCTCTTCAAAATTATTCATTCTTATTACACACTTTCGTCGAGGTATGTGGGTGCCTTTGATATTTTCGTCAGCTAACGCTCTGGTTATTTGATCTTCGTAAGTCAGCCATGATCTTTAGCTTCTGCTACCACTCACCTTCGTCTGTAGATTTATAGATTTTCTGTCACTGATTCTTACTGTATCCAAACCATCCGAGCATTCCTTCTTTCATTTTTACAACAACAGTCATTGAAATCTGCCATATTGCGAATATTTTCTGTGTTTTCTCCGCGAGGGTGACACCGCACATCATTTAGAGATAACATATTATCGATTTATAGACATTATGTACGAAAGACGTAATAGTATCGAAAGTATCCACAGAGCCAATGACTTTAAATTCGATAATTTAACTCGCTATTTTTATTAGTTCATTATTTTAAATTATATTCCAATTACGGTATTCAAACATGTTCTATTTCGGGTTAGAAGCTTTACATGTCATGAAATCTAATCAGCCTATTGGGGGTCATGCGATGTGCAAGCAGTTATGGAGACAAAAATATTCTAAAACGTTGTTTCAACTTCGAGCATTATTAAAAAAAAATGATATTATGAATAGTTTTTTTAAAGCATGCAATATACAAAGAATATATGAGTGTAAATGGCGATAAAAATTACCGTTGTGTTTATTTTTGGGATAATCACATTATATTTGGTTAGACGCGAATTGCGGCCGAGTGAAAAAATCTTTTGTCCATGACACGAGCCCACGGGACCGATTAATTAATGGAAAACAATACGTGTTATTTCCACTTTGTATATAAATTCTGATTTGTTCCAGCGCTTAGCTTATTTTTAATTGAATTTCTCAACGACCGTTGAAATGCCTGATGAAGCGAGGCTCTTAATTTGAAATTCGATTGATAATATTTTACACAGAGTTTTTCTCCATGTTAAACGCTTGTGTATAATGCTTATATACACATTTACATACAAAAAATCTATTTTTACATGCATACAGGGGTACAATGTCGTAATGCAAATCTTTCAAGTTAAGCTACGCACCACGCCTTTACCTTGTGGATGGGTAGTGACGTACACATGTCGAGCAGTTCTATCCTTTTGGAAGATTATGTGACACTATATGTTGCGAGATTTCACAACTAATAAAATGTAGTTTTGAGGGTCTAATGACGACCGGGATGAAATTGAGTGGATTTGAAGCACTATTGAAGAGAGAAACTTTGAATTTGATGTCAAATTGTTAGTTCTAATACCAATGTGTAAAAATAAAGTTAAGAATTAAAGTGAAGTGGGAATTGCGGGATTCGTCCGATATAAAAGTGCATTCCATAGTTATCCAACACCACAACTTTACGCGAAATATATTGTATTTTATCCAATAGGTCACACAATTGTCACAATTCTGCGTCTGTAACAGACGAAATTCTCAGAATAGAACTAAAATCTAAAACTATTTAAAATAATAATAAGTACAAGTATTAAAGAAAAGCAAATTGGCAAATCGGGTAATCCTCTATCGCACGGAACAACTTGACCAATTCTTTTATTACATCCATAATATTAAATTTATTGTTAAGTAATATATATTAAAATCTTGACTTGCACCGTTTTGCAAGACGGTTCCAGCAACAAGGCACACGGAAGTCCTCAGACGGTCGCACAATGGTCGGCAAGATGAAAGGAGTACTTAATATGCATGACGTAATCGGCACTAATGGCAGCCCGAACGCACCCGAGCACACCCGAGCCAGTACGGGCTCCAACTATTGTTATAGGATTTATTTATTGATTCGAGCTAAGCGTGGCTATGGGCACTTGCATCCCTTGAGACTGCAATATTTCATGTACTTTTTGGATGACATATCTGTCTCTACTAATCTAAATTATGCATGTAACTTTACAGTTAAATGTTTTCGGAGTTATTCATTTTTAGGATTCGTTACCTCAAAAGTATTGCAGACAAATATAGCAGGTTGTCGTAGAAACTTCAAATTCGACACTTTGCAATTAGGTCTTATTAATCTACATCTTTTGCACTCTGCCATAAAGCAAAAGCCAGGGCCAATAGATCTATGTGGGCTTCACATAAATAAGATTGATATAGATGCCAGATATAATATCCATCCAGTTGGTATCCACGTGAATACTACTTAACCTCATTAATCGTATCAATACCGGAGCACTACTAGGCACTGGGGTGTGAACACTTCTCAATTGTCAAGTAATAGCAGATAAATTGCATACATAATGGTCTCCCGCTTACTCCATGGTACACACGCATATACATAAGCAGGTTGCGGGTGATAGACCGTTGTGTGTGATCCGTTCAGATCACTACCGTCAATTTACTCGCTAACTTTCCGCTAAACAGTAATGCTTTCATTGTCGTTTTCAGTATGGAGAGTAAGACAGTCAGTGAAATTTTTGGCACAAGTGCAGTACAGTATCTTAGTTCTCAGGTTTGCTAACTAATTGGCAATGAGCCTCAGTCCACTGACATTTAGATTTGTTTGATTTTTTGTTTGTTGATTTGAGTTTGTTTGTTTGAGATTAGGTTGTTTGTACATTTATCTTCTTCGTAGCATAAAAAAGCAAAATATATATATTTATACAACCATATAGATGTTCATACTCGTATGACTGTTCTGTAACGACACTGGCAAAATAGTGGCAACCATGATTTTCCAAATTAAGAAGCCAATGGTTGCTGTTCAAAGTATGGTCAGAGACATACCCACACTAGACATCTTATTGGGATATATTATACACCTTAGGGATACAGCGTGAAGATATGTATGTATGTATTATACACCTTATATAATTATATAAGGTGTATAATACATACACATAATATAATTATATATGTCCCTGTATGTTTGTAAACATCGTCAGTTTATAATCTACCTCGCGAAATTGTAAATTGTTGATAAATTGTAAACTGTATCATTCTGCTTACAATATAAAGTATTAATTTTCGATAGTTTATAATCTATCCATGTCAAACCGTTAAATTGTGAACGAACCTGCACTTACAGCAGGGTTCACAATCAGTCCGATTTTATAACCCGAAAAATTGTGAACAGTCTCTGATTGGTCGATCTGGGCGGTAGCTCGTTATAACTTAGGTTATATTCGGCAACTAACAGTTATTTATCACTGAAACTTCACTTGTTTAGTAAAACAAAGGTTTAATTTTACTATTAAATGAAACAATATTATGATTTTTAGCTATTTTCAACACGAAACCTATTAAAAATCACATAAATATCTGTTTGTTCATGTTTGATGACAGCCGAAGATGGCACCACGGGGCATATGACGTTCAACCAATCAGCGCGCAAGGTGTGTTCCGTCGCATGTAAGTATGATACTAGTTCACAAATTGACAATTTGAAATGGATAAAATTTAAACTATCGAAAATGAATACGTTATATTTGTTTGACTGGCCCGTTGGCGCAGTGGTATATGCATCTGCTTTCCAATCTAGGATCCCGGGTTCGATGCCCGGTCAGGTCAATTTAGGAAACAAACTTTTCTAAATTAGCTTGGAGTCTGGGTGTTACTGGGAACTCCCCCAAAGTTTGTTGTGTGGTACCCATAGTACAAGCTTACAGCTTAGTTTGGGGTCACACAATCTGTGTAATTGTCTGGATTATTATTATTATTATAATTATAATGTAAGGTGGTTTTAAGAACGGTAGAGGTTGTAAAGATCAAATTTTCTCGCTTCGCGTTATCGTGGGGAACTTTCTGGCTATAGGTCAGAAAGTTTTCTGCGCTTTCGTGGATCTAGAAAAAGTATTCGATAGAATAGTGCGACAGAAATTGTGGAGTCTTCTGCCTGAGTATGGCGTGGAGAGCTCCTTGCTACGGGCTGTGAGGTCATTATATAGCGGCCACAGAGCCTGTGTAAGGATAGAGGGTATCACGTCGCCCTGGTTTGATGTCTGTTCAGGCGTCAGACAGGGCTGCGTGATGTCTGCCTGGCTGTTCGTGCTGTATTTGGACAGTTGCCTCCAGAAAATGAAAGGTAGTATAAGCGGTATGTTATGTGTTGACACAGTGGTAAACTGCCTATTGTCACTGACGATGTTGTGCTTATAGCACCATCAGAAGCCGAGTTGCAGGCACTAGTCACGTGCATGAAAGAAGAATGTGAAGTAAAAGGATTGAATATGAATGTGAACAAAACTAAGGTTCTGGTGTTTGAAAGGGAAGAGGTACAAACGAAATGTGATATTTGGGTAAATGGAAAATGTCTAGAACAAGTGAATGAAATTGTGTATCTGGGGAGTGCGTTTTCGAGGGATGGAAGATGTGACTTGGATGTGGAGAGACGGGTAGCAGCTGGCAATAAAGTGAATGGTGCTCTGTCCGCATTAGCAGATAGTGTGAATATATCTAACACTGCCAAAATGGCGATCCACAATGCGGTGTTGGTGCCAACTTTATTGTACAGTAGTGAGGCCTGGATATGCCCGAAATCGAGTGAAAGTATGATAAATGCAGTAGAAATGCGATCTCTTAGAAAGATGTGCGGTGTCACCCTTGCGGACAGGATAAGCAATGAGGAGATACGCAGTATTATAGGGTCGCACGACAGTGTTATTGTAAAAATGAAGAAAGGAATGCTTAGATGGTTCGGGCACATAGAAAGAATGAGTGATGAAAGACTGACGAAGAAAATATACAGAGCGAAAGTGAGTGGTAAAAGAAGGCAAGGAAGACCAAGGCTGACTTATTTAAAAGAACATTTTCTTTACGAAACCTAAGTAGTACTTAACTTAATAAGACATAAGTAGATTTAAGTAGACTTATGAAGATCAAATAGCCAGAGTGTTAACAGAAGGAAATGTCAAAAGCTCTCGCATACCTAGGCGAATATGTGTGAGGAGAATGATGAGAATTGAGGAAGCGAAAGAAGTATGTAAGAACCGCGACGCTTGGCGCTCCGTCCTCTCTGACTACCCCGTTATGGATACAGCGTGAGGATATGTATGTATGTATAATGTAAGCAGTATGGTATATAGTTCACAATTTACCGACAGTTTAAAATATCGCAAGATAGATTATATACTAATAATGGTGTTCACAATCATATGTACGATGACATATATACACTACAGGACAATACATAGAACATAGAAAAGTTCAGAATACAATATTATATTTCATTACGTAACAAAAATACATTACCTATGGTCTACGGCGAATTTAGTTTTTATCGGTACAAGAGACGTTCACGTTCCCCAGAGATTTAAATAACAAAAAAACCAATAGTAATTCTGAAGCTCTCTACGATATTGCGAAAGAGGGCAAACATTTAAGGCGATTTAGAAGCTTCCATTTAGTTAAAGAGGCTTTTTGTCAGTCGACGAACTTTACTAAATGAAAATGTTGGGACGGATGAAAAAATGACGTTTTTACTAACAAAATTGGATTCCTATCTTTATTTATCGTTGTAGCTGTTTATACTGTTTACTGATATTTAAAGTTGATAGCAGATGGGCTCTAAATTATGTTATTCTACACCCCGAATATAAGAGAAGTGTTACAAGTGTATTTGTTGTCTGCTTGTTTGTAGTGCACCTATGTAATGTATAAACCATTTAGAGGCCGACTTATTTGGGTTGTTTCGCTATTTGAGTCACTTCATTGTCTTTATTCTGTATATGAGTCTATCAACTACTTTTTGTCTCACTGCTGTCCCGAATTTCAAAAAATACAGTTACACATTAATTTCATACATAAATATTGTATTTATCATTAAATAATAATAATATACTCCAATCAATTACACAAATTATGTGACCCCAAACTCGTACTATGGGTGCCAACAACGACCTGGGGGAGCTTCCAGTTTCCGTTTCTCAAATCGACCTGACCGGGGATCGAACCCAACCCGGGGCCCCGGCTTAGAAGAAGATGCTCTACTACCGAGCCAACGAGCTAGTCAATCAAGATATCTATCCCATCAACATAATACAGTAACTTTTAGCAATATTTCGATATTTTTTCCCTACTTTAATGGTTGTCCAAGAGACAAAGCATTCCGATTGTCCAAAGGACAATTATTTTAGTGTTCATTGAGGTTTTTTTCGCTTTTATAATAATTCCTGTTCAAAAAGTACGTTACTCAGTACGGTTTTATACATAAATGAAATACTATTTATCCTTTTCAGTAGTTGAAACAATAAATTTAAAAAAATATTAAGCTAATCGACCAATACAAGAAATAGTTGATCTCAATCAGCCGCAAACGATTACTATTGTAGACAAGGATAACACTGGGATAAGCCGCGCAGTTGTTTCAACTCCGTTCACTGTGCCGGATATGTCGACTCATTTATTCTAATTGTATTGGCGCATAACACGCTTCAACGCATAATACTCTGCCTGCGCTTGAAGCCAGCGGGCGCCGCATGTGGGTGTAGCGCGCTTTGCGACTCACTTGACGCGTAATATTACGTAATGCTACGGTATAGCGTAATTTTGAGTTAACTGAAGCGCTGGCGCAGTGAATGTGGCGGAGTTACTCAGATGGCGCAATGAATTTTAGTGAGTTACCCATGCCTATACCATTGCGAATAAATACAGCACTAAAATACACTACTTGTCTATATCGTTCGTACTCTCAAAATGTAGTCCATCGACGATTACTAAGGCACGAGTTTTCACGTCTACTTTTATCATAACCACACTCAAGTACCGTTCACACCGGATTCACAGGCGTCTTTCCCAACCCCGCCTCGAAAATTTGCACCGCATAGATATTGAGCGCGAGCGTGACGAATCCAAATCGATCCCGGTAAGACTTAAGCGCAAATCATAGGCGAGTGCGATGTGAGAACGGAACGGCGCTGGCGTGCGAGCCCCGGGCGAACGAAGAGTGGATACATCCAATCGATTATACCGATTCGACTATACATCGATGTCTAGATGATAGTATCTCTTTGTATCATTTGACCCATATTAAATTCATTTCTCATATTTAGTTAATTGCTCACATTTGCTACATATTACTTATAAGAATATATACGAGTACTTAGATATTTAAAGTTGAAAGCGTAAGGGCTCTAAATGATATTATTTGTAATCTTTGAAAAAAAATAGGTATTAGTTTATTTCTTGTCTGTTTGTCTATGGTGTAGCTATTGAACGCATGAACCATTTACCGCCGGTTAATCTGGGTTTCTTCCAAAATTAATATATGAATATGTAAGTAATATCTAGTAAATATGAGCAATGAACACAAGCATGTAAATAAGAATTACGTTAATTGATTTATAAACATCGTGATGGTTTTTTTTTAATTAATACAAAATTCTTAATTAATTTCGAGAATAAGAATGTTTTTCACAAAAATAACTCTAACATTATTTTATCTTTGCCCTTTTAAGACTCATACTATTTCTATTCGATGAAGTCTACACTGCTTTATGAAAAACTTTACGTAACAAAATTTAATGGAAATTTTAATTAATATTTCAAACAATAAGCGTCTTTCGAAATTCGCCCGAAATTTGTGTAATGTACTGCTGATTTTTAATATAAAAAGGGCTAACGCAACAATGCTAAAAGGCCGATAATTTAATTATGCAAATAGCTAACCTTTTTTATTCAGAAACCCTGATTATGCACACAAAAGATAAAGAGAAAATATTATTTGCATAAGACATTCCGTTTAAGTACATTGTAAAAGTCCTCTGAAAAGGCATTTGTATATATTAACATTTTCAATACTTGCTTTATTGTTATGATGGACTTATAACGCAATTTATGTTAGCACTGTGAATAAAAAGAGCACGAAGAAATGAAAATTTTAGAGCAATCAAAATCTCGTGGTTAAGGTAAATAGTTCACACTTGGAGATGTTTCAGTAAGTAGCTGTCAATAGCAAAAAGCGACAGAAGCATTTTCCTGCTGTTGGCCAAGAATATTCTTTTGCAATGAAAGTTAAAATAAATCTATACGCATAATAAAATCGTAAACAGACTTTTCGTTTTCTTATCTGTCGTGCGTTTGTCATACTAATCTCCACAATGTCTAAACCATCTAGATGTAGATTTCAGTGATGTATTGAGATCGGCTTGGGCTAAAATATATAACTGAATGAATGTATCATTTAAATTCGTTGACAAATAAAAAAGATGTGTCAATTAAGAATTGCGCTTCTCGTGCGCTTTACGTGATGTGTGCACAATTCGGAAGAAAAACTTCTATTCCGCTATTTCATCAGTGTGCTCTGACAAAATTGAATATACGTGAAAACGACGTATTATTGTAAAAAATGAGGTATACTATAATATAACTCCTCTTCAGCCCATAGCCACCCAATACTGAGTGTAGGCCTCTTACAATGCACACCATTCCTTTCGATCTAAAGCATTTCTCGTGCAACATTTACTCGTTATTTTCACCAGGTCATCAGTCCCTCTCGTTAATTGCCTGCTAACGGGCGTTTCTGCGTCCCGTTCTTGGTCTCCGCTATTATTATAGCAAAATCGCGGTCACAGCTAGATCCATAATGTTTTTTATTAAATTAAAAAAAAAAACTTAAAGGCCATGAAAAAATTTAAATCTATTTCAAAAGAAAGACGTTATTAATGGTGTGAAAACTCTTGGTCGTGATCAGCTAGTTATTCCTAAATTTAAATTACTAAAGTCAAGTGGTTCATTTTTGGGCAACTGTGTTGGTTTTTATAATAAAAATCCTCAAGAAATTACTTAATTAACCGAAAAGAGATTTAAACTTGTTATTAAACGCACAGTGATTGGAAAAGCATACTACAAAATTAGCGATTTCATTGAAGACACGACAACAGTCTGGAAATAATCCTCCCTGCACATGCATTTTCTGGCTTTATGGATATTGTATTTGAAATGGCTATTGTAGAATGATATGAAAAAATGATAACTGACTGAGTTTCTTGTCGGTTCTTCTCAGTGTCCAGGTTCTCTTTTCGAACTGAACTAAAGTAAATTTGACGTTCAAAAATACCTTGCATTTGGGTTTACTTGAATAAATTGATTTGACTTTGACTTAGACGTCTTAGACGATAAGAATAGTATAAGAACACCAAAATATTTATTGTTAATTATATGTCTGATGAAAAGTTATGGAAAGTTCCAATATTTAAAAATAATATCTACAAGTTCATTTTTCGTGCCAGGAATAACATTTGTGTTAGCATTAAATTTTTACAGTTTGAGCAAAAGACAGTGTATCTTAGACTGTTCTGTATCGGTTGGGTACTGTAACTATTATGTAATACTTTTTGATGATTATTTACAAGAAAAAATTAGAGTTAAAATAAAGAATTTAATATTAATTTACTGTACCTGTAACATACTACATCGCGGCACGTGGGAGAGTGCGCTTGCGCATCGCTGTAGGGATCGTTATTTGCATACATTTGCTAGATACACCGTTCGGGAGATGAACTCCAAGGAATTAAAATATATCCAAATAAAACCTATATTTTTTTAAATTTTTATTAAGTACATTAAAAAAAAAAACAATTGCATTTCTAATGCAGAAATGTGTTTTTATTTATTATGTTATTCTAGTGACATGAGTTATTAAAATCAAAACAGTACAATAATATAATTACCTGTATATTGTGCCATACATATATACTATGTTTGAGCCTCTAGACCAACAAAATTCTCTTTTTATCTCTATTAGGATGGCTCTCATTTATGACATTTATTTAAATTTATACTCCTATCCCATTTATCTCTGTAATCGAGTAAATAGTTAGTGTACATTATCGTACTTACAGTACACAAATAACCACTAATATTGGGTCCTTACATATGAAATTGGCGTTTTGTACGGGAGGAATATGAAGTCAATTTTTTTTCGTAAAATATATTTAATTAATCAAAGTATGCACCGTCGTTATCTATGCACTTTTGCCATCTCATCGGTAGTTCATTGATCCCTTTACTAAAAAAACCATGGGGACGAGAATCAATAAACTCTTTGAAGGCGGTTTGGACTGCCGCATCGGAGTTGAATTTTTTTCCTTGTAAGAAGTTGTCCAAATTCCGGAAAAAATGGTAATCTGTTGGACCAAGGTCCGGGGAGTACGGTGGATGCCGCAGACATTCCAATTGTAGCTCATCTAACTTAGTGGTTGTTTGTTGTGCAGTGTGTGGTCTTGCGTTGTCGTGAAGTAGCAGTGGCCTAGAGCGATTGACCAATCTCGGTTGTTTAGCAGCTAGTTCTTCCTTCATGGTTTGTAGTTGCTGACAACAGATATCTGCCGTAATTGTTTGGCCAGATTTTAGAAAGCTGTAGTGAACGACACCGGCGCTAGTCCACCAAACACTCACAAGTAACTTTTTCCGAGTCAATTTTCGTTTAGGGCAGGATTTGGCTGGGTCTCCAAGGTTCAGCCATTGCGACGAGCGCTTCCGATTATCGTACAGTCTCCACTTTTCATGACAAGTAATGATTCGATTTAAAATCCCTTCATTATTGTGTCGGTTGAGCAAAGTAACACAGCAGTCGACTCGTGTTTGCAAGTTCGATTCACTCAATTAATGAGGTACCCATCGTTCAAGATTTTTTACTTTCCCGGTTTGCTTCAAGTGGATTAATACAGTTTTGTCACTTACCTCGAAGCCTGCAGCTATCTCTGAAGTGCTTTGTGATGGATCCGCTTCCACAATAGCCTTTAATTCTTCATTTTCCACTTTGGTCTCCGGCCGTCCACGGGGTTGGTTCTGAAGGTCGAAATTTCCAGAACGAAAACGTTGAAACCAAAAACGTACCGTGCTTTCTTTTGCGACACCAGCGCCGTACACATCATTAATCCTTCGAGCTGTTTCCGCAGCACTGGTGCCACGGTAGAACTCGTACTCGTAAATATACCGATATTTCATGTTTTCCATTGTGCGGTAATAAGCGACGCCAAAGAAAAAAATAATGAGGAAAAAACAAATGAATGACTGTTTTCAAAACTCAAATGTACCAGCTAAATGAATTTATAAATTTGAATTTGGAATTCTTAACCAAAGAGGAGATATTTCAGATCAAAGTGGTCAATACGACAAAACGCTAATTTCATATGTAAGGACCCAATATATTGAACGAGCAATATTTGCAAGTACATACATATATACACATACATATATATTATATTTGATATCGCTTTCTCGAAAACGGCTCAAGCGATTTCGATGAAATTTGCAATGTAGGGGTTGAGGGGGGCAAGAAATGGATCTAGTTAGGTATCAATTCTTAGGAAAATCGTTTTCTTTGTCGATCACAGTCAAAACTTCTAAACTTCTAAACTTTTTTAATTTAGCAGCAGAGTTCAACAATACAGTGGCTGAGTGTAGGTTTACCACGCCGAGGCGTGGGTTAAAACCATATGGACTTTTTTGTTTTTTTTTTTAAGATTTTGAAATAATATGCCTAAGTTCAGTTTGCAACAAGTACCTATTAAAAACACATATCACTTTAATAATGTACTTATAATACGAAAATAAAGTGAAAAATAATGGTAAAAGCATAGACTTCATAACTTCAGACAGCCTCTCACGTACTACGAAGTGAGGCGAATAACATCAGATAAAATATAGATGTGTGGGTGCTGTTTTCTAACGAAATGACGACCGATCAGCTTATCTGATAATAAATGTGTGTTGTATGTACAGGTGAGTTAGGTTATCCGATTAAGCTCACCATTGCTGCTCGGACGCGGCTTCTGGCTTTGGAGTTATTTATAAAACTCTATGGCTTAAAAGTCATGGACAAAAATCTATTATTTATTTTCCTGAACAATGAATTTAATGTTAATTTTCATGGACTTCCTTTATTTTAAGATATTATGTTATTTAAAAGAGTAGTATTATACAAGCAATATTTGTACATTTATAATTGTGTGCTCGAAAACGGCTCTAACGACTTCAATGAAATTTCCAATATAGAGCTTTGCGATGGTCAAAAATCGATCAAGCTAGAGTCCAACTCTGAGGAAATTCGTTTTCACAAACTTAAAACTTATAAACTCTAAACTCTTCTGATATCACAACAGAGTTTATGTCAGTAGTACAGTGACTAGAACGTAGATATACCAAGCTGAAATACGCGAGTTCGAATCCTGCAATGTGGTCAGATTTCTTTTCTTTTTTTTTTGTAAGACATCGAGTAAAGCTTGGTCACCCAGGTTTTTTTTTTTTATTAATGCGAGTAGCGACGTTACTAAAAAAAATGTTTATACTAAAGAGATGTTCATCAGCTAAATTCTTTAATACTCCGTATCGTTAAGCAATTAGTTTTAATTAGTAAAAATGTTGAAAATAAAAAGACAATTTTGTTTTACTAAGAACTAAGGCATTCAGTCTTTATAACGTCAACCGTAAGAGCGTGAAGAGGGCCATTATCTTACATCAGTACTCGGAAACAACGTTAGCAACTCTCACCACACACGTTGGCTAACCCGAAACTGAGAGATCACGCCATTCGACTCTGAGTGTAGCAAAATTTTGCTAAATCAAAAATAAAGTTATTTAGTAGCGTAGTGGTGCTTCGCTTTTGGATATAATCGGGAGTTCGGGGGTTAGAAAACGTTGCGCGCGATTAACTAATGCATGAGTGACTGATTACGTTATGGTCTGTGAATTAATATGCTTTGTTAAACCGTTGTACTAGGTTATCGTTAATGGCTATAATCATTAAACCATACCAGTGAGCTGATTAGCGTACGCCCCGAACTGCCATCCGTGTAGCAAAAGAATAGCGTTACAGTATCTGTCGTAGAAGGTGACTAAACTAAGGAGGCCTTCGAAAGACGGCTGAATGTCTAATTCGCACTGTCGTAACTCTACAACGGTGCTGGTAGGCCGCTTATTCCACCCACATTCGACCCGAGACATGCTTGGAAATCAAGGTAATTTCGATGGTTCTTCGATATGTGCCGAGGGATGACTACTGCGGTAATTTCAATGGGTAACAGTCACACAATCCAGGCTCTTCCCCGAGGGCTGAGTACCTTATAAGGGTTTCTCGTATGTAACCGAAAACAGATCAGTATACTGTTTCTAAATACTGAAGGCTATTCATTAGCCTAACACCATTTGGTCTTCTCATAGTTGAAAAAAAGAGATATGCTATACTTCATAAACCTTCAGAGTTAATTTATAATAGGCGCTTTCCAAATTTAAAATACTGACACATCTGGCCCCTAATCTACACCGCGATACCTAAATGGTCTTTTCAGAAATAAAGTAGTCAGACGAGTTTTACGTCATTATTTGGGTACCTGGAGATAGACAACAGTGGCCAGCCTATTGTCAGTATACAAATTACACATAAGACTTTGATTTGGTTTAAGTATCGCTGTCTGTTCCCAGGATCAATTAATGTGTTCCTTCCAAAGTTGCTACCAATCTGGTACCGACGCCGAATAACGTCACTGTGTCATGTCCAATTGAGGGAAAATGGAGTACATTTCTAGGAAATCGATTCGCTCGCGAGTCGCTCGTCTTTCATAGGCCATTACTTTACAATATTACTGAGAATTGTCAAGTAGTAGGTACACAAGTTCAGAAAATGTAACACTGTCAGCAAAATTAAACTTTAATCATGATTTAAAGTTCGTTCGATGCATAAACCGTTCGAGATGCACAAACATATTGCCGCCGGCACCTCGGCCTATCACGAGCCTCGCTATCAGACTGACGTCGAGACGCCGATGAAATAGGATGATATACAAAAACCATTTGTCAATAATAAATTTAAAATAAATTTCTTATTATTGAACACGATCGTTACGTTTATAACATGAATCCATCCGAAGTGCTTAAAGAAAAGTTCCGGCGCTTTTAATTCCACTTTGAAACTTTTTTTATTGTTTCGGGTTCAGAAAGATCATTATCTTACTTACTTAATAAATACATACGTATCTTCACGCTCGCTCCTCTCGAAGTTACATACTTCTGTTGCCTCATCGATCCTCATCATTCTTCTTACCCACTTTCGCCTGGGTTAGCAGTGGTCTTAACATTTTCGTCAGCTAACACTGGCTATTTGATCTTCATATTATGTCAGCCTCGGTCTTCCTTGGCTTCCGCTACCTCTCACTTTCGCTTTGTAGATTTTCTTCGTCAATTTTTCATCACTCATTCTTTCTTTCATACTTACCTAATCTAAGCGTAAAACCTATATTTCAGTGTATATTTGAAAGAAATCAGAAATTATACCAGAATTTCTTGTCGGTTTCTTTCATCAAAGGCTTTTTCAAACCGTTTTGTTCGTAGATTTGCTAAATGCAAGTCGCACATACTTAATATTCCGTACCGTCATTCTAACCAACCACCAAACAAACAAAGACAATATAAAGTTTGTCATAGTGCTATCTTTTTATTTTCTAATTAAATGCAATTTTGATTTCCTTCATTTGTGGATAACCATTGTGTTAGCAGTTCTCCATACTACAATTTAGCCGGGTCGCCAATTCATGTGCAATTTGAAGCGCTTTTCTAGCCTTAATTTATGAAATAAACTTTATTTTCTTGTAGGTTTTCAATATTACTGGGTTCCCCTGTTACTGTTCCCCTGTTGTTCAAGCTCAAAATGCTAGTCTAGTGCTTAGTTTAAAGTCCCACAAATAAATGCAGTTGTGTGAAATCCGTGTTAATTATTTACTTAACTATTCGTAGTTTTTAATATCCATTAAAGCCATAATTTCATACTACAAGACAGTTCCATTCACTCTTAATAACGAAGTACGTATTATGCAATCTATTAAAATTGTCTAACAATCTGAGATAGTGTTGCTGTAAATCAGATGGGTACCAGCCGCAACGTGTTTGCTTAATGGATTGTGTTATCCGATACATCGATCGGTCAGTTCCGTACGCCAACTCAGCCGTCGGGATCTACTCTCGATACAAAAATCGGAGCAACGACTGAAATATCGCACGACTATTACGGCATCTCCTTCCATTTTTTCCGTTCCAAGTGAAAAATGATTTCCGTATCATATTTTGTTTCTAAATACAACTGTAAGCAAGTAATTAAAAAAATATGTAAAAAAACTTTTACCATACAATATATTTATTTTATGTATTTACTAAAAGAACATAAGTCGGATTCAAAAATAAACTTAAGTTTGTAATTGAATGACACATTGTCCCGCATATTCTCATTATATAACAGCAAAAAAGTGCGATAAAATTACAAATTAGCAATATTTGGATTTTTCCCTTTTATTGTGGTGCATGAGACCTTGCCTCTTGCCGAATTTTACGTTTCTAGATCAACAAGAATTATGCTCTACAGGTTTTCGTTTCAGCACATAAATTGTTGTATTTTGACTGCGTTGACTTAAGCTTGAATTTTTTACATCTCCGAGAAATCATAGACTTCAGTGTTATACAACATGATATCTCTACCCGTTCTTGAGATATATGGTCTGGACTTATCGGACAGAAGGACACACTGACATCGAAGTGATCCTAGAAAGATTATTTTTTTTTCTTTTTGAGTTATGGCACCCTAAAAATTGGTCACGTAATCGGTAACAAGTTACGAAATCACTTTTTTTTAAATTATTACGAGCTTTATAAAAGGCTATGAATTTTACCGAATAGGTAAGCGCAAAAGTGTTGAAAAAACGGTTTCTTAAATAAGTTTTTCGATTTTTCTTAGTAAATACACATTTTTTTTAACTTGTAGATTACACACTCAAAAATTAAAATAAAACAAAAATTGTGATTTAATATTACTTTCAATTTGACTATGAATGTGAGTCACTTGACTTACATTCCTGATCATTATGAAATACATCATGGCAGTTTCGTAATATGTTTGTAGTTTATCGTGAAAGTGCGAATGCAAATTCCTACCTTCGGCATTTTAACAAGAGTAGAACTAGGTTTTCTTTAATTTCGCAGAAAGATGTGGTCGCATGTTCACTGTAGTATAGAAGTTGTAGTGCGTGATACCAAAAATATATATAAAATGAAACAAGCCCATTTCGAATATTGTATGTACAATATGTAATCTCGAAAAAATCTTTTTTTCAGGTACCTATCCCATACACGTAAAGCGGGGACGATTTTTTTCAATTGTCTATTCCATTGTGTGGGTGGGTCCATAAATAGGTTTTTCAAAAATATTACAGGTATGTGAAGAATATTTTTCGATTCGAGATCTGTTTGCGAAATATTAACCTTCAAATTAGTAATTTTCGTTAGAGTCAAGTGTCCCCCCTGCCAGCTAAACTGTTGTTTTTGGATTTGAGAGAAAATTTACGGTAGCAGTACATTTAACGAAGTTAAAAACTTAAGTATAAAAATAACTTTATAAATACGATACAAATACTCATATAATTAAATTTGACAGTTACTGAAGTCGGTGCCAAGCCTACTAAACTAATACAGTTTCCGTTTTCGAACATTGATTTGGCACCGACATCAATAACTGTCAAATTTAATTATATGGGTATTTGTATCGTATTTACAAAGTTATTTTTATACTTAAGTTTCGATCCGTAAGGGATAGTTATTTCATACTTTTCAGTGTTCTTTTTTGAAGTCGGTTTAATTTTTTTATAAAAGTTTTTTTTATTTCTCCCTTTTGAGTGACCTTGGCCTAAATAAATATCTAGAGCAGGTCTACAATTAGTTTATTTTCTAATTCTGGAGCGCAATGTGTTAACTTCCATTCTATTGAGGAGCACAAACCGTGGGCTTTCACAATAAAGGATGCGAACAGATCGACAACATTATCAATATCATCAATATAATATAATATCAATCAGTTATAAAAGAACAGTGTAATGGTTGCATCATAATTACACCCTAGCAGTATTCTTATAATCCGAAGACGACAGCCACCAGCCGTATTCTCTCTCTGCCACAAGACTGACTCTACTGACTGAATTTATTATATCACAGCCAATTTATATCTTCTCCCTACTTTACCATTATACCATACTACCATTATACCATGTGGGGACAACGATAGTTAACAAATGGCATACCAGAAAATCGTCAATATAAATAACCAGGTTGCGTTATTTGGTGTATCTTCGAAACCAAAGCTTCAATACCAGTAAAATTTCAAAAGGACCAATCTGGAAGTGTATCCTTTCGAACAAAAAAAGAATTTTCCAAATCGGTTCATAAATGAAGGAGTTATGAGGTAACAAACATAAAAAAAAACATACAACCGAATTGAGAACCTCCTCCTTTTTTGGAAGTCGGTTGAAAAGAAAACTATCATAGCTAAGTAGATTTTTCAAGTTTTACAAGTAATAGTCGACAAAATGCACTTAGATACAAATTTCGTAATGCGCTCATAGTATCAAAAAGCCCCTTCTAAGTACGCATATTGTGACGGGCAACTACGGAACCCTGCACTGCGCGTGACTCGACACACACTTTGCCGGTTTTTTTTTTCAATATATGTATAGAACCTACATACATATATGATCTTACAACTGTTTTACATAATATACATTTACATTTAACGCACTTATTATACAAAATAAATTGAAACAATGTGTAGTAACAGATAAAGAAAATAATTGTATCGAGACAAACAGGCGTCAATTAATAACTCTTTATAAGGGATATCATACAGGTCGTTGCTAATGAAATACAATAAATTATCTAATTACAAAAATAGAAATGTCATTATAATGTTACTCGACAATCATTACATGCCTATTAATCAAAAACTCAAATGGGCACAATTGCTTTGAACTGATTTCTACCATTCTATGATTTTATTTTTCTCCTACAGCAATCATGAAGTCAGAAATAATTTTTTCACGTAATAATACATAAATATAAAAAACTGTACAAGTGCTTTGTTTGACATCGCGCAAAAACTACTAAACCGATTTATATGAGGATTTTAGAAAAATGTGGAGCTTTAACGATACGAGTAACAATAACTACATGCAAAGTAGTCGTTGCAGTAACGAATTTTGTAATATATTACTTAAATGGCCACCGCGCCCAAAACTCTCCGCCTCTCCGCTCTCGAAAATTCGACGTCCGATATCATTATGACCAATCAGATCACAGTACACCGTCCTGGCCCTGTTTACTTTCGTAATAAAATTACTCAAAATGTTATCTATGGATTTACTAGTCTTTGCAGAATTGCAAAATGTAAGACGTCAGTGTTCAAGAACATTTCCAACTCTTATTCTATAGAATTTTCAGCGACTTTCGGTATAAAATCGGAGTGTCGGTTTAGTTCCTGCTTGAGCAACAAAAATATTACTTATCAAATAACTGCTTCTATGAACACAAACACACATCATATTTTCAAATAACTAAAATAAACAAACACGTACAAAATGTATAAAAGAAATACCTTTAAAGGATGTTTCAGTTTCTCTTTCAACCGGAACTGAATTGAAAACAGTTTGATTTAAAAACTATTTCGGTCAGAAACTAGTAGACGGTATAAAAGAGTAATACTCCACGTTGTGTAATATGAAAGTAAAGCAATCAATATAAGCCAGTCCACTTGAAAATATGGCACACATTCAGATCAAAATAAGCCGATTGATTTTCAATTCCATTAGCAAACAGCGTGATAATTTCAATACTCATTATAATTTGAATACTTGTACTATTTTCTATGTTCGATTCATTTAGGTTGCTTCATTTTTGCACTGCGCGCTTTGAAATGTATCTTTTTATCATATTTACGACGCAAAGATTTTCTGACAAAGATTGCATTAGAAATAAGACCGTATGTCGTGCTTTATTTTGTTTCTTTATTGATACATTAAAGTGTATTGATTGCGTAAGAGTAACATAGCGCGGTCACCACTCTATGAACATACATATATGCATTTTGTACTTGCTATAAGGTATTATGGAATAGTGATGGGAGATATCTGATGCACTTTTTATCGACCTTACAGGGTACAAACGATGAAATTAACCATTATAGCGAATGACACTTCATTATAGAATTTTCACTGCAGCTCGAGTGACAGATGTCAAAGCTACAGCCAAGCGATAAATCACTGTTTGACATTGTCGCGTCAGCTGTCACGGGCAGCTGTAGGACGGTAATTAAAAACTGTCGTGAACGTCACCTCAGGTGTAGGGTCCTGTGAACGCTGCCTATTCGGTATTCTCAAGCTTATTGACATAGACATGATTAAAAAATAGACTCCGTGTCGCTTATGGAAGTAAAGCAATCCAAATGAGCTGGCTGTCTGAAAAATCGTTTACATCGAATATAACTCGACCACTACACAATGTTCATGTTGTAACATTTTTTTACTTTATAGGGTACCGTACTAAACTAAAAAACGGAACTCTTATAAGATCGCTAATGCGTCCGACTGTCCGTCTCTCACAGTCGATTTTCTCCTAAACTAAGTGATTTACAAACTTTGTATTTGGCATAGTGACATATCTTATTAACCCACGCACGTATATATAGCACTATTTTACATTTTAATATATTTACAGGAGGATTAAAGAACGAACACATTGTGTATTCAGGCTCGGTATGACCATTGCCCCCACTTATCTCCGAAACTCCGTCCATTGACGTCCATATTATGAGTCCGCCTATGCAGTCTAGTGTCTTTGGTGATCTGGACTTTGATATCTAAAATGACTGAGAGTTAAATATTTGGGTACATACAACTTCAACTCTTTATTTTAAAATCCTTAAATGTGGAAACATGATTGGAGAAAAAATTTCAATTAAAAAAATTCAGAAAAAGACCCTGTTTCGCACAAGGATCCAGTTGCATCTCCGAAATTCTAAATAATTTTAAAATGATTTTTACTAAAATGGATAGGTAACTATAATATCTAAATTCTCTAAAACCAGTTGTTTAATTGGTAATGTAGCTTTCTTGCAAATTACAATTATTTGCATAAACAATTGTTGAGATTTCGCCGTGCTAAAATACGATCAAACTGCTACTGCGAAAATCAACTTTCTTATTATCACCATAGGGCGCGGCGGTATTGAACGAACTCGGTTGCACTGGACTCCATAGGCAGACTCTTAAATGTTACTAGTAGCGTAGTGGTGATTGGTGATTGTATTAGACAGTATTATAATACAGTCGCTGAGGTTAAGTACCGTTGCGTATGTTCGCTTAGCGGATGGGTGATCTATAGACATCTATATCGAACGTCTCCATGTTTTAGGCATTAACACGTGTTAGTTAAGCCTCAGGGGCAGTCTGAAAACTACCTATCCTATCTCCACAAAGCGAAATATATTAATTAGCAACATAATTAATAATTCAAATGACAACATATTGTATTTAATAGTGACAACCTCGATGGCGCAGTGGTTTAGGTGTTGTTTCCAAGCGCCGAACGTTTCGGGTTCGATACCCGGTCGGGTCAATTTGGGAAACGAACTTTTCCAAATAGTCTCGGGTCTGGGTATGCTGGGAAACACTTCTAGTAGTCGTCGTCTGGTTGTCACAGCTCCTAATTTGAGGCCAAATGATTGGCGTTTATTGTCTGGCGCATTTTTTTTTATATTATTTATAATACAAATTTCTACAAATATAAAAAATGTATGTAATTCACACGACAGAAATTGGAATTGGAAATAATAACTATTATAAGTATTTATAGACTACTAGCTTATACCCGCGATTCCGTCCGCGTAGAATTAAAAAAAGTAGCCTATGTCCTTCTCCGTCTACATCCATTCTACTCGTATATCCTATCTTCATACCTTTCATCGCAATCGGATGAACGGTATAAGGTTGACAAGTGGAGATCGCTTCAAGATAGCGATAAGGCCGCCTTTTGTACCGCATTATTTAAAAATTGTTTGTTTTTGGTGGTTTTTTTGTAGTTTAAATAAATAAATAAATGACACTCATAAAATACGAACAAGCAGATAATGTGTATATATTTTTATGTGTTCAAGAAACGGATACAAAATCTGATCAATTTTTTTTCTCATTTTTAGCTTTAGGGTACTTACTTCTTTATGTTACGTCACTGTTAAATTTCAGCTCAATAGGAACAAAGATAATGGAATATATCGACTGGAACATATGAATAGACAACTAGACATGATGAAATATAATATTAATAAAATTACGTATAACGTAGAGTATAAACAGGAAAAAATACTTCTATCGTACTTAGATATTTAGATATGTATATTATGTTCACTGTATATTCATATATACATTCCATACCATATACACTCCAGAAAAACTTAGCGACAAGTAATTAAATCGGTCACACTAATAACCAGTCCGATTTACTACAGAAGAGATAAAAATATCAACTAATAACTCATAATCGAGAGATCAATTTTTAAAGAAATCCCGCAAAAACTACTAGACGTAGTTGTTGATTTATAGTCACGGGTTTCCCACGTGCTACCAGGAATAGTACCCGGAACCCCGCGGTCCTGGGAACGATATATTACGCGCGGAACGCATCGAGTTTTTCTTAGATTTGTACGTACTTCCTAGTGCAGGGACACATAGAAGGCTACGGACAGTAAAATCGTTTGTTTACACGCACACCACTTATCATTGTCATTAGTAATCAATGAAACAAATACCTACTAGGAATGTTAAGTAGTAATCGATCACTTCCTAAATTGACTCATGCGTATTGAGGATGTCAGAAAAAACTTAAAAATATCTATGTACCTAAAAAATTGTTAGATAAATTGAAGAGACAAAACGAAGCTTGTAGAAACATTTTCAGTTTTTATTGATTTTTTTACATATTTTTAAATGAGTTCCATTCACATAGAATATTTGAATAATTGAAACATTTAATGCATATTAATACAATGTAACATCAAAAACCACATATTTTTGGTAATGATTTGATTAACAATAATTTAACATTAGAATTTACAGTATTTACAACGATCTTATGAATTACTAAAGTAAATCCTATTCTCAATACACTATATACTTAAAAAGTTATAAAATTAAATATTCAAAAATTGTTCATAATTTTGTCGTCAGATTTTCATCGATATTTATTGACACGTCACATCCCTTATTTCTGCAAGTTAACAATGTACTTTAAAGTTACAATTTAAGTGCACCAATAAAGCGTCACTTTTTATAAAAAACATCGATTACAAAATAACGGTTATTTAAACACTTCAAGAGTCGTTTTATATAATCATTACATTAATAAACAAATCTGGTTTTTAATTGTTCACTTATGAAGATCAAATAGCCAGAGAGTTAGCCGACGGAAATATCAAAAGCGAAAATGTGTGAGGAGAATGATGAGATTTGAGGAAACGAAAGAAGTATGAAAGGACCGCGACGCTTGGCGCTCCCTCCTCTCTGGGTACCTCGTTAGGGATACAGAGTATAGATATGTATGTATGTAAATACCTCTTAATTTTTAATTTAATGCAGTTAAATTTCAACGGAAGTTCTGGTTTTGGTGTTCATTTGTCGATGTCGAATAATCGATACTGGAATAAGCATAAAAAATGTAATTACCCATATCACTGCAAGCATTTATAATTGCAGAAAAAATGTGGTACCAATTTAGTACGTAATATTACTATACAAAAAGATTCGTCTTAAGGCAGCACCGCACGCGTTACGGAAGAAATACTAATTTGAGGCGTTTCGCGGAACTGCGGTCGCCGTACCCTTTTATTTATTCAATAAATAAATATAAATCGTTTTATTGTACGGACACGTCCCCCGATGGAATCCTGCCTAAGGATCGCGCCTTAAATGGATGGGGAAGCTCGCGAGTTCCTTTATATTCGCAACTTGTCGTGCGCACAACAAAAAATTACGCTACGGGTGCGTACGCGCATCGTACGCCGGGGATGCCAGTGCTGAGGGTTACCAGTCCAAATATTGGGATAGTAGTTTCAAAATTAAATACAATTTCGATAACTTCAAATAGGAAGTAATAGAATATACGACAATATTCGAATGTTATTTCAACAATATTTGTACTCGAAAACGGAAGCCGATATTTTGAAGTACTATTAATTTATTATTAAAGAAAATGTCCTTCATTTATGTGAAACATCATTTATGTAATAAAAATATTTTTTTGCATTACTTATATTATATAAGTATACTCTTATAAATACATCATATATACGAACTAGGTGTCTTTAAAGTAGAATTAATTGGACATTATAAATTCTCAAAATACTGTACAAAACAAATATTATGTGATTAAAAAGGTGGACAAATTATTTCGACCATGGCACAAATAAAACTCCACTAAAATATTTGTTGTCAGACTTGAACATCCTTATTCTGATTAGTAACATTAGAAACAAATACATTTTTTTTAACAACTAAATTACTTAAAAGACAAAACTAGAGGTTCACGTACAAAGTATGTATTTAAAATAAAATTGAAAATAAAATGCGAGGAAAATGTAATCATAAATAAATGTCAAGCTGGCTCTTACACATGCTGAAATTACATAACGTACTTCTTTGAAAAATCTTTTCATCAAACGCGACAAAGCTCAACGCAAAACATCGTTAAGCCTTTTTATAACATGCAAATAAAATGTTAGCTATATTCAAATTTTATTTCGCAGATTACATAAAAAAAAATAAAAAAAAATTAGGCATATTGCACTGAGCGCATTCAAAAGTAGATACAAGGTTGTAGAAGGTTATCCATCAAATAAATAAAACAATTTGCTGTTGTAACTAATATTCGAAATATCCTATCTATGGATCATGGATTGATCATAGATTAACTATCATTAATTGATGTATACATCACATAAATAAAACGAGTAAGTGTTAAGAAACCCTGAACGCAACGAAATAATTCACAAACAGAACCCTTATTTTTAATTAAAGTAGATATTACATATAAGAGGAAAAATACAAGCAAAAGAAAAAATTTATCTTCTATTAAAAACAAATGAAAAATGTACGATAGCTATTTAAGATAAGTAACACTTTAAAAGTTATACAAAACCATAAAAAATATAGTTTACATAGAGAAATCCTAACAAGGGTAAAATAAAAACTGTCAAAGTAGTATAAGTACTGTTCAGCATCAACATAAACTGTACAATTACAAGTGTTCGCAAGAATTTTATAGATGTAATCTATTTTTTCTCCGTTCAAATTTCACGACAAAAGTATAGCTAGAGAATCGCGGAATAGAACAAGTACCTAATAGAATTCGTCAGAGTCGTAGCAAGTGTTTACATTGAGCCGTGGAACGTAAGACCTACGTCAATATTAAACAATTTTTTTTTATAATAAAACAAAAAAAAACAAAAATAATAAACATTTTTTCACGTAATTTTTTTAACACTGCTTAACATAAAGTGTAAGGTTACTCGGAGCTTATCAATCATTCTGATATTTGGTACGACTATGCGTAGCGTTAAATATGAAATGTAACAGAAGCACTGATCACTATGAACGCGCTATCTATCTATTCTTCGTCACAACTATTATGTATTTGACTATTCGACGACTTCTCAACAACTGAGCTCTCTGAGCTCTTACAAGACCAAAGGCTTATATGCAGCCCCACTACAAGTAGGAAATCCATTCTACCTTCGTTCTTGTTACTACAAAGTTACATAATATCACACGTGGGTAATTTATGTGATTAAAATTAATGTGGAACTAACAGTAGGTAATAAGTAATAACTAAATTAATACACAAAGAGTACTTATATTAACACAAAAAAATATACATATTCTACACATGAACTATCGCTTACACTCTTTCTCATTTCAAAATTTGTTTCATTTGGCAATGGAAACAAAAATTATGAACAAAGGAAAGTATCATGTACTAAATACACAAAGCTGCCCATTTCCATCTATTCTGCCAATTCGCTGAAAAGGTAGACAGTCTTTTTGAGTCTTCTAAAGCGCAAAATACATTGCAGTGTCACGGGCGCGCGCTTGATGAGGACGTGGAGATTCTTTCATGTTCTCTCTTCTACATAGGTCGTCTCTTACAGGTCTGTGAGCTGTACATCAAGATGATGATAAGAAGATAAATCAAAAATATCCATGAAAGATATTAGTATTATTTACAGACATACATACATCTTTATTGAAAAATTTCTTAATGGTAAGCAATTTATATCAAAAACTATTTTATATATTCAAAAATATGCTGTTTAATGAAAGTCACCACTATATCTTATCTATCTTTTTGGCAAAGAAACGAACTTTACGCATGACTGATACTCGTTTCCTCTTGTAGCTCAAATGAATGAATCGCTTTGGACGAAATATAGTTATATACACTTGTAACGGCATTTTTATCAAGAGATAATTATATAAAAACAACTATAAATGAAAACATAAAAAAAGAAACAAAAAACTCAACTGAAAAAATGAAGTAAATATGTATAATTTTTTTTTTATTGTTTTTATCACCTTTTAGAAGTCTATAATCTAGCTTTATCTATTGCTTATAGTCTCTATCTCGGGCGACGAATTAAATAAATCTTGTTTATTCATTATTTCAATCGGGTTTTTTTGTTTACTTATATTTAATTCCCTTCTCCTGATATATTCCAGAATATGGATGCAATATAGAGGTACAGATATGCGGTTCCGATATCGTTTGCGGCGCGCTCACAATTTCCAACTGACGTGAGCCCGTCAGATTTATGCGCTAGCGCAAACAAAATGTTTACTATTACGAGGGTGATGTGGCCATGGTTTGAAACGAGTTATTATTATGATTGTTTGTAAGCAGTTGCACAGTCAACATCAAATTATTTCATCGAACTTTAAGAAAAAATAGAATACATGTTATGGTGATCATACATATTTCTGTAAAAAGTTTCCAATTTTCGTAAAACGTTTTGAGTTAAATAATAATTACAATCAGAAAAATTTGAAACCTAATGTAAACTTATGGTCATATATGGGTCACGATTGAAGCACAATCAAGTCATCTATTTAAATTATATTTTGACAACAATTTTAAATACTGATTGTACCTATTTACCTAAGTACCTATCTATTCTTACTATACCTATATATTTATTTCTAGGTATGTCTAGTAATCTCTATGGCGGGGACACTACAGTGCTCTTTTATTACTGAAATTGCCATTTCGTATGTATTGTTCAATGAAAACTAAAATGATACACACCCATATATATAATATGCACTTTTTACCCCCAAGGGGTAGACAGAGTGGAGAAAGAACGCAGCACGAAACATCGCGGCCCTTACATATCTCTAACTCTACCAATGTCATAATTTTGCTTACAATTTTTCGGCTAGGTATGCAAGTGCTTTTGATGTCCCCGACAGCTAAGACAGTATATTTGATCTCACTTTTTAGGCGTAAAATTTCATTATTTCTACTACATTGTCAAACTAACAACGAGGACCAACCACTGGCTGGTCCATTGGCGTAGTGATTATTTCGTGTTTTCTAAGCCTGCAGTTCTGAATTTGATTCCCGGCCAGGTTAATTTAGGAAATGAACTTTTCTTTATTATTTTAGAGTCTGAATGTTATTGGATACTCCCTCAGTTCATTATGTAGTACCCATAATATAAGCCCAGTACTTAGTATGGACAAATTAGTATGATTATGTAGATTATTGGAGCATTCAACCTATAAAGTGGCAATGTCATTTATTTTGTATGAAAACAATTTACATCTATGTAAACACTGTTGCGGTTACTCCGTTCTGTTTTATAGTTTTATTTTTTGCTGTTTTTGCCACACCACCGACTAGAACAATAAGTCATTATATATTTAAATATCTGTTGGAATACACAGAGAGGTACAAAGAGCTCCAGTATTGGTTATGCACTGCCTTATGCGAGCGAGAGTTGATATTTGTTAGTGTAAATAAACTGAGCAGTGGTGAATAAGATGGTCCGATATTTCGTCTTTCTAAGTTGAGTGCTCTTTGCTATTACCTAATCTCCATCTCGTTTATCTCTTTTTTCCTCTCTATCTTTTCCTTTTTCATTTCACTCTCTGCGCTATTGGTTGCATATTCTGTTTGTGAGAGTGTCAAAAATGTACGCTATGTTCAAGCTATGTTGTATTTTTGACAGATACCGTTTTCATCATATTAAATTTAAATTTTAAACAAAAAAAATACACATGAGTTTAGGCTGAATGTGTTCTTGTTTCATTTCCAATGTTTCGTTTTTTTTCGAGTGTACTCTGTAGGTGGTGTCTAATTTCTTATCCTTATTGAATGTCAATTGTCAAAACTTTCAATTTGTATGTCGAGATCGACATATTACAACAATTTGTAGGTCGAGGCTTCGGAAGACCGCCGGGCTGGCAGCTTCTTCCGCCAACGAATCAGTTTGGCTATTCAAAGAGGCAATGCTGCCAGTCTGCTGGGGACCTTAAGCAATGACAGCTTTCTAAGCGGCAACTTTGAGGAAGTTTATTATTTAAGATAATGTGTAGTTTTAAGTTTGTAAATATTAACATATGTATGTACTTTTTTGTTATTAATAAATATTTGTATGTTGTATTGAAGAAATTATAAATAGAAACTGAATTCTCGATTTCATTTACGAAAGGCCCTTAATACATCGCACTGATCTTGTATTCAATTTCAGACAGCAACGAATAATATTTAGATAACGTTTTTTAAATTATATTTTTAGGGGATATTTTGTACAGAAACGAAAATGTAAGTGGGTGGTAGGTACTTCATGTTTCCACTGAATTTCCATATCTGATTTTCAGCATCACTCCAACGCCATCCACGCGGAAATGTTGTGAAATGTGAAATACACATTTCATAATTTCGTTGAGCGTTGTTTCCGCAAAAAACCGAATTAGATAAATTTTACGTGTATTTTAAAACCGTTTGAAGAACTAATTATAGGGCAAAACTGGATTTTTTTTTAATTTAAAAAAGTTATTTATTATTGCATTATGTGTATGTATGTATGTGTATGTATAATAATAGTAATAGTGATATGTTTATATTGACAGGAAGAACCCAAATATCAGAGAGCACACAAACAAAAAAAGATCGATAAATATACTATAAGGGATCAAAAAAATAAAATATAAATGTAACAATTGAATATGAACTAAAAATTAAATAGACGTACAGAAAGCCAATACCCAAAGATACGATTGGACACACTGCCACGAGTGGACCTCAATATATTCTTTTCAGAGCTTTGTATTCTCATCCAGAAGGATGTAGTACGAGCCCTGATCACCGCAATAGAGTCCGAAACCCCAGCATTATCAAGCATCTTGCAGTGGCACTGTAGAAACGACTAGTAGTAGTAGTCTCATGAGAGTGCGGAAAGAATCATTGCACTACACTCAGAACGCCACACGATCGTTTCAAATTATTAATCCAGTCGGGAGGTGTAGAAACACTGCCAAAATGCCTTAAATAAAGTTATCTTGGCGGCTTTGCTACACTATCCAAATCTTCGACTGACTGATGTCACCCTGTCTTGCATTTCACGTCTGCGTCATCACTAAAATCGTCTGTGTATGCTCTAGATATTTGAACAGTTTCACAATCTGCACTACCGAATTATTCAGACACAATCTGGAATCTCAGCTGGTCCCTTCACTGCCTTAAACTTCATCATTTAAGATTTATCAACATTGTATTTTAATCCATTTTCATTGGCATAATGCTCATAGACTGAAAGCATTTTTTTAATTAGCAGTGTAACAGTGTATAAGCAGTATAACATCATTTCCTTTACGTCGACAAAATATTTTATTATTCACGTTCTTGCAAACAAAATCATCATTTTGTTGTCAAGTTTAGGTACTAAGGTACGTGACCGACAAAAAAAATCAAGTTAATAAGTATGGGTTCCCATTGTATTTGCAATTTCAATTTGTCGATGTTTTGAAGTCAACAGTGCCACATTGAAACTTTATGGTCGGACTTTGAAATCCAATCAATTTCACTTTGAAACATCCAATGCTTCTACCTGAAAACCCATTCAATGTTTCCACCTTGGAATCCATTCAAGGGTTCCACTTTTAAACCTAATTTAGTGGTGGCAGAAAGCGAGGGAGACATCGGCTGATTTATGAAAAGCAAATAACGTAATGATATGCATGGACATACTATTTTTCCGTTTCTTTCATTATTTCTTACTAAAATACAATTCAAGTGTAACCGATGTACGAAGCTAGTTCATTATAACTAAATAAGCTAGTTCATTATAACTAATTAATCGCTACTGTTTTTTTACCGTTTTCTACTGCGCGTGTGTCTGATTAGGAATTCAATGGCATTTAGTATCTAAACAGTAGGCCCACCACACACCCCGCTGAGCCATTACAAAAACATTAACAACCTCGGGAATATTGAACTGATTGGACGGCCGGGCTATAACACATTTCTTTAGCAAGAATCCCATAAGTTTCAATGTAACGTTTAAGGATTAAAAATAGGAATATGGCGTCCGTACATTGGAAAAATTTTTATGAAGAAAAATGTATAAAAAGCCTAAAAAGCATGAGAAAGGTCTAAATAAATATTTTTAGTTTGTTGTTCTCTTAGTGGGACAAATGTGATTTTTTAAATGTAATTTTCAATATTTTCAAAACATCCCACCATGTCCATTTTTGTCTATATAAACATTATCTTTCAAAAAAGCCGGCGAATTAAATTAAGGTTCCTTAGAATTTCAAACGACTATAAGTTAAATTTAAAATTAAAAAAAATGGTCCGTGATACCCAGTATTTAATTTTTTGTTTTGCATTTCAGTGTCTAGGTCAATTAATTTATGTCTCTGTACCACTGTCAGTAGGTGTAAAGATAACAATATAAATGCGGCATATTTATTTTATCGGACTTATAACCTGAAATAACAAATACTAATAATGCGATAAGATCTCTCAACAAACTCTTCATTTTATTTAGTGTACGAAAGCCACAAACACATTGTTCGAAAAGTCCCAAATATTTAAAATTTTAACTGGCAACATTATTTAGATGTTTGACATGTTAAACGTCAAATCAATCTGATTTTTTTACAGACGTGAGAAAAAGATTGACCATACTCACAGAACTACTACTAATAGATATTATGTTGATGTTACCACCACAGTCTTTCTTGCTTTAACTCCTGTGTCAAAACGGCCATTGCGGCCTAAAATACTGCATTCTACCATTACGCCTAAAAGAGACTGTCTCACATACATTTACAGAAAAATTATATTAATTTTTCACTTGTAAAGTTCAAAATAATTAAAAAACTTAGTAACAACCCTTAAACTTAGTTTTATTTTAAAAAACAAAGAATTGTTATGTGTCATAGAACTGTCAAATGCAACAGCATATGTCTTCAAATATTAAATATACCGCTAGAGACGAAATATGTATATTCCCATCCCTTTCTATTACAGGGTTTCGCCATATACTTCGTGCTGTCTAACAATGCGTGACGTGAAAGGTGATATCTATTAGTGGTAAATATGACCATATACAACCATGACAGCCCAGTTCGGATTAGTAGAGTATGCCGGTGAGGGATCTACTGGTAATTTCAAGTGGACATCTTGGTATAATTAAATACATATTTAGGTGGTCAATTTATGCTTGTGCGGTGGCATGGGCGGTGCTGGATAGCGGGTGGCATCGTCATTCGTTGTTCGGTGGCGGTTAGCACTGAATTTCAGTGCTGGGTGGTCGAACCGAATGTAATCTTTGGAATTCTCTGAGGATGCTTCTTTAAAAGAGAAATAAGAATCCATCAACAAGTCTGAAACTTTGGGTGGAAAGTAGCCCTAAAATGTTTACAAGTTGGCCACTCGGTATGGATGGATGGAATGTAGCACCTAAGTCTATACAATACGTACATACATATCGTCACGCACACACCTATTCAAGGTGGATAAAGCAACAAGTAACAAAAACATCTCGACGTCACTACTAGAAATAAATATTTGAGCCTACGAAGCGGAACCATACAGTTGCAGCTAGTTAACTCATGGCCAATACTATATTCCTTAAAATTAGCCCTATTAGACCGACTTATACGACCTACACCAGAAGAGAAGTAGCAGACAAGTTCTATATTTTTCTTTCTCTCCCAGACCAATGTTGAATCGATATATATATAACATTGTATATAAAACCAATAACATTATTTTTAGAGCCTTCACTCCAATGGCTCCCAACGCACATTTTCTACCTATTTATGTAAATTTTATCGACAGCGCTTTGTACAAACTAAGACTAAATTATTTCTAAGTACATTTTTATGTGTCAACTTCATGTATAAATCAGCTTAGGTAATAAAATTCTATTACACCTAATTTAAGTACCATCAAACATTGAAAAGAATAATGAATAATAGATAGCAAAATTACAAAAGTAATAGAATTACAAAAAGTAGGTGTACAATTTATTTTGTATTTTTAGGAAACTGAATACAGGCTTTATTTAATCGTTAAATCGAGACATTCCTAATTCAATATAATGTAATTTTAATACTTCGTTATACACAGAACCCCCACAGACCAGTTCTAAAAACCTTTCCAAAAATCTAAACGATTTTGCTTCAATCAATATTCATGCGTACCCCGAAAACCTTGATGGTGGCCTTACCAAGCGGGATTCTTTGACTCGCTCGCAAAGTTTTTAGGATGTAATTAAACTTTCGTGAAGCCTTGAAGAAGTCTCGTTGCCACGCGTTGGGCGCGCGACTACCCTACATGGACATTGCACTTTAGATCACCCTGCCACGTCTGCGACCAATCGAAACGTTACAACATTTTAAATGCCACTGTCGCAGCAAGTGATTTTAAACTTTACGCCGACAACATAGAACCTATTATCAAGCAAATTGATGGTATTGGTGAATATGATTTGAGTGTAGCTGAAGGAATTACAACGTTAGCTTATTAGGCCCCGTTCATTGAATATTCAGCTTTAATACAAAACATCTTATCGGTGATATTTCAATGTAACTATAAATGTTGGTGTCGTTTTGTGTTGAATAGAAACAGACAAGACAGAAGGCCGCCACGACGAATTCCATACGATACTTGGACACAATTTAGTTGGAAATAGAGCATCATTAAGATAGTTTGAGTTGGTGTCGTGACGACGAAAAAAAATGTATTTAAAGATGGAGTCGTGGTTCTCTCTCGTAGATGAATTGGATTTAATGATTGGTAATGATGTGATCGATACTGACGGTGGTCGACTTATAGAATGCAAGTTGGTGGACATTTATAATGATGCTTTATCTACCGTGACGGTATGTCAGACGGCGCTTTGACTGAATCTTAGTGAATAGCATTAAAATCATTATACAGCCTACAAAGTAACTTATTTATTTTTAGATTTCATTCATAATGTATTTTAGCAGTCTCAAAGAATTCTAAGAACCCAAGAATTATTTTACATCCTAGGAATATGAACAAAGGTTTACAAATAGCATTTTGTTGGTTATTATTATGTTTCATGAATATTTAGAACAAATAAAGTAAAGATGGTAATATCATTTGATTCAAAGAACAATATTATTTAAGCCCATTTCTATCCAATTTGCCAAAAAGGCAAATGGTAAATAAGATTTAGTGATTCCATTATTAACCGAAACGTATTAAAATACATTAATGCTTTTTGGTATTCTAAATAATTAACCAGGAAGACATTTATAAATAGATTTTATTTTACATAAACATTTTCTTGTACATAACACCCGCCTTATTTGAAATGACTCAAAAAGATTGTTTACCTGTTTGGTAAATTGGATTGAAAGCGATTATTGTCTTGTGAATTATTAAATTTCGATTTTTTTTAAACACGTCAAATGTTTTCATATTAAAACTTATTTCTTCAGTACTCAATGCAACTGGAAGGGAGTGTTATTCGGGATGAGGTAATTGGTCATTACTGAACTTTACTGAGGATACTTCGTTGAAAAGCAAAACATGTATCGTAATCGTAATTTATTGAAGCTCTCCTTTATTTCTTGTCTTTAAATAACTGGGGATACAACAAATCATAAATACAACTCAACTTTGAAAACAGAAATCACAAACAAAATCCTGAACACACCGATCAGGATCTCAACACGCATGCTCATACATTGAAGCTCGTTTCAGTGCGCGGCTTGTAAATATCTTATTGTATCCCCGATTCGTCTGTCTGTCCGTCTGTCCAGTTGATTTGCTACCCGCTCCCGTATAGTAATGAAGGTGCAATCCGTTGACAGCACACTCGCGCCGCCATGATGATCGATACGACGATTATAATCGATTGTGTGTATAATCGATTATATGTATCGATACTTGATGTCGGCTTAATTATTACTGTTGACGCTTTATTTGCATACAGAACGAAGAACAACGTTGAGATAATTGCGATTTCAATATACAAAGTTGTTTTTTGGAATTTCTTGCAAGATTAATTTCTTAGTTAATATGCAACAATAGATTTTTATTAAGAATATATGTTGCCGACGAGTTCGTTCGCATGAAAACGGGATAATGTACAGCCTATGTCCACCCTGAAGGTCCATTATAAATATTGGTAAAACAGTATTGAAATCAGATGAGAAGTTCCGAAGATTATCTCCTACATCCAAACTTACAAACTTTACCTATTTACAATATTAGTTTAGATTTCCTAATACACAAACAGCTTAACATATAGAAGGTCCTATTGGATATATTCTCGGAGCTAAAAGTCGATACAAGCTGTAAAGCATAACGTTCCAATCAGCACTGTACTCATTTTAATAAGACAGCCTTGTGTTGCCGGCTGTTCCTATCACGTTTATTTTTCACATATTAGCTCGTGATCTCTCAATAATCTAAGCAAACCATTCCTTTGTTCATTTATTCTTCGCTGTACAGAGATTCTTATTACAAATTGTTAGAGATTAAGGCAGAGCAAGATTGATAACTCTGCTTATAGGTTGTAAATTTCTCACTGACCTCTAATTATCGTCCTCCGATTTATTTCTTTATTTTTAATCTATTGACCTAATTGGAATAGACATGTTAGTTTGTAATACAAAATCAGAAATGAGAAACAAAATAGTGAAATCTTTATTAATAAAAAGTACATACATATGTTAATATTTACAAACTTAAAGCTACACATTATCTTAAATAATAAACTTCCTCAAAGTTGCCGCTTAGAAAGCTGTCATTGCTCAAGGTACCCAGCAGACTGGCAGCATTGCCTCTTTGAATAGCCAAACTGATTCGTTGGCGGAAGAAGCTGCCAGCCCGGCGGTCTCCCGAAGCCTCGACCAGTCTCTTACAAATATCAGAAACCAGTCGATGGGCTTCGGGACCCCAGGGACCCAAAGTTTCGACTGCAAAGGGCGTAAATATGAAACTCTCAGAGAGAGTCACATACTTACGCCGCTTCAAGTTCTCGGCAGTGCTGGCCGCGGCACCTGCTGACTTGGAAGTCGCCGGCACATGGGAAACAGCAAGTGTATCGACACAAGTGGCATCCCACACCAGCGATCTTCCAAGTTTCCAAGGAATGAGCGTCAAACCATCCGGTCTCCTGCCGTCGCTGCGCACAATACCTACAGGCTCTAAGACTGCAGGAACGCCAGCGGCGACAAGAGCCCGCCGAATGACATCATTCAAGGCAGCATGTCGTGACATGCGGCCCGCACTACGTAAACAGGATAAACCGTGGTGACCTAGTACATCGACGAGATCACCACAGCGGCAACGGTGAAGAAGGTTAGTCCTGGCCCCCAGACGAAGGGATACTATGAGAGAAAGCGTGGTATTGTCGATTAAGGTTCCTAAGTTTTTTGAAGGTATTACCTTCAACCAGTGTCCTGACTCCTTCTCAGAAACAGCTAGGAGGCGAGACCGATCTTTTTCGGTACTACAAGAATCTAAAAGTTGTAAATGAACATTTTTGCATAGAGGCTCATCCCAGTGTTTTTGAGAAAAGGTCGAGGTAGGCAGGTTAGTACTCGGACAAACACTTAACCAAGCATTTCGAGCATCAGTCAAGCACGGCACCTCAACCGATCCTAAGGAAGGGCGAATAACAGATAGGAAAAGGTTTTCCGTGCTGTAGGCTGACGAAAGAAAAGCTGGCAGTGACACACTCGAGATTTTGCGTATGCCCAGGCCTCCATAACAGATGGGAAGCGAGGCTTGATTCCAGACCCTGTCATCAACAAAGGAGCAATTTAATATTTTAGATAATGTATTTTTTAGAATATTGTCTACAGATTTTAAAAGCGTTTGAAATTTAAAAAGCTGAGAAAAGCGAAGAGCATATGTAAGTTTTGGAACGAAAAGGCAAAAGCGGACAATGAGGAGAGCCATGTGGGAATTAATTTTGAAAAGTTTGTCTGAAGACTGGCTAAATTTTTGTATTTGATCATTGATAAAGCAGGGTATGGAGTCATCTAAGACGGGAGCACCTAGGAGGTACAGCGATTCTTTTGACAAGACTTTAATACCTGGTGCCAGATTGTTAAATTTATTAATTATTTCATTTTTTGTAATAGTTGGAACAGAATCGGAAACAAAGAGTTCACATTTAGAAAAATTTAATTCTAAGCCAATATCTTTAAATAGTGAAATAATTGTGCTCACAGATGATAAGAACAAATATTTGTGCTCACATATGATAAGGAAGCAAATGATTAGTTGCTGGGCCATCGCCTATACCATCCTATTAAGAAAAAGGAAAATATATTCTCCTTGTTGTTGTTATTTGGTAGATTCTCCCTTGAGAGGGAAGGCAAAGAGTCTACGCCCATACAACCGATGTCTTCAGTAATAATTTGTCCCTATTAAGTCCCTGACATTTCCCCAGTAAAGTTATAGTAGGCTTTATTGGAGTTAAAAAGGACTTCTTGTAACAGCGTGAAAACTTCGGCAGCATATATTTATTTAGACCAGCTCCATTATTTTCACTTGCATAGAACTTTGACTTTAACTATTACAATCACTTTTGTGTTTTCAAACTTCCAAAAATGCAAAAATTTAAAAATCTAAATAAAATGTCAATTGTTCTTTTCGCGTTTCCACCAAATAGTCCATAATATATTCCTCCGAAATTGATTTATTATAAAAATAAAACAATACGGCAATCGGTACTTTTCAGTCTATTTCAGTACAAAACAAAATAACATGCCAGCTATTTCCAATACGACATCCTTTTAAATTATTCTTGGAGTGCTAACGAGGTTCTTTATGTACATACTAACATAAATTAGGTGTTTTAGTACATACGTACACGATATTTATTATTTTAAAGGCAGAATGCGTATTTCTTTTCGAAAGTTCAAAAATCGAAAAGACCACGCGCGGTTGAATTGACGCTAACGAAAATTAGATACCGTATTGTGGATGTATACATAATTTTACTTGGCAAAAGCGAACAAATATCGTTATCTAATTGTATAAACTGCAATGTAACTTAAAATGAATTAAATTTTTACGTTTCTCTAATACATTTTTTTATCGTTTCCTTGCAAATTAGTGAAAAATACTTCACACATCTCAATTGAAATACCTATCATATTTTATTACATACCTAGTTATATATTTTTTTTAATTATTTATCTTAATTTATTGTGTACACTTAGGTTTTACTCTGCCGAAAACCATCTCAAATGATCACTTTCTACATATTTTTTTGCTATCTACATCACATATTTAAATAAAGTACACCTACCATTTTATTGTAAAAACCTTGTTTACATAACTTGCATGAGAAATTTTTTTTAATTGCAATGTAATTTCCGTGGTGGTCTATGAAAAATAAAAAAAACTTAGCCGGTGAAGGGATAGCGCTTATTGCTAGGAACTGGAATAGGTTATGGGTTAGCATTGGTCGCAAGTACTAATCGGTTAGTAAACCTTCATTTTTGAATGAATACAAACGGATTTGTAGCAAAACAACAAATAATCAAAAACAAATTCAGTTTCACCTTCGTGAAAAATTTAGTTATATTAATAATTAGTTATATTAATATTCAATAAAACTTTATTCAACATTGAAATAGTTTAAAAGATTTATTACTATAAATTAGGCTCTTCATTCGCGAAAGCTTCTGCTTACTTTTTTATATCTTGATATTAATCCTTTGAAAACACTGCAAATAAATACCGTGAAACGGTAAATTTAAATGGTTTTAACGCCGAAAGGCAGATGGGTCGGCGTCCAAACATGAAAAGACTTCAGTAACAACACTTCCATAAATTATGTTACAAAAATTTATTTGCGCTTATGCTCACTCACGAAAATATTTAGTTAAATTTTAACTATTTGTAAATAGTTTTCAGGAAAGCTTAACACGGCCCGTGATGACAATGAATATTAAATAAAATGAATTTGTAAGGTATTTTAAGAACGTCACACATTGTATACATAATATTTTATACAATTAAGAGTACTTTTTTGCTTATTTTGTAACAAAAATATTGTAAAACGACTTTTTTTTATTTTACAAATAAAATTGTGAGAGTTATGCTCGGAAGCTTCAAGGGTTAGGGAAGATATTACATTTTGTTAAGAATCTCAAGTATTTAAGGAGCCTAATTTGAATTATTCCTTGGTTTAGATGTAATAGAACTTCAAGCTGTTACTAACTTTCTGTAGGGGTATTCGTTGGCTAACATGTTTAATGTTTTAGAACTCTAGTATAGAATATAATTAATTTAATACTTCACTTAAATGAAAAATGAGAATTACAGGAGTTTTATACTTTTTTAGACTGTCACGATTTGTGTCCATTGTAACAATAAATAAACAGGTTCTTACCGCGATATTAAATATTTTCGAGTTTCCCTATATTTCGGTGCTGTTGCAAGCACTATGATCACAGGTTAACTGGCGAAACTGCTGCTGGATATTCGAGAGCACATATTTCACTCTACACTCTATATCGTCATGATTTTTAGTGCGCGAATACTAAAAATCGTGACGACATAGTGAGTGTGTACTGTCGAGGGGACTGTTGAGTGAGTTCCAGTAGTGATAATGAAATATAACAATTACGAGCCAGAAAGACCCGCAGTTTCGCCAGTTAACCCGTGATCATGGTGCTTGCAAAAGCATTGAAATATCGGGAACCTCGAAAATATTTAAAATTGCGGTAAGAACCCGTTTATTTTATTGTTACATTACAGGAGTTAGTCAATACGAATTTACACAGTAATAACTGTTGTTGGAACATGTATTTTTATACAATAAATTAAAATAATTAACGATTATAAATACATTAATTGTGTTTTCCATCGACTGTGCTTATTATTTTTCTTTACTTACAATGTTAAAAAATACATTTGTATTGTAAACTATTCGAGTTTCATTGAAACATATAAAAGTTACTACTTACCTTTACTAAAGTATAATATGACGATAAGCTAGAAAGAGATGACGCTACCAAATTATGACGTCATAAACTAGAAGTGTCATTACCCAGCGCTAAGAGTCACAGAAAGCTTATCCCCACCACTTCAGTTTCAAACTTCTATGCTACGTATTTTTAACCAATGTGTTTTAAAAAAAAATTCCGAGTTTCATTCGTGATTTAATAAACCGACCTTTGAATTAGTTTAAGATTAAATTTAGTTTAAGCAACAGATTAAGTATAGTCTATTGTTAAGATTAGTACTAATATTTCTTTCGACTGAATGATTCAAATGATTTGCTACTCTTTTAACTCGCTATGGATAAAACCTTGGTGTTTCAAGTGAATCTACTGTGTGCTTTTTATATCACGTCAGTGCTAAAGATCGCAGAGCAAATTAATCACACTTGTTACACTGGAAAGATGTCGAGATAACGTACGAAAAATAACGCCTCCGCAATGAGTTACAGGGCTCGTCGGCTCTTACAAATTAACTGTTGGATTATGGCTTTTAAAGAGGATGTCCCGCTCGTTGATCGGCGAGATAATATTGAAGTTTGGAAAGTCATTTACTAAATGTTAATAGCTGCGGAGGCGGCAAATTTTTGGAGGATGAATTTTATAAAGACACGCAATTTTTATTGCAACTCTTACAAAGCCTACGCAATCAACTTTTTACAATTGTTGAAAAAAGCCAAAAATAAAAGTTCACTCAGATCAAAAAAATACTGGTGAATTAACCTTTACGTACGTATTTTTATAATTTATTTTAAAATGTATGCTTATACTATATTTTTATAGCATTAAACTACTTATTTGGAGATATTCTTAAATCGTCTCAAAGACATCAGGTTATGTAGTTACATATTACATACATACCTTCACGCTGTATCCCTAACGATATAGTCAAAGAGAACGGAGCAACATGCTTCGCGGTCCTTACATACTTCTTTCCCTTCGTCAAATCTCATCATTCTCCTCACACATTTTCGTCTAGTTATGAGGGGGCTTTGACATTTCAGTTAGATAAAATTTGATCTTCGTAAGTTAGCCTCGGCTTCTGCTATCACTCACTTTCACTCTGTAGATTTTCTTCATCAGCCTTTCATCACTCTTTCTTTCCATGTGTCCAAACCATCTAAGCATTCCTTTCTTCATTTTTGCGTTCTGTAATTAATATTTGTAAAATACAAATAAATATAACAGGTCAAAAACACATTCGTCTATTTTTCAACGGTTTTCTATGTTAATTTTGTTTACTAACCAAGTTTCAATTATTTTATTATTCAAATCAAAATGTTAACCAGTCACTGGTTAACGTTATATCGATAAAAACGATACGATTTTCAGCGACTTTCTAATTGACCAGTGCCAATAATGACATATTTATGTGCCTGATACCCGAATAAAAGGCAAAAAATAGTTATTAATAAATTGATATGAAACTAGTGGACACGTATCTCATAACAGCCGGCGCCTGCATCCATGTACTGCTACAAAAACTTATATCATAAATGCCGTTTAGATATGTTCGAGTTAGGAATTTTTGGACAGTATATGAGAAAACAAACAATGCTTCGAATAGATGTTTATACATAAAAATAAATTCAATTATACTACATTTAAAAAAAATTGCGTCCGTGTCACACGAACAAAGTATATAACACTAATTCTAGTTTCTTACTCCTCATTAAAAAAACCTCAAAAAGGAAACCTCATTTTCGTATTTTCTTAATTTTGAATCTTTATTAAGTAACAATTTATCATTACAGGAATTCGATTATAAACTTCAGAAATCGAAAACCTCGGTTAGCTAAAGGACACTCAAAGATACATATTATATGCATATATATAGATATCTTTGAGATATTTGAGATATATATATATATATATATTTTAACTTCACGTTATTTTCCATTCGGAGTAGATAGAGCAACAAAATTACACCTTGGCACTTCTTTTACAGCAATCTATTAAGCGAAGAGATGAAAAAAACTACCAAAAATAAAATTTCTTTCGGGTCAGCATTTTATTAGACGTTCAACCGTATTACGTAGTTAAATAAGAATTTTCTTTTTCTTCACATTAATCCTGTTACTAATAAAAATTACAACGAGGTTAAACTTCGGACCAAATTTTTGTTCCTTTCGATCATTTTCTTTTGTTCATAAGCCGGAGTATGACAGAAAGCTGTCATAGCTATTTTATTCACACCACCACGTTTATTAGTAAGGCGGTAAAGGTTTGAAACACATGTGACCACTAGCTCTTTAGAAACGAGGCCATGAATTAAAATACACCCTACATTTACTTTGGAAACCATGTCCATTAAAAAGCATTTTGTAATTTACATACGGTTTTACGGACACTTTTATTTTTCATATTAATATAATATATTATTTCAGTCGAATTAAAAAAAATTATGAGTTTTGTAAGAAAGTGTTTTATCTTATTTTTTTATTTATTCTACAATTTCACTTGGAGTGGCAAAAGATATAACAAGTATTGCTAACCGACACGTAAAAAACTGAATATGATTCAAGCAACGTAGCGGACTTGTATAATGTTCTATAACAGAAGGCCACTGGAATTTATCTTCGATATAAAAATCTACTACAGTTTTGTGTCGGCAGCGATTGATGGGATACTTTTGTGTTTATTATAACCCTTAATGTGACAGTCCGAATATATTATATTTTATTTATGTTTGTTTGAATGTCGTCAATAGAAATTATAGATATCGTCTATATGCGCCTATAAGTATAGATATCGCACCCTATCAAAAAAATGAAAACAATCAAATTAATTTAGGGATTTTGAATCCTAGGTCCTAGGGTACTTAATGATGAAACATTTCTCAATACCGATTTCCGCCATTGAATTTACCACAGTTATAACCACAGGCACATCTTTATTATTATTATTAAATAGTATAAAACAAAGTCGTTGTCCGTGTTTGTCTGTTTATCCGCTAACTTCTGCTAAACCACGCAACGGATTTTAATACGGTTTCACTATCTTTTAGAGAATTTCTTCCGGAAGGTTTTTGTATATATATATTACAATAGTTCCCATTCGGGCGAAGCCGGGACGAGTCGCTAGTATAAAATAAGATTAAAAACTGTAGATTCAACATCCTGTTGACTTGTTTTATGCCCGATTTTTTTGTACAAAATTGTAAGGAATTATATAGACTGCCCGCATCTGTTGAGTAAAATCCCGTTTCACATGCCACGTCGCTATCCCAGAAATTATATTCCGCTGCTCATTGCACCACACAGGCGAACCGTATTGGGTGCAAATTCGATCATCCCTAGGCTCTGTAAATTGTTCAAGAAATTAGGAAGGGAAACCGATTTAAATACTTACTCTATGAACAAATTTCGATCAGCCATTTTATCTATAGTAGCCAAGTCTGAGTAAAACAATTGGAAATAACATTATTAATTGTTATTGTTAAAATCAACTTGGTTTTTGTGTTATGTGCTCACTGTTTACAATCAAATTTTAATATTAAAATTTTGTAAACTTATGTAAGAAGAAGTGTTAGCAGACGGAAATGTCAAAAGCACTCGCATACCTAGGCGAAAATGTGTGAGGAGAATGATGAGATTTGAGGAAGCGAAAGAGGTGTGTAAGGACCGCGACTCCTGGCGCTCCGTCCTCTCTGACTACCCCGTTGGGGATACAGCGTGAAGTTATGTTATGTTATGTATTGTTTTTCTTTTTCTTTTCTTTTTTTACCGCACGAACATTGGTTTTCTAAAATTTTTTTTATTTGTGCCATTAACCTATATATATGTATGTATGTAAATGTAATTAGTTAAATTTTCCAAATGGGCACGATGTGTTTGCCTTAAAAAGTTGTACACTTAGTTTTAGGTATTTGTAATAGTTAAATTTTAAGTTTTGGTGTAACAATTACTGGCAGACCAAATAAATAAAAAAAGAAACCCCCAAAAAAGGATAGGGGTCAGCTAACGATGAATTTGCGTTTGACAAAACTTTGGGACCCCCTATGTACTTAAAAGATCCCCTAAATTTAGAAAGTCCATTTTCGAACCCATTATACTATGTGACAGTTCTGAAGGTTAGTTTTTGACAATTTAGAGAATAATTGATTATATTATATAGAAACTTAGAAATAAAACAATAATATCTGTTTTATCGTTTTATCAATAAACTTTTGGGAACGAATAGTGTCACTATGGAAACAATAAAACGTCACATAACTATATCTGACATTACTAGGGAACCGTTAAATTGGTGAAAGCGAATATTATTTAAGATGGTTTAGAAGTCTTTAGTATGGGGTACACAGTTATGTGGCGAGTTAGCGTTGGTGAAATCCGGTATTAGATTTTTACCGGGACCAGTTGCTAACAGTAAATGACTAACCGAAATATTCATTCTAACTAATACGTGCAATGCACTTATGTCTCCATAATATTAGATTATATGACTCTTATATGACTTCATGAGTACAATGTCTTTCGAAAAAGTAATCAAAATTGAAACATCTTGGAAATTAGAACTAAAACTAAAATTATGAGAACTTTTGAAAAACCAGTGCCAGTGAAAAAAAAATACACTCAAATATACCTATTTACTCGATAATTGCGATTACTTTGACGTCTTCCTTTATATGGCGTTGTTGAGCCTTAACACCTAAATATTCCTCAGAAATTACTCTATATAAATAGTACTAACAGACCCGACATACGTTGTCCTGCATGAAATAAAAAAAAAGTTGTAGCACCCGATTGCAGTACCACCTAACGGGTCTATTTGTGAACCTAAACCATCTTGGGACCCACTGAAACACGCACAAAAAAATTCATCAAAATCGGTCCAACCATTTAGGAGAAGTTCAGTAATACACACACGTACAGAAGAATTAAATATATATACAGATAAGCACAACTAACTTAGAGCTCTAGATAAGAGTAATGGACTGAGCAGGGGACACAAACAAAGGACTAGAATCCCGTCTGCAGCTCGGGGAACGTCCCCCAAGTAATGGATCCATCCATCTAATGGTAAAAATGATATCTTATCTAATGTTTTTGATTTCAGTATGTATTATATTATGTAATATTAACGAAAATAACAATCCACAAATCCAATTTTATGGAGATATTTCATTGATTACACAGATATTTTATTGCATAAAAAGAATTTCAATTCATCTCTCAAGTGAATGAAATGTTACATTTAAGTAAAGAATAAGTTACTCATTATATGGAAAATAAATCGATATCCAAACAAAATCCCTTTTTATGAATCGAGTCCGGACTAAATCAATACATTTTGTATCGAAATACAATAAACAATAGTTAATTGTTAATGGTCGTGGACAAGAAACCACAATGGTATGGGGTTCGATTCTTCGGCGATGCACTTTTGTGATAATGTCGCCTGAGCATGAGGGTTATGATTGATGATCGATATTTCAAATTCGAATTAATACGCGAATCGATACGAAGCGATTAATAATTTATTTTTGTACGAATGCGAGCCTTTTAAAATTTTTGATATCGTTGATATAATTTTTATGATGCATTTCTTGGATATAGACCAAAGATAAAATTACACTAGGGTTTTGTCCTGGTGTTACTTGTACCTTAATAAAATATAAGTATTCAAAATATATTACAATTATTTATTTTAAACCATCCACTAAATTATAAAACAAATATATAACGTCACTTCGACAAAGCATCAAGCCGCTTACAGATTTACACATTGACGCCATCTCTTATTATAAGCATTTGGGCTCGCAGATGCTAAGTAAGCAACAATATACTTACTAGCTTAAGATCTAGTTTCGGTGTGTACTGTCTGGCATATTAAAAAAAATTAAAAAAAATTACTCTACTTTATTTTTTAAGCGACTATTGTGGCCTGTAATATAAACAAATTAAAAAAAACTGAAATGTTGAATCAACCATATGCCATTGCTATTTTTTCAACAATATGCCATTGGTATTTTTTCAAAGACCGCAACCCGCACGTACTTTAAAATATTTTAATAGTAGGAGAAGCTTTCGTTTTAATATATCCATTTACATAAGTTTCTTCCAATAAAATATTTTCAACACTTGCACGGTCTAAAAAATGAAATGTTTTGAAAGCTTCTGAAAAATTGTTATTTGTTTTTATTTTAATTTTCGTTTTCACATATTTTAATATCTATAGCTAATCGGTTCAGAATTTCCGAAATACTGGACTACACCACTTAAATAATTTAAAAAATAAACCCTTAAATAAGACGACTACAAACAAACTTACTAAATGATATAACCGCACTAATATATTGTTATGGTAACGCCAAACAAAAAATCGGTTTTGCCAAAACGTTTATCTTTTGAATTTAGATTTTTATCTGTGAATACCATCTTCGAATTTCATTGTCATAACTTCGAAACTACAATGTTTATACAGTAAAAACAGGTCGATTCAATGAGTTCATTTATAAATAATATTGAAACATTTTAATGTGAGTTTCTGCTTTCTATGATGCAATTAAAAATATAAAATATATTTAAACTTATTTAAATCCATCTACAAAAAACGAACGAAATATTTTTATGCCATTTATATTTGCCGATATCACATTACTGATGCTTAAGTCACAAGAATGTCAATATTCTTTGTATTTCAGATGTGTGTCGATTAAACTTCGAATGTTCATATAACAAACATTAAAGAGAAACATTGCATCAATCACTGAAAATAAATAACAAATGCCGAAACACCGGTTTCAACATGTTGAAATTCAGATTTTCAGATGTCCGATCGATACAAAATGCACCACAGCAGCGATAAGCCGTTATGAACCAAATTAGAGAAGTGGCAAGAGTTAATTAAGTTATTCGATAATTTAATCAATTCTAGATTTAAAAAAGACAATTTATTTCCAGCGATTACAAAATGTGGACTAAACACACGCACTACAAGAAAAAACTGTTCTCGAACTCCGCTTACTGTAACTTGGAGAATAGGGATCGTACTTCACCATTCCAACTTACTTTTGTGGTATAGTCTGTGCGAGCCTTTAGGCTATCAATTTTTCTACTCGAACAGATAACCTGTACAAAGTCTGAGGTATAAAGCACCGTCCACCCGGAGAATCCGAAGCACATATCAGACAATAGTCCTCAATACGGGAGCCACGACCTTTACCACGACACGATATCGTTATCGCATCATCTCAGCTACCGATTTAACCTTATGACATTTACGGTGACCAATGTTATTACTTGCATTGGGACTTTTTCGGCTATTTTATTTGCGAATTTGAGACAATTCGTCTTGATGCTAGACATACATACAATATATTTATAAAGTGAATCTATTAATATATCTATTGACTAATATCGTCTATATTCGTAAACAAAAAAAATATTTATTTGCTTCAGAAATGTCGAACAAGTCTATACGGAGTAGGTACACAGTTTCAAAAGATGTGTATTTAGATTTTTAAGAACAAACTGTAAATTTTAGGAAATATAAACTCAAATTTCTTAAAATTAAACATTTCTTTGATAAAATATACACAAATTTACTTGCGAAAATTACATTTTAGAAAAGTGTTTTCTTTTAATAATAAGGATTAAGAAATCTCATGGACACCGTATACTTAGCTTTTGTTTTTCGAATACCAACTTTTATGTCCTGCAGTGCAACTACCTCTTCAAAACTACAGAATCAACGGCAGAACCTGTTGTGTCTCAACCACTGAAGCGTTTGTTCAGGAACTACTTGAAAATTAACTAAAGGAAGAGTCAACAGAAAACTTTAAATGCGTCTAACTCGTGAACGAATGTCGCTTTATTTTTTACTCACTGTCATAGAATATGAAAGGAGGAATGTGGTTGCAGACACTTATGAGTTTGTATTTTCAAAAAGGGTTTAAATTTAGATTGTATTACGGGCAATATTGAGTAATTTATATCTTTACAATGTAATTTAACGCAAAAAACAACTGATGAAATACATCATTTGGATACTACTAAGAGAGTAGGTACTCAATAATATTCAAATTCAAAAGCAAATAGAAAAGTGTGTTTTGTAAATTAATAAGATTGAGGATTGAACCCGGAACTTCCAACTTAACAAGTAAACGCAACCAAGGTACTGGTCTGTGTACTAAACTGTACCAACGGATCCATCAAGTTAAATACATGTTTATACTGATGCGCATGTATAATATTATATTATTGGTTACAATTTTCGCCTTACTTAAAACTTATTATTTATGGATCTCCCAAAGTTTAAAAACGTTTCCATATTTTAATATTAAAATTTTTATTTAAAAAAATTAAACCGACTTCAAAAACAAACACTGAAAAGTATAAAATAACTATCCTTTACTAATCATAACTCAAGTACAATTAAAATAACTTTATAAATACGATACACATACCTATATAATTAAATATGACAGTTACTGAAGTCGGTGCCAAGCCTACCAAACTAATAGACTTTCTGTTGTTGCACATTGATTTGGCACCGAACTAGTACAACAACTAGTATAACGCACTTTAAGAAATATTGATTCTCTTAAAACGATTAATAATGTTTGATAACACCGTCACAAGAAATCAGGGTTATTATATATCTGTGTCGACCATAACAGGCTAAATGAAGACGTGTTGGCATACAAATACGTATTATACAAAACCAGCAGCGGATGACAAAAAATATCCTTTTACGAATTTACTGAGGTTTGTTCGGAAATAGATATCTAATACATTTTCCAGAAACAATCACAATATCACGTCAATATTATATTTGAATATTCAAATTTATGATATTTTATTAAGCTCTACCGTGGTCTAAGGTATTATAAAAGTTAAAGCTACCCTTGGTTGGCAAAGCATTGTCACCAAGATGAACCACACGAAACTTGGTGGTACCGACAGTATTTTTTTAAATTGTTTTAAAACTTGTGTGCTAATGTGAAACTTATTTATTCATCATCCGGTAAAAATATACTATTGCAAATTATTTTTGTTATGGTAAAAATAAATCAGTCTATGTTGATAAGCAATTCTATTGTTAAAATTCTTTAAATTGTTCCCAATAATTTACATATTTCTAAGGTAAATATTTTCAATTATTATTTTTATTATATATTTCCAACGAGGAAGTTCAAAAGAGTAATCTATGGTAAGCTTTTCTATATTAATTACTCACTCTCTAAAAGTTAATCTTACTTCAATATTAATTAAACTTCTCATTACATTTATGGGTTAACTATGCACATAAAACATATTCAGTATTTTATTGCGAAAAAATAAAAAATGTATTGTAATAACAGGTATTTCATAATTTCCGAACACACCTTACCCAAGCACAAAGTAAAATTCACTCCCATTAAGACAGCGTTCACAAAAATGAATCATATTCCATGTCACTAAAAGATAGTGATTTATGATTTGTTCACTAAACTGTAGTTTTTCTCTGAGTTAAACCACGGTTCACTCGCATCTTCGTTTCGGAGCTTTCAAATACATCATCTTGTCTCATTAAGACGTTATTGCGAATTAATCAAAAAAGTATTAAGGGAAAGTTTCAATTAGTGTATTCTTGTGTTGGAAATCATAAAATAACAAGTTTGAAGAAAGTGGATAAAATGAGAATTAAAAAACATTATAGAAAATAAGGCTATATACGTTTCGGAATTTATAGAAGATTAACCTTGAAAGAGAAGAATCATTTCATACATTTTTATAATTTCCTAGATTTAGTACGAATTTTTATAACAATGAGTAAGTACATCTATTCTATAATAGGTGAGCAAATAAAGTAGTATAGGGTACTTCCCATTTAGCCGTAGAATTATGAAATTTGGCAAGAACCAAGGTCTCAAGCAGCGTCAATGAAGGAAAACAACCGAAAATTGTTAATACATAGATATATCTCAAAAAAAATCTTTAAAAATAGCGGTATTTCAACAAATATATGTAAGACTAGTGACCCGCCCCGGCTTCGCTCGGATAGAAATATTTTTGAAAATAATATACAGCCCATGTTACTCGCTGATAATGTAGCTTTCTATAAGAGAAAGAATTTTTGAAATCGGTTGAGTAGTTTTTCAATTTATCCATTACATACAAACAAACAATGTTTACTTGTTTATAATGTTAGTATAGATGTGTGTACAACTATAGTTTAAATAAAGCCTAACCTATTGTTACGGATTATTTATTAAAGCCACAAAAATGTAAATTTATTGTAACATCGTCTGAAAACAATGTTTTACAAACAAACAGACGCACAAATCATCATTATTGTTAAGCGGTGACAAATGATTGATCACTTGAGAATACACTTACAGGTAAAAGAAAGTATTTTTGTATTTGGGAAAGCTATAAGTATACGAACTTGAACTCTACGGCCATTTAATACAGACTTTTAGTATAAAAAAGTGTAATGCAAGAGATTATTTTCATTTTCGAAAGAAAAATATCACGAAACTTTGTCTTTTAATATTCTATAAGTTGCAAAAAGCATGTTCTTTAGAAAGCACTTATCTCATAAACAATATAGATTTACGTTAGTTTTAAGCGAAGCTACAAAGTAATCAATAGTTAGTGTGCTTAGCATAGCATTATTAAAGTACAAATTAAAAGACCAAAATCACTAGTGATATATAAGTTTTCAAAATTAATATATGAAATAAAATACAAAAAATGTCTACTAACGCATAATTCTACCTTTAATTAATTTTTCACTATTATATTTTTGTATTGTTACTTTATGTACCTTACATCGATGCCATGTAAGTAAAAAGAAATTTATGTAACGAACATTGATGAAAATTATATGAATGAGAGTAGTTACGTGCTAGTAAAGGAAAATTTTCAAAAAAATGGCAACACTATCACTAGGTCTAAATTCTAATCATATATCAACCCGTTCGATTCTGACGTTTGTTATTTTTAATTTCATTTTGTATAGTGACAATGTCATTGAAGTAACGACCAATAACAATAATAAATAAAAAATACACAACTAACAAAAGTAACTACAAAAGCAATTAAGGATGAAAACTACAAGAATTGAAAATAGGCCAATGGTCCTACTCACAGTGATAGGTCAATAAAGAGGGAAAGGCGAGTCATCCAGCAATACCTTATTATACTTAAGGACTATTGCACACCTTTTTGACGACGTTATAGGAAACTTCAAAAGGTACCTAATTCCTGGGACTAGAGACTGGTTTGTGGTACTTTTACCTAATAAAATTCTCGCGGTGATTGGCCCTTGATGCTTTGTAGAAGAGCTTCGGGATTTCTTACAGAATGCATGCCTTCTTACGCTGTGTTGGAACCATGGTTGGAACACATCTATTGGCAAATAAACCCACTGCATTTGGTTTAGCAAAAGTCAAACCATCGACGATGAGTAGAAAAGAAAAAGGGAAGTAGATATCTTCATCTTGTAATAACTTGAGCTGACGGTGCGAGTGATCCGAGTTTTCTTATATTTGAGCTGATGAATAACACACGTGCTGTGCACAATGGCGTTTTATTGTTTACTACAATGCAGTGTAAGTTTTTATTATTTTTAATTGAATATGAATGGAAAATATGAACACACTGACGTACACAGTAGGAGCGAGAGACATTTACAACTCCTGTCATTTCGAGCTGTCAAACGATTCGCGTTCCGTTCCGCAGTGGCGGAAACAGCATTCTCAATGCTACGACAGACATTATATCATCCTCCTCGAAGTCTCATGGTTATAGAATGGACGATCGGAGCCCCCGCTCCAAGAGGCTACGACTCTGAAGGCCCTCGTTTTAGTCCCCTCGTTCAACATGTGATGTGCGCCGTAGTTTTATTCTCTGACCCGAACTATGGATTTGAGTTTAAAACCAAGTGTAGTAACACCCTAAAAAGTTCGACTCATCAGAATAAACTATGTTATTCATTATCGATAATACAAGTTGGTACATCTGTCTCCATAATATTTGCATAATTGCTATGTGTATAAAACGGTATTAGTAAAACTGCACTTTTATTCATAATGTAGTTATTACATCTATTTTTAAAATCAAACACACTTCAGTGCACTGTGTGGGTGGTCTCGATCAATACAAAAGAAAAACGTATCGATTCTCATCTTAAAAACGAACAATTTTATATTGCGAAATTATACAATGACGTACAATAGATATTTTGAACTTTATCTCTTACGAAATATGGCCAAATATTGCCAGGATTTCTGAATTGGCAATCGCAAAACTAAATTAGTGGTTACATCAGTGAAAAAAATTATAATTGACGTAGGAACTGTCAAAGCGGAATGATTTCGTCGCGACCGATATCTTTAGTTAATTGCCGATCGAAATAAGATGAGTTTTCGACAAATAAATTCGTCATTGACATTCGCCTGTCGAAAAAGGACCTCCCCGGTTGAGCGCAGTGGGGGTGACATTGTGATGGAAGATGAAGACGAAATGGACTTGCTGCTTGATAAATACCAGGAGATCGGTCACTATTATCAATTTAAACATTTGTGAATACAAAAAGTAAAGATAAAAAAGAAAAAAATATTTCCATATAGGCCTTGTGTCTAAGCGCGGAGGGTTCCGGGTTCGAATCCCGGTCGAGTCAATTTAGGAAACGAACTTTTCTAGATTGTCTCGGGTCTGGGTGTACTGAGAGATACCCCTTGTAGTCGTCGTCTGATGTCCTTCTCCGAGGTTTAATCTATCTCCATACAAAATTTCATCGAAATCAGATGAACGATACGACAGCCCATAAAATACGAACAAACAACCATTGATTTTTATATATTCGATTGGCATACAAAACATAAATATACCAATTTACCTCATAATATTTTCATTTTACATTAGAAAATATTTCGTACATTACTTGGTCTAAGAAAAAACATTTTAAAAAGAAACTTTTAGCAACAAAGACCTAAAATATTATTTTTGGTATTTTTGTGTTAGTCTAATTGTTATTTGCATACCTTACGATAAAAGCAAACGAATTTTAATAAATATATCTCTTCCTTTTATAGTTTTTACTGTAACGATTTATTTCGTGCTAGTCTAGTAAAAAAATATATGTAGAATGTGACAGCTGCTTATCCGAACAGAGTAAAAGTCGGCTTAATAAAAATAGGGCTTATTTTAACGAACTATGGAAACCCATCACGTTCTGGTTTACTTCGCCGTTTTTAATCCCATATAGTTATTGCTTGAAACGCTTTAATGTTCTGTCCATCCCAGAATGGGAAACAACGTAAAGTTATGTATGTACGATTGCGTGAGTGCAATTTTTTCTATATCTGGTTTTGCTTCATATATTTCCATTGCCTTTAAATTGCATAGCACGGTTTTTACTTCAAGTTGAAACTATGCAGAATAGGTCTATTTATTACATTCATTATAATAAAAATGAAAAACATACCAATTATATTATTTTATAATGTTAATTTAAAACTTGTATTACCTAAAATATAGTATGTAATTTAATTCCTCAACTGTTTATTCCATCCCTGTAACGCACAAAAAGAATTCTTTACTGTATCATCATACTTTCATAAAAGCCTGAGTATTCAAGACTAGCTTGTTAGGCAATATCAAGCTAGGACACACACATAGATACCTTTTACTCGTTAACGTTGTTTTTGCGAGAAACGCATCAAATACGTTATTAATAGTGACCATAGATTAGAAGAGTGAAAACATTTTTGTACTTAATAAAATATTTCATTACTTTTGTAAAAAAGTAATGAAATGTTCGTGAAACAAGAAGAGTTAAATTAAATAGAGTCGCTATCAGTGGAAAAACTAAATGAAGAAATCGCAAATGAAAAAATAGTACTTGGCACGCGATAAAGAAATTCCATTTTTAAATAAGTTTTAGAATTGTTTATATTCTTTGATAAAAAAAATATACTACCGTATAGATTTTTACCATACTGAGTCTTGTACTGAGTAGTGATTGATGAGTCTTGTGCTAAATTATGATTGATCAAGAATGGCATAATTTATGACAAAAGCGTTCATTAGGCATAAAATGAAAATCGTGTACTACATCTACTCGAATTTTTGTTCTTTGTCACGTCATATCTCACATTCCTCTCGTTTGTTACCAACGTGTCACTGCTAATCGAGCATGTCGCCATCATAACAACTGACTGACGGCGATTTAACGACCAGTTGTCGGTCCCACGATCGTTGAAAAAGTGAAAATTTTTCTTCTCAACATTGATTTGTTATGATCACGGTGAAGAACGAAGAGCTAATGATGTTCAGAGTAATCTGTAGGAAGGTATCTGTAAGCATCCTATAAAAAAGCAAAATATTGCTTAACTATCATCGAATATTGCTTAACTATCATCGTGATTTGCCCCAATTATTTAAACTCGATTTAAGTAACACACATCTCGTTTGCACCAAATTTTAAATAGTTGGTTTTAACTATGAATTTTGGTGTCAACTAGAGCTATGCAATTTAGTTCACTTTCGAAAGAGATCAGTAAAGCTCATTGCTCCTGGACGAAGCAGTTCATTCTTCTACTTCATTAGATTACGGAGAGATAGCAGCATTGACATTAGTTCGTTCATGAACTATCTCTGAGCTGTGGCTAGAGCGAGGGTGAACTAACGCGAGCGGTCGCCGCCCTTGCTTTTCAGTTAAAGAATTAAGTGCGGGATACATCACGAGTTTATTCAGTTGATATAAGGAAGTGCTTTTCTGAACTAGGTCATTCAAAAACTATGTAAGATTAGCTGTCACCTTTAATATGCAGTAGCGAAGAAGCCTAAATGTGCCTAAAAGTAAGTTAAAGTAAGATTAATGCGGTGGAAATGCGATCTCTGTCAATGAGCGGTGTTAGCCGTCGTGAACAGAATACGTAATGAAGTGATATGCAATATGGCAAGATTGTATGAAAATGTCGTAGCAAATTAAAGAAAAGAATGCGTAGATAGGTCAGAATAGGAAGAATGAGCCAAGAATGACAAAGTCACTCGCATACTCTAGCCAAAATTAGTAATGAAATTTTAGAAAGCGAGAAAGGTACGTAAAGGGCCATAGTGTTCTTTCTATCTATCGCTAAGAAGATTTGTGTATTGTGTTATTCTTGTGCTACTATCCAGATTCTTGGTAGAAAGATCTATGTTAAGATCAAGATCCTGACACAGGGATTTGTGTTGTTTCCTCAAATCTCTTCATTCTTTTACACATTTATGGAAAGGGCTGCGAATGCTTGCTTCCATTACATATTTTCTTATTTCACTTCTACTGACTGACCTGTTGGAGCAGAGGTTGAGGTACCAAATTTTATAGAAATTGTTTCAGCGATTTAAGCCCGATACGTAACAGATGGTCACACATACTTTTGCATTTATAACATTATTATGAATTAATTGTATTATAATTACATTATATTATTCAAAAGGCATGTACTACATTAACATACATAAAATGTATAATCTATTGGAAGAGTAATGACACTATCAATATCATCATCACGTCTGGGTAAAGGTCTCTCCGGGGTTTACTACCACACTTAAGTCCTTTGCATTTTTCATGCAGCTGTTACCAGTGACATAACAGCATCATTTTCGTGTGAATAATATGAAATCAATGACCTACGATCGCTTCGTAAAACTTTATTTTATTACGCGTTAGTAGCGTTGGCTTTTATGCACATATCTAGATATTTATGTTCTGCAAAATGGACATCGGTAACCAAACCACGTCCGGCAATAACCATGAAATGTAACAGCGGGTTGTTGGTCACCGCTTACCGTGTGCCGGCGGAATGCTGTGCGATGTACAAAAACCACGGTCTTGAAAAAGCAAACACTCAGTGATCTGCGCAGAACACAGAAGTGTCACAAAAATAAGCGTTTCAAATTTTGAAAATTGTTATCTATTGATGATGTAGGAACTTACGGATGTACTAAGTTTTGAGATCAAGTATGCACGGAAGTACTTATATACGGCAAGACATAGTAAGTATCTATGATTGAGTGACTCGTGCAGTGGTTAATGCATTTTATGCCTTTCAAGCTGAGGGTCCCAGATTGGAACATTTATGAAAAGATTTCTGAATTGTTTTAGAGTCGCGATGTTACTGGGAACTCCCCTATGTCGTCGAGTGGTACCCATAGTACAAGTCCAGTGTTCAGTTTGAAGACACGCATGTGGTGTAATAGTCAAATTATATGTATACACACGTTGTATCGTAGATCGATGTTGTATCTATATATTAATATGTATGTAGTGAAAACTTTGTACACCTTTTTAAGCATTTTTCGCGCACGGGGGGGGGTGCGATTTGGTATAGTTAAGATTTTATGGAGGAGTGCAGTAAGCTAAAATATTTATATGTGTGTTACAAATATCTACATTAAATTAGTTTAAATATAACATTCATTGTTTACGTTCATAATGCCATACTCAAACACATAATACTTATTTATACTGTCAGTGTCAAACATATAATAGCTTGTGATCAAAATATAAGAGCGACAACTTATTAGACCTCCATTCATTAAGTTTCTTGGTCCAAGGGTCAAACAGTTACACAGAGTGGAGATTGTCGCCAAAGAATTTTAAAATGTTGCCCACAATTAATTACTGACAGATTGTCTGAATGCGTCTCGAGGTGTGAATTTTGTGTAATTTGTGATCTGTGAGCTGTTTCAAGTCTGTGAAGTGTATGCAAAGGGGAAAAAGCATTCATTTTATATTTACGGTCGAATTTCGACCACTGGGAGTCTACTAGTGTTCATAATTCTTTAATATATTTCAGATTCTGATAGAAGTACTCATTCTTATAAATAACAAAGCTGTCGCAAAACGTAAACATCCTGTTTTTTAAATTAGATATATAATTTCATTTCCTTCCAATTATAAATGTGAGAAAATTAGTAGTCTTGAAAACTGTAACTGCAGTATTCTTCTAAAAAAAGTAAAAAGATTGATATGTATGTCGACCGTCACAGCAAACACAAAAAATATTATTGCTTGAATAATGTAGGTTTTACAAAACTTTACAAAAACTATCACTGTAATAAAATAAATACAATTTATTATTTATAGCGATAAGCGTTCTAGATAAAGTCGATTGGATTGAGATTAAAAACGTTTTTTAAATGTATCAGTTATACAAAAATGTACCCCCACCAAGCAATCTTGTCTCTTATTTTCAGCATTACATAAGTTGAAGGATTAAATTTCTTTAAACTATTCAAAAGCAAAAGACCTGCAATCTTTTAAGGTAGAGGTCGTTGCAAGGTTCTTCTAATCACAGCAATTAATATGAAATATAAATACAACTATCTTTTATAACACAAAACATTTTTTCTTTGGAAGCGAACGTATTAAGAATTCAGAATTCCACATGTGACTGAACACGCTCTGCGCTGTTTTACACATACCTACCCACAAAAAGATATTCTCGAATATTTGGACACGATTCTAACAAGGCGCGACATGTTCAATATTTTTTATAACATGTTCAGAAGTGTCTCCTTATGCAATCAATGATTTCTTTTCCTGTTTCCAAATGGTATACATGCTTTGTTCTGCTCCACTACATGCAGTAAGGCGACCGTTTTATTTGTCTCATTTTGAGATAAGGGTGGAATACAAATATTTGTAGACAATGTATTTAGAAGAGACGGAAAATATGGGAACTATGTCCCGCTTACTTAGACACATGTATCTGATCAGAATATATCAGGCAAAAATATATGTATATTGTATATATCATTCTGAATATTGTTAGTGCAAAACTGTACAGAGCTGCGCCTGATTCAAGATATTTATTCTATTTATTTAAATATTTATAGCACACACATCATACACAAAAAGAAGATGCATATAAAAAGAAGATAAGCTAAGAGTACTGTTTATTTTTAGTAGAACATGTCTTCCAGCAGACTCATATACAAGACATATATTATGTATGTTCGAAGCTTTTTTTTTATATAAAAGAGCAAACGAGCAAGCGCGTCACCTGATGGAGAGTGACTACCGCCGCCCATGGACACCCGCAACGTCCGGAGAATCACGGGTGCGTTGCTGGCCTTTAGGGAAAAAGGGAAAGGAGGGGAAGGGGAAGAGGGGAAGAGGGTGATGGGTCACCGGCACTCACTCACCGAACGAAACACAAGAGCTATAAATGCTGTTATATGTATGTATGTTAAGGTTCGTTACGTCTAATCAAGCCTTTTTGTAGACAGAAAAATCCTGAAGACGGGATTATGTGAGGCTTTTAAATCCACTTTTACCCATTGTCGAAGGGTTTCGGGATCTTCTACGGAACGCGCCGGAACCTATGGAACGCACCAGAACCCCTTTCCCGCTATAGTGAAACATTTTTTTGGGAAGTGACAGAGTCCCCCTGCAGCCTCGTAGTGCCACGGCAGTGTGAACGCATGCATGGACGACGAGCTCCTACTCCAATGACCCCGATGGTCCCTTTTGTTTCTTTTTTCCACAGACAGAGAATACCGCCTTATTCTCTGGCCCGCGCTACAGGTCTGAAGTTTAATAACCCCAACCCAACCATTTTCTTAAAAAATGTTAGATTAGATCCTTTTTCAGACAAACCTCCCTGATTACACAACTAATATCTTTGGCATTTATATATGTACGAGAATATCTGCTTTTTATAACATAACTAAAAAGCTACCGAAGGGAAATTCTAATTACGTTGTTTGAAAATCTAGATTATATTTTATATTACTATATTTTCAAAATAGATCTGAATTATATTTATATTTACTCATTCTCGAAACAAAAATAAACATAAAATAGGTACATAGCTATCTATTATTATAAAAATACTTGAATATTCTAACAATAAATTTAAATCTTTAATGCTGATAAAAAAGGATTTCGAAAACGTCGAATAAGCTGCTTCAAAGCGAAATTATACAATTCACCATCTCGTCGTCTGATTCAAAACACCGAAATTTTAAATGTGTTTCTCTTAAATGTCCTTTTTGTAAGTCTCTCCGTCCGATTCTGACAATATTAATGCTCTCTACAAATTCTTTGCTTAACTTGGGGTTCCGATGTCGTGCACATTTTAAAGCAAGCAATTTTCTGTTAAAACGTCAGCCAGTGTCTAAAGCAAAATATACGTTTTTTTTTATTTACGATTTATAAACAGAGTAAAGACACAAATACAAATCATAGACAATACCACGAAAACCACTCTTCTTTTAAGTAACTGCGATATTCGTGGCAAGAAAAAAATGATACGTACAAATAAATCATCAAGGAGCGATATAATTATGTCTTGACACCGCCTATAACACTTACAAATGGAAAAAGAATACTGGATAGTGAAAGCTAGCTAGTTCATCACCTCTGTTACGGTATGTGTGGAAAGATAAATAATAATCAGGACGTTATGTTTTCTTTTTTTTCCTGACCAACATGAAAATAAACAATTACAATAAAAGCAATCTGTTGAGCAAAAGTGAGTTGTAAAAGAAGCCAAGGAAGATCAGGGCTGACTTATAAAGATCAAATAGCTAGTGTTAGCCGACGGAAATGTCAAAAGCACTCGCATACCTAGGGGAAACTGTGTGAGGAGAATGATGAGATTTGAGGAAGCGAAAGAAGTATGTAAGGACCGCGACGCTTGGCGCTCCGTCCTCTCTGACTATCTTAGGGATACAGCGTGAAGATATGTATGTATGTATATACGTACAAAAATTAATGCATTACATTATACGGAACCATTTCGCAATAAAAGCGAGAGGTACATTCTTATGTTTTTCCATTTTTCGGTTGCAACAAATACATTGTTGTTTAACAAAACATACAAACTCGTTTCTGGACATTTCCGAATTAATCATGGAATGATTTTCTAAATGGATTTTTGTGATTGTTGTCATGACTTCACAAGAACACAGGCTAACTCAAACCGCGTGATAAGAAACGGAGAATATAAGAAAGAAATTTTCTCATATCACTGAGGCAATTTTTATTATTGTTATTTTTACTAGGTGTCTGTCACAAATCCCATATGGGAAGTATTCTTTTCTCGCTCGGGTTTTACAGAACTAACATTTCGTTGCGTAGACAATTATTTCTAGTACCTATTGCCAAATTATAAAAACAGAACTCTTACAATTTCTTCCTGTTCGTCTGTGTGTCAAAGTTATTTTACTCGGAGATTAAAGACAAAAGAATTAATAGAGGTTGGAAACCTCTATATTTATTTCACTGTGTTATTGTATAATCACTTTCAAATTGGCTTAACTATTAATATCACATCAACATTGTGCACGTTCTCTGTATTTAGTAATAATTAACTCAAATTAACTAAGTAGATAAAATCAACAAAAGGCGTTTTGTAAAATATACTTATTACTACGAAAGTAACCGAAAAAGAAGTTCTAAAAAAAGGAAATATATGTTGAATTATCGAAAGAACTGTAATTAAGTACAAAAAAGCTACCAACTACTCATTGTACTAAACTAACTTGGATATAAAATGAATGCTTCAACCTATTTATTACCAACTGCTATATTAATGAATGAGTGAATGAGATGGTGAATGAATGGATACGTCTCATTATAATAATTTCACACGTCCAAGAGATATATCTTTAAGGCAGTGATCAGTTAACTATGTGTTAAGGCGTGTACACAAAGTTATATAGAATGCGATACGTATTTTATTCTAGACATTTACACTGTGTGTTTGCAAATAAAGCGTTAAGCTATGGGGGGTATCATATAACGAACTGGGGGAACTCCCAGTAACATCCAGACTCCAAGCCAATTTAGAAAAATTCGTTTCCTAAATTTACCGGTCCAGAAATCGCCGGTGGCCCATCACGCCCTCCCCCTCCTTTCCCTCCTTTGCCTATTTCCTTAAAGGTCGGCAAGGCACTCTCCATCAGGTGACCTGCTTGCTCGTTTGCCTCCTCTTTTATAAAAAAAAATGTCGAATCTGGGGCTCCGGCTCTGAAGTTACCACTGCCCCAACAAGCCAGTAAAAATCAATTAGATCCTGGACTAGCCTCGAAATCATTACATACATATTATAAAGTTTAGCATTCGGAAACTATTGGTTAGATTTATCTGTAGCTTTCAACAAATTTAAGATATTTTCCGAGAATGATTACTAACTCTTTGGTTAAAGAATAAACTGGGTTTAACTCTTGGCCAACTCAGTTTAACAAACTTTACGCTTGAAGCCTGGGTCTCATTGGATTCGTTGTGGGACATCGATAAAAGTTTAATCAACGTGATAGTCAGGAGATTAAAAGAACGGTGTTGTACAAAACAGAAAAAAAAATTTTTATTCGCATTATCGAATATAATGCTGTATTCTTTATACAAATAGTAATTGCAATAAATAAGCAGATTTCGCAATTTTGTAATAATTTAAACCAGCAAAATAATAGCACTCATCAGATAAAAAACACGCATATCCGAATACAAAAGTAAAAAAATTCGCGTATGAACTATACTTTATATCATTACTTGACCTGCGTAATGTTGGTGTGTAGGGTAAAACAAATAAGAGCGCGATGTCATTAAATTTGTGATACGTCCTCCCCTCGAGTGATGACTGGACGATGAGATGCCGACACGCCTGCTGAATTATCACGTTGTTATGTAGAATAGAGCCAACCTCTTTTATTTTTTAACGTCATGCACAATGTTCCTCTCAAATTAAAAAAAAGTAATACTTATGGAATCGTCTCGGTATCCGTCTGTCAATCTGCCACAACCGTTTTTAGAGTTCCGTAGACAAACGTCAAAAAACGAAAGCCTTATAATTTCATCCTGTCCGTCTATTTGTCCGTATGTCAGAATTTTACTCGGAGACTATTGGCACTTAGTTGATGAAATTCGGAAAATAGATGTATACTTTAAATTGATGAAAAGAGATAGAAAACAGTTATATTTTAACAACGTAGACAAAAAATAACGTCATGTTTGTTTTTATTTCCAAATGTCGTGAAAAATAATAATGCAGTGTGCCGTTATTATTTCAGCACGACTAATATCGCGTAAATATTTTACTCGGTAGTGCATTTTAAGTTTTTTTTTGTTGACGAAATAGTAAAAATGAAAGAAGTGGCGTATTACCGATATTTAGATAAAGGTGTCAAGTTTAATGAAGACAATAAATATGATCGGAGTTAAAAACTGATACGATTGAGGAAACTCAAGCTCTTTCGTGAATACGTACTGATGTTGTATGACATTAGGGCAGTGCTATTTTTGAATTTATTTAAAATTTTGTAATGTAAAAAGCTTTTTAATAATAAATAAAATATTCTTAATTCTTATATTCTTAATTCTTGAAGAAAATCAGAATAGTTCTACATAACATGACCAGTTCTCGCATAACACCATCCATCTTTACACCGACAACTAAATATCAATTAGAGTCAAATTAGAACGCAGACGATCATTTCTGTTTAATTACCTGTACACAAAAACTGTGATTATCGTCGTAACTCGCACTTTACAATAATAATAACTTGTATTTTAGTGCCTACTTAAATAACGATACGGTTAATTGGTAGGTGTGGATGTGGGTACTGTTTAATGGCAAAGATGATATGAAAGAAAAACGAAAAATAGATAGGAAACAGTTAACATTCAAATAGTTTTCAAATTTCAAATAGTTAATTAAGGTCAGCGCTCATCATTCATCACTCCGGCCGGCATCGGATCAGCACTACCTCACCGTTCGTCGTCAATTGGTGATCGACTAGGTCAGACCGTCAGCCCTGTAGCCCAAACCACAGAACAAGGCTACGTTTTTCTTCGAGTGTCGTAAGAGGCGACTAAAGGGGCCTTCGTGTTTGCGGCCGTTCAGAGTAGGGGCTTCGGTTGTCCATCCATGAGACTCCGAGGAGGACGATAGCACGCGTGCGGCGCACTGTCTTGGCACTGAGACGGAGGGAGCTCTGTAACTGCCTTCCTGAGAATCGCTTCGGCACAGCGCGTTCGGCTTCACTACGTTCCGTTAGAGATCCCTGAGCTCTTTGACAATGCGCCGAGGACGACCAACGCAAGAGTTTTGGTGGGTTAAACCCCCACGTAATCCAGTCTTTCCCCCAGGGGGCTGGGTATGAGTGCAAAACTGAACAAATGAAAAAAGGCGATGGCGAACTAATGTCTCGCGATCAATGAGTGGAAGCCGTGCGGTCAACCAATTGTCGACGTACGTCGATCAGGCACATGGTAATTGATGGTAGTGCGTTGCGAGTAAACGGCTGCCTCTTCGAATGGTTTACTAGCCGCGATGTCCGCACACTGACAGTTTGCGAGAGTGGCGTTCCAATAACGATAAGGAAATATCAACCACTCGAGGAGAGGTGGTGCTAGTCGGGTGCCCTGCTGCAAAACTAGCGACCACCTTTAAAGTAGTATACCGTTCGAGATTTTCATCTGTTCTTCTTATTCTCAGTGAAAACAATCGCAGATTCTGGATATGCTTTTCGCTCTTCTAGGATATCGACGTGGGTAGAAATGTAAAATAAAATTAGAGATTTAATGAAAATGCGTGCTTCGCTAGCTTGTGTAATTCGTGATTGGTCATTTTTTTAAACTGCCGACTTAAAATACCAACTAGCATAATCACGAATAAATTATCGTTAAGTGGCAATACTCGCAAACGACAGTGCTGCCATCTATTAACACTTAATCACGAATAAACATTAGCTAACATAAGTACTTATCTGATTTTAAACATACGTACATTCCGGTTTTAAAAACATGTTACGATGAGCTTTTATTTAATAAATCTATTGAATTTAATGTCATAATATATTTATTTAAATCATCACTTTTCAACATAATCGTGAAAAAATCGTTTTATGTTTTATGCGACAGAATTAAACTCAAGAGTGATAATAATTAAATACCACAGAAGCTACCACACATTACACCATAATTAAAATACCATATGATACGCATACTTATAATACGACCTTAGTCTTTAAAATATGCATTGAATACAATACCTTCAACAAAAACAATGGCATTCGTCGCGTACAATGTGCGTCCCCCTTTAACTATTCAGCATAAAGCCTGTTTACATTTTGATTAGTGATTAGTGCAAGTATGTTGCTCGGACAAACAGGATCAACGGTACAAAAGCGATTAGATTTTATTCAAATTACTACAAATAACATTACGCATGTTAAAATAGACAATACCATTAAAAACTTATTTATTTCAAATTAAATATGTAATCACTCATGTATCTACAATGTAAATAAATTAATACAATTTACAATGTTGATTAGATTAAAAAAACAGAGACATAGTATATCATAAAAACAGAATTAGCAACAACAGTCATAGACACAAATGTAACCTCAATTTTATGGACTCCTTTTATAGACAGAACAGAAAGGATTTACCGTCACCTTGTATACCAAATTAAGTTTAAATGCTATACGATTAAAGCTGAAAACAACTTGATAAAAAAACAATCGTACCGTGTGCAACCCGCCAACGCTGATTAAAAGAAGTAAATTGTAGCAATGAAGACATTTTAAAACCTTAAAATGTAATTTATACTGTTTTCGACTTCATAATATAAGTAGTTAAGTTAAAATCGTTTTGTATCTTAGGGTGAACGTACACCGCTACCGGTGTACGTTCACCCTAACCGCTACCGCTATCTTAGATATATTTCAAATTAAATTTCAAAAAATAGTTTCAAAAACTAGCATGAAGCGATTTCTAAACTAAATAACACAAATTCGAATAAAAACTTATTCTAACGCTAAAGGGAGACACACTCAAACAAATAAGCGAACACGTTCTTCTACAACTTTACCGAACCTTATCAGTCTCAACTTTACCTTATCTAGTAACAGGACTAAGAAAAAAAGGCCCTTTTTTCTAAAGTAACAGGACCAAGTAAATGCCTGAATATTTATTAAATTTCCTTATTTTTTCCGAGATAATATTTATTTAACTTTTATGGTTTACTAAAAAAAAACTTAATTTAAATTAAATAATTGTAGCTATTGTTATAAAATCAATCTGGGTGTATAGACTGCAAGGCAATGTTGCATATCAGTTAAGTATACAAACCAATAGCGACTAGTGATGTATAAGGTCTATATTTCAAAGGAATAAAGTCCGGATATATACTTCACGACATAGTATATAGGTACACATATTAGATTTGCGAATGGTAGGAACCTGTGCAAAATTCTTGCGAATGGCTACCACCTTAGGTTGTGATTCGTTAATCCTGCCGCCAAATAGCTTGCACCGTCGTATACTGGTGTGGTGGATAAGACAGCCAGTAAAATTTCTGGCACAACGGCACAATATCTCAGTTCTCGAAACAGCTAAAGCATTTGCAATTTTAAGTTAGTTTTTAGCCTATACTTGTCTATCTGATCGTTAGACTAATGTCTATAGACATTAGTCCTCTTACCATCAGATAGACTGTTTGTTAGTCTTTCCAATAGGTTTCTGATATTTGTAAGAGACTGGTCGAGGCTTCGGGAGGCCGCCGGACTGACAGCTTCTTCCGCCAACGAATCAGTTTGGCTATTCAAAGAGGTAATGCTGACAGTTTGCTGGGCATCGTAAGCAATGCCATCTTTTAAGCGGCAACTTTGAGGAAGTCTATTATTAAAGATAATGTTTAGTTTTAAGTTTGTAAATATTAACGTTAGAATATGTATGTATTATACAATAGTATAAAAAAATATTCAGATTCTGTATCCGTGGATCTGTATGTACCGTCCAACTTTACCGTAGCTCCCAGGCGTGCCCAATCCATGTCACGTTCTTATTCACACACGTTTTATTCCATTTAATTACCTCCGTGGCGCAACGCCTAAGCGCGTCGGAAAGTAAACGGGGGTGTTGCGGGTTCGATTCCCGCCCCGAGTCTGGGTGTTTATGTATAATCTGTATGTATTTACAAAAGAAAAATATATAAGTATTTACAAAAGAAAAATATATAAGTAGTGTATCAGTTGTGTACCCATAACACAAGCGCTGTGCTGCTTACTTTAGGATTAGATGGCGCTTGTGAAATGTCTGAGTATATTATTATTATTATTATTTCACTGGAACCATCACGCAAATCTTATATTAAAGGATACGTATCCGATTTGCACTTGATATGGTGTAATATATTTTATATTTAAGCATATATACATACATCAAGCATCAGTACCGCATCGGGTACGGATCTGTGGATATCCTACTTATAGCCCTACTTATCGTTACTAACATCTGAAAATCTTGCTAAAAATGTGTTTGAGCCAGTATTTTTATGTTAATTTTTTATTTTATTTACATATATGGGTATCGTATATTGTATTTGAAGTTATCGTTCTAATTTTATATTATGTTGTTACCGTTTTAATTTTCTTTCAGGATGGTATTATTTTACTGTATTGTACCATAAGATATTGGCAGTTATTTGTTTTGTAATAGATAATTATTGCCAAATGTTTATTTTGCATAAGTTTTATGTGTATTTCATTAATAACACAGCATTGTTAGTTTATTGATCGCCTCGTCGACCTTGATTGCGGTATGACTAATATGTTTTTTGCATGAGTTTCATCATTATAGTCACGTACACTGTGAGCTGTGATATCGGTATGCGATTTTAATATTAACAATGACATTTATATCGCATTATCCCTAATTCAACCACGTAATACAGCTCATAATGTATGTGTCTATGTAAAAAGTCATAGAGATACATTTAAGTGGCAGCAAAACTAAACACATATGTAAGTAAGGGACAGAATAGAATTTTCGGAGCAAGCGCCTAACACTCATAAAAATATCCGGCCCGTATGATACTATGGACGCCTCATATTACGCAGGACCGGTAGTCGTCAGCAATATCAGGGTCAAAAGTCATCTCATGACTTTAAGCTTTTGTACACCTTTCATAATTATTCAGATATAAATATAACTCTTATGTGTATATTTTTATTCTATTGAACATTTTACAAAGTAAAAATTTATTTAAACATATAAATAGAGAAAATTTGAACAAGTCTGTAATCTTCAGTAATGAAGGCGTAAATAATCTTCGGTAATTTAAACCTTACGTCAAAAATACAATAACAATTACAAAGCGTAGACATCTATATAAATATGATCGCATTACACAATGGTTATGCAAATTTTTCCTATACAACTTCTTAATATGGTACATACCAATACATATATGTACATACATATACATATATCTTCACGTTGTATCCCTAACGGGGTAGGCAGAGAGGACGGAGCGCTAAGTTTCGCGGTCCTTACATATTTCCTTCGTCTTCTCAAATTTCGTCATTCTTCTTACACATTTTCGTCTAGGTATACGAGTGCTTTTGATATTTCCGTCGTCTAACGCTTTTGCTATTTGATCTTCATAAGTCAGCCTTGGTCTTCCATGACTTCTACTATTACTCACCTCCGCTCAGAAGATTTTCTTCGTCAGTCTTTCATAACTCATTCCTTCTGTGTGCCCGAACCATCTAAGCATTCCTTTCTTCAATTTTACAATAACACTACCAATAGAAATACATTTTAAATATATTTGTATTGGTATAAAATATACATACAAATATATTTATATTGAATTTCCAAAAGATACACATATACACCTTTTGAATATATCATACAATGAACCCGTGGTACTTTAACTAACAGTTTAAAAAGTCAGAATGCGGTTTTAAGTAAAGTTAGCCGAAATATTCCGCAAAATAAAGTAATCATTAGTGTCTTTCATGTCACAAGCGTGTTTATAAAGAAAATGTATTAAAAACATCTGTAGCGTTGTGCTGACTCTTAATTACTTAATTAACGTAATAAATAACCTATACACCATAACAATACTGTACCAGTCCTGTCCTTAATAGCCAGCGAAAACCGTAATGAATGTTTATGTGCAAATACCAGTAGAATCTCTACCAATATTACGAGTATACAGAGTTTTATATGAAATCTTCACGCTAAACGCTATAGGGGTTTGGGTAGAGGGTGTCGTCAGTCGCAAGAGGCGATGGGAAAGGTCATGGGAGTCACGGCTCATCGAAGGAGCCTCCAGTCATGCATCCGCACGGCCCTGAGGAAGACAATAGACAATGCGTGTGATCCTCGCTTCATAGCAAAGAGAGATTGCGAGGGGTATAGGATGCACATTGCACAAGGTAGAGAAAGGAATACCAAATATAACTACCGCATGAGATTTAGCGGGTAATAATAATTAGAAAGGATTATTATAATAAAGGCTAAGATGGTTCAAGCACATAGAAACAATGAGTGATGAACGAAGAAAATCTATAGAGCAAAAGTGAGTGGCAAAAGAACCCAAGGAAGACCAAGGCTGACTTGTGAAACAGCCAGGTGTTAGCCGAAGGAAATGTCAAAAGCACTTGCATATCTAGGCGAAAATGTGTGAGGAGAATGAAGAGATTTGAGGAAGCGAAAGAAGTACAGTATGTAAGGACCAGTCGCTTGGCGCTCCGTCCGCTCTGACTACCCCGTTGGGGTAACAGTGTAAGATATGTATGTATGTAATAATTAATAATAAATCGTCGCTTAAGCTCTAACACCGCGTAAGTTAAAACATTCAACATTTCAGATGAACGAAAAACTCTCTTTTTGTATTATTTAACAATTCAAATTAGTTTTGTCGTCTGAAAAATTTAAAAAGGGTTGCATCTGATTTTTGTTCCTAGTGGGTTAAATGGCGGGTCTTTCGATTTTCTATCAAATGACCTACTTATCTCGTACTGATTATTTTTTGAATTACGCGGTGTTAGAACTTAAACGGCGAAATGTATTATCCAAAAACGAAGTACAAAGTATTGTCTATCCAGCTTACGTTTATATAAAACTAGATGTACCCGCGACATTGTCCGCGCGGAAAATTTTTCCATGGCTTTCTAGTTACAATTCCCTTATAAAATGACCAATTTCGATTTTAGCGATTTTTCGGTTGTTCCTTTGGGTTTTTCCTAATTTTCTTTTTTCCTAAACCACCCCAGTATTGAGGCGAACAAAACAAAAAAAAAATTCAAATCAGTCGAACCATTTTCGAGTTTTTGCGAGACTCATGCACGGCAATTGATTTCTGTGAGACTAGCCATTACCCGCTCCCTTCGCTGAGTGTAAATAAAAATTTTGTACCTAGTAATAGATTTTTGTTTGAGAAATGGTTAAGGGTCTATGGAATTAAAAAAAACAATTGCCTAAAACCAACTACTAACGATTCCGCGTCGAATAGTCGTCCCATACCGACACGTTCAGTAGTTTTTATGTGATTGAAGGACAAAAAAATCATTTTCATTATATGTAAGATATACGGTTACCGCCATCTATAACTTCGTATGTAAAGTAGGTGCTGTCCCTTTGTGGAGTAAGAAAATTACCCTACCCACCCTAATTTTTTTCCTGTTCCCTTAACACGTCCACAAAACAAGTTCGAGTTGGACAGTCACGCGAACCAGCAGCCGTTTTGTTCTTACGCGTATATTGTTTATCCCGCTGACGAGTGATTGTGCCACTGTTACTATATCTGTCCTCACATGTGTATGTGTTATTTGAACGTTGTGATACCAATAAAATAAGGTGCCAAGTCCGTGCACGGACACTACTTAGCGCAAGGCCCTCTGGAGGGTTCCCTGTGCCCTGGACAAGAGACGCTCGGGAGACCGGCAGCCGAAGGCCAAGGCTAGTGGACGTGTTTTCCTTATTTCCTTTTTATTCCGCCGGGGACAAGCGCCTGATTGAAACGTACAGTTCACTGTTTTTAAACCGCCGTTTTGCTTTTAAATTATAGCACACCCGCCGCATCATATACTGTAAACTTATATATCCCTACCTTCATATAAATACATATATAGATTCATGGCTAAGACAAAGATAGACTCACTAATTGCAAAAGACTGGCTCGTCGGCGCATTCGCAGAGCATTATCCTTCTAAGTCGGTGTTCAATGTTCAAACCCCGGTCAAGTCATTTTAGAAAACGTAATTTTCTAAGTCGGTTTAGAGTCTGGGTGTTATTGGGTGCTCCTCTAGTTCGTGTACAGTATCCATGTAAGCTTAGCGCTTAGTCTGTGGTCATGCAATTTATATAAATGTCTGGAGTTCTTTAAAAAAAGTATATTGAAAAACATGACCTTACAGAAATAACCTTTGACTTTTAGTAGGTAAAAGAACCACATAACCTAATATAACTCCCAGGGAGCTGGGTACCTGTGCAGATTTCTTCAGCATCAAAAAAAAGTGCAATGCCCGGCACACACGATCAAGCTTGAACGATCAACCCCGTCCAATTTGCATGAAACGGAGGTTGCATCAAGTAAATTTGATCGTGTGTGGCATTGTAGGGGCGTCATGCAAAACGACGCTTCTTTGCAATGGGACAGGCTTGATCAAGCATAGTTGATCATATGTGGCGGGCATAGGGATTGTGCAGGGTAGCAAATGGAATCAAATGTCATGCACCTACTCCGTTTCTTCAAAAGTTATCTCTCTTAGTGCCAATAATTCTAATTTAACTAAAACTCAGACAAATAGCTGAGTCAACTGTGGTCTCTTTTAGTTTCTATTTTCCAACACATTTTCCGTATTCTTCATCGATTCTTAAATCATACAAACATATCTTCGCACTGTTTCCCTAACGGGGTAGTCAGAGCAGACGGCGCACCAAGCGTCACGGTCCTCACATACTTCTTTCCTTTCCTCGAATTTCATCATTCTCCTCACACATTCTCGCCTAGGTGATTTGTTAGGCGAGTGCTTTAAGTAATTCTTAAATCATTCCCTTTAAATATTTAAAGTATATAGTTTGTAAATATATCACATTTTCCTTTATAAATAAGTAAATATATATAAGTACTTCAATTAGAATTTTAAAATGATTGAAATAATTTGGATTTTCAGAGAGAGAGAGACCGAAATATTGGAAATTCATCGTACAGCAACAGTAACTTCCTTTTTCGGTCCGTCAATAACTTTTACTAGAAATAACTGAAACCTAAAAAAGCAATAAACCAAATCTAGTCAATCAAGTCTGCAATACATTTATTGACATAGAATCTATTTATCAACATTTTCATTACACAGATTTTCGTACAAAAATTATTGTACTAATACATTATGTATAACTGTAATTTCAGACCTGAGTACACACTTAAATTGACATGTACTTACGCGTATATTATTAATAACACGTAGTAATTATGTATCAAATTACATAAAACCAGACACACATTAACTACTCGCGTTCGCCGGAAGTTCCCTCAAGCTTGCCTACTGTATAAGGTTCAATCCATAATCGTGTGCATGGATAGTTGCATGCAATATGTTATCATTAAATAACAAACCAAATTAAATATCTAAAAATTTATTAAGTGCGACTTCGACTTCCACACAGAAGGTTCCTTAGTTTCTTTCCAGAAAAATAAAAAAAGAAATAAATTAGGTATTCAAAGTGGACTTGACTATTCTCTGCTCATCGTCTTATCACTAAAACTACCAAACCTAGAACTTTAAGAATTTTGTAAGAAAAAAGTACCAACTTTCTTGTTCAGTTTGAATACATAATTTGCTTCTTTTTTTAAGTCTTGTATTAACATTCGAAATTTTTTGCATGATTAATATGTTAAATAAACGTTTACAAAATGTCCAGTGTAATATAAAAAAATACTTTTTAATAACTATCCAAATTTTTCTAGGCATTAGCTGTCATGGAAAAGAATTACCAATGTGTCATGGTAACCAAAGCCAATGTACTTATTCTACTGCGCTTAGTACATACTATTTTCGTGGCATTTTTTCTGTGGTGGCATGTTCTGGATCAGAGAATGGGGTAACGTATAGGTATAGCGGGGATCGATCAGTGGTATTCGCTATCGAAACCCCGCCATTTTAATAAATAATAATAATATTTTAATTAAAATACTATGGTTTATTTATAATTACAATTTGCGTAGGTGTAGCGGGGATGGATCAGTGGTATTCGCTATCGAAACCCTGACATTTTATTAAGTAATAAATAATAATAAAATATTTTAATTAAAATACTATGGTTTATTTATAATTACAATTTAGTTGTTATGTGCCGGAAACAACGTAATTAGGAAAGCAAATTTAGTATCTACTATGTATCTATCATCAAATACTTCTTTCCATAATATAGTCACAAAGTTTAGTTAATTTCAGAAATCAATAAAAAAATTACAATACCGAGTTGCTGTTATCAAAAAACATTTGTTACTGTTTTTAATTCACATAAACACTAATAATTTCATGTTATTATCATCTTAACTCAATGATACATAAACGGAATGTTTCAGACAACGCTTGCAGACCCTAAAACATTAGATACTTTTCGGAAAATTTATTTTATTTAGTCATGGCATCCTATCGTTTAACACCGTTATATCTTAATAAATCCACTTACTAATTAGCGTTGACTTAAAAACTGCAATTACACAGAAATACGAGCGTCCAGGCCGCTGACGAAAGAACAGAATTTGTGTTCATTTTTATGTACAAATGATTTACGACACGCTTTCTCGCACTTGTCACTTGTTGACATAAATGAGAGGGATTATGTTGTCAGTTTTTGTGTTTTCTCATTAAAACACTACTAATTGCATACTAACATAAAATACACAAACATTCTTACAGTTACAGACAAATACGTGAAGAAACTTATGGCGCATTAAAATGTCTTTCATGAAAAAAGACATTTATATGCGCCATAAGTTCTTTTGAAATATATAAAAGAAACTGACTTATTGACTATATCAACGCATAGCTCAAACGGCTGTCTATAAATTGACAGAGAGGATTTTTGGAAATACAGCCCTAGGGTTGAAAATGAGCGTCAAAGTTAATATGAAAAAATATGAAAAGAAATGAATTTAATCCATAAGGTAATGAGCTTAAGAGTCTGCCTATGCAGGCTTTGGTGTGTTTTGTAACCTGGATTTCGTTATCTAAGAAGACTGAGAGTTAGATATTTGGATATATAAAACTTCAATTCTTTCTTGAAATCCCTAACCGTGGAAACATGAATGGAGAAAAAAATCTCGATAAAAAAATTCCAGAAAAAACCTGTGCTGTACAAAGATCCAGTTGCATCTCCGATATTTTACAGAATTTTAAAATGATTTTTACTAAAATTCAAATCTCTAAAACCGGTTTTTTTGTTGGTAATGTAGTTATCTTGTAAATTATAATTATGTGCAAAAACAAGCGTTGAAATTTCTCCGCGCTAAAATATGATCAAACCACAACTGCGAAAATCAACTTTACTGTTATCGCCATAGGGCGCGGGGGTAATGAACGAATTCGGTTGCACTGGGCTGCGCATAGGTGTACTCTCAATAATGAAGTAATTAAATTGGTATTTGGCCGATTTTGAAAATCTCCTCCTAAACGGGTAAGGCAAAGAGCCCCTTAATGTTTATATCGAAAATATTTAATTCCACAGATGAATTGCAAAATTGCAATTGCGAACAACAAGTGTCATAATAAATTTTTGGCGAAAGGAAAAGATTTTATCAATAAACGCAGATGTCAATGTATATTCACTAAGTTTCATACGATGGAACCCTCATAATATCAACGTCTAAAAGTACAATATATGATTTAGTTCAAAATTCGGCACAACGTCGATATAGCTTCCGGTGCGAACGTCCTCTGCCGGAAGACGAGTATTCACGGATTATCGTCCGCCAAATATTGCCTTTACAGAGTTCACTCACACCCCACCGTCGGTATGAATGTGCAAATTGAATATTGATTATTTATCATATCAATACATTTTGTATATATTTTTCTGTGTAAATATATAAGTCAGCAAATGTGTGTCAAAAGACTAAGCGATCAATTCACATGTATTTTTTATTAAACAACGCATTAATCGGCTACTTAAATACCCTCATAAAAAAATTTAACATTAGCTTAGATACATTTTTTTTTTTTTTTAAAAAGGCATATGTCATACATTTATACAGTCTAAACTTAATTTAAAACAATACATAAAAAAACATAGATAATTAAGAAACTTAACCAAACATAATCCTGGCATAAATAAAAAAAAATGTGCTTTTTGGTGAGTTTTAGAAAAATCCATACGAATGTAACATTTTGCAAAGATATAATTATATTCGGTAGGTACAATGTATGTCTGTCTAAATTGATCGTCGTTACGCAAGACGAAATACCGCCATAGAAAAAAATTCACATCGCGTCCAAAATAATTTACTACTAGGTACCAAAATACTTAAATCGCTATTTTAGACACGTTTCGTTTCATTATGTCATCGATGCATATCACTGTCTCTTGCTTCCTTCGTATTAAAAAATTACCACAACAACTTTGCCACTGTAAATAGTATTCCACCAACTAGATGAACTTTAACGGCATATAAATAAGGTAAACATTCGAAGGATAAAATGTTTTGTGATTCGTAAATCTATGCTTGTTATTTGGAAAGTTCACACGACACGTCCGGTTGGATTTTATATGCCAAAGACGTACTAGATCCGGAAGGTAGGTGCTTGCACTTTTGAGTAGCTCAAAAAGTCGTTGCGCGGTACACGTTATGTGACACTTTATTTTTTTTTAATTTCTTTAGGTATTGGATTCAGGCCATCAGCCTAACCACGTAATTGGAAAAACACTGTATTGTTATAAAACACATTACTGTATTGTTAATTCATATCAAACAAGTACTTTTATTATCTTCTTAGTTAGATTGGAGTTAGAAAGGACTTCTTAAAAGAACGCGAAAACTTCAGCTTTATATGTATGTTTAGACTTTTTCATATTTTTCTCACTTTCACAGAACTTTAATGCATGTTATAAAATTTAAAGATAATGGCGTCTTCACTTTTCCCTTTCCCACCAAAAAGACATACTTTATTTCTTATTAACTTTTTGGTGCAACTTCGTCCGCATGAAATTAAATAAAAGTAGCCATGTCCTTCCCGTGAGTTTAATCTATCTCCGTTCTAAACTTCGTCAATATCGGTCCAGCAGTTTAGCCGTGAATGCCGACCAGACAGACAGACTTTTGCGTTTATAATATTACTATGGATTCAGAGCAATTTACATCAAAAGGCGGCTTGAGGTACTTACACTAAATATATTCAATCTTGTCCTTCTCCTCACACATTTGCGCCTAGGTGTGCGAGTGTATTTAGACATTTCCACCAGCTAACGCTCTGGATATTTGATCTTCGTAAGTCAGACTTGGTTTTCCTTGGCTTCCGCTACCACTCACTTTTACTATGTAGATTTTCTTCGTCAGTCTTTTATCACTCATTATTTTTTTCTATTATTCTATTATTATTTTAAAAAATTAATATGTTTTTCAAAAACTTTATAAAAACATTTTCAAATTTTTCCAAATATTTATTATTTTTATTATTTGTATTTGTACGCTATGCTTAAGGCGGAACACAGAGGCTCTTATCATATGTAACTAACACTATATATGCAATGTGTCTCATAAAAGAATTAAACAATAAATGCAAAATGTGTAAATTAACAGGATGTCTCTTTATACTTTTTAAGTTTTTTATCATCATTATAGTTTACAAGGAAACTGAGTGTGAAAGACAAACAAGCAGATGGATCGACGAATAGTGTATAAGGGTTCCGTTATTCCTTTTAAGGTTCAAAATTAAGAAAAGAAAAAGTGTTAAAGACCCATCTGCGAATCTCATGGCTATTATTATATGACGAAAGTTATTAAATCAGGTCAAATACTTTACAGACTCAAAAATTCGTATTCCAGAACGATACTCAAGCGTAAATGATTAAGCACAGATAGGTAGGTATAAAGAGATGCCTCTACATGCGATGAATGGCGGCATTTCTAACTATTCTCAAGCCGAGCATTGCACTTGAACATCGTTGTGAAATACGGGCCTAAGACTATAAGAAACCGACTTCATTATCAATGGGACCTGAATGATCTGTAGGTCTACCATGAAAATGTTTATTGGAAACCTCGCACCCGAATGAAACACAAACGACGTATTACAGGCTGTTACGGGCGATTGAATTGACATCATTTATGTTCATAATCCATTAAAATAACTTAATCAATATGATTAAATAGCATTCCTAAAGGTTAAATGTCAACGTTAGCGCCAGGAAATTAACATGAATTATGTTTCGAACGTATTACCAATGCACCGTGCAGCGATGCAATTAGAAGCTTCCAGCAAACGTGATGATGGCGCGATGGACGTGACGAGAAAGCTTTACATATCTTACAGTATATTATTATAATTCAAGTGAATTTCTTACGTGGATATTTCGGAGGACCAACAAATATTACGATATATCCACTTATAGAGTTACGATACAACGTACTCGTATCATGTACATATGTACTAAATTGTTTAGTAATTTATTTTGTAATACATTACAAAATTTCCTATTAAATAAACATTTATTAATAACAAAAAAGTACATACATATGTTAATATTTACAAACTTAAAACTACAGATTTTCTTAAATAATAAACTTCTTCAAAGTTGCCGCTTAGAAAGCTGTCATTGCTTAAAGAACCCAGCAGACTGGCAGCATTGCCTCTTATAATTAATACGTATTTAATTAGTGCATACACTAATTTCACATTTGTGTATTACAAATTATCCTTCATAACATTTTAGTACATCTTACATATTACATATTAAAGAACAAGGCAAGGAATGCTTAGATGGTTCGGGCACTTAGAAAGAATGAGTGATGAAAGACTGACGAAGAAAATCTACAAAGCGAAAGTGAGTGGTAAAAGAAGCCAAGGAAGACCAAGGCTGACTTATGAAGATCAAGTAGCCAGAGTGTTAGCTGACGAAAATGTTAAAAGCACTTGCATACCTAGCTGAAAATGTGTGAGGAGAATGATGAGAATTGAGAAGACGAAGAAAGTATGTAAGCTCGATCGCGAAGCTTGGCGCTCTCTGAGTCTCTCTGACTACCCCGTTAGGGATACAGCGTGAAGATATGTATTTTTATGTAATGAAGAGTGATGACCATTGCAACATATACATATGAGTGCATAGACTAGCCGTAACAATTTAAAAAAAAAGGATTAGGATCACGTTTGGGACTTGAATATTATCTGTAGACGGCTTGAGAATAATGTAATATTTAACCACGCATAGTCGTAGTTACAAGAATTACTTAAACTAATATTTTCTTGCTAATCTATTCTGTTAAACTTTTTACATAATCGGTTTAGTGGTAGCGCCTAACATTTTCCAAGTCAACAGTTCTGTCGATTTCTAAGGAATAGCCTAAATTTTTTTCATAAGTACAAATTTTCACGTCGTTTTCCTATGAGTGGACAACGCAAAAATGCCGTTAAATTGCACTTTGACACCACTTTCAATATTTATGGTTACATACGGAACCAGAGTGCTAGATATTTTTACAGTTCTATTCCAAATTAACCCCCTTGATGTGCCTGGTGAAAAGAAATCACGTGACATGCCTAGTGGGTCTGACGGACCCGTAACACAATATCATTTGTTTATGTAATGTCCACGTTTTCTAGTATTTTTTGAGTTATGTTTAGATACAATTAAATAATAAACGTTAAATTACTGTCGCCCTTTATTAATAAATCGTCTTAGAATCTGCATATTCGTACAAAAAACTTTGCTCCTTGTTTTCTACCATGCAGTTAGTATGATCAGTAGTATCTTTGATAATGTTTTTAATTTTCCTACCCTAAAAACCCTAAAAATTAACTTGCCGACAAAATAAGTACGTATTGGAACTCATACATGATCGGCCTTTTTAGACTCGCATACACTTTATACCCGTAACATTTGAACAGGAATGCATTCTGCATTGCGGGAGAAGCGGATATATAATCACTTGTCTAAGATCTGAAGCTACTCGGTATCACAAATTTCAATTTTAAAAGATATCATAGTTTTTAAGCAATGGCGGGTCTGTCAGACCCTACGGGCATGCGAAGGGTTAAAAAAGAACACTTAATTTAAAATAAGGGCAATAATTGTCTCCTGAGTGCAGTATTTATTTATTTATTTATTCGGAAGACCGACAGCTGCACAATATATTAACAAAAATAGAAAATTAAAGTAACAAATCTACAAGCCAATAAATGGTCCTCACTAATAGAAACAGTATATAAAACTGAAGTTTAATATGCTACGCTAAAGTTCTAGTATAACGAGATAAATAAATACAGATAATATAATACGCTATGTCGCTAGTTTGATCACTGAAGGAACCACTGTCAACACACTGCCAACATTCACACACTGTTAAAAAAGTCATTACTGAGCATCCTTCTCGCCGAGGGAACACTCGTACTAAAAAGATCCAAATCAAATATCCTTGCCAGATCGTTGAAATTAGTACCCGCCCGCAGCAAAAAAGAATTCGAACGGTAGTTTGTGGATGCACTCGGTATATAAAGTAATGGACTTCTTCGGAGATGTTTACTGGGAACCCTTAAACAGATTTTGTCTAATAGTTCAGGGCAGTCCATTGAACCATTTGCTATGTTAAGTAAGAATGTTAAGTCCGCAATCTCACGCCTTTTAATTAATGGTATTTTTTGCATAAATTATGATAATTCTTTGACTCGTAAAATATACCTAATTTGAAACATAAATATTTGATAAATTTTTGCTGGATATTTTCTATACGCACGACATATTTCTGATATTGAGGATTCCGCACCTGCGAAGCGTATTCCAAAATACTTCTGACGAAAGTACAGTAGAGTATTTTTATTGTTTTAGCTCGGACAAAGCACTTCGAAGAACGCATAACGCGTTACGCGTTACAGTTAACAGTACTATAGGTTTACATTTTCTTGTAACATTGGCCTTAATATATAACTAATTATGCCCCGCGGTTTACCCGCACCGCGTAAAATTTGGTATTTTTTCGGAATATAAAGTAGCCTAGATTTCTCTCAGAAGTCTTTTATCTGCCAATGAGAGCCCCGGCAAAAATTATACATAAGTACACTACATACATATGTAAGCACTCATAATTATTAATGTTGGTTTAAAGTCCTCAATTACATGAAGTAAGTAATTAGATTCGAAATGGTTAATAAAAATAGTTGTGTAAGGAAAAAATACATTAATATTATTAATCGTACATAATAATTTATAATGTCACGTGTATACAACATGCCACATAAACAATTCAATTTCATTCCCTCTACTCGAAAAACGACGATGGGTTCTTCGATAAGTGCGTCTAAAATAGGTTTTGTGTCTTAAAGACTTTCACGTAGGGCAGAAATGAATTTGAAAAGTAAACACGAAATGATCCTTAACGTTCTGCGAGCAAAGAAATCAAATGAAAATATTTTACTTATAAAAAATGTTACTGGCTGATGATTACCTGGAAGACGGTATAGGCGCGCTATAAAAAAGAAAGAAATTAAGATTATAAAAATATATAATTTCTTTGTAGGACTTTTGAGCGGGAACGGGAGAAGCGAGGTTGACATATTGTTTAGATTTTCTATTTTTTAAATTTTTGGGAGTTTTAAAGTACAAAATCGATAGTATATTGTGTTTCAAAGTTCTGTATAAGTGAAAAGAATGGAGTATGTCTAAATAAACATCTGTAGCTAAAGTTCTCTCGCTCTTCCAAGAAGTCCTTTAACTTCAGTAAAGCCTACTATCCCTTTACTGGAGGAGTTTTACGATAAGAAAAAATATTTTACTTGTGAATACTTATTAATATGTACTTATGAATATGTAACATTGGAAAATGCGCTAAACTGTGCGCCATGCCATAAAAAAGAAAAAAAAATGTCTTTGTACATTTACATATCGAACGTCTCTCGGTTATTTTTCTCATAGATGAGAATGAAAAGTAGAGTGTATCTCTCGGCAGTAAAATTAATTATTTACCTCGGGCGCCGTACATTGAATCTCGCTGCGCTCAGGATTCTACTTTAGGATTCTTCGTTCCGCTATGGACTCAAAATACCGCCTCGCCGTAAATATATTATTTCACTCCCTTGTTACCTACTATTTTCAACTACTCCCATGCAACGCAGCTACTTAATAGGTTTGAAATTACCTACACGTAACATTTATAAAATTTCTAAACATCCCCATAGCTAATAAAATATTTTGTGACATATAGTTATATTTTGTTTATTAAATGGTATAATCAGATGAATATATGAATGTGATATATTCACATATTCATATCATTCATGATCTCAATTCATTTTTATTGAAGATATTATAATAAAAGCGAATAGTAATGAAACCAAAAATTCAATGTAATATTGTCAGTTAATACCTATTAAATTCCTTGTTAAATAATTGTTGTACAACTTTATTATTCATTGCCTGGATACTCCCGAAATCGAGTGAAAGATAAATGCAGTGGAAATGCGACCTCTCAGAAACATGTGCGGTGTCACTCTCGCGGACAAAATAAACAACGGAAAGATAACACAATACGGTGAAATTCGATGACAGTGTTATTAAAAATAAAGATAGGAATGCTTAGATGATTCGGGCACATAAAAGGAATGAATGACGAATGATTGATGAAGAAAATATGCAGAGCGAGTGTGTGGTAAAAATAAAACATACATACATTTATATGTCTCTGGTGGTAGCAGAAGCCAAGCGAGACCAAGGCTGACTAATGAAGATTACATATCCAGAGTGTTAGCTGACGGAAATGTCAAAAACACTCGCATATCTCTCAGCCAGTATAACATAATAACATTCATTTTTAAGTTATACTAGCTAATGCCTGCGACTTTGTCCGCGTTTTTTATTTTTAAAATAGCCTATGTCCTTCCTCGGGGTTTAAACTATCTCCGTACGAAATTTCATCGCAAACAGATAAACGGTAGGGCAGCCCATAAAATATGAACAAACAAACATTGATTTTTATATTATACTAGCAAACCCGGCCCGTTTCACTGGGCGTTAGTTGAAGTTAAAATAAATTAAACAGTTTAAAAAAAATTCTACTAATCCGATCGCTACCAAACTTTACAGGAACACCCGCTAGGCCAATCTGAAGATTCCCTGAAAATTTCATCGAAATCGGTCTAGCCGTTTCGGAGTCCATAAGGAACATGCATACATCGCCTTTTATATATATAGATTAGATAAAAAGATACAGATAAATAAAAATGATCACCAGAAGAGGGAAATCACATGAAGATATGTTTAGAAGAATAATTTTTTTGCAAGTCTGTATTATATTCGATTGACTTTTTACTACTGGTCTCATAACAAAAGACAACCTAACTTCCTAAATCAGTAAATGACACATCCGAAACACTGATCGCTATCAAAACACATCAAAAATAATGTGACCAAAATGTCAATAATTTGACGATCGTGAGACATGCTATGGCATTTGTAAGTAGATCCGTTACGAAGCCTTTGTTAAACTTTGGAATATTATTTCGCCAAACGCTATTTCCGGTCACATTTTTGACCGGAAATAAAATAGGAAATTTGAAAAAAGATATTTTTTAATTAATAGGTTAAAAAATATCTTTTTTTTTACTATATAATCACATCATCGTCGCCAATTGCCGTAACTTGTAACTTTAAATAAGTGATTAGTTAACACTACAACTTATTTTAACTACTCTTTACATTTAGAGAAACAGCGACACCATTACATTATAATATATTTCTAATCATAGAGAACAGAGACGACAAAAAAAGACGAGCACAGTGTTGCCGCAAATAATATACTATGTAAAACGTTGGTAAATTACAATACATACAATAGTAATATATCCATATTTTATGAATATAAATTGGTTATACAGTTATACATTGGTTATGAAACTTCACAAATATCAGCTCATTTCTTTAGATTATAATATATAACTACTGTGATATCAATATACAATATTGAATTATGTAATAGTAATAGATTATAAAACACAAAGGATTCGTCAAAAATGTCTGTAACATATTCACCCCATAGTAACATGGCCCTAAATTGTAATTCGTTATAGGCTTTGCATTTCAATTTTTTTTCTCGTAGAGTCAACAACCTTTTTGGAGGCGGAAATACTGTCTGCACGGAAACAGGGAAGTACTCATTGTGCATTTTATTTTTTTTAATATTTATTTTTGTCGCTCTTGCAGGATATTACGTTTTTCGGCCAGTACGTTGACATCGTCTATTGTATAATTTGACTGTTTGCAGTGTATGGAAATATAATTTTAGCAGATAAGTAAAAAGAGTTCACTGATTTTTCGCTAAAATTTATAGATTACTTTTGCAATCCATAATTTGTATTATTACAAGCTTTTATTCAACTAGACTTGTTGGTTTAGTCAAATTTCGCAATTGAATTTTAAACCAGTATCCACCAAACCGATAGAGCTAACATTTTGTATACACTTTTGGGGTTATTTACAATATACTGTTATATACAATATACACACTTATCATGACAATATAGTCCAGTAAAAGCTTGTTTGTAAAATATGTTTTTAAATAGATATTCTTATTTGATAGAGAAGTGACTATCAAATAATACCAAACTGAAAAAATATTGTAAAAATATTGGGCAAAGACATAAAAGTTATTTTAAGTTTTGGTTACACAACGTCACGCTGTATCCCATCCGTGGTGAACAGTATCAAACGTAACAAAATCACCATTTTTGGCGCTAAGTATACAATGATTATTATTGACATTGACATTGCTAGTACAGTACCTATATCAGTTTCTTATAGTAACTTAATTTATCGTTTAATAGAGTTTAAACGAGCGGCATAAAAAGATAAGCAGTTGGCGTAGTACTATATTTTTCTTTTCCAGACCAATGTAATGTGGAGGAAGTTCATTCTGTTTACACAACAGAATATACTGAATTCGATTGAGGCATTTTAACTCTTTGCTTACAAGTAATATGAATCGAAGCATAAATTATAATCAAATGCGTATACAGGAAAAGCTATTATAAAATATTTACGGATGATAAACACATTAAAAACTGGCCTAAATCTAATCATCAAAGACTACCATTTACTAATCTGGATCTCAACTAGATCAAATGTCGTGATGAATAAATCATTTGTATCAACTAGATTGTGAATGAAATCGATTGTGTGGGATGCGCGGGCGCCGCTGACGTCATCTGGCGACCGCTAGCGACCTTAACGCCTTATAAGTAGATTCCATTTTCAAATTACCATTAGAAGTTTATAATATTTTTAATTGAGAATGTAAAATCTTTTATTACTGCAAAATGTTCTTTATAACAACAACGATTAGAATACATTTTCCAATGCCGGTGACATGATTATGAATTTCAAATGATATTGTTTGTCAGCTATACATGGCGTTCAACAGCTATTCGAAACAAGTTAGAATGATTGACATGATCAATTAAAACTAAGATTATTTGTTTATTGATTACAGAAACGAATATGGTATTTCGAGTTCTTAAGAAACAACTTTAAGAGTTCTTAAGAAAAAATAAACTTAAAATTCTTAATATAATTGTATAATCAGTATTATAATTATAAATTAAAAAGATAAGTATTATTTTAACGAAATTGTATTTAAAACTTGAAGTATTGTATAAACTGAGGTGTGCGGAGCATCCTCAAGGACCTCATGTGAAGCACCGATCAGATTCGATGCTGGTTAGCTAACCAAATCTGATCTCTGGAATATCTTGAGGATTCTTCTTTGAGAGGCGAAACACGGGTCGATTAGTAGTTTTGGAAATTAGGGCGGAAAAAAGTTAAAAATTATAAGAATTCATCACAAAAACTTGAAGTACCAATAAGTAATATAATTACATAAGGAAATTGAACTAAAACTTAATAAAACTTTAAACTTGAAGTAAAAACTTGAATAAAAAAACTCCCGACTCAAAAAAAACCTCTAAAAAGTAAGAAATAAGTTTATGATAAATTGTAATATAAACAGTAGTAATAATATATCGAAGCGTCGTCGCGTCGGGGGACCGCTAATAATAATAATACTAATAATATTCAAGACAATTACACAGATTGTGTGACCCCAAACTAAGCAGTAAGCTTGTACTATGAGTACCACACAACGAACTTTGGGGGAGTTCCCGGTAACACCCAGACTCCAAGCCAATTTAGAACAGTTCGTTTCCTAAATTGACCTGACCGGGGATCGAACCCGGGACCCTAGCTTGGAAAGCAGATGCATATGCCACTGCGCCAACGGGCTAGTCAGCTAAGATTTCCTACTTTATCATTTTTAGTTGTATTCTGTTTTTACTTTATTTACTTAGCAGTCGACGACGCTTAAATATATTACTACTATTATTTATATTACAACTTTTCATAAACTTAAAGGGACAAAAGGTTTACAATATTTTCTTACCTTTTAGAGGTTTTTTTTTTGAGTCGGGGGTTTTATAAAGTTTTATTTCATGCTTTTTAAACATGCTACTTTGTTTAATTAATTTAGCTAAGAACACTCAATCAATTCACCTTTCAAACAAAAAAACAAAATCAAAATCGCTTCATTTGTTTAAGCGCTACGATGCCATAGACAGACACGCAGATATACAGATACACACACATCAAACTTATAACACCCCTCTTTTTGCGTCGGGGGTAAAAATAAGTAATGTAACTCTTTAATTAAATTGATCTAAAAATTATAAATGTTTTGAAAATTCATGTAATCCAATTGGCCAAGTGCAAGTCGTACTAGCGCGATTAGAGTTCGACACCATTAGTTGTTACATACTCAATTATCATTACAGTTTTTTCAATTTTTCGTGGGTATTTTTGGAAATAAAGTGGTTAAAATTTTAAGTTGAAAAAGAAACAAAAAGTAAGGTGTTATCAATGGCCCCTGCTAAGTGGAACAAACGATCGCTGCCGAGACCTCCTTTCTTGAAGAATCCTCGAGTTGCTTCAACTTCTGAAACTTTCTGAAACTCTATTACAAATGTAAGAAAAAGCTTGAAAACTATGTTAAAGATTGCATTTACCATACTAAACTAAATCACTAAATTACTAATTATTCAAATACACCCGTATACCTAGACGAAAATGCGTGAAGAGAATGATGAGTTTCAAGGAGGCGGAAGAAGTATGTAAGGACCGTGAAGCCTGGCGCTCCGTCCTCTCTGACTACTCCGTTAGGGATACGGCGTGAAGATATGTACTGTTTTGAAAATATACACCAACAAAGTTACGCTATTGTCACACTCACACACCAGTCATCAAAATTCTAAAGTAGGTATTTCTGGTAGATCTATGACCTTGAAATTTGAGATATTGAATATCTTTAGTATTTAGGAAGAAGATAGAGATCTCAAAACTTTTTGTGTAGAAAATTTTGCGAGACTTAGCATAATTCTTTACAGAAATGTTTTTGACAAGAATTTTTAAATTCTTTATTCGGCTTCATTTCTGCTTTCGCGTTAGTATTTGGGTCACTACTTGCTACAATTTTTTGAACACTTACATCAAAAAGTCTCCGCGAAAAACGTGTGTGACATACAAACAGACAGATTTTAGACATAGAGATAAAAAAATAAACGTTGCCCCAATTTGAAAACCAAAACCCCGACTGTTTAGTATTCCGTAGCCAGAACAGCAAAAACAGAACTCTTATAGTTTCGTCATGTCTGTCTGTCTGTCCGTAGGTATGTCACAGCCGATTTATTTTATCTTCTTCACTGCTACTGAGCCAAAATTTGATACAGAGGACATAAATTAGTAACCTAAGCCCAGAAATGAGAAACAAAAATGAAATATTACCCATTATTTGAACCTGTTTTTTAACTTTATCTACAGAACTACCTTAATGCGTATCCGTCACTTTCTCAGCCAGTTTTTTTTTAATCTTCTGTTCTCTTTGTTTTAACAGCAAAGTAGGTATTTTTGTACCTGACAACGTTAGCAAGTACAAAAAGCCTATTTTTAAACTTTTTTTTACTTTGTTAATTCGTACTTATAAAAACTTTTAATAAAACAATGGATCTTAAGATATATCTAAATAAAAACCACGTAGAGAAAGTTAACCATATACAGCTAACAATTACCTATCTTTAGATCTGATTTATACGCTAACGCATTGTCAAATGCATTCTAAGTAGCGTTTGTCGACCACGAATAAAGCTAAGTGGTCCATTCAAACACAGTAGCCATCCTAAATAAGGACGTATCGTGTCGATTTAAATTTGGACAAAAAGGCACGTGTAGTAAGGAGTTTAATTGTCATTACCATCTAAGTAGTGAGTAGATGACAAAATGTACAAAAATGGAAGGGAATGAGTCATTCGCCCACGTTCCAAACACAGATTTTAACACCCGATCAACCTGAGGCACACACATGCAACGGTTCTAAATTAAAATGTTTATTTATCAAAACAAATCCATATTAGTCTGAGAACTAAAGAAAAATGTAGAATTTACTACTGTTTGTCTTCCTACACAAGTTTTAGATTAGCAATATATTATCCAAACCAAAAAAAAATTAAAAATATGTATTCCCGTATGATACTGGCAGTATTGAATTTATGTATTCCTACAAAATAAAAAAGAAAAAATCAAAATCAAAATATGAATACTCATATGACACTAACCAAATAACCAAAAAAAAATTAAAAATATGTATTCCCGTATGACACTGGCAGTATTGAATTTACGTATTCCTATAAAATTAAAAAGAAAAAATCAAAATATGAATTCTCATATGACACTGACAGAAAGGCTAGTACTAAAAAGAATACTTAAAAAGAAGAAACTCAGAAGCGGGGGTTTCTAACTTCTTCTAATTCCTTAGAATATCCCGATAAAGAAAATGTGTTAAAAAAATATGAACATTTACTTTTGAACTAAAATATTTCGTTTCGTTTTTTATTTTATAATATACACACACTACACTTTGATGTATCTGAGGTGTTAATGACAGAATTTGTTTTTCGATAACACTTTGGAATAGTAAAAAAAACCTGACGCCGGAAGCGATTACTAGCGTTTCGTAGCCACATCATGCCTCTAAACCAGCTTTTCCCAAAGTGGGCGATAACGCCCCCTTGTGGGCGCTGCAGGCCTAAAGAGACCCAGAAAAAAAATGGGGGCGTTGTGTAGAGGCCTGGAGGGTGATTTGTAATTTCATTTAGCTAGGAGGCATCTTAGACAACGACTGCATGAGCTCTCGACTCTCAACTACAACTTGTGAACATCAACTAATATTAATTAAAAGATTGCTCAAACTCGGTTCGATATTTCTCTCCGCGTAGTTCATATATCTGTCCTGTTTTATTGAATATACAAAATAAAAATCACGTCAATCGGTCGTTCCGTTTCGAAATGAAAGTAGACACAAACAAACAAATAAAAAGGCAACAGACACACTTTCGCATTTTAATAGTTATTAGTACTCCCAGATAGGTAATTTTCGTAGATAATAGACCGCGGGCAATCATGTTTTAACAAGTTTTTGTTAAATAACCCGAATTGTGCATTCCTGTATCAATCGGCTGGTTCATAGAATACTTGTTCCGACTTGTTGAGTACGATTGAGCGTCGAATGAGATAAACGAGTTTATGCAAGTTCGTTTCATTCCTGTCGGTGCGTGCTGCTTATGCAATCCTATATAAACAACGTAATATTTATTTTATTTTCATTTACGGTTTCGCGCGCAATAGATGAGCAGTACTTAAGTTCAACACTTACTTACGTATTTCTCAAAACAAAACAATGTCGGAAGTAAAAAAGAAGAGACGGCAATACTGTGCGGAATATATTAAATTCGGATTCATTGAAAATCCGACAAACCCATCGTCGCCTTTGCGTCTTCTATGTCTAAAAACATTTTCGAATGAAGCAATGAAGCCTTCAAGACTGCAAGATCATTTGAATAAAATGCATCCAGATAAGAAAGACAAGAATGTAGCATATTTTGCAAGACCTAGAGAAGAAGCATAATACTCAGCCAAGTGTAGCAAAACTATTTTCGGCGGCTGCTAAGGAAGATGACGACGGACTTCGAGCTTCGTACAATATCTCTGTTAATTGCTCAAAAAGGCAAACCACATAACATCGGAGAAGAGTTAATTTCGCCAGCAATAAAGGACGTAATAACTACTGTGCTTCATAAACCAGCCGCAGATATTATCCGAAAAATTCCTTTGAGTAATAATTCTGTGCAAAGACGAATTGATGAAATGGCTGAAAACATTGAAGGATCATTGTGTGATCACCTTAGGACAAGTCAATTCTCAATTCAGCTCGATGAGTCCACTTTACCAACTAATGAAGCATTGTTGCTGTCTTACGTGAGGTTTATTAAAGATGAGAAAATATGTGAAGAATTATTCTTTGCTAGAAATTTAGAGACCGATACAAAAGGCGAAACCATATACAATACATTGGAAAAGTTTTGTGATGAGAAAGAGATTCCTTTGAAAAATATTATATCAGTTGCTACGGATGGCATGGCGCTCCGGCTATGACAGGGTACCATAAAGGCTTCATAGCGTACTTAAAAAACAAAATTCCAGATGTCCTTGCCTTACATTGCGTTATTCATAGACAACATTTGGTTGCTAGAAAATTAAGTGAACGACTATTTCAATCACTGCAATATGTCATCAAAGCAGTCAATAAAATCCGCAACAGCTCTTTGAATGATAGATTATTTCATCACCTTTGTGTTACTAATGACGAGGATTTCAACCGTTTGTTGTTTCATACTGAAGTTCGTTGGCTATCAAGAGGCAATTGTCTGACTCGATTTTACAATCTGTTTGACTCTGTTATAGAGTTCTTGGAAACTAAAGATAAAGAATTGCACAACAAGCTCATTACATCAAAGAATGATATAGCTTACATGACAGACCTGTATAAATTGTTCAATGACATGAATCTCCAACTGCAAGGCGATGAACTAAATTTAATTAAAACAAAAAACGTCGTTGCTGTGTTCGCAGCCAAACTGCTTCTACACAAAAAGAATATGGGCAGACGTGAGTTTCACAATTTTCCGAATTTATCAGTATCATGCAGTAACGACGAACTGTTTGCCTACTGCCAACATTCGGAAAACCTCCATTGACTTCACCGAACGATACCAGGACATTTTGAAGTTGGAAATACCAGACTGGGTGTTGGATCCGTTTTCAAATGTCAACACAGCAATGTCACCTCAGCTGGAAGAAGAACTTATAGAATTGACAATAAACGAGGAAATAAAAATCAAGTTCAAAAATGGTTACCAAGAATTTTGGCCCGCAATTGTACCCTGGATTGTGGTCAATCGTTCAGTGATTCTTGATAGCATTCCCATCATCATATTTGTGTGAACGTGGATTTAGTGCTGTGGCAACACTGCTTACTAAAAAGAGAAATCGTTTGCATGTTACCAAACGTGGCGACTTGCGACTGTTCTTGAGTAAATTGGAACCTGATATCAACAAAATTATTAAACAGCGTCAGAGTCATCCTTCACATTAGTTTTTATATAAGGATCGATTATATTTGTTTTATTTTGAATAAAAGATACTCTGTTTGAATACTATAAAGCTGCGTTTCAATAATCATTCTCATTGGCAGGTGTAGCCCGTAAGAGTTAACTTGAGACTTGAGCGCCGTTGTGTATTACCTACTGCGCTCAGTATCAAGTTAACTCTTGCGGGTTATAGTAAAAGTCTCGTTTGGAATTAATGTTTAATCTCCGCTAATATAGTTCACAATAATTAATTGATTTAATTTGAAGTTATAGTGGTTTTTCAGTAGGTGAAAAAATGGGGGCGCTAAAAAATAATTTATTCTCAAAGTGGGCAGTAGACAAAATAAGTCTGGGAACCCCTGCTCTAAACTAACCACCAGAAATTGCTTTTGGGTAAAAAGGGTTCCGTAAGATGAAATTATACATACATATCTTCACGCTGTATCCCTAACGGGGTAGTCATAGAGGACATAGCTTCGCGGCCCTTACATACTTCCTTCGCTTCCTTAAATCTCATCATTCTCCTCACACATTTTGGGGTGCTTCACATTTCCGTCAACTAACACCCTGGCACTCTGGATAATTTTGTAATAGTAAATGAATAGAACAGAGTATAGAATAGAATAGAGATTTTTAAGAGGAGATGAAATTATGATTCTGGAATTTAAATAACACTGAAATCATAGAGTATATGCATATAGTGTTGTCCCCCAAGAATCAATTAAAAAATATCGATTATTAAGTGTTAAAACCAAAAACGTAGTTAATCTGTAGTCCATTATTTTACAGTATTTCCAATTCGGAGTGGACAGATAATCAAAGCGTTACAAAATCACTTTTCGACAGCATTCAGGCTGCGGTTAAATGACGCGAAAATTATTTTGCAGCCGCCGCACGTAAATCTCTCGTTCGTCCCGCTCTTTTATTCATTAACAGCCAGTATTCATTCTATTTACTAAGCAACAACATTTAAACTTAACAGAATCACCTAACCGCGCGTTGACCACTCATGTTGTTCTTGCTCATTTAATTTGAAATTTAGCAAACTAACAAATAGAGCATATTTTTCTCTAACCATGTGATGACTAGACAGTCTACGCAGTCTAAACCGTTCATTGTTCGTGCTCATTAAATTTGAAATTTAGCTAATTAAAAAACATAATAATAATAATAATATCCTCGGACATTTCACACAGCGCCATCTAGTCCCAAAGTAAGCAGCACAGCGCTTGTGTTATGGGTACTAGGCAACTGATATACTATTTATATACTTTTCTTTTTGTAAATAAATACATATTATACATAAACACATTAAACACTTAAACAGGGGGGGAATCGAACCCGCAACCCCCGTTTACTTTCCGACGCGCTTAGCTGTTGCGCCACGGAGATCGTAAATATCGTCAGGTCGCAAATAGAGCATATTTTTCTCTAACCGTGCGATTACTAGACAGTCTACGCAATCTAGACGCGTCTTTACGACCACAGCAAATATAATTTCTACTTTGAGGCCAATATATCGTAAGTTACATTAATATCAAGATACAATTCACTACAGCATATATGTTTACCACACACTGACAACTGCGTTATATGCGGCTTGGGTCGCAGTGATCTCAAATATTAGTTTATAACACAAATCATTATTGGCAAATGCCATATGTTATTACTAATTAAACATTTAATACTGACTCAATTTGTTCTATTATTAGTATTTATTACAATAATTTCCTTTTGTACATAAAAAAAAAGTAATGTGAAAAAAGTATGATGGTATCTTAATACTAATAGTATTATAAATAGGTAAATCTTGTCTGTTTGTATGTAATGGATAAACTCAAAAACTACCGATTTCAAAAATTCTTTCACCTATGGAAAGCTACATTACCAGCGAGTAATATGGGCTGTACTTTATTTTCAAAAATTCTACCCGTGCAAAGCCGGGCCGTGTCGCTAGTAATGTATAAATGGCATATTATGTATTTAAAATTTGACTGTCTTACTAAGTAACGATAAAAATAGTTCATAATACTATTACTATTATTTTCCATTAATAACGCTCTCCTGTTTCCTATCGGATATTTAGTTTCAAAACATGTTCAAATGAGAAATGATGTTCAATGACTTGAGCAAGCGAAGGAAGTATGTAAGGACCGCAAAGCTTGGCTCCCCGTCATCTCTGACTACCACGTTAGAGATACAGCGTGAAGTACGTATGTTCAAATGACATTCCAAGTGAATGAATTCAAAATAATTTAATCAAGTAAAATCTACTATTTAAGGGTTTTCATTTAGAGAAACTGACCTAATAGGATATAATGTCTGTATTTTAAATTATTTTCTTAATCTACGTAGTAGGTACTTATAAACTCAAGTAGCGGGAATCAATTCTATCACTCCTAATAGCTCTGAATAATGACTCTACGAGTTTATACCATTATAAATCGATATCGACATTTTTCTGTAGTTTAACCCCACTACCTTAATACCGCTACTACCACTAGTATTTAAAACTCCCATTTTTCCTAACATAATTCAAAAATTATTTACCAATTGTGTTCCTTTTTGTTACAGTTTTAAAAACGGACTTATTCAAACGTGCTAAAAACATACTATTTTTTTATACTATGACCATTTTGTCTCAGTATAGACAACAGCAGAATTAACGAGCTTGTTTGTTATTTGTTAGTGATAATATCTGAATTATGTAATAAGTTCGTGTTCAAAGTAAGTGGAAAATGGTTGGTGACTGTTAGCAATTTATAAGGAAATTCGCGATAGAAGAAAAGATTAGTAGGAGGGTACGCGCAAGTAAATTTAGAAATACGAATAATATAATAATCTACAAAGCAATGTACATAATAGAATCTTTAAAATGACGTACAAAAATAAAACTAAAAACAAAAACGAAAATGCTAGTTTTAATATGAACTGTATATCTTGCTAGTATTTTGATCGAAAAAACATGTCTAAAAACGAAAATCAACCGAATAACACGTTAAAGGCTCGCTATTTATAGGTTCATTTAGACAGGTGTATTCTATTTCATAACTACCTAGATCCATATCTACTATCTAGATACATATGTATTTATCTACCCCATTATGAATATAGCGCAAAGACACTGTATTAGTATTGTACCATTTTTTCCCTATTCTACCTGTTTAAATGAGCATTAAGGTTTTGTCAGAAAAATAAAATGTAGAACTGGCAAGTTTGAAAGAATGGAATAGAATTTTACAGAAAGAAAGAGGAGTAAAAAAGTTGTGAGAAAGGAGGACGACGGTTTTAGGGATACAGAAAAAAAAATTTAGAAGAAAAACATGAGGACAAGTCCAAACCAAATCCAAAAAAAAAAGTAAGGACAATATGCAACAAGAGCTAACACATCAGAGCGCTTTGAAGTCATTGACAAAAACGAATTAATTTAATAATGAAGCCTGGTTCTTAGACTTTGTTTGAATACCTGAATAAACAGCTGATTATTCAAAAATTGACAAAAAGTATTTATTAACAATTTATTTTCCCTCCTCGCCTGGACACGACTGATAGTCAATTCAGAGAATTTTATAAAGCGAGCAAAGAACTACAAGAAACTTGCCTTAGTGAGAAGATATCACTCACGAGCGAAATTAGAGATATAAGACAGTAATATCTAGCATAAGTCAGTCGATAAAGGGTCTCTTTTTTACTATAACGTTAATTATAGTTTAAAGGTTACGTTACTACATACATTTATACGCACCACACCATCACTCTCACCTTTTTCACATTTTTTGTTCTCTTACGAAAATAATCCTATATTTTTTTTTTTATTAAATTTTGTTATTATATGTTTTTAATTCCAAGCAGAAAATCCAAATTATAATAAAAATTACATTTACCTATTCGCTTTTTATGGCATCCGGCTGAGAATGATATAGTATGCAGGTCTGTATTAGCCTGAATTTTTTTTAAATATTTTAGGTGGATTCAGTATTGCGACTCAGAATTGCAAAATTTTGTAACGGTTTAGCATGACCCCCGATTCACGAAGACGGTCAATCAGGTTCAATCAATTTCAGCGGTTCGGTTCAATACGGACGGTTCAATCAGATGACTTGATGTTCTTACCATGTTCTTGTAAGTTCAATCAGATGACTGGGTTATCATCTTTTGCTTAACAGTGATAGTGTAAAACAAGAAGCCTTACGGAACCGATTTACAATACCTAAGGTACCTTGTAAGTAAGCTTGATGATTGTGAAAAATTTTGACTTCACCATTTGACCAGTTTATTACCGCGATTGCAAGCATTTGATTTCCAAACCTATGCTTCCAAGTTCGATTCTCGGTCAAGACAATTTAGACAATTTAGACGAGAGCTCTCTCAGTTCATTGTGTGGTATTTTATAGAACAAATTCAGTGCTTAGTTTGGGGTCACAGAATTGGTGTAATTTTCTTGAGTATTTATTTTGTATCGGCTCTGTAGAAATTGATAAATTATACATAAGGGAGATGAAGGAGCATATTCGCAACTGCCTTTGCCCTTTATTGGACATCATGAGAAATTATAATGTAAGGTAAGTGACTAGGAAATATATGCGACCACCCACGTGTGCCATTATCAGCGCATCGGCGCGGACATCCGGCGGTAAACCGACCTAGAATAATTATATTATTAGTTATTCAGGAAACTAGTTCTTTGTTATTATCTGTTTTCATTAATACTATCACTAACGTTTTATCTTGTAACTTCCATCTCTTTGCAGATGATTTGCAGTTATATCGACATTTCTCTGTAGCAGATGTGGATATGACTTTTGCTGAGATTAATAGGGATCTCGAACGTGTGAAAGCGTGGGCTGCGTCGAATGGGCTTTTAGTTAATCCTAATAAGTCTCAAGCTATTATAATTGGCAGTAGGCATATGTGCAATTTAATTGATTTCTCCTCTCTACCTCAAATTACTTATGACGGTACCACTTTTGTTGATTCAGTTAAAAATTTAGGTATCACTCTTAACAAAAATCTATCTTGGGCACCACATATTAACGACATTAATAAAAAAGTACATTATACATTTCACTCCCTTAAACGTCTCCAATACTTTTTGCCTATGCATAGCAAAATATATTTAGTTCAAACTTTAATCATGTCTATCGTCGACTATGCTGACGTTTGTTTCCTCGATGCTACCGAAGAGTTGGTGAACAAATTAGAGAGACTTCAAAATTCATGTATTCGTTATATTTTTGGCTTACGTAAGTTCGATCATATCTCCGAATTTAGGATGCGTTTAAAGTGGCTTCCCATCCGTTTACGCAGGAATATGCATATTCTTTCCTCACTTTTTTATTTTGCATTCCCCATCGTCACCATCTTATCTTAAGGAGCGTTTTCAATTTTTAAAGTTACCTGGAACTTCAAGTCGTAGTCATTTATCTACCTCTCTTCAAACACCTTCCCATTCTACAAACTTTTATTCTCATTCCTTCGCTGTACTTTCCGTTAAACTATGGAATGATCTTCCTCCCTGCGTTCGGGAGAGTCCATCCCTAGTATCCTTTAAACGAGCAGTTAAAGAGCATTATATGAAGAGTTAGTTCAAAACAAATATTTCACTTGGGTATAATTATCATGTATATAATATATATCGTTATTGAATGTATGTATATTGTATATACATTTGTGTTTATATATGTCAAATTTATATATTTATATGTACTGATATATTGATTGCATATGCTTTTGTTACTGTTTTTCGTATTCATTATTATTTATATTTAGTTTGATAATATTGTGTTACACACAGTGTCTACCTTTCTTTCTTTCTTTATAAAATTTCTCACTCGCGGGTCCGCTGGGAGAAATTTCTTATAGAAATAAGCGGTACCTTTTGCTCTTTTTTCTATATATATCTCTCTTTGTATATGACGTTGTGTGTGCAATAAATTGTTAAATAAATAAATAAATAAACTAGACTAAATACATGTTAACCAATGAAATTGAAAATAATTCCCGAGTTTGATGCATACATAATTTCACGCCACAATTCGATCGAGGTGGCCAGTAACCCTTGCATCGCAACTTGAGTCGCAACCCTTGATGCACTTAATCGATGAATACTTAGGCTTACCGATGGCAAAACGGAACTATTATGTGTTGTCTCGTTTGGTTAATTACTCGATAACAATGAATCTTCATTTATGAAGAATATTTTGTGGTTTAGTAATCATTGGGTACAACGAAATTAATATGTGCACTCGTATCAAACACCTTATAAATACTTTTAGATAAAAAGTTTTGAGGACATTTATTCGTTAAATGTCAATACTAGAAAATAAGTTCAACCTATATTTTAAAACATAAGTAGGCCAGTAACTTCCTCATACATACATAAAATATAATTATGGAAAAATTACAAAAGTGATAGACTTGACTCTACCTGACTCAGGTAGAGTGAAGTCAAGTAGCAGACTTACCTGAGATCTCACTATTTTTTACACTGAAAGACATGAAATTTGGTTTCAATTTTTAAATTTAATTTTTTTGATGAGATTCCATTTCTCTTTATAGGTACCCACATAGTTTATCTTAAAGAAAGTACAAGGTAAATAATTAGTATGACAAAGAGGTAAAATTTTTAAGTTTGGTGTAGGAGATAATCTCCGAAACTGTTCATCCAATTTCAAAAATTCTTTCACCAACGTTTAACACCATCGACCATAGGGGTGAACATGGGCTGTATATTATCATATTAAGTTACACGCGAGCGAAATCGCGGGTAATAGCTCTAGTTGTTGATAAAGAAAAAGAATAATAATTACATGGTTATTATGATTTTCATAATTTTACAGAATTTATGCTCTACTATAGAGGTTTCATTATTCTTTGAGACATTCTCTTAAACTTAAAAAAAATTTATACCAATTCTCAAAGAAATTGCAAGGCTAGAATCTCAGTTCGCTTACAGTACTCTAGATACGAGTCACTATCATAATAACGCTTTTGCATTATTTCTGAAAGCCTCTTCCGTTTTAGCTTTCATAAACTACGGAACAATATTAAGTTTCGAAGACTTCACACCATGTTATAAAAGAGAAACGTTATTTCAAAACTTAAAAACTATTTCGAGAATATTTATATGAATATCCTTACTAATATTTAAATTAAATGTCCTTACTAATATTGTAAATACGGATCGTTGTTTTTTTCACGTGGAAGCTATTGAATGCACACAGTTACTGTAGCGTTAATTAAAAATATGTTACCTACCATTTGCGTGGGGAAAGTCAGTATATAATAATGCAATAGTATATTATATAATAATATAAACGTACATTGATTAGACAATCATACTATAAAATAAACGATTTTGTTGAAGATAAAACATCAGTCTGGAAAAGATCTCTGCACATGCAATTACTGGCTTTCTGAATATTGTATTCTAATAAACCTTTTGTAAAATGATGTTGAAAAAATGATATCTGACTGAGTTTCTAGTCGGTTCTTCTCATTCTCTAGGTTTTCTCTTTTAACCGAACTAAAGTAGATTCGACGTTTAAAAATATTGTAAGTGGCTTTACTTGAATAAATTGATTTGACTTTGACTATAATATGTATACTAAAATCAGGAAGAATTCTTGGTCATATGAAGTTGCATTTAAAAAATTAAACAATTTACTTCCTAACCTACTATAACTACATTATTCCATTTTCCATTCGGGGTGTAGAGCCCGTCATAATCACCTCTAGACGTCATTTATAGCAATAAGTACTTGAACTAATGATGCTAAGCCGAACCAGATAGAGACAACTTTTTAGTCATTCTAAGAAAGAAAAAAATTTGTATGACATGGGCGACGATAACTTACAATACTCTTAAGTTCAACAGCCCTAACCTTATGGTAACATTATGGGTAATACATTCTTCATGGCGTGGCTGAATTATACTGTCACCAAAATCTCTACGCGTATAAAGTTTGTATGAAGTTTTGCAAGGCCTTTGTCCAAAAGAGGTTAATTGGATCAGTGGCGTTCACGAGAAAGATAAACAAATAAACCATCCAACATATTATCGTTTTTATGGTGTAAGTAGGGAGTACTGAAAGGTAGGTTTGAGTTTGTTTCCAATTTTGCTCGTTTTGAGTTGATACAAGTTCAATGCTCAATTGAGGTATTAACAAAACAATATTGGTATAGCAAATCTTGCTTTTTGGAAGAATGTAATACTAATAACAAATATAAACCTTCAAGAAAACACGTCAGCATTACAATTTGTATTATAAATGCCACACAAGGAATTGGAGTGTACCCAGTAATACCCATTTTTAACCAATCTGGTCAGGAATCGAATCTAGAACATTCAGTTGGCAAATAGAAACACTGCGTTATACAATAACAAATCGACTAGTACACAAATTTGAATACAGAGTATGGTTTAAGCATATTTTTATTAAATGAGCAGTTTAGTAGAAACTGATCTACAGAAATAAAAAGGACTTATTATAGAAAATACCTATATATAATTTTCCATTTAATGTATATTGTCAGTCTCACGTAGGAGCACGAGTTCAATAAATTCATAATTATGTTAATAGGTACTGAATATAGAATGACAAGTGTCCACTTTCAAGAATGACTTTATCGGCAAAAAGAGTAAGTGCATCATTATCGCTAGCCAATACCGATCACTCAAACAGAACATTGAAAAATATTACGTCGTGGTTACACCCCACCAGAGTAACTGTCAACCATAGCACCTTCGCCCCACTGCCTCTGAGTTTCCCACTTTCCCGACCCGCGTGAAGTTGGCAACACTGCGGTGGGCGGGGCGAGGGCGGGGCGAGGAGTGGCGGCTCAGTGCGTGGCCAGCCGCTGTGAGCGACGTGTCATTGTCACTCAGTTCGGCGCACTCGTGCAAAGCTTCCCGCTCAATTTTGAAAATGGAAACCGAACAATACTAGGTAATATTATTCTTTTTAAACCGTACATACCAGTACCAATGATATGAATGTATTATTTTTCAGAACAAGTATTAAGAAGGTTATTTCTTACAATGTAGTCAAAACGTTTAATTGAATTGTAGAGCTTCATTGTCACATAAAGTATTAACAAATATATGACATCCAATCAAACAGGTGAGCTGAACGCATCTATAATAAAGCGACTGACCTTTACCTACACTATTTGTCGCGGCTCATGAGTAATTCATGAATATTGCATAGCTTTTTGCTAGTAAGGACTGAACAGAAATTTTCACATTGCATAGGTACAAATAAACATATCGTTACTGAAATTTGAACTTTAATTCCTCGCATTAAAAGAAGTTTTAGCAATATGGAATGAAGCCGTTACTAGAGGGGTAAGGGCATGGTGGATATTGTAATTGGCGCCACATTGTTCTGCTCGCAATTTGAGCTTGGAAGCGATCGGCATGCGTTCGGAAATAAAAACCTATAAGTGCGACGAAAGAATCGATAGATTACGGTTTTTGCGGGCACATCCCTAGTCCCAACGACATTGTTCGAGTCCAACGTCAATTAGAGATAATGATGAACGGTGTTTTTAAAATCGCTAATATTACGATTGTCTTCAGATTCGATTCTGTATAATGATCCTGTGTAATGAATATGTTGAAACTGAAAGAAATTTTTAAACATGATATATTGTCAACGACAGTTATAAATTTAGTAATTACTTACTTTACACCTCGAAGAAATAAAAAAATTTTTGAAAATAGATTTTTTTCTTTGAAACATTGAATTAAAAGAATAATGAAACTCTTATTAATAATCTTTATGAGACTTTGATATATGTAGTTTCATAAAATCATTCTAGAGTTTTTCCTTAGACGCTGTTCACAGAACTAAAATAAAGTTCGAAAGTTAAGTATACGGAAGTACAGAAATGGGCTATATTTTTTATAAATTATAAAAGTAATTTTGCTTCTCGAGTTATTTAATAGAGCAGTATCTTTTAATTAATCCTTTTCTTGGACAGAAAGAAATCGTAGGTGAGATTCGTGACCATGGGTTCATATTACTTTTTTAATCTATTGAAACAAAAGCGGACTAGAAATATAATAAGTATTTATATAAAAAAAAACAACAAAAATTGTAACGTTTTTGATTCTAACGTAACCTAGGTAAATAGAAAATACTTTATGCATTATAGCTACATTTCATCTTAATTTTTTACCACAGATATCAAGAAATCAGATTAACATGCATAACTAATAAATTTAAACTATTAAAATCTAAGAAGGTAAAGTTCAACACAATCATGATCAACATTCGAACAACTTTTTGCCCTTTTATTTTAAATTGTATACATTTTGAACTTATCAACTGCATACAGAAATCACCAATACACAAAATAATTGGAATTCAACACAGAACGTCTCTATCTAACGAATTTCTAATTTATTGAGCGCGATAGTACACCCCGGCAGTAAATCCTGCACGCGCACATCTAATCGCATATGCTGCTATCTAGCGGCGCCTTTCGCAACTGAGATGCAGAAGCACGCCGCCTCCTGCGCGGCGTAAACGCATATTTTCATACGCTTTCTATTCGCATTATCAAGTAATGTGCTAGGTGGCGATAAGTGGATTTTAATTATTGTTTTGTTTGCGTTGCGTAATCTGGTTTATAAATTTCTTAACTTTCCGTGATTGTAACCATAATCAGAAATATTATTGGTCAGAGATGGTCTCAGGTTCTAAACGAAATACAAAACACTTTTTAGGAAAGAATACGCTTCACGAAAAAAAGGTATATTTACGTGTGGAAATCTTTCCAAAGGTTAAAATACTGTCTGTATATGGAACGGTAACATATCCACAATAAGAAATTAAAATATTGTTTGTTCTTCTATATATAAGAAAAGAGATTTCTGTGGTCTATTATTAATTTATTATTAATATGTATCACAAATAGGGCTGCCACCTTTCAGAAAGAACTGACCCGGAGATTTTGGAATAATCATTATTTTCATTCAATAAAACAATGTTTTTTGAGGTAGGTATTATTTACACAATGACCCGATAGTCCCAAGACCGACATAAATTTTATAATTTAATTTTTTTCCGTGTTTTATTAATTAGGTATCTGTTTCGATGTTTGAAAATTGAAGGCTTTTACTATAAATATCATTATTTATTGAAATTAAACAAGTAGGTACAAGTGCTGGAAGTCCCAGCACTAGCAGTTCTATTTGAGTTGAGACCCAGACTGGGAACAGCTGGATTTTTAAAATTATAATTTATATTTGTAAGAAATTGTCTTAACATTTTTTGTCGTCCGCCGCCCGGAGATATTAATGTTAAACCCGTAGCCCGGATATGAACCATTCAACCCCGGAGACTCCGGGTCAAGCCCGGAGGGGTGGCAGCCCTAATAACAAAATATAAAAATAAGTCGGTTCATATTACAAGATATTTAGGTGAAAAACGTGATTGTTAATTTAAAAGACGGATCATCTAATATAAATGTACATAGGTTATCATATTTAGCAGATTATCGGTCAGGTACATATAAACTCATATGTTCATAATCGTAAGGTATGAGCCCACTAATAATCGTTATTTACGTAACACCTGTGTCCACTGAACATAAGTTTGAACGATAAAGAAGAAAAAAAGAATAAAGAATTAGTTTAAACATTGTTCAAAAAGTTTTCTTATGCCAATTAACTAGCCAATAAATACATTTAACGTGATATAGTAAATAAAATATGTATTAAGAGATAACATTTAAAATATTTCAGTAACCCACAAACCGACAAAGTTCATGCGATATTTAACGAATGCAAAATGTGCCTAACGGTTAAGAAATACGGTCTATAGTTGTTCTGTCTGCAGTTATGATTGCAGAAAATATGTTATGGTTCTTTCTTAAACACGTGTCATTACAATACAAGTTAATACCCGCTGTTTATGTTCTGTAGTCACGAAAAATATAAATTTTATTTAAAAATAAATTTTAAATTGCAGGAATAAGGTACACTTTTACTCGGCATAAGATTTTACAAAAGATATGACCGCGGATGGCGCCTACTTAAGTATGAAACAACTGTCCCATAAAGATTTGCGTATGGATAGAAGAAAAGAATGTCGTAATGTTGTTATACAAATGAACAAAAATAGGTGGAGTTACTTATTTCATAGTTTCACTTGATTTATTTATATAATTGATTATGCTTTATTAAGTGTCGTTGGTAACTTTAAAATAAGATGTTATTAAAAAATAGGATTTTAAAAAGTAGTGTTGCACACCGTACTATGTGATTTAGCATGTCGATATCGATTAGCGCAGCACGGCATGGTACAGCATCGATAAATCACGTACCATCCTTACGGCGTATACGCAAAGCTAACGAACTGTCGCGGCGCAGCTTTCATTAAACTTTTCGATGGCGTTTCACAATGTTACATTATTAATGATTTTTTTTGTGGAAACGTGGTTGTGACACAATAACTTACCTCCATTCTAATGTTAAATGTTGTAACGTAAAACGTAGCTCTTTACCTGAAACAAACAATAAAGAATTAGTGATTTTTCGACTTTAGAATCATCAAACTGTTAAAAATCTGTTCGTTGTTTCATTTAACATAACTATATATGGTACACACCACACAAAGATATTAAAAATATTTTAAAGCTATTGAATTAAGTGTTTTTGAGCGAGTTTAAATTCTTGGACTGCTCAAATACAAAAATAACTTTTTTATATTTGCGTCTTTTTTTACTTTTTTTTAAATAATCTTTTACGCAAATTTATAAATATTGCAGTATTTCCTGATTCCTCTCAAAGAAGCAAAGAACGGAATATTTTTTTCTATTTATAAATAACGTAGCAATTAAACGAAGACAGACAATGCTGTGATTCGTTTTACGCGTGGTTAAGGTAGAATTATACAGAACAAAAATTCTGTGTGATTAAGGGAAATTTTGGCGTGAATATTACCGCGGCGGCTCTTGATGTTGACGGGCAAAGTAAACGCAACGCTCATCGCAGCAGTAATTATCGGGTCGCTTTTGGCATGCTACGTCAATGTCGACGACTTTGTTATCGATAAATAATCAATTAATAAATATTAGACTACTTCGAAAACATAAATGCTTGTTGAAATGTATAATACAAAATATAAAAGTATCAAAAATAAATAATAAAGATGAATATAATTTCGTGGAAAGCCATTCCAATTTAAAATAAACTATACTAATCGGCTGTATCCCGTTCTATTTAACCTACTTTTTTCGATGTTTTACAGTGTATGTCTCAATTTAGTTAAATGGAATGGTAGCAAAAAAAATTTATTAATAGGCTATCTGTAATTTTAAATAATAACGAACAAAATAACACTTTAAAATATAGGTATATAACAGTTTCGTAAAATTGTTTTACAAGCGATAAACTTGGATAAACGGTTTTTGTCATACTGTGTTTTGTCACAGGATTAAAACGTATCGATCCCAATATTTCAGGACACAATCCCATCACTATATTACAGACCAATAATTATGAATTGTACATTTGTTTCCGCGTCGCACCGAGCGCTCCAGGCTCAATACATAATTCTCTTTTTTTCGCCGTCGTACTTTCTTTTCGGAGCATCTTCGTGAAAGTACTGTCGGGGAATTAAATAAAAAATAGGGTCAAATGTAAATACAGCTTGTATATTGAAGGTTCCGTTCATTAAAAGTAATGATTTTTTTCTGAACGTTTAACCTTCCTATAACCGCGCGTATGATATTAAGGCCTTTTAAATTTTTCAATACTAAACTGACATGCTGCAAAACTAAATTTTTAGCATGGTATGAATTATTGCACGATAACTAGTCAAAGGTGAAAATGTTTTTGTCTCAGAAACTAACGTAATTATCTGTTACAAAAATTATCGCAGATCTAAAAATTATACGCCAAAAATACGATTAAAATTCTGATGTCATGAACACCGTGATTTCCTTTAGAAGGGAGTGCGTTTAGTTGGAAAACGAATGCGAAAATCTGAAATCATAGACAATATTATGTAGGAAAGCCATTGCTCATTTAATCAGCTTTTCTATACATCGTGATCACTAATGTGTTGCAAATAGCTACCAAATCCAACAGCAGCTTTAAACTGGAAGATAATCTTACGACCGATGTATGACGTGCTGCTTACACTCCTCTAATCACAGATAACAGTGACCTAAATAGTAACAAAGAATGACAAAGAACCCTAAAAACATTAAAAACGGTGCACTTAACACTGGCGGCTCAAACTAAAGACTATCATTAGTAAAATTATCACCTATACTGCTCAATCGAAGTGTATAATGATATTTTTTGCTCCTACCCAGTACTCCATCGCTTGTAATAGGAATGTTTGTTTAAATCTATTACTACAGAGCACTTCCGAATTGGTGCGAGAAACGAACTTATCGTGTAAGAGAGTAAATCTAAATTAGATTTGTAAGTGCTTTGGGTACATCGAAGATATTTATGAATAAATAAAATGAGATTCTATAGTCTAGTCAAGGATAATATTCATAAATGATTAAACATACGTATTTATAAACATGTACAATGTTATGGGGAGGTTGAGGTCTAAGATCTTAGCCCCTTAAGATTTAGAAGCTTACCTTAAGATTTCAGATCTCACAATTGTACTTCTGTAAAACATCTCGTTAACATTTTTTATATTTCTTATCCCCGTTAAAATGTTTTATATTTCTTAATTAAATTAGACACAAGATTCACATTACTAGTTTTATTTTTCTGATTCCATAGTGATTACTTACTCAGTGTTCTGATTCTAAATCACAGATCACCACAAACTACTATTTTTATACAACCAGGTGTTGCCACCTGGTATAATATACAACAGTTTATATATTTGAAAATTTCAGCCAACTGCCCAAGATTTCAATTTTAAACCCTGTAGTTTATTAGTCTCCAGAATTCAGACCAAATATTTTTACAACTTTTCTTCAGTTACATTTACCGTTTTATACGTAACTTCAAAAATTTCATTCAAAATACTTAGAATTCCCATGGAAAGAATGGGATTGCGCTCTCTTAATTAATCAGTTGACTATATCCATTTCTATGCTACATAGATGTTAGATATATCACAACAACATGAGCCGAGTGTAAAGTTGTAACAGAACTGTGTCTGTAGACTGAAAATATTTTTGAGAAATTGATTCAGATTGATGAGGATTTCCAAGTTTCTGATCACACAAGCATTTTTTAAATTCGTATCTACGTTTTTGTTTATATGTTTATTTGTTTGTTTGTTCAAAAAATTATATACTTGTATAATGAATATAAATAGTGTATTGCACTGTTTGAAAGAATAGAGCTGCGTTTATAATATGAAGATAATTAATTTCCACATATACAAATGTATCGAAAACTGATCTTAATAGCTATTTATTTATAATAGCGGTATTACTTATAACAGAGGTAATAGTACTTCATAACTCGTATATAAAATAATATTTCATCATCAGTACAATGAAAATAAAAGTCTATGATAGATATCGCTTTATTCTCCTAACTTAAGCCGGATTTGAATCAATTTCGTCGAATGACAAATAAGAAACGATGATTACACTCCTACCGATCATTAATGGGTAATTCATACCATCGATCCATCGATCCGATCGATTTGTAACGATTTGATCGATTTTGAGAATGACTCGTCTTTTAAATTGAATGTTGGACAAGTTTAATTCTATTCATTATTATGTTTTTAGAATGAGACACAGCTTTTGTAAAGCTTTTCTACATTTCGATACCATTAATGTAATACTGCGGTATGGTCACTTTTTAGGTGAGTAATCTAAAGGCATTCTGGGCCATCACCGTGCTTAGGAAGTTAAGCCGTTGAGTTTAACCTGATTGTCTAGAGATAAATAGTCATTAAGTCAGATCCATTATTTATTTCACATTTAGAAGTGGGATTGGGAATTTTGAAATAAATTTGCAGTCTCGGTTACTGGAAACTTCTTAATTACCTTTTAATTTGAGTATTACCGATAACTTTTAAATTAGCTTAAACTCTAAACGTTACTAGAAAGTTCGAAACTAAGCTCAGAGTCCGAATGTTACTAGGAAGATCTAAATGGGTTACAGTCTGGGCTTTACTGACTTCTAAACTAACTTAAACTCTGAGTGTTACTGGGAGCTGCTAAATTTACTTACGAGTCTGAGTGTTACAGGGAACTTCTAAATTGGCTTGAATTTCGAATATTACTAGAAATATCCAAATTAGTTTAAAGTTTTACTGATAAAGGAACTGTTAAATTCTCTTGAAGTCTGGATGTTACTTGAAATTTCTAAATCAAGGTGAAGTTTGGCTATTAATTGAAATTTGTAAACTGATTTGAAATCCGTGTGTTACTGAGAACTGCAGAATTCGCTTGGAGTCTGGGTGTTACTGGGAACTACTTAATTGGTTTAGAGTCTGGGCATTACTAAGAACTTCTAAATTAGTTTGGAGTCTGGGCGTTATTGGGAACTTCTAATTTGGCTTGGAAATTGGATGTTACTGGTAACTTCTAAATTTACTTCAAGTTTGTATGTTACTGAGAACTTCTAAATTGACATGAAGTTACAAAGTTACTCAGTAACTTTGTAGTTGCTAAATTGGTTCGTAATTTGGGTGTTATTAAGAATTTACATTGGTTTGGAGTCCGAATGTGTACCCCCAATATATTGTATAATATAATTCCCGAAACGTACGTAATGAATTTACCATATTATCATTGATTGGTGATATAAAAACACACAGGAAGAACACACAATTGCTGTTACCTTATAATTCTGTCATTGTTTTTCTCATCATAACTATTTTACGAAGACTACCAGTCAAGTACTGATTAGCAAGGTGTTAAATAAATTCAAACAAATTACAATCGAGAGCTATAAGTTAGCGTCAGTGGCGTACATTTTCTGTTTTTTCATCGCTTGCGTGTTAAAGCTCGTAAATCGTGTCATTTTCACGTCTCTGAGACGAGTTTTGACGTGATAATGAGTGAATACATCAATGTATTGAGCTGCTAAGCAAGCGTTGTGTAATCGCCATAACCAGTAAATAACTAGGTGCAAAGTGTTAGAGTAGCCTTATTGTGATTCGGCTTTACAATACCATTCCGAAAAGAAACTGAAAACTATTATTTTTATTTTAACAGTTAATTTTATTAAAAAAAAACCAAACGCTTACAACCCTATACTATCACTAAAAAACTGAAATTAAAAATTTAAAAAACCCTTGACTCAAAAAAAAAACTAAAAAGTAAAAGTAAATAATATGTGAAATATTATGTTTTTGCGTCAGGGGTTAAAAAGTGAAACATTTCATAAAGAAACAATTTAAACAGTATGCCGGTAAAATAAATAAATAAATAAATGACTGCCCTATAAGCGGAGGGTCCCAGGTTCGAATCCCAATAAATTTAATTTAAGAAATGAACTTTCCCAAATTTACTTAAAGTTTGGGCTTAGTGGGGAACGTAAGACGAACCCGTAGTACAAGCATAGTGCTTAATTTGGTGTCATATAACTGATGTAATTGTCTAGTGTATTTATTTATTACTGAATTATAATATAATTCATAGCTTTGGTAGTTGATACGATTACTAAGAGTCTCCGCCTTTCCTACGGTACGTTTAGCTGTTGATTTCAGCTATTCCTATACGGCGACAATACTCCGACAATGAGTTAACCTGTCAAAGAGAAGTCTGCCAATGAGTTGGTCGCTTTCATAATTTACCGTTGAACGATTTTATCGCCACGGTTTTACCGTCTACGACGCAATAGGCAAGCAAAATAGTTTCCTATAGCGTCGTAGAAAGACGCTTTTTTCGTCGACGTTAACGTCATCTTGTACTATGACGTCATGCTGTGGACATTATCGTCGACGGAAATTTAAAAGCGTTTTCATACAACTGCTTCTACATTTTGCTTTCTCTGTTACACCGTGGAGGGTAAAATCGTGGCGATAAAATCGTTCAAGGGAAAATTATAAACACGGCCATTAACTTGCCTCTGTCAATCCGTACTGGAGCCGAAAGCACAAGTCGCTTTCATTTTTTTTCTCACATCATTTATGAGAAGAAAATTACTCCCAACAACTTATATGAGTTGCACTGTAGCAGTACAATACGCTTGTGTAATGGCCACACATAGTCAACTAGGAATTTGTAAAATCAATTAATAAAAAAAGACGCTCTCTATTATCCCATACAAAGGCGAGTATCGATTGAATCGCGGCATTCTTATCACTGGACACATACAAGCAAAGACAAGGCGTTTATGATAATTATGGCAGAAATTATTTATTAAAGTGGAGCCGGAGTTAGTGACAATATTTAAAATTAACTTCAGAATGTAAAAACCATAAGTGTCTTTAACAGAATATAAAAAGGATCAGGGACCTGTTCTCTACTGATACTTTGTTGTAAAATTAGGAATATCCAACTATGACGTTACGATTTACCTTTATCGATACAATATTTTATTTATTTTTTATTTTATTTAAATATTTTTATTTCGTAGGTAAATTTAAAAATTAAATGTAATTACACTTGAAATATGTCATCGTAATAAAATATAGGAATTTTGTCATACACAAAGCTAATTTATACAAAACTTGTCATTTAAAATGTCATTTATAAAATTCAATTATTTGTTCATTATTATTAATTCAAATTATATGTATCATGGATCAAAACAAAAAAAAAACAAACAAAAGTTAAGTCGCAGCTGAGCAGGTCAATCCCATGGGCATTCGTCATATAAGGAACTCAGATATTTAATAGTAGCCTTTTGTATATAATTTTTTCTTCAAAACTGATATTTATCTAAAGGCAAATTTTGTATATCGACTGGGACTATTGCAAAAACGCACACATATACCCCTAAATGAGCTAGTGACTTTTTGAAGTCGACTTACACGACTTATATCTATTCCTAGTATTAAAACTATGAGTATCACTGTTCTTCTTAAATAAGTCTGTTTCTTAACATAGATAAGGTTTTCATATATCTATGGTGATATTACTGTTAAAATATTAATTTCTTTAAATTTATTCCTTAATGATACTCTTGGTGCCAATTTATAAATTACACGAATAGCTCGCCTCTGCAGTACAAAAATTGTGTTGACATTGTATATACCGCATGTTCAAAGGTATATGTATAAATACCGGCTCGACCGATTCGGCTGATTTCTTTTTTGTTGTGTTCGTAATTGCATGACAGGGTTTGTTCGATAGAAAATTTTTGGAAAAGCTACGAAAAAAGTCGGAAATTTGGATGATGGTTTTGTATAAATATCTCTATAAAAAAATGTTGGCTTGTTGTAAAGATTCAAAATCCCTCCCGGGCGAAGCCGGGGCGGGTCATTAGTAAATTATATTTACGGTTCGTTTTAAATTAATTTCGTACACAAGTTATTGCATTTATATCTGTATATATAAATAAAATTTAATGTCTGTCTATGATTTAGAAATAAAGGTTCTTTCTTAAGCTTATAATGGTTATTTGCACGTAATAAAAACCCAAATATGCTTTTTTTAAATTTTTATCCGTCTATTTGTTTGTCCGGGCTAATCTCAGAAATAGTTGAACCAATCTCAACGAAACTTTCATTGGCAAATAGAAAACTATTCAGAGTAATCTATACTACTTTTTATACTGGAAAAATGCCAAATTTAACGCAGACGAAACCGCAATAAAACGATACAATACAATATGAATATATACGTAATGTATGTACATTATTTATTATTAACTAATCCATATATTTGCAGCTACTTTCAATTTTAACCAAGATAGTAAACAATATTTAGTGCTTCTTTTAATTAAACAAGATATTAAAATAGACAAAATAGTCTTGACATAAATTACTTTTCAATTAATTCTATTTCGTATAAACCTTCTTTATTTTATAATACATTCAATCAAGAAAGTATCGGGAATGGATGATTTGTTTATGGTTCTAAATTCAATTTTTTGTTTTTTTTTTGTTGTTGGATTGGCACAACTGTTTTCCATTTTGGCGCGGAGTTTCAGTTGCATCTGTTATTTAGATTAAATACAGTGCTGTTTTTATTTATATCATTCTAGTGTATATTGCGAATTTCATAATGGACAAAAACATCGAACAAAGAGCTTGTCTTAAATTTTGCATCGCCAATGGAATTTCGTATTCGGAGTCACTGAAAATGTTACAGAAGGCTTACGGTGAATCGACTTTATCAAAAACACGTGCTTATGAGTGGTACAAAGCGTTCAAAAGCGGTCGAGATGTGATGGAAGATTTGCCTCGCTCTGGTACGCCATCAACGTCTGCAACTGAAGTTAACATCGCAAAAGTGAAGGAAATAGTGACTGAAAATGCTCATTCAAGTTTGAGAGAGATAGCCGCCGAACTTTCTGTGTCTCACGAGTCGATCCGAACCATTTTAAATAATCACTTGGGTATAAACATGTTGCCGCTCGGCTAGTCCCAAAAGACCTGAATTTTCTTCAAAAACACAATCGCATAAGAGCCGCTGAGGACATGCTAGAACGAGCCAATTCCGACCCAACATTCATGAAACGCATTGTTACTGGTAACGAGACGTGGGTTTACGAGTTTGACATGCAAACTAATCAGCAAACTTCGGAGTGGCGCCTTCCAACTGAACCGAAATCGAAAAAACCACGCCAAAGTCGATCAAAAGTCAAAGTCATGTTGACTGTTTTCTTTAACTTTCGCGGTGTTGTGCTCTCGGAATTCTTGCCGGAAGGTCAAACGGTAAATAAAGAATATTATTTGGGCGTTATGCGACGTTTAAGAGAGCAAATTCGACGAAAAAGGCCAGATTTGTGGAAAGAAAATTCTTGGATTTTGCACCACGATAATGCGCCTTCGCACAAGGCCATTATTGTGAACGAATTTTTGACCAAAAACTGAACAAATACCATCGAGCAACCACCTTATTCACCAGATATGGCTCCAGCCGACTTCTTTCTTTTTCCTAAACTCAAATTACCTCTTCGTGGCACTCGTTTTCATTCGGTAGAAGACATAAAGGAGAATTCGCGGCGAGCACTGAACTCAATTACGAAAAAAGCGTTAAAAAATGTTTTGATGATTGGATTATTCGTTGGCGTAAGTGTATCGTTTCTGAAGGAACATACTTTGAAGGTGATAAAATAAATTTGGATGAATAACTAACATTTCGTGTATTATAGATCTTTTCCCGGTACTTTCTTGACAAAGTAGTAGTACCTGTTTTATCTAAAAAGACAAAAGGATTATTTACATTTTTTTGGCAAATTGGATTGAAATAGCCTATATTTAGCTATATTCTTCCAAAATAAATTTACTAGGCAACGTGTTTCGTTTTTAAAGATTCGAGGAAGAAAATAAACTCGGTTTGAGATACCTAACTGACGGAGACTAAAAGTATTCTGAAGTTGTTTCGTTGAGAAACGAAACTCGTATCGATTAATAAGTTGTAAATATAGTCACAAAACATTATAGACATCACATACACACATTGCGATTGATCAGCTCTGTTGTACGTATGTGTGTGGTCGTATTCACAAGCAAGCTGTCTTATTTCGGCAGTAAACTGCAAACAAATACATACATACCTGTCTTCACGCCGTATCCCTCAGACGGATACGGCGGCGTAGTTTACCCCGTTAGGGAAACGGCGTGAAGATATGTATGCATATAAATCTTGACAAATTGAATCGATTATTTAGTTCTGATTGAGGATCTGTCCAATAACATTCTTGATAGTTTACTAACATTTTCCGTAATAATACTGCCATTAATAGTGTCCATCAAAAATGCGTTTTACACAGTGTTTCAATATTTAACTTGCCAACATCACGTGCCGAAATTTAAACTTGAATGGTGATTTTTAATTTCACCACACAATTTGTGTTAAATTGATCGATAAATCAACTCCGGCCCTGTACAGAGTAATTGCTTATTTAAATTCGGCTCTTCCTCGCGGCGAAAAGATCTTTTGTACGACTATTAATATTATTTTATGCGGCTCGCGTCAACGGGGCGTAGATAACAACCTATTTTATATTTTTTGCCTCCGATGTGTTATAAGTTTGACGCTATTGTCTGTCTGTAACAGATTTGTTTCCAGGCCAGGTTAATTTAGGAGACAAAGTTGTCTAAATGTTTAAGTGCTCTGCTAGTTTGTGGAGTAGGTACCCATAATAAAAGCCCAGAGTTTAGTTTGAGTTCACATAATCCATAGACTAATAAAATTCTTTTTTTCAATTGGGAACTAACATAAAATTTGTTACTTGACTCAGTGCTGCGAAGCTGACAGAGTCTGAGCTCTGAAATTTTCTGAGTATGCTTCCTTGAGAGGCGAAACACTTTTTGAACTTGAAGAATTTTAAAAATCTGTGCGGAAGATATCATTAAATATATATGGTTTTATAAACTAGCTGGCTTGACAAAAGTTGTTCTGCCTTTTCTGGCAGGTGGCGCGATGAGTTTGATTTGGTTATAACAAATTGACTACAGTGCCATCTATCGGATCCTAGCATAGTTATGAACCATTGTCTAGACAAAACAAATATATTGTGGGAATACGACCTCAATCGAACAAATCGTTCAAAAGTTACATGATCACTAATAGACGTATGAACGATTATACACTTATGTAAAGATTAATTACTGAGATAGGTTTTCACAAAGTAACGCGTAAGTTAATACAATATTTAGAATAGGTATCTACTAAATATAATTAAATAAAGTCAAAACTATTCAGTACTTTTTTCTTTGTCAACCGATTTTTTTATTTTTTATTTAGTAGCTATTGCCGAGTTTTAGTGTTATCAACAAAAAATGTTGGAAATTAATAAGTGAAGCAAAACTTAGGACCCCGTCTTAACAATATTGCGCGCACAGAGAAGTATGAGATTTGGCGCAGTTTTACATTATACTGCCAAAGCCAAAAAGACTGTCAATAAAAAACTCATAACAGTTCGTGATCAACGATCATATACCTATATGCAGCCTCCTTGGATCAAACAGTCGCGCAAAGTAGAGATTGTCGCCAAATAGTTTATATTACAAGTTTATATGCATATTTACAGTCAAATTTCGAGCACCAGAGGACCTCTAGTATACATTACTAGGGTACTCTGTTACTTAAAAGATATGTCGGCGCTAAACAAAAATCCCTTGTTCCTGATGAGATCGACATAGAAAATGTATTTAAAATGAATAAATATTAAATTAATGAATTACATGAATAAATATTAACGCTCCGTCCCCGTTAGCGATACAGCGCGAACATATGTATGTATATTTATCAAGAACCTAATTAAATTCTTTCCCACCAATACATTTAAGTTTTAAAACAATATTTCGATAAATAAGACAACAAATAAATAAATAAAAAATTTATAAAACTAACCGATCAGTACAAAATATTATTGATCAATCCATGAATGTGTTTGTCTGTGACATTGCATCTCGGACGTATAAATCGATTTGCAAGCGGTTTCTTTATATGAAAGCTGCAGTTGTCAAGAATTTTCTTATCGATATTTGGGAGTAATCGATTCGGATTATGTTTTTTGTTGAGTCTTTTTTAATTTGTGTTTACTATTACCACTTACTCAAACTTTAATTGTAACAAATACAATGCATATTGTATTTACTTAGTATTGACTTAGCTTTGATTTGCAAAAATCCATCTCATATATTATTTACAGTTCATTATATATTTTCACCCATAATCAAAATTTTAAGTCCTTTAATAAAAATGCGTTTCGCTTTTTAACGAATTATCATCAAAAAAGTGTTTAGAGTTCAAACTCGGACAACTACCTTACTTCAATTACTTTATTTTAGCGGAATTCATATAAGTTTTGGCAGAATGTAGCAAAATTTTGGTAGATCTACACATATTACAAAGCAGTAGAAATAGCTTGTCCATTGAATTTTAGCAAAAAATGAGGGTGGGCGATAAAAAAAGAGTAACAGAAAACAAAAAAGCAGTTTTTTTATATTTTTGTCTCACGCTAATCTCGTAAACTACTGACCGATTTTCTTGCGATTTTCAGAGGTAGATTAAGCTTAGCTTGGAGCAACATTTAGGCTTCGTTTAATTTAAATCGGATGACAGTGAAAGAAATTATCGTAATCTATCGTTTATCATTCAAATTTTAGAAAAGCTCTATAATGAAGTGTATTTCAATATTGAAAGTCAAATCTGCCAGCGGTTTCACTGAGAAGAACTGGCATCAAACTCAGATAAGTACCTATTCTTCTTGCAACATTATTTACGTTTCTGACTGGCCCATTGGCGTGGTGGCATCTGCCTTTCAAGCCAGTGCCCAGGTTCGATTTTTACTCAGGTCAATTTAGGTCTTTTCTAAATTGCAAAAGAAGCCAAGGAAGACCAAGGCTGACTTACGAAGATCAAATAGCCAGTGTTAGCCAACGGCAATGTCAAAAGCAGTCGCATACCTAGGCGAAAATGTGTGAGAATTATGAGATTTGAGGAAGCGAAAGTATGTAAGGACCGCGACGCTTGGCGCTCCGTCCATTCTGACTACTAGGGACACAGTGTGAAGATATGTACGATTTTTTTTTTAAATGCGCCAGACTGCACGCCGATGATCTGGTCTCAAACTAGGGCAATCCCTGTTCTATGACAACCAGACGACGACTACTAAGGATGTTTCCCACACCCAAGACAATCTAGAAAAGTTCGTTTCCTAAATTGATCCCACCGGGAATCGAACCCGAACCTTCCGCGTTTGGGTGAAACACCTAAAGTACTACGTTGTTGAGGGAAATTTCTAAACTAAATTGGTTTGGTGACTGTATGGAAGCTCCCACAGTTCCTTATGTGGTACAAGCCTAGTGCTTAGTTTGGGGTTACAAGATTTGTGTTATTCAAGTATTATTATTATATAAACTTCTTCATTCTGTAGTTAAATAAGAATTGTTTTAAAATCACGTAATTGTACAAAAACAAATTAAAATCTACTAAAAGCCAGTGAACGCCAATACATATTATTAAGACCATTGTATTGAAAAGGTTCAAAATAAAATTATGCGTAGTTATTGTCAATTATAAACAAAGGCCGAAACGTCTCTTCTATAACGGACTGGCACACACACACACACATCTTCACGCTGTATCCCCAACGGGGTAGTCAGAGAGGACGGAGCGCCAAGCGTCGCGATCCTTACACACTTCTTTTGCTCTCTCAAATCTCATCATTCTCCTCACACATTTTCGCCTAGGTATGCGAGTGCTTTTGATATTTCCGTCGGCTAATACTCTAGCTATTTGATCTTCATAAGTCAGTCTTGATCTTCCTTGGCTTCTTTTACCACTCACTTTCACTCTATAGTTTTTTTCGTTAGTCTTTCATCACTCATTCTTTACATGTGCCCGAACCATCTTAGCATTCCTTTCTTCATTTTTTCATAACACTGTCGTGCAACTCTGTCATACTGCGTATTTAACGGACTGGCCGCGTTCTAAATCACTTCTTTATGCACTAGACACCACAAAAAAAGATCTAATCTTACTTTATATAATTCTTTACTTGTTCTTGCACTACCTTCTCTACTTGCATCAATTAAAATTCATACTAATTACAAATGTCGTAATTTCAAAATTTGGTGGGAAAGGTCTAAAGTCGAGTTTTAATATTTGCTGATTTTTTAAGTCTCCTACATAAATATTGTTAAATATTAGTTAAAAAATTCATCGTTATATGTATAGTAATTGATAGTTACAAATGAACAATGGCAAATAATAATGGTCAGCCGCAATCCTGGGTGTCCTTACTGTGTGGTCGAGCACAGATCCGCGCCCCGTGGCGATCCATCCATAACACACTATATTGTTGATCTTATTTATGTAATTCAAGTATTTATTAGAAATTGTCTTGCTAAGACTTTAAAGCAATTAAAATAAAATTCTTTATTTAAGTTTTCCTAAAGAATTATTAATGCACGAACTTTCACGGACAAGATTTTATTATGCAAATTAATGAGCTTCGTAATCGAATCTTGATTTCTTAGATCAGGCAGTTAATAAAAAAACTAAGTGATTAGGGAGTTTTTAAATAACTAGCGTATGTTGTAAATATAATAAAATCACAACTTGACACTAATCATCTGTAATTAGATGTCATCTGTAAAGATGTCGTCTGTAAAGTCATCTGTGAAGATGACATAGCGAAACCATGAGGTGACAAGTTGTTATAGTGCTCGATGCTGATATAGCGATATCAGCATCGATACGAGTTTCTTATGACAAACCCTATTGGCTGACTTTTTTAACTTACCTACGTGGAAATACATATAACAGGTTTTATTGACTTCGAATAGCTTAAAATACTGTTGAAAAATAACACCAGACTGGATTTGACGACACCGACGAGAACATAGTCTTAAGGAGAAACATGAGGAAGTTGTTTTATTTAAATAGGATTTACATCAAATCATCAATTTCTATGACTCTATCTTTTTGATTTTAGTCTTCTTCCCTTTACAACCGAAATAGTCACACTTTCAGTTGTTAGCAAAACTTTTAAGCTCTCTTTTAATGTTCTAACTGCGAATTTAGCAGATACCTTTATTATTGGGCACTGTCGACTGTTACTTGTCGGTTCTTCATGTAGGTTTTTTCTAAATCACGTCACTGACGTTCACAAATATCTAATAACTAGATCTACTTGACTGAATATCCAATATTCCATATCGTATATATCCAATATTATCCATTATTTTGCTTTCTTAATCAGACCGTCATGAAAGTATTTTCCTTGTGCGATCAGATTCTATAAACTTGCTATACACCAATTATCAGTCAGAGTATACAACTTTATTATGCCTACTTTTTGAAAAATACAGGCTATTCTGAAAGCCGAGCGTGCTATCAGACGCGATCGTATTGCTTAAATTTGTCGGTTAATTACCCCACTTTCCTTGTTATGCAACGAATCGACTGCTATAGTTTTAATTGAACCTAAAAAAATAAGTAGACACTCCACACAATTATACCCATTATGCGATCGCAAACTACGCAATAGGCTTGCATTGCAGGTCCACAGATCCCGAGACAACTTAGGAAAGATCATTGACATAGCTGTGAATGGCACCTGGGATCCCGAGCTTAGAAGGCAGATGCATTAATTATTACATAGAACTCATCATTCAAATACAAATTTATTATGGTCAGGTTTTGTTAACAGCAACGGACAACATTGAAGGCTGAACGTTGTTATCAGATGCGATCGTATTGCGTAAATTAGTCAATTAAGTACGCGACTCTTATGTTATGCAATGCATCGACTGCTACCGTTTTAATTGAACCTAAAAAATATCTTTAATTGGACCACAAGCAGCTCAAGTTTTTTCGTACTTGTAAATCAGACGATTGTTACTCTCTTTTATCGTAAAACGCCAAATTTATGTCGCTTTTTAAAAACTTAAATGGTTATATTTTTGTAAAAAGTGCCGACGTTATGAGATTAGTAATTATTGGTGTTTATCGTTAACCATAAAAAGCAGTGTTGACAGTTTATTACAATTAACAAAACGCGATGACGCGCAATACAGACAAAATGCATTCAATTTCGTAACTTAGGGTTTGTAATTAACACTTACGACAGAACAAGATAACGAACGAGGAATAAATTAACACTACAAGTACTTATTTATTTGTATGATACATAATAACAAAAAATTGTACAGACAATGACATCATTCATTTGAACTTCAATCTAAACACTAGACTTGTACTATCGTATAGTGGGATAACGACAGAATAAGGCGGTATGCAGTAATCTCCGGACTTGAAAAGTTCATTTTCTAAATTTAACTATCCAGAAATCAAACCCGGGACCTTCAACTTGCAATATTAGTCTAATTCCGTTTTGACATTTTTATGCCAAAATAATTGGTATTGCTAAATGAGGCGTTTAGACGTGAGTTTGTAGCGCCTAGGTTTCACTATAGGAAATAGCGTGAAGTTATACGACTAAAATATGAGTTTGTATGTACATATTCAGTCAGGGTAGACAGTGTCTATTTGTCACTTTGGAGTGCACGCCACTGATGTTCATAGATATAGTATGATATAATATTTCGTTTTGTATATGTGTATGTGTAATATGTTCAATGTTCATAGATATAATTATAATACAATTATGGATATTGAATTTTTATAATTTGTGATCCATCGCCTTCCACGCCGTGGTTGTCTGAAAGAGATCGCTCTAAGTGATAAGACCGCCTGTTGTTACACTTTTATTTTTATAAACGTTATTGTTGATTTTGTTTCTACCCTGATGTGTTGGCAATAAAGAGTTATCTATCTATATAAAATAATGTACCTATAAACAGGCTTTCCAAAAGTTCAACTTCAAAAAGGAAATAGAAAATAGGTCAATTAGTTCATAAGGTTCAAAAAAAAAGTAATGGCATTGTTTTTGAGTTATGTGTTTAAAATACATTCGAGTTATTTATTACATGATTAGATCTATTTTCACGATTCTCAATGAAATATACATAACTCATGAACTGCATGATTTTTTTGGACCCTTAAAAACTGGTATATCCTCCTTTGTTTGACGATACGTTCTGGAAAACCTGATAAGTACATACAAGTCAAATAAAAACCCGACTAAATTGTAATGATACATCACCCAATTACCTGACCATGAATATGACTTCTAACGCTCATGGTATTATAGGAACGAGGGTGCTGGAGGAAGACAGAAAGGGCCCAGAGACGTGCTGCAGCACAGCGCTAGCGCCCTCCAGTGCGTACCAAACGGTACCCCGAAGCCCCTCAACATGGACCAAGAAGTCCGGTAGAAGTTCCAGTAGGTAAAACTCATTTAAGCTAATTTGTTTTCTAGACAGCGGTGTATTTTCCGAAAGTTTCTCGCGCGTTATCAAAAAAAGGTATTCATCGTGTACGCTAAAATAACGATTTTTTTCTAAAATGGAAATAGACATCCTCTTAATTTAAAGTTTCACGGCTAAACTAGCCAAAAATAAAGTTCCTCAGTATTTAATAATGCTTTGGAATGCCTCTATCCCCCTCTTGTGAAATATATTTAGAAATGCGTAAAATTCAATAAAACGAATTTATATTTCAATTAAAACAAGGCCTTTTGTTCCCTTAACGTCATAGAATTACTTTATAAAAGGACTAAATTAATTGATTAATTTTCGTAACCCAATGGTTTTCGGGTTGACCATCTTCGTTTAAAATCTCTTCGAATTAAGCATACGTTACAATTTTTTTAATACTCAATAATAATAATACTCCAATAACAATAATAATACTCCAGTAATAGTAATAATACTCCAGACAATTACATAGATTGTGTGACCCCAAACTAAACAGTAAGCTTGTACTATGGATATCACACAACGAACTCTGGGGGAGTACCCAGTAACACCTAGACTCCAAGCCAATTTAGAAAAGTTCGTTTCTTAAACTGACGTGACCGGGGATCGAACCCGGGACCCTAGCTTGGAAAGCAAATGCATATGCCACTGCACCAACGGGCTAATCAATAGTAAAAAGTAGTAACAGGCCAATAGTAAAAACAAAATGTTATTAACTTCTACCATGCTGCGCGCTAATCAGGGAGACAAAGGAAAATACAAATAATGTATATTCCCAAATCTTAAAAATAAAAAATCAAACTTATAGGAAGCCTGTACAAATAGATGACGGTCTAACGACTTGTAACGCCTGTAGGCCCAAATACTTATTGTAAAAACTGGCGTAAAGTTACATAATTATTTAATCAACTTAAACCATAATGTGTAAAAATATAAACAAAATTTTTGACACCCATAATAAATTCAAGCGTAATTTTCAGATTAATTTATTTCAAGTACATGTAAAAAATTCTTCAACGTTCGCATGAAAAATCCGTGTCAACGTCAGTATTCAATATTCATGGCTGTCCTGTGATACCATCAGTCAGCACTTTCGCTTACTCCTCACGCCACGGACATGGGTGCCAGACAGTAGGAACACCGGTTACACTTAGAAAACTACGAACTCGCTACTTTTGTTTATTTTATGAAACAAAAAGTTTCCTACGTCCTCTTTGACTACCCCGTTAGGGATACAGCGTGAGGATATGTATGTATGTAAAAAGTATTATACTTTGTGTACTCCCTCCCTCCCACTTTCTATGTTCAGAGAGAGAAAGTAAATCACGGAGTTATTTAATTTATTCACTCAGTTCATTGTGTGGTACTCATAATACAAGCCTAGTGTATTTGGGTCACATAATAGTTTTTATTTATTTTATTTATTTGCTATCACTTTAAGTATATAGTTTCACTTAAATTAGGACAGACTGCGTCAACGCTATTGGATACATATCAGTCATCTGTCTTACAAAGTCTTTTAGGCGATATACAGAGAGAATACGTATGTTTGTGTGTTCGTATAGTCACATAATAGTTACGAGTACTTAAGAAAAAGTTAAAAAATTACACAAAATAATGATTATGCTGCAAAAATAAACTATTTTTACATGTATATCATCCCTGTCTGACTACCCCGTTAGGGTTACAGCGTGAAGATATCTCATGTAATAACATCTCTTCATAATCCTTTGACTTTGGTTTTTATTATTATTTTATTTCGCGATAACCACAATAAAAATCTACAAAATTACAATGTATCTACAATATCTACTTCTTTACAACAATTCAGGCAGTTTTCATCCCTACATCGTCGTGGAAATCCCGTTCATACACACGCAGCGAATTTTTGCTTCTTTTATAATGCGTTCCTGCTAAGATGTGAACACCCTTCCGGCGACAATGTTCCCTCAGTCGTACAACTTGGGCATTTCAAAACAAGAGTGTGTAGAAGCCTAGTAAGCGTGATTAATTTTTCGACCTCGTAATTGTTTTCCATCATGCAAGACTGAAGTCAAAAGTATGCCCATTCTACCTAAAAAAATTATACAATATCCATACAATTAGAAATCAAACCTCTGAATTCTTGTTAAAACACATAATTATGATAAAACTTGTATATTAAATGTCACTACGTGAATTAATTCTCCAATGGAAAAATTGTGATATCAGGTCATTCATCTTTCGATTTTTATAATCTCACAGTTCCTGATAGAGAAATCTCTTACTCTTTAACTCTTACTCTTTACCGAATGATAACAAACAAAAAAATGTTTCTATCAGCGCTAGAGCTTTGCAAGATACATGTTATTATTTACTTACAAATACCAGTAGGGACACAGCGAGAGGACATGTATGTATATTTTTATTATTATTTACCCAAGTTCACACGTTCAGTATCATAACTGTAAATGTATTCAGCGAACCGGGCGCGATAATTGCGTGCCACCGACCCGCACAGCTACACTTGTAGACCGACTCGAGTCAACTTTGCACTTGAGTGTGGACTACAAGTACAGTTAAAATTACATGAACCCACCAAATCACAATACACGCTATTCTTATTCTGATATTTTTTAATTTTTGATATTTTACGTCAAAAGAATCATCGTTTCTATGATAGTTATTTCTATATTCGTTAAAAAGAAAAAAGTCATGTTATTGTTTACTCCGAATAATTTCAAATAGTAGGTGCTTAAGTAGGCAATATACACTACAAATGTATATATGTACTTACGTTATATTATAGTCTCATACAGATTGTTTAATTCTTTCAAAAATGTTGGTAAATCGAATATTAAATGTTACGATTTCAAAGAACTTATTTTCGATGGTATTTTATTAGAAGCTAGCTAGCTACATGCTTTCTAATATACCTGTATTCTAGTCTTTCAAAAATTGTAATTGATAATGTTTGATTGTAACATATATAAATTAAACGATACCTAAGATTCTTGCTAGCTTTTCTTTCTCAGTAGAATTTAACCAAATCGGTGGTAGATTTAATACTTAAAAATACCTAGAAATTTTAGAATAAAAATATATTTCACTAAATTTGTTAAATCAGAAATTAGTTGTATCAATTATTTTCTGATTTGTCTCGTATTGGTACGCTTATTTATTCTTGGTCTTATGTATATTCAGTAACGACAGTGTTAAGGTCGTATATCTCATTTGTAGCAGGTGTTCATGCTCACAGTGTAGCTTTTCCTACTCTTTTCCAACAAATAACCTCAGACTCGAGTGTGTTAAATGTTTTAGTGAATGATCAAATATTGACATACCATCCTCAGACAACTGTGTTCACGATTAATCTGTCTGAGTAATAAGTATTCACATACCGTGGTACAATCTGAAATTAAATGAGAAGAATATCATCAAAGTAGAATATCAAGAAGCCAATAATACTAAAAGAAGAAGTAGAATATGAATATATGTAGGTACATTTCTTTCTCAACATGTAAAATGAATTCGAGTTTTCTTTTTAATTGTTCTAAAATTGAATAATGTTTAAGATATATTTTATATTTATATTTATTATTCCCATGGAATATCAACTTTTATCAATCAATAATTAATAATTTTCTTAAATTCAGTCATAAATGTTCGCTTGAACATATCACCTTAATTGCCTTGACCAATTTCATTAAATAAATTCTGGTTTAGGACATTATTACTCGATAACGGTTGAGTAGTTTGCCATTTTAACCGTTAACAAAGACATGAACGTCAATCAAACAAACATCCGCCAATAATAATTGATTCGCTCAAGTGTCCCAGCATAGTGCCGTCATTTTGAATTGGCACCTCAATAGTGCCCTTTTGCCTGGTGCAAAATTCGCCTATCCACTGTTTAAAATGTGCATTTAAATTAAATGTTTATTCAACCGTAATTCACGCATGTCAGACGTGTCGCGCTGTCGAGCCATCGGATTTAATATTCCTGTACGTAATTTCGTGTTCGGAGTAATTTTATTCGATTCCAAAATGGCGGCTGTTTGACGCGACGCGTGGCGGGAACGTGCGAAGTGTTGCAGTTTTGAACGGGTTCATTTTGCGTGCTTGTATTATTGTTACATAACAACGTTTACATTTAAAAATGCGTTATTCGAGTGTTGACGTGACATTGTCACTGGAAAACGTAGAGAAAAATATTGTCAACTTTATGTGTTCAGTAACAAGTTTTTTGTTGATAAATATGTGGATATAAAATGATGATTTTTTTTTTATTACAGGTAATTAGGTTGTGTTTTTATTTATTGGATATTTCATCGAAATATTTATAGTAAGACATAAACGTAACGACATTTAGACGTACATAATTTATAAGTACACTAGCGGACCCGAAAGACGTTGTCCTGCCCGAAAGTAGGAATAAAAAAAAAGTTCTAGAACCCGATTACAGCGCCACCTACCGGGTTCATTTGTGAATCTAAACCATTCAGGGACCAACTTAAACTCACAAACAATTTCATCAAAATCGGTCCAACCGTTTATGAGGAGTTCAGTGACAAACACAAGTACAGAAGAATAATATACATGCACTAGCTGTTACCCGCGACTTCGTCCGCGTGGAAATAAAAAAGTAGCCTAACTCTTTCTCCGGGATTTCATCTATTTCCATTCATCAAAATCGGTCAAGCCGTTCATGAAAGCATATGCTTGTGCCGTGTCTGACACAGTACCATGCTGCACACGCTACGTGTCTCTTGATACGAATGGATCTTAAAAACTAAAGTTTTCCTTCTTGGGGCAAAAAGCATAACTTTATTATTTGAATAGTAGTATTATTTGAATAAATAAACATAATTATTATTTTAAATTAAAATGGTTATAGAAAGCTATCCGTATAATATAGATATATGGCATCGCTGACTTTTTTGTAGTCCCAATAAAGAGGAACAATTCCATCATACATTGTTTTGGAATAAGAAAGCATTTTCGATGAAAGCCCTCAGTAGGTTTGATTTTTTCCGACATCTTGAACTATTATCGTCATATTTCAACAAATTAACAAAAAATAATATTAAACTATACGTTTAAACCTTCCTCTTGAATCACTCTGTCTATTAATGAAAACCGCATTAAAATCCGTTGCGTAGTTTAAAAGATCTAAGCATACTTACAGAGGGACAGACGGCGGGAAGCGACTTTGTTTTATACTATGTAGATATAAAGATAAAGATGTTATTATATGTGATGGATATTAACTGTAACGACACTAGTTTTTACTGCTTTTGATATACGTATAAAAATATACGAATGACATAATTTTTAACTAGTAAGTTAAATAATAAATTAAATTGGATAAATTAAATAAATAAATAATTAACATAACTTGTTTTGTAAGACTCCATTTCCACAAAATTGAATATCGACAAACAAAATAGATAACATTTCATTTCATAACAAAAGTACTATTAAGTAAACAATAACTCAATATCCAAACAATTATTAGTGAAGAAATAAATAAAATATAAACAAAAACTTTTTTCAAGCCGCTTGCCAGATCCAAGCAGATAATTTGCTTACAATATAATCGGACAGAGATTGTGAGCGGACTTCATGAAAAGGGGGTAAAAAGGGAAGCATAGGAGAAGGGCTATTATATTCAAATTCAGTTTGGTAGAGGCAATTTATATGGAGTTTATTGACAAGACCCTGAGCCGACCACGCCGCGGCATTCGCGCGAAATTCCTGCAGAAAATATCTTTTGAATTTCGGTTCAGCTTAATTGAATGTCCGAGACAATATTGTTAAGTTTTTAAGTTCATTTATGCTATATTTTCCTTCTACTTTAACCTTCTAATTTTAAACATTACAGACAAATTGAAATTAGACTTAGAAGGGCCTGCAATAAAGTTTTTACGAGAAAATATCTTTTTAAATACCTTGTTGAATTTCGAACTTTTTATGATATTTATAACTTTTTATAATATTATAATATGTATAGAGGTATATTACGTACCTAGGCGCATATTACAATTATATACGATATGGCCTTGACAATGTACTGCAATGATGAAGTAAATTTGAAGGTGATAAATCTTAGACTTCCTGCATTTCTTTAAATAAGACGGACCGATGCGAAAAAGTTTCGCAAACAGTCAGAAGAAAGTGGACACAATACGGGATTTCACAAGACAGATTACAAAAGACGCATTAATAAGGAGACATTTATATGTTACGGTTTTGAATTACATTACTATTGTTATTTTAAATAAGACTAAGATGATGAAATAATACATATTGTTAGTACATAGCCTGGTCCGTTGGCACGGTGGTAAAACATCTATATTCGAAGCCGAGGTCCCAGGATCGACTCCTAGTCAGGTCAATTTCAGAATCCGTAATTTTTAAAATTGACTTGGAGTCCTGGGTATTACTGCGACTCCCCCAGTTCATTCTGTGGTTATACACAATTAGTGTATATGGAGCGTCGTAATTATTAAAATACACATAATAATCAATTTATGTTATACAAAGTTTAAGTACATTCAAAAGCTTAAAAAAAAATTAATAAAAAATAATTATGAAAATTTAGTTCAAAGATGCCGCAAGAAAAGAAGTGCGAATCGGATTCGCGCACCGAAGGCTCCGTATCACCATACGAAGGGTTCCATACCACTATAAAACAGACTTACTTTGCAGTTGAAATATCATCTCTCATACTATCTAATCGCAAATGAAATTTTGTAATGGCAAAAAAGTATGATACATACATATCTTCACGTTGTATCCCTAACGGGGTAGTCAGAGAGGACAGAGCGCCAAGCATCGCGGTTCTAACATACTTCTTTCGCTTCCTCAAATCGCAAAAGTGTGATGTAATTACAAATTCGCAATTTTTGGATTTTGTTTTTTATTGTGCTGTGAGTCCTTGCTTCTTGCCAAATTTCATGATTCTATGTCAACGGGGAGTACCCTATAGGTTTTAGTTTGGTTACATAAATAACCGTTTCTTCTGATTGCGTTGAGTTTGAATTTATTACATCTCTCAAGGGACAATAGACCTCAGTGTTCGATATAAACTTCAGTTTCATACCTATACCCGTTCTTGAGAAATGGTCTTAACTGGACGTACAAACTGACACACGGACAACGAAGTAATCCTATAAGGGTTCCTTTATTTCCATTATAGATACAGAACCCTAAAAACTAGCGAAAGCAGATGGATGAGCAGCCTGACACTGTCTAATCCCACACTACTGTCTGTAAGTCCAAAAGCCAAAATTTATAAATAGGACCAGAACCAAAATGGGATGAAACTTATACAAAGGTCACTTTATATCTAACTAGAATGTCGTCCGTAACTTTGCTCGCGTAGACTATCACTAATCAGGACCTTTAATATTTACAGATTGTTTAACATGTTTCAGTGAACATATCTATTAATTAATGCACATTTTGAATTAAACTTATTTTTAATTATTACTGATGTCAAATGACCTGAAATCGTACGGTTAAAATATCCTGAGATGTGCTCATGTCTTGATCGCGAGATAAGATCGTAATCTTTTCGGATATTGCTCGCCATAATCATATGCAGCTTTTTTGTTTTTTTTTCGAAAGGGCGTAGCCGAGGCGTGCTGGACAATGAGCCATGGTTTAAAAAATAATGCTGTATTGTCGTTGGTTTAGATGAAGGTGGATTAAATAAATTTATTATTTGGGTATGTAATTTAAAAAATAATAACTCGTTTCTGTACGATAATGATTTCCATGTTTCTTGCAGATAATACATACCAGTATATAACGATATCAACAAAAATTTATACTACGTTTTCTTTAGAATTTTTCCATTAGTCCAGTTTAAAATTCCGTAACTAAAAGAAATGATATTAAATTGTTTGCATATATAAGATTCTAGAGAAGCTTACATACATACATATTCTCACGCTGTATACCTAACGGGGTAGTCGGAGAGGACGGAGCGCCAAGTGTCGTGGTCCTTACATACTTCTTTCGTCTCCTCAAATTTCATCATTGTCCTCACACATTTTAGCTATACATATAATGTAAATTATTATTAGATATTGATAATAGTTAATGAAGAAATAATACTCTAGACGACACCAACTATGTGACCACAAACTAAGTATACCACACATTATGGGTATCATACAACGAACTAGAAACAATCAGAAACGTCTAACTCTAAAAAAAGTTTTCTTACTGAAACCTGGTCGAAAATAGAACCAAGGACCCTTGGCTTGAGAGGCAAATGCACTACCCACCGTGCTAAAGGGCCAGTCGAATAAAAACCGGCTAAGTGCCTGTCGCGCACATATTAAATTAATGTTCTGTAGTAATTTCGGGTAGTTTTTACTTATTTTGGTAGTGAGAAACTATTTTTTTCAAACTAGGTTCATTGTAATGCAAAATATTAAATTTATTGTTTCTCTTTTCTAGTTTTGGGTTTGCTATATATATATTGTAAAGTAGAGGGCAACACTAGCTCCCGCGTTTCTTAGCGCACAGTCAGTTTGTATTGGGTTGGTATTATTGAAGAAATAAAAGGATGTGTTTTTCAATTAGTGTGTATTAATTAATTACATTTAATCACGATATAACAGGGTTACTACTTTACGCCTTTATGTCCAATTTCAGCTCAGTAGGTGTTAAACATGGTGAAATAAATCTTCTATTACGTACAGACAAACAGACACATAACGTCACGGACGGAACCCTAAAATTCTAAACAAGCTAATTCATCTATGGTGGCATTATGTATTTCCTTTTAGGTGATGGAGAAGGCAGCGCGAATTACGACCTCGCGACGCCCGCGGCGCGCACGCGCACCGATTTACGCGCATCAGTACTAATAGGGATGTGCCTACTGTAATCCGATACATCGATTGTTAATAACGATAAACGCTAAAGTACATTAACAACGTGAGCTCAGTTGCATTTAATAGCAGATCCCAAAGCTCTTCTAAAGGGCAGTCGTCAACCAACGTTACCTACATAACCCAGTGTCTTCTTCATCAGCGGGCTGAGTAGGAGTTCATTTAGATTATTCTTGTGTTCGTGTGAGTTACACTGGGCACTGGCAGAAATAAAGTTTTTATTTATGGCAGACGAGGTAAACAAGCAAGCGAGTCACCTGATGCAAAGTAATCACCGCCGCCCATGGACACTCGCGACGTCTGGGGAATCACGGGTGCGTTACCGACCTTTAGGGAAAGGAGGGGGAGGGGGGGAATTGGGCCATGAGCACTCTCACTCACCGAACGAAACACAACAGCAATAGATGCTGTTATTCCACGCCGATATTCTGTGAGAGGGTCGTATTTCATCGGGCGAGCCGGCCCAATTCGTGCTGCAAATCAGTATGGCTCTACCACAAACGGACGGAACGTAACGGAAAGTAACGGAATTTCATGGTTTCGTACTAATTTATTTTCCGAATTGAACCCCAATAATGATTACGTTCTCACGTGGGCAGTAACTGGCGTCGACTCGACCGTCGAATCCATACTTTTCGCTTGCATACAAAACTACTGGCGCATCTTTTCTATCATGCTTACAAACTCAACAATGTCTTAAAATATTCCCTTCCAAACTTGGCCTGACCAGAAATTGAACCCGTCCAAAACCTGGAATTAAAGTTTCAGTTTCTTTGTCTGTTGGTCTGTTGTATGTCACAAATGACTCATCCTCTTATTTATAAAAACACTAGTTATGCCTATACATTTGAGTTATAGTGTTGAGATCATGTGCAAATTCTACAGAAAAAAGTCCTTTAAGTTTTTCCCCAATTTCCCAATTTTTCGGGCAACTTTTCCAATTTTCCATATAAACCTTACTCGAACTATTATGATAATGTAAAAAAATTTGCCAAAACGGTCCAGCCATTCTCAAGTTTTGCGCTTAACAACGAACGACATTTCATTTTTACTTTTGTAAGATATACAATTTACAAAAGCAAAATGTTTGAAAATGGTAAGACAAAATATTTTTAGTCACAATTTTATAAGATAATAGATTCAACTTTTGAACTACACAATAATATTTTGAAAGTTCAATCTACTGACAGCTTGAAGACTAGTCTCTTTTACCACAATTTTTACGACATGTAAATCACCGACTGCTACCCTAAATTATGGGAAAGCAAACGGAAAATCGACAAAAGTAAACTCAACCCTAAATGCCTCCGGCGGCCACGCGAGTTATCGCTCTGCTAAAAATCCATCGCGACCCCGACACTCGCCGAATTATTCTCGGTTTGAGGGCCTATGTACACATGTGGTATATATTATTTGTATCGCTCCAGTAGCGTACTATTGAATGTATGCTCGAAAATTCAATAATCACGTGATTACAATCTTTACACAACCAAACACTATATATTTATATTCTATGAAACTTTATCGAAGAGAAATAATAACAATTATAATAAATATTTCTGATGTCACAAAATCTCCAGACACCAATAGACGATCCCTAACTAAGCTGTAGACTGGTACCACAGATTTTATTGCGAAATTACCTAGTAAGATCGAGACTCCATACGAGTTAAGGTTTGTAATGAACTATTCATTGCCTACATTGACCTGACCAGGAATCGATCCCGGGGCCTTACAAACCTCACCATATTTACTACAAACATTAAGTAACCATGTTACTAATTTTTAGTAGTCTAAAGAAAGAAAGAACAATTTATTTCACTGCCCAGTATAAAGTGAACAGTCTAAGCAGTCACAAAAAAACACGAACGAACAGTGTATGGCAGTGAAAAAGGCAAGAGCCTCAGCATAGTGCCTCACATCAAGGGAGCGAGGCGCTGATTTTAGGCGATGCTTTAAAAAATATAATAAATTAAAATATACAATACATAAAAACAATATAGACAGAAATAAACAGATAAATAAATATGTTATACAATTATTTAAACATAATAAGTATATATATATATATACATAAATAAATATGAAAATATACATATGGGAGTACATAATATATGTCAATACTTATCCATATCTTATCAATTTATACTTCTGCAGGTATCATCGTTTTTGTTTGTTTCTTGTATATTTGTTACTAGCTATCCGCCCCGGCTTCGCACAGGAAGAAATTTTTTTTAAAATAAAATACAGCCCATGTTACTTGCCGATAATGTAGCTTTCTATAGGTGAAAGAATTTTTGATGTCGGTTGAGTAGTTTTGGAGTTTATCCCTTACATACAAAGTTTTTATTTATATAGATATGGATAAATTGGAACAAAATAAATAAATTAAATGAAAAATTACGTAACTGACAATTAAGTAACACTAAAAAATATTCTAAATACACTCAAATCTAAAAGTAAGTACAATTAGCATTGACTTCACATTACTTACACATTACTTTGTAAGAGCAAAAGAAAATCAACGTTTGTATGTCTTAAACGTAGATAAGATAAAAATGCTGTTTACTTAAGTTTCCTAACTTAAATTATATAACTTAAGTTTCATAACTTAAATAAACAAAATGATATCTTTAAAGGTCATCTTCTGTAATTAAAACCTGAGACGGATCGATTTCTTTAGTTGCAAGTAGCCAGCCGCACGCTTATTACGTAACTTGCAATCAATGTGAGACAGCCAATATCGCGCGATATCTGCTGTCAAAACGAGAATTTGTGTAATGTAATTTGTATAGTGGCACTAAATCTACCGCGAAAAGTGCATTTTACGGTCATGGAATAATAGATACGCAATCGTCATACATGATATGAATTTTTAATTACAATTAATCACCGGTCGCGCAGTTATCGCGTGGCTGTCGCTGTCTGCAAATTTTTAGATAATTACTCCGCAGGTCTTTCTGGCAGTTTTCTTTCAGTAACAAACTTTAACTTTCGTAAACAAATAAATAACATAAAATCCATATTAATTCCAAACATTTTTCATAAACTTTTAGCTCGATGTAAAAAATATTTTCGAGATTCGCTTTATTGTATTTTATACAGTAGTTTTAGAAAATTATTTGAGTTCTATGAAAAAATGTATGACAAAAAAAAACAAAAATATTCAATTGAAAAATTATAACAAACTACATATACTCATGGGTACGTGCCTCGATATTACTGTTTCCAATTACATTACCAAATATATTTTTCGCTGATACTAACATGTTCAGTAGTCGATCGCCTTACTTAACAATATCATATTTAAGATAACGAGACATCACGTTCCGTGCTAAGCTATTCGATTCATCAGTAAGACAATACCGATAAGTCTGATGTAGATCAACAAAAGAGCTCTCATTGTACACACACGATATTAAACGACGACTAGTAGTTCCGCGCGAGTTCGTCTGCGTGGAATTAAGGCGACGCGACGCATTGATAAACAACAATTTAACCCAAAATAGACCTTTTGCTCTACGCAACCGTGCGCGCGAGTTAACTTTTGAAGGAAACGCCGGTGACGATCTATGTGACTTTTTATTAATACATCATAAGTCTTAACTACGGCTTATTCGATATAGGAATGCCCTCAGTAGATGGTGTCTACGTATTTATAGCTAAATTAGCGTTGGTGGAGTTCGCTGTTATCCCAGGGCGGCATGTGTTTTACAGAAATAACAGACAACTTAAAAGTAAACTTATTTAAGAAATGTCTCAAAGTGCAAAGTGGTTAACGTCAACTAACACACAAATGAAAAGTTTAGTAATGTGTTCTTATAAAATACCGTGCAATCGGGTTACTATCGGCTACCGCACATGTGACCGCTTGTCTACATTTTTGACGTCCGTTTATTCGCGCTAGCCTACGAAAAATTCGAAAAAGTAGTTATTTTCGTTTATTTTAAAAACATACAATACATACATACATATCTTTACGCCGTATCCCCAACGAGGTAGTCAGAGAGGACGGAGCGCCAAATCTCGCGATTCTTACATACCTCTTTTGCTTCCTCAAATCTCATCATTCTCCTCACATATTTTCGCTTAGGTATGGGAGTGCTTTTGACATTTCCGTCGGCTAACACTCTAGCTTTTTATTTTTATTTCAATAATATTTGAATTTGTACATTGAAAATTACTAAGAGTAATTATTATTTTTGGGAAACTATTACAGATCTGTCCAGACTATGATTATTACATTCTCATCGTCTTGTCAGGTTTACATAATATAATTATGTTAATTGTAATTGTTGTTGTCCAAAGGTCCTAGCAGAAGACTAGTGCAGGTACTCTGAACCTGCTTAATGTTGAGCTAGGACCTTTTTATGAGAGTTGCAAATAAATAAATATGTCTATGTTTGTCACTTACGAAAATAGTCCTAACCTCGCAATTTCTATTAACTGGAAAGGGCCATTCTAATATTCACACTGCAAACACACACATATCTTCATACTGTATCGATACTAGGGTGGACAGAGAGGGCGAAGCGCAATGCTCCGTGCTTATATTAGTACTGATTTCCCCTCCACAAACCCCATCATTCTTCTCATCCATTAGAATCATGTCAAAAATAATGTATACCATCAAAAATATTGAATTTAAAAAATGAAGCTAATTATCGTGACCTCTTCATCATAAAAAGTTGTGAGATTTTAGATAGAAACAAATGTAGCGTTCTTATTAGACACGAGTCTCATTTAACTAATTATTTCACATTTTGTGGCTTAGCAATCATGGGGCTATGTTTTAAAACATAGATATGTATTTACTAGTAAGAACCGCGACGCTTGGCGCTCCGTTCTCTGACTACTCCGTTAGAGATACAGCGTGAAGATATGTATGTATGTATTTACTAGTATTGACATTTAACGAAAACTCATGATATACAGCCGTGTTCATTTGACTTGGCAAGAGCATCACTATCCACCGTGATTGACAGACGTACAATAATGAGTCCAGAATATCTTTACACGATGGAAGTTAGACAGTTAAGCTACCTGTTGTTAACCTAATAAGTATCTAGCTTTCGTTGCAATAGAAATGAATCTCGATTTGAAGTAATATACTCATTGATTAACACCGATCAATATCTTAAAACGAATAAATAAACTACATGTTAATTTCCAACGCAATGATGTAAATCGTCTGAAATAAAATTGTGCGCATTTTTTTTTTGTTTCTGAGAGGTAAAATGAAATCCCCGCGGACACTCAGCCGGACTCTACGCCGACTGAGTAATGTCGGACTTGAACCGACTAAATAAATGCCCTATTTGCTGTTAGACCTAGTGGCTTTTACAGCGCAACAGGTCGCGTTGGGGCGAGTGCTAAAGGCGCCCTGCCAGATGGTCGACCGCCCAAGGGTGCCTCCAGCCGAGAGATATCTCGTATGGAGGGCGAACCTCGGGTTCAAGGCGTCGCCAGGGAAGCTTTTCGCACCTGCGTACTTCTTAACGAGCTTCCTGTTCGGGTGAGGGCCGGGCCTCTAACGGACCCGGCCGGCGAGACGGCTGAGTGTACTTAGCGTTTCTTAAAAAACGTGTTAAACTGCCACGCAGTTTACAATGTGGCTTAATATCCGCGTGTGTGCGTGTAGAGCTACGTGATCGAGCTTCTAAACGTGAGACCCTACGGGTATCGTGGGGGACATCCTCGCCTCTTTGATTTTTAATGTGAAAGGACTGATACTACCGCACCACTTTACTCGAGTGAGCGACGGTTATACTGTGAACTCAAACACGTTGAGTGATTAATGACAGTGATGAACTTGTTTGCATTGTGTCTACATACGAGAACCGTTTACAGGCGTGTGTAAATGCAATTGAGAGGCGCGTCATTTTAGTTTAGATGATCTTTATTCTCTAATTATTAGTTTGCAAATTTAAGAAAAATTAAAGTAAAACATTCTTCATTGGACTTCAATTAAAAATAAACTGTCTCAAAATTTTGAAAAACCGTATACCGGATCCAATGTCAAGTGTAATCAGCCGTACATTATCAGCCTCCAAAATCGAGTAAGTGCATTATCATAACAAACGGAATTAAACATATCGCGATGGTGCACGCTTCCCAGTTATCATTAGCCGCGATTTTGCTACAGTTCGAGTGCTTTTTTTTGTTAATTAAAATCGTTAATTGTAACAAAATGGTGTCTGCGCAACGGAACTGTCAACATTTTATTCACTGCATTTAAGTCATATACGTCTAGCGGATTGACATGTCATCAAAGCGAAGAATTATTAAATAAATGTTAGTAATTTGCAACTTACCGTTTGTTTATAAGTTATGTACATACATACATATCTTCTCGCTGTATTCTTAACGGGTAGTCAGAGAGGACGGAGCGCTAAGTGTCGCGATACTCACGTACTTCATACGCTTCCTCAAATCTCATCCTTCTCCTCACACATGTTCGCCTAAATACGCTAGAGCTTTGACATTGCCGTCTACTAACACTAGCAATTTGATCCTCGTAAGTTAGCCTTTGTCTTCCTTGGTTTCTACTACCACTCACTTTCGCTCTGTAGATTTTCTTTGTCAATCTTTCATTACTCATTATTTATATGTGTCCGAACCATCAAAGCATTCCTTTCTTCCCTTTCCTTTATATCATAATACACACACATATCCTATAAGTTATGTCATTAACTTTATTTACCTGTAAGGTTTTTTTGTGGTGAAAATTAAAATAGGATACATAATTAGCCAAACACTGAAAGAATTATTAATCTCGGAGTCACCATTGAAAATTGTTTGTTTGTGATTACGTTTCTTCTATGTTATATTATATAAGCGGCCGTGAATGTTAATAAGTAATGACAATATAAAAAGTATATTATTTAATTATTAATGTACACATTAACGCATTATAAAAGAATAAAAAAAACGTAGAAAATATAGTTTCTTTCATGTTACGAGTGTATTACTGTATTTTTTCATGAATTGAGTATAATTAAGTATTACGCATATTTTATTTTATACTCTACCTTGTTATAACTTATACCACATACGCCTCCGCACAAAGTCAAATTAAATGCAGTAACTAATTGATATTTATTTCCTTCGGTTTGTCTCGGAAGACATTAATAAAATTTTTAGTTAATCAACTGTACTTTCACTGCTGGGCGGAGGCATTTGATACATCTTACACCCATTAACCATAACATTCTACATAATCAAAAATTTTAAAAAATCTCGCTCTTGACTACATTAACATCGCAAAGAAGAAATACCCGTGAAATAAGCCTTCCTTTTTTATTAAGATTCCAGATGTTGAAAGGAAAAAATTAATCAAAAAATTAAACCTACTTGAAAAAAAGCCACTGAAAAGTACGTAATAACTATCCTTTACTAATCAAAACTTAAGTACATACAATAATAACTTTATTAATACGATACAAATACCCATATAATTAAATTTGACAGTTGCTGAAGTCGGTGCCAAGCCTACTAAACTAATAGACTTTCTGTTGTTACACATAGATTTGGTACCGACTTTTGAATTTAATGATATAGGTATTTGTATCGTATTTATAAAGTTATTTTTGTACTTAAGTTTTAATTAGTAAAGGATATAGTTATTTCGTACTTTTGAAGTTTATTTTTTGAAGTCGGTTTAATTTTTTTTATAGTTTTTTTATTTCTCCCTTTTGAGTGACCTTGGTCTAAATAAATATCTAGGGCAGGTTTACAAATATCTTCTTTTCTAATTCTGGAACACAATGACATACAAGAGAATCATCAATATAAATAAATAAAAGTTATAACCAGTTCGCGTTATTTGGTGTTATTTGGTGTATCTTCGAAACCCAAGCATTAATACTAGTGAAATTTAAATGGTACCAATCCGAAAGTGTATCCACTCCAAATAAAAAAAAAATTCTAAATCGGTTCATAAATGACCGTGTTCTAGGCAACAAACAACCAAAAAAATAAAAAAAATATAACCGAATTGAGAAAAAAAGGATTTTTTGAAGGCGGTTAAAAATAGAAATGCGTATAAGACGACTCAATTGTCCGTTCGTCTGTTCGTCAGTCACAGCCGATTTCATTGTAATCATAATAAAAACATAATGTATAAATTAGATTTTTCAAAATTTCAGGGATTATAAAGCCTTACCCAAATTTAACAGGAAAAATAGGTTCTGTAATTGAGTTTAGAAAATTGCCATTTTATAAATATCGTACGAAACTATCTGATTGCGACTCGAATTGAACTTGCACCTGCCCAATTTTTTTAAAGCATTTTTTTTTTGAAACAACACGATAACGAATATTTTGTCGTGATTGAAGTTTTATTATAAATAAATAAACCTCTAGATAAACACTAATTTTAAATTTTAATTTACTATGAGTATCATAGAAACAAATCAGACATTACAGTGACACTTAAAATGTAAACTCCATTTTATAAGGATTGTTTCTTATCTTACCAGACCGGTTTTTGGAAGCTCTGGATTAAGGACTCTCTGGTTAAAAGTTAAAGACATACCAGTCAATTTTGCTTGTACATTTTGAAAATATACATTAAAAATCAAAGTTTACGTAGAATTCAATTGAATTAAAATAAGCAAAGCCTTAGAAATTCTTTTCATACAAATATAATAACTCTCATATTACAAGTTTAATGACGAAAATTACATATTATAATTAATTTTTATTCCTATGTCACGGGGACAATATTATTTAATCGAATGAATCCAAAATACAAAAATGAGAAATCAAAATCCCTGAATTCGACTGCTCGTTGGCATAGGCGTGACATCTGTCTTTCAAGCCGAAGGTCCGAGTTCGATTCCCGGTCAGGTCAATTTAGGGAAAGAATTTTCTGAATAGGCTTTTCAAAATGGAGTCTCAGTGTCACTAGGAGCACCCCCATTTCTTTGTACCCATGTGGTACAATCATGGTATGGAGTATGATAATATTAATATAGTAATAATGTAATAATAATATCATTAATAAAAACGAACACTGAACAAAATGACATAAAGAAAAAAAAACATTATGCACTAAAAAGCATTGTAGCTATTATGAATTTCAAACTTTTACGCGTTTAAATCTTTTGTATGTAACAATCAAAAACTGCTCCAAAAACATTTTTTGTGCGATTACTTGCATAAAATAACTAATATTTCGTTATTAATGTTTTTAATTGTAGTAAGAAAACTCACAAAATGTAGGCCTACTGTAAATAACGTATTATGTAAGTGAGCTTTTTGAACTGGAATATAAAAGGAACAAATCGATATTGGGAGTGGAGTACAATACTCATTATTAGTATTCAGAATCTGTGTATCTTTTCCGATAACTCGGGTCCAGATAATGTTTTTGATATATATTTAAGGGTAAGTTGTTACTTCACATGATAACAAAAGAAGAATAACGTAGTTATGCGTTATTAAAATTTTAAGCGCCTAATAAAAAAAGTGTATGATCAAAAACGTATAGAAACAAAAATGCGTCAAACAATTATACAATTTTTTGTACTATTTTTATATAAAGTAATAAGTTTTTTGGATATTTACTGGTCAACAAGGGAATAACAAACTAAACACAACACTATTTTTTAAGTGCACTAAAAGCTTTTATCCAATGTTAATTACACAAGTATTGCAATTACAGGGAAAACTGATTTTTAAATTATCTATATTTATTATTTTTTTTAGCGGATTATTTTTGTAAACCGCATAAGTACTCCACTTTAAATAATGTGCGGAATCAGCGGGACGGGTCGACCTCTTTAAACACGACGACCGGACTCACGTAAATACTGTATTAATTAATCTGTACGGACAACAACGAGGAATAACGAATATACCTAGTGCAAAACATCCAGAAATTGATATAAGAAATTGACATTCCAAAAAGAAAATAGAATATGCCAGAACATTAAATTTCGATTACCAATTTGTTAGTAATTAATTATTATTATTATTACATTTTCCATTTCTGAGCATTTTCTTGCAACGAGTAAAAATCGATATTAATATTTAATTAGTTTCCAATATTTGGCAAAGAGGTACAAGTTCATACAGCCATGTCTTCAGAATATTTTGTTTGTAATTCACAATTATTTGTTTTTACTCAAACATTTCCTAATTTATCAAATAACTTCTAATTAATGAAAGTCGTAAATTAATTTGTTATTGTATAAAAGAGTTTAATTTAATTATACTCTCAATCTACTTCATTCCGTTTCACAAAATATGTATATTTGATAGTAACCTGATGAAAAGTCAGCTTTGCCTTCAGAATAATAACATAGCACAGAAACTGAGCTAAAACTGCAGCAATATGAAACTGTGCATTTTATATTTTGCTCACGACATTGATAGGGCTAGGTTTGCGTAAGACAATTTCATACAACTTTATAAACATTGTTACTCGTAAAGTGTAAAAATAACAACCACAAATATTATTTTTTTAAGCATATAATTACGAAAAATGCACGGTTAACACAAAAACCGAGTAAAAAGGCGACACTTAATTTTTATTTTAGCCCGGCTTCTATGCTAACTCATTATTCTGAGATGTTATCCATGGACATGACACTACCAAAAAGGCTGCTCATGCATTACTGGCCTTCATCAAAATAAAAAATACCATAGTCATATTATAATTATGTTTAGTCCGACAATTAGTGTTGGTATTACTCATTACTCAAATAAAAAGAGTTCTCATGTCAATATATCTTGCAAAAACATTTTTTAGCTGAATAATATTTTAATTCTTATGTAAGAAATTATATATTTTTGACAAATTATATGATAATGATTACTAAATTAAAACTACAACATTTTATGGTAATATCTGTTGTTTTCCTAATGAGCTCATATTTTTTCAAATTAATTTTTTGCACAGTATTTTCTCACATTAAAAAAATATTATTTTACGTACACATACTCATATTTATCAAAGCCATGTAATTCGACAGAAAACTTATTACTTAAAATTCTTAATTTAAAAAACTTTCATGTACAATCCACAACATTTACAAATTCAGGAACTGAAGTAGAATTAATTAAAAATATTTATAAAGTAATTGTGTCATAGTAGTTAAAGAATTTAGCAAATGTTTCGTTAAACTCCTGAGTAACTGCCGACACGTGCCTGAATGGAATTTTGTTCATGTTTTAGCATAAAATTACCTCTGATTATCAATTAAAATAAAAAACTCGTGATTTTACCAAATTTTTATATTACTTTAAAAGGATTTCTTGGGCATGTAAAAAATTTACACTTATAACGTTCTTACGTTGTAAAATTTTCTTTATTAGTCCACTTTACAAAAATATTTTCTTAAATTCCTTATAACAGTGCTGTTTTACAGCTTAAACGGTATTAATTTTTTAATTTTAAAGATCTTATTTCAATTTTTAGGATTCCGTAGTAAAACGAGGAACCCTTATAGTTTCGCCAAATCCGTCTGTCTGTTTGTCCGTCCATCTGTCCGTAGTTTAACCCAGATACTTTTGGTACTAAAAACCTGTAATTTGGAATGGTTATACATATTAATCACGCCAACAAAGTTGTAAAAGAAAATCTAAAAAAAAATTTTTTTTTGATACCGTAACACGTAAATCCGGGATGATTTTTTTTACTCGTCTACGATATTCCATTATGTAAAGTGTCATTTGATAGGTCTTTCAAGAATATTGGGGGTATGTGATAAATATTTTTTCGATTCAGGGATCAGTTTACAAAATCTTATGCTTTGAAGCGGTCATTTTTATAGACACGTGTCTCCCTCCCTACCAGCTAAACCGTTGTTTATGGATACATAAAAAGTATTCACAATAGTAATATAAAAAACGAAGTTAAAAGGAAAACTATCACAGCTAAGCGTGCTCTACAAGTTAACGAGTAATAGATAGTCTAATTATAAAATGTACTTAAATAAGTAAAAATTTCGTAAAAATACCACAGAAAATTACATAGATGGCGTTTAGTCAATATGTTAAAACTAGGTGCATTATAACTTTATAATGTTATTGTAAAACATGAAAAGTAAACATTTTTTGATGAAAGCTACATATTAGTACTATTATAAATTTACGCTTGCCTTTGCGGGGTAGGCTGAGAAAATCGAGTGCAAAAAGACCGATCCTGACATACCACTTCTATTATTTCACTGACATCATTCTCTTCACAGATTGACACCAAAGCATAATATTGTGACCAGCAGCTGCGGAACCACTACACTGCGTGTGGCCCACGCATTTGGCTGTTTTTTTGTATGTTATTTTGTTACATAATTATACTTAAAATTTGTTGTTATAAGTAAAAAAAGTTAGTTTGTAGAAGGTTTTACAAGTAAGAAAATCTTCAATTTAAAATATAAAATGTAAATGCCAAGAACGAAGTGTGAGCTGTCTAAAACTCAACTCACAAGAAATTCAGCACTTATCAGCTAGTTCGTTGGCGCGGCGTTTAATGCATTTACCTTCTCTAAACCAAGCAATATAAATTCGATTACCGATCAGTCTAAATTTATAAATAAATTTATAGATGACTAGCGACCCACATGGCATCACATGTGTAGAATTTTTTTGAAAATAAAATACAGCGCATGTTACTTGCTGATAATGTAGCTTTCTATAGGTGAAATAATTTTTAAAATCGGTTAGCAGTTTTTGAGTTTAGCCATTACGTACAAACAAACAAAGTTTACCTTTTTAAAATATTAGTATAGATACCTGAGTTTCTTGTCGGTCGGAAGTAGATTTGAAGTTCAAAAACACCTTGTAATTGGGTTTACTAGAAAGATTTCACTTCAACTTTGACTTTGGATTCTGGATGTTACAATGTTACAGGGTGCTGCCGCAATTCGTTGTATTATATCCATAGCACAAGCCCAATGCTTAGTTTAAGGTCACATGACCCGTTTACTTGTTTGGAGTGTAATTTGTTTATTTATTCATCTCCTAATATTGCACTAGCATCCCGCCCCGGCTTCTCACGGATAGAAGTATTTTGAAAATAAAATACAGCCCATGTTACTCGCTGATAATATAGCTTTCTATAGGTGAAAGAATTTTTGAAATCGGTTGAGTATTTTTTGAGTTTATCCATTACAAACAAACAATATTTTTTATCTCTTTGTTTTATAATATTAGTATTCCTAACAGGACTGACACTTTTCTAAAGAAATTTTATATTTGCATTTTCACTTTTTAAACCCTAAAATGTGGACGGTACCCGTACGTACACAATTATTACACAGTAGGTAGAGTCAGAATCGACAAAAAGATGCTACCGAGTAAAAGCGATCATAACAAAAGCCGTAGCACGACCAGGACTCGGGCGCAGAATTGGTTATTTTATTGTTGCTTAAATTATGATTATGATTACTATTGTCTCAAGCTCTATCTGAGCTTATTTTTATAACGGAATATATTGGTGTAAATTAACCTAAGTGAAATGATTTACTTATGATTTTAGTGAAATAAAAGGAACGATTCATTTAGACGTGTAATTTAATTCGTTAATTCGAGAGAATTCCACAGAAAACGGAAACTAAGAATAATCTATGCTCCTCTTTTTAGCGGGAACGGGGGAAGTGAGTTTGTCATTTTATTTAGATTTTCTATTTTTTACATTTTTGGGAGTTTTAAAGTACAAAAGAGATGGCACATTGTGTTTTAAAGTTCTGTATAAGTGAAATGAATGGAATAGGTATAAATAAACACGTAAAGCTGAAGTTCTCGTGCTCTTACAAGAAGTCCTTTATAACTTCAGTGAAGCCTACTATCACTTTACTGGAGGAGTTTTACGATAACAAAAACACTAATTTACTTGTGAATGTGATTCTACTTATAAATACGCGACAATGGCAATTGCGCTAATTTGTGCGAAATGCCATAAAGAAGGAAAAAAAATCTATGTTCATATTGTAATTCTCTTGAAAACAGAGCTGTCATTTGTCGGTACAGTCGAATTTTATTATTACAATACTTACGTATTACATCGATATGGAAAAGAAAATTACGTACTATTAAAAATAATAGTGACTTTGTATCTGAAGGAATTCACTGGCAGTAACATAACGGCGAGATTTGAACTTAGGTCACTCGAAATCTGAGTGCGCAGGTGTTCAACGTGCCATCTACAAATTCTATAAATTATATATAGAAAATGTTTTCTTAAAAACAATTTTATATATGAGAAATGAAATTTTTAATTAAATGTTTCAATTTTAAATTAAAATAATTATAAGTTTAATTTAGAATTATTAACATTGTCAACCGGCTTCTGGTAAAGAAATAATTGTTATGTGCAAATAATATTGAAATGTCTGTCTGTGATATCGAAATAAAGGCTTTTTCTTAATCTCATAATAGCTCATAATAGTCACCTATGGTTTACAAATTACGAGGATTACTAATGACCTCTGTATTTTTCTTTGTTTACCAAACCAGCACGGAAAAATAAGAAGAATTGAAGAATGTGCTCCAAAAATAAAATACAAACATATATAAAGATAACTATGCCTAGTGTGTCTTTGGAGAATCATCGTCAAGATAAAATAAATTTTACCAAAAGATATAATTGTGACACATTATATTAATGTCGTTAATACATTGTCGTGAGCAATGTATACATATAAATATAAGGTTTGAGTCATCGTTGCGGCCACAACAAAAAGTTGCACGCGCGAGAATGCGCGGGATTCGAGTTCTGGAAAAAGATGATGTAATTAAAAGAAATGCCTATGAATATAATAATAATGGATACGAAGTAAACGTCTCTCAGAGAACAAGAAATTCATAAAATTATATTCTACGTGAAGTTATGTGTGTACATACATAACTTTACATCGTTTCCAATTAGAAGTGGACAAGGCATCGAGGCGCGATTGAACCACACTTTGACCCTATTTCTTATCTACATGAGTTTAAAAATGGCAAAGCCGAATCTGAATGCGATGGGCTACTAGCCCTTTACTCATCGTTTGTTACAATAGACCCTACCTGTTATTTGGCCCACCGTTACAACCTACGCAGAAAATTGAGCAGCTAATACATTTTATATTTTTCTGTCTCTGTATGAATAAATAATTTAATAAAATTGACTTTACGTCTGCTGTTATTTAATATCAATACCACGGAAGAACGGATACAATGAATATGGATGACGTTATGTACATTTCAGGTCACGTGATGAGAAGTTTAATATTAATTATCGTTTCAAAATACGAAGCCCTACTATGCTACAAAAGGTCAACATTTGTGTAGAATCTATACATATATTATTAATATCTACAGCACAGACCATATATTAACTATGTATGTATACATACATACATACACACATATCCTCACGCTGTATCCCTAACGGGGTAGTCAGAGAGGACGGAGCGCCAAGCGTCGCGGTTCTTGCATACTTTTTTCTCTTCCTCAAATCTCATCATTCTCCTCACACTATGTATGTATACATATTAATACAAATTAATTTAATATGTCACTGTATATACTCGTGCACAGGTATTGTTCTAATAATCTTAATCGTACGACCCGTCTGTATTTACTTAATCTTTGACCATACGTGGAAGTGTCGTCCGTCGGTCGATCTCCGCTTTTCTCACATTAAAGTGGACATTTGAAATTATTGGCATTTGATTTTGCTAATTAAAACTTTTAGCGCTTCTACTCGTAAGCTGTCGAGAAAACTACCGCTATTTTCAAGTTTTCCCACGACGGTTTCATTAAAAGTATGTCTATTTAGTTTTTTTTTATAAATCGTCGTCTGTAACGAAGTTCTCTGGGCAATGACAGCCAGTACCACTGTCATGTTAATGGATTATATATATATTCATAGTATTAACTACACATAATTATTAATATACCTTTAAAGTTTCTATACTTCATATACTTATTGCTCAAATCCACTGCAATAGACATACAATTGGACAGATGTGTCATTATTAAGATTCTGTTTTTCTTTTTAAGATACGAAACATCTAATACACATCCAATAGAAAAGCGCACAAAGCCACCTAACCTCAGTGATTGTATCAAATAAGCAAGCTTAAATACTATGGAATTCGTGGTAACGCTCTCGATCTCGTGGTCTTGTATTTCTCTGGCCGGGAGCAAAAAGTGAGTGTTAATGGAAATTAAAAATGAGCGTTCCCCGAGTATCAATTTTGGGACTTTTCCTGTTTCTAGTCTACATTAATGATCTCCCATTTATGCTGAGGAACTTATGCGAAATAGTATTACTTGTTGATGACACTTCGTTGTTATTTAAACTGGACAGAAAGAACCTAGATATTACCTGGGTGAACAGGATCCTAACAGACGTCTCGAGATGGTTCCCTGGTAATTATTCAGTAGAATGCACGAAAAAATAAATGCATTAATGTATTTTCCTTTTCAATGTATCTAGAATCCATTAGAAAATAGAACTGGGTGGGAAACAATTAGAATTAAGTCTTTGAGTTAAGTCTGCTGGTTCTCTTGGTTTACCGGTAGACAATAAATTGCAGTGGGCGTACCATATCGAGGCATTGTCTAGCAAGCTCTGTTCCGCAATATATGCCATTAGACGCATTAGGCAATTAACGGATGTAGATACGGCTAGGTTGGTGTACTTCGCATATTTTCATAGCCTAATGTCCCATGGCCTTTTGCTGTGGGGATCGGCAGCGCATATTAACTCCATTCTTATTTTACAAAAAAAGCGATACGTGCCATCTACACTATGAATGCACGAGAATCACAAAGAGATCGTTTTAAAGACATTGATGTACTCACCTTGCCGTCCTTATACATCTTTCAAATTATTATATATACGAGAAAAAATATAGATTTGTTTATAAAGAAAGGCGATATTGATGGCATGGAAACCCGAGGTCGTGATAAATTGGTTATTTTTATTGGTTATTTCATAAGTCCAATATTTCATTTCTGAGTAACCGCATTCGTTTTTATAATAAAGTTCCTCAAGAAGTACAGAAAATAGATTTAGATTAGTTATAAAACGTTATTATTTTATAGTCATACTATAAAATAAATGATTTCGTTGAAGATAAAACAATAGTCTGGAAATGATCTTCTCTCCACATGCATTTACTGGCTCTCTGAATATTGTATTTTAATAAACCTTTCGTAAAATAATGTTGAAAAAAATGATACCTGACTGAGTTTCTTGTCGGTTCTTCTGTGTCCAGGTTTTCTCTTTGAACCGAACTAAAGTAGATTTGACGTTCAAAAATACCTTATAATTGGGTTTACTTGAATAAATTGATTTGACTTTGGCTTTGACGCGTCACTACGTTACAAATATTCAGAGCAAAGTCACAGGCAATAGTTAGTATCATATAGAGACTGTTCCACTTAGCGCGTGTGCTCTAATAATAATTTCTAATACGTCCGTCCGTAAGTTTCTGCGAACAGAGGCGTCCCCCGGTCTGCCGCCATTACTGCCGGACGTGAGCCACTGACACAGCGCCATGCCGGATTACCGGTTGACATGGACCCTTTTCTATTTAAACATCCACATAAAGAATATAGCTAAGGTTGCTTAAAGAATGGAGGTTTCCTAGAAGAAGTTGTACAACGATAAAGTCGCTTTTTGTAAAATAGACACTCATAGATTCGATACTTGTCATAGCAATTTTTCGCTGACTATTTGGCACGAACGATTGAATTTTCAAATGGTTATAGTAAAAGATGGTCCAAAGAAAAACATCAATTTTAAAAGTCGTATTTTGGCTTTTAGAAGCTTAAATAGAAAGTTACAAAATATGTTTGTTGTCATCGTGTGAGTAAAACTTTAAAGCTCATTACATCACAAATATAAAACAAATTATAAATGGAGTCATTTTTTAGAGTCATCATAATCATAAGTCAAGCTTTAAAAAATATACATTTCACCCATCTTAGCTCCCCAAAAGCGCAGCTCAGAAAAACGTGACTATGAGCATAAGCGTAAGTACATTAGAACAAAATTATGAGGATTGCAATAAATAAGACACCTTTTATAACGTAAAAGAAAAGTTCTACGACAAACTTTATTGTACGCTTTGGAACTCTATAATTGCGCAATTAGTACTTCTATTACTTGGTGCAATAAAGTTTACAGTACGGAGATTGAAACGTTTATTTTTTGTTTCTGAGAAGGTTAAGAGTCCCCACGGACACTCGCGGCCAAACTCTACGCCGAATGAGTAATATTGGACTCATGACTAACTAGAAATACTCTCTTCTTTGATTAATCAACTAATCCCTAGTGCCTTTATAGCGTCACCGGTCTCGTTGCAGTGAGCGCTGAAGGCGCCCTACCAAATAGTCGACTGCCTGGCAGGGCGAAGGATAGCTCGTGTAGAGGACGGACTTCGGTTCAGCGCAATTTCGGGGTAATCTGCACCTACGCGCCTAAAGCGAATCAGGCCGGAAGACTGCCTGAAAGCCGATTCATGTGCCTAGAGCAAGAATTTATTTGTAAAGTTACAATGTGAATTGAGACCAGCTATTCTCTACCTGAGAATAGCTAGCTCTTCATATAAATTAAAAATACAATGAAATTGGTGTCTCGCAATAGTCGAACATGCTGGTCTTAATTTCACGTGTGTGCGTGACACAATGGAGCTTCTAAACGTGAGTGCCTACACCTCTACAGGTGGCGCGAGGTAATTGGAACATTATACTGTAAGTCTAATATTAAATTGAACACTGTGGGAGTTATACTTACACGTATATATATGTACGAACTGAAGTAGAGTACTAAGCCTATTTACAAGTTACAAATTTACAAATTGATACAGGATCTAATGGCATAGCTTCATCTGACTGGACATAACAATAATTAATTAATAACAATAATAACAGCACGACAGACAATGATACCAATTTTTTTACTCCAAATTACGGTGCTGAATTATGGGTACCACACAATTAACTGGTAACTTGATAACTGGTAGCTTCCAGTAACATCCAGATTACAAGCCAATTTAGAAATATTTTGTTAGAAATAATAGGTTGCTGGAAATAAAGCAATTATACCCTCGACCAAAAATAAAACCCGTTATGATGTGCCATAACTTGTAACTTTAAGAAGCTGATTAACTAAAACCACGATTGGTTTATTTTAATTACTCTTTATATTTAGAGAAATACCGACATCATTACATTACATTATATTTTTACTTATCTAACCATAGAGAACAGAGACAACAAAAAGAGACGAAGGCAATGTTGGCACATGATGCTTACAGTAATGATTAATTTGCAAAGCCCTAAACGTTAAAAAACATTAAAATATAAAGAAAATTTTACCACATTTTTTATAGCGTGGCGCAAAATTGCTCTCTTCTTGATAACGAAAGCTCATGGTTGTGATATCTATTTTTGGGCTTTTAGATAACTAACGAACGTAAGGTAGTAGATGCACGCGATATTGATCATGGGGCGATGCTCCCACGCTGTCGCGCGACAAAAACCAGCTCTCATTAGAATGCGTCGCGCGACACGACGCGACGTGGCAGCGGTATTGTTTGAACGCACCGCACAATTGCGCTTTTCGGCCGCGCGGGATTTACTTCTTCATACAATTATTTTTATAGACTTTTTTACGAGAGATATTTGCGATTTAATTATCATAGCAGATATTAGAAAAGTAATTTTATGCCGCTGTTGTTGATATTTAATTAAAGTTGACACAAAAAACAATAAGGATAGATTTTACAAACGTATCAAAAACCATACACGCATAATATCCTCACGGTGTATCTCGAATGAGGCAATCAAAGAGATTGGAGTGCCAAGCATCGAAGGCATATACATACTTATTTGGTCTTCTCAAATATCGTCATTCTACTCACACAATTTCTCCGATGTATGTGACCTGAGAACGTACCAAACGTAACGTATATATCAGTCGGAGAGGACGGAGCGCCAAGCTTCGCGGTCCTTCGCTTTGCTTCGCGGTACTTACACACTTCTTTGGGTTCTTCAAATCTCATAATTCTCCTCACACATTTTCTCCTAGGTATGCGGGTGCTTTTCACATTTCCCTCAGCTAAGACCCTGGCTATTTGATCTTCGTAAGTCAACCTTGGTCTTCTTTGGCTTTTTTTACCACTCGCTTTCGCTACTAAACAGTGCTTATTTAAATGACGTGAATAAGACACTAGAACATACGAGTACTTAATATTACTATTGTATTACTCAATAGAAGGAAATTAGTGATATTTAAGATTATCGACGATTATTGTCGTTTCTACACATATTTCTAAACTTCTTACATCTACATCTTCACGCTGCATCCCTAATGGGGTAGTCAGAGAGGACAGAGCGCCAGGTGTTGCAGTCTTTAATAATTCTTTGACTCCCTAAAATCTACAGAGTGAAAGTGAATGATAGCGGAAGCCAAGGAAGATCAAGGCTGACATACGAAGATCAAATTAGACAGAAGGAAATATTAAAAGCACTCGCATAACTAGGCGAAAATGTGTGAGATGATGAGATTTGAGAAACTTATTCTTCTTAAGAAAAAAGATAATATTCTCCTACGTCCTAAAAATCGCTCCTAATATCATGAATTCCCATACCACTAACGTTAATCGTTATCTATTTTCTTCACGCCGCGTTTCGGTATCACAAATTCGTCGGAGGCTACGTTCGGGTTCAGTTTTTGCGATTGACACATAACACGTGCGCATCGAACGTAGCACGGACAGTCGACGCCTGCTTTTTGCGCTCCAATCAGTTTTGAGGCTATTAGGGGGATTTTACACTTGCTTTACTGTACTTCCTTATACTTAAACTAGTAAGACTGAATTGGGGCAATTTTCTACAAGTTTCAACTATTCCAGTAAATTGTTAGTTAACTCAGACCTTTCTGGCCAATCTCCACTTTGTTTTACAACCTGATCAATAGACGATAAATTAGAACTCATTCTAACATACCTTTAAAGTAAAATTTACTTTCTGAAAGTTGAAGCGTAGTTTCCAAAAGAATACTGGAATTTCTAGCTCTGATCAGTCTCTTTCAATTTTACAAGCGTCGTAGTTTTATTCACACATTTACAGCGAAATGTGAAACAAAAATATTCTAGTATGAGTCCGACTCGCGCAACAGAAAGTACCAAACGATATCATATTTATAAAATAGTATTATATATATAAAACTTGCAATAGTAGTAAGATATTTTTTTTATAACTTTTTCATTAACTCCTACATGGTCAGGCTTTATATTCACTCAAATTTGAAAAATTCTACGTACAATAGTTTCTATGACAGGAGGGGTCAACACTTTTTTCAGTAAAGAATTTTTTTAAATCTTCTATTTTAAATCGTTAACTACTACTATGGGTTAACGAAGATTAATCATTTAAGTTTGGCGATAAACGGACAGACAGACGCATGAGTAATCTTATAATAGTTTTTCTTTTAAAGTATAATACACACACACGCGTACAAATGTCTAACGCATTTACAAACATAATAAACAGTTATCTCACAACCTTTGATAAAGGCACGGAGAGATTCGCAACAGTGTAATCTCATTGTAACCGAGCTATATTCATTTAGTGCCATCCTCCGACTGCTTTACTACAAATAACTTACCCAAGAATCTTAGAAACTTTCTGAATATTGCATTACTAACAATTATTTGAAACCAAATAAATGACATTAAATCCTTGACTGGTAGCTATAGTAACATACTATTGAAAATTTAGAATTGATGCTTCGAACTTGTGATCGATTCGATCACGAATTCGAAGAAGTCATAATTTCGCAGTAGGTCATTAGGTACTAGTTTTAATTTTCAAAACTCTTTCATTTAGGAGTGTCTTGTATTTCATATCAGTAGTCTAGTTAAGGTGACGCATTGGAAATTTTGACGGCGGGGAACTCGATTCTTCTAAAATTCTAAATGATGATAAATAAATAATCAAAGGATGTGATAAATTCCTGAAATCTTTAGCTATTTTCCGCTTAAACTCCAAAAACCACTAATCGACACGTGTTTCGCCTCTCAATGAAACATCTTGACATGAAATGGATTTCTGCAAAGTAAAACCTGAGTCTATACAATCTTCAAAATGATTACAAAACACATGAAAGTGATAATTGGTAAACCGATTCTTTATTTTATTGACTTCATTTTGACAGTTGCGGTACACGGTTGGTTAATTTTTTGAACAAAAAAAAATCAAAGAAACCTCTTTTAAAACCGAGATTTAATTTTCGAACTAACGGGACCGATTTATGCCTCTAAATTTTCTGTGTAGATTAATCTAAACACACTCTTCAAAATGCCAGTGGATTTTTTAAATTAATTACAGTTTTTAATATTAAAATAACTGTATTTCGTACGGTACGTTTTTTTTACGTTTGTATGGGGTAGTTATGGTACGTATGGCGCAGAAGCTCTATTTTAGGTTAATTATTGTTTATCACTGCATCACCTTAAGTCTGCATTCTCCCTTACAGCAATAACAGCCTATTGTAACTCCCTCGATGGTGAAAAGAGCCAGTTACCGAGTTTTTCGACTACATCTTTATCTGAATCAATAGGTCGTTACGTTTCGGCGATCTTGTGACCAAGCCGCCGGCAAAAATGCTAAGAAGTGTGAATTTTATAGCTTATGGCTTCTGGAGATACGGGGAAAGAAGCAAACCTCGTTATCTGGTATTGTTTACTTCATTAAGACGAGGAAAAACGCTTTTATTGAGGCTGGTTTCACCTTTTGAGATAGGTCAATAGAAAAATTATACGTTCTTAAAATTATATTATATGTGTGGTAGAACCATACTGCATTGCAGCACGAATTGTGCCGGCTCGCCCGGTGAAATACCACCCTCTTGAACAATATCAACGCGGAATAAAAGCATCTATTGCTTGTTGTGTTTGGTTCGGTGAGTAAGGTGCCGGTGGTCGATCTACCCCCTCCCCACCTTTCCTAAAGGCCAGCAACGCACTTGTGATTCCCCGGACATTGTGGGCGTTCATGAGCGGCGGTGTTAAAGTATATGTAGAAAAGAAGGCCGACTCCCGCCTCATGCGTAACGGAATTGCTTACTCTCGGCCGGATACGTAGGGTTGTTTCTTTGGGTGTGAGATGCGAAGAGCATCTCGCTTAATTATACATTTAGTACATCATAATACAAACCAATCCCTACGGATAAGTTTCTCGTATCTTCCCGCCGTATCCCCAACGAGGTAGTCAGAGAGGACGGAGCGCCAAGCGTCGCGATCCTTACATACATCTTTCGCTTCCTCAAATCTCACACATTTTCGCCTAGGTATGCGACTGCTTTTGACATTTCCGTCGGCTAATAGTCTAGCTATTTGATCTTCATAAGTCAGACTTTTGAAGATCAAATGTCAAGGTCTTCCTTGGCCTCTTTTACCACTCACTTTCGCTCTATAGATTTTCTTCGTCAGTCTTTCATCACTCATTCTTTCCATGTGCCCGAACCATCTTAGCATTCCTTTCTTCATTTTTTCAATAACACTGTCGTGCAAGCCTCTTTATTGCTTATTTTGTCTGCAAGGGTGACACCGCATATATTACTAAGAGATCGCATATCTACTACATTTATCTTACTTTCACTCAATTTCGGGCATATCCAGGTCTCACTACCGTATAATAAAGTTAGAACCAACACTGCATTGTATATGGCCATTTTGGCTGAGTTAGATATACTCACACTGCCTACTAATGCGGACAGAGCACCGTTCACTTTATTGCCGGCTGCTACCTGTCTCCCCACATCCAACTCACATCTTCCGTCCCTCGAAAACGCACTCATCAGATATACAATTTCGTTCACTTGTTCTAGACATTTACCCATATTTCACACTTTGTCTGTACATCTTCTCTTTCAAACACCAGAAGTTTTATTCACATTCACATTCACATTCAATCCTTTCACTTCACAGTCTTCTTTCATGCACGTAACTAGTGTCTGAAACTTCGCTTTTGATGGTGCTATTAGCACAGCATCGTCAGCGTACAATAGGCAGTTTACCACTGTACCATCACATATCATACCACTCATACTACCTTTCAATATCTCGAGGCAACTGTCAAAATAAAGCACGAATAGCCAGACAGACATCACGCAGCCCTGTCTGACGCCTGAACAGACTTTGAACCAGGGCGACATGTCACCATCTATCCTTACACAGGCTCTGTGGCCTCTATATGATTGATCTCACAGCCTGCAGTAAGGGGCCTCCACGCCATATTCAGGCAGAAGACTCCACAATTTCTTTCGCACTACTCTATCAAATGCTTTTTCTAGATCCACGAAAGCGCAGAAAACTTTCTGACCTATGGCCCGAAACTTCCGCACGATAACGCGAAGCGAGAAAATCTGATCCATACAACCTTTACCGTTCTTAAAAGTTTTTCGTATTTATTAAATTTAATGTCGTGTAGTTATGTCGAACAATGATAACGCGGCATTCGAATAACTAAAATTATTTAGGCATCATAGACATTATAATACATTCGTTTACGCGATTTAGACATTTTCGTATTTGCGACGATGTGAAAAACGAATTAAAGACAAACGGAAGCGGTCGCATGTTTGCGTAGCACGCAAACATACGACCGTGCGTCTGGTGCTACAATAATACCCATATTCGCCCAAAATATTGCCATTGTGTGCGTGCCACGGCGCGTGCGTATTAGCGCGCACACATGCAAACCGTGTACGCTAGCTTTTTGTGAAGATAAATGTACTGTTATGTTTATACTGTGCGGTGGCGGTGATCACTTTTTATCAGGTGACCCACTTTAAAAAAAAACATTTACTATAACGTTCCTAAAACTCCTAAAACAACGTGCTTTATAATTTTCATTTATTTATCGCTCTGTAAATTACCAGTAATATACTTACGTAAGTATAAGTACACAAGAGAAACATTATATCTGTACAGAATTCTAAACTATTATGTATATTTTAGAAAAAGAAATTCGTTTGACCTATCATTCTACCTTTCTGCCGCTCGTAAACGCAAAATGGCGGAAGCTGTCAACATGACAAGATGGCGTCAATTTAACATAATGGCTGATGTTAGCGCACATTAAATGGAATTAGTATAAAGCTTTGTCGGTGGAAGACTACAGTAATAAAACAGTTGTCATTGCACGTCAGGACTGTCTATCGGATTGACGTATTTTATTTAAGAACAATTGTCTATCCAAACTACCAATAAATAAAATGCTTAGCCAGAACACAGGAAATAAAATAAAACATAACCAATAGTTAAACGTATTTACAAAATTTTATTTTCACTAATAAATATCATCGGTGTCAATACCGTCACCAGTCTAAAAAATCTAAACAATATAGGTAAACATTTATATAAAAATATATAAAAAATTATGGGAATAACATATAGGTATCCTAACGCTATATCCCTAACGGAATGGTCAGAGAGAACGGAGCGTCAAGTATCGTGGTCCTTACATACCTCTTTCGCCGCCTCAAATCTCAATAACATTGTTACTAACTCGCATTTTCACGAAACTTAGTCTTTTATGGCTTTTTTTTAACGTCCGATAAGAGTATTTATTTATATTTTTAACACAATTATAAAATTAAATATTGTATTTAAAAACAACATACCATCACAAAATGCACAATAAATGCATCCTCGCATACTGTAAAGCTTTCATAAGTTACGTCACAACATAAACCGGACACAAAAAGACCACCGGCGAAATTTCTCTTGTAAAATACTGATTTAACTCTACCACTATTTTAGTCGTTATCCCAATGCGATAGAGATTACAATCGCGCGTTCTACAGATAATTAAAGTGGATGATACATAAGGTTATTTTAATGCGCGAACTTTAAAATTGATGTACATTTAATTCATTAATTTTGCCTCGGCATTTTAGCTGAAATTAAAAATTGTATTGAAAATTTTAAATAACGTAACTAGTCAATTAATCTCTGATATTAAAAATACGTGATTACAGGTAACAACTTAATAACTTAATACAAGAGAAATATGTTGTTATGATGCACGTTTTTATGTCCTAGATCCGATAAACATTGTTAATTATTAGCTACGGTTAACAAAATATTAAACATTATTATCTATTACTTCATTGTATTACATTATTGAATTGCTTATTAAAAAAGTAATTTACTTTTTATCTCCAATCAATTTTCAACTAAAAATATTAGTATTTCAGTAAAAAATCTGGGACGATATCAAATTGAAAGAAAAGTATTGTAATTCAAAACGGATATTATGTACATAAATAAAATATTTCTTACATTTATAGTACCTACTATAGAAATATCGCAAATGAATAAAACGAATTAATAACTCTGATATTAATTCCAAATAAAATAAATAATATTGTTAATCTAAGTAGGTATATTATGCAGATAATCAGATACTGAAGCAAGTAGGATCGCCAATTCAAAATTCGAACAGACATTCCAATCGGCCAATAAAGCAACTAGTGGCGACAACTACATAAATCGACGCTGCGCAAGCGCATCCTTTGTAATTATTCAAAATCCACCACAAGCCGCTATTAAGGGCATATAAATCCAGCCGTTAATAGTGTGGACATGGCACACAATACCACTGTATGTGCATATTATGAGTAAATAACTTCATACTATACGGTACAAAAATTGACGCATATTAGCGGGAGCTGTACGGTGTACGTGCTGATGATTTATCTTTATTGCCATTTATCTTGGCAGTTATTTTGACTACAGTGCATTAAAAATAAACATTGAATTGGATTATTGCAGCCGGAAGATTGATGTACTTATAGATACCTATTTTTTAAAAATTACACAACATTTATGTAATGTATGTAATGTAAATGTAAATGTTTAATATTACATAGACTGTTTCACAAAAATATGAAATTAATATATGAGAAACTATTAGACGTCTGTATTCAAGCCTTATTCCTTTTAGCGGTTTAAAACAATTAGTCTCTGAAAAAAGGGTCAGTGACTGACATACGACCAGTTAGCACCGATATGATTCCATAAGTGTTACATTTTTCCCATTTTGATAACGAATACAGAAAATTAAAAGTACGTCCTTATGTGAACCGAGTCACACTTTAGTGGGTCCGTGCGACCGACCCAGTCGTAAATAGAACGATGTCACGCGCGCGTACAATGTACAAGCCACCCCGGGAGTCAAAACTAGCTGTTTGAATCAGTGCAGTAACCAAGCCATACTATATGTTACGGCAAATGTTTTTTTAAATCTCGGTTGAGAAGGCTGACTGTTCCAAAACGGTAAAGCACTTACGACGTTTTGTAATAAAACCATATAGATTTGAATAAGGCTGTATGTTTTACAATAGAGTTATTGGAATGGGAACTTAAGTACTCATGTGTTTAGAGATTAAATTAGTCTGTATCGCAAATGTTAGAATGATACGTAATTATAATTGCGTTATGTTTATGCAAGCCCCGCGGAGTGGATGACTCATTTCGTGTAAGAAATGGGATGCTTATGAAAACCTATCTATTGTTTTAATATTAATGAGATTAGCTTCGATGTGGGCAATGCAGTTTGTTTTTTTTTTGTAAATTAAGATCTTTGCATTGTCATTGTTCTTAGAACAGTTTAATATCGGATTATAGCTGACCAAATTGCACTTTAGAACGAGTTTCAATAACATTGACATTTCAATTTTGACAGAACATCATAACAAAATTATAATTTAATGATACATCTAGCATTGGGCTAGCAGATCGCGAAGCAGAACGAGATAGCGTCGGTTTGTTAGCGCGTCGACTCACAATTTATCAGCGTTAAAACAAGTAATAATAAAAAAGGAATATAATATATAACAGTAGTATATTAGTATCAATATAATATAAAATAGTAGTACAAAGAAAGGTGTTATTTATGGTATAGAAACGCGTGGGTCATTTTTGGGCAACTGTGTTCGTTTTTATAATAAAATTGCTGAAGAAATTACTCGATTAACGGAAAAGAATTTAGACTTGTTATTAAACACAAACTGATTGTAAAAGCATATTAGAAAATTAGCGATTTCATTGAAGAAAAAACAGTAGTCTGGAAATAATCCTCTCTGCACATGCATTTACTGGCTTTATGAGATACATATTTTATTTTAAATAATTATTGTAGAATGATGTTGAAAAAAAAATACCTGACTAAGTTTCTTGTCGGTTCGGTGTTCAGGTTTTCTTTTCGAACAGAAATAACCTAGATTTGACGTTCAAAAATACCTTGCAATGGGGTTTACTTGAATAAATTGATTTGGCTTTGACTTTATTGTCACTTCATCGTAAGGCATGATATTTTTTATTTAAGTGATAAATAGCAATGTTATCAATATTTTTAACAATTTTGAAATATTTTTCAGATGCTTCTCATTTCGAAATCTTAAAAATATGTACGTATTATTGAGATTTAGGTAGTAACGTATGTATTTTGAAATAATATTGTGCTTGAATATGTACTAAAAACAAAATCTCACAATATAAATACCTAAAGATTACTTATTCTGTATTTTCGCAAACAAGTTTCCTTGGAGTCCATATTTCAGGATTGGCCTTAACTATGACCATTCGACAGGGTCACCTCGCGGGGTAGCTCGTGATACAGTTACAGTGAAAATAAATCGAAATAAAATGTCTTAAATACATTCACAGTGCATGCAAAAATGTAATTTACATTCGACGCGTTAACGTGCAAATTTCATTGACAATTACTGTTAAAAATCATTCAAGTGATAAAGTATTTTAAAGCTCAAGTAATAAAATCTAATATTCATTGAGACCAACCAATTTTATAGGGTTTTGATTTGAGAATGTAAAGTAAAGGAGATCTCTGCAGGCGGCGTTGGGTCATAGAGATAGTATCAGATGACCGAGAGGTCCCGAGGCGTCGTTTAATTGCGGTCCCGGGTTCGATTCTCGGTGAATGGGTGGGCGGTCAGTGGCAGATTTTATAAATTGTTCAACGCAGTAGTTAACTTGGGTGGTGAATGGTTTGTTATTAACTAGTGTAATTCAAATACTTTAGATAAATATAAATAACTTATACAGATAACTTACATTGTTGGTTAAGCGGCAGTATATGCAGACTTTGATGTTTGGTGACCTGGATCTCAATATTTAAGGTGTCTGAGAGTAGGTTTTAGATACAATATAATATACAATACAATTCAACAACAAAATTATAATATACGATTTCAACTTTTTATTAAAATCCTCAAACGTGAAAACACGATTGAAGGAAACATCTCAATAAAAAAAATCAGAATAAAACCCTGTACTGTACAAATTTCTGAAACAATGTTTACTGTAATAGGCAGTGTTGGGAAAAATATAATTGTAAAAACAATTACAATTAAAAATTGTAATTGTAAAATATAATTGTGAACACCTTTTCTTAGGCAAACAATTAACAATTATAATGACAAAAAGTAAGTGTAATTGTTTTTACAATTACTTTGCCCAACACTCCAATATGTAGTTAAAATGATCCAAGTATCTCAAAGCAGTTTTTGATTGGTATTGCAGTTTTCTTGCAAATTACAACTACACATAGTATAAAACAAATTTTGAGACTTCTCCGCGCTAAAATATTTTCAAATCGTAACTGCCGAAATGAACGTTATAAGTGCTACCACAGGGCACACGGATAAAGAACAAATCCGCTTGCGTTGAACTGTGTAGGCAGGCTTTAAATGAAAGAAGTCATTACATGGGAAAGAAGGAATGAAAATGTCCGTTTTTATTTCTAGAATTCCGTAGCCTAAATAGCAAAAATGAAACATTTATACATTTCGTCGTATATCGTCTGTTCGTCTGATATATTTCGTCACCTTTGCATCTTCTGAGCTGAAATTTGGTATATATAAATTGAAAATTCAAAACCAGAAATGAGAAAAAAATTAATAGTGAATCCATTTTTTTATTTCTTTTTAATTTTATCATCAATTTATTACATTGAATTTTAACTCTTCCAAAATTGTTAAAAAAATGCATGTTGTACACGCTCTTGACTATTTTAGAGTCCTATTTACAGTTCCGTGACTTATAAGGAAAAGCTCTCTTATAATTCGCTAGTGCGTCCGTTTGTCAGTCTAAGCAGATTTTCTCAGACAATATCTTGTTAATCTACATATTGTTTACTAGTTATTACTGTATATTATTAATAGGAGAACTAGAAAAGAGATACATTGAGTATTCCTAGAACACGGCTACTTTCCTACTGCTAGACCATATCCAAAACTACTAGACTTCAATACTATCTCCTACTGCTCGACTATCCCCACAAGTACAACTACTATACTCTTCGACTATCTCCTACTGCTCAACGATCTTCACAACTTCTAAATTTCTAGACTATCCTACTGCTCGATTATCTCCACAACTAATAGACTCCTAGACTATATCCTACTGCTCGACTATCTCAACAACTACTAGTCTCCTAGACTACCTATTAGTAAACTATCTCCAAAATTAGTAGACCAACATTTGTTGCAAATTCGGGCTATAGTATAGGTAAACTATTTTTTTTATTTATTATTTGACATCGAATGCGCAGTGGTTTAGGTCTTGAATCTAAGCACGAAAAGTTCCAGGTTCGATTCCCGGTCGAGTTAATTTAGGAAACGAACTTTTCTAGGTTTTCTAGGGTCTGAGTGGACTGGTAGATGCCCGTAGTAGTCGTCATCTGATTCTCATAACACAGGAAATGCCCTAGTTTGAAACCAGGTGATTGATGTGTCTGGCGTCTGGCGCATTTTTGTTATAAAGCATTGGATACCCATAATTAACAGGAACAATACTCGCAACTGAAATTTTAGATCTAATGAATCACAAGAAGCTATTTTACAAAAGTTATAACCTTCGTTTAAACACAAACAGAATATGTTAAAATACCATTTTATACCTGCCTATATCACAAAAACTAATTTTAGAGTCACTGTAACATTCTAGCACCGTACACCGCCCTATCAGCGTACGTAAGGTCCGCTTGGACGATATTTCGTGCGCGCGGCGAACAACAAACGCAGCGGCGGCTTTGTCGCGACAATCCTACGATCGCGACACGACAACGATAACGATGCGATTACAATGAGATACAACTTTCCCTTGCCGGTCGTTTGGTGCGGGCAGCGGGTGCAGTTATCACGCAGTGTGAGATGCAATGTTGGATTTGTAATGAAAAGTATTAGAGAATGAATATATAAGTACTCGTGTAATCACTTACAACTTTGTTATAATAAAGCTTAAATGTCTGTAATATACATGAAAAAAGTAAATGTAATCAAACCAATGGAGAACCTCCTTTTTTTTTTAAACAATAATTCTCCTATTCACACTTTAACAAGGTTTGGTAGATATGAATTTGCCCTCAAGTAACACAAAAAGTGTCGCATGTACAACGTGCAGTCAAGTTTGAACTGTCGCAATACGATCGTGATGTTTGTATGTATGTAAATTACAAAATGGCGGCGCTAACGGCAAAAAAAGTTGATTGGAAAACATGCGTATTTATTTTATTCAAATATACCTAGTTGTTTAGAATTTACAGTTGTCAATAATTGTAAAAAAGATTTAGTACAAGGATCAAGATATTGCTGCACTGCAAAATATGTACGCTAGATACAAATATAAAACTGCGGTATTACGAAGATTTAAGTTACATAATAAAGGACAAGTCAGATATCTTGATGCGCGAATCGCGTTCAAAAATACTGAAGTTTAAATGACAAGCTTATCTGCGTCAGCTCGGCTGTACCCAACGCTTTCTCGATTGATAACAATGCATTTTACGTAAGTCGAGAATTTTTATCCGAGCTTTTTGCTGGACACGCCACCTTACTCATGCAAGCTTTTGTGCAACAATTTTGCGAAATTTAACGTGTAGATTGCGCCTAACATATTCTCACTGTTCCCCTTAGATTATCAACTCTCATCTCCTCTTTCGTTTGAACACATACATACATATCTTCACGCTGTATCCCTAACGGGGTAGTCAGAGAGGACGGAGCGCCAGGAGTCACGGTCTTTACATACCTCTTTCGCTTCCTCAAATCTCATCATCATCTCGTTTGAACACGTTATCTAAAAGACTTCTTCATCGATTCATTGCTAAAACTAAAAAAGCCTTTGCTAAGTTGTGCTTGTGCCTATCGTACTAATAATTGCTAACGAGATTTCAATCTTTCAGTTCCTTCTTTCTTGGATTAATATCCGGAACTGCATAATTTTTTTTTCATTATTCCGAATATAAGAACAGAACTGAGGTTTTGTGGATGTCCGTAAACCATCGCAACGGAGTGTGAAATGCTTAACGCAGTCCTTACACCTCTTTTGCCTCCTATAACCTTATCATTCTATGATTTATTAACCCCATATATCCCTAAAAGTAGTAAAAATTACACCACTCTTTTATTTTCTCTGAAGACTATATAACTGATTTTTATTTTCAAATAAATAATATATATATAGGTATGTACGTCTTGACCAAATAAATAAAAAACTCATATGCAAAATATCCGATACTCAGTCTGACCCTAGGGGGGCAATATGGGTTCATGGCCACGCAAATCTATCTCACTCATAGAACTCATAACAAAATCCCCGACGGTCGCAGTGGTCTACGAAAACATGATATGACTCAAAGGAAGTGTGCTGGGAAGAGCGACGCGGATGTCAAATATTTGTGCTGGTGCCGATGCCGACAGAGATATACGTAAGTATACCTACTTTTCACACACAAATAAACGTATATTTATGTTGTTAAGTCTAGAACAAGCACACATGAAACATTTTTATTGTTAGCGATCCGAAAATCATTACTCTGCAATGCTGTCACATGAATAAAATCAACAAGTACTAAAATTTTTACTCACTCAAGATAAGCTTATTTCAATACCAAGCTTCATAAATCTTGAAAACGATATTTTTTGTTCAGAAAATAAATGAACCAATTTAATAGATGTAAATAATTAATCACGCAAATGCACGCTAAGCACTACTAATTAATAAGACTATAACAAATTAAACTATGTATTAAAAGCAACAAAAGAAATGAGTAGGTTACACCCGTAGCGAATATAGTCGCAACTGCAGAATCGCACCGATATTTAACGCTTTGCGATACATAATTATTATGACAGCACAATGCGCGGCCGAAGACACGCCGACAGCTGTTTACATCCTGTAACGAGCCGTGCTTTAAAAGACAAAACTGAGAGATAGCATCGCCAGATGAAGTATGGTAGCGTTTTGTATCGTATTAATCTGGTTTATGATTGTTCTCGTGTTCCGAGTTTGTGTCTTCGTGGGGCTGCCTTCTGATGTATTGCGAGCACTCATTTTATGAGATGTACTTGTTTGTGTATGTTACTCCTAAATGTAATGTCTATGTCGTTATTTGTAACTATATGACGTACAATTCTCATCTTGTCTATAAATCACAGAACATTTAAACGTACTGATACCATTTTAAGTTTCCTTCATGCAGTTATTCAGCACATTTAGCGGATAATATTTTTTGTTAGTGAAAAAATTAAACATGATGTCAAATAAACTGAATCCGTAATTTGCTTGATGACTACTGTGTCAAGAGAATGGCGAGTTGTAAAAAGCTAAAAATGACACATTCCTGCATGTATGTCGCTCAAACAATCCACAAGTTCACGACAATTAAACAAAGTAACTGCGAGCAAATTCAAATCACAGAACAGGTTTTTTCGACATTGTTAGGAGCAAGTGACGCGTGGGTGTGGCGTGGGTGCACCTCGCAAAAAGGCCCAAGTTTTAAATTACTGTTTTTGTGATAAATCAAAGGCCTGCCTCTGACCCGACTCTGGCGCTTGTTTCTTGTTTTGCCACGAAATTGCGTATTTATATAACGATGAATCAGTTTGAAAGTCTGTTTTGTGTTTTAGGCAAATGATGTCGATTAGAAACGAACCACTTTGAAATTCAAATAAATTGTCCGGTGTGATTACATTTTAAAGTCTCAAAACAAATTCGACAATCGCTTGAATTGGTATACAAATAAGACACTTTCACACTTCTTCATAACTATCAAAATATTGAAAAGAAATTACAAATGATATGCTACAATAATAAGGCAGTAAAGATGACCCTCACGAAACACTTAATTGTATAGCACTAGAGATAATCTCAAGACTGCTACATCATTCATCAAACTATCTAGATATTAAAGGTCTTCAAACAATTGAGCTATTCAAAATCAACCAATCTATCTTACCAGAGCATTCGTATTAACTAATTCAAGTTGATATTTATACGTAATAAAGTGCGACAACAAAAGCGTAACCCAGATAAGGGCCACCGCACACTGTGGAATAATAAATAACGTCACATTAGAGCTGGTATTAACCGCGGCACAGCGTAGGCGAAGCAACTTACGTGAATAAGGTTTTTACTGAGTTTTTTAAACTTATTTTTTGTACGTCTAGAGCTATCAAATTTATTTAATTACAGTATTTGACCAAATTAATTTGTCTTTGACAAATTTTAAGTAATCCGTATCTAAAACATGCATTATTAATGTTAGCGTTTTAACTAATGAGTAAATAAGCTTATAAGATTGTCTCTGTATTTATTAATAAGTTTGTTATTAATCTCGATGTTTATGTAACTAAATAACTATCAGTAGGTTAATATTACTGAAACTTTCTCAAGTTTTGTGAAACATATTTACAAAAATCTATAAGTATGTTTATATTATTATATTTGATGACCTTTTTGTAAGTCGTCAGTAATTAATCAGGATAAATTCGTGAACTAACAAAAGATGAATCTCGATACTACAATATTTTCGTCATTAATAAGAGTACTTTTTACAAAAGATTGTTGTTATGTCGATCTTTACTACATTTGCAAAAAAAAACAACCATAATAAAAATATTTAGGAGTCCTCAGTTGATTCCATTACAAGTAGCTATATAAAACTATATTTGTATTTTATAAAAATAAATGTTACGAACAAAAGAAACTCATTTGTATTCCTCTACTTTTTGAGCGTAAAAAACAGTAGTCGCCGAACGAATCCCACTTATTAATTTCACTGTCGATCCTATCTCTCATTGTAGGTGTTTGGTACAATATGAACAGTGTGTGTACACGATTGTTTCTTGTGGTACATCTCTAATCGACGGTAGCGAAAGTTCATTGTTCGAATGTCGGACTATTTGTCACTATCACTCTTGTTTGATTCACTTTTGATATGTGAGTGTTTGAATGGTTTAACCTTTAGAGGCTTTTGATACTTTTAGACCTGTTAGATTTGATGTACATTGTAGATACGTATGTGATACACTTTTTTCTTCCATACTGTTGTGGAAAAGAAGGAAAAGCGGAATGTGTCAGTTACTTATCTACTCGTACAAGTCTTAAGTCGGTCAAAGGATAGGATTTATTATTAGAATTTATGTAGGCGATTGACTATGAGCCCGTACTTATAAATGCAAATACTTATTGCTAACAGTGACGTCAAGTATTAATATTGGCACCTTAATGTTCTGTCTGCCCCGAAAAGAAAATGGCGTGAAAAAATACATATGTGTATTAAAAAGTAATTTAGTAGTGTTTTAGATCCTTTTGTTAGTTTTAATGATTCCATAATTAACTCGAAACCTTTTTGTTTGTCCGTCTATTCGCCTGTCTGTTACAGATGTTAGAGATCTTCTTTCCTCTGATTTATACACCTATTTAAATGCTTGGTTTACGGATGTACCTGCATAATGCCGTCCTTAAGCTGTAACGCCGTTATCCAACATTTGGTCGATTTTGATTTTTACCAGCTTAAACAAAAAAAGTCTTAACCAATCTGCCTCAACAATATGTTCTTAGCTATCTCGCAAATGACTTATAAGCATCAAGTAACTTCAATCTTTTATTATTACCCGTTTTCTTACGCTAGAACTCGAAACATAATTTTGGTATTATAACTTACACACCAAAAACTGATGACCCAAAAATTGGATGCGATTTGTGGAAATATTTCTTTGAACCCCTGACATAGAAAATATATCCTGAGGTAAACTTATAAAAGCTAAATATCCTGCCTGTTAACTGATAAGGATGTCAAACGAACTAAACTACTTCGGCAATAATGTGAGGAAAATTATGATTTATACAGCGAAAAACGTTATAAATATGGTTATGTAAGAACCGTAATGGTTAGAGTTCAGTGGTTTCTACTTACTCCATAAAGGAACACGTAGCGTTATAATATGTAAAAATACGATTTATTACAAAAATCCCAACAACTTAACGGGTAAATAACAACAAATTCTCTCTCCCATTTCTGATTGGCTACTGAATTAACGTTAATTACTACTGTACATTGTAAATATAACAATGCTGTGGGCGGAGACATGGGAACAGTGGTATATAACATTTTTAACCCTGACACGACGCGATATGTTAAACTATAAACTTATAGCGTAGAGATTTTAATAGAAAAATTTATCGCAGGTTTGGGCTCGCGCGTATAAGATTCCTAACTTTTATAAAATAAAAAAATCTACTTATTTTTTGGAGAACTATTAAGACAGAATTTTCGCTATATTTATCCTATGTAATCTTTAAGTAAGACTTTATAATCCCTGAAGTTTTTAAAATTCAAGATCCAACATTTGCGGAGATAAAGAAGGCGAATAGTCAAATCCTGGTCAAGTATCTAATTTGCCTGTTTTTTATTCGTATATGTATAATATTAAAAAGTTTTAACTGGTAGGTTCAAAATATGTATGTCAAGTTGAAGGTTTGAACGTCACAGTTTCTATAAAAATTGGCGGACTGTCGGAGAGACAGACAGAGAGACGAACGACAACGTACGATGCATGATTTTGTAAGGGTTTTGTTTTTTTAAATAAGGAACTTTAAAAACTAGACGAATATTGTCTGTTAATAATAACGGCTTAGAATCGAGATGAGTAAGTTTTAAAATACGGTTACACAGAAGTCTCTGACAGAATAAGAACATGATTTTCACAAAATGGTTTTCACGTCATATTCACGTCTCGCTCATGTTCTCACCGCGTTACGTAGGCATATAGCGACAATTAACAATTAAATACACTATTTGAAAGCCAAAGTTTAGATATTTTTTTAGTATGGAGAAATCAAACATTGCACTTTCAAAGCTTGACTTCTTTGTCTAATTCATCTGGACTATTTAAACTTTACCTAACAGATTTTATGAAAAAAAAAAATGATATCTACTTCAGGTAATTAAATATTATTTTATAGAAACTCGTTGTAACAAACGATACATAATTATAAAAAAAACTAATTTCTTTAATACTATAAGTATAACGATCGTAAATTCACATAAACACACACACACACACTTAAGTTGCCGTTTGAGTTAAAGAACTGAACCTATCTTCAATTCCACTTCATATTCGCCTATGAGTTGTACCACAAGCAAACGTGTTAAACTCTAATCGTAGGGTAAACCAAAACGTGGTAACAAACGAGAAAAGTAATTGTTTTACGTATGGACAACAAAGGTTCTGTTTGTCTTTTTAAACGATTGTATTTGGTGTTTGACTCGGTTGTTTATTGTTGACTTAAATTCTAAGCTCCAAGGTAAATCCTTCAAAAACTTCATACAAAATTATGCTATTTTTAGCCAAAAAACACCAATTTTATTGACCAAACTAAGCTCAAAACTTTTACTAAATAAGTATAAGAAATTATATTTAAGATCTACATAAGTTATGACCTACCCCTAATATGTTATAAACTGCTTCAAAACAGCGTTATTTGTTATCTTTTTTATAAAAAAAGACAATCATCATCGTTTGCACAAGTGATTCTTCGTGCATTAAGCTATATTGTCTGTCTTGACTGGCCCGTTGGCGCAGTGACATATGCATCTGCTTTCCAAGCTAGGGTCCCGGGTTCGATCCCCGGTCAGGTCAATTTAGGAAACGATCTTTTCTAAATTGGCTTGAAGACTGGGTGTTACTGGGAGCTCCCTCATAGTTCGTTGTGTGGTACGCATAGTAAAAGCTTACTGCTTAGTTTGGGGTCACACAATCTGTGTAATTGTCTGGAGTATTATTATAAAAATATATATATATATATATTTCTCATAGCGAATAGTTACCTTCTGATATTAACTTATGGTCTTGTCTTTCATTGCTTTCTATCAGGCTAAACTAAGCATAAGCATAAAATGAAACCTATCAAACATAAAGAACAGACAGAAAAATGTTTGTTTTGGACTCAGAAAAGCCTAATAAGCCTATCTTAATAATTTTTTCATAAATATCCTCAATGTACAGCCACGACTCTATTAAATTTTTCAATACTATTAAAAAGACATAGATAATTAATAGACAAACAATAGTAGGAATGAGCTCACAGACTTGAAAGTTTAACTTAACATAATCTTATGTGCAATCGAAGCCTGAAATAATTCAAACTCAATAAAATATACAAAACAAGTTATTACGATAAAAAGGAACATTTTTCAATATCATATCAAACGTATGTTTAAATTTTCTTGATGTAACTTGATCAGCAGTTACTTTCTAGAGCAAGAATCTCGTTACAGACAAGGTAAACGACCTCTTTAAGTCTACTTTTGTAAAATATGTTTATTTGTTTGTAGTCGAAATTTTGTAACGCGTTGTACAAAGACCATTTAACCTTTGCTGTGTGTATAACGCTAAAAACTTCACCTAAATCGGTCTAACTTTATAAACGGTGTCGCAAACACATCATTAGCATATTTAAATTTTTTTAAGGAACAACGGCTGATACTTCTGCGAAGGTCATCGCAGTTTTTTATGAAAGTTGACTAAAATCCGCGAGGTGACGACTCACCCTTGACCGGCGAGCGGTGAATCAGCGCTGCGCTGGCGCCGCAGTACAAGGGCAAGATGACAGTTAAGGTGACGCCCGAACATGTCAAAATTAAACGTATATCATATCACATTCATTATTTTATTTGTATAAGGAAATAAACAATGTTGTCCCACCTGGACTGAGAGAAAAAAACAATACGGTATACATATTATGTTAGTTGCTTAGCCCATAAAAGTCAAATTACTAGTACTTGGATCAGCAAGTACCAGTAATCTGACTAGAAGCTTTTCCCTATCCAGTTCCACGCTGCCATCTATAAGCCCAAAAATTTAATGCAAGAAGTAGCGACTTTCTTACATATGAATTCTCCGACCCCGAATGGGAAATGGCGCGAAACTATGCACATAGGTATAGGTACGAAATAAAAAGTACCAGTGCTTTTGGTGTACAGAACAACAAAAAAAGGTTAGAACCCTTGAAGTAAATCCTGGAATTACATTACCATTTTAAACAACAACTGTACTTTTGAAGCCTATGTACATCAGCTACTTTTAAAACTATTAAAATTAAAGTTTATCTTGAAAAATACTCTGTTAAGAAAGTAATAGACAAGAATTAATACCAAGGACCCTCATTTTTCCGAAATATCCATAACGAAAATATTATCAGTACAACAATCATCAAAAATCAGTCTCAAATCGAGTGGACAACAGATGAGTACAATTCGCAGTTTCTGGGGGTCCGAAAAACAGAGTGAGTAAACCATATTAATTAAGTATATATTTAGTCTATGACCTCTTAAGATACTACTTCCACGGTGATTAGATTTCTAGTTCCGTGTTTTAAAAAACAGTTTCATCCAAATTTTCTTAAGTTTGGAAGGGTCTTAAACACAGACCACCTGTAACGTCAAACAAATATGAATAATTTAGTAATTCAGTGGATTTTAGAACAGCTTGAAGATACATAATTTTCTGGTGGCTTCTCCTTAAAGAGTGACGTAAAACAAACGAATGTCCACTTAGTCACGCCCACGCTACTCGGTGGCCTGCGCTACGCAATTTCACCTCTCACGCTAATTTTGTATTTACAAAGTGGTCACATACAATATGTATGACACAAACATCTAAGCACTATGTTAAACTATGCATTTCATATTCTCGACATAACAACGCGAATAAATTTCGAAACATCTAGTCTAGATCCTTAATATGCATCACTTTAATAAACGAGCGAAACTGACGCTGCTTTCTAAAATGTAAAATGTAGCGCTTTACGGTAGAATGTAACTCGCTGGATAAGTTGTCAGAAACGAAGCCTTTTTAAATTGTGTAATAATGCGTTTGGTTATTGTTAACTTAATGTATTTAAATCAACCAATCAGTGTCATTGAAATATAAAATAAAATTATACTTCATTTAATTTTTAATTGTAACACATTAGACATTATATAAACACAACCTTGTTAAGTAAAATCTACATTTTAACTGCAACGATTTCTATTATTTTTAGATGTAGGTACTATTTTAACACGTAGATAAATAATGCCATATTAGAGTGGATTAGAATCAAGATTGGAGTTTAACTTTAAACCAAATACAATTGGAGTTAATTTAGACGTTGATTAATACAACAGCAGTTACAATTGAAAAATTACAATCATACATACATATCTTCACGCTGTATCCCCAACGGGGTAGTCAGAGAAGACGGAGCGCCAAGCGTCGCGGTCCTTACATACTTCTTTCGCTTCCTCAAATCTCATCATTCTCCTCACACATTTTGTTGTGCTTTTGACATTTCCGTCGGCTAACACTCTAGATATTTGATTTTCATAAGTCAGCCTTGATCTTCCTTGGCTTCTTTTAACACTCACTTTCGCTTTGTAAATTTTCTTCTTCAGTCTTACATTACTCATTCTTTCAATGTGCCCAAACCATCCTATCATTCCTTTCTTCATTTTTAAATAACACTGTCGTGCAACCCTGCCATACTGCGTATCTCTTCTTTGCTTATCCTATCCGCAAGGGTGACACCGCACATATCCCTACATTCTTCAACATCCTCGCTCATCATTTTCGATCTATCATCAAGCATACCAAATACTACCCTTTCATATTCATTCCTGGTGGTCGCATCTTGCAGTTTGCAGCTTTTGATGCGACAGACCGCTGCAGGGTTGGACACTACGCGACGTCGCCATGCTGCAAACAGACCCCTTATTCTGGTTATCAGCAGAAATTGGTCCGCTACCAGATCGGCTCCTCTATACGCTCTTATGTCCATAACCTGCTTCTTAAACCAGCTATCCTTCAGAAATAAATCAATCATACTTCTCTTACGTATGTGTAATAGCAGTCTTTGTTAGTAAAGCTAGCCTTGATCCAATCTATGCAGATTACATAGAATCATAACAAAAACACAGTGTAACATGATCGTAGCAATCTGTGGAGAATAGCTGACTCATAAGATATTTACACTCGCGGCACGTATTGTATCAACTATGACAACTCGCCGCTCCATTGTTTTATAGAGCTTAGCTTAGGATATGTAATTTATTGATATGGAAATTGTATTTTCTATTTGATGATTGCATTCGCACATAATTACATCTTTGCGTCGTATTAGGGTTGCGAAATCAAAATTCGCTTACTTTGAAATGTCAGGATTTTGAAGATGTTGTCAACTTTTATAAATCAACACACAGAGAATACGTGAGGAGAATGATGAGATTGGAGGAGGCTAAAGAAGTATGTAAGGACCGCGAATCTTGCCGCTCCGTCCTCTGTGACTAACCCGTTTAAGAGATACAGCGTGAAGATATGTAATTAATTTAAAAGAGATAAATCAAGGTTCCAAATTTTTGGTCCTGTAGCTTGAGTAGGGCTAAGATGTTCCATTCGAGGAACATCTTAGCCCGAGGAGACGTCTGAAGGGGCCTTCGGTGTCGCGGTCGATCGAAGTGGTAGCTCCCATCGTCCATCCATGCGACCCTGAAGACAACGACTGCCCGTATGGTCCGCTTTGTCGTAGCACAAGCAAGAGTGCCAGAGGGGCTCCGTCACTGCTTCCCCCAGAAGTACTTCGGCACAGTGCGTAAGGAGTTCCGATGCGTTCCGTAGGTGATCCTGGAGCTCCTCGACAAAACGCCAAGAGCAACCACAGCAGGAAGTTTAGTCCCGCATAACCTGGTCTCTCCCTCAAGGGACTGAGGGGCCTATCTCACCAAAAAAGAAAAAAGGTATCTAATTATTAATTTTCTACAATCAAATGTATTTCATTATATAGTATGTATTTGTAGTTTGATGCCGAAATAAGCCAGCTTGATTGTGAATACGACACACACGTACAACAGAGCTGATCAATCGCCATTTTATATGATAAATTCCTAAAATCTTTAGCTAGCGGTGCGGAGCTAGTTTGAGCGGAAAACAGCTAAAGATTTTAGGAATTTATCACATGAAATGGATTTCCGCAAAGTAACACCTGAGTCTATACAATCGCCATTTTGTCGAAAACAACACCGCAAGTATTGAAATAATTGCTTGGTTTCGTAGCAAATTTAAAAAAAATTTTCGTTAAATGTTTTAAAATGCAGAAACTATAGTACACTTTTGACGTACCCAGTCCAAAATACTCCAGTGTTGTCTTAGAATCAAGCGTGATAATAGAAAAACAAAAACATCAATAAGAAACTTAAGTAGCAGACATATACTTAAACATAAATAAATTGTAGTAAGATCCAAAAAGAGACCCGAAACTTGTGTAAAGACGAGTACAAACTTCACAGTAAGTAAGCCTTTCGCTGACTTTCACCAACAGAGAACCTACGATTTATTAACGGAGGAGTTATCGAATTTTACCCCCGTTATTGTCGCGACTAACTTGAAATTAATTACTAAAAAAATATTGTTTTAAGGTTCCTCAGCTATAACGGCCTTAGCTATAATGGAACCCTTAAAGTTTCATCACGCCACACACATAAACGGTAACGCAAAACTCAAAAACACAACAAAGGAACAAAAAATTAAAACATATATAAATACTTTTGTTTTGTACGTTGTTTGTACACTTTGTTTATAAATATTGTATATGTATATGTTTATTTTATAACAATAAACAATAGGGGTCAATAATTATTTTTAAAATGGCATTCCAAACCTTTTTTTTTGGTTACATTTTAGAACGGAACATTAAATAGGAAAAATCAACGTGCAACAAAAAAAATCACCTTAGACCACATTTGGCCATTAGTACTTGAGCTTATGAGCAGCAGATAGCAAAGTAGAACCAGATAGCGATAGTTTGCTAGCTCTTCGCCATTACCAGTTTCTTTTAACAAGTTATATTCTTGCCAACTTTTACGACCCGCGTGAGATGAAAAACAGCTGGCAAATTCAATTTTTTTTTCCTTCTCCCCCAAATTGGTCCAGACCAATTTCCCACCAAGAGGATAAAATAATGAAATTGCAGGCTGTTGCGTAAAGCTGATGCAAATTATAAATTGGTTCAAATCTTTTTAGGACACTTCGAGTAGATTCTCAATTCGTCTGTATTTCTTTTACTTAGTTTATGTAACGGAACATCTTCGCTATTTTCTGATTTCGATGATACTTTTTCGTTTATTTAAAAAAAAAAATTCCAGCCGATCTCATAGACATTTATTTAAGATCTAATTATGAGATACTGGTTAAATAAAACGAATCCTCAACGATTTTATAATTTGATAATCCTTTTTTCAGTTACGTAAATGGTTGCCCAAATACAAAATATACCTCATAGGTTGAGTTTTGATCTTTGGGGGGCTTATTTTTGAGAACTTAAATAGAAAGATATCTTTTTGATTCGTCTTATTAGGTATCACCACAATTACCAGTTATCATGACTTCTAATTAGTATGAAATTGCCCAATGTTGCGGGGTCAAGCTGAAGTATTTTGAGGTGAAGTTGGCTGGAGAAATATTTGTGCGAAGAAAATGTAGAGACTAACAAACGCACAATTAACAATCTAAATTGCGTAAACTAATGACAGATTTGATAGCAATACCTTGTATACAGATAAACATTTAACTCTAGGTATGGCTAATTAATTAGGAACATTTTCACTTTACAATAGTCTTACCGCTAATTGACGATAAGAAACAATTATAGCATAAATACTCGAGCTAAATGCAGTACTGGAGCACTTCCATATTTGCACCAGAAACGAATGTGTATCAAAAAACTCGCCGTTACTTTTCTTTAAATCAAATTTTTAAATGATTATTTTAGAAGTCAAATTTAACTGCATTCGTTTTTATAAGGTTCCTGAAGTAAACAATCAATTAATGGAAAAGAGATTTAAAGTTATAAAACGTACACTGATTGAAAACTCATACTCGTACTATAAAATAGAAGTTATTATTAAATACAAAACCATAGTCTCAATAAAAATTTCGATGTGCGTACATGCATTTATTGGCTCTGAATAATTTTGTAAAGCGATCTTGAAAAAATTATATCTGTTTGAGTTTCTTGAGAGTTCTTCTCAGTGCGAATTTCTCCTGCGAAACAAAAAAAGCTTTCCAAATCAGTGATACAGTTGACGTTCAAAAATACAGCCTTCTGTTGTTTCAGTGCAGCTTAATGTTGTATCAGTTTATTCAATAAAACCCAGTTACAGTTTAGTGATACAACTTTGTCTTTATGTAAGTACTTCGTAGTTCTTACATACTTCTTTCACGTATTAAATAATCATCATACTCTTTCGCCGATGCATGCGAATACTTAAACATTTTACAAATAATAATAAAAAAATATTATTTAACAAAAAATAAATAACATTACAAATAAATTTCCAAACGATTACCACCAATTCTGTGACCTCGAACTAGGCACTAGACTTGTTTTAGAAGTACCACGCAACAAACTGAATGAGCAAAAAATCATTCCCTAAACTAAATTGACCGAGAATCAAAATGTAATGAAATATCATATAATGTATTTAGTTTTTCTGCTTGATATGAAACGCAATTTTAAGTGTAAAAATAATAAAATAAACCTTACACAACGATGTAACAGGTGACTAACATTAACAGCCTAATACGCATGTGATTTAACAAACAATAAGATTAGCAACAATAGCTAACAATATATATCAACCTGTCATCCATAAAACGCTCCAAAATATTTAAACCGCGTCGTTAACCCACCACAGTAAGCATTGTACGTTTTAACAGCAAAAAGTTCACACTGATTTTTTGTCCAAATCCAAGGCATCTTCGCCGACATAACTTTGATTGGTATGTCGTTTACATATTATATTGCATATTTCAGATGGTAATGTAAACAAGCTGATTTACAGACAAAGGTTATGTACGCGAATTCAATGGGTTATAGTTTAATTAATTCGTGCTCCTGAGTACTTAATTCATTTGAAATATTTCTTTTTTGTAATGTGGTTTTGATTTCATACGTCAATATCAATTTTGCTTTAATGTATCATTTTTTTCGTTTCGGCGTAACATTATTTCGATGAAATGTATGTACATACATCATATGTATGTCTGAGTATATTTAAAGCAAATCGCTACGTTGAAAATCGTCTATGGCAATAGTGTCAAAATTATATGAGAAAATTTAACAGTTAACCCCAGTCTTGCCTGATTAAAAGCAATGATGAGGCCTAATAATAATCATGCTTGCCTAGGAATCGCCTATTTACTCTTGTCTTGGAAGTCTTAAAGCAAAGGTCGACGCCGGATATCTCAATTAAATAAATTGAAGAGCTCTTTAAAAAGACACGCCAATTGCGCAGACAAAACAATAGGTCTATAGTTTGGGTACTACAAAACGAACTAGTAAAATACTCAATAACACTCCGATTCAGAAAAATTCCCTTTCTTCTATTATAGAAATTTGAAGGAGGGCACCATCCTTGTCGAAAAGAACACAATATACCCATCAGTTTTAAATATTTATGGTCACTGTGCTCAAATTCGAACACTCTTATTCTGCATAGGTAGATGTAGATCATAGTAGAGATCTCAGCCAGGCTGCAGACGGGCTGTCGGCCTCCCTCGAGAGGTGGCCATTCAACCCTGTTCCCTAGATTGTAGCTCCAGTTACTACTGGCCTGGTGGTCCTTCCTCCTCTATTTCATTCTGGAATATTCTAGTTTTCCTACAAAACATGGGCATGTCCTTTTAGTTTGGTATACCTCAGTTCTTCCTCACTCAGTGTCTCTGAGCCTAAGTATGTTAAATCTAGTATTTGAGTACCTAATGCTATTCAGTGTTTGCTTGTTTCTTCCCTTGTGCAATATCTGCGTATTAGGGGATCCGATGTTAGTCTGAATATTGATAAGTGTCTATTTAATGTTACCTCTTTCCAACCTTAAAATGTACCTTGATTTTATTTTATTTTTCGTCAAAAAAATTCTATATAGATTTTCTAACTTAAAATTCACTTTCAAATGTTTCGATCAAAATTCACTTTCAAATGCTTTGAAAAAAAAGAATTTTAAGTAAAAAAAATATCACCAAAAAACTTTTTGTAAAACGGAAACCAGAATTCATTTTATAAACAACTTTCCTCCTTTTTACAAATCAAAGCCTGAGAACTCTATTAAAAAGTATTGCATTAAGAATCGTTACTTAATTAGCCAACAGGCAGCAGCACGCAACATTTTCTGTCATAGTTTTACACCACTCGCACGATAAACTAAAACGGTGTAATTTAACGAAAGAACCCCCGAGGACTCATGAATTGTTAAAGCTATTTTAATGAAACTCATAAAATCAACATTCTGAGGCGTACGTAAAAAACGATCACTGAGGTTTGTAATACGTTACGTTATTTTAAACGCAAAGCACAATTTGAAGTTCACGGTTATAATGTAGAGGCATTAAATATAGTTTATTTACAATATATTAAGTTAAGAAATATTTTTAACTGAGTAATATTTTTTATAACTGTTACATAATATAATTTATATTAAATTCTAAAATTAGACTCACAAAATTGTTATACTTATTCCTTAACTGCATAAAAAATTTCTTTTCAAAACTGTTCCAGTTCTTACCAACCGCCAATCGCAAAATAAAATTTCTCTTACATGATTCTAAGAATCAGAATCATCTCTACACGTAAAAAATACTGCAAACCGCAATTCCAAGTGTTGTGGAGTTTTCTTCTATTACATTATTTTTTACTTTTTAGTTCAGTTTCCCTCTAAAGCTTGTTTTTTTAGTTTTTTTAAACTATAATTTTTCTTTAATGTACGCTTTATTGTCAATTTTCACTGTTTTTAAAACTTTTTAGTAACATTTTTGGACAGCGATCTTAACCTAAATTTTGAAAAAATTTAAAAAATAATTTCAAATACTTAACGTGTTATACATTTTTGAGGTGGTAGTTTTAACTCATTTCAATTAATAGTTAGGAAAGACAGGGCAGATAAGACATAATAAACCAAAAAAAAAAAATTTTTATTAACTGCAATACACACTAATAAACACTGAATCACTTTTAATCTGTATTAGGACATGTACAACAAAATGATTAATTTATTACATTTGGTTTGGGGTTCCATAAAATAAAACGCATTTAATTTCGTGGCCTTAAAAGTTTGGGAACCGCTCCTCTATATGATGATAAAAAGTGCATTGAAATCTAATGCTTAATTTAAAAGATTTAAATGCATAGAGAGACAGAATTAGCGACTGTGTTATAAATAAGTTGTATTTTAGAAGATACAAATTGCTTTGTTACAAATAATGATAGAAAATACATAAATCCCTACCAGTTACACCTACGTGTGCAAAAGCCCCGTAAATAAATAATTTCGAGAAACTGTTATTGTACTTTGACCTACATATAAACATAATATGATTTAAGATAATGTTCGCTGATTTTAATGCAATTCGATATGGCTCTGATTCGCTCAGATCTGGAATGAGGTTGGCAACCTTTCAAAATGATATGAAATAAAAACTACTGCACAAACATTAATAACAAATTCTGAGAAAGAAATTTTAGTGTCGCCATCCCTTTTACATGCATTTGTCGTTCTTAATCAACATTATTTACATAACTGTTATCTTCATGATCAATTCCATTAAAAAAAATAGTTTAAATAAGTTATAAATTCGCTTAGAACGTGGCAGTTAAGGTTATCTGAAACAATTTTCGATTTAAAAAAATGTAATGAAGAAACAAGGTGAAATGGTTGAGAGTTCCTAATCACTTTGAATTATCTCAAAAATCTGGCCGAACATGAAAATTCTAAGAAGTGTGATATAATCTGACCGGTGGTTGCAACGCGATACTTGGACGTTTGACACGAGCATGATAGGTATCTACTGTTTTTACGAGAAACTATAGGTACAGTTCATTCTGGTCACAAGTCACAATATTTTCGAGAGCTTTGATGTACAACACGTGTTGCTTAACAAAGACAGAATTTTTTATTTCGACAGTACTCTTTAAAAAATAATTATTATGAGAAAAATCGGCTAAATACGAGTCGGGCCGCGAACAGCGATAGGTTCCGTAGTTGGAATGCGCAATAATCATTTAATCGGCAGCAAATTTTATATTCCATGCGTTTTTCAATGACACTGACAAAAACAAAGTGATTTCTACGATCGTTGAGCATGTAACCGAAAATACCCCGTATTTCAAAAACCATAGCACATATCTCATTTAAGCCAATTTTCGTTGCAAGTGCTTTCATGTTCTACTATGTACATTTTCTTTATTTTAAATTTCCATTGTTTACTTGAACAATTAGAGAGAAAGGGGACAGAGTTTCTACTTTATAAGCACATACTTCAATAACTATTTATTTAAAATTATACTATTAACTTAAAAAGAACAGTTTTTATGTAATATGATTTTGACTTAATAAAATAAACATTGAGTTATTTTTGTATATCATGCAATACTAATTAAAATTATGATTCTTTTTTATCCCTTTCACATAAAACCCACAGTATGATTCTGGCGCCATGTTGGCGCATTGTAATCTAAGTAACTTGTATTTTCTTTTCTTTCTTTGGCATTAACAAAGAATATTTGCGTGCGCTAACCGCATATCGCAAACCCAATTTCACCCCAATAACTCTTAGTCAGTTGGACCAGTATTTAATTACTCGACATCATGAGAGATAACCGTTCATAACATTTTGTTTATCTGCATTAAAAATCAATTACGACGCCGCGACAGAAGGCTTCCGTGTTACGACGTTAATTCTGCAAGTAAAACGCACTCAATTTGAAACCGATGTTAAAATAGGACTACAAGAATAGCTTCTAGACACACACCAATTGTATGAGCATGAACAAAGTACTAAGCTTGTACTGTACCCATACAATAAATCGGGGTATAGGCACCCAATCACCAATCCCATCCTACTAATAATAAATTATGTACACAATATTTTTTTCTTTTGTAATACATTTGTTTAACAACAATAACTGCACTTATATAAACTTTTCAACTTTCGCGTTGCATTATAAAATATCTAAAAACACGGGAAATTAACGCGATTATCTTTTATTTTCGCTTGACGTTTCGGCCGAGTTGCATCGGCCGTGGTCTCAAGTAAACTCAAGTAACAAATAACTGCACAACTACATGGTTTTTCTGTGTGCAGCATTTAATTTATACAATAAACATTACATACATAATACACTATACAATAAAATTACGTACACAATAATACACACAATACAAATACATATACTATAAAAATGGACGTTTGTGTGTATGTAATCGCTAAACTGCAACACCGTTTGACCGATCACCATGAAAATTGGCAGGTATAATGTATTTTTTCATTAAGGTTTTTATGCTGTCTCCTTTGTTGTAAGTCGCCAGCACGCGGACGAAGTCACAGCCAAAATCTAAAAGAACTCCTGAAACTTCGTTGCGGATAACGCTAGAAGTCTGAATTTTCAGCGACTAAGAGGTCATAATTTAACTCAATATATTTCCAAATTACAATCATTTTAAACCTGTACTTTAAAAACCATTGCAAGTCAAATTTCCTTAATTTTGTCACTGACACACTCACCGATAATCAAAATTCTAAGGTATTTCTAGCAGTCTCACAAACTTCAAATTTTGAATTTAAGTTAGCCTTTAGCCTATAAAGGAGGGAAAAAATTAAAAATCCCGAATTCAATTCATTAAATGCTGCGAGCGCCCGAATGCTGTTCGGATGTGCCCCGAAATGCTACTCATACGTTTACGATTTTTGTTTTATAATTTCTATTGCTATTATTGGTTTGATGATTGAAAGGCTTACTTATTTATTTACTGATATTATTTGGATAATATGAAATTGATATTATTTGAATATTGTTTGGATATTTTTAGGGCCTATAAATCTTTCAGTACTTGTCTACGCTTTTAGGTTCAGCTGACGGACAAGATATTACCCGCGAAAAAAAAGGAGGATGACCTACAAAAAGAAATAAAATTCCATCAAAAACAAAAAAATTAAGAAATGGAGATGAAGAGGAGAAGAGAAATAAAGATGTCTAATATCGACACGGTCACTATAAATGTTGATAGGTATTTGATTAGATAGCAATTTAAAACAAAGTTGTAGAATAGGCGCTTCCATAGACACTAACTAAAATAACTGACTTGGTTTTACATGAAATCTCACAACTTTTTGTAGTGGAAGAACTGCGTTGCGAGACGTGTCTTTTTTTTACATTTTTTGTTTTTGACGGGATATTATTAACACGAAAGTTGGTGAAGATGGATAGATGTATTGTTACGCTTTCGCACAAAAACCGCTGCACGGATTTCGATGAAACTTTACAGTAATGTAGCTTATTTTTCAGATAAACACATAGGCTACAATTTATAAAGACATTGTGTGTTTTTGAACTTCACGAGAACAAAGTCGCGGACGATCGCTATTGTAAAATATCTTTACAGTTTTTAGCTATTATAGCACATAAGATCCCTTCACAATTAAGATTCAAAGACGAAATTTTGAAGTTGGCTACACGATTTTCCACAAAACAATAATAAAAATGCTCCAGACACAAATCGTGTGACCTCAAATTAGGTACTAGTGTCAGCTACAACAGCCGCTTCATACAGTTTGATATATTATTGACTTATATAACATAAAATATCTTTTAGTAGGTCAAAGTCAAAGTCAAAGTCAAATCAATTTATTCAAGTATACCCAATCACGAGGCATTTTTGAACGTCAAATCTACTTTAGTTCGGTTCAAAGAGAAGAGAAAAGAAAACCTGGACACTGAGAAGAACCGACAAGAAACTCAGTCAGGTATCATTTTTTCAACATCATTTTACAAAAGGTTTATTAAAATACAATATTCAGAGAGCCAGTAAATGCATGTGCAGAGAAAATCATTTCCAGACTATTGTTTTGTCTTCAACGAAATCGTTTATTTTATAGTATGATTGTCTAATCAATGTACGTTTTATAACTAATCTAAATATATTTTCTGTTAATTGAGTGACTTCTTGAGGAACTTTATTATAAAAACGAACGCAGTTACCCAAAAATGAAACATTTGACTTATCTAATTTAAATTTTGGAACAACCAATTTATCACGACCTCGGGTTTCCATACCACCAATATTGCCTTTTTTTGTAAATCGATCTATATTTTTCCCCGTATACATAATAATTTCAAAGATGTATAAGGACGGCAAGGTCAGTACATCAATGTCTTTAAAACGATCTCTTAGTGATTCTCGTGCATTCATACTGTAAATAGCACGTATCGCTCTTTTTTGTAAAATAAAGGTAAAGGTTTTTGTAAAATAGGTACTATTTATAGTCAATATATTTGATACGTATTATATTTAAAAGAAAAAGCGTCTTCTTCAGTATTTCAATGTCATTAATTCAGCGAAATCGTCTAAATCTATCTCACTACTACTATTACTGTGATAATCACCTTTGTTAGACATTTAAAAACAGAGAAAGTGAAAGCAAATATATACAGTAATTAAGCTTTCGTAAACGTCTCAATCACTAACCTTCTAACGTTAATAATTTGAATAGCTATAAGGAACTATTAAAAACAAAAGTTATTAACGCAATCATGCAAATGGAAATTTAAAAAAACAATAAAAAAAACTTGTAGTTTTGTAAAAATGGATGCGTGGGCGCATTGATTTATGAACGTATTACTTATGTAATGTGCATATGCATACGTTACAAGAGAAATGTCGTCTTCGTATAGCACAAATGCCTTTCATTCCACTCGCAAGCATCTAGATCGAAATCACAGTTTGTACTGCAATCTCTCGCACTCCGTTGAACTATGTCGAACGTTGGCGAACGTGTCAACAAAAAATATTCTTCTTAGCTTGACATTTAACACTAGTCCTTATGCCTTTCCGAATAAGGTACAACATGAACGCAAAATCTGAATATCTCTGAAGGAAGCAAAGCAACGTCGGTACTTGATGTAACGATGTAAGTAAAAAAGTGACAGGAATGAAATGTTTTTTAAAGTTATACTAAATATTAACAAATAAATGTCCATATGGAAATATTTAAAATTTCGATGTGGAGGTAGACAGCAGAAGAATTTGTAGGCACACAGTTACGATAAATACATATATCTTACATAATATGTATATATATTAAGAGCATCTTCATAGCTAGAAGGAATTACTACCAAAAGAGGAGATATATTACATTATGATTAAATACAGATTAAAAGAAGGAATTACAACCAAAGAGCAAAGGAAGGAATTACAAACCATATGTAATGCAAATATTTCAAATGAAGATTAAAAAATTGGTATAGGTATTTATAAGTTAGAAGTAGAAAAACATTAGAGTAATCAAAAATCAATTGACGCAAAATAAAATGTTAACGAACGTAAATTTAAGATAAGTAAATTTTTTAATTAAGTTCAAAAAAGCTCATTGACGCCAGGCGTTTGCATCGCGGTGTTAGTGGATCGGCGCACGCGCCGAACGGGAAGTGACGTCAGGGCGCGCCCGTCCGCCGCGCTATCTCGAACAAGCTGGTCGCATTTATCAAAAATTTTCCGGTTTGGGTCACGACTTCTTTAAAGCTAGACTTGACGAGAAGAACTTCGTAAAATTAAAATAAGAAATCATCTATCAACAATGTAATATGTAATGTACTATTCAATCATTATCGATATAATGGACTAGTTTCTTTAATCAATTATTATTTTATTGTCATTTGTTAGCTTCGAAATCAATTGTTCGGCAATGGGCTTCAACCGTAAAATCTTCACGATAAACTCTCAAACGAGACAAACACGAGTGCTAAATAAAGAACTTCCAAATGAACGATAACAGGCATTACTGTGCTTCCAAACTATGGACTTCTAAATTTTTTTTTATACCACGAAGGTGGCAAACAAGTAGGCCCGACAGATGTTAAACGGTTACCGTAGCCTATGGACGCCTGCAAAGTAACTGAAGTACTACTGTAGGTGGAACACAATGAACTCCAACAATGCACTACTACTCGTATGAGCGCCAACACAGCGTACTCACACTGAGCATCGCCATGACTATCAATGTTATACCAAAAACTAGAGAAGCTGGAAAAGAACTCGATATGTTCAAGTGGGGCGCAAATATTTGCAGCGTTTTGTATCTACTTATTTAACAGCATTAGCGAATGACAGAGAAGAAACATAAAATGTGTCACTGTAAAATTAACCGATACCATTCTATCGTTGGACGCTAGCGGTTTATATAAACATTAAGTACTCAATTCGCTCCCTGCTCGTAGGTAATTATTAAGATAATTACCGCGATTTTGAAAGTAGGTTGAAGTGAGAGGCTTTCGATTAAGATTTATGAACATTACTACGAAATATGAGGAAACGGTCACTCAAGGACTTATAATCTCGAAAACATTGTTTGTTTTCACACGTTTATTATAAACTACCGACCCAACCCGGCTTCACCCGGGTGGAACGTTCAATGCCAGCAACACATCAAATTTTTTTTATTAAAATTTTCATAAAATAATACCATCCAAATTTCCGACTTTTCCGGTGGATTTGCCCAAAATTTTCTTTCATACAAACTGTGTCCTTCAATTACGAACACAACAAAAAAATATCAGCCAAATAGGCCGCGCTCTCCAGTGATGGTCTTTTATACATGCGGCAACTGATTTTAATTTATTCAGATACATATGTATATGTATAAAAAGGCGAAAAGGTATTTCAAATAACAGTCATATTAAGTATTATGTCGGTACCTAGATTCTCAAAGAAAATTAACAGTATAATTACCTAGTAAGATGTATTACATAATGATTAAATACATTTTAGAACATTTTATAAGATATCTAATTGAACATTTATAAACACAATTTTTTTTAATTTCAAGTAAATGCAGTGATTATCCGTTTTCAAATAAAAAGTTTAAGATATTAAAATTTTATCGGGAAGCCGGTCTTTCGATAAATTTTATATGAAACAGAGCAACCACCCTGGCTTCGCACGGAGACTTGATTACAGAAAGTCAATATTTCTCTACTTCCACTCATGAAAACTCACCCGGTATTACACTACATATTTACATATGCATAAATACTTGTACCTGGTAGGTATCATACACTAAACTGACACCTATCAATACTCAGAGTAACACCAGACCCCCTATCCAAACACTGCAATGGGGAAGAAACTAGCACACTTCATAACAAAATGCAGTAGTCATGTTAGATTAGATCTTAGGCCTTAGATTTGGACAACCAAACTAAGAGATATCCTCATGTTTTGTAGGAACTGTAAGATTGAACAGACGAAATAGAAAAGAGAGGACCACCAAGCTGGTGGCAACCGGAGCTCAACCTAGGGAACAGGTCTGAATGGCCAATTCTCGAGAGAAACCATCAGGCCGTCTGCAGCCTGGCGGACGTCCTTACACGCAATCTACAATCTAAATGTACATATGTATGTATCAGTTGTATGTACTTTTTAAATTTGAATAATTCGATATACAAACGGTGCTCCCATAACATTTATAAATGTCTGAAAATGTGGTGCAAACAAGCTCATAAATATGTTCATATGTCTACCTGGTTAGACGTAACTCGTCAACGTATCGAGTCTTGAATTTTGAACGTATATTTTAACGTTGATGGATTTGTAAGTTGTGAATAAAACATGTAACTTAATTGCATATAAACTCAGAAACATATCGAAAAAATAGTATGCAACATATTGTAATCGCTACATATATTACTAGCTTGTGCACGCGACCTCGTCCGCATGTATTTCGAACAAACCGTCGCTACAGTTACTGTCGTATTGTAGGGCTTTTATATACATATATACCTATACTACATTAAGTAGTCATATTATCTAGAACATACACTGTATGTATATCTAGAGCTAGATGCTGAGAACACGAAAATGACGCTTAGCTAGGATAGTCTTGTAGGGTATTCTAGGACATACTATATCGGATCTTCGCTTTCTTATGTATAAGGTGTGGTCGTATTTGGTTTGCAAGTTCTTCGTCACAGTAATTAGTAGCATATAGAACAGACAAACTGATAATATTTCTAAAAATGTTTATTTTGGAATCAGACACGCCTAAGAAACCTATCCCAGTTATTTATTCAAAAATAACTTCAATGTACAGACACAGCTCAGTTACGGTTTTATAATTACTCTTATAGATAGGTTAGATAATATAGATGGATAAACATTGGTGCGTCTGTTAATCATCGTGCATCTTGCGAAAGCTTAACAAATTCAGGATAATATACATACCTATGTATTTGTTTTCTCGACCGATGGTCATAGCTATGTTACGATTGGACAAATGGCTCTATAAAGAGAGGGTCCATACTAACACAAAATATTTACAAAAAAAAAATGTTTTTTGTAAATATTGCGCATCCTTAGCGCGATTTCGACTCACACTTGACCGGTTTATATTAGTTATTGTTTTACTTTTGATATTGCACTGTAATCACAAAAAGTATGCTTATATACATTACATTACCGTCTCTAAGATAAAAAAACTGAAAAAATATGTTACTCGTATGGAAAGCCACTTAATTTTTTACTTTTTGTTAAGTTTAGAATGTTCGCCAAAGTAATATATATTCTGTGAAACTAAACAAAATGAAAAGAAAAACTTTAAAAAATGTTTCTCATATGGAAAGCCCCTTAATTTTTAATATTTGTTAAGTTTAGATTATTCGCCATAATAACACATGTAGATATTCTGTGAAAATTTAAATTAAAAAAAAACTTTGATAAAGACATGTTTCTCGCATGAAAAGTGCCCTTAATTTATTATTTTTTGTTATTTGTTAAGTTTAGAATATTCACCATAATAATATATATTCTGTGAAAATTTCAATCAACTACCTATTACGGTTCAAAAGAAAAAGCTAAGCTAAATAAAGTGTAAAAATAGGACTGCAGAAAGAGCGGACGGACGACGGAGGCTTAGGTAAGAGGGTCCCATTGGCTATCTTTGGAAATGGAGCCTTAAAGTAGCATTAACTGCTGTATTAAGTCATTCATATTTCATAAAATCAACAAATACACAATATTTCATTGTATAATATTATATTCTAATCATTTAGTCAATAAAGCCCGTTATATCCTGGCGCTCCGTCCTCTCTGACTACCCCGATAGGGATACAGCGTGGAGATATGTATGTATGTATATCCAAACAACTAAGATACTATTTAAAAAAACATCAGCGGAAAAGAGAAGCTTATATCTAATCAGACGATATCGAAAAGAGATAAATCTATTTCTCATTATCAGTATGGATCAACTAGAAATTTAATCGCGAAACACTATGTGTTCATTTCGAACAAATTTCAACTCAATTTTCTATAAATTAAAAATCATATTTCAACGAGCATTGAGCGTTAAACGAAAATCTAAGTACATTATCGGTAAGTAAAAAACAGTGCCAATATTAAATGTAAGTAGAATTCAAAGATAGTATTGTGCTAAGTAAAATGGTTTGTTTAAATTTATGACGTTAGTACTTACTCGAAATTAATAATTTGAATTAAAAATAACAATTAGCGACCTCTGTAATCTTTATACGACAAATAAGGCAATACACGAAGGAGTAGAAAAATAGATTTTAATTATTCTGCACTAAAACTATTAGCGAGTTTAGAAATATGTAATAATTATGGGAATTGCTTCGATGTCTGTCTGTTAACAGGTATTTTTCTCGGAAATTATTATTCAACGTACAAAATTTAATTTTGGGAAAAGTATATAAAACAAATTAAAACAATTATAAATTGAGTAAATCTCTTTTCACAAAAAAAGGTGTAGGAGAAGAGAAAATTGGCCATATCCATATCATAAAGTATTAATTGATACGTATTACAAGAAATCATAGGAGTGCTTCTAAAAATCGCCCTAGTCATCTCACTGCATGATGACAGGGTATAACAGCAGAGTACATTCAAATAATTTCATATAAGATTTATCAAAAAATTTTTCTGTAACATCTGACATTATTGGGATGGCAAAAAGCCAAAGGATTCAAGCAAGCGCGTATACAAATAAACTTATTTACTACAATGCATATAATAAATAAGTTGTGTGAGCATCGTTTCCCATTGCTTTAAATTATTAGGCCCTATTACCCGCTAACGCTACCGCCTTATTACCTGCAAATACATTAACTATCTATTCAGTAAACTGAAAAACCTTTACGCAACAAAATACATTTTCAGCAGTAAAAAGTATCTCCTAACGGACGGTTACTTTCCAGACATCTTCATTACGCGCACCTGCGCGCCACATGTCACTAAAATGTCCACTTCCGCGCATCTCACCGCTAAATATTATAGTAATAACATTGTAAAGTAAAATCTATAGGAAAAACGATGTTATCGCGAAAATTTCATTACTATATCTGCGCAAGATCATGAATTATTGCAAAATTTAGCCACATGTGATGGCCGTATTTGGTATGTTGTTTTTACCGTTTGTCCGTCTTCTTCACACGGTTTAATGACAACGTTTCCGTCTCTGTCTAATGACGTCAGACAACGGTGGCAGATACAATGCCACGATAGTCTAGTTCAACTGCTAATGCGATATAAAATTGTATAAGTGCATTTGCATTTCTATCAATAAATACTAAATAATATTATTCTAAAGGAAAATTACGTACAGATTGTGCATTAAATATACAAATGTTTGATGATGTTATGGTAATCAAGGAAACTTTTTTAATTTATAGGATGATAAATCAGTTCAATTCCTTTTGTAAGACTTCTAAAGGGCTTCGTTCTACGGAACGCATGAAAAAGATTAAATTCCACAATATACAAATTGATATTTAGAATAACAAAATATCATACCATTTTAAATGCATTTATTTCGAAATATCACAACCACAAAATAATACCGACAAAAATTGTGCCCTATGTCTAGATGAAGTACTATTACTTTTATCTTTAAACAGAAAGCCATATACATTATGAACACATAAATAAAGAATAAGGTCAAGAAAATAAATAAATATACGTAAATAAAAACTATATAAAAATAGAATACGTATATACAAAATAATTAAAAGAACTTGGAAAATAATTAATAACAATAAATGAAAATATCTAATATAAAACAAAAACAAACAATAAAAGAATACTTCATATTCGCCTGTCTGCTGACACGAATTAGTGTTGCGCGAATTCGCGTGTCGTCAGTCCAGTAGCCCGTGTCGATACGATGCATCGATATTTATCGATTCCACGCAGCGACTTATTGCTGTTGATCGGCTGATAACGAGCGAATTTGTTAGTCCCGCTGGACGGAGCTTATCGATAAAATTTTGTTTTTGACATAAAACAAATAACGGTGTATTATAAATGATAAATTTTCTACGATAGATGAAAAATGAAAGTATAAATCACGCAAATATGTTATATTTTATATACCTATATGATATTATATGTATGTTACCATTCAAAAGGTATTGTGATAGATATAGTCGTATGTATGTATGTGTGTAACAAATCAAAAATATATCAAATTTCCAAAATATAACATAATTGTAATGTAATTGCATAAATGTATTTAAAGTTGATGATAAATATTAATGTATGTTACAATAATACAAAAATTGCACTTGTATTTACGATGTATTTAATGGTAAGAATAAATTATAATGCATTTTATTGTTAATGATAAATAATAACGCACCTAAAGTTAGTACGAAAATTATACTTATGTTTACAGAATGTATTTCACACCCATGTATTTTAATTTTCTTTCCAAATAATACATGTTATATACATATATACATACTAATAAATTTCTAATTCTAGTATATAACGTAAAATAATAGTTGTTTTAATAGACTTGTAGAAAGTATACAAAATTATCGATATTATGACGTAATCACTACTCAGCTTGTTACGTCTGTAACGTGTCACCTTTTCTGCAATATTGCGCTACAAAGTATAGAATAAACGCCTGTGTTTTACGATATAGACTCAAATTATAGTCCTTGTGGATGGCGAACATTTTTATCGAGTTTAAAAAAGTTGAAAAATAAAAATTCTTCAACGCAATCACAGTGCCTAGTTTTTATAAGAAATTAATGCCTGCTAATGTTCTATCGATAAACTGCGACGATGCTGTACCTAATGGAATTTCTTGCTTAGCGTTATTGACGTGATCAATGATTTGTCACAGGTTTTCAAAATGTTTAAGATTCATCGTAACAAATTGTTTCAGTTAAAAAACTTTATTTAGGAAATGTATAGAAGTCAATACGAAGAAAGAATCAATATGTTTGAAAAACAAGTATCTTACCTTTACTGTCTCATAAAATGTTTGATAAAAACGTGTACACGTAAATAGATGTATGTCCTACCTGACCTATGCATATAAATACTATATATGTAAAATTTAAAACTAGTTCTTTATCCTACAAACATGAAAATTAAAATAATTACACCGGCATTTTTCAAACAACTTACTGAATTGCAACTATCAACTGGAGTAAATACTAATAATAAATAATAATAACAAGTTATATTCCGCAAAATTATTCATAAAAAGCGAATTATGCCTTAGATATAAATCAAAACGACCTTATCTGCACTTGTTAAAGAAAGATTAAAAATATATAACGTGAAACAATTTACATTATGACACCCTGCTTTACACAAACCCTAACAATGTTAATATTATCGCTGCGTTGCATTGCTATTAACCTTATTTAAAGTACAATAAGGCTGAATATAAATATAACTAATAACTACTTATTTCCATTAAAACAAAGTTTGTTTTCAGTACAAGAAATGCAACATTTAATAAAGAAATCTCTATTCTACAACACCCAAGGTTTAAACTACTGGGGACTTTAGTGATAGAGTGTAGTGGCATTGGTTCATACGAGTGATAACAAGCAGATTAATTACTAAGATGAACCTGTGTTGACTGACTGGTTGTAGTTAACGGTTGTTTAAACGTAACATTAATGTTTCGCGTGGAATCATAAAGATTTGAATTTATTTAAGTTCTACAAAGTCATTTTTTTGATTTGTTTCTGAATATTTTAGTGCCTGTAAGTAGGTCAATTATTATATCTAATGTTGGTGTGAAAACAGTGACATTCCAGCTTACAAAAAACATGTACACGATTCTTATAGAATATGCTTCCACGCTAGTATGGGAGAAACAAAATCAGAAGGTGTCAAGTACTTATTTCCGCGCTAATCGTAAAACTCACTTAAGGACTCAATATAAAAGACTGATATATAGGCGATGGGCTAGCACCTAGCAACCTGCCCGTAACTAGTTTCAGTTTGTAATCTGTAAACCCAAAAATAGTTATCGCTTGAAAAGCGTCAAGATGTTAACTTAGAACTTAGTTTCACCATAATACTCCGTTCGACTTAAACAGGAAATAGCGTAAAGTTTTATATATTATGTATTCTATATTATACATATATATCTCATCTTTCATGTCGCGTATCTTAGCAATAACTTATTAGATGAATTCTGCCAAAACAATGCATCACTTAATTGAACATTGCCAATCGATAGCTGTTCGATATACGATAAATTCTATTAGTTTGTAGCCGTCGTAAACAGACACGTGAGCATGTCAATCGATTCGTTCATAACTATTTTACTAGCGGAATTTGCATTTTATCATTTTCCTAACGTATTGTAGCTGTATCTTTACAACTTTGTCATCTCTGACGATTCCTTTTAACTGATGTACCATAAACTATTTAGTTTCCAAATCAAGGTTCTATACCAAAATCAGAAACATTGAAACAATCATGGAATCACATCGGCACGCTTATTACGTAACTTGCTGTCAGCATGCGACAGAAATTTGTACAGTGGCACTATATCCACCGCGAAAAGTGCATTTTACGATCATAATAGACACGCAATCATCATACATGATACCAATTTTTTATTACAATTAGTTACCGGTCGCGCAATGATCGCGTTGCTGTCGCTGTCTGCAAATTTTTAGATAATAACCCCGCGGGTCTTTCTGACAGTTTTTTTTCAGTAACAAACTTTAACTTTCGTAAACAAGTGAATTACATAAAATCCATATTTGTTACTTACGAACGTTATAAATGCGAATGTCTCAGTCTGTTACAATTTCACGACTAAACCGCTACACCAATTTTCATTGATGTGGAGGTAGCTTAAACCGTGGGGACCAAACGCTACATTATTAAATTCCACAGTGAGGAAGTCGCAGCTAACAGCAGGGGGCCTAGACAAGTGGCTCAATTGTCGTAAACGCTAGTAGAATAGAATAACAGATACCACGTAATATAGCGTAACGAATTTTAAATTTGTAGTTAAAAGTTATTAACTTTCTATTAAATAAAATGAAAAGTAAAGTCGTATGAAAACTGCCGTATAAAACGTAGCTAAATGGCACTTTTGAAGAGCAATAACGTTAGGAAAGCGTTTCTATTTTACGAAACGGTTGCCACTTGTCAAGCCGCTCTGGTGTGGAATAATTGTAGTATGTATAAGCATTGTAGTAGTGATATAAACTTTACACAATTTTTCAATTAACCTTATTGGGAGATAAATTAGAAAGTTATGAACATAAATGAATTTAAAGCTATCAAAATTTAAAACATTTATTGTATCATATAAATATAAAGTAAAATCGGCCATGAACGTGTAGGATACGCATTGAGGTTCCGCAGTAAATTAAATGCAAGCCGCTACCAACCGGTCTTATTGGAGATCTTTAGGGGAGGCCTATGTCCAGCAGTGGACGTCCTATGGCTGAAAAGAAGAAGAAGAAGAAGAAGTAAATTAAAAACAAAACAAGAAATGGGTAATTTTTTTTCTCATTTTCTGTTTTGGATTACCAGTTTGTGTCTTGGTGCTCAATTTGAAATCAGTAAAGAGAACGCTGTGATATACGGACAGACGTGACGAAATCTATAATAGTACTGTTTTTCTCATTTCCCTTACAGAAGTCTAACACAGAATAAACACGTAGAAACAGTCTGCGGATAATTTCTAATTTATTCACCGAGCACATGTGGGGTATGTGCAGACAAATTTCCAGTATTCATCATGTTACGAGCTAAATTAATGATAATTAAAATTTTACGAGGAATGTTACCTATAACGACTACCTAGAACACTTAATAACGTTTAAAAAAACTCGTAAAAAGCGCGTCGGACACATTAACTTATAGTCCTATAGCAATTTCGGACAAAGCAGAACTTTTATTTAATTATATTAGGTATTATTCCTGAGTAAGATCTCGAGTTCATACAAAAATCCCATAGAAAAAACAATTTCAGTTTTTCTCAAATTTTCTAATTTTCCGGCCAACATTTTAAAATTGTCTTTCCCTAAAAACTTCATTGGCATTATTACGAATATAAAAAAGTTAGCTAAATCAGCACGGCCGCTGTACAGCTTTTCTCAAGTGACGCGTTTACCAACGAACAACATATACTCATTTTATATTTTTTAAGAATAGGTATGGATAGTCTATATGCCTGTTATCCTTTTTTTAGAGTTTCAGTATCTCGTTTAAGATACAAAAAACAATTTAGTAATCACTACATTGACCACTTATTTCCCATTCAGAATAAATAGAGCACCAAAATACACAAAGTCGTACTTTGACTCTATGGTATCGCCTCATATTGCTTTATATTATAATTATAAAGAAAAAGAGGATATAACTATACAACAAAATTTAAGCTGAAGTAATACATATTTTACTATATGTAGATATATATTTTTTACCCAACGGAGAAATGTCAGTCATATCTTATTCCTATCAGAGGAAGATATATTTAGAAAAATAAATATCTGCATACATATTGACACGTGTATACTTATATTTTCCTATGCGTATAGGTATTTCATAATTTAGGTGCGTACATATTTCTTTAAGTCGGTACCAACGCATCTTCTGTTGTCATATACATACATATATACATATTTAGGTAAGTTTGAAACTGGGTGTATAGGATAGTAAAAGAATTGTATAACTAATGAGATAGTTTTCTGCAAAGTTACACCTGAATCTATACAATATAACCATAATTAACAATTTGATTATAAAAAGGTCGGACAAACAGTGTCCGTTTTTATTTTAAAATTAAAACAAAATAGCCATAATTCTCATAATGAATGCGTTATACATTCATACACTCCGCACGCATCTCACAATGACAACACTGCAACAAATTGCGCCGACGCACGCTACCCATTATTAATTGCTGTAGAGTATCCAATCTCACAAATGTCGAGAAATTTTAGGATTCATTATTCTTACGCATTATCAAACCGCACGTAAGATACAGTTAGAGTAGGCATGGGGTTGAGATCATACATAAATTAATTAAGGTTTTCTGACTGACTAAGGTTTGATTTCTGACTTCGAAACACTAGAAAATTAATAAACAGCCATGCGATTCCGTAAAAACTCGAATCGCCCAAGCGAGGCTCGCTCGACAATTCACCTCACTTCGCATTCGAACTCACTTGGCCTTCAAATGGAATTGTCTAAACCAAACATTCTAGGAGCGAAGTGAAATGACCTTAGATGCGAGTTTGTCGGGGATTGCTTTAAGAGTAAACATCTCAGTCGATATTTCGTCTTAGAGTATTTTAACTTCTGAGATAACTACTTTAAATAAAACTTACTTTACTTAGATTTATTTAGATTAGATTGTTATATTTAGCGAAACGTCAAAAAATTCATTTACGATAATACAACTCACCGCCGCATTTATCGAAGCGGCGCTAGTATATCTGTCGTGTTTAGAGAATGCCAGTGCCTCTACCATGACATTAGCGATCGATAATCGATAGCAAACGCGTCAAAGTTTTATATAACAATTCTTAGTTCACTGTAGTTACCGCAGGAGTGCTGCTCAATTGTTAATATAATTTTTTTTGGCTGTCGATAGTGAGTATTGACGCTCTTAACTTATGGTAGAGCCCCAGTTCCACAGTTCCCAATTTCACTGCGGATTCGGTAGTGAATTCGAGTAATTTACGTTAAGAGAATTACACTGCAGTGTCGTAATTGCCTAAAAATTTGGTTTTTCTATACGGAGCTACTGCTTTCCGATAAGTGATATTCGATATAGCGCCAGAGGAGCTCCAGTGCGTTTTGTAGAAGATTCTGGAGACACTTTACAATATACCGAGGACACCCACAGTTTTGCTTCTGAGGGCTTTTGTACCTTAAGGTATCTCCTGCAGACCTCATATGTAGCTTAAAAAGTTCCTTTCTTTATCTTCAGCGGTTCTATTCTAATTGCCCTGTGTACTTGAAGGTGTCCCCTGTAGATCGCTTTGGTACCTTAAAAAGTTCCTTTCTTTATCTTCAGCGGTTCTATTCTAATTGCCCTGTGTACTTGAAGGTGTCCCCTGTAGATCGCTTTGGTACCTTAAAAAGTTCCTTTCTTTATCTTCAGCGGTTCTATTCTAATTGCCCTGTGTACTTGAAGGTGTCCCCTGTAGATCGCTTTGGTACCTTAAAAAGTTCCTTTCTTTATCTTCAGCGGTTCTATTCTAATTGCCCTGTGTACTTGAAGGTGTCCCCTGTAGATCGCTTTGGTACCTTAAAAAGTTCCTTTCTTTATCTTCAGCGGTTCTATTCTAATTGCCCTGTGTACTTGAAGGTGTCCCCTGTAGATCGCTTTGGTACCTTAAAAAGTTCCTTCCTTTATCTTCAGCGGTTCTATTCTAATTGCCCTGTGTACTTGAAGGTGTCCCCTGTAGATCGCTTTGGTACCTTAAAAAGTTCCTTCCTTTATCTTCAGCGGTTCTATTCTAATTGCCCTGTGTACTTGAAGGTGTCCCCTGTAGATCGCTTTGGTACCTTAAAAAGTTCCTTTCTTTATCTTCAGCGGTTCTATTCTAATTGCCCTGTGTACTTGAAGGTGTCCCCTGTAGATCGCTTTGGTACCTTAAAAAGTTCCTTTCTTTATCTTCAGCGGTTCTATTCTAATTGCCCTGTGTACTTGAAGGTGTCCCCTGTAGATCGCTTTGGTACCTTAAAAAGTTCCTTCCTTTATCTTCAGCGGTTCTATTCTAATTGCCCTGTGTACTTGAAGGTGTCCCCTGTAGATCGCTTTGGTACCTTAAAAAGTTCCTTTCTTTATCTTCAGCGGTTCTATTCTAATTGCCCTGTGTACTTGAAGGTGTCCCCTGTAGATCGCTTTGGTACCTTAAAAAGTTCCTTTCTTTATCTTCAGCGGTTCTATTCTAATTGCCCTGTGTACTTGAAGGTGTCCCCTGTAGATCGCTTTGGTACCTTAAAAAGTTCCTTTCTTTATCTTCAGCGGTTCTATTCTAATTGCCCTGTGTACTTGAAGGTGTCCCCTGTAGATCGCTTTGGTACCTTAAAAAGTTCCTTCCTTTATCTTCAGCGGTTCTATTCTAATTGCCCTGTGTACTTGAAGGTGTCCCCTGTAGATCGCTTTGGTACCTTAAAAAGTTCCTTTCTTTATCTTCAGCGGTTCTATTCTAATTGCCCTGTGTACTTGAAGGTGTCCCCTGTAGATCGCTTTGGTACCTTAAAAAGTTCCTTCCTTTATCTTCAGCGGTTCTATTCTAATTGCCCTGTGTACTTGAAGGTGTCCCCTGTAGATCGCTTTGGTACCTTAAAAAGTTCCTTTCTTTATCTTCCATGATTTCGTTTTCCCTGAAAAGCTACATCGGCGGTAGTCGTTTAACACATTATAAGATGATGAGTCGGTAAACATCTCGATAAGTAGTAAGTCGTTAGTTGCAGCTTCAGTTATTTAGTTGGTAAGTAGTATAGAATCTGGTCCATAGCTGTCTAGATATAGACTTCAGTCGAATCGCTACTTCGATCGAATAATCAACTTATATAGGGTAAACCGGACATTTTGTGGCTGTTCTTTATTTCTTTGTTGGTTTTTGTTGTAAAATCATTATAAGTAGGTAACAGGTATTTGATACATTCCTAATGGTAATTTGCTGCGTCTATTAACTCTTTTGTAGATATAGTTGGGATACCCGAAGAAAGATACTTTAAACATTTAAGAGAAGTACAAACAATTCATAACACTTCAAGAACCTGATTAGAATGAGCTTAGGGCGTGATTTCTCAAAATGGCGAGAGTACGTGAGCTGCGCACGCGCATTGAAAGATTATCGCATTAGCACTGACGATGAAGATCTCGACAGTTTGTTGTCTCGATTTATCGATAGTAAGAACGTTTGTTGTGTTGATTAATAAATAGATATACATTTATCAAAAAGAAAATTTGAATTAGACTAATTGCGTATCGAGAAATTCTTGTAAACATTAGGTACACTTCAATATATATAGTAGCAGATATAAATTCAATATTTCATTGAATACATAGAGAATTACACATATATATTAGGTCTTTTTAAACAACTGTCGGTACAGATAATAGTCAGTCAGAGATATGAAATTATTATTATTCCGTTAAGAGTTAGATCTACTTCAAATTCATTACTACATTTTGTGTTATTGGATTTTGGACTTTAGTAATGGTAACGGAGTGGAGACAAACTAGAGGAAGATAACGTCACATAGCCGTAGCATCACTCGCAATGACATTCCGTAGCACTAACAGTGACAGAGACGGAACTTTATCCCATTCTGTTCCCATTACTTAAAGCAATTTTTTTTTTAATAAACTCAGACATTTCACACAGCGCCATCTAGTCCAAAGTAAGCAGCACAGCGCTTGTGTTATGGGTACTAGACAACTGATATACCACTTATATACTTTTCTTTTGTAAATACAGTAGTCTCTCTAATCCGGCACTATTAAAAACTTGGGGGTGTCGGATTAATGGAATGTTCGGATTACTGGATTGTATAGAAAAGTTCATAATAAACAAAATAAAACAGTTCATAAAGGGAATACATATATTTCTATTCATGTACCTACTACACGTGTTTTTATAACAGTCTTAAAATAATCCTTAACTGAAGTTTTTTTTGCAACTTGTAATCTTTTTTTTTTTTTAGTTTTTCTCACATGTTTCCAAGAAGGAGGCGAGGGCGGAGGGTGCCGGATTATTGGACGTGCCGGACTATTGAAGTGCCGGATTAGTGAGACTCTACTGCAAATACATACTATACATAAACACACAGACTCGGGGCGGGAATCGAACCTGCAACCCCCGTTTACTTTCCGACGCGCTAAGCCGTTGCGCCACGGAGGTAGTCATCAAATTACCTTTCATTTTTCATTCTATTTTGAATATTCATTTACAGTTTGGTTTATGAGTACTAAAGTTTTTTAAATCTTTAATTAGGTAATAAAGAGATAGTTAACTAACCTATTATTAACCTGGAAACGCAATGAATACTACAAATATTTTAAATAAAAGTATGTAAATAAGATTAAAATATAAAAGTAATTAGATTATGCTGAGAAATTCAATTGTAACTTGTATTATTAGTTACTATAACTAGTATAGTTTCTCTATGATTTAATGGATATATGTGCATAAGACCTGGTTTTAAACACATTATACTTCAGCGAAAGGAATAAAGCACCTAAGTCGTACCTTTCGGTTAGTTCAAGATCACGTGTTTTGGACCGTTTATTCAGTTCTAATTGCGTACTACTTGAGCAAACAGCCGCACAGAGTAGAGATTGTCGCTAAAGAATTTTAAAATGTTACCAACAAATATAAAAAATCTAATTACTGACAGATTGACGAAATGAGTTTGGAGCTGTGAATTTTGTGTTATTTGTGATTTCTAATGTGGAATTTCGAATCTCTAGAATGTAATTCAAGCGAAAAAAGAGTCTATTTAATATTTACTGTCAAATTTCGGACACTGGGCAAGTAATAAATATTAAATATTTAAAAAAATAATAATAAAAAATAGTACAACGGCCTATCCGGTTTTAACCATTTTTTACTACTGGCTATAATAAACATAATAGAGAAATGTATTTAGAAAGTATAACAACCAGCAACCACATAAAAATATGTAGAAGTAAATGACATAAACATGCAACGTTTCTATTCACTTAGGCACTTTGTTTGTACAAAGCGTCCGCAGTACTAATCTAAAATCTGCGAACTAAATCAGCAGCTCATACCGTCGAATGTGTTCCGAGCAATCATAAACAACATTAACATCGTCGTAAATTGTGTGGATGACGTAACGACTTCACTCCGTTATCCTTCCACAGGAGCGAGAGGTGAAGAAACAGACGGGCTACAGAAACGGCGATTTCTAACGCAAATACTGTAACGATAATCCCTAATCCTTCCATAAGAGCGAGAGGTGAAGAAACAGACAGGCTACACAAATGGCGATTTGTAATGCAAATGCTGTAACGATAATCCGTTATCTTTCTATAGGAGCGAGAGGTGAAGAAACAGACAGGCTACATAAACGGCGATTTCTAACGCAAATGCTGTAACGATAACCAACGAGTTGCAGAAACGCCAAATGCATTATAAGGATAAATTTTACTAGGATAGAAGTTACTAGGAATCTGAAGAAAGTAATTGAATTTCATAGTAATTAAAACCAAAAAAATCAATAACTACATCTAAAAAAATTTTTACTGACACTTAATTGAAATACGAAAGACTTTTTGTTTTCTTTCGTATGTACATAAAAGAAACCATTTCATGTCAAACCAATTTTGTAGGTCTAAACACTAAGCTTGCTCTATAACTGTGACATAATACACTATAAGAGTCCAATCAATTTAGAATATTTTTACTTCAAAGTTTGCTCCTAAAATTGATCACATCCGAATCTCCTCAAAAACAGACCAAACATGATATTTAAAATTACGATGAGCGCGTATATATCACTTAGGTTATACGTGTATAGGTAAAGTTAAAGAATACAGAAAACCTTCAATAACCGTATAAAACGTCACGCGCGCACTTCGCGTTTGACATCTACCGTACGCCGGATCTATGACCCCAAAGTACGTCGCAAAGCGAAACAGAATAACAGCTACCGTGCTCAATACGATAACTCTCAATTATCGACATCAAAAGTAGCGCGTGCGCCGATTATCATATTATATTCAACGATCATAATTTTTGTCACATGCTGATATGTTGCAATGTTTAATCGAAAATTATATAGTATAACTATTCTTAAAAATTATGAATAAAATGCATGTCAAATGTTTTCATAAGCTTTTCTGGTGAGAACCAAAAGTATGAAAGCGATTCACATTTTATATCACACTTGATGTCTGTGTGCGATAATTGCATGTGATTATGAAATTATAACATTGCAATTGCAAAATTGCAAAAAATAATTTGTATCCTCTATACCTCCATACGTTCCTGAGAAAAAGAGTCTTGACAGACAGACAGACTGACAGACAATGAAGTTATCTTAAGGGTTCCGACTTTTCCTTTTGAGATACGATAACATAAAAATGTATAAAACCTAAAAATATCCTACATTAGAAATTTAAGGCATCAGCTTAGATACTTTAATTTTATTTTTATTATGTACATGTTGTGCAGGACTCTATTTTACGGGTTTTGGTATAAATCAATGAATTTAAACATCTCGTCTTGAGTCCAAGCCGTCGGTACAGTCACTGTACGCACAAGAAAAATACAAACATCACTAGCAACGCACGCGGTCGCATTTAACGTGAGGCCGACGCGTTTACAAACACTCTTGGCGCATTGGTGCCGAAACCTTTTAATGTATGAAAAACCAACAGCAGTCTGATAGCCAGCCAGCGTTGATCCATGTTAGCAAAACTACGCCAAAAGGCTCTTTACACGCTGGCCCAGCGCATTGTCCCAGCGCGCTGGCCCTACGTGTACTAGGCCCATTAAGAGAGAAATGAAACCATAGAATGGGCCAGTTGCTTGTCTTTCCACATAGGTCGTAAAAGTTGGCTAAGGACTTGTTATGAAGGACTGTTGTATAGGCAACGAGTTAGTAACCTGTCAACTTGTAAGCTACTACCTGTAAACTACTTATCGCTAAAAATGGCGAAAACAATTCTATTTTTGAAGTAAAACTTCTTTAGTTTTTATTTTTTTTTTGTTACATTTCATTGCTATGTCTAGTTCGAAAAGGAAATGTTGCAAAAGATATGTTTAAATACTGTACCCACGTGCAAAATTTTTGTAACAAATAATGTAATATTCTCAAACTTACCTGTAGTTTAAAATATCTAAAACACGGGAAATTAACGCGATTATCTTTTATTTTCGTTTGACGTTTCGTCTGAGTTGCATCGGCTGTGGTGTCGAGTAAACTGTCGCAGCAAGCTTCACTAGGTGTCCAAGACAGATTTTATTTCATCTACGCCCCGATATTTGTAAATAATTATTAGGGTGCCTACACACGACCCTCACGGTGTCCACACACTTAACCGGATGTAAAAAACGAGGTTTTGTCATTTGAATCGCAGGATTTCACGCTGTTGATAAATTGTATCCGTTTTCGCGATTGAAATTTTTGTCTTGGTTTCAATCGCTTCACACACGACTCTTGGATAAAAGTGGCAATCAGTGGAAAGTACTTTTGGGCGATGAAATTCTATTCAATGATTAGTATCCTATTGGAGATGTTCCGAGATCGCTGATTTGGTTGTTTACGGTTTTTACAGCTGCAATGTGTTCCTTAATCCTTTTAGCAATAGTCCCCTTTGTTTGGCCAATGTAGGAGCTGCCGCAACAGCAATCTATTTTGTAGACACCTGGTGTCTGCAACGGCAAAACATCCTTCGGTATGCCCACTACTTTGTTCACCTTAGTTGCCGATGTGTACACGATACGGATGGAGTACTTTTTTAATATTGATCCTGTTGTGTCCGTCACTCCTTTCACATGTAGGCGGGCTCACGTCCGGATTACTGTACCTTCAGTTACCTGCAGTCGTTAGGTATGTCTTCTAAAGCTTCATTAAACAAGAAGTGAATACACAAAATGAAACCACAAAAAATGAAAAAAAAACAATATTTAATTTAAACATAAAGTATGAGTTTTATATCTGTGAAAACTTCTAGTGCAATTACAAAAACGCCAAACACAATTTCAACTAAAATCAACGTATAAACATAAAGCTGATTACACACAAATGCTATAACTACATAACAAGCTATTAAATTACAAGGATTTCGTTGAAACTTTCCCATGCATTTAATAACTATGCTTTATTGCGTTTATTTAATAATATAAGCTCATTAATATTTAACAGTTAGATATATTTTTTTCTTAACTCTCACGTTTTGCTTTAACCATTTTGAGACCGTAATATAAATATAATAAGCCTTAATTATATTGTCGCTCTGCTCGCGGCTCACTCCGAACCAATAAATAAAATAAAATATTTTCATACGAAGAATAGAAGTTATTCACTTTATCAACACTGCATCAGAAAAAATATGCATCATAAAGATGAATGGGTTATGAGCAAACCGCTACTGGGACAATAATGTGAATCCAAATCCTAACGCATTCGGTACATTAAAATATAATACACCGTTTATAACTCATACTTACATATTATATTAAAAACGTAATCAAATATTGTGTACAAATTATTTTCAAATTCTAGAAAGTCTCAACAATTACACCTCGGATTAGAATTAATCAATTGTTATACCTTTATTAAATAATACTTATTCAGTTCTAAGACCAGTTATTTTCATCGGCAGTGAAGGAAGCTTATGAATTAAATTCCCTAACAAAACTACAAAACATATTTCCATTGACAGTAACAAGAAATAAGTGTAACCAAAGTGTAATGACGAGTGTCGCGAATTACTTTTTATCGAACCAAAGATTTATTAATTATATTTTCTTGCCTGGTCGATCATAAAATAACTTAAAATATCCAAAAGAAGTGAGAAACTCGATTACATATTCAAAATAACTACATTCTAGCCCGCAAAAAAAAAAAATAAAGGTTACGTTTTTTCTGTACAGTCTGAACGTACCTTAACTGCTTTATCTCTCGTCGTCTCTTCCAGTTTCTGTTAAGGGAAAAATAAATAGGCAGTTAGTGCATATTACATTAGTCAAGCATCAATAGTTATTGCAATCCATCCAATATAAAACTATTAGTTTAAGGCAAAAATATGTCATTATTAATTATTAATTTACATAAAAGAAAATAATAGTGTTATTATTATATCCATTTTCAAAAATAGGGTAACAAAAAACAAAAATAAAACACTGATTTTTTATTTATTATTCCATCTGAAATTGTAAAGAATTACACGCCTTGTTAGAAATTCGACCGCAGTAGAATTCCGATATCGTTGACACTTGTTTCACTTTGGTCTTACCTGTAACCTCGTTAATTTAAAGCTCAGAAAACATAGGGGTAGAGGAAAATGGTTCGACGTATTGTGTGTGCATTTGTGTACTGTGTCTGTAACGCTCGTAATGCGTAATATCTCAACGTGACGTAATAGCTCGACGGAAGTCGAGATGGGCTTGCCACATATGCCGCACGAACAATAATCGATGGAGGAAGAGAGTGCTGACGTGGAGACCAAGAACGTGGAGCAGAGGCGTGGGCAGGCAACTGGCGAGATGAATCGATGACCTGGTTAAAATAGCGGGAAGATGTTGGACGTGAAAAGCTTTAGACCGAAGGGAAATGCGTGCATTGCAATAGGCCTACACTCAGCATTTGGTGGCAATAAGCTGAAGAAAAAGAATAAGTATCTGTGAGTGTCATTTATGAAATGCATAGGATTTTATGTGTGCAAGTTACAGATTTGTAAATTAATGATAATTATTACGCTTATATTGGCATTAGGACCCACAGATAATTTTGACAGATTTTGTGTGCATGTTGATTCATATACATACGTATTGTGTGTGCATTTGTTTACTGTGTCTGTAACGCTCGTAATACGTAATATCTCAATTCTCAATAAGGTACATATTCTCACGCTATACGTAGAGAAAGGTAATTGTATAAATTCAACTTTTATAATTATTAAAAATCTCTACTGCTCATAATGACGATAATGATGATATAAACTAGATCTTAGGATTAGAAACTTAAAAGTAGACAAATAGGGATAAATATGTGAATGTAGAAAAATTTTAATGCGCAATTTCACTAAAACAGCCTGAACTCGTGCCACTATTGGATTCAATCAGCGATACGCAAATGTATATTTCTTTCCTTCCCATTAAAAAGAGGATATTTTTAATGAATTTTTTCGTTATGTTTAACAAACATTAGGCCTTTGGTTTCCAATATTTTGTTACGAGTTTTAGTACGTTTTAATGTCACAGATAACCATAAACCTTAGTGCTAAAGAAAAACGATTAAAATGTACATCCATATAAACAGCTATAAAAGAGATATTATGAATTTTATTGCACGACAGTGTACGCAATTGTACACGAAACTACAAAGAAATGGGACAATTCATACACTTAAAGGTTATATAAATATATCGAACCAACTCGGAGTAATTAATGGAGCAAAAAATGAATAAACAAACGTCTTATAATTACAACTTTATTGTCATATTAACACATAAAACATAACATACACAACCTCTCCATATAATTCAGCGATAACATTAATTAATACAATGATTGGCAATAAACATTTTTAAAATTAATACAGCATGAATAAGAGTATATCAAAATTTCGACGGTTTTATTGAGACGGGTCACGAGTCACGACTCACGACGTAGTGACGGTTCGATCTGAGTATTTACTGACTTAAAAGTCATGTTTACTAACATTGGGAAAAAACAGATGTTGAGTAAATTTGCTGAACCCTTTTTATAAGGAATGTTTTATTAATATAAACTTTTAAACTTTCGCGCTGCATTATAAAATATCTAAAAACATGGGAAATTAACGCGATTACCTTTTATTTTCTCTTGACGTTTCGGCCGAGTTTCATCGGCCGTGGTCTCAAGTAAACTGTCGCAGCAAGCTTCACTCCGTGTCAGAGGCAGATTTTATTTCATCTACCCCCGATATTTGTAAATAATTATTAGGGTTCCTACACACAACACTCACGGTGTCCACACACTGAACCGGATGTGAAAAACGAGGTTTTCTCATTTGAATCACAGGATTCCACGCTGTTGATAAATTGTATCCGCTTTCCCGATTGAAATTTTTGTGTCTCTTGATTTCAATTGCTTCACGCACGACTCTTGGATAAAAGTGGCGATCAGTGGAAAGGACTTGTGGGCGATAAAATTCTATCCAATGATTCGTATCCGATTGGAGATGTTCCGCTATCGCTGATTTGGTAGTTTGCTGGTTTTTTACAGCTGCAATGTGTTCCTTAATCCTTTCAGCAATAGTCCGCTTCGTTTGGCCAATGTATGAGCTACCGCAACTGCAATCTATTTTGTATACCCCTGGTGTCTGCAACGGTAAGACATCCTTCGGTGTGCCCCCTATTTTGTTTATCTTAGTTCCCGGTGTGTATACGGTATGGATGGAATACTTTTTTAAAATAGATCCTATTTTGTCCGTCACTCCTTTCACATAAGGCATAGAGACGGGTTGTCTGCTCACGTCCGGATGTCTGTCCTTCTTTTTAGACCGCTTCATTCGTCGGTTAATCTGATATCCGTTCTTTATCAGTACCTCCTGAACATAATCGAGCTCTTGCTCCAGATGTTCAGGGTCACACAGATCGTACGCTCTGTTCTTCAGTGAAGTTATAACAGATTGCAGATGACTGGGATGGTGATGCGACGTGGCGTGCAGGTATCTGTCTGTGTGTGTAGGCTTCCTATAAACACAGTATGATAAAGTACCTTCTTGTCTCGCGGTTATTTTTACGTCTAAAAATATCGGGGGTAGATGAAATAAAATCTGCCTCTGACACGGAGTGAAGCTTGCTGCGACAGTTTACTTGAGACCACGGCCGATGAAACTCGGCCGAAACGTCAAGAGAAAATAAAAGGTAATCGCGTTAATTTCCCGTGTTTTTAGATGTTTTATTAATATTCAGGATCTACACTGATCTGTATATATAAGAATGAATGTTTTTATAGGTACATACATACATACATATCCTCACGCTGTAGTCAGAGAGAACGGAGCGCCTAGCGTCGCGGTCCTTACATACTTCTTTCGCTTCCTCAAATCTCATCATTTTCGCCTAGGTATGCGAGAGCTTTTGATATTTGCATCCGCTAACACTCTGGCTATTTGATCTTTATACGTCAGCCTTGGTCTTCCTTGGCTTCTTTTATTACTCACTTTCGCTCTGTATATTTTCTTCGTCAGTCTTTCATCACTCATTCTTTCTATGTGCCCGAACCATCTAAGCACAGCACTAAAGCACAGCATCGTCAGCGTCAGCTAGTTCCTGACCCGATTGTGGCGATTTGTTAATAATGTAACATTAATAGGAACCAAAACAGTTTTTTTAGAGTTTTTATCTGTCTGTCTGTCTGATATACAACATATATTATTTAAGCATCTTACAATAAGTACTGCAAAAATTTAAAGATGGTTTTCATAATTGCATCTCTAAGAGTAAGGTTGCACACTAGATATCGTGATCCGCCGTCTAGAAGTTGAGATCTAAAATGCTCCCTTTAGTTAAGTTGCATCTGCAATATGGGTTTATTGTCTAGTGTTTTTTCCGTTGGTTTTATATTTGATACCGTGGGTATACATAAGCATAGCAAAGATATCTATCTATATTTTATTATAAAACAGCAACAAAGCCATGTCTGTACATTGACGACCTTTTTAATAACGAAATATAGGACTTTTCGGCTTTTCTGATTCCAAAATAAATACTTATAGAATTGTTATATTTGTGTTTGTATGTTTATTTCTTCAAATCCAAGAAACTGTCATTGAATTTCTATACGAATCTATCTGTTTGAAGAATTGGAGTCTCACTTACTTAATAAAGTGCATATCATCACGTTCATTTTTATTACAACGGTCAAAAGTTATTTTTATTTAGTGAAAGATGCGAACTTGAGTTTTGATTAGTAAAGGATAATTATATGTAATCACGACTACATAACTAGTGGTTTCTAGGTAACCGATCCTAATACTAGTAGTACTAGACAGGTAAATACTTATCTCTATTCAATCTGTACTTTAAAATTAGTATCTTTATTAAACATAATAATATGTAACTATATATTTGTGTTCAGGAATGTTATTGTATTTCCTTCACATGCATTTGACGCGTCAAGAACACTTCAAAATTCAAAGTTCAAAATACCTATCATTTAAGTATTTGTTTTTCTGGATTTTGGTTACCAGTTTACGAATATACAATAAATTTCGCTTCAGTGGGTGTAAAATGAGAAAATAAATCTGTTGCTCCTTGCGACATACGGACGGACAGAAATGACGTAAAAATAAGGGTTTCGTTTTTGGTAATTCGACTAAGCAACCCTAAAAAGCTGTAGATATAATATAGATGCTGTTTCACAAATTATGGCGACCCAGTTACGAGGTAATTGCAAAGCCTTGACAGCGCAGGCGCCGTCATTAAACCATTTAGAGTATTTAGACCTGACATTGGTCTTTAGTACTATTTTTAATTAGAAAAAAAACTCAAACTGTATTGAGGTAGAAAATTTTAAAAGTTAAAAAAAAGAATTCCCTTTTCATAATGATACTTTTTGGAATGCGAGCTAACTACTAAACTAGAATAGTAAGTCCATGTCAGAACTACTAGAAAACTGAATTGACAAACGCAAGCTTGTTTGATTCAATATAAAAGGTCCCGCAGCGTTCACTCATTTCATAAAAAAATTTGAAGTTTGTAAGGTTCTGTGATTGTTTATGGTTCCGTTTTTTCTATTTTAAAAAAAAAACAGAAATTTACGGCCACTTACGTTTCTGTACGTCTGTAGCCGATGATTTTTACAGAACCCGCGTGATTTATAATCTTGGTATTTGGCAGTGATATCGTTATCTCACATATTTTATACTGATGATGTAAGAAACTATTGACAATGAAAGAAACAGTAAAAGTTATAAAGATTAAGATTCTTGTGATTACGATGATATGCAATTATTTATCACCATTAAAAGATAAAAATATCATACAATAACATTTTAAGACATTCATAGCAGAAATAAGAAAGGGCAAATCGTGTATTTAGACCCGACTTCACCCTGTTCCCTTCTTATCTGAAAAACTAAGGACATGCAGTTTTAAAAACTTTAAGTAATATGAAGTCTTAATTATATAAAGTTCACACAGCAAAAAATAAATCGAATCTCAGGTGTAAGAGATTTTTAAAATTGAGTTTACCATTTTATACTGCCTCTCTAATACGGGCAAATTATTTAAATTTATACCCTATTTTATCATTATAATGTTAAAAGTCAAATTAGTAGCTAATTATTCGATGTTAATTAATTAGCTGACCGAATCTGATCTGGACTTTCCTGAAGACGCAACACGTGTCGATTAACAAGTTCAAGATTTACAGCGAAAAATAGCTAATAATTATATTAATTCATCACGTGAAATGGATTTCCGCAAAGTAACACTATAAGTAGGTATATATAAGGTAGGTATGTATAAGTAAGTGGATCAATACTTTTTATTTTATTTATTTTATTAAAAAAAATTAACTAATGGATTCTTTTTATAAACAAAACATAACATAACATATCTTTACGCTATATCCCTAACGGGGTAGTCAGAGAGGTCGAAGCGCCAAGCTTCGCGGTCCTTACATACTTCTTTCGCTTCCTCAAATCTCATCATTCTCCTCACACATTTTCGCCTAGATATGCGAGAGCTTTTCACATTTTTGCCACAGTTCCGTCTTCGTCTACCACACGCTTTCGTTCTGTAGATTTTCTTCGTCACCTTTTCATTCTTTCTATGCACCGGAACCATCTAAGCATTCTTTTCTTCATTTTAAAAATAACACTGTCATGCAACCCTATCATACTATATGTAGTATGACGAGGAAAATCTACAGAGCGAAAGTGAGTGGTAGCAGAAATCTAGAAAGACCAACGCTGACTTACGAAGATCAAATAGCCACGATCTTTGCTGACGGAAATGTCGAAAGCACTCGCATACCTAGAGGAGAATGATGAAATTTGAGAAAGTGAATGAAGTATGTATGGACCGCGATGCTTGGCACTCCGTCCTCTCTGACTACCCCGTTAGGGATACAGCGTGAATATATGTGTGATGTTCAATATTTAGTATGTAAGAAATAAATATTTCAACTATTTTTCCGAGTAATTCGTCCGGAATTCAGAGACAGCAGTGGGACAAAAATAGTTGATCGATTTAGGTATATTTATTCACCTACCTACTCAGCTCCTTGTCACTTCTTCGCAAAGTTTTTTGAACATGATGTAAGGTGTATTTCAATACTCTGATTTGTCTTGACTTTACTTGCGCTATATATAAAAAAAGTAACAACAGAGAAGTGTAAATATACAAACCAAAAGTGTAGGCTGATTTAGAAAGACATAACCCGAGTATCAGTAGATGGGAACATTAAAGGCTAGAGAAAGCAAAAGAAATTTGTTAAAATTGTAATGCTCGGCTCCCCATCATCTCAGTCCATCCCGTTTAAGAAACATCGTGAAGATATCTTAATCAATTTCCTTTAACAACATAAATTCAAACGTATGGTCATAAATTTCCAACAGCAAACGTAAGTAGTCCCAAATTTCCCACAACGCACACACATCGATATACACAAACACGTGGGTAGAGCGCGGGCGAATCGTGGACCGACCCGTGAAATTGTGTCAACCGCGAGCGACGTACACAAGAGGGAACCAAGAATTTCAAGCATATTTTTTTTTAACTTTTAATAGTATTCAATTATTTCTTATAAGAAATTATGCCTATTTTTGTTTGTACGAGAAACACAATATTTGTTTACAGACACAGATTGATGAATTCTATTTGTTGAAATGTTTGTTAATTTCGATAAATTTCTTTTTATCTAATTAAAAGTAGATTTCCTATTAACCTAATTATTAAATATGAATCTGTATATGATTGTCACATTAATACCATATCTATTGTACGAATTTATCGATTTGATTAAAAGAGGTTTGCAAATTTTATATAATTTGTCATTTAAAATTAATTTTTTTTTTTTTCAAAAATATGCTGTGTTTTAGATGAACAATGTTAATTCAGAATGACTAGTTTACTCGTTATTTTCATTTTAATGCGTTTTTACAAACTTAATGACATTGTTTTACATTGAAACACAATAAATGAAAGCATAAATATAACTTCAACCGCCATAAAAAAAAACACAACAAAAAACACACATGCCTGGACTAACCTTTGACGACACTCATACTGACCTGAAAATATAATAATTGTAATGAATATCAAACATTCAATGACATTTATTCGTAATTTTATTAAAAAACGTTGTAGACAATGTTGTCTATTATTTCATAATTTACAGCACCTAATACATACTAAGTCCAATACTTTATAGGGAGTGGCTCGTCAAGACACGTGTTAATGAGCTTAAGTTCATTTACGAGCAATTTTAACAAATCTACATAATATCCAACGTTTATACTGCAAAAATATTTTGTTAGATTATGACTATATACCCACTAGATTACGTCGACAGGTGCAAATTATAACGTAAATTTCAACTTAAGAATGAAATGGAAATAGCATTGCCAAATATCGTCTTTCTAAAATATATTTAGTGGTAATCTCTATCTCTAAGTTTTAACCACACTCTATGTACATACTCTAACAAAACCATTTGTCATGATTTTTTAAATTATTAATTAAATTATTTATTTATTACCCAGTACGTTATACATAAGGTCGTTTGTCAAGGAATAATAAATGAGAAAATATTCGTATGAAAATTATAACTTCTTATTCCACTGAAGAGTTTCTTACTAGAAGTCTAGTAAGAAACTCTTCACATTAAGAACTTAGAAGAATCAAGAAACATTAAGAACTTAGAAGAATGTAATTATTAAACTATATATTTGATACGTGAACACCGATAATCATTGTACCTATTTTTGGTATTCGTTATAAAAACAGGGGAATTAAACTTGTATGTATCATTCGAAGGGAACTGTGTCATAGATGTGCGCAAAAAAAATTAAGTGTGTATGTTAATAGTAGGTGTTGGTATGTTGCTATGAAAGCAGGTAAAATAAAGTAAACACTCACACTTAATTTTTTTCTAAATAAAAAATGAGTTGTATTTCGTTACTTAAAAGATATAATTGGTCGAATTTTGACCACAGACGATACTAGTCTATATAAGTAAACACATTATGTTAAAATTTATTAATTTCTACAACAAAATATTACTGCATAACATCTTTCTCAGGAGAACATGATGGACGCAACTTGGACAATGTCTGGTCACCTCCGAAAAGATATTGTACAATGTTTTCAAATAACGATTCACACGTGAGTACAGTCAGCATATACACTACATATATAACACATATTTAATCAAAAGATAAAAGTGTTTTCATTCAAAAATTGACATGCCTCGATTCACTTAATGATTTTGAAAATGTCGAAAGCATGGTATATTTTTAAAATATATAGATTAATATATATCAATACAGATTGGCAATATAGGAAAATATGCTGTAACGTATATGTCATGCAATTCATGACATTCTTATAAAGACAATAATAAAATGAATATGTCTTAATAAACTTAAAATAAGATGACAGCGAGTAACAATGAATGGCTTGAAATTCATCCAGATATTATTACAGACTCGAAATGTTTAAAAAAATGTACACAGAAATGACAAACGTTGATTTAATTTTTATATTGTCATATATTTCATTTCATCGCTTTTAGTAAAATATGTATATTTACATATCATTGTTTCAAAACATATCGTCAACTTTGAATTATTTTAATATAAACCAAACAACGGAACTGCATTAAATTCACAATTTTTTCGATCAAAATCACAATTATTGTTATTTATTGTTATTTTTCAAATACTGTTAAAGTAATAGTGTCATGTTATTTACCATTCTCTCATCAAGACGCTGTATAATCACAATTCCACTTCTAACGATATTTAAAGTAGCATTTAAATAAGTATTTAGGCTCGTAAATAACAGCAAAGCGGAATCCGATAGCGACTATATAATTCTAATGCAAGACTATACAAATTCATAATATATGTATAAAGCACCTTTTCTAATAAACCCTATTAGACTTCTGGTGTTATTCACTGACGACGATTTTGTTGCTATTTTTATTTATTTATTTATTTATTTCAATACTTTACAATGCGATACAGTACAAATTCTTACTTATGGAGTTATGGCCCCCGCATTAGGACACGCCTGTCTCGCAGGAACTTGAATTTTTTTTTAAATAGTTACCATGTTAACGCGTGTTTTATCTTTAAATTTTTTTACTCAAAATACAAGATATATGTATAACTTTTCTGCTTACTCTACGTATTATGACAACGCAACGCACAATATGTCCGAGTACATTTATCATCATAAGCGCTGTACACTATACATTGTCCCCGGCGACACTTGGCAACAATGTGCCGACCTCAGTATTGGATTTGTAAGTGTCCACCTAAATTGTATTGTATTGTTAACTAGCTGTGCTCACGGCTTCGCTTGAACGAACGCAATTTATAATTTTTTTAGAACATGAAACATAATGCGCGGTTAAATGCAGTAATGCTCTAAATTAAATGTTGAAATTGGAAACAGGTTTGCTCGTATTTAAACGCATCTTTAATAAGTTTTAATAAAACAAACGACAGTTTAAAAATCATTAGATACATCGATCACTGTTTTAAGGATGTAAATAAATCGCAAGATTATAATCAATGGAAATATACAATCGATGGAGATATAAAATAATACATCTGCATATTTCATAATATTTATAAAATAGGAATATAAGACTTATTAAAAATAATCGACATAGGCAAAGCCCCTCTGAATAAATATAAAATATTAAGAACAAAATAATAGTTTGTCAGTGACATACTCTCTCTTGTAGTAATACTTGATTACTAAAATTGAGTAAATATCTGTGGTAAATTTTAATGTCGATTGCGATGTTTGAAAAGCGAGAGAGATAAATATCTATCAAGATGCTTGTCACATACAACATTAAAAATCTTTTACAGTTATAATATGTATCCCTGCAATATTTTTACAAAAATAACAGCAAATCAGTTTCATATAACAAATAAGATTAAGCTTTAAAATTTCTTAGAATAACATGGTTACATTTTGCACAAAAACATACTTATCTTCACGCGTCCTATCACACCATCGCGTAACTCGGAATTATGACATCGTAAAAATTTATATGTCATTTTTGCATAACGCATTCATTATCTCACTCACACCGCATAATGCAAGACAGCGATAAAAATTCGATCTGGTCGCACCGCGCGAAATTGGATGAAAATTAACAGTGGTTAACTTTAAAGTAAATACGGCAATAAGGAATTAAACCCCTGTGATTTTGAGGCATTCAGCTTCAGGCGATTTTTTAATTTCCACTCTTAATTCTTTACTATAACGGGGCAAAGTGCAATATTAAATAAACCAGTGCACATGAAATTTTGTAATTATTATGGCCTAATTTTAAAACGTCATGTCGGTTAGTTTTAGTAGGTATAATCAATACACTTCAACTATAATACGATGACATATTTTATAGACTGCACATCGAATGCTTTATTTGTAACTATTAAAAGGATATAACTCTAAAATATTCAGTGACTAAAACGTTTTATCATTTAACGAAAACATTGTTGCAATTGGATACAAGAAACGTCGTGGTCTGTATTACTCAATGGGGTCTTTAATTTGTCGATACAATATCTACGAAAGCATCTCACACTATCCGTCGTTGTTATCGTCTTAATTTCACGGAGGAGACGCGAATACTTTAATCAATGTCGGTACGGTAAATCTTCAGTTAATTACTTGCTGATCAGTGCTGATTGTCCAAATAAATTGATGTTCTCAGAATATTTTGTATCCTTTTTAGGCATTAATATACAGATACAAATGCAATCTATAAAAATTTTTTATTTAAAAAAAATTAAACCGCCTTCAAAAAAAACACTGAAAAGCATAAAATAACTATCCTTTACGAATCAAAACTCAAGTACAATTAAAATATCTTTATAAATACGATACACATACCTATATAATTAAATTTCACAGTTACTGAAGTCAGAGCCAAGCCCACCAAACTAGTAGACTTTATGTTGTTGCACATTGATTTGGCACCGACTTCAATAACTGTCAAATTTAATTATATAGGTATGTGTATCGTCTTTACAAAGTTATTTTAATTGTACTTGAGTTTTGATTAGTAAATTATAGTTATTTTATACTTTTCAGTGTTTTTCTTGAAAGCGGTTTAATTTTTTTTAATAAAAAAAATTTATTTCTCTCTTTTGAGTGGTCTTGACCTAAATCAATATCTAGGGCAGGTCTGCAATTAACTTCATTCTAATTCCGGAGGGCAACGATATACAAGAGAATCGTTAAAATAAATAAAGGTTATAAGCAGGTCGTGTTATCTAGTGTATCTTCGAAGTCCAAGCTCCAATATCGGTAAAATTTAAATGGAACTACTTCTGAAGTATTACCTACCAAACGTAAAAAGAATTTTCGAAATCGGTTCATAAATGACGCAGTTATGAGCTAACAAACATACAAAAAAAAAACAACATACAGACGAATTGAGAACCTCCTTCTTTTTTTGAAGTCGGTTAAAAATATATACCTGATTGAACGAAAAAATAGAAACAAATTACACAGTTTGTACATGTGTAAGACGCCTTAAAACGCGTCAAATCGGGAACGATGGATAGATCTGTTTATTAGTTAGTTATTTTTTTACGATTCAAACGATTTTCACGATTCAAAATGCCATAATTCATGAACTGTGATTTTTAAAATTTTTCTCTTGTAAACTTATGAACTGGCCTGTTTTCCGTTCTCGATTAACGTTGAGTTCTGAAACATTATTATGTACATGCAAACATAACGTCCCGCAACGTTCCATTTCGAATGAACTGAGCATCGAGGTGAATATAACTAAATCACCGTTAAACAAGTTTTAGCAATATTTTGACTTACAAACAACAAGGCGGAACCATAATATAGAGACGGGTTGCTATCGCTTATAGTAGCTCCTTATAATAAGCCCTATCCTTTGGCCGACTTCTATTGCCTGCGTGAGATGTTAAGCAACAAAACGAGTATTTGGAATATTTAGGTTATTTCAAATCAATTATTTTATTCACTTCTGTTTAAGTTCTAGATTAAGGCGACGCATTGGAAATTTTGACGGCAAGGATCTCAATTTATCTAAGTGATTACAAAAAGTATGAGAGTGATATTTGGTAACCTTCATTTCATTGACTTCATTTTGCCAGTTGCGTCACACTATTGCTTAACTTTTTTGACAGAAAAAAAAATCAAAGAAACTTCTTTTAAAACAGAGATTTTCATTTCACGGACTAACGGGACTGATTTCTGCCTCTAAATTTAACTAAACACACTGTTCAAAATTTCAGATGGATTTTTTGTAATCGATTCTAATATTTAATATAATCTAAAATAACTTTTTTCGTATTTTTGATAAGCTAGCGCGCGCATGTTTGCATGAGGTATATATGGGCGCAGAAGCTTTGTTTTAGGTTAATTATTGTTTATCACTGCGTCACAATACAATACATTTATTAATAACGCCTGATACTAACAAGCAGACAATTATTAGATATAACTTTATTTATTTTTTTATAAATATTATTACATAATTACTACGAGCGAAGATGAAAATATAAGTCATATATTTTAACAAATACAAATACTTTTTTAAATGAAATGTTATTTCTTGATTCTTTGATTTCCTAGAACAAAAATCAGTGACCATCCATCAACGAGAAAGAGTTTTCTGGGACACGAAGTAATATTTATCATGTACGTCGTCAGAGATAATTCGTGAACAATTTGCTTGGTTTATCAGTACGTAATTATCCGAAACTCGCGCCTTAATGAACGGTTGCAATTACACAACGGTGTGAGCAACGGCACAGAAGCGATTAAGATTTACCTTGACTTAAAATTTTTTCGCTTAAACGTTAGTTATGTTAGTTGTAAAATAGTATTTACACTGAGCTAGACAACTTAGGTGAACAATAACAGAAAAAATGTTGCACTCATAGAGGCCGCCCAGATATGAGAGTTGCAAATATTTTATGTGAAATAACGTAATCTTTAGAGAGACGGGGATGAGGTTTATCATGATGTTAAGGTGTTTGGGAGGGGAGATAATATGAATTACATCTTTTATAACTTGATCCTCTTAGTAATACTAGATTCGGCCAAGTGAATCCTACCACCAAACACACACACTGTATTCAACGTTAGTAAAAGTTAGACAAGTTTTGCCTTTCTAGAAACGTGGTGAGTGCTCGAGGGGCTCCAGGACGTTCCATAGATCCCGAAGCCACTCGAGATACGGTGACAACCGCGAGTGCTTTAGTGGGCAAAAGATCAGCATAACTCGGTTGCCTCTAGCGAACTGGGTAGCTTTCGAAGATTTTTTTTTATGGCAGAGGGGACAAACGAGCAAGTAAGTCACCTGATGAAAATGGATCACTGCCGCCTGTGGACACCCGCAACGTCCAGGGAATCATGGGTTCGTTGCCGGCTGTTAAGGAAAGAGTAAGCTCGTTTCTTGAAGGTCTCTAAGTCATAACGGTCCGGGAAAGCCGCCGCTGTAAGCCGCTGAAGATGCTTCCCGCATCACAAAAAAAGACTAAATACAAGTTTAACGTTTAATGAATCTCGTTCATGCCTTGTACCATTCATAAAAATATTACACTTCCGCGCATCTTCGCAGGAGAGTAATGTGTACGCTGTACGCGTCCGCCGCCATGTCATTAAAATCGTGAATTATGGTGTTGACACTTATAGTGTTGTCGAATTATATGAAGAGATAATTAGCCGTGAAATTTAATTTCCATGAAACATTAAATCGCTGGAAAGTACGTGAATTCTACCTGTTTTTAATTAAGATAGCAAAATCAATTGAAGGCTTATGAAGAATGCTTAAGCGCGTTCGAAATGGGTCACAATTAAAGCGAGCGATAAGCTCTCGGTATAATAGTATTAACCACCAGTGATAGTGCTCCGTAGAAGAAATAAAATTAAAAACGGAAAATTTGTGAAAATGTAAGCTCGCGTTCTCGATCTCTATCTCTTTTATGAATGAAAAGACGAACTAATAAAGTCTATCTCGACAGACGTTTAAGTTTAATTCGTGTGTTTTCGAATGTTTTAGGGATTTAAGGATTTGAATACTCCTTTTATAAAACTAGCACTGTTAGTAGTCTAATAAAAACGTTAACAACACAATTTAGTAGTAATTCGATGGCAGTAGACATCTATACTATACATATTATCATAATCTATACTACATATTATAAAGAGGTAAACTTTGTTTGTATGTAATGGATAAACTCAAAAACTACTTAACTGATTTCAAAAATTCATTCGCCTATATAAAGCTACATTATCAGTGAGTAAGATGGGCTGTATTTTATTTTTAAAAACATTTCTACCCGTGCGAAGCCGGAGCGGGTCGCTAGTTTTTATAACTTTGAATAGTTTTCAATTATGTGATGAATTACTAAAATCTTTAGCTATTTTCCGCTCAAACTCCAAAAATATAGATATCACTGACTAGCGAATTTATCACTCTCACAGGTCTGCTGGAAGATATTTGTTTTAGTTGGTGTTACTTTGCGGAAATCCAACTCGGTCAGCTTACCAGCACCAAATAGCTGCTGACCGAATAAGCTGACCGTGTCCGATCTCTGGTATGTCCTGAGGATGTTTTGTTGAGTGGCGAAACACGTGTCGATTGGTGGTTTTTGGAGTTTGAGCGGAAAATAGAAGTGTAATATTTCACTTAAAATTTTAGATTTTAGTAATTCTTCACATGAATTGGATTTCCTCAAAGTAACACCTGAGTCTATACAATATATTTTCAATTCTTTCTTACAAGAAATTATTTATTTATTTATTGATATTTATTGCACACGAAACATTACAAAAGAAAGATGCATCAAAAAGGATGAGCAAAAGGCACAGCTTATTTATAAAAGAAATGTCTTCCAGCAGACCTGCGAGAGTGATAAATTCGCTAGTCAGTGATATCTATATTTTCAATACGGAGATCTAGTTTACCATTTTAAAAAAACAAAATTTTTGATAATATTTGTAGTAATCATTCAGTCATTGCTCAGTTATTAGTTGCACACACATATTTGTCGGTTGAGGCAATCCCTACGATATTCTTATGGTGGCGTTTGTATTAGTCTTTCTAGTATTATTTCCATCCCTGAACACTAAGCTTAGCACTACATTTTTAATCCGTCTACGATTCAACTAAATTCGGCAGCCTCGTAACATTAATCAATAATTAAATTTCTCGATTTGAAAAAAATCGATTTCAATAAAGATCGAATTCATTTTGACAATAAATCAAAAACAAAATAGTTATAAATAGATACACGTAGTACTCATAATGTATCAAGCAGTTAATCTCAGTGTATGTGCATTTTACCTCTACCTACATTAAAATCTATGTCTAATTGAGACAACTACATTTTATCTACATTTTAAGTTATGTTATGTTGACTGTCTTGTGCTCGGGTAGCAGAATCCTTGGCATCTAATAGTACTAAATTGAGTTGCATCAACAGGAGACAGAGCTTAACAATGAGCAGAAGAGAAATTTCGCACGTAATGACTTAACAACGCGACGATCTTCACGCTTATACGTGGGCGGGGTGACCAGGGGCTTTCGACACTAGTGATTTCACCTCAATCGTCGTAATCGATTGTAATTTTCGATGTCTCACGTTCGTAGTGGATGTGATCGCCTCTTAACGACGTCGTCAAAGGCAGATTGACAGGAGGCAAGTAATCTGTATTTTGTTGGCGTTACGACCAAACCAAGATTATAGTTATAAAGGCGTTAATGAAACTCAACACAGATAATATTCGTTATTATCAAGTGAATTACTCCGACGATAAGCAATTTTTTATATACGCCGATACGAAATTATTCTTAAGAATCACAGTAACTGTTCATAATGGTTATTTCATCAATATTTTGCAGAGAAATCAAGATTGTAGATGCTTCTGTTTGAGTTAATGAATATCATATCTACTGCTTATATAATAATAATACTGCAGACAATTACACAAATTGTGCGACTCCAACCAAACTATGCATTGAGCTGGTACTATGGACACCAAACAGTGAACTTTTTTGCCTGCCAATAACACCTAGACTCCAAACCAATTTACAAAAGTTTGTTTCTTAAGTTGACCTGACCGGGGGGTTATCACGTAAGGAACGATAACTGCGCCGCAGTCACGCGACAATTGTCTTAAATCGGTAATTACGGTGCCATGCAGTAAAATGACTTCTCGTGGCATAAATAGGGTCGCTAACAGTAGTTTTTAGTTCACTGATTAATCAACAGAGGCAACAACAGCGATTCCCTACATTATGGTATATCGTGTTCGATATAATAACATATCGCAATCGATCGCGTAAGATTCAGCTATCGCTTACTGGCTGCAGTTACGTAATAAAGTAGCGGGAATCGAATCCGAGACATCGGCTTGGAAGGCAGACGCTCTATCACCAACGGGAGAGCTCTACCACCAACCTAAATTTTACAACATACCTTTATTTTAATAATATTATTAACTAAAAAACCAACTATTTTCGTACTTCGTAAGCATTTGAATACTCTATACTATTTTATATACCTACTACTTTCATATAAGGGTATACAATACGTCATTCATTTCAATCCTTAAAAATCATTTATGGTTATGATGGTAGACAATTGAACTGAAGTAACTCAGCAGGAGGCAAATGATGAAAACTTTCACATTAAACCTTATTAGGTGAAATCTCCTAATCTATTAGGTAAATGTTTTTAGGATACCGTAGACGTAATAGGAAAAACGGAGCCCTTATAGTTCATCATGTTTTTCGGTACGTCTGTAGCAAATATATTCTGTCATCTTTACACCTATTGGGCTATTTGGTACAGAGATTTAAATTGGTAACCAAAATCTTGTAAAGAGTCAGGCGTTACTTCGCTGTCGCCGGGGCCGTGGTAGAGTGCGAAAGCGTACCTGAAACCCCGGCACTATGGCATCTCGAGGAACACCATCATGTTTTAGTGGGTAGATTTAACTTTCGAGAAGTTCCACATACACTCCCCGCCGCCTCAGAGTGGAATGAGGATACATAAAGCCTCAGACCGAGAATCAAAATGGCCAGAGCATTTGCTTTAAGAGCATGTCCGTTTTTTGTTGACGAACTTTCTAGACTTTTACTAATGTGCGTGGCTAGAGAAAAGACACTACAACCATACACAGCTGAATATGACATATTTTTATTTTTCGAATGCTGTAGCCAAAACATTTAAGATTTATGATTATTTCGCAAGTAATTATTTCAGTAATAATAATAATAAATAATACTCCAGACAATTACACAGATTGTGTGACCCCAAACTAAGCAATAAACTTGTACTATGGGTACCACACAACGAACTCTGGGTGAGTTCCCAGTAACACCCAGACTCCAAGCCAATTTAGAAAAGTTTGGTTTCCTAAATTGACCTGACCGGGGATCGAACCTGGGACCCTAGCTTGGAAAACAGATGTAAATGCCACTGCGCCAACGGGCCAGTCAATGTACGTGAAGATGGTCATGAGCTGACACGAATTACATCGACAGCGCGAGGTTGCCATACTTACTAACTAACTGTTTTACTCGTGGTTAGGATCGATGAGATAGAAAGGGACGCGAAAATTCGTTTGAAACATGGTAATAATAGCGGCAACTTATAATGGCTCCGTCCATACGTTTCTTGGTCCGAGTACAAAGCATTTCCTACCTTAACAAAAAAAGGTGTAACTTTGCTAAAATCTATTCCAAGCGACGTATACGTTCTCAGCTATTTTCGCTTTTCAACGAAGCACCCTCAGAAAATTCAGAGACAAAATATTTTGGTAATAATATAATAATTGGGATATATACAATGGAGCTATAGAATTAGTAATTTTATCTACGACTCTCAATATTTAAAATTGAAGGTTTCTCTATAAATTTGCCACTTTTGATATAAATTACATCTTTAAAATTAATGGGCTTTGCTATAATAAAAATGGGAAACTTCAAAATTAACAGTTTTCACAATAAAATTTTGATTACAACTTCGAACACTGAAACTTTACTGTGGTGTAATGGTGATAATGAATGCTTAGGTGAAAATCGTGAGAACGAATGCAGGCTAAGGTTTAGATTGTTTCACATTGGGTTAAATTTTACAATTTTTTTTGTAACTTTTTTAACACGACGATTTATTTTTAACACTTTTTTAGATTAGGTTAGGTTAGGTTCTTATACCACAACGCGGGAGCCGAGCGAGCGAAACGAGCGTGTCGCGGCAGCGTCGGGGAAGCGCTAGATCGGAATCCGCCTTATACATGGAGCAGTATTGAAACAGGAGTCCGCATTGTAAAAATCTCTATATCCTTCCATCTCTTTTCATTTTTTGCTGTTGGTATATGTATACATATATAGCGATCTTATATATACTAGTAGGTGTATTTCAGAGTTATTTCCAGGAGTCAGGAAGAGAGTTGCGCAATTGCATCAACTCCATCAAGGAATATAATACTCCGCTAACTCCATTCACTGCGCCGGATGTGCTGACATTGTCAGAATGACAGCTTGTCAAGTTTATTTATTTAGTTTATAGAAAATGTTATTTTACATAGCACAATCTATTATTTTAAATCATTGCGTATTTTTTTTTTTGACAATAATTATTTTATAGCAACTTAAAATGTATTAAAACTAATATCGATTTAATGAAGAAGTAACATGTTGACATTTGTAATTTTTTATTAGCAATTCATAGAATTTTTGTCTATATGTTCACTAATTTTAAAGTGCCATTCAATGCATCCCACAAAATTTTTTATAATAACTGATAAAGTCTATTATGTTACTATTGTATTGTATTATTCGGCAAGATACTACATTACAATACAATAATAATCTCTATTGTACAATACAATATTCTTTACCTCAATAAAAATCTTAATAAAATGGAATGAGACAAAAAAAAATTTATTAAAAAAAATTAAATCGCCTTCAAAAATAAAAACACTGAAATGTACAAAATAACTATCCTTTACTAAGTAAAACTCAAGTACAATTAAAATAACTTTTTAAATACGATACACATACCTATACCTATATAATTAAATTTGACAGTTACTGAAGTCTGTGCCAAGCCTACCAAACTAATAGACTTTCTGTTGCTGCACATTGATTTGCCACCGACTTCAATAACTGTCAAATTTAATTATATAGGTATGTGTATCGTAGTTATAAAGTTATTTTAATTGTACTTGAGTTTTGATAAGTAAAGCATAGTTATTTTATACTTTCAGTGTTTTTATTTTTGAAGGTGGTTTAATGTTTTTTATAATTTTTTTTATTTCTCTCTTATCTTGACCTAAATAAACATCTAGAGTAGGCCTGCAATTAACTTCTTTCTAATTCTGGAGCACAACTACATACAAGAGAATCATCAATTTAAATAAAGGTTATAACCAAGCCTCGTTATTTGGTGTATCTTCAAAGTGCAAGCTCCAATTACGGTGAAATTTAAATGGGACCACCTCTGAAGTATTACCTACCATACAAAAAAAGAATTTTCAAAATCGGTTCATAAATGACGGAGTTATGAGGTAACAAACACAAAAAAAAACAACAACATAGTCGAATTGAGAACCTCCTCCATTTTTTGAAGTCGGTTAAAAACACTATGAGAACAGTACAATTTATAAAAAAGAATAATTATCGAATAAAGGTAAAATCAATAGCTCAAACTTAAACTTAAGTAATGTTACAGTCGCATACAACATAAATATTCACGTTGTTCAAACGCTAAGCTAATTGCTGCAGTTATACATTTTGACAGATTATAATTATAGCTGTTTAAAAAGCTATCGTGAATAACGATAGAAGAGACCTTATTTAGAAGAGGAATAATAAACAGAAGTCCAAAATGAAGACTGAATAGTTACATGAGAAATTACTACAAATTCGTTAACGAGAGTTTACCAAATAGATCTGGAACGACTACTGAACAAGACGCCTGTTATTAATAACATCAATATAGCTATTTATTAAGTGCCAATCAATTAGACTTGCAAAAGATTTGTGGGCGAGAACCGGTGTCGACGCTGTACCTCATAATAATAAATAGTTAAGTAATTAACCAACTAGGAGCATTAAATAAAGAACTTATTTCGGACGCTTCCGATGTGGGTAGCATGAATAATTTAAAATTGCCATTTTTTCCGCTGGCAACCCACGGCCCGATTAGTCAGTATTTCGACATTCCCCGCCCACGCCTGGTCGGTTATTAACATAAAATGCTACAATTCATTGCGCAATAAAAGCGAAATGCGATTTTATCTAGCTGCTAAATTGCGGCGTAAAATTCAGCAACGTGTTTTTCAACGGGAGCCAATATTTGGCACGCGTCTCTCCTACTTGTACAAGTCGAAACTCACTTGTAGACATGAATCCTGTCCATTTACATAATCCACATACCTTCGCCAATATTTGCTTGAAAGTTGGTACTTCTAACAAGGGCTGTAGTTTGCTGCGAGTTCGAGGCATCATTTTATCGTTTTGAATATCGATGCATACATTTGCACACCCCCACGTTAAGTTTTACGACTCACTTGTAAATATTTCAACGGTGATTATGACTGTATTAAAATTTAAAACATTTTTGTTTGCAGGTAAAACAGACACAGGACCAATCAAATTCAGAAATAAATGATAATAAGTTAGTCTGAGTTTAATTTTCCCAAATCCTTTTAGAATTCCAGTTTACAGCCGGCTAACGGTTCAACGGAGTTATTTCTTCGCCTGATACCAAAAATGATATGAAACAAGCTCATTTTGGCTGCCACAAGCAATGTCCTGTACACCCTCACAGATAATGTTAAGATGAAACAAAGCTCCAACAATTTCGCGTACCGACAAAGCAGGATCGCAAATCTCATTTGCAGACAACAAACAGATAACTATCTCATTCTTTCAACAATGGCCAGTACGGTCATAAACAGAGCCTAATTAGTAATATTCCGAGTGCATTGTGGGTAGCTATCTCTGCAAACGGACAATAAGATGGAAGCGCATTTATCTAGGGCGATACGACCGGAATGGCGGCGGAGAGCGACAATTATCAGCCAATGACGTCTGCGTGGTGCGTTTTTGTTTCACTGGCGTACACGTCCCCGCTACAGATTACTAAAACTTCAGCGTGAACTTTGTTGTCCACTGGTCTTTTGATGTAAACTCTCTAAATAGCGCTCCATGCTGGAAGAGCAGTCGAACCGGTACTACAGTGTTGTTTGGTCGTATTCTCGTGCGTTCGAGTCGAGATACCATCGTGGTGGGAATACGTAATGGCTGGTAGTGCTCACCCGTGTAGCTCCCGTTTATTGTTCCCGCTCTTGCCCGACGCTGCACGTAAATTGAATAACTAGGAGTACGTACATAGAAAGCGCTGAGTTATGTTTCGCAAAGTTTCCTCGACTAAATTGAATTTTAAATCATAATTTAATTTATACGAACGTAAATTGTGATATGTTATTTCTTCCTGTACTCCATTTTTATTATCTTAATACTACTTTCGTCTGTATTTTATAACAATCATTTCAAAGATCTCGTGAAATTGTAAGTACTGGAAAATAAACATAATACAACCTTTCTAAGAAAAATAGATTCATTCCTAAAACATTTACAGTAGAATCGAATAAGCACACAATCTACTAAAGAATAGAAAAGCACATTCGAGTATCTTTTGCTCAGATAACAGATCCAGTCGGCGTTCAGTGCGTAAAGAATAGGGTTAGCACTATTTAAAAAAGCACTTTAAAGTGTGTGTTTATTTGCGTGATACTATATGTCAATAATATGTTTTCAAGCTATAATGAGTAAAAAAATAACAGATATTTTACTATGAAAACTTTATTACTATGTATTTGGTAACACGTGGCGCTTCGCCGTAAGTAAAAGCGAGACAGTGCAATTGTTTCGTCGTTCCGAATGCATACATCCAATTTAATATGCGCAAATGGACTTGTCCACGAAGTTTTATTTTTGCGTATTTATGCAATCTAATAATAATTTTCTTTATTACTTATCATATGAGTATTAGATACATACATATCTTCACGATCCGCAACGAGGTAGAGGACGGAGTGCCGAACGTCGCGGTCTTTACATACTTCTTTCGTTTCCTCAAATCTCATTATAAGTATTATGTATGGGTATTACATAAGCGTAAAATAATTCAATTGTTTTTGTAAGTACAAAATTAAGTGAAATAAGAGTCGTTGTTTACATAAGCGTGAAAGTGCATGTGAGCTAGGTGTGGTTCCCAAACCTCAGTTGAGTGGAGCTTTGAAACCTTCAATCTAATACTACACAAATATCGTTGTAACTAACCGGGTCTATGTCTTGTTAATATTTACTTTAAGGCTATCTTACTATGTGTCTAATATACTATGATGAGTATGCCTGTGACCATGATTGGTGCATTACAGTCAAGATGTCGGTATAAAAATTTTAAGAAAAAAATTAAACCGTCTTGAAAAAAAACACTGAAAAGTACAAAATAAATACCTATATAATTGAATTTCAGAGTTACTGAAGTCGGTGCCAAGCCTACCAAACTAATAAAGTTTCTGTTGTTGCACATTTATTTGGCACCGACTTCAATAACTGTAGAGTTCTATTGTATATTTTTATTGTACTTGAGTTTTGATTAGTAAAGCATTTTGTACTTTCGGTGTTTTTTTTGAGGTCGGTTTAACTTTATTTTTTTAATTCTTTTATTTCTCCCTTTTGTGTGACCTTGGCCTAAATATCTATGACGGGTCAACAACTAATTCCTTTCTAATTCTGGAGCGCAACGATATACAAGAGAATCATCAATATAAATAAAGGTTTATAACCACTTCGCGTTATTTGGTGTTTTTGGTGTCCAAGCTCCGATACCGGTAAAATTTGAATGGAAGTACGCCCTAAACGCTGTCGAAACCTCGGAAGTATGCCCTTTCAAAAAAAAATAATTTTCGAAGTCGGTCCACAATTGACGAAGTTATCGGTGAACATACATAAAAAAAAATACATACAGACGAACGTAGAATCTCCTCCTTTTTTGAAGTCGGTTAAAAAGAGGTTGCCTTAGCTTTAAAGTATTAAGTCTTTAACCTTAAAGTAAATATTATCACGATACCGACCCAGTTGATTATAAAGTACAATACATATATATATCCTCACGTTGTATCCCTAACGGAGTATTCAGAGAGGATGAAGTGCTAAGAGATCCTTACATACTTCTTTCACTTTCTCAAATCTCATAACTCTCTTCGCTCACTTTCGCAGAAGTGTGCGAGTACTTTTGATATATCCGTCAGTTAAAACTCTATACTTCATAAGCATTGGTCTTCCTTGGTTTCTGCTACCACTCAATTTCACTGTGTAGACTTTCTTCGGCAATTGTGCATCACTCATTGTATGTGCCAGAATCATCTGAACATTTCTTTCTGCATTTTACAACACTGTCATCAGGCTACATTTTATAATTTTAAAACATTTAAAAATTATTTTATTACACGAGGCAGCCCTTACACAATATAAAACGAGAGAGAGCCTTATTCTGCAATCTACATACGCAGTTCTTTGTTTTAATAACGATGTCGTTTGTTACTTATGATTCAATTTCACGTCACTAAAGTCTCTAGAGCAAGCAGACTTTGTGCACACCCTCATACATATTTATAAGCTGTGAGTGCTGGCTTAGATCTTGCTTAGTTTATACTATCTTTGTCTCTTTTTGACAACACGTAGACAAATAAGGACAATATGATTTACAGATTCTACAAACACGACCTCGGTGGAACGATGGTTTAGGTGTTACATCCAAGCGCGGAAGGTTCCGAGTTTAATTCCCAATTGAGTCATTTTAAGAAACGATTTTTTTCTAGATTGTCTCGGGTCTAGGTTTACTGAGGTACGCCCCTAAAAGTCGTTGTCAGGTTCTCATAGTACAGGGAATGTAGGCATTCCCTGTACTATGAGAACCAGTTTGAGACCAGATGATTGGTGTATTAAAAAAATACGAACAGGAATACATACATGGACCTTAGGTTATAACTTTTGGCGTCTGCAATGATGGATGAAATGGAGAGTGGTAGGTCACTGACATTTTTGGATGTAATGCTAACCGCGAAACAAGATGGAATGTTAGCACACTGTGTATATCGGAAGCCTACACACACGGACAGCTACCTGCACGCTACGTCTTACCACCATCCCAGTCACCTGCAATCCGTTATGGCATCATTGAAGAACAGAGCGTATGATATATGTGACTAGGAACATCTGGAGCAGGAGCTCGATTATGTTCAGGAGGTACTGGCGAAGAACGGATATGGGGTGAATCGACGACTACGAAGGGCTAAAGAGAGGTACAGACATCCGGAGTTGAGCAGACAACCAGGCTACATACCATATGTGAAAGGTGTTACTGATAAAATTGGATCAGTTTTAAAAAAGTACTCTATCCGCACCATATACACCCCTGGAACAAAGGTGAACAACATAGTGGGCACACCAAAGGATGTTTTGCCGTTGCAGACGCCAGGATTCTATAAAATAGATTGTAGCTGCGGTAGTTCATACGTTGGCCAAACGAAGCGCACTATCGCTGAAACGGTTAAAGAACATATTGCAGCGGCGAAAAACCGGCAAACAACCAAATCGGCGATAGCGGAACATCTGCTCCAATCAGATACCAATCACTGGATTGAGTTTCATCGCCCACAAGTCCTTTCTACTGATCGCCACTTATATCCAAGAGTAGTGCGTGAAGCGATTGAAATCAAGAGACATAGAAATTTTAATCGGGAAGACGGGTACAATTTATCGATGATGTGGAATCTTGTGATTCAAGGAACAAAACCTCGTGTTTCGCATTCGGTTAAACGCGTGGACACTGTGGGTGTTGTGTGTAGGTATCCCGAAAACTATTTACAAATATCGGGGGTAGATGACAAAACATCTACCTCAGACACGGAGTGAAACTTGCTGCGACAGTTTGCTTGAGACCACGGCTGATGCAACTCGGTCGAAACGTCAAGCCAGTATAAAAAGGTAATCGCGTTAAATTTCCCGTTTTAGATATCCAATAACTTCTATTTGCTCTATAAATTGAAAGTAGTTTTTTCACGAATGTATTCAAAATTTTTAATTACATAAATAAACCTAATACAAAGTACAAAATAAATAAATAAAATAAAAGTAATACAAAGTACAAAAAATATAATTTTATACCTGATATAAGAGCAAACTAAGGTGAGATTTTGTTGCGCTTTGTTTGTAAAAGTTTTACTTTGTTTTTTTTTGTTAGTTATTTGTTTTCGTTGTTCGTTTTTCTTTTAGTCAAAATGGGTAAAGTGAAAGTTATATGTAAAGTATGCAGAATAGTAAATTAAAATCATTTATTTATTGCAGCAACTATTTTTGTAACCTGTCTTTTTCGTCAACCCTACTAAATTAAATTAATACTTAAGTTAACGAATTGGAAATTTTGACGACAGGGATCTCAATTTTTCTAAGTGAGAACAAAACGTATGTAAGTGATATTTGGTAACCTGATTCTTCATTTCATTGACTTAATTTTGCCAGTTGTATCACATAGTATACTTTTTTAACAGAAAAAAAAATATCAGAGACCTCTTTTTTTAAAACAGATTTTTACATTTTACGAACTAACAGGACCAATTAAGGATTTGTCATCTCGCTTGCACCAACGATTAAATGGACGGTGCAAGCGAGATGTCAAATCCTTAAATCGAGTTTAAAATCGAGTGAAAGCCCACTTAGCTCTATGTTGATTACTCTAAACCCACACTTAAAAATGCCAGTTTGATTTTTAAAATTAAATATACATAGTTGTCAATGTAAACGAAAATAAATGCTTTTTCGCATACTTACAACCTTAATACATAGGCTACTGGGGCTTACGACCATCTCTTAGGGTGGTTTGCACTATTTAAACTCGATTTAAGGATTTGACATCTCGCTTGCACCAACCATTTAATAGTTGGTGCAAGCGAGATGTCTAATCCTTAAATCAAGTTTAAATCGTTAGTGCAAACCACCCTTAGCATTATTATTTTAATATTATATGACTTGACTTACGGGGTAGTTAAGGGAGGTTGGACGGTTAAACATCGCGGTTCTTACGTATTTCTTTCGCCTACTGATGATTATGTCGAATGATAAAACTAATCACTAACTTAGTATCAGAATTTCGAGCTTTTTAAATCAAGTAACATTAAAATAATAATGCCACAAGAAATGGTAGTAAGGCCCTAATGCGCGCGTTTATAGCGGGTACGTATCGGTCATATAAGGGTTGACGGGGGCCCAAACGCTCATTATTAATACAATATTATTTATCACTGTCTTAACTAATCTACTATTTATAAAAATATAATTTATAAACTAAAGTAAATGAATTTTATTTGTAATTCAAACCGCTTACGTCTTTAACAAAAACTCGCAATTGAGACGAAATATCTGTAATGTCCTGAACTCATTGCTGGAGTCAGAGGCCTATTCCCGTGCCTTTATACTTTTTCTTGCTTATGATTTCCAACTGCAGAAATGAGTTCAAGAAATTGTTCCTAAGAATTAGTTCATAAATTCTTTTTAAAAACGTAATCGAATTTTATAGTTGTACAATTTTTATATGAGATATATTTAAAGGCAATTCAAAATTGGTAAAAACATCGACAAAATTTCTATTTATCACTATTAAAAAATATAACGCCATACAATTGAATGTTACTAATTCATTAAAAACATTATCTTTAAAAAAACTTATAGACGCCATAAAATAATCATGTCCGATAAAAAAATGGGAATAATTTAAAATAGACTGTGCTATAAAATTCATAAAACTCTCAAAATTAATTTATCAACTTGTCAAACTGTCAAGGTGTCATCTGCCATAACTAAGGTTTACAAGTATCTGCGCGACTGTTCGTACTTGCTGCCGCTGATAGAATTCGTTGTGATAGAAGACTTTCGAATAGTTTAAAACCTAATCCAGCCGCCAGAACTAGTTTCTGGGTAAGATATGTGTTATAATAATAACAAGTATATGAGATTTGAGGAAGCGAAAGGAGTATGTAAGGACCGCGACGCTTGGTGCTCCGTCCTCTCTGACTACCCCGTTAGGGATACGGCGTGAAGATACGTATGTATGTATATGTGTTATTCACTCATGTCTTCACGCTGTATCCCTAACGGGGTAGTCAGAGAAGTCGGCGCGCCAAGCGTCGTGGTCCTTGTGACCTTACATAGTTCTTTCGCTTCCTCAAATCTCATAATTCTCCTCACACATGTGTGTTATATATTTCAGAAATGGTTTTCTCAAGCTCTTGGCCCATCATGATAGGGTTTGATAACGGTTATGATTTTTTTAGTCCTTGGTTTATGTTGTACTACAGACGTCATATGGATTTAAAAAAAAATAACCTAGCTTATACCAATGCGTAATTGAGGCAAATTCAGTTTTATCTCATACGTTAAGTGGTTTCGGCTGTATGACAGAACATATGATCATACATATACACAAGCATACATACATATTTCTCTTAGGTTCGGTTCCTTTCGATTCGGTGCTGGTTACTATAGCTGAACGAGTCTGATCTTCAGAATATCCTGAGGATGCTTCATTAAGAGGCGAAACACGTGTCGAATAGTAAGTTATAGATTTTAGGCGGAAGACATTATGTAGCTAATAATTATAAGAATTCATGACATACATAGATACTACTAAAATAATACTCCTTTGTTTCACCGCGATCGGATAATTCCGAAAATTATTTTAGTATAAAACGGGAAATAAAGGAAATGCCTACAATAAGTTTAACACAGCCTTACATAAACGGCTAATAGGAAAAACATTTTACACACTACAGGAATTTGTGAATTACAAATGGTGACTTATCTATTACTTATTATTGTTTGGTTTTTTTGTATTATTATTGTTTGATTTTTTTGGCTGTATAATTTTATTTCTGGCAATTTTTAATTGCCATAATTGAATAATATGATTGATGTAATTGAATTTAATGTTTTTAACTTCATGAAATAAATAAATACCTAATGAATGGTAGTTAGAAGTTGTGTATTTGCATGCTAATATTTATGTATTGGCTGAATAAGCGGTCCCTATGACTTCTAATCCTAAATACCATCTATATATTATGTACCCTATTCAAAAGCAAAGAATTTATTTTATTTTATTTTAATATTTATTGCACACACATAATACACAAACAGAAAGTTACATGTAGAGAAGATAAGCAAATGGTACAGCTTATTTCTATTAGAAATTTCTTTCAGCAGACCCACGAGAGTGACAGTTTCGTTTAAAAAAGATAGACACTGTGTGTACATAATATTATGCTTACTATAATTAAATATATAACACATGAACATGTACGTTCATATATGTATATACTTATAAATAAATATTAATACATAAGCACGCATATTATAATATAATGTACTTAATCTATATTCTTATATTCTATATAATTATATTGAAATAACTGATTTAATATTATGTTATTATTTACCAAAAAGGTCATTGAACAGTGGCCCCAAAAAATCGTATTCCGATTGAAAAATATGGCTCAGGGCTGTCGCTATCGTGCGGGTACCATTCAATCATCCCTCAATAAATATTTCGCCTCATGTTTTCATAATAAAACGCATTTCAGTTATAATGTAACATTATGACATGTTGACGGCAGTAAAAACTGTTAAACGATCGCTATTGAGTACTGGTACCGCGGAGTGATCATCCATCTTCCACTTGTTGCAGGGCATGAGCATATAAATGTGCCTTTCAAGATATTGTTTCACTTAGTAAAGCAATAGCGTTCTTTGTATATGAATAATTTAGTTAACAAACTCATGGCAGTTCGACGCAGAGCAACAAGAAGCATCGCATTTTATTTTCAGTTTTTCGGTACAAATAGTAGATACTATTGTCTATCTCTACTCTTTCGTAGTAGTTAGAGTAGTTACTTTAGCAGTGCGTTCTATCGAAATTCTAAACTATGCCCTATTTTTCGCTCAAAGTCACTGTTTACGTTTTATAAGAAAAAGATCCTTTGAAGATGTGTGAGGAGAATGATGAAATTTGAGGAAGCGAAAGAAGTGTGTAAGGACCGCGACTCCTGGCGCTCCGTCCTCTCTGACTACCCCGTTGGGGATACAGCGTGAGGATATGTTATGTTATGTTAAATCCTTTGAAACAAGGTTTACATTAACAAATTATTTTTAATTCGATGAAGCTTTATAAGCTATAACTTTGAAATAAGTTACTAATTAACCTACAGAAAATTCATATTATTATTCATTTTATAATTTTTTGTTAACTCCTTTTGGAGTTCCGTAGTCAAATCGGCAATAACAGAACTAGAAGCTCATATTCACTCGGCGTATCAGTCGATTTATTTTAGCATCTTTAAGCATTTTTAAATTGAAATTTGACACAGCAATGTAAATCGGTATCCCAAAATCAGAAATGATATACAAAAAATTAAATAACGGATATTCTTAACCCCGTATTTTTGAACTTAACTTTTATTTAACAATCTATCTCAGATTTGAAATATGCTTTTTGTTTGTTCTAGTATATCGACTTGAATGGAAATGTAGAATATATAGAGATAATGAAAAGTGTGGTTTCGCTAGTTCGTGTAATTCTCGATTGTCCAATTTTTAAAACCTGACATTGGAAAATACCATCGGTCATAATCATAAATAAATTGTCGTTAAGTGTTACTTTGTTCAATGTACTTGATTTAATCACAAATATTTATAATAGCTAGCAAATTTGTCCAAAAGTATCGCGAAACCTTAAGTTAATGCATGTTCGACAAGTTCTTATCCAAATTTTTTCTTTGCCCGCAATTACTGAATAAAAAGCAACTGTATGTTTATATCTATACAATTCGTCTTTGGCTGGTTATTTGTTGATCTCAACAGTAAATAGACTTACATCTGGAGGATTTTACGACAAAATTTGATAATGTTCGGATTTATCTTCAACCACTTTAATAAAAGGGATTTATATTTTTTCTGTTTATTTTAAAACTAATCTTAATCTTTGCTGGATTTATTCTCAATTATTAGTTTTTTGTTTAACTTCATAAAAAAATTAATCATCCTTGTATTAAACTGTTTTAAGCACATTGCGCCCGGAGGAGTATGAGATTTGGCATAGTTAAAGTTTATTATACGGAAGAGTGCACAAAGCAAAAATTGATATTGTAAATGTAACATTATTGATAATATGCGTTACAAATACAAATTAAATTAAATAAACATTCACTGTTTACGTTCATACTTACATTGTCAAAAACATATGATAAATAGTTATACTGTCAATGTCAAACAAATAATATTTTATGGTCAAACAGTCGCACTACGAGGGTGAGAGAGGTGGTTTCTGCTCAAGACGTGCTTCGACATAGTACGAGAAGAACTCCGGTGCGTTGCGTTGAAGATTCCCAATTTACTGAGGATAAACATCGCAGAAGTTTCAGAGAGTTAAAGACCCATGTAATCATGTTTCAAAATCGGAGGGCTGGGTGCCTGTTAAGTTTCTCCCGCGTTAGGAAAATAAGGGTAGGTGGCCAGGATCAGTCTTTGTAGTGAAAAGTGAAAACAACAATAATCTTTAGAATATCTTTTTATTATACCTGAATACTTCTAAGTAAGCTGAAATGAGAGCCGATCATTTATGATTTATAATGTAGTAATTACTAGGTTTCAACAAGGCTTAATCCTCTAAATAAAAAAAAAGATTAATAATAATAAAAGAAAAATGAAACAGGTTATGAGACCAAATGACATAGACTACAGGTCGCCTGGTGGTGCGTAGATCATAAATGTAAACTTATAACTTATTCTCTTTGGCGAAAATGACTACTCCGTGCGACTGTATGGTCCAAGGAGGTTACATTATACGATATGATCACAAACTATTATGAGTTCTACATTGACAGTCTTTCTGACATTGGCAGTATAAACGTCAAAGTTGTCGCTTCACGTATTTATATAACTGTTTCTCTAGGCTGTTTCTAATATTTTTTTTGATAACACTAAAGCTCGTCAATAGCTACTAAAAAAAAGAAAAGTGGTTGACAAACAGAGAAGAAAAAGGTAGGTACTAAACTGTTTTGTCTTTACCTATTTATATATATTAAGTTTCACATTTTTCACTACGTGAAAACCTATCAATTTATATTAATCAGAGTAATAAATAAAAGGTATAAGTAACAATCCTATATGTTATTAGGTCTATAATCTATAGTGCTATATGTAAATTTTTCGTTTAAGTGGTACATAATACGCATACATGGATATTGTGTTCACGTATCTCTACTATTTGTAATAACAGATATTTAATATTAGAAGGAACAGGTGCCATCTGTTACATTAAACCTGTTTGTTTTTTGTTACGATAAATACGCCTCACCATTGCACTAGTTCCTTATAATCCCTATCTTTGGCCGACTTTTACGACCTACGCGGGAAGGTAAGCAGCTGCCACATTCTGCATTTTTTTATTTCCCAGACTAGCACAAAGGTACAGTAAAAATGGAAGACACAAAATAAATCTGAATAGAAATATAGACATTTATTAATAACTAAAAAATACATACATACGTTAATATTTACAAAAGCTCAAAGTTTTCTCTGATAAAATATCACTATAAAATGTTTACTTCATTATTAAGTTCATTATTATCCCGTTAGGGATATAGCGTCAAGATATGTATGTATGAACTTTCATTTATTCACTAGATTATATTAACTCGAAAATTACGCCTAAGAACATGTCGTCACAAAAACAGCAAAGAAGTACACGAGATAATAAACAAAAACAAAGCGGTATGTACGATTCCGTACATCCATCACGGATCGAAGGTTTCGATTATCGGTAATTTCGGTACCATCGAAAAAGTGGCCCCCAAATTCTTTTTATGGCCACTCGAATACTTCTATAATGAAATGACAATTACCTACGACAAGACAACGGATTCCTGGAGACGTTACGCAACTGGGAATCGGACACTGAAAAATTGGTACCACATGATCTCGAATATAAGTTATATGTTATAGAAAGGATAAGATTTGAATAGACCTGTGTACTATAACAACAACATAAAACCAATATCTTACGATGTTTAAATTATCTAATAACAGGATGACAACGGCGATAATACCACAAAGACAAAATTTGGGCATTGATTACATATTCTAAGCTTAGACTCTGTCAGTTCAGATTGAACTTGATTGATACCTGATTTTGAAATTTGAATTTCAATATTATACACAAAATAATCACCTCGAATACAATCTCCAAAAATTATAAACAGAATTCTTCACGTAAACAAAATTGTACGCACGTTCCAAACAATAAGCTAACAATATGCTAAGTAATTGAAACATTAGTTTCGTTTCGGTATACCTATCGCGTGAAAATGTGAATCTCTTTACGACAAGACACGTTGTAAAAGTACTTATAAGTAGATACTACTATAAGTAAGTATTGCTGTAAATCAATATCTCTCTATTCTGTTTTGTTCTGGTGACAATGATCAAGTGTATTCCAATCAGCCAGGTTTAAATTTCAGTAACGATAAATTTAATAACAACAAAACACTGTTGGGCCGAGAAAAAATGGAAGAAAATATCCCTTAACAAAAACCATACTCGTGAGACTAGATCAATTTATTGTCTTTTTCGTAGTTATTTTTTGCGAGAAAATGTCACCACGACCATTGGTAGGGCACTCACATTTATTGCATCGAAGACGTTCGATTGTTTTATAAAGCGCCCGCAAAAAATACTATCGATCAATCGTGCGAAAGCCAAACGATGAAGTTCGATAACGTTGAGCACGAAGAAATTTCTACTCTTCTGTTCTTGATTTAAGATATATTTCACTTTGTTTCGCCTTAAAGGGCACCGCTGCGGCCTAACTAATCAAAACCTTACTCCAATTTCGACTCTAGAGAATGGAATGAAGTTTGAATTCCAAATGATGACAAATAAATAGTAACGCGTCATATTCGTGCGTTCACAAACGTGAAAGATTCCATACGAGAGCTGTCCAAACATTTTATACTTTCAAATCTACGGTGCTTTATCTGTAGTGATGATCTGAAATCCCTTATCTCGGTCTGATCAGCTCATGGGAGGTTCTCTTAGATCTTTATTATACGCGCTTCAAACGACGACGGTTGATGGTCCAGATATTGGACTTTGAAAGCGCTGATATTTTGATGTGACGTCAAATTATGCCATTGTTTCCATGGTCACTTTATTTCCGATCGCAAACGTATGGACATATTTATTGAAGATCTTCAGTGCTGTTTCGATCCATAATGTAGATATGATTATATTCAATTTTTATCGCACTTAGTTATATAAAAATTGTTTAAAAAGTTTATTAAAGAGTAAATTTTATCACTTACATAAAAAAAAAGTTTATTACTTATGTATTACTTATGTACAGCTTATGTACAGTTTATTACTTATGTACAGCAACTTATACAGCACTTATAAATACAATTATTGTTGATTAATAATTTTCGAGTCGACATAACATTCGAAGCAATAAAAAACATAAAAATAACAGAAGAGTTTGCACGAAGAATAAAGAATGATGCTAAATCAACGCCTTCGTAAATTAACAAATCCCGAAGCAACTTAATTAACACAATAAACACTCAGTTGAAAAACGATCACATAGTGATGAACATTAAAATATCACCAAACAGAACGCGACGAATTGAGACAGGTTAGCGAAAATACTAAAACAACATTTATTACGCGATTTTTTTCGACACCCACCAACACAGCTGAGTAACAGCGACAATTTATAAGCAACAGGCGATTTTCAAGTGAATATAAAACAATAAAATTTCCAGTTTGAAAGATGAGAAGAAAGAAGTTTTTAAATTTAAAAAAAGAAAGTGGACATAAAAAGTGATTATTTTCTTTTAGAAGTTTTTATCTTGCTTTAGAACAAAGCAATCGATGGGTAAACACCTGTTTCATATCATACACTCCTTAAACACGTTAAATGATTTATTGTTAACTAAGTTAATTACTTATGACATTAAATTAATGTTAAAAGATTTACTTACGTCCACGAGAAACATCGTAGATACGTTTCGATTCAAATTGAATCCTAAACTTGTCGTACGAGAACTTTGAACATTTTTAAAAGCTTCGATGTTCAATTTCGTTTGGAGACAGAACGAGTCTCCTCTCAGAAATGAAAATGAGGAGAACAAATTAAAATTAAATATATACTTTTATTCTTTACTTTCTAATATAAGTCTAATAAATACAAACCACTGATACTCGATAACATTAATCCCTTGTTAAAAGGTAAATAAAAAATTAATAACAGATGCAATGTATTATTTAATCGTTACAAATAATTGTTACACACATACATAACGCACTTACACTTTGAAATGCAAAGTGCATACACGTTGACATCACTGCTAGTTACAGGTATGTACAGGATTACAGATGGCAGAGCGAAACAGACAGTGATAGGTTGCTAGTCCATAGTTTGTACGAGCCCTTATTATAAGAAGCTTTAGCGACCGAAAAACATAGGTTGCACGTTCAATATTTTAATTTTTCTCTCATAACAACGTGAAAGCACAAATTAAACCATTAGATGACTTTTTGTACAGAAAAATCTGTGAAAATTCAAATCGCTTTTCATACGCTTTTATTTTTAATTTGGACCTCATAATCAAACACAACTAGTGTGTCGCCTACGCCGGAACAAAGACACGGCGTCGATTTCTACTATTTTAATATGTTTATTATAATATAAATTACGTGATACATCAAATCGACTTGCCTACACTTTGTTCAAAGGTCATTTTTTACTTACTAAAGCTATTCAACATTCAAACTAATGATCTTTTGAGTTTAACAATGTTGTGTGCAAATAAATTGTTATTCTCATTTTCATTCATATATGTTAACTCAACGTCATAACTAAATTCTTGAGATATCTTTAATAATGTCGATTATTATCGAAGTACTTATCCAGGTCTAATAAAATGAACAGAAAAGTTTTAAACGCCTTTAGTCATTTTACCCAACGTTTTATCATATTTTATAACGACATATTAAGGACAGATATTTCTAGAAAAAAGATATGATTGAATTACCTTTTTAAACATTGGATGTCTTTAAATTTCTCCGTTCTTCTATGAATATTTCAGAGTGATTATAAAACACATTCTTTAAATAATTATCATTTAACTCCATACAAAAATATTCCAAATTCAAAGAAAATTTAAATATATAGGGAAAAATACATCAACCTTTCAGCTGTATATAAAATATTTCCAGAAATTATAATATAGTATTAGATATAAAAATTATATCTAATACTAGTCAATAAAACATAGCCATTTGTCGCTAAGTTTAATCGTACCATGCATACTGAACTAAATATATATTTAGTGATGTACCTAACATATACCTTTATCAATATAAAGTATCGATATGCTTGTAATTTCGACATAAGGTATTTCATTTGCAAAGAAATAGTACTCACATCGACACGATTTACAGTCCTTTTCTATTGTAATGCAATAAATTTGCTGCGGTGAAAATTTTAAGAAAAAAATAATCTGACCTCAAAAAAGCACTAAAAAGTACAAAATTAATAGATTTTCTGTTGTTGCACATTAATTTGGCATCGACTTAAATTACTATAAAATTTAATTATATAGGTATTTGTGCCGTATTTGAAGTAAAATTTGTGAGGAGAATAGAGATTTGAGGAAGCGAAAGAAGTATGTAAGAACCGTGAAGCTTGGCGCTTCGTGCTCTCTGACTTCCTCGTTAGGGATACAGCGGTTAGATATACAGTATGTATGTATGTAGGTGTAGGTATCGTATTTAAGTTTTATTATTTTCATATTTGAGTTTTGATTAGTAAATAATAGTCATTTTGTACTTTTTAGTGTTTTTTCAAGTCACTTTTTTCTTAATTATTTTTATTACTCCCTTTTGAGTGACCTGGTCTAAATAAATATCTAGGGTAAGTCTACAATTAACTTCTTTTTTAATTCTAGAGCACATTAATGTACAAGAGAATCACCAATAAAGCTTTATAAACAGTTCACGTTATTTGGTGTATCTTCGAAATCCAGGCTCCAAAACCAGTGAAATTTAAATGCGACCACGTCGAAAGTATGTTACCTTTTCAAACAAAAAAAAATTCAAATCTGTCCACAATTGACGAAGTTATAGGTGAACATATTTAAAAAAGATACAAACAGACGAACATAGAACCTCCTTTTTTTGAAGTCGGTTGAAAATTTGAATTATGAGTCTCTTAAATAAAAATAAATTTCGACGCTAATTATTATTATCGATAATATCTTATCACCGTATCAACGTCACTAAAATTGGCTAGTTGCACCTGCCTCACAATCCCCTACATCACACGAGACAAGTTGATTATGATAAACGTAGAAAATAGCGAACTTAACTAAAGCTAATTGTTAACGTAGGTCACGTCCATTACACCATTATGAAAGATTGATTCATATTTAATAAGAACTACGTTGATGAATATATAAATTAGGGAGCAAATGTTATTCTATTATTTCATACAAAAACAAAATAAATAACTGAGGACGAGAATAATAAATTGTACCATTCTATCTTTCAATGTGAATAAAGTTAATTTTATAGAAACTGATAAAATGCGATTCGGGCATGCTTAGTTTCTGTAACATCTTGATCCTATTTAAAATTTTTATATTACTCATAAAAAATTTATCCATGAAAAAAACAAAAAAAAAATACCTGTATGAAAATAATAAGTAAATATTGTAATTATTATAATAAATGTTTTCTAATGAATTATTATAAGTATTATAATGATTTTAAAAGTCAATACTATTTTTTTTATTACTGTCGTTATGTGCTTTTATTTATTTGAGGTTATTTTTCTACGACTATTAAATTTTAATGAATCTAACTCTTGATGAATCTTAACTATCCTGAAGAAGATGAACGAGACATGTATTATGTAAAAAAGTATTTACATTCCCATAAAGAAAATAATTATTATCTTATTATATTATCTAACTTTTGGATTAAGTCAACAAACAGTTTTTGCGCAACGCCACAATATTTGCATAATAAAATTGTATTAAGTCTGTACATATTTTATTACGTAATTTACGTGATTTAACGTTAGCAAAATGACGCAAAAACAGCAGAAAAATGGAGCTGGTTCTCAAAATTTATAGTGTGCCAAGCAAAGCTAACTTAAAAGCAACGCAATTTGTACACTTTAGCGAAGATGCACAGTTGACTTGAGAAACGAGCAAAGATCGTACCTGATGGGATAAAGCACGAAAAAACCGGTTGCTAAAGACCAAAAAATAAACAGTTTTAAAATCTTCCTTGAAATTAACTGCTTCTGTAGTCCTATACAGGCTGCTGAAAAAATATCAGCAATTAAATAGGTAGGTACAGAGAACTACGTTTTGATATGTATTTTTTAATTTTAATGTACTCCCTAAAAATTACGTAAAATTCTTTGTTTATGTTTCTAAATTAAAGGCTAGTTTTTCATTTCTAGTTACATTAATGATATTACATAATATTATTACTGACCATCGCAAAAACGCATAGACTGACCAATTGACCCTGTTGAACTAACTGAAGTTTCCCAAGAACAGTTCTGTGGACAACAATCGTATAATCATACGAAAAGATTTCAGTTCGAAATTTATTTTCACTAGATGAATAACTAATGAAAATATCCCCTGCAGAATTAAAAAAAAACAATAATTTAATATACTAATTTAATACATTACAGTAGCAATGAATTTGGCGAGTCCATCATTAGCAAATAACTCACAAACACTAGAAAAGACAATTAAGCTGTGAATATATGAAGGTAATTTCACCCCTAGACGGTGTAATGGATTTTCTCGACGACGAAACAATGGTGAAAGCTCACCATCCATCAAGTTTAGAACTTAACACAATAATAGTCGATCATAGAGCTTGTTGATTAAAATTACGGGTCAAGTGTGGCTGAACCTGCCAGAGCTCGGGTCGTAAACCATTTCGTCGACATTCGCAAGATAACGCTCAAAATAACGTTCATCCTCTAAAATTATGTTTATGTTTCAAACAACGCTGACTGCATAGACCTTATAACTTCAGACAGCCTGTCCCGTACTACGAAGTGAGGCATGTAAAATGAATTAAAATGTACACGTGTATTCTAACGAAATGGCGGCCAATCAGATTATCTGATAATAAATGTGTGTCTGATAATAAATGAGTCAGCTTATCTGATTAGCCGTACCGTTGCTGCTCGGACACTGCGTCTAGTTATTTATTATATAAAGTCTATGGCTAATTGCGTTTGGATCACGTTAAGGATCGAGGTATTTCCATATTTCCTTCACTTTTTTAAACGTGATATTTTTTTGCACATTCTCGCCAAGGTATGCAAATACTTTGACATTGCCGTCGATTAATACTCGGACTATGATCGTCATAAGTCAGCCTTAGTATTGTTAGAATTCAACCAGTAAGCACACTATCTATAGCACAGCTACATTATGAAATTATATATTGCTAGCAAACCGCCCCGGCTTCGCAAAGGTAAACATTATATATTGACAACAAACCGCCCCGGCTTCGCAAGGGTAAAAATTTTATATTGATAGCAAACGCCCCGGCTTCGCAAGGGTAAAAATTATATGTTGCTAGCAAACCGCGCCGGCTTCGCAAGGGTAAAAATTATGTATTGCTAGCAAACGCCCAGGCTTCGCAGAGGTAAAAATTATATATTGCTAGCAAACCGCCCTGGCTTCGCTAGCGTAGAATTTTTTTTGAAAATAAAATACAGCTTATGTTAGTCGCTGACAATGTAGCTTTCTGTAGATGAAAGTATTTTTGAAATCGGCTGAGTAGTCTGAGTTTATCCATTACATGCAAACAAACAAAGTTCTTTATAATATTAGTATAGACACACGCGTACATAGTACTGATACTGTTAACGCCATAATAAAGAGTGGCGCTATAGGCGACATCACGCTATCTGTGATGGCGCCACAGTCGGTGTCACGTGACTCCTCGAGGAAGCACTCCGGGGCGAAAGCTCTCCAGCCGGCACTTTTCTTTGTGCACCAGCGCGTACGCCACGTGATACACACATACCAATAGGTAATGTTTAAATTTGTAAATATAATTAATTATATATAGTCAATAAAGTAATTAAAGCAAAAATTTAACTTTCTGTTCGCGTTAACAGATACATTATGAAAACATTGACAATTTTTATTACCTACTTATTTTGCTATCTTGCTAAAAATATCGCTGAAATAACATACATTCCTTCCAATTTTATTGCATGGGTGTTCTCGTAAGTAAATAAATAACGCTCATTTTATTTTGAGTAATTTCGTTAAAATCTTCATCTCTGAATAATATTTATGTTAAGGGTCCGATAGAACGTGCATATTATTATTAGATGATATATCAATAATATGATTTATATCAATTATTATAAAAATTTTACTGTAGTGTATTACAAATTCTGTAGGTAATTTCTTCATCGAATTCAAGCAGGAATTTTCTCTTGAATTCAATGCACAAAAACATTTTCCACCCTAAGGCCATTTATACTCGGTTCATGTCGCATATTGAAATAATATATACTTACGCTAATTTTAACGATGTTCAGTTGACACCTACGAAGTTATCTTAAAACTGTTAGTCTCTTCCCAATATCGCAATCTTGCGATGTCGTAACAACACGGTACGACATTTAGGTATTTTCATTTATGTGATTCACAGCAATATAATTTTTTTAATTATACTAATAAATTTCGGACACGCTTTACGCTTACAGAGTCGAGACAGGACGTAACGTAATAGCGAGTAAGGGCTGGCTTTTATAGCAGTCTGACCTGAGTTTTGCATTAAATCACACAGAAATGGCCAGAACAATTTAATTAATTAATGGATTAGAAAATACTTGTTCATTTTTTTTTTATATCTGACGTTATGATACGACGTCATGATTATGACGTTATAATATTTTTAAGAAATTACGATTTTCAAGATTTTTTTGTACGAAAGTACCTACTCCTAAATAGAACACAAAAGAGTATTTGGAAGGATTGTGATAATAGTATATTGTGCAACAAGTGCGGTAAGTTGTCGGTTGCCCACTCGAACGAAGGTCGCACGAGCGCACGAGCGAAGCGAGTACCAATGCGGTGATAATTTCGGTACAAAGAAAAATTATAGAAAGTAATAACTTTATTATTATATTAATCTAAAACTTCGAAATCAAGATTTTCTTATCTTTCACTTGATGGCTACTAAAATCGATTGTATTTTTTTTAGATATTCATTTTACATTATTTTGTAAAATTGTGGATATGGTTGTGCCAAGCAAAATTTGCGTGCGACAAGATTACTTGTCGCACGCAAAATAAAGTATCAACTTTATTATTATATTTATCTAAAACTTCGAAATCAAGATTTTTTTTTTATCTTTCACTTGATGTCAATGGCTACTAAAATCGATTGTGTTTTTTTTAGATATTCATTTTACATTCTTTTTTAAAATCGTGAATTTGCTTGGCAGGTTGTCGATGGCGGTATGTTGTCGATTGCCTATTCGTACGTAGTCATTCGCTCGAGTCAATCGACAATACCGTACGAGTTGTAGATACTATTTTCTATTACTAATGCGGAGATAATTTCGGTACAAAGAAAAATTATAGAAAGTAATAACTTTATAAAAACAATGGCCATGTTGTTTAACAAGAGCAATTAATTATTTTTTCATTTAAATAAACAGTTAGATATATTTGAACAATTTGAAAACGTAATGTTGACATTTTTTGCGTTTTTTGTAGAAATTGAATCTAAAACTTCGAAATCAAGATTTTCTTTATCATTCACACTGATGTCAATGGGTACTAAAATCGATTGTGTTTTTTTAAATATTAATTTCACATTCTTTTTTTAAATCGTGAATTTGCATGTGACAAGTAAACTTGTCGCAATGAAATTGTGATCTGAGAAAACAGCTACTTATCAACCGCAAAAATGTGCGTTTAGATACTGTTTATCCTGCATGAGTAATAAAAAAATTTTACAAAATGGAATTAACACATTCAAGAGAGAATTATCTTTATCCATTATTTGTTTGTAAAAACAATTGAAAAATAACCGCAAAAATTATCCGCACATATTTTTTTACTACACCGACACTCGGTATCGCAACATAATAAAATTTATAACACGTCCACATAATTGAATTGTAACAATATCAATTTCGCGAATAGTAATTATTCGAAAGTTTGTACCAAAAATCAATGCACACGCCTCGGTGTTTTCAATTACTGGGCGCGCATTCCATTTCAATCACGGGACTGGAAAATTGATGGTTTCAAACCTTTTATTTAAATGATAAGTGTCTGGTAGCTGGTCCCGTTGTTTGTTCTTGAAGTGGCGTCACGTCAGGCGCGAAATCACATGGATTACGAAAAATGGCGGTACTCACATAAATCGACCATTCTCGAAAGTTTTTGGTTGGTAACGGTGTAAAATACTACTGATTCGTGGGTGGTAAATAACTGGTGGCGTGAAAAATGATGACTCTTCACTTTCCTGGTTAATAACAGAGTTCGTTGATATGTTAGTCCCAACATACTCATAAATAGCATGCTGCGCCTCGCGGTTTCATCGGCGATCGTTTTCTGCAGCGCCACCGTAGTCGTAGTCCCACATATCTCTCGAGTCGTTCATAAGTTATATAATAAGTAACAGACGCATCAACGATTATTTAACATATAAATATAGTTTCGACAATTATTATCAATACTAGTGGTCGCCCTGTGGATGAAATTTGTCCGTAAATATAAAATAAACGCTTTTTTCCCTTAACATACAGTCATACAGATTTGAAACAGCTCACACTTCACAAATCACACAAAATTCACAGTTCGAAAGTCATCCCGTCAATCTGTCTGTAATTGTTTATTGGCAACATTTTAAAATTCTTTAGCGACAATCTCTACTCTGTGCAACTGTTCGACTACAAACCGTTGTTTGACATTAGCAATATGAACGTAAATAATGAATGTTTTATTTTATTCAATTTAATACTCCTATGCTAATATCATAAAGAGGTAAACTTTGTTTGTTTGTATGTAAACTGAAAAACTACTCAACCAATTTCAAAAATTCTTTCACCTGTAGAAAGCTACATTACCAGTAAATAACGTGTGCTGTATTCCATTTTCAAAAAAATTTCTATCCGTGCGAAGTCGCTAGTTTGATATATTTGTAACTCATATTACATATAAATTTTAGCTTTCTGTACTTCTTCCCCTATAAACTTTAACTATGCCAAATCTCACAGACCTTCGTGCGCGCAATATGCTCAAAAACGGGTCCAAAACTTTGTACGGGAAATAGTAAACCGCTGAACTTATTATGATGTAGCGTGGATATAGTTTGACATCTGAGAACAGACAAAGGCTTTTTTTTATCAACAACTACTCATAAGGGGGTGAAAGGGGGATGAAACTTTAAATGGGAAATGCTGAACCGCCGAAGCAATTATGATGTTTGGTACAGAGATAGTATGTACCCGGAGACAGACGTCGGCTAGACGCAGACTTTTTTTCAAAAAGAATCTTTAAACATAATATGTAGACTATGGACATGTATATATTATAATGTAACCTAATCTGGGAAAGCTACGAAAAAATTTTCCGCACAGATGAAGTCGCGGGTACAGCTAGTATATAAATAAAGCACTTTGAGAACATATCGTAGACATTTCCAGTAAATTAAATATCAATATGCTAAAAGACTGTAATAATAGACCTTTCAAGTAAGGCTTTGGGTTCGATTCCTGGGTCAGAACAATTTAAGGAACGAAATTTTCTTTTCTTTCGAAGTAAGTAGTCCCCAAGTAATAGGGTAGTCCCCAAGTTACTTGTATGGTACCCATAATACAAGCGCTAGTTTACGGTGAGACATTTGACGTAGTTGACTGAAACATTTAATAAAAAAATTTGAAATCTGAACATGTCGCATATTACGTAAAATAAAGCGACAGGCAAATATTTTGCCAGAAAGTATGTATCACTGTCTGTGACAAATTTTGTATTAACTGGAGCGATTTCTTCGTCACAGGTCAATCGTATTTAAAGGCACCACCACACGTGCCCCATGTGAACGCAGAACACATCCTTGTTTTATATAATAGCCGCAAAGAACTTTTCGTTACATGTATAAAAAAATTCGATAACGCTCAGTAACATCGTCCGTCGTGCCAGCAATTTGCATTAATATAACGCATGTACACTTTATCGCCCAAGGTGCGTCCCTGTATCGACCCAAGTGAGTTAAACACTATAGATTAACAGCCGTTATTAAATTTTATGTGTCACGTGTTACCAAAAAATAAAGTCGTCAATTCGTCGATGAATATACATTTCAATACTGTGTCGATATGCCTTTACTTTCGAAAATTGCTATTTAAAGAAATATTTACTTTTTAATTTTTTTATAAAGAAATACTATTTAAATAATGCATAGAGCAGTGATTCTCAACCACTGTGCCGCGGCACTTTTGTATGCCGCCAAATTATTAGTGTGCCGGCAAATTTTAGAAATGTATATAGTAAAAATTATAATGCTTTTCTTATTAATTGTAATTAATAAATGTACTGTAATCCCTAATAAACGTACTGTTGTTTTTGTAGTACATATTATTTTATTTTACATTCAAAATTATTGTCATAAACTATTTTACACAGTGTATTATGGGTAAGTAAACAACTTTATACTTATCTTTTTCTGTGTGCCTCAAATTTTAAAATCTTAAAAGTGTGCCGCGACAAAAAAAAAGGTTGAGAATCACTGGCATAGAGTTATAATTGTTTACCCATAGACGAATAGAAAACAAGTCTCATTCAAATCATAGTATTAATTTGCGAAGATAAGTTAACTAAGATTGTTGATTGAAACATTGTTGATAAAAAGCATTACTTTTTAAACAGCCTATCTATAACTCGACGGACACAAAACTTACAAACGGTAAGATGGAGAACTCAACACTCTAATTGGATCATACTATATTATGATTCAATTAGAATGTTAAGTTCTCGACCCATAGCAAGGCGCTATCCAGTTTAGGGTCTCCCTTCTTTTTCTATCACTTATTTCTTATATGCACTGTGTACATGGAGCTTTATTATTATACTACCTGTACCCGCGACTTCGCCTGCGCGGAAAACTTTTTCGTGGCTTTCCCAGATTAGGTTAGATTTTACCGATGTACATGTGCATAGCGTATTTAAAGATTGTTTTTGAAAAAAAAGTCTACGTCTAGCCCACGTCTGTCTCCGGGAACATACTATCTTTGTACCAAACATCATAATTGCTTCGGCGGTTCAGCATTTCCCATTGAAAGTTTCATCTCCCTTTACACCCCCCTTGGAAGTAGTTTGTTGTTAAAAAAGTAGACTGTTGATGTCCGTTCTCAGGTGTCAAACTATATCCATGCTACATCATAATCAGTTCAGCGGTTTACAGGGACGCACCTTGGGCGATAAAGTGTACAGGAGTTATATTAATGCAAATTGCTGGCAGGACGGATGATGTTACTGAGCGTTATCGAATTTTTTTATACGTGTAACGAGAAGTTCTTAGCGGCAATTATATAAAGTAAGGATGTGTTCTGGGTTCACATGGGGCACGTGTGGTGGTGGCTTTAAATACGATTGACCTGTGACGAGGAAATCGCTCCAGTTAATACAAACTTTGTCACAGACAGCGATACATACTTTCTGGCAAAATATTTGCCTGTCGCTTTATTTCATGTAATATTTTTACAAACATTTTTACAGTCAACTACGTCAAATGTCTCACCGCAAACTAGTGCTTGTACTATGGGTACTATACAAGTAACTTGGGGACTACCCTATTACTTGGGGACTACTTACTTCGAAAGAAAAGAAAATTTCGCTCCTTAAATTGTTCTGACCCAGGAATCGAACCCAAAGCCTTACTTGAAAGGTCTATTATTATAGTCTTCTAGTATATTAATATTTAGTTTACTGGAAATGGCTACACTATGTTCTCAAAGTGCTTTATTTATATACTAGCTGTACCCGCGACTTCATCTGCGCGGAAAATTTTTTCGTGACTTTCCCGGATTAGGTTACATTATAATATGTACATGTACATAGTCAACGTAGTATGTTCAAAGATTCTTTTTGAAAAAAGTCTACGTCTAGCCCACGTCTGTTTTCGGGTACATACTATCTCTGTACCAAACATCATAATTGCTTCGGCGGTTCAGCATTTCTCATTCAAAGCTTCATCCCTCTTTTCACCCCCTTAGGGGTAGTTTAGCCTATGTCCGTTCCCAGGTGTCAAATTATCATCATACTCAACATCATAATCAGTTCAGCGGTATACAATTTCCTGTATAAAGTTTCGTCTTCCTTCCTCCCGTCCCGTCAGATTTTTGATAAAAAAGTAGCCTATGTATTTTTGATAAAAAAGTCTTATCGCCGCACCTATATTTATATTTAGCGTTTCCCATACAAAGTTATATATATTTAAGTTATATATATTTAGCGTTTTCCATACAAAGTTCCATCCCCCTTTTCACCCTCTTAGAGATAAATTCTTGATAAAAAAAGTAGTCAATGTCCATTCTAAGATGTCAAACTATCTTCCTGGCAAATTTCATCATAATTGGTTCAACGGTTTACCATTTCCCAAACAAAGTTTCATCCCTATTTTCACCCCTTTCCGGGTAGACTTTCTAAAAAAATAAGTAGCCTATCATGAGCGTCATCACATGTTCTTACTACGTACCGATTTTCATCAAGATCTGTCAAGCCGTTCTTCAGTTATAAAAGGACAGACAGACCGACAAAAATTTTAAAAATGCTAGAATCGAAGTCAGTGAACCATAAAATGTCTATCTACGAACGAAATGACTACGAACTCTAACGCGCTCAAATGGTGTCGTGGACAGCCCTATTTATTTTTTTTTTTAAGGCCTCCTAGTTTAACCACTAGTGATTTACCGATAGTTGATACGAAATACAGTTCTGGCCGAAAACTAGTAGCGTTTACTAACGGAAATGTGAAAAGCTACTAGGCGAATGCCTAGGCGAAAATGTGTAAAAAGAATGATGAGATTAGAGGAAGAGGAAGTATGTAAGGACCACGAAGCTTGGCGCTACGTCCTTTCTATCCGGTTGGGGATACAGCGTTAACTAATATAATTGCCAAAATCGCGTATAAGGCCTTCTGGCTCAAGCACATCAACCGTCGGCATCGTTCTAATCGGCACTAATAGCCGGTAGCAACTGTACTTGTGGCTAAAACTAACCAAATTTCAAACCGCCTATAAGATCTCCCCGGCTTTTTATTTTTAAAGTAGTAATAAAATTCAATGCAAGTAATCTGCATTATAGATAAAGATCACGATTTATAGATAATCGATTTATTTAAAAAATAAATAAATATCACAAGACAATCGCAGTCGTAGCAGCGCTAGAAGATATTGATTGATTAATGGGGACGACAACTGTCAAAGTGACAGCGCCGCCATATTTACTCCATTCATCCTTAGCTATTCCATGATCATTACGTGAATCTCACATAAATAACATAACTTCTTGCAAACACAATTTTTTATTCTGATTAAATCGTTACGGGCCTGACAGACGGATGGACTTTCTTCGGGTCTGTTTGAGCGGCGACGGACTTGCAATCTGTCATGCGTAAATCCAATATGTCCATACTCTCAAGTATATGAAATAATACATAGTGCGCTTATGTTACATTTATCTATGTGTAAATATAAATGAAATCGATACCTTTCTAACAGTAACATAATCGTCTGTACAATAAAGACCTTTCTGAAAAATTTATTCGATACGAACATTTGTGTTTTTTATTCTTGACTGATAAGGGGTGTTATAAGTTTAACGCCATTATCCATATGTTTATTTGTTATGCCAATTTATAAAATCTTGCTTGCTAAATCGACCTTACAGAGAATCGAACGGAAGACCTCGGTTTGACAGATGTCCTACAATCGCCCCAACAGACCAGTAAAAATTTCATCGATACGGGATACGGCGTGAAGATATGTATGTATGTATTTCATCGATTTGGGAGAAATAGCAAATAATTTAACTAAAATAAATTAAAAAAAAAGGTTTCGCAAAGCATTAAACAGTATCGGTCTCGCCACATATTTCTGACTGAGTTGTATTTATTATCATAACGTGACAACAAGAAATCTCAATCATGTTTGACATAAAATTACGTATATTAGCCGTTACGGTTATAGAAATATGGATGTGTACAATAAATAATATGTAGATTTCCCTATTTTAAGTGCACAGATGTATATAAGTAATAATTTCAAGAGCTCAAGCGGCACCCATAACCAACGAAACAGTAATAACCTCGGAGCAAGAATAAAATGGTCGGAGTATTGCTCTAAGAGCGTGTCTTTACGGTGGTTTAAGAGCGTGTCTTTATGGTGGTGGTATTTTTTTGTTGGCCGAATTTCTAGACTTTTACTAATGTGCGTGACTAGGGAAGGTCACAGTACAGTACAGTACAGCTGAACATGACATGTTTTTATATTCGTGAATACTAGTAGTCAAAACACTTACAATTTGCGAGCATTATTTCAAATTATTTCATGACCGACACGTGAGCTACCACGAATTACACTGTCAGTGCGAGGTTGCCATACTTACTATAGCTAACTGTTTTACTCGTGGTTACGCTCAATGAGATAGAAAGAGACATGAAATTTCGTTTGACACAAGATTATAAGATGGCTCCGTCCATTATGTTTCTTGGTCCGAAGTAATAAGGAAATATAAAGAAAAAAGTGCAAAAATCACATAATAGTCTTTTTTTCAAACCCTAATTTCAATATTTATGTTATAATAAAATTATAAAGTACGAATTATTTATTATTTCTAAGTAATCTTTGTAAATAGTTTAACTTTAATAAAACTTTTACTAATATAATATATTCTACTGGCGAACGGAACCGGCTCTATTTCACAGACCAGAGGGGGGTACATACATATTACATAATTATATTGTATGAAGTAGTAATCTAAACCTAGCCGTAGCCAAAATTTTCGCAATACGAATTTAAAACTAAAACTTTTTTTGCGATTTGAAGGGAACCGAATTTTGAGAAATGATTTGTTTCAATATTTGTGTTAAAGAATAGTGTTTGTAGGGTACCATTTTTAAAGTAAATCTGTCCAAAACAAAATTGTGTCCTCATATTTTGCACCCATTATATCACACCTTGAAAGCTGGTTTGAAAAAAAAGATGAAGATTGTTGTTCGTTCATTTCCAATCATTTTTCGCATTAATTTTTTTATGTTTGTTGGTGTTTGTACAACTTTGAATGTTTGGAATTTACCATATATACCTACAACAGTTTTTCACCATTTTTCTCCTTTAGGGAGTGATTTTCTAAAACTCTACGTCACAAAGTAACAAATGTGACAAATTGTACACATTTAGCGATTTCGGTTTGGCGATGATGAAATCACATCATTTCGCTAAAGAGAGTAAAATTGCGATCGAAAACAATCGGAAACTAATGTGTTTATATAATTTCTATATTACGAAATTGTAATTTCGTGCGTATTTTGTTTTTTGATAAGTTGTCAAAATGATGATCACTGTTTAATTTTCTTATTATTAATTTCGATTTACCAACCATTCAAAATGTTATTTCTTAAATAAAGTTTCTCAAAAAAGTCAACCTTGATCGGCCTACCTACTTTCTTATGTCCACCAGGCTGACGGTACATCACATAATCACACAACATTCATTCATTCGTATCTCAGTGTCTGATATAAGGTATTGCGCCTTGTCACGAAATGAATTCTCAAAATAAAATCATCAATTAAATTAACCAATAATATATTTACCGAATAAAAATGAATGATGTTTTTTTATAATGTGTATAATTACATGGTCTGATTACATTTATTTTTAATTATAGTAATAGTCGTTAATTCAATAGGCAGTCGGTAATTCGGTCGTAATAATGCTCAAAAATATTAGGCAATGTTTACTTTTTCAAGATTTTGACGAAGGTTTAATCAAAAGGTACAATAATATATCAATAGAATTATTCGAATAGAAAATGCTTTGAAACAAAACTAAGACTTGAAAAAATTTAGAAAAGCTTGAAGCTTGTATTATTATTCGTTATCATGTTTCTATACTTTTTTCTTTTTTTATTAATAAAGGTGGGGGTTATTTGAAATCTAGTACGTATAAATAAATATTTTAATTTAAATGTCTAAATATTTATTGCGTCTATTATCTATTAAACACAATAGACTATTTGAACTTACTTAATTGCAAATAAACTCTACCTTTCTTAATAAAATCTACGTCAAACCTAAACGTCTCCAGAAAATTAATATCCACATACAAATTCAATCTTCATTGTAACCCTCAAGAATCTCCATATTATAACCATTAGGACATTCAGATTGACGGTCAAATAAAGTCTGTAAGCAGATGAACTACTGCTCCACGTTCTGCTATAAATCTACGCCATTGATACGACGATCATCTGGGGAAAAGCTGAACCAAAATAAAGTGATCTTCTCTAGCCCCCGGCAATTATAATATAGTGATGCTGAACAGGGCTGGTGTTTGTATTTAAAAGTCTCAACACAAATTGGTTGGAATAACGCGGTAAGCGACTCACGTTCGAAAGATTATTCACGGAGCGTCACAATATTTTAAACGAATGCATTAAGTTCTGACCTCTCACCGATAATATTGGTGTCGGGCTTAATATATGTTTTAATGAGTGTGGAAAAATAAGTCACGAGCGCATCTTTAATTTTAAACGAAAAAGCAGCGCGTTTGAGGGCAAAGAGAATATGCTTGCAAAAGATCAAAAAACTACAGCGCGGTGCATCGCAAAAAAATCGTTGGCAATTATGAAACCTTTCTTGGGTTTACATGTCGGAGTATTGATACCTGTATACGGCACACCTGAAAAAGCACATCTAGAAACAAAATGCAAACACATGTTAAGATGTTAGTGATTTTTAAAAATTTAATTGGTAATAAAAAAGAACATACCTTGCTGGAGTCTTCATTTTTCTATGTTCTATTTTCACTTCGACTCACGATTAAGATTGGCCAATCTTATGTTCTAGAATTACACGGTTTTAGTCGACGCCAAAAGAAAGCTCATTGAATTTCTGACGATGTAAAAGAAATAAAAGAGGATCATTGAGCAATTATTGCATGTTTATGAATGTAATATTCACGTCCAACCGGCAAAAATAATTACGGGGACAGCAACACAACTTTTGACATCGACGTACTTTTAAAAACTATTAACCGACCGCTTCGAAAATGCACGTTCACGATTGCGTTAGCAACTTTATAAGCACACTTCGAATCGCTCGGTTTATCAACGATGTAAGCCAAACACTATCAGACACACCCATTTAAATGTCGATATCAATACTGCAACGTAATTAAAAACGTCAAATTGAATGTTTTACGACAATGCTTGTAATAAAATCAACGGGAAAATGATCGGTAAGGTCCGAGTTGGCGGCGGCCGAAATTAAAATGCGCCAAAATTCCATCGTATGCGAACACATCACTTTAGGCCTTTAAGCGATGTGCCGAATGTCGATGGAATAGTGAAGCACATTAATTTGGGGCCCCTCGGCCACCGCCCCTGACTACATTGTACTAGAAACTAGATCGATGCCTTGTATGAAGTTTCAAATTATTTAGATTTGGTAAAATCACGACTTATACTGAGCGTAAGAAATATATTATCAAAACTTCAAACATAGCATTGGACTGCATACTAGACCATGTTCCCTAGTCCGATAGTGAATGAGGAGGAAGGTATCGCTTAATCTAATCACAATACAAAATCTGAACAATTTTTCAATATTTTATTTTTTATAATTTTTTTAATGTCTCTCTCGATTTCATCTACGACATTTTAACCACATATATAAATTATTGAAACGATAAAAATAAGTCATTATTAAAAAATAAAGTAGATTAAATCTTTAAAAAAATATTTTAAATAGAAAAACTTGTACAACATTGCATCTAGTATTAAAATTATAATCGCTTAAACCGTTACTTTTATTGTACATATTTACAAAAACTGTATTTTACAGTAACAATGATCTAGCGTCTTTAGGTATTGTATCTATCACATTGTCATTAAGTAGTCTCTTCTGGAGTTTGAATTTGTTTAACATTGGTCCCGACTGAGTAACCTAAAGTACAACTTAATTAAATTCATCTAGGTAATTTTTCTCTTCTATTAACAAAATTTAGAGTAAGACAAAATTCAATCATTGTGCTATACATCTGTAACAACATGGGAATCAAATTTATTAACATCATTCATAACTTTCTATTTATTTAGGTCACATGTTTTACATAACAGTAAAAAAAATTAGCCTTTTAATAACTTTCAAGCTGTATTCGTAGTTAAGCATACACGCACCACTTACAACTAGCATAAAAATTATTACAAACATTATTAAAAATTTTTGCAAAATATAGCCTACTGCTACAAGTAATGTGTGTACGTTACTTAACACGAACAAGCTTTAAACGAGAATTGAATTATTGTACGTCGCATATTTATCAGTCAACCATGAATAATCTCTCAAAAAGCAATGAAAGCCGTCGGAAAACTTAATTTCGTATTTAAATATATGTTTTCGACGTTTTATTCAGCGACGCGGACGGTCTGTCGTTGGTTCATATAACGGCGGCTTGGTGGCTAATTTTGACATAAATGACACCTGAATCGCTGTTAAGTCTCATTCAAATAATATAATAAATAATATAGAGACATATTTCGTGAAACACTTGACAAAAGAATTCAGCGGATTGATTTCCTTTACAAGTTTGAAAAGATTCAATACTTATTTCTCCAATGCATCTCATAAATTACAAAATCTCATAAGAATATCATAGAACATAATCGCGGAGACTAGCGACTGGTTAACTTAAGTACTCGATATAAGCCTCCGTTTCAACCAAAGCATCAACATTTGTTCCGTTTGGACGAACAAATTAGCATAATGGATTTCAAAGGCTCAAGACGGCTTAGCAAACATTTGTAACGTCACCTAATATTTGAACAAACCTCAAAATAATACTGAATACAACAGTCGATTTTGAATTTTTAAGTACAAAAAGTTCATCTCACTCGATGTTCGTAAGGCACTAATAAGACACTGGTTCACAAGTCTTTTTGTAAGTATCACTGCATTAAAACTTAGGATACATTCGTCTCTTAACATCTAATATATTAATTTATTATTTTGTTTTAACGTCAAAATTATGACGTTCAACTTTACTAGCATCTTGTATAATATTATGCACTACAAAGTCTCTTGTTGTTCTGCTTACTAGTAAAATTGAACTAAAACTGACTGACACTTCATTAAATTCAAGTGTATCAAATAAATAAATATACATTTGTAATAACATATTGACATAAATATTTGGAATGTATTTAGTAATTTTTATTTCGATGAACTGCAAATCTAATTCTGAAATAGGTATATATACTATAATTTAACGAAACATCAGTCAATAACAACTAAAGTCAATCGATCAATGAAACACACATCATGCCTTAATACTAATACACTATTTTAAATTGGATGGATCACAAACAATGTTAAACGGGCACTAAAGCACAAACTGGGAATGTTACGTTACTTTCAATACAGGTATCAATATAATTGATAAGACTTAGAGTCCAAACGGACTTATCAGATCTACAATTAACTACAATATAGGTAAAAAATATATTAACATTTACGATTTAAAATATACTTTAGCATAAACTTTAAGTAAAATAGAGATCACCTACTAACGCAAGGGATGGACCGTTGTCACTGCAGTAGCACCAATGGTTAGCACCAGTTCTATATATAAAAATACAATTCCAATGGTAATATCCAAAAGATCGGTGTAAAGGATAATAGATGGTGCATTTAACCTAAATTCTAATAGACGCGTTTAGAAATCAACCTCGTTGTTCTTATAAACTATACACACGATGGCACTTTTATTAATGGCCTGCGACTTATTGGAGTAAAATGCATTAGAGTAAAATAGAAAACTTATATATCATAAACAAAATATCGCGAAATTATAAACAAAATGTACATTATCGTCATAGCAAACGCAGGTAAGTTATTATGCTAAGCCTCGCATCTCGTTTGATTTGGTAAATCGAGTCACGTTCTGTCATATGATGTTTGTTTGTTTGTCTTATGGCTGGCTCGCTGGTTACTCACATCGTGTTATTCCTTCTGATATTAAGTATTTATGATGGTTTATGATAATGATTTTGCAAGTTGAGTCTTTGATTTAAGAGGACTTGAGTTGAGGTGCTATAATACAATTGAAGATACTATGAGAAGCAATAAAATGGTCATGTAGATACGAAGTATACTTTCATATTAATTGATGAAAAATCTAGAATGTTATTGCACTATAGATATGTCACACTTATCGACGTTACAAATAATATTCTGTGTGTGCCGATTATAACTGACAATAATAAATAAATCCAAAAATCTACTTTATAACACGTCTCCGATACCGTTACTGCGCTATAAAAAACACATCGGATAACTACACAAAAGAAAGGGATACAAAATTAAGACATAATTTTAAAAAGATGGTCATTTCGAAAAGTTAAGCAAGGCAAAAAGCCTGTGAACGCATTTTATCGCGCAAACCACCTACGGGTTGATGTCATCCTTGTAACAACCGTTCACAACACACACAAAGGGACGCCAATCTTGAAAAATAAAATTATTTAAACCCAAATATTTACAATAATTTTAACAAAAATAATAGTTTGAAACAACTGTCGTGACAAGACCACCGGATCGCGATTTTTTTCTTTAATTTAGTTAGTTCGCGTAGGCGACGCTGGCATGGCTGTAGGCGGGCGGAAGTGAGAGCGACGAGCGTCAAGTTAAGAACTTTGCATCTTTGTCTAACGGATTTAAGTATGCATTAGAGTAAATGAAATGAGAGACAATTCCGCAACCAGATCCCAGATACAACATTGTCAAGGCTCTTCAGTTTATGGCCACTTTCGGTTGTGAATATGACGCAATCCACAAATTGGAATATGCATGCACATGTTTACATTGCTACAAGCACCTTTCATTCAAAAAATATGGTCATTATTTTATTGCAAAAAATTACAATATTCGAGTCACGTTTCATCGTACATAAACGGTCATATTAAATTTTGCCATAAATATAGGTTTTACTTGTAACTGCTTCGAAATTAATGTAGAAAACGAATTAGCAAATTATCGAGCAGTCGGGCAGAGCATGAGAGGACTTCATTACGTACTGTTAATCTAATTAAATGGGGATTGTTTCTCTAGTAAAAACTTGGTAAAATAATGAACGATTGAGTTTAAAAAATTTGAAATGTCTTTTATAAGATATTATGAATTTATTACATTTTGCCTAAACAAACATTTGGAAGAAAATGAAAAAGCTTTTTAATATCCTTGCCGAGTATATCCCATAGAAGCTGCAGAGGAAATAAAACCTCATCTTTAGGGAAAACAATTTAGTAAAGACATGAAATTTTCTAAGAAGTTCTGCGCTAAATCATCAAGTATTTATAACCGTGTCGAAAACAAAAATTATTGGACAATGATACTCCCAGTAATAAAACAAGCGTACGACAGGTATTCTCTCTTGTGTTAATAATCCGTTAACAGCGAAACTAACAAGCAGTCATAGATATACATATAAATGACTTCAGTCATTTTTTTTTATTGTCTGTATGGAAACATTACAGCTAAATGTAATAAAAATAAATTAAAAAATTAAAATAAGTTACATTAAATTAAAAACCAAAAGAAATTATATTAAAAAATTATAGAAATCCAACATAAGTAAACATAAATAAAGATTCTTTTTTATCCTAAATGAAATTAATATAAAATTTGAAAAACGCCAAATCAGACATTTAAATAGAAAGTTTAAGTAATGCAAAAATTATTAATAGTTAAAAATTTTTGAATTTAACTACCAATCTAACGTTCATTTATTTATAAATGAAAAACAAATATCTCGTTTAACGAGTATCAAGTATTTTCGATGCTAATTCAATAAAAATTAAAAACGGCCACTTAATTAGTCGAGAAGTCGCATAATAGTAATCTTTGTATACTGTATTAGCAGCCCTCTCATTTTTTATTCCATATATCGTATCTGTTGGACCGTAACGTGCGTACATCGGCCTAAGTTTACGATCCAATCGTCGGAACGCTCGCGCTCGACCTGATCCACAGCCATGCGTTGCATGGCTGGAATTCACCATGAGACTTCCTAGCTGTTACATCGCAGCAGTATTTACGATTGTACAACTTGAAATTAAAAAGCAAAAAGTAAGTAATACTGGTATTTAAAGTCTCCGTTCGAGAATATCTTTTTTTATACACAGTTATTTAAAACAAATGTATGAAAGTAAGAAGAAAAGAAAATAATACTTCATACTGATAGCTCATTTAGCAGTAATATTAAAACTATTTGAAGTTTGATTTACATCTGGATACATTTTAAGTTCTCGGTATCTCGAGTGTTCCATATCTGGAATTTCATTTGAAAGGAAATTTCCTAGTAAAAGAAAACTGGTTCGACGTTACAATTTATTAAAGAAAGGCCCACATGATTGTTAATGACAGCAATTTCGTTAACTGGACCGACTAACGAGACGGTGACGGGCATCGATTACGCATTAAGAAAACGAACAGCGGCGATATGCGCGACAGACGCAACGATGTATCATTATATACGACTTTAGATTCAAAACACGCAGGCCGCACTACGAGAGTTGTGTTGTGAACACAATAATTCCAGAATATATCTAGTTAAATGAGCCGACGCGATGAATACCGGTCATACATAAATCATGTGCAGTACTATCGAGAGCTCCGCATGAGTTTGTGCGCAGAAAAATACGCAGCGCGATCTGGAAGGACGCCGCCCACGCAACCGTCTAACGTGTGTTCTATTTTATTAATTAAGCAGTAGACCGTGAGCCGATATGCCAATCGGGTGATTATATCACCATTCACGTAGGTGGCCATATAAGGTTAATGTTCTAAACTCAAATAACAATTAGTCGATTATTATAAATGGTGATATCTATTTACCGATAACAATGATGTAGTCTAGATAATTTCCCACGAAATATGTTTAAAGCGGCCGAACAGCGGAACTAATCCCCAGCACGTACTAAAGATTAGCATTTCAATGTTTTTGTTTGTATAAGCTCGTCAATTCTATGAGTCAATAGAAAAAAGCGTATGACGGATCGGTATGGCCACAAAAGCTAAGGATTTGTTTTCAGAGCTGAATAGACGTCGAGTTAGTGAAGGACGCGTGCGGAATACATTACGACTTGAAACTCCATTTCCACGGCACTGGCCTAATGTATATAAGTTGGAAAAATAAAGTCGCTACACAAGGCACGGAATACTTCAGCTCGCTCGCTACACATCTTGCAAATAGAAATCCCGGAACTTTTACGACACTCTTGTAATGTTATAGTATAGGGTGACCCCAAATTAGCGTATAAGCTGTCCGTATGTCACATAATCACATTCTAATTACTGATTCAAGAAATCTAAATACACACAAGCAAATTCAAAACGTTAACAATAATGATTACCCATCATCAGTTCTCTTAAAATTCAGTCATGACGCCGTAAATCCGCAGTCCGAAATAACAATTGCAACCAAATAAAAGCACCGCTTACACACAATCCCGCTTCATATTCCCACGTAGCTGTCAGCGCGGGCGAGAATCCACTATACGCAGCCTATCGATACATCTACACCAACTCTAGTGGACAATCGTCCTAACAAAGCCACGCCGACTAGTACCGGGGTCCAATCATTTCCCACGCGGTAACGGTCGGACCTCAACTGAGACGCTAGTTTGAATTTATGGAGGCGGAACTTTCGATGCAGACAATATTCATTCCTTGTTTACTACTATTACCAAACGCGAGATCGAACGACCAAGCAGAGATGTATAAGCAATCGATACGATGCAATCAATGTCCGGTGAACCAACCAAATCGGCGCACTAAGATCGCGATACAAAAGGATGACCGATAAGTTTTATTCTTTCAATAACATAAGAAAACATTGTTTGCATTGTTAACAATAATTTTAAAAATTCACTGTCATGTTTGAGAATAATGTAAAGAACTATGACCGGCATTTTATGGCGGAAAATTTAATCATTGTGCATTCAAATTATTCGAACACAATTAATCTATGGAAAAATCTCTCAATTTCATCAACTCTTTCTACAATAGTAAATACAAACTACTATAAAAATGGGTATACGAGTCATTAAAGACTAAACTGTACATTTATATTACAGACGTAAACAAGACTATAACAGTCTATTCCTGGAACACTGGACTTGTTGAGAATCATTCGGAAAAATTAGGATAGAAATCATAGTTACTATTCTTCTTTACCTAACGACAACAATGAAATAAATGTAAATACTTATATCGTACATGCACGTACAAGTGTGTGCATGTGTTCGTAGTGTGTATTCATGATCGATCTGATATGTAACACAATATCCGAAGCAGGTTTGTGTGTAGCCCGTGACGCGCTCTCGCAGTTTACGCTATTCTCGGCGTGCGCTCACCTAATTTTAACCATCTGCGTCTCCCAGTCTAGTTTTAGGAAGTGGGCCGGTTTGCGTTCGCCGAATTAATCGAGTCGACTCGAACTAATATGTGTTACTATGATTATTTTATTTGGGTTGTCTAATTCGCTATGATTGAAAACAAATATGTGTATATACTGTAGAAAGCAATATACACGAATCATAACATACTGAATAATAAATAAGGCAAATTTAGAAAATGTCTGTTTTGTCTCCTCTGTAGGTATAAAATCTATGCATAGCATATTGAGTAAAAAGGTGTACTAAAAGGCCATACAATGACGCAAAGAATTATTTCCAATCAACACAGAATCAGCAGTGAATGTTCGTTGTGTGAGTAGCTAGAAATCTAAACGCGGCTCCAATTATCGAAATGACACAAACGTCCGCCATATCCAATCGCAGGACACGCTCCCGGTTAAATCTATAATGGATGAGGCGAGTCCCACGTCAGTTCTCTAAACGAGATCGCATAAACACGAGGATGCATGCATAACTAAGGCTGAAACAATACGGCTACTTATTCATTAATCTAATGGACTAAAGTCGACAGCATTAAAGAATCGGGACGCGTTCGACTGAAACCACAAATAAATTTCAATTAGAGCAATCAGACGCCCATTCCCGGAAGTTTCTGGAGCCGATGGAGACGGGATAGCGAAGTCGCACCTTGCATACGAACATCGTCATGTCGAGCGCATATTAAGAAGGACCTCCGCTGCAAATCATTAGAATTGCGGTAAGTGAGATGTGAGCGCGATGGCAGATCCAGAGAATGATGTTGACAATTCAGATTACTAGATATTAACATCTAGGATGTCACCTGATTTTCATATTTCATATTTCATACTACAGTAACAAATATACAAGACTATTGAGATTCGAACGTATCAAATAACATTTGAAACCTATAGAAATATGTATGTACACGCTACACGTCACATTATTCACGACTCGACGAACAAGAATGAAGAACAATGTAAGCGTCTAAACATAATTTTCCGGTAAGACCTGCGTTACACATATCTATGGATCACTTTACGCCAATTTGTAAGCGTAGACATAAACCGCCAATGTAACGAAGCCCCTAAACAACGAAATAACCAATCGCATCAAGTCCCCGCAAAATATTTCAACAGTTGACATGCCGACAACCCAGAATCTAACTTGGACTTTACATTCGCCGACGTAACGAGGGAAGCCGCCGGTGCGCCCATTGTATTTATGCCTTAAACACGATTTATTTATTCGGCAAACATTACGGAGACACAAAATCTTGTCCATAAATACATGTGAAAGCACATATCAAGTATCGGAATGCAAACGGCGGGGCTTGTGTCTGAATTATGCAACAGATCGGCGCGGGCGCAGGCTGCCGTAATAGTGCACGGAGTGGTCGTCGAACGCAACTCCTAAAATAATACGTTCTGCGGACACGCGCTTGGACACGCCGCACCTCTCGAAATAACACCAATGCCGAATTTTTACTGCAACTTCTTTTACTGCGTGCCTAATTCCCGAAACGAAATTTGATTTTCGTTGATCTTTAAAACCAATACAAGACACCATCGAAGTGAATTTTTGTAGTTATATTACCACATACAGAATTAACATTCAATTACTTAAATGACAACGAAAATCGAATTTATGCCGGTCATTGATCTCACAAAAATTTCATTAAATTAAAAATACTTCTCATCGACATGGGGCTGTGACCGAATCTCTTCATTTTTTCACCGAGTGAGGACACAGCAAAGGCAGTTTGCGATTATTGCCCTTATGTTGGATTAACAGTGAATCCATCCATCTCTCGCCCGGGTGGTCGTTCGGGACGATGTTAATTACAGGGGAGAACCAACCGCTTAACATGAATTTCACAAACATTAAATAATTACAAAAAAAATCGAATCGACGGAGCGTTCATGCGCGGAATAATAAATTAATGATCGCACCAATCGTGACTCTTTCGTTCAACACACCGCAACATAACAATATTTCAGCACTTAGGATTTTAGAATGATATGTCCAATGTCCGACGAAATAAAAGAAACAGAAATTAAAACGTAGATGTCGTAACTCTTATTAATCTTAAATCAGAATTACAACACGGATAAACAAAACAAAACCTAAAACAATAGCCTTACAACTACGTTCATTAGAACTGATCTTAGGAGCGGCAAAAGAAAGTCAACTCAATAATCTTCTAATCCTTAAACCACACGCAGTGACGATTACAACGCACCTATTAGTCAAATTAGCCTTATTGTTGAAGCCCGTTCGGGGTTGCATAAGGCGACCAATCGGCTTACAGGCAGACAATTATGTGGGCACATTAGCTCGCACAATACGATGAGTCAACAGAAATAGCGTCTTGGGCGTTTATCAAAACAATAGTATTGATAAGTTAATAAAGCTCGCGAGGTGCGAGGAGACTAACGAGCGATTACCGAGCAACGTAGAAAATAGACACGCACGTCTTCACACTGCGAGCGGAATACGTTATGGATGCGTGTGAGTCACCGGCGCTATTGGAAAGGCGGGCTCAAAGTTGATTGTCGACGTGTAAATAAGAGCAAGAATTTACGACTTGTGCCGACAACTTCTATAGTGGCGACATTTGTTTTTTTAAACAACGAGATATTTCCTCAAGAGACCACGCAGACGTGATTTGAAATAGAAATAAAGACTTCACAACAGAATTCAAGGGAGCTATGCTTACGCACTGAAAGTGGAAACTTGAATCTGTAACAACATTACGCAACATTATTCGAAATTGGTGAGCTCGATTAGAGGATAAGTAAGGGGCACTGACCGACTTCCATATTTACTCCGCTAATTCATATACAAGAGCATCTGCATCCTACGGGCCGTCATATTTCGCGTGCATTAGGCACAGAGAGCGCAACGAATATAGTTTATATTCAAGAAACAGACACCAGATGAACTTTACACGCCGCGAATACTTAAACAATAACATTTATGTAAACGACCTCAGTGATGACAAGTGAAATTGTTAGAGAAAGAAACTACGAACAAACCACGTTCGAATATAAGAAAAAACATCAAGCGAGAACAGAACATTATATGCCTAACATTTACTAAAGTCACGAATGAAGATGTACAACGAACGACACAAAAAAGATATACGAACAAAAATCTATGAGCTATCGTCACGGGACGTACTTATCGCTCGGAATCGTAATTACCGGGTGAATATTTCAATCGGATCAACTTATCGATGGTGCATGAACAATAACGATCGACATCGCCTCGGACGTATTATTTCCATACGTCACTCTGGAATGAGTGAGAGCGAAGGACCCACCTGAAGACGAAAGATTTTTATCGATACGATCGCGAAACGAAAGAATCGACATAATCGATTTCCAACATATCAAAGCTGACAAGCGATATTTGAGGTCGGGAGCGAAGACTCGCAGTGGGCGCCGGATGAGTTCAAAATTAAAACGATATGCAAATGCCGGGTGAAAATTAATCGTTCGACGCAATCACTGCGACGGCAGCGAGAGAAGCTACTGGCTACAAATCGATGAATAAATAGTGTCCGATTAGCGACGCAAGGTGTGTTAAACGTTAATGGATGAATCGAATTGAATCTCAGGTACTCAATGAATCGCCTCATCCACTCACCGTATTTGGCGGTTGTATTTGATCAGTTGTACGTTTCATTGATTAACCATTCACGTGAACGCGCTCACGATACAGACTAAATTAGAAATAATAATTTCATATTCAAATCAGAAACAATATATTTAAATAGTCGGGTAAATCAGTCAGTGGAGGCGATTATGAGAGAAAGCTCCCGTGTTACACGAATCGTTTTTCTAGTAGCACATGGAGCCAGCGTCGAGTTTGACAGGAGAAATTATAAGAATCACTCTCAGTGCCTCCGAAAGTAATTTTCAATTAAATATCTTGATAATCCGGATCACAGAGTTGAGAGAGGACTTAGAGAACCCGAGGCGACGGCGCATTCCCCGGATAATTGGAAACGTCTCAAGCTTAAATAGATGTATACAAATAATAACGAACTATCAACACCTACATAAAGTTTAAAAAAAATATATAACTGATAACCATGTTCACAAGCTATTTGGCCAGAATGACAGAATGAAGAAATGATACAAATAATCTCGTTCTATTGTCTAATTTGTCCATTATTTAAAAAATATTATGATTTAAATTAGGCAAACAAAAGTGGTTTACAAAGTTACTTCAAAAGTGATTTATACATTTCGAGCTAGAATAGGTATATTAAATAAAATAAAGACATTATTATGAAAGTAATTTTATCGAACTCTGTCAATTATATGAATTATTTTTAAAGAGCGATTCTACAAAAGCACCTTCCCTGTAATTTAGAGCATAATCGAGATTATTAAACCTCGTTTCGAATGTATTGATTTTATAGAAGCAAGAATGAAAGGTCAATTCATTCATCATAATGATCGGTAGTGGCGCACACAACCGCTCCCATTTCCGAGGCGTCACTCTAAAACCTTACCAACCGGTCCATAGCGTTAATTATAATCTGATTTTAAATGTGATTATTTCGCTACTGAATATCGGCGTCTATCGGTTTCGACATCGACCCTATAACGATCATCAATTACATTGATAGGATTTTTAGCCGAATGATTAATTAAACGTTCGTGATTAAATCAGTTTTAGATTTTAATCGAGTGTAAAGCAGAGCAAATATGATTATTTCTTACAATCTACATAGGTATGTAATTAAACGGTAGAATTATTTGCATATACAAAACTCATATAGCCAATCATTTCCATATTAATCAAAGTTTTCTGCAACAGAAGCGCGCAAGAGTGGCAGTCCATAACTCATTTCATCCATCAAGGCGTCGTATCTCTCACGATCTGCGCCGATCTGTCAATTATCATCCTTTCTGACTCAACGCAACGCTCATTTATGTGATTATGCCATCTGAAAATTCTACATTTATGCAATCCGAACTGTTTTCGAAAGTTATACCTTCACTCAAGTTCTCGGAAATCAACGAATATTCGTATAAAACGGTGTTTATTCCTTAAAAATATTTACAAGATATTGTACATCCTCCGGCGTAAATACATTTGATGTAAGTTAGTGACCAACTTGATGAGTCTATTTCTAACAGAATTTGACTAGTTTTTAAAGGTCACATCTTTTTTTTGTTAAAGAATCCGAACATGTATACTTAACTATTTGAAGAAGCTTTTGCTTATAAAACTTGTGTTCTTAATATATATCAATAACTTCACGCCAGGTAACAATATTATCAAAATAATATTGCTATTATATTATTCTAACCTACTTTAATAGGTACAAACTAATCTAGAACGTGACTATATTTTTTAATCCAGTCGACATCTCCTATTTAAGTTTAGGAGCCATCAGTAGAAGAATCTAAGTGCTTTCTAAACTACCGTTGGGGATGGTGAGACATATGTGGATGAGAGAGATGCGCGTGAGAATACGGCTGACCTAACGAGCCCAGCGGAAGAGGGGACGGGCAGGGAGGGTGCTGGTGGTACTGCTGCAGCGGCGACGGAGCCAAGCCCGGGTGGTGTTCTATCGGGTACTGCGCTGAGCCGGCATACGCCAATTGTCTCACCTTCATATCCTCGTCTACCACGTTATACGTGAGCTCGGTTTCCTCGAAGCCGGTGGCCGCCATTCTCTGCTCACTCGTCGTCGGGGGATCGGGCGAATTTAAACAGGTCTGTATCAACCTTTTGCCTGAATCCGACGTAATCATCGGCTGAAGTTTCCGTGTTGCGAAAGTGTATACGTGTCCTGTCTCGGACGCGACTAGTAGCATCACTTGTGTCCCCGTCAGAGTTGAAAGTTCGTAAGCCTGTAAAAACAAATACACAAGAAATCAGTTAAAATATTCAAAATTCATTTAAAATAAAGAACGCACCTACGTCACAAGGTTTATTGTCTGAATTAAATATGTTTTTGTGAACATTTGTGTAACTGAACAAGACTCTTGAACGAAGCTCATTATTAACAAATAAATACTAAAATACTTAACGCTTAAAAAAGACACATATCCACAAGAATTTATTTCAAAACACAGATAAAGGGTAAAAGTAAACAAAGTGCTCTCAATTTGATGTTCGGAACTTCAAAGTTAAACTTGGAGGTAGCATCAGCGGCATCCCAAAAGTTCGCTTCGACCTTTCACCTCTCCCACGCTACTAATTCGTAAGCAAACCTCCGCACGTTTCGGGAGCTACGTATGTCAGAATCTCACGGCACTCTCTGTGTATGCTAGAGGAATTATCACACCCACTGGCGCCCAGCCGCCTACACCACCCACTTGTACCAACATACTTTACTGTCAGAAAAAGCCATTTTCAACACTAAATCTCAAGTGTTAAGAGCGTTTAGAAAACGAATGAGTACATGAGCAAATTGATACGGACAATTGACAAAACTCTGGTAGCTCGAGTACGTTGTTTAGCATTCAAATTATTGTTAATGACAATATAAACCTTATAATGAACGCAATAGAGATTTGAACAAAAGATGTCTTTTGTATTTGGAGGCAAAATTACTTTTGTAGACATGGAATTTGCTTTTCCATTACATAATAGTCTGCGGTCGCGGTACAATTCGCCCACTTCTCAGTTACGTGACAACGATTATGCATGTATGCTTGCTTCGATACTGGAAATATTGGAATTTTAACATTAAGCTTCGATAAGAACTGTGTCGTTGGTGAGATGGTAACTTCTGCATTGTAAGCTGCGTTCGAAACATTTATCACGTTAATTTAGAAAATAAACTTGCTCTTCAATGTCATAGAGAAACATTATGAAAAACAAACTTATTTTTGGTGCCGATTAAATATTGTGCATCCCGAGTACGGAACCCTTCACTGTGCGTGCTCCGATACACGCTTGCCAGTTTTTTACTTAAGCTAAACTGAAAAAAACGTACTTTCCTTGCTATTAAAATACTGTCTTGTGTTAATACAAGTGTGCTATATTAATGAAATTAACAGCTGACAAAAACGACCTCTATGACGCATTAGATAGCGAAGCCCCGGGTTCAATTGGCAATTCATAATGATTCTGACAAACGTAGACAATATATTTTGAAACAATGCATTTCAAAGATAGCATGTCGTGAATAATATAACTCAATGTAATCTTATATTTCAATAAAAGATACGATTGCCTTATGTTCATTTACAACGTAAAAGTACAAAAACTATATACTTTATATGTATTTATAATAATGCATAGCTATGAGAAAATATGATTTTTAAATAAAAAGATCAAAGATCGTAGGTCAGTAAGCTTTCAATCAAGATCGACACAAAACTGAGGGTTTGTCAAAAGTAACAGACAGTGGTGAAGGTTAACCAGATATATGTACATACAGATACAGATATATGTATACCTACTTATGAATACATTCGATATTCTATTATTTTAACAGAACATTCTTATGTAACGAGAAAATGTATTTTATTTATTAATACAATTATTTATTACAAAAAATAGATAAAATGTTATTTTTCCAATTTAAAAAAGCAATAAGAAAAATAATATTTATAATCTATAGACAAACACACCTGCCGTGTGACCCTAAAGCCCCAAACCAAGTGCTAGGCTTACGTATACTGTGAGTACCACGAGTAAATTGGGTGAGCATCTAGTAACGCAGCCAGACTCTGAGATAGTTTATAAAAATTCGTTTCCGGGATTGATCAGACTGAGAATCGAAACTGCGACGTTCGGCTTAGAAGGTTGCTCTAACCTCCGCACCGCCTGGTAGGTGACATAGTGGTATATCCTCTTTTCAGGAACTTGGTCTTGGTATTTTTACTTAAATAGTTGCCCGCTGGCGCTTAGTTTATGTTTATACCTTCTGAATTGATAGAGAAAATAACAAGTTGAATTAGCAAAACAATGCTTGCTAAGACAACAAATTTTTTGACAATCAAAACAAACAGAACTATGAAAAACGTACAAAATTATAAAAATTTTAACAAAAAAAACAGATTAAACAAAACGAAGCATCAAAATTATAAAAACGAACACGGGTCGTTTCCCGTTAAGGTCAGTTTGTAAAAATGAAATTTTCTACATTGCCGTTTGGGTGTTATGAGTGCTCCCAAATTAGTTGTGTGACATCCACTATACAAACATAGAGCTGGCTTAATTTTGTTGCTGTTGTGGTGATTAAGACTCGACATTAAAATTGTAGAAAAATAAGGAATGATTTATTTATATCAATTCAGTCGTATCGTAAATCGTAATATGTTCATTTCAGAACGGATTTCAGGAGAATTTCTGCACAGAGGTCATCTTGGCACCTGCCAGTTATAACGATATCCCTTCAGTCGATTTGGCCTGCATTGGAGATAGGATCTCTCCCCGCATGAGGATTACCTACAATGTAGGAACAGAGTTTTTGATGAAGGATATCTTTCATCTCATAAAATGTCAAAAATCTCACAAAAATCTACGTGGGTTACATCAGTTGTAGATGATTTACTAAGGCGAGTTGCTTAATTAAACATGTTACCAATTTGATTTACATATAATATTTTTTAAATTAAGGTAGTTGAATATGTAAATCTTCTTTTGTTTATTATCTTTTAAATTTTTGCTTTTTTGTAATTCAAGGCGAAACATGCGCTAAAAAATGAGCTGCGTTAAACTTTGGAATATAATTTGCAATTTAAAGTTGAGCTATCAAACGTTCTTTTCTAGTACTAATTGGTAGAGGTATATAATAAGCAGATGTCTGATTCTAAATTGTAATTACTCATTTTAAAAGTAGAATCAACAAGAATTTATTAACATTAAAAAGGTACATGTCGTATTCATTCAGAGTAAGATTTTTTTCTTTCTTTATGGCATGGCGCACAGATTAGCGCATTTTCCAATGTCACATGTTAATAAGTAGAATCGCTTGATAAGTTAAACAGTTAGGCGATGCAATGCACCACATCACAGTATTGTTATAATTCATGACTAACACAAGTAAACAAGTTTTTTATCGTAAAACTCCTCCAGTAAAGCGATAGTAGGCTTTACTGAAGTTATAAAGATCTTCTTGGAAGAGCGCGAGAATTTCAGCTGCACATGTTTATTTAGACCTACTCCATTCTTTTTACTTATACCGAACTGTAAAACACAATATACTATCACTTTTGTACTTCAAAACTCCCAAAAATGTAAAAAATAGAAAATCTAAATAAAATGACAACCTCACTTCTCCCGTTCCCGCCAAAAAGTCCTAAGGTTATTTTAATTCTCGATCGTACAATTTTTTTCTCTTTATGTTAGCGTTCTACAACATTGTTACTAGCCAATACCAATTTTTTGTTTAAATTTTTTTACCTGTGATAAATCACAATTAATATGACGGAAAAGCCAATGCCTCAATAAAAAAACAAGATAAAATAAGTCTTCTGAGCATTTCTAGCCTCCTGAGATTTTTACGTAGGTTTCTTCGAACGATATTGTGAAAAGCATTTCCAAACAGGCACAAAGATTCGAAATTACAGTTGCGAATTGTATGATTGATGACAATCTTGTAATTAGCAGCCGTACTCAATTCATTTGTGAAACAATCGATTACGCAAATCACTTCACAAAATTATCTTTGATCACTCACACAATCTTCTTTTTCAGCAAATATAAATTTGTGTAACGAAGAAATAGTATGGATATTGACAATTACAAATATAGTTATAATGAGCATTATTTTAAAAATTTATTAATGGCGTCTCGTTTTGGTAAAAATTACATTACATTACATATCCTCACGCTGTATCCCCAACGGGGTAGTCAGAGAGGACAGAGCGCAAAGCGTCGCGGTTCTTACATACTTCTTTCGCTTCCTCAAATCTCATCATTCTCCTCACACATTTTCGCCTAGGTATGCGAGAGCTTGTTGGCACCAACACCGCATTGTGGATGGCCAAAAATTAATTAATATTTATATACTTCAATTAAAAAAAATTGCTTAAAATTTTTATTAAGAATTGTTAACATATACATACATATTGAATCCCTAACGGGGTAGTCGGAGAGGACCGCCAAGTATCGCGGTCATTACATAACTATAAACCATTTTTATTACATTAAAAGTAATGCCCAACTAATATTTCTTTCCAGAAGGGGCTTTTTGGCGTGAAAGGGAGAAGTGAGGTTTACATTTTTTCATTTAGATTTTCTATTTTTTATGCTTTTGGGACTTTAAAGACGTAAATAATGATATTTTGTGCTTAAATAATGGTAATAGATTTTAGTTATTAACGCATTAACAATAGGATAGTGATAACTACCTAAGCCAAATTTTAATTTCTTACGTCACACGTTTATGAGAAAATGTCACAGAATGGCTTATATGACTGCATTCTCTTTTTAAAGTACGGAACCCTAATGAGTATTTAAGAATAAACATTAAAAGCCTCATTTCACCGTTTTAAAACAGACGATTACAAACATTTCATAAATTAATACATCAATATTAAGCCACTACATTCATCGCGTAAAATTTAAAAAAACGTTACAAAGTGCTTAAGAAAAAACATTCAAATTGCCCACCAAGTAATTCGACACTGAATTGAAATAAAACCAAAATTTAAATCTCTTTGCTCTTAAAATTTTAGTCCAAAACTGTCGTATGTGTAATTAATTTTAAGAGCACTTAATGACGGATGCTCTTTTCAAAATACTGTAGCAGACTTCATTTTGCTACCAATTCAGCAGGTATTTAAAGGCAATTGCCGTTGAAGATATGTTTGCCATCAGCAAAATGGTTGCCTCGATTAAATCGATTACCTGAATGAACCATACGACATGTGATCTTTCATTTACTTGCCAACTATTATCGAATCTCTTTATTACTGCGTTAAAATTCAATAAACGTTCATTATTCAAAACAGTAACAAACTTACAAGTTGAAAAGAAATTTATTTTCTACAAAAATATTTCAACATTTATTGCAACCATTTCACAGTTATTAATATTATTTTACTAAACAACGGTTTGCAAGGGAAAACTTCATTAGTTTAATAGAGATTTGAGTTAGATTTTTTACCATTTCTATTTAGAAACTAATATTTATAATACAAACACTTATGGACGTGAAGTTATAAATTCGGCTAGGGATCCGTAGCTGGGATAGGCGTAGGATGTCGAAAAAAACAGAAATATAGAAAAAATATATAAATATATATGTAATAATGTAGCAAAAAAAAAACGGCCAAGTGCAAATCGAATTCGCGCACCGAGGGTTCGGTTTTCTGTATCATCATATTTGCTATGATTTACCAAAAAAAATGAAATCCATTCATAACTGAACTTTGCACTCGAAAGACACGATCTCCCATACTTTCCAACTGCAAATATATAATATATGAAATATAATATATGACAACTTTTGGATGATTAGCTGAATAATTAGCATTCTTTTAGAATGTATTGCATTATATGAATTGAATTAAATATACAATTACGCTAACAAAATACATAAATATCGTAATTGTCGATACATTACCGTCAATACACTTCCCAACTACATGAACATTACAATAACAACTTGACAATTCAATAGTGAACTACCGTAATGGTATGAACAGAACTATCGTACCAAGTCAGCTCTTAAGTTTACAGTTAAATCTGATACTACCCGTCGAAGTTAAAACCAATAGCTTCAACTCTAAACATGATTAGTCGTAAAACAATCGGTTAACCTCCGTTTACCACCGACCAAGAATAGGGTTGTCGCAAGCGATCATGTTGTCCCTAATATGGCTGCTCCAAAGCAAAACAAAGTAAAGCTATTTATACCAAAATTTCAGTAGAATAAAAAATTGGGTATAACTAAGACATAGAAGTAAAGTTGACTTACACAATTTATGGCTTGTAAAAATTATGTATTTCGTTTCTGATTCACCATAAAAAATAAATCGATCTGTATCATAATCGATATTTTTTTATAAAATGATTTACTTTGTTTTGTCACGGGGCAATTGAATAGTAAAAAATACTTTCACCATAAGCGGACGGAAACTTAGCGAGCATTACTATTGAATCTATTAACGATGACGCAATCTAATCCGATAAGTGAAATAAATAATTATTTATATTAGGCAAGATTGACGGATCCGCTCCATCACAACGATCTATCTAAAACGACGTTGCGAAAAAATATCACCGGATAAGTGCTCCAGTTAAGTCTCAAGTGATTGTATTAACAAGTGCAGCGAAATCTGTGAAACCCGTTGCGACTGAGTTCGAATGAAACCGAAATTGACCGAATGGAGGAGAACGAGTGGTGATCGGGTGAAATTTCAAAAACCGAACATGCCAGATTTACGAATTGCGTGCACACGTGATTGCTTTACAAATTTAATTATGAGTTAAGTAGGTTTGTAAGAGGCATGACTGTCAAAATTAATACTCAGACCCATGTATGACAAAACACGAGTCGGTGACAACATAAACAGGATATTCTGTCTTTTTTTGCAACTTTGTGAAGCGAAGTACCTCCATACAAGTAGTCACTTTCGTATTCTAGATATTTTTTTACTTATTACAATGTTCACAGGATATTCACAGAAGCTTTAACGCAATCACTTTTAAGCTGACAAATGAAGTTAATCAAATCGAATACGAGCGTTTAAATACATATCGTTACGGTATTTCTCTTACGGGATTTATGTAGAATCAAAATGCAACAAAATTATCTTTTGACGCCATTTTGGCAAATGTTTGAGCTCATTAGGTCAGTAAAGCGAAGCGGCACTAGATAGTTAAATTAAACCCCATCCCTTAGTCATCTTTTACACCCTTCACGGGAAGATAAGCAGCTGGTACATTCTTGAAACAAGCAGTTTGGTGTTTAAATGACTATATAAGAGACAAGTAATTGACGTTTTCGACCAAAAGATATGCGTTTAATAAAAAAACTTGATAAGAAATAAATTGATCGTCGACAGTCCAACAAGCTACTGCAGATCAGAATAAAATAAAAGAAACGTGTGTACGTAATTTAAAAACTGTTGGTACCTCCTTGAAACTGGAGAACGATGGGAGAGCGATAGTGAACAATGTATATTAATGTTGATTGACGTGACGTTTGTTTGTTCGCGTTTATCATTTATCTACAATAACTGTGGCATTTAAAAGCAGAATTTAAAACATGCATTACTTTTAAAGCTCTCGTCTTTAAAAGCTGCACATATTTTCGTTATATTTAAGACAAGCTGTTGCCCACGACTTCGTCCACGTGAAAAACGAGATAATGTGCATACTATGTCCACCATGAAGGTCTCTTATATTCAGTGAAAGAATTTTTAGAATCGGATGAGTAGTCTCGTAGATCTCTTCCTACATCCAAACTTACAAACTATTGTGTACTTCCCTTTGCTTGTTCTCAGCTACTTAAGGTTAGTTGGAAGAAAATGCTAATATAGCATTAAGCACGCCTGTTTAGTTTTGATGTTTAGTGCAATAAAGTATAAATAAATAATATTAGTTTAGAAAAGATTCACAAATAAATCTATCACGATATAATATAAATATTCGAAACATATTTATACTACTTTTACGAAATATTTAGGTAATAATAAATATTTGCCACAATTGAAAATATTATACCACCCTTCATAGAACTTACCGTAACATTAATATAAAAGTATTTTCGTTTAAAAATTCCATAATACGATACCTATTGACTAATTCACTTACTGACTGACATACAGCCCTAACCGATGGATAGAAAGTTGATATTGTAAGCAAATGCTTTATATATTTTATATATATGTACAATTGTACATATATTATGATGTAGGGATTTTGGCTATTCAACCACTAAGAATTTAATAACACCTCTTCTTTTGCGTCGGGGATTAAAAAAAAACAAGTGTGAAGTTTAGTAGGAAAAAAAAAATTAAACCACGTTTAATTACCAAAAATGTGCAAATATATATTAAATAATTAATCAAATACGTATTACACTAATCGGAAAAACCTACCTACATTTCAGTGAAAAAGAGGGAGTCAAAGTTAATGATAAAAGCCAACCCTATTCTATTTTTTTTTAATATAGCTTATCATATCATACGCCTTTTACAGAGAATAATATAAAATTCAACACAATGTTGCAAACAAATGCTGTTTTATAATTACATTAAATTAATTAATATAATGTAATATAAAAAATATAAATAAAAAATTTAGGTCAGCAGTTACACTGTCATTTCCTGTTTTTCCCTTTGTCCCAACCCTAGTTAAATTAAGTTCCTCACCATCTACTCGTAGGCTGGGCGATGAAAACGGCACTTTTTGCCCAGATCAGATACAGAAAACGATGCTGCGATAACTAATAGCTCTATAAACAAGATAATCATCTCGTTAGCGCTGAGAAAAGATGCTTTAGTAACTTGATGTTTAAAAAACGGTGCTTTTTGTGACATAGTAAATGACAGAACAAGCGTGAGCGTGAAGGTTCATTATTACATGAAACAAAATGTAATAATAAAAGTAACAATCGCAATTGGAAGGAAAGATGATGTATATTTGAAGCATGAGATAATAACGAATTTTAAAAAAACTAACCAATAATAACATAAGAACCCGAATACATTACGTACAGAAAAGTGGATATTTTTTAAAGCAACTACCTATTCTTTAAAGAATGATCCAAACGTTAAGTAATAATCCTTTTTGAAATGAATTCTTCAATTAGCAACTAACTACAAATTATACATAACTCTGTCAAAAATTAAAACATTGAAAAAGTTATTAAAAAAAACCTTAAATATTGCTTGGGAAACTCATAGCTCTGTGGCAATATATTAAGCGTTATCGCGACAAGAATCGTTCAGTACATAGCTCACAGACTGTGTGGTAATTTGGTTTATATCTCGTAATACTTGTAATTTGACACAACCTATAGGACGAGTGTCACGACACTCCTGATTGCATCGATGAAGACGGATCCGTGAGAAAGTCAGTAAAACCATAGCAATTACTTTGTGCCAACCAACGTCCAATTTTAAATAAATAAAAACATAAAGAGAAATTTAAAACGGACAACTGACGATGGAAAACGTCACTCAAGCCATTCACACGTAAATAACCACTCATGAATCGTACAAATAAAAAAACTTTTGATCATCGCGAATTATTACATGCATAAGAATTTGTCTCTTTAACTCAAACATTGCTGTATAGAAAAATGCGGGATAAGTTGGGTCGGTACTTTCGTTACTCATAACTCAGAAATGGATGAAAAACATTTTTGGTACAGCGTATTACGAGATGTGACATTTCTCCGACAAGTGCGAGTCGCTGTCGAAAAAACTGCTAATTGCAAGTACAATGGAGTACAAAGCGACCGCTTTTCCCACGGAGCATCTGCGCGCATGCGTACCGATCATTTCAAGCGTGCTCGTCTTTTATTGCCAAAAATTAATGCCCGGTAAACAGTCCTTAATTGCAAGCCGGCCTTGTTAAATTCGGCCTCTGACAAGCTCGAGAGCCCGTTCGTCACACTACAACATACACGCATTTCGAAGAAACCAAATCCAGAAACGACATTAAATGCGTAATAAGTAACTGACTAATAATAATATAATAATATGAAAGCCCAGACTCTTATTTCACAGCCTTTGTGAACGTCATTGTATTATAACTTTTTCATTTTGTTGGTTTTTGGTTACACGTCGATTTGGTTTAGTTTCCGATAATCGTTAGAGTAAACTAATTCTAGTGAAGACTGCGTTTGAACAAACATAGTGAAGGACGATCTTCTCTTAGATGGTATTGTGTCTGGAGGGAATTAGATACGTGAAGCTTAATTTAGAGCTTTTGATGGGCTCTACATTATCCGACAATGAACGAGTGAGTATTGACCGATTTAATTAATAACAATAACAACCGTGCAATGTAATAGATTATAAATTCTTGATATTTTTATAGCAATAACATCAAATACACAAATGCAATAACAATTAGTCACATGCAAATTGTTCTTAAAAGTGTATTCATTTTAATGACATAAACATTCCTCTTAGGATAAAAAGCGAATAAACAACTGCTTCCTCAAGGTATGTACACATTTACCTACCGTATATTAGTATCAAAAAGGTGTTAGAATTTAATTATTATAAACACCTAAACACCATGTAAGGAATATTCAAGTTCTAATTAAAACAATGATCAACTATTTACACAAACCGCTGCAATAAATTAAACAGACTACAAAACGAATAAATACAAAATATTATAAGAACTTCTTAAATATTTTTCTAAGAAAATATTACAGTTCATTTTCACCTACTTTCTGATCACTTTAAAAATTGGCATGCGTACGTGAGTCACGTATCAATGTATTATTTATGGAGTTGGCTAAAAAAGTTCTCTTAATTGGATAGAAGATCATGTTCGTATATAAATTACATGTCGCTAATGTAATATAAGTGTATGTACAATACAATAAAGAAAATATGTATATTTTAAAATTTGAAAAATATGACTAGTATGACAAAATAATTAAAAGTATGAAAAAAAATAATAGATATATCATTTATAAGATGAAGAGAGAGATGAGATGATTTATAAGATGCTTGAAGAAAACAACTTGCTATACAACACATCAAAACAGATAAAATATAATATCTAGAGAAATAAAAAATATCATTTGTTCTAAATACTGTATAAAGTATATATAGTATATATAAAGTACATACTCTATACTCTATATACGTAATAAAAAAATAGAAATGAGACGGTGCTAATGTTCAAAAATCTGCGTTATTACAGTTGCAGGGGCGTTAAAAAACGATAAAACTGATTCTCATCAATTGTAATCAAAACGATGGCGTCGCATTGGATATTTTGACGGCAGGGATCTCAATTTTTATGGGACTACAAAACGTATGAAAATGATATTTGGTACTGTTTTTTCGTATTTTTCGTAAGCTAACGCGCGCACGTTTGCATAAAGCAGAAGGTCTATTTTAGATTAAATTTTGTTCATAAATGCGTCGCCTTAATATTCCAGACAATTACACAAATTGTGTGACTCCGAACTAAGTAGTAAGCTCGTATTATGGGTATTGGTATTGGTATGGGTATGGTACACACAACGATCTGGGGGAGCTCCCAGTAACACCCAGACAACAAGATAATTTAGAAAAGTTCGTTTCCCAAATTGATCTGACCGGTGATTGAACCCTGCTTCCCAGCTTGGGGGCCAGATGCTCTACCACCTAACCAACGGGTTATTATAACGTACTTCGTTTTATTTTACTTTGACTAGGACAAAACATTAGTATAACTAAATATGTATGTAATTCATACAGTAATAAAGCATCTAGGATATTCAGCTGGCTAAAACAGGTTAGTTATTCGTGATTAGTGATTACATAAGGCTACAAAATAGATAACAATTATAATTTATCACAAACTATGAATTACATTTAAATATATAAAAATACTTTAAAAGAAAAGTTTTATCTTTAAAACTTTAAATCTGTAATACCACGTAATAAGTTTTTTATTTGATTTCGCATAGAAAACTTTTTGGATACTTTGTATTAAAGTGATAGACATGAAGGGAAGTGTTTAAAAAAGCAAAATTAAATAAGAAATATTACCTGTGATCAAAAATTGATAGAACACGTGCATCCACCTTAACGACACGACATATATACACCAGGGGCTGAGGAAACCCCAAAAACAGGTTATGAAAGGCCAGGTTGCCATATTAGTGGGGCACTCGACTGGATTAGTCGTAAAAGGTTTAAACGGGCCGAGTTCGTCTTTTGCCTACCCAAGCGTAAAACGCCACGTGGCTTTATTTGTTTGCCCAGCTCTCGACATTTTTACGTCATCACCCTGTATGGTAGGATGCACTTAAACATAACGTTAAAGGAAGGCCAACAAGTTGATTCGCCTTTTTGAATAGGATTATGATGTACTGAACTTAAAAGTACTATAAATTTCAACCAGTTTTGCTCCATAGTTTACATTACTGAAGGCATAATGCTTCATAAAACGTTTTACATTAAATCATCGGCAATTGCATATTTTAATTATCTTACTTCTTTCATATTTATAAAAACATTGACATGCTTATGCATATTGGCATGCTAATTCTTCACTCGCATTAACACTTGCAACCTTAATAATTAAAAAAGTGAAAGTACTGGAGAAATTCCATTATCTTCCAATACAACCAGACCAGTAGCAACAATTATGATAACACTACAAACAACTACAATGCTAAGAAGACTGAATCCGGAAGTACAAATGTGACACAATTATCTTTCATGGCTGCTGCATTAAATGTGCCCTAACACAGCGTCTTGTTTGTTTTGAGTTCAGATAAAACTGAAAACTTGATTACAAAAAAAGGTAATGAGTCAACAAAACTAGTCGGCGAATCTTTCCTCGAATAGCGGCACCATATGTAAATTACTTTAGGGATGGTGTACGACTGAAATTTCCGCTGACGACCTATGCTTATAAAGATTCCGTTGTTAAAAATCACAATGATGTAATAAACATCCCGGTTTATTTGGTTGCGTAAACGAGAACTCCGGTTATTTCAGAAGATGTAAGATACAACGTGATCATAACTCAAGTTTTCATCGCCATAAGAATATTTCTCAGAAGAGGATAATATGCTCGCAAAAACCACATCTGCCACGAGACACCAATTAATTTGTATGAATCAAACGCGATAAAAACCAACGAATTGCAACGAGCATTAACCATTACATGATAATGATAAGGAATCATGGTAAAGACGGAACAAATGTTGTCAGTCTTGTTCATTAAGTAAAAATCGGTATCAGTCGTGTAGGTTAGATTGAAATTGCCATGCGTCATAATCAGAGATTGCATACTCTGCGTCAACGTGGCAGTAAATAGCAGGTTAGCGTTAAATAAGATGATTAGATTAAACGACGCCTATACAATAATTATCGATTACTGGAACCAGTATCGTTAAAAATGTAATCTAGTAGCTTAGAACAACTGCATCAAATAAATATGTCATCTCATGGCATAGCTTCACTTTCGCTTGGAATTTTTAATATTTAAGGAAGTGTGAATAGGAATTAGTATTCTGTTCGCATTGGCTCATCGTTTCACTGCCGTCTGAATGCGATAACCGATAGCGCTACTTAACAGATAAATGCGTATACAGAATACGCTATTAATTAATTGGAAATCTCTGTTGCAAAATAAGGATAAGTTATTTTATAACATGTTAAATCATTGTGTAAATTAGCGACAAGCAACCAAGGACGAAATTCAAATGCGATAAGGGAGCTGAAACACAAACTCAAAATTCGGATTCCTTTCTTCACATTCACATCCCTAAATCAATAATTCTATTGAATATAACCCATCTATACAGATAATAACTGGAGCCTAGAGAATCGCATGCAAATGCGAGCGACGGGCGTTCCTATCAATAGCAATGGCGTCGATAATTGCGCGTTTAGTCTCGTTGTGAGTTTCATTCATAAACATGCAAGATTGCTTTATGAATGACTGTCAGGCCATGCCCTCAATTTATTGTCGCCCAGACCAGACTTCTATAACTTTCCTACTCGCCTATTACCATTAATCAGGTCTGATAACTACAATTTTATAATAATTTGGCCTTGAATTACTAATTTCATTCGGTAACAAATGCTTCAATCATGCTCCAATAAAAATCACTACGTGGGTTGCAATATGTATATGTACATTTGGAATTATTTCACTAGAAGCGAGTACATATAAACAATTATATGTAATATTTTTGTTTGCAGTATATGAATATTATATAAACTGTATTAACGTTCAATTCATTACTGGAACATGTGAAAAAAAACAAACATAACTCAACACGCTATTACCCGAGCTTATGAACGTAAACCTGTCCAACTGTTAATAATTCTTTTCTTAATGGTCTCTCATGACTGAATAAATTTTAGCGCTAAATAAACAAGCTTTATCTGTGATCTCCACAATGCAACGGGTTCGAGGGTAACAGGAGCCGACTGAAGCGCCGCCACCACGATACCATCACGCCGATACGCATCAAGGAAGACCAGTTGTCAATACATTTCACCTGCAAGCTGAACTAACTTGATGGCCTGTCCGTGCCCAGAACGAGTTCCCATGAATTGTATTGGTTGCGAGACATTTTTATACCTCTGTCTGACAACGTGTATCCCGGCCACTAGCTTACATGTTAATGTATTTGCTATGGGCCCTAGCTTTATGTCGACGGTCGCATACAATTCACCTTAGCATAAAGATACAAGCGGCGATCGAATTTCTAATTCGAACCTGACATCCATTCAATAAAGCCAGATATTTAGATCGTAGCAAAAGATATATCTCGTAGTTAAATGCTAATTTCCGTCTCGGTCCTATGCAAATTAACAACAGGGACACTAAATAGCAATAAGACCGAACAGGCAAATATTCCGCTAACCTTATTTACGGGACAATTCAGACGTCCAAGCAAACAAACACAGGTGGTCCCGATAAAAGGTTCAGAGGAAGCCAAGCGTCTGTGAGAAGAGATGCCGCCCTCCCTAAAAGGATAATAATACGTCGTTTCCAAGCTCCGGCCCCACAGAGAATCACCAGGATTCTGAGAGAAATGTAAATTGTGTCGGCAGCTGACAAATAGCTTAATTAACGACTAACACGCGAGAATTGTTGAAGAAGAAAAAAGAAGAGAATTATTGCGATATCCGAATAGTTCATTACGAAGGCGCTCGGGGCTGGATGCCTATGCACAAAATTCAATGCAATTTTATAAACATTTTAATGCTTTGACTTCAACAAGCCGTTTCAAAATCCTTCTTAGCAATAACAGTACTCAGTAAGACAGATTAGGTACATTCAATTACTTTTATAGTAACCTCAATTTGAAAATAACCAAAAAGGCTCATCGATTTTAATTCCATGAGAAAGACAATTCAAAAAGCTTCAAATTCTTCGAATACAATGAACAAAAGGAGTTGAGATTAACTTATGACGCGTCTTAAGTAACCCACATGCAGTAATTTAACGAAGGTATTAAATCTCAAGGTTAAAATGGAAGTTACGTTAAGAGATTTAGTTTTTTCGCAATGTTGTGTGGTGGTAGGCGTCACGTGGGCGCGCACGTGACGAGTTTGTGATTTTGTGGCGAGCCACCACACTACCGCTCGCGTGGGCGGCCGAAACAACACTGACACCTTAGAATGTTGTGTTGGGTGCAATCGACACTTTACAAACTGACGATTTGTCTATAGTACAGACAACTTATCACAAATAAAGGTTAGTGATCACCCACGTTAAGAGCAGCAGTTACAGCTGTCATTTAATACACAATTCGTCGATTAGAGATATCGAAAACTTGACTTCGTTTCTATTTGAATTAAAGGAACATATAGAATGCAATCAAAATACTTCACGTCTCTTAAAAATCAATAACAGAAATAAATAAAAAAACTTAGTATTGTGCAGTTGTACAGGAACTTTCTCATCAAAATCTGGCCGAATGTTTGGTAATTTTTTTTAAATCTCGCTGTGCTCTTGGATCGCAATCAAATAAAAACCTACTCGTTAATGTTTTATGTATGAATTCCCAATGCCGATACATAATGGATGGAGTCCCGCTGACTCGGGTACGCTCGGAAATTTTGACAACGACAGATATCGGTGATCTCTATGGTAACTATGGTAAACGATGAGTATACGCCAATGCCACGGATTTAGTTTTCCTTTTTTGCGACGTCGACAACTGATAACATCAGTCGCATAATCACCATACGGTCGTTTCCACGCTTTCTAAAAAAACACCTGATGTATTTTGGAAAGCACATTAACTTGTTATTAAAACTATTATTGCCTACTTTTATTAGATTTCATCTCAGTATTCCATAGGCAGATAAAAGTACACCCACAAATATATTTTTAAGTTCACACTTTTCCCATCATCACCCTGGAAGAGGTAGACAGAGGCATTTCAGATATTTACTTCATAATAAATCTAGATACATATAAATAAATAGAAGTGTCTGTTTGTGATTTTGTAATAGAGGCTTTTTCTAAAGCTTATATGGTTATTTGCACATAATCAAGACGCAAACACGCTTTTTCTAAATTTTTGGCTGTCTTGTCTGTTTAGTTTGGGCTAATATCCGAAACGGCTGAACCGATTTTGACGGGACTTTCATAGGCTAGTAGAGGACTTTTCACAGAGTAATCTAGGCTAATTTTTGTACCGGAAAAATACCAAATTTAACGCGGGTTAAATCGCGAGGTACGGCTAGCAAATAATAAATTAATATCTACTCTAGAGAATAAATTTTACCAATAGTGTGCACTGGGCTAAAGGTACTCGTACAACACATCAAATTGGAAAGAAGTCAGTAAGACTCAACAACAAGACAATTTAGATGAATCCGTTCTCAACAATGATTTAATAAGAACCGAAGTCAGGTATCTCGGCTTGGATGGTATTTACATTAAACTCGCACCAATATTGCACTCGATTAATATAAATCGACATCATTAGCAACATCTCCGAAAAGAAGATGCACATATAAGCCACAAATTAATTTTGATAACAGCCTAATTTGACGACGTTGGCCTGACGTATCTTCATACTTCGAAACTAAATCGTGGTTTGAAGACCGATTACAAGTTGGGTCACTCACTACGAAAAAAATTAAGAGCATAGCCGCTTCTGAACCTCAAACTTTCAAATTGAATTCCTAACAAGAATAATATACAGTATCCAATTATGATTAATTTATTACGAGTCCTTCAATATCGCCTGTCTGTCGCCGTCTTATGACACATTCTAGCCCCCGATAATTTAAAAGAGAACGTCTTCTCATCCGACATGGAATCAAACAAGAGTCTTCTAGCTTCCTCGGAGTTTTTCGACAATTCGCTATTAAGAGTACGCCTATGCAGTCCAGTGCAACCGAATTCGTCCATTACCCCCGCGCCTTATGACGATAACAATAAAGTTGATTTTCACAGTTGCGGTTTCATTATGTTTTAGCGCGGAGAAATCTCAACGTTTGTTTTTGCACATACATAATTTTAATTTGCAAGAAAACTATATTACCAAAATAAAAAACTGGTTTTAGAGATTTGAGATATTATAATTACCTACACGTTTAAGTAAAAATTATTTTAAAATTGTGTAGAATGTCTGAGATACAACTGAATGTTTGTGCAAAACAGGGTTTTTTTCGATTATAGAGATTTTCTTCTCCAATCGTGTTTCCACGTTTAAGGATTTCAAGATAATGAGTTAAAGTTGTATATATTATCCAAATATCTAACACCTAGTCTTCTTAAATATCGAGATCCAAGTCACCAAATACACCAAAGTTTGCATAGGCGGACTCAAGACTGCCACAATTTATATTGTCAGTAAAAAACCATTTACATTTAAGATCCAGCAATCTCTTTTATAGTCTATCAAGTGCTTAAGCTTGTTAAAGCGTCCTTTACATCGTCCGATTCTACCTAATCCTATATCGGAATCGGGCACCCCAAACTGGAATTGCTTTTTTACACTTTTGGAATGACGTTCCGATTTGTCAGAGCCGAACACAGTATGAAAAAGGTTTTATAAGGTCTTTTACACGCAACAAGTAATTCAAATTATTCAAATTAATCTTAACCAGATATTTTGAAAAGTTACGTCTATCGCCGTTATGAAAAAAAGGCTTTACTAAGACCCGTTCGCATCCTGAACAGTATTAGTTATCATATTGTTGGTTATAATTTCTAAGTTGGTTAATATTCATTCCACTTAAAATTACATATTTCTTATATCTTCTAATCCAAAAGTTTTAAATTTTCTCTTCATCGTTGAATTTAAAAATGCACTAATAATTCTTAAGCAAAATAACTATAATTATTTTACTTTATACATTCCTCAGAATGTACATCAACCATTCCACAGCGACATCTGTCATAACAGTTATGAACCAAAGAAGAGCATTCTTATTTGTCGATTTTATTACCCGAGTTTTTAGTGTTAATGGGGACAGAGTTTCCGTGCAAAGTGGCGCTGGCCTTACACGTTTTCCGATAGAATCGAATCGGATGGAATCGGCAGCTGTAAAGTGTCCTTTAGAAGGCTAAACAAGTTTACGATGCTATCGACGTGTTAGAAACACCTGAGGCACTATCTCCGTCTAACACGTTGCGCAGGTGCCTAGTAGGGCGTCAGCAAGGGTGGTAATGGAATAAATGGAATTTAATATTAGATGCTAATTACATCATTTACAAACATAAACTTTATCGCCACTACAATAGATCTACTTTACGTACTTCATGCTTACAAATTAGTAAACCCTACATCAGCGATTCCTAAAGTGAATTCCACGGGACCCAAGGGTTCCGTGCAAAAAAACACTAGAGTTCCACGAGTGCTACATTGGTCATTAAATTGTTGAAATATTTTGGCTACCGTCATTCGTGGCAACATTATTTTTAGCACGGAACTTGATCTAAGCACATATCGACAATGCTGAACCGTTTTTATTCTATAGTAGGTCCTACACAAAAAAATATTTCAGACCAATTTTTATATAGGAATCAGTGAAATAATCTCATTCATCACTTTAATCTTTATTTCAAATATTTGTAATAAAAGATTTTTACTATTCTTTTAAATTGCAGTAAGTATATTTTATTTGTTATAGTTTGCTATGGGGTTCCATATTATTTATTATTATTATTAATTACACAAAGAAAAAAAAATTATAATACAAAAGCACATTGTCACAGTGGTCCCCGCACTAGGCGAACCTGTATCGCGGGTGACCATTAAATGAGGGTTTCATTAATCTTCACAAAAAAAAAAAATTAATTCTTATGTACAATATTGTCTAATTATCTCTGGCTCTCTGGATCTCTGGGCTCGCTCCACAGAGACCATGTAAGTTTTAGCCGCGTTACCCCAGGCAGTAATACAATAAAGGAAAACGGACTGACACAGGGCTTTGTAGACCAATGTAAGAATCTGCCTGGATGCACCACAGCGGAGGAGCTTTATAATCGGTATCAGCATCCTCACTCGATTGGCTAGTTTGTCTATATGATGCTTAAAGATGAGCCTTTCGCCAATTTCCACGCCCAAGTAATTTAAAAATGGAACTCTCACCAAGATCATACAAGAACATGAATTTTGATAGTTACCACACGTGTGGATCCTAAGAAGATATGGAGCAGGAGGACTGAAGGGCTTGGTGTTGTAGAAACACAAATATTTAGATTTTGAGACATTAAGAGTCAGTAAGTTGCGACTCAGCCAGTCCGTCACTCTCGCCATTCCACTCTCAGCACAGGTAAAAACACCAGACCAAGAAAGGTGTCGAAATATAATCGCCGTGTAATCGGCGTAGCAAATGACTTCCACGCTTCTTTCCTCGACGAAGATTTTAGAGATGTTATCTACGTATATGTTAAATAATAACGGTCCTAGGATGCTCCCCTGGAGCACACCAAACCCCACCCGAACAAGATCCTAGTGTAACCTCCCATAGCAACTACCTGCCTCCTATTCTCCAAATAGCTTGCAAACCACCGCAAAGTAACCCCTCTCACTCCCAGTAGCTCTAACTTTCGCAGGAGAATGGGGTGGGATACCGTGTCGAATGCCCTGGAGAGATCCAGGAATACCCCAAGACACGCTTCTTTCCCATCAATAGCCCTCGAAACCCTGTTAAGAAGCTGAGTCATAACGTCTTCGGTCGATTTGCCCCTGCGAAAGCCGGACTGATTGGGCGAGATCAGACTGTGTGACTCTAGAAAACTCACCAATCCCCTTTCAACCAGCTTTTCAAGAACCTTTGATAGCACACTAAGCAGCGCAATGGGCCTATAGTTTGCGGGATCCGACTTTTTCCCTTTCTTGTATATTGGAGTAATCATAGCTGTTCTCCAACAATCCGGAAAAGTCCCAGAAGATAAACTCAGGTTGTATATGTGTGTGACCAGCTTCACAATGGCCCGACATATCAGCTTGACTAGGCGATTACCAAACCCGTCCAAGCCAGGGGCACCGTCCGTTTTCGATTGTCGAATAATCGAAGCCACCTCATCCACATCCGTAGGCTTTAAGAAAAGGGACTCAGACGGCCTTAAACTGGTTTCCACCTCACATACTAACTCTTCCTCGGATTTACCTGTGGCATTTAAGATTCGCTCAGCCAAACCCCTGCCCACGCTTGAAAAGTATTTATTGCACATCGACAATGATTCAACGGGAGTGGTCTTTAAATTAAGTAAGTCAGTGTGGCAACCCACGGTGTTACGAATTTCACAAATTGTTTGGATTGCTTTCCACAAACTCTTTGGTTTATCTCTGTTCCTAGTCAATAAAGCATCGTTGTATTGAATTTGAGTCTTTTTAGAAGGTCTTTAAGAAAATTACGGTATCTCTTATAGGTAACCTGCAGAATTATGTTGCCCGGATCACACCTCAACCGCCTATGGAGACTGTCTCGGTGCCTCATACATCTTATTAAGCCGGTCGTAATCCATTCCTTTAAATGAAATTTCGTTCTACTAATAGATACCCGAGCAGTGTGTCTACTTCGTACGCCTTCCAATATCTCCATAAAACGTTGAGTAGCGACAGACACATCGGAAGCATTCATGACCTCAGACCAGTCCAATCCCTCCAGCTCCTCATTCATAGCTTCGTGGTTCACTTTGGTGATTGTTCTTTTAGTTTTCGACACAACAGGAACCGACCGTGTCGCCACCAATACCATGTCGTGGTCAGTTATGTCGGTGTGGCAAACCACACCTACCGCCGGGACGTCGATACTCAAGAAAACATGATCCAAACAAGATTGACCCCTCGTTTGGACACCTATTGCCGGTTTTAATCAAATTTCAGCCATCAGACATAAGAAGGTGTCGGAGTTGTCATTTCTATCAAGCAGGTTAATGTTGATATCACCCGTCAACATGACGCTATCCATCTTGAGACTTCGTATGGTAGATTCTAATGAACTATAGAATCTATCCAATTGTCGGACTGAAGGAGTACGATAAACACCCAGTAGAGCACGAGAATCAGGAAACGTTACCGCCAAACAATCAGCGTCGTCTATGTTCGGTTCGTGCACCGACACATTCCACCCCTCTCTCACGACACCACCAGCACGAACAATGTTTTTTGTAGAAAAATGATTACAGCCTTCGATGTTAGCGATCAATGAACATGTGCCGAGGTGACACTCAATCAGTACTATGACGTCAAAATGAATCTCCATCCTTTTCAGAGCTACTAAAATTCGTCAAAGTTCTTTTGAATACTTCTAATATTAAAAGTCAAAATTTTAAAATCATATTGGGCACCGATTTTGGATTTGCACAACTCCAAGGAATCGAGAGCGTGACAAAGCACAGAAAAAGCTTTGTCCAGTTCATCTACAACATCCAAGGCGGCCATTTTGTGTGATGAAAAAGAGTCAGATAATATATCAATTTCAAAGTTGGAGTTGTCACGCGTTCCAATTTAGTGTCTAGCTCCGAGAAAGCTCCCTGGAGAGTGCAGCCCCAAAGCCACGCCTTCGATAATAAACCAAAGTCTTTCCATGCATACATACACAATACCACCCCACAGTTACCCAAGATAAGCACTACATAAAAGCAGAAAGATATACCTACTAAAAATACTACATATATTAAAAGAGATTTATTGAATATTCTATAGAATTAAAAGGATATATTAAAAGAGATTTATTGAATATTCTATAGAATTAAAAGGATCCGTTAGGATCCGTTGCTTTTGATGACGCTTATGAGAGCACCTGTGACTGTCCATTTAATAGTATATTACTTAAATAGCGACCACGACTATAGCTTTCCGCCTATCTACTCTCGATTATTCAACGTCCGATCTCAGTGTGACCAATCATATCAAAGAACACCGCCCCGCACCCCGCAAAATTTTGACACACTTGTTTTCATTATAAATTTATTCAATGCGTCGTCTACGCATGTTATTGGTCTGTGTTCACGTCGTATCCGATTCGTGGACAAAACACATTATAAACTTACTCAATGCGTCGTCTACGCGTGTTATTAGTCTGTGTTCACGTCGTATCCGATTCGTGGACAAAACACCACAAAGAAATGGATTTACACCTTGACACCATTTCTAGTAATATCTAAATATATATTGCAGATTACACATTATGTATGAATCAGGTGAAAAAAATTCTAGTAAAATATTAATTTTAAAGACTGCAATAGTTAAGTTTTAAATTAGTAATTTTTTTGTAGGTAACTATGTCGAATACGAGTAATTTTAAACACATTTAGTTGTAATTTGCATTAGTAATTCTGTCACTAATTTAAAATATATTTTCCATTGCAATATTATAAAATGAAGGTTGACTTAGCCAGTGTTAGTAGACGGAAATGTCAAAAGCACTCGGATACATCGGTAAAAATCTGTGAATAGAACGATTAGATTTGAAGAAGCGAAAAAGTTATGTAAGCACGGCGACGCTAGGCGCTCCATTCTCTCTACCCACCCCTTTAGGGATACACCTGCTGCATGGTACAGACCGGTCCTTGTCACTGTTCTCACCACATCTGTGAGAAGAGCCCTATATAACAGCACCTGAACAATTACTAGACACGATTCAATTTATTCAAGTAGCGTCTATTCTATTCAATTTAAATTCGCCAAGTTGCCCGAGAAATGTTAGATTTTGAACTAAACTTTCTGTTAACGCGTAAACTAGGCGTGCAAACCACGGACGAAAGCGGGTGAAGGGGCGGAACATGGAGGCGGTATTTTTGAATTTTTTATGTACAAAATTACATTGTTTTTACAATTTCATTATACGTATATATAAGTTTAAAAAAACAGTCAATTTTATTGAATTTGTTTCCGTACTATTATAAACGCCTTTTTTTTCGTGCCTATCTGCCCGCATATAACAGCCAATTTATTCCATCATCTTTAGACTTACTGAGCTGAGGTTCAAAGACACGAATTGATAACCCGAACTCAGAAACGAAAACCAAAAAACTTTTGAAGAAAAAAATTAAACACTGAAAAATACAAAATAACTATCTTTCACTAATCAAAATTCAAATACGAAAATAACTTTATTATACGATAGTTACCACTATATAATTAAATTTGACAGTTACTGAAGTCGGTGCCAAGTCTACCAAACTAGTAAACTTTCTGTTATGGCACATTGATTTGGCACATTGATGTTTTTGGAGTCGGTTTCATTTTTTTCTTTAATAGTTTTTTCTTTCTTTTGAATGACCTTGGCCTAAATAAATATCTAAGGTAGGTCTACAACACACAAAAGATTCATCAATATATAAAAAGAAGCTTATAAAGCTTATAGGTAAACAGCGTTATTTGGTGTATCTTCGAAATCCAAGTTCCCGTATCAATGAAATTTAAATCACCTTGGAGCTATACTGAACCCAACGGAAATAGAATCATTGAAATCGATCCACGATTGACGAAGTTATCAGTGAAAATGTACAAAAAAAACACATACAGATAAACATCCTCCTTTTTTTAAAGTCGGTTAAAAATTAAATACTATTTCGAACCCTATTTTTGAAGTTAAGTAAGATGAACTTCTATGTTGTCCAAAACTATTATGAAACCCGAAGTGTCATAAATACTTTTAGCCGTTTTTTTCAAATTATATTATTAACAACGAGCAACGAAATTAATAAAGTATGATATGTGTCGCATGACATATAATCATCAATATAGCACAGATGGACTTAAACTTGTAATCATCTGAAATTGAATACCATAATATTTATTTTTTATAAAACGAACTGCATTTATTCTAGACCACATTGTCCCACGGGATGTTCTCTATCTGATCTCGAGGCCGGTTATTCGATAATGTTGATATCAATTGATATAAGTGCATATTTTTTTGCTGTAATTTAATACAAAAAAAAAATGCTTTTATGAGATAATATTAGGGATTAAAGTATGAAATTGCTGTTTCGTACTGAAATATCTTTGTCAAAATGACAGATCTTTGTTTCGTACTGAAACGTCTTTAATCAAAGTATTTACCCTCGTGGTCTATACATTTTTACCATCTAATCCTTTAAACCTTTGCGATCGTTTAAACCTTTGCGATAGAACTCTGAGGACCTGGACGCAACAAACTGCGTGCAGGCATTTTGCACTGCTTCCTAGGAAGAAAATGTATTTTGCGTGCAAAAAAATTGTCCCAAATCGCAGAGAAAATGGTACTCGGTTGAGGTGAGGTCCGACGAGTATGGAGGATGACGGATGGTTTCTAACTACAGGTCTTGTAGTGTTAAAACTGTTTCTCAAACAGTGTGAGGTATTGCGTTATCATGGAGCAATAATTACGAAGATCGATTGACGTGTGGGGGCTCTTTTTCTGCAAATTTCGCCATCATTGTTCGGAGCTCTGCTATTATTGCTTGACCGGATCTGAGAAAGCTGTCGCGAATTACACCATGAAGTGACCACCAAGCTTAAAGCATTAGGGCATTGGTGTGGAGTTTAACCTCGGGTCACCCATTACGTTGTTTGCTTGCGATAATCATAAAGAATCCATATTTCGTCACACGTCACAATTCGGTCTAAAATACCTTAATTTCCGTATCGGCTTAACAAGGTTAGGCAAGCTTTAACCCGCACTGTTCTCTGCATATCAGTCAAATCGTAGACAAAGTTTTTTAATTTTACCGATTTGCTGCGAATGGGTCAATATTGTAGGTATACCAACGTCAAACTATGCCGCTAATTACTTAGTAGTTTCATATATATACGCTTCCACCATAACCTTAAATACATCGTTATTGATCTTAGTGGCTGGTCTTACTCGTGGTTCATTCTTCAAGTCGAAGTTTCTACTACTAAAGCAGTTAAACCAAAAACGTCCAGTGCATTCATTAGCCGAATCCTCCTTAAACACAGCTATGCAATTACAGCTTCAATTCTTCAGTTTCTGCTGCGTTAGTTCCACGTCGGAACTCGTATTCGAAAATTACTCTCATTTTCGCTGTGCAGCACATTTATTTTCACGTTAAAAACTGAATGTAAAAACAACTGAAAGTCGAACAATCAAATGTCATGATTTTTTTAAATTTAATATGTAATATTAGTTTTCTTGTGAAAAAAGTTTTACTCTGAAATCTGACACCATGCCATAAAACGGCAATTTCATACTTTAACCCGTATTCATACTCAAAAACATACACTTACGTACTTACATTAATCCTACTTAACGCGAAAGTTTGTGAGGATGAATGTATGGATGTTTGTTACTCTTTCACGCAAAAACTACTCAATGGATTTTATTGAAACTTTACAATAATATAGCTCATACATCAGAATAACCCATAAGCTACAATTTATAAAGATATTATGTATCTTTGAACTTCACGCGAAGTTGCGGACAAAAGCTAGTAATAAATAAAACTACAAATATTATAATTGTAGGTATAACTGAACTTTGTAATTGCAATTTCCGAAAATATTGCCTTCACTAAAAGAAAAGCAGAACCTAAAATGTAATTGCTAAAATGATAAGTTACTAAAAAGTTGGTCACTAATCTTTGTTACTTTAACTTATAAATGTGATCAAATTTAGACAGGCTATCAGGAGTCATAAGTCTTACGGTAAAATGTCCTAAATGCCGTCCATCTGTAAACTCAGTACATTTTATTTCAGTGTCTTCTGGTACATATGTATAAGTATATAAAATGAAATTGACGGAATGACTCGCACATTATTGTTATAATATACCTGTCTCACAAAAACGCAAAAAAATCGAAATAAATCCCCTACATACAAAACAATATAGACCGATTTGCCAAACCCCAAACAGCTAAGATTTTCGAAAAATGCTGTTTTCGAACGAAAAAGACTGCATACGAAATCAGTTCATCCGTTTAAGAATTACGATACTACATACAAACACACACGTAGACAGACATCTATAACTACAATGGTTAAAACGGCGTCCAACTTAGTCTTCTTTCAGTCTTACCCTTTCCTTCTTTTCAGTCGAGAATTAGAAAAAAAAAACAAACAGGTAAATAAAAATTACAGGTAATATTACAGCAGTATTGGAGTTTAAACAACACTCCAATTAATCCCATATTAATTCAATGACTGGACGATACCTTTTGTTATGACTAAATTTTACACCGCAGTTGCTTTGAGAATTAATTAATTAATGACACGTAACGTAATAGTAGGCACAAACTGATAGTAGTCATTGTTATTATTGACGTTTTATAGGATTCCATCCATACGAGTCAGCCCAATGCAAGCGAACTACGAATACGAGCGAATACCAAGTTCTGCTGTAGACAAAAACCACAGGGTATTCCTTGCAGTGACGTATATTGTTGAGGTTTGTTTACGTTATTTAACCTTAACCAATATAAATAAAATTACAGAATTATTAAACGATGAAGCGTCATTAAATCACAATACATGTGCAATTACCTATTATCCGCAACTTTGTCAGCATAAATTAGCAAAAAGAAGTCAACTACCCTATTCAAACATTCGATTTCAGTATTTTTGTAATATACAAAAGCAAGTACCTCACAATGACGGTAGCGTGATAATTCTCTATATTTAAGTGGGATTCCTTTCAAACAGCTCTATCTCTATTTAAATCCGGTAGTGCAGTGATACTCAAAATAAAAACAAAAAGAGGCGAAATTTTTTTTGTAGCAAATTATTAATAATAACTTTATCATAATTATCTTTTACGTGGAGGCACTTATAATAAAATTTAAATACTTACATGAAAATTATTAAGTAACAAACTCGTACCATATTGATATCCTTTTCAAACCGTATATTCTTAAACGCTCTCTCAGTTTTATTGTAACTACACTTCTTCAAGATCAACACACATATCAATGTGTTTGTTCACAAGGTGCTTATTACAAGCGACAATGACTAGACTATTTGCAAGTGTAATAAGACAGATACAAGAACGTCAATAAAAATAAAATGTATAATTAAAACGTATACCTAGTTGAGAAACTGTTCGAAACAAACTGAAGATATGTAACTAAAAAGTAAAAATGATTCGAACTCTACAAGTTGTGTTCCGTAACTATAGAAAATTGGGAACAAAAAAATATTACAGATAGTGACTTAGTGACAAAAAACTTTTACTCAATAACATAATTGCGACTGATATTGTTGACCTTCAGATTTTTATATCTAAAGTAGCATTCACGTATTTTAAATAATTAATTTTATTTTATTAAAGACATGAGCGTAGCGTATTCGCGTAAACACGGGTCAGCCGTTAGATGTGAATACGCCTATAGAAAATATATATTATGTAATGATATTTTTATTTACGAATGAAAATTGAAAATTTAAGAAATGAGAATGTTCCTTTAGACAAAAATCTCAACATCAACAATAGCAGTCGCGATTATTATGTTATTGAGCGAAAGTTATCTATGTCAGTAAATCACTATCTGCAATATTTTTTTGTTCCCAACTTTCTACAGTTACGGAACACGAGTTACGCGAGTTAGAATGGAATTTGTTTTTTAATTTTTATCTCCTTAGAACAACTACAACTACAACATTATTATAAAATTATTCAGGTGCGAGTTCAACTTGATCATAGATGGTTCCGGACGTTATTTATAAAATAGTTTCTCGGTATGTCTGGACAATTCTCGTATAGACGTTTAGATTTAAAAAATCTAGTACTTATTATATTTATCCTATGAACTTTAGAAAACGTTTTTTTCATATTGAAAATAGCGAACCGGATCCCAAGTCCGCCATTGCAATGGCTGCAATTCGTGAGGCTACTTTCGAAATGCTTGAGCATCTTCTTGAGTCACCAGACCTTGCCCGAGTATTTCTAATAATTCCTAGAATTTCCAAGTTACTTAGAATGAAGATTTCATTACGAAGGGAATTTTATAAGCTTAGAAAAAAGGTATTCCAAGTTTATTACCCAAATTTCAATTTATACTATATAATTTATATTATTATTTAGCCAAATTTCAATTTATACATCACTTATGTTTCTGAGAAAATTGACTACGACAGACGGATGAACGCATAAGTTATCTTATTAGTTCCTTTTTTTTAAAGTACGAAACCTAACATTGTTGCAATAATAAGCCGTTCGCGATCTATCGACAGGATTTGCCTTAATTATTTTTGCAATCGACAAACTTATAATTCATATATATTATATACACCCAATGTAAGGATCGTCGTTGATCCATATTCTATGAAAATACTTTCGTTAAAAGAACACAATAGCTTGTAATGTATCTGACCAACATTATGACCAACATACTTCATAATCGTGCACTCACATATTTACGTAAAGTTTTCTCGAAAACTTGCGTCGTGAACAGTCAGTCGTGAGTCTCGTACTCTTTGATATCAGCCGACTGTTAACGAAGGACCGATAAATTCGCCGATTACCGAGACGAACTGTCGATCTCCTCGACTAATCAGTACAACTATTGACAATGACAACTTCCCTTATCTATGGCAAAAACATGGACTTCAAACACTAAACATATATAGGTCACTGTATGTAAATTTGTACTGACGATTTTCTCAGAAACTAAATCACCGATTCTAGTAAAAATTTTAAAATATAGTCATTTTTGGTACAAAGAAACCAAATATATAATAATACCTATGTATTCGTAACACATTTAAATTTAAATAGGTTATGTTTATAAATAAAATTATAAGTAATTTTAATATGTTAGCCTGTAATTCGTCGTATTAGATAATACGTACAATGTAATTTCCAAGGATTTTATTGAGGACAACTTTATGTGACTTATTAACGGAGCTATTATTAAAGGAATAAAGTAAAAATGACCTTTTCTCTTTTTAAGGTGCTCCATAAATCTGAAGTGTTTAAAAAATAAAACTCTTTTTTTTTCAGAAAAACAATACCGTAACACTACCCACATATGCGAAAAAGATGAACTGTAACCGTGATCACTCTTTCAAAAATGTTATTGTTATTGATTACATTACACCCACAAATTAAGAAATATAGACTTTATTGCGTTTATTTAGGATTAAAGAGTAAATATCCCTATAGGATCTATAACCACCCATAAAGTCCCAGTACATGCTTCTCAAAAATGAATAGAAAAGGAGTCCATCAAACAGGCCTAGTGTAAGTGGAAATATAGTCGACAAACCATTTTATTGTGACTATTTTTATTGGCTATAAGTAATCTATCAGCCTAGGGCTCAAGGGAAAGATTTGACTCATAAAAGCTGCCGCGATGGTTGATTGTCTTTCTTTCGTTTCGATACACACATCCAAATTTCGCAATAAAACAATTCATTTTTATTATTTCTTGAGAGAAACGTTTCAAGTCAACCAGCGAATTCTTGACCTTATTATAATTCCTCAACAGACATTTTGCAATAGCCATGATCTACGAATAATAATGTCTTCCGAAGCACAAAGACGCTCTATATTTTGGACAATACGAAATCACCCCTAGAAACATTGTGAAATTTTAATTAAACCGTAAGATAAACTAAATTTTATGCCCAAAATTACATACCTACTTCATTACATACATATCTTTATGCTGCATCCCTAACGGGGCAGTCAGAGAAGAAAAGGCGCCAAACGTCGCGGTCTTTGCATACTTCGTTCACCTCCTCAAATCTCATCATTCTCCCCACACATTTTTCGCCTAAGTGTGCGGTGCTTTTGGCATTTCCTTTAGCTAACACTTTAAACTATTTGATCTTCATAAATAAGCCTTGACTTTCCTTGGCTTCTGCTACCACTCACTTTTGCTACGTAAATTTTCATTGTCAGTCACTAATCGTCTATTCTTTCTATGTGGCCGAATCATCGAAGCATTCTGCATTCATATTACATTACAGTTTCAATAACATTTGTAATTACAAATTGATGTGACCGAATATGACCAAAGTAAATAAGAGAAATAAGTACATTTTCTAACACTGCTAATTTTCAAAACAAACGAAAATAATCTAATTAAACAACTTCATACGTTCATTATTAATTAATTTCAATAATGCTGCAAAAATAACAGCAGCAAGTGAGCACGTTCGTATAAAAAAACACCCCTCATCTGTACGTCAGAGGATAAAATATTGTGAACTTTCTACGGTATACATAACAGAGCGTCTAGACAAGTGACAAGCGTTTCGTAAAATAGAAACGCTTGCTGGCGTTATTCTCGTCAAAAGTGCTCTTTGACTACGTTTTTACGATTTGACGTTTCGTTTGATATATAAGACAGTTAATAACGTTTTACAACCAATTTAAAATTCGTTACTCTAAATGACGCGGTATTTGTCATTCTATTCTACTAACGTTTACGACATTCGAACCACTTGTCTAGGCCCCCTGGACTGTTTACCGTAATCAGCATTTCTATGCAGAGCTATCTGATGCTTTGCCTACAGTGACTCCAAAATAACACCACGCACACCACATCAGAGGGCTTAAATAAGTGGCTCAATTATCGTAAACGCTAGTAGAATAGTGGTAGAATGAGTGGCTAGACAAGTGGCAAACGTTAGTGCTTGTCAAAAACCCCATTTGGCTATGTTTTATACGGCGGTTTTCACACAACTTTATTTTTCGTTTGATTTAATAGAAAGTTAATAATATTTGACTGCAAATTTAAAATTCGTTACGCTAGATCACGTAGTATTTGTCATTCTATTCTACTACCGTTTACGACAATTAAGCCACGTGTCTAGGCCCCCAGGCCTTTAGACATTAGCCAGGAGACATTTGCATCGCAAAACGACTACGAATAATAAAATATGGGTCGCAGATACCCGTCTGCTCTGCTATTAGTGTAGGCGCAATACATAATAGCATCATTTATTAGAACCCCTCTTACTGAAACAATCGCGAAAAAAATTACATTATATATAACCGAACGATAAACATTTTAATACTAAACCTTCATTCGATACAATTTTAAATTATATAGCTTTCCACTGTTTACATCAAATAGTCTCCGAGAAGAACAGCTGTGTCAGACAGGTAGACCATAAGGTGGTTGGAAAAATGAACCCTTGTTCCATAAGTTTCGAATTTTGGAACGGAACAGCAGTTGATAGCCAACAGGGTTCTTCTCTATACAGAATTACAGATCTTAGTGATACATTCGATTTTCAAAAATATTAGGTTACCTTAAATAAATTATTCTAAATTCGACCAACAATTGCAATGGATATGACGAATGACAAATTCTCATCTTGTATAACGGCACTAAACAATTGTTACAAAATCTTAACATCTAAACGGTCGTGTGGGAAAATAATCTCAAGCGCAATCTACATCCGAGACTAGGTCCTAATTAATTTAGTAATCGTTCGTGACGACTTACTCCAGCCCCAGCCCTAACCACGAACCTAACGAAATCACGACTCCGCAAGACAACGATAATCGTTATTTTAAATTTATTAAAATGTCCTCTTTAAGGACTATATCGGGACACCTATATCTGACTGTATAATTTATTCTTCGTTTAAAAGCGCAAAGAGTAAGGGCTATTATATTTACTTCATTATTGTCGTGTCTTCACGAAAAGCATCGTGGAACCGACGTGGTCGTTAGAAAATTCCTTCTGTCAAGAAAATGCACATTATAACAAAATAATTTTCAAACATTGCCATATCCAACATCACATTTTTTCAAACTGAAATATGAAGTTCAAATATATGATTTCAAGTATATCGAATTAGGTTGGTTCAAAGGATCTTTTCGATCTTATATGTAAAAATGAATATTTTTATGTATGTTTGTCCAGTATATGCTCCTAAACTATTCAACCAATTGTGACCAAACTTTGGTGAGTTATTCTCCGTACGTCCGAGAAAGTTACTGAATTATTTAATTTAGTAAATAAAAGACTACGCGAACGAAGTCGTGGGCAATTGCTAGTTAAAGATAAATAAGGGCGTGATGGGGTGACGGGCATGCAGTAACTAAAGGTTCCTGACCAATTTCGATCGAACTAGAATGTAATTAATTAACGACAAATTGCAAAAAAAATGTAAACACTATTATATAGAGTTAAAACTGTTTGTTTGCATGTTGAGAATAATCTTTGGAACTACTGAATGGATTTCAAAAATTCTTAAAAAATAAGAAGCTACATTATCCGTGTCTAGTATAATGGTAGACTTATTTTATTTTGATAAAAAGCTTACCGAAGCGAAGCGAGGGCGGATCGCTAGTTTATATAGTTTTGTTTCTCATTTCTGTGGCGTTAGGTTATTCACGTCTCTGAACTTAACATTTCAGCACGAGTAATGAGAGAATACCTTTTCTGTGACATATTATGCACAAATTAACGAAAAGAATATATATATAAGGGTTTCGATTTCTGCCAATTCGTCTACGGAATCCTGAAAATAAATACTAATACACCCCTTCTCTTAACGGTGGATACGAGGATGCTGTATCAAATTAGTTCAATAAAGATGTAAAACAAATGTTATAATATTAATGTAGTTACAATTTTTGATAGTGAACGAAGGCTCTAAAAAAATAAAGAGAAAATGGAATATTCCAAAGTTACATAACCTTTACATTTTAATACATCCGCTCCCTTAACGATGGCTGTATCATATTAGTTTAATAAGGATGTAAAACATATAATACATCTATACCAGTATTTTAAAGAAAGAGAGCAGTTTTAGTAAGTTTATATGTGGAGGGTAATCTCTAAAACCACTGCACCTATTTGAATAATTCTTTCGCCATTCGAAAGTTACATTATCCCAGATGGACATAGGGTATATATTATGTATTCAACCCGAGCCAAGTCGCGGTGGGCCGCCAGTATGTACTATTAATGTAGTTACAATATTTGAAAGTGAACACAGCCTTAAATAAATAAAGAAAAAATGGAATATTTCCAACTTAACCTTTACATTTTTGTAAATGATACTCGGTTTGTAGTCAATAATGTCTATATGTATAACATGTCGGCCTCAAGCGAAATATTGTCGGCATAACAGCAAAGTTGGATCGGTCGGCGCACGCCGCGCCGACAACAAATGCCGTCGTGTTGCACCGACGGCCCCCGGGGCGCCGTAATTAAAGTCCTGGTCATATTGAATGATCAGCTGACCCAGCTAGTCGACAGTTACCCGAACATACACATTGAAATAATTTGAAGAAATTAAGCTAAGTCAACTAAGCTTTTAACGCTCTACATTCGATTTTACTGTCTTTTAAAACAATTAAATTTTCAAATAATTGGGAAGTTGATAACTATTCAAATCAGTTACTCGTTATCGTCTGTCAAAAACGTAATTTTATATTTATAATTAGTGTTAGAAGACTAAAAACGGTCACCTCATAGTTTTTCTCAGACGTTGACGAATATTATTTTCGCAAAATTAATAATTGAAATAGAAAAAGAGAGTTTCTTTTTGCACGTTTCTCTATTTCCTGCATTTTACAATATTTTTTTCCTAAACTTAGTAAGGCTTGTGATATGGGTACCACCACCACACACCGAACTGGGGGAGGGTTCCTAGAAACACTCGCTCTAAGCCATTTTAGATAAAATTCGTTTCTTAAAATGGCCAGACCGAGAAGCTAACCCAGGGCTTTGGTTTGTAATCAAATGCACTACCACAGTGGCAACCAAACAGTCACATTAAATATGGTACATCCGTACGTAAATTTCCCATTTAGGATTAAATTTACATTACATCAAGGAGCTATAAAATCGCTATTGACGTCACTTCTAAAAGTACAATAACAAATACAAACCAATTAACGACCGGTTCCTGCCCATCACCTGTTATACAGTCCTTTACAATAAGCCCTATTACTTAACCAATACAACCTGCACGGGCAGATAGCAGGCCGCAGACTCTATACACGTATATTCTTCTTTTTCTCTCAGACTTCCAGATCTACATCTTGCACGGACAGATAGCAAGCAGCTCGCAGATTCTACCTCTATACACGTATATTCTTCTTTTTCTCTCAGACTCCCAGATCTACATCCTGCACGGACAGATAGCAAGCAGCTCGCAGATTCTATACACGTATATTATTCTTTCTTTCCCAGACCAGCGCAGAAGCCCCCATTGATACAATTAATTAAATAGCCCGAATTAAGCACTAGACACAGTTACCCAATTAATGGACTGTAGAAACTAATGAAATTAAGCATAACTAGAAACTAATTTCGTAGAACTCGTATTCCAATTCGACCTGACCGATAAATTAAAGATTCTCGGTTCATCAGGTAAATACAGTTTCCGAATCTGCGTAAAACTAACTTGAGGAAAGAGACCAAGAATGATAATACATATAGTTTTTTTAAGTAAAAATTGAGTTAGCAAACAAAAATCAAATTGTAAATTACACAAAAACATAGCACCATGTCATTGAATTATGACAACATTAAAGTTTTTAATATATATTTTATATTATATTCAATGTTCGAGGAAAGGAATTATTAAATTTAAAAAAATTAAACTATAACTGGGATTTCTTCATCGAGACGTACGTTAACTAATAATATTACGCTAAAGTAGAAAAACCCAGCATCACCCGCATAACGAGGCCGAACGGATGCGCAGACGCACGTTTAAACTAACAAGTAACAACAGACCACGCCGTCCACGCCGGCGACTTTGATACCCGCTGCGCGACAGGACCGTTTGCGTGCAAGCTACACGACCCTCCGTCTGTGGCACAGGTTACAGATAGCCAGCGAACAGGATTTAAAACAATTCTAATTTAAAATGAAATTGTAGTATTGAGTGTTGCCATTCTAAACTATGAAAAATTAATGGCAAAATGTAGAATCATCATATTGACCGCCATCAATTAGAAACATCGCAGTTTAACGTAACTAAACTCAAATTAAAAATTGTTTTTTAAGTTAATTACATTTATTTTATAAAATAATAACTAATTACTAAATCACTGGTCGCCTATTAGAATCTATTAGCCATTATCAGCTAAAACTTTATTGAAAAATAACACCCACATTCGCTTCTCGCTTCATTCTTGGACAGATCTTTAATGGCTGATTTTGACAGACATCCTTACACGGACCGCTAAGACATTTCTACACGCATAGATTGACAATGTCTGCTCAGTTAATGAAGCTGCTGTTTAGTATTTCGCGTAATTTAAAAGTTATTATAACAACTAGATATTAATAATAGTACATACATACATATTTTCACGCTTTTGAGAGGACGGAGCGCCAAGTTTCGTGGTACTTACATACTTCTTTTGCTTCCTCAAATCTCATCATTGTCCTCACACATTTTCGCCTAGGTATGCGGTATAGGTGCTTTTGACATTTCCGTCAGCTAACACTCTGGCTATTTGATCTTCGTAAGTCAGCCTTGGTCTTCTTTGGCTTCTTTTACCACTCGCTTTCGCTCTGGAGATGTTCTTCGTCAGTCTTTCATCACTCATTCTTTCTATGTGCCCGAACCATTTAAGCATTCTTTTCTTCATTTTTACAATAACACTGTCGCGCAACCCTGTCACACTGCGTATTTCTTCATTGGTTATCCTGTCCGCAAGAGTGACACCGCACATATTCCTAAGAAATAGCATTTCTTCTGCATTTATCTTACTTTCACTCGATTTCGGGCATATCCAGGCTCTCGCTATTGATAATAGTTATTCTAACTATAAAACATAGATATGCAATTTATACGTTGAAAATTTAAGAATTAGTAAAAAAAAGTTATATTACGTATGATGATGCAACAACAAGTATACAGTTGACGCGGGCAAATTAAAAATCCACGTGTCCACGGGTAACATCTGGTGTTGCCGTAAAGAATAATTTTAATGTAACTGCAATGTAGGATTGGAGTTATTTATGTGGATACTTTCTTTATTTTCATAAAAATGCGATGTAAAATAATCGAAAAATAATTATTTATCCGAAAACTCTATTGCAAGTCTGCAATGTTGTGATTATTTCATTATTGGGTTAATTTACTATTGCCTATACGAATTCTATATTTTTTACCAAATATGTACTAGAGTAGACAAAATCTATTTGTTTCGATAACAATAAAAGGATTTTATTACTTTCTTACGTCCAGTTATATTGCCCCTATTATCCTCTTTCCAAAATAAAGTTTGAACATTATATAATTTGTAGCATATTAATAGAAGGTACGTCGTAAGTGTAAAAGTTATCACTTTTTATATCAGACATTTTTACGTGTAAGGCAATGAACCAAAATCTAAGAAAAAACGAAAAAAAGACAGACATACCTAAATATTAACTAAAGAGTTGTTCAATATGTTTTTGAAAAATCATATTTATAGAAACCGTCGTCAATTTTACGAAATCCATAAAAAAATTATCCTTATTTTCATTAGTATATTTTGATAACGATACAACTAGCGCCACCTTTTATCTTCATTTTGTAAACAAAATTGTGACAGCTGTCATAATAACGAAAGCGAAAATTATTTTATTTATTCCAATTACATACGCAAATTACGAGATTTTAATAAGAAAGGAACTTCTGGTTAATATATTTGCACAAATAGCCATAATGCAATTTGATGGGAAACGTTATATATTTATACTTACGAAAATAAACTTTGTATCAGCTGACATCTGTCATAACTTTCATCACAAATGTTCACAAAACCACGGAAAATAGATCAAAACACACTTCTTAGATATCCTTGGAATAGAAAACATACAACTGGGAATAAAAAAAACTGCATTCAGACACTTCTAACAATATTCCATAAGCTTTTCTAGTAACTGCAATATAACCTCTAAATGCAACAATTTTATAGAAATATTTTGTTTTTGTACTAATTTTGGCTGAGTTCCTCTATTATTTATTTAATTAGATTGTAAATAAAGTTCTAGACCATGGTTTTAAGTACTAAATTGAAAGAATTCATTCTACACTAAGCTATTCCCACAGCACAACAAAATCAATTTTAATTTTATTATAAGCTTTGTATATTATCACAATACATACAGTATTAGTATTGTATCTGCAATTTAATAGACATATGAAAAAGGTTTTTAATACTGAGTATTATTTAATTTTGGTTTACTGCGAGTTAAAAAAACTTAAAAAAAGACTTCGCACAACTACAAAACTAAATTGTTTAATATTTTACATTACTGTGACTGTGGGAAACATACAAGTTCCATATTCCATAAGAAATTTTACATTATAAAATTGTGAAAGAAACTGAAACGCAGAAGAACTCGGCACTACATAATTTCTTTACTGGTTTCTGTACTGGTGAGTTGCATCGTTAATACATTGACACTAAAACAAAACTTATAACCTTCTAAATCATATTGCACTTTCACACATGGTGAATGCAAGTGGCTGGCACTATCAGATGACCCATATGGAATATTGCCAAAAGTGGTCTCAACGACCCACCTTCTTCATAATCCCGGTCTTCCGCTTAGAGAACGTCGTGTATCGCCTTAGTTTGTTGTCAATATACTCCATTTTAATCTTGACGCGGCCTTTAGTTTTCTTGCCATTGGACGGCGGTGACTTCTTGGGCTGAAGAGATGCATAGCCATCATCGGCTATGTCGGGCATTGGACAGTGTTCCAATCCACTGAGGCTCTGCGAGGGTCGCTCGTCGTAACACTGGTCCGAAGGCCGCTTGACTCCTTGACGCGGCACCGGGCACGGCTGCATGCCGGGCCGCAGCGAGCCGGCGCCGAGGGCGCTAGGCGGCCGGCCCGCGCCGTACATGTCCCCTACGTCTCCAAGCAGACCCGGCATGCCGTACGGCGATCCGAAGCGCGGCTCCCGCGCTCCGCCGGGCGCGTCCATTATAACCTCGCAGTACGCCACAGTAACCGGTGCGCACACGCGCTACACACACCTCACCGTTCGAACAACGAACGGAGACTAACCGAAAACGCGAAGTAACCGAGGGCGGGACTGACGAGTCGGCCGCTCGGACCGCGACTGACTTCGCACAGTTTGCGTCCCGCGCACCTCGATCTCTATCTGTCCCTTTCTGACACTGTAACGTAGTGTTTACAGAAAGCGGGATGGGAACACCGTTCCGAAACCCGACACAACTGCAGGAAAAGCGAAGTGCACCGGGAACCCGCGACCGTTTTCAGTACCCGAAAATTGTATTAATAGAGCTTTTATTTTGAGTTTATTTCGTAAATAGAAATAATAGAGTCGGAAGTGGAGCGGCGCAGGGCGCGGGCAGTGGGCAGGCCCGTGCCATATTTAGCCACGAGCCGTGCCAAATATGGCAATCGCTGGTCGAAGGGGGCCACTGAAATCCCTCCTACTTGCACCTGGCGATTTTCACATCGTCATCTAATCATTGAAAACTTTGTCACGTTAAGCATTTATTGTATGTAAGTATAAGTATGAGGGACAGTCTATTGATTGTTTATTTAAATTGTATTTAATGTGATTGCTGAGGCCTACCAAAGAATCATGAACTCATTCTACTAATATTATAAATCCTACTAATATTAAGAATGTGAAAGTTTGTGAAGATATATGAATGTTTGTTACTCTTTTACGCAGAAACTTCTCAATGGAATTTAATGAAACTACAATAATATATCTCATACATTACAATAACACATAGGCTATAATTTATAAAGATATTATGTATTTTGAAATTCGCGCGAACGAAGTCGCGGGCAAAAACTATAAAATGTTTTTATACAATAATATATTTCTTATTGAAAACGTCATTAACTTGAGCTATTCTACTAGCGTTAGTTTATTTTTATCATACTTACCTATAATAAGCCTCTAAGTACAATACTGTACCTCGCTTGAAATCATTCAAAAAGTCATAAATTATGTATCTAATAATGTAAGCAAAGATAACAGCTTATTGTGTATAACATTCATTAGGATACAATAAAATCGAAATGACATAAATACGTCCCATATAAGTTTTATAGCAGAATTTGAAAAAATTTGTAAGTTTTTCTTTACTTTTAACAATAGCCCGCCCACTTAATGTTCGTATTGCGTCGTTTTTCCATTTAGAGCCTATTTTATTATGCTTAGTCAGAGTACATTCAACTCTAATTGCCTTAAAAACTTTTTTTAGAATTATGTATTTGTTTAAAATTATAATATTTTGTTCATCGTAAAAAAAATTATTAATGATAAAAATTTTATGTAGCAACACCACATACAAAAAAAAAATCTTGTAGTTATTAGAGCAAATGTTAATGGGCATACTAATTCCTTCCTAGACGTTATAAAACTGTCTATGAGTAATTTATTTCTTTGATTTCAGTGTATTTCGTAAACTATGAGTTATTTAAATATCACAGTTTCGCATAAATGTAAATGTTCATTTCAATATAAAATACCAGTGTATTCGGAGACATAATTTTCTATTTAGAAAATAAAGACGAATTACCTATTTGGAAGATTTTCCTTTGTATTACACATAGTTAGATAGATGTATTTGTTAAAATCCCTGCAAAATATGTTTCTCTTATAACTAGATCGTCGTTCACAAATGTAATTCGTTGAAACAAATAACACGTAGGAACCAATAAAAATAAAAACGCTTGCGCAGCTTGTGTATTGTCATTATTGTTCATGTTATCCCCGTCTGTCTTATCTCGAAATGTCCCACTCAGAAAATCTATTTTTTTTTATATAACTGTGAAAATAGTATATTATAATGTATCCACAGAGTACAAATTACCCCTTATTTACGCCAGATTTGAATTAAATTCCATCCCAACAATATGAGCGTTCGGATGTAGGTACACTGTAAGCACTCTTGTGTAATATAATATATAAATAGGATGCGCCAAAAATATCAAGTTCGGAAAATCAGAAACAATATAACTGCACACAGTTGAGTCAGTCTTTCGACGGCGTCATTACTATAGGCAGTATCGAGTTTCTAAACAAAATAAAGTCAGAAGATTGGCTTCCGTGGCTTCCATTAATCCGTCATGAATCTGTTAAAATGAGTAAAATGCTTGCATTCGTAAGAAAAAAAATAAATATTTTATTACATTCACATTACTTATACAGGGTTTAATTGTAAAAACCAATTTAAATCAAAATAAATTAGTCTAGTAAACTTCCAACGTTCGTAAAAACTTTCTAAAACTGACTGACTGGCCCGTTGGCGTAGTGGCGTATGTATCTGCTTTCCAAGCTAGGGTTCCAGGTTCGATTTTCGGTCAGGTCAATATAGGAAACGAACTTTTCTAAATTGGCTTGGAGTCTGGGTGTTACTGGGAACTCTCCCAGTTCGTTGTGTGGTACCCATAGTACAAGCTTACTGCTGAGTTTGGGGTCACACAATCTGTGTAATTATCTGGAGTATTATTATTATTAAGTCAAATCTACCAGCGCAGCGTTTGTACATACTTGCATCGAGAAGAACCGGCAAGAAGATAGTGAAATTTTTTTTTAACATAATTTTACACATTACAATATTTTTCAGACTAGTGAATGAGCAATCACAGGGATAACTATTTTCAGATCACTAATCCATTACGAGTCCACATCCTTATGGTTTACGTGTCCATTATCGTCAAAATCATTTTTATTCATTAATAGGCTGTATAACGTTTAACACTAATTTTAAATCTCTCGTTTATTGAACCACTTCTTAAGATTTTTTTATAAAAATCAACGTAATTCTAGAAAATGTATATATTAACCTACTTATTTTATAAATTTTAAAAGAATTACCAATTCCTTATAATTTCATTGTAACGCTTCTTTTTAAGTTCTTCGACAAGTTATGTTTCCAACACTAGCATACGTAATATTTTCAAAGATGTAGGTAGATTTGAGACCGCTACGTCAGTGTCAATTCCATTAAAAAATTTTGTTTGAATATAAAAATCTCAACCATTTATATCATGAGTAGGACCACGATAGCAGCTACATTTTGCTCAATGAGATTTTATAATAAGCCAATACTGAACGGTTTTGGGCTAGCACCCTCCTCGAAATAGCCCTAGTTCCAACCACGTAAAGTCAGACAGCGCGGTCATTTGACCGAACATTCCTTGCCAAAGTCGGAACTCCCTGGAAGGCAGCGTTGACGCAATGCCATTCAATGTGCCACTACTCGTAGAGTCGATATCATTGTTACATTCGAACAGGACAAATAGGAAGCTGTATTTAACTCTAACACACTACAGATGCCAGTTAAGTTTGTAGATATAAAGCTAGGAAGTAACTTGTTTCTGGCTACTATGGTGACTTTTAATACTGCTTTATATTATGCTAGAATACAACAATAGCGATACAAAATGCTTCATAGTAGTAATTACTTTTTGTACATCTCTTTATTTTGAATATACCAAGTCCTTTTTTAAATTATAAATTAAAATATATAACCATAATGAAGATTGGTAAGTATATTTATTAGATTATAAGAAGTTGTTTATTGTTTAATGAAGATTGGTAAGTACATGTATTGGGTCCTTACATATGAAATTAGCGTTTTGTTGTACTGACCACTTTGATCTGAAATATCTCCTCTTTGGTTAAGAATTCCAAATTCAAATTTATAAATTCATTTAGCTGGTACATTTGAGTTTTGAAAACAGTCATTCATTTGTTTTTTTCCTTATTATTTTTTTCTTTGGCGTCGCTTAGTAGCGCACAATGGAAAACACGAAATATCGGTATATTTACGAGTACAAGTTCTACCGTGGCACCAGTGCTGCAGAAACAGCTCGAAGGATTAATGATGTGTACGGCGCTGGTGTCGCAAAAGAAAGCACGGTACGTTTTTGGTTTCGACGTTTTCGTTCTGGAAATTTCGACCTTCAGAACCAACCCCGTGGACGGCCGGAGACCAAAGTGGAAAATGAACAATTAAAGGCTATTGTGGAAGCGGATCCATCACAAAGCACTTCAGAGATAGCTGCAGGCTTCGGGGTAAGTGACAAAACTGTATTAATCCACTTGAAGCAAATCGGGAAAGTAAAAAAAACTTGAACGATGGGTACCTCATGAATTGAGTGAATCGAACTTGCAAACACGCGTCGACTGGTGTGTTACTTTGCCCAACCGACACAATAATGAAGGGATTTTAAATCGAACCATTACTTGTGATGAAAAGTGGATACTGTACGATAATCTGAAGCGCTCGTCGCAATGGCTGAACCCTGGAGACCCAGCCAAATCCTGCCCTAAACGAAAATTGACTTAGAAAAAGTTACTTGTGAGTGTTTGGTGGACTAGCGCCGGTGTCGTTCACTACAGCTTTCTAAAATCTGGCCAAACGATTACGGCAGATATCTATTGTCAGCAACTGCAAACCACGAAGGAAGAACTAGCTGCTAAACAACCGAGATTGGTCAATCGCTCTAGGCCACTGCTGCTTCACGACAACGCAAGACCACACACTGCACAACAAACAACCACTAAGTTAGATGAGCTACGATTGGAATGTCTGCGACATCCACCGTACTCCCCGGACCTTGCTCCAACAGATTACCATTTTTTCCGGAATTTGGACAACTTATTACAAGGAAAAAAATTCAACTCTGATGCGGCAGTCCAAACCGCCTTCAAAGAGCTTATTGATTCTCGCCCCCATGTTTTTTTTAGTAAAGGGATCAATGAACTACCTATGAGATGGCAAAAGTGCATAGATAACAACGGTGTGTACTTTGATTAATTAAATATATTTTACAAAAAAAAAATTGACTTTATATTCCTCTCGTACAAAACGCCAATTTCATATGTAAGGACCCAATATTATACTAACCTTCAGTATTAAAATCAAATTTTGCAGGAATTTTTTTTTCCGAAGAAAACACATTTTATTATCTCTAAATAAACATTCAAAAAATCTATCAAATGAAATTATAATTTTTATATTTGTAATATAGTACGTATCTACTATAAATAAGATTCAAATAAATAAAAACTGTTTAGAGTCCATAATAAATTAATAAAACATTTATTCTGTTTATTACAATGTCAATGAACTTTTAGACTGATTCGATGTGGATTCGATCGAATACGATCGATGCGATCATCATACAATATATTAATTTGGAAAGCTTGATGTAAAATATAACGAGTAATTTTATGTCATCGATTATTACATATTTAAATCGGTTCTATTATTATTATATTATCTAAATCGGTTCTATTATTGTTATATTATTTAAATCTTTGTTATTAAAACTACTATCGAATGTTATTATAAGTACGAGTACTATTTTTTAGTACCTTTTTTCTTCTTTCGCAGAAGAAGCTTGAGAACTATTATAACTTAAAGATCTTGGAAACTCTCTTTCTTTTATTAAATATTACATAAGTAAGTGTTAGAACGCAAAGTAAGTAAGCAAAATCGAAAACGCAGACGCTTTTCGTTAACAATGTTGGACCTCAAAAACAAAACACAATCAGTGGAATATTCTATCGAGATGTTATCCGTACATAGCGAGCATTTCACGAATATCGTCATCTAGTAGCCAATTATTGAGGAACGCACGAATAGGGAATCGGAAACTCATGGAATCTGGCAACACAGTTTATGTCTCTATTCATTAAAAGGCGGCCATTCTAATTAAAATTGTTTCAGTTGTGTTACGCGTTAAATAAATTGCGCCAGAAGCTCGGGTGCTTGTTTCGTGTTTTTGTTTTGTTTTTAGCTTGCTACATATTTGTGGGCTCTGACATTAACACCTCCCCGTGTCGGCTGGTACAATGCATGCGTTGTCGGGGCCACAAAGACTCGCCCAGTGTTGGAACGATTTGCAACCAACAAGTTTTAAATATATCTACTGCTCTCCACAATGCGATAGTGGAGTCGTAACTAAAGTTACCACCGATATATGGTCGCTCGGATGCTTTGTTTTGGGTAGATTACATCTTTTCCTGCTAATAGAAGGCTTTGCAAGTAACCGTGTGTTGATTGATGCAGTCGATGTAATTTATTGTTTATTGTTACGAGATGGATATAACCAAAATTGCAATAAAATTATCTGTAATGAAAAAAAAAATTTTTTTTTAATATCAGAAGGTAAATAGTTAAATCAAAATCCATATTTTTTCATAAAAATTTGTATTAATTTAATATTATAGTGACAGAGTTGTATTTTTTAAATAATTGGAATATTTTGATGCTATAATTTCTTCTCTGGGTCCAAAATAAAAATCCGTTCCGTTCCGCGACAAAAAGTCTATTATTCTGTTTTCTCAATTACACTATGAACTTTAGTTATACATATATAAGGTGAGTAGTACCTGGGCGACTACGCTTTACTCGGTGTCTTACAAAAAAAATAACAAAAAAACGTCTGATCGCATTGCAGGATTCGAACCCGCGTATTTCAGCTTGGTTGGCTTCAGATCTACGCTCTAGCCACTGTACTACTAAGCAGGTAAACTCTGTTGTGGAATCAGAAGAGTTTAGAGTTTAAAAGTTTTAAGTGTAAAACATAGAGAAAACGCATTTTCTCAGAATTGAGACCCAGCTAAATCGATTTTTGACTATCGTAAAGCTCTATATTATAAATTTCATCGAAATCGTTAGCTCCGTTTTCGAGAACGCGATTATAAATATACAAACATTGCTTGTATAATACTACTCTTGTATAACATAGTATCTTAAAATAAAGGAAGTCCATGAAATTTAACATTAAATACATTGTTCAGGAAAATAAATATTAGATTTTGTTCATGACTTTTAGCCATAAACTTTATAAATAACTCCAAAGCCAGACGCTGTGTCCGAGCAGCAACGATGAGCTTAATCGAATAACCTTACTCGCTTGTACATACGACACACATTTACTATCGGATAAACTGATCGGTCGCTATTTCGTTAGAAAACAGCACCCACACATCTATATTTTATCATCTATATTATTTGTCTCACTTCGTAGTACGACAGGACAGGCTGTCTGAAGTTATAAAATTTATGCTTTTATCATTATTTTTCATTTTATTTCCTAATTATAAGAACATTATTAAAATGATATGTGTTTTTAAAAGGTACTTGTTGCAAACTGAACAATATTAAAAAGTAAGAAGTCTGACCATTGCAGGATTCCAAACCACGCACTTCAGCGTGGTAGACCTACGCTCTAGCCATTGTGCTATTGAAAAGGTAAACTCTGATGCGAAATTAAAAAAGTTTAGAGTTTAGAAGTTATAAGTGTGTGAAAGACGGAGAAAATGATTTTTCCCAGAATTGAGACTTAGCTAGATCGATTTCTCATCCCACTCAACCCCTATATTGTAAATTTCGTCGAAATCGCTAGAGCCGTTTTCGAAAAAGCGATATCAAATATATATACATAATTATATATACAAATATAGCTCGTTTTGATATAATAGTGGATATGTGTATATTTAATTAAATATAACACTCGCATACCTAGGCGAAAATGTGTGACGAGAATGATGAGTTTTGAGGAACCGAAAGAGGTGTGTAAGGGACCGCGACTCCTGGCGCTCCGTCCTCTCTTACTATATACCCCGTTGGGGATACAGCGTGAAGATATGTTATGTTATTTTAATTAAATATACATAGGTACATAGATATACTGGTATATACCTATAATAATACACATATCTGTTATATACAAATCAGAATGACAAAATTAAAATTTTCTGACTGCCTCTAATAAACAAACAACTATTCCATTTTTATAATAATAATATTTTATTTACTGAAATATGAACGAAGAAATAACAATAATAAGAATAATATTTATTTATTTTTAATATACTTTTATGCATCATGTGCAGGTACAGTGACAACTACAGTATGTAGTCAATTATCGACTGTGTCACAGTTGTCAACGATCTTCCCTGTTAACATTTTTTAGCTTTTGTATATTTACATAATATTAGCGACCCACTCCTGCCATACTCCTGCTTCGCACGGGTAGACTTTTTTTGGAAATAAAATACAGCCCATATTACTCGCTGATAATTTAGCTTTCTATAGGTAAAAGAATTTTTGAAATCGTTTGAGTAGTTTTTGGATTTATTCATTACAAACAAACAATCACATTTTTTCTCTTTGTAATATTAGTATAGATAAGTGTAGAAGTATAGATAATATAATATAACATAAGCCTGCGTAGATAGTATGTAGAAACATTAAAAGCACTCACATGCTTCTGCAAAATTGTGTGAGAGGAATGATGAGATTTGAAGAGTCGGAAGAATAAGTATGTAAGGAAAGCGATTTGCGACGCTTGGCGCTCCTCCGGCCCTCAGCCGTCTCGCCGGCTGGGTCCGCTAGAGGCCCGGCCCTCACCCGAATAAGAAGCCCGATAAGATGCACGCAGGTGCGGAAAGCTCCCCTGGCGACGCCATGAGCCCGAGGTCCGCCCTCCATACGAGGTATCCCTCGGCTGGAGGAACCATCTGGCAGGGCGCCTTTAGCGCTCGCCCCAACGCGACGCTGTGACGCTGTAAAAGGTACTAGGGCTAACAGCAAAGAGGGGTTTTGTTTAGTCGGTGCAAGTCTGACACTACCCAGTCGGCGTAGAGTCCGGCTGGGCGTCCGTAGGGATTTCATTTTGCCTCTACGGAGTGAGTAACATATGTATAAATACATACATACATACATACATTCATTACGCATGTACTTAATGTAAGTATGTGTAAACAGTGTTCAAATAAACAATTTTAATTACTTACTGCGGCATACTATAGAATAATACTAAAAATATGCATTTTTATATAAGAAAATATTTGCGGAAACAGGAACTTCACCACAAAACAATATAACATATAATATATATAAATTAATCCTTACTCATATAGCCATAATACATTGTTACGCACATAGGATGAAACTTCATTATTTGTAATCAGCCTGGGTATGTAAGTATAATTAGCAGTGATCGGATAATCAGGCGCTAATATACCTAAATTTCATTTTTATGCCTACGAAAGAATAATATGGACATGCCTTTTAGAATCCCGGATCCCGGAATCGTTTGAAATTCCTGATTGCTAAAAATGTTACCTGCATACAAAATAGTTAGAACTCGTTGTGAAAATGATATATTTTCTTTGAATAATGCTTATATACACTCTCGTACTTTCAAGATGGCTGTTCCTTGTTAAACTCTCATTGTAATTTTATTTAGATTTAAAAAGCCGATTCTAATGGAACTTTTAATTTACAATAAAAGTTTTTATGAAAACTGGATTTGTAACAGGCCAGCAATCTAAACTATGTATAGAATTGAAACAATTGTGATTTTATGCGTAGCACCATTTTGATATATTCATCTACTCATATGTAGACTAATGTTTTTGTGTTGCTTGCTTAGAAACATCAATAATTGAAAAATACAACTGAGAACTTTTTTAGCAGTCGGATGACAGTTTTTTTAGTTAGAAAAAGTTGGCAATTTTTTTACGGTGGTTTTGGACAATTCAGGTATTCTATGTCACTCGGGATGACCTAAGGATTCTAACAATACCACACACTTTTAAATCGGTTCAGGCATATCGGTCAGGCATTCAGAAGTTATAGTAAAATAAACAAACGGACAAACATACGTGTACATAAAAAATATTACAATCCTTTTTTTTTTGGCAGTCGTGTAATAACTACAAGTAATATTTTTTAGTCCTCTATTCATATAAAATACAATAAATTAGTCGATTCGATCACTAAACTGTTAGATAAATAAATCAATTTCCACTACTTGACCACATTGTGCACATTATCATTTTTTTTTAAATTCCATTTATTTTGAATAAAATAAAGATACTAAATCAAAATAACCATTGCTATAATTTCATTAAGTTACTTATAGTTGTTTTTACAAAATTGTTTAATCTCGGGAATCCGGGATTACTTATTAATTCAGGAAAGAATATCCATATTATTCTTTCAAGAAAAGAAGTTTGGGTATATAAGCGCCCGATTATCCGATCACTGATAATTAGGTAAGTAAAATTGTCACTATTATTTTTAACTAAATCATATAAGCAGCGGGCAAAGAGGATGACGGCAGAAATTATATTGGAAAATATAAGTGTACCATAAGTATACGATTGTATTTTAAACTAATGGCTGATGTGAATAAGATATTTTATAGACTCAGGTGTTATTTTGCGGAAATCCATTTCATGTGATAAATTCCCAAAATCTATAGCTATTTTCCGCTCAAACTCCAAAAACCACCAATCGACACGTGTTTCGCCCCTCAACGGAGCATCCTCAGGATATACCAGAGATAGGACTCGGTCAGCTAACCAGCACCGAATCAACAAATGAATAAATTCAATAGTCGTGCAGCTGATTCATTTGTTGATTCGATGCTGGTTAGCTGACCGAGTCCTATCTCTGGTATATTCTGAGGATGCTCCGTTGAGGGGCGAAACACGTGTCGATTGGTGGTTTTTGGAATTTGAGCGGAAAATAGCTATAGATTTTGGGAATTTATCACATGATGTGAATAAAACGTCAGTATATGTTTTACTTACATTTTTAAAGCAAAACCTGAGTTTCGAGTGAATATTACTTTAGCAAAAGCTTATTCTATTTTTACTAAAGCAAATGCCAAATCTAGCTATTGCTAAAAAAGTATGAACAAAGCTAATAAATATCAGTAAAAGATTATTCAATTACCTACTGAGTAAAAGCTTATACAACTAACAATTGCTAATGCTGATACTAAATTCTAGAAGCTATTGTTTTATTCACATCCCCCATTAGTTCAAAGGCATTGTTTTAATAATTTTTAGTCTATATTTTTATTACATTAAATCAGCCATTCCCAAAGTGGGCGATAACGCCCCCTTGTGGGCGCTGTAGGCCTAAAGGGGGGCGGTAAGAGACCCAGAAAAAAAATGGGGGCGTTGTGTAGAGGCCTGGGGGGTGATTTGTAATTTCATTTAGCTAGGAGGCATCTTAGACAACGACTGCATGAGCTCTCGACTCAGTAGACAAAATAAGTTTGGGAACCAGTGCATTAAATCATTATATGTATTTGGTGGCTGCATATTGCTTCCAAACGCATCCCTTTCTCGTTCTCTCCCAAATCAATATGGAAGCTATTAATTTTGTTCAATATTCATAACAAAATATTCGAGTAATAACTTGTTATTGCAAGGTATTTTAAAAGTCGATTTACCACTAAGATTTGGAAAGAAAATACTTGGAGTTTAAAAAAGGTAATGTAATTGGTACTACTTTAATCATTGCCTATTCTATGATACGAACGACTGAATTTTTACTACGATAGAAATTGTAGAGTACCTCCCTACATTTGACTACCGTTAAGCTTCCATCGAGGCGTTAACTCGTGATTAGATCAGGGACCGCACCACAAATTAGTAGTTATGGCAGCACTGACCAACTCGCAGCAGCGAATGAATGAAACTTACTACAGGGCATCTATTTTGTACTGTTGTTTTTATAAACAGAGAAATGGAAGTTTTACGCCGGGCGTTCATACATTCAAGACTAAAGATTCGCGAGCGCTCAATTAATTTTTGTTTCTTAAAACCGAATGAAACTAAGTTTACCGACCAAGAGGAAAGGACGTCGCAGTAATGTCGAGGCAATATCAAACTCACAATTTTTTTCACAGGTAAGACAAACAAACAAACAATACTTCAGATTGCAAATACGTTGTCAACCCTGAGATGTCTTCTTCATATTTATTAGAAAGTAGAGACATTTCTCCCATTTTCATATAAAAAATAGGTGTATCTCTGACGTTAAGTGTCTGTCTTCTTATTACTAAGTCCCTAATAGTCTCTAAATAGTAGGCTTTACTGGAGTTGAAAAGACAACTTGGAAAAACGCGAAAACTTCAATTGCACATATTTATTTCAACTTTCCAATTCTTATTACTTGTACAGAACTTTAACGCAAAATATACGATCACTTTTGTACTTTAACTCTTAAACACTCAAAAAATTGAACTACAATGCGAACTTCACTTTTCCCGTTCTCGCCAAAAAGTGGATTCCGACGTCGGCTCGTGACTCTTGTGCCAGTTTCACCGGCTGTCTTACTCTTCGCACCGGAACACAACAGCGCGAGTACCACTGATGTTTGTTTATTTGGCGTCAGGATTAGCTAGCAAGATGGTGACAGCAATTCGAACGAACCCCGAACAAAGTACCTATACCGCCCGCATCCACAATAGCACTTAGGCGACGTTATTTTGTCCTTTAAATGTGTTCTTATTTTCGACGGAATAAGATTTAGGACGCCTACACCTTAACTTTTATTTCAATCATTGGAATTTGCATGTTTAGGTCCTCGTCCCAAGTTCTTGATTATGGCATAAAATATTTATATGACACAGTGCTAAAAACTAAGCCATTGCCACAAAATTTAATTCTCGTTCAATAGTTTTTAATTTTTCCATTTAATTTGTACAATGTATGTACAATACATATTATATAGTTCTATATTATCTTACCGTGGTACTTTTTGATCGGTTCTGGACTTAACGTATTTTTATAAAAGTAAAAAAAAAATGTGTATTTTTAATATATGTCTTTGGATTGCGCTTACCCTAAAATTGCTCATAGATGGAGGCATAAGAACGTCTTCTTTATTTTGCCTATAATATAAATATTTTAAAATGTTAAACTGGTCCCGATCTTTTACTCCTGTGCTGCCCTGAATTTCCGACAAAAATTACTCTGAAAATATATGACGAAGAAAATCTATAGAGCAAAAGTGAGTGGTAAAAGAAGGCAAGGAAGACCAAGACTAACTTATGAAGATCAAATAGCTAGAGTGTTAGCCGACGGAAATGTCAAAAGCACTCGCATACCTAGGTGAAAATGTGTGAGGAAAATGATGAGATTTGAGAAAGCGTAAAAGTATGTAAGGACCGCGACGCTTGGCGCTCCGTCCTCTCTGACTACCCCGTTAGGGATACGGCGTGAAGATATGTATGTATATATTACGTAATATTGATTTCCTGCATTAACATTGTATTTACCATAAGCTTATATCTAACCGATGAATGTATTAAATTAACTTATAACAATATTACGATATTTTATTCTATATACTTGAGTGATTACCCATGAAAGATAAAGCACTTCCAAAGGACAATCTTACGTTTTCTTTGAAGTTTTTCGATTTTGTAATAATTTTTGTGCATAAAAATACATAAGTCATATTACGTAAATATTATTTATACCTATTTTTCAGTTATAGGACAATAAATAAAAAAAAATTACCAAACTAAGAAAAAGAAACTAATTGTAACGTGTTCTAACCGACCATCGACCAACACAAAAAATAGTTAATCTACCCAAATAGCGCAACATTAGGCAGCTTTTGTAATACTGAATGTAATACACATACTGTCACGTAGATACGCACAGTATGACAGGGTTGCACGACAGTGTCATTGATAAAATGAAGAAAGCAATGCTTAGATGGTACGAAGTACGGAACTTAAAAATTAAGAACAGGATCACAAACGTTCCTAAATACCTTTAATAGCGTAAAAATGAAAAATAGCAATGCTCAGCAATGCAATACAGTCAATATTTTACACACAATTACCGGCATATTTGCTTCCATCTCGCGTGGTATCCGGTGCATGTATCGGGCACGTTCGGAATGCTCGTCCCTTGAGTCGACCGTGTTACTTGAATTCCTTTCAACCCTCCAGTTTATTGGTTGGCAATTTACTGTTTATTTACTGTCTTTGTAGGCATTAAAGACTTCTCTTTAAATATGTATATCGATAAATATGTAATAATTATGTAAAAATACATAATCATTTTTAATTTTTATATTTTTGTTATTTTTTTTGCACGAAAAAATGAACCATCAAAAATGTATCCTTTTAAATTTCTCTGTTTCGAGCGGTTTTGAGCAATTTTTATTCTGTAACATTGTCATTTAAAGGGGATGTAGAAAACGAAATGTTATCTATCTACTTCATTTCAGTGATTATTGATTACTGTAAACGATTATCAAGATTTCAAAATTATTTTTAACCAGAATAAACTTCCCGATTTGAACAATGTTTTTCTAACAGAGTTCTTATATATAGATATACATATATAAATATATTCACATACATACATACATACATATCCTCACGCTGTATCCCTAACGGGGTAGTCAGAGAGGACGGAACACCATGCGTCGAGGTTCTTACATACATCTTTCGCTTCGTTAAATCTCATGTTTCTTCTCACACATTTTCGCCTAGATATGCGAGAGCTTTTGACATTTCCATCCGCTAAAACTGGCTATTTGATCTTCATAAGTAAGCCTTGGTCTTCCTTGGCTTCTTTACCACTCACTTTCGCTCTGTATATTTTCTTCGTCAGTCTTTCATCACTCATTCTTTCTATGTACCCGAACCATCTAAGCATTCCTTTCTTCATTTTTACAATAACACTGTCGTGCGACCCTGTCATACTGCGTATCTCTTCATTGCTTATCCTGTCCGCAAGGGTGACACCGTACATGTTTCTAAGAGACCGCATTTCTACTGAATTTATCATACTTTCACTCGATTTCGGGCATATCCAGGCCTAGTGAGGCCTGGATATACCCGATACAATAAAGTTGGCACCAACACTGCATTGTGGATGGCCATTTTGGCAGTGTTAGATATATTCACGCTATCTACTAATGCGGACAGAGTACCATTCACTTTATTGTCAGCTGCTATCCGTCTCTCCACATCCAACTCACATCTTCCATCCCTCGAAAATACACTCCCCAGACTCCCCATTTCATTCAACATTTTCCATTTACCCAAACCTAACATTTCGTTTGTACTTACCTCTTCCCTTTCAAACACCATAACCTTAGTTTTATTCACATTCATATTCAATCCTTTCGCTTCACATTCTTCTTTCATGCACGTGACTAGTGTCCGCAACTCTGCTCTGATGGTGCTATAAAACGATGGTTCCTAAAACCACCTTGCGCCTCCCACAAATATCTTTCAGTAACACTTCATATGTTCGGTCAATACCTCGGTATAGACTGTACTTGCTAAGCTGACTAAGCTGATGAGATGGCCCTGTAGCACGCCCAGTCTAAATGAAAACGTTTCGCATTATAAAGAGGTACTATGACTGCGGTGCGCCAGTCCTCCAGAATCTCCTTCTGCAAACAAAGGTTGCAGAGTGCACAGAAAGTATCCCAGACCCTAAAACCACCATACTTGATCATTTCAGCAGTCACCTCATCAATTCCCGAAGCCTTTCCACATTTCAAACTTCTTATCACTTTCTCAATTTCTTTCATACTAATGGCATCCTCCAGTACCTGACCAGAATGTGGCAATTCATTAGAATTGCTCTCAGTATCAGAGACGGAGACGCCACTCTCATGCAGTTCTCTATAGTTTTCACTCTATCGCTGCAGAACATCTTTTTTATCTGTTAGCAAGTTGTTTTCTTTCGAGCGCACTTTATTCATTCTGCAAGGTGCCGGGCCACTTCGGTACTTACGTACTTCTTTCCAAAATAATTTGGAATTTTCCTCGAAGTTGTCCGACATTTTGTTTTCGTCTAACACCCTACACCTTTCACGCTTCTCTTTCACTAGAGTATTTCTCATGTACAAATAATTGCCATTACTTATTTATACAAATTCTTCTAAAAAAAAGCCCCCTTTTAAGTGCATCTAAAGTCAGAGGAATAAATAAAAACAATATTATACAAATTGATATGTCTTTTTTTATTTACAATATAATAATTACACATAGTGTACTATTTACATACTGTATATAAACAACAGAACATAATTTCTATTAAGTACCTACTTATATCTAGAGTATGAAACATGTATCTATAAAAAATAAAGCTATTGATGTAAGTTTTATTTTTGTTGATGATCAAATAATTCATAATTATGTATTACTGTAAATGTTGGAAGTCAGTTGTATAAATATGTATGTAATAAGATCAAAGAATATTTGTGTCATGTTTCGGATAATATAAAAATTATATAAAAAATCTATGGAATGTTGATCTCGTGGATTTAAAATTAAAAGGTAACTCTACAGAAATTGTAAAAGCAAAAATGTACATTTTTAAGTTCTAACCTATAGTGTGTAGAAAAAGTACGTATATATTAAAAAATAATTTCAAATGTTATGGCAAGTATAAAAATTTAAAGTAACACATATTTATACATCCAACCATAAGGCATACAAATAAGTATTTAAAAATATTCGATTCGCACGGCTCTATACAATTAAAATGATTATTGCTTATCACCTAAACAATTATTAAAATTATATAGTATAGCTGCACTATAATGATATCTTGCTACACATTATGTAAATAAAATGTATTGGATTCCAAAGTTCCCTAATATATTTTTAAATCATAATACATTTTTATTTCCGTTAAAAAGATATACATTCTAAAACTGGCCTGTATTTTATGTACTTCTTGTAAAAATTATGTATTACCTGTTTCAATATGAACAATGTACATCCTGAAAGAATTTTTAAAATTGTACGCTATACTGTCTCATTTTTACGATTTGTTACTAACTTTATCAGTTTAATATCATACTCAATAAATAATATGATTGACAATAACACTTTGACAAAGCCACTCTTCGGTACTAGCGGTAGATGGCGACGTAATTGCTAACGAATAAGACTAGTAGCCACTAGTAACTCATACAACTAGTAGTAGCCTCTAGTAATGGATGCGATTAATAGCAGTCGCTAAAAACGAGTGTTACTAGTGGTAACCCTCTCTAGCAACAAATGCGTCCAGTGGTAGCCACTAATAACAGGTGCAACTAGTGATTACCACTAGTAATTACTGCAACTAATGGCATTTGTTGCCTTTGATGATGAAATAGTAGTAGTAATTCGAGGTTGAAAAGTAGTCAGCCATTAGTAGTATTTTGAAGTAATAATTTTATTGCACTCAGTGGATTAAAATTCTTTCGAATTCACACATTTTGGTGACGGTAAAAATAAAAAACAACTACGAAGCAGTAAATACTTTAAGAGTATACAAATAATTAAGAGTAGGCTAAAAAGTGGTATATTGCCCGATGTGAAATTTTTTCTCGAGCACTTTAAATCGATTTTCTACTTATCGCACATTACTAGCAACGAATGCAGATAGTAGCTTATTCGTTAGATGAAATGGAGCCACAGTCTATAAGAAGTGGGTGTTCATTGGTGGTCCGTTTACGAACCAAATTAATTTTACAATGTTGGCATACGCTAAAATCAATAAATATTAATTTCCATCTAAACAATCTAAAATACATCAGTTAACTAACATCTAGCAATATAATTCTATATAAAAAGAAAATCCTCAGTCTGTCATTTTGATAATAATGTTGGTAACTCCTCAAACCGATTTACAAAATTCACCTACCATTATTCGAATAAATGCGTAAACCATAAATAAATCTCCCAGACTAGTCTATACCTTCTTTGGCTATGATTTATTTTTAAAAAATCTAATTATTAATTATTATAATGGATTATAGCCTTTGAAACACTTCTAATAATAATTATTATTATGAAACGTTTTTAAATCTACAAAACAATACAAATGATAAATCAATATTCACTTGTCAAAAAGGTCAGTGTTGCTGTCATGAAAAATAATACAAACTTAACAATGTAGCTCATGTCAATAAAATGCTATTTTTGTTTATTAACAATGATTGCAATTAAATTAAAATTAAATATTAATTGATTGCAATTGTCTTATATAAAACAAACTTGGTTTCTAAGAATTTCTCTACATTTTGTAAAGCGACAGGATTTATTTACGAAATGGCGACGGCAACTTTATTTGCCGACGCCCTTCATTCCCCATTACGTAAGGCGTACAAAAAATATACTTTTTGCTAAAATTATGCACATTCATCTATTTCTATATAACATAATATGTATTCTCACTACGTCGTAATCGTGCGTTACACTTACATGATACGTATTATAGGTAATATACTATATATACACTAAAACTTCTAAATAATATAAAATTATTAGGAATTCATATCCTTCACACAAGCACCGATATGTCGAGATGGACTAAAATTTCACTATTACACCTATTTATAGCTCTTCACTATTTTTTTAGAATATCAATTCATTACATTCCTAAGGACAGACGATGTTGTGGTACATTAGGTTGAATAATTTGTTTTATTATTCTTATATTTTTCAATGTAAGAAAATATCTGTGTAAGCAATAAATGTTGCCAGTGTAGTTTACCTATATTCTACAGTATTTACTACAAATTTTCTCAATTTGCGAAAAATATGAGAATTACAAAACGAATAAATTGACATGGAAATAATTAGGGTTTTTAGGATCTAGACTTATTGTCTTACAATTTTATTCTACTGTGAAAGGAATGCCAAGTATTATACCTTTAGAAGATTTTTAAAATTCATCAACAATTTATTATTGCCAGGATCGTAATTTTACAAACCATCTAAACGACGCTATAGTTTATTATCTACGTATTGGTGTTGGAAGATTAAGGATATGTTTGAAGCATTTTAAAACAGTAATGTATTTTTGGATTCAAGGGCAGTTTTTAGTCAAAGCTCAAGTAAAATCCTGCAACTTTCAATTCATAATATCCATTACAAAAATACCACATAAATACTGTCACATTATGAACTGAAAGCGCCATTTGTTTTGGTGTAGTAACCTCAAGCTCGAATATACAAAATAACAAATACCTAAAAACAATTAATGTACATCTAATTGACGTTGTATATCATCAAATAATTATCGAAGGCATTACATATAAGCTCACAACACAAATATTTAACAAAATATTTCGAAAACAAATTCAAAAATATATTATTTTTATGGGAAATACTAAAAAATCAGTATTTCTATAAATATAAAAACAAATGAAAATGTACTAATTTATTAGTAAGACTATTTGGAGACTAAGAATGACATATCAAATAATATCATCAGTGAAAAGTTTGTGTAATATTTTTTGTGTAATTTTACAATACTTCTCTACTGATATTATTAGAAGCTACCTTTTACCTGCAAAATGCGAGAGAAGCCACAGACAAAAGCTAGTAACAAATACATTTGTAAAAAAGTCGCAATAGGCTAGATGACTGTTTCTTAACGACTTAGTTAAAAGATAGGTTTAGTAATTATAAACAAAACTCTGAAAAAATATTCGAAATACAATGAAAAACGTAAGTTATTCGTTTTTAAACTTTATTAGTAAGAACACAGCAGGGATAAGTTCCGTCTCTGTCGGTCCTAGCGCTGTGCAATGTCATTGCAACTTTGTGACGCCACAGCTATGTAACACTATCTCCTTGTAGATTATCTCCATTCTGTTCTCACTACCGAACCCAATAACTCAATTTCTATCAATGAATCTCTAGTTTCTTTTTAAATAATTGTATTCAAAGTTTTTGATTACATTAATATAATGTTTAAAATATGGCAGTTTTAAGAGTCATCTAGCCTAGCGATATCATCTCTGTCTAATTTGAATATCGTTGTTGATAGAACCTCATCCTTTTTTTTGTAGTTAAAAATTACTGCAACTAACATTATTTGGCAGGTGTACAAATATTTCAGAAGAGTATTTTTTTTATTAAAAAACTAATTCGTGTTAGGGTAAAATAACATCATAACAACTACATAGTAGCATTATTTGTATCAAATATTTTGATATAGCACCAGATTTTTCAAAATCGGCAGGTAATTAATTTATAAGTCACATTTTCATAATTTTGCCTTTAACCAGATTTCTTTGTATATTAACAAAATTATATTCATCCCATTAAAATAAGTTCTCCAAAGAGAGTTGGGACAATCACAGTATTCACACAGATGCACTTCTAGGATACCAGGATGTTCAAAGTTAGGTATCTACCATATTTAATTACATTTACCTTGTGATATATTTGTTGAAACAACCTCATAAAAAAGGTCTAAAAAACAAAACACATACCTACTGTACAAAACTAAATTTAGACCTGAACATTAACTAATCTCTTTTCATATAAAATGTATGCGCGCAAGTGAGATGGCAAGAATTTCTCAAAGAACATTCTATCTCTATCTTCCTATCAAACACATGCCACCTACAATAATATGTCTGTCTCCCCTACCCTCATACTAATGCATCTGACAGTTCCATAAATATTTTCGAGAGATATATATAATTATGGTTAACTTTTAACTGACGATATTTGTAGTAAATGCATAGTAAGTAAACAATTTTGCATCTATATTTTAAATACATACGGAAAAAACATGTTTGTGTTTGGAAAATCAGTTTACCCTACATACCCTGGTACTGGGAAGATATCCCAATTTTATATTCATATACAGCCTTCTTATATTTTTTTATTGTCCATACCACCCATGCATATCCATAATCAATACATTACTTAACGATAACATCCACTCGATACTGAATTAATACTGTTATTTTAATTTTTATAACAGGCAATATTGATCTTAATTTTTGCTTTTTATGTAGTTGTAAATAATGGAGGACCGAGCTAAATGAACGCAGTAGGAATACGACCGTCGCATATCTATTATTTGTCCTCTTAAAGAAAATAATACTAAAGTCACTATCTACTGTTGCTTATATCACTCGAAAATGCAATAAGTATAGGATTTGACATTCATCTGTAGAAGATTTACCGTGATTTTTGTCAAATTACGTTAATTGTATACATTTTAGCATTTTTATCTAACATTAAGAATGTTATTGAATTTTTGTAGGGGCTTTGCAGTAAGATGAAATGGTAGGCATTATGTTATAGATCTATCATTACTTTTACATAAAGGAATAATGACATATTAAATTTTTCCTCTTCACATACTTTTATAACATTTCTGACAATGTTTTCTGATTGGACCATGAATTTTAGCTTTTTTTACATTTAAATCACTCATTTGAGGAAGCGTGAGAAGTATGTAAGGACCGCGACGCTTGGCGCTCCGTCCTCTCTGACTACTCCATTAGAGATACAGCGTGAACATATGTATGTATGTATATATGTAACTCACTCATTTAAAAAGGTACAGAAAGAAGACAAAAATGCATGTTCTCCATTAATGTACAATAAGACGATGTCGAATACTTTCAGCTGAATCCCACTCACATCACTAATGCTGACCAAATACTTTTCCCCCACACTCCAAATCTCAAAATTCATTTAGCTCAGTCCTTACTGTACTTGTCATCAATAACTAATATTTGAAAACTGATATCGAGAGGATGTTGAGATTTCTAACAAATGAAAACCACGAATAGTACGACTAACGATTGTCTTTTTATACCCTAAATATCCACCCGATTTGACTTGTACTGATATTGTTGTCAGACTAATCAGATTTCAGATCTTGAAGTTTTTAATAGACATGAGAATACCGCGCTATTATCATAATAGTAAAAACAGACAGATCTCAATTGCCATTGCTAAATCGATAATTCCGACTAAATCTATTCTATACACTATTCTTGGTTTTCAAACATAAGCGAAATTCCGCCGATCAAAAAATGTTTTGTCCTATTTTCATTAAAAACACAATTCTGCCTCTTGCTTGTCTTGTTAACTCAACTTTGTACGGAATTTCGCGACAATATACAGGGTGTCCCGTAAATAATGGATCAACCTTAAGGGTTGGTAGAACACCTAATTACCTAAAACCTATCTGACTAGTTTTTTAACAAAAATTTGTGTAATTAGCCCCTACATCAGATTAATAGCAATAACTTTGTAATGAGAAGGACTAAATCGAAAGTTTTATACCAGTTTAGAAACCTTAATAATATATAATATAATATACTCAGACATTTCACACAGCGCCATCTAGTCCCAAAGTAAGCTGCATAGCGCTTGTGTTATGGGTACTAGACAACTGATATACTACTTATATACTTTTCTTTTGTAAATATATATATATTATACATAAACACCCAGATTCGGGACGGGAATCGAACCCGCAACCCCCGTTTACTTTCCGACGCACTAAGCCGTTGCGCCACGGAGGTCGTCAAATAGATAAATAATGATAGAAGTTTTTAAAATAATGGGCTACTTCAGTGTAGTACATTTTTTTTCAGGAGAATTCATCCAATTTGGGTTATCATAATTTGAAAAAAATAATTTCTTCGTATGTGGTCTTCTTTTTTTAGAAATAAAGATAAGCTAAGCAAATCGTTATTAAGCTACATAAGCTAACTATTCAGCAATATTTTACAAAAATCAGATTAAAAAATATTGTCATTTGGAACGACAGCATTAAAAAAACTGAAGCCTGGCGGAGAAAATGGTCAAAATAATGAAAAAAAAATTCTCGGTAACCCTAAGGTTTTTTTTAAAACTAGTCAAATAGGTTTTAGGTAATTAGGTGTTTTACCTTTCCCTTAAGGTTGATCCATTATTTACGGGACACCTGTATAGTCGCGAAATTCACTCACGCGATTCATTCACGCGATTCATTCACGTGAATCACTACTGCCACTGAGTATCAATATCTAGTTAAAGCGGGATGCTTCGGTGATTTATTTCTTAACTTTAGGTGGAATTTTGTAAAGTGAAATAACTACTAGTTTTATTTAATCGATGCACAGCGGAATTCAGTTATGTGAACACGACGTATATTATAACATTACAACATCTCTACAGAACCGAGTTGTTTTCAATCAAACTCGAAATATTTGGGCGATATCAGCGTTACATGGACAACGAGTGAGTACTGCCCCAGCGTAATAAAAAGGATGTGACAATCTTCGATAGAGATCGGTAGATCCTGATGGATTTATTCACAGACTCGTATCATTGTGGTATTATTGAAATGAAAATAAGACACATTCAGTTAAGTGGAATAGAACGCGTGTGAACAATGGCATGGATTGCACATACCGCGATCTTTAAGACCCGATCTAGACTACAGTGTCGATCATATGCCATTCTCGGTCCCATCTCGGTCTGGTAATATATTATCAAGTAAGAAATAATGTGTGCAGTCATACTATTCCTTAACAGTCAAATACCTGTCGAATACCATTCCAGTCATGATCAGTAATTTTTGAGCCACATATTAAAAGCAATTAAATTCTTTTAATGCATATGAAGATTTTACCGAGGTAAGACCAAGATCAGGCCGAAAATGGCATGTGATTGGCAAGAGTCTGGATCGCGTCTCAGATTCATGGAGTTTAATGTTAACTTAATGCTGGTTCTTTTCAGACACTGGAGATATTCATCGCTAGTACCTGAAGCGGAAATTCGGCGAGAAGTAGGCGCGGACGGAGCGCTCTTACGGCGAGGTGGAGACACAGCTGGCTAGCGGTGCTTTTTATTTGTTCTCACGCACGGATGTATAATGAAAGCTGGCTCCTTAGAAATACTGGAGTGATCCATCGCTAACCTTCGAGGCAGATCCTGGTGAGCAGCAAGCGTGGTCACGGTGCGATAACAGCTTGTTCATGGTATGGTCACGACACAGTCACAGCATGCTAAGTGTAATCATGTTGCGATCATAGCCATATTCACTATGGTTATTGTGCGTTTACAATGCGACGGTCACAGCGCAGCCACTGCACGTTCACAGTGCGGTCACAGCGCAGCCACTGCCCGTTCACAGTGCGGTCACGGCACGATCACAGCACGTTCACAGTGCGGTCACGGCACGGTCACAGCACGGTCACAGTGCGGTCACGGCACGGTCACAGCACGGTCACAGTGCGGTCACAGTGCGGCGAGAGCGCGGTCGGCGCGGCGCCGGTGCGGGCCCGGCGCGGTCACAGCGCGCCCACGGACGGGTAGAGCAGCGGCGCGGCGGCGGCGGGCTCGCGCAGCTGCAGCGGGTCGGCGCGGAACTCGACCGCGCGCAGCGGCACGCGGCCGTAGGCGCGCGCCAGCCGCGCCACGCACGCCGAGCGCTGCGCCATGTGGCGCGCGTCCGCCGACAGCATCTCCGTGTGCGTGCACTCCGGGCACTTGAACTTCTTGCGCGGCGTCACCTGCGCGCGCGCACACCACGCGGAACAGTAGTGACGTACAACATATCAGTTAAGAATCAATTGTCTATCTCAAAACTATACAGAAGATAAAAGAATGTTTTCTGTAACATTCGCGCTCTTGAGTTGGGCGATAATTCTATACCGAATAAATTTGAAATTTTTAATATGTGCCATTCAGCTGCTGTAATGTTTTAGTATAACCCTTCCCCTGGTCACGCATTTTAGTAAAAGTCTAAAAAGTAGGTCAACAAAAACGAACACGCTCTTAGAGCAAAACCTCCGTATACCAAATGCATTTAAAAAAAAAAAAAAGTACTCATGCATGTGCAATTTAAATAATTGTACCATTCTAAATCGTGTCCGGAACAAAGCGCAATGAAAACAAACGACTATTTTATACCCAATGGAATTTTCGACGAGCCAGAAAGGCGAGCATGTTCTAGTTTATAGTGGTTTTGAATATCTTCATTTTCGCACAAGAGATGGAATAGACTTTGGGTAGGTTAGGTGCAGGTTAGGTAAGTATATAAACCACAACGCGCGAGCCGAACAAGCGAAGCGAACGTGCCGCGGTAGCGGCCGGCGAAGCGCGAGAATAAAATCCACCTTATAAGAACACTCTTTCTGGGTAGGTTTTTTATTTTATGTCATAATTTATAAAGTTACTTAAAAATTATAAACTAAAATGTAATTTTAATTCTAAGTTAAAATAAAAATGAATTTAAAGTACAAAAAACGAATTAGTTTTAATAAAAATAGACACTTTATACGTTTGAGAATTTAATTTGACATAACTTTTTTTGACATAACCTAATTTTATTCTCGAAAAAAAGCGCACATCATTGTGTTTTTTTTCTATATGCGCATTTACACATGATAGGTTTTTTCCTTGTGCGATTTGATCCATGTCTGCAATTTTCCACGTGTGGATATTTCTTGTGGGCTTATATAACATTGCGCTTTTTTCTGTGCGTTTATTTCCTTTGCGTTTTTTTAAATTGCGTAATTTTAATTTTTCCTAGATTCATTCTAAATGTACTTAAACTCAAAATTTAGAACAAACTACTACATAGTTTGATAGACTCAGCACAAACTTCAGTAACTGCTAAATTTCATTATATTGAATATTTATGAGTTATTCTTGTACTGAACATTTGATTAGTAAAGAATAATCATTTTTACTTTTCATTGTTTTTATTTTGAAGTCTATACATGAATGGCTTTTATAATTTTTTTATTAAAAATACAACCACACTGTATAAAATTTTAGATTAATTGGTTATGTAGTTTAAAAAAATAAACAAGCACAGGGATGTTTAATTTTTGTAGAGACAAAGCTTACAGTTTAGAGAAAAAAAATATTTGATATCTAGACTTTGATTTTAAGGAAACTGTACAAGGGTAGGTTGGCAAGTAATCACTATATGATTCTGCTATGCAATGTTAACCCAATTACATGTTACTGGAGTAGCCTTAGTGTGTATTTATTACGCATTGATCCTCCATATACCACGAATACAAAATGGCATGAAGCTTTGTTTGCATTGTTCGTTAAATTAAACAGGTATTCTACATCTGTACTAATATTATAAAAGGTAAACTTTGTTTGTATGTAATGGATAAACTGAAAAACTACTCAACTGATTTCAAAAATTATTTCACCTATAAAAAGCTACATTATCAGCGGTTATCATGAGCTGTATTTTCTTTTCAAAAACTTTCTACCCGTGCGAAGTCAAGACGGGTCGCTGGTAATGTAATAAAATAATTTACAAGCTCGAAAGTAGGTTAGCGATCTACCTTTATCGGCGGCTTGTTGGTGATATTCGCAACGAGGAAATTCATAGCGATGTCCTCGCAGTTGAAGATCTCATCGACCCACTCACGGATATCCGACGGCATCTTATACGTGTAGTACCACGACCAGATTTTGTGATGGAATGCTGCACCTGTTAGTACCTGGAATACGGAAGATATTTCTGGATTCCGTATCACAAATGGAAAGCCAGGCCTCGGGATTGGTTATCATTAGTTTAAAAAATACCCCCATTAACCATATTAACCATTTTAACAAAAATATCTTCATGCTGTATCTGTCGTAGGAAAGGATGGAATGCCAAGCATCATGATCCTTATATACTTACACCGCTTCAAATCTCATTATTCTCTTACACTTTCGCCGAGGTATGCAAGTACTTTTGATATTTCTGTAAGCTAGCACTCTGGCTATTTCCTTGGCTTCTGTTAGCACAAACATTTTTTAAGCTGTAATACCCAATTTTTTTTTAATAAAAAGAAGGGGCGAACGTGAAAGCGAGTCACCTAATGGAAAGTGATTACTGCTGCCCATGCTACACGCGAATTTCTGGATTTTATCTGATGTGTTTGACTCACCATAGATATTTGGTTAGTCCACTCGCTGTGATACTTCCAGGAGTTAGTGACGTTGTCCCACACGTGTAGTCTGGACGGAAACCCCACGATGCGGTCGGGGAATTCACGCCACACGTCGAAACTGGAACCGTAGATAAACAGGCTTTATTTTTTAACCAACTTCAAAAAAGGAGGTTCTATGTTCGTCCATATGATTTTTTTATATATGTTCACCGATAAATTCATCACTTGTGGATCGATTTCGAAAATTATTTTCTGTTTGAAAGGGTATACTTCGGAGGTGGTCCCATTTAAATTTCACTGTTATTGGAGCTTGGATTTTGAAGATACACTAAATAACGCTAACTGCTTATAAGCAACGTATGCTGGATAGTAATGCCGTCTGCCGTCGCGGCTCATGCCGTCGCCATCTGCCGCTGCCGTCTGCCATGTGCCGCGGGAAACGGAATCATACCTTTATTTATAAGTTAAATTTAAATTTTTAAGTTAAATTTAAAAATGAACCGACTTTATACTCTTCTGCTCTATCAGCACTTTTTAGATTGAAAATGGCGAGTGTTTCTAATAATCATCAAATAAACGTGCATAACACTGCTACTGCATAACAGTTCATGATGCGATCAGCGATCTTTCATTAACAATTTATAGATATATACCTAACAGGTAACAGTTGAAATACATTAATTTTCTCTAAGATTCCATTCAGCAATTTATCAAAGTTTGAAAAAAATATTATGATTTTACACTAAATTGCTATCTATGAAATTTTTACGAGTTTAAAAAATTAATCGTAATGCCTAAAAATTACATTATTCGGTAATTCTTATAAGTTATAAAATCTGGTAATATAAATATAAACAAAATATATAAATGTGATGAATTACTAAATATATAAATTAAATTGATGACTTTTTTTACTCACCCAAATTCTAACTCATCTGGAGTTAGCATTACTATATCGTCGTCAATCGTCAATTGACATTCAGTCTCAATCTCATCATATGGAAAAAATCTGTTCGACAATTTGTTCTCTTTGGTTCGAATTACTTTCAACGGCTTATTTATTACTGGCCACTCGGATGCTGAAAAAATTTTAAAATTAATTGATCTGTGTTCCATTATTTTAAAAACACAATCTGTTAACCATTCTGATAATCAAACGAGGGTAAAAATTAAATCATATGTTAAGGAATTAAGATACAAAATTAATTGCCTAACATCATTGATGAGTTAATAGAACATGATTTACGTACCTATTTTTGTGATTTGAAAATGTGTCTTATTACCAAGACAAAAAAATTTACTTTGCTGTGACTCATTTTACTATGTGGTGATAGTGTGGTTAATGGTCTATCTGTTGTTTATGTTTTTATAATCACATTCACAATAACAATCTCTGCTGGCGTGTGTATCAATAACGTTTAAGTGAAATTTGTCACTTAAGAATTTGTTTTTAAATAATGATTGCTGCTAATAGCCCACATACATGATAGACTGCTATTAAAATTAAATTATGTATGAAAAGAACACAAGAGTTATAATCTATACTATCCATATTAATATTATAAATGTGAAAGTCTGCCTGTTTGTTGAGTTTTCATGGCTAAACCACTGAATCGATTTTGACAAAATTTAAAAAATTTAGGGATTGCTATTATTACAAACTGAAAAATATAGGGGTCGAACAAAGTCGCGGGCAACACTTATTACACAGTAATACCCCAAACTTACGCGTTGGTGGCACTGAAGGATAACTCTGTAAGTCGAATTCTTGTCAGTCAACTTTTGTAAATTTTGTAACTTATATAATTTGTGTTTCATTTGGACCAGAAAGCAATAATATTGAAGAAAAATATGTAATAAAATCTAACATAATACAATAAACTACTGTTTCTGCATGAAATAAAACATATCCAAACATGATGTGGCAAGAGTTACATAGCCTCAAACAATCGATAGGAAGATAATAAATCGGAAAATTTGATTTGTGTAAGTCAAAGTGGCGCAAATCAGGATAATAGTGTAGTGTACATCAATAAATAAGCCTAAAGCGTAAGCGCAAATCTATGATGGGTCTTTTGCAGGATGGTCTCGTAAAATGTCCTTTTTCAATTGCATATCAATCGATTTGTTTCGGTAGACAAAACTAGGCAATGGCACTTCTGAATCCTATCGTTACAGACTAAATTGTCGTGTGAAATTCAAGGCGAAATTCTCCAATGGCGTGAAAATTATGCTCCTTTTTTAAATAGAAAAAAATGTGTTCAGTTCAATAACATTTTGGAAAATGAGTGTGGAACTGAACATAGATAGATACTAAATGTTTGTTAATGTCCTTCACCTGATTTTTAGGTACGAAGTAAGAAATATCCATGTTCACCCAAAACAGTGCCACCGTATGCGTGCCACGACGCCTGCGTATTAGCGCGCACAGATTATAGCGACGCATTGGAAATTTTGACGCCCGGGATCTCAATTTTTTTTACTACAAAATGTATGACAGTCATATTTTGTATCCTAATTCTTCATTTCATTAACTTCATTTTGACAGTTACGATACACGGTTGGTTAACTTTTGTACCACAAAAAAATATATCAAAGAAACCTCTTTTAAAACAGAGATTTACATTTTTCGAAGCAACGGGACCGATTTCTAAATTTTCTGTATAGTTTACTTTAAACATAATCTCAAAATAACAGTTGGGTTTTTTAAAATTAATTATAGTTTTTAAAATAAACGAAAATAGTCGTTTTTCGTATTTTTGGTAAGCTAGCGCGCGCATGCTTGCATAGAATGGAAGGTCTATTTTAGATTAAATTATTGTTTATCAATGCGTCGCCTTAAACCGCGTAAGCGTACTTGAATTTTCAATGAAGACATCGACATTGTTATGTTTATACTGTGACCACAGTTTCAGCCACAACAGCATATATGTGTACGTACGCACACATCGCCGTACTACATATGAGCGTATCTAAAGCGGGCTGCTTGTATGACCCCTGCCTCTTTGTATGAATATTTACTCACGTAAGCTCCTACTGTAAATGTTGAAAATGATGACTCACATGGTGGTGGTGGTTTCTTCTGGTTGTTCCATACGACCAGTATTTTGACGAGGCTGGGCGTGTGCACTAGCTTGCGGACAAGCGTGAATAGGCTCTCCACGCGATCGTACGTCAGTATGACCGCGGTGAAGCCTGGCGCCTTGGGAGCGGTCACGGGCAGGAACAGAGGGTTGACCGGACCGTACTGGGGGCATTACCGTCAGATATTAATGAACGTGTAACAGTACGAAGCAGAAACGATTTATCGCTACGATTTTACTGCCGCCGATGCAATAGAGAAGCAAAATGTATGCAGTTGCATGAAGACGCTCATGTCGTGGATGTGACGTGGAAAAGCACAAAAGTTTTTCCACAACACAATAGGAAAGCATTTAGCTTGCCTATTGTATCGTATCGTGAATGGTAAAGTCGTGCCGATAAAATCGTTCAACGGTAAATTATAAAAGTTGCCATCAACTAAACCCTTTTCTACCATTTTTAATATGTTATATTTTTCAATAATATAAAAGTAAACATTAATGTCACAAGATTTCATACAAAGGAATATAATCATTATGATGTGCACGATAAAGTTCTTATTTGTTTCAATACACTACTACACAACTGTAATTTAATAAATGGGGGCCCTGTCTAATGTGTTATGCTTATGACTTATGACTGGGCCTCTGCCTGGTTTATATAAATGGTTGATATACACAATTTAGCATGCAGAAAACAGAGTCTATTTATAGAATGAAAATGTTTATAACTAATAAATCAGAGTAATTTGATTATTGAGTAGGAAGCACAACTGTAGTGAAGTAATTGGTCATAAAGTTAAGAGGATAACAATAGTAGAGGATAACTGGGATAAAGTACAGTTTAATCTCAGTAATAAGAGCCAAAATGCTTTGAAATATCGAATATTAAAAAGTTTGGTATTTTTTATAAGGGTAGCCAAAATGACAAATGTGGAATCCACCTTATAGTTTCTTCTACATGTTTGTTTGTCTGTCGTCTTTATTCTTACTGAACTGTTTGCTACTAAAATGAGAACTTGTAACGAAAAACAAAATGAAATAAATGGTATTTTGGTAGCAATTTCTTTTTAATTAGATTGATGGAACCTTAAAATTAATGCATGTTCAATATACCCTTGGCTAGTATTTTTTTTTTGACAGGCCCAAATAAATAGACCATTGAGATCAACAGATGCATAAACTTAGTATGGGCAGCTTTTTCCAAATTTAACTTTACATTGCAAGGGGAATGAACTAAAAACACAAATTTTTTACCGGAGCGTCCCTTATAAAACTTAACTGAAGCTAGCAGCCACTGATACTTAAGGGCAGTATGTAGATACTGTAATTCTTGCTAAATGGGAATTGGGAACTTGTTTAATTTTGCAAACTTAAAAATTCCCTAAGCCAAAAAGCATTAAATACTAATGATGGTTTTTTAAAAAATTTTCAAATTCTATCTGTTCTTTATTATCAAAGAACTAATAAGAAAAATCTACAGACCTGAAAGAACCTGATCCGAAACTGAGTAGCATCAGATATCGAGATAGGTTGAACAATCAATAATGATAGCTGACAGAGATGTGAAAAGCACCAGCATACCTCGGTGTAAGTATATAAGGATGAAGATAATTTAAGAACATGAAAGAAGTATCTCAGCTGGCCTCATTAGGTATATAGTGTGAAGATATCTATGCATGTTTATGTAAAATATGTTCAACTTACCAAATGCTCAGGCATATTCCATTCTTCATACATTCTAGCAGCCAATGGGAACACTTTTTCATTAATTATCTCTAAAGTTGTTAATGTGATTTTTTCTATACTAGCAAAATATCTATCATAAGCCCATCTTAACTGCCAAAAAAGCTCACCACGCCTTTCCTTACTAACAGAATGAACTATATTCAATAAATTCTTTATGTTCTCTTCAGGTAACCTTAGTGATAGCTTATGCCAATCCACATGAGAGTTAAAAGGCATTACTATGGAATCAGCTATAACTATTGGTATACAATGTGAGGCCAATATGTCCATGAGTACAGGCTGCATAAGTCTTGCGCTCCTTACAATTAAGCAAAAAAGTCCTTCTTTCAATATGTCGGGATAATCATATACCTTTCCAGTACTGTATTCACATCTTTTAGAATAATCTATCTTATTAGATTCAGTTAAGCATCGCTCAAGAAGCAGTAAATCATTTGAAGAAGATGCTATGTGTTGTAATTCAGAAAGATAGTCATGAGGAATATTCATTTGTGTTGATATAATCAAATATTTTTTCTGCTTTGGTTGTGCGCTATCTATTTCGGCTGAGTTGGGACTCTGTACCGGTATCGACACATCAAAGCCATATCGAAAACTCCATGTGTCAAATCCCGCTCCTGCTATAATGGCTTTGTCAGTATTGAGATCCATAACTGTATCATAATTGGGTGCTTTGCCTGGCAGCATATTGAAGATGACATGATTTTCACCATTATTCCAGCTGTTAATATAATGAATATTATAGCAATGAAAGCAAATTCTAATAAGAAAAATATATGAGACAGTAAAATAAAATAATGTCAAAATTTTATGTAAAAATAAATGCATTTCATGTGGTTTTGCTCACATAATATTGATCAACGGTAGATTGTTTGAGCTAGAAGAATATCAACACATAGTGTGCAAGATTTGACATACATTGGTTAAGTAATTTTAACGTAAACGAAAAACAAATGGTTCCAAGTTGGATAATATTAGTATTATAATGTGATGTTTATGTTTTGCATTATTCTAATGAGAACTGAATTTTATTGAAGACTAAATACATAAGTAACTTAATAGATAATAACTTACTATTTAAGAGATTGTAACGCCTTAGATACATAAGTATTTGCAAAAGTATTTTGATTCAAAGTGTCTATGCTGGGCACTAATAAACACGCTTCTTCAGGGTTAGGCGTGTAATATTTGCTACGTTTTATCGTATCTAAAATTAAATAAAACTCCCTAGAAAATCTTGATATAGAACTCCCATCTCCAGTCTGATAATTCTTCAGGGGATATATATAAATAGTTATCTTATCGTGTCCACCTCTCCCACATCTGTACACGTTAAAGCAATCCCAGTAAGTACAATTTGAATTGCGAGGTTTTGACAAAGGTAAATCGTGTTTTAGCTTCACGACTTCTGGACTTCTCGATTCTAAATTAACCGGTTCATGAAAATCTGTTCTCGGCGAATTGCCACATAAAGCATTGAACACCACAACAAACACTAAAGACACTACAATAAACAATAGTAGGCCGACAAAAAATCTATGATACAAGATTTTTCTATACGATTTATAACTGGTATGCTTGCTCGTTTTTAAAAGCAATTCCGCAGCCATTTGTAGTTTCGATGATTAAATTAATTTTCTTAATTTATTTATGGCACCCATTATTATACGAAATTGTACATTTTTCATTCAAAATTTTATAAATTACGTACAATAAACTCAGATTTTGAGAATTAAGTGAAATAATGACAGCGTAGTAGGGATGGGCGATACATATCGACATTGATGAAATATCGATATCAATGTTCAAAACATTTAATATCGATAACAACAACTTTTGAAAATCGAAATATCGATATTTTCCACAAGATATCGAAATGTCGATATTTTCAACGAGATATCGAAATGTCGATATTTTGAACGAGATATCGCAATGTCGATGTTTTTACCAAGATATTGTAATTTCGTTATTTCATTTACAATCATTAGAATTTATGTTTATTGGTAGCAGAGCGTGGTTAAAGTTAAAGACGACTCATGTAGTGTTCATAATACTATTCTTGAAATAAGTAAAAGGCAATCACATTCAGTTCGTATTGTATAATAAATTTCTGTGACAATCAACAATTATCAAAACCATAGTAACCAATTCTACATTCAAAATATAAAAAACGCTTTCATTATTTTTTAGTCTCATACTCTATGAAACCTCCTTGAACAACAATGTGTTTTGTAAATGACGCAGCTAACAAATTATTCAATATAATACTTTTGGAATAAAAAAAAGGTGTATCTGTCAGCTCTGACGCACGACTGGAGTTTACTGGTTTTCCATTTTCCATATTTTATATACTTTTATTCACTTCACTGTATACAATAATGTTAAATATAAATATTAATGAATATAAAAAAAAATTTGGAGCGACTGAGTCGAGGTTTTAACTCACAACATAATAGTGATTCTCGAAAATAAGAATGAGTATTTATCAATTGAGCCAAACACACTTTGATGTAACATGCCAAAATTTTGTATTTAAAGCGCTATGAGCAAAAATACATGACGTCTACGTAACATTACATAATTCGGTTACGTTTTAATTTTGTGAGTAAGATTTCATCCCAAAGGTGTATGAAAGACCTTAGCTTCAATACAAGAGACAATTATAATTTCAAAATTCAAGAGGAATAAGTGAGACACGTCTGTTTAGCAACACGCCTCAGCGATCACTGTCGAGGTGTCGAGTCGGATAGGAGCGAAAGAGAATGAAAAAGTGAAAGGTGCGCAAGGTACGTTGCGCAAAAAACGTAACGCTTTTATTTAACGCTTGTATAAATTTTACTCCTTATAAAATTTCCATACCGGGGGCCTTAAATGAAAATCGATTCTTAAGAAGTAAACTCCAAAAATGTGTAAAAAAAACAGATCGGACCAATATTCTTAATTTACTATAGCCTAAGTATCCACTAGTCAAATATTGATGGGACATAGGTAACTAATTAACGGACGTTTCATTGTTTGTTGTCGATACTTCTGAGAACATCAATTAAGTTTTTTTCTTTATTTGCTTTTGTACTTTTAACATTTCAATAGAAAAAAATATAATGGCTGTTGATTTCTGTATAATTACTAAGTTGCAGATGATCATGGTCTCGTAAAATTTTAAAAACCATCTACATTGGAAAATATCGATATTTTGTGGACGATAATATTGGAACATCGATATCAAGCTAACAATATTAATATCGATATCAACATGGATATTTTAGCAATATCGCTCATTCCTACAGCGTAAAAATTCAGTGGTAGGGGTAGGGACCACAGACTGCATTAGGGAAAACATGCAATGTTACCATAAAGGCTACCATTTACCATTTTATAAGATAAACCTGAAGCGCAGGGCCGCAAGGTGCAGGGCAAGTTGTGACTTAAGAACAAGAAAATAGTATTGGAACGTACTCACAATTAATAAGAAATTACTAAAACGAAAATGTAGTCTTATTACGTTATGACCTATAATTATGTATTATCTATGGGTATGACGCAGCTACGTAGTTTAATTGTCTAATATCTATATGATGTTGCTTCATTTTCTTCTCTTTTATAAATATTGGCAACTCGTTTTATATTTATTAAAAACATTTTCGCCATTCTCATGTAAAAAAATGGTTTACATATCTCTAAAATGAAATGTCTGTCTTCTTATTACTAAGTCGCTAACGTTCTGCAGTAAAGCGATAATAGGCTTTATTGGAGTTAAAAAGGACTTCTTGGGAAATCTTGAAACCTTCAGTTGCACTTTATTCATACTTTTCAATTCTCAGCACCTGCACGGAACTTTATCACACAATATACTGAATGCTGACTTCACTTCTCACGTTCCCGCCAAAAACTCTTTTTTTAGTGTGTGTGTGTGTGTGTGTGAGTACGATTCTCCCTTAGGAAGGAAGATAGAGGAATCTTAACCCATACAACTGATGTCTTCAACAATAAATAAATAAATTCATTATAGTATTTCATTAAAACGCCGGCGTAATACATTTTTATTGTTTCTTGGAGTTTCTGGCGACAAAAACATTGAGGCAATCTTTCTAATAGGATCCGCTGAAGCGGACTAAGCCACTAAAAAAAAATTCAACATCACTACTAAATAAGCACTTATTTCAACAATTACACATAACACTGTTGCGTAGTTATCAAGTAGCAACAAGCGAGCGCGTACAATTTAGGCGAATGGAGGTAGTCAGAGATAATTTAATTATACCCGCCGGCTCGTGTTATTAAACAGAAGTAGTCTAGTGCAAACAGTATTAGTATATCTTTAGCTGTATCCGTAAACGGCCGTCATTAACGACCTCCGTGGCGCAACGGCTTAGTGCGTCAGAAAGTAAACGGGGGTTGCGGGTTCGATTCCCGTCCCGAGTCTGGGTGTTTATGTATAATATGTATTTATTTACCAAAGAAAAATATATAAGTAGTATATCAGTTGTCTAGTACCCATAACACAAGCGCTGTGCTGCTTACATTGAGACTAGATGGCGCTGTGTAAAATGTCTGATTATATTATTATTTTTATTATTATATTATTATTAAAACATAGTCAACATTAGTGTTCAGTAACTTATTCCAGTACATTATGTTCTAGCACAGCTACTTCTAGTGAGCTTGAAACATGTTGTTTTGTTATTGTGAGTACCGAATCTGCGCGTGCCCGATTGGACGCTTTTATAATTTACCGTTGAACGGTGTTATCGCCACGTTTTTACCGTGCAAAATACAATAGGTAAGCAACATGCTTCCCTATTATGTCGCCGATAAAGACGCTTTTTCAACGTCTACGGAATAACGTTATCATGCACGGAAATATAAAAGCGTCTCATTGCGTCTTTCTTTTCCCTCACTCCCGGGCTGCTCTGTAAGTTGTTCAGTAGTGGGGGGCCTCGTTTTGATTAGACGGCGGTCACCTTCTCTCTGTTGTTTCGACTCTCGTGCTATGCGGACGTTTCGGCTGACCGCAGCAACTCTGGGACCTTATACGCCGCAACAGTGCTTTTTATACTTAGTCCTAGCGAGGTAAGTGATTACTGATTAAGCCGTGGACGCGTCGTCGTGCTATGTAGTACTATTTTTAGTATTTCATCACATCACGTCACATAGGGAATAACGTGAAAAATAACCGCAACGCTGCCATTCGGCACCTTTGTTGCGTCATCACAACGCAACACGTATGCGCACATCGCCATCTTTTATTCACTCGTATCGACGAGTTTTTCATAACTCGTATACTCGTAGCGACCAGACGCGGTCAAACCTGGCTAGCTGACCCGGAGGATTTCAACAGCCCTGAAAGTAGAGCGACCTGCTCGCATCACATTACCTACTTACCTACAATGTAACGACATCATCCTTTTTCCCACTTATTTTTACAACACGCATCGCCATCTTTATTCACTCATATCGACGAGCTTTTCATATACTCGTAACGACGAGACGCGGTCTAACCCGGCCAGCTGACCCAGAGGGTTTAAACAGCCCTGAAAGTTGAGCGACCCGCTTGCATCACATTAACGACCTACCCATCAGAGGTAGCCGTCGACCCTTCAAACTGCACAGTATGATGTAACATCATTCTTTGCCACACTCATTTATGCAATACACGTTTATACGTAGTTTTATTTGGATCGTACCATGAACGTTTATTCGAGGTACAATCCAAATAAAACTAAAAAAGTTCTTACATCAATAAATTCAAGTTTTTTTTATGCCGAAAGGCTTTTTCCTGTACATATGATTTTTATTTCACGAACCTGTACATATTAACACGATTATCTGTGATTCAGTTCTTGCCTCCAGCAAGAATGGAAATCGACTCTTCACCCCTGGAGTCCTACTCTCCTGGACGACATACGCATATTTATAATACTAATCACATGTCATTTTATTTATTTGCAAACGAGATTCATCGTCCACGTAACAACACTACAACAATTTAGATACTTGGGACACAAAACTACGGCAATTTTAAATCACAATATCCTCCAGAAACCATTCCCAAATACCAAATAATGAAAATAAACGTCCGACTGCTCTCAAAAAATTCCGCCAACAATTCCCCTCCAAAAACAATAGTAGTAGTACGATTCTCCCTTAGGAAGGAAGATAGAGGGATCTTAACCCATACATCCGATGTCTTCAATAATAAATGATAATTTTTTCATATTATTTCAATGTAGACGCAATACATTGTAATGTCTCTCGGAGTTTCTGGCGTGAAATAAATTAAGGCAGTTTTTCTAGTAGATTCCACTAAGGCGCACTACGCCACTATAAAAGTCTCAACGTCACGGTACTAAATAAGCACTTATTTCAACAATTTCACATAACATCAGAACAGCGTAGATACTTAGGACGCAAAACTACGCCAACTTTACATCGCGATATCCACTAGAAACCATTGGCAAATAATCAAAATAAACGCCCAACCGCTCTCCATAAAATCCCGTCAAAAAAAACTGTTACTGGCTAGGCGGCAGGTACCATGGACCAGGGAAGATTGTCAGCAATTTAAACAACAACAACAATTAGTCCGGAATATTTTTAAGAAAGTAAATTATAAATGCGTGTTTTCATGTAAAAACGTTTATGTTTACGATAATAAATTAAAATAACACTAAAATACAAATTAGTACACATATATTATTCTCGTACAAAAGTCACAAAACGAAAGCGTAGATTAGCGTGTCCATACACGGTTTCTACTGATTTATTACATTTAAATTATCTTTAAATAACGATAACTTCAGTGTCATCCGAATTCAATTAAACAAAGCCTAGATTGTTGTTAATCTACCTGTGAAACTCGGTAATTGAAAACAACGCATTTTATTTATTCAATGAAGAAGTTGGCGATACAATATAATACTGATATAGAGTTCGAAGATTGCAATATTGAAATTGACAATAATAATTATGAACTTAAAAAAAGGGATCCTAGGATTATGGCTTTAATAACATACGTAACTGGTTACATGTTAAGGTATGCAAAGAAAAATGATTAAAAAAATTGTAAAACAAATCTCTATGATTATGAAAAGAGGGATGAATATGTATAGAAAACGGAGACAGTATAAAAGTAAAGGTTGTCTTACCTTCCCTTCAGAAAAATTGGTCATAATATTTTCACTTATGCAGGATGTAATAGACAAGTTACTGGTTAAGAAAAGTCATACCTACAACACTAAAAATCATATGAAATCCTATATGATATTAATTTCATAGAATTATATAAAATTATATGAAAAATGATATGAAAACATATAAATGAACTTTTTGTTTATAAAATGTGACGATCACAGAATAAGTTAATTGATTTGCACTAAGAATAAATCTGTAGATATTTTATTTATAACTGCCATGCCATCAATAAAATATTAAAAGGAATTAGATCACATTGCAATGGAAAGACAATGTGAAGAAAATGGCTCTCAATTATTACAAGGACGATTTGCCACCAATAGATGAAACAGAAATGACCAAACATATTCAGAATACGAAACCGGAAAAAAGCCCTGGTCCAGACGGCATACAAAATAAAGCTCTTAAAATTGTAGTTGTCTTAGTGCATGGCCTACTGTCTGTATCGAATATGGCACTAAATACAAGCAAGGTATCAGAACCAGTGGAACTGATTAAGAAACTGATTAAAAAAAGTCATACCCACAATTAAAAATATATGAAAATTACATTACTGTACAAATGTAACTTAATTGGCAATCTGAAAACCATGTAAGGACCATAATTTTTGTTACATCATAGAATACAATGTTTTTTGGATTTGAAAGAACATCCATAATAATTTATAAACTCTGTTTCAGAATACATTTGCGATTGAAAGATCTTCGTATCAAAATCCCTCACTATGTTACTGAAACAACTAGCTGTTACGATAAAAAAATCGGGTGCTCCGATTAAAAGGTAAGTTGTTACCATGTGTGCCAGTTCAAGGCAAGGGACACGCGACAACAAATAAGTAAGATGATTGAACTTAACGTGATGTATATATTAATTACAATGTACAGATTGTGGTACAAATTAAACGTGAGTACGCGGCTGCTCGCTCAACTGATCGTGTCGCTGGTCGGCTGGTGAGTGCGGGCGGCAGTGTTGCCAACAGGTGAACGAGCTGTCCACCAGATTCGACTTCTAAAACCACCAGAAAACCACTAACCAAAAACAACCAAAGTTAAAAAGCCACTAAATTTGTCACTAAATCTTTTTTATTGTTAATATGAAAGAAAAATAAGCAGGGATATATGAAAAACGTTTATTACGAAAATGAAACATATTAAAATTATTACAAATCGTCATCAGATGTGTCTATTTCACCGCCACCATCACCATCAATTTCCAAGGAACGATATGATTCATTGGTGCCAATTTTTTTTATAACGTGTATTGGAATTTCATACATTGCAGCATTTACCTATCACCCTCATACCGCAGCTTACTCTTAATATGGCACATAAAAGATTCAACTTCATACGATTCCTCTGTTTATTTTTTATAATGTTCATGCTGCTAAACAATCTTTCGACGTCGGCATTGGAGTGTGGTAATATTAAAAGAGAAATTGCAAAATTCGCTAAATCTTGAAATCTAGCTTCTCCTTGAGCGTCTTTAAAATGCAACACTTCGATCCAAAACTTTTTTGTGTCTTTGGTTTCACTCCATTTCATTAAATGTATTTGTCGCCACTGATCATCAACTTTTGCAATGAAGTCTGTTTTTTTATTTAATTGAGACATTATGTCGATTAGATCTTCTTTGTTGTGATTTAGTGCTTGTTGAACACTTACTCGAGAAATCTTTTTCATCAAAGTCACATTTTCCGGCAGCCTGTTTTTAATTTCTTCAATCAGACTAACTATAAACTGTATACACCGATTCCGTATTGATACTTCCTCTGCTGCTGGTAATCCTTTTTCTCTCATCTCTTGTATTTGTTTTTCAAATCGGAATCCCAAATAACATCTTAGATCCAAAAAATCACGAATATTTTGAGTGAAAATATTAACTTTATTTATAGGTAACGTGACTTTGCTGACAAGCATATCTATCAGGTTGATCAACTCATCGCACAATTTGGTATGGTCTGTATCTTTTGACTCAAACATTTTGTTGACTCTGTTTATCTCAATTAATATTGGATATAAAAATGAAATATATGCGTAATTCATCTCGTTCGCATACATAGAGTGCAATAATTCTGCTGTGTGACACCTTTCGTGGATCTTGGCTATAGAAAAATGAGTTTTTAGCTCTAGCCATTGCGTATATATTCTCGAGACTGCTGATTCTATTGACAACCATCGTGTCTGACATGCTTGAACGATTTTAAGTGGTTTATGGCCATCATTCATTGCTTTGTATAGCTCCTTATAAACACTTTGTCTAGAAGAAGAGCGAGCAAACCAATCATAGGTCTCCCTAATTAAAAATTCTAAATTCCTCGGCAAAAATTGCTTTGCAGCAGCAGAAACAGCCAGTTGCAAGGAATGACATAAACAACGCACTAGAATCAAATGTGGTACCTCTGCTTTCAACTACGCAAAAACTCCATTATTTACTCCAACCATTACGGAAGCGTTGTCTGTACCAATGCCCATAAAGTTCTCTAGTTTCAAATCGAATCGTTTAAGTGTCTTTTTTATAGCGGAGACAATACCCTCAGCGTTGCATTCATGCAGCTCTGCAAGGTCTAAATATGTAGATACTATTTTTTGGTGTGCTTTACTATAATAAATTAAAACCAAACCCAAATATTTCTGAACAGCAATATCTGTTGATTCATCAATCAATAAACTGTATGATTGATCCTTAATATCTTGTTTTAAAACCTCAATGAAATGTGATGCTAATACATTTTTTATGACCGCGGTGCACTTCGTTCGGTGTAGTTGTACTTTATCTATTTCCCTTTGATGGCTATGATTGATTACCTCACCTAAATGGTCAACTACTCGTATACTCGTATGCATGGCTGTAAACAAAGCAAGCCTGGCCTCTTCCTTTTTTTGACTTCCAATGGGTTCTGGTTTAAATGGTAATTTGGGTTGCTCAGTGATAATCTGCAACAATTAACAATAATGTAATAAGTTTAAAAAATAAATTTAAAAAAAAAACACGACAGCTATCTCCAAAAAAAAATATAGCCTATGTCACTCGGGATAAGAATGTAAGGATTCCAACGATACCCTAATTTTTTTTAAACTCTAAACAAATTACACTCCTTTTTTTGGGCAGTCGTGTAAAAAATAAATGCACTCTGTCTACTATGCTAACACTCATCAAACTTGGTAGGCGAGGCGGATTTATGAACACTACAATGCAAAATGTTGCATTCACGGGAAGCACTGCTGCCATTTTCACATCCCTCAGACACGTATTACGACACCCTCAGGAAGATAATATGAGGTAATGCTAAATGCGGTACCACATGGACACATTATTGACCATGCTTTACCGTAATAAAATAGTCGTGTTAGCTTACCTTTGCATTTTGTTGATGTTTCTTCGACATTCCATGTGATTTTAAGTCTCCATAATGGCTCCTTAAAGTGGTACCACAAAATTTGCACTTCGCTACTTGGCCAGTAGTACTTTCAATCATCTGAAGCCAATCTTTTAAAGCAGGGTCTTGCAGCCAAGAATCCCGAAACTTTTGAGAATACTGAGGTTTCGGCATATTTTTCATTAAGTGACCTATCCCTCGCGAACAAACTTCAGACAGTGAATAAGACCAATTTGAGAAAGAAGAAAGTTTAGAATATAAAAAATATTTTGCTGGAAATCCCCGCTTCACCTGACAGAAAACTGCTATAAACAACATATTTTAAGGGAAATCCCCGTGTTACTTGACAACAGAGATTTAGTGTTGCTCACATAGTAAAGTAAATAGCCCTAAAATAAATTAGAAATATTATGAACTGCAACGTCCAAACTTTATACTGGCGTGATTATGTACTAAATAAAAAAAAAATAGGAAAAATTCTATTCCACTAAACCACCAGAAAAATCACCAGCCACTAAACGCAATATTTCCCCCACTAAAAGGGGGTTCAAACCACCAGATTTAGTGGAAAATCCACTAAGTCGGCAACACTGGCGGGCGGCGGGTCGGCGACGTGCAGCCCCCCCCTCGCCGCCGCTGCTCACACTGTCCGCTTGTGCTTGCGTCAACACCATGGTTTTACAAGTATCTGTGTAATTAAATTCATGTTTTAGAAAAAAAATTATGGCCTTGCTAATTTAGTGTGCTTCTTACAAAATAAAAATCCGTGACAGCTTAGTAGTTTCTATGGCTGTACAATAGGTTGATATTCATGGGACACTATTGGTGTGTATCGTCTGGCGCAATAATAATGCGCCAGACGATACACACCAATGATCTGATCTCAAACTAGGGTATTTACTGTGCTATGAGAACCAGACGACGACTACTGGGAGCGTCTCCCAGTACACCCAGATCCGAGACAATCTAGAAAAGTTCATTTCCTAAATTGACTCGACTGGTAATCGAACCCAGAACCTTCCTCGCTTGGTGCAACGTCTAAACCACTGCGGTATCGAGGTCATCAATGTTTACTTAGCTTTACTAATTAAACTAATTACTTAGCTTACTAAATACTTAGCTTTATTAATTACTAATTTAAATACTTAAAAGAAAACAAACTAGTCTTCGAATAACAGATGTCTCCTTTACTTCCGTACATTTGTATATGATAATGAGTTCATTGTAGTTTCATAACATGCATTCAGTCTAGCAGTTATTAATATCGTTTTCTTTTTATTACAGCAATTACAACGGAGCGGCGCTATAAAGTATATCTGAGAGGATAATATATAGGCAGATGGAAGAAATTAGTCTCTTGACGCCATCTTAGATTTGCGGACATTTATCCTTTCGCTGGACAAGTAAAAAACTACAAGAATGATATTCTAAGGGAAAAAAGTGAAAAAGTAGGTCTTATAATGAATTAGAATAAAACCAAATAAATGACCTGTACTAAAACAAAAATTATCATCTTAAATGGGAGACCTTTGGAATATTATGTGAGTAGGTACATTTAGCTGAGAATGAAATATCATAAGACGACAAAAATGCGAAGAAGTAGAATATCGCGCAGCCTTGAACTGGAAAAAATCTAAGCTAAAAGATATCCTTAAAAAAAAGATTGTAGTGGACTCCTGTATTCTACCAACCCTTACATACGAATGTCAAACATAGATCGAGCACTAAGACAAAACCAAGTTGGTCACATACCAGAGAGCAATGGAAAGAAGCATACTGAAAATAAGAAAAATACACAAAGTAAAAAGTGAACTTAAAAGACATAAGACAGAGAACAAGGCGTGGTGCTTTAGAAAGAGATGATTATTATATGTACAAACATAAAACTATGTGAAAAATATATCGAAAAACATATCTGGATGGATAAAGTGTTTTATTTATTACTTCCCTGTTGTTTTAACAGGCTTTGTTCATCTACGAAGCGTAGGCGATCTTGCGCTTTGTAGACGAACAAAGCTTTGATTATTTTTAGTTTAAAATGTTAGTATAGGAGGGTATGCGTACGTTTGTACAGGGTAATCAAATGGATAATAGATGGCTCTCATCGTTTAAAAAGACTGATAACTCTATTCTCAGTAGGTATATATAATTTTCTCTATGTAGGAGACAAATAAATTCGTCACACAGTGGCAAGAGGCAACTTATACGGCTCCATCCCGTAGACAAAGAATCTATAGAGTATGCTACGAGTACGCCACGCATTCCATTTCTTTCACACAAAAAAGAAAGTAACCTATGCTAATGCAACGTAGAAGAAAGTGAGAAAGCGATATGATTTTATATCTTTTAGCCCGTGCCGGCTTTTTTAAGGTCGACACAATGATCGTTGTGAACCACACAGAATATAAAGCTTAGTATTGGGGCTGTCGACCCTTTAGTACCCAATGACTAAGGAAACTTTAGTCATTGTTAATACCACTTTTCCCTGTGCAGTATGAAATAAGTGAAGAGAAAATGCTGTGGAAAATTATTTCCATACTTTCCAAAATAATGGTATATTAGCTTTATTACGTGAATACAATTTTTATTTCTTAAAAGTTTCATTTGCCGATAAAAAAGTGTTTAATGTTTACATAAATTTCAGTTTAAAGAATTAATTTTATTTTTTTATATGAGTGTCACCTTTTACTTGTCTGATTTACGCAATATTTGTAAAGTAAAATAGAAAGGAATGATTACGTAGTAACATACTCAGAAACAAACGTCAGAACACAGAAATAAATGTTATTTACAATTAATTTATTTCATGATTTAAAAAACACGACGTATGTATATCAACCTATTCACATGTGATATGTTCCGCTGCTAAATACCGTCATATTATTAAACACATTGTTAAACTTTTTACTGTGACTTTATAAAGAAATCTACTCCCCATACGTAAATAAATATTAGCTAACAACATTTATAGCAGAGCTATATAGAAATCGATAGTACATTTTTTATTTCATATGGACCTACGTACTCCAGTACATACTCCTTCTACGCTCCGTTCATTATGTTTCTTGGTCCCACACTCTTGTTCCAAGTTTTGAGCTATGGTTTGTGCCGTAGGGAGTTTTTGGCGGGATTTCATGAAGACCAGTTGGGCACTTATTTTAATTATTTGCTAATTGGTTCTGCTAATTCTTCTAGTACATATTGTTATATAAAATTGGCGCAGTTTTAAATGCTTACTTAATAGTGTAACGTTGAGATTTTTTCGGTGGCTTAATATGTTTCAGCGGATCCTGTTATAGTGACTGCCTCAATATATTTGCCGCTAAAAACTCGCAAGAAACATTAAAAGGTATAACGTTAACATTTTAATGAAATAAAATAACGTATTTATCTATTTATTAGTTTGTAACTAAAGAATTAGGCTGTTGTAAACATAGATCCCTTTGCTTTTCTGTAAGGGAAAATCGTAAAAAAAAAAAAGGATTTGCGGTGTTTGTGGTTTCTCTTTGTTTTGTCAGTTTTGTGTTGTGCGTAGTCGTTGTTGTTGTTTTTCTTATGGCTTTATTTTTGTTTTAATTCTGTTTTTTACTTTGTAATTATATATTTTAAACGAAATTAAAAAAAAATGGCACTATTACCTCCCGATCCAGTTTTCACTATTAGAAATGTAGACAATGTGCCGGTTTATTCGCTGGCATTCAGCTTTTTACCTGGTGGTCTCGAGAGGTTACTCGCCGGTTCGAAAAATGGTTACGTTTATGCATACAACCTTCAGGTGAGATCATTATTATAATCCATATTTATAATCTAATTCTTACGACATTTTTTTACAATTTCTAACTGCGCATATAACTAGCGTCGCGTTCATAATTGTATGTAATTTCTTTGTTTACTACCCTCATTTCGTGACCTAAAAAATAACATTTGCTAACAAAGGCGTCATTTAGTTCAATCTAGATTCGATTTGTGTATTCAATTGTGTGAATATTTACTATTTTAGTCAACATCTTTAAATTATTGTATGTTATATTTTTACAGACTAATAGAGTTCAACAAAAAATTCAAGTGGGCCAAGAGCCTATACTTCACCTCATGCATACGGAGGAATATCTTGTTGCACAAGAAAAAGGAGGAAAGTTTAAAATATTTAGTTTAACCAGCAGTGGTTACAAAGAACATGCTGTGATCAATATTGATTATCCAGGATTCTGTCGTTTTGATGCCAACACAAAACTCGAAACACTTTATGTACCTGATAGAGATTCTAAGATATCTATTTATAATTTTGATGGGGCAAAAGTGGGTAGCTTGGAGGTTGACCAGTCCATGCCAAAACTTGGAGATGCCATGTGTATAAAATTTATTGAATTTCCATGTGACAAATCTTGTCTTTTAGTAGGTTATGAAGTAGGTTGGCTACTGTTATGGGATCTCGATACTAGTCAATGCATCAGTAAGTTAGAAATAAATCAGTGCCCAATGTCAGTAGACTACCATGTTGATCAACAAAGAGGCATGGTTGGAAATGCCTCGGATGTGATACAAATTTTTAGTATAAGTTGGAGAAAAGACTTAAACTTAGCTCACAAGACAGATATTTCAATAAGAAATCCAGGAATAAACAAAGTAGTAGCTCGCTCTGATGGTAAAGTGTTTGCTTCGGGTGGATGGGACGGACATATACGCATTTTTTCCTGGTTTTCCTTACGTCCTTTGGCCGTATTGACGGAACATAAACAAGCTGTTCAAGATGTTGTATATTCATCACAAAAAGTTTCGTACTGGAATGCTAATATTATGGCAGCTGGAGGTCTCGATGGAGCTATCACCTTGTGGGATTTGTATAACAACAAACAAAAATGAATTTCATGATATAAATGGGTTGTTTTTAGTAGCTACCTTTAGTGGGTACAATATAAAATGCTTCATTCATTAATAAGTTTAAAATATTAATGTTTACTTAGTTACATTGTCGTCTATGGATGTGGCGGACAAATAATGTTGATAATTTTTTTATTATAATTCTATAAAATGTTACTAATCATTTATTGCAATAATTCATTGATTAATTGAGAATATATATTTTTAGAGTGAATATTTATAAAACTAATAAAAATTAATTGGATCTCAAAATGTACAAATTATGCAATCTAGAGGCAAAACATACTTTACCTTGTGAGACAGACTAGATATAAGACTATGAATATTTTTCATGCTAAGTAGCAGTTTTATTAATATGAAGATATAAAAGCATTTGAAATGAAGCATTTGTTTTAATCTCTACCATATATGTAGATACTTTTCCAATCCATTAATCATATACTGTATTTTGTAAAACCCAATTAACATGTCAACTATCTCAGTTTTTTACATTTTTAAATTTTTTATGCATTTATACATATAAATTTAATGTTTAATTTGGCTTCGTCTGTTCAGTTGTCTATCTCTATACTTATTAAAGTTATTTGGTATAGAAATACCATCACGTTTCAGGAAACATTCTTTTTCTCTCCTGGAAAGTTAACTTTCTTGAGATAGACACAATTGATTATTAACCATCATTATGCATTCATGAAAACAAACAATCATATGTTTCTTTCCTTATGTTTAAAGTGAATGATGTAAACAAAGTATCACTCATTATATTTTTTTATTCCATTTATAACATTCTATTAATAAGTTACTAGTATCACATAACAGTGCGCTATATACTTACAACTAAAATTAACAAATTAAAGGATTTTCATGCATTATTTAAATCACATTTTAAAGCTAAGACTAGTGGTTTGAAGAATATCGAACTGTGTTCTGATTATCATGTGTTTTGTGATATGTATTTATGAAGTTACAATAGTATTTTGTGTATAATGCTTAAACTTGAACTATTTTCCTTGTCTTCGGAATAAGTGATTCGTCTTCAGTGGTAACCTCCACCAGTCTCCGTCTCTTCCTCAATGGCCTTGTAGACTCTGACGGTTCTCGCGCTTTAGCAACGATTTTTGCCATTTTATTACCTAACCTCGTTATTTTAAACTTTGGTAAAGTGTGCTCTGGATTTCCAGTCTCATTCACTTCACTTTCAACTTCATCTTCTGTTCGCTCACTGACTGAATTATTTTGTTCACTAAATACATTTTGTTCTTCAATGGGTTCTAATTGGATTTCAGTACTGTCGTTTTTCGTCTCATCTTCTTTTTTCCTGTTATCGCCATTTATCGTAAAATCTAGAGGGCCTTCACTATCATCACTTCTGACTTCCGTCTTTACCTTATTCGCGCGATGTGCTTGAAGAAACGATGTTAATGGAATAGGAATGGGTATAGGGAGAGGAATAGGTAACACAACTGGATATGGTACCAGTACTGTCACAGGAGGGGCTTGACCCAAAGGTGACGGGAAATTTAGCGGTGGTGGTAACCTCGGTCTATCTTGAACTGGTATTCCAGGACGCGGCATAAAACTAAGTCTTGGCGGAAACATATTAGGAAATCTATGATCAGTCATGTGCGCATTGTCGAGAAAAACAGGTGGTGGCATTCCAAATAGAGGGTTAGGGAAAGGTGGTGGAGGTAAAGGATGATGTGCGTTCATTGGGTGTGGTGGTGAATGCAATATGCTGTTTCCAACAGTTGATGCTGGCGAAGATCCTTCCACGGAGGGACTGCACATTCGAAGATCTTGAGCCTTTGGTGTGGATGCGTGTTGTCGGAGAGTCTGCGAAGTGACCGTAGACGAACATTTCGATGTCCTTCGCTTCCTTAAATTGATTTTGTTATTTCTGAGATCCTTTTTAGCTTCAGGTGACTTTTGTATAGACGTTCGCTCGTCTGAAAGTCCTTTTGGTTTCATGAGCTTAGCTGTAGGAGCTATAGTTATTAGAGGGAGTGGAGATTTCCTCTGCCCCTTTTGAGCGTCTGTTTTATCTGGTTGAGAATTTGTCTGTTTCGTCGAAACATTTTCTGGGTTGGGGGACCCCGACCGCTCAGAAACGGGCGACGTAGATCTGCTTTTACAGTTTTTGAGCCACAGTTCCGGTGTAATAAGGTTGGATGATGATGAGGCATTCACCAAATGTGGGTTGAGATCAAGGTGCGCCTGAGTTTCTCGGCAGAAGATATGCATTTTGTATTGGTTGAGACATTTATCTGAACAGAACTGCAGTTGCGTGGCACCATCCTGGAAAAAAGAAAATGTAGATTTTCAAATTCCAGTTGACGGGTCTTGTGGAGATGTCTATAGGGAGCTAGGGGCAACGATGAAAACAAAAAAATTATCAAATGCACAGATCAAACTCGAAAGTTTGTAGGACCTACTATGGATGCCACATAAAACAATGAATCACAGGAGGAATGTAATTGCTGACATAAACAGAAGATTGCTACATTTTTTTGATTTAAAATTTCATTAAATACGATTGATTTATGATTATTTTCTCACAGTAAATATATCGTTACGAAGATTTCTCTTATTACTGGATTTCTGCCAGAGATCTACATATCTACTTACCTAATAAAACTAAACGGGGTCAGATCTGTAGGTATTACACTGATAATATCTACAAAAATATTGTTTGAATGACAATTTAAAACACCCAAGATTAAAAAACATCAATGTATTTTTGGCAAAACAATAACTACAAGCAGATAAAACACTATATAAACTTTAAAACTTTCGTGTTACAATATAAAATATCTAAAATACGGGAAAATAACACGATTTATCTTTTATTTTTGCTTAGACATTTCGGCCGAGTACATCGGCCGTGATCTCAAGTAAACTCATACAAGACGACCGAATTCAGATACTATCACTACAAGCATAAGTAATCTTAAGCTCCGAATACACGCTCCGTCTTGCCTGCACAAATAAAATTGCACAGTCAAAATTGTACAAAAAGACTGAACATGGACTAAGTAGTGACTACACGCACAGTACAAGTAAGCTACACGGCACGGGTAAACTCGTGAAAATTTCTGAACGAACCTCAGTTTTTTGTTCTCAGATTTTACAAAATGCTAGCAAAGAATTGTACAATTCTTAGAACTGAGTTATAAATTCCTTAGAATAATTTCGCACATCACTCATTTTAAAGATTCACGTACATGTCGTCGAAAAAAATTATGCCGAATTGAATCGCGCGCTTTAAACATACATACATACATATCCTCACGCTGTATCCCTAACGGGTTAGTCAGAGAGGACGGAGCGCCAAGCGTCGCGGTTCTTACGTACTTCTTTCGCTTCCTCAAATCCCATCATTCTCCTCACACATTTTCGCCTCGGTATGCGAGAGCTTTTGACATTTCCATCCGCTAACACTGGCTATTTGATCTTCATAAGTCAGCCTTGGTCTTCCTTGGCTTCTTTTACCACTCATTTTCGCTCTGTATATTTTCTTCGTCAGTCTTTCATCACTCATTCTTTCTATGTGCTTCGAAGCATCTTAAGCATTCCTTTCTTCATTTTTATAATATCACTGTCGTGCGACCCTGTCATACTGCGTATCTCTTCATTGCTTATTCTGTCCACAATGGTGACACCGCATATCTTTCTAAGAGATCGCATTTCTACTGCACTTATCATACTTTCACTCGATTTCGGGCATATCCAGGCCTCACTGCCGTACAATAAAGTTGGCACTAACACCGCATTGAGTAAAACTGACTTGAGTAAAACCGTGCAAACCAAAAACCGTGCAATCCAGTCTTCAGCAAGTCAACGATTGCACAAGCCGCACTTTGACCATGCACGAGCTACCGTGCTGGAGTCCACATGTACGCACTTACTCGTGCATGCTCGTGCAAAGTGGTTGGTGCAGGTAAGCGCGCATATAAGAACTTACGGAACGTGTAGCCAGGTTATAAGACAGACAAAATTATAGATAAGTGCCTCTTATAGTTAGGAAAGACCTCTACCTGGAAGTCCACATAGGCTACAGTGTGTCTTACATGCCGACACCAATCACAAGTCTTGGCCCTCTTGAAGTTGGCCCTCCGCGACTGACTGAAACACAGCTCCGAACAGAACGTGGCCCCTGCCTGCTGTAGGGCGCCACCTTCGTTGGCGATGCTCTTATTACACCACGAACACTCATCTGTAATAATAATATAGGTTTTTCTTTTATATTCACAGCAAATATGGATAATTCTGAGCGGCCAGAGTAGAATGATCGCAACAAAATCACAAAACAAAACCAGATTGTAACGAATTGTTATTCTAAAGCTTATGCCAGTACTAATAATAAATCCTGATCCTTAGCAGACTCTAAAAACTTGCGCAGAAGGCAATTTTATACACATAATACCTACCTATATTTCTTTCTCTCTCAAACCAGCATAGAAATTAATGAACGTTTATAATATTTTAAGTAAAAACACTATAATACCAATAACGAGATAAATTACAAATATATAAACTCAAACACAAAAATTAAAAACAAAAAAATTAATAACGAGTAAAGTATTTTGCTCCCAGTTCATTAGTTTTTTGAAATCGTACTTTTGGTGCGTTAGGTGAAAAAGATCAGTGTAATTTCAGTAAGCGATGAAAGTTCGCGATACAGGCGAAGCCTAGCCCCTGGTAATTCTGTTACAAATTGTGATACCAAATAAACTATTATCTTATCTAAAACAACAACAAAATTAGCAAAGAAAAAAGTTTATTTGTTTTAATTTTTATTTAAAGTATATATTTTTATTTAAAGTATAACCTCTTACGGGTGTACATTTGCTACGGAACCATATAGGTTCCGACGCTATCCTGACATGTTCGTAACCAGTTTATTTAAATTTCCTTTTGAAAACCACGTTTGTGCTCAATACAAGCATCTGACCACTTTCAGTTTGATGACTTAGTATAATTATATCCTATAAATCTATGCATACATACATATCTTCACGCTGTATCCCTAACGGAGTAGTCAGAGAGGACGGAGCGCCAAGCGTCGCGATCCTTACATACTTCTTTCGCTTTCTCAAATCTAATCATTTTCCTCACGGATTTTCGACTAGGTATGCGAGTACTTTTGATATTTCCGTCGGCTAACTCTAGCTATTGGATCTTCATAGTCAGCCTTGGTCTTCCTTGGCTTCGTTTACCACTCACTTTCGCTCTATAGATTTTCTTTGTCAGTCTTTCATCACTCATTGTTTTCATGTGCCCGAACCTCTTAGCATTCCTTTCTTCATTTTTTCAAGCTATAAAGATTGAGTTATCCAGTTCAGTTGAAATAAAAACTAAATATTAGGTACTCCAAGGTAGAAGGTAAGTCCTACATTTATCTAAAAACTATTTCAAATCGATTAAGGAGGTTTTATGTTATACACACACAGACAGTTTTCACAGTTTTAATGTAGATACAAAAATAGACAATAATAAACAAATTATAAATAAATACTTCAGATATTTACATTGTATGACCCAACCAAACTGAGCATCACACTTTTTCTATTAGTATCACACAACGAACTTCATATCATAATTATCTGTATACAAACAGACTATAGACAAAATAGACAAAAGTTTACCTACTAATTTGACTGGTCGGGAATTGCACTTGGTACTCTCGCCTTGGAAGCATAGACGTCGCGGCAATGGGTTAGTCATTACGTACTAATAGGATTTTATATATATGATATAGGATATTATCCAATTTACATCTTTATTTACATTAACAAAAAGTACATACATATGTTAATATTTACAAACTTAAAACTACACATTATCTTAAATAATAAACTTCCTCAAAGTTGCCGCTTAGAAAGCTGTCATTGCTCAAGGTACCTAGCAGACTGGCAGCATTGCCTCTTTGAATAGCCAAACTGATTCGTTGGCGGAAGAAGCGGATATTATCCTAATTTGCGAAATAATATTCAACTCAACGTTTCTAGTGTAACAATCATATAAACGTCTACAACATGATGGTAAGCATATAAACGAAAGGTCATACTCTAATCGCGTTTACGAAACTCCTCTTGCACTTCGCTTACAGGTATGAGACTAAGGTTCCCAGACAATAATTTAAACTTAAAGCTGGCGTGCGTCAAGTTCGCATACTACACTAGAAGCAATCTTAAATTATACTTCCTAGTTATCACGCGACATAGATATGATGTTCACATAAGATATAGTCATTCAAATATGAGACTCCATCGTTGTACCAAAAGGCAATAAATTAATAATAATAATAAACTTAGACATTTCGCACAGCGTCATCTAGTCCCAAAGTAAGCAGCACAGCGCTTGTGTGATGGGTACTAGACAACTGATATACTACTTATATGCTTTTCTTTTGTAAATAAATACATATTATTCATAAACACCAAGACTCGGGGCGGGAATCGGACCCGCAACCCCCATTTACTTTCCGTTAGACGCGCTAAGCCGTTGCGCCACGGAGGTAGTCAAATTACTATAATTAATACACAAAAGTATGTACCAAAATGTAATCAGAAACTTAATACCTTATTATACAGCAATATTGCCAAAGACGTCATATTCGACACGACGGTTTTTAATAACTAAATGTCAAAAACTTGCTTCGCCATATTTGATTTGGCAATTTATAATCAAAAACAAGCATGTGGCAACCTTGATACAAAGAACCTGTGCACAGTTTCATGCGTTTCAAATTTGGTATTGTTTCAATATAAAAAGTAGCCTACTTAACTCTTAAACTCAAAAGTCCTTTATCTGCCAAATAAAGTCCAGTCAAAATCGGTTCAGGCGTATCGGTAATCATAGCATAGATAAACAAACCAAGCTTCGTAAAAAAGTCTATTTAAATATCACGGACACTGCAATTTTATTTATTTGTATAAATACAGATATAGGTATAGATACACATATAGATATAGGTACCTACCTACGATCTAAGTATGTAGTCATATAAAAATAACTACTGACATAACATTATATGTAGGTATGTATCTCATTTATACATATGTATGTAGGTATCTAAATGTAACAAAATAAAAATGAAAAAAAAAACAAAAACCGTAAGCACGTCTCGAATATCATCTCCAATTAATTTTCAAATATACGAGTATAGAATGAAAAAAAGTAACGCGCAATGGAAATTGAACACCGCGACTTTCTCATTACTGAGTTCCACTGGTTCCGTACAAGTTGAGACCAATGATAGCTCGTTATTTAAGCATCGGTCTTATTATTTTGTCTTATTTTAACTTATTATTAGTACTTGTTTCTATAACCTTATACTGTTAAATGAGCAACTCTTGTATACCTACATACGAAAATAAAAATATATCATGTAATATAATTCGCACACAACGAATGGAGGAAGCACACAGTAACATCCAGACAGCAAGATTATTGAGAAAAGGTAGTTTTTCAAATTGACCTTTCAGGATCAAATCCGGAATTCTCAACTCGGAATTCGGAAGGCAGATGCACTAAACTCTTAACCATTAGGTTGGTTAATAACTTATTAAAGAACAGTGCTTAATATTATAATTATCAATATAATTATTTTAAGTCTAGTATTGCGTAATCTTATATCACGAAGAAGTCCTCCAAGCACAATGGTTCCTCGTCTCTTATACAAGATTGAATAAATTAGTTTCATTACTTTTCATTATTAAAAATTTTAGTTAATTAGAATTTTGCAGTTAATTAGATAGAGACAAGCTTTAAAAATATTTCTAAATAATATTAAAACTCAGGTTGAAACAAAGCCCCATTTCTCCGTGTAGGTATCAGCTCATAACTTCTAAAATTCTAAATGTATTTCAATGTGGCTTCACCTTTATTTAGGATTATAATTTAGGACACAATAGTGTTGATTATATTACCTTTGTTACGACATCTAACTTCTCTGTAGAATTACAGAAAAAGATATTCTTGGGATATGTCATGAGAATGTGTTGTTTACTTTGTACGTAGAAGTAAAGAAATCTTCACATTTAGTATAAAGTCTCCACGCGAGGCCGGTGCGCGTCGCTAGTTAAAATTAATTTTGAGGATATTGATAGTTGATAATACTATAATACCTAACATTGTATAACTACCACTAACTGCGGCTAACTAGAATTATCTCATACAAAAAGAATATTAATTTGACATCTTATCTATATTACTATATATATCTGTAGCGTCTGTCTATAATTACAAATTTACTGTCCAATTTTGTGAATTGTGATGATAGTCATTACATGACTCACTGACTTCGATTCTACCATTTTTAATTGTCTGTCTGTTAGTCTGTATGTCCCTTTATAACTCAAGAACGGCTTGACCGATCTTGATGAAAACTGGTATGTAGTAAGAATAAGTGAATTAAAATCTACCCTTAAAGGGGTAAAAAGGGGGATGAAACTTTGCACGGGAAATGCTAAACCGCTGAACCGATTATGTTGAAATATGGCATGGAGATAGTTTGACATTGACTATCTCCAAATTGAAGTTATGTAATTGGGCCCCATATTATATGAAACAGTTTTCAGTTTGTTACGCGATGTTAATTAAATTAAAGCTCAAGTATAATTTTAAGATACAATTATTATATATCTACATTTACTTATTCAATTATCCAGTTGATATTGATACAAAGCAGTGTATAAATTCGAATCACAGTTAATTAGTTTCGTCATATGTCATAAGTCATAACTCAGCCAAAATGGCCATACACAATGCGGTGTTGGTTCCAACTTTATTGTACGCTAGTAACGCCTGGATATGATCGAAATCGAGTGAAAGTAAGATAAATGCAGAAGAAATGTGATCTCTTAGAAATATGGGCCGTGTCACCTTTATGGACAAAATAAGCACTGAAGAGATACGCTGTATGACAAGGTTGCACGACAGTGTTATTGTAAAAATTAAGAAAGAAATGCTTACATAAATGGTTCGGATACATAGAAAAAATGAGTGATGAAAGACTGACGAAGAAAATCTACAGAGCGAAAGCGAGTGGTAAAAGAAGCCAAAGAATACCAAAGCGGACTTATGAAGATCAAATAGTGTTAGCCGACGGAAATGACAAAAGCACTCGCATACCTAAGCGAAAAAGTGTGAGGAGAGTGATGAGATTTGAGGAACCGAAAGAAATATGTAAGGAGTAAGGACCGCGCCGGCCGCTCTGACTACTCCGTTACGGACTCGCCGTGAAAATATGTATGTATGTAGGTAGGTAGGAACAGTACAAAAGAAAATCATAATTTCAGTTTATTCAAAAATCTTATTTGATATTTTCATTAGAATGTATATTTTCAGAATGAATATTTTCAGTAGCACACACAGACGTAGACACACAGACATATATGTGACTTTATGTTTACAACAATGTATGTAGGTAAGGCGGGCGTTCATTAGAAATAGTAAACCGGCTTTGCGGTATCAAATTTGTAAATAATGTATCTTTGCAAAGCTTTCAGTTTGTATTTCATCGTATATTGTTTCACGTGGCGTGGCAAAAATTTTGCCACTTTATTATTAAATTCAAACTTTCGAGTATCTACTTATTTGCGTTCTAATTGCTATATTTTTACCTACGGACATAGAAAAAACAAAAACTTCTGTTACTATCTTTATTTTAATTTGTCTGATAGTTAGTAGTCTCGAGTTAACAAATAAGAAATAGATAATTTTTTAAGGTTTTTTTTTAATTTTCGTTTATGCTTCGGACCAAGTATCACATTCGACGTTGTTTTCGCTAAAAGCGTGTCCTTACAGTGTTCTTTTTTGTTGACCCAGTTTCTAGATTTTTACTTATTTTATTTATATTTCTTAAGGCATTGGTAACAAGACCAAACTCTCCTCCAGTAAAGTGATAGTAGGCTTTACTGAAGTTAAAAAGGACTTCTTGGAAGAGCGCGAAAACTTCAGCTACACATGTTTATTTAGATCTCCTCCATTCTTTTCACTTACACAGAACTTTAAAACACAATATACTATCACTGTTGTACTTTAAAACTCCCAAAAATGTAAAAAATAGAAAATCTAAATAAAATGACAACCTCACTTCTCCCGTTCCCGCCAAAAACTCCTTAGATTTTTACTAATGTGCGTGACTAGGGAAGGCCACAGTACAACGATGCACAGCTGAACATGACGTATTTTTATTTTTTTGAATACTAGTAGACAAAACACTTAAGATTTACGAGTATTTTGCATATAATTATTTCATGACCGACTTATAAGCTGACAAGAATTACACTGACGCGGACGGTGCGTGGTTGCCATACTTTCATACTTACTATACCTAACTGCTTTACTCGTAGTTACTCTCAATGAGATAGAAAAAGACACGATTACTCGTTTGACACATGATAGAAAGCGCAGCAACTTATTATGGGTCCGTATATTATGCTTCTTAGTCAGAGGTTTATGGATTTCTATTAAAACAAGTCAATTTTATGAAGGTACTAGGTGCATACTAAAAACAATGTACCACATCTATGCTTAACGTGATCATTTATTTTTTTGGCAGAGCAGAACGCTTTCTGAAAAGACTTATCTTACTACTTATTCAAAAACAAGGACATGAGAGCAATGTTTTAATATGTAATTTGAATTAATCAAATGTCGGAAATGTCAAAAACACTCGCATGCCTAGCCGAAAATATGTGAGGAGAATGATGAGGTTTGAGGAAGCGAAAGAAGAAAGAAGCGAAGTCCTCTCTAACTACCCCGTTAGGGATAAGGATTGAAGATATGTATTTATGTATGTATGTCTGAATTAATTAACATTAGATGTAGAAGTATGTAAGGATCGCGACGCTTAGCGCTCCGTCCTCTCTGACTACCCCGTTAGGAACACGGCGTGAAGATATGTATGTATGTCTGAATTAATCAACATTAGATGCAGTTGCAAACCACTTTGCAGACGCATTTGTTTTATGTTTGTCGGCGGAGCAAATCAGTTCAGTCAGAAAATTCGTACAGTTGAGATTACTATCACGGAAATGACATGAAAGCGGGATATTTTTGCTCTGGCTGGGGAAAACGGGACAGATAACCTGAAAGCGGGACTGTCCCGCCCTGTATGGTCAGCGGTCACGTTATCTATGCTAAAAACGAAAAATTAAATAAATATGAGTAAATTACATAATTTTTATGTCGTACTTAGTTCCTACTCCCTTTATCACTAAAACATTAAATAAGTTCTACCTATAGGTATAATCTACTTTTACTATCTAACCCCGAGATTAAAAATTCTAAGAAAATAATACAATTTCACAGATTATAATCAGCAATCAAAAATAGCGGGAAAGTACTATCGAGCTTACTGCGTTTTTAACTGTAAAAAGCGCGGGGGTTTCGCCCAAATGTCATGCTTCAGAGAAATACAGCTGCAACGAGGAGGGTTATTCTTTCTTAGAAATTCAATTTGATTTATGTCCAATAAATTATTTACAAAATATTCAATAACAGGAACACATGTTACTCAATAACATTAAATAATATTACGTAATAATAATACTTATTGGTACTTACATCTATAAGTACATACAAAATATTACCTATAGTACTTATTTTTAGGAGCTTTATGTACACTATGTTGCGTATAATTTTTAAATATTATAATTTTATATAATATTTTTTATAATAATATATAAGTAGGTGGATAGGACTAGCAGTCTTGGCCGCCATAGGCCATCTAGTATCAGCTGCCCGCTTCTTAGCTCCATCATTTACTGATACATATTTTATGAAATGATCTTATCATTTTATTTTCTCGCTAACTTTTATCGAAATCGGTTCAGAAGTTAGGTTGTGACGAAGTAACAAACATCTGTATATTGCTACTATCTGTCTGTTACTGCATATACCTATTTACTGACTTCCGCATTATTTACAATACTAGCTATTAGGAATTTTTCGTAGATAGACAGCCGCGATTAGCCGCCTCTAATATCTGAGCGCCCTCAGTCCGGGCCTTATGAGAAATCCGCCTCTGGGTAGGTAACAGGTGAGTAATAATATTTTCATTACATTTTACCTACGAATTTAATGGAAATGTTATGGTAGACATATGCTTAATGATATTTAATATTTACATTTTGTTTTGTTTTTCTTTTTTAGATTATTCGACAGACGAGTCGACTGTCAAGAATAGAGACTAATTGGCGTCAACTTCGTCCTCGCGGAATCAAATTTTTTTAAGTTACCGTATAAGATACATTTGTGTAAAATTTCAAGTTTCTAGACCAGTGGTTTCGTCCAAGACATAGCTTTTCCGGGTAAGTATAGATTAAATTCGTTTTTTTCGTACCGTTAACATCGGTGAAATATATGCATTTCATTATTATTTATTTATTTATTACATTTAAACAAGGTTTAGTGGTATTCAAGGTATTCTTAAAAATCATTAACTTTGACACCCCTTTTTACCCCTTTAGTAGTTAATTTTTCAAAATCGACGAAATTGACTTTTTACTTTTCTACGTATTGTGCTAGCATTAATGTATTTTTTTTTCGATAATCACTTTAACGTTACACTCCTTTTCGTTTTTAACCTCCGACGCGAAAAGCGGGATATTACAAGTTTAACGTGTGTATCTGTGTGTCTGTCTGTGACTTGGTACCTATCCTAAAAGTATAAACCGATTTTGATTTAATTTTTTTTGTTTGAAAAGAGACTTGATCGAGAGTATTCTTAGCTATGATTCAAGAAAATCTGTTCAACCGTTTGAAGATCGTCAACACTTTTCTAGCTGTTGAAGGGATGTTAGCAACTTTTACTGGTCTAATCGATCCGAAATTTAGTATCCTGTAACTTCAACGATATTATAATAACATGGTTACCTTGAACTGATGCTGCAACATCATCTGGAATCGGCGGGATATCCAACTCCTCACCAACTTACAGTAGAGGTATCGTATTTGGGCTCATTAGAAAGGTCTCAATGAATAAGTTATAAATAGATTGTGATCAAGGTCTGAATTTCGTGTATAAAAGAAGTATGAAAAGAAATACATTCAGTCAAGAAAGTATCGGGAATGGATGATTTGTTTATGGTTCCAACTTCAATTTTTTGTTTTTTTTTGTTGTTGTTAGATTGGCACAGCTGTTTTCCATTTTGGCGCAGAGTTTGAGTTGCATCTGTTATTTAGATTAAATACAGTGCTGTTTTTAGTTATACACTTAGTTACACATTAGAATGTGTATTGCGAATTTCATAATGGACAAAAACATCGAACAAAGAGTTTGTCTTAAATTTTGCATCGCCAATGGAATTTCGTGTTCGGAGTTACTGAAAACGTTACAGAAGGCTTACGGTGAATTTATCAAAAACACGTGCTTATGAATGGTACAAAGCGTTCAAAAGCGGTCGAGATGTGATGGAAGATTTGCCTCGCTCTGGTAGGCCATCAACGTCTGCAACTGAAGTTAACATCGCAAAAGTGAAGGAAATAGTAGCTGAAAATGCTCATTCAAGTTTGAGAGAAATAGTCGCCGAACTTCCTGTCTCACAAGTGGATCCGTACCATTTTAAATAATCACTTGGGTATGAAACATGTTGCCGCCCGGCTAGTCCCAAAAGACATGAATTTTCTTCAAAAACACAATCGCATAAGAGTCGCTGAGGATATGCTAGAACGAGTCAATTCCGACCCAACATTGTTGAAACGCATTGTTACTGGTGACGAGACGTGGGTTTACGAGTTTGACATGCAACTAGTCAACAAGCTTCGGAGTGGCGCCTTCCAACTGAACCGAAACCGAAAAAACCACGCCAAAGTTGATCAAAAGTCAAAGTCATGTTGACTGTTTTTTTTAACTATCGCGGTGTTGTGCACTCTGAATTCCTGCCGGAAGGTCAAACGGTAAATAAAGAATATTATTTGGGCGTTATGTGGCGTTTAAGAGAGCAAATTCGACGAAAAAGGCCAGATTTGTGGAAAGAAAATTCTTGAATTTTGCGCCACGATAATGCGCCTTTGCACAAGGCCATCATTGTGAACGAATTTTTGACCAAAAACTCAACAAATACCATCGAGCAACCACCTTATTCACCAGATATGGCTCCAGCCGACTTCTTTCTTTTTCCTAAACTCAAATTACCACTTCGTGGCGCCCGTTTTCCTTCGGTAGAAGACATAAAGGAGAATTCGCGGCGAGCACTGAACTCAATTCCGGAAAAAGCGTTTAAAAAATGTTTTGATGATTGGATTATTCGTTGGCGTACGTGTATCGTTTCTGAAGGAGCGTACTTTGAAGGCGATAAAATAAATTTGGATGAATAACTAACATTTCGTGTATTATTGATCTTTTCCCAGTACTTTCTTGACAGAGTACTATACACACCGGCACAATTAGCGGAACACAAAAAAAGCAGGATTTTAAAATCTTTTACTTGAGGAACTGGCCAGTTATGATATTTTTTTAATTTATTTTCTAATTTGAAAATAGAAAATTAGATGACATACACTTTTTTCATTCATTTGTTTTATTTTCCCGAACAATACGTTTTGTCAACTTGTTCGAGTAATAACTATGTAATTGTAATTTTTTTGAAAAATTGCACTTAATGGTTTTTTATAAATTTGTTATTCTATAGGCAATTTTGTTTATTAAAAGCTCTTTATTATGCCTGACTTAACATCACTGGAAATCATTAGGGCTGATGAAATGAGAAGAAATGGCCATACCTACAGATCGAATGCCTCAAGGCTTCGTCGACCAGTATCAACGATTCATCGCAGCATCCAGCGGTACAGATCGTCTAATTCTCTTGTGAGGAGGAGGGGTCAAGGTAGAAAAAGATGTACATCGAGGCGAGATGACAGTTTTTTACAACTTGGAATTCGTAGGAATACGCGATTAACGGCTGTACAAGCTCGAAATGAACTGGAAGACGTTCGAGGAGTACGAGTAAGTGAGCGTACAGTTCGCAGGAGATTTGAAGAAGTTGGTTTAGGGTCGTATATACCTGCGAAAGGCCCAAAACTTGAGAGACGTCACCGCGTAAACCGATTAAGCTATGCGCGAGAACATCGTCATTGGGATTTGAACGAATGGCAGCAGGTTCTCTTTACTGATGAGTGCAGAGTTCTTTTAAAACAAATCGATGGGAGACAGCAAATATGGAGACGCAAAGGAGAACGCCACATACAGTCTAATTTTGAACACACAGTGGCTTATGGTGGCGGCTCGATTATGGTTTGGGGAGGGATATGTTTGGGAGCTCGCACGGAGTTAGTGATAGTCACAGGAGGGACCATGACAGCAGATCGATACATCAGAGACATTTTAGAAGAACATGTTGTACCATTTGCCCCATTTATTGGTGACGACTTTATTCTAATGCAAGATAATGCTCGTGCTCATAGTGCACAATCGGTACAGGCATATCTGAGCCACGTAGGTATACCGGTGATGCAGTGGCCAGCAAATTCCCCCGATATGAATCCGATAGAGCATGTCTGGGACTAGCTAAAAAGAAGGGTTAAATCCAGAATGCCACCCCCCAACAATCTGAATGAACTTGGAAACGCATTACTTGAGGAGTGAGAGCGGTTGCCTCAAGAAATCATCGATAACATAATCTGTAGCATGCCCAGACGAATGGAAACCGTAATCAGAGCAAGCGGGGGAAACACTCGTTATTAATTTTGCTTTTATTTTATTGTTAAATCATTTAATGCTTACTTTTTTTTATTTTTTGTGATGGTTCATAATCATCTAAAAATTTCACTTATTTCAAATTTCTTTATTTTTCAAAAAAAAATAACGAAGACTTTTCAAAGTCGTTGTTAAAAGATGTTAATCAATTTGTTATTTTGTGTCTAATTACATTTTCGTCAAATATATGCGTTATTATCTCATAGTCTCACTTTTTTTTCTGTTCCGCTAATTGTGCCGGTGTGTATATATAAAAATGTACGCGATTGTAGCCAATTCTGTAGAAAAGTATTATGAAACAGAGGACAAGCTATCTTATTTAAGAACAATAGCTAATCTACAGTAGTTTATATTTCTGTTTAATAATTATGGTTTTTTCGATTCTTGGAAATTTGGTTTTCCTTTAAAATAAATTTATAATATGAGTTTGTGTTTTTTTCTATGTGCGCATTTATACATGAGAGGTTTTTTCCTTGTGCGATTTAATCCATGTGTGCAATTTTCCACGTGTGGATATTTCTTGTGGGCTTATATAACATTGCGCTTTTTTCTGTGCGTTTATTTCCTTTGCGTTTTTTTTAATTGTGATTTTTTTCCGGTCACGGAATAAAATGAACAGGTTCTCATAACGACATTAAATATTTTTGAGTTTCCCGATATTCCGATGCTGTTGTCAGCACCATGATCGCGGGTTAACTTTCAAAATCAGAGCCAAATACGTGCTTAATAATTTATTTGATAGTATCATACAAGAGTTTTGGCGTATTAAGCGCATTTTAAATTTTTTCCATACCAAATTGACACAGTTAGCGGTTGAATTTCCATAAATCTCTTCGTAGCGGGCGTCTACGTATAACCACAGATTAATTAGTTTACTACCGTGTATAACTTATGGAACCGGTGTTCAAAATTTCTAGACTCGGTGATTTTGACTGCGCATTGTTATTTGATTTTACATATGTCAGTTGGTAAGTTTCTTCTTATTTAGTCGTACATTACATACGTAAGGGAATGTACCTATACTACGTGACCCATTTTTTACTATTTCTTACCCACCTCCCGCCCCTCGGTAACCACCCGTAGTATATGGCAAGACCTTCCCTTTCCCCTCTAGTTTTCACGTAATAATTTATTAATATGGTTTTAAATCTATTTTTGCAAACAGAAAGTTAAAAAAAGAATTTGGCTCATATTTGTCTTTATACCTTTGATGCATACCTTTAATTACAAGTGAAAAAAATATCATCAAAAAGAAAAAACTTATATAAACACATGCTGTAACAGGATCTTAATTTACAAAAACAAAAGTTTTTTTTTTCTTTTATTCACATTTATTTTTCATCTCAATCATCTTCAACGAACACGTTTCCAGCATCAATCCACTTGGACACATCGTAGATCACGGGGGCGGAAGTATCAGGAGTTTCCTCAGACGTGATTATTTTCTCCACATCGACGGCCTCGATGTCTATCCACTCCACGTTTTCCTCTACGACACATAAGACCGCCTGTGGTTTACTGGATAGAGACCGCAGAGGTCGCACGCGAGACACATTGTACACTGCACCACCATGAACGTTTTTTCGATGGTTGTTCATGAATTTTTTTGAGGCAAAATAAAGTCCACAAATTGAGCATGTTCTTCCGGTGATGTCATTTTTAATAGATGGGCAGTATGTATTGTAGAGTATTTCTCTACTATGTGAGAGATCCGGGCGTAGTGTGATACATTGCCGCACAAGCAATGATGGAAAAATTTCCGACCCGACTTCATCTGGATTTAGTATACAAAAAGGATTTTGTGACATCGGAAAAGGTGCCGGCATAAAGCCTTGGTACAGAATATTCTTTATCTAAATCAGCTGATGTCTTGGCATACGTGCGTTAGTGTTGCCACCTGTGAGTTTAAAAAGCGCTAAATGCTGCGAGCCATATTTGAATATAGTTCGAAAAAGCGCGAGATTTCCCTAGAGGATATTGATTACGCTGTATCCTTAACGGGGTAGTTAGAGAGCACGGTGCGCCAAGCTTCACGGTCCTTACATACTTCTTTCGCTTCCTCAAATCTCATCATTCTCCTCACACTTTTCGCCTAGGTATCCGAGTGTTTTTCACATTTCCGTCGTCTAACACTTGCTATTTGATCTTCGTAAGTCAGGCTTGGTCTTCCTTGGCTTCTTTTACCGCTCGCTTTCGCTCTGTAGATTTTCTTCGGCAGTCTTTCATGATTATCACTCACTCTTTCTATGTGCCCGAACCAACCAGAGATCGCATTTCTACCGCCTTTATCATACTTTCACTCGATTTCGGGCATATCCAGACCTCACTACCGTACAATAAAGTTGACACCAACACCGAATTGTGGATGGTTATTTTGACTGTGTTAGATATACATATTCACACTGCCTACTAATGCGGTCAGAGCACCGTTCACTTTATTACCAGATGCTACCCGTCTCTCCACATCCAACTCACATCTCTCATCCCTCGAAAACGCACTCCCCAGATACTGCCCCATATACGCAATTTCATTCCTTGTTCTAGACATTTTCCATGTACCCATATCTCACATTTCGTCTGTACCGCTTCCCTTTCAAACACCAGAACCTTAGTTTTGTTTTTAGTTTTGTTTAAGTATTTTATAGATGTTTCACTATTTATTTATTACGATATGCACGACTTATTATAAAATAACTAAATAGCTACGATACAGTCGCGCGAAGATGTTTTACATACATACATACATACATAGAAGATGTTTTACATACATACATACATATCCTCACGCTGTATCCCCAACGGGGTAGTCAGAGAGGACGGAGCGCCAAGCGTCGCAGTTCTTACATACTTCTTTCGCTTCCTCAAATCTCATTTATTTTAAGTTCGTAATTACGTTGTCATGCGGTAAAATGACTTTTTGTAGCATAAATGGCTATCGCTAGCAATAGTTTTTAGTTCGCCGATTAATCAATAGACGCAGCAATAACGATTCTCGACATTATGGTATGTCGTGCTCGATTTAACAACGGCATATATATAATGGAGCTTTAGAATTAGTAATTCTATCTACAACTCACAATCTTTAAAATTAATGATTTTCTCTATGCTACTGTTTATATTAGTGAATGTACTTTAAAATTAATGGTCTCCGCAATAAATTTACTATTTTTATCCACTAAATATGGTAAACTTCAAAACATAACAGTTTTGCTATCAAATTTTGTTTACGACTTTAATCACTGAAACTTTAATGTTGTGGTGTAATGGTAATTCTAGATACTTGGAAGGCATTAGTGAAGACAAATACAGGCTAAAGTTTAGTTTGTTTCACGTTGCATAAATTCTTTTAAAATTTTAAAATTATGCAACATGACGGTACATTTATAACACAAGACATTCGGATACAAGTATTCAAGATTTAAAGTGCCACTTTACAAGTTTAAATTTTTTACGATATTAATTTTATTGTGTAGACTCGGGTGTTACTTTGCGGAAATCCATTTCATGTGATGTGATACTCAAATCTTTAGCTATTTTCCGTTCAAACTCCAAAAACCACAAATCGACACATGTTTCGCCTCTCAACAAAGCGTCCTCGGGATATTCCAGAGATCAGACTCGGTCAGCTATGCAGCGAATCCTTAGAATTCGGTACCGTTTAGCCAAAGGTGGGCATTAACTCGTTAATCCGTTAATCATTGATTAACGAAATTAACAAATTGCTTAACGGATTAACTTTCAAGTTAACTTCAAAAAATGTTAACGCTCTTGTTAACTTCCGTTAAACTGAACTTCCGTTAACTTTAATCCGTTACATTGGTTGTTTGTTGACATGTTGTTATTTTTTCTGTTTGAATTACGAGCGGTGCCATTCTCGCACGTTGGGCGAGTCGAATGGTCAAAGATATATTATGCGAAATGCGCGTGCAAGTGTGATGCATTTAAAACTGTTATTTATGCTAGACATCGCGTGGGTGTGAGCAGGAACACTAGAGTTGGTGTGGAGTTGTTGAGAATGCTTATGACGGGCAACATGCACCTAATGCAAAATTATGATCAATACTATTTATTCATACTACTTCATTCTTTATATTATCAGACTGATTACCGAGAAGTACAACTCATACGTCGAAAATCACCTGCAAGACTTCGAACATATGAGATCTTTGCCAATGGGCGACCTACATTAGCACCTAACAAAAGTAACGATCGAATCATCGAATAGTGTGACACCTGCCCATATAAATATCTTTAATAGGAATAGTAGCAAATTTATAGAGAAAAGCATTAATTTTAAAGATTGTGAGTTGTAGATAGAATTACTAATTCTATAGCTCCAATATGTAATATCCCTTGAAAATAATTTAAAGTAAATTGCTTGGGATAATTACATTAGGCTCCTTTGAATCTGAAATAGTTTCGGCCTATTAGTTTGTCTGTTTATTCGAGCTTTATTGAAACTCCTGGATGATTACAATGCAGATTGCACTGTTTGAAAGATTATGATATCAGTTACATAATTCGCTATCTTCACAATGTGAGTGGGTAATAGGTACTATTGTGTACTGAACTGAAGTTACTGAAGTAGTGAAACAGTATTGAACAGTGAAAGTATAAGACTGTAATTTTAGGGTAAGTAGGCAGGCACCTATTAGTTATTTTTTCCTTAGTCTGTTTACCTTTATTTTTCTGCTCAGAGTTCTGTTCAGGACTTGAGACGTCTCGGGCTCGAGATGCCGCCCATCTTCTTAACTCCAGCCTTTCATATCCATACCAGCCTAATAACTCATTCATGGCTGTCTCAGCGAACTCCTGAAACGATAACAAGTTAAATAGATAAAAATTAATAATTCGAATACAAAGTAATAGTTTTGCGAAATTTAATTCACTTCCAATTATGCTCAATGTGGTTGACGACTCCTCGACGATCTAGTTCGCTCTATGAGTTCGATACTTCGCGATTTGGTAACGGCACTAACACCATAGTTCATTCTTGAAAAAACTGTCGCTGAACGGTCACCACTCTTAGTACTCTCAACGATATTTAACTAAGAGACTAAGAGTGGGACTTATTGTTAACTTACTTAGTTCGCTCAGTTGACTTGAAAAGCGTTCTTTTGAACTAAGACGTTCGTCGTCGTACACTAAACACAAGACTCCAAACTAATATTCAAATGTATTGTATTCATGGTTTTATAACTGTAAGTGTACATTCAAGCTTGATCTTGCTTGGGTAAGGAAAGGGTGAAATGTTAATTACGTTTCATTTTGTTTTGAAGATAGGCTTTTCATTCTTGCCTTGAAAATTAGAAAGTTATATGAATTTGGAAACAATCGCTACATTTTACAACACCCTTTCAGCGAGAATGTTTTCCAGACTTCTATAAGTTCTAGATCATAAATTATAAAGGGCGGCACATCGCGTACGATCAGAAAGATTAGAATTCGTTGTAATGTTGTTGAGTACACCAAGTTACAATTTTCCATCTTCAAGAGACTAGTTTAGTTATTAACTAGACTGACTTAACTATACTGATATTAAATATACTGACTTCTGCTGTTATTTGAGCCAACTGCCTTGGAAAAAGACTTCGAAAATTTCGTGAAAAGAGGCAAGATTTATCAGGAATGCCGCAGCAACCAAATGGCCCACGTCGCATTCCATAGGCAATCTTAATTTGTCTGCCTTAGGCTAAGTTTTAGGTTAATCACTGTCTCGTTTGACACTTGATCGTAGATGGTTTTTAACTAATTCTTAGGAGCTAAAACTATGGCCATTATAGCTGGTTTTAATGGTATTAATTAAATTGCAAAGTAACGTTTCACATTATGAAATCATTTCTACTCAAACGTATAAGGCGATCGTGAAATGTAGCGGAAATGATCATATTACAGAAAAAAATAACTTTCATTTAAATTTAAACTGAGAAGAAATGAATCTCTTCATATTTTTGAAAGAAATGGTAATAAAAAGGATGGAGCCCTTGTATTTAGTCACTCGTAGATAAAAAGGAGGCAATCTTGTTTTACTAGATCGATGATTTTACTATAACAATGTGAGCGGTGTTCACAATCGCACATCATTCACTGAGGTAGAAATCAACTGAAGTATCTCAAAAAAATCGTTTATAACTGCGATGCATTACTCTGCACTCGAAACAATGAAAAATTACACTTACTATAGGTATTTCACGAATATAATTCTTTAAACAAAACGTAAAGAAATGTAAATCTTTGTAAATTATTATGACGTCACTATCTCACTAATACGGTATATTTTGCATAAGAATCTTAGCTATGTCTGCTACAAAGTCTCGTTGATATCGATGTACGATATGCGATGCCTCGTAGAAGCATGACAAGGTGTCAAGACGTTCGTCGTAATATATAGGTAGGTACGAAATACGTGATACTTACTCAGTTTTCTTAATTGACATTATACCCATAAAATTACAGTTATTTTGATTACTTGCTTGAAATAAACACGATTTAATACAAAATAAATGGTGTCACAGATGACCTCCTTACGGGCGCCGGTTTATTGCCGACGAACAATAAATTGCTGAGTATAAAACAGCGTAACTCAAGAAATATCTGTGTCGCTAAAAATAAATTAATATATTAAAATAATCTTTTCTTACTTTACAATGTAACACATTATTTTGTTTTTTATAGATAAATAGGTACGTTTGTCGTTTCCCAGGGGAAGGGAAGATTACACATTTAATTCCTTATTTTTTTCTAGATCAATAAAGCAATAAACAACTTTATTGTACGGTAGTGAACGAAATCGATTGAAAATAACTAATAATAAATAAATGCCATAGATATCCGATCTCTTAGAAATACATACCTATGTGCGGTAATCTCTTCATTGCTTAATTTGACAAATTAAGTAATGAAGAGATACGCAGTATGATAGGGTTGCACGACAGTGTTATTGTTAAAATAAAGAAAGGAATGTTTAGATGGTTCAGGCACATAGAAAGAATGAGTGATGAAAGACTGACGAAGAAAATCTACAGAACAAAAGCGAGTGGTAAAAGAAGTCAAAGAAGACCAATGCTGTCATAAAAAGATCAAATAGCCAAAGTGTTAGCTGACAGAAATGTAAAAGCACTCGCATACCCAGACGAAAATGTGTAAGGAGAATGATGAGACTTGAGGAAGCGAAAGAAGTATGTAAGAACCGCGACGCTTGGTACTCCGTCCTCTGACTGCCTCGTTAGGGATACAGCGTGAAGATATGTACTTATGTATAAACCCATTGTGTATATCCAATGAATTCGGAAATCGTTGACGATATCTGTTCTCTTCCTCACTGCTTATTCAGTGTTCCCTATCGGCTAGTGTTTTGACGTAGCTAGCAGCAGCATATATCATACAATACGCGATAAAATACTTACATATTTATTCTTTTAATTAAAGATCATAGTAATCAAACTAAGATTTTAATAATCAAAACTAATAGGATTTCATAACATAACAAAGTATCAGTAAAATGATCTTTGTAATATAATTTATTTGTTATTGTACAACGGGCCCAAGAAAGAAAACGGATGGCAGCTTTGATGGCATTAATTTGTTTAACTTTTTAATTCAACTTATATTACATCATACATCGACTTGTTAAACAGATAACAAGTATCTTAAAAGATAGCTTTTATTATTAGATCTAGTAACAATATATCTTTGACATGGAAGGTTCTAAATAACAGAACCGAATTAATTAATCTTGCGTGGTAAAGGCTGTGATGCTGGACAGAGGCATCAGGTAATATTTCAGGGGCAAGATGACCAATCGCGAACAAAGATAATTGGGTTCTAGTTACACAAAGAGTACTGTGAAGGAAATTTTATTAGAAGTGACGCAGAAACGACATGAGGTTTTTTCCCCTTTTTAAAAACTAACAATAGGTTTTTTCTTCAACTACATTCTTAAATTAAAAAAAAGACAGATATAATAAAATAATAGTGAACACTACAGTGAATAACTAATAATATATCTAAACTAACTAACACAAAGTACTTTACGTACGTAACTAACTCGTCATCTCGCTCTAACTTATCGTCCCTCCGTTCCCTTTACTGGTAAACTCTTACACTTTTCAATAATTTTCAAATTCCTTTTCACATTGTGAAGATGATTTTTAATTATTTTAATTTAATAAACAAGGTTATTTCGAAAGGCTGGGTAAATACGGAAGGCTATAAAAGTATCTATTACAATGGAAAACTTGCGTTCTACAACTTCGCCAAAAGTAAATAGTTCTAGTGTAGGTATAACCTCAACGTAAAGGCGAGGCAACCCTAATATCAGCCTTTTCCCGTTGTTAGCAAACATTTGGAATATAGGGCATAATGATAGGGTTTTACATTATTTTTCTATTATATGAATGTTTTTTTTTTGTATGGAAAGCAAAATAAACGTATTCTGTAAATATTACATCTGCAATATAACGGTCAACAGTGACACGTTTATATCCCTTTTCACAATAACCTTGTACATAAAATAACAATTTTAACGACAGTTAAATACTCTATTTAGCCAACAAGCTACTAGTTTCCAAAAGGTAACTTCAGTTTTTAGTAGGTTCTAAAAGGAAACAGGTACGAAAGATTGTTCTTGTAATCTTGTAATGGAAAAATCCAATGTTAATCTATTTGAATTCGTCGAATGTTTGAATTTTTGATACCACTTAAATAATTAATTATCCAGAAGTCTTGTTTCCGAGGTTGAGTCCAGAAATATTCCCATGGAATGGTGGAAGTAAAAGTTGATCAGAAATGTCGCTGCGGAAAACTTTTAGTGAACTTTTACTTCTCCAGGAACATTGCTGAACGCAACCCGGTTGTTGATAGTTTCAAATAAATTCTAATTTGTTAATGTACCCTTTTATTTCTTCTTAATTTGTAATTTCTTTTAAGTTTGTGATTTGTTAAATGTATACCTGAATTTTTTTATGTACAATATTTGAAATACGAACAAAGATTGCCGACAATCCTGGGATCAAAATATATTATAGATAGAAAACGAAACCGATATCAATATCGTACGTAATTAATAACGTTCGTGGTATATGGCCGCATTAGACTACAGAGTGAACGTGAGCTTCTCTCCAGCGTTAATTTACCGACAGTGTTACCAGTATACAGTTGCGTAATAATTATCACTGCTGAAAACACGATATGCCAAACGCACGCTACTCCAGTGCAAAGAACATTATTTAAATACCGATCAGTATTGTAATATTAACCATTATATATGCAACTTTTAATGGAATAAATCATTTTCCGTTTTTTCTAGGTACGCTAAACTAAATTTAGAAGTTAAACTGTCCTATATCTCAAACTTTTAATTTTTCATAATGAAGCGCGCCCGACAAAACACCGATCATCTGATCTCAATAGTTTGAGACCTATGCCCTAGTGGGCATTCCCATTACTATGAGAACTAGAGGACGACGTCGTAGTAGGTACGTCGACGACGTAGGGGCGTCTCTCAGTACACCCAGACCCGAAACAATCTAGAAAAGTTCGTTTCCAAATTCGACCGGAACGCTTATTACGTAACTTGCAGACAGCATGTTACAGCCAATATCGCGCGATATCTGCTGTCATAACGAGAATTTGAGTAATGTAATTTATATAGTGACGTTAAATCTACTGCTAAAAGTGCATTTTACGGATAAAGAAATCCATCGTATACGCAAATAGATACGCAATCGTCATACATGATATTAACTTTTTAATACAAATAGTCGCCGGTCGCACAGTGATCGCGTGGCTGTCGCTGTCTGCAAATTTTTAGGTAATAACCCCACCGGTCAGCATTTATTTAGTCATTTAAAAATTAAATAATTACGTTTTTTCAAAAAGTGGGTTTAATTATATAACTTCACACCATTTCCCATTCAGATACGATGGATTTGTTGGTACGAAAGTTAGTATGATTGCTTTATAAGCAATGTCCCAGAATCGATCAGACAAGCGGGCTAATTACGTAACTTCTATTGTACAGAAAATTGACATCATCCGTCTGGCGTTCCCAATGGAAAAAGTTAAAACTCTTTAGCTCAAAGTAGAGCGAAAAAACGTGTTTTTCTAATTAGGCTTGCTGTCAAACACTTTTCAATTTGAATAATCTATACAATAATGTACATATTTGACCTCAAAGACGATGATGATGTTGAAAGGGAACGGAGGCCATTGTCGGTGAGAGCGAACATGGTGGCTCGCAGGTTTGCACGTTGCTCTACAGATGTTAAAAAGACACTGTTTAGGGCCTATTGTACATCGTTCTATACGTGTAGCCTGTGGGCTACCTATACTCAAAAATTCTGCAATGCTCTCCGAGTTCAATACAATAACGCTTTTAGGGTGCTGTTGGGGTTGCCTAGATTCTGCAGCGCATCAGGGATGTTCGCTGAAGCACGTGTAGATTGCTTCTATGCAACAATGCGGAAGATATGCGCGTCCTTGGTGCGCAGAGTACGGGGCAGCTCCAACAGTATCCTACAAATGATCGCAAGCAGGTTAGACTGTTGTTATATGAAGCAGCAGTGATTTCATAATATTAAATAATACTGTAATTTGATTTGTAATGATTTAATTTTTCTCTTTGTTTCTAATAACAAAGTGTATAAGTTATTCTAATTATTACTAACAAATATGAACCTATGATGTTTGAATAAATGAATTATTATTATTATATTATTATTAACTTATGAGCGTAGTTACTGTTTCATTAATTTTTAAAAGCAAAGCTTAGACAAAGCTCGGTTAAAGCTCGTTCGTAACAGTATACGTTCGGTGTCGATAATATTGTGATATCCAATATAACATAAATGCTTTTAATGGCAGTAGCTCGACTAAGGTAAATTTAGGAGCGTTCGGAACCCGACACCGTGGCGACCTACGCACAGTTAGCAGTGTTGCTAGCGCAGAAAACCAAACGACGCTATGTGCAGTAGCAGAGAAAACGTTGTAGAGTACAAAAATTATGGGCTTTAAATGTCCATTGTGTATTGAAATCCTACACCGGTCACTTTTAAAGGTCGTTTGTGTGTGTTCATGTGCACGGTTGGAAAATAATCAATTCTTTTATATGTATAAATAACTACAGGACAAAAATAAATGTGCACTATAGTCGCCTTGAAATCTTGAACCGATTTCATGTAATATGTAAAATAGTAAGCTTTCCAAGCTAGTGTAGTGGTTCGGTGTTCGATACGATCGTCGAGGTTTTAAATAACATTGCGCGTTGTTACTTACTGAGTGAGAGATCTAGTGATATTCACATCAAGCATTCCCTTCCTTCTTGGTCGTAATCATTCTTGGCGGTAGTTTCATTTAGGTCGGAGACGTCTTTTTGTGAATTCTGATGAAACAGTGCCCAGACACAATACTAGTAGGGCCCCAGCGCGTGCCATAGGACAACGGCGGAAGCCACTCGACATACACCGGAGAAGGTCATCTATAATTTTTGTGGGTTAAAATTCCACATATCCCTGGGAGGATCCCTCTCCTCTGGGAGGCTGGGTACGTTATCGAAGTTTCGAAATTGAAAAGATCAGAGACCTTATATAGCTGACCTTATATAGAAAATTCTGTTCATCGTTAGTCTAGGTTTACCGATCTATCCTGGATTCGCATGGAGTATGTAGCTTGTCCCTTTCTCGGTGCTTTCGCGCCCTATTTGTGTGAACGGGCATGTGTTTAGCAGTAGGACTTATATAGACTGTTACAATAGATAAAAATTCGAATGTCGTAATTATGTCGTCTCACTGTTAACATATCTAGAATGGCAGATCACGTCATTCATTAGGGCAAGGCGAGACGGCACCGACTGCAAACATATCGAGTATCAGCGACTAGTGGAGCTTATAATTTACCTAATGCCGTGTAAAACGATCGCTGTGCTAATGTACACGGAAACAAATATGGACGGTTCTATGTTGCAAAATGCTATTTATGTACACTTCAATGCCGGCACTAAGTATAATTGGAAACAATAAAAGTATAAACTGAATGTTTCGAAGAAACAGTCAGTCAGTCTTCTGAGGTGTGGGTTCTGGTTTCGATGTTTGACCAGATCAGTTTACGATATAAACTTTCTAAATTGGCTTGGAGTCCTCTAGTATGTTACTAGATACTTCGTACTTTCCTAGTTCTTTGCGTGGCATCAACAGTAGAAACTTAATGCTAACTTTGAAGCCTTGTAATTGGTGCGATTGTCCAAAAACATTTTCTATATCACTTGTACAATAGAATCATTGCGTGATAAGTAATTTCTGTAAACTCTGTTGCTGACGCCGGTCTCTAACTCGCATGCAGAGCGTTTTTGCAACTACAAACAAAATGGTAAAGTTAATTAATTCCTAAAAATCTGTAAGACCTAGATCTGTCGTCATATTTTTCCTGTAAACTTTAGGTAAATCTTTATAGCACGTGGGTATATGTGTAATTTTTTAAATCCTAAGTCCAATGCATAGACTTTATGACTGCAGAATAACTGTCCCGTACTATGAAATGAAGCGAATAAAATTAAATACAATGTAGATGTGGCTGGCGTGGGTTTTCTAACGAAATGGCGGCCAATCATCTTACTTGATAATATGTGTCATATGTACAGGTGAGTCAGCTTAGCTAATTTGGCGCTCAATTGTTCTACAGGACATGGCGTCTAGAGTTAGGTACTTATAAAGTCTTCAGTGTTCAGTGACTATGGCTATAAGCAGAGGTAGGTATGGTCTAGTCGAGTTATAGTTTCCAAACCCCCATATTATTCCTTCTACTGCTATTTTAAAATATTGACTACTGCTAAATATTATGTGGATTAACAACAAAGTCTCGCATTGATTTGTGTACGAGGAAATTCATCCAATGAAAACATTCAATATCGTGTTATTTCCTGCTACACTATCGCGATATCATGAGAACTAAACGTCTGCACGTATGTTATTCTTTGATGCGAAATCTGCAGAACCCATCAAGCTCAAATGTTGCCGTACCGCAGGAGTCAAAACATAAGACTTACCTCTAACACGGCACGAGCGATAAAACTTGTAGTATACTAAATAAACACATGATGTGAATGACACACAAGTGAATCGGTCTATTCTTAAGAATTTAAAGAACATACTTGTTTATGTAATATAAAAAACCTGTTTACTTACATTTTTGTAGATCACTGCCTGATTTTATTATAATTACATATTATTCATCACTCGATATAGACGGTTGTTACTGTTCTGTTTTCCGGTTTAAATATTTCGAATACCAATTCATATATCAATAAAAACATTGAGAATAGATTTACGCCAGAAAAGCATTTTGTTGCTAAAGCTTCAAAATTGAAAAGGTAATAAGGTTACATATATACCGATTCGTAAGAAACAAACAAGATATGCAGAAAACCCGATATAACTGTAGAAAAAGAGCATTATGTAACTTTTGTACATATACTGCACATTCGAATCATAAAACCTACTCAACATAAACAGTTCTGCTGCCAAATTGAAGACGAGTGTTCTAAAAATTATATGTAGATGAGTTTGGATTTAAAAAACTTATGTTAGTAGGACCATCTTTCCTTCTTTAGTCACGAAGTACAAAATTTTAATTAATATAAATAAAATAAAGTTTGCATACATTGTTACACGACCAAATAAGACGCATAACAAAACTGCCTTTATAATTTTTTCTATTGCACAACAGCTCACACAGGGAATCTCAAAATAAACCTTATCCTCGTAATAGCGAGCTAGACGAGAACACGTACACGACAAAAACCACGGAGTATTGTTACGTCTCCAATATCCGTCAATCGATTATGTTTCACATGTTTCTCATTATAACGTCTGAGTGGGAAACAAAGAGAGTGTCGAGTTGCGGTGCATTACTCTTGGAGCAACCGGAGAGCAACACCCGACTGTTTTGGTCATGTGAGAACACCACGCTTTCGGGGAAGACTTGTTTTAGCTAGCAACACCGAGCGTTACTGTTTCGAACACTCCTCCTTTGAAAGTTAATGCCACAATGCTGTCTAACATTTTCTCTATAGTTTCTACTTTAATTATTAATTAATAAATGAAATTCAGTAACTACAAAAATTACAGATAGGCACCTGTCAATACAAACCCGTTATAGTATTACATACTAAAGACTAAGTACATAACATGGGATAGTAATGGTGAATTACTGATTTTTTTGCAGGCTGATGTGTTTGATAACTTGGATCTCGACACCTAAGGAGACTCAGAGTTAAATATTTGGATATACTTACAATATTTTAAGTCGTTGTCTTAAAACCGTGGGAAAGCGATTGGAGACAAAATCTCGAAAAAAAAATCCAGAAAAAGTCCTGTTTTGCATAAAGATTCAATTGACTCCGAAATTCTGCAGAAATTCAAAATGATTTTTACTGCAATGGATAGAATTATAGTATATCCTAAATCTCTCGAACAAGTTTTTTAATAGCCATTCTAATTTTCCCGTAAATTACTATTATATAGAAAAACAAATTTTGAGACTTCTGAAATAACTGTGAAAATCAACCTTATTGCCGCTTCTAAAGGGCGCGAGGATAAAGCTTGAATTCGTTTGCGCCGGGCTGAATAAGCAGGCTCTTTGACTCTATAAAAAACCAATAGTAAACATTGAAATGGAATCATTATATTTTTTTGTATTCGTAATATAAAAATAATCGTTGTTTATACATAAAGACACCCGGAACAAATAACGAATTATTTCACTGTTACCGTGAAAAAAAGAAAACGTATATTATTTGTCAAGGGCGCGGAGTTTGGCGAGCTTTCGGCCCCCTTTACGTAGGTACCTCGAATCGTGAACTTGGCCGCTGTGTAGGACTGCTAAAAATACACTGAGAGCTTTGAAATCAGGTGGTTACAAGTACAACAAGAGTTTTGTTGCAATACCTTCTTGTTAGTTGTTACAAAAGAGAGATAATTCTTATTTTAATCTTGCTGATTATTACAACCGCAATTAAAGATTAAAATAAGAATTATCTCTCGTTAATGCAATAAGCAATGAAGAAATACAGAAATACGCAGTATGACAGGGTTATACGACAGTGTTATTGTAAACATGAGGAAAGGAATATTTAGATGGTTCGGGCACATGGAAAGAATGAGTGATGAAATACTGACGAAGAAAATCTACAGAGCGAAAGTGAGTGGTATCAGAAACCAAGGAAGACCAAGGCTGACTTACGAAGATCAAATAGCCCGAATGTTAGCAGACGGAAATGTCAAAGGCACTCGCATAGCTAGGCAAAAATGTGTGAGAAGAATGATGAGATTTGAGGAAGCGAAAGAAGTATATAAGGACCGCGACGCTCCGTCCTCTCTGACTACCCCGTTAGGGATACAGCGTGGTAAAATATGTATGTATGTAGAAACTCAACAAAATCACACCTTGACGCCACGTTTAGCGCCATAAGTATCTCTAGCTAACGTAAATGTTCACTCGCATACCTAGGCGAAAATGTATAAAGAGAATGACGAGATTTGAGGAAGCGAAAGAAATAAGGACCGCAACGCTTGGCGCTCCGTCCTCTGACTACCCCGTTCGGGATACAGCGTGAAGATATGTATGTATGCAGTGGCGAATTCAGGATTTTGGTTTGGGAGGGGCTGAACCCAATGAGCGTAGGGCGTTCCGGGACCCTAAAATTTTTCATGGAGGGACTCAGATGCTTTTGGGGGGCTCAAACCCCTTAGCCTCCCCCCCCCCAAATCCGCTACTGTATGTATGTATGTCTGTATCATTAAATTATTATTAAATGAGTCGATCAACTATTTTTGTCTCCCTCTGCTGGCACTGAATTCCTGACAAACATTATTATTATTAACATTCATTCTCGTATTCATTTCATACCTAAATATTGTATTTATCATAAATCTAATATCAATCCCACCAAGACGTCAAATTAACTTTTAACGATATTTGGATACTTTTCCCTACTTTAGTCGTTCAGGAGACAGCGCTTTCGGTCATCCGAGGGTCAATTTTGTTTATGAGGTCTTTTTCGATTTTATAATAAATCATAAAAGTACCTTTTCAGTACGGATTTGTAAATATGTAAATTATCTATCCTTTTCAGTTATCTATACAATAAATAAATAAAAAATAATTTTTCCACAGTAACGGGTCAGTACAAAAAATTGTTGATTAACCCCATTTTAATCCAAATATAACTTTTTTTTATTTTATTTTTATGCTAAACGGTATATCGTTTGGTCTTTTTGGCGGGATCGGGAGAAGTGTAGGTACTCAAAGGGTAGAAGTGAAATTGGCTGGCATTTTATTTAAATTTTCTATTTTTGGAACGAAGTTTTTTAAAGCAGCTTGCGGGAGGTTTTAATTGATAGAAATCGTCACGTAAGAAAAAAGCGTTACGTACTAGGTTCGATAGCTCTATCACAGTACAATAAAAAGACTTTATCTGTTCTGAGAGCTCTATACATACATTCACAGTCTTCACAGTGATATTTCTGTCTCTTGCTATTATATACGAGCATATGTGTGCGTACGAGTATCGATATTTTTATTTTTTGTTTCGTTTTAAATCATACGTGAGTTTTATTCGTCTCATTATTACAATTAAGTTTTGAGAAATGGAAACTGCAGCTGAGAAACTTCATTCCTCACGGAGTTCCCCCGAAGTTCCCCCAACCGCACACTTTTTTTTTGCGTGTTGTTTTGTTTTGAGTTTTAAGGTACAAAAGTGATAGTATATTGTGCGTTAAAGTTCCGTACAAGTGCTGGGAATTGGAAAGTTTATATATGTGCAACTGAAAATTTCGCGTTTTTCCAAGAAGTCCTTTTTAACTTCAGTAAGACTTTCAGTAAGGGATATAATAATAATGAAGCTATAGAATGAGTTATTTTTTCTACGAATCTCAATATTTAAAATTGATGGTTTTCTCTATAAAGGAGACGTTCCACGAATGTATGGAGCTCCGGCCCGCACTTTGTACACTTATAATTTAGAAACTTTTATATTAAATAAAAGTGTTTTAATTATTGTTTCGGTATATATTAGCCTAGTTCTTTCATACAAAAGTATTATATGCACATATCATAGGCAACACCTTACCTAAACAAGATTGCATCAATGACATATTTGACGTATTCCACTTTTAATAATTAATTAATAGCACTCTTTGAAACAAATTATATTGCAGGTCTTAACTGTTGAAACCTATTTAAAATCTCAAACAGTGGCCTGTTCACAGTTTGAACATATCCACACTGCAGTTTAAAGTATAAAAAAATTAACAGGAAATGAAATCTTTGACGCTTTGGGAAACAGATCACCCGAATCAACTTTTCTTTTGAGAAATGCAATATAGCGACAACAAATGTTAAGTCAACAGCTTAAATAAGTTTTATTTTATTAATCTTGCTAAATAGTGTGAATTGTAGAGATTTTTAGTCAGCACATCAAAGATGGTGTTGTATTTTATCAAGCTTGGTGAATATGAATAGTGATAAACAAAATAACCTGAACATTTAAGTAGGCGTAGTAGCATCAAAACGAAAGACATAACAATTACGGTAAAGCGACTGTCGCATCTGTAGCTTGCTACAAATACTTATTCTGTGCTCCATAGTTTTTGACAGCGTTTTGACCGATTTGACCCGTGACGTGCGCGATGTTCTAAGTATATTCATACATCACAACTCGGAGACATTTTCAACTACACATGTTTTCAACAAAATAAAAATAGGTGCGCTGAAAGCTTATTGTAAGTAGGTATTTTTGTTTAGTAAACAATAAATTAATGGATGAGATTTTTTTATCATTACTTTGTTAATAATATACCTACATATCACATGAGTTTGATAGCAAATTGAATACTTTGCATTTAGTTTTGGAACGAACTCGTCATGACGTACTTGTTGTCCGTATAGCCCTGTTAAATAATAAAATATTGCTGTTGTACTAAAAATATATAATAAAAATTGCAATTTCACTATTTTTCTAACAATCTTTAGATTTTTCCTCGATTTTCTAAATAGCGTACAAAGCGCGAGCCAAAAATCTAACATCTCCTTTGCTACTTTTGATACAAATCACATCTTCTTTAAAATTAATGGTCTTTGCTATAAAGAAATGGTAAACTTCAAATTTAACAGTTTTCAATTATTGAAACTTTAATGTGGTGTAATGATGACAATAAATGTTTGGGAGGAAATCGAGAGGACAAATGCAGGCTAAGGTTTAGATTGTTTCACATTGAGTAAAGTTTTGCAAATTTCTTTGTAACTTTGTAATCTTTGTCCAAACACGACGATATATTTATAACATCTTTGTTAGGTTAGGTTAGGTTTTTTTACCACAACGCGTGAGCCAAGCGAGCAAAACAAGTGTGCCGCGACAGCGAAGCGGCCGGCGGCAGATCGGCGGAGTTATTACTAAAAATTTGCAGACAGCGACAGGTACGCGATCACTACGCAACCGGTGACTAATTGTAATGAAAAATTGATATCATGTATGACGATTGCGTATGTATTATTCTATGACCGTAAAATGCACTTTTTGCGGTTGATTTAGCGCCGCTATAGAAATAACATTACACAAATTCTCGTTTTGACAGCAGATATCGCGCGATATTGGCTGTCGCATGCTGACTGCAAGTTACGTAATAACGAGTAATAAGCGTGGGGAATCTGTTTTATACATGGAGCAGTTTTCAAATTGGAGTCCGCACCCTAAAGAGATAGTTGAAGTCGGGAAATTTAATCTCGAAACATCTCTATAATCCTCCATATCTTTTCATCTGTTACTGTTGATATATCTATTTACAGCAATGTTATATACAAGTAGGTGTATTTCTGAGTTATTTCCAAGAGCAGTATTGAAACAGGAGTCTAAAGAGATAGTTGAAAATCGAAAAATTTAATCTCGAAGAATCTCTACAATCCTCCATTTCTTTTCATCTTTTGCTATTGGAATATCTATAAAAAGCAATATTATATATACTAGTAGGTGTATTTCTGAGTTAATTCAGTATTGAAACAGGAGTCCGCACTCTAAAGAGATAGTTGAAGTCGAGAAATAATCTCGAAACATCTCTAGTATCCTCCATCTCTTTTCGTCTTTTGCTGTTGGTATATCTATATATTGCAATGTTATTTAAACTAATAGTAGGTGTATTTCTGAGTTATTTCCAAGAGCAATATTGAAATAGGAGTCTGTACGCTAAAGAGATAGTTAAAGTCGAGAAATAATCTCCAAACATCTCTACAACCTCCATCTCTTTTCATCTGTTGCTGTTGGTATATCTATGTATTGCAATGTTATATAAACTAGTAGAAGCATTTCCGCATGCTTATTACGTAACTTACAATCAGCATGCGACAGCCAATATCGCGCGATATCTGCTGCCAAAACAAGAATTTGTGTAACATAATTTGTATAGTGGCGTTAAATCAATCGCGATAAATGCATTTTACTGTCATATCATAATAGATACGCCAATCTTCATACATTATACCAATTTTTTATAACAATTAAACACCGGTCGCGCAATGATCGCATGGCTGTCGCTGTATGCAAATTTTTAGGTAATAACCCCGCCGAGCTATTTCCAGGAGCAGTATTGAAATAGGAATCCGCACTCTAAGGAGATACTTGAAGTCGAGAAATTTAATCGTAAAACGTTTCTATATCCTTCCATCTCTTTTCATCTTTAGCTATTGGTCTATGTATATATAGCAATCTTATATATACTAGTTGGTGTATTTCCGAGTTATTTTCAGAAGTTAGGAAGAGACGTCGCGCAATTGCACCAACTCCATTCACTGCGCCGGATATGTCGGCATTGTCAGGATGACAGCTTGTCAAGTTTATTCATTTAGTTTATAGAAAATGTTATTTTTCATAGCACAATTATTACTTATTTTTTTTATTGGCAATAATTATTTCATAGCGTCTTAAAATTTTTTAAAGCTAATATATTTTTAATGAAGGAGTAACATTTAATTGTATATATAACTTTATATTTTTTTAATAGCAATTCATAGCAATTTTGTTAAATTTTCACCAATTTTGAGTGCCGTTAAATGCATCCCCTCCAGTAACATGTCTTTACTGGAGAGTGTTAGCGACTTAGTAATAAGAAGACACTCATTTACATGAGAATGGCAGAAGTGTTTCTAATAAATATAAAACGAGTTGCCAGTTTATAAAAGAGAAAGAGAGAGTTTGATGTTAGTTTTAAAATTCTTGTTTTTTTTAATTATTTTAGAATTAAGGAACTTTAGTCCAGACAAATTGTCCAATTGCTTTTCATAAAAAAAAGTAAATAAAAGGTCCTACTCGTATTTTTTATTAAGTGGGTATATTTTTGAAATATTTTTTTAGTTCGTAATAATATTTTTGCAAAACATTCCAATGCATTTATCACAGGCTATCGTGTGTCAAAGTAAAGAACATTAATAAGCTGTTTGATCGCATATCATTTTAGCAGCACGTTTATTAGCAAACAAAACGAAGAATTCGTTTGCTTGACTTCTGATATCCGTGCGAACGTGAAAAATCCAAGCATATTATTGATTCGAGTCGGTAAATTATGCAATTTGCTTTGTCCTACTCAAACTATCTTCGTTTTTCCTGTTCACGATTTATTAAAAAATATTAATTATAAATAATTTTATAAAATAATTCTTGAAAGAAAGCACTCGCACCACGAAAACAGGCATTGTGTGTACCTACAAAAGTCGAAATTGATTGGCTCAGTAATCTTTTATCTATAAAATAAAGAAATAGCGATAAGTCTGATACAAACCAGCTTTAGTTTGTGACCATAAAAAAAGTAATACCCAGACTCCAATTTCAAAAACTTCAAAATTCGAAGCCATCAGGATTTCATTTATGAGTGAGAATCATTTTGTTACGGAGCACTAAACATTGGAATATTTATCGGTAAGTGTTTACCGTTCCTTGAAAGAATTCAAGTCAACATAAACTGGTCAAAAGTAAAATGTTGCTGGTGTCTGATTACGAGATATTATGAACATAATGCGACGCTATCGAATGCTGGCGGCACGTATCGTGTTACACAAGTATGACAACATGGGGTTCGGAAGGACGACCGCCTCACTCGTATGGGATTTAAAATATTTTCTTTTATAATTGAAATGATAAGTTTATTTACGACCTTTGCAGTCGAAACTTTGGGACCCTAGGGCCCTGAAGCCCATCGCCTGGTTTCTTATATTTGTAGAGACTGGTCGAGGCTTCGGGAGACCGTCGGACTGGCAGCTTCTTCCGCCAAACGAGTCAGTTTGGCTATTCAGAGGTAATGCCGCCCAGTCTGATGAGCACCCTAAACAATGACAGCTTTCTAAGCGGCAACTTTGAGGAAGTCTATTGTTTAGTTTTAAGTTTGTAGTAATATATAATAATATATGTTTCTAATAATAAGTATTTTCGAAAACCGGTATCGCCGAAAAGTCATAACTTTTAGGAAACAGGCAATTTTTTAACTGACTGCAAAAATTGGTTCTATGTTCCTCTGCATGTTTTTTTTTATGTATGTTCACCGATAAGTTCGTCAATTGTGGACCAATTTCGAAAATCTTTTTTTTGTTTTAAAGAGTATACTTCCGAAATGGTTCCATTAAAATTTCACCAGTATTTCACCAGTAACACCAAATAACGCTATCTGCTTATAAGCTTTATTTATATTGATGATTCTCTTGTATGTCATTGTGCTCCAGAATTAGAAAGAAGTTAATTGTAGACTTACCCTAGTTATTTATTTAGGCCAAGGTCACTCAAAAGGGAGAATTTAAAAAAACTTAAGAAATATTAAACCGCCTTCAAAAAAAACACTGTAAAGTACAAAATAACTATACTTTACTAATCAAAACTCAAGTAGTACAAAAATAACTTTATAAATACATGAATGAATTCTTTAATGATATTTATGTTATAGCCTTATAGGTGATACTCATAATCACTGAGATATATACGAATATCAAAAAATATGTTTTTACAATTCTTTTGAAACCCCGTCCACAGAATTTTAATTCCGAAAAACGCTGAAACGTGTTTCAGCGTTTATAAATTCTTGTTATACAAGATATATAAGTTCTTGATACATAAGTTTCATTATTTGTTTTATAGTGTAGATATTTATGTCAAGTTTTAAGTAAATCTAATCAAAATAAAAACCTGGACAGTAACTCCCCAATTTGCTCCGAGAAATTGATTTTCAAAAAACGATAAAATATTTGTTATTAACTTATTTGTTGGCAATAAAAAGACCGTGATACTTCATGGTTGATGCCACTTGTTCTTTGTCGGCCCTTTTAGAGATTTAGGATCAATACTCAATAAAATAAATACGTAAATACATAGGTATTATGAATATAATTTATTGTTAGTGTTATAAAATCTCTGTTTCGGTTTTGTCACTTGATTATCATCGCTGTTTGAAATAAAAATAACAATAAAATAGAAAATTGTTCAATAAATAATTAATCCCAAATTCTCAATACAAATCATTTTTATAGAGTATACAAACGTTAAGATGCGTTATTAACATTCGCCTTTTATGCCTACAAGATTAAACGCTTTAATGACCATAACAAAATACATTTTTCACTCAAATATACGATAAAGTTTTAAGTTTAAAGTTTAGCTATTCATTAAAACAAACTGAACAAGCATTTTAATATAGCAACATACGTATATTTTTATTCCTAAAAGAATTTATACAGCAGTGTCAATTTAAGTACTTATGCTAGTGGCATGTTATTTATAAAAATTTGAATATGTATGTGAGTGAATATGAGCGTGAAAAGGCGTCTAGAATAAAAATCCGAAGAGATTATAAGGCTATCGTGAACGAATTAAAGGAAGTAAATTGGTCCCCTGTGGATAGTGCCCCCTCAGCTTCTGAGGCGGCTAAAGTTTTCATGTCCATCGTGACGTCAGCGATTGATCGGAACACTCACGCTGCTAAGGTTTCTAGATCTAAGTATATCAAAGAAGCTTGGATGACACCAGGGTTATTGAGATGTTCCAGACACAGGGATAAACTGCACGCGGAGGCTAGGAAATACCCCGGGGACCCCTTAAAGAAACACATTTACATTCGTTATAGAAATTTTTTCAGAAGACTATTGCGACGATTAAAAAATGAGTACGAACGCAACGAGTTGAGAGAAAACTCCTCGAACCCGAATAGACTTTGGAAATCAGTGAGACGGATTGCTCACATGAATACGGGGAACAACAGCTCTTCCGAATTACTGAAATTAACAAATAATCCGGTTGAATCTTTGGACATTTGTAATGATTATTTCTCCACAGTAGGCACAAGGTTGGCAAATAAAACATTGTCAGAACTAAATAAAACAGAAGATTCATTAGCTACAAAACTTAGGTTACCATTTACTACCAGTAACTCTATATTTCTTTATCCGACAGACTATGGCGAGGTATCTGAAGTAATAAATCAGCTCAACTCTAATAGTGCCCCTGGTCTTGACGGTATAGACAATAGATTAATTAAAAACATTAAGGACTTTATTATCCAGCCATTTACGGGGGTCCTTAATAAGAGCTTGGCTACTGGGGAATTCCCTGAGATCTGGAAAATAGCAGTAATAACCCCTATACATAAATCTAAAGAAAAAGATCGACCTGACAATTATCGTCCAATTTCTTTACTGAGTACTTTTTCAAAAGTTCTTGAAAAGATAGTTAACAAAAGACTAATTAAATACTTAGAGTCACATAGTCTCCTTTCAAAAAAACAATTTGGATTTAGGGCCAAAAAATCTACCGAGGATGCCGTTGCTCTTTTAACGGATTGCGTCTGCTCATATTTGGACAGTGGTGAGGCGTGCGTGGGGGTGTTCCTCGATTTGCGGAAGGCTTTCGATACAGTGTCAATACCTATTCTGCTCCGTAAAATGGAAGCTTTGGGCATTAGAGGTGTTTCGTTGGATTGGTTTCGTAGCTATTTAACGAGAAGGACTCAATGCGTGAGAGTTGATACCTACGTTAGCCACTTAAAATCTATAGCTTTCGGGGTACCGCAGGGTAGTGTCTTGGGTCCTACTCTATTTCTCATCTATATTAATGACATAGTTTCTCTCCCACTAGTGAATTCTGAGACAATATGCTACGCAGATGACACAGTTCTGGTATTTCATGGAAAATCCTGGGATGACGCTTTTAGTATGATGGTGGCGGGAATGACGCAAATAACAAAATGGCTAAATGAAAACTTGCTTGCCCTTAACACTGAGAAAACAAAATATATTTGCTTCCGCAAACGAAGCGGCTTGACCGGAAACTGTTTCACTTCAATAAAAATACACAAATGTAATCTCGGTTCCACAAGTTCTGGAAGGGATCCCTGCCAATGTTATGAAATTTCCCAAGTTAAATCAGTCAAATACCTTGGAGTCATGCTGGATGAAAATCTTTCTTTTAAAGAACATGTTAACTCAGTGTCAATCAGGGTCAGGCGACTTACTTTCGTAATGAGAGAACTTCGGGATATTGCTGACTGGAAGCTTCTCAAGAACATATACATGGCTCTCTGTCAGAGTGTCATAGTATACTGCTTATCAGTGTGGGGTGGCGCAACTACGTCGGCTTTAATCAAGCTGGAGCGCTCACAGCGTTTGGTCCTTAAGGTGATGCTTCGAAAATCGCTGTATTACCCTACGGAATCATTATACAATGACGCCCAAGTCCTAAGTGTTAGGTAGTTATACGTACAAATTATAGCATTACATGCCCATAAAGTTGTTTTGAACTCTCCGGATTACAAACGACTCCTCAAAAACAGAGTTTTTCGAATCCCAGTTCCAACCGTTAGAACCTCATTTGCAAGACGTTTCCGTAACTTCGTGTCTTCTATCATTTACAACCGATTACTAAAAACATGTAAAATTAAACATAGGTCGCTCAAAGATACTAAAATAGAATTGTTTAAATTTCTTATAAACTTAACATATAGTGAAACCGAAGCAATACTAAAAGTTACATCCTAGCAAATTTTTCTTCGTTTATTTTATTTATTTATTTTTAAAATATTGAGCATGCACTAAGGATTATTTTATTAGTTATTTCGATTATTATTTTGATTATTATTGTTATTATTTTCACTGTTATTTTGATTATTCTTTCGATTATTATTATTATTTTGATTATTATTATTATTTTGATTATTATTATTATTTTGATTATTATATTAATTATTGCTTTGATTATTATTTTTGATTACATAAATTATTGTCAATTTTAATTTAATTATGATATTTGATATGATTATTTAATGATGTTTTAGATTTAATTGATGTAATGATTGTAGTATTGTGCACAAATCTGAGTAACATATACGGATCCTCACGATACAGGCTGTGCCTAGTGTGGGGGTCGCTGTATTTAATCTACATGAATAATCTGTTTTTGGTAAATAAATTATTATTATTATTATTATTATTAGAGTTCGATTATGTATTCACAATATAATTTGTAAATATAATGTAAAGTTAATTTGCATGCTAAACTCTTGGCGAAAATTGTGAAACTAATTTATTTCATACACATCTTTTGTACCATATTTCTGGCAAATAAACATTATTATTATTATACTAAAAATAATTTAGAATAATACATATATACGTAACATACGTAACATAACATACGTACACATAAAATACGTACGCACATAACATACCTATACGTAAACCTGAGTTTTTAGAAGACAGAAAAACGGTACTAAGAATGATAACTTTTATCTCACCATACATCATAGATTATAGATTTTCGCGTAAAATGCTAGTACAAGCAGACGGTTCACGTTACACGAAAATTAACGTCAGTCTGACGGGCCGGGCTGTGACGCAAAACGCGAGTCAAATGACATCAGGGCCGGTTGAGACGAGCATTAATTAAACGAGGATCATGTTCAACAGAGGCTAGAGTTCCGTACTCGTGCTATTCAGCTTTTTATACCATTGATAATATAGACTATACACATTTGTAAAACAGGTACTAAGTTCTTGATTAGTTTCTATGACAGGTATTTTATGACATATTATTTACTCACAACATCGCGGTCCTTATATACTTCTTTCATTCAAATCTCATTATGTTTCTCACAGGTTTTTGCCTAAGTACACGTGTGCTTTTTATCCCTTCATAGATATCGTACGGAACCCATATGCGCAAATCGATTTCACGTTAGATGAATTTCTATATTTGTTTTGATCATCTATTTTTTATGCTAACCATACAATGATGTCTACGTGTGACACAATCTTGAGTGTCGTAGATCAGTAGATGAATGTTTATGTACTGACGTTATTTTTTTTTGTGCATGTTGTGTAATATGGAAACATTAAAAACTGTTATGAAAATTGGAGCAAAAGGGATTAAATCAGGAAACATGTCTTTAAACTGTGCAACACACTACCACAAGAATATAACATTCAAAAGTCTATCAATTTACGAACACTTAAAAATCATCAATTTTTTAATAATAAAGCAGCTGTCAAAAATACATTTTACGTTTTAAACCTTTTCTGCGTGAAAATAATAATATACAAATGGTAACACTAACACGTATTTTACATAAAGCATATAATTTTCTGCATAAAAACAGTGGCTGGAGTCTGTAGAGCTCGGCGGCGTTTCGTTTTACACTAAAATTAACGACGATACCGGCATCAGATGTCGACGACTTAGAATAATTAAAACGAGCAATTGAAACCCTGTTGTTGGCCGCTGTTCTCAAATTATGTAATTAAAAATATTTTAATTATACAGCAAAGTAAAGAGTTCCCTACATCTCGCATTATGTCGATGATCGGAAGGTTTCGATAACGTATCTTCATTATTATCTACCTAATGTAACGTTATTTTCGAAAACATGTTTCATATCAGCCACATAGCCAAAGTCAATAAAAGTCACAAAAAATAATAAAATTATTATTTTATAAAGAGTATTAATATTTAAATGCATTAAATGCTAAAAATCTGTTCATTGTTAGGTTATTATGTACCTACAATATAATCAACTCGATATACATTGAAAAAAAACTCAGTCTCGCAATTCGTTCACCATAAAAACTTGTGAGATCTCACAATCTCACCCGAGACTCTCCGTTTAATGTGTGCCCATGTGTGTGCCTCACAATGAGAAAACAGCCTCCCGCCACATATTCTCTGCTTCCACTTAGGTCACCTTGGTGAGAGATTGGTTGCTAACTGTCGTCGTGGTTTCCAACTACACGATTGAAAACAGGTCCAGAACTTCAGTGTGTTTAGAACTCAAATACAGAACACAGAGTACATTATTAAACAAGCATTGTACAAAACTACACGATGTGCATAAACATGGTATACTTCCGCTAGGTATATTAACTTTATGACGATATGGCTTACTTACCTCTCAAAATGTTGGGAAAAACCAAAAGGATGAATATCAAGCGCTGGCTGAAGGAATCACAAATATTGAAACATTTTTGAATTGTTTGACTTTGATGATAAGTGGCCATTTTTACATGAACGAAATGCATGCGCTCTCGCCGCCTGCAAAGAGGAGCGACACAACCGCGGTTGGATCGCACCCCAGCGCAGTCGCAGAAACACGCCCGTCCGCAAAGACCGATGTAAGGTCAAACATTTGGTAGCAAACCATTGTCTACATGGTTGAAAATCAGAAAGGCCCTTTTTTATGGTGAGGTTGGTTTCTCACCGTGAAGTTCACGTTTAAGTAATTACTTGATGACTATTTTTTTATAAACATTTAGTAGCTTGGGAATCACTCGGCTAGTCGTGAAGGATAAGATCGATTCCATCGATATTATCTAAAAACATCGATGTTTTAATTTGAGTGTCTATTAAATACATCAATGCCTCGCTGGTAAGAAACATTCGTATTTTATATTTTATAATCCTAATAAGGGTGGGCCAAACAAGCGTATTTTACAAGTTGTAACTTGTAAGTCACGTATTTTAGTCGCGTAATTTATGCTGCATTTGGTTTCCTATAAAAGTCCTGTTTGTGGCACACGGCAAAGCAAAATTAGTTGTTTGCTTGTCTGTCGACTCACGCATATAATTACCATATGGCCACAAGCGAAGTGGCTCAGGAGTGAGGAAAATAGATAATTTGGTACTGGATCTGCGAAAGTCAACATGTTGAAGGTTGCTAAATGACCCATATTAAACAATTGATTATTATTGAAGTTCAACAATGTCGGTCTGTGATTTTATTAGAAAAATCAAATTATTGTGATAAGTTTTTAAAACAGAAGGCTACAAGTTGCTGCGAATAGTTTTGAAGAATAGAATAAATTTATCTGGGCTATGACTTGTCTTTGTATCTGCTTTAGTTATAATAGGTTTAGGTTTTATAAGGTCTAATTCTTAAAAACATTTATTGGCATGTGGTATAGTATCTATTTTTCAAACATATTCGGAATCCTAAAAGCATCCACGTAATGTATGAAACTGTCTGCACTTCAGCAGTTGTTCCGTGTCGAGCTTCTACTCTAACGTCGTCTATTGCGTCGTAAATGTGCACATTATAATGAATCCAGTTCACTCGATGACACAAACACCTTGAACAAACGCAGAATAGCGACCGAATTAATACGTCCGTCTGGGGTAGCCCAACAGAATTATGCGAAAGTATGCGACTCACAACTCACAAAAATATGCTCGTTTGGCCCTACCCTAAACAAAATCTCAAAAATACTGTTTCCATTAAAATTCTAAAACAATACTAGGTTCTACGAGTAGATACCTACTTTAATTTGTGTGTAGGCACTAAGGTACCTAATAAATAACAAATTGTAAGACAGTTATGACAATTATTGTACACATCCATATAAAGAAGCTTAATCCACAAACCCATTCGGAATATTACCAGTTTTTTTTTCGTTTATGACCGGTCTTGTAACAGGAGAAACCAAAGTGTAATACAATGCCAAACTAAAAGCGGTCCGTCGAAAAATGTATAACATTTTTCGACCAATGTCTTCTATTACATATCGTACATTTAAAACTAAATTATTTATCTAATCTAATGGAATATTTGTCAGCTTGTCTAAGTTACTGTTCAAATTTTAGGTAGGTATATTAAGTACCTACACACAATACAGTTCCGTGGCTATATGCTCACAAATATTCCCTTTTTTATTTTATTGCACATAGCGACCCACCCCGGCTTCGCACGGGTAGAACTTTTATAATATTATAAGTTAACAAAGGTTGCTCTTAAAAAGTTATTTTTGAATTTGGAAAGTAATTTTCAAGTCCTTTATAACCGGAAACAGAAATTAAGGTAATTACTTAACCAGAATTTTTCTCACATTAGACAATATAGAAGCACTCGCATAGCTCGGCAAAAGTATGTGATGAGGATGACGAGATATGAGGACACGAAAAAACTACGTAAAGAACGCGGTGTTTGGCGGTCCGCCGTTTCTGTCTACCTCGTCAGTGTAAAGGGCATGTATGTATAACAATGAGAAAATGGAATTATTATTTATAACACATAAACGAAACTTAATTATTATATTATGCACTACAAGACTACACATAGAATTTAAAAAGGCTTCCTATTTTCTGGCTACAACTAAAAAAAAACTAAAATTACAAGTTATTAAAAATCAAGTTTAAATGCTTAAACACTAACAATATCACAATCATTGAAACTGAAATCAATAATATTTTGTACATAATTGTACATAATAATAGTACGTAATTGGTACATAATAATAATATGTATTCTTGATTGTATTTTAAACGCGATTTTTAAAATGAATGTCACGTACTCTCACAGACAATCTGAATAATACTTAATTTTGTTTGCATGTTCTACTGAACTGGTGAGTGGTGACAACATAGGCACTTTATGTTTTACTCAAAAATAAATCTGCAAGGACTTCTTGGAATTATGATGTACGCAATACGATTTTAATAACATCGTACTTACCTATTATTTGTATATAAAACGAGACAGCGATTATGGACTAAGGCTATTCTTTCCAATTTTAAGGTTTATACCTTAGCCTAAAAGAATCATTTGTCATTTGAAAATAATAAGTTATATTGTTCTTAGAATTAAATGTCATATTAATAATATAAGTATGTCGTTATAATCTAATTAATATAGTTATAAACTGAGGATAATGCAACTATATGCATTTGTTCATATTATAAACTCGAAATTAATTAAAGTTATGTTATGTTTAAATATACAACAGAAAAACTTATTTTAGTGTATTTGTACGAGAGACAAACAAAAAATGTCTTTTTTATCATCATATTATAAGAATCATACCAAGGGACTACTGAAGTTAGAGCCTGATGGTGGACAGACATTTGATACTCTCACGCACATCTCCCGTGGCTACGATCAAGGTGTTGTTTGTTCACCCCCCCGACATAGATTATTGTTAAAACAGACTATACGAATAATAAGCTAGAAGATGTAGTTTTCATTTGTACCCAACCTACAACAATCGTTAATTCTATTTATTTTATAAAAGCTGGAAACTATAAGTTTAAGAAGTAATTTAGAAAAATTAATTGCCCAATATGATCAAATAATTCCCCATAAGAATATGACACATATCAAAATAATTTAATCGTATTCTTGATTTTTTTTCATGAAGTTTGTTATAATAGTACCTGCTTCTTCAAATAGATTTCAATGAAGTAATCTTTGCTATTAAATAATCTTCGAAAAACTTTAATTGTTGTAATAAAATTCACGTAACATAAATTATAATGATATTCCGAATAAATACAAAATTTTTTTGAAGTATCATGAAACCTTCAAAATATAATTTTCATACAAACATTACGCAATAATTATATTGACATAGGACAAATAACAAAACAGTTTAGACTTTTAGCAAACAGACAATATAATTGTAATTGTATGTATGATTTTAGTTGGGATCTAATTTAAAGAGTAATTTAATAGAGCATTCAATGTACCTTTATGCATTCATATTCAAGTAACTGTATTAAAAGAAATTGACAATTACGTAAGTATGATATTATTTCAGAAAACGTATAATATGTATGTTAATCACTACTAACTAGCAAAATCAGAATTAAAAGATTAAGACTACGTCGCCAGTGATATTTAATAGCAGTCATATAAACATAGATATGGTTCTAAAACGCCTAAATAATATAACATAACAGTTATATTTCATATAATGGTCGTGAAAACAAGTTATAGCCGCGGTTACGGCTACCATTGATCAACAGTTAAAAGACTATGGTTGTATAGTGTATTTTCGAATACTGATATGATTTTTTGCTGGTTGGATAGGAATTCTATTTATTATAAGTAAATTTTAGCATTGTTCAGCATCGGGAGTTAGCTAAAACATAATTGCAGATGAGTTTATCAAAAAAAGATTCTTAGAGACAGCGTGTCATTAGGCACAGTTTAAATACGCGGGCACCTTCTGTAACTCATTTCCCCAGTTACGCCCACTCTTTGTGCGAAGATGTACAATGCAGGCAGAGGCATCACATCGTCGGTGTCGATTTCAGCTGGCTATTGTATATCATTCCCATCACACCCGTGTTGACTTTCCATGTTTGTTCATGTTACCATATACTGTCGTAATTATTATAATATTATTATGCGTGTTACAGATAGACGCAGTTTTGGAAACATGGATTATTCCCCATAAGATATTACGAAAAGTTAAGTATTTAATATTTATATCATTGCAATGTACAACTATCATATCAGTAAATTAATAACTCTCGTTTATTAGTATGACCGGTAACTGTACGGAAAAAATATTTCGATTAAAATACCGCTTTGACCAAATATTTAAATGGATCTCTAAAATTCTACAGAATCTAAAAATAATTTTTACTAAAATAAATAGGTTAATAACCCAAATCTCTCAATCTAGTTTTTTAATTGATAATCTTTTGTTAATGTAATTTTCTTGCAATTATGTACAAAAACAAATAATGAGACTTCTCCGCGATAATACATTACCAAACTCCAACTGCAAAAATCAACCTTATTGCTGCCTCCATAGGGCGAAAGGGTTAGAAGTTCTAACCCTTTCGCCCTATGGCGCCAGCGAATGCGTTCTAACTTCGAACCATGAAGGAAGGCTTAGAACGCATTCGCTGGCGCCGGGGTGCATATGCAGGCACTTAATTAATTAATTATTACTAGATGGTTATTAAATGGTAAATTAAACTGTATTTCGATCATTTTTCGTGTAGACGTTAGGTAAAGCCTTATATCCCTATAATTTTAAAGAGAAAGGCAGAGGTGATTTTGCCTATCTAACATAAGAGAAATTACATAGAATGATTATCTTAAAATGTTAACCAATGCTACATATTATTATAGTATATCAGATTTCAAGTTTATTAATTTCATAGTTTCTGGAAAACTCGACTATGACGGTTTAACGGACGGTCGAGTGGGCGAGTTGCTAAGGTTTATTTTTCCTTTTTAAAATATGGGATTCTAAAACCCGCTGAGTGTAACTGTACAAATTGTAGGTACCTGTGCAATAAGGTCCGTATTCTAGAACCATACTCAATCCAGAGCTTTCTTTTTACGCATAATGATTATACATATCTTCACGCTGTAGCCCTAACGGGGTAGTCAGAAAGGATAAAGGGCCAAGCATTGCGGTCCTTACATACTTCTTTCGCTTCTTCAAATCTCATCATTCTCCTCACACATTTTCGCCTAGGTATGCAAGTGCTTTTGACATTTCCGTGTGCTAACATTCTGGCTATTTGATCTTCATAAGTCAGTCTTGATCTTCCTTGACTTCTTTTATCACTCGCTTTCGCTCTGTAGATTTTCATCGGCAGTCTTTCATCACTCATTTTTTCTGTGTCCAAACTATTTAAAAATTGCTTTATTCATTTACACAATAACACTGTCGTGAAACCCTGTCATACTGCATATCTCTTCATTGCTTATTTTGTCCGTAAGGGTGACACCGCACATATTTCTAAAAGATCGCATTTCTACTGCATTAATATCAATCGTTTCATTCATCTTCTCTTTAATCCCACTTCTCACATTCCACGCAGCTATTCTGTACTCCTCCATCCACTTCCCGCCGCTAGGTGCACAGCGTGTTAGGTGGCGGTCTCCAACGGCGAACTTCACTCTGCTCAACCCAGTGGGGACAAACCGGTGTACGTCACTTTCGGGGGACGCCCTATCATTATCACTATCGTTATCCCGCATGGTGTGCACAGGAAATTGTAATTGATTAATAATAATAATAATTATATAAGTATTAATAGCTATACAAAAAATACATAAATATATTCACTCTGTATCCCTAACGGGGTAGACAGAGTGGACGGAGCGCCAAGCGTCACGGTCCTTACATACTTCGTTCGCCTACTCAAATCTCATCATTATCCTCACACACTTTCACCTAGGCATGTGAGTAGGTACTTTTGACATTTCCATCAGCTAACACTGGCTGTTTAATCTTCATAAATCAGCCTTGGTTTCTTTGGCTTCTGCTATCACATGCTCTCGCTCTGTAGATTTTACTGTTACATGTTCTGTAATACACCTACGTTATATTTTTCAGAAATATACGTATAAAAGACCGAGAAAGCATTCCAAAATACCGTTACATAACGAAGGCTGTCATTGAACGAAACATTAGAGGCCTTAGAGGGCGTATAGTAAAGTATCGATATCAACAACGTCAAAGTGACATTGAATTAGCCAATAGCCTTTCATCAGTTTCACATTGTTGATAGCTAGGTGTAAAACCTACCTATACCTCGTAATATTCGTTGCGACTAATTGATCTTCTTGTTCATAAACTTAAGAAATTATCACTCCTGATCATTCTTAATCCTTAAAACTTGGAGCACTCAACCTATAGAGTGGCACTGTCCATTTATTTTGTATGAAAATAATGTACCGTCTAAACACTGTTGCGGTTACTGCGTTTTGTATTATAGTTCCAAATAGAACAATAAGCCATTACATAAATATTTAAATATATGTCGGAATATAGAGAGATGTAGGTAAACACAGGTCCAGTATTGGTTATGTACTGATTAATGCGAGCGAGAGTTGATATTTGTTAGTGTAAATAAATTAAGCAGTGGGGTGCTGGGTTGGCCAACCTCCACGTGGTGCACCCTGGGCGCCGACCGGTAACTGCTCGTTGTTTAATGGGTTGTTACTGGGCTGCGGCTAATAGCCCGACCAACGGGGTGGTAAGGGGTGTCCATCTGTGTAGTCCGCTGTGTAGTTTTCGTCACCTTACCCCTCTGCTTTCAGAGGGGAATGGTCGTCTTGCGCGATTGCGCTTGTTTGTGTTTTTGTGTCCTCTGCGGAGGACACAAAGTCAAGTTGAAGACGTGAAGTGGAAAGAAGGAAAATTTTTAAAAATCCGTGAGGAAACACGTAAAAATCAAAGGTGGAGAGAAGGAAAACTCGAAATGAAACCCGTGAGAAAACACGTTAAAATCAGAGGTGGAGAGAAGGAAAACTCGAAATAAACCCGTGAGACAACACGCTAAAATCAGAGATGAGAAGAAGAAAACCTTGTAAAAACCTGTGAGTAAACACGTAAAAATCAGTTGGGCGTGCGGATGCCCCCGCTGTGGCGTAGGCGGGGTGCGGAAGTAGCCACTTTGGAGGCCTGGGGTGTCCTTCGGGGGAAGGCACCTCACCCAATGGCCTCGGGACGGTGCGCGCGATGTTCCCGCGCGCCTCCCAGGAGAGCGGGCAGGTCAAACTGCCCGCACACGGAGGAGGGCCCAGCTTAGGCTGGGCATGGCCGTCGGGGCCGCGGTAGTGCAAACGCGCACCCGTTGTCCCGGCACTTTGGCCCCATGGAGTAACACCGTCAGGTTTTAGTGGGTAGACTCGGCTAGCACCCTAATATTGAGGAGTCCCACATACCCCGCTGCCACCCCCCTAGGCGGGACGGATGCGTAACGCATTTCCTGACGTAAAAAAAAAATAAACTAAGCAGTGGTGAATAAGATGGTTCGATATCTCATCTCTATAGGTTGAGTGCTCCATGCCTTATAATGACATATGGGCAGAGGTGTTTAATTTGTCGGCGTAATAGTTCTCCAACCCGAGCACCCGAGCGGTAATAGTTCCCTAAACCGATTCCAAAAGTCGCACATCGTGCTTATCATAATCAGTAGTAGGGTTAGGGTAAGGTGTGATTATTTTGCGATCGCTATGCCGGACCCTAAGGGGCTCTTAGACACCGAAGAAGTTCTAGGCGCCCTTTCAGGTCTGACTACCCTAGTGTATTGGGAATTGGTGCAGTTTCTGCGGCAGTTGTACAGCTGAATTACAAAATGTGTTTAATTGTATGGATACCTATGCACCTCCATTTTTATTTTTCCATATTAATAATTACGCCCAATTGTAAAAAAACTATTAAAGTTAACAGAAATAAAATTCATGCTGGTTTTATTACTCATGACATTGTCAGAAAGTGATAGCAATATCTTTAATGAAGGATTTTCTTTATTTAATGTAAATAGAACGTAAGTAAGCGCTTTTTTTATGTAAATGATATACTTAAATAGGTCTCGACTACCACGCTGACAGATTTCAGGATTATACTTAAAGTTTACAAGTTACTTAATATTTAATATTAAAGTTCCTACTCTACCAATATACATATTTGTATGTAGATCGGACTGACTCTAACATACCAGTACATTCTCTTGTAGAAATAATACATTATGTTTTTTTTTAAATATATACATACATACATATCTTCACGCTGTATCCCCAACGGGGTAGTCAGAGTTAGATTTGCTTCTTGTTAATTTAATACTCCCCTAATACAACTCTTTATGGGATAAAAATTGCTTACATCATGAATAATGTGGTCAATACATATGCTCAATAATTACGTTTAAGTCCAAGCGAGTGTACCTACAAATGGAACAGCTGCACCTCAGAGTCAGCTTCTGTATTCTAAATATAAATCTATTATTGAAGTTATTCTCATATAATATTATAATGATTATGACGGTGATTCCATATTATTTTATTAAGTATTATCAAGCATCGATATTTTATTTATACTAATATTATAAAGAGGTAAACATTGTTTGTATGTAATAAATAAACTGCAAAAACTACTCAACCGACATCAAAAATTCTTTCACCTATAGAAAGCTACATTATCAGCGAGTAACATGGGCTGTATTTTATTATCAAAAAACTTTCTACCCATGCGAAGCCGGGGCGGGTTACTAGTGTCGAATAAACTATAAAATAAATAATTAAAATGTGGTATAAATAAATTGTAAATGTTTTAAGAAATTAATCCCATTTGTCTTCTCCCCTACAAAAAGCTTTCAAACTAAGGTTTGTATACGCTTATAAGTTAAAAGAGTTATAAGTTCTAACTACAATTAAAAATAATTTTTAATATTGTCTACTCAGTGGTTTCTAAACTTTTAAGGACACGGAATACTCAATAAAGGCTTTTTATTTTACGGAACCCCTAGCAAATTATAATAAGCATAAGATACCTACTGCAATTTAAGATAAGACTAAAAGTCCTTTATACAAATATTTCAAATAAAGATGAATGAGATTAATGCCATTATTCCGTTGCTTCCCATAAAAACCCAAGCATTTAATTGTGTAGAATAAAAACGGTTTAATATCTATCAATACGTATGCTTAACTCCAGTTTCGCGCAAAATATATGCATAATATATATATAAATATGCATATATAGGCATCTATAACGATGACGGCAGCCAAAATATTCTACCGATTACCGACGAAACTTTACACTGGCAGAACCCTAGAGTTTATTACACGGAACTCGTAGGTTCCACAAAACCCATATCATTAACTTATAAAAAAAGTTTGGGAGTCTAACAGAGATAATCTAACAAGGATCTCAAGATTTTTGTTAGATCTTTACCGTCATTTATTATTTAATATAAAAATATTACGAAATTAATTACTTATATATATAAAATAAATTATGATGTCATCTTTTGTTTTTACGTCCATGTTCTTTTTTCAAAACAGTTACTTGCTGACTGACAGTCGGTCAGTAAGTAGGCCGCGCAAACAGAGTCCGAAAGAATTCGCCACAATTTTTTTTGCTGACAGAAAAAGCAATTTTAATCTTCAATGGAGTATTATTTCACCCATTTCAAAACAAAGATGTTGCAGAGTAGCGCCCTACAATTATTTCCGCAAACTTATTGCGAAATTGTGCACAAAGTAGCGCGTTACACTTGCGATGCGCCATGCGTATACGCCGATTATTGGGGCAAGGTCGCTGTGGTCGTTGCAGTGACACACGAACTCATAATGTTATTGTGTTTTATGTACATATTTTTCCTTTATTCTCAGAAAAGCGATTACAAAAATGTAATCTACCACCAATAACATCCTCGTACTGCAACTTTCAACCATAAGAAATCTACATGAAAATTGGTTTTTCGTTTCAAGTGCCACAATGCAACGAACTGATATTAAAAATTTTCAGTTCAGTAGACAACGGTGTCAAAACTTGTATAAACCCCTCTTTTCCTCTGAGGTTAAAAATAAGAGAAGAAACCTGACTGGCTACGGATATACAGGTCAAACCTGTTGAATAGTATATAGAATTTATGGTATACGGATCTTTAAGGGTTAATAATATAGATCTTTAAGGGTTTGATATGGATCTTTAAGGGTTTTTTGGAAGTTAACTCAAAAAAAGCGTATTTATTAATTCTAAGTATATATTTTAAACCGTAATACTCTGTCCGCCCCTAAAGCGAAGTAATGTGTTGATATGTATGTGTGTATGTGCTTATGTGTTGTCAAGAATGATTAAAATAAACATACGTACATAATATCTTCGCGCTGTATCCCTAACGGGGTAGTCAGAGGATGGAGTGCATCAGCGTCCTCACATACTTCTTTCGCCTTCTCAAATCTCATCATTCTCCTCATACACTTTCGCCAAGGTATGCAAGTGCTTTTGACATATCTGTCGACTAACACTGGCTATTTGAACTTCATAAGTCAGCCTCGATCTTCCTCGGCTATACTACTACCACTCACTTTCGCTCTGCAGATTTATTCGTCAATCGCTCATTCCTTCTATGTGCCTGAACCATCTTTTAGCATTCCTTTTTCCATTTTGTACAATACCACTGTCATCTAACCCTTTAATCTAATATTTTCATTACTTAAATATCTAAAAAAACACGGGAAATTAACGCGATTACCTTTTATTTTCGCTTGACGTTTCGGTCGAGTTGCATCGGCCGTGGTCTCAAGTAAACTATTCTACCGATAGTCTGAAGTAACTATTCGGCCGATGCAACTCGGCCGAAACGTCAAGCGAAAATAAAAGGTAATCGCGTTAATTTCACGTGTTTTTAGATATTTTATAATGCAGCGCGAAAGTTTAAAAGTTTATATTCTCATTACTTGTTTTGTCCGCGATAATTTGCCCATTTGTAAAATAGACATGGATTACAGAATTTTCGAATCGGTATAATAAACATAAATATTACAGTATTCCATTTCTCCAACCAACTATTGCGTGATAAAAAACATTATTTCCAAATCGATCTGTTTCTCGATATTTGTCATATCACGACTCCGGTTGGAAAATGTAACTGAAATTGAACAATGTATGAGCTTTATTTTCTCTATTTGCATATAAAATGGAAATCGGATTTGATTACATGGTTCGAATAAAGCATGATGAAACGAATACTCATTACGTATGTCGTCGTGCGATCATATTAGATCGGAAAGATTACGATGTAAGTACGTAGGCATTTCGTGAAACACCACCATTTCGTGAAATAGCCAACTAATACCTACCCGCCATATCGTTCAATACAAATCTATTGACGATTCGTCTAGCTACACTAGAGCACATAAATTCTATAGAATATCCAAAGTAGAAATAAATAAAAATTCAGTGAAATTATTATAAACGACATGAAATTCTAGTAACTTCCGCTTATACGGCTTCATAGAAATGCAGTTTTCTTGTTCTTTCTTTATTGCTAACATTTTTTAGTATAATATTTCTTGTGTTTTGACGCAACCATCTTGCGCGAACGTAGACCAATTGGAGAGCACAAAAACAGCGCCACTAGAGGCGGGAAGCGTAAACTACAACTGTTTCATTTTATGCCCAGCCAGAACATTATACAGCGATGCATTCAGCTTGAAGTGTTTTGCTTTTATAAGGTTCTCAATGATCTGCTTGATTTTTCGTTGGACACATCATAATATGACGGCTAAATTATTATTTATTATGACTTATATTATAAGTCGCTACACGAAATAGTGACTTTTCCCTAAATGCTCAAGTATTTACTTATATTATGATCCGCACAAGATCTACCCATTTCTTTTATCATATGACGACATGGATTATGTTCCTTTCACAAAGAATTCTAATTTTAAATAATGTTGTTTAATGTAATAAGTTTTTAATAATGTTGCAAGTTGCAGCAATATAAAGATACAATTATTTTACACTAGCAAGTCCTGAAAACTACTCTACTTGTCAATGAAAGTCCCGTTGAAATTTATTTAGCGTTACGTAGGTTATCCCGGACAAACAGACAGACATAACCTTAAAAAACGTGTGTTTGAGTTTTGGTAATGCAAATAACTCTATGGCTTTTTTCAAAATTACAGGCACTTCAATTTTTTTTACTTAATTTTTTTTTGAAAATTTTATATCGAATCGATATTCCACAAAAAGAAACAAATATTTCCTGAATTTATGTAATTCCAAAATTACTTCATTTTTTTTACTTATTCATCTAATTTTTATGTAATTTGCTTGCATACTCTATATTAATATTGTAATTCAGAATAAAGAAATGTTGGTACTTCTGTTATCAAAGTACTAAACGTGTGTACAGCCTACTATATTACAAATCATAAACATTTTATTTCATAGTAACTAGTAAACATTACTATTTATCTCAACGCGTAATAACATGGTAAAGCGGTCTCTTAGCTGTTTTATTCTTTATAACATATCGCTATCTCTGCTGTCAACACGCAATTCATATCGTTAACATCTAAGTGCTTAGAAAGAATGTAAGTATACTCTACTCACTGAGCTCGCTCATGACCTAGTTCGTAATATTCCAATAACATGAGTTTCTTTCTAATTAATCGACTAATATTTTTCACAGCTTTAAAGCGTATTCACCCCATTTATTTCAATCATCAGATAAAATTACGAATTTGCGAATATGTATTGTAAAAAAACATCATTAGATTATCTAGAACAGTAGACGAGTATATTATAAATTAAATTGACCTAAAACTTTCGTATACAAATCGTCGTAATGTCGTCGATGTGTCCCGTGACGTCACCGACGCGTGGTCACCGCAATGAGGTTATTGACATGTCAAACTATTTCCGCGGCGCCAAAATAAAAGTCCGCGAATCCGCGGGGGCGGCTACAACTGAACTTATGAGACAACAATCATTTACGCAATATTGCAGCGAATGGTTGCAAAGTATAATCAGATGAAAACAATAAATTGAAGCGTCGGCTTGTGGCCTGGGACGGTCTCGGGTTACGTTTTGAGCAAAGGAACGTCTAAAATTACCCCGCACGCACACCACGTAACCCATCGCCCGTTTGTACACACTCACACAGCGGCCCCGCCTATATCTATTATCAAAACATCCAGCGGCTCCGGTTACAGCGATCCGAGCGCGCTTCGGATATCGCGTTTCACACTTTAATGGCTGGAAAAGGCCTCGAAAACGTGATATTACACGCGTTTTATTGTATATCGCAAAATGTAATTAATATTGTAACAGAATACGGAATAATTTATTCAGCGTAACCCCGCGATTTGAACCTTTGTAGAGGCCCCTTGCGAATCGACAGGAGCATATCAAATTTAAAAATACGACACCTCGTCTCTAGTTACGAGACGAGATGAAACAGGCTGCTTGCCAATAATACGAAACCGTAAAACTATGATGGTTTTTCAGCGGAAATTTCACGTCAATGTCGGAAAATAGCATCTGAAATAATGTCTGAAATTAAATCTTACCTTGATTTCTTCTTCATTCTCTTTTTTAACTTGAGCTCTGGGCGGCGATGAGGAGTCTGTGGAAGTTTTGCTGTCCATATTATATACAACCGTTCACTGTTTTAAATAGCACATAAATTATTATTTAAATTAAAATTATTGTACGAAATGTCTTTAAAAATGTTTAATGTAAAAACGTAAGTTTGGCTTTTACGTAAATATTGGTAACGTAGAAAGCGTAATACCATAACTGCGTAACGATCGCGCGGCGTCTACACGGCGACTGAACGCACCGCCATTGGCCTACACGCTTGGGGAGAAAAAGCTCACTTTTTCCCGCGCTAGTTGAATGGGCGGAGCTTATGTACGCAAGCGCTTGGGCGGCAGTGTTCGCAAGGATATTTCTTTCAAGAACGTGTTCAACTTTCTTCGTATTTTTTTTACGATATTTATATTTATGTTATCGACTAAGCCCATCGACTGGTTTCTGATATTTGTAAGAGACTGGTCGAGGCTTCGGGAGACCGCCGGGTTGGCAGCTTCTTCCGCCAACGAATCAGTTTGGCTATTCAAAGAGGCAATGCTGCCAGTCTGCCAGGTACCTTGAGCAATGACAGCTTTCTAAGGGGCAACTTTGAGGAAGTTTATTATTTAAGATAATGTGTAGTTTTAAGTTTGTAAATATTAACATATGTATGTACTATTTATGTTATTATGTTACTTAAGTTATATTTGGTTATACCATTTGTGTATTACAATAAATAACATGAACAGATATATTGCACAAACTTTTAAACTTTCGCGTTGCTTTATAAAATATCGAAAAACACGGGACATTACGCAATTATCTTTTATTCGGCCGTGGTTTCGACTAGTAAAACTGCTGAATTCGGCCGAAACGTCAAGTTGAATAAAAAGTAATCGTGTTAATTTCCCGGGTTTTTAGATATCACATAGGGCTTGAATATCGGACCTGTTTTCAATTCCGGAATTGGATTTCGATATTATGCGTTTTAGTTCCGTAATTCCGAAGTTCAAAGCTTCTTTAAAAAAAGTATATTGTGGTATACAAAACGTAAATTATTTCTTTGATACCATTGAAATGTAGAGCTAACTAATATTTTATGAAGGAAAAAATAAAACCAACGAATAAGCTATTCAACACTTTAATAATAGATTATAATAAGGACTTAATTTATCATATAAGACTTTTGTTTGTAATGAAATCTCAAAAAAGTCAGAGCGTTCAAGCTGTCGTCTTTAAGAGAGCTTCTTACACGATTGCAAATGTACTAAAGGGTTGAAAAAGCACGTTCTGTTTCGACATTAGTAGGCGGTATTTTTTTTAAATATTGGAAACATTTGGTAAGATATTGACCTCTATCGCCACCATTTTCGTAAACTGCCATTTCTATTCTTCTCAAACTTTCCAAATCAAAACTGTTCGTTTTTCTCTTACTTTTCGTTATAAGTCTTCTTTAATAATAATAGTTTCCTGCAGTTTCATACTTTTTTCCTGGGTTTCTTCATTCACATTTTCTTCAGCAGAATCACAATTTTCTTTTTCAAGGCTCAGTGAATCTGCTAAAATTCGACTACAATTCAACAAAAAATCTGGATGATAATAATAATATACACACATACCCACACACATAGGTGACGATTTTTAGAAATCTTACGAGTTTGTTGTTAGCAAACCTTGATGACTACGTGGCAATGTAACGCTGTCTGCCTGTTACTTCTATGTTATGTACTTAGGTACATACGTACGAAGTAAACTTTCGTCGATCGATGAAATAAAATCTGTATTTTACATAATTGACAGTTAATAAAGCATTCAATGTAATTAATTTTACAAAAAAATGACTGGGATAACTTACATTTTAGCATTTTGAGTCACGCTTTGCCGTTGACGTCGTTTTAATACTAATACACAAACTGCTCGCACTGTGTCGACTGCGTCCTGCGTGTCGCAATTCTGGAAACTCAATGAGCGAACGAACAGGCTCGCGCGTGTGACATAATTGTATATTTTTTTCAATATCGAAATTCCGGTATTCATCACACCAATTCCGAATTTACAAACGATATTGAACTTTTTCGGAATTCCGGATTTTTTTTAAAACCGGAATTCTGGAGGTCAAGCTCTAATTATCACATGTATTGTGTTTTACCTATTATAGCGTTTCAATCAGAAACGTGGTTTCGCTAGTGATGGTTTGGGCATGTAGAAAGCAGAGATGTGCAAAATAGTTTATTAAAAGTATTTAAATACAAAATGCATATGCTTAGTTATTTTTTTATTTCAAATACAAAATGGTTTTGAACAAAAGTATTTAAATATAAAATAGGTTTTTTTAAAATACTTTCTTCAAATAAAATACTTATTTCACTGATTTTAAGACTAGTTTTGTGCGAAGAGTTCATCTTTCATGTTCCGTCCATGTGGCCTCATAATCATTCCACCAAACGAAAATAGACCTGGAAGTGTTTCCAGACATGGAATTCTGTAAAAACTCGAATCACCCAAAGCGAGACTCGCTCGACAGTTCACCCCACTTCGCCGCCGCCACTCATCGAGGCGGCGGCAAGTTGTACTATCGTAAATGAATTCTATGAAGTTTCGCTAAATATAACAATCTAATCTAAATAAACGTGTTTTATTTAACGTAATTATCTCAGAAGAAGTTAAAATACTCTAAGACGAAATATTGACTGAGAGGTTTACTCTTAAAGCAATCCCCGACAAACTCGCATCTAAGTTCATTTCACTTCGCTCCTAGAATGTTTGGTTTAGACAATTCCATTTGAAGGTCAAGTGAGTTCGAATGCGAAGTGGGGTGAATTGTCGAGTGAGTCTCGCTTTGGGTGATTCGAGTTTTTACAGAATTGCATGGCAGGTCTATAGTAGTATTGGCATTATTGGCATTATCGGCATTGGCACAGAAACAGTTTGACTTGCAATGTTGTCATTATTGTTGGCAACATTTAGGATGGGTGCATTCTTAAATAAAGTAATTATTAATTTAAGAATGAAAAATACGAAATGTGAATTAAAAAATTAACAAAACCATTTTGCATTTTACAAATACTAAATACTTATGTAGATTATTTCAAATAAAATACAAAATGCATTTAGAAAAAAAGTATTTCAAATGCAAAATAAAAATAGGTTCTTTTGCACATGGAGCACTCAACCTATAGAGCAGCAATTTCATTTATTTTGTATGAAAACAAATTAAGTCTATGGTAAACACTGTTGCAGTTACTGGCGTTTTGTTTCATAGTTTGATTTTTTGCTGTTTTTGCCATAACATCGAATAGAGCAATAAGCCATTACATAAATATTTAAATATATGTCCAATTTTGGTTATGTATTGCTTAATGCGAGCGAGAGTTGACACTTGTTAGTGTAAAAAACTGAGCAGTGGTGAATAAAATGGTCCGATATTTCATCTCTATATGTTGAGTGCTCTATGTATTTTACATTTTGTATTTGCATTTTAAGTAGATGTTTTTCAAATAAATCACATCTCTGGTACAAAGTATGAGTGACAAACGACCGACGAGGAAAATCCACACAGCGAAAATGAGTAGCAAAGCCAAGGAAAACCAAGGCCGTCTTATGAAAACCAAATACTAGAGTATTATCTGATGAAAATGTCAAAAGTTATAACGACAATGTGCGAAGACAACGATGCGATTTGTAGAGGCAAGGAGGAGGGAGAAGAATTACGTATAGACTGTAACGGTTAGCACTCCGTCCTCTCTATCTACCCATTAGCGATACAGCGTGAATGTTTGTATTATCCCTGTAACGCAAAGTCGCCGTTTTCATGTCTGTTTCTTCGCTAACTTCTTCTAAACCACGCAACAGATTTTGATACGGTTTTCACTGTCACTTAGAGACTTTTTTCCGAAGGATTTTATATGTATAATACATGCATATCATAGTAAGGAAAAAGGCGAGATGTCATCAAAACATATTTTTGGGGCTTTACATTGCTAATGCTAGATGAACCTTACAAGATAGATTTAAATAATGTACTATGGAATTGTATATCTTAAAAAGGTCTACAGAAGAGTTCGCGATGGTATATATGTATGTCTTCTTCTAAGGATAACCCGCAGTAACAATTTTTATCTTTTACATATTACTAAAAAATAAGGGGTTATTTACGAAGCTATTTTAAACAATAAGTATTAATCTTTATCCAATTAAGTTACATACGTTGTGCATTTAATGTAGATCAAAATTGCCATTTGCAGCATATCATTAAAATGAATATTTTAGAAGATATCACAAATTTAAAATTATTAATCGCTCGCAACGAAACGGAATCTGTTTGTGTTGTCTAATGAAAAAGAGCTCTAAACATAAATAAAGACATTCTATAATTATACGACGTACGTCACACACACTGTACAACTGTGCGAAGCCGGGGCGGGTCGCGAGTGTATTATTAATAATAGTAAAAAAATTATCAGATAATACAGTGATTCTTATATAGGAGGAGGAGGAGGAAATGGTGAGGTTCGATGAATGAAAATGAAAGTACCTACTTACAACATGAAATAATATTATAATTATAGTAAAGGAACTATACTCACCATACATTCCCACGCATATACCATGACTGTAGCCAGAAACATTGCCAATATTCGTGATTCGAGCCATCTGTTTGATTAGTAATATGATATATTACACATATTTTTTTCAACACCCTTGTTTACGTGTTTGGTTAAAAAAATTTACATAAAAAGTGAAGCCTATTTACGGCACTACGCGCCAAACAGCTAATCACTATTATTTTGAGTTGATATCTATTTTTGACTGTCAAAAAATAAGTCAGTCGAGAAATTAAATACACGACTAATATACTAATGTAATGAGACACGAATTAAAAAAACTATAGTTACCTAGATTACATCAACATTATATATTCTCTGTTCTAAAAAGAGTTTTGTGTCCTCGTTTTACTTATTCCAATCATTGTGGCTTATTGCTAGACTTAGATTCTGAACTATTTATTTTTTATTTTTATCGACGGTGGTTAGTGCCAAAACTATGGTCATTAAATAGGTAAAGCCTACTTAATATTATAAATGTGAAAGTTTGCGAGGATGGATGTATGAATATTTGTTACTCTTTCACGCAAAAACTACTGAACGGATTTTGATAAAACTTTACAATAACATAGCTTATACATAAAATAACACATAGGCTTTAATTTATAAAGATATTATGTGTTTATTACCTTCCCGCGAACGAAGTCGCGGGCAAAAGCTAGTATACTAATAATAATAATGTTAACAATACTTTACACAATTACACCAATTGTGTAACTCCAAACTAAACATCAGGCTTGTGCTGCGGGTACCATACAACGAACTCGAGAGCTTCCAGTAATATATACCCAGACTCCCGAGTCAATATAGAAAATTTCGTTTTCTAAATTAACTTAACTAGTAATCAAATCTGGGGCTTCTGCCTTCATCAAGACACTGCTCCAAAAAACCTAGACCTATATCGTTCGTGATGTGTTCGTGATTGACTTTGCATTCGTGATTTGATTGCAATCATACCAACCATTTGATTGTCTATGTCGTATAATTAGTAAAAGGTGAAATTCAAATAGTTACAAAATAAACTCACACATACACATTATTTTTCAAAATATAAACAATATAATTAATTACAAATGCGGCAGAATTATAATAAAATTTTTAAAACATATCGAAATCGTAAAAGAACATACGATCTTGAAATTATCATATAATCTTTCGATCTTTCATTTCAATCAAAAATATATGATTATATCTGTGTACAACCATTGATTGATTAGATCACTTGACCAAATCTTTTTTCATTTCAATATTTCGCATCTTTGAAAATGAACGGTTGACACAGACCTACTTCAAAAGCTTTGGTTGGAATTTCTCTGGATTTTTACTTTCGTCATACGATTTTTAAAAATGTCATAAAGATAATAGATAATGAAATAAATAGTACTTACATTCCTCATTTGTCTCCTCCTAGGTACTTAGGTAGGTAGTACATACGCGACGTTAAAAATTATCACAATATTATACAAGTTTTGTTGTGCATGCAACTCCTCAAATGTTCTCATCGACATTTTTAATAAGGGAGGGGGGGGGGGGGCTGGTCAGAGGAACGCTTTTATAATTTCCACGACATTATCGTGGAAATTGACGTCACTTTGAGTTTCAGAGAGTATACTAAAGGGTGTCAGAGAGGACGCTGTGTATTTAACACGGCTACGTCTTTTATATTTATGACATCCTAGCTGTTACCCGTCACTTCGTCCGCGCGTAATATTTAAAAAAAATCCTATGTAGGAATTCAGGTTAAAAACTATCTGTGTACGGAATTTCATTCAAATCCGTTCAGTTGTTTTTGCGTTTTTTCTTTTATATTCTATGTATGTATTATATATTGTACATTATATATTTTACATTTTATATTATACATTATATATTTTACAATATGTACTATATATTATACATACATACACATATATCTTCACGCTGTATCCCTAACAGGGTAGTCAGAGTGGACGGAACGCCAAGCGTCGCGGTCCTAACATGCTTCTTTCGCTTCCTCAAATCTCATCATTATGTATTATATTTCTTAATTCTTATACCATACTGGCACCATATACTGTTAAAAGTAAAATACTTGTAGTTCTAGTGTTAGCTATTGCCAATATTCGCATTATTGTATTTCTACTTAATTCAATAAATGTAACGACGTCGTATTTGAAAATATCAAAAATTAAAACGTATTACAAAATCCATACACCACATGGTTTGCGAGCTCAGACTGTCGACTCACACATTGAATTTTGTGAAGGTACACACACTGCACACACACTCAACATTGCCGTGACGATTTAATTGGTGTAACGTTTTTCGTGGACGTCCACGGCAAAACGTTACCGTGCATAGAAATGTAAAAGCGTTTCCATACAACTGCATACATTTTGCTTCCCCATTGTACCGTGGATGGAACAAACGTGGCGATAGAAACGTTCAATAGAAAATTATAAAAACGGCCAGTCACTACATATTAGCTATAAATGTACACTATCAGGTGTCAACTAATACTTTATCTGTGGGTGTCACTGTCACTTGTCACGAGTCAAAACAGCTGATTTGTGTCGTACTATTTCAGATTTTGATCATATTTGGATTTTGTGTAATTTAAAATTATAGAGAAAATGCAGTTTGCCATAATGTATTTATGATTACGAATATATAACTTTTATTTTAAATTTATATTATAATATGGCATCCAAACTGCCTAAAGCCACCTTAAATTTAAAACAAGTACGCTTGTAGTTTATAACAAATCACATAATAAAGCTGCTTACTTATCTTTAAAATGATTTTTGTTAAAATCTTTTAGTTTCTCCTACGACGAGAAGTCCTGAATCTTTACCGTGATATACACAGAACTTTACGAAAAGTATCTGATAAGAAGACACGAAGCGAATTACGGGATTGGGCGCGTACAGATTTCAGAAACAATATGCACCATACTGACGAAACCATTATAAAAAGTATGTTACATCATGGTAAAAAATCATTAAAAGACCTGCAGCATTCACTTGCGTTAAGTAAATAGTTCTTAAAATGTAGTTTTGAACCAAAACACATAGGTAGTTTCAAGATTGATATTATACAATAGTGAAGATGAATCAGATACAATACAGAGGCACTACTTGCTCGCCAAGAAATATACCAGCATTGAAAGAGATAGTATGATGAAATAGACTGAAGCGAGAGCAAGATTATTCATTGTTATTCATTGTAACCGATCAACACCATATTGTCCTTTATATTCCATGTATAAGGTCCATGTGCAAGATATTTGTAGTTATCGTTTTTGAAGTGAAGCTTCTATAAGCATCATTGCATGCTTGGTTGGTTATCCATCATCCGATAGCAAATAGAAAAGGTGACCGTCCATTTCCTATTCCATTAGCATGCGACTACAATACTGTTTCAAACACACAGCTCTGTGTTATAAAAGTGCATAGAAGCTTCACTTCTGGCGCATGTGAGCATCTCCTGATGCCACCTTTATTGACAATATGAATGGGCACTCAATTTATTAAAAGTATATTTTTTATTTCATAGTGTAGTCTTGTGTTTCAAACAATTTAAAACAGTGAGACAAAGTTTAAAAAAAATTTATTATAAAATTCAAATTTAACAATAATTTCACTAACTATCCTAATTTTATAGTTGATTAATGCAAATAGTATAATAATAACAGCTGTGAGTTGCAAATAATTTTTAGAAATAAGAGACCTATATACCTATGACATTATTAGTAAAATGTTTTTTACTTTGAAATGCAGTTTTATTTAGATTGAACCTACATATTTCAATAGGTATGGCATGCTATTGAATTATTTTACATCTGACATCAAATTGTGACAAGTTTTTGAAGTTATCCTTTTGGAGTATTAGGTGAAAAAGACTGTGTAATTTCAATAGGTAATGAAATTTAAGTGTATAAGAGATGTAACACAATGAAATTAGCAATAGAAATGAAGTTACATGTGGCAAAGTAATACACAAGTTAGTTTTTTTCACAGATCTACTAGTAATAGATATTGCGTTGATATGGCTACTAGTCTTTTTCGCTTTGATGTCCTATGATTGTCTAACCGGCCTTTGCAGCCTAAATACTGCATTCTACCATCACTCCCCAAAGAGTCTCTATCTCAGAAATATTTGCAATGAAATATTATCTTTTCACTTGTAAAGTTCAAAAATAATTAAAAGCTTTAAAAGAACTAATGAACAAAGATTTGTTTTGTGTCATTGGTTTGTCAATTGCAACTTCATAACAGTCTTAAATCATTGAGCACACCAATAGAGGTGAAATAAGTTTAATCCCATCCCTTTCTATTATAGGCTTACACCATGTATATCTTTCAGTCTAACAATTCGTGACATATGAAAGGCATTATCTATTAGTGGTAAATCTGTAGTTTTTTTACATGTGTGGCCGTTGATGATGTGACCAACTTTAATCTTTATTAATACACAACTGGCTGAAATTGAAAAAAACCAAATAAACTCATATCATTTTATTTATTCCAAACGGCCAGTTTAAATAATTTTTGACACTAAAAAAGTATAACTTCTGAGTTAAAAAGGTATACTTCTTCTTTGCATACATTAAGCATCATATTAGTCATAGACTTTATAAGTGTGACATAAGTACACACACACTGTTAATTTTAATCATACTTAAGTACTGTACATCACTGTTCACTGGCTGACTTATAATAGAACATACTTACTCTATATCCCTAATGGGATAGTCAGAGAGGATGGAGCATCAAGTGTCTTTACATACTTTTTTTGCCTCCTGAAATCTCATCATTCGCCATTACACACTTTCGCCTAGGTATGCGAGTTATAATAATATACTTATAATAATAAATGTTCATTCTCACTCGTAATAAATAGGTACTATGGGTAACACACAATAAATTCGGTGAGTACACAGTAACACTCGGACTCCGGGACAATTTAGAAATTAGTGTCTAACCAAAACTAGTTTTTACACCCGAAACCACAATGATTATCAGTTTTTGACTCAGTCTAGATCAAAAACTGAGCCAAAACTTCTTTTAATTAATTCATTTATTTATTATTTTTGTTTATTTTAAGTTTTGCACCGAAACATTCCAAAATCGAAACTTTGGTCAGGCACTAATTGAAATAGATAAAGGGTATGCTCATCAGGCAGACATGTCATACATTTTTAAGTTTGATTTCACTCAACTTATTTCCCTGCTAATAACAAATAATGATTCTATTCTTCATTAATCGCTTTATAGAATAAATAAACCAAAATAGGACAAGTGACACCTGTGCCTACAACTACAGTGAGAACTGTAAAGAATGTAACAAAATCCCCATTCTTTTTCAAAAACTTGGCTAAAATTTGAATCAAGTTTCTTGCTATGTGGTGGCCATCAGTTCCGTAACAAGGCAATATGTTTAAAAACGCTATGCCCATTGAAAATATAAAAATGTATCTAAGTAGCTTCTCAAACTGTGATGGAGAAAAAAAAGAAAAAACCCCAATCCTGGGAAAATATTGATCAATAAAAACTGTTTTATGTAAATCATATGGCAACCCTAAATATACAACAGGATTGTTGTCTTTTCTTTCAATTACCAATAAGTATGTGTGATTATTTAAAGATGGCTTTAAGCAATGCATTCCTCTTGTACAAACATAACCACCTGCTTCTGTGCATTTTACAAAGTTCTTTATCACCATTTCTTTTGGTTTAAGACAAGAGTACTGTCCAGGTAATACGGAATCAACTGCTACTTTGGGTTCGATGTACTCAAAACAAAAACCATAGACATCATCTTTTCTACAGCATTCTACAACATCATTTTCTTTTACCGTTTCCATCATAATTTCATCATTCTGAGCAACAAATTCTGCAGTTGTACATATTCCATAACGCTCATATGCCATGTGCAGACAATATGACCAATCATATGAATTTCTGACATCGCAGGCATTGATTGATGTGATAACATCACCTGCTTGCAAACCTCTCAGTCCTTTTAATGGAGAGCCATTGGTAAATCCTACGACTTTTACACCTATATCTGTTTCGTAAGCTATATTGAATAAAATTGGAGCAGAAAAAAATAAAAGTAAAGCCACAAATGCAGTTGCAATGTTGTGCCACACTCCTGCGCAGTAAATCCTCAGTCTTTTAGTTTCTGGTAGGGAAACAATGTGTTCTGTATTAAGATTTACAAATGCCATTGGAATAATAGTGAAAACATAAAAACCTACAGATATTAATTGAACATCTTCTTGCGCCGCCGCCATAGCATGGCCTAATTCATGTAAGACACTGCTGAGTCCAATAGCTATGAAGTATACCCAGAAATCAGAAGTAGGTATATTAACACCTGGCAATATTGCCTTCACTTCAGGAACACTGTCTAACTGTATAGTTTCATAGAAATGTTCAAATATGAATGTAAGTAGTGTCCATAATGAAAATGGAAGGAATATCCAAATCGACACTACATAACCTAATGTAAACCACCTCCGTAGTATCCTATTCAAGTTTTTACTCCATCTATAAATAAATCTGTTGAACGCTGATGATGTCCATGTAAAATTGAGAATTCCAATTTTCAATCCCGTTCCTTCCAAGAAGGCGTAATAAGGATAGTGCATACAACTCTGGAACAAGACGTCCAAACATAATCACAAAGAAATAGGTAAATAATAAACACATAAAATAAAATAAATTACCTTGAAAAATGAATCAAAGAACCAAATAATTACATAGAAAGCCAGCATTATTATGCAGAGAATAGAGAAAGACATTATTATTTATTCTTTTCACAGACCTTATCAGTTAAAAAAAACACCAAATCACACATTAATACAAAATAAAAAAATGCCGCTCAGCTAACAGTCAGCTGTAAATTTGCTGTAAACACACTTCACAGATTATGTGCTATGTAGTAGTGGTATAGGTGGTACATGGTAGTAGTCACCAGTGTTGCCAACTGTTACCTTTAACCAATGACTAAGGAAAAGAAAGGACATGAAACAAGTACGTACAAAATAAACGTGTTGCTGCTGCCTATACTTCGACTGTCGCAAGCAATGGCTGCCGATGGCTTTAGAAAAAGGGAGGACTTTTTCGATTGTATCTAATAGATTTATACAAAAGTACCGAAATATTGTTCAAACTGAAAATAGCAGTCAGCGTAGTTCGATGCTGTCGGCATATACCTAATTAGAAACTACGCAAGGCGATTTTAAGGTGGTATTAGTAACAATAGCAACAAGCGCCTTCAAGGATAGAAACGGGTTTAATCATTTTTGTAGGGAACCTTGAATGAACCCTACATATAAACAAATTACTTAGGTATCTTTTTTTGTAATACTTAATAGTACGTCCATAATTATTACAGAAATAAAATAGTTTTTTAAAAGAAACCCGTATTTTTATGAAACGCTTGGATAAATTTTGAAGATCAATGAACGTAGGTCAAAGTAGTTGAAGAACAGCACACAGTCCTTTTAATGCTTTTCTTTTCTTTACATGAAGAACGTTACTTCTTCTAGAGGTGATGGTGAATTAAATTGTGCTATGAGAAACATACATACAGACCGACTAAATCTATAGCTAAAGCGTACTGTAGCACTTTTATAAACTAAATACTAGAATAATTAATTTGACTAAAAATTAATGGCTTTGTCACACAACAATTGAGAATAACATTTCAATTAGGAATAGAACACTTTGGACTTCTATCAGTCAAAGAATTCTCAAATTCAGTTAAGTACTTCCAGACGTACGACGTACAAACAATCAAATTTTTAAATCTTTACATTATGAAGAAATAAGTAATATTATACAGTTTATAATATTATCTAGCGTTGAAAATCCACAACGGACCGGCCTATTGAATAAATCTTTTAAAAGTTAAAATAGTAAATTGCTAGGCACTAGAAGGGTGACCACTGTCAGAATTAAGTTTTCATTTGAGGTAGAAAAACTTTTAAACAATTTCAAAAAAAACTTAATTTTTGTGGGGACTATCAGTTCATGTACTGGCTAATATAATGCCAATAGTAAAACCGATTTTAGTTAAGATATTTAATAAATGTGTTGACAGGGTCCGTATCCCGAATTGATGAAGCACAGCAAGCACAGTAAAATTATACCAATATTTAAATCGGGTTGGAAGTCAGATCCTACAAACTACCGCCAGATGTCGATATTGCCAGCGTTGAGTAAAATATTCGAAAAAAATAATGCTCAACCAAATGCTGGCACATTTTAACATTTGCAGGATATTTCATGGTCAACAGTATGGTTTCACGAGAGGGCGGTCAACTACACATGCGGGAGCAAACTCGGTAAAAAATGTACTAGAGGCTTGAGAGTGATCACGGGATGCCATTCGCGTGTTTTGTGATCTTTCCAAAGCTTTTGATTGTGTTTGGCACAAAACTTTAATTTACAAGCTGAAATATTATGGAATACGCGATAAAGCTCTCGATCTCGTGACTTCATACCTAGCTGACCGAGAACAAAAAGTGAGTGTAAATAGGGTTACATCTGTCGGTACTAAATTAAAGATGGGCGTTCCCCAAAAATCAATTTAGGACTTTTCCTGTTTTTGGTTTACATTAATGATCACCCATTTATGCTTAAAGACCTATGTGATGTAATATTATTTTCTGATGACACATCACTATTGTTTAAAGTAAACAGAAAAGACATAGATATTAGCGCACATAATAGAACCTTGGCAGATGTCTCGAGGTGGTTCGCTGCTAATAATTTACTACTGAATGCACAAAAAACCAATTGTGTCAAGTTTTCCCTATCCAATGTACCCAGAATCCATAATAAATTAGAACTGGGTGGGAAACAATTGTAATTAGCGAAATCAACTGCTTTTCTAGGTTTTCCATTTCCATTTCCAGTGTTAGTGGTAACACTGGCTATTTGATCTTCATAAGTCAGCCGTTGTCTTCCTTGACTTTTTTACAATTCACTTTCACTTTGTATATTTTCTTCGTCAATCTTTCATCACTCATTCTTTCTAGGTGCCCGAACCATCTAAGCATTCCTTTCTTCATTTTTAAAATAACATTGTCGTGAGACCCTATCATTCTGCGTATCTCTTTATTGCTTATCCTGTCCGCAAGGGTGACACCGCAAATCTTTCTAAGAGATCGCATTTCTACTGCATTTATCATACTTTCACTCGATTTCGGGCATTCGCCAAGCCTCACTACCGTACAATAAAGTTGGCAGCAACACCGCATTGTGGATGGCCATTTCGGCAGTGTTAGATACATTCACAGTATCTACTAATGCGGACAGAGCACCATTCACTTTATTGCCAGCTGCTACCCGTCTCTCCACATCCAGCTCACATCTTCCATCCCTTAAAAACACACTCCCCATATAGACAATTTCGTTCACTTGTTCTAGACGTTTTCCATTTATCCAAACCTCACATTTCGTTTGTAGCGCTTCCCTTTCAGACACCAGAACCTTAGTTTGGTTCACATTCACATTCAATCCTTTCACTTCACATTCTTCTTTCATGCACGTGACTAGTGTACAATAGGCAGTTTACCACTGTGTCAACACATATCATACCACTCATACTATAGTTAATTCTCTGGAGGCAACTGTCCAATACAGCACAAACAGCCAGGCAGACATCACGTAGCCCTGTCTGACGCCTGAACAGACTTCAAACCAGGGCGACGTATCACCTTCTATCCTTACACAAGCTCTGTGGTCGCTATATATTGACCTCATAGCCTGCAGTAAAGAGCCCCCCACGCCATACTCAGGCAGAAGCCTCCACAATTTCTTTCGCACTACTCTATCGAATATTGTTTCGAGATCCACGAAAGCACAGAAAACTTTCTGACCTATATCCAGGAACTTCCTCACGATAAAGCGAAGCGAAAAAATTTGATCCATATAGCCCTCACCGTTCCTAAAACCACCTTGCGCCTCCCACAAATATCTTTCAGAAACACTTCATACGTTCAGTCAATACCTTGGTATAGATTTTACTTGCTAAGCTAACCAAGTTAAGCTAAGCAAGAAATTACTCAATTAACGGAAAGCAATTAAAACTTGTTATTAAACGCACACTGATTGGAAAAGCATACTACAAAGTTTGCGATTTCATTGAAGAAAAAACAATAGCCTGGAAATAATCTTCTCTGCACACGCATTTACTGGCTTTATAAATATTGTATTATAAATAACTATTGTAGAATGATGTTGAAAAAATGATACCTGACTGAGTTTCGGTACTCTGTGGATTTGACGTTCAAAAATACCTTGCAATTGGGTTTACTTCATTATATTAATTTGCCTTTGACTTTGACTTTTGGTCTAATGTACCTTTTTTTTTTTTTTTTTTTTTTTTGCGTCAGGAAATGCTTTATGCATCCCGTCCTGCCGTAGGGGGGTGGCAGGGGGGTATGTGGGACTCCTCGACATTAGGGTGCTAGGCCGAGTCTACCCACTAAAACCTGACGGTGTTCCTCGAGAGCCTTGATGCCGGGGCAACGGGAGCGCGTTGGCATTCTTCCGCGACCCCGGCGGATATGCCCAGCCTGAGCCGAGCCCTCCTCCGTTTGCGGGCAGTTTGACCTGCCCGCTCTCCTGGGAGGCGCGCGGGAACACCGCGCGCACCATCCCGAGGCCATTGGTGAGGCGCCTTCCCCCGAAGGACACCCCAGGCCTCCGAAGTGGCGGCTTCCGCACCCCGCCTACACCACGGCAGGGGCGTCAGCACGCCCACCTGATTTTTACGTGTTTACTCACGGGTTTTAACAAGTTTTCCTTCTTCCCACCTCTGATTTTAACGTGTTGTCTCACGGGTTTCATTTCGAGTTTTCCTTCTCTCCACCTTTGATTTTAACGTGTTTTCTCACGGGTTTCATTTCGAGTTTTCCTTCTCTCCACCTCTGATTTTTACGTGTTTCCTCACGGGTTTTTAAAAGTTTTCCTTCTTTCCACCTCTTGACCCGCGTCCTCCGCGAAGGACGCCGGAACCAACACTTAGCCAACAATACCCCTCTCAAAGGAGAGGGGCAAGTGGAAAGACGACCCACACGGCAGACCCCCGCCCTCACGCAGAGGACGGGGAACACAAACTTATCCCCCCCGGGTCCAGGCCGGGTCCTTTCGGCTCCACCTCCTACTCGGTAACTGATTTTAACGTGTTTACTCACGGGTTTTAATAAGTTTTCCATCTTACCACCTCGGGGCCGAAGGCCCCACACGCCGTACCCCCACCCTCATTATGAGGACGGGGAACACGACCCCCTCCCCCCCGGTCCGGGCCGGGTCCTTTCGGCTCCACTACCTACTCGGTCCCAACCCGGTACTGAGGGCATCGCCGAAGCGACACCCTCAGGAGTGTTTATCGACTCTCCAGTCTAGATCCGCAGTGTTCAGTGGAAACAGGGTCACCTCGAGAAGGATGTAGACATGAAGTCTACGCACTGCGGTCTTGGGATGGCAGGCTAAGGCTCCACTTAATGGGAGCTATAAGCGCCTGTTAGTCCACCCCCTGTGGCGGGTTACCCACACCACTCGGCCCCGGTCTAATGTACCTACAGTAACATATTTTTACTGGGTTTGAAAAATAGAACTGTTTGTTACTATTACTGTTTGTAAAGTAATAATTATATTAAGTGCATAAAATTTTTAATAACATATTCACAAAATAAATAAATCTCTAACTAAAAAGCACAATTTTTATTAAATAATTTCTGAATGAATATTTGAATACCGAGATTTGAATTTAGGCAGTCATTGTACTCATCATGTTTTTTGTACGTCAAGAAAAGAACTTCTTTCTGTGAAATTATTTATTGTTTCCGCAGGATCCATCCTACTAGAGCAAATTAAAACGGTTATTTGTTCTATAGGAATAGAGTTTCCGACACCTTCGTTTCTTTGTCTCTTAAAGTATTTTAAAGGATTCTTTAAATTGTACCGCATCTGGGGTATTAATAAAAACACTACAAGCTCTTTTGGTCCCAAAAAACTCAGCGTGGTCTTGATTCTTAACATCATTCAGAAGCAGATATTAAGATACTCCACATTTCGTCCGAAGAGATTAGTATTTATTTGATACTTGTAGTTACGCATAGATGCCCCCACTCTGCACTGTATTTGAGGGTATATGCAATTTTTTTTTTATAACGTTGTGTTTGTTCATTACGAGTATTACATTTGTTCTCTTTCGCAGTTCAGTGCTCGACCACTCCACTTGTGTTCTCACACTGTTATTAATTTGTGAAAGTAGTAAAATATTTTTTACAAATTTGAAAGACGACCTTGGGCGCCTTTCTAAAAAATTGGAGAAGAAAATACGTTTTCGTGACGAAGCGACTTCAAGCGAAACAGATGTGTACAAGTTGCCCTTTACTTCTAAAATGTAATGCAACTTTATTATTATATAAAATAAAATTTATGTACTTACATGGATTAAAATGCAAACGAAATAGTCATTGGGACCATTTTACCACATGGACTTTGTTGGCGTGCAGTTCGCTGGGAACTGTGCCCACCCGATATTTTTAGATAATCTTTATTATCTGAAATGTACTTATATTTGACTTCGGTCAAATTAGGCATAAGTATAAGTAGCAGTGTTTACTGTATAATGAGAACAGTATACAGAGCAGTGTTTACTGCATAATAAGAACCGATACGTTGCCAAAATGTGTTCTTTGTGTAAAATACCAGAAATTCCAAGATGTCTAACCGGTAATTTTTGCATTCTTCATTGCCACTGGGTCCAAGGTCAGACGGACAAGATGCGTCGTCTGACCAAAAACTATCGTCGTCAGCAGAAAACAATTACTGCTGATGAATACGCACAAACGTCCTTGCAAGGGCTTGAGGATACTGTACTTACTGATTAGAACTATGATCAAAATAACGAGACCCCTATAGATTAAGCGATATCTGTAAACAAGATTAGTAAACCTAGCGCCGGAACGCCAGATCCTGTGGATTCCATTGAATTAGATGATCACATCCCAGAAATTCTAGGCGATGGTTCTTCTTCACTAGTCAAGCAGGACCCACAAACTAGGGAAGAAATAGCTTCCAGCTTGCACATCGACACCGAAGGTTGACTAACGATAACCGTAAAAAATTAATTAATAAATACCCCATACCTGCCAATTTTAGTATGCTGGTCGCCTATCCGATTTTTATAAACAATGGTCTCTTAATGTACAATATCGTACGATTTTTTAATGGAATAAGGCCGTCATAAAATTGATTTTTTATGCCTGTTTTCCAAAAGTGACACCAAACTGCGCTCAACTTAGTCACGCCAAACTGTTACATATATGTGTGTAACTACTCTCGACATAAAAGATTTTTTAAAGAAATTTCATCCGAGCTGCAGAAAACTTCTACACTTCCGTTTCGAGTAAATACTTTAGGAATTTAATTTAACATTTTGCCATTCGGGTTGTATTCATCGCCCTCTATATTTACTAAAATTGTGAAATCTACAATATTACAAGGTTGTTACGCTAGCCAGGCTCTATATCTGGATGATAAGCTATTATTAATGGTCAAAATAGGGGACGTTGCAAGACAAATAATGTTAATTTTGCGAATAAATTGTTAACTTCCCTTGAGCTCATTATAATCGACGTCATTATAATTGTTTTCAGAAACGATAATTATTATTGAATCAAATAATTTCCTATTTACCTTGCCTTGTCGGAATTAGAAAAGTTTCTTCAAATTAAACCCTGTATGCGCAGGTGATAGGTTTGCTGCTGTCCGCAGCTGATAGGTTTGCTGCTGCCTACATTCGCAGCTATAGACCACAACATCAAAGAAATGGAACGATGTAAATCTCTCAATATGAGAGAATCTAAGGATCGTTTCGTAAATGTTCCCGAATTGTTGCTTCCTATTATTCGATGGTGGCTTAACAGGATTGATGATGCTACTCATCACATAAGAAACGATAAGTACGATTTGGATAATTTATATTCAGACTCCTCAATTACGGGGTGGAGCGTGACTTATAAGAGGGAGACAGCCAGTGATCAATGATCGAATAATTAAGGACAAGTCCATACAAATTATCTCGGAACTGTTAGGAGTATTCATAGCCTTAAAAGTTTTTGCGATGAAATGACGCGATTGCCAAATTCTATGATTAGATATATGTAAATAGAATGTCAGGAATTCGATTCCCCGATCTCAAACAAATATCGAAATCTTAGCAGTGGTACGAGTCGTAGACTCTATAATATTTGCCTTTTATGTAAGGTCTAAGAACAATACAATAGCAGACGCTGAGGCGCGCAAGAATCACTCTGACATAGAATGGGAGTTAGCTGATCACGTATTCCAATCTATTGTTCAAAGGTTTAGACAACCTAATATAGACCAGTAGTGCGATTCTCTAACGCAAATTAGTCAAATTCACTTCTGAATCCGAGATGAGATTGTCAACGTGATTTGATATTCTCTAAAGTCGACAGAGATACTAGCGCCGCCTCGATGAGTAGCGGCGGCGAAATGTACTATCGTAAATGAATTTTATGAAGTTTCGCTAAATATAACAATCCAATATAAATAAACGAGTTTTATTAAACGTAATTATCTCAGAAGAAGTTAAAATACTCTAAGACGAAATATCGACTGAGTTGTTTACTCTTAAAGCAATCCCCGACAAACCCGCATCTAAGAGCACTTCACTGCGCTCCTAGAATGTTTAGTTTAGAGAATTCCATTTGAAGGTCAAGTGAGTGCGAATGCGAAGTGGGGTGAATTGTCGAGCGAGTCTCGCTTTGGGTGATTCGAGTTTTTACAGAATTGCATTTGATTGAATTGATTCGTCCTTTTTATGACCCTTCTTATATCAGATATAAGTCTTGGACAGATAAAGTCTGTGTGCCTAAAAAAAAAAAATTTTGTTATAATAATATCTCATTGCAGTTCATTAGATCACCAGTTACACATATCTAAAACGCGAAATTTAATGCGATTATAATGCAACGCGAAAGTTTCAAAGTTTACAGCAGGTATGCACTTTGGTTACTCTGGTTACAGGAGCCATGGTTATCAAGATGAAGTTTTCCACCATCTTCCTTCAACATTAAATTAGAAAATTCGGTTGCAGTACGACATTTACACGAAACAAAAAAAACACCTCAATTTGTCTAATGCTGTTTTAGCCCTGATTATATATTTTCTTATCTAATTATATAACAACGGTTCACGATATAAAGTACCTGAAACTCGTGCTGATCGGCACCCCCTCATTTTATTGCTTGGCCTTTATATTGAAAGACGATCGTACACAAACATTTTTTAAAGGCGTGTATGGATTACGTCCATCACTTCCCAAGTATAATGGTATATGGAACACAAATACTGTCTGTACTACTGTAAATAAATCATCTGGATACTTTGTACCCCATCAACCCGGTATTCCGCCTTTTGTTCACTGTTATTGATTTCAACTATAATGACCAAATGTACTCGCGTTACTGTTCTTTTCTCTGTTTAAAAAGAAATTAAGTATTCGTGATTTTCATAACGTAAAAGGTTGCTTTTATTTGACAACTGCTAATCTATACTCTCAAAGTCTACAAATATCAAATAAATACTAATCTCGAGGATGAAATGTGAAGTATAATAAATTGACGATTAAACGAACTTACCTTAAATGAAGTTCTATCGTAATTATACGAAACATTTCGTCCGAAGAGATTAGCATTTATTTGATACTTGTAGTAACGCATAATCAATGTTCGACAACGGAAAATCTATTAGTTTAGTAGGCTTGGCACTGTCACATTTAATTATATGGGTATTTGTATCGTATTTATAAAGTTATTTTTGTACTTAAGTTTCGATCCGTAAGGGATAGTTATTTTATACTTTTCAGTGTTCTTTTTTGAAGTCGGTTTAATTTTTAAAATAAAAACTATTTTTTTGAGGTCGGTGCCAGCCTTAATTTTGGAATAAACGTTGTCACTTGGTAGTCGGTATGCGGTACGAGTACAGTTGATCACGCCACATACCCCGCCTACCGACCAAACCGCGGCGATGAGATGACTTATATTCCAAATATTATGGCTGGCACCGACCTCGAAAAAATAGTTGGCATATTCAACTTAGATTTTTTAAAAGATAAAACTTTTGTTTCTCTCTTTTTAGTTTTGAAGTCGGTTTAATTTTTTTAAATTACTTTTTTATTTCTTCATTTTTTTAATTTCAGTTGTAATTGAAACTAATTTTCATTGAAAACTAAATTTTCATCAAGATTGTTTAGCTAGAACCTTAGCTAGATTAGCTTTAGCTAGAAACAACATGCATAATTACATGTTTTAGAATTACGCTGTTACTGTTAAGCCGACGATACGTTTTCCTAGTGACTGATAAACACTTAACTCTCTATCTCAAAAACTACTCGACCGATTTTGATGAAATTTACATTCATCACTAAGTTGGACTATACCTTGTCCAACTAATAAAGAATTTTTGCAATCCGACTTAAAGTTTGTGAGATATGCGTGGACAAACATATAAACATAAATACACTTTGGAATTTGGTACACATGTTTAGAAGCTGGTATAGACTAACATATTTATACAAAAACTGTGCAATTCTAACAATATTACATGCATACGGGTTTAATTGATAACCTCCTTTTTTTTGGAGTTATTAAAAAATATTTCTCATCTGTGCTTTGAAATTGACGGTCGCATGACAATCTGCAATCTATGATCTGTGCGCATGACGTACGTGTCGCATGTTGTTTGATGGTTGTGTGTGAATATAGAAAATAAAATAATATTGTGACTTTAAAACATTTTAACATGTGAGTGATGAGTTGTACCGAAAATGAAAGTGGCCCTTTTGTCGTATTCTTCTTACCAGCAGTTGTTGGCTGTTTAACTATACTACTGGCTAGGCGCTGGGCCAACTCGCAAGTTAGCAATACGTCTTCGACTGCCGTTTCAAGGCGGCGAAAAATTATAAAAGATCCGCTTGCTAAGCGGACCCTGCCGCCAATTGCGTGTAAAATGTTGTCAGCAGGGTCGAAGAAGGCCTCTGGATTCCCTAAAAAGGTCAAGGATCAAGAATGCTGTCTCTCGCCTCGTAATTAGTCAAAGACGAAGCGTTTTATTTGCAAATAATTTATTTCAGGGCGCCTTTAATGTAACTGAAGATGACGTAAATGGTGGGGGGAAACGTGTGGGTCGCCCCGCGCGCCTGTCTCCAACATCAACTCCTGCGAGTATTGTTTCTGATGTCAAACTTCCCGAGGGACCAATGCCACCTAAACATATACCATTCCCATTTATACCTCAGGATGGGGAATTGTTATTTGAGGCAATGACTTTTATGTTCACTCTGGTTGCCACTGGATTACAGTTTCTCAACCTGTACAGAACAGGGTGGTGGCTACCACATTCACATACTCATCAGGCGATGGTAAAGATATCCTTTCTTAGGTTTTTTTTATGACTTTGTTTGCATAGTACTGCTCAATAATGCCTATGTATCAGCTAAACATACAGCCGCTCAAGAGTGCAAAGTTAGAGCTAGATTAAATTCAGCAGTTTTATATTATAAAAGGAGACATAGTATGTAAATATATTTTATAATATTTATGCATATTTGTGGGTGTCCAAGCAAATAGGGTCCAGTGGTAGGCATTTAGTTTCCAAGATGTATGCAGTTTTGTAGTTGGGCGAAAAAATAATATGTAGAATTAAGTATATTTTTTTTAAATGTATGTGCTTCCTAGTGGAAAAACTAACTTTAGATTTGGGTTAGTGTTGGCTGGTTATAAATTAGTGGTAATTTTGTTTTTTATATTTATAAAAAAAATAAGTAAGATTTTTTGTACTCAGGTCAGTTTTTAAAATGCCACAAACTATCTGTATTTAAAGAAAGGAAAATATCTTTCAATGGCTTTAGTTTACCAAGTTTTAAAAATTTTTTTACTAAAATAACTCATATTAATAAATACCCCCATTTCATATTTCTAGGCCCTTTATAAATATAACTCTTTTTTCTTCTCTTATCTTAATTAAAATAAAATCTTTGTAAATAGTAAAGTTGTTCTAATTTGATAGCTGTTGAAAATCTGTGAATAGGTATGCAACCAAAAAATCTGCAGCTAAAGAAATCAATTTTCAAGGCACCGAGTTATTAATAGCTAACTTATTGTTTGTAATTGTTTACTTTAACTAAGGTTAAATCATTAGAATATAACTAATGTTAACTTTATGTTAATTACCATTACAATATTTATATATAAATATGACATGTCTTTATTGATCATTATATTTATTTATTACTTTTACAACATAAAATTGAGAAAATATGACATTGACGATTGCAAAGAATTCATTTTCTTCATGTATTTGAGTACATTTTAACAATATAATGTGAAAGTTTTCATGATGTATAGACAGCATAATAATTATTTCACGTTATAAAGTTTGATTTTTCGATTTATTGCATATGGTATATATTTGTACAAAGTTATCATGGTATGCATTGTGAGAAATGTAAATCCAATTTATTAGGAGAATGCAGTGCATACACGTATAGTGTAATATAGATCCATTGAATTTGTTAAATGATTCTGAATGGTTATACATACAACCATGATCACTAACAATGGCTAGAAGACACCTAATCCCTATTTTATTGTTATTACAGCATTTTCATTTAATAGACCCACATTTAGTGGCTTTCATAGTGACACTCTTGTTACGGAGGTTACTATTGAGCTTGACATTAACCCTCTTAAGGTCTATTCTTGCACCAAAGTTGATGCCACATGCTACTATTGCTGCCAGGTGAGACATTTATATATTTTCATCAAAATTAATATATTTTTTTGCAAGTCATATTCAGGGTTGCTGTTAAAGCTTAAAAAGCTACTAGTTTGGAAGCCTCTTATCCTTGGAGCCCTTTGTCACCTTGTTTAGAGAGCCCCTATTCTAAGGAGCCTTCTATCTCCTTGTTGGAAGATCCTTATGCTTGTACATTTCACTTATTTATTTAATTATGTGATGCTAATTTTATACAGGTTTGAATGGTCTCTCAATCACTTGCTTCCCTGGGGGATGCTAGTGTTTGATGAATGAATGTTTAAATTGACAACGGAATAACTATTAACATTAATGTTTTTTAAAATAATTATAATTATGACTTATGAAGATCAAATAGCCAGTGTTAGCAGATGTAAATGTTAAAATGTGTAAGGAGAATGATGAGATTTGAGGAAGCGAAAGAAGTATGCAAGGATTGCGGCTCTTGGCGCTTAGTCCTCCCTGACTATCCTGTTAGGTAGAGATACAGCGTGAAGATATGTATGTTTGTATAATTAAGAAATAATATTAATTTATTTTATTAGAAGATAGAAATTAATGGTTGTAATTATTTAACTTTGAAACCATTTTAGCTACCTTCTTTAATTACCTTTTTGTGAAATATTAATATTTAGTGTTTGTGTTATTTATTTATTCTAAGACAATAAAATAATAGTTGTGATTTTTTCACCTTCATCCAATGGGATACTGTTTTTTAATAATTAACATATAAAACAATTGATATTTAAGATAAATTAATGTTCTTGTTAATTTCTCTAATTATTTGTGGTTTTTCTGGAGTTATTCATAACAGTAGGTAAGATTAATTTTATTAAAAAGGGCGAAATCGAGCAACCGAATAACCTGATAGAAAGTGATCACGGCTGCCCATTGACACCCGCAACGTCCGGGGAATCACGAATGCATTACTGCCCTTTAAGGAAAGGAGGTGGAGGGGAGAGATTGGCTACCGGCACTCTCACTCACCTAACGAAACACAACATCAATAGATGCTGTTATTTCGCGCCGATATTCTGTAGGAGGGTGGTATTTCACTGGGCGAGGCAGTCCAATTCATGCTGCAGTGCAGCATGAATTGGACCGCCCAGAGGAGAATAGTTTTGCCTTATTACCACAGTTTTACCAGATTTTAACTAATAACCAAACTATAATGTATGATAATCTTAATTAAAATAAGTTTATCTTGAGCTCTGAATGACAGGAGGTTAGTCCCACTGTATTAAATAACACTCAATAATGATTGTGATAAATGACGATTTTTTATTTCTAGGATGTTTATACTGGGTGTGGTGTTAGGTGCCCTTGCTTGGTGTACATATTTCATTTTTCTCAAATACCCACTCATCAAAACATTCTATTTGTGCTATCCGTAAGTATTATTTTATTAATTTTTCTTATTGTTGTTGCGTTGAGTGTGACTTACTTATATATTTAGTACATAATAATAAAAAAACAATGCACACAGATAAGTTTTTCGTAGTTGTTAAATTTTATTTCTCGTAGTTATGTTGAAGAATGACAACTCTGCATTTGAATGACTAAAATTATTTAGGCATCTAAGGTCGTTATAGTATGTTCATTTATTTGATTTAGACGTTTTCCTATTTGCGTCGATGAGAAGAACGAATTTCAGATAAACGGAAGCGACCCCGACTGGCGCTACAATAATTACTCATCTTCGCCCAAAATATTGCCGTTGTGTGCGTGCCACGGCGCGTGCGTATTAGCGGCGTACACATACAAACCGCGTACGCTAGCTTTCTATGAAGACATCCCACTGTAATGTTTATACTGTACCTGAACGCAGGTATCCGGCCTCGAAGGCGAGATCGACTTATGTGAGACTTTTACCCACTATAGTAGCGGCACGCTATGATTGCCGTTTTGACGTTTGACCGCTCATGAAGTTTCGTATAAATTAATGACTACGTTTGAAGGAGCAAATTTGCTGTTCTTTGTTGTCAATAGCGACTTGTAGTTAGTCATAAAATGTATGGAGTGGATAATTTTAGGACACAAAATTAATTTATTACCTACAATGATTTCTAAATTATATATACATATATTATGGTATGACTTTATAATCTTTTCACGTTTTTACTGCCAAACAACAGCGCTGTTTGATAGAATCCTTAATGGACTGTCAATTATATACCTAAATTTATTATACTATTATTACTACAATTATATTATACATACAAGTTATAAGATTATAATTATTACTGTACTTATTTACCGCACAACTCGCCATTTATGTTTTTCGAAATTCGAAATTTAAAAAAATGAAATCTAATACGATCGTCACATATAGAATCCCTGGCCAGCACAACTACTACCTCCGGCCACTGAGTAAGTAATCACTACGTGCCTCCGGCAAACTCGCGTCAATGCTAAATGCAAAACAAAGCAGTTTGGGCTTGACGTTGCTTCGAAAAGAACAACGTCGTGATTACTTACTCAGTGAAAAGAACAAACTGTGAGTGCACTGCGTTTGTGAAATAATTTTTGACCTAGCTCTGGATTTCGAATATTGATACTGCATTACTGTTGACCCTTACTCATTCATTTGTACTCTGTTTACGCCTTTTGTTGTGGATTTCGTTGATATGGCCGAACGTACGCAGAGAACTGTTTTAGACAGTCAGACACGTGAGCTCGTTACACGACTGCATAACTATTTCGAACGTGAGTCTCTAAATGGAGGACCGATTTTACCTATAACGCGTCAGTGGTTGAACGCGTAGCTGATCCGCTTAATATTGGACAACGAACCGTTAGACAAATAACCAAAGAAAAATATGGCGAGTCTGGCACAGAAGAAAATAAACTTCACACACCAAAAAAGAGAAAAAAATCAAAACCAATCATAGGCGTCGATAGCTTTGATGCCGATGTCATTCGAAGACATGTGTACGGCTACTATTTACGAAAGGAGTATCCAACGAGAAAAGTTCTTTAACGAAGTTTTTGAAGACCGTTGGATTTCGATACAAACAGTGTAACAAACGCAAAATATTGATTGAAAGATTCGGTATTGTGATGGCAAGGTATACTTATTTACGGCAAGTAAAATTGAAAATTGGCAAAATGTGTTTTTGGATGAAACATGGCTTAATGCTAACCTAACCTAACCATACTGTAAGCCGTTCTTGGACCGATGACACTGCAGCATCTACGTCCAAAGTTCCTGATGGAAAAGGATCGCGGCTTATAATTTGTCACGCCGGAACCATCAACGGGTTTGTCGAAGGTTCTCTCATGGCTTTTGCGTCAAAAACCACTGAAGACTGAAGAAATGAATGGAGAAAAGTTTACTGAATGGTTTACCTCAATGTTGTGTAGCCTTCTGAAGCTGACATCGTCGCATGACTTGAAAAAAAGGGCGTAGATGCAAATATAAATATGTTAAAAGCGGATTTAGTACGTCTTTTAAAAAGGAACAAACCAACAAAGATTACGTCATTGACGAAATAGCTATAGAACATGGGCACAGAGTTATACGGTTACCGCCTTATCATTGTGAATACAATGTAATTGAGTTGGTGTGGGCTCAAATGAAGAGATATGCTCCAAGACGCAATACAGAACCCCCATTTACCACAACAAAAATGCTAAAAATATTAGGAGAAGCTTGTGACTAAAGACTGGTAAAAGGTTGTGAATAGAACTGTTAAATGAATAAGGGAAGATTATAAAGATATTAAGATGTGAAAATAGATAAAAAATTTTAGAAAATGAACTTATAATTAATGTAGGTGATGATAGTAGCGACGACAGTGAAAATACCAGTCTAAACGAATATGATTAAATATGGCCTTTTGTGGCACCTTTTTTTCTGTTTCTTTCTGTATGAATTTGTTTCTTGTGTGCAAATAAAGTGTGTATATTCATTTTCATTTCAATATTCAATTCATTCAAATATATTAAGTAAACATTTAGATTTTCGTTTTATTAAAACTTTTTAATCGCCTACTACTTGCAATACTAGTTATCAATCCGAAATTATAGATGCGACTTGCATTTGATTATATTTTTTTCTATAATAAATTGACATTTCGCGTCACTATTGTAATGTGTCAAAACGGCCATCATAACGTACCGCTACTGTGCGCTACTGTAAAAGTCCTGTGGTTGAGGTATTCGGCACGTTTGAGACTCCCTCGCGCCGTACCATAGCATTTCTAGGGGGCCAGTAAAAAAGCTCTTCTGTAGTACTACCAAAGCACGGACGACACGCGCTGTCGTGTCGTCCACCTAGGTCTCGCATAGTTGGATGATTAGAGCCTTTACTCTGATCGGACGCGATTTTGAAGGACAGGCAGGGAATACCATATCCCTATTCTCTGGCTCCTGGGTTACAGGACTACCTCACATCCAAACCTTACCGTCGCGCGTCGGAAAAAGTGGAACATCAGTGATGAATCCCCATAATATGACGAATAAGTCAGGAGTCAGCTGCCTCATTACACGATACAGTGCTGGTTAACTGACCGAGTCTGATCTCTGGAATATCCTGATGCTTCGTTAAAAAGCGAAATACGTGTTAGTGGTTTTAGAATTTTGGGCGGAAGATAGCTGAATATTATGGGAATTCATCACATGAGATGGATTTACGCAAAGTAACATGTGTATGTACAATATAATGAAGTAGAAAATCGGCGATCACTCACTATGCTCGATTATATACTTATGTGAAGCCGAGGTTGATCGCTGTTCGTTAAATTAGTTTTTACTATTTTTAATAGAAGACAGTGATATTGAAAGAAGCAAAATGCAATACAGTGGAATATATTTATTATGACTCTGCCTATATTGACCAACCGCTTAATATGAAGTAATCGCTGTGCTATGTTTGGTTTTCATATAAAATTCTTTATAATAAAGTTCGGATATAATGACTTCGTTTATAGAGACATGTCGCTTATTATGACCTATTCTTAAGAAATTATGACCGGTTATAGTGACCGACATGATTCCTAACACCGCTCGTTTTCGTGATTTCTCTGCTACGATGTTTGGGTTAGATACACACAATTTGTAGTTTTTCTCACTATTAAACTAAATACCTAAGAAAAATAAGAAGTCGTTTATTTTCTAAGACTGTTTTATATGACGCCCGCTTAGTATGACTTGTTTGTCACTTCCATTTCACTTCACTGAATTCCTATTTTATTTTCAGAGCAGTTGTATACTTTCTCCTGTTTGGATTCCAATGTGTTCCGTTTTTGGAGCTCTCCAATTGTGAATCTCCGCCACTACATTGTTGCTCTCACGACCCTCAACAAATCAGAGCTGAAGTGGACGTACTGAGGGAGGACTTTAATTTGAGAGTCAAAAAAATATTATTCAACGCTGTGATTGGAGCATACTACTCTAGTTTTATACCATGTTGTTTTGTACAGGTTAGTTGAAAAAAGTTATTTGAATTTAAAGATTTTCATAGGAATATCGCAGATTAATTAGTTACTAAAGTGAATATGATATACAAAAATATATTTACAAGATATTGCTTTTATTTGATAATGTAGGAGAAACCTTCAAAATGTACACAGCTTCTCAGGTGTGAGACCAGGTTATGTGATAGTTTTACTCACACAAACACCCGCGGAGATCATCCTTGGCGCATGTCGAAGGACTTCTGTACTTGTGGAACGTACTGCAACCTCGCCAATGCTGCGCCGACGTTCTTTTCGTGGTTCAGAGATGCGCCGTAGCACCCTCGGCAGTGTTTGGAGACGCGGGTCACACGCATGCTCTCTTACTCTTGTGGGGTGATACGGGGTTATGGTGAAAACCCACTAAAACTTCTGCTGTAGCCATTCTCGGCGCGCTGCTAACTTAGGAGAGAAACTAACAGGGCAGTCTAACCAAGATCACAAGTTGTTCTGACCGAATGCCCTAACAATAGAAGTCACCTTGTGATTATCTGCCTTTATTAGAACTCTGGAATGCTCCTGGCTATAGTATTAGTAATAGTATTGTTCCATTTCTCGCAATAGTTTTTAAGACAGGATTTCCACAAAATCGGTTGGTGCTAACTTTTGGGATCGCCACAAAAAGGTTCTGAACCGAAAAATATGGTTTTGTCTCCGTGTGATGCCCGCACAACCAGTAGTCTGTTCGACAAGTTCATAATGGTGTTAATTCTTGATAAAGGTCCTAAAAATATGTGCGATAGCTCATTGGATTCGGAATGACGTCTAGAAACAATTATTTTAAGGATAAAAAAAATTGCAAAAGTTATGAAAAAAAAGGTATTTCGTTTTTCGCCTATAATTGAAGAACTCTTAACATCTAAGAAATTCAAAAAAGAAATTACAAACACGTAACTGAGTCGATCCGCATTAAACATTTGTTTACCAATTTTGCTAATTTTTATGGGCATCTTACGCTTGACTAAAAATTGGTAATGTCAAAATTGTTGTCATAAAGAAAGACCAAATGGTTTTTAAGACAGTTGCTCTGTATCTTTTATGGATTCGGATTTCTCCATACTGTCCCAATTAAAAAAAAACACTCTGTATACAGGGTTAATTTAAACATACTAATGACCTCTTAGTATTTTGTTCTTAACATTATCCCCAATAGCTTTTGCTCATATGACTTGAAATTTATAAATTTCTCGTTCATAGAAAAATAAAAATACATAAAATGTTGAAAATGGCACCACTCTACCCGGTCGCTAAATCGGCACACGCACAGAAGGCGCGTGGGGGCGGTGCGGCGCTGAGGTTAGAGATGTAAGTTGAGCAAATAGACGGATGAAACACGACATCTCGTATATCAAATTAAACATTTAATTTTGACTATTTACATGACACAACGTTTACAGAAAGTCATTAATTCAATTATAATAAAATTTATTTATAATTGTAACAAATATTATGTACTTTAAATAGGTTTTCATTGATATAAATAAAATATAGTAATGCCCTAGAATATACGGAACAAACAAAAAACCGCGAATTAAAAGAAATATATTTGCCAAAATTATTTTTCCCGCATATACAACGTTTAAAATTAGTTACCACTTTACCATGTGATTAAAATTACCCTTTAATCGGGTTAAATTAAGCACCGTACAAACTAAAACCACATGTTTGTCACTCACATTATAACAGCAATTCCGATTACTTACACTACACAAACGTATTTTTCTCAATTGTTAGGATATTAGGATAATTTGTTAAAATAAAAAATGTAGTACACATATTCGAATTATCTATTGTTAAAATTTTTGTAACCGATCAATTTTTTTTCCTTAAACGGCAACACTACATGAATGGTATCCTACTAATGTTTCAAGTTTTAGATAATCATTACTAATTATTACAATGTATGTACGTACTTTAAAAATGTATAACTTAGGGAAGGTAACATCCATTTCTTTTTTTTATTTTTAGATGCGTTTTTAGTTTTTACAGGCAGATACTATAATCATACTGTTTTTGTTAAAAGAATTAGTTTTTCTACATGCTTCAACCAACAAAAATTCTTTTCTTCATTTTTAGATAACACTTTCACTAGTATTGCCGTACTGCGTATTTCTTCATTCCATTTCCTATCCATGAGGACACATATGTATTTCTGTGAAATCGCGTTTTTGTAGATGGTCATTTTGACATCTACGGACACATTTACGTCTAAATGACATCGTCATCGATGATGGCGACATTTTTTATTTGGACTACGGTTGAATTCATTATCAACGTTCGTCTAAACTTCTCTACATCCAACTCACATCATCTATAAGCTAGAAAATATTTGTGTTAATTCATTTGTCTATATCAAATATTGCGCACTTTGAATCTTACCAAGAATCGGAACTTTAGTTTTGTTTGCATTCAAATTTTACTTCTTTCGCTTTACTCTCATCTTTCATGATATTGTTAGGATTCGTCCTGCAACTGAGCTACTGCTACCTGTTACTATAAGCACAACATTAGCATATAACTTTTAATGTTTAAAATTTAGTAATGTCCAAAAACCGCACATACAAACAGATACATATTACGTTAGCCTATTGAATTGCCTGAAGATTCAAAAGACCAGACGACTTGTTGCCATGTAGTAGAGTCTTTTATAATGATTATCCACGACATATTAAGGCAGTAGATTGTGTCGTTTCAAATATAATATTCACCATGACTTGATAAAAAGCACTTTGACTGTTTATTCTTAGGATTCTTTTTCATCAGATATTTGAATATATCTATGAATTTGAAACATCCTCTGACTCGTATCCATAACTATGAACGGTTTATTAAGATCATTATTACAAACACCATCAGCCAGACCAATGGGCAGGTGTGGGTGCAGTTTGTAATCTCATATTAAAAAAACACTCATAGAAAAATACCTAATCAGTGTCAAGTCAAGATAGGTTTTAGGAGTTAGAAGAAATAGAGTGAAAATTTTTTTTATTGTTTAAAATTGTTTTTTTATATATTTTCATTGTTTAAATAATTAGTTAAGAAATTATTTTATCTTTAAAAATCATAATTGGCAATTCTCAATAGGTAAGAATAAAAAAATTTTTTTTTTCAAAAATTTGATTGTTCATTAAGTTAACAATTTGTATAATTTAATGCTTAAGTTAACAATTTTCGTATAATATAGTGTATATTATAATAATATAACCACCATTATATTTTTTTTCTAAAACTAAAAAAAATTACAAAAGCAATCATATATTATAACAAAATAGTGAAAAAAAATTTTTATGTGCTGTATAGTCCTTAAAACACATTTTTCTATACGTCATGCCGAATCTAATGAGCTATCGCACATATTTTTAGGATATTTATCAAGAATTAATACCATTTGAACTTGTCGAACAGACTACAGGAAACCATCTCAGAGTCACTGATTTTATTTACAGTGTTTAAAGGAGTTACAGTTATTGACCAGCCTCGAAGCGATTACATTCGAGGTTAACGCCAAAAGAGCTGGCTCGATCCTCAGGATGTAATATGTATGAAATGGTCGGCAGTCGTTCGTGTACTACGAGGTATACGCGGCGTCCCAGCAAGTGGTGTTCGTGTGCGGCGGGCTGCTGGGCCGCTACGCCAGCCAGCTGCTGGCCGCGCCGCTGTGCGACGTGCCGCACCGCGCCGCGCGCCACCTCGGCCGCTGGCGCCTCGCCACCCCCACCACCACCCCCCACCACCCGCGGAATGGTAACGGCTACACTTGGGGGTTTTTTTTTCTTTCTTTCTTGGCATAGCGCACAGTTTAGCGCATTTGCCAATGTTACATATTAATAAGTACAGTCATACGTAAATTAGTTTATTCTTATCGTAAAACTTCTCCAGTAAAGTGATAGTAAGCTTTATTAGAGTTATAAAGGACTTCTTTGAAGAGCGCAAGAACTTCAGCTACACATGTTTATTTAGACCTATTCCATTCTTTTCACTTATACAAAACTAAAACACAATATACTATCACTTTTGTACTTTAAAACTCCCAAAAATGTAAAAAATAAAAAATCTAAACGAAATGTCAACCTCACTTCTCCGTTCCCGCCAAAAAGTCCTACACTTGTGTTCAACTCATTGCGCAGTGGTATCAGACGTGTGCGCCGCCCCAATCTCGTCGTAGTGATCCGCAAGAAGTAGCGAATATCGATACCTGAGTAGAATCGATACTTTCGTTATAGTACTATTTCTACTATTTCTGTACTCGATACGTTTCTTTCGATATTTTACTAAGTATAAATTTTGATAAGATACTCGGTATTTTTTGGATTGCGTCTTATGAAAATGATTTGAGATCTAAAAATCGATCATTTAGGGTTTAAAGATGGTACGATTATAATAAAAAGGCCTACGAAGCCTGTTTACATTATATCAAATGATTTAATTTAAGTAGGCATTGTAGGCTTTTCAACCTGAGTAGTATATACATGTGTTGCAAATGCGTTTCAATTTTTTGAAATATGTTTATACTACATTTTGTTGAGTATTTTTAAATATAAAATATACGATCGACAAAAACAATTACTCAAAAACGATACTCAAAACTGAATCATAATTAAACATTTAGATACAATGTAGAGAAAAGTAATTGACATTAATTGATTGAAAATTAGTTATTGGGTTTGATACTTCAGCAGTGGGAACAGCGGATGAGGGAGATAGCGTTACATAGCTGTGTCGTCACATAGTCGAAATGACTGCACAGCGCTAGGAGCGACAGAGATGGAACTTATCCCAACTCTATCCTCGCTGCTAAAGTTTAAAAGTGAATAACTTGTGTTTTTCATTGAATTTCGAATACGAATCACAGTTTTGTTTGTGATTTACTGATTACTTAACCGTTAAGAAATGGTCAATTCTCGGCCAGATCTTTGAGTCAGTATTTATTTCGGTTTGCTTAGTCTTGTATTACAATACAATTATACAAGTGATGCAGTATGTACATATCATTCAATGAGCTGCTGATGCAATATTTCATAATAATAGTAATAATAATGACCAAATACCACTTGCAATTTAGAGAAGTAGCAGCTTAACATTTGCTATAAGGACGTGTTCAGTTTCAAAAGTCTCAGTATAAACTATGTGTAACAAAATAATAATAAGCACAGAATATTAAAAATAAAAACAAAAAAATTTAGCTAGAACAATTATAGACATAAACACTGAAAGACAACTAGTGGTCTTTTTTGTATTATCACACATTTTATATCAACAGTCTTTGATAATAAGCAGAGATCGGATATTAGGGAGCATAAATACCTAAACTTCATCTGCGGAATGATATAGAGTTGCTATAAGGGGTCCCTTTAACGGGATTTACGGGGGCCCCAATTTAATTTCTAGATATTGTAAATGTGATATTGCCAATAAATCCTCTTAAATATACAAAATGGCTTAATACATTTTGCAATTAAATTTGAGATTTCTATGATATTTGACGGAAAATGTTTCGAGTGGCTTAGACTGAAGGACAAAATTATAAAATACAACTATTTTGGCAATAATTATCAAATATTTTGGTCTCTAAATGTACATATTTATTTTTTAACATTTCATACAATAAGCAGTCAGGGCCCAAAGGGCCCCTTATATTTAAATATTATATTTCTTAGTGTTGATATTTAAAAGTTGTTGAAGCTATTTTTAAACGCATTAAAGTTATTCTTTTAGATTTATGCGATTGAATTTCTGTTTTCGCAGATATAAAAAAAATTCAAAATTGTACCTATTTCAATTTACGGATAAGAAAAACGTAAAAATAATTTGATTCACAAATATTTCAACTTTTGTTGTATACGTACTTTTAATAGTTATCCATTAAATACTTAAGACCAAGGCCTTTTGTTTTCAATTTCATATTTATTTGAAAATAAAAGAAGATAATGTATTCTCTTAAATTCTAGGTTCCCAAACTTATTTTGTCTACTGAGTCGAGAGCTCATGCAGTCGTTGTCTAAGATGCCTCCTAGCTAAATGAAATTACAAATCACCCCCCAGGCCTCTACACAACGCCCCCATTTTTTTTCTGGGTCTCTTACCTTTTAGGCCTGCAGCGCCCACAGGGGGGCATTATCGCCCACTTTGGGAATGGGTGTCTTAAATGATGGAGTTATTCAAGAGTTATGAGTTCAAGAGTTTGATTAAATTTAAGTTTCACAAGGCATCAAAAACAACTAAAATTTGGATAAGGACATTTCTTGTAGCAAGAAATGAGTATTTCATGTACTAATGTATTTTTGCAAGGAAATTATTAGCTAATAACCCCGCGGATCTACATTCTGTTGCTTGAGTGACTGAGCGGTAGCATAAACGCCTGTTTTGTCGCCCGATAGAATGAATTTGTATCTGTATAGACGCGTTTACCACTACTTAATCTCTCAGTCTACCATTGTTCAAGCGATAGTATCCAGTGGTTGCATTTGAAATTTATCGTTGAACGATTTTGACGTCATGATTTAATAGAAAGATAAAAGTAAAATGTATGTAGTTGTACGAAGACGTTTTTAAATTTTCGTCGATGATAACGTCAAACCGTTAAATCGTGGACGGTAAAATCGTTGAACTGTAAATTATAAAAGCGCTCAATACGTGGACAGCCCAGGGTCATTTCACTCCATACAAAAATTACCATATGAATTTTTGGCGTCATTGGTAGTGTAGTCTAGCATAGTTAGATGTCACCACTGGTCTTTTATGTTTAGTATTGAACTTTTTCGTCCTTTAATTTGTAAGTAGTGATAGCTCAGTTGCATTCGATTTTGTCTATACTAATATTATAAAGAATTAAACTTTATTTGTTTGTACGTAATGGATAAACTTAAAAACTACTCAACTGGTTTCAATAATTCTTTCACCTACAGAGAGCTACATTATCTGTGAATGACCATGGGCTGTATTTTCTTTTCAAAAAAATTTCTACCTGTGCGAAGCCGGGGCGGATCGCTGGTCTAGTACAGAAAATGAACTTTGTGTAACGTTCAAGCCAAGTTTAAACGTTGATGTTAATCATAATTTAAATTATTGTTCAATTTCATATTATTATTCATTGTTAGTAATCAAGTAATAACATTTTTTCTTATGTTTGTTGTACATACGAAGATTACTTGTCAATTTTAGTATAGTTTGCTAGGTGGCACTAGATTGAGAATCTCATGTGATACCTCTATTTCCCCTATATGATGTACTCTGTGGGTCAGCCTGAAATCACTAAAAACTGCCCTAGCCCTATCACTTAACTGGAAGAGTGTTAGGGAATTAATTATAAGAAAGAAAGAACAAATTCATGTGCTTCATTTCCTAAATTCCTTGTTAGCAATAACTTAACTTTTCCCCGTTTCTATATTGTGTTGGCAAATGAGCTTATCTTACGCCACGCCATAAAAAAAAATGCCCTAGCTGAGAGCGCGGGCGAGGTGAGCGCGGCGAGCGGGGCGAGCGCGGAGAGCGCGGCGGGCGCAGCGAGCGGGCCGAGCGTGTGGTCGGGCGCGCGACTGTGGCGGCGCGGCGCGCGCGCGGTCGTGGCCTTCGGAGAGGCCGGCGCGGTGTACGTGGCGGACGCGCCCGCCGTGGCCGCCGAGCCGGGCTGCGCCGCGCATGCGCGCTTCTATGTGAGTCTTTTTTTCTTATGAAAGAGGGGGCAAACGAGCAAGCGAGTCACTTGGTAGAAATTGATTACCGACACCCATGGACCTCCGCAACGTTCGGGGAATCACGAATGCGTTGCCGGCCTTTAAAGAAAGGAGGGAAAGTTGGAGGCCACCGGCACTCTCACTCACCTAACGAAACACAACAGCAATAGATGCTGTTATTTCACGCCGATATTCTGTGAGAGGGTGATATTTCACCGAGAAATATCACCCAAGTCCACACTCTAAAGAGATAGATAGATAAAGATACACCAATGTTATATATACTAGTAGGTGTATTTCTGAGTTATTTCCAAGAGAGGTATTGAAACAAGAGTCCGCACTTTAAAGAGGTAGTTGAAGTCGAGAAATAATCTCGAAACCTCTACTATCCTCCATCTCTTTTCATCTTTTGCTGTTGGTATATCTATTCATAGCAATGTTGTATATATACTAGTAAGGTGTATTTAAGAGTTATTTCCAAGAGAAGTATTGAAACAAGAGTCGGCACTAAAGATATAGTTGAAGTCGAAAAATTTAATCTCGAAACATCTCTATAATCCTCCATCTCTTTTCATCTTTTACTGTTGGTATATCTATTTATACCAATGTTATATATACTAGAAGGTGTCTGTAAGAGTTATTTCCAGGAGTTAAGAAGAGACGTCGTGCAATTGCATCAACTCCATTCATTGCGCCGGTTATGTCGGCATTGTCAGGATGACAGCTGTCAAGTTTATTTATTTAGTTGAAAATATTCTTTTTCACAGCACAATCTATTATTTGATATGATTGCTTATTTTTTTTTATTGGCAATAATTATTTTATAGCGTCTTAAAAATTTTTATACCTAATATATTTTTAATGAAGGAGTAACATTTAATTGTATAACATTATATTTTTAATAACAGTTCATAGCAATTTGTCTATATTTTCACCAATTTTGAAGTGCCGTTTAATACATACCTTCTTATTTTATGGCAAAGAAGAAGGGTCATGATCCATACAAAATTAATCCAAGCCCGGCGCAATCGAAACATATCTCAATTTTTTTCTTATTTTATGTACATACATTATCAGATATAATTTTCTTCGATTTCGGTGGCTAACTTATTTGAATTGGCTTTGGAAGGCAAAATATATCCTATTTAATTAAGTACTATATGATGGCAATAAAACCATATTTTTGAGCAAATAACTATTATTTATTAACAATTTTAAAGCATACGTAATCGATTAATATACACACTGTTACACTGTCCATACCCAGCGCAGGGTGCTGAAACACATCTTGGTGTCTAGCCCACCCTAGATAATAAATCACACTTACAACATTAGCACAGCTTCCTAATGTACGCCTGCCATGATTGCATGTAAAATAATACTCACGAATAGCACTTCGGCCTTCAACGTCCGGGTTGTACATGACATATGTATAGTATACTTTTGATAGCTATATAGCTAGCTAAAAATATAGCTATCTCGTTTTTAATGATGAGTGCGAGAGAGATAGTACTAGCGAGCCGGTGTCGCTATGCTCTTCGCCTACACGGCGGCGGCGGTGTTACACTAGCCTGCTCAAGGACGCCGCAATTTGGCCGTTACAAGGGATTTTGGTCGAAAATTGTTGTATATTGCAACGTAATATACTATATCAAAATGTAATGTATACTCAGAAAAATACTTTATTACATTTTCAGGGAAGAAAAAGTATCATGCCTTAGGAAGGCAATTTAACTATGATAGCCACTGAAATCGAAAAAAAAAAATGTGGTGATTGATGTTCGTAAAATAACGTAATAACTGAGATATGTTCTAAATGCGCAGGGCCTGGGTCACAGATGATCTTTCTTCTTTTATAACAAAATAATATATTTGAAATAAAGCATGTAAACGCTTCGTAATATAACTTTAAAAAACTATTAAATAAAAAGCACATTTTAGTTGAACATTTCATAAAACATCTTTCGCCAACTGCATCGTTTACTTTAAAGACCAGTCAATGTGTTTTGTCACTTGGTTGTGATTGAATGGGTTGCTGCCAATTAACTGCAGACAGAGAAACAATTTCTAAATGCATATAAATATAGCGGCTGGGTTTCATGGGGTGAGGAAAGATGTAGTATGAAGCACAATGCTAGTACATGACCGTGCATTTGTAGTAGTCGTCTCCAGTGATATGGTACAGATGACTTTTATGCCTAAAGCGAATTAGCCTTAAATAAAGTGAACAGCCTTATTATCTTATTAGTAAGTAATAAATAATATTATATCTATATCTATTTGTTAGTCATAGGCTCTGTATCTAAGCGGACTCCCCACCATAGCATACCTATGCTCCCCACAACTACCGCTTATTAGGTCTCATCTTTCGTGGCGCGTTTTTTGGAATATAATTTCTGCTGTCATTCTGACAGTGGCATCTTAAAATTTATTTATAACTATTATATGTCATACAACTCTTATTAAAATAACTCTTTATTAATATCTTTTAACATGCGGAATACATAAATTAGTAATCAAAACTATATCTATCAATCTGAAGGTAGTTCACTTTTATTATTATATTTTGACACCTTTAATATTTATGTTACTAACATAACACCTTCCCCCATAGTCTACTCATAATGCTTCTAGCTAGATGGTACTCCAACGATATCGGCCCATGTCTCCGGAGGTGGTATTATAATAGAGGTTTGGTTTTCCTCTTCATCCTCATAAGTATCAGAGAATGATTTACCATCCTCATTCGTGTTGTCCAGTGTTGTATCATGTGAACTCATTACTTTTATCACCTGATCTAAATGTCTCCTATATTTCATCCCCTCTGATTCAATTTCAACCACCGCAGACTCAGGTGCAGCCACTATAGTACCTTTCTTCCATTTCTTATCGGAATTGTAAATTTTAAAAAAAATTATGTCACCAATTTCATACGTGATTTTATGTTTAAAACTTTCTGTTTTCTTTTTGTTCATCAAACTACTATCTGGGTGTAACTGACTGATAGCCGTTTTACATTTTCTTCCAAACAACATTTCAGCCGGCGTCTTTTCCGTAGATGTGCTAGGCATTGTTCGCATTTGAAAAAGTACCTTTGCGACCCTTTCTATCCATGGTATATCAATATTTTTCTTTAATTTAAGTTTTAAGGTCTGAGTTGTTCTTTCTACCTGCCCGTTAGTAGCTGGATGATATGGTGCACCTGTTATATGCTGTATCTTGTTACGTTTTAGCCAGTCTTTAAATTCTCTTGCAATAAATGTTGCACCATTATCTGACACCACAATATCGGGCAATCCAAAGTCAGCAAATACTTTTCTAACAACATTTATTATAGTTCTGTAGCCATATTAGGCACAACCTCCAGAACTGGCCATTTACTAAAAGAATCCACCACCACTAAGCAAGTTTTTCCTTGAAATGGGCCCATAAAATCAATGTGAATACGAGACCATGGCCTTTCTGCCACTGGCCATGTGTTTTTAGTAGTTGGAGGATTATTACGATGCAATAGACATATTTCACACTGGGCTACTGTACGTTCAATGTCTGAGTCTAGTGACGGGTACCAAATATAAGTTCTAGCATACATCTTCGTCTGTACTACCCCACTATGTGGTTCATGTAACATTTTCAAAACCTGTTCACGGAGTTTGGTTGGTATGATAACCCGATTCGTCATTAAAAGAAAGTCTTTATTAATCGATAAATTATTCATCCTGCGATAATATGGCATTAATTCATCAATTACCTTTTCTGACCACCCATGAAGTGTAAAAAAATTAACTCTCTTTAAAATACTATCTTTCTCCGTTTCTCTAGCTTTTATGGTACAATCTATTTTTAATTCAGATGAGTCAATGAGAAATACATCCTCACACTCCTCCTCTTGAGATGCGCAATCCGTAGGTGTTGGCCATCTACTTAGACTATCTGCTTCCGTTATCTGTTTCCCTGGCCGATACCTCAAGTCATAATCAAAAGTATTTAATATTAACGCCCATCTTAACATCCTATTGGATACTAAATCCGGGATAGCTTTTTTTCTATTGAAAATTCCTAACAAGGGCTTGTGGTCTGTAAATATTATAAAAGGACGCCCCAACAAATATTGTCTAAATTTATTTAAACCAAATATTATTGCTAGAGCCTCTTTATCAATTTGAGCATATTTTCTTTCTGTAGGTTGTAGTGTTCTGGAACTCATACTGACTGGTCGTTCTGTACCATCCTCCATTTTATGAGCTAACACAACTCCCAGTCCATATGCACTGGTATCACAAATTAAGTATAGTTCTTTGTCTAAACTATAATGTGTTAATGTAAGATCTGAGCTTAATAGGGTTTTAGCTTTCACAAATGCATTGTTCTCTGACTCACCCCAACTCCATGGATTTCTTTCCTTTAAAAGGCTGTAATTGTTCTCGGAATGCAGACTTATTATTGAGATATATTTCATATGGAATTATTGTGCGTGCCGAACCCGAATCCACCTCCATTTTGATAGGAATCCCGTTTATTAACACGCTCACTATTATCGGTTGCGCCGTTTCACCACTATAGCGTAAATCCATCCATGTGCTCCATCACTGTTACTATTCTCTGTTTCTGTCTTTGAACCTTCAGATTCGTATTCTCCAAGATCATTCACTCTATGTTGCAATTTATTAGTTTTACATGCCGCTATCGTATGACCTTTTAGTTGACAACGATAACACACGGCATTCCGAAATCTGCATCGAGTAGTGTGTCGTTTTGCACAATGTTTGCACTTATCTATGTTAATTTTGATTCCATTGGCTCCCCAGTTTCTGAACGCGACATTCTCGGCTGTATTATTTCCGTTTCTAATATGCTACTGTCACCTGTCAATACATTCACGTTCATATACACAATGACTAAGGAAACTAAAGGACATGAAACAAGTACAAAATAATCGTGCCACCTAAACTTCGAGTGTCGCAAACAATGGCTGCCAATTAGTGATGTCCCAAATATCTACTCTGTAGATGTCGTTAAGTCAGTTGTTGAAATGAGATTTGTTACAGCATCAGTATTGAAATAAAAATCATTTTGTATGATATCTTCAGATAAAGGGAGGGCTTTTTTTATGTCATAGATTTATACGGAAGTACTGAAATATTGTTCAAACTGAAAATAGCATTCAGCGTACTTCGTTGCTGTCGGCATATAATTAGAATCTGCGCTTAAGACGATTTTAAGGTGTTATTAGCAACGATAGCAACAGGCACGATCAAATATAGCCCCTTTCTGTCCTTCGATCATTTTTGTATGGAACTTTAAATGAACCCTACATACAAACAAATTACTTAGGTATCTCTTTTTGTAATACTTAATAGTTCGTTCATGATTATTACAGAAATAAAATTGCTTTTTAAAAGAAACCCATATTTTTATGAAGCGCTTTGATAAATATTGAAGATCAATGAACATAGGTCACAGTAGTCGAAGAACAGCACAGTCCTTTTAATGCTTTTCTTTTCTTTACATGCATAACGTTACTTCTTCTAAAGGTGATGGTGAAATTAAAATAAGTGTTATGAGAAATATACATACGGACCGACTAAATCTATAGCCATGGCGTACTGAAGCACTTTGATAAACTAATTACTAGAATAATTAATTATACTAAAAATTTAGTGGCCTTATCACACAGTAATTGGGAATAACATTTCAATTAGGAATTGAACACTGTGGACTTCTATTAGTCGAAGAATTCTTAAATTCAGTTAAGTACTTCCAGAGGTTACCCCGTAGATACAAACAAACAAATTTTATTCTTTACATTGTGAAGAAATAAGTAATACCTATTATAGTTTATAATATTATCTAGCGTAGAAAATCCATAGCATTCCGGACTTTTGAATAAATCTTTTAAAAGTAAATTGCTAGACACTAGAAGGGTGACTAATGTCAGACTAGTCATATCTAATGTACCTATAGTAACATATTTTTACTGGGTTTGAAAAATAGAACTGTTTGTTAATATTATTGTTGGTAAAATAGTAATTATATTAAATATATTAAGTCTTTAATAACATATTCACAAAATAAATAAATATAGCTAACTAAATAGCACAATTTTTATTAAATAATTCCTGGATGAAAATTTTGAATACTGAGATTTGAATTTAAGCAGTCGTTGTACTGACACCTTCGTCTCTTAATTCTGCTCTTTAAGTTTTTTAAAAGATTCTTTAAATTGTACCGCATCTCGGTTATTAGTAAAACCACTACAAGCTCTTATTGGTCGCAAAAATAACTCGGCGTGGTCTTGATTCACATCATTCCGAAGCAGATATTTAGAACTATGCGCAGATTTTTCTCTCTCAGAAACATCAAAACAAAGTTCAGCCACATTCTGTAAACAATTAATATTTTCCTGTTACTTTTTCTCATTAGAGGATTTACATAGTCAGGAAATTAAAAAGTAATTAATTACCACTATAAATATTTTCTCCGATTCCCAATAATCTTTGCGAGGGTAATGCATCATACCGTAAAATCATTTTCTTAATGTTCTATTGAAAGAAGCTGCTTCGAAATGAGAGTAACATAAATGTATATCATGAATACCCCGTTGTACCCCGTAATTTTTACAGTGGTTTCAATTTTCTTTTCCGATTACGTCAAGCACTCTTTTCCTCTAAATAATACATGATGGTAATCTGAAACGAGATAATTACGACATATAAACATGATATTTATATTTATCGATATCTTTTTAATATAGGTACATGGACAGCCCTAACTGCAATAACAACAAAAATTGATATGAAGTAATTTACTATATTATATGAGTAAAAACTGCTAATAACTAAAAATATACATGACTATAATATAGTAAACTAAGTAATTACGATGGAAATATATACGACATCAGACTAAATTAATGAATTTCTGTTACGTACCAGTGCAATTATAGATTTCGTTGATTATTGCTTTTCCTCGAGCCGCATCCTAACACATTACACTTAGAAATTATTGTGGCATTGTTGTGGATTAAATTTTCCCGGAAGGACTACACTTGAAACGCTTGCTATTTTAATCACTCGTCGCCAATATTATATATCATACAACTCTTATTAAAATAACTCTTTATTAATATCTTTTAACATGCGGAATACATAAATTAGTAATCAAAACTATATCTATCAATCTGAAGGTAGTTCACTTTTATTATTATATTTTGACACCTTTAATATTTATGTTACCAACATAACAATAACAATATTATTTAAACAAAACGTGTAACTCGTCAGTTATGGTAGTGTGTTATTTTTATGTATAGTTTACATATTTACAGTTTCTGCCAAGCTTAAATAAAAAATATAAAAAAATTCAATGTCGATATTTTTTACAATTTAATTATGTTTATGACTATTATATACCTAATAGCTTATACATACATATATCAAAACTACATAACATTTTTCTGTTTCAGGCGGTATTCATAAATCCATCAACACTCCTCTGCGTGCTGCTATGTTTGCAGCTCTCGTTAATAGTTCTACAACTGTGTTTATTATTCAGTTCAATATCGTGGCATTATTTCCTATCTATAGTTATATTATTATTCATGAATTATTATACATTGTTTAAGATGATGCGGGACTATTTAGTCGCATGGAAAGTTTATAAAGCTGAAAATATGATACAAGAAAAAAATAGTCCAACACAATCTCTCATTAATTGATTAATTCACAGAAATGACGAAGTGTTGTTGTTTTCCTCGCACAAAATTGAATCCTTGACCTGTTCTTGTAAAATATTCATTGTACTTAAGTATTTGTTTAAACTCTCATTAGGAATTCGAATAGAACAAAATATCGTTTAAATGAAGTTTAATGTGAAATTTCATAAGACTGACGTGTAAGTAGGCCATTCTTTTGTTCATATTATCTTTGTATCAATAGGAATTCTATAAGAGTTCTGTATGTTGTTAAAAACTGAACAAATTATAATATGTACTTGCCATAAAAGAAAGTTTTATTTTTGCAGTACATTGATCGAATAAAGACAATTTATTTATCCTTTTATTAGTCTAGTCAGTGGACAAGAATGTAAGTTAATAGTTATAAACAAATAAAAAGATGATTATGAGCTTTACTTTTATTTTTTTAACAATAATTATAAATCTTAGATACCTATAGAAAATTTAACTAAAAACAGATAAAGCTATTAAATTCAGTCAAAGAAATTTAAAAAATAGGTGAAACTGGTTTCTACAATATTTTAATATGATTTTTAAAACAGTTTCAAATATCTATCTATCTAGTATCTGTAATTATAATGGATATACAATTTCATGACTGGCCAGTGCTGAATCTTTTGCGTTAATTACTCAAAAATACTCAAAATCACACAAATCTCCCTTATCAGCTTTTTCTATAATACAGGCAGAAACACTGATATAAAGTGCACTAATAACATTATAATATCATATTTTTGAAATGTTAATACAACCACAATTTTTAAATCAATCTTTTAAAGGTTTATTTTTGAGAAAATAAACAGAAAGTAACAAACGGCAAAATGACCCTTACACAAATTCTTAACTAATTACAATACTTATCATACAAGGTGCAAAAATGTATTTAATTATCATTTAGTGAAAACCCAAGATGGTGTTTTATCACTGTCATTAACTTTTACATCTAAGGACTTTATTTTATCTCTAACAATGTCACATGCACTCAATAATTCCCTATCTTTCCTAGCCAATGCATCTAGCCTCACTTTATGTCTGAATTCTACTAATGTATCTATTAATAAACTTGATATATTTTCTTGAGAAATTGCATCTAATTTGAGCCCAAATTTCATGAGCATATTTCTTATATACTCAGCTATTAAAAGCACAGGTACTGGATAGTATTCAGTTGTGTCAGCTTTTATAACTTTATTAGTATCACTAATTAAATTTAACAAAGTGTTAATACAGGATGCTGTGTCAAAATCAGATTTCAGTGCTTCTAGATTGGCCTCTTCAACCTTATACAAATCACTCAGTAATTTCTCTTTGTAATTACCACTTTCTGTAGTATTATTGTTGACATAAATATAAGCATCTGATAAGAAAAATTTAAATTTCTGTAGCACATCTTCAGCAGTTCTCATTATGTCACCAAAATAACTCATTGGATATCTATAATTAGACATTAGACAAGCCATTCTGAATGTATCGGCACTATACAGCTCTAGTATCTCTGGAATGGATATTGTATTTTTTAATGATTTGGACATTTTTGTTTCACCTTTAACTTGCAAGTGACCGACATGAATCCAATAATTTGCCCATTGTTGGGAGTTATGATAAGCGCAGGACTGTGCCTCCTCATTTTCATGATGTGGAAATTGAAGATCAATACCCCCAGCATGAAAATCTATTTGTGAGCCGAACACTTTGGTTACCATAGCTGAACATTCTATATGCCACCCTGGTCTACCTTTGCCCCAAGAAGCTTCCCAATATGGCTCTCCTGGTTTGTGGCCTTTCCAAAGTGCAAAGTCCATGCTATTTCTTTTATATTGATTTTTTGGTTCATCAGATTCTTGCATATTTTGAAGTTTACCATAAGATGGAAATTTAATGGTATCGAAATATACAGAACCATCTTTGACTACATACGCTTTGCCGGAATCAATAAGCTTTTTGATAAAACTTTCAATGGTTTGAATATGATCAGATACTCTAGTAATTATTAATGGTTTCTCAACATTAAGACGGTTCATGTCGAGCCAAAATTCGTGTTCGTATTGTTTAGCAACATTTCTGAAGTCTGTGTTTGTTTCGTAGGCCTTTTTTATTATTTTATCATCTATGTCTGTGACGCCCATTGCAGTGACAAGTTTTATGTTGAAAATTGATTTTAATATTCTTTGAATAATATCTAATTTCACGTAACAACTCGCATGTCCTATATGCGCCGAATCGTATACCGTTGGACCGCAAGAATACCACGTAGCGATATGAGGATCATTTAGGATAACAGGGACCTTTTGATCTGCTACACAGTTGTAAACATATATTCCGGTAGGATTTCCATTTGGCATTAACCACTTAGTCTCCTTATATGGTTTTAGACTACAAACGTGTGACAGTTTTCTTGTGAACACCATAAATAATCGCATTTTATGGATAATATTGATGAACTGAGTATATTCATTAGATAAAACACAATATTTTATATTTTGACGTTTTCTTGACAAATTGAAGTTTTATCTGTTTATTTATATTTATAAGGCATTGGTAACAAGACCATCAGCCTAATGACGTAACTTCTGGAGAAATACTTTCCCTAACACTTCCAGTAAAGTTATAGTAGAAAGGACTTCTTGGAAAAGCGCGAAAACTTCAGCTACACATGCTTATTTAGATTCCCTCCATTCTTTTCACTTACACGGAACTTTAAAACACAAAATACTATTAGTACTGTACTTTATAACTCCTAAAAATGTAAAAAAAAGAAAATCTGAATAAAGTGTCAACCTCAGTTCTCCCTTTTTCGCCAAAAAGTTTTGACGTAGTTTGAAGTAGAATTTTTAGTGTAGATTTTCAATTTATTGCACGTTTTAGGAGTTCTAGAGTACAAAAGTGATGACAATGAGATATTGTGATAACAGACAGTATAAGCCCTGTGTAATTCTGAAATAATTTAAAAAGCCTGAGCAGTATCACTTTACTGGAAGTGTGTTAGGGACTTAGTGATAAGAGAGAAGATTAAACTTTACAACAAACACGTGTTTTATAGTGAAGGATAAAGAATTTTAACCTCAGACAAAGTGCAAATTGAATTCGGAATAACCAATGTTACGGAAGACGAGGTTGTATGGGTGTAGTTCCCTTTGCATCTCTGCAATTGGGAAATGAAATCGACACACATACGGTCTTAGAGCAAATAAGTAATATATAAATAGTGTTAGGAATTTAATGAAATGTAAGAAATTGTTACTACAGACACCGGCTGTATGGGTGTAGACTTTTCGCCTTCCTTAAGACAGAATTTTACGAACGACAAAGTTAAGAAAGTTTTTGGCGGGATTCTATGAAAAGCAGTAAGGAGCTTATTTTATTTGCGAATTGTTTCTAATGGATATTAATTTGTATTTGTACGTCCCAACTGTCTACGCCATTGTGCAACATGTGGACAATTTCCCTCTTAAGGGTGAATCGTGCACGTGCAAACAATTAGTTTTTGGCGGGATCTACGCTGTTGTGAATTATGTGTAATTGTTGTATTAAATGCTAATTTAGTAGTATGACGTTGAGATTTTTTTAATGACTTAATCTATCTCAGTAGATTCTATTAGAAAAAGCCTTAATATATTTGTCGTCAGAAACTATAAGAAACATAAAAATGGATTACGTTGACATTTTAATATAATGAAATGAAGAATGCATAATTTTATTACTGAAAATGAGGGCTGTTGTGGGCATAGATCCCTCTGCCTTCCCTGTCAAACTCAATCTGTTCGACAGAGTTCTCTTCGTTGTTCCTTTATAGTGTCCAGTATATAGTATTCTGTGATCATGTTCTTATCTTTGCTGTCAAATAGTGTATTGCACAAAAAAAAACCAAAAGTATTATCCAATATTTTTGTGTAATTTTTTAATTAAATAATTAACAAAAATGGTTGAATTTTCTCCCGATGAAATTGGTTTAGTAGACAAGTCACCGTGTGCCTCAATTAGGGCCGATCTCAAGATGTGTTTATTGAAAAGTGATTGTTGCATAAAGGTTTGTTTATTGATATCTTTTCCATTAATTGTACCGTAATATTTTATTTTTCCATTACTAGCAATCTTCAAATTCAATTTAGATTTTTATCAGTATAAGATCTTTGCACGTTATTTTTTAACAATGCTTAATTTTCAGGATAAGAAAACACCGCGGCACTGTTTACAAGACGGGGCTGTACCAGATGAATGCTTACAATTACGGCAAATTTTCTTTGAATGCAAAAGGTCTTTGGTGAGTCGAAATAGGTTTGGTAGTTGATGCGAACCTTTTTAGGATTCCGTAGACAAATAGCAAGAAGTGGAACTCTTATAATTATCTTGTCTCCCCGTATGTTACAGCCATTTTAGTCGAAACTACTAGTACTATGTACTTGTAATTGGTTGGGTAGATGTGTTCTATGAACCGGTATACAATGGTGCGGTAAAATTACAACAAAATTAGGGGTGGCACCTCATACATGGAAATGAAGAATGAATAAAAGTTCCAGTGCATTTAAGTATATGAGGTATCGTTAAATAGGTCTTCAAAGGTTATATGGAGATTTCAAAGTGAAGTCGTGAAATATGTATTTCTTCCCCTTTAGCTCTTCAACTATGGGGTAGAAAATTATAAGAAATTTAAGGAGTAGAACTTAAAAACACATTGAACGAAAATTGGTTTGAATACTATATGTTGTGTAGTTTGTATGATATAGGATATTGTTAATTACATTCTAAGAGTTGCAAAATAACTTATAAACATATGTTCCTATTTCTCAGGAATGGCTCGGACCATTTGGATAAAATTTTGTATTAAGATATACATACATACATATCCTCACGCTGTATCCCTAACGAGGTAGTCAGAGAGGACGAAGCGCCAAGCGTCACGATTCTTACATACTTCTGTCTTGGTATCAAGATAATTAAGGTATTATGGAAATAATTGCCTATCCATACAATTTCTATATATTTTTTTGCATTAGTAGATATGTGTTTAAAAAAAACCATATGTAACGTAATGCGATTTTTCGAATTTTAGAGTAAGAAACTGCTTTTGGCTTCAGAAATCTTCAAGTTTAATTCCTCTCTTGAATGCAGTCTTGTGTTGTATACAGTCGTGTAGTATTTCAGTTTACTCTTGTTGAATGTTAAGGGCACCCCAAAAATGATTATACTCTTTTTTTATAAGTATGTAAGAAACAGTAATATCATAAATTCATGGAGTGCGGATCACGGATAGCGGAGTGCGGATTGGATGCTTTTAGCGACAACAAGTTGTCTGTGGACCACTTGACCTCGACCAGTTGAGAACCACTGGGTCACATGATTTTACATACATTTGTATATAAGGGTTACATAATATGGGACGGTTGCTCCGTTTGTCAAATTACGATAAAAAGGAAAATTTTGATTTAGCTTGTTTTAAATATGTCCATTCAATACTGCACATATTTTTCTAATAGATGATTAGCTGTCAAGACCTAACATTTTTATTAACAAATAGTAATTCGTCTTACGATTTTTTTTTCGAAATGCATTTGGCATATCACTTGGTGCGGTTGAACGTTGTTCAATAGTTTTATTATTATTTGTTTTTAGTTATTTAATATTGTATTTACTAAAAAAAATAAAAAGTTGAATGAAGCCAGTTGACAGAGCAGTTTCAAGTCTTTTGACAGCATTATTAATATTTTATGTAAGAGCCACGACGCTCGGCGCTCCGTCCTCTGACTACCCCGTTAGGGGTACAGTGTGAAGATATGTACATGTACGTATTATTAATATTTTGCTGATAAACACACTTTTTCTAAGGCTGTTCTAATTTCAGTTTTTCTTTTCAGTTAGATAACCGAAGAAGATTCAGAGGTCACAAAGGGTACTGATATTATCTCCAGGTTAAGTTAAAAGTAGTTTTTATGCTTATTGTTACAAGGTAAATTATTATTGTTGATAATAAAATTATTTCATAATTATGAGTCTTATTTCATAATTTTTAAAGGGTGCGATTAAAAAACAATTTTTATAAAAAAATAATTTAAATTTATTTAATCTTCTATTTTCCATAGAGCTTAACTCTTTCAAAACCTAACATAATAAGCTATTTGTAAACATTAAAATAATGTAAGGCTATAATAATTGGCATTCGCGATAACAGATAATAAAGTAGTATCATAACTTAATGTATAATAATAACATTACACTTCACTGAAAGAAAAAAAAAATGTTTATTAAACAAAACAAAATATTACATTTGACATTGTTTCTCTGCGGTCTCCACACTAGGAATCTTGGTCCATACATATTTCTTTCGCCTTCTCAAATAATTTATGAATATACTATGTTTCAATGGTTTATTTGAACAAAAAAAAATGGATGTCATTCTATACACTTATAACCACCATAACTTTTCTGACTATTTCTCGATTTCTCGCATCCACAGATTTTTTTGTTAAAATACATCTATTTTCAAGAAGGATTTTCTTAGAAATTATTACTAAAGCAAGCTTACATTATAATTAGTTGTTAACTACTTAATAAAATCTGCAAGCTTTATTTTATTGCTAACTACAAATTGACTAGTATTAGCACCATAGCAAAGTAATTATAAATAATATTTTTGAAATTTAATTTTAAAGTAGGTAGGTAGTAAGTAGGTTTGACTCAAATATTCTCTAAAGACAAATCATGACCTATAATATTATTTAATGAGTATGGCGACACTTTGTCTTAAATATAATTTATAATTAAAAGCAATAATTTTGTTTGTAAACATTCTAATTCCATATGATTAATATGTGATACTTTACGGTTTAATCTAAAATGGACTTTCTGTTCTACGCAAATGTTCGCGCGCTAGCTTACGAAAAATAGAAAAAAAAGAGTTATTTTCGTTTATTTTAAAAACTATAATAAATTCTAAAAAATCCTACTGTTATTTTGAGGAATATATTTAAAGTAAACTATACAGAAAATTTAGAAAAATAAATCGGTTCGGTTTCTCCGAAAAATGTAAATCTCTGTTTTAAAAGAGGTTTCTGTGTTTTTTTTTGTGTTACAAAAGTCAACCAACCGTGTATTGCAACTGTCAAAATGAAGTCAATGAAATGAAAAATCAGGATACCAAATAGCATTGTCACACGTTTTGTAGTCACTTAGAATAATTGAGATGCCTGGCATCAAAATTTCCAATGCGTCGCCTTAAACGACACGTGTTTCACGTCAACGAAGCATCCTTAGGGAATAGTAATCAGATTCGGTCAGCTAACAAGCACCAAATTAAATTCATGCCACAAAATTCATTTATTCGAGAATCCATCACCTACACATTTATTATCTTACGTCTTACATCAAATAATAGTCATGGATTTCGTAACTTTTTGACATATTTATAAAACATTTTGGACAAATTATTTTAATGTGTGTAGTGTGTGTTCAGTATTCCAGTTAACATGTGCAAAGTTAGGAGGAGGTAGCAGCTAATCTTCCAAAAAACCGATTTAGCCCTCCCAAAAATATTCGAATTATCATACACATTTATTAACAGACATAATTTAAACACAGTATAAAAAGTAATAAGAGCAACGCCACCTATTTTTTAGAAAAACCTTTTCTTTTAAAGTGATCCCCTCACTTTTTCCTTAGTTATAAAGTAAGATACTTTGTAAAAAATATTATAACTCGAAAATTTTGAAAAAAGTTTATAATTCTGTAACATAATTTTTAAAGCCGTACTGACCACAGTTGTTCCCTCTCATAGATATATTCAGAATTATAATCATTTTTCATGCCTCTGATCACTACTTATTATGCAGAGTCGACGCTAATACAATTCATTATTTTGCGGCATTTTTGCGGTGCGTGCCACAGAGTCACGAAAAATATTCTAGCCTTACCATGACACAGGCATACGTACAAAACATACACAGAACGGAAAAAATATTGTCTGTTAGCCGACCCTAGTCTGATAACTTAATTATTTCGCCAATGTCCAGTAATGAGTAATTGATATTATTAGGTTTTTCGTAATAATTACTGTTATATTGTGTCATGCAACAAATTCGGAAATCATGTATTTAAAATATAAAAGTATTGAATAAAAGCAAACTTTAGTAATTTGTGCGGATCAAGGCAATAGAGCAAAAAATAAACTGCTTAAGGCAACGCATTGATAAACAGTAATTTAATCTAGACCTGCTCTATGCAAACGCGCGCGCGCTAGCTTACGAAAAAACAGTTATTTTCGTTTATTTTAAAAATTACAATTAATTTAAAAAACTCCAACTGGCATTTTGAAGAATATGTTTATATTGAACTATATAGAAAATTTAGAAACATAAATCGGTCCCGTTACCCCGAAAAATATAAATCTCTGTTTTAAATGAGGTTTCTTTGATATTTTCTTTTGTTACAAAAGTTGAAATGAAGAATCAGGTTACCAAATATTACTTTCATACGTTTTGTAGTCACTTATAAAAATTGAGATCCCTGCCGTCAAAATTTCCAATGCGTCGCCTTAAGTACGTCAAATTTAAAAAGTGAATAATGTAAATACCTACAAGAATTTTCCTATACATTTACTTATAATAAGCTTCATTTTTAATAATTATATTTAGGTAGCCTTAATAATCTTAAATGTAATAAGTATTTATTTAAAGTCGAATAATGTATTGGCATATTAACATAAATAAATATTATCTCAAGCCATTTCTTTATAATTAGAGGTATATATCATATTTTTGGGATTCTTGTTTCAATAAGTAGGTATGTCAAATAAGCATGTGGGTGGAAAAAAATATTCATACCAAAATATTGTCACATTTACAGCACAAAGAAGCAAAAATGTGTTGATTCTGATATGTATTTTACGATATGCTAACACTAATGAATTTGAAATCAATGTTTACTTTAAAAATGAACTAAAAAGCAATATTTGTACGTTATTGAATTTGGAAGACATGGCAAGCAAAATGTAATAGGTAAGTTCTAAACACAAATAAATACAAATGTAAAATCTAAATACAAATAAAAAAAATTTTCTTAAAGAGTACGAGAATTTTCATTTCAGAAGATTTTTCTAAATTATCTTACTGTTATACAAGTCACAGAACGTATCTAATGAACACAACATGATTTGGTCGAATTTTTTAATTACTTGCATTTTCTTTAAAAAGGTTTTTTAACTAACATTTTTTGTAAATTAACATAATTTTATTGTTTTCTAGAATCGTAACGATACTAGCTTCGGTTACTGAGTAGTGAAAACATAATTTACATAGTTAATAAATCTTTAAGTACATAAATGATGTAGGTACCTATGTCTAGTTACAAAGAAATATTTACTGAATCAATAACGCCTAGCTGAAACTACGGAAGCTAGAAACGTGTTTGGATATAAGTTTTTCGGAGAGTAGACTTTACTGAAAGGAGATTTATTTGAATGTATACCGGCCGTTAAAAATTCGCGCGTAGAAGTCGTAGATTATAATATTAAATATTTTTTCTACGCTTTGCAACTGGATGTAAAAGGATGGTCTTAAATGACAAAAAAGGTGGACTAGTCAAGGGTTCACTTAAGAAATTAAATAGATATTTAAAATCATACGACGTATAACTGCATAGGCCGATTACATTTTATTCAAATTAACGGAATTCTGACAAGTGTTGTCAACATAGTAAGCCCATAGACGAGTAATTTTGAAATGAAAATGAAGCGTGTCTAAATCTTGCGGGGTGTGGAGCGGTGTGCTGCGATATGATTGGTCACATTGAGATTATGAATTCAAGAGCGGAGGTCGAGCTGTGGGCATGATTGTCGTTTGAGTAATGTACTACAAAACTGGGCAGTCGCAGGTGCCCTTCATAAATGTTGTCTAATGTTTACTAGTCAATGGTCGTCAAAAGTAAATTTGCGCACAATTGCTATGTATTCTTTAATTAATTACTCTCACATGAGATACTAGCTATGCCTCGTGGTTTGATCCGCGTTAAATTTAGCATTTTTCTGTTATAAAAAGTAGCCTAGATTACTTTCTGAAAAGTTTTCTACTTGCTAACGGAAATCCCGTCCTAATCGGTTCAGCCGTTTCAGAGATTAGCCTGGGCAAACAAACAGACAGTCAAAAAGTTTAAAAAGACTCATTTGGGTTTTGGTTACGTGCCATATACCATCACATCATACCATACCAATAACCATGTAAACTTAACAAAAAGCCTTTATTTCGAAATCACAGACAAACACTTCAATTTTATTTAGGTAGGTATATGTATGTATAGAAGATGATAGCTCATATTGACGTTGTGCGTTATGGCCAATGATATTATAATACAAATTGTATTATAACATCACTGGTTATGGCCAAATGTTTTCATGCATTTCATAGCTCACTTACTATCTAAGTATATTGCATAAATATTACACCTACATAATGTACGTTTATGTAAGCGAGAGATAATTTAAACACTAATTCATCACACGCTAATTAATTAACACGTTTATAATTTATTATTTTGGTCCATTTTTTTCACAACTTGCGCTGTCATTGACCAATTCTAAAGAGAATATTAAGCTGAAAGTATGAGAAAATTTTATGGAGAAATGGAAACACTTTTTCGAATTAGATGCTTAATTATTTTTTTTAACAATTACAGTCAAATTGTTTCGTATTATATTCTTATAAACTACGATAAACCAAAGTCTGCAAAATGGCCTTTCGTTTTTATTCTTGCTCATTTAGCTTCGGTCAGCTGATATTGCCAATGTCACATAACGAAAGAAAAAAAACAGTTGAGATTGGTATCACCGTTATCCTAGAAGTCTTTCTTTCTTCCTACATAGACATGCGCTTCATTCATTAATACAGGTATTAATATAGACAGTTTTTAACTTTTTACCATTTGTTGGAGATTGTCGGCAATTTCTAAATAAAAATTAAGTAGGTATTCTTGGGGTAAGATCATTCCACCGAAGGTGTTCCTTTGTTAAGTGTTCTAAGTACAAAGTTATTCATTCCAAAAAAGATATTTCTTATATTTTACATCGATTTGTGATTGAGTCGATACTACGAGATGGATAAAGACTTCATTTTTAATTGAAAAGGATCATTCTTGACGAAAAGGATGATTTCAAGTATCAAAGCTTGATTTCTCCTAAAAGTTGCCTATTACGAATTCCCAAGTCACACAAATGAGAAGACACTTAAAGACACTAATGTCATAGCTGGTAAACCTCATATGACTGTAAGAAGAGCACTGAGCAGTCCGTGAAGTCTACAAGACGACACAATCAAGGCCGCGCAGGCCGGACTCCCTCTACTAGAAAGTCTGTATGGGCCGGTAGAGCCCCGTGTACCCGCACAAGCGTGCCCTCAACGCGGTCACCAACATGGCGGCACCGGACAAATCGTCCAACAAGTTGGCACATTCGCATACCAGCAAGTACATCTTGTCTCCATGCGCGGCGACCGATTTGTGCAACGCAATCTTCCTCATGCCGACCGTATGCGGTAAATGGCGATACAGCATCCGTGCTCCAGTCCAGTATAACCAGTTGCGTTCAAAGCGTTCACCATCGTCACCTTCGAATACCTGGAAAAATCAAGATAAGTACAATAATAACTACAAACAATTATAAGAATTATGCCTGTTTTCACTAACACAGATGTGTTCGCTAACACATAAACTTTTAAACTTTCGTGTTGCATTTAAAATTTATATAAAACGGGAAATGTAACGCGATTACCTTTTCATTTTGGCTTGACCTTTCGACCGAGTTGCATCGGCCGTGATCTCAAGCAAACTTTGCTTTAAGTTTAAAGGGTAATCGCATTAAATTTCCCATTTTACATATAAACTTAGGAGTAGCCTAAAGTATATGCTTAATGAATTAGGAACTGCCTAGAACGAAAATGTATTTCACTAACCTCTAGGTAACGCATAAGAGAGTAAATAAACGCTATCGTTTAGGTATAACCTAACATTAAGTATTACTTAGTTAGGAGTTGCCTACATCTGTGTTAGTGAAAACGGGCGTTACTCTCTTAGGCGTTACCTAGAGGTTAGTGACATACATTTTCGTTCTCGACAGTTCCTAATTCATTAAGCATTTAGTTTAGGAATTAATTAAGGAAAATAATGAATTAAGGAAAATAAGGAATTTTGTGCGGTTTTCTCTAAGTTTAGAGAAATCGGGCATTGTGTGCCTAAAATTAAGCATTAGCCTTGTATTAAGGGTATTAATCGCGTAACGAATTGAAGCAGCACCCAGTAAAACCCGGACTCCAAGACTTGTTAGAAAAGTTTGTTTTCTTGACTTAGCCGGGTATGGAGTCCGGATACCACGATTTGCAATTAATCCAACCAAATTTAGGGAGAAGTTCCCCACGTGGCCCTCCAAGCGCTAATTCCCGGTCCGCCATATCAGGCAAGATCTATCAGCCTATCAGCAGTAGCAGCGGAGTCGTGGAAGGCCATATCCTCGTCCTTCTGCCAGGCCGTAATGGTGCGAAAGGAAGACGCTGAGCGGGAATGGGATAAGGTTTTTCTCGCTCGGAGATAACGATACCGGGGCGACGGATTAGTCATGAATTCAGTGTTTTTAATAAGTATGTATAAAGATAAACAAATATTTCTTATTACGTTAACTCTTGTTTATCTCCAGACTTCCATCTCATATCTTATGTAAATGTGTATAAGTAAGTCCCTTTTATGATAATCTAATTTGCCGAATCTTTACAAATCTTTTTATATGTTTAAATAACAATATTTTTTTAGGTGTTAAAGACTGTGTCAATAATATACAATCATTTTTATGAAATAATGTTTATTGCATATTCATTTTAGTCAAAAACACTTTAAAGTAGTTACGTCTTTTTTAAGCAAAAGAAAGAGTAAAATTTTATTTATATTTTTAGGGAACTGGGTGGCACATACTTTAGCAATATTTAACCAAAATCTCACACCATTCTCTTTTACACCTAGCCCAACGAAACAAACAAAGCATTTTCAGCAAAATTTTGTTTATCCGTGCCGATTAATAAGTTCGGATTTTGGCGGGACATTTAAATATTGTTATAGTTATTATTAGTGCTTATAACTAATACCGTTTCTTACATTTTTCTATAATAAACATATAAAAATTTAGGCAAATATAATCAAAACTTAAAGAAAAAACTTGAGGATATCCCACGAAATATTTTTTTATAAATTATTTTGTTAGTGTAGTAATTTTTGAAAGAAAACCGCCATTACTTAGCACCTACAATACATATTGCGTCGGTATTTTTTGGAGAAAAACATAAAAGAATTTCATCCTGTTTGTTTTTGATCCATGTTTCCAGGGAAATCATGTATTATAATGATTTATAAATATGCGAATATTTATTATAAATTAATCGTTGTCATTATACAAACCTTGTAAACACTAATAATAAATCCAGTAGTTGGTGTGTGAGATTTCTTTGGACCACCCGCTAAATCGCTGAACGGCGGTCTACATATCATTGCTACTTCACTATACAAGTCCAGCGTATGCGCAGCAGAGTACCTGATCGTTTTCGGATCAAATTTAGACAAGGAAGCACATCTCATATTATTATAGAAAATTAGAGGATCTGTTTGCGTTGTATTTATCACATAATACGATATGAAAGGGAATTCTGCATTTTTCTCCATATTCGCCAGTAGCATTCCTCCTACAGCAGTATTCGCCTGTGCCACTTCGTTTAACAGCTCCGCTGCAGCAGTTTTCTGTTTGATCAAAGGTTTGGTAAGTGGCGATTCCAATATTGGCTCTATTGGCTCCAGCGGACTCATCAAATGGGCCAATATACAAAGCTTAGGATCAGCGATTTCTAGGATGCTTAAGGAATTTTGTGCGGTCTTCGTATTAGTTCCTTTCTCTGGCGTTATCGGAGGTACAGGAAGCTGTAATTCAAAATGTTATAAGTTATTGATTTATTTTAACATCATGGAAGTCTTAACTTTTAGTAAATGTTTTCATTGACTTCATTTTGTTTTCAACTCCTAAGGTCGGAAGGTATATGCATTCGTGACCATAGACTTTCAATCCTCAAGACAGCCTGTCCCGTATTGTGAAATGAGGAAAATAAAATCAAATAAAATATAGATGTGTGAGTGTTGTTTTCTAATGAAATATTGGCCGATATTATCCATCTGATAATAAATGTGTGTCGTAGTACCAGGCGAGTCAGCTAATCTGATTTGCTGCACCGTTGTTGCTCGGACACGACGTCTGGTTATTTATAAAGTCTATATTCGTGACTTGTCCACTGAGTTTAGTGTGTAAAACTACATAATCAGATATAGCACGTGGTGAAATATTACAGCCAAGTAGACGGACTTAACTTTCGAGAAAAAAAGAAATAATTATAACATACCGGTACACCTTCTGGTAAGAATCGATCAAGTGCATGAGCTGGGATCACGAAGCAATCCTTCTCCAGCGTCGCCAACGACACCGGCTCCGTTCGACGGCGCTCCATCGGTGGCGCGGGTCGATCCCATCGTAAAAGAGATACAGAGGGCTCTCTTGTAACCAGTGGTTGGGGTGGTTCTGTTTCTGGACCCGTACCGCCGCCGAGGACTGGGCCACATCGTTCTGAAATAAAACAAATTAAATAATCAGTTTCATTTAAGGTTTATTTCAACGTTAAAAGTTAATATTCCTTAAGTTATTTGTCTTATAGATAAATGTACTTATTTATATTTTTTCTGACCAATTTTCGACGTTTTGCTTTTTAGGTAATCAAATCATTAAACTGCTTGAATTAAACGGAAGTAATATTGGTTGCCATTATTTCCATAATCTAATGCTGACTATTACACATTATATTAATTCGTAATTAGACGTAACATAATAAACTTTTCTCCATTCGCGTTTTTCTGAAGTCGTGCGGAAATCTACTATCATAACTTTAACTCAGACCAAATAAAAAAAGAAAACCATCGTTCTTACGAACATCACAGTGAGGCTGGCAAAACTACGTCTTGCTATTTAGGTACTTCATTCAAAACAGCACGCACACAAATGTTAAACTCCTCGCAATATTAGTTTCAGCTAGTCTGTTACAGGAATGTGACGTAATTATAAATCAGATTATTTTACCGTGAAAAAGCCTAATTGTATGGTTTTAAAGGGTATAAGTGCAAGAACCAGTCTTCGAGAAATAAAGAGCATGATGGAATCACGTTTCATACGTAAATAAACTTAGAACCCATATTTTGAATAAATCAAAATAAAACTACCTGGAACACAAAACCTCAACAGTTATTGCCATTATTATATTATTATATTATGTGGTGTTAAAATAATTATTCCGATTGCTGGGTAAGTAAGGTTATATGCAAGTTAGTTGTTTCCTTGTTCGTTTTATAGCATAATGGGCAAATTGTTCAAAGATAAGTCGCGGGTAAATTCTAATACTATGACTGTAAAACTGTACGGGGAAATATTTGTACAATGTACAAAACGCAACGTCGTATTATAATAATATTTTTACTGAGTTAAACAAGAAAAATAAAGTTATAGCAGAAGAACAACGTTATCGATGATGTTGTTATTTTTATAATAACTGGGATACTAGGAATCAACTAGGAAGCAACAGCGGCCTACGTACCACACAACTAAAAACACGGCTTCACTGTGTTGTTCGCAGTGTTACATCTTTCATAATAATTTATTTGATCTCTGACAATTTTAATTAAAATTTTTATAATACGTACATAATAGAAATATCGTAGTAGGTATTATATTTACGTTTGTAATAGAAATAAATAATTGTTCCATAAAAATATCTTATACCATAGTCACCTATAAATAAGCATAAATTAAAAAATGACATGGTCTATAAGCATTCGTATTTCGTCAATTAAGATTATGTGTTAGAAGTCACTGTTAGAAGTTACACCGTGCAACTGGTATACTGACTCATTAAATAACATCGCTTAAAATAACTACAAATTGTGTTTACAGCCAAAGTTGTCGGGCAGTTTAAATTTAAACCGTACGCTGCCAGTTTTAAATTATAATCCTAAAAGAGAACGGACAGAATTTTCTTTCGCAAATCGCGCAATTGGTCTTCGAGAAAAACTTGATATTTTGGCGATGGAGGGTTTGCTTAAAAACTTCTTTGCCGCTAATGATTTGTTGTTAATATATTTATCTTTGCAGAAAATAAATAACGCTCATTACTTGTAATAAAATGTTTTAGTTAAACCGAAATACAAATATTTTATGTGTGTTCCTAGGTAGAAATTAGCGGCTGAAGCTGGGACCTTGCGTAACTTACGTTGACTGCAATGATTTTATCGATTTTGTATTTTAGATTCATTCATGAAAAACATTCAGGTTCATTATTATAATGGAAACTCTGAATCGAATGAACTACTTGTTATGTTTCTAGTTAATGTATGTCGCTCTATAAGCTCCTGGACATAATATTTTAATTTATTTTAGGATTGTGTTCATTGAAATATTTTTGTTCTAGAGAATGAAGAATGATGTTTACAATTTTTTTACCGACAACTGCAAAAGTAAATGCACAATTTACTAGTAGAATATTTCACATGTCCATGTCATACAACGAACAGTTACAACAACAAACAATCTCTAAGTTCTGTCCAATGTAATTAATGTGCGTATCTGTTAGCAAGTCATATTAGCCGGATCCGAACAGACGGTGTCCGTCTGTCTGTAACGTCCTGTATTTATAGCATGAGTGACGACGTCACATCTGGTGTGTTATTAATGACTAAACTAATGAGGGCGTTGTTGTAATGGGAAACACGAACAAAATGTGTTGTAGAATCTTTAACAACAGAATACAACAATTAAAACTGTATCACTGATTTTAAACGTTTGTCTAATAAAGTAAACACCATAAAAAATATACTTCCATTTTTTTATAATTCCTCAGTTTATTTCAAACAAGAAAAACAATATTTTTTGACAGTTAGAATAGGTATTGTCGGAATCTACGAAAAATAATATTACCATCACAATTTCCTCAAACAAAGGACATCCTATTTTTGAAATTTGATTGTAGATGTAATTCCTACAATCACACAAAATCACACAATACAAAAAAAATTTGAAACATGAAAAGAAGGTTTCCGGAAACCTTTGAGAACAAAATAAAACACTAATTTTTTTGTATTTGTTTGTTGACTCTTTGGGCCACTGTCACATGAACTAAGTATTACTTGGTTTACCTCCTCCATCGTTGTATTGCGCACTGGATCGCGGCGCGGAAAAGAACAGATGAGTTCTGTAGTGATGTTCTTCCATGCACGCGTATCGCTCGCGGTCACGTCGCTTGGCGTTCCTCCCTGCTCCTAAAGCCCCCTTCGCCTTCCCCCCACCCCCTACGCTGCTACTCAAGGTCTTCTCCCCGCTGAAGTTCTTCCGAAACATCAAATTCATCTTGGAAGTTTGCCACTAACCGTTCCTTCCCTTTCACACTTTGCAAACTTGTATGTTATGAGATCGCTCTAATGTTTTGTCTAACCGAGAGATTAGTGCGTAGTACAGCGCCAAGAATTAGCTCGACTACATTCAGACTTGTTCCGTCTCTGTTTAACTACAATATTTGAATTGGTTTGTTTTATTGTTGTTTCATTCGTTGAAGTAGGATTAGTTAGGCCTAGAATTGTTGTTACGGTTGATTTCCAACAGGTGCAAGGTGATCATTTCAATTACGTACATATTTCATTGTTTAAAGAGTTATAGATGGTTTATAACGTAATAATAACAATTATAAGATGAATCAAATATATATGTATATAGTTGCGAATGAGGACAGAAATATTTAGTCATTTTTTATAAGCCATATGTTAATTGTAAGGTCGAAAAGCAAGTGTAGTATAATATTATTGTTAAAGAAAATTCCTACAAAACCTTCAATGAAACAGCATATCGATTCTTGTCGCAATAAATGTCTAAGCTCATTATTTATAAGAATTCATAGTTTTCTGTGATTATACGAGTATACATAATATGATGTTGTTGTAGGGTTGTAGGCCAATATCACTTGTTGAATATTCGATCCAAATTAAATATTAAAACATATTGATCCTAGTTTTACTGACATTGAAAATAATTGTGTTGAAATTTATTTTGATGTGAACTGTAATCAGATGTGATATTTGAAATATGTTTTTCATCAAGTTATAATAAATATCTACTTACTAAAATTTAAAGTATGTACGATTTGTTGAAGGTATAATCTTATTTTGAAAATAAATATAGTTAAGTTTGAAATACTGTATCATATAGGTATATGTTTAAACGGAAATTGGTTAACCGATCTAAGAGAAAAGCTTTTTAGGGTTCCGTAAACGGAACCTTTGAAAAGCAAAATATAATGTGGCGAAAAACTTATAAACTTTCGCGTTGCATTATAAAATATATAAAACAGGAAATTTTACGAGATAACCTTTTATTTTGGCTTGACGTTTCGACCGAGTTGCATCGGCCGTGGTCTCAAGCAAATTTTAGATATTTTACGACACCCTTACAGTTTTACTTGTCTGTCTGTCCGTCTGTCTATATGTCCGTATGCCACAGTTGATTTATTCCGTCATCTTTACAATTTCCTACTGAGCTGAAATTTACTATAAATAAAAAAATTTAATATACCTATGTATTGGAATCAAATTTTATTTGACTTCCATTTGACGACCTCGATGGTGCAGTGGTTTAGGCGTTGCGTCTAAGTGCGGAAAGTTCCGAGTTCGATTCCCGGCCGAGTCAATTTAAGAAACGAACTTTTCTAGATTGTCTCGGATCCGGGTGTACTTGGAAATGCCCCCAGTTGTTGCCGTCGTCTGATTCTCATAGGCCTTGTTTGAGACCAGATGAGTGGTGCGTATTGTTTGGCGTATTTATTTATTTTTTGCGAAATTATTACGGAACCCTAAGTTAATACGTCTCTAACATGCTCTTGGCTGGTTATAATTTTTTCACAGATTAACTTTTTTGTAACCGAACTATAATGAACATTACACATTGGGGAATTGCGTAACTGTTATGGCCCATTTTTGCGAATAGAGTTAATATATGATAGCGATGTTTGTTTTTGTGATCTTGTGGTTTCGCTTATTAAACACTTCAGAGTTATATTCCACGTGGGTGTTTACCCATATACGACATTGCTCTATGCAATAACACTTGGTAATTTTGTTCTTGGTTTTAGTTTACATGTTTATATCTCAAAGGGATACCGTAAGATGATAGAAGTAATTTTATGTACCTAAATGTACTTAGTCAGTCCTATAATCAGTTGTGTAATATTGAAATAGTAATCTTCTATACTAATATTATAAAGAGGCAAAGTTTTTGAGTTTGGATGTTCGGGGTAATCTCCGGTACTACTGATTCGATTTTGAAAATTCTTTCACTGTTAGAAAGCTACATTATCAGCAAGTGACATGGTTTGTATTTTATTTTCAAAAAAATTTCAACCCGTGCGAAGCCGCGGCGGGTCGCTAGTGTCTGATATATTAAAATTAATGTTTATTTGTTCGTATTTTATGGGCAGCCATATCGTTCATCCGATTGCAATGAAATGTCGTATGGAGATAGATTAAACCCTGGGGAAAGACATAGGCTATTTTAAAAATAAAACACGCGTACGAAGTCGCGGGCAACAGCTGGTAGTTTATATACATTTTTAAATTACTTTCTTCTATTTGTGGCCCTTTTTATTAAAATTTTGACGATAAGAAGAGTTATTACTAACAATTAGGGAGAGTAATATACATACGTATTCTCACGCTATATCCCTAATGAGGTATATAGAGAAGATAGAGCGTCCACAATCTCACTCCATACCGCGATGCTCGGCACTCTGTCCTCTCTAACTACCCTGTCAAGGATGTAGCCTGAGGATAGGTATGTATCTATGCATAAAAATTTAAAATTCGAAAACAACTTCACAAGTAAGTAACAAGTATTTCAGAATAAAGGGATAAATAGCATTTTACCTTCTGGAAATATTTCATTGAACTTTTCCGTTTGACAGTATACAGGTAAAAAAGTTCTTTTATCAGAGTCGATCAAAAAATAATTATATAAAATGTATATTAGTGTACAATGAATAATATGACGAACGAACGAAGTGAAAAAATACTTCATTTATGTGAAGTGTTTTTTCACTTTGTTACTTTGTTAGATATCTTGTACTCATATGTGAAAACATAATATATTCATGTTATTATAAGTGAATGTATACATCTACCCCGTTGGGGATACAGCGTGAAGTTATGTTATGTATACATCTATTAAGTATATGTTAGTGATTACGAAATGAAGACTTGTTAATTTTATGTGGTTATTTGCACGTAACTAAAACTCAAATGTGCTTTTTTACTATTTTTGCCTGTATGTTTGTCTGTGTAGGCCAAATCGGAGAAACTGATTTTGACGAGACTTTCATTCGCAGGTAGAAAATTGCGAATTTAACATGGATGAATCCCCGAGCCGCAGCTAGTGTTAAACAATTTAATTCCTAAACAAACTTGCTTGAATACCGACTGTATGTCGTGCCATAATGTAATCTCTATAATATATAGGTATTAGTCTTAGTAAAAAAGCATGCCAAATCAGAACTTATAATTTTTAGTGAGACACTCAGACTGACAAACAATTTAGCCGTTATTCATTAATTGACTAAAAATTCTAAAGTCCTATGCCTACCCGCACACACGAAATATTATTGACAATAATTTACTTATTGACAATAGTATAGTGTGTTTGCGGACGGTATTGTCAATATTATCAATATTGTTGTAGATTTCCAGAAATTCTGATTTCGCTGCGACAATATCGGGGGGAGGCAGGGATATTGACAATATTATTGCCGTGTGCGGGAGCGCGACAATATTTAATTGAATAAAATATCTCAAAGTAAGCGGACGCGCAGGCCGATGCTAAAATGGAGGATGAAAGTAGCTTCCTTCCAAGGATGAACAATATTTGTTGGAATTTATTAAAACCTGGGATACGTATCCAGACCTATGGAATACGAACTGCTAACTTCTCTTCCGGCGTTAACGATTTTCACATCAACGTATCTTGTTTAACCATGAAGGGTGATATACTAAAGATTTGAAAGTTGCCATCTTTTATTCTCATGTAATTTTTAAAATCATCTTCTGTAAGGCGTAGTTTATTTATTAGATTAAAATGATTTAAATCTGCTTTTCTTCTCATCCAGTCTTTAACCCATCGTTTTTTTCTTAAATGTTTTTTTATTCAATAAATTTAAAGCAATTACCAATGAAACGGCTTTTTTTTCTATCCATTTTTAACACTTGCACGTGGATCCAGATATTGCGCGTTACTGAGTTAGTTTCTATACGAATAATTGACAATAATATTGCTTAGTGTGCGGAATGAATAAATTATTCAATATTATTGCAAACCAACATTGCCAATAATATTGTGTGTGTGCGGCTAGCCCATGAGTTTGGCTGAATTTCGTGAATCTCCTTGGCTAATCTCCGTAATTATTCTCTACTAAGTTTTATCATGTTTTATCTAACAATGTTACAAAAAGTTATGTATTGGGTGAGGCGTTCTGCGAACTATTCTGAATAATAGTTTTAGAAAGGAACATCCAGTTCCGAGTGAACTATTTATTTATTTACAAGTTATGTCATATACAAGTTACATAAACAGACACCAAAAAATTACTTTGTAAAGTATACATGTCTATGAGTGTGACAGTTTCATAATGGAAATGTAGACGCTGCGCCTCAGTCGCTGTGTAATAGTTTACGTCATATGAATTTCAACTCAGGCAAAAATTATACAATATGTACAAATGTTAGCATTTTTTAAGTGATTGATAAATGATTGATCAACTGCTTTTTGCCGGTCGGCTAGTTTGCTAATTTTTTTTAATTATTCTAATAGAATAATAGATAATAATTTTACATATTTATACATTATATTCTTTTCCCAAAGATTTATTATAAAAACGAAAACTTCTCAAAGAACAGTAAAATTTTACCTAGGGCTACTGAAAATGCTTTGTGTTGACAACCACTAAAGTAGAGAAAGAAAGAATCGAAATATTATTAAAAATCAATTATTGTCAATTAAATATATTGATGAGATTGATATCGGCTTTATGATAAATACAATATTTATGAATGGAATAAATAATATGTAACTTGTATTCCGAGTTATTTTTGTTAGGAATAAAGGAACAGTAGTATGACAAAAATAATAGATAGGTAGCGCTGTGTATACATGTGTACATATGTGTGTGTTTATAAATTGTTATATGTATCGGGTTGATCCCGATATTTAGCCTGAGCATACGGGTAAGTAGGTATCATTTATTTCTATTTCATGATTATATTTATTCCATTGTTAAATATACATGCATAAATCTGTTAATCTGTTTACACTTTAATAACTACTACTAATAAGTATGTCTTAACTATAAAAACTATAAAACCTAATTGGATAGAGTTCTTTCAAAAATGTAAAACTTATCTACAGTAATTGTTTCAATTCCATCGGATTATTCAGTCAATACTTATTGACTGAATACATGAATTTTATGGGATTCATCAGTTCAAAAGCTGACAGACATTACAAATCAAGCTACACCGCGTCTAGTGTTACATATACAGTTAGATGAATAATAATGTCACAACACAGATCTGCTACTAATAGATGACGAAATAAACAATAATTTAATCTAAATTAGACCTTCTGTTCTATGCAGACGTGCGCACGTTAGCTTACGAAAATACGAAAAAACAGTTATTTTCATTTATATTAAAAACTATAATTCATTTTAAAAAATCTAACTTGCATTTTGAGGAATATGTTTAAAGCAGACTATACCAAAAAATTTAAAAAAATAAATCGGTTCGGTTGCTCCGAAAAATGTAAATCTCTGTTTCAAAAGAGGTTTCTTTGATATTTTTTTTGTGTTACAAAAGTTAACCAACCGTGTATCGCAAATGTCAAAATGAAATCAATGAAATGAAGAATCAGGATACCAAATATAATTCTCATATGTTTTGTAGTCACTTAGAAAAATTGAGATCCTGGCGTCAAAATTTCCAATGCTTCGCCTTATGGATCTATATTTGTCGAAGCGGCCTTTGCAGTCTAAAATACTGGATTCCACCGTCACGCCCAAAAGAGTTTCTATCTCATATGTATTTACAAAAAAAATATATCGATTTTTCACTCGTAAAGTTCAAAAATAATTAAAAAACTTAAAAGTATTAATGAACGAAGATTTGTTTTGTGTCATATGACTGTCAGATACAACAGCGTAGATAAGTCTTAAAATATTGAGCATACCGATAGAGATGAATTATGTGTAATTCCACCTGATTCTATTACAGGCTTACACCATATATTTATTTCAGTCTTACAATTCGTGACATGCGTAAACATTACTAGCGTAATATATATAAATTTTAATTGTTTTTTTTAAGGCCAATACACAAAAGCGTTATTTTTTAAAACAACATACGAAAAGCTTGCTGTAACGTAAAAGCGAAATAAGAAAGCTTTTGGCCTTAGAGAAAGAAAGTTAAAACCATAAAAATATAAAATTAAAAATTTTAATCAAGTTTCAAAATCATAAGACGCTTTATAACGGTAATATGAGTAGGTACTGACAATGACACATCATATTACAGTTAAGCGATATCAGCGGTAGTGCGAATTCAATCAGTAATTCTCTTCTCCATTCCTCAAATAATTGTTAAGTATAAGAGAATAAATAGGTAGAAACGAGGTGAGAATATCAATAACATTAACAAAAAGAAACATGTGACACAACAGCTGAAGCGTTGCGACGGAAACCGAGGGGAAAACCCTAAAAGCGGTGCCGAACAGTCAAGTAGAGTTTCAACAACACGAAACTATGCGAATAATGACAGCTTGTTTCACTCTCGCTACAGTTTATAGGGCCATTGCTGCTCACAATTATTACATATCACACAGTGTATTGGATTGGAGTGACATTGAGTAGTGTCCTTGTGTATGTACCTGCTTAATTTGCACCCGGTTAAAAAACGGACAATGTTTCCTCATGCAAGGTCAAGCAAGCAAGGTCATGGTATGGTCAGTCTAGTGCTACTTTTTTAATCTACACTTGTGGTCGCTTAGCTAGCTAAAATAAAAGCTGAAAACTGTAATGTAGCGATTTCGTGCCCTCTGAAATTTGGAAACATACAACGTAGATGCCATTAGATCACCATTAGATCATCCATCCAATAGATAAACGTACCAAACACCGTAACATTACGCCCGACATATCAAAGTAGCATCGTAAATAAGTACCTAATAAATTAATTCAACGATTAAGTAATAGATGGCGCTACTCGTTTTAAACTTCGAATTTGTTATATTTCTGAACTTCAGCTTTTTAAAGTATAAGCCATAGCTGCAGATTAATTAATTACTAACGTCTTTTGTTTATTAGATTACTAGATCTTTTCTTTAACTTTTTTCTCGGAACTCGTTATGGCAATCACAAGCAATCACTATATTATTCAACAAATTGCTGGATTAGTATAAATCTGAAAGACAGTTACTTATAAAAAAGAATGCTCAAGTGATTAGAATAAAACCATTGTTAAACACATACATACATACATAACTTCACGCTGTATCCCCAACGGGCTAGTCAGAGAGGACGGAGCGCCAAGCGTCGCGGTCCTTACATACCTCTTTCGCTTCTTCAAATCTCATCATTCTTCTCACACATTTTCGCCTAGGTATGCGAGTGCTTTTGACATTTCCATCTCCTAACATTGGTTATTTGGTCTAAAAAAACATTGTTAATTTAATAATCAATTTTCTATTTAACAATCTACATTGTTAACTAGATTAAATTTATGCAGTATTTATGAATTTATAATAAATATAATATTATGTAAATTATATTTTCAACAGAAACAAAAAATGATATCTTATTTTTATGGTAATGACTACTTTTTTTTTTAATACAAATTTTTTTAAATTTTCGTAATTGTTCTATTAGAAATTGTTAGAAATAGTCCAGTGCAATTGAGTTTGTACCTCTAAATCCAGTTATAAAGGATGGATTTTCATGGTCCGGATTTTTTGAGTTTCTTATGCTCAAAAGTAAAAAGTTTGCCTAGATGTGATACAACTTCAGCCTTTTACTGAAAGGGTAAATATAAATTTGATAATTTATTCGAAAATCGGGGTTTTGGGTTATTAGATAAGTTTTTGAAGACGACACATAATATGTGTCACTGCTACGCATATCGCAGACAACTTTACCTATATAAATTTGCAAGATACGTTATTGTTTTTCCTTTATTGTATTTTGTGTAAACGGTAAACAAATTTTGGGGTTTATAATGTTCTTACTTTGTATTTGTTCTTATATAAAAGAAAAATAAAACTTTAATAAACTTTACTGTTTTACGTATTCGTTTTCTAGTGCATAAACATCACGAAGCGTACAAAGGAACGACTGTCGACTGGGCCGCGAGTCTCACTCGGCTGTTTACAAAATTACCCAGTCAACAAATTGTGTCACTACGAAATAAATAAAAAAAAAATGTTTATTCCCAATTATGAAAGTATAAATTGTAGTCTATAAACGAAAACTATGTTATGGTATATCCAGTCACGAGTGAAATTGATTAGTGGCGTCGTGTTGCGTAGTAGTTGCAAGATATACAAGTGTAATGAGATTAATAATAAGTAGTAGATTAGAACTCTTCCCTTCTATAAAACAATTAAATTCGCTACTGCCAGGCACTTGTACCACACGCTATGATTTGGCGCAAGCATCGTAATCGTAAACTGTTTGATTGGACTTTTTGGCGGGAACGGTGCCATTTTATTTAGATTTTCTAATTTTTCCATTTTTGGGAGTTTTAAAGTACAAAAGTAAATAAATAAATACGATACGACAAAATACTATCACAAAAGTGATAGTATATTGTGTTTTAAAGTTCTATGTAAGTGAAAAGAATGGAGTAGGTTTAAATAAACGTGTGTAGCTGAAGTTCTCGCGCTCTTCCAAGTCCTATAAAACTTCAGTAAAGTCTATTATCAGTTTACTGGAGGAGTTTTACGATAACGAATTAACGATTCTACTTCTTATTTTAATAAAATACGTGACATTGGAAAATACGCTAATCTGTGAGCCATGCCACGAAGAAAGAAAAAAAAACTTTGATTTAGTGCCCTAAGCTTAGTCATTGGCCCTAAGCTCTAACACAGATAGTAAAATAGATGGTAAAATATTGTAGGTGAATGTAGTGTGATAATATCTTATATTACTTTGACAATATATCCATATAGTCACATTAAGCACATATTGAAATGGATATTATGTATAAATAAAGATTTTTGAATAAAAAAATTAGTTATGGTACATAGAGTCATATAGTTATGGGACTTTGTTTAAGAGTCTGCCTGTGCAGCCCAGTGCAATCGAATTCGTTTATTACCCCCACACCCTGTCATAATAGCAATAAAATTGATTTTCGCAGTTGCGGATTGTTCATATTTTAGTGCGGAGAAATCTCAACAGTTGTTTTGCACATAATTGTAATTTACAAGAAAACTACATTACCAATTAAAAAACTGGTTTTCGAGATTTGAGATATTACAATTACCTATCCATTTTTGTAAGAATATTTTTAATATTATGTAGAATTTCGGAGCTACAATCTTCGGATCGGAATCTTTGTGCAAACAATGTTATTTCTAGAATTTTTTTACCAAAATTTTTTTCTCCTACCATATTTCCATATTTAAGAATTCCAAGATAAAGAGTTGAAGTTGTATGTATCCAAATATCTAACTCTCAGTCTTCTTCGATATCAAGATCCAGGTCACAAAATACACCAAAGTCTGCATAGGGGGAATCTTAATGCAATGATGCCCCGACTGCTATAACAGGGGGCTAATGTTTCTCGGGTTTTCGTGGGTACTCGTATATCGGTTTCTTTGGCGAATCCTGCAGTCAGTGCCGTAATTAAGGCGGTGCTAGTGGTGCCCAGTACACATGGGTAACATGGGTGACTCCATTCACTGCGCCAGATATGTCGGCGCAGTGAACGGAGTGAACTTATTCTAAATGTATTAGTGCATAATACGCTCCCTGAAAAGCCAGCAGCCAGCGGCATATAGGTGGCTTAATTAAAAAAATATATTTGAGGACGCGAAAGAAGTAAGGACTGTGGTGCTTTGCGGTCCATCCTCTCTGACTATCGCATTAGGGATACAGCGTAAAGATGTGTTGTTGTTGGTGTTATATAAGCAAACACATAAAAGGAATCTAATAGATTGCGTGAAACGTCTGTTAACTATACATATATTTATGCTTCATAAAAGTCATAGTGTCCGCGATAAAGTTTATTTTAGTCCTAGGTTCAGTACATTAGGGTACATTCATTATGTTATCTGTGATCTCACCGCATGTTATTGACCGTTAACCGTAATGACAAGGTTACACGCAGGTTTGGTTAGAAAGGTTAACAGTAAATTGCCCTATATACGTGTTTTACGTTACGAGAATTAATCACAATTAAAGGGGTAAGTCCGTTTGTCCCATTCATTTGTACAGAGTTGTATATTGTAACTTGTAAGTACTATAAATATTAAATATTTTATTTTATTAGTTGTGCCTTGAGGTTTTGCCCGGGTTAGTTTTGGTATTTTTACAAGCTTTTATCTAACTTGCCTTATTAGTATGTATGTTTGTGTGGGTCAAATTTTGGAAGCTAAATATGAACCACTTCCTAACGTTTGATTGTGCTCAAATTTGGTATACTTGCGTATCTACGGTGACAATGCAATAATGGCACCAGGGAGCTTGTCTGATAATGGAGTCGGAAGATGGCCATAGAATCTTCTAAACTAAACAAGATAGACCCGTCGTGTTTGGGCTCCTTCGATTTGTCTTAGTCGAATAAAATCTTTAGAAGGACTCCTCATCGAAGAATTAGATTGTTCGAAATTAACAGGAAAAGTACCTTGCAATAATGATGCATTACTACAAATGAAAAGATAAATACAAAACTAAAAAGTTGAAAATAAAATTATTAATTAAAAAAAACTTTTTTAAAAACAAGCTTTTATTTAAAAATTACATCAGTGAATAAATTCCATTTTATGCAAAATATGTTTAGTAAATATCAACTGCTAAATTTCATAATTTCTAAAATACAATTTTCCGTATAATGATTTCCGCGAGTAGGTAATCCACAAAATGTTTTAAAACAGTTGGCTTTTCGGCATAGTTCAAACCACTTTTCCGGAATATAGAGGAGTTACCCTTTCTAGTTTGAGCTCACAAGACCGTGTAATGCTCGATTCTGTATCGCTGTTATCTTATTAGTCTATATGTGTATACTAGATTAGACATAAACTATTGGGTCCTTACATATGAAATTAGCGTTTTGTCGTACTGACCACTTTGATCTGAAATATCTCCTCTTTGGTTAAGAATTTCAAATTCAAATTTATAAATTCATTTAGCTGGTACATTTGAGTTTTGAAAACAGTCATTCATTTGTTTTTTTTCCTCATTATTTTTTTCTTTGGCGTCGCTATTACCGCACAATGGAAAACATGAAATATCGGTATATTTACGAGTACGAGTTCTACCGTGGCACCAGTGCTGCAGAAACAGCTCGAAGGATTAATGATGTGTACGGCGCTGGTGTCGCAAATGAAAGCACGGTACGTTTTTGGTTTCAACGTTTTCGTTCTGGAAATTTCGACCTTCAGAACCAACCCCGTGGACGGCCGGAGACCAAAGTGGAAACTGAAGAATTAAAGGCTATTGTGGAAGCGGATCCATCACAAAGCACTTTAGAGATAGCTGCAGGTTTCGGGGTAAGTGACAAAACTGTATTAATCCACTTGAAGCAAACCGGGAACGTAAAAAAACTTGAACGATGGGTACCTCATGAATTAAGTGAATCGAAACACGCAAACACGCGTCGACTGCTGTGTTACTTTGCTCAACCGACACAATAATGAAGGGATTTTAAATCGAATCATTACTTGTGATGAAAAGTGGATACTGTACGATAATCGGAAGAGCTCGTGGCAATGGCTGAACCCTGGAGACCCAGCCAAATCCTGCCCTCAACGAAAATTAACTCAGAAAAAGTTACTTGTGAGTGTTTGGTGGACTAGCGCCGGTGTCGTTCACTACAGCTTTCTAAAATGTGGCCAAACGATTACGGCAGATATCTATTGTCAGCAACTGCAAACCATGAAGGAAGAACTAGCTGCTAAACAACTGAGATTGGTCAATCGCTCTAGGCCACTGCTGCTTCACGACAACGCAAGACCACACACTCCACCACAAACAACCACTAAGTTAGATGAGCTACAATTGGAATATCTGCGACATCCACCGTATTCCCCGGACCTTGCTTCAACAGATTACCATTTTTTCCGGAATTTGGACAACTTCTTACAAGGAAAAAAATTCAACTCCGATGCGGCAGTCCAAACCGCCTTCAAAGAGTTTATTGATTCTCGCCCCCATGGTTTTTTTAGTAAAGGGATCAATGAACTACCTATGAGATGGCAAAAGTGCATAGATAACAACGGTGCATACTTTGATTAATTAAATATATTTTACAAAAAAAAATTGAGTTTATATTCCTCCCGTACAAAACGCCAATTTCATATGTAAGGACCCAATATTTACTAATTATTATCTGTTATGTACTAATTCTACCAAACTAACCGTTCTACCAAAAGATTCTACCAAATATCTATACTGTATAGAAAAGCCCGACGACATACTTGATCTCCTCACGGGGTTCCGCTCATATTTCATAAAATAATAGAGTGTTTTCCACGATATTTCTTTATGACTAGCTAGAAATTATATTCCTCTACCTTTCTGCATCATTGAATAAATGAAGTGTAACTTGCTTTTTAGTTTTCTAACATGTCATAAAAGCATACGTAATTTTGCAAATTAGTATAATACAAATTTGCTGCTTAAATTTTTAAGCAATATATAATCCTTCGCATAAGAACAAATTTTTTGAAAATAAAATACAACCCATGTTACTCGCTGATGATGTAGCTTTCTATAGGTGAAATAATTTTTTAAATCGGTAGAGTACTTTTTGAGTTTGTCCATTACGAAACAAACAACCAAAATTGACCTCTTTATAATATTAGTAGATACAGTAATACCCTGAACTTACGCGATAGGTGGGACCGAGCGATAGCCGCGTAAGTCGAATTCGCGTAAGTCGGGGTATAATTTCGCATATAAATACTTACAAATTATTTTTAATTGGGATCGGAAGCTAAAGAAAATAATAATTTAAACAAAAAATGTTTAATAAAATCTTAAATTACGTTAAGTTTACGTTCCAAAGATAAAGTTTTTCTTTTTTTGTTTGATGCAGACGAATCAGTTTTACTTCGTTTGGATGAGATTCAAGTCTTCGTAGACATAAAAAAAACACGGTATAAAAATATAATAATAAACACGCACTCCGTAGATAAGAAATAAATATTATGTATATAATGTAAAATAAATTGTAGCTATATGCGTTGATTCTGCTCGACAAGTCCGAACATTATGTACATTAACTGAGCAATAGTGTGGGGGCAGTAAGTCTATAATCGATAATCGAGAGTTGTGTGACGCTCATACAAAAGACGAATCGACGAGATTTGAAAATCGCGTAACTCCGAGTTCGCGTAAGTCAAGGTATTACTGTATAGAAGAATAGATATTATAATCAAGTCATCGACTTTTTACCTAGTTTTTTCTTATAATTTATCATTGCTTATTACAAGTTCTGTGAATATAAGCAGTTGTTAAAATATAAACTCTAGGTCAATCTTTTCTACGACAAAAGTTGTCGTCAATGTCACTTGAAAATAATATTTTGATTTTGTCCAACACTTGATAAAAATTGCAATTGTTCAAGGCGACCTTACCAAAGAAACAATTCTTTGGTGAGGTCGCTTTGCATACTGCAATTTTTATAAAAAGACCAGTCTATCACATTTCTTTATAGTTGTGTCATTGGTGTTTTTAAAAATGATTCATAATGGATGCGCAGTATAGAATAATATTAATAAAGTAATAAATAAATCGAGTTTTAAAACGACATTGTGATAAGTCAAGTCTGAAATATTACAATACAAAATAAACATTTGCGTCCACTTGTCAAATAAATGTTCTAGTAATCATGTCGACAGAAGACAGAACTCGAAAAGGTCCTCGAAATAACTGTGGAACCCACATAAAAGCGAATTCAGAGCGTCTAATTAATTAGTAGGGAAACTATGCGAAGATACGAGTTGTCGTAAGAGGTTGAACTGAGTATTATTATTATTATTAGGTAAATGTGTCACACACATGTGTAATTAATTATAGCAATTCTATGCTAGAATTATAATTTATCGGAAATGTTATTATTTGTATACAATCATGCTTCGCGTATGTTCACGCACGCGAATTCTGCTGGAAAGCCTTTTTTCCAGCAGAAGTTTATTTTATAATAAATACATAGATACATATTCTCCTAACACTGTATTCCTAACGGGGCAGCCACAAATCAGGGAGGACGGAGTGCTAAGTATTGCGCTCCTTACGTCTTTACGTATTTCGCATTCAAGAATCTCATCATTCTTCTCGCACATTTCGCCTCGGTATGTGAGTGTTTTGACATTATGTCAGCTAACACTCTGGCTATATATTTGGCCTTTATGCGTCAGCCTTAGTGTTCCTTGGTTTCAGCTTTAAAGGTCTGAAATAAAGTCTAAATTGATTCAATCGTCAAATACTTACACAGAATTAGTATTTGAAGGAAATAAGAGGTATATTGTAAGTTCGACACCGTTGTCTAACTGTCTCATAACTGAGGCACCGTCACTCTTAAACGTACGAACCCTGACGTAAAGATTTACATGCGGTTTTTTTAGAAAGCTACAATCTTGAGAATGTTCTTAGCTATATAATAGCAAAAATACGGTAAAATGAATTATTCGATACTCAAAACTAAACTTGCTGATACAACACGATTAATTTATTAAAAACTTAAGAAGCAAAACAGAAACTAAAAAAACGTGCACCGCGCACCAGCAGCTACGGTGAGGCAAATCAGATAAGCTGACTCGCCTGTACATAATACGACACACATCTAATATATAAAAATCACATGCCGCACCCTGCGCTAGGGCCAGCGCTGTAGTTTGAATGTCTGGGAGAGGGTGAGGCAGCGGATCAGGAAGAGCAGAGGCTTGCCATATATACAAATGGCAGCCGAATCGGGGGCAAAGTCGGCGCCACACTATCTTTTTGGGAGTGCGGAGCCGAAATTGCCACACGAAAACTCAAACTGGGCGGGTCCTGCTCTGTCTTCCAGGCGGACTCCTGGCGCTGGCCGAGGCGATGGAGAAGACAGTATTCTCTGACTCTCCTTCGGCCTTGGAAGCTATTGTGCGAGGTAAGTCCCTCCACCCCCTCGTAGTCACGACCAGAGACAACATTGCCGAGCTAATACTTAAACTCAGTAATGAGATAAAGTTGTTCTGGGTCTTTACCCAGTGAGCCTTTGCTCACGCGGGGGTTCAAGGAACGAAAGAGTGGATGAACTTGCGAAAGAGGCAGCTTTGAAAGTGAAGACTAGGCCGAACTATGAGTGTTGTCCGGCATCGTATGTAAAGAGAGAAATAAGGATGTTCAAGATTGAGAAGTGGAATGAAAGTATTTGAAAGGTTATGTAGCGAAAGTAACTAAAGTATTCTTTCCTAGTACGGCAACCGTATATCCTGTCGTGAGAAAAATCGAAGTTGGGTATTGGTTGACTCAGGTATTCACCGGGCATGGCGAGTTTTCGGAATATCTTTATCGCCTTCGATGTAAGGAGAGCCCGTCGTGCCGGTGCGATGATGGGAAAGATGAGGGCAGAATTCACCTAATTGCGGAGTGTCCAAGATTCGCTAAGGAAAGAATGGAATTGGAATATAGAATAGATGAAAAAATTAATGTCGAAAATGTAAAGAAAATTGTAGAAAATAAGTTAAGTAGGGAAAAATTTTTGGACTACTGTACCTATTAAATTATCAAAAATTGTTAGTAGTAGTAATTAAACATACCTAGTTAATATACAGGGTGTATATGAAAACGGGACAGTTACTTTAATGGATGAAAGGGCACAATTTTAGTATGTAGTTATAAAAAGAATTATTGAATAAAATGTAGCCGTTTAAGAGTTATGACCATTTAAATTTACAGGTGTTAACACCATTATTTCTCGAAGAAGTTGCTGGAACGTGTAAAGTTACAGATTTTAAATCGAACATATTTTTTTATTTGGTAATAATTTCAACCGTTGTTGAAATAAAGCATAAAAACCAACTTCAATAATAATGCATATGCCCCTTAACAATTGTTTACAAATCGCTACGATCATGAACTCTAATTTAAAAATACGTTATTTCCACATACACAGGAATATCAACCTTATCTTTACACAAATAAAGGAGATTTCTGTGGATTTGTAAAATATTGTAAAAATTAAATTTCGGTGTCGGAAATAAACAACTTGTCGTGTTAAGGGGAAGCACAGCTGAAGTAAATTGTGATTTGACCTGTATCATTGTTTTTATTACACAATAATACTTTATTGAAGCGTAATCAAGATGCATTCTCGGTATACTATAGCGTGTTCAAGAAGGTGTTCCGTTTTCATATACACCCTGTATATACTACGGTAATATAATGTTATTAAGATCGTGTATATATTTAAGCAATTCAAATAAGTAAATCAGTGTATGGAATACTCGTAAAATACACATAAAAAAAAATTAGATAGTACAAACTGTAAATGGTGTATAATTGTATACATATCAGATACAGTAATAAATGTTGCTAATAGTTAGATTAGCTTAGCGTAATCAAGGACAAATGTCAACAATAGAATAAACCTAGAAGTAGTAACTGTATAAGTTAGAGAAGTGAGTTATACGGATAAGTTATTATAACAGCATAGAATGTAGTATGATAGATTAGGAGTTAAGATAAAGCGATGTATTAGAAATAAGTTAGGTAATATGAGATGTATATTAGTATAAATGAAATTAGATTACGATAAAATGTGGTAGAGTAAGAAATAAATAAAGTATTAGATAGAATTAAGAACGTAAATTAAGATAACAGTAAAACGAGCCTTGACCATATGTTAAGGGAACGAGAAAAAATATATATATATATACAATGCACATATATATAAAAATTAATGTTTGTTTGTTCGTATTTTATGGGCTGTCATATCGTTCAACCGATTGCGATGAGATAGCTTGAAGCCTGAGGAAGGCTATTTTAAAAATGAAAAACGCGGACGAAGTCGCAGGGATCAGCTAGTTTATTATAAGATAAGCTGATCGGCTGCCATTTCATTAGAAAACAGCACCCACACATATGCATTTTATTTCATTTATTTGCTTGACTTCATGCTACGGTACAGGCTGACTAGAGTTATTAAATCTATGTATTGTATAAAGGAATAAAAAGGAACATAACAAAATCAAATACCTACGAAATAGTTCATAACACTGTGTTTGGTGGAAATCAGTCCAAGTTTTTTTGTGCTGAATTTTTTAAAATTTTAATGTCATTTTTTAATTGTCTTAGTCTGCGTGTATTCTTTTTAACTTACATTTAAAAGTCTTGCTTTGATTTGTTGTGAGAATATCATTCTTTGTCTTTTTCCTCACATTTTCACTTCAGAAGTATTCCTACAAACATTCAAAATGGTACCTCGTTCTTTACATTCGCATATGTAACTCGGATGCCTATTGCCAAAACCTACGACTATTACTTTAAGATACTGAGTACTAAAGCCTGAACTTGGGTATTATTGGCAGTAGATTAAAAACTAGCACAACTTCTGGAAGCCTGCCAGCCGTGAACTGTTGTACCAGAAACCAGTATTACTGTTTGTCACTAAATTGTAAAAAATAACGTCAATATGTAAGTGCTATGTGTAGTTTGTAAGCCATAATTATGATTCTGTATTCTGTATGTATATATTATATCTTTAAAATTCAGACAGAGGGGTGGTCTGCTGATATTTTAAAAGTTTAGTAGTGTGGGAACAGAAAATAAATAATAAATATTTCTCAGTAAATTTCACCTATTTTGTGACCCGAAGCTATAAGCCTTAACTTTGGATATAGCGCAATTAACTGGGAGAGCATTCATAACACCAAAAATCTAAGTCAATTTAGAAAAGTTAGAGTCAAAAATTAATCTGGCTGGAAATCATATCCGACAACTATTTCGAAGCTAGATGTAATTACTGTAGCAACGGGTCCGTCAAATGCGATGGAGTTCACGCGAATGATCCATCTAAATAGAGTACTGCCATGAGGTCTTTTAAATATTATACAAGCCCGGTTAAAAAAATTAACAATGTAATTACTTATTAACATACTACTCTACCGAAAAAGCCTGTAAATATATTGAGATAATTACACTACTCTACGCGATTACGCAGTATGAGTCGGTGGATTCATTTTGTTAGGTGTAATATTCAGCTTGCATGCTCGTTGCTCATTAATTACTGACAAAAGCTAGTGGCTCCACAAAGCTAAATACATATTTTTTTATTTATAAAAGATATTTTTATGATTTAAATAACCAGCCTGTAGTCGTAAAGAATATTTAAAACGTACCTAACTGTATTAGATAGGGTACAATTGAAGCGCGCATAGCGTAGCGATTATCTCATCGGCATTGCTAGAGGGGGAAAGGTAATTTGTACCCCAAAATACCTAATTCAATTAAATTTTATTAACAATATAAATGTGATGTAATGTAAAGAAATGTTAGTTGTGCTGTGAGTGTAAAATAAAGTATCGTTTTTAATCTTAAAAGTGCTTTTAATAAAAAGAAATTTATAAAAAAAAATTAAACCGCCTTCAAAAAAACACTGAAAAGTATAAAATAACTATCCTTTACTAATCAAAACTCAAGTACAATTAAAACCGGCTTCAATAACCGTCAAATTTAATTATATAGGTATGTGTATCGTATTTATAAAGTTATTTTAATTGTACTTGAGTTTTGATTAGTAAAGGATAGTTATTTTACACTTTTCAGTGTTTTTTTTGAAGGCGGTTTAATTTTTTTTAATAAAAATTGTTTATTTCTCCCTTTTGAGTGGTCTTGACCTATATAAATATCTAGGTCTGCAATTAACTTCATTCTAATTCCGGAGCGCAACGATATACAAGAGAATAGTCAATATAAATAAATGTTATAACCAGTTCGTGTTATCTAGTGTATCTTCGAAGTCCAAGCTCCAATATCGGTGAAATTTAAATGGGACTACCTCTAAAGTATTACCTACCAAACGAAAAAAGAATTTTCGAAATCGGTTCATAAATGACGGAGTTATGAGGTAACAAACATACAAAACAAAAAAAAACAAAAAAAAACAACATACAGACGAATTGAGAACCTCCTTCTTTTTTTGAAGTCAGTTAAAATAGCTTTTAGACTTCGCAGTACAATACAATAAGTAAGAGTGCTACGGTCCTACTTAACTGGTACACCATGGCGATGAGGCTGGAAACGCGGCCAAACAATACTGCAATGTATGGCATGGTGGCTAACTCACCGACAACGCTAATTTGAAGGTCGCTAATTTAGAAGGGCCTCGCTTCGTGGAGTCTGAAGACCCTAGTGTGCTGGCGACGTGCGACGTTGGCAATAAAATATACACGCGTAAACTGTGATTCACTCATTCAGTTGCCAGCCACATCAGTCGATCAAAGAATGACTGCACATGCAAAATATTTGGCTGGCTATTCTATTTGGCGACCTTTGGTTGCATGAGGGATGCATGTCTACATGGCCAGCGACATCGTCCGGTGAGGTAGAGGCTAGTTAGAGTTGTATAATACACTTACGATACTTACTTGCCGATTATATCAAAAATTGTACACACATATTAGATTAATTAATAATTAACACATATTAACTTTAAGAAAATGAATGTGTAGCGACCTGGCGATGTTAAAAATGCTAAAAAGTAGAATATAAAGCAATTTGAACGCATGGCTCGCCAGTCGCTTACATATCATCGCCCTGCCATGCCACTTTGTACTCGTTAAGCTGTGTAAGAAGAAATATAAACTTTGATACCGACATGTAACTTATTTATTTGGATTTACAATAAAAGAAGACAAAAATGAACACGAAGATATCCCTAAAAATCCATCAAGCTGGTAATCAGTACAGTTCTATAATATACATATAAACATTTGTTATATGTGTTAATTACTTATTGTCATATTTTTTCGTATTGTTTATTCCGAAAAAGAAAGTAATAGGGAAATGTACTAATGAGTAATATAATATTTAATCTATAACTTACTATATTTAAGGCTAATTTTATGTAATTTCCAATATGAAACTGTTTATGAATTTAATCATACAACTTAAATCAATAACTTCTACAGTTAACTAAGTATTTTTAATTTACTAAATATTTTAGTTATAAACTCAACATTTATAGTTTTCGCACTAAATTAGAGCTACATAGGCAAAATGATAAAAACCGAACTCTAATAGTTATTACGTCATGTTTGTTTGTCCGCTAGCTTACTGTATATCACCACCGAATTATTTCGTCATCTGTGCATTGGTACAGCGATCTAAATGGGTAACCCAAACCAAACCCAAAAATAAAAGAAACAACAATTGGAGTTATGGGCCCATTTTTTTTATTTTTTTTATCTTAACTTCTGTTTTGACAGAGCTTATTACGAAATCTTAACCTAAATAATGTAAACCACAGAAGTATCGTATACGTCATCGTCAATATGATAGGCAGTCTTTTCATTGGAACAACATTGTATGGAATTGCATTTCAAAGAACGAACTGTTATTTTTTAAATTTATGTTTAAAGCCTATAATTATTTTGTACTACTTGTCACTATGTTTTATATTTAGTGTTTTTAATGAATTGGTAACATTTTATTGTAGGGCATTATATTTTTATAACGAGAAATAGGATTGCTATCGCTTTTTTTTACATATTTTGAGGAGCTTTCAAATGTATCCTATAGTATTGTACTGCAGTAATTTCATTAAAATTGCATTCGTTATTAAGAGCAAGCTCCCAAAAATAGTTTCTTGCGTAGGCTCCGCCCTCACACTCCGCTACCTGAACGCGGCATATATCTTTATAACTGGAATAGTAATTCATATAATAAAATATCCGTTCCTTATAATAAATATCCATATTTAGTAAACTGTATTGCCTTCCTGTTAGATGCAATTTTTTGTAACTCACTCAAGTTACTTAAGAAAAATATTTAAAAATCTCTCAAAAAGGCATCACTTTACAGAAAAAAGTGTCGAACGAAAATACATAAACTGCGTTATGGTTTTAGGCAGTTGATAGAAAAATGTATAAAAAAATATATATTTAAATTTCACAATCATTAAACGTGTGCCCGCCTCAGGATACTTATTTAAAAACGCTTAAAATTTTGGCAGAACGTCATGGCGTAGAGACGTAGCAAATGCTACGTTTCTTGTGTAGTTTCTACACAGGGTCTACTAATCGTAGCCACATTGTATCCATATCGTTCCTCATCGATTGCTTTAAATTTTTGACGCTACGTTATATTCGAATACGTGCGTGTCTAAATATGCCTGAAACTAATATGTCTAATATACCTACTGAAGTATTGAGTCACAGCAATGAATGGTCAGGTACAGTTAGTATAAAATAAAAATAAAAGAATAAATATATTTTTGTTCTCTACAATACAATCCAACATGTAATATTGGTTAAGTATTGACAAAAATATTTTCTAATATTTTATTTAAATGAAATAAAAAAATATGTACTTATTAATTCATAGTGCTGTTACTTTATTTGCTTAATTATGCGATTCTGCCGATGTTAAATATGAGTACCTTACTGGTTTTGCACACAACTACTTCTAAAGAGGTAATTTGAGGTCGATATACTATATTATACATATTTAAACATATCTTCTGTGTTCAAAAGTGAAGACTTGAAAATATATTAATCTTCATTGAGCCAAGCCATTGAGTAAAAGAAGCCAAGGAAGACCAAGGCTGACTTATGAAGATCAAATAGCCAGAGTGTTAGCAGACGGAAATGTCAAAAGCACTCGCATACCTAGGCAAAAATGTGTGAGGAGAATGATGAGATTTGAGGAAGCGAAAGAGGTGTGTAAGGACCGCGACTCCTGGCGCTCCGTCCTCTCTGACTACCCCGTTGGGGATACAGCGTGAAGTTATGTTATGTTATGTTCATTGAGAAAGTCAGGGAGAAAGTTTTTGTCTCTTTGTTTTGTCTTTTTCATATCACAGCTAAAACAACGATAAATTTTCTGCTTTCAAAAAAAATTCTACGCTTTCAGTTTCAATTTTTTCATTGTATCGAGACACGCTAATTCACAATCGCGAATTATATTGTAGTGATTACTTAAACATAGTTATAATATTTTCTATTATATTTATAACTATTCTTATACGTAGGGGAAGATCGGGACCCTTCGTACGCGGGGCACATTCGTACAGTAGCTATAAAACACAAACGAAAAAGCGTGCAGACTTGCCCTTGCATGTACGCGTAAATTGAGTAGCCACCATTACGTCAATGTAGTTTCGCGCCATTCGCACCGACGAGAGTGAAGTGACAGGCGACATTGTATTTTCGCACTCGGTAAGTAATTTTTTTATCAATGATTTTGTCAATTATTACACTAGATATGTTAAGTTTTTCTACACAGTATTTTTTCAGTAACTAGTAAATATCCCTAACACATGTTTTTAATAATGAATTTATCTAGTTTGCATGTTAATTTTAAAAGAGGTTATATTTCATTATTATTTGATTAGTGGGGCAGTTTCGGACACAACCAAATGGGGCACATTCGTACGCGTTGTCTTGTTTTCATGTATATTTTATAATACCTACTTAATCTTCGTTTTTTTTACAGAAACATGGTACGTAGTTATAAAGTAAAGAAGACAAGTAACCAAGCAGTGGATGAAGAGTCTATGCAGTCAGCAATACAGGATGTGGTACAAGGAGCATTATCATATAGAAAAGTTGACAATTGATGTGATACCAGACAACATTAAAGACAGTTCTTTTATTTTAATCAAGTTCCTGAAGAAAAAGTCTGTAGTTTATTATGTAGGAAAGGTATTTAGTCACTATAGTCGAACCGAATTTGAAGTCTCTTATCTAAGAAAGAAACCAGGATTGACATGGACATTCGTTTTCCCAAATGTCGAAGACATGCATACTGTTTATATCGCTGACATTGAAATGATTCTACCTGACCCCAAGCCATCATCAGTTTGTACTTCTAGAACTTCCAAACTGTTCACTTTCTAAGTCAATTTGACCAATTTTAATGTTCAATAGTGTCCTCATCTCGTTACTTGACTGCAAACTCTTTAAAGTGCTAATCTGCACCAAAGATTATAAAAATATGATCTCTTAATTTTAGTTATTTTCCTATTAAGTAGAATTTATGAAGGCACAAATTGTTTATTTTTTCAAAGAACTTTTAATTTTTGTTGAGTAGAAGAAAAGTCATTTAATTTTGATTAACTAGAAGAGGTCATTAAATTTTTATTGACTAAAAGAGAAGTCATTTAATTTTTGTTGACTAGAAGAGGTCATTTAATTATGTGTATTTAATCTCATTGCCAAATAAAAGAATTTTGATTCTATTTTCAGTTTTAATCGCTTGTACGAAACTACCCCATAGCGTCTGAAGGTACCCCTGATACTGTATGAAAGTACCCCACATGTGGGGCAGATTCGTACGAATTCCAGATTAAGTTTAAGTCATAATTATGCATTAAATATGAAATATAATCACCTGACAGTTTTTCATATTGATCTCAGATAAATACACTGGTACTATATGCAATCAGTTGACTTTTTAATGAAATACTCGGAATGAAAAAAAATTAAATGTAAAAACCGTACGAAGGGTCCCTACCTTCCCCTATAGTACAATAACCACAATAAAGGTCATACAATATGTACCATATATATAATCACAGCAGTGGCTATATATAAGTATAATTCCAGTTTTAATTTTTTCATTGTATCCACATGTAAATTCACAATCACAAACTATGTTGCGATCATTACGCAAACATTGTTACAATATTTTATAGTCACGATATTTTATTGTTGTAATATTGTTCAATTATTTATGAATATTCACTATTATTAGATAATTGTATCCCATACGTACGTTACAAGTGTTGAAACTCTTCAAGTGAACTTCTCAAAACTAACTTTCTTTTCGCTTTGTCACTACAAGATTGACGGCTCAGTGTGACGGGAACCAATCCGTTGGGTGTAACGGGTAACCTTCGAGGTAGGGGGCCTACTAACCTTAAAACGTCAAGGCCCTTTACAGTGGGGTTACTATAAGCCGTTTAGAACTCGGATATTTGACGAATTAATCTCGACAGTAAAATTAGATAACTGTGATTATCGCGCATAAACTTTATTTGACGATAAAATAAAGTGACGATGTAATATAAGATGAGAGAGTCCATGGATACAAGTAGCTGGGAATTGACTGTTATTATAATTTATTGCGTAAATTCCAAGTTAAGGGAACCTTTAGGGAAGCCTAAAAACTTTAAGTCATAGCCCTTCGTGGTAGGGTGTCCATAAGCAGCTTAAAACTCGGACAATCAGCGAGTTAATCTCGGCTTTTAAAACAATTGTGGTGCCATCGCACGCAAGACATGTCGAGTTGTCCTTGACTGAATGGACCGTAAGCTTGAAATGAGTAGAGTGGGTTTTTCGACGAAAATTGCCCGGGACCATTCATTCCGGTCTTTTAAAACGAGTGCTGTATTGTAGCATAGTAAACGCGTCGTTACAGCTGCTAATTATGTATTATTATGAGTAATATTCTGTCATCTCGAATTATTATCTATTATTTCGATATGTTGTATAAAATACTAATGTCATGAAAGAAAATATCACCTATAATTGAAAATTATAAATCGCACTTAGACATCTATTGAAAAATAATAAAATACTTCACGCCGTATCCCCAACGAAATAGTCAGAGAGGACGGAGCGCCAAGCGTCGCGATCCTTACATACTTCTTTCGCTTCCTCAAATCTCATCATTCTTCTCACACATTTTCGCCTAGGTATGCGAGTGCTTTTGACATTTCCGTCGGCTAAACCTTCTAGCTATTTGATCTTCATAAGTCAGCCTTGGTCTTCCTTGGCTTCTTTTACCACTCACTTTCGCTCTATAGATTTTCTTCGTCAGTCTTTCATCACTCATTCTTTCCATGTGCCCGAATAAAATATTAAGTTCATTATTCATAAAAATTATAAAAGGTTACTAAGCTAGAATATGTTTTGTAGTCATTTTTATATTGATTTTTGTTTTGAAATAATTTAAACAAAACATATCTTATCTAGAGTGGATTTATCAGTTTATGAGTAAGGGTGTTGTGTAAAATAATGTTCCTCAAAATACGGTATCGCAACAAGTCCGTAATAACAGCAAATAGGTAAAGACAAAACAGTTCAGTGCCTTTTTCCTTCTTTGTCTGTCGACCGAATTTTACGTTAATACGTGAAACGAAAAATTTTGATCATTTTTAAAAATATTTTTAGAATATAGAGGAGAATGAGATTGGGCATAGTTTTACGTTCATACTCCCAATGTCAAAAAGACTGTCAATGTCAAACTCATGATTGTTTGCGATCATATATGTAACCTCCATGGATCAAACCTCGGACAAAGAACCGAGGATCAAACAGTCGCACAAAATAAAAATTGTTGCCAAAGAGTTTATATTATAAGTTTATATGTAAAACGGTCGAATTTCAACCATCGCGACTTCTAGTATATTTTATATAAGTAAATAAACAAATTAATTAAAATATAGAGGTATTCCTTGTGCCTATACTGTTCTTAAAAATCATTTTTCGTTCTCACTTCGTGTACAGAATCACCATATTTTTACCATTACCAAGGTACCTTCAGTAATAAATTATTGTAAACTATCCCATAAAACATGTCGAATAAGGTGACAATGGTTTCACGCTGGAATTCTGACTCGTCGGCGAACGCGAGGCTGTTAAATCTACTGGAAATTGATAACCGAGATAAGAAAAAGTTCTTTTTACGTGAAAACTTCTGTAATTTGATAACAACTTGACAAATAGACTGGTTTTATAAAAAGACGATGTCTTATAATATTATTTGTGAAAAAATAAAGCATTACGTTATTAACGTTATGAAATGTTCGATTTGAGTATATCTTAAAAAAAATGTGTCAAGCTTATCGATATACCTTCAAAGAGTTAATATTAACGTATGTTAAGAAACAAAGATATCGCACAGCACAGTAATGGTAGTGCCATTAACCTGTGCTTATGGTACCTATCACGTAGGCGTAATCTGTTACTACAGAGGAATTCAAAAGTGACCTAATGTATGGCACATAAAGTCTATTATCAGCTAATAATTGTCATTAAAAGTTGTAGGCAAGGAGTGTCACGTTTACGTGTTGTTTTACCATACTGTAAGATATGCATATTTTTTAGCTAAATTCATATTGTAGAGAATCTTACATTTCATTTGATACAAAACACCGTATATTTGCAGTCTTAAGAAATCCATCACATTCATTTATCTATCGCGTAAATAACTTCTACGACCTCAAATCCATCAAAGCTTTCAAATATTCAAAAGAGTTTTGGAGGATCTGACTTGTTTCGCCACAAAGCTTCATATGTCTGGACCCGTGTTACCAAAGATTAGGGGCTAGCTGTCCATTTTGTTCTTTTGCTTACATACATTTTCCATCTTATTGAAATAGTTTTGGTTTTGCCATTATACGTTTGTACTTTCAGATGACGAATGAAGGCATTTTTATTTATCTATTATAAATAAAAATGAAACGTTCGTTGCTAAGCGCGAAACTTATTGAATGGCTGCACCGTTGGCCAAGTTTTTTTTACACGTTCATAATTGTCGGAGTAAGGTTTTTATAGGAAGAAAATATGGAAAGGTTGCACGAAAACGAGGGAAAAACCTGAACAGTACGAATTCAAGACCATAACTTACGAATTATAATATAATATCGACCGTAATAGTAACGCACGGCCGAGCTCAGCTAGTTAAAATACGTTTGGTTGTTAACTGTTAACTTGTTACTTGAACACAGTACAGTTAGACCTGAACCCGGTGACGCGATGATATTCTATCCTGTATGTACAATAAATAATTATCCAATAAATTTAATTTTTTACACTATTTTAGTTGAAATAAACATTGTTGAGTATTTATTTTTGTGCAAACCATACAAGGACGTGACAATGACTTCGCATTACCGGGTTTTTCTCTCATGTTATTCTACACGGGCTATAAATACAAAGATAAAGAAGAACGTCTGATAGAATTCTATTATCAGAGTGATAGATACAGATGGTAAGCAAGACCTAGGCTGACTTATACTAATCAGATCGCCGATAGTTGACAAGAACATCAAAATTACTCGCATGCCTTGTCGTAAATATATAAAAGGAATGTGATCGTTGGGGACATACAGAGAAGATTTTAGGTATAGTTTAAAAATTAAACAGACTGATTTTAACCAAACTTAGCATGTGACAGCTTATATCTGATTTAAATATCTAAGACGTTGAACCTAAAAAGTAAATGTTTTATTCCAATAGTAAAAGAATCTAATAACAACGACGAAATCAGTCAGACAAAAGAAGTTACTGCAATTAATTTCACAGCTATTATGTATAAAACATGAACATACAAAACTTCGTGTGCATTATTCGTATTTGTATTGTCTTAAACTCAGTTGTCGTACCGTCTGTATGAATTCATCTTTGGATTCGTTCCAAATACTTGCAAAGTGATGCAACCGGGTGTAGCTTTCATCGAATGCAATCGTTTAACGAAATCGCTTTTGAAATTGCAAATATTTTGTCACTCTGTATCTTCATGAAATATTTAGTTCATGACAGAACGATTACACGAATACGAATATAAAGAATGAGATTTTACAAGAAATAAAATATAATATTGTAATTCCTAAAGATCATTTCGCTTTATAACTCGTTTTGCCTAAAATAACTTAAAAATATGCATCTTTATAGTTATCCTTAAAATATGGATCGAATTAATTTCGATTTGACATTAAAATACTTGATGTACTTACTCAAAATATAGCTGGGTGGGTATAGTTTTGGTGGATGAAATCTCCACATGGCCCGGTCTCTCTTTGGATGTTAGCTATCTTTTAAAGATTCCTTCTGCGCCATCAAAAGGCAAAAGAAGGTCAAAGGCATTACGGGCAATTTAAAAACTCCGATGGCAGGCTGACATTATTACTCCAGAAAACTGTACTGGGTCCCCGTTGTGCAGTATAACCTATCTTCTCCTCATTTAATTTGTTAGATTTAATTTGCCTGTATCTAGCAGTGAAATGTACATATACCTGTTACACGACTTACAAAAATTGGTAGGGAAAACTGAGCTGTTGCTGAAAGGCAATAAGGAGACGTTGTATTCATATTATGGCTTGAAAATATTCGAGTTATAACTTTGAGATAGCACCGACATAGTGATATTCCGTCAAGTCGCAAGAATTTTCTTAGAAATGAAGGTAACATTATCAAAACTAAATCACCTTATCTTGAAATATGAAGCGGGTAAGTTCCAATCTTGGTGTCAAAAGTCGGTGTCGGTGCTCAATTCACAAATCAAGTGAATAACTTCTCCAAATTGACGCGCAATCGAATGAACGATCCGGCAAATTGGAGTGTCTTGACGCATTTGACAATAACGAGGTGACGACGGTCGAGCTGTTAACTACCCACAGAAAATTACTTATATATATATTGTCACTCAACTATTAACCCTACTCCCTTTCTCTATTCTCCAACTTAATATTATGAAAACAAAACGTTGACTATTATATGCTTTTTATAAGCTTTTATTCAGATGATTATTAGTATTGTGAGTCAAATTTTGCAATTTAATTTTAGATCAGTTCCACCAAACCAATTGAGCTGAAATTTTACACTTTTGGGGCCAGTGACATTACAATCCAGTAAAAGCTTGTTATTGAAAAAAGTTATTTTATTATTTTCACGGTAATTTTCACGGCACACAGAGTGACCACACTAAACTGGTCAAAATAACAGAATGACAAAATAACAAAATTATGGCGAACGAAATAAACATCGTTGGTTAGTTAAAATATATGTGTGATAAATATTGGATGTGCAAATGGATACCCGTTTTTTTCATACATACATACATATCTTCACGCCATACTTATACTTCTTTCGCTTCCTCAAATCTAATCAAATTTTTTTTCATACCATACATAAACACGTATCTTCTATAACCCCCTTACGGGGTAAACAAATCAGAGTGCTATATAAGTAGTATTGAAATATCTCTGTGCTTTGTATGTTTTTTTTTATCTCGCGACGAGTATGGAAGAATCACGAGTTAAACAAGAATAGATTATACTTTTTTTTATAAGCTTTATGGAACTTTCAGATTCAGATTTAAATTTCGTTTTATGGACCTCTATTTTACACTTTCGTATTGTCATGCTGAACAGTCGTTATAAAGCTGTAATCCATGTTCATTCTGAAAGATTAATGGACTACAATGAATAATACCTAATTGTTTTATGTTTGTATATCGTGATAATAGTCGTTCATGACACTCGATAATATTTATCTTTATATCGTTATCTGTATCGTATACACTAATCCATTATTTAGCTTAGATATTTAATGCTACTAACGAAACGTCTTTTATAAACTAATTCTTATATTTAAATACTAGTAAAAATGACATTTATTTGTACTTTTCGAAATACAGTCTCCTAGAGTAATCATGAAAAACATTTAATATTTTCTTTCTTTCTTCTTCTATGAGACCGTAACGGTCTAGACTCTAGGTTCCCAAACTTATTTTGTCTACTGAGTCGAGAGCTCATGCAGTCGTTGTCTAAGATGCCTCCTAGCTAAATGAAATACAAATCACCCCCCAGGCCTCTACACAACGCCCCCATTTTTTTTCTGGGTCTCTTACCTTTACTCTTACCCTTTAGGCCTGCAGCGCCCGCAGGGGGTCGTTATCGCTCACTTTGGGAATGGGTGGTCTAGACCAACTGGACATCGACTAAGAAGAGGCCCGATCTGGCTCAGAGATGTCTATGCCGAGGTAGTGGAAACGTTAGCCCCAGAGCTCGAGCCAGAGAAGGCTATGGTTTACCCGCCTGTCGTAAAAGGTAATTAAAAGAGGCTTTCAGGTTGCAGCCTATAGGAATGGGTCGTCCATGTGACCCCGAGAAGGACAACATCGACACCGCTAGTGATCCGTGTTGTCATGGTATTACGAGAGCGCCATAACAGCTCCCGCGATAACGCGCCGAGAATGCTCATGCAGTTTCCGTGGGTAAAAGCCCCACATAACCCAATTGCACCCCCAAGTGTCAGGGTACTAGTGTTCAGATTTCTCCTGCGTTACCAAAAAAAGATCTGTACAGTAATGGAACTATATGCATATCTTAGGGTGGTCTTAAGCTACGCGTACTAAAAACACTTTTTCAAAAGACAAAATGGTTTTATTAAAAATAAAATAGATACTGATTAGGTATATTAGACTATTAAAATAAGAACTCAAATTGTCTACGATCGCTGGATTGAACTAAATTATTAATTTGTTTTAATATATCCATGTAAATAAAATGTGTCTATCTGTGATTTCAAAATAAAGGCTTTGTCTTAAGTTGATATAGTTATGGTTTATATGCATTAATTCAAAACCATACACTCATATTTAAAATTGTCGTTTGTCTGCTTGAATATTTGTTTGTCCAGGCTAATCTCCGAAACTTTTGTATTTTTCAGTGTTTGATTTTGAAATTCGTTTAATTTCTTCTTAAAAAGTTATACATTTTTCCCTTTTGAGAGGCCTTGTCTGATATAAATATCTAAGGTAGGAGGTCTACAACTAACTTTTTTCCATTTCTGGAACATTCACTTTTTAAATAAAAAAAGCGGCATAAGTATGCGACTCTTTCTGAGAGTTTCATATTTACACCCTTTGCAGTCGAAACTTTAGGTCCCTGGGGCCTCGAAGCTCATCCACTAGTTTCCGATATTTGTAAGAGACTGGTCGAGGCTTCTTCCGCCAATGATTCAGTTTGGCTGTTCAAAGAGGTAATGCTGCCAGTCTACTGGGCACCCTAAGCAATGACAGCTTTCAAAGCGGCAACTTTGAGGAAGTCTAATATTTAAGACTAGCTGTAACCCACGACTTCGTTCGCGTGATTTTACAATGAAAATATCACTATAGTAAATGTTATTGTAGTGATTATGTTGCATAGCCACGTTGTTTTCGAGGACGCAGATGTAGAACTGAGAGCGACCAGTCATCATCGAGCATGTATGTGAAAAAAACACTCCGTTTGAATTTGCTGGTGCAACTTCTGTGGTTCGTTGTTAAAGGAATAGGGATGTTAAGCAAAAAATTTCGAAGATTCTTTGTGACTTTTCGTCAAAAACTAATTCTTGTTACATATACAATTATTTACAATTTTTTCCACTAAATGTAGGTACTTATGTACCTATGAATTTCTAAGATCAAAATAGTTATTATTAAAGAAGTTATTTATGGTCGTCAGTACGGTGACATGTAAAGAAAAATTTAATTTCGCTTATCTGTTTAGTTCCCTTTCCGTGACATATCTAAAAATTCTTTACTCGTTTTCAATCTGTATCCGATCGTCTAACTGATAACTTTATTAATACATAATTTTCATAAAATAGACAAAAGCTGGAGCACTTCTCATTTGTTGAAACAAAAACGTCGTGTACTGTTCGTAAACCGTTCTTTATATATCTCCATTATAGCCGTCAATGTCTATAACTGATATTCTCTGTCTAGGTACATAAATAGCAGATAGATCGTCATGGACATTTTGCTCGAACAGAAGCTCAGACAAACAAACAAACATTTTAAATATATTTATTTTATTATACAAAAATGCCTCAAAGGCTTAAACTGTAAATCTTTTTTAAACATTTCCCATGAACACGTTCTTTAATACAGTTTTGGAAACGTAGATTGTGTAATATACAAAATATACTGTACACTTTCGTGCATATTTCTTAGGCGATTGACAGCAATGGCGATCACAACTTTGATTGATAATACATATTTATTTGTCAATATTCTATTACAATCAATTTTTTATTTAAGAAGTTCACGATACCGCCCACTTTTATAAAGATAAAAGAAGGACGTTTCATAAGCGCAATCTTTTTTTAATTTGTACACATTCTCCACTCTATTGTGCAATTGAACTTCTCCCTTTTTTCGACGAAAAGACCCTGTCTTTACTACACTTTTCCTTGGATGTCTTATTAAACAGAGATTTTATAAGTTTACATTTTAATCGGTCTACACCTCTATGACAAATATAGCGTAATAATATGTACACATTATCAAGTACATACATATGTTAATATTTACAAACTTAAAACTACACATTATCTTAAATAATAAACTTCTTCAAAGTTGCCGCTTAGAAAGCTGTCATTGCTTAAGGTACCTAGCAGACTGGCAGCATTGCCTCTTTGAATAGCCAAACTGATTCGTTGGCGGAAGAAGCTGCCAGCCCGGCGGCCTCCCGAAGCCTCGACCAGTCTCTTACAAATATCAGAAACCAGTCGATGGGCTTCGGGGCCCCAGGGACCCAAAGTTTCGACTGCAAAGGGCGTAAATATGAAACTCTCAGAGAGAGTCGCATACTTACGCCGCTTCAAGTTCTCGGCAGTGCTGGCCGCGGCACCTGCTGACTTGGAAGTCGCCGGCACATGGGAAACAGCAAGTGTATCGACACAAGTGGCATCCCACACCAGCGATCTTCCAAGTTTCCAAGGAATGAGCGTCAAACCATCCGGTCTCCTGCCGTCGCTGCGCACAATACCTACAGGGTCTAAGACTGCAGGAACGCCAGCGGCGACAAGAGCCCGCCGAATGACGTCATTCAAGGCAGCATGTCGTGACATGCGGCCCGCACTACGTAAACAGGATAAACCGTGGTGACCTAGTACATCGACGAGATCACCACAGCGGCAACGGTGAAGAAGGTTAGTCCTGGCCCCCAGACGAAGGGATACTATGAGAGAAAGCGTATTATTAAGTAACTGAGAGTCTTGTCTTTCAAACAGTGAAAGCATATAAATCTAATAATTAGCAGTTTCTTAATTTCTAAAAAATTAAGATACGAACACAGACATTTCCATAAATATTTATTTTGGGAATCAGAAATACTTTTAAAAATATCTCTAATGTACGGCTACGTTGCTATTGTAAAGTACTGTGGATAGATATCTCTGTTGTGTCTGTCTCATTTCAGATCTCAGCTTTTGGACGGTGGATAACGATGTCAAATGTCTTTAATGTCAAATGTTGATACTGCGAAAAACACTTTTCGTATTTGTACATTTGTATGCAGTGTGTAGATTTATAGATTTATTATTTACCTCTAATTTCAAGAGCTTTTCAGATTTCAAGCAGAAATCTAAATACTTCTCGGATAAACAGTAACCTTAATATTTCTTTGAAAAATCCTCTACCTTTCATTGAAGTTCTCGTCAAAATCGGTTCGGTGGCTTAGAAGATCAAACCGGACAAACAAACAGACTAAATTTTTTAAAACGTGTGTGTGTCTTGATTACGTGGCAAAAATCATATAAGCTTCAGAAGAAGCCTTTTTTTGAAATCACAGACAGACACTTCAATTTTATTTATATCTATGTTTGTTTAGTTTTAAGTTTGTAAATATTAATGACGATATGTGTGGTGTGGACTTTTTTATTATAGATAAAGAACAAGCGTAACTTATACTGATAAATAAGAATTTAAATCGGTGCACAAACTGAGGAGAAATGGATGAACATAATATATAAAAAACATTAACGTGGAATATGAACCTTCTCCTTTGTTGAAGTCTGATAATTAAAAATTGGTAGTCCGTCACGTAATATCTGATTATATAATCAGATATTACGTGACGGAAGTATTGTCGAAGTTCATAAATTGCGTACTAAATACAAACTTTTGTACGACCATAGAAATAATTGCGTTTAGATAGATTTAGACGTAGGTAAATAAAGTTGTATAATATAAAATAAGATGTATTATTAATTAATACTCGTAATTACTTGTTAGGTAATTTGTCACAAACGTATTTAAAAGCTCGTTATTTCATCATAGTGCCGGAAAATAAATCAGACAATTTATTTAACCCAATGCTTCTAGTAACTAGATGTTCGCCCAGTTGAAATATAGCCGGTAATTTAGACGGCTTGTCGTCATATGTTCAGTAACATCACACTCTTATGACATCGTACTTCCTGAAAATCTATATTCATCTTTGTCTACTTAATACGTGGCGACAAGGATAGACTGATGCATTCGTAAGTCGTTAGTACTACATTCGTAGTATGAAACCTTGTTGGACAGATGCCAGAGCCGGACTGGGACAGTGTAAAAAATGTACATGTCAAATACGTAGGCGGAAGACTGAATTTGCGGATATTCTGCACGAATTTAGCAGCGAACAGAAATAAGATTTACCGTCATTTCCCTCGCTAATTGATTGTATATATGCGAAGTTTTAAGGATATTTTGGCACAAATTAAGCCTTGATAAAACAAAGGACTAATTATTATCTACACATCATTAGATTTAACTTCGCTTAAATTAAGCAGAGTTTAAATATGCCATTTACTATTTTATTTATAACTAACGGCTCGTCCCGACTGCGCCCAGGTTGAATACATAATATATAGCTGATGTCCATCTGGAATAATGTACCTTTGAAATGGTGAAAATTCTTCAAGCATCGCGGTCGTTCACAACTTCTTTCACATTCTGAAATCTCATTATTCTCCTCATACAGTTTCGCAGAGGTATGGAAGTGTCTTTAACATTTCATACATCAGCCTTGGTCATTCTAGGCTTCTGCTATCTCACTCTTCCGCTGTGTATATTTTCTTCGTCAATCATTCATTACTCATTCTTTCTATGTGTCTGAACACTGAACCTTTTAAGCATTTGTTTGTGTATTTTTACAATAACACTGTCTTCCAACTCTGCCATACTGTGTATCTTATCGCTGATTGTTATGTTGGCCAGGGCGACACCGCACATATTTTCGAGAGATCGCATTTCCACTACAATTATCTTACTTTCTCTCGTTTTTGTAAAAGTGTGAAAAAATGTATGTACGCCTCTTTTAAATATTTATATTATAAGTATAAGTTATGATCATTAATCCTCGTTAACCCGGGGCATCTCGGATTTCCGCCACTTCAGTCATTAATTCTACGCCATTTCAGTGTGCCGTCTTATGACGCGCTTATTATGAAAAGAATTGTGATTTTATGACAATAACGTACAACTTTATGGAGTTAAGTTCACATCATTAATATTGGTTTGCTTTACAAAGTAGGGCGTAGTCTGGAAGACCGTTTTAACCGGTTTTGTTCTAACAAACAAAATATAAGGGGTGCACAAAACGAAAGTTATAATCATAGCACGCAACTAGCAACCGGACTTAAATCGAAGATAATTCGTTGATATCTATACAACACATAAAAATAGGATGTCTTGACTGACTGATCCATTAATGCCGAGTTGAAATCACTGGGTCTAGAAACTTGTATAGAAATTCTCTATAATCTTGATAGCCCTTAAGAAAGGCTTTTTAAAAATGCAACCCTTTAGAGCTGGAAAAAGGGTATCAGTATTATTATGGAACAAAATGTGCTTAACAACCTAAAACATTGCTCAAAGAATACATTAAATAAATAATTTATATAGATTAGGCAGATTTTGAAAAAACAATTTCTTAGGGTAGTAAAAAGCGGCGTCAAAGATGTGTCAAAGTAACTACGAAAAAAAACTTAAATTCCACGCGAATTAACTCGTAGGCAGTCAGTCATCGCTTTAGATCGCGACGGGTCGGTAGCTAATAATCTATACTAGTATTATAAACAGAAAAAATTCGATTGTTTGTTTGTAATGATAAACTCAAAAATGACTCAACCGGTTTCAAAAATTATTTCACCTATGGAAAGCTACATTATCACCAAGTAACATGGGCTGTATTTAATTTTCAAAAAAATGTCTACCCATGTAAAGCCGGGGCGGGTCGCTATTATCTATATATTAACATGTGATGAGAAAACTTTGTACCCCTTTTCAAATATATACGCGGACGGAGGAGAGTGAGATTTGACATAGTTAAATTTTATACGAAGAAGGGGAGCAGAAAGCTAAAATTTATATACGTATAATAGGTTTGAAGAGAATGAGATTTGAGGAAGCGAAAGAAGTATGTAAGGACCGCGACGCTTGGCGCTCCGTCCTCTCTGACTACATGATATACATGATGATACAGCGTGAAGATATGTATGTTTGTATATATGTATAATATGTGTTACAAATACATTAAATTAAATTAAATAAAACATTAGTTGTTTACGTTCATACTGCCGATGTCAAACACATAATAATTATGCTGCCAATGTCAAACACATAATAGTTATAATGTCAAACACATAATAGGTATACTGCCAATGTCAAACTCATAATAGTTATACTGCCAATGTCAAACAGAGTGGGTGTTAAGGGAAAAAACTGTTTATGCTATATTTACGGTCGAATTTCGACCACTGGGCGACCACTAGTAATTATAAATCCTTCAGATAATTACGTCAATCGAGTGATCACGATTTAGCTCTGGTAAATCTGTAATTATATCTATAAGTGTCTATTACTTCATTTTTAATTTAAAATTAGGTAATTACACGGTTTTTTTAACACTTACCGTGTGGACGGAACATCAAGTGCATTAAGTTATTGGACTTAGCGACAGGGGCAAAGAATTTTGAAATCCCGTGTGTGCTTATTTGAGTTGCTGCACCCGCACACTCCTGCCCCTTCCTTCCATTGATTGAAAAACACACACAACAATTTCATCGAAGGTAATAAGTCGTATAGTAATACGACGTCGAAAAAATTGTACTCGACTGTGTTGACAGTTCTTCTCACAATCGTAGCAGTTTTTCTTTCCGAAGCGATGGTAGATCTGATGTTCAAAAATACTTATCTTGTAATTGGGTCCTATTGAATAAATCGACTAAGACTTTGACCAGCACGGAAGGATGCAAAACCAATTTAATTATTAACTTAAATACTGTGTATAATTTTAGCAGGGAAATTTCATAGTACTGTAGTATTTCAGTTCCAAGGTTGTCCATTATCGTTCACAGGTCATGGTCAACGCAGGACAAGGGAGACTGAATTAATTTATTAACCACGCGTACTGTGGACAAAAATTTTATGACATTTTAGATTCTATAGTCTTATACTACTCTATACGATTTCGATAACGTGTTTACTAAAAATCTAATTCATTTCGCCTCTGTTGTATCAAAATTTTCCAAATATGAGTATTGTTCATGAAAATCAGTTCAGTATGACAGGGTTGCACAACAGTGTTATTGTAAAAATGAAGAAAGGAATGCTTAGATGGTTCGGGCACATGGAAAGAATGAGTGATGAAAGACTGACGAAGAAAATATACAGAGCGAAAGTGAGTGGTAAAAGAAGCCAAGGAAGACCAAGGCTGACTTATGAAGATCAAATAGCCAGAGTGTTAGCAGACGGAAATGTCAAAAGCACTCGCATACCTAGGCGAAAATGTGTGAGGAGAATGATGAGATTTGAGGAAGCGAAAGAGGTGTGTAAGGACCGCGACTCCTGGCGCTCCGTCCTCTCTGGCTACCCCGTTGGGGATACAGCGTGAAGTTATGTTATGTTATGTTATGTTCATGAAAATTTCAAAAAACGAATATTATTACAATATGAACCCATTAATTCCCTCATAATAGAGTTTTTACAAAATCAATTTCAGCACTTGATAGAGTTTTCAATGACGTAATTGCTTAATGCCATTATATAAATTATTATGTAGAAATCCCCTAAAACCTGCATTACCGACATCATTAACAAATATAATGGGCCCTATAGTTGACGTTAAAGAAAATAACAAAAGTACGTAAATACTTTTGTAGCGCGCTATTAGTCTAGGTCGCTGTTTGATCTCACGCCAAATATCAGAGCTTTGTGTAAAGTAATCTGGCCGATAGCACAACCTCGACATTGCTTTGACATTCACCATGAATATGTGGAATTTAGGGTGATCTATATTGGACGAAAAAAAAGGAAATATATAGACATAAGAAATAAGACGCTTCTGGGCTGCAAATTATTTTTGTCTTTAAAATTAAGATATCATTGACACAAAAACTAGTTGTTGAAGGCGACGGGAAAAATATGTAATTCCTTTTTTCTATTTTGCTTAATGTTAATTAAATTCAAACTCACCAGACATTATATGAATATGGTTAAAACATTAGGTATAGATAAAAATAAAAATTGTCGGATAACAGAGAAACTTTCTTAATACTTGCCATCGGAATTTCCATAATTATTTCATTTCGTTTGTTCACCAAAAAATCAATAGTTTGTCTCGTAAAATACTTATTAGATACTGAACTATTAGTTGAATAATGTATAAAAATAATGTAGACATCAAGATGTCTATATTATCTTTTGAACTTAGAACTTTAATAGAACTTTGAACTTTAATAGATATTAGCTTTTGATGAATCCTGTTCACCCGAACAGAATCTGGCGAATGTCTGTGGTTCGCTGTCAATAATTCGTACTATTTTCCGTATTTATAAGAATATTGGCATAATCATTTCATAGATAGCTATTTTCAAAGTAAAGGGAGCAAAATTATCGAAAAACTGATTATTGGCATACAAGAAAATACAAACTTTAAGCGTGTATATGAACCTATTACTTCGGGGAGTCTATACTTAGATTATACTTGACTTTATTTCTAAAAAATAAAAATAAAGTTCGAAATTTTAATTTCATTTGCAAAACTTAGTTTTTAAAATACGGAATTTTTTATTAAAGTTATTTATTTTATTAATTAAAATTTAAACAGAGATATACATAATATGTATATATCAAGCTTTAAAATCTAGAACATAATGTAGACATAATAAAAGGATAGATTCTGCGACGCATACTCCGTAAGTGAAGCAACCAAGACAATCAGACCCGCTTGTAAATATGTGACATACGTTTACATCATTAAGGGCGATTTGCTACCATTTCTATTGAAAACGGCTTTTCGGTGCTTCAAAAATCTAGAAGTTAGAATTGTATTTTTATTAGGTCTATGGTAGCTAACTTTTTGGAAGGTCGAAGCGTTTTAAAATTACAACTACTTCCGATGTAAGTGTAATATACGAGTATTATGTATAAGTAGATGATATTACATAGACATTCGAAATATGTTTTACTCAAGCAGTTTTCACGTTTGCATAAATAGATTCGAAATTAATTAACCTTTATGAAAAAAAATGATTATCCTATGACCATAAAATGCACTTTTCGCGGTAGATTTAGCGCCACTATACAAATTACTTTACACAAATTCTCGTTTTGACAGCAGACATCGCGCGATATTGGCTGTCGCATGCTTACTGCAAGTTACGTAATAAGCGTGCGGGTAGAGTAGGTGCTATGTTTAGAAACATTAAATGTATTTTTATTTTTGTATGAAAAAAAGTTACGAATTATTTAAAGTCGTAGAACAAAATCTACTACTATTTTATATATTATATTCACAGAAAAACAGCTGTAACTAAACCATAATCGTTAATAATATTCTTACTCCCGTCTGCTGCTGCCGTCTTTATGTATATAACACAATAAATTGATATTGCAGGCACTTAAGTAAATCTCTTTGTTTTCCAAGACATACGATTCCCTTGGAAGACGGCCGACCTTGTTGCCGAACTGTCAAAACAACCCCATTATCATTCAGTGTTCGTTACACAAACGAATTACCTACAATAATTTATTTTATGAATACATAAATTAAAAAAAAAATTAAACCAATTTGAAAATAAAAACAACGAAAATTACAAAATAACTGTCCTCCATTAATTAAAATTCAAGTACAAAAATTACTTTATTGATTATAAAATTATATTTGTACATGAATTATGAAGTTATGTAATAAATATTCAGTTACTAAAGTCGGTACCAAGCCTACCGGACTAGTAGACTTCCTGTTGCTGTCTGTTGATTTGGCACCGACTTCAATAACTGTCAAATTTAAATATACAGATATTTGTTTACTAAAGAGTAATTATTTTCTACTTTTCAGTGTTTTCATTTTGAAGTCAGTTTAATTTTTTTCCTGTCATTTATTTTGTCCCTTTGAATGGCCTTGTCTTGATGTATCTTCGAAGTCCAAGGTCCAATACCAATGAAATTAAAATGGAACTACCTTGGAGCTATACTGAACTCAATGTAAAAAGAATCATTGAAATCGCTTTTTAAAGAAAGAAGTACTACCCGAACATACATAAAAAAAAAAGTTGAAAAATGAATTGAGCTCTTTTTTTGAAATCGCCCGATAACTTATCATTTAGAGTGCACCTAATTTAATTTGAACAAATTCTTTAAGGTTTTTCTGAACTCCATTTAGTCCACACATTGACGACCCCTATGCATATCAAGAGCACATTAGTAAGTATAATATTGGGGTCTCTCTAAGTGTGGACCAAATCGAACAGGGACAGAGAGGATCATTTCCAATATCTGAACCCTGTAAATGCTGTTTCTGAAAGATTAAGCTTCATAAGATCGAATAGCGGTCAAACATTAAACAAAAAAAGAGAAAAGTAAGTATTAGCCTAATTTTTTTACAGATTGTAAGATGTGTGGCGCGCAAAGTAACAGTAGGCTGCCACTAGGCTAGCATCACGCATAACAGTGTTCTCGCTCAAAATTATGCCGAAATCTTATATTATGTCCTATATTATGCCAATTATTAAATCTTATACAATGTTAAATCTTATATTGTGTCGGCAGCACGTAAAATTATTGTTATTGTATGGATGTAAAAACAAAAAAACTAATGAAAATTTACTACATTTTTTTTAAGTTCAAATTTTTACTACTTTCTTTGTCTATCATAAATGTCAGTAAATATTATGTCTACCTGTATATAAAATCGCAAACGGTTTTCTTAAATACTTGAATAGAGAGATACAACGATAAGTGTTCTATTATTCCAATTGTATTGTTCCTAATTTACTTGGAGTCGCCACCAGTAATCGTCGTCTGATTCTCATAGCACAGGGAATGCCATAGTTTGAGACCAGATGATTGGTAGGTATTGTCTGGCGTATTTATTATTTATTATTATTTAATTGTGGTTTGGACAATGATATGACATTAATAAATATTATTATACTCACGCCATGAAATTTTATAAAGCTTTCTTAAATATGTAAAAGCATTCATAAATATTTAATATCGACCTTCGCTAGGATATATTACGGTCTATAATTTTGTTTTCAACGTTTACCCTGGTTTAACTTAATAACAAAACCATAACAAATCATTAGGTATAACCTTATCGATGTTGCTTGCTTCGTCATTAGATTTGACAGCTACAACTTCAGTAAATCATGTGTATGTCTTACACATGTCAGTGTCAGTTTACTAAAACAATTTTAAACAAATAAAGAATTAAGAAAATGAGTTACACTTATAATATTACAGTGACACCTATAAATTGAATTACTTATTTTTTTTTATAGTATTTTGCTTACAGAAAAGTCCAAAGCCATCTTATGAAAATCAGATTACCTGATTGATAGCTGACGAAAGTCTCTAAAGTACTCTCGTAAATGTCGGCGTATGTCAATGTGTATATCAATGTGTATATCTATAAAAGGTTCAAAGCAAGGGCAAGAGGGATGCATTTAAGACACAATAACTTTGCAGCCTTAGCCACATTGTAAACTGCCACGCGAAACACTAAGCTCACTAACCGGCCCTTAGCCGCTTCGCCGGCCGGGTCCGCTAGAGGCCCGGCCCTCACCGGAATAGGAAGCCCGTTAAGATGCACGCAGGTGCGGAAAGCTCCCCTGGCGACACCTTGAGCCCGAGGTCCGCCCTCTATATCAGGTATCTCTCGGCTGGACGAACCCTCAGGCCATCGACCATCTGGCAGGGCGCCTTTAGCGCTCGCCGCAATGCGACCGATGACGCTGTAAAAGTCACTAGGGCTAACAGCAAAGAGGGGTTTTGTTTAGTCGGTTCAAGTCAGGATTTCATTTTGCCTCTCAGAAACAAAAAAAAAGTTTACTCTAACTGGTATAGACTTGTGGGATTGTGTGTGTTCAACCCAGTATGAATGGTGCATAATTTCATTTTTCTTTATTAGATATTTCTTGAGGTTGCTTTAAGCATATTATAAATATAAATGTGGTATATGTGGTGGTAATGTGGTACATTTTTTGTGCTACATTCCTCCAAAATTTAAACTTATTATTCGACACATTTTTTGCCTCTCAATGAAAATGAACTTTGCATTTGACGGAATATAAGTGTGACATACGCACCGGGGTTTTTGGACGATTGCCGGACGGAAAACAAACTGCAAAGAAGAGGCACATGCTGAATTTTCGGCGCTCCGGACGTTTTTTTCTCAGTTACATTTTATACGCCAGACCGCCAGTCTACTTACATTCGCAGCCACGATGAACCAGTTTCTTATTCTGTATTTTTATACAGTACAAAAATATCAATATTGATAAGAAGAAAACAACAAATTTTGAAAATCGCAGTATTGAACTGAATCCTGTTGTGCATTATGTAAGAGTGATAAGATTCAACTAAGAATTCAGAGCGAAATTCAGATTACCCGTGTCGCCACGCACATAATTTCAAAATTTTCACTTTCTATTGTTCGGCACCGGACAGAAAGATGGCGGACAGCCGACGCAGGCGATTCCGGTGCTATTTCTTATTCTGTCCGTTATCGGACCGGAATCGCTTTCCGTGTGTCAACGCACATATAACTTCATACAAATGATCTGGGAATTTCTCTATCATCACGGTAAGTTTTTCAAAAATCGAATTAAGAAGCGAAAAGTTGATGGCGAAAAAATAAATTTGAATTTTGACGGAATACTCACATCATTAATTCATTTGAAATGTTATCAATAAAACAAAAATTTTAGTGTATTGTAACATTTTTACTTTGAATTTAAAAGGAAGTTGTTCCGTGTGGTGTGTTGTGAAGTAGGTAATATTTGAGCGTTCTCTTTATCTAATGTCCTAAAATTTTGAAACAAACTATGATAAATCATAATTAAGCAGTGTTGGGCGGACTGGACCTTCATCGTAACATCGCGTAGCAACGCATGTAGAGGTAACAACGGTTTATTATTCACGAGCTCACAAATACTTTTAACAGCAGTTTTATTCAGAGCAGGGTTGCTGATGTGGTGAAGTGTTTGGCGGAACTGAAAGGCAGTGGGCCGGACACATAGCTAGAAAACCGGATTCATGGTGAAGAAAAGTTTTGGTGCGGCGGCCATGGGACCGTAAAAAATCAGTAGGAAGACCGCATATGAGGTGGAAGGATGACATCAGAAAGATGGCGGACAGAAACAGGATGAAAACTTGTCGATACAGACAGGAATGGACATTGTTGAAGGCAGTCCGCACCAATATGGCCGAGAATGGCTTGATTGATGATGATTTATTAGGTATTGAAAAGTTAGATGTAAGTATTAATTCTGCGGTCTTTTTCAATCCAATTTCTCAAAAAACGTAAACAATCTTTTAGCTTTTTAGATTGCTGCCATAAAATAAAGCAATGTTTATACGGAATAAAATAATATCTCTCTGATAGGTAAAAACGTGGGTAAAGAACAAAGATCAACTTTTATCGTCTGTTGTAGTCATGAAAATTCAAAAGATCGTGTATGTTTCTTTTCATTTACAATAAATTGTCTTAGTGTTAGAAAAAAATTGCGAAATGTGTTTTCGATCTATTATTTTTTTTTAAATATTAGGCGCTTTATGCACCAAAACTAATAAATATTAATTTATAAGCTTATTCCCATCGGCATCATTTCAGGAACCATCTCAGGAACTTAAATGTTAGCGTTATTGTGTAACTTATTTTTTTGCCCTATATTTTACCCTTTGGTCGCGACGAGAAAAAAAAATCTAAATACCAAGTTCTAAGTTCAAAAATGACGAATTTTCGTTGAAACTTTTATGACCTATTTAATTCCCTATGGGAATAACCTTTAAGAATGTTTTCTTTGTGTTCCACTTAAGTTATTTAGGGAACTATTGTACTTTTATGTGTTGTATCTAAGGGCGGAAGGCTCCAGGATCTGTTCCCGGTTGGGCCAATTTAGGAAACATACTACGACACCCCTAGTAGTCGTCGTCTAGTTGTCATTGTACAGGGAATTAATGCTCTTGCTTGAGACCAGATAATCAGTATATATTGTCTGGCGTATGCATTTACTGTTATTATTTCATGCTTCTATAGACCCATTGCTTTAATAACCACTTTGACAGACTGACAGACAACGCACAGCCGTTCGTTGTTTGTTAGTCAGCGTTAGAGCTTTATTAAGTAGAGCTATTTAAAAGAAAACAGGCATAAAACACGTAATAGATGTTTTTAAATAAAAGGTTGATGGTACATAAAAAATGGCAAAAATTCAAGAAATGTGCTAAGTTGTTGGCATTTCTTGTGATTTGTTATTTTTTCCTTACTAATTTAAAGTAAAAGTGAGGGTAAATAACTGAACTTCATATAAATGTAATAAAATGGCCATAATCAAAATTTTGAATTTTCTTGACTATGATTACACGGAAAAAGCTGATCCATACCCACCTTTTTAAAGTATATCGATAACTATTTTATGTTTTTTAACGTTTTCTTTGATCAAATGAAATACTAAATCCTTTTTAATAAATTGGATAAAATTGGTTTGAATATAGTTAACACAATGATTGAGATGTTTAATACCTATTTAAATATTTATTACTGAAAGTCAACGTATAATTTGTTGCACCTTGACGCGCTGATCACACCAAAACCAAAATGGTTTGAAGATTGAAGTTTATTTTGTTATAAACTTATAATATCGCTCATTTACGGAAGTTATACGGATAAACAATGCGGATGAACTTGTAAGGTCGTAAAATAAGGTTCAAAAGATGAAAAAAAATTGAAAAAAAAGACGTAAAAATTTGAACGACTGAATCAACTCAAAATACTGTTATACAAAATACAATTAGTATTGACACAGATTAATTAGTTTACTACTGTATTGATTTTGTTTTTATTTATTTATTTATTTAACAATTTATTGCACACAACAACATATAAAAAGAAAGATACATACAGAAAAAAGAGCTAAAGATACGGCTTTTTCTATAAGAAATTTCTCCCAGCGGACCCGCGAGAAAGACATTTTATAAAAAAAAAGAGATGTAAGACACTGTGTATTACAATAATATTATACTAAATACAAATAATAATACAATAACAAAAACCACATACAACGAATATATCAATACATTGTAATCCAAAATAAAATTCCATACGAATATTACGTAGGTAGGTAGACTTTTCATTATTTCTTGAATTAAATGAACAGTACGGGAGCCAAACTCTGTCTGTGATCGTTTGTTACTGAATTTATTTATGCTAACGTTATATCCAGGAATAAACGACACTTTGCTTTTTGTTGCAAAATATATCTGACAGATACGAGAATATCTAGGAAGCAATGACGCAGGTTGCGGGCAGATCAGGTGTAAGAAATAACAGTCACACATTTATTATTGGCGAAAACAGATATTAAAGTCGTATCAAAATCTCACCTTTACGCCATTTGAAATAATAAATATTTTGAACTAGCTGATAGGCTGATGGATTGATTATATGGGCTTAAGATGAAACTAGATAGGGACATCTTGTGGCCCATCTCACCTATACCAGTTCTTTATAATAAATCCTAATCCTTGGGCGATTTATTATAAGAATTATTGAAAAGCTACTTGCCTTTCTCTATTTTTTCTCCCATCTAGCTTCCACAGCGATAAATAATAATTTATTTTTATACCATGGAGAAAAGAAACGAGCAAACAGCCCATTTTGTAGTAAATAGTTTGGGTTGCCACTTTTTTTGTTGAGCAAATAAACTTTTTTAAGGTTATAACTTTTGTAACGTAAAAAAAAATTAAGTACAACGTGTAAAAATAAAGTATTAGGTATTTCATTGGAATCGTTATCTTCTTCTTTTTGGTAATCTTTTCGGTAAATATGTTTTGTTGCTATTTTGAATAATTTTTAGTCACTTTAGAGATTTGAATTAGCGCTGCGATATAAGTAGCGCTCGAAAACGAGATCAGTATTCATTACTTTCAGTATTCATAACGTTACACGCAAAAACCGCTTAAGGCTTTTTTCCTTTTAATAAATAATAAAACGTTAAAAAATCAATATAAATAAAATAAAGTACGTTTACGTACTTTATTGCTCTCATAAAGTATGAAGATACGTTTATCTAAAATAAAGTACAGTTTATTATAAAGTATGGGTGGCAGCCCTATAAATGACTGAGGCCCAAGGATATTTACAATGTCTAGGCTAGGAGAATACTTTATATTGCAAATGTATTGACAACCCTGAGCAATAAGAAGTTGTGCCTCTTGTACAAAAAATTTCACCGGCTGTCTTCAAAGTCAGTCAAATCAATCTATTCAAGTAAACCCAATTACAAGATCTTTTTGAACGTTAAATCTACTTTAGTTCGGTTCAAATAGAAAACCTGGACACAGAAAAACCGACAAGAAACTTACTCTCCACACTTACTTTCCACATCGGCAGGGGTAATTATCTAAAAATTAGCATACAGCGACAGCCACGCGATCACTGCGCGACCGGTGACTAATTGTAATAAAAAATTGATATCATATATGAAGATTACGTATCTTTTATTCTATGACCGTAACATGCACTTATCGCGATAGATTTAAATCCACTATGCACATTACATTATGCAAATTATGACAGCAGATATCGTCCGATATTAGCTGTCGCATGCTGACTGCAAGTTACGTAATAGGCGTGCGCAACACAAAAGTACAAGCACTGCTTTGTAGCGCCAGCATTAGCGAGTAAGATGGTGGGGTGATAGCTTGGAGGTAGCGATCCAAGTGCAGCTCGTACAGGGTCCTACCAATCACAATTCTATCTATGTTTAAATAGGAATATATCATTTCAATTATGTATTCTACTGACCAAGAGGAAATGATTCACCTGATTAAAACTTACTGATAGAGATAACTGTAATTCTGTGTAACCTACAGAATTTTCAAACATAGAATGGGCCCTTTACCGAGATAGTTCCTCTGAAGAGAAATACATTTGGAATAAAGCCAAAAAAATATACTGAAGACTCTAAGGATATCCCGGTATTGCGAAGGTAGTTCTGACAGTTGTCTGTCAAAACCTGCCAATGGATTTGAGTTTAATTGCAAATTGAATAAAACATTAAATAATTGTCAGTAACTAAAACACTGTCACTTTTCTTTTACTTCATTACTTGTTAAGTAATTAATTAACCTCCAGAAACCAATGATACTACATATGAGTTCTTAAAACGGTTATTTAACGCGGTTTTAAATAACTTAAGACGGAATACATGTTATGTAATTTTATGATATTGTCATTTGATGATTAATTTGAAACTTTGCGACTTTGGCTCGCAAACCTTCTAAAATAATTATTTAAGGTGTTGTAACCTTATGATCAAAGCCACCAAACTCAACAGGAGATTATACCAAAAGTTAACTGTAAAGCCTTCATTAACAGGAAAATAGAGTTGCTAATATTTCCCTCGAGCGAAGCGGGAATCGTCGAAATGAATGGATCTGGAATTCTTAAGCAGTCTGAAAAATGTACTGGATGACGGGATGTTGGATTGTATAAATAAATTATATGAGGATTATTACATTTTCAAAATGGTATCTAACGAATAATCTATATACAATAATCTATATAGAATAATTGTTTTTGCGAACACAAGTTTCCTTTGAATTTTGTACGACATTTAAAATATTTTTAAAGAGTAGATAAGCTAAGCCACCATGCTGTTTAGGAGAGACAGGAATAAGTATGAAAAGAAAACGCTAACTGTTTATCTTTCTACATGTAGTGTAGGCGACATAAATCGGCATAGGAATAAGCATCAATAGGGCTAATAAAGAACTGATATAGATAATGTGCTGGGAACCTGTCGCTATAGATACTGTTTTGCTGCAAAACTTTGAATCTAGAAGTACAAATACTTATCGCTAAACGTGGTGTCAAGGTGTGATTTTGTTAATTTTCTACATACATACATATTTTCACGCTGTCCTCTGACTACCCCGTTAGGGATAACGGGGTAGTCAGAGAGGACGGAGCGTCGCGGTCCTTACATACTTCTTTCGCTTTCTCAAATCTCAACATTCTCCTCACACATTTTTGCCTAGGTATACGAGTGCTTTTGACATTTCCGTCTGCTAACATTCTAGCTATTGCAGCCTTGGTCTTCCTTAGCTTCTTTTACCACTTGCTTTCGCTCTGTAGATGTTCTTCGTCAGTCTTTCATCACTCATTATTTCTATGTGCTCGAACCATCTTAGCACTCCTTTGTTCATTTTTACAATAACACTGTGGTGCAACCCTGTCATACTGCGTATCGTTTCATTCCTTATTTTGGTCACAAAGGTGACACCGCACATGTTTCTAAGAGATCGCATTTCTACTGCATTTATCTTACTTTCACTCGATTTCGGGCATATCCAGGCCTCACTACCTTACAATAAAGTTGACACCAACACCGCATTATGTATGGCCATTTTGGCTGAGTTAGATATATTCACACTGCTTACTAATGTGGACTGAACACCGTTCACTTTATTGCCGGCTGCTACCCGTCACTCCACATCCAACTCACATCTTCCATCCCTCGATATACAATTTCATTCGCTTGTTCTAGACATTTTGCATTTACCCATATATCACACTTTGTCTGCACATCTTCTCTTTCAAACACCAGAACTTTAGTTTTATTCACGTTCATATTCAATCCTTTCACTTCAGTCTTCTTTCATGCACGTAACTAGTGCCTGCAACTCCACTTCTGAAGGCACTATAAGCACAGCATCGTCAGCATACAAAAGCCAATATACCGCTGCCAATATACATATCATACCACTCATACTACCTTTCAATGTCTGGAAGCAATTGACCAAATACAGCACGAATAGCCAGGCAGATATCACGCAGCCCTGTCTGACGCCTGAACAGACTTCGGACCAGTGCGACAAGTCACCATCTTTCCTTACACAGACTGTGGCCTCGTTATATAATATAATGACCTCACAGCCTGCAATAAGGTGCCCTCCACGCCATATTTAGGCAGAAGACTCCATAATTTCTTTCGTACTACTCTATCGAATGCTCTTTCAAGATCCACGAAAGCGCTGAAAACTTTCCGACCTATGGCTAGAAACTTCCGCACAATACCGCGGAGCGAGAAAATGTTCCTAAAACTGTTTTGTGCTTCCCTACAAATATCTTTTAAAAATGCCTTTCATACGTTTAGTCAATACCTTGGCTTATCCCAGTCTATCAGTCTATACCAATAAAGTCTATACTTTACTTGCTAAGCTAACCAAGCTGATGGCTCTATAGCACGCACAGTTTAAATGGGAGCCTTTCCCTTTATAGAGAGGCACTATGACTGCGGTGCGCCAGTCCTCCGGAATCTCTCTCTTCTGCCAGCAAAGATTGCACAGTTTAAAGAATGTATCCCAGACCCTTGGATTACCATACTTGATCATCTCAGCAGTAATCTCATCATTTCTCGCAACCTTTCCACATTTCAGACTACTTATCGCTTTCTCAATCTCTTTTAAATATCAATGACTTCCTCTAGTTCCTGACCCGAGTGTGGCGATTCTTTAGGATCGCTCTCAGAGTCAGAGACAGAGTCGTCACTCTCGTACAGTTCTCTATAATAATCACTCCATCGCTGCAGAACATTTTTTTTGTCCGTTAGCAGATGATGTTCTTTCGAACGCACTTTATTCATTCTGCAAGGTGTCGGACCACTTCGGTACTTACGTATTTCTTTCCAAAATAATTTGAAATTTTCCTCGAAGTTGTCCAATATCCTGTTTTCGTCTAACACCTTTTCACGCTTCTTTTTCACTAGTGTCTTCGTTTCTGCTTTCTGCAGCTTATATCTCTCTTTCATCAAATCCTTCATATTACAGCTATTTTCGGCAGCAAGGTGGTTTCGCCATGGTTTCTTCTTCTTGTACACAGACTCTTTAACCTCGCCATCCCACCACACATCACACTTTTTACCATTCCCAATCATGTTCGTTCCACATACTTCTTTCGCAGCCTTTATTTATTGAGTTTTTATATTATGTAAACCAAATTACAAGGTATTTTTGAACGTCGAATCAACTTTATTTCAGTTCAAAGAGAAAACCTGGACACTAAGAAAAACCGACAAGAAATTTAATTAGGTATAATTTTTTCAACATCATTTTACAAAACAAATACGAGACCACGAGATTGAGAGCGTTACCACGAATTCCATAGTGTTTAAGCTTGCAAGTTAAAGTTTCGTGACTAACACAAAATTCTTGGTAAGATCACAAAAAACACCAATGACATCCTGGGATCCCTCCCAAGCCTGAAGTACAGTCTTGATCAAGCTTGCTCCCATATGAGTTGGTGACCGCTCTCTTGTGAACCAGTACTGTTGACCGTGAAACACCCCGTGAATGTTAAAATACGCCACCATTTGATTGAGTAATATTCTTTCGAATATTTTACTCAACGCTGGTAATAATGACACCGGGCGATAATTTGTTGGATTTAACATACAACGCGTTTTAAATAATGGAATAATTTCACTGTATTTTATTAAATTGGGAAATAATTCTTGATTTTTATTTACTAAATATCTCTACCAAGATTGGCGATAATAAAGGTATACGTATGTGAACTGATAGTAAATCCGTAAATCTTCACTTTTTTTTTATGTAATTGCTTGAAATTTTTTTCCATCTCAAGTGAAGGTGTGTACCTAAATTGAAAATTAGTGAACTACTCTTTCGGTTCCTCTAGATTGGGCAACAACCTAAGACTAAGGGCCTACCAAATGACAGTTTAGGGTTGGTTATTGAAAACAGGAACTAGACCTATAGTCTCAGTCAATACGAGTATGTTCTTGCAAAATCTACACAAATGTTAGATGTCTAGTCTAAATATTTGTATATCTATATCTATCGTATCGATATAGATATTGAATTTTCGTGAAGTTAAGCATACAAGTATGTAATCTATACCTTTTGATATTAGATAATTGGTCGATGCAGGTAATAGATAAATATATATATATATATGTATATACATATATTTTGTATTGTCAGCTTGAAAATGGTTAATAGAGAATCAATTTAGTTTATTGATTAAATGTCTTCTTATTTTCCACTCAATAATATTTGTAACTAACTTCATCTAGCAGCAGGTGTCCAAGACTCCATGCCTTTTTTTTTGTAAATAATTGATAAATTACATTTTTTTTATTGTTAGATAGTACGTAATGATATGGACTTTATTATAATTATATAATATAGTTACATTATTACACGTATTTTAAAGTTTATGACTACGTTTTCGATATCTGTTTTTAGACCTTTTGATATTAGATAATTGGTCGATGTAGGTAATAGATAAATATTAAATATTTATTTGTTACTAGTTAGTAAAATTAAATTTGAAAATGATTATATAATGAATGAATATTTAAAAGTTGGATTGTTTTGTATAATAATTGAATTATAGAAAAATATTATGTATTTACTATTCAAGGACTATTCTGTAGAAATAACCGTCTTTAAAACAAAGGCCTTGCACCGTTAAAAATCTTACCATAACACATTTTTTATTGCAACTAAGCACTTAAATAATATTTATATTCACAATAACACATAATCACACACTTAAGCCTAAGTGTTATAACACTATTGATTTCATAATTTTGTTTATTGTCATTTTTGAAAACCGATGCTTTCACGCGAGATGTTTGTGTAAACACACACGATTGTCTGAAAGATCATCGTTTCCCGCGTTAACTCAAATTTAGAATGCTAAATGCGTCACTGACTGGCATTCAGTTTTTTTTTTGTTTCTATTTAGCCAGTGTTTAATGCATTTTAATTATGAGTGTACACCGTAATTTTTTAAACATTGTGACACAATGGTGTGCACAGGGCGCGTTCTTTCTGCCGACTGAACTTGGACTGAGCTTTGGGCGCGCGTTTGACTTATACTTACATGTTGGTCACTGCTGGTGTTATCGATGATTCCAATCTTGATTACAGCCGTAACAATCAGGTCAGGGTTTAACTTGAAACAGCTTACATCAAAAATCCAAATTTCAAGAAAGGGTAATTAAATCTTGAAATATTAAAGCGAAAACAGGCGTCGCTGTAATAGTTTGTTTTAAATGTGTACCTGACAATAAATACCTAACAACAACGCGGCTTAAATATCTATTAACGTCTATTCTCTATTAACGTTTAAACGAATATGTATAGTAAAAGACGAATTCAATGTTTGCCTCATAACCGATTGGAATCCATTAAAATTTCTATTGCTACTGTCTCGGTGTCTTTATGTTATTATGATCACGTAAATGTTATCTACAAGACATTTAAAATATTATTCTTGCTTTTACTCTAGAATTATTATCGTTAGTTATAAGAATTAGCTTCAAAGGAAAAAAATATATATTGTAAGTATAAATATTATTTTTTAAACTATTAAAATATAATCCATACTAATCCGTACATATCATGAACATTGTAAATGAGAAAGTGAAATAAAATTCAGGTACGATTATTACTTTTTATTTTATAATCTTCTATCTATCTTCTATACTACTATAAATCTCTAACGTCTGTCTGTAATTATAATTTTATTGTCAAATTTTGTGATAGATAGTCATTTTATGACTCACTAACTTCGATTCTACCATTTTTAAAATTCTTGTCTGTCTGTCTGTCTGTCTGTCCGTATATATTTTATAACTGAAGAACGGGTCTACCGATCTTGACGAAAATTGGTACGTAGTAAAAACATGTTGTTATTTTTTAGAAAATCTCCCCATGAAGAGGTGCAAAGGGAGATGAAACTTTGTATGGGAAATGGTAAACCGTTAAAACGATTATGATGAAATTTGACAGGGAAATATTTTGCCATTAGAGAACGGACATAGGCTGTTTTTTTATCAAAAATGTACCATTAAGAGGGTGAAAAGGGGGATGAAATTTTGTATGGGAAACGCAAAATCTTGGTAATTATAGGTGCGGTGATAAGACTTTTTTATCAAAAATACATAGGCTACTTTTCTTGTCAAAAATCTGTAAAAAGGGGGACGGGAGGGAGGGGGAGGAGACTTTGTACGGGAAATGCTCAACTGCTGAACTGATTGTAATGTAGCATGGATATAGTTTAACACCTGGGAACAGACATAGCCTAAACTACCCTCGAGGGGGTGAAAAGGAGGACGTAATTTCGATAGGGAAATGCTGAACCGCCGAAGCAATTATGATGTCTGGTACAGAGATAGTATGTTCCCGGTGACAGACGTAGGCTAGACGCTGACTTCTTTTAAGAACAATCTTGAAACAGGTATACATATAATCTCCTAATCCGGGAAAAGCAGGAAAAAATTTTCCGCGCAGACTAAGTCGCGGGTATAGTTAATCCATATCCAGCCATTACTATCCATACTAATCCATACGAATATTATAAATGCGAAAGTCTCTCTGTCTGTCTGTCTGTCTGCTTGGTTTTTACGGCTAAATCGCTAGACCGATTTTGATAAAATTTGGCATGGAGATAGTTTGAGACCAGGGGGTCAACATAGGCTACTTTATTTTTCAGAATCTACCCCTAAAGGGGTAGAAAGGGAGGTGAAACTTTGTATGGAAAATTTTTAACCGCTGAACCGATTAAGATGTAATTTGGCATAAAGACCTTTTCTATTAAAGAAACATAGATTTCTTTTTTTGTCAAAAATTTACCTCCGAAAGGTCGAAAAAGGGGATGAAACTTTATAGGAGAAATGATAAACCGCTGAACCGATTGAGATTAAATTTGGTACAGAGATAAATCTTTTCTATTAAAAAAATATATACTTCTTTTTTTATCACAAATCTACTCCTATAGGGGTGAAAAGGGGGATGAAATTTTATAGGGGAAATGCTTAACCGCTTAACGGATTATGATCAAATTTGTTACTTTAAAAAAATGACATGCGGTTTTTTATATATCTGAACGTCATCATAAATGTTCCATAATAGAAAATAACTTTTTTGTTCAACTCCAACAAAATGGGTATCAAATGAAATGGGATACACAAGAGGTTTCTGTACATTTGACGTCATCATAAATTCAGTATGGCGGATGCTCCTACTATCTCGTATCTCGGGTAACCTCGGTAAAATCGGTATTCTCGGTAACCCGGAGAAGTCACGGGAAAATTTTCCACGCAAACGAAGTCGCGGGTACAGCTAGTCATCAATATTCAGTACAACCAGTGCCAGTTTTAACGACTTTGGCACCCTGGGCGAGATTTCTTAGGCGCCCCCTTCTACTCTCCAATTTACACATGTGGAAAAAAATGCGAAAAAACAAATAAAAAAATTTTAAAAAACGTGTATTTCGATTGATTTTTTTATGTAATATAGGCGCCTTGGCGCCTCTTAAGTCTGGCGCCCTTGGGCGATCGCCTAACCGTGCCCTGCCTTAACGCCGCTACTGGTAACAACATAATTCAATATTTTTTTTTCTAATATATTAACATCTTTGTAAAAAAAAGTCTATTTGTAAAGCTGAACACGTCTACAACTACGTCGCGAAAAGGTGAAGTTTCGAACGAAATTTATTTCTGATTTCTGTGTGTGTCGTAGCAGGCAGTAAAAGAAGGTTTGCTTAAAAATTAAATTTAAAAATATATATAAACAATCGCTTTCACTTGTAAACCATATTTTTATATTCAAAGGAATAAATAACATCGACCGGCCCTTTGCCGCAATAGAAAATATGCCACCTATGTCGAGGTCCCGGGTAGATCCCCAATCAACCAGTTTAGGAAACGAACTTTTCTGTATTCGCTCGGAGTCTGAATTTTGCTCGGAGCTCCCCCAGTTCGTTGTGAGAATTGCCTTGTACCCATAGTACAAGCTAATTCTTGGTTTGGGTCACACAATTTGTGTAATTGTCTGAAGTATTATTATTAAATGTTATTATTATTACATAAATGGTGAATATAATTGTACGGTTTAAGTTTTAAACTTTAATTAGAATGTAATTGTACTGAGAAGAATGATGAGATTTGAGGGCGCGAATGAAGTATGTAAGGACCGCGACGCATGGCGGACCGTCCGTGACTCCCCCGTTGGGGATACAGCGTGAACATATGTATGTATGTATGTATATATGTATGTATGTATCTTTATTTACATGTGTTTTCTGTCTCAAAAACGGCTCAACTTTTCTATACTTCTGTACTAATATAATGAAGAGATAAACTTTATTTGTTTGTATGTAATGGATAAACTCAAAAACTACTCAACCGATTTCAAAAATTCTTTCACCTACAGAAAGGTACATTATCAGCGAGTAGTATGGGCTGTATTTTATTTTCATAAAAGTTCTCCCCGTGCGAAGCCGGGGCGAGTCGCTAGTCTATTATAATGTGATAACTTACAGGAACATACTGTAGAGAAATTTTAGACGCCTGTGTTTGATGACGGGTTCTCAAAGTTTTCAAGTCATTTTCAGTGATTCTGAAATCAGGTTGCTAACAGGAAGTCTTTTTGTATGCTCGGTAGAGTTTCCGATTCTGTTTTCAAAATAAAGAATTCTCATTATATTGTCATGTTCGTCCGACTACATTAAAACATGTTAATGGGAATAACACACATAACTTTGAATCTGTTTTCGGCCGTGATCATTTTAACAGCCCTATTAGCCTGTTGACACGGTATTTAAAGTTGCAGCTGTTTAATTGTGTTGACGGTTTGTTTATCCACTTTCCAAACCGAGGGCACAGTATAAACATAACAGTAGGATGTCTTCATCGAAATCCAGCGTTCGCAGTTTATATGTGTGCGCACTAACACCTACACGTTGTGGCACGCACACAACCGCAATATTTGGGGCGAAAATGAGCAATTATTGTAGCGCCAGTCGGAGTCGCGTGCGATGCAAACATGCGACCGCTTCCGTTTGTTTTTAATTCGTTCCTCACATCGTCACAAATACAAAAACGTCTAAATTGCCTAAAAGAACGTATTATAATGTCCTTAGATGTATAAATAATTTCAATTATTCGTATTCAGAGTTGTCGTTCTTCAACATAAAAATACAAGAAATTAAATTCAACAAACATGAAAAAGTTATGTGTTCGAATAGTTTTTTATTAGCTGAACCTGGCCACGCTTCGTTGTGGCTCAGTCAATTTTTGAGTTTTGTGGACACAAACATACGGAAGCGCATTTTTTATATTTAAACACTCTCCTGTTCAGAAGCTATGTTGTGAACAAATTTCAAGTCAATTCATCGGCTAGTTTATGAGTTTTGTGGACACAAGCAGACGGAAGCTAAATTTTTATATATATGTATAGATTATGATTATACTAAATGTATAACTGAACGATATGCTCTCCACACCTCACACTCAACGCAGCAACTCTATGCATCCGGCCGAGAGCAGGCTATTCCGTTCCACATGAGGCTTCTTCAGCCTTCTTCTCTACATATTATCTGCCAAAGGCCCCTCATTCGATTGCCTTCTGTTGTTCAGAGGCGCTTTATACTATACTAACTTTTCCCCGCGATGTCGTCCGCGTGGTGGTAACTTACAACAACGGAGAAAAATCTTCTCCGTGAAAAATACATATACTTGCCATCTTATTATATGTAATTTACTTATTGTTAGCGATCCCCGTCCCGAACCTTGGATATATTACTACTACTATTTATATTACAACTTATCATAAACTTAAAGGGCTAAATATATTACTTTTTAATTTTTTAAAGATATTTTTGAGTCGGGGGTTTTTTAAATTTGTAATTTCAATCTTATAAAGTAGAAAAGGGGATTGAATTTTGTATAAAAAAAATTTATATGGTATGGAATACGGTTGAGTACAAATATTGTTTATAAAAATAATTCCACTCTAAAAGGGGGGGCTGAACATTGTACAAGGCTACACTACTGCACCGATTTTGATGAGATTTATAATAGACATATATTTAGCCCTGAGAAACGACAGGCAACTTCTTTCAATTCCACATGAGCGAAGACACGGGCAGCTTGTCGAAGAATGAAAGCATCAACCAACGTCCTTGTTAGGTCGACACGCTTAGATGTTTTCAGTTCTTCCTTGGCCACGTTTAAACGTACTGTTTTTATCTGGGCAGATTGTTCCTTCTCTTAATTGCACCAATTAATTTTGGTTTCTGAGAGGCGAAATGAAACCCCCGCGGGCTACCCAGCCGGACTTTACGCCGACTGGGGAGTGTCGGACTCGAACCGACTAAACAAAACCCCTCTTTGCTGTTAGCCCTAGTGGCTTTTACAGCGTCACAGGTCGCGTTGGGGCGAGCGCTGAAGGCGCCCTGCCAGATGGTCGACCGCCTGAGGGTTCCTCCAGCCGAGGGATGCCTCGTATGGAGGGCGGACCTCGGGCTCAAGGCGTCGCCAGGGGAGCTTTCCGCACCTGCGTGCATCTTAACGGGCTTCCTATTCGGGTGAGGGCCGGGCCTCTAGCGGACCCGGCCGGCGAGACGGCTGAGGGCCGGTTAGTGTGCCTAGTGTTCCGCGTGGCAGTTTACAATGTGGCTTAAGGCCCGCGTGTGTGCGTGTAGAGCTAAGTGATCGAGCTTCTAAACGTGAGACCCTACGGGTGTCGCGGGGGTCGTCCTCGCCTCCGCCGGTGGGGGCGGTGCGGTCGTAGTGTGTAGGTTGGCATGTTCGAGTTCGAACGTGTAATGTCGTCGTCGCTGTCGCCTAACACATGTCTAGGTCTACGATAGCGTTTGCGGACGCGGCGTTCGGGGGTGTACGATGACGCCCTGACCACTAAGGGATTTGGGTGTAAGGAGGAACGGTGAAAGAAGCGTTGGGACGCCTCTTTTAGATATTGAGTTATAGAGGGTAATTCTAGGTCGTAGTGCAGATCTACGTTGCGCACGTAAGGAGGGGCACCGGTAGCCCTGCGCATGAACCTATTCTGAATAACTTGGAGGGAGTTGATGTGAGAGCGCGCAGCGTGAGCGAATGCTACACTGGCGTACGTCATGATAGGCCTGACGCACGTCTTATATAAGGTAACTTTATGTCTGAGGGACATTTTGCTTTTAGCGCAAATGAGCATGTTGAGACGACCGAGGACGAACGCGGCGCGGTCGCGGACCGTTTTGATGTGTTGGCCGAAGGTCATGGCACTGTCAAGGGTGACTCCTAAGTATTTGACTTTCCTAGTCCAAGGGATATCCTGGCCGAAAAGTGTGATTGTTCTGAGAGAGTTAGCGCGGCGGGCGCGGCTGGTCGTCGTTCCCCTCGAGAAATACACGGCGGCGCTTTTCTCGGGGTTGACTTCGATTCTCCAAAGACGGAACCACTCGCCTAGGCTCGTGACCGCGACTTGGAGGAGTTGGGAGACTCTGAGGCGACTCCGGTCTGATGTGAACAGAGCGGTATCGTCCGCGAATAGGGCGAGCTCTACACCGGGGGTTTTGGGGACGTCGTTCGTGTAGAGCGAGTAGAGCGTGGGCGATAAAACGGAGCCCTGTGGGACGCCTGCCCTGATGGGGCGGGGAGAGGAGAGCACCCCTTCGACTCTATAGCGGAAGGAGCGGTCTGACAAAAAGTCCCGTAATATGCGTACGAGATCGTCAGGCACGCCGAGCCGGCGCAGCTTGTACACCAGCCCGGCGTGCCAGGCTTTGTCGAACGCCTTCGCTACATCGAAGAAGAGGGCCCCCGTGCCTATAGTGCGACTCGGGCGGTTAAGGCCCTCCAGGATGTGTTCCGTGAGGCGGTACACTTGTTGTATGCACGAGTGTTTGGCTCGAAAGCCAAATTGCTCGTCTATGAGGAGACCGGATAAAAAAACCGTTACTAGATTATTAAGTATTTATACTTCATGTGATATTGTCCATTTCCTGTAAATTAATCACATGTTGTGCTTGCCTGTTATCGTGTTTGCACTATATTTAGTTGTAATTACATACATGTAAAAAATTCTTATATCTGTTGTAAAACCTACAAGCCTGTATTAAATAAATAAAAAAAAACTAAAGTTACTGTTGGAGGATAGTAAGAGAAGTGGTTGTTCCGTTGTAAAGACTGGCGTTCGTTTCATACACGATAATGGCACCGGAGCACTCTGCACTTATGACCAATAGAACGCTAGCAGAAGCTTACTTACTCAGTTTTCCCATGGCCTACACAGTCACTCGATATGAATCCTATCAAGCATATGTGAGATATTATGTTACAACGAAGAGAAAGAAGCCTAAATCTCACAGAAACAAAACTTTTTTCCAACTTGGCAACGAAAACGGGCGGCCGTTTCGCAGAGAGAAATCAGTTAATTCTGACCATGAATCGTTACATTGTCGTGCTCTGAAACATCGGAGTGGTCACATTGATTACTAATTGTAGTTCTTTTTGAAACAATTTTGTACAATTTAATAGCTTATAACTTTTAGACAATGATTAATAATTACATACAACATTAAAATTAACAGAGAGTGGAAGAAAAATATGAAACCTGCATAGTATTTCGTATTTCCAGCGAGTGGATACTGGGTTACCTCTGGCCACAGTCAAAACCGTGATGCTAATATTTTGCCAGATCTTGTCGATGTACATAGACGCAGACCCCGCATGACGATTTATGTTCAACTATATGCAATACGAGCGATCCTCCGTGGCTTCGCACGGGTAGAAATTCTTTTATAAATAAAATATAGCCTATGTTACTCGCTGATAATGTAGCTTTCTACGGTTGAAAGAACTTTTGAAATCGGTTTAGTAGTTTTTGAGTTTAACCATTATATACAAACACACAAAGTTTACCTCTTCATTATATTTGTATAGAAGCATGGATTACTCACTACTATACGTCATACAAAAGTAAAACTTATTATAAATAGATGCTTCATATGTAAAAGATTACCTATGTGAATATTTTTACTTAGAATACCTATATTTATATAAAAATTCTTAGGTACCTAGGTAAACTATGCATATAAATATTCTAAAGTGTTCACTTATAATTCATAATATGTGAGTTTATAGAATATATTACTATGCCTTTCAAGTTTTTCTAATGTGTAAAATTTTTGCAGTTTTTAAAAAATCTGCGATCATAATATAAGAGTTTTTCGTTTTGATATACGGAACCCTGACAAACATAAACGGACTTACTTAAAACATCAAAGGCTACTTAAATAAGAGAGTAATAACTCATTTAAACGTCTTTCTTATATTTTACGAGTCAGCTTTAAAGCGTAGCCAATAAAATACAATGTAAGCAAACAGCACTCGCATTGTAGTGTACTCGAGTGTGCTATTTGAACAGAATTCGTAATCTGTGGTCTCCGGATACTACACTCATAGTAGCTAAAGGCTGTTGTCCATAGTGACTTAGCTTTATAGACGCGTATTGGTCAGTACGCGTGGTGTACGCTAGCTTGCTACTTACATATAAGGTGGCGTTTATTCCACACGATTTTCTTTTTACCGACACAACGCGGTCGCCGCGCGGTCGCTAAGCGGACGAATTTTTTTACAGGTGGGTCGGCTTATTTTTGTAACTTTAACTTTACATTAGTAACGAATTAATCTGTGCTTTAACTATGAAGTAGTGACGTGATCATGACGCAATCTTTTTATTATATCTATGGAAGATAAAAATATAATTAAAAACAATTGAATTAAATTAAGTAACGGTGTAATAAGATTTTTTCCATATCATATCGCATTTCCTCTCGTAAATAGTCCAAAGCTTCACCACAATATTGGTTCCCCACAGATTTATATGTTTTTCCCAAAGTTACTGCTTGACCGGTCCAGAAGTTAGAGAGGCAATCGATATCAATTTGGAAAGTTTATTGTGGGTAGACTCTAATTTATTACAATGTGCGACATAGGTTGAATAATAACGGTCGACCATTCGAATTTCAAAATAATCTGTATATAGAGGTATATATCCATAGATACAAACTGTATCAACACAATCAATTCTGATCTATTGTGATTACCATTAAGTTATAAAGCATTACCAGATTTGAGTAGCCAAGAGCCACAGGATAATTAATTCTTTGTAGTGACGCGTTTCGACCAGTATCTTTTGTGTCAGTACGAGATTCCTCCGGGCACATAAGACACTATATCAATGCAGCAGTGGTCCATAACAACATAGAATCCTCAAAATCCAATTCTTCCGCTTCTTCCAATCCAAGTATTACCAGGAACGACGTCGTAGATGTTATATCTATCATCTTCGTCTCAGCCGAAGGTTCTATGCGGTTCGATCTCTAAGACGCACATTAACTAGGGTTTTACTGAAATTTCAGAAAGAAAATTAAGTCTGAAATATAAAATTAGGTTTCTTTACCGTGATGAATTCTAATAATTTTTTGACGTCTTCCGCCCAAAATTTCAATCCTAATCGTCACGTGTGTTTCGCCTCCCAAGAAGCATGATCAGGTTATTCCAGATATCGTTCTCGGTCAGTTACTGGCACCAAATCTTTCAGCGAATCAGTTTCAGTGCTAGTTAGCTAACCTAGTCTGATCTCTGGAGTATTCTAAGGATGCTTCATTGAGAGGCAAAACAAGAGTGAATACGCATCTGGCCAAGCGTGATTAATGTTAGTTCTCATCATTGCTTTTCATCAGGCAAGACAGGGATCAAACGTACATCCATTTTAGTTAAAAAATAGAGGCGAAACGCTTAATAAACACTTAAACGCGAAAATATAATTACTAGTAACATACAAAATCTGTTTTGGTCTCCGATCTTGTGGAGATTTTATAGATAGATAGAACATAGAAGTTCTAAAGAATCGAAATACCGCACTTTATCCAAATAAGTTTAAAACAAAAGGTAAAACAAAGGATGTTTCAGAAAACTAATTCTTTTTATGAGGTCACAGCATGACAAGAGTTGCGCTTTATAAAACAGTAATCGAAAGTCGCCCACTATAAAAAGCGTTAGAATATTATGGATATTATTCATGAACGTAATCTTAGTATACTAACTTTATGATATTATTAGTTTGTATCTATGGTCTATGCCAGCCATTCCCAAAGTGGGCGATAACGCCCCCTTGTGGGCGCTGCAGGCCTAAAGGGGGGCGGTAAGAGACCCAGAAAAAAAATGGAGGCGTTGTGTAGAGGCCTGGGGGGTGATTTATAATTTAATTTTGCTAGGAGGCATCTTAGACAACGACTGCATGAGCTCTCGACTCAGTAGACAAAATAAGTTTGGGAACCAGTGGTCTATGCTAACACAGTGGAGCCGATCTGGGAAATAACGGATCACTTTTTAGTGGTAACTAAATAAGAGGTTTGTTTGCAACATGGCGATGTCGCGTAGCGTCCAAACCTGCAGCGGTCTGTCGCATCAAAAGCTGGAAACTGCAAGATGAGACCACCAGGAGTGAATATGAAAGGGTAGTATCCGATAAGCTTGGCGATATGATGAAAGTGACGAGCGAGGATGTTGAGGCTCGCATACCTAGGCGAAAATGTGTGCGGAGAATGATGAGATTTGAGGCAGCGAAAGAAGTATATAAGGACCGCGACACTTGGAGCTCCTTCCTCTCTGACTACCCCGTTAGGGATACAGCGTGAAGATATATATGTATGTCTGTGTTCATAAGCATTTAATAAGTAAGCAATTGTGTATTATTATTTTGTATATTACTATAGCATTATGATTCGGTTATAAAACCGTGTCTGTACATTGAAGTTATTTTGAAAAATGTATTGAATTTTAAGAGGCATATTAGGCTGAATTTAATTGTTTTTGACCTCTGTGGGTTCAAATACAAATATTTTTAGAATTTCTATCTGTCTGTTGCAATAAATAGATTTCAAAGCAAATTGTACTATTTGGAAATTGGGAATACAATATATACATCATAATACATCATTACGGTTTACGTTCGTAAATATGATTATGAAATAATTTTCCCGAAATATCGTAAAAGCGCCATCTCTATGTAACTTTTGTAACTGAATCATGAACAGGAACATACGGGAACGCTTTCTTTTGGTGAAACAAGGTGAAACTCTAAGCAAGTAGCGCTATCTGCAGGAAAATCTCAAAACTAAAAATTTCAGCTTTCATCAATTTTCACTCATTAGCAACAACAACAGTAGGTACAATGCATTTCGGTAAGATGTCGCCCATTTCATGATACATTTAACTTAGAAACGAATAATTCTAAGAATGTAGATACATATTGTTATGATTTTTTTTGCTTTTATATTTCTGTCCGTTAACTAGGAATTTTTAATATTAGTCTCTCCCTCCGTGCCATGAATATTTACATTTAATTAAACTGGTACTCCAAAATCAAAAATGATGAGATTTTTAGATGTCGGTATGCTCAAAAATTTTCCCTTACCGCATTTAGTGAAGTGTCTATGGATAGGTTTTCTAAAATGGGAGAAATTTTTTTTCCGAACTTTGATCACAAAATCATGCGATATTAGTTTTTGATTTATTAACCCTTAAACCCCTAGCTCCTGTTTTCCAAATTATAGACGCAAACATACGTAAATGTTCCTGAATGTGGTATGTTAATACATTCAATAAAAATTATATCTATTACTGCAGCAAAAAAAAAATTGAGAAAATGGATTTATTTTTAGCAGTTATTATTTTTTGGAAGTAAGCGAAAATTATATATATAGCTCTTATTGCGATTATATAAACTTCAATAAATATAAATAAATAATAATAATAAAAACCTGTAATAAGATTGCAGTGAGAATAGTTACGAGATATGGAATTCTGCATATGTGAGTATGCCTCGCTATTAGTTGATTTTTCAGCGAATTAGTAAAAATTAAGAGATTAGTTGTTCGATTTTTACTACCTGTGCGGAAAATACCGCCATATAAACTTGTTTAATATATTATTATGTTCGTAGTCTTTTAATTCAGCAAATATTTACAACGAAAGAATTACTTATACTCACAATAATTATAGGTAAAGAAGAACGACCATTAACAAATGTATAAGATATTATTACATTTAGCCACACCTTGTTAGAACAACCTGCAAACATTAATTTTAAACAAACAGGCCTGTCTAGTGAAATATAGTATAAGTACTGTATCATGTAAAAGCTAGAAGTTAATATTAAGTTCAGAAACGCGCGTTTACAAATCGCGGAGAAGAAAAACTTTACACAAATTTTTTGGAAATAAATAAAAAATAGTTATAAAAGTGACAAAAAAGAGTCCGGCAGTAGCTATCGTGCGAGAGTGAATCGTATGTGACAACCTAAGTAACACAAAGAAGCTGTAAAAGAGCTGAATAAAAGGCTATTTGTTCTCTTTAAGCTGCTGGAGAATGCTGCAGTAATGTTGTATAAGCGTTTATACAGAATTTATAAGCGTAATTTAGGCCACAAATTATACGACCCAGGGCTGTAGAATGATTGGTAAACAGGTCTTCAAAGCTGACTTAAAGCTGACTAAGTGCTGTTTTAAGGCTGACAACTAGATTTGTGTTGTACAATGTCTCTTTTAATTTAATTATATAGGTATGTGTATCGTATTAATAGATTTATTTTTATTATACTTGAGTTTTGATTAGTAAAGGAAAGTTATTTTGTACTTCTCAGTGTTTTTTTTGAAGTCGGTTTAATTTTTTTTTAATTTTTTTTTATTTCTCCCTTTTGAGTGACCTTGGCCTAAATAAATATCTAGGGCAGGTCTACAACTGGTATTAACGTCTTTAACTTCTTTCTAATTCTGGAGTGCAACGATATACCTACAAGAGAATCATCAATGTAAATAAAGGTTATAACCAGATCGAGTTATTTGATATTATTAGGTGTAGCTTTGAAGTCCAAACTCCAATACTGGTGAAATTTAAATGGCACCACCTCGGAAGTATACTCATTCAAACAAAAAAAAATTTTTTCCTCTAGTACATGACGCTACCCGTGCCGCTCGGCGCCCGCTTACGTCCCATTCCTTTGATCTTGACAGAATAGTTTGCTTAAAAATTCGTAAACATTTCCGGTCTTGTAGGTTAGGTTGTCTGTAAGCATTGCTAAAAGTAGCATCAATGTACCTCCTTCAATCCTTCCTTAAAGCATGATCCTGTTGCGCTTGCGCTCTGATAGGTACTTTGTCCGTTTCAAATGGGAAATGGTGTAAAATTATGTGTGAGAAAATATGTATCTGTATATCTTTGTATAGTACAATATGACGTTGGTGCGTCTGTTAACGATAGTATTGTATGTATTTTAAACGACTGAACCAATTGAAGTCTTATTCGCACAATAATAAAATATATTTGCTTCGTCGAGGCGATACGGTTCATAGTTAGGATCCAATAGATGGCGCTGTAGCGAAGTCATTAACAAATTCTATATTTAACTCGAGTGACTCCGCAGAGCACAATTAGTATACTGCGTAGGTGAATTCGAGATCATACAGCAAATTGAAAGCGTAGACACATTATCAACATAACAGTAGCATATCTTCGTAGAATGCTAGTGTACGCGGTTTGTGAGCATGCTAATACGCACGCACCGTGACACGCACACAGCGGCAATATTTTGGGCGAGTATGGGTAATTATTGTGGTGCCCATCGGGGTCGCACGCGACGCGAACATGCTAGCCTAAGAGCCCATGACGGCTAGACCTTCTTTATTTTATAAAAGCTGAAAGTTTCTCTGTGCTTGTCGCCAACACAGGTAGGAACGATCAGCACTATGAAGTTTGGATCGTCGTGATTTTGCCAGGTAACAGCTAACAAAGGTGTATAAAATTACTCCCCAAAATGGTCAAAGTATAAAGTGTAATTTTCCTATATTTTATTCAGCATAACATTAGAAAACACGTCATCTTTTCGTCACGTTTAACATAAACGTGACGTTAATTTCAACAATAATAATTTCAACTTGATACCTCACTATCTCACACGCATCCGCTTGTATGTAAGTATATTGCCTCGCGCTCGCACCTACATACGGCAAACTTTCAACTTGTCTGGCAAAATGTAAAAACTATCGAAACTGTCTGGCTACTAAGAAAACATCTGATAGTTCCCTAAGCAACATATTTAAAATTCAACTTTTAAACTTTAACGAATGTATAATTACAATTTATTAAAGTGTTGACACTTCTAGGAGGTTGCCACGACACTAAGTGTCTGGCAATGAATGACGTGATTTCTAATATTGTCCTGAATAAAATATAGGAAAATTACACTTTATACTTTAACGATTTTGGAGAGTAATTCTGTATATACCTACCATTGTTAGCTGTTACCTGGCAAAGGCACGATGATCCAAACTCCATAGTCGCTGATCGTTCCTACCTGTGTTGGGCACATGTGAAGAGTAATTTTCAGCTTTTACAAAACAACGAACGTCTGGCCGTCACGTGCTCTTGATCTATGCGACGGCTTCCGTTTGTCTTTAATTCTTCGCATCATAATAGTTCTTCACATCATGTCATTCGTAAATATCTAAATCGCATAAACGAACGTATTATAATGTCCTCAGATGCTTAAATAATTTTAGTCATTCGAATATAGAGTACTTTTTATCTTTACTCATACATATACAGAATACTTCTTATCTTTTTTTTTCTCTTCTCTATACAGTTGTCAATTTCTATTTTGTTGATTTGACATAATTCATTAATAATTGACATTAAATAATTATTTATTATATAAACTGGAGGATTATTATTGACAGGTTTTCAATTTTTTAGTTTAATATTATTTTGACATAATATCATCGGTTAAATAATTAACATATAATTTACTTTTCCGTTATTAATGATATATTGATGTATAACTAAACGGGAAATTAATAGATTTTTTTTTCTTTCTACAAAATCCGCTAGTTTAGATATTAAATATTTGCATGCTGTGTCTTAGTAGAATGTGCAAAGGAAAACTTATGTATGTCCATCTATGTTTTATGTAACTACTCGCATTCTAGCAAATAAAATATTATTATTATTATCATTAAAGTTAGAGTTAGAAGAAATTAAATTTAACAAACACGAAAAACTTATCCGTTTTTTATTATTATGTATTAAATGTATAACTAACGAGACGCTTTCGGCATCTCACACCCAACGCAACAACCACAGTACAGTACTGTGCAACAACCCTACGTATCCAGCCGAGAGTAGTCAATTCCGTTATGAATGAGGTGGGAGTCGGTCTAGTTTTCTACATATTCTTTGGTTTAGATTCTCTGTAGTACTACATAGAATTCAATATATAAATATCAGCAATAATGTAATGGTTAGGCACATCATTTCTTTTTTTAAATCTTTTGAAATTATTCAGTTAAAAAATTTTTTTATGGACCACTCTACTATTTTGTACCCTATAGAAAACCAAAAGAAGTGTAGGATATATTAATAAGTATTCATTTTTTTTAAACATCTTTGAATAACTACCATAACTATTTACCATCCGGACTTTAACTATATATATCGAAAGTATAGCTCTCACTTAAAAGTCTAATATTTTTGATGACAAACCTTTGTCCTACCGAAAAAAAAGTTTTTTAGCATTTTATTCATTGTTTACGTAATTAACCCAAATAACGACATCGTTTGACGGTATCACATAGAAGTTATCGTTAATGTCGGTTTGTACATTTCCCATCGCAATCTGTTAAAATTAGTAGTAAAAAGTGGATGCGGTAGATAACAATAGAGTAGACAAGGGATTTGTGACAAGGGCTATAAAGACTAAATTTTTAAAAATAGTAGATATTATATCGAATATACCATATATATTAGGGTGTCCCTTACATGAGTAAAAAATTATTTTTCGCAGTTACTGAAACGCATATTTTTATAGATACTAATCTTTATTTAAACACAAAATTTTAACTTCCTAAGTTAAAGTTAACCCGTGCCGACAGGGCCCCAAAGTTTATGTAAATAACAGTTTTTAACAGTTTATGAAAAAACAAAGTCATGGCGGAAGAAGAACAAAACAGTTCTTATTCTTTATTTACACTGTGTACTAGAACACAGAAAGATGTCCAGACTGTAAAAAAATTTCTTAAATTAATGATTATTTAGGACACTTTTTTCTGAAAGTTACTTTTCTACAGTCTGAATACATCTTTCTATGTTTTTGTAATACATAGCGTAATAAGAACTGCTTTTGTTCTTCTGCGGTAATTAAACCATGAGTCTTGTATCAGCTTAACAGCTCTTTCAGCTCATTTACTGCTTTTAAGCTAAAAACCTTCTTCTTAGCTTCCAACACAAATGCTGCATTTTCTTCCCACGAAGATACGTTTTCTTGAAGGAAACTACTGTCAAGTTTTAATAGCGAAAACAAATGTTTGCTGTTGAGGACACGAAATCGGAAAAGGATTTCCCTAAAATATTAAGTAAAATTAGTTCGATATGCAAATTAACAGAATTGAAAATAACAGATCAAACGAAACTCAGCGTACAAAGAGACCGACATCTCTTTCTTCGTTGGAACATATCTCTTCCCAAAATCATTTAAACTTTCTCTTTGTAAGTTCGCTGAATATTCGCTTTGATTTGTTCATCTGCTTCATCATCAAAGAGCGAATAAATACTACTGGTGTTGACTGAACTTGACCCTTCCCTAGTCACGCACATTAGTGGTAGGGGTGATGGTAGTGTTACAATCGTACAAGTTTAGAACCTAGGTCAACAAAAAACAGAGACGTTCCTAAAACAAAAGCCCCGTACAATTCTTGGTCCGAGAGTTGTGCTAACTATTATTTAATCTGTGGTTATAAATCCTCATAGATTTGAGTATTTATTTGCAGATAAATTTGAAAATGGAATACTAATTAATCGAATTTTTTGTGACTAGTGGCCGAGGTCAGGAATCCGGCACATTTTCTGGCATTACGACAACGCCGCTCCGCACACTTTGGCCACAATGCTCGACTATAATGATACAAAAAACATGTCTATCCTTCCTCACCCATCATATTCCCCTGACCTAGCATTCTATGGTTTTTACCTCTTTCCAAAAATTAAAGAAAAATGAAGAATATTGTGCTTTGAAAACAAAGAATATCCTCATACATTTTCTTTTCTTTTAACAAGGTGTGCTGGTAGAGATCTCTTAAAGAAGTAAGAATTGCCTTTTGTTGATTACTGTTGATTACTGCTTCTAATTTTGTTTATATCAAGTTTTGTTCGTGTGCAATTAAATAAATAAATAAATAAAGAAGATAACTTTAGAAGCTGATAATGAGATTTCTGAGGTACCTAAAGAAGAGTGGATATTAATATCTCTTCTCCAATGGTTTATAATTTACACGAATGGAAAAGTGTATACGTGTTCAAGGTGAATATTTGAAAAGATCGAGAACTGTAATCCATCCATACAAATGTTATAAGAGCGAAAGTACGTCTGTTTGTTTGTCTGTTACATTTTCACATGTCTATTACATTTCCATCACATTTTCGGAAATAGGAGGAGAGATCTAATCAAGTTTAAATACTATCCTATTTTCACCATCCTATATTTTCATACTACATGTCACTCATATAGACATACCTAAGTGATAACTTTCATGGTTATATATCAAATGGTGTTCGAATTTAGCGATTGCTTATCTATCTTCTATCTATACTACTATAATTTTCTAGCGTCTGTCTGTAAATATAATTTTACTGTCAAATTTTGTGATACATAGTCATTTTATGACTCCCTGATTTCGACTCTACCATTTTAAAAATTTTTGTTTGTCTGTCTGTATGTTTTTTTATAACTGAAGAACGGCTTGACCGATCTTGATGAAAGTCAATACGTGGTAAAAACATGTGATTGCGCTCATGTAGGTTACTTATTTAAAAAAAATCTACCTCTAAAGGGGTGAAAAGGGGGATGACACTTTGAATGGGAAACGCTGAACCGACGAACCAATGTTGGTTATTGTCAATGTTTGGTACAGAGATGGACGTAGACTTAGACTTTTTCAAAAACAATCTTTAAACATACTAATGTAAGTACATGTACATATAATCTAACCTAATCCGGGAAAGCCACGAAATAATTTTCCGCGCAGACGAAGTTGTGGGTACAACTAGTTATGTATATAAATTCAGTGATATACAAACATCCATTTTTATATGTGTTAATAATAATAAAGATCGTTTACTAAAGCAATATTGTTTGTATCATGAATATAGATAATGTAATCATCACTTTTATTTGAAGTTCCTTCGATAACTTTTTCATGACTAGCTGTGCTATATGTCAAAAAAAAAGTTCCAAATGTCAGAAGTGGGATTCGAACCCACGCCCACAGAAGTGGACTGCGACCTGAACGCAGCGCCTTAGACCGCTCGGCCATCCTGACTTGTTTGTATCACTTGAATTCAATAACCACGAACTCGTTCAATGTATAGGCTAATTAATTGGACATTTTGGCGTGCATATTAACTAAAGTAAAGGTAGAGTACAATTGCAATTTTTTGTTGTGTGGAGGAGTCCAAATTAAGTTTAAATTTAAGTTTTCATGAACCAAAAGTGCTTTGGCTTGGCCGCTGTATTGGAAATGAAAATGATTTTATGTCTGCAACCGTAATCAAGAAAGAAATATTAGGTAGTTTTTTTAGATTATACAGATTTTTTAGAAAATCTACAACTCTGTTTTGTAACTTTTTATTTTCATTTGGATGTAAAATTAGGAAATTAAAATTATAATAAAGCTAACAATAACGTATGAAATAAAATATATTTTTCTCTTTCTATTAAATCTTAAAATCTTTTTTCTAATAAATTAACAAAAAGTAGATCAAGGTTTTTATTTATTCTTGTGTCACAGATCATTTGACTATCTTTTATTATTTTGTTCTTTAGTAAAGGTTAAAGTTACGTGTAGTATGTTGATTTAAAAAATTGCTTTAATAACGTACGTTATTTTTTTTTAATTTGTTTTGTTGTTTATTGAGAGACAGATTCATTAGCATATTTTTTAAAGGTATTACTTTATTTATTTTAATAATATGTTTTAATTTTTTCAATAACGACTTATTTATCGAAATAACAGTAAATAGTTGTGAGCCAAAATGTAAGTCATTGCGTAATCTTTAAAAAAGGTTATCGTATTTTTCTCTCAGACTTACAGTTACAGAGATTAAACTATTTACCCTATTTCCAATATGGCGGCTAAAATATATAGCAATTATATATTATAGCACTTGTTTCTAAACTCAAATTAAAAGTTATATTGGAGGGTTCAGCTCTCCACCCCTCACACAATAGATAAAAACATAGAATCGACCATATCCAAAAATCACGAATAAATAGACCATTTACAAGAACTACATATTAATTAATATATTCAATGTTTGCCCATTCTCCTCTCCGATATTGCTGCGATAACATTGTGGTCTCGAAGCTATATTATATGGTATAGGGCAGGGACCGTTTTTCTCATAACACGTGGACACCTGGCACAGTATACAGTTCAAACATAATATTATATTGCTTTGGCTTCTTTTTGTCGTAAAAATGTCAAGCGATTACTCGAACGACCCCGCTGTGAGTAATCTGAGGAATTATCTAAAAATCCGTAGCGTCCATCCAAATGTTAATTACGGTAATGTACCTACCAACTAAATATTGTAAAACGGTTTTATATTTTTTTAGTGTGTAACTGTTTTAAGTATTAATTACAATGGTGTCGGTTTATTATTTTTAAAATAATAGTTTAAAAAAAGAATATCATTTACATTTCTAATGTCGAACGTGGTATAACGGACTTTTTGACGGGAACGGGAGAAGTAAGGTTGTCATTTTATTTAGATTTTCTATTTTTTACATTTTTAGGAGTTAGGAGTTAGGAGTGATAGTATATTGTGTTTTAAAGATCTGTACAAGTGAAAAGAATGGAGTAAGTCTAAATAATCATGTGTAGCTGAAGTTTTCGCGCTCTTCCAAGAAGTCCTGTAAAACTTCAGTAAAGTCTACTATCACTTTACTGGAGAAGTTTTAACGTTTTATATAACGATTCTACTTATACTATTACAATACGTGACTTTGGCAAATGCGCTAATCGCCATGCCACGAAGAAAGAAAAATAAAATATGTTATAATTTATACGTTCATTACGAGGAAGAAAATGTACCTACACAGACCAATATTATACAAGTATTTTTTTAATTACGTTGACTTGCCTTCTAAGCATCCCATTTCCAAATTCGTTGTTTCCACATAACGAACTAACGACTATCAGTTACGCAGAAGGATGCCTACTAATAACTTGAATCTTGTACATAGTATGTACCTACCTATGAAGTTCGTTGAAACAGAGGCCACCACAGGCAAACATACCTTTGCCTATGGTATTAATAACAATATTAATATTTGGTGAACAATGAATACTGGCACTGAATAACTGAAAAAATCAAGTTTACTCCAGAGATGTATTAAGGCGACGAATTGGAAATTTTGACGGTAGGGATCATGTACGGATATCCATTTTTCTTAGTGATTACGAAACGAATGAAAGTGATATTTAGTAACTTGATTCTTCATTTCATTGACTACATTTTTCCAGTTGCGATACACGATTGGCTAACTTTTTTGACAATGGAAAAAAAAACACCTTTTAAAACAGAAATGCCTCTAACTTTTCTGCGTATATTAATCTAAACACACACTTTAAAATGCCAGTTGGATTTTATTAAATTAATTACAGTTTATAACATAAACGAAAATAACTGTTTTTTCATTAGCTAGCGCGCACGCATGGGCACGCACACATATGGAGCATGTTTGGGCGGGCGCAGAAGCTCTATTTTAGATTAATTATTGATCATCACTGCATCACCTAGTATTCTCTACATTTCGTTTACCAAATATTTACATCATTATTCAAACATAACAAAATTAAAACCATTGCCTCCGTTATGCCTTCGTCGCTATAGATTTTATTTCTTTAACTCATGTTATTTGTCTATTTTGGAATAATTATGTAAATAGGTATCAACATTTATGGAATGAAATACAGAGAATCAATTTTATAACGTCCATGGCATAAACTTTATATTTTAGTTATTCAGTATCGATAATATCATTTGTTGATCAAATAGAACTAATAAATAAATCAATAGAGTAATAGGCAGAGCTAGAGTACTTTGTTTTGAAGACTTTTGTACCTACTGAAGAGCTCCTGTTATTTTTTTTAAAAGTACTTAATTAAAATTCGTGTATTTCAGCGTCAATTGGAATGCATTTGTTGACGAAAATGAGTCAGTATTACCTAAATATGTATTTTTAATTATTGTGGCTATTAATGTTTGAATTTTTAATTAAAACAATTCTTATTTTAAAACAATGTGAGGGTATAGTATAAAGCATTAAAGTGTTTGTGTTTATTACAAAAATACACTGGTTTTTATTTTATTCGTGAATATTTTATGGCGTCTTCGAATCAAACGAATGGCAAAAAAATATGTAATTGCTCGGCTCATGCCTGTAGCAGCACTTTTTATGAGCAAGGCTGGAATTAACTTTTGTACCTACGACATTATGCTCGTGTTTTTTTTAAATAACACAAAAATTTAAAAATAAATTGAAAAAAAATCCGTTTATGGTATAACAGCAGAGAAATAAAATAAATAAGTACTAGGTCTTTACCTATGAAGTTGCCGTTCGACAATACTGGTCATTTGTAATGTAATTTGTGTATAGCTGACAATAAATTCTAAATTCAAATAAATTTCATTTTAAAAACATAGAATTTTATTTTGAATTTTAATCATTTGTTTATTGATTAGTGTTTTGTATTCACTACATTTGTATCTTTTTCATCAGTATGGACACGATAAAAACACGAGTAATTACCGAATACGAGTTCCGCCGCGGTAGCAATGCGGCACAAACGGCTCGCAACATTAACGACGTGAACATTGAACACTACAAACGAACGCACAACCCGTTATTGGTTTGTACGTTTCCGACATGGGAATTTTGATCTGAAAAATGAACCCCGTGGTCGCCCGAAAACTAAAGTCAACAACGACAAATTAAAGGCGATAGTGGAAGCTGACGATACTCGATCTACTGCTGAGTTAGCAACAGCTATCGATGTTAGCATCAAAACAATATTGGTCCATTTGCGTCAAATTGGCTAAGTAAAAAAGCTTGATAAGTAGGTGTCCTATGAAATGAACGATCTCCAGCGCGACGAACGCTTCAAGATAGCACCGATAGAACGGATTCAAGATAGCTTGAATCTTGAGGCTATTTTAAATGTATATAGGCAATTTTAAAAACAAAAAGTGGGGATGAAGTCGCGGGGTCAGCTACGACTTAATAATAATTATTAACTCACAAAAAATATTAAACTCACATAACAACAATGTAACATTTATCGAAATTTTATAATTTTTTTTAGATGAAAGCATCGAGTTCCTTAAAGGTCAAGCATCGCAGCTGGGCCTGCCCGTGCAAGTATTTGAGGTCGTACCCAAAAAGCCGGTGCTGGTCATGACTTGGGAAGGATTGGAACCGACTCTACCTAGTATACTCCTCAATTCTCATATGGACGTAGTGCCCGTTTTTGAGGTAAGTAGTGTTAGCTATTACCAATATTCTCGATTAATCGTTCTAATCCCCTTCCTTCCGGACCTCTGAGCAGTTCAGACGTTATTGAGTGACTTCTTATTTGTTTTTATTTCTTTAATTTTCAAGTAAAAATAAAAATTGTTTTAAATTTTTTACAAAATATTAGGATCTCATACGCTGGTGGTAGTTGATTTTCATTTGTGCCGTTCAACTTTGTGTCTTCACGTTACGATTGGAGAGTGTACCAGAGTGAGTTGACAATAACAATTATACTTAACTAATTGAATACAGTTGCTGTGATAGACGCTCATATTTGGACGTGTTACTGAAAGACAGTGACATATATACCTAAAATTGCATAGGTGTGAATGAGACAAATATATAATTAACCTCGCGTCACCAATCATCGAGCATCATTTTACCTATTCTGATTTCTGGGTTCCTGGTACTGGCGATTAATTATTGCATCGGAATGTTACTAGGTTTGTTGAAGTGATCACAAGAAGCTTATGTTGGGGTGTGTTGCAAAAACAGAAATAGATATATGTGGAATTGCACAGGTGTGAAAGAGACAAACATCTGAATAATCTTGCGTTGACCGTTGCTTGGAGCTGTCTGGTATACTGCAACACGCATTTTCTTACCTCTTCCGATTTCTGTTCACCTAGTACTGGCTACTTTTTATTGCTGCCTATTTAGCCAATATGCCTCTCAAGCGCACACCTCCTGCAACACCTTTGCTTTCGGCGTCTGCTGAGTCGTTTATCGCTACTACGCGCCTTCCACACTGTTCTTCTGAACCGAGTCTTAATGTAGGAACTTCTATGTCTGAATCGGCGGAATCCTTGTCTGTAGAGAGGGGTACACCAAATACCATCTTGCGCAACATTAAACGCAAGCGAACGGAGTGCGAGGAGGACAGGCTTTCTAATTTTATGAACGAAATGAAGAATTTATTCTGCGAATTTAAAGAACAACAACAAAAAAAGCTAGATGAACTATGTGCTGTTGTGGGGAGCATGCGCTCGACTGTGGATTATTTAGCAGAAAAATATGATTCCTTCAAAGTCCAACTTGAAAAGTTGGAATCGGATCGTAAAAATGATTTTGTGTATATTAAGTCTCTGGAAGATAAATTAGAAAACATTGAAATAGCTTCTAGATCCTCATGTCTTGAAATTAGAAATGTTCCCACCCCTAATTCAGAAACTAAATCTTCTCTTTTGGATACGGTCATCAATATTGGTAATATTTTGAACGCCTCATTTCAACCTCATGAGGTTAAGGACGTTTTTCGTTTAAAAAGTAAGAATCCCAACAACAGAACTATAATATTGAATCTTACCAGCTGTCTTCTAAAAGAAAAAATAATTTCTATGTACCGTAAATTTAATAAACAAAAAAGTAAACTGTCTACTGAGCACTTAAGAATCAAGGGACCGTCAATACCTATATTTGTTTCGGAGAACTTGTCTTCTAAAATGAAGAGACTCTTTTTTTTGTCTAGAGATTTTGCTAAAGTGAATGATTTTAAATTTTGTTGGGTCTCTAATGGAAAAATTTTTGTTCGCAAAAGGGAGGGTGGTCCATTATGTAGAGTAAGCTCAGAAGCTGATTTTAATAAGTTAATTGAGCAAAAATGACTAGTAAAAAGAAATATGTTAGATTGTATCATCTCTACGATTTTATGTCATAGTGTCTGTAGTCCTGTTATTTGCAATTTGGCTATAACTGTATTTTCAATTTTAATTTTTCGTATATTATGTAAAACTAACATTACACAGCATCACAAATTCACTCTTACAAACTATTACATTTTTATTTTCATCATATTTGAATTGCTTCGACAAGCACTTTTTAAACTCTGGATGTTTACATTCTTGTTTCTCCTTGAATACGCTAATTATGTAGTTACTACGACTGGTAAAAGTTTGACTGTACCGCTGTTCTTCCTTGTCATCGAATATGGCTGATCTCAACACAATTACATCAGAAATCGAATTACTTTCGGTTTCCACATCACTCATTTGTTCCCCCGAAGGTTGTGATGCACACTTGGGTAATCCTAGCAATCGTTTAAACATTTTTCATGTGAATATAAGAAGCATTAATTGTAATTTTAATAGTCTTAGGTTATTGTTACACAGGATCAAATGCGTGCCAGAAATAATTGTGCTTTCTGAGTGTTGGCTTAGTAGGGCCCCTAATATTCCTTCTATTACTGGATTTAACGCATACAAATCTAAATATGGCAATCAGAATGAGGGTGTTGTTGCGTACGTAAAAATTGGACTAGATTATTCTGTTGAAGTTCCAGAGTTTCGAGAGGGTAATTGTCTGGTCCTGAGGTTTTCGGATGGTGCAGCTGTTGTTGCTTTATATAGATCTCCTTCCTACGGATCTACTACTGCCTTCTGCAGAAGCCTCGACAGTGTATTGCAATTGTTGGGGACATACCATGTAGCATTGACTCAAACGCAGATGAGTACTTAAATATGGTTGCATCTCACGGTATGTTACCAGCCCATACACTACCTACAAGACAGAATAACTGCCTTGACCATGTTATACTAAGGTCTCCTAATCTTGCAAAGACACTGGTTCTTGATAGTTTTATTACCGATCATGCACCCATTTTATTCAGCTGCGATATTAAATTAAAATCTCGTTCTCCGATTCGAGTAACGCATCGACTTGACATTCCGGCCACTGTTGCTTGTCTTGAACGTTTGGACTTTTCTCCTATTTTAAACTCGGTGAACCCTGAAGCTGCAACTGATATGTTTATTAAAATTTTATCAACAACTGTTCTGGACCATACTCATACTTCGACAATTCCGAATAGACAACGTATTATTAAACCCTGGATGACTCCTGGCCTTTTGAGATGTATTCGTCATAAAGATAAAATGTATCGTAGAGTCACTAAGAACCCAAATAATTCTACGCTTAGCATCACTTATAAGCGTTATCGTAATTTTTGTAACAATCTAATTAAGAAAATCAAACGTGATCATGAACGTAACGAGTTACAGAAGGCTAGAAATGACCCTGCGGCTACTTGGAAAGTCATTAAGGAAATTACTAACTTGTATAATAAACAGCTGGGTTGTACAGAGTTATTAAGCGTATCTCAAGATCCTTCCTCTTCTGTTGATGCGGTGAATGAATTTTTTGCTAATGTTGGTAGAAATCTTGCTGCTAATATCCTCAAACTTCCTGTAAATGATGTGGTTAAGGTTGGAGCCTCAGATCCTTTCACTAAACAAATATTTAAGCCGATTATTTCACATTCAATGGCTTTAATTAGTGTTGATTGCAAGGAAATAGACTTAATCATAACAAACCTTAAGGACAAATGTGCAGTTGGTTGGGATGCCATTCCTACGTCTATAATAAAAGCAGGTAGGCATATCCTTATTCCTGTTTTATGCTCTCTTTTCAACCTTTGTCTATCGTCCGGTGTTTTTCCACGCGCTTTTAAAAAAGCAGTTATCTATCCTGTTTTTAAGAATGGAGACAGAAGTTGTGTATCAAATTATAGACCTATTTCAGTGCTTACTGTTGTATCCAAGATCTTTGAAAAGATTCTAAATAATAGACTACTTAGCTTCATTAATACAAATAATATCTTATCAGACAATCAGTTTGGATTTAGAAAAGGAAAATCAACTGAGGATGCTATTTTGGAGTTAACCGATGCCATTGCGAGAAATTTCGACAAGAAATTAAAGACTGTTGGCATATTTCTGGATTTGTCAAGGGCTTTTGATACTATTTCTGTGCCTATCTTACTGAATAGGCTAGAACAATATGGTATTCGAGGACTGGCTCTTGACATCTTTGGAAGTTACCTCTGCAGTCGTACACAGTGTGTTGTTGTTGATGGATATACTAGTAGGGATGCATCTCTCTGCGTTGGCGTCCCCCAGGGTAGTGTTCTTGGTCCTACCCTCTTTCTTATGTACATAAACGACCTATGTCAGTTACCTTTGATAAATTGCAGAATATTAACTTATGCCGATGACACTGTCCTTTTAATCCATGGCAGGGATTGGAGGGAGGCCCAGCTATATGCAGAAACTGCTTTGAGAACTGTGATGACTTGGCTCACCTCCAATCTTCTCACACTCAATGTAAACAAAACTAATGTAGTAGCCTTTTCGCTTAATTCTTCCCAACTCCCTTCGTTGTTCTCTATCCGTGCCCATACATGAGACGCGAAGACTGTCTCTTCTATGTGTTCTTGTAAATGTTTAAATGTCACTACTTTTACAAAATATTTGGGTGTTTTGGTGGATAGTTCTCTATCTTGGAGGTGGCACATTGATTCACTTGTCACTCGATTAAGAAAATTAATCTACGTTTTCAAAAATCTTACGCATATTGCTGAATTTAAATGTCTCAGACGTGTATATTTTGCACTAGCTCAATCTATTATCACGTACTGTATCACGGTTTGGGGTGGCGCCATTAAGACGCAGATGATTAGGATGGAAAGAGCTCAAAGAGCTGTTTTGAAGGTTCTTCTGGGGAAACCAATTATATTTCCAACTAACGAATTATACTCACTGTGTGAAGTACTTACAGTCCGTCAACTAATTGTCCTGCAGACTGTTTTGCGAAAGCATTCAAAGATGACTTTTGAACCCGATATTTTATTAGTGCGTCGTACTGACAGAATATGTAAAACGGATACACGCCGGACGGTAGCTGCTGGTCGACACTACTGCTTTATCAGTTCTTTGTTATATAACAGAGTGAACAGAGAGTTAAACATCTATCCCTTAACTCGACACATATGCAAAAAGAAGTGTCTTGCCTGGCTATCGTCTCTTTCTTATGACGACACCGAAACACTGGTTAAATTCAATTGAAATATACACATCCGTATTATATGCATATTATTATGTACCACAAATACGCACAAATATAAACACATTCCCACACACTCCCACATACACACACACGCACACGCTCAGACTCATACTCATTCCCACACACACTCATCTACAAACACTCATCAACACACAAACCTACTAACAAGTTTAGCATTGTATTATTAATTTATTATATTATGTTATATACGTGTAAGCATGGTTTGTTCGGAGGAGGGCGTTGATATCTGCAACACAGTTAATACTTCTGCAGGTATCATCGTTACTGTTTGTTTACTGTATACCTGTTATAAATAATGTATGAATGAATAAATAAATAAAAAAAAAAAATCATAATTGTTAACAAATGACAACACTGTTTTTTTGAAAATGTTGCTACTTTCATAATAACATGGTATTTTTAATGTCAGAAAATAAGTCAGTTGAAAAATTCACGAGTTAGCGAAAGCACGTCTTTTAATTATATCTCCTCATCCTACGTTTCCTTCCGAGTCCACATCCTAGAAGAACGAATAGTTTTCAGTAGGTACATATTCGTTTACTAATCTGCTAATTTCAACGTCACAAGACACTTTATCCGGTTATGTTATTTAAACTTCGTTAGTGTCAGTGGACTTCAATAACTGTCAAATTTAATTATATAAGTATTTGTACACAATGATATTATAATACAAAGAGGTAGATAGGTTACCTTAGTACTAATCCAAGTAAAATATTGTCCCAGTTACAACCTTAAAAAGTGAGACAAATATACATTGCACTGCTTCGCTATGCAATGTAAAACATAATTGCATTTCAAACTAACAAATCACATAGCTCTCTAAATCATTGTGATTGGTCAATTTCAATGTCTTACTACATTTTAAGCGAATCCGTGACTAATTCATAGAATATTAGTAATTAATTCCACAGAACAGACGTTTAAAAAAAATATGATTGATATCTAATGGGATTAGACAGTAAAGAATGATGTTTGCTTTTTTCGAATTTCGTTTTTCTTAAATCATGTACATGATAACATATTTATTTAAAAAGATCACCAGCATTTTTTAATTATAAATTTGAAAATGATGAATTATATATTATTTCTTTTAATAAATGTAAACGATGATTAAAATTGGGTGGCTGCATCATCACATGATCGTGTATATTATAAAAAACGTTTGGATTATTAAAATATTTTAGAATTTTGAATGCGCAATAGGCATTGCATGACATTGTTGGTTCTGTAACATTACTTTTCATATTCTTTGACCAAGTCCGGGTTGGCTAATTAGCAGTTTTGGGGGTGCCACTTTTCGAGTGCATATAACCTATCTACCTCTTTTGTATTATAACATCATTGTTTGTACAATATTTCTTTGTACTTGAGTTTTGATAAGCAAAGGATAGTTTGTAATTTTCATTGTTTTTTTTTAAGTCTGTTTAATTATTTTCTTAAAAAGTTTCTTATTTCTCCATTTTGAGTGGCTTTGATCTAAATAAATGTCTAGGGTACGTCTACAATTAACTTCTTTTTTAATTACGGAATTATGCATAAAATAATCAACACAAAGAAACGCTTATAAACCATTACGATTGTTTGGTGTATCCAAGTCCAAGCTCCAATATCAGTGCAATTTAAATGCAAGGTGGTCCCTTGGAGCTATACTGAACCCAACGGAAAAGAATCATTGAGATTGGTTCATAAACAAACAAATTATGCCCGAGCGTACATAAAAAATAATATATATATCTATATGCAGACGAACATAGAACCTCTTCCTTTTTTTGAAGTTGGTTAAAAACACAAACGAGCCATCGTCACTTTTAATACAGGCTTGAGCTATACGACGAATGTGGTGTAAAAAGTTATCATTTATGTGAATTTTTAAATTTTTTTATAATAATATTCAGAGTAGTTGGGTTCATCCGCCCTTCGAGGCTAGTTTAATAGACGGAGTGATCTACGGGCGAGGAGTCCAAGATATGAAGTCTGTGGCAATACAATACATCGAGGCTGTAATAAGATTGAAAAGCAAGGGGATCAGACTGAAGAGGACTTTGCATTTGTCTTTCGTACCTGGTGAGTAAGAGTTGCAACGGAAGATCTACTATACGATATAATTTATGGTTTCTTATCGCAATTATAAGATCGCTGCTGTTGCAAATATAATCATCATCACGGCTCACGGATTGGCTAGCAAACTGTGGATGTATTTCTGACCTTTATAGTATTATGAAAGAATACTGACTGAAAGACTGACGAAGAAAATATACAGAGCGAAAGTGAGCGGTATAGAAGCAGCCAAGGAAGACCAAGGCTGACTTATGAAAATCAAATAGCCAGAATGTTAGCTGACCGATACGTCGAAAGCACTCATATAGCTAGGTGAAAATGTGTGAGGAGAATGATGATATTTGAAGAGACGAAGTATGCTGTAAGAACCATAACGCTTGGCGCTGTGTCCGCTTCGACTATTAGCCCAATCAATCTACGGAAATGCTCCAGATAATTGAGAGCAGAAAAAAAAACATGATCGCGTAGAACAATAAATTTTAAGAAAGATCCGTTTTTTGTCCGGTTTTCAACGGCGAACCTAGCCTAAAAAATTTGCGAATGTCCAAAAAATGGTTTTTTGCTAATAAAACAAAAAGTTGAGCTTATATCCAAAAAAGTTAAATCAAAAAGTTGTAGGTAATAAATTTATCTTTCGTTTGATGTCCTGTGCAATATTGATTTTTGCCTTATACATGGAGAAAAATGCTAAAAACCGTAAGAAATCGTGTTTTTTCATTTAATAATATTGATAGCGCGCGAGATGTGCTTAACGTAATGTTTTTGGTTTAGTTTTGGTATTATCGATCCAAATTAGCGCGATTGGTCCCCAATTCGCGTGTTCAGTGGCCTCGAGGCGATCGGAGATCGTATCCCAGTCGGGTAAACGAACTAAATAAACGAGATAGAGTAACTTCACGCGTCACGCTCTACCAGTCCATGGTGCCACAATATTTTTTAGTAAATTATTAGTGGAAACTATTCATTATAAGTGTAATGAATGAATTATTTGAATTGCTAATAATGTTGTTCACATTTATTTTTCGTAATGTAATGGAATAGACATAATCATGTGATAAATGAAGCTAACGTCTTTTTTAGAGTTTCATGGTTTGTACTCATTAAATGATATGAACTATCGGGTTCTTACCACGATAATAAGTCAAAATCAAAAGCCTTGGAAAGATCACAAAAAACACCGATGGCATCCCGGGATCCCTCTCAAGCCTGAAGTACAGTTTTGAGCAAGCGTGCTCCCGCATAAGTTGTTATCCGCCCTCTGGTGAACCTATACTGTTGACCGTGAAACACCACGTGAATGTTAAAGGGTGCTAGCATTTGATTGAGTATTATTGGTAAAAAAAGGTGGTAGGAGCCATGCTGCATTGCAGCTCGAATAGGGCCGGCTCGCCCAGTGAAATACCACACCTCACAGAATATCAGCGTGAAATAACAGCTTCTATTGCTGTTGTGTTTCTTTCGGTGAGTGAGAGTGCCGGTGGCCCATCACCCCCTCCCCCTCCTTTCCCTCCTTTCCCTCCTTTCCTTACTTCCCTAACGGCCGGCAACGCGCCTATGATTGTCCGGTTGTTGCGGATGTCCATGGGAGGCGGTTGCTTACTATCTATCAGGTGACCGGCTTGCTCGTTTGCCAGCACTTTTATAAAAAAAAGTTTTTTTCGAATATTTTCGAACTCAACGCTGGAAATATTGACACCAAGAATAAGCATGAAGTAGATAGACAGAAAAGATTGAAAAATGGCAACAATAATAAAAGGTTAAATAGTATAGTGATAAGAATAAAAATGTAAAATGTATGTAAACATTAGAAATAGGAAATCCTTTTGGCAAAGTACGAATGGTAAGAATGTATGGGAATAAATAAAAAGTAAGAGTATGAGAATAAAAAAGACGAATCAAAAGGATCAAAAGATGGACAAGGTCCTTGAATAATGTACATAAAATCAGGGGAAACAGATTATTAAAAAAAATTGACAACAGGCAATAAATCATTGGATATAACACACAACCTGATTTAAATAATGGAATAATTTTAGTGTGTTTCATTAAATTGGGAAATACCCCTTGATCGACATATTTATTAAATATCTCTACCAAAATTGGCGATAATATTACGGTATAAAATATCTAAAATTGGAAATTTAACGCGATTACCTTTTATTTTGACTAGATGCTTAAAGACATAAAAAATTTAATCGAGAAAACGGATATAATTTATCGACGATGTGGAATCCTGTGATTCAAGGAACAGAATCTCGTGTTTCGCATTAGATTAAACGCGTGGACACTGTAAGTGCTGTGTGCAGGTATCCTGAAAACTATGTACAAATATCGGGGGTAGATGACAAAACTTCCACCTCAGACACGGAGAGAAACTTGCTGCGACAGTTTGCTTGAGACCACGGCCGACGCAACTCGGTCGAAACGTCAAGCCAAAATAAAAGGTAATCGCGTTACATTTCCCGTTTTAGATATTTTATAATGCAACGCAAAAGTTTAAAAAAAGTGTATAATATTACATTAGTTATTATATATTAGTTATTAAACATTACATTAGTTATTATATGAAGTGATATTCTCCACAAATCTTCACTTTTCTTTTTATTTAGTGCAAACACAGTTATTAAAATTTTCATCTGCAGTGTAAGATTTTTCATCATATAACTCATAAAGCCTATCCCTACTTTTTCTTACGCCTTTTGTCGCCCAATCTGCAAAACGTAACTTGTTATTAACAACTATTTTCTTTTTCTTCGGACAATTCTTATTAAATATTTTGGATAGGTTTTTGACTAAACATTCATACATGAAGTCTGGATCACCAACCAGAAGAGCCGTGTTTGCAAATTTGGCTAAATGAGTAAAATATTTTAGCCTACCTCTCCCAATGGAATAAATTCAAATATTTGTTCTGATTTATGTTTCATGTCCTCTATTTTTATTAACTGAGCTTGTGCTGCTGCATATGAAAATTTTGTACAGGAGATTTCCTTTTTTTCTTTATATTTTGATAGGTACATATTCTCACGCTGTGTCCCTGACGTCAGGGAAGACCGAGTGCCAAGCAACTTGGCTCTTGCATACTTCTTGCACCACCTCAAATTAATGATAACAAATATTTATTCTTTTTTCCTTGTGTAACTAAAAAATAAACAATTAGTGCTATTGTTTGTACTAATTAAAATGAATTCATTTGTTAGTATTCTATACAATAACATAAATTATTTTACATTGAAATTTTAACTTTGTAAAGCTGTGTACTATATATTCTTTTCATGTACATAATTCATTAAAGCTCTCTTTTATTTTCATGTAGATGAAGAAGTAGGCGGGCGACAGGGTATGGGCGAGTTCGTGAAGACCGAATATTATAAAAAATTGAATGTGGGTTTCGCTTTGGACGAGGGTATAGCGAGCCCTAGTGACGAATACTTGATCTTTAATGGAGAGAAGACCATTTGGCGTAAGTATATGTCTTTGTTATTATAGTTTCATGTCTGTCACAGTGCCGTTCTGCAGTCCGGGTCAAAGAATAAGGCGACTATAGGTCCATTTGAAGTTGCGGCTGATCGGAGTTGGGGCTATAGACCACACGACCCCGATGAGGGCAGCTGCACGTGGGGTCCGTTTAGTCATAACACTGCGGGGGAACAGGGGGACTTTGTCATTATTTACTTTTCCCCCACAAATGCTTTGACGCAGAATGAAACCCGCACTCCGGTTCGTTCCACAGTAGTTCCCCGAGCCCCTCAATAACGTATCGAGAACGACCAACGCAAAAGTTTTAGCGAGTAAAATGCTTCATAACCCAGTCTTTAACCCCCAGGTTCCTGTGTTCGAGTTTCTCCTGCGTTAAAAAAAAAGGTTAAATACCCCAGATCGAAAAGGTGGCTAAATTTGTTAAATAAATAAAAACCCCAGATAATTACACCGATAGGTTATTTGATTGTTCCAACTACATTCTCAAACTAACTGTTAGAATAAGTTTAATAACTAGCGACCCGCTTCAGTTTCGCACGGGGACTTGTTTACAAAACATCAATATTTATCTGCTCTTATGGACTTAATCTAAATGTGTTATGCAAAGTGAAAGCAGCATTGAAATGCACCTAGAAGTTATAACCGAGTACACAGACGGACGCGGTTTGTAACTGTATGTCCTCTTTATAACTATTTTTTTTATTAATTTATTTGTCAATTACAAAAGCGAAATAAAAAAAACATGTAGCAACGCTAAACCACATTGTGGTTTGTCTCGTTGACAATGTTCTCGGCATCCGAAGGTAGTTTATGGTTTAACAATTTTACTGTAGGTACCTATTATATAGGAGGATAGTTCACAACAGTTGTGAACTACCTTATAATAAAACTAGGTACGGTATCGTGTACATTACACACGTCTTACATTAAATTCTCTTCTACATACATATTTATTTCCTATTAATAAGATACTATTCGCTGAGGTTATCTAACATGTTTCTTAGCTCGGGAGATATGTTTGTGGACTTTAATTTATCTTTTATATTAGGCGGTTGGTATAATGAATTGTATTGTAACTGTTCTTGTCATCATTGAGTGTTATGGAACATGTTGTATTTCAGTTACAAAGTATTGTTCTTTTAGTATATCTAACTTAAATTTTTGATGTACGGGTAGAATTATGGCATTTTTGAAAATTTATACCTCTGACTCAAATTATTCACGAATTTTTGGCGGTATAATAAGGTGATATAAAATAAAATGAATTTCCGGAGATCGACATGTAAAAATTAAGAGTTTTGTTATAATTTACACAAAATCCCACAAATCATAGCTCAAATAATATGAATTACATTTCCCTAATGGTTTCGTATAGTTTTGTAAGAAGCTTTACACTAACGAATGATAAATGTACATACACGGAGTTTGGGTAGGATCTTCAGACACAGTACTATAACACACCTGTCTTTGTTACGAAGAAATCTATCATAAATTTCCTTGAAAGGTCTCTATCGGTAAGATGTTTTTAATATATATTTTATTTTTTGTTAAAATGAATGATAGAAGTAGAAAAAATATCTGCTGGTTTTGTAGCGCGGAGAGCTTTTGTACGCATAGCCAAACTCTATAGTAGTAAAACGTACTGTAACATTGACTGCGAAACATACTATAAAAACACTTAAAGAGCATACTTTAAAGGAAACGTAAAATTTACTGTAAAATATTCTGTAAAAACATACTGTGAAAATAAGTACTGTGAAACACAAGATAAAAACATACTGTAACAAGACTATAAGTTATTTAAAAAAACAAAAAACCCGACTGCATTTAACAATTTTTATTAGTTATTGTAATATATTTGGAATTGGCTATTTATCATCTCTCATTTGATACCCACATTGTCATACTTTTCCCCTCTACTTTCTTTTTCTCGGGCGCCATATTGAAATGTTATACCCACTTTAAAAAAAATTTTACTCTCACAATTAATACAAATCTAATGACGCCTCATATGTTAAAATCCGTCAAGCCGTTTAGGTTACAGAGCGAGCCACAGAAATGTACATACATACTACTCACATGCATACATACACTCGAAAAAACATACACTCGTCGGGTAAAAATCGCCCAAGTGAAGTCTTACTTGCACAATACTATTAGTGTTCGGTACCCACCAGCAGTTGATACTAATCAATCACCAACCGCAAAAAAAATTTGCCGTGAAGCCTTCCTTTTAACTAAAAAAAACGTCCAACACAAGATTGAAAGATACCATCCTAATAACATGCCTTCAATGTAAACCTTATTTTCAATATTTAAGATTTCTTAAATTTCTTCTAAGCAATAAGACAGTGACGATAAAAAGAGAAAAGTAATAGTGAAAGTTAATAATAATATGTTACAGCGAGTTTATGATACACTAGCGACCCGCCCCGGCTTCGCACGGGTAGATTATTTTTTTAAAAGACGAAATACAGTTTATGGTACTCGCTGATAATGTAGCTTTCTACAGGTGAAAGAATTTTTGAAACTGGTTGAGTAGTTTTTGAGCTTATCCATTACAAACAAACAAATTTTTTTCTCTTTCTAATTATAAGTACATAATACATATTTCGAATTCGTTGGATACTTTACATACGTAACTGTAACACTAACTCTCTCTAATATTCCCACTCTGTTCCCACAACTGAAATTTATAACTAATATCGCAATTACTATCAATGAACTTTAAGTAATTTTTTGTCAATTGTCTTCAAAAATTTTAATTATTTTAATACGATATATAAAATACCAGTTTAAAGAGAAGTCGTCTATACTATTCTCGACTTCACCGCTGATCCACAATTGAATTACATTTAATGATGGGTCATTAAAATTTTTCAAATAAAATTCTTGAAGTTTTTCATATTTTTCAATTATTTTTCCGATATTTTTCCATTTTTGAAATTTTTTCAAAATTTTTCCCAAATGTTTCATAATTTTTTCCATGTTGTGAAAAATTTCGGAAAATTATCTATCACTAATTACATTATAGGTTATTTCTACTATATGTGACTGTATAAGTGTATACACTCACTATACGTAGTAATACATTCTTCATTATTTACAAAAACATGAGCTGCCTTGTCCTGTTCGTATGTTCATGCTGATCATATTATGGCATCACTCAAAATTCCTCAACCATAATATCTCCTTGCTTCTATGATCTGAGCTCATGACGCCATTTTATAGCGCGGTAAGACTTTATATAATTATATATGCCGATCGGTTGGCAGTGAAAAAAGTTATCGTCATTTCAGGTGAAACGTATATGTACACGATAATCACCGAAACTACTGAACGGATGTTCTTGCGGTTATCCTCAACTTGGAGGATAGTGTTTGGTTATTATGCTCAACTTGGAGCAACGTTTAAGCTTTGTTTCACTGAAATTGGATGACAGTGGAAAAAGTATGATTTTAAATTCGCCGGTCGCCTCTTACAGGGTGCGTAATAAAACCGACTTTCACGTGGACGAAGTCGCAGGCACTATCTAGTCCCATATATATACGATAAATCAAACACGGTTGCATCTATGTAGGATTGTTTTTTAACGGTGGCCGATCGGCTTATTTGATGTTAATGTAACATTGTACATACATATGTTGTAATTACAGTTGGAACGGCTTACTTCGATTGCGTCTGTTAGTTATTATACTTTTATAAATTGGTTTATAATTGTGTAGCCATCTTTTTACATATAATCTCTATTATTTTGTTTTGTCAATGTATGTCTATATGTCTGTGTCGATGACATACGACGAAGTGTAATACATTGCAATGTGGTCTTCAATAAGAGAATATGATGTGCATAAATAAACTGGTTGTTCACTTATTTTATCAGTTGCACTTCTTGATTAATTGTTAAATCTATTCTCTTATATCCTGTTAAAATAATAATAATAAATTATAAAGAAATAACTAATTATATGTCAAATATGAAATACATTTTTGTTAAACGCACATAATTTACAGAGCATAGTAGGTATTAATGTTGTTTTTTTCTTTACAGATATAAACGTTATTTGCCCCGGAAAATCTGGACACGGATCGTTACTTCTTCCGGACAATAATGGCGAAAAGGTAATTATAAAGTATTCTTACCAATTTTATTGCAAGATAATATTATTTTAAGATTTTGTAAGATTTGTAATTTTTATAAAGCATAATATTATCATTTTCTTACCTCTCATTCCACATTTAGAATACATTTAATTCCCCGACGGTAATTGATTGATTGATTATTACACTTGATAATCGGTTTAAAAAATACCCGCTGATAAAGGTTAACAATTTTTTATTTTATATTATTTATTTTTTCACACTTGATTGGACTAAACATATGTACAAAGGCGAGCGTAATGGTATACAGAATTTTCTTCCAACTAACCTTTAGTAGCGGAGAGCAAGCAAAAATCATACTTAACAATCGTTAAACGTTTATTTACTTATTAATCCTTTAGTTTACCTTTAGTCAATACTGAAATACTTTTATCACGTAATTAACTGTGGCGCGCTACATATTGTTAACACAAAAGGAAGAGTTGGCTTCCTGCCAGATGCATTTGAGATAATACTTAGAATTACTGTCTACAATGTATCAAAAATATTGTTATGTAATTGCTTATATCTTGTGTAAATTACAGTAAATAACAATAAGTTTTTATTTGTATTTAGAAATATTTGATGTATGTAAATAGTAAATAGTCAATAAATAATAATCACGAGAGAATTAAAGTATAAGTAAATAAAAATACATACATTAAATTAATGTTTAATCATGTTGTACTACTTTACTAAACGAAAATAAAGTACAATGTCTGTGTCCCACTATGTGGAATTCCGTTAGCAAAGTTGAGAAGGAAGATACATGCCATATACCTATGGAGACGCAAAAGTAATCACTCTTAAGGATTATTATAATATACTTTTTAACTACATGCAGACTCGCTACATGATGTTGGCTTATTATCACGACTTCGATATCTAAGAATTAAACGGTAGCAAAATACACAAACAATCATGACAACATGACGACAAAAAATCATCAGCTGATGTTATTATTCGTCAAAAGTAACATTTGGCTGTGTTTTATACTGTCATTTTCATACGACTTTGCTTTTCGTTTAATTTAATGTAACCGTAAAACGTTTGAACTACCAATTTAAAATTCTAAAGCTGGTCCACACGATATTTGTCATTGTATTCTACTAGCGTTTACGATATTAAAGCCACTTGTCTAGGCCCTCAGGAACGATAGCGGCTAATCTAAAACATCTCTCGTTTCACTAATTCGTACGCAAGATGTCTCTTACAAACTTTTGGCTTTGAAGTTTTTTGAAGTCACGGGTCAATGCCAATCACGGAGCACTCAACCTATAGAGTGGCAATGTCACTTATCTTGTATGAAAAGAAGTTACGTCTAAACACGTTGCGGTTACTGCGTTCTGTCTTAGTTCGATTTTTTCCTATTTTTACCACACCACCGAATGGAACAATAAGCCATTATATTTAAATATCTGTCGGAATATACAGAAATGTACACACAGTTCTAGTATTGGGTATGTTGATATTCGTTAGTGTAAATAAACTGTGTAGCAGTAAATAAGACGGTCCGACATTTCGTGTGTATAAACCCTTTTTCTTTAACGTTAGGAAATGCTTTATACATCGCCTCCCGCTCAAGGGCGCTCCGAAAGGGGTGATTCCAAGCTAGCGCTGTGGGTTGCCCACCAAAATCTAACGATGTACGGTGTTCCTCCGGGACGCCATTTGCTTGGACTGCGGGCACGCTCTCACACTCCACTGCGGTACACATTAACAACCGTAAAAGAAAATATCTGACAAGAAGTTAATTTATTGCACGATATTTTGAGAAAAGTCATGGAATGTGGTCTAAAATGAGCCCTAATATACATCAACTCTAGTGATGGCCACTTGATTGATATTATCAACTTCGCGACATAATAGAAACAAACGTAATAAACAGTATCAATTATTTTTATTTATAAACTTGCCATTTTAATAAATCGGGTAATAATTTTATACCACCTATTACTTTAAAATTAGAAGTGAATTAACACCGGTATCACTGCTACCAACTCTGATATAATTGTCACAAAGCACTTTACCTAAGGACCTAACTGCAGATGTATTTATAAATAAAGAAATCAAACAAAAACTTGTAAAATATCAAGGAAAAAAAAGACATAAAATATGATTTAAATTATATACATAATAATTATATTATATATTTATACATAGTGCATAAGGACCGCAATGCCTGGCTCTCCGTCCTCTTTGACTACCTCGTTAGGGATACAGCGTGAAGATATGTATACTTTAATTGATAACAAATGTATAGTCTGATGACCGAGTGGTCTAAGGTTCTGCGTATCGCAATCCGCTTCTGAGAGCATGGTCTGTTTGAATCGCATCTTCTGACGTTTCTGTTTTGTAATTGTGATATATTATTATACTCGTATATATTACTTAATAGCTTCAAGTCTGTATAGCTTTTCGATGTAAGTTTTCAGTATAATGCTCAGTCACTTTCAAATTGTTTAAAGATTCGCTACATAATTGACAAGTTCATGGATCTGCGGCAGGAGTCGATACAGCAATTAGCAAATGATCCTCACTTGACGATTGGTGACGTTACCACTGTCAATCTCACGATGCTTCATGTAAGTTATTTTCAATAATAATTAAAAAAGAATTGCTCAATGGTAAGCATATATTATTGTGTTGACATTCGCTTATTTCTTTACATAAACCAAATTATATTCTTGTATGTAATATATAACAAATAAATAAATATATAATATAATAATGCTAGGGTTTTTGTACCACATGCTTATAAAATTTTGTTATGTAAATAATAAGTGATGTCATTAACTATTGTTTGTAATAAATTTGACACCAAATTATTATATTTTCAGGTTTCAAAATAAGAACAATTCATTTAATTTTTGGTAGTGCAAATATCAGAAACCATAGGACTTTTCTCGATTGTTATAGTTCTTGTGTAACTGTTCTGCTCATGCTCTCTTTTTGCCCTTTGGTTTTCTATATTTCTCACTTCAAAAATGGCGAAACTATAGAAACTTTGTCCTCTTTTGAATAGGTGATGGATTTTCAAAAATCTTTCTCAGTGCTAAGCTTACCTACATTATGTAAGGGAACCCTGTGTAAAATTTCATGCTTCTAGACAAAACTGAAACACTAATTTTGAGTACATTCATATCGTCATGTAATTTCCTACTTTGGATGGACAGAGCTACAAACCGCAGCAACACAACACACTTGTTAGCGCATTGAAAATACATTTTGAAAAACATTCAAAATAAGACATTTCTTTTCACAATCATTAAATATTATGTAACATACCATATCAAATCCATCCACATTTTTAACCGCATAAATAAAAAAGTTACCTATATTTATGTAATTACGATTTATTTGGTTGATTCACAGTTCAATCTCGTAAAAAAGAGAACTATGGACAACCGATGAAGACTAAGCCATTATCATTTTTTATTTATATGCGCAATAAATTAAATTTTAAGTTCTTATCTATATTTTTACGTATATAATGCAATGTCCAGTATAATTCTACAATTTTTGCATCATATACTATAACGATGTCGTAACTTTACTGGACTATATACAGTATACACACATACATCATTTCTATAAATTGTTTAATTGTTAATCGTTCCTTTACAGAAAGCATAACTGAATCAGATTGTCGGTTGCTTAAATATCACCTGTTCTTCTCACACTGAAACTCTTCAGTCAAAAATATTATCGTGTTTCTGACAGTAGGTATAGACCTTACCATCTTCATCAAAACCGTTGATCCTGTAGTAACGTCATCTTCGTAAGATCTCGGTTCTCAATCGTCAAATCACTGAATAATACACTAATGTAATGAACGTTTCAACAGGGTGGAATACAAAACAACGTTGTACCAGAGAAAATGACAGCGAGTTTCGATTTGCGCATAGCGTTATCTGTGGACCAAAAAGATTTCGAAAATAAGGTATGTTCTTGGCATGGAGCACTCAACCTCAAAGTGGCATTGTCGTTTATTTTGTATGAAAATAATTTACGTCTAAACGCTGTTGTCATTACTGCTTTCTGTTTTTTTAGTTTGATTTTTTTCTGTTTTTACCTCTTCACCGAATAGAACAATAAGCAATTACAGATATAAATATCTGACGGAATATACAGAAATGTACACACGGTATATACGGTTTAATGCGAGTGGGAGTTGATATTTGTTAGTGTAAATAAACTGAGCAGTGATGAATGAGATGGTCCGATATTTCGTCTCTATAGGTTGAGTGCTCCATTGACGGTAAAATGTAGGTAATAGCGTCAGTTGAAACGTACGGATCAGACTAAGCTTCAGTAGCTTTGTACACGACAGTGGATTCGTGATGTGTCAAATAAAAATGCAAAATAATGACTTTATTTCTCGGAAAATATCGTATTAGGGGAATCGAGTAAAGAATTTGTGTGTATAATTCAATACGAAATATAATGAATTGATTAGCTTACGTGGGAGAAGCAGCAGGCAGAACTGTCGCCACTTTCATATTAAATTAAGTTATTAATATACGTAGGTTCAATTTAGAAATATGTGATTACTTCACAGTTTCTACAAAATCTTCACTGAAATAAATGGATTTTTCAAAGTATATTATATTGAAAGCTATATCTCATGGGCTTTTTAACTTACTTTGCTTTCATCATTTTAACTGTGATTTGTTGCTACGAAGGTTAGTATATTTGCCTTCTATCCGAAAGTACCAGGTTCAAATATTGTCCAAGTCTAAATGCTAAGATTAAATTTTTACTATGGAACACTAAAAATGATTTGTTATTATTTACAAGTATTTTTAATCAAAATTCGATTTCTGATTAATAATATTAATTTATTTAGGTGTTTTAAAGGTTTTTTTTAAACTTTCGAAGCCTTGCTATGCATAAAAGTGTAATGTTTTAAGTTCATGAATTATTGATATATGGACGATAATATTCATAAAAGATTGTCGAAAGTTGGCAAGCGCCCTGTTCAGTTGGTTTACTTGTTGCATTGTTTTGAAGAATAAACATCAGTTAAGTTTGTATAGATTCAGGTACTGATTGCGGAAACCCATTTCATGTAATGAATTCTGATAATTTTTAACTTTTTTCCGCCCAAAATCTCAAACTCATAAATCAACACGTGTTTCGTCTCTCAAAGAAGCTTTCTCAGTCAGCTAATTGACCACTTTCATAATTTACCGTTTACTAATTTAATTTATAGTTTACCGTATACGATTTTAACGCCACGATTTTATCGTCCACGATACAGTAGGGGAGTAAAATGTATGCAATTGTATGAAGATGATAACGTCGTGCCGTGGACGTTGAAAAAGCGTTTTTTTCCCCGACACGATAGCGAAGCTTTTTGCTTAACTATTGTATCGTGGACGGTAAAAACGTGACGATAAAATCTTTCAACGGTAAGTTATAATAACGCCCATTGCATCGAATCACATCGAATAATTTGATGTTAAAAGCTATTTTAAATTAATTTCAGAGATCAGATTTAGTCAGATACTTCGTTGACAGGTGAAACACGTGTCGATTCACAGATTTGAGATTTTGGTAAGAAGATAGCTGAAAATTACAAGAATTTACTTGTCGTATTTCTTTAAATTTGTCATAAATTCTACTACACGATTACGGACTCTTTGACGGGAACGGAAGACGTGAAGTTGGCGTTTTATTTAATTTTTCTATTTTTTGTATTTTTCGGAGTTTAAGCTTTTTTTATTAAGAGCACATTTTTGTGCGAAATAGTGATATTTTGACGCTCTAATTCTCGGAAACTTTAATTTTTTTTAATATTCTGCTGGCAATTTATAATAGATCCATTTCTTTTCTTGAATATCCGTGTTGCATATTTTCATATTTATTTTATAATATCTTACAATAAGCATTATAGGAAGTCAGTTTGCAAGGAAAATTCTTAAACGCGCTACTTTGACGTCCTATTTAACATTGTTTCGACGAGTTCTAACAATTTTTAAAATTATGTTGAGATCAAGTACATATTCTTATTGAATATTAATGTTATGGAAATGTCATAAATTTCTTCTTTTTTTACAGAAAAAAGAAAGTTAAAAATACTTAATCAAACGTCGATTTAGTTCCAAAACAAGAAATTACTTATACAAAAAACGAAATGAAATGAAACTTCATTCAATGTACAATAAATACATGACAGAAATTATTTTTTTAAATTAAGCAGCGTAATAAATATGATAAACACAATAAAATCAGTACAAAATAAGAGATGTTGAAGCGTGTTTCTCAGATCAACGCGAGCGCTTGATTAAGTAGGATCGGTACGAAAAAAATTTAATAACAAAAATCCAAACTTTTGATTCGGGAAAGTATCAAAATTACAATTTATACTGAAGTCGCTTCGTTACTCACACTACAATAAAGCTACAAAAGTCGCACGCATACATGAGTGTCCGAGCGCGCCAATACCTAAATTCAAGTGTTTACGACTTGTCATAAGGTACGAAAGTGATAGCAAACTGTTAAGAATTAGAAAGTGTGAAATAAATATGTGCAACTGAAGTTTTCGCATTTTTTCCAGAAGTCCTTTTTAACTCCAGTAAAGCCTATTTACGTGATTTTACTAACACTTTATTGGAGGGTGTTAGGGACATAGTACTCGTATTATGAAGACATACATTGCACATTAGAAATCTTTTAGAAATACGCTTAATTTTTACATGAGAATGGAACAAATGTTTCTATTTATGGCAGTATATAAAAAAGAAGAAAAAGAAACAGTAACACGTGATAAAATGTATAACAGGGGGGGCCAGGAACTATATAAAGTACATACAGATATAAAATTTGGTTAGTTAACAATTTAAAATGTTTTTGGAGGATTAACTAAAGACCGAATAGTGAACTCAGATACAACTTGACCTCTACACAACTTTGTCTTTGATACTACTAGACCTAAAAAAACCTTATACCTTTAAAAATGTCAAGGACTTTATAGCCTGTCTAAATTTTACTGGTAAAATGTCATAGGTCTTATACATTTGCAGAAAAAAAGTTTAGTTCAAAAAATTATTCTATGAATAACTATCTGAAGCCCACGAGTTCATTCGTGTGGAATTAAATACGTATACGTAAATTTCATCAAATTCGGTCCAGCAGTTTGGCAGTGAAAACATAACGGACAATGAGGCAAAGACATGTTCATAACTAGCTTTTACACGTGACTTATTGTCCGCGTGGAATTAAAAAAAATACCCTATTTCCTTTCCCTGGGCTTAATCTATCTCCATTCTAACGGGCCATCGGCTTAGCCGCGAAAACAGACCAGAAAGACAGATTTTGCTATTTATGATATTAGTACGCAAATATGGATTAGTTAGTATTATGAGTAGTGCCTTAAGCCTTTGTGCGAGAGTCGAACCTGCACTCGGCCGACTTTTTCTTTCATCTTGATTTGGGAAAGAACGGATATTATAATATACGGCCTCTGATTTTAATACGCAAGTCGTACCGTTGTCGGCTGAGGGATACATCCTGTTATAAAGATCTTGGATCGGCGATGGACCAATAAATCTGTGCTTTAACAAGCTTCTGGTACTATGGTTCTGGTACAGGTGTTACTTTGCGGAAATCCTTCGCATGTGATAAATTCCTAAAATCTCTAGCTATTTTCCGCTCAAACTCTAGACACGTGTTTCGCCTCTCAACGAATCATACTCAGGATATACCAGAGATAGGATTTGGCCACCTAACCAGCACCAAATCCAAATATTCGGTGCTGGTTAGAGTTTGAATGGAAAATAGCTAGAGATTTTAGGAATATATGACAAGCTTCTGGTACTGTTCGTTTTGCAATTCGTAAGACCAATTATTTGTAGCTAGAAGTGGCACCAAAGTAAGATTTTGTTGTTGTCCCATGCTTTGATCGTTTTAATCAAAGGTCCCTGGATACTCTGTTATGTGTGGAGCATAGTCGAGTAGGTACCCAATTTATCCTTTCTTTCGTTAGTCAGATAATGCCAAAAATGTGCGTGACAAATAGATAAAATAAGAATAATAGCAGTCAAGTAATTGACCCGTGCGAGTATTTCGAACAGTTTCGTGATCACGATCAGTCACCAACCAACAGCTGTCATGTAAGCTAGTTATGCCCGCCACACACGATCAAGTATGCTTGATCAAGCCCGTCTAATTGGCATGAAGCGTTGTTTGGCATGACGCGCCCAGAATGGCCACACACAATCAAAACTTGATGCAACCTCCGCTTCATACAAATTGGACGGGCTTGATCATGCATACTTGATCGTGTGTGGCGGGCATTAAACAAATCGTCAACAAATGGCGATAGCTGATGGCAGGTGGATAAAAGAAACGAAGTTATTATAGAAAACATTCATTTTAAATAATTTATTTGTCGTCTTTAGCGGGGAACGTAATCTTCAAAATGATATCCCGGTTATTAAATTTGATGAAGTATTAAGGGCGCTATGGCGTACCGACAAAACACATCTTTGAGAAATAATATACATTATATATAATATGTAACGATGATCATGATGATGATACCTACGATTTTTGTAAACAGTGTCGTACATTTTGCATTTGTATCAGCTAACTGAGCTACGAATTTAACTCTTGCATTTTCGGTCCTCCCGGGCAGATTAAAAGTTCAAATTTTTTTTTATTTAGATCCATAATTAGCAAACACAAAAAATCTCATTGGGATAAGTGCATGTTTATACATACAAAAGATAACAAAGGTAAAAACAAGAATAACCTCGTCCCATTGTTGGGTTCGAACCCTCGCAAATTAGAGTTAAATGTGCTATAACATGAAAGCAATGGAAAAACAATCTACTGAATACGCAAAAAGTAATTGTTTTTGGGATTTAGTAGGCCGTTAACTTTTGATAAATAATAACACGGATGTCAAATCACTCTATTTGAATGTCACAGTCTTGACTAATTCTGTTACGGTAAACATAAATCATACATACCTACATAACTTCACGCCAATTCCTAATTGGAGGTGGACACAAGCCGAAACAAAAGTGTACACATCGTGATTTAATGACAATGTCCGAATTCGCTACCACTGGTCCCAGGGTAACCATTCTATTTAAAAAATATGTTTTAATTTCTTACGATTTTCTGTGTGGTTTATAACTTCAGCTAGCGCAAACAATTATCAAAATAAAAAGTATTTTTAGTAACTAGATATTCATTATGACAGAACAAGGCTGTAAACATTGATATTTTTGTTCTTTATATATTACCTTTACGTCAGTAACTAATTAATCTGTGATAATTACAATGTTTTTTTTGCATTTCTTTGTGTTGTGGTTTTTTGTGTGATAATTGTCTGACAACGAATTTTGTCTGGACTATTGTTGTTTTTAAGGTAAAATCAGTTTATTCTTCTCTTTCATATAGGTATTGGCAACGCGTTTCATATTTTTTAGAAACACTTCTGCCATTTTCATGTAAAAAAATAGTGCATCTCTATGTGAGATGTCTATCTTCTTCTTACTAAGTCCTAACACTGTCCAGTAAGGTGATAGTAGGCTTTACTTTAGGATTACTGGAGTTTAAAATGATTGGGTAAACGCGAAAACTTCAGCTACGCATATTTCAAACTTTCGTATTCTGAGCACTTGCAAAGAAATTTAACGCACATTATACTATTACTTTTGTACCTTAAAATTCGCAAAAACGCAGAAACAAAATAGAGAGAAAAATAGAAAATTTATAAATAAAATGCCAACTTCACTTTTCCCGTTCCCGCCAAAAAGTCTAAAATCAGTTTTAAAAGTGATATCAGTTGTTTTATCTCTTAACCATGCCCTACCATAGATTATCTAATCCATGGCCCTACATAGGGCTGCCAGATCTGAGCTTATCATTTCTGGAACGTTTTTGGAGTTATGGCAGAAAATGGATTAAAATAACTTGCAATATTTTTTTTAAATATCAACAATTTGATGCAACTAAAATTTTACCACTGCAAAATAAATAAACATCCGGGACTTTAATATATTATTACTGGATACGGTACAAGAAACACAATTTCGGGGCTTATCCGGATTTCCTACCCAAGTGGCAAAACTAGCTCTACACAGTAGGTACCCGCACTTTACACTATTCGATAACTTCTACAAAATATTGTTCAACTGTAGATAGCGAAGTGGTGCAGCGAAGCGGGCGATGGCGTGTCATACGAGTTTGACCAAAAGGACGAGTATGTCCCACCCACTAAATTGGACGAAACAAACCCCTATTGGGTCGCCTTTAAACAAGCCACTGACGAACTGTAAGTACATATATAGAGACGTGTTATTCTCGGGAAAGTTTAAAATTGAAAATACCCGAAATGAATTCATTACTAAGTAAATGTTGAAAAATTTTCCGAGAAATTTCTTTCTTTTTTTGTTCCTGTTAGATATTTTCTATTGACACATCACTAATTACAAAGTATAATCGATACATTCTAATGAAAATGAAACTGTAAACGGCCTGTGTCTGAGAAGTGTTATCGACATTGACAGAAGTCGTAAAAATTGTTTTAGGTACATATTAATTTATGTTTCTTTTTTGTCCGTCTGTTTGTAAAAAATATTGCACAAAATTGAACGGCATGCTTATTACCTAACTTGCAGTCAGCCATGAGACAGCCAAATATCGCGCAATATCTGCTGCAAAACGAGAATTTGTATAATGTAATTCGTATAGTAGCGCTAAATCTACCGCGAAAAGTGTAATTTACTGTTACAGCGCAATAAACACGCAATCGTCGTACATGATACCAAATTTTTATTACAATTAGTTACCGTTTGCGCAGTGAGCGCGTGGCTATCGCTGTCTGCAAATTAGGTAATAACCGCCGCGGGTTTCCGTATGTGCACTGTCCCAGGTGAACGCGTGGATCGTTATTTAACATCATGATGCAGACAAATTGTAAATATAGTAATAATTGAACCAAAGTTATATATTGTTTGTTTTGTTTTAGCAAAATCCGGGTGAGTACGCGCACTTTCCCCGGCGGTACCGACAGCCGGTACATCCGCTTAGTAGGAACTCCGGCACTCTGCTTCTCTCCTATAGTGAACACTCAACCTGGCCTTCATGAGCACAACGAGAGTCTTCGCGCCGACATCTTCCTACGCGGCATAGAAATCTATGAAACGATCATACCGAAAATTACTAATGTTTAAGTGCTTTTATTCAATTCTTTTTATTCAATTTTTTTTATGAAATTCTAATACAGCCATCATTATTGTAAATAATAATATTCATAGACAATATAATAATTAAGATAGAGAAGTTTCGTTGGATATTAATTTAAACATGTTAAAATTTCAATCCTATCAGGCTAAAAATTATTTCATAAGTAAACGCCATTTCATAGCTATGCACCATAACTATCATAACTATACTAATATTACAAAGAGAAAAATATTTCTGTTTGTTTGTAATAGATAAACTCAAAAACTACTCAACCGATTTCGAAAATTCTTTCACTTATAGAAAGCTAAAAAATTATCAGCAAGTAACATGGGTTGTATTTTATTCTCAAATAAATTATCTACTCTTGCGAAATCGGGGCGGGTCTAGTTCATATCGCTTGCTTAGATGAACAGGGTAGTAACTAAAAAAAATGTGATTTTGAGATACTACTACACCTTTACTTAAAAATTTAAGATCTTTCGAATGAATTTGGTCGCTTAATTATCCGAGGCGAGGAGGGTCTACGGGCAGGGTAGTATCTCCGTCCTTTTTGCACTTTTTCGCCGCCCCATTGGATGTATATAGTCGTATTTAGTTTTGCCCCCTTTTTCTCGTCAATTGGTAGGTACGAGTAGCGACAGTACGTCAGTTTTTGTTGAAAAAAGTATTAAACTGAAATAATGCTGTATTCATCAAAAGGCAAGTTACATTTGAATATCACATATTTGTGAAATTCGGCAGTACCTATCTTAAAATAATACCTTGTTTGTTGATCATTTTATACAGAAAAAGTGAGTATTATGTACCTCTCTTCGGTAATATCTTATTATTTCGTGTATTACGAACTTCTCCAAAAAATGAAGTAGGCTGGAACCTTACCAAAGTAGTAACTTTCATAAAAAAATAGGTATGGTTAACCGATCTAATACAGAAAAGCTGGAATATCACAATAAAAACTTAAAATTGCTCTCCTGGAAAATCGACTTTTTTGAGTTAATACCCTGTTCATACAAGCAAACGATATGTATATATATACATACGTATAATTGAACTATTTACTGTGTGACTACAGGAATACGCACATGACAATATCATAGTATCTATAAACATAACAATTTGCGTATACGCAATAAAATGCGTATTACGCATGTAAAGGAATTGTGAAGAAACATAAAGGAAATATATGAATAATTACCATTGTTTTTTTATTTTTACTCGCTGCTTTAGATGAACATTGTTGGTCTAAGTTCGCTACTCGCTGTACTGACATGTATTTATGCGTGTACATGTCTATGTACCTACGATTAAGAAACATATGTACCCAGTACCACTGCAGTATATATATAGACTATAAAACGTGTTTTTAATACTATGAATCATATAAAAAGCATGTTTTAAATAGTATTTAATATTACAAATTAAAAACTTATGAAACAAACGCTTAATTATTTTTATGTTCGTCAGATTCCTTTTAATACATCTGGCAAGCTAGTAGATTTAAAGTAAGAATAAAATGCTTGGCAGGTTTTTCTGTTAAGGTATCTTTGATGCGTCCCGCACAATCCGCGCCCGGCTGGCCCGCTAATTTTCTATTAAGGGTAGCTTTAACTCGTTTATCTTATTAATTCTGTTATCGCGTAGTATGTAGTTTGTAGTATAGAAGCTATTAATAATCTCATTAGTAGAAATTTTACTTTTCCACTCCTCCCAAGGGCTGACTGGTAATAGAATGCCACTTGGCATTAAGTCCGCCGTGCGTAGGTACTAATTGTTTAGTGTAGGAGGAATAAAATAGAAGCAGACATTCGTCCGCGTCTATACTATGATACTATAAGTATATGCGCAGTAGACGCCATCTTTGGTTCAAGTGAAGTTTATTGTCGAAAATAGGATTAGGAAAATTAAATATCTTTAAATTCATTTCGTAATGTTAATTTTTTTTAATATCAAGCTTTTTAATTATAATAATTAATAAGTGATTAATAAGATAATTGTCTAAATATTTCTTTAATTTAATAATGTGTTTACTTAAATATTACCTAATTAATATACGATACGATCAATTATTTGAAAGCAAATAATCTAAAATGAGTATGACGAGTATATGTATTGCATCAGAAACTAGGATTATATACATACACACCACCTCTTACAAAATAATTTTAAATTAAACTGGTATGTAATATTAGGTACATTATAGGATTATACTATTTCTATACTATTTTATTAAGATTGGCAAAAGTTATTTGATTCTGAATTTGATAACTACCTTTTTAAATTTTACTCGAACTAATTTGGAGGTAATTGTTACTAAACTGCTAGCGTAAACTGCTAGCGTTTGTCCACGATCCACGATTTCGTCCGCGTAGATTTAAAATAAGCCTATGTCCTTCTCTTGGCTTTAAGCGGTTTAGCCGTGAAAACTGACCAGACAGACACACACACTTTCGCATTTGCAATATTGGTAATAGATATTATGGATGTGAAATATACATATGTATTTATGTTTACATTAATGATCTTCCATTTATGCTTAAAGACCTATGTGAAGTAATATTATTTGCGGATGACAAATCATTATTATTTAAAGTAAACAGAAAATACATAGATATTAGCGGACAGAACAGGACCTTGGCGAATGTCTTAAGATGGTTCGCTGCTAATAATTTACTACTGAATGCACAAAAAACCAATTGTGTCAAGTTTTCCCTATCCAATGTAGCCAAAATCCATAATAGACTGGAACTGAATGGGAAACAATTAAAATTAATGAAATCAGCTACTTTTCTTGGTTTAACGTAGACAATAAGTTACAGTGGGCAATTTGTCTGTGCAGTGGGCGGACCATATCGGGACTTTAGCTAATAAGCTCAGTTCGGCAATATATGCTAAGTAGCTGAGAGATAATTTTAAAGACATTGATGTACTCACCTTACCCTCGTTATACATCTATGAAAACATAATGTACACTAGAAAAAATTTAAATCTATTTCAAAGGAAAGACGTTATGAATGGTATGGAAACTCGTGGTCGTGATCAGCTAGTTATTCCTAAATTTAAATTACAAATTCAAGTGGTTCATTTTTGGGTAACTGTGGTCGTTTTTATAATAAAATTCCTCAAGAAATTACTCAATTAACGGAAAAGAGATTTAAACTTGTCATTTAACGCACACTGATTGGTAAAGCATACTACAAAATTAGCGATTTCATTGAAGAAACAACAATGGGCTGGAGATGATCCTCTCTGCACATGCATTTACTGGCTTTATGGATATTGTATTTTTAAATAACTATTGTAGAATGATGTTGAAAAAATGATACCTGACTGAGTTTCTTGTCGGTTCTTCTCAGTATCCAGGTTTTCTTTTCGAACCAAACTAAAGTAGATTTGACGTTCAAAAATACCTTACGTTTGGGTTTACTTGAATAAATTGATTTGACTTTGACTTTGAGTTATGTAAATACAAACCGAGAGCGTAATGATAGGGTACGTGGTTACCGCGAACGTTTATCAATTTCCTTTAACGATTGATTATATCAAGTATAATAACGTATAGGGCACAAGCGAAAAATTACATAGCAGTTCTTACTTATACATAATATAAAGATAAACTCCACATCTACGTAAAAACTGAAGAAATTGAAATATCGAACCGTTTGTAAATACAACTACCATTACTATGAGATGATCGTTCAAAAGTATCACAAGTAAATTGTTCTGATTACCAAATGAGTATTTATTTTATACCTAATACATACATGCATACATACATACATCTTCACGCTGTATCCCTAACGGGATAATCAGAGAGGACGGAGCGTTAAGCGTCGTGGTCCTTACATACTTCTTTCGCGTCCTCAAATTTCATTATTCTCCTCACAGATTTTCGCCTAGGTAATTTGACACTTCCGTGTGCTAACAAGCATTTTATAATAATTACTTGGTAATCACAAAAATCCATCTAAAGTAATAGTTAGGTGATCAGCAGTCGTATTATGAAATTTTAGAAAAGCATTCAAATTTTGGACACATCCGGATTCGGGACAGGAATAATGCAATAATCTAGAATGCTACTTCTTGGTATATATTAGAACAGAATACCATGAAACCAAAAGTATAAAAAATGGAACGCATTTAAAAGCTCTTTAAAATCGGTAAAATTAAACACAATCATGCTATTTATAGCTAAAAACAAATATAATTCCCAGCAATTAAATAGTATATGGAGAAGCTTGTAAATAGCTAAGCACCATTTGTTTAGTGAAAATAATATTAAATTAAAATGTTTAGAAAAATTTCATACACAAATTACGGAATCAAGAAATAAACCAATAGTACATACCTGGCAGTCCTTGATTGCCGATCTTCTAGTGAACTTTTTAAGAAAATAAGCAATGAAAACGTAGTGATTACTTACTCAGTGAGCGATGATAAATATTAATCACAGAATACTAATATAATATTAATAGCGAAGGCACCTCAAGCCACATGCAAAGCGATGACAGCGAAAAAACAATAATTCATAATTCGATTTTATATTTAAATCTTTTTTTTTCTTTGCGGCCATTGTGCCAAAACTTTGATAATGCGCTTGATGTTAAGTGCAGCCATCAGGACTGGCTCACAATTGTCGCACAGGAACGCGCTAGTGGTAATTTTCTCTTAGTTCACAATTTGTACGGCGAAGGAAAAAACAAAAAGAAAGGAGTCCAACCAGTATCCATTCTATAGATAGTGTATAATTACGCTTTAAAATAATAATTAGTCTGAAAAAATTGAAACAGTATAAAGCAATAGCACAATTTAGTATACAACTTTCCGATGCAAGTCGTTTATGCATTATGGTCCTCCTGACAACGACAATCTTTATGCTCGTTGTTTATATGAACTAGAGGTCGCCCGTTGGTTGAAATTCGACCGTATAATATATTATATGATCATACACTATTATGAGGGACTTTTTGGCGGGAACGGGAGAAGTAAAGATGTCATTTTATTTAGATTTTCTATTTTTTACATTTTTGGGAGTTTTAAAGTACGTAAGGGATAGTATATTGTGTTTTAAAGTTCAGTGTAAGTGAAAAGAATGGAGTAGATCTAAATAAACAAACATAGCTGAAGTTATCGCATTATTCCAACAAGTCATTTTTAGCTTTAGTAAATCCGACTATCACGTTACTGGAGGCGTTTTACGATAACGATTCTTCTTATTAATACTTGACATTGGCAAATGCGCTAATTTGTACGCCATGCCATGAAGAAAAAAAAAGTTTGATTTTAACAGTCTTTTTGACATTTTACAAATATGTACATATGTATGTCACCTGAAGTCTGGCTGTTACTGGAAACTCCTCCAGTTCGTTGTGTCTTGTGTGGTACTCATACTACAATCTTAGCACATGGTTTTGGATCACTCGACTTAAAAAAAATTGTCGACATTATTCAACCAACTATATTTTAGTAACTATGTAGTGGTGTATGCAGTAACTTCTAGATCCGAAATCTATTTAGAAAAGACGCCAATTAATATGACCTGGCAATGAAATAAACCTGGATTCTCACCACAGCATTAACCCTTACAACATATAGTGTAAATATATTGTAATATTCTGTTCTCTTTTACGTACTGGCAACTCGTTTCATATATATTAGAAACAGTACAGCCATTCTAACGTAAAAAATAGGTGTATCTCTAACATTAAATGTCAGTGTTCTTGTTACTTAGTAGTCCCGAACACTCTCTAGTAAAGTGATAGTAGGCTTTACTGGAGTTATAAAGGACTATTTGGATGAATGCGAAAACTTCAGTTGCACATATTTATTCAAATTTTACAATTCTTAACATTTGCACAGAACTTTAACGCACAATATACTATTACTCTTGTACCTTAAAACTTCCAAAAACGCAAAAAATAAATAAATAAAACGCGGACTTCACTTCTATTGTTCGCGCCAAAAAGTCTATTGTAATATTAATATACTACAAAGTAAGATTATATAGGATATTTAAATTAATACATACATACGTATCTTCACGCTGTATCCCTAATGCGGTAGTCAGCGAGGATAATAAATACAACATATATTAATCATATTATATAATGAGATAATGAAACAAGCAAAATTAACATTTAAAAGAGCACAAAATTATTAATTGTATAAACTGTATACTACGGAATAAGCAATAAGATACATACATATATTGGATATGTAATCTGCATATATACAATATACTAATAGACTGAGATATATACATGTATTGTATATGAACACTATATAAATATATTATATAAACTTGTAAATATGGTAGTGCTAAATATTGCCTAAAAAAAAGGATGTTTACGAAAAGACGCTACAATAATCCGTCCAACAGAGCAATATAAAAAAAAATGACGCCGCGTCGCTATAGAAGGTCCATGTTGGAGGAAAATATAGCGGACATACAAAATATCCCTCACAGTATGTAATAAGTCAACACATGACATTATAAGAGTGGTAGAGGCATGCTGCAAAGCAGAACGAATTGGGCCGGCTCGCCCAGTATAATACCACCCTCTCACAGAATATCAGCGTGAAATAACAGCGTTTATTGCTATTGTGTTTCGTTCGGTGAGTGAGAGTGTCGGTGGCCCATAATCCCCTCCCTTTCCTCTCCCACCTTTCCCTATTTCCCTAAAGACCAGCAACGCACCCGTGATTCCCCGGACGTTGCGGGTGTCTATGGACAGCGGTTGGTCACTCTCCATCAGGTGACCCGATAGCTCGTTTGCCTTCTTTTTAAAAAAAAAAAACCAGTAAAGGATAATTCTTTTTATTGTTCATTTTTGTGTATTTTACTGATAGATATTTTTAGCACAAGCAAGAATCTTGTCTGAATTTTTTAAAGTTAATTTTCGGCTTTCTTTAAAACTGAATTTCATAAAACAGTCTCAGAACACCCACTTAAGTACTAACTGTGTTCGCAAAACTCATTTGAAGTCGTGGTTTATTGTTATCTTGCAACATTCTTCGAGCTAATAAAAAGAATATGAAAGTGGCATTCGCGTTTCGTCCGTGATTTTATTGTGAAGCCCATGGCAGAACCACTCTAATTGATTCAAAGATATTTCGAAGGCTAAGGACGACACTGCGGTACCAGGTACAAGCAAGCGTAGCTAATTCCATAGAGAATGCTAATACCAATAACATTAAATATACAAACCCGTTAAACCAAAACTTTACTTATTTACACGATGCGTGGTGGAACGGTGAATTGAAGTTAGCCCTAAGTTGGACGCCAAAAGCCAAACTTAAGAATGAAATGAGATTATTTTTTAATGACATCTCTTTTTAAGCAATATTTGTAAACTTCATTTTCACGATACGTAAACGAAAATATAAGGATGCTCCACATTCTTCGATAGCTTACAAAGCTTATCTTTAAATATAAAGTTCGGTGTGCATGTGTTCGTAATTCTTCTCCTCCTAAATAGCTTTATCGATTTTGACGAAATTTAGATTATATATAGATTACTCTATTTTAATTGCACGTAGATGAAGTTCGGGGACTACAGTTATTTATTATAATATAATAGAACATGATGAATCTGATGTATATACATCTCGTTAAATAAATAGTAGAAGATTAGTATATTTAATCTTCAAATAATTCTGACGTCGTTTGTGCTGAGGGTCCCGAGTGCAGCCTCCGTCAGGTCAATTCAGAAAAAAATACACATTTTTCGTAGTCTTGGGTCTTGAGTAAAGAGTGTTAATGGATACAACCCCATTTCGTTGTGTAGAAACGCAATTTACAGGCCCTGAGCACTTTGTACTCCTAATATTGGCGATCAGTAATTCAAGAACTTTATACCACGATCATAGAACAATCGCTCTATCGACAGTCACGTAAATGCGAGGTAATTAATTTATAACGCGATCGAAGGTAGAGAGTAGTTAAAACGTGATGTTTACTACCTCTCAATTCCTCTTGTACTTCGTTAATTTCTTTAATTATTCTCTCACCTTATGACTTAGATAAAGACTTATTAATCACCTCTTACTATCAGACTATTATCACTGAAAGAGATTAGCTACGGTTCACCGTGTTTCTCAAGAGAGTGACGAAAGAGCCCATAAAATCATACTCCATTATTTAGGGACCCATTACGACTTGGAGGATGCAAGACAATTTGAAAACTTCAAACGAAATCTCTATAATTCACGAAACACCTCTACTCTATATGAAATAGAGTCGTCAATTGAAATGGAGTCTTTTACGATGCTAATAAATCGTGAAGAGAATTAATTGGATGCAACAGGTTGCACCAATTTCCGTTACGTCTTTATTGCTCGTTCGGTAACTAACGGTTGTTCTGCGTGTAGTTATACAAACTGAGGTTTACGGCTGCAATTTGGTTTATTGAACAAACGCGTCGCTTTATTAGACTCTTTAAACAAAATGTAATCTTAGAAAAGAGTCTAATAAAGCGACGCGTTTGCTGTGATAATGAGACTGAATCAGTACGACACCCAAAACATTGTTATCTTTCCTGCTCCCGAGACCATATTTTAGCATCTTAGCATATCTTTAGAGGTATGTATATCTAAGACAACTGAAGAGATAAAGAAATAAAAATATTAAATAATAAAATTTGAAGTAACCACTTCATAAACATATCAAAATACTATGACTAAAGATGACAAATCTTTTTGCGAAATCAGAAAATGGGCTCATTCAGTGAATTTAATAATATTTTATTTTCATTTATCATATATTTGTTGGTTCTATTTTCTTGATCAGTTTGTAACACTATTCAAACAATAATTAAATAGCATTTAAATTAAAATTTCGAATGTGGTCAACCCTATTTTACGTCAGCAAACATATTTCTAATAAAATTAGGTTCTGGATATCTTTACCATTCATTGGTAAGGATTACCAAAAGGGTGATCGTCATAATTCAAAGGATTTTGCGGGACCCACTAAATGTTCTATCATTTTTCATTGGAATATTTGTACCTACCTAGATATTTACTCTTTATTCTACGTAAGAGTAATAACTACATAGATACAGAGCTATATTTCTTTTTTTTAGTCCTTAACTTTTTGTATAACATAGACGTCCTAAATAATAAACTTTTTAATGAAGAATCTAGCAACGACACCCGCGTATTTCAAATTCATTTCAGAAATGTACAACGCCGGCTCAGACCCAATTAAAATTACACCTACTGAGCTATTTGCAATAGAAATATGAAGTAACCCAAACTGAGAATTGAAAAAGAAAATACCTATCAAATAATGGATATTTTAGACAACATTTTTAATTTAACAGTTAGTGAGTGTTAGCAGACGCAAATGTCAAAAGCACTCCCATACCTAGGCAAAAATGTGTGAGGAGACTGATGAAATTTGAGGAAGCGAAAGAGATATGTAAAGACCGCGACGCTTGGCGCTCCGTCCTCTCTGACGACCTCGTTGGGGATACAGCGTGAAGGTATGTATGTACATATGTATGTATGTATGTATTTTTAATTTATTTTTAATTTGTCCGAAGTAGTCATGGAACCCTTTTTTGCAAAGACACTTTATTCAGTTCATTCCAGTTCCGTCGCGAAGGTGACAGGGTGACAATTCTCACGCATAAATGTACCCACTATAACCTCATGGTGTTTTTCTGGGTGCCATTTGCTGGGGCTGTCAGACATTTGAGCAGTCATTTTACGATATTGAAACCCACCATAGAACGGTCATATAACATAAATGGTTGGACTGATTATAATATTAACAAAATATTTTCCAAAAGTTGTGGGAACTAGTTAACGTAAGATCTTTTTTATTTAATATCATTTACACCGTACTTTCCATAGCTATATTACTTCTTGTATTGAAACAATTATTCATGTAGGTAGAGTTAATTTTCATATAAAATTTGTATTCATCCGCTGAAGGTAAATTAATGTCATCTATGTCAGAGCTTAGAGAACATAAAGCAAGGCGGCTCAACCGCGTGGGAACTTAAATTGAGCTAATTTTGTCTGATAGCTTTTAATTCAGTTTCGTGTGACAGTCTATTAGTGGGTTACAAAAAAGTTTAAGTAACTAAACGCAAGTTATTATTATTTTTAATAAGGAACGTCTAAGCATGATTTCAAGTTTCTAAACGCAGTGGCTTGGACTGTGCTCCGACATGTGAGTCAATAAGTCAGTCAAGCAATTACCTCATATATGTAATACATATACATATGTATATAAATATACTAAGAAAGACAGACAGATAGCTTTTACTAAGGAAGTATAATTCGCTTAACCTAGGCGAAAGTGTGTAAGAAGAATGATGAGGATTGAGGAAGCCAAAGAAGTACGAAAGGATTTTGAAAGAGGATATGTATGTATGTAACGTATAATTCGCCCGATGCTTGGCACTCCGTCCTCTGGTTTTTCCTTCAGGGATAGAGCGTGGTTATGTACCTGTATGTATGCATATAAGAAGTAGTAATTCAAATCATAACTTAATAGCGACTCGGCCCCGGCATCGCACGGGCTAATAGCTTTCCAAACTCCACACAATTTGTATCAATTTTTTTAAACATTAAAATGGTTATAGAAGGCTATCCGGCGTTTTCGATGAAAGCTCTTGTCGGCTTGAGTTTTCCGACATCTTGAACTATTATCGTCATATTTCAACAAATTAACACAAAACAATATTAAACTATACATATAAACCTTCCTCTTGAATCACTCTATCTATAGATGAAAACCACATTAAAACCCATTACGTAGTTTAAAAGATCTAAGCGTACAGAGGGACAGACGGCGGGAAGCGACGTATAGATAGATTATAAGTCTGTTGGGCACCCCAAACAATGACATCTTTCCAAGCGGCAACTTTAAGTAAGTCTATTATTTAAGATAATGTTTAGTTTTAAATTTATAAACATTAACGTATATATGTAAAAAACTTAAACTTATTATAAGTACTTCAAATTAACAGTTACCACTATAAATTTACCATTCCTGCTTTAAAGATTATACAATTTAAAATCAATTGTTTCCACGATAAATTTAATATTTTTAGCTATTAACTTTTTTAAATTTAAATCATTTCCCACTTTATTAACTTAAATCATTTAATTTACAGAGTGATGTACACGAAATTGTATTGTAATAGCGTAATAGTACTATAATTTGTCAAGTTAGTGTATTTGCTTACTTGTCGCTTTTAGTGAAGTGGTAGCATTTTATTGTGGGGAATTATATTTTTATAGCGATAAAGAAAAAACTTATTCTTTTTTTTAAATTTTAAATTTAAACTTTTTCCAATTTTGGAACGGAACATTAAATAAATACATCAGACAATTACACAGATTGTGCGACCGCAAACTAAGCAGCAAGCTTGTACTATGGGTACCACACAACGAACTCTTGTGGAGTCCTAGTAACACCCAGATTCCAAGCCAATTTAGAAAAGTTCGTTTCCTAAATTGACCTGACCGGGGATCGAACCCGGGACCCTAGCTTTGGAAAGAAGATGCATATGCCACTGCGCCAATGAGCCAGTCTGTATAAATAAAAAGATCATAGAAATACATCGCCGAGAAGTTCTTTTGTTTAAGCAACTATTAAAGTATGAGATTGCCCAGGACGTATACTCTTATTCTCTTACAATAAAAAAGAATCATAAAATCGATGCACAAGTAGCGGAGAAATCGGTAAATATACATAAAAGCACATGCGCGGTCGGAGGGCCCCCGACAAGAATGAAGTTTTTTAGCTACATTTTCGATATCTCGAAACTGAATTACAATAATGGGAAAATAAAATCCAAACATGATTAATAAAAAATAAAACGTTTGCGGTCGGGGGACCCCCGTCAGGAATTAAGTTCCTTAGCTGTAGTTTCCATTTCTCAAAACTAAATTGCAATAATGGAACAATATAACTCACATTTGATTTAAAACAAAAACAAAAAATAAAAAATTTAATTACAATAATGAGACAATAAAACTCACGTATGCTTTAAAACAGAAACAAAAAATAAAAATTTCAATACTCGTACACGCACACATATTCTCGTATATAATAGAAAGAGACAAAAATATCACTACGAATCTATGTACAGAGCTAACGAACCTAGCGCCGCGCGACACACGGGGCCCGCCTTCGTAACGCTTTTTCCTTACGTAACGATTTCTACCAAGTCAAACCTCCCACAAGCCGCGTTAAAGAACTTCGTTCCAACAAAAATTTCTTCGTGTAAAATAATGAGGCTATACAGCCGGCCGCGCACGCTGCTTGTTTGCTCGAATCTTGATACTCGCACGCACGTACACACACACTCGTATATAATATTGTAGAAAGAGACAGAAAGACCACTGTGAATCATTGTTGCTCATTTAACTAACGTGTGTTGGGAAGAGAGAGAGAGAGAGAGTCGCTGAGAGTCGAATGGGGGAGGGCACAACTCTTTTACGTTACTTGACGATTTTTACCAACTCACACCTGTAAACCGCGTTAAGGAACTTCGTTCCGAAAATAGGTTCCGACGAATTGAAAACCTCCTCCTTTTTTTTAAGTCCACCATTCCGTAGTTGATCGCGCGCAACGGTCCTTAACCTGAGCAATTATATCAAATACCAAAGCATCACGTTACAAGACCAGAACTTTTGCCTTGTCTTGCTTAATATACTGAACTTATTGAGAATGTATTGAAGAAATTACAGTTGTATATAAATTAAGCACACAAAGGAAAAAAGAAAACCTTTATCTAATGAAATATTCAGGCGGTCCGCCTTATCGGAGTACGAAGTTTACAGAATAAATATAGCGAAGAACAGATTTCGAAGCAATTAAAAATCAATTAGTACTTAATGTGATGCTAATATCGATGTGAATAAATGATTGTAGCTTCAATTAAGAAATAAATAATTAGGTACGTTTCAATGAACGCACCGCACCACCAACATTAATTCTACATTATTGAATGTCAAATAAATTATTGCTTTTACTCTGCCTTTTTTTATGGCGTAGAGGCAAACGAGCAAGCGAATCACCTGATGTAAAGTGATCACCACCGCTCATGGACTCCCGCAACGTCAGGGGAATCCCGGTGCGTTGCCTTTAAGGAAAGAATAGGCTCGTTTTTTGAAGGTCTCTAAGTCGTAACGGTCGGAGAATACCGCCGCTATAAACTGGTTCCATGAAATAAAGTCATATGTAACATGCTCAATAAGAAGTTACTTAAAATTAAAATAAATTATAACTTTAAAATTTTAAAGTTATAATTTTAATTTTAAAGTAACTTCTTATTATTTTCTTATTATACATAATTATGTTTAAATGTACACTTTATATAACGTTCGTAAATTATTTTGCCAAAAGGTTGCCTGGAGGAGATCCCAAAGGCGGCCAGAGAGGCCACTCAAATTGTACTATCCGCATTAGTTTTTCTTTTATTTATACATATATGTCAGAAATGGAGCTCGATTATTGCGTATCATAGTCAATTTATTCTGTCATTTACACTAACCAACCGATTTTTAATTTGACGCAGAAATGTAAGTAATACTCCAGTAATAATAATAATACTCCAGACAATTAAACAGATTGTGTGACCCCAAACTAAGCAGTAAGCTTGTACTATGGGTACCACACAACGAACTCTGGGGGAGTTCCCAGTAACACCCAGACTCCAAGCCAATTTAGAAAAGTTCGTTTCCTATATTGACCTGACCGGGGATCGAACCCGGGACCCTAGCTCGGAAACCAGATGCATATGCCACTGCGCCAACGGGCCAGTTAATAATAATAATAAGTTGATAATATAAAACCAAAAACGAGGAAAAAAATCTCAAAAATACCCTTTAGACCCTCTTTTATTGTCCACAATTGCTACGGGATCCTAAGCGTATGTCTGCCCTGTTCTTGGCCTTTTTTCTGCTGGTGCAATGAAGAATATTGCATTGCATACTGAAATAATCAATATCTCTATCTGCTCATATAATAGATAGGTATTTAAGTATTGTTTCATTTTGACAAGTCTATTCATACTATATACATATATATATATACTAGCTGTACCCGCGACTTCGTCCAAAGTTCTCGTACAAAGTTTCATCCCCCTTTTCACCCCCTTAGAAGTAGTTTTTTTGATAAAAAGGTAGCCTATGTCCAGTCCCAGGTGTCAAAAAACTATATCCATGCTACATCATAGTCAGTTCAGCAGTTTAGCATTTCCCGTACAGAGTTTCGTCCCCCTCCCTCCCGTCACCCTTTTCAGACTCTTGATAAAAAGTAGCCTATGTATTTTTGATAAAAAATACCATCTCACCAAATTTTGTCATTACCAAGATTTAGCGTTTTCCATACAAAGTTTCATCCCTCTTTTCAAAGGTAAAGGTAGGTTTTTGAAAAAAAAAGTAGTTATGTACCTATGTTCGTTCTCTGATGTCAAACTATCTCAGTGCTAAATTTCATTATAATCGGTTCAGGGGTTTACCATTTCCCATACAAAGTTTCGTTCCCCTTTTCACCCCTTTAGGGATAGATTTTCTAAAAAATAAGTAGCCTACATAAGCGCAATCACGTGTTCTTACTACGTACCGATTGTCATTAAGATCAGTCAAGCCGTTCTTTAGTTATAAAAGGACATACAGACAGACATACAGACAGAGACAGACAGACAAAAATTTTAAAAATGGTAGAATCGAAATCAGTAAGTAATAAAACGACTATCTATCGCAAAATTTGTCAAAAAATCTGAAATTACAGACAGACGCAAGAGATTTATATAGTAGTATAGAAGATACACTATACATACTGAAAGTTACTCGTACCAATGTATTTTCTTCTTTATTCCTCACAAAATTTGGAACTTGTTGATCGACACGCGTTTCACCTCTCAACGAAGCATGCTCAGGAAATTCCAGAGATCATATTCGGTCAGTTAACTAGCACACACATTTCAATCCTAGTTAGCTGGTTTTTTTTATCTTTCTTCATTGCATGGCGCACAGATTAGCACATTTGCCAATGTCACGTATTGTATTAATATGTAGAATTGTTATCTTAAACTCCTCCAGTAAAGTGTTAGTAGACTTTTATAAGTTTTATAGAACTTTTCGGAAGAGCGCATGAACTTCAGCTACACATGTTTATCTAAAAACACGGGAAATTAACGCGATTACCTTTTATTTTCGCGGCCGAGTTGCATCGGCCGTAGTCTTAAGTTATTGAGACTTGGGACTTGAGACCACGGCCGATGCAACTCGGCCGACACGTCAAGCGAAAATAAAAGGTAATCGTTTTAATTTCCCGTGTTTTTAGATATTTTATAATGCAACGCGAAAGTTTAAAAGTTTATACACATGTTTTTCAGGCCTACTCGATTCTTTTCACTTACACGGAGTTTTAAAACACAATATACTATCACTTTTATACTTTAAAACTCGCAAAAATGTAAAAAAAAGAAGTGTGTGTGTCAGCTCCGACGCACGACTGGAGTTAACTGGTTTTTTCCATATTTTATATACTTTTATTCACTTCACTGTATACAATAATATTAAATATCAATATTAATAGATATAAAAAAGTAGCATTTGCCATCTTCGATTTGAAAATGAACGTAATTTTCGTAATCAGTACCCCGAGAAACCTAGAACATGACACCCATGTAGATCTATAAAAAAAAGTAATATTCGCCATCTTGGATTTGAAAATGAACATCATTTTCGTAATTAGCACCCCGAGAAACCTATAATGTGACACCCATATCGCTTTATCCAAAAAAGTAATATTCGCCATCTTGAATTTGAAAATAAACATAATTTTTGTAATCAGCACCACGAGAAACCTATAATGTGACACCCATATCGATTTACCCAAAAAAGTCATTTTCTTCATCTTGGACTTGAAAATGAACGTCATTTTCGTAATTAGCACCCCGAGAAATCTAGGATATGACATCCATATCGATTTATCCAAAAAAGTAATATTCGCTAGCTTGGATTTGAAAATGAAAGTCATTTTTGTAATCAACACCCCGTGAAACCTATAATTTGATACCCCTATCGATTTATACAAAAAAAGTAATATTTGCCATCTTGGATTTAAAAATGAACATCATTTTCGTAATCAGCACCCCGAGAAACCTAGATATATATATATATATATATACTACTCTGTCAAGAAAGTACCGAGAAAAGATCTATAATACACGAAATGTTAGTTATTCATCCAAATTTATTTTACACCTTCAAAGTAGGCTCTTTCAGTCTTTCTGTCTTCTACCGAATGAAAACGGGTGCCACGAAGTGGTAATTTGAGTTTAGGAAAAAGAAAGAAGTCGGCTGGAGCCATATGTGGTGAATAATGTGGTTGCTCGATGGTATTTGTTGAGTTTTTGGTCAAAAATTCGTTCACAATGATGGCCTTGTACGAAGGCGCATTATCGTGGTGCAAAATCCAAGAATTTTGTTATCACAAATATGGCCTTTTTCGTCGAATTTGCTCTCTTGAACGCCGCCTAACGCCCAAATAATACTCTTTATTTACCGTTTGACCTTCCGGCAAGAATTCCGAGTGCACAACACCGCGATAGTTAAAGAAAACAGTCAACATGACTTTGACTTTTGATCGACTTTGGCGTGGTTTTTTCGGTTTCGGTTCAGTTGGAAGGCGCCATTCCTCAAACTAGTCAACAAGCTTCGGAAAGCTTGTCGACTAGTTTGCATGTCAAACTCGTAAACCCACATCTCGTCAGCAGTAACAATGCGTTTCATGAATGTTGGGTCGGAATTGACTCGTTCTAGCATGTCCTCAGCGACTCTTATGCGAATGTGTTTTTGAAGAAAATTCAGGTCTTTTGGGACTAGCCGAGCGGCAACATGTTTCATACCCAAGTGATTATTTAAAATGGTACGGATCGACTCGTGAGACACAGAAAGTTCGGCGGCTATCTCTCTCAAACTTGAATGAGCATTTTCAGTCACTATTTCCTTCACTTACTTAACTTCAACTTCAACTACTTAACTAAAAACAGCACTGTATTTAACCTAAATAACAGATGCAACTCAAACTCCGCGCCAAAATGGAAAACAGTTGTGCCAATCTAACAACAACCAAAAAAACAAAAAATTGAATTTGGAACCATAAACAAATCATCCATTCCCGATACTTTCTTGACTGAATGTATATTCATCATTTGAAGACGCTGTAAAGTATATATTATAATACAGTGACGGATTAAGACTACTTGATGCCCTAAGCAATCCATGCCTGTGGGCCCCCCTATCCGTATGTCAACTAGAATCGGTCTTTAAACCTTTACCGCCTAAAAACATTAGTTTTTTGTAAAATAAGATGATGAGATGTAACGTAGGTACTTTAGAAGTGGAGTAGGTGCGACAACAATAAAAACCAAAGCATAATTTATTTATTTATTGAAATGCGCCTTGCGGCTTCTCCGAGCATTGAGTTCACGCAAGATAGTATTAACGTCTAACGTTTTTAACATATCGGACTCTATGTACAATATCGATAAATTATCGAGCCTTTCTTGTATCATCTTTGTCCTTTTTTCATTTTTTAATATTTTTAATTTTGAAAAAGAACGTTCCGCTGAGCAATTTGTAATCATAAGCGATAAAAATATACGCAGGGCTGTTTCCACATTAGGGAAAGCTGAAACAGATTTGCGGAGGCGCCAGCCTTGGGGCCCGCGGGGAAGGAGTGGTTTGTGATTGGCTGATCGCAATTCCGGGGCTTTCGAATTGTTGAATGCACTAGCGGGCAGCGAGTGGACAAGCGGGAGTGGGGTTATGACTCTAGGTCGGACTCTATGTCAACTTAAAACGCGCGAATTTTCAAATTAGTCCTAGAAACTTTTTTTAGTGTGGTTTTTGGTGACGTGAGAGTGAGACGTGATGCTCTAAGGACGGATTTTTTTTTGTGCTTCTTCTGGTGCCCCCTCAGACGTGATGCCCTAGGCAATTGCTTAATTTGATTAAGGGTTAATCCGTCACTGATTATATACCTATATATATTATATACCTATATATTTTATACAGAAATAACATATAAGTATATTATATACACATAATACTTACATACGTAAGCTGCCCCGCAGCATACCCTATGTACGTCTTAATACTCACGACTGAAAAGTGAAACGTGCGCACAATAGGTTGCGCACAAAAAACGTAACGAGGTCATTTGATGAGTAGATTTTACTCCTCATATTTTTTTCATACCGAGGCCTTATATGAAAATCGATTCTTAAGGAGTAAACTCCAATAAACTCCAAAAAACCTAAATAAAATGACATCACTTCTCTCGTTCTCGCCAAAAAGTCCTTGTTTGCTAGTTTAGCATTGGTGTAACTAGAACGTGCTAGATAATGATCGATATCGATAATCGATGGCGCAGTGGCTAAGGCGTCGTGTCTAAGCGCTAAAGGTTCCGGGTTCGATTCCCAGACGAGTCAATGTAGAAAAGGAACTTTTCTTGATTGTTTCAGGTCTCGGGTGTACTAAGAGACGCCCCTAGTAGTTGTCGTCTGGTTTCACATAGTACTGGGAATGCCCTAGTTTGAAACCAGATGATCGGTGTGTATTGTCTGGCGAATTTATTGTTATTATTTATTATTATTACATAACTTATAATGCGTATGTCAATAGTTTAAACATTTATACCAATTTCGCTTAGTCCTATCAATATTATACTACCAATAACAATTGTTTGTGTAACAAAAAGCTTTCAAAAGAAGGCAGGTGTAAATAGAATTTGGTAAGACGGTTTCTTCGAACATTTATTTTTATGGGAAGTGTTATATTAGTTGAAGTAATGGTGCTCAAAATAAACACGGAAGTCTAAAGTTCCATTTAAGTTATTTGTTTTTAACAAAAAATCTGTTGGTTAAAAAAGTATTGACCACTTATATTGTGGTAGTGAACGTTGTGGTCGTTACGAGCTTCAAGTGGAACACACACAATATATCAAACGGCTGTCGAGAGTAATCTAAATCAAATATGAGTTATTTGCTGGTGTTTCCTATCACATTTTTATAGTGTCAGTAAAGAGGAAAAATAACAACGGCTTGGGCTAACGAAGATTATTTAGTACTTACCTACTTATTTAAAAGGCAATATAACTACCTACATTGTTAATTTTGTTAAGTATACATACATATATACTAGTGTCTACATACATATGTAAGTACACACGTAGATACATACATTCAGTCAAGAAAATATTGGGAATGGATGATTTGTTTATGGTTCCAAATTCAATTTTTTGTTTTTTTTTGTTGTTGTTAGATTGGCACAACTGTTTTCCATTTTCGCGCGGAGTTTGAGTTGCATCTGTTATTTAGGTTAAATACAGTGCTGTTTTTAGTTATATCATTCTAGTGTATATTGTGAATTTCATAATGGACAAAAACATCGAACAAAGAATTTGTATTAAATTTAGCATCGCCAATGGAATTTCGTGTTCGCAGACACTGAAAATGTTACAGAAGGCTTACGGTGAATCGACTTTATCAAAAACACGTGCTTATGAGTGGTACAAAGCCTTGAAAAGCGGTCGAGATGTGATGGAAGATTTGCCTCACTCTGGTAGGCCACCAACGTCTGCAACTGAAGTTAACATCGCAAAAGTGGAAGAAATAGTGATTGAAAATCCTCATTCAAGTTTGAGAGAGATAGCCGCCGAACTTTCTGTGTCTCATGAGTCGATCCGTACCATTTTAAATAATCACTTGGGTATGAAATATGTTGCCGCTCGGCTAGTCCTAAAAAACCTGAATTTTCTCCAAAAACTCAATCGCATAAAAGTCGCTGAGGACATGCTAGAGCGAGTCAATTCCGATCCAATATTCATGAAACGTATTGTTACTGGTGACGAGACGTGGTTTTACGAGTTTGACATGCAAACTAGTTAACAAGCTTCGGAGTGGCGCCTTCCAACTGAACCGAAACCGAAAAAACCACGCCAAAGTCGATCAAATGTCAAAGTCATGTTGACCGTTTTGTTTAACTATCGCAGTGTTGTGCACTCGGAATTCTTGCCGGAAGATCAAACGGTAAATAAAGAATATTATTTGGGCGTTAGGCGGCGTTTAAGAGAGCAAATTCGACGAAAAAGTCCAGATTTGTGGAAAGAAAATTCTTGGATTTTGCACCACGATAATGCGCCTTCGCACAAGGCCAACATTGTGAACGAGTTTTTGACCAAAAACTCAACAAATACCATCGAGCAACCACCTTATTCACCAGATATGGCTCCAGCCGACTTCTTTCTATTTCCTAAACTCAAATTACCACTTCGTGGCACCCGTTTTCATTCGGTAGAAGACATATGTAAAGGAGAATTTGCGGCGAGCACTGAACTCAATTCCAGAAAAAGCGTTTAAAAAATGTTTTAATGATTGGATTATTCGTTGGCGTAAGTGTATCGTTTCTGAAGGAGCATACTTTGAAGGTGATAAAATAAATTTGGATGAATAACTAACACTTCGTGTATTATTGATCTTTTCCCGGTACTTTCTTGACAGAGTAGTATATCCTCACGTAAGAGAGTAGGTACTTCTTTCGCCTCTCAAATCTCATCTTTTCCTCTCGCGCATTGTTTCTGGAAATTTAATTTCAGATGTTCTTTTTCAATGAGACGTTATATATTAGTTTTAATATTATTGCTTGTAATGTAATGAAGTAATGAAGGCAGTATATAGGTATCTATAACTTTTGCTTAACAATGATCGGCCTGCCTTCATTAACCTACGCTAGCCAAACTTGGAAGCTTTCACATCAAACTAAATCCAAAATCAGATCATGTCAAAGAGGTATGGAGATAAGTATATTAAAAATTAAAAGAATACAAAAAATTGAACACAAAAATATAAGAAAAATAATAAAAGTGAATGATGCTCTATACCACTCCAAAAAACTTAAATGGCGCTGGGCTGGTCACATAGCCAGGTTGACAGACGATCGGTGGACTCGCAGGATAACAGTTTGAAAAGGACCACCGGGTGCTAGAAGGAGAGGTAGACCAGCTGCAAGGTGGGCAGACGACATTATAAAAGTGGCTGGCGAAAATTGGATGGAGACAGCGAAGAATAGGGAGGCATGGAAATCTCTAGAGGAGGCCTTCACCTTCGAGAACGAGGGGTTCTTACAGAGTAGCTAAATTAATATTATATTTTTTATTACATTTTTTTACAGTTAAGCATATTAGTAGTTAAGCGTTTACAAATATTTATGTTTTATTTCTTTTGTTACTTATTTTTAGTAAGATACATAAGGCTTTTTTATTTTCATTTTTTTATTTATTTATTATTGCTTGCAATTTTTACTTCACTTAAAACACTTATTTCAGTCTTATCTTTATTAGTAATAAAGTAAATATATTCAGTCTTAATATATTTACTTCATTTCCAAAATACATCAATAAATAATTGTCTTTCTTTTTTGTTTCTATAAAGTGAAAATCTTCACGTCTCAGGGGAGAGCATGACGACGGGTCAGGCACTATCGGACCTCGCCGTCCGCTCGCTACTTAACTCTACAGGCGATCGCAGCGAACCAGAAGCGAGGGGGGGAGCAGCGGAAGGCGTTTCCCCCGGAAGAGTCGACAAAGCCTGAGGACTCCTCCATCCAGGTTCGACTCAGGTTGTCGCCGGAAAAGTAGGTATGCACATGCGTGCCGACGAGAAACTACACGGGTGTGGGCCAGGCCCAAAGTGGTTACGACCAGCCGGCGATGAAATCGGCTGAAGACCCAGAATGGGGTGTGCTTAATCGTGAGGATTAACGAGGCCAGAAGGCCATCGCTCAAGTGTGACACTAGCGGGGTGTGTAGTGCGAATGAAGTGAGGCTCTAGACCCTAGTTTAAGGCACAGGACGTCGACGCCCTCGCGGTGTTGGAGTATAACAAGGCATCCATCGCCACTGTACTGTGATCGGCGGGGTTATTACCTAAAAATTTGCAGACAGCGACAGCCACGCGATCACTATGCGACCGGTGACTAATTGTAATAAAAAGTTAATATCATGTATGACGATTGTGTTTCTATTATTCTATGGCCATAAAATGCACTTTTCGCAGTTGATTTAGCGCCACCATACAAACTACACTACACATATTCTCGTTTTGACAGTAGATATCGCGCAATATTGGCTGTCGATTGCTGTCTGCGAGATACGCGTGCGAATCGCCCGGCAGGTTATTACCTAAAAATTTGCAGACAGCGACAGCCACGCGATCATTGCGTGATCAGTGAGTAATTGCAATAAAAAATTGATATCATGTATGACGATAGCGTATCTATTACGCCAGGACCGTAAAATGGAATTTTAGAGGTACATTTAGGGCCACTATACATATTACACAAATTCTCGTCTTGACGGCAGATATCGCGCGATATTTGGCTATCATATACTCTCTACTAGTTAGGTAATAAGCGTGCGGGTCAGTTAAAACGTCTCGAGATCGTCTATGGGGCCAAAATAATTGTCCAGTAATAATTTTTTAAACTTTTGTTACAAAGTTTCCCTCTCGATATAGCGATTTCGCTGTGACTTCTGACATGACGCTTTTTAATAAAATAATACCATATTCTTATTGGTTATTGATTGATTTTGTTGCTTGTGCTTTTCATGACGGTATGTTTGAGTAGGGGAACAATTATAAATACTGTGGACAGAACTATAATAAAGAGAGCCAATAAGGAGAGTCAATAAAGCGATTTAATAAGGCGATTGAATGTGCACAGTGCTCAGTAATTTTATCAGCGTGGTATTTAAATTGTGGTATTTAAATTGTTTCCATACTTACTTTTATACTTCTTTTTAACCAAATTAATTTAATACAAATCTTATGTAGTAAGTTCTTTTCACTACAGCTTTTTCAACTACTATAATTTAATAAGTTATTTTTTACCATTCTTAAATGAAGAAAAGCTCTGCGCGAAAGTATAATGAATCTACAGAGTTCTTCTGAAGTACACATTGATTAGACAATGTTGTCTTGTGAATATGTTTTCTTAACAAACTTCATAAACATCCTAACATTATGTACTGAAATATTATCCGAAGTTTGAATTGAAAACTTCAAGAAATATGTTCCTATAATACAAAGGAACATCTTAAAAGGGGACGCACATAACTAAGGTGAAGTTGAAAACAAATAAAGAAAAGAATACTTAGATAAAAGCGTTGTTTCATTCATTCATTCATTGTATTCACTATATAATTGTGTCATGTACTGTGTTGTGCCATTGAAATAAATATTATTATTATTATTATAATCTGAGCGGCAAGACAAGTGGCAAACGCTTCGTTCAATCGAAACGCTTGCTAGCGTTATTGCTGGTCAAAAGTGTCACAGGTTTTTTACGGCGGTTTTCACATGACTTACCGTTTCGTTTGATATATAAAAAAGTTCGAGAGTCAGTTAGAGTTCGACAACCAATTTAAAATTCGTTACGCTAAATTACGTGGTATTTGTCATTTATTCTACTAGCGTTTACAACAATTGAGCCGCTTGTCTAGGGCCCCCAATGTAAGAGTACGAATGAAAAACGATTAACAAATAAAATAAAAGTTATAAACTAAAAAAACGACGTTTAACAAAAACTTAAACACTAGATGAAATAATTGTAACCAATTGTCAGAGTCAAAAGCTTAATTATTCTTAAGTATACTCATTTTCCATGTCGTTCATGTTACTGGGTGATGTAGTTTGTGAGGTACCCACGTGGTATCCATAAAACAAACATAGCTTCGGTGAAACGAGGAATTGTAGATGGATGTTTCAGTGTGCCATCAGTTCAGCAATTATTGTTTATAAAAGAATATTTTAGTTCGGATAACAACCAATTTAGTGTTCTATGGAGATTCATATTCGAATCAATACATACAAACATTTCTTGACGCTTTATCCCTAACGGGGTAATCGAAGAGAACGGAGCGCCAAGCTTCGCTGTTCTTACGTACTTCTTTCGCCTCCTTAAATCTCATCATTTTCCTCATACATTTTCGCCTAGTATAGACTTTCTGTCACTATTTGGATTTGGAACCTTAGCTACTTCAGTAAATGTCAAAAAACAAAACTAAAACACTTTTGATTAGTAAAGGACAATTATTTTGTACTTTTCAGTGATATTATTTTGCAGTCGGTTTATTTTTTTTTCTTAAAAATATTACATTAACATTTATTTTAACCATTTGAGTAGCCCTTTTTTAATTAAATATGTAAAGTAGTTCTACAACTAACTTTTATCTAATTCTGGAACGGAATATAAAATAATTATCGAAATGTATAAACTGTTGAGAAACGGTTAGGTGTAGCTTCGAAGTCCGAGGTCCAATACCAATGAAATTATAGTATCGGGACCATCTCGGAGCCATACTGAACCTAACGCAAAAATAATCACTGAAATCGGTTCACAAACAAAGAAATGATATCCGACCACACATAAAAAATATGTTTCTATATGCAGACGAAATGCGAACCTCCTCTTTTTCTGTTTAATAAAAATTTTACAGTAATAATAACAGGTCGTTGAACTTTTATTCATCGTGTGCAAATAAATCATTAGCCTCTTTGCTTTTTTCTATTAATCTCACGTAGAGCATGTCTAAGTATGAACAGTCATTTAAAAAACCCATGTCATTCATTTTATTACTGTACACGGGTAGATATCTTTATTTTCATCAGCGGTTACTGCATGCTGTGCCACGTATAATGCCCACGGGCTGTTTTTGCGAATCGCGAATAAATGAAAAGGTGTTGTGTGGTTTGTTTTATGAAGCTGACACAATGTTTCTCATGATGAAATACGAAACGGAAATATTGTATTATAGGTGTGATAAGTATAGTGAGTGCTGTAAGTATTTGTACTTAATTTATTGGAAAAGTGTCTTATTTTTGTAGTTTTTAACATTTGAAATCTAGTTTTCTCTTTATGTATATGCGGTGTTTATAATTAATCTAGATTTAGTAACCTGTGTATATGTTTCACTGTTCTACAGTTGTCGAAGTTACAATTAAATCCTGTTTTGAACTATAAACAAAGAGAAACTATGGGAATTATACATTATGAAATGCCTCAAAGCGTTATAATTGGATTCTTGGCTAATGATCCGTTCTGTTCCTACAATTGGCAATTGGTGATGTATGTACGGAGTCGTAGTGAAACTTTATGTTTCAAACAGCTACAAAAAGGAGACTACAATGGAGTGGACAGAGTAATCAAAGAAATCAAATTAAAAATGTAATTCCAGTAAACTGTGGTTTGAAATATACCTGCGTTGAGAAGAACGGGTAAGAAGCTTGATCAAGTATTATTTTTGACCGCCAAATCAATATGCAACAACAGAAACTTTATTAGTTTGGTAGGCTTGGCAACGACTTCAGTAACTGTCAAATTTAATTACATAAGTATGTATATCGTAATTATAAAGTTATTTTTATTGTACTTGAGTTTTGATGAGTAAAGAACAGTTATTTTGTACCTTTCAGTGTTTTTCTTTGATGACGGTATAATTTTTTTCTTAAATTTTTTTTTAATGTGTTATGTAATACAATTTTAAAATTACAATTTTCTGAAAAACAGAGAATAATTGTGCTTGAAAGATTTACTTCATTAAAATTGTTAGTTTATTACGATTTTCGGTTTAAACCATGTTTGCTTCTTGAAATATTTGATTAAAAAACTAACACGGTTATCTCAAAAAAAGTAGCATAAGTCTTTATTTCGAAGTAACATAATTAAATTGAACTTCAAGAGCACGACAATAAGTAAATAAGACACTAAATAAAAAAAAAATAAAACGAATAGTAATTGTCAATAAAAAATAATATTACTAAATGAAAATGTTATTTTAGTTATTAATTAGATAGATATTCATACCGCCTGTATTTTTAAGCTGTACGATTTGTTTACTCAATATAAGAATAACTGACTTCACAAACATTGTCATAACAAAGGCAAGAGTCCGGACGTGTGCTCGGTCGCTGAAGGCGCATTGCGGATTCCAGCGTTAAGCCTACTTAATGACGGTTAGTTAGCTACTATGTTAAGTCAACTTGTCGGTAATTTAAATAGAAATTAAATTTTTTATAGGAATATAGTTTATGCAAATATAAATTTTATTAAAGTTTGCAATTGGCACATATGTACAACATATAAGTTTTATTAAAGTTTGCAATTTGCACATGTGTGCAACATATAAGTTTTATTAAAGATTGCAATTTGCACATGTGTGCAACATATAAGTTTTATTAAAGTTTGCAATTTGCACATATGTACAACATACAAGTTTTATTAAAGATTGCAATTTGCACATGTGTGCAACATATAAGTTTTATTAAAGATTGCAATTTGCACATGTGTGCAACATATAAGTTTTATTAAAGTTTGCAATTTGCACATATGTACAACATACAAGTTTTATTAAAGATTGCAATTTGCACATGTGTGCAACATATAAATTTTAATAAAGTTTGCAGGCCGCTGACCATATTGTAAAAAAATATTAGGTAGGTAATAGTTTTTATTATCAGATATTAATATGTTTGGTTATTAGCTTTTCTAAAAAATAAGTACTGCATAATTATTTACGCGCTTCAGTAGATACATTATACCTAGTATTAGTATAGTATATCTCACAATAACAATTTTATGTTAAAAAAAATTTCAGTATGTAGAACTTATAATAATTATAGAAAAAAGATTGAATACTACTGTGGAAGAATGATAAAAAGACCTTTGCCTGGCGGTAGGATACAAATATTTAATTTTTTTTTAAATCAATGGAGACTCGGTAAAAAAAAATCGTATTTTTGTTTATCACATACTACTAAATACTATTATATTAATTGTTATACTAAAAAAAGTGACGCGAATTTGTTTAGAAAAATCCTACCGATTTCGTATTTCAATGTCATGCGACATTTTTATTTAAAAGAACTACAGAGAGCTATGGGTAGAGCCCGGCAAGGAGTTTACATAATATATATATGTATATACGATCGCCTTGGAGTCCGGAACGTGTTCCAATATGGTTACAATAAATCTACTCTGTGACCATTTAATATTAGAAACCGGATATTCAAAGAAAAGTTACATTAACACATAACCAGAGTCGTAAGAAATGTATCTTGATCCTAGGTCGTAAGTATGTTAAAGGTGGAAGTAGTAAACACCACGAACTATCAACTAAACAGAGCGATGGTTTGGTGAAAGAGGCGAGAAAACATTAGACGACAAAAATCGTTCTAGAAAATATTGAAACAAGTGCTCGCTGCGGCAATCAAGCTATTCTATGTATTTTACCGATGAAGATAAAGTTTAAAATGCTGCATCAATTTTAGCACTGAAAGTGCTTGCAGTTTCGATGCCAGCCGCTGCCACTTCAGTGTGAATTTAAATTATCGTTCACTGTCATTACTGGAATGGCGCTGGCAGATCGTTGGTTTAGTTCATTGACAAAAATTGCTATGAGGTTTACATTGAAAACATATGAATACATTTCGACGACCTCCGTAGCGCAACGGTTAAGCGCGTCGGAAAGTAAACGGGGGTTGCGGGTTCGATTCCCGCCCCGAGTCTGGGTGTTTATGTATAATATGTATGTATTTACAAAAGAAAAGTATATAAGTACATTACATTGAATATGGTAAAAATAAATAACACAGGTATAGGGCAGTATTTGCATAAAAAAGGCTATTCCTTTATATAATAAAGTACCTACATATGTATATAGCGGTCCTTTCTTACTGAAGTGAAAAGTTTTATAGCCACTTTGGGCGATTTTTGGTTGGTCTCATTAGTTCGCGTCACCGACGTGCTATTTATTTTTTATATTGGCCCTCTGATATACATCATGCAATGAGTATTTCATAGTGGCTTGGGGGTTATCTTACTAGCGTAGTAAAACAAACTAGTTGGTCGATAATATTTTTGTTATAGATTTTAAAATTTAAAAACAATTTTAGATTTATGTGTCGAATTTTGAAAATATGGTAATTAATGCAAAATTATCGATTATTAGCAAAAAAAAGCCTTAAATTTTGCGATTCAAACCTAATCGTGCAAATTTTTATTTGAAATTTAGAGTTTATTAGCATATACCTACTATCGAAATTTTGACAATACAAAATAATTTGTACCATAATTCATAGTTTTCAGTTTTCACGTCTGTCGGCGGTGCCTACGACTGCCTATTTTTTATATTATTATACTTTCTTCGTCAATAGGTCATCACGCATGCTTTCTGTATCTATAGCATCTAAGCATTCCTTTCTGCATTTTTACAATAATACTCTCATCCAACTCTACCATGCTGCGTATCTTTTCATTGCTTATTTTGTCCGCCAGAGTCTTGCCAGAGTGCAACCGCTCATATGTCTAAAAAATTTCATTTCTACTGCATTTTTCTTACATTCACTCTATTTCGGCTACATCCAGGCATCACGATCACACAATAAAGTCGACGCCAACACCGTATTTTTGATGGTTATTTTGGGGCAGGTGTGGATATTTCTGCTTACTAATGCGGAAAGAGCATCATTAATTTTATTGTTAGCTGATACCTTACTCTCCACATCCAGTTCTCGATTTCCATCAAAAACACACTCTCCCAAAGATCCCTTTTATGATTTATTGCAGATAGGCAAAAATAGGCTCTCAATTTTGGAGGATTTCAAGATTATCGAATTCGTTAATAAATTAATGCAATGACATTTCGCTGTAATAAAAGTTTTATAATGTTACACAATATATAGATCGTAAACAGCTCGCCAACTACTCTCGTGTTCGTGTTGAACTAATTATATCAAAGCCCGGTGCGTAAGATAAATTACAGATTAGGAACATTACGTAAGAGTTAAAAAGGATGACAACAGTATTATACACTATCGTGTTATAATTAACGACGTCATTAACGTAATTGACGACTGTGATGATAAAATCCCGCGCACGTTTGACGTCTAAATTTTGCCATCGCTCTTGACACCTGTCATAACAATTCATGCAATTTTCAGCTGTGTATAATTTGTCGTAGAAGTTATCGGCGTCCAATCATGAAATTAAAATAAGATGTCGGCAATAAAAAATCGCGATGTTTGAAGTATATTAGTAGAGTATGTTGTAGTAACTTATATTTTAAGAAATTCGTAATGAATGCGAGAAAAATCACTTAAACACAACTGTTTCTTTATTTTACTAAACATAAAATTGAAATATTATAATACTAAATATACTTGGGAAACTTTTCCCGCCAAAACAAAAGTTTCAAATGAAACTTTATGAACGGCCGAAAATACCTACCTGACGGCGATTTTTTTGGCGATTCGGGCTCCTCGCGGTGGTGATTTTTAAGAAGTTGTAATGCGAATTCTGTACCGACCTCCTCCGATCTCGGACAAGGCACATACGCGTATTGCTTCTTGCCCAGCGCCGAAATTGGCGCGACGCGATGTTTGCCGCGGTCGGCCATGCGGCGTCTGCCGTCCGGCGACAAACAACCGCTGACCGAGTGCCGGATCGCGTGCTGCGTACTTATCGATATGAAACTACTGCGGAAATGCTGAATTATTTTTATCAACTTCACAACATTGTTCAACAATTAGTAACTAAATCAACTAGTTGCTGCGACTAAAACGCTATTATTGTAATGATGCATACTCCCTTTGCTATTCACGCGTGTTTATGTAGTTGTAAGTAGTCCATTGTTAAAATTATGGATTACCTAGCGACCCGCCCCGTCTTCGCACGGCTAGAAATTTTTTTGAAAATAAAATACAGCTCATGTTACTCGCTGATAACGTATTCTATAGGTGAAAGCATTTTTGAAATCAGTTAAACAGTTTTTGAGTTTATGCATTACATACAAACAAACAAAGTTTACCTCTTTATAATATTAGTATAGATTATGTACCTAATATGGAAATGAAAGTTCCAAGTAGAGCTAATATTTTTGTAAGTTCAAAATTAATGTCTAAATAGACTAAAGAAATCTCAGCATACATCACTAGTGCTGCGCGCGCAAAGAACTTGTTGGCTGGTCCCGCACTACGGTCGATACCACGTGTCCCGTAGACCCCACGCGACGTCACTGCACTATTCACAATGCGGAAAGTTGCATTGTATTGTCATTATAGAAATCGCAAGGTACACAACTAGTGTATATAATATACTTAGGTAAATATGTATGTAGATATCAGGAAAAGTTCAACAAAGCAATAAAATTTCTAATAGTTTTTATATTTAGATTTTTCACGATTGTTGTTTTTCATATTAATTATCATATATCCTCTTTTTTCCTTGACAGAAAAATAAATGTCTACTTTTTAGTCTCAAAAATAATATTTTCTTTCTCAATAATTTCCAATGGATTTTTATTTTTTCCATTTCAGTATTCCAGCGTGATTACACAGAAAAATATGTCAATTATATATAATATTCAATAAAGTCCCTTCATAAATACTATTCACATGAAAATGGAGAACATATTTAATTAAATTAAACGCGAATCGAAAAGGCGCACAAACAAAGAAAGTGGAGCTTTGAATAATTCATAATTTTGCAGATCACCCGCTTCTGTCTGAACGCCGCATGTTCAAAGTTATTTGTAAAAAAAGTTGATAATAAAACCATATCATTAAGTTAAGAAACAAATAGGTCTATAGTGCAAACTGTACAAATAAAATTTTATTTCGCTATTCTTCTTAAATTTTTATCTGGGTATTGAAGCTGGGTAAATTGAATACTTACCTATTTTTCACTCCTTCTCGGTTCACTGTCTACCTTATTTACATATATAGATTTCCTAATATGAAAATAACTTATTGTCATCAGGGCTGTTTTCGAGTTTTTTTATTCGAAGTATTAATTTTAATTATTTTCTTTAGCTGCTTAATGTATTAATTTAATTTTTCATCGCATTATCTACGAAAACCAAACCGAAGCCAATAATATAGTGTTTCACCAACAAACTTGGATACACGTTTTAGTTCTGAAAGTGAAATATTGCTTTCAGATGCGGTTTTTCGATGAAACAAGCAACAATAACAGTTTGGTCTGTTGATTCCGAAAAAACAAGGAATATTTAAGAACCCGACTATAAAGTGCTTGGTGACCTGGATCTCGATATTTAAGAATACTGAGAGTTATTTGGATATATATAACTTCAGCTTCTTATCTCAAAATTTTCAAACAGACACGCGATTGGATAAAAAGGTCTTGACAAATAAAATCTAGAAAAAAGCCTGTTTAGCACAAAAATTCCCAATTATTTAGGACGATTATTATTACAATATTACAATTATTATTAGCACTATAATTACTATATAATATTCCAAATTTCTCAAATCACTATTTTAAGTAGTAATTCAGTTTACTTGCAAATAATAATTATGTGCAGAAAGAAGTTTTGACACTTTGCGTGGCTGTCTCTGTCTGCAAATTTTTAGGTAATAAGTTAGTAATAACTCCGCGCATTGGCTTGTGCTGCGTGGCATAAGCGGGCTCTATATGTAATCTCTGTCGGAATTAATAAATCAATAGGTACTTAAACTGCATTTCATTGTAATTGTAATTGGTGATCAAAACTCACCATGGATAAACATATTATTTTTGGAATTGAACTCTTCTTTCTCCATGTAATGTCTTACATAAAGAATTAAATTATCAGGAATTGTAACAAAAAAATATTACTAATGGTGATGCTATTTAATTTGTTAATATGATATACATGACAGTGTTAACGAGCGATAGAAAGAAACCCTACCCCATAAAACGATACGATAACAGAAAAGCTAGTCGCCACAAACAAGAATTCGAAGTTTGATCTTCATCTTTATTTGGTGGTATCATACATTTTTGGTAACTAGCAATAAAACTAGTTATATTTACTGGAAAACTTTTTACAAAAAATAATGTGAAACTCCATTAAATTTAAATATCACTACAGTAAAAGTAACATTGCAACGAATTTTCAACCATACAGGTACACTAATAAACCTTTTTCGAGCAATTTAGCTCTACATGACATTCAAGTGTTTGCGACGGGTATGAAATGATGATAGGCGAAGATGGCGGTGATGATCCGGCTGGCTCTGGCTGTTCAGCATAAATGCATATCGACGAAGGTCTTCTTATCCTTGAAGATCGGACCCCATGCTCCGTAATCTTTCTTCTGGTCCTCTTTCTTCGGAGCTTGGTAAGAAGTTTGGGCCACTTGTTTTCTAGAACATAAAATAAAACAAAATTTGAAATTTCAGTTGAAAAATATTAAATTTAAATGAAACGTTTTATTAGTCGACTATTAGGTCTTTAAAAATCGTACGTAGTAGGTAAAAAAATTCGTCGGTGTTGTAAAGATAGACAAAAAACTAAAAATAGTATTTAAAATGAATTACGTTTGAACTGATCAACTGACAAAAATATCTTCTATTTAAACGGAACAAAATCTTGTACACTTTTGAAAAAAGTTGCCTTACGTACATTTTATAGACATAGTATTTGGATTTTCGTTCAAATGAATTCTAGTGCAATGTAGTCCTTTTCTAGGGACCTCTCTACTACATTGCACTAAAAATGTTTGTTTTTTTGCTTTTGTGTTATATTGCGTAACAGATGTTGTTATCTTCTACTTGTTTTCTAATCTGCATTTTGTGCGAGTGAGCAATTTAGGTCAGTATCAACTAAAGTTTTTAGACTTACTTAGCAGGAGCAGAAATATCTAATTGCTTGCACGCGTAATTTGCCTTAGAGGCGGTCTTGCATTCATCTCCTCTGGCCATGGTTGCTAGTATCTGTTTCTTTCACGCTGACTAGCCGGTGCCGGTGGAAGCGCGATGGATGATGATGAGGGTGGGAGACTGCTGGCCGTTAGTCTACGGTACGTGCTGAATGTGAGTGAGGACGGCGTGTTCCAAACGGTTGCCGGTGTTTGCCAGACGACTCCCTTTGCGGGTGCACAGATTTTTGGCGAGTCTGAAATCAATCAGAGTGAAATGTTCAGATTGGTATTTCAAATTAATTAAGTCTCTAGACAAACTATAATGCCCCATACTCTATGACCTATACGGAACAATAAAAAGTAATAGTTGCGCACCACAAGAAACTAGCGGAGCTCTCGTCGTAACTTCCAGACTGCAAGCCAAATTCAGTCTGAAGTTTCTGTCTAATGTAATAGGTTACATGCACTATCTTTCTTGAGGGACGTAGGAAAAAACAGAACATAAGTTTCCAGTCTCTAGGAGCTAAGACTGTTATGCGAGGCTTCCACCCTCTAAAACTCCTGAGCTGGTCATTCTCGGGAGGCTCCGGGGTCGCCTACGGAACACACCGTAGTCTTTCTCACACTGTGCTAAAGCACGTCTTAGGAGACCAAAGAAAGCCCCCGCGTACCCTTGCAGTTCTACGATAGCGCAGCTCACACGCGCTGTCGTCGGGGCGCTTTCAGGGTCGCACGGGTGGAGATCCCGAAGGCCCCCTTAGTCGCCTCTTAAGACAGGCGTAACCTTATTCTCTGACCCGAGCTACAGGACTGAAAGGCATGGCACTACCTCCATCAATAAATTATGCATTGTGTATTATTTTGTTATGAATGGAAAGTTCTTTTATGTAAGACATTATATCGGCATGCGGCGTGAGGCAGAATTGCAAAATAACTACCCAACTTCTTTTAATACTGGACAGTAATATGAACATTTCTAGATATAAGTCTATAATTGATATGTTTTAACTCGTGTTTATACAAAACTGCTGTAACTGATAGAAAGTGCAACGACCGGCATGAAGTAGCTGGAATGAATTAAATAGGAGAAGACTAAGATTAGGCTCGAAGATTGGGCTAAGAAGAAGCTTATATCAAACAATGAATGAATACAGAGTAGCGAAGATAGTGATAAGTACTAATAAAATAAAATTAGGTGACTTTGTGAAACTATATACGAAACGAAAAGCTTCAAACTGGATGACACATTAGCAATATAAATTCGGTCACGCAAACCAAATGTACACATTATAATAATTTATACCTCTTTTATCTGCATTATGACAAGTCTGATCTTTCATAATTGCGAGCGTAGGACTAGTTTATAATTTCCTTTGTAAGTATTTAGCCTCTTATTTATTATAAAAATGTACATAAATATCCTACCGTTAATATTTACAAACTTTAAACTAAACATTATTTTAAATAATAGTCTTCAACAAGGTTGCCTCTTAGAAAGCTTATAATTATTGTTTATAGTTAGTTTTATTAGAATACTTTGGTCTAAGCGAGTATAGAACTAGATAAGGAGTAAGTATAAAAGTTATAAATCTGTTAATATTGTCGTAGTCATAAACCGGTCATCATTTATAAGCTTTTTACTTATAATTGTAACAAACCGTAAATGTCGATTATTTCAACTTAGATTTACTTAAATATTAGTTCCATGACCTTAAACAACCCAGACAAAACTAAGCCAGTCAGTGTCACCTTTACCATAAAATTTTTACATTAACATAGATTTTTAAACAGATGTTTTAGTCGAGCGCGAAATTATGCCTTTTTGGAGTTTATTTTAATAGTCTTCCAACATTCAGACTAATCGATCTTCATAAGTCAGCCTAGTCTTCCTTGACTTCTAAAAATAATATGCAATACAACTTTATAAAGTGTTCTTTTTCATTCGTTTGTTCTTTCTACATACACGAACCACCCGAATATTCCTGTCATCGTTTTTACTGTAACGCTTTCAGCCTATATATGTCCAAAAGCCTATATATGTTATAATATGTCCAAATTATGGCAATTCTGCTACATTCATCTTTGTCAGATTTTGGTCGTATTCGAGCTTCATTATCCTACAATAAAATTAGCATCAACAACACAGTGTTGGTGAACATTTTAACAGTTTTAGACATATTTAATGCTACCAATTAGCGTAGCCAGAGCACTTGACGTTATTGCCAGTTGCTACACGCGTTTCCACATTCTACTCATATCTTCCGTCTCTCAAAAAAACACTCTCATATTATAAGTGTTTTTTAGTTTCATTCAGATGTAATATTAAATACAGTATTTATATTGACATTTATAAGTTTATAACTAGTGTGACTGCATTCAGTTCAGATAAATCTGGAGAAACATTAATTAACATTCAAAAGGATTCTTCTGTTATCCCCATGTTATACCGGATTGTATGATGCAACATTTGAAATTATAATGTCACGTATTAAACCTGTTATTTGTTTTTCTCAACGATGGCACTTCATATGTTAAATATCAGTTTTTTGACCCCTACTATGAATCCTGATAACATAATTATAGACCATTTATAGATACTGTCGCTTATATAGTACGCCTACACTGGCCTACAGTTGTTTCTAGTTCCCAAATTAATTAGATTATCCTTTACTCTAACGAGTCCATTTGTGTCTGCTATTACGATACCTACTTGACTCTTGTTTAAAGTATCAATTTATTACCTATTTCTTTATCCAAACTCTATTTTGGATCATTTAGGAATCAAGGTATATTTATATGTTATTTCTCTAAATTATATGCACTTGTGATTGTATCAAACAAAATCTCATCATACTGTGGTCTCGTGATTGTTCCACTTTGGAACAAGTCAAGATATCAACAACCGGTTATACTAGAATAGTTAACGTTAATATTCTATTTTATAGTTTGTAAAGCATTTGCCTGAGTTATAAACATATTTCATATTATATGATAACCCTTAAATTAAATATAGAAATAAAGAGAATGACAAAAAAACATGTGTAAGTAACTATTATAATAAGAATATGTTACAAAATAATCACAATAATTAGGATTTGTGAACAATTTTATATTGAGAGAATTTCTAAGCTAGTAACAAAAGTGAAATCCAAGAGAGATTTGTTTTTGTTTTTATAAAGTAACACTTATAAGGTGCAAAACCGCGTAAAATTGATTTTTTATTTGTCAAGTAATCAAGAGTAAAAAATAAGTAAAACTATTTGTCACTTGAAATGACGTCAGCACGAAAATTGGGAAAGCATTTAGAATCACTTTAAAATTGAGGAAAAAAATGCTATCTATCCAAGGAAAATATATTCACACTATAAAAAAAATTAAACATAAAATATGTAATATTAATATATTAATCGTTTGTATTATTGAAATACAATTCTGTATATGTATTGTACAACGATTTCCAATATTAATTTTTGGTATCACTATGACAGTGACATCCCTTGGTTTAATGATCGCAATGCTTGGCGCTCCATCCTCATTGACTACCCCGCTAGCGATGCAGCGTGAGTAGCACATATCGCTTGCTTGGATGAACAGGGTAGTAACTAAAAAAATGTTATTTTGAGATTCTACTACACCTTTACTTAAAAATTTAAGATCTTTCGAATGAATTTGGTCGCATAATTATCCGAGGCGAGGGGGGTCTACGGGCAGGGTAGTATCTCCGTCCTTTTTGCACTTTTTCGCCGCCCCATTGGATGTATATAGTCGTATTTAGTTTTGCCCCCTTTTTCTCGACAATTGGTAGGTAGCGACAGAACGTTGGTTTTTGTTGAACAAAGTATTAAACTGAAATAATGCTGTATTCATCAAAAGGTAAGTTACATTTGAATATCACATATTTGTGAAATTCGGCAGTATCGTAAAATAATACCTTGTTTGTTGATCATTTTATACAGAAAAAGTGAGTATTATGTACCTCTCTTCGGTAATATCTTATTATTTCGTGTATTACAAACTTCTCCAAAAAATGAAGTAGGCTGGAACCTTACCAAAGGAGTAACTTCCATAAAAAAATAGGTATGGTTAACCGATCTAATACAGAAAAGCTGGAATATCACAATAAAAACTTAAAATTGCTCTCCTGGAAAATCGAGTTTTTTGAGTTAATACCCTGTTCATACAAGCAAGCGATATGTATATTTAAGTTAAAAAAAATTGAGTGAAACATTTTATTAAATAGTGAAAAATTTATAACACGATATACATTTTTAATACAATAATGTACAGTTTTCATTACATATTATATATCTAAATCTAAACTAATATTATAAAGAGGTAAAGTGTATAAATTTAGATGTAGGAGGTAATCTCCGAAACTATTCATGCGGTTTCAAAAATTCTTTCACCAGTATTTATAACGGACCTTAAGGGTAAGCTGTATATTATCATCCTGTTAGATTCCGCACGGATGAAGTCGTAGGTAACATCTATTTTTATCATATATTTTTCTAATAAATAACTTTAGAGTTTGATTGAATTAGAAAAAATAATGCAGGTACATGTCGTAAAAAGAAAATAATTGAAATACTTTGTAATGATTATCTTTGTATCTATCTGTATAAAAATGTGTACAATTACTTTAAGTAAATCAAATTAATGACAAAGTGTCCTTAACTAATGAGGTATTTTGTTTCCCACAAGCACACAACACCAAAAAGTTATTACACCATAACGAAACGCCAAATGATGGCACCACATCCATCGAGACGAAAAAAGGGTTATTGTACTTAGCTGACCTTGGAAGAAATTTGTCGGTGATCGCAAACTTTCTCTTCGATTTTGTCATTGACACATACGAATGCAGAAAAAAAATATAAAACAATAAACCGAAAAATACAATTTAACGGCCAAACGAAAGAAAGAACGAATTGTAACTGAGAACGTGTTCCAACAACTTGCATTTATGTATTAGGTATGATGGGCACCGGTTTGGCGGCTTCGCCGTATTTACATACGTTCGTTATACAGACATCCACAAACGTAGTTACAAACTACAAGTAACAAGGATTTTTCCATCTTATTAAAGATTCGTTAGTTTTAGCTAATCAAGTTTTTTATCAAGATCCACTAGTTTATGATGTAGCTAATAGCAGTCAGCAGAGATTATTCATGTATTTTAACGTTTTTAAAATTGAAGTTTGAAGTTAAAAAACTAGTCAAAAGCGATTTCGTTCACACACAGAGATCTGTAGGATATTTTTACCAACATAGATATCCTCCAATCTGCACCCCTAACGAGGTAGTTAGAGAGGATGGAGCGCGAAGCATCGCAGTCCTTACATACTTCTATTGCCTCCTCAAATCTCGCCTTGATCTTTCTTGGCTTCTATTACCTCCATTCTTTGCTCTGTAGATTTTCTTCATCCATCGTTCATCTCTCATTCTTACTAAATACCTGAACCGTCCGCGCATTCCTTTCTTCGTTTTTACATTAATAGTCATATTACTTATCATCCTGCGTATCTCTTCGTTGCTTATTTTCTCCAGCACCGCCTTCGATCACAAATTATTTATTTATTTGCCTTCTTTATTTGTGATCGAAGGACACCGCACATATTTATAAAATAATAAATTAATATTGTTTCTACTGTAGCCTTATTATCTGACCCGGGCTACACCAGAATCGCTGAATATAAAATACATTATGCGATCATTATTTTCCCCCTGAATTAAGTTTCAGATATATAGTATTCTCTTCCATCAGTCTCCGTTTAAAAGTTAAATACATGTTAAGTATCTATTTCTAGCTTAAAATGTTCAAGCTATTATTTAGTAACATAACATGAACTTGGTCACGTAAGCCAATTACTTATTCAACAATGAATTCTTTATTATATTTATACCTTGTTCTGCATTATGACGTAATCACATCTATGCTGGTTTGGGAGGGGGTAAAATACAATGTGCCAGTCAGTGTCAGCTTATCATCCCTAACAGGCCGTAGAAGTCAGCCAAGGTCCTTGTTATAAGGTACTGATATAGGCTAGCAATCTCAACATAGTCTGCCTCTGCTTGGCCGAGTTTGCCGTAAGCCTAAGGTATAAACCCAAGTACTTACTGCAAGAAAGGGCGTCAATGTGTGATTTTGTTCACTTTGCTTGTCTATATACCTCGATATACCTATACGGTGAACCTATAAACATACCTACCTACATACATACGTAATTATCCTCGCAATGTGTTGCTAACGCGGATAATAAGGGGCAATATATTGTGATATTGCTCTTATTATTTATTTGGTTTGGAAAACAGTGTTATGAACTTTTGTTCAAAACACTGTTTATTATGTATTAGTATATGGGTACTAGAATATTGTCTTTTTTTTCTGAAGGCAGGTACCCAACTCCCTTTGGCAGTGTCACAGTGTCACGTGGGTCTTTTACCCAGTAAAACTGCTGTAGCTATCGTCCTCGACGAGTTGTCGAGGGACTCCGGGAACTCCTCACGCCGCGGCCGTGACAAAACACTTCTCGGAGAGGCAGAGACAGTGGCCCCTCCGCACTGTCGCAGTGCTACAATAACGCGGACCACTTCCAGCGTCGTCCTCTTTGGCACCGCGTGAATGGAAGTTTGGAGCCCTCGGCCTCGAACCCGAAGACCCTTTGAGAATAGGTGGGGAACGCCACAAACTTATTCTCTGGCCCGGGCTAGAGTGCTTCTACAGTAGTATCTATGAAAATCTTAACAGAAAACAACAAATGACGTGGATTGATCTTTTTGTCAAAGGCGGGCGGCGCCCGCTCTTACAAATGTTATTTTCCCTAATGGAAATATCCGTGACTGCTAACTGATGTCGAAACCTAGATATTTTGCGCACGGTGAATCTTCTCATTTTCGCTCTAGTGACGGATTGTAGCCGTTGTACAGTTAATTTATTAGGATGACCTGTTAGTTGTCGTTTTTAATTTTTTAAGTATACAGTTACACAGTATACAGGTACAGGGAATAACGGAACCCTATTGTCCATGCCTGCGTCCGTCTATCAAATTCGATTTTCTCAGAAAATATTTTTAATTATTAATTAGGCAATCGGATTCATATTGACTACTGGACCTAATATTTTAGAAATTTCTGGTAATCTAAAGGTTTACTTTTTACGGAATTAATATAAGGAAAAAACTGAAAGATCCTAGGTCTTATAGATCTAAAGATATTAGGTTTCATTTATTATTTTATGAATGTAATGAAAAACATTGTAATAAAATAAATAGTTTTATTGAGGACGAAACCGCATAGGCTGATAATAATCTACTAAGGCTCTCTGTATTGTATTTTAAAATATTTGTAGTAAAATGACGTTAAAAAACCTTACTGAGATTCTTATCAGTTTTTTTTTCCTTTATAGATCATAGAGTGTAGATCATAGAGTGTAGATCATAGAGAAATATAATGTGTGGATATGTGCTCAACTCTTCAAATTAAAAACAAAGACAAGACTTTGTGTAACCCCCATCGTGCATTTTCATACTTCAAATAATGGAATCTTCATTAAACCTATCATTAATATCGTTGTTTCATGGTTACGTGTTACTGTTACGTGACATTGGCAAATTTCGCAATCGCGACGGTACCATATAAATAAAAAAGAAGATTCTTATCAGATCTTCACAGTGCGCAGGCTTCCTTTTCGAATTGAAGGTAGATTTTATGTTCGAAACACCTTGCAATTGAGTTTACTGGAATAAACCGCACGCTTGATATCTAACTTGCAGTCACGTGCGTCAGCCAAATATCGCGTAATATTTGCTGTCAAAACAAAAATTTGTATACCAAATGTCATTTGTATAGTGACATGGTGTAATAGAGACCCAATCGTCATACTAATTAATTACTCATTAATTTTTTATTACAATTAGTCAGGTCTTGTAATGATCGCGTGGCTGTCGCTGCCTGCAAATTTTTAGGTAATTACCTCGCCGATTTGACTTTGACTTTGATTGTCGTACGGAATCGTCTGTGCGCGTTTCAAACGCGTGCTTGGCCGATTTTTTGTAATATCGCAGTATTAAATAAATGTATCTGTCTAAAACGTGCGCGCCCCCATTACGCATTTCATTGCAGTAAAACATCACGTTTCTCTGTATTTCTATGGCCACGATCACGAGACATGTATGGAAATGAAACAAGTTTTTTTCCGGTCGTGCACCTTTTATAAAAAATAAATATTTCATTCTCATTTCTTTATGCCTTTGACTGACCGTCCTTCACGACGAAAGTCTTTAAAGATTTTAATATTTGTTACACTCGAAATTATCTTGTTGTAGAAATAGAAAGCACATTAAAATGTCAACTTTAAAAGAAAATTTCTTCCTTGTACTAGGTTTATTTTAAACACATATTACATCAGTGACATGATTTTGTTTATTATACACATACACATCCATCTAAACATCTGAATTAAAAATTACAATGGTATTTAGGCCTATAGGTACATATTAGCTATTTGATTTGGGACCTTATTGCGTATAACTAACTTCCCTTGACGAAGATGAATATCGATTTGACGATATCGAATTAACCAATTGATAAATGTTAATTAGAACCAATTAACTATTTTCTCCATTTTCAGCCAATGGAAATTACGCAATAATTCCCTAATCTAAGACCGCTCGAATTTGAGATATTAGTTTGATGTGAGGCTATATTATCTGAAGTATCTATCCTCTGATTTTTTCTACAATAATCGGCTGAAATCGAATAATTGAAGTGTGTACACCGCTCTTAATTGAATACCTCATAAATTATGAACATTCCTCAATTCATTCTACGTAAGGTTTTATAACCGTGTCATCGTTTCTTCTCTTTCTCCTATTGTAAAGATATTCCACGAGCAGGACAGTCGACGCAGAGAAGAATCCTGAAGTACAAAAATATTCTGTTATAATTTATGATAATATGTATATTCAAGTAACCAACAAAAAGACTATCAGCATTTTGTATGAAAATAACAACAATTTTTAACATTGGTTTTACTCTTAAATATTCATAAATGTAATTACAAAAATATGTACCCAATTCAATAAGTTTCGGTGTCGTTTGTTGAATATGAAATTTAATTTTTTTTACAAGTCTAGATTATACTATCTATACTTTCTATACCTATAAAGAGAAAACATTTGATTGTTTGTAATGGATAAACTCAAAAACTGCTCAACCGATTTCAAAAATTCTTTCACCTATAGAAAGCTACATTATTAGCGAGTAATGTGGGCTGCATTTTTTTTTAAATTACTACACGTGCGAAGCTGGGGCACGTCAATGTAAGTAGGAAATAAATAGTTTAACAATCCTTTAATATTTACGAAAATGTGCATATCTGAACGTTAATATTTACGAACTTAAAACTAAGCACAATCATTTAATTTTTTAAATTAAAATTTCAAAAATTATCCGAGAATGCCTGTTATCGTAGTAGTAAATAATATTAATTGCTTAATCAAAATAAGGAATACAGTCAGTAAAAAGATAACCAATAACGTACATACAATTATTCACGCTATAACATCATTGGAACCAAAAAATATTGTTCCATAATTCACAAAATCGATTTAGCGTATATTAACAAGATATTAACATTCACCGGAGTACGTATGAATCAAGTCATACAAATTGGTAAGGTAAGTTGGGGTAAGATCGTAAGCGGGGTATTAAACGTAATACTTCCTAATAATGTATCGTTTTTCATTTCATTCAATGTAAAAATGATACATTATTAGGAAGTATAACTATGTATATAAGTTACCCCGCCTACGATCTTACATTTTCAATGTGAAAATGATACATTATTAGGAAGTATAACTATGTATATAATATTACCCCGCCTACGATCTTACATTTTAAATGTGAAAATGATACCTTATTAGGAAATATACGATTTATATGATGTTACCCTGCTTACAATCTCACCCCAACTTACCCTATATCCTGCATTTTAACATTCTCTAATGTCTATAATTTGTAAATACAATTAGCTTTCCTTTTTCCTTTATGAATACCGTAATTAAACACTAAGCTATTTCATATAACACGTTTTCTAGCATATGTAGCTCGAGCTGCAACCTATGGCCTAAACTAATTAATCTGTGCTATGGCTAAGAGCCCCCGCAGGCTGCTATTAATCAGTACGAAGATTAAAATTATAGCCATGTGCGAGTATATTTTTAATTTTTTTTTAACATTTTCAAAAATTTAAGGGATAATGACGCAACCGCGAGATGCCTGCCAGAACGATACTTTCTTAAGAGTCCGCTTCTGCAGACTTTGGTGTGTTTGGTTACCTGGATTTCAATATCTAAGAAGACTGAGAGAATATATTTGGATACATACAACTTTAACTCTTTATTTTGAAATCCTTAAACGTGGAAACATGATTAGATAAAAAAAACTCGATAAAAAAATTACAGAAAAAACATTCAGTTGCATCTCCGACATTCTACAGAATTCTAAAATGAGTTTTACTAAAATGGATAGGTAATTATAATATCTGAAATATCTATAACCAGTTTTTAAAATGGTAATGTAGTTTTCTTACAAATTACAATTATGTGCAAATACAAATGTTGATATTTCTCCGCGCTAAAATGCGATCAAACCGCACTGCGAAAATCAACTTTATTTTTTATCGCAGTAGGGCGCGGGGGTTATGGACGAATTCGGTTGCGCTGGGCTACATGGACGGACTCTTAATTGACCGATAATAAAACATTATTTAAAAAAATTCTGGCTTTGCGGGAAACGAGTTAGTCGGATGGACCACTAGGTCTTAGTCTAATAGTTCAGTTTGCTAGGTTTGCTTCGAGCTTTGGCGCCGGATGGTCGTGATTAATTTTCAAAATGGCGCTGCCTAATTTTGCGCGTAATGATTCGAAACGTCAATTGTAAATTTGATAGAGGAAGTTAAAAAACGACCCGTGCTTTATAAAAAAAACTTAAAAGAAAACTATAGGAACTATGGAAGTTTATGAAGTAGTTGTTCCTGAAGCTGGATATGCTCATTCGATAAAAAGCGAAAAACCATTTCTAGACAATTTCATAGTAACTTTCGTTATGTGACCACTCTTCAAAAGCCGCTCACTAACTAGCAAATCGTTCGAGAGCAGTCGGTCGACTGTTTGGCTGGTCCAACAAACCTACTGTTTAGAAGAAGCTCAAGATGTGATCATTTTAATTGTTACATTGATATTTTTAGTTAATGTATCAGATGTAATCATATCTTCTTATTGACACGACGCTCCGTCCTCTCTGATTACCCTGTTAGGAATACAGCGTGAGGATATGTAAGTATATATGTATGCTTTTGTACATAATCGATGTAGATACAATATCTATCAAAGCAGTTACATCAACTGCCTCGATAGAGCGATACAAAATATGGCGTCTCTCACATTGCCTCACATGATGTAAGACATCATCAATCTCAAATCTTTTACACATTACTATAACATTACACAGATAAGAGATGCAACACGCTTGCCAGAAAAATAAAAGGAATATCTCCAATCCTCCAAATATTTGTCGAATATAACGAAGAAGATAGAAAATATGTTTGGTGTCTTTTCACATACATATTTCATGCAGTATTCCCGACGGAGAGAGGATGGAGCACTAAGCATTGCGGTCTTCGCATATTTCTTTCGCTTCCTCAAATCTTATCATTCTTCTTGGTTCTTGCACAAATTTTCCTCGATATGCGAGCGCTTTTAACATTTCCGTCAGCTAGCACTCTAGCTATTTGATTTTCATAAGTCAGCCGTGGTATGATCCCGTGGTCTTCCTTGGCTTTTGCTACCATTCACTTTAACTCGATATATTTTCTTCGTCAACCTTTCATCGCTCATTTTATGTTCTTAAATCATTAAAGCATTCCTCTCTTCATTTTTACAATAACACTGCGTACAACCCTGACATACTGTATATATCGTTCATAGCATGTCTATTGAATTTATTTTACTTTTACTTCATTTCGGGTAATATCTAGGCGTCGCTATCGTACAATAAAGTTGGCACCAATACTGCATTGTAGACCGTAATTTTGGCGGATTTAGTTCAGAGTACGTTCACACTGTCTACTACTGCGGACAAAATTGGGACAAAGCTACACCATACCTGTACCGCTGCACCCTGAGGCTGCACCGTTAACTTTATTGACAGCTGCTACATGTCAGTAATCAAATAAACAATTTCGTTTACTTGTTTTAGACATTTTCCTTTTATTTATAATTGACTATTCATCTGTACATCTTCTTTTTCGAATTAGCTTGAAATATGTATTTTGTCATCGGGAAGTGATGGTAATGACCACAGTAATGACGAATGAGACATTTCACTTTTAATCAATTCACTTTTAGAGAAAGTTAAACTAGCTAATTTTAGAACGCTCTCAGAAATAGGGGCTACCTCTAAGAACAAGTAACATCTGTGGGGTACTTAAATCAAACGTTTTTTTTGTTTATGGCACCGTACGTGAGTACATTGCCAACGACAAATAAAGCGAGGAAACAATTCAGTAGTTGTAAAAGGAAATTTGAAATTTGGAAAAAGGATCAGTGAAGCAGGAAAGGACAAAACATATAAATTACATAGACTAATAAGTTATGAAAATAATACCTATTCAATTACATAACAATACATAAATTAATTTTTTTTAACAATTAAATATTTTAATAACAAAAAAGTACATACATACGTTAATATTTACAAAATTATTAAATTGTAATATTGTTACTTAATATGTATGAACTTAAAGTTCGATATACATATATCACAATTATTGTAACTAAGTAAACATATGACAGATGTAGAAAGAGGAACATGGAGAGAAATGAGATTATTATAAATGAAGGAATGGTCATAAAAAGGACATGACAAGAAAATATGGTCTAAATCCCCTATATCCATACCACAACTACAAATGTCACTGGCTACAATTTTTAATTTATAAAGATGAGTTGGAATACAAACATGTCCCAAACGCATGCGAATTAAAACCGATGTTGCACCTTTACTTAAACTTAATTTATAAAACCACGGCTTGGTTGGAATACAAGGTTGAATTTTTGAATAATATTTCCCCTTTGTTTGACTACTTGTTTTCCAAGCCTCTTCCCAGGAAGTCTGAAGAATAGCCTTGGGTAAGATACACAAGTCATGATAATAATTAACAAAGGGGTACAGGTCGCCACACTCCACCGCTTCCTTTGCTAAAAAATCTGCCTTTTCATTACCAGATATACCACTGTGGCTGGGAATCCATACAAAAACTACAGAATATTGTTTTTGAGAACATTCATAAAGCAATTTTCTAATTTTAATTATCAGGGTAACAACAATTAGATTTAAAGGGGAATTTCGTTAATGCTTGAAGAGTACTCATTGAATCTGTAAAAATAACTACATTCCTAAGTTTCATTAGAATAGCATACTCGACAGCCTTAAATAAACCTAGACATTCGCCAGTGAAAACAGATGATTCAGGAGGAAGTTTAATTTTTTGAACAATATTAAACTGAACATGATAAACACCTACCCCGACACAGTATCCAGAAGAAGAATAATACTTAGAAGAATCGCTATAAATATGGTGCCAATTTTTCCAGTCTTTATCTATAATAGAATTAAATTGTGATGTGGCACTAGATCCAGTGAGCGCGCTAGTAGCCCAATCGAACCGTCCGCGTCGACCGATACTTTAGGCTGTAGTCTGCGGAGTCTCTTATTAAAACTGGTATAGGCAGCTAGCAGCCTGATTACATTATATTTGGCTTTACGGCTACGGATTATATCTACAGGACGATTAGCATCTACGAGTTAAAATATTTACTGCCCAAAATGATGTTATGTTATAATTCTGTTTCCTGAGTTTTTGAGAAGAATCATTATGACTTAGAAGGGAGGCTAACTTGAATAAAGTCGTCAAATAACGATTTTCGTGCGAGGGAGCAGTATTATATCGACAACTGGTATCGTCGTATTCAGTAGTCTTTCCTGAGTAAGAAAAATGGTGTCACTTTCTCAATTGGTGGAAGGGTAGCTACGACGTCACAAAGATTATTCTTGGTTTAATCTTTGTCGAATAACTCAAGAGCTACTGAACCTATTTGGACAAATGAGGTGTCATATGAAAGGTATTGAAATGCCTAACAAAAAACATCTGATAATTATAAGTACAGGTTCAATATTTAAAAAGTCATTTGAATAAATCCCCAAATTTAAAAAGGATAAATTATTATAGCTTAAATAACGCGGTAAAAATGCCAATTACTACTTTAAAAATGGTTCAAGTAAAAAATTTTGCTTCTTTTTTATCTTTAATTTTTAAAATCGGATAATAAATAAACAAAGTACGACAGTTATAAACGAACGTGGCGCATTGCGCGGGCGCGGGCGTTCGTTCGCTAGACGCGGTCAGCCGAGACAGAGCCGAACCAACACGCGACAGTTTCATGCAAACTGAGTTACATAAACTTTTAAACTTTCGCGTTTTATTATAACAAACATACATATCTTTACGCTGTATCCCTAACTGGGTAGTCAGATATGTAGCGTAGCGCCAAGCTTCGCGGTCCTTACATATTTCTTTAGCCACCTAAAATATCACCATTTCCTCACACATTTTCGCCTAGGTATACGAATGCTTTTGACATTTCCACCAGCTAACACTCTGGCTATTTTATCTTCGAAAGTCCGCTTTGGTTTTCCTCGGCTTCTGCTACCACTCACTTTCGCTCTGTAGATTTTCTTCGTCAGTGTTTCATCAGCATCACTCATTCTTTCTATGAATCATTTAAGTATTCCTTTCTTCACTTTCATAATAACAATGTAGTGTAACCCTGTCATACTGCGTATCATCATTGCTTATTTTGACCAAAAGGTTGGCACCGCAAATATTTCTAAAAAATCGCATTTCTGCTGCATTTATCTTACTTTCATCTGATTTCGGGCATATCCAGACCTTATACTATCGTACAATAAAGTTGGGACCAACACCGCATTGTGTATGGCCATTTTGGCTGAGTTAGATAATATATTCACACTGCTTATTAATACGTACAAAACACAGTTTATTGCCAGCTATTACCCGTCTCTCCACATCCAACTCACGTCTTCCATCTTTAGAAAACGCACTTCCCAGATATAAGTACCATTTCATTCACTTGTACTGGACATTTTCCATTGACACATATCTCACATTTCGGCTATAAATCATCTCTTTCAAACACCAGGAGGGCATTTCTCTGTTCCTGCCACATAATGTCTAAATCGACGTTCCGTCCCGTCCCGAAGTCCCGATCTCTATCAAAAATGTCGAAAGATATTTCTCTGACTCTAAAAATGCTATTCACGGTGATAATAGACATTAATCTCTACACTCCTACTTCATCTCTACAGATTATACATTCCGTTTTTTTATCGATTAAGTTGGTTAAATCGAAAAATGTAATAATTGCGTTTTTTATTAACATAAAAACTTTGAAATATGTATTTTCATTTAAAAATATTATATAATAATATAAAAATAAAATGTTTGAGAACGTATAATACTTACTTTCGTTTGAAGATCATACCGCGTAGTTGGACATATAACAGCCTGGATTTAATGCATTAATTATTTTGCAAAGTAAAATTTTTGAAAGACGATATGTTGTTTCAAAAACTTCGTCTTTTAAATCAAAGGCATCGTTCCGCTATAATACTTGGCGTCTACTTTCTGCCGCCACAATATCGGCTTCCTCGACCACTTCCATAACGAACGCCGCCACAAAATTGTCAAGCTTTCCGTCATATTTTATTATCACAGATAACAGACAATAGCGAATTACTTAAAAATTATGTATGTGAGGTTAAAGATGAGTACAATAAGTGTGTAATTTTTCGACTTTATATACGACATTCTGGTGTCGACTGCTACTGACATCTCGTTACATGTCGAACGCTGGCGATAGAGATATGTCTATGAGTTACACTATGAAAATACGATTAACCGTTACTAATAGACATCCGCCATTATTTTTCGACATATCTCTAATTCGACACAATCTCTATTAAGCGAGAATCGCCCCCCAGAACCTTAGTTTTGTTCACATTCATATTCAGTTCTTTCACTTCACATATTTCTTTTATGCACGTGCCTAGTCAAAGTCAAATTAATTTATTCAAGTAAACCCAATTACAAGGTGTTTTTGAATAGCAAATCATCTTTAGTTCGGTTTGAAAAGAAAACATGGACTCTGAGAAGAACCGACAAGAAACTCAGTCAGGTATCATTTTTTAAGATCATTTTATAAATGGTTTATTAAAATACAATATTCAGAAAGCCAGTAAATGCATGCTCAGAGAAGATCATTTCCAGACTATTATTTTACCTTAAACAAAATCGTTTATTTTATAAGTAGTATGATTGTCTAATCAATGTACGTTTTATAACTAATCTATTTTCTGTTAATTGAGTAACCTCTTAAGGAACTTTACTATCAAAACGAATGCAGTTACCCAAAAATAAAACATCCGATTTATGTACTTTAAATTTTGAAATAACCAATTTATTACAACCTTGGTTCTCCATACAATTAATATCGCATTTCTTTATAAACAGATTTATATTTTTCCTCTTATACATAATAATTTCAAAGATGTATAAGGACGGAAAGGTGATTATATCAATATCTTTAAAACGATCTCTTAGTGATTGTCGTTCATTCATACTATAGATGGCACGTATCACTCTTTTTTGTAAAATAAAAATGGAGTTAGTATGCGCCGCTGATCCCCACAGTAAAAAGCCATAGGACATTAGGCTATGAAAATATGCTAAGTACACCAACCTAACCGTATCCACATCCTCAATTGCCTAATGCGTCTAATGGCATATATCGCGGAACCGAGCTTACTAGCTAATGCCCTGATATGGTCCGCCCACGCAATTTACTATCTACAGTTAAACCAAGAAAACTGACAGCTTTAACTAATTCTAATTGTTTCCCACCCAGTTCTATTTTATCATGGATTCTGCGTACATTAGAAAGGGAAAATCTAATACATTTGCTTTTTTGTGCATTCAGTAGTAAATTATTGGCAGCGAACCATCTCGAGACATCTGTTAAGATCCTGTTTACCCAAGTGTAAAGTCTAGTCTAACGTCTGCAACTTTGCTTCTGATGTTGCTACAAGCACAGCATCGTCAGTATATAAAAAAATGTAACAAATAAATTAAACCGACTTCAAAAAGAAACACTGAAAAGTACCAAATAACTATCCTTTACTAATCAAAACTGAAGTACAAAAATAACTGTATAAATATACGGTATATAAATATATAATATAAAACGCCACGTCCGTTTAAAACTGTTGTAGTTTGTTTATTTATTATCTGATTTTAAAAATTCTAAATGTACATTACAAATGAAAAAGTATCAAGATTTTTTTATATGAACCATTTTTAATGTAGTTGGTATTTTTACTGCGTTATTTAAACTATAATAACTTACCCCTTTTAAATTTTTATTATTTATTAAAATAACTTTTTAAATATTAAATCTATACTTATGACTGCTAAACGTTTTTTGTTAGGCATTTTAATACCTTTCATATGACATCTCATTCGTCCAAATAGGTTAAGTAGCTATTAAGTTATTCGACAAAATTTAAACCAAGAATGGCCATCTTTGTGACGTTATAGCTTCCCCCTCCTGCCTCCACCAATTGAGAAAGTAACAACACCGTTTTTCTTACTTAGGAAACACTACTGAATACGACGATACCAGTTTTCGGTATAATACTGCTCACTCCAACGAAAATATTTTTTTAATTGCTCAGCCTCTCTTCTCTACATTGCCCTCCCGTACTCTCCCTAAATACACCCCTGACGTATATATTATGTACTTTAAAAATAATATATTGAAATTATAATCTTTAATAAAATAAGGCTATAAATATGAACCCACGTGACCCAAACTTGAAGGCGAACAGCAAAGAACCAGTACACGTAAACACAGAGTAAACAAGTGATTTTCCAAAAAGGTGACTTCATGTGCACTATCTGGTGCCCGCGACTTCGTCGGGCCGAGCGGCTAATTTAAAATTATATTTAAACGGCTATAACTTTTTTCACTCTCATCCGATTTCAATAAAACATTCCACATCCCAAATCCGTTGGGTAGATTCAGAGATTAGCGTGTACATACAAACAGACAGACAAAAATTAAATAAAATGCTCTTTTGTGTTCTGTTACTCCTTTTTTATCGTCCATAGTTATTTTTTGGTAAATGTATTCAATGTACAGACACACGATTTCTACAGCTTTATTTTGTGTAAATTAGTTAAATTAGTGCTAGGTAAGTTCTAAGTAATGTTCCACACCCATCAAGATTAATCAATATCTGGTAACGAATAATTTGAACTCTTATTATAAGAAATTTTCGAAATCAGTGCTTTATACGTTTACGTTTAGATAACGTTTGGATTACGTTTAGATATTATGTTCCCGTAGAAGTAAAAGTTTATCAGAATAGTCACTGTCGCCCATTTGAAAAAAGTCCATTAAGACACGCATTGGAAATTTTGGCGGCAGGGATCTCAATTTTTCTAAGTGACTACAAAGTGTATGAAAGTGATATGTGGTAACCTGATTCTTCATTTCATTGACTTCATTTTGCTAGTTGCGATACAGGATTGGTTAACTTTTGTGACACAAAAAAAATATCAAAGAAACCTCTTTTAAAACAGAGATTTACATTTTCCGGAGTAACGGGAGAGATTTATGTTTCTAAGCTTTCTGTATAGTTTAATCTAAACATATTCTTCAAAATGCCAGTTTGATTTTTTAAAAGTAATCATAGTTTTTAAAATAAACGAAAAAAACTGCTTTTTCGTAAACAAGCGCGCGCACGTTTGCGTAGAGTAGCGGGTTATTCACATACGTCGGAAACTCAACTTTCCGTACCCGACAGGAAACTTTTCGATGATTTTGTCTATACGCGATTCACAAATCTAAAATCGTACTATATTGATATTATATATATACCATATTATATATAGTCGTATTCACAAATTCGAGCCATCGGATTGAATTTATGCTTTCCGACGATCGGCCTTTCCGTCACGGAAGTTTCCGACGTTTGTGAATAACCCCCAAGTCTATTTTGTATTAAATTTCTGGTTTATCAATGTGTCGCTTTAAAGTTAATGCCTCATTAGAAATCATGTTGATATGTCAAAAAGTGATAGCCGCAACTTTAATAAGGCATTAACTATAATGGTCGTTATTGCAACTGGGAGTGTGAAAGTATAAATTGTCTTTTTGAATTTTAGGGAACTAACGTTGACGGGACCATTTCTGAAGTTACTCCTGTCCTTAAAAGTGCTTGATTTAGCTGTTATTATTGATTCCAATTTGTAATCTGCAGGCAGGCTCTAATGCTTACTTATGTATTCTATGTTGTATTCTTTAGACTTAGGTCTATCCAAATCTATCCCAAGTTATCAACTGGTACATGTTTTTTTACCTTTCTTCCGCGCAAAACTTAAAACTTCGATACGTATTCGGCTTCTCAACGACGCATACCTACATAAGGAATTCCAAAGATCTGACTCGGTCAGCAATCCAAGCACTGAAATCAATGATGATGCCGACCCTGATCTGAAAATTTCCTGAGGGTACTGTCAACGTTCAGAAGTGAAACACGAACCGAACAACAAGGTTAAAACTTTTTCCGAAAGATAGCTGGATCTTAATCATATACAAGATTATCGAATCTAATTTAAAATTTCCTGGGTATCGCCAAGCAGAAAAGCGCATAACACTATGTTACGTATGATAATATGAATAAATATACGCATATGCAATTCATTTCTTTTAGAGGGATAAACCATATTTTTAAAATACAAGTAAACTAAATAAAAACATGGTATTAAATAACGTTATTCTTGGAAATGTTACCTAAAAACAGTACGAAAAAAGATCCCTGCATGTCGCTCAGGTTGACAGTGTGATTGTTGACTTCCTGCGCCACGGAGGATGTCTTCCAACAGCGGTCGCGCTTGGGCGAGTAAGCTGACAACCATTTTGTGGTGAGCCCTGCCTTTTGCATGCGGTTTATTCTGAAAATATTCTACGTAGATACATATTTATCCATAACTATAATACATTTTAAAAGCAGATATCACTGTCGAAAATGAATAACTAAAAATCTTTAAGCGGTGAACAAAATAATTAACTCAGAGGTGGGTCGTTGATGTATTAAGCCCTCTCGAAACGCAATCGTTTAAAAAATCTAAAACGGACTCATTAAATACGTAACATAATATCTAAATAACAAGTTTTAATGAGTTCTTACTCTTTATTGATAACTGGAAGGTACGGACTTCCTGCGGGAACAATCATCGCCACTTGTTCATCCATAAACTCATCAATACCTGTATAAAAAATAATGTTTAAGATAATCTTTACGTTAGTAACTAATTAATCTGTGATAATATTATGTTTATCAATTTTATTCTGTCTATAAAATTAACTATAGTGATACTGTCTCTGAGGTACATTAGACAAAGAATGCAAGAATATAACATTTGACGTCGACTGTTGAAAATTGAGTTGTTTCAATTGAATTAGCGACTACACTTGACTATAAAAGCAATAACTTAAGCATCGTTGTGCTTCGGCAGCCCTCTTCAATGGTCCGTATAAGAAGCTAGTGTACATACATACATACACATCCTCACGCTGCATCCCTAACGGAATAGTCAGAGAGGACGGAGCGCCAAGCGTCGTGGTTCTTACATACTTCTTTCGCTTCCTCAAATCTCATCATTCTCCTCACACATTTTCGCTTAGGTATACGAGAGCTTTTGACATTTCCATCCACTAACACTCTGGCTATTTGATCTTCATAAGTCAGCCTTGGTCTTCCTTGGCTTCTTTTACCACTCACTTTCGCTCCGTATATTTTCTTCGTCAGTCTTTCATCACTCATTCTTTGTATGTGCCCGAACATTCTTTCCATCTGTCCACAAGGGTGACACCGCAATATTTTTCTAAGAGATCGCAAAGCTAGTTTAAATGCGTGGAAAGAGTGACTTGAAAGAGATTTATTGAAACAATCGATATAGTGAGGATGACCGAAATACGCTTCCTGCATATTCCTTGTTCACTCCCATTCGCAGATTTCCTGTAGCATAATAAGAAAAAATTGATTATTACGGGTTATCGTTTAACTACGTAAATACGCATACGTTTTAGCATAATGACAGTGAAGTCTTTTTTTCTAATGTTTTAGCATAATGACAGTGAAGTCTTTTTTTTCTAGATCAGTGCTTCAGAATTTTTATTAAAATCGTGGCGACGGCTAATGGTACACTGCCTCTATATAGCCTCACTAAACACGCAAGTAGCCTACTTATTCTCACATTTATTAATGTGATGTTGTAAAGTGATCACTGGTGATTGGTCATCCTACTTATATTTTTATTAATTTATCCTACTAATATTATAAACGTGAAAGTTTGTGAGGATGGATGTATGGATGTTTGCTACTCTTTCACGCAAAAACTACTGAACGGATTTTAATGAAACTTTGCAATAATATAGCTCATACATCAGAATTACACATAGGTTATAATTTATAAAGATATTATGTGTCTTTGAACTTCATGCGAACGAAGTCCCAGGCAAAAGCTAGTAAATAATGTGATATATATCCATGAAAACTAAATTCTAAAAGCTTACATACGTATTACAAATTTTATTTTTCTAAATTTATTATTTTCAACACATTTCGAGCAGTAATTGAGGAGTATACAATCAATGGCAGCTAATTACGTGTTTTTCAAATTTGGACTACGAATGCCAAAAAAATTGCCACTTAATTGTCTACAGTCTCTACTTAATATTTTGTATCAAGCACAGCTGAAAATAACAGAAAAATCGATTTAAAAACTGTCATTGGGAGCGGGCAGTTTATATCGGAATTGACCAATCACAGCCCTGAAACGATGTCGAATCCAATATGATGTCGTACAGAGTTTCTTCATAACAAGTACTGCAGTCTTAGTCGAATTTTCTAAAACAAAAGTGGATAATTGTTTTATTTGACTCTAATGGAAGTGAATGCGACTCCTGTACCATCAAGCAATGCGCGAAATCAAAGAAAAAACCCCAGGGAAATGGAAGCGAAATCCTAAGAAAAATGAGCGATAGGTGTAGTGATGAGCACTATCTATCTATTTACCAATTACGATACGTTTTTTATATATTTTTTTTACTTACGATTAAAATAATATTTGAAAGGAACTTATTTTTTTATTGAAAATATTTAGTTATCGTAAAAGTATTATTTAATTTTAGAAGGATTTGTATTGCATGATGTTCTGGAGGAGGCCTAATTTATTTGCAGATATTCATCACAAGATTCGACCGACTTGTAGCTTTAAAGTACTTATAAACTACAAACTGTGGTGTGCCCTGTACGAAGGACTTGTTGAATTTTCATACAGCGTTTTATAAAAAAAATTACAAATTGTCTAAAGATGTCTATCATTTTAAAATGCTGTAAAGGGAAACCAGTTAGACGACGCAAAGTAAAATTACTGCTCTGATTGTAACATTGAAGACTGATTTATGTTATCTATTGAGCCAAATTGTTTTAAGTACTTACATTAACAATCATTTTAATTATTCCTGAAAAAATGTTTTTCACTGAAAACAACTTCGCCTAGCTAGTTCCTAAGTTAATCGTTTACAATGTTTACGAGTTAACCACAAGGTAACCCACAGGACAAATGAAAATCTCGATATCATCACATCACTGAGGCCCGCTGTCAATGTTAATATCATCGTTGATTGGTGTCAAAGGTAGCTAAGAGATAAACTGTCAGGATCAAACAGGTTATCTATTGGGTCAGGATCAAAGGCAGCTTAAATGTTTTCTTTTCTTTAAATTGCAGCCTAATCCCTAATCCTGTTGACTTTAAACTTATGTATATTTAGAATGTCCCAACAATAAACAATTTAATAATTGAACGTTTAAGGAATTTGGCATTTTAATAAGCACTCAACATTTTTCAATTTATGAAAATTTTAAGGTTTTTACTTAGCTGTATTGGATTCTATACCTCTCAATTGCGGATGTGATAGTTTCCAACATCTTCAAAGGCCTATGTAAATGTGTATTTACAAAAGTGACATGTGCAGATGATGTGGATATAGATGTTAATTAAAATAAGCTTTGTTTACATTACAAAATAGCATCGAGCTTGTCATAATATGAGTAGTAAGAAATCAATCAAGAAATCACGAAGAACTCGCTAGCGTTTCGTGATTGTTTAGTATTACCACAGATTAATTAGTTACTAACGGCATTACTGCATACGGCTAGAAAACGAGTAACAGGAGATCCGCTTAAAATTCGTCCAAAAAGTAAATGCGGAATCTATATGGATTTAAAAATCAACGCGGACGTTGGCTTATGTGGATCCAGATTGTAATATCTGCTACAGCTGTAGTTTCACATCCACGAACCAGACAGGGCATTCCTCTTCGTATACATCATTTACTGATAATATTTTTCCTTCTACAATCGCTCGAAACAAAAATTAAATCAGGATACAATTATTTGTATATTTACTGAGAGCAAAATCGCAGGTATCCTTTACTAAATAGTCCGCCCTCATGAGGTAAGTTAGACGCAGCTTCCAGTCGATTATTACGTGTCGTTGTGTACGAACGCGGTTCAGAATCGAATCTGTAACAATTATAAAATTTACTAATATGAGTAGTGAATAAACTTTGTGAGCTATAAAATGGTACAGAGTGGTATAAATTCGTCACTTGATTAATGCAGTTATAACTGTTGAGAGAAATAGAAAATACTATAATATTTCGAAATAAATAATCGATCACAATGTACTGAACTTGTAAGTACTATGGGTATAAACTACAGACTGTGGTGTGCCCTGTAATGCTCACATTTCAAGACGATATGAAAAACTTCTTTTACTTGCCTGCTGCTTCATTTCCTTCTAAGCCGCTTCTACCAGGCGTTATTTCAGCTCCTCGCAACAGTGATATATACTTGGGCTCGTCAGAATTCTGTTAAGAATACAATTTTGGTCGTTATAGAATGTCATAATACGTTACTGTGAACGAGTAAGGTGTATTTTCAATTTATTTGTTTTTATTATTTTATACCGCAGCCTCATTTAATAAAAAATAGTCAATTATGTGGTCTCGAACTAAGCACTAAACTTGTAAACTTGCCCTAAATTTTAAGCGCGCAGTGATTCACGAAACTAAAGTAAAATAAGTTCGTTTTATAAATTGGTCTAACCAGTGATCACGCTTGGAATCATCAGTTTGGTAGTGAGAAACACTGAGACACTGGCCACATATGACTGGGCCAGTCGAAATTTTACTATCTGTAGTATATTCACTTGCAATAAATCCTACTGGAAAAAACCTTTGAAAAATGAAAGCGTTAATGTCTATACATTCTCTTCTCTCTTCTTTTCTTTCTATAAATGTAATATGATATAATTATGATACGTACTTTTAAGTTCATTTCCAAATAAGATCCTTTGCTAATAGACCAAGTGTATAAAGCACTATTTTGCAATAGCTCTGATACTGTGGTCACTGGAACTTCACGCTTTGGGAACGTGAGGAACGCAACCAGATTCCCTGAGTAAGTAGTGACCACAACCAGCACCACCAGCCACCACGTACCGACCACTAATCTACCACTATCCGCACGTGGCAAATACATACCACCTAAAATAATATATTGAAAAATGAATTTAGCAAATCTAAAAGCTCGTCGAAAACTTGAAAGTAATTTCAAAATGCAGCGACTAATGTTAATATGTAAATAAGGAAAAATTCGGTATTTCTCGTCTTTTGACAAAAATAGAGTCAAATGTCTTTTTGTGCAAAAAAGAACTCACGACATAACACCTCTCAACGAAGCGTCTTCAGGTAAACGTTAAAACATTGAGTGAAATTTTTCTATTTTATTACACATAACATAACATAACTTCACGCTGTATCCCCAACGGGGTAGTCAGAGAGGACGGAGCGCCAGGGAGTCGCGGTCTTTACACACCTATTTCGCTTCCTCAAATCTCATCATTCTCCTCACACATTTTCGCCTAGGTATGCGAGTGCTTTTGACATTTCCGTCTGCTAACACTCTGGCTATTTGATCTTCATAAGTCAGCCTTGGTCTTCCTTGGCTTCTTTTACCACTCACTTTCGCTCTGTATATTTTCTTCGTCAGTCTTTCATCACTCATTCTTTCCATGTGCCCCAACCATCTAAGCATTCCTTTCTTCATTTTTACAATAACACTGTTGTGCAACCCTGTCATACTGCGTATCTCATCATTGCTTATCCTGTCAGCAAGCGTGACACCGCTCATATTTCTGAGAGACCGCATCTCCACAGCATTTAACATACTTTCACTCGATTTTGGGCATATCCAGGCCTCACTACCGTACAACAAAGTTGGCACCAGCACCGCATTGTGGATGGCGATTTTAGCAGTGTCAGATATATTCACACTACCCACTAATGCGGACAGAGCACCGTTCACTTTATTGCCAGCTGCTACCCGTCTCTCCACATCCAACTCACATCTTCCATCCCTCGAAAACGCACTCCCCAGGTACACAATTTCATTCACCTGTTCTAGACATTTTCCATTTACACAAATCACACATTTCGTTTGTACCGCTTCTCTTTCAAACACCAGAACCTTAGTTTTGTTCACATTCATTTTCAATCCTTTTACTTCACAATCTTCTTTCATGCACGTGACTAGTGTCTGCAACTCTGCTTCTGATGGTGCTATTAGCACAGCATCGTCAGCGTACAATAGGCAGTTTACCACTGTGTCACCACATCCCATACCACTCATATTGCCTTTCAATCTCTGGAGGCAACTGTCCAAATACAGCACGAATAGCCAGGCAGACATCACGCAGCCCTGTCTGACACCAGAACAGACTTCAAACCAGGGCGACATGTCACCGTCTATCCTTACACAGGCTCTGTGGTCTCGATATAATGACCTCACAGCCTGCAGTAAGGAGCCCTCCACGCCATATTCAGGCAGAAGACTCCACAATTTCTTCCGCACTACTCTATCGAATGCTTTTTCTAGATCCACGAAAGCGCAGAAAACTTTCCGACCTAAAGCCAGAAACCTCCCCACGATAACGCGAAGCGAGAAAATCTGATCCATACAACCCCTACCGTTCCTGAATCCACCTTGCGCCTCCCACAAATATCTTTCTGAAACGCCTTTCATACGTTCAGTCAATACTTTAGTATAGACTTTACTCGCTAAGCTGACCAAGCTGATGGCCCTATAGCACGCACAGTCTAGGTAGAAACCTTTCCCTTTATATAGAGGTACTATGACTGCCGTGCGCCAGTCCTCTGGAACCTCCCCCTTCTGCCAACAAAGGTTGCAGAGTGCACAGAAGGCATCCCAGACCCTAGGACCACCATACTTGATCATCTCGGCAGTCACCTCATCAATTCCCGCAGCCTTTCCACATTTCAAACTTCTTATCACTTTCTCAATCTCTTTCATACTAATGGCATCCTCCAGTCCCTGGCCCGAGTGTGGCAATTCATTAGAATCGCTCTCAGTATCAGAGACGGAGTCGCCACTCTCATACAGTTCTCCATAGTATTCACTCCATCGCTGCAGAACATTCATTAATCAAAGTATACAAATAATTTTATAATCTGTTTTCTTAATAACTAGATATTCATGTAACTATGATTAATAATGTGTTGATATTTTTAATTTCTAACGTAATATTGTAAAATTATTAATGTAATTGATAAAATGAATAATTATTATTATTGACATCGAAATAAGAAGTCCTACAAACTCACCTTGTTGCAACAAAGCTCCGTAAATATACCACAAACAATTGTGTATAGTGGATAATCCGCCTTGTCTGGTTACACCCATTGCCTCGTAAAAAGGGCTCAAACGATGTACCACAAACAGCATGGGACCCATTAGGATAACCGCGAACCATAAGCAAAGCCACGTCTGATAAACATATTATATTTGTATGAAAACTCACAAAACTATGCCAAAAATGGTATCAGAGGTAATAGAAGTTATGTAAATCGTTTAATATTTTGTTCGAATGAGTTGCTGCAATTATAAATAACCGGCGATATTTTCTTCAAATAACATCCAGCATTACAACACACGCTGTTAATACAAATCAATGTATGCATCAGAATATTTATCGCGTTACTTTGATCAGTCGTATGCTATCGCCTGACGCCCTAAAATCTTAGTATCTACTGCACAATTAAAATAACAATAATAATTAAACTTAGTAAATTAAAATATGGAGCAGTGATGAACTCACATCAGTGGTAAATGGAAGCAAAAACAGCAAAGCCCTGCTAAGCTCTTGTGGTCGGGCAACCATGAAAGCATATGATTGTGTACTTACGGGAATCGTGTAATTTATACCTGCATAAAAATTAATTATAGTTAAATAAGTTACTATGTTAGTATTAGACAATTCAAATTCGATTCAATATTTACTGTACTACTTAAATAATACTCAAACTCCACTCAACACTCAACTCAAATAACACTACTATACAAATTAAAAAGTTTTTAAATGAAGCACGGATGATCTCGTTACATGTGAGAGATATTAAGCCTCCAATGACAATTAAAATCTCACAACCTAGGTAAAAATCACCTGAATAAGCGTCAGGTAAGATGGTGAAAGAAGCAGCTGCTAGAGCAGCCTGTCTTTTCGCAACTGCTGCTAATGTTAACATAGCGCTTTGACTATACATCATCTGGAATATAAAAAGAAGGTAAAAAACTGATCAAACACAAGTCGTACTTGTGCGACTAGCCGAACTGTTTGGTGTTTGTTGTTAGTTGTTAGGTACTCTGTTTACCAACCACTGATCGCAAAACAAAGTTTGTCTTAAAGCTTGGCTTTAATGAAAAAAATTAACATAGATGGGCACTAAGATGATACGTGTCCTGTTTACCAATTTTGGAACAGAACTCTAAAAAACTCATTGAGGATAGCTGATAGCTACCGCGAGCTGATAGTTATCTCCTCCCATGTGATTATCTTTGCCCTAAGTTTTATGCTACTCTCGGTTCTCTTTCACTGTAGTAATTTTTTTTATATAGAAATAAGAACAAAAAAATGTATTAATAATTCAATAAATACCAATTTTTACTGCTGTATCTTCCAAACTTTTTATGAGCACTAATTTAGGGTGTTAGAAACAGTTATTGCTATGACGATATCAACAATCGTTTCGGACTCTTTATTTTAAACGTCATTCAAATTATTCGTTAAAAATCATACACGATATTTTTCGCTTTGTTTTGCAAGTTATGAAATTATAGCAGAAGCTGTCCAATAACAATCCTAAACAAGTCCTTAATCTTAATATGTTACGTTATGTTATGTATGTCTTAATATGTTACATGAAAATGATACTTACGTCATTCGACAATTCACTAGACACGTTTTGTTTTACATTTGACGGAAATAACAGCTTTATCCTAAAATTGAATATTGTGTATATTACAATGATTAACAGAAATGGTATTCATTATTGAAAATATTTTTATACAAATTGTAGATTTGTAGATACCAATGAATAACAATAAGTAATCAACAATTTTACAACTAGAAAGAAGACCGTAGATAACACCATTTCGACAAGCAAAAATTTATAAAATAACCAAAATCCTCGAAACGTTTAAAACCTAAAACACAAAATATTCAGTGGTTAAGTCTTCATAAGCCTTGTTTAATGTTTATTAAACTTACGTAAAATTCTTGTTTATAGCAAGTTGTTTGACAATATCGAATATCAAACCACTGTAACTAATGACTGATCCTGTTTCATTAACCTGAAGGATTGTCCATGGAGGATTCTGAAAAGAATAGTATATCTATTGTAATATTCGTGTCATACAAAATTATACGCTATAAAAAAAATTGTTTCGTTTATATTCCACCTTTTTTCCACTAAAAAACCAAATACCCAAGACACACGAATTCCTGAAATCTAAAATTTCATATTATATCATGAAGCTGAATTGAAAGCCTAGACTGAACTTATTGAAGAGGATTCCTCTTCAATACAACTTTAAATAAATAGTAAAAGTAATTGGAAATTTATACTTCGGCTTCGGATTTTAGATCAAAAAATGCAAACAAACTTCAGTTTCAAATCAATTTAAAATTCAGTTTAAATTAATGTACTTACGTGATACGTTATTATAGGCAACTCTTTTCCTCTAAACCCGTGTTCTACATGGGGAAATAGGACATCTGTAAATCTCACACCATCTACAGGACGCCAATAGCCAACCTGAGAAAGAGTTGAATATTTTAAACAACTGTTTTAGTCTCGCACTGCTCTTGCAAATAAAAAATGAAGGAGACGAGTACAACTAATAATTAACTTGTGTCATTCGTTGGTTTCGAAGGAGAGCTATCACATAACGCAAACATCCTTATATCTGATGAAATATTCGTAAGCGGATCGATATAATAATATAATAGATGTTAACCTGTAAGTGCAATGAATCAACCGATGTTACATCGGATGTTTCATCAGTTGTTCTATCATCGAATGTCGTTAGTTTGTGAATAGAACCTGAATCCTGCACTAGCAATGATAAAAATAAAAATAAATAAATAAATGTAATATGCACATTGTACATATGTATAATTGTCAACAATTTCAGATTCACGCTTTTCCTTCTAAGAAATCGACATGGGTGGAAATGCAGAATATTATATCTTATAGATATAACGACAAAATTCATTTTTAAAAACCGACATTCGAAAATACCAACTGCCAAGATCACAAAAAATAAATGACTGTTATGTAGCAACACCCTGCAATGAGTGTCATCTATTAATTATTATGTTAGTAACTTGTACGATTGTATGAATATTGACAATATCTAACATAGGTATCGGATGAAAATTCACTTCTAGAATTTAAAGTTAACTTTCGAAGTCAAAAGAACTTCAATGCAGAAATTAGACTCAGAAACTGGCAAAATCATTTATAAAAACCTACTTGCAATAACTGGATATCTTCAATGACATCGGTGGTTTCATTCTTGTCGTTTCCGTTAGATATTGTTTCACTCCCTATAAAAGTTCTGTACGTAACACCCCAAGTGTCAGCTGCTAAAGCTCGCCACCTACTGCAGTTGCCACAACGATTGTTTACTTCCAAGTGTTGCTAAAAGAAATATCAAATGAAACATAATTATAATTGAGTTTCCATTTTGTTTTGATCAAACTCTTAGGTGTTGTATCAAAACCATGATAGCCTTGCGATATATTGAGACAAACCCGCATATGTTTTAACAGCATATCTCTTCTCTGAATCTTCGTTGGCCTAATGGCCTCCCATTCTTCGTCAGAAACTTGTGCAGCTACGTCAAATTCTTCTTGAACGGCAGCATCAAGAGCTGATATGAAAGCATTCATCATTTCTTGACTAAAACACATTAACCCGTTCTAAAAAAAGAAAATACTTATTTCCATTAAGTGAATGGAACATATTACGCATCTTGAATACTAAAAGAATTTTTGCTTTTTAATGATTGAAGATTCCAGTTTCCAAAAAATTATTGTTTTAATCTTGTATTCTGACAAAGAATATTCCTACTGTTTTGTACTAGGAATACATGGATTGTAATAACAATTAAAACTAGAGATATATACATATACGAGGGCTGCTATTTATGTATTCGGAACTGGCCAGTTACAGAACAATATTAAAAAAGTAATTATAACATTTAAAATAGAACTTTGGCTGAAGAATACAATTTGTTTCATGTAGGTGTCATTTGTTTATCCTTTGTGGCGTCATTTTGAAAATTGCGAGTCTTTACGAGTATCACCATGGATTTAAGTCGTGAAAATTTTCGTGCTATGATTTATTACTATTTTCGGCGAGGGCTAACTCAAAAACAGTGCATCGATTAACTCACTTCGACTTTTGGGGACAAAATACCATCGAAAACTACTGTGTATCACTGGTTAGTAAGTTTAATCGTGGGCGGTCTGTGCTCACGGACGAAGTTAAAGAAGGTCGCCCTAAATCGGTTGTTGTACCTCAAAATATTGATGCTGTGCGGGAACTAATAATGCAAGATCGTCATGTTACATATCGCGAGATAGAGGCGTCTCTGGGCATAAGTATGACGAGTATATATAAAATATTACACGAACATTTAGCTGTAAAAAAAATGTGTTCACGTTGGATTCCGCACAACTTGAGAATTGACCAAAAACGGGTTCGTGTCGATTGATGTGAAAAAATGTAACAAAAGTACAATCAAGGTGCGTCAAAAGCTGTCTATAATATCTACACAGGTGATGAATCTTGGATAGCATACGCATGATCCTGAAACTAAACAACAATCAACGGTTCGGGTGTTCCAAGATGAGCCGAACTCAACAAAAGTCATTCGTTCAAAATGCACTTTGAAGCAATTGGTCGCTTGTTTTTTTGGTATAAATGGACATGTAGCTACAGTGCCATTAGAGGATCGTAAAACGGTTAATTCTGAATGGTACACGACCATTTGTTTGCCAGAAGTCTTTGAAAAAATAAGAAAGAACAACCGAAAACGCAGAATCCTTCTTCATCATGACAATGCTAGCTGGCACACATCGGCCGAAACAACTCGGTATTTGGAAGATCAAAAGATCGAATTAACGGGTCATCCGCCGTACAGCCCCGACTTGGCCCCCAACGACTTCTATTTATTCCCAACCGTGAAGATTAAATTACATGGTCAACGTTTTTCGAGCCGTGAAGAGGCTGTTGATGCGTTCAAAATGCACGTTTTGGAGATACCTCAATCCGAATGGAAAAAGTGCTACGAAAATTGGTTCCAACGCATGCAAAAGTGCATCGATCATCATAGTGAATATTTTGAAAAGCAATAAAACTATAATAAATGCTATATGTTTGTTTCATTTTGCTATCCCGGATACATAAATAGCAGCCCTCATAATAGGTACGTTGTGGATCATATTTCTAAACCATTAAATATAATTATCTAAATCTGCCAAAATGGCCAAACGCAACACGATGTTGGTGTCAACTTTATTATACGTTAGCATAGACATAGAGCATGAATATGCCCTAGACCGAGTGAAAGTATAATGAATACAGAAGCATCGCAACATCTCAGAAAAACGTGGTATCATCCTCGTGGACAATATAAGCAATGAAGAAATACGCATTAAGGCAGGATTGGATGACATCGTTAATGTAAAAATGCATAAAGAAATGCTCAGATAATTCGGGCATCTAGGAAGAACAAGTGATGAACGATTGACGAAGAAAATCTACAGAGTGAAGTGAGTAGTAGCGGAAACCAAGGAAGTCCAAGGCTGGTTTAAGAAAAAGCCAGTGTTAGAGTGAGGAGAATGATGAGATTTGACGAGGGGAAATAAGTACGTAAGCACCGCGACGCTTAGCACTCTATGCTCTCTGGCTACCCCGTTAGGCATACAGTATGTATGTATATAACTTAACAAAGATAATTTTCATCCTATCTATAACTTTGCATAGAACTAGTCTTCTTTCCTATTTAATTCGGTATCTATCTTTAATTTAATCCCGTATTCTTCGATATTTATTGAATCTGTTTACATTATTATTTATTTTATTCGAAACTACATACACATAACACTTACCTTACTTTACCTTTAGTAGAATAACAAAAATTGTATTTAAAATATCCTTATATTTAAAATCGTTACACTATACTTATGCATTATGGACTTGTCGAATATTTATTATGAAACGTCTATTTGTTTTTATGCAACCAAAAGAAACTCCAACCTTGCATTCCAGATCGTCATCCGTAATGTTAAAAATGTACGCAATATTTTCCCCTTCGTACAAAGAGTTTATAGAACTGGACAAATTCCCGCTGCGTGAGTTCGTATCTGACACCACGTAAAGCCACTGTGCTTGTGTATGTGACATCAACAACTCTCGAGCTATTTCCGCCATTGTCGACAACATGTCTGATGTTACCATTGCTAAAAAGTTTTCCCCTGGAAAACAACATAAGTTTACATTCTGCTCGTCTTAACGATATTAAAACATTACATCAACCTGAAAGAGATAAATTTTCATTTCCAATTGCCTAAGAATGTACAATACAATATTCTATTCCGTTCGTCTGAGTAGATATTATTTGTGTTTAATAAACGAACAGCAACAGATAATTCTCTTAATACGTTCAGTGCTTCTACGAATTGAACAAAAATTACACACAATACGGTAAAAATTGCTAGATCTCAAATCCTCAGCTGTTTATGAGAAACATTCTTAGAAGTGTTAGCAACACCGACGAATAAACATAAAGGGGAACACTGGTGCCCTCTAGCAGAGCGCGACGGTGTTCGTGACGTCATAGAAAAGAACGACTGACAGCTTGTTCCCGACTAACGCTCGAGATTATGTAAGTCAAAACTCGAGCACTCCACGTCTCTCTATTGCTTTTTACCTTCACGACTGCAGCACGAAGTGTTTTAATACAAATTAATTAATTATTAATTGATAGTTTGGAGTGTTCCATTGCTATAAGTTATCGTAGCTTACAGAAGAAACACTAAACATACCATAAATAATTAAGGAAATCTTCTAACATTGATTCGTTACAGGTTACAGCTATCTCTACTTACAAAAGAAAGCAAATATTTACCTATCACCTTGTTCCTTCTCAATCAAATGTAAATATATATTAAGTAAGTTTATATAAAATATAAACTTTTAGACTTTCGCGTTGCATTATAAAATATCTAAAATCGGAAATTTGAAACGTCAAGCCAGAATAAAAGGCCATCGCGTTAAATTTCCCGTTTTAGTTATCGCAATAAATCGCGTGGTTGTTCGTATTTCGTAGCTGCGTTTGGTGAAAATCGATTGATATTGTTTTTTGTATTTAGTGCTTTTAAATTTCTGATCAAGTTTCATCTAATTCACGTACCTATATGTTTAACGGGCAGTCTAGACAACACCCTGTGCATTTCCTTCCTTTTCAGGTACTCATTTACTTCATGTCTCATCTTGAACACTGTGACAGACACGGATTGAGCACTGTCTTTGTCGATCTGCGAAGTTAGTGATTGCACTACTCTGGAGACCATGTCACGATCTGTTAAATTTCCAACAATATCGTCTGGTTTTCAATTTGAATTTTAGAAAACTACTTTCTCTTCAATTCAATGGCAACTATCGTCAATTTACTTTATGTAAATAACTATGCAAAACAAATCAGTCGTTGAACTCACTAAGTGTTTCGTCGTGCAATATCACAACTGACTTCCAATTAAATGCTTTCGCGGTACGTAAATCGAGTATCAGTTGCGACAACTCTTGACCGGGATTTGTGAAAGTGACTGTGATGGCTGAATGTGAAGGTAAGCGAGGGCAGTCCACTTCCGTCAACGCGAACAGAAGGAGTTCCTCCTCCTCCGTACGAGAGAATAGAGACCATGTATCCTCGCATGACGCAATGCTGAAGACTGCTACAAAACCTATAATATAGTGTAAAAATTTATTGAAAATGAATGACAAGTAAATACCCTAATGCTTCAATAATTCATAATATCTGTTATAACCAATATATCCCGCTCGTTGTAATGTATGTAACTTTTGGCTAAGTTGCTTATTTAGATTACAGACCCTTTGTGATTGAAATGCTATTTTGGATGGTTTTATTTCCTATCTACATACTCGTATAAGCTAATAAAAAATTAAACGTCGCTCTATCCAAACTCTGCTGCTATATGCACCTCTCTTGAGACTGATTGTTGTCCAAGAGTAGTAATGTACAATGACTCCCCCATGTTTCAATTCGACCCTCGCCAGCTCCTTGATGTAGTCTTTCAACTCGTCCAGCATGGATTGATGCCGTTCGCCGAGAAACTGACGATCGAGGACCACCGCTGTAAATTCCACACTATTTAAATGAGATCAAACAATCAGTTCTTTTATTCTAAGAAAATTAAATAATAATAGTTATTTGAAGTAGATAATTATGCAATACGTCATCTGATATCTGGTAGGTAGATATTCCTGCGTAATCTCTGGTGTTCAAATCATGAGTTCTACACGATCATTAAATTGGTCTCGTAACCAGATATAATATTATGTCTTATCCATAACTATAAGAATTGCCTGGCTTCTTTCTAGCGGGTTAGTAGTTGTTTTACCTTTCGCAGAAATCGTAATAAATGTACCTAACTAGGTATGTACTTAATTATAATATATACTTACATATAATAATATTAGTCATGTTATAGATGTCAATAAAATCGCTGGTCTAATTAGTCTAATAGCATGATAACAGACTTCCTTTCGCTTCGCTTCTCATTTATGAAAGAAAATCTGAAATTGGTTCAGTAGTTCCAGAGATTACCCCCAATATACAAACTAAAACACAGTTTTACCTCTTTATAATATTACTAAACATAGATTGATCAAATGTTTAAAAAATTTTGTAACTTTTAACAGCCTTATTTTGGCATTCGTTTTTAACGCAAAAAATAAATATTTTTTAGATTATATAATCGCAGATGCGGTTTGTTTACGACAAAAGATTTGCTATTACAATGAAATTTACCTATAGACGCATTCGCCGTGATGAGAGATGGAAAATCTTCCCCTGACACAAACACAAACAGAAATAGGAAACACGATAAACATAATTGCATTTTGCGACAGCACGTGCACACACCGATCTTCGTACTTCGGATATGAAGTTCCGCTCATCATTCGGTAAATTAATTTACTGTCTCGAAACCAAAAATGCTTTTATAATTTAGCGTCTAATTACTGTTTCTAAAAGAACACAGGTGTATCATGTTAACAATTGATGTTCCTGTTCGAGATCCGATTGTTGAATGTCAGCCGAAGTTTCAACGAAAGTGATTCAATAATACGATAGTACTTACAGGATGATACAACATATTATACATCACATGCTTCCATGCTGATTTGGAAGAGAAAGAAAAACAGTTCCTGTTAGGTTTAGAATGTTGGTGAGAATGTCTTTCTGTGCCAACATTAGCTTAAGTAGGTTAAGACGTCACTAACATTCCTAATTACCTACTTTTCCTCTCGTTTTATCCCTTTTCACGGGCTACCTGGGGTAGTTGGGAAAGATGTGTCAGTAACAGACGATAACACGTCAGTTATCGTTCGATCATCGCTCGGTCATTCATATCGATACCATACGGCACATCATCTCACGGAAAATCACTATCAAAATCAAAAAGAAATCAACTCATCGCAAATCATCCTATCATCTTTTCAACATATAACACGGAACATCAGCACCACTGATTTATAATCAGCACATCAACGCTTGTGGAGGACGGCAGTTGAGAACATTACGACGTATAACATCTATAACACCCAGCACGCGAGGGCAACGGCGAACCAGGTTAGCCCTTTCATTTCCTATCTGTCGCCCATCCATAATTTGGTCCTTCTACGCCAAATCTTCATTTTTCCATCTTCCATTGTCATTCATTGCATATTTCCATATTTTTTCCAAAATCACCGTTAAATTTTACTAACATTTTACGTAGGGGGTACTCATCAACTACTTAGTAAGTTTTACGTAGGTAGCAGAAATAATCGTGTCCATAGTCATCCGTTAGCTGTCACATGTTATTTATCAGTCACCAAATTATGGATGGGTGCAACATTTTTAGTTTTTTGACTCTTTTAACGAGCTTATGTAGTTTACATAGGGAGCTTGCAGTAAACACGGAACCACATTAATCCACCGGCAACTCCAAATGTCAGCCGTCTGTGAAAGACCATGCTTGAATCAGCAACCGTTGTTGAATCGAATCGTGGACGAGCATATGTTTGGCTTCGAAGCATTGACTACCTAGTGTTTTTCCTGGAGTTCGAGGCAGTATAGCTCTCCGCCTCTGTGGCTAATCTGTAGTGATCCGCACGTTCTTAAGGTGCTGCAAGTAAACTAACACTAATAGTTGAACTCGATGACTGTTGCTGCAGTAAATCATCAGCATTTCTGGAGCCTATGACATTTTGAATATCTTTCAGCGTAATTGATGGCTCAACAATGACGACAGGTTGCGGATCGGCGATGTGGTGCTTGTCATTGAGTTGAACTTGCATTGCCATGAAGGCCTTATACAAAACTGTTTCCCGGAAGCAGCGGTACTGTTCAGGTAGTCGAACTGAGAAATGAAAACTATTAACAGGAACACACGGATCCGGAAACTAGAATTGGAACTACAACTTTAATCCTATCCGTTGGGCTTTCAAGAGAAAATCATCTTCCGTTAACATAATATTTTTTAACATTATCTTTAGTTTTGCATGTTTAGGTATTAGGTAATGTCTGCATAAGTAAGGTTAAGGAACATCATCGTTTTTCTTTTTAATTTTGTTTTTTTTTTGTTTGGAGATTTATTCTAACCTATTTGTAAAGAGCACAGATGCTCTTCGGGGGGTGTATGTTAGGTTTAGAATGTTGGTGAGAATGTCTTTCTATGCCAACATTAGCTTAAGTAGGTTAAGATGTCACTAACATTCTCAATTACCTACCTTTCCTCTCGTTTTATCCCTTTTCACGGGCTACCTGGGGGTAGTTGGGAAAGATGTGTCAGTAACAGACGAGAACACGTCAGTTATCGTTCGATCATCGGTCGGCATTCTTATCGAGACCATACGAGACATCATCTCGCGGAAAATCACCTACAAAGGGAAATCAACTCATCGCAAATCATTCTATGACTTACTGAAGTCGGTGCCAAGCCTACCAAACTAATAGACTTTCTGTTGTTGCACATTGATTTGGCACCGACTTCAATAACTGTCAAATTTAATTATATAGGTATGTGTATCGTATTTAAGAAGTTATTTTAATTGTACTAGAGTTTCGATTAGTAAAGGATAGTTAATTTGTACTTTTTAGTTTTTTTTTGAAGGCGGTTTAAATTTTTTTATATACATTTTTTATGTTTTCCTTTTGAGTGATCTTGACCTAAATAAATATCTAAGGCAGGTCTGCAATTAACTTCTTTCTAATTCCGCAACGATATACAAGAGAATCATCAATATAAACAAAGGTTAGGACGAGATCAAATTATCTGGTGTATCTTCGAAGTTCAAGCTCCAATACCGATGAAATTCAAATTGGACCACCTCTGAAGTATTATAAAATATATAAAAAAAGAATTTTCGAAATCGGTTCATAAATGACGAAGTTATGAGGTAACAAACATACAAAAAAAAACAACATACAGTCGAATTGAGAACCTCCTCCTTTCTTTGAAGTCGGTTAAAAATATTCTACCATACTTATCGCATATTTTATGGGTAAGTAATGTAATGTAATTAACTTAATTAATGATTAAATATCAAAAGCAATAAGTTAGTAACGTACTAATGTTTTTAAAGTTTTACGACTTGTAGGTACACATCTTTACATTACTAACTAACCTCGTGTTGAAACGTCGGAATAAAAAAAAGGTAGTAGTATAAAGTATCAACATGACATAGATCCGGTTAATTAGGAGTGTAAGACTAGTAGTTTGATAGTCTTTTTTGCGTAACAAAATAGTTACACCCCGTACAACGGATTACAGAAGAAAGTTACTAAAGGTCAGAAGTTTTAAAAATGCATGATGTTACAGCGCCGCCGCCGTACGCTATGGCTTGCCATGCCGCCGTGCCCTTTGTGGCAAGACACCTTTAGACCCTGATTTCATTGGAAACTCGATACGTCATCATTTATTATTTTTTTGTTTCACTGATATTTGGTAATTAATAATTCACGTAACACAAACCTAATTTGTATAGATATTCTGTAGAATTTATTGTATTGCTATCGCAGTAGATACTTTGCCTACTACACAAATAGGTACGTCGTTATTTTTGAAAAATCTATGGTTTATGTAAAATATTTACCAATCCTACTAATATCCTATCCTACTTCCTACTTATGTTATAAATGTGAAAGTTTGTGAGGATGGATGTGTGGATGTTTGTTACTCTTTCACGCAAAAACTACTGAACGTATTTTGATGAAACTCTACAGTAATATAGCTTATATATCAGAATAATACATAGGCTATAATTTATACTCGAACGAAATCGCGGCACAAAGCTAGTACCTACTTAATAACTTATTAAATACCTAAGTAGGTATTATGTGACAAGAATTGTTTCATACATTAAGGTTAAACGAATTTCAATGGCATAATTAAAAAATTAAACCGCCTTCAAAAATAGAAAAGTAATTAGTTTCAATTACAATTGAAATTAAAAAAAAGTAATTTTAAAAATTAAACCGCCATCAAAAAAAAACACTGAAAAGTAGAAAATAACCACCATTTACTAATCAAAACTCAAATACAATTAAAATTACTCTTTAAATACGATACACATATCTATATAATTAAATTTGACAGTTACTGTTGTCGGTGCCAAGCCTACCAAACTTATAAGACTTTCTGTTGTTGCACATTGATTTGGCACCGACTTCAATAACTGTCAAATTTAATTATATAGATATGTGTATCGTATTTAAAGAGTAATTCTAATTGTACTTGAGTTTTGATTAGTAAAGGTGGTTATTTTCTACTTTTCAGTGCTTTTTTGGAAGGCGGTTTAATTTTTTAAATTACTTTTTTATTTCTTATTTTTTTAAATTTCAGTTGTAATTAAAACTAATTACTTCATCTTTTTTTTATTATGTTGCCATCTAACGATTACACGATTACTTTTTAAATTGCTAAGTCACTTTTTGAAATTTTTATCGAGATTGTTTAGCTAGAGCCTAACCGCATGCAAACATTGAAAAAAGAACACATCCATAATGACGTTTTAGAATTTCACGTTTTCCTAGTGACTGATACATACTTAACTCTCTATCTCAAAAACTACTGAATCGATTTTTTGAAACTTGCAGTTTTTCCTAAGTTGGACTATACGTAGTCCAACTAAAAAAGAATTTTTGCAATCCGACTTATAGTTTTTGAGATATGTGTGGACAAACATAGAAACATACATACAAATATACATACATACATGTATTAAATTTGGCACACATGTTTAGAAGCGGGTATAGACTAACATATACAAAAACTGCAATACTGACAAATTACATACATACGGGTTGAATTGATAACCTCCTTTTTTTTGAAGTCGGTAAAAACATGAAATGCCCCAATATTAAAGAACACGGCAATCGAAATTTCAATAGCTAATTAAATTATTTGACCTGTAACATTAAATCATCACTAACAGCGTACAGCTGAAATGAAAAATCGCAGTACTTCATAGCAGTATTTAACATTTTATAATCGATCTTGTTGTAGAAATTAGCACAAGGACGGGTCGATATTTAAACGTATTAGTAATGTAATGCCAAAGGTAAAGGATATATACATAGGTACATAAAGTACATACCTATTTCTTCATACATTACCCACGTAAGAGTTGTATAATAAAAGCAACTAATTTTCTCAGAAATGTTCAGTAAGAGAATCCTTTTTTTTATTTGAACCGTAAATAAATATAGATGTCCATAGTTTCTATTGAATGGTTTATTATATATTCCCCATCAACATCTGCCTACTGTTACACCGATCTAGACATAATACCTACTGCATACTATATTTAGAAAAACTTTAATATTTATTATAATACTCATAGGAGAAATAGAAATAGATTAAATCTTACAAGAAAAATATCAAAACAAAGTCGACCATGTAAAGATTGCGGCATCTTCGTATAATAATATAACCAATCTGTGGTGAAATATCCGTGAAGTTAATATACCTAACGGATTACCTAAATGCTATGTTTATGGCAATATCTAAATTAATAAAACCTCTAAATGTCTTTTTATTAAATACAATCCGGGCGACCGAGCTTTGCTCAGTGTCAGTGCTTTATGTTTGATTGTAGATATATCGAGTAAAAAAACAAAAGGAAAAGTTTGACCGCATCACAGGATTCGAACTCGCGCGCTTCAACGTGATAAACGTAGATCCAAGCTTTAGACACTGCGCTATTAAGAAGGTAAACTCTGTTACGAAATTAAATGAGTTCAGAAGTTTTTAGTGTGTGAAAACACGGAGGAAAAGATTTTTTCCAGAATGGAGACCTAGTTAAATCGATTTTTCGCCCCCTGTATTGTCATCGAAATCATCAGAGCCCACCATGACTCATGACTAAGGAAACTAAAGGACATGGCATGTTGATCTGTAGCAACATTTAATTATACTTGTTCTAACGCATAACATTTAAACGTAGCGTTGTCTCTTTTTGATTTACGGCTTCTTGTGTGTGTAAGAGAAAACAACAATGCTTTACTCAAAGAGTAATTTTTTTATGTGACATCATTGTAATGTCAAAACGTGCCGGTCCGCCGTTCCTTGCGACACGCTGACAAGACGAAGTGTCAAAACATATCAATGAATTTAATATTTTTTAATGTCTAAAAACGCGAGAAATTAACGCGATTACCTTTTATTTTCGCTTGACATTTGCATCGGCCGTGGTCTCAAGTAAACTGTCGCAGTAAGCTTCACTCCGTGTCCGAGGCAAATTTTATTTCATCTACCCCCGATATTTGTATAGAATTATTAGGGTTCCTACACACAACACTCACGGTGTCCAAACACTTAACCAGATATGAAAAACGAGGTTTTGTCATTTGAATCACAGGATTCCACGCTGTTGACAAATTGTATCCGTTTTCCCGATTGAAGTTTTTGTATCTCTTGATTTCAATTGCTTCACGTACGACTCTTGGATAAAAGTGGCGATCGGTGGAGAGGACTTGTGGGCGATGAAATTCTATCCAATGATTCGTATCCGATTGGAGATGTTCCGCTATCGCTGATTTGGTTGTTTGCCGGTTTTTCACCGCTGTAATATGTTCTTTAATCCTGTAAGCAATAGTCCGCTTCGTTTGGTCAATGTATGAGCTACCGCAACAGCAATCTATTTTATAGACCCCTGCTGTCTGAAACGGCAAAACATCCTTCGGTGTGCCCACTATTTTGTTTACCTTAGTTCCCGGTGTGTACACGGTATGGATGGAATACTTTTTTAATATTAATCCTATTTTGTCTGTCACTCCTTTCACATAAGGCATGTTAAGGCAGGTTGTCTGCTCACGTTCGGATGTCTGTACCTCTTTTTAGACCGCCTCATTCGTCGGTTAATCTGATATCCATTCTTTATCAGTACCTCCTGAACATAATCGAGCTCTTGTTCCAGATGTTCAGGGTCACACAGATCGTACCATCTGTTCTTCAGTGAAGTTATAAGAGATTGCAGATGACTAGGATGGTGGTGCGGCGTGGCGTGCAGGTATCTGTCTGTGTGTGTAGGCTTCCTATAAACACAGTACGATAATGCACCTTCTTGTCTCGCGGTTATTTTTACGTCTAAAAATGACAGTGATCTACGATTCTCCATTTCATACGTAAACTTTATACTTGGGTGAATAGAGTTTAGGTGTTTCATGTACTGGTTTATTTTGCTACTTCCTGCGTGCTTCCCTTAATAATGCAGGCCAGTAAGGCCTTCCTCATTGTGAATGTAGAGTTACAAAGTGTGAAAATCGATTAACCATGCTTAGATGCCCTTCAGGAGTGTGGTGGAGTGCCCATACCTTTTCTTTAAAATTATTTTACGATGCGATAATTAGGAGCGTTCTTGACTACGGTACTTTTTTTAGAGCCTGCTAGTGTAGCCGGTTTTAGAAAATTCGTATTCAAACAAAAGCCCTCCGTTTAATTTGTGGTGCTATGAAGTCATCCCCAATAAACGCCTTCCAAGTAGAATGTACTAGTTTTAAAGCTCCTACATGTAATGCTCCCACTCTGGCGATCTTTTCGTGTAATTATGAACCCTTAATTTTGCATCATATCATTAAGCTGGATTTAGGTATTAAGAAAAGCGATCCTAGTGCCACATCACAATTTAATTCTATTATAGATAAAGACTTTAAAAATTGGCATCACATTTATAGCGATTCTTCTTAGTATTATTCTCCTTCTGGATACTGTGTTGGGGTAGGTGTTTATCATGTTCAGTTTAATATTGTTAAAAAAATAAAACTTCCTCCTGAATCATCCATTTCACTCACGAATGTTTCGGTTTATTTAAGGTTGTCGAGTAAATGAAACTAAGGAATGTAGTTATTTTTACAGATTCAATTAATACTCTTCAAGCATTAACGAAGTTCCCCTTTAAATCTAATTGTTGTTACCTTCTAGTAATTAAAATTAGAAAATTGCTTTATGAATGTACTCAAAAACAATATTCTGTAGTTTTTGTATGGATTCCCAGCCACAGTGATATATCTGGTAATGAAAAGGCAGATTTGTTAGCAAAGGAAGCGGTGGAGTGTGGCGACCTGTACTCCTTTGTTAATTATTGTCACGACTTGTATATCTTGCCTAAGGCTTTTCTTCAGACTTCCTGGGAAGAGACTTGGAAAACAAGTAGTCAAAGGGGAAATATTATTCAAAAATTCAACCTTGCATTCCAACCAAGCCGTGGTTTTAAAAATTAAGTACATGTATTTACTTTTGCACATTTGTGCAACTTCGGTGTTAATTCACATGCGTTTGAGAAATATTTGTATTCCAACACATCTTTATAAATTAAAAATTATAGCCAGTGACATGTGTAGTTGTGGTATGGAGGTAGGGGATTTAAACCATATTTTATTGTCGTGTCTATTTTATGACCATTCCTTCATTTATAATAATGTCATCTCTCTCCACGTTCCTTCCTACATGTGTTGTATGTTTACTTAGTGTTGAGTTAGGGCAATGTAATTACATTTTTTAGGTTGGTAGTGGTTGTCTCTAATATTTGTAACAATGTAGGTGGTATTAAAAATCTGTCAGTGTTAGTGTACGAGGTTAGAAGAAATAAATATACATCTTGTTTACAACATCTGCATATTTTATTTAAATCACAACACTTAGTTATAATAATAGTGATGTATAATAGAACTTTAAGTTCATACGTAATACATCCCTAACGGGGTAGTCAAAGAGGACGGAGCGCCAAGCGTCGCGGTTCTTACATACTTCTTTCGCTTCCTCAAATCTCATCATTCTCCTCACACATTTTCGCCTAGGTATGCGAGAGCTTTTGACATTTCCATCCGGTAACACTCTGGCTATTTGATCTTCATAAGTCAGTCTTGGTCTTCAAATAATAAGTAACAATATTAAAATTTAATAATGTATGTATTGTTATGTAATTAAATAGGTATTATTTTTTATAACTTATTAGTCCATATAATTTATACCTTTTTATGTTTTGTCCTTTCCTGCTTGACTGATATTTTTTCCAAATTCCAAATTTCCTTTTAAACCACAGACTTTTAAATGGAAGCAGACTATACCTATCGGTTCAAAATGCGTGGCAAATTTAACACTAACAAATATTACTCACACACATACAGAACTCAGGACCGCATTAAGGAGTGGGTATCTATATTGTGTATTATCTTAGAGCGGGACTATTTGGGACACTCCAAATTATATTTTTCATGTGATAAAATAAGGATAAAATAAAGATAATGTGTAGTTTTAAGTTTATGAATATTAACGTATGTATGTACTTTTTATTAATGTAAATAAGGATAAAATTAATTGATATACTATAATTAGAGATTATTACTTTATTATATTCCTTCTTTTTGTGGATTGTTTTTGTCATATGAAGGATGTAATTTGGAGTGCTCCCAATGGCTCCACGATACAATATTATGATTGTTCGTTCGATACATGAGGCCTGACAGCTGTGCGCTGCTGGTCTTGGGCCGCATGTACATTGTGATGACCTTGCTTGCGGTTCGATTTATGTGGGTACATGAAGTTTAATGACATAAACGATATATTTTTAAAAGTCGGGAAAGTTGATAATCAGGCAAGTGAAAGTTTTGAATTTAGACTTTTTGGCGCGAACAAAAGAAGCGTGGTTGGCATTTTATTCACAATTCAGATTTGGTATTTTTTGTGCTTTTGGGAGTTTTAAGTGCAAAAATTATAGTATATTGTACGTTAAAGTTGTGTGCGAGTGAGAGGAGTTCGAGGAATTTCGTTTAACAGTCCTTTGTAACTCCAATAGAGCCTACTTACCATTGCTTTACTGTAAGTGTTAGAGAGTTGGTTATGAGAAAATAGAACAAGTTTTATATCAGACGAGTGTTATCGTTAACTATTTTTCTAAAGAGATAAGCGTCAGTGAATGTGAAATCGGGAGATAGTCGATGTGTGATCGATCACATTGAGAATAAAAACTAAAATAGCTTACACAATAAAACAAAGAATGTTTTCAGTCTATTATTTATTAATCGGATTGTTTTCTTATTACATTATCTAAGAATTCATTATATATGTGCATCAAACACATCATTTCACTGTTTTTCAATTTGTGCCAGAAGTAACTAGCGCAGAATGTCAGATATGCTAAGGATTACCATTGCAAGTAATATAGGTATTATTTGTCATTATTCGCCTCGAGATATCCATATTTGTTTTCACCATTTTTACATGTGATCACACAATTTATGCATAATAAAGTCCATCTTCGATTACCTGAAGCAAGAAAGTTGTATTATTTTATAAATAAATTAATAATAATTTTGTAATTATGAAGTACGGAGTAAGCCAGTGCTGGGGCTTTTTTCTAAACAACACTGGTCCAGGTCCAGCCCAGCATAGCGACTAGAGATTAATTTGGCGATAGCATGTTCATTTTTAATAGGTATGTTAAATTTCATGGTCAAACAACAACAGGGTTTTACGGGTATCTCTTTTACATAATAAATGGGATTCAAAATGTTTTGAGCACAAAACACTGCCAGAATTGGTCTGCCAGTTTGTTCTATGTAGCCTTTCTTATGTATTTCTTTTATGTAGTTCTTTAACCAAAAAATTTGAAGATTTACATCCTTTAGAAACCCGAAATTAACAAGGTATACATCAATATCAAAAGATAGTTGCTTAACCTTAGGTACCTGTCTGTTAATATTTAATATTATTACGAGACTCAGTTTTCTCTGAATTCGGCCCTCTTTAAGGTACAAGTACTAATAATGTCAAAATTGGTTAGGTACTTGGTACAAAAATATAAAAAACCTGTAAAAAACCTTAAACAATATAAGGAAACTTTAATTTTAATAGTTTGCAACATATTTAAGTGTCGGAGCCACGAAATACAAAAATATCAGCTAACTGAATCCAGTAATCAAACAATTTGCAACATCAGATTTACTTACCGATGGAACGTGATTTTCGGGGCTTTTCTGTATGAGGCGTTACGTAGGCGGTGCAACTTTTGGGGATACAACACTTTTGTACCATTTTTTGCACTTTAAATAACCAAAATTATGTTTATACACCAAGAAATATTTAATCATCGAACATGTGACGTACTACACAAGTAAACAGACGCCATACTCCGCTTATTTTGACTTAAGCGGAAGATGGCGGCTGTCACGGTTTCGGAATTGTCTATGTGTGCTATTGTGTTGCAACAAATGAAAGAAAAGGATAAAGATATACAATTTTAAACTACAATGAAAGTGACAGTGTTATTACTTACACGGTATCTATGTGTAAGTGAATTATGTTTGATCTGCTTCCATTTATAAATCTGTGTTTTAAACCTACTGAATTGTTTCCTCGCTTTATTTGTCGTTGGCAATGTATTCACGTACGGTGCCTATAAAAAAAATAAAAAACAAATAAAAATAGGATATTTTGGCGGGAATGGGAGAAGTGAGGTTGTAATTTTATTTAGATTTTCTCTTTTTTACATTTTTAGGAGTTTTAAAGTACAACAGTGAGGAATTTCGTTTAACAGTCCTTTGTAACTCCAATAGAGCCTACTTACCATTGCTTTACTGTAAGTGTTAGAGAGTTAGTTATGAGAAAATAGAACAAGTTTTATATCAGACGAGTGTTATCGTTAACTATTTTTCTAAAGAGATAAGCGTCAGTGAATGTGAAATCGGGAGATAGCCGATGTGTGATCGATCACATTGAGAATAAAAACTAAAATAGCTTACACAATAAAACAAAGAATGTTTTCAGTCTATTATTTATTAATCGGATTGTTTTCTTATTACATTATCTAAGAATTCATTATATATGTGCATCAAACACATCATTTCACTGTTTTTCAATTTGTGCCAGAAGTAACTAGCGCAGAATGTCAGATATGCTAAGGATTACCATTGCAAGTAATATAGGTATTATTTGTCATTATTCGCCTCGAGATATCCATATTTGTTTTCACCATTTTTACATGTGATCACACAATTTATGCATAATAAAGTCCATCTTCGATTACCTGAAGCAAGAAAGTTGTATTATTTTATAAATAAATTAATAATAATTTTGTAATTATGAAGTACGGAGTAAGCCAGTGCTGGGGGGGCTTTTTTCTAAACAACACTGGTCCAGGTTCAGTCCAGCATAGCGACTAGAGATTAATTTGGCGATAGCATGTTCATTTTTAATAGGTATGTTAAATTTCATGGTCAAACAACAACAGGGTTTTACGGGTATCTCTTTTACATAATAAATGGGATTCAAAATGTTTTGAGCACACAACACTGCCAGAATTGGTCTGCCAGTTTGTTCTATGTAGCCTTTTATATTGTGTTTTTGTTTGCTACTAATGCTATTGTGTAAACTCCGAGCTTCTTGTCGGGACTGCCACTTCACCTAGTTTTATATTGTGTTATATTGTGTTTTAAAGTTCTTTGTAAGTGAAAAGAATGGAGGAAATCTAAATATACATGTGTAGCTGAAGTTTTCGCGTTTGATTCCACGTCCGAGGTTCCTCCACTTACCTGAGGTGGCAGATGGTCGGCCTGTGGTAAGCAGTGCAGCTCTGGAGGTCGGGAACAGGGGTGGCGTCTGGGTCTCGTTGGCGGGTGCGCAGTATACGCGCAACATGCAGATCGAGCGGCAGATATATTGAGTTGGTAAAGCCGCAACTCTAATCATGGACCCTGGAACGAGCCGCAATGGTGATCAGACTCTTGTAGTTCCACCGATCGGAACCACCACATCCATAGCGAAGCAGAAGGCGTAGCGGTGAAGTGGCAGTCCCGACAAGAATCTCGGAGTTTACACAATAGCATTAGTAGCAAACAAAAAGCAATTTGATAAAAAAAACAAAAAAAAAATTAAATACAACGATTTTACTACTACTACTACTGTTTTTTTAAAATAATCGTTACAATGTTTAAGCTAAGGAGGAAAAAAAAAATTTATTACAATATTGATATAATATAATTGCACAACACTTACCCGATTACGGGGTGAAAATGTATGCAGCTAAGAAAACTGCACTATCTCGCGATTTTATAAATTGATTTAATGCAAATGCAAATAAAAATATGTTCAAATAATTAGTCATGAACAGTACGTTAAATAAGTGTGCACACAACAAGACGGTAGCAGCAAAAAAAAACAGTCCGAGAGTGAGAACAAGGTCACACGTTCGGCGCATCCACTGTCGGGCTCTTACCATACGAACGCGGCCGATCTTTTCGGAATCCATCGTAATGATGAGATTCGAGGAGGCAAAGAAAAAAATCAAGAATCGCGACGCTCGACGCTCAGTCCTCTGTGCCCACTCCGTTAGAGACACAGCGTGATGATATATACTATTAATTACAAGTATTATTTTCATGTAACGAACTTTTACGTTACATTACCCCCCTCGCCGCTAAAGGATTTTTCTCAGATAAAAAAATCCGACATGTAAAGTAATGAGCGAATACTATATTATGAAATAGCATTTGTTTACACTTTCATTCTAATCATTTATTCATTTTTTGCATACTTCACGCTTACATAAAAACAGCAACATTTATAACCTAAAAATATTGTCGTGCTCTTACATTAAGACAGGTAATCAGTTACTAAACAAATCAACTAACTACCCTGCAAATGCATTATACTATTAGATGTTTATAATTAACGTAGCGAGGTAGTAAATTAAAAGTAGGTCCTTGTCTGTGCTAATTGTAACCTTTAACTATTTTTAAATCTTTTATGTGCCAGATACCCAGATCTTTTCCCGACATGTCTTCTAGCACTTTTTAGCTAGCATTTTTTTGTGTTATTTTAACCCTAATAAATTTTGGAGCTAACTTCTTAGAAAACTGTTTTTCCTTGTCGCTAAGAAAATAGGTACGTTTCATAACAATGTCTCCCACATTAAACTCCACTGATTTTCGGCGCTGATTGTAATGAGCAGTGTTCTTTAAGTGCGCATTCCACAAGCGTTTTTGAACTTGATCAAAAATATTGCATAACACTCCCAAGTTTTCCGCATAAACATCACGGAGCAAAAACATTAATTAATTACCCAAGTCGTTATCTGTATAGTGGGTTCCGCAACGAACTAACCCCTACCGAATACTAAAAATGATGGTGTGAACCCAGTCGCTTCGCTCACTGAATTATTGATTGCGAATTGTATTTTTGGAATTAATACGTCCCAAGATCTGTGATCGTCTTCAACATAAGTGGAGATACAGGTAATTATAGTTCTATTGTGTCGTTAGACAAGATTAACCTAGGGTGTATAATTGGGAGTGAAATAAATATTTGGAATTGAATATCTTTTGAATAACAATTCAGTAATTTTACTAGTAAATTGTGTACCATTATCTAAAAATATCGTTTGGGGAATCCCGTGAACCAGAAACACTGAATTTACTAAAATTTTAGAAATAATATCGGCCGTAGCGTTTTTTATAGGGAATATTAAACAATATTTCGAAAAACAACAAGTAAAAATAAAATTATTTCGGATACGTGTTATTAGCAACGGTCCTATGAGGTCTATTGACAGCATTTGAAATGGCCGTGAACATTATTTGGGATGACCCATTTCGCCTAAAATTTAATGGTTTTGAGCCTTATATGAAAGACATTTTAAGCAAAAACTTACAAACCTTACTACATCCTGATACATACGAGGCCAAAAATAACACAAGCTAAGACGCTTATATGTTTTAAAGATCCCTAAGTGACCAGCGGTTGGCTCACAGTGATTCTCTTGTATGCAACGTTCACGTAACTCACCAGGTACGACCTCCTTCCATGAGAACTCGGAAGTTAATTCGTGTTTATTCTTAGACAGTCTATATAAGGAGTTATTTTGTATAAAAAAATTAGAGAAGTTTTCGAGTTGATTTAAGCAGCCGTTGTAAATGTTTTTGTACCACGCGTCCTTAGTGTCTAGGTAAGAATTACCAGTTGAAATAGCGCTAACGGAAACGACCCTCGAAAGGGCGTCAGGAATTACATTCTTTGTCCCCTTACGATGTTTAATGATGAAATTGAAAGCTGACAAACGAACGCCCCAACGAGCCAACCGAGCAGTGGGGTTATTAATTGGCAAAAACCACTTTATAGCACTGTGACCAGTGTAGACCGTAAAAGACTGACCGTTCTCTAAATAACAACGCCAGTGTTCTAACGCGATGATAACAGCTAACGTTTCGCGCTCAGTAATACTATAGTTATTTTTAGCCGCCGTCAACGACTTACTCATATATGCTATAGGGTGCTCTCTACCATCAATAATTTGAGTAAGCATAGCACCAACGCCGTAATTGCTGGCATCTGTGTGTACTTCAAATGGTTTACTATAGTCGGGACAAGAAAGAACGAGAGCAGTAACGAGACTTTCCTTTAGTGCTAGAAAAGCGACCTCCGCCTGTGGGGTCCACTGAAAAGGAGGGGCACCCTTTTTACATGACGTTAATTTATTAAGTGGACCAGCTGTAGTACTAAAGTTAGACATGAAACGAGTGTCACGTATGTTGTCCAAAATCTCCGATATGTAAAGTAGATTGTATGCATCTCGCTTAGTAACTGAATTGAGTTTACGGCTGTCCAAGCAAAAACGGGGTTGCCCATTTTTCTTATTAACGATTAAGACCGGTGAAGACCACGCACTTTCACAAGATACAATAACGTCTAAAGAGATCATTTCGTCGACTTGTTCAGTTAAAATTCTCTGTTTCTCGGGCGATAACCGGTAATAACGCTGCCGAATAGGTGGAGAGTCACCCGTATCAATTCGATGAATAATAACATTAGTAACTCCCAAGCCACAACGTTCGGTTGAAATGTCTTCAAACTGTTTTATTACGTTATTAACTAATTGTTTTTCTGAGTTTCTGAGTCGTTTAATCTTAAATTTCTGCCTAAAATCAATACCTAGAATTAAATTACTGTTAATATTTGGAATTACATACACCTTGATTATATGAGACTGTTGTTCAAAATTTGTGGGTAGATTAAAATAACCCATACTATTTAATGAATGGCCATTAGCTGTTGTGACTGAAATGTAATCGCCTTCAATTAATGAAAATCCCAATTCGGTAAAAATTTTATGAGAATTATTACCCAGTATACTGATAGCCGAACCAGAGTCTAAGAGTCCAGAAATAGATATATTATGAATCTGTACAGAAACAGGACCTACAATCTTTTACCGGTTTGTCCTGGAGAATTGCATCAATGCGGTATGTTTTAAAAAATAAAGATACAGTTTGTAACCATTTCTTCCAGTCGTCTTCGTCAAAATAGTTACGTGACGTTTCGACACAATTCTTCTTTACTAGTTTTTTGAAGAATGCCTATCTTTGATACAGTCAGGACATTGAGGTCTTTTGACATCCTTACGACCACAACCAAAACAATAAAAACATTACACTGTCTGGTGCTGTGGGTATTATTACGACATTTAAAACAATAAATTAATTCATTAGTAATGGTGTCAATCGCATGAACATACGATGCATTTTTGACTTCAGCTCGCGGTCTATTGCTATTATTAGTCTGTGTATTGGGATAATATTGGGTCCTTACATATGAAATTAGCGTTTTGTCGTACTGACCACTTTGATCTGAAATATCTCCTCTTTGGTTAAGAATTCCAAATTCAAATTTATAAATTCATTTAGCTGGTACATTTGAGTTTTGAAAACAGTCATTCATTTGTTTTTTTCCTCATTATTTTGTTCTTTGGCGTCGCTTATTACCGCACAATGGAAAGCATGAAATATCGGTATATTTACGAGTACGAGTTCTACCGTGGCACCAGTGCTGCAGAAACAGCTCGAAGGATTAATGATGTGTACGGCGCTGGTGTCGCAAAAGAAAGCACGGTACGTTTTTGCTTTCAACGTTTTCGTTCTGGAAATTTCGACCTTCAGAACCATCCCCGTGGACGGCCGGAGACCAAAGTGGAAAATGAAGAATTAAAGGCTATTGTGGAAGCGGATCCATCACAAAGCACTTCAGAGATAGCTGCAGGCTTCGGAGTAAGTGACAAAACTGTATTAATCCACTTGAAGCAAATCGGGAAAGTAAAAAAACTTGAACGATGGGTACCTCATGAATTGAGTGAATCGAACTTGCAAACACGCGTTGACTGATGTGTTACTTTGCTCAACCGACACAATGATGAAGGGATTTTAAATCGAATCATTACTTGTGATGAAAAGTGGATACTGTACGATAATCGGAAGCGCTCGTCGCAATGGCTGAACCCTGGAGACCCAGCCAAATCCTGCCCTAAACGAAAATTGACTGAGAAAAAGTTACTAGTGAGTGTTTGGTGGACTAGCGCCGGTGTCCTCCACTACAGCTTTCTAAAGTCTGGGCAAACGATTACGGCAGATATCTATTGTCAGCAACTGCAAACCATGAAGGAAGAACTAGCTGCTAAACAACCGAGATTGGTCAATCGCTCTAGGCCACTGCTGCTTCACGACAACGCAAGACCACACACTGCACAACAAACAACCACTAAGTTAGATGAGCTACAATTGGAATGTCTGCGACATCCACCGTACTCCCCGGACCTTGCTCCAACAGATTACCATTTTTTCCGGAATTTGGACAACTTCTTACAAGGAAAAAAATTCAACTCCGATGCGGCAGTCCAAACCGCCTTCAAAGAGTTTATTGATTCACGCCCCCATGGTTTTTTTAGTAAAGGGATCAATGAACTACCTATGAGATGGCAAAAGTGCATAGATAACAACGGTGCATACTGTGATTAATTAAATATATTTTACAAAAAAAAAATTGACTTTATATTCCTCCCGTACAAAACGCCAATTTCATATGTAAGGACCCAATATTTATTAATATAGCGCTTTTTTATGGTATTGGAGTTATTATTGTCTCCATTTATAGTTCTATTAGAATTAAGTGTGTGATTCTGACTACTATAAGAATCGCTGCAAGCGTATTCAGGCGCTATAGTTTCGGCCGTCGCCCTAGGAGGTTCCTTAAAATGAGTAAGTCTTGCCCGTACGTTCTCAAAATTGCGACATAAAAGTTTGAAATCGTCTATGGTTGTAATTTCCGCCGAAGACGCCAAGGTACTTGCATAACAAGGGCGAACGTTGTGAAGAATAATTTCTAATCTATCCTCCTCAGACAAGGGCCTTGATAATCGGGAGAACAGACCAGACATAATAGCCAAATATATAGTAATATTTTCCTTTTCTCCTTGTGTTCGTGCACGGATCTCTGAAAGAAGTTTATAGTCGTGATTTGGACGATCGAAATCTTGTAGAAGTAAATTTACAAGACCCTCCCAGGACGTCGCCCGGTCCCTAATGCTTCTATACCAGTGGAGAGCATCGCCCTTGAAAATTTCTAAAGCATTAGCCAAGACTTTTTCCCCTGATATACTCTTAGATTGACAAAGTTCCGTAACTCGTTCTATAAAAACCCGTACACAGCTTTTGCCGTCGAACCTAATTTTGGACAAAACATTCACGGTATTGTTGTCGCAAGACATGTTGATATGGAAAAGTTGAGGAGTATTGGTTGAAGCAGAAGGCTCACCCTTAGTCGATGCAACTAAAAATTCGATGCCTGTATCCTGAAGGGAGTGAACTTTTTCCGAATATTTATTATACAAATCAATACACTCTTTAAAAGATGACTGAAATGAATGAAATGAAATGAAAGAAATGCGACTCAAACGATGGTATAAGTGATTTAGTAAATTTTCTGTACGTGTTAAGACATTTTTATGTAAAGGTTCAGAGTCCAAGTTACAACCTATTTTAATAAATACTTCTAGGATACCGTTTAAATCATCGGCGAGTGGAATAGGACTTACTAAAATGTCATCGGATGGAAAGAGCGGACCAGATTTCGATATTTGTTTTCGCAAGTCCTGTACCGTAATGGCAGGTGTATCGCCTCTTATAGCAACCTCATATTCTAATTCAGCCTTTTGGAGTGACATAAATAGAGGCTAAAGAGAGGTACAGACATCCAAAGGTGAGCAGACAACCAGCCTAGATACCCTATGTAAAAGATGTTACTGATAAAATAGGATCAGTTTTGAAAAAGTACTCTATTCACACCATATACATTATACACCCCTGGAACAAAGGTGAACAACATAATGGCACCAAAAAATGATTTGCCGTTGCAGTTGGCGGGAGTCTATAAAATAGATTGTAGCTGCGGTAGTTCATACATTGGCCAAACGAAGTGCACTATTGCTGAAAGGATTAAAGAACATATTACAGCGGTGAAAAACTGGCAAACAATCAAATTAGCCATAGCGGAACATTTGCTCCAATCAGATACGAATCACTGGATTGGGTTTCATCGCCCACAAGTCCTCTCCACCGATCGCCACTTTTATCCAAGAGTAGTGCGTGAAGCGATTGAAATCAAGAGACATAAAAATTTTAATCGGAAAAACGATACAATTTATTGACGATGTGGCATCCTGTGATTCAAGGAAAAAACCTCGTGTTTCGCATTCGGTTAAACACGTGGGCCACAGAACACATGTACTCCAAGGAGAAGAATTACAACTCCATACAAAAAAAGTATAGACTATGTGCCATCTGGAAATGCTTCCGTAAACTAAAATGGCGGGGATTTAAATTGTACCCTGAGCGTATTTCCTTAGATGACTGAACTAAATAAAAATTAGCGAAGACTTTACTTGATACAGTTAATGTTTCAACTATAAAGTTTTCGATTATTTTTATTTAGTTCAGCGGATAGCAAGGTAATGGAACTTGGAAAGTTAATAAAACAAACAGAATTAGTGATAATTTTTTTATTTTTAAATCACGAGTTCTGATTACAATTAAATGTGGATATAATAACAACAATCCTTTCAAAAGTCTTGATTCATAATTCTCAACCACACCGATGCGAGTTTCCTCAAGTGATCAGGGGGAGAATAGCTCGTGCGAAACACAGAAAAGCCAAAAACAAATAGAAAAATAATCGACGGTTATGAAGAAAGTTTTTCGATTTGTAGTCTGACATTTCATCAAACAAGGTTGCTATATTATTAAATTCAATTAGTCGTTTATTTGATTATTAATATGACAACAAGTCGTTTCTGCTTTCACGGTTGTTGCCTAATACACGTGCTTGTGGGGTTATTATTGTTTGTTAACTTTATTTAATCTTATTCTGGTTTATTTTTCCATTTTTCTGTTTTCTAGATAAGTACTATTATATGTTTGTGTTGTTGGTTTATTCCGGGTAAGTGTAGTAGGTATATATTTTATTATATCATTGCATGCATATATTTATATCATTAAAATAGAGTTTATTTAGTTTTTTGTCGGTATAACAATGAATGATCCTCCGGATCCAGAACCTCCCGATGGGATTAACATGGATACTTCCCCTCCATTGTTCTCACAATCTTTGAACAATAGGAAACGCGTATTATCAACTAGCTCTGTTGATGACTCTTCAAAGAAGGTCATCACTGATTTATCACTCGCCTCTGCTTCCGTACAATCATTGTATACGCATCCTAGTCTCTTACAAGAAACGAACGCCTTCACTATTTCTGATCCGGGTCCATTCATCATACATGTGTCCAGAATTGAGCCAGATCTTGCAGCTGGCCTAACCATTAGGCCTATAAAGTTTGGTAAATTTTTGTTTAAGAACAATATCAAAAACATAGTCACAGATGGTATCAAACATGTAGGTAGGAATAGAATATCTGTCGAATTTAGCTGTGCTACAGAAGCTAACAATTTCTTAAAAAATAATCTTTTGACAACATGTAAATACAGAGCCTCCATTCCTACATATGGTATTACACGCATGGGGTGTGTTAGGGGCATCCCGGTCGATTGGTCAATGGAAGAATTAGCTGATTCTCTAATTATTCCTAATGGATGTGGCATTGTATTAAAAGCCAGGAGGCTTAATCGCAAGAAGATAATTGAAGGGAAAACCTCTTGGGTCCCTACCCAGACTGTAGTCTTGACGTTTCGTGGACAAGTCCTACCTAAACATGTTTACTCTTTTTACACTTCGCTGCCTGTAGAACCCTACCAATTCCCTACTATTCAATGTCTCAATTGTTGTAGATTTGGACATATTAGCGCTGAATGTCGTTCTCAGCCACGCTGTTATAAGTGTGCTCAGTCGCACACAGGTAACTCCTGTGAAGTGACTGAGAATAGGGCTACTTGCCTTTATTGTTCCGGTAGACACTTTGCTTCAGACAAAGTCTGCCCTGAGCAGTCTAGGCAAAAATCAATAAAGATAGTGATGTCTCAAGAGAGTGTCTCGTATGCCGAAGCTTCAACCAGATTCCCAAATGTGCGTAGATCCTATGCAGAAACAACTAATCTTCCCTCCTCTTCTTCTCACCAAAATCTCAATTCCCAACCTTCATTATCCCCACAAACTATTTCATATAGAAAGTCGGTATTACGTAAACCGCAATCAAGAATCTCTGTAGCCAAAGGCTATGATAAACAGGCTCACCAATCTATTTTTAGTAATGTCCCATCCTCTCTTTCTAATGGTTGTGCTCTCTCAAACAAAGACTTGGATATTACTCCTAATGAGAACTTCCGGGAACTCCTTACTTCTTTATTTTTCAATGTCATTTCTAAATATAGTGATTGTATACCGCCCAACGTTGCCCAAACTATCAATGAAATATCCTTATTAACTAATAATGGATCAGTCCCCAAATCTCTCCCCGATTCACCTGTTACAATGGAACAGTAAAAGTATCCGCAGGAAAAAACACGAACTTACTATTTTAATCAATAAATTTTCTCCTGCCGTCATTGCCGTTTCGGAGACGTGGTTGACCCGTAATTCCCATTTTCGGGTTGCAGGTTTTTCGTGTCTTCGAGACGATAGAGATGACGGTTATGCAGGTTGTGCTATACTTATTAAACACTCCCTTCCATACCACCATATACCTCTTTCTTCTCATCATAATTATAATGCAGTGGCTGTCAGAGTTCTTAATACTTCTATCCTCTCAATTTATATTCCACATCCTAACAATTCTATTATTGCTAGTATAAAATCCATTATTTCTTCTCTTCCTCCTCCAGTCATCATCATGGGGGATTTCAATGCCCACCATCAATTGTGGGGAAGCCACTACAATGATTCTTTCGCTTGCAACCTCATAGAGATATTCGACGATGTAAATTTATGTGTACTAAATGACGGTTCCCCAACACGGCGTGTCCTTCCTCATCAAAATCCAAAATCAGCAGTTGATTTGAGTTTATGTTCTCCATCCTTGGCATGTCATCTCTCTTGGAAAACCCTTCCTCACTCTTATAGCAGCGATCACTTTCCTATCATCCTTTCTTTCCCTTACAACTCCCCTACTCCTAATAATCTCACCCCTCTCTTAAAATACAAATTAAATAAGGTAAACTGGTTTGATTTTTCATCCACCCTTGATCTGAAAATTGGTTCCATCCCACAGACAACTCCTGGCAACTTTCTCAATAATTACTCTTCATTTGTTGAAGCTCTAACCTCTTCTGCAGATTGTCATTTGCCAAAAAAACAACCCTTTATTCGCAAAGAGTCCCCTCCTTGGTGGGACTCTGAGTGCACTACTCTTATCAAGCAGAGGAAAAAAGCAGAAGATACCTACAATACTTCCATGACATTGGACAATTATTTGGCTTACCAACAAATTGCAGCTCGTACTAGAAGGACCTTGTCCAAAAAGAAAAAACAAGGTTGGATTGGGTTTTGTGAAGCACTCTCCCCCAGAACCCCTCCTTCTGAAATGTGGAAAAATATTAAAAGATATCGCTGTGCTCTGAATTATGAAAATCTTTATTCTAACGACCCTTCCACATGGATAGAATCATTTGCTAATATAATAGCACCCAGTTCCGCCCCTAATTGTGACATTGTGAATAATGTCAAAATTGGTTAGGTACTTGGTACAAAAATATAAAAAACCTGTAAAAAACCTTAAACAATATAAGGAAACTTTAATTTTAATAGTTTGCAACATATTTAAGTGTCGGAGCCACGAAATACAAAAATATCAGCTAACTGAATCCAGTAATCAAACAATTTGCAACATCAGATTTACTTACCGATGGAACGTGATTTTCGGGGCTTTTCTGTATGAGGCGTTACGTAGGCGGTGCAACTTTTGGGGATACAACACTTTTGTACCATTTTTTGCACTTTAAATAACCAAAATTATGTTTATACACCAAGAAATATTTAATCATCGAACATGTGACGTACTACACAAGTAAACAGACGCCATACTCCGCTTATTTTGACTTAAGCGGAAGATGGCGGCTGTCACGGTTTCGGAATTGTCTATGTGTGCTATTGTGTTGCAACAAATGAAAGAAAAGGATAAAGATATACAATTTTAAACTACAATGAAAGTGACAGTGTTATTACTTACACGGTATCTATGTGTAAGTGAATTATGTTTGATCTGCTTCCATTTATAAATCTGTGTTTTAAACCTACTGAATTGTTTCCTCGCTTTATTTGTCGTTGGCAATGTATTCACGTACGGTGCCTATAAAAAAAATAAAAAACAAATAAAAATAGGATATTTTGGCGGGAATGGGAGAAGTGAGGTTGTAATTTTATTTAGATTTTCTCTTTTTTACATTTTTAGGAGTTTTAAAGTACAACAGTGAGGAATTTCGTTTAACAGTCCTTTGTAACTCCAATAGAGCCTACTTACCATTGCTTTACTGTAAGTGTTAGAGAGTTAGTTATGAGAAAATAGAACAAGTTTTATATCAGACGAGTGTTATCGTTAACTATTTTTCTAAAGAGATAAGCGTCAGTGAATGTGAAATCGGGAGATAGCCGATGTGTGATCGATCACATTGAGAATAAAAACTAAAATAGCTTACACAATAAAACAAAGAATGTTTTCAGTCTATTATTTATTAATCGGATTGTTTTCTTATTACATTATCTAAGAATTCATTATATATGTGCATCAAACACATCATTTCACTGTTTTTCAATTTGTGCCAGAAGTAACTAGCGCAGAATGTCAGATATGCTAAGGATTACCATTGCAAGTAATATAGGTATTATTTATCATTATTCGCCTCGAGATATCCATATTTGTTTTCACCATTTTTACATGTGATCACACAATTTATGCATAATAAAGTCCATCTTCGATTACCTGAAGCAAGAAAGTTGTATTATTTTATAAATAAATTAATAATAATTTTGTAATTATGAAGTACGGAGTAAGCCAGTGCTGGGGGGGCTTTTTTCTAAACAACACTGGTCCAGGTTCAGTCCAGCATAGCGACTAGAGATTAATTTGGCGATAGCATGTTCATTTTTAATAGGTATGTTAAATTTCATGGTCAAACAACAACAGGGTTTTACGGGTATCTCTTTTACATAATAAATGGGATTCAAAATGTTTTGAGCACACAACACTGCCAGAATTGGTCTGCCAGTTTGTTCTATGTAGCCTTTTATATTGTGTTTTTGTTTGCTACTAATGCTATTGTGTAAACTCCGAGCTTCTTGTCGGGACTGCCACTTCACCTAGTTTTATATTGTGTTATATTGTGTTTTAAAGTTCTTTGTAAGTGAAAAGAATGGAGGAAATCTAAATATACATGTGTAGCTGAAGTTTTCGCGTTTGATTCCACGTCCGAGGTTCCTCCACTTACCTGAGGTGGCAGATGGTCGGCCTGTGGTAAGCAGTGCAGCTCTGGAGGTCGGGAACAGGGGTGGCGTCTGGGTCTCGTTGGCGGGTGCGCAGTATACGCGCAACATGCAGATCGAGCGGCAGATATATTGAGTTGGTAAAGCCGCAACTCTAATCATGGACCCTGGAACGAGCCGCAATGGTGATCAGACTCTTGTAGTTCCACCGATCGGAACCACCACATCCATAGCGAAGCAGAAGGCGTAGCGGTGAAGTGGCAGTCCCGACAAGAATCTCGGAGTTTACACAATAGCATTAGTAGCAAACAAAAAGCAATTTGATAAAAAAAACAAAAAAAAAATTAAATACAACGATTTTACTACTACTACTACTGTTTTTTTAAAATAATCGTTACAATGTTTAAGCTAAGGAGGAAAAAAAAAATTTATTACAATATTGATATAATATAATTGCACAACACTTACCCGATTACGGGGTGAAAATGTATGCAGCTAAGAAAACTGCACTATCTCGCGATTTTATAAATTGATTTAATGCAAATGCAAATAAAAATATGTTCAAATAATTAGTCATGAACAGTACGTTAAATAAGTGTGCACACAACAAGACGGTAGCAGCAAAAAAAAACAGTCCGAGAGTGAGAACAAGGTCACACGTTCGGCGCATCCACTGTCGGGCTCTTACCATACGAACGCGGCCGATCTTTTCGGAATCCATCGTAATGATGAGATTCGAGGAGGCAAAGAAAAAAATCAAGAATCGCGACGCTCGACGCTCAGTCCTCTGTGCCCACTCCGTTAGAGACACAGCGTGATGATATATACTATTAATTACAAGTATTATTTTCATGTAACGAACTTTTACGTTACATTACCCCCCTCGCCGCTAAAGGATTTTTCTCAGATAAAAAAATCCGACATGTAAAGTAATGAGCGAATACTATATTATGAAATAGCATTTGTTTACACTTTCATTCTAATCATTTATTCATTTTTTGCATACTTCACGCTTACATAAAAACAGCAACATTTATAACCTAAAAATATTGTCGTGCTCTTACATTAAGACAGGTAATCAGTTACTAAACAAATCAACTAACTACCCTGCAAATGCATTATACTATTAGATGTTTATAATTAACGTAGCGAGGTAGTAAATTAAAAGTAGGTCCTTGTCTGTGCTAATTGTAACCTTTAACTATTTTTAAATCTTTTATGTGCCAGATACCCAGATCTTTTCCCGACATGTCTTCTAGCACTTTTTAGCTAGCATTTTTTTGTGTTATTTTAACCCTAATAAATTTTGGAGCTAACTTCTTAGAAAACTGTTTTTCCTTGTCGCTAAGAAAATAGGTACGTTTCATAACAATGTCTCCCACATTAAACTCCACTGATTTTCGGCGCTGATTGTAATGAGCAGTGTTCTTTAAGTGCGCATTCCACAAGCGTTTTTGAACTTGATCAAAAATATTGCATAACACTCCCAAGTTTTCCGCATAAACATCACGGAGCAAAAACATTAATTAATTACCCAAGTCGTTATCTGTATAGTGGGTTCCGCAACGAACTAACCCCTACCGAATACTAAAAATGATGGTGTGAACCCAGTCGCTTCGCTCACTGAATTATTGATTGCGAATTGTATTTTTGGAATTAATACGTCCCAAGATCTGTGATCGTCTTCAACATAAGTGGAGATACAGGTAATTATAGTTCTATTGTGTCGTTAGACAAGATTAACCTAGGGTGTATAATTGGGAGTGAAATAAATATTTGGAATTGAATATCTTTTGAATAACAATTCAGTAATTTTACTAGTAAATTGTGTACCATTATCTAAAAATATCGTTTGGGGAATCCCGTGAACCAGAAACACTGAATTTACTAAAATTTTAGAAATAATATCGGCCGTAGCGTTTTTTATAGGGAATATTAAACAATATTTCGAAAAACAACAAGTAAAAATAAAATTATTTCGGATACGTGTTATTAGCAACGGTCCTATGAGGTCTATTGACAGCATTTGAAATGGCCGTGAACATTATTTGGGATGACCCATTTCGCCTAAAATTTAATGGTTTTGAGCCTTATATGAAAGACATTTTAAGCAAAAACTTACAAACCTTACTACATCCTGATACATACGAGGCCAAAAATAACACAAGCTAAGACGCTTATATGTTTTAAAGATCCCTAAGTGACCAGCGGTTGGCTCACAGTGATTCTCTTGTATGCAACGTTCACGTAACTCACCAGGTACGACCTCCTTCCATGAGAACTCGGAAGTTAATTCGTGTTTATTCTTAGACAGTCTATATAAGGAGTTATTTTGTATAAAAAAATTAGAGAAGTTTTCGAGTTGATTTAAGCAGCCGTTGTAAATGTTTTTGTACCACGCGTCCTTAGTGTCTAGGTAAGAATTACCAGTTGAAATAGCGCTAACGGAAACGACCCTCGAAAGGGCGTCAGGAATTACATTCTTTGTCCCCTTACGATGTTTAATGATGAAATTGAAAGCTGACAAACGAACGCCCCAACGAGCCAACCGAGCAGTGGGGTTATTAATTGGCAAAAACCACTTTATAGCACTGTGACCAGTGTAGACCGTAAAAGACTGACCGTTCTCTAAATAACAACGCCAGTGTTCTAACGCGATGATAACAGCTAACGTTTCGCGCTCAGTAATACTATAGTTATTTTTAGCCGCCGTCAACGACTTACTCATATATGCTATAGGGTGCTCTCTACCATCAATAATTTGAGTAAGCATAGCACCAACGCCGTAATTGCTGGCATCTGTGTGTACTTCAAATGGTTTACTATAGTCGGGACAAGAAAGAACGAGAGCAGTAACGAGACTTTCCTTTAGTGCTAGAAAAGCGACCTCCGCCTGTGGGGTCCACTGAAAAGGAGGGGCACCCTTTTTACATGACGTTAATTTATTAAGTGGACCAGCTGTAGTACTAAAGTTAGACATGAAACGAGTGTCACGTATGTTGTCCAAAATCTCCGATATGTAAAGTAGATTGTATGCATCTCGCTTAGTAACTGAATTGAGTTTACGGCTGTCCAAGCAAAAACGGGGTTGCCCATTTTTCTTATTAACGATTAAGACCGGTGAAGACCACGCACTTTCACAAGATACAATAACGTCTAAAGAGATCATTTCGTCGACTTGTTCAGTTAAAATTCTCTGTTTCTCGGGCGATAACCGGTAATAACGCTGCCGAATAGGTGGAGAGTCACCCGTATCAATTCGATGAATAATAACATTAGTAACTCCCAAGCCACAACGTTCGGTTGAAATGTCTTCAAACTGTTTTATTACGTTATTAACTAATTGTTTTTCTGAGTTTCTGAGTCGTTTAATCTTAAATTTCTGCCTAAAATCAATACCTAGAATTAAATTACTGTTAATATTTGGAATTACATACACCTTGATTATATGAGACTGTTGTTCAAAATTTGTGGGTAGATTAAAATAACCCATACTATTTAATGAATGGCCATTAGCTGTTGTGACTGAAATGTAATCGCCTTCAATTAATGAAAATCCCAATTCGGTAAAAATTTTATGAGAATTATTACCCAGTATACTGATAGCCGAACCAGAGTCTAAGAGTCCAGAAATAGATATATTATGAATCTGTACAGAAACAGGACCTACAATCTTTTACCGGTTTGTCCTGGAGAATTGCATCAATGCGGTATGTTTTAAAAAATAAAGATACAGTTTGTAACCATTTCTTCCAGTCGTCTTCGTCAAAATAGTTACGTGACGTTTCGACACAATTCTTCTTTACTAGTTTTTTGAAGAATGCCTATCTTTGATACAGTCAGGACATTGAGGTCTTTTGACATCCTTACGACCACAACCAAAACAATAAAAACATTACACTGTCTGGTGCTGTGGGTATTATTACGACATTTAAAACAATAAATTAATTCATTAGTAATGGTGTCAATCGCATGAACATACGATGCATTTTTGACTTCAGCTCGCGGTCTATTGCTATTATTAGTCTGTGTATTGGGATAATATTGGGTCCTTACATATGAAATTAGCGTTTTGTCGTACTGACCACTTTGATCTGAAATATCTCCTCTTTGGTTAAGAATTCCAAATTCAAATTTATAAATTCATTTAGCTGGTACATTTGAGTTTTGAAAACAGTCATTCATTTGTTTTTTTCCTCATTATTTTGTTCTTTGGCGTCGCTTATTACCGCACAATGGAAAGCATGAAATATCGGTATATTTACGAGTACGAGTTCTACCGTGGCACCAGTGCTGCAGAAACAGCTCGAAGGATTAATGATGTGTACGGCGCTGGTGTCGCAAAAGAAAGCACGGTACGTTTTTGCTTTCAACGTTTTCGTTCTGGAAATTTCGACCTTCAGAACCATCCCCGTGGACGGCCGGAGACCAAAGTGGAAAATGAAGAATTAAAGGCTATTGTGGAAGCGGATCCATCACAAAGCACTTCAGAGATAGCTGCAGGCTTCGGAGTAAGTGACAAAACTGTATTAATCCACTTGAAGCAAATCGGGAAAGTAAAAAAACTTGAACGATGGGTACCTCATGAATTGAGTGAATCGAACTTGCAAACACGCGTTGACTGATGTGTTACTTTGCTCAACCGACACAATGATGAAGGGATTTTAAATCGAATCATTACTTGTGATGAAAAGTGGATACTGTACGATAATCGGAAGCGCTCGTCGCAATGGCTGAACCCTGGAGACCCAGCCAAATCCTGCCCTAAACGAAAATTGACTGAGAAAAAGTTACTAGTGAGTGTTTGGTGGACTAGCGCCGGTGTCCTCCACTACAGCTTTCTAAAGTCTGGGCAAACGATTACGGCAGATATCTATTGTCAGCAACTGCAAACCATGAAGGAAGAACTAGCTGCTAAACAACCGAGATTGGTCAATCGCTCTAGGCCACTGCTGCTTCACGACAACGCAAGACCACACACTGCACAACAAACAACCACTAAGTTAGATGAGCTACAATTGGAATGTCTGCGACATCCACCGTACTCCCCGGACCTTGCTCCAACAGATTACCATTTTTTCCGGAATTTGGACAACTTCTTACAAGGAAAAAAATTCAACTCCGATGCGGCAGTCCAAACCGCCTTCAAAGAGTTTATTGATTCACGCCCCCATGGTTTTTTTAGTAAAGGGATCAATGAACTACCTATGAGATGGCAAAAGTGCATAGATAACAACGGTGCATACTGTGATTAATTAAATATATTTTACAAAAAAAAAATTGACTTTATATTCCTCCCGTACAAAACGCCAATTTCATATGTAAGGACCCAATATTTATTAATATAGCGCTTTTTTATGGTATTGGAGTTATTATTGTCTCCATTTATAGTTCTATTAGAATTAAGTGTGTGATTCTGACTACTATAAGAATCGCTGCAAGCGTATTCAGGCGCTATAGTTTCGGCCGTCGCCCTAGGAGGTTCCTTAAAATGAGTAAGTCTTGCCCGTACGTTCTCAAAATTGCGACATAAAAGTTTGAAATCGTCTATGGTTGTAATTTCCGCCGAAGACGCCAAGGTACTTGCATAACAAGGGCGAACGTTGTGAAGAATAATTTCTAATCTATCCTCCTCAGACAAGGGCCTTGATAATCGGGAGAACAGACCAGACATAATAGCCAAATATATAGTAATATTTTCCTTTTCTCCTTGTGTTCGTGCACGGATCTCTGAAAGAAGTTTATAGTCGTGATTTGGACGATCGAAATCTTGTAGAAGTAAATTTACAAGACCCTCCCAGGACGTCGCCCGGTCCCTAATGCTTCTATACCAGTGGAGAGCATCGCCCTTGAAAATTTCTAAAGCATTAGCCAAGACTTTTTCCCCTGATATACTCTTAGATTGACAAAGTTCCGTAACTCGTTCTATAAAAACCCGTACACAGCTTTTGCCGTCGAACCTAATTTTGGACAAAACATTCACGGTATTGTTGTCGCAAGACATGTTGATATGGAAAAGTTGAGGAGTATTGGTTGAAGCAGAAGGCTCACCCTTAGTCGATGCAACTAAAAATTCGATGCCTGTATCCTGAAGGGAGTGAACTTTTTCCGAATATTTATTATACAAATCAATACACTCTTTAAAAGATGACTGAAATGAATGAAATGAAATGAAAGAAATGCGACTCAAACGATGGTATAAGTGATTTAGTAAATTTTCTGTACGTGTTAAGACATTTTTATGTAAAGGTTCAGAGTCCAAGTTACAACCTATTTTAATAAATACTTCTAGGATACCGTTTAAATCATCGGCGAGTGGAATAGGACTTACTAAAATGTCATCGGATGGAAAGAGCGGACCAGATTTCGATATTTGTTTTCGCAAGTCCTGTACCGTAATGGCAGGTGTATCGCCTCTTATAGCAACCTCATATTCTAATTCAGCCTTTTGGAGTGACATAAATAGAGGCTAAAGAGAGGTACAGACATCCAAAGGTGAGCAGACAACCAGCCTAGATACCCTATGTAAAAGATGTTACTGATAAAATAGGATCAGTTTTGAAAAAGTACTCTATTCACACCATATACATTATACACCCCTGGAACAAAGGTGAACAACATAATGGCACCAAAAAATGATTTGCCGTTGCAGTTGGCGGGAGTCTATAAAATAGATTGTAGCTGCGGTAGTTCATACATTGGCCAAACGAAGTGCACTATTGCTGAAAGGATTAAAGAACATATTACAGCGGTGAAAAACTGGCAAACAATCAAATTAGCCATAGCGGAACATTTGCTCCAATCAGATACGAATCACTGGATTGGGTTTCATCGCCCACAAGTCCTCTCCACCGATCGCCACTTTTATCCAAGAGTAGTGCGTGAAGCGATTGAAATCAAGAGACATAAAAATTTTAATCGGAAAAACGATACAATTTATTGACGATGTGGCATCCTGTGATTCAAGGAAAAAACCTCGTGTTTCGCATTCGGTTAAACACGTGGGCCACAGAACACATGTACTCCAAGGAGAAGAATTACAACTCCATACAAAAAAAGTATAGACTATGTGCCATCTGGAAATGCTTCCGTAAACTAAAATGGCGGGGATTTAAATTGTACCCTGAGCGTATTTCCTTAGATGACTGAACTAAATAAAAATTAGCGAAGACTTTACTTGATACAGTTAATGTTTCAACTATAAAGTTTTCGATTATTTTTATTTAGTTCAGCGGATAGCAAGGTAATGGAACTTGGAAAGTTAATAAAACAAACAGAATTAGTGATAATTTTTTTATTTTTAAATCACGAGTTCTGATTACAATTAAATGTGGATATAATAACAACAATCCTTTCAAAAGTCTTGATTCATAATTCTCAACCACACCGATGCGAGTTTCCTCAAGTGATCAGGGGGAGAATAGCTCGTGCGAAACACAGAAAAGCCAAAAACAAATAGAAAAATAATCGACGGTTATGAAGAAAGTTTTTCGATTTGTAGTCTGACATTTCATCAAACAAGGTTGCTATATTATTAAATTCAATTAGTCGTTTATTTGATTATTAATATGACAACAAGTCGTTTCTGCTTTCACGGTTGTTGCCTAATACACGTGCTTGTGGGGTTATTATTGTTTGTTAACTTTATTTAATCTTATTCTGGTTTATTTTTCCATTTTTCTGTTTTCTAGATAAGTACTATTATATGTTTGTGTTGTTGGTTTATTCCGGGTAAGTGTAGTAGGTATATATTTTATTATATCATTGCATGCATATATTTATATCATTAAAATAGAGTTTATTTAGTTTTTTGTCGGTATAACAATGAATGATCCTCCGGATCCAGAACCTCCCGATGGGATTAACATGGATACTTCCCCTCCATTGTTCTCACAATCTTTGAACAATAGGAAACGCGTATTATCAACTAGCTCTGTTGATGACTCTTCAAAGAAGGTCATCACTGATTTATCACTCGCCTCTGCTTCCGTACAATCATTGTATACGCATCCTAGTCTCTTACAAGAAACGAACGCCTTCACTATTTCTGATCCGGGTCCATTCATCATACATGTGTCCAGAATTGAGCCAGATCTTGCAGCTGGCCTAACCATTAGGCCTATAAAGTTTGGTAAATTTTTGTTTAAGAACAATATCAAAAACATAGTCACAGATGGTATCAAACATGTAGGTAGGAATAGAATATCTGTCGAATTTAGCTGTGCTACAGAAGCTAACAATTTCTTAAAAAATAATCTTTTGACAACATGTAAATACAGAGCCTCCATTCCTACATATGGTATTACACGCATGGGGTGTGTTAGGGGCATCCCGGTCGATTGGTCAATGGAAGAATTAGCTGATTCTCTAATTATTCCTAATGGATGTGGCATTGTATTAAAAGCCAGGAGGCTTAATCGCAAGAAGATAATTGAAGGGAAAACCTCTTGGGTCCCTACCCAGACTGTAGTCTTGACGTTTCGTGGACAAGTCCTACCTAAACATGTTTACTCTTTTTACACTTCGCTGCCTGTAGAACCCTACCAATTCCCTACTATTCAATGTCTCAATTGTTGTAGATTTGGACATATTAGCGCTGAATGTCGTTCTCAGCCACGCTGTTATAAGTGTGCTCAGTCGCACACAGGTAACTCCTGTGAAGTGACTGAGAATAGGGCTACTTGCCTTTATTGTTCCGGTAGACACTTTGCTTCAGACAAAGTCTGCCCTGAGCAGTCTAGGCAAAAATCAATAAAGATAGTGATGTCTCAAGAGAGTGTCTCGTATGCCGAAGCTTCAACCAGATTCCCAAATGTGCGTAGATCCTATGCAGAAACAACTAATCTTCCCTCCTCTTCTTCTCACCAAAATCTCAATTCCCAACCTTCATTATCCCCACAAACTATTTCATATAGAAAGTCGGTATTACGTAAACCGCAATCAAGAATCTCTGTAGCCAAAGGCTATGATAAACAGGCTCACCAATCTATTTTTAGTAATGTCCCATCCTCTCTTTCTAATGGTTGTGCTCTCTCAAACAAAGACTTGGATATTACTCCTAATGAGAACTTCCGGGAACTCCTTACTTCTTTATTTTTCAATGTCATTTCTAAATATAGTGATTGTATACCGCCCAACGTTGCCCAAACTATCAATGAAATATCCTTATTAACTAATAATGGATCAGTCCCCAAATCTCTCCCCGATTCACCTGTTACAATGGAACAGTAAAAGTATCCGCAGGAAAAAACACGAACTTACTATTTTAATCAATAAATTTTCTCCTGCCGTCATTGCCGTTTCGGAGACGTGGTTGACCCGTAATTCCCATTTTCGGGTTGCAGGTTTTTCGTGTCTTCGAGACGATAGAGATGACGGTTATGCAGGTTGTGCTATACTTATTAAACACTCCCTTCCATACCACCATATACCTCTTTCTTCTCATCATAATTATAATGCAGTGGCTGTCAGAGTTCTTAATACTTCTATCCTCTCAATTTATATTCCACATCCTAACAATTCTATTATTGCTAGTATAAAATCCATTATTTCTTCTCTTCCTCCTCCAGTCATCATCATGGGGGATTTCAATGCCCACCATCAATTGTGGGGAAGCCACTACAATGATTCTTTCGCTTGCAACCTCATAGAGATATTCGACGATGTAAATTTATGTGTACTAAATGACGGTTCCCCAACACGGCGTGTCCTTCCTCATCAAAATCCAAAATCAGCAGTTGATTTGAGTTTATGTTCTCCATCCTTGGCATGTCATCTCTCTTGGAAAACCCTTCCTCACTCTTATAGCAGCGATCACTTTCCTATCATCCTTTCTTTCCCTTACAACTCCCCTACTCCTAATAATCTCACCCCTCTCTTAAAATACAAATTAAATAAGGTAAACTGGTTTGATTTTTCATCCACCCTTGATCTGAAAATTGGTTCCATCCCACAGACAACTCCTGGCAACTTTCTCAATAATTACTCTTCATTTGTTGAAGCTCTAACCTCTTCTGCAGATTGTCATTTGCCAAAAAAACAACCCTTTATTCGCAAAGAGTCCCCTCCTTGGTGGGACTCTGAGTGCACTACTCTTATCAAGCAGAGGAAAAAAGCAGAAGATACCTACAATACTTCCATGACATTGGACAATTATTTGGCTTACCAACAAATTGCAGCTCGTACTAGAAGGACCTTGTCCAAAAAGAAAAAACAAGGTTGGATTGGGTTTTGTGAAGCACTCTCCCCCAGAACCCCTCCTTCTGAAATGTGGAAAAATATTAAAAGATATCGCTGTGCTCTGAATTATGAAAATCTTTATTCTAACGACCCTTCCACATGGATAGAATCATTTGCTAATATAATAGCACCCAGTTCCGCCCCTAATTGTGACTCATTCTCTGCGCAATCCGCCTTTCTTCCCTCTTTAAATGATCTCGATTCTGCTTTCTCTTTGTCAGAATTGAATTGTGTTTTATCAGACTTAAGGGACTCTTCTCCAGGAATCGATGGGATCCCTTATTCTTTTCTAGTGCACGCAAATAATAAATCTAAAATATTTTTTTTGAATCTATTAAATTTTTTCTTTGATTATGGTGTTACACCTAAGTCTTGGCACTCACAAATTATTATTCCTCTTTTAAAACCTGGTAAAGACCCCTCTGATCCCAAATCACGTAGACCTATCGCACTCTCTTCCACTCTTTCTAAGACTATGGAACATCTTGTAAAAAATCGATTAGAATGGTATTTGGAAAAAAATAATTTACTAGCCAAAACTCAATTCGGTTTTAGAAAAGGCATGAGCACGATCGACAGCTTGTCCATTTTAACTACGGACATCCATATAGCTTTCCAAAATAAAGAGTTCCTTGCCGGTATCTTCTTAGACATTGCCTCTGCTTATGATAGCGTTCTTCTTCGTTTACTCAGGCAGAAGATGCTTTATCTGAGTATTCCTGACAAGATGACTCGCTTCATATGCAATCTCTTTATGGAAAGAACTGTTATAATTCGCTGCCCTATTTCACAAACTTCTCCAAGATCTATCTGGCGTGGACTACCTCAAGGATCAGTGCTCAGTCCCTTATTATACAGTATTTACACTCACGACCTGGAAGGATCTGTGGGTTGTTTTTGCAATATATTACAATATGCTGATGATATTGCTCTGTATGTTTCATCTAAGTCTATAACAGAAATTAACAGCCGACTTAATTCAGCTCTTTATTACTTGGGAGATTGGCTTACAGACCATGGCTTAACTCTCTCAATTTCTAAAAGTAAATCTGTAATTTTTACCAGAAAACGTAACATTCCAAACCTAAATTTAATCTTTGATGATAAATTAATATCTGTTGTTAGTAATGTTAAGTTTTTGGGTATTTATCTAGACTCTAGACTGTCCGGTATCACTCATTACAATTATATACATCAAAAATGTGAGAAAGGTGTTAACATTCTTAGGTCTTTGTCAGGAGTTTGGTGGGGATCTCACCCCTACACACAAAAACTAGTCTACAATGCAATCGTTCGAAGCCATTTCGATTATGGATGTTTCATTTTAGATCCTTGCAATAAAAATGTCTTCGATAAATTGAAGAGAATCCAGTCAAGATGCTTACGAGTAATCACTGGTGCAATGAAATCTTCCCCCATTAACGCCCTTCAAGTAGAGTGTGCCGATCCTCCTCTTCGTTTGCGCAGCCAGTTTCTTTGTGATAAATTCCTATATAAACTATTACAAAATTCTTCCCACTCCCTCTTAGATAAGCTTCACCAACTTCATGATATAGTTAACTCTTCTGGATATGATTCTGTTTTTGAACTACCCTGCCTTTTAAGAAGTTATATACAATTCTGCCAACTCCCTCATCCTTTTTTTCAGTTACCTTCTCATCCCCTTTTCACTATCAATTACAATGCTCTAATTTTCGAGCCCTCAATACTTTTGAATTTCGGCATTAAAAAGAACTGTATATTGTCCAATGCATTATTTCGTAGTATTCTTAATAAAGATTGGAATAACTGGGTCACCGTTTTTACTGACGCATCCAAATTTTCATATTCTGAAGATGTAGGCGCTGCAATTTGGCTCCCTAAATTTAAAATTGTCCTTAGTTTCAAATGTCCATCTTATTCTTCCGTATTCACAGGCGAAGCTATAGCATTGTTAGAAGCCATTCGTTATGTTAAATCTCACAATTTGAATGGCACTATAATCTTTACCGATGCTCTTAGTTGCTTACACGCCATTAAAGAAAACCCTTTCAAATCTAAAAACAAATTTCCTGTTATCTTTTCCATTAGAGAGGAGTTATATCAGTGTCATCAATTAAATTTCAATATTGTATTAGCTTGGATTCCTGGACATAGTGGGATTTTAGATAATGAAATTGTTGACTGTTGGGCTAAAAAAGCTGTTAGTTCAGGAATTCCTTCACATTATGTCATTCATTCCCACGATTTATGTTCTATGGCTAAACATAAGCTTCATGAGTCTTGGAGTGACGCCTGGCAGATATTTAGATCGATTAAGGGTAAACACTATGCCTCCATCCAACCAGAAGTCCCTCGTAGGCCTTGGTTTTTCGTCCACCGTAGTCTCAGTAAACGAAATACCTCTATACTCTGTCGTTTGAGACTGGGTCATGCGTGTACACCTGTACATTTGGCTAAAATACACGTTAGAGATAACTCTTTATGTGAGTGTGGTATCGATGAAGGTACCCTGGATCATTTATTTTTTTGCTGCCCGAAACTAAAATATTCTTTGTATGATATTCTTCCCACCTCTATTCCTCGTCCTGTAAATTGTAAATTTGTTTTGTCTTTGGTAAATACTCCTTTTGTTAAGGTGTGGGTTAAATTTTTATGTGATAATGACATCAAGTTATAATGTGGTTTGTTTGTGTTATAATTTATATACCACTATATTATTACTAGCTGTACATTATATATAACTAATACTATTATATTATAACCAGTTGTGTTTGTGTGTCATCTGTCCTTACATAATCTTATTTGTTTTAGGTACCTACATTTGTCTGAAAAACAGCAAATCAAAAATTTTTTTTTTCCGTAGTATCCCAACCCCTGTATAGTGTCTTTTGCAATACGTGGCATTGGCAGAATTAATGTGCTCGTCACATTAGAAGCCATCACTGAAAAGATTGATTGATTGATTGATTGATTATTAATATCGATAACAAAATGTGTTATTTTTGTACAAATTATTTATAAATAGCTTTGTTTAACGAAGTAAAATATTTGATTATTGTCATTTTTATATGTAGTACTCAAATAATCAATAAATTAACGAAATAAATGAAATTTCAGTATCAATAATCGATATCAGTACATTGATAAATAATTTCAATAAATTATATTTTGTAATGATATCCCTGGTATTTTCTGTCTTCTTTCTTTCTACATCTCTTGTCACTTTCATTTTGTTTCCATATAAAGTCTGCAATAGCTCCATACAAAGCTGACCCCCTGACGTGGGCACTGTGAGTGTTGTGTGGTGGTATCGCGAAAACTATTTACAAATATCGGGGGTAGATGACAAAACATCTACCTCAGATACGGAGTAAAACTTGCTGCGACAGTTTGCTCGAGACCACGGCCGATGCAACTCGGTCGAAACGTCAAGCCAGAATAAAAAGGTAATCACGTTAAGTTTTCCCGTTTTAGATATATTCTATAATGCAACGCGAAAGTTTGAACGTTTATATCATTGGCATTGTCTTGACTTTTACATTGTAAATCTGTTTCTGTACTACGAGATTTATCACAGTGTTTTCTTTTTTTATTGCAATGTCTGCAAAGTTTACGTTCGCGAGATAGTTTGCGTCGATGTGAAAACAAATTCTCGATATACATGTCCTCTAGAGAGGGACTGTAACATAACTTGCTACCCGGGGAGAGATCCCCGCGGAATCTGGAGGTTCATTCGTATATATAAAAAACTGTACTTATATAAATAAGTTTTCAGTCACTACTATATTTATATATAAGCTTAAATTATTATAATATATATAATAAAAACTTAACTGATCACTATATTACTTAAAAATCAATTAAAAATTTAAAAGACAAGAAAACACGCCCGCCAATTTTAATGTTTCCCGTGCTTTTTCCAATAAAGTCCTGTTAGAGCCGGATGATGCTTTTGGTGTTGCATGTATTATAATTTAATTTTGTTATATACGGAATGCATTTTATGTTTTCAGTATTTTTTTGAGTTGTATTATATATTACACATGCATGCATGCATCCAGGGACTATGGTAACATATTTACTATGATAACCGCTTACCATCAAGTACGTTTTATTTTTTTATTTATAATTAATTCTTGACCATGGACAATGTAGTCCTTTAGTCGAAATACTAAAGATTTCTAGAGAAACATTAACTGTCCCTAACACTCCTCCAGTAAAGTGAAAGTAGGCTTTCCTGAAGTTAAAAAAGGACTTCTCGGAAGAGCGCGATAACTTCAGCTACACATGTTTATTTGGATATCTTCCATTCTTTTCACTTACGCAAAACTTTAAAACACAATACACTATCACTGTTGTACTTTAAAACTCATAAATATGTAAAAAATAGAAAATCTAAATAAAAATGACCTCAATTCTCCCGTTCCCGCCAAAAAGTCCCCATCAAGTACCTACGTCACGTGTATGTTTGCCACCTTTGTTGTGTAAAAAAAAATGTTTAACGGTCATTTTACTTTTGCACTGACCTCGAAGATGTGCCTAACTGCGTAACCATGATATTTTCTTATTTATGTTATACTTTTAAGCATGTAAATAAAACACACTAGAAAAATAACGTAATTCTCAAAATTATACTGGCAGCACTGGTCGTTGTAAGTCATTTTGGGACTTTTTGTCAAAAATATTTTGAAAAAAATAAAAAACAAATAAAAAATAGGATATTTTGGCGGGAACGTGAGAAGTGAGGTCAAGTGTCATTTTATTTAATTCCCTATTTTTTACATTTTTAGGAGTTTTAAAGTACAACAGTGATAGTATATTGTGTTTTAAAATACTGTGTAAGTGAAAAGAATGGAAGAGATCTAAATAAATATATGTAGCTGAAGTTTTCGCGCTCTTCCAAGAAGTCCTTGTTAAGTAAATCCTCTACCACTTTACTGGAGGAGTGTAGATGGACAGTTAATTTTCTACAGAAGTTACGTCATTAGGCTGATGGTCTTGTTACCGATGCCTTAAGACATATATATAAAATAATAAAATGCCTTTTTTTTTATTTTTTTAAATTAATGTTTATTTTTATTTATTAATTCACAATTTATTGAAACGAAGTTATGGCCATTTACCGAAAAATCTTTGTAACAGTGGGCACTACACGTTTTGATTTGTTATGTCAATATATTATGACCGTAGACATTTTAAATGCTTTAAAGGCAATAGGTTGTGAAGAAATAACCTTACAAATAGGCAACAGTGATATAGAGCCAGGTGACGTTGTGAAAGAAGATATAAAAATACATAAGTTTAGATTCAAAGATTCTATCGAAGACGATATAAGTCAAGCTGACTTAATTATTAGTCACGCGGGAGCAGGAAGTTGTTTAGAAGCACTTGGAGCTAAAAAACCGCTGTTAGTCGTCGTAAATGAAGACCTCATGGATAATCATCAGCTGGAACTTGCTGAACAGCTACATGTGGGCGGTCACCTTTACTATTGTACTTGTGACACGTTAGAAAATACGATACGTGAAGTAGACTTCAGTCTACTCACGCCATTCCCAAAACCAAACCCAGTACTATTTATTAAATATTTAGATGATATTTTTAGAATTAAGAAAAATACTGACTAAAATTTATTATTATTGTACTGTTTACGATAAAAACTATTAGGCCATGACAGATTCCTCAGTTTGGTGCTAAAGTATTACTGAACAATACTGCTAGTATGAATACTACTATTGATACTTATAAATTTTTTGAACCGAGTGTATCTATAGAGATTATGTGAATCAAGTTTAAAATAACACAAAACATATAAAAACATTTGTTTCAATTTTATTGTAAAAATACAGATCACATGACATTGTATCAAACCAAAACTAGGTAAATATTTTTTAAAGTTTTGACAACAAAAACAATAGAAAAACAACATTACATCACTGAGAACAAAAGCCAGACATTTTAGTAATATAGTATAAATTAGTACAATGAAAGCTATCCTAACTGTAATTTATTGATGACTTATTCACTATTTCAGTACACCCATATGGGTGTATGACAATATATAGGTTACACTAATTTTTTAGCCTCGAAAAAGCTCTTCAAATGTCTCATCTGCCAATAACCAATGCTGACAAGCACACCTGTTTGGAGAAGACTCCACCATAAGACTCGTTGGTTTGTACTTTCAGATGTCTGTCTAAAACGTTCTTCTCGGTGCTAAAAACAGAAAATATGATTACTTTCCTTTAAAATCTGTAATTGTGGGTGGGTATTGATTATGTTTGCAAACCAGTTTGCACTCTGGAATCGCTGTTAGTCCATAAGTTGTTACGCTCCGAGTATACAGCTACTCATGCTATAACTAGGTCAAACTTAACCGGTAGCAGTTTTTTTTAATTCCTGGTCATTTCAGTACTAGCAATGCCTGATAGCAGTTTCTAGATACAGGTCTAATATGACTTGCACACACACAAAAAAAAGGTTGCTTCTTAGTCAAAAAATGTCAGAATAGTGTACTGATCACATCACAAAACAGGTTGATTAGTTATATCGGCTGAGTTAGAGTCACACTTATATCCAAGAGAATTAATAGTATGGTGCTTTCATATGAATCTGGGTGAGAAAAAAATTGCCAGCTACTTATTTTAACTTAAAATTGGCCAAGAAATATAAGACTTTATAGATCAGCCATTCCCAAAGTGGGCGATAATGCCTCCTTGTGGGCGCTGCAGGCCTAAAGGGGGGCGGTAAGAGACCCAGAAAAAAAATGGGGGCGTTGTGTAGAGGCCTGAGGGGTGATTTGTAAATTCATTTAGCTAGGAGGCATCTTAGACAACGACTGCATGAGCTCTCGACTCAGTAAACAAAAAGTTTGTGAACCAGTGTTATAGATGATACTTTTTTGTCTGTTCAAGTATTTATCACTAGAAATGTGAAATGGCATCAAAGTGTGATATGCACAGAAGCGCAGACTCCGCAGATGTTTAGGCGCTCCAATTCCCAGCTTAATCCCAAAATAATATAATACACATACAACATACATATAAATACTATGAAGGTTACATACAAATAACTCTGTAGTTTTTGAAATTAATTTTTAGACAGAAATGCTGTTGCTGTTTGTTGTAAAATAGTATCTATGTTCTATCATCTAATTTAATACAGTTATCAATATTGACTTGCTGTGTTTGTAATAATATTAACAGATGTATAAAATACAAATACATATAATAATTGTACTCTTGTATTTTTAACAAAGTGGTAACATTTTATTTTGTGGATTATATTTTATAGCAGTTAATAGCATTATTTTTACCAATTTTAAAGTAATTTTAAATACATCCTTTTAATATACAAGACTAAAATATGTTCCTAAGTACCTAAAAGTGCAATGGAAAATGTCTGTCCACCCCCTTATTAACCTACTTGAAATATGAGGAACATACTAATGAACCATAACTTATAAACATTACTTAAATTTTAAGTAACACTTAGCTGCCATTTATGAATATTTTTTACTCATAAAGGCTTAATTGCTTGATCCCAAAGTAAGCACTAGGCTTGACTATAGGTATAACACAACAAAGTGTGGGAGTACCCAGTAAGCAGTAACACCTAATATACTAGACCATTTACCAGAAATTAAACTAGAGCCCCTTAGTTTGAATACCAGACTACAGCTGTGAAGCACTATGACTGCACCAATAGACCAATCAATGTCTGTTATTTTTTATTTTTTTATTAAATGCTTACTCTTTGATAACTCTGTTCTTTGGTAATTTGATGGACTTGGTCAAGTAATTGCCTGATCCTCAACTGAAGTTCAGTCAGCTTATCCTTTTGTGCCACATTAGCGTAATCTACAGCATGCTCACCAACTTGTATGTCTAAATGAACCTGAAATGCAAAAATTTCATAATAATTTTTTGTTTATAAAATCTTCAGGCAATATCTAAAAACATGGGAAATTAACATAATTACCTTTTTTGGTTTGACATTTCGGGCAAGTTGCATCGGCCTTGGTCTTAAGTAAACTGTCCACTCTCAAGTAAACACAATTTACGTACGACAAAAGTCGATACAACTCGGCTGAAACGTCAAGCCAAACTAAAAGGTAATCATGTTAATTTCTCATGTTTCTAGATATTTTATAATGCAATGCAAAAGTTTAAAAGTTTATATCTGCAGACAAATACAAAAGTGTTTACTACAAGATATTGAAATAAATTTTATAAAATTTACATAAGGTTCTAATCTCCAAACTTTATTTTTTTATCGCCAAGGAATCACACCAATTTTATGGTGTTTTATGGCGTTGAACTGAACATCAAGTTGTGATATGAGTACAACATACTAGGAGAGTATCCATACACCAAGCCCATTAGAAAAGTTCAGTTTTTTCTATATATATTAGCAGAAGTTCTAATACAGGATTCTCAGATTAGAATACAGATATTCTAAACAAAGAATAAAGTCATCACAAACATTCTGATTTTTCTTAAAAATATGTTAATAAACCTAAGGAAAATACAGAATAACTCATATTCTATTATTCATATTCAACTTACAAATGATGAAATACCATTTGTGTAAATAATCAGTTATTATTTACACAAGTGTAGGTACATATGACTGAAAATGTACCAAAAGAATCAAAATCATAATAGAATGAAGCAATGCCAATATAGGTTGGTTGCAAATATGAATGTATTAAGTTTGTCATAGAAATATGAGGTACTTATAAGTATATAAAAATTTATCTCGACATATTCCTTAGGGTAAGCCATTTTGTGTCATAACCCCTTACTAAAATTCCAACAGTTCTCATACTGATCATGTACAAATATGTTAAAACTGACCCTCAACTGTGAGCCACTGAACCAAGATGTGCTATTGGAATACATGCAAATAATATGCTCTCCAGGTGTTGTAGATGTGAACGATATCATTCCCTCAGAAGAGTACACTCGAGACAACAATATTTTCTCATTAGGTTCTCGAACTTCCACGTGCATTCCAATTCCTGGCGACGACGGCATAAAACCTCCCGAACGGGGGTCATACAGCTCCACTTTGTAGTTCACTGCAAAAACAATGCTTGTATACAAAAAGGAAACCTAAATATGAACAAGAAGAAAACCAAAACCAGCAAAATGTTAAAAAATGTGTTACCAATGACCGTAGTGTCATCGGGAATTTCTTCTATAAAACATTTTCTCTCTCCTTCTGCAATATGAAAATACAATGCTGATGTCACATCCAAAATTAATAATACTGTTAAAACTGAAGACAATTTCAGTAATTCCATATTTTCATAGATAAAAGTCGGCGAAAATACCGAAGAGAAGCAAGTAAAATAACACACGTCACGTCGTACAAAAAACAACACGAAACAGAAATGTCAAAAGTGTTGCTTGTAAACCTTGCCGTCTCCTCTTTTATATACTGGCAGCACTAATTTCATTGGAAACTTACGTGAACTGCAGAAAGAGAAATCCATAGACCACGTCATGTATTCCTTCTCATTCACACAAGAAAGAGGCACAACGTAGAAGCAAGCACAGATTTATAAATGGAAGCAGATCAAACATAATTCACTTACACATAGATACCGTGTAAGTAATAACACTGTCACTCATTGTAATTTAAAATTGTATATCTTTATTCTTTTCTTTCATTTGTTGCAACACAATAGCACACATAGACAATTCCGAAACCGTGGCAGCCGCCATCTTCCGCTTAAGTCAAAATAAGCGGAGTATGGCGTCTGTTTACTTGTGTAGTACGTCACATGTTCGATGATTAAATATTTCTTGGTGTATAAACATTATTTTGATTATTTAAAGTGCAAAAAATGGTACAAAAGTGTTGTATCCCCAAAAGTTGCACCGCCTACGTAACGCCTCATACAGAAAAGCCCCGAAAATCACGTTCCATCGGTAAGTAAATCTGATGTTGCAAATTATTTGATTACTGGATTCAGTTAGCTGATATTTTTGTATTTCGTGGCTCCGACACTTAAATATGTTGCAAACTATTAAAATTAAAGTTTCCTTATATTGCTTATGGTTTTTTTTATAGGTTTTTTATATTTTTGTACCAAGTACCTAAGCAATTTTGACATTATTAGTACTTGTACCTTAAAGAGGGCCGAATTCAGAGAAAACTGAGTCTCGTAATAATATTAAATATTAACAGACAGGTACCTAAGGTTAAGCAACTATCTTTTGATATTGATGTATACCTTGTTAATTTCGGGTTTCTAAAGGATGTAAATCTTCAAATTTTTTGGTTAAAGAACTACATAAAAGAAATACATAAGAAAGGCTACATAGAACAAACTGGCAGACCAATTCTGGCAGTGTTTTGTGCTCAAAACATTTTGAATCCCATTTATTATGTAAAAGAGATACCCGTAAAACCCTGTTGTTGTTTGACCATGAAATTTAACATACCTATTAAAAATGAACATGCTATCGCCAAATTAATCTCTAGTCGCTATGCTGGACTGGACCTGGACCAGTGTTGTTTAGAAAAAAGCCCCAGCACTGGCTTACTCCGTACTTCATAATTACAAAATTATTATTAATTTATTTATAAAATAATACAACTTTCTTGCTTCAGGTAATCGAAGATGGACTTTATTATGCATAAATTGTGTGATCACATGTAAAAATGGTGAAAACAAATATGGATATCTCGAGGCGAATAATGACAAATAATACCTAATTACTTGCAATGGTAATCCTTAGCATATCTGACATTCAGCGCTAGTTATTTCTGGCACAAATTGAAAAACAGTGAAATGATGTGTTTGATGGACATATATAATGAATTCTTAGATAATGTAATAAGAAAACAATCCGATTAATAAATAAAAGACTGAAAACTTTCTTTGTTTTATTGTGTAAGCTATTTTAGTTTTTATTCTCAATGTGATCGATCACACATCGACTATCTCCCGATTTCACATTCACTGACGCTTATCTCTTTAGAAAAATAGTTAACGATAACACTCGTCTGATATAAAACTTGTTCTATTTTCTCATAACCAACTCTCTAACACTTACAGTAAAGCAATGGTAAGTAGGCTCTATTGGAGTTACAAAGGACTGTTAAACGAAATTCCTCGAACTCCTCTCACTCGCACACAACTTTAACGTACAATATACTATAATTTTTGCACTTAAAACTCCCAAAAGCACAAAAAATACCAAATCTGAATTGTGAATAAAATGCCAACCACGCTTCTTTTGTTCGCGCCAAAAAGTCTAAATTCAAAACTTTCACTTGCCTGATTATCAACTTTCCCGACTTTTAAAAATATATCGTTTATGTCATTAAACTTCATGTACCCACATAAATCGAACCGCAAGCAAGGTCATCACAATGTACATGCGGCCCAAGACCAGCAGCGCACAGCTGTCAGGCCTCATGTATCGAACGAACAATCATAATATTGTATCGTGGAGCCATTGGGAGCACTCCAAATTACATCCTTCATATGACAAAAACAATCTACAAAAAGAAGGAATATAATAAAGTAATAATCTCTAATTATAGTATATCAATTAATTTTATCCTTATTTACATTAACAAAAAGTACATACATACGTTAATATTCATAAACTTTAAACTACACATTATCTTTATTTTATCCTTATTTTATCACATGAAAAATATAATTTGGAGTGTCCCAAATAGTCCCGCTCTAAGATAATACACAATATAGATACCCACTCCTTAATGCGGTCCTGAGTTCTGTATGTGTGTGAGTGATATTTGTTAGTGTTAAATTTGCCACGCATTTTGAACGGATAGGTATAGTCTGCTTCCATTTAAAAGTCTGCGGAAGCAAGCCTTCATGGAAGCAAGTAACAGCTTCTCTCTTTCTAATAGTGTAATAACTACGTGATATTAGCAAATGCGCTAATCTGTGTTCTATGCCATGAAGAAAAAAAAAGATAATTTAATAGTCACTGGTATAGTACAGGGGTTCCCAAACTTATTTTGTCTACTGCCCACTTTGAGAATAAATTATTTTTTAGCGCCCTCATTTTTTCACCTACTGAAAAACCACTATAACTTCAAATTAAATTAATTAATTATTGTGAGCTATATTAGCGGAGATTAAACATTAATTCCAAACGAGACTTTTACTATAATCCGCAAGAGTTAACTCTTACGGGCTACACCTGCCAATGAGAATGATTATTGAAACACAACTTTATAGTATTCAAACAGAGTATCTTTTATTCAAAATAAAACAAATATAATCGATCCTTATATAAAAACTAATGTGAAGGATGAATCTGATGCTGTTTAATAAGTTTGTTGATATCAGGTTCCAATTTACTCAACAACAGTCGCAAGCACAATCGCAAGTCGCTACGTTTGGTAACATGCAAACGATTTCTCTTTTTAGTAAGCAGTGTTGCCACAGCACTAAATCCACGTTCACACAAATATGACGATGGGAATGCTATCAAGAATCGCTGAACGATTGACCACAATCCAGGGTACAATTGCGGGATCGGTTTTTGTAGCCAAAATTCTTGGTAACCATTTCTGAACTTGATTTTTATTTCCTCGTTTGTTGTCAATTCTATAAGTTCTTCTTCCAGCTGAGGTGACATTGCTGTGTTGACATTTGAAAACGGATCCAACACCCAGTCTGGTATTTACAAGTTCAAAATGTCCTGGTATCGTTCGGTGAAGTCAATTTGGAGGTTTTCCAAATGTTGGCAGTAGGCAAACAATTCGTCGTTACTGCATGATACTGATAAATTCGGAAAATTGTGAAACTCACGTCTGCCCATATTCTTTTTGTGTAGAAGCAGTTTGGCTGCGAAAACAGCAACTACGTTTTTTGTTTTAATTCAATTTAGTTCATTGCCTTGCAGTTGGAGATTCATGTCGTTGAACAATTTATACAGGTCTGTCATGTAAGCTATATCATTCTTTGATGTAATGAGCTTGTTGTGCAATTCTGTATCTTTAGTTTCCAAGAACTCTATAACAGAGTCAAACAGGTTGTAAAATCGAGTCAGACAATTGCCTCTTGATAGCCAACGAACTTCAGTATGAAACAACAAACGGTTGAAATCCTCGTCATTAGTAATACAAAGCTGATGAAATAATCTATCATTCAAAGAGCTGTTGCGGATTTTATTGACTGCTTTGATGACATATTGCAGTGATTGAAATAGTCGTTCACTTAAGTTTCTAGCAACCAAATGTTGTCTATGAACAACGCGATGTACAGCAAGGACATCTGGAATTTTATTTTTTAGGTACGCTATGAAGCCTTTATGGCACCCTGTCATAGCCGGAGCGCCATCCGTAGCAACTGATATAATATTTTCAAGGGAATCTCTTTCTCATCGCAAAACGTTTCCAATTGATATTGTATTGAATATGGTTTCGCCTTTTGTATCGGTCTCTAAATTTCTAGCAAGGAATAGTTCTTCACATATTTTCTCATCTTTAATAAACCTCACATAAGACAGCAACAATGCTTCATTAGTTGGTAAAGTGGACTCATCGAGCTGAATTGAGAATTGACTTGTCCTCAGGTGATCACACAATGATCCTTCAATGTTTTCAGCCATTTCATCAATTCGTCTTTGCACAGAATTATTACTCAAAGGAATTTTTCGGATAATATCTGCGGCTGGTTTATGAAGCACAGTAGTTATTACTTCCTTTATTGCTGGCAAAATTAACTCTTCTCCGATGTTATGTGGTTTGCCTTTTTGAGCAATTAACAAAGAGATATTGTACGAAGCTCGAAGTCCGTCGTCATCTTGCTTAGCAGCCGCCGAAAATAGTTTTGCTACACTTGGCTGAGTATTATGCTTCTTCTCTAGGTCTTGAAAATATGCTACATTCTTGTCTTTCTTATCTGGATGCATTTTATTCAAATGATCTTGCAGTCTTGAAGGCTTCATTGCTTCATTCGAAAATGTTTTTAGACATAGAAGACACAAAGGCGACGATGGGTTTGTCGGATTTTCAATGAATCCGAATTTAATATATTCCGCACAGTATTGCCATCTTTTCTTTTTTACTTCCGACATTGTTTTGTTTTGAGAAATACGTAAGTAAGTGTTGAACTTAAATACTGCTCATCTATTGCGCGCGAAACCGCAAATGAAAATAAAATAAATATTACGTTGTTTATATAGGATTGCATAAGCAGCACTCACCGACAGGAATAAAACAAACATGCATAAACTCGTTTATCTCATTCAACGCTCAATCGTACTCAACAAGTCAGCACAAGTATTCTATGAACCAGCCGATTGATACAGGAATGCACAATTCAGGTTATTGAACAAAAACTTGTTAAAACATGATTGCCTGGGGTCTATTATCTACGAAAATTACCTATCTGGGAGTACTAATAACTATTAAACTGCCAAAGTGTGTCTGTTGCCTTTTTATTTGTTTGTTTGTGTCTACTTTCATTTCGAAACGGAACGTCCGATTGACATGATTTTTATTTCGTATATTCAATAAAACAGGACAGATATATGAACTACGCGGAGAGAAATATCGAACCGAGTTTGAGCAATCTTTTAATTAATATTAGTTGATGTTCACAAGTTGTAGTTGAGAGTCGAGAGCTCATGCAGTCGTTGTATAAGATGCCTCCTAGTTAAATGAAATTACAAATCACTCCCCAGGTCTCTACACAACGCCCCCATTTTTTTTTTGGGTCTCTTACCGCCCCCCTTTAGGCCTGCAGCGCCCACAAGGGGGCGTTATCGCCCACTATGGGAAAGGCTGGTATAGTACAATGTATAGTATAACCATTGTTATGTAGAGAGAAAAATATAAGAATCTGGTAAAAATATAGAATACTGTCAAAACTTTTTGGCGGGAGCGGGAGAAGTTAGGTTCTGAACTTTTTGGCGGGAACGGGAGATGTGAGGTAGTCATTTTATTTAAATTTTCTATATTTTATATTTTTAGGAGTTTTAAACTAGAACAGTGATAGTATATTGTGTTTTAAAGTTCTGTGTAAGTGAAAAAAGTGGAAGAGATCTTAATAAACATGTATAGCTGAAGTTTTCGCGCTCTTCCAAGAAGTCCTTTTTAACTTCAATAAAGCCTACTATTACTTTACTGGATTGAGTGTTATGGACATTTAATATTTCTCCAGAAGTTACGTTATTAGGCTGATGGTCTTGTTACCAATGCTTTAATAAATATAAATAAATAGAATACTGTCAATACCATATCGAGACTTTTCACGTTGATAAAATAAATAGTTATAATAAATATTTAAAATTTAACAGAAATAGAACAATCTAAACTCCATCTCAGACTAAATAACTCCATTAATTGTAAAATAAACACATAACTAATTTTGCAACTGTAAACTTAAAATCATGGATCCTTTCATTATTGCTGCTATTCTTAGTGCTATTGTCATAATTGTTTTATCAATATCATTTCTTCGTGTATCTCAAGTAAAACCACAAAGTGAGTGCTTAGTTTATACTGTTCTTTATTAAGTTGTAACAATTTAATTATTTAAAAAACATTTCAATTCTTATTGTAATTCTATAGCTGCAGCAAGGCCTAGAGCTGTTGTTCAAAGAGACGGAGGGCCTGGTAGAGTACAAGCTGTTAGAAATCAAAGGGCACGTATGCGAGCCAATGGTTAGTGAATTTTTATATTTATAGTTTAGGTTTGTGAAAGATGAAAATCAATATTATTAACTCGTAAATTTTTTTGTGAAGCTGCGAGACACCAAGCTGTTTTTGAGGAAGAACCAGCTGTAGATGAAGAAGGTAATGAAGATGCACAGGCAGAGATACAGCAAAAAGTGGAATTTGATGACAAAATGGGAGCTAAGGTACAATTTAAGATTTTAAAAATTATGTCAGATTAGTATTACAATATTTTATATTGGTTTCTTAGCATTGATTTATCACGAAAAACATTTTATTGAACTTTTTTATAATTACTGCAGAAGTAGCTAAAGAAATATCTAAACCTAAATCTGATATGGGTGCTTAATGTATTTACCTACAAATGACATTATCAAAAAAATAAGGGATGCACTTCAAAATTGGTGAAAAAATAGACAGACAATATTGCTATGAATTACTAATAAAAAATATAATGTCATACAATTAAATGTTACTCCTTCATTAAATCAATATTTAAATTTTATGATGCTGTAAAATAATTATTGCTAATAAAAAAAAATAAGCAAACATTTAAAATAATAGATTGTGCTATATAAAATAACATGTTCTATAAACTAAATAAATAAACTTGACAAGCTGTCATTCTGACAAAAGCAAAAGATGAAAAGAGATGGAAGGATATACAGATATTTCAAGATAAAATTTCTCGACTTCAACTTAGAGAGCAGACTCCTATTTCAATGCTGCCCCTGGAAATAACTTGGAAATACACCTACTAGTTTATATAAGATTGCTATTTATATATATACTAACAGCAAAAGATGAAGAGATGGGGCTATTTTAGAGATGTTTCGAGATTAAATTTCTCGTCTTCAACTATCTCTTTAGAGTGCCGACTCCGATTTCAATACTGCTCTCCACGTTTAAAGCGGATTCCGATCTAGCGCTTCACCGGCCGCTGACCCGGCACGCTCGCTTCGCTCGCTCGGCACGCGCGTCATATTAAAAAGACAGCCTAACCTAACCAAAAAAAGGTGTTATAAATATATTGTCGTATTTGTATAGTTACAAAAAAATTTGTATAATTTTACCCAATGTGAAACAATGTAAACCTTAGCCTGCATATAAATGCAGGCTAAGCCTCACGAAACTTTAATGTTGTGTAATGGCGAAAATGAATGCTTGGGAGGAAATCGTGAGGCTTAGCCTGCATTTATATGCAGGCTAAGGTTTACATTGTTTCACAAAATTTTTATGTGCAAACTGTTAATTTTAAAGTTTACCATTTTTTTATAGCAAAGATTAGCATTCATTTTTTGCTAAATTGTAAAAAATAAATTGGCTACTTTTGATTTATATCAAATTTGTAGAGAAAACGGTCAATTTTAAATATTGAGATTTGTAGATAAAATGTCTAATTCTATAGCTCCATTATATATCCCAAAATATAAACAGAAATTATTGTATTAAAATAAAAGTAAATTAAGTATATATATCTATTTTAAAGCTGCAAGCTATATTATTGTTTATTCTTTTTTATATAGAAAAGGGCAAAGTTAGAAGCTAAACTGGAAAAGAAGAAACATAGAGAAGCAGAAGAACACATGAGAGAGATAAAGAAGAAAAAAGACGAAGAATTAGAAGCAGAGAGAAAAAAAATTGAGGCCAAAGAGGAGGTATTTACAAGCGTTTAATAAAAATAGATATATTTGAGTACACAATTGTGACTCATATTAAGGAAAGATCACATATGTAGGTCTACTATTTTTTTTTCTACACTGCATTCCATCTCATTTTACACAGCTAAAAAAACAGTAAGAGTCCTCATGTGGCTGAACATAATATTAAGTATGAAGGATTTGCAATCAATTGTTGTGACAACCACCAAAATAACCAAACTAACTAACAATTGTTAGTCAGTTTGATCATGACTTCTCACTGCCTTCCAAGAATTGGAGAATAATATTTAGAAAAGTAGCTAATTAATTGCTTCGAGTTCAATGTTATTGACTATAAACATAACATTGGTCCCAAACATCGCATATGTTTGGGACCAACGTTATGTTTATGATCTTTACAAAGATGTGCAAAAAGTATGTGTGAGGCTGTACATTTGCAATTTGCACACTCTGATGTATGTCAAGGTACCAACACAGTGAGGGGTTAGTTAAGTTTTTAAAAAGTAAAGTAGTTAATTTTACCTATACATTTTAGAACACTAGATACATTCAATTGAAACTTAAAGATTCATTTAAAAATATATGATTGTAACCCATTTTCATTTACCAGGAAGAGGAGCGATTACGTGAAGAAGCAGAACGTAAAGTAGAAGAGGACCGTAAAAAGCGAGAGCAAGAAGAGTATGAAGCAATGAAAGCAGCTTTCTCAGTGGACGGTGAAGGTTACGAAGAAAATGATGAACAAGATCAAGAAAGTTTATTGCATGAATTTGTGGAATATATCAAGGTTAGTGTTGAAACAATAGTGTCATTTAAACAAAATTAAAACTCATATATATATACTAAATTTTGAAAAAAAAAAATCTAAACCTGTTCGCAGTAATTTCAAGGTTTTTACAAAATAACTATCACACATTGATTCAACACATATTGAAATGCTTTAATTTAAATTTTATCACTACTACTTTGTATTATTACTCTTCTTTTCCGAAATCATTGAATAGATTTGAATGAGGTTTTAAGTTCTGACAATTTAAGTTAATGGAATATTATATTAGTCCTTAAGTAAACAAATATTATACCTAAATAAATTATTTAAATATATTGGTTATGCCCAGTGTTGGGCAAAAGTAATTGTAGAAAACAATTACAATTACTTTTTTAATTGTAATTGTTTTTAGAATTACTTTTTGCCCAACACTGCTTATGGCCAAAATTGAGTGAAAGTGAAATGAATGCAGTGGAAATGCGATTTATCAGAAATATATATGTAGTATGACAAGAGTGAATGTGTTAATCTTAAAATGAAGAAAGGAATGCTTAGGTGGCTTGGACTTGAAATGAGTAATGGAAGATTGACAGAAAATCTGGAGCAAAAGTGAGTAGCAACAGAAGCCAAGTAAAAGCAAAGCAGACTTATGAACATTAGTGTTAGCAGATAAAAACATCAAAATGGCTTGCATATCTAGGCGACAGTGTGGGAGGAGAATGGTGAAATATAAGGAGGCAAAATTAGTATGCTGCCGCAATGCTTGGATACAGCATTAGAATATATGTGTTAAAAACACATAGGTTTCATTAATCATAATATTTTTACAGACTCAGAAGGTGGTGTTGCTTGAAGATTTAGCAGCCCATTTTAAATTGAAAACCCAGGCTGCCATTGACAGAATAACTGATCTCCAAGCTTCTGGAGAACTAACTGGTGTTATTGACGACAGAGGGAAGTTTATTTACATATCACAGAAGGAACTGGAAGATGTGGCCAAATTCATAAAACAAAGAGGAAGAGTATCCATCTCTGAGCTTGCTGAAAGCAGTAATGATTTGATTAGTTTGAACCCAGTTATCGTGTCGTAATTGTTTTATAAGCTGTGTGCTATTGTTACATAATTTCAGACAATTATTTTGTACTAAATGTTGATAAACTTGCATATTATGCAAAAATATATTTAAGACATTAACACTGTAAATTGCTACAAAAATTTATTCATAAAAGTATAGAAACTTAAATACACTATTCATCATTTATTTCATAACCAAACATGTCTCTTCCTTTGTCGAGCAAGGTAAGAGATGATTCTTTGATTCTATCCAACACCTCAATAAGCTTTTCCTTTGTAAACACCTTGTACAAACACCTATTTTCACTTGCGATCAAATCACTTAATTTCATTGCCTCCTTATGACTATCAATGTCATCATTACTTTGCAAAATTTTTAATATTAAAATTACAATTTCTGGAATGCAAAGACGACGTAATGTATCTAACTGTTTAACTCTTTCTTGTTTTTCTTCATCATTGAAATTTGATGAAGAAACACTATCATTTTGGTCTTGTAGCCAACCACCTGGGAACAGCAAGACATTATAAAGTAAGTTTTTTGTATGCCGTGACTGGTGAAGCAAAGCATTTATCCAGCGTGCTTTCTGTTGCTCAACTTGTGCACATTTCTGCTCGTGATGAACTTTGTCTGAAAATGATGCACCTGAAGGCAAGGACTCAACATCTTTTGGCTGACCACTTATGAAATGTCTGTACCAAGTAGCAAATGCTTCAAGTGCTTCTAAATAAGCCTTCAGGCATAAATGTTCTCGCAACTCAGAAGAATTAGTAACAACCTTGTTCATAAATGTAGGAAACATCTGATTAAAACTTAAAACACAAGCAGATGCAGCATCAGTATTACCAATGAAGATAAATGTTCTTATCATAGTATTGCTCAACCATAAAGCTTCTTGAATTTGATTTGGAACAAATGACAGCCACTCTAAAGAATAAATTACTTTATTGATAGAATTCTTATCTTTTTCAGCAGATGTAGCCTGTGTGATTGTTAAATCTATGTTTCCATAACCTTGTTGTATGTTTGTTATTGCTTTTCTTACAGCAACTCTAGCTGATGCTGCCACATCTATTCCTGCATTAGTACCTGCTTTTACTACTCCCTCCCTGTAGTCACTTTTATATATGCGGTCCATTAACTCTGAATACAAAACAATTTGTTTCATATTAGGTACTGTTGATGTATAATATGCAATAAGCTCAGGGCATTCCACAGATCCATTAATTAAAGTGTCAATAAGTTGGCTTACATATTTCTCTAAAACCTTATCACCAATATCATGATGAGGATCTTTTCCCATCTGTCGTAGTATCAATATCAAATGAGCCAAAAATCTTATAAATCGTTCTTCAGCATTTTGTATCCATTGTAAAGAATCTTGCATAATGGCTCTAACATTACCAAGCATCAGATGTCTTTGGCAGATTTGGTAGTTAGATTCTCTTTTGCCATCCATCAAAGCATTAACAGCACTAAATACTTGTTGCAGAGATGTCTCTTCAACATGAAGTTCTGACTGAAGTAACTCCAATACATCTGACGGTGTCGTATTAGCATGAGCAGTAGCATAATGTTCATGCAAAAACTTGTCAACTCGGGCTTCAATTTGAACTTTTAGGTGAGCCCATAGTAAATCTTCCCAGTTTCCTTGACAAGCTGGAATGGCACTTAATAAATGGCCGCATAAGATACCAATTGTAGCTCTATAATATATATTCTCTGTAATATTGTTTGCAATACCCAAAGCACACCATTTCCAGAGATCTCTGGAAGGATTCCCAGATATTTCTAAAGGAGCTATAGAGTCTTCTCTGGGTAAATAGTGAAGTAATCTCCAGCCCTGTAAAACAGCACCACGCCAAGCTTGTCCAGCATTGAGACACAAGGAAATTGCATTTTTAAACTTCCCACACCTGACTTCTGTGAATATTCTTTTACACAAATCATTATCGTCTTGTTGATCATCAGAATGTATAGTTTTGGTTTGACGTCTTGGTGCATCTGGGTCCATACATGTGATCATTGCCTTGTTTTTATCTTTATTAAACAAACTGGATCCAATCAGTAACTGATGAAGTGTATTTCCCCAATGTATATTGTTACCGATTACTGGAGCAGTTGTTTTAGTGGCTTCATCTTGGTAAGCTGCTGTGGCTTCTAACCAGTCCACCAACAGCTGCAACAATCTTAATTCTGAATCACTGTGAAACAAAGCACTAACTAATGTCTGTTGGGATAAAATTGTTTCGGTTAACAAACTTTCCAAAGAAGCAGTATGTTCGCTGATTGAGTCAGCATATAAGCAATGGAGAAGTTTCCAAGTATTTGCTTCTTCAGCTAACCAATAATTATGAGCATTATATCGGTTCCAAGGTTCCACCAAGTCAAGAGAGTCGCAACAAACTTGAGCTAACCTTGCCAAAGTATCCAAAACATCACTGGGACGGCTCCCTTGAATTATTTCAAAAAAAGCTTCGTTCAAACGATCACCAGCACTTCCAGCATTACCCAATATAGAAGATTCATCCAAAACTTGTCTTAGACTTGTATCGTTAAGATTTTTAAAAATGGATGTTTCATTTAGTATCGGAGATAGATTTAACGTGTCTTCTCTTTGTAGTAATTGCCTCGTGCGTCTATTTCTCAATGGGGTATGTTGCGTTGAATGTAGCTGAAGACTTCTATCGAAACTCATTGCTTAAACTACTTAATTATTTGAGTTTATAACAAAAAAGAATATAAAACTACGGCTGTAACATGTACAACCGCCGATTTTCTTTTTTTTTTAATTTTTTTTTTCTCTTTGTTTTGGCTTCGCAGATTGCATTTAGCCATTGACCAAGTAATATATATTAGTCGAAAGATAGGGAAACGAAGTTTCCCGCCCTTTTTCTTTCTTCTTCTTCCTTTAGGGCATGGCGCACAATTCAGCGTACTTGCCAATGTCACGTATTAATAAGCAATCCATAGTGTAGAATCACAAGTAAACCAGTTTTTTCTTATCATAAAACTCCTCCAGTAAAGTGATAGTAGGCTTTACTGAAGTTATAAAGGACTTCTTGGAAGAGCGCGAATACTTCAGCTAAACATGTTTATTTAGATCTCCTCCTTACTTGTCACTTACACAGAACTTAACACAATATACTATCACTGTTGTACTTTAAAATTCCTATAAATGTAAAAAATAGAAAATCTAAATAAAATGACAACCTCACTTCTCCCGTTCCCGCTAAAAAGTCTTTAATTTTTTTTGTACGATTTTGTTTAGAGCTTATAATCTTTGAGCGGAAAGACAAAGGGATCTATGCCCATTACAACCGATGTCTTCAGTAATAGATATATTCCTCATAGTACTTTAAAATGTATCTTGTGAGGTTCTGGCGAGAAATATATTGAGGCAGTCTTTTTAGTAGATCCCGTGGAAGCAAACTAAGCTACTAAAAAAATCTCAATATCACACTACTAAGTTAACACTTTTTAACGATTCCACATATATTGTATAACATTTACAATTTTTTTTTACTTAAATATGGCAGAAATGTTTCAAATGTGATGCGTGCATTGCGAGTTGCTACTTGCCAGTTGCCAGTATTTAAAAGAGAAGAAGAAGAACACAGAAGAATATCTACCTACCTTCTTGTTCGGAAGTACAAAAATGGGTGTTTTATTACCTAACAAAATAAATTCTTATTACGAAAAATACAGTGCATCGAAATAAAATCAAAACGCAATCTTTTTTCAATTTACTTACATTAATTCTTATATGCATTTTAATTTTTAGAATGAAGAACATGATACGTTTTCTGTCACGTTACTAGTTGCCATTTAGTTGCTACCTCTTAAAAACTCGTTTAATTATATATATTTTTTTTATGCTTTTTTCCTCTTCATTTTTCCCATGTTTGCCGCAGGTAAGTAGGGTGATTAGATCTATATTTTTTTTAACTCATTCTAAGTACATTATGTTTTCTATATTGTATAATAAAAAAATAAAACATAATGAATGTTTATACATAAAGTTATTAGATATTTACTTTTAAAACTTCTCAACATATCTAAGTCAAAGTAAACTTCATACCTACATAGTTCTTCAATTTGATTATAACAAACACGTTATTGTCATATTCACATTCATGTACTGATATTATTTTAAAAAGCGTTTGAAGAGTTACTACTTAAAAAATCTCATTTTTCGAAATAAGTTTAGTATTAAGTACTTAAAGAAATTATAAAAGGTACTTTACTCTTTTTTGTTTGATCTGAATGTCATAAAGTACATAGGTACATTACCTATTCCTGTTGCACATTTAATTTTGGAATTCTTTTCACAGTTCACAGCTCAGCAATAACAGAAGACTACGAAATAGGTAGGTTCATTTAAGCTGATTCTCAATATTAAGTATCAGTCATTTATCACAACTGCTCATCTAAACACTTACTATAATGTTTCTATATCAACCTTCAGATATTGCAAAATGTAGCTTCATTTATTATTCAATAATAATCTGATTTAATTTTTCATAAAAATATAAAAAAATGTAATAACTTTTTTAATACTTATGTACTTTGCTTATGTACTTATCTACTTATTTTCTTGTATGTATATTTCTACATTTTTGCATGTATTTTGTACATATATTTTTATATCCCGTCAATATGCTTATGATGTAATTTAAAGAGATTATGAGAAAAATAAGTTGTAAATTCTCTATAAATTGCAAACACTAATATTCTATGTGATAGATTAGTATTGTCTATTTACAGAGAAGTTTCATAATTTTTAAATTTTTATAAATGCATCATTAAATGGTTGCGATTAATATAAAAAGTCTGAACATTATGTGCTTTTTTCTACCTATTTTTTCACTAGGTAGGTACCTATTTTTGTTCGTTTCTTCAAAATGATTACATTGTTTAAGATTTACAAAACAATGAATACTCAGGTATTTTTTAAAATATATTTATCAATTGAGCATATTTATCAATTTTAAAAATATATTTAACTTGAAATGTCAAATACTTAAATAAGTATTTTAATACATTTTACTATTAAATTGTATTAAAAAATTACAGTTTTCCTTAATATACACATAGAAAATATCTATGTAACCCTACAGGAACAACAATGATTCGCTACATACTTGTTTCAAATAATTATTGTTTTATTGTCGTTGATAAAATTGCTATAGGTGCCAAAGTGGGTACACTGTAATTAGGTAGAAATTGAAGTATTCTGGGAATCTGCTTCAATATTTACTTCTGTAGATATGACCAGTATTTGTGCCGTTGAACAAATTTATTATTATTTATTATAACATTATACATTAAATCTTAGTGTAGGTATTATAAAAGAAATATTTATACATAATTATACGATTGTATAAGAATCTAGAGGAATTCAAATTATTATACTCTAATAATAATTTGACTATACTTTGACAATATATTCTAATCTCTATGTAATGTTATAAAAACGAAACTAAACACAATACAGGCATTCATTTGCCAGTAACACAAGTGAAATCGTGAGTAAAATGTAGTATTACACATACCCATGATATACTTATACATAAGTACTACCTATAACAGTCCAATCTGAAGTTCTGAAGTAGGAATGTGTGAATGTTGGAATAAGCTAATAAAAATGTTTATTTATATTTATTACATAATACAACGTTTGGTGATTAACATTAATTTTTGGTTAAAACGCAAAATTATTTACCCATATTGTTTTTATTTTATAACTTTATTAACATTAGTGTGCACCTGTTCAGTTGACAGCAATGTTTTTAACTTTGTTATGTCAAGCAACTGTCAGAACTGGGTGAACTATGAAATAGCTTTCAATGAAGTGGGAAAAAATAATATTCCAAGTATAATTCTGTGCACATTATAGGAACAAACTTGCTGTTCTGAGAAGACTCCATCTTCATTCTCACTTTATAAACCACAATGCACCTACAAGATGCAGTATTTGAGAGGTAAGAGTTTTAAACTATAATAATTTAAAAAATTGTCTAATATTTAAGTAAGTAAAACAGCAAAAATGATAATCAGTCTCTACTTTGTTACACTTTATTATTTTTTAATACAAAAAAACATTTTGTATCGGACCATATTACCTGCTTAAAAAGTAAGAGCTTGAAGTTACTTAAAACTTAAAAAAATGAATAAAAACATACATAAAAGACTAAACTTTTGTTAATTGGATCAAGTATTTGCAGATTCATTCCCATTTTCACCATTTTTTTGTCATCCATCATTTAGCTTAAACATTTCATCCATCGATTTGAGTTGTGATTCGACAGACTGTTTTCCAATTCTCTTATTTAAACATGGTTGTAATTAATGGAATTCAATTACTTACTTAAAAATTTTTGTTCAAATAAACCCTTACAAGGTATTGTTGAAAGTCATAATTATCTACCTATTTGGAAAGAATCTGAGCTGGAAAAACTAGCAAAATAGCAATTCATCTTTAATATTATCATAAAATGAAATTGTATAACATGCAGATGATTATTATCATGTTATAACAAATTACTAGCTATCAAGTAGGTGCTATTTTCATCGATAATTTATAAATTCTTCTGCTTAATTGTTTAGAAATACAATTACATAGTTACAAAATTTCATATCATATTGGAAATCGAAATTATTTTCGTAATATTAACTACTTATGTATGTTATTAATAATACCCATCTGTAAAATATAATATTATTTATTAGGTATTACTAAAATCTAAAACATTATTAATTTTCAGTGCCCTTACAAGTGCCCACTCTTATCAAGTTTTAGTCTATTATATTATTGCATAATGTGCTGTTTCTTTACATTGATCAATAGGTAACATAACATTATGAATAGAAAATCATGAGGAAATCTTCAATATCCATTTGATACCTCCTAAATCAATCATTACTTTCATAATGTTTATACAATACACCAAAATAAATAGAAAATTAATTGCCTATAAAATTCACATAACATATTAACAAATAAAAAATCAAAGGCCATATTGTTTTTTTATTCTGATAATACTTTTTAATAATTATAATCCAAAAAGTAATATAATAATATAAAAAGGAGAAATAAAGTTAAATACCTAGCAACCCCTGTGCTAGCAACTACAATTTATAGAATTACAAGATATTACAGAAAAAAATTGTATTTTATAATATAGTAGGAATTTTTATAGTATAATATCTAATAGGTATTTAGTATTATAATTCATTAGGCCGCCTAGTGCCTAATGAATTATTCTATGATGATGTATGTATATGTGGAACAAAAAGGCATGAACGGAACGACACTGTCAATTCTTCAACTTTTGTCATGTTTTAAGAACTTTAGATGTGTCATGTAAACTGTGAAATGGAACGTAATCATTTCGTGGCGTTTATGCCTTGTTAAATAACTGCAAATTAATTTTATCTTACAAAATCAATATGTTATTAAGTTTACATTAATATTTTTTTATTGTATAAATAAATATTATGTTGTATAATGTTTCACAAGTTAATAGTCAAGGGTACATTTTTCTTTTTTCATAATCGTCTTCGTAAATGCTCAGTATACATTTGAGCTACTTTTATTTTATAATTATATTAAAGTTTTTTGAATTTTATTTTATTAAGCGTGGTAAATCGAAATATGTTTTATTTATTAAAGCTCATTGTCATTCGTTTTCTATTTAATTACGTCATAATTTCTCTTTGTTTCGTAAAGTTCGAGGCGTGGTAATTATTATCATTTATCTACTTTTTTTAAGTTACGTTTCTAAAACACTTCTTTTCTTCTATATATAACTATTAATAATTAGAGAACAAATTTTTATAAAATTTTTGTTTTGGTAATTGTTTCACACAATGACTTTGAATTTCAGGGTTTCTTATTTGACTTTACCGCGCAAGTATATTGTTCAAGGACATACTATTGTCTCTTTTCCACAAGTTGTTCGTTGTATGCGAGTGAGTTCGGTGTGTGTGACGCTGTGGCGTACTTTTCGTCAAAACGTCGCGATATGAGTTGTTGAATTGAGTTTTTCGGCCTGATTCCGCCATTAAAATTAATAAAAATACTATATAACGTAGTTTTACGGTTCAATGTTTAACGAGGTACAGTTTCAGTGTTAGTTAATCTATTCTTTACTTTATTCTATTCCGTAAAAGTGTTTTGGAAGTGCATCATTTCCTGTTTCAATATCGTACTGAAACAAGCAACTACGATCCAGCGCACACTTTTTCGTTATCACGTGGGTCAAATTTCGATTTAAATGTGCCTTTGAGAGAGGTTTTTAAACGTGTATAGTTTATGTTTGACCAAAGTACAAAATGTGTCTTTCGAACGTTCAGAGACCGGCTCGTAATCCGTCATAAACATTGTGTATTTTCAGAAGCCCGCCGACCCGCATCCCGTCTGCCCCTCTCGACTTCCTATGGAACCGGCGGGAGAGTGAGGCGACCAAGAATGGTCGAAGTGTACTGCGGTGCAGTGTCGTGCAGTATTGTGAAAGTGTTGTGAAACTCAAGTGTGCCAGTAAAATTGTGTTACATAAGGGGCTCGTGAAATGGGGACCGGGAACCCGCCCTGAGGCGCCGAGCGCCGGCGTCGGCGGCGGGCAGCGCCTGTCATGGCCCCGGCGCTCACGGTGACACCTGCCGAGCCGTTCGCGACCGACGAGGATCAGCCCGCACCGCAGCGCAGACGGGCGCTCGCGTCCGTCGATAACCTCGCCGCATCCATGGACGAGGACGACATGGGCCTGCACGCGCAGCCCAGCCTGGCTAAGGACCAGCAGGAGATGGACCAGATCCTAGGCGACCTGGGCAGCAGTGATCTAGCTCAGGCAGACTTACTACAAGCTATCAAAACATTTGAAGGAGGCGGTGACATTCTGTCCACTGGAGATCCAGATGGAATTTTTCCCCTATCTGGCCTTGATTTGACTGATACTATTGATTCTGAAGGTGATGCAGCAGAAGATAAGGTTAGACTGTTACAAGCACGACTGGAGAGGAGATGTGCTTTTCTGCAAAGGAGATTAAGGATTTTACAAGTAAGAGCTATTGGAAAAAGAATATCAGAGGAGGCCATTCAAACGTTTGATAAGTGTACACGTGGTGCTCGTAAAGATGGATGTGGTAGACCGATGGGCTTGAAGGCCTTGTTAAAAAAAATTGAGACTACTGCAGCTTTACAAGCTAGTGCTGCCTCCCGCTCTGTTGTAGGACCTAAGTATTACCGAGCTAGTACATCAAAAGGTGATGCCTCACGTTCAGCATCAGTTGGAATACCTTCTGGTACTTTAGCTGGATTAGAAGACACAGCTGGTGCTCTGCGATCGCATCTGTCCATTGTCAAACACGAGCTAGACTCTGATGCCACTCTGTCATCATCAGGAGCCGAGAGTAATGACGAAGCAGTCACTTACAACAACCCACAACAGCAACACATGCCAATGTGAGTGTTTTTCATTTTTAATAATTAAAAAAAAATTATATTTAATTTATTTGTTTCTAATATATTTATTTACAGAATTAAAGGTCAGGGTTAAATGAAATAAATAATCTATGTGTAGGCAATTATATTGAAAACTATACCTTATTTTTAATACTGTTTTCTAGTATACTTTTTTTCACATTATAAACATTATTTTGCCTGTGGCTACATTTACATGGTATTGGAAAATGGTGGCCTATGGTTTGGCTAGATATAAAGAGGTATAGCTAGTAGTTTACTTCAGTAGTTCTCACATAAAGAAAAATAAATTTTCCTTATTGATAGCCCTGTTGGCATTTTGGTTAGTGTATCTGCTTTCCTAACTAGGGACTCAGGTTCTATTCCTGTCCATGTCATTTTATGAAAATAACTTTTCTGAATAGTCTTGTATATACATACATATCTTCACCTTGTATCCCCAATGGGGTAGTCAGAGAGGACGGAGCGCCAAGCGTTGTGGTCCTTACATAGGTACTTCTTTCGCTTCCTCAAATCTCATCATTCTCCACACGAATTTTCACCTAGGTATGCGAGTGCTTTTGACATTTCTGTCGGCTATCACTGGTTATTTGATCTTCATGAGTCAGCCTTGGTCTTCCTTGGCTTCTTTTACCACTCGCTTTCACTCTGTAGATTTTCTTTGTCAGTCTTTCATTACTCATTCTTTGTGTGTGCCGGAATCACCTTAGCATTCCTTTCTTCATTTTTATAATAATACTGTCATGCAACCCTGTCATACTGCATATCTCTTCAGTGCTTATTTTGTCGGCAAGGGTGACACATCTTTCTAAGAGATCGCATTTCTACTGCATTTATCTTACTTTCACTCAATTTCGGGCATATCCAGGTCTCACGACCATACAATGAAGTTGGAACCAACACTGCATTGTGTATGGCCATTTTCGCTGAGTTATATTCACACTGCCAATTAATGCGTTCAGCGCACTATTCACTTCATTCCCAGCTGCTACCCGTCTCTCCATATCCGACACATCTTCCATTCCTCAAGAACGCACTCCCCAGATATACAATTTCATTCACTTGTTTTAAACATTTTCCAATTTACCCATATTTCCTGTCCCCTGTCTGTCAACCCTGTCTGATACCTGAACTAACTTAGAACCAGGGTGACATGTCACCATCTATTCTTACACTGCATCTGTGGCTATAATGACCTCACAGCCCGTAGCAAAGGACTCCCGACGCCATATTCAGGCATAATACTCCGCAGTTTCTTTCGCACTACTCTAACAAATGCTTTTTCAAGATCCTCGAAAGTGCAGAAAACCTGACCTATAGCCAGAAACTTTCCCATGATAATGTGAAGCAAGAAAATTTGATTTTCGTTCCTAAAACCATCTTGCGCCTCGCAGAAATATCTTTCAGAAACCTCTTTCATATGTTCAGTCATGGTCTTGTAATCTGAGTGTTACTATATCTTACCCCATTTTTTAGATTTTATTCTTAGTACCAGCATAGTACTTAGTTTGGGGTCACAATTGCTGTAATTGCTTGGGGAATATTTATGAAAAATGGCGGATATGTCATTTTTATTTACCATTTGTAAGTTGGATGTAATAATACTATATCTTCAAATGCTAATAATTTGTATGACCTCAAATTAAGTATAAATGTTACAACACAACAATGTAACTAACTAAGAGAATTTATTTATTTCTAATAGGTCTAACAACTAGTTTTACCTAGAACTACTTATTTATAAATACACACACAACACACATATCTTCATGCTGTATTCCTAATGGGAAAGTCAGAGGATGGAGCGTGTGTGTGCAGTGCAGTCGTATACTTCGCCTCCATTTATATCATATAATTTTGCATAGGTATGCAAGCACTTTTGATACTTTCGTCACCAATACTTTGGCTATTCCATCTTCTTAACTTAGCCTTTCTTGGCTTCTGCTACCACTCAATTTCACTCTATTTTTTTTATTTCATGTAAGTGGCTATGCAGGTCCTACCAGACCCGTATCACTGCGACCAACTTGATCTATTGTGATCGCCACTGTACTACAAAACACTGCCAAGTCCCACCGCAGTCAAAACCGCAAGGTATTCCTTGGAGTGATATGCTGAACCTCCTCCGGACTCAGAAAATACTGGCCGAGGTAGGATCGACGAGTGCGCATCAATGGTCCGCAGTCACACAAAATGTGCATAGGCGTTTCATCCGCCTCCTGGCAGTACCGGCACAATCTTGTGTTGGAGAGCTCCATACTAAACATGTGCTTATTTAGGCAACAATGCCCAGTAAGTGCCCTAACCAAGATACTCATTGCCGTGACACTAGAAGCCACCTTGCGATTATATGGCTTTATTAGGGCTTTGGAATGCTCCTGGCCCGGTATATTCTTCCAATACTCGCAAGACGCTTTGAAGCAGGATTTCCACAAAATCAGTTGAGCCTGGCTTTTGGGGATACCACAAAAAGGTTCTGGACCAATAAATGTGATTTTGGTGCCGGCTCTTGCGAGTTCGTCGGCATCTTCATTGCCTACGATGCCAGCATGGCCAGGGACCCATCTTAGAATCACTGTTTTTATTTCCCAGAGTGTTTAAAGTAGTCACGCAGTTATTAACTAGCCTCGATGTGATTACATTCGAGGCCAATGCCAAGAGAGCTGCCTGACTATCAGAGTGTATGTATATAGTTTGGTTTACGTAGTTTAATGTTGATGTCCGCACTTTCAATAATGGCGAATATTTCAGCCTGGAAAATGGAGGCGTACCTCCTAAGATTCAGGCTCCTCTTGAAATTTGGGCGCACTCCAAAAATTCCACATCCTACGTCGTTATCCGATTTTGAGCCATCGGTGTACCAAAGTTCATTTCCAGGTCATTATTCCTTCAATCCAGTCATCCCTGGAAGGCATCTGCACTATAAAATGTTTTACGAAGGTACACCGCGGGAGCAATTTCACTCTATGGATTATCTTAATCAGTCTCATCAATTTTTCTTTGTATGTGGCCGTGCCATCTAAGCCACTGGTTCCCAAACTTATTTTGTCTACTGAGTCGAGAGCTCATGCAGTCGTTGTCTAAGATGCCTCCTAGCTAAATGAAATTACAAATCACCCCCCAGGCCTCTACACAACGCCTCCATTTTTTTTCTAGGTCTCTTACCGCCCCCCTTTAGGCCTGCAGCGCCCACAAGGGGGCGTTATCGCCCACTTTGGGAATGGCTGATCTAAGCATTCCTTTCTTCATTTTTGCAATAACATTGTCATACAACCTTGTCATACTGTATGTTAATTATGGATAATATATTAGAAAAACTAGAAAAAAATTATGTAACTTAAAGGCAGACACAAAGTACCCATAATATAAAATAGAAATAGCTTATGCAGTATTTACAGATTCTGAACCTTACAGATTAATCATTTCATAATTTCCTAAATCGGCTAGAAATATGATCTGCTTACTTAATTTGCGAAGCTTTAAAGCGTGTACAGAGCAGTGGAACACAACATCCCTCAGACTATATATGGTACAATGTAGTAACAATTGTTTACACTACTCATCTTAAATGAGATTCAAATTTTAAATTTCTTAGTAATATTGCATAATTTCGAATGTTTACTAGAGCTCTCAAGTTGTTACATTAGTTTTATATTGCATATTATACATAATAATGATGAAATATGAATAGGTCTTCTTGCTAATAAATTCTTTGGTTACAGTTGAGGGAAATAAATATTTTATAGTGTATTTGCAGTTTTAATGAGATTCATCTGGAGTGTGGTGTGTCATCCTCTGGTGACTTCCGCATTAAGTTAGGTTAGGTTATATTTATTGTGAGGGTATAAATATTTTATAGTGAACCTGTAATTTAGTCCAATTTTATCAACTTATTTAGTTAATAATATAGTTCAGCTGTGTAACTTCAAGAACTGCTCTATCCGTGAAGCGAAACATGTACTTTACAAATGGCTAGCAAATAGAACATATGAGGATACTGAAAAACTTCTGGCAGAAATGCTTTAAGTGAAATGCTCCCATGTACTCGTACGTGTACGTCAATTCATCCACAACACAAACGAGCACACACACATACATAAACAAAGTATTGAGCATGCACTAAGGATTATTTTATTAGTTATTTCGATTATTACTTTGATTGTTATTTTGATTATTATTATTTTGACTATTATTTTGACTATTATTTTGATTATTATTTTGATTACTATTTTGATTATTATTTTGATTACTATTTTGATTATTATTATTATTTTGATTGTTATATTCATTATTATTATTATTTTGATTATTATTATTATTTTGATTATTATTATTATTTTGATTATTATATTCATTATTGTTTTGATAATTATTTTGGATTTCATAAATTATTGTCATTTTTAATTTAATTATGATATTTGATATGTTATTCGATATGTATTTGATATATTATTATTTAATGATGTTTTGGATTTAATTGATGTAATAATTTGGTTGATGTAATGATTGTAGTATTGTGCACAAATCTGAGTAATATATAGGATCCTCAGATACAGGCTGTGCCTAGTGTGGGGGTCGCTGTATTTAATCTACATGAATAATCTGTTTTTGGTAAAGAAATTATTATTATTATAATGTTTTAATGAGATTTAAGGATGCGAAAATAGTAGACTGCAATGCTTGGCACTCCGTTCTGTCTTACTAGCTTTAGGACTGTGTTAAAGTCAAATAAATTGCAAGGTATTTTTGAAAGTGAAATCCATTATACTACGGTTCGAAAATAAAACCTGGACATTGAGAAGAATCGACAAGAAACTCGATCATTATTTCAACATCATTCTACAATAGTTATTTAAAATACAATATTCATAAAACCAGTTAATGCATGTGCAGAGAGGATTATTTCCAGACTATTGTTCATTCTTTAAATGTTTTGTTTGAAGAGGATCCTAACAAACTCAAAAATATGATTAGAGATCTAGCAGCAAAAAGCAAGGATGTAGGACTGGAAATGAATAAATCCAAAACCAAGGTGATGACCAACTCCAGACAGGTAGATATGTTGATTGGAGGAAGCCGTTCTGAGTATGTCACCGAATATGTATATCTGGGGCAGATAATATCTCCTAGCGACCAGATGACAAAAGAAATAAACAAAAGAATAGCATATGGCTAGAAAAAATACTGGTTGCTAGGGGAAATTATGAAAAGTAAAGAGTTAGGGATGCATGTTAAGAAGAAAACATTTGATATGTGTATCTTACCGTGCTTAACTTATGGCTGCGAAACATGGAACCTAACAAAACACCACAGGGAGAAGCTTGCAAAGTGTCAGCGTGCAATGGAGCGAAGTATGTTGGGGACAAAGTTGAAGGACAAGATCCGAAATGAAGAAATAAGATCTAAAACTAAAGTAACCAATATACTCACACGGATTGACCATCTAAAGTGGAGGTGGACTGGATACCTGTTAAGATGCAACATAGATAAATGGAGCAAACGGGTGACATTATGGTACCCCAGAGATGGAAAACGCAAGAGAGGACGCCAGCAAATAAGGTGGGAGGATGAAATTCGTCAAAACCCTGGGACCATTCTGGAGTAGAGTAGCCACGGAGAGAGTGCAGTGGCGACAGTTGGAGGAGGCCTTTACCAAAAGGCACAGATGTCAGAGACTTTTTATTTTCTAACCTTAAAGTAGTAACATAATATATATAAATATATAATATATAAAATAGAGTGTTAGCAGACGGAAATGTCAAAAGCACTCGCATACCTAGGCGAAAATGTGTGAGGAGAATGATGAGATTTGAGGAAGCGAAAGAGGTGTGTAAGGACCGCGACTCCTGGCGCTCCGTCCTTTCGTCCTTTCTGACTACCCCGTTGGGGATACAGCGTGAAGATATAAAGTAGTGATAAGTTAAATTTTATAATCTCGGTTTCTGTAAATAGAGGCTTATTATTATTATTATATTGTTCATTCTTCAATGAAATTGCTGATTTTGTAGTATGCTTTTCCAATCAGTGGGCGTTTACATATCTTCACGCTGTATCCCCAACGGGCTAATCAGAGAGGACGGAGCGCCAAGCATCGCCGTCCTTACATACTTCTTTTCCTTCCTCAAATCTTATCATTCTCCTAACGCATTTTCGCCTATGTATGCGAGTGCTTTTGACATTTCCATCGGCTAACACTGGCTATTTGATCTTCATAAGTCAACCTTGGTCTTCTTTGGGCTTAATACTTTAATAACAAGTTTAAATCTGTTTTCCATTAATTGAGTACATTATGTTTTCAAAGATGTATAACGAGGGTAAGGTGAGTACATCAATGTCTTTAAAACAATCTCCCAGGAACTCTCTTGCCTTTCGTTCATGTCGTAGATGCCAGATATTGCCCTCTTTTCTAAAATAAAGATAGTCTTCATATGCGCTGCTGATCGCCACAGTAGTAGGCTATAAGACAGACCATAAGTGTTAGGGATACAGAGTGAGGACATGTAAAGTTTTTATGAATTCAGTACTTTCCATAATTGCCTTGAACAAACCACATTACAAAGATGGATACCTTTGAAAGATGAATGTACTATCAGTTCGAAAGAAACCTGTATTGAGAAAAACTGACAAGAAACTGTGTAATTATATTTCATATGGTTCTACATGAGACATGACACTATTAGTGTTTCAAATTCCGTGTTAGTTACGGAAGTTCATCTTAAAGATTAATTCCATTTTTTTTTTAGCTTTGTTTTCCACAATTTTTGAACTTGTTGAAAGACACATGTTTCATTTCTCAACAAAGCTTCATCAAGGAATTTCTGAGATCAGATTCAGTCAGCTAACTAGCATTAATATGCGATATTGTGTCAAACTAATTTTGCCCGCGCCTTTATTCACACATGTTTATTTCCTAAATTGGCCTGGGTGAGCATCAAACCTAGACCTTCAGCTTGAAAGGCAGAAATAATAATCTTGAAACAATGGCAAATAAATTGTATTGTGGATTACCATACAAAAGCAACAGACTGAAGTATCTAGTGACACTCAAACTACAAGATAAGTCAGAAATTAATTCTTGAATTGACCTGACTGGAATGTAACCTGTGAGTCTTTGGTTTGCAGACATAATATAACCTTCAACTCTAGGGGCCAGATTAAAGATATTTCGTAAATCATTAAACATAACTAATTAGCTTATTTACCTGTAAATCAATACCAGTACTTTCTCAGTGTGCGAGAAATAAATAATCTACTGATTATATACAATATTAAATGTGACTTGCTATATTTCAACAATATAATATGACACTATACAATAATATTATAAATTATAAACAAAATTGATACAATATAAAATAATAATTTCTGCTATTTAAATATATGACTCTGTATATAATAATTATTTCCAATATAATTTTAGCTGTCAACCTAACAATTACATTTGTCTGTGTTTTATACAATATAATTTAAATTAAATAATATTATTATATCATTTAAATTATAAAAGAATGAGTTATGAAAGATAGATGAAGAAAATCTACAGAATGAGAGAGAGCAAAAGCCAAGAAAGATTCAAGGCTGACACACTGGATCAAATAGCCAGTCTTAGATCATGGAAATGTTAAAAACATTCAAACCTGAGCGAAAGTATGTAAGGCGAATGACATTTGAGGAGGTGAAAGAAGTGTGTAAGGACCACTATACTTGGCACACCACCCTCTCTGACTACCCCGTTAGGGATACACAACATATAATAAAAAATTGTGGTAACTATTAATTTTAAGGTTTGCAATAGTTAATAGTAATAGGTTAAAATTTATTGTGAAATCTATTAATTTGATATTGCAAATGATTAAAATCCTAAATGAAAAAGAATAAAACTAAAAGCTTTGTAAATGAAACTATCAATTTTAAATATAAGAAGTGGTAGTTTGAATTATTAATTCTGTTGCTCATTTACATATTTCCATATTTCCATTTTATTTGTATTGATTTTCATACTTCTCCAATTCTGGATAGGTTTATTAATGGAAAAAATGTTTGAATTTGTCTTGTCTAATCAGGGTGGTCACTGGGAGCTTCCTTAGTTTGTTCGACCACACAACAAACTAAGGTTGTATAGATCTCTATAAATTAAGATTAAATTTTTACCATTAATACCATACTTTAATACCAAACTCTCGAATCGAGCTCACACTGACTGATTATAAAATTTGACACTCAAAGTTGTGGGTAACAGGCAGTTATAATTTTAATAAAACAAAATTTTTCAGAGAAAAACGCGCGTTGTGGTCGTGGCAAAGGGCACGAGCGTCGATCGCATCGCGATGGTGCTGGTTGCAGGCCCAGGTGCAGGAGTTGGACTACAAGATACGGCAGCATGGCGAACTTCATAAGCAGGTATGTACTAGAATTATTTATTGAATAAACTCTCTTTTTAACCATAGCCTTTTTGAGAAAATCATTATTGTATCTCTAATCTCTATAGAAAATGTAATAACATACATTAAATGTATTATATACTAGCTGTACCCGCGACTTCGTCCGCGTGGAAAAATTTTCCGTGAACTCTCCGGGTTACCGAGGTTACCTGAGGTACTTATATTGTTGATATTAAACAAAAAAGTTATTTTCTATTATAGAACATCCGTCATATTGGATTTATGATGACGTCACATATACAGAAACCTTGCCATGCCTATTCCATTTCATTTGATACCCATATTGTTTATTTATGATTATTATTTATGATGACGTCACATATACAGAAATCTTCCCCTGCATATTACATTTCATTTGATACCCATATTGTTGGTGTCGAACGAAAAAGTTATTTCTATTATAGAACATCCGCCATATTGGATTTATGATGCCGTCACATATACAGAAACCTTCCCCTGCGTATTCCATTTAATTTGATACCCATATTGTTGGTATTGAATAAAAAAGTTATTTCCTGTTATGGAACATCCGCCATATTGGACTTATGATGACGTCACATACATGAAAAACCACATCGTTTTTCGGAAAAGAAAGTATTCTATATTTGTTTTACCCGGTACATACTGTACCGGATTTTCGGGTACATTTCTGTACCAAATTTTTTCACAATTAGTTCAGCGGTTTAGCATTTCCCCTATAAAGTTTCAGTCCCCTTTCCTTCTTTAGAGGTACAATTTTGGGAAAAAAGAAGTTACGTTTTTTAATAGAAAAGATATATCTATGTACTAAATTTCGTCTTAATCGGTTCAGCAGTTTAGCATTTGCCCTATAAGGTTTCATTCCCTTTTTCACTTAAAATATCACAAATAAGCAAATACCACTCACTGACTGATTCATCACGAGATTTCCGAAACTGTAGATCCTATAGGTCCGATCGACTTCAAATTTAGCATAGCTCCTTTCACGGTGTAGACGCACACTAAGAACGGATTTTATGAAAGTTCTGTCTAAATGGTTCTGCTACCCATGCGAAGACTAAAAAATGGTAAAACCAAATTTAGGGAAATATAAACCAAAATTATCTACAGTGATTGAAAATACATGAAAATCGTAGATCGATAAAAACAAATTTAAAGGAAAAGCTCCTTTTCTTGGAATTTGTTTAGTCTATATTATAAATAGTAACCCCTTTCTTGACTTCCTTTGTATAGATGTAAATAATATTCCTTCCTTGTCACGTTCTTGAGACGGAATTTCTAAATGCCTTTTAGTAAAATATTTTTTGATCATATCTGATCGGACCCTAATTATCGGAAATGCGTAAAGCAGTTAATCTAATAAGCTTATTATCAGAGTTCAAGGACAGGACCAGACCAACAAAAATTTTTTTCAATCTAAGGGACTATTGCTAAACGATTGGCTTTTAATTATTACTCCATAACTAAAGACTAGAGACTACAGCATATTTACATATTATGCATTTGCATATTTTTACAGTTAATCATTAGAAGTGTCTAATTAATTGCTTCATTAATGACATGGGCGAAACTGCCTAGTACACAACCAATTCCCAATATTCTATCTAAATCAAGTTATGCGCTTACCAACCAATAGCGATTTTATTTATACATATATACATATCTTCACGCTATATCTCTAACGGAGTAGTCAGAGAGGACGGAGCGCCAAGCGTCGCGGTCCCTACATACTTCTTTCGCTTCCTTAAATCTCATCATTCTCCTCACACATTTTCGCCTAGGTATTTGGAATACTTTTGACATTTCCGTCTGCTAACACTGGCTGTTTTATCTTCATAAGTCAGTCTTCCTTGGCTTCTTTCACCACTCACTTTTGCTCTGTATATTTTCTTCATCAGCCTTTCGTCATTCTTCTGTGTTCGAACCATCTAAGCATTCCTTTCTTCATTTTTACAATAACACTCATACAACCCTTTCATACTGCGTATCTCTTCATTGCTTGTTTTGTCCGCAAGGGTGACCCCGCACATATTATTTCTAAGAGATTGCATTTCTACTGGATTTATCTCACTTTCACTCGATTTCGGACATATCCAGGTCTCACTACCGTACAATAAAGTTGAAACCAACACTGCATTGTATATGGTCATTTTGGCTGAGTTAGATATATTCACACTGCCTACTAATGCGGACAGAGCACCGTTCCCTTTATTGCCAGCTGCTACCTGTCTCTCCACATCTAACTTACTTCTTCCATCTCTCGAAAACACACTCCCTAGATATAAAATGTCATTCACTTGTTCTAAACATTTTCCATTTACCCATATTTCACACTGTACATTTTCCCTTTCATATAACAGAATCTTTTTATTTATACACAAGTAGATAAGTTATTGGGCATACCTTATCTATCTGTAGGAACGCTGTTTGCTGTAGTATGAAAGTAACTTTACAAGACTTAAAATTTTCTGCATATTTGAAAATATCCAGCTCAATAAATGAGGTTGGTCGCCCTGAAAGCGGCACATCATCTAATGACAGACAAGCATCACCTGACGCCACTCAATCGTCTTCATGGGCTGTACCATTAGCACTTGGTCCAGAATATTGTCATATTGAATATTTGGAATCATACTTTCATAGGGATTAATAAATGTAAAATTAATAACATTTTTTTTCCTATCTCCTAGATCGCTAAGTAATTTGATAGTCAAACATCAGAAGAGGGATAGGCGATTATTATTAATGTTTAATAACAAAGAACATTATTTATCTTAAAAAATTAACATTTGCCACGTGAAAGCTGTTTCTAGCGCTATTTTTGCAGGGTCCATATTTAATTTGTCAGCCTATACTTGTGTATAAATAAAAATTGAACGCTGTTTGCTGGTAAGCGCATCACTTCAGATCGGTCGGACAAATTTGGCTATTTTTTTTTAAATGAAAGAAAAATTGAAAAGTTGCCCAGTATTGGAAAATTTGGAAAAAAGAAAGTGCTTTTTTCTATGGGATTTTTATTTATTTTTTGGACAGAACAAAATGTGTCGCTTAGTTATTCTATACTATAGTAAGTAAATATACATTTAGAAGTTCCGAAACCTGAAATGTTAAAATCAGTTTTGTGTACAGTCATGTACATACCTAGATTACGTCGCAATCCATAAACTCGGTTCATTGAACTTTATGTAGGGCTTCAATTCACGGAGCCGTTGTTAAATTTAATTTTTCCCAAGTACGTTGCCTACTATGTCACTTATGTTATATCAAGTGTGCTTTATCATTACAAGGTATCAAATATTAGTAATAGTATTTTAAAATAACTTCACGCTATTTCCGATTCTGGGTGTACAGAGCTTTTATACGCAAATCATAAATGAGTAAAGCATCATCAGAAAATTCCAGAGATCAGACTCAGCTACCCAGAATTAGTTTTGTTAAAAAAATATAAGTTGAATTCAAAAACAAACTTAACTTTGCAGTGGAAAGACACATTCTCTCATACTCACCAACTGCAAATATAAGTTTGTAGTGGCAAATAACTACAAATTTACGGTTTTCGGATTTGAGATTTTTCCTTTACTTGTGCTATAAGACATTGCTTCTTCCCAAATTTCATGATTCTAGGTCAACGGGAAAAACCCTATAGGTTTTGATTCCCTTGAGAGTGTCAAAATATGTGGCATAAACGACCGTATCTTTTGATTGCGTTGACTTACAAGTTTGTTTTTTTCCCAAACCTGAGTATTTGATATAATTTCAACTCAATACCTCGAACATACATTCCTGAAAAAAGGGTCTTGACAGAGAGACAATCGGACAACGAAGTGATCCTGTAAAGGTTCTTTTGTTCCTTTGGGGTACAGAACCCTAAAACACGTCTTTTAAAAAAAAAGACTGGGTGGAATGTAATTAAAAAATATGTATATACTGAATAGTTGAGATGGCTTTCCACATAGTAACACCTGAGTCTGTGTAATATATGCAACTCTAGAGACTGCTCACATCGAAATAAGTCACAACCTTTGATTACTATTTCTAAATTATAATTAAATTTTTCAGTTTGTTGTACTTTAAAAATTATAGTAACAACCGCACACCTATTTGAAATATTTCAAACCATCCTCGAACTTGGCCGCCCAGACTGATTCGACCTGTAAAGAGAAGAGACCAGCCTCTTGATGGAGAGACTCGTCCACAAGTCAACTACACTTCAAAATATTCGCTTATAGTCACGAGCAGACTGATTACGAATATTAAATTCAATGCAAAAAAAAAATTCAAACCATCGTGAATTATAAATAAATATTGGCATTTCAATACAGTTAAACACAGCACAACTTTCTGTTGAAGTAAAACTATACAGTATATAAAATATTAGAGTAATACGTCTCAAAGGTCAAGGTAATCTCTTAACAACTACCAGTGAATTATAGCGCATTTATTATTTATATATAATAATATTAACAGGTTTACATATTTTAAGGTATAACTTTGAACCAATGGCAAAATTTAATTAATTATTATTTAATGGGTTGTAGACTTGTGTCTAAGTAATTTTACCTACTAGAATACCTGAACAAAAAGTAATTGAAAAAGTTTTAACCGACTTCAAAACACAAATAAATATATATAATAAGTAAATAATAACGGAAAAGGGTAAAGTAATATAAGTTTTTGCTTATATACAGGGTGTATATGAAAACGGGACAGTTACTTTAACGGATGAAAGGGCATAACTTTAGTATGTAGTTACAAAAAGAATTATCGAAAAAAACGTATCCGTTTAAGAGTTATGACCGTTTTGATTTTCAAGTGTTATCCCCACCATTTCTCGTAAAATTGGGTTGATCGTGTACAGTTACAAATTTTAAATCTTACGTTTTTTTTTATTTTGTAATAATTTCATCCGTTACTGAAATACAGCCTGAAAACCATTTTCGAAAATAATTCTGTCCAGTCTGCGAGTGGTAACAGGCTGTATTTCAGTAACGGATGAAATTATTACAAAATAAAAAAAAACGTAAGATTTAAAATCTGTAACTGTACACGATCAACCCAATTTTACGAGAAATGGTGGGGATAACACTTGAAAATTAAAACGGTCATAACTCTTAAACGGATACGTTTTTTTCGATAATTCTTTTTGTAACTATATACTAAAGTTATACCCTTTCATCCATTAAAGTAACTGTCCCGTTTTCATATACACCCTGTATATTATATATGATTATAAAACATTGAAAATTAAAATCAAAAGTGGGTGTCTACCTAAACGCTGACTATTTTTATTGAGGTCGGTGCCAACTACATTAAGAGGAAAATACAAGAAAGCGTAGCCATGATGCGCGGCTACTTTGCAGGCCAGCAGTCTATATTTTGAAACCTACTGAACCGATTTTGATGAAACGTACACTGTTCACTAAGTTGAAAGATATTAATTCCAATAAAAAAAGAATTATTACAATTCGAATTCTAGTTTCTAATAAATACGTGGACAAACATTATGCATACAAACATACATACATATACTTATGAAATTTGGCACACCTGTTAGAAGCCCACATAGACTAGCATACAAATATTATCCGATTCCGTCAATATTATCGTACATACATATATATACAGGTCGAATTGAGAACCTTCATTTGTTTAAGTCTATTAAATATGACACAGAAGAATCTATCCTGGAGCTTGTAGACAATTTGGCACAATTAATTTAAAGTTATAGCGAAAATTACGACAGGATTGCTTAGATGGTTTAGGCATGTAGAAAGACATCCCTGTAGTCCAAGAGTTGTATAAGTTGTGTTTCTTCCCTGTTGATCTGAGAGAAAACAAAAAATATGGAATATGCAAGCTGCTTATCATCCCACGTCATTGAAGTCGCCTAAGTGATAGAACTTCATACAAGGAACTTGTATGGGCCATGAGTTGGGTAAGTGAATATTTACGTGGTTTTGAACCTAACCTACCTAGTCAGTAGCGACGCATCGTAGTGGCACGTAACACGATACATAAATTTTAAAAAATGCTATATGAACTCGCATATCCTGATGATCCTTGTCAGTACATTAGGTCACAAAGTTACGAAACTATTATTTCTTAATACGTGTGCAAAATGTCCAATTGTTCAGACGTCTGGAAGTGGTTGAAATATAAAAAACGTGTAAAAGTGATAGTATCTTCATTCTTATCCGACGTCATTGTCTCGAGTTACGCCTGATTTGTCTCTGGCAAGTCATAGACGGTTTATCGGTTTGTCATGTCAGAGTCCAGTCTATATGCTTCTTCAAAATGACGTTACTGTCATGTTATTATGGTGGTAACAGCGCCAATGACTCATTCATGATGATTACGCGTAAGACACCCATATTTAGTGTTCGTTGATCTCCAAAAGTCAGCTTTTGAACGTCAGTGGTGAAACATTAACGAAGAAAATATACACAACGTAAGAGAGTGGTAGCAAGAAACCAAGAACGATTAAGGTTGACTTATGAAGATCTTATTGCCAGAGTGTTAACTGACGGAAATGTTAGAAGCACTCGCATATTTAGGCGAGTATGGGAGGAGAAATACGAGATTTGAGGAGGCGAAGAGGCGAATGAAGTACCGCGATACTTGGTGCTCCATCCTCTCTGACTACCCCATTAGGGATACAGCATGACGATATGTATGTAGGTTCCTTTATATATGTATAACTAGCGATCCACCCCGGTTTCGCACGGGTGAAAATTTTTTTGAAAATAAAATAGAGACCATGTTACTCGCTGATAATGTAGCTTTCTATAGTTGAAAGAATTTTTGAAATTGGTTTAGTAGTTTTTGAGTTTATCCATTACGTACATTTAGATTTTAGATGAATTCAAATTTTTAACGGTATTTTCAGGTCCGTGAAGCCAAAGGTCGGGTGGAGTTTGAAGGTGAACCAGTCAATCAGGAAGACATGCCTGCGCCAGAATTACCTGATGATGACCCGTCACTGGAGACTTGCGCGAGACACAGGCCCTTGAAACGAGAGACATTCAAGAAAAGAAAGCTGTTGCAGATGCATAATCTACATCTAGCAACAACCAAAGCTGCTAAACCTTCCGATATAAAGTACGTGTGGCGGAATTTTGCCGCGTGTTTCAATTGAGTGGATTGTATATTTTATTGTAGACCGTATCGGTGGCGTGTAGTTAAGAGTAAGACACCGGAGTGAGCGCGCTTGGTACGGGTTCTTTTTGTAGTATTACTTTCTCGCTCTTGTCGAATGTGGAGTGAGTGTAGCAACCTTTGAGATACTCAATTTATTGACACACTATGAATTAATGATATTTTAGGACGGGGCGTCGATGTCTTGCGCTTTAACACTAAGGCCTCTGTAGGTTCTATTTGCTACATTACACACTCAGATAGTGCCACACTGTTTTCCGCCCGCTCTGCATTACACGATAGACACTCACCATTTCGGGCTTTCAGCCGGTTATAACAACTTTGGGACCGGCCCTCACCCCTGTAGGTTCTCGACTGCATGCAGGTGCACAATTTCCCGACGACAACCTGAGCGAGGTTCCGTCCTCCGTTCCGGGTACTCCCCGGCCGGAAGGGTCCTCAGGCTTTGTCGACCTTTCCGGGCGGAGCGCCTTTCGCTGCTCCCGCCCAACGCGTTCGGTGGTTCGCTACGACGCCCTTTAGGGTTAAGTGACGAGTGGAGGGTTGTTTTAATCGGTTCGAGCCCGACACTACCCGCGGGGTTATTACCTAAAAATTTGCAGACAGCGACAGCCACGCGATCACTGCGCGACTGGTGATTAATTGTAATAGAAAAATTAGTATTAATTTTATTGCGGGTGTCCATGGGCGGCAATGATCATTTTTCATCGGATGATACGCTTGCTCGTTTGCCCCCTCTGATATAAAAAAAAAATATATATATAAATATGACGATTGCGTATTTATTATTCTATGACCGTAAAATACACTTTTCGTGGTAGATTTAGCGTCACTATACAAATTACATTACACAAATTTTCGTTTTGACAGCAGATATTGCGCGATATTGACTGTCGCATGCTTCTTGCTTACTACAGAATTCCTTCCAGCTGTCGCATACTGTCTGCAAGTTACGTAACAAGCGTGCCAGTTGGTCCTCACGTTCGCTCCTGAGGCGTGAGGAGCGGTCGGGTGCTCGTGCAGAGTTGACATATAACTATTATTTAGAATTCTATTATTCTCTGACAATAAGTGATTTTTAATATAAGCTAGTTGGCTGTTGTGAAGCACTCCCTCGCAAATGGAATAAGTATAGGTATACAGTATGCCAAGGATGAAAGTATTGTTGAATCATACATAGTATGCCTAGAATAAGTGTTATTGTAAATAGAATGTTTAGAACTAGATGGTTCTGTCATATATCACTATCAAATAATTAAGCACACATTTGATTGATACAATATTAAACACAATATGGTAAGTATGGATGAGTGTTATTGTAAAAAAGAAACTGATGTTTAAATCGTACAGGCATATAAAAAGAATGAGTGATGAACAATTGCCAAAGCAAATATACAGACCGAAAGCGAGCGGCAGTTAAAGCTGTCGAAGACCAAAATTGTTTTCAGAGATCAAATAGCCAGTGTTACTTGACGGAAATGTCAAAAACACCAGTGTACTTTGGCGAAAGTGTGTCAGGCGAATGATGAGATTTGAAGAGGCGAAAAAAGTATGTCAGGACTGCGATGCTTGGTGTTCCCCATTCTGTCCGCCCCTTTAGAGGTACAACTTGAGGATGTGTATTTATTTATGTAATAATGTTTGTAATACAGATGCAACTGTTACTACCCTGTGGAGAGCTGTCCGGTATGTGTGGGCCGCGCCGAACCTACCGAGCCCTTGCCATCATTTTCTACTCTCTCACCTTCTGAAAGGGTGGCTCTTGTCGACCCAGGATTCCATCCTGTACTCAGCGATGTTAAAGGTAAGCAAACCTTAAATAGTGTTACATTCTAAAATTAAAAGGACGAAACACTTGTGGAATATCTGTCTGTCACAGATGTTCTTCTTGGAAAACTTTTAATTTAAACAGCTGTTTGTATCAATTGTAGTAAGTGAAAGCTCCTTTAACTAGAAATGTAAAGTGATTGTCTATAGCTGTCATATTACATCTCAACAGCTCTACCACAGCCAGCAAAAGTATCCACAATAAAAAAATAATCGAATGAACACAAATAACACCCTTCAATTGTCTTTTGTTGGAATTGAATCTCTTATTTTGTTATTAATAATTAAACGGCAAAAACACTTAGAAGTACTAAATAATTATCATTTAATAATTGAAATTCAAGTACGAAAATAACTTCATAAACATGACATAAATACCTTAATAATGAAATTTAACAGTTACTGAAATACCTATGTGGCAAGCGTTACTAGATCAGTAGACTTTCTTTTGTTGCTTATTAATTTGGCACCGAATGTGTTACCCAAATCTAGTACTCCCTTTGTTAGCGATTATAGAATTAACTATTGTTAATAATGCCACTTCTGCAGCAAGAAGTTATTATATCAATGTTCGATTTAGGTATTTTAACTATTTGAATTTTTTCTGGGTATAAGTCATTTTCACAAACTATGTGCAAAATTTGTATCATCTGTAATGTGCTGGTGTTTCTCCCAAACATCCATCCGTCAGTGCTCATAGCGCGGGTGTTTTAACTATTCGATAGTCGTTTCTGGATGTAAATAATTTTCTTAATTTATGTAATACCCACTACACCGTTGGGGATACAGCATGAAGATATGTATGTATGTATGTGATACTTAGTGAGCCAAAATTTATATTATCTGTGTGGTGATTCTTGCAGACATCCGTCTGTCGGTTCACAAAGCAGCGCTAGTATCGCGTCCGTAGTTCCTCGCGATTTTTCATAACTATTCGAAAGTCTATGTATCAACCAGTCAGCCAAAATTTGTTGTTATGATATCGTAGCGGGCCGAAATCTGCATCATCTGTAATGATTTGACGGTATTTTCGCAGACATCCGTCCATCGGTGCACTTGGCGGCGCTAGTGTCGCGGCCGTGGTTCCGCACGCGCGGGCGCGGCGGGCGGGGCGGGCGCGCGCCGCCGCCCGCGCATGCGCACGCCAACACGCTCGCCAACACGCTCGCCAACACGCTCGCCAACACGCACACCAACACGCACGCCGCGGCCAAGCACAAGAAGCATCCCACGCGTGAGTACTGCTGGCAACTGCACAAGAACATAATTAACCAGAGAACTTGTACACCCGAATATTAGAGACCATTTAGTGTGGCACTGTCTGGTGTGTTTCAATTATTAATCAGTGATATTCAAATTAGAGACCCCTGTTGCTGTACTGTTTCTGTATCTGTATGATGATAAATAATTCTGCGGAATATTTATGTGGGTAGCATTGATTAGAACTAACTTGGTATGTTAAAGCCATAGCGCTGTTCGTTCATATCTTATGTAAACTATATTATGTAAATGATATAATAATCTCATTGCAGCGATGTGGACATTGATTATACCAATATTTACATAATAAAGTCATGCAATGAGATTCAAGAGAAGTTGTATCAGCATATTAGATGACACAACTCTCATTATTATGTTGACTAATTATTACATGTTTTATAAGATTTGACTTTAATTTTGATTATGAAATAGAAAATGTAGAGTTGTTGATGGATGGATGAACAGATCTTATAATTTCAATGCAGTTATTTAAATACAAACACACTTCAATTATTTGTTATGTTATGAATTATGATTGTATTATTTCTCCAAGGAAGTGTAGTATTAATGTAATGAAATTCTTTGGATTTAGGCCAGAACGGCAAAAACGGGAATATTACAGTTTCGTCATAGCTTGTCTGTCCATATATCAGTCTGTTAACAATATAAAATTTGGCACAGAATCATAAATGGGTAATCTGAAACTAAACATGAGAAACAAAAAATTAAATAATGGATATTTTTGTACCATTCTGTTCTTGACTATGTTTGGTGAAAATGAGTCCTGATTATTTTTCATATTGGAGTTTTTTATTTATACTTTGCATACACAATCATTATCTGCAATTATTACATTTGAAATAATTTAAAATGTATCACTGTGGCTCAGCAGGTATAAGTAGTTTTTACATACATATCTTTGCGCTGTATCCCCAATGGGGTAGTCAGTGAGAACGGAGCGCCAAGCGTCGTAGTCCTTACATACTTTCACTTCCTCAAATCTCATCATTTTCCTCACACATTTTCGCCTAGGTATGCGAGTGCTTTTGACATTTCCGTCAGCTAACGTTATCGTTTTTAAGTATATAAAAATGCGTGTATTCGAACGCAACATGTGAGCCCTGTTACTGCTCACATAAAGTTAATGATAATATCATACAGTGAATCACCATTATACAACAGCATTCGTAACATAAGCCAAAGGATGCTTTTATAATTTGTCGTTGAACGAATTTATCGTCACGATTCTACCTTCCACGACACATTAGGGAAGGAAAATGTATGCAGATGTATCAAGACAATTTTAAATTTCCGTTGATAATAACGTCCACGGCATGACGTCGTGGACGGAAATTTAAAAGTGTATTCATACAACTGCATACATTTTGTTTACCTATGAAATCGTGGCGATAGAATCTTTCAACGGTAAATTATAAAAGCGGCCATTGGCCAATGAAACTGGTGATTTTTATAGGTCTGAAGCGGGGCAGGCCGCCGCTTTCCCGCAAGGTGCGCGAGCGGGAGCGGGAGCGGGAGGAGGAGGGCGGGTCCCCGGGGGCGGCGCTGGGGGGAACAGGCGCGGGCCCGCAGCGCGCCCGGGGCCGGCCCAGCACCGAGACCCGCTCATCTCGCCGCCACTCCTTCGACATCGACAACATCGTCATACCGCAGAGCGTCGCCGCCAACACTCGCCCGCAGATACTCACCTACAAGGAAATCATTACGCCCAAGTATGTTTCTTTGACCTTATACTGGATTTGAAGCTTGGAATTGATTAAAAAAAATACATACATATGTACATATTTTCACGTTGTTAACGAGATGGTCAGAGAGGACGGAGTGTCAAGCGTCGTGGTCCTAACATTTTTCTTTCGCTTCCTCAAATCTCATCATTCTCCTCACAAATTTTCGCCTAGGTATGTGAGTGCCTCTGACATTTCCGTCAGCTAACACTGGCTATTTGGTCTTTGTAAGTCAGCCTTGGTCTTCCTTGGCTTCTGCTACCATTCACTTTCGCACTGTACTTTTTTTCGTCAGTCTTCCATCACTCATTCTTTCCATGTGCTCGATCCATATAAGCATTCCTTTCTTAATTTTTACAATAACACTGTCATACTGCGTATCTCTCATTGCTTGTTTTGTCCACAAGTGTGACACCGCACATATTATAAGCAATCATAACAATAATTATTCGATTATTATTGATTAATGACCTCTACGACCTCGATGGCGCTGTGGTTTGGGTGTCACATCCAAGAGCGGAACGTTCTGGCATCGATTTATAGGTAGGTTATTAGATAGGATAGGGGGTTATTTTAGGAAACAAACAGAGATTGTCTCGAGTCCAGATGTACTGGGAAATGCCTCTTAGTAGTCGTCGTCAAGTTCTCATAGCATAGGGAATGGTCTAGTTTGAGACCAGACGATTGGTTCATATTGTCTTGTGCATGTATTTATTTATTAATTGGTAATTTTTAAATCGATTTTATCCAGTACCAAACCCTAGACACATTAATTAGTCACTACTGTATCAGATTCAAATCCCTGCCAAGTCAGTTATAAAACATAGTCTTCAAAGTCAAATTAAATAGATGTATTCAACTAAACCCAATTGCAAGGTGTTTTTAAACGTTAAATCTACCTTCATTTGGTTCAAAAATACCTGTATACTGAGAATAACTGACAAGAAAGTTTCTTATAAATTGTCACGCGAGTCTAGGTGACCCCTAACTCCTTGTTGGTGTTCAGAGTAGAAACTCAGGATCCAACTAGCGACCCAACAAAATGAAGTATTAATTTTGAATCTTATTGCGACAATCTGGAAATTATTATTTATTGATAATCACCAAATAACAATTATTTTTAGGCCCCGTATTAAGCTGTAAGCTTGTTTTATTAATGTCACATAACAGAATAATGAAGTATCTAAAAACATCCAGACTAAACTACTTCAGAAAAGCGAATTGAACCGAAATTGTTTGGAAGCCAACAATTCAGTTGTGTGAATAGAATGTCCAGTCTTTTGACATTTACACAAAAAAAATACAGCTTATTTACGTAAAGCATTCAATTTGAATTTTGTTTCTATCATTACTGGGAGAATAATAGAATTGCCACAATCACAAATTAATTCAATATAGTATATTTTTTTAATTGCACTTACGTAAATATTGTTTATTTCTGTAATATTGTTTATGTTTTAGTTGGAGGAATAATAAAATAATAATGCGCCAGATACTACACACCAATGATCTGGGGTTTCAAACTAGGACATTCCCTATGCTATGAGAACCAGATGACAACTATTAGGGACGTCTCCCAGTACACCCAAACATTCGTTTCCTAAATTGCTCTGACAAGGAATCGGACCCGGACTTTTCCGCGCTTGGATGCAAAGCCTACTGCGCCATCGAAGTAGTCAAGTATGCATTTGACGACCTCCGTGGCGCAATGGCTTAACGCGTCGGAAAGTAAACGGGGGTTGCGGGTTCGATTCCCGTCTCGAGTCTGGGTGTTTATGTATAATACGTATTTATTTACAAAAGAAAAGTATATAAGTAGTATATCAGTTGTCTAGTACCCATAACACAAGCGCTGTGCTGCTTACTTTGGGACTAGATGGCGCTGTGTGAAATGTCTGAGTATATTATATTATGCATAAGAATGTTTATTTCTCGAAGTAGTGGGCCTTTATATAGAAGTATCTGCATATGGTATTAATAATAAAAATTAATTCAAAAATGTTTGTGATTTTACAGGTGGCGAGTGTTGGAATTACCTGCAATGCCTCTTAATAATGGCGTCATGAAGATATCAAATCGTATGTCCACTGACGACAGGGAAAGTGAGGTGAGTGTACCTGAGGCGCGAAATCGAAAACTCGAGCCTTTTTTTTCTATAGACTCAAATGTTGTTGATCAAGACTCAACGCCGCTGCCTTTTTATATTTTATTAATTTTGTTTCTTTTTTCAACAAAAATAAAGATTCTATACAATTACATTATTTATTGTATTACTTCAAACTAAACACTTAATTTGTTCTTTGTGTACCACATAACTAGAGGCACGGAGAGAAGTCATTGTATTTTTTACAAGCATCGTAATATATGTGTGTACTATGAATTTAACATAAAGCAAAAGCGTTACAAAACATGATATACAATGGAGTTACACAATTAGTGTAATTATAATATAATAAATAATAATAATGCACCAGACAATACACACCAATTATCTGATTTCAAACTAGGGATTTTCCCTGTGCTATGAGAACCAGACGACGCCACTGTGGGCGTCTTCCCAGTACACTCAGACCCGAGACAATCTAGAAAAGTCCATTTTCTAATTTGACCTGACCGGGAATCGAACAAGGGACCTTCAGCGCTTGGGTTAACGTCTAAACCACTGCGCTAACTAGGTCCAATTGTTTGATTCATATAAATTAGACATATCTTCCCACTGTATCCCTGGCCCTGGCCCGTTGGCGCGGTGGCATATGCATATGCTTTCCAAGCTAGGGTCCCGGGTTCAATCCCGGTCAGGTCAATTTAGGAAACGAACTTTTCTAAATTGGCTTGGAGTCTGGGTGTTACTGGGAACGCCCCCAGAGTTCGTTGTGTGGTACGTACGTAGGTATAGTACAAGTTTGGGGTCACACAATCTGTGTAATTGTCTGGAGTATTATTATTATCCCTAACGGGGTAGTCAGAGAGGACGGAGCGCCAAACGTCGCGGTCCTTATATTGTACATACATTCATATCTTCACGCTATATCCGTAACGGGGTAGTCAGAGAGGATTGAGTGCCAAGCGTCGCTGTCGTTATGTTTAAATTTACGTCCTCCATCATAAAACTGAATTTATGGGAGTTCGAGATCTAGGCGACTGGAGCGAGCTTAGGTGAAGGATAGTTACTCAACGGTACAGGGTATCCTAGTGTGGTTAATTATTATTATTGTGATATCTTTTGTTTTACCGTTGGACGAAGAATTATGGACATAGCTTTTGTTCTAAGAGCGTTTCCGTTTTTTCTTGACCTAGTTTCTAGACATTAATGTGCGTTCTAGCGAAGGGTTACAATACAACGATACACAACTGAACATGACATATTTTATATTTTCGTGAATACCAGTATCCAAAACACACTTAGATTTAAGAGTATTTTTTTTATATTTTTTTATTTATTCAGGAGAAAACAGCGATTACAGACAAAAATAGACTTAAAATACTAAGTACATACAGATGGCCAATTACAATTCTCCACATATGTATACAATGTGCCACTTATATAAATCAAATCAGTACCCATAAATTATAGTAACATTTACACAAATTCTTATTTATGCATACATATACTAAACAAAGAAAAATGCATACCTACGTGAATATTTATACTAATATTAAATATGTGTATGTTATATTATACATAAAAACAATACAAATATAATATGCATAGATATGTATATAACAGGTATTTTGCAAATAATTATTTCAGTTTTGTACATCAAGTCTTGTACGGTCATGAGCTGACACGAATTAACCGATAGTGTGAAGTTGCAATAGTTACTGTAGCTAACCGTTTTACTCTTGGTTACATTCAGTGAGAACTCATTGTGGCTTTCGATTTGGTTCCTGGTCTGAGGTTTAACCAAACTTATAATTTAAAAAAATTAAGTGCTTATACATGTAAGGAAACTTAAAAAGAGTTAGTTAACGTTTTTGTGCAAGGCAAAAATGCAATAAATTTATATTAAATGAAAGAATATGAAGATTATATTTAGTTAATACTGAATACATTGACTGCATGAGCATAGATCCTTTGCCTTCCCTCTGAAGATAAAATCGTACAAAAAAAACTAAAAAAAAATTGTTTTTCAGGAAGACATATCCGAGGCCGCAGTGAGAGAGCGGCACGCTCGTTGCGAGGCGAGTGAGCGCAGTCGGTTCATACGGAACTCGCGCTCTCGGAGACAGCACGAGGCGGCCGGCGAGTTCTTCGCCCCGCCCCCGCCCCCACCGCCGCCCCCGCCCCCACAGCCACTCCCACCCCCTCCCCCCACCACACCCCCGCCGCAGCCGTCCCACGACGCATACGAGGCGAGTACCACTGATATAGTTATAGATCTGTCATACTCATAGGTTGCCATACTGATTATAGCTGTTTTACTTATTTTCGATCACAAATAAAGAACTAGACTCACAATCTCCTATAAAATTTGAACAAATTATTGTCCAAATTGACGTTATTTTTAATATCGTATAGTATTATCGGCAATATTGTGTTAATCTAAAGTAGACCTTACTGTCAAACCATAAGGTTATAAACGATTGTAAACGATTATTGGATGACATTGAAAGGAAGTTTGTTAAATAGAATATTTAAAATGCAAATTTACGTCTCGTGCATAAAGTATAATTAAAGTAATTTATTTACATTGCTATTTATGTCATTTTGAGTTGTTCCGTGAAAGTGACAAGGATAAGACATATATCGTCAGGCAATATTTAAAAATATGATTACGAATTTAATAAAAAAAAGAGCTATGTAACCTTATTACTATAATGAAATAATGAATACGTAAATAATATTATTTATTTATTAACCGAAAATAAGAACTCGCCTTTTTTTAGCTTTCTAGATGCGTTGTTTTTACAATTTTTGAAGGAGCACTTTGGCATGTTTGCTGTTAGCGTTTGCGAATACTATAGAATATAGAAGTGGACTAATACTCATTTGAGTGCACATTTGGTTTTGGTTTGGACATTTTTGGAGCGTTGATTGTGTTTCTAGTTTTTTATTTGTGAATGAAGTACTTATGGTTATGTTCAATGAGATAGAAAAATACAAGAAAATTCGTTTGACACATGGTGGTAACAACAGCAACTTATTATGACTCCATTCATTAAGTTTCTTGCTCTGGCGTTCCAATCAATCATTGTACACAGATGCAATTATGTATTTTTAATCGAAACGAAATATCGAAGATTGTATGAGTAATCCGATCTTTTACAATTTCAATGTTTTAAAGTTTTTATTATAATTCTGCTGCATTTGTAATTTTATTTACATGTTTTGAACCATAATATTCATGTGTGAGTTTATATCGTCAACTTTTTTGAATTCCACCTTCCACCTTTTATCACATTAAACAGCACAGACAATCTGTTAAATATCACTAATACCAAAATCAAATCTGTCAAAAGATTGAATCCAATGATTGCAATCAAATGAATCACGATTGACATAGATCTAATATAGTAGGGATGTCTGCTAGGCTGCCAACAGACCATCTGCTTCTTTCAAAAAGTAGCAATGAAGCCCTCTTCTGTAAATTGGAGCTCCAGTTATTGCCAGCCTGGTGATCCTCTCTTATAACATACATATCTATTAATCTCCCAATTTTTTAATATTAGTTTGATGTACCTCAGTTCCTCCTCTTTTAGTGTGTCTCAACATAGAGTTAAATCTAATGTTTGAATACATACCACATTTTTAAAAATGTATGCTTGTTTCTTCCCTATAGCAGAATTGGTATTAAAGTATTGATAGTTGCAGAAGAAACCAATAGACCAAGGTTGGCTTAAGATGATCAAATAGTCAGTGTTAGTAAATATGAAAGGTATTCGCATAGCTCAGCGAAAGTAGACGGGGAGAATGGCGAGGTTTGAAGAGGCGAAAGAATTACGCAAACTCCATCCTCTCTGACTAATCCTTTAGGTATATAGCGTGAGGATATATATGTACATATATCTTAACACTGAAAGCTACTTCTATTTTTCATGAACAACTGTAAAAAAATATTTTAATTTCATAGAAAAATGTAAAAGTTATTGGACTTCACACTCAAGTAGTAGTGGGGATCAGTGTTGGGCAAAAGTAATCGTAAAAACAATTACAATTACATTTTACAGTTACAATTTTTAATTGTAATTGCATTTTGCCCAACACTCATGGGTATACACTCTGTCCTCACTCCTAGTACTGGATAATGACCCTACGTGTATAAGACGTCATACTTCAATAGCGTCTGCTCCATCCAAGTTATCCCCACTAATTGTAGTTTAGAAGGCAATAACTTCTATATTTCTCAATGAAGCTGAAATATTTCTTTGCATTTGTTACAAAATATCACCGATAGTTTTTAATTTTTGCTTATATTTTGCTTTTTTTCTAAACTGTCTATAATGAATTTTACTGAAACTATAGTTTTTTAACCTTTTTTACATATACATATCTCACGCTGTATCGCTGACGGGGTAGTCAGAAAGCACGGAGTGCTAAGCACCGCGGTCCTTGCATACCTCTTTCGCTGCATCAAATGTTATCATTCTCCTTGAATTGAATTGAATAATAATAGTCAGAAAGGATGGAGCGCCAAACATCGCGGTCCATCATTCGCCTCTGCGCCTCCTCAAATCTCGTATTTCTCCTCACACACTTTCGCCTAAGTATGCGAGTGCTTTCGACATTGTCGTCAGTTAACACAGTCTTGGCCTTTCTTAGCTTCTGCTACTATTCAGTTTGGCTTTGTGAATTTTTATCATCAATCGTTCATCACTAATTCTTTCCATGTGACCGAACCATCTAAGCATTCCTTTCTTCAGTTTTACTATAACACTCATCCAACCTTGTCATACTGTGTATCTTTTCATTGCTTATATTGTTCACAAGTGTGACACTGCAAATTATTCTAAAACAATTTCCACTATTTATCTTTTTTCATCCAATTTCAGGCATATCCAGGTCACTACTGTACTGTTGGTACTAACATTGCATTGTGGATGCCCATTTTGTCAGTTTTAAATATAAATGTACTGCTTACTAATGTGGATGAGAGAACCTTTTAAGTGTAGCAAAATGCAAAAATAAAAGTAGAAAACCCTCTTATTTTATAGATATTATAATGTTTATCATAATTTCCTATTACCACCAATGTGACGAAAAATACATACATACCCTTACGCTGTATCCCTAACGGGGTAGTCAGAGAGGACGGAGCGCCAAGCGTCGCGGTTCTTACATACCTCTTTTGCTTCCTCAAATCTCATCATGAAAAATGACATTTGTAATGTACATTGAGTGTCATTTTTTTAATAAATTGCGACCCTGGCTTTAATAAATTGGATAAGAAATGGTGACTTAATTAAAATCTTTTGGTATTCCAAAACGGAAAGTGAAGAGTGCTCTTTCAAGAGATTCTCATTTCTAGAACAACCACACTTATCATCACAACTGAATCTGATTGCACGATTAACACCCATAATTTGCCTACTAACAGTCACACGCAACTAACTTCAAAACGTTTAATTATTCCAGACAGTGAGACCATATACGCCACGGCAGTTTCCTCTGCCCGAAGACACTTACCTGGACATGCTGTCTGTGATGCCGGACGGGTACCGCGCCAGCCCCTCGCGGCCCGCGCCGCCGTCGCCACGGTCGCCCCGGTCGCCCCCGTCGGCACCGTCGCCCTCGCCCTCGCCCGCGCACTTCGACGACGACGACGACGACATCACGTTGTCGCCCCTGTCTCCCACAGTCTTCGATGGCGATGACCCCGATGACGTCGAGTGGGACCCCAATACAGAGAAAGCAGAAAGAAGAAAAAGTGCATTCAGATAAAAACAGTGAAAAAGTGCATTCAGATAAAAACAGTGAAAAAGTGCATTCAGATAAAAACATGGTGAACAGTGATTTGTGAAGTTTTATTGCCTGTAAGTGTACATATGACTTGGAAATGTAATGTCATGGGTACCTAATGTTTCGTTCTATGTACTGGTAAGTGAACTGTATTTTTTATTTGTTAATATGTTTTGGCCGCAATGATCTGCCTAAAGTTGCCCTTGAAATGTGAATATAAAGTTAGATTTTTCCTTATAAAAGTGGTAACCTACTTGTTTGTATTCTATGCATGAACCTATGGCAGTGTATAGTATATCTACATTATTGAAGATGTTCTGCTCAAACAATATTTCTCTATGCTTTTAGTTTCACAACTGTAATCTTTTTCACATGGCATAATATCAGGATTATAACAAAAATGTAACCATCAGTGCAATCATAGACAACAGACTATAGATAAAAATTATTTCTTGTCTTTGATTATAAAAGAATACTGTTTTTTATGAAGAATCCTATGGATACAATATTATGTAAACTAGAATTCTAAAAAGTAAATCATAGTTACAAAAACAAAAAAATATACTTAGCCTTGTTCATTCTTTCTGATTCCATCAATTTATTCTAAGATTTGGTTCATCTGAACGTTTTTGATAAATTCACAGACAATTTTTTATTTTTGTAATTATTGCTTAATTTTTTTTAAATTCCTGCCCTATAGAGACAGAGTGTAGATATGTATCTATATGCGTGCAGGAAAAAAGTAGTCAGTTAAAGCGTTTACGACTGTAAATGGTAATACAACATCCACACATATAGGTGAAATACATATGTTGAGGTTAATAATAGTCATGCTTTTGTTGTTAAATTTTGCCTTTCTACTGACAATATTTATTTTAGTATAGTAGAAATACACATAATTTACATTTGTTATAATATACTCAAATTGTATCTGTAGGTTCAATAGAACTATTGGACGAATTTTTCTGTAATTTTAAAAACTACCTATTCCAGTTTTTTCAAAGAACAACCATTATTTTTTAAAAAGTTGACTGTTTTTAAACACTGACTAAACATTATAAATTTTTTGAAACTGTACAATGAGAAAGAATTACAAAAGAGAGCCTAAAGTAACTATTTGAAACTGAAAAATGCAAGAATAGGGCTTACCATTCAAAACAAGTTTGCATAATATAACAACACAAGCACGCGTATAGCCATATCAAACACTAAATAAAAAAAGAAACCAATTAAATAAGAAAAGAATATTTAGTGGCCACCAATTTTTTTACACATTCTTTTGCAGCTCTATTTTCTTGTCTTCTTTTGTATAATACACTGCATTCATAATGAGAATGAGGTCAATAAGTAAATTCATCTTCATAAAATTCTTATTATGCGAGTTAAAGTATCCAAGAAATGTTGTCTGTAAATTGTGTCTGGTCAACACGCTAAAATAACGAATCCTGGTTCTAATGTCAAAAAATTATGAATGCCAATAAAAATGTATAAATTTTAGAAAATAATATAAAAATACAATAGAATGCACTTATGTAAGGTACAAAAAATAGCACTCAAATTAGTAATGTTGTATTTGAGTTCTCTGCTATAATTATATGCCACCTACTAGAAAAAATTGGCAATGGTAAGCCCCACTGCTTCATAAATGCTACTGATGTATTATACTACTAGTACTGAGTATTAATGAATACTTACAATCTAGATTTACCAGTGAGAATCACATATTGATATCTTTATTTGCAAACAGGCTAACTTTTTTTTTTTTATATGTGTATATGAAAACGGGACAGTTACTTTAATGGATGAAAGGGCATAACTTTAGTATGTAGTTACAAAAAGAATTATCGAAAAAAACGTATCCGTTTAAGAAGTTATGACCGTTTTAATTTTCAAGTGTTATCCCCACCATTTCTCGTAAAATTGAGTTGATCGTGTACAGTTACAGATTTTAAATCTTACGTATTTTTTTATTTTGTAATAATTTCATCCGTTACTGAAATACAGCCTGAAAACCATTTTCGAAAATAATGCGTATACCCCAATGGGGGTTTTCAGGCTGTATTTCAGTACTGAAACACAGTACAGTTACTGTAATACAGCCTGAAAACCATTTTCGAAAATAATGCGTATACCCCAATGGGGGTTTTCAGGCTGTATTTCAGTAACGGATGAAATTATTACAAAATAAAAAAATATGTAAGATTTAAAATCTGTAACTGTACACGATCAACCCAATTTTACGAGAAATGGTGGGGATAACACTTGAAAATTAAAACGGTCACAACTCTTAAACGGATACGTTTTTTTCGATAATTCTTTTTGTAACTACATACTAAAGTTATGCCCTTTCATCCATTAAAGTAACTGTCCCGTTTTCATATACACCCTGTATAAATATAGTGGCAACTACCCGTACATAATTTTTGCCAACGTCTTGTTTGGATTAGACACTGTGCACACTGTGCGGTATGCTAAAAATGATATATAATTATGCTTTTTACACAAAAATATTTTTTTTACAAATTACTTCTAATACCGATTACACCTCTTGTTCACACATTGTTCATTACATTTCAGGAATATGTCCAATATTTTTACTATAAATTGTTTCATATCAGAGCAGTAGAAAATTGACAGTCAATCCAATCAAATCAATCATTATGTGTGGCTTCATTAAACATTGTAGTCCATTATAAATTGATAAAAATAGCGAAGACGAAAAAAAATACCTTTTGTGTTTATTTGCTACAAAACAATTACAAAAAAAAAGCACAGATTTACAACAGCTTATACTATGACACATTACCAAAATTATTATAATAATCTACCTCATGAAAGATACTTTTGTATATTTTTAGTATGCAATAAACTGATCTCATTATTCTTCTAAAATTTCTTTCCGTTATCATTATCATATCAAAATCATATCTCCCGCGTTTTTCTGATTTAGGGAAAAAAAAATTGGCTAACTTTAAAAAAGGCTGTACAATTATATAAAATTAGAGACAAGATGTAAAGCAGTAAAATACATTAATTTAAAACAGTTTGTTATATATCTCACCAATGTGCTTTAATTTTTTCAGTGATAAAATAACATAATTCTAATGTCTCCTATAAAATTTACTGCCATTTAGTTAGCTGGTTTGCAAATTAAGGGTGGCTTACACCAATTATTTGAGCTCATTTAAGGAACCGACATCTCAAATACTTAAATCGGGCTTAAATAGTTGGTGCAAGCTACCCTAAGGTATCAATATCAGAAAAAAAAAATATTTTCAAGAAATATTGAGTTCAACTCTTAGCAGGGGTTGTTGTCACATTGCCAAAAAACGTAACATTTGGTAGTGGATGTTGCTTCAAACCAGAGTTTTTGACGAGAATGATAGGAGTTAAGTTTGAGGGTGGCTTGCACCAAGTATTTAAAGTCGATCTAAGGATTCGACATCTAGCACCAACTGTTTCATAGTTAGTGCAAGCGAGATGTCAGTTCCTTAAATCGAGTTTAAATAGTTGGTGCAAGCCACCCTAGATCTTATTTAGATTTTACGTTTTTGTACTTTTCAAAGTTTTAAAGTGAAATAGTAATGTGTATTGTAGATTGAAAGTTCTGTGTAATTGTATAAGACTGGGAAAATATAAATAAACATAGCGACTGAAATTTTCGCATTCTTCAAAAATCTTTTCTAACTTTAATAATGATTCATATCACTGCGGAGATAATAGGGATAGGGCAAGAGAAAAATAGTGATGTGGAGTGCCCTTTCTAATTGATTTTAAAATTAAACGCTTACACTGAGACATGACCAATGAATAAAAAAAGTAAAAAAAATATTTCCTATTGAAAATTGACAGGGTATGTGCTGCATGAAAAAGAATATAGTTATTATCTTAATTCTGTATATCACTTATGAGTTTTATTAATTGATCCAATGTAAATGTGCTCTTAATTTGGAGTAATCAACGACTTCTAAATTTATGCATACATGGTAACTAAACTTGGTATTGGTTACCAAAAAATTAAAAATGTATATGCTATCACTTGGTGTGTGAGGAGTGTGTGTTTGGAACTATACAGTGAGGATTTGTAAATAATGTGTGTTAATGGGAACATTTTTAGTGCATGTTCCACAAATACTGTACATGAAATTTCAATGATAATAATAATTGTAAATGTAATTATTTTTATAACAAATATTTCGTTCTGTTTATACAGGCGGCCTCAGATCTCTATTGTAAATACATGTCATTAAGTATACACACAATAAAATGATGTCAGTATGAAATAGTGGTTTATAACAATACAATATTGCAACAAATACATCATTTATAGACTGGCTGTTGTAAGTTTTTCATATATTTGAATATACTGCAGTGTATTAAAATGCTTTCATTTTTCTGTTTGCCTTTATTTGGTCTTTACATCATATCTATTACATAGAATACATATTTGTCATTAAGTTTGAAATGGCGAAGCTATTTGAAAGGCTAACATTTTTTCACAACACTGAAAATAGTCATTCAAAACAAATTGTAAATATTAGCACCCTTTTTTACATTCCCTTAAAATTAATTATAATTTTACCATAAAATTATTTACAAGAGGGTTGCCTTTGTTTTAAATCACTTCTGTAATGTAAAATATTGTTTTCATGTTGAGTTTTGCTTAAAATGTTGTGTATTATTTAAATATTAAGTGAAAATTAACTAATTTAGTGTTATAGCGCCCATACGCCGCTAAGCGATTGTAAATATTGACTTTGGGCACTGAATAGTAACTAATAGACTGGCTACAGAATAATTAGAATCTCTATAAGAGAGCAGAAATTTCTTGTATCTTCTCAATTCCTGCAAGAAAGTGATATGTGATACCTATCTGGTTTGAATGGAAGCGTGTAAGCCAAGGAGTGATGAGAATATGACTAAATTGAAGGAATATTATCGCATTCGGTGTTTGTACCAAATATTTTAAATTCGGTGACTGCACTAAAATGTTGTCATCTAATTGAACCTCCCCTAATTATATATTGGTGTAATTTGCATTTTGTCTGTGTCATATTAATTTTAACAAGTAATTGTCAAAATTAACTAAAGTATTAAACGATACATTACTTTGAGAGGAGCCAAAGTCTTCTTGTTTGTAAGTGTAATTTTAGTTTATCTAAGGTGACAATTTATGTTCTAAGAAGCGCTTGAAAATAAAAACTGTCATATAATATGATGATTAAAAGTTAAAATTGATGAGTTGATTGTATTGTTTCATTTAATGTAATGTATATACATAACATACAATTTATCATACATAAGGACTAACTGTTGCAGATTAATCTAATTTCTTATAAGAAATTGATTTTCACATGCAGCGACCTGGGTTCGAACCCTGTCCAATTTGCAATAAATTACTACATTGGTCTTAGGAAGCCAACATTTTTAAACTGTCCAGACTTCACTCGATTACTATTCTCATTTATGAAATATAAGTTTATGTAGTAGGTTTAGCTTCTAATTGATTTAAAGATACGGTAGGCTGTAGCTGTACATTTTGTTAAAAAAAATTGTAAGATTGGTTCATTTGCGTTACGCGGTACTTATCAGAACTATTATGCTTATGCGCTCTTAAGCTATAAATATTATTTTGCGAAGCTATCTTTCAGTCCAATCTTCACAGTTTTAAATTAACATTCTTTAATTTTACTCTGGTTTGAAAAATATATAATGATTCTTCTTTAGTGGTGATATCCTGCTGTTTCTGCCAATAACACAGTGAGAAGTTTATAAAGCTTAGCAGATATTTGAGTACATATACTGCAATGAAACTGGTGTAATGAAATTTCACCGGAAATTTGTGGGGGGAAGGAGATCATACAGGTACGATGATATTTTAGAACAGTTAAAGAAAATATGATCAGAAGTTCCTTCATCTATACCACATTCACAAAGAGAACTGTCTCTATTCTGATTTAGCTAAATGTACATGGATGCTAGCAGGTCCAAATCTAAGACGGCAGATAATGAAAGTTGCTCTTTTATTGATATCACGGTACTTAAAATACCAGGGTTTACTTGGTAAATAATTTTGGATTGAGGCATAATGTTTAAGAAGAAGAACATCCCAAGAAGAAAGGTAATTTCTCTAGCAAAAGCCATTAAATCATGTAAATATTTTATGAACTGGGAACTACATCCTTATGAACGGCGTCTTTTAGCAAGGAGATCAACTGCCCCATTTCCTTCAATACCGCTATAGCCCGATATTCAAACGAGACAAATTTGAATTACTCTTAGGTGACATCTAAAAAGGGAATGTTTAATTTTGAGGATCAGTGGGAACTTAAATCTACTGCAGAATTGGTTAGACAAATAGCTTGAAGACAGCTTTTGGAGTCTGAGAAGATAACTGATTTATTAAGATTATGAGCTTCCACATACAACAAAATTTCAATTTCAAGTAGTACTGTAGTAGAGGGCAGAAGGAATGTTATTTCTGGGGCCTTTTTTTGAGGTATGGATTGGTCTGCAGCGGCTAAAGAAGCACTTTTAAAATCCAAGTAAACCACTTGAACATTATCCAGATTAACAGCAGGAAGATGGAGAACATGTTGGTCCTAGATAAGGCTATATTAGGACTTGGACCATTCAGCACTTGGCAGATTATATTTAAATCGTGGTGTATGTTGAATGGGAGGGCCAGAGGAATTAGGAAAGGAGTCTAATATAGGATAATGGTCACTATCATGGGAATTAGGAATGGTCTTCCAAGACAGTAAAGAAGATAGATCAGAGGAGCAGATGGACAGATCCACTGCACTCTTTATGTTCTGAGATGAAGGAACACGTCTGTTACGAGAGCCATCATTCAGAATGCAGAAAAAAAAGTCATCTATGAGGTCTAAAAATGGGTAAGAGAGGGAGTCACAGAAATGGCAGGATCCCCATGAGGTATGATGGATATTAAAATCTCCTAAAATGATAATAGAAGGGAGGGAAGATATTATAGATCTAACTAAGGTTTGAATCAGGGATATAAATATAAATAAATGGAATATTCAAAGCTTTTACTGCAACTACATTGAAAGAGTCATTATGCGGAGGAAGAGGAATTTGGGAGAATGTAATAGACCTGGAAACAAGATCGAAGCACCTGCATGACCATCAGTCCTGTTATCCCGGAGACATGAGAAGCCTAAGATTAAAATGAGACCCAGGTCTAAGTCACATCTCCTGGACAACAAGAATGGCAGGTTGAAACTTATTGATAAGGAAAATAAGTTCATTTATTTTATGTCTGATACTCCTACAATTCCAATGGAGAATTATTATTGTTGAAGAATTTACTACTAACAGAAAACAGTTCAGAAGTTTCTGACGAATATTAAATGGCAAAGCTGGTTATCATATTAATTAAGCAGAAGTTCAAAAAGGTTGTCATTGGGACAGTTATTATTTATTGGAAGAGCACAACCATTTGTAAGAGTAGAAGAAGGAGTTTCCATTATCACTTGACGTGCATGTCTGTCATAGTCAGAAGTGGAAGCTGGAGAAAAGAGACGCCGAGGAGTAACAACAATTTTCTTATAAGAAGAGGTTTGCGAGGGATGAATATGTGAAGGTGAGTGTTGGGAAGATATTGGGACAGGGCGGACAGAATGATGGAAGAATGAGGTAATCTTGTGATGTCAACAAAAGATCTTTTGACTTGGGGGAACCTTGCAGGTGCCTTTAAATAAGATACATTATCTTGAGACAACGAATTTTTTTTTAAACATTAATAATAATAATAACGCGCCAGACGATACACATAAATCATCTGATCTCAAAATAGAGTATTCTCTGTGCTATGAGAACCAGACGACAACTACTGAGGGCGTCTCCCAGTACACCCAGACCCGAAGACAATCTAGAAAAGTTGATTTTCTAATTTGACCCGACCGAGAATCGAACTCGGAACCTTCCGCGCTTGGATTAACGTCTAAACCACTGCGCCATCTAGGTCGTCAGACATTGTATCGTCGGTAGCACATTTGTCTCAACAGGCATTGATACACAATATACTTACATGCGATGGGAGGTTTTAGCCTAAAAAAGTCAACACGACTGTTTGAGTGGGAACCCAAGTGGAAATACCACTGTCATTAACGGTCCTTCTATTCAGTCTTTTCGCTCTTATAATGCGGCCATAACCAGACGGAACCTCGACAACATCAACCATTTCTTCTAGAGTCCACTCGACTGGAATTTCTCTTATGATTCCCATGCGTGTGACATTGTATGATGGGATAGATGCCTCGTATTTGGCAGCAGAAAGAGCTGGGTGATCAATAAAAGACTTAGCATCCGCGGTAGATTTAAACTCCCCTGATATTCTATTACATCCTACTCGTTTTACTCCATCGTAAGTAACATTTTTAATTTCATTCTTAAAAAGGAAATGGCAAAATTTAATAGGTTGTAGTGTTGTTCCAAACAGGTTCATTTAGGTTTGCTAATATGAATTAAAAAAGGAGAAGTCATATTTCGTGTATTTGGTTTTTTGATTTGTGTAGTCTGGGTGAATATAGGTTGACTGAACGGAAGGGGAAGACTCAGTATGGTTAGTAATCGTTTTTTTCGTGGGTTGTGTGAAACTCACCTATATCTATTTGAGCCCGCTTTCTACTGGCAAAAGTTTTCTGAACATTTGGGGGATTTACTTGAGAAAATGAAGGAAGAGAGAGTGTGGTAGGAAGGTAGGATCCTTGGGATTTCCCCCGAGATTGGTAGGGTCGGTATCCATTGCAAGACGTAAAAAACAGCATAAACACTTACTATTGGACGAACACAAATAAGAAGTTAATGCAAGTCAACAGAACACTCAAAAAGAAAATAACCACCAAAATAAAACGACACTTGTATCTGTCACTCAATTTGAACGCAGATAAAAATATATAAGAAAGATGCAGAATTTGCTTACTGCTTATTTTCTTAAACAGGTTGTAAACGTCTACCAAGGGATAGCATGTTTTCTATAATTTATATACCTACTCGTACATTAGCGATTGGAGAACATAGTTAATACAGTAATATGGACAATTGTTGAGACACGATTTTATCCAAGGTTTGATACTCTGCCCAGCCTGAACAGCAAAAGGGTGTGACGTGACTTTATGATTGTGTGTATTTTCGATATTTAGTTTTGCTACCTTCCAAGAACAGTGTCTAGAAAATATTATGCTTTGATGCTCTGTTCATCACGAAAGGATTGGAAAGCGAAATTGTTTAACGTTATGTAACATATGTGCATAAGGTGTAGTTTGATAAAGCAGTGTGATCTCAAATTTTCAAAAACACCGGCATATAAAAATGTACAGACTGGATGCGACAAAAAATAAAACTCTGAGCGTTTCTTGTAGGTATACTTATCATTCATTATCTACATACTATTAACATATTTTTCATTTCTATTCATAAACAGACAACTTATAATTAGTACAGAACAGCACACACATTTCAAGTTTTCAAAATGCTGATACAAAATCAGACAAACGGTAGTTAGAATTTAAAACACTTCATGGAACCGACGTAAATTCATGTAGTAAACTATCGCTATAGTTTAATTACGACAAATGAAATATGTTATAAAATAAATAATAACAGAGCGGCTTAGTAGGATATTTGACTTTTGTAATGACCTGCTATCGATCACAAAAAAAAAACTAGACTACACAATCAACGCTCCAAAATTGTCCGAACCAAATGTGCACTCAAATGAGTACTTATCTGAGTGCACATTGAGTGAGTCACAAATTATGTGAATTATACTTTACGCACTAGACGTAAGATTGCATTTTAAATATTTTTTTAACTAACATCGTTTCAATGTTATAAAAGAATCATTTACGAGCTTTTGTAACCTTATGATTTGGCAATAAGGTCTACTTTAGATTAACACGATGTTACCGATAATAGTATAGATAGTATTAAAAAGATACGTCAATTCGGACAATTTGTTTAGATTTTACAGGATATTGTGAATCTAGTCCTTTATTTGTGATCGAAGTGACCTACACTATGCGATCAAGAAATAAGAACGTCAATGACCTCGACTTGTCAACTATCACTTGAAAAGTACATGCCTCTTTTACAAGAGGCCAATAGGTAAGCCAATCCACTATAGGAATCGTGTAAACATACATTCCAAGACAATGGATTGTCTTTAGGTTCATTTCCAAACCATTCCATTGCACAGAATTGTTTTTATTTTTCGGCACCAATAGTAAGCCAATAGCTTCAACAGAAATTGGTTGTTGGATTGGCTTACCTATTGGCCTCGTGTAAAAGAGGCATTAGCAAGAATTAGCCATTCTATTGGCTACATTGCTATTAAAAAAAGAAAAAAAAACTGCATAACTAAGTCTTACTACTACAATCTCTATTCACATTTTAATTTATTTTAAAAATAATTTCAACCTGTATGTTTATATTGACAGCTAAGATTTCTTATATTGATCGCACAGTAACAGAAAGATAGATTTTATACTCGTAATGTACATTAGCGACCCGCCCCGGCTTTGCACGGATAGAATGTTTTTTTTTAAATAAAATATAGTCCAAATTATTTACTGATAATGTAGCTTTCTATAAGTGAAATAATTTTTGAAATCGGTTAAGTAGTTTTTGAGTTTATCCATTACATACGAACAAAGTTTAACTCTTTATAATATTAGTACAGATATAGATGAACACCATCGAAATTTTCGAAATACATTGTTCATCATATGAATCATTGCTTATTTGCTGTTACTCGTTCAGGGGGAAGAGTCAAGTCGAATCAATTTATTCAAGTAAACTCACTTAAAGTGTTTTTGAAAGTAAAATTTACATTCAATTCGAAAAGAAAACCTGCACACCGAGAATAGACAACAAACTCAAGTCAGGTATAATTATTTCAACATCATTTTACAATGGTTACATTGAAACACAATATTTAGAAAGCTAGTAATTGTATGTGCAGAGAATTATTTCCAGACCATGTTTTGAGTTCGATGAAATCTAATTTAATTTATATAAAGTACGATTTTTAATAAATGTACGTTTTGTAATAAATCTAAATCTATTTTACTTTGAATAAGAATAGGCTCTGTCTCTCTTACTTCTAGACTTGTAGCGCAAAGAAACGACTATCTAGCGTCATGTCCCGGTAGCATCATCTTCTAGCTACTACTAGAACCAACTTCTACATATTTCAATAATCAGTGTCATAAAACACATCATGACTTATAAAAGCATTCAGCAATTAGAATACAGGATAAGAATCGATTTAGTACCATTTAGTATCTCGCCCAAAACTTGGGTACTGAAACTCATAATCTGACGACACAGGCCAGTAAGCCCTAGATACCAGTGCTGGGCAAAAGTAACTGTAAAAACAATTACAATTACTTTTTGTTAGTACTTTTTATAATTGTTGTTTTATAACTGTACAATTTTGAATTGTGATTGTTTTTACAATTACATTTTGCCCGCATCAAGTCAACTGTCTGCCTGTCCGCTCTCGAATATTCACCGCCCGATTTCGACGTGACCAAAGCACATCGTCCTGCGTTGCGCCCTGCTACTTTTTATTTTTATTAAAAAAAATAATTAAAGCGCCATCTATACGTTTACTGGTCTGTGTTTGATGACAACTTTAATATCCTTCATAAGCTTATATCGCGAAAATCTTATACAAATTAAGTACATACATTATAAGATTAGTTAAGGTGACTAGTATATCTAGTTTAATACATTAATTTCTACTGAGTTGCTAATTACCTACTTGCATATTTTGGTATAATGTGATTACTTAATTTACCTAATCGTATTAATTTCACAAACATTTAACAATGAATCGCATCACATGTTAAAAGGGAAATGGGAGTGACCAATAATCTTTGAAATTAGCTGAATACCGTACTCTGAAGAGGTAGTTGAAGATAAATTATATGACCTTGAGTAACTTTAACCACTAGCATTTCATTTCGGTCTCTTTCTTACGCCTAGAAATAACTTGGAAATACATCTACTAGACGATTGATATACATATATAACAATAGCAAAAGACAAAAAAAGATAAGTGGTATAGAAATCTTTCAAGGTCAAATTGCTCGACTTCAACTACCTCCTCAGACTGCGCCCTCCTGTATAAATACTGATATTGACGCAATCTTTTGTGACGTCACATCTATGGTATGAAAATGATATCGGCTTTGCAAGCGCGAAATATATTGAAATTAATAATGACAGTTTTATACAAAATTAAGTTCGAATTAATAACTGACGTCATTAAAAATATGTGACGCCACTGAGGGGGTGAAAGTATGAAACCATGAAATCGTGATGTAATTTAAGAATGGCCTTAAAATAGAAATTGGTTGTCATTCAATGCATTTGTTACGGTGTAACGAGCTAACGGGTAAACTTACAATGAAAACATATTTTTATTGCATAAAATATTTAAATGTGAAAAGTACTATAAAAGATTTGTACTAATCACACATCAAAACATAAATAGTCCATTAGCCATTACGTATTTATAAAATAATTATCAGATATCTATTTTAGTGATTTGTTCACCAGCGTCTTCGATCACATATAAAAAACTAGATACACAATCGACGCTCGAAAAATGTCCGAACCAAATATGTGCACTCAAATGAGTATTTGAGTGCACTTCTGTTTTAATAGTATTCGTAAACGTTAACAGCGAACATGTCAAAGTGCTCCTTCAAAAATTGCAACAACGCATCTAGAACGCTAAAAAAAGACGCGAGTTCTTATTTTTGGTTAATAAATAAATAATATTATTTACGTGTTCATTATTTCACTATAGTAATAACGTTACATAACTCTTTTTTATTAAATTCGTAATCATATTTTTAAATATTGCCTGACGATATATGTCTTCTCCTAGTCACTTTTAAGTAACAAATCAAAATGACATAAATAGCAACGCAAATAGATTATTTGAATCATACTTTATGCACGAGACGTAAGATTCCATTTTAAATATTTTATTTAACAAACTTAATTTCAATGTCATGCCAGAATCGTTTACGAGCTTTTATAACCTTATGGTTTGACAGTAAGGTCTACTTTAGATTAACACAATATTGCCGATAATACTATACGATATTAAAAATATATAAGTCAATTGGGACAATAATTTGTTTAAATTTTATAGGAGATTGTGAATCTAGTTCTTTATTTGTGATCGACGACCAGCGTCTGATTTTATTATTGAAATGACCTCTACAACATTGAGTATATGCACAATAATGTCAACAATTACTTACGTAACTAATAAATAGTAAAAATGTATTTAAAACAATAGTGAGCAGTCTGATTATTTAATAAAACAAGGTAGTTCATGGCACTTTAAATAACTGGCATATATGGAAAAGATAAAAATAACAGGGTTTACAAAAAAGTTAGAGAAATACACATACTAACTTGCATGGTATATAAAAAAGATGTACATCTAGGGTTGTCAACGGTACGATACTTGCAGCGCTGTTTTTAGTGTTCGGCTTATTTTACGTAAATGTAAGATTTATTTACAGGTGACTTGTTTAATTGTTTCACTTTTACAATAAGCAACATGGTGTTATGTGTTTATGCAAAATAATAATGACAATTATAATATTCCAGATAAACACATAAAAATAATCAGATTTGCTCAAATAACATTTCAGATGTTCTGATGTATCCTCTTACTATTTTATTTACCACCCAAATAGTTTTTAGAGTTGACAACCCTATGTGTGAAGACTGTACATTTAAACCAAAGTGATACAACTAACTATAAATAATAATAATACCGTATAATACAATGTTTTAATCAACGACGCTACACAGCCTCCTATTTAAATGCTCTCAAGAATGTACCAATAAATGTAATACTTCATGTTATGGCAGTTAAAAAACGAAGTAATGTTATACAAATTAAACTTTAACATTCTCACTACATACAACAGTGAGTACATATAGTTTTAGGTTCATATTAACAAACCAAAATCAAATTCAATTTTTTTATAAAGTAACATTGAATCTAATGTATGCAGTAACCTACATTTATATTCCAATGCCTCATAACTAAGGATAAGAGGTAAACATGAATCATCAGAGCTGATCCTAATATCCAATCCATTTTTATTTATAAGCTTTCTATAAAACTTTAACACTGTCCTAGCTGCGGGCGGGTTGGAGCTTCTAAGTCAATATAAGCCGCAAAGGCAAAGAAACAATCTGAAAATGGCAGTTAGGTGGTCAATTTCGGTCTATTTTGCTCACACTGTATATCTGTCTACAGTCTACACTTACACAACGCAATAATGACTAAGAAATAGGGAAGAAACTAGTATACACTTCATAGTAAAATGCAGTATGTATGCAGGCATTAGATACAACACATTAGGTTCAGATACACTGGAAGAAAGGGAACTGAGGACAACCAAATTAAAGGATATCCTCATGTTTTGTGGGAAAACCGGAAGATTCATTGATGAACTAAGGAGGGAGAACCACCAGGCCAACAGTAACTGGAGCTCTAACCAGGGAATAGGGTTGAATGGCGCCAACTCGAGGGAAGCCGACAGCCCGTCTGCGGCCTGGCGGACGTCCCTATCAGCAATCTACATCTACACGAAAATAATAGTCACATTAGATTAGATTTCCCGTCGAGTTGACGTCGATATGCTCCGTATTGTGTATTTTCGAATAACGGAAATTCTTTTTCATTCATTACTTCTTGTTTTTTTGTCAAATATTGAGTATGGCTACCCATAAACTATAGAGATGTCAGTTAACGGTCGTCGCCATACTCGTTTAACATTTGAATAGCTAACTCTTTTGTTGGTATAAATTGTAGCGATTTTTAATTTTGAAATTTCCTATGTTCCTAGTACATTTATTAAATTCAGTTTATTAATATGAACCTGATTGTAACATGAAAATGAATAAATTTCTATATTGTAATATATAAAATGGAATGTCAATTATTAGTTAATATTCCTGGACAGATCTTGTATGCGCCTCGCGTTACATTCTTTGCAGTACAAATGATCATCTAATGGGTAGCAGCCTTTACCTTCCTGCCGGCTGCAGAGCGTTGCGCCGCAGTCTTCACAAGAGTAGCATGAGACGTGGAAACTTTTGTCCAAGGCGACGATACGGACTGTTTCTTCGGTACCACCGTCAGGGACTATTGGCTCTCGACACCGCGCACAACGCGGAGCATATCTAGAAATTAAACATGAACATCTCATTAAGTTAATACTGGTCACCTAAGACTTTTTTAACAAGTTAATGTAGATTCTTCTACTAAGCTAGGCATATACCTATTTTAGAAAATGAAGTATTAAAAGCAAGGGCCTGGACAAGTGGCTCAAGTGGCGTAAACACTAGTGCAATAGAATGACAAATACCACGTGATGTGGTAACGATGAAATTGATAGTCAAACGCCTTTAACTTTATATTAAATCAAATGAAAAGTAGTCGTGTGAAAACTGCCATATAAAATATAGCCAAATGACACTTTTATTCTACAGTGGACCTAGTGTGGATTGTTAACGGCAAATTAATGGTTTGCCTGCTATTAGAATTTGTAATTTTGTTTTCAGGGAATTTGTTATAATTTCTATGAATATAAAGAATTCTTATAGGAGATACACTTATTTTTAATATAACTCCTAAATAATAATCAGTAGTAAAGCAAAAATCTCTCTATTTTTCTTTCGAAAGAAGAATTTGAAGAATGACATATTATATTAAAACTTTTCACACTACTAAGTTATATTCTAAATGGACTATTATTCAGTAATGTGATGCTACACTAACATGTCAATGAAAGAATTTATTTTTTCAATGGAAATGACTTTCTAACAGTTAATAAAATAACCAGATTGTATGTAAAATATAAACAACAGAATATAGTTAATACCTACAATAAATGATTATTAGTTGAATACTATGTGTACTACTTTTTTATTTTAACATAATTTAAAAAATTAATCCTCTGACTACCGTGTTAGCAGTGGCGTGCCTAGGGCTTCAGGATAGGGCAAGTCCGACACATGTTCTTCATTGTTTTTGTAAAAGTAAAGATTACTTATGAATCATGACTTTAGCATAACCGGTGGACAAGAAGAGAAGAGAAGAGATCGCTTCCCGTTATCTTTCAACAAAACAATTTTTATAATATTTTGCTATAAAAATGTACAGGCGTAGTTTACCAGTTCTTAACATATTAATGTGTCTCAATTCGTTGTTTATCTAAATTACTAAAAGAAATCACTGTATTCATGTGTTTTTGATAATTAATATTAATGTCTTTTATGGCGCCAGTATAGTTTGTTAATCGTCATAACCAGAACAGTTCTAAATATTTTCATCATTTGAATAAAATATATAGCACTAATAATAGTAAGTAGTACCACCTACCTATAACTTGATGGGAGAACCGGGAGAACAAACAAAAATTCAATCAGTTTCGTAAACTGTCTTTTATGCGAATTACTAGTCAGAGAAACACAATTATGAGTTAAATAGTTTTGCCTTAATTTATTGCCTTTTAAGCAATTTACTAGTCGAATAATACACAAATCAGGCATTTAGTTGTTTTTTCTATGCAAAGTTCAAAGATTTTACATTTTCAAAAATACTTATCACTCATCCACCGGCTCAAACAAATAAATATTAGGTAAAACAATTAAATTGAATCATGTGGAATTGTATTTGTATTGTATCTTCTATACAAAGTTCTGTATGAAAGCCAGACGTTTCGCTTCACACTAATTGCTATATAAACCCTAGTAAACAAGCTACAGCTTTATCGAGTTTAGCCCATTAGAGAGAAAGAAAGGTTGCAAGCCACATTGCAAGCCAACACATGAGAGCGAGACGGCTGGTTACATAGTTACGCATTATACTGATTGCGGCTTGAGAGGTCACGAGTGTCAAACTCGAACGGCCGTCACATGTTACGAAATTTTAAACCTGATGCGATTTTAAATTATTTTTTATTTTATTATTTTAATGCTTGACTGAGCATTTTAGTAAGGCATTCCAGGCTTTTGGGCTTGTATGAAGGTACCGCCACTGCCCGTTAGTGATAAAGCATGAAGATGTGCATTTTTATTTTAATATAAATAAAAAGGTGTTTCATGTTATTGTGTAGGACTAGTGTATCAGTAAATTTATTAGGTAGTGTGTTTGGTCTTTGAACAAGTCAATCTATATACATATGTATATAAAAACTCAGTCTTGTATGTTTGTGGTTGCAAACTCGAAAGCAGTGGGTTGACTGACTTGAAATTTTGACATAACTTGCAATTAGAATAGTGCGTGATTCTATATACATCTTCATATATGTATATTCCATATAAATAAAAATGTAATGTAACTGATCTTTTTCGAGGTACCACAGCAAAAGTACCCACAGCTAGTCAAAGTCAAATCAATTTATTCAAGTAAACCCAAATGCAAGGTATTTTTGAATGTCAAATCTACTTTAGTTCAGTTCGAAAAGAAAACCTGGATACTGAGGAGAACCGACAAGAAACTCAGGTATCATTTTTTCAACATCATTCTACAATAGTTATTTAAAAATACAATATCCATAAAGCCAGTAAATGCATGTGCAGACACGATCATTACCAGTCTATTGTTTAGTCTTCAATGAAATCGCTAATCTTGTAGTATGCTTTTCCAATGAGTGTGCGTTTAATGAAAAGTTTAAATCTCTTTTCTGTTAATTGAGTAATTTCTTGAGGAATTTTGTTATAAAAATGAACACGGTTACCCAAAAGCTAGTTATTAATAAAGTTATCCGGCAACAATGTGTTGAAATATATATATTACTAGTGACCTGCGACTTCGCCTGGGTGAATGTTTGCAAGACACCAAATTTTTTTTGTATTGATTTTTATTTTTTACAAAATATCATCCAAATTTCCGAATTTTCTGGTGGATTTTATTTTCCTAGTTTTCATTCAATCAAACATTGTTCTGACAGTTACGAACACAACAAAAGAAATTAAATTATGGAAATACAGGAGCATATTTTTGTATTTCTTGTACCTTTTATGGAAGTCTTCTATACAATGAATACGATTAACAGCATCCACTGTGAACGGGATACCATCCAAGCTCTTCTGACACACCACACATGTGAAGCAACGAGGATGGTATGGTTTCCCTGTAGCCCGTAATATGCGATCCAAAATTGGGTCACCACAAACACAGCATTTTTCTAGTGTGTCCAAGTAGTCCTTTTCACAGAGTGCTCGTCCTTGTACAGCATAAAAGGGTCGACCCTTAAAAATACTAGTATTTATATAAAGTCATTTAAAACATAAGATAAAGTACCTTTAAGGTAAGGGACTATTAAGTTTTTGATTTTAACCATTAGAAATGGGCTATAAATTCTTATCACATTGTAAGGATAAATTCATATATTAAGAAATCTCAAAGGGTTGACAAAACACCAATTGTAAGTTAGGAAGTGCATTAGATTAACTACTACTTACAAGTTTTTATAGATAATTATGTGTATTATGGAGGTATCAGTGACAGAATTTATTTTTTGACAAGACTTTCGATTAAATAAAAAAAACCTAACACCAAAGCCATGGAAACTTCCAAGCCAACTGCCAGAAGTCGTTTTTGGGTATAAAAGATGTAGTAAAGTGAAACTTGGTATTTGGAATTTGATTAATACTGACATTAGCTATATAGGCATGGTTTGCTTCCTAGAATTATTTATAAAATTTTAATGAGCAAAAAGTAAAATGATAAGTAATAGTTAATCTAACCCTTGGCCCTAAGTTATATTTGTCATACCTGTAAATTTATTCCACACTGCTGACAACAAAAGCATTTAATATGGTAAATTCTTTCCATAGCCGTACATCCTGTCGTCTCACCCATGATTTTCTCACCACATCTGTAGCAATTACCGCAGTACAACTCATCATCTGGTTCTGGAGTTGGCTCTGTAGTTGTTCCAACATATCCACCATATAGAGATGTCCCAGACAATTGACTGCATGGCCTAGGGTTAATTGGTTCATACAATGACTCATATGTTGTAGATGTCTGTGAACCGCCGTAAGTGGAGAAGTCCTGGGCGTTAATAGACGCTGACGAGGGAGGATAGGCTGACCCTGGCCGCCGGAGCTCGCTATAGTTAGATTGAACACCCATATCACTCATTCTAGATACTTCCGATCTCGTGTCCCTATCGCTGTAAATGCTGTCTGGAATGACACGCTGTATTGGAATATTGGAGTAGACATGATTCGTACCTCCGGGAGGTAACAAGTTGCTGTACAAAAGCACATCGCCACTCCTAACTCGCGCTGTGTTCCGAACGATACAACTTTTAACTGGTACTAAATTTGAGTATGTGGAGCTGGCTCTACTTCCGTATTCTAGTCTTGAAGAGTAAGAAGGCTCGCAGGCAGACTTCACCATGTAGCTTTGGGGTATTTGTGGCAGCGGAGTCTTATTTTTTTTAGGCGGGATCGATGGCTTTTTCTTAGCTGCGTTTATGTCATCTTGTAGCTTAGCGTCTAATTCATTAGCGTAAATGCGTAGATCAGCCAGTTGCTTATCGAGAGTGTTCATTATATTGATTTTTTGAAACACTATAGTATTACTTTTTATTTATCTTTCCGTGAATTGATGAATTTATTGACTAAAATTGTTTTATCAAACACTGACATTTATTTGCTAGTGTTACCCTTGATTCCGTTCAGGATGATCCTTGGTGCATTAGGTGAGTAAGTAATGTCTTGGTGTTTACATTGTTTAAAAGGCCCACTGGATATTGGGGATATCACATTACATATTATAATTCATTCAGTTTTTCGAATACAACACCGTGTATTTTTTTATATATTCGGTCCAATTATACAGTATTTTATTTTTTGTCGTTAGATTTTAATTGTACGAAGATATGTTATCGCAAAATACTGACCCTTAATTAACAACTAAATTCAATGTTGCGAACGAGTTCGTGATAGTTGGTTTGAAAAAATATGGCTATATTATTTAGAAAACAAATATGCTTAATAGTTTACCAGGTGATTACAATGGATTCATATTACATTAATATTTTTTTATTTAATGTGACTCAATCATACATATATTTATTTTTTACATTATTTTAGATAATTTTCGTTTATTCTCAAATGGATTACGACATGGGTAAGTTTAATTTACAAGCTGAAACCAATTAATAAATAAAAACATACTGTTTGGCGTTTACCGAGTGTTAAATTGTAGTAGATAAGAGGACTATGATTTTGCCTGACTACTATGATCGCTTACTTGTTCAAATTGTAGCACAGATTTCTATTCGTAGTGACGAGATTCGCCGCCCGGAAGCAAGATCATAACACATATCTATAAAGTGATAAAGAAATCCTAAATAATGTGTCGTCCTGCCATGCAATTCTGTAAAAACTCGAATCGCCCAAGCGAGACTCGCTCGGCAATTCACTTCACTTCTCTTTCGAACTTACTTGACCTTCTTATGGAAATTCTTAACGAAACATACTAGGAGCGAAGTGAAGTGATCTCACCGAGAATTCAAAAGTAAATTCGACTAATTTGCGTTAGAGAATCGCACTGCTGCATCGTAAAGTAAAGCAAATGCAGTTCAAAAATATACAGAAGAACACTTCAGAAATTACGTTGCATTTTTTTTAATTTCATTTAGGTAGTTTATGTATAATCACAAAATGACGTTTTAATTTATCTTACAATACATAACTTTGATGTTGGGATCTAGTTATTGGTGCGCCTCAGGTATGGGATATTATTTTCTCCCAAATATTAAGGAACTTTATAGTAATTTGAGAAATCGAATAGTATTAATGTCCTATTAAATTTCCCAAATTACTAGAAATTATATAAGTTACTATTATAACGATTATCTTTTGAACTGTAATAAAAGTGTTCGAAACGAGTAAGGTCAACAGTAGATGAGGTATCTGTGCTTCGTTTTTGCGAGATTGTGATATTATTGTTTTTGCAGTATTATCACATAAACAGGTACAAGTTTGCTCTGTAGGTATACAGTAGGCAATTACATTACAGTAGATATGTAACACAGGACAGGTAAAAGGGTAATATAATATCTCAGTATTCCTCATTTTAGAACACAAGTTAGGAGCCCATGTTTATTAATGTTGCACTTTGCACTTCGCGAACAATTATTATTATCTATTAACGATCGAGGTTACGCGAAACCACGAGATAGCTACATGACATGAAAGTGCAATCTAAATTGAAAAAACTGATTCATGAATTATTCGCTTCGCCTCGCGGGGCTTCAGGTGGTGAGCAACCAATAACCTCGCGCTGCCCACAGTGTCGCAGCTGTAATATAAGAAATATGTGTATATTTTGATATCTTTTGACATATTTTTATATATTTTGAAATATATTGATAACACAGGTGTATTTTTAATCCATGGATTTTCTCATCTAAGGCAACAAATTAATTATGTTTGTCATTATTATCTTGTAACTCCAGTCGCTCGAGCAATAGTAAATAACAATCTGGTACAGTAAATATTTCGCTATAGTAATTGGTAATCGCGATAAAACGGCTTATAACTGTGGGAACATTATGTCCTAGCGCACGTGCGCATAATTTACTTTTCTCAAAAGGTAAGATGAGATGATGTAAGTGCGAGAGTGTGGTTGCTGTACTCTTCTCTGGTATTCCCTCGCCTCGCGTCATTCTCACTCAGTCAAGTGTTGATTTTTGAGGCCAAGTCAAAGGACACGAGGGACGTGGCAACGGGATCGACTGAATAAATTAAGCGCGAACAGTTAGAACTCTTGCAGTCGGTTAGACTCTGTCAGATTCGCCGCCGACTTCAACGCTAAGCATCGTCTCTGGAATTCGCACTCCACGTCACGAAATGGCAGAGCTTTAGACCACCTGACCGATAACCTTAACTTTAACGTTATCGCCCCCGTGACGCCCACCTATTATCCTAGAGTTACAACGCACAGACCGGACGTACTTGATATAGCGCTACTAAAGAACGTAGCTCTGACGCTGTATTCAATAGAGGCGTTACACGAGTTACACTTTGACTATAGGCCGGTATTACTCAAACTAGGACCTACGACATATACACGGACACTCACAAAAATCGTGACGGATTGGCAGAGATTAGACGAAATTCTAAGCTCTGAGATTCGCCGCGGCTGAACGCGATACTAGACGTTATCCGTTCCGCTAAGGACGTGACCGCGGCGATAGACGCGCTCACCGCCCACATCCGCGTCTCGATCTCTTAGTGCTCCTGGAAGGTCCCGGCGGCGAACGACTGCCGCTGGGAGATCCCTGGAGACATTCGCCGGCTAATTTGAGCCCAGAACGCCGCGACCAGCGCTTACAATTCGTTTCTCTCAGAAACGAATAGACGTAACTTACGCGCCCTTCAATGCGAAGTCAAAGACCGAATTTCCAAACTAAGGGAAAATAGATGCAATGATCTGATGCGAGAGATCGAGCCGACGCACCAGGTATACTGGAAATTGGCCCGATGTCTCAAATCGGACACGTTCCAAACAATGCCACCTCTGACGAAACCAAACGGACAGACAGCTTTCGACGAGGTAGATAAAGTCGAACTCTTGGCTGACACTTTGGAAGCCCAGTGCTCCCCTAGCTCTCAGCCTGGAGATCAAAACCATTTAGACATGGTCAACCGCGAAGTAAGTTCCCTACTGCCCGTGATCGTCCCTTGCCAACTCAGACCCGCGACGGTTGACGAGGTTCAGGACGTTGTCAAGGCTCTCAAATCTAGAAATACACGGTAGACACGGCATCTCTAACCTAGTAGTAAACTGTTTTCCATCCATCTTCTCACGCTCTCGGTAGCTATCATTAATGCCGCCATGGCGAACCGGAAGGAAGGGATCGTCATCGGAATCCCAAAACCAGGTAAACCCCGCAAAAGCCCGAATAGCTATCGTCTCATCAGTCTCCTTAGCGTCCTAGGGAAAATTTACGAACGGGTCCTTCTGACTCGTCTCAAATATCTTTATATCTTTACTTAGACACTTCCGGCCTCCTCATAGACGAGCAATTTGGCTTTCGAGCTAAACACTCGTGTATACAACAAATGGACCACCTCACGGAACACACCTGAGTCAGTACATAGGCACGGGGGCCCTCTTCTTCGATGTAGGGAAGACGTTCGACAAAGTCTGGCACGCCGAGCTTGTGTAAAAGCTGCGTCGGCTTGGCGTGCCGGACGATCTCGTACGCATAGTACGGGACGATCGACACAGCTCGTGCGAGAGCCTCCACGAGGCGTGCTCGATAGAGTGTGTAGGTGCCGTATGAATACTGACTTCACCCCCGTCGTCAGTTCATTATGACTCTTATGCTGGTCATTCGTATACGTACGAATACGTAAATTCACAAGAGCAATCACAATTTACTATGCATACTTTTAATAGTTTTTACAATATTCCGAGCTGTGCCAGTTTTTAGACGCACATCAAACCATGGGAACCACGATTCTCGCGTGGTCTCTCACACATTTTTAGCGTCAGTTGCTATATGATTGTGAGCGTTGTTGTACACGTTTATTAGGTCTATATATCCAAAAAAAGTGCCCCAATTTAATAACAAAAATATAGGTAAAATAGCCCAATCGTACTAATGAAATCATCTTCACCGTTCATGATTGACAAAATCGCAGACATTCACAGACAAATGTCAATTCGCAATGAGTGATATTCGCAAATGTTGCGCCAATAAGTTCACAAATGAGTAGGTATGTTAGTAACGTTGTGAAATCTGTGATTTAGGAGGACCAAGTACACATTCAAGTGGAACGTTTTCGCATATAAGTGCATGAATCTTTTTGCGCATGTAAGTGAAAGGTTTCAGAGAATAGAGTTTGAATATACAATATATTGAGTTTGGTTTACAAAACTCGATTTAAAGCCCTTAATGAAATAGATACTTTAGATTTGAAAATGAAGTAATTTAACTAATTTTTTTTGTAGAAGATAATTTGGGGACAACTGAACCATCAGAAGAAGAGGTAAATGGCTTAACTAATAAACACAATAATTATTATTTAATAATGATTAAACCGATATACACAATTTTCAGTGGCACATGGATTTTATGCCGGTAAGTTTTTGAAAAAGCCAATATGTAATTAATTCGTTTCGTTATGTAACTCGTTTACTAGATCTTTAATAATATTTTCTTTATTAGACGGGCTATCTACCCGACAGTGTTTATAGGGAATTGGCTTGGTACGGTATTCTGCAAATACAGCCCTTGCATCACAGTTCTAAACATAAGGTAGCAGCTCAATTAATTTGGCAGCATACTCTTGGGCGGCCTCATGTTATCATGGAAAATCCTCCACAAGTAAGTTCGATAGGTGGAATTCCTTATTTAGTTTACCTACAATCTCTATATAGACCAAATAGATAAGTAGGAAACTATATTTAAAATATATGTACAATCCTTTTGTATAGCCAATGCGAGAATTCCCAGTAACCCTTGAACACGCGTCTTCGAGCGTCTCGCATCTTATTCTTACTCCCTCAGATTGGTTTGAGCTTACTCCGTATACACTAGAGGTCGTATCGTGTAGTTCTTGTGTTGACTAGTAATAAAGTTTGGTATATCTGAGATTTTAACTTCTATAAGTAAAATGATGACAAAAAGGGGTGACAACTGAAAAGTGTACATTAATTTAGGAGTAAGTATAGCTCCAACTTAAAATTAAGTCCTGAATAGTATGTACTACTCCTTCGTCGTATAGTTCACATAATTTGGTGGTTTGTGTTGCAGTCAACTAATTCTCCAGGTAGAGTTAGCCGTCAAATTTTAGCTGAAGAAGCGGCGAAATGGTCCAGAGAGCAGAGAGCAGCACAAGAAGTTCTGATGGAAAATATTAAAAGTGGTGGCAACGGACTTACAGTCAGGACCGTAATAAGCGCACATAATAAAACTATTTACATCATACAAAATGGTAACGTTATAAAATAGGATTAACAGCTCACAATACAAAAATGTAAACTAAGAGAAGGATGTCTGGCTGGTTGCTTATTGTTACACTCATTTCAGGGAACTACTATAAATGTCCAGAGGGTTCCGAGCCGGATTTAGATGCATACAGAGTTCAGGCAAACATGCATGAACGCAAATGTACATACGGAAAACAATCGGAACCAGTTCCCGTTGATCCATGTATTGAAGCTGAAGTAGCACCCATTGAGTATTCTTTCCACGAAGGTTGGATGTTTTGTCTTGGAAATGGTGACAGAGAAAATAATTATTTCCGAAATGGTACTTTAGACTGCGGCAATAAGACCAAGGTACGTCAAATGTCAATACAGTAATATAATTGCTTTTGAATCAAAACGAATCAGTGCGTCCACTGACTGAATTGTTAAAAACTACAACGGTTCTAAAGTTATATGTGATAATAATGGTTTCAGATATCTGTGGATGAGTTTCTAGACCTCTGTGCTATCGACAATAATGTCGTAATAACTTTCGATTACTTTGGTGATGAACCACGTAAAGATATGATGCATAATGCTACACTCTGTTCCACTTGGGATCCATGTCGGTTATCTTATTTATATCGGCTTGAGGTAATACATTGTACAATATCTAACATACTCAGTATAATTCATGCATAATTACATTGTATTTTCTAGACACGATTGAATATTCATGCTCAATAAAAAGATATCCGTAATCTGTCTTATCTATCGTTTCAGCCACCACCTGTGGAAATGACTCCTGCATTCCCCACAACTACTGAAAACCCTTGTGACACTACGGTTTGCCCTGAGTGTCTTGAAGGTGCTACAGAGGATGTAGGAGTACCCATTGAGAGTAAAAACTTACTATTTCTTTATTATTATAACGTTATTTAGTTAATGCTTACGTTATTTATTGATAATTAAATTATTTTTAATTTTTCAGTTTTTGACGATGAAGAAAAATGAATAAATTAAAGACCGCAACTTTTTTGTTTTGTATGCCTTAATAAAATAATTCCACTACATTGGATTACTTAATACTTTTGTTTTTCTTATTTTTTGTATCGATATCTACAAACAGTATTTACATTTATTAAGATAAAAATATCAATGTTATTGGCCGAAATCAGTAGGTATCTAAAAGTATTCTCAAAATATTCAAGAAACATTCAGAAAATTAAAGACATGTAGAAAGTTGTAAAAGTTTTAGTAATTTATTTATTTTAAGTTTTTGCGATCGATTGAACTAAAATGGGAAACTGAACTGCGTTCAAACAAATTGTATCGAAGATTTTTAAATCGACATTCGAAAACATAAGCAGAGAAAAGTACTAAAACACAGATGATTACTATATTATTTACGTGGATGTTACATACTCGATTACATGTTAGCCGGTTAGCCTTGCTTTCGATCGACCCACTCTAGTAACTTGGCGACATTTGGTGACTTGTATTTTGCTTTTAATAGAATAATGTGGGGATTACATATTTGACGTTTGTAACATTACTGTCAGCTTTGCTTTGTAATTCTATAAAAACTCGAATCGCTCCAGCGAGACTCGCTCGAAATTTCACCATCAATTCACCTAACTTCGCATTCGCACTCACTCGGCCGTCAAATGGAGTTCTCTAGTCTAAACCAAACATTCTAGGAGCGAAGTGAAGTGACCTTGGATGTGAGTTTGTTAGGGATTTTTTAAGAGTAAACATCTTAACCGGTGTTTCGTCCTAGTGTATTTTAACTTCTTCTGAGATAATTACGTTAAATAAAAACTTATGTCATTAAGGTCGCTCCACACTACGACATATGTCTGCGCAGCTTGTTTGCACATATTTAAAATTCGTGCAAATGAAACATGTGGACGTCAAGTTCGAAGTTTGCGTCAATGTCTGTCAACCTTTATATCTTGTAAAGTTATAAGAAAAAGTCTGTGCAGTTATTATGCTAAGGTGCAAACACACTGCGCAGATAAGTCGTAGAGTGTGGACCAACTATTATATACAGCGAAACGTCAAAAAATCCATTTACGATAGTACCTACGACTCGCCGCTGCACTTTAGGGCCACACTCATCGAGGCGGCATTAGTATCTCTGTCGACTTTAGAAAATACCAAGGAGCCACCAAGGAGCCACCAAGGAGTGGTGAACGATTTGACATGAACTCCTTCGCGCTGATACAACGCGGTAGACGCACGGTCACCGCGCACAACCCGCAGACGCCGCGCGGCCATCTGTGTGCTTACACCATAATATTACCAACTAATTTCCATCGATATTTACCTGCTTAAATTACCTCATCAACGAATGAATCGTAATTTTCTTCTTTTTTTTTTTAACAAACGAACAAAACGGGACAACGAACTAGCGGGTCACCTGATGGATAGTGACCATTGACGCCCATGAACACTCGCAACGTTCGGGGAGTCATGGGTGTGTTGCCGGCCTTTAGGGAAATAAGGAAAGGAGAGGGCGGGGATAATGGACCACCGCTACTCTCACTCACCGAACGAAACACAACAGCAATAGATGCTGTGACAGCGCAGTCACACTACGAGAAAACTTACTAGCGGCCGCCGCGCGGCGGCCGCGCGGTTTACATTTCGTGTTTTTAATAAAAGCGGATGTAAACGCGGATGTGAACTACCCAACAACGCCGTCACCGCGCAGCGCGGCCGCTGCGAGGTCACCGCGCTATGACCGCGTTTTAGAATCCGCGCTGTACAGCAAAATATGACGTATTTACTTAACAATTACATTTCAAACTAAATGAGTAATGAAACAACACCTTTACTCCGGCACTGCTAGCTGTTTTCGATTCATTCAGTTAGTGGAATTTGGGAAAAAATTCGAAAAATTACTAAAATGTAAAAATTATTGAAAGATATGAAAAATTTCAATGACCCATTATTATGTCCATGTAACCGAAGCCACCTTTGTCTTATAACAAGTTCTTGATCTACATTCTACATTAATTTAAAAATTGAATGTGATAAAACATTATAATATGTTCATATGATATTTTCATTGTACATAAAATGTAGTTAAAAAATACAAGAAGTACAAAAAAATACATTTTTTATAAAAATAAATAAGTAACAAATATATCTTCGTCTATTTTTTACTCTTTCCATAAAATACAATATTTTTTTGAATTGTTCTATAATCTTTTAAATATTATAATCAGCCGAAGAAATTTTGACAGCCCTAATTAGAATACACTAACAGTGTAGGTTGACATTTTCGTGTATTTACTAAAAGTGAATGTAAACTGTATTTACTAGGCAACAACATTCGAATTTCTGGGAACTACCCAACTGCGCGATGACTGCGAGCGACCGCGTGGCTAAAGCAGGGCTACCGCGCGGTTGGGTAGTTCCCAGAAATTTGAATGTTGTTGCCTAGTGAATAGAGCTTACATTCGCTTATAATAAATACATGGGAATGTCAACCACGCAGCCGCCGCAAGAAAGTTTTGGCGTCGTGCGTCTGCGCTGACTTTCATACATAGATATGAAAAAGAGATTTGTATGAAACGCTACTAAGCAATGTAAAGCAAAAAACAAAATGGGCGTTTTGCACCTGTCGTACACTACTGCCAACATTACGAAAGTGATAGTGATGTCCTGTCGGTGAAAATGTTTATCGATAAAATGAGGTTTACCTTACAATAAAGTATAATATGTAATAAAATTATTTATTTACAAATAAAAACTAAAGTTTTATGCAGTGTTTTATTTTTATTTAACATAGGTACATTTTATTGAAGCGTTTTAAGAAACTGACATCTTTATTTAAACTAAAATTAAATTTAAACACACAAAATTAATAATTACATCAATATTAAATACAGGTGTAATTCTTATTTCATCGTGACACAGATTTTCGGAGTTATATATAAGTTTAATTTATAACATGAAGATAAAGATGGATTCTGTAAACAAAATAAATATATACTGTGAATAATAATAAGAGGTGCAAGATATTTTAGTAAAATCCTAATATTAAAATTGTAAAATAGATTTTGTTTGTTCTATTTTCAAGCCTAAACCACTGAACCCATGAAACTAATTTTATTAAAAATATTGAGTCCTTACATATGAAATTAGCGTTTTGTCGTACTGATCACTTTGATCTGAAATATCTCCTCTTTGGTTAAGAATTCCAAATTCAAATTTATAAATTCATTTAGCCGGTACATTTGAGTTTTGAAAACAGTCATTCATTTGTTTTTTTCCTCATTATTTTTTCTTTGGCGTCGCTTATTACCGCGCAATGGAAAACATGAAATATCGGTATATTTACGAGTACGAGTTCTACCGTGGCACCAGTGCTGCAGAAACAGCTCGAAGGATTAATGATGTGTACGGCGCTGGTATCGCAAAAGAAAGCACGGTACGTTTTTGGTTTCAACGTTTTCGTTCTGGAAATTTCGACCTTCAGAACCAACCCCATGGACGGCCGGAGACCAAAGTGGAAAATGAAGAATTAAAGGCTACTGTGGAAGCGGATCCATCACAAAGCACTTCAGAGATAGCTGCAGGCTTCGGGGCAAGTGACAAAACTGTATTAATCCACTTGAAGCAAATTGGGAAAGTAAAAAAACTTGAACGATGGGTACCTCATGAATTGAGTGAATCGAACTTGCAAACACGCGTCGACTGCTGTGTTACTTTGCTCAACCGACACAATAATGAAGGGATTTTAAATCGAATCATTACTTGTGATGAAAAGTGGATACTGTACGATAATCGGAAGCGCTCGTCGCAATGGCTGAACCCTGGAGACCCAGCCAAATCCTGCCCTAAACGAAAATTGACTCAGAAAAAGTTACTTGTGAGTGTTTGGTGGACTAGCGCCGGTGTCGTTCACTACAGCTTTCTAAAATCTGGCCGAACGATTACGGCAGATATCTATTGTCAGCAACTGCAAACCATGAAGGAAGAACTAGCTGCTAAACAACCGAGATTGGTCAATCGCTCTAGGCTACTGCTGCTTCACGACAACGCAAGACCACACACTGCACAACAAACAACCACTAAGTTAGATGAGCTACAATTGGAATGTCTGCGACATCCACCGTACTCCCCGGACCTTGCTCCAACAGATTACCATTTTTTCCGGAATTTGGACAACTTCTTACAAGGAAAAAAAATCAACTCCGATGCAGCAGTCCAAACCGCCTTCAAAGAGTTTATTGATTCTCGCCCCCATGGTTTTTTTAGTAAAGGGATCAATGAACTACCTATGAGATGACAAAAGTGCATAGATAACAACGGTGCATACTTTGATTAATTAAATATATTGTACAAAAAAAAATTGACTTTATATTCCTCCCGTACAAAACACCAATTTCATATGTAAGGACCCAATATGACTACAATTAAGCCATAAAGGAACTGATGTAAAAAATATTTCGATATAATTTCAAAATATTTTTTATGTCAATTATTACTTCAAGTATTGAAGATTAAAAGTGTATGTCGATATATGTAAGAATCGTTAGTAAACCGCATTATATAGCACTTGGTTATAAACCAAGACTTTACGAAATGCTTGAAATAAATGACACAAGAACATATTAGGACAATATGTTTCATAAAAATAAAGGACATTTACTAACCTGTGTTCGTCTTAGGGAATTTTCGTCATAAACAAACGTTTTTTTTCGTTAGTCTGGCCAGTTCTTAAACCACATATTTCATTTGTATGAATGTTTTGTAATGCATTTTTCTTAATACAACACCATGGAACACTGTATTATGGAACTTAGTGTTTCTCCAGAATGTCATTAGGCTGATGGTTTTGTTACCAATGCCTGAAAAAGTATAAAAAAAACGTCAAATATGTCATTGTCGTTTCTCAATTTCTCATTCATTGTGGTTCATGTTCATGATACCTGTACATCATATTGTTACTAATTTGTGGTTTCATGTGATTTTCACGTATTGTATCGTAACGTAGTACATATTACATTCTCTTTGTTTTGTATAATATTAGTCCTCCAGTTATTTTTAATATATCTGAAAAAATGGTTGTAGCTAACGACCTGCAACATATTTTTAAAGATATATGCAAAAGTCCTACATTAACTTTACCTAAATATAAACCAAGCGGTATGAAAATAGAATACGATAATGCCGAGGTATGTTTTTACCTTGTTTTTACATATTTACTTTGCACATTTATGTTGTTGCTTTGTAGTATAATGTACTGTATAGTTATAATTCAAAATATTTTTCAGGTCATTGATACAGTTTTTAGTGATAAACCACCGATTTTGCCGTTCGCAAGTAGTGACGTGTTTTATGCAAATATTGAGTGTTATAGGCGACTTACAGCCGAAGACGGTGATTGTAAGCCCGTATATGAAATGACATTTGGTATTACGGTAAGTTTTATAATTTTAAAATTTTTAACTGACTGCACAAGTGTTGATAAACCACGGTTTACACGTTTTGATATCGTAGACATATTTTTACTGTTTTCAGTATTATTCAGATTCTAAAATTAACATGTCATTCTCCTTCCACCCAACCAACCCACCCACCAAATCCTTCTTACCCAACTGACCTGAGGCAGTTCTGGGTGTTCCAAATGACAGGTGAAGTCTTCGCATTAGGTTTTTTAGTGTATAACAGTGCATGATGTAAAAATATTGAGGTCACAAATGATAGCTATGTATAAATCAAAAAACAAAATATGTAAATGTTTTTAAGATAAAAAATGTGAAAAACAAAAATCCAGCTCTAAAAATAAATTAAAAGATATTTCCAAGAGCTAATGTGAAATGACTCCTCCTTCGTCTGATTTTTGCCAATTTTTAAAAATAAAAAAAAATCTAGATATTACTTGGGTAAATAACAGATGAAATGGTGAGATCGAAATGGTTCGCTGCCAATAATTTACTACTGAATGCACAAAAAACTAACTGTATTAAATTTTTCCATTTCTAATGTACCCAGAATCCATGATAAAATAGAACTGGGTGGGAAACAATTAGAATTCTTTAAGTCAGCCAGTTTTCTGGGTTTAACAGTAGATAACAAGTTACAGTGGGTGGACCATATCGGGGCATTGGCTAGTAAGCTTGGTTCTGCGGCAACTAGACGCATTAGGCAAATGACGGATGTGGATACGGCAAGGTTGGTGTACTTTGCATATTTACACAGTTTAATGTCCTACGGCCTTCTGCTGTGGAGATCAGCGGCGCAGATTAACTCCATTTTCATTTTACAAAAAAGAGCAATACGTGCCATCTACAGGACGAATGCACGAGAATCGCTTAAAGATTAAATTATTGTGTCAATTAAAGACATTAATGTCCTCACCTTGCCCTCCTTATACATCTTTGAAATTATTATGTATATGAGAAAAATATAGATCTGTTTAAAAAGAATGGCGATATGAATGGTGTGGAAACCTGAGGTAGTGATAAATTGGTTATTCCAAAATTTAAACTACATAAGTCAAATGTTTCATTTTTAGGTAACTGCATTCGTTTTTATAATAAAGTTCCTCAAGAAATTACTCAATTAACAGAGAATAAATTTAGATTGATTATAAAACGTACATTGACTAGGCAATCATACTATAAAATAAACGATTTCATTGAAGATAAAACAATAGTCTGGAAATGATGTTCTCTGCACATGCGTTTACTGGTTTAATGAAAATATTGTATTTTAATAAACCTTTTGTAAAATGAAGTTGAAAAAATGATACCTGACTGAGTTTCTTGTCGGTTCTTCTCAGTGTCCAGGTTTTCTATTTGAACCGAACTAAAGTAAGATTTGACGCTCAAATATACATTGTAATTGGGTTTACTTGAATAAATTAATTTGACTTTGACTTTGACTACACTATTATTTTCAGTCTAGTTTTTGTTTTTTTTTTAAATAATTTCTTACCTGTTTCTCATGAAATTTCTCTCTTTCAGGGACAGAACTATGAGTTTTTCACAGGTGACACAATTGGTATTATTCCTCATAATAGTGATTCAGAAGTAGACATCATAATTAAACATCTGGGCATTGAGAAACTGGCAGGCTTAGCTTACACCGTGTCCGTTGACATTCATCAAAAGGGTACAAAAATACCTCCTCATATACCAGTGAAATCTACAGTGAGATATGTATTAAAACACTGTGTTGATATTAGATGTGTTGTTAAAAAGGTAAGCATTGTTATACAATTATATTATCCTCTAATACATTTCTGAGCCCATAATTAAATACACTTGAAAGTAAAAAAAATCAACTCACACTAGTTTTCAGTTTAAAAGGTGTAAGTAAAAAAAAAATATCATAAATTTTTAATCTCGTTAATTTGTCTTAGAGGTCATTGACAATGACGAACCTGATTCCATCGACCCATAATAAAACAAATTGTATTATCTAAAATTACATATTTTACTTTTAGATTAGGTTTTTGGAAGTATTTTGGTCCTTTGCTCCCATGGTCCTGACGAAACATAATATGCTCAATTATTATATGCAAAATCGTGTACTGACTTATATAAATTTAATTTGCATGGTTACTGTTCAATTCCACCTATCGCCAGTTCAGGGATTCAGGGTATGATTAAAAGGATAACATTAAAATTAAATAATTATCCATCACATTAAATAATATAGGTCTGACATTTTTGTTTGCAAATAAGTACAGTAGTCTCACAAATCCGGCACTTCAATAGTCCGGCACGTCCAATAATCCGGCACCCTCCGCCCTCGCCTCCCTCGCCTCCCTCTTCGAAACATGTGAGAAAAACTTAAAAAAAAAAGATTACAAGTTGCAAAAAAAAACCTCAGTTAAGGATTATTTTAATACATATGTTATAAAAAAAGACACTGTCTTAAAAAAACGTGTAGTAGGTACATGAATACAAATATGTATATGTATTCCCTTTATGAAATCTTTTATTTTATTTATTATAATTTTTTCTATGCAACCCAGTAATCCGAACATTCCAGTAATTCGGCACCCCTAAGTTTTAATAGTGCCGGATTAGTGAGACTACTGTATATGATTTATTAAAGTATAATCTATACAATCTGTAACTTTATTTTTTCAGTTGTTCCTATTAACTTTGTCAAAATACACAACAAATGAAAATGAAAAGAAAGTGTTGGAGTTTTTGTGCAGTAAAGAAGGAAGCACTATGTACAATACACATGTTTTAAACAAAAATCTATGTTTATTAGACATTTTCACTATATTTAAATCATGTAAACCACCTGTAGAAATTCTTCTAGGAAATCTGCCTAGATTGTTACCAAGACCTTATTCTATAATAAATAGTATGGAAAGAAATCCTAATGTCCTAAAAATTTGTTTCTCTGTAATGGACACAGGTAATCACAGAAAAGGTATTACAACTGGCTGGCTGGAAGGAATTATAAAAAAATTAAATATTGTAGACAAAATGAAGAACTTAAACATTGCCAGTGAAAATGAAAGTGTTGATTACAAAATACCTATGTACGTAAGGAAGAATATAAATGGATTTAATATTTCACAACATATAGCATCTAATTTAATACTAGTAGGACCTGGTACAGGAGTATCAACGTTTATTGGTTTATTAGAAGAAAGACGAGCTTTTATAAAAGAGAGTCCCAGTAAACTTAGTACTGAAGCTTGGTTATTCTTTGGATGTAGAAATCCAAAATTAGATTTTATCTATGAAAAAGAATTGAAAGGATTTGTTTCTGATAACAGCCTGTATAAACTTTGTACGACATTTTCTAGAGTAGACAACAGTGGTATAAAATATGTACAGGTAAGTAAAAGAAAACTATTTAATATTACAGTTTCTAATAAAACAATCTGTCAAAATTGTTTGTCGTTAACAATTACTATTGTACAGTATAGGGCATGCCGGTTCCGGTTCCAGATTTTTGATACCCGAATCTGGGATGCTGTCGATATAAATTTAAATTTTATTATGATTAAATTAAATCGTAGAGAATTTGAGAGCACAAGGTATTATTACAAGGAATATAAGACAAAAAAAGCTTTGATTCATTTAATCAACATTTATTTGCTTACTTAAACAATATTTAACTTTATAATTTGTTTTTTGAATATCTATTATTATCATAAAATCACATATAATAAAGGAACTCAACAAATCAGTCTTTATAAACGACATTACCTACTTGTCTTTATTTTTTTTACGTAGGTACCTAATATATTAATAGGTATCCAAAATCCAAAGTACATTATAATATTTTTCATTAACGCTATAAAATTTTAATAAAATTTAAATTATTATACATACCACAAATTTAGATAACGAAGTTAAAGAAAATCTTTTATAAAATCAGCTTCTTTTCTTCCCGGACGTATCATCTCCTCAGCAGGTTACATATTAAAATAATATATATTTCAATATTCTTCATCAGTCAGAGCGTTTTAGTTTTCTGTAGAATACTTTTTTCTTGATAATACGACCTTAGATAACTGATAACATCTGAACTGTAGTCGCGTAGCTGTGTAGGCGATTGCATATGTAACCAGCTGAGGAAAATATGCCTTCAGGCTCAACACTTGTCGGCGGTATTGCTTTTAAGTAATTGTACGCCAGCGGATTGGTGCCATGACTACCACCATTTTCAAAAAGCGTCATTTCTATTTATACTATCGTCAATAAATCGTCGCAATCTTGCTGCCTGGTACTGGCTTGTGCGGCTGTAGCTTTACGTATTTCGTAATCCAATTCCTCTCGCTTTGTCAATAGTGCAGTTGGGATAGGGACAAGAACAACTTCGTCTTCTCCTTGCTCCTGAATTTTAACGTTCACATTATCACTACTTGACATGGGCTGAATGAGATTTGCGATGCCCCTGCACATTTCGTCAGAAGTAGGTCTAGGAAATGCAGCTAAATTTTCTTTTTTTAAATCTGCAAAGTATTGATCCGGTTCGTTAAGTATTGAAGCGTAGCTGCTTCAATAAGTCGTCGTTCTGAATATCTTTTCTTTAAGCCATTTTCCATTTCTGTACAGAAAGATGTGTTCATTCTTTTCAGTTTCTTAAGCGCATATCTTATAGCGGCATCGGCCGTTACCACGGATACCCTCACACACAAATTTTCTACGATAATTTTGATAATATCCAAAATCTCGTGAAGTTCATTTAATGTTGTCTATTCCTTTTCGTTGAAAACAATATCAGAATCGATATCAATTAGCGCTTTGGTGATGCAAACTTTGAGCTTAAGAAAGTGTTTCAGCATGTCTGCAATACTGCTTCACCTCGTTATTGTATCCAGAATTAAAGTTAATTCTTTTCCAAATTCAGAAGTTACCTATTTTTGTAAAACATCATCGGTTTTGGTCGGGGATTTTTGAATGTCTTTACTACATTTCGCGCTTTTGCTATTAAATCGTAATATTTGAAATTAGGCAGTTTCCTACGTATTTCTTCCGCAAATTGAACACCGTCATCATCATCATCGTCATTTTCTTCTGCATTGGATAGTTCTAATTTTTCCCGAGTTTCATCAGCTTGACGTCGGGGCCAATTTAGCTAACGGCTTGTTGTCCTCATTCTCCTCATCCGAGTAATCCTCATACAAGTTCTGTTTGTTAACAATTTCGAAATTTTTATATCACTGATTCTTTTTAAAGGTATGTGATTGAAGCTGTGAGTGTTCCATTTTTTGTGTTTTTATATTTAATAAGTTTTGTTTTATTTTAAATATAGCCTATTATACGAGGGCTGATATTTATGTATCCGGAATAACAAAGTGAAACAAACATATAGCATTTATTATAGTTTTATTGCTTTTCAAAATATTCACCATGATGATTGATGCACTTTTGCATGCGTTGGAACAAATTTTCGTAGCACTTTTTCCATTCGGATTGAGGTATCTCCAAAACGTGCATTTTGAACGCATCAACAGCCTCTTCACGGCTCGAAAAACGTTGACCACGTAATTTATTCTTCACGGTTGGGAATAAATAGAAGTCGTTGCGGGCCAAGTCGGGGCTGTACGGCGAATGACCCGTTAATTCGATCTTTTGATCTTCCAAATACCGAGTTGTTTCGACCGATGTGTGGCAGCTAGCATTGTCATGATGAAGAAGGATTCTACGTTGTCGGTTGTTCTTTCTTATTTCTTCAAAGACTTTTAGCAAACAAATGGTCGTGTACCATTCAGAATTAACCGTTTTACAATCATCTAGTGGCACTGTAGCTACATGTCCATTTATACCAAAAAAACAAGCGACCATTTGCTTCAGTGCTTTTTGAACAAATGACTTTTGTTGGGTTCGGCTCATCTTGGAACACCCAAACCGTTGATTGTTGTTAAGTTTCAGGATCATACGCATATATCCAAGATTCATCACCTGTGTATATATTATAGACAGCTTTTGACGCACCCTGATTGTACTTTTGTAACTTTTTTCACACCAATCGACACGAGCCCGTTTTCGGTCAATTCTCAAGTTGTGCGGAATCCAACGTTAAAAAATTTTATTTACAGCTAAATGTTCGTGTAATATTTTATATATACTCGTCATACTTATGCCCAGAGACGCCTCTATCTCGCGATATGTAACATGTCGATCTTGCATTATTAGTTCCCGCACAGTATCAATATTTTGAGGTACAACAACCGATTTAGGGTGACCTTCTTTAACTTCGTCCGTGAGCACAAACTGCCCACGATTAAACTCACTAAACCAGTGATACACAGTAGTTTTCGATGGTGCTTCGTCCCCAAAAGTCGAAGTGAGTTGATCGATGCACTGTTTTTGAGTTAGCCTTCGCCGAAAATCGTAATAAATCATAGCATGAAAATTTTCACGACTTAAATCCATGGTGATAAAGACTCGCAATTTTTAAAATGACGCCACAAACGATAAACAAATGACAGCTACATGAAACAAATTGTATTCTTCAGCCAAAGAGTGCCATTTTTAAATGTTATAATTACTTTTTTAATATTGTTCTGTAACTGGCCAGTTCCGGATACATAAATAGCAGCTCTCGTACTATAACTTACGTAATTTTAATTCAATGGCAATAATTTATTTCTAGGATGCTATACTACAACATGGCAAGGACATAGTAAGATTAATAGAACAAGGAGCTGTCATAATAGTGTGTGGTGACGTGAAACGTATGGCGACACAAGTTAGAGATATAATCATACAATGTTTAAAAAAATATTATAATCAGTCTCAGGAAGATGCTGAAACACTCATGACTCAATTAGAGAATACGAAAAGGTATTACGTTGATCTATGGAATTGAGTATTTCACTCATATTTCAAATTGAATGTTACATGTAATGTAAATGCGTTATTAATAAAATTATTTATTTTTAAAGTAATTTGTATTTTTTGTTAGTTTTTGGTACATTCATTATATACAACATGCAATTTCCCCTTTTGTGTGGCAAAGGCTACGATGTAATAACATCACATCTTGACGTCAATTTTCGCAATAGATAAGTTTTTGCTTATTCAGATCGAACATGACAGTGTCATATTCGTATCAATTATTTATTTTTTGTCAATTTCTATGACTTCCAAGGATAAGCAACACATTACGCCATTGAAAAGAAAAAAAACAACTTTTGGCGAAAACGGAAGAATAGGTGATTTTATTTAGATTTTCTATTTTTTACATTTTTGGAAGTTTTAAAAGTACAAAAGTGATAGTAATATTGTGTTTTAAAGTTCTGTATAAGTGAAAAGAAGGGAGTAGGTTTAAATAAAAATTTGTGGCTGAAGTTCTCGCGCTCTTCCATGAAGTCTTTTATAATTTCAGTAAAGTGGCTATCACTTTACTGGAGGAGTTTTACGATAAGAAGAAAAAATGAATTTAATTCGAACGTGCTTCATTCTTGTTTCTCGATTCTAGTTTTTAATACGTGACATGCGCAAACGCGCTAATCTGTGGGCCTTGCCATGGCAAGGCTTATATGATATTGGCGCGTTTGCCAATATCACGTATTAAAATGTAGTAGCGCGTTTCTTCATGAAGAAAGAAACAAAAACTCATTGTTTTTTCTTTCTTCCCTGGACCAGCATGTAGGCAGTTTTTAGTGACGACTACTTTATACTTAGAATATCGCCTCAGAAGTGGAATAATTAGGAAGTGAATAAAACAAAGATTTGGAAATTTTACAAAAATAATTTAATAGGCAAATCTATTAATAAAATGTTTCAAAAGTGTCATTGGTGTATACAAACTTACAACTATAGCGGTAGCTTTCAATAAATTTACACAAATTTTCGTTGTGTCGCTTATAATGCATTTTATAACTAATATAACTACACTACTGCTCTATCAAGCAGGCACTTATGGTAAAGGGATCCCTATATAAAATATATAAATGCCAATCCATAAGTTGATATAAGTCTTATCAGCATGAAGGCTCTATAATTTGAAGTATCTTTTACAAAAAATATGGCTAAAATAAAATAATACACATTATTGATACTGATACAATACTTAAAAACTAACAAAATTATACAACATATGTACTTAATAGAAATTTGGTTAAAATTTTCGATTTCAAAAATCTTTATTATATTGCACTGCATGAAAAATGGCTTGGTAACTTCAATTGTTACCAATCTATGACCTATGAGTATAATGAATTATAAGGACAAAGCCATAACAATATGCCATTTGAATCTATTCAAATTGCAATGCTTACGAGTAGCTTTTAGATTTTTGAGACCAGTTTATATTCTCAACATAATATGTATTTTTCTAAATAGTATAACAATTATTCTCAATTTAAGTATAGCTCAAATGCGTAAACACATACAGATTTTGCATAGACTGCGCTCATTAAAGGTTTAAGGCTGTGCCACACCGAAAGTGGGTGCAATTTGGAAAGTAAGCAAAAGAAATTTTAATTTTCGACAAAATAAAAAAACTGTACGTAGATTCTGTAGGTATTTTGTAATTCAGCCGTGAGCCTCAAAGCCCTGACTACAAAGTCAGAATATGCAAGAGCGACCTCGCACATAAACGCAGCGCGCCTGTAGATTTCACGGTCGACCTTCGGTCCTGCCCCTACCATTACTGACTACGTGAGATCTGTAGTCGTACCGTATATGTACTGCTACTGCACTACATCATTTCATATAGAAATATGTATTTATACTATACGTATGCATATCTTCACGTCATGTCCCTTTCGGGTTGGACAGGAGGCGTGTTAGTAATGTGTATGTATGCCAGCTTTTCGTCTATTGACCAAGCTTCTCATAATAAAGAAGTCTGATTTCTTGGCCAACTTTTACAACCTATGCCACTAGACAAGGCGTTTCATATAGTCATCTGTTTGTAACATGTATTCATACGCATTGCACTCGCATTCAGTGTGGTCCAGCCCTAATGTCTTCAATTTGTATTAAGCTACAAAATTACACATGTACATATCAGCCAATCTTCTATAAAATATTTTTAAGCGTTTACGCGCTACGAGCTCTATATTTTTAATTAATTCCAACTATGTATATTTCTGCTACTAAATAGAAAGCAAAATAAAAAGTAAGTAGAAAGTATTGGCTAAGATTAATCTGATAGTAAGAGTTCTGTATTCGGTAATTTGCGAATAGTTGAAAACACAATGTGAAGGTGAAAAATTAGACAAGATGGGACAGGACTGCAATATATGAATTTATACACATTCATTAAAAATTACACCATATTTACTTAGAAATAAAATTGAATATCAAACCTATATTTGAAACGAACATGTTAAGTATGGAAACATCATGAAAATGGTTCTTTGATTTTGAAGCAAGGCTTTGTTTTCCCCAACTACCTACCAGGAAAGAAAGTAATGTTTCTTTATTATTTTTACAAAAGTAACTATGCAGAAATACCCAACTTTTGCTAATGAATTATTTAAGACTAGCTGAGCTGTCTACCGCAATTTCGTCTGTGGAATTAAATAAAAGCCTGACTTTCCTCATGGCTTATTATCTCAATTCTAAATTTCATCAACATCGATCCAGCAGTTTAGCCGTGAAAATGTAACAGATAGACAGAGAGAGTTTCGCATTTATAATAATAATATTAGTATGAATAAGAAAGGAATGCTTAGATGGTTTCGCCATATAGAAAGAATGACCAGAATGAGTGATCAAAGACTGACGAAGAAAATCTACAGAGCGAAGCTGAGTGGTAGCAGATGCCATGGAACACCAAGGCTGAAGATCAAATATCCAAAGTGTTAGCTGACGGAAATGTCAAAACTACTCGCATACGTAGGCGATAACGTGTGAGAAGAATGATGAAACTTGAGGAGACGAAAGATGTAAGGACCAGGACGGTTGGCGCACCGGCCGCTCTGACTATCCGTTATGGATACAACGTGAAGATATGTATGTATACAAGTGAAAATAATGTTTCATTCACCCATACATATCTTATACGTACATATTTAAACATACATATACTCTAGCTCAAGGAATTATGGGAGGTGGTGTTGGTTGCTCGTGGATGTCTGTATTGTATTGATTTTGTCGGAGAAATACGAAAGCAGTGCGCGCCCACTAAATCCGATATACCTAAATCCGTATCCTAGCTGAGTCAGAACTCATCCACATGAGTTCTGACGCAAGGCTACGTCGGGAAGAGATTATTCCCGCACGTCCTTGCTTTGCTACTTGCTATACAATATGAATTCCGATGAATCGTCGGCATTCGTGGCACCTACGCTTCTGAAACGTTTACATGATAAGGCTATAAAAATACAGTCTTAGTCTGACTATTAATTATACCTATGGAAACAACTTAGCAAAATAAATAGATTAATTTGTTCAGTTTATGTTTTCAAAGGAATGTGGAATAAGATCAAAAAGTATTTGGAAATTCGCCAAGAATGATCGACCTGAAATTTAATTGAATACCGCATTTGTAATAAAGTATAGTTACAGATAATAACATACAATATTCCTAAAATTGCATTTACACTATCATAGATATAAGTCAAGATTTTATATTTTTTAAGATTAAGTATAAAGATTAATTGTTTACTCTTAAAAAAGGACATGGGTAACACTGCGCTACGACGCAAAATTACGCCAACTCTGTTCGCTGTGCCGGACGTGTTAACACCTTAATCCAGATGTATTAGCACAAAACAAACTTCAGCGCATAATACGCTGCCCTCGCTAAAAGTGCGGGATGCGCTTTGTGTCTCACTTAGCGTATAACATTTTGGTGCGCCATGGCGCAGTTTTGAGTTAGCTTAAAGCGCCGGCGCAGTGGGCTACGCCTGTTATTGAGTTAGAGTAATGAATTTTGCTAAGTCACCCATGCCTAGTATTCAATAGCGGGAAATGTACTTCTGGGTCATTCTCTGGATTTCATATTTCCGTCAATATGATCTCACAAAAATAAGTATTAAAAATATTGAAAGTGTGATGAGATGGTGATTAGACAATGCTGGATACTTTTTTATCACTGAAGCCATCATAGTTAAAATTAATATCTTTTCAGTGTATTTTGTGTGAAAGTGTAATGACCCAGAAGTAAAACCGGAAATAATAAAATAACACTTCTTTATAAATCGATTAGTGAGACCCGTCTCGACTTTCCACGGGGACTTAATTACATTGCTCAAACTACTTTCCGAATTTTTCCAGTAACCTTACAATTTTAAACTAATCATAATACCTTTTTATCCCAACGTTTCTTCATCAGTTCCATCAGTCTGCCGTGACCATGTGGCCGCGATCGATGAATCCTCGAAACGTCATGATCATATAGGTATTAGCCTTGAAGTATTAACACAACATAGACCTGTTTAATTTAGAATTGTAAGATACCTTCAAGTCAAAAACTTTAAAAACATTAATTTTCCAGTAATGTGTCGAACTCGAAAATAACCCAAACAGTGGTATTCGAGTCCACAAGCAGACAAAATATAAACCTAAAAAGGGAAACACCCATTTAGCTTTGACATTAAGTAGGCATATACTCTCGACACATGAGCGAGATCCATTTTCTAAGTTTTATTTTTTCTGCTATAAGTGACACACAGATTGAATTTTATACATATAAATGAATCATATTATAGTAACATGGGACTAGTTTAGATAGGCAGAAATTCGATTCTCCAAAATGAATTATTCATTTATAAATACAACCTATGACATATCTTTGATAATGTAATACAACATAACACTACTAACAAATCAAATGAAATAATTTGACTATGTACATTTTTTGGAAAATTACCGTTAAAAATATGCACCCATTCATATGAAAATGCTTTGGACAGATTGCAGATTTTAGTAATAAATTACCTATATTTTAATTTCCAATTATTATCTATATTCATAATCACACTATAAAATATAGAGTAATTATGGCAATTCATTGTACATTTTATTCAATCTAATGTCGAAGTTCTAAGGCTGACTTGTGATGTATAAATATTCTATATCAGTAGTAGATAACTTATCTAAACGAACATATTTGATAAGACAAAGCTTAAAACGCGCTATGCGTATTGTCAAATCGTAAATCTTTGTGATTTTAATACCTACGTGAATATTAAAATTTCATTTTCATATTTCTTTTTTGGTATTTTAAAATTATATGAGTTAATGCCCTATTGCAAAATTGCGTCGCTTTGCGTTATGAATTAATAATAATCAATTTAATACTACTCAAAACTTGGCACCTCATTATTCTTAAATAATTGTACAAACTATACTAAAAGAAAGTAAAGTACGAAAATATTGGGAATGGAAGTAATTACCAGTCTCAGTCATAGTTCTTGTGAAGAATCTTTTGGGCAGCTTTGATCAGAGGAGTCAATGTCCTGAGCTCCATGGCACATTCCAAGAATGGGTGGGCGAGAAGCTCGTCAGCAGTTGCCCTCAAGTCCACATCCACTTGTAGACATTTGTCCAGGAAGTCTTGGAACTGCGGCGACAATGTTTCCCATCGCGGTATTTTCGGACGGCCAACTGCTGCTATCAAATACAGGGCTCTTAAATGCGTCTCTTTCATGTATGGTGGTTCTCCCTCTATCATTTCAATGGCCATAATTCCAAGTGACCACACATCCACTTTCTTCCCATACTGCTTTCTAGTTACAACTTCTGGAGCCATCCAATAAGGTGTACCAACCATGGTCTGTCTCTTTTCATCACCCACAATGTTAGCGCAAAAACCAAAGTCTGTTACTTTAACAGTTCCGTCCATCCCGAGTAGGACATTGTCAGACTTAATATCTCTGTGTATGGTGCCTTTTGAGTGAAGGAATGCTATAGCTTGAAGAGTCTCTCGGCATACTGCTGCTATTTGGCCTTCTTTCATGACGACTTCCGTAACAACATCAGTGAGAGAGCCTCCATCAAGCAATTCCATAGCGACCCAGAGGTGATCGTAACTGAGGAACGCATCAAGGAAATTCACTAGATTCTTATGATTGAACCCTTTCAAGACATTGATTTCATTGAGTATAAGGTCCTTGCGAGACTGTTTTGTGAGGTCTATGTCCTTGATGGCTACTCTGGAGTTGTCCTTCCTATCAATAGAGATGAATACAACACCTGAAATTGAAAAATATCAATTAGATAAATTATAATACACATAATACATAATGTGTAAGGAGAATGATGATATTTGAGGGAAGCGAAAGAAGTATGCGAGGCGATGCTTGGCTCTCTGTCTTCCCTGGCTACCCCATTCGTGATACAGCGTGAAGATATGTATTTATATATAATACATATAAATAATGTAGACGTTATATTGGAATTTTTCTAATTATACTCTCTAATTAATTTATGTAAATTATCAAACTTACAGTATGTATCAAACTTAGACAAGTTAGTCGTTAGACAAAGAAATCATTAGTGTTTTGTTTGAATTCTACAATATCAAGTTATTTAAATAGTAGTAACAACAATAAGCACATCCACTAAATAAGATTATGATTAGATAAAAATTTATTGGAAAACATAAAATCTTATGTTACTATAATGATAACTATTTGATTTGGATATAATTTTAGAATATAGTGACCTACATATAAATGAACTTTGATAAAAAATATACATTATGTGAAAAGCCAGATTACATAAAATAGTCAAACATTTTTATACCGAAATTCAATTCAAAATAAATATTAGAAGTTATCTATAACTATGTAAGTACATACATGCATATCTTCATGCTACATCCCTAAGGGGCTAGTCAGAGGATGAAGGACCAAGCTTCGTAGGTAGTTTCTTTAAATTATCTAAAAAAGTTTTTAGCAGGCCTGTTATTCTCTCAAAATTACATAGATACTGGAGGGATTGTGATGAAACCTGACATGGTTTTAGTTTTAGTACTGACAAATTGTTTAGAATATATTTAATGCATATTAGTCACCAAGTCCTCACAGGATTAATGCTAAATAGTGTCAAAATAAACAAAATAATAGACACTACTACTAACTATGAAATCTTGCTATTGTAGTTGTAGGTCAGATTATAGAAATAGGTTTCTGCAAAATGGATAATGTAGTGTAAAATAAATATGGTACAAAGTTTAGTACACAAAACACTTTATAATCATATTAAATTAATATTAATAATGAATGTATCTTTTTTTAGACTTGTGAAATAAGAACTAGAATTTTTGATTTTACATTTGTTCGTGCTCTTACAAAAAAAAGTATGTGGGAACTCAGTAGTATGTAAGAAATTATACTTCTTTGACGTTTTTAAGCAAAACTGGCCAAATATAAAAAAATAAAACTGGTCACATATAAAAAACTAAAACTGGCCGCTTGAAATGAATGAAATAATAGATTGTGTTACATCAGGGCATGCAACTTCATCACACTAAAAATACACTGATCTGTTTTTCCAAAAATGCCAAAACAAGTATAACTTCAATAAAATATACTTTGTGCATCATCCCAATTACTTAACATACAACATTGAAATTTTTACTTGGACTTTGGCAATGTACTGTGTAAATACTGTGACCATATATGGCTACAAACTTCAGTGTTTCCATTGTCGTGACAATTAACAGATTATTGGAATCTCACCTGAAGCTCCAGCACCAAGTTCTTTGATCCTTTCGAACCTGACATAGGGGTCATCCTTATTACATATCCTTCGCAGCTCATCATAAATTTCCTCGTCAGTTAATGTTGCATTCACCAACTCTTTCTTTCTCAATATTGGACTCTCCTCAGGATCATCACCTATAAGCGTCAGGTCTTGGACAACAGCTGTTATATTCACCAGTGGATCTTTTTTCTTAATATTATGTTTTGGTGGCACCGCAGGCATAGTCTGCCTCTGTGAGAAGTTGTCGGTCGTAGCGATCTCCTCTTCACTACTTTGTCCGAAAGACAGATCGGAATCTTGGCTTTGGTGAGCATTCTTCTTGTCTAACAACTTTTCTATCTCTAAATCTTCTTCTGTGATGGCCTCCTCGGTAACGAACGGTTTGAAAGGTTCATCCGGCGCTTTCTCCTTCTTTATAGTGTACATATGAAACTTGACGGCTTGAATGGCCGCATCTGGGTTTTCATTCTGTTCGGCTGGTGTAATTTGTGTGTTTAGAAGCCGTAGCCAGGACGCGGGCAGCCCTTCTAGCATGCCGGTCTCGGAATTTTTACTCACGTGTATATGTTGCTTAACATTTGTGGGCATGCCGATTTCTGTCGCTCGTTCATCTTTATTGTGCTGCTTCTTCGCGAAAAGCTTACCGAATACACCGCGTCCCGAGCGCCCTGTCATTGTGACGAGTCCCTTCGTTAACACTCACAATAACTATGCCATTTCAATACACTTTGAGAACTTAAACTACATTTCTCGCATGCGATATTTGTGTATAATAGGAATATTACTTATTTTTGAAGAAGGAGTGGCTTCCAATCGCGAACGCAAGTTATCACCTGTCAAAATCAAATGGACAATCGAGGACAATCGAACAGTACTCCGTTACACGCAAAACAATTTAACAGTGCATTTGTGCGATTAGAATGTGGTACTTCACTACGAATTGTTGTGGCGTATGGCTTAACTTATTATTCGTTTATTTAAACATAATATAATAACTGTTATGTTAAAACAATATTTTCGTTACTAATGACTTACTTTGTAACAATAAAAGCAGGTAAGGTTTCTTGCTTTTTTAAGCAACTCAAGAAAATTTGAATATTCAATTAATGGACAACCTACGTCTTTTTTAAATTTAAATTCATTTTTTTTCATTTTATGAAATAAATGTGGGTAACATAAAAAGAAACGTTGCTTTTTTCTATATGTTGGTGCGGCTGATTTTCTAATACCTACTAGGAATTTTGCATGATTCATTCATCAATCAACAATCATCATAGATTATTTCTTTATAAATGTACGATTGCACTATAAACTTTTGTGTATTAGCTTTAATTTAAAACAATACTGCAATTTATACGCAATATAGTTTCCAAATGTGTCAGAAGTATTAAATTAACTAATTTACATTGTTATCAATTTGAATTCAAATTATTGGGCAGTTATTGAGATTATATTCTCTTTGGTTATTGAGTATAGTATATTTAGAATTTTTCCTTTACTGAAGATTTGTTTAAACTTTGTAGTTACATTAATTACAGGTTTTCTAATTCTCGTATCTTTCGCTCATAAATAAATTACACACCATAATTAGTAGACACTAGTATGTATGTACCTTATCTATGGTGAATACATACAAACTGTACTCGGGTAATGTTTTATATGTAGGAATGTGTTATGTACGTGTGTCCTATCATAATTGTCCAACACGAAAGACCAAGCAGTGTTCTCTGTTTGGTTTATTACACGCTTGCAAAAGGTCAATGGCCATTGATAAGCTCAATTTAACTCATTTTAATGACTATTTTAAAACTGACGAAGAAGGGTTTGTGGGATGCGAATTATTTTTAATGAGTAGTTGTCACGGTAATAATTGCGAAGTTATTTGTAAATTATATGTACCAATAATTTCTTTAAGTCAAAAGAACAACTATTCAGGTCTTTATTTTTATATATTGTCGACTTATTGCTAGAAGTCGTTAAAAATGTTGAAAAATATTACTTGTGATGAACAATGTGATGAAATTGAAAGAAAAAAGACAAGCGGCATCAAATATGCATCAAATAGTAGATATATACAAGGTATATACCTATTTAATACCAAAATCGGTATGAAACTTATTCAAAAGACCAAAAATGTTAATGGTTTTTGCCATTAAATAATTTAATAAAAATCGACTGTCATTTTTAAAAATTAATTTCATATTATTTAAATATGTACTACTGTTTATATTTTAATATAAAATCTTACAAAATGGCGCATGTAGGTAAGTAAATCAATTTAAAAACAATTTTTATTCTTTTACTTTCATTCCTCTTCATCCGAATAGTGTATATGAATCGCGTACAAAACTTCTTTCTGAACACATTTTTAGAAATCTTTTATCATAAAACTAATTGTATGATAAGTAGCTTGTTGTTGTACCTACCTGCGGGTTTTTTAAAGCGTAAACGTGATAATCGAATACTTTTGTAGTTACTTCATGTCTTCGTTTACGTAGATTTTTCTTCAAGTTATCCATTTCGGTTGACCCTTTGTCCAATATATTGATCGATCGAACCTAAAACACGAGACCGATTTCCAGTTCAAAATGTATCTATTAAAAAAAATTCTTAGGTAGATAATTATTTTTGTTACCGATTTTACATATTTATAAAATCTACAGAGCGAAAGTCAAGGAAAACCAAGACTGACTTATGGAGATCAAATAGCCAGAGTGTTAGCTGACGGAAATGTCGAAAGCATCCGCATACCTAGGCGAAAATGCGTGAGGAGAATGATGAGATTTGAGGAAGCGAAAAAGAAGGACTGCGACGCTTGGCGCCCCGTATGCTCTGACTATCCCGTTAGGGATACGGCGTGAAGACATGTATGTAGATATATTTTTCAGACATACCTATACGTAAATAATATCATATAGCTAGATAAATATAATCTGATATAACGTTTACTCAGGTTTGCGTATCTGTTCTAAACATTAAGAAACTGTTCGTAACTAAGTGTAAATGTTTAATTATTTATAGAATGCACCTGTTCAATTTCACTTGTTTATGCCGCACACGTTGCTACTATACGTTTCGAATTCGAATTGATTTCTACATTAACATTATCAAATAAATAAGAATTTCAGTGCCGGTTTTTAGATATAATGTATTATAAGCAGGTAACATTTCATCTTTATAATGTGCAATATCATTCTCTAGGTACTGGCTCAGGAGAGAATAAAAAGCAACATTGCATTTTCTCTCACAGTTCATAAAAGAATCCCAAGAGGGATAAGGTTTACTTTTTCTATTAAATATATGTTTAAATTTAAATATGTATTTTTTTATTTTAAGCCTGAACAAGTAGATTGTTATTTATATGTGTATAGAAAGCGCGCATCGGCACTTTATGCCACATATATTATAGTGTATTAATGTGTTTCGATCAATTAGTTCGATAAAAGGTTTAATAAAGGGTTTGCAGCACACAATATTATAATCTAAATTAGACCTTTCACAATTTTGGTCCCTCGAAATAAGCGTTTTCTGTTTTTTTTTTTAGATATTTCTTGAGAATAGGAGAGTATTCAGAGAAGCTGAGAAATTACCAGCGACCAAGTGGAAACAAGTCTGCTGCATCAAGTAACAAGTTGTACTATCAATAAGTTTTCAAGCGGAAACAAGTCTGCCGTATCAAGAATTTAACAAAAGTAAAACAAACAAGCAACCATAATGGAAAATAGTTTGGAAAATCAGAAGCAGTTGCAGAAGGTATGCAAAAACAGCTATCCGACTTCAAGAAGGACGGCGGGGAGCGGAAGGCTCCAGAAAATGTGGACAGGAAAATTGAATCCTTTGATCTGTTTTGATCAGAGTTTCGGAATAACCACTAACAATTAGATGAAGATTTTAACAAGTTTTAGCAATTTATCATAACTTTCGCAAATTATAAAGGCAGATCCAACTCGACTAAACTCGAACTCACTTGTACAAGTTATCAAACTCAACCAAAATCGAATTCACTTGAACAAGTTATCAAGACATATCAAGAACAAGACATACTCGTATGTATAAATAATTAATTATTATCAAGCTAGGCAAATCCATAGATCGCTAGTTCAAATCCGGCTCGAAGGACCAAAATGTAAGAGGTCTTGTTTTCCTATATTACATGAATCTTCTTAATCTTGTTTGAAATTATTTATCGATCCCTTGTTCTTTTGTTTATTTACAATACTGTTTGTGTACTAGGCAAATCTTTTATTGAACCTTTTATCGAACCTTTCATCGAACCTTTTATCAAACTAATTGATCGAAACACAATAATACAAAGGCGGCATAAAGCGCTTATGCGCGCTTTCTATTAATTAAAACACGGGTTTGACAGATTTGGAATATTAAAATTGGATTATCCATTACCAGTAAAAACCATTTTGAAATTCTGTAGAATTTTGAAGATTCAATTGAATTTTTAGGTACCAAAATTTCGATTAGACACTGTATTATGCATGTATAGTATTATATTACTATATGCATGTATGTAGGTATGTGTAGGGCATATTAAAAAAAGGTAGGTATTATAAGTATTTGTTGAGTATTTGTTTATAGTCGAGTATTAATTAATAATGCCCTTGACCGCTTTCAATTGACTTGGCCGGGTTAAACATAAAGGCACATCAATCGACTATCTAACATCTAGCCGAGTAGGTAGGTATCCAGTCTAGAAAAATAAATCTATCGATATAATAATGTGTGAGCAGACTGACGTACGTCGTTTTTTTCATGTCAAATGATTGCAATTAACCTAATTACTTACGTCCTGCTGTGTGTACTGTACATTATGTGATTCTTTAGTATAGGTAGGTATACATGTAATTAAGTAGTTAAGTATCTAAACACTATTTACTTACAATTATAATAATAATAATATACTCAGACATTTCACTCAGCGCCATCTAGTCCCAAAGTAAGCAGCACAGAGCTTGTGTTATAGGTACTAGGCAACTAATATACTACTTATATACTTTTCTTTTGTAAATAAACACATATTATACATAAACAGCCAGACTCGGGGCGGGAATCGAACCCGCAACCCCCGTTTATTTCCGACGCGCTTAGTCGTTGCGCCACGGAGGTCGTCGTAATTTTCTAGGTAGGTAATTTCTTTCGTGGACATTAAAAATTACAATAAATCTTATATTATGGAGCTCAGACTATGAAATTTACTATAATTAAATTATTTCATTCTTTGTAGAGTTCAGAGCATTTTACTTTTGTTGATTTTATCGAACAAGAGTTTTACGAATCAAATAAAAAATAATTAATTAATTAATCTGCTAAAACTGCACAATTTCAAATTAATTTTAAAATATTTTAATCATTAGATAAGCAGTGTTTCAGATGATATAGGTACAGATTAAAAAAAAATACCTAAAAAAAAATAGTAGTAAATAGTATTTACTACTATTTTATTTTATTTCACTACCTAATAGAATTTGTATTTTAGCGATTACCAAGGCGATTACAATGTACCTAATTAATGTAACAGGTAATTTAGTAAGGAATTCGCATCAACATTATAATGAGATAATTATGTGTTCATAATTCGTTAATAAAAGTTGGAAGAAGTGCCTTTTTGATAGAAAACAATAAAAGAATAATGAATAGAAAATAAAAAATAGAAAGAAACCGTCCGAAGATTGATGTGGACAATGGTACCTAAGGTGTTCTTTGGCGGAAATACTCTGGCGCAATAAACGAAATATATGTAGTGACATCACGTCATGTAATTTCTCTTTTTGGATAGAATTTTTAACTCATAAAGTTATTTATATTTTTATATTAATTGTGCATATTTTAAATTTACTGTTTCAAATAAGTTCATATGGCTTAATCTTTACGATACTTTAAAAATATAAATTCGTGCAAGTTCTCTCGTTGAAGTTCTCCATTACAATAATTTTAATTTTCTCGACTAAAATAATTTAAACGAACTTTTTGACGCAACACTATAACTTTTATTGTCATTGTAGTTTATTTTTTTTAACCAATTTAGTGTCTACGATATTACCTGCATACAGCAATACTACACGATCTTTTACGATAACTCATGTTGTATCCTTATCCTGAACTCCAGAAGCGCAATGTTCGTATAGTAAACAATAATGGCCGACGCCTGTTTTATTTATAGGTCGATAGCTTTTGAATTTGCTCATCGGCTGTTGTAGTTGTTATGTTATAATGAAGATAACGAGTTCTATGCAGACGAGTGCCAAGAATAGTAATACTGGCGTTACTACTATTGATGAAGACTGAAACAGGTGGATTTTGGGGTTACTTACCTCCTAAACTGCGTTACCAATGCAGATGCGAAGTTGGTTAAGTTACATTCGTTTAAAAAGTCAATTATATTGAGTTTGGTTTGGAACTGCTTATTAACCGACTTCAAAAAAAGGAGCAGGTTCTCAACTCGGTTGTATTTTTTTTATGTTTGTAACTTCAGACCTCCGTCATTCTTGAACCGAATGGATAATTATTTTTTCATTTGAAAGGATACACTTCCAGATTGGTCCCATTTCAATTTCACTGGTATTGGAGCTTGGGTTTCGAAAATACACCAAATAACGCGAACTGGTTATAATCTTTATTTGTTTACATTGATGATTCTATTGTATGTCATTGTGCTCCAGAATTAAAAAAGAATTCAATTGTAGACCTGCCCTAGACATTTATTTAGGCTACGGTCACTCAAAAGTGAAATAAATAAAACCGACTTAAAAACCACTGAAAAGTACGAAATAATTGTTCTTTACTAACCAAAGCTTAAGTACAAAAGCAACTGTATAAATAAGGTACAAATACACGTATAATTAAATTTGACAGTTATTGAAGTCGGTGCCAAATCAATGTTCGACAACAGAAAGTCTATCAGGTTAGTAGGCTTGGCACCGACTTCAGTAACTGTCAAATTTAGTTATATGGGTATTTGTATCGTATTATAAAGTTATTTTTGTACTTAAGTTTTGATTAGTAAAGGGTAGTTATTTCGTATTTTTCAGTGTTTTTTTAGCTGCCCTGTAGTCCGGGCCAGAGCTACAGTGCTTCCCGTACCTACGATATTGCCTGTCGTTAGAGGAGGCTTTCGCGATCATGCCCGCTCGGAGTGAGAAGCTCCGCACGCTTATTAAGGGCCTTACTCACGGTGCAATCTGACTAGCAATTTGTTGCTGCAATCTGATGCAATGCATCGTAAGTAGGCAGGTTGCAGGTCGCATGCAACTCAGCTTACAATGCAATTTGTTGCGTTGCAACAGATTGCAGCAACAATTTGCACTTGCAGTCAGCATGCAACAGTTTGACAGCAGATATCGCGTGATATCTGTTGTCAAAACGAGAATTCGTGTAATGTAATTTGTATAGCGGTGCTATATATATCGCAAAAACTGCATTTTACGGTCATGTTTTTACCATACTATATCATTTTTTTAGTAAAATTAGACGCCGGCCGCCCAATGATCACGTGGCTGTCGCTGTCTGCAAATTTTTAGGTAATAACCGCGCCGGTCATCCATTCATGCAAGCCCGAGGACGACGAGAGTGCGTGTGGTGCGCACTGTTGTGGTACTGCGAAGCTGTAGGGGACTCTGTCACCACTTTCTCGAGAAATGGTGCTGCAAAGCGCCATAAAGGCACCAAAAGGCACCGTAGGACACTACAGGAGTTATAGCGCGTATAATCCCGACACAAACCAATTTCTTCTCCAGAGGGCCGAGTATTTGTATTTAGGTTTCTTTTGCGTCACCAAAAATGAGGAACCGATGTAATAGACGACGGGTTAGGTAGCACTCTATTACTTTCTAGTTTCCGCCCAAATGTTTATGTTAGAAATGGTGTCAAACGTCAAGATATAACTCAGTTGCACTTGGCTTGGAATGGGAAATGGCGTAAGTTGTATAAAGTCAATTTTTCGAAATTAATATCACTTTACATGCTTTTACTATCATTTTAAAATTTCGCATATTTAATAAACATGTCTTTTCAAACAAGCAAAGGTGAAAGGAAGATTTTAAGTTACCTGCTATGTATTAATATTTAGAATGAAAATATAGAAAATATTTATTGAATATATAGATATTCGTGTCAAAGATTTGGTCGTATTTTTTGAGAATACATAAAAATATTATACTTATTGTAATATTCAGTATCGCGAGTTATGTCTGAATTATGTTAAATATAATAAAAATAAAACAGTTAGCAACTAATTTATGTCAATAATATTACACATTTAGAACATGTATTTAAGTAATAGAACCATTGTGATAATAGATTGCAGTATCTTTGTGGTAATATGCGAATTTGTTAAAAAAAACTTCTTAATAGCCTAATAAATCTAACGTGTTGAGACTTGAGATAGAAAGACATTACGTTAATAATTAATTCAGTAAATAAGAGGAACGAGGCTTCTCTAGTGAATGTATGGCGTCAAAATGTTAAAATTGCATCATGACTATCTCGATGAAAATAGCTTATATTCATAACATACCTGTTACTAAAATGTGTTTGTGTTACATATTTCGGTCGGCGTTTTAATCCTCTAACTCCTTTAGTGTGTGATAAACTGATAAATAATGTTTTATAATATTTTTTATTTTTATTAAATTTTATTATACTCTATGAAAACAATAGATATAAGTATGTCTGCTGAGTTTTGACACGTTTCGATTACTGACAGAAATAGCAAAAATCTTCTATACAAGGTGTTACAAAAATACCCTATACTACCGAAAGGGAGTTGTCGTACTCATCAAACTGAATAACTTTCCACCAGGAACATGGGTTGAAATATGAAAAAAAATTTTTGACCTCTTTTACTAATTTAATCAGCTGAGCGTTCATTTTGTACTAGAGGACCCAATTTTGTTTTCATATTTCGACCCATGTTACTTAGAGAAAGTTGTTCAGTTTCATGGGTACGTCAACCTCCTTTCGGTAGTATAGGGTATTTTTGTAACACCTTGTATATCATAAATAAAAAATAAAAATTAATGTTTGTTAGTTTGTTCGTATTTTGTGGGCTGCCATACTGTTCATCCGATTGCGATGAAGTTTGGTATGGAGATAGGAGATAATCCTGAGTAAGGAAATAGGCTAGTTTAAAAATAATAACGCGGACGAAGTCGTGGGAATTAGCTAGTCATAAATAAAAATTAATGTTTCTTTGTATATTTGTCCTCTGTACATTCCAAAGCCTAATCCGATTGTGATGAAATTTTGTTCAGTTCTGCGTACGCCCGCGAAGGTTTCTGAATTATTTAATATAGCAAATGAAAGTCTACGCGAACGAATTCGCGGCCAACAGCTGGTTAGCTTTTAAATTCTGACACGAAAAAATTCAACTATGTACATACATATATTATTATTCTGTAAGTACTTAGTTATTAAAATAAAAATTGACACGATGTAAAATTTTCTTGCTTATAAAAATCAATGCACATCTGTGTTTTTAATACGGTAACATACTGTACCTATGTAGTGTATAATTATATTAAAATGTAGTTTCTACAGTTAAAATATAACTAATCATATATTAATAGATATAATACTTCCTATCAAAAAATCTTGCATAAACATATAAATTCATAGTATCCATTTAGAAAACGTTAGTTTGTATAGCGTAAAAAATAATTAATTACAGGTTCAGTAATATTTCTAGCTTTTGTTTAATGTAGCAATAAATTGTAATTACGATATCTAACTAAACAGCTAATGGGTATGAGATAATGGACACAATAAGTAATGAGAGTATGAGAGCCTTTTCTTATTCTTGTTACAAAACTTTGTAATAGACTAGTATTTTCGTCATTTTGTTACAGCGATCAATTGGCTGGTTTCGATTTAAATACTAATTTATAGAATCTATTGGTATTAAGTAATTAACAGAAAAATGATAATAATGAACAGAATAATTAATCGAACTTCAGTCGAAGTTTTAACTAGTTTGTGTATAGTTGCGATTGTCGAGAGTCGTGAGTGTTGAATTAAAAAATTGCAAATAATCGAATATTTATAATAAAACTAAATATTCGTTTGTTTTACGTATTGTGTCGTGAAAAACTCACCTAATTGTTTCACTACTGCATAACGCGTTTGATAGCGTCACATACTGGGCGGAGAGCCGCCCACTGAAGTATAACTCAGTCTCGGCGTCCCCTCCGCGCGGTCCGCCTGTCGTTTCCCCTATTATTTACTAATAATATACCCTCAAAATAATAACTATATACATAAAACACATGTGACTTGTTTGCATTAATTTTGTTTTTTTTTAAATAAACGGGAAACGACGGAACTAGTTAAATTCGTCGTGTCGATTCGAATGTTATTAATTTAAATGGTGTGTTTCGGATAAATTGAGTGACTTTATTGAGGGATAAGTCAGGAATTCTTTGGTGTAAGGTTTGTATTATTTTTGTTTAAAGAAATTAAAATAAAATAAAGGGAAAAACAAGGTAATTATTTATTATTACCGCAGCTTCATTAGTTATATCAGTGCCATTATTATGATGATATCATAATTGCGATATTGACATCGGCTTATTTGCAGTACTATTTTAGTGATATAAAACTTTCAACAAAAATGTACATAATAAAAATCATACAGTTATTTTGTAAGATTTGTTGAGTTTTATTTAAAGCTTATTATAAATGCTGGCCGGTTCTCTAGTCTATTTTATTACCTAATGTGAAAGCTGTAAAATAGTGGTTATTTAGATACGTAAAGTGTTGACGTGTTATATTACCTACTAATAATAATTTAAATCTGTGGCTTCGTTTGTCGGAAAATCAGTTTTAAAACTATAAACAGGCAGTCGGCTATCGAATGTAGAGAAATGTAGAGTTGGGCTAGAGTCAAACATTAAAATAATTGTAATAACTTTTTATATACATATCCCTACGCTGTATCTCTAACGGGGTAGTCAAAGACAATCGAGTGCCAGGTGCCTCAAATCTCATCATTCTCCTTAGATAAAAAAATAAAAGAGAATTTGTGCACAAAAGCACCTCTTTTTGATATCTTTTTCATTTTTATATTTTGTATAATTATTCTTTCCTTTTGAAGAATTTGGAAATATATTATAAAGTTGTTGATTTTGACTTAAAAATAGCTCATGTAAAATAAATAAAAAGTTAATAAACAGTCCAGTACATTCTGGTCGTTCGAGCCTGATATTACCAGCGACCTATGGATCTAAGGCCTATTCAATTGAATAAATTTAATCCTAAGCCAAAAGCTAAATCTACCGGTTTGGATTTTCTATAGGCAAGAAACTCACTCAGGTATATTGATACTGAGATCGACCGAGAAGAAATAGGTATCATTTTTTAAACATCGTCTTACCGATGGTCTTACCTCATCTTACTTCATTTTCTTGAATAAATAATTAGGTAGGTATACCTTAGTCGTAGTTATCATTCCTGAACCGGTTATCGGTAGTTTTAGTACGAGGGTTGCGTCTTGCGTCTTGCGTGACTTTCTTTATACAAACATATCTTAGAGGGGTAATCGTCCCCTAAGTAATTTCTATTAGAGTGAGCGTTACCGTTATATTGACCTTTCTTACATTTTTAGGCGAGTGTAATCGATAATTTTCCTAATCGATAATTTTCCGGAAGGGGCGCGAGAAGGCTGTTGACGGACTCTAAAATATTACGTGTTCGTTAACCTTTACATTTATAGGTATTTAAAAAAATATTATTTAAATTTAGAACTAAGTATTGTTTTGTTTTACAATAGTCGCTTTATCATGGTTAATCGGATGTACATGGTTTGTGGTTAGTAATCCACATACAGGCATCAAGTGTTAATATTGCCACATAAATATCGAATTGCATTAGGTATAGTCTATTAAATACGTTTCATCCTAATATGAGAAATATACAGATGAATATATATATCCTTACTGACTACCCCGTTAGGTATACAGCGGGAAAATATGTGTATATGTAGATATGTAATAATTGTTGTACGACAGCGTAAGTTGTTGCATTAATTCACTATAGAATGGGAGAGAGAGAGCGGCGACAATAAAATAATTTATTATTGTGTTGCCACAGTAATAAATTATTTGATAGTGTTGCACACATTTATTCATTTTTATCAGGATATAATGAAAGATTTTAATTTAAGTCATGTTAAAAGTTATCTATGAGTTAAATGTATGAAAAATATTATTAACCTGAAAGTAATGTATATAAAGAAAAATTTTAAATTTACTAGCGAAAATAATCGATGTTAATATTATAGTGCTGATTATATGTAATATTTGGGTGAAATCATTGTTATAAATATTATAATGTCTTTTGTATTTAAACTGAGTTTGACTTTGACAGTTTAAATTTGTCGGAAATTTTTAACATTAATACTTTTAAGAATCGATACCTTGTCCTAGTCGATACCCATAATGGACGTACGTTCGTAAACTGGTGGTAGCAGAAGTCAAGGATGACCAAGGCTGACTAAAAATGAAGATCAAATAGCCAGAATGTTAGCTCACCCCGTTAGGGATATAGCGTGAAGAAAACTTATACGATTATGAATATACCTACATGATTTCAATTGCTATTAATTCGACATGTTATTTGATGTCTTAAGTAAGTATTAATATATTTTTGTGTAGATAAACAACTCATGTACCGAAAGCGACACAGTCTTGCAGAAAATGCAAGAATTACAAATACGATAATGACTTCAAATTTAGTGCTCAGTCAGGTTAAATTTAGGAAACCAAATTTTGTAAATTGCTTATAGTCTGGGAGGTATTTTTCTAACTCTGTCGTGTAACGTCAATATCACAAGCTTAGCGCTGTTAATGCATTTGTTTCGAGATAACCATTATTTTTATTACAAAAACAAGTGAAAAAGATTATTCGTGTGTTTACAGAGTTGTCGCCGAACTTTCACTGCACTGGACATGAACTTATTATAGGCATTTTGTTGATAAAGGTCAATTAAATTTAATCTGTTAACAATACAATGAATCCTGGAATTCATACATTTCATATCCATTTTTAATGCTATTTATAGGTATGATATCAGCAGGCAGGTCTAGAAACACCTTCTGCCTTTTTCAATTCTCTTTATTGGAGAGTAAACAAGTAAAAATATTAATATGTAATCCGGAAAGGCCTGTAACCTGTATGCAAATCAATTTGCAAAGAGACACCTCGCCTACACAATTAGTATCAAACTCTAATGGATACATTCTATTTGAAAGTAGACATTAAAAAAAAAAGTTGAAATTGAACATGTAAATTGTATTAGAATTACGGTCGATCAGACATTACAGTTATGAGTCCCACTTTACGAATTTCTTGTGCATTAGTATTTGTATGATAATTTATTAATTATTGGTTAATTAGAGTTCTACTTATCATAGACAGAGAGCAATGTAATAATTTTTTGCGTGATATGCCAGTTTGGTAAGTTGAATTCATTGAATGAATCATACAAATGCGTATTTTTTAAGTCAACACTTAGAGTACTTATATTATTATGGCGTTATCATCATCATTGTGAGTTTTTTAATGGTGTCAAATTGTATTATGTATTATTATTAAAGACGAGTGACCACGATGAACTCACTATCAAATCTCCATCTCAATTAGTGTGATCACAAATAAACTCTATATGTCTACAGTATTTATAACTTACATACTCATATTATATATAATATATCTCCCACAGATTTACTACCAGTAAGACGTAGATGTGGCCACTATAGCCTTTCTCGCTTTAAAAGCCTATGTTTGTCAAAACGGCCTTTGCAGCCTAAAATATCGCTTTCTGCCATCACGCTATCTCACATACAGTTACAAAATTTTTTGTATTATTTTTTAAAACTTCTATAGTTCCTAAATCTTAAAAGTACTAACGAACATATGAACGAACAAATACGAAATCCTAACTGCAAGTCATAAATATTACAACTAGCAGTACTTATCCAAAAAACCTCGTAAATTTGCTTTTTACCTTACATGTCTTTAAATTATAGTGATTTTTGCCAGCTGCGTATTTATTTTTTTCTGTTGTCATTTGTCATATAATTGTAATAATTTCCAAAATTTTATTTGGTGTAAAAATATATCTAATGACCTCTCTAATTTTAATATGGAAAACCATTATTGACTCTTTTACTTCGATCAAATTGACCCAAGCTTTTTCAATTTTACAGTTTCTATACTGATTTTTATATAGCGTTCTTCGAAATTCTCAACTATACAAAAAATATGTACTTATTAGGTATTTATTTTTAGTGTCATGAACAGATTTTTGATAAAACTGGAAACTGATAAAATTTTCATAAAAAAATTAAAAAGAAATTACGAAAAAATTTTTAGTAAAAAATTTTTTATCTCAAAATCAATGTCAGATACCTATATACTAATAACATTTTGCATTAAGTCTAAGATATGTAGAAGCGTTAATTATTAGATTATTTTTTCTTTAGTTTGACGAAGTAATGAGCTGCTACCATTGCCCTTGTCATCTCCGTTGACGTAAAGCATAATATGAGAAACTATTCTTCAGTTTCCTTCGTCACGGACGTGGATCGTAAAGCACGCCTAGTTGGCTCGGAGCCATAAAATATTTAGCAGAATCGGAATTGCGTTTTGAAGGTCGTGGGCTTGAAAGCGATTTCTAATGCATACGTTTTTAAATATTTTGTCAAAATGAGTTCGACTCGCAGGTAAAGGGTTCCATATTATATAAAATGATAAGTTTGTATTTCTAGAGATCTATAAAAAATTCTTTAAGCATTCGTTATATTTAAAGCTCAATTAAGAGTTTATATCTATACTATTGTTTCGCTGTATTTTTTTAAGTTTTAGGTTCAGTAGTTTTGAAGATAAGGAACGGGAATGGTCAACTCGAAATCGATCGGGTTCAAATTGATTCCTCTTTAATATTCCTGTGAATATTCTATTCAAATGCTCACACGAGCTTTGCGGGTGGTGTATTAATATGCCAAATTCCAAGTTATCCGCTTCTTTAATAAAAACGTAATCCCTTATTCGAGGACGATATTCAAACGCGAATTTCAAAAAGTACATTTTTGCAAGTGCAATTTAATAATTTTTTTAGGTTTTAATTGAATTTTTCCTTCGACAATTATAGTTGACTCTTCAACCACCGACACCATCACCACGACGCTAAGATATTTTTTTTAAAACCTTTGTTCAGACAAATTACACATTATACAACTTTTGACCTTATATATCTTATGATATAACATCGACAGTTTCGTCTGCTTGCCTAACTTTGCAAAGGTCTTCGCTAACTTCTTTCACTGTTCGTTAGCCCTTGTTGCTCTTGTCCATGTTCTTCCCACTATTGTTCTTATTTCATTATCCCATCTCCTGCACCGTCTTCCACACTTCCTTTTCCTGTTTCTTGATATCAATACATCATCGCTTTACTCCATTTCCTATTATTATGTGGCCTGTTCGTCTTCACTTCAATTATTTTATTTTACAGTGACATCATTTATTTTGGTGTACTTTCTAAATGTTTGATTTCGGATTCTTTAAAGTCTACTAATATTAAACATATTTCTTTTCGTTGTAGTTTGGCATATTTTAACATTATTCACATGAAAAAAAGGTGCATTTTGTGAGGACCCAGGTTTGACAGCCATATGTGAGGATACAGATATTGTAAAACTTTCTCTTAAAAAGCAAGCTATATTATTTGTTTTTTAAACTAATATCTTTTCCATGCATCCACTAGTCGCATTTCTATTTCTCTTGTCATTGGATCAGTTGGCGAGATTAGTTGGCTGGAGTAGATGAACTATTTGACTTCATCTGATGTATTGTTGTTTATAACAATTTGTTCCTCAACCGTGTTTGTTGAGGCTTTAATTTTTTTTTCAAGAGTTCCAACGGATATATACAGTGTCCTAAAAATTAAATAAGTTTTTATTGGAGAAAAAGACGTTAAACACCTCTTTACGACAGACTTGAATCTTCTGCTTCTGCACGCCCAAAAAATATGCTCATGAAAATTGAATTGTATATTTTCTAATGGCATATACAATGTTATTGTGGAAGGGGATATAAATCCGCCGGGGTCCCCCTATTAATTGTTATATTGCGGATGTAATAATTACGGGATGTGTTTATTTGGTTTTCCATACAAAAAAAATCATTTAATGGAAAAAAAATGTACAACCCTATCATTATGCCCTATATTCCAAATGTTTGCTAGCGACGGGAAAACGCTGATATTAGGGTTGACTCATATTTATTTTTGTTTAAACTTTGAGATTTTACACTGGAACCACAGATTAATTAGTTACTAACGTAAACCAGAACTATTGACTTGTGGCGAAGTCGTAGAACGCAAGTTTTCCGTTGTCATGGATCCTTTTATACTCTTCCGTATTTACCTATCCTCTCGAAATAACCTTGTATTGTACATTATCTCAGTATTATCTCAGATTTCGCTATGGCCCAAAACCTAGCTAGCAGAAACCAATGTCCCGGATACATAGTAACTGGAACACGGTTCTTTATTATTTGAAAAACAATATATTTATAAATCGAGTATTTCTGTATATTAAAAAGGTGACATTTCATTTTATAGCGACCGTTAACCTCGAATCGATAATTTCTGAGATTCTATAGAGATCTTGGTATCGCCTTTTTTATCTTGAATGTGTAAAAATTGGCGCTCGTATAATGTTTAAAAAACGTAATATTATATCTACTACCAAAAAAGTTATTAATTTACAATCATAAACGGAGTAACAGTAACAGTAACCGAGGAACACATATTTTGTTTTTTAATCGGTTGCTTAGGAACGAGGTAAAGGTCAATGAACTTTACAGAAGAAACAACGTAGCGTGTCTGCGTATAGTCCATTGAAATGTTACATGGACCCTGCGTTTGTCTGAGGATGCGACGATACTTTTAGGATCTGTGGGGGGGGTCACTAGAAGCTTAACCCCAAGTTTGTGGGGTCGCAACCCTTGTCCCGCGGCCGCCATATTGGAAAAATGGGTGCAAACGCCTTTTTCGATATATCTTTCAAACTACCAACCCTACAATAAATTTATTTAGATATAATTTGTAGCAAATCGAATTTTCTACAAGTTTGCTTGTATTACTTTTTCCTACACATCTCTAAACTGCCTAAATTTCTGACACATCCTAAAAGTATCGTCGCGTCCTCAGACAAACGCAGGGTAAGGCCTATATTTTGCAACATTTCAATGGACTAGTATTATAAGCTACTATTTAGTCATGATTAGTTACGTCTGAATACGCATTGTTGAGACATTGGTTGATATTGTTGACGACTTCCTTATGAGGTATGAATGCTCATAGACAAAACCTCGTTTGCATGAAAATAAATCTGATTATCTGATTGACAAATTTATCTGATCACAGAACTATACAGTACCTATTCACAAATCGTATCTATGAATTATTTGGCGAGAACTCTTCGGGAACCATGTAAATATAACATCATTGCATGTACATATAATACTTAAATAATGTTTATATATATATCAATATGCAATATCTTTCGCAGATTATTTTTACAGCTAGAAAAATGTGATATTACTCTATGTTTGTCGACGAGGACAAATTTTATAATAAAACTTGTAAAACCTTATGTGAAACTAGTGATAAGTAATAAGCTTTTTTTGTAAAAAAAATCTTGTTCATTTTTTGAAATAGACCAGCGGGTTATTCACAAACGTCGGAAACTCAACTTTCCGTATCCGACAGGAAAGTTTTCGATGATTTTGTCTATACGCGATTCACAAATCCGAAATCATATTATATTTATAGTATATGTATATCATATTATACATAGTCGTATTAACAAATCCAAGCCTTCGGATTGAATTTATCCTTTTCGACGATTGGCTTTTCCACCACGGAAAGTATCCGACGTTTGTGAATAACCCTCCGGGAGCCAGAACATTTATTATTTATTAACGATATGAATTACTTACACGATTTGAGATCTGAATAACGGCGTTTGTTTGAAAGTTGACGTATGTTACCCTTCTGTCCTTCTATCAATAACATTGTATTCGATTTCCAGACAGATCGGCTTAGAAAATCTTGTTTATATTGTTCGGGGAGCCTAGACGAGTCGTTAAATTGTCGTAAACGCTAATAAAATAGAATGACAAATATCTATGTGATCTAGTGTAACGAATTGGAAATTGGTAGTGAAAAGAAAAGTAAAGTCGCGTGAAAACTGCCGTATAAAACGTTGCCAAATGGCACTTTTAACGAGCAATGACGCCTGCAAACCTTTCGATTTCACAAAGCGTTTGCCCTTGTCTAGCCGCTCTGGAGTCTGAATATCAAGGGGTTGTTCTTCTATTCGTTGTGTTGCGTGACGCTCAGTATATCATCTACAGTACAGTTTAGAACTTAGTTTGGGACCGTACTATTAGTATTGGTACATACATTATCTACACAGGTATAATTGATAGGTATGTCTGAAAATTATTATTGCACTCTGAAACACAAGGCGCAAATAGAAGATAAAAATGTTTTGAAAGGGACGCACAATACGCAAGTGATATTTACTCTTGGTGTCACAACCGCGCTGCGGTAATCGCTTACCATGAGAATCCATATCAGGCGAGCCGTACGCTTTATTGTATACGGTATAAGGTATAAAAAAATGAAAATATCAATAGATCACCCGTCCAGCAGGTGACCAGGCGCAACTTTGTATAAATAAGCTGAACACCGAAGCTTGCTACTGCTTTATAAATACTGCCTTATAAATATCTCATTAACTCATTATAATAGCAAAGTTAGATCTGTCTCAGAGAATAATATGTCCTGTGTTATAGAGACATGCAGATGTAGTGAAATAATATTTATGTTCATAACATTTACAGAAACGCGAGTAGGTATCTGAGTCAGGGGCCGTACACATCACATCACAGATATTTCGGGAGATATAGAACGCGAATAAGTACCATGAAACATTCATGAAATTATAGTGATAAAAATCAGCAAACTTCGTCAAAGCAATAATGGAAAACATTGTGTTTCTATGACGTTTAAAGAGAAAGGTGTTGTTAATGTCTAATGGTATGGCAATAACTTGCATAATATCAAGAATATTAGAGTCATACTATAATTGTTCGAAGACAGAAACAATGACTTGCGTGGTGTTACCTATGATTTCTATCTCCCATAATATTCCTGGTAAAATTTCCCTCCCCATCAGGGATAGTCAGAGAGGACGGAGTACCAACCTTCACGGTTCTTGCATCACGCTTCTGCAAGCATAATCCTTTCGCCTCCTCGAATAAAAATAACATAATATTTTTTTCTTATAAATATAAAAAACAAATAAGTAATACAAAGCGCAAATTAATCTAAGGTTTTATATTCTTTCGATCTTAAAAGTGTCATACTACAAAATACGGTAAGGTAGTGTTATATGTATTTCATTCAAAACGTTTTTTTGTTAATTTTGTCATTACTTTGTGTATGAACGCTATTTTTAATAAACACATTTCGGGTTAATACTGCTTTTCAACATTAATTTTTTTTGGTATCCATTCAATATTTACCTCGATTACTCTACAAACTAGACTCGGTATTTACATATACTTCTTTTTTAGATTTTCACCTGCTGCCAGTTTGACACAAAATGATTGGGAAAACACTTTATATGTTTACTCGAAATTGGGTGTCGTAAAATTAATAATATTAACATTGTTATCAAAATTGTAATCAATCTACAAACTTAAAGTCTAATGTATGATTGTACATTAAAATATTATTCCCATTTTCAAATAGCAGATGTCTAGACTTGAAAAAGCATGATTTTTGGTTTAACGTCCAAAGTTGTTACCAACCTCAAAACTGTAGAGCTTCAATTTATTTAAACTATAATAATGATATTGAGGCAAATTTTCATTAAATTCTCAATTTAAACAAATATTTTCTGTTTTTTTTGAGTAGTACTTTTGGAGGTACAGAAGGACAGTAATTTTCGTCTTTTGCAAAATTCATAAAAAATTAATTTGAAGTAACATGTGATATGATACATTTTCGAATTTGTAAAGAGCTTTCATTTAATAAAGGTTACATCTGCGTTGGGGTGGATTAAATCGTCAACGTATTTGGGCTACTACATATTTATATACATACTTTTTTTTTTTCATGTAAGTGGCTATGCAGGTCCAGACCAGACCTGTATCACTGCGACCAAAATTGTTCTATTGTGATCGCCACTGTGTACAAAACACTACCAACTCCCACTGTAGTCAAAAACTGTAAGGTATTCCTTGGAGTGATATGCTGAACCTCCTCCGGACTCAGAAAATTCTGTCTTCCTTGGCTTCTTTTTCACTTTCGCTCTGTAGATTTTCTTCGTCAGTCTTTCATCACTCATTCTTCCCATGTGGCCGAACCATCTTAGCATTCCTTTCTTCATTTTTACAATAACACTGTCGTGCAGCCCTGTCATACTGTGGATCCTTGATAAATAATAATCTGCGTATCTTTGATAAATAATGACGAAAACCACTGAAATTTACTCAAACCTTAAAGAAGTTAAAAGTAAGCGAAGACACGAATTGATAGTTCGTTATATACTATTTAGCGATTATGTAATAATTATTTCAATGAATATTCTATTATCATTGTATTGGAAATTACATTTGCAAATTGTTAATAACTTTGAAATGTGCATTTATCAGAGACTAGGTCATCGAGTTCAATTCTGAGCAGCAAATTGTTACAATTGTAGGCGTCCTTTGCACTACAAGCGTTTCCTTATTAAATTTTGTCCAATATTCACCTAAGTGTTTGGTGCTATGTCATATATATGTATGTTACGTGCATGTATACGTCTCTATGTAGTATAATGTTATAATGTAATGCTCACGCTCGATTGACTTTGATAGAAAGATTACGATCGGCTTATCAATGTACGTAATTACTAGTCGTAATTTTAAAACAATTTATTAAATAGGTTGATGGCAAATACAATTCACTAATTGGCTATTCAAAGAGGCAATGCTGTCAGTCTGCTGGGTACCTTAAGCAATGACAGCTTTCTAAGCGGCAACTTTGAGGAAATCTATTACTTAAGATAATGTGTAGTTTTAAGTTTGTAAATATTAACGTATGTATGTACTTTTTTGTTAATGTAAATAAAGATTATAACAAAAATTAAAAGTTTAGAAGTTTGTGAAGCGTCTAAATATCTCTTCATAAAGATCCTGAGTCTGAAAATGGCTGGACCGATGTCCATAAAATATAGCCATGAAAATTATCGAAAATTTAAACTTTTAAATAAAATACATTGCACGAAAATACATTCATCTGTTCGAAAACTATGATACCACAGATGAATACATAATCAATAGATTACGTCGTCAAACTCACCTATAACATTCTTCTTTGCCATCGAGGATTAACATTTTGTCAGAAAGTCGGCTGTGACCAGGGTTGCCAAACGAATCTTAGAAAATACATAATGCGACTCACAGGAAGCAAAGGTAAAAAATATAAATAATTGTTTGTCTTTGTAATCCGATTGTAAATGAAGATTAAAATCATGCAATATATAGTAGAGAAGATTATTCTACTGTACCATTGTAGTTACACAGGAGGTAGTAAATAGTAATTATATTTGTATTGTGCATTTATCTTACTTTCATTCGTATTCGAGCATATCCAGGCCTCGGTAGTGAGGCCTGGATATGCTCGAATACGATAAAGTTGACACCAACGCCGCATTGTATATGGCCATTTTGGCTGAGTTAGATATATTCATACTGTCTACTAATACGGATAGAGCACCGTTCACTTTATCGCCGGCTGCTACCCATCTCTCCATCCACATCCAGCTCACATTTTCCATCCCTCGAAAACGCACTCCCCAAATATACAATTTCGTTCAATTGTTCTAGACATTTTCCATTTACCCATATTGTACGTGTTTCTTCCCTTTCAAACACCAGAACCTTCGTTTTCCTCACATTCATATTCAATCCTTTCACTTCACAGTCTTCTTTCATGCACGTAACTAGTGTCTGCAACTCCGCTTCTGATTGTACTATAAGCATAGCATCGTCAACGTACAAAAGGCAGTTTACTACTGTATCATCACTCATCACATATCCTACCACTCATACTACCTTTCAATGTCTGGAGACAACGTGTCTATATACAGCACGAAAAGCCAGGCAGACATCACGCAGCCCTGTCTGACTCTTGAACTAACTTTGAACCAGGGCGACATGTCACCATCCATCCCTACACAAGTTCTGTGGCCTTGATATAATGACCTCACAGCCTGCAGTAAGGGGCTCTCCACGCCATATTTAGGCAGAAGACTCTACAATTTCTTGCGCACTACTCTATCGCACTCTTTTTCAAGATCCACGAAAGTGCAGAAAACTCTCTGACCTATGGCGAGAAACTTCCGCTTCTTCCCGATAACGCGAAATGACAAAATCTGATCCATACAACCCCTATGGTTCCTAAAACCACCTTCCGCTTCCCACAAATATTTTTCAGAAACACCTTTCATAATATGTTCAGTCAACACCTTGGTATAGACTTTACTTTCTAAGCTGACCAAGCTGATAGCCGTATAGCACGAACAGTCTAAATGAGAACCTTTCCCTTTATAGAGAGATACTATGACTGCGGTGCGCCAGTCCTCTGGCACCTCTCCCTTCTGCCAACAATTGCACAGTGCACAGATGGTATCCCAGACCCTAAAACCACCATACTTTATCATCTCAGCAGTCACCTCATCATTTCCCGCAGCCTGTCCACATTTCAGACTTCTTATCACTTTTTCAATCTCTTTCATTCGAATGGCATCCTCCAGTCAGTGACTCGAGTGTGGTAATTCATTAGAATCGCTTAGTATCAGAGACGGAGTCGCCACTCTCATACAGTTCCCACAGTACAGTATTCACTCCATCGCTGCAGATAAATGCAGTAAAAATGCGATTTCTTAGAAATATATGCGGTGTCACCCTTGCGGACAAAATAAGCAATGAAGAGATACGCAGTATGACAAGGTTGCACGACAGTGTTATTGTAAAAATTAAGAAAGAAATGCTGAAAGTCTGACGAAGAAAATCTACAGAGCAAAAGTGAGAGGTAAAAGAAGCCAAGGAAGACCAAAGCTGACTTATGATCAAATAGCCAAAATGTTAACCGACGGAAATGTCAAAAACACTCGCATACTTAGGCGAAAATGCGTGAGGAGAATGAAGAGATTTGAGGAAGCGAAAGAAGTATGTAAGGACCGTGACGCTTGGCACTCCGTTCTCTCTGACTAGCCCGTTAGGGATACAGCGTGAAGATATGTATGTATGTATGTATTTGAATTGTACAAAACACAAACACAAGTGAACGAAAAGTCCTAGGCCTTGCATGTACTAGTTAGATTTCTAGAAACTGTCTAGAGTTCTAGACCATTTTATGTAGTCCGGAACATGTCCGGAACTCTCTGACCGCTTGTCGAATTCACAAGTAACCATTTTTGTACGTATTATTGGTTTATTTAAATCGTTTAGAGTTTTTTATTAGATTAGATTCATTAATGGGACTACGCTGTGACATCAGATCACATCACATATCTCAAATTAGTAGTCTTTCACAAATTATAAGGAGTCATCCCATTGGTAATCAATATATCACTGTAATATAGTGATGTTTGAATGGAACTTCAGTTAATGATGTCATTATGGCGGCTGGAGCGTCGCGTCCTATTTTAAATAAGCCCGCTATATTTAATGGTGTTATGTTTTAAATGGAGCGAACAAATCAGCTGTTTGCTTTTCACATCGTTTTTAGTTCTTAATTTAAAGTTTATACATACGGTTTTTATTTACGTTACCGGTCCTAAATGTTAAATGAAACAAAATACTCTTATGCTTAACTTATAAATGAGCAACTAAGTAAGTAAAGCCACAATACATTTATATTTAAAATTAATAGTTTGTGCGACAAATTTATATTTTCCTAAATAAATTGTATACAATTTAGAATCAATAGTTTCCACTCCCATAGTCAATTTATTATTTATAATTATTATTTCAAATTAATAATTTTCACACTAAAACAACTACGGGTAGATACTAGATTATTTACGTATTATTTATAGTGCCAATTATAATTGACAGCAGAAATTATACATATTTATGAAAAAATTATAATTGAAATTAAAATCGAAATTACACGGCGTAACTAATAACATACCTTCCTAAGGACAGAGGTGTTTGATAAGGATGTCATCAGATCACCTATCCAGAATATGAGCATAATGATATCAAATATTGAAGCACTACTAGAGAACAAACATCATAACATATTGCACATAATAATATCCATAATTATAATGGATTGCGTAATGAAGACTTCACCCACAATCGCAAATCATCCTACATTAAAGTAATTAATCATCTAAGTATTACCTAGAAAAAGCCGTGACCTCCTTCAAAATATAAAACATCGAAATATGTAGAATTTTTTTACAAGCTATAATTATAAAAATATGGTATAGTTTTCTATCTTACTTTTCTTACAAGGACTGGTCGGAAATTTTCAATTTTCGTAATTTCCTGATAGTTTTTTATTTAGTGGATAAAAAAGGACTGCATTGTACATAATATAGCCGATCCACTTTTTGGACATTATGAAAACATTAGGTATGCCTATTTAAAAATTATCAGAGAAATCGTACTAGCATTATCATATAAAACATATTATTTTCACTTTAAAAGATAGCTTGTTAATTTCAACGTTTTCCGTTTCAATTTTCAGAATTGGCAACACATCCATAACTGAAACCACGCGAATCGAAAAACTAAGAAAACAAGCGATCCGTACTTATAGTACGAGGCCAAAGACCGCGGACGTACGGGACACGTCCCCGAAGGTGAAACGAGCACGGTGACGCCACAACATGGCGTCCACCGACACATCGACCTCCAGCAGCCAGATATCTGCCGTAGTGCCCGAAGAGCACAAGCGAACCGTCGACGAAGCATTCCTCAACAAAATGAAGAGTCTCGTCGAAAGGCTAAGGCTTGAAAACGCGACCTTGAAGAAGTCGCTCGACGTCGAGCGGAGCGGGGTCCGAGCACTGAAGGCCCAGCATGAAGCCACAATCAGAAACATGAAGACTGAACATAGAAAGAAAGAGGAATTCCTAGAGAAACAGTTGAGAACAATTACAAAATTTGAAAAGCACAGTGAAGAAGCGAAATCAAATAGCAGTCACACCGTGGAATTGAAGAAATTGGCAACAGAGATTCAGTTTTTGAAAACAGCTAATAAGGGTCTTCAAGAGAAACTTAAGGTAAAGGTAAACGCGTACGACTAACTTTTCACTCCTACATGAACTTTTACTCTTTAGTTTTTACCACAAGCCAATTATAGAGTAAATAAATATTTCAACGACGAAAACAATTGTACTAATCAGTAATCCAATTGACCACATTATGAATACTTCCATGAGGTTATCCATGTTTAAAGGCTTCTTCTGTTTGTTGTCATCACTGTTTAAGAGACTGTATTTATTTTGATAAAACGTGTATTCGTCAGATTGACTCCAATACTGAAGGATTCCACCTTGGTTTAAATGAGCCAAGATGTTATCTATTCTTGGTAAATAGGGACTGCCATATCGTAAGCCATACACTATAAAACATGGGACTGGACATTCCTTTACTGTGTGAAATAATGGTCTTCCATTCACTATATTTGTTGGTTTCCTGCTTACGTATTTGGCTTCAGTTTTCCTTAGTAAAGTAGCATATTGAAATTGTCTATTGTCAATAAATGCTTTAATTTTAATATCATTAAAGATTGTTATTCTGTTTTTAACGAGTTCATAGTCTTCCATTGTCAAACTTTTGTTAAATAGTCCCAGGTTACGAGCGTGGATGCCAAGAGTTAAATTTGATTTTATTACATCAGATAACGTGTCTAAGTCTGATTTGTATCGTGGGTATGTAATGGCAGAAATTAAGATACCCTGTAAGAAATACAAAATATGGGTAAAAGGAAAATGTCTAGTTGAAGTAAATGAAACTGTATATCTGGAGAGTGCCTTTTCGAGGGATGGAAAATATGAGTTGGATGTAAAGAGACTGATAGCAGCTGGCAATAATGTGAACTGTGCTCTGGCCGCATTATCAGGCAGTGTGAATATATCTAAGTCAGCCAAAATCACAATGCGGCGTTGGTGCCGACTTTATAGTACGGTAGCGAAGCCGAGATATATCCGAAATCGAGTGAAAGTATGATAAATTCAGTGGAAATGTGTTCTATTAGGTATTAGGTTCTATTAGGTACCGCACGTATGAATATACGGGCGGTGTTGCCCTTCCGGACAAAGTAAGCAATGATAAGATTCGCAGTATGACAAGGTTGCATGACAGTGTTATTGCAAAAATGGAAAAAGGAACACTTAGATGTTCCGGGCATATTGTAAAAATATCTGATAAACGACGAAGAAAATGTACAGAGCGAAAGCGAGTGGTAGCGGAAGCCAAGGCAGACCAAGGCTGACTATGAAAATCAAATAGTGAAAGTATTAGCTGACGAATCGTCAAAAGCACTCGCCTACCTAGGCGGAAGTGAAGTGAAAGAGAATGATGAGACTTGAAGAGGCAAAACAAGTATGTAAGGCCGATGCTTAGCACTTCATTCTCTCTGACTACCTCATTATGGATACTGCGTGGATGTTGTGTTATGTATATTTTCATGTTATTTTTGGTTTTAAAGCAATATTTATTATAATGTATAGAGTTACTTACGTCAATGGCGCAGTTGACGATCAAAGAATACATGATAATTAAGAAGATTACTAATCTGAATACAGGACCTAAAAATGTGATATTAACTGTTTGTCTCAACAGACACTTTGTGACGTCTAATAAAATTTCCGTCGCTGATTGGTTTTCCTTTAAGTTGTAAATTTTTCTTTCCATTTTTCGGACAAGCAACACAAATGCCATTAAAAAAAATACATTTAATGAAAATAGCAACAGCAATCTTTCTGATATTAACTTGACTGTGGTTTTAAATGTTGACTGTTTTCCTGACTTTTTTACCAAAAAACATAATTCATCTTGTGAAAGTGGATATGTTGTATCTATATATCCATAAAAACTATTCTTAAGGATTCGTGAATTCAGTTCTAGGTCAGTGTATCCATCTATTAAATCAGCAGTAACTCCTGTTGCAGTACCATTTTCTAATAATTCACCGACTGTCTTTTTGTCTCTTGAAGCTAAAGGTTTACAAGTTGCATTAAGATAAGTCATTATGAGTTCTGCTATTCTAGATTCACAGGTGATAGGACTGGGTTTGTCATACATATAAACTTTCTTGAACACACTCAAACGCAACTCGCGACCGTAAAGATTATTATATTGCTGCGCTAATAACAGATTGGTATTTTTGACATCAGTAATTTCGTATACTTCTTCGAAGAACGGGTTGTAAGTGTACATTCTTAATTTATCACTGTACACAACCAAGACCGAATTAGCTATGCTTCGACTCCAAAGTAACTGAAAGTGTTTCTTCATAGTGTAATAAAAGTATCTGTTAACTTGAACTGGAACATTAATAACAAAAATAACAATGCTCCTTGGCTTGAATACACCAGTTCTTGCAAGTGCGTCTATGACGAAATCAGTCGCATCTAAAGATAACTCACTAGATGTTACTATGTAAGCTGTTTTTCCATGTTTGTCGATTTTCGGTTTCACTTTGCTTTTGTTCGAGGCCGGGCAGCCGTCTAAGAGCATAACTGGGTAGCCATATTCTGAAGTTTCTGTGTACTTTAATATTCTGTTCTCGAAATATGTAAATTCACAGAAGATTATAGTAAAGAACCATTGGCGGAAGGAGTTGTATATTTTATTAACTGCCTGAAAAGCTTGATCTGCTTTATTGGCCGTATCATTATGGTACGTGAAAACCTCTTGAAATAGAATATTAGATGTATTTACGCCGTGGGAACTATGAAATAATAACACTATTCCAAGAAGTGGTAAAGTTTTCATGACGCTTTTACTGTCTATGTTACTTGAAGCTGAACGGAATGAGACTAAGGGGTTTAATACCGTGTTACCATTAAAGAGAGTCGTTTGAAGTCATTAGACATTGTTGTGCACTGATATGTTATGCTTGACAAAAGTGTCAATTAAGCTTGGAAGAGAAATATTAGTTTTTCGTTTGAATCGTGTGTCACCGTGATAATATTGAGCAGATTGTTATAGTTATTGGCATAGCAACATGTTTAAATATGTATACATTGTAGCTTTTTACTCAACTACAGCAAAGCCGAAAGGGTTATGATTGTAGCACCGTATGCTGTATGTAAGTATATTATAAGTCTATTATGCATGTATGCAAGTATGTATGTATGTGTGTTCAACTTTACCACATAACCGATATATAAAATGAGGTATCATTGGCTTCGTCTCAAGCACAGATTTACTACAAATAGATATTGCGTTGATGTGGCCACTAGTCTTTCTCCTTTAACAGCCTATATTTGTCAAACCGGCCTTCGCAGCCTAAAATACTGCATTCTACCATCAGGCCTAAAGTAGTCTCTATTTTACATATATTTATGAAATTTTGTATATTAATTTTTCACTTGTAATGTTCAAAAATATAATATAATACTAAAAACTACTAATGAACAAAGATTTGTTTTGTTCATAGATCTGTCAAGGGTGGCTTAAGGGTGGCTTGCACCAACTATGTATTTAAGCTCGATTTTAGGATTTGACATCTCGCTTTCACCAATTGTTTAATAGTAGGTGCAAGCAAGATGTCAAATTCTTAAATCGAGTTTAAATAGTTGGTGCAAGCCTCCCTAACAGTCTTAAAACATTAAGTATACCGATAGAGACGAAATATGTGTATTCCCATCACTTTCTATTACGGGCATACACCATATTTTTCTTTCATCTAACAATTCTTGACGTGTGAAAGGTAACATCGAATCCTATTAGTGTTAGAAAATTCATTATGGTGTCTATAGTATGGCTTTACGGTAGTAAACTAATTAATCTGTGGTATGGCATAAAGCCAATAACAAAAGAAATTGGACCCCTTCGCCTGTTCATTTTAATATCGAAAAAATATAAATAATAATATAAGTTACAAAATTGAAACATTTCGTCGGTAGGGAGGCCTATTATATACTTCTCATCAAAAAATCGAAACACCCCTGAAGTTTGGTTTTGAATGAGTCTTATGAATTTTTTACGCTAAAACAAAAAAAAAGAAATAGTGCCAGTTAATTGCGGATATTATAAGGTGTCATTTAACAAACATTGATGTTTCAAATTAAAATTAAATTTCTTTAGTTAGCGTGTTTTATTCAACAGGTATATGGTTTTACCCTTTGAGAAGAATTTGTAAAATGTTGGAAACAAAGACGTAAAACAAAAAAATGTTTAAAAAAAGGTTTATTCAGTATCTCGTATTTCCTCCCCGGGCTCTAATGACTGCTTCCATGCGGTTCCTCATGGAACGGATGAGAGTCACAATCTCGTGTTGTGAGATGTTATCCCATTCTTCTCATATAGCTGTTTTAAGCTGGCCAAGCGTCTCCCGAGCAGGATTTCTCGCTCTTACTCGTCTTTTCAACTCATCCCACAGATGGTCTATGGGATTCATATCCGGGCTTTTTGTTGGCTAGCCCATAACCATAATACCGCCTTCGTTCAGGTATTCATTTACAATACCTGCGGTATGAGCCCTGACATTGTCCTACATAAAAATGAACTCTTCGCCAATAAAATGTGCGTAAGGTACCACATGAGGCTCCAGACACTCTTCGAGGTAACGTGACCCATTTAATGATGATAAGCGAGGTCCAGATACAAAAGCAAGTTTGGTTTTCCATTGGCGCTTATGCCTCCCCAAACCGTCCATGAACCGCCACTGTAACTGACTCTTTCTTCAATGCAGCACTGTGCAAAACGCTCTCCCTCTCTTCGATACACCTTCTTTCTTCCGTCATTACCATACAGCATGATCTTACATTCGTCAGAAAAGAGAACTTTGCTCCATTTAAGGTATGACCAATTTAAGTGCTCACGTGCAAAGTTAAGGCGCGCTCTTCGGTGGTCTGCCATCAATTTTGGGCCATTAGCTGGTTTATGAGGTTTCAGGCCAAACTCCGCCAGTCTTCTTCTAATGGTAGAATCGCTCACAGTCAATCCTCGAATCTCACGGAGCCGCTGCTGCAGTTGAATAGAGTTCAATCGACGATTTCTTAGAGAAACTGACACAATATACCGGTCATCTCGTTCAGACGTGACTCGATGTCTACCAGATCCTGGACGGCGAGTAAACATACCACTCTCCCGATAACGCTGATACACTCTATTGACAGTAGAGAAGCTAAGATGCAATTGTGCAGCCACAAGACGTTGACTAAGTCCTGAATTTAGCACGACTTGGGCGGCTTCCGTAGGCGAGGTATCCATATTTGTTAGGAAAATAATCTCCTTGTACGATGTTACAAAGCTTTGTTAACAATCACTATTAAAAAACGATATTTTTGGCAAAAAAATGTGATTAAATGCAGAAATTCCGACGGAATACGCATTGAAAACAATCTCCACATTGAGCTCCACATTCATTTATTCGATAAAAATTCGAAAATTTAAATTCAAATATGGAATTGAGGTACACCATTGTGTAGACTAAACTATTCTTCTAAATATTTTTTTAATGATATCAAAAGTCTTTTTTATTTAAATGCCGCCTGAATAGCACTTGCAGTAGTGTTTCGATTTTTTTGATGAGAAGTTTACTTTCTCTTGCTTATGGCCACCGACTCCGACTCCGGCAATTAATTCTAGGAAATAGTTATATTATCTTGTTTGTAAGTTGGGTTTTAATTTAATACATTTTATTTATTTTAATTTATATAAATTGTACTGAAAATGACAAGTACCTATAACTATTTCACACAGGTCGCCCAAGCGGCGGAGTGCGCCCGCGCAGCTGACTTACGCGCGCAAGTCGCCAAACACGCGGCGATCGAGCAAGCTGCGCGAAGAGACGCACGCGCACAATGTCACAAATTGGTGAGCGGAATGAATTCGATGCTAACTCTTCATTCTCTACCCTAGTAATAGTTTATACCAGCCATTCCCAAAGTGGGCGATAACGCCCCCTTGTGGGCGCTGCAGGCCTAAAGGGGGGCGGTAAGAGACCCAGAAAAGAAATGGGGGCGTTGTGTAGAGGCCTGGGGGGTGATTTGTAATTTCATTTAGCTAGGAGGCATCTTAGACAATGACTGCATGAGCTCTCGACTCAGTAGACAAAATAAGTTTGGGAACCAGTGGTTTATACTATGCCACTGCTGAACAAAGGTTTTTACTACTACTACTACTATTGCTACTATTAATTTCTTTCCTCTTCGCTCGCGCGGAAAACTTGAAGTATGTTGTGAACTTGTGATCTACTGGATGATCGACTGCATGTCACTTGTTACAGTGCAGTATTTAACTTTAAAAAAAATATTAAAAACTGATAAAATTGTTCAAAGGTAAATAAGAAATAAAACAATAAACATATATAAGTTTTGTAATAGACAAACACAATACTAACAATATTTAAAAATCTAACGTGTAGGTATGAATAACGCTTTTGTTAAAGCTTTTATGGGTCTCTTGTTTATTAAATCTGATGTAAGATATAAAGAAACTCAAGGCAACTAGAAACAATAGTAGAAAATTTATCTTAAATAATATGTGTGAACGTATGTAGGTAGGTATTTAAACATAATATCTATATTCGTAGGCGTTATTTTTATTTTGTATAGTTGGCGTTGACTTTGAAGGAACATACTACTCAAATATTGTGCTGTATTAAGTTTCCTTATACGAAACATGTAACGGTGTTCCATCAATGACATTTCACGGATTTGTATTTAAAAATTAAAGTTTTTTATCTTATTGCTAGTCTCATAAACGCCTGCTGAAAAGTAAGAGCAAGTATGATGAGTGTTTTTGCTTAAAAAATTACTTCAGGCGCTTTTAATGATTTGTTTTTCAACAGCTGGAGGAAATAAAATCGAAGGAGCGGATGATAATACAATTGAAGAGAGAGGCGGCACGAGCAACACAAGAGCATGATCAGGTTAGTACGATATTTTGTAACAAAATGAACGAACCCGCACGCCCGTGCGGGTTCAATATTATGTCAAATTATAATTTTATATTTCTTGTTTTATTCGTCTCCTACAGTTTCAAGAAAATGTTTTTAAAAATACTCATTGTATTTATTGTATATTTAATTAGTCATGTCTCTTTGTCATTCACATATCAAAATATAAAATAAGTACATCTATAGAAAGATTAGATAAAAGGGTGTGAAGGCTAAATATTGACCCTTTTAGCAAGAGATTTAAACTGTGGCCACCAATTAATTTGTCAGAATGGGATTAATTTATGAGATTTTTTGTAATAAACAAAAAACAAAAAATAACACGCGTGAATCATGAAAGCAGCTTCTTCTTGTTGTCCTGATCTAAAACAGTAACCTTCAGGGAAAGTCCTGTCTACAGATAGACAAACAATCATTTTAACTATAGATGTTTACATGGAAAGAATGAGTGATGAAAGACTGACGAAGAAAATCTACAAAGCAAATGTGAGTGGTAGCAGAAGCCAAAGAAGAACAAGGCTGACTTACTAAGATCAAATAGACAATAGTGTGACAATAGTGACGGAAATGTTAAAAGCACCCGCAAATCTAGGCGAAAACACGTGAGGAGAATGGTGAGAATCGAGGAGGCGAAAGAAGTAAATTAATCATGACAACGAAACTTGCGTTTCAATAGTTCTAGCACAGATGAATTAGTTACTACCGTAAAGTTCTAGTGTAACATCTCAATGTTTAAAAAAAATAAACGCGAGGCAACCCTAATATCAGCGTTTTCCCGTCGTTAGCAAACATTTGGAATATTAGGCGTAACGATAGGGTTGTACATTATTTTCTGTTAAATGAAAGTTTTTTTTTGTATGGAAAACAAAATAAACGCAACCCGTAATTATTACATCTGCAATATAACAGTCAACAGTGACACCTTGTATATGGTATGTATTTTTATTGAGGTGTTACTAATAGAATTGGTGCTTTGATAGAAATATTATTTCTTGATGATGATTACATCATTACAATCTTATTCTAAAAAATTATAATATTTTATAGCGTGTCTTAAGATAGATATTTTAGTAGTTTAATTCAATAAGTATTAAATTACACCACTTATAACAAACACCGTAATTATGAGTCGACTCGAAAATATCGTAAAAGTAAATTATTACTAATAAAAAATAGTTAAGATTCCATTCACTCGAGATTCCCTTATCCGTGAGAAACTGCCCCAGGGAGTAACGGCCGCGAGACGATACTTAACTTTGAATTTTCGTTTTAGTGTCGGGATTTAACAAACTAGTTAGGTATATAAACGAGTTTATTTGTCAATGAATTAACTGTTTAATTCTTTCGAAACTACAAATTGACAGATTGGACTAGTTTCGACAGGAGGTACACAGGAAGGACACCGTAGCCTCTAATTCTCTGGCCCAGGTTGCGGGACTGAAACGAAATGTAGCCTAGTTTAAAATGCAACGTTGATGTTACCGTTTGTTAACGAGTGCATTCGTTTATGTAGACAAATTACTTGAAGAAAAAGGGAAAAAGTTCGTCTGCGTTTTTTATTTTTCATAAGACGTTACAATTATACTTTACAATTACCTACAAAATTTTATTAGAATGATTGTATTGGTGGATCTATAGTTGAAATATATCCAACTAATAGTACCCATTCATCTGATTTCATATGAATGCTTCTTAAATTGATTTAAGCTTAAATACGGCTGAAATTGACGATTTGACACAAACGGTTTGACTGACACAAGTTTTGCTGATTATAAAAGCTTAATTGACTCATCTCTACGTGATAATGTGAACAATTACATAAAGAGGTCCCTCTGAAAATTTTGAATCATACTTTCATTTATAAAGGGGTGGGAAAAACATTTATTAAACTGAATTAAAAATTTAAATATTAGATAAATCCATTTTTGCAATAGAACAAAAAAAATATTCTAGAGTCGTAAATATAGTAGAACAACAAGAGTAGTTCACTAACGGCACGCTTGACAAAATCCGAAAATTCATAGCGGTAGAAGGTCTACTCTTGTTTAGTATCGATCAAAACAATTTTTTCTAACCTAGTAGGTTAGAAAAAATAATTCTCTTTTAATAGTGACAGGTATAAATTCTTTTATTGTGGAATACTTTATGTTAGTAAACTAATTAATCTGTGCTCGTATGTTAAACATTATTCTCACGTGTCGTTTTTTCTCGGTATTTTTTAAAATTTTTGAATGCTTATGATAGACTTATTTAATTGTCAACTCCCAAATCTTATTTTATTAATTTTTTTGCCTGAAATGAAATATTTTTAACTATCCGATTTTATTGGCTCTACCACCCCTATCTTTCAAATAGTGTATTTTGTTTTACAATCGATTCAAATTGTTTTTCAGTGAAACTCGAACGACTATAATAAACACATAAAAAGACGACTTTATTTTCATTAAAAAAAATAATTAAAACAACAACTGTCGCTGCGAATTTAACATTTCATAATCCGAAGACGCTGTAAAAGTCACTAGGGCTAACAGCAAAGAGGAGGGTTTTTCTAGTTGATCAAGCCCGACACTACTCAGTTGGCGTAGAGTCCATGGAGATTTTTTCCCTTCTTAGAAAGAAAAAAAATCACAAATTATTTTTTTCGCGTTGGTGAGTGAATTAAATATATCGTGTCTATGTTTTTACATTCATTATTCTTCTTAATTTAGTATGTTCTACATATTATGGATCTAAACCATTTCTATTATGACGTCTTCAGACTTATTTTGGTAAAAGTGATGATCCGCAGGATTAGTGTAAAATGATTGTCTTTTTCGGACAAAATTAAATAATTGTCTGTTTAAATTAAGTCATATAAAAACGTTGTTTTTGGGGTCACCTCAAATTCCACTATTATTATAAACGATATGTCATCGGAGCCAAATTCGGTAGTGGGCTAATCTTTAGTGCAATATTTATACTGTGACTAAGTTATCTAAAATAAGTAGGTAAGCCAGCTTACACGAAAACGATAAGATATAACACAGAAACATCTAAACATGTATATAATGTTTATGTATGTATAATGACAGGGTTGCACAACAGTGTTATTGTAAAAATGAAGAAAGGAATGCTTAGATGGTTCGGGCACATGGAAAGAATGAGTGATGAAAGACTGACGAAGAAAATATACAGAGCAAAAGTGAGTGGTAAAAGAAGCCAAGGAAGACCAAGGCTGACTTATGAAGATCAAATAGCCAGAGTGTTAGCAGACGGAAATGTCAAAAGCACTCGCATACCTAGGCGAAAATGTGTGAGGAGAATGATGAGATTTGAGGAAGCGAAAGAGGTGTGTAAGGACCGCGACTCCTGGCGCTCCGTCCTCTCTGACTACCCCGTTGGGGATACAGCGTGAAGTTATGTTATGTTATGTTATGTATGTATATCTCGTAAGATATGCACATAATAGACTATTTTTACAATGCAATAACGTTTATCTCAATTTCAAATATTTGAACCACAAAAGAATTAGTGGCTTCTTACATATATATATATATATATATCTATTCATATATTAGAAACATTACGTTACAAATCTTCACGCCTTGTCCCTAACGGGGTAGTCATATTAGAAACGATTGCATAATATCCATTTGTAACGGATGAAAACGGCAGTTTTCGAGATAGCTTGGTTTTGTTTTGGTCGTTTGGATTGCGGTACACTTTAATTTTTTTCATCGGGGATTATAAATTTAAAATGTTTTAATTTTTAGCATTAGATACATATACAAATGTAATAATGGTATTCCTTCGCGAATGAAACTTAAATTGATGTGTTTTTTTAAATCGATCATTTGAACAAACATATGGGCATGGATTTTGGCATATCAGGGAACCCTGAATTGGCAAAAATCATTTTCGGAGATTCAGGAAGATGCCTGATCAGCCCGAGGCCCTTGGGCTAACATTTCCAACCAATTAAATTGGTATATTAATATTCTGTGATTAGTAGATTAGTACTCAGTGATTTTGTTTTTCTTTCTGTGTTTGATTCTGCTTCTACGTGCCCTTAGGGTAAAAAAGGAACAGCTGCTGAACAATATAATTTTCTCTAATTTATATGTAAAAAAGACACTAACTGACTGACGAACGAAATATGCGCACGTAGCTCAAATCGCTCTAGGTAAAGAAACTTTAAATTTAAGAACAGAAAACTTTTCAGATATAGTTTATAAATAGTAATTATATCGTGTTTTACTCATTTATAAGAAATCGACCCCTAAGGCACTAAAAAGGGTGCCAATGTATGAAAAAATTAATTTCACAGTGTTGATGAAATCAAGGACAACAGCTACAGTGCATTACAATAACAATCATACAAATCGCATGACTCCAAACTAAATATTAATTTTAATCTAATTATTGAACCATATGCATAATGAATCGAGGGAGTGCCTACCCAGTAATACTCAGGCTCCAAGCTTTAGAACATTGTGTAATGTTGTGTCGTGTAATGAAATCAGACTCTAGTAATGCTTTTCATTCTTCTAGATATCAGTGTGGTTGGATAGTAGATATCAGTGTGAATTTAAAAGCAATTAATGAAAAGACGTGCTTTCACCAACTCGTGTGATTTTCGTGGATTTTCGACCGATTAATTTTTTTTAAAACTAACGACAATGAACTGTGATGTCTGCCATTCTATGTTGTATGTATTCTATGTTGGTATATTAATATTCTGTGATCAGTAGATTAGTACTCTGTGATTTTGTTTTTCTTTCTGTGTTTGATTCTGGTGGTGGTTAAAATAAGAAATTAAAATATTCAGTCAATAACTCGATTTTTAATTCTGATCTGACAAAAAACCATCTGTCAAAAGTCGCAAATAAGTCGTCAGGTAGCAACACCGGAAAATGACAGTGTTGTCGTCTATTAATTATAACGATTGCAACATTTAATCACGAATACAGCCAATAGTTAACAATTGTGTAGATATTCTAAAAATGAACCAGGCATCCACACAGAGAAACTACTCACATTATTGTACGAGTACGTTGTGTGTTATATAGTAATTATATACCATTCCAATCTCTTTAGAAGTCGCGATAGAGACTGCAACGAAATTGAAACAAGCTGTCATTAATTGTATACCTATGTGCTTTTGCCACTGCTCGATGCGGTTCCGAATTACATTGAGACCTTTCCCCTCAATTTAAGAAGTCCAGTCACTAGTGTAGGCGCTCCAGCCTGCCCCATTATCAATGAACGGGACCCCCGGTTAAGAAAGAGATGTAACAACTATTGCATTGCAACCTTTATACATTCTATATTTGAAGTTATGTTCATGTTATTATTTTATTGTTCATGCTTTATAATATCTTGCGTGGGCGCCATGAAACAAGACAATATAATCTTTTACAACTCGATCCATAATTTAGATACGCACGTTTGGCGTAAAAACATAACTTTGTCGCGCGATTGTGCGTGCGTGCACTCGCAATAAAAATTGAACCGTTGTAAGTTGTAACTTGTTATAACTTTTATAGCTCACTGTTTCATAACTATCTATTTTAGTAACAGAATAGCCGTATACTTAACTAGCTCTTGCTCGCCAGTCCATTCCATCTACTTGGATTACAATGAAGATAGGGTAAGTCATTTGATCGTTTCTGTTTTCTTAGAATAACTGAAAGATAGATTCATTAATCACCGGCAAATCGCTCCGCCTTCGCATGAGGACTTGATTATGAAATTTCAATTTTTTTCTACTTCTATTTAAAAAATTTCAATGTTTTATACGCATAAACATTATAATTAAGTGTTCTAAATGATACCGAAAATCGCATTGAAATCCATATAAAAATTTAGAACTCATAAGCGAGAAGAGATAATTGTGAGAAGTTCAGTTTCTGTCATTCCATCCTAGTACTGTCATTATGATTTTCTGACGTCATAGTCATAGTCAATAATTTCATTTTCCATTGTATATCCCCACTACTGGAGCACAAAGATAATGATTTCTATATTTCACAATAAAATTAAAATATTTATTACAATTGCAAATATTTTTTACCAGTTTTAAAACCAAACACTTGGCTCATTAGAATTAGACTCATATTTTCAAATAACGCTACCGACTCTCGTCGTATCCTCTCTCATCTCATCGACTATAATGTTTATAATTATGTAATATAATCTCTATTTCTAATTTTCTTAATTGAATAGGTAAGTGGCAAATCGATTATTTTTTGTATTATAAAGCTAATGAAAATAGTATTTGTTTCGCGATTTATTTTATTTAAAGTATTTCGAACTAAGTATACAGATTGTAATTTTACAATTACTTACTATGTAAAAGGTGGCTGTATGAATGACAATCTGCACTGAGGTTCTTAACAAAACGAGAAAGTAATTGTTCATAAAGAACTAAATACATTGGAAAAAAAATTAAATATAATTACTATATTTTTGTAGATTTTGTTTAAATAATTATTTCAAATTGTTTTCTTGTTTTCATATTATTATAACTAATTCTATCGGCAAACAAGCTGACTGACTCTGAAACAATTTGAAGAAAAAATAGACTTGACTGAGGATTAAACCTGGTAGCATAGGGCTAACGAGACATGAGATGCACTAAACTAGAGACACTAAACGTTCGTAAAAAACGCTTGCTGTTGTCTTCTTCTTGTTTTCAGTAAGAAGTGTTATAGACCCTACTAAGTAGTAGTCTATGGTTAAGTTTGAAATCTGTGAAATGTACGTATGTGATTTCTATAACAATAAAATATTAACAAAATTACTACAATAATGCGTGCAAGTTATTTATAACTCCTACATATACAACAAGAAGAATACAAAAATTGAACTAAGTTAGATGTCAAATGCATAGGTAGTTGTTTCTTAAATTTTGAAGAATATTAATGGCTCTCTGCTACATAACGTCGTTTTTTAAAACAGGCAGAAGAGTTACGAAATATCCTAAATTAATTACTGTGAAATTAATTTTAGATTACATTCATTTATAGATATCGTTTTTTTTCATAATCGCTATCAAGATAGAGTACGGGAAATTAATACGTAACCATTACTTGCTAGCCCACACACATATCACGGACTACTTTGGTGGTAGATACAGCATCACCATAATGTATAGTAGAATATTCAGTGATGCGGGATTGAGATAAAAAACCGTCACATTATCATGGATTGGTGTGGTCGTGCCTCGCCAAGCGTTAAGTTCATGAGAGAGGCGCAGACCGACTCGGAGAGCCGTGCAGTGTGTACGCGCGCGCAACTTTTTTGAATTTCCAACCGTCACTTTGCGTTCAGTTTGAAAATAACGTTCAGATATTGTTCCCGTGTGTTTTGCTTATTATTTTTTTTAATAAACAGTGCGTTCTGTAGTGTTGGATTTATTGTGTTTTCTGAAATTCTGTGACTGTGTTCTTTAACAGACTAGTCGTGATCTAGCGCTCATTTCTGTGGGACTTATTTCGGATTTACTTTCTACTGCTGTAAGTAGCTGTTTTATTGTTTCTGTTTACTTCTTATTATGATCAAAATTAACAGAGAAAGTTTAATGGTTACAGTTAAAAGTTTAATTTTTTCATTGTTTGTTCAGCCACGGAAATTAGAGAGACCTAAAAAGAACCGCGAAAACAGGTGAAGCTTTTTAGATGAACTATGTACCATAACAGTATCGTTATATTTTGTTTTGTAAGTGATCAAAGAAATACAAAAGGCGTAGAGATTGACCGAAATTTAAATACGAACTGTATTCAAGTCAGCAGTAAATGAATTGAGGATAATAACATTAATTAAGAAACGCTAATCAAGCGGAATGACTAAAATTTGTCGAACATTCGTTAGTTGTAATCGTAAACTAGAGGTAAGTACATGAAATAATACATAATTTGACGGGAAACAGTAGCGATATCGCTCTAGTTTTTGATAAGTTTAAGTATAGTTCCGGTGACTACTTATTTCTCACCCTAGAGTAACCATTGGCGTTTAAACAATATTATTTAATATTCTTCCAGTGCTTTTGTTGACGTCGAATAAATACGAGTAAATATATTATTAAAAAATGATGTCTTTATTTTAAATTATTCATCGACTGTTCAAGGTTCTAAATTTAAATGTCGTCGAGATCAGTAGCAGCTAGGGGTGCCAACTTTCTTGGTTTGTCTTGGAGCCTTGTTTGAAACATCGTACCGATTCGTAACTATATCTTCGGGTGAACAACTAAAAAAGATGATATCCAAAACTAAAATGCTTCCAGTAATACTAACAATAAATAGTGATATTAATATTGAAAACATTACTTACACTGCATATATAGACAACTTACAAGGCTAAGGGATCGGATCTATTAAAAAGAAATCGAATAAGCGATGGGCTAGCAAAGATCTGTCATTATCTGGTTCACTTTGCTATCTACAATCTCAAATATGTATTATATGAACTTCTTGCTAGAGTGGCGTCAAGGCGCTTTTTTGTTGCGCTTTAATACTCTACATATTTACATATTATGTAGAGTTTCAAAGTTACATTACAATTTAAAAGTTACATCACATTAAGTGACATTACATTACAAAATTAGTGTCTGATTTTGCTTGTCAGTAGCGCAATATTATTAAATTGTAATTAAAATATCATTAAAACTAAGTTATACGAGACTTTTACAAACAGTTGTCATTTCTTTAAAAATCTTATTGTCCGTTTTTCTGTCATAGTCGTTTTATTATAGATTGTTTGCTGTAAGCTACTGGGAACAGTTATGTACATTCCATACGGAAGTGAGTTTTGCACCCATTATTTATATTTTCGATCGAAAACTGGCAGCCCTAAGTGCAGTAGAGTCGCATGAATAAAAAGTGCATCGAGAATATAAACGATCACATTATGCACTTGCGTCGTTATTTATTTTACTACTAAATAGAAGGGTTATAAAGATTAACATCTGTGAAATATTTGTATACATATAAAGTTCATAAAAACATAACAACTCACGTGTAATTATGAAATTGGAAGCCTCAAGGGCTTGCCTGAATGTTTATTACAACGTAACACGAATGATAGATAATTTATTTATTTATTTATTTGATATTTCAAACAGTAAGGCAGTAAATAAATTATTTTATTTTCACCTAACCGTATTTGAACCCGGGGCCTTTAATCTTTCATGGTTGCATGCATAACCACATGTATGCATAACCTGCATGAAATGCATAAAGTTCTAGTCTACTGGGAATCTAGGGTTACTTTTCCGTACTGAAATTGTTTTGGAATGATATTAGTATTCGATGAAAATATCTCATAAAATAATTGTTATAAGCTAACGAACATTACTATTATAACTTTATGAAAAATTAAAGTTAGCATAGCTGTTAATAGTCACACTCTCTTGGCGTAACTACCAGATTCAATTTTGAGCTGCTCCCTGCCATTAAAATGTTAAAGCTTACTTTAAATAATTTCATTCTTTATCTCTACATTCCATGAAATATTTACGATACATCGAACATAAATATATGTATAATCAAATTAGATATAATATATAATCGAATACGGCGACATAAAAATAATTCACAAGTGACTGTCACATACATATTTTTTAAACAAGTTAAGAAACTTTCCATTTTTGAAATATTTAAAAAATCAGAAAATAGTTTAAAAATTATAAGTAGTCGTCATCTGTTGAAAAATATGTATGTGATTACTTATGATTATGAATCATAACTATTTTTGAGAGTTGAACTACTTTTGGTGCTGATTGTACATAAGTACCAACTACATACACATATACCTGTAGCGAATGAAAGCAAATAATTGAATTATGCTGTGGACATTGTGGGTATTCTTGAAACTAACTTCGTAGTATTTATACAGAACGTATTACTTTAGGAATTAATGTTCATCTGTGGTTTCGGTTGCCTCGTCTGTGTCGAATGTCCATATGGTCTTACAAACAGGAGAGAATACTCTTATTTGTAAGATTTCTTACAAACATTGTTATAAGTGAACTATAAAAGAATCTTTTTACGCATTATTGTACTTTACACTGTATCCGATTCGGGGTGTATAGTGCAACAACGGGCAACAAAATCACTTCTAGATACTTTTAGCAACGAGTGTCAAGAGTTTAAACATGGTAAAATAGAACTAAACGGTGGGATAACAACCCCATAACTCCGTATAATAAGCCTCATAGTTTTGCCAATTTTTACGAGTTGCATAGGAAGATATAATTGAAGCATTCTATATATTTTTTGCTCCCAGTCCGGATAAAAGAACTCTTTTTCTTATTTTAAACTAGCGACCCGCCCCGGCTTCGCCTGGGGATGTTGAATGTTTGCAACATACCAATTTTTTTATTGAGATTTTCATATCAAAATTCCATTGAAATTTCCGCCTTTCCCGCAGATTTTCCCACAATTTTCTTTCATGCAAACATCGTCCTGATAATTTCTAATAATTACTACTTACTATTAATTATTTTTTGCTCCCAGTCCAGCATAAGATAACTCTTTTTCTTATTTTAAACTAGTGACCCGCCGCGGTTTCGCCTAGGGGTTTTGAATGTTTGCAACATACCAATTTTTTTATTGAGATTTTCATACAAATTACCATTGAAATTTCCGCCTTTCCCGCAAATTTTCCCATAATTTTCTTTCATGCAAACATCGTCCTGACAATTTCTAATAATTACTACTTACTATTAATTATTTTTTGCTCCCAGTCCAGCATAAGATAACTCTTTTTCTTATTTTAAACTAGTGACCCGCCCCGGTTTCGCCTGGGGATGTTGAATGTTTGCAACATACCAATTTTTTTATTGAGATTTTCATACAAAATGCCATTGAAATTTCCGCCTTTCCCGTAAATTTTCCCAGAATTTTCTTTCATACAAACATTGTCCTGACCATTTCTAATAATTACAAACATAACGGAAAAGAAATCAGCCAAATCGGTGGGGCCGTTCTCAAGTGATGCTCCGTCATATATGTGTCAATTGATTTTTATTTATATGAATATAAATAAAATAAATAAAAATGCTTCTCATCTTCTAAAGTGTTTTTAATATATTCTTTAATTTTTTGTAGATCTTATCGTTCTAAAGCATTTGTATTAGAGGTATTAGTAAATTAGTAGGTTTCATATTACTCATAAATAAGTGCGTTCATCTCCGAGTACCTATACGATAATAAATTTATTCCCATGTAACCAGTATTCCTTTATAGAACTTTCTAATTGGAATCCAGTTGGAAAGTATTATGTGTATTTCAATAATAGTACCTATCTCGAGTTATTTATTAATTTGCGCATGTCCATATATTCTTAATGCACAAAATGATTCTTCTGCATTTTTTTAATCTACTAAGAAATCGATACTTAATATTACGTAACATACATAACCCGAGTATACGTGAGTAATAAAATATTTGGCTATAGATAAGCTGTAAGTACATATTTAAAACAATTCAATGTAAACAATTCAATTGTTTATTTTTATAAAATCGATGCAACAGTTGAATACTATTAAAATAAACTGTCTTTTGTTTTAATCATTCAAAGTTTAAAAAACATTGTATTGTTACAAGTATTGTTTGTAACATAGTAGTGTGGTAGTAAAAAATAATGGAATTATGATAAGAGTATGCAGTGAAAGATATTAGGCAAAAGATAAAAATATGATAAAAATGTTATCACATGCAATGGAGGTGAGATAACGAGTGATAGCAAGTCCTACATTTCGTGCCATTCGAGTTTTCATTTTTAATTTGATGTAATAAAACTAGCAATAAAAGGACAGCTCTTTGTGGCCAGTTTACTTTTTGGTAGAGTCGATTCGGAATAAGAAACATGATTCGTATGTAATCGAATGTCTTATCACGGCCCAAAAATCATTTCACCTTATTGAAATAATTAACGTTTGCTAAAAATAGTAACAATTAGGAAAAAAGTATTAATTAAGTACTCAGTTTTTCGTTAATGGCACTATACACTTTTTTTGCTGACGAAGAAGAAACTAGAACATAGGTACCCACTTACCCAGGTCCCTGGGGTGAGAGTGAGTTATGTGGGACTTTTACCCACCAAAGCCATCATAGTCCTCTGCGCGTCGTTGAGCGACTTCGGGATCTCCTACGAAACCCACGGAGCTCCTCCCGCCCTGTGCTCAAGCACTTCGCGGACGCAATGACAGAGCCTCCCTGTATTCTTGTAGTGCTACGTCAGCGCGGAAGTGCTATTGGAATCTGAATAATTAACACTGAAAAAATGGCTGTACGGGCAATGAGCATATGGCCCTTTGGCTCTCAAGTATTTGGGAATAATAAAAAAAATAATGAATAAAAAAGCTGGATAGTGTAAACTCATGAAATGTTTAATTTTTATCGTATATGTAGAGGTAATAGGTATCTCTATTACCTCTACATATACGATAAAAACGTACGTAATATGTAAAAGACCTTTACCCGGGTGCGAATGCGATTTTGGATGGGTGGTGGGAAAGCAACTGACCGCAACGAATAAAAAAAAGTACATGCACTTATTCTATGAAATTTATTTTTAAGCGTAAGGTATCACTGTGAGTCATTCTTTCATTAAGACCAAATTATCCGAAACACCATATTGTGAGATACCACTTTGACGATAAAAAATGGACACTTCTACTACTAAACTCGGAAAAAAGCATGTGAGTAGGAAAAATACTCAATTAAATACTTTAAGTAATTAGAAATAATTTAACGGCAAAAAAAATGTGATCTGAATACTACTGAATTAAATAATTTATCGATGACATGTTTAGATTTCGTATTAAGTTCATCATTTTCTCTAAATTCACAAAAATATTTTCAAAAACACATTGTTCGTCGAACAAATGTTAAAAGCGTATTTTGCTTTACGAGTTTCAACCCTATTTCTTCAGCACTGCCTCATCCTCTGAACTCATTCATTACACGGGAATACTTGGTTTAATAGCTTCTTATAAATCCACAAATGAAATCATATAAGTATTAAGAATACTGTGATTATGAAAGATCTTATTGTTAGATTTTAATTTTTTAAATTAATCGACCGAATGAAAGAATATGATCTTTGTACAGAGGTGTAACTTAATATTTTTTTATACGGTAATAATAATTTAATTATTTATTTTTTACTTTATTTTGCTAATGCCTCTTTCACAGTGGTACAGTTGAGGTCAATTGAATTGAAAGAAGACACGATAAACCCATCAAGAAGTGACAACAAAAAATTCAATAGTAAGATCATCACAGGTAAAAACGTATTGAGGTCACCGCTCACTGTTCCCTACACGACCTCGTCCAGTACAATTGTCGGTACAATTACTGACGGAAGCAGTGTACAGAGATCTAGTATTATGTTCATTGTTTTTTTCAACTCTCATTGACTCCGATTGTTTATATTTGCATTGAATACCTCAAGAATGTTTTGATTGATGTCACGTTTTTAATTGAAATAGTTTCATGAGACATATGTAGTTTAATTAAGATTCTTTGAGTACTTATTCGATGATTTAGAACGTTTTTTCATAGTAAACAAAAATGCGTGCACAAAGCATGTCCTCGAATTGAAAAATTATTGATTTCCTTTTTTAAATTAAAAATATCAGTTTTATTTACAAATTACATTATTAATTTTTGTAGGAATTAGAATTTTAATCTTATGATATTACATTTAAGTCGTGAATTTGCTTCGCATTAAACATTATCGTACTGATAAAATACACGATTTCTAATTTCTACACCCTTTTTTGTTTTGTATTCGCTTCGTTTTCGGTCCGGTCTCAATTCTCTAATGTAACAGTCAAACAGTGTCTCGGTTTCAAAACTAAAAAAATGGAACACTGTCTCAGACGTATAGAAATATTTAATGTAAACAGTTTTTTTTCATGGCAACATAGCCAATAGGATGGCTAATTCCGCCCAATGTAAACAGCTGAAAGATAAAGTTGTAATTCGATTGTAGTAAGTACTGACTTAAACAGTGCTCGACATTTGTGGAATTATGTAAGAAAATGAATTCAAGTAAGTCGCAGTATTTTAAATGGTACTCGTAAATGAAATATATTTTTATGAATTAATGATCTAAGAATATATAAAAATGAGCAAAAATTGAAACGATAAAGTAACACATTTGGTGTCGTAGACGTTTAAGATAGTTGTCAAACTTTCGCTCTCTCTTTCACACTATATAGACAGCAATCTAGTGTCAGCGAGATAGTAAATTTGGCAGTCTTCTATTATTTAATACGTTGATCACTGGACCGACTTCTATATACGAATATTTAAGACATTACTTACTGGACACGGGACAAGAAAACAAATGGGTAACTCTAAACTCATACCATATAAATTAATGAACTTCAAAAATTGGATTTTCAATTTAGGTGTTAGTTTTGGAGGATTAAGTTCAAATGAATTAAGATCACATAAAAGCTGTAAAGTGTACAATTAGATCAATTTTCAATGTTTTTAAATTTTTCTAAAAAACGCTTAAAAGTAGCGCTATCCCTAACTCCCCCCACTGACCTTCAAAAGTATTCCTGAGAGTCATGAACATCGCGAATAGTGTAGATTCAAGGAAAACTATCAGGAAAACATTGTTAAGATACGTTTTTTACGTAAAAAGAAACCTATTGACAATCTTTGGTTGTCATGAGCTTTCTGCCAAGAAATTATCTCCCATAAAATACATTTACAGTTTTAAAGAAAATCTAAATGAAAACAGGTATTATATCCAATACATATTTTAATATGATATGTGTTATTCAACACTTCCATGTTTGTTTATTATTCATAATCCGAGGTTTCTTTCGATAAAGAATTAGAATAATTTTATCGATTCATCGCAGCGATGTCCATTATAATTGATTACCAATCTTTGGAAATAAATAGGATTAGACATTCCGGAGGATTACTTCAATCACAAAAACCGAATTTCGCCGGATACTTGGGTAAATTCGAATAGGCACCAAAATACCATTATCGCTATTGATAGGGAACAATTATTATTGACAATTATTATATCTTACTTGTGCAATAAATTCAGCAGTATATTTTCATACAAATAGCGACCATTTGAATTTTTAAAATTTCGGTTATATGGCGGTCATTTTGAATTCTTAAACAAGAATAGACCTGGATTTAGAGTGGACAGAATACAACGCTATAATGTGAATCCATTATTAAAAATTAAAGTTAGAAGATTAAATTGTACATTAGAAAGTTATCGCTACATACTTTCTCTGTCTTTAATGTTTAAAGGTATGTAAAATAGTTTGGAAAACGAGTAAATATTTTGATTATGGCATTATATCAGATCATTCATGCGATAAAGAAATTGCGGTATCGTAGTGTCAAAGCATACGCGGCATCCATTAAGAGCTAAGTCACGATGACATTTCACAGCAGGGCCAGGACTGACAGAGATGGAAGTTATCCACACTCTGTTCCTACCACTAAAGTTTAAAAGCGAATAACTCCTGTTTTTCATTTAAATATTTTTTCTCAGTTTTGTTTATAATTATTAGAACTATCTAACTAGATCATTAAGTAATGTTCTCATAGCCTATTCGACGAACTCGATGGCGCAGTGGTTTAGGCGTTGTGTCTAAGAAGGGAAGGTTCCGGGTTCTATTTCCAGTCGGGTCAATTTAGGAAACAAACGTTTGTAGGTCTGGGTGAACGGGAGATGCACCCAGTTGTTGTCGTTGTTTGACATAGCACAGAGAATGCGCTAGTTTGAGATTAGGTGATCTATGTGTATTATCTAGCGCAGAGGCAGATTAGCAGTCTTGGCCGCTCTGGGCTGTATAGTACCAGCCACCTCTTCTCAGTTCCATCATTTACTGAAACATATGAATTTACTTTCTTGCCAACTTTTATCGAAATTGGTTCAGAAGTTAGGTTGTGAAGAAGTAACAAACATCTATATTGCTAGCATTTGTCTGTTACTACATATATACTTACTATAACTTCCGCATTTACAATACTAACTTCTACACATTCTTTTTCTCTTTGACGTTTTTTACTTCGCAGTTTATTGACAGAGTTCTTTTGAAATATTATTTTATTATTGATTTGTTATGTTTGTAATTATTATTTTATTAATTTATTAATTAATGTTGTGTCTGTTATGTTTTATGCTTTTTATGTGTATTCTCGTTTTCTGTGTTAATGTTGATAATTGTTTCAATGATTTATACGATTGTATTTATTACGACTATTCAAAAGTGCTTCTTGTGAAGTCTAATTGAATAAAATATATTTTGATTGATTTAAGTATTAAGAATTTTTCGTGGAGTCGCGATTAGCCGCCCCTAATATCTGGTCGCCTTAGGCCTGGCCCTAGTCGGGCTTAAGGGAAATACGCCTCTGGTCTAGCGAATTTATTACATGTATATTTGACCTTACTTTTTACGCCGTGAGTTACAAAGCTGTTACAAGTAGACACACGATATAAGATTGTCCACCATGTTATCTAACAATTTTTTGGATAACGCGGTTGGACAATATCACAAACAGTTTATTCACATTATATGAGTTAATAGATCCCTTCCAGAAATGAAACATCGGTAAGTCGTGACTCTCATCACTCAACTCAGTAGTCGTTGATTTGTATTGAAATCAATAAAGCCACACGCGGTCGTCTCAAGTGCCGTTACATTATGATGAGCGCTTGTTTAGTGTTCATATAGAAAATGTGTTACACACAGACATAACTAACTGTATCGATTTATGTAATTGATTGAACTCGGATAGTGCTTAATTCAATATTACTAGTGATTTTAGTGCTAATATAAATTAGTTTTTTGGTATTTTCTTTACGCAATAATATCACATATTGTTGCCCCTGGTAGTAATAAGTAGCTATTTGGGTTTATATATGGCAAAGAACAATCTGAAGTAATTAGTTGTTGCCCATCGAGTTACTTATAACAAGATGGTGAACTTTTTTAAACATACATATTACATATTTTAATGTCATAATGTAGATAAAAGATGGGGTGTCAGCAACAATAACAATGCAGCATTTTTGGTACATTTATGATTGACAAGCTGGTGCCCCCGACTGCATCCGCGTGAAAATCGGGTTTAATACGCACCCCTGTTGTCTCCTTGAACGCGTAACAGGCGAGCGGCGAATTTAAAATTATATTTAAACGACGATAACTGTATTCGCTGTCACCCGATTCAATGAAATAAAGCCCAAATATTGCTCTAAGCTGAGCTTAATCTCTTGTGAAAAACGCAGAAAATCCGTTCAGTAGTTTCTGAGATTAGCGTGTCCATACAGACAGACAGAAATTAAAAAAATGTCTTTTTTGTGTTCTGTTAGTCTTTTTTCATCGCCCACACTCATTTCTTGCTAAATCTATTCCAATGTACAGACACACGGTTTCTATGTTTTATTATATGTATAGATTGATTGATAACATTAATTACATAAGTAGATTTGAAATGTTTATTTTCAATTCTATTAATTGTGATTACGGACACATATATCAATCATTTAGATTGAAAGATTATATAAAATTCTTCAGATTGATATTTTGTATCTTTTAAGTCGATAAATTTTTATTATTTTACAGTTATTCCTGATATGCATAGACGTATATACTTAACTAGTGACCCACCTCAGTGGCAGAATTGTTTCTGAAAATAAAATACAGTCCACGTTACTCGCAGATAATGTAGCTTTCTATAGGTGAAAGAATTTTTGAAATCGGCTAAGTAGTTTTTGAGTTTATTCATTACATACAAACAAACAAAGTTTACCTCTTTATAATATCAGTATAGAAGTATATATATAGGTAATATGTATTAGCTATCTATCTATAAAATGTAACTCCTGTGTTGGGGAATATTATTTATTTATTCAGACGAAATATCGAGGAAAAGTAATGTCACATTTAAAAAATAAGTAGTATCATGACAATTATTACTTTACAAGTAATACATTTTTTACTGTTCTATAAAACAGAATACAAACATTAAGGCGACGTATTGATAAACAATAATTAATTCTAAAATAGACTTCCTGTTCTATGCAAAAGTGCGCGCGCTAGCTTACGAAAAATACGAAAAAACAGTTTTTTTCGTTTATTTTTAAAACTATAATTAATTTAAAAAAATCCACCTGTCATTTTGAGGAATATGTTTAAATAAAATAAAAAATAAAATAAAACTTGTTTATTTCGGATACTATTAATCCATATAAATGTTAGTAATAACTTAACCTATGTTAGTAAAATCTAGCAACGAGGACGATCGCAGTCATCATCATCATCACAGCAAATGTATTACCTTCTCTGATCGTCCTCTGCACCATGCACTTCCATAGTGGTGATGTGTGCCTGTCCGCTATAAATAATAATAATAAATAATATACTCAGACATTTCACACAGCGCCATCTAGTCCCAAAGTAAGCAGCACAGCGCTTGTGTTATGGGTACTAGACAACTGATATACTACTTATATACTTTTCTTTTGTAAATAAATACATATTATACATAAACACCCAGACTCCGGACGGGAATCGAACCCGCAACCCCCGTTTACTTTCCAACGCGCTAAGCCGTTGCGCCACGGAGGTCGTCTATGGTCATCAGGATGCTATTGCGACCGCCTCGCAATTTGCGGATAAGAGATACAGTTTTTTTGCGTACTATGGCCGCAATTAAAGCACAATTAAAGTAAGCTACAGAAAATTTTGAAATATAAATCGGTCCCATTGCTCCGAAAAACGTAAATCTCTGTTTTGAAAGAGGTTTCTTTGATATTTTTTTTTGTGTAACAGAAGTTAACCAACCGTGTATCGCAACTGTCAAAATGAAGTCAATAAAATGAAGAATCAGGATACCAAATATCACTGTCATAAGTTTTGTAGTCACTTCCAAAAATGAGAGATCCCTGGCGTCAAAATTTCCAATGCGTCGCCTGAAGTCTTAAACTTATAATACAAAACAAACAACGATTTTACTTAACAAACTTTTGACTTAACTAAGACCAAAACCAAGTACTAATGAACAAAATTAGTTTTGGCCTTGCTAGTTAGTCGATCTTGTTTAGGTCAGAAGCTTGCTTAAAAGTAAGACTAAAAATTGGCCTTCTGAAAAAGCAAGACGAAGTGTTTTTGCTCAGCACTAAATACAATTCTCACAATGTAAAAGCGACGTGCAGGACATTTTGGCGGGAACGGAGAAGTGAGGTTGTCATTTTATTTAGATTTTCTGTTTTTTATATTTTTGAGTATACAGTTTTCCATTCTGCTAACAAGACTATTGTAATCAATCTCTGTCTAGAAGGGAATTAAAGTTAGCTGATAACGATAATGATCATGGCCAGGATAAAGAAATAATGAGATTAGTCCTTCTCTTTCATTATTTTAAAATGATGGTGAAATGAAATTGGTGAATTTCCATACTGGTTCATGCTTATTTTCCCATGCAGGATGTAAAAATCCATGGTAGATGGGCGATGGGTTAATAATCTCTTACTATCTGAATCTGCATTGCCACTTGAAAGCTTAAAATAAATATTAATTGCTAGAAGTAATGTCAAGGTGTGAATTTGTTGCGCATTGATACTCTGTCGACCCCGAAAAGGAAATGACGTGAAATAACGTATGAATGTAAAAAATGCAACGACATATTCTTCCTACGTACATGCAATTGTTGCATTAGATACTATGTAACTATGATATGATACTAAGTAAATTAGTTTTTTCTTATCGTAAAACTCCTCCAGTAAAGGCTTTACTGAAATTGAAAGGGCTTCTAGGAAGAGCGCAAGAACTTCAGCTAGACATGTTTATTTAGATCTACTCCATTCTATTCACTTACCTACACGAAACTTTAAACCACAATATACGATCACTGTTGTACTTTAAAACTCCTAAAAATATAAAAAATAGAAAATCTAAATAAAATGACAACCTCACTTCTCCTGTTCCCGCCAAAAGTCTTAGTGTTTCTCTGTTGCTACTTATAAACGTGTGACTATCGCGTGACATCAAATTGTTCCGCTCCGGTGTCTCGCCTTGAATCGACTTTGCTTAGAAATCCGTGATATATAATTATGTTTACCTATATTAATTTAATGCCTTTTATTGCTTTGTTGTCTGTGTCGCTTGACTAAATTCGAGGTGACTTGGACAGTTACAATGAATTTACGGTATTAAAATGTGCGAATAATTTTCATAAAATGTTGAGTGTTAGAAATTATAATTCATATTGCTACATTATATAAATACTAGGCACGAGTTTATATATGTAAATATTCATATTCAAATAATTCTGGAACATGTTCTCTACTACTCTCATAAAATCACAAATTCCATAAATTACATCAAAATTGTTCAAGTAGTTGTTGGGTTATATCGATTTTATACTGTTTAGTAATAAAATGTTAAATAATATTTGATTTATGTAACAAAATGTCATGCCATTTGCCATTTGGATAGACATAACATCGAGATGCAACTAAGTTATACCTAGAGACCATTTCTAGCAATGATTTGGCTAACAGATAGGAAAATGGACTGCTAGCTTATGGCCTTAGACTTTCCATGATATGACATCCAAGCTATGTACCGACTTTTATGATTGCAGAAAGCATTATCCTAATAAAAACATGAAATGATACATGCATGAACATTTTATAGGAATGCAAAGCGAAATATCGACGAATATTTCATTCCAAATATTGTAAATTAGGCAATCTGACCGCAACATGTTTTCGTGAATCTGAAAATAGGTCTTACATCACAATAATCACTTAGCACCAGTAACCAGCATGCAGAGTTGCGTGGTTTTGCTTGACGTAATTATATAAACTTTTAATATTGCCGAACTATTGCATTGTGCAGAAGTAACCAAAAGATATGAAAGTTAACATTCGTAAAAGACTTCGATGACATTTTTTATGTTACGACAATTCTCTGATGAATATTTAAGTACCTAGGCTCAGATACATAGGATATGTGGAAGTTTTGGTATAAAAATATCCACCTTTTATCTTTTCTCATATATTTCTTGGCATCTGTGCAATATTCAAGGTATATTAATATCAAAAATTGTTATGCGTTAGTCGTTGGTTAATTTGTGTAAAGCTAAAAATAGTCCGACTCTAATCATAAGGATGATGATCATTATTATGCTTATGATAACGACTATGACAATAAACTACTGGTTCAACATTTAATTATATGTTTTAAAAATGATTATGTGTTGTATTTTTAACTGTTTAATTACATTACGTTAATGTAAGTTGTATTTAAATTTAAATACACTAGAAATTGCACGTACAATGATTGAGTTATGGTTATTACTATTAGTTCCGTTTCATTACAACAAACAAATGCAAACATGAACTGTTTCATAAGGGAATCTTAACTTTGAAATAGACTTTTACACATGGCTGCATTGCTAATTATGTGTAATTAGAATGAAATATTCTGTAGAGTATTTGGGCACAGCGGACAGTACAAAATCAAGTAAAAACTCATTTATCCATCAGGTTTCAGTGTGACATTATTTATGTATCTATAAATATAATAATAGACTATACACATAGGAAAAGGTTATTTATGCATAACTCATGTATGTTTATAGTAATCCACTGATTATTACCTTTCCGTTAAACATACGGAGCGAATGGTAATTGACTGGGAAAGCAGAAACGAGAGGACGTGCAGGAGATTAAGATGTTTCTAAACCATTTAGAACGGTAGTTAGTGATCCACGTAGAATATCATACAGTAATGTAATTCCAGGCATGCTATCTTGATTTTTTTTTATTTGGCAAAAACCTTAAAACTGTCGTTTGGAGGAGAGCATTGGTTTTCATAATAGTTTAAAATTTGGCCAAATTTTGGCGAAAAATTGGACTTTCGGCTTAGTTTCCAAGTAGAGAAGAACATTCTTGATAATGTTAGCTTTAAACAAAAAAATTGCTTGCAAATTAGTTTCTGCCGTTCGATGGCTACGGTACCCAAAATAAACAGACAGATATATAACGGCATCAAACTTATAAAATGTCTTGTTTCCGTTCTTCTTTCTTCCAATAAGGAAAAAAGAAAAATCAAATTCTGTGCTCTCAAATGACTCCATGATCTATGACGACTCCGGTAGAACTTTATATTGATACTTACATATTGATACCTGTACATTGTAACTTATAACTGTATTGTAAGTTGTATTATTGTACTCACAGACTTTATAACTCTAGACAGCTTGTCTTGTACTACGAAATGAGGCAAATAAAATCAAATAAAATATAGATGTGTAGTTGCTGTTTTCTAACGAAATGGCGGCAGATCAACATTATAATAAATGTTTGTCGTATGTACAAGTGATTGAGCTTATCTGATTTGCCTCGCCGTTGCTACTGGAACATGGTGTCTGGATTTATGTATTGTATAAAGTCTATGATTGTACTTATATATTGTTACTTATAGTTACATATATATTTGTACTGATTGCAACTACGCGAGTTCAAATAGTATTTCTCTTCTTGTTAACATTAAGTAAGTTGTACTGTACTTCCTGATTGTGGATAGCATTCTTTTGAAGCAATGAGGCATGTAGTACAAGAGAAAGGTACGGTTCTTAACAACCCATCAACGCGACTAATGAATTGGAATGGAAATAAATTAATGTCGCAAACAATAGTGGGTAATTAGCCCATAGCCTGTAATATGTATCATAGAAATGTGTTTACACTTCGCAATGCTTGTAAACAGTTTCTAGTTGTTTACTTTCTCATCGTTTTATTCAATGAAGTCTATTCAATGAAGGCACTTGTTTTAATTGCAATAATAAAATAAAACATGACATAATATAATATTTATTATTATGTTTGTAATTTTACCTTATTGTTAATTTATCGTATTTATCGTTATTTGGTTAATTGCTTGTTTATTGCTGCCTCGGTAACTTATCTTTCAAACCATTATTAAATTGTAACTGTACTATTACTCATTGATGTATTTTAAACTGTTTGTTATGACGTGTACAAACAAATACAAAAGTTTTAAAACTAGGATTATTTATTTATTTATTTTGGTTTGCTAAGAGTTATTACTGTATACATACATTTAAGACAGTGAGAATATGTTTTGGACTAATTGTATAACCACATAAAAGCAAACATAACATGCAGTATATTAAAAACACTATGAAAGACAACTAGTGATCACTTTCGTAGTAGGTATGACATGTTTTATAATCAACGCAAACAAGGAATAGATACAGTGTTTATATCTACTGACTTACTGTCTTCGATCACAAGCATGCACAATCGAGCAACAGCAGAGTTGCTGTCTAGCATAGTGCCATAGGTTTTAAGGGAATGCGCGGAAGTCTCGTCGGGAAGTAGTATTTTAAATTAACTACTGTTTACGTGTTTTTATACATATGAGATGTATTACTGAGTGTCGGTGATATAATTCGATTTTTGCGATTGATCACTCAAATTTCATGAGCCGATTCTGTTCTGGCGCTTCGCCGGCCGCTGCTACGACACGCTCGCTTCGCTCGCTCGGTTCGCGCTTTGTGGTCAACATACTAACCTAACCTACCCAAAAAGAGTCTTCTTATAGAGTCGATTTTGTTCTAACGCTTCACTCTCAACTCGCAAAAAGTGTCTTTGAGGTTATTATACGTTGTGACAGGGATAATATTCCGAATTTTTTAAATCTGTCTTTGTAATGTGTTACGTTTTCCGATTCTAGATATAATAATTTTAGTTCTTCTAGAATATCGACGTGGGTGGAACGTAGGGTATGTATTATTATATTGAAAAGACGTGCTTTTACTAACTCGTGTGATTCTCGACCGACTCATCTTTTAACATTCAAAAATACCCACTGACTAAATCACAAATTATTATTATGTAGCAACACCCTCAAAAATGACAGTATTGATTTTTATCAACAATTATGACAACATATACATTCAATCACAAATATTCACAATAGGTAACATATGATGGAATCGCTTTGAATATCCCTGTCAAATTAGCAAGGTGCACAAAAAATCTTTTTTCGACCCGCACGTACGTACGTAACTTGCAGTCAGCATGTGACAGCCAAATATCGCGCGATATCTGCTGTCAAAACGGGAATTTACATGTGTAGTGTAATTTGTAATGTGGCGCTAAAGGTTGCAAAGTGTGGTCGCCAAACTACGCTACAGTATTCTAAAATACTCCTAACTCTCGACTTGAACTAAATTACCGTCCTATTGGCGTGGTGGCAGAAAATCTGCCTTCTAAGCCGAAGCCCCAGGTTCGATTCTCGGTCAGGTCAATTTAGGAAAATAAATTTTCTAAATTTACTCGGAGTCTGGGTGTTACTGAGAACTAAGGGAATTCCCCTAGTTCGTTGTGTGGTACCCATAGTACAAGGCTAGTGCTTAGTTTGGGGTCACACTATCTATATATGGTATGTATATATGGGGGAGTTATTGACACTTGGAACCAGTAACTCCTCGGAGTTCAGAAGAATTGGAAGGAATCATTAAGGATTTTTCGACTCCCCGTGTGGTATCGAGTCATTTGAATCTTTGAATACGGGGTTCCGGAGTTACACATGTCAATGTCAAACGAATAATCGTTTGTGGTCAAAAAGTCGCACAGAATAGAGATATTCTCCAAAAAATTTTAAAATGATGCCAACAGATAATTACTGACAGATTGACTGAATGCGTTTCGAGCTGTGAATTTTGTGTTATTTGTGAGTTGTGAGTTTTTTCGAGTCTGGACTATAATATGTCAAGAGAAAAAAAGCGTTCTTTTTGTATTAAAGTACGGTCGAATTTCAACCACTTGGCGACCACTAGTATGGATAAATATGAGGTACATGTGGCCTCTATTTCATTTGTGGATAATTCATGTGTGTTACTTTATTCTTCCTATACCTACTTGTCTTAGTAGAGTAAGTATGGTTTTTTTATTATAGTGACATTACCACTATATTGCCTATATTTATTGGACATAATTTATTTGTACAATTTTGGTCACTAGCTTTTAGTAGTGCTATAACTGCGGTGTTGTATACAATTCTCGATAGGAAAAATCAATATTTCCAAAATGAGTCATTGTATTGATGGTGGTTTGCCTTTTCACCCCTTGTAAAATGACGTAATAATATTTACATGCATGCAATCAAGAGGTAGATTTGTTTAGTAAATTATTACGAACTAACAGTGCTTCCCGGGTTCACCTACGTTAAACTTGGCACTTCTCCGGTACAAAAAGTACATTACTTTCTGAAAAGTCCTCTACCTGCCAATGAAAGCCTTGTCAAAATCTGTTTAGCTGTTTCGGAGATTAGCCCGGACAAACAAACATACAGACGGACAGACAAAAATAAAAAGAAAACTTATTTGTTTTGGTTATGTGCATATAAAAACATAAGTTTGAGAAAAAGCCTTTCTTCACTTCGATATAATTTATATTTGTAGAGGTATAGATATAGATTACCTACATATCATGTGGATGGCAAAAGGCATGAAGTTAGTATATCAGTAATATGTGAATACTACGTATATGTAAAATTAGGAGTATGTAAATGCTTCTACTATACTAATTTCACGTCTTTAATAATAATAATATAATATAATAATACTCCAGACAATTACACAGATTGTGTGACCCCAAACTAAGCAGTAGGCTTGTACTATGGCTACCACACAACGAACTCTGGGGGAGTTTCCAGTAACACCCAGACTCCAAGCCAATTTAGAAAAGTTCGTTCCTAAATTGACCTGACCGGGGATCGAACCCGGGACCCTAAGCTTAGAAGATGCATATGCCACAGCGCCAACGGGCCAGTCATCTTTGTCATTTAGTGTGAAGAAAACATCAAAGTCACGTACAAAATCGGTTTAATAGACTTTAACATTTACAGAAATAATTCTTTTAGGGTTACAGGTAACAAAGCGGACCGCATAATGACAGTAGCCTATCGTCTATAGCAAAATTTCTTATAGTTTCTTACGAAATAAAAGTTCTTTAAAATTTCTTATAAAAAGCTCTAATCCTTTGACCAAATTCGATGAGGAGATGGAAGAAAAGCAGCTGATATATAAGCTAGTTTTTCTTTCTTAGACTAGCAAGGAAGTACCAACAAATTGCTTATTGTACAGGTTTGTTGATTAATATGACATGATATTTTTATTTTAAGGAAATAACAGTCTAACGGACTCTAGCGTTACCTTTTTACGTAATCGTGAATTTCATACGTCACATTTTATTGTATGTTATTTTTCGCGAACTTACTCGATTATTCGAGTTTAGATTGTCATAATATCAGGTTATAGAAACACAATGATGTAAGGTATATCATTTTACCAGAAGTGTAAAGAGGTTACTTGTTACATAAATAACATACACCGGTACATGTGATGGTGTTAATTACATCTTTAATTGATTATTTACAGTAACATATCTGTACGATTTCAATCATAAAGTGTTTAACCTCAAACTAAACAACTACATTTTTATTGGTATTATGGATAGAAATGACGTCTAGTCTCAGATAGTCTGAATCTTTTAATATTACTTAATCGATTTGAACTTACTACTGTACCCAATAAATCTACAGGTTTACTCATTACAGACATAAGGAAAAAATAAGCCAGTCCGCTTGTAAATATATGACATACGTTGATACAAAATAATAATAATAATAATATTCAGACATTTCACACAGCGCCATCTAGTCACAAAGTTAGCAGCACAGCGCTTGTGTTATGGGTACTACACAACTGATATACTACTTATGTACTTTTCTTTTGTAAATAAATACATATTATACATAAACACCCAGACTCGGGACGGGAATCGAACCCATAACCCCCGTTTACTTGCAGACGTGCTTAGCTGTTGCGCCACGGAGGTCGTCAACAATAAAAATATGTCAATCTTTCGCCATTGACATTAACGAAGCATTTATAGTACAGAATTTGACTGTTCAAAATTCAAAAGATATGATTTGTTCCAGTTGAACATTATAGGACAACAATAATAATTATTTTAAATTGTAATAAATAATAATAATTTTTAAATCACAATAAATAATAATTATTATTTTTAAACGACAATGAAATACTCGATTTGTTCCATTTTAACACCATGCAACTTTTTTAGAAATAATTTGATTACGTATTATAGTGAAAAAAACAACCTCAAAGTATTACGTTATACATTTTTGAATTCGTAGCTTATAGACCATTCATATGATATATCCACGAAGTAAAACCACACTATTATCCTAAAAATAATTATTTAACTGTCTATTTAAGCCTTGAAATTAACCCTTAAAAATAAAACGTTTCGAAGTCTTTCGGACACCGCTTTACTATAAAGTATAACTGTCCCAATTTTCGTCTGTCTGACATAGCCGTTTTGTTTGAGAAATAATGAAAATAGCTGTTACAGACTGACAAATGGCACCCAGGAGACCCCATGTGTATTCTTTATTTAAACGCTTAAAATGAAAAGGACATTTAGGGATAAAATATATATTTTGAAATAATCCCATCTGGGCCTTTTCGATTCTATTATAACATGCCCTCTGTAATATAATGTTTATGTCATTTTTTGAATTGGAATATACTGTTCATCGAGTACCTGCTACTATAATAATGTTGTTTAGGGATGACCTGATTTGTTTATCACTTTTTGGTAAGTCCCACCGCAAAAAATGGCGCACCTGTTTTACCCCTAATTAATTTAAATTTTTTGCCTTGTGCGGTCATGCACAACGAAACACATTAGATTGTCAGGGAAACATTAGATGTTAGTTAGCCTTGGTCTAGCTATAATTAAAATCGTCTGGTTAAGTTTTTTGCCAGTTTTAGTAAACTGACAAATTGAATGTTTAGTTAATAGTCCATGATTTTGGTTCTGATCTATACATCTACATATATTCAAAGCGACTGCGACATTAGCGACTGTTCGTGATTTAGAAAGAAAGGCTCTTTATAATGTTTTGTTTAGGTTTCTTTTGTTCGATTTTGCTTTATGTACTATTAAGTGTCTATTACTCTCTTTATTGTAATGTACCTACGTAACTTTGTAAATTCTGCTATGTAATTTTAAACTGGCTCCTCGCGATACAGGCGAAGCCTAGTGCGGAGACCCTTGGTAACGCTATTACAAATTGTGATACCAAATAAACGATTATCTTATCTTATCTTAATCTATACCGGATAAATCTTACCTACACTTGCAGGAAAGAGTTATTCGGTTTTAAAATTCAGTAGTGGGAATGGACTGTGGTGGATTGGGGATCGTCTCTGTTACTCCTAGCGCTATACAATGACACTGCGAGTTTGTGACGTCATAGTTCTGTAACGCTATTTCTTATTTACTTATATCTTTTTTGTATCCACAAGTGAATAACAACGTCAATGAATTTCAAATAGTTTTTTCGCAATTGTATTGAAAATTTTTAATTATTTTCATACAATGTTTATAATATACTCTCTGACTACCCCGTTGGGGATACAGCGTGAAGTTATGTTATGTTATGTTTATAATATACCAATTTTAAGAACAGTCTTTTATATTTAAACGAACTTATATAACAACAATTACATTTGACGTAACGATTAAAAAATATCAAAAATTTCCAAAAGTGACAACATAATTAAAAACTGCGTGATAACTGATAAGTGACAAAATAATTGTCGATCCAATTTGAAATCTAGTTTAAGCGATCTAGTTCTTAGTATAAATTACTTCAGAAATTACTATATGATACAGTAACAGAGCTGTCTGTAGGTACAAAAATTATTGCTACAAGGTTTTGAAGCTTTGTTGCCAAATATAATATTTTTAAAATGGTTATTATATGTGATTATATGTGTATGTTTGTTTGTTCGAGTTTCATAGAAAAGCATTAATTTGAATAAAAAAAATCTAGTATTCGTTCGTTAAAATTAATAATTTACTACCGGGATCATACATAATATATGATACGCATTATAATTTCGTGTACCAATGATAAATTGGATAATTTGTCATTGGTACATAGGTATGTACCAATGACAAATTTGTAACAAAAAATAAGCATGGCCGATGATTCATATTTAGAGTTCGCTAGAAGTTTTATAAACTATAGATCATTTAGCTTTAGAACAACAATAGCTTTTCGTTTGTCTGATTGTTATCGGTAACTGCTCGCTTTAAAAGTTCAATGAACTCTTTTATAGTAAAAACGATTTATGAAGCTTCATATATAGCGTAAATTAATAGATACTAAAACGGATCTAAAACTTCTCTGAAATAAAGAAAGTCTTTTGTATGTTCATTTTTACAGATACTGATTAGATTATGTACAAATTGATACCTTGAAAATAAATGTTTTGTAGCGTGTAAGTTTCGGTTCGCGAAAGTAAATTGAACTTTTGACTGTCAGAATAAAAAATGTACTTTTTTTTCATAAAATCAAGGACCACTGCAAGCAGAAATGTTTAAAAACATTTAGTAGTAGTGTCCAATATTAGTTTTGCATTTCTACAAGACCAAAACCAATTTTGAGCATAAGCATATTTAATTAAAAATAAAATCGACGGCAGTAGAAACAGATAAAACGATAAAAGCTATTAAAATGTAAAGGCGATGTGTAATGAAAAAAATGTTGCGGCTTCCATCAGCACTGACAAAAAAACAGACGATTTTTGCCAAAGCTTTGAGCAATTGCATAGAACACAGCTTAACTGAGCGTAAACTTGTTTAGAATAATTAAACTTAAGTCTTAGTAGTTAAGTTTTTTGATAGACCGTCACTAATGAGTATTTAGTACAAGCAAAACAACTACGAATGTTACCTTGATTGTTAAATAAGCCTTGATTCGGTCCACAATCTTATCTCACGACGCTGCGTTTCAATCTGCAAGTGTTTAGTATTGTTTGTATCCACATAATAATGTACTTCAATATTTATACACTTATGTAAGTTTCACAAATATTCTCACAGCAGTGTCAAATCCTTAAATCGAGTTTTAATAGATGATGCAAGCCACCCTTAGATTTTAAAAATTCCTGTAATACAAATGTCTTATAGGATTTCTCCTGGAACTAAGTAGTGAGTAATTTAATAATTAATTATGTGAAAATCTTAACTTACTTTTACAATTCATTAAAAAAATTAAATAAAAACTGCTATTTTAAAATAAGCAATAATAAAATATTTGTCTCAATAGAATAATATCGATTTTTTATCGTTGATCGATTTCCATCGATGGTAATTGGCGTTATGTGAAGTGATCATTGTAAAAAATTTGGTGCTTAGATGTTAAAAGTTAACCAACCCTACCACAAAAAGATCACAAATCGAGAGTACAATAAAATAAGATGATGGTGGCGGTGACGCAACAATCGAAACGAAAATAATTACGATAAAATTGTATCGAGGCATACCGTGGTGAAAGTGAACGACATTCGGATGATTTAATGGATTCGGTGGTCGTTACCTGCGTTTCATTTGTGATATATTGCTTAAAGCAAACAGAAATGTATTTGTAACTAGGTGTAGGTGTAACAAATTTGAGACAAGTTTCATGTCGCGGTGCTCAGTTGGTTTTGATAGAATATATGTAATTATATTTATAGCAAAATTTTTTGAGAAAATAAGTTGAGCCGCTTTGGACCCGGCAATGTTTATCATCTAAATAATCAGATATTTTGTAGTATCCTTTTTTATACGTATTTTTTTTACAATAATTTTAAATTTACTTATTGATGGCTATTGAATAAAAGCGAATACATTGGCCCATAAAAGAGGTACCATTATAATATTAGTTACATATGAGTCGTATATGTATGTATATAGAATACACGAACGTTAATGTAAAATTTGTTTGTTTGAAGTAGTTTTTAAAAAAATATGGGTTTACGAGGAAACCATTTTTCGAAATCGCAATTTGTGGTTCGAAATTTATGTGAGTTTTCACAACTTATCGTAAAATTATTATTTTATTTATTGCTGTACGATATAAATGGTGTGCAAATTACAAGGTCTTTGGTATCATAAATAAAAATTTTGCAACTCTAATTAATCGACGCCCATACTAAATGGTGTCGCAAGTTGCAACTAAACGATGCTCCACAGGTTTCCCATACGTGAACCTTGAATTCGAAGATATTATTACAAAATTGGCAATGTAATAGTCACGCTCTGATCTAAATCAGCGGGCTCATTTGAATACAATACTAGTAATGGTTCATACTTGTCGACTTTAGTTACAGATGTCGATAACTTGCTCACTGTGAAGTAATCTACTGATATCAGTCATGTATCAAAGTATGAAACAGGTTTCGGTTTATTTGTTGTGAACCTTGTGCTGTCGCCACTTTTATCTCTGTTCTTATTTGATCATCAGTTGTAGTTTCTTTGTTATGTTCCATAATCAGAGTTTGCTATCAATAACAATTTCTTAATTGATTTATTGTGATGTTTTTATCAGAAGTCATTAATTCTCTAAGAGAAATATAAATAAAGACCTCAAGTGTTTTAAACAATATCTCATTGCAGATAGAAACTTCAGACTTGATATAATATAATCATGGATTGACAATAATTTTGCTAATATATTATGATCAATTTCTGTACATTGCAATGTCAATTCCAGCGTTCATTCCGGAGTTTAGGCACACAACATACATCTATTTTCTTATTTTTACGTAATCCAGAATTTGATACCTCAAAACAAAGCGAATTTCTGTACTATTTTTCAATGATATATATATATGTATTGATATATTTTGTCTCGAGTTAAAGACAATTCTATTATTATTATTACGAAAACAAAGAACATTCAATATCTAGATGTTATAGGTTTAGGAAACGACATAGACGACGGAACAATAAAGCGGATGCATTTCCTTAGTCAGAGCATCCAAGCACTTCGTAGAACAATTTCTCAGTAATATCATAGGAATTCACCTGTTTAGATAACTTTTGATTGTTTAATTTATGACAAATAAGAAAATATTGCCACTTGAATTAAAAGTAGAGATTTTTTTAATTTCCTAGAAAGTAGCAAGTCATAGGAAGTATCTCATTTTAGTTTAAAGAGTACATCGTAACATATATACAGAGTTATTGTGAAAGGGGGTATAAATCCGCCAGAGTTTCAACGTGTCAATATTGGCTGCTATATTGCATATATAATAATTACGGGATACGCTTATTTTGTTGTCCATACACTATATTAAAAATCTACAAACCTATCGTTATGCCCTACATTCCAAATGTTTGCTAGCGACGTAAGAACGAAATATTAGGGTCGCCTCACCTTTATTTTTTTTTAAACTTTGAGGTGTTACATTAAAACTATTGACATTTGGCGAAGTTGTCACCTTTATTTTTTTTAAACTTTGAGGTGTTACACTAAAAATATTGACTTTTGGCGAAGTTGTAGAATGCAAATTTTCCATTGTCAAGGTACTTTCACCCTTTCGAATTTACACATTCTCTCGAAATAACCTTGTATAGAGTTATGTATAGAATTATTTATTTCATAGAAAGCAAAGACGAGGCCGAATATTAAACACGCTACATATTCAATTTTTGCCTTGAAGATGTCCAAGTTGGGTGAATGAGGAAACACTGATGCCGGAAGGGTGCCCAGATCCTAACACTATACAGATTTTATAACACGAATGAAATTACTTTAGCTCACAATGAACACAACTTCTATTTCGTTATGTTAATCATAAATATACTTCAGGTTTAGGCCATATCCTATTCGACGTGAACAAATCATCGAGGTACAATAAAATCGTGCCTTAAACGGGCTTTTAGCAATAAGTATTTGTGCTTATAAATGGTAAAGCAGAACCAGACAGTGGCAGGTTTCTTATATCTTATCTTATATCTTATACAAGTTCTTATATATAATAAATTATTTCTTTATAAATAAGTCTTATCCTTTGGCTGTTTTATAAGTAAAGTATGAAAATAAGTGACTGATGTATTCCATATTTCTTCCTCACTCCCAGACGAACGTTAAAAAAACATATACTTAGTTAAACAAATGCGTTCGTAGTCGTTACTTTTAAATATTTTGTACTTCTGTATTTTGTCTTGTTTTCTACATTTTAATTCAGTCGAGATTCTAAGCCTCACTATAAACATTGATAGTATATTGCCAGTCGTGACCAGCCATCGACACACAAATTGTTTGACCATTGGAAGAGAAAGTATCAATAGTTATGGTGAGGGAACCATAAGAAACCGTAATACTTTATTGACGTGTGGCAATGAATTTAAGAATGCATGTGAGGTTTAAATAGCTATTGTTGGGTGACTAATAGTTTCTTTAATCAATAAAGAAAGTAATTTTTAGGGACACGATTTCTCTGTAACACATTTTAACTATTGTATTTAGTAGTTATAAGTACATATTTATTTCTACTATTTAAAAACCCGTTATAGCTACCTACACTCTGCCGATTTATTATACCTATGCAGCTCGCTGTAGGAATTAATCAGAGGAAAGAAATATAGAAGTTATGCAATTGTTGTTGTACATTTTAAATAATTTAAAACATCGATTTGTATCCTGCTCGTACTAGATCATAACAGGTATAATTTAGATAAAGAAAATATTAGTGACAATGATGAGTATCTATGATATTTGGAATACGAAATAATTTGCAGTGTTTGGAGTGTTTATAGGAAGGCATCGGTAATCAATAATCATTGATACCAAGATTTGTCCGCAACTATTATATGACTGTTGTGTTCAGTAAAGTACTTAAGCAAAAGGGAAACGATACAGCGTATATAAAAGATATTAAAGTCAATATCATTTGAAAATATTCGTTATTTTTCTCATATTTACTTGTTACTTCCTTGTTAGAAAAATGATTTACTGCATTGGTTAAATTTTTAAGAAATTCCGTGCCTGCTTGGAGTAAATAATTTTAGATATTCAAAACGATAATATAGTGAATCGATCTCAATATCAGTAATATTGTTTTGTGTTGGAATATCTTGTCTCAGTATTTTTTGCATATTGATATTTTTTCTATTTGCCATTTGATCAGTATGTTTCTTGTGACAGACAACGGTTTTAATTTAATAAAATCGATGTTATTATTTCAATGTCAGTAAAGGTTAACGACTCAGAAAATTGTAGACATCTGTGTTTCACTCCCATGTGTGTTATGTATCTGAGTGTTCATAGACGTGTAATTGATGGACTCGTGTGTCGTATTATTATACTGAATTTGTGTCACCGGAACATCGTTATTAAAACGGTTAATTTTGAAATGATCGCTGTTACAATTTATTTTTATTTTATTAAGGCATTGCCCATTAAATATCAACATACAAATTCATAATAATTATAGTCCACATCAGTATAATTTATCTTTTTATTATAATTCTAATTTTAAAAATGTTTTTGTATTGTACCGCGAGTTTCCCGCCCTGTCGTACATTGCGTCTCATCTTCCTAGAACTACTTACTTGGAAGTACGCAAAACCTTTAATTACCGTATACGTTTATTAACATTTTGTTATACCCTTGTGCGGCTCTTCAATGCTCTATATGTTGTTACTGATGTACTTCAAAGTTAAAAAAATACAGAAGATAAGATATTGAACGAGACGTACTTCTTCCACTTTCGTTATAATTGTCTTTTCTGTTAGTAATTTATTGATTTCCTAGTTGAAATGTATGCGGAAGATTGGCTCTGACACTTATTTCGTGGAAAGTAATAGTTTTAAATTAGAGCTATTTTAAAAAACGTAAAATTGTTGATTGGATGTGTTCAAAAATTCCGAGACGAGCCGATAACAACTTTGAAACTTTTCTTTTCTTAAATCACAATATAAAATTCAAAAATATAAGTGTTTTACGGCTATTACAGTACGTAATAATGTATATTTTTTAAAACCGCTTTTTCGTTCGTCTAAATGTAATATGGCTCACTGGACCAGAATGCTTTATCTCCATAAAAGTGCGCTTTCTAAAGAATCCGCCGGAACGAAACTTAGATTCCTAACAGCAGATGTAAAGGTGTGTCTGGGGAGACGTGTGACTAACGCTAATGCGTAATTCCGTTATAAAACTACTCGACGCGTGCTCAATGACCCATACCATTTGTTTCTTTATCGATTGAAATCGATTTGTTTTATTGCTTCTTTAGGAAGAATTGAATAATTTTTATTCTATAAAATGATTTTTATTTGTTATGGTCTTCAGTTTTTACAGCTATATTTTTTATTATTACAACGATTAGAGAGTTAAAATGTGAATGTTAAAATCGTGTAAGTAAATAACAATTTTGACACAAAATGTACGCCAATTCGTATTTTTTTATGTAGTATCTAAAAGTATTACATATGTATATCTATTTGGTTTTGTGTGTTTATTTTTAATAACCTTTGTCGGTTAGATCGATTTGTTTTATAAGAGCGTAAGACGCTACGATTGTATGTACATACCATAAACAATATGTTAAGGCGACGCATTGGAAATTTTGACGGTAGGGATCTGAATTTTTCTAAGTGACTACAAAACGTATGAAAGTGATATTTGGTAACCAGATTTTTCACTTTATTGGCTTTATTTTGACAGTTGCGATACATGATTGCTTAACTTTTGTAGCACAAAAAAAATATCAAATGAACCTCTTTTAAAACAGAGATTTACATTTTTAGGAGTAACGGGACTGATTTATGTATCTAAATTTTCTGTATATGTTTAAGCTAAACATATTCTTCAAAATATCAGTTGGATTTTTAAAATTAATTATAGTTTTTAAAATAAATTAAAATAACTACTTTTTTGTATTTTTCGTAAGCTAGTGCGCGCACTTTTGCATAGACCAGAAGGTTTATTTTGGATTAAATTATTGTTTATCAATGCGTCGCCTGAACCAATGTTGTGGTTCTCAATTGAATATATTTCGAATTGCGTTCTCTACTAGTTACCTAAATATTACCGTAACGTATCATAAACATAAACAATTATATAACACAACATCATAGAATATTCATTTCTTGTTAATTTAAGCAATTATTATCTCGTTAGTTAATCGTCGATATATACATCAGATTCAAATTATACAGACGTTACATATAGTAGGGGACAATTAGTAGCATTCCTCTCATAATACGTTCTTTACAAGTGTAAGCCTGTATTACATTCGATCGTTATAAGGCCTTATGAATCACGATTTTAAATCTGAGACAATCTATCGCGCTTCTGAACTATGAGTTTATTATTACCTTTGTAAAAACTGATAGGTCATTCGAGATTAAAGTATTTTTATTAGGTACGAAATCACAATATTTTAAAGTTTTTCTATTTTACATACTACGTATATATAATACGAACATAAAGATTGTTAGTGTATATATGTATAATTTTGTATATAAATGTCTTCATTTTCACTACACAAATATAACTATCTCTGCATGTTTTTTTAGATGCACTTGTTTTCTTATTTCTCAAATAGGCATTAAATCAATAAAAAGTTGTTTTGGAATGGATTTTTAAGGAATAGCCCGGTAGTGTGATATTAATGCATTCACTTTCTAAGACAATAGTTTTAATTCTATCCAAGTCAATTTGGGTATTAAACTTTTTAAGTTGGTGTAGAGTTTGGATATTGCTAGGTGCTTCTCCAGATCGTTAGTGGTACCAAAGTAAAAGCCTAGTACTTCAGATTCCACAGATTGGTGGAATTCTGGAAAATATCTATCTATTATTAAATACATAAAATGAAATAATTATTCAGTATCTAGTAACTGGATTAATCTGAGAAAATATTTTAAAGTAATTATTTAAAACCGGCACCATAGCGGTATGATGTCGTGTCTATGGGTAAATAGAGCACAGAGAACAATGATGTCTCGTAGTTAGGGTTTTTTAAACGTAGCCGACATTGTTTTAATAACTGTTCAACTCAAGTAGTTGATGGGAAAATCTGAGTAACGGATTTCTTGTAACTTTTTTTCTTGTTTTGTTACAGGTAAGTTACTTGATGAAGTACATTTGCTTAGATACACATGAGCCTGAGAAGACAATGAGGTATTTAGATTGCTAAAAGTTTTAACTATATATATAATGCGGTGTAAAGGTAAGTTTATAGGATGTTGTATTTGTTGCTTTATTTAATTTATTATTAGTGAACAATGTGTGATGAATGATGTGCGGTATCACTCTTGCGGACAGGATAAGCAATGAAGAGATACGTAGTATGACAGAGTTGCGCGACAGTGTTATTGTAAAAATGAAGAAAGGAATGCTTCGATGGTTCGGGCACATAGAAAGAATGAGTGATGAAAGACTGACGAAGAAAATGTACAGAGCGAAAGTGAGTGATAAAAGAAGCCAAGGAAGACCAAGGCTGACTTATGAAGATCAAATAGCCAGAGTGTTAGCAGATGGAAATGTCAAAAGCTCTCGCATACCTAGGCGAAAATGTGTGAGGAGAAAGATGAGATTTGAGGAAGCGAAAGAAGTATGTAATAACCGCGACGCTTGGCGCTCCGTCCTCTCTGACTACCCCGTTGGGGATACAGCGTGAGGATATGTATGTATTAGTGTACAAATAAATAGACGACGATTTCAAAAACATCTGATAATCAAATACTCCACGCTGGCCTGGAAGAGAAGGAACAATGTATAATCTAACAGCTGCTTATTTTCAGAGAAATAAAAACCATAGAAGGGAAATTTTCGTCTAAAAATTAAACCCATTTATAAAAACCACTGAAAATTGCGAAATAACTATCCTTTACTAATCATAACTAATGTAGAAAAATAACTTTATAAATACGAAACGAATACCTATATAATAAAATAACTGTTAAATTTAGTTATAAAGGGGAATCTATTAAAAAAACACCTAGCGTTTGTCATTTGCTCGCACGTGTGTATTATCTAAGTAACACCCATCGTGTATTTTCTTACTTTAATTATTATTGTTGGAATCTTCATAAAAACTGTCAAATATTGGTGTTTTCTGGGTCTTATTATATACATTGGCAATTACCGCAATTGCAATGGCGCCGCGGCACCAGAAGTAATAAAGAAGAAGCGTATTATGTACTTATTCGAGAGTGACTGAGGCGAGGTCTTTTTTGTGCTTCATTTTCGGCGGTTTAGTAACGTATGTGCACCTTGTATATATTGTAGACGTTATTTCACACCGATATTCTGTGAGAGGGTGGTATTTCACCGGGCGAGCCGCCTCAAATCCCGCTGCAATGGCTCTACCACGCACCTCAATTTCACCTCAGAATTCAATTTTATTTATATGTAGGTGATGGCGAATGGCGTGGATACATGAATGGAAAAGTTTGGAGGAGGCCTTTGCCGACTGGCAAACAGATCTACAGAAAACAAGCAAGACTCAAATACTAGACTATGCTAGGTTTTAAGTTTTAATCTGTAATATGTAATAGAATAAGTTGATCTGAACAAAAGGCTTATTATTATTATAGAATGGCGTTTAGTTTCATCATAACTCGATAGAAAAGCTAGTCAAAAAGAGTAAAAAGATAGAAAAGTAGTAATACAATACTAGCTGCACTAATTGCGCCAAACATATTTTTTTAAATAAGTACATAGGGTAGACTTCATTTTTTAAATTCATTAGACTCTTATCAAATTAAACACTGTATACATAGCAACCCTAGCGCTTGTATACAGTACCGAGAGCGTGCGCGGTATATCATTTCAAAGTCGGGCGGTTGTTTTCATCGTTATCTTCCCGCGCAGGTTGTAAGAGTTAACTAAAGGGCTAGATAAGGAACTGCGGTAAAGGCGTAGAAAGAAGAAGGCTTTCAACTTATCACTCACTGTTTTGTTGCTCATTGCTAGAATACCTATGTGTAAATGTATAATTGTTTTTCACTTCGATGCTGATTTAATCTCAATCGGGAAGTGGCGTAAAATTATATTATGTACTGTATATTTGGTTATTACTTTATTTAAAGCAGAATTTTCTTCTTCGTTCGTTTTTTTTGCAGGAATATGCTACGTTTTGGTGAGGTTTCGTTGAGTTAAATAAAATTGGTTGAATCTATCAACTGGTTTTTTGAACTAACGTAACAGTTAACTAGTTGACCAATAACCAACCGTTGATTTAACTAGTTCTTTGGATCAATGCTTATCTATACATCAGTACATATATGTAAATAAAATTGAAGTGTATGTCTGTAATTTCGAAATAAAGGAATTTTTTATGCCTGACTATTTACACGTAACCAAAACCCAAACACGTTTTTTTTAAACTTTTGTCTGTCTGATTGTCCGTGCTAATCTACGAAATGGCTTAAACGATTTTGACGAGAGGTAGTGATTTTGATTGAGAGATAGAGGAGTTTTCAGTGAGTAATTTAAGCTACTTTTTATACCGGAAAACACAAAATAAAACGTGGGTGAAATCGCGAGGCACAGCTAGTCTCTAATAAAAAACCGGTTCAGCTAATAGACTGGTTAGATATTTTGAACAAGAAATTAAAGATGAAAATGTTAGCTAGGCAATTATAAGAATCTGCTTGTTGTATAACTGTTTGGAAACGTACAGATTTCGTAGAACTATAACAATTATGTGGCATTTACTTACCGTGGGCGTTAGCAAACAGTTTTTTGCATTTGTTACATGTTACAAGTGGATAATGAGATAAATATCACACAATAGAGATGATTCTCAGTAGATCAGTTACCGTAATTTCTTGCAAATTTTATTAGAGATGAGCACGAGATGATATGAATGTCGTGTATTCACTGACCGCGTTAAAGTTTAAGAATTGTTAGTTTTAAATTCTTACTTGTTGCTCGACTATCGTAAAGCAAGAAGGTTATGGTGTAAGTCACATAATATACAAACTACATACATATTACTTACACCATATTTATATTTTATGTGTGTATTTATCTTATTTCACTACCTAATTAATTTATGAACACACAAACATTTTATATACGTATGTTATTTTTCACCTACCGACACTTGTTACACTTAAAGGTGGTAGAGCCATGCTGCATTGCAGCACGAATAGGGCCGGCTCGCCCGGTGAAATACCACCCTCTCACAGAATATCGACATGAATTTTTTTTTCTTTTTTATAAAGGAGGGCAAACGAGCAAGCGGGTCACCTGATGGAGAGTAACCTACCGCCGCCCATGGACACCCGCAATATCCGGAGAATCACGAGCGCGTTGCCGGCCTTTAGGGAAATAGGGAAAGGAGGGGGAGGGGGTGATGGGCCACCGGCACTCTCACTCACCGAACGAAACACAACAGCAATAGATTCTGTTATTTCACGCCGATATTCTCTCCTTTCCTCCTTTCTCTCCTTTCCCTATTGCCCTAAAGGCCGGCAACGCGCCCGTGATTTTCCGGATATTGCGGGTGTCCATGGGCGGCGGTTGGTTACTCTCCATCAGGTGACCAGCTTGCTCGTTTGCCCCCTCTTATAAAAAAAAAAATTTTTAAAACAATGTTGCACGCCCGCGCTAACAAAATAACGTCGCGAACCAACAGTGTACAACACACATTCGTTTGTTCTTTTATTTGTCTTTCTTACAAGTTTATCATAATTATTGTCGTGTAATATTGTCTGTACCATGTAAAACATAATAATAGCCAGTGTCAGTTGGCGGAAATGTCAAAAGCATTCGGATACCTAGGCGAAAATGTGTGAGGAAATTATGAGATTTTAGAAGGCTAAAGAAGTATGTAAGGACCTTGAAGCTTAGCTTTCCGCTATATATCTGACTACCCAGTTAGGGATACAGCGTAAAGATATGTATGTTGGTTATAATACAACGCGAAAGTTTAAAAATGTATGTATATCGACCTCGGTGGCGCAGTGTTTTAGACGTTACACCCAAGCGCGGAAGGTTCCGGGTTCGATTCCCGGTCGGGTCAATTTAGGAAATGAACTTTTCTAGATTGTCTCGGGTCTGGGTGTACTGGGGGACGCGCCCAATAGTCATCGTCTGGTTCTCATAGCACAGGGAATACCCTAGTTTGAGATCAGACGATTGGTGTGTATTGTCTGGTGCATTATTATTATTATTAATTCAGTTTGCAAGAAACTATCGCGAGTTGGCTCGGCTCTGACTCGACCGACCGTGTCTAGCGGTTGCTTAGCGGTTACGGTAAATTGTGAGTCAAAAACTTTATTATTGTGTTCATCTACCAAGTGTCCGTTTTTATAGAAGTCTATATCCAATAAATAATAATATCAACAGCCTTCATTGGTTTTAGCAGCATATGTAGGTGTGCTCATTTCTCTTTTAGAGCCATCCCTAACTACTTCACTAAATTTGACATACGTATTATTGAATCTGTCCCTGTTACGCTCGTGTCGCAGGTTGTTTAAAAAAAAAATCAATATGGCGTCTGTAGTACAAACGGGATCTGACTACAAAAAAATTGTAGTCAGATCCCGTTCAGAATCATGAAATTTGGCAAGAAGCAATGTCTTATAGCATAAGTAAAGGAAAAAATTCGAAAACTGTTCATTCGTAGTTATATCACGTGAAAAAAATTTTCAAAAAAAACAAAGATTTGCAGTTACAGAGTATGGGAAAATGTGTCTTAAAACTGCGAAGTTAAGTTTGTTTTTGAATTCGACATATTTTTTTATAAATACATCACACAAATACATTATGTGCTGGTATGGAAACCTCGGTGCGCGAGTTCGACTCCCACTTGGCCGGTTTTTTATTTTATTCATATCAAGCGGCCAGTATTTATTTTCAAATCTCGATAAAGAAGTTTAACTTCTTACGTGCGTACATAAATAAGTACATGCTCGCAATTTTTTTGGGGTCTTTGTGTGTGAAATCAAATCAAAGCTTTTTAAATCACGAATTTCAAAATGTGTAACATTACTTTGTACATTCGTGTTCTTTTTTGCTGGTTTTATAAAAAACGCTAAAAGACCAAATCCTTAATAGACTATTTCTCAGAAAAATCTGAAAGTATTCATGAACATGGAGAACAAAGTCTACACCAAATGACTTATCAGAATTCTTAGATATTATATCTTAGATATATTTACATGTAAAGAACGTTCTTTGAAAAACTTTTTTTTTTGGTAGTTGGCAATATCTGTTAGCAGGTACCTATAAACGCTAATTGCGCCAATACGATTTAAATTTGCTTATAACAAGCCCTATTCCATGAGGAGCTTAAACGTAATTATCTGGTATATTTATACGATTAAATGACTATTATGTATTCGTTATGCTGGTTGTCAGTTACTGGGCGCATGAAGTTGTGCATCCGGTCGGATGCTGCGCCCTACAGTTCATTGTTTGGGCGACGCCCACGGTTTAAATACATCAAAGAAACACTCCAGTTACCGTTTACTTGTTATGTAGTAGGAATTTTGTTAAGCAACACAGATGAATAACTTTATTGTAAACTAGGTGTTGCTTGCGACTTCATCCATGTGGATTGCAAAGGAAACGTCACTATAGTTGATCTCATTGAAAGGGTTTTAAGAGTTGATAAACTTATATTGTATTTAATATTTATACTAGGGTCGAGCGGATAGTTTATGCCGTTTTCAAGTCAGATCAAAACTTTTTTACGGCTGTATTGCACATCACCAATCATTGACCAAATAGCCCGATAGACATTGATCAAATAGCCATAGTGTTAGCCGACGGAAATGTCAAAAGCACTCGTATACCTAGGTGAAAATGTGTGAGGAGAATAACGAGATTTGAGGAAGCGAAAGAAGTATATAAGGACCGCGACGCTTGGCGCCCCGTCCTCTCTGCTCTACCCCGTAGAGGATACAACGTGAAGATATGTACCAATCATTGCAATAAATAAAAAAAAATTCTAGAACATCGATATCATTTTTGAAGACGTATCGAAAGATATCCTATATGATTATATTCTTTCTTTTTCATGGTTCAGGTACCTAAATATACAGAGTGCCACCCCTAATAAAATTTTAATCGTAATTTCTCTACACCATTGTATGTCGGAATTCATCTACGTTCTTTTTACCTATATAGCAAAGAGAATGTAAAATTACTATGTAATTATATAGTCCCAGCAGTTTCAAAGTAAAATGGTTGTAGTTGTGACATATAGATAGACAGACGGACTGGAATAAATCCAAAAGGTTCCGCTTTTTGCCATTATGGAACCCTAAAAATATAGGTTCAATATGCTTGCTGCTTGACGCTTGCTTTCTGTGTATGTCGTGAAAGTCGGCTAAAGTTACATATCTATGTACTTGGTGCTGGAAGCGACATCAACGTATTGATTAGAGACTACCTATATATTTTTTCTTTCTTCATGGCGTGGCGAAAGATTAGCGCATTTGCCAATGTCACGTATTAATAAGTAGAAAACCACGTTCAAACTAGGACCAAGGAACATACTTGATCCTAGCGTTCAAGGTTTTCGTTTTTTCTTCTTATCGTAAAACTCCTCAAGGATATGTATGTATGTAAAACTCCTCTAGTACTAAAGTGATAGTAGGATTTACTGAAGTTATAAAGGAGTTCTTGGAAGAGCGCGAGAACTTTAGTTAAAGTTCTAGTTAGACATGTTTATTTCATGTTGTGTCTAGTTAGACATGTTTATTTAGACCTACTACTTTCTTTTCTTTTATACAGAACTTTAAAACACAAAATACTATTACTTTTGTACTTTAAAACTTCCATAAATGTAAAAAATAAAAAATCTAAATAAAATGACAACTGAAGTACCTACATTGTATAGTTGTGTCATCATCATTGTGCAATGTAATGTGTAGTACATACAATATGTGCGTGTGAATTTAATATTGGATATAATGTGCTTGTTTAAAAGATTATTAGTGGCTCTCATTCCGCGTCACGCGCCAGTGTCTTTATTTCTCTTTATAAAATACATATATATGTTGTATATCTATAATAAACCTACAACTTAAATTTTTTCTTCTTTGTAGATTTTTTCCAGGCCCTAAATTTATATAATAGCGTGCAATATATTCCAGCGACATATTGCTCACGATTTGCCCATTAGGGTGTGGCTAACACCCAAACGATTTTAACAAGTTTATCACTGAGGTAACTAGATCACAGACCAGTGACCAGACTAATTATACTATTACAGAACTAGATTTAGTAGGTCACGTAAAAGTGTTCAATAAATTAGTACTTGTTTGGTGAAACTGGAAATATGTATGTATAATTTCATAGAGTTGTAACATTCGTAGCTAGGGTTGCCAACCGTACGATATTGGTGATGGCATTTTTTTTAAATACTCCAGACAGTTACACAATTTATGTGACCCCAAACGCAGTACTAGGCTTGTACTATGGGCATCATACAACGGTCTGGGCGAGCTTCTAATAACACTCAAACTCTAAGATAGTTTAAAAAAGTCTATTTCTTAAATCGACCTGACCGGGGATCCAACCCGAAATCCTGGCCTGGAAAGCAGACACACTGCCATCGCGCCAACTGGACAATCTTAAATGATCCTTATTATTAGATATTCTTGAAATTTTACCTATTTGTTTTGCAATTTCTACCGTTTGTAAACATTCTTGCTAGATATGCTTTTCGTTCTTCCAGGTTATCGTCGTGGGTGGGAATTTAGGATACATAGAGATATAATGAAGATACTTGTATACGTTAGCTCGTGTAATTCTCAAATTGACACATTTTTTGGCATTCAAAAATACGAACTGACCAAATCACAAATAAATTGTTATTAAGTAGATACCCTCGAAATCATACTATTGCCACAGATTAATTAGTTACTAACGTAAAGTATTTTGCCTTTGATTATAATAATTAAAGAGTATTGCCATTCGCATACCTAAGCAAAAATGTGTGAGGAGAATGACGAGATTTAAGGAAGCGAAAGAAGTACGTAAGTACCGCGACGCTTGGCGCTTCGTCCCCTCTGACTACCCCGTTAGGGATACAGCCTGAAGATATGTATGTATGTAATATTTAAAAAGACGCAATTTGGGTATTCGAACTTGACTTAACTATTCTTCCTCATCCTCATAACTGCTGGACTTCTAGAATTATGAAAACCAGTCGACTGCGTGTCAGATCACGCACAGTCAAGGGTTCCGTAGTCGAATGCACAATGTTCATTTTCGACAACAAAAATAAGTTTGTATTTTACTATTTTAAAGATAGTGAAATACAAAGTTATTTCTGCGGTCGCTGAGCGTAACCGAAAATATCCATTGTATCCTAAACAACATAATGGCAACGCATCTTATTGAAATCATTTTCGTTGAAAATGTTTTTAAAGTTCTACTAACCTTTTTTTTCAGAATTTTCCACCTGCTAGTTGAAAAGTTAGTGGGGGACACACCACTTTTTTCATGCGTTCTTCTAATAGTGAGCTCTTGTCGATCCCCACGATGACATTAGAAATCTGAATCGTATAATATCGCACGGGATACTTTGAGCAGGAGTATAATGAACATTATACTTAGTAGCTTAGACGGTTTGGGCATATAGAAAGAATAAGTGATGAAAGATTGATGGAGAAATCTACAGAGCGAAAGGCAAGGAAGATCAAGGGTGAATTATGAATGTAGTCCGTTACCTGACGGAAATGTTAAAAGCACTGGACATACCTCGGCGAAAGTGTGTGAGGACAATGACGAGATTTGAGGAAGCTAAAGAAGTATGTAAGGACTGCGATACTACAGTCTCTGATTAGGTACCTCTTTAGGGATATAACGAGACTAGTATATTTTTCTAGATAACGCGACATACAACTATGTTATCTCGACTTGTGAAAGTTGTAACAGGCACTATCACTGCTGTAGTGATATAAGGTTTTGTACTTTTATAGAAATATAGCAAATACTAGCAACCTCTTACTTGAGTGAAAGTGATTATATGTATACTTTGTACATTATGTACATTTTCTAAATGAAACGAAGACGTCTTTTACACATATTACTATTGCCGTTATCGTATTAATTACTAGTTGTATTTCGCGGTTTCACTTGCATTAAATTTAGTATATAATTTTGGTAGTATTTGATATTTACTTATAGATAGATAACTCTAAAAAATCCTCTGCCTGCTAATAAAAACCTCGGTTGAATACGAGTAAATCAGACAGACAAACATTTTAAAAACATGTATTTGTATTTTTGTAACTTCCAAGAGCTTAAGAAAAAGTCTTCATAACGAGATGATCATAACGTTATGTCTTTGACTTTAATACATACATATGCTCACCATGTATCCCTAACGGAGTAGTCAGAGACGACGGAGCGCTAAGTATCGCGATCCTTACATACTTCTTTCGCCTCCTCAATCCTCATAATTTTTTTACACAATTTCAACTAGGTTTGCGAGTACTTTTGACGTTTCCGTCTGCTAACGCTCTGGCTATTTAATCTTCGTAGTCGGCCTTGGTCTTTCTTGGCTTTTGCTATCACTCTGTCTACCAAAATAAGTGAACCTCTGACTTTGACATTGATTTTGACAAAAGCACTCGTCATTTTAATTCTATATACCATACATCTCTATTCTGTGTACCCTCGTAAACCTTACAAGCCTAGTTATATTGAAGTGAAATTAAATCACATAAGAACCGTCTTCATTGATGCGAATCACGAATACGCATTGAGAAAGTCCCGTTGTGATTGATTATTATTTATTGTACCTGTTTTTGCGATGTCACGAAATTATGCAATTTTATTGACAGTCATCGAGGACGAGCCGATCTTTAATGTAATCATGGCCTTATTCTTTTGTATCTGACTTTTACTGTATTGTTTTATTGAACAGAGAAACCACGCAGTCATTTCCTGAAATGACAAGTAAATACGCATAAATGTATAAATATTGTATATATATATATATATATATGTAAGAGGAGGCAAATAAGCAAGTGAATCACCGATGTAAAGTGGTCAACGCCGCACATGGACATCCGCAACGTCCTAGGAATCACGGGTGTGTTGCCGGCCTTTAAGGAAAGGAGGTAAAGGAGGGGAGGAGGGAGATGGGCCACCTACACCCTCACTCACCGAACGAAACACAACAGCAATAGATGCTGTTGTTTCACGCCGATATTCACTGAGAGAGTGGTATTTCATCAGGCGACCCGGCCCAATTCGTGCTGCAATGCAGCATGGCTCTACCACACAAATATATTATATATTGTTGAAGAAATATATTATAATACGCAAAAATACTTTTCAGTTGAATCGATCAATCTTTATGTTTCGACTGATGCGACGTGCGTGTAACCGAACGTGCCTCCGTCTTGAAATGAGCTTTTGATCTATATTAATATAAAAATTGAATGCGATAAAGCTTGACATTTTTATTGTAGACAATAAGTTGTTTAAAATGTAAGAAGTGAAAAAAAAATATAGTTTTTTAGAAAAATAAATAACAAATATAATTTTTGTTTATTTTTTACTTTTTTTATAAAATATATTGTATAATATATAAGAGGATATGTATATATACTAGCTACACTGTGTCACATGCGCTTTGTATTTGGTATTTTCCGAGACAAAAAGTGGCCAAGATTATTTTTTAAAGCCCTTTACCTGCCACTGAAATTCCCGTCTAAATTCATTAATAAGCGCGGACAAACAAACAGACAAAAATTTTAATAGTTGTTTTTGGGTTTTGGTAGCGCACAAATAATTACGAGTAACAAAAAATTGTAATGTCGAAATCACAGACAGACTTCAATTTATTTATGGGTATATATTATTTTATTGTATTTATTTATTTATGGGTATACAATTACATGTATTTATGGGTATGGGTATGTGTAGATAAAAAATCAATTGGTCTAGGAGAAAAAGAAAAGAATAACATATAGAATTTCTAGACCTATTAGTTTGTTTCATTATATGGGGGAATTAGTATTAGCGGAACAAGTCGTTACTAAGATTCGTTTTCAGGGAATTACCGAAAATTGTAACCATTGTTTATAGGAGAATAATATTAATAATTATTTGTGCAAAGCTTTTTTGGGCGACGGCGTTATTCTTATTACACAAAGTAATCGTTACTCTTAGTACATAAAGTAATTTTGTCTAATCATATTATAATGAGTAAATATTGCTCTAAATAGTCGTAAATTTATTTTTCATTGAAATAAATGGTAACACTGCTATACTTTGCGCTTCATTGTGCATCTGTCTGCTTCGTTAGACACGCACTTACGGAACAGCGGTCACTGCTAAAAACAGTAAAAATATTTTATATTCCAAAACAAAGATTGAAACAAAGGTAAATGACATTCTATGGAATGCGACATTATACTTGAACTGTTACGCAACGTAATAAGTAATATAAAAAACCGACCAAATCGTGCTTACACAATTAGTGTGTTCCGCAAAACAAAGTTGTCGTAAAACTTTTCAGGGTTCCGTAACCAAATAGCAAAAAACGGAACTCATTGTAATGTCGTTCTATCCATCTGTCTGTCTGTATGTAACAGCTATGTTACTTATAGACTATTGGTGCAATATATTATGTGAAATTTGGAAGATAGGTGTATTCTATAAACCGCCGTACAAAGGTAAAAAAATTCCAGTGCGTACGAGAGGACCCGTGCAGCATTGTGTTGATAATATAATTCAAAAATAACGCTCTTATATAATGAGTAATTGTAACCTAACCTAAGTTGAATACAAAATCGAAAGTCAAGTTGAATGTTCACACCTAGCTTCCCTACAATTCAACCAATTTAAGTGGGCAAAAACTCAAATGAAAGAGCCGAGTGTTTTTGGACCAAAACGAACCGTGTATCTCAATTAAAACCGGAGATATAGAGAAAGAAAGCTATGAAAACATAAGAAATGTACAGAAGGAAATCGCGTTTGAGTATAACGTGAGAAGGGTGAAAGTTAGTTGATTTACAATGTTTGATGACAAATCTATGCATCAATACCTTTTATTTAAAGAAAAACTAAGCAAATCGGTTGAATAGAACGGCCGGACGGACTCGTAATAGATTTCTATATATATAGTAGAACACTTTTAAGGAAATTTGTATTTGTTGTGTAGTTTTTGAGATATGGCGTATTTTCGGTTACACGTTCAGCGACCGCAGAAGTAATTCTGTTTTTCGCAGTGTCAATGAAAAACGTTTTGAAATACAAACTTATTTTTGCTGCCGATTAAATAAATGTTGTGCATCTCGACTGAGGAACCTTTCACTGTGCGTGGTTCGACGCACTTGGCTGGTTTTTTTAATGTGAAATAATGAAATTCAATCCTGATTGATGTTCTCAATATGCACCGCACTCTAAGTATTAATGAACTTTTGGAATGAAGTTCTTTAACTTAACTCTTTAAGGTTTGAGTTGGTAGAAATCGTCACGTAAAGCGTTTAGTGGGGCGCGACCTGCGCATCGCGAGGTGCTAAGTTCGTTAGCTCTACACACATATTCATAGTAATATTTCTGTCTGTTTCTATTATATACGAGTATAGGTGTGCGTACGAGTATCGAAATTTTATTTTTTTGTTTTTGTTTTAAGTCATACGTGACTTTTATTACTCTCATTACTGCAATTAAGTTTTGAGAAATGGAAAATGCAGCTGCAGCAGCAGCGGGGTTCCCCCGACCGCACTCGTTTTTTTTCTTTTTTTTTACACATTTTTCTTGAACGATATTCTTGGGCATAAGCTTGTGAGACATCGATTATTAAATATTTTTAACAGATACAAACAGTAATAAAAAGTATAAATAATCTTATATCTATTTTCGTGTGATGCGACGACTTCGAAAAAATTTGTTCTCAAATTTATATAACACAACCATAACATATCTCCAGACAGAGAGGAGGGAACGTCGAGCATCGCAGTTCTTACATTTATTCCTCAACTTTATATATGTAAATCCGCAAAATTAACTTCCAAAGTCAAAACTTACCTTTTGAAGTTTAAGACAAAACATACCTACATACATATCTTCACGCCGAATCCTCAACGGGGTAGCCGGAGAGGACTGAGCGCCAAGCGTCGCGGTCCTTACATACTTCTTTCGCTTCTTCAAATTTCATCATTCTCCTCACACATTTTCGCCTAGTTTAAGACAATGTTACTACTTATACTTTACTTTAGCTAATAATCTATCTATCTATCTATACATATATAAAAGGCGATGTATGTATGTATGTATGTATGTATGTTCCTTATGGACTCCGAAACGGCTGGACCGATTTCGATGAAATTTTCAGGGAATCTTCAGATTGGCCTAGCGGGTGTTTCTGTAAAGTTTGGTAGCGATCGGATCAGTAGAATTTCTTTTTGTTCTTTTTTAAAAACTGTTTAATTTATTTTAACTTCAACTAACGCCCAGTGAAACGGGCCGGGTTTGCTAGTTAATTAATATGAGAAAAACAATTGTGGCACACAAACAGACACTAAGGTCTCCATAAGTATTTCGTTTTTCCATTTTAAAACGGAATCTTATAAACGAGACAAAGCTTCAAAACATTTAAATGATATAATTATTTTTATGACGACATACTTGTCCGTTATTAACGTGATGGATTTTAATGTAAATATTTTAACTTTTCTTCTGTTTGTTTCAGGTGAGGAATCTTTTAATAAAAATGTGTTGCAGCAACGAGCAAATAACTTAAGGTAATTGGCATACAAGCTTTTGTGCGCAGTTTCGTTTGCGTGAGTTACGGAAAAAATGGTTAATATCCTCTTCAAATGAAAACCATTTTTAGGATTCTGTGAATAATAAAAAGGAGTACTTTAAAAGTCAATTATGCGTCCGTACGTCTCTCTGTCTGTCACAGTTTACTTTCTGGGAAACTACATAAGGAATGAACTCGAATTTTGGCATTTTAAATGAAGTAAGGTAAAGGCTTTGACTAACTCGACTTGCTCATTCCCCGCTCTTATCTCTTAACTTACTAGCTCTAAAACCTTTAAAATTTTAGAGAATATAATATAGCCTGGATTAAAGTTCACAAGAAAAGTATGACAAAATTAAGTCTTATAGACATGTGAAAATTAATTTTACTTTATTACTTTACTTGAGGTTCGTCCCGACTTCGTCTGGGTTGAATACATAATATACAAGGTTATTTTGAAAGGATGTGTAAATGCGAAATGATATTAATGTACTTATGACAACGGAAAACTTGCATTTTACAACTTCGGCATACGTCAATTTTTTTTTAAACTTTGAGTTAAGTTTAAAAAAAAATAAAGATGAGGCAACCCTAATATCAGCGTTTTTACGTCGCTAGCAAACATTTGGAATGTAGGGCATAATGGTAGGGTTGTACATTTTTTTTATGACATTTTTTTGTATGGAGAAGAAAATAAACGTATCCCATAATTATTATATGTGCAATATAGCGGTCAACATTGACACGTTGAAAGCCTGGCGGATTTATACCCTCATTCACAATAACCTTGTATAGCCTATGTCCATCTGAAATAATGTACTTTTAAATTGGCGAAAGAATTATTCAAATAGGTGTTCCTAATTATGCATTAGGCAGTGGTTCCTAATTAAGTACTAGATGATGCCCGCGACTTCGTCCACGTTTTTTATTTTTAAAATAGCCTATGTCCTTCCACAGTATTCAAGCTATCTCCATAGGTGTTCCTAATTATGCATTAGGCAGTTGTTCCTAATTAAGTACTAGATGATGCCCGCGACTTCGTCCACGTTTTTTATTTTTAAAATAGCCTATGTCCTTCCACAGGATTCAAGCTATCTCCATAGGTGTTCCTAATTATGCATTAGGCAGTGGTTCCTAATTAAGTACTAGATGATGCCCGCGACTTCGTCCGCGTTTTTTATTTTTAAAATAGTGTATGTCCTTCCACAGGATTCAAGCTATCTCCATACCAAACTTCCACAATCGGGTGAACGATATGGCAGCCCGTAAAATACTAACAAACAAACGTTGGTTTTTATATATGGTATATCAACGCATAGGGGATAAACTAACATTAATTTTTATAAACTTTTAGATAGAAGATATAAAAACAAGCGTTAAAATGTAATCTTGTTGCATCTTAATACCCTGTACACACCGAATGGGGAAATGGTGCGAAGTAACGAATTTTTTCCTTAATCATGTAATTTAATCGAATGAAAGAATTTCTTCACGCATATTAATATTTATTATCCAAAGCAAATAACAGTTATTTTCTTACATAACATTACAAATGTCATTCTCATGTTAATCTTAAGCTGCTGTTCGATACGGCTATGTGGGCGACTGCCTTAAATACATTTGACTGAATGCGCAGGTCACGATCTTCGAATCACAGCGGCAGTTGTGAAATAGTTCGGCTCTCGGTTTCCCATGGCTATTATTGTTGACGGCGCTTCTAGTAATTACTTGTACTTCAAACAATGCATTGCCTTTTCAGAAAAGGGCAAGTATTTACCTACCTATTTACGTGCATGTGTTACCTATTTAAGTATCTACTACTTGCTCTTTTCTATTAACACAAATCTTCTAGTTCTAATAAATCTGCCAGATTCTATCCAAATATTCCAGAATGGTCATCCACAATGAGGTGTTGGTTGCCAACTTTATGGTAAGGTAGCGAGACTTGGATATGCCGGAAATCGTGTGAAGGAAGAGCGATCTCTCAGAAATATGAGCGGTACTTCCTTTCCGGTTACAATAAGCAACGTAGAAATATGAAGTATGAAAATGTTGGACGACAGTGTTATTGAAAAAATTAAGAAAGGTAGAGATTGACGAAGAAAATCTACAAAGCGAAAGTCAATGGTAGCGGAAGCCAAGGGAGACCACGGCTGATTTATGAAGATCAAATATAGTCACTGCCGGCAATATCAAAAGCACTCACATACCTCGGCGAAAGTGTGTGAGAAGAATGACGAGATTTGAGTAGTCGAAAGAAGTATAACCTCTGACGGAGTTATACTTCATTGACATGGTTATTCACCGTGATGATAAATAATATTTATGTCTATTGCTTTTACTGCTTTTTGCTGCCGATGAAATGACCATCGTGCATGCGTAGATAATTAAAAAAATTGGTTTTGTTATTAGATTTATTTAAAAGTGGTAGATCCATGTTGCATTGCAGCACGAATAGGGCCGGCTCGACCAGTGAAATACCACCCTCTCACAGAATATCGGAGTGAAATAACAACATCTATTGCTGTTGTGTTTCGTTCGGTGAGTGAGAGTGCCGGTGGCCCATCACCTCTCCCCCTCCTTTCCCTGTTTCCCTAAAGGCCGGCAACGCGTCCGTGATTTTCCAGATGTTGCGGGTGTCCATGGGCGGCGGTTGGTTACTCTTCATCAGGTGACCCGCTCGCTCGTTTGCCCCCTATTTTATAAAAAAAAAGATCTAAATTTTAACCCTATAACCTTTCATTCCAACTACGAAACTTTCCATCGTTGCGTGTTCCGACACGCGATTCGCTGGTTTTTTATTAAACCTGATTATAAGCTATGTTTCAACGTTAGATTTTCGACCAGGTCGAAAATACTTGTACTGATATTGTATAGACTCAAGTGTTACTTTGCTGAAATCCATTTCATGTGATAAATTTCTGAAATCTTTAGCTATTTTCCGCTTAAATTTCAAAAACCACCAATCGACACGTGTTTCGCCTCTCAACGAAGCATCCTCAGGATATACCAGAGATCAGATTCGGTCAGCTAACCAGCACACCACATTCGGTGTTGGTCACCTACAACAGGGAACCATTACCTTAATGTATCTGTAACATGGTATAGTCTGCCGATCATTAGTCTAAATATTCCACACCCGATATATGCGTACGTTATTATACTTACCTACATGCCATTATGTGAAGGCCACTGTACGTGAAATACATAACTTAATGTCCTTGACTCTAATTATACTTATGCGTTGTGCGGGTCGGAATTTCATTTATTACTTTGATCCAGGTTTGTACCATAACTAATTAAAATATTATGTAACACTATGATATTATAACCACAGATTAATTAGTTTACTAGCGTAAATTATAACTATGATATACTTCTTTAACCCTAATGATAGTTTATGTAACGTAGGAGGGGCCCGCTAAGAAAGGATTTTTCGAAAATTTACATTTTAAGGGCGAAAAGGTGAGTCGAACTTTGTATGAAACTTTTGTATGGAACAGAAAAAGCTGTAAAATTACATACATATCATATATATCTGTACGCTATATCCCCAGGTGTAGTCAGAGAGGACGGATTTCTATTGCTTATTAAAAATAATGACACAGGTGTTTTCTAAAATTCCACTCGCAAAAGGACTGAAATTTTGAAGGCTTTGTACCCCAATTCCATTTTGTCTTAGTCATTGAAAAAATCTGTGAAGTAACTGCGAGAGAGCCAAGGAACATAAAAATACCGTTAGTGCTCTCAGCGAATCTCATGAAACCATTTTCTTCTTATTCTTAGAAGTGTTTTGACCAACTGATAATGTCGAAGCTTGATTGATATCGTTACATCTAGAAAGGTGTTTGGACAGTTTTCTATGCTGGCGAAATGTGTTCCCAAAATAATTTATTTTATAGTAATTTAATTTGTATTTTTTGTATTCAAAAAACAGACAAGTATAATTTATAAAGGTCCGCGTCTTACAATAATAATGCAATCAAGCGCGTGATAGCGTCATATATCAAGTAAGTGCGTAACATAGGCTAGATCTAAATTGTATTTTAAACAATTATATATACATTTTTCGGGCCCATTACGATAGGTATCAAGAATTCGAAAGGCTATTTCAAAAATATGGGGCAAAAATAAGATATGCAGCAATATTTAAAACATTAAAAAAAATGTGAAAGAAATTGTACCCAACTAGGGTACATTTTATACGTATTTAATACATAATACAATTACGTGATGATTATACCGATTTAAGACACCCGTCTCGCGACTGCGGCGCGGCTATCGCTGTCTGCAGTTTTTTACCCAACCGTTGGATCTTCCACAAGGCCCTACTACCCGTATTTTATTGCGACATTATAGAGGTTACCTATACGCGGAATGTTATGCATGTTCATTATACTTCTAAGAACACCGCTTCAACAATATGTGCGTTTATGTTAAGCGATAGAATTACAACCGGATTCGTTCTTGACCTGCATCTACGTAGATTGACGCACTCGTATAGCGACACCAGTAAAACTAGTCTCTATTGTCTGCCATTACAAAACGGATGTAGTTTTAATAAAATGAATTTCGTTAGTAGTAATAGAAATTAATAGTTTCTATAGTTGCAACGAATACGGTATACCGTTACGTTGTTTTGTATTCGGTTGAATACGGAATACTGAAATTTTAATCGTCGAATAACTACAATTTCGAAAACGAACATATTCTGGAATAAAATGAAAGGTTTTATAATAATTTAAAGCAAATGTACCTCATATACTTAGATTTTAAAGGCAATAACTCACCTTGAATTCAGTTTTCAGATGCGATAAACAGACAAGAGTTCTATAAATGTTTGCTGGCCTCGTAGTACTCTATAACGCCTGGTTCAACAATTTTTCCAAGAATGTATTTAATGTATAGATACAGCTTTGTTACAGTTTTAAAATAGTCTAAACTCATTTATGTACACAGTACATACATAAATATACACATGTATAGTGTATAGTATATTATTTGTGACTAATCGTTCATTGTTCTCAAGTTGTCTCTATATTGTCTTACATTATTCAATTCGCAGTAGAAAAACGACTCGCAGATTAAAAAAAAATTAAATCGACTTCAAAATAATAATATCGAAAAGCGCTAATAACTATCCTTTACTAATAAAAAATTGAAGTTACAAAAAGACAACTACCTATTTAATTTTTCATAGGTATTGAAGTCGATGCCAAGCCACCAAACCTACCACCAAACAAAGACCTTCTGTTGTTGCTTATTGGTTCGGTATCCACTTCAATACCTGTCAAAACTGATTATATACATAACTATTTATGTCGTATTTATGAAGTTAATTTATACTTGAGTTTTGATTAGTAAAACATAATAATTTTGCAAAAAGATTCAACCCGAATGGTGAAGAATGGGTAAACACCTTAAACATAGAAAATAAAAGATCGAACCTATTTCTTTTTTGAAGTTAGTGAAAAGAAAATGCATACAGCGACAATGTGTTAAACATAGCCTTGAAATATTGACTATTAGCAAAAAAGTGGTTTATTATTAGACAATAGCCTACCTACTGAACGAGATATTAATCGAACCGTCTTCATATGGTGTTAGCTTATTTGGAAACTTGTCTAATGTTTTGCGTGAATATCGTTCAGACTTTTTGTGTACAAGTAAGTACAGGTGACATCGAAAATATTATTAAATGAAACTCTAACTCTGACTGACAGACTGAAATTCTAAAATTTCAGAAAAATTTTATGCTTTTTGTATATTATAAGTTTAATTGCTTGTAACAGAAACGCTTAGGAACTGAATAAATGGTAAATGGTTCCGTTTCTGGCTAAAAACTTCTCGATCGCATCTTTCTCAAATAAAATAGAAAAAATGATGGTCTGTACAAGTGTACAGTGAAATGATGTCATAACACATCAGGAAAACAAAAAGCTTTTAATGTTACATGCAAAATTTTTCTTGCTTTATTTGCTCGGTATTGCTAGTTAGTAAACACTAATTCTACAGCATATTGTGGAATTTATCAGTTTTAATTTGTGAAACTATTTCCAATACATTCTATATATACAATTGAGCTATGAACAGTAACAGAGGCAGTTTTGTACATCCTTGCTATGTAAATAATATTATAAAATCGAAATGTTTGTAATAATTTATTTATTTCTTTAATTTAATTTATTAAATTCAACGTTTAATTAATAAGTGTATACGTATCCCACACATTCGTAATCGATTTTTGAATTACTTAATTCCTTTCGGCTTAATTACGGTTTTGTTACTGTAGGTAATATGAATATATTGTTATAAATAAATGTTATTTGTAACTTTATTCCTTAGTTACTGTATGTAAATTCGTTGTGTGGGCGACTGTGCTTGTTTTATATTTCAGTCAAGTTCTCTATTAGGTTACACGCGGTCGTGTCTGGTATGAATCACTTTTATTTGCTTACATTATTAACTTAAAGCTAATCTGGAGTGTTGGTGCTATAACCTTAACTTAGATATAACATACATATCATAATAATATATCATTAACATTAACGATCTCCGTGGCGCAACGGCTAAGCGCGTCGGTAAGTAAGCGGGGGTTGCGGGTTCGATTCCCGCCCCGTGTCTGGGTGTTTTTATATAATATGTATTTATTTCAAAAAAAAAGTATATAAGTAGTATATCAGTTGTCTAGTACCCATAACACAAGCGCTGTGCTGTTTACTTTGGGACTAGGTAGCGCTGTGTGAAATGTCTGAGTATATTATTATTAACTTTGTTATTATTTTTCATAAAGATTGAAATAAAATGAAACATGTATTTATTCGTGCTTTCACACAATATTACAACAGTTATTCTAGTTTCCACACTAGGATATCCTGTGTTGTAGATAACTAGGTTCCTCTCGAGTTCGCATTAGTCATTAAAAGATGTTAAAGAGCTACGTAGCAACAAAAGTCGTTTTATGTTGTGAGTGTAGACATGTATGTACATTGTTTTAAGTGCCAAATATCCACACTACATTCTTATAGTGTGGTTATTTAGTGGCAATTTAGTGCAGCGGTTCTCAAACTTTTTTCGCAAAGGAACCCTTTCAGAACGCCTACATATTTTACGGAGCCTTAAAATAAAAAATCCTGGTTTTATGTTTATTCTTAGTCTAATAAAAGTCGTACAAAAATAGATTTTTTTTATAAATCATAAACTACTGTATTGATGCCATTGTAAATTAATGAAATTCTTTCCTTTTTATGGGAGATATGGAGTAGTTTTTTATTTTTCACCTCGTTTTCGGTTATTGTATGATACAGAGAGCATAAAGCTTTATAGTTAACGGGAAAAATGTAATGAAAAGAGATCTTATAGATTTTGTGAAATTACGTTTAGAAATCGATTTGATGGGATATTCTTATAACGATGTTGATGTTCTTTTGATATTATTTTGATGATATTACCATATATTTTATTTTATACTAGCTTTTGCCCGCGACTTCGTTCGGGCGAAGTTCAAAAATACACAATGTCTTTATAAATTATAGCCTATGTGTTATTCTGATGTATGAGTTATATTATTGTAAAGTTTCATGAAAATCCATTGAGTAGTTTTTGCGTGAAAGAGTAACAAACATCCATACATCCATCCTCACAAACTTTCACGTTTATAATTTCGTAGGATTATGTTATTTTGGCGGAGCGCTCGCAGAGGTCTTAGAGTGCCCCGGGGCTCCGCGGAGCACATTTTGAGTATCGCTGATTTAGTGTATGTATGTGTTTGTGTGTGAGTGTATGTTAAAAAAAGAGAAAAAGAAAAGCCGGATGCGTGTAACATAATCAGACATCACATCTATCCATCTCCTTGCGGTTAAAAATAAATCTCCTGACGTTTTTAGCAGATTAAACTTTAACATAACAAAATGTGTATAGGGTTGCCTATTCATAGTAATCAAAAGATACGTAGGTCCGTGGTGGGTTATTCGGGTTGTTACTAACATTTTACTCGGTAATCCTGTCGCCAAACAGTGTTTGCACTGTTGGGTACCACTGTGGAGGGTAAGTCAGCCAATGTTTCTGGCACAAGAGGCACACCATCTTAGTCTTTAGGGTTGCCGATACATTTGCAATCCAAAGTGCTAGGTCTCGTTCATTTACCATCAGATGGATTATCTCGTCGTTAGCTTTCCTCGTGGTATATAAAAAATAAAGACTTAAATATTAAACTCTCTTTAAGTCAGTTTAGCGGCCATAAAAGCACTTTGAAAACTCTGATAGTCGACTAATATTGTAGAGAAGAGTAAGTGCAGTTGCGGTACATTGGATGTACAATGTACATCCAAGAACAAATCGGTCGTGTATCTTTTAACGTGTTTGAATAAATGTATGACATCGATCGCGCGAGACGGGGCTCATAACAGAGTACTTTAATTTGTATCGTATGTAGTCATATTCGTATAGGTTTGTGGACATAGGGCTGTCGTTGCTGTAATAATCTTTTCTTTCTCTTAGATTTACAAAGAATTATTTTTATAAGTGTAATAATGATTTCGAAAAATAAAAATAAAAAAAATGTCTTTAATTATTCTCAATTAATATTTTTAATGTAAAAAAAATACTAACATTATGAGTAATTTATTCATTTAAATATTATACGGTTTTCTTATTGATTAATATTTATTGTACAATAGTTCATATCAATCAAATATTTCAATCAATTAGGCAATGCTATTAACGATAATGTGTTGCGTACGTTTTAAATGGCACTCGTGTACATCTCATATTGTATTTTATGTGTTAACCTTAAGTTAATTGGTCATAAATAATATTGTGCTACTTGGTTTAAATAAGAGAGCATTAAGATAAATATATTTAGAAATTGCTTAATTTCTAATCGTTAACCTTCCTACACTCTTTTGTTAGTTTTATAGACCGACACATTGTAAATAACTTTCATTATGAATTTGCTGACCCTTGGAATCGTATAAAAGCTCAGTGAAATGTTGCACTGTACAAACTTAGATCTTATCTGTGATATTGGATGTCGACGTGGGTAGAAAAGTAGGAGAAAACAATTACCGACTGAGTATATTTGATTGATCTTAAAATGGGTATTTTTTTTGCATCGAATTAATATAATAAAAAAAAATTATAAAAAAATTAAACCGACTTCAACAAAGAACACTGAAAAGTATGAAATAACTATCCTTTACTAATCAAAACTTAAGTACAAAAATAACTTTATAAATACGATACAAATACTCATATAATTAAATTTGACAGTTATTGAAGTCGGTGCCAAATGAATGTTTGACAACAGAAAGTCTATTAGTTTAGTAGGCTTGGCACAGACTTCAGTAACTGTCAAATTTAATTATATGGGTATTTGTATCGTATTTATAAAGTTATTTTTGTACTTAAGTTTTGATTAGTAAAGGATAGTTATTTCATACTTTTCAGTGTTCTTTTTTGAAGTCGGTTTAATTTTTTATAAACATTTTTTTATTTCTCGCTTTTGAGTGACTTTGAGTGACCTCAATAAATATCTAGAGTAGGTCTACAATTAGTTCATTTTCTAATTCTGAGGCGCAATATGCAACTTCCATTATATCAAACAGCACAAACCGTGGGTTTTCACTATAAAAGATGCAAACAGATCGAACATGGGATATTATTGCCCATTATGGCCATTATCAATATCGTCAATATCATATCATATCAATATCAATCAGTTATAAAAGAACAGTGTAAAGGTTGCATGATAATTACACCCTAGCAGTATTCTTACAATCCAAAAACGACAGCCTGGTGGCTGTCGTCTTCTGATTCCGCCGTATTCTCTGTCCGCCACAAGACTGACTCTACTGACTGAATTTATTATATCACAGGCAATTTATATCTTCTCCCTACTACCATTATACCATGTGGGGACAACGATAGTTAACAAATGACATAGAAGAGAATCATCAATATAAATGAATAAAGGTTATAACCAGGTCACGTTATTTGATGTATCTTCGAAACCAAGCTTCAATATCAGTAAAATTTCAATGGGACGAATCTGGAAGTGTATCCTTTCAAACAAAAAAATTATTCTCCAAATCGGTTCATAAATGACGGAGTTATGAGGTAACAAACATAAAAAAAACATACAACCGAATTGAGAACCTCCTCTTTTTTTGGAAGTCGGTTGAAAATAAATAAACTGACTCGTCGCGTTGGCTTCGTCGGCGCGTTGTCTTACAAGCCTTCGAATTTCAATTCTCTAATGAACTTTTCTTAATTGGCCTGAGTCCGGGTGTTACTGAGTACTCCTTTCATTGTGTGATCTAGAGCTTTGTTTGGGATTATACTATTATTATAGTTGTTATGCGTATTTATTTGTTTATTAATGTAATTAAAATTATGAACACAAATATGATAATATTTTTGAATTTAGTTGTGAAAAAAAGAAAATAATGTTAACTTTTGTATCCTAATATTCGAGATAAATTAGAAAGAGACAACGCTATCTGGCTATGACATCCTACTTGTAGTGTCATTACTCAGCGCTAGGTTTGACAGAGACAGAGCTTATCCCCACCATTTCAATTTAAAAGTCAATAACTTACAAATATATGATTCTGATCTTTCAATTTGTTAATAATATATTTTAAGGTACAGTCAGCCTAATAATTAAGACGTTTCTCCTCTAGTTCATAAATATCGCAACTGAACTATCTAGGAAAATTAACGGACAAATATATTAAATGTTGACACTAAATTTAAAGAACACTAGATAATTATGTTATTGCATAATACTGTTAATGCTATTATCTGCCAAATCACGAATACTGACCATAGCTGACATTTTGTTCCAAATGGTGCATTTCACACCATATGCTTCTGAAATTCTAAACCTATTTGCCACTTATTATCTCGTCGAAGTTTGAATATTTATATCGCTATTTTTGTTTATTAATAAAAAGAAATCAAAATGAAATATATTTAAATTATAATAATAATAATAACTTTAATAATCAGAACTCAAATACAAAAACAACATTACTAATACGATACAATTACTTACAACACAATTTTTGTAGTATCCTACGTACAGACTGATAATTTGATAATATGTATTTCTTTGCTGGGATCCCTGATTCCTAAACTAGGATAAAAACCTGTTTATACATAGTAGGCACGAATAGATAATAGATATACATTTAAAGGCAAATTAGTTGTGAATCTCGGCATCAAAAAAGACAAAGCTGCAGTACCATAAATAAGCCTGTATGGAAAGAATTATGCGCTTATCTATCTTTACGATAACATACTTCCAAATCTGGTAACAGGATATCATTAAGATGTTGGTTAAGCTAAGCTCATGTTGAGACAACGTCTCATATAATATAGAACAGATAGGATCTACTAGGTAGGTGTTTCGAAAATAAACTTGTTTCAAGAATAAAATTCCCACGCATTTCGGACTTTTTTGGACATTATTTTTTCTTTGTGATTCTGGATTATGAATATGACCCCGTCTTATTTTCTCGACGAAATCGTAAGAAGTAACTAAGGGATTTTGAGCAATATTGATCACGTAAATTTAGGTTTTTTTTTAGAGATAATGGGCTTAAAATCTGCACTAAATTTTACTGTAAAATAAGTATAAGTGGAGATACGCAAGATATCATTTTCAGACAGTTACATACTTTGGCTCCAAATTGGGCATTAGGCTTGGGATGTGGGTATCACACAATGAACTTAACAAGTACCCAGTGACACAGTTCACATTGAATCTAACAGAGCTAGGAAAGACGTTGCCTAATTTAGCTAGGAACTGAACCCGAAATCTGTGGCGATGAATATAAGTGCGCTAATGGACCCCTCCAATGTCTCTCATTATTTGCCTTGAGCGAATAAGTTTACTAATTTTATTTCGTAATCGATTATTTTTAACCATTGTCGTAGTTTTAATTTTTTTCATAATCACCAACTTGGAGGTGTCACAAACCTATATCTATATTTATTTTATTTATTAAGTTAAGTTTTAATAACCATAAATGTTCAGGGTTGCGTGTTATAAAATATTTATAATCAATTTCTATTAGTCATAAATTATAAGTAAGGAAAATGTGTAGTATTTTTTGTTACTATTGGGCCTGGGAGGACCTCGCCTTACTATTTAAAGGTTAATTCTTGTACTCAATATTCTTGTAATTATGGGTGGTCTCGTGGTGGTAGACTCGCCGTATCAAAGTACTTTGTTACTGATTTTAATTAAATCAATTGAATTGACTTTTACTGTGAGACCAAGATAATTGCCGTTTTATAGTCAATGGCGATTAATGAATTTACTGTAGTTTAAAGACGGAACCATAGAATAGTTACCCTTTTTATAAGAATAAATAATACAATAGTGGATAAATATCCGGAATGTGTATACTGTCTTTTGTTACTATTAAATCAATTTACTGAGTATTTACTTCCTTGACAATTTAGAGCTGATATTTTATATCGAAGTTTCAGTTAAGATGCGCTCGTAGTGTGGTGCATCATTGTTTGATATAATAATTATAATAATACTTTAGACAATTACACAGATTGTGTGACCCCAAACTAAGCAGTAAGCTTGTACTATGGGTACCACACAACGAACTCTGGGGAGCTCCCAGTAACACCCAGACTCCAAGCTAATTTAGAAAAGTTCGTTTCCTAAATTGACCTGACCGGGGATCGAACCCGGGACCTTAGCTTGGAAAGCAGATGCATATGCCACTGCGCTAACGGGCCAGTGAATATGATATGATATGATCATTGCATTATTATATGATCTTATCAGATACCGAAGCAGCACTATGAGTGATTCAATTCTTAACACCAAATTCATTATCGATTGAGTACAAACTATTAGCGTCAACGTCATAGTAATATTGATATGAAACGTCTGTTAGCGTGTCGCGAGAGTAAGAGTAACACTATCTATCTCTTGAATGTTCTTTATTAGTATATAATAATATGTATATATTCTGCTTGGATATATGTGTACCATCTGTATTTTATATTTATATAAGTATGTGTATTTATGGTATGTATTTATTCATCTCGTATTTATATATTGTTTTGTATGTATTATTGCATTATATATTTTGGTATACATTATTTTTACATATTAAGTATATTTAAGACGATATTATCAATATAGTATTTATACCACGTACTACCTAATTTTAATTTTTTCTTGCGCGTTTTCCATCCTAAAGTTTTCTGGAAGAAATCGCCGAGAGCGATAAGACCGCCAATTGTATTGCCAAAATTGTAATTTTGTTATTTTCTTGTATGTTTTTTATCTGTATTACGAATAAGGTGTACAATAAAGAATAAAATAAATAAATAAGAGCGACTCGCTCTCTACTCCCTTGTGCGTGCGAGGCGCGTATATTAAGACATTTTTTTTTATAAATTCTTTCAATAACCATTAATTTCGATGTTACCATTTGAAGACGTCACGTGACGGCCACATTTTGTTATGTTAGTATATTTTTTAAAAAGTGCATGACCTTTTATTGCATGGCTTTATATTTTTTCATAAATAGAATTTTTATAGTTATTTCTATCAGTTTAAAAATTCTTTATTATTGTTTATTGCGTTAGTTACTCTCTTTTCTTATCACAATACTTAAGTTCACCTTCAAGAACCCTCCATGGCTCGTCGCTCACGACTGGTACAGGTAACAATAGTCGAAGGCTGATACCCCATTCAACCTTGAGACCACAAGCCTTGACCGCCTGCGTACAGAAACAACAAAACGATTTTGTATTGTTGATGCATCTCTGCGTTTAGTTTTTGCTTGTCGTGTTCATCGATGTTCTCACGCTCGTTTATTAATTAAACTTGAGTCATGGAACAGTTATTAGTGTATTATATGCCTATTATTATTAATGTACTAGCTTCATCCGAAAAGTGACTATTACAGACGGGTATTAGCTTATTCAGTATCTACAGTGCTGTACTTAAGAGAATCAACGATATTACCCTACCTTATATTGGATATACCGTAATAATGATAAGATATACATAAATCTTATCAAGGAATTGAAACCCTAGTCTTTCAAACGTTACAATCTGCATTGAAATTATTCAGTAGTTTTGTAGAAAAAACAACAATCAAAAAAACAGTTTTAAAAATTTCAGAAAATGAAGAAGAAGTATAATAAAAACCCTTTATATTTAGTTATCCAGAAATTAAATTTGGAAATTTAATATTGGGTCCTTACATATGAAATTGGCGTTTTGTACGGGAGGAATATAAAGTCAATTTTTTTTTTGTAAAATATATTTAATTAATCAAAGTATGCACCGTTGTTATCTATGCACTTTTGCCATCTCATAGGTAGTTCATTGATCTCTTTACTAAAAAAACCATGGGGGTGAGAATCAATAAACTCTTTGAAGGCGGTTTGGACTGCCGCATCGGAGTTGAATTTTTTTCCTTGTAAGAAGTTGTCCAAATTCCGGAAAAAATGGTAATCTGTTGGAGCAAGGTCCGGAGAGTACGGTGGATGTCGCAGACATTCCAATTGTAGCTCATCTAACTTAGTGGTTGTTTGTTGTGCAGTGTGTGGTCTTTCGTTGACGTGAAGCAGCAGTGGCCTAGAGCGATTGACCAATCTCGGTTGTTTAGCAGCTAGTTCTTCCTTCATGGTTTACAGTTGCTGACAATAGATATCTGCCGTAATCGTTTGGCCAGATTTTAGAAAGCTGTAGTGAACGACACCGGCGCTAGTCCACCAAACACTCACAAGTAACTTTTTCTGAGTCAATTTTCGTTCGTTCGGGCAGGATTTGGCTGGGTCTCCAGGGTTCAGCCATTGCGACGACCGCTTCCGATTATCGTACAGTATCCACTTTTCATCACAAGTAATGATTCGATTTAAAATCCCTTCATTATTGTGTCGGTTGAGCAAAGTAACTCAGCAGTCGACGCGTGTTTGCAAGTTCGATTCACTCAATTCATGAAGTACCCATCGTTCAAGTTTTTTTCCTTTCCCGATTTGCTTCAAGTGGATTAATACAGTTTTGTCACTTACCCTGAAGCCTGCAGCTATCTCTGAAGTGCTTTGTGATAAATCCGCTTCCACAATAGCCTTTAATTCTTCATTTTCCACTTTGGTGTCCGGCCGTCCACGGGGTTGGTTCTGAAGGTCGAAATTTCCAGAACGAAAACGTTGAAACCAAAAACGTACCGTGCTTTCTTTTGCGACACCAGCGCCGTAGACATCATTAATCCTTCGAGCTGTTTCTGCAGCACTGGTGCCACGGTAGAACTCGTACTCGTAAATATACCGATATTTCATGTTTTCCATTGTGCGGTAATAAGCGACGCCAAAGAAAAAAATAATGAGGAAAAAACAAATGAATGACTGTTTTCAAAACTTAAATGTACCAGCTAAATGAATTTATAAATTTGAATTTGGAATTCTTAACCAAAGAGGAGATATTTCAGATCAAAGTGGTCAGTACGACAAAACGCTAATTTCATATGTAAGGACCCAATACTTTGTACGAATTGTCTGACACCTTCTCTGCGCGAGTGTACTGCCGAAAAATTTTTAAATTTAAAGTAGTCTCTAATAAATAAGCTTAACTAGATATTTAAAGTATGGTTAATGTATGCACATAGCTCTATTATTGTTTTATAAAAGACATAAGAAAAATATATTATTAATGAAAGGGCAAGTTAATAAATACTGTGTGCCATGAATGGCGCGCCATCCTCTCTGACCATCCCGTTAGGGATACGGTGTGAGATTAGGACATAATATGTATGTATCAATTACTTACATTTATTAAGGTTATGTTATATCGTTAAAAACAAATCGTGTACTTAATATTTTTGTATTGAATTATAAAAACAAATTAAACCGACTTCAAAAAAGACACCGAAAAGTACGAAATAGCCTCCTACCTTCCTATTCCTTTTGATTAGTAAAAGAAGTAACAGTTATTTCGTGTTTTTCAGTGTTTTTTTTTGAAGTCGGTTTAATTTTTTTATTAAATAATATAATTTTTTTATTAAAATTTATTTAATAATATAATTTTTTTATTAAAATTTATTTTATTTCTCCCTTTCGCGTTAGCTTAAATAAACATCTAGGCTAGGTCTACAATTAACTTCTTTTCTTATTCTGTAACGCAATGGCAAACAAGAGAATCATCAAGTTAAAGCTTATAAGCAGTTCGCGTTATTTGATGTTAAATGGTGTATCTTCGAAGTCCAAGCACCAATACCAGTGAGCTTAAAATGGAACCAATCTGGTCTGGAAGTATATCCTTTCGAATAAAAAAGAATTTTCCTAATCTGTTTATAAATTAAGGAGTTCTGTGGTATCAAACATTAAAAAAAAACATAACCGAACTGACAACTCTCCCTTTTTTGAAGTCGTTTAAAAGGAAAGAGAGCTGTGTATCTTCTTAACTAAAGGTACTTATATATCACTCTTTTAGCTTAGTAATTCGATTTATTCAGTACGAATTTAGCGAGAGTAATGTTTATTCGCAGATATTGATACAATGCATTACACTTTTTTCTCTCTGTCATGTACACAGTAAGAAAGTGATCATATTATAATGATTTAACCAAAATGATTTAAATAAGACTACACATACAGTGACCTAAATAGGTGCTCATTTAAATCACTCATTCACTAGTTACTCATGTCTATTTATAAAAGTATGGGTAACAGAAAATGGTAGTCAAAGTATTTAAAAATGTTTTAATATTCTGTATCAATAATATAATAAGGTCGTCCACTAATAACATTGCTTGACCATACTCAACATAATTTTATGTCGTCCATAGAATACTGAACAATACATGTGGAATAGAAGGCCGCTTTCAATGCCTATTATAGCGGTAGGCACGACTCAATCGCACCATTTTTGGTTCAGCATATTCTCGAACGTGATAGGTTCTACTTTCAAAAATTCAATTTTTTTATTTGTAACACTTTATTTGAACACTCATTTTTATGCTGTTAGCACAGCTGTTAGTATTATTGATGTATTGTGATGTGCATGATAATATACTTACATACATTAAATACATATCATTGCGCTATTTCCCATACGAGGCTAGGGCGTCGATGCATAAGATCATACGTTGACACTGCTCTTGGAACTAAATATGTGGTGTCATCATTGGCATAGTAGTCGGAATGTAGTGATAAGTTAGGTTAGCTCATTGCTCATACAAAGTCCTCATAATGAGTTCTGCACCTTGGCCGGCTTACGTACTGTGCCTGTGCAGAACGGGTTCATTCCCCAGACCAGCATAGAAGTGTTTCATATACCGATTGTAGACAAATACACTAACTGAGGTAGTCAGCTTGGGCCCAAACTAAACTGTGTTTGTCGACGATCTGGGACAGCATGAGAGCATTATTTCTACATATCGATATTTTAGCCATAGACTATTAATAACTCAGAAGTAAATAAAAAAAGCGAGGTAAATCAGATACGCTGACTCAGACATACGACAGATATTATTAGAGAAGCTGACCGGCCACCATTTCGTTAGAAAACAGCACCCATACATCTACATTTTATTCGATTTTACTTGCTTTACTTCGTAGTACGGGACAAGCTGTCTGATGTTATAAAATCTATGATTTTAGTTAAAGTTTTATCTTTTCAGTTCTATTTATAAATTCAATAAGTAAGTTGCGACTTGAGGCCAAATTGTTTATTTGTTTTAAACAATACATGTCAGGGCGATGATAATAGCATATGTAAGCGACTGGGAACTGGCGAGCCGCGCGTTCAAGTGCCATCCTTCCATCGAATCGGAATTTTAGCATTGCCAGGTCGCTAGAATATGAACAAAAAGGGATGGGACGATACGGCCAAGGCCGTCTCTTGCTTAGTACTTTTACTTTAAGTAAAAAAAGTTAAACGAGTCCTAAATATTCATTCTATAATTTTCAATATTGGTTTTAAGTAAGACTAGCTTTTGCTACTTCGTCCACTGCCCCACCACCGGTGGCGTCTAGCGACTTACAATATAGGGGATAGCATAAAAACCTTCTCCATTTAAAAATGCTTATAAGCGCCAACTTTCATGGTGATCGGTTAAACGGTGTCGGAGTTTAGCAATTACATATAATATTGTACAAATATCCATTTTTATATATGCAGATACATACATACATGTCTTCACGCTGTATCCCCAACGGGGTGGCCGGAGAGGACGGAGCGCCAAGCGGTGCTGTTCTTACATATTTCTTGAGCTCTCTTAAATCTCATCATTCTCCTCACACATTTTCGCCTAAGTATGCGAGTGCTTTTGATGTACTATTATTTGCAGATAACGGAATAAATCGACTGTGCATACAGACAGGCGGAGGATTAGACAGACAGACAAGTAGACAGACATGTCGAAATTACCAGATTTTATTTAGACATTTTGATTACGAAACCTAAAAAATTATTTGAATTAGTGGGCGATTTAACGCATGGTAAAATGTGTGAATAATTTATAAATACATATTACTCCATTCGATCACCAATGCATTTAGGTTGGCTAGACTTGGATGTGGGTTTGAAGAATTACGAAATTGCATGTGTAGTGTGTACAAACATGAATATTAAATGTGATTGGATAGCTATTATTCCAATATGGAACAAGAGAATTGTTAGCCATAATATCTTATCTATCATCGAATAATGTTCTTACATGTATATAATAATATACACTGTGTTGTGATAGTACAATATACATTGCAGAATAAGCAAAAATAAAGGCAGTATTTCGGCGACTATTCAGGCAACTTTGGTGTAAAAGAATGCTAAAAACATTCGAGTTTGGTGTAAAATAATGCTAAAAATAGATAATTTAATATGATTGTGTACATTAAAATACATACATAAATACATTGACTTTATAATTCAGAATCCAGACAGCCTGTCGCGTACTACGAAGTGAGGCAAATGAAATGAAATAAAATAGAAATGTGTGGGTACTGTTTTCTAACGAAGTAGTGGTTTATCAGCTTGTCTGATAATACATGTGTGTCGTATGTACAGGCAAGACAGCTTATCTGATTTACCTCACCGTTGCTGCTCGGACACGGTACAGGACAGGATACGCCTTCTGGAGTTATTTATAGTCTATGCATAAATACTAGTGATGTGCTGGATATCCATATCCGTATCCGCGGATATCCGAGGCAGAAGAAAGATCCGGATCCGTATCCGTATCCGTTACTTTTTTGGCGGATCTTTTACCTTATTAATTTTCAATATATACATTAAATTCTATGTAAGTCGAAACATGTCCCGTCACGCAAAGCGTCAAGTGGTGTCAACTATCGTTTCAAGGTCACGCGCACCGACACCGAGCGAGTAAGAAAGTTAATATCCGTATCCGTATCCGCAGATATACATTTTTAACGATCCGGCACATCACTAATAAATACTATAAAAAATATACCTACAATACGCACATATTATGTTATATAATACGTATATTATACACACACAGACTAATAGAGATAGATCAGTATGGAAAAAACTGAAAATTTGAGAAGTAAAGTTTATTCTAAGGAACCATCCATTCTAAGGTTCTAAGGAATCCTCGAGTTATAACTGCGTCATTTTTCTTCACCAAACTCGCAAGTTGTTTTATTGCGGTAATTGATAGTGTAGGCTGCAATGAACAATCATATTATGAAACGCGACGTCGAAAGTTCGAAGTTGTTGCCTAATGGGGTTTTGTCACCCAGCGCACAAATCGACACATGTACTCAAATTCATGCGGAACCCTGAAGAATCTAACTCCAGCTAAGAATATAAAATCGTTTACGTGTCTATATCCAAAGTTAAGTTTTAAGCTTTTGAAAACAGTTAGAGCTATTAAGAACCCATCAGCGGAGAGCCTGATTAAGATTAAGATTAAGGTTAATCCCCGGCAATTTTATAAATATGCTTTTCAAAGTATGGGTGCATTCCAAATTATTCACGGTCGCGCATCTAAGAATAATTAGTACTCAAAATTATTTAACTTCGGTAACCATATACTGAATTGTCACTACTTTACGAGTGACTTTCCATTTCCTTAATTGTAGCTAAGAATTTTATTGAATTAAAATTCAAATGAAAGACTATGTTCATCAAATGGGGTGGTCAATGCACAATACAAGGACAAAAACGTTTGATACGTAGAGAGAATAAATAATAACTAATATTTCATTGAATATTTAATTTCTAAGAAGTATTCCTATGCATCGAATGGGGTGACAGGTGTTTGAGTATGGTCCAAGTTATAAGTTAGTACAGAACCAAATATACACATAATTTGACGTTACTCAGGAAACAACAGATATTTACAACAAGGTGTAGTCAATCGCGAATTTAATTTATTTATAATAATGGCTATGTAGGCCATGCCAGATCATAGATAACACTGACATTGATGTATTACGGTCGCCGCTATGTTACAAAGTACCATCGAGTCCCGCAACAGTCAGAAGCTACTGAAATTCTCTGTCAGTGAAATAATAAACCTACTTTGGTGAAAAAATACTGGCCGAAGCAGATTCCACCAGCGCGCGCGATGGTCCGTTATAAAGGCGACATAGATAGATAAGTGTTTCGAATTGATAACATTGGCTATTGCCCGTACAATTAGGAAAATACCGGATTTATGATGTTGGATGGCTATCGTCTTCATGAAATGATTACTAAAGGCCCTCGTTTGATCAGAGCCTGATTTTATTATTATTATAAATATTGAATAACGAAATTTTTTTTTGAATTTCTAAATTGTAATTTCATAATCGTTCCTAACTACTAACTAAATTTTATGCATTCATAAACAATATCATTATATTTTTACATAGAGAACACCGGCATGCATAAATATAATATCCATTGTCAATGTAATGGAAGTTACGTAGTTAATTCTGAATGTGGATTTAAAGAATCGTGTATCTCTTATTATTTGGACCACTATACAGCAATTTGAATAATGTATTGTTTATTGCAATAACTGTATTGTTTGAATATAATGATCGTATCTTAGTCAGCTCACCGATTTTTAAATACAAGTTCAATATAGATATGCAGTTATTGTTTCGTTATGTTTAATTAGACGTTTATTTTTTCAGGTAATTACGCAATTGATGTTATTTGAGGTGCGAGTGGTATAATGTAAGTAAATTTACATGAACATTACATACGTGTTAAGTATGTAAATATACATACTAAGTTATAGATTATGTAAGCAAGTTTTAGGTAAAAGAAATTTAAAATGGTTTCGTTTGACAAATAGGAACTCGTAGAATTTCGGCACATCCGTCTGTATCTTTGTATTGTATGGTCCTAGTTCTCCCATTCTCTCATTGTTTAAATATCAAAGAAAGCCACAGATGTAAAATTCTCAAACGGACATTGATGACTGCATAAATAGAACAAAAACAATTATTTTTGTATCCTATAGACACTATAGAGTGTATACAAGTCTTAAAATAGAACAAAAATATTTTATGATCTCATCCAAGCTTAAATTAAGAAAGTTTATCTCCCAAATCGATGGCCACAAGTGCGTAACTAACATGATTGAAAATAAATGATAATAAAATGAATGATAATAAATTTGTCATCGTCATAACCATAGGTCGCTGGTTCATATCCGGCTCGAAGGACCAATGAGCGAGTTTTGTGTATCGTATGGTGTGTCCACAAGGTGATTCCAAATAAAAAAAGAAGTAGATAGCAATGCTTGTATTTTATCCAACACACACGGCAGACAGAGAGAAAATTAAGTAGACTGACAATGTTGCCAAAGTTCAAAAATAAATAATATTATATAGCGTTGCAAACACAAAAAAAATGTTGGTAATTCCAACAATAATATTGATGCACCTCCATCCAATTCATTTGTAATGGGATCACCGATTTTAATGATCTGTTATCCAGATCCATCCATTTCCAGTCAAAGAAAGTTGTGAAATTAGATTCCTGGTTGGAATGCATTTTTGATCCTTGATTTAGAAGCTATAAACAGCGACTTGCATCCACGGGTCAATCGAAAATCAATCAGTTTCATAACAACATATAGTCACAACACTAAGTTTTTAGACCTAAGTTTAACTGTGTCGATAAACAGTTATTTCTATATTAAAAATACAGTTATTTCTTGAATTGAGTAAATTTTCTTTTGTTTGATCAAATGACATAACATCTACGGTTTTGTCATCAGTTAGATGTTGTCATGTCGACTGGCATTTAAATGTTGCGTATGCTCAAATGTTTGCGAATTTATTCCTCAATATACACGGGTTGAGATTTAATTATTTCCCGGTTCAGTGGCGTAAATTATTACATTTCTGCTATGCACGGTTACATCAAAGAAACAAAGAAATTTTAATTGAAATCTGATTAATACGCATTGCTTTTAGATATAAAAAATAACAGAAAATATATTTATTGTTAGAGAATTAATGGGGCAGAGAAAAACATGCAGAAGTATACACTTGTCTTATTATATTGGGACAGTAGTAAGACTAGTGGGGAGATAACTTCCCGCGCAGGTAGTACAGTCCTTTAAAAATAAGATATTATTAATAAGAGCTTGTATGTATATGCGATGGTATGGATGGAAATAACCTTGATGATATTTGAAGACTAAATGAATATAATGATAATAATCTTCTAGATAACTAATAGTACCTACTTACGCGCCCACTTCGCTGGGTCTTTGTTTTGTGCAAGAGGTAATTTAATACACGTCATTTCATTTGACCTGTAACTAATGAATTAGTTATAAGTTATAATAAACAAAAGTGCAGAAATTTGGAGATTTATATAGGTACATACATACGTAAATATATATCTCACACTGTATCCCTGACGGGGTAGTCAAAGAGAACGAAGTGTCTCTTCAAATCTCATCATTCTTTTCACACGCTTTCGTCGAAGTATGCTAGTAGTTTTGAAATTGCCGTCAGCTAACACCCTGGCTATTTGATCTTTACAAGTCAGGTTGTCTTTCTTGGATTATAGAATAAATATAGTACTATAGATTCCACCTATCTTAAGGCGACGCATTGGAAATTTTACCGCCAGGGATCTCAATTTTTCTAAGCGACTACAAAACGTATGAAAGTGATATTTGGTAAACTGATTCTTCATTTCGTTGACATTGGTTAACTTTTGTAACACAAAAAAAATATCAAAGAAACCTCTTTTAAAACAGACATTTACATTTTTCAGAGCAACGAGACCGATTTATGCTTCTAAATTTTCTGCGTAGTTTAATCTAAATATATCCTTCAAAATGACAGTCGGATTTTTAAAATTAATTGTAGTTTTTAAAATAAACGAAAATAACTGTTTTTCCGTATTTTTCGTAAGCTAGCGCGCGCACTTTTGCATAGAGCAGAAGGCTTGGGAAGTATCCAGTTGCTTCTAGATTACAACTTCGAAAAAGTCGTTTTGAATTGACTAAACATTTCATTACGTAACTTACATTGGATTATTCTTCTTCTGTGGCGATCCTTTTTGTTTCCGCCAAATAGCAAACATCCATTATATGAAAATGAATTTCAATTTGACATTACAGACTCATTTATGAACGCCAATTAGACACGTCTACATTTTTTTAATAGGGACCCTGGATTATATGAACTATTGTATCAATTTCTATTCAATTGACGTTGGATGATGAGGCTGGAATAAATGTCAACTTTACCAACGTTGATTTATGTTTACTTTGAAATATCTAATGAAATAATTCAAGGCGATGACGAATCACGAAAAGCCTATTCCCTTGTTTCATTCACGATTTTGCAGATTTCTACATAAAGCTGTCACGACATGATTCAATTAAAATACAATTGTTTTAATAGTTGTAAAGACCTCCTACGTTTCCAGCAGTTAACTAGTCATCTCATTGACCCTGTTTGCGCTTAATACGGTGTGTCTTATCACTACACAGTGTTGCGCTGTGTCGAATTTGAAAATGCTCAGAGTTTTGCATATGTTTCTCACGTGATCCTGGAATTTGGCCAAGGAATTTTCGATGTAAATAACGTAATTGGTAATGCAGTTTTCTGTACAGTCGAAGTAGATAAATTAACATTTCTTTGCTTATGTATATATACAGGGTGAATTTGAATTCATTCGACAGAATCATGTGTGGTTAATTAAATTAGTTAAGAAACCGAGTTTAATTAAATTAAACCATTTTTTTGCAGTAAAATAATGTCTGTAGCTATAAAGGAATTTAGCATTGTTACTTAGTTATGTGCGCGCCGTGGTGTTGCAATACTACAAAAATATTATTTTTTTAATGCACATGTATTTTTAAATTTGGATATGTGCAAAATGATATCACTGCTAAGATCATTTTGAGATTTTTAGTTACTTAAATGACTCATTTTAAGACGTTGATTTGCTAAATTATCACGTAAAATTAATTTTAGATATTAATCGTGAGTAGAGATGTACCCATTTCAATTTGTCCATTATTTTAGATTTTATCCGGTATATATACATACATAATTATGTCTGTATACCTATGTCTATACTCTATACTTACTTCTATACTAATATTATAAAGAGGTTGTTTGTATATAATGGATTAATTCAAAAACTACTCAACCAATTTCAAAAATTATTTCACCTGTAGAAAGCTATATGTAGGCGTCCAAGCAAAAAGGGTCCAGTTGTGGGTTATTAAGTTAACATTAGATTTGGAATTTAGAATAGTCAATTGATATTAAGGATTAAAAAAATATTCAAAAAGTGGTATATATTTTTTTTATCAGACATTTAAAGTTGAAACTCTGAAAAAGCTTTTCAGAGTTTCAACAGAGTTTTGAGAAAAAGCATTTTTAAAGTTTGATTAAAAAAAAACACTCTTCTACTTGTTTGTTTATACTTAGAAACATCATATCACTGTATGGACTTGTAGATAATGGAGCATTAATTAATAATCAATTAAAATCGCGAAATACCATTTTTTCACTCAACTTTACAAGACTGTGTACCTATATCTCGGAAACTAAATGCCGACCACTGGACCCTTTCTTCTTGGACGCCCACATATTATCACCAAGTAACATTGGCTGTATATTATTTAAAAAAAATATTCTACCCATGAGAAGCCGAAGCGGGTCCCTAGTGGATATATTTTTAAATAATTAGGAGAGTTACTTAATGTCAAATAATAACTATACATTCTTAAATTGTCTTGGTATCTGGGTATAACTTAGTGCTCTCAGGAGTTCTTCCATTTTTTCGATGGTCCTTATAGGATTACCCAATTAGTGTACTCTGTAGGGCAAAGTGTCTGGAGTTTTTACTATTGTTAATTAATAATTACATACAATAATACCTTAAGTTTCATAAATGTAATATTTATTGCATCTGTGGGTACCTATATATAATTTGAATGCAGGTATGTCGGTTTAATAATTAAAGAATGATACGATCAACGAATTTCGTCAATTGAATTGAAACTACAGAATGGCACCTACAGCGCACCTACTTCCAAGAAAACCGTGGGCACCGTTGAATAACAATAAGAACAAACGAAAGTGCCGGAAATGCGAAGTGAAATTCTAAATAAATATACTGAACAAACATACATTACTTGTCGAGAGGATATATATATAACTAGCTGTAACCTGCGACTTCATCCGCGCGAAAATAACTTCCCGAATAAAAACTAGTCTAGATTATTCTTTGGAAAATCCTCTGTCTTCCAGTGGAAATCTCGCCGAAATCGGTACAGCCGTTTTTAAGATTAACCCGGACAAACAAACAGACAGTCAGACAACAATTTTAAAAACGCGTGTTTAGGTCTTGGTAACGTGCAAAAAATCATATAAGCTTAAGAAAAAGCCTTTGTTTTGAAATCACAGACAGACACTTCAATTTTATTTATATGTATGTATGTATAGATATATGCGCTTAATGTTTACTGAGGCCTAATATGTATACGTAATAATAAATCGATTCATCGATTTGTTTATTTATATATTTTATTTTGTGATATTTATTTTTGTGTATTGTATTAGATTTTAAGTGTTTATTAATATTATTATCCGAAAAATGTAATTTCGATTTTCCGTTTAGTTCCCTTTCCGTGACGTATCTAAAAGATCTTTATTTGTTTTTAATCTGTATCTGTATTTAAAATCGATCGTCTAACTGATAATCTTAGTTAGAATACATAGTGTTCATAAAATACACAAAATCTGGAGCGCTTGTCTCATTTGTTGAAACAAAACGTCGTGTTCTGTTAGTGGACCTTTCTATAGGTGAAAGAAGTATAGTTTTTGAATTTATCCATTACAAAAATACAATCAAATTTTTTCTCTTTATAATGTAAGTACAGATACATACAAACCATAAATCGTAAAACCATTAAAATAATTAAGTATGTTATACATTATGGGTTCAATTACCAATAATGTCGACTTAAAAATATTTGATAGAAAATCTACAGAGCGAAAGTGAGTGGTAAAAGAAGCGAAGGAAGACCAAGGCTGACTTATGAAGATCAAATAGCCAGAGTGTTAGCTGATGGAAATGTCAAAAGCACTCGCATACCTAGGCCAAAATGTATGAAGAAAATAATGAGACTTGAAAAGACGAAATAAGTATGTAAGGACCGCGTAGCTTGGTGCTCCCTCCGCTCTGACTATCCCGTTAAGTGATACAGCATGAAAACATTATGTATGTGTATGTAAAACTATTTAAATTGGCATACATTTGCATTGTTCTAAAATGTAATCTATAGACATATACCCACATGGCTGAAGGTTAATATAGATCGTTGTTATCATAACTAATTATTACATATTGCTATTTCGAATGTCTGATAGAAATAATACATACATACATATCTACACCTGTATCCCCAACGGAGTAGTCAGAGAGGGCAGAGCGGCAAGCGTCGCGGTCCTTACATACCTCTTTCACTCCCTCAAATCTCATCATTCTCCTCACACATTTTCGCTTAGTCGTGCGAGTGTTTTTGATATTTCCATCCGCTAACACTCTTTGGTCTATTTGATCTACATAAGTCAGCCTTGGTCTTCCTTGGCTTCTTTTACCTCTCACTTTCGTTCTGTAGATTTTCTTCGTCAGTCATACATTCTTTCTAAGTGTCTGAAGCATCTAAGCATAAATAGAAATAATACATACATATATATCTTCACGCTGTATCGCTAACGGGGTAGTCAGAGAGGACAGGGCGCCAAGCGTCGCGGTCCTTACGGTCTTTCACTTCCTCCAATCTCATTATTCTCCTCACACATTTTCGCCTACGTATGTGAAATAATAATGATGTTTATAATTTCGTGTGATTGATTGATAGTAATTATAATAATTTCGTAGTCGGAAAAAATATGCCGATAACTGTATAGTTTCTAAAGATATCTTCTTGGTTATCAGGAAGTGTTAGTATGAAATGTATGAAAACCTTATTCTGTCTTGGAAATGACCTGTTGTACGTTTAAAATTTGAAATTATTATGTTATACAAATAGTCTACATAGATAGATGACATATTGTAGCAAATTATTCGGCACGTTGGTACGTTACAATCTATTGAATGCGTTGGTTATCGATAAGTAATAAATAAATTGTCTACTTCACAAATATGCATCTGGGACGAGCTTCAGGCGACAATTATACAATACGATAGTGATAACTATGTTACATCATCTCACATCGTAAAATGCTGGTTCTAACGTGTTAATGTGTTCAATGCAGTGATTGGTTTATATCTTGTGTTACAAAATATTTTTGTTTTGATATTAAAATGTAACATTTAGCCAAAATGTCACGGGCAAATAAGCAAGTTAATTATAATATTCAGTACAATAATACTTTATATAATAAATAATAAATCTTTAGACAAGTTTACTAATTGGAATACATGCATACATATCTTCACACTGTATCCCTAACGGGGTAGTCAGAGAGGACGGAGCGCTAAGCGTCGCTGTCCTTACATACTTCTTTCGCTTCCTCAAATCTCATTATTCTCCTCACACATTTTCACCTAGGTATGCGAGTGTTTTTGACATTTCGTAACACATAATATTATCTATACTAATATTATAAAGAGGTAAACTTTGTTTGTTTACATGTAATAGATGAACTCGTAAACTACTCAACCCATTTCAAAAATTCTTTCACCCATAGAAAGATACGATATCAGCAAGTAACATGGGCTGTGTTGTGGATATACAATGTAACAATCTTCAGATTATTCAAATACTTTATTTTGTAATTTGTTTCTACATTTACAACACATATAGCCGTTGGAAATTTGTTTATACAGTTATACATACGAGTAGATAAAAATTAGACCATAGAAAAAATACAGTGAACATAGACAATAAAAAAAGTTTTTTTTAAGCAATAGATGCGTTAACAGTCTGTATTCTATTTTCAACAAAATTTCCACCCGTGCGAAGTTGGGGCGGGTCGCCAGTTATATATACATTTCAACTTTCTGTACTCCTTCTCCGTATAAACTTTAACTATGCCAAATCTTACACTCCTCTGTGCGAGCAATAAGCTTAAAACGGAGTACAAAGTTTTCTCTTCACGTACACTTCCACATTCATGCATACTGAAATCTTGAGAAAAAGTTGGTATAATTACAAATGTTTAGTCGAGCTATACAAGGGCTTTTTATCGAATGTACAGTTATACGCAAGTCAATGGTTCCTTATAACGAAACTGTCATTCACCTCGGCCAGTCACCCGTTCTACTGTGCTATCAACACTTGCGCAACTGCGGTCGTCTGAGATCAATCGATATATCGGATCTATCTATCGATTACGTATAAATTGCTTGGTTATTGTTCGCCCAATTTAGGTTTATGAGCGGTTGTGTTTAAAACTGCGCTGGATTATCTATTAAATGGTACTTTTGCAAATTGTTACGTGTCTCTTTCATTCATTATATAGTTATGTTTTGTGGTTATCGGTTGTTATGAAATAATTGAATCGCTTTTAACGTGGGTCTAACATGTGTTCTAAATTGAATTATTATTATTATCAATGAGGTCAGTTTACACCACTGACTTTTCTAAATTATCTCTTGTGTGATTTTTATACTCCATACATTCATATATTTACGCTGTAATGAAGGTGATAGAGTGTATTAAGATTTTAATTATAATATAACAAATAAACAATAAAGTCAAAGTCGAATGACTTTAATTTAAATAAACCCTTCAGATCAAAAGGAACTCACTAAGAAGAACCTACAAGAAACTTGGTCAGGCGTCAACATCATATTAAATACTGGTTATTATTACACTAATAATATCTGGAAATGTGTTATAGGAAATTGTTATGGTGGAAATATAGATATAATACACGGAACTGTTAACACCGTGTTATACTAAATAGTTAGGAAGTAGATATTTGCTTACAAAATACGTAAATGTTTGCCCTTCCCACGTACGGCCCCTTTCTTATTCTGTTTGTTCGACTAAGACCCGTGTCTGCCACTGATTGGAAATACATGGAATCGCTTAACTTCAGTTAGAGGTTACAGCTTGTTGGGTTCCGTTTCCAAAATGATAAATAGAACTTTTTTAGTTTTTTCATGTCTGACTGTCTGTCCGTATTTCACAGCAGTTTTACTCTGCTGTCGTTACACTCAGACATAAACTGGAAACTCAATGACAGTAACGAAAGAAAAAAGCGCGCGTGTTCTTGTGTACGGACGTACTTCTAATAAGGCGACGCATTGATAAACAGTAATTTAATCTAAAATAGACCTTCTGCTCTATGCAAACGTGCGCGCGCTAGCTTACGAAAAATACGAAAAAAAAAGTTATTTTCGTTTATTTTAAAAACTATAATTAATTAAAAAAAATCCAACTGTAATTTTGAAGGATATGTTTAGATTAAACTATACAGAAAATTTTGAAACATAAATTGATCCCGTTGGTCCGAAAAATGTAAATCTGTTTTAAAAGAGGTTTCTTTGATATTTTTTTTGTTACAAAAGTTAACCAATCGTGTAACGCAACTGGCAAAATAAAGTCAATGAAATGAAGAATCAGGTTACCAAATGTCACTTTCATACGTTTTGTAGTCACTTAGAAAAATTGTGATCCCTGCCGTTAAAACTTCCAATGCGTCGCCATAAAACTGGCCGATTGTAATGAATGAATTAAAAATTAAAACTGGTTAGAAATAAAGAAAATTAAAACTGTTCGCTAGTAATGAAAGAAATATAAATGAGAACTGGTTACATATTTAAAAAAAAATTAAGTCACTTCATTGTCTAAATTACTAACGAAAATAGACTTGAAGCTATTTTGGGGTGCTCGTTGTAATATTATTAACGAGAATCATCAACTAGCCTTTCATTGCTAATTTTTAGTATAGTGACAATTGATAATAAATGTCTGAATAGTGTAATCATTCTGAAACTTTCAGTATAAAATATAACTCTCTCTCTCCATACCTATAAAATGTTCTGAACTTTTGTATTTAACAAATTGTTCGTAACAACCTGTATTAAATTTTTTGCAACTAAGTGAATATTTTTCTTGGTTTGATGAAATCGTTGTCGAATTGTGAGTCTGTGCTTCTTTTTAAACAGTCTAAATAAAAAGGCTGTATTTTTACCGCGAAGCGGCTTCTATTGACCACGAGTTCACACTTTTGATGAATGGTCTAAAATTTGTAAATCACTTTTTACACCATTTCTTATGTTTGGTGTGACTTTTAGAATTTAGAATGAGATATTTACTTGGGAACTTTCGATGAAGTGTCGATAATTGAAACTGCTTATATTTCGAAGAAACATTTTTTATCGTTCCTTCTTGAAAAGAATAATTTATTTCAATACACCTTGTTACAAGGTATCTTTAAAAGTCACATCAGGAAAAACCATTACTGAGAAAAACTGTCAAGCTCTTTTCAAGATCTTTTAATTTTACAATCTATTTCCTTAAAGTCTGAGGTTTCATTCTTTTATAACGGACTTACTCCATAGTACTTCATCAAATGTAACATGCATAAGTACACATATATACATACACATATGAAAGACTTCTATACATATATGGTACACTGAGGCAGACGTGCGCTATAGGTACGCACCAATATCGATAATCAATCAATTTTATATCGATAAATAGGAGTTAATTAACACCAGTGCGTGCGAAATGCACGTAACACTAACACAGCCTTGCAAAAAGTGCTGTTTACAATTAGAATAAGCTTAAATTACTCTTGTTGTCTTTTATATATATTGTTTTTTAATTACACTTACATAAATATTGTTAGTGTGCGTGTAATATTGTCAATATTTTAGTTCATGAACCGCGAAAAAATATTCGTTTCTAACAACCTACCTCAGTTTATAATGATATAGTCTTTGTACATAATATGTATGTATATCTTCATGAGTTTTACCTTTAGGAGAAGATATAGCATCAATACTCAAGTAAATTACACCGAACAAAGCGAAACCAGCAACTCGCTTGCCTATCGCCTTCACCAGGTTCTTGTAACAAGTCGATCGAGATTCCTTCACCGACTTTTATGACCTAACCGGAAACAAATATAATTTTACAAATTGATCCAATTACAAGTCTCTGGCTTACCATATACTTTGAAGTGTTTTAACCACAGTAATATACAGGTCATCTTTGAGATTTTGCCATAATTTTTTTCTATTTATTAAATTGGTTCATTTCTGTTAATGTTTTTAAAATTTTACGACATTGATACATTTAATAATTACAAGTAACAGGTCTATATAGTGTTAATAATTATTTTAAGGCTATTACCTTTTTTTTTTAGAAACAAAGGGGAAATCTGAACACAGGTTGTCAACCCCCTTGGGGAGAGACTGAGTTATGCGAGGCTTTTTTCCACAAAAAAAACTACTGCAACGTCCATGGCGCGTTGCCGAAGGGCTTCGGAATTTCTTATGGAAGGCACCGGAGCCGCTCTCGCGTTGTGTCGAAGCACTCATCGCGAAGGCGAGGCCAATGACGGAGTCCACTTCATTCTTGCGGTGGAATGACAGCTCGGACTACACGCGTTGTCATCTTCCTTGGGGTCGCATAGATGGACAACCAGAGTTGGCTCATTTCACTCCATTTAAAAATTTTTCCTATGAATTTTTGGCCTTTATAGTAGTGTAGTCTAGCATAGTTAAATGTCACCACTAGTTTTAAAGGATAGCTTAGTTTCATTCCACGTTGCCTCGTATATAGAGCTCGTATAACATTCAAAGTGCAAATCTTGATGATAACCATTGCATTTTAATTAATTGTTACTATTATTGCATTATTATTCATTGTTATTAATCACATAATAATAGACTAAATTAACGCGATATGGACCCGGTTATTTATAACGGTTGACGTCTAATAAATCCTAAAGATCTAAAAATGTTAATGTTCAGTGATATCAGATCTGATATTGTAAGGTATGAGGTATGAGAGTATTTAAGAAAAATGAAATTTTTAAGGTATTAAAATAGGTATGAGAGCGAAATTTAAGAAAAATGTAATTTTTGTTGGAATTTCAAAGGGCATGTAAGGTGCAAACTTGGAAGAGAAAGTAATATGTGTGCGAGAGAGACGAAAGGATGGAGTTTTATGTATGTAAAAGCGAAAGAATGAATGAAATTGACAATTAGTATGTGAAAGGGACAGATGTATGCGAGAAGGTTAGGAAATGAGCGAGAAAGACGAAAATAAATGCAATGGCTACGAACCGTCGTTTCAATTAACAACCTTTAAATGATTTATTTATTCAGTCGTTATTGTGTAATGGAGATATAGTATTGCATAATGTTACGCATATCTAATAGCCTTATTAACTCTACCTTAAATCTAAATTTTTTTTTCCATACTGGTCAGCGAGAAGAAAGAATATATGAATGCTTTTTGATAAAGAAGAAGAATATAATGCATCAGCTGTTTATTCTCCTGCGGTTTATTATAGGGTTTCACATACGGGTAATTTATGTGTGTTTAAGTGTTTTCAAAACTACGTAAATGTGTGCTTCATTAAATACAAATTCCTTTAAAATATTCTGTGTACGACGTTTGAAATTTAAAACTGTAACATTAGCCAATTTCTCTGTTCGTAAGTGTATCTTTGTCATTAATCTTGATTAATCTATGATTTAATACTGTATACGTTATCGGAGAATGTCAGTGATTGTGACTACTTTTTTTAACATCACTCTTTCATCTTTCATCTTCATCTTTTGAGCTTTAAAATCAGTTTACATGTGTCTTATAATTTTATGTAGATAAACAGACTCATTAGTGTGACGATATCGTATTTATTCACACTATAGTGTGTATTTTCTCATGAAATACAACAATTATTTCGCAGGTGCTTCGCAATCACGAGCGACCTAGAAAGTAACTGACCGCATATTGCAGAATGCTTTACTAGACATTTTTGCGTATCCGTCGTTTTCTTAAACGTCTTATTGTGGCTTTGAATTTATAACGCCTGCAATGCATTAGCGAAAGAGTTTCATGTTCATAACCTATTAACATTTCCAACCAAACTGGTTCTATTGTTACTTTTCTTTTTATCTTCGTTTCATTCTGCTGTGCTGTTTATTTTAAGGATTTCATACCTTTAAAAGGAAATCGAAACCCTTATGAGATCACTCATACGTCTGTCTGTCTATCATAGTTATTTAACCAAGAACTTTGTGATTTGCAAACTGCAAAAGACAATAGGTATTTTTCATCAACAGACATGAAACGGGCGTCAGTATACATACTCGTGGTTTCAAGCAGGCACAAAGACATTATTCAGTTTTATCATCTCTAAAATCAATGGCTTTTTGAGAGAAAAAAAGAAAAGGAAATGAAATTGGGATGGTTTTAAAAAAAAAAAATTAAAACATCCTTTTTGGAATGTCCCATACATTTCAAGGATGTCGTCATAGTAGAAAGTTATCAACTTGCTACCACGTTTCGAGTGAGATTAATTTCAAGTCTCTCGGCCTGATAAAAAAGAAATTGAAACACGATTTTCCTGGAATGTCCCATATAAGTATTTCAAGGATGTCGTCATAGTGAAAAGTTATCAACTTGCTACGATGTTTCAAATGAGATACATTTCAAGTCTGTGGGCCAAGGAACAGTGTGCCCATTCTCCTTTGTCATAATAAATAATCAAAGGCCCTAATATCGCACCTTCAGAATAAAACCTAATTCAATTTGAGATTTTGTTATGACAAGTTATGACAATTAATTCACCTAAAATAGTAAAATGGATTTTTTACAAATACATGCATAAATATTCTCACGATATGTACCTAATGGGACGGACTTGTACAAACACATAGGTAAAACGCTATATTTGGATAATAGGTATTTTTAAGTTTACTATTTTAACTCGACATTCTGAAATTCTGAATTAGGTCAGTTTAATTCTCAAGATGCGATATGTCTAATTAATTCACGTATCGCATCCTTAATCCTTTAATGTCATTATCCTAAAAGTGTAAATTATCAGCAAAAGCAAATAAAGACTTTTAGTGAACTTTTTTAAGACGATGCATTGAAAATTTTGACGTTAAATAGAGAAAAACATAACATGACTACGGTATGATTTATGTAATCCAGAAGTGATGTGACGCCTAACTGGACATCAACTCAGCATATGCTGACACAAGCACTACAGTTCTGAATTTCAGCATATTTCTAATAGGAATATTTTCAAATGTTAATTAATGGATAATAGGCATATATGTCCAATTTTAAGCTTATTATGTCCGTCAGTTCCGTTTTCCTTTTAAGGCATGATCCTGCATCCTTTGAAGGCTCTTAAAACACCTGACTTTTTTGTTTTTGGAATAAAAAATTAGTTAATGAAACAAACTATTATTTTAAATCAAAGAATGACATCTGCACGCGTTATGAGTTTAGAAATAAAAAGACATTACAATTACTCGAAGTCAAATTGAAAGCCGTAGGAAATAGTCCAAATTTTAGATTTGTTAATGTATTTTTTTTTATATCAGTATATATGTATGTAATAACAAACTTCCAAATAATATAAAATCGGCAAAAAGATGGACTATTTAATTATAAATTGAAGGCGCTAGTAATAAAAATAGATAGCTCATACGACTAGCTAGCCTCTCAGATAGCACGTTGTGGATGAGGTTGGCCGTGTGTCTGATGGCGACGCACTAATAAAAATAATAATTGCTGTATACTCGTCCGACGTGTATAATTTTTTTTTTGTACTTATTTGATTTGTATTTGTAAAATTATAACAAAGGTGTAAATATGTAACGTTTACTAAAAATGCTCATCCTCATCTTATGTACACTGCTGCGCCCCAACGGGGTCCATGTATTGTACTTATTTTTAACATACTGTATGTACCTTTCTGACTACCCCGTTAGGGATACGGCGTTAAGATATGTATGTATGTATGTGTATCATAATATTTATAATTTAATGCATGTACGCAATTTTGAAATAAATAAAACAAATATTTGTCACTAATGAATACAGCTTAAGACTTATGCTGTAGATACAAAACATATGATACAAAACAAATATTTGTTCTTTAGTACTTTCTAATTATTTTTGAACTTTACAAATGAAAAAAAAAAATTGTAAATAGATGTGAGATAGAATCTTCTGAGCGTTATGGTAGAATGCAGTATTTTAAGCTGCAAAGGTCGGTTTGACGGACATAGTTCGTTAAAGCGAGATAAGACTACACTGGTCACATCAACGTAACATCTATGTATTAATAGTAGTTCTGTGCTAAAAACTCACCGTAAAATTCACAAACATTTAACTGCTTTCTCACGCGGAGTCGCGCTCTATATTTATTCTGTTAGCTATATAAAAAATAAAGTGGTGCGTTTTAATAATATCGACTCATAGATAGTTGTAAGCCCAGTTTGGTTTTCCTCGATTCACTTTCACCTGCTCTACTACACTTGGTAGAGCTGTGTTCAATTGATATCATTATCTTCTTGATATTAGTACATACGATGATTATGATGCTAATGTTATTTATAGCTGTGGTACTGATTACCAAAAAAGTACTTTTCTCTGTGGTCTTCTGTTGATTATTTTATATTTTATCTTAACTGAATCTGACATATATGCATATCTGTATATGTATAGTCGGGGACCAAGCTAACTGAATTCTGTGTCTGAATTGCAAAGCAAGGAAAAAAGCTGCCTTTTGGTCACCATTAGTGATACAAGTGCATGACATTTGTCTGACACTGGCGGTTATTTGTAGTGTACTTTATCAAATTCAAATTCGATTCGATTTATTCGAGTAAATCGAATTACAACGTATTTAAACGTTAAAATCGATATTGATAGAACATCTATTTTTTGGCTTTTATTGCCTTGTATCTTTCAGATGAATTTGAAGAAGAACTGTCATCTGTAGCTAGAAACATTGTTAGAAATGCTACAAAAATATGTGAAAAAAATTGGTTTACGTTCGCTACTTTTTTGGATAAAATTATCTACAAATATATCATAGATATTATATATTTAGGCTCTTCAATTCATTAAGGATAATTGACTTAATGACGAGGTCGGTGCTCCTACCGCGTTCATTTATCTCGGTCCAGGTTAGGTTTACTATTAAACTGCAAGAAGTCTATTGTTGTATTCCTATACAGCCTAACCTTGGAAAGTCTGTAGGTCTTATTTGAATAATATATGTATCTATCTTCTGTATCTTCTATACTACTATAAATATCTAGCGTCTATCTGTAATTATAATTTCACTGACAAATTTTGTGACAAAGTAATTTTATGACTCATTGACTTCGATTCTACCATTTATAAAATTTTTGTCTGTCTGTATGTCCTTTTATAACCGATGAATGGCTTGACCGATCTTAATGAAAATTGGTACGTAGTAAGAGCATGTGATTGTACTCATCATAAGTTACTCATTTTTCAGAAAATCTACCCTTAAAGGGGTGACAAGGGGGTTGAAACTTTGTATAGGAAATGGTAAACCGCTGAACCGATTATTATCAAATTTAGCAGGGAGATAGTTTGACATTAGAGAACGGACACAGACTACTTTTTTTAATCGAAAGTCTACCCCTAAGAGCGTGAAAAGGGGGATGAAACTTTGAATGGGAAATACTGACCCATGAACCAATTATCGCATCTTTAGTATAAAACTGACCTAGCTCACAATTGTGAGCTTTTGTTTTGACAAGTTACAACATTGAATTACTAAGACATAAATATTCTTACGATATGTAGCTAATGGAGCCAACAGATACGTAAATTCATACTATATCTAGATATGATGTAGGTTAAGTTTATTATTACAACTCAAAGTTCTGGAATTTTGAATTAAGTCAGTTTCGTTCTAAAGGTGGGTTATGATGTTTGGTAGTATGTGCCCGGAGACAGACGTAGGCTAGACGTAGACTATTTTCAAAAATAATCTTTAAACATATTATGTACATGTACAATGTACATATAATCTAACCTTATCCGAGAAAGCCACGAAAAAATTTTCCGTGCAGACGAAGTCGCGGATCATTTTGACTCATTTTGACATCATTTGAACATCATTTTGACTGACTCACTGAGTGACTGATTAATCATAAAGTCTCAACTACTAAAGCTTGAATCATGGTCTGATGATAGTTCATGTAGTGTAAGGGTACTTTGCATGAAACTTATAATATATGAAACAATACAGCTGCGCCATTGATTACAAATATTGCTTATTAACAATAATGAGACGTGTTTCACATTTTTGTAAAAATTCCACTCGCGAAAGGGGAAAGAGATCGTAATTTGTATGAAACTGTTAAGTTTTCACGGCTAAACTGATTTTAATAAAATTTAGGATCTACACAGATAAGCTCTGGAGAAGGATATAGGCTACATTTTTAATTTTACGTGGATGAAGTAGCGGACGACAGGACGACATCATTCTATAACGATTCACTTTTCAGAATTCAGAATAGCTTGATACCTGTGACATCTGTTGGTATATTTTAAGTGTTAATCATATTTATTTTTATTATTATAATGTGTTTTATCATTGTTAATATGATTACTAACAATTAGTAAAACACATTATAAAGAAAAAAATTAAACAGCCTTCAAAAAAAAACAGTGAAAAGTATAAAATAACTATCTTTTACTAATCAAAACTCAAGTACAATTAAAATAACTTTATAAATACGATACACATACCTATATAATTAAATTTGACAGTTACTGAAGTCGGTGCCAAGCCCACCAAACTAATAGACTATGTTGTTACACATTGATTTGGCACCGACTTCAATAACTGTCAAATTTAATTATATAGGTATGTGTATCGTATTTATAGTTATTTTAATTGTACTTGAGTTTTGATTAGTAAAGGATTTCTTCCTTTTAAGTGGTCTTGACCTAAATAAATATCTAGGGTAGGAGGTCTGCAATTAACTTCATTCTAATTCCAGAGCGTAACAATATACAAGAGAATCGTCAATACAAATAAAGGTTATAGCCAGGTCGTATTATCTAGTGTATCTTCGAAGTCCAAGCTCCAATATCGGTGAAATTTAAATGGGACCACCTCTGAACTATTACCTACCAATCGAATAAAGAATTTTCGAAATCGGTATATAAATGACGGAGTTATGAGGTAACAAACATACAAAAAAAAAACAAAAAAAAAACATACAGACGAATTGAGAACCTCCTTCTTTTTTGAACTCGGTTAAAAATAAATACGATCAACACTGAAAATGCTATTCTGTAGGAACAACATTAAGGAGGGTGCGAAACTATGTAATAATGTCTAGATACCGTTGTAGTCATCAGTCATCACTTATCAGGTAGATTTTATTCACCAATAACGTTGCAACGATACCATAAATTATATTATCTACTAATAACACCTTTTCTCGACAGTCTGTAGTTAACACATGCGTATAGTCGCGGTCGCTTCGACCGGTCACACGGTCCTCACTTTTCTAAATCGTTACTATTGTGGCGTTCTGCGATCATTATTACGTTCGCGCGATATTTCACGTGAGAGACGCGTTAACTATGACCGGATTAATTACGGAACTTGATTGGTTGTTAACTTAATTATACTTCATTTTAAAATGTTTCAAGGATTTTGTAGTGAAAAGGATTTATTTACTATTAATAAAATTTTAGCATCGTCTAACTGCGCCGCTATGTAATAGAATTTTCAAACCACTGCCTTGTAAATACTTTAAACAATCGATTTATGAGTTATGAACAAGAATATCGAAAGAAATCTTTAAAAAAGTGTTTGTTTACTTTTTGTGTCAGCCCATGGCCTCTAGAATGTTGACCTAACATCAAAAGGTTCGTTTGGCTTAAAGTTTCTCCTGTTTACTTTTGACGTATTTGCGAACTTTCTAAAGATTTAGGAAACGTTTTTCATAAATTTTTAACTTTATTTTTTCCAACGTATATAACACTGAAAAACTATAAAGGGCCATTCGATGTTAGTTTTTTTACATTACAATAGTCATCAAAGACATTGCGCTCCATGCTTTCTGTTTACCCTGTCAGGGATATAGCGTGGAATTATGTATATATGTATGTATCAAACTCATCTCCCGTAAGTGATCAGTGGACCAGTGAGACGAGTCGCTCAATTGTCGTAAACGTTAGTAGAATAGAATAACAAATAACATCTGATCTAGTGTAACGACTTTTAAATTGATAGTCAAACGTTATTTACTTTCTATTAAATCAAACGAAAAGTAGTCGTGTGAAAACCGCCGAATAAAATGTACCCAAGTAGCACTTTTGATGAACAAGAACGTCAGCAAGCGTTTCTATTTCTATTTCACTTGTCTTACCGCTCTGATGACTGTAGGCAATCTAATATTTTATATTATTCTATAACTTTTCTCTACCGATTTCTTTTTCATTATAAAAGAGGGGACAAACGAGCAAGCGAATCACCTGGTGGAAAGTGATCACCGCCGGCCATGGACACCCGCAACTTCCGGGGAATCACGGGTGCGTTGCCGGGCTTTAGGGAAATAGGGAAAGGAGGGGGAAGGGGAGATGGGCCACCGGCTCTCTCACTCACCGAACAAAACACAACGCAATATATGCTGTTATTTCACGGCGATAGTCTGTAAGGTGGTATTTCACGGCGATAGTCTGTAAGGTGGTATTTCACCGGGCGAGCCGGCCCGTTTTGAGCTGCAATACAGCGTGGGTCTACTACACATACTTCCACACGTAAATGTTCAAAAATATGTAAGATACATGTATATAACTATTATAAACTAGCCGTGCCCTGCCATTTCACCCTTGTTTTTGTTATTTTTCTGGAATACAATTTAGTCTAAAAAGTCTACTCTAATTGTCACTGAAATTTTTGTCAACATTCCTTCAATCGTTTCGAAGATTAGTTTCGACAAACAAGCAGACGTCTGTCTGCTTGTTCGAGACATGGTAAAAACGTGTGTTTGAGTTCTAGTAAATTGCCAATAATCGTAATGAGCTTAAGGAAAAGCCTTCATGTCTGCATTCTAGGTAGACACAAATGTTATTTTTATATAAATGTATATACGTACCTATATACCTATTATGTACTGAGGAAAGGTCTTTATTTCGGTATTATAGCCAGACACTTCAATTTTGTTTTATATGGAAATAAGTACGTAACATATATTATGTACAGATATATAGATAATATGAATAGCGTATTCATAAATCATTCGTAATAAATAGGGCTGCCAACTTGTGTTCTTGGAAAACAATTTTCGTGGTAGTAAATAAATATGGCGGCTTGTAAAAGAAAACATTGATATTACTCAGCGTAACTATACTTGTTCCCCTGTTTCCATATCACGAATCCAAATGAACAAAAGAAAAATACAATTATGCAAATTTCTCAAGTAAAAATGTTATCACCGCGATCTGTGACCTAAGCAGCTAGTAGTAGATGTGTGTGTAAACCCTGTTTTTATTGAAGTTTGTGGGTTAGTTTTATTTTTTGTGTATTAAATTTGTTTCTAACTTAGTATTAATCTTTTACTAGAACAAATTGTTATGATAAAGAAACGTAAAATATTATTATGCAAAGTTTGTCCATTATAATAATAGTTTTGTTTTGCTTTTGTATAAATATTTTGTTTATTAGCGTTTATATATGATGTAATACCGTATTTGCTGTTTTATTTCTATTTTTATTAATTTCGAAAGTTGGCAGCCCTGATTTACCTGTGTCGCTTTTGAACGGGCGTTGGCTTTATGTAGAGGTACGTACATTACGTATGCTAAGCACTTTCTTACAAGTTAGTCATACCGAATCACATGCGATACTAATCTCATTGTTTACAAGTGTCCATTGTTGGTGAACCCATGTCAGCACGGAGTCAACCGTTTATTTTTATTTTCTGTTTCATTTGGTGTAGTAATTCTCTTTGTAATGTTAGTGATTGCAAACAGAAATATAGTATATTGATTTCGATACGTTAAATAACGTTATTAATGTAAACGTTAATTATCGTTATTAACATTATGAATTAGTTATACCCTGTAAATTGTCGTAAATTTTGACACGAAAAACACTATAAATAAAATCGAATTTGACAACACTTGTATTTCTAATTTTTGTTTTGATTTTGTTTGATTTCCGTTAACAAAAGTTTGATACTTTGAGCAATGAATATTCTATTTTGAAAATGATTATAATGACTGCAAATCGCTAAAAATATTTTAAAATAATTTAGTCACTTAAAGCCTACATAATTTGATTGACTTTCTTGTGTTTTTCTCAAAACCTGTACTGTGTCGTATGGTAATGCAAAAAATAGTCAAAATTCGTCATGAGAACAAACTTAAAATGCAATACGAGACCTGGATCGAGTGTTCAACTTTTAACAGAATGAAACATTGCGCTAGGCCCTGACGAGAGCGAACAGTAACCGAAACACGAATATCATCACGTAGTAACGTTCACATGATGTGATTAGAATAATTAATATGTTATTGCGATATTCGTTATTGGCAATTGGAATAACGATGTGAATAATAAGTTACTTTTATATGACATTAAAAAACGCGTTATGTGTATGGACTAAGTACACATAAGATAAAATTATGTATTATACAGTTATTTATTATACAATATTGAGAAATAAGAATATTACGTACTAAAAATAGACAAACGAAGTACTTATGGGATCATTTGAGTATTTGTCGCTCTGTTACAGATGTTTTACTCATATTTGATATGTATGTTATATTATTTTATTCACCGCAAGCGCCTACATCAAATCTGCCATACTTACATAGGCTTCTCTGACACAAATAATTTTTAACATAAAGAGCGAAGTTGTATCAAATTTCGTTTAAAATTTTATTCTTATTTTATGAAAAATATCACCAAATATCACTTCGGAGCAATAACTTTATTTTTTTAATAGTTGATAACAGTTTAGTAAAGATAAAAGATTGCATTTAAATAAATCACTCTTACAAGATAATAATTTAACTTTATTACCTGTTTTAATAGGTTTTTGTGAAAATTTCTCACGTTACTTTGCTAAATAATAGCCAACTAATTTAAGCCCTTAATGCTGTAGAGATGACAGCATTTTGTCATGTTCATGACTTTCATTTTAACATTCTCACGGTAAATAACCGTTAATAGTTGTAGCATTAACGACATAGTTAATTAAGGAAGAGACAATCGACTCAAGTTGGGTGAAATGAGAGGCCTTCGGATACATATTTTCCATAATATAGCTTTTAGTTTTTGCAAAAAATAAATAACACTTTATGCTACTGCCCTACTGGATGATTGTGAGAATTACTCCAGGTGATTGAAGAAGTGTTAGAATTTATTTCACAATATTTATTTTACAATATTTACTAACGGGTCTATGTCGCGTTTATATTTTAAGGCTAATTACCTATTTTATTCCGACGTTTCAACCAGATTGCACCGATCGTGGTCACGGGCAGACTGATGAGGATGAACGACGTCTTCGTAGCGTGCGGTTTTTTGCAACTACCCACACTCAGTTAGAAGATAGATCAGAATCAGATAGATTAGAAGATAGATGTTAGAAGATAGTCAGGGGCCTAATTGTGTACCCTCCATTGACTGAAAATGAATATCAGTTTAACACATGGTTTAACATTATGAGGTCTATGATGAACGGAAGTTACGGAAACATATGTAGAGTTTCTTTCGGAATTGAAAACCTTAAATTAAAAATTAAAAAACCCCCGACTGAAAAAAACCTCCAAAAACTAAAAAAATAATGTGTACCTCATAGTCCTTTAAATTTGTGATGAGTTTTAATATAAATAGTAGTAGTAATATATCCAAGCGTCGTCACGTCGGGGGAGCGCTAAGTTTACTTGTTTTTAAATTTCATACATACTTTATCATTTTTAGTTGTATATATTGAAACTTATCACAAATTTAAAGGGCTATGAGATACATATTATTTTTTTTACTTTTTGGAGGTTTTTTGAGACGGGGGTTTTTAAAATTTTTAATTTAAGTTTTATTTCATGCTTTTTAAACACTACGATCTACACTCTATCCCCACATTTACGTAAATACTTTCCGGGACGATACATGAAATTGCGACACGAGATCGTGGCTCGCCGAAATCTAAGTATTCTGACAATAGTTGTCTGATCCATCATCAGACCCTGATCACCATCTATCTATCTATCTATAACCTATTCATAGAGACCATTTCAATGAGCCTTAACATGATACCTCTACTGTAAGTGGCGAGGAGTTGGATATCCTGCTGACTTCAGATGATGCCGCAGCATCTGGTCAAGGTTACTATGTTATTGTGACATTATTGAAATCACAATATACTAAATTTCGCATACATTAGACTAATAGAAGATGCTCGCGTCCCTTTAAGAACTAAAAAAGAGCTGATATTCTTCAAACGGCTGAACCGGTTTCGATAAAATATATCTAAATACTACCGCTAGAAAATCTGCTTTCAAACAAAAAAAAACCGCATCATAATCGGTCCATTCGTTTAGGAGCTACGATGCCACAGACAGACACACAGACACGTCAAACTTGTATCACCCCTTCTTTTGCGTCGGGGATTAAAAGAACAGTTATAGTAGTGGCCCAAACACTGAGCTGAACTTTAAAAGTTGAGTCGAGACTTTTAAGTGGTAATTTTAGAGACTTAATTTGAAATTAGAAAACATTTTTAAAGTATGTCAAAGTATGTATAGTAAGTAGGTCAATACAAATATGAGTCAACGTCAAATAAAATCTTTTAGAATAAAACATTGAAAAATCTGTGACGTACTTTGTGGTACTATTTGAAATGCTCGAAAATAGTTGTGTCCCAACCTTATCTTTAACAGTATGACGTATCAAATTCTGCAAAATCATACATACATACATACATACATATCTTCACGCTTCCGTAACGGGGTAGTCAGAGAGGACGGAGCGCCAAGCGTCGCGGTCTTTACATACTTCTTTCGCTTCCTCAAATCATTCTCCTCGCACATTTTCGCCTAGGTATGTGAGTGTTTTTGACATTTCTGTCGACTAACACTCTAGCTATTTAATCAGACAGACAACCAGACCGAGAAAGGACACTGGGGCATACATCACCAAAACAAAATCCTCCTCAACCCTGTATTGAGACATTCAGAGCAGTCTCGGGTTTACACACTTATTTACACAATGGGTGGCGGTACCCAACGCCAGACTTCACTCTGCTCACACCAGCGGGAAACAACCGGTGTACGTCGCTTTCGGGAGACGCCCTATTTTTATAGTTGTCGCTGTTTCACATGATGTGCACAGGAGAGGAATTGCAGCTCTGTAAAGGGCTGGCAGGGGTCGCAACGAGCACGCTTCGTCAATTGACCCCTATAAAAATTATAAACATTGAGAATGACGTATATATTATAGGAACACATCATTATTGTATTATGGTTAATACTTTGACGTACATGATGTCTATTTGACTTTTTGGCGGTAACGGGAGAAGTCAGGTTGTCATTTTATTATCATTTTCATATTTTACATTTTATGTTTAAAGTAATAGTATTTAAAGTTTTGTAGGTATAAGAGGAAAGAATGAAGTAGGTCTAAACATGTGTAGCTGAAATTTTTGCGCTCTGTCGAGAAGTCCTTCATAACTTCAGTAAAGCTTACTATTAGTTTACTGGAGGAGTTTTACGATAAAATGAATAAAACGAATTTACCTCGAACGTGCTTCATGTGTTCGTCATGAATTATAACAATATCGTGACGTGTGCATTGCAATGCCTAACTGTTTAACTCATCAGCATCACAGAATATTGTATCTGCATGGACGTATGATTCTACTTATTAATACGCGATATTGACAATTACGCTAATCTGACCGCCATACCATGAAGACAGAATAAAAAAAAAGTCTATTGCCTAGCGACAACCTCCTGTGAACTTCGCTTTCTCGCCAGACACTAGTGGGAAAAACAATTGGGGGTTATTTTGCGTAGTGGTTCGGGACATATCAGGCTGTAAAAGTGCTCAGGAATGTTAGTCTTAGACCTTAGATCATAATGCTTACCCTTGTTCGTGCTTAGAAAGTGTTAAGACAATATCTCCTCAGTGTAGTTTAATAGCTTCCATTTTGCAACTGTTACTGTTCGTCTGTTCACCGTTTGGAAATTGTCGTGTAAATACATCTACAGAATACAAAATACGTTTGTGTAATATTACGTAAGTGGACTAGTAAAATTACGAGCATTCTGTATTGGTTGCGTTCGGAATGTTTTCAATTTGATCGCTGCTTTGAATATTTCATTAACCCCAGTTGTAATGAAGGAGCGTTATAATTTTGACACCGCTGTCTATCTGTCTGTGTGTATGATCGTTGATGGGCGTCAGATGCATTTATATTTAAGCGACGACTGAAAAAGAAATATTATATGTATATTTGACGCCGTCGTTTTCTCTGTCTGTGTGGCATAGCTCTTTCCCGTTTTCTTGTTTGAATGCTGTATTTTTCGGTAATGTCCTTAGCGTAATTTGATAAAAAACGGACCACAAATTTTTTCAATAATTTTCTCTTCTTTATAATAAATCGTAATGTAGTACACATACAAAAAAAAATCGTTTTAGAATTGAAGAAGCACGAAAAATATATCCCATGCATTTTTTCGTAAATATCTTCAATGATCATTAATAAAAATATAAATTTTCGAAGGTTTCATTGACTCCTGACCTCAAAACATTCACAACACTGAATTCATTCGTTCCAAATGAAAATTATACAACCATTCATGGTAGTTATTACATAACCTTACCAATAAATTAGACATTGATCCACAAATTTTGCGGAACGAATAATTGTTAATAACAACGTGCCAAACCAGTCCTTGTTATTGAGGCTTTACAATGCTTTCACCTGTCAGTTATTGACTACAGTACAATTATAGTATTGGCAGGTGTTCATCACATAAGAGGCTCACAATATTATGGGTGTAAATGTCAAAGTACTCTCGTGACTCTCCCGTAATAATAATACTGGCAGTAGTAATTAAGTATAGGTAATATTATATGGATACTTCTGTGCTGGTCTGAGAGAAAAACAAAACCAGCAAGGAACGTGTAAGACGCGCGTTATAGCTTTGAAGCAATTTCAGGAAAAAAAATTAAAAACGAATGTTACCAAAATAGACACATTAAATTTTTATTTCTTAGTGTTCAATTGTGTAATGTTTTGGGCTAACAATTTCTCTCTCTTTGCCAAATTTCGGTTCAGTAGGTATTACATTTTTGGATGAATAAAATAGCCGATAATTAATAAGTTTTATAATAACGAGGTTCGCAGCACAGCATGGAAGGTTAAGACACAGACAGATAGGGTAGCTGAAGGAAAGTGTTGCCCTAATAGAAAAACAATATCGTGTGTTTCTAACAAAATGAATGTATGCATGCATGCCTCGAGGTATAACAATACGTGTAAAAATGAGTGTTTAAATCGATTGTGGTAGACAGATATGACGAAACTACGGTTTCATTTTGGCTACGTACGGAATGCAAAGCCCAGTGAACGCATATGCAGAGAGCAACATTCATAAACTATATGCTTCTTCCATAAAATCGCAATTTATTCGTTTGTATATTTGTATACTTGTATGTCACAGAGCAACTGCGTCCATTGCTAAGAGCAAGAATCCTGCTTCAGTGCTGCTATATTCATGAACACAGTATTGAAATGTCTAGCTAATGTTTGGGTGGAATCAATCTTTCTAAACGGCAACACCGTCGATTGTTTTACGTTCGGACAAGGGTACTTCGAGTAACGGATCGTGAGGCGAAGCAGTGCTCCAAGTAGTCAAGCATTCATTGTTTTGCTTTGTAGGAGACAGCACGACGCCTTTAAAACATTGTGTACTAATCGATCATTTAGGATAAATTATTGCAAAGAACAATAGAGGCTATACAAAATCGTTAATCTTGTAATACAATTTTCTCACGTCACGTCAAATTAATTCAGTTTATTTACTTCTCCACAACTCCTTAAACATAATGTGATATAAGTGTCTGGGAGTTATGGCGTTAATAAGCTTCGACCTCATTAGTGAAATTCGAAGTCGTTACTGTTACAATATAAATTCGTTACATGATTACCCGTAAAAAGTAATTTAAACGGTTATGCTATGAACTGTTTATAAGCATTGATAATAGGGTGGGCAATTTATACAGTTTTGTTTATATAATGATAGCAATCCGTGATAATGTTGAGTAGAACCATATGAAACATTAATAAATAACTTGTAGTTCCACGCCTGTACGTCTGTGGTTTGTTACGAGTATTAACAATTATAAGGAAAATAACATTGGTTCAGTTTAAGTTTAAGAACACAGAGGGTTCTTATATGAGTTTTATGTAATGGTATTTCTATGTATAATTTATATATTTTTTTATAATTCGCACTTATAGTGCGAAACTCATCTAATTCAAAATTCCAGAATTTTGAGTTATTTAAAAAATTTAAAAATATTGTTATTATTAATTACTCAAAAAAAAAATTTGATTTCATAAATAACGAAATCCACAATTACCCTCCTTCTCTAATTATTATTCTACGAATAATTTAAAATGTACAACATATGTAGGTTAAAAGGATGTATCATTAAGTGGTATAACAAGATATATTACCACAGAGGTTCCCAAACTTTTTTTTTTTGCGAGAAAAGAAAGTTGGGGAACCTCTGGGGTCAATGTCTAGTTTCTGATAAAATCCGCTATGACAATCGGATGAACACGTGTATGATCTTATATGAGTTCCATTTTATCCTTCCGATACGTAACCCTAAAAAATTATCTGGCATAATGCTCTGTTTACCCTATTTGAGAAATAGCATGAAGTTGTACATGTAGGTATATTACAATGCAATGTAGTGCAGTGCAGTGTAGTGCAGTGCAGAATGCAATACAGTACTAGTACAATATGAACATAGAATATTGTATCAGTAAAATGCACACAGAGACAATACACTATAATGAGGAAAATAGAAATTAAATGGCTTTATCGTTAAAGTTATTTCTTTCAGGCAATCTTAAGAAGGAATATCGCATACGGAAAATTCTCCAGGTGGTGCCAAAGAAAAACTAAATTATGTTAATAAATAAATATTATGAATTTATATGTTAAATAATCCTATACCACGAGAAGGTGTCTTGTCATTAAACGCACACTGATTGGAAAAGCATACTACAAAATTAGCGATTTCATTGAAGACACAACAATAAACTGGAAGTGATCCTCTCTGCGTATGCATTTACTGGCTTTATAGATATTGTATTTTTAAATAACTATTGTACAATGATGGTGAAAAAATGATACCTGACTGAGTTTCTTGTCGGTTCTTCTCAGTATTCAGGTTTTCTTTTCGAACCGAACTAAAGTAGATTTGACGTTCAAAAATACCTTGCATTTGGGTTTACTTGAATAAATTGATTTGACTTTGACTTTGACTTTGAAGGTCAATAGAAGGCCTTTTCACCGGCCATTAAACGCTACTTTATAAATAATTAACTGCTCCTCAATATTATGTTATCTGTGAGATATGGGTGTGCCTACTTTCGTCTTATGCAATATACTTTTCATCAGTCAGTTACGTGTTACGTCATGTTGTCACCGGAACGGCTTGTGTTATGTATGATAATTTGCTTTGTGACATCTTGTAGAAAAGCCCTTTTGAATTGTTAATGTTTTCATTTTATAGTTTAACCGTGGGTGGAGCTTCCGGTGCGTCTTTTGATCGCGAGTACAGTGGGCCACAAAAGTATTTCTAACAATCTTTTTACGTTCTACGGCGAAGCAAAACCACAGATTAATTAGTCACTAACGTAAAACAAATCAGAGAGTTACTCGTATGATTAGGAATTTTAGGAATTGAATCGGATTAGATAATCAGGTGTATATTTACCTAAAGTGGAGGTGTTAGTAGGTACGGAGTGCACTTTTATGTCCGGTAAATACCGCAATCTCAGGATCGGTATATTTCGTGTTTCAACTATAGAATGCGATGCATATATCTTAAATTCTAAAGTTAATACATTAGTCTGTCTGTAAATTGCAGGTGTTAAAATCGATTTTGAAAATTGCGGGCAAAAACGTTTCTTTTAGTCTTATTAATTGTGAAATCTCGAGATTTCGGTTTTCAAATAAATTATTTTAAAAAGCTGCTTTCATACTTTATACTTCGTAGGTAAATGTATACACCCCATTATTCGATCCTTATAGTTATCATTTTAGCAGACTTAGCACAGTATAATTTTGTTTGTTCATTAATTCCATTTTTTTACAAATATTGCCCCAGTCAGTAGTAAAAAAATAATCGAATGATGGATTAATAGGCCTTAGAATACAGAATTTAAAGCTATACAGTTATTTTAACTTATTTGCAAGTTGTTGTTAAATGCATAATCGAGTTTTAATTTTTTTTACGTAAGTACAAATTTTTAGTTTTTTTTTTTCGGGAATAACCTTGTCTGGGTTGCCATACTTTACTATAGCTGGAGAAAGGCTGGAGCTAATCTAATCACTAAAAGTTTAGCAAAGGCATCACTGAGTTATGAGTTAGAAGCATCTCAAGTTACAAGGGTTATCAAAAGTACAAAAACGAATTCAACATTATTTCTTAGTTATTAGTTAATTAAGTTCTTCCATTAGTTAACATTTTTACAATTATTATTTCTTCTTTTGGCTTTTGTAGTGTAGCTTACAGGGTATATGGATAATAAATTGATATTATGAAGAGACGTATAAACATTGAAAATTGTTGCACAACGATACGAGTACTGCTCTAAAATTTTTATTTCTTTTATTAGCTTACGTATGTCTCAATGCTGAGCGGAGGCCTCCCCATTTTCCTCATGGCAATTTCAATTTTAAAAAAGAAGGGACAAATAAGCAAGGGAGTTAACTGATGGAAAATAATCACCGCTACCCATAGACACCCGCAACGACCAGGGTATCACGTGTGTGTTGCCGGCCTTTAAGAAAAGGCGCTGAAGGGGAAGGTGGGCCACTGGCATTCTTACTCACCTAACGAAACACAACCAATAAGTGCTGTTATTTCACGCCGATATTCTGTGAGAGGTTGGTTTTCACCGGGCGTGCCGGCCCAATTCATGCTGCAATGCAGCATGGCTCTACCCCCAATTTATTGCCATGTAATAGATACCTTGCCATAGGTCATCTTGCCATCTTCATCGAGGTTTACCTCTGTACTAGTGTCTATCGTATGACATTGAAAAAGCGACAGTTTGAGTCCAAAATAATATTGTACACCAAACTACAATCTAACAAAAATTAATAATTTTGTAGACATTTTGCTATTTTCGTTAGAACATAATCAAATTTTTAATTTATTGATATTGTTGCTGTGAAGGTTGACACGTACAATTATTTAAACTATTCCTCTTTTACTTATTTCATTACCATCATACGAAAATATCAGTAACATTCACCATGCTCTTTCAGAATGACAATCTTAAGGCAAGAAATAAGAAAATGTAGTTAATTGAATTAAAGATTTCTAATTTCAAATCCGGTCATAAGATTAAACAAAGTGAAATTATCAAGTTAATATAACGAGGCAAAAGTTAAATCATTCGTGTATAACCAAAAGGTTAAATCGAGACCGTGAAATGAAAGTTCAAACGATTTCTATACGCGTTTCTCGATTCCTAAATAATTGTATGTTGTTTAGTAATTTCTATTTGTTTAGTAAATTCAATAAAATAAATTATATAATAATAACCCTGTCATACGCAATATGACAGGGTTGCACGACAGTGTTGTTGTAAAAATAATGAAAGGAATGCTTAGATGGTTCGGACACATAGAAAGAATGAGTGATGAAAGACTGACGAAAAAAACTACAGAGCGAAAGGGAGTGGTAAAAGAGGTCAGGGGAGACCAAGGCTGACTTTTGGAGATTAAATAGCCAGAATGTTAGCAGACGGAAATGTCAAAAGCACACCTAAGCTAAAATGTATGAGGAGAATGATAAGATTTGAGGCAGCGAAAGAAGTATGTAAGGACCGCGACGCTTGGCGCTCTATCCTCTCGGACTACCCCGTTAGAGATACAGGGTGAAGATATTTATGTTTATAAATTATAATTTAATTAATTAGGATAAACGCTTATAAGTTATGCTTTAAGGACGGGAATACACCAGGATCTTCATTTAAATTCAAATTGCAAATACTTATGCAAATACTTAATTTTTATATTAATATCATGTAATTTGATTTAATATGAAAGATATTATTCCGGTTAGAACTGGCGGGGGTTATAGGTAGTATAGTGTATTTGGGTGGAACAGTGAAGTTTGTAATAAATTATTTATTTTGTGCATTTTTTTCTCTATGTTTGATGTTATTTATTTATTGTGTTCTCAACTGGAAATCCCTGCCACGGTGCTTACCTCTTATTGTATAATGTTAAAAAATAAAAAATTGTATAGCTTTAGAATATTAAATTGTGTCTGTAACATTGTATTTGTATGCAGCGAATAAAATGATTTATCTATATTGTTTCTGTTTCTGTTTAAGTACTGTGTAGTGAGCTGTACAGTAAGGTATTTAAAACGTCATTATCATAGGGTAACTCCAACTACAAAACTACACTTTGAGAAAATTGCATCGTTATATACTACCAATAACTCGAAATAATGTCGTTACGGTAATGAGTCAATTCGAAAGATCAATCGGAAAAGGTCGAGAAGAATAGCGAGAGGTTATAATATCTATATAACATTATATAAGTTTTAAATTCTATTATTATAATCCTATTAACACGTATGTAGACAGTAGAAAGCGTTGTATTCGACGCTAGTGTGAAAGGGCTCGTTCGTCTGTTATGTCATTACCGATCGTTATATTGTGATGTTAATGAATACACGTTGAAAGAACTGTTAATTTATTCTTGTTTTATGTTTAGTCATAGATTTTGAATGTGTTTATTATTTACGAAGTTTTGCTTTTAAATGAGGACGGAAACTAGAGAGTGTTTCTACAACCTACAGCGAAGAAAAAAGAAGGTTATGTTTTCCATGAGTCCGTAAGTTTATCTTAATGCTAACTATATGTTCTAACTAATTAAGATAAACGGTAAGATAAACCAGCCGTTGTTCATTTAAAAGTCAGCAAAAGTAAATTTGTATTTCGTCGTATTTTTCACCCATGTTGAAAGACAAAGTTATTTCTTCCCGTCCCGTAACCGACAATATTCCATAAAACACTACATAAAGTAATATGTTTTGTGTTAAGTATTATCTTAATCAAACCAATATTCGTTCAAAGTATATTTTAAGTTCTACTTCTTACCTTAAACTTTTTAGAGTTTTCTTCCTCATAGTCGAAAAGTTATTGTAGGAACCCATTTTCACTCCTTCAGAAGCGCATAGTATTTCAGTAATTCTACAATTGACTTAATTAAAAAAGTCATTTTGAAGCCTATTATTTTGGAATTTAAATCCTTATCCTTTATCTAAAGATAGCTCACATGCTTATGTGCACTGGTTTTCTTTATAATCCCGTAGTTACACACGCTGAACGATCAATATACAAGGTTAATGTGAAAGTGCGTATAAATCTGCTAGGGTTGCAATGTATGTGTAATAATTACGGGATACGTTTATTTTGTTCTCAATACAAAAAAACATTAATTTAATATGAAAATGCCACTTGTGTCGATACACTTGCTGTTTCCCATGTGCCGGCGACTTCCAAGTCAGCAGGTGCCGCGGCCAGCACTGCCGAGAACTTGAAGCGGCGTAAGTATGCGACTCTCTCTGAGAGTTTCATATTTACGCCCTTTGCAGTCGAAACTTTGGGTCCCTGGGGCCTTGAAGCCCATCGACTGGTTTCTGATATTTGTAAGAGACTGGTCGAGGCTTCGGGAGACCGCCGGGCTGGCAGCTTCTTCCGCCAACGAATCAGTTTGGCTATTCAAAGAGGCAATGCTGCCAGTCTGCTAGGTACCTTGAGCAATGACAGCTTTCTAAGCGGCAACTTTGAGGAAGTTTATTATTTAAGATAATGTGTAGTTTTAAGTTTGTAAATATTAACATATGTATGTACTTTTTGTCAATAAATCACACATATGAAAATAATGTACAACTCTATCATTATGTCCTATATCCAAAAGTTTGCTAGTGACTTAAAACACTGACATTAGGGTTGTCTCACCTTCAATTTTTTTAAAGTTCGAGGTGTTACACTAGAATTATTGACTTTTGGCGAAGATGTAGAACGCAAGTTTTCCGTTGTCATGGGTACTTAAATACCCTTTCGCATTTACCCACCCTTTCGCAATAACCTTGTAAATCAATGTTAGTCACAGTGACACAAGTCTAGTGTGATCTGCATAGCTACTTACATGCGCTGAACTAATACTTCTATGGTTACATATTCAGAGTGCCCCCTAATTTTTTTCGTAATTTCATAACACCATATTACTTATATAGCTGATCGTTGATTATATCTATGTTCCCAATTCCATCAGTATTTCACTTGACATGCGGACAGATAGACGTACAGGATAATATTGTAAGGGTTTTACGTCTTTTGCTATCCGGCCACGGAACCCTAATGTATTTGACGGACCGGAAGCAGACCGAACCGGAAACAATGTATTTCACGTACAGTAATAAAAAAATACTCCTAAACATGATCGAATAACAATAATTCCTTGTATTCATTGTTAAAGTCGGAGGCCTTTTTTTAACGCAGGAGAAACCTGAACACAAGAAGCATCTAGCCTTCTCGGGGTGAGAATAATATAACCAACAAATAGATCGACTTTGAAATTTTGGTTGGTCTCCTCTCGGACTGTGCTGAATCATAGTATCAGTATCGATTTTTAAATTGTTTATGGCTTCCGACTCCGCAAGCCATGAGAAAAGGAAAAATGAATAAGTATCCCCATTTCGTATTCACTACGTAATGTTAAAATCAAATAATCTTTCATTTTCGAAAAAAAATATTTGTATTTTGTCACAGTTTCACGAATTTTAGTTATTGAAAAATGTGTAAACTATACCAATTTAAGGCGAAGTAATAGCCTATTGAATAAGACTACGTCGGTTTCTTCCGAAGTTTTGTTGTTTCCGTAATTTCCTACTCTATTGGAAACTAGAGTATAAGTATTGCGTGCAGAAAGGCTATTAGCATTTCGTTGTACTGATCTGTTACTTTCAAATTGTTTCTAATTTCGTGTTTCACGCTTACAACTATTTCGTTTGTGTTCCGATAGGCCTCGATTTTAACAATTGCGAACCATGGAAATTGTAATGCATTATGCTTAGCTGATATAATAATAAATCGATTGTTCTTAAGAATTTTAAGCTTTAGTAGTAAAAAGTACATACATATGTTAATATTTACAAACTTAAAACTACACATTATCTTAAATAATAAACTTCCTCAAAGTTGCCGCTTAGAAAGCTGTCATTGCTCAAGGTACCTAGCAGACTGGCAGCATTGCCTCTTTGAATAGCCAAACTGATTCGTTGGCGGAAGAAGCTGCCAGCCCGGCGGTCTCCCGAAGCCTCGACCAGTCTCTTACAAATATCAGAAACCAGTTGATGGGCTTCGGGGCCCCAGGGACCCAAAGTTTCGACTGCAAAGGGCGTAAATATGAAACTCTCAGAGAGAGTCGCATACTTACGCCGCTTCAAGTTCTCGGCAGTGCTGGCCGCGGCACCCGCTGACTTGAAAGTCGCCGGCACATGGGAAATATAGCAAGTGTATCGACACAAGTGGCATCCCACACCAGCGATCTTCCAAGTTTCCAAGGAATGAGCGTCAAACCATCCGGTCTCCTGCCGTCGCTGCGCACAATACCTACAGGCTCTAAGACTGCAGAATTGGTTTTTATTGGTTTTATTAAAATTGTTTTTCAGACTGGTCTGCGAAAGGAGATTAAAAAAACAGTATCTTTAAGTTTGTCATGGCATCTATTTATAACATATACTTACGCTGAAGTTTAGCTTCTAATTGGTTTCCTGAAGGTACTGTGTGGATTACTTTTGGTAAAAAAATAACATTTTTGATACTAATTTAAGATTTTTAATCTTTGTACATAAAATTTCGGTGTGCACGTGTTCGTAATTCTTCTCCTCCTACAGCATACAGCTTGACCGATTTTGATGACTTTTTTGTATTTATGGGGTCACCTGGATGGTTTTTAGCTATAGTTGGACCCGATACGTGGCGCCATTGTCGAGATATTCTCGATTTTTTTATATTTTCTGACAATTTTTTTTTAAATATTTTTTTTTTCAATTAGGCTTGTGGCGACAGTTTCTTCGAAATCCACATCCATTTTGTCAGAAGCTAGTCTACTTTTGGCAAAAGTTGGTCTTCTCTTTGATTCATTTCACTTGGTATCGACGTGAGCTATTATATGTAGTATCAGTATCAACTCAACTATTTTACCGTGTTTGAAAAATGTTGTGTAGACATATAAATGTCATACAGGAAATAAATTACACTATTTTTTGTCGTTACGCACTGGTTGCCATGTCGGTTGAAATCTGAGTAAGTAATCACATATTGTATTGTACAAACTGTGTGTATAATACATTTATTTTTTTATATCACAACTAAAACTAAGACTTATTCATCCACTTCTCATTTTTAGACCATCGTGGGGTTATGAGTAATAACTAATAAAAAACATAATTGAAGACCGATGACAGTACGATTATTCTTTTCCCTTAATTAAGATGCAAGACGCGTCCGTCAGTATAGTCTCGTTAATGTGTTCACCGCATTTGGTAGATGTATTGCATTGCTACTTAATCTATGGTGCATTATATTGTTATATTAGACATGTACACGCGATGAGTGTTGAGCAGAATAATTATATCTAGCTTTGAGGTGGTACATAAAAAGAAATTGTAGACTTAGGTGATGCAGTAGACATGGGAAACACTGTACTAAGCCGCGCAATTACGCCGATTCCGTTTACTGCTCCGGATGTGTCGACTCACTTATTCCTAATGTGTTGGCGTATAACACACTTCAACGCATAATACGTTGCCTGCGTTAGAACCAGCGGACGCGGCATGTGGTGGCGCGCGCTTTGCGATTCACTCGGCGCGTAACAAGTGCTGCCTCCAGGCGAGATGCTTCTAAATTACTGAGCGTAAGGAATTAAACTGAGTTATCCATGCCTACGTTTGCGGAAATTCATTTCATGCGATGGATTCTTATAAGTTTTATAAATATCTTTCGCCCAAAATTCCAAAAATCAACACGAGTTTCGCTTTTTGACGAAGCATCCTCAGGGTATTCTAGAGATAATTCTCGTTCAGCTAAACTGCACCGAATAAACGAATGAACCCTGCCTCGTTCATTTAGTCTGATTATTTATTACTATTAGATTTAGTTGTTTTAACTTTGAGGGGACAATAGCGAAAAATTATAAGAATCATCACAAGAAAAAATAAAGAAGGTGGCAATGCTATTGCATTCTATTGCACGTGCCAGTTATCCTAAAATGTAGAGTAGGTAATAGGAAATACAAAGCGATAGCAATTTAAACTTCAACTCAATTATTTTAAAATTAATGGTTTCCGCTATTTTACTACTTTTAAATATTATTCAGTATATACTCAAAATTTTGTAGTATTTACATGAATTTCATTTAACATAATAGTTTCTGCTTTGCTATCTCAGAGCTCAAATATTGGTGGCGTGAGTGTTTTTATTGCACTTTAATGATCTATTCATCCCAAAGGAAATGGCGTGATGATATGTAGATATAAGTCGTTCATTAGATAACAGTGTTATATATTATGTACTTACAAAGTTCAATGACATTAGTCTTTCAAATTCCGCAATTCCTTCAAGTCGAGTTAAAGTTTTTAATTAAATTAGGACAAACAGACATATAGAGCTCATAAAATAATTGCTTTCATAAATGTTTCAAAAGTTATAAAAATAATCGTTTGACCTCAGTTTATTTTGTGTAGTAGTTTTTAAATTAGTATCCAAATTCAAATATCACAACTCAACATTTTCATATGTTCTTCATATGCTCAGTGACTCCGCACTCCATTCTTTGTTGTTGACACCTCATTAGGTAACAATAAATTATCAGCATTACTAATATCCATTTTTAAATTTGTTTTAAAAGAGATACGGATATTATGCTGAGCGAATAAGTGGTGATAGATGGTTCGTTTCTATCTGATAGAAAATCTATAGAACGAAAGTGAGTGGAAAAAGAAGCCAAGGAAAACCAAGGCTGACTTATGAAGATCAAATAGCTAAAGTGTTAGCCGATGGAAATATCAAAAGCACTCGCATACCTAGGCGAAAATGTGTGAAGAGAATGATGAGATTTGGGGAGGCGAAAGAAGTATGTAAGGATCGCGATCCTTGGCGCTCCGTCTTCTCTGACTACCCCGTTAGGGATACAGCGTGAAGATATGTATGTATGTATGTAATAAGTGGCGATATACTCGTAGCATCAAAAGTATTGTGGTTTTTGGGTTATATGTGATGCTGATACAAATACAGACAGACGAAATGAAATCAGTTTACGATATCATATGCCAATTTTTTTATTATTAATGCATTTTTTTTGACATCATCCATATTGGGTAAAAAAATATAACTATCACATTTTCTGTTTTGAACACGAATTATTGTCGTGTTATATTTTTAAGTTTCTTGTCACATTTCGTTCATGTATCTCATAAAGCGGTCAGAATTCATTAAGTTTTTAGAAGTTAAAAACTGAAAACAAAATTTTATATTAGGTTTACATTTTCATGATATTATACTTATTATATTTCGTGTTAATATGAGATATTACTGGATGGGCTTATTAAAAATATTTTGTAGCATATAATTTTTTTTTTATTCACAGGCACAAAGGATGGAGTGCGGAGTCACTGAGTTGAACAGAAAGCTGCGTATTGATCAGGTAATTATTTTAAAATGATTAAACTATGAACTTCGAGTTGCAAAACAATACATACTCTTATTTTATTTGCAGCACAACTAATCTGTCAAAACTGATTCAAGGACTAATGAATTAAAAATGTGCTATTGTCTAAATCGATAGTAAGCCATTACCATAATAACAGGTTTGCCATACAAATTGGTTGTGAACACGCTTTAATTAAAATGGGGGCTTACGTTTCGCAAGCGCTCTATCATTAATCTTTGTTTAGAAACTACGCAAGCTTCGAGTAAATCGATTTTTGACACACTCAAAAGCCCTCTGATTAATCTATTTGAGTCGAAACAATCGAATGCAAGTTCACTTTCCCGCGTTTGTCATATCGCGCGTCTTTTGACAGCTGTCATTTCACTATTTCGTAGCATAATTACGCAACCGGTTCGGCACACCTGTCTATGAAAAAGTAAATAAATCGATCAGCTGTTTGTGGGTTACTTTTTACGATCGCAATTATGTTTCCACTGCTCTTATTACAGGTCAATTACTTATCGATACTTAACGTTTTTAACCGGATACGCTTGCTGTTCATCATGGCGGCGTTTTTAGCTGTAAACCTAGTTAATAATCGCAGGTGGATAAAAGCGGTTTTGAAATGTTTAAAAAACATGTCTTGTTAGGAATATGAAATGTAGGAATATGAATAGGAAATGTATTAGAATCAATAGATTAAACAAAACGACATAAATGCCTCTTCGCCTGTTGGTACGAAGATTGTAAGATCAAGTAAAATCTATACGAAAATGGGTTAGAAACTTATGTATAACTTTATGGTTCATTCGTTTGATTAAATGTGAGGCTAGATATGGCATTCCAGAACATTGTGTAGTTGAGAGATGGACCGGGTTACACACACAGAGACTCAGTGTTACGCCAATATGCACTATTTATTATATTTATTGCATGACGCAATAGATTATAATGAAAGGAGACAAACTGTCGTTATTCGTAAAATTTCGGGTCATTTAAGCTCCGCCTGGCGCTGCTCTACAACATATTGAGAGCTTTCCCCTCAATTTTGGAGTTTCTTACGTCAACTGTTTCTGCTGTAGCTTTTTTTTTTGTTATTATCACAGTTCGTTTATTAGAATTAACTGGTTTTTAATTTTGTCTTTGAGAATTATAATCGAAAGTATTTAAATAAAGCGTTTAAAATTAACAACCGTCAAAATAAAGATTCTATTAAAGACATAGAAACAGTTTTAACTATTTATTTCATTATTTTCTTAAAAATGTATCTGTTCATTTCAAAGTGGATGTGAGCATTTCCGTTTATATCTGTAGATCGTTAGTTGAGAGCGGTTTACGTAACGGTTCCGCTTTGCGCGTGAGACGGTTCAATATATCGAACATCGACTTATCGAATGGTTAGCGGTCTATTATCGAATCGCCTAATCAATTTAAAATTCTATTTAAATATAATTTAATTAAATGGAATATTTTATTTAAATTAAGTTGTAAAATCTACTTTTATAGTGACGAATAATTTATTTTAATTTCCTTTTTCTATTATTGTTTTTTTAAAATTAAAGTTAAAGGGACTAGTATTCCAATGTAAAGAATATTCTAACAATAAGACTAAATTGATTCGCTTTTTCCATAATGCGCCACACCTATCTAACATCGCTATTGATACAGTCAGTTATTAAAAAGCAAATATAAATAGTGAGTACTTTCAGTATGGCGCCCTAAAATAATTGAGTAGTGATGCGACCTCCTTTCTACCTCCACGACACGCGATAAGTAGCTGATTGTTAACTTAATAACTATCGATTTGCTTTCATTCTAATTCAGTTGTGTAATGTTATTAAAGATGTTTATTTTTCAAAATATCTACGTGAATGTCGTTAGCAGCGTGCTGTAAGGTTATTGGACCATGATCTTTTATTATTATGGACTTTTTGTGGACTTGTCAATGTTTAAATAATTTTAGTTTGTTATTAGATAGATATATTATTTTCTTCTTCTCAGTCGTTATCTTCATTGTTGAAGGTCGCGTCTAGTCTGAGGTATTGATCACCCGATGCACTATGCTCTTCCATGTCTTCCTATCCTCTGCGGTCTTAAGGGCTTCGGCTATTGGTAAGCCAGTGAGCGTTTTTACCAGATCTGGCCAACGGGTAGGAGATCAACCGCGTGGTCTTTTCCCATCGACCTTGCCGACTACCATAAGCTTCTCAAGGTTGTCAGGGCTCCTACAAGCGACATGTCCAAAATATTTGAGAATTAGCTGGAAACAAACAAAACAAAACAAACAAACAAAACAAACTATATTATTTTAAAGCAGACTAAAAGTTAATATTTTCTTAAATCTATTTTGAAATTAAATGCAAATAAATAAATTAATTAAGTGACCACGAATAAGCACTAGGATTATAAATTATGGACACCAAAAACGAACTGGAAACGAATGAACAACGAACAGCGATATTCCAAGGCAATATAGAAATGTTCGCCTTATAAAATTATTGTGAATTGAACGCGGTATCCTTTTATTGGAAATACAGTTTATTTTGACGATCTTGATGGCGCAGTGGTTTAGACGTTTACCCAAGCGCAAGGTTCCGAGTTCGATTCCCGGTCGTGAAAATGAACTTTTCTAGATTGTCTCGGGTCTGGGTGTACTAACGCCCCCAGTAGTCGTCATCAGGTTCTCATAGCACAGGGAATACCCTAGATTGCGATCAGATGATTGGTGTATATTGTCTGGCCCATTATTATTATTATTGGAAGCATTGCTAATTCACCAACGCAGCGGCTAATTTGAATTTTGCTTCAATTTTGTACACAAATGTTGGTCAGTGGGTTTTGCCTAGTAATACATACATAGCAAATATATAGTAAGAAACCAGTCCTCTTTAAATAGTATAATTTGTAAATAGTATTAAACAAAGTCGTATTTTAAAATATTTAAAAAACGGGAAATTAATGCGATTACTTTTTTATTTCGGTTTGACGTTTCGACCGAGTTGCATCGGCCGGGGTCTCAAGCAAACTCAAACTTCGAAACGTCAAGCCAAAATATAAAGGTAGTAGCGTTTATTTCCCATTTTTGTAATATTTTATATTGCAACGCGAAAGTTTGAAAGTTTATAAAGGCGTATTATATTCGCTCGAGAAAAAATTCGTTTGTTTGTATGTAATGGATTAACTCAAAAACTACTCAACCGATTTTAAAATTCTTTCACCTACAGAAAGCTACATTATCAACGAGTAACATGGGTTGTATTTTATTAAAAAAATTTTTATCCGTGCGAAGCCTTGGCGGGTCGCTAATTGTTTCCAAAGTTCTAAGTAGATTTCATTGTGGTTTTCACCATCATTTAGTACATTAAAGATGTGGGTTTATATATGTAACATATTTACATTCGAATAAGGAAGAGAAATAACGATGTTTCGCAATGAAGTCCTTGTCCGAAGCCGTGGCGGTTCGCTATTCAGCAATAAATTAAATGATTAAAAATCATTCTATGGCTTCCACGATATTGTAGAGGAAAACTAAGTTTGAGAATGGTCTCTCTGTACTTATGTACACGTACACATTATCTCATTAATCTTCGAAAACGAAAAAAAATCTAAAACTGTATATCTCAATTCATGCTTGGCTCTAGTAGGTACCTGTGTTTGCAGAAATGGGCCAAAATTAAAAAAAAAGTTGTACTTTAATTATTTTGAATTTGAAATCTATACTACATATAAATCAGTAGAGATTTGCACGTTTGTTTTAGATTTAATAGCTAAATAAATTCATGTCAGATTAAGGTGAAATTTTTCATACGCATAGAAGAGATTCTGGCTTAATATGCAATTATGCATGTACATAACTACATAGACCCAGCGAAGCGGGCGGATACTGCCAGTTTTTAAAAGAACGTTAACTGTATTTATGTAATATTTATTTGTTTTTCTTTTTACTGACTTATGTAATAAATTTCTAATCTTTATGATAGGGAATTATTAGTTTTATCAGTATACCATGAAATTAAATTTCGCTTCCAATTTCCTTAACTTCGTTCACCTAACGACCTTTTTCATCTGCTTCCCTGACGTCATTCCGGTGATCCATCAAGCTGTACTGGTAAAGAGTAGCCGTCAAGGAACCGGTAACCGAAACGGTAAACCCCATCGAAACTTTATTAAGGAGAAGCCGTTATATATACGAGTACATTGAATAGTATTATACGGTTAATAATTTATCAGATTTGTACACGAATTTTGATGTTTTAGGTTATAACAGTCTGTTGACTTACAAAAACGAATTTAATTTCGAATTACACACTTATTGGTCATCATATTATTGTATTTAATGTGATAAAATATACATGCATGCATATGGTTTATAAATTTATTTATGCATACGTAAAAAGGCATGTTATATTTTGAGATATTATTTACTTGTAGCTTTTCTGTCAAAAAAATATTGTTTACTGTCTAAATTAAAAAATATTTATTTAATTTCGCTAAAAGTAAAAATAATTTAGATAAGTTTTATTTTGAATGTATTTGAAGAAAGTTTTCTTTGAAAATTATGAAATGAACTACACGTTTACTTAAAAGAAATGTTCTACTAAATATTGAATCATGTATAATGTTATTGCGATCTACGTTATTGCCGAATATGACTTACCCTTAATTAAAATAAGTGTGTACCTGACAATATACGGACAGGTTATACGTGTTTGTCAATGTAGAGCAATGGGTTAAATTTTGCACCTACATAATATGTTATAAGTATTGAGAGGACAGCGTATGCCGTCAGATATCCTTCATTTTCTTTGATATTTACTACATAATAACGCAAATATGTCATAAGGCATTCGCAACTCATTATTGTTTTTCTAATTCCATTAATCAGAAAATGTATGCATCTTTAGTTCTTTAACAGGTATATTGGAGAGCTTCTGTAACTGCGACAATAACACAATCACTATGCGTCTAAAGTATGATTCTCTGACATGTTATAATGTTCGAGCCCTTTCTAGGTCTACTGTAGAAGTTTATATGACTAATTAGCAACACTGGCAACCTCAACCACGATTTTGCTAGTTGGGTTAATAACCTCTTAACGAGTGTTTCTGTGGTATAGAAAAATCAGCATCACTCCCAGCCGTGGTGCCAGCTTTTACCAATAGCATTAGATATTAAATAGAATTAGAAGGCTTACGGGAGGTAGTTCGATACGATATAAGATTAAGATATTTACGATATAAGATTAAGATTCGACATAAGAGAAGTTCGATGTTTAAAGAAAGTGTCGGGGTCCGGATGTACACCCAACCCGGACATAATTATGTGTATCCAAGCCCTGTAGCTCTTAAATGTGACCTATACCAGAGTATTTTAATATGGCTCTCGGCTCGATCGATTCTTGTCACGCTGTTATTCATAAGCGTTCCATTACTGTGGATTCATGTTCGATTGTCACTTGTATGTACACGTGCTGCAGATTCCAGTACCTACAGAAATACATGAACAGTACATCTACTGTGTTTGACATCTCAAACAACCGCAATTATAGACATGTGAGAATGATTAACTAGCAATAATACAGGGTTATTAAAAATACTAATAACCTCTTAGAACAAAATTCTTGTCACATACCCAACAACTTTCTTTATTATTATTTTTTTTTAATGGCACCGTACATGAGTACATTGCCAACGTCAAGTAAAGCGAGAAAACAATTCAGTAGATGATTAGCGCATTTGCCAATGTCACGCATTCACACAAACTAGTATACACACACAGAATAAGTAGAATCCATGTAGAATTACAAGTAAATTAGTTCTTTCTTATTGTAAAACTCCTCCAGTAAAGTGATAGTAGGCTTTACTGAAGTTATAAAGGACTTCTTGGAAGAGCGCGAAAGCTTCAGCTACTGATGTTTATTTAGATCTCCTCCATTCTTGTCACTTACACAGAACTTTAAAACACAATATACTATCACTGTTGTACTTCAAAACTCCTAAAAATGTAAAAAATAGAAAATCTAAATAAAATGACAACCTCACTTCTCCCGTTCCCGCCAAAAAGTCCTACCTAACAACTTTTTAGGTAAATTAGAAAAATTAAATATTTAAAAACATTTGGTACAAAATTGCGCTTATAACTTAAAATCTATACAACCATGTGGCGGATGGTCCATTATCTTCGCCCATACAAAATTCGGTGAATTTTCTTTGTTATGTAAAATAAAAGTGCGACTTTATTGCTTTTATAACAGACAAGAAACAAGCCAGTTTATTGCGTATCGTATAAAATATTTTCACATTCAAATGGCAACAGGACTGAAGAAATCAAGATTTTATTGTAAATTGATTGTCAATCTTTATGTATTAGAAAAATTAAAAAAATATCTTTGTGTCAATACAAGTTCAAAAAACTCGACTAGACTATTTTTGTTTATAGACAGTTTAATAAGCTTGTGCCATAAGATTTATTACTTATTTATTTAATCACCCACTAAAAAGTGTATAATAAGATAAGTTTGACGCTGATGTCTATGTCTTTCTGTCTGTTTGTGCCACCGTAACATTCAAATACTCGAACTGATTTACATACAGATTCTTTGTTTGAAAGCTACAGTTTTCTGGAATGTTCTTTGCTACATTGGATGACAATCAGTAGCTACTCTTAAGATCTTAAACTTTGAAACCTAATTGCGAAAGTATCTTAAAACGATGTTAAATCTTTAGTGCTTGTTTATTAGTTTTGTTTTTATATTTTAAAGATTAAATTGGGCCTACTTTATTAAATTTTAATAAAAATCGGTCAAGCGCGATTTTAAATTTAATTTCTTAACAATAAGACTCAAAACATTAATTACCTTCTTTATATAAACTTTACGTGAAGCTTTTGTTGTAGCTTGTAATTTTATTAAGTTGATTGAAATTACTCTTTAAAAAAGACACCGATACCGTAACAACGTTATCCACTCATAGAGAGACAGAGACTAAAAAGTGCAAGGACAGTGTTGCCACAGCTTTTCTCAAATTTTTTATATTTTTGAGCTCATTAGTTCCCGGGATAAGGGAGGGCGAAAGGTCGAGTATGGGTCAAGTCGAGTAACCTATTTGTCTCTTCTTTAATTCTTATGTGGAAATTTTAAATTGTTACTAGTTCAATAGGTTACATAGGTTTACAACTCCTTACTTTTGACCGTATATAATGTAGAGCGGCTTAGGTTGTCGGCGATTCGGTGCTCTCTGATCGGCTCGACCCTCTAGCCTTGCGGAGGGACGTTGCGGCTCTCAGCATATTTTACCGCATTTATCATGGGGAATGTTCCGAGGAATTGCTCTGAGAACTCCCCGTTGCTATGTTCCATTACTGTACGTCATGCAATCGACTGTCCTTCCATCCCCACTACCTTGATGGATGGCGGTCTACAACTGTGCGTTATGACTTAGAGACCTTCAAGAAACGAACCTACTCTTTCCTTAAAGGCCGGCAACGCACCTGTAATTCCCCGGAAGTTGCGTGATCACTTTTTATCAGATGACTCGCTTGCTCGTTTGCCCCCCTGACATAAAAAAAAGGCGAATTACTGTACCAAAATTCATGTTTTTGTGTTAGACAGTTTCTGAGCTAATACACTGCGTCAGAGGGACAAACATATAAAGGATCATTTTTCCTATCAAGAGTAAAATCAATTTTTTATAAAATTTTATATTTCATCTGGAAGCGAATGCGTGTTTTAACGATATATTATAATAATATGCGTGAAACAGTATCTCATTTTCATTCTAAATTCCGTTCAATAAAAATCACCTAACCCAACATTAAATTCATTCATGGAATTCTTACCAAACTCCCACTTTTATTATGAAAGCCAAAATATGTTAGCAGCGAAAAATTTGCTTTTTGAACTTTATGATTATAAGTATAAGGTTGATGTAGACCGTAAATCGTTTTTCAACGCGAGCACCTCCCAGTGTGTTCAGCCGGGACCTTATGGAGATTCTCGACGAACCGGTTTCTATGGGATTCATTCAGAGGTGTGTTATTAGAAATAACTTGTTTGTCCTGTAGCGTTCATGTTAAGCGTTTTATCATCGGAACATCACAAAAAGATGACAATACTTCGATACATAAACTTAAGGTATACTAACTTTTTGCCTCGATTCGCATATTTTTATTATCTATGAATACGAAGAGGATATATGTGTCGTATATGCACTTGTTACAATACCTCTTATAACTTCATTGTTCTATGTATTGTCTGTATGCTTCCTTGTATTGTACTGACCATGCACTTCAGAGTTGGTTCCTAATTAGGTTACTTTTGTTATTATCTGCAAACGAATAATTAATCTCATTGATGAATATCTATTAGATACATTTTAACAATGAGAACTAAGATATGGTATGAACGAACGAATGAATTATGTTGATTTTCGGTCAATGAAAATTGTCAAATTGGTCGTTTCTAAATATAAATCATAATTTAGTCTTCAATTTATAGGCATGTAATTTGTTGTTTTACTGTCTGAAGAGTCCCGGTGAGATTCAAATGCTGTATTATTCGTAATGGCGTTGTATGAATGGTATTTTAGTAGCATTGTAATGGTGTGTGAGCAGTATGAGGTATGTAACTATTGGTGTATTTGTATGTATGGTGTGTATTGGTGTATTGTATGTAACTGGTGTGAAGGTCCTAAAAATTCTTTCATATTGTTTGTTTGTCAACAGTTTACTACGAACAAAATAAATCACTTTATACTTGTTGGCGACAGACCTCTTTTTATAGTAACGTTTATATTTTGTAATTTTATAATTTTAATTTTATAATTTTTTATTTTAATTTTTTTTATAGTTACAGTTAGTTGGTTGTTCATTTTATTAAATATTATGTATTATCAAAACCAGCTATTAATAAAAATACAGTCCATCTCCCCGTCGCTATTATCGGATGAACTGTATTTTTTATTAATAGCTGGTTTTGATAATAAAAAATATTTAATAAATTATCCTTTTATTATACACACGTATACTAAAAAACAAAGAGCAACCAACTAACTAAACCCAAAAAAAGGTGACAACTGTCAAAAAGAACAATATAAAAATTATAAAATATAAACGTTACTATCAAAAGAGGTCTGTTGCCAACAATAGTTATTGATACAATTCGAGAATATTAGTACCAGTACATGATTTTAGTGATTACTTTGTCATTTCAAACCGAGGGTATCGACTATCGAAATTGATTCTCGAGTAAATTAATGTCTAATGTTAAAGTTCTAAAACTGTCTTGAGTCTATATGTTATTACTTCTAAAAATTTTTAGAGCCATGGAGACCTTGTTCATTATTTTCACGTCGCGTTTTTATAATTTCGTTTACACAAATCCGTCTACAGCTATTACATAATATGTAAATCTAACTTAACACAAAAGGAGAGAGCATGCATTCTTCAATCCTTATCAATTGTTTACATTTCTGAGTGCTTATTAATTCCTATCATGATTCATTAACCATCAACACGAAGTCGTCTCAATCAGCGGAAGTTGATGCATTCTCACGTGTGCTGTAGAATTTTTAGAGTTACGTGAATCAAAAGGAAAAATAGAGCCCTTATAAGTATGTACCTGCTGATTAAATTACAAGTCAAAAAAAGTATATAATTGATGGTAAAATTTTTCTTTTTTTTATAAGATTTGCGTCCGTCTCTTTATGCGTCTTTTACAACCGATTTTCTCAAGCACCTGCATGAAGATATATATAAATAAAACAATTTTTTTTTAAATAGATATATAAAAAAGATATTCTAAAATATATATGATTTAGACTATTGGTTTAATGTTTAAAATTACCTTAGAACTGGGGTTACTTGTATAAATTGATTTATCTTTGAATTGGACTTTGTTCTTCCTTTCCGCTCCTCTTTTCGTCGAAACTAATGGATTTAAACATATGAAAAATTCAAAAAAATATATAACGTATTATTTGAAGTTTGTACGAAAATTATAAAGAAAGACCTAAGTCTTATTAATATTCAGAAATGAATTTTACAAAATCACTTTACGGGACCTAGTATGCGGAACCGTCTATGAGCGGGTGGAACATGCACTAGACCGAACATTTTTTTATAATTTCACTACCTTTTAAGGACTCTGAGAGCTGTTGAAAGCTTTCGAGTTACACAACATGTGTAGCTGAAGTTTTCGCGCTCTTCCAAGAAGTCCTTTATAATTCCAGTAAAGCCTACTATCACTTTACTACTACTTTTACAATAAGAAAGAACTAATTTACTTGTGATTCTACATGGATTCTACTTATTCTGTGTCTGTATACTAGTTTGTGTTAATACGTGACATTGGCAAATGCGCTAATCATCTACTGAATTGTTCTCTCGCTTTACTTGACGTTGGCAATGTACTCATGTACGGTGCCATTTAAAAAAAAATACACGCATTATACACGCAATGTATAAAAATCACACGGTTTTGTAAATTAAGTACTGCGTGGAACCAATTTTGAATTTTATCTCGTGATCACAAAAACCCCAAAACATTCTTTTGAAATAAATCGTATTACCGTTGCGTTAGATCATGAATTTTTTCGCGCGAATTTTAAGTTATTAATGCGGCCTATACTTTGTATGATTTCATATAATATAGCATTGATTATAGAATTTCATATGATAGAATAAAATAAAATATTTTCGCAATGGTTGCTCTTGGTATTCTGGGTAACCTTACTAATCCGCGGGGTTATTACCTAAAAATTTGCAGATAGCGATAGCCACGCGATCACTGCGCGACCGGTGACTAATTGTAATAAAAAATTGGTATCGTGTATGACGATTGCGTATCTATTATTCTATGACCGTAAAATGCACTTTTCGCGGTAGATTTAGTGCCACTATACAAATTAAATTACTCAAATTCTCGTTTTGACAGCAGATATCGCGCGATATTGTCTGTCGCATGCTGACTCCAAGTTACGTTATAAGTGTGCCGGTCTTTTGTTCTACTAAATGACGAACCTAGCCCCCTTTCTAGCAATTTAACCGCTCCGGGGAAAAATAATATATGACACACTTTACGTCGCATCTAATAAGTCATGATCATGACCAAGCTATGACCATGTCATTCTATGATTGAAATAGTGAGATTTTAATATTTCGCTAGGTATGTTTTCCCTGTAGATTGCTGTGATTAAAATGATACTACTATACATTTTTTGTCATTTTATGGAAGAAAAATAACAGAAAAATGCACTATAGTAAAATTTTAATCGAAAATAAAATTAAATAAAAATTGGATGTTAAGTAGATGTTAAGATAATAAAATTGTTAGAAATAAAACAAACAAATTAATTCACTTTTTAAGTGCTCTAAATACTTTGTACTTCGGTACAGTAGTACGTACTTGTTAAAAGATAGTAAGAAAATTTTATTCAAATCATAAAACTGTATGTACTCGTATTTCTTTGATACTACCAACGATTTGTAAATATATGGGTATTGAGATAGTTGAGCGAACAGTTTTCGCGTTACTTGAAAAATCGCTGTAATTCATATTGAACCTAGCAATAGAACAAAAATGCTTTTCGAAAAAAGAAATGAGATGAATAAGGACTAAAAAATCTTGTGTTGATAATGAAACTACTATAATAAAGAAGTGACTCGTCAAACAATATTGTCCTCAAATACAGACGTGAATTTAAAATGTTTAATTTTGACTACAGGAGTTCACGAGTTGGTTTTAGCGGCATAAATAGAAAGTAAATTTTTTTAAAGATGAAAGACAGCTTTTAAATCACGATTCAAAAATGTATGTAACACGTTACTTCGTGTTGTTTTTTAAACACGTTCAAAAACACATAAATATTTCTTTCCCACGTTATTTAAGTCTTTCACAGAACTACATAAATCATAAATGGTTTAAAGTTCTTCGATAAACTTTGTTTTGTGGTTGGCGGTTGGGGACAACTGACTGTCCGGAACTGATGGTTAATTCATTGTTATCTTCAGGTTCATCTATATTTAACTTCACATCTAATATCTTTGTGTTATATAGGGTTCTGTTATATAGTGAATATAATTAGCATTGTAGGTACATCATATTGTCTTTATTGTTTCTGTATTTGTTGTATTCTTGCATGCTTGGTGTTCCAAATAAATAAAATAAAAATAAATAACACAAATTGCGTTCTTACGACTTGCTCTTGGTCGAATTTTTACGTTATAAAAGCATTTTGTTTCGCGGTTGGTAACGAGTAACAACTGAGAGTTCCGTCTACTGACTATTAATTACTCTAGTACGATTTGCATTTAACTGGTCAGCTATTCCCAGGTAATAATCCAATTGAGAGAGTGAGGCAGAGGTGAAGAAATAGAGTTGAGATGTGTCTTTTTTGAGTCTTTAACATTCGGACGACGAAAAATATATATATTTAAAGTTTTTTTAGTTCGATTTGAAGAAAATGATAAATTTAACAAAAAATGTAAGCGATAAAACATTTTATTCAATAGTGTTCAGTTTATATTATAAAAAAAAATTCTATGGTTATCGCTCAAATAAAAAAGAAATTCGAATCTAAACTTTTTTTTCGGCTGTTGAATTATATATTTCATTTCTTATTCAATTAGTGCTTTTGTAAATTCTATTCGATAAAGTATTTAATTAAGTATTTTTTCTTCGTGCATGTTTTTTTCTAAGTTTATAGCTATTTATAGCTACAGTAGAAGTATCGATTTTTATTGTCAAAGGAGTATCTCATAATATGGTATATCGGATAACCTGGTCTAACCTATTGTAGTTCATTATGTACTAAGCCACACCTGTCTCTCACACTCACACAGGGTGCGTCAAGTGGGACGACCCACATACACTGCTTTCCCAAATCGAGTTGCCGATCGGCGCACGCGCAGTCAGGGTCAAAGTTTAAGATTATGGCACAGATAGTGTTGAAGCATCGTGGAACTCTATTTTTGGTCAACATACCAGCCGTAAATTGAGATCAAACTCGTGTTAAACAAGGAAATAAACAGTAAAAAAATTGTTTTCGTATGAGTAATACAGTTCTTGGAGTCCTTTTTATGTTATCGGTGGATTTAAAATTTTCCTTATATTATTTGATTTGATTTTGCTTTTGAATGGCAGCCATTAGAAAATTGTATGTACCTTCTTAGCTATATTTTGCCATGTGAGATAGGTTTCCATCACAAATATCATGAGAATAAGAATAATAATAAATAATTAATTTGTGTTATATAATTCTGTGCTAGTACTCAGATGATCAACGAACTTGGACCTCTATTTGAAAACCAGATGAAACAACCGCACCGTACCAACAGAAATGTCTTTTAAACGGATTTATTCAGATTTCTCGGCCCTTCACCTTAAAAAGCGGAAACGTAATTAACATTCGACTACTCATTGCGTAATTGATAAATCGAATACATGTAAATAATGAATAAAGTAATCGACACACAAAATCGGTGCACCATTGTACTGCATCCGGTGAAAGCTGCGGTGCATCTTACGAACTTATAACCTGAGTTTTGAGTGTGTGACCCCCTTTACATTCCGTTTATCAGATGAAGCTTACATTGCTATTTCAGTCACACGTATTCGGAATTAGATTTTTGAGAAAGAGATAAATTTTAAAGCTAGGACAAGAAGACAGGATAGGAGATGTCTGAGTTTTTTTTGTAAGTGTTACATTCTGTTCATCAGATGAGTCTTTAAAAGATATTGCCGTTTCAGTCACACACGTATTGAAATAAGATTTTAAGAAAGAGATAAATCGCAAAACAATGCATACAGATATGATAGCAGGCGTAGGAATAAGAGCATATAATGATTTGAAAACTTGATTCAAAAACTAATCTCGACCAAACCAATTTCCGCTTTCCACCAAACATAGGAAACAAATAAACGAAATCGACGTGAAATTACACAGCAACATTCCTCTTTTCTGTAGAGGGCTAATAAAACTTATAAGATGGGAAAAACACGTATCTATATGAAATCATATTCTCTAACATTGCACTGATCTTGATATGTTTTTTACACAATATTTCAAGGCCGATGAACTTTATTTTTATTAAAGTGAGTTTACATATGAGTATGTGCTAACTTTATGTGTTAACTTAGGCTAAGTGAATGGCCAACTTGGTGTCAGCGGGGTCACAATGATACGTTGCTAGAATACCTACATTTCACAATTTTCATGAGTCATTCCGTCAGCTGTGTACTTAAATGACAATGCATCACATATTACATGATTTTCTTTTATTTCTTTTACATATGTCAATATTCTTTATACACTAAATGCAAATGTGTTATACATTACATAAATCTTACTCGTTAAATGCTCTAAAATTCTAAATGATGGTAAAATGCATTGGAATTCACTTATAAACTTAGAAGTAGAATACATATAAACTTCTTCTACGTAACATAACTTCTTCGCGGATTGTGATTTTGTTTTATACTATTTATAGATTACGATAAGATTGTGTTCTGGAAACATCTGGGATACTCCTCCGGCAACGATATTTCGTAGAACTTGGACATTTCAAAACGCTTGACAAGAAGACGAACCCCCTCGAAACTACTTTCAATCTGTTAAGACCATGAAGCACTCAACCTATAGAGTGGCAATGCAATTTATTTTGTATGAAAACAATGTACGTCTAAACACTGTTGCGGTTACTGTGTTCTGTTTTATATGTAGTTTGATTTTTTGCTGTTTTTGCCACACCACTGAATATAACAATAAGCTATTACATAAATATTTAAATATCTGTCGGAATGTACAGAGATGCACGCACAGGTCCAGCATTGGTTATGTACTGCTTAATGCGAGCGAAAGTTGATATTTGTTAGTGTAAATGAACAGAGCAGTGGTGAATAAAATGGTCCGATATTTCGTCTCTATAGGTTGAGTGCTCCTTGGGTAAGACTGAGATAAACGTACGTCCATTCAAGTTTAAAAAAAAGCCTTTACGGCGAAGTAGGGTAATGTAGGATGTTCACCGGGATGTACGTACATATCGTATGTAGAGTTGGCATTAAAAGTACTTGATTAAAATATATTTTCAAAAAGGCGACGTTATGGTTAACAAGTGAGTGAACATAATATTTTTCTGACAATGTCACTAACATCGAAATTTTTTCAATCAATTTAGAACCCTTAAACAAAATTTTAAATTGGTGTGCTTTGATCACAAAAAAAACATTGTGTTAATTTCTAAAACGAATAATTAATATTTAATATTTTTACTCCCTAAAAATCTTCGACTTTTACACTCGTAAACAGGGAAAAGTCGTAAATTGGCAACACCGTTTTCTATATACGACGACATTAAATTGCGAAATTATTATCGTCACCTGTTTAGAAACAAATAGACACTTCGTGGTTAAACAAACAGTCTCATATGTTGTTGTATTTTGGGTATTTTTAAGGAAGCCGAAGAACATGTGTGAAAAACACTCCTTGGTATAAAGAAGTTGGTGGCGCCACAGATTCTGATATTCGATATTATTATTTAAGTATAATGGCTGCTGATATTACTTGCCATCTTTTCCAAACTAAATTTTATACTCATTACTATTTACTTCGACGACATACTCATTTCTTTGTACGGTAAATTCCATCTTTCAATTCTCTACTGTCATTGACGCAAATGAAATAAATAACAATTACAAGCTATCAGCTCTTATGTTTCATTCCAAGTTATTCCTATTTCATCCGGCAACAAAAAAGTACTCGTTTATTTTCGTAATATAGCCGATTCTCCTGTATTTCTGCTAAGGTATTAAGCTTACCAGTATCGACTATTCTGAGGTATAACTTTATTGTCTCGGTGTTCCTATATTGCGACTTTATGTTGCAGATCACGTTTTATTTGCTTAATAATGTTCAGGTTGAACTCAACAAATTGAAACTAGTAAAATACCGCGTGTCATAAATTGATTTTGGGCAATATGCAAAACCAAGACTTTGAGTTTATAGTGATGGATTTGCAACTCGTCAGCTCTAGTAAGCTGTAGAGAATGTGAGCTGTGCTCTGCTGGGAGTAAAAAAACAGATAATAATATTTACTTAATTATTTATATGTGTAATTTCGACTTGTCCGTAACGTGTTCCGTACTCGTCTGTAAAGTTAATTTCAAGAGATTTAGCAGATCTAGATATTTAAACGAACAGATGGACCAACAGACAAATTACTTAATTATTTATATGTGTAATTTCGACTTGTCCGTAACGTGTTCCGTACTCGTCTGTAAAGTTAATTTCAAGAGATTTAGACAAATCTAGATATTTAAACGAACAGATGGACCAATAAATGGATAGATGCACAGATGCGCGATTATTCTTAGAAGAATTCCGTTTGGAACTATAAAACCGAGAATAAAATATACATAATTACCAACATAGACTTTATGACTTCAGATAGCCTGTCTCATATAGCGAAGTGAGGCAAGTAAAATCATATAAAATATAGATGTGTGGGTGCCGTTTTATAACGAAATAGCGGCCGATCAGCTTATTTGATAATAAATGTGTATCGTATGTACAGGTGAGTGGCCTATGTGATTTGCTGCACCGTAGCTGCTCGCTTACGACGTTAGGATTATTTATAAAGTCTATGACCAAATTAACAGGTGAGTAATATGTAGTGCATCTAAACATCCTCTTCCTCATTTTCAGTTTCACCATATTTGGGTAAAAATAGAAAAATTTACTTTTTGTAATTAGGTTACAAAAATCTTCTATTGTTACAACACTGACTATAACATTCTTAGTTTATATAAACGAAATTTGAATGCAACGGCAGTAATGCAGATACACGGTTTACACATCCCTGTTGCAACTGATTGAAAAACGTTAAACGAGGTAATCAGCATTCAAATCAGACAGCGAAGTTAAATTACCTACAAACATCGTTCTACATTTTCATCTCGCGGTCGAAAGTTGGGCTCAGCACCTACATGGTTTGAATTTAATTTAGACGCTTGTTTGACGAACTTACTGCTGGAACCTGAAGTGCACTTTCACTATATTGTTCCGTTGTTTTGCTAGTAATTAGCATCCGGATAATGAAAGCGAAATCTCGTACAATACGGTTCTCAAATCTAATCTTAACGTGTTATATTCAGTGATGTACCGTCACTTTCATTTTGCTACTTTTAATCTATAATGTTAATGATAAGAAACAAATGTATTTTTAATTTAATCTACAGTTAATTATGCAAATACATCACTATTACGTTAGGGTCGTTACTTTATTGACCCAAAAATAATTTATGTTTATAATTTACAAGAAGGCATTCCGTCACCGTTAGTGTTTTACATCATTTCTAGTTAGAAATGTGGAATTTTGATATTACTTTTAAAAATGGAGAGCGTTATGTTTTACTTAAGTGTCAAAATTTTATACCGATATTATCACTTTAGCAATCGATCACAGTAGTGATGTAGGTTACACAAGCAACGTCACGTGACGCAGCTTTGAACTGATAGATCATTGACCTTTATTCTTCTCAGTGTTAAATAAAGGAACGCCTATACATAACTAATTCTGAACTAATGGTAGAATGGTAGTAACTTGGCACTCAAAAATGTCTGATTACGGATTAAAAAAAAAGATTTTACTTTGATTCTGAATGCGTTGAATAGAATTCTTCGATACTCGGATTCAGTTTCGCCTGCCTTCCGAAGCAGTGTATAGTCGATACGGAGAGTCGTTTACAGTAAATTAATTAATAGAATGGAGAGTCTGTTCGTTTTAGAAAATTGGTTATAAATTGGTGAATTTATGAGATTTTAGGTTGAATGTGTATTATATATTATGTATATTTATTATAAGAGCACGCAGACGTGTGGTGGGTTTTCCGTGTTGGTTGTATACATATTACATTCATGTTATGTGATATAGGTAAGCTTTTAGGCGACTCACGGCCGAATACTCAAACGTTTCTTAAATAAAATTTTTGTTAAGTTATCCTTAGTTTAAGGATGGTCTCAAATTTAATTGGTATTTTCAAACGTAATTCATACATTGTAAGTATCCGCTTATCTAAGGAGACCTTAAACGCTTACTGTATGGCAACACCAGTACAAACAAGTCCGTTTTCGTTTGCTTTTCAATAGTACTACAACAACGTTTCTTTCCAAGCAACTAACTTATATTTTAGCATATTTTACAAAATCTAATTAATTACTAAAAGCTGCTATTTAGTTATTAGTGTTTAAAATATATCTTTCTTATGTGTTTCTGTCAAAAGTTAATTGCCGTTTGAATATGCGCTTTTTGATGTTTTTTCCAATTAAGACGGCTTTAAAATTAAGGATGTATCAAAAGTTAAGCAACTCTCAATTTTTCTTTTGAGTATGAGTTAAGGTTTCCTTATGTGTTTGAGAAGCTCTTAATAATTTAAGAAGCGTTTGAGTATTCGGCCGTTAGAGTTGAAAATGATCGTTCGGAAGCGCAGTGATTATTTATAATTTTCATACATTCATGTTTCCTAACATTTTAGGATCAGTCCACTCACAGGATATTTTTAAACGTCAAATTTACCGTTTCGAAAAATACCTGTTCTGAGAAGAACCGACAAGAAACTCGGGTATTATAGGTCAAACACCGAAGTACTATTATACTGCTGGTGTCTCGTTGAATATTAGGCAACAATGCTCTCAATATCCTAGTCATTTGTCAGGTAATAACTAACCGGATTAAACTGACCAGTCGTGTCCTTGCGACCACAATTCTCTCCTGTCATGGTATGCCACGAACTATTTGTTCACATCTCGTTCGCCTGGCCCAGTTCCCATGGTTTAACTACTATCTCGTATAATAGGAAAATACGCCGAGATTTATTGCCGAACAGTCTACTGCATCAGATAACTTGGTTGCTAAAACTTTAGTATAGGTCTAGGTCCGATATATTTCTAGGTCCGATAAAGTACACGTTAATTTGATTATCATCTACTTTTAAAATAATATATTGTATTTAATTTGAGAATAAAGGGCTGTAATTGGGTGCAAAAACGCCAAAATGCTTTGCAAATGCTTTTGAAAGCTTGGCATAATATTAAAATAAAAACGAAAAATCGACTTTAAATTGAACCTGTTTTTTAAGTGCTGTTCAACTAGAGAAAGCTCAGCTTAGATCTCAGCCTACGGACGGCGAATCATGAGCATCAAAGTAATCAGTTCGAGTATAATCAATTCTGTAATCGATGTAGGGCAGATTATGCTTGTCTATCGACAATCGATGCTGGCTTCTCTCAGCAGTCTGAGTAGATATCAATCTGCTTTCGCTAATCAAACAGTAACAAATCCGTAAGAAATTAGAACGCAGAAAGAGAATTTATTATGAAGACATAAATAAGACTGATACCTAGAGTATGGATAAATAATTTTATAAAAAAAAAAGATTGTATTCTTAAACGCTACAAGGTCTTGATTAACTGTAACTGGCAACATACAATGACGACCTCGATGGCGCAATGGTTTAGGTGTTGTATCCAAGCGCGGAGTTTTCAGGTTCGATCTCGGCTGAGTCAATGTAGGAAACTAAACTTTCTAGATAGTTTCGGGGTTGGGTGTACTGGAAGACGCCCCAATAGTCGTCGTCTGATTCTTATAGCACACGGAATGCCCTAGTTTGAGACCAGATGATCAGTGCGCATTGACTGTTGCATTTATTATTATTATTACCTATTTATTAAAAATTGCGTTCTAGCTTCTGAAATTATGCAGTTACTACTACTTCCTACTAATATTATAAACGCGTAAGTTTGTGAGGATGGATGTACGGATGTATGGATGTTTGTTACTCTTTCACGCAAAAACTACTCAATGGATTTTAACGAAACTTTGCAGTAATATAGCTCATACATCAAAATAACACATAGGCTATACATTTATAAAGAGTTTGTGTGTTTTTGAACATGACGCGAATGAAGTCGCGGGCAATAGTTAGTGTATAATATGGCTTCCAAAACGATACGCCCAAGTCTAGGTGTTACTGGGTACTACTCTAGTTCGTTATGCAAGGCTATCAAATGAAACCAGGATTACAATTCGCTTCTTGGTTTGCACGCCAGCAGGTTTTGAGAGTAATAATGTCTGTGATCGTTTCAATCTAACTTGCCAAAACAGTATTTTTTAACCAACTATGGCGAAGAAAAACAGAGGGAAACGAACATAAAATGTATGTGCGTTTGTTATTACATTTATTTGTATTATGCTCGTCTGTTACCTCATGTTGCCAAAACTATTCAATTCAATTCATCAACAATATAAAAAAAAACAAAAAAAAATTCAATTTATAAGGTAGGTATTATTGAATTTGTCTCTAGTACGCGGCCAGGCTGTTTTCATCATTAAAAATTAATCGGATCTCAAAATTATGGGTATCAAATTCAAGAGTTTAAGATCATTTCAATATACATATCTCATGGAGCAAAAATACGATATGGAACAGTATTTTTAATAATTATTTAAAATAAAATAAAATATAAAGGGTGTTTAAAGGCAATGTTTACATAAATATTTAATGCAAAACGTCTGTTTGATAAGTAGATTATAAATATTGTGTAATTATATTATAAATATTGTGTATTTTAACATGTCTCGTTTAAGGCAACGAATTGGAAATTTTGACGGTACGAATCTCTATTTTTCCAAGTGATTACAACACGTATGAAAATGATATTTGGTAACATGATTCTTCATTTCATTAACTTCATTTTGCTAGTTGGGTTACACGATTGGTTAACTTCTGTAACAGAAAAAAAATATCAAAGAAACCTCTTTCAAAACAGATATTGACATTTCGACAGGAACGAGACCGATTTATGCCTCTAAATTTTCTATGTAGATTAATCTAAGCACACTCTTCAAAATAGCAGTTGGATTTTTTAAAATTAATTATGGTTTTTAAAATAAACGAAAATAACTGTTCTTTCGTATTTTTCGTAAGCTAGCGCGCGCACATTTGTATGGTGCAGAATTTTAGATTAAGTTATTGTTATCACTTTTGACAAATTGGATTGAAGAAACTTTACAAATAAGTATTGTTTTAATTTTTAGCTATAATTGTATTATACTCCAAAGAGAAATTATTGTTCATCCGGCACATATTATGAAGGATAAAAATCTTTTATTAGCACTATAATTAGCTTGATACTGAATCGCGAAAGTTGTAATTATTTTGGAATCAGGTCATAATTGATTTCGATTATATCACTAACGAGTGTGCACAAATTCTCACCTTCAGAACGTGATTAAGATTGATGAGTCTTCTCGTGATTTAAAAAAGTAGTTACTTACATAATAAGTCTGCTCTGAACGTTTACTCTTCATCCGAAAGTAAATATTTTCGCGAATTATGTTATTATTTGTTATGTGAGTTCTTAAAATCAACCGATTTATTATCTTTAATTCGCCTTCGAAATTGTCACTTAGATATCGTATTTGAAAGTATTATTTATGGAGTGAAAGTAGGTGCTTTTTAAATAATATTAATGATATATTTTCATTATTATCAACTAGTGATTGCTCGGAACCATGTTCGCTTGCAATTTGTATAAATTAATTAAAAGAAAACAGAGAAGTATTAACAATAATATATAATCTTTATTTCATCCACAAATACATTTATTTTTAACCGACTTCAAAAAAGGAGGAGGTTCTCGAGTCGGTTGTATTTTTTTTTATTTTTATTACCTCATAACCCCGTCATTTATGAATCGATTTGGAAATTTTTTGTTTGAAATGTTACACTTCCAGATTGGTTCCATTGAAATTTCACTGATATCGGGGCATTGGTTTCCAAGGTACACCAAATAACGCGACCTGGTTGTAACCTTTATTTATTTATATTGATGATTCTCTTGTATGTCATTTGTTAACTATCGTTATCCTCACATGGTATGATGGTAGTAGGGAGAAGTTATAAATTACCTGTAAATAATAAATTAAGTCAGTCTTAAGGCGGACAGAGAATATGACTGTCGGCTGTCGTCTTCGGATTGCAAGAATACTGCTTGGGTGTAATTATGATGTAACCTTTACACTGTTCTTTTATAACTGATCAATATTGATGATATTGATATTGATAACGGGTAATAATATCTCATGTTCGATCTGTTCGCATCTTTTCTTCTGAAAGCCCACGATTTGTGCTCTTCAGTAGAATGGAAGTCAACACATTGCGTTCCAGAATTAGAAAAGAAATTAAATGTAAACCTGCCCTTGATATTTATTTAGGCCAAGGTTACTCAAAAGGGAGAAATAAAAAAAAAATATAAAAATTAAATCGACTTCAAAAAAAAATACTGAAAAGTACATAATAACTATCCTTTACTAATCAAAACTTAAGCACAAAAATAACTTTATAAATACGATACAAATACCCATATAATTAAATTTGACAGTCATTGAAGTCTGTGTCAAATCAATGTGCAACAACAGAAAATCTATTGTATAGACTCAGGCGTTACTTTGCGGAAATCCATTTAATGTGATAAATTCCTAAAATCTATAGCTATTTTCCGCTCAAACTCATAAAACCACCAATTGACACGTGTTTCGCTTCTCAACGAAGCATCCTCAGGATATACCAGAGATAGGATTTGGTCAGCTAACCAGCACTGAATCCCACGAATTCATACGCTACACGACGATCTACGAACACGAACGAATTAGATTCGGTGCTGGTTAGCTGACCGAATCCTATCTCTGGCATATCCAGAGGATGCTTCGTTGCGAAACACGTGTCGATTGGTGGTTTTTGAAATTTGAGCGGAAAACAGATATAGATTTTAGGAATTTATCACAGAAAATTTATTACTTTAGTAGGCTTGGCACCGGTTTCAGTAATTATCGACTTTTTGACGGGAACGTGAAAGTGAGGTTGTCATTTTATTTAGATTTTCTATTTTTTACATTGTTAGGAGTTTTAAACTACAATAGTGATAATAAAATAAATATAAAAATAGTGTGTTATAAAGTTCTGTAGAAGTGAAAAGAATGGAATAGGTCTAAATAAACATGTGTAGCTGAAGTTGTCGCGCTCTTCCAAGAAGTCCTTTATAACTTCAGCAAAGCCTACTATCGTTTTACTGGAGGAGTTTTACGATTAGAAAAAACTATTTTACTTGTGATTCTACTTATTAATACGTGACATTGGCAAATGCGCTAAACTGTGCGCCATGCCATAAAGAAAGAAAAAAAAAGTGTAGGTGGGACGCAGGTCGCGTAATATTCATTAACATTTCAGCACTGCGCAGGTTTTTGTAAACAATGTATTACCACAGTATTACTATGTGAGCGTAATATATTAGTATAGTGTAATATAGTGTATAATAGTGAGCATAGTATATTGTGTTTTAAAGTTCTGTGTAAGTGAAAAGAATGGAGGAGGTCTAAATAAACATGTGTAGCTGTAGTTCTCGCGCTCTTCGAAGAAGTCCAAGAAGCCTACTATCACTTTACTTGGTGTTAGGGACAATTAATGTTTATCCACAAGTTACGTCATTAGGCTGATGGTGCCATGCCTTAAGAAATATAAATACAATAAAATCAGTAACTGTCAAAATTAATTATACGGGTATTTGTATCGTATTTATAAAGATATTTTCGTACTTAAGTTTTGATTAGTAAAGGATAGTTATTTCGTACTTTTCAGTGGCTATTCTGAAGCCAGTTTATTTTTTTTATTTTTTTTGTTTTTATAAAATAGCTACTTAACTACATACATATTTTAAATATGTGTTGTGCGTGATTGAGACCTACTTAAACCTACTAGGTAGACATGAAATACAGCCTATATTACCCACACTCAATAGGCTCTAGACGTTATTGCGAATGTATTATTATCTGTGATATTATTGTGTGTAATTGGAAGTGTGAGACATAATTAAAAGCAATCAAATTACCTAATTAGCAAATTCTTTAATAATTTAATTAGAATTACTTAAGTCTGCCAGTTTTCTTGGTTTAACAGCAGATAACAAATAACAGTGGGCGGACGATATGGGGGCATTGGCAAGTAAGCTCGGTTCGGCGATGTATGCAAGTAGACGCATTCGGCAAATGACGGATGTGGATACGGCTAGGCTGGTGTACTTCACATATTTCCATAGCCTAATGTCCTATGGCCTTTTGCTGTGGGGAGCAGCGGCGTGTATTACCTCCATTTTTATTTTACAAAAAAAGCAATACGTGCCATCTACAGTACGAATGCACGAGAATCTCTAAGAGAACGTTTTAAAGACATTGATGTACTTACCTTGCTGTCCTTTTCAGCCCCGGATCTACGATTTTTTCGAACCGGGGCAAAAACTTGATAGTGGCGCCCCCTACCTTCAGTAAGAAAAACTGTTAAAACTGACAAATACAAAAGTTTGCTTTTCAAACATATTATATTAAGATTCGATTACTTGATAAAAACCTATGAGATTGTAGGAAAAGAGGCTTCACTTCTTCGATATTTCAAGGATTTGGCGCCCCCATGAAACTGCCGCCCGGGGCAAGTACCCCCGATTGCCCCCCCTTAGATCCGGGGCTGGTCCTTATACATCTTCGAATTTATTATGTATACGAGGAAAAATATAGATCTGTTTAAAAAGAAAGGCGATATTAATGGTATGGAAACCCGAGGTCATAATAAATTGGTTATTCTAAAATTTTAATTACGTAAGTCGAGTGTTTCATTTTTAAGTAACTGCGTTAGTTTTTATAATAAAGTTCCTCAGGAAGTTACTCAATTAACGGAAAATAGATTTAGATTTGTTATAAAACGCACATTGATTACAGACAATCATACTATAAAATAAACGATTTCATTGAAGACAAAACAGTAGTCTGGGAATAATCTTCGCTACACATGCATTTACTGGCTTTCTGAACATTGTATTTTAATAAACCTATTATAAAATGATGTTGGAAAAATGATACCTGACTGAGTTTCTTGTCGGTTCTTCTCAGTGTCCATGTTTTCTTTTCGAACCGAACTAAAGTAGATTTTACTTTCAAAAACACCTTGTAAATGGGTTTACTTGAATAAATTGATTTGACTTTGACTTTGAAATAGGTAGGGTACCTTTTATTTGTTTCTGAGAAGGAAAGTAATCCGTATGTCGCTCAGCTGGACTCTACGTCAGCTGAGTAATGTTGGATTCGAACCAATTAAAACCCTCGTTTTTGTCGTTAGGTTACTCTTTTATATACCAACATAGATTATGTTGATTAGTAGATGATAATCTACTACTAAATGGCTTATTCTTAAGCCTTAATTAATATTGGACAAACAAATATACAAATTGACGGACAGGCAACGATTTCAAACACGGTGTTTTCTCTTAATAAGTTACCAAAGGCTTATTTCGAAATTACGATGTTCAATTTTATTTATAACTAAATATTGTTTATTTAATCAATATTAATCCATATTTTCACGTTTTATCTTTCAGTATTATCTAAGTATTTTAAAATTTTTATCTACTTTAATAAATTAGAAACGCCTATCACTTAAAAAAAGCAATGCGTCATGAAAAGTTATTATTATGTTGTGGTTATTATGATGTGAAAGTCTAGGCGTTCATATTTCAATGACGAACAACGAACAAGGACATGTGATTTATTTTAGAGGAAGATTACATAACTTTAGTATGATAGTATGTATATCTATTGTTAAATAGAATAAAGTTATCAAAACAAAACTATAGTGTTAATATGGAAACGAAGATCGCTTTTGTTAAAAGTTATTGTTTAGAATTCAATAAATTACTTCGATTTAGTTGTTGTCTACAAGTAATAATAATTTGAAATGTTGCAAAATTTTCAGTCTACTTTCAAATGATTCTAATTCAATTTATCAAACAGTTTTTAAGAAATCAAAGGTTTAGTTAACCGTGAAATAGTTGACTGGTTTTCAGCTAGAGCGAGTGCAAAGGTTATTAAAGCGGACTAACTAAATCGATAATATTTAGAGAAAACTGCAATTTGTTGCACTTTTATTTTCCCTGCTTTCATTCAGCAAGGTCACTTTTTATAACTTCGGCCGACGGAGATGTCTAGACAGAGCAATCGAGCGGGGCGTGAGGGGTGGGACGCCGATACGCCGAGCCCGAGCTTCCCACGCCACCGTATTAGTAGCTCGGGACTTGTCTTCGAGGGTTAACGCGTGTTTGTTGTAGATTGTTTTCATTCCAAATACATTTAAAATGGTGCATACAACATGTGCCATGAGAGATTGCCTCTCATCATCGCGCTTAAATAAAGAATTACGATTTCATCAATTTCCACACACGATAGAAAGGTAAATATTGTTATTTACCTACATTTTGTTCTGTCATTCATGCCAACGTAATGGTTCAAGCAGTCATCGTAATAATAGGCTGACCTATCGAGTAACAGGTTAAAATGGATTTAAAGTGTCAGTACACGACAAAAAATAATTATTTATACCCTTAATCCGGTGCACTATTTTGTACCGTTACCTGTCCATCCATTGTATTTATAATATAAATATATATAAAACAAAGTCACTGTTTCTTTTTGTCAGTGCGCTTAGGTCATGTAAACTAAATAATCAATTTTGATGTAGTTTTCATTCTCATTTCACTTGTACATTATACATCAATGTCTCATTTTAAGTATTTCTTCCGGAAGGTTTTTAAGTGTAATACATGCATATTTTATTTATAGAAAGTAAAGAAAAGTCAATGTTTTATAAAATCAAATCATAAAAACAATATTTACGAGTGCTTATATTGCTAAAGCTGGCTAAACCTCATGAGATATTTCAAAATAATGCTATGGTATATTTCTATATCCTGAAGATAATCCACAGTAACCAGTTTTATCTTTTCATATGTTAATTGCGAAGCTATATTGAGCAATACAACATTAAACTTTATCTAATTAAATATGTTAGTTACGTTGGGTACTCTATGGAGATCAAAATTGCACTTCACAGTATTTAATCCAATTGAACATATTAGCAGATATGATAGATTTAATTTACACGCAAAAAAATGTGGCGAGTAGGTAGGTACCTATAGCCTATACCTATATAGCACATCGCGGGCCATGCTTCGCCCTATCCCTATAGCAAAGATATGAGCGATTTGTAGACGTATATTGGAGCTCCCCTATAAAGATTTCGTAACGATGTACTGACAATGTTGAAGCGCCAAAAAGTTTAATTAATAATTTAAAAATATCCCCCGACACAAAAAATAATTAGCAAGAAGAACCTTTAAAAAGCAATTTAATATTTTACTACCTGTCCTTTGGAAGACTCATACCTAAACAGTAGGGTTAGCAAATTAATAAATGCGTCGGGAAACACTAGGATTTAAAATAACTGTTTAATAATATTTAAAAAAAACTGAGCGGTCCCCGATGCATTTGTTAATTTGCTAATTTCTTCCGGAAGGTTTTTTGTAGGCATATTTAAATAAATCCCTTTCGGGCGAAGACGGGATGGGTCGCTAGTTAATACTTATACCTATAGAGTAACAGCTTAAAATTACTGTCTAATATTAGAATTTATAAAGTTAATTTTTAATACCGTTTGTGCCTTATTCAATTTTGCTGGAATGATTTAATGTTTTGGGCAATTTTTTGGCACATTATCCAAAAAAATAAAAAGTTAGTGTGCTACATAAATGCATTAAAAAATTGCCATAAGATCAAATGAGGCACAAAAAGGTTTTTTATAAAGCTCTATGTTCAGTTGAGTATCACGTCCCTAACACGCCTTGAACTATTCTCACATCCTCGTGTTACGCTCTGTATATATTCGCGTTCGTACCTACATACTTATATTTACTTATTCTAATAATACTGTACCTACTTATTTAAAAATTTCAGATGCCAATTTTGGGTGAAAGCTTGTAAAAGGCCTGATTTGGTTGAAAAAACTTGTAATGATTTAAGGAATACATACATATGCAGTTTACATTTTGAAAGGTGTATGTACGGGAAGAAATCACTGAAGAAAACAGCTATACCAACATTACTTTTACCAACTAAAGACTCAGTTCATACACAGACCCATGAAATAACAGACGAAGAAACCGATACTAAAAAATGTGTTGTTATCGATCACAATTATCAGGCATCAGTAAGTCGGACTGACTCTGATAGTACTCGAAAAAGAAAACTAGAAAAACTAATGTGCAAAACATGTAAAAAGTTAAATTCGTCTCACAAAGAATGTAAAGATGTTACCGAGAAAGAATTTTTAAAAGGCTGTGATAAATTTTTATCCCCCAAATTAAACGCCATCGTAAAAGCACAAATATATTTAAAGCAACTTTGTAAAAACAACAGATATAGCAGAGAATTTAAATTGTTTTGCTTAAATATGTATTACACAAGCCCGCTCGCTTATAGATTTTTATCAAAGACAATTTGTTTGCCATCTAAATCAACTTTAGCTAACACATATATTCCTGTAGAAACTAAGGTTAACCAAAAAGTGTGGGATATTTTAACAGGCACAATCAAGCACATGTCACCTTCTGAAAAAGAATGTGTACTTTGTATGGATGAGATGAGTTTGAAATTGAACTTATCGTATGATACCAAAGGAGATAAAATATTAGGCTTACAAGAAGTAGATGGTCAACAACAACCTATTGCTGCAAGGTTTGCTTTTACCTTAATGCTTCAAGGTATAACATCGAAATGGAAACAACCCATAGGATTTTCTTTCATTGCTAGCTACAAAATGGACAATCTATTAATAACATGGGTAATCAATACTGTTAAACATCTTCTACAAATTGGATTTAATATACGAGCTTTAGTATCAGATTTAGGATCCTTTTTTTTGAAGCTTTCAAAAACATTGGGGATCTCAAAAGAAAGCTCATGTTTTAAGATTGATGGCCATACAATTTATTACATTTTTGATATTCCCCACTTAATGAAGTGCGTTAGGAGTAATTGGATGAATTATAACTTTGAGTTTGATGGTAAAACGGCACGATGGAACGACATTATAAACATGTATGAACATGATAAAATGAAAGAAATGCGATTAGTCCCTCGTCTAACAGGTGCGCATATTCACCCGAACCATTTTCAAAAACAAAAAGTTCGATTTGTGGTTCAAGTTTTTAGCAATTCCGTGGTAGCAGCATTAAACAATTATGAGTCACTAGGTACTCTACAAGTAGCTAATGGTACGATACATTTCATTAAAATCATGAACAATCTATTTGATTTACTTAATTCAAGTAATGTCGAATCTACGAAATCCTATAATAAACCGTATAGGGGTACTACTATCCAAGAAGAAATGCTAGGCGAAGCTCAGCATTTGTTTAATAACATGAGAGTTAAAAATAAAAGCAACGGCTTCGATGTTACCAATGCCATGAAATTTATACATGTTTTCAACATAACTATTAATTCACTTCGACAGTTATGTAATGATATGAAGTCTGAGGGATACGATTACATACTCACGCGAAGATTTAACAATGATTGCTTGGAAAATTTCTTTGGACTGGTGAGGCAGGCTAGTGGAAATTGTTGGAAACCCACTTGCTTACAATACACCAGAGCATTCCGAAAAATTTTTCAATGTCAGGTTCTAAATTTGTCAGATAGTACAAACCGTACCGAAGATTTCGACAACATGCTAATACAATTTGTTGAATTTACTAAAAACACACCACAAACTCAAGTTTCCATCCAAACTCCACATCAAACACAGTCTGGACGAAACTTTATGAAAGAGTACGACCATCCAGAAGAAATTTCATTTCACTACTTCTGCGGTTATTTATTTCGAAAATGCGTTGAAAAGCACAAGCGTGATTGCCTATCGATAATTAATTACGCCCCACCATATGGAGACAAAGCAAATAAGAAAAATGTATGTATCGGTCTGAGAGCTTATGATACTAGTCGTGATCGTTTCGGCGGATTACAAACCCCTCCAGATGATTTTGTAAATTATATCCATAGTTTGGAAACAGAGTTGATGTCGACCTTTATTTCTTTTACTGAAAACAACATCGGATTTAAACTGTTTCAGCATCTGAGCACAATAGAATTCAACACCAAACCATGCGCATGCTTCCCAATAAATTTCTTGTTAAAGTTATACATAAAGATGAGGATTTTTTATATAGTTAAGTTCAACAACAGAGATTTTAAATCCGTTAAATCTAAAAATCGGAAATATTTGTCAGTTGCTCATTTATAAGAGGTTGACTAGGAAATTAGCATTGTAAAAACAGTAGGTTTTAGGAACGGCAGAGGTTGTGTGGATCAGTTTTTCTTGCTCTGTATGATCGTGGGAAGGTTTTGTTTTTGTTTTGGTAGATGGTTCAATTTTTACACAATTTACACGGTACATATGTACATGTGCTATTTGAGAGATTGAAAGTCTTCATCTGTCTTAAATCGCTCGTTTATAATGGATAGATTTCATAACTTACAAATTATAATATCTATAATTAATGTCAAATGGATAAATATCAAATGGGATATGTCAAAAGCACTCACATACCTATGTAAAAATGTGCTAGTAGCCTGGTCAAGTTAGCTCAAAAAGTAGGGGTAAGGTTACAAAAATGCGTATAGAGCTGAAAATTGGTAAGAATGTTGGGAACACCATTATAAATGGAATGTGAAAACCCATCAATCCCACATTTGCAAAAAAATTTATTCAAAGTCAAATTCGCAATTCGCAAACATGGGTCCAACCCCAGTCTTCTGGGTCTAGTTGATTACCAAGCCACACTTGAACTTGATAATATACCAAAAATAGATGTTGATGAGTAGAAGCAGAGGTTGGGGGAAGACAAGCTAATTGCACTTGTTTTTTGTTACGAGTATTTTTTACAAAACATACGTATCGATACTTATCTAAACAAATAATTTTTTTTGGAGCTCCGTAGACTGAAAGAAAAATCCGAATACGAAAATTTGAAAAAAGCGAATTCCGTTGGTGATTACATTTAGTTCAGCACAATGAACTAAATCTTGTTTCTCAAACATTTTAAAAACTTCCTGTAATTGATGATGTCGTATCGCAGCTAATTATTGCGTGTCAAAATAGTAAATGACTTTGACACTGCAAAAGCAAATAAACTTTTGGATGAATATATTTCCGATGATGTTGAGCTTTCCCTGGTTTTAAAAAAAATTTTTTCGGTTGGAGTTCGAGCAATTCTATTTTGTATGTATAAGTTATACAGACAAATATAAAAATATTTTTACCTGTATTACAGCTCCAGTGAAGTATGTACGCGGCGTGCTTATGCATATTATAAAGAATGTAACTTTTTCAACTTTTTGAATTCTTATACCTATCTCAGAAACGGTGACTCTTAGGAGAAAAATGTAAGGACAATTTTTATAGATAATTGTACGAGTATGATTTACAATTTTGGTCGGATCTATTTTCATAATAAAACTTACCGTTTGGCTGAAAAACGCAAAAAGCCCATATTTGCGAACTTTGACCTTGAATAAATTTTTTTGCAGATGTGGAATTGATGGGGACTTTCCACATTTCATTCATAATGGTGTTCTCAACATTCGTACCAATTTTTAGCTCTAAGCGAATTTGTGTAACCTTGAATATCTATTTTTACCGGACTAGAGGAGAATGATGAGATTTGAAGAAGCGAAAGAAGTATGTAAAGACCGTGTAGCTTGGCGCTCCTTCCTGTCTGACTATCCCGACAGGGATACAACGCGAAGATATGTGTGTATGTTTGTATATCTATAATTATAGTTTTATATAAAACATTGTAAAGTATTGTATTTTGTATGTAATAGGTATATAAAGCATTGTAATAAAGTAAGAAGATGTCATAAATTACATTAAAATATAATCGTATTTTATTTAAATGTTAAAAAATGGAAACAACCCTTGCAGTGTCTTGCGATGTCATCTTTTGTACAAACAGTGTTTACCCACTGTTTTGTTAGTCAAATGATAGATATTGGAAAGGTTTGGAAAGTAGTTTGAGTTTATTTTCATTTTAAAAAACATCATTATAATATCTTGAATAATTTAATTTTCATTAATAATAATTTTCATAATTTCCTGCATTAATATTATATTATCTTTAAAAAATTTATAGACCACAAAATAATCGTAACCAAGAAATGGCTTTAATTGAAAATATTAAATTGCGCAATAAAATGAATAGAATTCTCTATTAAATTAGTGAATAAACTTGACAAAATGTCAAGCTGTCATTTTAACAATGACATCTGCTATAAGGTTTACGAGCGTCTTGCGAGAGTGTGTACAATTGATTTCTAACCTAACCATCAGAAGACGTTTTTGGGTAGAATAATTTCCGTATCTACAATTGCGTAGCCAATATCGCATACCTGTGCGAAAGTGTCTGAGGAGAATGATTCGTTTTGAAGAGGCCAAAAAGTATTATGTGAAGACCGCGATGCTTGGTACTCCGTCCTCTCTGATTAGTGACTACCACATTACAGATACACATACGACGTACAGAACGTATGAGAACGTACGGAAAATATGACATGTCAATATCGAACTGTTGCGAGTTGCTCGTTAAAAGTGACCGAAGTTAAAAACAAAATTTTATTGCTAAAACGATTAATTTTATTCTTTACCATATTTTGTGGATGAAAGCACTGAATTAATTGTGGAATCTACAAGTTATTTTTGAAATACATGTGATTTGCACATAGTAAATTTATAGTGAAAACTATTCATTTTAAATACGATAAATTGTAGTTTGAATTATTAACCGACTTCAAAAAAAGGAGGAGGTTCTCAATTCGTCTGTATGTTGTTTTTTTTTTTGTATGTTTGTTACCTCATAACTCCGTCATTTATGAACCGATTTCAAAAATTCTTATTACGTTTGGTAGGTAATACTTCAGAGGTAGTCCCATAAATTTCACAGATTTTGGAGTTTGGACTTCGAAGATACACTAGATAACACGACCTGTTTATAACCTTAATTTATACTCGTATTGATGATTCTCTTGTATATCGTTGCGCTCCGGAATTAGAATGAAGTTAATTGCAGATCTGCCCTAGATATTTATTTAGGTCAAGATCACTCGAAAACGAGAAATAAAAAAAAATTATTAGAAAATATTAAACCGCCTTCAAAAAAACACTGAAAAGTATAAAATAACTATCCTTTACTAATCAAAACTCAAGTATAATTAAAGTAACTTTATAAATACGATACACATACCTATATAATTAAATTTGACAGTTATTGAAATCTGTGCCAAATCAATGTGCAACAACAGAAAGTCTATTAGTTTGGTGGGCTTGGCACCACCTATTAACTCGGTCAAAGCATAGTTTATTGCCAGCTATTACCCGTCTCTCTCTCTACATACAATTCACGCTATCCATCTCTAGAAAACGTACTCCCCAGAAGTACCATTCCATTCGCTTGTTCTGGACATTTCTGTTAACACATATCTCACATTTCGCCTGTACATCTTCTTTTTCAAACACCATATGGAGTTATGGATATAATTGATTGGATTTAAAAAAGTAGTTCATGCGCACTGTGTACACACTGGGAAATAAGTTGAACAAAATAGTCGACACATCGAAGGATATTTTGCCGTTGCTGACACCAGGAGTTTAGAAAATAGATTGCAGCTGCGGTAGATTACACATTGGCTAAAATAAACGGACTGTTGCTGAAAAGATTAAGGAACACATAACAACTGTAAAAAACCGGCAAACAACCAAATCAGCACTAGCCAAACATGTTCTTCAATTAGATATCAATCATTGGATTGAACTTCTTCGCCCTCAGGTACTTTTCGCCGAACGCAACTTTTATCCGAGATGCGTGAAATGATGAAAACCAAGAGACGCAAAAATTTCGATCGGAAAAACATGCAATTTATCAACGGCGGAACCCAGTGTTTCAAGTAACAAAGCCTCGTTTTTCGCATCCGGTTAAAAGACACTGTGAGTGTGGTGTGTAGGAGGCCTAATAAAAGTTATTTGCGAATGGTCGGGGGTAGATGATAAAAATACTGGCTCGGACTGCTCCACTTCGTAAGCATCCTGTGACAGTTTGCTCGAGACCACAAAAGATGCAACCGGTTGAAACGTCGAGCCAAAATAAATTTATTTTCCGCTCTTTAGATATTTTATAAAACAACGCGAAGGTTTATGTAACTCAGTTTGCATGAACTGTCGCGTGTTGGCTCGGCTCTGACTCGGCCGACCGTGTCTAGGGAACGAGCGTACGCGCCTGCGCAATGCGCCGTGTTCATTTAAAACTGTCGTAGTTTATTTATTATCCAATTTTAAAAATGCAAAATGTACATTGCAGACGAAAAACGAAGCAATATTTCTTATTTGAACCATTTTTAATGTAATTGGCATTTTTACAACGTTATTTAAACTATAAGAGATTAGCACTTTTCAATTTTTGTTTTTTATTCAAATAACTTTTTAAATGTTGAACCTATACTTATGATTTTCAGTCGCTTTTTGTTAAGCATTTCATTTCGTATGACATTTCGTATGACACCTCACTCTTCCAAATAGGTTAAGTAGTTATTGAGTTATTCGACAATATTTAAACCAAGAATCGCCATCTTTGTGACGTCATAGCTCCCCCACCCCACCAATTGAGAAAGTGACTTTTCTAACTTAGGGAATACTAACACTATTGAATACGACGATACCAGTTGCCGGTATAATACTCCTCAGTCCCACGAAAATATTTTTTTAATCGCTTAGCCTCCCCACTATTAGTCCTAGTGGCTTTTACAGCGGCGTCATCGGTCATGTTGGGGCGAGCGCAGAAGGCGCCTTGCCTACTTTTGGATGAGAGGCCGCCTAATGACATTTATCTAGAGCGTCTTCATGCTTCAAGAAACACTTGTGTAAGAATTATTACTATTCCATACGTAAGACACAAGTTTGGTGAAGATATTTTTGAACTTATTAATTTGGATATAAGATTTCTTTGTATTCAAAATAAACGTTTCTCGAATTCTTATGTTTGTAAGTTAGTTTGTTTGATTTTGTGCGTTGCTTCTATTTATTATTAGTATAATTACTGCTTAAGATTAGGTTTTAAAAAAATTTTGATGTTTAAAAATTTTTTGTTTGATAGTATATCGATGTTTTTAGCTGAAATATTGAACTCCGATGTATAGATACATCGGTATCACACATCAAGTATCGAAAACATGTGAATCGATATATTTCCTAGTAGTTTATGAAAGCCGACTTGATCCCGGCTTGATGTGCACTATGCTCAGCTTATTTAATTTATTAGAATGTAAGGAAATCTTAAATCGAACTGATATACTGGTTAAAGAGTATCGATATTGTATGCGATACTTATATCAAATTCAGTATCGATACTTTTCAAATATTTCGCCTTCCCTAAAATATTACATCTGTCTTATCTTCTTCTTCTCTTATATTTAAAAATAAAATGGACTTTTTGGCGGGAACGGGAGAAGTGAGGTTGTCATTTTATTTAGGTTTTCTATTTTTTACATTTTTGGGAGTTTTAAATTATAAAAGTGATAGTATATTGTGTTTTAAAGTTCTGTGTAAGTGAAAATAATCTAGTCTAAATAATAATAAATAATCTAAATAAACATGTGTAGCTGAAGTTCTCGCGCTCTTCCAAGAAGTCGTTTATAACTATAAAGCCTACTATCACTTTACTGGAGGAGTTTTACGATAATAAAAAACTAATTTGCTTGTGATTCTACTTTAATATGTGGCATTGGCAAATGCGATAATCTGTGCGCCATAAAGTAAGAACAAAAAATGAAATGTTTCTTTGTATGTCAGTTCTCTATGCGTTTTTAACCGTTCATCCGATTGTGATGAAACTTTGATGAGTTGTACCGCGTACGCCCGCAAAGGCTTCTGAATTGTTTAATTTAGTAAATAGAAGGCCATGCGAAAGAAATCGCGAGTAACAGCACTAAGATAAACTTTATTTTGTGTTTAACGGTTATTATCGAAATGACAGTAACTGCACTAGTACGACTTATAATTATAAGTTGTACTTATGCCGGTTTTTTTAGTGAATAATCCAAATGAAGTTACGAGAAAAATTGTTAGGATTATTGTATAAATTATTATATTATTTTTGTTACAGAGTAAAGAGAAAACCGATCGCGAGGGTCTGAAGACAGACATACAACACAGGAAGGAAACGTTCTACAGGGTTAGTTTTTATAATTAACAAACAACTTCCTTATGCATAAAAACAGACAAAGCCTTATATAGCTTCAGTATTTTGTAATGAAGTGAATAATACTAATTGCATGTATTAGGATGTGTTTTTTTGGGGTAGTATCGCAGCGAAAATAGTTAACAGTACCTTTAAATAGATAGATAGATAACTCTTTATTGCCAACACATCAGGGTAGAAAAAAATCAACATTAACCTTTATAAAAATAAAAGTGTAACAATAGGCGGTCTTATCGCTTAGAGCGATCTCTTCCAGACAACCATACCTTTATAGTTAAACTAGCAGCTGTTTGTACGTTAAGTCGATTGATACTTGCTGTCATCTTTACACAGTGTTATTGTAAAAATGAAGAAAGGAATGCTTAGATAGTTCGGGCGCATAGAAAGAATGAGTGATGAAAGGTTGACGAAGAAAATGTACAGAACGAAAGTGAATTGTAGCAGAAGCCAAGGATGACCAAGGCAGACTTACGAAGATCAAATATATGGTGTGCTAACTGACGGAAATGCCAAAAACACTGGCACACCTAGGCGAAAATATATTAGGAGAATGATGAGATTTGAGCAAGCGAAACAAGTATGTAAAGACCGCGACGCTTGGCGCTCCGTCCTCTTTGACTATACCGTAGGGATGCAGCGTGAGAATATTTATATACATATGTATGGTTGACAGAGTTGTGTGGGGTTTTATACAATGTATGCATATAGTGGTTATGTAAACAACGTGTTACGTGGCGCTCCGTCCTTTCTGACTACCCCGTTAGGGAAACAGAGTGAAGATATCTATGTATGTGGAGTTTAAATACCGCATCTTCTGCGTTGGTTATCTTCGGTACGTTGACGAGGGCCTTTGGAATCGCCTATGGAACGCGAGAGTCTCGCTCTTTCTCTATTCCGAAGCACTTATCGGGGGACAGTAATAAAGCCCTCCTGCCCTCTCGCCACAACAGGTAGGATTACACAAGCGCTGTTGTCCTTCTCAAGGTCGCATGGATGGACGAGCGGAGCCCCCACTCCGATTGGCTGTGACCCTGAAGGGCCGGGGGGCTTTTCTTTGCCTCTTACTTACTATAGGCGTGGAGTACTGCAGTTTTCATCTTGGGTCTAGGCCACAGAACTGATCATTTTTACACATAGCCAAAAATAAAAATTACGAAATTAAATAATTTGAATCCCATTTCTATAATTAAAAAAAAAATGTATTCCACTTTGAGTAAAGAAAGACTGGGTGTCACACTCTTAGCCGGTTTTATATTATTTACATATATATCTTCACGCTATATCCCTAACGGGGTAGTAGAGAGGACGGAGCGCCAAGCGTCGTGGTCCTTTCTTTCGTTTACTCAAATCTCATCATTATTCTCACACATTTTCGCCTAGGTGTGCGAGTGCTTTTGACTTTCCGTCGGCTAACATTCTGGCTATTAGATCTTCCTAAGTCAGCCTTGGTATTCCTTGGCTTCTTGTACCACTCACTTTCGCTCAGTAGATGTTATTTGTCAGTCTTTCTAAATTATTTTTTCTTCTAAAAAACTCTTTCTTTCTAAATGCCCCAATCATATAAGCATTCTTTTCTTCATGTTTACAATAACATTATATTTTTATTTGCTTTGCATTTATATTATTTGCTTCTTTATTTTAGTGTATTCATAATTTTATATGCATATAAGGAAGATATCCTCGTGTTATTTATTAAAATCTTTACAGAATTATGTAAATTACATCAGAAAAAGAATCTATTTTGAAATTGCTCCTGTAGAAAATTACTAACACCGCGCATCGCAGCGCACACACATGAGTTATACATGTGATGCATTTAGGCATACGGGAAAAGAAACTAAAACTTTTTTTGAAGTCGATAAAAAGCCACAAAGGGGTTTTTATAAGTTGTGATAATTTACTAACGAACCGCCCCGGCTTCGCACGGGTAGAAGTTTTTTTGAAAATAAAATACAGCTCACGTTACTCACTGATAATGTAGCTCTCTATAGGTGAAAGAATTTTTGAAATCGGTCGAGTTGTTTTTGAGTTTATCCATTACATACAAACAAACAAAGCTTACCTCTTTATAATATTAGTAGGTATAGATTTATGATTTACCCTTTTGTAGCTTTAACTTACGAAGGTTTTTGTTTTAACTTAGAATGAAACCACAGACGAAATTAACATTGGAAAATAATAGTTTTATTTGAGGCACTACGCACTAGACTAGATTAAAAAAATATGGGTCAATATTGATTGATCCGTTGATTTTGATTAGTGGTACTGCATCTGCAATCAAAGGAAAAAGTCTCGAGTTCGATTTTCTACTAGATTCCCGACTAGATCATCTAATTCTCTTAACGATCTGGTAGGGATCGACCCCGAGACACTTGGCTGTTTAATACTCATAACGCCAGATAGTACCTGCCTAATGCATAGTCATACAATAAGTGTAATTGTCTGTAGAATAATAGTGTATAATGGTTCTTTGCCAGGAGGCTCCGTCGGACGAAGACTCGGCGGTGTCTTCCGCACCGCCTTCTCTCTCACCGCAACCGCTCAACGATATGTGGGTCAGTAGCTTAGTAGTCAATACCATACGATAACACAATGTAACTAACCCTACCAATGATCAAAATGGTTGTACACGGTACGATTTCAAAGGAATTTCCTTCCTCAAATGAACAGATTGTAAAATGAGCTCCCTGCCGTGGTTTTCTCACGATATAATTGCAAGGGGTTCTTCAAAAGGGCACGAAAAGGTTCTCACAGGATCGGATATGCGCATGTAATGCCGCTCACCATCAGGTGGGTTGCTAGCTTGCTTGCCACATTTGTGGTATAAAAATAATTAATCCGTGTGAAACATCACATACGTTCTTCATAGATACGCTATCGCATCGCTATATCACATTGCACACATAACAGTATAAGGTTTTCATATAAAGCCAGCGTACATGGTTAATGTACGTGTGCGCGCTAACATACACACAAACTGCGTTATGGGTTATTATGCGTGATCATGGTAACGCCAGTCGGTGTTAAGGGTAGGGATTCTTCCAAAAAATTACCGATTTGTAGATAGATTTCAATCGAAACCTGAAGAATCGATATTTACAAAAGAATACAATTTTTGATGCTTACATGAAATTGACTCCATCCACATCTCATCTAATAATAATTTATAGTGCCGAAATTGTTTTCACAAAAAAAGACCAAATTGTTCCTAACACGGTTTCTCTGCATTTCTTATGGATTCGAATTTGCCCATACTGTCTCAGTTAAAAGACCTCAAGCGTAGTGGCGAAAGCAGTTTCTAAAAACTAAGCCCTTTTACCTTAGGCAACTTGACGACTAAGCAGGTGGCACGCCGATTTTCTTTCTCATTCAAAATCCAAAGTGGCGTGGAAGGATTTTTTCTTTCTAGACAAGTGATTACGACATGACAAATGTTGCAATCATTGTTTTAATGAATACAATAAGTAGGGATTGAGTTACTGTTGTCAATTGCAATATTGCTTCGCGGACATGAAGTAGATTGATATGTATACATTAATAATAATAAATAGCGAGTTTTAATTGTTATTTATCGCGACCATTGCATTTATTTATATGTTTTTAGGGCTTCGTACACAATATGGAAAAATGAAATCGTTATAAGACTATTCAAACTTGAAAAGGAACCGAAAGTGTTAATGAAATCATTGTTTGGTGGCCGATTAGCTTATTTGATGTAAATGTGTGTCGTATTTACAGCCAGGTCGGCTTATTACCCACGACAGACGGCACGAAACGGAGGCGGTATATGCGTTTTGGGTTAGAGGGTGTTTGCGTATGTCTGCTACCATTTTCCTCGAAAACTACTGGACCAATTTCGATGAGGTTTTTGCATTTAGAAGGTATCGTTTCTTAAACATGTTTTACGGCTGTAGATCACCAGGTGGCGCTGCAGCAGCCAGGATAGTCGGCGCTTGAGGGCTTCTTATTAGAAAAAATACTCCCAAACATGAAAAACTATTTTTTCCGGGATAAACAATATAAGCTATCATCGCGTTCCTTATATCCGGCCAGTCATCTCTGCGTGAAGAATTAACAAACATACATACTTATATAAATATATATCTACACATAAATAGAACAAACATATTGGCATTTATAATGTTAGTGGGATGTAGATAGTAACGTACTTAATGTACTTCTCTAAAAAGATTAAAATAAAAAGCAAAATTAAATTTTTTTTACATAATAATAACGCTTAGATATTGATTTTGAACGTGCTAGAAAATGAATTGATATACTTGGAGCTAAAAATTGCTCTGTTTGCTGGGTAAAAATTTTCATTATATGTCCTTTCAATTTTTAAATAAAAAAATGACAGTGCAATAATACCATAAACCATAACACATCACAACAACAAAAAAATGATTACATTGTATTTCACAGGTAAGTATTAACTTTTAATCGATACGCGGCTTACACACACTTGCGTAATTTTAATGCTTCATTTGTTCGGTAATAATCTGTTAGCAAACAAAAACAGTCGATATTAATTCTAAGCGTTGTTATTCTAAATTTTATTACTTTTTGAAGTGCACATCGCAGAGTCTATCTTTTTATTTAGTCTTTAAACATAATGTACCTAGGTATATTCTTTTGTATCGAAATAAACAGATAACGGAAATCTCCGGATATATTTGTGAACAGGAAACACCAATTCCTCTATGTTTGGTTGCATCGAATATTGACCTCAGTAAACCAGCTGTTTATGGTACTCTGTACAATCGATGAAGTCACCGTGGTTTCCGATGAGAACTTAAATGTTTGGGTGTCTTTTGTTTAGTTTTTCAATATTCCGTCAATAAATTCTTGACTTGTTAAGTATATTTGCACGATTAAATGACGAAATATCATCTCTTTGACGACTTCTGAATGACCTTGGTCTTTTATGCCGGATTTAATTCTCGATCGAGAGAAAATTTTTTTTTCGTTTGGAAATTACAGCCTGTATGTATTATGTAGAAGTGGTGTTTAGGGAGTATTCAAGCGCTAGACCGACAGGTTTGATTTGCTTCGATATTTTATTTTGTTGGGACCCCTCGACAATCCTACACATTATCCATTATTTTGTCTTCCTTTTTGGTAATTTAACGTTTACTCAAGTTCTTTGTAAGTCTTCTCTTGTCTTTTGGCCGATTTTTACGACCTACACAGAATGAAAAGCAACTCCCAGACTGAAAAAGAGAATATGGATTAATCGATTATTTTTTGCACAGGTTAGTTTCGTAAATAATTCTTTTTGTTTATTTATTGTTTTAGATAACTGACAAGGGGGAATCATTCATACTGTACTAGATGTGTCAGTTTTTTTAATTTAATGTTTTTTCTCTAAAAGACCTCTATCTGCCAATGAAAGTCACATCAAAATAGGTACAGCCGTTTCGGAGATTAGTCCGAACAAACAAACGTATAGATAGACAGAGAGACAGAAAATAATTAAAAAAAAATGTGTTTGGATTTTGATCATGTGCAAATAACAATGTAAACTTTAAAAAAATCCTTTATTTTGAAATCACAGACAGACACTTCGATTTTATTTATATGTATGGGTTCATAAATCCCTGTCAAGCAACGCTTTTATTAACAAGAATTATTATAAAATACGAAAAAATGTCAAAGAATAGTGAACTTGTTTCCTTGGAACTTGGGTAGTGCATTATCTCCTGGATAAAAGTTAGCTTATACGTATATTGATGAGGTATAGTATAGTTTTATGACAAATGTAATATTTATGTAAGTATGAAATGAATACGTAATTATCTTTCCTATCTAATTACTGAGTAATTTTTGTCGAGACACCATGAGACGAAAAATAGTCGATCGATCTATATAAAGAACAACTGAAAAAAAGCTGTAAATGTGTAAATCAATACATACATAATATCTTAACGTTAATATTTGCAATATTAAAAGTAAACATTATCTTAAATAAATAAGACTTCCTCAAAGTTGCCACTTAGAGAGCCGTCATTGCTTAGGGTGCCCAGCAGATTAGCAGCACTACCTATTTGAATAGCCAAACTGATTCGTTGGCAGAAGAAGCTGCCAGCCCGATGATTTCCCGAAGCCTCGACCAGTCTCTTAGTAATAGTAAAAACCAGTCGATGAGCTCCGGGACCCCAGAGACCCAAAAGTTTTGACTGTGAAGAGCATAAATACGAGTCCCAGCTCTTCTCAGTCTCAGCAGCTTCTTGGCGACATTTATATACCTAGTTATTATGTTCTGCAAAATTTAGTAGGAAATTAAAAACAATACATCCAACATATTGAAGTTTAAAATCATCTTAGTTGGATATAACACTCAATCTTGTGAAATCCATTTTATATAAACAAACATGAAACCATCTTTTTCTTTAAGTCGAGAATATTCAAAGTTGTCTGATTCAATATTGACAGTATTACACACCTGTATGTACAAATAAATTACTAATTAATGCATGTACAATGCCTCATTCCTAGTACAGGAGTCAGAGGAAATTCTTAAGGAATTAGGTCATACTAAATGAAGTCCACATCGATACGAAGGTAGACATTTTTCAACAACTTTCAACCTAACAACTAAATTATAAAGAATTAAAAGCCATAAGCAATGAAGAGACACGCAGTGTGACAGGATTGCACGACAGTGTTACTGTAAAAATAAAGAAAGGATGCTGGTCGGGCTTCGGGCACATGGTAAGAATGTGTGATGAAAGACTGACGAAGAAAATCTACAGAGCGAAAGTGAGTGGTTGTAGAAGCCAAGGAAGACCAAGGCTGACTTATGAAGATCAATTAGCCATAGTGTTAGCTGACGGAATTGTCAAAAGCAACCGCATAACTAGGCGAAAACATTTTCATGTGTGAGACTGGGATTGGAAAAATTCTAATCCCGTTTTTACACATGTGAGAATGATAAGATTCGAGAAGGCGAAAGAAGTACGTAAGGACCGCGAAGCTTGGCGCTCCATCCTCTCTGACTACCCCGTTAGCCGTTAGGGATGCAGCGTGAAGATTTGTATGTTTTTAAGTATATGTATGTATAAGCTATATTAAATAGCCTGTGCTAGCTGACGGCAATGTCAAAAGTATTCGCATACCTAGTCCAAAGGGTGTGAGGAGAATGATGATATTTGAGCAGGATAAAGATGTATATAAGATGTATATAAGATATCACTTGGCGCGTTGTCCTATCTGGCTACCCCGTTAGGGATACAGCGTGAAAATATATATGTATATTATTACCATAAACTTAGTACACTAAGTTCATGATTTTTACATATTATATGTATGTATAAACCAAGTTATAAAATATGGCGGAGACATGATAGAGAGTGTTCCTTTCTACGGCCTCTTTTAATGTCGTTAAGGAATATTTAAAAAGATTTTAATGAGCTATGAGTAGGAACGTTATTTCATTATTATTCTTTGTAATTATTGCTCAAAAAACTTCGTTACATCACACTTTATTAAAACGCAGGATAGTTCCTCGGCACACATCTACAACGGACTAGTTCTCTATAAGAAATGTCAATGTTCCTCCAGCCTCCCTTATGTGGTCTCATCAAGACTTTAAAAGCGGCAGTGTTTCGAGTGCTTGTTTGCGTTTTGAAATAGTCATACTTACAATTGATGACCAAATTCGATGTATACATATATATGTACTTATATATCTGGCCTGTTGGTGCAGCGGTAAGGGAATGTACCCTCCAAGTCGAGCGTCCAAGGTCTCAGGTTCATTCTTCGGTCAGATTAATTTAGGAAACGAACATATCTTACTTATCTTGGCATCTAGGTATCTATTGTTAGATGTTCCATCAGTTTGTTATTGTTAATAAGAGGGGTAGAAACAAATAAATATGTAAATAAATGTAAAAATGACATTATCGACATTAATTTCCGCGAATGAAGCATAATTGATTGCATTGAACCCTTTTCCAGCGAATAGAAAATAAGAGCGAACCTTCGCGAGTACTAAATATAATGTTATTGATTGGTATATGAAGACCTTGACTACACTACTTATAGGAGATCATCGTTCGACTTCCAAAATGTCAGATTGTATTGCAATATAAACATTTTGTCACCTAGTAAACTATTGGCGCTTAGGTCTTGCGTCAGCGCATTGTATTTCGCTGTGTCGTGGGGTGACCAAGGATTGCGGAAAATGTTAAATAATAATTAACAATATAATTTGTATTTTATATTTTATGAAAAGTTAATTGAACAGTACTCAGTATTCATTTTCACCAAAAAGGTGATATTTTCAGTAACTTTCGAGAAGTAGATATTTCGGATTCGGTCCCTGGTGCAAGCCCAATACTTATTTTGGGGTTATACAAAATTACTATAATTGTCTAGATCATTTATTATTTATTAATTTATTGTTTAATTTTTGAAATCGGTTTAATAGTTTTTGAGTTTATCCATTACATACAAACAAAGTTTACGTCTTTATAATATTAGTATAGATAATTGATTTTTTTCTAATCGTACCTATATGTTATTGTCTAGATGTGCCTCTCGATTTCACTCTCGTTAATTTATTCTGAAGTATAGCTTATTTTTATATTATCGTTAATGTTCATGTTACATATCTATGACAAAGCACCCGATTAATTCATATTTATTTTGCAGATTCATCACCTACGTAACATTAACGTTGAGCTAAAAACTTAAAATGAATTTTATGTTATTAAAGACATCAAAAGTCAATGCTCTTCAAATTGAGAGCCCATATTTAATTTTAAATATTTTATACATAAACTATTGATGCTTACATACCGTATTAGTTATTATGTTAAATAAAAACTCGTATCATGTATTATGTTGATTATTTCCATAAACTTTTAATGTGGGTATTCTGGCACCATTAATTTACCCATCAATAAGGTAATGGCGGCCTAGAATGGGCACGTCCTCGATAAGTCATAATAAATGGCGCCCCTACTCCACAGTCATGCGGGCAGTGCCGCACGTCGGCGGAGCGCGCGGCGGCGGCGGCGCGCGAGTGCTCGCGGCTGACGGACGCGCTTCGAGACGCGCGCGACCAACTCGAGCTCATGGAGTTCAGGCTGCTCGAGTTAGAAGACGCACATCCCGATAAGGTGAGGATTTGTTACTTTACTGTCCTTTGGTTGCCCACAAAGCCTGAATTTATATGTATAGATTAATTTTTGATTAAAACAGTAATCTTTTTTTTCCTAAAATTAGCGATGTTTTGATTATTAAATATTTTTTTGCTATAGTTAAAAGACGCACAACTCTATCTGGATGTTAGACTATTAGTTTGTATAAATTTTCGATTGAAATAACGTTTTTTTTGTTAAATATTAACATTTTTTATTGTTAAATATTAACATTTTTTATTGTTCACCGATGAAGTAATGAAGCCTAATTTATACCTGGCTGTTAGACTGTTAGAGGCTAACATAAATGTTAAATTAAACATTTAATCTTTTTTTGTTCCTATGTATCTATTACTGAAGTTTCCTTATAGCTTTGACGTGTTTGAAACAGGAAAGCTATTTTGATAATTTAGTAGAGGCTTATATTGCGCTGATATAAATTAAAATGGCTGTTTCATTTTTAGATAAAATTCTGATTAATGTGTTTTTCATTTTCAGTGACTGTGTACTAATTAAGTGTGGTTTTCTATTTTCAAATGTGAAGTTCGATAGGTACATGTTTTAAAACTGAAAATAAATAATTTTAAAATTAGAATGCAATGTTTTCCTCAATCGAGTTCTTATAACGGAAAAAATATAACCGGTGAAAATGAGATTTAAAGAGGATAGGCAACTTCTTTTTTAAATTAACAGACTATAATACATATGTAAATATATATATATTTTACAATTTAATAAAACGTCTATTTTAAATATACTGGAACTGTGTTGGATTGGCGTTGGACTTAAAACGCGGATGGATGCTTTTATAGAGGTGGTGAAACTGGCGTTAAATGTCTAAAATAATTTGCAGAAATGTAATACTTTGAATGTTTTTGATTAAGAATAGTGTTAATTATAAAAACAGAAAAGTTACTAACCAGCTCAAGGATAGTAAATGATCAAGTAGATCGATGACAGTTTTTTGAAATAAGTGTTTTTTTGCAATTCGTTAAATGTTTGAAAAAGTGAGATTAGTGATGACATTTCAAGTGTAAATGAATGAGTTATCGAAAAAGTGAAAAAATACGACCTTGCTGAGTTATTTAAATGTTTTATTTATAATTATGTAAATTGTGGAGTCGCATAAAAACGTTTTAAAATCAATATAGTAGTTCTTGTTTACGATTATGTCTGTTCCAGTGCGTGACTTAAAACCATACATGCGTCATGTGTACAGACGGAAACAAATAATGAGAATGGAAAATATTATTTTCTTGACACATCAACAAGGTGTTACAAGAATACCCTATACTACTACCGAAAGGGGGTTGATGTACCCATGAAATTGAACAACTTTCCCTAAGTAACATGGGTCGAAATATGAAAAAAAATTTGGGTCCTCTCACACAAAATGAACCCTCAGCTGGTGAAATTAGTATCAGAGGTACAAAATTTTTTTTTATATTTTGACCCATGTTCCTTAGGGAAAGTTGTTCAGTTTCATGGGTACGTCAACCCCCTTTCGGTAGTATAGGGTATTTTTGTAACATCTTGTATATTATTAAGAAACACTAACAGACATTTCTGACAATACGCATAAGCTTTTTTGATTACAGATGATTTATTGTTTGTAGTTGGCTCTGTGTGGGATTTGGGAATCACTTAAAAACCACAAATAAGTGTGAATTAAGTTGTTTGAAAACTTTAAAAAAAACTAAGGTTTCATATAAATATCACTTCAAGGTAAGAAAGTAAGTCTCCGTAGCGCTTCTGTTTGTCTGTCTGTATGACTCCGCTAATCTTGAGAACCACTGAATGAATTTGTGATCTGCATTTTTTGAGGAGGGTTTATAAAATTTTCCAATCACTTGTAGCAAAAGAGTATCAATGATAAATATCAACGATAATATATTAGTCATTCTAACGGAGAAAAAGATTCCGGAATAAATAACTTGGACGAAGCCGGGCCGTGACTAGTAATACATACATAATACATTGCACTATTTTCATTATAAAATAGGGTAGCGTCGTTAAGATGACGCAGTGATAAACATATACTTACATACATACTCCGTACAAATACGCGCGCGCTAGCTTATGAAAAAACAGTTATTTTCGTTTATATTAAAAACTATAATTAATTTTAGAGATACGCAGTATGACAGGATTGCACAACAGTGTTATTTTAAAAATGAAGAAATGAATGCTTAAATGGTTCGGCCACCTGGAAGGAATGAGTGATGAAAGACTGACGGAGAAAGTCTAGAGAGCGAAAGTAAGTAGTAGCAGAAGCCAAGGAAAACCAAGGCTGACTTACGAAGATCAAATAGTCAGAGGGTTAGCTGACAGAAACGTCACCAGCACCCACATATCTAGGCGAAAATGCGTGACGAGAATGATGAGATTTGAGGAAGCGAAAGAAGTATGTAAGGACCACGAAGCTTGGCGCTCCGTCCTCACTAACTACCCCGTTGGGTATACAACGTGAAGATATATTTGTATAATCAATTTAAATTTTCGAACTGGTATTTTGAAGCGTGTGTTTAGATTCATCTGTGTACAGATAATTTAAAAGCATAAATCGATCTCGTTAGTTTTGAATTTTTTTTCTAAAAAAGTTAACCAATCGTATTTTATAACGCAACTGGCAAAATTAAGCCAATGAAATGAAGAATCATATTACTAAATATCACTTTCATACGTTTTGTAATCATTTAGAAAAATTGAGATGCCTATAATCAAAATTTCCAATTCGTCGGTCTTGAAACCTAAATGTCTAACAACGATAAACGTATGTTAACACCTTATGTAAAACATATAACACTATATATGTATGCTTTAAAAGTAGAAATCGTAGGTAAAACTTAATTAAACTATAAATATTGAAATCTTTAAAATTATGCGCATATTTTAGTGTGAAATATATTGTCATATGAACTGCGAACACATTACAAGTCGATCGAATTATGAAATACGTGAAAATGAAATTAATTAGATATATTATCACAAAATTCACACGAATTAACTTTGTCCAAAAATGTGTTAAACATAAAACGCACTAGTATTATCTTGTAAAAGAAAATTCCATTACAGGCGAATCTTTGTGTTCTTGTTTCCTAATTTTTTTTTGAGTTATTTTTGTTGTTATCCAAGGTCAGGTTGCAATTAACATACATACATATATATCTTCACGCCGTATCCCTAACGGGGTCGTCAGCGAGGACGGAGCGCCAAGCGTCGCGGTCCTTACGCACCTCTTTCGCTTCCTCAAATCTCATCATTCTCCTCACACATTTTCGCCTAGGTATGCGAGTGCTTTCAACATTTCCGTTGGCTAACACTCTGGCTATTTGATCTTCATAAGTCAGCGTTGGTCTTCCTTGGGCTCTTTTACCTCTCACGTTCGCTTTGTAAATTTTCTTCGTCAGTCTTTCATCACTCATTCCTTCTATGTGCTCGAACCTTTTAAGCATTTCTTTCTTCATTTTTACAATAACACTGTCATGCAACCCTGTCATACTATCTCTTCATTGCTTATTTTGTTCGCAAGGGACACCGCACATATTTCTAAGAGATCGCCTCACTACCGTACAATAAAGTTGACACCAACACCGCATTGTATTAGGTTAAGTTGCAATTAAAAGTACTTTTAATTTGGTAATAAATAATATGTAATATACTATAATAAATGGCTAACATTCAAATTCAAAATACCATTAAAAAATAGGTAACAAAAAACAAGTAATATAAATTTACTGTTTACAAATAAATAATTATTTTCACATACTCTGTTACTGATGCTTAAAAAGATTTATGAAATGCTGTACAAATTACTTAATCTTAATAAGAAATTTCTTGATTATTCAATCTACACTGTATTCAATCTACGGAGCGAAAATGAGTGGTAGGAGAAGCCAAGATAGACCAAGACTGAGTTATAGGGATCAAATAGCTGCCGGAAATATCAGAAGCACATCAACCTAGACGAAACCTTTACCTAACTGAAGCTAGATACATAAAAGGATAGTAGCTTCCTTTTATGACGCAAAGACTTAATAAGAAGAGTTTTTTTGGAAATCAACTCTTAAGATGGTGGAAAAACTTCTACACTTTTTTTTTGAAAATCATTTGCCCTACATCCGTTCGTAAGAGTATAATTATCATCTATAGACTATAACAATAACATCCAATGCCATTGTCGTTCGTAATTACTTTTGTCATTTTACGATTTGTATCATCTAAATTGCGTAGTCAGAATTCCACGCGCACGAAGTCGCAGGCAAGTGCTAATCTGTCATATGTATACTTAAACGAACTTAAATAACTACATACATCGTACGTTTTTGACCTGACGGAGCGCGTCGGAGCGCATCGGCGCTGATGGAATCGCAACATAATTCGCTCACACATTACCGCTGCATATTACCTATTCTTTTGCTCTAGACTCTAGAACCTACAGCAATTCTAGTGCATATTCTGCCTAAACCCAGACTCTAGAGTATAGGATCTAGCACTAAGCATAAAATGCGCCAGAATCGTGTGTTCGAGAACATGTTCGCATGTTTTTGACAAACTAGTACTTTGTGACACTACTTATGCTACAACAAGCCATTTTACCGCATGGCACTGCAATTGTGCAAATAAGTGTATTTGCGTAATGACGATGAGCGGTGGTAGTACGGTATGGTGATAGTGTCGCGCGACTGCGGCGAGGCTACCGCTGTCTGTAGTTCTTTAGGTGTTAACCGGCAACCTAGCGGTGGTGTTTTCGCATCGCAATATATTCTGTTAATATCATATTGAAATTATTATCATTAACGTCATAAAGATGTTAATGTTTTAGTAACTACCAAACAAATAGCTTGTAATGGGTACCTACCCACGTGTAAGAATGGTCAAGTTTATTGTATGCCGACCACACTTAGAGGAGTGGTCCCGGTGTTGCAGAAACTGCGATGGCACCCGAGCGGATCTCGTGACAGCTGGACGTAGAGCCACTATTGCATTCCGCGGAATGCGCGAGCTGCCGCGAGTATTCCTTCACGTATATGTTACATGCAAATATAAACTTTAATTGATTGAACTAAAACATCGATTTGCTTAATGGTATTGTAAAATGCGATAAACGATAAGATAAAATGCGATGCCGATGCGCTCCGTCAGTTCTAAATTGTACCTCATAAGTTCCTGCTTAAGTAGGTTAAATCATGAACACTACAGGGAAATAATATTCTAAAAATCTCAGTATTAGAAATCGATTAAGCTATGATACTAAAAAAAGTCTGGATAAGTATAATATTGCATTCCATAGGTAAGTATTACAGTTTAACCGATACGCTATTTAACGTAACTTTTTTGCTTAATTTGTTCGATCGTTTGTTACCTGTAAGTAGTCACTCCTATGCTTTATTATTCTAAGCGAAAAGTATTTTGAAAAATAGAGTTTTTGCCCGCGAATTCATCCGCGTGGAGTTAACAAAAAGTAGCCCATATGCCCTTCCCCAGGGTTTAATCTATTTCCATTATAAATTTCATCAAAATCGGAGCAGCATTTTAACCGTGGAAACGTAACAGACAAACTGCTTCATGCAATGTTCAAAATTGCGATTGGAATTTTACAAATAAGTATTTGCAGCACGTACTTTTATTAAGGAATATTTGTACTCTTTCACAGAGGTATTCCGTTCCATAAAGTTTCACCCCCCCATTCTTATTCTTAAAATGTAAATTTCCAAAAACCCTTTCTTACCGGGTCCCTACATTATACAAACTATCATGAGGCCAAACTTCATTATTCTAGTTTTAGTAGTTTTTGAGATTTCGTGATTAATCAGTCAGTCAGTCAATGAGTGAGTGAGTGAGCGGTGTGTGTGAATTACACTGAATTTATGACGTTACAATACCTTAACGTCATCTCCTTCTAGCTTTTACCCATTCTGTCCCCACTACAACTTCTATATTTTAAATGTATTTCAAATATTGTATTAATTTATAGAAAAGTAATAGCTCCAATCATCTTTATACATATATTAATGGTCTAATAAGTCAATATTTTTCAAGGAAATTGACAAAAACTTATGTAGGAATAGGAAATACTCCCTAGTTATTAGATCGCGCTACAAGTATTTATACTAACATTTTTTTTTCGTACTTAAAATTATTATTATTTGATCACTTAATTGATAATCACTGGCCGATGTTACTTGTAATTGTTTTTATTTTGTTTTTTTTTTTTGCGTCAATTACAGCAGAGTAATTTCCACGTAAAGAATATTGAAGAAAATATAGACAACGCGATCCTATGGTCGAAATGGATAGTGATCGATTTTTTCATCGATCGATCGATAACAAGTAAGATCACTAGTCATTTTAAGTATCAAAACACGTTGCGCGATCTAGATACGAAAATATTTATGTAAGTACGCCAAGGAGTGTTTCCTATTATCATGTTTTTCTATTTCCTTAAAAAATACGCTAGTACAAATAACGTACTAGACAACTATAATTATTTTACGTAGACAGCTTAAAAGATAATTCTCCTCCTACACTGCGTTTGCCCAAACGCAGTGTATATTCTAAAACTCGTCTACTCCTTGTACAGCCAATTTAACGCTGCAAACGTTAGAATCACACTTCTAAACATTTAGAGCATTATTAATTAAATTTAAAAAACACGTGCCGGCTTCTTGTTCCCCCGCGCGCAGTTTGTAGACAACCAGAGGCCTAGCTCTAAGCTATGTTTTAGCTTTTTACCAGCGCATATATTCAAATACAAGAACAGTTGCTTTTAATAATGGCGCTCTTCAATTATTAGTTTCTATTGGTTGAGAACACTTATTTTAAATTCTAGCGCTGTTAAATTATTGCTTATGATTGGTATACTTATTCAACACAATATCCGAAACGTGGGTTATCCAATCAAAAAGTAAATTTAGAGTGCCAGGCCCTTTTATTAGAGGGTCCCTAGGACTTATTATGAGGAACTAGTATTGGCGACAGGCTAGAAACCCGTCACTATTATTCGCTTTACTATTTTGTGCCCAAAGACGACGAAAGTGGCTTGCAAATGAGTTTTTGTAAATTTTTTTAGGTAGTACATACATAGGTGTGTATTAATTATGATTGTTGTTTATTTTTAGTTTATAATTATATAACTTTAAAACAGCCTCTGTTTTCCGCGACGGAAATTATTGCAATTGTTTATAACTTCGAAATTATAAAACAGCTTTGAAACAATTTTTAAAATTCTCGACATAACGGAAACCTTGTTTCCTACATCATTGTGTAGACAGTAGATAGAGTACATAAACGGATAAGTAGGTATTTGCGAAGGTCGTCTTCATTCTTTACTTTGAATATGAAAGGAATTGATACGAGGTCGTAGGATTTTCTTTGAATGATCACGCTTAGTCGTTGGTTTAGTTTTAATTCTGTAACGCAATTTTTTCTAGTGATTGTGTGTAGTGAAATTCCATTTGATGATACCATGTTAGTGTAGTCATAAAATATTTTACGCTGCGCGCGTCTGGCGTGTTCTCGTATCATTACAGTGTTCGAACGATGTGTATTTAGAGCGAAAAATCTAGAAAATATTTTTTAAAAACGGACTGTTTTGCTACGTTTGTATTTAAAGATCAGTGAAAATGTGAATATAAATCGCATTGTTCTGTTTATTCGTTTTTGTTTTCTGAATATCTTGTCAGTTCTGTTCAATGCAGGAGTTTTCCGAATGGGTAATATAGTCATTCATTTACAAAAATACCCCTGAAAAAAAAGTTTATTTGAATTAAAGTTAATTTTGTTCTTTTCAGGGTGCTAGGGACAACCTAACAGACTCAGACTCGGGTTGCGTGTCCCCTGGCTCCCGCATCAAGGATTCTGCATCGCCCGAACTCAAACGAATGGACTCAGGGTACAAGTCTCCACATACCCCGAGCAGTCCTTGTAACCCGCGTCGGAATTTGGGTACACCGCATGATGACTTCAAAGAGGACTTTGCGAAAGCCCAGGTCTTAGCCGATATATTAGACAGAAACTCGGAGGCCAGTGATTCTTTGAGAAGCAATCCAGTTAAGGAGCATTTAGAACAGATGATCTTGAACGCAGCATCAGCCGAAGACAGGAGTTGCCTCGAGCAGGTTTTGATGCTGCTATATAATTATCAGGCATTAAGCAGTTCCGTTAGCGAAGATGAATGCTATCAGGTATACAACCTATAATATTTCTTTGTATATATGTATGTATAAAAAGTAAAATGTCAATATTCGTGACATTTCAACATGACTAATTTAAAATCACAACTATAATTAAAAAATTCTCCGTATTTGCAGGTAAAGCCGAAGAGAATATGTGACCTAAGACCACCAAAACCCGAAACTGACATTCCATCGCACAAAACTCAAAAGGCGATCGCGACAGTCACGCCTTATCAACAAAAGGGGTACAAAAGCGAATCACTAGAGAGTCTTTGCAGCGAAGAGAGGAAGCCAAACAGCGTGTTACAAGAAAGTGGGATTTTCGAAGGTGTCGAAACAGAGTCGAAATACACTCAGACAGACGTCAACGAAAGCTTTGAATGTACCGGTGAATTAAACACCGAAATACAACGACTGAATAGTATTAGGGAGAAATTAGAGAGACAAGGAGTTAGAAATAGGACATTAAGTAGTAAAGAAGATGGAGACGGGCTAGAGTGCAGGTGCGTGAAGTTGGGGAAGAAACACAAACAGTATTATGAGAGGAGATTAAAGTTCCTCGAAGGGAAGATCTCCATTTATGAGGCAGCACAAGACGTCAAGGAGGCTAAATTAGCGCAGAGATTGCAGAAGGAGTTTCTGCTAGAAAATCAAATACAAGTACATTATTTTGATTTTTTAAATTCTCTTTTGGTAAGGTTGCTAAAGTTACTAAAAATTATGTACTTTTCAGGAGCTCGAATCGCAACTTTCAGAACTTCATGATAAATACGAAAGGCTAGAAGAAGAATGTTGTGAGTTAGAAGAAATTGAAAACGATACACGTTTACATTGGCAACAGTAAGTATATTTGCATATAATTGTATAAATGTACACTTTTTACATATTTTATGTTTTTAAGAACTATTAATCTTTTGTAATATCTAATGTGTTTCTCTTAAATGATGTTGCAAAATATTTATTATTTTCCAGACTTGAAATAGACTATGAGCTTTGTGCAGCACAATTAAGAGACATGACAGAGCAGAGAGAATGTTCTAGGGCACAAGCTGACAGGCTAATGGCAGAGCTTACGAAGAGGGAATGTACTTTGAAAGCAAGAGAGGTAAGCTAAAATATTAGCTTAATATGACGATATCCATAGACTTTATAAATAACTTCAGATACCATGTTCGAGCAGCTACAGTGAGATAAATCAGATATGCTGCTTTTATAATTCTCCATTGAAAGTTTTTATCGCCAGGATTTTACCGTTCTCTATACAATAGGTAAGCAAAATGCTTCCTTATGGCGTCGTGTATAAAGACGCTTTGTCAACGTCAACGGCATGACGCTATCGTGGACGGAAAAAAAGCGTCTTCATACAACTGCATAAATTTTTCTTCTTTATTGTACCGTGAACGGCAAAATCGTGGCGATAAAAACGTTCAACTGTAAATTATAAAAGCGGTCATAAGCAGACTTACCTGTACATTACGATACACATTTATTCTTAGATACGATTATCGACCATCATTGTAGAAAAGATCGACCACACATTTACATTTTCTTTGATTTTGTTTGCTTCACTTGGTAGTATAGGACAGGCTGTCTAGAGTTATATGTCTATGATTATGCACCCATCAGTCCGCATTGGAAGTTGTGAATGGTCTACTTCGTATATCTTATTTGTGAAACCTGCGCTCCACAGTGAGATAAGCATGAGCAGTTTCATTTTAATAAATTGAAGGTATCCGCTTATTAACGGATAACCAGATTGTTAACTATCAAAAATGTCGAAAGCTTTTGCTTATCTCAGACAAATATGAGGAGAACGATGGGGTTCGAGGAGACAAAAAAGGCATTGTAAGGACCGCAATTCTTGACACTGCAGCTTTTTCATACCTCGGAGAAAGCATGTAAGGAGAACGATAAGATTTGTGGAGACGAAAGAGATTAATTATTATTGTAAGGTCCGTACCTTAATGTCCGTTAAACAGTTGTACATGTTTGATACTGACTTTGAACATTTTGTTCTCTGTTTTGTCCATATATTTTCCGATTTTCCTACAAAACATGAGGATATCCCTTAGTTTGGAGTAATTCAGTTCTTCCTCTCTCAGTTTATCTAATAAAATGTAATATTTGAGTACAGCTATAAAGTATTTGCTTGTTTCTATTGCAGTATCTGCGTAGGGGATCCTTATGTTAGACTGAATATTGATAGGTGTCTGTTTAATGTACAGTATAGTTCGGTTCCGATAACGATAAAGAAGTAAGAACATAAATTATACTAAGTTGCCATTTCCTGTTTCAGAATGATTTAATGGCCAGATTAAATAAATTAGAGAAGGCAGTGCCGGCGCTTATAGCGTGGAACGTGGTACAGGCCATTGGAGCCAACATATCGGCTGGTAGTCAGGTAATTTTTTGAAAACATTAAACACTGTTTTAAAATGTGTTGGGATGTTGGGTATCTATTTGGTTAAAACCATAAACTTAGTATATACTGGCGTATAGACGTATAAAGAGTGCGAGTGAGAATGTAATCTTTTATGATAGTGGCACGAGTAAGAAAAGACAGCTAGCGAGACGGTATTGTAACCCTTTTTGAATGACAAATCGTCACGCTGTGGAGAACGCTGTTAGCTTATTTTATTATTTTGTGTTATTCCTGTTTTATTTCAAAAAGGTACTGTATTTTTCAATAATGGTTATGTGTTCTGTATGTGACGGTGATATTACGTACCGCAATAATCAAGGGAATCATTCATTTCATAGGTGACACTGACAAATGAAAAATCGTCACGCGTCAACGAGCTTAAGTTCGTCTATACACCAGTATATTCTAAGTTTATGGTTGAAACTAAATATTTAGTTAACATTCTTTACAATTTTGTACTATGTATCAACGCATTTAGAGGTATTTTATCTTGACAGAACTTTTTCTCCGAAAAACGTCGATTTAAATTTTCGAATACTCAAAAATTACGTTACCAGTCGTCACATAGGTATTTATTTATATTAATACCAAACTAAACTTATTTTTGGAAATAATTGTTGAGATACTCGTATGTATGTAATACCTGCATACTCGTAATATTTGCGTAGGTATTTTCAACATGTTTAGAATATTAATCTGTTTGTTTCTAGAGTAGCGCTCAAAAACTATTAAATAGATTTGATTGTGGATTGTATTATTTGAAAGAATAGGGTGTCATTTTTTTAACATGCTTTTTTATTTATTAATGTTGCTGCTTCCTCTAACATAATTAGAGTCGTCGTTTTCCTTTACTTCGTTTATAGCCTAAATTATAATAACAGTACTACCACAGGCGCTATATTGTTCTTTCCCTTCCCCTAATGTAATTTCCTTGCTCTAATTCTAACCTACATTATTTATCTTATGAATATTACTTATGTTTTGAATACTATCTTTTTGCTTTTCGTATATTTTACATTTCTTTTCTACATGTTACAATATTAACATTTGATTAATAACGTATATACCACTACGCTATCTTCATTGTAAGAGTTACAGAGTTTTTTGTACATATAATTTACGCGAAGTTGAAGGCTTTTTGTTAAGTAATATTTCCATAAATTACAGTGTGCATTGATGAGCCGTATAGCACCATTCAGCCCTGACACGAGAACAGTCATAGCCCAGGTCAAGCAAGAGTCGAGGAGGGCTATCGCGTGCGCGGCTCCCGCCGTCTTGAACTCTATGGCTACAGCCTCATCGCCTGCCACCAGAGAGCTAGAACAGCAGGTTACAAAGTAAGCCACGTCTGTTTATTGGTACATGTAGCTTAGAAAAAAATGAAAAAGTAGCCTACTATATTAGACTACTCTCATTAATGATTAGTATTCTCTGATTATTTTTATTATTCATTATTGTTACTCTCTTATTATTATTAATCACTAGCGACCCTCCCCGGCTTCGCATGGGTAGAAATTTTATTGAAAATAAAATACAACCCATATTACTCGCCGATAATGTAGTTTTCCATAGGTAAAACAATTTTTGTAATCGGTAGAATAGTTTTTGACTTTATCCGTTACATACAAACAAAAAAGTTTACCTCTTTGTAGTATAAATACACATACATGTATATCTTCACGCTGTATCTCTAACGGGGTAGTCAGAGAGGACGGAGCGCTAAGCGTCGCAGTCGTTACATACTTCTTTCGCTTCCTCCAATCTCATCATTCTCCTCACATATTTTCGCCTAGGTATGCGAGTGCTTTTGATCTTTCCGTCGGCTAATAGACTGGCTGTTTGATCTTTATAAGTCAGCCTCGGTCTTCCTTGGCTTCTTTTACCACTAGATTTCGTTCTGTAGATTTTATTCGTCAGTCTTTCATCACACTCACACAATATTAGCACAGCTTAATTAGTTACTAACGTAAAATATTAGTATAGAATTATTACCGCCTATTATTGTTATTATAAGACCAAGCAGTCTATATTACACTACTTTTGTTATTGACTGGCTCGTTGGTGTGGTGGCAGAGCATTTGCCTTCCAAGGCGAGTCGCCAGGTTCGATCCCCAGTCAGGTCAATTTAGGAAACGAACTTATCTAAATTGACTTGGAGTCTGGGTGTTGCTGGGAGCTCCCCTAGCTCATTGTGTGGTACCCATAATTTGTGTGATTTTATTATGAAAGAGGGGGTAAACGAGCAAACAGGTCACTTGATGGAAAATGATCACCGCGCCCATGGACACCCGCGATGCGACGTCCGGAGAATCACCGGTGGGTTGCCGGCCTTTAGGGAAAAGAGAGAAAGAGGGGGGGGGGGGAAATGCGCGACTGGCGACTCACCGAACGAAACACAACAGCAATAGATGCTGTTATTTCACGCCGATATTCTGTGAGAGGGTGGTATTTCACCGGGCGAGCCGGTCCAATTCGTGCTGCAATGCAGCATGGCTCTACCACACAAAAGAGTATTATAATTGTAGTCTATTTATATTTTAGAATGAAAAGATTAATAATAAACTAGTGAACTAGTTACGCTCAAAAAATTACAAAAATCAAGTGGAATTTTGTGTTTAAGGCTGACTTACGAGTATGAAAATCAAATAGTCAGAGTGTTAGGTATGAGAATGATCATTATTGTCTATTTCACTAATGATATTCATATTATTTTAAAACGTTTTTTTACATACATACATATCCTCATGCTCTATCCCTAACGGTGTAGTCAGAGTGGTTGGAGCGCCAAGTATCGCGGTCTTTACATACTTCTATCGTCCTTCCACACTCGCCTAGATATGCGATTACTTTGACATTTCCATCAGCTAGCACTCTCGCCATTTGATTTTCATAAGTCAGCTTTGGTCTTTCTTGACTTCTACTACTGTTCATTTTCACTGTATAAATTTTGTTCGTCAATATTCTATCACTCATTATTTCTGTAATTTCGCCATTCCAGTTTTAGATGGTTCAAAGCAATTCTCTTCGTTTTTATTATATCCCTGTCGTCCAACTCCGTCATACTACGTATCTCTTCATAGCTTATTTTATCATTATTATTACGAAACGTGGTTATCATATTGAAATTTAAATTATTTTTTAGATTAATATCAGAAAGGAAACGAATAGAAGCTCAAACAGCCCAAATAAAGAGGACGCTAGAAGCGAGAGTAAAGGAATTGGAGGAACAGTTGGAGACTGCGAGAAGACAAGTGCAGGCCACAGAGTGTGGGGCGGAGGCCAAAACGGAGAAGATCGAGGCGAAGATCAAGCAGTTGGAACAGAAGATAAAACAAGAGAAGGAAGATGACCAGGTTTGTAATGGACTTATTAATCTACGAAATTAAATTATACATACTTAGATATATATCTTCACGCTGTATCCCTAACGGGGTAGTCAAATAAAATTATAAGTAATAAAATTTAAGTGTTTTCTGTGATTTCAAAATAAAGGTTTTTTCTTAAGCTTATATGGTTATTTGCACGTAACCAAAACCCACACATTTTTTAAAATTGTTGTCTGTTTGTTGTCCTGGCTCCTGGCTAATCTCCGAAACGGTTGAACTGATTTTGATGATGACGGTACTTACGTTGGGAGGTAAAGGACTTTTAAGAGAGTAATCTAGGCTACTTTCTATACTGGAAAAATATTAAGTTTAACTAGGTAAAACCGCGAGCCACTGCTAGTTTTCTTATGTATGTATAGTAAAAAATATTTCTAGGCAAGAGAGTGTGGTCCATAATATATCTAAGTTCAATCACCTCAAATTCATTCTACTGTGTTAATGTAGGAAACTAGTGGACTCCCGCGACTTCGTCCGCGTAGAATTAAAAAAAGGTAGCCTGTGTCCCTCCCTGGGATTTAATCTAACCCCATACCACATCCCAATGGATAAATGTAATGGAAATAAAAAGCATTTATTCAAAGCTCGTAACCATATTCCATGTAGATACGTTTTTTATTAAATTCTCAATTTTATTTTATTATTTTTTATGTTTATTTTCTTAAATGTCTATAATTATACCACTATAAAAAAATACAGGTCGCTTAAATTAAAATTTTCCGAAAATTACATTGTATATCTTAATTTAGCATAATGTGTCTTAAAAGCCAAGGGATAAGCTTTGATACATATTATCTTCTTGGAGGATGGACCACCAAGCTCCGCAGTCCTTACATACTTCTTTCGCTTACATACTTCTTAGGTTTCATAAGCGATGGGTAACGATCTTTCCAATTCCGCTTTTTCCTCCATATAAGTCGGCAAGGTCTGATTCTGTTGCACCTAGATGCAACATCCAAATCATGCAATATCCACTTATCCATCCATCCATCCATCCAATATCCACTCCCAAATATGAAATGTCGTGAAGTTATGCATATGTAAGACGTCGCTTTTTCCACAGCGTCCAGCCGATCCAGCATTGGCGAGCCAACTTCGTGCCCTATTGTTCAGCGAACAAGAGCTCAAGAACCGCATAACAGAATTGGAGAGACGAGAGACGGCTTATTTGGAAATGTTGAGCCAGGCCGACGACATGTGGGCGGAAATGGAGGGTGGATACAAGAAGAAAATAGAAGAGTCGCAAGCGACCGAGACGGAGTTGAAAGGAAAGGTAAGGTGCTGCTAATAGAATGGGTATTTAATGGTTAGGGCTATTCAACTATTATACACTTTTATTCTCTACTAATTATGAAAATAATTTGATATAAAAACGTAAATAAGGCAAATAACATATTAGATTGTGAGTGTCGTTAGATTTAGATGATTAAATCACCCAGATTCAAATAGGTGTATAAAGGCGTTTAGTCTCATGGATAAAGATTTTAAGGAAGAGTCTCAAATTCACAGATATATGAATTTACTTTTAAATATAATAGTTGAGTTGATTCATTACAATTAGAATAGTAGAGAAACAAAAGCATATGAGATTTAAGATCAGTTGCACAAAATATGTTGCGTCTGTATAATCTGCAATATGTTACGTTAGGCAGGCAATTCCTCATAAATGTGAAATGCTTGTAATTATTTCAATTCAATCCTATGACAATTTATTTAAGTCAAATAACATATGCTTTTCTTTCAGATAAAGAAGTTGGAAACTGAGAAAGATCAGTGGAAGAGGTGCCTCGATCCGTTGAAGAAAAAACTCAAAGAATTAGAGGAGTCAGAGTCAGGATTACGTATATCTTTGGAGAAGGCAGAAAGAGATACTAAGAATATGAAAGAGAAGAATACTAACTTAACAGCGATGTGCCGGAAAGCTGATGCCGATATGAAGAAATCAGAAGATGCTTTGAGAGCTCTTGATGCTAAGTTTAAGGCGAGTATTTTCTGATACAACTATCATTTGCATTTGTTTGAAATTACTGAAGTGTAATGTGATTTTTCGTAATTTAAACGGAAAATTAGAAATGTATTGAAGTTTTTTCTTCCATATTTTTTTTGTTCTCTATCATACCGATAGCAAAGGCTAATTAGTTACAAACCCATAGGTGTAGTATCGGAAAAACTATTTATTACTTAAAAATGAATTACACATTACAACCTTTCTTGACGGTTTTCACAGCGAAGACCACACTCACGGATGTATATTTCAATTGTTTACAGAAGGAAGTTGAGCAGTTGCGTAAAATAAATAAACAACTGGATAATGATTTCAAGACTCACAAGGAACACTCGAGGAAGAACGAAATGGCCTTCCTGGGTGACTTGGAGACCATCAGGAAAGAATTGAGTAGAACTTGCAAGAATAATCAAGAGCTGGAAGTAACTAACAGCGAGCTCAAGGAGGAGGTAACATTTTGCTTAGATCGTGTACAATTTTAAATGAATCTATTGAAAAGAACTTTTTTTTCAATGGTTATTATGTTAGAGACACTTCACTTTGTAAATCTTGTTGTAAACGCTTACTAATTTAGTAGTTTAGACACACAATAATGCTTTTTATGTTTAACGCTTTCTTGTTTTGACTAACGCGATATTTGCATTTGCTTTACGCACAGCGGTTTTGGATATCGATCACTCGGTCCACAAAGTGCATGTTACATTCACGTGATTGTGCCGTGTATATATGCATGAAGCAGTGCTTTAGAAGACGTTCTAAGAAGACGTGTGTTCTCAGGTTGAATCTCTGGAAAAGCAGCTAGCATTGATGCAAAAAGCTTTAAACCAATGCAAGAGGAAGTGTGATGAGAAGATAAAGGCCTTGAGTCACGAACTGTCGATTAAAACTGAAGAGTTGGAAGAATTGAGGAGTGAGACTATGAGGCAATCGTTGCAAGTGTCTCGGATAGATCTAAAGCCAGACAAGACAGAATATGTGGATGAGGGTTATTCCATATACACTGCCGTGCCAAAGAAGACTGACTTCGGAAGAATGCATCACAGTATGAGTTACATTACCTCCGATTCTCGTTGTTCCTGTCCGTCGATGAGAAGTCAATTAGTCGGACAGCTGATTGAGGATCTCTTTGAAAGGGTTCACAATACAGTTGACGACGACTTGGTGAGACTGTGCGAGGACATCGCTCCTGGCAACGATGGAGAAGTGTCTGCTGATACCAAAGCAAAAATCACAAATTACCTCTTAATGGCAATATCGAAGGAACTCGTTAGGTCTATAGGCGATGCCGATGCTAAGACTGATACAGAGGTCAGTATGGTTAAGGATTATAATCATGTCTATTTTATATCGGTACATAAAATTCATAAAAAATTCATATGTGACTAAAAATTTCAATAACTTCTCCATGTTTTCATTGTTCTAATTTTATTAATTTATCTGTTCTAATTGTTATTAACGGTTAAGGACGTTATAAATTATATTGTTTCCATTATTCATAATTCATGTCCATTTCACTATTCCTCTTCTGGAAATATCATGAAACAATGTCTTCATATAAGTATAGTTTTCCTCATTTGTAGCAATAGCTTTTATGTGTCCGGGATTGATAACTTACTTTTTAAAAGGCAATATTCATTTCAGGAGTGGCAGCGCGCCGTGTCATCAATGACATACACAGTACCTAGCTTCAACAATATTCAGTCGCATGTAAGTTTATCTCCAAATTGTCTAATAACAAGTTCAATACGTTACCGAGCAATAAAATACAGAAATAGATAAAATCAATGACAGGGTACTTTGAAGTATTTTGAAACTTAAGTTAACCCCGGTTTGGGAATATCTTAATGTTCTCGGCCCTTCTCTCTGTATGGAATCGTGTTTGAGACCACATAATCCATGAGAACTAGCCATTGTTAGTTACGCTAGTAAGTAATCTGTGATATTAGTTTGCGCGCCTTTCACCAATTGCAAAAGATTGCATACGTAATCGTAGTCGTTAAATGCGGGTCGCCTTAGGGCGCGTTTATTTGACACGAATTCCGCCGCGCGATTACCGCGCTATGACCGCGTTTTAGAATCCGAGCTGTACAGCAAAATATGCGTTATTTATTTAACAATTACATTTTAAACTAAATCAGCAATGAAACAACAACTTCACTCCGCCACAGCTAGCCGTTTTCGATTCATTCAGTTAGCCAAATTTGGGAAAAAATTCGGATAAATAATTGAAAAATAAGAAAAATTTCAATGACCCATTATTATGTCTGTGTAACCAAAGCCGCATCTGTCTTGAAGTGAGCTCCTGATCTACATTAATTTAAACATTGAATGCGATAAAGTATAATATGCAGAGATGTGATTTATTTGAAGTACATCTATTTAAAATGCAAATACAAAATACCTATTTTTATTTTGCATTTGAAATACTTCTTTTCAAAATGCATTTTGTATTTTATTCGAAATAATCTACACAAATATATAGTATTCGTAAAATGCAAAATGTTTCATTAATTTTTTTCATTCGTATTTCGTATTGATCATTCTTAAATTCATAAGTACTTTATTTAAGAACGCACCCATCTTAACTGTTGCCAACAATAATGCCAACATTGCGAGTCAAACTGTTTCTGTGCCAATGCCAATGCCAATAATGTCAGTACTACAATAGACAGACCTGGAAACACTTCCAGGTCTATTGTACCGCGCGGCGGGTAGTTTCCAGAAATTCGAACGTTGTTGCCTAGTAAATAGAGTTTACATTCGCTTTTAATAAGTACATGAGAATGTCAATCGCGCGCCCGCCGCGCGGCGGCTGCAAGAAGGTTTTCGCGTTGTGTGTCTGCGCTGTGACGGTTGTCAGGAAGTGGCAAAAGATCGTCGATGAGTGTATTTTGATTCCTAAGAAATACTTTAAAAATGCATGCTTTTTCAGGTTGAATTTTTACGTATCAGCAACGAATTCGTTGGGTAACCATAATCGTTTGTCTGGGTAACACAAGACTGGAAAATTCAATCACGATAATATTTTTTGTGCTAGCAAGTTAACAATTAGCTTCGTGTAGACAGATTTTTAGCATCTTCTTCTTATTACTAATGGTTTTTAATCTAGATATACATACTTTGGCTTTTAACAGACAGACAGACGGTGACAACGAACTGATTGTCTAGGGCAGCGGTTCCTAAATTTTTAAGGCCATGGAATACTCAATAAATCCTGTTTATTTTATGTAACCGCATAGTAAATATAGCGAATAAAAGATACTACTACTATTTAAAATAAGGGTAAAAACCTTTTACTACAAATAATTCAAATAAAGATTAATGTGATGAATGAAATTATTCAACTTTACCGTATTAAAACTATGAATAAGTGTAAAATTGAAGATTTTTATCGTGCAGGATTTATTTACTTTATCACTTTATACCATAAACTTAGTATATATTGGCGTATAGACGTACAAAGAGTGCGAGTGGGAATGTAATCTTTTATGATAGTGGCACGAGTAGGAAAAGACAGCAAACAAGACGATATTGTTACCCTTTTTGAATTATTGGTCGTCACAAGTCGTCACGGAGAACGTTGTTGACTTATTTTATTATTTTGTGTTATTCCTGTTTTATTTTAAAGAAGTACTGAATTTTTAATAATGGGTACGTGTTCTGTATGTGATTGTGACATTACATATCGCAATATTCAAGGGAATCATTCATTTCACAGGTGACATTGACAAATTAAAAATCGTCACGCGTCAACGAGCTCTATGTTCGTCTATACGCCAGTATAATATACTAAGTGTATGATTTATAGTGTGGTAACGGTGTACGCAGCGCAGAAACTAAAAGACAAAGTCAGTACAGAAATCAGGCGCAAAACAAAACTAATCGACATCCTATCACGTATTAACCAACTAAAATGGAGATGGACTGGGTATTTGCTCCGTTGTAAACATGAAAATTGGAGTAAACAAGTGACTGTCTGGTACCCAAGAGATGGGTTTAGGAGCCGAGGTCACAAAGTGAGATGGGAGGACGAACTCAAAATGACCTTAGGGCCTCAGTGCCAAAGAGTGGCGACAGATAGAAAACAGTGGAAGACATTGGAAGAGGCTTATGCCGTAAGGCACACCGAGCAGAGACATCTTATGAACAGCATAACCTTAATAGTTTTAAGGCAAAATTGTGTGAAAGCTCGGGATAAAAGTAATAATATTAATAATAATACTCCAGATAATTACACAGATTGTGTGACCCCAGACTAAACAGTAAGCTTGTACTATGGGTACCACACAACGAACTATGGGGGAGTTCCCAGCAACACTCAGACTTCAAGCCAATTTAGAAAAGTTTGTTTTCTAAATTGACTTGACCAGGGATCGAACCCGGGAGCCTAGCTTGAAAAGCAGATGCATGTGCCACTGCGCCAACGCGCAACGGGTCAGTCATTATTATTATTATAACGGTGTGCGCAGGGCGAGGGGGAGGGCGAGAGTGAGTGGTCGTCCCTGCGGCTGGAAGGGAACGCGGGAGTGGTGCGCGGCGCGGCGCGGCTGGCCAGCGTGAGCTGCGCCTGCGCCGCCGCGCGCCTGGCCGCCGCGCGCCCGCGCCTCGCCGCCGCCGTGCACCTGTGCCAGCAGGTCACTCACTCGTCTCTCGTCTCTCGTCTCTCGTCTCTCGTCTCTCGTCTCTCTCGCGCCGCTCACTGGACACACGCACACCACCACGGCACCACACCACCACACATACTTATCATTCATACATAATAGCTTGATACATTGACATCTGCTGGGTATATTCTAAATGTTTATTCCTATTTATTTTTATTTATACATACATACATACCAAAATCTAAACATTTTTTTTAAATTATTTTCTGTCTCTTTCTCTATCTGTCTGTTTGTTCGGACTAATCTCCGAAACGGCTGAACCTATTTTGATTGGACTTTCATCGACAGATAGAGATCTTTTCAGAGAGCAATCTAGGTTACTTTTTATGCCGAAAAAACATTGTATTTGTTTTCGAAGTTCGTCATTTTTTAAGTTAGAAATAGGTAAGGAAATTGGTGAGTAGGCTGTCTCTCGCTACTACCAGAGAATAAAGAAAGGGTATGGACCGAACAGGTTACCCAAACCCTCTATCATAATTTGAGTAAAGTGGTAATTCCTGAGATGTTGCCGATAGGAAATATTATATGTCACAAAGCAAATATAATAATTAAACTGAAGTATATTATTTATTCCGGCTTTCCAATGTAGAATTCCTTTATATGTCTATTTCAAGTAATTACATACATACATATCTTCACGCTGTATACCTAACGGGGTAGACAGAGAGGACGGAGCGCCAGGAGTCGCGGTCCTTACACACCTCTTTCACGTCCTCAAATCTCATCATTCTCCTCACACATTTTCGCCAAGGTATGCGAGTGCTTTAGACGTTTCCGTCTGCCAACACTCTGGTTATTTAATCTTCGTAAGTCAGCCTTGGTCTTCCTTGGCTTCTTTTACCTCTCTTTTTCGCTCTGTAGATTTTCTTTGTCAGTCTTTCATCACTCATTCTTTCTAAGTGCCCGAACCATCTAAGCAATCCTTTCTTCATTTTTACAATAACACTGTTTGCAACCCTGTCATACTGGCTATCTCTTCATTGTTTATCGTGTCATTTTATAGTAATAACTAACTGATGCCCGGGGCTTAGCCCTCGTTTTTCATTTTTAAAATAGCCTATAATCTTCCCCTGAGTTTAATCTATCTCCATACCAAATTTCATCGCAGTCGAATGAACGGTATTGCGGCCCATAAAATACGAACAAACATTGATTTTTATATATTAGATGTGTTTTACGTTGTTAGTGATAATTAACAATGGAATGGAAACACATTATAAATAAAAATAAATATGATTAACACTTAAAATATACTCATCAAACAGATGTTACGGGTATCAAACTATTCTGTACGAACTATAGGCGCGAAACAACATGAAATGGCATGTGGAGATTCTTGCATCATTAAAGCGAGATTTACCAAGCGTAAAAACGATCTAAAGAATGTCGCTTTAGCTCCGCGAACGATGATTGTAAATATTACAGAATTGAAGAAATGCATTTTCAATTAACAAAATTATGATTGCATGCCCGCACATGCAGGTCATACAGACGACATTGTTTAGCAAAGCATAATAGTCTAAGATCCGAATTAGTAACAACCGACACCTTTTCCAACCTTTTCCAAGCGCAACTTTTCTAATAGGTAAAGTGGAACTGGAAAAGTTTAACGATAACAATTAGTTATTTTAAAATACAATACGTGACATTGGCAAATGCGCTGATTTGTGCGCCATGCTATGAAGAAAAAAAATTTGATATGAAATACTTTTTAATACATATGTTCAAAAAGTAGACTTTTCCATGTGTGTTTAGCGTGCGGAAAGTTATTCTTTTCCACACTAGTGCTTTTTGTTTTCCTCCTGCATATAACATCCAAATGCATGAAGGAGGTTTTTAATCAAAAAGTTTTCAAAATTCATACAAAATTTTTGTATGAAATGACTATTTTACAGCGTAAATACCTACTATTAATACATTAATTAAATTTAAAATAAATTTATTTTTTTAATATATGCGTATAATGTAAATAAATAAATAACGCAATTTAAATTATTTTGAATTTAGATAAATTATTGTCATTGAATTGGCTGAATGCATAGAAACCGTTGCCCTGCCATGTCCTCTAAAAAAAAAAGAAACTCCCGCGAAATTACATCTGCATTTCTTTCACAAATGTATTAGGAAACGTCGTTCGATCCACGTGCGGAATTGTTATTTCCACTCGTCCCTATTGTTGACCCGCGCCTTCGGCATGGGTCTTCAAACCAGGACTCGTGAAGAAATGACATACTTTCCACACTTGTATCGAAATGTACTATTTCGTCCATTAAAAGAGATGAGTGAGGGTTGTTTCTAATTCGGATCTTAGACTATTATGCTTCGCTAAACAATGTCGTTTGTATGACCTACATGTGTGGGCATACTTATTATTTGCATATGATAGGATATGATTACCTTACCTATTAGAAGATCTATATTGAAGTAGGATATCCTTTGCAGGAAGTTCTAGATCATGGTGACGTGAAAGTTATGGAAGAGCAGTTAGCGAATGCCATCGAAAGTATTGTTGTGAGTATTCAGATATAAATTAAAACTAATTAGGATATTGCAAATAGTTGGACGATATTACAAAAACACTGTTAATTTTTTCCACAGAATTGTCCGTCTTGTGCTTTGGGTTCTAATGCAATAGTTTGGAGTACGGACGTCTGATGCTGCTATACAATAATTAATGAAATAGCCGTTCGTGTTTCAGGTGAGTTATATATTCAATATGCATTATGTAATTGATCTCGTAATGAACATTTCCAAGCTCATATTTACGTTAGTAACTAATCTGTGGTATTAATGTGTCACTGTATACCTAAGCCTATATACCGTGTCTGCGCCACACTAACCTTTATATAAATATAATATAAATATATATATTACGCTCACATGGTAATACATTGTTTACAAAAACCTGCGCAGAGCTTTTATTACGCGACCTGCGTCCCACCTAGACTTTATTGATTGTTGGTGATTTGAAAATCATAATTTGCGCCATTTAAGAGTCCGCCTATCTAGCCCAGCAACCGAATTCGTTCATTACCCCCGCGCCCTACGGCGATAACTATAAAGTTGATTTTCGCAGTTACGGTTTGATCGTATTTTAGCGCGGAGAAATCTCAACATTTGTTTTGGCACATAATTGTAATTTGCTAGAAAACTTCATTACCAATTAAAAAATCGGTTTTTGAGATTTGAGATATTATAATTACCTATCCATTTTAGTAAAAACCATTTTAAAACTCTGTAGAATTTCGGAGATGCAACTGAATCTTTGTGTAAAACAAGGTATTTTTTGAATTTTTTTATCGAGATTTTTTTTTATCCAATTATGTTTCTACGTTTAAGGATTTCAAGGTAGAGTTGAAGTTGTATGCATCCAAATATAAACTGTCAGTTCTTTTAGATATCGAGATCCAGGTCACCAAACACAACAAAGTCTGCATAGGGGGATTCTAAAGAAATAAATAGGAAATGGTATAGTGTATCGTTTTGTAACACGAATAGTAAACACGGATCCCAAAGCGATAGTAACTGTATGGACTTAAATTATAAATTCAAACGTAATACTTTTTGTGATAACGTTTTCTTTGCATTATACTTCGCAGAAGTGGTGATGTTACCTGTCAAAATCGTGACACATTATTTTACAATTCATTTTATAACAAAAAATAATCATAAACTTAGTATATACTGGCGTATAGACGTACAAAGAGTACGAGTGGGAATGTAATTATGTTATGATAGTGTCATGAGTAAGAAAGGGACAGCAAACGAGACGCTATTGTAATCCGTTTTGAACGACAGGTCGTCACAAGTCACGGTGTGGATGACGCTGTTGACTTATTTTATTATTGTATGTTATTCTTGTTTCATTTCAAGAAAGTGCTGTATTTTTCAATAATGGTTACGTGGTCTGTACATGATTGTGATATTACATATCGCAATAGTCAAGGGAATCATTCATTTCATAGATGACATTGACAAATTAAAAATCGTCACTCGTCAACGAGCTGTATGTTCGTCTGTACGCTAGTATATACTTAGTTTATGTAAATAATAGAACATGAAAGTTAAATATTTGATCGAGTTCTATTTATAAAGTTAAAAGAAACTTTTTTAATATCAATTTGTTATCGTGCTATACACACTAGAACTGCGTTAAACGTAGCAAATAATACTGAACATATTTTCAATATTATGCTTAAATGGCACGGATTATACGGCGTAATATTTAGGTACCAAACATTTTCTACTTACTTGTTTATGTCATCTATATATTTTATATCATATTTACATTTTGTATTTTATTTTTCAGCTGCTATACCTCCACCGACCTCACTTTGGTGCCTTCATAGCTTAGACGTTATAATTATTATATTTACGAATTGTAAATAAACTGTAACATAATAAATAAATACTCGTAGTAAATAAGCGAACATATCGAACAAACGTACCTTTACTTTCGAGTCTCTATGCATTGTGAATATGTTTGTACACGTTTTTTTGTTAATTTTGTCGTTTCCGTGCCAATAGCGTTTGAAATAGTTTGTATATAGCCTTAATCTATTGACGAAGCGATGTCATTGTACCTAACAGTAAAATTAGCATGTCATTCACAAATTTGCGATTTTGACTATTTTTACATATTAAAAACTATTTTATTTACGAAATAATGGATTTCATTGAATTAAACGATTTATTATTCGTGAATTGTTGTTTTTTTACAAGAGTTTCATATTACATAACCCTTATCCCGCCATTGCTATTGCGTAGTGTAACTAATGTAACCTTATTTAATTTGCATTATACCATAGACTTAGTATACATTACAAAATATAGGTGCCATAGATTGGATTGGAATCATTTTTGTAATTTTATACTTGGGTAAATGCACTAAGGGTGGCTTGCACCAACTATTTAAACTCGTTTTAAGGACTTGACATCTCCCTTGCACTAACTAATAGGTCTTTACCTATGAAGTTGCCGTTCTACAAAACTGGCCATTTGAAATGTAATTTGTGTATGGCTGGCAATAAATTTTAAATTCAAGTGAATTTTACTTTAAAAGTATGGAATTTTATTTTCAAATTCAGTACTTTGTTTATTGATTAGTGTTTTGTTTTCACTATCTTTATATCTTTTTCATCAGTATGGACACGATAAAAATACGAGTAATTACGGAATACGACTTCCGTCGCGGTAGCAATGCGGGACAAACGGCTCGCAACATTAACGACGTGTACGGAGTGAACACTACAAACGAACGCACGATCCGTTATTGGTTTGCACGTTTCCGTCATGGAAATTTTGATCTGAAAAATGAAACCCGTGGTCGCCCGAAAACTAAAGTAAACAACGACGAATTAAAGGCGATAGTGGAAGCTGACGATACTCAATCTACTGCTGAGTTAGCAGCAGCTTTCGATGATAGCTTCAACACAATATTGGCCCTCTTGCGTCAAATTGGCAAGGTAAAAAAGCTTGATAAGTGGGTGCCGCATGAAATGAACGATCGCCTGCGCGACGAACGCGTCGAGGTATGCCTTGCGTTGCTTAATAGACACAGAAACGAAGGGATTTTAAACCGCATTGTCACTTGCGATGAAAAATGGATTCTTTTTAACAATCATAAGCGGTCATCATTTTGGTTAGACCTTGGTTCAGCACTTAGGCAATGCCCCAAACGAAAACTTACCCCTAGAAAAGTGATGGTTACTGTTTGGTGGTCTAGTGCCGGTGTAATTCATCACAGCTTCTTACCAAATGCCACGAGCATTACTGCGGATGTGTACTGTGAAGAACTGGACACGATGATGGAGAAGCTCGCAAATCTCCGGCCAGCCTTGGTTAATCGCTTGTCCCCGCTGCTCCTTTCACGACAAGAGCTAGGGTTAGAAGTTTTGCGTCATCCACCGTACTCACCAGACCTTGCGCCGACAGACTTCAACTTTTTCTAAAATTTAGACAACTTCTTGGCAGGAAAAAAGTTCTATACCCGAGAGTTACCTCTGTTGCCTTTGTTGCCTCCCGTAGACTTGACTTCTTCAAGAAGGGCATTGAAGAATTGCCACTGTGCTGGCAGAGATGCATCGATAGCATGGGTGTATACTTTGATTAATAGAAACGAAAAAAAAACTTTAACTTTTTGTATACTAAACGGCAATTTCATAAGTAAAGACCTAACATTAAATGGTTGGTGCAAGCGAAATGTCAAATCCTTAAAACGAGTTTAAATAGTTGGTGCAAGCCACCCTAAATATTTAGGTATAGGTAATTTAAATTTGCATAGACAATGCAGTAATGCAGTAGAACGCAGTATGTAGATTATATAGAATTAGCAATACTAGTGGTCGATCTGTGGTCTAAACCGTTAATATAAACGCTTTTTTCTTTTGACATGCATTCCATAGACTCGACAGCTCACAACAGCTCACAAATCACACAAAATTCTCAGTTCGCAACTCATCGAGTCAATTATACAGCTGTATCCCTAACGGGGTAGTCAGAGAGGACGGAGCGCCAAGTATCGCGGTTCTTGGATACTTCTTTCGCTTCCTCAAATCTCATCATTCTCTTTACAAATTTTCGGCCATTTGTTAAGTACTCGATAAGTATAGACAGGAAAAGGGGACTCGGGCAGTTGAATTATTTTTTTTTACTCCATTAGTTTATTTATTGCGACCACAATGTTTATTACTACGTCTTCTTTGTCTACCCCTTTAGGGAGAAAGCGTAAGGATAAGTAAGTATGTATGATTATTATTACACGTAATTATAATTCTGTATTCGTCTACTGACTGCACTTGATAACATGTCATGGATTGTTTTAAGGACCGTAGAGTCAGTCATGAGTTGGATTCACATCAATCAGGATTTGTTTGGAATACACCTAGTGAATTTATTGTCATTATTTAATAGATTAAAATCATAGACTTGATTGAAATGCTGTAATAAAAGAAATATTGTTTTCGATGATTCTTGGTCCCGTGGTCCGAGGTTTTCGATAAAATAACCAAGGAGGTTACATATCACTTGTAACCTCCTTGAAAATAACATACACAATAAAAAAGGAAACATTGTCAAATATTGAAAAATGTTGCAAAAATGATATCGTGAAACTTGTAACTCAAAACGATATCTTAAAAAATATACATATTTATATACAAAAATGTAGATTTCGGCATTATTATAAATTAAAGGTAACAACTTTATTATGTCAGTAACAACGAATAAATGTGAATATTACATATTTATAACTAAAAGTTGGTTAAGGTTGAGATTATTTACTGTTTTGTTAGCACGATATTTGTATTAAAAGGCATTGTTACTATAATTACTCAAGTTTAAAATTTCACTTCATTTTCTGCGTAAGACAGGATTATGGGAGTGTAGAAGATGGAAAAGAAGTGATTAATATTCTTAAATTACGGCAAATTACAAAAGTTTATGTAAGTGTTAGTAAGTTTATATAAGTGTTCCTAAAGAGCGGATTCAGAGCGGCTAGAAGTGGAAGTGGAAGTGAAACGTTTCGTAAAATAGAAACGCTATCTGGCGTTATTGCTCATCAAAAGTGCCATTTGGCTGCGTTTTATACGGCGGTTTTCACGCGACTTTACTTTTCGTTTGATTTAATAGAAAGTGAATAACCAATTACCAATACCTATTTAAAATTCGTTGTGCTAGATCACATGGTATTTGCCGTTCTATTCTACTAGCGTTTACGACAATTGAGCCACTTGTCTGGGCGCCCAGATCTTACGCTTCGCCGGCCGCTGACTTTACTACCATTAAAAGTACTAACCTAAAAAAAATTAACTTTTAAAGTGACACTTTAAATCTGGAATACTTATAGTGAGATAATGCCTTGCGTTATAAATATATCATGTTGCATAATTTTATAAAAGAATTTTACAAAATTTAACCCAATGTGATGCAATCTAAGCCTTAACCCTTCTTTTCCTTAAACATTTTTAGTTATCCTTTATCTATATTCAACAGTTACCATCATGAACAAAATTGTGCAACATCTGTTCTGTTACAGGTTATAAAATCAACAAGTTTAACGAGCCGCAGTGAGCCCTCTTGTTCACATGGAACCGTTACAAATAAATCAAAAAAATCAAAAAAGGATACCTGTTCGAAGTGTAAATAACAAGCTAGAGAACAAACTGTTTTCAAAATGTTCTTAAAGGCCTCGTGTATCAAATCTGTGGCAGAGGACGAATCACAATTCGACTCATCCCATTGTTCTTGTGCGGAATGCGATTCCTTACATTGTTTTGCAATAAGACATAAAATAACTAATAATCAATGTACATGTCCAAAATGCAATAATTTGAACACTTGTTTATATTCTTGTAATAACAACGCAAAGGTAGATAAAGATATTTTAGATGCAGTAAATATTAAATCCAACCAAAGTCCAAAAATAATTAAAAAACCTTCAAACAGGAAAGTCGAAACTGAATTGAAAATAGACTTTAAAGATGATAGTGAACAGGATCCTCAAGAGGACGGTAAATTTATTAAAGAACTTTTTGAAAATAAGTTTTTTTACGATGAAAACCAAAATATACAAAAGTCAACAAGAAAACAATCATATAATTCAATTTTTAAGGTAACAGATAACGTGGGAGAATTTTACGATGGCGTTATTAATGGAATACTATCTAAGCACAAACCTTATTCGTGCACCGAACTCGGATCAAGTAATAAAGAAACAAATTCTACAGCAAAATTAAGCGCACAGGTTATGAACTTACCGTACAGCAATTTCAAAGACTCGCTTACTAGAAGAAGAAATGTTAACAATGACAAACTATCAATATACAACATATTTCAAAGAATAAAAGAGGCTTACCAAGCATGTAGTTGTAAAGTGTGTGAATGTATCACTGGAAAATCGTTACCAACTAAAAACGATTTGTGTAAATGTAAACCATGTGACTGTAAAGACTGTATGACGTTTATGTCTAAATTTCCATTTGGAAAATATTGCAACGCAGAAATTGGAAGTCAAAACTGCAATTGTAAACCTTGCGATTGCATAAAATGTACCGGATTAAATCCGTCATGCGACTGCGAACCTTGTCAATGTACTGATTGTAAATCTAGCTTTATAAACAAAGGAAACACTGTTATTGTTGCTTCGGTGGAAGAGGAACGTCCTGCATGTCAATGTTCTCCTTGCGAATGTGCTCAATGTGGAGGCCACGGTTATCCATTTGCTACTAATTTAATGCGTGAAATGTCTACGGGCATAAATAGACATCCACAATGTCGTTGTGAAACTTGTGTTAACGAAGCCTGTGAGCCTGATGGTAATGATTCATGCAGGTGTGAAAGACGCGATGGCGTTATTAGGAAACCAGTTAACAATAATACTCAAGATTACGACATAAGATCGATAGTATTATCGAATAATCGAAGATCAAAACCGTCTAAATACAATGCATTGGCAATGTTTGCGGCCGTTTCGACTACTTACCCTATTGGTGCCACAAACAAGAACAGGCAAGAATGCGAATGTAAAGAATGTGATTGTTTAGTTTGTTGTAATCAAGAGAAAAACGAATCGATAATAAAATCTTTGCAATGTGTAAAATCTCTATTGAAAATTCCAGAAGTGTCTCAGGTAAATAAGAGCGCATGTTCCTGCACACCTTGCGAATGTCAAATGTGCAAGTACAAAAATAGTGCAATAGATGAATTTCAAAGAGAAGCGAGATGTAAGTGCAGTAAATGCGACTGCATAGAGTGTGACAAAATTGAAGCGAGTGACATTAATATGATCCTCTTTAATCAAACCGATAAAATTTTAAATAGCGGTTGCCACTGTTCACCTTGTGAATGTACTAATTGTACAAATTTAATAAGAAAAAAAATTGGAGACGTCTGTCATTGCTCCAAATGCACATGCGAACAATGTTTAAACGATACCCTGTCAAACAAAAGTGTATATCCTGTTAAAAAAGGAACAATTTTAACTCCTGATATTATGTTTAACAATTCTCTGTGTCGAGATCTTTATACAACACTATCTACTAAAGACATGACTAGTACAGTAAAACAGTCTGTAGAAGCCATGTCTCTGAATAAAGATTTAGGTACTAAGAAAGAATCACATAAGCAGTCTATTTATCATGTATGTCCGGAAAACGTTCACTTCACTAAATCAAGTTTATCACCCATTAATTCTAGCAACTTTGCAATAGAATTATCAATAAAAAACACAGTTAGTAAAGTAGCAGATATAAATATGGTGCAGCCTAAAAAAAAATATAACATTTGTGAGCAAACTAAAAAAGAAACTGAAACGAAGAAATATAGCAAAGAAAAAGATGCAAAGTGTCAAGTTTTTTTCAATTACACAGGAGAGAGCTACTTTGAATCTCCATCTAAACTTTCGTGTTGTAAAGAAAATGGCACCGTAACTCCAAGTAGGAGATACGCGACGAAATCATTAACATCATCTTGGAAAAGTTCCTGTAACAGTTCAGGATATGACGATTCTGATTACTTAATTCAATTTCCGAGGACGCCTATTGAAAATTGCATAAATGACGTCTTAAAATTAGACTTTAATAACAACTTTAATGGCAACATTGAGACCAATAAAATGTGTTATGATAAAAAGCCAGTTTTATCAACTGCATATTATGGAAATTATAAAGTTAACGATCCACGACGCGAAAATAAAGTTCTACAAAAGCGTGACCTAAACAATCCGGACTCTTTTATATCATTAGAAAATAGGTTTGATACTTCTAATCTGCAGTGTTCATACAATAGTTCAGCAAATTGTGCCTCTTATTCAAATCAAGAATTATCAGTTAAGAAATGCGATATAAACACTGAAGATACAGATATTCACGTCATACAGAAAGTGAAAGGATTAACTAATTTTATGGAAGAACATCATCCAGAAACGAATAATATTTCACCTCAATACCCACCTAATACTCATCTCAATAACTCACCATTTGTAAAAAACAATAATGGCAGCAATAATATCGAGGAAGATTATATAAGAGCACAGAATACATTACGTGAGGCGAAAGCGTTTTCAATAGAACTAATGGGTATATTAGAAAAATACGAAAAAGCCAATAGGGAATTTAAAAGTGTAGTTCATAGACTACAATTATCTCACGACTTAAATTTAAATGTTGTGAATCACAAGACAATACAGAATGATGCTGTAAAGTACTCAACGCCAGAATTTGGATACGATCGTGGAGTATATATTACTTTAGAACAAGAAGTGTCAGTTTTAAACCAGTCATATTCAGAACGCGAAGAACCTATAAAACAGTTGAAACATCATATTGATAATGACGAAGATAAAATAATAAAGAATAATGATAACCTAAAAGTAAATGAAATATGCGATATTTTAATAAACATACCCAAAAAAATTAATGAATGTAAAGAATACACACATTTGGAAAAAAAATCTGATTGCATTATTAATAAAACTGTTGAAAACATCCCCAGGAGATTTAAAGATATGAAACTTCTAAATCAGGATAATGATAACATAACTGTTGAAAGTAATACTTTTGATACGCCAAGCACTTCGACGAATGTTGAAGGTGCGAAGAAGCTTCGAGATATAAAAGGTACTAACCAGAATAGAAACAGTAAAGAAAACCATCTAAAAAATAACAAAAAATATGTTAAATTAATTAAACGTACAGTAACATGTAAACGGATAAAGAAAAACACGGGTTCAAAAACATCTGATGCTTGTAAAAATGGTAAAAAAGAAATCAAAACTGTTAAAGATTATCACGAAAATGAAATATTGAAAGTCAATAGGCATAAAAACGAAAACGAAGTGCTTGAGAAATCAGATAATGCAACAAATCATTCGCAAGAAGTTACTACATCTACATCAGTCGACAGAACAATCACAGAAAATTTTGAAGACACAGAGGCAAGAAGATAATAATTTATTTTATAGATGACTATAACAGGTACACATATATGTTTATCAAATTTCTTCAACTTTTTAGGAAAGCAAGTTGCAAATATTAGAGAAAAAACCTTGGGCAGTTTTGAAGAAAAATCTTTATTTAAACAACAAATACTATACGAAGAGCCGCGAATTCACTTTGTTCCCGTTATTGGCATCTGAGATAAAGGAAGCTGTACGTTCTGTATCTTTACAAACAATGAACGACTCTATTTATTTAAGTGGTAAAGAAAACAAAGCCTTGGTAAGAAATAATTGTATATAAATTGTATTGTAATAATTGAAGTGTTAAAATAAGTTAATATTAAATAAATTTTAAGGCGACACTGCAAGTAATAGTTCGTGAAGTTCTAAATATGCCTCAATTACAACAGTTTCATTCCAAGTCGGACGAAGAAAATCAAATTATAAATGGAAGCTTATATTCACATCCAAAGGTTGTATAATATTATACTGTATATTAGAATTTCCGGATTTATAGTGTTTTACTAGAAAATTATAATAATAATAATACTCCAGACAATTACACAGATTGTGTGACCCCAAACTAAGCAGTAAGCTTGTACTATGGGTACCACACAACGAACTCTGAGGGAGTTCCCAGTAACACCCAGAGTCCAAGCCAATTTAGAAAAGTTCGTTTCCTAAATTGACCTGACTGGGAATCGAACCCGGGACTTTAGATTGGAAAGCAGATGCATATACCACTGCGCCAACGCGCCAGTCAATTGTCATTAGAGTAGACTAGGTTTTATACACAAAGTCACCATGGCTTTACCGACTTCACCTATACTTCACCACAATAATTTTATGAGCTCAAGTATCCTAAAACCTATTTAGTATATTATCATAGATGGGCAATACTAAAGATTGACAAAGCAAATAGACAAACAAGATTATTTACGTACACGTCATAGTCCAAAATGACCCAGCGTCAGTTATGAACGAAATTTATTCCGCCTATATTTGCAAAATTTCAGTTACAGCGTAATTTTCTGTTCATTGGAGGGGGTTAATTATGCTTAAACGTGTGCAGTGGCCAGATGTAACTTGTCACAGTAATAAACTCACAAAATTATACTTTTCACATGCAAGTAGATAATATTAAAATGTTTTGTCGTCTAACTGCAATGTTTTAGAACTATCACAAAAGTTTTGGACTTACATGGGTAGAACAGGAAAAAATATCGCAATTCGTTAATTGCGATAACGACATTACTGCTCTGAATACTTAAAAGTTAAGTTTAAAATAATAGCAAATACGTGATTTCATAAATTCATAACCTCACTTTGATAGGGACTTGTTGATTTGTATCCCATAACTTCACACACACATATGCACTTACACGCGCACTGGTATATTTGCTTTTTGATCTCGCCTTTACATTATTTTGTTGCCAATCTATACATAATACATCTATGCCTAAAACTGACATTCATTATTCTACATATACTAAATATTATTGCTTTATTTTTGTATTTTTTTCTGTGATAACGAGTACTTAAGGCGCGTTTATTCGACACGAATTTCTTCACGCCGACACAACGCGGTCGGCGTCGGCTAAACGAACGCCGCTAAATAGAGCAAAATACACTATATATTTACATATCTAAGCTCATGTCAAGCACAAGTAACTTCACTTTGTCTGGAGAGGCCTGAGAGGAATGGAATAGTGGGATAGTGTTAGAATGCGCGGTGAGCGCGAACGACTCCGCGAACCCGCGCGGCGACCGCGCTGTTAGATACTACCCGGAAATTCAAACGTTGTTGCCTAGTGAATAGAGTTTACATTCGCATGTAATAAACACACGAGAATGTCAACCGCGCGGCCGCCACAAGAAAATTTTCGCGTCGTCTAACTGCGCTGTCGTAAGATATAAAAATTGGCTAAGAGCGTATCGTTAAGTTAGGATTTCGTATAATTTCGAACAAATGCATTTAAAATTTAATATATGCATTCGAAACAGGTAGGTACGCATTATTTAATTTTTTTTTCATTTCTTAATTTGGTCTACCAATTTATTTACGTCCCTGTATCTGAGATCGGTAGGTATATAGATGACAGAATAAATCAGTTCTGATTCTTGCGACTAAGAGCTGTGAATCTTGTGACAAGTACTGTGACTCCTGTAACTAAGAGCTGTGACTCCTGTGACTAAGAACTTAATAATAAATAATATATAATTTATTTATGCATATAACTTATATACATACCTATGTATATAAGCAATATATACATAGGTATATAAGTTTCCTTTAATTGCTGGCCCAATTAATTGGAGATTAATGCGTTTTCTTAATCAAAGCGCCAAGTATCGTCAAGCGTCATTCTGGTTCCATTTTTTAACCTGTCCTTTCGTTTCTAGAAAACTTTCTAAGCGTCTTCAACTTAAGATTATGAAAGACTTTCGAAATTTATGGTCGCTTACGTTATTATTAATGCAAACCTATATTTTAGTGTTTCTACTTTCTAACTTTATCTTTCTCTATCTTTAATTCTGATCTTTAATTCTGAGACCAAATTTAATGTATTTGATCGGTTTACATTTGTAGGGAATCTAGAAACAATAAAATCAGTCGGTAAACTACTCGTTATGACAGTTACAATTATTACATTGTACAATTAATTAACTGCATTTATGTATATTATGATAATTATCTGTTTATGGGTCGTATGTAGGATGAAGTCCATCACGAAATCACGGACTTGTTAAACACGACAGTGCGTCACCTATTGGAAGAGAAAAATAAGATAGAAAAATGTGAAAGCGTCGTAAAATGTGATACAGAAGAGTTGAACAATAATGTTAGTACCTATTTTATAGAAAATAACTTCATATCAATAATTTTGTAACATAGATTGAATTGAATGGACTTTTAATGGATAAGACTTTTACAGTTAACCTTCGATCACAAATAAAAAACTAGAAAGACCTACACAATCAACGCTCCAAAAATGTACTAACCAAATGTGCACTCAAATAAGTATTTGAGTTATTTGAGTGCACATTGAGTGAGTCACAGATTATGTGAAATATACTTTATTCACGAGACGTAAGATTGCATTTTAAATATTTTTTTAACAAACATCGTTTCGATGTCATGCAAGAATCGTTTAGGAGCTTTTATAACCTTATGCTTTGGCAGTAAAGTCTACTTTAGATTAACACAATGTTACCGATAATACTGTACGGTATTAAAAAGATATATGTCAATTCGGACAATGATTTGTTTAGATTTTACAGGAGATTGTGAAACTAGTTCTTTATTTGTGATCGAAGCAGTTAACATATGATTTTCATAGTTTAAGTCCAGGGTCCTGCAATCCATGGAACCCCTGAGCCACTGCGACAGCAAAACAATCGATAAATGATTTTTAAATAGTAATATATCCTTTTACAAGCCTATTTTACTCCACTAACTTGTAATATACTATTTTCATCGGACTATATAAATAACTCTACACGCCATGCCGCCAAGTAACAGTGATGCAAATCAGATAAGCTGACTCGACCGTATATTCGACACACATTTAGTATCGAATAAGCTGATCGGCCGCCATTTCGTTAAATACACTACCCACACATCTACGTTTCTAACCGACTTCAAAAAAGGAGGTTCTCGATTCGGTTATATTTTTTTATGTTTGTTACCTCAGAGCTCCGTCATTTATAAACCTTTTTTTTTATACCTACTTTCGATCTCTGGTATTGAAGCTTGGACATCGAAGATAAACCAAAAACACCAAATAAAACTAACTGCTGATAAGTTCTATTTATATTGATGATTCTCTTATATGCCATTGCGCTGAATTAGAAAAAAAGTTAATTGTAGTCCCACTCTAGACAATTTAGGCAAAGGCAACTCAAAAGTCAAAACTCAAGTGCAAAAATAAGTTTATAAATAAGATACAAATACCTATGTGATTAAATTTGGCAGTTATTGAAGTGGGTGCTAAATCAATGTACAACGACAGAAAGTGTACTAGTTTGGTAGGGTTGGCACCGACTTCAGTAACAGTCAATTATAATTATGTAGGTATTTATATCGTATTAATAAAGTTATCTTTGTACTTGAGTTTTGATTAGTTAAGGATAGTTTTTTCATATAGTCTGTCCGGAAAGAGAACCGTTGTAGAATTTGAGGACGGAGCTGTGTTCAATTACTATTTTTGTTTCGCTAGCAACACATAAAACAACTGTTCGATTTTGATACTTTCTATTTTTATGTTCATTTAATATTCAAAACAGAAGCCAAGTCCTATTTATAATTTCAATAATGGTTTATAGTAGTAATGCATCTAATTAAAAACTTCGAGATAGGAATCAATTGAAAATAACATTTGTATATAGTTAGGAAGTTTAGCGAATTTAATTTCATTACATTAAATCATTACATTAAACGAGTAAAAGTAAAGTTTATTCATAATTTAGCGACGAGTAGTTAAATAATTATATGAATACATACTGACAATATTTGGTGAACTCAAGTTCCGCCCGTCTCTATAATTCGTTCAAACACTTCAATTTACTTACAACAGAGAAAAAAATCTTAAAAGAAAAAAATGCGCTTCAGATCTCTAAGGCCATTAATCAGAAACATAGTCAAAATCCTATTCTAAATATTGAAGAAATGAAGAATCTTATTTTGAACTTGAAGTATCAGAAACTGTTACAATTATATAACAAATTGTTGCATATTTTCCATTATATGATCTCGTTCCTAATATTTTTATTTGAGATGTATGACATGGTTACATTCCTTTCGCCATTGCTCTGTAGTTATAATGTTAAAACACTCATTTATAATGGGCAGCAGTTCTTTAGCAGACACGTTCTTGCATTTTCACTAAGTTCCAAATCAGTTCAATCGCGTTTAAGTCTTTCCTTATACCTGAAAATAAAACTAAAGTGTTTAGATCTTCTATGCATTATAAATAAAAAGTATCAAAATTATTCAAGCCTACTACTAAATAAAATAGGTTATGTCAAGTTCTCTACTTCATTACATATTTATATGATATTAAAGTTACACAATTTTAACATTGTTAATGACTTGAAGTCATGTAGAAACACAACTATCATTTATATAAACCATAAAACGCTGATAAATACCTGTCATAGCAGCTCCGTTACTTTCCTTATGTCTATTAATAGGTCTTTGCGCTGTTTTTTCGCGTTGACAAAACTGAATAACATTAAATATTATTTTTCTTGTATCATTTCGTGACGTTTAACCTCGTCCGGACATGTTTTTAATAAAAAATTACAAGAAACAATGCAAAATTAAAACGATAAAAGAAGATTCCCAAGTTTGACATTTGACAGACGGTTGCCATGTAAAATTTATAATGTTAGTTCATTTGTTAGCCGCGACGGTTCTCTTTCCGGACAGACTACTTTTCGGTGTTTTTATGAAGTCTTTTTCCTAAAATTTTATTTCATTTTATGTGTCTCACTTCATAACACGGAACAGATCGTCTGGAGTTATAAAGTCTATGTTTCTTTACATAAGTAGCACAAATACTTTAAAAGTTCATGGTTAACAAAATACTGGTAAGTCTGCAAACCAAAACGGCCCAGACAAGTCCTGAATTGATTTACGGAGTCTGGGTGTTATTAGATACTATAGCTTGTTGTGTGTTGATTTCTTTTCTTTCTTCTCGGTTTCTTTCCATAGAATCAAATGAAGTACATTCACTGATCAAGAGTCGAGGTGGCGTCACATTACACGTGTTTCATCTTTAAATGACATAAATAAAATATAAGGGTCTGTCTGTGATTTTGATACAAGGCTTTAACTTAAGCTCCTATAAATAGTTATTTACACGTTACCATAACCTAAATACGCGTTTTTTTTTGTCTATCTGATGTGTTTGTCCAGGCTAATCTTTGAAATGGTTGAACTGATTCTGACGGGACTTTCAGAGTATTTTAGGCTACTATTATATCGAAAAAATGAAACGCGGGTGGAACCGCGGGGTACGGCTAGTCAAGACTAGGAGTCAAAGCAGCTGCGCTTTATCACTGCCTTGCATTACATTGATCGTCGTCTTACTTTTCAGAGCTCTAAAAGCAGTTGCGAATTTTTAAGAGTGGGTTCCTTAGGCGTTAGAAGAGTTTCAGATCACACTGTGCTGGTGAAATGGAAAGTACCACACAATATGGCTGATGTTCGGGGATACGAGGCAAGGGGAAATTTTATATTTTTTTTAACTATGGCAAAAATCAAAAGCAGGAAAGTATGTATTTCATATATGATACGCTCACTCTGAGTTACTGGTTCTGAAGAGTTACAAACTAGGACTTCGTTGATTTTTTTTTATGAAAGAGGGGGCAAACGAGCAAGCGGGTCACCTGATGGAGAGTAACCAACCGCCGCCCATGGACACATGCAACCACGTGCCAGAGAATCACGGGCGCTTTGCCGGCCTTTAGGGAAATAGGAAAAGGAAGGGAGGAGGTTATGGGCCACTGGCACTCACTGAACGAAACACAACAGCAATAGATGCTGTTATTTCACGCCGACATTCTGTGAGAGGGTGGTATTTCACCAGGCGAGCCGGCCCTATTCGTTCTGCAATGCAGCATGGCTATACCACCTTTAAAATTGAACTATTGAGAAATCACAAGAGTCAGACTCAAGCCTCGTTTGTTAACTCTACTGTTAATTCATATTGGTAGAGGGATCTTGTTCCACAATGGTTTCGCGGCAGTAATTTGGTAATTTAATAATAGTAATAAGAATATGAGTTATCGTCAAGTTATATTAGAATTCTTGTAAAGTATGATAAATGCAGTCGGAGAGTTTTTGCCTACTTCTTGGTCAAAGGGGTTGTGAAGGTCTGATTAAGAGATATCAATGGATTTTTAAGTCATCTAAAATGACATCCACGGAAAGAAATGTAGTCGTGCCATAATATATTCAGCGGATAACCACGTGGAAAATGAGTTCCAAAGACCTAAAAGTAGAAATCTACTAGAGAACGAAAACGCAGCTTTTCAAACTACACTGACAATAATATGTTGATTTGAAAAACAACCTTAGGGACCAAAGTTAAAAGTCTCAGATTTGATCTCTTTTCATTTAAATTAGGAGACTTACTTATTTCTTAATCGCTTTGAAGTCAGAGCTTTATAATTCCCTTTCTCTAATATACAAGTATAGTGATAATATTAGCATTCTTATTATAGATGTGTAGATAGCTCCATTTAAAAAGTATCAGAGGATTCATTGCATATGATTGAGTTCTTTTTGACTGCATGTAAGGTTAAGGTCTGCTATTAGTTTACTGAAGAGACATTGGGGATAGAAAAAAGAGCTTCTACCTACATTAGAAATGGCTGTACAGTATAGTATCATTGGCTTATCTCTATGGGATATGTATAACTACAATATATTCATGATGTATTTCTTTGCTATTACAGTTGCTAGTTGACGGCCGAGCTGTGCAAAAGATCTTCAGTCCATCTCGCAGCATGGCCGTGGTCACCTGTCTGCCACACACTGACAGTATTCTAATAACGATACGAACTTTGACATCGTCTATATCTCAAAACACGCATTATCCTGCCTCAACCATTGTTTATCGACCACGTGTTAAATGAATCAAAGTAACGAAAAAATAAAAAATAAATGTAAACGATTTGGGTTTCATTTTATTCAAGTGAATTGTGGAAAAATATCTAACGCATATGCACAGACCTACTTTTTCATATGTTGAATTCATTGTCACACGTTTAAGAAATGTTAACATCGAATTAAAATTAGTCTTTCGCAAGTCTTTCATAGTTCAATCACTGTATTCACACATTATAATAATAGGTACATTGATTGCAATGCAATGTAAACTCAATATTAGTATAGAGATTTATGGTTCAAAGATATAGCTATATACCTATTGGGATTAAGACAAACTTATCTCAAATATTTCATAGAACTCTCAGATCTACAAATCTGCGATAGAACTCAATATTTGCCCAATCCATTGTGTAAGTAGGTGATTTTTTAAATACTCGAACAAGTAAAAATTCCAATAACAATCAATTTTATTCACAGGTGCATAATTACATCCTTAGAAACTCAAAAAAAAAAATATACATACATAAATCTGAAATATGCAATGACTAGAAATATGTTGCAATTATATAATAATATAGACAGTTGACTATGTGGCTACGGCTAAGGTGGTGTACTTCGGATATTTCCATAGCTTTATATCTTATGGCCTGCTACTGTGGGGATCAGCGGGGCATATGAAATTTATCTTTGTTTTACAAAAAAAGCAATACGTGCCATCTACAATATGAACGCATGAGTCGCTGAGAGATCATTTTAAAGATATTGATGTACTCACCTTTCCCTCGTTATATATCTTTGAAAACATAATGTACACTAGAAAAAAATAGATCTATTTTAAAAGAAAGGCGCTATTAATGGTGTGGAAACTCGTGATCGTGATCAGCTAGTTATTCCTAAAAAAATATAAAATTCAATTGGTTCATTTTTGGGTAACTGTGTTTGTTTTTATAATAAAATTCCTCAAAGAATTACTCAATTAACGGAAAAGAGATGAGGTACTCCTCAAAGTAGACATAAAAACTGCATTTAATTCTGTTGATAGATCTACCTTGTTGACACAGATAAAACAGAATGTTCCGGGCATATATCCCTACCTCTGGCAATCTTACAGCAGTCCTTCAAAATTAATATATAAAGGAAATTTATTACATTCCGAAGTTGGCTGTCAACAAGGTAATCCTCTCGGACCAGCTATTTTCAGTTTGGCTATCCATCCTGCCATTTGTAATTTAAATTCCAAATTTAATATTTGGTACCTTGACGACGGAACAATAGGAGGTAAAGCAATTACTGCTTTAGACTACCTTAAAACCCTCATTCAAAGATTTACAGATATTGGGTTAGAATTATTTTTTTCTAAACGTGAACTCTTTGTTTCCGATTCTATTCCGATTATTAAAAAAATTTAATAATAAATTTAGCAATCTGGCACCAAATATTAGTCTTGTCAAAAGAATCGCTGTACCTCCTAGGTGCTCCTGTTTTAGATGACTCCATACCCTGCTTTATCAATGATCGAATGCAAAAATTTAACCAGTCTTCAGACAAACTTTTCAAAAATAATTCCCACATGGCTCTCCTCATTGTCCGCTTTTGCCTTTTCATTCCAAAATTTACATATGCTCTTCGCTGTTCTCAGCTTTTTAAATTTCAAACCCTTTTAATATCTGTAGACAATATTCTCAAAAATACATTATCTAAAATATTAAATTGCTCCTTTGTTGATGACAGGGTCTGGAATCAAGCCTCACTTCCTATTACCCGTTATGGAGGCAATACGCAAAATCTCGAGTGTGTCACTACCTGCTTTTCTTTCGCCAGCCTACAGCACGGAAAACCTTTTACTATCTGTTATTCGCCCTTCCTTAGGATCAATTGAGGTGCCGTGCTTGACTGATGCTCAAAATGTTTGGTTAAATGTATGTCCGAGTACTAACCTGCCTACCTCGACCTTTTGTCAATAACACTGGGATGCAAAAATGTTCGTTTATAGCTTTTAGCCTCTTGTAGTATCAAAAAAGATCGGTCTCGCCTCCTGGCTGTTTCTGAGAAGGAGTCAGGACACTGGTTGGAGGTAATATCGTCAAAAAACTTAGGAACCTTAATTGAAAATACCACACTTTCTTTCATAGTATTCCTTCGTCTGGGGGCCAGGACTAACCATCCTCACCGTTGCCGCTGTGGTGATCTCGTCGATGTACTAGGTCATCACGGTTTATCCTGTTTATGTAGTGCGGGTCGCATGTCACGGCACGGCCATGAATGACGTCATTCGGCGGGGTCTTGTCGCCGCTGGGGTTCCTGCAGTCTTAGATCCTGTAGGTATTGCGCGCAGCTATGGCAAGAGACCGGACGGTTTGACGCTCATTCCTTTGAAGCTTGGAAGATCGCTGGCGTGGGACGCCACTTGTGTCAATACACTTGTTGTTTCTAATGTACCGGCGATTTCCAAGTCAGCGGGTGCTGCGGCCAGCACTGCCAAGAACTTGAAGCGGCGGAAGTAAGCGGCTCTCTCTGGGAGTTTCATATTTACGCCCTTTGTAGTCGAAACTTTGGGTCCTTGTGGCCCTGAAGCCCATCGCCTGATTTCAGATATTTGTAAGAGACTGGTCGAGGCTTCGGGAGACCGCCGGGCTGGCAGTTTCTTCCGCCAACGAATCAATTTGGCTATTCAAAGAGGTAATGCTGCCAGTCTGCTGGGCACCTTAAGCAACGACAGCTTTCTAAGCGGCAACTTTGAGGAAGTCTATTATTTAAGATAATGTGTAGTTTTAAGTTTGTAAATATTAACGTATGTATGTACTTTTTTGTTATTAATAAATTCTCAGTACTACTTATATATAATTTTGTCTATGATGATGTGCTTCAAGAAACTGTCACGAAACAGCAAGGAACGCAAAGAGAACATAAAATTACTACGAAGGAACCTACTTGGAACTGGAACCTACAGAGTATTAATTCCATAAACACGTATTTCTTTCTTTACTTATACCTGCCTTCAAAAAAGACAATCGTAATATGACAATGAAATTTCACAACATAAATTAAGCGTTTCCACCGAGAGCGTGTCTTTTTCATAAAATGGGGAACGCATGTAGCCAAAATTAATCGTATAAATATGTATTAAAAATGAATAAAAATCAAAGGAGATGGGGCAGAGTCTCTTCTAAAAGGAATTTTACCCAGGGTCCATTGAAGAACTTTAAACCTAAAGACGACATAGAGGAAGTTTTTCCGCCAAAGACTACACGATATCAGTTCAATGCTGATAAGCTTATGACTAACAGATGTTGCTACATCAGGCCGGAACAAAAAGACTTTGGACAGTGGACAGAATTGGAAACAGCGACTGATCAGGTCAAGTTATTCTTTTTTGTTTGTTAGACTACTAACTGACGACTGTCAGTGAGGGTATATTTATATCATTAATGTTTTAGTAGGGAAACTAACTTGAACAGTCGTCTAATAACGATTTTCGTGGGATTGAGCAGTATTATACAGACAACTGGTATCGTCGTATTCAGTAGTTCTTGAGATTCTTCTTGGTTTAAATTTTGTCGAATAACTCAATAACTACTTAACCTATTTGGACAAATGAGGTGTCATATGAAAGGTATTGAAATGTCTAAAGACGTCTAACGATCACAAGTATAGGTTCAATATTTAAAAGTTATTTGAATATAAAACAAAAATTTAATAGCGTTAACTCTCTAGTTTAAATAACGCGGTAAAAATGCCAATTACAATAAAAATGCTTCAAATAAAAAATCTTGCTTCGTTTTTCATCTGTAATGTACACTTTGAAGTTTTAATATAGATAATAAATAAACAAACCACGACAGCTTTAAACGAACGCGGCGCGTTGCGCAGGCGCGGGCGCTCGCTCGCTCGGCACGCTCGACACGGTCGGCCGACTCAGAGCCGAGCGTTCAACACGCGACAATTTCATGCAAACTGAGTTACATAAACTTTTAAACTTTCGCGTTGTATTATAACAAACATACATATCTTTACGCTGTATCCCTAAGTGGGTAGTCACATATATATATGACTACCGCTATATAGCGGAGAGCCAAGATTGTCAGTTCTTACATACGTCTTTAGCCTTCTAAAATCTCATCTACTCGATGCCGGAAATCGAGCGAAAGTAATATAAATGCAGTAGAAATGCGATCTCTTAGAGGTAACTGCGGTGTCTGCCTTGCTGACAAAATAGGCAATGAGGAGATACGCAGCATGACAGGGTTGCACGACAGTGTTATTGTAAAAATGAAGAAAGGAATGCTTAGATGGTTCAGTCACAGAAAGAATGAGCGATGAAAGACTGCCGAAGAAAATGTACAGAGCGAAAGTGAGTGGTAAAAGAAGCCAAGGAAGACCAAGGCTGACTTATGAAGATCAAATAGCCAGAATGATAGCCGACGGAAATGTCAAAAGCATTCGCTTACCTAGGCGAAAATGTGTGAGGAGAATGAGGAAGCAAAAGAAGTATGTAAGGACCGCGACATTTGGCGCTCCGTCCTCTAACTACCCTATTAGGGATACAGCGTGAAGATATGTACGTATGTATGTACAATGTATAAAATAGATACATTTAGGAGCAGTCGTCTAGCCCATTAATAAATTACCTTTATTTTTCTATGTACAGTTATTATTTGTTGTATTTATAATAATCAGGTTAAAATCACAGATACGATAATTTTATTTCCACCTACCATCATAATATTCTGCGATTTTCCTGTACTTTTGATACTTTCTTGTTTCCGAGACTTCCTATTTATATTGTTAGTTTTATAGTTTTTAGATTTTAAGATTATATCAATATACTTGAATGCATATTGATATAATCTCAAAATCTATAAACGTTAATATGGTTTATTTGTGGCCTTCTCATGAAATAAATGTGGGTTTTATGTTGACTGTTTATTCCTAAAGAAACTATTTTGTTTCAATATTTTTTCTTTTTTCATCTTAAGACGCAGTTATTCGGTATAAGGTAAAATGTTATATTGGAACTTGATATTAGTCTTTCAAGTTTTCTTGTAATATCGCTTCTGAGAAAATTTGCTATAACGAATAGACAGACGCAGACGGACGCACCCGAGAGTAGGTACCTTATATTGTTTTTCTTTTTGAGGTACAGAATCCTAAAACCATGTTAATAAAGTTGCAGGTAAGTTAAGAATAATAAATTTCCCATTTACAGTATCAAAATATACTTAAAGAGCAATACTATGGCTACGACCCAGTACCGGATTCTAACGAAGCGGAAGAACTGAAAAAAGCTCTTTGCAGTATACAAAAAGTGGAAACTTCCTCGCAATATATCGACACTGATTACGAACCTGCCAAAGCAGACAGTTCACGCTGGCAGAGTATTCACTCTGGCACCAATGGGATTGAAAAATATCTACTCAAGAAAAATGGTGTAGTACCTACTTATTTTTGGGATATATGTAATGAAGCTATAGAATTAGTAATTTTATCTACCAATCTTAATATTTAAAATTGAAGGTTTTCTCTAAATTTGCTAATTTTGATATAAATCACATCGTTTTTTAAATTAATGGCTATAAAAAAATTGTAAACTTCAAAATTTTCACAATAAAATTTTGGTTACAACTTCAATCACTGACACTTTAATGTGGTGTAATGGTGATAGTAAACGCTTGGGAAGAAATTGTGGGGACAAATGCAGGTTAAGGTTTAGATTGTACATTGGGTAAACTTTTGCAAATTTTTTTGTAACTTTATACAAACACGTCGATATATTTTTTATAACACTTTTTATGGTTAGGTTAGGTTAGGTCTGTTTAACACAATGTGCGAGCCGAGCGAGCGCAGCGAGCGTGCCGCGGCAGCGCCCGGCGAAGCGCCAGATTGGAATCCGTTTTATACACGGAGTACGCACTCTAAAGTGATAGTTGAAGTCGAAGAAATTAATCTCGAAACATCTCTATTATCCTCCATCTCTTTTCATCTTTTGCTGTTGTCTATATATAGCAATGTCTATATATATCTATATATAGCAATCTATATATATGACGAAGCACGTTCGAAGCAAATTAGTTTTTTCTTCTTATCGTAAAACTCCTGCAGTAAAGTGATGTAGGCTTTACTGAAGTTATGAAGGACTTATTGGAAGAGCGCGAGAGCTTCAGTTACACATGTTTATTTAGACCTACTCCATTCTTCTCATTATACAGAATTTTAAAACACAATGTACTATCACTTTTGTACTTTAAAACTCCCAAAAATGTAAAAATAGAAAGTCTAAATAAAATGACAACCCAAAATGTCTAAAAAATGATATAATTCACAAGTATTACGTGTTATTTCGATAAAATAAATATTAATCAAGAGCCTAATCGAAAAGAAGCGTTAAGAAAGTTATCATTTTTTCAATATCATCTTAGAATATAATTAGAAATATTATTCGTCAAACTGCATCGTATTTTTCACCGGACAAGCTCTAGATGATGTTTTGAGATATTTTGACGACCTCGATGTTGCAGTGGCTTGCATCTAAGGGCGGAAGGTTCCGGGTTCGATATCCAGTCGGGTCGATTTAGAAAAAAAAACTTTTTTAGATTGCCTCGCGTCTAGGTGTACTGAGAGAAGCTCCTAGTAGTCGTCGTCTGGTTCTCATAACACAGGGAGTACCCTAATTAGAGAGCTAATTATTGTTGTGCATTATCTGACCTATTATTATTATTATTATTTGTAATTTCAGCAATAACCAAGAAGATATCTGTTTCTCAACGTATCCACATCTCTGATATTCCACGAGTGAAGATCATTGCCGAGAAGTTCTCCAGGTTCAAGAAGTACGATGTGGAATTGAGGAAACTTGACGAAAAAGTGGTTTGCGTGGAATATGATGTTCATGATTTGGATCGCAATCCAGATATGGACAAACCTATACAGAAAATGAGAGCATTTTTTTCTGTAAAACCGAAATATTCTGAAGGTCCAGAAGGAAATGGTACTCATGTACTTTTATGTTTAAAAAATATTGTAGTCTTATCTGAAATTTTTTCATAACAAGCAAAGTAATTCGTAATTTTGAATTGAAAAGTAAAAGCAAGGCGATCGCTGTAAAGTGTAATACACAATATAGACGAGAAGGGAAATACGTAACACGCGTCATGGGTATGAACTTCATACATAAATACATACATATCTTCACACCGTATCCCCAACGAGGTAGTCAGAGAGGACGGAGCGCTAAGCGTCGCGATCCTTACATACTTCTTTCGCTTCCTCAAATATCATCATTCTCTTCACACATTTTCGCCTAGGTATGCGAGTGCTTATGACATTCATACATGTGTAATGTATATAGAACTATATATGAAACATCCTTGACAGTCGCAATGAATAATATCCTATCTGGCTCCTGGCAGTTTATTGTGTAATTCTCTTTCGCAGCTAGAATATGATATAAAACTTATCGGTGAGCACTACCGTCTATGTATCATATCTGATCTATTAATAATGTCAAATGTCAATAACATACAATGTTCTAAAATGCTGCATCTTTCTTTTTTGTTTAGGTTGTGTTCCCTGTTATGGGAAAATGAATTATGGGTTGATTGGCGAAATAGCTAAATGCCCCGTTTTTAAGATAAATTTCTAATTTGATCAACTCTTCATTTGAATACAATACGAATTGCATTATGTGGTCTTACACATCCTTAATATAACTGGACACGCCCAACTACGTAAAAAATTGTTCACAGAGATAGCATGAATATTTATATGTTTCTTTCTAAAGACTGCCAGAATTCTTTTTTACTTTTCAAGACAAAACTTACTACTGTAAGATAATGCCTAGGCAAGTGTAGTTGTATTTAACAGATGTCCTACAATTTAAAAATAGAGTTTTGACACTATAGAAAATATTATAATTTCAGTTAATATCACTGATATGGCAATACCAAGCATTCCGTCTAGCGTGAAACATACATTTAAAATAGTCGACGAAGATCTTCATAAATTTGATGAAAAAGAAATTGAAATTATTGATGGTAAAATATCCGAGAATCAACCGTATCTAGATGACCTCAGAAGAGTCTTGAAGAGGCAGAAAGTGATTACTGCTAAAAAGAACAAAACGTCACTGGACCTAATGTCGTTGTATGAAACTGCGAAAAAAGAATCTCCATCGCTAAATGAAGACTTTTCACACACAAATCTACTATCAAAGGCTGAATTAGATGAAGTAAAAGACTTGATAATGAAGAAATGTGCATCCAGTGTCCACGGGATCAGTAGACGTGTCGTCAAAAATAAAAACCATACTGAAGAAAATAGTGTTTGTGTTATTTCACAGAGTATTGTGAACGAATTACTTAAAGAAGTGGAGAATTTTTAATTAATGTATATTGAAATGATAATGAATGTTTATTCTTTATTATTGACAGCTGTTTGCGGAAGCTATAGCATATTATAATTCCTACTTGTGTAAATGCGTTCAGAAAGGTATTCGTGAAAATAAAAGTAACCAGAAACATCATAGTGGAGGTAAAAATTTTTGAACGCGTATAGGAAACTTATACTGCGACGATAATATTTCTGAACGCATCTTGAATTTAGAAGAAAAAATAATGTTGTGCTGATCTTCCCGAGCGAGTAATAATAGTTCTATGGCTATGGGCTAATAACCTTCTATTGGTGTAAAAGTGATGTCGAGTTGTAAGTTTAATGACCTGACCATTTCCAAAGACTATCATGTTCTAGCGAAAGGGATATAATACATGTATAATCAAAATAAGAAAATATTATTGCATAGTTTTAATAATGTTTTTATTTAACAAAATATATCTCCAAAAATAACGAAATATTTATTTGTGTAGTTCCTTAGATACCTATTGTTAACATTATAAAAAGATTCGTCTTAAGCTTTACCATTCTTTACAGTGTCTGGATTAAACGCTGGATCCAATCCTAACTTTTTCATTTCTACTGCCATTTCAAACAAATAATCGTAGCATTCGGTCCTGAAATAAAATTAAAATATAATTAAGTTCTGCAGTTACTTGAAAATAACTAAGTAATAGGTTTGTGAAGCCAAACTATACATATATGAGAACTATCAAAATGTCGCTTGTTTGTTTCATACGATGTCCTCGTGAGTTGAATGTTCATGCATTGTTAATGTAGGCAACGAAAAGGGAGATCTATCAAAATGTGGTACAATCACTTATAATAGGACCTGAACCATATTTATCCATATGTATTAAGGTTACATTAGGGGTCATCGAGGATAATAGATGAAGAAACCAATGATGAGTGGAGGAAAATTTCTATGTGTAGGCAAATCCTTACTTTACGTACTTTGACGGGAAAAACAACAAAATCAAGGTATATCTTAAGGTTGGAAAGAGGTAATGTAAGAAGATTGGTAGGTATCATAACAGGACACTGTACATTAAACAGACATCTATCAATACTTGGACTAACATTGGATACCCTATGCCACTGGTTCCCAAACTTATTTTGTCTACTGAGTCGAGAGCTCATGCAGTCGTTGTCTAAGATGCCTCCTAGCTAAATGAAATTACAAATCACCCCCCAGGCCTCTACACAACGCCCCCATTTCTTTTCTGGGTCTCTAACCGCCCCCCTTTAGGCCTGCAGCGCCCACAAGGGGGCGTTATCGCCCACTTTGGGAATGGCTGCCCTATGCGGACACTACAATAGGGAAGAATCAAGCAAACACTTTATAACCGAATATATTAGATTATTAAATACTCAAATATTAGGTTTCACACACTAATCTCAAGTACACTGAGAGAGGAAGAACTGAGGTATACCAAACTAAGGGACATCCTCATATTTTGTAGGGAAACCGGAAGATTCACGAATGAGACAGAAAAGGGAGGACCACCACGCCGGTAGTAACCGGAGCTTCAATCCAGGGAAGGGGCTGAATAACCACCTCTCGAGGGATGCCTACAGCCCGTCTGCAGCCTAGAGGATGTCCCCTACTTAGAATTTACATCTAATCTGATGCATGAATGTGTTCATTTATTGTATAGCACAGATGAATTAGTTACTAGCGTAAATTAGATATACAATTAAAACTGTGCATATTTATGAACATTAGCGTATTTACGCTATCAATAAAATATTTTTTTAAAACACTGACATTATGTTTAGACTTATCTGATATTTATTATTAATTACATAAATACAACATAACTTATAGTCGTTTTTAATTAGAGGTGGACAAAGGGATATGTAGGACTTATTTTGCATAGACATTGGACTGCGATCTAACATTAGGCTATCAGGTTCCTCTTAGCCATCTGTAACTCTCAATACTAGAAATGATATTTATTTATTTATTTATATTTGTGAGACACAGGTATATTTACTAAATAATACAAATAAATTATTATTGCCACTGTGCTCTGCCTTAGAAACGGCATACAAGTTATAAGTACTTACATTAACTTAAAACTACACATTATCTTAAATAATAAACTTCCTCAAAGTTGCCGCTTAGAAAGCTGTCATTGCTTAAGGTACCCAGCAGACTGGCAGCATTGCCTCTTTGAATACCCAAACTGATTCGTTGGCGGAAGAAGCTGCCAGCCCGGCGGTCTCCCGAAGCCTCGAACAGTCTCTTACAAATATCAGAAACCAGTCGATGGGCTTCGGGGCCCCAGGGACCCAAAGTTTCGACTGCAAAGGGCGTTATAAGTTATATAATAAAATATGATTGCAAAGTATTTACATAATTGAAATATTAATAAAAGAACATACAATATCATCAATCATAATAAAATACGAAGAACATCTGCAAAATTTGGTTTTCATATAAGATTCTTTATAACAAAGTTTGGATATAATGACTTCTCTTATAGTGACATGTCGCTTATTATGACCTATTTTTAAGGAAATTGTGTCGGTTATAGTGACCGACATGATTCTTAACACCTTCACTCGTTTTCGTGACCCTCCCCACCCCTTTCCCTGCGACGACGTTTGGGTCGTCCATGGCGCGTGGCTCGTTTTGATTTTGATTCTCAGTGACGAGTTGATAGTTCAACTTTTTCGACAATTTGACTATTTTTATACTATATTTTTAATATGTATGTTTGTTTTGTGTCAGTTCGTGTTTCTTTTTTTTATTAATAGATACATACAATTTGTAGTTTTTCTCTCTATTAAATTAAATACCTAAGAAAAATAGAAAGTTGTTTATTTTCTAAGACTGCTTTGTATGACGTTCGCTTAGTATGACGTGCTTGTCACTTCCCTTCGATGTCATTATAAGCGGATTCTACTGTAAAAGAAAAACTTAGCGCCGCACGACGCGCGGGTCCCGCCCCACGTAACGCTTTTTTCTTACGTGACGATTTCTACCAACTCATGCCTCCCGCAAGCCGCGTTAAAGAACTTCGTTCAAAAAAGTATATGGTACATTGATTCGTCTAAATGTCATTTTAAAATAATCATATTCATATGTCCCCGTCTGTTAAAAATTCCAGAACTGTGTAATATTTTATGTTAGTAACTAATTAATCTGTGGTAATATGTTTTTGAGGTTAAAAATTTGTGAAGTTTCCTCTTGAACAATTTGCAATCTATTGAACTTGAACAATTTCTAAGCTGTATTGGTAATTTATTATAATATTATTATCATTACGATATCAGAACTTGATTTCATTGCACTTTGATGCTTTACCCACCCCGAACATCAAAAAAGTTGTGAATTTATTGGCGTGTTCTGTGAGTAAAATGTTGGAATAAAATTGTTTTATAATGTTATATGAATCCATATACACATAAACCAATAAACCAAATCCATTTAAAAACGAAATACATACATAACTTCAGGCTGTATCCCTAATGGGGTAGTCAGAAAGAAATTTTAATAAATCAATAGATGGCGTTGATCGTTCATGATTTTCAGCCAAAGTATTTAAACTTCCAGGCTACAACTTACAAAAAAAATTCTCTAATAACATCCTTCCTTTAGTCGCAAAGATTGGGTCCTTACATATGAAATTGGCGTTTTGTACGGGAGGAATATAAAGTTAATTTTTTTTTTGTAAAATATATTTAATTAATCAAAGTATGCACCGTTGTTATCTATGCACTTTTGTCATCTCATAGGTAGTTCATTGATCCCTTTACTAAAAAAACCATGGGGGCGAGAATCAATAAACTCTTTGAAGGCGGTTTGGACTGCCGCATCGGAGTTGATTTTTTTTCCTTGTTAGAAGTTGTCCAAATTCCGGAAAAAATGGTAATCTGTTGGAGCAAGGTCCGGGGAGTACGGTAGATGTCGCAGACATTCCAGTTGTAGCTCATCTAACTTAGTGGTTGTTTGTTGTGCAGTGTGTGGTCTTGCGTTGTCGTGAAGCAGCAGTGGCCTAGAGCGATTGACCAATCTCGGTTGTTTAGCAGCTAGTTCTTCCTTCATGGTTTGCAGTTGCTGACAATAGATATCTGCCGTAATCGTTTGGCCAGATTTTAGAAAGCTGTAGTGAACGACAACGGTGCTAGGCCACCAAACACTCACAAGTAACTTTTTCTGAGTCAATTTTCGTTTAGGGCAGGATTTGGCTGGGTGTCCAGGGTTCAGCCATTGCGACGAGTGCTTCCGATTATCGTACAGTTTCCACTTTTCATCACAAGTAATGACTCGATTTAAAATCCCTTCATTATTGCGTCGGTTGAGCAAGGTAAAACAGCAGTCGACGCGTGTTTGCAAGTTCGATTCACTCAATTCATGAGGTACCCATCGTTCAAGTTTTTTTACTTTCCCGATTTGTTTCAAGTAGATTAATACAGTTTTGTCACTTACCCCGAAGCCTGCAGCTATCTCTGAAGTGCTTTGTGTTGGATCCGCTTCCACAATAGCCTTTAATTCTTCATTTTCCACTTTGGTCTCCGGCCGTCCACGGGGTTGGTTCTGAAGGTCGAAATTTCCAGAACGAAAACGTTGAAACCAAAAACGTACCGTGCTTTCTTTTGCGACACCAGCGCCATACACATAATTAATCCTTTGAGCTGTTTCCGCAGCACTGGTGCCACGGTAGAACTTGTACTCGTAAATATACCGATATTTCATGTTTTCCATTGTGCGGTAATAAGCGACGCCAAAGAAAAAAATAATGAGGAAAAAAACAAATGAATGACTGTTTTCAAAACTCAAATGTACCAGCTAAATGAATTTATAAATTTGAATTTGGAATTCTTAACCAAAGAGGAGATATTTCAGATCAAAGTGGTCAGTACGACAAAACGCTAATTTCATATGTAAGGACCCAATATTACTGTTGAAATTCTGTTGTTGTTATTTTCTATTTTTGTTGGTTTAAAGGGTCTTGATTGAGGCATATTCTAAAATGTCTTTGTATGGTTAATCCTCAATCCAGGTTTAGTGTTTAATTACTTGAATCTCTGCGAGTGTCGTCACTAGGGAAGGCGTGTCTTTCTTTTTATAGATAGCAATATAAGAAGTCGAAGACATTTCTTGGAAATAATAATGATGTTATTTCTCTTTTTCTAAAATCTACAGATATTTCTGATAAATTGTACCATGAGAAACTTACATAGTCTTAGCTGCCTGCCACGTATCTCCCCATACATAGACTCCATGTCTCCTTACAAGAATAGCGCTAGTACCAGGGTACTGACGCAATACTTCGTCCATGCTCCCGGCAAGATCTCTCTCAAAAGGAGTGTTCTCTATGATCGGTACTATCAGTTTCTCATCATAGCGGAGATAGCGTCCAAGTTCAGCATCTTTAATACCCTGGAATAGTTTTACAAATTACTTAATGTATTTTTGCATATATCTCTGACACATTTTTGTTAACAATCTCAGTATAGAGTAGGAATCCACTGTAAAATACTATGTTACCAAGTTATGAAACAAAAAAACATTTTTTTTAAACACAATTGTTAAAAAATTATACATACAAAAAAAAAATGTTTGATTTAACAATCCAATCAACACTATTATTATATGCCTAATATTACACAAATTAAATTGGTAAAAAAAAAACAAAGAACATGTTTTTTAACCCGTAAGTGTTCTAAGTGTTCATTGATTTGCGAAAGTACGCTTTGTGATGTCAGTTCAATTAAAAGTATGTATCAAAACATTTTTCTAAACAATTTATTGCACATAAGATATTCTCACAGTGGAACTGTGACAATTTATGTAATACTAGCGTTAAAGCTAGTACTACATAATTTGAAGTATTAAAGCGTTTTGGACTTCTCCAAAAACACAATATCTTTATAAATTATAGCCTATGTGTTATTCTTATGTATAAACTATATTACTGTAAACTTTCATTTAAATCCGTTCAGTAGTTTTTGCGTGAAAGAGTAACAGACATCCATACATCCTCACAAACTTTCGCATTTATAATATTAGTAAGATTATTTTCTGGGTCCTCGTAAGTTCCTAAGCAATTATTGTCTATAACGTTGTATAATAGAACCTTAAAATATGTCCTAAAAACCTTACAATAGACAATATAGATCAATGAGTGAACTTTGGATGAAACTTATTATTTTATTCCATTAGTCATTAGTCTGATGATATCGTCAGCTGCATGTGTTGTGGTTGTGAATAATGTTGTCTCAATGACAAAGGTATTAAACAAAAAATAAGTAAGAGTTGGGCTGATGCAGACTTGTCTATTCTGCCTCGGCCAGTATTTTCTGACTCCAGAAGAGGTTCAGCCTCACTACAAGGAATACCTTGTAGTCCTACTCCACAGTTTTTGACTGTAGTGCGACTTGGTAGGATTTTGTAACGTAGTGGCGATCACAATAGATTAATTTTGGCCGCAGTGATACAGGTCTGGTAGGACCTGCACAGCTACTTATATCAAATAAAAAAAAAGTAAAGAGAAAAGTCACAAAGAATTTTCGATATTTTTCGATTGACACTCCTATTCCTATCACAGAAGAAATCACAGAAGTTGCGCCTGCAAATAATAGTGTTTTTTTCACAATCAATAAAGCATGATATTATGTCTGATGACAACTGATCGCTCTCGGCTTTGTATCCGCGTCCTTGATAACAACGTGACTATATCATGTAGTGTATATAATCTCTACAATAAGGTTTACTACAACTACAATTTTCATCGTATATACACGCGGACGAAGTCACGGGTTACATCTAGTCTTAAATAAGGTAAGCAAAATCATCAAAAAGCACTCAATAGAGGGTGAAACTAGGTTATGTGGGGCTTTTTTTCTTATCTAATAAGGATCCCTTTCCCAGCAGCATAGACCAACGGGCCGTGTTATTCTTGTGGTTGTATGAAATGGACGACTCTAGGCGCGATTCCAAAGGTTCTTCTTTAATGCCCCGTAGAACAGAGGGAGGATCACAATCTTGTTCTGTGGCACAAGCTACAGAGCGGGCATAGTATACTTTGATCATCTCCTGATGCGTGATGACAAACTCCTTGTCGTAGAGCAGTGTGCAGCGGACGGCGTGCGGCGAGTGCGTGTGGATGACTGCGCCCGCGCCGCGCTCGCGGTACGCCAGCATGAACAGTGGCGTGCACTGACTTTTTTTTAACCTAAGTAGTACGAACACATTTAGTTAATTGCTAAATTGTACAGAGAAATATTAAATGAGCACAGAAACTACAATTTCAAGTATAGTAAATTAATAGATTTAACTATAAATTTACTGTATTTCTCATTTTAATTATATATACTTATACTATTTATAATTATCGGTTTCCATATAAAACATATTTAAAACCATTATTTGCAAACCATTTTCAATTTATAAATAACTAAATGAAGTCCGCGACTTCATCCACGTGGAATTAAAAAAAAGTAGCCTGTCTTTCCCCAGGGCCTAATCTATCTCTATTCTAAATTTCATTCAAAATCGGCCAAGCCATGTAGGAGATGATGAATGGACATGCACACTGGAATTTTATACACATATGTAAATTAACTTTTACACAATTTTTTGAAAAATAGGTAAAATACACATAAACCACAGATAAATGTGTGGATGATACTAGAAATTGTATTGGAGAAAATTATATTACAAAAATTATATTATACTATAATCATATTAGAGCAGTTTAATATTTTTTCAAGTTAACGTATTTTCAATGAGGCAATAACATTTAATTGTAAAGTACATATAATATGTTTTTCTTATACTGATAAATAGCACTTACACTTATTAATTCTGAAAAAGATGATATTACTGTGTTCTTTAAAATAAGGTATTACATAAAAATAAATGACAAGATCATACTTTTTCTCTGGTGGTGGCAATTCCAAATCTTCATCATTAATGTTCTGTACAAACAAGTCATCAGGTTTCATGCGCTCTTTTTGTACACCGGATGGTGCTATGTAGATTTTGTCTCTGAAATCGAACAAGTAGTTTTTTATTACAATACAAAGACAAGACTTTTGACAATAAATGATTTTCTAGCTTTTCCATAACTTTCTTTTCTTCAACTTCAATTTTCAGCATATTGAAAATAATAAAAAATATATTATTTATTACTAGCTGTGCCTGGACACATGTTGCCGTAGCTCAGTAGGTATTATATTATTATTCGTGAGTTATGGTCTTAAGTTCATACAAAATTCTCATAGAAAAAAATACTTTCAGTTTTCCCATAATGTTCCAATTTTCCAAGCAACTTTCCCAATTTTTCTTTCCATAAAAACCTTACTCAGTCTATTACGAACAAGTAAAACAAAAATTTGATAAATCGGTCCACCCGTTTTCAAGTTTTGCGCTTAGCAATGAATAACCTTTTATTTTTATTTATATAGATTACTTACATGTCCATATATTAATAAAAACATTTTGTAGAGTAATCGGAATATGTTTAGAAATTTGTGAAATCTCCACTAATTTATAAAAAATAACTCGTATTTGTTTCTTTGTTCTTTGTTCTTTCCTACAAAACTACTGAACTCTATTTTGCAGACTAACTTTTATTAACACCGTATTAGCAATCTACGGGTGGTAGCTATGTTGAATATAATCTCATAATAATATCATAATATATCCTCAGCCTATTGACTATAATGTGCTTCTTACTGCTGGGCAGAGACCTTTTTTATATAGTAATATTATAAACAGGTAAACGTTGTTTATTTGTATGTAATGGATAAACTCAAAAATTACTCAAAGGATTTCACAAATTCTTTCACCTACAGAAAGCTACATTATCAGTGAGTAACATGGGCTGTATCCGATTTTCAAAAAAAACTTCTATCTGTGCGAAGTAGGGGCAAGTCGCTAGTCACAAATAAAATGAAAAGGAGGGGATCAATATTTCAATATTTTCAATATTTAATATATAATATATTATACATTAATTTATACATTAATTTCAATATTTAATATATTATACATTAATGACTACAATAAATCGATATCACTACCACCAACTCCAAGTTATGATGTTTTAAAACACTACCAAGTTTCACTGCACACAGTAATTGCAGGGTGAGGCAATATGGAACCTCCTACAGACAGAAACAGAAAATACTGGCTGATGGATTAAAGAGCACACATTAGTGGGCACAATCACAGTTTATGAAGGTATTTCTGCTGCTTAATGGCAGTTTTTTGGCACATTGTTGGGCTAAGATTCTATGAACTAAGTTTAAGATTAGATTATAGATATTTTTAACTTAGTCTTGATCACTATAGATTTCGGTGTTAGATTTTATTTCAGTATTCGAAAGGCTTCTATTGAAAACCAAATACTGTTACTGACTCTCAATAAGTGCCATAATTTGTAATTTGTGGAGGATCTGAAACACTTGCCATTCTTGTCTTGAAAAGCTCCTTAAAGAAGATTTACTTATTTACGCAGCAATGACCGGTAATTGTTCTTATGTTAATGAAAATGGATATTCACTTACCTCTCTTTAATAGATATTCCACCACCAGTCCCAGTGACCCATCCTAAGTGATAAAATTGATTGCAAAGTTCTGGAATCAAATTCCTTGGATGTTCCTTGTAAATAATAATGAGATCATAAACAGTAGGTACATAAAGAATAATATTACACAAAGTACAGAAAGAAAGGTATAAATATCTTGTATGATACACATAAAGCATTAAATTTAAAAAACAACAAAAAGAAAATTATACATTACAGAAACTAGATTCTCCTAATAAAAACTAATCAATACTTACGGGGTCTAGAGACGACATTTTGGTAAAGAAGTGTTGATAATTCACGAGAATATTATGAGAATATTATCTGTGGAATAACTGAGTTTTATTATAACTGTGTGCTAACAGTTATCAGTGCTAACATTTAAACTATCAAAATCAACAAGATTTTTGATATTTCATCTTAGCATGTAAACATGTATCAAGTAAGTTGCGTTCAAAAACAGCACAACTGTTGTCTTCATTTAATGAAGCTAGTGCCACAAAATAGAAAATATCAAGTTTTTTTGGAAAAAAAATGTGTTTACTATTTATATCATTATTCCCTTGTTATCTTTTATTTATCCATAAACAGAATAATAAGTTATAAAATATTATGTAATAAAAATATTCGATGCATTATAACAAAATTATCATAATCAATATTCAGAACGAAACATAATTAATATTGTCATCGATCGTCAACTTCAACTTCGCGACGATTGTCGCGACGTCATGTCACTATTAGATTTGACATCAGATGACAGTGATATTGCCGAATTCGTTCAAAAACTATTGACAATACCGAGGATACTTCATACTCTTCGTTTTCGTCTACAAGTATGCTGAATAATGAAAATAATATTTACTGCTCCTGGCCTCGTATTTCTTTCTTTAAAATTGTGTTGTTTTTTCTTTTTCTTTTCTAAAAGCGTAATCATTTCTAAGCTTCTGTCATATTTCAAAATGATTCACAGACATAATTTTCTCAACTGATTGAGAATGTTACATTTTCGATATTAACATAAAAATTATTTGTTACCGTCATAGACCATGATAAATAAGTTACAAAATTATAACTAGTGGGGTCGTTTGCGAAATTTTTTAGTTTTGTTATAACAATTTAAAATAAGGTATTTTATGTAAAATAGTAATATAATCAACGAAAGAATCAACGGTATGTATTCACATATACTGCATAAGATATTTTCTCCTATATTTTCATAAATAAGTATAGATAGATAGGTTCTAGGTCGTACAGTTTGATTTATTATTTGGTCGTACAGCTTGTTTTAAATTCTTCAACACCCATAAATACCTAACCTGTCATGTATGTACGGTAGTAAACTAATTAATCTGTGGTAATACAATAAAATAGGTGTGCTTCATTGTCTCTGACTACCCCATTAGGGAAACAGCGTGAAGATGTGTTTTTGTTATTGTTTTAAATTCTGAAAATAGATAGTATTTCAGTATCTGACTCAAAAAATATCTCACATTTATTTGACAATTTATTATAGTATGAGTAGGCGGCATGCCTAAATCTAAGACTTAAAAGGCCAGACCCATAAACACGAAAACATTATTTTGAATTATAAATACTGATATTACCTCGCTTTAGAAATTAAAACTATAACTTACATAGGTATTTAAAATTAATAGCTTTTTTATAAAGGTATTAGACTGTAGGACTTTAAAATTAATAGTTTCGGCAATAAATGTATAATTTTTATCCACTAAATACGGTAAACTTTAAAATTAATCGTATTCACAAAACATTTTGTTTTAACTTTAGTCACTTTTAACGAGCATCTCGCGACAAGTCGGAATTGCCCGCAGCAATTGTAGATAGGGAAACGATTTTAGGGGAATATTCTGCACAAAAACTTTCGGTGCAATCGCCTTAGACTTCGTTGTTAGGGTTTTTACCCGTTTGGAAGGTTTCATCGATAAAAAAATTCTGATAGCGGCAGCTAAGTTCGAACTATCATATGCTCGGACCAAGACGCACAATGGATGGAGTCATAATGAGTTGCTGCTCTCATCACCTTGTGTCGAACGAATTCTCGTCACTCTATCTCATTGAGCGTAACCACGAGTAAAACGGTTAGCTACAGCAAATTTGGCAACCTCGCACTGTTGGTGTAATTCGTGTCAGCTCATAACCGGGTCGACGTACAAAACATTGCAGAACCGAAATGATTACTTTCAAAATACTCGTAAATATTAAGTATTTTCGTTACTAGTACCTACATACAGATCACGCTGTATTCCTAACGGGGTAGTCAGAGAGGACGAAGCGCCAAGCGTCGCGCTCCTCACATACTTCTTTCGCTTCCTTAAATCTCATCATTCTCTTCACGCATTTTCGTCTAGGTATGCGAGTGCTTTTGACATTTTTGTCGGCTAACACTGGGTATTTGATCTTCATAAGTCAGCCTTGGTCTTCCTCGACTTTTTTTTATCACTTGCTTTCGCTATGTAGATTTTCTTCGTCGGTTCATAATTTATTCTTTCTATGTGCTCGAACCACCTAAGCATTCCTTTTTCATTTTTACAATAACACTATCGTGCAACCCTATCATACTGCGTATCTCTTCATTGCTTATTTTGTCCACAAGGATAACACCGCACATATTTCTAAGAGATCACACTTTTACTGCGTTTATCTTACTTTATCTCGATTTCGGGAAAATCCAGGACTCGCTACCATACAATAAAGTCGGCTCCAACACTGCATTGCGGATGGCCATTTTGGCAGTTAGGGAGCGTTCAAGTATTACGTAACGCAATTTTTGAAGATTTTAGAAATGTAACGCATCGTAACGTTTTACAAGACCCCCCCTCCCCCCATGCGTTACGTAATACTTGAATGCTCCCTTAGATATATTCACACTGATTACTAATGCGGCCAGAGCACCGCTCGCTTTATTGCCAGTTGCTACCCGTCTTTCCACATCCAACTTACATCTTCCATCCCTCTAAAACGCACTCTCCAGATACACAATTCCATTCACTTGTTCTAAGCTTTTTCCATTTATCCATACTTCACACATCGTCTTCATCTTCTCTTTAAATTTTTAAATATTTTTTAAGAGTAAATAAATAGCAATTTTATTGCTATTCTTACCAATTTCGAAGTGCCTTTAAAAAATGTATTCCATCCTACTATTATTCGCACCTTATATTTCAAATAAATCATTTTTAAACATTACTATTTATAGATACATTAAATAAAGACAATGCGTGATGTGCCAGAATGTCTCGCTCGTCGCTACAAAGCGCTCGATGAGCTGATCAGGGAGTTAAATTGCGTTATATCCAAGCACAGCTCTAGCTCGGCAAGTCCTGTTCCAAAAGACTCAAGCGAAGATGTTGGAATTAAACTGATGTGCGAATTCTGGAACATTCTTAAAGAGGACCCTAATTATAACCTTACGGTACATAAAAATTATGATAATTCTGTTTACTGCAATCTCAGATTAAAATATCTGAAACGAAAATATAAAAGAAATTACTTTTTGATGCTTTCATTCATTTGACATAGATCTCTCACAAATGACAATAAAACGAAGGTAACTTACCACACGAACAAAGAGTGAAATAATGAAGTAGGCTCTCGCGGCGGTACTCAATGTATGTGTCAATCTTCTACGGAACACATCGACGCTCTTCTGGTATCAAAGGTTAAGCTAAGAGTTAATATTATGGTAGCGTAGACCACGCGCGGTGCAGTCCTCTTCGGCTGGGTTATCACTTAAAGAACAATAGCTACGCTGCAGTCTCGCGACGATGGTTTTAAATTGGTATCACTTTGGCATGTGATAAAATGACTCCTTGTGGCATAACTAGGCTCGCTAGTACTAGTTTTCAGTTCACCAATTAATCAGCAGAGGCGGCAATATCAATTCGCGATATTATATCGTGTTCAATTTAACAACATATTGTTGCAATTGATTCGGTTATCGCTTACTGGCTGCAGTTACGTAATAAGGTTTGCTTGAAGCGGACAGTTAGAGATTCTACACCAATCGTCTCCGACCTGAAGACCTTTTTTATAGTATCGTATGATAGACTCGGGATATGTAGTCCTATTCCTAAATTGGCTACGGGGATGTAATGAAGGTAAGTTTGTCCAACCTATTGTCAGAGTTTCCTAGACGACAGTAAAGTCTCCGACTTGCTTTAAAGTTTTGCAACATTGTATAATATGACAGCTTGGTTTAATGAGTTAACGTTCTTTCATAGGACCTACCATAGACTAGATGGGACCAGTGTGGAATAAAATAGGCTTGGTAGATCTATAGGATGATTAGTAGAAAAAATGGATACGCAGATTGTAAAGTATTTAAAACGATTTTTTAATATCCCATTTACATATGTTCACTTCAAGTATAACAGTTTGACTCGTTTTTCTGAACTACCTACGTATTACCTTTATTGTAAGCGCGCGGCGTGTGTAGTATAAAATATGTGGGTAGATGTAAAATAAAAATACGTATATAAAAAGTTTGTTTGTACATAAATTATTTAATTATTTTTATATATAAATTTTATGTTCGTATATATTTATGTATGTGTATGTCTATGAGTACTGTAATAAGATATATAGATATATGGAATAGAAATATAGTGTAAATATTATGTGTGACCGTGTATACGTATGTAGTAAGTGTAACTCCTACAGATCTATTGTTAGTTTTCATGCTGTCCATTAAGCTTTATCCACTGTCATAACGAATATATGAAAGTTGAGTTAAATAATTCAAGGATTATCGTTTCTTTGTTTCTCCTTTCGTTTTCATTGATGACATTATTATTACTCGTGTTTTATCCGTAGCAAGCAATCCAAGAGCGTATGGGTTTAACTTCGACCGATAATGAACGACCTTCTAGACCTCAACGTGTCACTTGCTACGTGACTGCGCATAACTGCTTGAATAAAGACAAAGACGATGACAAGAAAAAAGAGAAAAAAGATAGAGACGTTTTGAAGAAGGTCAAAAAGTATGTTTATGACATAATCTCTTCTTGGCTAGCCCGTTGATACGGTGATAATGTCTTCCATTTCGCAGTCTCTGGTTCGATTTCCGATCAGATCGGTTTAGGAAACGAATATTCTAAATTCTTTTGGAGTATGGGTTTGGGTGTAGTACAAAGCTTAATGCTTAGTTTGGGGTCACACAATTTGTGTAATTGTCAGGAGTATTATTATTATTATATCGGATGCAGTTTTGAATTCATAAGTAAATAATATAAATCGGTAGCATATTTATACAGTGTAGGTATTAACTACAATGAGTGATATCAATGCTAATGCGTCCTTTTTAACTCCTAAGAGAAAAGAGGATGTTATAAGTTACATCACCGTCATCTGTTTGAAATTCTGGAGTCTATGGCATTGTACTTTTTCAACGGATGAATCTGTTTGCATTTATGCGAGTTTATTTTCTGTTCGAAAGCTGCATTTATCGCGAATGTTCTTAGCTATGTTTGATGAAAATCGACCTGGATTACCTTTATGTAGATACAGAATTTTAAAATTGTTGTATGCTTTCTTTCTTACGTCTTCTGTTCTACTTGTACAATAGATATTATAGGTATTATATAGTGGATACAAATTATACATTATCTATAGTAATATTAAAAAGAGCGAGAGAGTGGATTTTGTTAGTTTGTTTATATGTGGAGGGTAATCTCCAGAATCACTGCACCTATCTGAATAATTCTTTCACGATTTGAAAGATACAGTAATCCAGATGGCCATAAGTTATATTTTATGTATTCAACATGGGCGAAGTCAGGACGGGCCGCTATTAGTTATAAGAATTACTTACTTGTTTTTATACTTTTACATTTAAATGATTTATTACGATAGATATGAAAATTATAATTTTCTTTTTTCTATGTTTGTTACAATAGTCTATGCTGTCAAAGTGGAGCCGATGATGAGTCGAAGTCGAAATGTTGCGATACAAAATCCCTTTCTTCAAACACAGCCAGTGATGTTTTGCCGCTTAGCAAGGTTCTGTGTAATTTGAAGGAAGTAAGTATTCAAAATGTAATTATGAATAATAAAGTAAAAATGAATAGATTTCGCCACCTACTTAAGCCAAAAGTTCTAAACTAGTAATGAGGAGAGATATAATATCTATTTACATTGTTTTTGTCACCATAAATGCTATATTTCTTTAAAAGGCTGCATCATACGACAAGAAATGTGGCGAAAGAATAAAAGATTTAATGGAGGCAGGAAAATTGTTAAAAGATCAGATAGAACATTTAGAGCACAGGGAAAAGGAAGGAATACAGTTGTTGAAAAAAGCCGATTGTATGTGGTCATGTATGGAAGAGACGTACAAAAAGAAGGTCGCAGAATCTATGGAAAGACAGAAAATACTTTTAGCACAGGTGGATTTGAATTTGCAAAAATATTATTTACTAAAATAGGATTTTATAATATCGATTTGCTTATGAACTGTATATGTTACATTTTAGTTCAAAGAAGTAGATGCGAGTACAGCAAAATGGCGCAAAAATAAGAAAGACTTGGAAATGTCTATAGAAAATGTAAATAAATGTCAACAAGAAATGAAAGATAAATTTAATCAAAAAACTAATGACATGAAAGTAATAAATATGGAAATAACTGGTTTCCAGAAGAGAATAGATAGTAATAAAAAAGAAATTGAAGTTGCGAATAAATCTATTGACGTAAAGAAGCGTACCAATGACGTGAGTTATTTTCTCGAACTAGACATAGGTATTTATATCGTTTTATGATTTATGGATATCAGTACACGTAAGTATCGTTTCAGACAAAAATAGCGAGTATAGCGAAAGAAGTAAAAAGACTCGAGAAGTTAGTGCAAGAAGAGCGCGTAATTAAAAAACAAAAAGACAAAGAAGGAACTAATTATGTAAAAGAAGCAAGAGAGGATTTGCAAAAACTTTGTAAAGTATTGTTACAGAAAAAACTAGAAAATGAGGACTTGCGAGCGGAGGTTCTTTGACAATTAATTCAATTGAAGAAACAAAAATTTGTTCATATTAATTTTTAAATTTCTTATTAAACAATGTACTACCTAATAATTTTCAATTTACAGAGAGTTGCTTTATTAGAGGAAATTGATTTATTGAAAAAAAGTTGCGATCAATGCCAAGACAAATGCAAACAAAAGCAGAAATCACTCGGAGATGAAATTATTAAAATCGATAAAGAAACAGCCGATTTCAAAGTGAGATGCACAAGATGTCACCAGTGCGTCGACACAACTGATACCAGAAGGTTCTGTACTGATTGTCCGAGGTGTATGGAGGAAAGGGAATGTTTAAAAGAGGGCGATCATTGTAGCCGAGACCCTACAATGGATTGTGTCTGCATGAGCGTTAAACACAAATTTTTAGATAATGTTTTCGAAAATATGTATACGGTATTAGAAAAGCAAAGTAAGACTGCTCCAGGAAAAGCAATAGCTGAAACAGTCTTACAAAGTTTAAAAAATAGTAGGAATGGAAAATTAAATGAAGAAACGAGGAAGATTTTACAAAATTTTATTCTTACAACCGTAAAAAAGAATTTAAACTTGACTATTGTTGGTGGCGCTGTTAAAACAAGGTGTGAGGTAGGTAGATCTAGATTAAGGGCTTGGGTAAATAGTTAATCGAAGTTAATATTTTTGATAATTATATTTTATTAATATAGCTAGATCCAGAAACTTACAAGCAGTTAATGCTTTGCCTGAAGCGAGTAAAGGTGACTAAACCTCCCAAAGAAGACAAAGGAACATTGGCAAAGAAGGTAAGAGTAATGAAGGTGACAGCATCTCAAAGTGAAGCGATAGAAAGTAAAACATACTTAATTTATGCCAGTGAAATGCAAAATTATGTTTATAGTAGTTAACGTGATGTTATCTTTGAAGGATCCGTGTAACCGTTGGGGTGGTATTAGTGAGTGCAACTGTCCAAAAGGTCCAAAGGCATGTATCTGTACTACTAAAGCTCCTCCACCAGCGCACGATCCTACTCCTTATCCACAAGATCCTGATGATAAGGAAGACAAAGTTAGTTATTGTGGTTTGTGTTTACACACGACTTTAGCCCCTATTATAATATTTTATTCATATCATGGAATATTTTTTTTCTACGATATCAGTAAAATACTATATTATACTGTATTACTTATATTAAATTTTCATTATTGTATATGCGGCTTGACTTTTTTAAAAACGTAATGAATAGATAAGTTTAGTAATCAAGAATAAAACTACAAAAAAAAATTCAAATGCAATGAAAGATATAAGAGTTATTCGCTTTTAAACTGAAGTAGCGGGAACAGAGTAAGGATAAGTTCCGTCTCTGTCATTCTTAGCGCACCGGCGCGGTTTTGATGCCATTGTTCTGTTATCGTTATCTCGCTCTAACTCGTCCTCACTCTGTCCCCACAACTGAAAATTTTCGACTCCCATTGTATGAATGATTTGTATGAATTCGAAGTACTAGTTTCTTTTTTTACAATTGTGTTCAAAATTTTTCATTCAATGCAATGTATGAAGTATACCTACGTAATCTACTTAAGGTGGTTCGTTTTCCATACAAAAAGTAATCATAATATACTGTTTCATTGAATAGTAAAAATGCTTAAAAATGTGCTTATTAATACTAGTTCAGGCACTTATTTACGCAAAATTAATAAAAAGTAATAAATCTTTAATAGAAATAACATATATCAAATACCGTTTTTTACAAAACGATATGCGTGTGTGTGTGACGATTTTCGTGTAACAACACGAAATGCAAATAAATTAGCGATGTTGCCGGCCTACACGCGCCGCCCGTACGTTACGTTACCATTCATGATATTGTTACGAGCCGAGGGTAATAAGATGCCGGTTAAGGGCGTAAATATTTTATTTTCCGTCGTACAAGTAGATGTCAAGAACACGCGAACTTAATTACGGCGGTCCCTAGTCTTCGTAGTCGCCCCCGAAGTAGGTACTCGCGTAGTAGTCACCGAAGGTACACGCTTCACTCAATAACAACGTTCCCGAATCGCAGTTCTTCTATCCAAGGTCGTCGCAGTTGATGTCGCCTCGATATGTCGCTTCGAACGATAGTTGAGAAACACTGACTCGGCGGCGGACACGGAGCTCTATTTATAGTCGGCTAAAACGAGGGTGGAACTTTCTAGTGAATTACGCTCGCTAACTGTAATTCGACATTGTTCTCGACGCCGCCTGTTTGCATGAGTCATAGGTACATGACACGTCATCGCTCGGGAATATTCGAGGTGCAACTTGGTTCTTCTTTCTTAATTTGACTTATACCATTCGATAGTAGGCCTTAAACCTAGCAATGCGTTTTTAGGTCATAACTCGATAAAGCCTAGGTCTCGAGATATAAGCACTAAAAGTTATGTTTCGAGCTCCATTAAAAATCGACCTTATTTCCTTACGCATAAGGTTCAACCGTAACAATATCTTTCCTTCAAACTTGAAAATGGATTAGAAACAATAATTGCGAATTTTTAACAGGACTACAAATTTAATTAGTGTACACAATATATTGTAAATCGGTATCAAAAATGTAGACCTAAACTGAGTTAAATTATTATTTAAAACGATATACAATTATATGTTGTATATTATTTATGTACTTTTATAGTTGATGACAATAATATTTGGATATTATTATCTACAAACATATCTTCACGCTGTATTCCAACGGGGTAGTCAAAGAGGACAGAGTGTCAAGCGTCCTTATATAAGCGTCAAAGTCCTTATATACTTCTTTCGCTTCCTCAAATCTCATGATTCTCCTCACAGATTTTTGCCTAGGTAGGTATACGCGTGCTTTGGACATTTCCGTCGGCTAACACTCTAGCTATTTGAACTTCATTCTTCTCCTTGGCTTCGTTTACCACTCACTTTTGCTCTGTAGATTTTTTTCATCGGTCTTTCATCACTCATTCTGTCTATGTGCCCGAACCATCTAAACATTCCTTTTATATATATTTACTATGACATTGTCGTGCAACCCTGTCATACTGCGTATCTCTTCATTGCTTATCTTGTCCCCAAAAGTACACCGCACATATTTCTAAGTGATCGAATTTCTACTGCACTTATCTTACTTTCATTCGAATTCGGGCATATCCAGGCCTCACTACCGTACAATAAATTTGGAACCAACGCCGCAATGTAGATGGCCATTTTAGCAGTGTTATATATATTCACACTGTCTAATAATGCGGACAGAGCACCGTTCACTTTATTGCCAGATGCTGTCAGTCTCTCCACATCCAACTTACATCTTCCATTCCTCGAAAACGCGCTCCCCAGATATACAATTTCGTTCACTTGTTCTAGACATTTTCCATTTACCCATATTTCACACTTTGTCGTACATCTTCCCTTTTAAAAACCAGAATCATAGTTTTGTTCACATTCATATTCAATCCTTTCACTTCACAATCTTCTTTTGTGCACGTAACTAGTGTCTGTAACTCCTCTTCTGATGGTGCTATAAGCACAGCATCGTCAGCGTAGAAAAGGCAGTTTGCCACTCTACCATCACATACAGTACCACTCATACTACCTTTCAATGTCTGGAGCCAATTGTCTAAAAGGTAGGCATCACGCAGCCCTGTGTGACGCTTGAACAGAATTCGAACCAGGGCGACATGTCACCATCAATCTTTACGCGGGCTCTGTGGTCTCGATATAATTACCTCACATCCTGCAGTAAGGGGCCCTCCACGCCATATTCAGGCGGAAGACTAAAATTTCTTTCGCACTACTCTATCGAATGCTTTCTCATGATCCACAAAAGCGCAGAAAACTTTCCGACCTATGGCCAGAAACTTCCCCACGACTGTCTGATACATACAACTGCTACCGTTCCTAAAACGACCTTGTGCCGCCCACAAATATCTTTCAGAAATGCTTTTCATATATTCAGTCAATACCTTGATATAGTCTTTATTTGTTAAGCTGACCAAGCTGATAGTCCTATAGCACGCGCAGTCTAAATGGGAACCTTTCCCTATATAGAGAGGCACCATGATTACGGCGTGTCAGTCCTCCGGAACCTCTCTCTTCTGCCAGCAAAGATTGCGCAGTTTATAGAATGCATCCCTGACTCTAGGACCACCATACTTGATCATATCAGCAGTCACCTCATCATTTGCCGCAGCCTTTCCAAACTTCAGACTTCTTATCGCTTTGTCAATCTCTTTTATACTAATGACTTCCTCTAGTTCCTAATTCGAGTATGACGATTCGTTAGGATCACTCTCAGTGTCAGCGACAGAGTCGCCACTTTCATACAGTTCTCCGTAATATTCGTTCCATTGCTGCAGAAAAGCTTTTTTGTCTGTTAACAGGTGATGTTGTTTCAAACGCACTTTATTCATTCTGCAAGGTGTCGGACCACTTCGGTATTTACGTATTTCTTTCCAAAAATAATTTGGAATTTTTTCCGAAGTTGTGTTCTTGGAGATTGCAAATGCCTTTCAAATGAGGTATCACAAGCCTACCCTTCTAATTTGAAAAATTAGGGGTGGTAAGATTCTGAGGGGGTGTCAGTTAGGGGTGAAAAATTTAAGTTACTAAATTCAATTTAAAATACAAAAATTGACCTGTTTCAGGGTTTCTTCATTCTACGAATATTAACTGAGAAAACGAATTTATTCATTATACACAGTTCACACTGTACAACAAATACACCATAAAACTCACTAATCATTCTCTAAAACACTAAGTATAAAGCTCACTGAATAACTCACTGAATTCTCAATAACTCACTGCACTCTCATTTCGACTATATTTTAACGACTGTTCACGGACGCACCAAAAATATACTAATACTGATTACACTAGACTACTTCTACCAATTTAACAGCATATGACGGAGGGTATAATTAAATTATCTCCGACTATCTCTATTTAAAATAATCTGTAGACAATCGCTTGTTGCTACTTGACAACTGCTATTTACACAAAGACTAAAGTCAGATTCTTATACACAGCCTCACCAATACGTAAGCCATCCACTTTAACCTGACTCTTGCTATTAAAATGTTACAAAATAATCACAGGTGGCTAATTATTTGCGGTGAAGCTAACAATCGGCGACTTGTGTTGTAGCCTCTACTATCTACAACACATTACGCTGCAGCCTCTACATATCTTAAACATCTCACTCCGTAGCCTCCACATTCCTACGACGACTTGTATTTCCTCTGCATATATACAACACCCATGCTGCAGCCTCTATATATCTGCAACATCTCACGTTGTAGTCTCTTTATCTTTACGTATCAATCATGTGGTTTCTGCATATCCAATACATAACTCTCTTCTTCTTATTGCCATCATAATACCAGATGACCTCACAGCGTATTGCCATTATTTAATATACGCATTTTACAAACTCTACAAAATTAAACCAAATTCAAATGAAAAGTCCAATAACCAAGGCTGGACATATACCGCTTCTGAACTAAAAGCACACTTATTAATATCTACATTAAATTATATTAATTAAATCTATATATATAAAAGGCGATGTATGTATGTATGTATGTTCCTTATGGACTCCGAAACGGTTGGGCCGATTTCGATGATATTTTCAGAGAATCTTCAGATTGGCCTTGCGGGTGTTCCTGTAAAGTTTGGTAGCGATCGGATCAGTAGAACTTTCTTTTTTGTTTTTTTTTTTAAAAACTATTAATTGTGTAAACGGGCCGGGTTTGCTAGTACACTATAAAACTCACTAATCACTCACTAAAAACTATGTATAAAGCACTGCATAACTCACTGAATACATTAATATTTTAAACCTCGACGCAAAAGAAGGGGTGTTATAAGTTTGACGTGTCTGTGTGTCTGTCTGTGGCATCGTAGCTCCTAAATGAATGGACCGTATATGACGCAGTTTTTTTTATGCGAAAGCAGATTTGCGGTGGTTCTCAGACATATTTTATCAAAATCGTTTGAAGAATATCAGCTCTTTTTTAGTTTTTAAACGGACGCGAGCATCTTCTACTATAGTCTAATCGATGTGAAATTTAGTATACTGTGATTTCAATAATGTCACAACAACATAGTAACCTTGACCAGATGCTGCAGCATCATTTGAAGTCAGCAGGATATCCAACTCCACTTACTTGCCACTTACAGTAGAGGTATCATGTTTAGGCTCATTGAAATGGTCTATATGAATAAGTTATAGATAGATAAATTGTGATCAGGGTCTGATGATGGATCAGACAATTATTGTCAGAATCAGATTTCGGCGAGACACGATCTCGTGTCGCAATTTCGTGTATCGTCCCGGAAAGTATTTGCGTGAATGTGGGAATAGAGTGTAGATTAGTAACGTAAACTAGTAGTAGAGTGTAGTGTAGTAAACTTAGCGGACCCCCGACGTAACGACGCTAGGATGTATTACTACTTCTATTTATATTGAAACTTATTACAAATTTAAAGGGCTATGAGGTACATATTATTTTTTTACTTTTTGGAGGTTTTTTTGAGTCGGGTGTTTTTTAAATTTTTAAATTAATGACTATATTTGAACAACGACCGTTTGCGGATGCAGCTTAAAATAGACTAATACTGATTGCACTAGACTACTTCCATTTAACAGCACATGGCAGAGGGTATAATTAAATTATCTTTGACTACATCCATTTGAATATTATATTGTACACGATCGCTTGTCGCTGCTTGACAACTACTACACAAAGACTAAAGTCAGATTCTTTTATATACAGCTACACCAATACCTAAGCAATCCACTTTAACACCACTTTTGCTAATAAAATGTTACAAAATTATCACAGATGGCTAATTGAAGTGATTAAAATTGTAGTGAAGCTAACACCTGTTCCGACCAAAAAATGTAATATACATTGTAGCTCGTAACACAGTTTAAACAAGTAACACGGGCTACAGGGCATCATTAATTTTTGTAATAGAAATTGTAACAGAAAATAAACATTATCTTATCTTATTATTTTGTAAGAGAAATAAAAATATTTTTAATTTTCATTCGTAGGTTTTTTATATAGAATGAATTACATATTTTAATTTTTAATATTTTACTACCTTACATTATAACGGTATACGGTAACGGTAATAACGGTATAATAATAAAAAAAAAATATTGTGTAGGTATTCGAACACTGAAATTTACGATTCACTAGTATCAACATATACCATTGAGCTAATTTAACTTAAAAATTTAGTGTGAAATTATTAAATAGTACAGTCACTTGAACTCAGTATACATGTGTGGGTAAAAAGACCCAATTTGTGATTTGAATTATTTATCATGATATGTGACTAATAGATCTACAGGATAACTTACAAAGTTGTCTGAATAGTTTCGTATAGGTATAAAGTGTACGCAACATAACTTTCGTGCGTGGAAATACAAAAATAACTCTATAAAAAAATAAAAACCTCGAATTTGCGTAAGTGACGCCATCTATTGAGGAAATAGGCGCACGGGAACCGAACGAACCACCTTAAGTGTCCCTAAATTATCACACTGACAACGTGTCGCATTACCAAATATGGGTATTAATAATTGTTAGAACCATGTTACAATAGAGAGCATCCTTCACACTCTCATTTTACTATCCCTAACTACTTTACTATTAATTACCTTCTACGAAACGAATGCTTTCTAAGAAATTAATAGCAACTTAACCCTAACTTTTACCTACCTACTACATGTTTGTACGTGTTCTTTTCACTCACATGACTTATGTGATGTATTTAATAAAAACGTTCAATCGGAATCTTATTATAGCAGCTGGTAATGAGAATTAAGTATATAACGCAATAATTACCCAAAATTCTAGGGTCAAGTTATTGCATGTCCACACAAAGAGAATACGGCCTGTGGACCGGATTGCGCGATGCACGCCGTTCCAAGTTCTGTTGGTACAGATATCGCTGCTTGGAAACCAGATCCTTGTAAGGGCAATACTTGTCCTTTTTCAAAGAGTATGAGAGCAGCTCAGTGCATGCTTGGGCCTGAACTCTTGTCTTCATCGATGAAGTCTAATTATAGGGCTGCTGCGCCTTACGTGCCTGATATACCGACTTGGGAGGACCAGGTAAATAGATTGCGAGGACTTTGCGACTATATTTTTAGAAATGTAGTGTAATTTGTATGAAATTAAATTTTTACATTCAGTTGTTCTTTTTAAGCATAATGTGTTATTTTAAAATGTGTATACAAATAAATGCTTTTTAAGTGAAATATTTTAAAAATATAGCTCTCTTTTTGCTTATCATATCGATTATTTTTTGTTTTCAGATCGCATGCAAGTGCGGAAGTTCACCAATGAAATTTTACACTTGTCGAGATGGTAAGTCTTTTGTTGTTTTGATCGTAGAGTTTAACGTGGGAGTACAAATTATGCTTTCGTGATTTTAGATCGTAAAGGCTACACTCGAGAGCATATTATTGAGGAAGTTATGGGAAAATACATAGAAGTAACTCCTGTAGAGAAAGTAAGTTATTCAATAATAAGCAAACTGTCTGTGAATGAAAATTCGAATTTTGATAATTCGATAATCGAATTCGATAATCAACTATATGAAATGATAGCATAGAAAAATATTCTTGTCCTTCTCATGTTTCACGTTGATAAATAAAAACTGGATCACTGTTTCATATAATATCGTTATATGAACAATAAAATGTTTGAAAATAGGTGGTGGTTTTATTTTTAATTAATTTTCATGAAATTGAACCACCGTTATCAAATAACTTTAGAAAATAAAATTTTACAATCTCTCTATAGATATCGGATGAAAAATAGGAGGCACGTTGCTGTTATAACTTAAGACTTAAAGAAAGCCTATTTCCAAGTCATGTCTATAATATCAAATGAACCATCAGAATTGTGGAGTTATTCTCCTTATGAAAAACCACACGAGTATACTTCTCTAATAAAATAAATTAGAAAAAAATTCGATCTTTAAAAATTACATAGATTTGTAAAATACATCATTAGTAAAATTGTTGGATTAACTACGTATGTTCTAAATCTAACGCAAGAAATAATATTTAGGAGATGAGACTAATGTAACGGTTATTATCTAAAACATTGTTGGTGTTGAAAATGTCAAATTACAATTAGTTGTAAAGGGCACTGAGTAAGTAATCACTAAGGGTGTTAATATGTAACAGACGTCAACTTCGTTAACTGACGTAGAACATCTCAATTAGCTTTATTTATTTCACAAAATTCTAAAAAATCCAAAACCGAAACACATTACATTTCAATGCTCATGCTTGGAAAAATTGCGATATCGTGGTAGTGGTCAGGTAGATGTCAAGCAACTATATCTTATGAAATTGCAACATTAATTTGACTATTGACGTAAGGTGAGTAACTTTGGGTTATTTACCTTAAAAGCGACCTTGTTAACTAAACCATTAAATGAAAACGAATGAAGACGAAGGAATCAATGAATATGTGAGCTATAAACATACTTATAGAGATAACAGAACTAAAGACGAAAGAAGTTGAAAACTGTATTTTTTATACCAAAAATGATAACCAAATAGCAAAAAGCATAATCAGACTAAATCCTCATAAATGCAATGAAAGTATTGTGTTAAACATATAATAAAGAAATGGTTAATAAGATTATTTCAAAACTCATAAATAATCTAGATGAAAAAAATGTATATTATGAAAGTCCACTGTAATATTGTTCTGACGTCAATAAAGAATAGGATAAGATTTAGGTTAAACATAAATATTAACGTCGTTGCAACAGGCGACGCTTCATCATAAAAGAAACAACGAAATGTTGAAAAACGACAAGTCGAATAAGTCGGAGTCATTTATCTGACAATATTAATTAGGTAAATTGTACATAATATAACAATTTGTTATACATATTCTACGATTGATAGCAGTTTATCCCTGTTTTTTATTATTCCGTGTATTTTTAAATATTACCTTTCTTGATTTAAAACGGATCTTTTCGCTTTAATTGTAGGGTTCTTGTAATTTATTACAAAAAGATAGTTTCAGTGATGTAAATCCTGCTTTCATTTGTTTTGTACTCCCACGTTATTAAAAGCATTAATTTCATATAAAAAAAATGATTACATTTTTTTCTATTGACTTGCAGATTCAAAACAACTGAAAGCAGAGCGCATTAAAGAATGTGGTAAAACTAATTGCGATGTTGTTTTGGATTCCTTAGGACATAATAACCATGAATCCTCCCTTAAAGAACGGCGATCTATTTATAACATACGCGACACTTATAAAAACGACGCTAGTGTTCAAAAAATTCCTAGCGTGCAAGCCGAAGTCTTAAAAATAGCTCAGCAAGAAGCTGGCACTGAACCTTACATACCAGTAAAAATGACTGTTAATGTAGAACAACAGGTAAATTTTAAGAGTGATAACTTATATAAAGAAAAAAACTCTGTAGCTGTTAAGGAGAGTTTCAAAATATCCTTTAAAGATAAGAGTGGAGCGCTTATGAACAATCAGATTAGTGAATTAATTATGAGTCCATTAGGAGATTTGAGTATAAGTTTGGATGAGAAAACTATTGAATTGATTGAGAAGAAAATGAAACAAGAACCATTTCTCTGTTTGTTTATAAAGAAAACAAGTACGAGTAATTATGAAATAGATCTTGATTATATCAATTGCACATCAAATATTAATACGCAAAGAATTTTAGTGAAAAGAACATCATCTGGTAATATATTCTTAGAATTTCATGAAGATTTTATTAACACTCTCTGGCCCTGTTTTATTAATAAAGAGTCTAGAACATTTAAAAGAACGTCTGGATCATTTGTGTCAGTAATAGTAACAAAAAGGGAAAAAGCAGCGGGAAAGGAAGACAATACTCATGAAATTACAGCCGATAATTTAAATAGTGAGAATAAACCAAATTCTATAAATTATGAAACACAATTAAATAAGTTACTCATCGACAATGAGGGAATAGCCTCGAATGTTGAAAGTGAGGATGAATCATTTATGAAATTATCTAGTCCTTTAAAAAAGACATTATCTGGAAACATAGTAATTAACGTTAAAGATATGTCTGCACAATTAAAGCGGATCTTATCTGATACTCAACAACTACCAATAATGTTTACAAAAACATCTTCTGGAAATTTTACCGTAAAGTTTAGACCTGACTGTGAAAGTAAAACCCAAAACGCGATGTTGCAAAGGTGTTTCTCAGGAGGCATGCCAATTATAGCTAGAGAGCCAGTTTTAAAAGAAGTAAAATCACAAAATAAAGTTATTGTTTGTACTGAAAAAGAACATTTCAAAGTGAAAATAAGGGGTATAACTACAGAATTGATAGAGCCTTCAGCCTTGTTGAAGTCAACAACATCAGAGAACTATCTTATCGTTATGGATAAAGAATTTGAGAACAGGTATAGAAAAACTATGGAGAAATATATCGGTGGTAATGGTCAATGTTATGTCGGATTCATTAAAACTTCATCTGATACTTATGTAATTGATTTTTCTAGTAACGACGACATGAAAAAAATTCCAAAAAATGCGTTACTTACTAAAACTCCATCGGGAACTATAAAAGTACAGGTCAACATACAAGTTATTAAGAAGTGCCCGTCATTAAAAAGCTTTACATCTGGTTCTTCTAAAGCCTTTGAACAATTCGCCACATCATCACCGGTTGGTAGTGAGAAATGTTGTAAAGAGAATATCAAAAAGAGTATCTTGTTGGATTCCAAATCTAGTAGCGATACAAACCTTTTATATGAAAAAGCAAAGTTAAGATTTAATGATGCTAAATATGCTATCAGCGAACCTTCGACTTCTTTGAAAAAAACACCATCTGGTCAATATGCTATTGTACTAAATAAGGAATCTAAAAAGGCTTTTGTTAACAGCTTAAAAAATTACTTAGAAAATAGTTGTCATGGTTTAGTACCAATTAAAAAAACAATATCCGGAGAAATCACTATATCTTTTAACAGTAATGATGACGCTATAGGTAAATATGATTCGTTAAAAATTACACCATCAGGAAATATATACGTTTTGGGGGATGAAAATAGGATAAAAGGCACGCAGCGGAAAAGTGTTGATGAGGATGTGAGTAGGGAGAGTTACATTTTAGATAAATTAACGTCTAAAACTACTATAAAGAACGTAAATCCTGTCAATAAATGTGTTACTACTACTTGTAATGCTTTACCTGATGATAATTTTTGTGATATTACTAAATGTGTATGCAAAAATTTGAAAAGTTTATTAGAAGATTGGGACAAAAAAGAAGCAAAAGTTTTGAATCAGAGAAAAGGCCAATCAAAAGCTAATGATGTAGAATGTGCGAAAATGAAAAAAGGTACGGGTAAAGCACGTAACATCTCTGCAACTAATACAAGTAAAGGAAAATGTTCTAATAAAACGAAAAATAAAAATACCGATGCGAGAGAAACTTCACCTCATATTGTGATTAAACCTTGCAGATGTCATCCTATATCAGAAAAAATGCCTTCCTCTTCTGAACAATATTTTTTTGTTATTGATGCAATATGTCCCATTCATAAAGACAGATATAAAAATGTTTCTAACGAAATTATTGAGATCACTGGCCTGTGTAATAATTCACAAAAAGAAATATCAAAGCAAAATAGTAGCGACCCAAACAAAACACAAGAAATTCAACCCACTCATAGTGAATCGAATTGGGATTCTTTGAACTTTTTAACTCCACAATTGCCGTCATTTCTTCGAGATATAACGTATAAAAAAGATTAAAACTATTTTGCTATGGTCTTTGAAAGAGCAAGTATTACAAAAACAGTGAAATTCTATTTGGTTCCTGTTCCAATTTTTTTTGTTAATTTTGGATTATAATGTATTCGAGTTTTATATTATGTTTTAACATTAATAATGTCTGCAATATTTCATCTCTTTTCTTTCTGTCATGTAAATCCGAGTTAAAAACGAAGGAAACTCTTGCTACTCAACTTGGTATGATAATTTTCCTTATATGTTTTGCTGGTAGCTCGTAATACCCGTAGCTGCAGTATTTTGCAAAAGTTTCGAACACTAAAAACGTTCCTGCCGCACGACAAATGGGCAAAAATTCCATTACAATAGCAATCAATGCTTTCAGATTGCTATTTGAGCTGAATTTATATTACATCGAGTGCTTTTTGTGTAGTGAATGTTACTGTTATGAATTCATTAATATTTTATAACATTGTTATAAACAAAGAAAATGCAGAACTAAGTATTTTATAGATCTCTTTAAATTTCATCACACAGATTAATTAGTTGCTAAAATTTAATATGATCTCATGGTCTCAGCTCCAAGCAGAAATTTCAGCTTAACCAATAGTATAGAAGTCAATAATCACTTCTACATATATTTTACTATGACTCGTCCCGCCTTCGCCTGAATAAGATCTATTACAATGTACCTATAGAAAAACCTATCAGAAAAAACTCTCTAAATCGTAGTGAAAATTATGCTTTATTTTTAGCTAATTCTACTACACTAGTAGCACTTATTTGTCGCTTCATTCGTCCTAACGATAACTGCTCTACATTTTCTAAACATTTAAAATAAAATCAGATGTGATCTAGAAAGTCAACATTATGTTTTCAAAATTAAACATTGTTTAAAGCGTCTGCAATTTTATACATTTTAAATCCAACTCACAGAACTTACTAAATAAGAAATGTCTTTAGGTCATATGTGAAACGTGATTCATTTTGAATTCTATGTATCAAAATCCGTTGCATAGTTATGTTTCTGTGGTTTAGAAGAACTATACGCACGAACAGATGTGCATAGCAACTTTGTTTTATAATATTTAGAGATTATCAATGTAGATCAGCCATTCCCAAAGTGGGCGATAACGCCCCCTTGTGGGCGCTGCAGGCCTAAAGGGGGGCGGTAAGAGACCCAGAAAAAAAATGGAGACGTTGTGTAGGGGCCTGGGGGGTGATTTGTAATTTCATTTGGCTAGGAGGCATCTTAGACAACGACTGCATGAGCTCTCGACTCAGTAGACAAAATAAGTTTGGGAACCAGTGATGTAGATCAATGTAGACGTCTGCACGGACGTCTGTAATTACTTAAACATAAATAATATAGACATATCTAAGTAAAATAATTTTTCAATATTTAAATATCGCTACTGTGTTGTGGTGGGTGGGTAATGTAAGACGTTTCTTATTTAGTAGAGTAAGTTTTGTGAGTTGAATTTAAAATTTATAAAATTGGAATTCTTAAAAGTGTCTTTTGAAAACAATTTTGGCTTTCTAGATTAAATCTGATTTCGTTTTAAATTTTTCTAAAATGTAGAGTACTTAGTTATTGTTAGGACGAATGAAGTGAGAAATAAATGCTACCGCAAGCAATGATGTATGGGTTGATTTTTCTGCAACATTACGTACGAAGTATTTGCGGAAACTTAGGATATAAAATATATATACTTGCATTGAAGCCTGGATGGATAATCATTCATAATATATGTAAAATATTATATCTGTTTCCCATGTACCGGCGACATCCAAGTCACCAGGTGTCGTGGCCGGTACTGCCGAGAACTTGAAGCAGCGGAAGTATGCGACTCTCTCTGAGGTTTCATATTTACGCCCTTTGGAGTCGAAACTTTGGGTCCCTGGGACCCCGAAACCCATCTACAGGTTTCTGATAATTGTAAGAAACTGGTTAAGGCTTCGGGAGACCGCCGGTCTGGCAGCTTCTTCCGCCAACGAATCAGTTTGGCTATTCAAAGAGGTAATGCTGCCGTCTGCTAGGCACACTAAGCAATGACAGTTTCCTAAGCGGCAACTTTGAGGAAGTCTATTATTTGAGATAATGTGTAGTTTTAAGTTTGTAAATAAAAATTATAAATGTTCTTTGGGTAAGATTTCTAACAATATTATTTTCTTCCGTTTCACTACACTTCCGGACGCCTTTAGTAATTTGCTAACTCTATTGTTAAAGTATGGGTCTTCCAAGATCAGGTAATAGTGAAATATTACAATTAGGTTGGTTTTTTTTAAATTTAAAATTTAACTGTTTTTAACACTTTTTAAAGTTAAAAAGTGAAAATTAAAATTCTAGATTGTACCGATGTAGATGCTGCATTGTGGCTGTTTATATTGGGCAATTTTGATCATGAACTCGTAGCAATAGTCGAGGCCGAATGATTTACGATAAGGATGATATACTAATTGATAGAAATAACAATAAAAATGTTATTAATCGTAATAAAAATATCGTCCACAGCAGTAAATTTAAATATACTAGGTAAAAATAATTGTGAACTTTAAAATAAATTAAAAGTGTAAAATAATAATTTGTACTACAAAAATACAACCTCACAAATATATTTTCCAATATAACTTTTGCCAGCAGTTTATATAATTTAAGGTATAAAGGAAATTTTTGAGAGATCAATGATTTCTGTTAATATTTAAGAACAATATAATCATGTTTGTACAAAGTATTGTAGGTAAAGGTAAAACCGCGAAAAAAAATATCAAAGGAAAAGATGTTTACTAGAGTTTACTAGTCGGAATTTGAAAGATTTTTTTCCGAAGTCTCTATTGTGGGGGCCCCTCTTTTGTGGCCCCGGTTGCCCTCCCCTAAATCCGGCCCTGAGCACAATATTTTATTGTGCTCATCTTTCTCTTGTTGGTTTATTGATGATGTAATATTGGTTTATTGATGAACTCACTTAATCTAAAATGGTATGGTTTAAATGGTTATGAGCACATGCGACCCGATTGGTTGGACGAATGTACTTTGTGATTGGACGTGTACTGACCATAGAGAAAATTTGTTACTGACGTAAGGAATGGTTAAATTGCCGCATGTCAGCATAAACGCCACAAACTATATAAACGCTGACACCGCGCAACGTGATGTACGCTGCTAGCATCGTACAAGCGCAATATAATATTTTTAATGGTTAAAAACATTAATTTTGTGGAAACTATTAATTTTACATTACATGTGATTGAAGTCATAAATATTTTTATATGAAACCGTTAATTATAAATTGATAAATATTGCGTGATGGTTAACTAAATATTCAATATTCAATATCAGATAACCATCAGCCATCGGCCACTGTATTATCATGAGAATCTAGGTTAGACCGTTTTAACTGAAAGCCAACTACATCATGTAATGGCCGCCTAACACCGCCTACCTATACGTGTTCTGACTGATTTGTATTAGTTTACTGAGCTTTCAAGCCGCCTATGAATCTTTACCTTGTTTATCGATTAATTCCGTTAATTTTTTTGTTTCCGTTGATTCCGTTGATTGACTGGCCCGTTGGCGCAGTGGCGTATGCATCTGCTTTCCAAGCTAGGGTCCCGGGTTCGATCCCCGGTCAGGTCAATTTAGGAAACGAATTCTCCTAAATTGGCTTGGAGTCTGGGTGTTACTGGGAGCTCCCTCAGAGTTCGTTGTGTGGTACTCATAGTACAAGCTTACTGCTTAGTTTGGGGTCAAACAATCTGTAATCGTCTGGAGTATTATTATTATTCCATGTCGCTTTAATAGCCGGTGATTAACGACATAACGTGACTTGAGTTAACGTGTCTTCCGAAGCATCGTGAAGTTTAATTTGTATGATTCAGATCATCCATCTACTAGGTGGCCACGTGCAACATTGCTTAACCTTAATGATAGTAATACCGAAGCATCAAAACGTTAATATAATGTTTAATATTATACAACATAATGCAATACAATAATAGTGTAAGTATAATTGAACCAGTTCCCACAGTATTTTTTTGCAATCGTGTGCCTAGGAAAGTTCGTAAAAGGCGATATTTCCGTTGGACATTTTTCCCGTGGGTTCGCGAGGCTTATTGAATACAAATTGTTTCTTTATCAGTCAACTTACGCCGGAGAACGAGAGAAATAACAAGAAAACGTGGTATTTGGCGACTGTATGTCGATTAAATGGACTTGAGAAAATATTTGGTTACATATTGCAACGTGTTTGTTACGGTTGAACTAAGTCTTTTTTAACCTTTTTAAAACGCGTGTATTAGGTTTTAAGGGTTATCGCATACTAGTGCATACTTTGCACTTTGACATTGGATCAATATCGCAGGGTTGCATAACCTTTTCAATTCAAATTTCCAAGAATCCGATAGACACTTTTCGAATAGAATTGATGGAAAAGAAAGCAAGATAATTTAGAAATACTTTTTATTAGGCAGCATTGGACTCTGGAGGATAACAAAAACGTGTTACAATGCACAGTGGACGATAGGGCGATATGACTAGAAACGATAGTATACCTCTCTTTTAAGTAAAGGACAGCCAGGTGTCCTGCCCGTGCGCATGGGATCTGTAATCCTTAACTTCAGTACCAACAGTTTAAAAACGTACAACGTTTTTAAACAACGTAACAACGTTAACGTGCTTATCAACCAATCCGGCGCTCGCAAAACTATACCCAACCAAAACAAGATTTAACGCCGTAATAGACGGTTCTAAATGCGGTTATAAAAAAACTACGATTACAAATTGTATTAGAGTCTAGCTGTTTTCCACGACTTTCCACGACACGACACGTATATCTACTATGAATGTCTAGATTTGGAACTTACCTACGATAGTTTTAGCTTAGCTAACTAATTAGCTTATTTTGAGATGCAATGTTATTAAGTTTCATTTACAAAGAGACTACCGCGACTTCATCCGCGTGGAATTAAAAAGTCTCTCAGATAGCAATTTAAACTTGAACGGGGCGTGCGCTAAGCTTGCCACGCAACCGTATACACTGGAAGCAAGTTGAAATTACACTTTCTAATAACCACGCGATAGACACAATGTTGACAGAACGAACAATATTTGTGCTGGAATTATTCGTACGACGCTCCATCGTCGTAGCTGAAGGCAATTTTCTGGTAATACACTGTTGTAATAATAAAAATTCGACTTTACCGATGAACTACACTATGGCACTAAGGTACGCACTGTGGTTCTAAGGTACTGCACTATGGAATAGACTAATCATGTTTATGTGATAAATTTCTAAAATCTCTAGCTACACGTGTCGATTTGTGATTTTTGGAGTTTGAGCGGAAGATAGCTAGAGATTTTAGGAATTTATCACATGCGATGGATTTCCGCAAAGTAACACCTGAATCTATACAATATCTAATCATGTTTAATACTGTACTCTATGTAGAATTCTCTCAATATAGAAACCGCATTAAAAAATAGTTCCTTTTATTTCACTAAAGCCATCTTACACAAAAGTAGATATCGAAATGTCAAAACTTGACACCTACTGTTAATAATAAGATTGCAACAATATTGCCTAAAACTTTTTTTTATCATATTTGTCATTTTTTCTTTTTTTTTTCTTTATGGCATGGCGCACAGTTTAGCGCATTTGCCAGTGTCACGTATTAATATGTAGAATCACAAGTATATTAGTTTTTTCTTATCGTAAAACTACTCCAGTAAAGTTATAAAGGACTTCTTGGAAGAGCGTGAGAACTTCAGCTACACATGTTTATTTAGACCTACTCCGTTCTTTTCACTTATACATAACGTGACCATACGTCCCGCTTTCGGCGGGACAGTCCTGCTTTCAGGCTGTCTGTCCCGTTGTCCCCAGCCAGAGCAAAAATGTCCCGCTTTTGCAAACAGACTAAACGATAATTAATACATACCCTACGGGAGCCCCTTCCTACCTATATTCAAATAATGTGATAAGCTCTATTCCTACTTGAAAACTAGACCCGACAATTTGACACTTTGCTCTTTTGACTGATTTGCTCCGCCGACAAATATAAAACAAATGCGTCTGCAACTGAATCTAATGTTGATTAATTGAAATAACATATTATTAACACATTGTTCTCATTTTTTGTTTTTAAGTCGCAATATCGCAAGTATCCCGCTCTGACAAAAATAATAAATGGCCACGTTACTTATTAAGTATTACTTAACTTTAAAACATAATATACTATCACTTTTGTACTTTAAAACTCCCAAAAATGTAAAAAAAAAATATCTAAACACGTCAACTTCACTTCTCCCGTTCCCGCCAGTCAACATAGCAGTTTTTAATAATTAAGTGTCAAAAAACTTGCTGCGTCATATTTGAAGTGGCAATTGATAATCAAAGAAAAATCAAGTATGCAGCAACCTTACTGTCTCGGCTATGTCCTCCAAGGCTTATCTATCTCCATTTTTATTAAAATCAGTCCAGCGGTATAACCATGAAAATGTAACCGACAAACAAAATCAATTTAGTATTTATAATACGTGACAATATGTGTATGGATTGGAAATAGTTCTAGGCGCTATTGATCCGATACCGTATTGACAATCTGTGTCAAAACCCTGTTTTTAAATATCAAGATCGCTGTGACTCGAATGTTTAGGTAGCATAGTAAAATAATTATTAGAAACTGTAATTTGGTATGATATAGCGCTAGCGTTGCGTGCATGAGATAATTAGTTTTAATCTGAGACATTGACATAGGGATATTTGTAAAAACATTAGCATGGGCATACTAGGCATAGGCATATGGGAAGGTTAAATGTAGATTTAGATTAGTTCTCAGATTTTAATTGATATTACGTATTAGTTTATAGTGTTTCCTATTTCTTCGAAGTCGAAGATAGGGGTATATTAGCCTTTTAGGTAAGCCTATTAGCCTTATAGGTAATGTGTGCTATACACAATTATTGGTACGTTCTTATTTCTTCGAAGTCGAAGATATATTAATCTTTATATAATATACACAATCATTGGTGCATCTTATCGTGTAATTTCTGAGCCACTCGATCGATTGAGGTCATATTCCCATAATATCTTTGTTTAGTGGAGACGTTGGTTTATAAGCTCTGCTACAATCCGATAGGTGGTGCTGTAATGGACTGTCGTGACGGAAACTGCGAGCCACAGCTTGTATACATATGTGAGTACCTGGGCGATCGAGCTTTACTCGGAGTCTTATAATAAAAACTAAAAAAGTCTGAACACATTATAGGATTCGAATTTGCGCATTTCAGCGTAGTAGACATATGCTTTAGTCATTGTTCTTTTGAAAAAGTAAATTCTGTTGCGAAATTAGAACAGTTTAGAGGTTAGAAGTTTTAAGTGTGTGAAAACATAGAGAAGACGAATTTTCCTAGAACAGAGATCTAATTAGATCGATTTCTCGGCCTCGTAAATCTCTGTATTGTAAATTTGATCGAAATCGTTAGAGCCGTTTTCGAGAATGTAATTACGAATATACAAATATCGTTCGTATAATACTATTCTTTACAATACTATTCTTCTAAATAACATATTATCTTAAATTAAAGGAAGCCCATGAAATTTAACATTCAATTCGCTGTTCAGAAAAATGAATAATAGACTTTTCTACGTGACTTTTAGCCATAGACTTTATTATCAACTCCAGAGCTAGACGGCGTGTCCGAGCAGCAACGGTGAATTAAAGACACAGAGATAACCTGAATCATCTGTACATACGACGACACACATTTATTATCAGATAAGTTGATCGGTCGCCATTTCGTTAGAAATCAACAGCCATACATACATTCTATTTGATTTTATTTACCTCACGCCGCCTGATTTTTAGTACGGTACAAACTGTCTGAAGTTATGAAGTCTGTTTTTTTAATCATTATTTTTCATTTTATTTCCTTATATAATTAAAGTGATATGTGTTTTTAATGGGTACTTGTTGCAAACTGAATTTAAACATTATTTCAAAATGTAAAAAAAAAAAACAAAAAAGGTCTGATTACGTTGCAGGATTCGAACTCGCACATTTCGGCGTAGTAGTAGTAGACCTACACTCAGCCACTGTGCTGTTGAAAAAGTAAACTCTACTGCGAAATTAAAAAAGTTTAGAAACTTAGAGCTAAGAAGTTTTAAGTATGTGAAAGACGGAGAAAACGATTTTTCCCAGAATTGAGACCTAGCTAAATCGATTTCTCGCCCTTCTCAAACCCCATTTTGTAAATTTCATCGAAATCACTACAGCCGTTTTCGAGAAAGCAATATTAAATATACTTATATTCATATACAAATGTTGCTCGTTTAATATACTCGTAATAGTGGACATTGACAAAAATTTGACAAATGTAAATTATTATTATGAAAAAATAAAATAATTATTATTAAAGAGCAATATAAATAGTAATTTTGGTCAAACATATGTATCCGGTATGGTCTAGTGGCTAGGATACCTGGCTCTCACCCAGGAGGCTCGGGTTCGATTCCCGGTACCGGAATATTGTTTTATATTTCATAACATTTCTTCACACGTGTTTCGTACTTATCAAATTATTCGAATATTCGAATAAAAAGAATTCGAATAAAAAAAAAATCATGTTAAAAAATAGATTTCAAACTTTTTCATATTAATGGCGACGTGACTCCCGTGAAACTATTTTCGATTATCTTTTATTTTAATCGTTTGGAACCAATTATAGTTGACAAAATTATTATAGAGATAATATTATTAACGAAATTATGTTTATTTAAGTTAATGTATTAAATCTGAATGTATACTTAAATATTTAATAATGTATGTTGTTTAAAATTCTATTAATTAAATATTTTCTTGCTTATGTCGGAAAATACCAAAAAACGTCTACTTTCTCCTCACTGTCTATCATTAAAAATACTGCGGAAATATAAATATATTAATAATAATACATACATGTCTTCACGCTGTATCCCTAACGGGGTAGTCAGATATTTATAATAATAGTTGATGAATTGTTGTATTTGTATTCAAAATAAATAGTAACGGGAAAATGTCTTCAGATTTGTAACTAGTTAAACTTAATATAGATAGATACCTACTAAAAAAATTCTATCACTCAACATAACTCAGTTTTCGAGTCTAGGTCCTTCGGCCGAAATTTTTCGCTTTGCAGTACCGGGGGATGTTTTTTACGGCCCTCCAGCGCCCGCGTCCACAACTGATTGATTTATGGATGTACGCGATCCAGTTTTGGCTGCTTCAAGATAACATCGAAGATTCTGTAATCGGATAACTTATAGCTTGAGATTCCGAGGAGAAATTGCTTCAATGTTTCGTCAAGGGAAGATTTCTCATGTAAGTGTTATTAGGTATTGCCAATTACACTGATAAAATCAACCTACTAATTTTGAGGAATTACTGACATGAGATAGGTAGACATTTGACTTTTTTTTACATTGATGTTGTAAGGATATTTGTAATATCAATACGAAATTGGCGTCCTACGCACAGTTGCAGGCAAGTTAATATTTTATTAGTCTAAAGTTAATACTTTTATTGGTCACTAGCTGTAGATAGGTCATGCTTTGCTGTGGCTTAGTAGATATAGAGGTATATGCTTATCTATATGAAATGAAAATGGCTTTCTTTGTCACGCAATTACGAGAAAACTACTAGACGTATCGGTATGGGACCATTACCATTCGACGCGTAATCGTTTGTAGATTGTTTTTATTTTTTGAATTCCATAGACAAAATTGTAGTTTACGCGAAGCGGACGGGTAACGGCTCGTGTATACTAATATTATAAAGAGGTATACTTTGTTTGTTTGTAATGTATAAACTCCAAAACTACTCAACCGATTTCAAAAATTCTTTCACTTATAGAAAGCTACATTATCAGCAGGTAACATGTGCTGTATTTTATTTTCAAAAACATTTCTTTCCATGCGAAGCCGGGGTTGGTCGCTTGTACCTATTATATAAAAACGCGCTTATTTCTATTACAATGTTATGTCAAAATTTCAAGAATTAAGAGCTCGAACAAACGAACGTTTACGTTTTTAACCGATTTTAAAAAGAGGAGGTTCTATGTTCGTCTGTATGTGTTTTTTTATTGTGTATCTTCGACGATAACTCTGTCAATTGTGGACCAATTTCAAAATTTCTTTTTTGTTTGAAGGGGGATACTTTCGACGTGGTCCCATTTAAATTTCACCGATATTGGAGCTTGGACTTCGAAGTTACACCAAATACCTTTATTTATATTGATGATTGTCTTATATATTGTTGCGCTCCAGAATTATAAAGACGTTAATTGCAGACCTGCCCTAGATATTTATTTAGGCCAAGATATTTCATAAAGGAGAAAAAAAATAAGTAAATAAATTACACCGCCTTCAAAAAAAAAATACTGAAAAGTACAAAATAACTATCCTATACTAATCAAAACTCAAGTACAATAAAAACAACTTTATAAATACCATACACATACCTATATAATTAAATTTGTCAGTTGCTGAAGAAGGTGCCAAATCAATGTGCCAAATCAAAAATAAACTTTATTAGTTTGGTAGGCTTGGCACCGACTTCAGAAACTGACAAATTTAATTATATAGGTATGTGTATCGTATTTAAAAAGTTATTTTTATTGTACTTGAGTTTTGATTGGTAAAGGATAGTTTTTTCAGTAACACTGTTCAGTATTTTTTTTAAATTTTCTTTTGACAGTATGGTTCTATAATGACGCGAACATTCCTTACTATTGGACAAAAAATAGTAAAATGCCAGTCGTACAATTAAATTCGTCTCACCAAACGTCAGTTAAGTTAAATTTTAAATTAAATGACTTTAAGTCAATCATAAAGCTTTCTTTGTATTCGAAAACTAGTTGTGCCACGCGGTTTCTCTCATTAAAATTTGGTATTTTTTCAGTGTAAAAAGCCCAGATCACTTTCTGCCAATGAAATAATGAACAATGAACCAATATAGATTGCAGCTGTTTCAGAGATTAACTAGTACAAACAGTTAGACAGACAGAAAAAAAAGTGTTTAGGGTTTAGTTACACGCAAATGCAAATAATAGTCATTCAAATAATAACCGCATAAACTTAAGAAAAAGCCTTTATTTTGAAATCAAAGACAGACACTTCGATCTTATTTTTATGTACATACATAATGTCTAATACAATGTAATCCTGATAATAGTTCTTCAACACACACGTTATTGACATTGTTCGTAGTGGTATTTATTTTAATAATTTTTAAAACTGTTAAGATTCCTTTCTTTTCTTTAATTGTAATTGTAATGCAGTGTTACGTAATAATGAGAATAACAGAAAAGAATAATTATAGACAACCTCAATGCGCAGTGGCGCAGTGGTTTAGGTGTTGCACTCGAGCGTGGAAGGTTCCGGGTTCGAGCCCGGTCGGATCAATTTAGGAACTTTTCTAAATTGTATCGGGTCTGGGTGTACTGTGAGACGTCCCCAGTTGTTGTCGTCGTCTGGTTCTCATAGCACAGGGAATACCCTAGTTTGAGGGTTAGATGATCAGTCTATATTGTCTGGAGCACATATTTTTAAACATAGCATTTTTTAGAAAGACTCCAATAACTGTAAAAAAGAGTAACATGTTTACATTTTTGGATTTGTGATGTTAAGAGCTCTCAATTGACACCCTACCCAATGACCACGAAAAAATTAATTTTCTTTTTAAAAATAAAAACAACTTTTGGAAGTTGGGTTTAAGAGTTAAAATTTTTAAATCAAGGTTTATCTTTAGAACACTGCTTAATAAGTATAACTGATCCTTTCAGCTATTTACGTTCAATAAAATACGGGAAAAAGTTGTGTGATAGACAGATAACGGCCACGATGATACCCTATACCCTATTATGTGTCTTATTTCCAATTTTCTCTATATATTTCTTAGATAACGGCCACGATGATACCCTATACCCTATTATGTGTCTTATTTCCAATTTTCTCTATATATTTCTTAGATAACGGCCACGATGATACCCTATACCCTATTATGTGTCTTATTTCCAATTTTCTCTATATATTTCTTAGATAACGGCCACGATGATACCCTATACCCTATTATGTGTCTTATTTCCAATTTTCTCTATATATTTCTTAGATAACGGCCACGATGATACCCTATACCCTATTATGTGTCTTATTTCCAATTTTCTCTATATATTTCTTAGATAACGGCCACGATGATACCCTATACCCTATTATGTGTCTTATTTCCAATTTTCTCTATATATTTCTTAGATAACGGCCACGATGATACCCTATACCCTATTATGTGTCTTATTTCCAATTTTCTCTATATATTTCTTAGATAACGGCCACGATGATACCCTATACCCTATTATGTGTCTTATTTCCAATTTTCTCTATATATTTCTTAGATAACGGCCACGATGATACCCTATACCCTATTATGTGTCTTATTTCCAATTTTCTCTATATATTTCTTAGATAACGGCCACGATGATACCCTATACCCTATTATGTGTCTTATTTCCAATTTTCTCTATATATTTCTTAGATAACGGCCACGATGATAATACCCTATGTGTGTTATTTCCAATTTTCTCTATATACTTCTAACATTTTGCATATGTTGTACAAGTCAAATTTTTCGGCGTTCATAAAAATGTTTCTGAATAACGTTAAAGTACAGCGGGCAGACATTTCGCTGTACAAAATGACACATCAAATAAAGGTATTGCAACCAAGGATTGCGACACTCTAATCAAATTGTCAAATGGCGGCACATTGGCTTATCTGATGCAAACGTGTCGTTGTCGTTTATAATGACTTCCATCCTGAAAAAAAAGAATGGTACAACATTTGGCAGCACAAGAAACAATTGTGAAGAGATTATTGAAAATTGAACCTTCTCACCTGCACGAATATTTCGCACGAAGAGCAAAGACAGCCGAGCATTTCGCGTTCGTCAGAAATAGGAAGACCTATGCAGTCTCACAGCCTGTCGTCTTCAAGTGTACTGTTAGGATCCAACAAAAGCTCATATTTTCTAGAAGCTATTGGCAATGTTAGGGGTATATCTATACGAAGATGATGCGTTGGGTGTTACAAAAAACTTATCGATCAGGGAAGTCTTCCAAAGTATGCACGAGCAAAAACTATAAAAGAGTTGCTGCAATAATTGTAAAAACGTATTGTTATCAATGTTTTTCTGAATTTCATAAGCATACGAGTAAATAAAGCAATTTTACTATTCAACGCAGTTGTTTAAATTTTTTCTACTGTCTACAGACACAAAAAAAATGTGGCATGTTTTACATTTTTTTAATTACTGGTGCTCTGTTGCCAAGTCCTGATATATAACAGCAACCTAACGCACAAGTCCAAGATGTTAGAGCTCATTTAGTAAAACAAGGCCTGTGTACCGTTTACGGTACATGGACGTGACGAGCCGCAACGGCGTGTACTGTATTCGGTACACTGTACAGCTAACGTGTTAAAGTACCAAATTCGTGACAAAAAATCTGTCGTTTATTATGTCTATGACTTAACGTCTGTCTTTATTATATACTAGTTGTGTCTCGCGGTTTCAGCCGCGATAAATTTGGTATTTTTCAGGTATAAGAATTAATTTAGATTACTCTCTCAAAAGTCAACGCCGTGTCAATGAAAGAACCGTCAAAATCGGTTCAGCTATTTTGGGGATTAGCCCGGACAAACCAACAGATGGACTGATTGACAAAAATTTAAATAAAGCGTATTTGGAATTTTGTTACGTGCAAATAACCACATAAGCCTAAGAAAAAGCCTTTATTTCGAAATACACACACTTCAGTTTTATTTATAAGTGTAGATTTTATTGTAAGAAAAAACTGAATATTTAGTTTTCCTTCCACGTGGATCCTAAATAATGTATGAAACATACCTATATAATATGTTTATTTCCTCATTCAAAATTTTTCTCATATGACTTCGCGGACCATTTGTCAATGCATCCATTGGATCACTTAAAATAGCTGTAAAACTTTTAACACTCGAGCTTTGAAGGATACTCAGTTTTGTACATTCGTGAAGGAACCGCATAAAACTGAATGGGAGGCGACCGGAACGAATAAAACGGGAGGTCGACTCGAATGGGCTGCGCCCGGCAGTAAAACTACTGCCTGGATCGAGGAAAAAACGGGGTGGAACGGAAAATAAGGTTTTGTATGTTCGGAGAGGTGCGCTTCAGCATTTGAATAAATAAAAGATGCGTCAGCTGGTAAAACTCGTGAAATTATTTTTTTAGGATGTAAATTTTTATATATTCAACCCCAGTTAGATTTTTTGTCGCTTCAATATGTAGGGTTGTTGTAGTATTCGACGGCTCTAGTATTCGACCAATTGACTGTCTCTTTCATTTCAAAATTAAATAGTAGTGGTGGCTGTGGTTCGTTTTATACTGACAAACTTATACGTGGACAAACTTTAATCTTCCTGCCCTAATTACAGTAGTATACTAAAGGTAGCAGGAATAGACACTATAATAACTATTGTAAGTTTAGAGTTCGCATCCGCGCACACAAATTGTGTGTGAAAGTGCATAAAATTAGTAACGAGATCAGAATTGCACGACAAGTTTCAAGGTGTTTCCTGAGTCGTATTTACACAAAATTAAGTTCGTAACTTCCTTAAAACTTTAAAAAACATTTATACAATTTAATTTTCATTAGTTATTCGATGCATATTTTAAATTCGAAGTGGTTGAATACTGAAATTACTGAAAAAATTTCTTTGGTAATTCTGGTTTTCGACCGGGTGGTTCGATTAGGTACTAGCATAAGCAGCACAAAGTAACTTTTACTTCTATTTTATTAAAACTTACAGTAATTTATTTTCTTTCAGAGTTGTGAATTCCTTTAAATCAATTGAATTAGCAAGTTAGTTTTCGACCACGATAATAATACATACTTTACGTAAAATATACGGTTCAAGTGTCAGTGGCAGAAAACCAAATGTGTTCCGCTTTTAGTTAAGTATTCGGCCGTCCATCATTCTATATGGAAAACATAACGGCCGAAAACTAAAACTGCAATTTATTATATCCTAGTTATCGGTCGTCATTGTTTTTTTTTATATTTCCATTTAAAGTTAATAAAATTAGTCTTTTTTTCTGCTATTATTATCCTATACAAAGTCCCCACGGCTGGGACACAGGCCTCTTTTAACATGAACGAGTTCGAGTCGTATTGTCCACTGCACTTGCCCAGTGAATTCCACACGTAGCTAGCAAAGCAAGTAAAGCAAAGCAAAGAAAAGTAAAGCAAAAAAGTAAACCAAAGTAGCAAAGCTATCAGAAAAAGAAACATATATCCTAACTACAGAATTGCAAATAATTGCTCCAGGTCCGTGATTTTAGCAAACAGTTATAATTGTAAAAGTTTGTTTACTTGTTCTTTTATCACGTTACAAGTCGCAACATAGCAACGGTTCGCTGTGATACAGAGATAGTCGAAAGGCCAGGGGCAACATGGACCACTTCTTCTACTTCAAACTTCTAGAACCACGCGAGACATGTTGCATTGGCAAAAGCAATATTATTACAAGAATCCAAACCAGAGTCGTCAGAAACGATTTACACCATTCGAGCCAGTAAAAGCCAATGAATCACTAATAGATAATCAATCGCTTTCAATTTTTAGTTATCTGATAGCTATTTGGATCTATATGTCACAGTTTCAGTAGATGACATCCTAACTAAACAACCCAAACTAGTACGCCAACTTTAAAAAACAATGATCTCTTTGGTAAACACTTATTTGTCCTAACTCTTCACGAAAAAGTAAAAACAAATGTTACTTTACTTGCTCTAAGCTGCAGACGAAATTGTAGCTGGAATATTTCTGGCTCCAATTTCGTCTTAAACTTGGAAGAAGTTCTATGAAGATAAAGAAAAAATTAAATTAGAAAAGAAACACGCATCTAAAAAGAAACGACTGGAAAGAAGTGAGAATCACAAACAGAAATTGTTGAAAACCAGAAAGACAAGACGAAAGAAAGTGTTAAGAAAAAAGTTCAAGTTTCAAGCAAAATCTCTAATGTTGAACACGATGACTACGACATGACGTGTGACAGAAAATTTACTTATACATATGAGAATAAAACTGAATTTTGTTATCGATAATACCTACTCTAAGATTGGTATCATTTCACGTAAAACAATAATGTCGTCTAACTCTAAGCATGATTTTATTTATAAAATTCCATCAACTTAGACTGAAAAGTGGTATGGCCGATAACTGATTTAATGCTGAAAACTAAATTTTGTGGTCGAAAATTGGCGAAATAGCTTCATTTTTAGTTTTAATTTTTTATAAAAATAATGTAAAAACAGATTTACTTCAGTCTTAATTAAAAACCGACTAGACGATATTTGCTACCATATTGTATATTTTAAATACATTTTTAATATGCAAAACTATTTTTTCTTATTGCTGAAACTCAGCAACTCTACTAAACGGTCGAATATTAGCGCAATGACCCTAGTTACTTTACTTATTATGTTCGATACCTGTGTATCGAACACAATAAGTTTCACACTATTTCCAATTCGGAGAGTGACGAAAAAATTACTAGCAAAAAATTAGAACGAGATTTTTACTTTTATTTAATATAATTTTAATATATTTTAAAATATATTAGTAACAAAAACTTATTTATATTGTTAAGTGGTTAAGCGTAGTGGGTAGTGATTAAAATATTACACATTATATACATAATATATACATATGTTAGGATAGTATTATTTCAGCCCTATAACCCAGGTCAAAGAATAAGGCTACAGTATTTTTCCTTCTACAGGGCTAAAATTTTAAAGGCGAAGCTTTTTTCGCCTTGTGCTGCCCCTTCAAAAAGTTCATAACGAGATTGCGGACCACAGTTGCTGTTGTCTTCTTCGGAACGGCATAGATGGACTCCCACTCCGATCTGCTGCGACTCTGAAGACAACTTCAGTATAACCTCTTACAATACACAGTAAATACTATAGCCATATTATCTGGCCCGGGCTACAGGGCTGAAATAATAATATCCTATCCTGGTTTCAATTATTAGCACAGATACTATCCTCGTGTGTCGTGTTACTTGGCATTATGAACCTACAGTGACGTCACGTTCTTTTAGTAACTCGATTTCAACATAAATAACTATTTATGTTAAAGTTATGGAACAGTAGTAATACTCGTAAAGCTAACAACAGAACTCAACATACCGTTTCATTATAATTTCTTCTTAAAAAGAGATAAAAATATAAATCAAATGAATTTGTAAGTAATAAAATTTCTATTTGGAATTTCTGTGTCGTTCCATTATTAGATTGATTTGTATTCAATGGAGGTGTATTCAAATCAGTTATTGTGTTCTTTGTGCAAGAGGGGCGGCCCTTTAATAATGTTTTGTAAGTTCCAAGTTATGCGAGAAAGCGGGCTGGAGGTATGCTTTGTTGAAACGAGTCCGAAACTTCAGTCTGGAGGTTCGAAAATGTAGAAGGAATGAGTGCTGGAAAACTAACGAAGTTTTACAGATCGAAAGATATGGTGTGGGCCGCGTAAGTCAGATAGCTGACGAGTATATTAAAAGCAGTTGCATACCTCGACGTAAATGTAAACGATAAAACAAGTACATTTAAAAATAGGCTGGTTCAGTCTGCTGACTGAATTAATCATTGCAACTTGCAAAATTTTACCCAATGTGAAACGATCTAAACCTTAGCTTGCATTTTTGTGATTACGATTTTCTCTCTAGCGTTTATTATCACCATTACACCACAAATACAAAACTGCAAAACTGATATAATTTCAGTGAATGAAGGTCTCACCAAAATTTTATTGTGAAAACTGTTAATTTTAAAGTTGCAATTTTTATTGCAGACCTTAATTTTAAAGAAAATGCAATTTATATCAAAAGTAGCAAACTTATAGACAAAACCATTAATTTTGAATATTTCGGGTTGTAGCGGAAATTACTAATTTTATTCATCCGTTATAATATATATCGACACCCGCATCGAACAAGGTTAGTTTAGTACATTTTCAGAATTAACCAAAAAGTGATAGTTTTGTCTTTGAATTTTTTTTTCAAAAAAGTATTAGGTTCACTGAAAAATGAGTGAGTCATTAGATTGGTATATTGTATTAAAATAATTAAAAATGATGAATTGAATAAATATAAAAAAAAAGTTGAAATTCATTAAGAAAAATAGATATGGGCATTTAAACTTCAGTAGAGGGGACAAAATGGAGATAAGCTAGAGAGAGATGGTTTAAGTAACTATGTCGTCACAAACTCGCAGTGTCATGCATTGTTCACCGTTAGGAGTCACAGAGACGGAATTTTTCCAATTCTGTTGAACTCTGTTCATAACTTTATATTTTATATATTTTTCGCAGTTGTTCTTGATTACTAAATCTATCTTTATTCACATGGCAAGAATGAGTGATGCAAGATCGACTAAAAAAATCTACAGAGCGAAAGTGAGTGATAGCAGAAGCTACGGAAGACCAAGACTGATGAAGATCAAATAACCAGAGCCAGAGGAAAAGCACTCGCAAACCTGGGTGAAAGTGTGTAAAAAGAATAATGAGAATGGAGGATGCGAATGTAAGGATCGCGATATTTGGCGTTCTGTCCTCTCTGACTACCCTGTTACGGATACAGCGTGTGCGTGTGTGCGTGCATGCATGGTTGTATGTACATACGCATGTATTGGGTATCACCTATTAGGTGATCCCAAATTAAGCTCTGGGTTTTTAACTGTGGGAACTACACAGCGACTCTGCTTGAAGGCACATACACTATTACGCTAACTGGACAACCCCGTTGCTTAATCCGTTAGAGGAAGCAAAAAAGGCGATTATTATAGACTATAAAATTTGATGTACTATGTCCTCTATCTACCATCTGTACGCATTCAAATTGTTGACTAATTCTAAAGGTGACGCTTAGATCAACTACCACTTCTCGTTTGATATTGAATTGTAGATCTTTTATAACAAATTACTTTCAAACAAGACCATGCCCATCAGACTACAAAAGATAAGTTTTATTTTGTGAACCATATATAAATATCTTCACACTGTATCCCGAACGAGGTTGTCGAAAGGACGGAGCGCCAAGCTTCGCGGTTCTTACATAATTCCTTCTCCTCCTAAAATCTGCGAAATCATTTCTACCCAAAAATGACTTTTGGCAGTTAGGTTAGTCTGAGCCAGTGAATTTTTTTTTTATAAAAGGGGGCAAACGAGCAGTCAGGTCACCTGATGGTGAGCGACCACCGCCGCCCATGGACACCCGCAAAGTCCGAGGAATCACGGGTGCGTTGCCGGCCTTTAGGGAGATAGAGAAAGGAGGGTGTGCGGTACAGCTCCAAGCACGACCACTGCGCGTGCTGGGCTCTTTATAATTTCGGCAGGGTAACATACGTGCCAGGAACTGCGCGCGTGCTGGTAAAAGAACCATAACATAATCCAGTCACATGCAGCAGAAACCTGAACATAATAGGTAACCAGCCCCCTGAGCACTCTCAGTTACCAAAAAAGGAGTCTCAGGCGATCTTTCTGCTACGCTTTGGAATCGCCTCAGACTTTAGAATAAGTTTTTTTTAATTATTCGTAAGCCTTCTGTCGATAAACAAAATCTATCATTCTTCATCTTCTAACTTAGCGTTGGTCAATCTTGACGTCGATTACAATACGATTAATAATTCTTTACGGAATGGAATATAATACCTCTTGCACAGTGTCAAAGAATTTTTGTATTAAAACTGTTTGGGTTAATTGGATCTACCTTTTATGACTTAAACCAAATATTATAAATTGTGATGTACGTCTCTGATGTCTATTGTTGTTTGATTACAAATATTTAAGTTAAAGTTTTATAATGTTTATAAGTTTATGTATGAACTTAACATTTTACACAAAATATACCAGTAGTATAAACAACACAATGTGATTAATGGCCTTACTAATTCTTCAAGAATTTACAGTGTAGTCATAAGTGAAACTTGTTCATTGTCGTGTAATATTCACGTTCAAACCACTGAAGTAAGTAAACGTCATGTCATAACGCTATAACAAAAGTTGTAACGAAATTGTGCATAGACTTTTTGGAAGAAAGGATTTTTTTTTCTTTAGATAAATTACATCAATTTTGTGATCCCTACGAACCTGGTTTTCGGACTTGAAAAACAGATGCACTTCCAGACCAATTCCAACGAATCGTCGTCAGATACATTGTTGTATTGTCATTGTTAAATGAGATTACTTTTGCGCCGCATCATAATTATAAGAACAAAATGGATTACTCCATCCATCACATAGGACTAGGAACTACGTGCTAACAATATACATCTTTCTACTTCTATGTTTCATCATAATCTAAGCACTTTACTTGTACTAAGTACCATACAACCTATATAACACATAATGGAAGTGCCTAGTAAAGTAGACTGTTTTATTCTGGGCACACTAAGCAATCTTGTTAATTAGTTTTTAATTAACTACATAACTATTATGAACTACAATGTGTTGGCTTCACAACAAAATGAATCATGTAAATTAGCTACCTGTGTCTATTTTATAATATTCCAATTAAAAGAACGGGGATAAAATGAATTATAAGGCTCGTAGGTACGTAATAGTATAACTTTGCATAATATACTATACTCAATTACAAACATGGCTTACACTTAGGCACTTAAAAAGTAGACAGAGAGAATAAGGTGAATAATATTTTTTTTACCTTTTTAGTACAGTACTTATGAAAGCGAGTTTTTTTAATATTTTTTTTTCTCTCTTATGCAACGACAGCAAACGGTGATTGATAATTTTATTTGAAATTTTCATTTTTATTTTAATTATTTTATTATCTTATTCTAAAATGAATTTTATTTCAAGCCTATACAGGTAGTGAACTAAAAGTAAATACGCAAGGGTGGCCAATTTTATGAGAAATTGTATTTCTTTTTATTTTTTACATTACTTTGACATGATCGACAACTTCTTTATACTACCCATGATCTGAATTTACGTTCGAATTGCATTCTTCTTTTTCGGACTCCTCGTCGTTATGACTTTTATGTCTGATTCCTTTATAATCACAGTGGTACAGAAGTTGTAGTAATGTAATCCTTCATACTTATATCCTACTTTTTATATTAATATTAATCCTACTAATATTATAAATGTACAGGATGGATGTATGGATGTTTGTTACTCTTTCAGGCAAAAACTACTCAATGGATTTTAATGAAACCTTACGATAATATAGCTCATACATCAGAATAACACATAGATTATAATTTATAAAAATCTTGTGTGATATGAAAAAAAAAAGCGTGCAAAAGCTAATACTTAATAATACTGTAAATTTTTTACTTTACTTTTTATCTTTCTATTTATCCCGATCAAGAATTTTTAGAACATTTCCGGATGTTAAGGCAAGAGAATTGCAAAGCCGTACTCCTGTGATTACATAGGAATCTGAAATAAAGTCAGAACGACGAGGGGTCTGAAGAAGAAGAATGCAATTCGAACGTAAATTCAGGTTATAAGTACGAGTAGTACAAAGAAATTGTCAAAGTAACATAAAAATAAAAAATCTTACAATAAAGATCTTCTTAAAGATGTTGTAATAATGTAATACTTAATAATATTGTAGGTGCCAATTATGTCTTTACTCCATTGTTTAATAGGTATAACACATTTCATTATTTGGTTACTCTGGTTATACTCTGGTTACACATACATATGTATATGAAGGTATGTAGCTACTGTTAAATATGAAATGTAACAGAAGCACTGATCACTATGAACACACTATCAATTCTTCTTCACAACTATTATATACTTGACTATTCTACGGCTTCTCAACAACTGAACTCTTACAAGACCAAAATCAGACTTTTATGTAGCCTCAATACACACAGGAAATCCATTCTACCCTCGTTCTTCTTACTAAAATGTTACAAAATATCACACGTGGGTAATTTATGTGATTAAAATGAATGTGGAAGTAACACTGCATAATATGTTCACGATTTGTATTATGTGTTTTATATCGTTCCTCTTTTTTTGACAATAATATCACATGTGGTTAAGGCATTTCCTTATTTCCTTATAACTATGTGCACTGACAATGTTTTCTCGCTTAGCCCTGTTGTTGACTCGTAGAGAATGCCACTTGACATTAAGTCCGCCATAATATGTACAACATTTTTGTGCAATGAATTGTCTAAGTAAATAAAATGAATAAAAAAATAAATTAAAGGTTTTCGAACCGGAGTTTTCGAATTTTGTTTCGAATACAAGTGGAATTAATGGAAGGCGAACGAAAAACTCTAACGTTAACGCGTCGAATTTTCAATTTTCCGATACATTAGATAGAGTTCCGTTCGTTTCCATACGGAACTATGCCCGGTGATTGATTCGCGATCCGCTACTGGAATTCACTGGTGATTTACAACTAAGAAAACACTGTTATATTACAAACTAAGGTCTCGCTTGCACCAATTATTTAATAGTTGGTGCAAGCGAGATGTTAAATCCTTTCTTGGTTGGTGCAAGTCACCCTAAGATTATGTACAAAAAAACATTTGCAAATATATGTGTGTACATAACATTACTACATTAGGAGTGAATTGACCATCAGTGTTCAAAGCGGAACAAAATTATAGCACAATACCACTTTTAGAATAAGTATTACCTAAGGCCTACAGATAGAAAGCTGACTTATAAAATGAAAACCAACTAAGTGTATGACTCTCGCACCGAGGGTTCCGCACCGTTATATAATATATTTGTGTTATGTAGATATTTACCAAAAAAACGTTTCCTTTCACTCAGTTAGGGATCCTTAGCTTGAGTCTGGCTCACACTTGACTGGTTTTTATTAGTTCTTGTTTTACTTTAGAGACCGCGTTAGTTTGACGCTTGTATATATTACCGTTTTTACGATAGAGCCAAAAAAAATTTTATGCATGATGTGACTAAATTAACGGTTTTCAAATTTTTCCTTTACTTTCGCTGAGAGATCTTGCTTCTTACTAAATTTCATGGTTATAGGTCAAGGGTGGTACCCCCTTGAGAGTGAGTTTGCGAGTATCAAAATAATTATGACATACCATATCATTTGATTGAGTTGATTTAGAAACTTGTATTTTTTTACACCGCAAAGAGATCGTAGTCAATATTTAATATTAATATCACCCGTTACTGAGAAAAAGGGTCTTAACAGACGGACAGACGGACAACAAGCGATCCTACCAGAGTTCCGTATTGTTTCTTTTGAGATACGGAACCCCAATAGTGATAGGTTGTAAATCTCTTGTGAAAACCCCAATTTTTTTTGGCCGGCTTGGATTTGGAAGATAAGCAATTGGCACGAACATTTTTCCCTCTCTTAGAGACCTAAGTCGTAATTTCGAATGACTGAAACCGATTATTATAGTACTCCTGCTATTTGGTTTTCGTATGTCAGCCTTGGTCTTCCTTGGCTTCTTCTACCATTTACTTTCTCTCTGTAGATTTTCTTTCGCCATATTCTTGCATTCACTTTCTCATTATTGCCATGTGCTTAAGTTATCTAAGGATTCTATGAAGCAATTTAGCATACATATTTATTCATCTAAATTGTTTTGGTGTCCGATCCACAATGTTGAAGAAATGAGAATGTTCTTTAGCCAAAGCGTTAAGATAAAAACGATCTTTAATATCTCAACATCGAGATTTAATCCTCGCAGTGAAACGGATAAAAAATAGCTGTGTCAGCAGATACGAGAGGCCGGCGAGCCGAGTTGGAGTTATGACAACGCCGGTCTCTTTACGATTCTGACGTTACTGACGGCTGGACGTTATTGATATCTTCGTCTGTAATATCTGAATATTGGATTCTATTACATGGGATATTTTTTCTAGTAAGCTAGGTGCTTGAGTGACAGCTGTGGATATTCTATTTCGGCAAATTACGCAGACGCTTCAGATATTTGTTCGAACTTGTGACTTGGAGAATTATATGAAGTGGTTTCCTAACATGACTGTTATTGTAGAATGTAATAGATCATGTTTTAATAATATTTTCAAATCACATGTAACAGTCTAAGAACCACGAAGAATAATTGGTTCTAATTAATGGAACTTCTTTAATTGGACTCTCAAACTGACTAACGTGCAGGTACTTACTTACCGATATTTCAAAATGCTTTTGAACTATGTCTAAAACTGAAGAAATTTTCGTCGTTTCAGAAGGCAAATATTATTAAAATTATCCTTCATCTTTTAAGTTTTGGCCATAAATTTTTTATTAATCTAATGTGAGAGTTGGCTCTTTAACTAGTGAAGATTGATACGCGATAATTTTTCGAGGGCACGCCGTCTCTGTCTTATTGTTGACTAAACCAGTCACTTCTTAAAAAAACTGACCAAGTTTGAGTCGGACTCATGCACTGAGGGTTTCGTTTCGTTTCATTACGCAATACAATGTATTCGTGTTATGTTTTCACCAAATGAAGAAAGGAATGTTTAGATGGTTCGAGCACGTAATAAAGAATGAGTGATGAAAGACTAATGAAGAAATTCTATAGAGCGAAATTGTGTTAGCAGAGGTCAAGGAAGACTAGAGCTGACTTACGAAGATCAAATAGCCAGAGTGTTAACTGTAGGAAATGTCATAAGCGCTCGTATACCTTGCCGAAAATGCATGTGAAGAATGATGAGATTTGAGAAAGCGAAAGAAATATACAAGGAAATATATGTAATACTTTTGAATCTGTCTCTATGGCACAGTCTATTTACTCAGAAACTATGCGACGTACACAGTTCGGTAGAGAATCAAACTACTCTCTGTCCTTATCTGCGATACCACTGCAGCTAGGATTGTATGATTTCAGGAAATATAAATCATTAAATACACTGTACCTGGGCGATCGAGTTTTACTTAGTGTCTTACAAAAAAAAATAACAAAAAGTCTAACCACATTGCAGGATTCGAACCGACGTATTTCAGTGTGGTAACCATACGCTCTAGCCACTGTATTACCAAAAAAAGTAAACTCTGTTGTGAAATTAGAAGAGTTTAGAGTTTAGAAATTTCAAGTGTGTGAAAACAGAGAAAACGAATTTTCTCAGAATTAAATCCTACCTAGATAGATTTTTGACCACCGTAAAGCTCTATATTGTAAATTTCATCGAAATTGTTAGAGCGATTTTCGAGAACGGGATTATAAATATATAAATATTGCTTGTATAATACTACTCTTTTAAATAATATAGTATTAAAATGAAGAAAGTCCATGAAATTTAACATTCAATTCATTGTTCAGGAAAATAAATAATAGATTTTTCTCCATAACTTTTAGCCATAGACTATAAATAACTCCAAAGCCAGACACCGTGTCCGAACAGCAACGATGAGCTAAATCAGATAACCTGACTCACCTATACATACGACACATTTATTATCAGATAAACTGATCGATCGCCATTAGAAAACAGCACCCACACATCTATATTTTATCTGATGTTATTTGCCTCACTTCGTAATACGGGACAGGCTGTCTGAAGTTATGAAGTCTTTGCTTTTATCATTATTTTTCATTTTATTTCCTTATTACCCGACTCCCAAGGACGAGTTATGTTTTTCGCGCATATCTTGTAGGTATGTGATAAATTCCTAAAATCTCTAGCTATATTCCGCTCAAACTCTAAACATCACCAATCGACACGTGTTTCGCCTCATTAACCAGCACTGAATTTTTCGGTGCTGGTTAGGTGGCCGAATTCTATCTCTGGTATATCCTGAGGATGCTTCGTTGAGAGGCGAAACACGTGTCGATTGGTGATTTTTAGAGTTTGAGCGGAAGATAGCTAGAGATTTTAGGAATTTATCACATGCGATGGATTTCCGCAAAGTAACACCTGAATCTATACAATATCTTGTAACTATGATTGTAAATTTATTTATTACCTCATATCTTCCAAACGGCTGGATGGATTTCGACAGTTAAGGTATCGTTAGATTTGTCTCAAAAATCCGTTGTTTCGAAAATAAAAAAATCAAAATGGCGGGTTTTGGCGCTAAATTGTAAGTCGTTATATTTTTTTTTAAACCAAATCTATCGAGTAGAGTACTAAAATGAAGGAAATTAAACGGAGATTACAAAAAGTATACATAAGTCGTATGTTTAAATTTAATTAGGAATAATAAATTGGCAATCAATGCATTCAAATGGTATTTATAGGTTTTCATGGCTTAAAAATCAGCCAAGTGTGTGTCGGATCTCGTGTTACGCATTTTTACTCGGTATATCATAGCATAAATTGAAAATATTATTATGTAATGTAACTTAGTCAATCAGTTTTAAAGGCCCTAACAAAGTTCAATTTTTTTGCAATTTCAATACATTAAAAATATTATGTCACTAATATGGCTATGAACGAGGCAGACGCGTGAGGACAGACGTCGTTGAGGATCGTGTTTCTGTACGCATTTTTTCAGTGGGAAAATAATTAATTTTAGTATCAAATAATTTTTTAATTGATATTCTGAAATAATGTCCTCTGTACATATTTTTGTTAAACCTTTTCTTTATTTTATTAAATTATAATATTTCATTAAAAGTACAAAAATCAAAATGAAATGTATTTAAAAACACATTATACATATTATATTATATGTTATAATAGTATAAATTTAATTCAAAATTATTCTATAAAATAAATAAATTATAATTGTTGTTTTTGAAAAACATTAGGTAATCATTAGATTTGATGGTTATCTTTTTAAAAAATTCCATAAGATTTTACAACTAGCTCGTAATAGGTACATTTAATTTGCTTTGCAAAAATAATTTAGTAGGCTAATGCTTATTTTTTCATAGAAAACATTTTCTTTTACTAGTAGTCACTTACTTTTCTTTAGGTTAGTTTTATTAAGTTTTTATTAATTTAGGTACTTCATTCATTCAATTTGGTTAGTAACTTAATACCCGACTACCAAAGAACGGTAATTTTTGAACTTCTTCAGGATTTTTTTGAAGTCAGTTTAATATTTTTCTTAAAAAGTTTTTTAAACTTTTTAAGAAAGTAAGTTTAAAATGTTTATTTAATAATGCACAATAGATTAAACACAATATTACAACTGTAATTCTAGTATCCACATTTAGATACCCTATGTTGTGTTGTGGATAACTAGGTTTTTGTTGAGCTCGCATTGGTAATTAAGAAAAGAGATACATAACTACAAAAAGTCCTTTTATGGTGATAGTGTACATTGCTTTAAATGCAGAATAACCATAGTAAAAGATTGCATGTATCCGTGTGTGCGATTAACGCCAATCATTAAACATTCATATTAATACAACGAAAGTCGGTACAGTGACGCGACAGCGCGGACCAAACGCGCTGTCGCGTAGTCGCGTAGTCTTCGGTATCGCATGGTTGAACGTCCGGGGCGCTCACTACAATCACCCACGACCCCTATGGCCCCTTTAGACTTCGCCTCTTACAACAGACAGGGTTACTGTAGCATTATTCTCTGGTCTGGGCTACATGGTCGTTTCAAAGACAATTTATGTTACGTGAGTAATTGAAACAAATCTAATGATACGATGGTTTCAGTTGTGTTAAGGAGCAGGTCAGCATACATACATATTTATAAAAACATATTTTTATACGTACCCTATTAAAAATCATAACTCTCCTCCTTGCTTCGCCATAGTAAAATGCACCTTTCGTCTATTTCCAGAGCAATCAAAGTTATGTAATTAGCTTATCGGTGCCCAAATAAATATCTGCGCACACCCATATATTAGTATACTTCTCACTACAGACTTACTTCTCGCCTTATCAAGAGAATTTTTCATAGATAACTACGTCGGTACGTATCAACTTACCCATCTGTTTTGACAGTGCCGCAGCCGCCGAAGACGCAAAGACGCGTATTTAGTATGTAGCTCGCGACGAGACACTCAATTGATGTTTCCGATTGAGTGAACGCGACACGATATGTCTACAGAGCGGTTGATACATTTTATTAGCAACAAGAAATGGTGTTCTATACATCTTTTCATATAATTATACAATTAGACGAGAGTTAATTAGAGATAGCATTACATTTAGGATTGAAACGTTGTCTGTTTGGAATTGATTTTATTTTTGTCTTTGTGGCACAAGCAAAAGTTCTTGATAATTCTTAATTACGTGCAAAGGAAGGCGGTTGTATCAACTCTGTAAATTTAATCAAGTGTATAGAAATCGAATCACATACTCCTTGATTTTGAGAACGTCGCATCCAGAATATAAATGGGAGTGCTCCCGATCGATCGAGAGCTAGTAAGATTTTACTACTTGGCCCCAATGGGAGGTAATCGAAAAAATACGGTCCCTAACACACGGTTTTATTATGAAAATTGCACAAGAAATTGTACGTAAGGGTTTCTAGATGCGTCTTTTGTTACAGTATTGCATAATATTTATAGAATATTTCCTTTAATTCACAAGAATATTAAGGAATATTGTGTAAGGTGTAGGTCTATATAATTACTTCATACATATTATAAAACTTCACAACATTTTCGTTTGGTGTTTGTGAACAGAATATCAAGCTGAAACAAAATTACAGTTTAACTCTACTTAAACAACGATAATCATTTGAACTTACAGGTGATAAAATGCTAGCTTGCAGCCTATGAGAGATACATATATAAAGATAATAATAAGTTCTATCACTTGACTGATTTTTATCAACCGCGCGGGAAAATAAGTTGCTATCACATTGGCCAGGTATTCTCTGAGAGGGTGCGGTAGACGACAAGAAATAAGGTTGAGATTCGTAAAGAAAATATGAGCCTTTAACATTTGGAAGATGAATAATGTGTTTTGTAAAGTACAGTGGAATTCGTTTATTGTGACTCCGCCTATATTGACCAACCGTATATGAAGTAATTGCAGTGTGAAGTTTAGTTTTCATATAAAATTCTTTACAACAAAGTTCGAATATAATGACTTCGCTTGTTCGCTCATAGTGACACATCGCTTATTATGACCTATTTTTAAGAAATTATGTCTGGTTACAGTAACCGACATGATTTCTAATAACTTCGCTCGTTTTCGTGACTTTCCCCACCCCTTTCCCTGGGACGACGTTTGGGTTAGATACAATTTCTAGGTTTTCTCTCTATTGTACTAAATTGCTAACAAAAATAGAAAGTTGTTTATTTTCTATTACTATGCTTTATATGACGTTCGCTTAGTATGACGTGTTTGTTACTTTCCTTCGATATCATTATAAGCGGATTCTACTGTACTTTAATTATTTTAGAGAAAATTAATAAAAATAGAGGTCGCCCTGTGGTCAAAATTAAACCGTAAATATAAACTTATAAACTCTTTGCTGACAATCTCTACACTGTGCGACTGTTTGATCCAAGGAGGTTACGTATATGTGATCAGAAACTATTGAGTTTGAAATTTACAGTCTTTTTGACATTGGTAGTATGAACGTAAACAATTAGTGATTTATTTAATTTAATGTATTTCTAATGCATATTACATAAAAATATTAACTTTCTCCTGTCCTTCTTCATATAAACGTTAAGTGTACAAAATGTCACACAGCTCCATCCGCGCCATTTTTTTAAAAAGAGAACCAAAGTTTTCACTTTACGTATACATAAGTAGATTATGATTGCCGAAATGTCACCCATTCGATGATAATTACTTAGGTATATTTTTTAGTGCCCACCACCAAGTATAACTCGAATGGTACGATATTTAGATTACAAATTAGACGATTATTTAAGTTTTTTTTGATGCAGTGAATCAAAACAGATCGTGCATCGAAATGTTGGAAAAATTCATCATCGAAAAGAAAAATGGTTAAATCATAGGTATACTAAATTCATGTGTTAAAAAATAGCATATATTTTTTATGTATTCAAAATCTCTATAATTTGTCAATACATGTGCCACATATTCTAAAATATTGTAATTTTATTTTTGTTATTTCGTATGCGCTGTTGATTTCTCTTAATAAATAAATGAAATAAGTAAATAAATACAACGTTCTTAAAAGTACCTCTACCCAGGGCGGGCCCGTTTATATAGGCAAACCTGCCTAGGGCGCTCGAGTAAGGGTCATGGAGCACTCAACCTATAGAGTGGCAATGTCATATATTTTGTATGAAAACATATTACGTCTATGGTAAACACTGTCGCAGTTACTGGCGTTGTTTTATAGTTTGATTTTTTGCTGTTTTTGCCATAACACCGAATAGAGCAATAAGCCATTACATAAATCTTTAAATATATGTCCAGTTTTGGTTATGTACTGCTTAATGCGAGCGAGAGTTCCTACTTGTTAGTGTAAATAAACTGAGCAGTGAATAAAATGGTCCGATATTTCATCTCTATAGGTTGAGTACTCTACGAGTAAGGGGGGCGACAATCGGCGGCATCTAAATATAAAAATAACACGGTTTTTTTTGTTTACAACTTGAAAATACTGGCAATTTTTTACCCATTTGTCTATCAAAATAAAATCTCTAGTTTGGCAGCTCTGCTCGAAAACGCCAAAACGCACGGCGCAAATAATAGTTGTCAAAATTAAAATTAAAAATAAATCCTACCTAACCTAACGTTTATTTTTTTAAGTTTTACTTTTTCATACAACAAAAAAAGAAAGTGTATACACTCTTTATTATGTAATAAATAAGCACTTAATCTGTTTACATTATTGTTTTATTTTGGCACGAATTTTCTTAAAAGGTGCCTTTCCAGTCTTTCGCCTAGAAAGCCAGGAATTCTCGGGCTGGGGTTGCCTCTAGTAGGGGTACTCTCGGAAATGTTCGCCCTAAGATGTTGATGTCCTAAGATGCAATTTCATATTGCGAATTAAAGAAGGAATACATTGGATGCTAGAACCTGGCTTGCAGCTCTCCCCCCCTTCTCCTACTAGACATAGAAAAAGATGAACCTCTACTACTTATAATTTATACTGTAAACTTCATGTCCCAAGTTTCTAAGTCTTATAGATTTCCAGAAGTTATGACACTAAATTTACTATTTTAAAAATATCATAAGAAGCACTCTTGCTCCGATGAGTGCGACGAAGAGTCCGACTTCCACTTTATGATGTTTTATGTGTACATGGGTTGATATTATTTACAAAATGGCAATAAATAATTCTAATCATACTAAAGCAAAGCAAAAAATTGTTTTAAGACACCGTCGTAAAGGGAAGCTGCTTTTATTGAGGAACGTAAGTGTCCATAAAAAGCGGCATCGGCGAGATTACAAATTAAATATTAAATGGTTGGCGGTCACTGAATTATTCAGTAATTGACGCTTTGACCACCCGACTTAGTAATTAAAGCCTATAAGCTACAATAAAATGGCACCCACAGTTTTATAGGGGAGACGGTATTTTATTTCTTTCTAGAACAAATGCGAGATGCTGGTTGCAATCTAAAGTATATTACTGGCCAAACTCGATTTCAGGCCAAACTGGTTTGTCCTAAACCAAACCGGAGGGGTTATAGCTAAAAATTTGCAGACAGCGACAGGCACGTGATCACTGCGCGACCGGTGACTAATTGTCAAACCAAACTAAGGCCAAACTAGATTGTCCTGGGCTAAACTAGTATATCCTGATGATGATCCTGACGATCCACTTAGGATGAACCGGTTTGGCCTAGAACAAACTAGTTTAGCCTGAAATTGGGTTTGGTCGGTATCATGTACATGTCGCGGCACCGATCGGAGTACCTTTTGTATTTTCAGGTGGTTCAGCCAATTTGGGTGAATCTGAACAAAGAACACGCAATTTTACGTTGGGAACCACTCGATTAATTGTTTATTACATTACAGAAATTACGATAATTTTACAAATTAGTTTGTATTTGGACGTGGTATAGAGCCATGCTGCATTGCAGCACGAATAGGGCCGGCTCGCCCGGTGAAATACCACCCTCTCACAGAATATCGGGGTGAAATAACATGTATTGCTGTTCTGTTTCGTTCGGTGAGTGCGAGTTCCGGTGGCCCATCACCCCCTCCCCCTCCTTTCCCTTCTTTCCCTATTTCCCTAAAGGTAGGCAACGCACCCGTGATTCCCCGGATGTTGCGGGTGTCTATGGGCGGCGGTCGTCACTCACCATCAGGTGATCCGCTTGCTCGTTTGCCCCCTTATTAATAAAAATATAATGAAAATAAATGTATACGTGCGTACGGCCACCTTTAACTTATAACTGACTAAAAAATGCACGGGCGCCGCCGACGACCTCATTCGGATGTCACTCGATCCAAAAATATAAACAAAATTGTAAGAGACATCCGTTTCCGGGTAGTTACTAGATGTCAATTGAAGTTATTATCTGTGTTATTAACTCATCGCCAAATTTAAAAAAAAAAAACCATGATAACACGAAGCGCTGTTATATATATAATTAGCGACCCGCTCTCGTTTTGCTTTGGTCTATTTTTTATCAAATTAAAATATAGCCTATATACGGATAATGTAGCTTCTTACATGTGAAAGAATTTTTGAAATCGGCCCAGTAGTTCCAGAGATTAACTCCAACGAACGTTTTTGTAATATAATAATAGTATAGATTATGAGTAGGCAGATATCTATCTAGATCCAGACAAATCCGTGTATTGAGATGGGTATGTCCGGATGGATACGTGTCCCCGGATCCGTTGCTTTACAGTTTTACAGTAAGGAAGAATTTACATACAAACTTAAATTGGATACGTATATTTTGTTACGAGATATTAGCGGATTGGATTGGAGCATGTGCTTTTAGTTGTACGTATAGAAAAAAAGTGCCTGTCAGTGGTTTCGAAATAAAGGCTTTTTCTTATGCATATTATCTTATTTGCACGTAACCGAAATTTGAGCACACTTTTTTAAATTTTTCGTCTGCCTGTTTGTACGTTTGTCCAGGCTAATTTCCAAATTGAACCGATTTTGACGGGAGTTTCATTGACCAGGTAAAAGATTTTTCGATGAGTATTCTAGGCTTCTTTTTATACCGGAAAAATAACAAATTTAACGCGGGCGAAACCGCGATTCATAGCTATTTAGCTAGCACTCAACGAGGTAGACGCAGGACCTAAATCTTCCGCAAAGCTGGAAATATATCGGGACTCACATCTTTTAAAATGTTGGATCAATCAATAATACATTCACTGAGGTTGAGCAACATTGTACCTATTGGGTGGGTAATCCATACGATGTTATCAAAAGTTTCCATACTTCTAAAGTTCAAAAAACCATTGGTCCCAGCTATTGGCGGTAGTTATTAAATAATGGCAGGCCAACTGACCGTTGAGGATCTAATTTTCAATGAATATATTAATCTTCACAAATCCTCACTGGGTCCAAAGGAAGCCCATTCATATGCATATAGGTGCGGAATCTTCCCTGGCGACGCCTTGAGCCCGAGATCGGCAATCCATACGCGAGCTATCCCTCGGCTAGAGGAACCCTGGGACAGTCACCATCTGGCAGGGGACCATCTGCGTTCGCCCCAACGCGTCCGGTGACGCTGTACCATGAAAGCCACTCGGGCTGCAACACAGGAGGGTTTTTTTAGTCGGTTCGAGTCCGATGCTACTCTGTCGACTTAGAGTCCGACTAAGTGTCTGCGGAGATTTTCCCAAAAACAAAAAAAAAGAAACGGGTCCACGTGGTTAAGCACGGCGTTATATCTTATTATTATTTATAAACAGGGCCCTGTGCGTAGCAGTGGACTGTATAACATGCTGCTTAAAATATGGCTATAGAACGAAAAAGTTTTTTAACTATGAATAAAACTAACAATTGAATATTATTTATGATTATTTACTTAATAATTCACCATTCGAAATAATCAATATGAATACAGGAGTTGACGTTCCCACAGTGTGCCCTATCAGTCAAACGGGGACAGTCTCGGCCATCATCTATCTTCTCTCTGATGACTTTTCTGTAGCGGAATTTCTCACCGAAGCCACAGGTGACGGAGCAAGGTGTCCAGCTACCCCATTCAGATGCTAAGCAATCGTTGGCTGTGGATATTGAGAACATTAGATTAGATATAAATAATTTATTTGTTAATTGGTATTGATCGATTGCAAGAGGCATCGTATTATATATGTATGTTTGCAGGTAATTACTTTCTCGTTGCAGATAATACCTAAAGATCATTTGGAACATCTTTTGTTTATGCTTTCAACGTCTCCTGTTAGAGAAAATATAAACATTTAAAAATGTAGATCATGAATAATTAAAAAGAAATCTGTAATTTTCAAAGTTGAAGTTTACGTTAGACTAATTCACCATTAAGTATGTTTTCTGGCGACATTTACACTTTACAGTCCTCCATATGAATGTCATTCTTATGAGAAATGAATGAAATTTAATATTATTTCTTTATCAACGAGATTCAGATAAGCACAAATTACGTACGTTGTATTTTATTAACGGCATGATGTAGTCTCGATCTGAAATGCCTCGGTAGATGCTTTCCAAGTCCCAGTTTTCTACCTTGAGCAACCGCCAAGACCACCTCATCCATGTTCTTTAACCCACTGCCGAATTCTGCTTCTGTTGTACTAAAAATGTAATACAAATCGTAAACAAATGACGTTTTACTAACTCATAATGAATTGATAATTACCAATAATTACCAATACATTATATTATTTTGTATGCAAGTATATTTCGCACTAGAACTTCGCACTTAAACGGGTAGAAATTTTTTCAAAATAAAATACAACCCATGTTACTTGTTCTACAGGTGAAACAATTTTTGAAATCGGTTAAGTAGTTTTGGAATTTATCCGTTACATACAAACAAACAAAGTTATTTACCTCTTTATAATATTAGTATAGATAATCTTATCAGAAGCTTACGTGGTTGTGGTTGGTGGTTTTGTGACCACTATAACATTGTTTTCTGGTATATTTGGTCTAGGCGTTCCTACAGGTTCTTCTTCCAAGTCTTTCAACTGTTCGATGTAGTTTTTTGTAGTTATCTCTTGTTTATAATATTCTTCTAAAGATTTGTTGTTAATTTTTCGCTTTCGCTCGTCCTTTTGTCTCATTTTCGAAATGATTTCTTTTCTGGCTAAATCGTTTAGTTCTTTTGTTGAATACTGTTTAATCTGTAAATAGAATAATATATTTAATATTTATGTTGATAATGTTTATCGAACTATAACAAAAATAAAATATATTTTACAAAAAATGCGTTTAATATGATTACTAGTATTGTTGTTATTATTACGATTGCGAAATTTATTGTGTAAATTAATTACATAATCAAGCTGACAATTTAATTGCGAAATGTGTAAATTATTGCTTTTATTTCGAGGGAATATTTGTTATTGTTAATATTGAATTATTAAATGAATGTAATATATTTTATTGGTTTAAAGTAACAAATATCTAATAATTACAAACATGTACACTGCTAAATGTAAATATTTATTAACTTTAAACTAAATCATATTTTAAATAATAAATTTCCTCGAAATTGTATGAATAAACGAATTGTAATTTTTATTAAGTAAATAAAAAGGCGTTATTATTATTATAATATTTAAGGTACTTGAGGAATTATTGTAAGGTTGTACCCTAGTGAATTCCACTTTAGCGATGGCTGGCAGATCCTTCAACATTGGATAGTAGAAACCAGCGGCAGGGTGGTTCGGATGGCGAGGCCCGTGGCGAGAAACGGGGTCAGGCGGCGAGGTCTCCCATCGCGGCGCTGTGAATGTCAAACCGCTTGCTGCTCCAGCATCTAATGGTTCCAGCTGTTGGATAATTATTATGTATAATATCAAATTGTATAAGCTAATTGCGTAATATCCTATATTACTGTATTATACAAATATTGTTATTATAATATATCGATACCAAATCAATGTGCAGCAACAAAAAGTCTAGTACGATAGTTTTGTAGGCTTGGAACCGACTTCAGTAACTCTCAAAAATTATATAGGTATTTGTATCGAATTTATAAAGTTATTTTTTGTACTTGAATTCTTGATTAGCAAAGGATAGTTATTTTTCAGTGTTTCTTTTTTGAAGGCGGTATGATTTTACAAAATAAATTAAATTAAGATTCCATCAAACACAGAGTAGCCTTCATTGTCATCACTCATCACATCTCAGCTTGAAAGCAGTCACTATTAAACATGGGCCTCTCCCATAATAGATTTATACAATTAAAATAAAATAAAACCACCATTAATATCGAAACTGAATACAATTTTATTAGTTATTTGTTAGTTAGTATTTATTTTACATCTTTAAGCCTTACTGACATTATTTTATTTAATTTTTCTGTGATATTGTTGTCCATTTTGACCAAAATGCGGATGATGTAACAATAAGTATTTAAGTTTTCTGTACACTTACATCCAGTGTGATTTGATCCACCCAAGAAGAATCAATACACAGATCTAGGCTGTCGACTCCTATGAACCAATCTGGCGATGGTATCATACGGCATATTAATGAAATCTGTAATTTAAAATACATAAAACAATAGACAATCAATTTGACACTTTAGAGTTAGAAGTTACCTTAGACCTTACCTAAGACCCTTCGTTCTCTACACATAGCGGGAGAGAATTCCAGAACAATGGCAATTAAAATATATACATACATACATACATATCTTAACGCTGTATCCCTAACGGGGTAGTCAGAGAGGACGGACTCTTTCTTTCTTTCGCTTCCTCAAATTTCATTACACTCCTCAAACTTTTTCGCCTAGATATGCGAGTGCTTTTCACATTTCCGTCAACTAACATTCAGCTAACATTCACATTTATCGCGTCATTATAATGATGTTTTGCTTTTATTTTTACTTATTTAATGATTGTTTACTTACTTATATAAAATATTGTCTTACAAAGTTCAAATAGCCAGAGTGTTAGAACGAACGTCAAAAGTACCAACATGCTTAGGTGAAATTGCGTGAGGAAACTGATGAGATTGGAGAAAGCGAAAGAAATGTGTAAGGACGGCGACTCTTGGCGCTCCGTTCTCTCTGACTATTACCCCGTTAGGGATACAACGTGAAGATATTTATGCATGTGTGTAAAGAACAAGAAGTATTAAAAATATTTAGAAATTTGGAAGTATTCAAAGAAATTAAAAAGCTTAAAAAGAAATAGGAATTAAGTATAAATTACCTATCATAACAAAATAGCAACATTGATTGATTGATGGCTTACCAAGCTATGTCCTCCCTTAACGAAAACCATATTTTCGGTCTCACCACTCCCAAGACCGATAGCAGCGGATGAAAACTGATCGTAGACCTTTGGCTCATCATCGCCTTCTTCTACTAACGTGTCTAATTTGCCGAACTGAGCGAAATTTCTCACCGAAGGACGGGCGACTTCTCCTATATGGTACAGCGCGTAGGAGTTGTTGTGGGATTGACCTTTAAATGGAGTAAATTGGGTTAATGACTTGGCGCTTCCACGAAATCGACATTGTATTTTTATTAGCAGACTAAGTAGGTACTGTTTTAAACATGCACAGGGTATTGAAATCGGCTAAGGTGTAGATCAGCTAAGTTTTTCGTATTGACATTCGATCATCAATATTTTTCAACTGATTAATGGGAGGTAAAACTATGCTCTTATAGCCGCCATTTTCGGTATAATTACAATTCGAAAAGCAAAATACGCTTTGCATAATCCTTTCTAGTTGATAAAGACTTCTATGTTAGGTTTTTTTTAATTATTCGAAAGTTCTATTGAAGAACATTGATAATATACGTAAATCGCAGCTAGCAAAATTACTTATTTAAAATATAATAACTGACATTTGTAAAAGAATTTTAATTAAGGAATGTTGTTGTTCATCAAATAATTAATTATTAATTAACTTTATAACAATCCATCAAGGGAGTAGATACATATCTTAACGTTAATATTTACAAACTTAAAACTAAACATTATCTTAAATAATAGACTTCCTTAAAGTAGCCTCTTAGAAAGCTGTCATTGCTTAGGGTGCCCAGCAGACTGACAGCGTTACCTCTTTGAATAGCCAATATAAATTACCTAAATAAAAATAAATAAATAATATATACTTCGGTATATTTCTCACCAATACCTAACCTAACCCTAATGATATTTTTTGTTGCGTTTTTACTATGTCATTTATTTAATGATTACTTATTTACTTAATTTATATTGCATATCCTTAATATAGCTTTATCGCGTTAAATCCAGCATTAAAAGCTTAAAGGAAAGAGACCATCCAAGCGTCGCACTTGTAGGTTAATTCTCCACATTTTAAAGAAGTTGAGAAACTGAAGAGAGATATTAAATGCGTTTTATACATTACGCAGCTTGTGTAAAAAACTTATCATAACATTATTTGTTCGGCTGCAGATTAAGCGTTAAAATAGTAGATACATAACTAATTCTGGGAGTAGGTACTCAGTAGCACCCAGACTATAACCACCTTAGCGAAACAATGCCGAATGGCGGTCCCGCTACAGTTGGGGAGAAGGGAGGGGGGTTTTTAGTCGGTAGGTCTGTAATCGACAGGAGTCCGACACTACTTGGTTAATGAGGTTAACCAAGTGTCCATGAGGATTTTCCCCATCTCCACTAAGAAAAAAAAAAGACTATAACTACCTATTTAGATTCTAAAAGTTTAATTGTTAAACTGACAGGCCAAGAATTGAACCCAAGCTTTATATTTAGAACGAAAATCAGTTTGATCTGCAAGAGATCAGTTAAACAAGTTAATAATAAAAGATGATAGAACAAAAATGTTCCTTAGAATTGTTTTTTATCGCGAGCAAAAATCAAAGTATTAATAATTTAATTTGGGACATTTGGAACACAGGCGAAAGTAGTGTTATTGGGAATAACAGAATAATTTATGTTATTGACTAGCTCTGCGACTTTTGGTCTCATTCACTTTACTGGTCCAAACAAACAATAGTGGCTGAATGATTAATGGTTAGAAATGTTTGCCACTCAATTATTTGAGGTGGGAATTAAACAAAACAAACTCTAAGTTCCATTTCTGACGTATACAAAAGTATCCGAAATATAGGTATCTGTAATATTTTATTGACACAGGTGTTACTTTGAGGAAATCCGGAAATCCGAAAATCTACCACAGAATCGGATTCGGTGCTGGTTAGCTGACCGAGTCCGATCTCTGGTATATCCTGCGGATGCTTCGTTGAGTGGCGAAACACGTGTCGATTGGTGCTTTTTGGAGTTTGAGCGGAAAATAGCTAAAGATTTTAGGAATTCATCACATAGGTATCTATATTTTTTCTGTAAGTACATAAAAACATAAAAGAAAAAAACTGATCGATCGACATATCAACGTAGTCTAAGCTACTTGGTTCAGAAACTTGAAATGCACTGAATTTCCTTATTATAATGCAGGCAAGCACTACAAAGTATTTTGTTTTTAATTCAACCCGTTAGGGGATTGGAATGGGGCGTCAAAGTTAACATAGAAAAAATTTAAAATGCGTTTAATAATTCAATATTTTTGTAAAGATAGTTGAATAATGAAAGTCGTATTTCGCCAATTTAAAAAAATTGAGTTTTATGGAGTAAAAGCGGTGAAAAACAGTGTAAATTGTGTGTATGGAAATAAATATTGTAATGCATGTAATAATAGTTTTATGTTTTTTTTAAAGATTCTCCAATATTGTGGAATATACCTACAAGTTTCCACCTTAGCATTTATCGAAGCGTTTTATAGACCATTTGCTTCAGAATAACCGGAGCGAGATATGCAAATAAAGCAGTTTTCTAAGCAGCTTTTACGTCAGTTTTATTTTAATTATTAGGGGTATCGTCGAACTGAAACGACTTCAAACACAATCCGAGCATAATATCTTAGTGAATTTGTTTTATCTATGTGAAACAGATACCTACCGTTGATGCATAGTTAATAATTAGTAAATACAGAACTGTAAAAAATATTTTTATGTTGAATTGTTCATTAATATGTTGAAACCAACATCGCATCTATGAAATATTTCATGAACTAAACAAAACACTACGCGAACGAAGTCCCGATAACAGCTAGTGTTATAAATATACAAAACTTATGCCTTAAGTAAAGAAATTCCATAAGGTAGAGGACAAAGGCATTCCGAAGTACTCTTATGTTGGTAGGATCATCCACTCGTGACCGACGTACTCGAATTTCAATCCTTCAAGGATAAGTATTCAGCTCGTTAAGTATAGTACACGTTGAAGTATTAGGTAGTAATTTTACAGTCACTATCTCTATCTACACATACTTTACACAAAGGGTAAAAATATATTATGAAGATTTATAAACATTGATAAAGAGATAAAATTCATGGAGATAACCCTAGCATTACTGTTTTACGTCAATTACCTTAATATACAAGGTTATTGTGAAAGGGGGTATAAATCTTCCAGGGTTTCAATGTGTCAATGTTGGCTGCTATATTGCAAATATAATAATTACGGGATACGCTTATTTTGTTCTCCATACAAAAAAATATAATAGAAAAAATGTTCAACCCTATCGTTATGCCCTATATTCCAAATGTTTGCTAGCGTCGTAAAAACGCTGAAATTAGGGTTGCCTCACCTTTATTTTTTTTTTAAACTTCGTTGTGTTACACTAGAACAATTGACTTTTGGCGAAGTTGTAGAATGCAAATTTTCCGTTGTCATGGGTATGTTAATACCCCTTCGTATTTACACATTCTTTCGAAATAACCTTGTATATAATTCTTCGGTACGTGTATATGTCCACTGAACTCCTCCTAAGATTTTGATGAAATTTTTTGTGCGTGTTTGAGTGGGTTCCGGAATGGTTTAGATTCACTATTGGACCCGGTAGGTGGTGCTACAACCGGCTTCTAGAATTTTTTAAAATTTTTAACCCGCTAATAACGTCTACCGTGCCGCTCGTTTAAAATATAATGTAATGATTATTCATTACTCAGGTTAAAATAACGATGAAAAAGTTTCCACTTCAGAAAATATGACAAAATCTTGTACAAAAATAACTTCATAAATACAATACAAATACAAATTTAAATTTGACAGTTACTGAAGTCGGTGCCAAATCTCCAAATTAGTATACTTTTTGTTGCCGCTTAACATTACTGGTTTAGCACTGACTTTAATAGCTGTCAAATTTTAATTCAATTTCAACTTAAATGTTCAATGATAATTAATTTTTCAGATTTTTATGAAAAATACTTTTGATATTAATGTGGCGAGACCGCAATTTTCAAGGGCTTACTCGAAATTTTTTTAATAAAAACGTAACTCAATGAAACACGTTATAATTATATTAATTAATGCATGATTTAAAGAGCTTTCGTTCGATTACCCATAACCCATAAGATGACTTTAAAAAATTCAGGCTACTATTAAAGTTTCTATTAAAATAATGTTATTGTTTTAGGGGTCTGAAGCAAAAACTCTACTTTTAAATTTTACATCTATGATGGTGCCGTTCATCTATGGTAACCGTTCCAAAAAGCTAATTATCTTAAATAGCCTAAATAAACCCTACCGTGTTAAATAAATGGAAGATAGTCATAGAAATTTTTTTTCTCTTTTTTTATGTTCCTGATACACGTTTAAAGCTAAAGGCTAAAGCAAAGCTCGCTCGCCCAGTTATTTATTATTTATAGTGGATACTATTTATATTATTTATTTTTATTATCTTATATATATTAGCGAAAGTGAGTGGTAAAAGAAGCCAAGGAAGATCAAGGCTGACTAATGAAGATCAAATAGCCAGAGTGTTAGCAGACGGAAATGTCAAAAGCACTCGCATACCTAGGCAAAAATATGTGAAGAGAATTATGAGTTTTGAGGGAGCGAAAGAGGTGTGTAAGGACCGCGACTCCTGGCGCTCCGTCCTCTCTGACTACCCCGTTGGGGATACAGCGTGAAGATATGATATGATGATATTTATGATATATATTTCATAATAAATATGATATATATTTCATAATAAACATGTTCGACATTTATTCACTCAACATCATGAAAAAACATGTGAAAAGATGATATTTCTATTGTAATTGTACATAAAATATTTTTACAATTACTTTCCTCTTCATATAACATCAAAGAATAAAAGCGAAGCCAATGACAATAGGTAAACATTTTGGTATCTATATTCCGAATATCAAATTTATATAAATACTAATACAATTTACGAAAAATATTAGGTAGCTATGGGTTTCTTTAACTCAATTGGTATCAAGTTTCCCAACAAAAGACCCTTCCATCTGTCAATATGTAACGTGTTTATAAAAAAAATATGTCGACGTGAAAACTTATCGCGTAATACAAATTTTATTTGTGTGCAACACAACATACTTCCTGAGACGAATCCATTTGATCTTGAACGACTGTCTGTAATACCATCACGTGGTAGGGTTGCCACAAGCCTAATAAATAATTGAAAGAGGCAAGAAAGTACGTAATACTATCGTTACAATTCTTTTTTTAGAGAATATTAATTATTTCCATGCCGGTCCAGGCGGAGAAACAAAATATGATATGGCATATGGCAGCTGCTTACCTGCCCGCCTAGATCGTAGAAGTAAGCCAAGTGACAGGGCTTATTATAAGGATTTTACAGACGATAGGCTACTATAATGGATAATGATTCTGTTAAACTGTGAGTCTATATTGCAAATAAATGTGTAAAGATTTTGATGTGTCCTGGTGCTCTGTGAATGCGGAATGGGGAATAACATGAAGTTATGTATGTATTTACTTGGAATGTTCCTGTCCTCGTTCTTCTTGAATCCCGTAAGAGAAATATCCTTACTAAGATACGGTTTCTATAACTCTGAAGCCATAAAACACAAACCTCGGCGAGGACACAGCCCTGATTTTGCTCGCCCTCTTTTTGATTGAAAACAGACAAAAGATTTTTTGCGTCGAAAAAAGGACAAATGCCTTTCAAATACCGGCGTACCCGAAGATTTATATCCTAGCTGAGATAATTCAATATCGGCCTCTCTCATAATATAATGGAGACAACTTCGTTTTCTGGTCACAGTCGGGCCGAGAAAATACACCTTTTCAAAAATCGCGAATCGCGAAATTGGCGTGTCTTAATAACTTTTCTGATGCTGAAAATAGCTAGCCACGTGTAACGTAGTGCATTGCATTCTGTGATTATTTTAGAATTAGGTCTCATTGGCTAATATTCAACGCTCCGTTCCTGTTTTACTTTCCATTACATTTTTTTAAATTATTCGTGAATGTAAAACGAAAAAAATATTAAAGTTTTTATCACACAGTCACACACACATAATAATTTATTTATACATAAATGAAATAGAGTATACTCTTACAATAATAATAATAATGCGCTAGACAATACACATCAATCATCTGATCTCAAACTAAGGTTATTCCCTGTGCTATGAGAACCAGACGACGACTACTGGCGTCTCCCAGTACACCCAGACCCGAGACAATCTAGAAAAGTTTATTTTCTAATTTGATCCGACCGGGAATCGATCCCGGAACCTTCCGCGCTTGGGTTAACGACCGGGTTAATGAAAGCGCTTGGTTATTAATTTATCTCCTATAGAAGAGTACATTTTATTGGTTAATTTGTGGCATAATATTTAGAAGAGAATGTACGAACTATGTGTCATTGCAATGATTTAAAAAGAGCATATGTTCTTCTCCAGGGTTTAAGTTTATCAAACATTTGAATCGGTTCATTGGTTTAGCCGTACAAAAGACAGACTCACTCACACACACACTCACACACAAAACACACTCGCATTTATTTGTAATATCTGTACAGTAGGTATAGATGACTTACGAAGAACGAAATACTTCTGTAAATTCCTGAAGCATTAGTGTTGAAAAGACAACAAAACTTTGAGAAATCGTGGTCAAACAGATGATAATATTCTCGTTCTCCTCACAAAGGAGAGCGGGGAGAAACAAATAAATTCCACCTTATCTCAAATGAGCGAACCCGCGAAATGTCACTTAACTGTGAGAGATAAGGGGAAAGTCCTTATTTTTAGTTTTCTCTGTTTTCCGAGTTTTTCCATTGTTTCTCTTAAACATACCAATAAAACTTAATAGCGGAGATAAGTGTTAAGTGTTATAAATAAGTGTACAAATAAATTTAACTAACTTTCGTCCGCAGTTTTGTCCACGTGATTTACAGCAAAACAATTAATAAGTCTTATACTTTCAGAGTTCAATGGCATTACACACCTTCATATATAACGTAATTATATACACATCACATATTCGTTTGATTACTGGGAGTTCCAGTTCCCGCAGTTATTTGTGTGGTATTAGTACAAGTCTAATACTCAGTTCGAAATCACACAATTTGTGTGATTATCTGAACTCCAGACATGAGTAAATTACACGAATATCCAGACTTTAGAGTATTAATATTAGGTATAGAATCACTGAGACATCAGAGCGGCTAGACAAGTTGCAAATGCTTCCTACAATCGACGACTTGCCGACGTTAATGTTCTTCAAAAGTGCCACTTGGCTGCGTTTTATGCGGCGGTTTGCACACGACCTTATGTTTCGTTTAAAAGAATAGAAAGTGAATAACGTTTGACTAACAATTTAAAATTCGTTACGATAGATCACGTGGTATTTGTCATTCTATTCTACTAGCGTTTACGACAATTGAGCCACTTGTCTAGGCCTTCTGTATTGCAAACAGCACAATCCACGTTGAAAATGTATTTAGTAGTTTTTAAGTGAAGCTTAGAGATATGGACAAAAACTAAATATATTACTTATGTAATCAGAGAAGTTAGAAAGCCTATTCGTTTTCTTATAAATATCTTTTACTATTGTCAACTCTTTATACGTTTACTGTATTTTATGTTAATAGTATACAACCAAAGTGTATGAGTAAATACCGGGATTGATGTTACTAACTGTGGATATTTGTGACGAATTCCTACAATCTTTTCATATTTTCCGATCAAACTCCAAAAACCAATCGACACGTGTTTCGCCTCTCAACAAAGCATCGTCAGGATATACCAGAGATCAGACTCGATCAGCAAACCAGCACTGAATCCTTATATCCTGAGGTGCTTCGTTGAGAGGCGAAACACGTGTCCATTGGTTTTTGGAGTTTGAGCGGAAAATAATTAAAGATTGTAGTAGGCATTCATCACATGAAATGGATTTCCGCAAAGTAACACCTGAGCCTGTACACTATCTGTGGCTGGATTTAGACGTATAAAAAATGTTTGAGTAATTTGAACATGAACATTTTTAACAAACAATTCATCAGCGACCTAATTATGTAACTTCAATTGACTGAACATGAATATCACACTACACTACTAGCTATATATCAGCAACCACCTTGTGATTTGTTTCAAAATGAGCTGTAAGAATTGACGACGATCCCAAGTTTGCAAACATCTTGAACATTCTAAGTTCAAAAAAGACTTCGTTTTCCTGTATGTGTTCTGTTCTGTGAATTGTCGGACATGGTGCTTACGGCTGCCTGCTACCCTGTCGCCGTCGACAGGGAATTCCGCCTCACGCTATGGAACAAAATAGTTGCGCACTGTATAGTTTCAACAGCGCTTTATTCCTAGAACACCGAAGCTTATAAATGAGCACCCTGTCGACGTTTTGCAGAGCCTGAGAAATTTTTTTCAGGGTCGGCAACGCGCAAGTTATATCCCTGGTGTTGGAGTCTATAGGCTATGGCAACCCTGGTTTGGGTTTTAGCTATTTCAGCGGAATAAAAAACATTTGATTTTCGAATTTTTAACGAACGGCAATCAAATATGTTTTTACAATGGGTAAGGCAGAATAAATGAAGTATTATGTCCATTTCCAATTAATGAAAGTTGTGTGATTGTGTAAATTTTGTATTACTAATAAAACCAGATATCTCAAAAAATCTTAATGTCTAATAAAAACTTAAAAAGGAAGTTAATTAAAATAGTATAAAATAAAGCTGCAATCCATGTTTTTACTTAAGTATTCGCTTGTACCATATCTCATAAGCTTCTAAGTACATTACGAAGCGATTTTTACCATCACTTAGAACATTTAATAAGGAAAGCTTCAATGTATAAAACATTTACATTAAGCCGATACAAGTAGAGAAATATTAATGGAAATGTGGTCGTTAGTAGATGTATAAAATAAAACAACAATACTAACCAAAAACTGGAGACCATTGCGCCTTCGGACGGTTCGACGGATAATCTTTTGGGAACGTCTTCTCACTCCACAATGTGTGCAGTGTCACTTTATACACAGCCACATCACTTTCGTCACATCCATATACACCTATTAGCCACATGACTGATAAAAACAAAATGGCTGCCATTCGATATACAACTTCCATTATGAACGGACGTGTACGTGAATCGTAAATGTTTTCTAGTTCTAATTTCAAAATTTAAAATGTTATAATTACATTTGCAGGTACATATTTTAGTTCACGCCTTCGTAAGCAGGTGTTTATTCGGATTTTTTAATTTTGTCAGTACGAATTCCGCGTGCGTGCAACGATTCCGACGAGATACTGTAGACTTTTCTATTTTGGATTCCCGTTGGTTCGTGTACAGAAATAAACACTTTGTGACGACCAACACTTGCCGTGCCGATGACTTCTGTGTTACATTCGTTTTATAATGTATCTGCATGTTTTTAAACTTTTTATTAAGTTTTTATGAAACCAAATACTTGATAGCAATGATGCCAAGGTGTGACTTTGTTTCACCTTGAACGGAACCCACGTAGTTAATAATGTCTATCTGTCCATTTAATACGTCATGTTACATCCATCGAGCTGTAATTTGGCAAGGCGACGTAACCTAATAATCCAGAATATGTTGTGAAAAAATTTTTAAATGCTCAGATATCTTGAGCTTAATTTTTAGGATTCTGTATCTCAATAAGTAAATACGAAACTCTTATAGCATCTGTTGCTTGTACGTCTGACTGTTCGACTGTAAAATCCCATTTTCTTAGAACGGGTACAGATATCAAGAACTACGGTCCCTTGGCGGTATAAAAAATTTAAGCTTTTAAGTTAATGAGATCAAAAGATAAGGCTATTTGTGTCATATGTTCTATATTTATTTAAGCGAAATACCACTCACTGACTGATTCATGACAAGATCTCCGACACTATAGGTCCGATTGACTTGAAATTTAGCATAGTTACTCTTTTCGCGGTGTAGACGCTCGCTAAGAACGGAATTTACGAAAGTTCCGTCCAAAATGGCTCTGCTACCCGTGCGAAGCCGGGGCAAGTCGCTAGTTTGATATATTTTGCAAATCCACACATTAAAACTAGGCTATTTTCCGTTGACCTAGAATTATGATATTTAGCAAGAAGCAGAATCTCATGGTACAAGTATAGGAAACAATCCGAAAATTGCTACTTTGTACCTAATTATATAACTACAGTGATATCACCTTATTTTCGTATTTTTACGTTATTCATACTTTAATGTATTTTTTAACTTATATATTATATAAAATAAAAAATAGGTATGGCTCCTTCAGATTATTTCGGCTTCAGTTTCATGTTGTTAAGTATTCTAAGATTAGATTTAACCGTGTAAGTAGTTACGTAAAGTAGGTAATATAAAGTAGGTAGTAAATGGTAACGTATTAATATTGCTTATTTCGGGAATTGAAATCGACTTATTTATGGTGAATGGATATTTATGTAAGTAATGTATTTAAATAGAATGAATAATTGTATATTTTATCTACAACCTCCTTGGAAAATATGTAAATATGCATAAAAATTAGTAATTCGAACTAGTACTTATTATATTTAAAATTATTAGTTTTCAAGACAAATTTACTATTTCTGACATTAAAAATCTGCCTATGCAGCCCAGCGCAAATGAATTCGTTCATTACCTTTGTGCCCTATGACGATAAGAATAAAGTTGATTTTGGCACTTGCAGTTTGATCATATTTAAGCGTGGAGAAATCTCAACATTTGTTTTTCACATAACCGTAATTTGTAAGAAAACTACACTACCAATTAAAAAATTGGTTTTAGAGACTTGAGATATTATAATTACCTATCCGTTTTAGTAAAAATAATTTTAAAATTCGGAGAAGCAACTGAATCTTTGTACAAAATAAGGTTTTTTCTGGAATTTTTTTTTCAGACTTTTTCCACACACCAAAGTCTGCATAAGTGGACTCTTAATCATATGCAATTTAAAGTTAATAGTTTATCCTTTAACCTAGATGTAACCAATTATCTATTGTAATCATTAAAATTTAGTTTCTTGGAATATTATTTTTCAATTATATGCATACATACATATCTACACGCTATATACCTAAACAGGCAGTCAGAGAGGACGGGGCGCCAAGCTTCGCGGTCCTTTTCTTTAGGTTCCTCAAATCTCATCAGAGGAGAATGATGAGATCATTCTCCTCACATATTTTCACCTAGGTATGCGAGTGCTTTTGATATTTCCGTTGGCTAACACTCTGGCTGAACTGAATAGCCAGAGTGTTAGCCGACGGAAGATCAAATGATCTTCATAAGTCAGCCTTGGCCTTCCCTGGCCTCTTTTACCACTCACTTTCATTCTGTAGATTTTTTTCGTCAGTCTTTCATCATCATTCTTTCTATGTGCCGGAACCATCTAAGCATTACTTTATTCGTTTTTACAATAACACTTTCATGCAACCCTGTCATACTGCGTATCTCTTCATTGCTTATTTTGTCCGCAAGAGTGAGACCGCACATATTTCTAAGAGATCGCATTTCTACTGCATTTATCTTACTTTCACTTGATTTCAGGCATATCCAAGCCTCACTACCGTACTATAAAGTTGGAATAAACACCGCATTGTGTATGGCCATTTTGGCTGAGTCAGTAGGCAGTGTGAATATATTCACAGTAGGCAGTGTGAATATATTCACAGTAGGCAGTGTGAATATATTCACAGTAGCCAGTGTGAATATATTCACAGTAGGCAGTGTGAATATATTCACAGTAGCCAGTGTGAATATATTCACAGTAGGCAGTGTGAATATAATCACAGTAGGCAGTGTAAATATATTCACAGTAGGCAGTGTGAATATATTCACACTGCCTACTAATGCGGACAGAAGTGGAAGTAGAAGTAAGTTATTTCCAAACACAACACTGTTCACTTTATTGCCGGCTGTTACTCGTCTCTAAAAAAAAAATAAAAAAAAAAACACATTTTCCATCCCTCGAAAACGCACTCCCCAGATTTACAATTTCGTTCACTTGTTGTAGATATTTTCCATTTACCCATATTTCACACTTTGTCCGTACATCTTCCTTTTCAAACACCAGAGCCTTAGTTTTTTTAAATTAAACCATATAAATTACGAGTAAAATTCAGTGTTAGTACACATTATAATGGTAACATTATAATGGTACAAAAAATTATTGTTTTGTATTGTTTAAATTTATTTTTATTGCTCATAACTATTTCATAGCGTCGCTATATTTTTCCAAGTTAATAAATTTTCAATGAACTGGTAGCATTTTTTGTAGTGTTTTGTATTTTATTAATAGCGATAAATAGGGAAAGCCTCCCATCAGTTATTGCTTTTTATCAAGTATAAATCAATAAATTAGTTTCAAAAACTACTTAACCGCTAAAATTTATGAACACAAAAAATGTTTAAATAACCAACATTGGTCGCAGGTGGAACAGAGCTTTCCTAGTTTTTACCTACAAATAACTTTTTAATACGGAACCCTCAACCCGCTTCGAGTGTCCGACGAGCCTGATTGATCGATAGTGAGCTGTTATTATTGGAAATAGTACCTCTACTACACGAGCTTTTTATTATAACTTTTAGATTTTTGGTCTGGCGTTCAGCTCAGGCGATGATTTATTGTGTGGAAGGAAATGGTTGTGCCACCACGAACGAGCTAGAATGCCAAACAGGCATTATAAGAGAGACATTACATATATTGCAACTACAATATTGTCTATATCTATACTAATATTATATAAAGAGGTAAACATTGTTTGTTTGTATGTAATGGATAAATTCAAAAACTGCTCAACCGATTTCAAAAATTCTTTCACCTATAGAACAACATGGGCTGTGGATGAGCCATGAGTGGGGAATGGATTCCCCACCGTTTTAAACAAACTACTTGTACTATCTACCTGATTTACACGCTAACGTCTCCCCTGCAACCCGCGGAGCTATTACTTAAAAATTTGCAGACAGCGACAGCCACGCGATCACTGCGAGACCGGTGCGTAATTGTAATAAAAAATTAGTATCGTGTATGACGTTTGCGTATCTATTATTCTATGACCGTAAAATGCACATTTCGAGGTAGATTTAGCGCCATTATACAAATTATATTACAGAAATTTTCAATTTGACAGCAGATATCGCGCGATATTGGCTGTCGCATGGTGACTGCAAGTTACGTAATAAGCGTGCCGCTTAGTTGTCCAGCAAAGTGTTGTGGCGGAGTGATCGCTCTGCGTTGTTTAAAGGCAAAAAAAGAGAATCGGTGTGTTCGATCTAAGGTAAGCTAAAAATCAATGTTGCTACCACTTTATTGCTTTTTTGGTGAACGACTATTTTAGTGCTGTTTTCTATTAATATTCACATTTCAAGCACTTTTTGATAATCATTAAGATAATATTTGAAGTTATTTGTAACAAACGTTATATGTATATAAATTTTAGCTTTCTGCACTTCTCCCTGTAAACTATGACTATGCCAAATTTCACACTCTCGCGTGTGCACAATACGTATAAATAGTGGTACTAAGTTTTATTTTAACGTATTAATATTTTATAGATATAACAACAACACAAAAGGTGCCAGATGTTTATTTTCTAAGGGAAAGTCAGTCAAGAGATGAGATTTGGTGACCTGAATCTCGGTATCTCAGAAAATTGAGAGTTAGATATTTGGATACATACAACTTCAACTCTTTATCTTGAAATCCCTAACCGTGAAATTATTTGAAAAAAAAAGAGTAATTAAAAAAAATTCAGAAAAAGACCCTGTTTTGTACAAAGAATCAGTTGCATCTCCGAAATTCTACAGAACTTTTAAATTATTTTTAATAAAATAGATAGATAATTATAATATCTCAAGTACCTAAAACCAATTTATTAATTGTATTGCAGTTTTCTTGCAAATTACAATTATGTGAAAAACAAATGTTGAGATCTCTCCGCGCTAAAATATGATCAAACAGCAAATGCGAAAATGAACTTTATTGTTATCATCATAGGGCGCGGGAGTAATTAATGAATTCGGTTGCACTGGACTGTATAGGCGGACTTTTAAGGTATGTGTTGCATAAAATTATAACTTTCGCGTTGCATTATAAAATATCTAAAACGAGAAATTAACGCGATTAACTTTTATTTTGGCTTGACGGTCGACCGAGTTGTATCGATCGTGGTCTTAAACAAACAGTTCGCTTTACCAAAATATAAGGCAATGGCGTTAAATTCCTGTTTTAGATATTTTATAATGCAATGCGAAAGTTGATGCTAGCTGCTCTAGCTAGTTGATGCCGGCGACAGCGCCCGCGTTTTTTATTTTTAAAATAGCCTACGTCCTTCCTTAGGATTCAAGCTATCTCCATACAAAATTTCATCGCAATCAGTTGAACGGTATGTCAGCCCATAAAAAACGAACAAATAAACATTGATTTTTATATATTAGATGTGTTGGTTTTGATTACATAGATGTCAGATTATATATAATGATGAGATAACATGAGATTCAATATAAGTTTATTGTAAAAAATTCGTATAACCATTATTTTGAAGGAATAGTATCTTCGCTAGCAAGCGCTAATAGTGTGAGACGGTTCAAAATGAATGCGGTAATGGTCAAGTCATCAATCACAGGGTACTCGCACTCCGCTCGCACCCGCGTCCATATCGAATGACTAGCCTTTCCACGTTTTAAATACCTACATGCATTAGTCGGGCGTTATGCATTAAGTATAGGTCGGCGTAGGTTGTCGGTAAAAGCAAGTGAAGTGGGAAAATATGAGCGGTATTTGTCATAACTGCATGATCTATAACCTTAATGGGGAAGGGTTTTAGCGGAAGAGATATTTTTATATATCTATTTTATGTAGCTGGCAATAAAGCAAACGGTGTTTCAGTCGCAATTGTAGGCAGTGTGAACATATCAAATTTAGCCAAAATGGCAATCCACAATTGCGGTGTTGGTGTCAATTTTATTGTACAGTAGTGAGGCCTGGATATGCCCGAAATCAAATAAAAGTAAGATAAATGCACTAAATGCGATCTCTTAGAAATATGTGCGGTGTCACCCTTGTGGACAAGATAAGCAATGAAGAGATACGCAGTATGACAGGGTTGCACGACAGTGTTATTGTAAAAATAAAGAAAGGAATGCTTAGGTAGTTCGGGCACATGGAAAGAATAAGTGATGAAAGACTGACGAAGAAAATTTACAGAGCGAAAATGAGTGGTAGTAAGAGTCAAGGAAGACCAAGGCTAACTTACGAAGAGCAAATAGCCAGAGTGTTAGCTGACTAAAATGTCAAAAGCACCCGCATACCTAGGCGAAAATACATGAGGAGAATGATGAGACTGAAGGAGACGAAAGCAGTATGTAAGGACTGCGAAGCTTGACGTTCCGTACTTTCTGATTACCCCGTTAGATATACAGCGTTAGGATATGCGAGTATGTATGTATATATTTTTATATTACGGGGAAATCTAAACGAGCAGTTATCTAATGGTTAGTGGACTGAGGCCCAAGGACATTTTTAATATCAGGGCTAAGAAAGCACTCCAGATCTCAAAATATGTTTTACTTCTTGTGCTAATAATTTCACAGGGTGTGTTACCCTGGAATTATTGGAATATAACGGTGCAAGTAATGCTGTTTGGCGGCAGGATTAATGAGTAAGATTGCTAGCTATTGTTAATAATATTGATTAAATGTTACAATCGTAATTATTAATAGATGGCGACACTGTCGTTTGCGAGTGTTGCTACTGAACGGTAATTTATCCGTGTTTTGACAGTTTGTATATTTAAAACTATCATATGATTGTCATTCAAGAATACCAAATGTCAAATCACAAGTTTACTTGTTATTTGACATTTGGTATTCTTTGGTTTTAATATGGCCTTTCACATGTCACGGATTGCTAGATTGAAAGGAATATACGGCGTAAGCCTGTAATAAAAAGGGATGGGAATATACATATTTTGTTTCTATCGGTATACTCACTTGCATTTGACAGTCCTATGGCATAAAACATATATTTGTTTGTTAGTGATTTTAAGTTTTTTAATTATTTTTGAACTTTACAAGTGAAAAATTATTATAAAATTTTTTGGAAATATATGTGAGATAGAGACTCTTTCGGGCGTGTTGGTATAATGCAGTATTTTTGGTTGCAAAGGCTGGTTTGACAAATATAGGTCGTTAACACGAGAAAGACTATAATTTTCACATCAACCTAATATTTAAATTAGTATTAGATCTGTGTGTCAAATCAACCCGACAAATTAACGCCTTGGCACGACGTTATTTTGTCGGATCTTGATTTTCTGTCTACCCTCAACATGCGAAGATATTTATATGTTTAAATTTCTAAATACAGCGACATTTAAACGGTTAAAATTAGTACTAAAGTTATTAGACTATAGTTCGTTGGTGTTGTAGTAGCATATTTACCTACCTAGACGAAGCCCCGGATTCAATTCCCAGTCAAGTTAACATAACATATTGAACTTATTTGTCTTGGAGTCTGGATGTTACTGGAGCTTCCTCCATTCGTTGTGTATTACCTATCCATAGTTCAAGCCTAGTTTGGGTTAATAATAAATTGATGTTATTGTCTGCAGTATTCATTGTTAACACTGTTATTATTTATCAAAAATCTTCAGCTTTTTCATTATGAATACGTAATTAAAAGTATAAAACAATAAACCACTGAACATCAGTTTTCAAAGTTAAACTCTGATTTCGCTGAAGAAAGTTCCGATGCACTGTAGAAGATAATAAAAAACTTTAAATTATTCTCTTCAATTTCATCATTCCATTGGGCGATAGCTCGTGGAATGTCTAGAAATTCAACTCAAATAAAACAACCTAAGTACATCAGGCAGTTCTCAGAAAACAATATAAAAGTTCATAGTTATTGGCCTTTCGCTGTAAAGTATTGACAATCGTTTTTGCAATATTACAACTAAATATAGTCAACAGATTTCATCAGCCGTTTCTCTCTGGATATATTTAATTATGTAAGAATATGAACATTTTATTTATTTACATTTGTCTCTATGTACCAACCTACAGTCTGTTTCAATACAACTTACCAAAAAGGTAAATGATATTGAGTGTTTCATTTACTAAACAAAATATAATAAAATACATTTTCACATAAATTATCATACTAAGAAAATTTGCCGTAAATTTTATAGTATACAGACATTGATCTCATTTACAACACTTAGTTTTCCTAAAAAGATTCGAAGAGATTGTTCATATTTTTGTAAATTGGATTTGAATGGGCTTTATGTACATATGTACAGACATACATAACATATACGATTCGATAGCAAAAATATTTTAGTAGCGCGGGAAATTCAATAGTGGTAGAGTCATGCTGCCTTGCAGCTAAAATGGGCCGGCTCGCCCGGTGAAATATCACAGGCGTGAAATAACAGCATATATTGCTGTTATGTTTCATACGGTGAGTGAGAGTGCCGCTGGCCCACCACCCCCTCCCTGTCCTTTCCCTCCTTTCCCTATTTCCCTAAAGCTCGCGACGCACTTGTGACTCCCCGGAAGTTGCATGGACACCCTATGGGCGGCGGTGGTCACTCTCCATCAGGTGATCCGCTTGCTCGTTGGCCCCCTCTTTTATAAAAAAAAAAACTTTAAGCTAGCATTATTTCTCACACAAAAATCTTGCGCTGATGGCTGATCAACTTCGCGGCAAAATCGCAGCCACCCGTGCAGCGTACGATATCATGTTCAATCAACTAGAGTTATGAATACGTAGTAACGTGAATAGAAACACCTTAGCAATAAAGTTCAGTATAAAATCATAATACATTCAGCATGCAAGCAAGTTTAGCTAGTCTGGAATCGGTTACGCTTTTCTGTGCAAATGAAAACTGTCCAAAGCTCAAAATTATATGTATATACCGTACTAAAGATTTATATGTGAAAATTCGCAATATTTTGTAATCAGACCATTAAGGAAACATCGCAATTTGATGCCCCTTCTAGCAATAAGTGAGGTAACTGGCGAAGAAGAACCCAATAATGTCGGGTTGCTAAATTCTATCTCTTGGTCGATCTTGTTCATTATATATTTTTCGTTGCCAGGATGAAATAAAATATTTCTTTGTAATAAAAGATCTATGGACCGAATCAACTATTACAGTCGAAATAACGTGTGATTAGATTAATTATTGTTTGTCTAGGACTAATACCCTGTCTGGCAGATTAATACTTAGCTGTACGACGACGGTCAGTGTGATGTAAGAGACACTCCCGATCTTCCGATCAAACGATATTCAATATATCAAGTTATGATTAAGACATTCTTCACCTCAGATATAATATACATATTACTCTCGATTAAACATAACGAGATAGAGGTATTGTTAAGGAAGACCAAGGCCGACTTACGAAGATCAAATAGCCAGAGTTTTAGTTGACGGGAATGTCAAAAGCACACGCATACCTAGGCAAAAATGCGTGGGAAACATAATGAGATTGGTGGCGAAAAATATATTCAAGAACCGCTAAGCTTGGCGCTCCATCGTCTCTGATACATGAAGATATATATGTCGGAAAAGACACGGGGCAATTCGTGCTCTTGCGACTCAGCCATGAGAAATAGGTACCTAATCTTATAAGAGGCGAACTACTCCATAAAATACAACGTTAAGACAAAGTTAATGTGCAAACGACAGAAAACTCTTTGTTCCAATTACTACGTAGGTAATTGGAAGTTTAATAATGGCAAACGATCCGTCGGCAAAATGCTATCGCACCGGCCGCCGTAGTCTAATAGACTCTCAATGCCGGCCCCGACGTTCTATTAGCGCGTTATCCCTTCCAAACCGGAAGTCGCGCTTTGCCTTAATATAGTCAAATGAGTGCCTTTTATTATTTCCACCGACATATATGTATGAATATATGTATTGATAATGATAAAATGAATTTTAGATAATTGATATTTATCGTCACAGATGACAGGGCTTGGATGAGAGTTTTTTGTAAAAATGAATGAAGAAAACTTTTGATGGTTCAGGCACATAGAAAGAATGAGTGATAAGTTGAGCGATAAAGGAAGAAAATCTGCAGAAAGCGAGTAGTAGCAGACGCCAAGGTGATTCAAGTCCGAGATATGAAAACAAACAGCCATAGATGACAAAAAATTGTGAGCAGAATAATGAGAGTTGGGGAGGCGAAAGAAGTAGTTTGTAGGTAAGTACTTAGCGCTTCATACTCTCTTACTACCTTTTTAGAGATACAGCGTAAGGATATATATGTGCAATATATATATTATTATTTTTCCCTATAACCAGAGTGACAATAAAATCCATTTTAATCGCATTTGTCAAAGAGGTAAATAAGATTTAGTGTTTCTTTTCAGTAAAGAAATCCGTATTAAAATGCAAAAAATTGTAATTCAATAAATTATACTTTAATAGAAACATTACCTTTAATACCTATATTATTTAAAAGACTCGGCATATTTACCTTTTCGTCAAATTACATTGCGAATGACCAGAAAATTGCTTGAAACTAAGATGCATCACAGAATATCATAAATGCTGTATATCACACCATAATTTTATTCTGTAACCATAAATATATAATACTAGCGGTCCGTCCTGACTTCACCCGGATTGAATACGTATGTATAGCCTAAGCCCATCTTAAATCTTAAATTAAAGGTGGTAGAGCCATGCTGCATTGCAGTACGAATAGGGTCGGCTCGCCCGGTGAAATACCATCCTCTCACAGAATATCGGCGTGAAATAACAGCATCTATTGCTGTTGTGTTTCGTTCGGTGAGTGAGAGTGCCGGTGGCCCATCACCTCTCCCCTCCTTTCCCTATTTCCCTAAAGGCCTGCAACACGGCCGTGATTCTCCGGATGCTGCGCGTGTCTATGTGCGGCGGTTGGTTACTCTCCATCAGTTGACCCGCTTGAGCGTTTGCCCCTTTCATAAAAAAAAAAATCTGGATTAATGTACCTTTTAAATGGTGAGATTATTATTCAAAATAGGTGCAGTGGTTCCGGAGATAACCTTCCACGTGTAAACAGTTACAAGATCCGCTCTCTCCCTTTATAATATCTAAATTAATATTATAAAGAGGTGAACTTTGTTTGTATGTAATGGATAAACTAAAAACTACTTCGAAAATTCTTTCACCTATAGACAGCTTTTATCAGCGAGTAACATGAGCTGTCTTCCATTTTCAAAAAAAATTCTACCCCTGCGATGCCGGGGCGGGTCGCTAGCATTAAGTGTGCGCAGTGCATTAAGGCGACGCATTGGAAATTTTGACGGTGGGGATCTCAATTTTCCTAAGTGACTACAAAACGTATGAGAGTGATATTTGATGACCTGATTATTCATTTCATTGACTTTATTTTGCCAGTTGCGTTACAAGATTGGTTAACTTTTGTAACACAAAAAAAAAATATCAAAGAAACCTCTATTAAAACAGAGATTTACATTTTTCGGAGCAATGATGCCGATTTATGTTTTTAAATTTTTTGTATAGTTCAATCTAAATATAATTTTGAAAATGTCAGTTAGGTTTTTTAAAACTAATTATAATTTATAATTAAAGCGCGCGCACGTTTGCATAGAGCAGAAGGTCTATTTTAGAATTAATTATTGTTTGTCAATGCGTCGCCTTAAGACATGACACATAGCACACATCACGCAAAAGAATCACAAACGACAATTATGTGCACTTGCTGTGCACCTGTTAGACCTTCACATAGTATTAATGTGTGTTGTAAAGACAACACAAATAACTCGTCTTGCAGTGGACATTATGCGTATTCAGTTTGTACTTACATCTTTTCACGCTGAGTTCCTGATGGGAAGGTAGAGAGGATAGACCGCCACAATCGTGATCCATACATCTTTCACCTTCTCAAATGTCAACGTTCTTTCGTCAAGGTATGGCAGTGTTGACATTTCCTTTATCTAACACTCGGACTATTCGTGACGGTTTGTGATGGGTCTAATGTTTATACGGGCGGAATTTTGTTATTAACTCTACCAAAAATATTCAGTGTTCCATTTCCTTTCTTTACAATTATAATATCTTTGGTTTATTTAAAATAAAAATAACAATTAAAGCATAATAAATCTGACACAAAATATAGCGACGTAGATATAATTTATGATAAGACAAAAATAAAGATAAAAATAAATCATGAAAAGATAAAAATAATATTATTTTTGAATTTAATAACATTTTCTGTTCACGTGACATTTATTTTCGAATCTTTTTTCTTATTACATGTTTTAAATCATTTCTATACAGCGTTTAAAGAGCTAAAGAAATATGTTTACAGAGATAAATACCTGTTGCTTTTGAGAAAAAAATTGGAGGAAGTTTGAGACTTTCTTTGTATTGAACAAACGTTCTAGAGAGTACTTTAGATGTCTGGATCGATGTTAGAAGAAAGTATACATGAGGAAGCCAAAAAACCTCGCCTGGAGATTTAGATGTTTTCTTGGAAAAAACCATGTTAGAACACGTTATTTACGCTTTTCGCACTGCCATAGGTTTATGTTACTAGAAACAGTACCCACTATAAAAATAAAAATCTTATAATTTATTTATTGTTTATTCGCGAAACCAACAGCTACAATAAAAAAGACAAATACAAAAAAGAATGTCCAAAAACAAAATAGCCCAATATAGCTTTCAGCCTGTAAATTAGAGAGGTCGTTAGCTAAACATTTCTTTGTTCACTTCGAATAAAATAAAATATTTAAGATCAGTGCAATTGTGTATAAAAACAGGACGGCAGTGAAAAAAACATAGTACAGATCAAAAGTGATCCCCAAAATACCTAAGATAGTTAGGCTTCTACAAGTTGTAAAATAATTTTGAAAAGTATTGATCTGGCCGTGAATCGAATAGGATACCCATCTCTAGCGTTCATCCGAACTGTCAGTTTTGAATTTGTCAATTCGAATTTGGAATTTCATATATAAGAGAATCACCAACTTAAATAAAACTTATAAGCGGTTGAGATTATTGGGTGTACGAAGTATCGGTATGAAGTCCAAGCTCCGATACCAGTGAAATTTAAATGAGTTATACCGAACTCAACGGAAAAGGAACTATTCCAATCGGGTCATAAACAAAGAAACTGAACATACATACAGAAAACAAAATATACGTACGAATTGAGACCTCCTTATTTTTTTGAAGTCATAAGAAAAATATATAAACCGTTGAGGAGTTTTTTTTATTTCAGCAGTGCTTCATCCTTAGATTTTGTCTAAATTTCTATGAGACTACTTTGGACATATTATACCCCTTTAAATGAAAAGAATCATTAAATCTGGTGCACAAATGTCAGCAACAACAATTTAAAGAATAAGAGAGCACTGGCGCCCTCTAGCAGAACGCGGCGGTATTCGTGACGTCATCAAGAAGAACGACAGACGGTCTTACTCCCCATTACCGCTACAAGATTATATAAATCAAAACTGCAGCGCACTACGTCTCTCTTTCGAGTGTAGCACGAAGTGTTTAAACATAAATTAATTCATGTTATTATTTGAAGTAAAGTTTTGGGTATTCCATTATATTTATCATATTATAGTTATCAAATGGCGGATAAATAGGTGCATACATAAAAAAACAATCCGACGAATCGAGAAGCTCTTTTTTTGAGTCGGTTAAAAAATGATACTCCGTGAGTCTGGTCAAGCAAGATCTTTTAAACATAAAATATTGTTTTCAAAATTACCGTATCGTCTAAACAATATCGATATAAAAATTCTTACAATATTTCTTAAAAATTTCGTATAAACAAAGTTAGCCCTGACCGCGGCTTCGATATTAAAAAACTTTCAAGATGGACGAAAGAAACTTTGGTGGTTCAGTTATTATAGCCATAAAAATTAACTACGCGTAATAGTAGTTAACACGAAAAGAATGGTCAACATAAATTAAAAAGTTCAAGGAAGTTTTAAAAAAGCCAGGCTTTAAAATATTAAATTTACATATTATTTTAGCAATGTGGCCAGATGATGAAAATAAACGGACCACATCAGCAGGGTTGGTATAGCACTACATGATATAAAAAAAATTAGAAACATTGTAAACAAAAAACAATCTAGACTGAATTCCACCAAACATAGTTAAGAACGTTAACGAAAACTGCAGTTTCCAAACAAAGGAAACAATACATGTAAATCAGTTCATCTGTACGAGATCTACGACGCCACAGACTAACAAACACACAGACAGACAGACAGACAGAAAATACCGTCAAACTCATACCCCTCTTTTCCAACGGAGGTTAAAAAGTGAGTATTTGTCTCTTCGACTGCTCTAATTCTGCAACCTCGGATTGGATTTGGATGCAGTTTTCATTGTCGTGATCTGAATTGCACGAGGAACGTTTATATATATTTAAAATTTCCCTATCTTTTATAGAAGCTGAGCATTAACGGTATTAATGAATCCAGTAGAAGAAAAAAGCTTGCTCTTACTTAACTAGCGCGCTCACAAGTTTTGGGGGATTTATCTGTATCGTATATGTAAGTAAATTTATTATATTGTACCCGGATCAAACTGGGTCAGCAATCTGAATTTGTCTGTGTATTTGTTTATAACTTCTAAATTTCTAAATGGATTTCAATGCGGTTTATATTGTCTTTTAGAACGTTTACGCTGAACCTGACTGGCGCTTTCATAATGAAATATCTTCTTTAATATTGCCTTTGTGTGCGTGCCCAGCCGCGTGCGTATTACCGCCCACCCATACAAACTGCGTTCGTTAACTTTCTCTGATTATATATTTGTACTGTGACCTAATTTGTAGTTTATGAAAAAATATATAGAAGTCTTGCGTCTTACATTTCTCCGGGAATTAAGTTTAGACATTTACTTACTTTATCGTTTGCTACTCTCTGTGTGTGAGTCGAACTCGCGCTATTTTGTTTTTGACTAATTTCTTTTCTCTATTCAAAAGTATTCTAGCAGTAGTAAAACAATTAAAAAACAACAATAAATTTGCCCTGCGTACCCAAGAGACAAACTAGTTCAACAATAAAAGTTTGGCAGTCCCTAACGGTAGGGCGTCCACACAGTAGGTCGAAGTTGGAACATTTATATAATAATGTGTCGACGAGGCCTCAGTGGGCCAGAGAGCGATGGCCCGCCCGTAAAGTTTACATGACTGCTGGAAATTATTTGAAGTGGGTTACAAGGTAACATTTCGATATCGATACCTACCCGATATTTTTATGAGTTTTTTATTATAACTTATAATACGTTCGTTCGTAGATATTATTTTTAAGTTACGAAGAAATATCTATACTAATATCATAAAAAGGTAAACTTTGTTCGTTTGTATGTAAAGGATAAACTCAAAAACTATTCGACCGATTTCAAAAATTATTTTACCTATAGAAAGCTATATTATCAGCGAGTAATGTGGACTGTATTGTATTTAAAAAAATCTACCGTTTATTACAATTTTAAGAAATAATTCGACGACAAAGTCGAATGTGTTTTAATACAATTCAATAACTTCATTTAATTGTATTAAGACGATTACTTGTACTTATATAATATATAATATAACGAAACTAACAACTCACCTCCGTTTCGCATGGGAGGATACATATATAGCTCATAACCTTGTCAAAAAGCAGCTAGACCATATAGCATCCAAGAGTGATCGCTGCCTGCAATTTCGGGCTCAGCGAATTTAATTTTTTCCATTATTAGTTTAACAAGTTTTTATATCCACAGACTTATACATAAACCGAAGTAGACGTTACCTACACACCAAATTCTGTACCGTTAAGTAGGAGTTAATTAACACCAGTGCGTGTGAAACGCAAGTTACACTACAAAAAGTGTTGTCTAAAATTAGTTAAAGTTTAAATTACTCTTTTTTTCTCTTGTTATCTTCTTGTCGGTTTTTACTAGTGCAAATTTTGTTTACCTTGTAACTAGGTCTATTTTAAGAGCACAAACTGTGGGCTCTAACAGATCGAGTACTATTATTCATAATTACATCAATTACATCAATATATCAATAATAATTACATCAACAAATCGATATGACATCACCATATCAGTATCATATCTCCTCAATATCAATATTAATTAGTTATAAACGAACCATGAAAATATTACATTAAAATTACAGCCTTGTAGTATTTTTACAATCCGAACACCACAGCCGACTGCTGTATTTTCTGTCCGCCACAAGACTGACTCGAATTTATTATACCACAAAGAAATATATCTTTTCTCTACTACCATTATACCATGTGCGGATAACGATAGTCAACACAATTCATTATAATTGTTGTTAAAATAAAAAATAAGATGGAAAGATGTATAACACATCTTACATCCCTAATAGGGTAGTCAGAGAGGATGGGGCACCAAGCATTATGGTCCTTACATACTTCTTTCGCATTCTCAAATCTCGGCATTCTCCTCATACAGTTTCGCCTAAGTATGCGAGTACCTTTGACCTTTCCGTCAGCTAACACTCTGGCTATTCGATCTTCATAACTCATCTTTCTTGGCTTCTGCTACCACTCACTTTTGCTCTGTAGCTTATTTTAAAGAAAAAGTTAAATTTAAGTATTCGAATATTTCGAAGTTTATTCGGAAAAGCCCCTTCCTCTTCGGCCTAGCAAAGTATAAAACGTACTATGTAATGTGTTAACATTTGCGACCAACGGTGCTTGTCCCAAGTTTAGCTCATCAATTTGTTGTCACATCGAGATCCAGATTATTCCAGATTATGAAGGATTTACTTCGGGTTTAGTTCAGACCCTGTCAGTTTGTTGTTCCATTTACTTACTGTACATAAATATGCAATGATTTAACTACCTAAGAATGTCAAGATATGTAATATCTAATATATAAAAATCAATGTTCGTTCGTTTGTTTTTTGTTCGTACTCGTATTTTATGCGCTGCCATACCGTTTATCCGATTGCGATGTTGGTATGGAGATAGCTTGAATCTTGAGGAAGAACATAGGCTATTTTATATACATAAAAAACGCGGACGAAGTCGCGGGCATCAGTTAGTAGCAATATAATTTAAGAACATTTCTGATGTTCCGTTCAAAACTGCTAAAGCCCGAGATTTAAAGAACGTTTACGGTGTCTATCTGTTGCCGAATTAACGTCAAAGTAGAGTCAGCAAGTGTTGCTCCTAGTGTTACAGTGTCTCTACTATGAATTATCGATGTCGATACTCGCAATCAGCAGCTTAAAAATTTATATTAAGAATTCCGCAGCATCTCTTGTGGAAGCTACAGTAAATTAAGTACTGTCTTATAAAATTTTGACGTGGTCGCTATCGAATATGAACTTCATAAACAACTCTAGACGCTGTGTCCGAGCAGTAACGGTGATATAAATCAGATAAGCTGACTCACATGTATATATGACACATATTTATTATCAGATAAGCTGATCTACATTTTATTTAATTTTATTTCCTTCACCTCGTAGTACAGGACAGGCTGTCTGGAGATGTAAAGTTAATGGTTAACTCATGCATGTTTAGGCTGTAGATGTCCGTTATCTACGGTACGGATTCTCTCTGGTCACGACGGGATTTTTGAACAATCCTGGAACCGAGAATTAACGATTTACGGACGTCGATAAATAACGATTTTTGAATTATGGCTTAGCGAGACACTCACATAGTCTGAAATCGGTCGTTGTTCAAAAATTGTGCCTTGGCTGCGCAAAATTTTTTGAATAATGGTCTAGTTCTTAGTCAGAAAGTCCGAATATCCTACTAAGAATACTAAGGTCTGAGTTCGGCTGCACAGTGAAGACGGCCAATTGAATAAATTATTATTAGAAGTAAGACAAAGTTGTGCGTTTTCTTCCTTCATTTTTAGAAATGTGTCGTAAAAGTCTTGACCGAAAGTTATTTCTATGGTATTAGTTATTACGTTCAGTTCTTTCAATACAATATCATTCCTCTATAAAACTTTCAGACTCTAGATACTTTGTTGCAGTCTTTGAAGGAAATCCTAAGTAACTTATTCATTGTGTAACGGTTTCAATGGAAAAGTACTAAAATGTTATCGTTACGCTTCTATGCAGTTTGAAATTTAGCACACCACTGAAGACATTTATAAAATATTTCCCAAAATTGGTAATTCCCAGATATATAGCCTTAAATTCCGGGAATTAATACAAATTCCATTGCTGCTTTTCAATACCGTTACATTTCCATCGACACATTCATACGTTCAGTTTCATACGTCTTAGGACTGACTAGTTGGCGCGGCGGTCAGTGCGTTTTCCAAGCCGAAGGACCCAAGTTTAATTCTCGACTAATCAAATAAGAATTTTTTTTTAAGTTAAATCCTGGGTGTGACTCGCAGCTCCCTTCATTCTTTTTCTACTTCCGTCCGATACAGAACGACAATGTGTTATTTAATGTACTTACATTAAATGCCTGCGTTATCTAGCAATTTGTACTTCCATTTATGCATTTTTTTAAGATCTATAAATTGTTTCTTGGTTTATGCGACTTTACGTCCCACTAACAGCATGACTACCGTTGCGTATCTCTATTGCCAGTCGTCTAGAAGCTATTCAAGTACGTTGTGTGGTACTCATAACACGAGTCTTTTTTCCTCGTTCTTTGTCTCGTTCATTACAAGAGGTTCGCTATTGGATACGAGCAACTCTTGACTTAAATACAAGCCTAGTGCTTAATTTGAGGTTATAAGTATACAAAATTGGTGTAATTAATTACAGCAGCCCAAAGGAAGGATGGAACGACAAGCGGACGGGTATATAATCTTATAGGGTCTCTTTTTTTAAAGTATAGAATTGTAACCTAAAAATTGGTATTGATATATGGATAATATATTAATATTACGGATAATAAATCAATTTATAAATAAGTGAAGACAAAACAAGTCAAATTCAGCACCTTTTTTTCCTCTATTTACCAACCGATTTTCTTTTTTTTGGTTTAGTAGATTTTAAACGAACTTTAGTGTTATCGATAAAAAAACTTTGGAAACAGTTATAATCTTACTTGAAGTAAAAACTTCGGTTCCCTTTTTAAGAATGTGTATAGAGATATATAAATAATAAAGGAGTGTGAGATTTGGCATAGTTTTGCGCTCATACTGCTAATGTCAAAAGAACTGCCAATGTCAAACTCATATTTTTTTTTTAATAATGGCAACTATCCGTAGCTAATTTTGCCAACGACTTGTTTGAAAAAGGCACTTTACGGTATGTTACAAACGCAGAATATTTTTGAGTGACGATTCCAATACTCATAATAGTTTCTGACATAATATATACCTAACCACCTAGGATCAAACAGTCGTGCAAAATAGAGATTGTCACCAAAGAGTTTATATTATATATTTATATTTACGGTTTAATTTCGACCACCAGGAGACTAGTTATTTTCAAAACTATGTTTTATACATACGCGGCCGAGCTGTGGTAGCGAAGCCGAAGTCAGACGAGCTATTTCTTAAACCACATGACTACATTTTTGTTAATCTTTTAAATATAAATTTTTGTCAACTGAGGTTGTCGAGTTTCTTGTATATTAACCTCATGATACAGACTCCAAAAACAAGTAATTCACTTTACGCATACGCAAGGGATATCCACAAAATAAGAATGGAATTTCTCCTTACATGTAATTGCACCTATTACGCTGCGTGTCTCGTATAAATACTGCTAATAAGCAATATCGCTGCGTTCTAATATGTTTTACAAGCGTGTGCGGCTGTCGCACACGTCTCGTTTTAATTGCAAAAGTTAATTGACTACCCCTGGTTACACAATAGTATTGTAAACATGAGTAAATTGCCAATTAACGAGCTCTTTTGTAGAAATATTTGTCCTGACCCTACGGTTCCCGTATTAATGGCATTCTTATGGCGAATATTTGCTCGAATAATTTATATTCCCATTCCGATGATCGGATCATATTTTACCATTATACTATGTTAAATATATTCTTGAGAGAATGTGAATCTATGGTTGGAGTTTAAAAAAATAAACGTTTTTAGAGTTTCGTACCTCAAAGTTGCACTTGGGCGATTTTATATTGTAACTAACGACCTGCCTCGGCTTCGCTCGGGGTGATCTATTATCATATACCTATGCAAAAACTTTCCGTAGAAAATTTTCTAAATTATGGTAATATTCGCATGAAAATTTATTGCGTAGTTTAAAAGAACTAGATGCACAAACAGACAGAAATAATGACTTTTATTTTATTATATTTAAATCCATAAAAATATAAAATAATCATCAAAATCGCTAAAGCTGTTTAATAGGAAAATAATTACGAACACACGCACACCGGAATTTTGTATAAGTATAAAAGGTTATTATTAATATCATCGTAATTCGTACGAAGAAAATAACCAAAAAACATTAAAAAGCATATACCATCATCTGATAATTTGATCTGTATTGCTTCCCTTTTATAGTAACAAAATACAAAATGCCTGATCTCGAGATTATCCTAAAATCCCCCCGCAATAATAAGGACGGCTGAATCGCGTGTATATTCCCAATTTCGTTACTTCGTTTCGCGTAAACCCAATACTTTATGTAAATATCTTGAAAGCATCGAGGCTTTTTTTGATATAAAATATTATAATCATATTTTCATCCATTTCGAAGTTACCCTATTTAATCATATTTGCCTAAAATTGGACGGCAATGGGGTATACACATACTGTTACAATATTGTATCGAAAAGACAGATATGTATATGGATCGAATATAAACATACATAGTATCGAAGAGATAAATCCATTAATTATCTTATGGGTGAAATTGAGTTAATTTGACCCATAGAATGACCCTTAGAATAAAAAAAAAATATTCGCGCATATAGAATTCTGTAGAATATCCACAAAATTTTAAATTCGTTAATTTATTGTCTAAAAATCTATTAGGCTTAGGACTTCTTATATTTTTTCTGTAAATCTTAGGTAGTAATTGAAATTCCTTGAAATTTTTGAAACTTGGGTGCAATTGTTTCTGAAATAAGGGGGCGAAAAGGGGGAAATAGCACCGGCTAAGTCGAGTTCAAGTGCTCAATTTACCCCTTCTTAAATTCTCTTAGGAATATTTTAAAATATTAACTAGTGCAAAGAAATGTGCGTTAAGAAGAGATATTACTGTCTCAAACAAATTTACACTTCACGTATTTTTTGAGAAAATCATGTGTGTAGAAGAACAGACGAACGGAATATGAATATTAGGTGTAAGGGTTTCGTTTTCTTTTTTTAAACTGTTTTATTTAGCTTGTTTAAAATAGTTTAAAATTCGAGTGTAATTTGCACGCATTTCGCCTTACATACGTTAAAAATCGATGCGACATTTGAAAGCAAGTAGAAGATAAAGAAATTGAGATACACAATTTTCATTTTAACAAAGTTAGGTGATACTAGGAGTTAGTGTTAAAAAATCGATAGCATTGCGATGGTTCTACCATTAATGTTTACGAGTAAAATAAAAACCAATAAACAGAGCACGAAAGATTGGTGGCTAATCCATCAAATGGCACGTCACCAAGGATCAAGATATAATGGACGGTAAACATTGACATTGCCGAAACGTGATCATATAGCTTGCAAAAGGATCAAAACCTTTTTCTTTTTAACGACCTCTTTTCTATATGTAGCAAATACTTAAGATTTTATAAGTGTCAATTACATTGGCTGTGTTTTTTATTTGAAAATACTGGGTATTATTTACTTCCTTTGCGATGTAATAATTGTTATATTTTTAGAAATATAGCCTGTAGGGTGTTTGGTAATAAGTATATTATCGCGCCAAAGGTTGGAGTAATTTCCTATCTAAATAATAGAATAGTACCTCAATGATAATATCAGCGTTTTAATATTCATTTTTTACCTAACTGCCCAAGAAGGATGGTAATGTTTTTGGAGTTATTGCTTCAAATTAATTTTGTTTTTACTGGATATTCAAACAAATTCGGTGCGTGCTTAAAAACACACGATAGTAGTGAAAATTTTTTAATACTCCAATTTTACAATAGGTTTGTTATTTTGCATTTCAGTAATATAAAATGGGATGTTTTGTATTATTTAAAAAATAAATTTCTTTTGAAAATTTTTACTGAATAGAAAACATTGGCAGTTAAAGATCTCATGTGGTTTAAAAAATGTAGCCACGCGTAGCACGTAGTACTTCAAAAGCGTAGCATTCAAAACAAGCTTTCTCAGGTCAATGTGTCATCACAAGTGGTATGGCATATTTTTGTTGCTGAATTTTTAAGTACCTACACATAGCGAAGTTTTTTTTATACCTATTACGTCTGTGATATTTACGGGTGTTAAGAATTGTTTAAGAAGAAAGAAGACAAGGAAGACCAAGGCTGACTTATGAAGATCAAATAGAGTGTTAAGAGACGGTAATGTAGAAAGCACTCGCATACCTAGCCAAAAAAGTGTGAGGAGAATGATGAGATTTGAGGAAGCGAAATAGGTAAGGACCGCGACGTTTGGCGCTCCGTCCTCTCTGACTACCCCGTTAGGGATACAGCGTGAAGATATATATGTATGTATGTACATCCGACCGGGTTATCACGTAAAGAACCAAAGATGGGCCGCGGTCGCGCGACAGTAGTTTTAAATTGGTAATTAAGGTACCATGCGATAAATGAGTTTTTGTAGCATAAATAGGTTTGTTAGCAGAAGTTTTAGTTCATCGATTAATCAAAAGAGGCAGTAATAGCAATTCACGACTGTATACGCCGATTGTATTTATATGTTTTTTACACTAGCAACATTACACTTTTTCTCCCGCTTCCGCTCCCCTCCTAAAATAAAAATATATGATGTGTTATGTATGGCGCGCGCGCACGCAACTCACTGAACGCTAAATCAAATAATATAGAAGAATATATAATAAAACTCGCCGCGAGTGTATTGAACTGTGTGTTGAAATTGGTGATGAACCTGAAGTAAAGGACCTCAGTTCGAAGGTAAAACCATACGCAAGTTTCCTCTTTCATCATAACAAATCCAAAATATCTATCACCAGTCTCCATCCATTCATATCCCACAACGACATTGTCGTGCTCGATTTAACAACATATCGCAGTCGATCGCGTAATAGCTATCGCTTACTGGCTGCAGTTACGTAATAAGTTAGCGGATCGCCTCCGCTTACTTACCTGTTACCACTCGCAGACTGGACAGAATTATTTTCGAAAATGGTTTTCAGGCTGTATTTCAGTAACGGATGAAATTATTACAAAATAAAAAAAAACGTAAGATTTAAAATCTGTAACTGTACACGATCAACCCAATTTTACGAGAAATGGTGGGGATAACACTTGAAAATTAAAACGGTCACAACTCTTAAACGGATACGTTTTTTTCGATAATTCTTTTTGTAACTACATACTAAAGTTATGCCCTTTCATCCATTAAAGTAACTGTCCCGTTTTCATATACACCCTGTATATATATATATATATATATATACAATATACACAAATATAATACATACTATATTTTAAATACATAAATATAAATATATACATAGGGAAATTTCTGACACTATAGTAGAAATATCTTAGCCTTCACGTGACGTGCTATCTTAGCCTTGAAATTTTAAATATAATACATAGACCGCAGCCCCCTTATCATCAGGTGGACTGTTTGCTCGTTCGTCTTCGCATGCTCTGTGTATTTGCCCTTTTACGCCAGTATATTAGTACTGTATGCCTATAGGGTGGCACGGTGTGAGAGGCGGCGTAGCATTCTGAATACCATCCTTAATATAGAAGCTGACTTAATGAAATTCGTTATATAAGACAGTGCAGTGCCATCGATGAATTTGTCAACCAATTTTTGCTTCGCAAAAAAATATAAATGTTTACTGAGTAGTGTTAACTCTTTCGAATGGACTTTTTTTTTGTTAATTTATGGGGCGGCAAAGCTTATAGACTCAAAGCGCTGTCTTAACACACGCTACTGCCCGTGTTATAACAAAAAATATAAGTAAAAACAATTATTGCTATTTCGCAAAAAATATGCGGTATTACATCATAATAGACATTTTTTGGAAAGGTACAGTCTTTCTTATTATTATATCCCACTTGTATTAACCAAATTACAAGTCAACCGCAGGTCTCGTCGGTATCAAGTCAAAGGAATGTTCAAAAGATGTTCGGCCTCCCGTCGACCACATCACAAGGCCGTTAACGGATATTCGTGGTTAAACTTTGTTGTAAACTTTCGACCTATAAGTTGTGTCGTTAACCCTGTAAACTGTGTCTACAGCTACAGTATGACAGTCAAGTGCCTGATATAAGATGTTCTTATGGAGTTGTAAATGAAAACATTAATATAGATATGACAGTTTCATGTAGGAATCATAAAAAATATATATTCGAAGTCGAATTTTGAGTATATTATTGCTTCGGTCTTTATGTAATAATTGCATTTATTTAAATAGTTATAACCTGTATGACGTAAAGTGCAACGTAGGTCCTTGATGCAATCCATATTGAGGTAATGAAAGTAGTTAAACAAAATATGCTATAAAATAATTCAATTTTTTTATTGTTTTTCCCAATTTTGTTTTTCGGCTCGTTGTCAAATTTGACATTCAAAAACACATTTTAACGGCGTATTTAAAAAAAATTGCCTAAATAAATCATCTTTGAAAATAAATCCCCAAAAAGGTGACATCTATTTTAAAAATGTAGACAAAAAGCAATAAAGTTAATTTTTTTTTTAAGTTTAACATAATTATAATCAAATACAAAAATAATTGTAAAGTTATTGCCCTCATTTATCTATTTAAAACTATGTAGCAGTAACTTGTGACCGGCGATCATATTTTTGCTATTTTTGTGATGATATCTTGATTGTACAATTCAGGTGCAGCATATTTTAGATTTTCAATACTCATTTTTTCAGGTTAAAAAGGTTTATTTTTAGTTTTCTTTTTCGTATCAGTGTTCGCGACACATTGTGTTCAAGTTTAGATATTTATTTAATAAGAAATATGTAAGTATTTAACGATCCATATTGAGTTTATAATAATTATTGTAAGTCTATTATATCCAAAGATTTCGTTTATGCAGGAATAAATGGGTCGTACTGTATATTACAAGAGATAATATTCTCAAAAGATTTCGTTCGAATATATTGATATCACATATTTGGGGCAGGCTCCTTGTGATATTTTGTTATTACTAAGAAGTAATATAAATAAAAAATAAGGTAATAAGGAGTAATAAAGTACAAAATATTAACGGAAAAGAGAAAAAGAATATTACATTCACTATCTATATATTACGTGTGTATATAAAAGCGAAATACTTATATAATTAATTATATAATCTCAAAGACTGCTCAAGTATTTAGGTCTGATGATGATGATAGTTAACGTAATGTTAATAGACATGTAGAGGTCTGCTAAGAAAGGTATTGCAACAGATGTTGTAACATCTTCGCATTTGGTACAATACACAAGTTTACGTTTCAAAAACTGTATTAAAGAACGTGGACAGGAGAAGTGTTCAAAAAAGGTTTGGCACTTGGGGCATTTTTGAATAATAAAATAATTATATTGAAAATTTTTGCTCGTTTGCTTGAGCTTCTGTGCGAGTAAAATGTCCACGATGATGTGTCTGCAATATACCTAATATGCACTAATAATTTGATGGATGGCGGTCTACAACTGTGAGATTTTTACGACATTTTTTACCACGTACGACAATTTTGTGGAACCAATTTATAGCGGCGGTATTCCTGGACCGTTACGACTTAGGACCTTCAAGAAACGAGCCTACTCTTTCCTTAAAGGCCGGCAACGCACCCGTGATTCCCTGGACGTTGCGGTGTCCATGGGCGGCGATGATCATTTTCCATCGGATGATACGGTTGCTCGTTTGCCCCCTCTGATATAAAAAAAAAACTTAGATGAAGAATATCAGCTATAGAAATTGACAGCTATATTGCGGATATATAAAGAACAGTTTACTAACAGTTCACGACGTTTTTGTTTCAACAAATGAGACAAGCGCTCCAGCTTTTGTATATTTTGTGAACATTATGTATTCTAACCAAGATTATCAGTTAGACGATCGGTTTTAGATACAGATACAGATTGAAAATGAGTAAAGAATTTTTAGATACGTCACGGAAAGGAAACTAAATAGAAAAGCAAAATTACATTTTTCTTTATATGTCACCATACCAACGACGATAAATAACTTCTTTAATAATCATGTGGAAAAAAATGTACAACTCTGTCAAGAAAGTACCGGGAATACACGAAATGTTAGTTATTCATCCAAATTTATTTTATCACCTTCAAAGTATGCTCCTTCAGAAACGATACACTTACGCCAACAAATAATCCAATCATCAAAACATTTTTTAAACGCTTTTTCCGGAATTGAGTTCAGTGCTCGCCGCGAATTCTCCTTTATGTCTTCTACCGAATGAAAACGGGTGCCACGAAGTGGTAATTTGAGTTTAGGAAAAAGAAATAAGTCGGCTGGAGCCATATCTGGTGAGTAAGGTATTTGTTGAGTTTTTGGTCAAAAATTCGTTCACAATGATGGCCTTGTGCGAAGGCGCATTATCGTGGTGCAAAATCCAAGAATTTTCTCTCCACAAATCTGGCCTTTTTCGTCGAATTTGCTCTCTTAAACGCCGCATAACGCCCAAATAATATTCTTTATTTACCGTTTGACCTTCCGGCAAGAATTCCGAGCGCACAACACCGCGATAGTTAAAGAAAACCGTCAACATGACTTTGACTTTTGATCGACTTTGGCGTGGTTTTTTCGGTTTCGGTTCAGTTGGAAGGCGCCACTCCGAAGCTTGTTGACTAGTTTGCATGTCAAACTCGTAAACTCACGTCTCGTCACCAGTAACAATGCGTTTCATGAATGTTGGATCGGAATTGACTCGTTCTAGCATGTCCTCAGCGAATCTTATGCGATTCAGTTTTTGGAGAAAATTCAGGTCTTTTGGGACTAGCCTAGCGGCAACATGTTTCATACCCAAGTGATTATTTAAAATGGTACGGATCGACTCGTGAGACACAGAAAGTTCGGCGGCTATCTCCTGAAACTTGAATGAGCAATTTCAGTCACTATTTCCTTCACTTTTGCGATGTTAACTTCAGGTGCAGACGGTGATGGCCTACCAGAGCGAGGCAAATCTTCCATCACATCTCGACCGCTTTCGAACGCTTTGTACCAATCATAAGCACGTGTTTTTGATAAAGTCGATTCACCGTAAGCCTTCTGTAACATTTTCAGTGACTCCGAACACGAAATTCCATTGGGGATGCAAAATTTAAGACAAACTCTTGGTTCGATGTTTTTGTCCATTATGAAATTCGCAATATACACTAGAATGATATAACTAAAAACAACACTGTATTTAATCTAAATAACAGATGCAACTCAAACTCCGCGCCAAAATGGAAAACAGTTGTGCCAATCTAACAACAACAAAAAAAACCAAAAATTGAATTTGGAACCATAACCAAATCGTCCATTCCCGATACTTTCTTGACTGAATGTAAATATTTGTTTATGTAACAAGGATAAGTTTTTGACGAAAAGTCACAAAGAATCTTGGAAATTTTTCGCTCGACGTCCCTATTCCTTTAACAACAATCCACAGAAGTTGTACCAGCCAATAGGTACAAAGAGAGTGTTTTTCTCACATACTTGCTCGATGATGACTGGTCGCTCTCAGCTCTACATCTGCGTCTTTGACAACAACGTGATTATGCAATACCTCTATAGTGTCTATAACCCCCATAATAATATTTACTATAGCGATGTTTTCATGGTAAATTTACGCGGACGAAGTTGCGGGTTACAGCTAGTTATAAGTATAAATAATAAGATACGTGTTTCAAAAGGTGGGAGGCTTTTAATTTGTATGAGACTATATTGTATTTATATTCCTATATAAAATAACAATTATATGGGAAGTTAACTCAAGGGTAACGTTTGTTTGTCCGTTATAATTTCACGTCTAAACTTTTGGATCTGAATATAAATCCAATTAAACACTAACACTTACTAATAATATATTTAGATGCTTCCACGCTGAACTGGGAAATAAAGAAAAATTAACATTAAATCGAGAACCTCTGAAATTGTTGTACTCTCAGGGTATCCAGGGGCGGCGGTGATCACTTTCCATCAGGCGACTCGCTTGCTCGTTTGACCCCTCTTTTATAAAAAAAATGCACTGTGCGCAAGTTGCTAGGGGCGTTCCTCCTCCTGTCTAATCTTAAAATTCCTTTCTCAAAGCTCTTCATCCCGAGTATCTAGCAGTACTGAAGTGACTACTGCTTCATCATCTTCATATCGCTGTCCTCTCAGATACTTCTTCAACCTCGGAAATAGATAAAAATTACTAGGGGCAAGGTCCAGTGAATATGGCGGATGTTCAAGCATTACAAAACCAGGATCTCTGATTTGAGGTGGACTTGTGGGCTGAGGAGTTACTTTGATAAAACAAGACAATTTTTGCAAGTTTGCCTTGCTGTTTTTGATAGATTTCATTGTGCAATTATTTATTTGCTCTGTACATAACGTGCCCACAATAGTGGTTCCATTGACCAGGTATTCAATCATTATAACTTCTAACTATCTCAGATAATAGAGACCATGGTCTTTTTGGCGCAAAGAATAACCTTGAATTTTGCAGGAGTTGGATATGATGGTCTTTTCCAAGTCACAGACTGTAACTTCGTTTCAGAGTTGGAATACTAAAGCCACGTTTCATCCATCGTTATAAATCAAGCCAAAAAACAACTCTCATTGCAACAGTTCCGAAGAGCGTCAAGAAATATTCAGTCTGATATTTATTTTATGGTATTTGTTGTATCGTTCCTTCAGCACTACAACGTACCGTAACATGACAAAAAATTAACAGCAATTTCGACATTTTAACGTAAGCTTCAATCGATTCAGATTTTTAGAATAAAAACACAGGAATGAAGGACTAAATGTTATTTTGTGACAATGGATGATATGCAAATTGGGTCTTTGGAGTAAAAGCTATTCACGCACTTATCCACAAATGCCTCATCTGATACGTTTACTATTCACATATCACATGTAACTCTAACTTGTTTGAGTAAGGCCGACAGCGAATTATCTCAGAGTGGCATACCAGTTTAGATTTATAATGTAATGAGGGCCGCCATCTGAATGGCGTGTGAGTAATTGAGTTCGTTTAGATACGCTCTCTTGTGAGCATGTCAGGAAACTTACATTACAACATTTGTAAATGGTTTGCTCTTGGTAGTTAATTTTAAATGAAATGGCTAGGGAAATATCGTAAATTTTGTCTTAAAATTATATCTAAATAATCAAAATTTACATACATATTTAAGCTCATCACTATAAACAAAAATACTACAAGGTAAAAAAAATTTTTAAAGATCGCAATGAAATATAATGTGGGTAGAAGGACCATGTAGGTAGTTTTTTCAGATCACTGCCACAATCGTTTAGTGTTGCCGCTAAAGGACAGTGCTTGCAATCTTGACTTCTGGTATTGAAGGTTAAACAGTCGGTGAAATATTCGGCATATGAAACACAACATCTTAATCCTGAGGGTTAACCCAATCTCACACCGAGGTGGCTGAGTAAGATATATAAAGCTTTCTCCTTAAGGTACGTTACCAAGAAGAAAGTAAAATACCACAGATCCCGGAGCTGCTCGATATGCGCTGAGGATGCTAATAAAACTGCAATTTGTGCGATTTAGGTGTAATATGAATATGTGGGTAACCTCACAAATAAAAGCAAAGATAAGTTTATAAATACGAAACGAGAATACACCTCTGTTAACAAAATAATCTGTATCGAGTAGCACACATTTATAATTCACGGTGAGAAAAAATAAATACTTAGGTATAAATTTGTAGAGGCGAAGAGGGTCGAGATCAATGGTTTATTAATGAAACAAGCCTAAAATAGTTGACCCGAGGAAAATATGGTTCATGTTTCCTTATTACGATTGTTAATAAATTATACAATAATTTTTAGATTGTTTCCGTGTTGGTATGGGAGAGCGAGTGAAGCTTAGCGAAGAGTTTATTGAACACGCATTACTTAGACTTCGGGAACAATATCGAAAAAACTAAATTGATATAAAATTTCAAAAAATGGTCTTTCTCATTTATAAGTTTTGGGTTATACATAAATATATTATACATAATAAATTACATAGTAATAACTATACAAAAATACTACATGATATGTATAATGACAACAGAATAAATTGCCGGATTATTACAAATCCGAAATGCTGCCATTTAAAAAGCAATTTGCGATTGCTAAAAGAAAAATGTTATTATAATATTAATAAAGTTATTAAAGATAATGACTGTCCCGTTGGCGCAGTGGCATAAGCATCTGCTTTCCAAGCTTAGGGTCCTTGGTTCGATACCCGGTCAGGTCAATTTAGGGAACGAACCTTTCTAAATTGGCTTGGAGTCTGGGTGTTACTGGGAGCTCCACCAGAGTTCGTTGTGTGATACCCATAGTACAAGCTTACTGCTTAGTTTGGGATCACACAATCTGTGTAATTGTCTGGAGTATTTATTTATTATAAAAAAAAAATTAAGTTATGTTTATAACAAAAACAATTTTTATGACAATTTTTTTCTGGTTTTTAATTTATGTGAATATATATCATTATGATTTTGATTGTGTATGACATCAATTAATTAATTTTTGTGATCGACATTTTATTAATTTATTATTCTCTAATTTCATTAAATATTTGCATGCTATGATGCCATGTAGTTATATATAGAGCTCAACTATGTAATTCATTGTACAATATCAACCATTATACTCACGTTCAGGCAAATAAAATTATTATTATTATTTACGTATCTGTGGAACAGTTTAATAGCTGCAAATATGATATAATAAATCCGCTGTAATATAAGTACAGAAAGATGAACAGACATATGACCAAAACATAAAGGTTCCGTTTTTGCCTACAGAACTTGAATACAGTCATGCTACGAGAGCTTCGCATAAACATAACAAAACACACGAAAGCAGTAAAAAACTTTACTAAAAGTGTCATCCAGTTGCGACGAAGCCTTCCTCGCATATGGTTTTTAACGAAATTTTTATTTTCACCTTCACTGTTTTTAAACGAGGGTATGCTTTTTTAATAAATCTCATAATAAGTGAGGGCTCTGTAATATGGGTATGCTTAATTATTTGGCGGGTCGAGGTTTGCTAATGTACGCTAAGGGATGGCTGGCCGTTGGCATACCTACGTAGTCCACTTCATTTGAATACCTGTTTTTGTTCTTGTAAATAAATCTAGTACTAAGCGTTACAAAGTTATCTACACAGAACCCTTAGAAGATCACTTACGCGTTTGTCCGTCTGTCACTTTCGGTTTTGGAAGCACGTTACAATAACTACCACTTAAATGTGTTTATACATAATGTGGTGTAATGTTGAGGTGTCAGTGATGGAATTTGTTTTTGGTAGGTTTTCGAATAGTTAAAAAATCTAACATCGAAGTCTAGATTTCTAACCTAACTGCCCGAAATCGTTTTTGGGTAGACAAGATTTACTAAAGTTAAACTTTTTTTTTGGATATCGATAAATACCGAAAACTTTAGTTATACGGACATTGTTTTAGCTTTCACGAACCAGTTAACAATATCTACTATCATGTGTCAAAATGAGAAACAGTATTTATGCAACGCCATATGCCATGAAGCACTTGCTCAGCATCGGTTTTCTCATCAACTGCGAACTTGGTATGTTACCCTATCACACATATTTCAAAAGAAACCCACGTATTTTGCACAAGTTCTAACTTTGAAATATGTTTATGAAAGTCGAAAAGGGAATAAATTCAGTAGTTACTCAAACACCACCTCAGTAGGAAACGAACAGTCAACTTGAAATAATAAGAAACGTCGTCTTGTATTTAATGACATTGTTTCGAAAAAATAATCCTATATAAGTAATTAAATGCTGTTCATTTGTAAGCGTATCATTGGAGAAAGGCTGGCTGGAGCGATTTGGATAATTTCCTTTAAATTTTCGTAATAGTTCAAATAAGTTTTTTAAGGAGATAAAACTTGAAAAAATTATTCGGAAAATTAAAAAATTCGTGAAAAACAAAAAGTGCTTTTATTAGTGAACAAATTTAATTAAATTCGGACATGACAATGTTTGTTGCGTCAGTCAGTTAAAACAAAATAATGGCGCAATATCTTGACATCGGAGAATTAAGGACTGAGACGATATTTAAGTATTTATAGTTACAGAACTATGAAATGAACATTCATGTATTATATAAGTGTACTTACAACTTAGGTACGAAAATAATTTCTCGAAAATTATCTTAAAAAGATGTACCAAAACCTTTTTAAAGTACCGTTTTTTGTCCACTTCACAGTCCACTAATGTTTGTGCAACCCTCGCGTGGATTTTAAAATACTTTCTTGACGTCGAGGACAAAATGATGATTTTTCACAGTTTACAACACTTTTAGGCGGTTTAATTTCGCATGCGTGTTATCAATACTATACTTTTTTTCTAAATTGTTCAAAAAAAATTTCTGGACGTGTTCTAAATCTGCGATACGCCAATTGTAAAGTCAAGGATTGAAAAAATCCACGGGACAATTTTCTGAATTAAAAATTTTAATTTTTTTAAATTGTTTAGTGTAGATGTCTCTTAAACAGGAAATAGGCGAAAATTTTGGTCAGACATGAAAGGTTTTAGAGACCGTCTATTTTTCGTTTCTTTCAATTCTTTTTTTTTTCCGTAACGCAGTAGAAACCTGAACACAGTTACCCAAACTCTTGGGGGTGAGACTGGGTAGTGGGACGGCTCTTACCCATTAAAATTTTTGCGGTGGTTGTTCTCGACGAGCTGTCTAGTGGCCTAGCAATCTTCCTCGATAAGTACTGAAGCCCTTCTTGGACAGTGCGGAAGCACTTCTTAGAGAGCAGTTACAGAGCCCTCCCTGCATCCTTGTAGCGCTACGGCAGTGTGGACTACATGTACCTCCCCGGGGTCGGTCGCACGAGCGAAGCTCCCATTCCAATCGGCCTCTCCGGCGACCTCGAAGGCCTAGTACGGTCTAGGCACCTCTTACGATAGGAGGGGAACACCGTAGTCTTATTCTCTATGACTACCGGGCTATTCGGGCTACAGAGCTGATCAAAGCGACTATCTAGTCATGGTTGCCGCTGCTGTACTACGTACTTAGTAGTAAACAAATTTTATTGCAGACTTTTATTTGCACAATGTTCTAGGTAGTCACTTGCGTAATCTGTTTAACCCTTACTTGACTATTCGGACACAGAAACTGGGCGAAATGAATTCGGCAAGTGTGTTAGGCCTCCTAAAAACCCCAAACAATTATTTATTTAAATAATTTTATTCAATCGCGGTCCCATTTTATAGGCAAACTTTGAACAACTCCGTAACAAAATTAAAACTCGCTTTGGATAGCATAATCGATTTGCGCGACCGGACCACCAACTTAGCACTTAAGTCTAACTTGGCCTCACTTAACCGTAAATCTTAAGTTATCTCGGATTAAGCTTATGCAACGAGTTAAGTTACTAATGGAAGTTTACTTGTAGAGAATCATAAAACCACGCTAACTCGGCATAAGTTAAACATCTCCATCTTTTAAAAATCTGTACGTGTTAACATCAAGAATACAATAGAAAGCCGACTTGACACATGAATTTTTTATATCTAAAATTATCAAATCGCATTTCAGTCGTATATTTGATGTTAACATATACAGATTTAAAAAAATACAAAATGTTAACTTATATTAGTCATTTTAGCGCGGTTAGACTATAATGAATAATGATACTCGTACTATTGATAATTGAAATCCGTGTTATTAAAAAAGTAAACGGCTTGTTTCTGGTAAAATAAAATAAAGAAAAAAGAAAAAAATGGGGGGTAAACCAAGTCGAGTTTGAATAACCACCTCATTTACCCCTTCTTTATTCTTGTCTAGTGCAAAATATAAATGGGTTATGATATATTACTATGCTAGTTTCTTTATACTATGCATCGTTTCTAAAAAAGTCAACTACGTCACAAAAATAAACTGAAACACGGACAAACTCATAAAAGTACGTTTTTCCCTTTAAAATACGAAACTTAAAACAGGTTAAGACGCCTGATCCGTTGGCATAGCGGTAGAACGTCTGTCTTTCAAGCCATGGTCCTTGTGGGATGCACAGAGTACATTATATATAGGGAAATAGAGGTATCAGTCGAAATTATCCATTTAATGCCATCTAGTAAAACTAGACGCAAACTGTCAAGTAATCTTTATACATATACCAAAACTACGTAAAAAATGTTATTATTTGATTAATAACAATGAACAATAATAAGAAATTGAATAATAATGAAATAATAATAACAATAAACTAAAATTCAATGGTTATCATCAAGATTTGAACTTTGAATGTTATATGAGCTCTATATACGAGGCAACGTCACATGAAACTAAGCTATCACTACTTTTAATGTAATGACGAGAAAGTTCAATAATTGACATAAAAAACTAGTGGTGACATTTAACTATGTTAGACTACACTACTACAAAGGCCAAAAATGCATAGGATTTTTTTTTGTATAGAGTGAAATGACCCTGGTCGGATATTCCCCGTCATTTTATAAAACGAACTTTTTTAAATCAAAGTCTGGGTGTTACTGAGACTGGCTCCTATTCATTGCGCAATACCCATAGCATAAGCTAGTGCTTAGTTTAGAATTAGACAATTAATGTAATTGTCTGCAGTACATATTGCTACATTATTATTGTAGTCAAATCATCACAATTTTCTTGCTCATAGTACACAAGACGATATTGTGTAGCACGAAAAAGCAGTACGTGCGGCTGTGGTATTTGTTTCAGGAATAGAGACATTGAAAAGCCGTGTAGCAGCTGTTCGGGAGAAAGTTTGGTACGCCCCTGCCATAAATCTAGAGCGAGCCGCTCTCCCGAGAGCCATCACTTTTGACCTTACACAATGCTTCACTTACAATGTACATGCGTGTCTATATAGCTGCCCGACTCATAAAATATTTGTCCATAGCTGTGGTTTTTATTGGACGGCATTATGCAAGACAGATCCAATAAAAATCACCCACAAAGGCACAAACGTATTATAGTAAATATGTATTTCTCTAACTCTTATCTGATAGTAGTATATTACAATGTGTAATAATCTTTACCTTGTGTTAAGTTACCGTTTAATTTGTCACTTAATTGTTTTACTTTACGCTTACATCTGTTTATTCTGTTTGTCATTCTAAGATCTGTATTACTATCCTGTTTTTAATGTACTTTTATTTTAAATTATTTTTGTAATACTTTTAATATTATTGTGTACTAAATTATGTGTTTTGACTTTTTATATTTGACATACACTTGTTTACTTTTTATAGTATTATGCCAAAATTCTAATGTAGTTTTAAAATTAGTTTGTTTTCTCTTGATATAAAATAAGTTTGTATAATAACTCTTCGTTTAGCACTGGCCGGAGTCAGTACTAAAAAAAATTAATGTGAAATTTTGAAGGGAGGAAAGTGGAAAAAGAGACATGATATTACTCTGGGAATGGATAGGCAACAAGTAAATTGTGGCTGTAACAACTTATATTAAATTTACAATTTTTGGTGAAATAAGTTAATTGTTTAACCGGAGCGTTGACTATTAGACAATGTAACTGAGATTATCGTGAACTTCAAGGCGAATGGATACCTTTTAAAAAATTAGGTTATCCATCTCTAGAAAAACCTTTTCTGGATGTTTTTGGTTCTAAGGTAATACGAGCCAATGGGAATGGTATATTGATACCTATTATAGCAACTAAGGAAACCCAGAACATTGTTTCTATGGTAGCACGTCAAGCCAAGTACTTGTAAAAAAGCCACCCACAGCTACACAACTAGGTCCTAAAACAAGGTTCGTGGCGTACACCTGCACCATCAACTAATTATTCTTCAACATACAATCAAGATACAATCATCACTAATAACATGAAAACGATCTTTTATAAAACTAAATATGTACATTTTTTGACATACGTAATTGACATATCTAAATTTCTTTTAAATTTTTTATTTGTCTTGTATTTCTTTTAAATTTTCTATTTATTGTCGCTACACGACAGTACGAGGGCTGCTATTTATGTATCCGGAATAACAAAGTGAAACAAACATATAGCATTTACTATAGTTTTATTGCTTTTCAAAATATTCACCACGATGATCGATGCACTTTTGCATGCGTTGGAACCAATTTTCGTAGCACTTTTTCCATTCGGATTGAGGTATCTCCAAAACGTGTATTTTGAACGCATCAACAGCCTCTTCACGGCTCGAAAAACGTTGACCACTTAATTTATTCTTCACGGTTGGGAATAAATAGAAGTCGTTGGGGGCCAAGTCGGGGCTGTATGTCGGATGACCCGTTAATTCGATCTTTTGATCTTCCAAATACCGAGTTGTTTCGGCCGATGTGTAGCAGCTAGCATTGTCATGATGAAGAAGGATTTTGCGTTGTCGGTTGTTCTTTCTTATTTCTTCAAAGACTTCTGGCATACAAATGGTCGTGTACCATTCAGAATTAACCGTTTTACGATCCCCTAGTGGCACTGTAGCTACATGTCCATTTATACCAAAAAAACAAGCGACCATTTGCTTCAAAGTGCTTTTTGAACGAATGAATGTTGTTGGGTTCGGCTCATCTTGGAACACCCAAACCGTTGATTGTTGTTTAGTTTCAGGATCATACCCATATATCCAAGATTCATCACCTGTGTAGATATTATAGACTGCCTTTGACGCACCCTGATTGTACTTTTGTAACATTTTTTCACACCAATCGACACGAGCCCGTTTTTGGTCAATTCTCAAGTTGTGCGGAATCCAATTTGAACAAATTTTTTTTACAGCTAAATGTTCGTGTAATATTTTATATATACTCGTCATACTTATGGGCAGAAAAGCCTCTATCTCGCGATATGTAACCTGACGATCTTGCATTATTAGTTCCCGCACAGCATCAATATTTTGAGGTACAGCAACCGATTTAGGGCGACCTTCTTTAACTTCGTCCGTGAGCACAGACCGCCCACGATTAAACTCACTAAACCAGTGATACACAGTAGTTTTCGATGGTGGTTCGTCCCCAAAAGTCGAAGTGAGTTGATCGATGCACTGTTTTTGAGTTAGCCCTCGCCGAAAATCGTAATAAATCATAGCACGAAAATTTTCACGACTTAATTCCATGGTGATAAAGACTCGCAATTTTCAAAATGACGCCACAAAGGATAAACAAATGACAGCTACATGAAACAAATTGTATTCTTCAGCCAAAGAGTTCCATGCTTAAATGTTATAATTACTTTTTTAATATTGTTCTGTAACTGGCCAGTTCCGGATACATAAATAGCAGCCCTCGTATATATTGGGTCCTTACATATGAAATTAGCGTTTTGTCGTATTGACCACTTTGATCTGAAATATCTCCTCTTTGGTTAAGAATTCCAAATTCAAATTTATAAATTTATTTAGCTGGTACATTTGAGTTTTGAAAACAGTCATTCATTTGTTTGTTTCCTCATTATTTTTTTCTTTGGCGTCGCTTATTACCGCACAATGGAAAACATGAAATATCGGTATATTTACGAGTACGAGTTCTACCGTGGCACCAGTGCTGCAGAAACAGCTCGAAGGATTAATGATGTGTACGGCGCTGGTGTCGCAAAAGAAAGCACGGTACGTTTTTGGTTTCAACGTTTTCGTTCTGGAAATTTCGACCTTCAGAACCAACCCCGTGGACGGCCGGAGACCAAAGTGGAAAATGAAGAATTAAAGGCTATTGTGGAAGCGGATCCATCACAAAGCACTTCAGAGATAGCTGCAGGCTTCGGGGTAAGTGACAAAACTGTATTAATCGACTTGAAGCAAATCGGGAAAGTAAAAAAACTTGAACGATGGTTACCTCATGAATTGAGTGAATCGAACTTGCAAACACGCGTCGACTGCTGTGTTACTTTGCTCAACCGACACAATAATGAATGGATTTTAATCGAATCATTACTTGTGATGAAAAGTGGATACTGTACGATAATCGGAAGCGCTCGTCGCAATGGCTGAACCCTGGAGACCCAGCCAAATCCTGCCCTAAACGAAAATTGACTCAGAAAAAGTTACTTGTGAGTGTTTGGTGGACTAGCCCCGGTATCGTTCACTACAGCTTTCTAAAACCTGGCCAAACGATTACGGCAGATATCTATTGTCAGCAACTGCAAACCATGAAGGAAGAACTAGCTGCTAAACAACCGAGATTGGTCAATCGCTCTAGGCCACTGCTGCTTCACGACAACGCAAGACCACACACTGCACAACAAACAACCACTAAGTTAGATGAGCTACAATGGGAATGTCTGCGACATCCACCGTACTCCCCGGACCTTTCTCTAACAGATTACCATTTTTTCCGGAATTTGGACAACTTCTTACAAGGAAAAAAATCCAACTCCGATGCGGCAGTCCAAACGGCCTTCAAAGAGTTTATTGATTCTCGCCCCCATGGGTTTTTCAGTAAAGGGATCAATGTATCAATAAACCTATGAGATGGCAAAAGTGCATAGATAACAACGGTGCATACTTCGATTAATTAAATATATTTTACAAAAAAATAAATCGACTATATTCCTCCCGTACAAAACGCCAATTTCATATGTAAGGACCCAATACAATGTTTTTTTTAATTGGGACAGTATTGAGAAATCCGAATCCATTAGAGATACTGTCTTAGGAACTATTCGGTCTTTTTTTGTTACAACAATTTTAGCATTATAAATTTTTTGGTCAAGCGTGAGATGTCCATAAAACTTAGTAAAATTGCCAAAATTTTTTTTAACGCGGATCGACTCAGTTTTTTATAGGCATCATTTAATTACGAAGGAAATTAATCTGGACAGCAGAAGCTGATCAAATTTAATAAAATATTTTTCATGCAATACAGTATATTAGGGAAATCAGAGTCCATAGAAAATACGAAAGAACCGTAGGGATTTATATACATTATGATCGTCCTTTAATTTAGAAGTGAGAATACTCATTACTCAAAAATAATCAAATACATATTATACTTATGCAAAATTAAAAAATAAGCGTTTTGAAACTATATCAAAATTGACTGGATTATTTTGGTACAATTAGGTATAATGTCCAAATAGGACCATTACTTATCTGTCACCTTATTATTTCACGTCAAGGCTCTTGGATTCGAACCCCATGATTTAAAATGAATTTACTTATGTGTAAACGTTATTTAGTTACTGTAATAGAGTATTGAGTAAATTATTTATTAATGTCTAGAACGGCAAACACGGATACACATAAAAAGTCAAATATTTATTAGAGCATTAAGTCCGTTTATAAAAGTATTGGAAGAAAACAATAACCAAAACAAGGGAGCAATGTATTACTTCTAATCCTCGACGGAGCAGATTAGAAGCGAAAATAAACTATGAGTGGGCGTGATGTTTCGACTATTTTTTTGTTTCACTGTTTTTAAAGGCTTCTTCAGGAACTTATGGATTGTTCTTTTAGATATTTTTACGAAAACAATAGTAACAGATTTTTAATTATAAGTGTACAAGTCATTATTTTTAATTATTTAATGACTTTACGTTCAATAACATTCTCTTAAACAAAAACTTAACTATGACAGAGCTTACTCTTCAGCAAAACACATGCAGGTAAATCTATTCAAATGAAAATCGACGAATTTTTAAATCATAAACCTTGAAGTTGTCGTATTTTCTAGCCCAAAAAGAATTGCTCCTAAATTAATAGATTTAACGCGAACAAAGCGTTTTGTTTTACGAAGATGTTTGATGTCTGCCGTTTCCTTTGCTCGCAGCTATGTATAGGTACGACGTTATATTATATAACATCAGCCGGTATGTCTTTCTGACTACCCCGTTAGGGATAAGGCGTAAGTATGTATGTATCAGCCGGTATGTAGATATATATATATGTATATATATATCCAGCTCCCCAGACTCATGTACTTACACGTTCTGTCTCCGCAGAACTGCCTTAGTCTCATATTATGACTCCCTTTTGTCGCGCTTTCATTCCTGCTCGAATTACACGCGGATGTACATCCATTACATGTACATCCAGTACCGCAAGAGTAACCTGAATAAAAGTTCCCGTGTCCACACAAACCAAGCACCCTTGTGATGCTGCTAAAGTGCGGACCACGTGTGCTTCTAAAGTCATAGTAGTGACGTGTGTTCCATTTCCATTCACTACTGAAATTGACAGGTTAAATACTGTCGTATTATATTTAAGTGCCCGAGCTACCGAGCTTTACTTGGTATCTTATAAAAAAAAAACAAATAAAGTCTGACCACATTGCAGGATTCGAACCTGCACATTTTAGCGTGGTAGACATACATTTTGGCCACTGTTCTATCGACAAAGTAAATTCTGTTGCGAAATTAAAAGAGTTTAGAGTTAAGAAGTTTTAATTGTGTGTAAACATATAGAAAACGAATTTTCCCAGAATTGACACCTAGCTAAATCGATTTCTCACCCATGTAAAACCCGACATTGTAAATTTAATCAAAATCGTTACAGCCATTTTCGAGAATGCAATTACAAATATAATTGTATACAATTACAAATATATTGCTTGTATAATATCTTTGTAATACTATTCTTCTAAATAACATAGTATCTTAAATTAAAGAAAGCCCATGAAATTTAATATTCCATTCACTGTTCAGGAAAATAAATAATAGTCTTTTATCCGTGACTTTTAACCATAGACTTTATAAATTACTTCAGAGCCAGACGCCATGTCCGAGCAGCAAATCAGATAAACTGAGTTACCTGTACATATGACACACATTTATTATCATATAAGACGATCGGTCGTCATTTCGTTAGAGAACAACACCCACATCTACATTTCATTTCATTTTATTTGCCTCACTTCATAGTACGGGACGTGCTGTCCGAAGTTATGAAGTCTATGCTTTTATCATTATTTTTATTTTATTTCCTTATTATAAGTAAATTATTATGCACTATGATATGTGATTTTAATAGGTACTTGTTGCAAACTGAACTTAGACACATTATTTCAAAATATAAAAAAAAACAAAAAAGGTCTGACCACATTGCAGGAATCGAACCCGCGTAAACTCTGCTGCGAAATTAAAAAAGTTTTGAAGTTTAGAGTTCAGAAGTTTTAAGTGTGTGAAAGATGGAGTAACGATTTTTCCTAGAAATGACACCTAGCTAGATAGATTTTTCGCGCTCCTCAACCCTTATATTGTAAATTTCATCGAAATCGTTCGACCCGTTTTCGAGAAAGCGATATCGAATACATATATATACACACATGTACATATACAAATATTGCTCGTTTAAAATAATAGTGGATAAAATAAATAATAAATAAATAAATGCGCCAGACAATACATACTGATCCAGAACCAGACGACGACTACTAGGAGTTTATTAATGTTTTTAAACTTTCACGACTTGAACATATCTTATAATATTTCAATACGAGTCTATGTCGTTAATATTTTAAGAGTAATTACCTATTTTATCCCGACGTTTCGACCGGATTGTGCGTTTTTTTGCAACTATCCACACTCATTCATCGCATTTTTGTTATTGTCACTGTCAGTGCTTCGACGCACTACACTAACGACATCTACACACTGGCGACGTCCGGTTTTATAGCTCCGGACAGGAGTTTCTCTCAGTATACGCAATGTAGAAACGCTCGTTTCCTTATTTGACCCGACCGGGAATCGAACCCGGAACCTTCCGTGCTGGGGGGCGGAAGCCTAATACCTAAACTACTGCGTCATCGAGGTCATCAAATGGTTTGGCATTCTTATATATTTTCTTGGCAGATTATGATAAGCATATTGTCTCTGACGTACCACAAATTTCCTTATTCCGTAAATCAAATTTACGCCGATGGGTATTAGTCTCTATCAGTACTCTTACATTCAAAAAACTAAATTATAAATTATAACTAAATGTACAAAGCACTCGCATACCTAGGCGAAAATGTGTGCGAAAAATGATGAGATTTGAGGAAACGAAAGAGGTGCGTAAGGACCGCGACGCTTGACGCTCCGTCCTCTCTGACTGCCCTGTTTGCGATACAGCCTGAAGATATATATGTATATATGTATCTATATATTATGGTATTTTTAAGATTAAATTTAAACTAAATTATTGTGTATGTACTTAGTATTAATAATCACAGATTTATTTCAATTAATCGATGGACGTAAAAACGAGAATGCTTCGTTGAGAAGCGAAAGGTTTTGATTAACAAGTGACTTGTGATTAAAGATAGCTAAAAAATATGACAAATTGTTTCTTAACCCCCTGCCCTAAAAGAGGAGTGTTATAAGTTTAACGTGTGTATCTGTGTATCTTCAAGTCTGTCTGTGGAATCGTAGTTCCTAAACGGATGAACCATCAGTCGCTGCCCAGACGTTGGGCAGAGCGCGCGCGTCCCGCGGTACGCTCCGCAAGGTGCATCCGTTCTGCATCCTTGCATCTGGAGCGCTTCATTCGCGTTGGAGTGGCACTCGGGCCGCATCTGCATCGGAAGCCGAAGCGGCGCATCCGAGCTGCATCCCTCGCGCATCCGTTCCGCGTCTTCGTGGGCACTCGGGGCTGCATCCGCATCGGAAGCGGATGCGGAAGCGGCGCATCCGAGCTGCATCTCTCGCGCATCCGTTCCGCGTCTTCGTGGGCACTCGGGGCTGCATCCGCATCGGAAGCGGAAGCGGTACACCTGAGCTGCTCCCACGCTTCTTCTGCATCCTCCCGGGAAGCACACGCTGCATCCTTGTGTGCATCTTTTTCGCATCCCTGCGGCCCCTCGTAGGTGCCGCGTTCGCGCGTGTTTCTTTTGCATCCGAAACGCATCCGCATCCTAGCGCATCCCTATAGCATCTTTCTTGCATCCGTGCCGCCGCATCATCGGTCGCATCACTGGGATAGGAGCACACTGTGGTATCTCGCGCATCCGAAACGCATCCGCATCCTAGCGCATCCCTGTTGCATCTTTCTTGCATCCGCATCGGAAGCGGAAGCGGAGGCGGCGCATCCGAGTTGCATCCCTCGCGCATCTGTTCTGCGACTGCGAGTGACGCTCGGGGCTGCATCCGCATCGGAGGCGGAGGCGGCGGCCGCGCATCATCTCTGCTGACGTCATCGTCGACTTCCTCGTGCTTTCTGCTTCACTTCGGCTTCTTTGGCCTCATTAGGGGGCTGCATTTGCATCCTTGTCTATCCCTGCTGTATCATCGGCTGCATCACCGGGGCGGCGGCTGCCTTGTAACTATCATCATCGTCACTGCTTCCTCATCAGTACATGATGGCCGCGGCCTCAATATCCCACGATCTAGACGATCACCTACCAAGTTCCCAGCCCTTTTACGACCAGATTAAGGAAATCATTACACGCATTCATCATACCCTCGACAAGGGCAAGAGTCTCACTAGAGTCAGCAAGCTGAGGATAAAAAATGACCTCGCCCTGATAGACAACAATATGCAGAAATTCGTCAACTCCGTCAACACCACCAACATCTATCATGGAATCCGTGAGTTGGATGCCTCCTCTATTGAGTCTACCGCCGCCAAGCTGGACCAGGTCAACCTCCAAATTGAGTCGCTTGGGGGCATCTTGGAGAAACTAAATGAGTCCAGTCATATGATAACTGCATCACTCCAACATGTACTCAACGCGGAGATTAGAGAGCTCGACAGAAGCAAGGACGAGCGGGTTCTCGATCTTATGCGTGGATTCATTGACACCGCTGTTGGCGAGGCGATTTCTAAAGCGCGTGAATTGCATCCGCCGATCGAGCGTGATATGGGGTCTCTCCAGGACTCCGTCTGCACTGCGCTCGGAGGAGTGGTCAAGGAATCTGTGTGCGCTGCTTTCAAGGAATCCTCTGCATCTGGACCTCCCGCCATCAGCTCCGGGGAACTGGCTCACAGCCTATCGGATCACCTTGATGCCGTCATCAGCAAATCCATCACTGCGGCAATGGAGAACGCGTCACTCTCGGCAGTCGCAGCTACGCGCAGCGAGGAGACTGCCAGGGAGCTGGAACCACGCTCGAGCCATGCGCACCGATATGACGGCGTCGACACAACCTCATCCCACTTCAGACTGCCCGAAATCTCTTACCTTACTTCAAATCAGGGGCCCCCTGGGGGTCGAATGTCTTCTCGCAGGTCTCTAAGTCTGACTCCTGGTCATGCTCTTATCATTTCACTGAAGAATCCCAAATCACAGTCCTTTCAGGAGACCCTTGACGCCTTTCGAGAGAATATCAATTTTCGGCATTGCGACTATGCTCCACGCTCCACTAATAGAGTGCATCAGCACAAGCTCCGTGTGGAGTTTGACTCCGCGCGGCAGGCCGCTGAGACATTGGACCGAGTACTCAACACTGGTATATTTCTCGCGGAAGCTGCGAAAAAGCTCCAACCAATGGTCATTCTCAAGGGCATCTCCGACAAGATAGCTCCACTTGACTTAGTCGACATCATTTCATCTCAAAATGCATTAAACGCTAACGACCTTACATACTGCCATAAGAGGAAAAATCGCAACCCCGCCCTTTACAATGCTGTATTCAAAATCACACCTCAAGCCTTCAAAGAAGTTACCTCAGCAGGGCGCCTCAGAATCGATCACCAAAGAGTTCATGTGGAGGCGCAATCGCCACTGCTCCAGTGCCTCTCCTGTTTGCAGTTTGGACACACCAAGGCCAAATGTCAATCTAAGGTGAGGCCCTGCTCCCACTGCTCCTCGACTGATCATCAATTCTCCGCCTACCCGTCCAGAGGCGACCTGTCGACGCTTCGGTGTTACAACTGCGCTCGTCGCGGCGGCCGCGCAGGAATTCATCTCAACACTCAGCACCAGTCTTTATCCATCGCCTGCCCCTACTATAGAATAATGCAGCATAAGGTAGCCTTTAATATAGATTACTCTTCAACTTAAATCTCACTGTCACCCTATTCGTCATACCTTCACTACCCACGTAGCCTACATGTATCCCATCGAGCTGATCTATGGGTGCGGGAGGGGCTCCCTTGGGCCATCAATGAGTACCTCGTATTACACAACCACTCTTATCGCGCTTTAGTCATCTTCATTCTAAATTTCCCATCTGGAATTTGTTATAAATATTGAACAAGTCTGGCATTCACTTTCTACCGCATCCATGTGCACACTCATTTTTCGTCGGTGCCGCGTCCATTCTCGCGAGCCCCTTGCGCATTCATGCCTCATTGGCATCGCTCTCTGTGGCTGCATCCGCATCCGCATCCGCTTCATCGTGCTTCCTCGGCCGCATCCGGCCGCATCTTTATTCCATCTTGTTGCATATTTCTTGCATCCTTGCATCTTCCGCTTCCCTTACGCTCGTGCGGGTGCGCTGCCTTCGGTGCCTTCGTGAATTGGGTGGCCCTGGTCAGCTCGATGGTGTCTCCGGGCGTGGTCCTTCATTCCGTTCTATTTGTCCGTTGCATTCCCGGAGAATTACCCTGTAAATTATTTTAGTTCTAAGATTAGTTTTAACCCTGTAGTATATTAACTGGTCTCTCTTAGGTTTGTAAAAATCTTCTAGATTAATTATTTTAAATCCATATTGTTAGTCAGCTGTATATCGGGTCTTCAACCGCTAACTGTTACCCCTTTATATCATCTTTACTCCATGTAATCCTGTAAAAACTTATCATTACCTTATGTAGGTTGATTACAAACCCTAGCAATGTTAATCTTAAGATGGGGCTGGATCCGTGCTAGTTTTCCTTTGGTCCTACCATGTTTAGTTATTTCGGTCTACCAGGTCTCCTACCACTTATGCGACCAATTTAATCCTCTTATTCTATTTAAATCCTGCAGCAATTAAGTATATTCTATATTACTGTTCTTTTATTTACAACCTTAAGGAAATTTTTACTTTTAAGTTATGATCGGGTCTGAGTTGTCTCTCCTGTTAACCTTACCATATTAGCCATTTAAGTCAACCAGATCTAAATCACCTATGCGACCACATCATGTCTTCGTATTCTATTTGAGTCATGTGGCAATTTATTACAATCTTATATCACTAATGTTTTGTTTATAACCTTAGCAATGTTATTCTTAAGCCATCACTGATCTGACTTGCTTCTCTCATCATGCTTATCAGGTTTAGTCACTTAAGTCAATCAGGTCTCTAATCACTTGTGATCACATTATACCTTATTACTTTACTTTAAGTCCTAAAGCAATTTATTATAATCATATATTACTAATGTTCTGATTATAACCTTAAGTAATGTTAATCCTAAGTTAAGATTAGTCCTAAGTTATTCCCTTATTTAGAATTAAGTTTATTGTTTCCCTTATAACTCCTGTTGCTCTGTATCCATCAAACCCCTAGTAGCCTTCTGCTACACAGATATGTATAACCTTATTCCAGAGCTATACGTTAGCTCTTTATTAGCCTTCTGCTAAACAAACAAATAATATTGTTACCTAATTTTAAGGATTAATGTAACCTTCTGCATCGGGAGGATGCAGGCGTATCCCATTAGCGCCACTTCCTCCTAGGATACTTAAACCATTAAACATAAAAAAAAAAAAAAAAAAAACGGATGAACCGATTTTGATTAATTTTTTTTGTTTGAAAGGTAACTTGATTGAGAGTGTTATTAGCTATGGCTCAAGAAAATCTGTTCAGTCATTTGAAGATCGTCCGCTCTTTTCTAATTGTTAAAGGGATGTGAGCAACTTCTAGTAGTCCGATCGATTCAAAATTTATTATCCTGTGACTTCAGTGATATTACAATAATATGGTAAACTTGACCTGACGCTACAGCATCATCTGGAATTTACTACAGCAAAACTTACTACACAGAGGTATCGTGTTTGAACTCATTGGAAAGGTTTTAATAAATAAATTATAGATAGATAGTGATACGCAGATTTTGGCAAAGCAAGATCTCGTATAGCAATTTCGTGTCTCGTTCCGAAAAGTATTTGTGTGAATGTGAGGATAGAGTTTTGATCGTAGCGTGTTTAAAAAGCATGACAGGCATAGTACATATTATTTTTTTACTTTATAGAGGTTTTTTTAAAAATTATATGTACCTATCGGCCCTTAAAATTATTGATAAGTTGTGATATAAATAGTAGTAGTAATATATCCAAGCGTCGTCGTGTCGGAGAACCGCTAAGTAAATAAAGTGAAAACAGAATACAACTAAAAATGACAAAGTGGGTATGAAATTTAATAACAGTAATTAATTTAACAATTACGACGACGCTTAGATATATTGCTACTACTATTTATGTTACAACTTATCATTAACTTAAAGGGCCAACAGCTACATATTATTTTCTACTTTTCAGCGATTCTTAGTAGGGAGTTTTTAAAATTTTTAATTTAAGTTTTTAACAAAATTGTTAGATATTCTCGAAAACACCTTAGTTTAAAAATTATGGTAAATAAATACAGTCACAGTGTCTTCGGCCATAACTGAGGCCGGTGTGCTGAGTGCGACCCATATTGGATTACTGTTGACGAAATCTGCTGACAGAGCGGCCGCTTTACGGGTCCGTCACAATTTATTCTCGACATATTTTTATGTCGCAATTCAGGGAGGGTGTGTTATTAGTTTATGTTTTAGTGACACTGAAATTTTAAGCGTCAGGGTTTAGCTAGCAAAGTGTGAGAAAAATTTATTTCTCAAATTTAGTCTGTATACATATACAAAAATTAATTTAAGTCTGTGTGTTACTTATAGACTACCACTACACTACCACGGTAGTAATTTGAGCACAGAATGTGTTATGTTCGACACATTACTAGAAAGGTGTAGAAAATATTTCGAGCGATATTTTCTCTAAATCCACGCGGTTGAAATCTTTTTATAGTTTATAACAAAACCTTCAATGATACGTTACCTAAAAAAACACTCAGGCTATTTACCAAAATGTCTTATTGTGTCCAACAAGTTATAAAAAAATTAGGTTGAGAAGTCTTCATACGGAGAGCGCATTGCAATCTTTAAGATTTCTTTAAAAAAAAAGATTGGTCATTAAAATAATTGTTCTCACCGAGAAGCGCATACAATGGCAACACTTAAATATATTAATTTTTAGCTACACAGGACATATTTCAGAAATAAGATGGAAAGTATTACTATTTTAAAATGGGAACGTAGTTGTCTTCGGCTCGTTGTCGAGGACCGCCAGAATTTCCCTCGCACCATTTCCTTCTCTTGAGAGTTAACAGACAATCGAACTCCTCAGTGTCGCATAGCCCCATTTTGATCAGCCCCGACTGTGAAGGATTCCTTATTTTTTTACGTAAAAGAGAAGGCAAACGAGCAAACGAGTCACCTGACGGAAAGTGATCACCGCCTCCCATGGACACCCGCAACGTCCGGGGAATCACGAGAGCGTTGCCGGCTTTTAAGGAAAGGAGAGGGAAGAGGGAGATAGGCTACAAGCATTCTCACTTACCGAACGAAACAACAGCAATAGATGCTTTTATTTCATGCTGATATTTTGTCAGAGGGGGGTATTTCACCGTCTCACAGTAGCCGAGCCGGCCCAATTCGTGCTACAATGCAGCGTGGGTCTACCACACTTTTTGCTTCTTACGAATTATTTGGGCCCGGCTAAAAGTAACCGTAGCGTATAGACAGAATAAGAATTAAAAGCGGAAAAAAATGGTGAACCTTTTTTTCAGTTTGCTACTGAACCTAAAAAGAGGAACTTTATTCAATTTTAAAGGAATTACGAATGCGATGGTATGTAAATTTTTACCTGTGGCCAGTACAGAACAAACGGACATATTTCAGACACATATTTCGCTAAGAAGAGCAGCTTGTCACCTTTGTACATGTGCCACAGCCAATTTATTTCGTCATCTTAGCACCTAATGAGATCAAAACTGAAAACGAGAATAAAAAATATTTTGGACCTGTTTTCTTCGGTTTGCCAAAGAACCAAAAGTTCTTGTTCTGACACGCTCCTGTCCGGTTTCCTGTACAAAGGTGTAGTTTATATTATTTTATTACATCATCTCTGTTATTATTACGAGTAGGTTAATTAAAATTATTGCTAATATTTGTTTTTTCAATTGTTATAAGAAAATTCTTAAGGATTTTAATAAATACAAATGTATTGAAATTAATAATAAATGTGGCGTTGTTTCTTTTCGCAAATATCTTCCGACGGTCGTATTTCATTTAAATGTATTACATCCTTGTGACTTCACTATACGCGACGTGGAGTATACCTGTTTGTTATGTTTATGATATTATTATTTTATTTTTTATTTTATTTTAATTTTCTGGAGAAACCAGCGAAATGATTTGATATATCCAAAATGATAATTGAAAACTGCAAGTAGGTACTAATTTCACAGTAAATTGGACAAAATTGAGTGATTTCATGTCTTCATATTATGCAATTTAATATGGCGTAAGGTGTCATGATGACGTTCCGTATAATTCAATATGGCGGTAACGAGACATCATGGCCGCCGGCGTAACCTCAAAATTGTGTTATCTCGCAATAGATTAACGTGAAATTAAGCACCCTTCTGCAATTAAAGTTCTAAATATCAGTGTTTATTAAACCGTACGCTTGTTCATTAGTTATCTGAGTGTCTTGCTATTTATATTACTTAACTATAGCTATTCTTATTATTTATATGGAAATGTCAATGATATTATAATACAAAAGAGGTAGGTAGGTTACTTTAGTACTAATCCAAGTACAAAGTGAGACAAATATACATTGCACTGCATCGCTATGCAATGTAAAACATAATTGAATTTCAAACTAACAACTCACATAGCTCTCTAAATCATTGTGATTGGTCAATTTCAATTTCTTACTACATTTACTACATTTTAAGCGAATCCGTAACTAATTCATAGAATATTAGTAATTAATGCCACAGAACAGACATTTAAAAAAATTATGATTGACGACAGTAAAAAATTATGTTTGCTTTTTTTCGAATTTTGTTTTTCTTGAATCATGTACATTAGAACATATTTATTTAATAAGATCGCCAACATTTTTCAATTATAAATTTGAAAATGATGAATTATATATTATTGCTTTTAATAAACGTAAACGATGATTAAAACTGGGTGACTGCGTCATCACATGATCGTGTATATTATAAAAAACGTTGGGATTATTAAAAGATTTCAGAATTTTGAATGCGCAATAGGCATTACATGACATTGTTGGTTCTGTAACATTACTTTTCATATTTTTTGACCAAGTCCGGGTTGGCTAATTAGCAAAGTTTTGGGGTGCCACTTTTCGAGTGTATGTAACCTATCTACCTCTTTTATATTATAACTTCGTAGGGAAATGTCAAAAGCTCTCGTATACCTAGGCGAAAATGTGTGAGGAGAATGATGAGATTTGAGGAAGCGAAAGAAGTATGATATGTAAGAACCGCGACGCTTGGCGCTCCGTCCTCTCTGACTACCTCGTTAGAGTTGCAGTGTGAGGATATGTATATCACTTAACACATTCTTAGTATATTTTATTACAATAACATTTTATTACACAACCGATACGATAGTACACCCGATCTAACAAGTATTTATAGAACTTTACGCTATTTTTAAATCAGGGAACGGAACTGTGCAGTAAAATTACACAAATTACGGCAGATGCGAAGTGTACGGTGGGGATTCTCCCCACCGTATACTCCATTCGGAAGCGATCGCTACGCAAGACATTGTGAAAAAGATAATTCGGGGTGGACGAGGAGCCGCCTTTGATATACGGACAGACAAACCTGACCAAAGTACAAGAGTACCACTTTTCCCCATTTCGGCTGCGAAATCTTCATACACGCATTACTGTAAGGCCACCCATTCCCAAAGTGAGCGATAACGCCCCCCTGAGGGCGCTGCAGGCCTAAAGGGGGGCGGTAAGAGACCCAGAAAAAAAATGGGGGCGTTGTGTAGAGGCCTGGGGGGTGATTTGTAATTTCATTTAGCTAGGAGGCATCTTAGACAACGACTGCATGAGCTCTCGACTCAGTAGACAAAATAAGTTTGGGAACCTAGACTGTAAGCTAAAGGATAGCGCTCAATATAAGAACTTATATAGGCGACCGGCTATTATATGCCGATATTTAGTTTCTTTCGCTGAACTATCTTTTTAACCGACTTCAAAAAAGACAAAGTTTCCACGTTCGTCTGTATGTATTTTTTTTCTTTTTTTTATTTATGTTCACCGATAACTTCGTCAATTGTGGATCGATTTAGAAAATTCTTTTTTTCTTTGAAAGGGTATACTTTCGAAGCGGTGCCATTTAAATTTCAAGGATATCGGAACCTGGACTTCGTAGATACACCAAATACCAAATAATTACAAGCTTTATTTATATTGATGATGATTCTCTTGTATGTCATTGTGCTCCAGAATTAGAAAATAAGTTAATTGATATTTATTTAGGCCAAGGCCACTCAAAAAGGAGTAAAAAAATATTTTAATAATAAATTAAACCAACTTCGAAAAAAAATCACTGAAAAGTATGACGTAACTATTTAAAATCTAATACTAATACTAATCAAAATCAAGTACAAAAATAACTTTATAAATACGATACAATTAACTATTTGACAGTTATTGAAGTCTGTGCCAAATCAATGTACAACAATAGAACGTCTATTTATTTAGTAGGCTTGGAATCGACTTCAGTAACTGTCGAATTTAATTATGTAGGTATTTGTATCGTATTTATAAAGTTATCTTTGTACTAGAGTTTTGATTAGTAAAGGATAGTTAATTCGTACTTTTTAGTGTTTTCTTTGAATTCGGTTTTTTAAGCCTTTATTACATATTAATTTCTGATAGCAGTTTTATTGCGACTTTGTGATGTATTTATGTTGTGAGCCCATGAAGGTACCTTTTACGTACTAGTAAATGAAAATGCAACGTTGCCAATAATGCAGGTTACTACAAGAAAGTCAATCGAATCTCTAATATGCTGCGGGTATTTCGTATCCGCGCTCTCTGCCCCGGGGGTCAATTCAGCCCACAAATTGGTTCTCGTTAACATTCGGACGCGATTTCCGAATTCGTTAGCCCTTAACAAGCCTCGCCTCGGAAACTTTAGTTTGGCAACAAAATGGCCGGACATGCCTCAATTAGTGGTCTGTGGTGAGATACGAAGACCGATGATCGCTGTGGACGTGAAAACTGAAGTAGGATTTAAATTTAATATTATGTATTCAAGTAGACTGTTTACAAGGTATTTTGTATATTTTTAGCAATTCTACCATCGAATCAGAAAAAAATCGTACTGAGAAAAAAAATCGGTGTGTGTTTAAGACCACATAACAGAAGTGAAAACTTATGATATTCCAATTTTAAAATATATACACGAGCCCGCTTAATCTTGACTGGATATACCCGTGGGGTTATTACCTAAAAATTTGCAGACAGCGACAGCCACGCGTTCACTACGCGACCAGTGACTAATTGTAATAAAAAAATGGTATCATGTATAACGATTGCGTATCTATTATTCTATGACCATAAAATACACTTTTCGCGGTTGTTTTAGCGCCACTATACAAATTACATTACACAAATTCTCGTTTTGACAGCAGATATCGCGCGATATTGGCTGTCACATGCTGTCTGCAAGTTACGTAATAAGCGTGCGGATTCAGCGTTACCGACCCGAACATGATGATTCGGTTTCATTTTCTGTTCAGAAAAAGCGCAAAGAAGTTTTCTCTCCAAAAAACTGTCAGGTATCATTTTTAAAACAGATATACTTAATTCATGATAACAATCATAAAAAAAGATAGTAAGTAACGTTTTTAAATAATAAAAATTGTACTTTTGCATATGGCAACATTTGTGATGTCAATTTTTATGGTAGTGGGAGGTAGACGATTGATTCTCTCCGAGTATTTGGGCTAGAACGCCAGTTTGAGTGAAGACGTCGTCAAGTGTGCTCATATTCGTTAGATACATCTGTGTGAGAACTGCATGGTTATTAAATATATAAGTATAAAAAATACGAAGTGTGGTGTTATTTCGACATAACACAACATTCAAATAAGAACTTTTTAGTTTTTAGAGTTCCGCACCTAAAAAGGAAAAATGCAACCATTATAAGAGCACTTCATTCTCTATGCGTCCGTCTGTCCGACCTGTCAGAGCCAAGACAGGTAGAGGTAATATCGACTTGATATTTTATCAAACATCGAGGTCTATGGGCTATTCGAATTTTAAAAAATTCAAGCTTTTAAATCAACGCGATCAAATAATGTATATGTCATTTATGTACTCAAACAAAAAAAAATCTTAGAGGATACTTCTCGTTGAACTACAATTATGAAATTTGGCAAGAAGCAGTCTCAATAGCTAAATAAAAGGAAAAAAAATTAAAATTACGAAAATTGTAATTATATCACATTTTACGCCAAACTTACATTTGCAGTTGGAGAGTCTGAGAGAATGTGTCTTTCAACTGCGAATTTGGGTTTCATTTTGATTTCTACTTATATTTATTGTTAAATACATGACACGAATACATTGTAAGTATGGCGGTTTGAACTCTCGATACGCAGGTTTTGAATGAACTTCATAAATATTTGTAGAAAACTGGCGGACCCGACAGACGTGGGGTCCTGCCCGAAGTAAAAAAAAATTCTAGAATCCGATTGCAACGCCACTTACCGGGTCTAATTGTGACTCTAAACCATCCAGGGACTCAGTACATCCGATAGACGTTTTCTTTCCCGAAATAAAAGAAAATTCCTAGAATCCGATTGCAAGCCACTTACCGGGTCTAATTGTGAATCTAAACCATCCAGGGACTCACTCCATCCGATAGACGTTTTTTTACCCGAAATAAAAGAAAAATTTCTAGAATCCGATTGCAGCGCCACCTACCGGATCCAATTGTGAATCTTAATCATGCAGAGGCTCACTTAAACATACACAAAAAATTTCATAAAAATCGGACATGCCGTTCAGGAGTTCCCGAAAAAAGTGTCCTAGAATTCGATTGCATCACCACCTACTAGGTACAATTGTAAATATACAGCTATTTAGGGACCCGCTCGTTCGAGTAGGTCCACATAAAATTTCATTAAAATCGGTCCAGTAGTTTAGGAGTTCAGTGACAAAGACGTGTACAGAAGAATAATATATAAACAATACAAAGCGGTTTATCTAAACGCGCAAGTCAAGTCTTACGATACGATAACTATGAGACGCACCAAGGATTATACACAATGATAATGATAATTATGACGAAATAATTATTCGATGATTGATCAAAATGTTAATATGTTATAATACACTTCATTTATTTTTCGTAAGGTTTATGATGACATAGAAATAAATCTTGGTTAAAAATATTATGTAGGTAAGTATTATTGTACGTAAAAATAACAATGAGTCAAAGGTAAGTATAGCTTAAGTAAGCTATTATTGGACGATAATGCAATTTGAAATGTTTCTGAAGAAGATTGTTCTGTTGCCATGTCCAAACTGATTTTGAAAGTTCGCTCCGTGGTTTGGCAGCAAACAGGCACTGCCGGTCGGGATGAGTTGTGTCTAAAGTTTTGAGTAGACGCTCATTTTTACTATCCGAGCCGGACTTAAGACAAGTTTTGCAGATTAATATGTTTGTTCCTGTTACTGTTTTGTTTCACCCATTATACAAAATAATAAAAAAATATAACCACTTGTTATTACCCTAGTATCTAAAATACAATTACCATTTTTGTTATATATGTAAGCATCCCTTAACCATTACTTAAGCCCCTTAAGCATTACTTTAAAGCTACAATATTAGGCTGTGGAAGTTACAACAGACCTGTATCACTACCACCAACATTGATCTATTGTGAATTTTTATGGAAAGCGGTTGAGCGTTCAATTCAATTTAAATTAATTCAATTTGAAATTGGCCTATTTTGCGAACCAAGTATCTACACTGTTGTACATTATGTGGGATTTTTGAAATAAGTACTTATTTAGTAGTATGATGTTGAGATTTTTTTAATGGAATAGTCCGCCTCAGTGAATCGAACCAGAAAGTCCGCCTTAATATATTAGCCATCGCCATATTATCGCCAGAAACTCCAAGAAACATTAAAATGTATTACGTCGTCATTTTAATGATCTACACGAAGAATACATAATTTTATTACTGAAGTCGTCGGCTGTTATGGGCATAGATCCCTTTGTCTTCCCTCTCTTGGGAGAATTATACAAAAAATCGATCTATAGTTTTATTGATATATTGTTTTTAGAGCGATAATTGAATACACAAAATAATAAAGCAAAATTATTTGACCTTTTTTCAAATTTTTTCTGGATTTACAAAAACATAGTCTGACTAAATATTTTTCTTAAATATTTTCAGTCTTCAATTTCACAATATTGAAATATTACAAAATTATTTCGTACCGCGCCTTAGTTGGATTTGTGTAAAGAATTGAGTGCATATCTGGTTAGGTATTTCGATTAATCCATGACGTGCTCACCAATAAATTACTGAAAAAGAATCCAAGAAAAAACATAATATAAGAAGAAAACACGTAATATAAGAGACTGCCGCATTCAATTATCATAGTAAAAATGTAATACAAACATCTATACTTTGAAATAAGGGCCACAGCGTAGGAAATTTTGAATAAAGATTGCTTACATCGATGCATCTTCTACGTATCTACAAGTTTCACTGTCCCTAAGCTTTTATTGGTTAACATAGTGTGAAGACGATAAATAAGACTCAAAAAAATTCTTTTTTGACACAATGGTTCACTTTTATAGGTTTTTCATTGTAAAAATGCGATCCGTATTTTCACTTTCAAGTCGACAGCCAACTGCAAAACTGTCGTAAATTTTTCTTTTCATTGAAAACACGAGCATTCCTGATAATTTTACTTCAATCTACACTACACCTTTCCAAAATAAAAAAAAATTGAGAAAAGGCATGAAAACAGTAATTTTAAAGAGTTTTCGAAAAAGAAATGTTAAAAGATAGTATAAAGTAATTTGTTACTTACATGTTTTTAATTCGTAACACAAAGAGCTTTCATTTGTTCACAGGAAAACCAGCGAAAACCCCAACAACACTTTTTTTAACTCTCCGTTCAAGCGACTAAAACTATCCTCCAAAAGGTAAATTCAAATTCTAAGTTGACGTCTGTTCTTAGGCCACCACTTATTATAACTACAGATTAATGTGTTACTAGCGTAAACTGTAACTGTTTCCATGTGTTCACGTCAAATAATCTTTCAAAAAAACTAACAATACTCTTTTTTTGCTTTTCTCCTATACGACTGCAGCACGAAGTATTTAAATACAAATTGATTAACTAATTATGATTAACTGAATAAAGTTTTGGGTGTTTAATTCCTAGAGGTATCTAACATATTTAATTCTATCGTCGATATCATCAGAAATGGGACCGAAATGTAGAAAAGCCAACGCGTCATGGGTCATGGCCAAGCATATATACCGACATAAATGTACTCGTGGCGAAACTAATGACAGACAGACACCCCATAAGTGTTCTCATTCAATAGTTTTAGTACAGAACACAATTTTTTTTTATAAACTTAGAGACAAATACGTAAATTGCGTAACCGCAAACTAAGCACTAGATTTGTACTATGGGCACCACACAATGAACTTGTGGAGTTCCCGGTAACACAGGGTTTGACGTCTCGCTTGCACCAACTATTAAATTGTAGGTGCAAGTGAGATGTCAAATCTTTAAATCGAGTTGAAATAGTTGGTGCAAGCCACCCTTAGACTACAAGCTAATTTTGATAAATTCATTCCCTAAATTGATCTGAACGAGAATCATATGATCGATCGATCGAGATGTTTAGCCACCGCGCCAAAGGTTTCATTAATTATATTACCAATTGTAATGTCGACCGATGAGTCGATGAAGTCAAATTGGTAATCATCTTTAATAAAAGAAAGTTAATAGGTCCCTGATCAAAAATGTTGATATATTTGTGTACCTAGAATATTAGTAGTAATTTAAATAATGAAACAAAAATTTGTGTGTAATATATCATTGAAATAAAATTAAAAAATCATTAGTCATGAAGAGAAGTTTTTAGTTATTGTTCCTGAGACTGTAGCTATTCTGTGGCACAGTGGCGCCCCTGGGATCGTGTCGATGCATAAATTATACAATACCGGTTTTAATATCGCCCTAGAGAACAATATCAGATACATTTCAATAAAATGTTCGGAAATTTATTAGTGGAATTGTCAATTTGAAATGAATTTTAAATTTTGTCTGTAAACCTTTGATTGTATAAATATGTAGATACTCGTACGATACGTCGTAACACTGTGTACCTACTCGGCTAATCGATCAGGTACAACCGTGCAAAATACTACAAAAGCACTTGCATGCTTAAAACTTTGCATATACTGCTCCAGCAATGCAAATGATAATAATTTAATAGACTGTACCGAAAGTAAGACAAGAAGAAATCATTATTTATTATAACTGATCAAGGAAGTATCCATTGAATTATTCGTTACACTAGAATAGTAAATCAAATAAGTGGTCATGGCAGACATACCATTGCATTACCATCAACGTGCGTACAGTGCAGGCAGATCCACAAAAACAGCACTACACATGGTGGTTGGCAGAATAGAAAGTGCAATTAAGAGTAAAGCTATATGTCTAGGCACATTCATTGATATAGAAGGAGCCTTCGACAAAACTAACTTCACCACATGGCGTCAACATGGCGTCGACCCTATCATTGCTGGATGGATTGAAAACATGCTATGCAAAAGGATTGTCAGATTTGCGGACGACGATTCCCATACAGCAATGGTAATAGGAGGCTGCCCCCAGGGTGGGGTCCTGTCGCCTCTATTGTGGAATCTTGTCGTGAATGACCTAATTACAGAACTCAACTTAAATAATTTCTATACAATAGGGTATGCTGATGACTTGACTATCCTTATTACAGGCAACTTTGCAAACGTAATCTGCGAAGTGATGCAGAGTGCACTTTACCTCGTAGAAGATTGGTGCAACAAATACAACTTATCAGTCAACCCATCTAAAACGGAGACGGTAATGTTTACTAATAAACGTTCGCTAGGCCACTATAAGCTGCCTAACTTGTTTAAGAATACTCTCCAGTTAACGAGTGAAGTCAAGTATCTAGGAGTTATACTTGACACTAAACTAAGCTGGAATAGTCATATAGACAAGAAAGTCAACAAAGCAAGTATTGTCTTTTGGCAGTGTCGTAGAATGCTAGGTAAGAAATGGGGTCTATCTCCTAAGATCACCCTGTGGCTGTACACAGCTGTGATACGGCCTATGGTCTGTTACGGGGCTCTGTTTTAGTGGCCTAGAACCAAACTAACGACAAACATAAACAAACTACAGAGTCTCCAAAGACTGGCCTGTATGGAAATCTCTGGTTGCATGAGGACAACACCAACAGCAGCACTGGAAAGTATGTTAAACATACTGCCGCTGCACATTTACATACAGCAAGAGGCAACAGCAGCAGCGATCAGACTTAAAAGTTTGAATCTCTGAAAGAACATCGAAATCCCACATACGGCCATTCTTAGCATAGCGGTTGACAAACTACCACTCTTGGAGGCAATAAATGATAGGATTCCGATAATATACAACTTTGATAAGAAATACAAAATTCAACTCCATGAAGAGGAGAACTACTAGAGAACTCCAGATCTTCACAGACGGCTCCAAAACAGAGTCAGGCACTGGGGCTGGTGTATTCTCCGATGACTTAAATATCCAAGACTGCAGGCCGCTTGGAATGCAGAACACGGTATTTCAAGCTGAATGTATGGGTATAATATTAGCAGCAAACGCCATAATGGTCAGAAACGTAAAAGAATACAATATTCGGATACTTTCTGACAGTATGGCAGTTTACAGGCCCTAAAAAGTAATAAAATTACTTCTAGTCTTATATATGAGTGTCATGAATCGTTGGAAAGAGTATGTGCACACAACACAATAACTCTCCAATAGATTAAAGGACACAGTCTATCGCGCGGAAACGACGCAGCTGATGAACTAGCTAGGAAAGAATCAAGTCTAAAGGTAGCTGGTCCTGAACCTATAGCACCGCTACCACACGGCTGGTTACGCACGCAAGTGCGAAAACTAGCTAAGATAGAACATGACATATACTGGTCTAGCATCAGCGAATGTAGACAGGCCAGGGCAGCCTTACCTAAGGTAAGCCCTCGACTCTCGCGCCGTCTGCTTGGTTTAACGAGAGCTAAACTCCGGGTCTTTGCTGGTGCTATGACTGGACATGGTCCATATAACAAACATCTTTTTAACATGGGTGTTACTAACAGTCCTCTTTGAAGGGGGTGCTTAGAAGCAGAAGAAACAGCCATCCATGTTCTACTGGAATGTGAAGCCGTGGACTACCGGGCAAAACATCTTGGCACACAAAGATCGCTCCCAGAGGCCTTCACCAATATAAGGAAGGTACTAGGATTTCTGGAGGAGTTAGGATGGCAGGAATAGTCGATCCTACCCACACGCAAAGTAGGCGCCTAAGACGTCGGTTTGCGGACACAAGTCCGTCATCAAGTATCAAGTATCAAGTAAGTGGTCATGGCAACACACGTTTACAGAACCTGACGTGAGAAGCAGCTCTAGATATTTTCAAACAATCAATCTAATATTACATAAATATCAGTGGTCGTATCACATTGTGTCCTAAGACAATTTATGAGATCCATATGCAAGATGCATATGCTGTGTCTACCTCTTCTTTAAATCAATGCTACATATAAGATTAATTGAAAAATACTAATAACCTCTCAGTGCACTAAGAGGTTATTAGTATTTTTAATACCGATCCTGTCATCACACCTAATAACTTTTGTTCTACGACTTTTTTTAAAACTTAATTTGGTTCTCAAAAGATATTTGTTAACTAAATTTTGTTGTACTGTCTGAAACGTAATTAATTTGTGTATGTATTTCCAATGGACCAATGGTATAGTGCAAGCGTACCGGGCCTCAGCGCCGCGCCACCTCCCCGCGCCCTCTGTGCGTGTGCCGCTTTAGCGACCGGGTAGAGTAGGTGTCATTTTCAGAAACATTTAATGTATTTTTATTTTTGTATGAAAGATAAAGTTATGAATTTTTAAAAGTCGCAGAACAAAAGCTATTGGGAATAATGTTAAGAACAAAATATGAAGAGGTTATTAGTATTTTTAAATTAACTCTGTATAATACAGTCTTTTAAATTTCAATTGTCACTATATTTTTCGTAACAAGCACAAAGATTCTTATAGCATAACAATATTAACGTTTAAGGGATAAATTAAAAATGAACATTATTTCAATAGATACAACGAGCAATTTTTATAGTTTAGAAAACAAAATAAATGTGGTAAATAAAATTAAATATAGTTACGAACGGACAGAAATGCTGTTCCGAGTAAACATAGCGAGCGGAGTAGCGTTATTCGCGTCAACAAACAACTCGCTATATGTTACAATCGTCTCGTCTACTTAACCTCATAGTTTGTCAGCTCTCGCTCGAAATAAAAATTATAATGTTTCTAGCAGCTAATAACTGATGAGCTCAGAGAAAACAGTCTATTGCTGAAAGACTATTGAGTTTTTCTGATTGTTATAAATTTTTTAAAGTTATTTTTTTGTAATCATGTGTATCTCGTTCTGAGAACTACGTTGAAGGTAGATATGCTGCTTTCCTTTTCTGCTGCTTTTCTCTGCTGTTTAGCTTCTGTTGCGTAGCGCCTTCAGCTGCTGGTGCTGCACCCACCAACCCTTGCGTTGACAGCAATAACGAGGAGCAAGGGGAGTACGGTACGGTACGGTACGGTGAGGACGGAGAACCGTGGCAGTGCGACTCACTACCGAACACCGATCCTTTTTTATTTATGACCATACTGTTCATTATTCCCTATTATTAAATTGTATTTTGACGACCTCCGTGGCGCAACGGCTAAGCGCGTCGGAAAGTAAACGGGGGGTTGCGAGTTCAATTCCCGCCCCGAGTCTGGGTGTTTATGTATAATATGTATTTATTTACAAAAGAAAAGTATAGAAGTAGTATATGAGTTGTCTAATACCCATAACACAAGCGCTATGCTGTTTAGTTTGGGACTAGATGGCGCTGTGTGAAATGTCTGAGTATATTATTATATTTTTAAAATTTCTCTTTTCTTTTTTATGTTTCTTATTTTCTTGCTCCCCTAGTATCCCTTCAGGATGCCAGTGGTGACATTCTTCCCTTCCTGTTACGCGCAAAGTTCATTCATTTAAAACTGTAGTATCTACAATACAACTTGATCTTATGTGCTGCAAAAGTTCCAGAAATCGCTGCACAGACAGGAATTATATACAAGGTAGAAGTTTGACACCCTCTTCATCCTCATTCCGGAAAACTGCCCCCTTACCTCCCCAATGCATCCACGGCAACACAATTTTAAAGTGTCCGACTCAAAGTTAGTAAAGTGGTCGAAAGTCGTAAAAAGTTAGCAGTTCGCTCACAATTAACTAACAAATGGCTTCACGATACACAATGGCTTAATCAGGCTACATTAAGATAAGGGAAACAAAAGGCCCTTATTGTGTGGTGTAAGTAAGGAGATCGAGCGATTTGAATTTATAAAATTTAGCATTCAAAACAATTTCTACTTATTTTAAAAACATGTTTATTAGAATCAGTTATAAACATTAGAAACTTTGCGACCCTGGGGCCCCGAAGCAAAAATAATTGCCTAACGAAATGTTTTTACAATTACAATTTTTAATCTTAATTGTTTTTGTAATTACATTTTGCCCAACAGCACCCGAAGCCCATCGACTGGTTTCTGATATTTATAAGCTACCGGTCGAGGGTTCCGGAGACCGTCGGGCTGGCAGTTTCTTCCGCCAACGAATGAGATTGGCTATTCAAAGAGGTAATGCTGTCAGCCTGCTGAGCACCCTAAGCAATGGCAGCTTTTTAAGCGGCAACTTTGAGGAAATCTATTATTTAAGATAATGTTCAGTTTTAAGTTTGTAAATAGAAACGTTAAGATATGGACTGATTTATGTCAATAAAGTATTAGATTTATTTGTCGTTTTACACACTCAGCCCATGGATTTATTTATTACACACAAAAGGCTTACAACGCCCTGAATGTTCAGTATCACGATGACTTTAGGATGCTGTTAAGACTGCAACACCACTGCAGTATATCAAATCAAATATGTTCAGCGAGGCATATACGAATGGCATCTACGTCATAAGACGCAAAAGAAGTCTATGTGATGCCACGCGATTTGGTTAGTTTTAACAGAGTGACGAGTATGACTTTCATAACACAACACTGCAATAAAAACCTGCGTTTGTGGAATGGTCTATTTAAGGAGTCTCGAAAGAAGCTATTGTTATTTAAAATGTAAAATTATAAAATAAAGTAGATAATTATTCATAAAGATTAAGCTGTATTCGTTTTCTCGCCAATGAGGTAAAACAGAAAAACTATGTTCATATAACTTAGTCTAATATGACTTATGATTACAGGATGGGTCCGGCGCTCTAAAGCGTTAGACGATTTGTCGCCGTCAGGGCTGCAAAACAATGCGAATACGTGCTCGTAGCTACGGCAAATGGTGTTCGGAGTAACACGGTGAGGTGTTAGCGGGTAGCCTTAAGTATATATGGAGTTTCAAATACTCTCCTCATCGCCTCTGGACTAGGGAAGTTTTTTTTATATTACTCGGAAGACGAACAAGCAAACGGTTCACCCAATGGTAAGTGGTACCAATGGTAGCATTGTACCACGTACCATAACTGGCCGCGAATCTACGCCGGTCACATCCGCAGTTATCCCTATCGACGTCGAAGTTCCGATCGTTTGTAGGAATCCGGATTTTTTGACAGAATCACGGATCACGGTACAACAAAATGACATCCCGTTTCCACTTGTAATAATAAATACATATACCTATGGAAATGGAATCCGATAGGAGAAAAGTTTCTAGATCATCACTACAAAATATAATAAACCAATACTTGACCGAATTTTACAACCTACTGCGGCAGATAATTAGCTGGTGCATTCTATATTTTTCTTTCTGTCCTAGATCAACGAGTATGACTGAACGCATAAAAATGTTAAAAATTGCCGATATTACATACTCTGTTGTAGGGTTTTCTCTCTAGCGCCTGATACTCAGGCCACACATGCAGTCCTCTAAGGTCCTAATAAAAAGCGACAGGATAAAATGATTTATGGGATAACTAGATAAAGGGAGTGCCAAGTTTAGGCGACTCGTATTCGGTGAAGATAACAGACAATAATAATAGATTTGTTACTTTTGTCGCTGAGGGGACAGAATCGCTTCCGTGGGATTAGGATGAATAAGTATTAATCGCTGCGATAAGCAATTCATTTTGTATATTTTTGAATAAGAAATACGTTTGATAATGTTTTAACGAACTCCGTGATAGTCTGAAAAAGCTTAACGAATGTTATAAGATATTCAGTTGCTAATCTTCCTATTCTTGTCGTAAATGTCGGCCAAGGGATGTCTATTAAGAAATTAGTAGCCGATTTATAATAACTGAAAACACACATATTATGCACATATGCGTGTTTTCGTTTTGCCATCTATATGCTCAAATATTTATTATTAGTAATGGCGTCAAGATACGAGTACGTAAATTTGTATTCTCCTCTGGTGCTTTGCCCACCAAATGTGAAATGACGTGAAATTTGAATGAACGTATGGTAGGGATGTCAATATTCTTCGATACTATCGTAAGCTTATATTATTGAGCGCGAAAATATTGATGTTTTAAATCGATATTAAGTTTTTAAAATCATCGACACATTAATGTTGTGAACAAATAAATATGTTTCCATATTTTTTTGTTTATTGTGTGAAAATATGGTTAGTTTGTGTAAAAATAAAATTGAATTTATTTTACAAAATCTGAAAGTTCCAAATGACTTCTGAAACATCTAATTACTATTATCAAAGCACGCTCGAATTTTGACGAAGGAATTAATTCTTACTTTTTATGCTAAATGTCACTAAAATAAATTTTTATGTCGTACTTTTACCCGCGACTTCGTCTGCGTTTTTCCTTTTTAAAATAGCCTATATCCTTCCTTAAGATTTAAGCTATCTTCATACCAAATTTCATCAAACAAACAAACAAACATTGATTTTTATATATAAGACAAGCGATAGAAATTTCTTTGAAAATAAAATATAGCTCATGTTACTCGCTGATAATGTAGCTTTCTATAGGTGTAAGAATCTTTGGAATAGGTTGAGTCATTTATAAGTTTATCCATTAAGGAGTCTCGAAAGAAGCTATTGTTATTTAAAATGTAAAATTATAAAATAAAGTATAAACAAACAAAGTTTACCTCTTTATAATATTAGTACAGACAGAAAATTTGAGTTTGGCGTCAAAACATTAATGTTTTTAACTCGATATTTAATGGATATCGACATTTTTTTATCAATATTGATATTGATGTAAACATCGATGTTTTTTCGATATTGCTCATTTCTATCGTATATACAGAACAACAGCTAATACGGATAACATGATAAAAAAAAATAAAAATAAAAGAACGTTGTAATAATTTAAACAGGTAGTCGGTGCGTCAATTAATCATATTATTAATCATTTTTATTGTAGAAACACAAAGCTAATTACACAATTTCATGTTATTCCTAATTCAAAATGGAGTATCTAGGGTTACAAATGGAACCGCTCAGTAACGCCAGACTCTGTCGCCCATACAAGTTTCTTTTAATAAGTAATAATAATAATTCTTTGGCCTACTTAATAACTTTTCAGCCTTTTTGTTTTAAGAATATCGTGGAAGATAACTCATTGCAATAACACCACTACATCCTTCATTCGATTTGTTATAATCGATACTAGTCCGTATTTCCACACTGATATTATAAATACGAAAGTGTATCTGTTTGTCCATTATGCTTTCATGGCTAAACTAGTGAACCGACGTTTATGAAATCTGGTACGGGAAATTCTAAGGTGAGTTACGTAATTTCTACTTTGAAAAAATAACCTCTAAGTTACGCATTACATATAAAATAATAATATCACGAAAATGAAATCACGAGCAACAATCGACACCATTTTGTAACGAATGAAGTGAGTATTTTTTTCCGCGAAAAGTTTAAATTATTACGAAGTCAAGAATTGGCCTAAATTTTATATTAGACTTGTTATGACTTAGTTTTCCTATATTTTTACATATTGTTATAATTCATCCATTCGTCAATGTTGATCATTATCTGTCATGGAAATTGACAATGCGTACAGTGACTCAGGAGATTGACGTACAATATGTACTTCATTATTAGATAGTAATTGCTGTCAGAAAGGGTGTGAGAGGAATGGAATGTACTTTGTTACGTGTTTCCATGGAAATTAGTGGAGGCAGACAGGTGGCTATCATATTCAGTTCAGTTTTCAATGGCATACTTATAGCTATGTGTATACGATTACAATATTGTTACGAACTGTGGGTAATAATATGCCGATTAAGGGTGCAAAGAGTTTATTTTCCTTCGTACAAACTGATGTCAAGAACACGCGAATTACGAAATTACGTCGGTTCCTAGTCTTCGTAGTCGCCTCTCGAAGTAGGTACTCGCGTAGTAGTCTCGGAAGGCATACGCTTCAATTACAAACAACATTTACAAATCGCAGAAGTCTTCCGTCCAGAGTCGTCACAATAGTCGTTATAGTAGCCTTCGTAATTCACCTCGATTTCGTCTTGATAAATCGCTTCGATGAATATTGGGAACTGACTCGACGGTGGACATGCAGTAGCTCTGTTTATAGTCCGATAGAACGAGGGTTGAAACTTCCAGAGCAATTCCGAATGCTAGTAATAATAACACATAGAAATAAAGAGGGTGGAAATTTGTAGGTAATTACGCCCACTAACAATAATTCGACATTGTTCTTGACCACGGAACAAAAAAACGACTGGAATTAGCATACCGAACTGTTATTAGGAAAACCAGCGAAACCTGTTAAACACATTCTTACACTTCGTAATATTTTCACTACATGGAATGTGTGTGTGCACTTACTTATATAATATATCAAATAAAATAAAAAAAATGATCAGCTTTTCGTTACGCAAACAAACATTCGGCAACAGAACAACAATAATTAAAAAGAAACTTTATTCAAATCCTTGTATACATATTTGCAATGCTTTATACGACAGTGTGAATGTGTACAACATTTTTACATTAAAGTTGCAAGGTTAAAGAATTTTCATAAATATTGTGCGAAATCTATAACATAAACATTGAATATAAACATTAATAAAAACAATATATTATCAATATCAATATGTATCTGTTTTAAAAAGCATTATTAATTCAAAATAGTTACTATTGTCCTATAGTATCACATTGTGGAATCGACTAGAGATGTTCTCGTTTATCGATAAAAGCAATTTTATCGAAACTTAATAAAAAATATCAAGTGTTTGAATTAGTTACACTTATGCTTTAAGCACCAACAATTAGTACTGTTATTAACAGACTTCAAAAAGGAGGTTCTCAATACGTCAGTACGTTTTTTTTGCTCTTTATGGTAATATGCCTTAAAAAAAAATAGAATTCTCGTAAGATTATTAATGCTTCGGATTCGGATCGGTATTCCGATTTGACTTGATTGTTCTCCGTTTTGGGGACTGTAAAGCCCTACCTATTAAAGGAAATATATAGCTAATATATAATATATAGAAATATAAGCTATACCTATTTAAAGGAAAAATGTAAAAATTTTCACCATTGTATAAAAGATATCGTTGGAAGACTCTCGTTTGATCGATTTTTGGATTTTACTCCTAAAGTTTCGATTTTCATTATGGAAATTTCATGGAGAGTGAAATCAAGCGTTAACACAAAGTAAAGTGTAACGTTTTGCGTCATTTTCAAATCCAAGTCGGTGAATATTACTTTTTTGGATAAATCGATACGAGTCTAGGTTTCTCGGGATGTTGATTTGCGAAAATGACGCTCATTTTCAAATCCAAGATGGCGAATATTACATTACTTTTTTTTATAAATCGATATGGGTGTCATATTCTGGGTTTTTTGGAGTGCTGATTACGAAAATAACGTTTATTTTCAAATCCAAGATATCGATATTACTTTTTTGGATAAATCGATATAGGTATCGTAGTCTAGATTTTTTCCTCCCTGTTGCTTCAATCCACTTTTCTTTCTCATGCGAAAATTTAAGGAAACTGAATAAAATAATATTCATGTATAAATAAAGATTACAATAAACTATATAGTTGTAATCAGTTTCGATAACTAAATATATTACAATAATTATTAACAAATATATAATTTAGTATTGGAAATGACTAGTATACACATTTTGTGTGACCGTAGTACATAACATATTTTATGACGGGTCACTGTGTTACATCAATAAGATCGTCTGTGCAAACTTCGTGCAAACTGCAGTGTGGCCGGAAACTTCCAAAACTTCTTATTTCGTTCGCATGAAAATAGATCTTATGTCAAATTTAATAAAGATAGTTTCCATTTGCCGTCTTTGTGATGTTGAGCGTACTAAAATGCGCGTTTAACTGAAGTAAGCGGAGACCGAAGTGCGCATTACTAGGTTAGTACGCAGAACACGCCCACTTGGGCTTTCTAGTAGTTTTTTCTGTTCTGAATTCTCGACGCCACCTGTTTGCATGAGTAGGTATATAACACGTTATCGCTCCGGAATTTTCGAAGTACAACTTTGATCTCATTTTTTAATTTTGCTTTTACCGTTCGATAGTAGATCTTAAAGCTAGCGATGTGTTTTTAGGTCATAGCTCTACAAAGCCTAGGTCTCGAGATATAATCACTAAAAGATGCGTGTCTCGAGTCATATAAAAATCAACCTTATTTCTTGGACATAAAGTCCAATCCTAACAATATGTCGTTGAATATAAATATAAATATCATTGAGGTGATGAGGGACATATTCAAATTAGACAACTGCCATGCAATTCTGTAAACACTCGAATCACCCAAGCGAGACTTGCTCGACAATTCACCCACTTCGCATTCGAACTCACTTGACCTTCAAATGGAATTCTCTAAACGAGCGAAGAGAAGTGATCTTAGATGCGAGTTTATCGGGGATTGCTTTAAGAGTAAACATCTCAGTCGATATTTCGTCTTAGTGTATTTCAACTTCTCCGAGATAATTACTAATAACGTTAAATAAAACTTCTTTTTTTTAGATTAGATTGTCATATTTAGCGAAACGTCAAAAAATTCATTAACGATGGTATGAGTCCTGGGAAGGATTCAAGCTATCTTCATATTAAAAATAAAAAACGCTGACAAAGTCGCGGGATTCAGCTTGTATGAAATAAAATATAATAATTGAAATGTGGTGAATAATTTCAAATAAAAATAATTTTATGTAGGTAGGTACATGTATTTTAGAATAAAACACTAAATCTAATTTACCTTTTGAAGATTTTACCGGGATAAAAGGTAGCCTCGATAGTTTTCTGAAGAATTTCCATCCGGCAATGAAAATTCAGTATGAATCGATTTATCCGTTTCGGAGATCAACCCAGCCAAAGAATCAGACCGAACGAACAAAAATTTACAATACGCATGTCAAGATTTAGATAACATGCAAATACCAAATGAGCTTAAGAAAAAGCCTATAATTCGATATCACTGAAAGACACTTCAATTTCATTTATTCGTATAGACAGATGTATTTTACTCCTGGTCCCTGACGGAGGGTCTTAATAAATCCGACACCGTTGGCAGTCTGTGTTTGACAACGTAGCTCTTAAAAGGATGACCCGATTGGCATCGATTTTTGTTTGAAACCTGAAGTTTCGAAAATGCTCTTTATTTGGCGAAGTCGGTCCAGATTGTTGTTTCGTTAGACGTTTCTACATTTTTGAGTTTTTGAATTTGACAGTCATCCAAGCAACAGCCACTAATGTATGAAGTTATTGTTAAATATGAAATGTAACAGAAAGAATGGTCACTATGAACACGCCATCAATTCTTCATCACAACTATTATGTACTTAACTATTCGACGACTTCTCAACAACTGAACACTTACAAGACCAAAATCAGACTTTAATGCAGCCCCACTACACGTAAGAAATCCATTCTACCCTCGTTCTCGTTACTAAAATGTTACAAAATATCACACGTGGGTAATTTATGTGATTAAAATTAATGTGGAACTAACACTCGGCCTTTCCTGATAATACAAATTACGTCCTCGTTACAGATTTTCTTGCGTTTAATCTCGTACACTATTATAATTTCTATGGCTAAAGAGAGATTTATAAGATTCGAATCAAAATATTACACGATTAAAATTAATAAAGGTAACAATATGTTTATAAACTGTTTCGTTGATAGCGGATATGCAACAATCGAAACTGTTAGGATGAAAACTATTGAGAATAAATGTTAGCACACGATGTATAAAAATACGAAAATTCCCGTTAAAACAATTAACCCTCTTAGCATCGGCCTTTCTAATTACTGATTACGCCTTCGTAACACGATGGTCGGCAAGTAACGATTAAACACTAAAAAAATATACGTATGTACTTACAGATGCATAAAATTTAGATTAGTCAAAATAATTTTTTTTTACCCACTAATTACAAATTTACTTTCTAATGGATCGGCATAGCCTCAGATTTAAATAATGGAACGTTTACTCTTTTGAGAAATACAGTTTTATTTTCATGATCAAATAAATTTATTCGAGAAACCCAGTTACAACATATTCTGAACGTCAGCCAATTCATCAATACTTTGGAAAGTTAATCTGAGAAGAACAGACGAGAAATCCCGACAAGTATCACTTTCAAATAATTAATTTAGGTCGATGTAGCTATGAAACTCACCTTTTTCAACTGTGATACAAACCCTTTTATTGTCGCTGTAAGACGCTTATTTTTGTTGCGGGACACACACTTATTTGCGGGACACACCCTTTTATTTGCAGAACACACCCTTTTATTTTCGGGACATACCCTCTTATTTGCGGGACACACCCTTTCATTTGTAGACAGAATACACTCACATAGTAATATTCATGTATGGCCATTGGCACAAACCAAGATCACAACTAAAACACTGCAGTGGCACAACAAGCAGAACTGTCATCATACAATCAGAATTTATCAAATACATAGAATAATATTGGACATTCATATTTATTATCCAGCTACTTTATCTTGACATTGCATTGACATTTCATTGAAATTACAATTATTATGTGTATATAATATACCTATATGTTAAGATATTATGGTTTGAGACAAAAAATTCAAACTGTGACAATGTGTTAGGACTTTTATTACTGACGAACTAACGTCTATGAAATTTAATAACACATAATGGTAAATAAATTTATTTGAACATTGAATAATATTAATAATTCCAATAATGTTAAATACCACCTTTTTTTTACACTGATAAACCTTCGTCACCATTATCACTTTAAACAATGTGATGACAAGCAAAATAACCGCTCATTAGGCACGTGGTAAAATCCCACTTCTGACATGTTAATTATGAAATGTAACGGAAGCACTGATCACTATGAACACGCTATCAATTCTTCATCACAACTATTATGTACTTGACTATTCGACGACTTCTCAACAACTGAACTTTTACAAGACCAAAATCAGACGTGTAGTGACACGCAGGAAATCAATTCTACCCTAGTTCTCGTTATTAAAATGTTACAAAATATCACACGTGGGTAATTTATCTGATTAAAATTAATGTGGAACTAACACTCGGCCTTTCCTGACAATACAAATTACGTCCTCGTAACAGATTTTCTTGTGTATAATCTCGTACACTATTATAATTTCTATGACTAAAGAGAGATTTATAAGATTCGAATCAAAATATTACACGATTAAAATTAATAAAGGTAACAATATGTTTATAAATTGTTTCATTGATACCGGATATGCAACAATCGAAACTGTTCGAACGAACTTTGGAATATCTCTACAGTCAGTTGCACTCTACGTCAACAGAGTACTGTTGGAATCGAGACAACTTAAAAAGCGGTTAAGAGTAGGTATGAGAAAAGTGCATTAAATTAGAGTTCTGTAGTAATATTAGGCAAAGTAGAAGTTAAAAGAATGAACTATAGCGTCTCCCAAAAAAAAAATCATGATGAAGTATGAACAATTACTGTTGTTGTTGTTTTCATCGACTATCATTTATTCATTCAATTACTCATTCAATTTATACTAAGTCATGTATATTTTATACTCCTAAAATACTACGAAAAATAAAAATATCAAAATGTAAATAGTCAATAAATCTGTTAGCAAGTGCGATGCGGCGAGAATTCTCACGCCAGCGAGAAGTGAAGTGAGAAAAAAAAAGTAGGCATTATTATTATTAGCATTATTAGCGGGCGCAATTTATTTTAAGTAACATTTCTAAGCGTCAATAAATAATAAAATGGCTTTAAAAGAAAAACGGACTTTTTCTTTTACCAGATTTTTCTAATGTTCCTAATGCTTCAATTAAGCAAAAAAAAGTTACACATAAACCTATTCTCATTCAATAGCAAAACTTTGTAAAAATATAATCTGCTTTAATAAAACACTCAGTAGAGGAAATTTAATCTGATTGTGTTTTCTTTTTACCAGAGTGTACATTATATGATATAATTTAAAAAATTAAACTTCTGGAAAATCTTTATTTGTCTTACGAATAGATCTCGCTTTTTGCTCTTGTAGCACCTTATAATGCGTAACTACAAGGGAAAATTTTTCATCTTGTAAAGTGAATATTTTTTGGAGTTTACTCCTTAAGAATCGATTTTCATATAAGGCCCCCGGTATGTAAAAAATATGAGGAGTAAAATCTATTCATCGAATGACAGCGTTACGTTTTTTGTGCGCAACCTATTGTGCGCACCTTTCACTTTTCAGTCGTGAGTCTTAAGACGTATATACGGTATCCTGCGGGGCAGCTTACGCATGTAAGTATTATGTGTATATAATATACCTATATGTTATTTCTATATAAAATATATATATAATATATACTCAACAGCGTCTTCAAATGATGAATATATAATATATATTCATTATATATATCTAGGTTTCTCGGGGTGCTGATTACGAAAGTGATGTTCATTTTCAAATCCAAGATGGCGAATATTGCTTTTTTTGTATAAATCGATACGGGTATCAAATTCTAGGTTTTTCGGGGTGCTGATTACGAAAATGACTTTCATTTTCAAATCCAAGATGGCGAATATTACTTTTTTGGATAAATTGATATGGCTGTCAAATTCTAAGTACCTCGGGGTGCTGATTACGAAAATGACGTTCATTTTGTAATCCAAGATGGCGAATATTAATTTTTTTGATAGACCTACATGGGTGTCATGTTCTAGGTTTCTCGGTGTACTGATTACGAAAATGACGTTCATTTTCAAATCAAAGATGGCAAATGCTACTTTTTTTATACCTATTAATATTGATATTTAATATTATTGTATACAGTGAAGCGAATAAAAATATATATAATATGGAAAAAACCAGTAAACTCCAGTCGTGCGTCGGAGCTGACACACACGCTTTTTTTTCTTCAGTTGAAGTCTTAATATAAAATAAAATACTGGATGTAGATAACTTAGTTGATTTCCGTTATTTCTTATAATAATGCCACAAATATTTTTTTGTGGACACATCCCTTACAAATTTGAAATTAAACAGAAATTTAGAATTGGGTCCAAAATAATTATTTAGTTTGTGTTTTCTATTGTTATGCTTGGTTTATCCATTAATCCCACCAGGATTCAGTGCTACTTCATATTCTGAGGTGCATTTTTATTTTTTTCCCTTTGCATTTCAGATCTACGTTTTTGTGGATGAATTGTGAATTCTTAATATCAATTCAAAATATTTGTCTGTTATTGAAAAGCATGGCAATATAACATAGAATAGTTTTTAATCAATCAAGAATTCGGGATTACCGATATCTATGCTATATAAACTCAAGGTTTGTGGAAATGCGTACAATCTAACATTGATAAATGTTAACGGAATAGGGATGCCAAAAAAGTATTTTTCGAAGTAAATAATAGCGGTGGAAACGCATGGTCACGATTAACCAAATTTTTTCCGCGTTTGTTCGCAAACCGCTCGTCATTGTGGTCGCTGCAGTGTGCGAGCTGACCGCGTTACTAATATCGAGCGAATAAGGTTTTTTTTTGTTGAGAAAATTATTTTCTCTTTACATGGTGAAATGAGGTGCTTGTAGCTTGGTGATGCTTTGATGTTTGATATCACCATGAAGACCGGGCTTTCCTTAAAATTACTTATAAGAGTCAAAATACGTAGACAACATTGCATACTTATTATATCGAATGAGACATCGTGTTCAAATAGATTTGGTATTACATCACCGGATCTGCTGCAGCTGATAAATCAACCGATGTATCATCTGATGAATTTTCCGATGAGTTACCTGATGAATCATCCAATGTTTCATCGTTGCTTGTTTAGGCAAATGCTGATCTAGATGATGTCTGTGCAGTATTAGATGGATGGGTGACGAGTATATATGTGAAATCTGGATTTTTGAAAATGTTTTTCATGTAGTATAGAATGTTCATACCAGTTCAATTCAATCGAAAAAATAATTATTAGGAAAAATAAATTTAAATGGATTGCAGACTGTTGATATTGGCATTTATGTATTTTAGCATACAACATACAGATACTGTTGTCCTAGCCGAGGTTAGACACTAAAAAGTTGTAGTTTTTTTCAGAATATTTTATAGATCGTAGCTCAATTGACAGAATGAAAAATTCCTAACTTCGTTCCAGTGTCTGTTTGTTGTAGTCAGTTTGTAGGAAAATATTTGGTAAAGATAAAAGTCATAAGAGAGTAGAGACTAGAATAATGCCTAGATTACAGGCAGACATACACACAATCAACTTTTGATTTTAGATGAGTGTTGTGAGATTTAAATCAAATGTGACTAATATTTTAAAGCCTAATGATTATGTCATATTTTATGCTGACGACAGGTAAATCACCTACTTTAAAACAAAATGTATTAAAGTTACATTAATTTTTTGAATTTTTTGGTCAAATTTGCTATCGGGTAGGAAAAATCTGTATTGGGAAGCACCAAACAAGAAGCTTAGTGCAGTATCTTCTTTTTTAAATAATTATACAACACATTAAAATATAATATTCAGAAAGCCAATTGTTATTTTTAAGAATGATTTTTCAATATTATATAAAAAGTTTTTTATATTAGATAAAGAGTTTATCTTTTTTCCGTTAAAAAGTTAATTGGCTTTTTAAAAACCATTTTTAGTGATTCGAAGCAAATATTGCTCGTTGTTTGAAATGACTATTTAGTTCCTTGTGAAATCCTTTTACTTCGTAAAGTGTATTTCGAAAATAAGCTATACGTTTTTGTCTGCAATATCGAATTTTCTAAACTGTGAAATGCATTTTCCTAAGCACCGTTTGGAGAATTTAAAACCATTATAAATCTAAGGAAATCGCTTCAATAGACGCATGCTCGTATTAAATCGTTCTTTATAGCTGAGAAATATGGATATCGAGTGAGGATAAGTGCTTTTAGATAAAGCAGAGCGAAAAATTTTGCATTTAAAATAATAAAAAGTTTGTTATTTTTTTGTCATTATAAGCAAAATGCTAATAATTTTAGCACCGCGACTAAGCTTAGTTTTATTAAAGATTATTTTAAGTTAAAAAACAATTTGAAATAATTTTATAATTGTTAGGTTTAGAATGTTGGTGAGAATGTCTCTCTGTGCCAACATTAGCTTAAATAGGTTAAGACGTCGCTAACATTCCCAATTACCTACCTTTCCTCTCGTTTTATCCTTTTTCACGGGCTACCTGGGGGTAGTTGGGAAAGATGTGTCAGTAACAGACGAGAATACGTCAGTCATCGTTCGATCATCGCTCGGTCATTCATATCGATACCATACGGCACATCACCTTGTGAAAAATCAACTTTAAAAGGAAATCAACTCATCGCAAATCATCGAATCATCTTTTCAACATCATCACACGAAATATCAGCACATCAACGCTTGTGAAGGACGGCAGCTTAGAACGTTACGACGTGTCTATGACACCCAGCACGCGAGGGCAACGGCGAACCAGGTTAGCCCTTTCATATCCTATCTGTCGCCCATCCAATAATTAACTAGCGACTCGCTCCAGCTTTGCACGGACAGACATTTTTTTGAAAATAAGATACAACCCATGTTACTGGCTGATAATGGAGCTTTCTATGCGTGAAATAGTTTTTGGAATCGGTTGAGTAGTTTTTGACTTAAATACAATAACGTACGTAACGTACAAACAAACAAAGTTTATCTCTATATAATATTAGTGAGGTGTGGGAGATTGTTAATTATTTTACGCAAACAATTAATTTGTTATTTTGAAACAAGTTGTTAGTACAACGAAACACTATGCCATCTGTTGTTTGTTCATTGGAAGCCCGTAAAATGGAAGCTCGGAAAGTAGAGCCCCGTGCCACACCCTATCAAAGGCTTTTGCTATGTCCAGACTTACTGCCAGAGCCTCCCCTTTACTCTCGACTGCCTCCGCCCAGCGATGCGTAAGGTATCTAAAAGATCACCAGCTGAGCAACCTCAGCGGAAACCGTACTGGCGATCATTAATCAGCTGGTGCTCCTCTAAGTACCGAGGAACTGCAGTTTATAATGGATTCCATTACTTTGGAGAGTAAAGAGGTAATGGCGATGGGCCTATAGTTGGAGGCAACAGAGCGATCGCCTTTTGTGGGGATTGGGTGCACAAGGGCCGTCCTCCAAGAACTCGGGACAACGTCAATGGTGTAAGAGAGCCGGAAAAGGTGCGTTAGAACAGGTGCCAACTCCGGAGCACACGTTCTTAGAACAATTGCGGGGACTTCGTCTGGCCCACTCCACTTGTGAATATCGAGGGAGAAAAGAGCCCTATGAATTGAACTTTGTAGGAACCGAACGTTTGTCATAGACCTTACCTTCAACTATTCTGCGTCGTACTTATCTCAAACACCTATTTCCTTTAGTCCATTCCCCCTTCATTAAAATACGTACGTTTACGTTAACTGGCGATAAGTTCTGATAACTACGTAACAGCTAAAGTTAGAACTCATATGTTACACCATATCCTAGTAATTAAAACTATAACATTGATTTTTCTAAGTGACCGGTCTTTATCTGTGACGAAACTCGTACCAGATTAATAAGTACATTATTTCGTATACGTCGCAAGCTAATCTTTTGTAGAAAAAAGGATAGCTTCTTTTCTTAGGCTTTAAATCTGTAGCCCATTGATAATAGTTTCACTGTTAGTGGCCAAAAGTTCGTTCACCTCGTTCCAGACAGCTCATCCCCATTTGATTGCGGACTGCGCGCGGTAATCCGCCATTAGTGGACACCCTTCGGCAGATTATATTCACACAGAGACAGCCACTTGTCATTACGTAGGTACTGTGAGGTACATACATTATTTATTGGACAATTTAATTTTTTGATTGTATATTTAGTAAATAGTATTTAACAGCGTTTCCTAAGACAACAGAAAGTTTTCTACTGCGTGGCTCTAGATTGATGATTCATAATAATTTTCTAAGTTTTTATAAGTGTGTAGACGTGTTACAGATGAGCGATACCGAACAAATGAAACGATAAATTTACTCAAGTGTGCGTAAATAACGTATCAATTAAAACTTTTAATAACAAGTTAAGTTGATTTAAAAAAAAAGGTGAAAGCTCTAAATAACTAACCTTTACTAATCAAAACTCAAGTACAAAAATAACTTTACAAATACGATACGAATAGCTATATAATTATAATAAATATGACAGTTACTGAAGTCGGTGCCAAGCCTACCAATTTAATAGACTTCTATTGTTGCACATCGATTTGACATCGACTTCAATAACTGTCGAATTTAATTGAGTATGTAAACTGAATGACCTGGTTAATAAACTGGTTTGAAACATTCCGGATATTATAATTACCGATCCGTTTTATTAGAAATAATTTTGGAATTCCGCCGAATTACGGAGTTGCAACTGAATTTTTGGGCAAAACAAGATTTTTTCTGGATTTTATTTTATCGAGATCTTTTCCTCTAATCGTGTTTCCATCTTTGAGGAGTTTGAGATAAAGAGTTAAAGTTATGTGTATCCAAATATCTAACTCTCGGTCTTCGTAGGTATCGAGATCCAATTTACCAAATGTATTTACACAAAAATCTGCAGATTTTTAAAATTTACTAGTAAAATAGACTTTAGATCTATTGGTATCTAAAGAATTTTAGAGATTTACGCTTTTAAAAACATGCTGAACTCTCTGGGAATGAATTTGAGAAACGGGTGTGGATACGGCTAGGTTGGTGTACTTTGCATATTTCCATAGTCTGATGTCCTATGGCCTTCTGTTGTAGGATGTGGGGATCAGCGTCGCACATTAACACCAATTTCATTTTACAAAAAAGAGTAATACGTGCTGTCTACAGCATGAATGCACGAGAATCGCTAAGAAATCGTTTTAAAGACATCAATGTTTATAATGTAACTGTTAAAAACAAAAGCGATATTAATGGTGTTGGAACCGGAGGTCGTGGTAAATTGGTTATTCCAACATTAAAGTTACACAACTCCAATGTTTCCTTTTTGGGTAATTGTGTCCGTTTTTATAATAAAGTTCCTCAGGAAATTACTCAATTAATAGAAAATAGATTTAGATTTGTTATATAACGTACGTTGATTAGACAATCATACTATAAAATAAACGATTTCGTTGAAGACAAAACAATAGTTTGGAAACGATCTTCTCTGCACATGCATTTACTGGTTTTTCGAATATTGTATTTTATTAAACCTTTTGTAAAATGAAGTTGAAAAAAGGATAAAAAATTTCTGTCGGCTCTTTTCAGAGTCCAGGTTTTCATTTTGAACCGAACTAAAATAGATTTGATGTTCGAAAACACTTTGTAATTGGGTTTACTAGGACAAATTGATTTGACTTTGAACTCGCATGCCAATTTTTTTTTAATTTTCATCTGTCGCTTTTAACCAATTTAAATTATACGGTAATCACTTGTTGTTAATGGTATTAAATACTTTAAAGACGACCGCCAGATCTCACTAGTAAGCAGTTACAATGTTATACGCTGAATCGCTAAGTTTAATTAAGCGGTTGACTGTTTACATGAACGCGTTAAGTCCTTTACTTTTCGTCTATGACCAAGTAACAGGATATAGCAGGTAATTTATTTCCAAGTAAATAGTCATCACGCAATCACAGCAACTGTTGTTTATTACAATCGTGGACCAAAAACCAAAATGGGTGGAGTATTTGCTCTGGGAGTGTATCCGTTTTTTGTTTACCGACTTTCTGATATTTTACTAATATGCGATATATAAGAAAGTTCATAAAGTTTGACAACCAATTTCAAATTCGTTACTCTAAATCACGCGGTATTGGTAATTCTATTCTACTAACGTTTACGACATTCGAGCCACTTGTCTAGGCTCCCTGCTTACAATATAACGTATTAATTTTCAATGGTTTAAAATCTATCCATGTCAAACCGTCAAATTGTGACCTCGCATCATACTTGCATGCGACGGAACGAACATCGCGCGCTGATTGGTCGAACGTCGTGTGCCCTACGGCGCCATCTTTGACTGTCATTAGAACCACTCGGACCCAGAAATGGATAAGTCATAATAATTTGCCGCTCTTACCACCGTGTGTCAAACCAATTTTCCTGTCTCTTTCTATCTCATTGAGCGTAACCACGAGTAAAACAGCTATGGTATGGCAACCTCGGACTGCCAGTATATTTCGTGTCAGCTTATGAGTCGGTCATACACAGCTGAGCATCACATATTTTTATTTTCGTCAATACTAGTAACCAAAACACTAAAGTTTTACGAGTATTTTGCAAATAATTATTTCATCATTACCTGACACGAATTACACTGACAGTGCAAGGTTGCCACATTTACTACATTACACTTAAAGAGATAGAAAGAGACACGAATATAAACTTGTAATATATCGGAAATCGCTGCGTAGCCCTAAGATCCAAGAAAGTCCAAAAATGTGTCGGACACATTCTTGGACTAAATTTAATTTTTTACTTTAAATTATGTTAATGCATTAACATAATTTAAATATTACAACATAATAATACAAACCTTAAGTATGTCAATGTATACAAATGTAATTATATACGTAATACATAAATATGTCGTTGAAAGCTTCCAAATTAGGCCATATTGTTAGGCCTGCGGTCTCCTGTGGCTTGGTTATTTTATTTGGTATAATTTACCCGCCACTTCGGTAAGGTAAGTTTGCACTTTGAGTGCAGTAATAACTAACTTATTTTATAACTTGAATGTAGATAAGGTAAAGTTTTGTTGTTTACAACCGTTTTGTTGGCGAGTTTGTTGGTGGATGTTTACTGTGTAGCCGAAATTGGGGCGAGTTCAAGCGATATCGTGATATTAAAATCGATGTACTACCTATGTATATAACGTTACGCCATTTCTCATTCGTCATCGATAGAGCATAAGTGAATAACAAATTCAAAACTGGTTGTTAGACCAAAATCTATCCAAAGCCTAAAATAAGCCCTATTCATTGATCGAGTTTAAAGACCTTGGCGAAGAGATGAGCAGTATGTTCTATATTTTTTCTCTTCCGGACTAGTATTAGAAATGTGATACTACCGGTAATATTTTTTTAGTTATCTGCTGCCCGACATTTCAAGTTTCTTGATGAATATACTTATTTGACTTTTTAACCAAAAGGAACGCTTCAGGAAACCATAGACCAGACTCGGTTCGCTGCTCAGCACCGAAATTTGTGCTGGAATCTGCTATGCTAGCTAGCTATCCGAGTTTTATCTCTAAATTTTTTTGAGGATGCTTCGATGAGAAACGAAATAAGCGGAAGAGAGCCAAAAATATATTACAAGCTGGTCATTCAAGATGGGTTTATGCAACTAAAGAGCAGAAGTGGTACAGTTAAAATATAATGTTACTGTACTTTATTACTATATTATATGACTGACTATTATATTATATATCTGATTGGCCTGTTTTTTTTTATAATTCTGCTTCCCCTAACATATAATTTGGTCAGGGACCTTGTTTTCGTTTTTGATTCTTTCATACTATTCTTATTTTATCTGCGCCTTTCGAAATCATACTTCACATCTATTCATCTATTTCATACTTTGGCCAAAAATTTCGTGTACCTATTTCTTATTTCTTATATTTTATTTACTCTTTATTTTCGTAATCCTCTTAATCTATTACATTTTTCTTATCTTAATACATTTTTATTTTCTTATTTCTAGCATTCTAGTATTCTTTTATCTACAGCTTTTGTTTATTTAAATTAGTATATTTTAACTTATAACAATTTTCATCTTTTATTTTGCACGTTTTACACCAAACTTTACATTCTAGAGGGCGTAGATCTTTTGTTAATTACAATATTTTTAGTTTTTCTTATTCATTGCTTACACTGCTTATCTTCTATTTAACATTTGTTTAATTACTAACCTTATCTATTTCCATATATATTATTTATCTTAACGTGGGATACTGGAATTGTATGCCTATCATACCTTCCGTATTCCCCTAACACTAAATTTAATTTACAACTTTTATTTCTTATAGCTTGTCTTATTTCTATATACATATCTTAATTTTACATTATTAAACATATATAACTTCTATCTCTACTTACTTCATTCCTTTTATTTAATATCTTAACTATTTTTATACAGTATTTTATAAATGGGTCTCTTTTTTGTTTATCTTCTATTATCTCGCTGAGATTTTGTCTACTGATATCTGTGTCTATTGTATTTTCCAAGTCCATTCTGTCATTTGCAAATACCGGGCAATCTGTTAATGCATGCATCACCCCCTCCCCTTCTTCTTCATCACAGATGCACGACGGGCTCTCCTTGCACCTAAAACGGTCAAGGTACTCTGAGAACCCGCCGTGCCCCGTTAGAGCCTGAGTTATGTAGTAGTCAATCTCTATTTTCCTGACTAGTGGATAAGCCGAACGTGAGTCACTATATACGCTGCAGAGAGGCTCCTCACTCTTCAATATTTTGTCCGTCGCCTCGGTGAGCGCCAGAAGTTCCGCCTGGAAAACGGTGCAGCAGTCCGCCAGTTTGAGCTTTCGGGTTCCGGTTTCGACCTCACCTCTCCATATGGAGAGTGCCGCCCCTACCTTCCCCTCGATCCGGCTGCCATCCGTATAGATGGCTAGACCTTGCTCTCCCTGGCGTCCTGCCCCACCCTCCCCCAGGCACTCGAATTCCAACGCCTTCCTCAGTGCAGGGTGCGGTAATTCTTGCACGTCGAACTGCCTCTCCATCTCCCGGTCCCCCAATACCGCCCGAGAGTACCCCCTCCTGGCCTCGTAAAACAGTCAGGGAGAATCCCGGACAGCAGCAAGGCCGAGTTGAGAGAGACAGTTCTGTAAGCTATTATAATTTTTTGAAGAAATCCCCTCTGTACCGTACACAACTGTTTCCTTACATACTGTTTTTCCACTGCATCCCCCCATACACTCGCCGCATACATGATGGTTGGTTCGACCACCGCCACGTATGGTGGTGGTTCTCACCACCTCCGGCCCCAACCCCCACTGGGCTTTTGCGGCTCTCGACAGTTGTTTGTGTATGTTTGTGGCCTTTCGGCACACATTTGCGACGTGGGTGTTAAATAGTAGTTTGTTGTCGACTGTGAGGCCTAAGATTTTTATTTTGTAGATTGCCTGTTGGCCTGGCCTGTTGGCGCAGTGGTTGTTGTTGCGGTGGTGTTGGTGGTGGTAAATCTAGGGTCCCGGGTTCGATTCCTGATCAGGTTAATTTAGGAAACGAACTTTTCTAAATTGGCTTGGAGTCTGGGTGTTACTGGGATCTCCCCCGGAGTCCCCCAGTTCACTTAAATACTATGTCGAAAGTTTTCCATAACCATCCATACCAGCGCACCTACATAATAAATTACACCTCCCGCTCATAAGGGTTGCTTGGCTGTCCCTTTCCTTAAAACAGAGGTATACCATCGTTTCAGTCGTATACCGTCCAGTTAGAATTGGTCGCCTGCTCAGCATTTAAAGTTCTGGTATCTGTACTGGCTAGCTAAACGTGTGTAATCTTTGGAAATTTAATTTGTGCGAAAGTGGTTAAAACTATGTAAAAATTGAACAAAACGTAATAAAATAGAGGAGCACGTAGCGCGTCGTTGTTTGGTGTTTGAGATGATCACTGATGTTAAGCGACGTTAGATGCAGATGTCTACTGGATAGCGATATATTAATAGGCATTTGAAATCGCTGTACTTCGGAAGTCTCGTTAAGCCATTGTTTTAGATTTAGCTGAATAAACATGGCGATAATGGTAAAGTTGCGTAGAGACCCAAAGTTCCCAGAGACACACTTTAGCACAACGCTTGAAGGATTTCAACATATTTCGTAGGTTGCCCTGAATTATCCCTGAATCGACATGCACCGAGAATGACCAAGGCTGTAGTTTTAGTGGAAAAAGTTGCACATAACCCAACCTTTCCCCGGGGACACGTAACTTCGAAGGTTTCTCCTACGTCACCGAAAAGGAACACCTAACTGAAGGAAAATTCAAAAAAGTTCGTTTTCCCAAATTGACTGGGCTAGGAATTGTGCCTGGCCTTCGGCTCGGAAGGTAAATGCGGTGCGGACTACAGTGGTGTCAGGGTTTAATCATTTGGACTTCAGTTGGACATTTCAAGGAAAGAGTGGATGGTTGCTCTTCGTGCACGTGATTAATTTTTGGCGCCGTTATGGCTCTTCATCGGTAAGATTGTGACCAAGGATACATTCGTTATTTGTTAAAAAATATTTTAAAATATATTTAATATAATGTAGTATTTCATAATATAGTTACGAAAATACTTCACTGTTTTTCCAGTAATCCTACATATTGTTAGATTCTTGGTGCATTGTGTTCACACGTTCACTACGTTATAGCGGACTAGTGGAACAGCGGTTAAGCTCTCAAACCCTTAAATCTTCAAATATAGTGCGCCTAGAGGCAAGCTTTTACAACGAGATGAAAAGAGTCACACTGGCGCTATGAGCTCTAGAGGGCAAAGGTATAGTAACAGACTAAAGCGACAGCGATTTATTGAATTATTTGAAACATTACTTTAAAAGAGCCGTTGCTTGTAGTTTTATTACTTATAAACGCAAATCGAAGGCAAGATATGTTTATTACGAGGATTATTATTTCATGTGATATTATTTCATTTATAACATTTATTATTTTTGAACACTCGTGGCGAATAAAACGTTACTTAATAAGCTTGAACTTAAACCCCGTCGATTTAATAAAAGAACAAGTTATTTTGCATGTAAATGTTAAATTTTAATTCACTTACAGTCTGCCTTTCGTATCATACTGAAAAGCTGTAAATACTCGATCGAAATTAATTTTATTTTGGGCGTATAACAGTTATTCTCCTCTTTCAGTTCTTCTTACGATGATTTCATTGAGAAAACAGTTGCTACAGATCCGTTTTTGAAGCTTCATTGAATGTTTAATAACTAGAATTTTACTGTAAGCCCCTTTCTTCGTAATAAATTTAATCGCAAAGTGTTTAGCTTTGTTTTAATTTATTTTAAATGTAAGTTTAGATGGATCTTAGGGTCATACTTTTTTTTAAATCCAGAGGTAAGTTAAAATATAGTTTTGCAAAACTAACGCATAATTATTAGGTTCATCTTTTTTTTTAAATCCAGAGGCACGTTAAAATGTAGTGTTACAAACCTAAGACATAATTAAATTTATTTTAATAATATAATTATTTTGGCTATAGACTTATCAATAAGTTTCTACCTTATTGTCTTATGCATATCATGTCGCAGCTCGGTTTCAGCTGAAAATGGGCTCTTTTAACCCGTAAATACACTGAACACCATGTGAGCGTTTTTTGTATGTATCGAATCTAGTAGTAGTTTACAAAAAACAAAAGTAGAATAAAATACAGAATATGTAAATATATATCTTCACGCTATATTTATAACGAGTTATAAGGAAATCCTTCTCAGTATTACCAACAGAATGCTATTAAGAGATACACAATACGGTAAGGTTGTATGAAACTACATACGGACATACATACATATCTTCACGCTGTATCCCTAACGGAGTAGTCAGAGAGAACGGAACGCCAAGCGTCGCGGTTATTAGGTACAAACCGCTTTCGCTTCCTCAAATCTCACCATTCTCCTCACATATTTTTGCCTAGGTATGCGAGTGCTTTTCACATTTCCGTCAGCTAACGTTCTGGCTATTTGATCTTCGTAAGTAAGCCTTGGTCTTCCTTGATTTCTTATGCCACTCGCTTTCGCTCTATAGATTTTCTTTATCAATCTTTCATCACTGATTCTTTCTATGTGTCCGAACCATGTAAGATTTTTTTCTTCATTTTCACAATAACACTGTCTGGCAATCCTGTCAAACTGCGTATCTCTTTATTGCTTATCCTGTCTGCAGTGACAGTGACACCGCACACATTTCTAAGAAATCGCATTTCTACTGCATTTATCATACATTTATAGTATGGAAATATTATTACAAAAAGGGAGAAATTAATGTTTAGATGGTTCAAACACATAGAAAGAATGAGAGACGAACGACTGACGAAGACGATTTAATAAGTGAATGGTAGTAGAAGCCAAGGAATATCTAGATTTACTTTTGAAGATCAAGTAGTGTTAGCTGGTGGTTCAAAATTACTCGCGTACATTAAAGAAAGTGAGTGAGGCGAACATGGAGGATAATGATGGAATTTGAGGAGATATAAAGAGAAAGAAGTCTATTTACGGACTGTGATGCCTATCCCTCTGTCTTCTTTATCTACCTCGTTAAATTAATATTATGAATACGTAAGATGTTTTTTTATTCATAAAATGTGAGATTTGGCTAAATGGAAAATGTCTAGAACAAATGAATGACATTGTGTATCTGGGGAGTGCGTTTTCAAGGGATGGAAGATGTGAGTTGGATGTGGGGAGACGGGTAGCAGTTGGAAATAAAGTGAACGGCACTCTGTCCGCATTAGTTGGCAGTGTGAATATATCTAACACTGCCAAAATGGCCATCCACTATGCGGTGTTGGTGCCAACTTTATTGTACAGTAGTGAGGCCTGGATATGCCCGAAATCGAGTTAAAGTATGATAAATGCAGTAGAAATGCAATCTCTCAGAAATATGTGCGGTGTCACTTTTGCGGACAGGATAAACAATGAAGAGATACGCAGTATGACAAGGTTGCACAACAGTTTTATTGTAGAAATGAAGAAAGGAATGCTTAGATGGTTCGCGCACTATACTGTATATATCGGGCAAATAATGAGTGATGAAAGACTGACGAAAAAAATCTACAGCGCATAAGTGAGAGGTAAAAGAAACCAAGGAAGATGAAGACTGACTTAGAATGATCAAATAGCCAGAGTGTTAGCAGACGGAAATGTCAGAAGCACTCGCATATCTAGGCGGAAATGTGTGAGGACAATGATGAGATTTAAAGAAGCGAAAGAGGTATGTAAGGACCGCGACGCTTGGCTCTTCGTCCTCTTTGACTACCCCGTTGGGGATACAGCGTGAAGATATGTATGTATGTATGTTAATGAGGGGGTTTTTAGGAATTATTATTCTATTACATATTTTTGCTATTACTATTGATGTTTAGTCTTTAATTGCGAATTTATAACACATAAATAGAATATAATGGTATGCAGTGAATTTCTATACATGCGTTGATGTTCGGATGGATGAAGAATTGAATGTTTAGATGAACACATGGACATGTATGTAGATGAACACACACACATGTATGTACATATGTGTCGATGGAATGATGATTTGAATGATCTTTGAAAAAACTGAGCGGACAACAAAATAATTTTTCAAGTTTCGATATTCGAATGACAGCACTTACCGATTAAATATCTAGAAACATTTATAGTATATTAAGTATTGTAATTTTAAATAAATAGTACAAGTTTATAATCATTTATAAATGTAATATAATGTTACATAAATTCGCTTAACTGAAATAATTCTAAAAAATATTTGTTACATACGTTTATTGAGTTTGGCATGACATTATCTTCGGATACAATACGTATCAGCAAAAAGCCAAGAAATAAACGATCCTTTTTAAATCAGTTAAAGTTTGTTAACCGTAGTATTAATAATATTCATACGAGTAAGTATTTTGTATTTTTCAGATTACGATTAGGCAATATACATACATACATACATACATACATATCTTCACGCTGTATCCCCAACGGGGTAGTCAGAGAGCGCCAAGCGTCGCGATCCTTCTTTCGCTTCCTCAAATCTCAATATACGAAATATATAAACAAGCAGTACGACATACATTTAACAGCATGTTGGTACAAGCGAAAGTTAATAACGTTAATTAATAATGTAATTTAGTAGTGAGTTAATGTAAGCCTGTTTACTACATTGATACATATACACTAAAGCGCAATTTACATATTTTACATGGATAATATTCTCGCAAGCAGATTAGTCGGGGGACATGAACTTAAGCATTTACATAGCGTACTATGCAACGTGCTTCTGCAACTATGGCAGTATTCAGACCAAGATCCTAGCATGTGAGATAGGGCAGCTGGCAATAGCCAGTGTACGGAGCAAGCAGAGTGGCTGGTCGAAGTTACAAGAGGAAGTGTAAAATGTAACAACTTTTCTAAAAAACAAACCGCGAATAAAGATTTGTTTAGATATACAAATGGATGGAGGAATATTTGCTTGGATGTATACAAGATTAAATGCATGAACATATGCCCAGATGTACGGATGGATTTATTTGCAGAAAAAGCAAGCAGGATGATTGGCTCAAATTAGAAGTTAAGGCGTAAACAACTCGAGCTTTTTGTAATTTTCTGTACAGCTTTTCACTGAAATGGTTGTACAGTGTAGGACCTATAATCCTTGTTTTTACTTTTACCGCTTCCGCGACTCGGTCATAAGCTTATGGGTAGCGCTTTTTTTCATGTCTCACTACCCATAGTAAAAAGTTAGTGCTTGGAGTAGGGTCACATAGTTAGTGTTATTTGTTTGCAGTTTTTGTTACTGGTATTTATTACGTTTTCATTGTCATGCTTATAAAATTTCAATCTAATGACAATTTGAAATTATTGCCACTCATCAGACCTGTGTCAATCGTTCATTTTCAAAGATTCCATCATTCGAGTATTGATATCGAAAAAGTTTCGGTCAAATGATCAATCGTCAAAAGTTTCGGTCAAATCGATCATTTGACCGAAACTTTTGAGATGAAATATTGAACGATTATGTGAGTAATCCAATTTTTTACGATTTCGATATTTTTAAAGTTTTTATTATAATTCTGCCGCATTTGTAATTTTATTGTTTGTGCTTTGAAAAATAATATGCAACTTTTTTTGAATTTCATTATTTATCACATTAGACCTCATTTACAATCAATTAAATATCGGCAAGTACCGCGATAGAATGATAAGTTATTTGAAATATGATTGCAACTATCAATATTTTGAAATGACTGCAGTCAAATGATCGAATCAATCATGAACGAACAGGCCTACTTCTCATGACTTGTGCCAATCACTTGAATAAAACAATCGTAAATACTGAATGAGCTGCTTACCTTGGGGCGGGTGCAGCTGCGCCCGATAACTTCGTATGAAACATGCAAGATGCTGTTGACCGAAGCAAAACAAGACTAATTTGTCACATAATACACTCTTTATGAATTCCTTTATGAATTCAGTGACTCGCACGCTTGTTACGTAACTTGCAGTCAACATGCGACAGCCAAATATCGCACGATATCTGCTGTCAAAACGAGAATTTGTGTAATGTAATTTGTATAGTGCCGCTAAATCTACCGCGAAAAGTGCATTTTACGGTCATGGCGAAATAGACACGCAATCGTGATACATGATACCAATTTTTTATTACAATTAGTCACCGCGCGCAATGATCGACTGTCGCTGTCTGCAAATTAGGTAATAACACCGCCGATTTGCCGTAACGTATTTTCCAAAATTCCATGTTATTGGTGTAGCATAAAAATGATATAGTTATCATTATGTATTTGTAGCGAAGCTGAAGAGAGGATGTGTGTTTATGTGGGTATATATATTAAACATTATTAATTACTACGAGCGTGTGTGAGTCCCTTCGTGTGCGTATTTTGTGGATGGTACCCCCATTACACTGAAGTTACACTGAAAACTTAAATTCAATCTGACAATACGTACTCATTAATGAATGTCCATTGGAACACAATTTTATTATAAAGGATATTGCATATAAGTATTGCTTTGTGTATATTCTTGTATTTGTGTATACTCTAGACTCTAGGTTCCCAAACTTATTTTGTCTACTGAGTCGAGAACTCATGCAGTCGTTGTCTAAGATGCCTCCTAGCTAAATGAAATTACAAATCACCCCCAATCACAATTTTTTTCTGGGTCTCTTACCTTTAGGCCTGCAGCGCCCACAGGGGGGCGTTATCGCCTACTTTGGGAATGGGTGCTCTAGACCATAGATTCCCAACCTTTTGTGGGCCATTGCCCTCTTCAGAAGAGAATAAAAATTGCAATGCCCCTGAGACCCTAGTTCATAATAGCTAATTTTACATAAAATATTAAAATATTGTTGAATATTATCTGTACCTAATTTATCTGTTTATTATTTATTAAAAATCATAAATCAGAAATTAATAAAACGACAACCAAATGTACAATAAAATTGATTATTAGAATTTTAAAAATAAAATCAGAATCAATAAGAAATAAAAAAATATTTCATTTAATTTATTAATTTATTTATTTGACCGCTCCTCTTGACTGCCTCAACGCCGCGTATTTGCCTCTAGATCCGCTACCGTACCCGTCGGAGACTCCTGGGCCTATTGGGGGGTAGCATCGCTCCTGTTGAGAATTTATGCTCTAAACAATTTGAAAAATTGTGTAACCCCGGGCTAAGCATTTGGCTTGTGTTATGGGTTCTACAAAGGAAGACGGGATATAATACCTACGAAGTAATACCTACACTCCAAGCGAATTTCAAAACGGCTTTGATGGCAGATGCCCTGGCACCGCGGCAACGAGCCCGTCATTGGATTATGAATCAGAATTGGATGAGAATCTGTAAGCCCAAATACTTGTTGCTAGAAGTAATGTCAAGATGTGGTTTCCCATTTATGAGCGTAAATCAAAAGTGGTAACACGATGGTAATGCTTTTATGCTCTCTCCATCTTGAACAGGAAATAGCGTGAAGTAAGTAAAAAAACTCTGAATATAATCTACTGTATACTAGTATTTTGAAGGTTCACAACAAGGATCGTCATCCTCGTCATCGACGAGTTTAGAATGCGACAATAAACTAGAGAACAGATTGAGCAGTTTAATTTCCATGAACTGTAAGTGAACTGAAGTCTTCAGTTTCATCAGGATTCACGTTCGAACGCAAAGCTCTTGTTTTACTGCCGAGCGTACTTTTGAGATGGATAGGGTTGGCAGTGTGTTATAGATTTCATTTAAATTATTTATTATACATATGTTTTGTATAGTTTCAGTCTCGTGAAAGAAATAACAAAGGATAAAATATAATTGGCTCTCCTTTTCTAAAAATTTACTGTTGATTAATAACTTAAAATTTTAATGGTTTAGGTAAATAAAATTTAGTTAACGTAATTATTCCAGTCACCGAAATAAGTTTTAAGTATTTCATATTTAATTTTATTTTATAATATACATGTTACGAAGTAAGGTATTATTTACTGTCCTTTTTTTCAAATTTAGCGCAAATTATTCAGCCGTCACGATTACATAATTTTACTTTCAAAAATGATTATAATATTACGTGCATATGTAAGCTCATAAATTTTCTCACGTCTACTATAAGAAAACAGTTTTATCCATTTACAAACTTACCAGTAGTATATGAAGTATATTGATTTTCGAATCTAAAAGTAGATGATATTCATTTGATTAATACAGTGACAACCCTATACTCTAAGTGTATGTTTACGTAAGCTAGAATAATACTATACACACTAAAGTTGTACAACAGTATTTGTATCTAGAAGACAATTCATTTCATTACAAACGATTTCATTTAGCTTCAGCTGCACAGTTTTTAGTATTACTTAACGTATTTGTTTCTTTTTTCAACTTAACGCTTTCTTTAACGAGATTCTTTGTCGAGATAGACTACGGTAGTTTAAACTTACGAGATATGGTCCAGCACAGTACTAGAGGCATTGGTGCATTATGCAGGAGATCGTGAGATTCTCGACATCGACATACTTAAAAGATGATAAGTTTTGGTAGGTAAAAATCTCACAGTAGCCAATCTCGCTTCTAGAAAGCAGAGAACATTTCTCTCGTATTACCAAAAAGGCAATAAGTAGAGACTTAGAGCTTAATTTGAAGACATATGATATGCTTATCTGAAGTACTATTATTAAATAGAATGTTAAAATAATTAATCCGCTATTATACCTCCATAAAATTCAAAGAGACTGGCCCGGTGACATATGGTTGGTACAAATATCTTCAAAGCCGAGGATCGTGAACTATAATATCCACAGTATGCAAATAGTAACTGTGGCTTTACTCTCTTCAATCGAGACAATTTTGTATACGAATATTTAAATTGGGAGTCTTAAGAAGTCTTCCCCTAGTCAAAGAGTGCTTTTTTTTTTGCAAGCTTTAGAGGATATCTTCTCGTTATTTGAAAAAAATATAAAAAATATAAAAAAAATAATAAAAATATAATGATAATCTTCAACATTTTAACAACACTTCTTCCGTCTCGTATTTTTCATTCATGTATAACTAGCGACTCGCACCGGCTTCGTACTGGTGCAATGTAGATACTAATGTGGTGTCAGTGTGTGGAGTGATTAATAATATTACTATTATGATTAGACTAGTCTTCGAAAAAAAAGGTTATCTTTTTAATTATATAACGTTCTGAAAGTCGCACTAATAAGTGCGGTTTATAGTGTCGCGCTGAAAAGCACGTTTTCATTTTAAATTTTCTTGGAGATTATTTTATTTGGAGAGCTCCAACAAATGCATGTAATCGCTGCATATCGTACAAATGCTATAGGGCGAGGCGCGGCCTTCAACGCGCTATTTAATTTTGTTGGGCGATAGTTTTAATTCTACGATATTTATAAGATATTAATTTGAATTGTGTGGTGTACAAAGCAATTATTATGTACAATGACAAATATGGTATTCGTCTAAATAGCTTTTCAAACTCCATATAATTTATATCAATATTTTAAACATTAAAATGGTTATAGAAAGCTATCATTGTATCATATCATATGTCATCATTTCTTTTTCTAGTCCTAATAAAGAGGAACAATTCCATCGTACATTGTTTTGTTATATTTCAAAAGAATAAGACAGCATTTTCGATGAAAGCTCTCAGCCGGGTTGATTTTTTCCGACATCTTGAACTATTATCATGATATTTCAACAGATTAACACAAAACTATATTAAAATATACGTATAAACCTTCCTCTTGAATCACTCTATCTATTGATGAAAACTGAATAAAAATCTGTTGCGTAGTTTAAAAGATCTAAGCGTACAGAGGGACAGACGGCGGGCAGCGACTTTGTTTTATACTATGTATACGTAGATATACATATAAAATCTGTATTCAAAAGAGCCTTAAAATTTGAAATACGTCCATCTACATCCTAAGTTAGAAGTTATATTTATTTGCGATATACACCAACGCATGGATAATTTTATGATATAAAATTTGACCATTTAAATTTTTTCAAAAGACCCTCGTTTCATTAGTAAAATTAAATATTACGTAAAGAATTTCACGAATTCTAGAATGAAGCTCCGCGCGATTGCTTGTATGTCTGGAGGAGCCCCTTAATATTACAGAGTTTTCCTCCACTTCCTTCTGTGGTACCCATGTTGACACTTCGTGAAGACAAGAAATTGACCAGTCCTTGAAAGTTGTCAGGCAAACCTGTGAAGCAAACGGGAAATCCGCATCCGAGATTTCTGAGGATTCGAAGTATTTACTATGCACTTACATGCGTGGTAGACGGGAATTGAATTTGGATGTTTTTAGAATGACAATGACGGGATGCAACAAAAGAAGTTCAGTAATTACATTACATACATAATATTATACTTTATCACTTCGTTTGCCATTAATTCATGAATGGATAGAGCACGAAAACACAAAAAAAATCAAATAAAGCCCATGCTCGGCTCATAAACTTTAAAAAAAATTTATCCTTCAGGTGACTTTTTCGATTTGCGTAGGAAGAAAAACGCTTGGCACATGATATTATTTTCTTCTTCTTTCTAACTAAGGACGCAAATGCTTAATTTCCTTTGATTGAAAATGATTATGTTCTGAAAATGATTTTGAATTTGTCATTTTATATTCCCTGAGAAATCGAATACATTTTAACAACGGAAGCTTAGAAATAAATTAACTATCATGTTTATTTCCAATTAATGACAGATATATAATTAGTCAGTCTTTTTGACAGTTAAATCTATTTTAGTTTGGTTCGAAAAGAAAACGTGGAGTCTGAGAAGAACCGACAAGAAACTCAGTCAGGTACCACTTTTTCAACATCATTCTACAACAGTTATTTAAATACAATATTCAGAAAGTTAGTAAAAGCATGTAAAGAGAGAGTTATTTCCAGACTATTGTTTTTTCTTCAATAAAATTGCTAATTTTGTAGTATGCTTTTCTTATCAGTGTGCGTTTATTGAGTAATTTCTTGAGGAATTTTATTAGTAAAACGAACACGGTTGCCCAAAAATGATCCACTTGCCTTTGTAATTTGAATATAGGAATAACTAGCTAATCACCACCGCGACTTTCAACGCCATTAATAACGAATTTCTTTTGAAATAGATCCATATTTTTTCTAGTGTACATTATGTTTTCAAAGATGTATAATGAGGGTAAGGTTACATCAAGGGTACATCAATGCAAAGAGGAGGGTACTTCAATGCATTTGTATTGCATGACACTGAATCTCATTACAATATAAGTATTAAAGAAAAATGTGTCATTTAAGGTAATTTTAGGATAATAGTATATAGCCGCAAACGATCACCCTACCGAATGTTATAGAGACACCAATGTAGAAGGCCTTTGGTCTCAGCAATTATAATGTTAGGCCGTTGGTTTCAGCTATCGTTATATGACAATTGCCATCAAGTAAGGTTGGTAGCTTTATCAAGCTTGGAAACTGACAGATTGGTACTAAGCTCGTTTGGTGGAGAATATACTATAATCTTAGTCAAGTCGTAAAATCGTGCTGCCCATATATGTAGTACGGACAAAACTATTTCAGATATCGGCGAGTGCGAGGTACTAGCATGATATGTTTCAAAATTCTACAAAAATTTCATATTCTAATACTTAGCATGCTAGAAGATTATAAGCCGTTTGATTTTTCCCCAATGAGGAAGCGCAGAGTGAAATCCTTCATAAATGTTCATTTTGTGCACTTTCATTATTTCGATTTCTTCTAAGTCGGAAAGCCAGTACCTGCCTGACATGTCGGCATGTAGTGCGGCAGACCACGTGCAGACATGTGCATCATCGCCATTACTCTTAGCAACAAGGTGAGTATTACTCAATTTTCTATATATAAGAAATAAATCTTAATTTACATCGAGGAAGGTTCATATAAAACTTTCGGTTGGCATTCGCTTTTAAGGTTTCGTAATTCGAAAGGAAAAGAAACCTTCACAGACCACTGTTCGTCCATCTGTATGTCTGTCGAGACCTTTCTCAAGAACTCATGGAGATATTAAGTTAAAATTAATATCAAATACTTATGTCGACCTAGAATCATGAAATTTGGCAAGAAATAAGGTCTCACCACATAAGTAAAAGAAAATACACGAAAATCGTTATTTTATAGTTATTTGCAATTACAAACTTACATTTGAAATTGGAGAGTATGGTAGAACGTGATTATTAAGAACAAAGTTAAATTTGTTTTTGAATTCGACTTATTTTAGTCTTATTTTATCTGTAAATACACAATACAAATGCATAATGTAGTACAGAACCCTCGGTGCGCGAGTGGTACTCGTACTTGGCCGGTTTTTTTTAAACTATAGTAGTCTGCAAGGTAAATTACATGGAGAAACAAGACAGAAAGATAACATCTATAAATCATGCGAGAAAAAAAAACAGATATACTAGCATGTGAGAGACTGGTAAAGGATCGGATTACATTGCTAATGATTTCTTGGCAGGCGTTGGTTTTGTATAAGGAAATTAAAAGTAGAGTAAGTAGGGGTAGATTAAATAAAATAATAATGTATTAGATTGTTATTAATTGTATTCTTATTATATTTTTATCTAAATATTCTTTACATAAAGAAAGCTTGGGTTACCAAAAAATTACATTTATTTTATACATAAAAAAATAGTAGAAACTTTTCGTTATAATTCTGAGAAAAAACCTACTTTATCCATACTTATACTCGTATTTATTTCAAGTATTCTACGCCATTTTGGTTAGAAGTTGGTAACGCTTTGTTCTAGCTTGTTTGAGCACGCGAATATATTGGAAAAGTTAACAGTTAGCAGCATCGATGCATTTGTATTGGACGAAATCGACAAACTTAAATTGAAGATCACTATCTTAGCTTGTGGATTTGAATCCAACATGAGAAGTTTTTGTCTAAAAATTCTGATCGTCTGTTTGGAACTATCAGCGTGAAAGAAAGAAGCAAAGCTTTTATTTTTTGAAGATAGTCTTAAATTCTTGGTCCTATGAGGAATTTCGAACGTATAAATAACGCTGTCCTCTCTATAAAAGTTTTTATTGAGTTCACTTAATTCTTAATGAGTTCATTAATAGTTTTCGGTAAGTGATGACTGATCGTGAACATACTATCTCCACTCACCCGTCACGGCGACGTCGATAGCTGGAACTAGATTGTCTCCATACGGTCCAAATAAACACACAGTCAAGCCCTTTTTGGTGACACACGAGGAACTTGCACACAAGTACTCACCTAACCTCCTAGAGAGAGATTAAACCTCCTGAAGTGGACGTCCTCGGCGCGTTGTTGGGTGGTCCCGGCACCTCTTACGGAACGCACCGGAATCTCTCTCGAGAGAAGAGCAGAGAGGGTAGTAGCGACAGGGCCTTCAACACCCTCACAGTAATGCGAGAGCGCGGACCACACATGCTGTCGTCCTTCTCGTGGTGGCATGGATGGATGACTGGAGTTCCCGCTCCGTCGCCTTCGACTCCGAAAGCCCCATTAGTTGCCATATACGACAGGGAGGGAACACTTTAGCCCTATATTCTCAAGCTTGGGCTACAGGGCTGATACACACAGGGAACCGACTTTATCCCTGGTTTTGTTATTATAATTTTATGAAATCGCGTGTGACCAATATTAACGATAACTATTTCTTCATAATTTTGGGTTACATAGATCCAAACTTAACTTTTACTTTGAGTAACATACATACTTGAACCACAATTCAAATACCTAAAAACTCCTAGACTACAAACTTATTCGGAAAAACACATTTTATAAATTGTTTAAAAACAAGAAATAATACATCTAGTCACCTTCAAACCGTCTCTACCACTAGGTATTCTTGTTAAAAGTCTACTAAATAATTCAGAATATAAAATTTTCAGCCCAAACATTCTTTTTTTCTTTTACTCCAAAGAGAAATTTTAAAATTTAATCAAGAGACAGCACTTGAAAAGAACAAAATTGGTTACATCGCCGTCATTTCTCGGAGGAAAAAAGCCGAGTTATTAATTTGGCATTTCCATCAAGACGTCATCGTTTGAGGGGAGAGCAGCGAGATAATTAACAATTAGTTAATGGAATGGGAAGAATGTTTGCGGAGAACTCGTGGCCAGGGGAGCCGTGAGTGCCGACATCCTGTGCGTGGGGTCTACAACTTGAAATACGAGTAGATTGTGGTTTAGAAAAAAATAGCTTCGAGGAAATGGATGTGTTTTTAATTCTTCGCACGTGACCATCGGCAACAATGTTTGCATTTCAAAAACATTATTTTTTTATCTATTTCTCAGTAAATGGGTGGACAAAGGAATTTCAAATTATCATTAAGTGTAAAATTAGAAAAAAAATCTGAATATTTCAAGGCTTAACTTGAAATTTTAAAATTTAATCATTTTGAATTCAGAGTTTCCACATTTTAGGAACAAAAAATGTCGCGTCTTCTAATTCGACTAATTGGACTATATAGTCCAACTTTTAATTTAATAGAGTAATTTGACGATTCCAGGGTAACCAGTTCTTGCAATTTTTTAAGTAGTGACGTCCCTTCATGTCGACGTCATTGTTATTAGTTTGTATTGGTTGCCCCACAGCATCATCCGTATGAAATCTCCTTTTTGGAATAATTCTTTAATGAGATTAGCTATTGGCCCATCAGCTTGGTAAGCTTGGCAAGTAAAGTCTATACCAAGGTATTGACTGAATGTATGAAATTCGTTTCTGAAAGATATTTGTGGGCGGAGCAAGGTTGTTTTCAAAACGGTATGGGTTGAATCGCTCAAATTATCTCGCTCCGCGTTATCGTAGGAAAATTTCTGGACATAGATCAGAAAGTTTTCCGCGCTTTCGTGTATCTAGAAAAAGCATTAGACAGAGTAGCGTGAAAGAAGTTGTGGAGTCTTCTACCTGAATATGGCGTGCAGGGCCCCATACTGCCAGGCTGTGAGGTCATTATATCGAGGCCAGAGAGCCTAAGGATAGACGGTGACATGTCGCCCTGGTTCGAAGTCTGTTCAGGCATCAGACAGGGCTGCGTGATGTCTACCTGGCTGTTCGTGCTGTATTTGGACTGTTGCCTCCAGACATTGAAAGGTAGTATGAGTGATATGATATGTGATGGTACATTGGTAAACTGCCTATTGTATGCCATGCCATAGGCCATGTCAGTAGCAAATTAATTAGTACTTTAACTAGTCGATCGATTTAGTTAAATCGATATCGACTCAATTGACAACACTACTTTGCTGACCACGTTACATAAAACTTTGGCACATTAAAACGTCAAATCACTCTATTCAATTAAAAGCGTTTGACTAAAAATGAATATTAATTTGACATTTTAGACTCACTGATGAACAACAGTCGGATTCATTTTTACAATGGGAACGCTGATATGAATGCATTTGAATTACATGTCCAAGTATTAATGCAATCAAGCTTCAGATCCTTGGATTAATTAAATAACTTTAGTTATGGAATGTATGTAGAACGTAAAAAAAAACCGGTAATATTATATTCAGTTCACTTTTCGGCCTTCAATCTAAAATAACAAAAAATAAAATAAAACCGCCTTCAATACTTTACTAATCGAAACTCAAGTACAATTAAAATAACTTCATAAATACGATACACATATCTATATCATTAAATTTGTCAGTTACTGAAGTCGGTGCCAAGCCTACTAAACTAATAGACTTTCTGTTGCTGCGCATTGATTTAGCACCTAACAAAAAAACAATTTTCAAGATCGGTTCATAAATGACGGATAACAAACATACGAAAAAAAAACAACAGACAGTCGAAATGACAGCTTCCTCCTTTTTTTGAAGTCAGTTAAGAATGAATGATTGATATTAACCAGTAGGTACGATACGATATATCAAATTCAAGTTTTCTTCCAGTGCAATGTATTAATTAGTCTGCAGTAGCCGAAGCTGGGCTTATGGTGTGCTTGAAACTTGAATTCCCCTTAAAGTTACGTAGCGTGATGTTAGCATACTCATAGTTGCAACTGAGCGAACAGCAATTTAGTGGGAAATTTGAAATTAAATCCCTAGAAAACGCACTTCCCAGATACACAATTTCATTGACTTGTTCTAAACATTTTCCACGTACCCATAACTCACATTTCGTCGGTACATCTTTCCTTTCAAACACCAAAACCTTACTTTCGTTCATGTTCACATTATTCAATCCTTTCACTTTTCTTGTTCTATGCTCTGCAGGTGGAATGTGTAGATCCTCCACTTACTCTTCGTAGCCAATACATAAACGACAGGTTTTTTTTTATAAAATACTGCAATCTTCTTCCCATTTTTTATATTTTAAAATTGAATGATGATGATGATTCGCTATGTCTATTAAAGTCTCTTTCATTTCTTGTGTTTCTCCATTCAGGTGTCTCAGTTTTCTTATAACCCGTTTTCAGTTCCTCATGACGTCCTTATTTTCCATTATCCTGTAACATTAAACTTCAGCGTAGGGAAAAAATCCTATAACGCCCCCGCAATTAAATTTTATTAAATTAAATAGAATATATGAAAAACGAGTTAATTAGAAATTAAAAACAAAACAATAAATAAACTATAAAGCAAGTAACAACATGAAAAAGCGCATTTGAAGGAAAGCTTTCTATTGTATGTTTTAACATAGTAAATAGTTAGTACAATAATTCATTAGCTGAAATTAATTGAATGATTTCAATTGTAACTGAATAACGTGGTCGCTTTAAGTTAATTAACTGTGTTCGCGGTTTTGTAATTTATAATACTGTAATAAATGAATGAAGGTTTTATTTGTTTATTTTATTATATAATTTTTTCTTCCTTTGATATGTGAATTCATTGTTTTTACATACATACATATCTTCACGCTATATCCCTAACGGAGTATTCAGAGAGGAGGGAGCGCCAAGCATCGCGGTCCTCACATACTTCTTTCGGTTCTACAAATCTCGACATTTATTTAGATCTCTTATTTACCTTTAATTTTTAAAGTTGTTCAGCTTTCACGCAAAAACCTAAATACTTCTCAAATAAAAAGTAATAATAATTTTTACATAGCGTGACGATATGTATGTATGTATGTAATAAATCTATAAATATAAATACATACATACAAATGTATAAAGTAGGTTTAAGATAAATAATTATATTATGTACTGTAATAACAGAAACAAACACAGCAGAGATATCTATCCACAGTATTTTACAATAGCAGCAAAACCGTATCTGTACATCGGAGATATTTTTGAAAGAGTAATAGAAATAGATGTTTTAGGCTTTTCTGATTCCAAAATAAATATTTGTAGTAATTTTTGTGTATTTGTATGTTCATTTTTTAGAAATTAAGAAACTGCTAATAAAATATGCACATTTCGCTATTTGAAAAACAACACTCGCAGTTACTTAACAATGAATACTCATTACGCTTTGTTCATCATATGGGTGCAGAGCGATTAAAATGAAAATGTTAAAATCTCTATTAATAGGACATTGTGAATGTATCCAAGAAAAGTGTAGCGAAAGAGAGACTTTTCGTCGCGAAAGGGGTAAATTTCAGTTGCATAATAGGCAATGGACAAATTAAAAAAACATTTCGCTTATGATACATCCTTATTTTATCTCTTTGTGAGGGTGGGCGATATCGTGAAATTAGAAAATAAAGAAATGATTATAATAGAATATTGACGAATAAATATTTATTATCAAAGTTGTGGTCGCCATTTCTGTCTATCGCCAAAGAAATATGCGCGAAGGTGTTACAATATACAGTATATTTGGTACATTACACAAGTCTAAATTTCAAAAACTGTATCAAAGATCGTGTACATGGGAAGTGTTTTAAAAAGGTTTAACAGTTTCAGCCTTCGGTGCATTTTTTCAATAATGAAATTAATATTTTTAAAATTTTTGTTTGTTTGAGCTTCTGTGCGAGCAAAATGTCCGTGATGAATATCTGCGATATAATATGTACCTAGACGAAGAATATCAGTCATAGACATTGACGTTTATGATGTGGATATATAAAGAACAGTTTAAGCACTCCAGCTGTTGTATACTTTATGAACACTGTGTATTCTAACCAAGATTGTCAGTTAGACGATCGGTTTTAGATTCCGTGTTAGTTGCAGATACGGATTTAAAACGAGTAAAGAATTTTCAGATCAGACATGGAAAGGGAACTAAAAGGAAACGCAAAAATACATTTTTCTTTATATGTCACCATACCGACTACAATAAATGGGTTCTTTAATAATAACTATTTTGATCTTATAAATACAATAGGTATATTTAGTGCAAAAAATTGTATTTGTACATGCAATAAGAATAAGTTTTTGATAAAAAGTCTAAACGAATCTTGGAAATGTTTCGATCGACATTCCTGTTCCTTTAAGAACAAACCACAAACATTGCACCTGCAAATACAGTGTTTCTTTCACAGTCATTCAAGCACGACATTATGTCCGATGATGACTGGTCGCTTTCAGCTCTACATTCTGCGTCTTCGACAACGACATGACTATGTAATGTAGTGTATCCCTACAATAAGATTTACTTAAATAAATTACAACATGGATATTTTCATCGTAAATTCACGCGGACGAAGTCGCGGGTTACAGTTAGTCAAAATAAAAGCAGGGTACATATGTAGTTGTTAGTAAACCATTCATCTCTTCGCCTCATGAAATGAGTATACAATGGCGAAGACTTGGCACCCTCTAAATCAAAAATACTCAAGTACATACATATCTTTACACTGTATCCTTAACGGGGTAGTCAGAGAGGTCAAAGTGTCAAGCTTCACGGTTCTTACATACTTCTTTCGCTTCCTCAAATCTCATCATTCTCCTCACACATTTTTGTCTAGGTATGTGGGTGCTTTTCACATTTCCGTCAGCTAACACCCTGGCTATTTAATCTTCGTAAGTCAGCCTTGGTCTTCCTTGGATTTTTTACCACTCACTTTCGCTCTGTAGACTTTTTTGTCAGTCTTTCATCACGCATTCTTTCTATGTGCTCGAGCCATCTAAGCATTCCTTTCTTCATTTTTACAATAATACTGTCGCGCAACGCTGTCATACTGCGAATCTCTTCATAGCTTATCCTGTCTGTAAGGGTGACACCGCAAATAATTCTAAGAGAATCGCATTTCTAATGCATTTATCATACTTTCACTCGATTTCGAGCATATCCAGGCCTCGCTCAACTGTTTAGAAAAACAATACTCAAGTGTTTAACAAAATCTAGCGAAATCTATTTAATATTTATTATAATTTTTATTATAATTTATATATCACCATCAGATTCAAGAGTATTTTTTAATGTTTCATTCCAAAATTCAAAAAAATTCCAAAAACACGCCTCATTATTTAATTTAGTTTGTAAGTTGTGAGTATGATGAATGATGAATCACTCCGAACATGTTATTTTATGAGTGTAGTTTATTAGGAAAAGATTCAAAAGATAGATATAATTAAAATGAAATCTATGATCAGGGCTTACGATCTCGTATCTACAATTCCAGGAAGTAACAGTTTGTTGAAAGTGAGGAGGCGGGATAAATTGTAACAAAGAAATATGGTTACCTACTATCACTGCCCCAATAATTTTAGTGGGAGCTACCCTCGGCATTTCCTTTTAAAGGGTTAAACCGGGTCATTGCTTTACAATGTTAGAACGTATTGTAATGAACGCAAAGGAAAGTTCGTCGTGTTCTCTTAACTAGACCTTGCACGTGACTTTGTCTTTTATGAACATTCTGAAATTATTTATATGGGTACATGTATGTCACAAGTTCGAGTCTTGATCGAACACCTAGAATTTTTATTAAAACTTGGATCAAGACAAAATTGAAATTCGATTTTACCACAACCCTTAGATAATCGCGCGACAGCAGGCGATAAGACACGTTAGCAGAAATTTTATTGTGCTATGTAAGATAATAATAATAAGAATATTATGGTTTGCGTTGTTTCCGATGATCTCTTTTTTTAATTTTTGATTTTTAAGTGATTTTTAAAAATACAAATTTTTAGAATTATACGACATTTTTAGACTGGCCCTTTCACGCAGTGGCATATGCATTTGCTTTCCAAGCTTAGGGTCCCGGGTTCGATCCCCAGTCAGGTCAATTTAGGAAACAAACTTTTCTAAATTGGCTTGGAGTCTGGGTGTTACTGGGAACTCCCCCAGAGTTCGTTATGTGGGGTACCCATAGTACAAGCTTACTGCTTAGTTTGGAGTTACACAATGTGTGTAATTGTCTGGAGTATTATTATTATTTATTATTTTTTTTAATTCCTGGTGGTTTTCATTGTAGCACAAACACACAAACAGACAAAAATTCTAAAAATGTTTGTTTTACTAATCTATCTATACTAGTATATAAATCTCTAGTGTTTGTATGTAATTTTAATTTTTTTGTCAAATTTTGTGATAAATAGTCGTTTTGTGCCTGACTTCGATTCTCCCATTCTTTAAATTTTTTTCCATCTGTCTGTCTGTATGTTCTTTTATAACTGAAGAATGGCTTGACTGATCTTAACAAAAATCGGTAAGTAATAAGACCATGTGATTGCGCTCATGTAGGCTACAATTTTTTTAGAAAATCTTCCGCTAAAGGGGTGAAAAGTGGGATGAAACTTTGTATGGCAAATGGTAAACTGCTGAAACGATTATGATGAAATTTGGCAGGGAGATAGTTTAACTTCAGAAAACGGACATGGGTTACTTTATTTATTAAATATCGACCCCTAAGAGGGTGAAAGGAGGGATAAAACTTTGAATGGGAAACGCTAAATCTTGGTAATGATAAAATTTGGTGCAGTGATAGACTTTTTTATCAAAAATCTACCCCTAGAGGAGTGAAAAGGGAGATTGCAACTTTGTATGTGAAATGCTAAACCGCTGTACTGATTGTGATGGCATAGAGGTAGTTTGACACCTGGGAACCGGCATAGGCTATTTTGTATCAGAAATCTATATATTGAAAGAGAGATGAAACTTTGAATGAGAAATGCTGAACTTTGATGATATATGACTATATGATGATATATGAAGAAATAGTACGCGCCCGGAGGCAGATGTAGGCTAAACGTGGGCTCTTTTTCAAAAACAAGCTTTGTAAATATATATATAGGTACTTACATGTACATAAAATCTAACCTAATCCGGGAAAGGCACGAAAAAATGAGGTCGCGGGTACAGCTAGTAACTAATAGGTATGACAACTTAATCAATCATTTGCGAACTAACCCATCTCTAGTTATTTTATTAATGTCATAAAAAAATGAAAAAAAATAGAAAATAGTTAAAAATTTATATTTGGGTTCTGTTGGCGAAAGGGTAAAAAACGAAACCCTTATAATTTCGTTACGTCTATTCGTTTGTTTGTTCGTAGACGTGTCTTATTATAGCTGATTTATTTCGCCATCTTTATATCTCCAGAGCTGACATTTGCTTCAATGGAGCAAACTGGTAGGGGCGTCAAAAGCTGAAAAGAAAAACGAGTAATTAAATAATAAGTAAGTATTTTGTACCCAATTTTTATTTTTGGGGTTTTATACCACATAGAATCACTACGGTGTCAGTCTGTCTGTTTATCTGTTAAGACTGTTCTTCTCAGAATCGCGTGTAGGTATCAAGTTGAAATTAATATCAAATACGTCTGCGGTTAATCGGAGCTATAAAAAAAAACGAGCTGCTAAGTCAACGCAATCAAAAAATGCGACCATGTATACCTTAAAATTTGACACGTGCGAGTAGATCAAAACCTATAGGGTCCTATTGACCTAGAATTATGAACTTTGTAAAGAAGCTAGGTCTCATAGTACAAGTAAATGAAAAAAATCTGAGAATCGTTAGTTTGTAGTTATATATCACATGAAAATTACTTTATTGTGATTACAGTTGCAGTTGGAGAACTGACTTTTTGACTGAGAACATTTTACGGAACCCTTGATGCGTGAGTCAGATTACCATCTTGTTTTCACGTCATCGTCTACTAACACTGATATTTGATCTTCATAACTCATAGTCAGCCTTAGTTTTTCTTGTCCTTTGCTACCACTCACTTTCGCTCTGTACATTTTTCGTCAATCACTCATCACTCGTACTCATTCATTGGTATGATCATTGATCACGTGCCAGTGTACGTCTAATTATTACATTTCATTGTGGGTATATTTTGTGCCAGCGTGAGTCAAATTATTACATTAAACTATGGCTACGTTTTATGCCAGTGTGAGTTAAATTATTACATCTAATTAAGAGTATATTATGTGCCAGTGTGAGTCAAATTATTACATTTAATTATGGGTATATTATGTTCGATTAGTAATGCTGAAATTGAGGTCACGTCTGCAAAAGTAAGATCCATTAATTCAGACTGAAATAATCCAATCTGCAAAAGTAATTAGGACGATACTAGTTGACTTTTTATTTAGGTATTAAAAACTGTTAATATTGATTTGAATAAGGACTGGACAAGAAAATAAATATGTGAAAAAACCGTGAAGCGCGATGTTATTTCGTCATGTCGATCGCTACTAACCGTAACTTTTTTTATCGTAAAGCATTGAATTAAATTAAAAATGTCTAATTTTTTTGTTTTTTGGAAAAGCGTTGAAAAATAAAATTGTTTACTTAAACCTTGAGGTCGCGATTTAAAGAACGTTCTTTTGATATTTTATTCGAGAACCTCAAAAACAACTTTTAAAGTTTCTATTTATGTCCCAAATATAAACCCCAAAATCAAACTGAGACAAACTTTTATGCCAAATTTAATCCGTGATAAAAAGTCCATTGCATCGCATACCTAGGCGAAAATGTCTGAGGAGAATGATGAGATTTGAGGAAGCGAAAGATGTAAAGGCCGCGAACCTTGGCGCTTTGTCTTCTCTGCCTACCCTGTGAGGGATATAGTGTAAAGATATGTATGTATGTGTTTAAGAATCTAACAATAATAGCTTAAAGGTATATTTAAGTTTCGAAGTTCACGTTCATTTTCGACCCTTACTTAATTACTCCTTTCAGATCTTACGCCAGTATCTGAAAAAAGAACGCTTGTTGCACACAGATGGTCAAACATTCAGACAGACACGGAATTGTTTCTGTTCCGTTTTACCAATTTTGTAATAATAATAATACATACATACATCACGTTGTATCCCTAACGGGGTAGTCAGAGAGGACGGAGCGCCAAACGTCGCGGTCCTTACATACTTCTTTCGCTTCCTCAAATCTCATCATTCTCCTTACACATTTTCGCCTAGGTATGCGAGTGCTTTTGACATTTCCGTCGGCTATTTGATCTTCATAAAGTAAGACTTGGTCTTCCTTGGCTTCTTTTACCATTTACTTTCGCTCTGTAGATTTTCTTCGTCAGTCTTTCATCACTCATTCTTTCCATGTGCCCGAACTATCTAAGCAATCCTTTCTTCATTTTTACAATAACGCTGTCGTGCAACCATAATAATAATAATAATCCACGCAGACATTTACACAAATTGTTTGACTCTAAATTAAGCACTAGCCTTGTACTATGGGTACTACACAACGAACTGGGGGAATTCCCCGTAACATGCAGACCCCAAGCCAGTTTAGAAAAGTACATTTGCTAAATTAACCTGACCGGTAATCGAACTTGGGATCCCGGCTTGGAAGATGCAACTGCGCCAGTAAAGGCAGTCAACACGGATTTGTTAATTTTTTTTACTGAATACATAAAAACGCGGTTTAAAATGTTTCAGCGATTAAAGAAATACAAAAGCTTTGTAGATATGTACAATTGAGTGCAAAAAGCTAACATCCAAGTTACCATTAAATTTTAAACTTCACAAGCGTTGTTTGAAAGGATAATTTGAGCAATACTCACTGTCTACGTCGATAACGCGTAAGTACAGTCTTTAATTCCTTTGTTATCTCATTAGCATGTTCAAATGAGAACTGCTACGTTTAGCAGCGTCTTAACATGTATATGGCAAATGCAAATTTCAGACTTTCAGACGATTTTCGTATAGCAGTGTGAGCGTTCATGCTACGACGAAACTTACTTTCAAAAAATCCGTTTTTATAGTTTTTTGACCCTTGATGATAAAAAGGAGTGTTATAACTAGGGATCGGATAATCGGACCTAGAAGGTAATAAAGTAAGGAAGCGGCTTCTTATAATCATTTATTTGAAAACCAAAATTCGCAGCACTGTAAGGATGCAAGGAGGCTCTTTCATTGCCCACTTGAGAAATCCTTCGGCACAGTGCCAGAAGGGCTCCCTAGGGCGGTCTCTAGGGAACGCGTTTGTCACTGCAGGAGTATTGGTGGGTAGAAGCCTCGCAAAATCTTAAAAATATTCAGAGGTTTTTAGGGGTGTAAAGTCTATGTTAGTACATAACCTAAAAAATAATAAGAGGTCTGTAGCAAAAATGTAATTAAATATAATGACCAAAAAAACAAAGACTCTAATCTCTCTTACCTAAAAAAATATATTAAACGCCAAAAAAATTAAACCTGTATCTTCCGAATTCGTTGCCTGTTCCAAAAAAAGAGAAACTAAAATTACAACAATTCTAGTTCTTTTAGTCATGACTGCACTTCAAATTGTATCCAAAAACTGAGTGCAGTAAATAAATTTCTATATGAACACTCTTTTTGGTTGGGTAATGCTAGGTTAGTATTTTTACCACAAAGCGCGAGCCGAGCGAGCAAAGCGGGCGTGCCATGACAGTGGCCGACGAAGTGCCAGATCAGAATCCGCTTTACACATGGAGCGGTATTTAAATTGGAGGCCGCACATTGAGGAGGTAGTTGAAGTCGAGAAATTTAATCTTGGAGGAGTTAATTTACTATTTTTGGGTAAACAATGATTTATTTAGGTAATTTACTTTTATAGGATAATAAGATGTTACATATTAGGGTAACATCTTATATAAAAATGTGGTTAAATTTTCGGTACTATTTTTGAGTTCAACAATCCTGGAGTTCTTTGCTTTAAATAGCATTGCAAGTTGTACAATTTTTGGTTATAATGTCACACTAAAACGGGAATTTAATTGTGGTGATCAGATATTATTTTTGGCAGTGTAAAGTGATTGTTTTACCATTATATCTGTAGGGTTATTCACAAACGTCGAAAATCCGACTTTCCGTATCCGACAGGAAACTTTTCGATGATTTTGTCTAAACGCTATTCACAAATCCGAAACCTTTCCGAAACAAAACGATTTGACAGTTCATTTCGAGACAAAACCTTCGGATGCTTCCGACGACTTTTTGGTGTCGGAAAAGATTTCGAGACAACAAAATTAAAATTTTGGCTAATCATTGTTGTTGATTATTACTTTAAATCCTAAGAAAGGATAACGCTAATAAAAATTTGCGCTGTGTTGGGACGCTAGCATCACCAAGACGTCTGTTCTCATATATGTACTATATACATATATGAGAATTCATAATTGCACTTTCTTTCGAATTCGCAAAGTCCTTTCCGATGAGATTCCGATGGAGTATATGAGTAGCATTTTCCAATTCGTCGGATTGAATTTATGTTTTCCGACAATCAGCCCTTTCCGCCACGGAAAGTTTTCGATGCGTTGTGAATAACCATGCTGGTGATAAGACAAACACAAAGCCTTTAAAAATATCAAGGTAAAGAAAAAAAAATTTGTAATTTAATAATAATTTACTACATGGATATACCTACAAAATAACATTTATATAAGTAACTGGAATTGAAAGTGCATAATTTTCATTATTCAAAAACATATTTTTTCATAAATCAGTAGGTATAATAAAAAATGTTTCAAAGAGAAAAAGTTGATATTGGCAACACTGTTCCAAGATACAGTTCAGATACAGAAGCAGATAACTGTTCATACTATGTACACAGAGCATAGATAAGCCACGGATTAAGTAGCCTACGATAAAACTCCTCTCAAGTGACAAGGTGTCGGCTAACCCAGCAAATAGGGGAAGTCGCTTACGTACTTACGCTACGAAACTAATTTATACAAATTTTACGTGTTAGGTTTGCATTATTTCGACAATATTAGTTACTAACACCCATAACTTAATACCATTTCCGTTTGAAGAGGATATATAAGTCTAAACAAAATCACATTGACCCGCATTAAGTCGGTAAGCAAATAAATTTCTCTAAACAACTAAATAAGTCACAAATCCTAAGTTAAGTTTTTAGTTGTTTAGTTACATGACTCGCCTATTATCAAGCTGTTTACAAACTAAAATTTTTGCTTTCTTGCTAAAAATTTTGTTTCTGAACAGGAGTATGATTCTCTAACGGAAATTAGTCGAATTCACTTCTCAATCCGCGGTGAGATTACAAACTGTGAACTGGCGGTTATTCACAAACATCGGAAACTTTCCGTGGCGGAAAGGCCGATCGTCGAAAAGCATAAATTCAAGCAGACGGCTTGGATTTGTGAATATGACTATATAACATGATATATATATATATATAATATAAATATAATACGATTTCGGATTTGTGAATCGCGTATGGACAAAATTATCGAAAAGTTTCCTGTCGAATACGGAAAGTTGAGTTTCCGATATTTGTGAATAACCCCGCTGGTATTCTCTAAAGTCGATAGCGATATTAGCGTCGCCTCGATGAGTGCGGCGGCTAGTCGTACTATCATAAATGAATTTTTTCGCAAAATATAACAATCTAATGTAAATAAATCTAAATAAAATTTGTTCTATTTAACTCAATTATCTCAGAAGAAGTTAAAGTACACTAAGACGAAATATCGACTGAAATGTTTACTCTTAAAGCAATCCTTAATAAACTCGCATTCAAAGTCACTACGCTTCGCTCCTAGTATGTTCGGTTTAGAGAATTCCATTTGAAGGCCAAGTGAGTACGAATGCGAAGTGAGGTGATTTGTCGAGCGAGTTTCGCTTGGGCAATTACAGTTTTTACAGAATTGTATGGCAAAACCCAATTATTCTCTGGTCATGGGAAATCAAGGCTCGCCTCAATAGATTTAATTTAGATCTATTCTATCTCTGCAGAGGTTGGTTCGAGGTCGGATTGTCTTTAGTTTGGAATGGACCGTTTGAACTAAGAACACAGAGCACATTAAAAATAATCCAAGTGCAGCAGGAGAAGAATACAGGGAGCACTTTTAGGAATTTGCAAGCTAGGTGTATAGAGTAGCCGAAAATTTAGGACAGTATAGTGCAGGGGAGGCTAACCTGTGGCTCGCAAGCCACATGCGGCTTTTGAAGGATTATTTGTGGCTCTTGATAAATGTACCCGAGTACCCTTTTTATTTTTGTGCTATTATATTTAAAAAAATTATTATCGTTCCATATGTGTTTCAAAATGTCTTTTAAATTACTGACAACAAATATGAAAGACTAAGTGCAACGTAACAAATTTCATTTCAATTTCAATGATATGACTCATCGAAAACTGCGCGAACGAACATAAACAGTGGCGTACAATCTTTTTAATACTTTTTTTGCATACCTTTTAAATATGTATTTAATTGCGGCTCGCGAAAAATTTCAAATTTTGAAAAATGACTCGGACTATCAAGGAGCTTGGCCACCCCTGGTATATTGTATAGATATGTTAGGTAATATTACGGTTGCGGCATAATAAAAAGCAACAGAGAATAACGATGAAAAAAAAATGTAGTCCCTTATAATCAGACGGTTTTGCCATAAGTGGGAAAATAAAATGAGCAGCATGAAAGCAGCATGGAAGTTTTAGATTATAAGGTTTCTGTATATTAGGCGAGCCTAATAACATGAGACCTGAATCTGACGACATGACGTCATTGTATTTTGCTTATACGACATACAAGAAATACAGAATGAGTTTTTTTTCATAATATTACTTAAAAAAATATACATCAAACTGTAGAAAAAATATACAGAATACTATACATTATTGTAAAAAAATAATCAAATAAATAATATTTTAGAACCGTCTTTTGAAACAAATGAGATTAATGTAAGTAATAACTCGTGAACATTTTCTGTTATTCTCAGCAACTAGCAGTATTTGTATGCGCAACGAGATATCGGACAGGACACGGGTGTGCAAGATTTACGGCGAGAGCAGGACACTCCCGGACAGCGGACACCGTCGGACAACTCCGGTAAGATTAATTGCACGCCGCACTAAACCCGGACTATTCGGCCACTGCTGATTTTTAATCCCATTGGTTGGCCAACTCAAATAAATTCCAAATTCGAATTTGAAATTCAAATCTATTATGCATTCGGTGGCGATATCGACGATTGATTACGGATCTGTACGTTCGAAATTTGATTTTAAGTACGTTTTCTTTCGGAATTAGTAGGAAGAGGGTGCCCAAGATTTACTGCGTGTCGGGACTGTCCTGGGGACATTGGAAGATTAATTGCAGAGTTAGCATAAACACTGTCGGCCGCAGCGGATTCTTAAATCTATTTGTCGTTTGCATAATAGAGTTGAGTTTTTAGTTTTTAGTAGAAATGTGCAGTTGGGCTACGCATATGCTTATATGCCAATGATTTTTAAACGAAGACGATCTTATAAATAATATTATTTCGGGTATAGCCGTATAAAAAAAAAAATTTGCCTCGAAGTAAATTAATATTAGTAAGTAAGTAATGTGTTGGCTCACTGCTGACTCTGAAATCCCGAGAAAAACTACTCTGAAAATATATGATAGTTACATAATTATTTATTTTGTACATATATATATAGAATGGAGATAAATTAAGCTCTGGGAAAAAACATAGGCTACTTTTTCAAAATTTCACACAGACAAAGTCGCGGGAAACGGGTAGTGTAGACATGTACGTGAAATCGATACAATTTGTAAGCGAAATATTCCGTCCCTTTTGTAATACATTTTTCAATTACAAAGGTCATTAATTTTATGAAAAAAACGTAGGAAAACTTATTTTAATTTAACAAAGCAATCATTTAACTTTGCCTTATGAAGATCAAATAATAGCCAGAAAGTTAACCGACGGAAATGTCAAAAGTATCCATATACCTAAGCTAAAGTGTGTGAGGAGAATGATGAAATTTTATGAGGCGAAGCAAGGACCACGAAGATTGGCGCTTCGTCCTCTCTGTTTAGCCCGTTACAACCTCGTGAAAATATGTATGTATTATTTAGCTTTAAATTAACAATAATACGTGTCACATATTAATTACTAAAAACATTATTATTATGTCTGTGGTGCTCTGTCTGTATTAGTAGATAATGTGAATATATCTAACACTGCCAAAATGGCCATCCACAAAGTGGCGTTGGTGCCAACTTTATTATACGGTAGTGAGGCCTAGATATGCCCGAAATTGAGTGAAAGTATGATAAATGCAGTAGAAATGCGATCTCTTAGAAAGATGTGCGGTGTCACCCTTGCGGACAGCATAAACACTGAAGAGATACGCAGTATGACAGGGTCGCACGACAGTTTTATTGTAAAAATGAAGAAAGGAATGCTTAGATGGTTCGGGCACATAGAAAGAATGAGTGATGAAAAACTGACGAAGAAAATATACAGAGCGAAAGTGAGTGGTAGAAGAACCCAAGGCTGACATATGAAGATCAAATAGCCAGAGTGTTAGCGGATGGAAATGTCAGGAGCTCTCGCATACCTAGGCGAAAATGTGTGAGGAGAATGATGAGATTTGAGAAAGCAAAAGAAGTATGTAAGAACCGCTACGCTTGGCGCTCCGTCCTCTTTGACTACCCCGTTGGGGATACAGCGTGAAGATATGTATGTATGTATGTGCTGTTAGTTGAGACTTTTTTTTCTCGTGTGTGATATAACTTTTCATTTATCTATATTCATTAATTTGTACAGATTGTTCATGTATTTTAACCTAAATTTACAAATTTGCAGTGCATGTTCGTACATAAAGTCTTTTCGAGAAAGATTTTTCGTGCGCTATAGTACCGTAGCCCTCGACACATTATTGCAGTGTAACACGACAAAATTCAGTTAACACAATATTTATAGTATTTCGTTCGTCAGTTCTTGCAGATATACTTTATAAATTAACATCACAATGGTACCGTGACTAGGGATATTTAGATTTGTAAAGCAAATGATTGTTTTTGATTATAGATTTGTGCGTCACGCGATTCATTATTATTTATTCTTTTTTACTACGAATTTTTATGTGACCTTTAACTGTAACGTTACCTATAACTGTGATAGACTATGATAAAACCGACTCTGATGAAATTTTGTCGAAAAAAAGGTATTATAAGCTTGCCGCTCTTGCCTGTTTGTCTGTCTGCAGCAGCGTTGCCTTTGAACGGATGAACCGCACGCTTATTATCTAACTTGCAGTCGACATGCAACAGCCAAATATCTGCTGTCAAAATGAGAATGTGTAATGTAATTTCTATAGTGGCACTATATGGTATACCGAGAAAAGTGTATTTTACGGTCATGGCGCAATAGACACGCAAACGTCATACATGATACCAATTTTTTATTACAATAAGTTATCGGTCGCGTAGTAATCGTGTGGCTGTCGCGGTCTGCAAATTTTTAGGTAATAGCCCCGCCGATTTGGCACTGCACAGAAACCTAAGACTTTTATATAAACTGAGGTAGACCTGCCCTACTCCAAGAAATGAACGGTATCCTGCAATCTTCGAACTACAACATGGACAATATTTATATAAATGCAATTAGAAAGCCGTAGTACTACGAAGACAACAAGACTAAAAAAGTAAGTAATTTAAGACTTTTCTAATTTTAAACTTCAAAAAAGGAAGAGGTTCTCAATTCGGTTGTATTAGTTTTTTGTTTGTTAGCTCATAACTCCGTCATTTATGAATCGATATGGAAAATTCTTTTTTTATTTAAAAGGTTTCACTTCCAGATTTGTCCCGTTTAAACAATGATATTGAAGCTTGAGTTTGGAAGATACAGCAAATAACATCAAACAACGCGAACTGGTTATAACCTTTATTCATTCATTGATGATTCTCTCGTATGTAAGATATAAATTGCCTGTGATATAATAAATTCGAGTCAGTCTTGTGGCGGACAGAGAATACGCTGAATTTTGGCTGTCGTCTTCGGATTGTAAGAATACTGCTACGGTGTAATTATGATGTAATTTTTTCACTGTTTTTTTATAACTGATTGAAATTGATATGATATGATATTGATATTGATGATGGGTAATAATAGCTCTTCAATAGAATGGAAGTTAACACATTGCGTTCCAGAATTAGAAAAGAAATTAACTGTAGACCTGCCCTAGATATTTATTTAGGCCAAGGTCAAGGGTAAAATAAAGTAAATTAAAAAAAAATTAAATTGACTTCGAAAAAAAAAAACACTGAAAAGTATGAAATAACTATTACTAATCAAAACTTAAGTACAAAAATAACTTTATTAATACGTTAAAAATACCCATATCATTAAATTTGTCAGTTATTGAAGTCGGTGCCAATTCATTGTGCAACAACAGAAAGTCTATTAGTTTAGTAGGATTGGCAATGACTTTAGTAACTGTCAAATTTAATTAAAGTTTTAATTAGTAAAGGATATTTATTTCGTACTTTTCAGTGTTTCTTTTTAAAGTCTGTTTACATTTTTTATTGATGAAATATGTGTATTTCCATCCCTTTTTATTATAGGCTTATGCCATAGACTTCCTTCGATCTAGCAATTCGCGACGTATGAAGGGCGATATCTATCAATGGCAAATCTGTGCCTGATTTAGACTTTAAATTACAGTCTATAAAGTGATTAATTCCACTGTAAACTCGAGTCTAAATTTACAGTGATCGATTCCGATTGTAAATTAGTGTCGGAATCTGCAAAGTAATTGTTTCCGACTGTAAGTTAGAGTCTAAATATACATAATAAGTTGACTCTGACTTGATATCAGCATCGGAATATATAATCATAATTGATTACGACTACTTATAAGTTAGAGTTGGAATCTACAGACTTATTAATTCTAATAGTAAATCAGAGGTCCCACTGTGGCTATGTGGTAAATCAAAGTTGGAGTCTATAGAGTGAGGTTGATTTAAACTGTTTTATCTGAGTATACAGATGACTCTGCTGTTTTATTTTCCGATATCAACTGAATCACCGCAGGTGCAGTTTTTAATAGCATTGAATTTGACTTGTAATGCAGTTGAAGGGAGGGCGCGGTGCTGACATCGCTTTTTGCTGACGTATCAAATCGAGTAGAACGCTCGTAGGTAGGGTAGTTAAATTAGAAACTCCGAGCAAAAAATATGGAAGCGAAAAAAAAATGACTGGGCATTATCATTTTAGGACTTTTCGAACAAGTTAAATATATTGTAATAATATAGAAAAAAAGTATTTTAAGTAGTACAATATTAGTTTTTTAAGAATACATTGACTCTTTTGCTTTGTACACGATATTAAAAATAATCTCGATAAAAAATTTATTATTAAAAATTAACTATAGGTACTAATACCTCGAGTTAAATTAATCCGAATAATAGTAACAGTTTCAAAACAAACTACTCCGTTCCATACTTAACATTAAGTTGTGGGTTCCAATGTAACAAATTAAGGAAGTTCCCAATAAAAATAAGACCAAGTCAATTTGGAAAGGTTCGATTTCTAAGTTGTCTAATTGGACTTATAGCAGGGGCCCTCGCCTTAGAGGTCAGATAAATCTCTAAAAGCACATACACATTATATTTACGTTTGTATGTACATATATACTCATAGATACATATATATTACCCAGAATATAGTATCTATAGCAGTTTTTGTTTTCATAGAAAATCGTGACCGTTTCCCGACTACAGCCGAACTTGCCGAAAGCGTTAAGAATTTATATTGAATTTAATTTGCAAGAGTAATAAGCAGAGTATTACTTGCTACGTGTCCGTAACTGTGATTGAACAAGACGGCGACGCATGGCTTCCACGATTTGGCCGCCTAATTGATGACAATAACAGCACAAGATTGAAGCCGAGATATATTTAAATCTGCCATTATGAGATTGAAGTTCTCGCGCTAATAAAATTTATCTATTGCGGAAGTACAAATGACTTCTGTGTATTTTGGGTATCACTGTATGCAGTTATATACACAATATAATCCTTTTTCTATTCAGTATGAACAGACTACCAAGTACAACGAATTCTTTGCTTGGGACTACTCTTGTTATTAAATATTTTATTTTTTTATTTTATTTATTTGGAAACTTAACAGCCTAACAATATAATTAAACATATAAAAGTACAATAGGCCGATTATAAAGTTTCACTAATAACAACAATTTAAAATTTCAAACAATAAGTAACACCAGCTGAAAGAGCAGAAAAAAAGGCAAAAAGAAAAAACAATAACAGTTTAGAGAATTAATAAAATACAAAAACAATGAGGTGGAAATAACTATGAAGTTGGAGAACCGTAACCTGCAATAATTTTACACTTAATTGTATTCACGTTGTCAATATTGATATCAATATCTAATTATCTAATTCAATTATTAGCACAATGCTGTGCCCGCCAAAAGAAAGAGCTTCTACTATAATTGGTTTTAGCAAGAGAAAGTGCAAAAACTGATCGCTTTCTGGTAGAAAATGCAGGTATTCTGAAGTCGATCCTATTCAATAGCTCTGGACAGTCAACGTGCTCCTTAATGATCTTAAATAGTAAAGTAACATCAGCAGTATCTCGTCTTACGCTCAACGGTAGAAGGTGGAACCGCTTACAACGTGCCTCATGATTCATAAAAACAATGTCTTATAGATGGCAAGTGGTTAGCGACAGCTTGCTAGTACATCGCCTACATATGTAAGAAGTTTTATCTTTTGACCGATTGTTATCTTCTTACCACCAGGCTTCTCATAGCAGTATTAATTAATTATTACTTAGACTTTTTGCACCATGACTATGACATGCTTAAAACAAAATTGAGTGACGAATGATTGACGCAGAAAATCTACACAGCGATATCAATTGGTAGCAGAAGCAAAAAAAACTAAGGTTTATGAAGATAAAATAAAGAATAAAATAGAATAAAAAGTCAGAACGTTAACTGACGGAAATGTCAAAAGCACTCACATATCTCAGGAAAAGCGTGTGAGCAGAATGATGAGATTTGGGGAGACGAAAGAAGTAGGTATGGACCGTGATAGTTGGCGCTCCATCTGGTTACTCCGTTGGGGATACAGCTTGTAAAAACCGTTGATAAAAAAAAAAATAGGAATATTTTATACTGTTCTTATCTTTTACTACTACAAATTATAAAGAGAGAGAGAGAGTGGATCTTGTGACTTTGTTTATTAGTGGAGAGTAATCTCCACAACCACTGCATCTATTTGAATAATACTTTCACCATTTAAAGAGTAAATTATTTCAGATGACTTAGGCTACATATTATGTATTCAATCCGAGTAAAGTCGGGACAAGCTGCTAGTGCTCAAATAAAGAGCTTGTTGCTGTTATGATAAAACTCACACAGTAATAAAAACTCATTCGCAAAATTGCTTTCCAAACGAACAATGTTGAAGAATAACCCTTTATTTGTATATAATTTATGCAAAATTTTCTTATTTTGTCAACTTCGCTCTAGACGGCGGGAATAATAAATACCGACTGTACAGGCAATATGAACTGACGACACTAGAGGAGCAATCTTAGAGGATTGTCGGCACAGAACTCGGAAAGGCTATGAGATTGTCTGAATTTGCATGCACGTACACCGCTTCGCCGGTTAGAACTTCTTTTTCAGAACTTTTAAGAGACGAGATTCATACTGCTTTGTACTTACTTTCATACTACGAATCAACAAAGAAAATCTACAGCGCGAAAGCGGATGGTAGCAGAAACCAAGGCAGACTAAGGCTGGCTCATGAAGGGTTAATTGAACATTACATTATACAGGATTAACATATAACATTATACAGGTTTAATTGAAAAATAGTAATAACCTCTTAGTGCAAAATTGCTATCATCATACCGAACAACTTTTGTTCTACGACATCTTTTAAAACTTAATACTTTCCTCGAAAAATATCTGTTAAGTTTTGTTGTACTGTCTGAAACATAATTACGTACTCTGTACGTATTTCCAATGGTACAGTGCAAGCACACCGGACCTCAGTGTCGTCCCGCCCCCTTCCGCTCGCTGCTATGTGTGTACTGTTTTAGCAGGATAATGTTAAGAACAAAATACTAAGAGGTTATTAGTATTTTTAAATTTACTCTGTATAGATAAATAGTAATAATGTGAGAATAAAAAGTTTTAGGTAACGGTAATGTCAAAGCACTTGCATATCTCACTCGCATCGCATATTCATATACTGAGGAGGATGACAAGATTTGAGAAACCAAAAGAAGTATGCAAGGACATATTTGAACAGTTAGAAGGGAAATAAAAAGAATGCGTGACGAAAGACGTGACGCAGAGTGTTAGTTGACGGAAATGTCAAAATCACTCGCATACCTAAGCGAAAGTCAGAATGACGAAATTAGAGGAGGCGAAAGAAGTATGTAATGACTACTATGCTTAGTGCTTCACCAACTCTGACTACCCCCATTAGAGATACAGCATGATTTGTGTGTGTGTATGTTTACGTGCGTGCGTGCGTTTGTGTACGTGTGTATAATCAACCATTTGAAAATTTTAGCTTTAGCTATGAAAGCATCTACGTCACATTAAATTTTGAATTATGTATTTGTCTGTGTCTTGTTTACTAATCCTGTATTATTTGTCTTATTTGTGTAGTGCGTTATTGTCTTGCAAGTCTAGACGTCGCGTCCGACCGATTCAGCCCTCTATTGTGCTTACAAGGAAAAAGTTACGTGAAAATATGTATCAATTGTTCTTGTTCAAAGTATTCTTTTACTGTCTGTTGGATGCGCGTCCAGAATAAATATTACTTGTTTGCTTTTGCTTCTGGATTTGCTTACATATCACCTCTATAATTCAAAGGCATGTTAGCCATTGATTTGGCTGTCACTAGCTGGCGGTAAAATGGCCGGCTTAAAAACGTACAATTAATTGCAAACCTAGTGATTAAATCACTACTTTTACGTGTTAATTTTGAAGGTAATGTTACTACAGTCACATCTGTAAGTTAAAATACTAGTTTGGTCTTGGTTTTTAGTTACTTATAAAATTATTTTTTAAAGGTCTATAAGGCGTAAGACTATTGGGTATCAATTGATATTTTAATTACTACCCCTCAAAGAAGAATGGCAGTTCCAGGGTCCTTTTAATTATGGAGTGTGTGTAAGAGAAAATTTATACATTTTATAAAGTACATAAAATAGTTTATTTTCAATCGAATAGTTTTTTTTATGAATGCGGCACAAGCAGAAAAATAATAAAAAAGATTATGTTTCATCTGTAGTAAGTGAAATAATATCAAAACCTAAAAGAAATGGAAAGTTAATGAAGTTACCATACTCTCCATTTTAGTGCACAATTAGAATAGTGGTTTGTTCATTCAAATATTAAGAACGATATATTTTATTACGTTAAAAACAAAGGTAGATAGTCATAGTTATAACAATGAATACTGATTCATTGTTATATTACTAAAAATAACGATGTACCTATGTCCTGGCAACATTATAACCCAATGTCATGGTGTCAGCCAAACGACACGGCTGTCAGTTGTCATCCATGTTTTATTGTTGTGAATTTTATTGCAAATTTCAATCAATTAACGTGTGAATTATGTATGTCTTAAGTAGATTTTGGATTGATACCTATTTTATTTACTACAATTTACAATACTTATTTCTGAATTGAATTATACATTGCTGTATAATAATATTAAACCATACTGTTACTCAATTTTGTATTTTTTTTTAAAATCACTAGTACTTCACATGCGTACACGCATGGTTGTTTAGTCAAGGTTTTCAGTGAAACCCCATTCCGAAAAAATATTTTGTAATTACGTTTAATTTTATAATTACTTAGATGTATATTTTTAACATATTTTTATTAACAAATGTGAACTCTATATGCGACACTGAAACTGCATAGGTTTCTGAAAATCTTTTTTATACGTTGCATGATCATTGAGAAAGTCAATTGTGTTAAATGGAATTTAAGACTTTATTTTTCGTTTTAATAACGGATTTCTAAAAATCCTTCCAAATAATAAAAGTTATATTATATAACAGTGTCGATGTGTTTTAAGTGTAAAATAAAATGATCTCCAATTACTTTGAAGAATTAAAAAAATGTCCAGAAACAGAAGATTTTTATGGAGAAAACTTACAATTTTAAATTTTTGACTCACGGTCATTGACCTCTCACGGTATATACCAACTTTACACTTAAATAATACTGAACTAAATTATTTCGTTTATCAGATAATTTGCGATATATTTTTACAGTGACGTCACAATACTACACGCTATTCATTGCTATTGCTATTGCTATTGTATAGCGAGCAATGGAAAGCGTGTGCTGTATAATACAGCATGAAGCCCCCTCTGCACAACGGCTAGTCGTTACAGCGAGTGCGGAATACTGCATTGTGATTTGTGACGTAACGTTACAAAGAAAATTGACCTAAATTATTATAATAATCTTTCAATTATGTAGCCGGCTATACATGGTTAATTGAAAAATACTAATAACCTCTTAGTAATTTGTTCTAACATTAACCCCAATAGCTTTTATTTAGCAACTTTTAATAATTCACAACTTTTTCTTTGATATAACTAAGTGCAACCGAATTCGTTCATACTCCCACGGCCTATGACGACAACAATGAAGCTGTATTTCGCAGTTGTGATTTAACCGTATGTTAGCGTGGAGAAATCTCAAGATTTGTTTTTGCATATATCTCCTTGTAATTTGCAAGAACACTACATTACCAATTAATAAACTGGTTTTATAGATATAAAATATTGCAAATATCTAACTATTTATTTTAGTAAAAATCATTTTATAATTCTCTAGAATTTCGCAGATGAAACTCGATCTTTGTGCGAAACAGAGTTTTTTCTGGATGTTTTTTATCAAAATTTTTTCTCCAATCATGTTTCCATGTTTAAGGATACCAAGTTAAATAGTTGAAGTTGTGTGTATCCAATTATCTAACTCTCAGTCTTTTTAAATATTGAGATCCATGTCACAAAGCACACTAAAGTCTGCAGAGGCGGACTTTAAAATTTCTGAAAATGGCACCTACTCTACCCGCGGGGTTATTACCTAAAAACTTGCAGACAGCGACAGCCACGCGATCAATGCGCGATCGGTGACTAATTGTAATAAAAAATTTGTATCACGTATGACGATTGCGTATCTATTATTCTATGACCGTAAAATGCACTTTTCGAGGTAACCACTATACAAATTACATTACGCAAATTCTCGTTTTGACAGTAGATATCGCGCGATATTGGCTGTCTCATGGTGTCTACAAGTTACGTAATAAGCGTGCCGGTCGCTAAGTCGGCTCACATACAGTACGTATTATGTTTTGAAAAAAGTCGTAGAACAAAAGTTGATATGTATGATGACAGGAATTTTGCACTAAGGGGTTATAAATATTTTTCAAATATCTTTAAAATTCGTGTTAATGTCTATTTTAACGCTACTGAGTTTTTTAGCCGGGAGCCTTAAACGAAGATAACGTCAAGGTCTATATGTTTGGATAAAATCGATAATAATTAGTCTTAAAGTAAATATTCACAATTTAGAATTATTAGAAGTTTAGAATTAGTAGAAGGTTAGAAGCTAGTTGAAAGTGACCTTATTAAAAAATACGTTTAGTAATTATGAACAAAACTGTAAAAAAATATTCGAAATACTATGAACAATTATTCGCTTTTAGAGTGGGAATAAAATCCGTCTCTATCACTCTAAGCGCTGAGCAATGTTTTTGCGAGTTTATGACGCCACAGAAAGGTAATGCTATCTCTATCTCACTTATCCTCCTTATATTCCCACTACTGTAGTTTAAAACCCAATAACTCAAAATCTGTTAATTAATTTCGATTAATTATATTCAAAATTTTTAAATGTCTTCAAAATTCCGGTGTGTTCGTAATTCTCCTCCTAAACGGTTTCACTAATTTTGGTGAAATTTTTTTTCGTACTTATGGATTATATGAATGGTTCTTAGCTGTAGTTAGATCCAGTAGATGGCGCTGTTGTTGAGATCTATGAAACCGGTGGCAGTGTATAAAATACATTAGTTTTAAGAACAATCTAGCTTATTGCAAGTGTACAAATACTGGAAGTTTGTAAGCATTATTACGTAACGACTAGCGTAAAACATGTGGGTAAATAAACTGTACCATTATGCCGAGTTTCATTTTTATATATCGCATAGCTTCTGAGAAAATCCTTTGTAGCTAACAGACAGACGGGAGCGTGAATGATAAGGTTTGCGTTTTTCCTTATTAAGGCACGAAGCTCATAAAAATTAGAAGTTTGTTTCATTCGAAACACGTTCATGAAGTAATCTTGTGTGTAATAATTAGCTAACTAAAACGCCGTATCGAGTAACAATTTAAACTATTGAATAAATTTTAGCAAAGTAAACAGGAGTTGATTCCTTCAATTAGCGTTGCTAGGCAACCGACGGAAATCCCTTATTTCGCTTCACGTATCAATTACGTATCTATACATCTTCTATAAAGTTAAATAAAATTAAAACGTCTGTCTGCGATTAAGGTTTTTTCTTAAATTCTGATATATATCTAGTTATTTTCACATTACCAAAACACAAACACTTCTTTTTTTATCTATCTGTTTATCTAGCCTAATCTTCGAAAGATCTGATTCCATTTTGACAGAACTTTCATTGGCAGGTACAGCATTTTTTATGGAGTAATCTAGGCTACTTTTTATCTATATATATGTACGTATGTAGGCTATATGAAATGAATATTGTGCATTTTGATTCTCGACTACGGAACCCATTATTTTGCGTGGTCGAATACGCAATTCACCGTTTTTTTTAAATGTTTAAATGTGAAGAATTGAAGAGTTCATCCATGAAAAGCTGCATAATGGAAGCTTTCAGAAAAATAATATCATGATGGCGTAGATAGAATTTTTTTAGGCTTCGGCTTTATGTCGCACAATAGACGTCATATAAATTTTTATACATTTCGAGACAGAGTTATTACAGGTTAATGAATGTGCACGAAAGAAGACTGTGAAGTGACAGGATTGAATATAATTGTGAACAAAACTAAGGTTCTGGTGTTTGAAAGGGAAGATGTACAGACAAAGCCTGAAATATGGGTAAACTGAAAATCTATAGAACAAGTGATTGAAATTGTATATCTGGGGAGTGCGTTTTCAAGGTATGGAAGATGTGAGTTAGATGTGGAGAAACGGTTAGCAGCTGGCAATAAAGTGAATGGTGCTCTGTCCGCATTAGTTGGCAGTGTGAATATATCAAACTCGGCCAAAATGGCCATACACAATGCGGTGTTGGTTCCAACTTTATTGTACGGTAGAGACCTGAATATGCCCGAAATCGACTGAAAGTAAGATAAATCCAGAAGAAATGTCATCTCTTAGAAATATGTGCGGCGTCACCCTTGCGGACAAAATAAGCAATGAAGAGATACGCAGTATGACAGGGTTGCATGACAGTGTTATTGTAAAAAAAAGAATGCTTAGATGTTTCGGGCACATAAAAAGAATGAGCGATGAAAGACTGACGAAGAAAATCTACAGAGCGAAAGTGAGTAGTAAAAGAAGCCTAGAAACACCAAGGCTGACTTATGAATATTAAATAACTAGAGTGTTAACCAACGGAAATGTCAAAAGCACTCGCATACCGAGGCAAAAATGTGTGAGAAGATGATGAGATTTGAGGAAGCGAAAGAAATATGTAAGGACCGAGGCGCTTGGCGCTCGGTCCTCTCTGACTACCCCGTTAGGGATACAGCGTGAAGATATCTGTATATGTATGTGATGTATGTATTAAATGTTAAGGTATTACAAAATTTACACCTTAACTTGACTATCATTAGCAGTAAAGTTTACAGATGGCAAAGTGAAGCTCGATATTGACAGGTTTCTCAGTTTCTTATAATAAACTCCATCTCTTAATTGACTTTTTCTACCTGTAAGGAAAGATAAGCAGTTGGTGCACTCTATATTTCTTTTTCTCCCGCGTGGAAAGATTCAACAACTTAACATGCTTTTCTGTTACATTTTTAAGGTGTGTGCGCACAACTAACACACTCTCGACTAACAATCTGCATACTGTAGCGCGAGCACGAATCCTATCGACAAAGTATTCGTATCGTAAGCGTAAGCAAATTGTATGACTTTTAGTGCAGCGCCCCTATAGGACGTAAAAAGAACTATTTCGTATCGCCTTCGTAACGTAACGTAAAGGTAACGTAAGCCATTTGTATTGAAATAGAGTAAAATCACGAGCACGAACCTTATTTTGACGTACGGTAACGTACATCTCGATGACAGACGCACGAATAATTTTTCATAATAATAATAATATTGTGTGAGACTTGTTATCATTTTCATGTGATGAAATTAAAATCAAAACGTACACAAAAACGCAATAAACTTTTCTGCAAGAATGTTACAAGTCTCAATAGTGTTAACATAAAGAAATGTGACATCGAGAGGTTATTAAAACGACAAGCAAGTCAAAAAACCGTCAAATCTAAGCCGTTCGAAACTATCAACCATAATATAAAAACTAATTTTATTTTGAAAAATAATGCACAATTGTAAAACAATAATATATTGTTTTAGATATTTATAAGTTATAAATATCTAAACAATATATTTTTTAAAGATTTACTCCTTTTTTAATAAATTTATTATAAGAGTTTTAGATTTCAAATAAAAATCTAAAACTTTCTCTGATTTCGTTTTAGGACGCACCCTTCATTCAATAAATTGTGTAGTTTACTCAAACTTGCCAGTCCCTAGTTACGTTAGGATGAAGTCACCTTCGTAATCGTAGCGAGCTCTCGATAGTTGGTAAAATGCGCTTCGTGCTGCGTCTCTCGTAATCGTACAGTAAACTCGATACGATTACGTTACGAAACTGTCGAAAGTTCGTGCTCGCCCTACTGATCACGCGCGAAAAATGAAACCAATGTTCATTTACACCTTATTAATCAATTATATTTTAACCAACAGGTTAAAATTGTAAAATAGTAATTTTGACTAATATTTCCGCTATTGGCGCTCATTCCTTGGAAACATGGAACATCACCGATGTGGGACGCCACTAGTGATGCTACACTTGCTGTTTCTCATGTCCCGGCAACTTATGGATCAGCAGGTGTTAAGGTGCAGCAGGTCCGCGGCCAGCACAGCCGAGAACTTGAAGCGGCGTAAGTGTGTGACTCTCTCTGAGAGTTTCAGATTTACGCACTTTGCAGGCGAAACTTTGGGACCCTGGGGCCCCGAAGCCGGTCAACTGGTTTGTGATATTTGTAAGCGGCTGGGTTCAGAAAACCATCGGGCTGGCAGCTTCTTCCGCTAACGAATCAGTTTGACTATTCAAAGAGGTAATGCTGCCAGTCTGATGTTAAGATATATACTATGTACTGATTTATGACAATAAAGTAACAGCTAAGTTGCTTGTCTTAAGCTCCCTCTTTAGTTCTTTTGTTGTCAAGCAAATTAGAACCAAGTCCACAGCAGTTTACGCGCGGAAAATTAGTTAACTCGTTGTTTACCGACTTACAGATTTGCAAGTTATAATTATGAGTAAACATGACACAAGACGTACTGCAGACACATTATAGACACCCTTTTTTTGTATTGATCTTGCATGGTACTGCTACGCACAGTATTGCAGCGCGTTCGGGGCGTTGCACGTGCGACATGTCATTTCGCTATTACAGTTTTCACTTTGTCCATATTGGTTTACATTTTAGTATTGTTTTTGTCTGTATACCCTTGACAATTACAAAGGATTGTTTTTGTATGCATATTTTCATCAATAAAGCAAATAGAATTTGGATTTGAAAATTTGAATTTACGCAAACACGTGACCAGCGGATGGAAAACTCGTGCTCGTGATGGAAAATTCGTTAAATAACTGTTCTCATTGTTGTCTATATTATAAGAAAATCGATATTAGTGTCTGTCATTATAGACTTGAATATCACTCATTCAATTGATTTAGAATTAGTTAAAAAATACATACACACATTTCTTGACGCTGTATCCCTAATGGGAGGGTCAGAGAGGACGGAGGGCCAAGCTTCGCGGTCCATACATACTTCTTTCGCTTCATCAAATCTCATCATTCTCCTCACACTTTCGCGATACGCGATGGGTATACATAGGTACGCGCTTGCTTTTGATATTTCCGTCGACTAACACTCTGGCTATTTGATCTTCATAAGTCAGCCTTGGTCTTTCTTGGCTTCTTTTACCACTCGCTTTCGCTCTGTAGATTTTCTTCGTCAGTCTTTCATCATTCATTCTTTCTATGTGCCGAACCATCTAAGCATTCTTTTCTTAATTTTTACAATAATACTGCGTGTAACACTGCCATACTGCGTATCTCTTATCCTGTCCGCAAGGGTGACACCGCACATATCTCTAAGAGATCGCATTTCCACTGTATTTATCAAAAATTAAGATCAAAAATAAATTAAAAAATAATTAGACCAATTTGGGATAAAAAAGAAATAGCCATTGCGGAGCATGCAAGGGTTCAGCAAAGCTTTCTAATTATTCAAAATAAATAATAAATATCGTACATAAGTATTTTCCTCAATATTCCATGTTTCTAATAAACCTAACCTTTACGTAATAGAATACGTAAGCAATTTTATGATGAATCTCTATCAGACGTAATGATATACCTATATGTACGATTTCAGTGCAGCCAACTCACAAAAGCTGGACAAAATGTTTGCAGGGCCACCGTGCACGAGAAAAATAAAGTGAGGCACAGACGTCAACATTGCAATGTATTGTATAAACCGTCCACATGTCCAAAGATTATAAAAGCCAAAAGACGAGTTTCTTTTAGAAAAATTGTTACCTATAATTTATACAATAAAATATGTATTTTGGAAACTTATTATCTAAAAGTGATTATAGTTATAGATATAATAATAATATTTGTAGCTTATTTCATTTTCTTACTACTTCTGTACCGCAAAGATTTTCTCCGCACTATTGATAAAGAATACGACTTCCACAAAAACATTTTTCGTAAATGTCTTTTTCATGGTTTTTTTATTAATGTTAACTTTAAACTGAAGTAAAAAAGATTTTTATTAGTTTCGTGTGATTTAGCATGTGCATAATAAACAAAACGTCCGCAAAACATTTTTCGTTTATTTTTAGCGTATCATCACTTGACGTGAATTCAATGAATGTCTTGAAACATGAAAACTGAAATTAAAAGATTGAATCCCATTTGTGAACGAGCAAAACTACTTTAGAATGCAAAGCGATCTCGCCTTTTCTTTTGAACAAAGAAAAATGAAGCCCGGAAAAAAAGCCTGGACTAGTTTCAACCCAGCTTGACGTAGATGGTGTGCGTCGACAACGAAAATAAACTTTTTTTCGCAGCCTCCTAAATCGATTAAATAATTTCAGTTTCAAATATGGTTCATGGTATTGAAATATGGACTGAAATGGATTGAATTTACAAAATAATAACACGAGATAACATAATAATAATAATATTCTCAGACATTTCACACAGCGCCATCTAGTCCCGAAGTAAGCAGCACAGCGCTTGTGTTATGGGTAGTAGACAACTGATATACTACTTATATATTTTTCTTTTGAAAATACATAAACACCCAGACTCGGCGCGGAAATCGAACCCGCAACCCCGTTTACTTTCCGACGCGCTCAGCCGTTGCACCACGGAGGTCGTCGTGCCGCAACATACAACCAACATAAAACCGGTATTATTATTTTGTGCGATAGTAAACATTAAAAAAGAGGCTTTTTATAAGATATCGCAAACAAACCGCGATACATTCGCAAGGATACAATTTTATAATTCACACATTAAAATATCAAACTAGACAACGGTGTCGCGTTACATGGTGATTCAGACGTAACGTCTGTTTTAATTTTGAATATATTCTTTGAAGAATATAGTACGACCCTTTGGGAAATCTAGCACGTATAGTATACGAACACGTCGCGAAAAATTGATGTTATCAAAATGAGTTTGCACTTTATGATTAAATGCTCAAAAAAGATTAACACTGACAACATAAGACCTCAGATATGAGTTTAATAAAAAAATGTCAGTACAAGCAGAGTTTGAAAGAATAAAATGTTACAATATTCATACACACGTACACGTAGACAGGATGGATAATGATTTTAAACTTTCACGACTTGTACACATCTTACAATATTTACTAACGGGTCTATGTCGCGTTTATACTTTAAGGCTAATATTACCTATTTTATCCAGACGTTTCGACCGGATTGCACAGATCGTGGTCACGGGCAGACTGATGAGGATGAATGTCGTGTTCGTAGTGTGCGGTTTCTTGCAACTCTTGCAACTCTACTAAGATGACATTCATTCTCATCATCTGCCCGTGACCACGATCGGTGCAATCCGGTCGAAACGTCGGGATAAAATAGGTAATTAGCCTTAAAGTATAAACGCGACATAGACTCGTGAATAAATATTATAAGATGTGTACAAGTCGTGAAAGTTTAAAAACATTAATAAGAATAAAATGTCTATACAAGCAGAACTGCTTGATGAAATACTATACATAAGTATATAGCTGTGTAATAGATATTAGGTATAGTAACCTAAGTTAGGTGTATAAGCCATTGTCACCATTCCATTCGGTTTTAATAATAATTAAGGCCGTAATATTGCTGCTTTGATGTCTGAAAACATCACTTCCCCTTTTGAACGGCCTTCCGAGACGCTCGTCAATTAATAGCCTGCTTAATTAGGTCTTGCAATATCATTATGACGGAATGTAGAACAGTTTTGTCACACCAAACATAATTAATTAACTAACGAATTTTAGACGAGATTGCTCTTCCTAATTTGTGTAATTCTTTAACTTTAATTGCTTACAGTGATAACAAGAAAGAAATCTAATACATCCTTTTTTAAATTGTTATTTAATTCAATTATTGAACAGATAAGTGTCTATTGAACTTAGGGTTTAGTGGAATTAATAACTATTATGGTTTTGATTTTTAATTTGTTTTACAGATCTCAAAATTAAGTTTGATGATAACCTACAATTTAATAGTTTATAATATAGTCAATATCCGAAAAACTAATGCTAAATAACAGTTGTGAAGTGTGTTTGTTAAGTGCTACTAACTGCCTATTTATAAGAAAGTTGCATGGAAAAATCGATACTTTTTTTTAGATTTTTAATCATATTATTATGTTTTTACAATTAAAGGAATATATACGTTTTGATTATTTAGTAGCTCATATTGGCAGTGTTCACTTAAGTAAAAAAGTATTTTTTTAATCACAATTGTATGTGTAAAGAGTTGTCTAACGATACTCCACAATAAGTGTTGGCGAAAAAAAAAAAATACTTTAATCATATTAATTCATGATCTCCGTTTATACTGAACCCTAGATTCAATGCTTTTGTTTCTAGTGATTAGAATTTTATAAATTTAACTGTTTATTCGTTTCATGCTAATTAAATACATTTTCATTATAAAAATGTATTTAATTGACGTTCAACAATGGGTCTAAGAGTTTGATTACAAATAAAAAACTAGATACACAATCAATGCTCTAAAAATGTCCGAACCAAATGTGCACTCAAATGAGTATTTGAGTGCACTTCTGTTTTAATAGTATTCAAAGTAGTAGTAACATGTCAAAGTGCTACTTCAAAAATTGAAAAAACAACATATCTAGAACGCTAAAAAAAGACGCGAGTTCTTATTTTCAGTTAATAAAGAAATTATTTTATTTACGTGTTCATTATTTCATTATAGTAATAACGTTACATAGCTCTTTTTTATTAATTTCGAAATCATATTTTTAAATATTGACTGACAATATACATATGATTATTTGAATTATACTTTATGCACGAGACGTAAGATTGCATTTTAAATATTTTATTTAACAAACTTCGTTTCGATGTCATGCAAGAATCGTTTACGAGCATTTATAACCTTATGGTTTGACAGTAAGGTCTACTATAAATTAACACAATATTGTCGATAATACTATACGATATTAAAAATATATACGTCAAATTGGAGAATAAGTTGTTTAAATTTTATAGCAGATTGTGAATTTAGACCTTTTTTTGTGATCGAAGGTCGAAGATATCAAATTGATGTAATACTTTTCATTAAATCCATTAGGGATACAGCGTGAAGATATGTATGTATCTATTTTTAGTCAATAGAAGTCACGCAGTTAGATTTTTAACGGACTTCAAATAAAGAAGGGGGTTTTTTGTTCGTCTGGATGTATTTTTTTTATGTATGTTCACCGATAACTTCGTCAATTGTGGACCAATTTCGAAAATCTTCTTTCGTTTGAAAGGATATATCCGAGGTCGTCTCGTATAAAGTTCACCGTTATTGGAGCTCGAACTTCGAAGATACACCAAATAACACCAAGCAACGCGAATTGATTATAACCATTATATTGACGAGTTTCTTGTATGTCGTTGTGCTTCAGAAATAAAAGTAAGTTAATTGTAGACCCGCCCTAAATATTTATTTAGGCCAAGATCACTCAAATAAGAGAGAAAAAATTAAGAAAAAAAAATTAAACTGCCTTCAAAAAAACACTGAAAAGTACAAAATAACTATCTTTTACTAATCAAAACTCAAGCACTATAAAAATTACTTTATACATACAACGCCTGCGCGAAAATATAAGCAACTGGCAAATTTGCTTCATTGTTAAATTTTGTATTTTCGTCTCTTTCCAGACTAGACCTCCGTTACACGATAAAACTTTAATATATTCTGTACCCTTGTTCCCTGATTGCAAAAAACGATAATTACCGGTTAGGAAATAAATTCGTATCGCAACAAAGAAACCCCATAGAGCATCGCTTTAAAAGGAACATCGAGCGAAGTTATTACGACAGTAATCATTTTGAGGGCAGAAAAAGTAAATTACCATCAAAAAGGTCGGACATCATACGGACCATTTCGTTTTCGTTGTGGCTAACGCTGTTTTATGCGTGCAATAAAAACTCCGGGCACGTTCACGCCTTATATAAATATGTATGAATTTGAGGAACCACCCGTTCTCGTACTGCACGTTGATGAATTGAGTTTTAGATACGAATTTGCGAAGTTATGATTACAGGGAGATTACTCGTGAAGTTTTTGTTTTACATAACGGACGGAGCGCCAAGTATAGCGGTCCTTACAAACTTCTTTCGCTTCCTCAAACCTCATTCTTTTTACACACTTTAACCTAGGTTTGCGAGTGCTTTTGACATTTCCGTCAGCTATCACTCTGGTTGATCTTCATAAGTCAGCCTTGATCTTCCTTGGCCTCTGCTACCACTCACTTTCTCTCTGTATATTTTCTTCTTCAGTCTTTCATCACTCATTATTTCTATGTGCCCGAACCATCTGAACATTCCTTTCTTCAGTTTTACGATAATAATCCTGTCAATCTGCGTATCAGTAAAGAAACGCTCTGTGTAGCACGAAACGCATAAGTGGAAAACAGAAAACCAAATACTGGGTATTCTTGATCGATATTTGAAAATGTTAACATCATGTTTGATTTAAAGTGGTACTCCTCATGACAGGCAAGTATAGTCTGTACCAAAGGAGCGTTCACGATTCCAGTCCCTTACGACGTTCAGTACTAACAATCGAAGTATTTACGATTGTTAGTACTACTGAATATCCTAAGGGACTGGGATCGTGATGAATTCAACAATTACGCTGCAAATTACTCTGTTTCATTACCTAATATTTATTCATAAGGTGTGACCGAGGTGCCAGCGAATTTAACTATGGCTTGTTATACAAATAAACGAATATTAAGACAATATATCTACTTAATGTTTGTAGATTACTTGAACATGAAGTTGCTTAATAAAGGTGAAACAAGTTTGCTCGAGCATTTATCAGATGGGTAATAAAATGGTATTTGTATAGAACTAGCTTCTGCCCACGACTTCGTTTGAGTGGGACTAAAATATGTCCTATGTCCTTCCCCTGGATTTAATCTGTCTCCATTCATCAAAATCGGTCCAGGGGTTTAGTCGTGAAAGCTAAGACAAACAGACAAACAGACTTTCGCATTTATAATATCGACCTAGACGACCTCTGTGGCGCAACAGCTAAGCGCATTGGAAAGTAAACGGGGGTTGCGGGTTCGAATCCCGCCCCGATTCTCGGTGTTTATGTATAATATGTATTTATTTACAAAAGAAAAGTATATAAGTAGTAATATCAGTTGTCTAGTACCCATAACACAAGCGCTGTGCTGCTTACTTTGAGACTAGATGGCGCTGTGTGAAATGTTCAAGGATATTATCATATTTGTATATCAAACCAAGGATATTATTATTATTAATATTAGTGTGGATGCAGTTTCAACGTACTTGGAAGGGACTTGGTACCATTGGCTTCAGTTGTAGTTAAATTATGGTATGCAGTAAGCCAGGATGCGGCTTTGATGAACAACTTACTAATCTGATAACTATATCTCATGATCGCATCTTGACAATACACAGAGGACGACCACAACGGAAGTTTTAGTAGATAAAATTCCCATTTAACCTAGACTCACCCCACGAGGCTAAGTCACCTTTTGAAGTTGACTGTCACAAAAAACATTCTAACAATGAGTATTTGGGCTTACCATAGACCACTAAACCTTAGATGAGGGCGTCCGTGACTGCGAAGAATTGGTAATATATTACTTAAACACCTACAGCTTTCCAACTCTCCGCTCTAAAATATCCAACATCCAATCTCGATGTGACTAATGAGATCACAACACAACCTGCAACACTTTGACACGTAAGGTATCATATCAAAATTACTCAAAAAGTCATTTATGGGCTTACTGGACTGTGGGGCTTACAGATGATAATGTTGGTGATTGATATACTAGTCCATCGCCTATTCAAGTTCCTTTTCAATAATTCAGACCTACATGTGAAAATAAGTAGCTGCCACATTTTATATATTATGTCATCCCAGATCAGCGTAGAAATAGACATATATTACATACAAAATTTTGAAACTCGTTACGTACGTCGTAATCGACAACTCTTTGTGCACCGTTAAGCAGTTAAACCAAGAAATAGTTTTAATTATTAAACATTTAATCTAACTCTAACAGAATATTGGTAATAAAATTCCAAGCATGGCTGTCATCGGTATTTCGTTGACTGTAGTGTTGCTAACTTTGGTCTTTTCTTCCTAAACTCAGGGGTACAAAATGGAATAAAAAATTTTGAGGGTAAAATATTTACAACTTTTTTAGGGATTTAAACCTTGACTTTTAATGAAATTGCATTAACTCAAAGTAGTTAAACCTGTAATTTATAAGAAAAAATACCTAGAATTCTACTGATTTTAGAATGATTGATTAGAAAATACTATATCTAAAGGGTGTTGCTTTGATTTTCAATGATTTTCAACGACTCAAGGTTTCAAGGTAAACGTTCATTTACCGCCTCGATACGCGATCGGTATCTTCCCGCTTGACGTCAACTTATTGTCAACGGATATTAATTGAGCGACGACTTTTACAAGGAAAACATTTCGTTGATGGCAATACAGCGTATAGCGACTTTGTTGATCATTCTGTCAGGATCTCGGACCAAGTATAATGGACGAAGTATTTGCTCTAAGAACGTGTCCTTTTTTGTTGAACATGACACATTTTGGTTTTTGTGAGTACTAGTACCCAAAACACTTAAGATTAACGAGTATTTTGCAAATAATTATTTCATGACCGACTCATAAGCTGACACGAAATACACTGACAGTGCGAAGTTGCCATACTTACTATAGCTACCTGTTTTACTCGTGGTTACGCTCAGTAAGATAGAAAGAGACACGAAAGTTCGTCTGACACGCGGTCGTAAGAGCGTCTTATTACGGTTCCATCCATTATATTTCTTGATCCGAGGTCAGGATCGATGTATTTGCGTCTGTAGAACGTGTATAGGTCGTAATAAATGTTTACCTAGGCGAAAACGTGTGAGGAGAATGATGAGATTTGAGGAAGCGAAAGAGGTGTGTAAGGACCGCGACTCCTGGCGCTCCGTACTCTCTGACTACCCCGTTGGGGATACAGCGTGAAGTTATGTTATGTTATGAAGTATAATTAGGCGACTTGTTGAGAATTATTTGTCATTTCACACATAATGAGCTAAGGGCGCAAGGGTAATTCTTCGATGGCAGCCATTAAAGTATTTTATTACACGGTTTATATTGTACGCGTATATGGAGCTCTCAACCTATAGAGACGAAACATCGGACCATCTTGTTCACCGCTGCTCAGTTTATTTACACTAACAAATATCAACTCTCGCTCGCATCAAGCAGTACATAACCAATACTGGACCTGATCTATGTATATTTCGACAGATATTTAAATATTTATGTAATGGCTTATTGTTCTATTCGGTGGTAGGGCAAAAACAGCAAAAAATTAAACTATAAAAAACGCAGTAATCGCAACAGTGTTTAGACGTAAATTGTTTTCATACAAAATAAATGACATTGCCACTCTATAGGTTGAGTGTCATTTACACGTATTAGCTTTACTTGTACATCTATTTAAAATGTACGTATACGAGACATATTTACTTAACATACATGTCTTACATACGAGACATATTGTACTTAAATTAGCTTCTCATCACTGTTTTGTTGGCAAAGTCGTATTTTAGTGTTTTTATTAAATAATGACTACAACAAATTAGCAATAATAGCGATAAAATGAAATATATAACTTTTGCGTCTTGTGATAATTTAAATAAACTAATTTTAGAATATCATTTAAAATATTCTGTCCAAGCACATTTCACTGTAAAGTGACTTTGATCAATTGAAATCTATCATTGGTTTGGAAAGTTTTATTTACTGGAAATGGACACAATACCCTTATTCAATTTAGTTCATCCCAATATTTCCTCTTCAAAAACGTGTCTGATTAAAGTCAAAGTCAATGTCAAATCAATTTATTCAAGTAAACCCAATTACAAGGTATTTTTGAGCGTCAAATAGACTTTAGTTCGGTTCAAAGAGAAGAGAAAAAAAAACCTGGACATTGAGAAGAACCGACAAGAAACTCAGTCAGGTATCGTTTTTTCAACATCATTTTACAAAAGGTTTATTAAAATACGATATTCAGAGAGCCAGTAAATGCATGCATTAACGTTATTTAATCTGTTGAAAATGCCTAATTATGTTGTTACTCAATTTAAGGCAATGAAAGTAGCGCAATTAGATCCCTGGATCCTTGTTACGTGATTTTCTTTCTCCTAGGAATAGGCATAACAGTACATATGATGAATTCGTATATATAATTTCTCGCTGTGTTCCGCACAAAATTTAAAATTTATCAATCTACACGGGTTTCGCCTCTCAACGAAGTACTCTCAGAATATTTCAGACTTCAGACTTGGTGAGTCGACAAGCACCAAATCGGATTCGTTGAGGGACAAAACACATTAATTGATAGGTATGGAATTTTGGGTTGAAGGCAGCTCGAAATTATAAAAATCCACATGGATTTCCACAAATCCAGAATCTATACAATACAATATGAAATAGTACGTATTTTTTCGGTCTTACCGTTACAAAGAAATAGGTAAAAAGAATTTTAACCCGGCGTTCGTCGCTACTGGGTAAAAAATACCACAGAGGCAGTAAAAACACATATTTTTTTTTCTACGTAATTTAACAATTTGCCGCTTTAGGTAACTTTCTGTATAGGAATAAGAGATGTACTCCCCACGCGGTTATCAGTTGACGCTACGTACTCGGTTGCATTGGACATGTGAAGTAAGTATGGGTTAAAAATACCCGGCAGCGACCGTTCGTGTAACTACTTTTTTTGTTATACTTTTAGTGACTGTATTTATTTTAGCGCTTCATTACCATAGATCTCCAATTGAGAGACAGTATTATAGAAGATATTTTACAAGAAGAAAATAAAGAGGAAGATATCGTATCCGAAACGAGGATCATGAAGAGTACAGTAACCACAACAGCGATATCGAGCCAGAAACCGATTCTGATGGTGTTTCTGATATTGCCTTACATTATAAGGACCAGACCAAGAGCCAACGGTAACTGTGCAACGGGGAAAGACTATTTAGAAGATGTATTACTGAAATATATCAAAGGTAGGGAATTCTACCTGTACAACATTTTTCTTGTACAACAACCGTCAGTGAATTTACGTACGGGGTCTTATAATATCATTTGCCAGGTTCTATAAGAGCAGCGAAAGATTGTTCCACCATTTCAGAAGATTGGATTTTTTTCGGATACATTACAAAAAATAGCCAATTACACCAACATCCATACACGTCTCGCTATGAAGATTTTAACTGAAGAAAATATCAGAAGACAGTTTGTGAAATATATAATAAAAGAATGTACCGAGATAATATATGAGATGTATGAAATTTTGGTCAATAAAGTATATTTATTTATTTATTATTTATTTATACCAAGAACATAAAATACTTATTTCTGGCAGTTGTTACCATAAAGTAATGTAAGGTTAATTAATTTTACTCAGATTATAAAGACTGAAAGTTTTTCGAGTTATGATTTTTGAAGCCGATTTATAAAAGTACAATTTATTTTTGTTAATTTGTAAGAACATTTCACCTTTTTTTTTCATTTGATCTGATTTTGCGTGTTTTCAAAGAAAAATATACAACAGTTGTTGAGTTTTTAAAATTACTTAGAGGATTGTTAAAATTTTAGATGTCTTTAATATGTGTGACCTTAAGTTTAAAGAAACACTTATTTATTACAATTGTTACTTTTTATTTATCGTTTACAGTAAAACAAACAATATTAAATAATAAAGTTCAATATGAATTCCCTTGTATTTAAATAGGGAGCTAAGAGAAACGTGGTCATTTTTACCCGGAAGCGACCGTTTGTGTTCTTACTTGCCTAGCAACGACTGCCGGGTTAAGAAACGGTCTTATTTTAAATCATCAGCTGTACTAAAAACGGAAAAAAAATTCAGTGTTTTCTTGTGATCACACGATAGATGTGAAAACTTATATGATATTCTAATTTTAAAATATTTGTACGAGCGCGCTTGATGTCGACTAGAGCTGAGTGTACCCGATTCAGCGAAATTGATCCGATTTTGACGGTTCAGTTTCGTTCACTGTACAGAAAGAGCGCAAAGTGCATCTAAAGAAGTTTTCAGTTCAATAATTAGGACACAAACCTAGACTTTCTTGTGATTCTGACGTCTGGTAAGAAATCGCGCAATAAATACTAGCAATGCTGTCTTTTTGTGTCAGGATGCCAAGGGTCACTTTGTGTCGCTGCGTCTGCGGAATAAGTAATAATCTCGGACAGACTAAAATAAAAACGTGGGCGTCGTAAGATTTGAAACAAAGATAGTAAACAAATATATGGGGTCAAGCTAAATAAAACTGTTTGAAATGTATCAGACTGACGTTAAATAACGAGTCGAAATTACCAAATTTTCAATCATTGAAAGTTACTCAATTAGGCCGGTATTTTGAGTAGAACTGAGAAATCACTTTCTTACTTCATCGACCAGTTCCAAATAAAATCACGTGTGTACTCATGCATGCACGTAAGAAGCTATACTTCTTTGACGTGAATAAAAATAAAAAAGCAAAACTGGCCACATATGAACAAATTGAAACTGATCACTCGAAAAGAAAATAAACTCTCTTCGTTGCTATCTTCATGTTGTGTTAGATCGTCATATCCGCGCGTAGATTTCTTTTGTCAACTTCGATCGATGACATAACTTCCGCTACATGCTGAAATTACACTCTGATTTGTTATTCCCAAAGCGCCATAAGAAGTATAACTTCTAAAATTTTGAAAATAATAACATTACAACGGCATAATTCTAAACATGTTTATTTACAAAAAAAATGTTATGAACTATGGAAAATTTTGTTTTCCGAGCTGAACCTTTCAAATCGTAATGAAAAATTCAATATCTTGAATGAGTAGATACAGATAATCATTAGCTACGGTGTTAAGACGGTGTTCAATCGCGAGTCGACGCAGATATGGGCCCCATCAATATTTATTAAGTGGGCAGTCCGACTGTACTACAGGAGACTGTATTACTGGTTTTTGTGAAAAAATGAAATATTCTTAATGGTTGTTATGTGTACAAGAACAACTACTTTCAAACGGGATCTTTCCGTTCTAAATATATGATTAGACTGCAATCAAATTGGGACTTTATTATAATTTTTCGGAATCATTATTTAGACTGACTCAATTGAGAATCAAACCTAAGACATTGATTATCAGCCACTACGCTGCAGCATTTCCGGAATAAAAATAATATGGCCAAAATCGGCTCCCATAAAAGTTCTAAATCTTCATAATGGTTAAGACATAACATTATATTAAGTGTTCTAATAAAGTAAATAAATCAAGTCGAAAACTAATTATGGATTCAATTATGTTATAAAAACAGGAACGTCGGCTCCTACACTATTTATTTTATGCATTCCACCCGGGTGATTTTCGGGAGAGTTAATTTACTGCCCATTATATTAACGCTGAGCCGGCAGATGAATGCGATTCCACTCGCGTCTTTTGTATTAAAATTGAATTTCTTTTATCGAATTTGTCAAATTTTTATCGTTACTCACCGAATCGCTTTATTAAGTCCCCTCCGATTTTAATCGTTTTTGTTATATTTATAAAATAAGAATTGCCTTTTGAAGTCGGATGCATCCATAACTTCTATTGTCTTAATTCAGTTTCTTCGATTTTGTAGTTTCATCGAGAAAGATATATTGGGAAATATCATTTTATCATTCATGTTTTTTTTATTTTTTCTATTTATTATATATTTTTATATATCATGTATGTATATATAAACGTATATATGAATGAGTATATAAATTCATATCTAATACGTTGTGTTATTTATGTAGAGTAATATTGTGTTTAAATTTTAATATATTTTAGTGCCACTACCCTTTGCCTGCTCTCAACTACTAAAGGTTAGTTGGAAGAAAATTCTATGTAGCATTAAGCTCGCCTTTGTACAAATATTTAGTGCAATAAAGTATAAATAATAATAATAATTATACATTTTTATATACTAGGTACGTAATCATTGGTGCGTCTGTCATATATCGTGTAGATATCTGTAACCTATAGAGGTTCATAACTATGCCAGAATGTGGTGTAGTGAAGTCCTTAACAAATGACTATGGATTCCATTTTTTGGGAAAACGACCAAAGCTTGGCTATATTGGTTTATATTAACACTGAACTTCACAATTATTAAAACCGGATATGTAGATAATATGGCAACACTGAAATTAATTTGAAATAATTTTAAGTTTTTCCTTTACAAGGATTTGAGTGAAATGTATATGAATCCGGCCTACTCTCCCCTATATTGTTATAATATTATTGCTCGCAACTTTCACTTCCCTTAAAATTTATTTTTATCCTTCTTATTAATTGATGCTAAAATGCATAACAATAATTGTTCTAGTTTCGTTAAAAATATGATCACCGATTTCGCAGCAACATCTGTCGCGACAATTATTAACTAAATAATGCAGTTTTCTTATAATATTATGTCATTTTATGAAGGTACTTATTATTAAAAATGAATTATAAGTTATCACTTATGAGTCTTATGACAGTGAAATCACTGTCCGCTCTGTATGAACTCTCGTCTTATCAACTCTATTAACTCCACAGTATTTGTAAATTTTTATCAACGCGCCTTGGCTTCTTACGGATGCAATATCGGATCAAGTATAAATATGGACGAAGCTTTTGTTTTAAGAGCGTGTCCATTTTTTGTTGACCTACTTTTTAGACTTTTACTAACGCGGTTAATATGACAAGGGAACGGTCACTAAACAACAATACACAACTAAACGTGACTCCACACACACATTTTTGTGAATAGTAGCCAAAGAAGTAGTGACACACTCATTTTTGTGAATAGTAGCCAACACATTTACGTGTATTTTGCAAAACATTATATCAGTACTGTAATGTTTTGTACATTATGCCCGATTTATATTGGTCAAGGACAGTGGTGAGTGGCATGCGCATGTACAGTGGCGAGTGGCAAATGCCGGGACAATGACAGTTTATACTACAGCAAGTCAAATGACATTACATACAGACATAACATCAAAAATACGTGCAATTTCGCTCAAAATTCTTTTTATTACAGTGGAGCAAATAGGAGAAAACGTTATATTCTTCTTGTGTTATATATAAAAATGAATGTATACCATTTAAACGTCATTTTGCTTACAATATCGCATAAAACGCACACGCGGACCGTCCTGCTGCCGGTCACTATACACTGTACTGAATTTGACCGTTTACACTACGCCAAGTGACGAGTCCGTACGGGGGAAAAAAGCACGCGCGAAGGGCGTCACTTACCCAAAAAATAAAAAGCGATTCCATTTGGATCAACTTGCAAGGCAGCTTCGGTTTACACCACTGTACTTACGTACTGTACTTATCTACTTCGCTAAACACTTGACCAATGTAAACCGGGTGTCAAATAGGTCATGAGTTAACAAGAATTAAACTGACAGTTCGAGATTGCCATACTTAATGTAGTTGTTTTACTCGTGGTTACGCTCATTGAAATAGAAAGAGAGAGACGAAAATTCCTTTAACACATGGTGATTAGAGCGGCAGCTTATTATGGCTCCGTCTAAAGCTCAGTAGGGCGAGCACGAACTTTGGACAGTTTCGTAACGTAATCGTATCGAGTTTACTATACGATTACGAGAGACGCAGCACGAAGCGCATTTTATCAACTATCGAGAGCTCGCTACGATTACGAAGGTGACGTCATCCTAACGTAACTAGGGACTGGCAAGTTTGAGTAAACCACACAATTTATTAAATGAAGGGTGCGTCCTAAAACGAAATCAGAGAAAGTTTTAGATTTTTATTTGAAATGTAAAACTCTATTATAATAAATTTATTAAAAAAAGAGTAAATCTAGAGTTAAAAAATATATTGTATTACATATCTATAACTTATAAATATCTAAAACAACATATTATTGTTTTACAATTGAGCATTACTTTTCAAAATAAAATTAGTTTTTATATTATGGTTGATAGTTTCGAACGGCTTAGATTTTACGGTTTTTCGACTTGCTTGTCGTTTTAATAACCTCTCGATGTCACATTTCTTTATGTTAACACTATTGAGACTTGAAAATATTCTTGGCGAAAAGTTTATTGCGTTTTTTGTGTACGTTTTGATTTTAATTTCATCACATGAAAATGAAAACAAGTCCTACACAATATTATTGTTATAATGAAAAAGTATTCGTGCGTCTGTCATCGAGATTTACGTTACAGTACGTCAAAATAAGGTTCGTGCTCGTGATTTTACTCTATTTCAATACAAATGGCTTACGTTACCTTTACGTTACGTTACGAAGGCGATACGAAATAGTTCTTTTTACGTCCTATAGGGGCGCTGCACTAAAAGTCATACAATTTGCTTACGCTTACGATACGAATACTTTGTCGATAGGATTCGTGCTCGCGCTACTGGTCTCGTGATCGGAACGCACAACGCTGCGGTAAGCGTTGCGCGTTGTTTGTATGAAAAATCGCGGAATGGTCGTTTGTTCCGTTGCAGTATACGTCTGAGGTGAGGAGCCAAGCGCGGTGAGTGGGGAGCGGGTATTCCGCACAACGCGGCGTCGTGCTCGTTCATTCACTGCGGTGTGCGTCACGGGTCGCGATGGATTTAATAGAACATAATTTAATAGAATTAATTCGTAATTACCCTTCTTTATACAGAAATAGAAACAAGAAACATAAAAGTTTAATAATAAAAGATAATTGCTGGAGGGAAATAGCTGAGAAGTTAAAAAAAACACGTAAGTAACATTTTCACATTTTGTTTATTCGGAGGCGGGCAGTTTTTCGTTGTAAAAACATGTTTTTGGGGCTCCTCCTAATTCTTTTCTGAAGCACAATCAATTCCTCTTCTTCTTCCTTCTCAAACAAAGCACAAATTTTAAAAATGTTGTTCATGTTAACACGTCTACTTTGGTAACTGCGGCAAAATCAACTGACCGCTTCTAGCAACGCAGCGTCATGACGCTGACTTTGAACCGCTTACCGCAGCGTTGTGCGTTCCGATCAAGAGACCGAAGCTTAGGATGCAAAATACTAACGTGGCGTGATAATTGTCCAAATGATTGAGACACATGTTATATTTTGTGGCGCTTTGACGTTGGCACGTGACAGTTCATCGTTACAAAAATGCATTTAGAAATAATTTAAAAATAAAATTAATTCACATGTATAAAACGTTTTACTTAATAGTTTATTTTATGAATAACTACACTTTAAACTCCGAAAACCAAATTTTATTTTTCGTACCCACAAACGTACAACTTTTTATGACTTACAAGGTAAATAAGATAATGAAACTATATACATTCATTAAAATTATTCTAAACGAATTAACTATTAACACTAGGCACCTAAAAGTACCTAAATAAATTCTAAGTAACTACCTATCTACTTGATGAATAATATTTACTTTTCATTACATTTATTTGAAAAAAAAAAACGTTTCTTCGATAGGTGCGACCATAATAATAGTTTGATTAAGGAACACGAATGTTGTTCCTTACTGGTTCCGCGAGCAAGGAGGTCAAACGAAAACATTGCCATGAAAAATGTTACTGGCTGATTACCTGGACGGCGTTTTCCGCGCGCCAGAGAAAAAAAAAATTGAAATACGCTCGTGACTAGAATCATTCACTCTGCTCTGGATTACAAAACATCGACTTATCTTTAGTTCATAAAAATGTAATATGCATGTATTATACATACACAGTAACCGGGCGACCGAGTCTTGCTCGGTGTCTTTTAGGTTCGATTGCATGTAAAAAAAAACATCTGAGCACACTGCAGGATTCGAACCCGCCCACTTCGGCGTCTTAGACCTAGGCTCTACCCATTGTGCTAATGAGGAGGTAAATTCTGTTGCAATATTAGAAGAGTTTAGTAGCTTTAATTGGGGGAAACATGGAGAAAACGATTTTTCCCAGAGTTGAGACCTAGCCAGATCGATTTTTCGCCCTCGTAAACCCCTATATTGTACATTATTTCATCAAAATCGTTAGAGCCGTTTTTAACAATGCAATTAGAAACGAATGTATTTATATACAAATATTGCTGGTATAATAATATAGGATAAAGCTTCCGAAAGATATTCTCTAAATGGCAGTCAACACTGTATCGAAATCCGTTGCGTCGTTTAGAAGAATTAAGCGCACAAACAGACAGATAGAAATAGCTAAAGCTTAGTGTTATTTTTCAGATATTCTTATATTTTAGGTCATACTCATATTATGTTACTAAACTGTTATTTCACTTTTTAAACAAAAGTAAAGTACTATCATTAGTACTTTAATTTTAAGCTCAAATTAGTAAGTAGATATTACATATTTTAAAATACGGATTCACGAAAATGAAAATTCTTAGTGCCTTTACCAGAGACTTGAAGTGAACTGAAAACGATCTCTACAAGTCTGTGCAGGTATTCACCGACAGCGCTTAAAAAATTGCAATTGTATTTTATTTCCTGAGTTTCCTATCAATATTTCTCATTGTAGGTATTTTTTCATCGATAGAACACATGTATTCCAAAAATGTTTTTTTAATGAGGTTCTGCGCCTGTTTTTTAGAATACTCTGTATGCGTAAAATCAAATCAAAACAATTTTGTGATAGTGATAATTCATCAGGGCAGCATAAAGTTAAGAGCCTCCAAGTTAGGCTTGATGATGACGACTGAAGGCTACGAGAAAGCTCTCACGCACAAGTTCTGTTATCCTATTACACGCCTAACCATCATAAACATCTGATTCTTCCTGCGCACCTCTGCACCTGCATCTGTCTCTGTCTAACTATGATTGTACGTCTCTTTTCAACTTTGTTCAGATGTGGAAGCAGCTAGCTCCCAGTTTCGCCCGCGAGCTCGAGCGTTCGTCACGTGTTTATTCTCTGTTAATTCTGGATTTTTCACGTTAACGTGATTTTTTCGGGTCCTTAATGAAAAATTAATGAAAACTCGGGTTTAACGATCTCGCTGCACTACAGGGCCGTATCCGGACTGTGTTTTTAATTAAGCTTTGTGAGATAAAGGATATTGAGATGTAGTCGATGCAGGTGGCTATGGTGAGTGCAATATTTCAGTGCGATTTTCAGGTTGTTATAGGTCTCTGAATGTTATTGTATGTTTTGCATGCATTAAAATTTATAAATTTAAATCGCATTTACATGTTAATAATAATTTTGTATGCATTTTCATATAATCGGTGAAGGAAATTATGTATTTGAAATTACGAAAATTTAAATATTGAAATTATAAGTTAACTACAATGGATTGATTTAAAAATATCTGCTATTAAGTAACTTAAATCTAAAAAATTAAATAACCATATATTTATTCGGTTATTATTTATCCAAAGTGCGGATCAAAAATTTTAACATTTGATTCTGAGCCGAAACGTAGTGAAAAAATAAAACATTTACACTACCATATTATTGCTATGCATGCAATTGCTAATTTTATATGAGTTATAAAAAATATTAAATGGTCGTAGTTTTGGTGTGAAGTAAATTCATGTTTATTTTCCATTGTAAATGTTTTCCTTTGTAATTATTGTACGTCGTGAGTTACCATCTTCACCTGTATGGTAGAGATTACAAAGAGTTGAGAATCAGAATAGGTAATGTAATTATTATTGTCATGGACTATTTTTAATCATGGCATGATTTTATTCCTTATAAATAATTAAAGATCTTTATACTTCTTAAGTATAATTTTTCCTGATAGTGTTTTATGAACTGCAATTTTTCTTACTTGTTTATAAGTGTAATATAATTGTACAACTGTACTTAACTGATCTACTTTGTGTTGGAGTCAATTTAGCATTTCAGTCGCAATTATTTTAACAATATAGGTAATTGACTGACCCATTGGCGCAGTGGCATAGCATCCGCTATCCAAGCTAGGGTTCCGGGTTCGGTCCCCGGTCAGGTCAATTTAGGAAACGAACTTTCCTAAATTGGCTTGGAGTCTGGGTGTTACTGGGAACTCCCCCAGAGTTCGTCGTGTGGTACCCATAGTACAAGCTTACTACTTAGTTTGGGGTCACACAATCTGTGTAATTGTCTGGAGTATTATTATTAACGATTATATTTCTAACTATTCGTATTACTGTTACCAAACTTTAATAGAGCCATGTGCGGACAATTTTTTTTGTAAAAAAGACTATGATATAATTTATAGGAAAATCTGGAACCAAAACATTTATCTTGTGTCTCTATTTAAATGTTTGTGTATTTGTTTGTTCGAGTTTCACTGAAACACTGCTTAAAGTATTTCAATACAAATTACACTTTTGGGAAGATTACGGCTTTAATTATTTATTAGGGCATAGATTTTATCATTACGCAACCTTCGAAGGATAGAACCAGTGAACTTTGGGAGACAAAGAAAAATGTATAATTTTTGACTTAGTAAAAGTAAATATGTCCAGACAATCATATTTAATTGCTACCTCATTATAGAGTCCATACATGCGTATTATTGGACTATGGTATGAAACGTTAGTTTTAAATACCTGCAAAGTGAGTATTGAGATTACATGAAATATGTCTGGTGTTAACATGTTAAAGTTATCACCGGAAATGGCGTCGAGATATGAAAATTTTGCGACTTCTTCTGTCTACCCCGAGTAGAAAATAGCTTGACTTTATATATTATGTACGTCTATACAAGTAAAATAAGAGACTATCATTAGCATGCCAGTTGTGAGACTCAAATAGGGGTCAGTATCGCGCAAAGTACATTCCAGAAATGCTGAGATACTGTCGCCTAATAATAATACATACACGATACATCAAAGTGTTTTGTATGAAATTCAATTACGCGAAGAACAATGCTATACCATTATTCATGCTATGTCATTGACATTGATAAATTAAATTTTCATGTTTATAACGTCCTGTTTTATCGCGTCTACAAACTGTATGATGTGTCCAATACATTAAGTTATCAATGTATATTACATTATAAAATTATACATTGTATACACTTGCTGTATCTTATGCCCGAGTAACGCGAAGCAAATAAATGTAGTATAATAGTGCTAGCAAGCTAGCGAGTAGCTTCGTGTAGACCATTGATATTAACATAAAAAAACAAATACAGCTAATGCTGTAAAGAGGCACTTCTTCTTCTTCTTCTTCTTTTGGTGCCATCTTCTGATACTTATTTGATTTGATTTATTTGATAGATTTCCAGTTTAATCTCACAAAAGTCAGAACTATAGAGAGCTGATAAATGGCTGATAAAGACTAAGTTATTACCATTCAGGCGCAGTAAATTCTTGAAGTTAAAATCGAAAATTAAATTTACAAAATTTTAAGTTTAATTTGAAATTAAATTTTCAAAGAAAAACGGATTTTTCAATTCATAATCCGTTCAAAAATATAGATTGATTTGAAAACTATTTTTACAATTTAAAAACAATCTTTTTTAAATTTCCTTTTTGAGAGTTAAATTATATAGATTTATTTATTTAATTTAAAATATTTTCATATTTATTTTAGGTGAATTCAGTTAATATTTAATGACAAATATTGATCTTTCAATGGAAATTATAAAATACCTAGCCAAATTACAGAATTTTTCTATTCGTCGTACATTGTCACCACGTATACAATAATGTCTTAATTTTACTGCACTATTAGTCCTTCAGGGTTGCAAATGCATTTGTCATTTTAATGCTTTTTTAGTCTTTATATCGTAAATTAAAGTCATGGGCCTCAATTAACTTATTATCAGATGCACTGTTTCCTCTTTATTCTTCTCTGTGGTATAGAAACGAAGTTGAGCTAGAAGGCTACTATGATACACGAGCGTTATATTTTTATACATATGAAATTATGACTATTCATTGGCGCGGTGGATAGACATCCACTTTTAAACGGGTATCGGGTTCGATTTCCGCCTAGGTTTAGGAAGCTCGTCCTTTTAAACTATAATGGTGTCTCGTTCCTACTGGTTACTTCCCCAATTCATTGTGTGTTTACACCCATATTACAAGCTTGGTGTTCAATGTAGGGTTACTGCGTTGTGTAGGGTAACACAATTGGGGTAATTTTTAACCGGCTTCAAAAAAGAAGGAGGTTCTCAATTCGTCTGTATGTTATTTTTTTTTTTGTATGTTTGTTACCTCATAACTCCGTCATTTATGAACTGATTTCGAAAATTCTTTTTACGTTTGGTAGGTAATACTTCAGAAGTGGTCCCATTTAAATTTCACTGATATTGGAGCTTGGACTTCGAAGATACACTAGATAACACGACCTGGTTATAACCTTTATTTATATTGACGATTCGGAATTAGAAGCAAGTTAATTGCAGACCTGTCCTAGATATTTATTTAGGTCAAGACCACTCAAAAGGAAGAAATAAAAAAAATTTATTAAAAAAAATTAAACCGCCTTCAAAAAAAACACTGAAAAGTATAAAATAACTATCCTTTACTAATCAAAACTCAAGTACAATTTAAATAACTTTATAAATACGATACACATACCTATATAATTAAATTTGACATTTATTGAAGTCGGTGCCAAATCAATGGGCAACAACATAAAGTCTATTAGTTTGGTGGGCTTGGTACCGACTTCAGTAACTGTCAAATTTAATTATATAGGTATGTGTATCGTATTTATAAAGTTATTTTAATTGTACTTGAGTTTTGATTAGTAAAAGATAGTTATTTTATACTTTTCAGTGTTTTTTTTGAAGGCGGTTTAATTTTTTTTTCTTGAGTATATTTGTTTAAAAACTAGCTAAGCTAGTTAGAATGTTTGCAACACACCAAATATTTTTATTAAAATTTCTTCCATGTAAAAATACCATCCAAAAATATCACCAATACCGGAAATAGTATTTCTTTGATACGAACCTTGTCCTGACGATTGCGAACCCAACAAAAATAAATCAGCCAAATCGGTCGAATCGTTCTCAAGTGATGATATTTCATACATTAATTGATTTTTATTTATATATAGAAGAAGAAAAAAGAAGAACAAAGAAGTGTTAGTTTCACATTAATTTTATTCACATAAATTACCCACATGTGATATTTTCTAACTTTTTAGAAAGAAGAACGAGGGTAGAATGGATTTTCTGCGTGTAGTGGGGCTGCATAAAAGTCTGATTTTGGTCTTGTAAGAGTTCAGTTGTTGAGAAGCCGTCGAATAGTCAAGTACATAATAGTTGTGAGTTTACAAGAAGAATTGATACACAAGAATTGATAGCGTGTTCATAGTGAGTGTTCATAGTGCTTCAGTTACGTTTCATATTTAACAATAGACAAAATGTGTTTGAATTAACTTAAAACTGGGTTACAGTTTTTTTGTCTTTGTACTATAATACCACAGATTAATTAGTTTACTAACGTAAAAGTACGTAGTACAAAGTCCGTACGTAGGACGGTTATTAGGGGAACAGTCCATCCTTACATTTGACATCCCTTTCATTTGTAAGTAGTGATTTGCTTCCTGTTTTATAATCCGTGTTACTTCCTGCATCGCTTGGAGTTTTCAAGGTAAAAGGGAAAGGTATCTTTTCTGCAAACGGGATTTACTTTCGGCCTCATATTTGCTTTATATCCATCTATATTACAAAAATGTATAATGTCACACCATTTCTCGTTCAAAGTGGACACGATAAAATACGATACGAATGTATAATAAAATACAAAAATCTAAGAACATTAAATAATAAACCATCAAGTGTGAAACTAACTCGCACGAAGAGTTCCTTTTTTATTTCCTCTGAACGTTACATTACAGCTTCTGTAAATAATATCTTAAAATTACATAACAGTATCTTAGAATTACACAATAGTATTTTAAAATTACATAATAGTATCTTAAAATTACATAATATATCTCAAAATTACATAATTGTATTTTAGAATTACGCAATAGTATTTTAAAATTAGATAAGTGTCTCAAAATTACATAACAGTACCTTAAAATTACACAAGAGTGTCTTAAAAGTACGTAGTATATTAACTGAAATTATCAAAATTCAAGGTCTAGTAGTTTTAGAGGCAAGAGAGGGGATGGGCAAAACGAGTTTGAATAAAGTCCCCTTGTTTAATTTTTCATGAATATTTTAAAATGTTAACTAGTGATGTAAATGTTAAGAGCACTCTCATACCTCAGCGAAAGTGTTGAGGAGACCACGATGCTTGACGTGTGCGAGTGCGAAGTGCGAAGTAGTGCGATCCCAGTGCGAGGTTGTATACATATGTATATTGACTAGAGAAACTTTTTTTTTTATGAAAGAGGGAGCAACGAGCAAGCGGGTCACCTGATGGAGAGTGACCACCGCCTTCCATGGATACCCGCGACGTCCGGGGCATCACGAGTGCGTTGCCCGGCCTTTAGGGAAATAGGGAAAGGAGGGAGAGGGGGTGATGTGCCACCAGAACTCTCACTCACCGAACGAAACACAACAGCAATAGATGTTGTTATTTCACGCCGATATTCTGTGAGAGGGTGGTATTTCACCGGCTCAATTCGTGCTGCAATATAGCATGACGTCACGTCTTACTAACTTAACAATATGTGGGTCAATAAGATGTGTTACTGTTTTACTTACTTTGCTTCATTATTTCCGAATCCAGGAATGAAGGCCAGGAATTTTCAGGCAATGAACAAGTTGAGGGAGTGAGGTAAGGAAATGGGTTGAATCTTGTAAAATATGAGCCTTTAGAATTTTCCTTTTTTCCCGTTGCCCGTCTTTAAAAAAACGAATTTATATTCGTCATAGAACAGTGTTACGTATAATGAATGCATGTAACTTTTAACTTTCAATCACGTTGTTATGTATTCATTCTGATTTTTATATTTATATTTTTTGCAACCAACCGATGTTTTTATTAACTTAGAAGAAATGATAAAGTTAATATTATTATTATTATTATATTTATATATAGCAGACAAATCATTGAGGTAATTCAATAACATTCAGTTCATATTAAAAAAAAAAATAGTTATCACTCCATCGCTCCAAAACATATACTTAATAAATTATATATTTTATTTCTAATCTAATACAGCGTTTTTGTAAATTATATTTAATATAGTGTTTATAATAGTGCATTTTTATTTTGTAAATCTCACAATACAGTATTTCGGGTTTTGTCTAATTTGCTAGTTTTATTGAAAAAGTCGGGTTTTCTATTTTTGTGATTATTACTTTTATTGCCCATGTCTGTAATATTGTTAATTTCCCACCCTTATTAATATTTAATAAGCAATCCCACAAAGTGTTGCCATTACAATAAAAATCCACTCCACTTATGTAGTTAAAAAAACGATGATAATAACTCAACGGCTCGAACTGTAGAGATCTAAATCACTGCGTATGGCGGCAGCTAATGGAAAGTGGAAATTTAACATTTTCACAATCGAAAGGTTATTCAGCGGCATAATTTTTATGAATAAAAAGCGGAAAAAGCGCTTTTATTGTTGGAACGGGACAAATGTTCGTTTTTTTGACGGCAATGTTGCCGTAATTTGCGTTAAAAATGTAGCCTTTTTTAGTGTTTCCTACAAAAATTATAAAAAGGTTCTTTAGATGTCTGTTTTTGTCAGTCGTACTCATTTTCTTCTACTTTTTTATAATAATACGTCTCCAGATAATGACACCAGCGGTAAGACCCCATACTGAGTACCAAGCTTATTTTATTTCCTCTGTACAAGCTTATTTTGGGAAACTACATATTTTATTTGATCTTCATAAGTCAGCCTTTGTCTTCCTTGGCTTCTTTTACCACTTACTTTTGCCCTATAGATTTTCTTCATCATTCTTTCATCACTCATTCTTTCTATTATTATAATGATGAGATTTGAGGAAGCGAAAGAAGTTTGTATGGACCGCAAAGCTTGGTGCTCCGTCCTCTCTGACTACCCCGTTAGGGATACGGCGTGAAGATATGTAAGTGTGTACATATTTTATTTATGGGAGTACTCGGTGACACCCAGTGTAGAAAGTCATTTTCGAAAAATTCATTGTCTTCTACGGTGATAGAATGAAACTTCGATGGCTAGAAGTGGACGTCTTAATTCGCTCAGTTTTGTGTTTAAGTAATAAAAAGTAGAAAGTAGTAAAAAAGATTACCTACGACGCATGTCGCACGTGTTTTAAAATGACTGTACTAAACTCATTTTATTCACAAGTTGATAACGTTTTAAATTGAACAGATTCTTTGAACTTATTATAAGTTATTTTTTCGCAGAGTATAATAAAAATCTTTTTAGTTGACGAAAAGTCTTGAATTTTCAACATAAAACGGAAACTTTCGCTTTCGTTTTCTTCACAATACTTTCCACGTAACATCATTACTTTAAAAAACTCGAAACACCTTGGCCGACATAGATTAAACAATCTTCAGACGCAGCACCATGCACCTTATCTCGTATCGAATATGATCTAACATCGCTTGACACACAATCCAGAATATCAGCAAATCTCTCGCGGTTTTTGAGTAGATGGAGACAAGTCGAGATATTCGCGAAGGTTTTATGCCAGTCACGCCTGAAGCGCGTCGTAAAGCGCTTTACGCTGAAAATTGAAAGTGACTTTGGTTGTAAAGGTTGGGCTCTGAACCGAGCGAGCATTAACAGCTTAATAGCGAGAACAGATACGACTCACGTAGTAAAATGAAACTGTTTAAAGTTTTGGAAGTATAAACTGGCATTTGCAGTAAATGGAATGTGTTTGTATAGTTATGAAACTACGTTTTGGAATATACGATGTACATAAATAAGGTCTTAACATTAAAATAGTTATAGACATAATACACGTATGTATCTAGATTAGACATTGGATCTGACTTATTAACAAATTGTTTAGAAGTATTAGATTAGATTTACGTGAAAAGGGTTTGAAACAATTTCGGTGATATTTGTTTTAGGTGGCCGATTTTGTTCAACATTATTTAATTATAATACTTACAAAAATAAGCCAAGATTTTATTTCTATCTGGTATTAAAACCACATAAAGCTAAAATCTATAATAGTATAACACTGTAGAACTCTGCGCATGCGTTTTCTTGTAACATTTGTATTCTAGTGCAAATAAACGACAGATTAAGACAAGCGTTACCTCTGGTATATATTATGTAATAACGTTGTATTCGCAAATTGAAGAGATTCCAAATCTATGTTATTTAACTATTTTTCTTGAAACAAAGCTCATCTTTCGATACATGATCTGTTTAATGTACTCCATTAAAACATATCTCAAGCATACCTTTAATTTGTAATCTAATTATCCATTCGAATTATGCTTGTCTTTGGGTATTAAAAGATACACCAAAATAATTGGTATTGTTTGGGTTAGACATTTCAGCAATAATTATATTAAAGAAATTAAGTAATGCATTTTCTATTAACAATAAAATGAAATGCACTTCTCAATTTCTTTAATATCTATAAAAGACGCTCGTGGAGTTCATGGGACGTTCATCGCTCCTTCAGATTGTTTCTATTCTTGGGAACGCTTGCCTTAACACGAATTTCTTCGTTAGGATACAAAATATTCTGGCTGAAAACATAGGTCCAGCAAAGCTGACGGATACTGCTTATTATCCATAAGTTTACATGTAATCTCTGGTTTTATGGCTACGCACGACTTTACTGTAAAATGTACTCTGTTGAATGAATTGAAGCGCTTCACGAAATATCAATTTCAAGTTTCAGCGTTTACAGTACCTACATGTTTTTTTATGTTTATTTGCGACTATTCCGAGGCAAGTGAGTTCTTAGAACGAATTAATGACTGCTTTCTGGAATTCCATTGAACCGAATGTCAATGTACATAGCTTTATTAGCCTACGATTAAGTGAGGTAGCGAGATTAGATATTTCATAATAGTTGTCGTTTTATTTATTCTTTGCCATTATTAAAATTTGTGGTAGTATAAGAAAGGTTCTACGTGAAAGCCTTGAATTTCGTTAATTAAAGCATCGCTGAAGCAAAATAGGAACTAGTATTAATCCAGAGTTTTCTTAGAATCTGCCCGAACCTTTCAAATAGTTGCAGTATAAATTGCATTGGTTAAGATAATAATTAATTTATAGATGTACCTATAATAACAAATAATAACTCTCCTGACAATTAGTTACACCATTTCTTTGATGTCTAACTAAACACGAGTCTTGGACCATAGGTACCACAAAACGAACAGGAAAACTCTCAATAACACTCGATCTTCAGGATTTAGAAAAGTTCTATTCCAAATTGTGTGAGGAAAATGATGAGATTTGAGGAAGAATAAGAAGTATGTAAGGACCGCAACGCTTGGCGCTCCGTCCTCTCGGATTACCCCGTTGGGGACACAGCGTGAAGATATGTATGTACATGTATGTCTATTCTAATGTCAATCTCACCGAGAACCGATATCAGGGCCTTTGAAAGCAGTTGCCCTACCATCGCATCAATGCACCAGTTTATGTACCTATGGCGTTATGTATTTAGGTACATCTATAGTTTCCAGTATTGATAGTGCTCAAAGTTTTAATATGTACATAAAGACCTTAAGTATTATCAATATAGGGTAAAACCGGGAGAGATGCCTACGTGGGAGAGATGCACAATTAAAAAAATATGTTACTTGTGTATGGTTTGGAGGCATGATTGTCTGCCCTTAGGACCTCCGCCATTTTGAATTAATACTTAAATAAACAGATCACTGCTAAGTATTAAGAAAATGCAAAAAAAATAGTTTCAAAGTTAGTTTTCAAGCTCGAAGCTATCATATTTTTTTTTACAAAATTGTGATAATACGTGTTGGTTATTGTTTCGTCGATTAGTGAGGTGACCAATTAGTTATATCAAAGTGTAAAGTTTGAGGTTATATTTTTATGCGTTTGATGACAAATAGAACTACGTCCACAGACAAACGTTGCATTGGGCATCTCTCCTTCGATAAAAGTACAGATGCCTAATATTTTTGAGGGAGTGATGCCTATACAAGTGTCAGAGACAGAACAAAAAAAAATACCAAAATGGTTCTGGAAGCTGCGAAAATTCTGAAACAGACCAGGAAAATATTTCGTTCCACTATTCTTCATACCTGGAAGATTTTGCAGGAGGTAGTGAAGCATTTACTTGTGACGAATGAGAAACCTCGTTTCAAGATGATTTTGAGTCACAATTCATTTGTATTAGATGTGACAAAATTTTACACGAATGTGCAACGATTGTGGCGAAAATTAAAAAAAAATGTTTTTTGCTACTGCAATGTTGCAAGGCATCTCACCTACGATCTACACTCTACACCCTACACTCTCGCATACGGGAGTGAAGGCTAATTTCGGAATTTTGGAAGGGTGGTATTTTACCGCGTGAGTAGGCCCAATTCGTGCTGCAATGCAGCATGGCTCTACCACTCTTATAATTAATTTTTTTTAATTTAAATTAAAAATAAATTTAAACTTATTAATAAATGATTATAGTGATTAAACTTGTTTTATTTTAAATTAATACCTATACAGCTGAACTTCCCTAAATATTTAAGAATTACAAAAAGTTGGGCATCTTTTCCGGATTTACCCTATAGGTCGACTTCAATGCCATGGTCGTGAACAGTACTCATAAATACATGTAGGTTCACGCGATTTTTATTTCGGGGTTGATAGATTATTCCGGGGGAAGCAAAACTGTAGCTTAACACCACACGATAAAGCACTAACTATTTAGGTTTATAGTTGGTAAAGCAGCTGAATGAAAAGCTTGCTAACCTGTGGACCGCCCGAGTTCCTTTAGTCAACTTTTATCTCTTTTTTTTGGTAGGAAAGTAAGCATCGAGTATATTCCATGATTTTCCTATATACCAATTAACCAGTCTAAAATAAAAGATGCATTATTCATAAAAAATATATGCCTGAAATGTAAAGGTGATTTGTAAAGGTGAAAGAAGTATGTTGAAAAGATCGCGATTCTTTACACTCCATCTTCTCTGATTACCTCGATGGAGATATAGCGTGAAGATATGTAGTTATGTAGGTACGCACATGCCTAATATGTTTTCGCAAAACAACGCCTGAGTTTATATAACAAATTATTATTAATAATATATTTCTTACTTTCCTGTATCAGATCTAACTTAATTAAAATCAGTATTTCTGTACACTATTCGATTAACACATTCTGTATATTTAACTACAGAATTGTAAGCGCTTTTCTCTTCAACAAAGGCTGGCATTATTAAAAATATAATTGTTGGATATAAAGTTAAATAACATGGAGGAGATTGTTTCAGCAATAAGACTGTATGTTGTACTTCTTTCACTGTATTCATGTTATTGTTGTACTGGTACAATAAAATACATTTCGTATATAATGTGAGGTCTCGGAAATAGGTACATTTTAGCGAAATTTTCTTAATATTATTAAGAATATTTGAACAAAATGTTCATCATTTTCTTGTACATGCCAAAGATGTTATAGATATATATTATTTTTAAGACATCGACAGATGCGGATGTGGACGTTAAAAAGACATATTTCAATTTTTTATACATATCTTTTAATACATGTGAAGTGAACAACGAGGTATAAATTCCTTCGTCTTCTTTTTTATATATTATACCGTGTCATTTTATAAGAAATCAGACCACTTTATTCAGAGAGTTATTATCCAGACATTTAATTATACATACAGTTTGTTCAGACCAATATGCTATTATTTTTGTAATTTAATAGTCTCAAAAGCGCAACGAATAGAAAATGTAAACAAAATACCAACTTTACTTATTACATTCCCGCCAAAATCTGTATTAAGGTGTAAATTTATTAAAACGAAATCAGATTTATATTTTTATTAAAACAAAATATGCTTAACTTCCATTTTATTTTAAAATTGGAACGCAAAGTCTGGTATAAAAGCAAAAAATGTCATCCATCGTTCCATTTTTTCAGTTGAGACAAAGCTTCAAAATGGCGTGAAAAATGCTATGTCGATTAAAACACACTCTATGGCTGGCGGTACGCATCGGTGATTTACACCCGGCATCTACCTACCTATCAAACCGCCTGACTCATAACGACGATAATTTATCTTGGAGAATATTGGACATAAATTTGATAAAAAATATTACAATAAAATTCTAGAACTGAAGGAAGACTAAAGATTCTTTGCACTTGTCTTTGCGCTTATATTAATACACAATTTCATCCAACGACATGACTCGTCAAAAAAAATATTCTTATTTAAACACACATGTAATAAGAAGATAAGAGAAGATTTGTATAAACACATATATACCTTCATGCTGTATCCCTGACGGGGTAGTCAGAGAGGACGGAGCGCCAAGCGTCGCGGTCCTTACATACTTCTTTCACCTCTTCGAACCTCATCATTCTCCTCACACATTTTTACCTAGGTATGCGAGTGCTTCTGACATTTCCGTCAGCTAACTCTCTGGCTATTTGATCTTCGTAATTCGGCTTTGGTCTTCCTTGGCTTCTGCTACCACTGATCAATCGCTTGTATTAGATTTTCTTCGTCAGTCTTTCATCACTCATTCTTTCAACTCATCATCGAAGCATTGCCTTCTTCACTTTTACAATAACACTGTCGTGCAATCCTGTCATACTGCGTATCTCTTCGTTGCTTATTTTATTTACAAGAGTGACACCGCATATATTAGAGATTATTTGTATAAATTAAGAGATCTATTTGTACGAACATTTAAGTACATGAAAAGCATAGTCAAAATAAAAACATAGACTGTAGTTACTTCGAAAATGAAGGAAGCAGTCATCCCGTTCGTTATAATTATGACACATGTTTACATAAAATAAGCCGATCAACAGCCAGTGTGCAAATGCATTAGATCGAAGTTTTTTATGAGACTATAAGTGACTAATATCATTATACATATTGTATCATGCAAGGACCCCGACGCTTGACGCTCCGTCCTCTCTGACTACTCCATTAGGGATACAGCGTGAAGATATGTAGTATGTACATATTGCATAAGTAATCACATAGTTATGTTTATACTGTAACTTGCATTACAGGAGATATTTTGAGATTCCGAATCTATCTCAAAAGGAGAAACAGAAACGTTTAAATATTTACTGTCTGCCCGTCTGTCACAAACTATTTTCTCAGAAACTATGCCGTGTATACATTTGAAAGACTTTGAAGAAATAAATATGAAGAAAGGAATTCTTAGATGGTTCGGGCACATAGTAAAACTGAGTGATGAAAGACTGACGAAGAAAATATACAGAGCGAATGTGTGATAGCAGATGCCAAGGAAGATCAAGGCTGCTTTATCAAGATCGAATAGCAAGAGCGTTAGCTGACGAAAATGTCATAAGCACTCGTATACCTTGTCGAAAGAGTTTGAGGAGAATGATGAGGTCTGAAGAGGCGACAGGAATATTTAAAGCTTACGGGCAAATTGAAACTAAATTCTTAGGTCTTCTTCATATACTAATGTTATAAGGAAGTAAACTTTGCTTGTATGTAATGGATAAACTCAATAACTACTCAACCGATTTAAAAAATTCTTTCACCTATAGAAAGCTACATTATCAGCGAGTAACATGGGCTGTATTTTATTTTCAGTAAAAATTCTACCCGTGCGAAGCCGGGGCGAGTCACTAGTATTTAGTATTTAGAAATACGTTCTACAAAATTATTTTATAAATATACTTAAAACTTTAGGCGCGAGATGAACTCAAGTTTATCAATATCTTGAATTAGTGTATGAGGTTACGTACTTAGGTTATAAGGGTCCCTAGATCACTACAGAATTTAAAAAAACTTTTCGAAGACAATTTTTGTATATAAATCCGGTGCTGCTTTTATCTTATCCAAGTTGTGTTTTTTAGAAGCCACTGTTTGAGCGGTGCGGTCTCTCGATATTCTCGTCCACACAGGAATAGATCCAAAATAGGTCGATGCGCGGTGACAAACGTCCACCGAGCTCATTCTCTAGAACTGTAATTTATTACTTCGTGATAAAAACGTTTATAATTTTATTATATGCGTTTTGGCTTCGGTTGTATAATGATATTTATATCTTGTACTAATTAATTGATACATACTTTTTCATATTCAGTTTCAAAATTACAAACTTAAAAAAACAAACACAATCAGTTAAATTAGAGTCGGAACGCATCAATGGTTTTGTACCACTACATTTGTAGTAGGTATGTAGGTATTTACCACAAAAAATGTACCTTCTTTCGTTCAGTTCAGGATCCTTATTAACACAAACTCGACTCACACTTAGCCGGATTTTATTATTTGTTTTTTTTTGTTTACATATTATAGTTCGAATATAATGACACTTGTATTTATATATTATCATTCTTATAATACAGCAAAAACAAAGAAATGTGAACAATATACGTTTCTTCTATGGGATCTCCGTTTACGTATTTTTTTTTTATTTGTTAGCAAATCGGGTATGTACAATATGAAAATTGTAGAATATGTGTTATTATTATTGTTAATTGGTCCGTCCTCAACGACTACTCCGTTAGGGATACAGCGCGAAGATATGTATGTGTGTATGAAAATTTTAACAAGTACGTTTCAAAACATACTCTTTAAAGGTTTAAAAAAGCACAGACGGCTTAGGTTTAGTAATAATATTGCGTTGGCACCTTTTAGTATGGAACTCTTATAGATTTGCGTTTGACTCGTAGTCTTTTTCTTAGAGGTTATTTAACAAAAGCAATTGTTTGTAACATTTATAATAGATACAGACTCAAACATAGACGTGAACTTTAAAAGTAGTTTTGATTTGGAAAGCTTAAATAAATAGGAATCTTAAAAAATCGAGCATATAAAAAAAGTCATATAAAAAAAAGTGAAAACTTTTTCCCACGTTATCTTGAAAAGCATTGCATAAAAAAAATACGATCGGTGAGAATAAGGTGTAAATTAAAGGAAAATTGTAGGATTACATTACGTAAGATGTTTTTTTACATTAAGAAAGCTTTAAAAAATTCGTTTTGCAAATGGTGGCAACAAACATTACACAATACTAATTGCGCAATTGCTTTTGCTTGACTGATTCTTTAAACGATTTCATTTTAATTGACTATTGTTCTGTATAACTTTCTGGGTCCGGGGGATAAAGAAATGTTGGAAATATCAGCTGTGTAGTGGCAGGACGTTGGATTAACTACTACTTAACTACTGATTACGAGTTTCCATACATAATAAGGTATCTTATTGTGGTGTCAGTGATAGAATTTGGTGTTTCGGTTTTAATTAATTTTTTTTTAAATCGAATAGTTAAAAAAACCTAACACCGAAGGCTTCTAATCTAACCGACAGAAGTAGTTTTTGGGTAGAAAATATTCTGTAAAGTGAAACTTTGTTTTTGTAATTTGATTGATTAATACCAAAAACAGCAGCTATAATACAGCCGTGGCTCTTGGCTCTCAAGAATTATTTAAATATTTTTAAAATTAAGTCTCAAAACGGGAAGCAGTACTTAATCTAACGCTTATCCTGTTTTCCACGCAAGTCGTAAAAGTCGATCGAAGTACAGGGCATACTGTAACGAATTAAAAAGAAAATAATATAGGAAAGGAAAACATTTATAGAAAACATTATATACATCCCTTTTTTTGTCGTCAAAAAAGGGATGTATATAACCGTACGCTAATTTACACGACATTTAGCGGCCACAGCGGTCTTGTCGAATCGTGAAAAGTGAAATGTGATAGTCGAGTGACGATTTCACGGTTTGTGTGATGGAGCATTATTGATCAACAGAAACTAAAATTGTGATAATAACCGGCCATAGTGTTACATTAATGAGATTTGTCGAATCTCATGGTGTTGAGACCTATGCATAATAACCTATTAATCACATTAATCTAGGCGTTATAGGTTTCGTCGCAAGTCGATATAAAGTCAAAGTCAGAGCAACTACAAATATTGACTTATTGAGATTTCAAATTAATTTACCATCTATCAAATAAGATATTATTGTAGCCTTAGCGATCTTAGCGCTTACACATGCCGTAAGTGTAAGTGATACATAATCTCAAGGTCAGATAGGTGTTTTCCTTCTCTGATGCTTCTCTGGTTCTTCTTGACTTTACAAAGAGTAAAGTCAAGAAGAACCAGAGAAGCCCAAATACTTATTGCTAAAGGTGGCCTCGAAATGTGGTCTTGTTACGTCTCGATTCTCTGTTAATTCTTTTCTCTATATTTGAATAATTTCCAATCGAAAACAACAAAATCAGTCTATTCAATCTGAAAGATCGACTTTCAATTAATTGATGCGATAGTCTATTTTTTCCGAACGTTTTTAAAATGAGTTCAGACTAATATAATTAAATTATTATAAAGTTTGATGACCTGTTCACTTGTTAAAAATGTAACTGAAATTATAATTACACCTTTTAAAAAATATTGGCATAAAAAAACGTTTAAATCTGTTCGATATTTAAGGTTCTGAAATTGATGCATTGAATCCGTCTAGTATTTTAGATAGGTCAGAAAAAAATCGATTTTCTTACCCTAATAAATCGTTTTCTCGATTAATCAATTTCAGATCGACGTTCCTAATATACGTAGTAAATTATATACATCATGTGTAGGTACGAGAAGTATATTATTATGTGAATGCGTTATGTGACTGAAGTGATAATATATTTTGGCGAGTCCAGTAATATTGCTCGTTACGTTTGTACCGATCTCAAAATAACCGCCGTATCTTTAAAACAATTTTGTGTCAGTGTGTCATATTTTGTGTCGATTCGCAACAAGGCCGATGTGTTTTTTTCAGTTTTTATTATGTACTTGTTTCTTTAGTTAATGGAACGTTGAATTGTTATGAAGGCTCTCCTTCCGGTGATATATTAATGGACCGAATATAACTAAACTAATATCACATGTTTATTAGAATGACTGTCCACTGCAGTCTGCAGCGAGACTTGTATTATTTTTCTCATAAAAGTATGAGATGTAAATGGGGAGTGATTAATGAAACTTTTATGTAACAGAAATTACAAAATATAAAATTATTATCGTAATCAAAATATGGCGTAAGAGTACACAGATAATCCATCGATTTTTTTTTACAAAACCATACAATATCGGCAAAATCGTATCGGACATGTATTAATTGAGGGTTGCGTAGTAATTTTTAATAAATTAAAAGCTTAATAGATAATAAATTAATGTTAAATTAAATAAATAAATAAACAGGAAATGAGTTCATAGCACCTTTATTAAACTTTTTGGTTCTCGTTTCTGATTTTGGATTGCCGATATACATACTTGTGCTTAATAACTCATAATATATTGGTTCCATTTTGTCAATTTCGAAAATGAAACCTTAATAACCGACCAAGTGAACTTTTTGACGTAAGCAGAAGTTAAGGTGGCATTTTGTGTTTGCAATTTTTTGCGTTTTTGGGAGTTTTCTGTACAAATGTCAAGAATTGAAAAGACAGATATTTTACAGAGACACCAAATCTTTATTTGCTAGAAATTTTTCTAATAAATATGTAGCAAGTTGCCAGTATATTAAAACATAGGAGAAGAAGAATCAGCCAAGTCAGAAAAGGTGGGGTAACGCAATGAGTGTTCTGTATTATTAGTTTTTAATTGCTAACCGCAAAAACAAGGTTTTTTGTAAAGATTTTTTTTATTAAAAAATAAAAATGACATATAAACTAAAGTCAATCACAAGTTACATTTATGATTACGTGATATAAAGAGCTTTCGTTACATAATAATAATAATACTCCAGACAATTACACAGATTCTGTGACCCCCCAAACTAAGCAGTAAGCTTGTACTATGGGTACCACACAACGAACTCTGAGGGAGTTCCCACTAACACTCAGACTCCAAATCAATTTAGAAAAGATAGTTTCCTAATTTGATCTGACCGGGTATCGAACCCGGGACCCTAGCTTGGAAAGCAGATGCATATGCCACTGCACCAACGGGCCAATAATACTGATAATAGTCAATCTACTGTCACGTTATTTAGGAATTCACCACTTATAAATTCGTGTTAATATGTGTTTATTTATGAAGATATAAAGCTGAAAAAGTAATGAGTACTGAGATGAGTAATGAATAATGAGTAGTACTTACCATTTCAACATTTACAGCGAAACTGAGATGTCAAGTGCGTACGTAGAGAGTAATATTACGTCTCGATTAACTTCGTCGTGAAACGCGTTCAAATACATACATCACTCGAGAATGCAGAGGAGTCATAACAATCATAATGTATACTAAAGTAGCCTTATGTAGGTACCGCGAGATTATTACCTAAAAATTCGCAGACAGCGACAGCCACGCGACCACTGCGCGACCGGTGACTAATTGTAATAAAAAATCGGTATCATGTATAACGATTGCGTATCTATTATTCTACGACTGTAAAATGCCACTTTTCGCGGTAGATTTAGAGCCACTATACAAATCACACAAATTTTTGTTGTGACAGCAGATATCGCACGATATTGGCTATCGCATACTAACTGCAAATTACGTAATAAGTGTGCGGATCTAGGTATGGGACTATATGTGGCGAGTTTCAAAACTGGTATATAAATCAACAAAAAAATTAAACCCACTTCAAAATAAAAATACTAAAAAGTATAAAGTAATTATCCTTAACTAACCAAAACATTAATATAAAAATAACTTACGATACAAATAACTACATAATTTAATTTACAGTCTGTGCCAAACTTACCGAACTAGTAGACTTTCAGTTGTTGTTAATGACTTGGCATCGACTTCAATAACTATCTAATTTAATTACAAGGTAGGTAGGCATTGTACGTGCGAAGTTATTTTTGTATTTGTGCTTTGATTAGTAAAGGATACTTACTATTTCATACTAGTCAGTGTTTTTATTTTGAAGTCGGTATTAATTTTTTTCTTAATTTTTATACTAATTTACATTCATATTCATAGCAGACTTTAAAATGTAAAAGTAGAGATCATTCCCTTGTAATTTCATTAATTGTATTATATATCATATTATTATTTATTATATTATATATTATATTATTATTTATTATATTATATAGATCAAATAGCCAGAGTGTTAGCAGACGGAAATGTCAAAAGCACTCGCATACCTAGGCGAAAATGTGTGAGGAGAACGATGAGATTTGAGGAAGCGAAAGAGGTGTGTAAGGACCGCGACTCCTGGCGCTCCGTCCTCTCTGACTACCCCGTTGGGGATACAGCGTGAAGATATGTTATGTTATGTATTATATATTGTATTTCCCGCAAAAATTATGTATCTGCTTAATTTGTACTTTTTGATAATGAAAATATAAAAATGTAAAATAAAGCTATAAATGTAAAAGCCAAATGTCTTTTTGTCAACTTACGTAAGTACCAATAAATAAGCTGAAAAAGAGACATAATGCTTGCCGTGAGCAATTGAAGGGCCTACATAGAGTGGATTCTATTATCTAGAAATACACATTAATATTTCCATTATGAGAATGTGTCTGAGCGATGTTCATTTTAATTAAATCTGAAATGTTCATTCATTTTTATTCATGAAAGTTGCGTAATCAGGCTCTTAGTTTTAGTCATGCCATGTTGTACCACAGCATAGCACTAAATAAAACGGTGCTTTTCCTATACACAGTATTATTTAGTGCTATTCAGTATACTACTATCGGTGCTCCTGAAACAGAATTCCGCTGCATACATAAATTTATTCATAGGGTACTTTCTAACTGAATGAATACCTCGCGTGGGCGCGCCGTGGATGTAGGAATGTTGTGAGAATGGACGCGGCAAGGTCAAAGTTAAATGTGTTTGGTTGTTGAGAGATATTCTTAGTATATAGGTGAAAACAAAGAAAATATTTATGCTCTGTGTCAGGTTAGGTAAGATTTTTTTAAAAGAAAAAATGTTTTTTGTATTATCTATCTTACATACATACATACATACATACATAGTACATACATATCCTCACGCTGTTGTTATCTATCTTCATTTTACAAAATCGTTAAATTCGTCTTCTAGAAATAAGCCTATACTCTTCGCATCAAGGTTTTACTAGGTGTGTCCTCAAAAGTGAATATAATAAGTCTATTATAGTAATGTCTACAAATAGGTATTAATTGCTTAATACCTTGAGAGAACCTCATGAGAACAGTCTCTCCTCGAGTGGTTAAGATTTGTTATATGGACTTTCCATATGTAGATGTTATATACTTTTTAAGAACTTCGAATTCTCATTAGAATGCTTCGCTCACAAGCCGTTCGTATACCGATGGTGAGTAAACAGATCATTGTCGAAAAAGTATCTTAATTTAATCATTTAATGTATAAAATTTGTTTCAAGAATTTGTTATAATTATTCTATAATATGACCACGAACTAAAAGCTTCGAGACACCGAATCGAGTTAAACGTGGGCCACATCGATATATCAAATAAATGAGCATGGGCTCGCGAGCAAACTGCTCTGCATCTGTCTTCTGACTTCTTCTTTTTGAGCAAAAGTCCGAGCAGCACGAGGAGTTGCAGACACGGCGCTGGCATGGTCACCCACGTTATCTATCTGTGGCTGTCATATTAACTTGTCACACCGGGAGTAGCGCGGTGTGGAATGTTAATGTGACATCTACGCTATTAGCAGCGTAATGAATAAAAACTAAAAAAATATTAAATGTATTCGAAATTTATTTCAGTTTTATTAAAGAAGACTCAGTTATTGTGCAATAATTATTCAATGCTATCATACATCATAGTAAACAAAACACTAATTTGCTGAATTGAAAAGGTCGAAGATCTATAATTAATATCAGTTTTCGTTATTTCAAGCCGCAATACTTGATGTAATTCTTCAAAAGTATTTCTCGACATTTGGAAAAATTTATAAAAAAACAGTCCTCATAATTTTGCAGTTCCCTACACAGACGATGATATTCTTCATATCGTTCTCTATTTGTATGTATCTCGTGAACCCAAATTCTTCTTTTTTCGGCTTAGAACCTAAAAAAAAATTAATGAATTGGAAAAAAATTAATAAAAATTCCTCTTCATCGGAATCCGTATCGTTTGACATCTTGCAATCGACTGCTACACACCGGCACGCTTATTACGTAACTTGCAGACAGCATGCGACAGCCAATATCGCGCGATATTTGCTGTCAAAACGAGAATTTGTGTAATGTAATTTGTATAGTGGCGCTAAATCAACCGCGAAAAGTGCATTTTACGGTCATACAATAATTGATACACAATCGTCATACATGATACGAATTTTTTATTACTATAAGTCACCGGTCGCGCAGTGCCTGCGCTGTCTGCATATTTTTAGGTAATAACCCCGCGGGTCATACTGAACATGTTTGTAACATGGGCCCGCTATCAAAACGCATACTGCCTGCAGTGAGCCGTGTCGCGCGCTACTTACGTATCGCGCTGCTTTTGACCAGCTTTTAGTGTGCTGAGGCCTTAATAACTTAGTTTATATTTTTAGTTATCGGCTCTTTTATGCATCTTTTTGTATTGTAGAAAGTATTGTACATACGTATTAGTATCGTACAAATAAATTAATGTTATATAACCATTTAAAACTAAAGAAGTGCCTTCTCCTGCATAAATATAATTCTTACATCGACGTCATCCCTAAGCACTATTTGCTTTCTGTGTGTTATTTCGGGAGCGTCTTGGATCGATCGGGCCCGATATGAAGGCGTTATGTAGTGAAACTGTCAACGTTTATACATTCTATCCACGTCGGCATCAGTAAAATAACATTATTTGGAAGAAATAGTTGTTTATTTTTACATTTATATTTTTATTAGGATTGTTTCATAACTCAGACATCGTAGGGAGACGCGTGTAGCGTAATGGCGCTAAAGTGTTTCATACGATCATTGAGGTTAAGAAATGTTGCACGTGGTAATTTACTGGATGGGGCCTCTAGTGGTTATACATATGTGTAGGAGATTACTTAATATGGATCAGTCGCGACTCTATGCTTGTTATCCGCCGTAATGATGCTTTGGTGATCACTGGTCATCATTGCTGGAAACACGGTAACCCAAAAATCAACGCGATCTGTCCGCTCGCTGTGCACAAGGAAACACGGTAACCCAAAAATCAACGCGATCTGTCCGCTCGCTGTGCACAACTCACTAGAATGTGTGTGAAAAACTCCATAAAAAGCACCAGTCTGTGTTAAAAATGTTAAGCTTTTAAATATTGTAGATAGGAAATTGTACTTTTAATTTTATGGCCAACCTTCAATTTAAAATATTACGCCATTTAAAAGAAAATGTCATAGAAATTCGAGACGTTTTATTTCTCAAGCGGGTTCGATAAAATAGATTCGTTCACGTAAGTAATTTAACAGTTCAAATGTCAGCAACACCGATGTGTAAATAAAAGGAGAACACTGACTCCCTCTATCAGAGCGGGACAGTGTTCGTGACGTCATCGAGAAGAACGACTGACGGTTTGTTGCCCACTACTCCAGCGAGATTATAGAAGTTAAAACTCCCTCTCTTTTGCTTTTCTCTTCAAGACTGCAGCATGAAGTGTTTGAATACAAATTAATTAATTATTAATTGATAATTGAAGTAAAGCTTGGGATTTTCCATTGCTATAGGTATCTAACTTATTATCTAATTCTATCGTAGATTACATATCTACGATGTGTAATCTAGGATACATTTTTTTTTTATTTAAAATTTATTTATAAAATTTATTTAAAATTAAAACGAAATATTCTTTCAGTAAAATTTCCTGTCTACAATACATAAATTTAAAGTTTCCTGTGTGTGGCATAGCCTTTAAACATCCTGTACAGCATTTTCGTGATTTTGAAAGATCGTTGTTATTCCCGACTACCGTAACCTTTAGGTCAGTTAAGAGTCCTTCTAGGACAACTACAGAATAACCAACAGTCTAAATACGAATATACATATTTTCACGCTGTATCCCTAACGGGATAGTCACAGAGGACGGAGCGCTAAGCGTCGCGGTCCTTACATACTTCTTTCGATTCCTTAAATCTCATCATTCTCGTCATACATTTTCGCCTAGGTACGCGAGTGCTTTTGACATTTCCTTCGGCTAATACTCTAGGTATTTGATCTTCATAAGTAAGTCTTGGTCTTCTTCGGTTTCTTTTACCACTCACTTTCGCTCTATAGATTTTCTTCGTCAGTCTTTCATCACTCAATCTTTCCATGTACCCGAACCATCTTAGCATTCCTTTCTTTATTTTTACAATAACACTGTTGTGCGACCCTGTCATACTGTGTATCTCTTCATTGCTTATTCTGTCAGCAAAGGTGACATTGCACATATTCCAAAAAGATCGCATTTCTACTGCATTTATCTTACTTTCACTCGATTTCAAGCATATCCAGGCCTCACTACCGTACAATAAAATTGGAACCAACACCGCGTTTTCGCCTAGGTATGTTGGTGCTCTTGACACAGCCGTTTGCTAACACTCTGACTATTTGATCTTCGTAAGTCATCCTTGGTCTTCCGTGACTTCTTTTACCACTCACTCGCTCTGCAGATAAGCCGATAAGCGATTGACAAGCGATCTATATCGCTTATGCGAAGAAAAGTAAAACCATAATAAACAATATAAGTACATATTATAGACATAATTTAAAATAATACATACCATTCAGAATTAGAACTGTGTAACATTTATACTCAACTATTCACGTGTTGATACACGTTGACACACATTCACGTGATAAAGAATAAGGTGACATGGAACGAAATAAAAAATTAAGTACGTGATATTGTAAAAGTTATTTGGGTGAGTTTGTAAAAATGTATCTGATTGACGTACATCAATGTAAAATGTCGAATCGATATTTGTGATTATTCAAACTCGTTTGACCATTCTCTCTCACCCCTTTCCGAAACTGCTGTAAATTACGAAAATTAAAACAATCTAGAAACATAAGATTTTTTTTTATACTGTAGAACTTTTTTTACAAATTTATGATTTAAGACAAAAGCGGTGGAAATGCGATCTCTGTTAAATAAATATGTGCGGCACCTTCTCAGACGAAATATGCAATGAAAACGTACGCACCATGGCGGGGTTGGACGACAAGTGTTGTAAATAAAAAAAAATGCTTAGAGATGGTTCGGGCACATAAAAAAAATGAGGGGTGGAAGATTGACGAAGAAAATCTGTAGAACGAAAATGAATTATAGCAGAAGTCAAAGAAGAACAAGGCTCAAGTATATAAGTTATGAAGATCAAACAGCCAGACCGTTAACTGACAGAAATGATATAAATAGCGCATACCTAGGCAAAAATGTGCGAGTCTAATAACGAAATTCGAAGAGGCGAAAGAATTATATAAAGAGCCCGATGCTCGGCACTCCATTCTCTCTATTACTACAGTATAAAATAACAGTAGGATGTCTTCATAGAAAAGCTATCGTACGTGATTTGTATGTGTGCGCGCTAATACGCATGCGGCGTGGCACGCACACAACGGCAATATTTTGGGCGAATATAGGTAATTATTGTAGCACCAGTCGGGATCGTACGCGACGCAAACATGCAACCGCGTCCGTTTGTCTTTATTTCGTTGTTCACAACGTCGCAAATAAAAATGTTTAAATCGTATAAACAAACGCATTATAATATCCTTAGATGCCTAAATAATTTTAGTCATTCCAATGAAGACTTATCATTCTTCAACATAATTACAAGAAATTAAATTTAACGAACGCGAAAAACTTAAATAACTTATCGACGACCTCCGAGGCCCAACGGCTAAGCGCGTCGGAAAGTAAACGGGGGTTGCGGGTTCGATTCCCGCCCCGAGTCTGGGTGTTTATGTATAATATGTATTTATTTACAAAAGAAAAGTATATAAGTAGTATATCAGTTCTATAGTACCCATAACACAAGCGCTGTGCAGCTTACTTTGGGACTAGATGGCGCTGTGTGAAATGTCTGAGTATATTGTTATTATTATTATCCGCGTGCATTATTTTTTATTAATATATACTAAATGTATAACTAAACGAAATGCTCTTCGCATCTCACACTAACGTAACAACCCTACGTACCCGGCCGAAAGTAGGCAATTACGTTACGCATGAGGCAGGAGTCTGCCTTCTATTCTATTTTTTGCCATTACCCTCTATATGTATTAATCTAATATAAATTTAAATAAGTCTGATTCAAACTTGACCAATTTTTTTTATGTAACTTTAATTGTATCACATTATATATAGAGTACATTTCGCCACCCGAATGAAGAACGAACGATCTTTTTAAGATATTGTATACTCAGGTGTTACTTTGCGGAAATCCATTTCATGTGATAAATTTCTAAAATCACCAATCGACACGTGTTTCGCTTCTCAACGAAGCATCATCAGGATATACCAGAGATAGGATTGGGTCAGCTAACCAGCACCGAATCAATAAATATAACATAGAAATAGCTAAAGATTTTAGGAATTTATCACACGACCTTTTTAATCTAAAGTGTCTTCTAAATGTGTACGATATTAAATAATATTTAATTCAGAAATAGAGACTTCAATTTCCGAAAAGGATATATAAAAAGCAATAGGCGGCGAGTTCCTGTTATATTTAATTGAAAACATGGCAAAGCTTTATTGGAAAATAAATAACATGATAATAATCCCGCCAATAATAAAATCATGATAGCGACATCCATCAATAACCGTGCAAAATAAATCTTCTGTAGAACACGACAATGCTTTTACTATTGACAAGTAGTAGGTCGGCGTGCCGGTTGATTGGGTACGAATTTATTAATCCACAACCAAATAGGCGTTATGAATACGGTTTTTGTGGCATAAAGAGCTTACGTTCTATTCTCATACAGATTTGTAAGGAATCAAAGATGTGGATTTTATACGCACGTTTATGTAACACTTTTGAACGATTCGTTAGCAAAATGGTATAACGGTTGTAATGCCGTCCTTATACATACATAAGCTTATTGGAAAATATCAAGTAAGGAAAAATACGTCAATATAATAAATCTGTAAATAAACCTTGTCTGCATGTAATATATAAATATAAGATCCTAAATGTATGTAAGAAAAATACACAAGGAATAATATCCTCATAATCACACTGTTTGTCTGACATTAGACGAAGTGAAGTAAGAAAACACCCAGTGACAATCAAATTCTAAAATAATTTGAAAAGCTCGTTTCCTAAAGGAATCAAACCTTGGAGCCTCAGATTGGAAGGCAGATATACTTGAAAGATTGACTGACAGTTATTCAATCAGAGATGTCAATAATGTAACCAGAAGCCACAACAATGGCTCTTACAATTTTTTGTTTATTTGTGTTTATGTTTGCATAATCATAGCATAAAAACTATTGCATAAAATTGTTTCTGGTTTTGCAGTTCGATAGCTTAAAGTTTACCTAAAAATAGTGTACATTTTATCTAAATTCAATCTTCAGAAGCTGATATTTAAGCTGAGATCTCTTTAGCTAATGCCCGTCTATAAAGCTGGTTCAGCTTATTATGATTTATTCGTTAACCATATAAGAGACTTTCACGCAATAGATGGTGTTAGAAGTAAATTAACATGATATTCTTCTGGAGATGTTTAGTAACCTGTTTTCGCGAAGGTAGCTAATACAGAAACATTGATTTCTTACACGTAGCGTAGGAAGCAAAGAGACTAGAGGTCATGAAAGTTGAGTTATAGGTATCACACAGCCAAATAGAAGTGTTCAATAATATCCAGATTTTAAGCCAACTTGACGATGTTTTCTAAATCGATCAAGCCAGAAACATCTGGGACTTTGCTTGTATTTGCGGGAATTTGCTTGTAAAGTAGGGTATTATAGCATATCTTTCATTGACTGAAAATTAATATCAATTTGACATTCATTTCAGATTCTTTGATTAATATCAATCGAATACATTTTTAAAATAGGAACGACTAAGTCAATGAACTTAGGTATTTTTTATGTTAATTTTCAGGCATTGAACATTTTTCAATTAGGTCTTGTCAATTTCGAAAACTGACTTTTAAAATTGCCTCGAAATGGGAGCGTTATTGGTCATTGATGAATGTCAATCAGACACATTTTTATAATGAGAACGCTGCAATTAATGAAGTAATAAGTTCATTTCGAAGAAGTTGCGCTATTAGAATCTTAGTGTCCTAAACTTCTTACCAATGAAGAAAAACATGAAATTAAATTAAATTTTAAAAGCGAATAAAACCGCAAGATCAATTTGGTAACAAAACAAAAGGATTCTGAAAGCAAGAAGTAGATTTTGTCGTATTCTGCTAAAATAAAGCGAATTGGCTTAATGATTTCCAGTTATTTACAGGGAGAAACGGAAATATAAACAAAAATAATACGCTTATACAAATAAAATGTATTTTCCGTATTTATGCTTATATATTTTAAGTAAAATAATATCTTTCTGCGAAATTCAGCTTTTGTATCGTTTTATACGGCTTTAGTCAAAATAGGTACTGTATTTAGCTAATTAACGTTGAATACCAACTTGATAAAATCAAAATCAGTTTGCGGTATTGATTAGTTGACTCATTTCAAGAATAGTATGTCTGTCTTCTTAACATTTTAGAGCTCCCTGATTCGTGATTCTGAATTGTTGCTGAAAGGTATTAATTCCGTCATTTCCGTTGCCTAAAAACGAATATCAGTTTGACATTTTCGATTTATGAATGTCAAAGATACATTTTTAAAATAGGAACGTATTGAATGTAGATACTGTTAATTTCATTTCCCGTCAACGAAAAGTATTGAATTAGGCACCATAAACAGCTAAAAAGCTACTTTGCTAAATTGTCTTGAAGCTTGGGAAATTCTTGGGAAATTTCATAACTTGGGAAATTTAATTCTTCCATTTGTTGTGTAACTTCGATCATACGTAAAGATTGACGTACTTTAGTGTTTCGTCAGCGTGAAATTAAAATAAAAAGTTATTGTATAGACTCGGGTGTTACTTTACGGAAATCCATTTCATGTGATGAATTTCTAAAATCTTTAGCTATTTTCGGCTCAAACTCCAAAAACCACTAATCGACACGTGTTTCGCTTCTCAACGAAGCACCCTCAGGATATACCAGAGATCCGATCTTATTCATAACATAAAATAAAAAGTAGCCTATATTCTTCCTCAGGGCTTAAATTTAACTACATTTTCATTAAAGTTGGTCCGGTATTTTAGCCGCGAAAACGTAAAGCAAACGGACGGAGGTACTATCGTATATATAATATTATTATCTGTTACGCGCGACTAGATTGGAGGTCGATGATGCTGTAAATTACCCATATAATTGAGATTCTTTTTTTTATACTTTCATGTAATGTGAATTTCATACAAAGTTCAATCCCTCCCTTTGCTTCCTCAAATCTCATCATTCAAGATCATCATTAGTCTTTTATACTTTGATATATTATAATATATTAAAGTACAAAAGATATACATACATACATACTTTTCTTCATGCTGTATCCCTAACAGAGTAGTCAGAGTCGACGGAGCACCAAGGGTCGCGGTCCTTACATAATTCTTTCGCTTCTTCAAATCTCATCATTCTCTTCACTCATTTTCCCCTAGACATGCGAGCGCTTTTCACATTTCAGACGCCTAGTACTCTAGCTTTCTTCATAAGTCAGCTTTGGTCTTCTTTGGCTTCTTTTACCGCTCACTTTCGCTCTGTAGATTTTCTTCATCATCCTTTCATCTTTCGATGTGCCCGATTTATCTAAGCACTCTTCTTCATTTTGACAATAACACTGTCGTGCAACCTTGTCATACTGCGTATCTCTTCATTGCTTATTTTGTCCGCAAGTGTGATACCGCAGATATTTCTAAAAGATCGCATTTCTACTGCATCTATCTTACTTTCACTCAATTTCGGGCATATCCTGGCCTCACTACCGTACAATAAAGTTGGAACCAACGCCGCATTGTGTATGGCCATTTTTGCTGAGTTTGATATATTCACACTGCCAACTAATGCGCACAGCACCGTTATTTTTAATTAGCAATATTTGTATTAAATTTCACAGCCATATTCCATGCAATAAAAAAGTTTCACACAAAGCAACCCCCATCCCTTTCCTCCCTTAAAATGTAAATTTCAAAAAATTATTTTTAGCGGGCCCTTCATTACACAAAGTATCATTAGACTATATTTTATGATCCTATCTTAGTTATTTTTGAGATTTCATAATTAATCGGCGACTGTATTTCGCTTTTATATAATATAAGGTGTTACCCGCGACTTCTTCCGTGTGAAAGTCGGTTTTATTACGCAGCTTATAACAGGCGAGGGGCGATATTAAAAATATGTTTAAATGACGTTAACTTTTTTCACTTTCATCCGGTTTCAATGAAATGTAACCTAAATGTTGCTCAAAGCTAAGCCTAATCTACCTGCGAAAACCGCATACAAATTCGTTCAGTAGTTTTGGGAATTAGCGTGTACATAAACGGTTTCTACTGCTTTGTTACGTTAAAATTATGTTTAAATAATAAGACATTTCACACAGTGCCATCTAGTCCCCAAGTAAGTATAGCACAGCGCTTGTGTTGTGTGTGTTGGTAATAGACAAGTGATATACTACTTATATATTTTCTTTTGTAAATAAATACATATTATACATAAACACCCAGACTCGGGGCGGGAATCGAACCCGCAACTCCCGTTTACTTTCTGACGCGCTTAGCCATTACGCCACGGAGGTCGTCAACGAAGATATAAATAATGATAACTTTTTTCACCGTTATCCGATTTCTATAAAACGAGCTCCAAGTTGAGCTTAATCTACCTGTGAAAACCACAAGAAAATCCGCTCAGTAGTTTCAGAGATAAGCGTGTACATACAGACAGATGGACAACAATTTCAAAAAATGCTTTTTCGTGTTCTCTTACTCTTTTTTTTATCTCTCACAGTAATTTTTTAATAAATTTATTCATTACAGGGTTTCTACTGGTTTATTATTATGTATATAAGATAGCTATTGCCCGCGATTTCGCTCGCATGGAATTTAACGGGATAATGCATAGATTTCATGGCAAATGGCATAAGCCCACCCTGAAAGTCTATTCTAAATATTGAAGAAAGAATTTTTGAAATGAGTAGTTTCGGAGATTACCTCCTCCATCCAAACTTACAAACTTTACCTCTTCATAATATATTAGTAATATGTTATAAAAGATTATTTATTGCGATATTATATGTATAATATACTGATAGATTGCGCATGGTTTCGTTAGATTTTATTTTCTGTCTGTACGCTCTTGGCAGATTGCAGAGGACTTATTTTCTATTTTTGTATCTATGTAATATACAACCTGCGATCACGGATAAATAAAGAATTTGAAAATATTAATAAATAAAGATTTTATAGACAAATGTGCGAAACACTTTTAATTTAACAAAACTCGTCGTAATTTTATTGGATGAGTGTCTTAGTGCCAATGGAAAGCGCATTAAACTGCTGTTTGCGATTATCGTTAGATGGCAGTTAAGCTTGGAGGCATTGTGGCTTGACAACGGACAGCAAAAGCGTTAACCTCATGTAGCACTCAACCTATAGAGCAGTAATGTCATTTATTTTGTATGAAAACAAATTCCGTCTATGGTAAACACTGTTGCAGTTACTGGCGTACTGTTTTATAGTTGATTTTTTGCTGTTTTTGCCATAACATCGAATAGAGCAATAAGTCATTACATAAATATTTAAATATATGTCCAGTTTTGGTTATGTACTACTTAATGCGAGAGAGAGTTGATACTTGTTAGTGTAAGTAAACTGAGCAGTGGACGGACTAAAATGATCCGATATTTCATCTCTATAGGTTGATTGCTCAATGGTCTACCTACACTAATCTACACTAGGTCCGCGAAATGGAGTACTTTTCGTCATCTCCTAACTTTGTATGTGCCAATACTCAGTACTGCTGTCACAACAAACTGCATCCAAAGAAACATCGGATGACTCATCGGACAATTCATAAACTGACTGGGCTACGGATGTTTCATCTCATGTATGGATGTTTGCGTGTGGACAACTCTCTAGGTCTTAAAGATCACAGTACTGCCGCTGTAACATTTACAAGGCGTTAGTATCTTTGGGCGCATATTAATCTTTAAATGTCCAATCACCTTGTCATGGCGGTCAATTAATATTTTATGATTCATAGTCGTGGTTCTCTCTAAACTCGGCTGAACAGTTTGCAAACTGTCTGAATAATTAAAATTTTATCAGAGCGCAGATTGCGAAATAATTCAATAATTATTTATAAGCGTACAATAATATGACTTAAATAGTGATTCGTTAGAAGTGGATATATTTGAATCTATCTTTTGTCCACCAATGTGTTCGCATCGCATGGCATGAATTTGGGAACAAATTAGTGGAAAAAAGCTTTAAAGAATATTTGTTACTAAGCTTACTGCAATTTTTTAGGTAATTGTTTTTTTATTTATCTGGCCGATTTATGGTAGTTAAAGCGCAAAATTAAAATCGTGCGGGCGCGAATATGGCGGGAAAACAACATTTTTCACATTTTCTTAAGCGCGTTACAGACGTAATGTTATACATTATGTATATAAAAAATATATTATGATATAATTTGAATACCAATCATTGAACGACTATTAGATAGTTTAATATACATACATATCTTCACGCTGTATTCCTAATGGGGTAGTCAGAGAGGACGGAGCGCCAAGCGTCGCGGTCTTTACATACTTCTTTCGCTTCCTCAAATCTCATTATTCTCCCCACGCATTTTCGCCTAGGTATGCGAGAACTTTTGACATTTCTTTCGACTAATACTCTGGCACTTTAATCGTCATAAGTCAGCCTTGGTCTTCCTTGGCTTCTTTTTAAAATAATTTAATGTCTTTAATATTTTAAAGTCTTTTGTACTTTAATATGTATGTATCGGCGTCTTAAATGCATGGAAATGTCTTCTCGCAAAAAGTCGTCAACTTTGGACTGAAATTAATTACGGAATTGACGCTTATTGCAAGAAAAAACATTGAAATGTACCTACGTTTCAATGTTGTAATTGTAAAAGTAAAAAAATAAATAAAAGGAAATACTTTAGATCAACTACTGCTTACTAATTTTTATACATAATGAGTTGTATTGTTGAAGTGTCTGGCGCTTCTCTGGCCGCTGCCGCGGCACGCTCGCTTCGCTCGCTCGGCTCGCGCGTTGTGGTCAACATACCAACCTAACCTACCCAAAGTCTTCTTATAGAGCCGATTCTGTACTGACGCTTCAGTCTCAACTCTCAAAAAGTTTTGAGGTTATTTTACGTAGTTCATTTAAAGCTTAGCCAAATAAAAAAAAACGCGAAAAATGTAAATGTTACGCTTTGATCCGCAGCTCTTCATATGTACATACATTTTAAGACATATATAATGTCCATGTGTTTATTCTCGCCTAGTAGCCTAATTATGTAATTTCCATTGCATTGGATCTGGACAAAAATAGTGCATTCAATCTATGGTTCCTATTATACAGGGTTAATTTTAAAATACTAATAACCTCTTAGTATTTTGTACTTAACATTATCCCCAATAACTTTTGTCCTACGACTTTTATAATTTCATAATTTTTTTCTTTCATACAAAAATAAAAATACATTGTTTCTGAAAATGGCACCTACTCTACCCGGTTGCTAAAGTAGCACACGCACAGTGGGGCGCAGAGGGGCAGTGCGGCGCTGAGATCCAGTGCGCTTGCACTATACCATTGAAAATACGTACACAGAGTAATTACGTTTCAGACTGTACAAAGAAAGTTAACAAATATTTTTTGACGAACGTATTAAGTTTTGAGAAAAGAGAGTGGTTAGGTATGATGACAGGAATTTTGCACTGAGAGGTTGTCAGTATTTTTCAATTACCCTTGTTTAAGTTACATAATTAGGCCTCCTGAAGGCTATTTTCAGTGCAATGAAAGCTGCGTAACTAATTTAAAGTTTGCAAACCACTACACACTGAAGTTCTAGTCGTTAAACAAGTTATTTCTCAGGCATTAATAGTGTTCGTAACCCGAACGGTTAATGTAGACATAGGTAAGCAATATTTTATCGTCACAAAAACACGTTGTTTACGTACGTACCGCCGCCATTTTTCCCGAACTAACCCAACTTTACGCCGTACAAACAATAACCTAATCGAATTATCGGTCCGCTGGGGCCGGTGGGCGCTGAAAAATAGAAAGAAGAGTTAACACGAGTTAGCTTTGTTTATCGCGGAATACGTGCAAGTAGATTTTTAAGCATAGGGTAAGTTAAGAGTACAACTTACTCAATAAACACTGCTATTTTAAATTGGATAACAGATTATGAAGTGGTATGACTGTAAAAGAGTATGGCTTTACAATGAATCGAATTGAAATGTAATTATTTTATTTATAATGTAACCCCATAGAAACATTAATTATTTAATTATTAATTAATGCGAAAGTCTGTCTGTCTGTCTGTCTCGTCGGCTTTCACGGCTAAACCGCTGCACTGATTTTGATGAAATTTAGAATAGCCGTAGTTCAAACCTAGAAGAAAGACATAGGCTACTTTTTTTAATTTCACACGGTCAAAGTCACAGGAAAAATTTAGTTCACTGCAATAATGATTTTAGACTTTGGAGAATTTAAAATTATGCTGAGTTTATTAATATTTATCCAACATTTTTTATGTGATAAACGGTTTAAGGACCAAATAAAAATAAGATAAAGACAAAAATGAATATATTGAATTCTATTTCATTCAAATAGTATCTCAAATATATTAATTTTTAGATCTTTGTATTTACACAGAAATGAATTCACTACGTTGATCTATGTAACTTTGTCCGCGTAGATGTCTGTTTATCTCCAATAAGCAATAACTTACTGAGATTAGCTCTAAAAGGTTTTAAAATTTTATTTCGTGACGTTTTACATGTATATTTTTTTGGATGAATCCATTTAAATATGAGGCCACCGCTAATTATGCGCTTCATTTACTTGTTTTAACAAATATAGGCTAATACTTATTCGTTTTATCTTGCCTTGAATGAGTCATTAAAACAATATCTGTAGTATAGTGATCAAGAACCTAAGGCAATGTTCGATATGTATTAATTTTGAACCCAGAGAATTAAATCATAACATTGATCATTAATAATTTATTTATAATTTAAATACCATAAATTCTCAATGCTCATGCAAAATTTTGTGTGAAAGTTAAGTCGTCGTTCGACAACTCGATCATAATGTATTTAACTGTTTTTGTTATAGAACTGAAAATTTTGCCAGGAATGGACAAGCTACTTACAATGCATCTTTCCTTCACTTTATGAATTTTTGTTAGGTAGGGCTGAAGATAACGCTTAGAAAAGGGGCAGTTGTTTTCAGACGTCGATGCAAATCCACCAACATTTTCAAGTATGTTTATGATAATCATATTTTATCCCCGAAAAAATCCTCTGACCCCTTACTGCAGTTACGTGGGTGGCCATAAATAATCCTGGGGATGAACTACCCTCACATGTGCTTCTGAAGGGGATGAGGGTGCTGGTCAGTGTTTGCGAATATTTTAAAGGGGCATATTGCTGACTATAAGGCGTCGAAATTTAAAATATTTTTATTACTCCAGTACAAAAATTGTTATCTCATATCAACATTTAGGTAAATAATAAAATATCTGTTAGTTCGAAGGGTAGTATGTCTGTCTACAAAGTTGAAAGTTCTGAATTTGAATTCAATTTCAAGGAACGACTTTTTTGTCTCTTTATTTGTTACTGGGTGTATTAATTTACACTGGGCCCGCATTGTGGAGTGTAAATATGTAACGCATGTCCTGTTATTTAAAAAAGGCCTATACTCAACGCTATCTTTTTTTTCTTTCTTTATGGCGTGGCGCACAGTTGAGCGCATTTGCCAATGTCACGTATTATTAAGTAGAACCACACGTATATTTGTCTTTTCTTATCATAAAACTCCTCCAGTAAAGTGATAGTAGGCTTTACTGAAGTTATGAAGGACTTCTTGGAAGAGCGTGAGAACTTCAGCAACACATGTTTATTTAGACCTGCTCCATTCTTTTCACTTATACAGGACTTTAAAACACAATATACTATCACTTTTGTACTTTAAAACTCTCAAAATTTAAAGAAATAGAAAATCTAAACAAAATGTCAACCTCACTTCTCCCATTTCCGCCAAAAAGTCCCACCCCCGCTATATATGTAGTACACACAATTGCTAAGTTCCACTAAACTGAGGCTCGTGGTCCACACCTAGCTCACTTTCAATTCGACGCTTGTGCAGTGAACAACGGAGCGCATTTGACTTCATTTCTTATTTGAGGCACTTGTGTAATACTTTTATAATAACTAATTATAAAATTTATGCTCAGTTTTATATTAGACCGCAAAATATACATTTAAAATTAATTTCCAATTATTTAAACTGTGCGTTACAGCTCCAAACACGACCACTGCCCGTGCTGGGCCCTTTATAATTTCGTCAGGGTAACAAACATGCCGGGAACTGCGCCGACATCGACCACAATGCGCGGCGCTAATAAACAAAATTGTACAAATAACAGAGGCTAAATACCTTTAATGTGCGTTAGTCTTCAGGGTGGTGGAAGTCGGAGGTGGCTTCCGGCGCCGTAAAGTCACAAAACGTAAGATAGATCCACTTATCATCTTCCTAACTTCTTTACCTACCACTTCAAGTATTATATAGTAACAGTGTAACGCAAAAAAATGAAATACGAATTCCAGTCGGCGAACATAACACAATAACATAATAATATAACATGTAAAAACGACACGGCAGAATTTATTTTAGCTTCACAACAAAAAGATAATTGAGATTTACAACCAATATTCCAAAAACTTTCCCTTTTTCTTATCACAAAGTGACCGACGCCTTTTTTAGACTTTTGCATTGCAACTTTCAATTCACACACTAAATTAGTCACATACCAAAAAAAATAAACTATACTGCCGCTGACGGGACAACTAGCACCATCTCTTGGTATAGAGAGACAATAGAAACAATATGTTTTATTCCTAACATAAACTTATTTTATTATACGAAAAATTAAAACGTCCTGAGAAAGTCTAAACCGTTCGGAGTGACGACGCAATAGCAATATCTTTGCCTGCGCCTGGCCCGCTACATTACCTACATTGCAGTCAGCATGCGAAACCCAAAAATCGCGCGATATCTGCTGTCAAAAAGGGAATTTGTATAATGAAATTTCTATAGTGGCGCTAAATCTATCGCGAAAAGTGCACTTTACGGTAATGGTGCAATAGACACTCCTCATACATGATAAGCATGATACCAATTTTTCACTGATCGCGCAGTGATCGCGTTGCCGTCGCTGTCTGCAAATTTTTAGGTTGTCGCTTTCTGCAAACCCCGTTGCTCTGCCAGCGCGTCTACAATTATTTATTGTTTTGATGTACATACTGTTCAAGTGTGATGTATAATTCAATACCTTTACTAGACTTGCCTACCCTTGGAACGTATAGAAGTTGCTTCTACAATAAACTCCAGCATCTCATTCAAATAACTAAGCCTTCCATTTTGAGTAGCATTCAAGACACGTAGGGTCGCCCGTTTCAATGTGACGGTTAAATTGAACGGTTGTTAAACGTATCGGAGTGATAATCACTTACTGCTATGAGAACAGTCCGTAATGTGATTTCATTGGAAACTTTACGGCCTTTCAAGCCTGTCAAAGTGGGGTTACTGTTAACAATTTTGTTAAAGTATATACATACTTAATTTTGTTCTCAATATATATAAATACTAGCGAAATACCACTCATTGACTGATTGATTAATTACAAAATTTCATAAACTATAAAAAACTAGGATCACGGATTAGGTCTGATGATAGTTTGTGTAATTAAGGCCTAAGAAAGAATTTTAGGAAATCGAAATTTAAAAAGAACGAGGAGAGGTTGAACTTTGTATGAAACTTTTACACTCAATGAAATATGGCTGTGAAATTCAATACATACTTAAGGCGCGTGTAGTCCTCAAAGACCTTGAGCATCGAGCCAGAATCGAGCTGAGGGGGTGTGGCCTAATGCTGTTCGCAATGAAATTCGCGACGCAATACTCCACAATAAAACAGCGCATGCATGAATCGTCGCCTAGCGGCAATTTTTGACATTACCATTTATTGACTCATGCATTTTTATAAGCCTCATAAAATTACGAATTGTGAAATTCATCATGTTAATATTAGTTGTCAAATACAAAAAAATAAATTGTTAAATACGAATAAAATAAAACATGTTTATAAAGGGATACAATTATAAATATTATATTATTGGTAAAAAAAATCTATTCATGACTTGGTAAAAACCATTCTAAATAGTTTTAAACCCACGACATATCGTGAGTTCTCCGTATCATACCATCACAGGGAATCTTACTCATAAAATTAAAACTCAACCGAATTGTATAATATTATCACAGATTAATTAGTTACTAATTGCGTATTGTTGCTCAGGGCGCTTTAAATACAAGATTTTGGAGTGTGATGTCAATGTGCCTTTGGCTCTATTGACTGTCATTCTCTTTTCGAGAATCATTCTTATGTTGTGAGTTCAAATCTCGACGAGGTCACTCCACAAATTTTTTTTTCAACTTTAATTTCAAGACAATGTTATTACCGGCCGTTGATAATGTTCTAAATATATAATATGTTTGTATAATAATATACTAGTAGGTATATTGAAATAAACATAACATAACATATCTTCACGCTGTATCTCCAACGGGGTAGTCAGAGAGGACGGAGCGCCAGGAGTCGCGGTCCTTACACACCTCTTTTGCTTCCTCAAATCTCATCATTCTCCTCACACATATATTGAAATCATTTCATAATAATGGAATTTTTCGAACAATGCATAACAAACTTCGCTCTTTGTCAGAAGTCCCGCTTGTTGTAAGGACTAATTGTAGTCATTTTGCGTAAATACCGAAAATTATGGTACATTTGAGAGCATTTCAAATTGGTAGAAATGGCAAAAAAATGCTATTTGTCGTTGTATACCTAATATAATCCATTACAATACGATATTTCCAATTAATTATACATACACTAACTTGAAAAAATATAATAAATACACACATAAATACGTATCCTCACGCTGTGTTCCTAAGGGGGTGGTCAGAGAGGGTAGACTGTCCAGCATCGCAGTCCTTACATATTACTTCCGCCTCATTCCAATTATTTTCATCTCATTATTTTCCTTACGCATTTCGCCTAAGTATGAGTGTGATTTTCATATTTCAGTCAGCTAACACATAAAGATATAATGACACTTGAAAATAATTATAAACTATGAAGATAAATTGTAACAATATGAAAAGGAAATATTTAATTCAGCAACGGAGTCAGTATTTCAAACCATAATTTAATATACTTATAGTTAATAGTTTAAGTTATAAAATAATTATTTCTAACTTTTATTATAAGCCATATAAAAATAATGGTTTCCACGAAAACGTATTATGTTTACAATGGTAAACTGTCTAAAAATGAAATCTTTATGATTAACGGTTTTAACTTTTTTTTAACTTCTTGATAACAGCATACAAAAGTTATAGTTGGGACGACGAAAAATTATGATGCAAGATAGTGTATTTTTAATGAAATAGAAATTAGTATAATATTGTTTTTTTGTGGTGGATAAAGAATAATGGAACAATAATAATATAAAGGTATTAATACAGTCACTTAGGCTAAAAAAGGTGTTAACTTCGGAATGAATCAGATTAAGCTGGGTATTTGTATAAACTTTTATATTAGCATTCTAAATGTAGTCTGAATAGTCTCATACGGTCACGTGTGAGAATTCTTAGATATTCAAGGTCAAAGGTCGCAAAAAGAACGGAAGAAGCTGCCAGCCTAGATCAATCTCTTAAAAATGTCAGAAACCAGTCGATTAACGTAATTACTTCATTATTTGTACGAAAAAGGTAAGTAATATGATGACTATTTGATTTATAAATAATATTTATAAATATTATGTATTAAATATATTAATTAACTAATATTTAACGAGTAATGAAGTTAAAAAACTGTATTATGGACTGATATTCACGAATGACACTCTTCGCGCTCTATCTTAAGAATGGTTAAAAGTATAAAAAATTGTTTAAGACAAAATTTGTAGAAAATGTTATACTCTAAAACCTTTGTGATAAATGCACATACGATTTTGAGGAAAAAGAAGCGAGATATTTCTAAAAAACTGATTTTCGCTACCTTTGACCTTAAATGTCTAAGGATACTCGCATGTGACCTTATGAGACTTTTGAGACAACATTTAAAATGTCAAAATAAAGGCACATACAAATATTGAGCTTGTTCCGTTTCATTCCGAGGTGAAACATCCAAGGTGACTGCACTATATATTACAATAATGCATAAATTAGTAATTCAGTCTATAATTTATCATATTTAAAGGTAATAGTTTTCGCTGTAAATTTTCTATTTCTTATTTGAATCAATACACTTCAAAATTAATAATTTCTGCAATTAATTTATCCATAAAGTCTGTAATCTTTAAAATGAACGGTTTTCACAATAGAATTTTGTTTGAAACTTTAGTCAATCTTAACCAGTGTCTTGCGTGACAAAATTTGGCTGCTGTATATGTAGATAGGTATAATATTCCACTCATGTTCTATTCTATTTATAGCTTTATGGTTAGCTTATTATTTTAACTGTTCGAAATTCTTCTATCGAAAAACAAATTCTATCAGCGGCAGCTAAGTTTGAATTGTCGCGGGGCGCTCGGAAAATTTGTGACAGACTACGTTATTGTCAGAATAACAACTAGACAGTTTCTCACGATTATTCATTTTATTTTATGGAGAATTTTTTCTTTAAAACAAAATATAATATTTTAAATTATAACCATGTTTTTCTATTAGTTATGATTATTTTATAACATTCATATTTTTTTTTAAAGTAATGTATTATAAATCAAGGAGAAACATTTCATCGAGAGGCGTTATAGTTTTCAACAGCAATAAATAGTAATTCTGTCAATATTTTTACCAAGTGCTCTTAAATGTATGCCCTAAAGCAACAGTTTGTACCGATATAATATTAAATTTTCAATGAAGATTACAGTTTGAATTACTAATTCTGTTGCTTTATGCATATTTCTAATGTAATATGTAATTCTGAATTACAAAGATCAAATAGCTGAATATAAAAGATAATTAAGATAAACATTAACTGTACATAGACTGACAGAGTACCATGAAGTCTAGTATTCATTATTATATTCGTATTATGTTTTTTAAGTCAATGTAATGTATCTTTGAAGCAGACTTAACTTGAATGAAATTACAATTGAATCACAATTACACAATGAGGTACAAACTCTCCTACTTTGATTCCTTAGTTATTAGCACATACATATGTCTTAACAATTGATTGCAATTTATACACAACAACAAAATACGGGGAATAGCAGACAGCCATAAATGACACGTGAAAGAATGAAATTGGGTTATAATATTGCCAGTACATTCTCGACAAACGTGTGATTATTTACTGTCTTTTACATATTAAATAAAATACATCAATATTTTTAGTAATATAACAATGAATCAGTATCACTAACGTAGCTATGAAATCTCTATCATCTACCTTTGTTGTTAATATAATAAAATATATTGAGGTTAATATTTGCATAAGCAAACCACTATTATAATTGTGTACCTTCATTTACTGCAGATGTAACATAATCTTTTTCATTATTTAAAAAAAATAACTAATCGATTGAAAATAAACCATTGTGTGTGCTTCATAAAATGTTTATGCTTTCTCTTACACACACTACGTAATTAAAACAAAACCAGAACTGCCATTCTACTCAATGCGAAAACTATTACTTTTAAATATAAAATATATTTTATTGTAGACTGAATTAATAAATTATATTATTGTTCCTACTATTTTTTTGTGGTGGCAAAAGAAAAACGATATTATACTTGTTACAATATTTTATTTTGTTAGTACCATTAAAATACGAAACTATACTAAATAATTTTTGCAACATAATTTCTTGTCATCGCAACAATGACTTTTGCATGCTGTTTTTATCGATAAGTTAAAAAAGAGTTTAAACCGTTAATTATAAAGCTTTCATTTATAGATAGTTTACCATTGTAAATATAATATGTTTTTGTGGAAACCATTATTTTTACATTGCATATGATTCGAGTAAGAAATAATGATTTTATACCTAATACCATTAATTATAAGTATATTAAATTGTAGTTTGAAATACTGACTCCGTTGCTGATTTAAATATTTCCCTTACATATTGTTTTAATTTATCTGCATAGTTTATAATTATTTTAAAGCGTTATTATATTTCTATAGCTACACGCTACCCTCTCTGACCACCCCGTTAAGGACACAGCGTGAGTATACGTATTTATGTGTGTATGTTTTATATTTTTTCAAGTTAGTGTATTTATAATGCATTGGAAATATCGTATTGTTGTGGATTATATTAGGTATATAACGACAAATAGCATTTTTATCGCTATTTCTACCAATTTGAAAGTGCTTTCAAGTTAACCATAACTTCCGGTATTTACGCAAAATGAATACAATACAGTACAACTAGTCCTTGCAACAAGCGGGAGTTCCACCAAAAAACAAAGTTTGTTAAGCATTGTTTGAAAAATTCAATTATTATTAAATGATTTCAATATATCTAGTAGTATATTATTATTATTATTAATATGGTGGCACAGTATTGGAAAGGCTTATGTCCAGCAGTGAACGAATACGGGCTGACGATGATGATGATGATGTTATCACACAGACATTACATACTAGCTGTACCCGCGACTTCGTCTACGTGGAAAGTTATCCCGTGACTTCTCCGGGTTACGGAGGATAACCTAGATACCCATATTTTTGAAGGTCTTGAAAAAAGTTATTTTCTATTGCGGAGCATCTGCCATACTGAATTTATGATTATGTCAAATGTACAGAAACCTCCTGTGTATTCCTTTTCATTTGATACCTATATTGTTGGACGTCTTGAAAAAGTTAGTTTCTATTACAGAGCATCCGTCATATTGGATTTATAGTGACGTCACTTATACAAAAACCTTCCCTTGCGTATTCCATTTCAATTGATACCCATATTGTTGGTGTTCAACAAAACTTATTTTCTGTAATGAAACATTCGCCATATTGGATTTATGATGACGTCACATACAGAAACCTTTGTCTGCGTATTCCATTTCATTTGATACCCATATTGTCGGTGATGAACAAAAAGGTTATTTCCTATTATGGAACATAAGCCATATTGGATTTTTGATGACGTCACATAAACATAAACCTTCCCCTGCGTATTCCCTTTCATTTGTTATTCATATTGTTGGTTTGTCCGTCCCATGGTGTCAAACTATCTCCATGTCAAATTTCATAAAAATCGGTCAACGTCAAAATGTACCAGACAGACGGACATACAGACAGACTTTCGCATTTATAATATAAAGTATGGATTTAGAACATTATCAACGGCCGATAAGAAAACTGTCTTGAAATTAAAATTGAAAAAAAAATTTGAAGCGACCGAGTCGATATTTGAACTCACAACATAATAAAATGATTCTCGAAAATAAGAGCAAATAATTATCAATTGAGCTAAACACGATGACGTCACACGCCAAATTTTGGTATTTAAAGCGCTGTGAGCAAACTTACACGTCGTCTACGTAACATTACATAATTCGGTTGCGTTTTAATTTTGTGAGTAAGATTTCATCCCAAATGTGTATGAAAGACTTTATCATCAATACATGAGACAATTATTATTTCAAAATTCAAGAGGAACAAGTGACCCATGTCTGTTTATCAACACGCCTCAGCGATTACTGTCGAGTCGCATAGGAGTGAATGAGAAGGAACAACGCGACATCGCTCAAAATAAAATGGCTTGAGAAAAAAACAATAAACCATGTATTTTCTTCTAAACAATTGAATTTATCGAAAATCTTACTCGTTCGATGTGTTAATATTCATAAAAGACATATATTTGCCGAATTTTATTAGAATATGTTAACGACGAAAATAGCTTTTTCCCCCATAAATTCTGTTCAGAGGTTACTTTGCGATTTTTTTTTATCTAGAAAATTTACTTTAAATGTTATTTTTCTCGGCTGCTTGATTATAAATATCATGTAGATTCATATATTTTTTTTTCAACAACTTTGATTCTGTGGTTATTGCTAAAAAATCACCGAAATGAGGCCTGTTTGCGGCACTACGCGCCTTAATCTATATAATATCGCAATAAATAATCTAACTACTATAAGCTAGGACCATAAAATTTAGTCTGATGATACTTTGTATGTATGGACCCTAAACAGACAGGATTTTTGGGAATTTAAACTTTAAGATGTTGAACTTTGTGTTCGGGTGTCTTCGGAATACTTCGGACATATTCGGACCATCGCTTGATCGGCAAATAACATCGTCGCGCCTTTGGAACTTATGATTCATGTTTTCGTTACCAGTTTTATAAATTGCCATTATAAGCTCTACATAGGTACTTACATACATATCTTCACGCTGTATCCTTAACAGGGTACCGGGGTAGTCAGAGAGGACGGATGGGGAGAGAGGACGGGGCGCCAAGCTTCGCGATCCTTCTTTCGCTTCCTCAATTCTCATCATTTTCTTCACATATTTTCACCTAGGTATGCGAGTGCTTTTGACATGTCCGTCTGTTAACACTCTGGCTATTTGATCTTCATAAGTCAGTTTTCCTTGGCTTCTTCTTTACCACTCACTTTCGCTCTGTAGATTTTCTTCGTCAGCCTTTCATCACTCATTATTTCCATGTGCCCGAACTATCTAAGCATTCCTTTCTTCATTTTTACAATAACACTATTGTGCAACCCTGTCATACTGCGTATCTCTATTATGGACTCTGCTTAGTGAACCCATGTACTTATATTACTAAGAAATACGTTCAAGTTTTAGTTCAAAGTATTATTAACAAAGTGTTAAGAAAAACATTCCAAAGCAAACAATAGTCAAGACATATAAGTATAGTACAATGCACTTAATATGCAATTTTCATATGAATACGGCTGTGAAATTGAGTACAAATATTGCTTATTTAAAAATAATGTGACACATGTTTCACATTGTTGTTAAATTGCACTCACAAAGGGAGGGATTGAACTTTGTATGGAATTACATAGCATGGTAGTTAAAAAATAGAATAAAAAATAGAATCACAATTATATGGACAATTTACAGCGTCATCGACCTCTAGGTGACCTCCAGTCAAGTCGCGAGTAACTATAATATTACAATGTGGAAGTGCTTTTAGAGTTCGCCTTTGCAGTCTTTGGTGAGTTTGATGACCTGGATCTCGATATCTAAGAAGACTGAGTTAGATATTTGGATACCTACAACATCAACTCATAACATAACATAACATAACTTCACGCTGTATCCCCAACGGGGTAGTCAGAGAGGACGGAGCGCCAGGAGTCGCGGTCCTTACTCTTTATCCTGAAATCCTTAAACGTGGAAAAATTATTGGACAAAAAAATCTCGATAAAATCAATTATAGAAGAAACGCTGTTTTGCACAAAGATTCAGTTGCATCTCCGAAATTCTACAGAATTTTAAAATTATTTTTCTTAAAATGGATGGATGAATTTTTATTTAATTATAATATCTCAAATGTCTAAAACTGGTTTTTAATTGGTAATGTAGTTTATATAATGCATACGATTATATGCAAAAACAAATGTTGAGATTTTTCCGCGCTGAAACGTTATCAAACCGCTACTGCGAAAATCAACTTTATTGTTATCACCCTTGGGGTAATGAACGAATTCAGTTGCGCTGGACTGCATAGGTGGGCTCTTAATTTGTTTATATGTCTGTTACATTTTTACGGATAAACTGTTGGACTGACTTTGTTGAATGGAGGTTGATTAATCCCATGAGAAGGCCATGTACTACTTTTTTAAATTTCACGTGGACGAATTCGCAAGCGACTGCTAGGAGACAGCATATATTATATGTTTAAGCTTGAAGATAATATAGTACATTGTTGATCAAGCTTCATTCTTCATAATTACTGCTGTGCACGCAGGAACTGTGCGATATTTTAATTGAAAACAATACATCTATAATTACGCACATATAAAATATAATGTTGAACATCAAATCCACCGATTTCTGTAACGAAGAGAACTTTTAAGAAAATCAGTAAGATATAATATTTTCGATTTTTTTTACAATAGAGCCTGGTTACTATATTTTTAAGAGCGATTGAAGGCGTAAATACATTTTATATAATTACAGTGTTGCCCGATAGTGATATTGTAAAAATGAAGAAAGGAATGCTTAGATGGTTCTGGCACATAGAAAGAATGAGTGATAAAAGACTGACGAAGAATATCTATAGAGCGAAAGTGAGTGGTAGCAGAAGCCAAGAAAGGCCAAGGCTGACTTATGAAGATCAAATAGTCAGAGTTGAGCTGCTTACAGAGCTGACGGAAATGTCAAAAGTAATCGAATACCTAGGCGACTTTAAGCAGACGAAAGAAGTATGTAAGGACCGCGATGCGTGGCTCTCCGTCCTCACTGACTACCCCTTTAGGGATACAGCGAGAGAATTTGTATATACATACAGACTGGACAGTGCGGATTGCTACTACAAACAGGTTTCTATTAGCAGTCCACTCTGGATTTGCACGGCTATATACACTATTGGTCAATCTACTTTCTACTCTTTTCCAGTGATGTTTTGAACAACACTAATTTTCAGATCAATCAATCGAGTGATATTTAAGTCTTAAAGTGACATACAAATCTTTGAGTGACGTACAAACTAACATTGATTGTTGTATAAATTAATTTATTGAACTTCTTCACTTTAACTGAATTACTGCAAATCTTTCTTATAGCTGCTAGTTGGGTAACTCTTTAAAGAATTTTATATTGCAATCTTTTAAACTTTCCCGTTGCATTATAAAATATCTTAAAACCGGAAAATAACGCGATTATGTTCGTGTGGCTTGACGTTTCGGTCGAGTTGCAAGGTGCATCTCACTGCGACAGTTTGCTTGAGACCACGGCCGATGCAACTCGGCCGAAACATCAAGCCAAATTAAAGGATAATCGCGTTAATTTCCTGTTTTTAGAATTTCATGACATATTGAAAAATAATTGAGTTCATTAAATATTTAATTACATCAGTAACAAGGTGTCGTTGGAACTCTACAACAGCCATACAGAAATTATGTTGTTTATACCCTTTGTACAAATATGGGACCATGCCTAACTATAACACAAGCTTAGTTAGGCAAATCGTAAACTTGGAACTCCGCGTCCTAAAATAATAGCAGATCCGTAACTTGTGATGACGTTGTTTTAGTTCAGGTTCAATTGTTTGTGAAAATCGATAACACAGTACCCCACATTCTGTTCTAAAGAAAGTTCTGTAGTAAAGAAATCTTAAGCGGAAGTGTTTTAGGCTCGTATTTCAGAGTGATAGTCATGTGTGTGCTATAGCGCTACACAACGAGATGAATAGCAACATTTCTTTCTGACTCTTCTCAAGCGTAAATTTACACTCGAATATCGTTTTGGAATATGAATCTTAGAGCAATTAGTAATAACTGAAACAAAAGTTTTATTAGTGTTTTGTGCTTCAAAATTATAAACGGATCCCTCATTAAAACAGAACAAATAAATAGATATAAGAAATCTTATTGGTCTTCGACGTATTTATTGGTTTATTTATAAAGTATCAGTATAAACTATACCAAAAAGTATGAGGTTTCTACAGAGTAGATATAATTGTGAAACATGTATAAATAGAGTAGGTACATGCTTATTGTTTTAATTTGAGTTTTTTTAAATTTCGCCTTTATTTATTATGTATTTTTTAAAGAAATATAAAATATAACAAAAACCTAGTTTTAATAAGGCCGTAATCATTATCAGACCTTCGGAGCAAAAACAAATAGAGAACAGATTCGAAGTTTTTATCTGTAATAGTTCGTAAGATGCCTTCTTGTGAAAGACTAGAACGATTTCCATCAAATAAGCAAAGAAAATTTTTTAAAAATTTAACTTTCAAAGAGTTATCTGCATATGAATAGAATATATTGCGCAAATTATGCAAAATGCGTTAATTCACTTATTTACATATCAAGCTTTCATGTTGGTCTTACAGAAAAAAATTGTGCAAACTGCATATCTTCCTACGTTAGCTATAAAAGTTGATTCTGGGCTATTGCTTATAGCTCTAATGAGCTACCAACATTTATTATAAGTTCTAACACGTATTTTTGTTGCATCTTTACCTTCTGTCTACCTCGAAAGAGAAATGTCGTGAATGGGTTTAGCATAACGTTGTAAAGAGTCGCGAACTTAGTGAATTTCAAAGGTATGTATTGTATATGTTATTTCGTGTTTTATACGAAATTGTACAATACAGAATTCTAACAGAACGGACTTTACCTGGAACTAGTAATAACAGTTCCACTAATGGTCCCAACAACATCCACTCGTTCCGCTGTACAGCGTATGCGGCAGATTAAACCACGTGGATTATTGTCGTATATACTAGTCTCCTGTATACGGTGCCCCGTTGAAATATTTACTCGAATATTTCCCTTTCGAGAATGTTTTTGTTTGAAAAATTCTGAATCCCTTGAATGTATGACGCAGAGTTTTACGGCTTTTCAAATAAAATCTGTTACGTTTTTTTATTTTATAATGGCAACATTTTTGCACAGAATAACGTTATTCCAACGCTTATTTTAAAAATGGAATTTTCGGTTCAAGTTTTATAAAATCTGATATTGTTAACTGTTATTCCGAAAATTACAGGTTTGATTCCTGGTCACGTCAATTTACGGAACAAACTTAGCCAAATCGGATTAGAATATGGGTATTGTGTACTTTCAAAACAGATAAACAGTATTCCAAAATTAAATTTTTAGTTTGGCTAAAGCTTATTATTATAATCTATTGTTACTTTTTCATTTTTATTAAAGAAACACTGAGTAATTGTTTAATATCATACATACATATCTTACGCTGTATTATTGACGGGGTAGTCAGAGAGGTCGGTGCGCCAAGCGTCACTTGTTTGATAAGCCATATTTAATAATATGAATAGTATAATATATAAATAAATATAATTAAAAGTAAAAATATGTATTTAATGAATATTATCCAAAACTATGCCAGCAAGTTTCATATTTATAGCTATGTATTTGCAAAGTTCAATACGAGAGGGTATGTAAGCATTATTCAAAGAAAATATATCGTTTTCACAACGAGTTCTAGCTATTTTGTATGGAGGTAACATTTTTAGCAATCAGGAATTTCAAATGATTCCGGGATGCGGGATTCTAAAAGGCATGTCCATATTATTCTTTTGTAGGCATAAAAATGAAGATTAGGTATATTAGCGCCCGATTATCCGATCACTGTTCATCACACACTAACCATTTCACAAAAATATTGGATAAGAAAATCTGTAAACCGCTACTCACATATTTTTATGATCGCACTAGTTAAATCGTCCTGGCTTTGTACGAGTCACGGATAGAATTCCTAAACTTGTATGAAACACAAACCTTTCGGAAAAAATCTCTAAATGATAGTAGAAGCTACCTCAAAATCAATTTGTTGCATGCAGCATGGTTTAAAAGAATTAAGCACGCAAATAGACAGACTGATATAACGACTTCGTTTAATATTTATGATATAATATATGTACAATAACACATAGATATACATTCGGACAAATTTTTAAAGAAATAAATTTCATTATGAAATTAATACACTATCAGAAGAAATGAAGTTAATATGTCACGATCTCGTGTCATCTATTTTATTGAAATTATTATATGTCAGAATTTATTTTTACAATTCTTTCGAGACCAATTACGGAAACAGGAATTCACAGCAGGTTTCCTCGAACTTTATGCTATTTGGCTTTTCTATATATTTTTTTATCGTACTTAATGGATGTATTTTCCCCGAATTTTCAAATTCTATTTGCTATTTGCGATATTGCGATCACTTATACATTTTTTGTTACAAAGAGTGTTTTTTTTCTTTTTTTATATGTAGACGTGGGTGTAATTTTTCATTTAGCGTAAATTATTAAATAAATGAAAATGTGTGAGGAGAAACGAAAGATGTATGTGAGGACCACGACTTTTGGCGCTCCGTCCTCTCTGACTACCCCGTTAGGGATACAGCGTGAAGATATATAATGTATGTGTATATATGTATAAAATGCTATATTTTTCGATTGCGTGGATGCTACTTCCACTTTGGCGGCTTTCTGCTCTTACAGCATATACGTGTTTGTGTTTATGACGCATCTACCGATTAAATATTTATCTTAGAAGTACATCATAGACCAATTAAAAAAGTGTGTAACAACAAAAAAGGGCTTGTAGCAAGCACCAAGCAAATATGTGCTTACAGCCTGTGATGGACCTAACGATCAAATATTTCATTTTAAGGTACATCGCAGCTCAATTGAAAAAAGTGTATACCTAACGCAACACAAACGGCTCACAAAAAATAATGTTTTGAATCTGTGATATGCGTACCCATCAAATATTTGACTTCGAGGTGCATCACAGATCAATTAAAAAAGTGTGTAATTCAATACAAATGACTTATAGCAAATATGTTTTCGGTCTGTGATGCATCTAACAACCAAATATGAGTGTAATATTTCCTCGCTGTATTGAGCTTCTTGAAAAGTAATTTAGTCGCCAATCATCGATATTAAAAGCAACAATGTACTCAAACCTTTCATTACGAATATTGACAATAATTCACATAGGTACTACAGTTCAGTTACTGTTATCTCGTTTTGTAGACAGATTATTATTTATTGTTAGGGTAGTATCAGTTATTTGCATTGCTGTAGAGTTAGCAACAGTAATAGAGGTGCAAATAAAATATTCAAAAATGAAATTCCCAATCAGTCATAGTCCACTGACGTTCGTACTTGGACATGTTTCAACAATCCGTCGCAGTGAATCAACCGATATTTCACCTCAAAGGGACCGAAATAGAGCAGGTCGTTGACCTCCCACGTGCTGCGTGACAGTTCATGTGAGATTCACGTCATGTGAATTCATTCATGAGGATAATATAGATGCCGTGATGAGCATGACGTGATAGTTCAGTTGGAAAAGCATTGAGCTGCTGAGCCGATGTCATTTAGGGTGCAATATGTTTGAATTTCTTTTTTTTGTGTCACTCTATGTGAATACTATTTCAAATGTAGAAAATGTTCTTTAATAAAGAAATTATAATTTTTTGTGCATTCGGTTTAGTCCTAATAATATTAATAAAATTACTATAAAGAAACGGTGCAGCTACTGTTTATACGTACGCGTTCGTTCATTTCGGGATAGATAAAGTCGGAGTATTCTTTGAGGTGCAACAAAATCCCATCTTATTCTCTATTCTAGCAACAAGTATTTTGGTTTAAACGTGGAAAAGTGGAGTGATATATTATTTTATTTATAATCTTTGTAATATTAATTATTTTGTAAACGATAAGCGGGGGTTGCGGGTTCGATTCTCGCCCCGAGTCTAGGTGTTTATGTATAATATGTATTTATTTACAAAAGAAAAGTATATAAGTAGTATATGAGTTGTCTAGTACCCATAACACAAGCATTGTGCTGCTTATTTTGAGACTAGATGGCGCTGTGTGAAGTGTCTGAGTAATATTATTATTATTATATTATTATTTATAAAAAAAAATCAAAATCTATTTAGTCTTAATTAAGTTTCCACTTCTTATAAATAACGAAATACACTAGTATTTATATGAGTTCAAAGTAAACATTTACAAACTGAGAGAACATTCAGTAACACACATACTTCAGGATACTTTTGAAAAGTACGTTTTTCTAAATGGACTCACTGGGAATGACGCCCTTGATTCCCAGTGAGCCAGTGAGACACTTAGAAGCATCTAAAGAGCATCCCATAAAATATTAGTTTTTCTTGTAATTAAGTAACGAATTTCATTTTTGTTGCAGATTCAATACAAAACAAGTGACATGCTGTGACCTCCACTATGAACGCGACGTAGTGTTGTGACGCGGGTGTAAACTATCGATAAAATGGCTCAATTACTATTGGCAGTAGTGTTGCCGGCGCTCGCCGCCGCGGCGCTTTCGCCTAGTGATACAGATACATGTAATCCAGACAAAATGACAGTTTATCGTATGGTTTTGCACACGTATTGGACAAGAGAGAAGTTTCCAAAACATTATCCTGATTGGAGGCCGCCTGCGCAGTGGTCTAAAGTTTATGGTACGTATTTTATCAAATATCTATATAAAATTTTAGTACAGTCTAAGTATAGGTTAATAACCTATCGTGCAGAAAATGTTTTAAAGGACAGATGCGTTTCAAAATTACGTTCATATTTAACTAAATATATTAGGATACTCGAAGATATTATCGTGCGACGTAATATTATATTATCAAATAAATATTTATGAATGTATACGCGACTGATACAACTTCAAACGTCTCTTAAATTATCTATGTTTACTTTTTTATTTTATAGCTTCTTCTTAAAATATTTGTCAAAAAAGTCAAGTAAACAGATCCAACAAATTGAATAATCAAATAAATGATTGTATAAAGCAAAAAATACATTTTAATTGTAAATTACTCATTCATTCCGTTAAGATCCGAGGCACTTGAAAGTTTGGGCCTGACGCATAAATTTTCTCCATTGTGTGAATTCGTTCGAATATCTAACAATGAATAAATTATGTTGCCATGAATTTACATTCTTGGCGGGTAGTTAATAAAAATGATATTCCGAGCTATATATGACTACTCATTTGGACTTTTTGTCAACCAGATTTATATTTAAATGTACACTTCCTCAGCAAAGTGTCATCTAAAATTATCGGTAATTGGATAATAATGTATACCTGAGTAATATCTGAGTATGAAAAATAAAGTGAAGAAATAAAATTGGCTAAGGTCGTGTCCACATGCAGTGAGTTAAAGCTCTGTATTCTATTCTCTATTTCTAACAAAGTAGAAGTATTAAAGGAAAACGGTTACGAAATAGCCATTATTTAATTATTAACTTTTTTGCCTTAGGTTACCGATTTATGTGTTTATGTCTCAATTCTGTTGTATAAAGATAACGCAGTAAACCAGATATAATATACAAGCAGATAAACGGACAAATAGACGGCAATAAAGACAGGAAAATATATAAAGATTTTGTTATAGCTATTTTGTTTCGGAGCCCTAAATAGTTCGATTAATGTACATTTTCATTTTCGTTATATTATTAGAGTAATATGTCATGCATCGGATTACTGTTGTGTCAGTATTTTCGTAGAATAATTTATGATTCTAATGTATTACATAAATATGATTGTTTTATTTACTGGGAATATCTACTTCTGTTATGGGACACATATATTAGTAAAGATTATTCCTATTAAGCTCTGAACAATATCACAATAGTTTATGAAATTTTGCTTAATAAATAAAAATGCTAATAATGTTAAATAATATTTATGTGCGATTAAATTAATATAGCCGCTGCCTTCTGGTTCCTCGAATAAAAAGAACGAACAATATTATCTGCAAATTAAAATAATTGCACTGTCATTTTAATTTACCAAACAGTGTGGTTATATTATCACCATTACGCTGACAATATAGCCGTGTTTTACTGAGAACTGCTCTGTAAAGGGAGTTTGCTCTAACAATCAGTGGTGATTCAAATACGACGTGATTCATTTTGCAGTTGCATCACGATAAGTGCATTGAATCACTGAGCAGAATAATAATCGTTTATGGGAATGTCGCTAACTATATTGCGATGAATGAAAAGTTTCAAAAAAACTCGTAATGTTTTATTACTTCGTATAAATACTTATATCGGACTTTACGTTGGACATTAGTTAACTGAAGGTTCCATTGTGATTTCGAACAAACTACAAGTCGAAGATAGACTTTATAACTCCTGACAGTCTGTCACGTACAACGAAGTGAGGCAAATAAAATTAAAATAAAATGTGGATGTGAAGGTGCTGTTTTCTAACGAAATGGCGGACGATCAAAGTATCTAACAATAAATGTTTGTCATGTGCAGATGAGTCAGCTTATCTGATTCACCTTACCGTTGCTGCTTTTTTTTTTTTTTTTTTATTCTGCATCCCCCTAGCGTGGGCAAAGCCAGGGCCCTTTTTCTTCGGTCATTCCAGTTCTCACTGTCATTCGTATCATTCTGGGTTTAAATTCCCTCACATTCTCCTACTCTACCTAACGGTTGGTTATCTGCTGAAATTTTTATTTCATTAAAAACATTCTTACTTTTAATACAGTTTGCTTATGTATATACTTAATTAGTCATTATTCTTATTAACATTTGTCCTTTTTAATCATCTTAATACTAATACACTGTTCAGTTTTAGTTCACTTAATATTATTCTATATGCTATCACATCTTATTTATTCACTTATTTACTATACATTTTCCATTTACATATTTCTAATTCAATTTTTAGCATGTATTCCTTTGGTTGTATTATATTAAATTATCATCGTGATATTCTTAAAACTATATCACAGGTTATCATACACTATACAACACAACATTTATCTTTAATCTTAAAACTATTATCACAGTGATATCCTTATACTATATCACAGTTTGTCTTAACTCTACTCTTAACAGTGTATAAATTTTTATCACAGTATAAGCTTTATACTGTTTTGCTACTTCAGCATTTGTTCCTATCGATAACTTTCATAGCTATTTTCCTACAATATTTTAGGAACTTTTGTCTCATTTTACCGTCATTTATAAAATCTTTGATATTTTCCTCTTTCATTTCTTGCTCAGTTTCAATCTCGAATTCAAGTCTGTACCTGCTGTAGGCGGGGCATTCACACAAAACATGCATCACGCTCTCACTCACATTCTCGTCACAGACACACGCCGGGCTCTCCTCGCACCTAAAACGGTGCAGGTACTCGGAGAACCCCCCATGGCCTGTGAACACTTGCACTATCACGCTGTCCATATTAATCTTTCTCACTACCGTATGAGCTTTAGTGGCGTCCGGGAAAAACACTTTGGTGACTGAGGCCGTTTTCTCACTTACGTACCTCCTATCCCATTCATCAATCGACTCTTCTCTGATCTGTCGCTTGATGAATGAGATGGGGCACTTATCGTAATCCGGCCTCGTCTTCCTTTTGAGTGCCGCGTCCTTCGCCAGCTCATCGGCCCTTTCGTTACCCTGCATCCCTACGTGCGCTCTAACCCAGTACAATCTTAAAGATCTGCCTGCGTTGTTCATCTTAACGATGTCTTGCCTACACTTGACTACCAAAGGATGCAGGGAATTTCTACCAATCACGGCGTCCAGAGCAGACCTGGAGTCGCTAAATACGCAGCAGCTAGGCGTGTCGCAGTTGAGCGCGTACTCTACGGCCTTTGACAGAGCCAGGAGTTCCGCCTGGAAAACAGTGCAGAATCGTTCCAGTCGCAGCTTTTTCCTATCATACTCGGCGACGCCATCCCATATGGACAGCGCCGCCCCCACCTTTCCATCGATCTTGCTACCGTCGGTGTAAATGTTACACCGACTATCCTTGTATTGTTCCAGTTCTGCACTGTCCTCCACGCGTATGAACCCCAACTCCATCTGGCTCGCAGGATGTGGCATTTCCGTGAACGGTAACGGCCTCTCCACATCTCGATCACCCACTACCCTCTGGGAGTACCCCTTCTTGACCTCATAAAGAAGAGCGGTTTCCCGCACCCTCAGGTCAAGCGGCAACATCCCAGCGAGCATTAGGACCGAGTTGAGAGAGACCGTCCTGTATGCCTTGGCGATCTTCTGCCCGATACCCCTCTGCACCACGCCCAACCGCTTGCGTATCCCCAGTCTGTTGGACGCCGGTGCCCACACATTCGCTGCATACAACACGATCGGTTCGACCACTGCCATATATATGGTCCGGATGATCTCCGATTCCAACCCCCAGTTGACCCTGGCAGCTCTCGAGACCTGTTTGTATATGTTCAGCGCTTTGCGGCATACATTGTCCACATGAGCGCTGAACATAAGGTTCCGGTCGATCGTGGGCCCCAGGATCTTGATCTCCTCCGAAAGTCCGATGCACACCCCGTCCATGTCCAACACCAGAGGATCGTACTTCAGCTTTTTCGTGACTAGCATGGCCTTGGTTACCGTTGCTGCTTAGGACATCGCGTCTGGAGTTAGTTATAAAGTCTATGATGTATGATAACAAAAAATATCGGATCCAAAATAGGTTATTTTGGATTAATCAAATTATTGCTTATTGATATTTCGGATACAATCCTTTTAAATTTATTCTTTTTTATTTCTTATTTTTCATTTCTGGATTTGGCTATTCATTGTCTCCGCTAGTAGGTGTAATGACGGTGAAATAAATCAGCTATGTCATACTTACAGACATGACAAAACTTCATTTTTCCATTTAATAGCTCATCAAACACACAACAACATATAAACAGAAAGATATATTCAGAAAGAATAAGGAGACTGCACAAAACAAAAAGATTAAGCAAATCGTAAAGTTACTTTTAAGTTTGGCACTTTGGTTACGAAACCCTAAAACTGACGCTATCTTAAAATGTTGATGTGTGGTTTAATGTAGTTCTATCGTAAATAAAATGAAGAAGGTAATTAAAACGTATTACCAATTTCTCCGTTAAACTACGAACTTAAAATTTACGTAGGTAAATATGTTCGATTGTTAATTACACATATTTCATTGTAAGATTTGTTTATTACAAAGAGCTGTTAACAAACAATTATTTATTTGAATGTCTTCAATTAAAACTTAGAAATAAATTACAAAGCTGTGATTTATTAGTACACATTAAAAATATGTTGTACGTACATAAAAATCTACTAAAGAAACTATGTCTCGTAATTACCTAATAAAACAAAACACTACTGATAAATGTGAATCATCATTAAAAATCATCGAAAATAACAACAAGTGATATGTATCGCAGGTGTTCTCTTTTCACCGTCTGGCTAGGAGCCAAACTACTCTAAATTAGGAACTTATCGATAGCGACAGGAAGCGAGTGTTTGTCGCAGCACTATCATGTGACACGAAACTCCTTTTGGAAACGTTTCGTATAGCAAAATATAGAATGCAAAAGCAAGATGGGCGGAAGCCTTTGAAATGCAATAGGTGCTATAATAGGTGATTTAAAATGGAAGATATTTTTAAAATTAATCTGACTTGGAATATATGTATGTCTATCGCTACAAGCGGTTTACGAACGATAAATGAGAACGTGAATTGGTAGGTCTCGTAGCGTCTAAACCTGCAGCGGTCTGTCGCAACAAGAGCTGGAAACTGCAAGACGCAACCACCAGGAATGAATATGAAAAGGTAGTATCCGGTAAGCTTGATGATAGATTGAAAGTGATGAGCGAGGATGTTGAATAATGTTGGCCAGAACCTTAGGTATAGTATGATCGAGGCTGTGAAAGAAGTGTGTGGGATGAATAAGATTGGGAACGATAAAAAGCGTGATGTGTGGTGGGATCATGAGGTGAAAGTGTCTGTGTATAAGAAGAAAAAAGCATGGCAATACTACCTTGCTACTAAAAATGACTGTGGTATGAAGAATTTGATGAAAGCCAGATATAAGCTGCAGAAAGTGTTAGATGAAAACAAGATGTCTGTCAACGTAAAGGAAATTTTCCGAATTATTTAGTGAAGAAGTATTCTGGCACCTTGCAGAATGAATAAAGTGCATTCGAAAGAAAACCACCTGCTAACAAATAAAAATAATATTCTGCAGCGATGGAGTAAATACTATGGAGAACCGTATGAGAGTGGCGACTGCATCTCTGATACTGAGAGCGATTATAATGAATTGCTACACTCAGACTAAGGAGCTGGAGGATGCCATTAGTATCAACGAGATTGAAAAAGTAATAAGATGTCCGGAATGTAGAAAGGCTGCGGCAAAATAATGAAGTGACTGCTGAGATGATCAAGTATGGTGGTCCTAGGGTCCGGGATACCTTATGTGTACTGTGCAACCTTTGTTGGCAGAAAGGAGTGGTGCCAGAGGACTGGTGCACCGCAGTCATAGTGCCTCTTTATAAAGGGAAAGGTTCCCATTTGGTTTGTGCGTGCTAGGGTCATCGGCTTGGTCAGCTTAGCAAGTAAAGTCTATACCAAGGTATTGACTGAACGTATGAAAGGCATTTCTGAAAGATATTTGTGGGAAGCGCAATGTGGTTTTAGGAACGGTAGGGGTTGTGAACGGTGGGAAAGTTTGTGACCATAGGTCAGAGAGTTTTCTGCGCTTTCGTGGATCTTGAAAAAGCATTTGATACAGTAGTGCCAAAGAAACTATGGAGTCTTCTGCTTGAATATGGCGTGGAGGGCCGCTTACCCAGGCTGTGAGGTCATTATATCAAGCCCACAGAGCCTGTGTAAGGATAGATGGAGACATGTCGCTCTGGTTCGCAGTCTGTTACGGCGTCAGACAGGGCTGCGTGATGTCTGCCGTTCGGACAATTGCCTCCAGATATTGAAAGGTAGTATGAGTGGTACGGTATGTGATGATGCAGTGGTAAACCGACTATTGTACGCTGACGATAGTGTGCTTATAGCACCATCAGAAGTGGAGTTGCAGACACTAGTTATGTGCATGAAAGAGAAAGAAAACTGTGAAGTGAAAGGATTGAATATGAATGTAAATAAAACTAAGGTTCTCGTGTTGTGAAAGGGAAGATGTACAAACAAAGTGTGATATATGGGTAAATGGAAAATGTCTAGAACAAGTGAACGAAATTGTATATCTGGGGAGTGCGTTTTCGAGGGATGGAAGATGTGAGTTGGATATGGAGAGGCGGGTAGCAGCTGGCAATAAAGTAAACGGTGCTCTGTCCACATTAGTAGGCAGTGTGAATATATTTAACTCGGGCAAAATGGCCATACACAATGCGATGTTGGTGCCAACTTTATTGTACGGTAGTGAGGCCTAGATTTGCTTGAAATTGAGTGAAAGTAAGATAAACGTAGTAGAAATGCGATCACTTAGAAATATGTGCAGTGTCACCTTTGCGGACAGGATAAGCAAGGAAGAGATACACAGTATGACAGGGTTGCGCGACCGTGTTATTGTAAAAATGAAGAAAGGAATGCTAAGAAGGTTTGGGAAGAAATTATATAGATCGAAAGTGAGTGGTAAAAGAAGCCAAGGAAAACCAAACCTGACCTATGAAGATCAAATAGTCAGAGTTTTAACCGACGAAAATGTCAAATGCACTCGCCTACTCACCTAGGCGAAAATGTGCGAGGAGAATGATTAGATTTGAGGAAGCGAAAGAAGTATGTGAGGACCGCGACGCTTGGCGCTAGATAGAAGATATGTATATATGTGTACTGATACTATGGTAGGAGTCGAACTACACAGCTTGCCTGTGATTGATTTATTCAATTGTGACGTACGATTAATGCCGTGTGTTGGCGCTAGTCTTGGCTTTGCCACCACGCGTGGAGAGAGTCAATAATACAAGACGGCAGTTGTAATTTATCCACCTTACCGGTCACATCGCCGAACCCGTCATATTGATCGTATCGCGGCCTATTAAAATAAAAAAATACACTTAAATAAATTTCGAGATACAAATCCCCAAAAATTATTAAATATTGCACGCTATTAATCGCGGCGTATTCGAGCGATATTACGTACCGTAACATTTAACTGGAACGGTAATAGAATTAATAATGAAAGACAAATTAGCGTAGATCTTGCCGAAAATCCTATGAAATCGAATGAATGCTTTGTAATTTCAGCCCCAATTCCTTTAATTACTCGCTTGCAAAACGTTGCCGAGCTTAAGCTGCGATTTCAGGCAAATTATTATTTTATTAACGAACGTCTAGGAGCCATGTCGGAGAGCAACTTTGTAGTTAATTAGTTGATTATTGTTTTGCCAGAAACGTCAATATTTGTCTCAAAGAAGCAATATGAATTTTTGAAGATGTCTTCTGTGGTATATCGGTTAATATGCAGCACAATCTTTTGACTTCAGTTTGTCAAATATTTGATTCTTATGTCTACCTGTCTGTCGGTCGTGTGTGCTTGTCTGCGATATTGCAGCTCTCGAATGGGCGAACCAGTTTGAATGTAATTCTTTATTGTTAACTATAAATGGATTAATTTCCTTAATTATTAGATTCCACTATGACTACCCCGTTAGGGATACAGCGTGAAGATAAGTCCTATTACTTAAAAATGTTTAAGGAATCTGTTTATTATTTTTTTAATTTGTAATTTTATTTATTTCTGATTTTATTATTTTGTTTCTGATCTGTGTAAACTTTCGATTTTTCTTTTTGTAGGCCTGACAACAAGAAAATATATTTTTATAAATAATGTCATCTATAGATGTACCTCGAAATTTATAACAGTCGTGGCCCACAACAACATATTTTATATTGCGATTATCAATTGTATTGAAAGTGATAGCAATAAATAGTAAGGAAGGAAGTTCAATTACGACGGTTTATTTAGATTCCCCAATTTTCATAAGCTTGCACAGGATTTTAACATATAATATACTAATGTTATTGGTATTTTAAAACTGAGAAAAAAGGAAATAAGAGGTTATACTAAATACAAAATTCACTTACCCTTTTCCGTCTTAAAGGTCTTGTCAACAACAGACTGCTCTTCATGTCATATAAAATAATCAACATTATTAATTACAAATTTATTATTCCTGTGGTGTTAAATGAGTATTTCGGGATTATACGGAGCTTTGAAACACTTGAATTCACCTTTCCAAGTTAGCTAGGTAGTTAGTTAGGAAAAATAATTGATTTTCATCATTGTGTCTGAAAAATTGATATTTATTTTATTGCTTAGGATTTCGTTTCATGCTTGATCTCTTGAGATAGAAACCAATTAAAATAACAGTTACTTTTTTATGTAATAATTTGGAGTACTGTTCACAACATACTTAAACATTTTTACGTCGGAAGAAACATCCGTAAGCGAATCGATTTTGTATTCAGAAATATCACAACAAGCAATGAATCATCCGATGTGTTATCAGTTGTTTCTACTAATACAGTTTGTTACGCACTCCAAGAATTTCCATAGTTCAATTCACTGAAAATGAACACCAAAACTCATTGATGAACGTCTATAACTACAATTTCTTTAAATTTATCCAATGGGAACGCTGACTTATAACATTATGTCCATTTGGTTGTTGCGTAATTAAACCCTTGAACAAAGTCACGAACACAGGCAGTATTAAATTAATATTAGCAACAATAACAACGATACAAAAAGCAAAAGAGCTTTCCCTCTAAATTGGTTCATCGGCGGTTATTTAGTTTACTATTTCCAAATATTTTCTTAGCGTTACCTCTTCGTTGTTAGCACGGAGCTATTATAAGCCTAAGAAAATCCCTCAGCTTAAATATTTACCTATTTCTTGGTATTCTCTTTCGTAAATATCTGTTTGTTTAAACCTGTAATGAATTTGGGTTGGGGCAATTAGTAAATATTTACATTAAGAACCTCGCTTATAATAATAAATTGAGAGGGAATGTACGAAATTGGAAACAACAGTTTATTTCGATTTTAATTAGGATAAAAACACATCTAGAATGTCATCTACCATCTCAATTTTATCTAATTTCCGGTGATATTCATTTATTGTATTGTTTTTTAACGAAACTTATTACAGTAGGTATAATGAAACTATCTTAAAACTAGAAAAACATGTTTCAAAAACAAGAGATAGTTTCTTCTTCCAATCTAAATGTTTCAATTACTCGTATTATGCCTAATATGGTTTATAAATCTTTCTGATTTTAATAAAAGAATCATTGAAATAGATGAGTTTAAGAAACGGTGCCAGAAGCATCTCAGTTCTTTGTAGCTTAGCTGCGCTAATATAATGGGTTCATTATGTAACTAGTGGTTTTTCTACAGGAAATTTAGTTACATGTAACTGATCGAAGCGCCATCGATTCGAAGGTGCTAGAAAGAAGCGCTTATATACTATAAAAAGAAATAAAATAAAATAAAAAGATATATTTATAATATGAAGTATATACCTACTATAGAAAGACAGAAATTATATACTAAATATTTTTATGTCTAGGGCACTAAAATGCATAATCTCTACATTGTGTACATTTACTGTACATGTGTCTACATTTACGTATAATGTTACATTGAAACAAATATATTTACATAGACACATGATACATGTATTTAATTGAATACATATATGTACCTACTATATACATATATATAGTAGGTACATATATGCATATACATATATATAGTAGGTACATATATGCATATACATATATATAGTAGGTACATATATGTATTCAATTAAAGTATTAAGATTAATAATAGTTAATTTTTTTATTACATTTCTCAAAAAAAAACAAAAAGACATCCCTTTACTACAACAAGACACATACGTGCACTTGTATTCATACGTCTGTAAGTTTATGGAGCTGCCCTATAAGTTTTATTAGAGTAGAATTTTCATATAAAATCAAATCATTTTATTCAAGTAAACCCTAGAAGGTATTTTTGAACGTCAAATCTACTTTAGTTCGGTTCAAAGAGAAAAGTTGGACACTGAGAAGAACCGACAAGAAAATCAGTCAGGCATCATTTTTTCAACATCATTTCACAAAAGGTTTATTAAAATACAATATTCGGAAAGCCAGTAAAAGCATGTGCAGGGAAGATCATTTCCAGACTATTGTTTTGTCTTCAACGAAATCGTTTATTTTATAGTATGATTGTCTAATCAATGTACGTTTTATAACAAAGCTAAATCTATTTTCTGTCAACTGTGTAACTTCCCGAACAACTTTATTATAACAACGAAAGCAGTTACCTGAAAATGAAACATTTGATTTATTAAATTTTAATTTTGGTATAACCAATTTCGAACAAACTTCAGGTGTCTATATTATTAACATCGCGTTCCTTTTTAAATAGATCTATGTTTTTCCTCGTATACATAACAATTTCAAAGATGCATACGGACGGCAAGGTGAGTACATCAATGTCTTTAAAAAGATCTCTTAGAGATTCTCGTGCATTTATACTGTAGATGGCACGTTTTGCTCTTTTTTGTAAAATAAAAATGGAGTTAATATGCGCCGCTAATCCCCACAGCAGAAGGCCGTAGTACATTAGGCTATGAAAATGTGCAAAGCACACCAGCCTAGCCGTAGCCACATCCGTCAATTGCCTAATGCGTCTAATGGCATATACCGCGGAACCGAGCTTACTAGCCAATGCTTCGATATGGTCCGCCCACTGCAGCTTATTATCTACTGTTAAACCAAGAAAACTGGTTAGATTTTAGTCCATGTTACTACTAAATGACGTCATATAAGTTTATACTTTTATATAGCTACAGCACATAACAAAACCGCATTAATAAATGCTTATGCCAAGAAAAATCTGTAATAAAAATTTTCCTTACACATTTATTTATATTCTCGTATGTAGGTAAAGATTATTCATTGTTTGTTGGCGCCCACGCCTTGGGTGAAAATTGGCCTGCATTATCAGACGATCTGTTTTCAAACCGAGCCCGCTAAATTGGAGACGCTGGAGACTTTACTCGGAATTGTGAAGTAATTTTACGTTACACGATAGCTCGTGAGCGCGGTGTAATGATGTATTCGAGAGGAGCGGGAACGATTTGGATTTTATACGACATTGCTGTATCATCCTTATTGAGTACATTAACGAACCATCAGAATATAACGTATTGGAAAAACAAACTCGGGTAAACCTCCAATATCTTTGTTTTTTTATTGTTATTATATCTATTTTTTAAAACGAGGCCTTCGAGTTAGAAAATGATAGGTCAATTTGAGTAAAGTTCTTAGATGGTTTGGATGAAATACTGACAAAGAAAATCTACAGTGAAAAAGTGTGTAGTAGCACAAATCAAGTCAGACCAAAGCTAACATATGAGGATCAAATCGCCAAAGTTTCTCAAATAAAATATTAAAAGCTTCGCATATCTAGGCAAAACTGTGCGAGGAGAGTGATGCGATCTTAAGAGGCGAAAGAAGTATGTAGCGATCGCGATGCTTGGCGTTCTATTCTCTTTCTGAAAGTCCCTTTAGAAATACAGCGTGAAGATATGTCTTGTTATGTTTACTTTTCCAAATTGCTTAACAGTCTGGATGTTACTAGGTGCTCCCCCAGCCTGTTATAGTGTACTCATGTTGTCAATATTGACGCGAGTAATGGATATAACAGGTAACTACATAATATTGAAACAATATCATTGAACAGGTAAATAATAATTCATATTTAATATTATTGTGAAGGCCTTAGGTCGGAAAGTTTTCTGCGCTTTCGTGGATCTAGAGAAAGCATTCGATAGAGTAGTGCGGAAGAAATTGTGGAGTCTTCTGCCTGAATATGGCGTGGAGGGCTCCTTACTGCAGGCTGTAAGGTCATTATATCGAGACCACAGAGCCTGTGTAAGGATAGACGGTGACATGTCGCCCTGGTTTGAAGTCTGTTCTGGTGTCAGACAGGGCTGCGTGATGTCTGCCTGGCTATTCGTGCTGTATTTGGACAGTTGCCTTCAGAGATTGAAAGTTAATATGAGTGGTATGGGATGTGGTGACACAGTGGTAAACTGCCTATTGTACGCTGACGATGCTGTGCTAATAGCACCATCAGAAGCAGAGTTGCAGACACTAGTCACGTGCATGAAAGAAGATTGCGAAGTAAAAGGATTGAAAATGAATGTGAACAAAACTAAGGTTCTGGTGTTTGAAAGAGAAGCGGTACAAACGAAATGTGTGATTTGTGTAAATGGAAAATGTCTAGAACAGGTGAATGAAATTGTGTACCTGGGGAGTGCGTTTTCGAGGGATGGAAGATGTGAGTTGGATGTGGAGAGACGGGTAGCAGCTGGCAATAAAGTGAACGGTGCTCTGTCCGCATTAGTGGGTAGTGTGAATATATCTAACACTGCTAAAATGGCCATCCACAATGCGGTGTTGGTGCCAACTTTGTTGTACGGCAGTGAGGCCTGGATATGCCCGAAATCGAGTGAACGTATGATAAATACTGTGGAGATGCGGTCTCTCAGAAATATGTGCGGTGTCACGCTTGCGGACAGGATAAGCAATGATGAGATACGCAGTATGACAGGGTTGCACAACAGTGTTATTGTAAAAATGAAGAAAGGAATGCTTAGATGGTTCGGGCACATGGAAAGAATGAGTGATGAAAGACTGACGAAGAAAATATACAGAGCGAAAGTGAGTGGTAAAAGAAGCCAAGGAAGACCAAGGCTGACTTATGAAGATCAAATAGCCAGAGTGTTAGCAGACGGAAATGTCAAAAGCACTCGCATACCTAGGCGAAAATGTGTGAGGAGAATGATGAGATTTGAGGAAGCGAAAGAGGTGTGTAAGGACCGCGACTCCTGGCGCTCCGTCCTCTCTGACTACCCCGTTGGGGATACAGCGTGAAGTTATGTTATGTTATGTTATGTTATTGTGAAGTTAACACAACTTTGTAATTGATGTAAAATTTCTCTTTTTTTAATCACCAATATTGCATATTAAGATTTAAGCCGGACACTGTGATAACAATCTTTGCAGACAATTTTTCATAGAAACTACATGCTGCAGTCTGTTTGTTAAGGAGATAATTAATGGGGTGTTCGCAAAACTCCTTTGGAATGCAGTGAAATTTTTCTTTTAAGAAAAGCTTATTTCAAAAATTGACCCAATCGTTATATCATCATTTTATGAACCTGTGATTCTCAGGTTAAAAGTTAGTCAAAGAGCAGCGACGTCACCCCAGCGGGCCAATCTCAACGTAAATCTTAATATTCCCGAGTTAAAATTAAATAAAAAAATCTGAGCTGTTTCACACGTGGAATTTTCGTAGCAAAAATTCACAATCGGTCGTTGATAACCTAGAAACTGGAGCAAAATAGATAGTGTGTCATCGCTGTGTCAGAGCACGGCGCTTACCGCTTGATTATTCACGTTCTTGGCAGGCCTTCAGCTCAGGTGATCGCTTCGGTCGTGTAGACATTATGATACACACAGACTGAAAACTCCGTTGCGTTTGTTTACATTTCTTTTTTTTTTATAATAATAATAATACTCCAGACAATTACACAGATTGTGTGACCCCAAACTAAGCAGTAAGCTTGTATTATGGATATCACACAACGAACTCTGGGGGAGTTCCCAGTAACACCCAGACTTCAAGCCAATTTAGAGAAGTTTGTTTCCTAAATTGACCTGACCGGGGATCGAACCCGGGACCCTAAGCTTGGAAAGCAGATGCATATGCCACTGCGCCAACGGGCCAGTCAAGCGACATCAGCATCATCATGTGACATCAGCATGAACAAAACATTTAGCAATTGTGTTTGAAAATAATAAGATGTCGATACATAAATTCTTAATAGATACTACTAATGACGTCTCTTGTATACATAAAATAAGAAATTGATAATTGACATAATATGGGCTTGTTCTAGAAACGTGAAATTTGCTATTATACGTTACTTCGAAACCTTTGAAATTTCATCCGGTAAGCAGCTAAAAATAAGTGTCAAAATTAATATGAAAAAAAAAATTCATGCGGCAAGTTTCTAGACAAGCCCAAATGTCGATTACTGAATTTTTTCTTTCATGAATATAAAAAGACTCATTTATGAATGAATTTCAATAACAAATATTAAATTAGTAGCTATCGTGCTCATCATTTAATATTTCTTAGTACCGTTGATAGCTTTGAGATTTTCAGATCTCAGTAACTCAAATTAGAGATAATACAGAGATAATTATAATTTTTAATATTCTGTAACTCAGAATGAGCAATAAAACGCTTAATTGATAAAGTCACTCATGTGTCTGATCTTCTAATTTTCTCAGAAACGCTTTCAATTTTTTACACAAAAAAAATACGCTATCATAGGCACTCACGATTCCGTCAAAAAAACGCATGTCGCCGCCGTCGATATGCTTGTGTGGTAATACTCTAATATGTATTGGGAATTCACGGTGCCGGCGACAGTTTTAATGAAGTTTCTATTCTAGTGATTGCGTACAATGGGGCTCTATCGCCTTAAAATTGGAAGATTTTAAACTTATATTAAATACAATCAAATATTTACCTTTCCTCAATATATAATTAATAAAATATAGTTTCCACATTAGTCTGGCGAATAATAAAAAAAAACGAATGTGCCAGATGCTAATCTTCCCGTGTAGGCTGTAAAATTCAGCCAAAACGAAACTACACTGACATATTCAACCTGAAAGAAAAATCCGTCTTTCTACCAAGAACACTTAGAATAACCTAAAACAAGGTCATTAATGGCAACAGCATTGAGAAAGAGCGCACAAAAACAATAACTTGAAATATGATCGCAAAATTCTATATTTACTAAATAGGTACATCTATTAAATATTTTAAGTATTCAACCGCTCTGAGCATTACACTGAGGTCACCTTGTCAGCTTATTTACGTCTACTGCTTCTTACCCTAGATAACTTGTATAATATCCACCCACAGTGTTAATGATTTATATTTTACAGAGTTAACAGTGGGAAGAATAAAAGGCGCTTGAAGATAAAACATTCACAGTTCTGTGATTTTTCCAGTAAATATTGTACTAACTTGTCCAATATCAGTGTTTATGTATTGCTTTTACGAAGATGATAAACATATGTCCACTGTTGGTTACAGATCTTTGATAATTCATACGTGACAGTGAAAGTTAGACCCTAATAAAATCGTCTTCTATAACATATGAAATATGCTGTCTTGTGTTCTGTCCATAATTTATGTCGTGTTGTCTTTTCTCCTTTTAGGTGTGTATAGCTATCATATAGTTCATATAGCTATATACCTAGCTATTTAAGCAGCTGCTCAACTCTTCCAATTTAAAACAAAACTGTAGTTTACGTGTTTCCCGCTGTGTATTTTCATACATCAATTGTTGGAACTATTATTAAAACTAATATAATCCTCAAAACTATTATAATGCTCGACTTATTACTACGTGACATTAGCAAAATTCGCAGTCGCGACGATGCCATTTACATAAAGAAGAAAAAGGATAAGATCGTCTGCCTCTTTAAGTGACATTCTGACTAGTGAAAGTTAGCTGTTGCAATTTTTTTGTCTTTTACAAGGCAGAACAGCCATGCCATTCTGTAAAAACTCGCATCGCCCAAGCGAGACTCGCTAGACAATTCACCTTACCTCGCATTCAAACCTACTTGACCTTCAAATGGAATACTCTGAACCATACTAGGAGCGATGTGATGTGATCTTGGATACGAATTTGTCGGGGATTACTTTAAGAGTAAACATATTAGTCAATATTTCGTCTAAGTGTATTTTAACTTCTTCTTACATAGATAAAATACCTACGTTAAATAAAACTTGTTTTAATTAGATTTATTTAGATTAGATAATTATATTTAGGGAAACTTCAAAAAATTCATTTACGATAGTACGACTCATCGCCGCACTCATCGAGGCGGCGCTAGTGTCTCTGTTGACTTTTGAGAATACCAGTTCAACGTAGAGGGAGGATGTAATACATGGAGGTACGGAGGATCGTGGCCACATGAGATAAAAAATATACTATAGATTTCTATATAGCTATAATAATCGAAAATGGCATAATAATTTTTTGACGCTCAGAAACGAGACATCCGCTATGCTTGGTTACAACAACATTATTTAGAAAATTAGACATCTCTACCGTTCACTTACACAACAACTTTTCACTTACATCTGAAATTATTATTTTTCACATTAAATATTGATTTATATTTATTTGCAACAAATTGGGAATGTATTTATGAACCATTGTCAGTAGCAATTAATAATATCATGAAATTTATTGAGTTTGTGTCTTACAAAGAGTAGCATAAAATAATTACTAAAATAATTATTCTTGTACTAATGTTGATGTACTAATTGTATTACTCAAGTTATTGGATACCTTCGTAAAACTCGTAATAACAAGTTATAGATTCAATATACCTACTTAATAAAGTATGCAGTTACTTATGCACTTACCGGAGCTGTAGGAAATAGCGCAACAAATATTGTTTAACTGTACCATGACGAAGTCGTGTGCGAAAAGCACTCAAATCCATCCATTAATTTTCCAAATGTCTTGAGCGCAGCACAAAACACTGAAAGAATCAAGTTTAGGAAGGTTCAGTTAGGAAGCTTCATGTTGGATAACAACATATCCCCTATTTTTTTTCCTTGGAAAAACTAAAACGAAAACAGAATTGTATGTAAAATCTAGCACGAAATCATGAAAACATACAAAAAAATAAGTCTGTGTATTGTTAACAGGAATCACAAACACTACTTTTAATTAAATTTCTCTAAATTACGTTTGCTCTTATACACCTTATGAATATGGCTGCCGGCGTAAAATAAAAAAAGGGTAGTGGTTATACAGAACATCTCTAATACGAGTGAAATAGACATATAACGACATATGTACATTAGTAGAGTATGTTCAGTCTGCTATTTTCTTAGAATTCTGTGGGACCAAGTATTAATGGACGGTGTATTTGCTCTAAAAGCGTGTCTTTTACGTGCCTTTTTTGTTGACAGATTTCTAGATTTTTACTAATGCGCGTGACTAGGGAAGGTCGCAGTACAATGATAAACAGTTGAACATGACATATTTTCATTTACTTGAATACTAGTAACCATAACATTTAAGATTCACGAATATTTTGGGAATAATTATTTCATGGCCGACTCATTAGCTGACGCGAATTACACTGACGATGTGAGGTTGCCATACTTACGATAGCTAACTGTTTTATTTGTGGTAACGCTCGATGAAATAAAAAGAGACAGGAAAATTCATTTGTCACACGGTGGTAAGAGCGGCAACTTATTATTTCTCCGTCCATTATATTTCTCGGTCCGAGCATAAAATAAATTAATGTCAAATAACATTTACTTCTGTTTCCTGACATTTATTTCTGAGTATTATGTTACAGCGTAATCTTTTCACTGCAATTTCGTTTTTTGGTTTTTGCATTTACTTTACAAATATTGCATTAATCAGATAAACAAAAGGTGGCATTCAAATAGCAAATTGAGAGTAATTCTTTGAATTGAAATTTGTGTAAAAGTTATTTTGTTTCATCGGCAAATGAAATTTTCAAGAAATTAGAATTTTATAAAATTGATTAATCTATCTAATATATTAGGTCTTTACCTATGAAATTGCCGTTTAGTATATAAAAAGTTGAAGTATTTTTTTATTTGTTTTATTTCTATTAATCGTTCGTTATCGAATCGATGCGTTTCTGCCAGCGCAGTGGTAATTTTTCAATGGGCTTCTTGAAGAAGTCAGGTGTACGGAAAGCAACAAACTCTTCAAAGGCATTTTGTACTGCCTCTCGGGTATAGAACTTTTTTCCTGCCAAGAAGTTGTCCAAATTTTGGAAAAAATAGAAGTCCGTCGGCGCAAGGTCTGGTGAGTACTGTGGATGACGCAAAACTTCCAACCCTAGCTTTTGTAGCTTAGAGATCGTCTGTTGTACCGTGTGGGATCGAGCGTTGCACGAGCGTTTCACCATGGCTGGCCGAAGATTCGCGAGCTTCTCCATAATTGTGTCAGTTCCTCACAGTACACATCCGCAGTAATGCTCGTGCTATTTGGTAAGAAGCCGGCACTAGACCACTAAACAGTAACCATTACTTTTCTAGGGGTAAGTTTTCGTTTGGGGCATTGCCTAGGTGCTGAACCAAGGTCTAACCAAAATGATGAGCACTTACGATTGTCAAAAAGAATCCATTTATCATCGCAAGTGACAATGCGGTTCAAAATCTCTACGTTTCTGTGTCTATTAAGCAACGCAAGGCATACCTCAACGCGTTCGTTGCGCTGGCGATCGTTCATTTCATGCGGCACTCACTTATTAAGCTTTTTTACCTTACCAATTTGACACAAATGGGCCAATATGGTGCTGCTGCAAACTCAGCAGTAGATTGAGTATCGTCAGCTTCCACTATCGCCTTTAATTCGTTGTTGTTGACTTTAGTTTTCGGGCGGCAAAACGGCAACTTCATAAATAAAGACTTATTATGAATATTTCTGAACAGAAATTTGAAGAAACATTAAAGGTGGAATATTTTGATTATGATAAAATCCAATGGAAATGGAAAATTAAGTTTAACACACCAAAGAAATAATTTTCCACTGTATTTTCTCTTCATTTATTATATTTCATATCGTATGGGGAAAGGTGGTATTAAAAAGCTGGTAGCCCTAACACGATCGAGACTATAGCTTTATAATCTATGTTGTTTATTCACTCATTCATTGTGTAACCTTGAAAAAATCGGTACGCGCTAAAGAACAGAAAGTACTATAGCTTTGTCACTTTCTTTTACGTTGCATGCAGATAAGTTAGTCTCTTTCTTGTGTGAATGAAATGGACTATATGGCGTAGTCTATAGATTTCTCTGTCTATGCAGTTCACAGCTGACAACCTCACCGCGGATTCAAAAGTAAATTCGACTAATTTGCGTTAGAGAATGCAGTTCCGCTTCGTTAACGACTCCAGTCCACTCTCGGATCCCACGCAGCCACCACTTTTTTCTGCGTCCAACTCGTCTTTTGCCAACGATCTTGCCCATTGTACTTATTAGGAAAAATCGAAATTTATAATGCTTGAGTTGAGCACGTGTAAGCACGGACAAGAGTTCTCGTTCGTAATGAGCTCGACTTTCTCATTAATTAGAAATTCCTCAGAACAAGATCACAATATTAATTAATCAATAGAGGTATATCAAGGGCGTCAAAAGTTCCCATAGCGTAGTGGTACTCATTTATTGATCATCATGATTCCCTTGTTTTCATGCTGTTCTAAAAGAGAAAGAAAAGTTGAAAAGTACTTTCCCGCACCTCGGTCATAAAAGTCAGGCAACGAATAGAAAATAATAAGAGAAAGTATTATAGGCGATAAGTTAACAGCCTATCACCATCTGTCCGTCTTGAATTCGAAATTGCATAAGTAAAATGTGCCAACATTTTTCTTGATCCACACCAGCATAGAAGTTGATTGATATTATTTTATGGTTTGCTCAATTTAAAAACAAAGCGGTATCTAAACAGATCACTCTGTTCATTTCCGATTATTTTTATTAGAATCGATTCGATTGAAAATCGAATACGGACCAATTACGTAGCGTTTTATATGGATTTAATCATTTTTATAGTTCTAAATTGTTCTTTTATATTTAACCATACCTATAAACTTTTAATATTTTATTAGGCCGATACATGAAAATTGTGTTTTCATTTTTCATTCATTATGGAAATAATAGTGAAGGCAAGTTCTCTGGCATTCATTAATCCCAGATGCAAAAAGAAGGGTGTTATAGCTTTGAAGGCTTTGTCTATGTGTCGGTGTGTCTGTATCTCTGCCTGTGGCATTGAATATCCAAAACGGATGGATCGATATCACCGTGGTTGATATATTTAGAAGGCCGACTTAATCGGTCTCAGCTACCTTTGATGAGAATTCATTCATCCGTTTATTCTTTTGCAGTTGCTGTAGAGATCTCAGCCGCACAATGGAAATTTATTTTATTTTCGTTCATATTTCGTTTTTTTTTTAGTTTAATGATGACCATTATAAGGTACTAACTTTTGCCCACGACTTCACCCGCGTGGTGGTGAGGATATCATAAAAACCTCCTCCATGAAAGAATCTAAAAGAAAAAGAATATATACATACCTGCCAATATTCATGGTGATCGGTCAAATGGTGTTGGAGTTCAGGGATTACATAATAATATATCGAAACATTCATTTTTATGTGTACAGGTTATTAAAAATAGGTAATTTTTTTTTATTTAACTTACAAAAATCGCTGAAGTTTAATTAAAAATTTAACATCCCTCGATACAAAAAATACTAAGCAAAAAATCTACTAGATTGTTAGGCTAGGTTATTTCATTGAAAAAAAACCATAGTCTGGAAATAATCCTCTCTGCACATGCATTAACTGGATTTATGAATATTATATTTTAAGACCCGGCCGCCAAAATTTTGAGCGTTTTTAAATAAGTTTGCTGTGGCGGGCACACGTTTAATGAATGTGAAATTCAAATATATATTTCTTTATACATTTTTCTATCGACTGCCATAACGTAACTTATGTATTTTCGTTAGATACTTTTTTTCTGCAATGTGATGCCTTTTTGAGATATTTTTAAGTGTTTCTCCTAAATTACTTGAGTAGGGTACATAAAATTGCGGCTAACAGGATGACATACAGTTTACTAAATACTAGACTAAAGGATATTTTATTATATGAATTAATATTCCAGTTATTACAATATAATATGTCGCGTTCGGGTAGTGTTGTGTGACGGCGGACCCTACGCCAAAAACTTTTTTTGGGAGGTTACCTAAAGTAGATTTGACTTTCAAAACTACCTTGCAATTGGGTTTACTTGAATGAATTGATTTGACTTTGACTTTGATTTGACCTTGAGGCTTAGCACCGACTTCAGTAACTGTCAAATTTAAATACATAGATATTCGTATTGTACTTATAAAGTTATTTTTGTACTTGAGTTTTGGTTAGTAAACAATAATTGTTTTGTACTTTTTAGTTTTTCTTTTGAAGTCGTTTTATTTTTTAATTTAAGCTTTCGCTAAGATTTCTCATACTTAATATTGTCTTATAGCGCTCGTCGACGCATTTGTTAATTTACGAACTCAACTTTTGAAATATGAATATTCCAGTGAAATTTTATTGTTATTTTGCTTTTTGGGCGTACCTGTTTTGTATGTTTTGTGTTGGCAGATTCGAAATTAAATAGTTTATTTTGAAATTAAATTTGAAATTAAATTAGTTTAATTACTTTAGATATAATTATTCTCTTAGAATCAAATACAAAATATTTATAGTTCATTATGTACAGATTAATCAACATAGAAGCTTCCATGCTGTCCTAAGTGGGAAATAAAAACATATTTAGTAGAAGTGAAAGTCTGTCAAGGAAGAGGTCAGGTATATGAAAAAGAACTGACATTAGGTACAGATTATAACCAAGCAATCTAGCTTTATGTGGTTCCGCTTTGCAATCTGCAAGTCCAAATATTTATTGCAATAGGTAGCCTGAAGGTGTGGTTGGTCCATTTTGTAATTTACCGTAGTTTTTAAAGTGCGCGGTACAATAGATAAGCAAAATGTATGCAGTTGTATGAAGACACTTTTAAAGAAGATTGAATATGAATGAAATACTACTGTACATAGACTGACATATTACCATGAAGTTTCGTGTTCATTATTATACTCGTATTATGATTTTTTAGTCAGTGCAATTTCTCTGCGAAGTAGACTTAAAAGAAATTACAATTGAATCATAGACATAGTGATACATTGAGATACAAACCCCTCTACTTTGATTACCACAGACTAGTATGTCATTACAATTGATTGCATTTGGAATAACAATATACCACAACAAAACACGGGTGACAGCTGACCGCCAAATGACACATGACATCATGACATTCATTATTATTGTTTATATTTCTTAAGGCATTGGTAACAAGACCATCAGCCTAATGACGTAACTTCTAGAGAAATATTAACTGTCCCTAACACTCCTCCAGTAAAGTGATAGTAGGCTTTACTTAAGTTAAAAAGGACTTCTTGTTTAAGTAAACTACCATAAGTAAGTAAACCGTTTGTTTGAGACCACGGCCGATGCAACTCGGCCGAAACGTCAAGCCCCTAGTCGGGGACTTTTAAAAAGTTATTTAATCCTTTCTCGATTACGTTTTAATGTCCGGCGTGGGGTTTTTCAAAACTTTTAATTTTGCTTTTTTTATTTTAATCTTTTCAAAGAGTACATTAAGTATATTACTATCTACATCCCGCTAACATTATAAATGTCAAAATGTTTTTTTTTTTCTAATAAAAATAATAATCAGGATAATCAGCGCTTGAGGAATCAAGCGCTGATTATCCTGGCCACTGCAACACCCCTTGGTATTCTACAGCAGTAAAACATGTTTAAGAACCTCCTCTGAAATGTTACCTTGTAAATACAAAAAACTGCATCGAAATTGGTGCTGCAGTTTTCGAGAAAATGGTAACAGACATACATACACACAAACAACCTTTAACCCCAAACGCATTTACCACCTCTGCTCCGTTCTGTCCCTCGTGGGTAAAAATTTATCGTTATTAATATTTGAATGAACAAACTACTATTATAATTGGGTACTAAAATACAGAGTATGGCAACTTCATTAGCTTTGCATTATATTTGCGTTTTGATATAGCTTCATTTACTGCAGATGTAACGTAATCTTTTTTATTGTTTTTCTGCTTATACCGCTTTATTAAAAAACTAATCAATTGAAAATAAACCATTGTATGCGCTTTATAAAATGTATATAATTTCTCTTACACACACTATAATTAATACGATCCTGAAACTGCCATTCTTCTTTCCATCCACGATAACGTCATGCCGTGGACGTTGTAAAAGTTTCTTTTTCGGCGACACAATAGGGAAACATTTTGCTTACCCATTGTATCGTGGACGGTAAAATTGTGACGAAAAAAACGTGCGCCGATAAATTATAAGAGCGCATATTCTGTTATGTCTTGATGTCCTGTCCACCACAGAAATTCTTAGTCCACGATTTAAATTTAGTCAGAGGTCTCATTGCGAAACTTTTATTGATTTAATAAAATGAATATAAATTTGATATATCACACTCATATGTCATTGACAAACAAAATTGTATAGTGGGAATGTCAAAATAATGAACTATTAATATTAATATGAGTTTGTCAATTTCCACAATAAGGTCCTTAAAGTCAGCCTGAAAATAAGTTCTTCTTCTTCTTTAGTTGAATGGCACCTTCGCGATTGCGAATATTGAAAATAAGTTATTCTAAATTAGTTCATATGACATATGAGTGTGGTATATACACTCATATGTCATTGACGAACAAAATCATATAGTGGGAATGTCAAAATAATGAACTATTAATGTTAATATGAGTTTGTAAATTTCTGTTTAATGGAAATTACACAATTAGATCCTTATAGTCAGCTTGAAAATAAGTTATTCTAAATTAGTTCAGAATAGTTTGGGCATCATTGTTTGCTTCTCCAGTTAGTTGTATCTTGTATGTCACCTACAGTACAAGTTTGTCTAAAGTTATTAAATTATTTATTACGATATGACTTTCTATTTTATACACGAAAATGAACCTACCTGCTATTCTATTTTAGTCTCACCTTCCTCAAGTGACACTCCCTAATTACGCCTACATGTAAAAATCATGTCGTGTCGTAGCCATAACGACGAGATTCCGTGACACCGCAAAACGTGCTCGAAATTAACGTTGTCTACTAGTTTTCTTAGAAAAAGAGGTATTAAGGAAAAGCCTACGGTGGAAGGAAAACAGAAAAACAAAACCATTACTTTAAGGCGTGTCTGCGCTTAATTGCGATCGTTAAGACGGATATCCGAAGCGGATATATATACCATATATAAACGACTATTTTTGCGTTTTCCACTATATTTTTACACACTTCTATCGGGGTGGTGCTTCAGTGTTTGTTACAATCATTGGAATTATGTCGCTACGTAATGATGACGTAACTGGATGAGTTAGAGGCTTTCCATATCGAAAGCTTATTTTTCGAAAAGCACAATAAAGTTTTGGTTTCATTTGTTGCGATGTTGCCATATAATTTTTAAGCCAGGGCTCAATTGTGCTTTTTCTCGATTATCAATGTACAAAATTGTACATTACCTTTGACATTTCCATCGTAAGAAATGATCGTAATATCTCCTGCTGTTGTTCATCATTGAATTTAATTCATAAAACATTACAATTGCAGTTTAATTAATTGATACATATATATAACTGTTTCATTTTTGCGATGCCATTGCTTGGTAATTTATATTCAGTAAATGTACACCTGCCGTTATGTGACAGAGCTCAAATAAATGACACGCTCGTTAGCATATTGTTTATCTCGATTCTGTAACACAGCCAATTGGCAACGATTGTGAAATGTCGAGTTCAGTACCCTAATATCATAACTTTAGTCATACATTATGTAAATAAACTTATTAATTGCATCTTTTATTTTTTGAAGTAGCCCTTTAAGCTATAACAGACCAATATCGCTAAGTGACCGACACACAGACATTTCAAAATCGATTGAAAACTATTTATTTTTCTAGGATGTGGACTCGGATGGAAACGTAGGATGAGGAGATATAATTAGACGTGCTTTAGCTAACTCGTGAATTTATCAACTGACTTATTTTCTGACATTGAAAAATACCATGTTATTATGAAAGTAGCAACACTTTCAAAAAAACAGTGTTGCCATTTGTTAACGATTATGATTAGAACGATTAATTGAGAATATTGATAATAGCTAACACGACATTTCTGAATTCCGTTCCTTTCACTCAGTTTCTCCAAAATGTATTTTCTTAGATATTTGTTTTAAATGTATAATTATAATGATTTAATTGTAATGTATAATTATAATGATTTAATATAATTATACTGATTCAAATTAGAGACTGCGCAAGTTAAAACGGACGTGCATCGTTATGTCTAACTCTGATTCGTTGTGATCGCCACTTTATTACGAAGCGCTACTACGTTCCACTGCAAGTAGAAACTACAAGACGTTCCTTGGAATACCGACTTTCTTCATTGCCGACTTTGATTTGAATGCTAAAAATGGTAAAAGACATTTGTAAGAATTTTAACATAGTTGAGTTCAAATCTGAGGTAGAGGTTATTATTTTTATTCGTTATTATTATGTTCGTTTTAGTGTTCAAAAGAGTTCTTGTTTATATTTGATATATCATCGGATGAAACATTTCGCATCCTTAGATATTATGATGATGATGTGACGATGATCATCTGATGTAACATCTTACATCCAGAGATATGCCAGATGTAGATGATGAATACTTGGATACTTAATTGATGAAATATAAGATACAGCAATTAAACTTTGTTCAATGAATTGTATTAGAGATTCATTATTTAATTTGATACTAAAACATTGTATAATTAGAGCTGTAGTTTCTCTGAGCCCACTTGTAATGATTAGAGTAAAATTAAATTGGTACCTATTTTATGAAACACAATACTAGTCAGTACTTTCAAATCGTTTTATTATTGCGAATTTTCTCAGCACTGAAGTGCCTAACAAAAAAACTTGAAGTGAACTGTTGATTAAAAGTTCTCGGTCGGAAAGGTTCTACTGTAAGTAATATTTTCTTCAGTCTTTGTGTTTATGAAGTAATTTGTTACCTTTTTTTACTTTCATTGTACACCTGAGATTTAATAAAAGTCTATTATACGACTCCTGCTGAGTGGGAACCTGCTTCAGTAGTAAAACTTGAGATACGTTTTTTGTTATTAAAATTAGTAGAACAGATTTGTATCTACACACAGTTGACTTTTTAGGGTTCCTTAGCCAATGGCAAAAAACAGAACCCTTGCAATTTTCCCCCGCCCGTCTGTTTGTCTGTATGTCGCGGCCATCTTACTCAGAGACAATTGGCCCTACATACACGTAGATGAAATTTGGATGGTAGGTGTATTAGTACTGTAAATCCTAATACTAGTAATATACCTACCTTAAAATATAAACTAATAGGTATGTACTCACTAGCTGTTTCCCGCGACTTCGTCCGCTGGATTATATACGTGCGTCAATCTCGTCCGCCTTCACGTGTCTGTCCGTTTATCTTGCAGTCAGCATACGACAGCCAAATATCGCAAGACATCTGCTGTCAAAACGAAAATTTGTATAGTGGCGATAATTTACCGCGGAAAGTACATTTTAAGGTCATAGCGCAATAGATACGCAATTTCCATACAGGATACCAATTTGTTATTACAATTAGTCCCAATCGCGCAATGATCTAGTGGCTGTCGCTGTCAGCAAATTTTTAGGTAATAATCCCGCAGGTCAACATATTGCATAAGTAACTATGTGCACCCCCCGCCCGCACAAAATTCAACCCCCCATTTTGCGAGTGGAATTTTACATAAAAAGTGCAAGGCTAGTCAGTCACACCGCGGACCGCGTATGAAAGTTATGAGCTAAATGTGAAGTCAATAGATAAAGATTTTTCTTCTCTATCCAGATTTTCGGAAAATCTCTTTCTTCGGAGATAAGAGGCTAAATTTCTCTAACATCTGAATCTGCTAGTACATATATATATATACATATATTCACGCTGTGTTCATAATAGGGTACTCAGAGAGGACGGAGCGCCAAGCTTCGCGGTCCTTACATACTTCTTTCACTTCCTTAAATCTCATCATTCTCCTCACACATTTTCGCCTAGGTATGCGAGTGCTTTTGACATTTCCGTTAACTACCACTCCGACTATTTGATTTAAGTAAGCCAACCTTGGTTTTCCTGAGGTTCTTTTACCTCTTGCTTTCGCTCTGTAGATCGTTGGTTTTTCATCACTAATTCTTTCTATGTACCCGAACCATCTATGTATTATTTTCTTCATTTTAACAATAACACTTTCGTGCAACCCTATCATACTGCGTATTTCTTCATTGGACTATACGTTGGTACTTAGTACAGTATGTTGATAAATAAAACGTACTTACTATCCCTTTCATGTTTGTGCATCACATAGTTCCCGAAAAAACAAATGCCACATAGACAGACAGATAGTTGGACGCATGGTTAGTCTTATAGGGGCTCGTCTTGCTTTTTAAGGCATGGAACTCTAAAATAGGTTAAAGAAACCTTCATTTTAATTGCGAAAATCTTTTAAATGATAGCCTACTCTAGAGTTAAAAAAAAAACATTTTTCTTGAACAAGCGGGGTTCGAAATCTATCTATTTCATTTTGTTCTTATTTCTGGTATTGGAGTAAAGTAAAAGCCTTTGAGCTCAGTAAGTTCAAAGATCGAAAGATATGATGAACATAAAATGAGGGTCCGGTTTTGAACCGATTTCAAAAAAGAAGGAAGTTCGTCTGAATATATTATTTTATGTATGTTCCGGGTATAACTTCTTTGTTTATGAACCGATTTTGATAATTATTTTTTTCTTTTGAGTTTTTCTCCGCTCCAAGATAGTCCTATTTAAATTTCACTGATATCGGAACTTGAACTTCGAAGATACACCAAATAACCCTAACAGCTTATATGAACTTTATTTTATACCTGTTGATGCTTCCTTTGTATCGTTCCGTTCCAGAATTAGAAAAAAAGTTAGCTGTAGAACTACCATAGATATTTATTTAGGCCAAGGTCACTCAATAGGAACTAATAAAAACGTTTTAAGAAAAAATTAAAGCGATTTAAAAAGTACACTGAAAAGTACAAAATGACATTATTTTGTACTTTTCACTATATTTTTTACTAATTAAGACGGAAATGTCTAAAGCACTCACATACCTAGGCGCTCCGTCCTCTCTGACTACCCCGTTGGGGATACAGCGTGAAGATATATATATATATATGTATGTATGTACTAATTAAAACTCAAATACAAAAACATCTTTATACGTACGACACAAAAATAACTAAATAATTAAATTATTTGACAGTTATTGAAGTCGGTGCCAGATCTATGTGCAATTTAAAAGTCTACTAGTTTGGTAGGCTTAACATTGACACCGACTTTAGTAACTGTGAAATTTAATTATATAGGTATTTGTATCGTATTTATAAAGCTGTTTTCTTACTTGAGTGTTGATTAGTAAAGGATAGCTATTTTGTACTGTTCAGTGTTTTTTAAGACTGTTTAATTTTTTTTTAAAAAGAGTTGCTACAGAAATTTAAAATGTAATTTTTTTAAATGTATCCTCTATGACTACCCCGTTAGGGATACGGTGTATAGATATATATGTATGTATGTATCAAAAATAAGTACTGAATATAGAAGTTTTTGTTTTTTAATTTTAATATTTAATCGTTTTATGTCATAAATATCTCCGCGAATGTTACTGAATTTTTTTCTACAATATGAAAAATTGAACGAAGAAACAACGAATTTGTACTTTGCGAGGTTATTACAGTAGGGTGACTAAGTTATTTTATTATTTACCAGTTTTTCCTCTTGCAGGTGTATCACACGATCGGTCTTACGTGTTATTCCGGCTGGGGCGCCGAGTTTCGCCTCAAGTCCGTCAGTTCGCTGAGATGGGTCGAGCAGACACGCTTGGCTCAGCATCAGGCACGATGGACGTGTTTGGTGCGCCAGCTGTGCCTCAAGGCGTTGGGCGAACTGAAGCAGAGTTCTTCGTAGATGGAAACCACTCTAGAGTAAGTTTATTAGAGAAAATCATGCTTATTTCGTATTAGGTAATTCGTTTTTTTTAATTAATTCGCTTTCAATTCAAGATATCTATCTTCTTGTTCGATCGAAATATTAGAAAATTACTCGTACGATTTTTCTACCAACTTTAAAAAAAGGAGATATTAATTCGACCTGTATATATGTAATATTGTCAGAATTGCACAATTTTTTGTATGTTTGTCTATACCAGCTTCTATACACGTGTGCCAAATTTCATAAGTGTATGTATGTATATTTGTATGTTTGTCCGCGCTTATCTCAAAAACTAATAGTCGGATTGCAAAAATTCTTGTTTAGTTGGACTAGGTATGGTCCAACTTAGAGAAAACCGTAAATTTTGTCAAAATGGGTTCAGCAGTTTTTGAAATAGAGAGTTCAAAGTCAAAGTCAAATCAATTTATTCAAGTAAACCCAAATTACAAGGTATTTTTGAACGTCAAATCTACTTTAGTTAAATATGTATCAGTCACTAGGAAAACGTTTCGTTGCCTTAACAACTTAATTCTAAAACATGTCATTATGCATGTTTGCATGCAGTTAACTGAAATAAAAAAAAATTAAGAAATAAAAAAGTAATTTAAAAATGAAACCGCCTTCAAAAAAAAAAACACTCAAAAGTACAAAATAACTATCCTTTAATAATCAAAACTCAAGTACAATTAAAAGAAATTTTTAAATATGATACACATATCTATATAATTAAATTTGACAGTTATTGAAGTTATTTTGTACTTTTCAATGTTTTTTTTTTTCAAAAAGGACCGATAGAAACAATTTTATAGTTGTATCCGTTTAGGTCATGTATGGCGAACTTAAAATGGCACTTTTCTGCTGTATCTAAGTTAAAAAAAAATCACTTTTTTGTTAGCGTTATGGGTTAAAGAAATAATAAGAAGTTATATCTACATATAAAATCTTATAAAATACAAGGATTCGTCCAACAAAATAAAAGAACTGGCCGAATAGAATTATTAAAAAAAACTAATCGTCAACGCAAATTTCAAAAACTCCTTGTGCTCCATACGAATTTGAGCATGATCGATAAAAAACAACAGAAAGTCTACTATATTCGTACAAAGAAATAAAATGGACGTAGCATTTGCTCTAAGAGCGTGCCCGTTTTTTATTGATCGACTTTATGGACTTTTACTATTGTGTGTAGTAGTAGAGTAGGAAAGAGTCGCAGTATAACAATACACAGCCCATCATGACATATTTTTATTGTTTGAATGCTAGTATCTAAAACGCTTAAGATTTCAGAGTATTTTGGAAAAAAATATTTCAATGTCAAAAGCACTCACATAAGTAGGCGAAAATGTGCGAGAAGAATGACGTTGCGGGTGTCCATGGGCGACGGTGATCACTTTCTATCAGGTGACTCCATTGCTCGTTTGCCCCTTCTTTTATAAAAAAAAGGTTAATAATACTGCTGTGATCGACAAACAGAAAGGTCGATGCAGACAAATGGATGCCGAAATGAATCCCCAAGTTTTTTTTTTTGAAACGGTACACTGGCAACGTTTAATTCAAAGTAATTAAAAAAATTCTAACAATAATTTCCTGCTATTATAGAAGCCATAAAACTGTAGATAACAGTTTACCTACTAAGTTTTGTATAGTTAATGATGTTTGTATGTAAATAACGCGTATGAAATTACAAGATTAACGAACAAACTTCATAACGACTCTGTACCCACTTGCCACAAAATCGATTTTGTATTATAAAATATATCTAAAACGGGAAATTTAACGCGATTACCTTTTCATTTTGGCTTGACGTTTTGACCGATTGGCATTGGCCGAGGTCTCAAGCAAACTGTCGCAGCAAGTTTCACTCCTTGGAACACAGGTAACCTGTGATTCAAGGAACAAAACCTCGTGTTTCGCATTCGGTTAAACGCGTGGACACTGTGAGTGTTGTGTGTAGGTATCCCGAAAACTATTTTCAAATATCGGGGGTAGATGACAAAACGTCTACCTCAGACACGGAGTGAAACTCTTGCTGCGATAGTTTGCTTGAGACTTGCACGGCCGATGCAACTCGGTCGAAACGTCAAGCCAAAATAAAAAGGTAATCGCATTAAATTTACCGTTTTAAATATATTTTATTATGCAACGCAAAAGTTTAAAAATGTATATTCGATGTTATTGTTAATCGTAAACGAAACGGTCGCAGTTATATAACAGGTAGTGATGATAAAATCACTACCTGTTATACATTGCCAGATACAAGTGCAGTAATTTTGCAATTACTGCACAATAACTGATTAAATAGAACCAACTAAATTGCCACTATGATTTTCTGTACAAATAATCGGGAAAAAATACTTATCGTACCCAACATATCTAGTGTGCTATCTAGTGTAAATGGAAATTCATGTATCCAATATTGTTCTTTGTGATAAATCATTTTGTTGTAATCTCTATTGTGAAATAAAAAGTAATCTATGTTTTCGCCAGCCATGTTACAATATGTATTTTGAACTCGGTCCGAGCATATAATGGACTGAGCTATAATGACTTAACGCTCTTATCACCGTGTGTCAAACGAATTTACGTGTTTTTTTTAAAAAAGAGGGAGCAAACGAGCAAGCAGGTCATCTGAGGGAGAGTAACTAACCGCTGCCCATGGACACCCGCAACATCCGAAGAATCACGGGCGCGTTGCCGACCTTTAGGGAAATAGGGAAAGGAGGGGGAGGGGCGATGGGCTACCGGCACTCTAACTCACCGAACGAAACACAACAAATGCTGTTATTTCACGCCGATATTCTGTGAGAGGGTGGTATTTCAACGGGTGAGGCGGCCCTATTCGTGCTGCAATGCAGCATGGCTCTACCACCGTGTCTCACGAGTAAAAGAGTTAGCTATAGTAAGTTTGGTAATTTTGCACTGTCTGTGTAATTCGACGTACTAAACATTGTATTACTGAAATAATTATTTGCAAAATACTCGTAAATCTTTAGTGTTTTTGCTACTAATATTCACAAAAATAAAAATATGTAATTTTCAGCTGTGTATTGTTGTACTGTGACTCTTGCCTAATCACGCACATTAGTACAAGTCTAGAACCTCGTACAGGACTTTTTGGCGGGAACGAGAGAAATGCGGTTGTAATTTTACTTAGATTTTCTATTTTTTACATTTTTAGGTTTTAAAGTGCGATAGTGATAGTATTTTGTGTTTTAAAGTTCTTGTAAATGAAAAGAATAGAGGAAATCTAAATAAACATGTGTAGCTGAAGTTCTCGCGCTTTTCCAAGAAGTCCTTTAAAACTTCAGTAAAGCCTACTATCACTTTACTGGGAAGTTTTACGATAACAAAAAACTAATTCACTTGTGATTCTACATGGATTCTACTTATTAATGCGTGACATTGGCAAATGCGCTAATCTGTGCGCCATGCCATAAAGTAAGAAAAACAAAGCTCGTACAGATAACAAATGGACGCGCTCTTGAAACAAAAAGTTCGTCCATTTGATTCTTAGTCCGAGATTTTGAGAATTTGTATCTAATTGGTTTTTACTTAATATGAACTAACATGTAAATTTTAGGATTGCATATCTCAAAAGGAACGACGAAACCCTTCTAGAGGTTTCAGTTTACTTTTCATAGACGTGCATTAGGGTTATATGAATCAAAAGTGTACCTATACAAAATATACCCAAAGCTAGAAAAATTTCCGCGTCGCCGTTCCCTTTACAAACAATTGTCGAAAATATCGTATTTCATCACTAATTAATGCCCTGGAGAGCAAACAACAATTACGATACGTCAGTTCGTAGTACAAATAAAAATACGAGTTGGCTCAAATCGACTCGTTCAAAATAGGGACTTATCGTAGGCTACCATCGTGTTTGTGTTTTATAGGCAGTTACGTCCAATTTGGTTGTTTACCGGTTTATTTCGATTATTACGAGTTTCGGTGCGTGCTTGTTTACTTAAACGATTTTATTGATTATTTGCTTCGCTTGTAAAACTTATTTATATCCAAATAATTATTTAATACTAATATTAATTATAAGATAAATATCAAACATCCAGTTAGCAGATGGGAATTTCAAAAGCTCTCGCATATCTAGGCGCTTATGTATGAGGAGAAAGATGAGATTTGAGGAAGCGAAAGAAGTGTGTAAGAACCGTGAGGCTTGGCGCTCCGACCTCTCTGACTACCCCGTTAGGGATACAGCGTGAAGATATGTATGTATGTATGTATTAATTATAAGAGAATGAAAATGAAGAAACGAATGCTAAGATGGTTCGGGCACATACAAGGAATGAGTGATGAAAGACTGACGAAGAAAATCTACAGAGCGCAAGCGAGTGGTAAAAGAAGCCAAGGAAGACCAAGACTGACTTATGAAGATCAAATAGCCAGACGGAAATGTCTAAAGGAATCGCATACCTAGGCGAAAATGTGTGAGAAGAATGATGAGGTTTGAGGAAGCGAAAGAAGTATGTAAGGACCGCGACGCTTCATCTTCTCTGATTACACCGTTGGGGATACAGCGTTATGATATGTACATATCTACTAATATCATGATACTAGCGGCTCGTTCCGACTTCGCCCTTAAAGTACCTTTCAAATGATGCAAGAATTTTTGAAATAGATGCAGTGTTTCCGGAGATTGCCCTCCACATATGAACAAATTTACAAAATATGATCTCTTTCTTATTTTTTTTTATAACATTGTAAAAATATAACACACATTTATTTAAAAAACCGGACAAGAACATGTCAGAAATGTATCGATTTAGAATAAAATGAAAAACGAAAAAATGGTTTATTAAATTTGTATCATTAATTTTTTTTCCATTTCTTGTTTTTAGTTACCGCTTTACGTTAATGTTCTAATAATTTTTGTAGTCATACGGACAGACTGATAGACAACACGATGATGTTTATCTGTCAATCTGTTTGTGTTGTTTTAGTAGTTTCGTTTTTTGCCAGTTTAGTTACAGAATCCTGAAAAGAAAAAAATATATACCTTTATTTTGAAATGGAAAAATTAAAAGAAAAAATAAATGTGGTAAAAATCGTGACGTATTTCGCAATTAGTACAGAGCTTATTAACAAAATAATGCGATTTTCTACTAATGTTCTCTTACGGTACGTTCGTTCACCGCGGTATTGTTTCACAGAGTGACCCGTAGAACACTCTTAGACGTTCCCACCTGTGTAAGTTTCACTTGAACTGTGCGAGGTAGATGAGCGATCCGAGAGGAAAAATTCCACCAATGGGATTACTTTATTAACCGACTTCAAAAAAGGGAGGAGGTTCTATGTTCGTCTGTGTGTACATTTTTTTATGTATGTTCACTGATAACGTCGTCAATTGTGGACCGATTTCGAATTTTTTTTGTTTGAAAGAGTATGCTTACGAGGTGGTCCCATTTAAATTTCATTTATATTGTTGATGAAGTTATAACTTTCATGTATATTGATGATTTTCCTGTATATCGTTGCGCTCCAGAATTAGAAAGAAGTTAATTGTAGACCTGACATAGATATTTATTTAGGCCAAGGTCACTCAAAAGGGAGAAATAAAAAATTTTAAGAAAAAAATGTAACTGCCTTCAAAAAAAAACACACTGAAAAGTACGAAATAACTATCCTTTACTAATCGAAACTCAAGAACAATAAAAATATAATTAAATTTGACAGTTATTGAAGTCGGTGCCAAATCAATGTGCAACAACAGAAAGTTTATTAGATTGGTAGGCTTGGCACTGACTTCAGTAACTGACAAATTTAATTATGTAGGTATGTATACAGTATTCATAAAGTTATTTTTATTGTACTTGAGTTTTGATTAGTAAAAGATAGTTATTTCGTACTTTTCAGTGTGTTTTTTTTTAAAGGCGGATTAAATTTTTTTTTGCTTACTTCGCTCAGCGCAGCTCTGGTGGAAAAGGGTTTAGCGGATCGAAATCTTTATACACACAAATCAAGCGAGTAATTTTCGCGAGGAACGCCAAGGAGGGTGGCATGCGAGGTATGTGTATGTGTGAATCGGTGTGGCTAGGGACTACAACCAACTACTAGACTAGTCATTAGCCTGTTCGTGAGAGATCTATTGAAATGAGACATGCGAAAAATAGACATGACTCGGTGAAAAAAAAACTTTTGCAATAAACAAAGCGCGTTGAAGAAATGGAGGCAGACGATACAGACTTTATTTATTTATTTATTTTTACGGAAGACCGATAGTTATTAATATTAACAACAATAAAAACATTAAATAACAAAACTACAAGCCAATAAATGGCCCTTACTGATGAAAACAGTAAATAAAATTGATGTATGGTATCTATGCTACGCTAAACTTCAAATATAAATAAATGTAAAAAAACTGATAATATAATGTGCTTTGTGAATAGTTCGATTATTTAAAGAATTAATTTCAACATATTGGCAACACTTACACACGGTTATAAAAGTCATTAGTGAACATTTTTCTTGCCGAGGAAACACTCGTACTAAAAAGATCTAAATCGAATATCCTTGCCAAATTGTTGAAATTATTACCCGCCCACAGCAGAAAAGAATTTATACGGTAGTTTGTGGATGCACTCGGTAAATGAAGTAATGGACTTCTTCTGAGATTGGATTGATTTCCAGTTTATATTTAAGTCATAAAAGAAAGCATAGATTCTGGATACGTAACAATATTAAATGTCTTCGATTGCATGGAGAATTTTTTTACACAACGCTCTTCATTCAAGACATACACCAGAAACACCTGCGGTACCTCCAAGTACCGCTTGCCTGGCGCGTCCTCACATCATTCAGCTTCTTAGTACAGCTTTGGTAGAAAGAGTCACACTGATTCACAGCTTCGCTACGCCTACTCATACCGCTCAACTGCCTTGCGCATTGAATACGCATCGCTAGTGCGTGTTTAAACGTGCCGAGTGCGCTAACGAGTTAGTGCGGAAAAGCGTGGGGGTGTACACTCGGTCTAGTAAATAGAATGAGGTCCGATCGACTGTCTCACTCACTTACTCAGCCGGGCGCTCGGCTGAACACTCGATCATGTGTTTATACATTCCGAGCACTCGCTCGAGTGCACTGTCTCACCCCCTTACTCATTTCGTGTAATCAAGGCATTACTCTCGCTATCGCAAAGCGAGTGAGCTGCAAAGCTCAGTGCATCTTCATTTGCAATGTCTAAACGTCACAAAAATGTCAAAAAATAATGTACACTAAAACTTTAAATAACTTGTCCGTCTAGTTTACATATATTCGTAAATACCTATAAATACCTGCATAACTTCATGCCTTTTCGCATTCGGGGTGTATGAAGTATCGAGACGCAATAAACCCACACCGCGACGACGCTTTCAGCAATAAGCATTTGGGTCTAACAAGGAATTTACAGAATATAAAACAAATATGTTTGAATATTTTGTGGCAAAGCGCTCCCTTTAGTCAGAGTCAGAGGGCACTCCTCGCCATATATCAGTTATTTAGCAGCGCGAATATTCACATTGCAGACCTTAATTATTATTATGTCTACTAATAAATAACTAGAGGATCTCTAATTACTAAGAATTGACTTTATTTTGATAGAAAATTACTTTTATCGTAGTAAATAGAGAAAGTAGAACTATGATTAATAGATTATAATTTACAAGCTGCAACTTTGGTTTTAAATACTTGACGCTCTTCAATTATTTGTAATGATTGATTCGCAAATATGGCTTCACCAATCAAAACCTTAATTCTTATTTGCTAGGCTCTTACTAGAAGGTCTCTATACACAACCAGTCTCTGACAGGGCAGGCCATGGTCTGCGAGCTTCTTTCAGAGCCTGCCTATACACTCTAGCGCAAGCGAATTCGTTCTTAACGAACAAAAAAAAACGAATGATTACTGTATTCTTTGATAAGCGTGGTTTTGTGGACAGAGTTGTATAAGACAAACAGCGAATGGTCACTGGTACTTGGTAAACAGAAAAATGTTTACTGAAAGTCATTCGAACACTTCGGAATATACGAGCAAAGTCTCGCCTCAACACATGGCTTCTTCACCACAACAGCGTACAGAGCTGAGAACACAATTGACTTTCTGGTGAAACTTAGGCTAACCATTTCAGATCTTCCTCCGTATGGTTCAGATCGTGCGCCCTGCGGCTTCTGATTGTTCCCTGAAACTAAAAAACGTCTGAAAGGAAGACGTTTTGCAACTGATAATGTGCTTTTGGAAGCGTGAGATCAAGAATGAGCCGATCTTTATGAAGAAAGATGGAAGGGTTAGATTGAAGAATAGTTTCGGCGTATGTCGAAGTGCACTGCCTATGGTGGAAAGTATTTCGAATGACTATGAAAGATAATGGCGAAGGACAAAACTTTTCGAGTGCCCTATATATTAATAGTAGATCTGTGGTTTAAGATAAACGGTTTTTAAATATCTGACAGCACACCGATATCCTCTCGATATAAATTGCCGCAAACGACGGAGGTCGGATAATTTGTCTGCTGATGACATATTAATTACTGTGTTGTCTAAACAAAGCTAATTTTCCCTGTAAGCAGTTAAACTCGAAAACAATATATTGTTGTTGTATAACCTTGTCCATAGAACCTTTTTACATATATAGATATAATAGAACAGTTATGTAACAACGCCTTTAAAGTAAGTTTTGCTTCAATGCTAGTCTGGGAAAGAAATATAGAATAGTATTTTATCTTCTCGATTCTCGCGCAGATCGTAAAATTCGACCAAGAGACAGTCAAGAGTTATTACAAGAAACTCGAATAGGCTTTGAACTACCTATCTATTACCATTGGGTTCCACTATCCGATTTTGTCACCTGTAAGTTTTATTCCAAATATAAGAACATTCTTTGTACTGCAACTGTAGCTTTCAAAATAAAGAAAATCTTGTGAAATCAAAAAACCTATAACGTAAGACTTTTTTTAAACTTTACAATACCTATTTAAGCTTTTTTGAAAAATGTATTGCAATTGAAATTGCAATTAAACATACAAAAAATAAATAAATAAAAACGCCAGACAATACACACCAATCATCTGCCGTGCAATTCTGTAAAAACTCGAATCACCCAAAGCAAGACTCGCTCGACAATTCACCCCACTTCGCAATATAACTCACTTGACCTTCAAATGGAATTCTCTAAACCAAACATTCTAGGAGCGAAGTAAAGTGATCTTAGATGCGAGTTTGTCGGGGATTGCTTTAAGAGTAAACATCTCAGTTGATATTTCGTCTTAGAGTATTTTAACTCCTTGTGAGATAATTACGATAATAAAACTCGTTTATTTAGATTGGATTGTTACATTTAGCGATACTTCATAAAATTTATTTGCGATAGTACAACTCGCCGCCGCCACTCATCGAGGCGGCGCTAGTATCTCAGTCGACTTTAGAGAATACCAAATCACCGTTGACAATCTCACCGCGGATTCAGAAGTGAATTTGACTAATTTGCGTTAGAGAATCGCACTACTGGTCTCAAACTAAAGTCAAAGTCAAGTTAAGTCAATTTATTCAAAGGTCAATTGCAAGGTATTTTTGAACGTCGTATTTTTATTTTTGTACATACAAGTATTTTTGAACACTGAGAAGAACGGACAAGAAACTCAGTCAGGTATAATTTTTTTAACATCATTCTACAATAGTTATTTAAAATGCAATATTCATAAAGCGAGTGTGCAGAGATGATTTTGTCCAGACTATTGTTTTTTCTTCAATGAAATCGCTAACTTTGTAGTATGCTTTTCCAATCAGTGTGCGTTTAATAACAAGTTTAAATTGCTTTTCTGTTAATTGAATAATTTCTTGCGGAATTTTATTATAAAAACGAACTAAGGCATTCCCTGTGCTATGAGAACCAGGCGACGACTACTAGGGGCGTTTCCAGTACACCCAGACTCGAGACAATTTAGAAAAGTTCGTTTATTAAATTGACCCGACCGGAAATCGAACCCGGAACCTTCCGCGCTTGGGTTCATTACCTAAACCACTGCGCCAACGAGGTCGTCGTCAAAAAAATGATAAAAAGTTTGGAATAGTTAGAAAAACCCAAACATCTAAATATAAGGTGACTGTTCCACGTTTTGCGAGCGCCACATTTTAACCTAACCAACAGAAATTGTCTGTGGGTAGAAAGGACTTCATGCAGTGATTTCTTAAATCTTGAGTACTTATAATGAGTGTCTTCTATTACAAAATATCATAGCGCTATCAAAATATTAAATAGTCTAAACCTTAGGTCCATACAGTCATCGCAGAAGAGTATGAATGCGCCACTACAGCCCCGACACTATGGCGTGTCGAGGAACACCGTCAGGTTTTAGTGGGTAGACTCGATTCTCAAGGTATACCACAAAAGGTTCATACAGTCAAGAGCAACGATACCACAGACAAATACATAGACAGCCAACTACGGCATCAAACTCATAACCCCTCTTTTCTCGGACGTTGAAAAGTGGTGTCAAGATTTTGTTGTCTGTCTCCCCGCTCCGAATAGTTATCCACGAGTGTATAGCAGACTATTCTGTTGCAACGCCTCTGAAAAAGTTCTGTATAGTTTTGTTGGATAGAAACTCGAAGTCGTAATAATCTTATGGGTCGGCACACTTAAATCGCGCCCAACGAGGTTTGGCATTCTGACTAGGTCATAGTAAATATATACATTTCTAAACAAAATAAACATTTCGCTGCTCTCTGAAATGGAACATACTACAAATTAAAAAAAATGCAATAAAATGTTATAATGATAACACAAAAGAATCATGAATTTCATGCAAAACTCTAGAATAGCATTGTCGCGTTCCCAGAACTGTGATTTAATAAGAGTCATAAAAACAACAAAATTTATATCAAATTCATAGTAAAATATCAAGAAACGACACAATTAAAACTGTTTTCCAATATAATTTGCAGTTTTTCTACAATAGGTTATCAAATATATCACGTTTCAAGTATGCCAAACGTCTTCCGATGTTATTGTGAACGCCAGGCTCTCCCTCCTTCAATCGCCCGCGCGCTGTCAAGGTGAAAGAGAGGTTGCATCTCTTCGTTTTGAATATTCCGCGATCTCTGTTTGTGTACAAATACAAAAATTCACTGTAGTGGTACTACTTGTTTTAGTAGGTAGTTCCTATGAAAAGTGATAAGATCATCAAAAACGTTCCAACCATTACAAACATGATTTTCACATATAGGCCGCCGTAGGACAAATTATGTAGAGAATAAAATCAAGTGTTAAAAAAAGTAAAGGGTGATGTTTTACGTCACATTCAAATCCAAGATGGCGTACATTAGGTACTTTTTTGAATAAATTGACATGGGTGTCATATTTAGGTTGCTTGGCGTGCTGATTACGAAAATGACGTTTATTTTTAATCCAGGATGGCAAATATTATTATTTTTGGTTAAATCGACATGGGTGCCACATTCTAGGTTTCTCGAGGAGCCAATTACTAAAATGCCGTTCATTTTCAAATTCAAGATGACGAATATTACTTTTTTGGCTAAATCGACATGGGTGTATTCTAGGTTTCTCCGGGTGCTGATTACGAAAATATCGTTCATTTTCAATTTCAAGATGTCGAATAATATTTTTTTGGATAACTCCATATGGGTATCAAATTCTAGATACCTCGGGGTGCTGATTACTAAAATGACGTTAATTTTCAAATTCAAGATGGCGAATATTACTTTTTTGGATAAATCGATATGGGTGTCATATTCTAGGGTTCTCGGAGCATGATTACGAAAATGATGTTGATTTTCAAATCCAAGATGGCGATTGTTTATTTTTTGGATAAATTGACATGAGTGTCATATTCTTGGTTTTCTTTTTCATTTCCGATTGACGACCTCAACGCAGTGGTTTAGATGTTATATTTAAGCGTGGAAGGTTTTGGGTTTGATTCCCAGTCGAGTCAATTTAGGAAACATACTTTTCTAGATTGTTTCAGGTCTGGGTGTCTGGATGTACCGGGAACGCCCCTAGTAGTCGTCGTCTGGTTCTCATAACACAAGGAATGCTTTAGTTTGAGACCAGATGATTGATGTGCAATGTTTGGCGTATTTATTGATTTAATATAAATTTCATTAAAAAAATCTGAATATATTTTGTTTTTGATTATGCCATATTCATTTCTTTTAATTAACTATCCTTTCATGCGTATTTTCTATCCAAAATAGTTTCGATATTTCACATCTGCCAGGCGTTCCGCGACGGCTCATTTATTTTGAACCGATGTGGGTGTTATTTTCGAGATTTTTCGGTGTGCAAATATTAAAAATACCGTCGATTTTCAAATACAAGATTATTACTTTTATTATGAAATTGAAATAGGTGTCAGTTTTGATTTCACTTGCGATGCGGATTACAAAAACTACGTCCATTTTGAAGTCCAAGATGTTGCATCTCAATTTTTTTCAATTAACTGATGTGGGTGTTAATTTTGAGATTTCTCAGGGTGCAGGCTACGAAAATGGCGTCAATTTTGAAATCCAAGATGGCGGACATTATTTTTATTAATGAATTGATATAGGTATAATTTTTGATGTTGCTTGCGGTGTGCATTAGGAAAATGACGTCCATTTTAAATTTGAAGATAGTGGATCTCAATTTTTTTAATTGATGTAGATGTTAGTTTCGGGATTTCTCAGGGAGTAGATTACGAAAATAGCGTTAATTTTAAAATTCAAGATGACGGACATTAATTTTTTAATTAATTTAAATAATTGTAATATTCGAGGTTACTCATGATGTAGACTAAGAAAATGATGTCCATTTGGAAATCCATGATGGCGGACCTTTATTTTACGATGAAATTGTTTTGAGTTATTTAATTATATTTATGTAGTATAACATTATAACACTGGTACAGATAAGATATGATAAATGATGACACTAGTTTACTTATTGCAGGAATTATATAGAATAGAGGATTTATAGAGAGAGATTAATCCATTATATAGAATAGAATAGAGGATTTACAGCATTGTGTTGATAAATGTGTTTTCAAATTATTGAATATGTTATTAAATATATAAAAAAGAAGCATAATTATTATACCGAAGTCGGTGCCAAGCCTACCAAACTAATACATGAATAATAAACTTTTTGTTGTTGCATATTGATTTGGCACCGACTTCCATAACTGTCAAATTTAATTGTATAGGTATATGTGTCGTACTTATGAAGTTATTTTTATTGTACTTAAGTATTGATTAGTAAAGGATAGTTATTTCTGTACTTTTCAGTGTTTTCTTTTGAAGGCGGTTTAATTTTTTATCTTAAAATTTTTCTTATTCTTCCTTTTGAATGTCCTTGGCTTAAATAAATATCTAGGGCAGGTCAACAATTAACTTCTTTCTAATTCTGGAACGCAACAATATACAAGACAATCGTCAATATAAATAAAGGTTATAACCAGATCGCGTTGTTTAGTGTTATTTGGTATATCTTCGAAGTCCAAGCTCCAATACCGTGAAATTTAAATGGGACCTACCCTTTCAAACAAAAATCGGTCCACAGTAGACTATCGTTGAACATACACAAAAAAAAAATTACGTACATACAGCCGAACATAGAACCTCATCCTTTTTTTGGAGTCGGTTAAAAATAACAATTTGATTGTAAGACGACAAAAAAAAATTATACCTAAGACGAGTTTCTCGACGATTCTCCTCAGTACACGTTTATTACGAACCAGTAACATAGTAAAATTTTAAAAATACCTTACTTGAATGGGAATCTTTTGAATTTGTTGATTTATGTATATGTTTCTTGTTATAGGTATCTGTGATGGCAAGGATGGTACCATCGCCGGATTGGTTTATAGGAGTGGACAGTTTCGATCTCTGCGTCGATGGCAATTGGCTTGACAGCATCACAATTGAGGTGAGAATATATCGAAATAACTTCACAATGAAATTAGAATATTATATCAAAATTACATCACAAGTGAGGTGAGAACATATCAATGTAACATATTGAGGCGAGAATATATCTAAATAACATCACAGTTGAGATGAGAATATATCAAAACAACATCACAGTTGAGATGAGAATATATCAAAACAACATCACAATTGAGGTGAGAATATAACGAAATAACATCCACCTCTAATATACTGTAGAGACTCAGACGTCATTTTGCGGAAGTCCACTTCATGTGTTGAATTCTTATGATTTTTAGCTATACCTATTCCGCCCAGAATTCTAATTATCATCTAGAAGCATTCGAAAAGTATCTTTATGACTTCTAGAACATTTTGAAGATGCTTCATTAAATGTCGTGCTGATTTTTGAAGTTTTTGGCAGAGTATAGCTAAAAATTATAAAAATTAACTACTTTTAATAATAGAGCTATAAACTTGAGGTTTATGTATAAATAATATTTAAATAAAATAATAATTTTATTATTGCTGGCGTCGCTATACCCCTTCCTTTAAAATTTAAAGTATCCTGTAACCCAAAAGGGTGCGCGAAAGAAATTGCTCTTCAGAAATAAGGCCACCTTTTGCACTGTATATTCTTTTCCATATTTTTTACACTTCATACATACAATAAAGCATATAATGGTACTGTACTGTTTACTTTAGGATTTATGCACAAATTGAATTACTTATAGCGTAGTAATGTTTGATAGGATTACTGAGGTTTCACGTCAATTACAGCTCTACAGAGCACGTCAGTCATCTACGTGAAGGTTACTCGTTCCTCTAGGATGCCGACATAGATGAAAACGTAGGATATATCAAGATGTAATCAAAAGACGTGCTTTCGCTAGCTCGTGTATTTTGGTGTATTTCTCGACTGACTTTATTTTTTGACATTCAAAAATACCATATTAATATTAAGTAGCAACACCCTCAAAATAATAGTGTTGCCATTTGTTGCCGATTATGATTATAATAGCTAATCACGAATATTGACAATAGCATATGGTGAACGTGATCCAATGGCATTCATGTCAAACGTCTTCATTCAGAACGTTAAATTCTTGATTTCAACCGTAGCTAAATGAGAATAGTAAAATGAGGGCAGAGATCTTGAGAATCTTAACTCCGCTTAAACATTCAGCTGGCTAATAATCTACCTCCAACTTTGTACGAACGATTTTAATAGATTATTACTTATGAGTGTTTCATTTCGGTTTAATGGTAAAAAAATCCTAAATCAAAATAAAGTAGAAGTTTCCTATGAAATACAAAAGCCAATTGGAGCATTTTTGAATAACTGTGTTTGTTTATACTAAGATTTCTGAAGAAGTCCCTCAATGATAGAAAACAGATTAAAATTTGGTATGAAATGTATCTCAGATTGAAAAATCATATAATTGAATAAATTATTTCATACAAGACAAAACTAATCTGAAAATCTTCTTTCGGTAGTTATACGAGTATATAATATTTCTCTGCATATATAATTGCATTTACTCTCTTTCTAAATATTCTGAATACTACAATACATACACATGCATACATAAATACATGTCTTCACGCGGTATCCCTAATGAGGTAGCCGGAGAGGACGGAGCACCACGCTTCGCGGTCCTTACATACTTCCTTCGCCTCCTCAAGTCTCATCATTCTCATCACACATTTTCGCCTAGGTATGCGAGTGCTTTTGACATTTCCATCAGCTAACAATTTGACTATTAATCTTCGTAAGTCAGCCTTGGTCTTCCTTAGCTTTTGCTACCACTTCTGCTGCCCTGTGCCCTTCTGCTGTTCTGTTCCCGAACCATCTAAGCATTCCTTTTCTCATTTTTACAATAACACCAGCAACTCTGTCATACTGTCATATGTCAATTTTGAATACTGTAATTTAATATTTTGTAAAGTAGGTACCTAAGTTTCTTATCTATAATGCTTCTTAGAAAATATTATTTCCGAACCGGTTATAGATTCGACGTACAAAAATAACTTGTAACTGGGATTACTTGATTAAATATGTCTCTGATGAAGTCGTAGGCAAAGGCTGTTACAGAGATAAATTAGATAAATCTTTGTAATCCGAGCCTATGATTTATTTTCTTGTTTGCCGTAGTGCAAGCGTCAAAGCGCTTTACTCAATAACTTTGTATTCCCAGGTGGATCCACTCGACGCGGGTACAGACAACGGTTTCACGTTTACGGCGCCAAACTGGCCGACAGCGCCGCAGGGGGTCGCATATCGAATCACGTCCAGATATCCCTCGCATCCTGCCGGCTCATTTTTCTATCCGCATTTGAGGCGACTGCCGCCAATCGCCACTTTTCAATTTATCAAGGTAACGACAGATTGCCTAGAAAAATGGACGCTTCATGTAATTGTAATTGATTTTCATATGATAAACGCAGATTCTCCAAAGTGTTAACATGTAATTAATAATAACCTCTGTTAAACAATTTATTACATCTACATATAACATAATTGACCAGAATAGAGAAACCACTTTCTTAAGAATTAGAATTTACATCAGAACTTTAAATTGTGGTTGCAAAATTAAAAAATAACATAAAAAAATTAAACCAATTAAAAATTAGAAGCACTGAAAAATATAAAATAATTATCGTTCAGTTATCAAAACTCAAGTACCAAAATTAACTTCATAAATATGATACAAACACCTCTATAAATTAATTTGACGGTTGTTGGTCGGTGCCAAACCTATCAAGCTAGTAGACTTACTGTTGTTCTCGATTGATTAAACATGTTTTTATTGATGTTAGATGAATCTCTTCAATGTTGGTATAATTGTTCTTCCATCAGCTCCGCGAATACGAACTGTCCGAAGTATTTCACCGCGATAGCGACGACCGACGATACGATGTCCTTCAGCTGGACAAGTTGAGTCACAATAGCATCGACGTGCTGGATGGCAACAGGGCCCTGTCTATCGCTGAAGAGGTGGAGAGAGCTGAACAAGCACCCCAGATCTTCTCCGATGGATCTATGACCACTCCGGATGGAGCATATTCTTACTATTCTTTGTAAGTGTTCTTTAGGCTTCTCTTTTATAATGTACTAGCTTCTTCTCGCAACTATGCCAGTGTTTTGGCGACTTACAACAAAAGGGATAGCATAAAAACCTTCTTTATGAAAAAGTATCAACTTTTATGCTGATCGGTCAAACGGTGTTGGAATTTAGCAATTACATACATACATACATATCTTCGCGCTGTATCCCAAACGGGGTAGTCAGAGAGGACGGAGCGCCAAGCGTCGTGGTCCTTACATACCTCTTTAGCTTCCTCAAATCACATAGCGATTACATAATTTATACATACGTCTATTTTTATACATACAGAAGATAGTTCGTTCTTACTAACATCGGTGAGATCACAATAGTAACTAATTCTAGTGAATACCACCTATATCCTATTTTTTATTTATTTTTGTCTATAATGTTAACAAATGTGGCGACTGTGACATTTATAACATATCAAAACGAGCTAGTTCGCAAATAATTGATTCAGTTATCGTATTTATTAGTTATCAATAAAACAAAGATATTTCGAGTTTTTGTCAGAAAAATTATTTTGCCGTATGAATATATTATTTTGTAATATTATACCTACAATGTCCTGATCGTTAAAATATGTATGATAATTGATGACTGAATTTCTAGTCGTTTCATCTCAACGCAGGTTTTTAATTTGACGTTCAAAAATACCTTATAACTGGGTTTAGTTGAATAAATTGATTTGACTTTGAATTATTACTAATAATACAGAATTTAAATATTTTATTATTATACTACACATACATGTACGATTTCGACGACCTCCGTGGTGCAACGGGTAAGCGCGTTGGAAAGTAAACGGAAGTTGCGGGTTCGATTCCCGCCCGGAGGCTGGGTATTTATGTATAATATGTATTTATTTACAAAAGAAAAGTATATAAGTAGTATATCAATTGTCTGGTACCCATAATACAAGCGCCGTGCTGCTTACTTTGGGACTAGATGGCGCTGTGTGAAATGTCGTGAGTATTATATACCTATATATATCATATTTTTTTATTTCTATAACAACATTATATGAATTAGCTTCAAAATATTCACAGCCATTTTATTATTTTAATGCCTTACCAGAACAAATACCACAGCCAGTACCACGGAAGAGCCTCGTTCTGCTAACGAGCTCCCAACATCAGGCCCGACCGCCAGTGAAAGGTCGGCTTTGAGAAGCCTTGCGCGCCGATACAGGGCGAGGCGGCGCCGCAAGCTGCGAGCCGATAACACCGACCCTGCTGAGAGGAGGAAGCGGAAAAGAGCCAGTAAGCTTTTCTTCTTATTAACAGACTTCAAAAAAACGAGAAGGTTCTAAATTCCTCTTGATATTCGGGCATAACTTTTATGTTTATGAACCGATTTCAATTATTCTTTCAGTATAGCTCCGATATGGTCCTATTTTAATTTCATTGGTATTGGGCCTTGGACTTCACATAATACACCAAATACTTTTAACGGTTTATACATTCTTTTATACATTCCGTTTCAAAACTTGAAAAAAGTTATTTTTACAGTTACACTGTCAGCTAGTTTTGCCTTATAATATCGATATAATTACAGAATATGAAATAATACTCGAATAAAGTTCTAGATTATACGTAATATCCTTCCTTGCGTTAGAACTGTACATTAGAAACATTCGTCGAAATTTTTTCACAAATGTTGCGAGAACAAAAACTGTGATCAATCCATTACCGTAATATTTGACTTCATAATAAAAACAGTTACGAGAATTTAGTATTGTACATACATACATATCTTCACGCTGTATCCCTAACGACGTAATCAGAGAGGACGGAGCGCCAAGCATCCTTGCACACTTCTTTCGCTTCTTCAAATCTCATCATTCTTCTCAAACATTTTCGCCTATTTTTTTATATTTTATTTTACTGTAATTTAGTTTTGTCCCATCTATTAAATTGTTAATGCATATTTAACGTACTCTACATATTCCCAAAGTATTCTGGGAATTTTTGGTTACGGAGAAAATAATTCTCTGGTTAAAGATTATTTCTTACCTCGTTTAAACTATTAAATTAACTTACCAAGTATGCGATAGTATTTTAATGACAGGAATTTATTCTTAGAATATGAATTTAAATTCGAATATCCACTTTGTTTTTATATATTAATAATTTTTATAAAACAATTAGCAAACGTAGTAATTATGAATTTTTACAATATTTTTTTCTTAGTAGTCTTGTTGACACATGAACTCGAGTTACCTTTATTTCCCTAATGCACTATTTTCACTTATTTTGCTTTTTGCATTTCACACATTATATTTTTACAGAGGTAGTGCAGCAGTTAGGTCTACTACCCACAGAGACATAGCTTCCAGACGCTTCAAAATGCGCAGTATAGTTTGTGCAGTCTGGCGTACTAAAGTTTGTCCACGAAGCATATTGCAAGCGTTTCATCGTTACACTCTTGGTGTACGTCTGCTTTCTGCTTAGTGCTTACGTATGTAGCCCGGCGTACGAGACGCAGAAGGGCAGGTGTCATGCTTCGTACATGCTCCGTCGACAGAGTTTTATGGTTTCGGATGTAGACAGTAAGCAGGTGTATCCCAAATGTAAATGTAATGAGGAATATATGTTTATATAGATACAAGGCCTTACAATTTCGTAAATAGAAAATGAAAATTAATTTTAAAAATGCACAGTGTGCAATCTTAGCGATTGAACAAATTTTAAATAAATAACCGGTCAAGCGGCGTGTACTTACTCTTGCACAAAGAATCTTCTACGATATTTGTAAAATGGTAAAAGTCCTAGATCCTGTAAATCTACAGCAACGCAATTTTATTGCTGTAATTTTACAAAATCTAGGACTTTTGATATACTTTTTTTTCCAGTGCAAGTATATTCCTGTGTCCTTGTGTCCTGTGTCCTTCCTAATGCAAGAAAGTGATCGTTTATAATCTGTCCAACTTTTAATATATAGGTCCAATTATTACAAAAACAACGGCGGAGAAGGCAATGATCAAGACGAGTTCAAGTATTGAATTTTCTCTTGTTTGATTCTTTTTTTATACTATGAGAAAGCCAAACGCACAAATAGTTCATGGAAATTTACAATATAAAGGTGCAAGTTTCAATTGAGACGTCCTTCTGAATATGCAGTCGCCATAGATTTAGGAAATATTACGGACTGGAAATAACGTCAATTTTTTGACGAGAGTGGGATACCTTTTACAAGAAATGGACAGGGTAAATTCGTGGCCCCCGAGGACCAATATTTTGCGAATGCGTCGTGGCACATATGTATTTTTAAAACATAATTTTTCAACACGTTAATTTGTTACTTATTAAATGATATACTTACGTACGTAAATGGTGAGCTATACTTTATAGGAACAAAGATCTAGTGTTTAGAAACTCTTCTTGATGACAATTTTGTTTAAATAATATGCAAACGGCGAGCTGGATTGCGCGTATGATGATAAGAATTGATGATAAGAAATGATTGGGTTTTATTTTTTACGCCAACGATCTATCGTCGCATTTTAGGCTCCTCCTTCTTTGCACACATGTTGGCTATTCTAAGAACGAAGATGTATGTAGATACGTCAAATGTGTGTAGGTACGGCAAATTTCAAATATGTACATCACATGGATTCAGAGAAAATGGACTGTAACAGATGGATAGTCGGATCTCGTTCCGTTATGCTTTTAATTTACGAAACCCTAAAAATACAATCAATCACTTTTTTAGAGTTTTACGATTTGTAGCCATTACAGGACTGAAATGAACGAGTTCTTACCGCTATGTTAAATATTTTTGAGTTTCCCGATATTTGGATGCTAAAAAAGATTTAATGTCGCGGTAAGAACCCGTTTATTTTATTGTTGTATTACAATAAATCATTTCTAATTATTATATTTTGTTGTCCTAGGGCTACTAGACTGCCGTGTATCCGAGTGGGGTGAATGGAGCCCTTGCCGCAGCGATGGCGGTTGCGTTGGATCGGCAATGCGCACGCGCAGAATTATCCGTCGGCAAAGGCCAGGCGGAGCGCCGTGCCCCCCCACCGCGCAGTCCCGGTGGTGCGCAACCAACTGTACAGTACTGCAGCCACGAGAAGACTGGCGGAATAACCTCACGTAATTCAAATTTAAATTTGGAATCTGATTTTAAAACCAGAAAAACTGAAGCCAGCTGTTACGAGCGGTCAGTACAAAAAAATGTGAACTTTGCACTTTCCTTTTTAATCTGTAATAAATTATTATGTATAATTTTATTATCATCTGTCTGTCCGTCCAAAGATATCATTTTTTTTCAAATCCATTTCATTTCGTTTTAACCGTTTCAATGTAAATTCGTGTGTAAAAATTAAAATTGTTGTATAAATAAATTAGTAAGTGATGACTGTCGATGTTCGGAATAGATAGAGTTCGATTGTTTTTGGCTGTATCTATGTAAGCTTCTTTAATTTTTTTCATTTGTCAATTATCTTTAGAATTAGGCTAGGATAAATGACTTAATTTTATTATGTATTTGGACTGGAACTCATCAAATTTTATTTCTATTGTATTATCCTTCACTGTTTTAAATAAATATATTACAACTAATTATAGTATATGTTACGTGCACTTTCTTTAAACGTATAATGTATTCAACGCTACCTTTTACAAGTTTCTGCTCTAGTACAAAATAAAATCGTGTCTTATGCTATAAAATAAATAAGTATACCACTTAGTTTCAAATTAATTTTATCTATAGCAGTAACAATGTTCTATTTAACTAAAGTTTCCTGACAATACCCTTTGGGAAATCAAGATACATATCGTTTAATAAGTATTAAATGTGACAGTGACTCAATAAAATGTAGTATGTATTGTTTTTAATAAAAATGTTGCTTCAAAATCCCAATTTTAGAAATACTAGGATTTACTGACATGATGGAATTTTTCCACTAATTTAGATAAAATGTCACAAAAGCCACAATAATTACTGGTCTCAAACAATCAATATTGTTTTTCAACAATGAAACAATCATCGTTAATCAACAAATTTGGAACCTAGTACCGTTGGAGAGTAAATAATCAAACCCTAGTTCCTATTTTTCTTTAATGAAAAAGATATCAGATGCACAATTTTGGATTTCAATTTGTTGAGCGAAAGGTTTTTCATTGTCGGTAAAACTTCACCGAAAATGGGATTTCCATAGCAACAATAATACATAAAAGAATCCAAAGATGCAGCTTTTATTTTTAATACAAATAAGTGTAAAAATCATTCAATAAATTTAGGTAAGGCTGTATTTAATAAGTAAGATAATTGAAGCCTTCGCACGCTGTCATCATTTCGTTCGATTTTTGAATTGTGTATAAAAAAACTGTAATTATGGACGTCGGTTACACATTTAGTTTAACGACATTTCAGTCTGTCACTTAAATTATAACTTTAATAGACGAAAGATCGTTTGCGGAATCGTCCTTAAGTTCATTTTACGCGAACAGTCTGTAATTCTGACTACATTCTTAGACTGAACTCACGTCACACTAAACTTGTAACCTCTATCAAATATTAGTATCAAATATTGTAATGATCAGGAGTATTATAAGAACACCGGAATCTCGCTGCTCATAGGTGATTAGTCGCCTATATTTTTACTTTTTATTACAAAAGAAATACTGTAGCTTCTAATTCTATGAAAGAGTCGCTTGTTCAATGCCAAAGAAAATAAATTAGAATTAATTTGGTTAAACTATCTCCAAAGATTCATTCATACTATTAAAAAATGAAAGTATTATATCAAATTACCATAGTAGAGTCACACACAAGGAGCTTTATAATTTTTTTTAATTATGTCATATCAATTAATTTTTCATGTAGATAAAGATACTTAATATACTTGTATAATGAGATATCTGAGAATTTTCTTCCTCGATACGTGCAGATCTAATCGATTTTCTAAATTTTGTCAATATATGAAATACATTGTCCTCATTTGTCTAAACAACGGGATGCAGTACGCTAAATTTTTGTGTACTCGACTTACAGAACAGTTATGGACACAGACATACTCGTACACCAATATGTTTCATCACCATCAGCTGTGAAAGAGATATAATGACGTAATACACTGTAGGGGCACAAGACACAATATCGTTATTCATTATAATTGATCAAGGACGTATTACATTGCGAGACTTAATTTATGAGGTCTATGGTCTAAGGCATAGACCTCATAAATTAAGTCTCGCAATGTAATAAGGACATTATGACAGGATAAATGTAGGACAAAATTTTTTTATCCTCTCTACATAAAGAATATTTTATGTAAATTTCAAAAATTTGGCAACCCTAAAGTTATTGCATTAGGGTTGTCAAATGAAGCATAAAAATATACACCTACTTAACTTCTACCCTTTGTGTGATTTCAACCTAAATAAGAAATATATCACAACTTGTGATAATAATGTGTTATGTTATAGTGTGAATGGATTTAAAAACCTAGTTGTAATATTTGGAAAATTGTCAACTGCCTAGACTTTAAAAGTAAAGCCATAGAATTGTATAGAGCCAAAATAAAGCTAAAATTATAACCTTAGTGTAACTATTGGAGTCTGTGTATTTTTTACAATGTAAATTATTCTGATTTCAGTAATAAAAACATCTTTAAATAATTAGTCGAGTTTCATTTCGTATTAGGTATTAAGTATTTATTAGGTAGCTTTTTCTTCATGATTTCATGCTCTCAAGGTATAAGTAATAATACCACTCACTATTATCATAAAGAGAGTATAATAATATAATTACGATATACATAATGTTATGTAACTGCTTCCATACTGATCTGGGCGAGAAAAAAAATTTAGTAAAAATACTCATAACAGACGTTTAAAATCGGAATAATTCAGCTATTTTAAAATTTTTGGAGTTTACTCCTTAAGAATCGATTTTCATATAAGGCCCCCGGTATGAAAAAAATATGAGGAGTAAAATCTATTCATCGAATGACAGCGTTACATTTTTTGTGCGCAACCTATTTATTACCTATTGCGCACCTTTCACTTTTCAGTCATGAGTGTTAAGACGTACATAGGGTATGCTGCGGGGCAGTTTACGCATGTAAGTATTATGTGTATATAATATACCTATATGTTATTTCTATATAAAATATATAGGTATATAATATATACTCTACAGCGTCTTCAAATGATGAATATATAATATATATTCATCATATATATCTAGGTTTCTCGGGGTGCTGATTACGAAAATTATGTTCATTTTCAAATCCAAGATGGCGAATATTACTTTTTTTGGATAAATCGATACGTGTATCAAATTCTAGGTTTCTCGGGGTACTGATTACGAAAATGACTTTCACTGTCAAATCCAAGATGGCGAACATTACTTTTTTGGATAAATCGACATGGGCGTCACATTATAGGTTTCTCGGGGTGCTGATTACGAAAATTATGTTTATTTTCGAATCCAAGATGGCGATTATTATTTTTTTGGATAAATCGATATGGGTATCAAATTCTAGGTTTTTCGGAGTGCTGATTACGAAAATTATGTTTATTTTCGAATCCAAGATGGCGATAATTATTTTTTTGGATAAATCGACATAGGTATCATATTCTAGGTTTCTCGGGGTGTTAATTACGAAAATGATGTTCATTTTGAAATCCAAGATGGCGAATATTACTTTTTTGGATAAATCGATATGGGTATCAAATTCTAGGTTTTTCGGGGTGCTGATTACGAAAATGACTTTCTTTTTCAAATTGAAGATGGCAAATGCTACTTTTTTTATACCTATTAATATTGATATTTAATAATATTGTATACAGTGAAGTGAATAAAAATATATATAATATGGAAAAAACCAGTAAACTCCAGTCGTGCGTCGGAGCTGACACACACACTTTTTTTTAATTAAATTTAAATTTTAGGTGTGGTAGAGCCATGCTGCATTGCAGCTCGAATAGGGCCGGCTCGCCCGGTGAAATATCACCCTCTCACAGAATATCAGCGTGAAATAACAGCATCTTTTGCTGTTGTGTTTCGTTCGATGAGTGAGAGTGACCATCATCCCCTCCCTCTCCTTTCCCTCCTTTCCCTATTTTCCTAAAGGCCGGCAACGCGCCCATTATTCTCCGGATGTTGCGGGTGTCTATGGGCGGCGGTTGGTTACTCTCCATCAGGTGACCCGCTAGCTCGTTTGCCCCCTCTTTTATTAAAAAAAAAGCTAAAAATTGCTTAAAACCTTAAATATTACATTACAAATGAAATGTCAAAAGTTCTAACCGATCTTAATCCTAAAAATTGTATTCGAGGTCAAAGGCAAAGAATAATAGTTTTTCGAATATTTCTTTCTTTTAAACAGCAAGTATTGTCGTAAATATAGATTATACAAAGTTTGTAGGAAATACATGCAATGTCTACCAAAATAATTGAGTTTCTTTGTTTCATTCTGCTTATGCACATACTATTTCCGCACGAACTAAGAGGTGATATAGGTACTTGGCGGATTTTTAACGTGATTTCCTCAGTAGAACAATCGTGAATTATAATCCACGATTGTTACGTAGTTAAGCAAAATATTTTGAAAATTGTAGTATGAAGTCTTCGAATTGAACTTCAACAACAATATCTTCTTCCTATCCTTACTATTTTTGTGTACATTGTCATAAAAAATAATCATATCTCCTAGTTATTGACATACCATAAGTATCCTCTTCTAATTCCTGGAATAAGGCTGGCTTTGGCAATTGGTTCATACTGATGATCGAAATAATCCGGCTTTTATACCGCCACAATAATCACTGTAATTCCTCACACAGTTTAAAAAAAAATGTGCCTGTCAGCTTCTAATCTTTTCGCGTATGTTCTAAAAGTCGATTCCTTATGAAGAACTGGTATAAGGAATCATTTTAAATAGTTGATATAAGTAGTGTAAAAATGTAATTTAGTTGTGCCTTCATGTCCTAACTCAAATGGGTTATGACCTGACGTTAAAACAAGTATATACTCGTATGTGCAAAGTAAAGTAGACATAAATCTTTCGAAGAATGCTAATGGAATCTCAAACATTTTTAGTGTTCATTTTCAAAATTAGAGAAAAAAGTCACATATGGAATCGCCTCGGTGTCCACCAGTAGGTTTATGTGTGTTATACGTGACATTGGCAAATGCGCTAATCTGTGCGCCAAAGCCATACCATGAAGAAAGAAAGAAAAAGAGAGTGCCGATTTTGTGAGTTTGTGCGTATATGGTCGGAATCTCCGGAATTACTACAACTATATTTGGCATATCTGTGAATCTGGCATAACAGTCAAAGTCAACAATTATTTAGTATTATTTAGACGGTTGTAATAAATGATGGCTCTTCGTAGACAAACGTGAGCTATTTATTGATTTTGAGGGTTGATTTCGAGGTTCAATAATGAATCTGAAAAACAAATTTTTTGGAGTCACCGTGTGGTGTATCAAATAGAATATCTGCGAACCACGAATTAATAAATGTAGTAACATGTTATTTTGACTTACAATTACTTTTTCAAAAACACGCGTTAAAATTGCTGTTCTTCCACTTAATTAAAATGAATGCCCTGCTACAATCATTATTTTGCGTTCGGCAGTATTTTTTTTAAAAAGCTTGAAGACTACGACGATTCTACAGCAAAGTTTGTTTTGTAGTTGACTGTTGATAACAACTGACAGAAAAGAACACTAATTGCGCAAACCAAGTACAACTTAAATTTAAATGTTTTTTCTTTTAATACCATAGATATACTTAGAACACTTAGAATAAGACTGTAGTACAGTTTAATAATAGTAGGTATGTTTTATAATACAATAGTTAAAGCACATGTATTCTCAAAGAGATCAATATGGAGTTATCATGAACAGTAATTAATTATTTTCATATTAAGTACCTAACCACTTAACTGAACCTTTTATGTAAGAAAAAGCGACTTATTCAATTCCTGTAACGCCGCCCTAATTTTCTTCTTAGAAAAAAAAACGTTCTCAAACGTCTCGTGTCATCCTCCAACGTAATTATCCGACCCAATTTGCAGCGGGTCACGAAGCTAAATAAAGATGAGTCACTGATGGTTTTCCACCTAAAATTCAGTGATACTGTGTTTCCTGGGCTTGGCCTACATATTTGCATTTTTTATAGATAATCACACTAATTGTCTGCCTCCAAACTATAATAGAGCTTGTACAGTATATTATGCCATTCGACAAAGTGAGGGGTACTTATTAACATGAAGATTCTATAGCCTAACTTTTAATTCGATAGTGTGATTTGACGTTTTTTTTCCTATTTTCTTTCTTTATGGCATGACGCACAGTTTAGCGCATTTTCCAATGTCACGTATTATTAAGAAGATCACAAGTAAATTAGTTTTTTCTTATCGTGAAACTGCTCCAGTAAAGTGATAGTAGGCTTTACTGAAGTTATAAAAGACTTCTTGGAAGTGTGCGAGAACTTTAGCTACACATGTTTATTTAGACCTACTCTATTTTTTTCACTTATACAGAACTTTCAACACAATGTACTATCACTTTTGTACTTTAAAACTCCCATGAATGTAAAAAATAGAAAATCTAAACAAAATGTCAACCTCACTTCTCCCGTTCCCGCCAAAAAGTCGATTTGACGTTTTAATGTGTCAAAATCCTAAATAATGTGGCCAGCTAAAATAGTGTTGTTGATCAACTGATTCGATATTGATTCACCTAAATCGATCGACTAGTCTAATATTTAATTCATTTTATTTGGTGCTGACATGACCCTGTAGCGTAGCCATTCCATAACGTATATATAATTCGAATAAATAAACATTATATTATATCTTTCCTTTTACTATTGTACCTACTTTTTTATTGCTATATATTATATATTATCAACGTTACAGCTATCTCATGAAAGGAATAATCCAAAACGGAGATTTCATACAGATAACACCGCGAGGCAATTCTTACAGACTAATAATAATGAAGTCGACTTAAGGGGCCATCACTATTTAAAAAATGCACGAACTGGTTATCCTGGAAACGTCAAATCACTCTACCGAATTAAAAGTTGGACCGTAAGTTAATTTATTTTTAAAGGCCCGAGCACATTTGATAGTTTTACTGTTAGTAGCTATTAATTTAACGATTGTGCCAGTCTGAATCATGTTTTTAAAACTCTTTGTATTCGAGAACGTTACCAAATCGCGTTTCTGTGACAGTGTCGAAACTGCATCGTGTTTTGACAACTCTCTGCCTTCCATCACGGTATTACAGTGCGATTTCGCGAGTACGTTAACACTTATTAAAAAGGGTTTTGGGTACCTACTCTGTCGTAGAACGGGGTACCACTGCGCTACGCCACGCAATTGTCCCAACTCCGTTCACTGTGTGGATGTGTCGACTCACCTATTCCAAAGGTATTGGCGCATAACACACTTCAGCACATAATACGCTGTCTGCGCTAAAAGCCAGTGGGCGCGGATGCATGTAGCACGCGCTTTACAACTCACAGCGCATACTAATCTGCTGCACCATAGCGCAATTGTGATAAAAACGCCGGCACAGTGAGATGCGCCCGAGTTACGTATACCTACTCGACGCAAGGAATATTGCTGAGTTACCCATGCCTACTCTGTTGGTTTGATTACAGTATCAAAATCTCGCTTTTTTGTGCGTCGCTGATGTTGAAAGTACCAAAGTGTGTTGAAACCCTAATAGCAGTTATAATGTAGATTTGTTTAAATTTAATACAGTTTTCGAGCCGAGTTATAAATTCCCTCAACTAAGCTTTTATAGTATTAATGTAAGTAATTAATATTCTATACTCATTAATCTTTTTATTAAATGATTGACAAGTCAGATAATTTACTTAGTTATGTATACATAATTCGTTACGGTTTCATTTTTATCCATATCCATATTAATATTATAAATACGAAAGTCTGTCTGTAAGTCTGTCTGGTCGGCTTTCACGGCTAAACTGCTGCACCGATTTTGATGAAATTTAGAATGGAGATAGATGAAGCCCTGGAAAAGGACATAGATTTTTTTTATTTCCACGCAGACGAAGTCGCGGGCAACATATAGTTCGTAAAAATGGAATATGTAGTTTTTTCCTAATTAGCCAAGGTAGGATTAGACCTTCAGATTAGAACAACTTTCGAATCGACAGCCTAACCATTAATTCAGTTATTTTCATCTAACTAGTTTTTATTCATAACAGTCCTAATCCAATAGGCTTACGTTTGACCTCCGTTCTGATTCCATTATCTTTTCCCAGAAGAGCCTATTCACTCTTGTCTTGAAACTTCTAAAGTTACAACGTTGGAGGAAACAGTGTTTCCTCCGTCATATCCTTACAACGACGTCGAGTATTCCAGACCTCAATATAGAGGCCTACATTGTAAAAGAAGAAGTAAATTGCTTCTAGTGTCAGCTTCAATTGCTCAAACGCCGGCACTCGGGTTTATGTTATTTTGGGGTTGAATTTAGAAAAATTCTGTATTAAACATGACTTTCCACCACGCAGAGAATTAACCTGTTTCGTTAAGTTAATTTTAAATATGAATTATATCATTTAAAATTAGAATAATAAAAAATAAATAAACGTCTACTGTCATACACACGTTAATAAAAATATGTAAATTTAAAATAACGCAAAACTGTACAAAAACTTTTAGCTTTGAAGCGCATTCGAGCAATAAGTACCTATACTAGATTAGAGTCAGTTGAAAATAAACTTTATGGTCAAGGATTTTAAGCTCAAAACGATTTTCATTTAAGATTCCACCAAGTTTCGTTCTGTTTAATATTATGCCAGGAGTTCGTTACGTAGATAGAATCTTTAATTTCCTCAGTTTGTGTCAGTGTCACTCGTTCTGTAACAAAAGGTCGGTGTTGTTTCGATTCATTTAAAATTGAACTGTTTTTAAAGGGTTAATGGGTACTGTTAACTATTATAGCGAAATTTTCCCACGAGTACGATAACAGGATACGATTTTTAATGGAATCCCACAGAACGAAAGACAGATGTCCATATATTGCTGTGTGTAATCTATATCTACACTGCTATGCTATGCTATAATATTATAAAGAGGTAAACATTGTTTGTTTGTATGTAATGAATAAACTCAAAACTACGCAACCGATTTCAAAAGTTCTTTCACCTATAGAAAGCTACATTATCAGCAACTAACATAAGCTGGATTTTTTTTTAAATTCTACCCGTGCGAAGACGGTGGGGGTCGCTAGTTTTAGATATTTTTAAACCTGCATGTTCATTTTATTTTTATTTTAAGTGGAAGATTAAACATGGGTCTAACAAAAAATCTACAATAAAAACATTTAATATAATTTTACAATCTATATCATCATAATCAGCTCGAATTGCGCCATTAATATAAATAAAATCCTCAAAACGATTAAAACCTTTATGTACTCTCAGCAATAACTCGGAACCTCACACCAATGAATCAGTCAATAAATATTTATTAATCAATTATTGGCCTCTCCGAGACTTCACTTTTATAGCTGCTTCGCGTCTTCTATCCAGCCAGTGTCAAATAAATCTTTCTATATACTACGAACAAATTCTCATAAAAATCTTTATTCATGAAGAGCACCTCAAAATCAATTTATTAAATTATATACCTGTTTTCAAGAGAGTGAGAAAATTGGTTTATTTCAGAGTTAAGTTCTGAACCAAACCAATATACGAGTACCGCGTCTATATAGAATTGTTGCAAAAAAAATTGAGCAAGCGCGAGATCAACGCGTGCCTAGAAAATCCCTTACGAAATTCATAAAATATCAACTTTTCTGTTCTTTTCACCTTCGACTTTCCTTATATTTTTCCCAAAAACTTTAGGTAACGCCATACATTTCTTGTGATTTCTGAAATTCTAGAAGCAGTAGTTGCGACGATAAGGAAGAGTCAGGAATGGTCAAATCGAATTTACTTCTTTTAATTTACTTGTAAATATTTCATAGTATTAATGTTTGAAAAATAAATGGGAGTATCACTACGTTAAATTTTGAGAACATACGTCACATAGTTATAGAGAAAATTAACCGTGACAAACGTTTCTCATTTTAAAATACGGAACACTAAAAAACAATTAAAAAATAAATGTCACGTACAAAAGACGATTGCACAGAACAAGTTTAAACTTCGAACCAACTGAAGTTTCCTGAGCATTCGGCAAAGTAAAAAGATAAGGCATCGTACAGACGGACGATTGAGGCCGGCGAACCGTTCACCGGAAGCAGTTCCGTTCGCGATCGAACAACATTATTCATAGTCTCAGCGCACGAATGAAAACTTCCGCCCCCGGGATGCACGACGAAACTTCACAGAAACGCTTGTTGCGGTCGGGTGACATCAATTTGTGCTTAATATGTGGAATAATTGTCAAAATATGGTTTATCAGTTTCAAATAAGAACAGCTTTTAAGAAGACTTCAAAGAAGAAAAATATTGAACAGATTTTTACGCAGTATTTACATGAAAAATTTAAATACATGCTATCATGTGCGAGGAACAATGAAAGACAGTAATTCATTTGTAATATTTTTGTTATTCTGTATTTTATTTTGTAATGGGTGGATGGATATTTATAAATAATAGAAAATCGCTAAGAACTGGGCTGCAATGTTATTACTGGTTACAGGTGTCAATATACAAAAAACGATAACCAGTTAGTTCATGTTTCTTCTAAAGTGATCAGCGGACGTGTTATATAATTATTATTGCAATGGATACGAACATGAATTTCGTTTATTTCGATGGAGATAGGTTAGAGGGACAAGATTTTTTATAGTTTTTTCGAAAAATTGTTATTGTCATTTTTTATTAAATAAGAGGGGGCAGACGAGCAAACGGGTCACTTGATGGAGAGTGACCACCGCCGCCCATGGACACCCGCAACGTCCGGAGCATCACGGGTGCGTTGAAGGCCTTTAGGGAAATAGGGAAAGAAGGGGGACAGCGTGATGGGCCACCGGTACTCTCATTCACCGAACGAAACACAGCAGCAATTGATGCTGTTATTTCACGCTGATATTCTGTGAAAGGGTGGTATTTCCCCGGGAGAGCCGGCCCAATTCGTGCTCCAATGCAGCATGACTCCACCACTCTTCTGGCACTCTATTTTCCAATTTAAACCACGAACTAAACCTCAATGCCAGAATTCTAGTTTTTATTCGATGCTCATTACTGATTTTGCTGCTGCTTCAGCGTACCTTCAGCCGTACAGAAATTCAGTAGTTGCTATTTTATCGTTAGCTAGGAACGTTAATATACTGCCGGACGCACGTTGACGATGCTATGTTTATAGCACCATCAGAAGCAGAGTTGCAGACACTATTAGAGCAATATGTTGTGCATCGGATTACTTTTGTGTCAGTATTTTCGTAGACTAATCTATGGTTCTAATGTATTTTATAAATACGATTGTTATGGGAATATATATGATAAGACACATCGATTAGTAATATATAAAAGGATTATTCCTATAGTTACGTGCATGAAAGAAGAATGTGAAGTGAAGGGATTGATTATGAATGGGAACAAAAGTAAGGTTCTGGGGTTTCAAAGGGAAGCGGTACGGACGAAATGTGAGATTTAGGTACATGGGAAATGTCTAGAACAAGTGGGTGAAATTGTGTATCTGGAGAGTGCGTTTTCGAGGGATGGAAGAAGTGAGTTGGATATGGAAAACGGGTAGCAGCTGGCAATAAAGTAAACGGTGCTCTGTCCGTATTAGTAGGCCGTGTGAATATATCGAATACAGCCAAAATGGCCATCCATAATGCGGTGTTGCCTAACATTCGTTCGGTTCGGGCACGTAGAAAGAATGATTGGTGATAGACTGACGAAGAAAATCTACAGAGCGAAAGCCAGTGGTAAAAAAAAGGCAAGAAAGACCAGGGCTCACTCGCGAAGATCAAATAGTCCGAATGTTAGCCGACGGAAATGTCAAAAGCACTCGCATACCTAGCCGAAAATGTGTGAGGAGAATGACGAGATTTGAGGAAGCGAAAGAAGTATGTAAGGATCGCGACGCTTGGCGCTCCATCCTCTATGACTACCCCGTTGGAGATACGGCGTGAAGATATGTATGAATGTATATATACGTGAAATAGAGATAATATGACGAAAGTCACCTTAATTTTTGTAAATCATACGCCATATACCATACATTATTGCATTTTTATTAACGACGTCGACATTATGAGCCATTTATGGCCATTATGCAAAAATCGAGTTAAGGAAGATACAAGATAAATATAGTGGAAATGCAGTCTCTCAATATGTGCGGTGGACAAACAACGCAATAAAGTGATACGCAGTATAAGATTGCATGACAATGTTGTTTCATCCAGAAAGGAATGCTTACAAGTTTCAAACATGTTGAAAAAATGAATGACGGATTGACTAAGGAAATCTACAGAGCGAACGTGAGTGATAGCAAAAGCCAAGAAAATCTAAGGATTTCTTATATTAATGATCGAATAGCAAACAAAGTGTTAGCCGACAGAAATGTCAAGCACTTGCATACCTCGGCAAAATTGTGTGTGAAGAATGATGAGGTTTGAGGAAGTGAAAAAAGTGTAAGAACCGGGATTTTTAGCATTCCATCCTCTCTGTCTACCCCGTTAGGGATACGGCGTGAAGATATGTATGTATATATGTATTAAATAATTTGTTTAGTGAGATCGATGGAATGTAAAGCCCCATATCTTGCGATATCAGATTTTGTTTTAGTAGTAACGCGGGTAATCTTTGGAAGACATACAGCCCCTCAAGGGAGAGACTATTATTTTTATGGGACTTTAATTCCCCGTAAGTACCTCTAGGAGTGCTGCCTTGAAACACGTCTTGGATGGTGGACGAGGATGCTAAGGCAGTATGGTGTATGAATACCCCGCCAGCGATACAGCGCCTGAATATGTAGGTATGTAAAACGACACTTGCTATGTCTATGTATACTGAATTTCTCTAAGTATACCTGGAAGTTAAAAAAAAAAATGTGCATGCACATAATATATGTACCAAGAAATGTAAACAACAAAAGGATATAACATGCATTTCCTTAGTCCTTCTACGTCACTTGTTATCTAAGCATTTCCGCCCCCAAATTGTTCCCTTCCTTTATGGTGTTATAACGTAGATACATTCCCCTCAAATTACGCATACGTAATACTCCCCGCTGTCATTTTGTTAGAGGATTTGCATCCCTTATCTGATGCGGCAGTTGTCAGTTAATAAAACGTATTTAACAACCCCAATAACTGTATTAGCATTCATTATAAAAAGAAAACAGATCAGCATTGCAATTAGTTAGGCACATATTTGGGAACCGTTTTTAATTATTTCTATTCAAGTTGGTCTGGATATCGATTTCTGTATACATAAATAGACAGAAAATTAGATATTTGGACACATACAACTTCAACGCGTCTTAAAATCCTCAAATGTGGAAACACGATTGGAGAAAAAAATCTTTATGACAAAATTCAGAAAACTGAAATCAAACTGCAACTGCGAAAATCGACCTTATTGCTTCCGTCATAGTGTGCGGCGGTAAAACAAAATCGCTTGCGGTTAGGTGTATAAGCAGGTCCTTAACAAAGAATCACATTAGTATCTATCTTTCCCTCACAATAGCTTATCTCAGAGACAATTTAACGCAGCCGATATTTGAAAGTTGTATTCGTAGCCCAAACTCAAGTGTCAACTTCAAACTTGAGTTTAGACTTCTAGGCGTTAGTTCTGGGAGATAATAGAAAGATAGAGAATAGAAAGTTCACAAGGCATTGTAGGCTGGCTGAGTATATTTAATCCATAAGACTGCTCGAGTAGAATGATCGACAGGACGCTTTCAAATAACCAACCTTTCAAATAACCAATATATTGCCCCTCACCGACAACGCCCTGTGCTCCCTTTCTATGTCATGATCATCCGTTACAATATCTCCCAAATATTTGAAACTTACAATTTGCAGACATTATTCATTTAGAATAATGGGTGGCACAAAGTCTGGCAGTTTGTTTCCCTCTGTGAACACTGCAATTTCGCTCTTTTAAATTTCAACTCGTATTCCCTCATATTTCTCACAAACATTAAATAATTTGAGCGAGTGAGTAGTAAAAGAAGCCAAGGAATATTAAGGCTGACCAATGAAGATCAAATAGTTAGAGTGATAGCCGACGGAAATGTCAAAGGCACTCGCATACCTAGACGATAATGTGTGAGGAGAATGATGAGATTTGAGGAAGCGAAAGAAGTATGTAAGGACCGCGACGCTTGGCGCTCCGTCCTCTCCGACTACCCCGTTGTATGTATTAAATAATTTGTTTAGTGAGATAGATGGATCCTAAAGCATGACCTTGCGGTATCACATTTTTTTTAGTAGTAACGCGGGAAATCTTTGGTAGACATCCAGCCCCTCAAGAGAGAGACTATTACTTTTATGGTACTTTAACTCCCCGAAGTCTAGAGAGACTCTAGGAATGCTGCCCTGAAGCACGTCTTGGATGGTGGACGAGGATACTAAGGCTTATACGCACTATCATGGTCACGACGGGATCAATGCTAAGAAAGCACTTCAAATGACAAAGTCGTTGGCAATCCTATAAACGTGTTTCTTGTGCAGAAAATTTCACCAGCAGTCTTACTTTTCACACCGGCAGGGTTATTACCGAAAAATTTACAGACAGCTATAGCCACGCAAACATTACACGACCAGTGATTAATTGTATAGTAATAAAAAATAATATCGTGTGTAAAGATTGCGTGGCTATTGCGACATGACCGTAAAATGCATTTTTTGGGGTAGATATAGCGCCACAATACAAATTACATTATAAACACTCTCATTTTAACAACAGTTAGGTAATAAGCGGAACTACAATGCAAACACAGCTGTTTGACGACAGGATTAGCGAATAAGACGACGATATCGAGCCTGACGGACCTTGCACATTCCACATACAAAATTGTAGATAAGCCTTAATAATTCAATTGATATGAAACATCTAATTTCTGTAGAATTATTTATGTTCATTTATTATCCTTTATTTGTATTTATAACAAATTAAAGAGAATAATCCATGATCATACCCGCAGAAGTATTAATCATGTTGCTGATATTAACTATATCAATAACCAGCGGTCTGTCTCTTCGTCCGGATTGAATACATAATACAGTGATTTTCAACCACTCTGCCGCAGCACTTTTGTGTGCCGCCAAATTTTATGTACGTAGTAAAAATTATAATGCTTTTTTCTATTACTTGCAATTATCCCTTAATAAACGTACCGTTGTTTCCGTAGTACATATTATTTTATTTTATATTCAAAATTATTGTCTTAAACTTGTTACACACATGTATCATCGGGTGCGGTGTGCGGGGAAAGCAGACGGCGGCGGACGGTTACGGTTTACAGTGTATTATAGGCAAGTAAACAACTTTCAAACTTATCTTTTTCTTTGTGTGCCGCCAAATTTAGAAATCGTTAAAAGTGTAGGGCGCCCGCGACAAAGAAAAAGGTTGAGAATCAACCTGCATATGACATAATATATAGGCTATATCCATCTGGAATAATGTAACTTTCAAATAGTGAAAGAATTATTCAAACAGGTGCATTGGTTCCGGAGATTACCCTCCACATATAAACGAACTTACACAATCCACTCTCTCTCTTTGTAACACTAGTATAGATTGTACTCTTAGATGATATTTTTATCACCCTCAGTGATATTTTTAATACACTTAGTGATTTTTTTAATACCGTGAACCCAAAATATACATACATATACATTCGATGTCAGTGTTAAAGATCATCATGGATCAACTTAAAAAATATAGAAATCAATACCCCCGTTTTTATTATAAAAGGAGGTAGTAACCTTGACTTACGTTCCCTCCGGCGGCCACGTGAACTCATGGAGAGCAAATTATTTAAATTTTATTAAGTACTGTTATACTGCTATAGTTGGAAATGGAGAATAATACAACTTATTCAAGGAATATATCTTGAAACTTAACCGCGCTGTATTTTACTCGAATAATAATATTCTTTCTTGTTCATAAGGAAGCCATAAAACATGTTGTCTCGCTCACACCGGCCACAAATCATAAGCAGCTTACCTTTCGTCAAACAATTTTACGGAGACAGCTATGAAGGAATATTATGTCCTTATTTCTTGCGACACAGAGACGTTTTTTGCAGATAGATGTGTTGAATGAAACGCAGGAATGCATATGGCTCACCTGTCCGAGCAGACTTGTTTATTTCTCTGGGTATCTGCGTTATATTTTAGTTTATAAGTTATTGTTTCGGACAACTTCGTGATGTATTGAAACTGTGTTTCTGTCACTGTTTTTATTTATTTCTTCTTATGTCGTTTCTTATTTTTACACAAACAAAATCAAGATTAAGTTTCTACGACCGCTTGACACAATCCGGTCTTATCTTATTTTTTGGTATTTCTAAAAAAAATCAGCCATTTGTAGTGCTCCATATTAAATATGAATAGACGAAATGGTTATGGAGTCATTTCGGTGTGTCTGTCGCAATTGTTCTTAACCGATTTTAACAAAAAGATTCCCAAGAGAAAAAGGTTCCCAATTATGCTGAATTACTTTTTTACTTTTTTTTATGTAGTCAAGTAATAAAGTAGTAATATGTATGTAGTAGTACGCGATGTCTTCACCATTTGTGCTCCGATTATGTAAATTATTTTTTTATTTTAAAAATATGTCCACGTATGTCCACGTATGTATGTGTTATTGTAAAAATGAAGAAAGGAATGCTTAGATGGTTCGGGCACATGGAAAGAATGAGTGATGAAAGACTGACGAAGAAAATATACAGCGCGAAAGTGAGTGGTAAAAGAAGCCAAGGAAGACCAAGGCTGACTTATGAAGATCAAATAGCCAGAGTGTTAGCAGACGGAAATGTCAAAAGCACTCGCATACCTAGGCGAAAATGTGTGAGGAGAATGATGAGATTTGAGGAAGCGAAAGAGGTGTGTAAGGACCGCGACTCCTGGCGCTCCGTCCTCTCTGACTACCCTGTTGGGGATACAGCGTGAAGTTATGTTATGTTATGTTATGTATGTCCACGTTTGTCAAATAGAAGTTACGATCGGATGACGGAGTATCTATTGCTCATATATAAGAACTTTCAACGGCTTATTTATTTCTTTAATGAATGTTATGTTCCAGAATTGAAAAAATTCTTCATTGTAGACCTACTCTGGACATTTGTTTAGGATAAAGCCACTCAAAAATAATATGCTTCTTTTTTAGAAAAAAAAAATAAACAGACTTCTGAGTAAAAACACTGAAAAATGCGAAATTATTAGGTATCCTTTTCGATTTAAAATTCAATTACAATAAATTCGAATACCTTCATATGTTTGATAAACTGCTGTGTCTTATTTATGAAGTAAGAAGTATTTGAGTTTTGATTAATATAAGATAAATATTTTATACTTTTTATTGTTTTTATTTCGAAGTCGGTTTAATTTTTTTTCACAGTTTCAAAGTGATTTTTTAGAGATAAGGACAACAATTTCGAAACGTATTTTAACAAAATCATTAAGATAACGACGGCTAAACGATACAGACATACCTACATACGTACACGTCTTCATGCTGTATTCCTAATGGGGTGGTCAGAGAGTCCTCTCTGTACATCCAGACATACAGCGTACATACAGACATGAACTATAAAAGTTGAGTTTTGACTTGCGAGGTTGCGAGATTCGAAAAATTTCGTAGCCTTTTTGTGAGGTAAGATAAGAATGCTCTTTTAATCATGAATTAAAAAAATACTTTAAAAATGTATGAAAATTGTATCGTGTATATGAAAAATATTGTCCACAAAAATCTAAACGAAATCATGAACTTGTAAATGAAGCGTAAATGACATAATATTATTATTGCACTACGTAATATACATAGCTAATACAATACTAATATTATGTCATATATACATATCACAATATATTGATGACTTCGATGGCGCAGTGGCTTAGATGTTGCACCCAAGCGCGGAAGGTTCCGGGTTCGATTCCCGGTCGGGTCAATTTAGGAAACGAACTTTTCTAGATTGTCTCGAGTCTTGGTGTACTAGGAGACGCCCCTAGTAGTCGTCGTCTGGTCTTCATAACAGAGGGAATGCCCTAGTTTGAGATTAGATGAATGGCGTGTATTGTCTGGCGCATTATTATTATTGTTATTATTATTATCATTTCTTTACTTATTCCAAAGGCTTTACCACAGACACTAATTTGCGGATGACAGTTCCTATCAAGCCCAGCAATTGACAATACAAATAAAACGCTTATTTTCATTTTGTACTTTTAAAGTTTCATCCGATTTCTTCCACTTCGACTTCATCCGATCCGGTACTCTTTTTTTCATGTTAGTAAAAATTTGAAAAGCACCTATTGATATATTCGTACCCATAAAATAAGCGGCGATGATTCAAAGTTCGTCAAATTAACACCATGTATAGCTACTTATTGGATGAGTTAGACTTATTGACATTTAAAACAACATGCTTACTTACACCGTACCCAAACCTCTCACAAACGACTAAGAGGAGATTTCTTACAATTCAAGACGGGTTATATCATCCACCAAAAAAGTGACCGTAGATAACGCTGCTTATCCTAAGTATACTTACACTACAAACCCTTCGCAATATTACATGTTATTATAGTTTAAGTTTCCTTCCACGGCGTGAACTCATCTACATGCCTCGCGTGACACTTCATTAGGATATATTTTCGTTTCCTAAAAAACATAAATATAAACACGAAGGTTTGTTATACGCGTAGAATAATAAACGCGGCGTTAATTTTAAAGCGAAACAAAAGCGTTTTTATTGTTCCTCCATTTCTCGTAATTTTCCAAATTTATAGCATCTTATAATAGTTGTCATTTATTTATTGCATTTGCTTTTCGAAATATAAGCCGTCAAGCCGGGAAGCCGTCATGCGCAAATTAGTGTCTATGGTAAAAGAATAAGTAAAGAAATTTATTGTAATATGTATGTATGACAAAATATTATTATCTGAGCTCCTTAAGAAGCTATTAGCTTTTACCTGTAGTAGTCTACGATTTGCCCACAGATTATTTTGAATGTAAAGTTTGTGATTGATCGTTTGATGCAATTTTTGTGTGAAAAACAAACAAACGAATAATGTTTCATGTTTGTAATGTTTACAGTACGGATTAAGGAAAAATAATTTAAAGCTAAAAATAATGAACAGCATTTTAGGAAGCACATTACATATCAATAATATTGAGGAAGTCTGTTATTTAAGATAATGTTTAGTTATAACTTTGTAAATATTGACGTTAAGATATGTATGTACCAATAATATTATACCAATAGTACCAATATAAATAGTACCAACCGTATTATTAAACATCACTTAATCGGATGTTTAATAATACAGACTACTAGTACTACGAGATTACTACAGGTAAAAGCTAATAGCTTCTTAAGGAGCACACAGATAATCACAAATAAAAGTAGAGGACACACATACAACAAAATATAATTATGATTATAAAAAATGTACGTACCTAACGCGCCACCTATGCAGTAATCAGTTGTCGGTTATTGATTTTTTGTAATTACTCGTATGTAACAATTCATAGAATGTTAGACATACTTAGAAACAAAATAAAACATCTAGTAATTTTTAAACGAGATTTCAACATATCAAAGAGGTAACAATATTGTCGCAGGTATAATATCCAGTGCGTGAGTCTCAAACAGGATTCTCGGGCACCGTGTTCATTATCATTTGTATTCAGAGTTGAAAGGGGGGGTACACCTGGAGGGCTGTCAGCCCAACAAGATTTATGTCCCCGTGCAGTACAACTGAACAAAACTCACAGCTTTTGTATGGAAATGTCCGTTCGTTGTTCCCTTGACGGGCTCTTGATTTTTCGCTTACGTAGTGCGTAGCTGTGAGAACGTAGACATTTTTCTTTTAAACATCTGTTTCTTTATTTGTAAACTTCCAGTTTCACTTAGTTTTTTATTGCCAGTAAGTTGACAGTAATATCGTAGCAACAATTGAATAATATGATTCTATCCTAATAAGTTCCGACGCATTTAATGTTTATTTAACTATTCAAGTCTATTACTTATTAAGTCTATTTAACTATTCAAGTCTATTTATATTCCAGTGGGTTCTAAATAATTTATATTCTAATAGGTTCTAATTTATTTACGTTCTGACGCATTCTATATTTATTTCCGTTCTAATTAGTGATCTGAATAGGTTAACGTCGTTAACTAATAATATAATAGTTAACGACATCTCAAATCAGATATTTTGTCGCCCGTCAAAAACATAATTTTGTACCACAGGCGTTCGAGATAAAATAGAGTAACATATAGTACTAAATTATGAACAACGACGTCAAAGTTTTTCTCTGATGTTGATACGTTTTTTTTCATTAAATTAATTATTTCAGTTCAAAAAGAAACAGTTTATTTTTTATTTTTTTTCGACCAGTAATTTTTTTAACACCTCTTGATTCTAACTATTTTTAATGCTACAAAAATTTTTATTCAATGAAAGTTACGAAAGACTCAAGTTCTATACTATTTTCACTCCTATGGAATATCATGTTTATTCATATGAGTTCTCGTATTCTGTCCCAATTAGTACTAATCTATTTCTTTCCAATTGGTGTCTAAACAATTTTCGTCCCAATATATGCTATCGCGTTCTATACTAATGGGTTCTAATATGACTGTGAACTTTTGTTTCTAAAATGTCGATAATGCAATATTTAGACGATCAAAAAATACATACAAGCAAAAGTAGCTTAAAAAGAGAAACGCTATGTATCAAATACTTTCATTCAAAAAACCATGGTCGTAGGTTGAACAAGTCCGTCCTAATTGAAGTCATTTTAATTCACTCTTATTTGTGTACTTCAAAGCGATGTCACCTATACACGGAGGCTGAAAGAAACGGGTTCATTATCATTCCTATTCAGTTTGACTACACCTGAGATTTGCGTTTTACATATTACATACGAAAATGAACTTTACGTTCATTACTAAAAGGTTCTATTCATGTTGTTGTTTCAAGTTAGATTTTCTTTGATGTTTTCGGTCAAAGAGAATGAAACTTTTTTTTATTACGAGTATAAGAAAATTGCACGTAACATTACAGTTTAGAATTAAAAGTATATCGCGCAATTTCAATTATAGTCCAAGTTTTAATTCAATAGAGTGATTTGACGTTCAAGAACTGATTATCCAGCTCTTGCAGTTTTTTAAATAGAGATGTCACCTTAAGTCGACTTCATTATTATTAGTCTGTAGCGGCTTCCCGCAGCGTTCTCCGCATGAAATCTCCTTTAAAGAACATTTCTTTCATAATAGCAGCAGCGTTGAAAATATATGAATATTTATAGCAATAAGGATAAAATAGTAAAAAAGGGAAACATCAAATATAATGTTTATTTATTCGAATTATTTAATACATCATGAAATGGCGACGCTACAGGCCATACTAGTACCAAATTGCATGAATTAAATGTTAAATTAGTCAATCAATTTTGTTGAATCGACATCGATTCAGTTCTATCACTTGACGACACTGTTCCAGCTGGCTACATTATTTACCATAGAACTTTGACACATTATAACGTAGTCTTTCTTAGACTACACAGCGTTGCCAGATTTTTTTTCGGGCAAAGTGGGATTTTGATATCTTTTGCGTAAAAAAACGAGATTCATTTGTCGAAAGCGGGACGTAATAAAAAACTTAAATAATCAGTACTTTTTTATTACTTATCCTTTCAATTCAAGTTTACAATGATGCCATAGAAAATATTTGTTTAAAGGAAACACGTTACTCTACTAATAACAGTAACTGTCTGGTTTTCCCTGTAAGGTAGTTAACTCTTTTTCAACTTCTTTTAAAGTTTCCTTTTTTTAATATAGTTGAAGAACTCTGACCTGGTTAGCTCCAGATTTAGAGTTCAGCATTCAAACAAAACTAATAAAGAAATGCAATATTTAGGTACCTGGATTTGTATTTTTTCTTACGTAATCGTGCGTGGTCATGAAATGAATGACTGATTAAGGTATATATATAATGGAGCTATAGAATTAGTAGTTTTCAAATCTGAATATTTAAAATTGACGGTTTTCTCTATAAATTTGCTGCTTTTGATGTAAATCACATCTTCTTCAAAATTAATGGTCTATGCTGTAAAAAAAATGGTAAACTTAAAAATTAACATTTTTGACAATAAAATTTTAGTTACAATTTCTATCACTGAAATTTAATGTGGTGTAATGGTGATAATAAATGCTTAGGAAGAATTGGTGACGATAAATGCAGGCTAAAGTTTACATTGTTTCACATTGGGTAAAATTTAGCAAATTGTAATTTACACTTTTTTTGGTTAGGTTAGGGGCTGAGACCTTTTTACCACAACGAGCGAGCCGAACAAGCGAAGCGAGCGTGCTGCGGCAGTGGCCGGCGAAGCACCAGATCGGAATCCCCTTTATAAATCGGATTCCGGTCTGGCGCTGATTCCTGTTTAATACTGATCCATGTACACATGGAGCAGTATTAAAACAGGAATATGCCCTCTAAAGAGATAGTTGAAATCGAGAAATTTAATCTCGAAACATCTGTATAATCCTCCATCTCTTTTCATCTTTTGCTCTTAGTATATCTATAGAGGTGTAAAGGTATTGGGTCCTTACATATGAAATTGGCGTTTTGTACGGGAGGAATATAAAGTCCAATTTTTTGTTTATAATATATTTAATTAATCAAAGTATGCACCGTTGTTATCTATGCACTTTTGCCATCTCATAGGTAGTTCATTGATCCCTTTACTAAAAAAACCATGGGGGCGAGAATCAATAAACTCTTTGAAGGCGGTTTGGACTGCCGCATCGGAGTTGATTTTTTTTCCTTGTTAGAAGTTGTCCAAATTCCGGAAAAAATGGTAATCTGTTGGAGCAAGGTCCGGGGAGTACGGTGGATGTCGCAGACATTCCAATTGTAGCTCATCTAACTTAGTGGTTGTTTGTTGTGCAGTGTGTGGTCTTGCGTTGTCGTGAAGCAGCAGTAGCCTAGAGCGATTGCCCAATCTCGGTTGTTTAGCAGCTAGTTCTTCCTTCATGGTTTGCAGTTGCTGACAATAGATATCTGCCGTAATCGTTTGGCCAGATTTTGGAAAGCTGTAGTGAACGACACCGGCGCTAGTCCACCAAACACTCACAAGTAACTTTTTTTGAGTCAATTTTCGTTTAGGGCAGGATTTGGCTGGGTCTCCAGGGTTCAGCCATTGCGACGAGCGCTTCCGATTATCGTACAGTATCGTTTTTTCTTCACAAGTAATGATTCGATTTAAAGTCCCTTCATTATTGTGTCGGTTGCAAAGTAACACAGCAGTCGACGCGTGTTTGCAAGTTCGATTCACTCAATTCATGAGGTACCCATCGTTCAAGTTTTTTTACTTTCCCGATTTGCTTCAAGTGGATTAATACAGTTTTGTCACTTACCCCGAAGCCTGCAGCTATCTCTGAAGTGCTTTGTGATGGATCCGCTTCCACAATAGCCTTTAATTCTTCATTTTCCACTTTGGTCTCCGGCCGTCCACGGGGTTGGTTCTGAAGGTCGAAATTTCCAGAACGAAAACGTTGAAACCAAAAACGTACCGTGCTTTCTTTTGCGACACCAGCGCCGTACACGTCATTAATCCTTCGAGCTGTTTCTGCAGCACTGGTGCCACGGTAGAACTCGTACTCGTAAATATACCGATATTTCATGTTTTCCATTGTGCGGTAATACGCGACGCCAAAGAAAAAAATAATAAGGAAAAAACAAGTGAATGACTGTTTTCAAAACTCAAATGTACCAGCTAAATGAATTTATAAATTTGAATTTGGAATTCTTAACCAAAGAGGAGATATTTCAGATCAAAGTGGTCAGTACGACAAAACGCTAATTTCATATGTAAGGACCCAATATATAGCAATGTTATATATACTTGTAGATATGTAGGTGTATTTCCGAGTTATTTCCAACAGCAGTGTTGAAATAGGAGTCCACACTCTAAAGAGATAGTAGAAGTCGAGAAATTTAATCTTGAAACTTCTCATATCCTTCCAACTCTTTTCATCTTTTGCTGTTGATATATGTATACATAGAAATCTTATATATACTAGTAGGTGTATTTCCCAGTTATTTCCAGGAGTTAGGAAGAGACGCCGCGCAATGCACCAACTCCATTCACTGCGCCGGATGTGTGGACTTTGTCAGAAGTTTATTTATTTACTTTATAAAATATGTTATTTTTCACAATCTATTATTTTAAATGATTTCTTATTTTTTTTATTAGCAATAATTTGATAGCGTCTTAAAATTTTATAAAGCTAATATCTTTTTAGTGAAGAAGTAACATTTTATTGTATAACATTATATTTTCACCAATTTTGAAATGCCATTGTATGCATCCCATTAATAGTGAAAAAATATGTAGCTCCGGCCGCACACCCCTCCGCCGTGCCGCCGTCGCCGCTGCACAGTCTCGGCGCGTCGAGTAAACCCCGAAATTCGGGACTGAGGACATTTAATTTTAGGCTTATAATCGAAGCGAATCGAAGGTCCCGCTATAATCGGGATGTCTGGCAAAGCTAACTTTAGACCAATTTTTGAGAGAATGCAATTGGTTTGGCACAGTACCCAAGATAATATTTAAGAATCCACAAAAAGCATCGCTCCAAATTGTTTTTTTTTTATTGAAAAATTTGGTAAACCGAACACAGAGTTCCACCGCTATCAGTCTGATTACGACACTTATTTTTATCACTTATTTTAACTGTTGGATTTAAATTTATACGACTTATATTCGTATAATAAGCAGTGATAACGTACTTCTAAAGTTAAGCTGTGTTGGAGTTGGTTTTGTACTTTAAATAAAAAATAAAGCAAAAATAGTGTTATCATATGAAGTGTAACAGCTATTTTTTTTAATTCCATGCGGACGGAAGTCGCGGGTAAACTCTAGTTCATTAAAATTACAAGCAATTGTATAAATCTACATCCAATTTAAAATATGAGAATAATAATTTATGTACCTACATCTCCAGTCACTAAAGCGTAGCAGTTAAATATAAAATAATTAACGATATGTAGCGTGTAATTAAGAACTAGTTCAAACAATTGCCTCAAATAATTTAAATATAACTCTAGAGGGTTTTAAATCACAATTAATTTATAATTAATAGCACTGTAACAGAAAAGCTGAATAATAAATTGTAATTATGATGAACGATGTCGTTACCAGCCTGATATTGAATTTGTTGCAGAAGATGCCACTAATTTGCCGCTTAAATAAGAATCGCGAAATTGGGTGTTAATAAACATAAACATCAGGGCACAGTTAATCATATGTTCATGGCTTTAAGCTATATATATAAATATATATTTCTGTTACTTGATATATATAGTGCAGAGTACCAGATTTATAAATTGAATTTTTTTTTTGTTACGCAGTAGTAATCAGGACACAGATACCCAGGCTCTTGCGGGAGAGATACAGTCGAAGCGCGTTGTTAGGGGGCACCGGGGTTTCCTACGAAACGCACTGGAGCCCCTTACTGTGTCGAAGCACTTCTCATAGGTGGGCAATAATAGAGCCACCCATCACTCTCGCAGTGCCACGACAGCACTGTCCAAATATGGTGTCGCCCTTGAGGTCGCGTCTTTTAAGAACTGTTGGAGCCCTCACACCCATTGGCTGTGACCCTAAAAGCCTCGTTGATCGCCACTTATGAGAGGCCTAATTCTCGGGCCCGGACTATGCGGCTGAACAAAACGAAACCTACACTGGCAGGTCGATAATCCATCGCGTGTACTTGTTCCTTACAGTAACTACTCCTAATATTACAATTTTATTCGGCAACTGTATAACAAAAGTGTGATTCATGAAAATATACAACGATAAAATTTGGACTATTGATTAGAGACGAACAAAGAAATGTATGTAAAAGTTCAGCTAACAATTTTTTAAGACAGAAACGTATATTTTATGGATGACCTTCAAACTTTGTTACAGCTTTTAATAGCAAAAATATTTATGTTATATTTGTCCAAAAATTATTAAACTTATACCAAAGATCCGTTATGAAGCTTACACAATAAATCATTGTAATTGGGAGGCGATATTAGACTAAAAAAGCAAGCAAGGCAAAAACTACACGAGTATGTCGTGTAACTTAAATATAAATGCATGAAAAGATCAGAACATTTAAACGTTAGGGAAAAATGGTATCTGATAGCAATCGTTTTTAGACGACATTTTAATGGCTCTAAAATTGTTCTTGAAAGTTTCTCATTTTGTGAGTTATTAAACAACAATATAACTAAATTAGTCTATTTCTCGGACATAATGAAAATCTTTCAATCTAGTTCAGAATTTAAGTCCTAAATGATAAATCCCATTATTTATAAAATTTGAAACATTTTGATGTCATTCATTAGTTGGCAAAGTTATAATAATAGGTAGGCTGATAGCTAGTGGACAGTACTTTAATAAAATAAAACAAAAACTATTAATATTTTAAAATTATTAGTTTTAAACACGTTTTCTTTACTGTATTTTTGTATTCTACTTGTAATTAATTATATAGACAAGTACGCTTTTTTCCTTATATGTATCATACCACATATTATTATTATGAGCCAAAGTAAGTGTAGAAAAAAAGTGCTTAACATCCGACTGTCATTTGTATTTCAATATGTTGGTATAATCTAGTTTTGAATCACGGCTGTTCACGTACTGACGGATAGCTTGCAGCAGACATCACTGATAGATGTTAGACGCGGAGTTTAATAGAAGGGGAGCTTATGCAAAATTAAAAAACTCAAATAATTGCCGATAATGTAAAAGAGACAGCTGACGCTTATTGACATTTTAAAAAAAAATGTGCTACATACGAACTATAGATTTTAAACCAATCTTTGCACATGTTCGCATTTACCATTTAAACAAGTATTTCATTTTTTTAACATGTCTGTTTCTATCTTGTTTAAACCAATTTTTCAACTATACATTTCTATATATTTGTAGTCGTTAAATGTCAGCTGTCTTTGTTAAAATCCCACGAGAAAAGTGCCTGTAAGCTGTAACATACACAGAGACATCACGAAAGTGGCTATTTATATGTATCTTGTTTTAAATTTACTATTGATACGGAATATTAGAAATTTCCTCTTTTTAACCGACTTCCAAAAAAGAAGGAAGTTCTCAATTCGGTTGTATTTTTTTGTTTTTTTTTTTTTTGTTATCTCAGAACTCGGTTATTTATAAACCGATTTGGAAATTTCTTTCTTTATTTGAAAGTATATAGTTTCAAATAGGTCTAATATAAATTTCACCGGCATTCAAGCTTGGGCTTCGAAGATATATCAAATAACACCAAATAACGTGAACTGTTTATTTGTCGCATCTTGTGGCATAGATGCAGGATCAGACATGGTTTGTGGGCGATCGAAATATGTGTATTCAAACGAAGCTTGACGTAGTTTTGACATTCAAAAATACCTTGTAATTGGGTTTACTTGAATAAATGAATTTGACTTTGACTTTGAAGCAAAATAAAACTCTTGACACGATTCACAATTGGTTTGGTTATTAATGTTCGAACTGATCAAATTAACTTCTAATCAATTTCTAATAAATTAGCGGGAAGCGCCACATAGTTTCTAGGCTACACAATCAACTATCGCAAAGGACATCTTTCGAATCATCGCACTAGAATGTGTCGTCTTCTGCATAGACTTTGCGTAACGCCGCCAAAACGGCGCTTGCGCTTCATTTCCGTTTCCGTCAAAGAAACGTTATCCTGTTAACGATGGCGCTACGATATGTCCGTACTCATAACTTCCGCGACACGACCATCCTACAAGGAACACGTTGTTGTGTGCAACCATGAAATTCATAACAGAGTACAATTTCCTCGGTTATTCCTGAGTTAACATTATTCGATATTCTTAGAACCATAACATTAAAACTGAGTTTACTAATGCGCTAAGAATCTTAATTGAGCCTAAGTGCCAATGAGGACTATTTCAAAGCTACAAATGCAATAGAAACCTTAAAGAATAGTTGTGTCCACCTCAACCTAGATTAGTCATCTCTGTGGCTTCCAGTTGGTAGCTGTGCTTTTTCTATTTCTTTTTTTTTTATTTTGCGCTAATTATCTCTGTAATTATCTTTACTAGTCATCCCAGCGACTGTCACTGTAATCATCCCTGTGATCACCACCGCAAACAGTCATCCCTGTGATCATCCTGCAAGAGTCCACATATCGCTCAGTAGCAAATTCTCCTTTTACAAAAGACCGTCGATGCGACGAGTAAGGGCGTTAACAATGTCGATAGGTCCATTAGCATTTTGTTTACCCGCGATTACATCTCCATCAGACTCATTGGTTCCTTAATCCCACTTCTGATGTCACATTTTTGGGCACACATCCACGATTAGACATGGTTTGTGGGCGTTCGGAATATAGTTATTCAAACGAAGCAAGAGATAACTCTTGACACAATTCACAATTGGTTTAGTTATTAATGTTTAAACATTTCAAATTAACTTCAAATTAATTTCTAATGAACTAGCGGGAAACGCGACACAGTTTCTAAGTTACACCATCAACTACCGTGATGGACATCCTCCGAATCACCGCACTAGAATGTGTCGTCTTCTGGCTAGACTCTGCGTAACGTCGCCAAAACGGCGCTTGCGCTTCATTTTCGTTTCCGTCAAGGAAACCTTATCGTAGCTGGCGCTGCGATGCGTCCATACTCATGATTTCCGTGACTTATTTCTATTGATGATTCTTTTGTATGTTATTGCGCTCCAGACCTAAAAACGAAGTAAGTTATAGACTTGCTCTAGATATTTATTTAGACCAAGATCACTCAAAAAGGAGAAACAAAAAAAAAATAAAAAAGTTAAACCGACTAAAAAAAAATCACTGAAAAGTACGAAGTAACTATGCTTTACCAATCAAAACACTAGAACAAAAATAACCTTACAAATACGATACAAATACCTATGTAATTAAATTCGACATTTATTAAAGTCGGTGCCTAATCAAAATGTGCAATAACAGAAAGTCAATTAGTTTAGTAGTCTTGACATCGACTTTAGTAACCGTCAAATTTAGTTATATAGGTATTTGTAACGTATTTATAAAGTTATTTTTGTACTTGAGTTTTCAGCACTGAAGGATAGTTATTTTTTACTTTCAGTGTTTTTATTTAAGTCGGTTTAATTTTTTTATTTGCCTTTGTATTAATTAGTACAAGAATCATAAAATATTACTTTTATGATTTATTTATTGTGCCATAAGCAATTTACTTTAAGTCACGTAATGTTATATAACAGGACAGTATATTGCTAAGCTCCCGAACTAAAATTATAGGAAGGGAGTCCACCGAGTACCGAAGCACCCAAATGTTCATTTATCCGAAAGTGATAAATAGGCTTGTATGAATTTCGTAGCGGGGGGTTGTTCACCCTCTCGTAGGGAGCAAGCCTCTGTAATGAATATATTATGAACAAATCTTTACCTGACTGAAGTTGATAAAACATTGTGTATTAAACGCTTAGAAAGTTGAATTAAGTAATGAAAATTAAGAAAGTTCTTGTCATAAACTGTTGTACGTAAATTTCAATGAGTTAAAATCCAGTTAATACTTTAGTAATTTCAATACTAAGCTGTGTATTCATATTAAAAATATAGAGCTAGAGTAGGATAACGTTTTAGAATTCCGTACCTTGAACAACCGAGCAAATAAAAGTCGTACGTACACAAATAGTGTTCCATGTTGATAGTTGCTAATAATCGCCAAACGCGAAACAAAATTTGTCGTATATTTTTCTTTGTAAATATAAAAAAAAATCTAACAATACTATTATATTTATTCTTATTTATTTATTATTATACCAATATTACAATTTAATTATTATTACATTTACTCAATAATACTGTATTAAAATATTTGTACCATATGACTGTGGCCGACATTGAAAAGAAAAAGAGAGCCAGAGAGGGGAACCACAGAGTATATTATACAGAAATAGAGTTAAACTATGTAATAAATACAATCTCGATAATTATTCCCCAACGAACACTGTTTTATTCGCGATATTCTTGATTTTTTCCATTTTTTCTAAGAGATAATTTTGGAAATAACTGCAGTGATTTCAAGCCTTTTTAAGTGTTAAAAAAAGTAACGAAAAATAATGTGAGTAGATACATTATTACATTTTTTTATTCAAAATATATAATTTTATTAATGTCCTTCTGTCTCTCAGAAAGAACCTTTTTTTCTTAAGAACGACAGGTATCAAGTTGACATGAATATCAAATACTTAAGTTTACTGCCTCGTAATAGGTCTGTAATAAATTCAAGTTTCTTACCCGACGTAATGAAAGTAACTTCTTACAATTATGAATAACTGAATCTATATTTTATTAATACTTAATTTAAAGTTAATATATGTAAATTCGACTATTTATAACTATGAGAAATATACAAGTCGTGAATTTACAAACTATTATAGTCGCCTATTGAGACTGGACGCCATCCAACATTGAAATGTAACGGAATAACGACAACGAAACTAACCAGAAAGCTCTTTATTTAACATAATCAAACTAAACAATTAGTTTTGGTAAGTATGAAATTAAGTGTTTCATAAATTCAGTCCTAGTCATATCAAAAATTAATAATCCATTTAGAAAAGACATTTGTGGACACTCGGACACAGCACGCTAACTCACAACGACACGGTTTCCACTACATGTGATTGTTTAGTAGTCTATTTGAACAAAAATGTGCATTATCGCGTACAACGGAAGGCTTCTTTTGATTTGTACTAACTTGTGCGACCATAACTAAATGTTAATTTAATGGAATTATTAAAAATATAGCACATTGAAACAGTCGAAATGTATTTAGCTAATGTCTCTGGACGAAGTAATTTCCACTTTCTGATGAAATCTGTGCCAACAACAACGTACAACACGAACTATTTAATTGATAAGAACAACAATTTCTACTTTAGTCTGGATTCTAAATCATCAATCAAAGACCGATATTACAGAATTAAAAGTGAAAAAAATATAGAGTGCATTAAATGGTAACAGGCATGAAGAATAGCCTTGTAAAAATATGATTTGAAAGAAAAAATTCGTAAATGACTTTGGTTTCGCGTTATATATTTTTAGGCGACACATTAATAAACAAAAATTTAATTTAAAATAGACCTGCTGTATGCAAACGTGCGCCCGCTAGCTTACGAAAAATACGAAAAAGCAGTTATTTTCGTTTATTTTATAAACTATAATTAGTTTTTGAAAATCCAACTGTCATTTTGAAGAATATGTTTAGATTAACAGATATACAGAAAATTTAGAAACATAAATCGTTCACGTTACTCTGAAAAATGTAAATCTCTGTTTTAAAAGAGGTTTCTTTGGTATTTTTTTTGTGCTACAAAAGTTAACTAATAGTATATCGCAACTGGCAAAATAAAGTCAATAAAATGAAAAATCAGGTTACCAAATACTACTTTCAAATGTTTTGCAGTCACTTAGAAAAATTGAGATCCCTGCAGTCAAAATTTCCTATGCGTCGCCTTAAGATATATGGCTGCATATTTAAAAAGTTATTTAAAAGTAGTTACAAGGATTTATTTGGTGAGTTCACAGTTTGATCTCATAAAAAAGAGTACTATAGCAAGTGATGAAGAATTTAAGCTATTACCATTTTTCGTCTTTTTTTAAAACATATTCCTTCCTGCGTATATCAAAGAGAGAAACTATTCTCACAAAGTAAAATATGTTCAATTGATGTACAATTTTAAGTCGGTACTTTTATTTATTCAATAGAAAATATTTTGATCTTTCAAATAAATCAATGAAGTAGCTATTGTAGAATTTTTGCATTACCCATCTATACGTGTATGTATATATATATGAATGTGCTATTTTCGCCAAAACCAACATTGATTTATTCCAATTTCATAAAAGCACAAGACATTTGGATAAAATGAAAGTAAACCCACACAAAACAGCTTTGTTTCATAAAAGTGTTTTTTGCGAAATACCCAATATTTATAACAAACTTCCTAGAAATGTAAAGGAGATCAAAAATCTAAGCTTATTTAAAAGGAAATTATTTAAATTACTCATAGATAAGTGTTATTACAATGTACATGATTATTTAAATGATAAAATGTGACCGCATGCCATAACATGAATATAAATAACGTTACATTCTTTGTATTTCGTTGTTTTCTGTGATTATTGTATGCCTCTGCGGCGGGACATAGCTGAACTTATGTATATTATGTTATCTTTTACTGTACCTATGTATCACAATAAAAATTATTATTATTATTATTGTACTAATATTAAATATTAAGAGAAAAAATTTGATTGTTTGCTTGTAATGGATATACTCGGAAACTACTCAACCGATTTCAAAAATTCTTACACCTGCAGAAAGCTACATTATCAACAAGTAACATCATATTTTATTTTCAAAAAATTATCTACCCGTGCGAAGCCGGTGCGAGTTGTTAGTATTATATAACAATGTCGTAACTTTACTAGGCTATTGCTATATAATAATTTGAAATTCTTCTGCCTAGCTCTTATCGCAAAGTAATATTTCTGCTTCAATTTTTTTTGTCATTAATTATTTATCAAATTAATCTCAACTGTATTGACTCATATTTCATTGCAATCCTACTTCGGGGAAGATTCTGAAATAATGCCCTCTTGATACCCCAAGGGAGCTCATTGAATTTTATTAAAAATTTGGTAGGTTGCTAGATCATTCAACGAAACAGGAGTCATCTTAGGTAATTTGATATTTTTTTAGTATGAAGGTAGTGTATTTAAAGGGTTACTTTGTTTGGTGGTGACATAAGAGGTGATTAAAAATTAAAAATATTTCTTATTACAATTTTTTGAACTTTATATATTGAATCATCTCAAAGATCAAAAACCAATTTTCGTAAATATCTCTTTAATATGTAGTACTTTCTCAATAATAATTATTGACTACCCCGTTAGGGATACAGCGTGAAGATATGTATGTGTGTGTGTGTGTGTGTGTGTGCATGCGTGCGTGTGTATGTATGTATGTATGTGAAAATATTTATACTGATTTATAGAAAGCTATTGATATGTATAATATAAATAATTTATAACTAGCTGTAACCTGTGACTTCGTCCACGTGAATCTACGATGAAAATATCGTTGCCGTAACTCTTATTGTAGGGATTATATACTATATTACATAGTCACGATTTTGTCAAAGACGCAGAATATAGAGTTAAAAGAGACCAGTCATCATCGGACATAATATCGTGCTTGAGTGACTGTGAAAGAAACACTGTATTTGCTGGTGCAACTTTTGTGGTTTGTTTTTACAGGATGAACAATTCTATGTATATTTGGTAAAACTATGGAGAATATTGATAACCAGTATATGTAGAACTATTAACTCATTTGGGAAAACCATGGCAAAATACAAGGTCTACAAAGTCTTGACTTGAGTTTCATAATCGTAAATATGAAGAAAGTAAATTGTTAACAAATTTAAATGACAAGAAGAATACATTATAGAAATCTTTTACAAAATTTAGAGTTGGGTTTAAAGATTGCATGAAGAAGTGCATAGAGTTTTAAAATTTAAGCAAAGTCCATGGCTGAAATCATACATAGTATTAAATATTCAATTACGTAGGGATGTCGATCGAAACATTTCCAAGATTCGTTTAGAATTTTCGTCAAAAACTTATTCTTATTACATGTACAAATACTTACAACTTTTTCCACTATATTTACCTACGTACCTATTGTATTTCTATGATCAAAATGGTTATTATTAAAGAAGCTATTTATGGTCGTCGGTATGTTGTCACAAAAAGAAAAAGTTAATTTTCCGTTTACTTTTAGTTCCCTTTTCATGACTTATCACAAAATTATTTACTCGTTTTCAATCCGTATCTGCAACTAACACGGAATCTAAAACCGATCGTCTAACTGACAATCTTGGTTAGAATACATAGTTCATAAAATACACAAAAGCTGGAGTGCTCGTCTCATTTGTTGAAACAAAAACGTCATGAACTGTTAATAAACTGTTCTTTATATATCCGCATTATAACCGTCAATGTCTACGACTGATATTCTTCGTCTAGGTACATATTATACAGCAGATAGATCATAATGGACATTTTGGCTCGCGCAGAAGCTCAAACGAACAAACAAAAATTTTAAAAATATTCACTTTATTATGAGAAAAATACCCCAAAAGCTTAAACTGTTAAACCCTTTTTTAGCGCTTCCCATGTACACGTTCTTTGATACAGTTTTTGAAACTTAGACTTGTGTAATGTACAAAATATACTGTATATTGTAACACCTTCGCGCATATTTCTTTGGCGGTAGACAAAAATGGCGATCACAACTTTGATAATAAATATTTATTTGTCAATATTCTAATGTAATCATTTCTTTATTTTCTAATTTCACGATATCGCCCAAAGTCATAAAGAGAAAATAAGGATGTATCATAAGCGCTATCTTTTTTTATTTGTACACTGCACCACCTATTATGCAACTGAAATTCACCCCTTTTTCGATGAAAAGTCTCTCTTTCGCTACACTTTTCTTGGATACAATGTCCTATTAATAGCGATCTTTAACATTTTTATTTTAATTGCTCTGCACCCATATGATGAATAAAGCGTAATAAGTATTCATTGTTAAGTAACTGCGAGTGTTGTCTTTCATATAGCGAAATATGCATATTTTATTAGTAATTTCTTAATTTCTAAAAAATAAACATACAAACACATTTGTGTGTTTGTATGTTTATAATAATTGTAGTAATATTTCTACGAATATTTGCTTTGGAATCAGAAAAGCCTAAAATATCTATTTCTATTACTCTTTCAAAAATATCTCCAACGTGCAAATGCGGCTTTGCTGCTATTGTAAAATACTGTGGATAGATGTCTCTGCTGTGTTTGTTTCTGTTATTACGTTACATAACATAATTATTTATATTACACATACTTTTTACATTTGTATGTATGTATTTATATTTATAGATTTATTATTTACCTTTCATTTCTAAAGTTTTTCAGCTTTCACGCTGAAACCTAAATTCTTCTCAAATAAAAAGTAGAAGTAGAAGTAAGAAAATCCTATACTTTTCAATGAAAGTCTCGTCGAAATCGCTCTGGTGACTTCGAAATTCAACCCGGACAAACAAACAGACAGCCGACATTTTTAAAACGCGCGTTCGGGTCTATGTTACGTACCAAGAATAATATAAGCTTAAGAAACAGCCTTTATTCCGAAATCACAAACAGACACTTCAATTTTATTTACTATGTAATGTATGTGTATAGATATATAGATTTCCAAAAAATAAATACACGAACGTTTCTATTGCGGTTCATCCGCCATATTGGATTTATGATGACGTCACATACACAGAAACCTTTCCCTGCGTATTCCATTTCATTTGATACCCATATTGTTGGTGTTGACCAAAAAAGGTATTTTTTATTATGGAACATCCGCCATATTAGGTTTATGATGACGTCACATACACAGAAACCTTTCCCTGCGTATTCCATTTCATTTGATACCCATATTGTTGGTGTTGACCAAAAAAGCTATTTTCTATTATGGAACATCCACCATATTGGGTTTATGATGACGTCACATGTACAGAAACCTTCCCTTGCGTATTCCATTTCATTTGATATCAATATAGTTTCTGTTGAACAAAAAAACTATTTCCTTTTACAGAACATCCGCTTCTGTATATGTGACGTCATCATAATGGATTTATGATGACGTCACATATACAGAAGCCTTCTCCTGTGTATCCCATTTCACTTGATACCCATATTGTTGATGTTGAACAAAAAAGTTATTTTCTATTGCGGTACATCCGCCATATTGGATTTATGATGACGTCACATATACAGAAGTCTTCTCCTGTGTATCGCATTTCACTTGATACCCATATTGTTGATGTTGAACAAAAAAGTTATTTTCTATTGCTGTACATCCGCCATATTGGATTTATGATGACGTGACATATTTACAGAATCCTCCTGTGTATCCCATTTCATTTGATACCCATATTGTTGGTGTTGAACAAAAAGTTATTTCCTAATATGCCGCATCCGCCATATTGGATTCATGATGACGTCTCATATATGAAAAAATACATTTCTTTTTAAAAAACAAAGTAGCCTACATTTGTTTTTGGGCACATACTATCTCTGTATCAAATTTCATCATAATCAGTTCAGCGGTTTAACATTATCCCTACAAAGTTCCATCCCCCTTTTCACCTCTTTAGGGGTAGATTTTTGATGAAAAAAGAAGTCAATGTTTTTAATGGAAAAGGTTTATCTCAGTATCCACTTTCATTTTAATCGGAGCATCGATTTAGCAATTCCCACACAAAGTTATATTCCTCTTTTCACCCCTTTAGGGGTAGATTAAAAAAAAAGTAGCCAATGGCCGTCCCTTGGTGTGAAACTATCTCCTTGGCAAAATTCATAAAAATCGGTCTGGTGGTTTAGCCGTGAAAACGTACCAGACAGACGGATTTTCGTATTAAAAATTCCCGCTAGGTATATTCACTTTATGGAAAGTTCATGTATGATTCTACATAATAATTACTCACTAATTACTACACTGTGGCATATTATGTGAGTTTAAATAAATTCTATTTTCAACACGCTGCACTGTCATGACAAACCCGCTGTACACGGTGAGACGCGTGCCCCCGCGCGGAGGGGAATACTTCGCCCCGCCTTCACCCCCTACCCTTCAAAAGTACAGTTCGGACGCTGGTACCGCGTTTTAAATGCAGGTCTAGGGATAAACCACTATAAGTTAAACTCACTTTACAGGCGCCGCTCACCTAAAGAGAGCTCATTATAGATCTCAATTTCCAGACGGCGGATCACGATAGAACGAACTTTAATGTGGAAATCTAGCTTAAGGAGACTCAACCATGAAAATCATTTTTACGCTTATAGATTTTTATATGTATATTTATAGATTTACCTCTTAGTTCTATAATTTTTCAATGTACGCAGGAACCCTAAAAACTTCCTAGATAAATAATAATCCAGATTATTCTTCGGAAAATTCTCTATCTTCCAATGAAAATCTCGCTGAAATCGGTTCAGCCGTTTCGAAGAGTAGCCCTAACAAACAAATAGACAAACAGGCAAATAGACAAAAATTTTAAAAATACATTTTTGGGTCTTGCTTATGTGTAAAAAATCATAAAAGCTTAATAAAAAGCCTTTATTTCGAAATCACAGAGACTTAACACTTAAATTTTATTTACATGTATAGATAAAGATGTATAGATTTTAAACAGAATTGAAAAATTCACTATTTTCGAAATTAAAGTGAACATTTTTTTAAAGTTTACCGAACTCGAGTTCACGAGTTACAACTTTCAAAAGACCAAAGTATTATATTATAAAAAAACGACAAGTGTTTGCAAAATTTTTGTACAATCGGGTAACAAAAGCTTTGGGAATATCCAACGCTCTTTCGATTATCTATCCAATTGAAATCTCGATTTTGTAAGACTTCATTACGGACAGGCATAAAAGCCTATAATGGAATATGAATTCAAGTGACGGTTTTCCTGAAAAGCACCTTTCCTTTCATAAAATATTACGTAATAGATAAATCTATAAAGTGAACGACCATCCAGAACTCCTCATAATTGCGGTGAAGTTGTCCAACTAATAAGCAATTGTGTATTCGAATAGTGAGGGATGTCATGGCTGTTAATTATTTTTCCATGGTGGAATTGTATCGTATCAAAATGTTTGGAAGTGGGTTATTCGTTTAAAATTACTCCCTTGTATTTTATCAACCATAGACTGTTTCCAAAGTGAATGTAAAATTTTTTCGTTCTTCTAGAATATCAACGCGGATGGAAACATAGGACATATTGAGATATAATTAAAAGACGTGCTTTGGCTAGCTCGTGTAAATAATAATAATAATATACTCAGACATTTCACACAGCGCTATCTAGTCCCAAAGTAAGCAGCACAGCGCTTGTGTTATGGATACTAGACAACTGATATACTACTTATATACTTTTCTTTTCTAAATAAATACATATTATACATAAACACCCAGACTCAGGGCGGGAATCGAACCCGCAACCACCGATTACTTTTCGACGCGCTTAGCCGTTGCGCCACGGAGGTCGTGTATCGTAAATCTCGACTGAATTATTTCTTGATATTAAAAAATACGATAATATTATTATTAAGCAACAACACCTTCAAGATAGGTATTAGTGTTGCCATCCGTTAGCGATTACGATTATAATAGTTAATCACGAATATTGACAATAGCTAACAAATTGGAGATGTAAAGATTTGTGGGGGTGTAGATATGGTTATCTAATTACACCACACACATAAAAAGAAAAGGACACTTAGTTGACGATCACAAATAACTGACACGAACACTTCACAAAGGTAACAATATATTTTTGAAACACACGATTTACAGTCACAGTTATTATAATATACAACGATATGCAGATAGGACAATAATTATGAAATAACAACAGATATGAAGGATTATAAACAAGGCAAATATATCAGCACAATTGTTACATGTAATAATGGTTGAGAACGAACGCGGAATGTATTTTTTGTGTCGTACACTGTGTCGGCGTGACCGTTATATTTTGTTCGCACGGGCGTGCACAGTGTCGTGTAAAATGTTGAAAAGTGTCGGTAGGTGTAAAATAAAATACGTATATAAAATGTTTGCATGTCCAAATTATATTTAATTATTTTAATATATAAAATTTATATTTGCGTGAGTTTGTGTGTATGTACAATAATGAATATTCTTATAATATAAATAGTTATATAAAATATAAATAAAGTGTAAGTATATATGTATGTAATGTAGTGTGGTATGTGTCCTACATCACTCCCCCGCTGAGACCATGGCTATGGTCGGTAATAATCAGGGAAGCGAACTCTTCTACCGCTGCGTGTGCGTTTCTCCTGAGGGTGATGAACGTCTTTGCCATCTCTGGTTCCTTCAGGAGATTTCAGAACTGCCGGTGGTAGTAATGAAATGCCAGTGGGTCGAGCATTTAGCACCTCTTTAGTCAGGTAGGCCGGCTTCAGTCTGTCGATACTGACGGTTGCGCTTTTACCCTGGACTTCTATTCTGAAATACTTTGGTGTTCTCTCCAGTACTTTATATGGACCAGCGTAAGGTGGTTCAAGAGGTCTTCTCACGTGATCCTGGCGGAGAAATACGTGAGATGTTGTGTGAAGATCACGTGGTATGTAAAATGGCGAAGCAGAAGTATGCCGTGAAGTTGGTCTTGGTGTGAGCTTGGCCATAGAAGAGCGTAGGCGCGTCGTGTATTCTGTGACGTCAGCTGCTTTGTAGTCATCTTCGGGAGACAGGAATTGACCAGGTAAGCGTAGTGGTTCCCCGTACACAAGCTCAGCTGGAGATGCATGGAGGTCTTCTTTCCAAGCGCTGCGCATGCCTAGAAGTACCAGTGGAAGAACTTCGGTCCACTGTGACGAGGAGGCATGACACATGATGGCTGCCTTGAGCTGGTGATGAAGACGCTCGATGATGCCGTTTGCAGCAGAATGGTAAGCTGTGGTGCGGAAGTGGCGGGCACCAATCAAGGTAGTAAGAGCCTTGAAGAGGTGGCACTCTAACTGGCGACCACGGTCTGTAGTCACCCTCGCAGGACAGCCGAATCTGGCAAACCAACCAGACACGAGAGCAGCTGCACAGGTCTCCGCAGTGATATCTTTGATGGGGATTACTTCTGGCCATTGCGTGAACCTGTCGATGATCGTAAGGCAGTATCTGTAATCAGAAGATGGTGGTAGTGGCCCTACGATATCGAGGTGTATGTGAGAAAACCTCGAGGAAGGTGTCAGGAAAGTGGATAAAGGAGAGGTGGTATGTCGGGATATTTTACTTTTTTGGCATCTTTTCGAATCCCTGGCCACACAAATCTTTGCGTGACCAGTCGAACTGTAGCTGAACTTCCAGGATGATGAAGATTATGCACCATGTCGAAAACTTGTCTTCTGAACGCTGGAGTGATGAACGGACGTGGTGACTGCATGGAAGTGTCGCAGTACACCGGTAAGTCGCTACTAAGGGATGGTATTTTCTTCAGTTTCAGAGACGAGCCATGGAGAAGCAGTTCTTGCAGTTCTGGATCCTTGTCCTGAGATCGTGCAAGAATCTGGTAGTCGAGAGTTGATGCGACTTCTTCGACACGAGACAAGGCATCAGCGACTACGTTTTCTTTTCCAGGTATGAACCTCAGATCGGTAGTAAACTGTGCGATGAAGTCTAGGTATCGGAACTGTCTAGGCGAGCACTTTTCTCTGTTGGTTGAGAAGGCAAACGTGAGTGGTTTGTGGTCTGTAAATACAGCAAAGGTTCTGGCTTCAACCATATGACGAAAGTATTTTATCGCTTCGTACACAGCCAGAAGCTCTCTGTCATAAGGGCTATACTTTTTCTGAGAACCTCTCAACTTGTGCGAGAAGAATGCCAGTGGTTGCCAATCTTTCCCACTACGTTGTTGTAATACAGCTCCGATAGCAGAGTCTGAAGCGTCAGTGACTATCGCTAGTTCGGCCGATGGATCCGGATGAGCGAGTAGTGTTGCTTGAGACAACGAGGTTTTGCAATTTTCGAAAGCCTGTAGTAGTGCTGGGGTCATTTCAACTGGGTGTGAGCCTTTGATTTTAGGACCTGCTATAACTTCGTTCAATGGTGCTTGAAGTTTCGCCGCATTAGGAATAAACCGACGGTGATGATTGAGCATGCCCAAAAAACGTCTAAGTACTTTCACCGTTTTTGGGGTGGTGAAGTCCTGTAGTGCCTGCACTTTCGTTTCTAGAGGCTTAGTACCAGCAGCAGATACACGGTAACCTAAAAATGTGACCTCTGGTTGACCGAGTATACACTTCGTCGTATTGACAAGAATGCCGTATTTTTTTAGGCGATCGAACAGTTGCCTGAGATGTGCCTTATGCTCTTCGATTGACGATGAGGATACCAAAATGTCGTCGATGTATCCGAAGCAAAAGTCGAGACCCAGAAGTACTTCGTCGATGAACCTTTGGAATGTTTGCGCAGCATTTCTCAATCCGAAGGTCATATATTGGAATTCGAATAATCCGAAAGGTGCTGTGATGGCGGTCTTGGGTATATCCTCTGGATTGACGGGTATTTGGTTATATGCCTTCACTAGATCAATCGTAGAGAAGACAGAGCATCCTGACAACTGGTGCGAAAAATCGTGGATGTGGCGTATGGGGTACCTGTCTGGCACGGTTCTTGCGTTTAGGGCTCTGTAGTCTCCACACGGTCTCCAACCGTCATCTTTCTTCTTGACCAGGTGTAGCGCCGAAGACCAGGGACTCTCTGAACGCCTGGCTGTTCCACTTGCGAGCATGTCCTCGAACTCTTTCTTCGCTGCTTGCAATCGGACTGGATCGAGACGACGAGGCTTGCAGGAGACAGGAGAACCCGGTGTGGTCTTGATGTAATGTAGCGTATTGTGCTTGGATGGAAGATGAACGCCTGCAGGTCGGGTTATCTCCGGGAACTCACGCAACAGCTGGTGAAATTCAGTTTCTCCGGTGACAGCTTTGTCAGACGCGATGTCTTCAGGAACCTTTAATGTAGTTGCTGCCACTGATAGCGTAGTCGTCCCGTCAACCAGGCGTTGGTTCCTGCAATCTACAAGCAAGTTGTAATAGCTTAGAAAGTCCACACCAATTATAGGCTTCGATACATCAGCTATAGTGAAGCTCCAAGTGAAAGCACGCCTAAGTCCCAAGTTCAGATGAATTTGAACTGGTCCGTAAGTATGAATGATGGTGTTATTGGCTGCTATTAAGTCATACTTGGACTTCACACAGGGCGTTCTGACAGCTGACCGCGGAAAAACACACAAGTCTGAGCCAGTGTCCACTAGGAACTGCATTTTTGATGTGCGGTCAGTGACGAATAGACGGCCTGTTGATGAAGGGCAGTCGTTGGCCGCTACTTGCGACTGCCCTGTGAGTTTTCCGACTGAAAACTACAGGGTTGCTTGCACTTCTTCGCTTTTGACCCGAACGTGTAGTGGTAGAAGCAATACGGGTGGTTCGACGGTGGTTGTCTATGTCTAGAGCAACTGCGCGAGCGGCTAAACCGGCGAGATCGAGAGCGCGAGCGTTCGTTCTGGCTAATTCTAGCTATCTGTCTAGCCATGTCGTCGTAAGCTGATGATGGAGCAGCGGATGTGCTTGTACTTGCCACTTGAGCCGTGGATGGAGCAATCTCGTGTACCCTGTCTGCCAATTCGCCTAGTTTGTCCAGAGGTAAGTTCATCTGTGAAGCAATCACTGTTTGTATGTTTTGTGGCAAACGACTAGACCAGAGGGTAGCCAAAAAATCTTTAGGCACAGCTGGACCTGCCAGTCCTGCAAGATGTCGCAGAAACTGGGAAGGTTTGCGGTCTCCGAGCTCCTCATGCATCAGCAGTTGCTTCACTCGCTTTTCCTGTGAGGCTGAAAGGCGTTTTATCAGCTCGGTTTTTAATTTGTCATATTTGTTGGTAGCTGGAGGATTCGTAATAATGTCTTTTACCTCTAGAGCAAACTGGTGGTCTAATTGTGAAATTACGTAATACAATTTAGTGTCATCGTTAATAATTTTAGATAACACAAACTGACCTTCAACTTGAGCAAACCATAAAGCAGGTTCTTCCGGCCAAAATGGAGGAACACGTACTCCTACTCGTAGTACCTCGTCCTTGCTGTCCACTCCATCCAGGTCATGTACTCTGCTAGGTTGACTCATGTTCGAAATCGCTCACAATTGTGTTCGGTCACAGTTCAAAAATTGTGTCGGTACTTCCGAATAATTTGTGATAACGAATACTGATTTTCCGAAAATCCAAATTTTCTTCGTCGGGGTCACAAATATGTGGGGGTGTAGATATGGTTATCTAATTACACCACACACATAAAAAGAAAAGGACACTTAGTTGACGATCACAATAACTGACACGAACACTTCACAAAGGTAACAATATATTTTTGAAACACACGATTTACAGTCACAGTTATTATAATATACAACGATATGCAGATAGGACAATAATTATGAAATAACAACAGATATGAAGGATTATAAACAAGGCAAATATATCAGCACAATTGTTACATGTAATAATGGTTGAGAACGAACGCGGAATGTATTTTTTGTGTCGTACACTGTGTCGGCGTGACCGTTATATTTTGTTCGCACGGGCGTGCACAGTGTCGTGTAAAATGTTGAAGTGTCGGTAGGTGTAAAATAAAATACGTATATAAAATGTTTGCATGTCCAAATTATATTTAATTATTTTAATATATAAAATTTATATTTGCGTGAGTTTGTGTGTATGTACAATAATGAATATTCTTATAATATAAATAGTTACATAAAATATAAATAAAGTGTAAGTATATATGTATGTAGTGTAGTGTGGTATGTGTCTTACAGATTAACTCACGTGAAATTCCTTTAAAAGTCTTCTGAAATATTGTTGAAGTATCTTTCTTTTACTTTTTTGTCACAACCAAAGTTAAAGCTACTAATTACTACAACTACTGTTAAAAAACTGTCTATACCACTCAGACTGCAAGTCAATTCAAAAAAGTTCGTTTTCTAAATTGACCTAACCCGGGATCGAATCCGGCGTCTCGGCTGCTCTGTCACCGAGTCATATAACGTCAGTTCGCAGGTTAACAGAAATATTGTATAAAAGAATAATAAACTAAATTTATAGAAGATCAGTAAATGTTTAATTACGCATGCATATAAGTTCGTATATGCTTCGAAGTTATTGAAAGAGATTTCATCATTCTAGGGTAGAATCTTAAAAAAAAACTAATCAGTTTTCTTAAAAAAACCAAAACTTTTTTTAACATTTTATAAAGCTGTAATTGCCTTTCCGTTTACCTCGTTAGAGATACAGCGTAAGGATTTCTATAAGTGTATAAAGTTGAAATTACACTTGCGTTATTTATATTCCACACAGCTAGTCGTTGCCCGAACCGTAAGGGCGCGTTTATTCGACACGAATTTCTTCGAACCGGCACAAGGCAATCGCCGCGCTATCGTTAAGCAGATGCCGTAAAATTACACTTTAACTATTTACATATCTTAGCTCATGTCATGTGCAAGTAACTGCGCAAGTAACTTCACTCTGTCTGGAGTCGCCAGAAAGGAATGGAATGCGAAGGTGGGACAGTTTTAAAACGCGCGGTGGCCGCGAACGACCGTGCGGGTGCCACGCGAACGAACGCGCGGAGACAGCGAGGTTAGGTAATTCTCTGAAATTTGAATGTTGTTGCCTAATAAATAGAATTTACATTCGCCTGTAGTAAATACATGGGAATGATAAACGCTGGGCCGCCGCGCGACGGCTGCAAGAAAGCTTTCGCATCGTTTCACTCCGCCGTAAAAGCTTTGTTTTGTTTAAAAAATTACCTAAGGATAGTTATCCGATTTCAAATTTCTCAATAGAAAACTTAAATTATCGATGGTTCTAATTCTATCGACATTATTGTCAATCCCTACGGCATATGTCGTTCGATAACAACTGCGCTCATTAAACACATCGAGAGTTGCACTGCAGCACGCTTGTTCCTGTCTTTGATTCGTAAATGCTGTAAAGTTCACATCGTAATATTACCTATCTCTGCTACACTAATGAGTGCCTGCAGCTTTGCTTATGGTTAATAGCGTTACAGTACGTCGTAGTCACTACGACATAAAGGCTTAACTGTGACGATGTATGGCCTATCGGCGCTATTGTTCACTAAATTAATCGAAATTGTATTGTAAAGTAATAGATCTGTAATACAGGCAGTCCTCATTTTACGGCGTTTCGTTTTACGTCGTTTCGTTTACGTCAGTCAACATTTTGACACTATTCCTCGTTTTTACGTCTCTATGATTCGCTTTACGTCACAATTGACGGTTGACTAGCATCAAGCAATTAACTTCAAAAAAATTAATCGAATCTTTCAGTCACATCCAAGCTGCAACGCAAATACTTGAAGCAAATGATCCCAACTTTGAAAGAAGTTTTGAATTTAATAATGACATTTCTATTGCCTATGAATATTATAGAGAAATTTACGAAAATAGAAAGAGAGACGCAAAACAAATGCGTTTAGAAGACTTTTTTGCAAAAAAAACATAATTTTCATATTTTTGTGTATGTATGTGCTTTATATTTCTTAAACGTGTCATTTTTTTAATAAATAAAAGTTATTGATATTTTGAAAATTTTGTACTTTTTCACTTACTTAACTAATTTTTTTACATATATATGAAAAAATATGACTATTTTACGTCGTTTCGTTTTACGTCTATAATTACTGGTACCTAACATGACGTAAAAACGAGGACTTCCTGTACTCCAATTGTGTGATCTCAAGCTATGCACGCGACAAACTGTGGAAGCACCCAGATCGGAAAGTTTGTTGTCAAATCAACCAGGAATCGAAGCCGTCACCCTGACTTAGAACAGAGGTGCACTGAATACCGCGCTAACTAATAAATATTATATTAAACAAAAACATTCTGTCTACCCATACCGAGAAAAATCGATAAGAAACGAGTGTCGTCTTCTCAATTTTTCCCGAAAAAATAATAGATTTTACTTTTAAAAATAATATGTGCATTAAGTTACGTGAATAAATTATATCAAATGTGAATTTAAATATTAATTATTCAAACTGAATCAAATCAAATGTAGTGACTAATGAAATAAACGAAATTTATAAGTATATTATTATGCACATACTATATACTCGATATCTTTTGTACAAACACCCTAATTTCAGTTTATAATTACAATTGTCAATTACAAACGAACAAACTCCGTCCGCCCGTCAAAACAATTCAAGTACAAAATTAAAATCAACAAATTGAGCTCGGTCTTTGTTCTTGCTTATAATATTTAGGGTTCAGTAGGCCCGTTTAATTAATCGGTCGTAATCAAATCAACAAGGGCTCCCCACGGGTCCTGTTTTAATATAAATTGAGTCTATGTTCTTGAGATAGTGTTCAGTGCCCCGACGTCTGAGAAACCCTTGGGTGTGTCTAACAATGGAGTTGGAATCTTGTTGTTATATCATCAAAGCGTATCAAAACTTTAAAGATGATTACCGTAATCCCTAATTGTGGAGTTCGCACGATACTATTTAATTATAAATAGGTACTTATTGTACTGTCATAAAACTTTTAAATCATGGTTTAGGGTCGAAAAACATATAATAAAAATAGTAAAATATCGATATAAAGACTTTCCATACATAGACGTCTACTTAAAAACTCTCTAGTGCCATCGAAATTCCTCAATAGTAAGCTGTTCGTATGCCCTATGCCGACGAGCGCGGCGGCGGCAGAACAACTAGCTGGCAAATCGCTTTCCACTCGTTTGCGACGCGCCGATCGTGAGTGGACAGCGCTTCGTAGGACAGCGCGCAGCGTCCGAATGATTTACGTGAGATTTGGTAATAAATTCTCGACAATTCGTTAACGCGCAACACGACATAGACTCGCTGACCGCGCGGCGTCTACTTCTACTCATAGATCGCAACGCAGTGGTCGCAGTCATGTTTTAAAATACTTTTGAATATCGTTCAGCGAATTCTACGAAAATTGCTAAGTACATATTATAATGGAGAACACAAATTGTTCTTTGTATGGATGTAATTTGACATTGAAATAAAACTAAGATTTAAAATTGGTGTGACTTTTTGTCACAGGGGTTTTCCTCAGATACAGTTAGACATAAAAGGTTAAGCTATTTAATATTTTTAGCAACTAATGGGCTATTTACGGATATCAATTCGAAAAGAGTTCTGTTTTAGGGCGCTGGTAAAAATCGTCTTTAGGTAATCGTGTAGGATATCATAATAATATCAAAACTTATACCGAGTCCAAAAACATAATTTAATTTTTTTCTCTATCAACGTTTTTATTATTTATTATTATTATTATTTTATTATTTGAAAAATATTAAACAAGCGGTCTGTTTTTAATTCATTAAAACTGACGTAGCGATTTAGCCGTCAAAATGTATTACATAGACTGACAAAAATATTTTCCCAATAAAAAAATTTAATACAAAATATAGCTAGTATAGAAAAGCAGTTAGGAGCTACTTACCTTCCCAGGTTAAATTCAATCATAGATTAGCGTGGTAATTTCGCTTTGTCAAGTGTAAATATTATTGTTGAATTGTCATGTTGATATGCCTTGATGTTCTGTTCGCCCACAAGAGAAAAAGCATGATGTTACACACAGTCTTGTTATTTTTTGCTCGTTAGAATCTTAAATTTTAAAATGTTTGTCTCCTTGTTTGTTTGAGTAACACTCATAAATTATTTAATGGTTTTGAATGTCTATGGTACTATTTTTTTGTTCAATTCTAAAGTGTTACCTACCATCTTTAACATTTTCTTTTGTTTTTGTTTCTTTTTTTATTACTACTAAAGAGGGTTATTACATTAACTATAGTACAAAAGGGCTAGTCAGTCTGTAGATCTATTCTTGGCTATTTTCCTCTGCCAACCTTCAGCCAACAGTCCTAGCCACGGACGTGATAGTCACAGAAGTAATAACGCCAGTGAACCTATCCTTATTAAGGCGACTCATTGATAAATATTAATTTAATCGAAAATAGACCTTCTGCTCTATGCAACGTGCGCGTTATATTACGAAAATTACGAAAAAGCAGTTATTTTTATTAATTTAAAAACTTTATTTAATTTTAAAAAATTCAACTGGCATTTTGAATAATATGTTTAGATTAAAGTATACATAATATTTAGAAACATAAATAGGTCCTCTTACTCCGAAAAATGTAAATCTCTGTTTTAAAGAGGTTTCTTTGACATTTTTTTTTGTATTACAAAAGTTAACCAATCGTGTATCGCAACTGGCAAAATAAAGTCAATAAAATGAGGAATTAGGTTACTATATATCACCTTCATAGTCACTTAGAAAAATTGAGATCCCTGCCATCTAAATTTCCAATGCGTCCCCTTAATTCTATGCAAATGCAATAATCACAGCGTCAATGGACCATTCATTTTTATAATCGAATTGAAGCTGAACCATTTATTTGGCCATGGTCCTTTACAATTTTGCTGCTAATGTCTTTATTCGCATATCGTTTCAACTTCACTGTACGTGATTCACATTTAAAAATGTAACCCACTAATACCTTTTTTGTAGTTATTTTTAGCTCACATCAAAAAACGACCTCTAAAACCTAATTAAGCATAAACCCACTCAAACGTGGAATTTAATTACCGTGGTCCTCTGAAAGCTCTTAGGCCTGACCCTACGTCGAGCATACTCAGACACCGGTGTTCCCATAATTTTCGCTTTGGAATTCTAAGAGCCCTTCCAACACTCTAAACTCGAGGTTCTCCTGCACGATTAACTGGAAAACGAAAAAAACCGTTTTTATGACTTAAGCTACATTTACCTTGCCTTTTACAGTAGATTTAATCTATTTGTGGGATTACGTACTTAAAATAGCAAAAACAAATTGTTCATCTGTCTTCTCGTATAACACAGTTGATCCATTCCATCATCTATACAACTGAAGTGAAAAGTTTAGCGACGAAAATTGATAATAAAAAATCAGAAAATAGAAGATAAAATGAAATAAATAGAATTTTGGACCAAATTTTTTCTACAAAACCCCAAGTTATTGCGTGCTCGACATGCTTTTGAATGACTTTTTGCCAACAAATTGCCAAGAGAATAAAAAACCTACGTCGCGATTGATTTAAGAGCCAAAAGAAAGTATAACGATGTATTATATTTCTTTGAAACAGCTGAGCCCGTTTTAATACTTTCCTGTATTGGATAAGTGTCACTTTAGAGATTATTGATTGATTGATCTCTCGTTGCGAAGTACGTCTGTCTTTAAAAAGGAGGTTTCAGGTTCGACACACAGATAATGAGGATCTTCTGAAAATATTTAGTTACCAATGGACGCTACTATATCGCGAGGGATTTTATTAACTACAGCTTTAAAATATATAAATCACACAATAGATTACAGATTTAATTGAATTATCTCAGAGCAATCTTTGCTGGTTTCTAACGAAACACGTTCCTTACGTAAAATTAAACGTTAATGCTTTGAAACCTTTTTTATTTTATTCTACGGGAAAAATAAAAAGTAAACTGTCCACCTGACTGTTTGTGTGTATATGTATGTGTGTGAAAGAGACTGTGTGTATGGGTGTGAATGGACTGAGGCCCATAGACGTTGACAACATCAATGTTAAAGAGCTTCACTTTAGGTTGAAAATGCGTTAATATTCCTGAGGACTAAGGTATTATTCTTTCTGTGCTAGAAATTCCACCGGTTGTCTTTCCTTCCACACCTGAACAACAGCGCCCAAGATTAGCGAGTAAGATAGTGGTAGCGTTCCTGATAGACCACCACCGAGGTTTTACCACCTGTTTTATGTTTAGCAATCAAGAAATAAAGGTGTAAAAGTCACTGAAACCAAAGAATTGATCTGATCTGATCAATATGCATAAATGTGCTTAAAACGTCGAGTAAATATTAATTTTCAGTTAGAAAAAATTAAGCGGGTAGATCCTTAAAAATTTAAAAAAGAACTTGGAATGGTTTGGAGTTTGGTGGTTTCTATAACTCTCCAGTTCATGTGACATCTATAATGCAACTTTAGCTTAATTTCAAGTCATACAATTGATGCGATTGGTCATTATTACTAGATAGTTAAAAGTTATTAACGTTTAGGACTTCTTCAGAAAATATTTAGAAAGTGAATTTTATTTGGGTATACAAAATAACAACCACATTAAGACTTCTAGTATCAAAAAACGTTCGTTTCCTTAGTGCCTGGCTCCTCATTAGATCTCCCTGAAATGGAACAAATAAACTCCAAAGTCCGGACGCGCTTGAGACCTTTTCATGGGTATACAGATCCTCCTAATTGGTCCCATTGAGACCAACAGAGCCCCCACGTGACTGGTTTGCGAGGCACGTATAATTTTTACCTATGCTTACTGCTTTTACATATCGTTCTATAAACCTTCCTTAGATTGTGATTCTAGTTAGTTTACTAGCACTGATATTTTTAGGAAATGAAATGTTTATTAATTTGCAACTTCTGAATAAAGTTGAGAAATAAAGTTAATTTATAAAAAATGTAGTATAAACGATAATACAATCACGATATTGAATATGAATGTCTTCCAGTAAGAAGATTTTCATATGAAGATCAACCACACACTCCTTACTCCTTAAAATGTAAATTTCCAAAATTTAATTTAATTTCTTAGCAGGCCCCTTTTACACTGTCATCAGATTTTCATGATCCTAGCTTTAACAGTTTTTGAAATTTCGCGATTATATGCAGTCAATCAATGAGTGAGTGGTATTTCGCTTTTATATACATATGTACAGATAGAGGATAACTCAAATTATAGAATAATAAATAACGATTAATGTGTTTTCTGTAATGTAACGGGAAATGTAAAAAAATGGTTACTGGATCTTAGACAATTGACATGTGGGAGAGACAAATAAATAAAAATTTACTTGACTGTATGTGCATAAGTGATGGGTTTTAATTGCGAAAGTTATCTATTTTTTACTTTAACATCTACTTTTAAACTTTCGTGTTGCATTATCTTCTTCTGTCTATATAAAAAGTAGTTGTACCCGCAACATCGCCCGCGTACAAATTTTTTCCGTGCCTTTTTCGGGATCAATAGCCTTCGTCTGTCTCTGGGCACATACTACTCGTATCTCAGTAAGAAATTTCATTGTAATCGGTTAACGTTTCAGCATTTTCCATACAAAGTCTCATCCTCTTTTTCACCCATTTAGAGGTAGATTATTGAAAAGAAAGTAGCATATGTCCGTCCTCAGGTGTCAAACTATCTCATAGCCAAATTTCATCTAAATTGGTGCGGAAGTTTAGTCATAAAAACGTACTAGACAAACGGACAGACTTTCGTATTTATAATAATAATAATTAGTATGGACCTTTTAACGACGAGTACTGTCTTTTCTTTATCTAGTTTCTAATTTGGCCTGTAATGATAAGGTATCAGCCGTCTTAAATGGGATTAAATGTAAAATGTTATGTCTACTAGATTTTATGACAATTGTTCTATTATTGAAATTTAATTGGAGACATTGCTGTGTATTGTATATTAAATTCCATTGCTCTGTAAAGAAAAAATACATACCTAAATTCCATGGCAAAGAATTTCTGTTATCGAATTTTATTTCGATGTAAATTGGCTTCGCCAAACAAAAAAGTTTCGTTCAAAAACTTTTTGGCTTCATTAACTCGTTCTGTAAAATATGAAAAAGAAAATTCTATTGGACTTTTAAGCAAATTATCTATGAAAAAACTTTTACTGTCTTAAATTTCAAACCATCCTCGACTTTTATGAAATTATAACTGACGTTGTTTTGTTATTGATACTGTTTCTGTATTCATCTAAGATTTAACGGTTATGTACTTCTCCGTATGAAAGAAATATGAACACATTGCAAAATGAAGAAAATCTTTAATTTCTCTTAGTGTCAAAGTCATAATAGTTTGTATTATACTAATACCGACTTGAAATTTTATACATACGAGTATTCATTGATAAAGGTTAACGAAATACATTTTCACAACAAAAACACATACAATATAAATATGTATCCACTGCCACTCATTAGAAGTTGAGGTCTAATAGACGCATATTGTTTAAGCAATTACATGTCAAGATGAAAATTGAACCAAATTGAAAAAATATACCAATGTTGACTGAGAGTCAATATTAAAGTTAAAACCTTGTCATATGTGGAAGTCGTAAAAGAGTTGTTGCCCAATAAATTATTAAACACATCTCTTTTTGCAAGAGTCGACGTAAGGCACTCTGGATTCAATTATTTATTTTTATTTCTGTACGTTTGCCCACTTTTATTGCAAATTACACGTAAAAGCGCGTAACTCCTGATTTCTTTAACCGTTGATGTCAGAATAAAAATGGATGTGACAAATTTATCTTTATATATTATGTAATTGTTTCTTGAGTCTGTTAGTTACTGTATAAGTTCTAAATAATTTGACCGATTAAGATCAAATTCCCAGAATATATTTGTTTTGTCGAGACGAGGGTTCATACCTATGCTACATCCGATAGATGGCGTTGTAGTCAGTTATTAACAAATTCTATATTTAAAAAACTTTAGAAGATGCTAGGCTTGCAAGAGTGTTACTGAGTGCTCGCTCAGTTCTTTGTGTGATACTCATAGCACAAGCTTAAAAATTATTATGGGAACATAAAATCATTGTAACAGGGAGTAATATGTAATAGAAAGATATGCAACATGGAGCACTCAACCTATAGAGTGGCAATGGCATTTATTTTGTATGAAAACAAGTTGAGTGCTCCATAATACGCAGTGAAAAATAAACTACTCGATTCAATTGTGTTCACATTTTTTCGTTTTTTGGAATATAAATATAATAATTTAAGCTTATAAAAAGAAAAACTTCTCTATGCAATCTATAAATATCAGCACGCAAATAGTTATTTATACTAATTAGTAGATATCATGTATTATTTATACTTTGTAATAATTCCTGATAATCAACGTGAATATTTATTATTGACATATAACGGGAAACATACACATGTGTGTATTTTTGTAGTGAAACATATGGATTAAGTCCTTATATTTAAACTAATAATAAAACAATGAAGTTAAAATATGCACAAATAATTTAAAAAATGGAAATTAAGTTAAGACTTAAAATTTCGCGCGCGACGAGTGACGAGACGTCAGTGAATATTTTTTGTAACACGTATTTTACGCTTATAAATATTTCACCATGTCTACATTAAACTTAGGAAGGTTCCACAAATCTGCTTCATTAAAGCTTTTTCAATTTTCCATTAATCTGTCCGTCTTTATACCGCTAAAGTATAGATATACGTAACTGTAAACAGCTGAGCGATAAAGTGACGTCACTACAAACTTTTGACGTTCAACTTATTGTTAGTTAAAAAGTAAAAATAAGAATTTAGGTTATCATAAAAAAATAAAATAAAAAGTAATCTTTAAAAGTTAAAGAAAAGTGCAAAGCGTTTTATAATCTGTGAGTACTCCGTTAGAGATACGGTGTGAGGATATGTATGTATATACAAATATATCTATCACATATAAAATACATACAGTGAGATACTTTGTAAAAAACTTATAATTTTTAAATAAATCTTTCAATAAACCATTCATTCAGATTTGAGTAAATAATAATTATGAACATTAAAAAAATTAAACCGCCTTCAAAAAAAACACTGAAAAGTATAAAATAACTATCCTTTACTAATCAAAACTCAAGCACAATTAAAATAACTTTATAAATACGATACACATACCTATATAATTAAACATTAAATTTACTGAAGTCGGTGCCAAGCCCACCAAACTGATAGACTTTCTGTTGTTGCACATTGATTTGGTACCGACTTCAATAACTGGCAAATTTAATTATATAGGTATGTGTATCGTATTTATAAAGTTATTTTAATTGTACTTGAGTTTTGATTAGTAAAGGATAGTAATTTTATACTTTTCAGTGTTTTTTTTGAAGGCGGTTTAATTTTTTTTAATACAAATTTTTTATTTCTCCCTTTTGAATGATCTTGTGGCAGGTCTGCAATTAACTTCATTCTATTTCCGGAGCGCAACGATATACAAGAGAATCTTCAACCAGGTCGCGTTATCTAGTGTATATTCGAAGTCCAAGCTCCAATATCTGTGAAATTTAAATCGGACCATCTCTGAATATTACCTACCAAACGAAAAAAGAATTTTCGAAATTGGTTCATAAATGACGGAGTTATGAGGTAACAAACATACAAAAAAAAAAGCAAAAAAAAAACAACATACAGACGAATTGAGAACCTCCTCCTTTTTTTGAAGTCAGTTAATAATAATATTGTTACAATAAATTTGATGCAAGTTCTCCATTGTTTCTGTAGATAACACAATTTACATATTATTAGCACGATAATTAATAAATTTATAAACACGTTAATTATTTGTTTCAATTTAATTTCACATAAATCCAAATTAATTGACGTACCCGAAAAATCTGGAATTAAAGTACGAGTATTCGTCAAAGTTCGTTTGAGGTAATCGACTACAACAGACGTTTGATTAACCTTCAAGAATGTCGGGGACGAATTCTTCGTCAAGAGGGTTTTCTCCTGTTTCTTGGGCACCTAGTAATTTTTCGTAATAGGGTTAGTTCTTAGAAATTGCGCTTCAAATAATAGTTGTATTAATTTTCTTTATTCTAATTATTATATTGAATGCTTTAAGTAGCAGCACACGGTTAACAAAGTTATTAGTTTGTTTTACTAATTTTACCAAAAATTAATAGAATTGAACAAAATTAAAAAAAAATATTTTGAATGGTTCGATATTCAAAAAACTTGTCGTAACTGGATTATCATAAATAACCTTAACACGCCTTAAATTTGAACTAAATTTCTCTTCACTAAGTAGATACAAAATAAAAAAATAACATTCTTCGATTTTTTGTTGCCCGTTATTTTCTTTGATATCACTGAAAAATTATTGAATGGATTTAAATATTGATTGCTGTATTTAAGAAAAAATGTGGAAATATCCACGGACCCTTTAGATAATGCGCGTCCGATATGTGGACAAAGTGAAAGCAAAAATTTAAAATTGAAAAATTGAATTAAAGCGAAAAAGTATTCGTAGCTCTAGTATACAACACTAAACGCCTTCTCGTATAGCATTAGAGATGCACCCTTGCTCCCTAAACAGGCTTTTATGAAATTAGGTGGCATTTGTAAGGAGAGCATAGTTCCCGAATAGTACAATAGTGTTCCTAATCAGCTAAGTGCATTCACGGAGAATGTTACAGGTAAACGTCAATCTTATTATGACTTCGTCGTGTTTAGTCCCTTACCGTGCTTTGTAAATGCGTTTCGTGTATGGTTCATAATATTTTATGAAATTTATGAGAATTTACGCAGAAGGCGAACTACTGCTTAAAATACTACGTTAAGACAAAGATAATGTGCAAACGATAGAAATCTCTTAGTAACAATTATTGGGTAGGTAATTGGAAATTTAATAATGGCAAACGATCCGTCGGAGAAATGCTACTCGTATCGCACCAGACGCCGGAGTCTAACAGACTGCCAGCACACTGTCAGCGTCGGCCCCGAGACGTTCCGTTCGCGGGCATCCCTTCCAAACCGGAAGGCGCGCTTTGCCTTAGTATAGTCAAATGAGTGCCTTTTATTATTTCCATCGAGATATATTTCCATGCCGGTCTAGGAGATAAATTCTCTCGAAGGTCATAAAAGTCGATTAAGGTATAGTTAATTACATTATCTTCATACCATTTTCCATTGAAGATAGATAAAAAAGTCAAAGCACAACAAAATCATTTTTGCATTTTTTCTTCTTCAATAAATATTTAGGCTGCTTCAATAAATATTTTAATTTTAATTTATTTATTTAGTTTTGTCTAATTTATATGGCCGTCCGTTGATTCATCCGTCTGTACGCCTGTCTGTCTATCTGACTTTCTACCCATCTGCCTGTCTATTTGAATATTACATAAATCACAGTCGATATCCACTATTTAACACTTATCTACTGAGCTCAAATTAAGTACAAAGTCAAATATGTAAATGATAAATTAAACCCAGAAATTAATAATAAAAATAAAATAAAGTGTACCTATTTTGTACCCAGTTATTTTTTTTATTTAACTTTCATCCGATATTGCTACTAATCCTAAGTCAATATGCTAGTTATCTGATCGGCTTGGAAGTCTGTTCTCCTTCTTCCTAGAAATAAATAATGCTTATATATTCTGGAAACCCTAAACATTTTAATCAAACAATGATATTATCGAAAGCCTTGAGCAAAGCCTGCAGTTTCCTTATAACTGCTCAAACCAACCATTCTTCACAGTGAGCGAGTTTATTGGGTGGCGAACTAAATCGAATTATGTACGGTTAATTATTCGGTTCTTTATGTGGGTCCGCCGGCGTTCGGTAAGACTCCCTTCACTGAATTAATCTTGCGGAAAAACGCTGATATCCCTTCGCAAACTTATGTTGTATACGGCGATTGTGCTATAACTAGAACTTATGCGTACGTTTAACAAAGTAATGTTCATTGTCAGTAAAAATTCCTGAGTTTTAGGCGATCTCTAATATAGTTTGAGTATAATATCTAGTGCTAATTTGTTGGCATTACCGTACCATTTGAATAAAAGATCGGAAAAAACATATTTACTTCACATATAATATTTTGATTTATTTATTAATAACAAAAAAGTACATTCATACGTTAATATTTACAAACTTAAAACTACGCATTACCTTAAATAATAGACTTCCTCAAAATTGCCGCTTAGAAAGCTGTCATTATTGTTCATTTATTATATTTTTTATTTTTATTTTTCTAGAGAGATTCACAGATACTTTAATAATATGATTATGCAATTATGAAAAATGCTTACTGTAACAAATATAAAGTAACAATTTTGGAAAAAGTAAAGGTTAAATTCAGTAAATCAACTTTAAAAAAAAACAAAGTGGTGATGAATTCTTATAATTTTTATCTATCTTCCGCGCGATATTCTCAGACCTCTAATCGACATGACTGTTTCACGTCTTAAGATGATGCAGTGATAAACAATAAAAATAATCTAAAATAGACCTTCTGTACTATATAAATGTGCGCGATAGTTTACGAAAAATACGATTATTTAAGTTATTTTCGTTTATTTTAAAAACCATAATTAATTCTAAAAAATCTGACTGGAGTTTTCAAGAATGTGTTTAGATTAATTTACAGAGAAAATTGAAAAGCATAATTCGGTCTCGTTACTCCGAAAAATGTAAATCCCTGTTTAAAGATCTAGGCATCTTTGACATTTTTTTTCTGTTAAAGAAGGTAATCAATCATGTATTGCAACTGGCAAACTGAATTCAATGAAATAAACAATCAGGTAATCTAATATCATTGTTATGCGTTTTGTAATCACTTAAAAAAATTGAGATCTCTATCGTCAAAATTTCGTGGAGCTAACTCATTCGTTAATTCGGTATCAGTTAGCTAACCGAGTCTGACTTCTGGAATAACTGAAACACGTGTTGGTTAGTGGTTTTATAATTTTACGTGGAGGATAGTTTAAAATCTTAAGAATTCATCACACGAAATGGATTTCCGAAAAGTAACATTGAGTCTTGAGACAATAAATCTAAATGGGTCGAAAATACCTATTACTTAAATTTTTGACTTCCGTTTCTGGTTTTAGGTTTAGTCTATGCCAAATTTTAGCTCAGTAGGTAAAATGATGATAGTATAAATCGATTGTAACATACGGATAAACACAACTGAATGTCTAAGCTATAAGAGTTTCGTTCTAGTCATTTTGCTTAAAAACACTAAAAAGCAGTTACATAAAAGAAGCATTTAAAGAACGCCTTAAGCTTAGGCTCTACTAAGGTTACATTTAAGGCCTTCTGTCCACGGAGACGTAACTTCATAGATTATTCAAAATACGGACCAGCAACGTCGCTCTCGCATCAGGCAGTCGACAGAGTTTCGTAGTTTTGTATTTTTTTCCTAGTTTGTGGTTCCTATTTTGGTGTTGCGAGAGGCTCGCTATTTGATACGAGCCTCGTTCGTAGTTTTGTATGTATCTAAAGAGTTAGCAGGCGTACATCAAGCGTATAATAATGAATACACGTATATGAAGATACGCCTCGGACAGTACGCCTAATAGAAAATATAAGCTTGCAATACGTTTCGTGAATAAACTTTAGTACGCCGAACTGTTCAAGTTGCACGGCTACGCCTCCGTGGACAGAAGGCCTTAGAGTTGGTTGCCGTCCGTTGACTAAAGGCAGTTAACCCATGTTACAATTGTGGTTTAGTTTTACAATGTTAGAAGATAGTTCAACCACAATTCTAATACAAATGTGGCCGAGTTGTCTTTTATTCATCGTTGGCCGTTTATTACAGCCGAATTTCTGTGATCCATCTGTTGGAGGACGTCAAAATCCAAAACCATGAGTTAATGGTGTTTCGACGTGGCGTCTCTATTCACCAATGTACCAGTAGCAGAAACTATTGACATAATAAAACAACAGTTAAAAGAGAACAACATACCTACTGAGTACCTGGGATTGATGGAATTTTGCCTTACGAGTGGCTATTTTCTCTGGAGAGGGGATTTCTATCTGCAGATGGATGGAGTGGCAATGGGGTCACCAATAGCACCAGTCGTGGCCAACATATTCATGGAACATTTCGAGGAGGAAGCGTTGAAGTGTACACCTTAAAAATCAAGATACTGGTGGAGATACGTGGACGATGTGTTTGCTATAGTTTCCAGGCAGGGTGTAAGACAACTATTGGACCATCTGAACCAAATACATCCAAAGATATGTTTTACAGCAGAGGAGGAAAAAGACGGTACTCTCCCATTTACGGATGTACTGGTGAAGCGTGAATCTAGTGGAAGCCTGGTACATACGGTATTCAGAAAACCGACACATACCGATCGGTATCTAAGAGCAGATTCCCATCACCATCCGTCGCACCTATCTTCGTTGCCACGCACTCTCATTAATCGTGCACTTCGTCTATGTGATTCTCAATTCCTAGAGTCGGAATTGACACACGTGCGGCAGGTGTTAGAGTGCAATGGTTACAACTGGCGACAGAGTTGCCGGCTAGCAAACACGACCAGCAAACAACGGCCTCAGGTTGTAGAGCGAGTCCCGGCATATTTACTATACATGCGAGGGGTAACGGATCAAATTGGACACCTGTTACGCCGTAGATATAGCATCAGGACAATTTTCCGCCCCATGACACAGATTAGAAGTCTTCTACGATCGCCTAAGGATCGGGACCCTCTAGATAGCCCTGGCGTCTACGAAATTCCATGCGATTGCGGCAAAAGCTACATTGGAGAAACGGGACGCAACATCAATACGAGGCTCACCGAGCACATCCGCAGTATGCGTAAAATGGACAGCAACACCTCGGCGGTGGCAGAACACGCCCTCAATTCCGACACGTCACATTATATTAGGTTCGATAAGGTGAAAGTGTTGGCTCGTGAAAAGAACTTTGTATCACGCAAGCTCCTTGAAGCCATCGAAATCGACCGCCGGCCTAATTTTAATAGAGACAAGGGATGGGCTCTGCCGCTTACTTGGAAACCCGTGTTGTTAAACACGACGCGGAATAAGAACGATAGTGCTAACGAGTATGTAGCGGACATCGTGAGTACATTTTGTGCGCCCGTAAACACCAATATTGACGTAGACGCATCGGTCTCGCGGAGTTCGTCACCATCGCCGGCGCACCCCGCGCCCCCCACCCTGTCAAGCCGCGCGTTGCGAGCTCAGGCGCGCAGTGCGAGACGGGGCGCGGCCGCGAACTCATCCCACTCACCCTGATGATGGACCTCCAATAGGTCCGAAACTAGTCGGTACCTATACCGATTACACGTGAGTAAAGCCGTATTCAATAATTAGTGCGTTAATAATGTCTCACGAAAGTTTTAATAATTTAATTCATTAATATCGTTCGGTTTTCTCTGCGCGCGAGTTGAACTCTCAAATGATCGAATATTTAAAAAAACGAGAATCTTATTCTATGCTTATTATTTATATAAATTTTCTATCATCAGCAAAAATATTGATTTTGTGAAAGATATATTACAGAAACTCATCACGACCTCCTGTTATACCGTTCTTGGCATTAAGCTTGCTTCAACCGAGCTCTTCATAATTTTTTTTAAAGTAATTATGTAATTACTGTAGAACGCTTACAAAAGCCAGTACGGTATTTTCACAAAACGTAATATTATAATCGTATTATTCGTACACATTTGAATAAAGACGGTTGTTTCGGATAACGCATCGCTCCCACAGAATAATTTACGAATGCCTTTTTATTCGTAAAGCCATTTACACACAATTATTTTGGATGACATGCGTATATAGTGCGAGTAGAAGTAGTTTAAATATAATAATCGATAGTGATTGTGTTTAGAGTGCTTCATTTTTGTTTAATGTAAAAAATACTGGAATCATAGAACAACATATTATGTTATAGTAGTAACACGTTACATTACGTGTGAGCGAAACTAACAAATGGAAGTAAAAAATAATAACTACATGTGTTAGCTATTGTTACAGTCATGATCGTTAATAGATGGCAACACTGTCGATTATGAGCGTTGTTATTTAACAATAATTTATTCATTTATTCGTGATTTTGACAGTTGATATTTTTGAGCGGCAGTTTTAAAAATAGGTAGTCGAGCATTACACGTGTTAGCGAAAAACGGATACAATTTATCGACGATGTGAAATCCTGTGATTCAAGGAACAAAACCTCGTGTTTCGCATTCGGTTAAACGTGAGTGTTGTGTGTAGGTATCCTGTAAACTATTTACAAATATCGGGGTAAATGACAAAACTTCTACCTCGGACATGGAGTGAAACTTGCTGCAACAGTTTGCTTGAGACCACGGCCAATGCAAGTCGGTCAAAACGTCAAGCCAAAATAAATTGGCTAATTCGCGTTAAATTTCCCGTTTTGTATATTTTACTAGCTCTACCCGCGACTTCGTCTGCGCGGAAAATTTTTTCGTGGCTTTCCCGGATTAGGTTAGATTATAATATGTATAGTATGTTCAAAGATTCTTTTTGAAAAAAGTCTACGTCTAGTTTACGTTTGTCTCCGCATAATATATCTGTACCAAACATCATATTTGGTTAGGCGGTTCAGTATTTCCCGTTCAAAGTTTCATACCCCTTTTCACCCCCTTAGGGGTAGTTTTTTGATAAAAAGTAGCCTGTGTCCGTTCCCAGGTGTCCAACTATATCCATGCTCCATTATAATCAGTTCAGCGGTTTAGCATTAAAAAATAAGTAGCCTATCATGAGCGCAATCACATGGTCTTGCTACGTACCGACTTTCGTCAATATCAATCAAGCTCTTCTTCAGCTATAAAAGGACATACAGACAGAGACAAAAATTTTAAAAATGGTAGAATCGAAGTCAATTAGTCACAAAACGACTATTTATCACAAAATTTGACAAAATAATTGAAATTACAGAGAGACGCAAAAGATTTATATAGTAGTATAGATATTATAGTATCTATTACCAAATGTACCCGCGACTTCGTTTGCGCGGAAAATTTTTCGTGGCTTTCCCGTATTAGGTTAGATTATTTGTACATGTAAGTACCTGCATATATATTTATAAAGATTTTTTTTTGAAAAAGAGCCTACGTTTAGCCTACATCTGCCTCCGGGCACGTACTATCTCTGTACGAAATTTCATTATATATCATATATCATCATAGTTCAGTGGTTTAGCATTCCTTATTCAGTTTCATCCCCATTTCAACCCCTTAGGATAGGTTTTTGATAAAAAACAGCCTATGCCCGTTCCCAGGTGTCAAACTATTTTCATGCCACATAATAATCAGTAACAGCGGTTTAGCATTTCCCATACGAAATTGCAATCCCTCTTTTCACCTTTCTAGGGGGAGATTTTTAATAAAAAAGTAGTCTATGTTTTTTGATGAAAAAAGTCTATCATTGCACCAAATTTTATCATAACCGAAGTTTAGTATTTCCCATACAAAGTTTCATCCCCTTTTCACCTCTTTAAGGGTAGTTTTTTGATAAAAAGTATCCTATGTCCATTCCCAGGTGTCAAATTATATCCATGCTACTTCATAGTCAGTTCAGCAGTTTAGCATTTCCCGTACAAAGTTTTGTCCCCCTCCCTCCCGTCCCCCTTTTCACAGATTTTTGAGAAAAAAAGTAGCCTATGTATTTTTGATAAAATAAGTCTCATCACCTCACCAAATTTTATCATTACCAAGATTTAGCGTTTCCCATACAAAGTTTCATCCCCCTTTTCACCCCCTTAGGGGTAGATTTTTTATAAAAAGTAACCTATGTCCGTTTTCTAATGTCGAACTATCTTCTTGCCAAATTTCATCACAATCGGTTCAGCGGTTTACTATTTCCCATACAAAGTTTCATCCCCCTTTTCATCCCTTTAGGGGTAGATTTTCTAAAAAATAAGTAGCCTATCATGAGCGCAATCACGTGTTCTTACTATGTATTGATTGTCATTAAGATCAGTCAAGCCGTTCTTCAGTTATAAAAGGACATACAGACAGACAGATAGACATACAAAAATTTTAAAAATGGTAGAATCGAAATCAGTGAGTCATAAAACGACTATCTATCGCAAAATTTGTCAAAAAAAACTGAAATTACAGACAGACGCAAGATATTTATATAGTAGTATAGATAGATAATGCAACGCGAAAATTTAAAAGTTATTAGCGAAAGCACATCTTTTGATCATATCACCATATATTCTACGTTTGCATCCATTTCGATATCCTAGAAAAATGAAAATATAGGGTAACAACTGTTAATAGCTTATACAGCGAAAGACAATAAATTTCGTGTAGACACTTTATTTCGTTTAACAAAGCATTGTTGTTTTTAAGTTTAATAATACTTTGTTAAATGAACAGATAAATTCTATTCATTCGTCGCTTTTAAACATTTACATTTGACAATTGAGTTAAAATTCAACATAATACTGATTCGTCCAAATTAAGTAAGCGGAGCCATTAGTGGTGAGCTCTGATTGGTCATTCACTCTCTGATCATGGGTAGGGCAATTAGTATAAATAGTCGTGCAGCTAAAGGAACCCCCAGGCCAGTGCCATGACCTTCGGCCAACACATCAAAACGGTCCGCGACCGCGCCGCGTTCGTCCTCGGTCGTCTCAACATGCTCATTTGCGCTAAAAGCAAAATGTCCCTCAGACATAAAGTTACCTTATATAAGACGTGCGTCAGGTCTATCATGACGTACGCCAGTGTAGTATTCGCTCACGCTGCGCGCACTCACATCAACTACCTTCAAGTTATTCAGAATAGGTTCATGCGCAGGGCCACCGGTGCCTCTCCTTACGTGCGCAACGTAGATCTCCACTACGACCTAGAATTGCCCTCTATAACTCACCGGCCCGCTAGAGGCCCGGCCCTCACCCGAATAGGAAGCCCGTTAAGATGCACGCAGGTGCGGAAAGCTCCCCTGGCGACGCCTTAAGCCCGAGGTCCGCCCTCCATACGAGGCATCCCTCGGCTGGAGGAACCCTCAGGCGGTCGACCATCTGGCAGGGCGCCTTCAGCGCTCGCCCCAACGCGATCTGTGACGCTGTAAAAGCCACTAGGGCTAACAGCAAAGAGGGGTTTTGTTTAGTCGGTTCGAGTCCGACACTCCCCAGTCGGCGTAGAGTCCAGCTGGGTAGCCCGCGGGGGTTTAATTTCGCCTCTCAGAAACCAAAAAAAAAAAAAAAAAAGAACCCCCAGGCCGGTCTGCTCTCGGCCGCCGTACGAGACGCACGCATCGCTCGCTCGCTCGCCTCGCCTCTCAGTGCTCAGTGCCGTTTCCGCGCGCCCGCGTTGCGCTGCCATCGCTCTACTCGCTGCGCATCGTGCGTAGCGAATTAGTGTGTTCGTGTCGCGTCGTGCCTGCGCTCCCCGTAGCGCCGACCGGTTTATTGCGTCGCGCCTACGCTCCGCGTAGCGCTGACCGGGTTATCGCGTCGCGGCCGCGCCAACTCGAATCGTTGCGATTACTCCGCGCGCCCGCGTGCGCTGCCATCGCTGTAATCACTGCGCATCGCGCGTAGTGATTAATAGTGTGTTCGCGTCGCGTCGCGGCGCGCCAACTCGTATATCGCTAAGTGTTAGTGTTAAGTTAGTGAAGTTTATATAAGACCTAGGTGTTAGGTACACATCTGTGCACAATAAGACAGGCACAGTACGACCAGGGCTTCATAGTAGGCACTCTCTCCTTCCTGCCTATCCCCGGCAGGGAGGTCCTCATATACAACTTGGCGGCTCTACCTGCGCCATGGACACGCTGACGGACACCGAATTCCGCGCGTTCGTGATGGCTCAACTCGAGTCATCACACTCGCATATACGCGACCTGTGGGACCACCGGGTCTCACCCGCGCCCCACGCCCCCACCCCCACGTCTTACTCGGCCGTCATTTCCGCCACCGCTACAGTCGCGAAGCCCCCGCCGCGCGAACCAACCAAGCCGGCCCCCGTTAGCGATTCGCCCGCTTCCCTTGACCCGACGGAGGCTTCGGACTCCGAAGAGGAAATGGACATAGCGCTTCCCTCCTCTTCGGAGGACGAGGCCACTGAGAACGCCGAATGGCACTTAGTGGTCAAGAGGAAGCGGGCGAATTCCCCGAGGGAAGGCGACACGCCCAGCCCGCCCCCCAAAACGACGAAGGCGGCCCCTCAGGGCTCCGGAGCTCCCGCGGTCTCTCTGGCCGAACAAAAAGCGCCTGCCTCACAGGCCACCCAGGCCCCTCAGGCCGACAAAATTAAATCACCGCTGCCGGTGTTTATTCAGGAGAAGGCGTCGTGGGATAGGGTCTCTCGGGCCTTAGATGCGCGACGCATCAAATTTGTTTCCGCTCGCAACACTGCACAGGGCATTAAGGTGCAGGTCTTCCGGGAGCTCCTTGGGGAGGCCGCGGCTGACCATCGGGAGCTCAAAGCGCTCCTACGCTCGGAGCGCATAGGGTTCCACACTTATGCGCTCCCGGAGGAGCGCCAGCTTCGCGTGGTCATCCGCGGCCTCCCCAAGGAGCTCCCGGAAGAGCTCATTCTCGGCGACTTTAAGTCGCAAAACCTCCCGGCGCGTGAAGTCCACCGCCTTTACAAGCCCCGCTCGAAGGAGGCCTTTGAGCTCGTGTTGGTCGTACTCGACCTCTCCCCCGAGGGAAAGGCCGTTTTCCAGATAAAATCCGTGTGTAGGATTTCCGGCCTCTCCGTAGAGGCCCCGCACAAGCGCGGCACGGTGGGTCAATGCCACCGCTGCCAACTGTACGGGCACTCGGCCCGCAACTGCTTCGCACGGCCTATGTGCGTCAAGTGCCACCGAGACCACGGCACCACCGAGTGCTCCCGCACGCCGGAGACGTCTGACCCTCCCAGTTGCGTACTGTGCGGAGAGCTCGGACATCTCGCGAACTATCGCGGATGCCCGAGAGCTCCGCGCCGTCGCCGCCGCGGGGGTATGTCGCGCCGAGCCGGCGGAGTACATCAAGGCCAACGCCGCGGCCCCCCTGCGCACCCAGCCCAACCTAAGGCCGCCCCTAACGCGACCTCCGCACCGCACCGCACCGGCGGAGGCGAGGACGACCCCCGCGACACCCGTAGGATCTCACGTTTAGAAGCTCGATCACGTAGCTCTACACGCACACACGCGAGCCTTAAGCCACATTGTAAACTGCCACGCGGAACACTAGGCACACTAACCGAGTCTATGCAATATCTTAGTGGCGATATTGCGACTTACCCATCAAACTTATAATGTTATGGCAAATATCGAACAGTGGCATTAAAATTGACTTTTTTGTAACCGGGCGTTAGTCAAACTATATTTTTTATTTATAGAAATGTCAAAGTAATGCTAATGTCTTAAATAAATAATAAGGCATTCTTATCATAGGCAGCATGAATTAGAAGAATTAACACTGGCACCTATTCCTAGTCTGTACACGCCCTAAGTTGAGCTCTGTTTCATAAATTGTTTTCATTGTGCTTCCAAGCTGGATTAAGTGACACAAATTATAAGATTAAACGCCTTTTTCTGTATTTCGTTTCCAACTTCTGCAAAATGTCCTTTTTTGAAGTGATGAAAAAATTTCGTGTAATGTAATGCTGATTTAGTGTTTCATACGAATTTAATCTGAGGTTGATTATCTTTACGTGCAGACATCTAAAGTATAGACGATCTCTGAAAAAAAAATGTCAGGATGCATTGGAAAAATTTTTTTGATATTACATACCACAGGTGGAAAAGTTGCATGTAGTTAATTTTTAATAGGTATATCCTGAAGATTAAGCCCATAAATAAACGTAACAAAAACAATAAAGTTAAAATATGTCCGAAATAATTTAAAAAAAAGGTAATTAAAATTTTTCATAAAATTTCGCGCCAAAAGGGAAGTCGTGACGTGACGTCACAGCATATTATATTCATATTATATATATTATTCATCCATAGCGCAAGAGTATTTTTTTATAAAAAAACAACACTAAAGCGTGTTATTGTGAACGGCTTGTTCCTTTTGACTGAGTTCAAAATTAGGAAATTTTGTATAAAAAGTTACAATTCTTATCTGTCTTATCTTTTTTAAAGTTATAATAATAAATTTCTTGAAAAAGAGTATAGTAGAGTAAGCATGGGATGGGTCAGATGCCCCTCGGGAAAATTCGGCTGATATTTTTACCACGAAATCACCTTCTTATAAAAACATTTCCTTAAGTTATCACGTCTCTACACGCGCTAGTTTTTCAAATAAAAAAATTAAAATAGTTTTGGAAAAAAAATGTTTAGCCTCTTACGACATAACATTTATTTGTGATCTTTTTGCAAACGCTAGATATACCAAAGAAGTCTTAAATAAGATAAAGCCTTCGCAGTGAATAATATATCGAAATATCACAAATTAAAAATTTTTTAAATAAAAAGTCACGTATATCAAGGGCTATCACGATATTTTTTTATAAATGAACCTTACTGTGCTTTATAATTATTTTTTTTAATTTTAGCAAGGTAGAATAGTGTTAAAAAAATATCATTACTGTCCATATATTATATTAGAGCAGCTAAGCAAGTAATACTGCTATGAATTTTTTATTTTATTTTTTATTTTTTAGTTTTTCTAGTCATCGCTTTATTGTTACAAATGTTTCTCGCTAGCACCATTTTTTTGGTTACGCAGATGAAATCTAAACACAGATTCTTCGGGGAGAGACTTTGTTATATGGGGCTTTTACCTGTCAAAACTCCTGCGCTGGTCGTCCTCGGTGCTTTGCCGAACGCGCCTGAGCCCATCTTGCGCTGTGCCTAAGCACCTCTTGGGGAGGCAACTACAGCTCCCCGGCATCCGTAAACCGTAACCTTATTCTTTGGCCCGGGCTACAGGGCTGTATACAACTCTTTAGCCGCAGCCTCAGATCTTAGTCTATTTTGGTGTTTGTGTAGCTAGTCGGTATGTCACATAAATCAGGCGCTTTGTGAAGAGAAACCGCGGCTTTAGCTGCAGCATCAGCTAATTCATTTCCATGAATACCACAGTGAGATTTGACCCACATAAATTGGACGTTCATTCTTCGGGTTAGAGTGATGTAACCACTTACGAATGCTCATGACTTAACGATTGCAGGAATTAGGGTCGGACAACTTTTCCTAACTGGATTTGCTATCTGAAAGAATTACGGGTTTTCCTTGTTCGTTGTTGGTTACGACCTAGTTGCAGGCCCGATCCAGAGACAAAAGCTCTGCCTGAAAGACGGAGCAACAGTCGTGTAACTTAAACTTTTTAGTGACCTGTTTACCGTTATGCTGGATGACAACAAATGCAGCTCCGACCTTGTTATCATGCTTGCTGCCGTTAGTGTATATGGTCCGGATGCCATCAAGTAGCATATTTAAAAGATCATCTTTTCTTTTCTTTTTCACTCTGGCTCTCAATGACAATTTAGGGGATAAAAATTATAAAATTGTGAAAACTATTAATTTTCAGCTACTAGTGATTTAGGTCAGAAAAAGAAAAGGGGTTTCAAGGTTTTGGCATACTCGTCAGTGCCATTTTAATTGTTGTCGAAAATCGCGGCGCACTATTTAACCTGTATACATATTTCGATTGGGGACACATACGAACAAAAAATTTACTAAAGTTGCTATGTCCTAATGTCATGTCACACAGTTATTTGCAGGAAAAGATCGATGTGTGAGAACTTCAATAACCAAGAATAAAAAATGCCAGAATATATTAAATTGCAATAGTAATTTTTGGTTCTTAAAAGTACACCATAATGTAAAGTCAGCTCAGATATAAATTGCCAATACTTATTGAGCTCTTCGTACTGTCCATTATCTCTTCATTGTGATACTTAATCTTTGACAATAATGTCAAAAAAATATGTGTCCTCTAATACTATTTGGAATATTTTTAATTTTTATTTTTTTATTTATTAACATTATAATACTTATGGCACAGATTAATTAGTTAGTAACTTAAACTTATAGTAAAATGATTAATCTATCTAGAAATTGCTATTTGAATACAATATAAAGCATGAAAACATTAACGAGTAACATTTTAATGGTTTGAAGTTTTTCTACAGTGACTTTTCCAAATGGCGCTGTAACGTGACACTTCACTAATAGTAATTTTTTGTTCGTTAAAGTCGCCCTAATCGATTCATATAGGTTTTATGCATGTGCGACTTTTAAAAAGAATGACGGTCGTTGAGTATGCCAGGCTTCGAATAAAAATCTTCAAATCCCTTTATAGTAACACTTATTAATTATAAATATGATAAGTTACTTTAGAATTAATAATATTGTTGCTCGCTTGTTCTATCTCACAATCTAAACAATGCCGCACATGTAAAAGTGAATTCACATTTACTGACAGCTATTGACAACACCGCGATAGGACTGCCGCCTAGTAAGCATAAAAAATACCCTCATTCTGTCCACTAAGAATGATGCCGCATTTTTTTAAAATGTCTCTTTTTCATCGCATTTTCAATGCGACAAGTTAATACATAATGAAAGGGAAGTAATCGATACAGCCAGAATTGATTTCACGAGTTTTGATACCGCGTCGTAACTGAAATTAATTATTAGCACCAAGGTCTTTATATTTGTAGAATGAACTTCAAAGTCGATAATTTGATTCAAGCACATAATTGTGAACAATATTACACGCTAAAGAATTGAAATCGAAAACTGTCTTAATAAATTCACAATTTCCTTCTTTATGTCCTGAGATATATTAAAAATATAGAAAACTTCAGAATGAACTGTGTTCTGAAATGGGCCATATCATGAATGGCAACGCTTTATTTAGGTACCTATGTATAGGACTGGTCGAGGCATACAGTTTGAGGCCATTTAAAAATAATGAATTAGATAAAACAGAATGTATTCGTAAAGTTTTCCGTAGTGTTACGATTAAAATGTTACAACTGAACTGACCAACAAGTATTGTTCTAAATTGTGTAAACTAGAATAAAATAAATATAAAGGAATGATATTCAGCTGGAAAAAGATGAAGAAGAAGCTTCAAAGACCGTCCTGATCCAAATATACAATTATGCTGGCAACATCGCCACGTGGACTGCAATTGACAATCGTTGAATCAGGAAAGCTTTGAAGCGGGGGTCGCCTTCTTTTTTCTTAACCTCTGGTCCATGATTGCAATAAAGTTTCTGAACTTTTAATACGATCGGAACAAAGTCATAATGTGGGTTCTAGGATAGCTTTAAATTCTATAAATCACTGATATTATATCCAAAGGGAAGTAACAGTTTCTACGTTAAAACATCATCAGTAATGATGAACCAGATATGACACAGATAAACCACTCATACATTTTGTTCTCGTATCATATGCATACAGTGAAAGACATAAACAGACGCAGTAGACTGTAGCGAGAGCAAGAAAAAATTTCGAACGATTAATTGTGACAGATCGAGGACATATAATTCATTTCCTTTAGACTACCTGTATGAGGTCAACATCCGCAGAAGTTTTAGTGGGTAAAAATCTTAAATAACTCAGTCCCTGGCTCTCTCTGCTAGCGGGCTGAGTAGCTGTATTCATGTTTCTTCTGAGGCATCAAAGTAAAGGTCTCATATATATTTAGAAACAAATTATTTATTTACATTCATACATAATTTATAAAATAATATAAATTTTACCCCGTTGGGGATACAGCGTGAGATATGTATTATACCATTCCCACCCGGATGCCACAAAAAGGGAATGGATAAAGTAAATTTTGAAATTTATTGGAAATCTTTTTAAATAAAATTCTATTTTAAGAAGAAAATTGTAATATAATTTGAAACAAATAGACCAAAATTAATTTTGTAAATAAAATAGAAACAGAAAGATATCAAAGTGGTTGTGATGGTGTGGTGTAGTTTACAAAAATCAGATATAAATACCTTTCACCTTATAATTTACACATTATGATAAAAAAACACAAACCACTGGCTTAAATTAGATTGTATTGTCCCATACTCCACTCTCGAATGTTATCTCCAAAATTATAAGTCGACTTTGTAAAATTCTGCAATCAGCATCGTCATTGTAAATATAACTTCTATAAACTCGTATGAAACTGGTGCGTCACCATGATTAATGTGCTCTTTATCCGATTGAAGCCATTGCTCCCCTTATTCTTGTCGAGGGGTCCATTTGCCTTGGAAGTTTGGGCGATATCAGTTTTCTGGTTCGAGCCTCTTTCTTTTTCACTTTGCCAACATCTTCTTTAATATTCTTAACAGATTTTACTTTTACAAAGAAATCAAATATCTTCTTTTTTGAGGAGAAAAATAATCTCCTTTTTACTCCATCACAACCATTCTTGTTCTCTCTAAAAAAACACTTCGCTCTTTTTTTCTCATTTTTCAAATCCTGTTCTATTCTTCCAAAAAAAAAACATATTTAAATTTTTAACTTGCCAGTTCTATAATTATTTTCTCTGACAACCTCTAAGCTCTTAAAAAGAAGGTACAATAGCGAAAAAATGTTACAGTATGTACGTATGTATATAAATTTTATACATATACATTATTTTTTTATGGCGAAGGTAGCAAATGAGCAAGCGAGTCACCTGCAACATCCGGGGAATCAAGGATGTGTTGCCGGCCTATTCATATTATTTTACAATATTTTATAACTTTTTACACACGAATCGAATTCGCACTTGAATAAATATATAATATTTTTATTAGTATTTCAATAATAAAGGAAAGGACTCCACAGGACAAGCTTCCCCTAGTGCGGTGACCACAAAACATTGCTCGTAATTTTTTTAATATAATAAATAAATGAATATATGTCGCAAAAGACACAGGGCATTCGTGCTCTTGCGACTCAGCTATGGGAAATTGGTTCCTAATTTACAGGAGGCGAGCTACTAAATAAAACACCACATTGTGACAAAGTTTTCTTGCAAACGATAGAACATCTTGTAACGATTATTAAATAATTGATAATTGAATAACGGCAAACGATCCGTCGGAGAAATGCTAGTGTATCAGGTGCTGTAGTGTCATGCACTGCCAAGCGTCGGCCCCGACGCGGACGTTCTGTTAGCGTGTAATAGATTTTAAAAGATATAGCAATGAGAAGAAGCTTTGAATTGCTATACATTATTGAATTATTCATTTGATCTTGTTTGATTATGAACTGTTTTAATGTCTATCGACAATGTTTAAAGGGAGTAAGTATAAATAAGACGAAAGAGAAATGTAATATCATTCTATAATAATTATCAGGTTTTTACAATTGCAAAATACGATGTTAGTTACTAAAAGCTAAAAACAAAATGTATCAGTAAAACTACATGATTTCACAATTGCATAATAACATAATACATTACATAGAACATAATAATAATAATATATTATAACGTAAACTAATTAATCTGTGTTATAACCTTAGACAGCAACAACTGAAATTAAATATAGAAATAACAAATTATTTAACTTTGTTCAGTACAGCTGCTCACCGAAGACTGAATCAGCTACTACCCCACAAAATATTTTTATCATGGCAGTTAGTCAAATCAGATACTTTTTACTTTAAAATTACTAATAAATAAAACTTTCCAACATAATTTCCTTACAATAGCGTGATAGAATTATAATATCGTAATAGAAATAGGAATGTTAATGTTAATAACAATAATGTTAAAAAAAAATCACCATGTGTTTAAAATATCAAAATATATCGTAACGTGCGTTCCTTCCAGACCGGCGCGCTTTGCATTAGGGTAGTCAAACGAGTGCCTTTTATTTACACCGACATATAAAATGAAATAAACAAAAAGTTAGATTTCCCGACTTCGGCATTTTTATAGTATCACATAATTTATTCACTGACAATCGTTTTCGAATCGTTCGATTCGAAAACATTCAATTTCTGTAAACAGAGAAGTTGGCAACTAATTATCAAGAGGGAAACAATGGCATTTCAACGTAATCACAAAATTTAACTTATTAAATCAACTGAAGGGGTGAATGAGGTGACATGAAGCAAGGGGCGGATGACTTCCACCCATCTAAAAGTAATTACATTTCCCTACGCATTTAAGTATGCCCAAGAAAATGTGCAAACGTCGTTTCTAATTTCAACCCACGTTGAGGGAGATTCTGCAAATAAGAATCCAAAATTGGATTTGAAGTCTGCCGGGAGTCTGTGTGCCGACTCGTTGAAATATTAATTTGTTGATTTTTTTGGAGAATCGAACAGGTTGTTAATTTCGCAATCTCAAATTGCGAATATTTATTACATTTCCGATTCAAAACGTTATATTATAGACGATTGCGAATAGAATACAATGTAAACGTAACCGCTATTGATTTTCCTCGATCTCTTAAATTTCAGCCTGTACTTGAAGCATTTAATAGAAACACAAAAGATTGTCAATCAAATAACCAAAATCCGGCAAACCAGAACCACAAATAGTTAAGTGTGAAATCAACTTCCATGCGATCTTCATAAAACAGTTAATTTTTACAATTAATTTTTAAAGATGAAAGAACGAGCGATCAAAATCGACGAAAAAATCTACAGATCGTAAGTGAGTAATAGTACTAAGCTAAGAAAGACCAAGGCTGACTTACGAAGATCTGACTGGTTGATTACGAAGTCAGTAATGTTAGCTGATGGAAATGTCAAAAACATTCACATAACTAGGCGAAAGTGTGTGAGGAGAATGATGAGAAGTGAATGAATGAATGTATAGATGAAGTGGGGACAGAAGTATGTAAAGACCGCGATACTTGGTGCTCCATTCTCTCTGACTACATTATTAGGGATATAGCGTGAGGATATGTATGTATTTGTAATTTCTGAAAATTAATAACAATTATTTAAAATATTTAATATATGAAGATCAAATAGCCAGAGTGTTAGCAGACGGAAATGTCAAAAGCACCCGCATACCTAGGCGAAAATGTGTGAGGAGAATGATGAGATTTGAGGAAGCGAAAGAGGTGTGTAAGGACCGCGACTCCTGGCGCTCCGTCCTCTCTGGCTACCCCGTTGGGGATACAGCGTGAAGTTATGTTATGTTATGTTATGTTAATAACAATTAGTGGGCATCCAAGCAAAAAGGATCCAGTTATGGGGTATTGAGTTAAGACTAGATTCGGAATTTAGAATAGTCAATTGATAATAAGGATTAAAAAAATATTTTAAAACTGTGAAAAGGCTTTCTTTAAGAAAAAGCATTTTTAAAGTTTTATTGAAAAAAAAACACTATGTTTACTTAGAAACATCATCTAAAGTCATGTACTATATGAACTTGTAGATAATTGAGCATTTATTAATAATCCATTAAATCGTTTTGCTTCGACGCCCACATTAGTATTTATTTTATATTTTTGCTGTAAACTATTATGGTAGAAGATAAAGATTGTGTAACTCTTCTTGTAGCCTTCCTACAGAATCCGTCAAGTGTGCTGACAACAGAAATTTAATTGAATAAATAAATAGCTTAAGTCCTCTACATTATATTCAAAGTAAAAGCAACTAGAATTATTTATATTCTATTACTACAGCATAAATTATTATTATATTAAATTGTATGCGAACCATAAAAAAATACAACGAACGTAGCCAGAGTCAGATCGGAAAAGGAAAGAGAGAGAAAATGTTGCAACATACAATTACTAAAAATAATTGCCAGAGTAAACATATTATATTTGAGGACCTCCGTGGCGCAACGGTTTAGCGCGTCGGAAAGTAAAACGGGGGTTGCGGGTTCGATTCCCGTCCCGAGTCTGGGTGTTTATGTATAATATGTATATATTTACAAATGAAAAGTATATAAGTAGTATATCAGTTGTGTAGTACCCATAACACAAGCGCTATGCAGCTTACTTTGGGACTAGATGGCGCTGTGTGAAATGTCTGAGTATTATTATTATTATTATATTAAACTACATAAATTGTAAGGCTAAAGTAGCTGTATAAGGAACATAAGGAATATGAAAGGTTTTGCATTCTCTTTTTAAACTCTAAGACTAGTTCTTTCAAAGACAAGGAGATTTGTATTTCAATCGAGTATGAGTACTTAATTTTCCCCGTCTTTATTCTACTGTGTATTTGAAAATTTTAACTAACGTAATAACAAATAACAATATGTAGGTATCACTATGACAAACAAGTTTGTGTGCCGTAGTTTCTGAGAGTTTAGACTGATACAGACAGACGGACGAAAGGATAAACGGACAAACGGACAGCCAGATGAACACGTGAATGATATTTATTACTGTTCCAGTATTTTCTTTAATGATATAGAACCCTAAAAATCAAACAAAAACTAATCAACGCGGTAATTATATAGACTCTTATGGCCGTTATGAAAATAATAAATTAAAAAGTGATAAAATTCCAACTGGTTTAAAGTTTAACGCGATTACCCTTTCATTCTGACTTGACGTTGCGACCGAGTTGCATCGACCATGGTTTCAAGCAAACTGTCGCAGCAAGTTTCACTCCGTGTCTGAGGTAGATGTTTTGTCATCTACCCCCGATATTTGTAGTTTTCGGGATACCTACACTTGTGTGTAGGTACACTGAATAACATAGTGGGCACACCAAAGGATGTTTTGCGGTTGCAGACGCCGGGAGTCTATAAAATAGATTGTAGCTGCGGTAGTTCATACATTGGCCAAACGAAACGCACTATTTCTGCAAGGGTTAAAGAACATATTACAGCGGTGAAAAACCGGCAAACAAACAAATCAGCGATAGAGGAACATCTGTTCCAATCAGATATCAATCACTGGATTGAGTTTTATCGCCCACAAGTCCTCTCCACCGATCGCCACTTTTATCCAAGAGTAGTGCGTGAAGCGATTGAAATCAAGAGATAAAAATTTTAATCGGGAAAACGGGTACAATTTATCGACGATGTGGAATCCTGTGATTCAAGGAACAAAACCTCGTGTTTCGCAGTGGGTTAAACGCATGGACACTGTGAATGTTGTGTCCCGAAAACTATTGACAAATATCGGGGGTAGATGACAAAACATCTACCTAAGACACTTGCTGCGACAGTATGCTTGAGACCACGGCCGATGCAATTCGGTCGAAACGTCAAGCCAGAATGAAAAGGTAAAATCGCGTTAAATTTACCGTTTTAGATATATTCCATAATGCAACGCGAAAGTTTAAAAGCTTATATGGTTTAAAGTTATTAACATTATGGCAACAGACCAGTAAATCCGTAGGGTTCACTTCGCAATTGTGAGTAATTTTCACTAAAAATCGGCCAGTGTTTAACTTTTTTTTTAATGTCATAAGGCATTGTTATTAGATATAAGCTTAACTTAATATTATTAAGCAAACAATACAATTAATAAGTCACACATTAAAAAACATTATCCACGTATTTGCTTCTCTTTCTTTACCCTTATTATTAACTCTCCAGTAAAATTATAGTAGGTTTTACTGGAAGTTCCAGTAGGTTTTACTGGAACTAATAATGATGACTTTACGAGGAACTTGAAAAGTTTCGTTTTTCCAAATGCTTAAATTTTCCAATTTTTTTCGAATTTACCGATATTGCAATTCACAATCGTAAGTAAAACTCTTTTAACTGCAAAAATAAAAAATCAACACAAAATAATCTTTCACTTTTCTTGTTTCCACCTAAAATTCCCCAGTGTTATCAGTTGCATATTATTAGTGTATATGTGCATATTTCGCAGTTTCATATGGATATTATAACAGAAAAGCAGTGTTATTAGAGTACTACGTGTAATACGCCAGATCAGCAAACTTTGAAAACTTAGTGAAATTTTGGTTACTTTGTTGTTTGTTCGCGTTATATATAAAAATGAAATAAATAGGATTTAATTTCCGCTACGAAACTCTTCAATAAAGAATAAGGAAGTGCTTTAAACTGTTTCCGTTTTAAAAGAAGATTGAGGAATTGTAGGATGACAGGAAAATATGTAATTAACGTCCTAATAAAGAAGGCTAATAACGAAAATCAATACTTTTTTTTAAAACATGTTTGAAAAATACATAAAATTGCTTACATTTTGGATTGACTGTTAGTGAATAATTGAATGACACAGTTACTAAATAAGGCATTTCCAATAAGTTCTCAAATTTTAAAACTTCATTCGTCAAGATTTAACACTTTTCAAACATTATATGACTGTAATCTAAAATTATATTTTAATTTATAATTTTTAAGTTTTTACGTAACTTTATAAATTATGACATAAAAGCAACAAAAAATTAATTATGGCATAGACAGGTTTTTTTTAATGTATCAAAATATTGACAATTATGCTATCAGCCTCAGCCTCGGACCAAGAACCTTGGTCCGAGGCCTCGTTATATGGAATTTGTTTTTAATATTTCTTAAACAAGAGAAGTTCCCTTTAATAACATAACATTTGTTTGCTTTGATGATTGGATCCACTATTAGTACCTATTTGCCGCTCACGGACTCAATACATTTGTTATATTTAGTCATCTTAGACATTATGGCTCGCGCGTTATGATTTATACACTTACCTAATCTAACCTACTCAAAGAGATGATTCTCATAAGGTTTCTCATAAGGATTCCGAACTGGCCGCTGCCGCGGCCTAACCTAACCTACCCAAAGAGAGTGTTCTCATAAGGCGGATTCAGTTTATACACTTACCTAACCTATTATAACCTATCCAAAGAGAGTGTTTCCATAAGGCGGATTCCATTCTGTATTAAATTTACTAATAACGTAAAAGACATTGGCTGTAAAAGTATATAGTTCATTAGAAAGGGTTACGAAATTAATATCTTAAAATGTTAAATCCCGTAATGTAAAACTTTAATAACTTATATACTTGCAGTAAGTGTCGTCCCCGTTCCTCATAATAAGAAAACCATGAACAATATGTGTATGCAAGTGATAAAACACGTAATAGTTGCAATTTGATATAGAAATTACAAAATTATTATCTTAAAAAATGTTATCGTGTAAAGTGATGCGTTAAATCTTAAATACTTATAATGAGCGTCTTGTGCTATGAATATATCATCATTTTATTTAATTTTACAAAAGAAATTTACAATATTTTACTAAGTGGGAAACAATCTAAACCTTAGCCAAGAATAAATTGGCATTCTCTAATCTCTATTATGCCAGTAACAACAAAATTATTCGACTCAGCGCACTCAGTTGTCAATTAACCGATAGCTTTGCGAAATTATTCTGACAACGGCAAGTCACTAATTAGAAAAAGGTTTTATTACAACATTCTTTGTTATTATTACAGCGAAGGTTTAATTTTGGGGACTTAATGAGCTTTATTGGTGCCGTAGGCGATGACATTATTATGCGCATTAAAGGGAGTCTTATTATGAGATAGTTATTTTAGAAGGGATTGTTTGATTACAATGTATTCTGTGTTTAATTTTAATCATTATAATGTGTTTATGTATACTTAAGTATCTTAAAAATATAGAAGATTTTAAATGTTTAGTAAGAGAGGCAGATAACATTTCTTTTTAACCGACTTCAAAAGACGGAGGAGGTTCTCAGTACGGTCGTTTTTTTTTGTTACCTCATAAGTCCGTTATTTATAAACCAATTTGGAAATTTTTTATTTGAAAAGATATACTTCCTGATTAGTCTCATTTAAATTCCCCTGGTATTGAAGCTCGGACTTCGAAGAATCACTAAATAACACCAAATAACGCTAACTGCTTATAAGCTTTATTTATATTGATGATTCTCTTTTGTCATTGCGCTCCAGAATTAGAAAAGAAGTAAATTGTAAACCTATTCTAGATGTTTATTTAGGCCAAGGTCACTCAAAAAAGAGAAAAAAAAATTAAGAAAAAAATTAAACCTACTTTAAAAAAAACACTGAAAAGTACGAAATACTATCCTTTACTAATTAAAACTCGAGCACAAAAATAACTTTATAAATATGATACAAATACCTACACAATTAAATTCAACAGTTATTGAAGTCGGTGTCAAATCAATATGCAACAACAGAAAGTCTTATAAGTTTGGTAAACTTGGCGTCAACTTCAGTAACTGTCAAATTTAATTGTGGTATTTAGATATTTGTATTATATTTTTCTACTTGAGTTTTGTTCAGTAAAAGCTATTTCACACTTTTCAGTGCTTTTTTTGAAGTCGGTTTAATTATTTTCTAAATTTCTTTTTAGAATAATAGTACTCGTAGCTATTTTTCAACATTATTTTTCCATAACAATGTATAGTATGCATAATTTGACTAAATTTATCACGATACAATAAAAATGTATAAAATAAGTAAGAATTAGAAAAAATATCAATATTTTAGTTTAACTTACAAAAACAGGAGAAGAATGATAAGAGTTGAGAAGGCGAGAAAAGTATGTAAGGACCGCGGTGTTTGGCGCTCTGTCCTCTCTGACTATCTCGTGAGGGATACTTGGTGAATATAACGTACGTATGTATAAAAAACAATCACTCTTGTTCATTCATTTATCTGAAATATCTTCTAAAGATTTATAAATTATTTCCTAATATTGAATTTAACTACAATCTGTTCGTTAGAGCACAAACGCAAACAACATTTTCACATATTGATACTTACATTGTTATCGTCGAGCTTTGTAAAATAATAAAGAAATATGACAAGAATGTGATAGCATAAGATTTGAAAAGGCGAGTAGGTTCGTGGATGGATTATGCTTAACGTTTCATCCTCTCTGTCTACCCTGTTACAGATGAAGCGTAAATAAATAAGTACTCCATACAATTACAGCAATAATTATCTGATCCCATACTTACTAAGCGTGTACCTACTGTAGATATCACCCAAACTCTCAAAGCTTATGGTCTAACTCTAAATTGACTCCTCCGCGAATTAGCCCAGTATCCTCGACTTGACCGCGTCAAAGCAAAATGCCTATCATCAGTGCATTATACAAATTTTATAATGACATTGTAATATCCATTTCCCTTCATTTAAGTACCTAATGAAAACTTCGTTTTTCTAGGATGTCGACTTGAATGGAAACGTAGGATATGTTGAGATATAATTAAAAGACATCCTATCGCTAGCTCGTGTATTTCTCGACTGACTTATTTTTAACTGACTTCAAAAAAAGGAGGAGGTTCTCAACTGGACTGTATGTTTTTTTAACCGACTTCAAAAAAAGGAGGTTTTCAATTGGACTGTATGTTTTTTTAACCGACTTCAAAAAAGGAGGAGGTTCTCAATTGGACTGTATGTTTTTTTAACCGACTTCAAAAAAAGGAGGAGGTTCTCAATTGGACTGTATGTTTTTTTAACCGACTTCAAAAAAAGGAGGAGTTTTTTTTTGTATGTTTGTTACCTCATATCTTCGTCATTTATGAACCTATTTCTAAAATTCCTTTTTTGTTTGGTAGGTCATACTTCAGAGGTAGTCTCATTTATATTTCACCGGTGCTGGAGCTCGGACTTCTAAGATACACTAAATTATTCGACCTGGTTATTCATTTACATTGATGATTCTCTTCTATATCGTTGCGCTCCAGAATTAGAAAGAAGTTAATTGCAGACCTGCCCTAGATATTTATTTAGGTCAAGATCACTCAAAAGAGAAAAATAAAAAATTTTTAAGAAAAAAAATTAAACCGCCTTCAAAAAATAACACTGAAAAGTACAGTTTGGTAGGCTTGGCAACGACTTCAGTAACTGTCAAATTTAATTATATGGGTATGTGTATCGTATTTATAAAGTTAAGTTTAAATTGTACTTGAGTTTTGATTAGTAAAGGATAGTTATTTTGTACTTTTCAGTGTTTTTTTTAAAGGCGGTTTAATTTTTTTTGACATTCAAAAATACCATAATATTATTATTAAGCAGCAACTCCTTCAAAATAATAGTGACGTGTTAAGGATTATTATATCGGTTAATCACGAATATTGCCAGTAGCTAACAATAAGTTTCCTAAGAGTCTCTGGAAAGTAAAAATGAACAAAAACATTTATTTCACACAATTACGGTTGAAAATATTAACAGGAGATCATTTTTCATAATAAAAATCAGTCAGAACATGCCTTCGAGGGGTACTTTTTATTGCGGGCCAACAAAACCGGTGACAGACAAAGTTTGACTGCTCTTTGTAGTTCTAGGCCTAATCGTGGTTGCGGTAACGTGGAATATGGTTTCTAGTTTTAAATTATTTATTTTTGTTTTAAATTAATTGTTTCACTTTAAATTACACGTGCAATGTAGAAGAAAGCTGTTTGTTTTGTAAGAAATACAAAATTTTATACTAATTCAGAAGTGGTGAAACCGTGAAAGGTATAATGTCGTGTACATATTTGTAACAAAAATTTTTTTTAACACAGTACATAACATTTAAATTTTTATCTATACGTATAAACAAAATTGAAGTGTCTGTCTATGTTTCGAAATAAAGGCTTTTTCTTAAGCTTATATTTTTATTCGCACGTAATCAAAGTTTTTTAAAATTTTTAAATTTTTTATTCATCTTCCTGTTTGTTTGTTCGGACTAATCTCCGAAATGGCTAACTGATTTTGACGGAACTTTTATTGACTGGTAGTGAACTTTTCGGAGTGTAATTAAGGCTACTTTTTATAACGCTAAATTACCAACCGCACGTGAAATAGCGAGGCACACTCTTGTGTATAATTAAAAATATCCAAAATATACTTAATGTAATTCAGAGAATTTTACAGTGCATATTTATTTGTACATACAAACTAAAATTAAATCAATCTGAGGTTGATATTTAATTAAGCTATATTCCCTGGAAAAAATAGTGAATTTAATACATTGTATGTCCGAATTCGACAGTATTATTGTCGCCTGGAATAAAAAAGATCACTATTTGTACTGTATTTCTAGTTTTCCAGTAAATTTTTTATTAATAACTTGCCCGCGACTTCGTCCGCGTTTTTTATTTTTAATACAAGCTATGTCGTTCCTAAGGATTAAAGCTATCTCCATACTAAATTTAATCGCGATCGGATGAAAGATATGGCAACGCTTAAAATACGAACAAACAATCAAACATTAATTATTATATATTAGATACATACATACGTACATAATTTAACGCTGTATCCCCAACGGGGTAGTCAGAGAGGACGGAGCGCCAAGATTCTCGGTCCTAATATACTTCTTTCGCTTCCTCAAATCTCATCATTCTCCTCGCGTTATGTATTAGATATTGTATTTCATTGCTTTTTACAATTGTACAATTATTTCATGCAGCCGATTAATATATGTTTACATTACTGTTTAACGTGTTTACTTATATATCGGCGTGGGTAATTAAAGAAAATCGACGCGGGTAGTTAATTGATTAATATTCAAACCTATATGGCGCTACTTGTTGATTTAACGTCGTACTTCTCAGGTAAATCAACAAGTAGCGCCATATAGGTTTGAATATTAATCAATTAACTACCCGCGTCGATTTTCTTTAATTACCCACGCCGATATATATATTATTTTTAAGTCAGTTACATGGTTTTATATTCGGATAGTGAGCACCCTCATCTTTTAGGGGTGGCATTTTATTTAAAGAAGCGGACGAAGTTCGGAAGCGGATGCGGCCACGCGTAAACATTTACTTGAAAGGTTTATAGATGTCGGTGACCGCGGTTTCGTTCCACCTCACTATTTGCGGATTACGGATTTACGGATTCCTACGGAGAACATAAAATTGCTGCGTCATTCGAAAAGTTTGAGACTAACAAAACAAATGCAATAAACAATCCCGTAGACAATAGTATCAGCTAATAAAATGGAGCTAGAATCGTCACATACAATTCCAATCGCAGATCTGGATACACTAGTCCGACTGAATTAGCTTTTTCCTACCAGAATACATAGGTAAGAATACATAAATATTTCCATAACAGAATACATAAGTATGTATTTCCATATCACACAAGTACCTATGTATTTCATACATACATACATATCATACCATACATATATACATACCATACCAGAATGTATCCTGTACACAAGTATGTGTTCTGGTATGGAAGAAGCTAATTCGATATTTAAATTTTCGGTATTTAAAATTCGGTATTTAAACATTTTTTTCGCAACATTATAAGTAGCTTATTATAGACTGTGTAAACTGAGGAAGTTGGCACAACAAATGATGAAAATGTAAAAAACTGTTTTTTGCGTCCAGAGGAAAAATTTGTGACCCGTATAACAATAATAATAATTCTTTAATAATAATAATTCTTTATTGTACAGAAACATTTGACATTGAAAATACATTTTCAGTGGATTCCAAACTAGGCAATGCCTGTATCTTGGAATCCGATTTGATGCACTATGTGCTTTATGTTAACAAAAGTAATATCTTTATGCTAAGAGAACAGACAAATGAGTATTACAACATTAAAGAAAAGAAAAGGAAAGGAAAGGTGCGTGTGTGCATGTGGATGCGTGTGTGCGCGCGCCAGCCGCACCCAGCCGCAATTACTAACTAAAAGCTACACTAACTAAAGACTACATTTAATATCCATTACATTTGCATCTGAGTTTACACTTAGTTCCGGAAATACATTCTATTTTATTCTAGGCAGTTGTATGAAAGCGCATCGCTAAATAAATTATAATATAATTCCTGTCCATTTTAACCCATCTACGAATATAAATTAAGAACCCCTTGGAATATTATGAGAGCTTGCATGAATGCAAATGCGGCAAGCATCTCCACGGTGTTCTGTTAAAACGATCGAAGTGAATTATTTAACACTGTGGCAGCGAGCTTATAACGCCTGTAATTACTTCGGTGGGCACATATTACAAGAGTTATTCATATTATAAATTAGAATTATAGCTTTTTATTGAGATGCATTCAAAAGAAAATTAGTAGAAATAGCGACAAAATATTTTATTTGCATAAACACATAATACTGCATTGTAATATTACTTATTGTCACTGCATTAAACTTTACTAAGTTACATATCCATATGTGGGCGTCCAAGCAAAAAGGGTCCAGAGATCGGCATTTAGTTTCCGAGATATAATTACGCAGATTTGTAAAGTTGGGCGAAAAAATGGCATTTCGCGATTTTAATTAAATATTAATTAATGCTCAATTATCTACAAGTTCATATAGTAAATGACTTTATATGATGTTTGTAAGTAGAAACAAACGAGTAGAAGTGTGTTTTTTTTTTCAATCAATCTTTAAAAATGCTCTTTCTCAAAACAAGCATTTTCACAGTTTTAAGTGTAAACGTCTGATAAAGAAAATATATACCATTCTTTGAATATTTTTTTAATCCTCATTATCAATTGACTATTCTTGATTCCGAATCTAATCTTAACTCAATAACCCATTACCGGACCCTTTTTGCTTGGACGCCGACATATGCAAGGACCGCGACGATTGGTGCTCCGTCCTCTCTGACTACCCTGTTGGAGACACAGCGTGAAGATATGTATGTATGTATATATCCACACATACCTATCCTGACTAAGCATATTATACTCACCTAATAAAATATAATGATATGTGTATTATCATTACACATTATCATCATCATTAACATTACACATTGTGTGAGGATATGTACATTATATATATACACGTCCTCACACTGTATCCCTAACAGGATAGTCAGAGAGGATAGAGTCCCAAGCATCGCGATCCATGCATACTTCCTTCGCCTCCTCTAATCTTTCATTAATAATTTCATTAATTAACTAATCATTCTCCTCTCACACATTTGCTAAGGGAAGTGCTTTTAACTTTTCCGTTAACACTTGCCATTTGACCTTTATTAGTCAACCTTAGTCTCCTCGGTTCAACTGTCGCTCACTTTCGCTATGTATATTTTTTTAGATGTTAATTTTGATGCGATTGAAATCCAAAATATTTTTAAAAAGGGGACATTTAATTTTAAATATAATAAGCCATAATTTGAATTACCGTTTATTTCTGTGATTAATTTAAATATTTTCCTTTTTTATTTATTTCTATACACAGTATGTAGGAAGTAGAAATATTTTTAATTTTACATTTCTTTCTTGACGCAAATAAGCGAACCTTTTTCACGCCACGTGCGCCGTCGGAAGGAGCATACGTCCCTAATTTTGTACGGAAGATCTGCCTTCATTTAGGAGGCATTGTGTCTGTCGGATTATGCCCGCCTTCCCCTCGCCTAAGGACCGCACTCGTAATGAGTAGAATTATGACTTTTTTGTCGGAATAACGGTTAAAACCGGGGGAGAATTACAAGAATAGGAGGTACTTATACTATTTGAGTCTTGGATTATGAGACTTTACGGTCATTACTTAACTGCGTATGATATTTAACGTTAGTCCTCTCTTAAAGTGAACATAATAATTTCAGCGATTAAATTTCGAAATTCTTAGGATTCCAGACCAATCTCTTAAGTAGAAACGGAACCCTTCTAAGATCAATCATACGTCCAACCATCTGTCACGAACTATTTTCTCAGTATGTGACAAATTGCAAATATGCCGTGGTCTACAATGTGATACATATTTCGCTCTAGTTTTGCTGTACATTGCAATTATAGATATAAATAATTGCAAGACAACACAATGCGCTTGATTTAGTCTCTGTCAAATCGAACACGTCTTTATCTATCTATACATATAAATAAAGCAATGGAAACCATGTGTCTGTACATTGCGGTAATTTATCAAAAAATGAGCTTGGGCGATAAAAAAAGAGTAACAGAACACAAAAAAGCATTTTTTTAAATATCCCGTCTGTCTGTCTGTATGTACAATCTAATCTCTGAAACTACTGAACAAATTTTCTTGCAGTTTTCACTACCTAGGTAGATTAAGATCGGCTTAGAACAGCATTTAAACTTTTTTCATTAAAATCATATGACTATGAAAAAAGGTGTCGTCATTAAACGGTTTGATCAATTTTGATGAAATTTAGATGGAAATGGATTAAGTCCCAGAGAAGGACACAGACTACATTTTTAACTCGACATGGACGAAGTCGCGGGCAACAGCTTATTTAAAATATTCATAGAAGAAGAAAGAGGATATAACTTTTGTGCCGGAACTCGACTTGACTATACCCCTCCCCTTTAACTCCAATACTACTTATTTTAATTGTTTTGAAATACCTACAGCATACAAGAATACAAATACAATCTATTAGTTCTAAAATTTTTACTTCATCTATAACGACCTTTATTTAGAGAATAAAAAAAGTTATAGTCTCTTGTTATAGATCTCCAGAAATTGTTGCGCGAAGTTATATTAATTTAATAAATATTGTTCGGAACTGTTTTCACACGAACCGAACTCTTGTTTAATGAAATGTTTAGAAAGATTTATGAACAATACATGATATCTATTTTTAACTTGCTTCAATCACTCTTATGATTAAAACTGGTAAAAAAGGCTTCGTAATATGAACACAGGCTAACCTTACCTTAGTTTTAATCAGAATACATACAGATTGGAAGATATCAACAATCTGCATTGAAACTTCGCCATTTCTTTTCATGCAAAATTACTTTTGAGGTCCCCTTTTTGCGAATAGAAAATTCTGAGGGTTAGGATTACATTGAGCGTAGAGAATATTAAAAAACTTTTGCCGTCGAACTTGGATTGTCTTTTTTGAAAGCCTGTTTACTCCTTGAGTCGAGAGGCTTTCGACGGAGTCCCCTAAAAGAGGTGAATGTTTACGACTTATTTTTTTGTCGCCTTGACAGCTAATCGTGTAACAATTTTACCTACATCGAAAATAGGAGGCGATTTGAATCATAATTATGGCCTACTTATACTAGTCAAGTCTCTCTCGAAAACAAGTATAGACATTAAATATTATCGGAAAAAAAATCTATTAAAGGAATTCCATGAGACGTATAGAATTTAAAACAGCTATTTATTTACGAGTACATACTTATTTATTTCCTCTATATATTTTATATAAAAAGCTAGAATTGAATATTTCATTACCACAGTTAAATAATAATAATAATAATGCGCCAGAAGATACACACCAATCATCTGATCTCAAACTAGGATATTCCCTGTGCTATGAGAACCAGACGACGACTACTAAGGGCGTCTCCCAGTACACACAGACCCGAGACAATCTAGAAAAGTTCATTTTCTAATTTGACCCGACCGGGATCGAACTCGGAACCTTCCGGGCTTGGGTCAACCACAGTGGTTGGGTCTAAACCACTGCGCCATCTAGGTCGTCAAATGTTAATTAAGGTTAAGGTAGTTAAATGTGCGAAAGCGTTATAGATCTTTAATTAACGCGTAACAAAAATAATTTATTTCACTTTATTTAATTGCAGATTAACGGTATGATCATGTCATTTACATATGCAAAACATTTTCTAGCCAAGTTCTGATCCACCATATAAGGCAAGATCGGTTATTGCCAGCAACGGTAGCGGCTACGCTCAGAGTCGAGGAAGGCATTCTGTAAGGCCATTGTGGTGCAGAAAGAGGATTTTATTGTACGGTAGTGAGGCCTGATTGTGCACGAAATGAAATGCAAGTAAGATAAATGTAGTAGATATGTGATCTATTATAAATATTTACGGTGTCACCCTTGTGAACAAAATAAGCATTGAAGAGATACGCAGTATGACATGATCACACGACAGTGTTACTGTAAAAATGAAGAAAGGAATGCTGAGATGCTTAGAAAACCTATCACTAAGGTGCTGAAAAGGGCGATGAAACTTTGTATGGGAAGCGCTAAATCTTTTTATCAAAAATACATAGACTGCTTTTTTATCAAAAATCTGTGAAAAGGAGGACGGGAGGGAGGGGGGCGAAACTTAGTACGGGAAATGTTAAACCGCTGACTGATTTTGATGTAGCATGGATATAGTTATTATTATTATTAGTTATAGTTAGCGTTATTGTACAAATGAAGAAAGGAATGCTTGGTGGTTCGGGCACATAGAAAGAATGAGCGATGAAGACTGATGAAGAAAATCTACAGAGCGAAAGTGAACCATATACCACGGTGTTATACACCAAAACTTTCTGGAATAAATATTACAACAGTTATAAAAACCATATATATACAAATCTTTACACTGTATTCCTAACAGGGTAGTCAGAGAGGACGGATCTCCAAATTTCGCGGTATTTACATACTTCCTTTGGCTCCTCAAATCTCATCATTCTTTTCAATCTCCTCACCTAGGTACACGAGTGCTTTTGACATTTTCGTCAACTAATACTTTGGCTATTTGATCTGCATAAGTCAGGCTTGGTCTTCCTTGGATTCTGCTACCACTCATTTTCGCTCTATAGATTTCCTTCGTCAGTCTTTCATCACTCATTCTTTCAATATAATGTACTTTTTCTATATGTTCATTTTATAATGTTTTGGCTATTCAAAGAGGTAATGTTGCCAGTCTGCTGGGCACCCAGCGGCAACTTTGTGGAAGTCTATTATTTACGATAATGTTTAGTTTTAAGTTTGCTGTAAACATTAACGTTGAGATAAGTATGTACAGACTGTTACTAGCAATTAAATGACGTTAATGTTTTGATATTACTTTGAAAACTAGTCACATATTTAAATAATAATAATTTAATTTAATTCTAATAAGAACTCTGAAGTTTGTACAACCTTCATACACTTTGATGATTCAGGTTTCCATTCAATACTAATGTAAATTGAACATGGCGCATTCACGTCTACCAGACCGTTAGAATCCGTAACTCCAAAATTTACAGCTATATGCTTCAATACTAAAACATTAGCAATTCGCAGTTATATTCAAAACTCTAGAACTACGATCTACAATAATATATTCATAGAATACAAGACTTTTCTTATTGGCAGAAGTTGCAAAATAAATTAAGTATGAAAGGAAAATCGATAATGTAAGTACTACTAAATATATACTTCATACTAGAAAAACAACCAGAGAAGTCTATATACACTATAGTGTTTAGACTTCTCTGGTTATTTTTCAGGTATGAAGTGGTGGTTTCCGTTTAGTATATTGGTATGTCTCTAGAATATTACTATATATAAATCGTTCTAGAAAATTATTACACTGCTGAGTTGTAAATTGTAATAAATTCGACCTGCAGTATAATGACTGCAATGTACTCATATTAACACATACATACATATATTCACGCTGTATCCCTAAAGGGGTAGTCAGAGAGGACGGAGCGCCAAGCGTCGCGGTCCTTACATATTTATTTCGCTTCCTCAAATCTCATCATTCTCCTCACACATTTTCGCCTAGGTATGCGAGTGCTTTTGACATTTCCGTCGGCTAAGACTCTGGGTATTTGATCTTCGTAAGTCAGCCTTGGTCTTCCTTGGTTTCTTTTACCACTCACTTTTGTTTTGTGGATTCTCTTCGTCAGTCTTTCATCACTCATTCTTTCTATGTGCCAAACCATCTAAATATTCCTTACTTCATTGTTACAATAACACCGTCGTGCAACCCTGTCATACTGCGTATTTCTTCATTGCTTACTTTGTCCGCAAGGGTGACACCGCACCTATTTTATATTTATTCATACATATTCATGTTTATATTCAATATAATATTTATGCAGTACTTATTATTATCAATTACCAGTACTTTAAAAATAAAAATATACATATCTACGCGCATATCCTCACGCTATACCCCTGACAGAGTAAAAATAGTAGTAATAACGAAAACGAAATAATAATAAAAAATACAGTACCTACCTATAAAATTAGTCCAAATATTAGACATATTACTATCTTCTAATTCTTTTCTTTCTAATTTTTTCAATATGTCCCGACTTCGCCCGGTTTGAATACATGTTAAACAGCCTATATACATTCAGTCAAGAAAGTATCGGGAATGGATGATTTGTTTATGGTTCCAAATTCAATTTTTTGTTTTTTTTTGTTGTTGTTAGATTGGCACAACTGTTTTCCATTTTGGCGCGGAGTTTGAGTTGCATCTGTTATTTAGATTAAATACAGTGCTGTTTTTAGTTATATCATTCTAATGTATATTGCGAATTTCATAATGGACAAAAACATCGAACAAAAAGTTAGTCTTAAATTTTGCATCGCCAATGGAATTTCGTGTTCGGAGTCACTGAAAATGTTACAGAAGGCTTACGATGAATCGACTTTATCAAAAACACGTGCTTATAAGTGGTACAAAGCGTTCAAAAGCGGTCGAGATGTGATGGAAGATTTGCCTCACTCTGGTAGGCCACCAAAGTCTGCAACTGAAGTTAGCATTGCAAAAGTAGTGAATTAAATAGTGACTGAAAATCCTCATTCAAGTTTGAGAGAGATAGCCGCCGAACTTTCTGTGTCTGAACGAGTCGATCCATACCATTTTAAATAATCACTTGGGTATGAAACATGTCGCCGCTCGGCTAGTCCCAAAAAACTTAAATTTTCTCTAAAAACTCAATCCCATAAGAGTCGCTGACGACGTGCTAGAACGAGTCAATTCCGTTCCAACATTCATGAAACGCATTGTTACTGGTGACGAGACGTGAGTTTATGAGTTTGACATGCAAACTAGTCAACAAGCTTCGGAGTGGCGCCTTCCAACTGAACCGAAACCGAACAAACCACGCCAAAGTCGATCAAAAGTGAAAATCATGTTGACTGTTTTCTTTTACTATCGCGGTGATGTGCACTCAGAATTCTTGCCGGAAGGTCAAACGGTAAATAAATAATATTATTTGGCGTTTAAATAATATTTATGTGGCGTTTAAGAGAGCAAATTCGACGAAAAAGGCCAGATTTGTGGAAAGAAAATTCTTGAATTTTGCACCACGATAATGCGCCTTCGCACAGGGCCATCATTGTGATCGAATTTTTGACCAAAAACTCAACAAATACCATCGAGCAACCACCTTGTTCACCAGATATGGCTCCAGTCGACTTCTTTCTTTTTCCTAAATTCAAATTACCTCTTCGTGGCACCCGTTTTCATTCGGTAGAAGACATAAAGGAGAATTCGCGGCGAGCACTGAACTCAATTCCGGAAAAAGCGTTTAAAAAATGTTTTGATGATTGGATTATTCGTTGGCGTAAGTGTATCGTTTCTGAAGGAGCATACTTTGAAGGTGATAAAATAAATTTGGATGAATAACTGACGTTTCATGTATTATTGATCTTTTCCTGGTACTTTCTTGACAGAGTAGTATATATGGAATAATGTACCTTTCAAATTGTAAAATGTTTTTTTAAATAGGTGCAGTGCAATGGTTTCGGAGGTTCCGAACTCACAAATTTCGCGTTCTCTTTATAATATTACAATTTTAATTATATTATATTAAATTATATTATTAATTATATTATATTAAATTTTTTTTAAGTTTTCAGGGATTTGGTCTTATAAAAAGCAATATTCTGAAAAAATCGTTTTTGTAAATGACATAAATAGGTTTTTAAATATTAACGTCGTTAACGTTAATCTAATTTTTTGTTGATTTTTTGGGCAATATAAAAATTCTGTAATAATGAAACCGTAAACATAGATTTATTCTATAGGTGTAATTGATAATTGCCTTAAATTTAATGACATACTTGGATTTGTATGTATTACCTCATATTATTTTCCTCGTAGACGATTAATCGCGCAATTACAAGGAAACTGAAAATCCACTCCCCACAATTCGAATTGAAATTTACAATAGCGAGGATAGCGGAGCACGGACTACGTAACTTTGATATACAGTAATTGTCTAGATGTGCCCCTTAAGTCACATATTAATATTAATTTTAAGCGGGAATATAAAAACATGCAAATGTGAGTGTGTATGTACCTATTTCAAAGGCAATAAACTTGAATAAAGCTACGGAAAGAAGGTTAACAGAATATTTCTCAGATTATTTTTTTTACAATATTTTTCACTTTTAAAATTTAAAACATTTACATGACTGAAGAAATGATTAAATTCTATTGGAAAAGTACATTATAAAAAATTCAAATTGTGTTACGATCCTTCGCTACTGTTTGTTATGTCCAGCTGAAACAGCAGTCTTCATAAGATTTGTTTGCTCGTGCGTCACATGATAACTACTAGACCGATTTTAGTAAGGCTGTGGTATTATAATTCATTATAATATATTGCTCCTATTATGTGAAAAGTAAAAGTAACAGTGGTAAAAAATAGCAAAATTTTTACCACTGTTACTTTTATCTTTTAAAAGTAATAAAAATTGCTGCCTCTTCCAGGAACTTTATAACTGCTATAACTCAACGCTTGGTGATCGATGTCTACAAATTAACTACGACACCGCGCGCCGCGGTCTGCGAGGCTGCGTGGTGATTTTTCACCGCAAACTTTTAAAAGGCTCCCGTATATTAGGAGGTACTTTCTGGAGCCAATTTGTATTGTACTGCTATAAAACACCTCTTTACATAATACGAAACGCTTCCTGTATAAAATATTTCTATATCATGTTATTACGATTTTAAAAACTGTTTAAAAACTCCTCAAAGACCTAATTACAGAGAGTCCTTTAATATTACCGATAATATGATGATAAATTATCTATTTTAAGTTGATTTAAGAGGTCGTTTTGTCTACTAATAGAAAGGTTAAACTAAACTGCATCGTAGATGAAATTAAAAATGATAAGCATATTTGGTTGAAGCTGTTCCTAACGTCGTATTTGCAAATAACACTTTTAATTAATAAACTTTCTATTAGAATGAAATGTACTAAAATATATTTTTAACAGTAGACACCGTAGACTTTAAATTATTACACACGTCTATATAATGAAATGAACTGCATCCAGTTCTGATTATTTCAATACTAGGATTGCGGACATATACTCGAAGTAGAGACCAAGTAGCACAATAGACGAAACATTTGCTTTAAGTGCGTGTTTTTACGGTGTCCTTATTTTGTTGACCGAGTTTTTAGGTTTTTACTAATGTGCGTGACTAGAGAAGGTCACAGTACAACGATACACAGCTGAACATGACGTATTTTTATTTTTGCGAATACTAAAAGCCAGAACATTAAAGATAAAGGTGGTAGAGCCATGCTGTATTGCAGCACGAATAGGGCCGGCTCGCCCGGTGAAATACCACCCTCTCACAGAATATCGGCATAATATCGGCATAATATCGAAATAACAGCATCTATTGCTGTTGTGTTTCGTTCGGTGAGTGAGAATGCCGGTGGCCCATCACCCCTCCCCTCTCCTTTCCCTATTTCCCTAAAGGCCGGCAACGCGCCCGTGATTCTCCGGATGTTGCGGGTGTCCATGGGGGGCGGTTAGTTACTCTCCATCAGATGACCCGCTTGCTCGTTTGCTCCCTTTTAAAAAAAAAAAGATTTACGAGTAAAAATAATTACTTCATTAATATACGCGATGTCGGTCATGAGCTTACAATAATTACACTGACAGTGCGAGGTTGCCATACTTACTATAGTTAACTGTTTTACTCGTGGTTACGCTCAATGAGATAGAAAGAGACACAAAAATCCGTATGACACGCGGTGGTAAGAGCGCCAAGTTATTATGGCTCTATCCATTAAGTTCTTGGTCTGAGAGCTCGAAACTGTTAGTGCTATTTAATTTTTTCTCGTCGTAATATGCAGAGTTAAAAATGTTTTGTCACTCATATACATAGTACAAGGCACCAAGAGAGACCTTCCAGGTTATCGGTGATTTGAGTGAGGATCCCGATCGCTTAATGCAGATGGCTGCTACGAAGTTTGTAGTACAAAGTGTGATTTGCACTACAGTAGAGCGCAAGGGTCCAATGGACAAGATCCCAATAAAAGTTCCGGAAGCGTTCCAACATACACCAAACAATCACGGAAGTGCTATAGTCGATAAAATTTTACATGGCACACGTCTTCCCCCGGAAGGCCTAAAAACTAAAACTTTTTGCGTCATCAAAGGATAAAAAAGTATTACTGACTTAACCGTTACGCCATGAGTCATGTTTTGTGTTTGGTTTAGTTTAATAATGACACACCAGTTGAAAATAGATCAGTTGGCATTTTCTCCGCTTGCAATCATCTAGAAAATCTCAGAAATCTCTTTTATCTTCCACCTTGTTTGAGACGGACTGCAACTGAACGGAAGCGAATTGGCGAGCTCCGGAAATTGGCTGACTACGAGTAATATAAGGGAGAAAGGGAATTTTACAATTATCCCGAGTCCACGTTGCACGCCATTATTGAATTTTTCCAGCTCGCACGTGTCGAGTTAGTAACTATCCTGTTGTGCTTTTACAGACATTATCTTCTGGCTGCAGCTTTAACAGACATTTTCATTTTATTTACTCGACTGCCCCAGAAGGAAGGTATGTACCATATGTTTATCGATTTCTTTGGTGCATGCTCTAAACCATAGAATCAATATACCTAGATTATTCGTTCGTTCGTTTGTGTTTTGGTCCTAAAGTCACCCTCAACTGTTTGTATATTATGCATATTATTTATAGAGAATAATTTGTATGTAATGTAGTTAAGTATCTTTGGATCAACTTCCTTTTTTGCGCATGTTGTCGTCACCTATATTTAAGGTTGCACGTTAAATGCAGAAGGAACTAGTTAATAGTTCCTTTTATTTTAACGGGGTATATCTTGTAATCATGTAATTAATGTAAACCTCGTTGGTGGCCTAAATAAAAAATATAAAAAAATGTTTATATTCTAAACAGCGCAATAGATTTTAATAACTGAGGTGTCGTATGATTCGTCTTAATCACGGAAGTACTACAGAGAGAATATTTACTCAAATGCCTAAATAAGAGGCATGTTTTAAAAAAAAAATAATTTTTCGCTGTACTCATATAGCAGGTGACATCAGCCTTTGCAACTAATCGACAAAATATTCGATAGGCGTTCCATAGGCGATCCGTAAGTTTCAAATATCAAATGGATATTCATTTTCATTCATTGGAAGTTAAATTTAAGGTCATTTGACCTAATGGTTAATGAAGCAATTTCTCTCTATCCCGTTAGGGCTATAGCGTGATTGTGTGCACAACTTTGACCCATTTTTTCAGGCTTTTTTTTAACACTAGCGACCCGTTCCGTCTTCGCACAGGTAGAAAATTTTTTGAAAATAAAGTGCAGCCCACGTTACTCGCTGGTAATGCAGCTTTGTTTAGGTGAAATAATGTTCGAAATCGGTTGACTAGTTTTTGAGTTTATCCATTACATACAACAAAGTTTACTTCTTTATAATATTAGTTTCGATAAATTAGTGGAGCAAATTTTGCAACTCAATTTAAATCTGTTCTTTTTATAAAAGGGCTTTGGAATTAAGCTTGAACCGTTTTGGAGTTGAAAACAGAGCAATCTAGTAAAAGCTTGTTTTTATAGAAAGATTTTTTAAATATTCGATTTTTACAGATGTGAAAACAATAATTAAGTACCTTATTAAAAGGCGAATTCGACAGTTCGAAAGGAAAAAAAGGAGAGACATCTCAGAAAAGTAATACATACATTCTTCTATACGGGTAGGTAGTCAGAGAGTATGAAGCGCCAAGCTTACATACACGCTTACATGTAAGGACATGTAAGGACAGAAGTATGTAAGGACTCCTTTGGCCTCCTCGAATCTCATCATTCTTCTCACGCATTTTCGGCCAGGTATGCAGGTGCTTTTAACATTTACGTTAGCTAATATTATGATTATTTATTTTCTTCAGACAGCCTTGGTCTTCCTTGGCTTCTGTTACCACTCCCTTTCGCTCTGTAGATTTTCTTCGTTTGTCTTTCATCATTCATTTTTTCTATGTGCCCGAACCATCTAAGCATTCCTTTCATCATTTTGCAATAACACTGTCGTGCAATCCTGTCATACTATGCGTGTCTCTTCGTTACTTATTTTGTCCACAAGGGTGACACCGCACAAATTCCGAAGAAGAAATGATAAAAATAATAATTCCTGTACTGTAGAGAAAGAAGCTAATGGAAAAGTAAGTAGTTTACTTGAACAACACTAGTTTATTTCTTAAATCTCTCCGCTTGCTTTTAAAGCTAACGCTTTGAAAAATGTAAGGAAATACAAAACATTTCTGAGAACAATAGCTGGCAAAACGCCAGTTTCTAACCCCAAGTGAAGCATCCGCTATTTACACACATATATACATATATATGTATGAACATAAATGAATGAACGTGAAAGAAATGAAAATCCGAAACAGAGTAGAAAGAGATTGGAGCGCCTTTACATATTTAATTCTCCTCCTTAAAATTCATCATTCTGCTCAAACTCCTCACACTCTTTCATCGCGGTGTGCTAGTCTTTTTTACATTTTCGTCAGCTAATACTCTGGCCATTTAATTTTAGATTCTTTTGATGATTTTGATCTCGAATCTCATGATGTCTCAATCATTAACTTTGATGAAGTATTAACAGCGATATGGAGTATCGCCAAAAACACCTTTGAGCAATAATATACGTCATGTGTATTAAGTTGTTTATATTACATCGGCGCAAATAATAAAAGGCACTCATTTGACTATAATAAGGCAAAGCGCGCTTTCCGATTTAGAAGAGACGCGTGCTAACGGAACGTGGGGACCGGCGCTGGCAGCGCGTAGGACTGCGGCACAGAATACATATACTCCGACTGCAGCGTCCTGTGTACTAACATTTCTTCGACGAATCTTTTATCATTATTTAATTTCCTGTTACCTACCTAATTGTTGTGACTATGAGTGTTCTGTAGTTTGTACACTATGTCCCAACGTGGTATTTTATTTAATAGTTCACCTTCTGTAGATACCTATTTTTCATAACTGAATCGCGCGAGTAAGAGCACAAATGTCCAGTGTCTTTTCCGACATATACTCATAAGGAACCGTCTGTGCGCGAATTCAATACACAATCGACCAATTTCTTGTAGTTTGTAAGAAGACTCTATAACCTACTAATAATTGGAATCTCTACATATCGGGTCTAGCTACTTTGTAATTGGTACCAAAGAAAGGTTTACCAATTTTTTTGTTCGTAAATCTTTCATATAAAATATGCTGCTATAAAATACGAGGACTGGGGCACTTACTAATAAGTAGAAAGTTTCATCTCAAAATATTATATATAACATTTTAACGACAACATCAAAGTATACTCTCTTGAGACTATCATTTTTACCTCCAAATATATTCCAAGAAAAATTGAAAATTCTCCGTTCACAGTACGACGCGGACGTATCTATCTAAGAGCTATCAAGCGAAAATGTAATTTGCTAATATCGTTTTGACTAAAAAAACCGTTGAAAGAATTAAAAAACTAATAATCCTCGGCCAATTGTAGTGATTTTGAGGTCCCAACCTTATTTCAAGTTTATACTATATTGCTACATAATGAATTAATAAAATACTTAAATATTTAATGAAACTCGGACTCTAAACCGATTAAGAGAAGTTTGTTGTCTAAATCTAGACACACGACACAGTGTCAGCCCAAAAAGGACATCATATGGAAGCTTCATTTCATTAGGTCAGCAAGTATGAAACTGTACAAGTAATTTGTAACTTTCAAGGCCATGTCAAAAATGAAAATGGTGACCGCATGGTGAGCAAATCGTGACCAATCTATTGACCAAATCGTGATCACTTGAAGTAGTTTAGATTCGCTTATTTACAATTGATTCGAAATGCCGTCATAATGATGGATTTTAAAATTGTATCTACTACATAATGTACAGCTTCGTAATGCTGATCAATTATTCAATATAATTGACTAATAATGACCACCTTGTGACCAAATGATAACCCTTTTTTTAAATAGCTAATTAGGTTGTAATACGTAGTTGCCGTGTGTTAGACAAATCATTACCGGTAATTTTTTACCCATTATAGCTCAATATTTTGGAGTGCCTAATGTATTATCCCATTAACCCAACATCATGTTTTTATAGAAATCTCAAATGGTTCCCGAAAAATTGATAACCAAGTATCGCTAGCTTTAGCACCCCTAATTCGCCCAAAAACTTAGAACACTTGCGATCGAAATTGAAAAATAAAATTTGGTAGGTATGAAGTTGGGTTCACTGGGTATGTGTATGTAAAAAAATCAATTAATTAATATTTTGAGATTGAGTGGAGTTTGCTTGAGACCACGCCCGATGCAACTCGGTCGAAACGTCAAGCCAAAATAAAAAGGTAATTCGCGTTAAATTTCCCGTTTTAGATGTTTTATAATGCAACGCGAAAGTTTAAAAGATAAAAGAATCGAAATTTGACGACTGGCCCGTTGGCGCAGTGGCATATGCATCTGCTTTCCAAGCTTAGGGTCCCGGGTTTGATCCCCGGTCAGATCACTTTAGGAAACGCACTTTTTTAAATTGTCTTGGAGTTTGGGTGTTGCTGGAAGCTCCCCAAGAGTTCGTTGTGTGGTACCCATAGTACAAGCTTACTGCTTATTTTGGGGTCACACAATCTGTGTAATTGTCTTAGGAGAGTATTATTGTTATGATTATATTATATTATTATTAAATATAATAATAATAATAATACCAGCAATAACAGGCCAGTATTATTATTATTATTATATTTAGCCTAATATCACTTTTTATCATTTTTTTTTTCATTTTATCGAAAGAATTAATTTGCAAAAAACCATAGACCGCGAAAACTAAATCGTTATATCATTATCATATAACATTTCAAGAAAAACATGAAATGCTTTCGCTAGCCTTGTTTTTGTCAAACATTTAGAATTTATGTTGTTAGATTAGACAAAACAAGTCAACACCATATATTCCGTATTAACGTGTTACATGTAGAACCCTAAAAATATAAGTAACACATTTTCGAGGCCTAGCAAAAAGCTAAAAGTAAATATTATTGAATGTAACCTTGATTTTTCGAACGACAAAATATATTAAACTTGTCTGGGAGTTGTTATTCACCGCTGGGACGAAATATACCACTTGGTGATAATACATTTGATCCACAAGTAAAACTTACGGACTTTTTGGCGGGAACAGGAGAAGTGAGGTTGTGTTTTTATTTAGGTTTTATATTTTTTATATTTTGTGGAGTTATAAAATACAAAAGTGATAGTATATGGTGTGTTAAAGTTCTGTGCAAGTGAAAAGAACGGAGTAGATCTAAATAAACATGTGTAGCTGAAGTTCTCGCGCTCTTCTAAGAAGTCCTATAAAACTTCAGTAAAGTCTACTATCACTTTACTGGAGGAGTTTTTCGATAACGATTCTACTTATTAGTACAATACGTGACATAGGTAAATACGCTAATCTGTGCACGGTGCCATGATGAAAGAAAAAACTTACAGCTTTACTAAAGTTTAATAAGTATTGGGTAGCGATTCAAAACGTATGAAATTGTAATTTCTGAACGCTAACTTCGCAAACGCACTGCTACGACGGTTTACATAATATGTAAAATTACTTTGATTGATGTAAAATGACGACCTCCGTGGCGTAACGGCTTAGCGCGTCTGAAAGTCAATGGGGGTTGCGGGTTCGATTCCCGCCGCGAGTCTGGGTGTTTATGTATAATATGTATTTATTTACAAAAGAAAAGTATATTAAGTAGTATATCAGTTGTCTAGGACCCACAACTGAAGCGGTGTACTGCTTACTTTGGGACTAGGTGGCTCTGTGTGTAATGTCTGAGTATATTATATTATTATTATTATTACTTTAAAATAAATTATGATAAATAGGTTCAATAAACTAAAATTAAGAAATATATCGCTCGGATCAAAACGTAAGTACTAAGTAGTCATTTAATAGTTATATTTTTCTTCCTGTACTGTTTTCTATTCTGCTGTCTGTAAATAACAATGAATATTGTTATTTATGAAGAATTCTTCTTCTTCTTCTTAGTCGTACACTCCTGGCGAAGCGGTCGTGGTCATGGATCGTCTGATAGTTTGGTTGCGACTTTTGCGATACTTGTCCATCCCTCTCTATTCGTGACACTGCGTGTACATTCAATAACGGAACAGACATTAGGACAAACCGGGACAGACACAAAGAGGGATGGACAGACAGCAGAACCGACAATATGTGAAGTAGACAAACAGCTGGGCAAACAAACAACATTACAGACAGACAGTGGATCAGACGAATGGAATAAATAGCAAAAAAAATGGTTAAATACGGCAAGACACAAGTGGAACGAACTCGCAAACGGTCCGATGCACCACGTAGAATATTGACTTGTAACAAGATTCGATCCTCACCGTCTCTGTTGATCCGAAACATACCCTACACAGTGATAACAAACTCGGTCTGTTTGTATAAAGACAAATTTATGTTTATCCATGGAAATGGAAATATTTTACGAACATACTTTTTTCATTATATTACAGTTGTGAAAAATTGTTATTACAAGAAAATTATTCAATTGTGAATTTGACTCGTGCTCAGAGGATTCCGTATTATATTTATAAAACAATTAACACAGTTTTAACATTTTGGCGTCAAAACCCGCGAGATTTATAACTGAAGAAAGGAACTCTTATTTGAGAACCGTAAGTAAATACTCATGTACCTACGTGCAATAGATGTGATAATATCAAATTCAGAACAATACATACTATGAAATTCTAACGAAAAGCGATTGCAATTTTAAAAATTTCGAAATGGTATTTAGAAACTAGATTAAAGACATTGGAAAGTTTGTACAAACATTTTAAAGAGGGACATAGGTATAGTATTGCTCAAATTACTAAATAAGGCAAACAGAAATGTTACGAGCCATAGAAATGTGTGGTCTTCATTAAAAAAAAAGAGATGCATTTAGTGACACTTCAAAATTGGTAAAAATATAAACAAAATTGCTATAACTTGCTAATAAAAAATATAATGTTGTACAATAAAATGTTACTCCTTCATTAAAAAGATATTAGCTTTAAAAAATTTTAAGACGCTATAAAATAATTATCGCCAATAAAAAAAATAAGCAATCATTTAAAATAATATTGTGCTAAGAAAAATAACATCAATACTATCCATACTAGTCCATCCATACTAAATATATAAATGCGAGTCTCTCTGTCTGTCTGCTTGGTTTTCACGGCTAAACCGCCGGACCGATTTTGATAAAATTTGGCATGGATGTGGTTTGACACCAGGGGGTGAACATATACTACTTTTTTTTCCAAAAATCTACCCCTAAAGGGGTGAAAAGTGGGATGAAACTTTGTATGGGAAATTTTTAACCTCTGAACCGATTTAGATGTAATTTGGTACAGAGATACACCTTTTCTATTAAAAAAACATAGTTTTGTTTTTTATCAAAAATCTTCCCCTAAAAGGGTGAAAAGTGTATGAAACTTTATAGGGGAAATACTAAGGCGCTGTACTGATTAAAACGAAATTTAGTACATAGATAAAACCTTTTCTATCAAAAAACATACTTTTTTTTTTTCAAAAATCTACCCCTATAGGGGTGAAAAGGGGGATGAAAGTTTGTACGGGAAATTTTTAATCGCTGAACCGATTAAGATGTTATTTGGTACAGAGATACACCTTTTCTATAAAAAAAACATAGTATTCTTTTTTATCGAAAACCTACCCCTAAAGAGTTGAAAAAGGGGATGAAACTTTATAGGGGAACTCGATATTGCCTGACAATATGGGTATCAAATGAAATGGAATACGTAGGGGAAGGTTTCTACGTATGTGATGTCATCATAAATCCACTATGGCGGATGTTCCATAACAGGAAATAATTTTTTTATCCAACACTAACAATATGGCTATCAAATGAAATGGAATACACAGGAGAAGGTAGATACATATGTGACGTCACCATAAATCCAATATGGCGGATGTTCCATAATAGGAAATAACTTTTTTGTTCAATACCAACAATATGGGTATCAAATGAAATGGAACACGCAGGGGAAGGTTTCTGTATACGTGACGTCATCATAAATCCAATATGGCGGATGTTCCATAGTAGGAAATAACTTTTTAGTTTAACACCAACAATATGGGTATCAAATGAAATGGAATGCGCAGGGGAAAGTTTTTGTATATGTGACGTCATCATAAATCCAATATGGCGGATGTTGCCTAACCGGAAATGACTTTTTCGTTCAACACCAACAATATGGGTATCAAATGAAATGGAATATACAGGGGAAGGTTTCTATGTATGTGACGTCATCATAAATCCAATATGGCGGATGTTACATAATTGGAAATAACTTTTTATCCAACACTAACAATACGGGTATCAAATGAAATGGAATACGCAGGGGAAGATTTCTATGTATGTGACGTCATCATAAATCCGATATGGCGGATGTTCCAAAGTGGAAAATAAATTTTTCGTTCAACACCAACAATATGGGTATCAAATGAAATAGAACACGCAGGGGAAGGTTTCGGTATAAGTGACGTCATCATAAATCCAATATGGCCGATGTTTCATAATAGAAAATCAATTTTGCGTTCAAAACCAACAATATGGGTATCAAATGAAATGGAATGTGCATGGGAAGTTTTTTGTATATGTGACGTCATCATAAATCTAATATGGCGGATGTTCCATTACAGAGAATAACTTTTTTGTTTAACGCCAACAATATGAGTACCTCGGGTAACCTCAGTAACCTAAAGAGGCCAAGGAAAATTTTTATACGCGGACATAGTAGCGGGTACAGCTACTTATCTATAAATTAAATAATAAACTTGACAGGCTGTCATCCTGACAATGCCGACACATCCGGTGCAGTGCATGGAGTTGGTGCATTGAAAAAAAGAAAGAAGAAAGAAAGAAAGAACAATTTATTTCACTGCCCAGTATAAAGTGAACAGTTTTAGACATCGCGCAGAATATTGCGCGACGTCTCTTCCTATCTCCTGGAAAGAACTCGGAATACATCGGAAATATATCATTAGTTTATACAAGATTGCTATATATACATATACCAACAGGAAAAGATGAAAAGAGATGGAAGGATATAGAGATGTTTCAAGATTAAATTTCTCGATTTCAACTATCTCCTTAGAGTGCACACTCCTATTTCAATACCGCCCTTAGAAATAACTCCGAAGGACACCTACCAGTGTACATAACATTGCTATATATCTCTATAGATATACTAACAGCAAAAGATGAAAAGAGATGAAGGATTATAGAGATGTTTGAGATTAAATTTCTCGACTTCAATTATTTCTTTAGAGTGTGGTTTCCTGTTTCAATACTGCTCCATGTTTAAAGCTGATTCCGATCTGGCGCTTCGCCAGCCGCTGCCGCGGCGCGCTTACTTCGCTCGCTCGGCTCGCACGTTGTGGTAAAAAGACCTAACCTAACCTAATCAAAAAAGGGTTATTGGCGTGTTTGTATAAAATTACAAAAAAATTTGCATAACTTTACCCAATGTGAAACAATCTAAACCTTAGCCTGCATTTGTCCTCACAATTTCCTCCCAAGCATTTATTATCACCATTACACCACGTTAAAGTTTCAGTGATTCAAGTTGTAACCAAAATTTTATTGTGAGAACTGATAATTTTGAAGTTTAACATTTTTTATAACAAAAACCATTACTTTTAAAGAAGATGTGATTTATATCAAAATAGCAAATTTATAGAAAAATCGTCAATTCTAATTGTTGGGATTTGTAGTTAAAATGACTAAGTCTATAGCTCCATTATATATATCCCAAATAAAAAATAGTTAAAATATTTAAAAAGTTTCAACTATGTTCAATCTTAGTTTTGGAGGTCAAAACATCTTTTGGAACGAAGTTTCAAAGTCAAAGTCTAAATCAATTTGTTCAAGTAAACCCAATTACGAGTACAAAGTATTTTTGAACGTCAAATCTACTTTAGTTCGGTTCAAATAGAAAAACCTGTATACTGAGAAGAACCGACAAGATACTCACTCAGGTATCGTTTTTTATGTTTATTAAAATACAATATTCATTAAGCCAGTAAATGCATGTGCAGAGAAGATCATTTTCAGACTATTGTTTTATCTTCACTGAAATCGTTTATTATGTAGTATCATTGTCTAATCAATGTATGTTTTGTAATTAATCTAAATTTATTCTCTATTAATTGAGTAACTTCCTGAGGAACTTTGTAATAAAAACGAATGCAGCTACCCTAAAATGATATATTTTACTTATGTAATTTAAATTTTGGAATGACCAATTTATCACGACCTCGGGTTTCCATACTATTAATATCGCCTTTTTTTTAAACAGATCTATATATTTCCTCGTACTCGTAATAATTTCAAAGATGTATGAGGACGGCAAGATGAGGAATTCAATGTCTTTGAAACGATCTTTAAATTATTCTCGTGCAATCGTACTGTAGATGACATGTATTCCTCTTTTTTGTTAAATAAAAACGGAATTAATATGTGCCACTGATCCCTACAGCAGAAGGCCGTAGGACATTAGAATATGAAAATATGCAAAGTTCACCAGTCTTGCCATATCCACATTCGTCATTTGCCTAATGCGTCAAATTGCATATACCGCGGCACCGTGCTTACTAGTCAATCCCCAGATATGGTCCAACCACTATAATTTGTTATCTACTGATAAACCAAGACAACTGGCTGACTCAACTAATTCTATTGTTACCGCCAAGTCCTATTTTATCATGGATTCTGGGTACATTAGAAAGTGTAAATTTTCCCTTGCAATACATTTGGTTTTTTGCGCATTCCGTAGTAAATTATTGGCAGCGAACCATCTCGAGACATTTGTTAGGATCCTGTCTACCCAAGTAATATCTAGATCCTTTAGTCTAGTTTAAATAACGATGAGTTGTCATCAGCAAATATTCTGTTTCGCATAAGTCCCTGATCATAAATGGGAATACAATAATATAAAAGAAAACAGGAAATGTCCCAAAATTGAACCTTGGGGAACGCCAATTTTTAATTTTGAACCAACAGACAAAACCCATTAACACTCATTTTTTGCTCCCGGTCAGACAAATACGAGATCACGAGATTGAGAACGTTACCACGTATTTCATAGTATTTAAGCTTGCAAATTAAAGTTTCATGACTAACACAATCAAAAGCTTGGGAAAGATTACAAAAAACAACAATAGCATCCTGGGATCCCTTCCAAGCCTGAAGTACAGTTCTGATCAAGCTTGCTCCCGCATGAGTTGTTGACCGCCCTCTCGTGAACCCGTATCGTTGACCGCGAAATATCCCGCGAATGTTGAAATGTACCAGCATTTGTTTGAGTATTATTTTTTCGAATATTTTACTCAACTCTTACAATATTGACACTGGGCGAAAATTTGTTGGATTTAACATACAGCCTGATTTAAATAACGGAATAATTTTACTGTGTTTCGTTAAATTGGACAGATCGACACATTTATTAAATGTATCTACCAAAATTGGCGATAATATAGGTATTACATTAGTTATTACATGTACTGATAGTCCTTTGCTGAAAGTTCCTTGAGGCGGCTTGCGGGAGGTGTGAGTTGGTAGAAATCATGCAACGAAAAAGCGTTATGCCGCCTCCATTCGACCCTAAGCGACTAGTTCTCTGTCTCTTCCTAACACACGATAATCTATACTGACTGCTCTTTGACGCTAGTTAATCGAGTAACGTAGGACGGGATCCGCGCGCCGTGCGGCTCTATGTTCGTTAGCTCTACACATAACTTCGCAGTTATCTTTTTGTAATTTGTAATTTTGAAATTTCGTTAAAATTTGTTTTGTTTTTGTTTTAAATTATACGTGAGTTTTATTATCCCATTATTGCAATTAAGTTTTGAAAAATGGAAATCGCAGCTAAGGAACTTCGTTTTTGACGGGGGTTCCCCAACCGCAAACATTTTTGTTATATTTTTCCTGTAATCTTAAACAAGACTATTGAATTTGAATTTGAATTTGAGACTCGTAATATAATATAACATTTCTTCACGCTGTATCCCTGTTGGGGTAGTAAGACAAGATGGAGCGCCAAGAATCGCGGTCCTTACACACTTCTTTCGCCTTCGCAAATCTCATAATTTTCTTCAGATACTTTCGCAAGGTATACGAATGCTTTTAATATTCAACTAACCTTCTGGCTATTTTATCTTCATAAGTTACCCTTGGTCTTCTCTGGCTTTTGCTACCGCTCAGGCATTTTATATTCCCTGAAATATTACATTTAATTAAATAAATTTTATTCTCTGAACATAAGACTTTATGTTATCGAAATGCGTCGGTTGACAAAGTTCGAAGCTTCAGGTGGAATTGCTATGAAATACAATTGTACCATTTGGAACAGATTTCGAAGGGATTAGGTAATCAGTATGAGTACATACACATCATTAAATTGTACGGGGTAATCAGAGAAGACAGTGCGCCAAGCATCGCGGTCCTTACATGCTTCTTTCGCTTCCTCACGTCTCTTCATTCTCCCCACACGTTTTTGCCTAGGTATGCGAGTATTTTTCACATTTCCGTCAGCTAACACTCCGGTTATTTGATTTTAGTGAATATCCTTGGTTTTCCTTGACTTCTGCTCCCATTCGCTTTCATTGTGCATATTTTCTTCGTCAGTCTACTTTATCATCACTTATTCTATCTACGTGCCCGAATCATCTAAGCATTTCTTTCTTCATTTGAACCTTTCTTTCCTTTCATCAGTGTAATAAGCATTAATAAAATTCTAAAGTATCCTCCAACAACTATCTTTACACTTTTAAAAAATAATGTATCTCAGCATGTTATTGGATATTAATAATTCAAATAATTATCTAACATTATTTATAGGTAATAAATTTTGTCTTGCAATCTGATGTAGATAACCACATTCTGAAACCATAGACTATAACTCCAGATCGTAGATCTACTATTGATAGACATTACGTTGATGGGGTCACTATGGTTTTTCTTGTTTTGGCGAATTATGTTTGTCAAACCGGTCTTTCTAGCCAAAAATACTGCATTCTACCATCAACCCACAAGTCTCTATCTCACAAATATTTACAAAAAAAAAATATATTAATTTTTCACCTGTGCATGTAATTTTATAGGAATAATTTTTCACATGCTGAAAGTAATTAAAAACTTAAAACTACTAACGAACAAAGATTCGTTTGGTTCTTATGTCTGTCAAGTGCTTAACAGTCTTAAAACATTGAGCATACCGATAGAGATAAACTACGTGTATTTACATTCCTTTCTATCACATACTTACGGTACGGTGGTATTTCACCGGCGAGCCGGCGCAATTCGTGCTGCAATGCAGCATGGCTTCTTAATATTTATTTCGGTCTAACAATGTATGACGTTGAAAGGCGATATCTGTTACTGGTCACTCTGTGCTTCACACAGACTGCTACGTACTAAGAAACGAGGCAAATAAAATCATATAAAATATAGGTGTTGTGCTAACGAAATGGCGGCGGAATAGCTTATCTGATAATAAATGTGTGCCGTATGTCCAGGTGAATTAGCTTATCTGATTTACCTCACCGTTGCTGCTTGGACACGTCTCTAGTTATTTTAAAGTCTACGGCTGAAACCATTTTAGGAACTAATTGTTGTATATTGCAATTGATTATGTAATTATATCAATAATTGTATGGCAATACCAACCTTTGTCTCTCCCATTCTTCCGATCACCGCCAAGTCAAACACTTGTGTTATAATTATTTATTATTGTGTTATAATAAATCTAAAAAAATAGTCACTTTTTTATCCGAAAATTACATGGAAACAGAATTTATTAAAATTTCCTGCTAAGTTAAGCATGCTAAATTTTATATTCGTTAATCTAATAAAGTTTAAACGGTATCGAATAGGTACCCAAAAACATTTCGTTATGTTAACAAAATGTACAAAATTCTCGCAACAAATTAATATTTAGGGCTCGTTATAAATTTTCGTCATAAAGAACAAGTTTTCAGCTTATTGCAGTGCAAAATACTTATTTACGAGTCTAAAATGGGATCTGAGCGGGATTTGCGATGTTTAATGACTATTTTAATTTTGCCTGCAACATTATGCTGTATTACGAGCCGACTTTGAATGTTGTAAATCTCAAAATTAAGCAATTTCTTTGAATGTATTGTATTGGATATTCTTGCTAAAATATGCAACAACTTTAACTGCGTAAAGTTAATTTTATTTTGTTATAACTAAAGGTGTTAAAAGCAAAAACAATAGTGCTTCAGTAACAACGTATTTAGTAAGAAACCTAGATTCAAATTTCACCGCTATATTGTAATGAATTTTTAGAGGAATTAATAAATAGTTCACGATATACAGGGTGTATATGGAAATGGGACAGTTACTTCGATTAAAGACAGTTACAATGGATGAAAGGGCATAACTTTAGTATGTAAATACAAAAAGAATTACCGAAAAAAACGTATCCGTTTAAGAGTTATGACCATTTAAATTTTCAGGTGTTATCACCACCATTTCCCATAAAAGCAGCTGGAACGTGTAAAGTTACATTTTTAAATCCAACATATTTTTTTATTTTGTAATAATTTCATCCTTTTTTGAAATAAAGCATGAAAACCAACTTCAAATATAATGCATATGCCCCTTAACAATGTTTAAAAGTCGCTACGATCTACGATACTAATTTAAAAATACGTTATTTCCACATACACAGAAATGTCAACCTTATCGTTACATAGATAACGGAGATTTCTGTGGATTTGTGAAATTAGGTAAATATTAAAGTAAAGGTAGATACATTGTGTTTTAACCTGTATCTTTGTTATTGTTACATAATAAAATGTACTTTAAAGAAGCGTAATCAAGATGCATCTCGGTATACTATAGCATGTTTAAGAACGTGTCTCGTTTTCATGTACATCCTGTATATCTACATATCCTTATGCTATATCTTTAATGGAGTAGACACGAGGAGGAAGCGTCAACGAAATTTCGAGGAAGCGAAGAAGGTTATTCAAACTTTATCAACCTTGCCATACATATTCAGTGATATTATGATGATATTATGATATTACGCGCATACGCCTTGTATTTTTTTTTCATTAAACGTTCTCACTTTTCTCTGTACGCGTCTAAACCATATAAATGCACCATTATTAGCTTCTACTATAACACTTTCGTCCAGTCCTGGCACACTGCATGTTTCTCCATTGTGTATTCTGCCCTAATTATAATTTAATGTATTCTATGGAGATATTATAGTGGTAACATGGAATCATTAATTAGAAACATTTACTTTTGAACAGATTAGTATCAGTCTTACAATAATTTTGTTATTCAATTAGAAAATTTAGAATAGGTTCAAATAACATAATAATAATAATATACTCTAGACAATTACACAGATTGTGTGACCCCAAACTAAGCAGTAAGCTTGTACTATGGGTACCACACAACGAACTCTGTGGGAGTTCCCAGTATAACACCTAGACTCCAAGCCAATTTATAAAAGTTCGTTTCCTAAATTGACCTGACCGGGGATCGAACCCGGAACCCTAGCTTGGAAAGCAGATGCATATGCCACTGCGTCAACGGGCCACTCAAATATGGAACTTAGTTCCAACATGGAAACCATGCTTGTCAAAAATTTAATAAATAAACATCTGTTAACGAAATGTCAAATGCAAAGCTCCACCTGGCCCTTACGATGCAATCGTCAATCGGCGATGTTTACAAAAACAATAAACACTGTGTTACTGGTAAAACCATATTTCAGAACGATTTAGTTGTTACTAGTTCATATGTAATCGTCTAATGCACAGAAGGATTTAATATTTTATTTATTAAATAAGTTTATTCATGTTTCCGTGATATTCCGTCAACAATTTCAAAATTAATCGACACGTGTATTGATTCTCAACGATCTCAAGGACTCAAATAGTTTATTGAGTCTTTTTAAACTTCCCAAAAGATGGTTCGTTGAGAAGTAAACTGTCGAATTTGTTTGAAATGGCAAAATGTAGTTAAACATAAATAACAATGCATGGATTTCTTCAAAATTATGTCTTACTTAAGGCGACGCGTTGATAAACAATAATTTAATCTAAAATAGACCTTCTGTTCTATGCAAACGTGCGCGCGCTAGCTTACGAAAAATACGAAAAAACAATTATTTTCGTTTATTTTAAAAACTATAATTAGTTTTAAAAAATCGAATTGACATTTTGAGGAATATATTTAAAGTAAACTATACAGAAGATTTAGAAATATAAATCGGTCCCGTTGCTCCGAAAAATATATATCTCTGTTTTAAAAGAGGTTTCTTTCTTTATTTTTTTTTTGTGTTATTAAAGTTAACCAACCATGTATCGCAATTGTCAAAATGAATTCAATGAAATGAAGAATCCTGATACCAAATCACTGTTGTATGTTTTGTAATTATTTAGAAAAATTAAGATCCCTGGCGGCAAAATTTCCAATACGACGCCTTAATATAATATACATACACACGTACATACATACATATCTTAACGCTGCATCCCTAACGGGGTAGTCAGAGAGGACGGAGCGCTAAGCTTCGCGTCCTTACATACTTCTTTCGCATCTTGTAATCTCATCTTTCTCTTAAAACATTTTCGCCTAGATATGCGGGTGTTTTTGACATTTCCGTCAGCTAATAATCTGGCTATTAGATCTTCGTAAATCAGTTTTGGACTTCCTTGGCTTCTGCTACCAATCACTTTCGCTCTGTAGATTTTCTTCGTTAGTCTTTCGTCATTCATTCTTTCCATGTGCCTGAACCATCTAAGCACACGATATGTGTGTTATAATAAGTAATATACAGAGCGTTCTTATACTTTTTTAAATAATCTTGTTTTGAATGTTTATGAACTGAGAAATAATGAAGTAGGGAAGAACTAACATCCACAAAGTCAATTAAAAAAAGAAAAAACTTCACTTTTGAAACTTGCCTGAACCTATCGTAATGATATTCGTTTGTTATCTGAAATAATAGTACTATGAACCTAAAAGTGGGATAAGCCAATTTTGATTAATATGTTCTCCATTAGTACATGAAGATTGTTTACAACTTAGCGCAAACACAACATAATACTATTCACAATTTCATTTATTCAATCCAATGGGAACCAAACATAGACAACTTCTTCGACATGTAATCCATAGTAATAAGCACTATATATAATATCTATGTCAGCAAGATATACGTTTCTTGACGCAAAGGAGGTTAATTTAAAATATACGTTACCTGTAAGAAACTGTTTGGCCTGAAATTGAGTTTGAGAAGCAACATATATTCCAGGTATAATTCGACTCCGTCCTCGCCAGGCGCCCTAGGGGCTGTCAATCACTCCCGTGTCGGATTAAGGAGGACGCGGACGTCTTGCGGTGATGTCGGATTACGGCGTATCTGCTTTTGATGTCGACTCGGATACGCCGACGGAGATACATCCTAGATCTGAAGGGAGATCAGGAGTATTTATATCTAAAATGTGTCGTCTAAGGGTCAAGCTACACGACCGTTTACCGCGTTACAGTTGCGTTACGCTCAAAAACAACATATCTGGTTCACTGTAATAATTTATTCGAAATAAATGGACGGAAATGTCAAAAGCACCGCATACCAAGGCGAACATTTTTGAGGAGAATGATGAGATACCAGGAGGCAAAAGAAGTATGTCAGGACCGCGAAGCTTGGTGCTCCGTCTTCTTTGACTATCCCCTTAGGGATGCAACTTGACGATATGTATGTTTGTATACTTATTTTGTGATCCGAAAATAAGCAGGAGAGAGCATTATTGGGAGATCTCACGCACGTAACGTACAAGTGAGATCTCCCAATAGCAACCAGACTCCTAGTCAATTTAAAAAAGTCGTTTCTTAAACCTACCTGGGGGGGCCCAGGCAAGTGGCTTAATTGTCGTAAACGCTAGTAGAATAGAATGACAATTACCACGTAATCTAGCATAACGAATTTTAAATCGGTACTCAAACTTTATTAACTTTCTTATAATTTAAACGAAAGGTAAAGTCGTGTGAAAACCGCCGTATAGAATATAGCTAAGTGGCATCTTTGACCAGCAATGACGCCAGTAAGCGTTGGGATTGTACGCCACTTTGCCACTTGTCTAGCCAGTCTGATCCATAATCAAACTAGCAGACAAGGTTGAAAGTTAAATGTCCTGCCATCGCGCCGAAGAATTTATATCTTATTTTCATGCTATTTCATGATGTAGCTTCCATTGACAATAATGCAGCATTTTAGACTTATTTAAGGACGTCGGTCAGATAAAAGCAGCAATTTAAAGCTGTTGTAGTAACGACAAAACGTTATGATTCAAACCTGAAGAACTTGAGGATGATTGGAACATTCCCACTAAAAATAGTTAACAACATTCTCGAAAACAATAGGTTTCAAACAAAATCGCACGTAAGTTCATCCGTTCAAAGATCATGATGGTACAGACAAACAGTCTTTAAAAAAGATAGACACCGTTGTTTTCCGCCGGGAGTTAAAAACATTTTGAGATGTCTGCTTCCTCAACAGACATTGTAACATGGCCGTTGAAATGACTTTGTGGCAGGACAGAAGTAAATTAAGTACATTGTTTTTTGCACTTTTGGGAGTTTATGCCTACAAAAGCGATAGTACGAATATTTAAATTATTCATTAAAATTCTGTGCAAATATGAAGAAATATATCCTATTATCACTTTACTGGAGGTAGTAGACACTCAGTGATAAGTAATAAGAAGAATTTCATATCAGGCCCAATGCTCTATGAAGAAAAAAGAAGAATTTAGTCATCAAACAATTCTAAATATTACTGAAGACTTGATGATGATCATGCTGCTTGTAACAGCGCCAGAATATCTAGAAATCTCCAAAAACTTTTGTAGTGGTGAGAACCTAAAAATAGTCTATTTTTTATTTATGTCATCGTCTGTATGAGTATAGTTCTTTTTGCCTTCCGAGAACTGAAGAATTATATAAAGAAAAGTAATAGCCGTCAATATGAAGCCAATAGTTTATTTAAAAAACAAAAACAATCACTAGAAAGTCTTGTACTTTTCAGGAGATGGATTTTTTTCCTTGCAAACGATTTAACAAATGATAAGATTTTTACTCATCGCTGACGATAAGTCAAAAAGCGCTCGTTTCGGCATTACTCGTGTACATAGACCCTAATATCAATATTGATTGTCACTGTAGTTGATGTACTGTACAAAAAGGGGATTTGTCCCAATAATAGCAAGTGGAGCATAATATAAGTCTCAGTTATATTTTGTGAATTCGCGTTGCTGTCTTTATTTATAAATAAGCAATTTTTTTTATGGCGGGGGGGGGCAAACGAACAGGCGAGTCACCTGATGGAAAGTTATCACCGCCACCCATGAATACCCACAACGCAACAGCAATAATATTACCACAGTACAAGTAAGCATACAGTATGCTATCTTCATACAAACGCTCCCAAACAACGCGCTCGAAATTTTGACATATCTCGACATACGACAGTCGCGAGCGCGCCGCGGTTGTCGTCGGACGGTATGAGACGCTCCTGCGCATTTATTGACTAAATATTATGTCAATCAAGTTTACGAGCACAATGTTCACTGTATGGATGTTTGAATACATCTATATCGAAACCAGAAATATTTCTTGTTGCTAATTTGTTGGAAATATATTATCATAATGATCTAGTTAATTTATTGCTGATTTTTAATTATACTGCACATAAAAAAGCATTTTTTTTGTCCATTTCCACCATACTAACTCACAAACTTTTGAAACTAGATATAAAATACTAGTAAAATTATATAAATAAAAACGTATTAAATTTGCAATAATATAAAATGAAAAGATAATATGACAATTTAATATAGTACCTATTATCAAATAAGTAACCCAAGAAAAACATTCAGTCCAAGTCGGTAGCCCTATTGCGCGTTTACGTACCAAACGACCGTAAATTATCTCTAGGACACTGCCGAGATAGCATACTGTATGCTTACTTGTACTGTGATATTACGATCACAACAAATATTAAAACAAAATAAATATTAATGTTTTTGATTCTATAGACTTTATTTATACATGTTATACATGTAATTACATTCCTCGTTAAATATTGTAAATCGTGATGACAGCCTATCAAAATTCATTAGAAGTTTATAAGTTTGAAAGATCTTTTAGGTATCGGTTTTTATCGAAAATATCAGTATTATTATTATAATTAATATACACAATGTGGTGATAATGCTGACTATCGGGTTAGTGCCAAGTCAAAGTTTCCAGCTTCGATTCTTGTCCAGACAAATTTGAGAAATGAACTAAATCATTAGGGGGTCAACTGAGGAAGCGTGCTCGTCGCGACCCCTGCCAGACCTTTTCAGGGCTGCAATTCCTCTTCTGTGCATACCATGCGGGACAACGGCAATGATAATGTTAGGGCGTCCCCCGAAAGCGACGTACACCGGTCTGTCCCCGCTGGTGTGTGCAGAGTGCAGTTCGGCGTTGGGGACCGCCACCCAACACGCTGTGCACCTAGCGGCGGGAAGTGGAGGGAGGAGTGCAGAGTAGCTGCGTGGAATGTGAGAGGTGGGATTGACGAGAAGATGAATGAAGTGATTGATGTTATGGAAGAGAAAAGATTGGATGTGCTATGTTTGAGTGAAACCAAGCGAGGCGGCAGTGAACTTTCCGACTTGCCTGGAGGAGGCATCGCTTTGTGGTCAGGGGTACCACAAGGAGATTGGGGATGTCAAGGGGTAGGCGTTTTACTGTCCTCTCGTATGGTTAATTGTATGACTGAGTATGAATGTGTAAATCCCAGACTGCTCTGGGTACGCCTCAAGATTGGGTTGACAAGAATTTTTGTTTTGGCAGTATATGCCCCAGTGTCCTCTGTCGGTTTGGCTGAACTGGAGCAGTTCTGGGAGAACGTTAGAGAAGTTCTAGCGACGGTTGAAGAGAACGAAAAAATTGTTGTGTGTGGAAACATGAATGGATGGGTCGGGACAGCTCGAACAGGATTTGAGTCTGTCCTAGGCAAATATGGAGATAAGAGAGTGAATGATGCTGGTAAGATTGTGTTAGGACTGTGTATGGAAAAGGATCTTTTTGTGGCTTATACCATGTTTGGGCACAAGGGGATCCATCAGTACACGTGGGAAAGACAGTGGTGGACAGCAGACTTAAGAAGCAGGTAATGGACACAAGAGCGTATAGAGGAGCCGATCTCGGGACGGACCACTTTCTGGTGATAACCAGAATAAGGGGTCTGTTCGCAGTATGGCGACATCGCGTAGTGTCCAAACCTGCAGCGGTTAGCCGCATTAAAAGCTGGAAACTGCAGGATGCGACCACCAGGAATGAATATGAAAGGGTATTATCCAGTAAGCTTGATGATAGATTGAAAGTGATGAGCGATGATGTTGAAGAATGCTGGCAGAACCTTAAGAGATAGTATGATTGAGGCTGCGAAAGAAGTGTGTGGAATGAATAAGATTGGGAAAAAAGCGTGATGTGTGGTGGGATGATGAGGTGAAAGTGGCTGTGTATAAGAAAAAGAAAGCATGGCGAGACTACCTTACTACTAATGACTGTGGTATGAAAAATTTGATGAAAGACAGGTATAAGCTGCAGAAAGCAGAAACGAAGGCACTAGTGAAAGAGAAGCGTGAAAGGTGTAGGGTGTTAGATGAAAACAAGATGTCGGACAACTTCTAGGAAAATTCCAAATTATTTTGGAAAGAAGTACGTAAGTACCGAAGTGGTCCGGCACCTTGCAGAATGAATAAAGTGCGTTCGAAAGAAAACAACCAGCTTACAAATAAAAAGGATGTTCTGCAGCGATGGAGTGAATACTATGGAGAACTGTATGAGAGTGGCGACTCCGTCTCTGATACTGAGAGCGATTCTAATGAATTGCCACACTCGGGCCAGGGACTGGAGGATGCCATTAGTATGAAAGAGATTGAGAAAGTGATAAGAAGTTTGAAATGTGGAAAGGCTGCGGAAATTGATGAGGTGACTGCTGAGATGATCAAGTATGGTGGTCCTAGGGTCTGGGATGCCTTCTGTGCACTCTGCAACCTATGTTTGCAGAAGGGGGAGGTCCCAGAGGACTGGCGCACCGCAGTCATAGTACCTCTCTATAAAGGGAAAGGTTCCTACCTAGACTGTGCGTGCTATAGGGCCATCAGCTTGGTCAGCTTAGCGAGTAAAGTCTATACTAAAGTATTGACTGAACGTATGAAAGGCGTTTCAGAAAGATATTTGTGGGAGGCGCAAGGTGGTTTCAGGAACGGTAGGGGTTGTATGGATCAGATTTTTTCGCTTCGCGTTATCGTGGGGAGGTTTCGGGCTTTAGGTCGGAAAGTTTTCTGCGCTTTCGTGGATCTAGAAAAAGCATTCGATAGAGTAGTGCGGAAGAAATTGTGGAGTCTTCTGCCTGATTATGGCGTGGAGGGCTTCTTACTGCAGGCTGTGAGGTCATTAAATCGAGACCTCAGAGCCTGTGTAAGGATAGACGGGGACATGTCGCCCTGGTTTGAAGTCTGTTCTGGTGTCAGACAGGGCTGCGTGATGTCTGCCTGGCTATTCGTGCTGTATTTGGACAGTTGCCTCCAGAGATTGAAAGGTAATATGAGTGGTATGGGATGTGGTGACACAGTGGTAAACTGCCTATTGTACGCTGACGATGCTGTGCTAATAGCACCATCAGAAGCAGAGTTGCAGACACTAGTCACGTGCATGCAAGAAGATTGTGAAGTAAAAGGATAAAAAATGAATGTGAACAAAACTAAGGTTCTGGTGTTTGAAAGAGAAGCGGTACAAACGAAATGTGTGATTTGTGTAAATGGAAAATGTCTAGAACAGGTGAATGAAATTGTGTACCTGGGGAGTGCGTTTTCGAGGGATGGAAGATGTGAGTTGGATGTGGAGAAACGGGTAGCAGCTGGCAATAAAGTGAACGGTGCTCTGTCCGCATTAGTGGGTAGTGTGAATATATCTAACACTGCCAATGGCCATTCACAATGCGGTGTTGGTGCCAACTTTGTTGTACGGTAGTGAGGCCTGGATATGCCCAAAATCGAGTGAAAGTATGTTAAATGCTATGGAGATTCGGTCTCTCAGAATTATGTGCGGTGTCACGCTTGCTGACAGGATAAGCAATGATGAGATACGCAGTATGACAGCGTTGCACAACAGTGTTATTGTAAAAATGAAGAAAGGAATGCTTAGATGGTTCGGGCACATGGAAAGAATGAGTGATGAAAGACTGACGAAGAAAATATACAGAGCGAAAGTGAGTGGTAAAAGAAGCCAAGGAAGACCAAGGCTGACTTATGAAGATCAAATAGCCAGAGTTTTAGCAGACGGAAATGTCAAAAGCACTCGCATACCTAGACGAAAATGTGTGAGGAGAATGATGAGATTTGAGGAAGCGAAAGAGGTGTGTAAGGACCGCGACTCCTGGCGCTCCGTCCTCTCTGACTACCCCGTTGGGGATACAGCGTGAAGTTATGTTATGTTATGTTATGTTAACTAAATCATTTGGAGTCCAGGTGAAACTGTATGTTCCCTCCGTTCGAGTTTTATTCCAGAGTCGTCAATATAAAAACGTATCTAATTGACGTATATGAATGAGTCTGAAATATCAAATAATGATATTCATTTTTTGGTAATAGACATAAGAGTAATACGTTACATTAGAGCTGTAAATCAAAACAATGATGACGGCGCCATGCGATCGCCGTAAGTAAAAACGGGACAGTATATGTGTTGTCGCGGGACAGTATGTGTCATCCCTGGACAGTATGTGTCATCGCTGGACAGTATGTGTCATCGCTGGACAGTATGTGTCGTCGCGGGACAGTATGTGTCATCGCTGGACAGTATGTGTCATCGCGGGGCAGTATGTGTCGTCGCGGGGCAGTATGTGTCGTCGCGGGACAGTATGTGTCATCGCTGGACAGTATGTGTCATCGCTGGACAGTATGTGTCGTCGCGGGACAGTATATGTCGTCGCGGGACAGTATGTGTCGTCGCGGGACAGTATGTGTCATCGCTGGACAGTATGTGTCGTCGCTAGACAGTATGTGTCATCGCTGGACAGTATGTGTCATCGCTGGACAGTATGTGTCGTCGCGGGACAGTATGTGTCATCGCACTAATGTTCACGATCGTGTCTACGATGTTTTAATTTTGGCTATTTATGTAATCTGGATCTCTGTCTACCTTGTTAGGGATACAGCTCGAAGATAGATATGTATGTAATATAAAATTGAGTATTAATTTCCTTTATTGCCTACCATAAAGATATTGCACAAGTCTAAAATCATTCACTTTTGCATTGATTAATCATTGTAAGTAGGAAAATTAAATGAAATACGCTACGTTTTTACTAAGTTATATAAGCGTCAAAGTGCATATGAGCAACCAACATGTGGTTCTTGCACCGCAATTAAGTGAAATATAGTGATGCTTTCAAACAATCAGTCTAGTGCACTAATTATTGAATACGGCTTTACTCACGTGTAATCGGTATAGGTACCGACTAGTTTCGGACCTATTGGAGGTCCATCATCAGGGTGAGTGGGATGAGTTCGCGGCCGCGCCCCGTCTCGCACTGCGCGCCTGAGCTCGCAACGCGCGGCTTGACAGGGTGGGGGGCGCGGGGTGCGCCGGCGATGGTGACGAACTCCAATACTGGGACTCAATAATTAGTGCGTTAATAATGTCTCACGAAAGTTTTAATAATTTAATCAGTCTAGTATTACATAAATATCGTTGTTAATAGAAGTTATGCAATGATTGTTACTAAAGGTCGTCCGGTGGTCGAAATTCGACCGTAAATATAAATATACACTTATGATATAAACTCTTTAGCGACTGTTTAGTAAATTATTGACTGTCTTCCGCGCTCTCGCCGTCTCCATCCCCTTTGTGAGTCATAATAAAAACTGATAAGCGCATCAATCGCGGAAGCGTTCCTGTGCTCAAAATTATTCTCGTACTGGGACCCGAACTCAATATATGTGTTTTGTGTTGTGCAAGTGCGGTGAAGGAATCTCCCAGCGGAACCCAAACCTACATAGTATACGTATGTAATGCCACATGACAATAAGACATTAGAATTAATTACGAGCATAACTCTTTATAAAGGGTTATGTCTTGCTGCAATTTGGGACCGCTGTACAGACGTTGATTCAGTAACACGCTGTTGGAAGTACTACATCTATAAATTTGACGAACAATAGGAATACAATACAGACGCATGCAACTAAGTTAACGTAATGTATTGTCTTGGACAAAGTAGGTAATTTACAACAAAATATAGAAATTAATTAATGATATTTTGGAAAAACACAAAGGAGGGACGCAACCACGCTCTGCTACCAAACAGTTATGTTCGTAATTAATTCTAATGTCTTGTTGTCATGTGACATTACGCACGTATACCATGTAGGTTTAGGTTCCGCTGGAAGATTCTTATAATGGCATAATCTAGGAATACAGAGTGAAGTCGCAATAAAGTGTTGATATTTTTTTTATTTTTCAATGGGAAAAATATGCGAGTCATCATTTAATATACATATCATCACGCCGTATCCCTAACGGGGTAGTCAGAGAAATATATCATGACTAGAAATCTTAATTTTGATGATAAACAATCAACGGATCTAAAATCAGTTTCAAACGATTTAGTGGAACCGTTAATTTTCTAACAACTGTCTGTCAAATAGAAATGCAGTGCAGGTTTAAGTAAATAAGTAATATTATGTAGCCTTTTTAAGCCTTTCGCTGTGATATATTCGTCACATTCTAAAAAGTGATCAGAGCAAACTACGCTTCGTTCATTTAGTATGAAGTATTCATCGCATTTTTGGCGTGCTACTATACAAGTATTTTTCACATCGAATAGGATCCCGAGGAAAGCTATATTATTTTATATGTTCGAGAAAAATATTGCAATAACTTGCAGTGTTTATAAAATAATATATAATTACATAAATTACATTAAAATTTATAATTAGCAGCAAATCCTATACTACCAGTCATAACTGAAATTTCAACACCAAAAATATATTTAAAAAAATAAAAGTGTAAGAATAAAAACTCCAATCTATAATTTTAGAACAGAGATAAAAGTATAATCCGAATAAATGAAATAAGAATGCGGTAGTATGGTTCTCAATGTATTATTCACGATCGTATAATTAATGTATTATGTAGCTGTCATTTGAAAAATGTTATTATGCATTTAATAAAAAAGAGCTATATAACGTTATTATTATAACGAAATAATGAACACGTAAATAAAATAATCTTAATTACTTACCGAAAATAAGAAACGCCATCTTTTTTTAACGTTCTAGACGTGTTATTTTTACAATTTTTGAAGGAGCACTTTGTCATGTTTCCTTTAGTGTTCACAAATTACTACTAAGACTGAGTGCGCTAAAATTCTCATTTCAGCGCACATTTGGTTCGGACGTTTTTGGAACGCTGATTGTGTATCTTGTTATATATTTGTGATCGAAGCCCCCACCCTAAACATTGGACTAAATGTCTATGTTAGTTAGGTAGGTAATTTTAAGCAATGAGAATTCGGTCTAATTTAGCGAGGCTGTGTTTTAGAATACCCACCAACAGTAGTTTGGACGTCGACCACACGGACAACTCTTAATTATCTTCTTTCAGGAGCACCAGGTCTCCTATTATCGTAGGTTCAACGTGAGAGATCCACTTTGGGCTCATCTCTAATGTGGACAAGTCCGTGGTGCCATCGGGCCCAGAAGTGTTGTGTTATTTGCTGCACTAATTGGAAGAGGCTAAGTCTATTCATTTTAGTTACCTAATAGGAACAGCGACAAACTTTACTCTACGTGACTGTTTGATCCAAGAAAGTTACATACTAATGACAAACTATTATGAGTTTGACATTGACAGTATTTTTGACATTGGCAGTATGAACGTAAAACTATGCCAAATCTCTCGCTCTGTGCGAGCGATATTCTTTAAAAGGGATCTGAAGTTTTCGCTTCACGTATTAACTATTTCCGATTTTTTTATTGATGCTCTAATGCTCGTCGATACCTACAAAACAAAAAAAAAAGAAAATCGGTTGACAGAGGAGAAAAAGGTACTTAACTGTTTTGTCTTTACATATTTATATGTCATAGATTCTGAGTAGAATTTAGAGTGAGTAGCTGACAGAGTCTGAGCTCTGGAATTTCCGGAGGAAGCTTCGTTAAAGACAATCACATAATAAACAAATAAACAATACACATCGATTTGGTCTTAAACTAGAGTCCTAGAGCATTACCTGAGCTACGAGAATCAGACAACGATTACTAGAGGCGTCTCCCAGTACACCCAGACCCGACAAAATCTAGTAAAGTTTGTTTCTTACCCTTCTTAACCTTCCGCGTTTAAATGGAAGTCCTAAACCACTGTGCCATTGATATCGTCGTATCGATCAATAAGTTTGAGACTTCTGGTGGTACAAATAAAAATTAATCACTCGAATTTATATTTTACTGTAGTCACACATTTTTTTAAAATGACATCGCAAATTAATAAAAAAATATAATTGACGTATTTGTTTATGAGTTAATTTTTGGTAATCACTTATTATTTTATTAGATTTTTATCGAATTACTTACATATTGTATATAATATTAGCTTATTTGCCCGCGACCTCTTCCGTGTAGTGGCGATTTACGACAAAGGGGTTAGCGTAATACCCTTCTAAGTAATACGTGCCAACTTACTAATATATATATTTATATATATATATATATATATATATATATATATATATATATATATATGTATATATATATATATATATATAACATCTAATATATATGTATATATATTAGATGTTTGTATAAGTGTAATCATTAAACTCCAACACCTTTTGACCGATCACCATTGAAAGTTAGCACGTATTACTTAAAGATATATATATATCTTTCTCTTCCTGGATGTATATATATTATATATATAGATTTGATATTTATGATACATGCAAAATGTCGCCCACATATCTAGTTTCGGGTTCATAGGAGAGTCATTCCTACTTTGTCGTTGTATCTTGATTTATCTCTGTGTATACACATAACCGTCAAAAAAACACGTCATTGGAAGTAATGATGTGAAATATCACGCCTTTACACATCACCTATTCACCTGCGGCAAAGAAATGACAGTGTAATGACTTTTATCTTACTTTTCCCTAAATGTAAAGCTTTGTTCTTTTGTTACATATATGTACCTAGTTAAAATGAACTTGTGATGTTTCTCATAGATTTATGTTTATTTCTGCTACATTATTGTTAAGGAAATTAGGTAAATTAATATGATTATTACAAAACTTGTTCAAAATTTTGTTGAACAATCATTACTTGTGGTCTGCCAGAAATTTCGATAAAGCATGAAACTTAAATGAAAAAAGTATTAAAAAATGAAGTTCAAAATATCTATTAGTTAATTTTTGTTTCTCGTTTCTGTTTGTGGGTTGCCAATATACGTATCTGTGTCAAATTTTAACCCATTAGGGGAAAAGATGACAAGGCAAATAGACTATGACGAAAAGGCCAACAACAATGACTACTCTTATTTTGTCTATAGATCCCACATAAGCCGTGTAATTGAATGGCGATTGTATCCAAAACTAATAGTTAAAGGATGGTCATCCATCAAGTAGAAAACTAGATGAGAAATAATATCATTGTTCATTTTTAAAATTACCGAAGATTAATCTTTCGTTGACCGTGCATATAAATGTTTTTGCTTCCAATCAATAATTTGCCATGAATTCTGCAATTAATTTGTGTTCATATTGACATCACTTCCAACAAGATTCTCTTATTGATACATAGTCAATATTGAAGTATATATTTGAATATTCAAGGCTTGTACGGTGTCTAACGCTTTTTAGTTTACAAGAGGTCAATACCCTGTGATCGAAAGCAATAGAAGAGGTTCTCTAACGGTTTTCAATAAAAGGGTGAAAGGGGACTCCTTAGAAATGTCGTAGACTCACCGTGAGGGGAGATAAACATACGTAAATAAAAGGTAGCTTTAACGAAATCCGTTAAACTCGCTTGCAGTTGAAATGTAACACGATTAAAACTTATCACTGCAAAGTAAGTGCTAGCTTATTTGAATATCAGAATTTTAATGTCTCATTTGACTGGTTTTTTTTTCAAAAAGTTCCTAATCAAATTTCGCACGGTATCTTTTATAAATACTAACGAATATTTTTCTTTGTATTTCTATAATTATTGTAATTCCGGTGAAGCGCGTGTTGCATTCACTCACAGAGGATGTCGTGCAATATTTATAAAAGGGTATATTATTTATAAACTTGATTTCTAAAAAATGATGCTAGTCATCGCATGTAGCGGTATCCCTTTCTAACTGTTCAATCAGAGATTTACACTTGAGTATCTTTAAAAACCTAAGTTTCATCATATTTCCCTGCAAAGTGTAGATAGTTTCATTTTCACTGTAATGTTTGTTCTGTGTCCTATGCTATATTGAAGTTAGAGGATGAGAAGGATGGTCAAATCAAACTCCAGTTAAAAATGTTGTTTAAGTGTGGTAGAGCCATGTTGCATTGAAGCACGAATTGGGCCGGCTCGCCCGGTGTAATACAACCCTCCCACAGAATATCGGCGTGAAATAACACCATCTATTGCGGTTGTATTTCGTTCGGTGAGTGAGAGTAACGGTAGCCCATCTGCTCCCTATTTCCCTAAAGGCCGCCAACTCACCCATGATTCCCTGGACGTCGTGGATGTCCGTAGGCGGCGGTGGTCACTCTCCATCAGGAGACCCACTTACTCGTTTGCCCCCTCTTTTGTACAAAAAAAGAAAAATAGTATCAAATTATTCTCTGTTAACACGATTTTAATGTTCAAAAGTAGTCAGCTGGAATGCATATGTGTGGAACGTCCCTGCGCCCGCGCCGTGCAACGCTGCGTCTGACAGTCAGCCACTGGCCGTCACTGAAGCGTGTTATCAAATAGTAGTTTGTCATTTAATGCATAGATATGTACGTTTGAAGTTATATCAGTTTATAAAGTTTTTTTGAAAAAACGAGTTCCTCTTTTATATAAACATTCTCTTTTTATTGTCCTATAAACATTTAAAAATGTTTACTAACTAGTGCAAAATACTATAATTACCACTATAGCCAATTTCGAATTTGTACATTACATAGGCCCGTATTCCAGTATAATACTAAAGTCTAAATTTTTTATTAAGCACAGTCGGAAAGGGATGCCGCTAATGCGTTGAATAGCGGCATTTTTTCTAAATATTTATTAAGCCTGGCCATAATTTATGAAAACCCTGATGTCTGATGAACAGTCCAACATATGGACGGAGAAAGGAGGGTGATCTAAAACGAGTTTCGTTTTTCGTTCCTAAACTCAGATTTGTCTTAAACGTTATCAGACTATTTTTTAAACCTGTTCTAACATTATTTTTAATTAATATGTCAACGATGACAACTATCATAGAGAAAATTATCAACTATGCAACATCATCGAAAATTAGTTCGAAGTGTTCATCTTGATCTCCTTTGGCTTAATCAGTAAATAAACCATCAGAGCAATAACTAAGATAAACTATAGGAAAAATATTATATGCGATTAAAGTTCTTTAGTCGAAGGATACCCCGTACTAGCTACTTTTAACTTTTAACACTAAATCGATGGTAGCCATAAACGCCAATTATATACGACAAAATGATTAACGCTAAGAAATAACTAAGAAGTGAGCAAGAGAGAATATTATAAATATTATAAAATTTTACATATAAAAAAAGACTTCTTAAAAAAAACTTATTTCAATCAATAAAATGGAGAGGTTTCCACTGTATAAGAAATATAAGTTGATTGAAAAAGGTGAGGACGAAATAAATGGTGCCTGGAAGGGTGAGTGTCTTGCTTCTAAAACTTGGGTGGAAAACATACATTATATTATATATATACATATAACATACATTATATATTGTAATGTTTACAAGTTTAAACTACTTTTACATATACCATGATAATTTTATCCCTTCGCATAAAAAACCTAAAACTTCGCTCATGTGAAAATTTTTACCTTACTTTTTTAATATGAAGTCACTAATAATATTCAAAACTTTACTAATTTGTTCAATGTTTCAACTATAGGAATTACACGTATAACTTCACACAATTTTCTATTCAAAACTTATTACAGAATGTAACAACTATTAGCTTCACAACAAAATTTATATTAATTATCCACTTATGGCTTTCTTGCTACAAGCGGACGGATGGGGAAAACATAAATTAAACTATAGTATCAAATCTCTGCTTAGAAAGAATTAATGGCTCACGATAAAAAATGAAATCAATGCAATGTTTTTTTATGAAATCACACTCTGACGGTACTGCTGATAACAAAGAATCAAGTATTTGGAGTTAAAGATGGCAAGGCACAAGACAGTGACGAGTAGTCAGCTCGTCGCCTGCACTAATTCTTTGCAATAGCTCCTACCAATTGCGCGGGAACATGAAGATGGCGTCTACATATTTTTCTCTTTTTTAGACCAGCCCCTCTAAAGCCCCTTAAGTTCGTACTTGTAACCCTCAAGTACGAACTTGAGGGTTACAGGAATTAGCCCGTAATTCTATTTTATAACGAATACTACTTCATATTTTAAAATATTGTATAGACTCAGGTGTTACTTTGCGGAAATCCATTTCATGTGATGAATTCCTAAACTCATTAACTATTTTCCGCTGAAACTCAAAAACCACCAATCGACACGTGCTTCGCCTCTCAACGAAGCATCCTCAGGATATACCAGAGATTGGACTCGGTCAACTAACAAGCACCGAATCATATTTCCCACTAAAACGGGTATAACGGTTTAGTTGTTAGTATTTTATGAAACTGGTGTTTTATAATTTAAATAAGAAGAATTAAATGTTACGAAGACAATTACAAAAATGTATTCGAATTTTATTGAGAACTATGAAAACCCTTTAAACTAAGTAGTGCAAGTAAAATAGAGGAAGATGACGAGATTAGACTATGACGTCACAAACTCGTATTGCTTAACGCTCGGAGTGAAAGAGATAGAGCATATTTCCAATAGGAATTTAACAGAATCTAAGATCCAATAATTTTTTCTTACACTGTGACTTAAATTTAAAAGTTACTGAACTTTATGTATTTTTCAAAGACATTCAAATAGTAATTAATATTTTTTCAGGAGCTCATCTCCTACTCTTTTTTCTGGCTTTCGTGTTCGGATCGTTTTGCACATTCTGTTTCCACATGCTGATGTACATGTTTGATGAGAAGTGCGTCTTGTTCCCGAAGATTCTATCATTGTCCTCGATAGATCATGATGTCATCTACGACTTCCTACCGGAAGGCACTGATAAGTCTGATTGTGAGTGTGAATATTTTTGGAGACTATATTTTTATAAGATTGCAAATAATGTTGTTGATAACACACAACAAAAACTTGAAATTTGTGCACCTTCTAATTGAGTTGAAATATAAAAATAAAAGTTGCTGCAAATAAAGCACTGCGTTAAAAAAAAATTAAATCCGTTACCATCGATTTTACTTTTACAGTTTTTATCACATGCGTTGATTCGAGGTGGAGCTCAGTTCGGCAGTATATGCTATTAGACGCATTAGACAGTTGACAGATTTGGCCATGGCTAGCCTGGTGTACTTCGCATTTTTCCATAGCCTTATATCTTATGGCCTACTACTGTGGGCTACTATCTTCATTTTACAAAAGAGGGCAATACTGAGAGCTGAGAGACCGTTTTAAAGACATTGATGTACTCACCTTGCCCTCGTTATACAGTTATAAAAACATAATGTACACTAGAAACATATAGATCTATTTTAAAGGAAAGATGTTATTAATGGTATGGAAACCTGTGGTCGTGATCAGCTAGTTACTGCTAAATTTAAATTACAAAAGTCAATTGGGTCATTTTTGGGCCACTGTGTTCGCTAAATAAAATACTTATATAGCTAATAAAATTGTTCGCTATAATAAAATCCCTCAAGAAATTATTCAATTAACGAAAAAGCAATTTAAACTTGTTATTAAACGTACACTGATTGGAAAAGCATACTACAAAGTTAGCGATTTTATTTAAAAAAAAATAAAAGTCTGGAAGTAATCTTCTCTGCACACGCATTTACTGGCTTTATGTATTTTAGATGATGTTGAAAAAATGATACCTGACTAGTTTCTTGTCGGTTCTTCCCGGTGCTCAGGTTTTCTTTTCTAACCGAACTAAAGTAGATTTGACGTTCAAAAATACCTTGCAATTGGGTTTACTTGAATAAATTGATTTGACTTTGACTTTGGAGCGCTGACAGAAATTGATATTGAACGATATTTATTTATATTTATTGCTATTAATTAGAATTAGCATTGGTTTACATGTATAATTGTACTCCCGTTAATCCCTAACGGAATAAGTCAGAGAGGATCATAATCCTTCTTGAATCTCATAAATCTCTTCTCACACTGATTTATATTTATTTATTTTGATTAATATTGATTAACATTGATCGATGTTGGTTGATAGTTAATTATATTAATTGATTGATGAGTGATATATATTAATGTCATTAAAAATGATAATTATCATAAATTACAAGATAATGTTGAATTTTAGCTTTGCCAGTGGACTTTTTGAGCACGCAATGGATGGAAAAAAGTGCATGTTTTCTTCCAACCTATGTGCCTCTTCTTTCTGGCATCTTTGGTCTCGTCTGGACGACTATGTTCCTCATGTGTTCCAGCGGCAGCCGAACTCTTACGGGGTAATCAACCCTTCGCAATTCATAACTAATTATACATTTCAATGGTTCCGTAGTAAAACGCGCACGAAACTTTATATGGGCTTATTTGAAAAATACTAATATCCTCTTATTGCAAAATTCCTGTCGTAATACCAACAACTTTTGTTCTACGACTTTTCTCAAAACTTAATACGTTCGTCAAAAAATATTTGATAAGTTTTCTTGTACTGTCTGAAACGTAATTACTCTGTGTACTTATTTCAATGGTACAGTGCAAGCGCACCGAACCTCAGCGCCGCGCTGTGCGTGTTCCGGCATAGCGACAGGGTAGAGTAGGTGCCATTTTCAGAAACATTTAATGTATTTTTATTTTTGTATGAAAGAAAAAACTTATAAATTTATTAAAGTCGTAGAACAACAGTTATTGGGGATAATGTTTAGTACAAACTTCTAAGAGGTTTTTAGTATTTTTAAATTAATCCTGTAGATACATCACATCTGTATGTTCGTATGTCACAGACAATTTGTCCCGTAATATTTACACCTACCCCATAGAATATTGTTACAGTGACCTAAATTGGTAACTGAAACTCGGAAATGAAAAAAATGTAATAATGTTTATGACTCGATTTTGTTTATTCTTTTTAGAATTAAGTCCTATTTGTACCGAAATTGCTACATAACTCGATACGTATTAACGTATTTAGTTAATATGTATCAGGCTCATGTTCACATACGTACATAATTTCATATTTACCTAGCTGTATAATAACGTCTATACTAATATTATAATTGCGCAATTCTGTCTGTTTGTTACGGCTTTATGTTAAACGCCAGACCAGTTTTGATGATTTAGTACAGAGATAGTTTGGTACCAGGAAACGGATACAGGCTACTTTTTTTTATCAAAAATTTACTTCTAAATGGGCGAAAACGGGGATGAAACTTTGTCTAGAAAATGCTAAATCGCTGAACCGATTATGATTTTTAGTACAGAGATAGACTTTTCTTATAAAAATACCTGAGATACTTTTTTTATTAAAAATCTACCTCTGAAGAGGTGAAAAGAAAGATGGAACTTACTATGGGAAATGCTAAACCGCTGAACCGATCAAGATGAAATTTGGTACAGAGATCGATTTTTTTTTACAAAAAAAACTGAAAGAAGGGCTCTTTTCTTTTCAGGAATATATTCCTAAGCAGGTGAACACGGGGATTAAACTTTATATGGGAAATGCTGAACCATTGAACCGAGTATGATGAAAGGAGGTGGATTGATAAGAGCTATTTTCCGCCCATCATACACTCGAAAAAAAGTTTAGGTTTTCTGCTATTGTTAAATGCATTTGTATATTTAAAGATATGTATTTTTTTATTATATGAAATTTACGAGATTAATAATATAATAAGTAAATAATATAATAATTATTACTCAAAAAGAGCGTTTCGCCCTTTTCGTACTTTTTTGTCGTTTAATCTTTGAATTTTATTTTTTAAAAAGCATTCCATCAACCATATTATTTTTAAATCACAATAATACTACTCTTTATATGCTTGTATAAGAAAACTATTTTATTTTAGTACAGTATGCGCTTCTGACTACTAATACGGGTAAACATATTTCGCGCGAGAGTATCAGTTGCTAACTGTAGTAGCTAAATACTCAAGAGCATTTAAATGAAGAAACTCTTTACTCTCTTTTCATAAATCGTAAAAATTAATCTGTTCTTCAAGTTCAGTTACGATCACGACACACAAGTTCCAAAAACTATAACATTAGGATACAAACAGATAGAAGTAACACCGCATACATACAATGATACTGTTAATGTAAAGTGTTATGGTTTCTGACTAACTGGCGCCACAATTCAACCGAAGTCATAAAACCAAGTCTTGAAAATGCTCATAGACTACAAGACGCCGACGCTGAAGGACGGTCCAATAGCGATTCGGATGAAAAATCAATGAGGAAAATTATTTTAAAACATATTGCTAAAAGTGTCTGATACTTTTTGATTACTTTCGATTGTAGATTATAATTATTTCCTAGTATTGATTATTGATTATTTCCTATATTCCAAATAACAAATAATAGTAGTATTAAGCTCCTTTCGTTTCCTTTCTTTTCGTTTTGTTCGAATTCTAATATATGTTTCGTGCTAAAACAAATCACAGTTGTATTTATGTTAATAAATGTTCATAATATCTACATAATTATTTATTTTATTTTACCGAACCAAATAAAAAATGTTCATTTAAATTGTTATTCTCCTTATTTGTCATAAGGATTGTTATTATTAATAAATATATATGGCCTTTATCGACGTACCTCCTTTGGTATAGAGATATGTGCCCGAAGACAGACATAGGCTTATTTCTTTTTTTTTAAACTACTTCTAACTTGGCAAAACCACGGAAAAATTTTCAGCCAGTACAGCTAGTTGATCACATAAACCTGGAAAAAACCAATTATTGATTGTCCAAAGCTTGTTCATCACTATCTATACACTAACGGAGCTGTGTCTGTACTTTAAAGATATACTTTAGATAAGCTCGTAGCTTAATTTATCGTGTTAATTTGTTAAGTCATTGCATATATACATTTTACTTACTATACATATATTTTACTACTAGCGATGCGTCCCGGCTTCGCAGGGGTAGAAATTTTTTTTGAAATTGGAAATACAGTCCAAGTTACTCGCTGATAATGTAATGTAGCTTTCTATAAGTGAAAGAATTTTTGTAATCGGTTCAGTAGTTTTAGAGTTTATCCATTAGATACGGACAAACAAAGTTTACCTCTTTATAATATTAGAGATATAGGTATATCATCTTACTGATGACAAAGTCATAGTGTTGTACTTCTTAACCACATATGACGTATTCACTTTTAATAAGTGTCAAATTAGAATAGGAGCATTTTAAACGTAAGAACTCTTGGAAATTATTTAGTAATTTTTTTCAGGCTGCAACGCCCGTATCGTGTACTTTTTCCTATATTTTTATTCTCACTTGCTATGGGTATTTTATGCGTCTATTCATCAGTCGTTACCCACAGCGGACTTTACGAGTTGTGCTACAAACTGAACGAGGCCACCGGCAGCAAGGATACTTCGTAAGCACTTACTTATTTATCCATCTAGAAACTACTGACCATTTCATTATAAGTTGTAGCAGGTCCTTAATCCCAACCAAAACTGTTACTGATAATTTTCTAAGAGTACTCTGAATTATTTAGATTACTTTGTACTCGATTAAGGCTAAATTTGAGGAGGTAATATACTTTTCTGCAATATAGATATAATTTTGGTGTTTTTGGCTCTGTTTTTTCTGAATGGAAAATTTGCATAATTATATATGTGTTTAATCCATTTCAAACCAATTTTACAAAGAAATGAACAATATTTTTGATCTTTATTAAATAAAATGGATGTTTAAAATAAGGCATTGTTTACATGATATTAAAAAATATGTTCATTGTATTTTATGTTAAAAACAATTTCAGGTATTAACACTCAATCTCATTTACCTTTCTGGCAAATTGGAATATAATGGGTTATAATATTTACAAACTTAAAACTAAGCATAATATTGAACAATAGAGTTCATCAAACTTCCCACTTAGACATCCGGCATTGCTTAGGTTCCTAGCAGACTGACAGCATCACCTCTTCGAATAACCAAACTGATTCGTTGACGAAAGAAACTGCCAGTCCGACGATCTTCTTACAAATATCAAATATATCGGGACCCTAAGGTTCCGAAGCTTCAACTGTAAAGGGCGCAAATATAAATTTCTCGGAGAGTCGCATATTTACGCCGCTTCAAGTTCTTGGTAGTGCTGGCCGCAACACCCACAACACACACAACGACCGGATGTCGCTGGGTCATGAGAAACAGCAAGTGTATCAACACAAGTTTTAAACACATCAACACAAGTTTTAAATTCGTAAATATTAGCGTTTAGATATGTATGATTGGTTATAATTGTATATGTTACCGTTATCGCATGCATACATTAATGTGCATTCATACATACATTCTCGCCATTCTTACAACTTGATTTCCTGTAAGAACGGACAGAGCAGCGAGACATGACAAAATTACACCGGAAAACCGATAACCAGAGATCACTTATCCATCTCTAACCTTGTGTAAATTTTATGGACCGCGTAAGTAGATATTAAGTAACTAAATAGCACGTTCTGTAATATAATATTATTCATTATTTTCCAGACTGACATAGAAGCTATTTATAACAATTTATAGCGAAACGTTAAATATTTAATTTATTTAACATATCGCTATTCATTATTTTTTTAGAAAGAATGAGTAATGAAAGACTGACGAAGAAAATTTACAGAGCGAAAGTAAGTGGTAGCAGAAGCCAAGAAAGACCAAGACTGACTTACGAAGATCAAATAGGTAGAGTGTTAGCTGACGGAAATGTCAAAAGCACTCGCATACCTAGGCGAAAATGTGTGAGAAGAATGATGAGATTTGAGGAAGCGAAAGAGTTATGTAAGAACCGCAACGCTTGGCACTCCGTTCTCTAACTGCCCCGTTAGTGATACAGCGTGAAGATATATATGTATGTGTATGTATTATTTTTCATATCATACCTACTTACAGGTGCACTTACACTGTAAATGTGGCTACCTTAGTATACGAGCGACGAATTCGTGGTGTGTATCAAGCCACTCGATTGACAATAATTTCCGCCTGGCTCCACACATCGTGCTGGTTGCTCTCCGCCGGCCTGACGGTGGTCAGAGTGCTGCTGGCTGTTGACTTTTATTTGGTTCAAATCAGTGTAGACCTTGTTGGTAACATCGATAGAATGGTGGTAAGTTTATTGATATCTGTATAGTGTCAAACACATTGCATTACATTATAGTGCACCGTTATTGTACTGCACTGTATTTCACTGAATTGCATGTACTGCATTGTATTGCTCTGTACTGCATTATATTACATAACGTTGAGTGTTAAGCAATAGTTTACCGTCATTAATAAAAGTAGATGTCCAATCGAATAAGAAAATGCGTGATGTTATGTGTATTTAGGTTTTTTTTTTATATATATACTTCCCCTGACGTGTATTGATCAAGGACTTTGTCCGACTTTTGTTTCGTTCATACTGTCTTCTTTTATCTGCACCTTTCAGAATCATACGTCGCATTCATTCATCCCTTTCATTCTTGGCCAAAAATTTTTGTGTACCTATGTTTTTTAATTTCTTTTTTCTTTATTTATTCTTTATTTTTCTTACTCATCTTATCAGTATTACATTTCTTATTTATTATCCTAACATAATTTTCCTTAAAGTTATACAGCTTCCTATCTTATCTTGTCCTTATCCTTCTATCATAATACATTATTGCCCACTTATTCTATTACAATTTTCTTATTTTAATAATCTATTACACTTACAACATTTCTTTCCTTTGGACATTTCCTTACACTTTTACCTCTTATATAATATATTATTATCCTAACCATAAATTCTTAGGAGTTATACAACCTCTTATCTTATCCTTCTATCATAGTGTTTTATTTCCAATTCACTCCATTACAATTCCCTTATTTTACCAAGTTTCCTATCCATTACACTTACAACGTTTCTTCATTAAAACACTTCCTTACACATTTTACATCTTACATTTGTTATAGCATTATTTACACTTAATTCTTACTTATTGTTACTTGTTTTTATTTCTTATCTTAATATAAATTGAGTATATACTGATTATATACTCCTTATATTATTTTTTACTATGCGTTTTATCCATTTTATTGTTAATTTCTAATCCTTAGTCTGTTATTTTATTTTTTCATCCTTATATATATATATATATATCCATTAATCCTATGTTAATTCTGTATATATTACTTCTTTATATTTTATTTTTATCTATAACCTTATTTGCTATTGTTTTTGCAATATTTAAGAAACGTTTCTCTACTTCGTTCCTGTAACATTATCTCCCAAATATTGTCCGTTCCTATGGCTTTGTCCATTTCAATCTCCATGCTCATTCTATCATTAGCATAAATCGGGCAATCGACCAAGACATGAAGGACACTCTCCTCTTTGCCGTCATCACATGGACACGTCGGGCTCTCTGAGAACCCGCCGTGCCCTGTCAAAATTTGCGTCGTTACATTGTCTGGCTCCATTTCCTAACTATACCATAGGCCGATACCGCACTAGGAAAGAAAACTTTCGTCACTTTCGCTACTTCATCTTCTACATATCTTTCATTCCATCTCTCTATGCTGATTTTCCTTATTTCCTTCTTCACATATGATACCGGACACTTTTCATAGTTCGGCTTGATATTCATTTATAACGCTGCCTCTTTCGCTAATTCATCTGCTCTCTCGTTCCCTCTCACCCCCACGTGAGCCTACACCCAGAACAGTCTGAGATCCACGCCGGCCTTCATTGCCTCCGTCAAGCTGCTCCTAGCTTCAGCCACTAAGGGGTGGAGGGAATTCCCTTTTACAACAGCTTTCAACGCCGAACGCGAGTCACTGAATATGCCGCAGCGGGGTCTCGTGCTCTTCTGAGCCATGTCCGTAGCCACGGCTAGAGCCTGTAGTTCAGCCTGAAACACGGTGCAGCAGCTCCCCATTTTGAGCTTCTTAGTTCCAGTCTCCACGCCGCCATCCCAAATGGATAGCGCCGCACCGACCTTCCCTTCGATACGGCTGCCCTTCCTGGTCTCATATAAAAGGGCCGCTTCACGGACCCTGAGATCCAAAGGGAGAATCCCGGACAGCAACAGGGCCGAGTTCAGGGAGACCGTTCGGTACGCCTGTATTTAGGTATTAGATCAATACTAGTTCATGAATACCACAACGTTTCCAAGTCTAAAAGTAACATAGTTTTTTGTTACTTCTTTTCCATCGGAAATACCCTAAAATATGTGTAATATATTTAAAGAAATTATTATTAATTGAGTTTTGTGGAAAATTTTTAGGAGCGTCATGAAGAACAACTGCGTACAGTTTCTGCAAATATTTGGTTTAAATCATCTCACACCGGATCTGAAGCAAGTACGAAAGTCCATTTTAGGAACAAAACTTTTGCCTCTCTGTATTCTGACAAAGTTACTGATAAAGATAATAAAAATATAAAAACCAACGGTACTTTATACATAACAAAATTGCGTCCCTATACTTCGGAATTATCGTTAGTAACAGAAGAACGAAATAGATTAGCAAGGCTCAATGCGTACAACCGTTTTACCAAAGAATATCGATTCATCGTTAAAATGATATATGACTTAATAGATATTATAAAATTACCAGAATTAGAAGAAAGTTCGTCTATAAAACAATCTGAGTCGATATCTGATACTGAATCAAATTTAAGAATCAAATCATACGCCGCAGTGCGTCAACTAGGACAATCAATGATAACGTCAAAAGAAGATAACATAAGAAAGTACCGACAACAAATTTCGCTAAATGAAGACGAAGCAGAAGTGATAGCTTTAGGAATAAAAACGAAATTAGGGCACAACTTTAATAAGACTCTGAAAAGTATGGAGGTTGAAGAAAGTAATATAGGAATTACTTTCCAAAGTTCTCAGCAGACTGAGACAACACAAGATGAAAATGCAAATAAAGAAGAATCTGAAGATGTAGAGAAAGAACCAAAAACTAGTGGTAGTAGTTCATCAAAACAAAACGAAAGGAAAGTAGTAAGAAAACCTAATTTAAAACATAAAGGTATACAAACAGACAAGCGAAGGAAAAAGAGAAAACCTGGTGCACAAAAAGTACACATAGCCGAATCGAGAACGAGTTACTTTTTAGAACCATCTGTAATTACAATTACAGAAGTAGACAAAGAGGTGCAAACTGCCATTAGCAAGGAGAAGCAAGACTAAAGGACTATGATAGTTTTGCTGTAGCTATGTGCGTGTGTGTGTCTGCGTGTGTATTACTATGATAACTTTCATGTAACTCTGTCTTCTAAATTAATAAAATAACTCAATTATCGCTAATTCTTTCCTATGTTTTTTACGCTCAATGCTGTCTTTTGCAATACACAGAATGCCGCGGAGGGATATCGCTAGAACTTCATATTCGTTTGACATTTGATCTATTCAGCGTCTCCAACTGCGCCTACATGTTATTTTTATATCTTATCGTCATCATGAGTGTTATTATAATTTTTTTTTAAATAATACTTGAGAAATATTTGAAAGTTCACTGGTAGACTCAATTGGTAATATACCGGGTGGAATCTGGAGAACAATAAACAAACTTAATTGGGGAACTGTAGCCATGGATTGTCATACTTATTCGATTTAAAACAATGACTGATGTCAATCCCATCAAATGGAGGTCTACGTATACGTTTGGATAGTACAACCACAGTACGTACAACATTGTGTAGCACTGCCACAGTCGCTTTTCAAGTGACACTACAATTTTACACTTTGGATCAAAATATTATATTTCATTAGAAAGCTATTTTTATTTGTATTTTAATGCTTATACAGTCATGAAGTATCCCTGATCTCGTACAAGCATTACAATAATAATGCATTGCTTCCCCCATCAAAAATAAAATGCTTCGATTTAGATAAACACGACTAGAAAGTAGCTCTAGTCACGTGTTATTTGGATCTAATTCCAAATCCGCTACTAGCTGCACCAGAACTGTTAAAAGAGTAGCCTTGACCAAGCCCTGACACAGCTCCATGAGTACGAAGAAAGTAACACTTGAATTAGAAAGGAGAGAAAACACAACTTATAATTTAGGAATGAGATGACTTCGTGTCCATCACTAATATTATTCAAGCACTTTTCAGGCGATATTAAAAACACTATAAAAATTGTGGAATTATCTTGTGGGTTGCGTGTCCCTTCTGAGATATGAAGAACTCACATAAAATAATTATTCACGGTAAGTAAACAGGAATAATTTCTGCAAACACTCTTATTCACTGGATTCACAACTATGTCTCTTTATTACACGTCTTCTTTCTATCGTTATTGAATACCAACTGCCGCTTCTCAGACGGATTTCTTTGTCACACCCCCAGTACCGTCAGTACAATTCTTTTGAGAAATGAACCGGAAATGGTTGAATTTTTAAACGTCAAACAAGCTAGTGCTGTCAATATTAATTCTTTTTAAAACAAAGAGCCGGAAGTCACTACATTTTAAAGAATTTTACATGAAATCACAACATGATTAATACTAATTTTAAATGATAATTAAGGAAATCAAAATCTTATAAGAAACGATCGTACACCTAAAAATTACAATATGATTTTGAACATGATATTAAAGTATCATTTTGTACAATTCCAAATTAAGTACACATGTACTAAAAAATATAATAAACTTCTCATCAAAAAAATCGAAACACTACTGCAAGTGCTATTCAGGCGGCATTTAAATAAAAAAGAGGTTTGATATCATTAAAAAAATACTCCTATAAATAGATGGCAGTTTAGTCTACACAATGGTGTACTACAATTCCAAATTTGAATTTAAATTTTCGAATTTTCATCGAATAAATGAATGTGGAGCTCAATGTGGGGATTGTTTTCAATGTGTATTTCGTCGGAATTTCTGCATTTAACCACATTTTTCGCCAAAAATATCGTTTTTTTAAAAGTGATTGTTAACAAAGCTTTGTAACATCCTACCAAGGAGATTATTTTCCTAACGAATATGGATACCTCGCCCACGGAAGCCGCCCAAGTCATGGTGTTGCTGAATTCAGGGCTTATTCGACGTGTTGTGGCTCCACAATTGCATCTTAGCCTCTCTGCTGTCAACAGAGTGTATCAGCGTTATCGGGAGACTGGTATGTTTATTCGCCGTCGAGGATCTGGTAGATATCGAGTCACGTCTGAACGAGATGATCGATATTTTGTGTCAGTTTCTCTAAGAAATCGTCGATTAAACTCTATTAAACTGCAGCAGCGGCTTCGTGAGATTCGAGGATTGACTGTGAGCGATTCTACCATTAGAAGAAAATTGGCGGAGCGTGGCCTGAAACCTCATAAACCAGCTAATGGCCCAAAATTGACGGTAGACTACCGAAGAGCGCGCCTTAACTTTGCACGTGAGCACTTAAATTGGTTATACCTTCAATGGATCAAAGTTCTCTTTTCTGACGAATGTAGTAAGATCATGCTATATGGTAACGACGGAAGAAAGAAGGTGTATCGAAGAGAGGGAGAGAGCGTTTTTCAGAGTGCTGCATTGAAGAAAGAGTCAGTTACAGTAGCGGTTCATGGACGGTTTGGCGAGGCATAAGCGCCGATGGAAAAACCGAACTTGCTTTTGTATCTGGACCTCGCTTACCATCATTAAATGGGTCACGTTACATCAAAGAATGTCTGGAGACTCATGTGGTACCTTACGCACATTTTATTGGCGAAGAGTTCATTTTTATGCAGGACAATGCCAGGGCTCATACCGCAGGCATTGTAAATGAATACCTGAACGAAGTCAGTATTACGGTTATGGGCTGGCCAGCAAAAAGCCCGGATATGAATCCCATAGAACACCTATGGGATGAGTTGAAGAGACAAGTAAGAGCGAGAAATCTTGCTCCGGAGACGCTTGGCAAGCTTAAAACAGCTATACGAGATGAATGGGATAACAATCCACAACACAAGATTGTGACAGTCATCCGTTCCATGAGGAACCGCATGGAAGCAGTCATTAGAGCCCGGGGAGGAAATACGAGATACTGAATAAACTGTTTTTTGACTTACGTCTTTGTTTCTAACATTTTACAAATTCTTCTCAAAGGGCAAAACCATACCTGTTGAACAAAACACGCTAGCTAAAGAAATTTAATTTTAATTTAAAACATCAATGTTTGTTAAACGATACCTTATAATATCCGCAATTAACTGGCACTATTTCTTTTTTTTTGTTTTAGCGTAAAAAATTCATAAGACGCATTCAAAACCAAACTTCAGAGGTGTTTCGATTTTTTTGATGAGAAGTATATTTCAAGTATCAAAACACCACAACGCGCGTACACACAACGGAGTAATAGTACTAATTTCGGTCAAGGTTCCAAAGTGCTTCAAGAAATTGTTTAAGTTTACTTAAATTTGGTTCAGAATTATTGTGCATATATTAATATGATCCACTCACACGATTTTGTCGAATGAATTTAAATTCACCTGTATATTAAGTATGCAATTCTCCAAAAATTTTTCCATCTATAAATTTGTTATACATCTTCAAACAACCGCAGAACGAAATATAGAAGCACCAAGTTACATCCAGACTCGTAAATTAAATACAGCAGTTCTATTCCCAATTGACCTTTTAGGAATCTCACAATCAAAGACGAAATTTTATTTCCAGTGCTGCAGGAACCTAAAGATAATAATTATAGCCACGGTTTCTCTCGTGCTTCTTTTTTCAGAGATTAAAACCGTTATAAACTTTTAAACTTTCGCGTTATATTATAAAATAAATATCTAAAACGGGAAATTTAATGCGATTACCTTTCATTGTGTGAGTGTTGTGTGTAGGTATGCTGAAAACTAGTCAAAGCTAAAGTCAAATCAATTTATTCAAATAAACTCAATTACAAGGTATTTTTGAAAGTCTAATCTATTTTAGTTCGGTTCAAAGAGAAGAGAAAAGAAAACCTGGACACAGAAAAACCAACAAGAAACTCAGTCAGGTATAATTTTTTCAACGTCATTTTACAAAAGGTTTATTTAGTACAATATTCAGAGAGCCAGTAAATGCATGTGCAGAGAAGATCATTTCCAGACTATTGTTTTATCTTCAACGAAATCGTTTATTTTATAGTGTGATTGTCCAATCAATGTACGTTTTATAACTAATCTAAATCTATTCTCTGTTAATTGAGTGACTCCTTGAGGAACTTTATTATAAAAACGAATGCAGTTACTCAAAAATGAAACATTTGACTTATGTAATTCAAATTTTGGAATATCGCCTTTCTTTCTAAAAAGATGTATATTTTTCCTCGTATACATAATAATATCTTAGTGATTCTCGTGCATTCATACTGTAGATGGCACGTATCGCTCCTTTTTGGAAAATAAAAATGGAGTTAATATGCGCCGCTGATCCCCACGGCAAAAGGCCATAGGACATTAGACTATAACAATATGCGAAGTACACCAACCTAGCCGTATCCACATCCGTCAATTGCCTAATGCGTCTAATGGCATATATCGCGGAACCGAACTTACTAGCTAATGCCCCGATATGGTCCGCCCCCTGCAATTTACTATCTACCATTAAACCAAGTAAACCGGTAGACAACTAATTCTAATTGTTTATTAACCAGTTCTATTTTATCACGGATTCTGGGTACATTAGAAAGAGAAAATTTAATACATTTGGTTTTTTGTGCATTCAGTAGTAAACTATTGGCAGCGAACCATCTCGAGACGTCTGATAGGTTCCTGTTCACCTAGATGAAATCTAAATCCTTTCTGTCCAGTTTAATTAACAATGAAGTGTCATGAGCAAATAATGCTATTTCACATAAGTCTCTGAGCATAAATGGGAGATTATTAATGTAGACTAGAAACTGGAAAGGTCCTAAAATTGATCCTTGGAGAACGCCCATTTTTAATTTCGAATCAACAGACAAGATTCCATTCACACTCACTTTTTGCTCCCAGCCAGACAAATATGAGACCACGAGATCGAGAGCATTACAACGAATTCCATATTATTTAAGCTTGCAAATTGAAGTTTCGTGACGAACACAATCACAAGCTTTGGAAAGATCACAAAAAATACCAATGGCATCCCAGGATCCCTCCCAAGCCTGAAGTACAGTCTTGATCAAAGCTTGCTCCCGCATGAGATGTTGACCACTCTCTCTTGAACTCGTACTGTTGACCGTAAAACACTCAATGCATGTAAATGTGTGCCGGCATTTCAAATATTTTACTCAACCCTGGTAATCCTGGTAACACCGGGCGATAATTTATTGGATTTGGCATAAAACCTGATATAAATAATGTGAGGTGTGATGTGTATTAAATATTGTGTATTGAATAGTCTTAATACAAGCTTTGAACTGGTCACACGTGTATTATTTAATACGAAGTAACCCGATCACCGCATGGCGATCCTGCCAGGCGTAAGACGATGGCTCGTCTCACTGCCGCCTGCAGTATAGCAACTCGGCGAATTCTTTAATGCGATAACCGCGATTTAGACCGTTATTTAGAAGGTCGTGGTTTTGATTACCCTTCGATTCCCTCGATCGTATATTCTGAATCGTTACGGATTTGTAGTTTGGCGACTACTAAAGCTCATAAATTGGAAAGGTTATAATAGCTACGAAGTTGTTTGATCTAGTTACATTTTAATTTAAGTCTCTTTATACCCTTATAAGAAACCATGGAATAAAAATAAATTGTATTCTTTGAACTGCCAAATAATCAAGGTTAAAAGTTACACTTCTAGAAACAAATGTCGTCTAAACAAAGTTTTTGGCAACGCAGTACTTAAAAGACTTTCCATTTTGGGGAAAAAATTCGTCACAAAATTTCGGCGTGTACGAACTAAACATCGGTCGTAAAGACAAATAGACGAGCAAAGTTTTGAAGTCGTCACCTTTGGAAAGTCTTTTCGTAAACTCGGGTTATTTACTCGGCAAACTGGGCTGTTTCAGTTCGTAAAGTCACTTGGAAGGCGCCGGATGCTCTTTATGGTTCTCCGGGTTAACCAATTTGATTCTGCGTAAACAATTTTAAAATGCCATAAATGAGGGAAAAGTCAGTACCAAAAATATTTCATGTAATTGTATGAAAACTTATTTATGGATAAGTGCGTAATTCTACATAATATATTTGCGGATACACCAAGAGATTTTTCATACATTTCATACATTTCGCGGACAATATATGATGTCAATTTCTGGGGTCCTTGGGCAAGATGGGAATGTTCAAACAAATTGAATTAGTAATAATAATAATTCAAAACGGTAGTATTACAGTAAATATAGTACAAGATTTCAAATGATAAATTTAGAAGTTTTATACAAAGCATACACTAAGTTTTATTTACTAACTTCGTACACTAAACTAAACTAAACAAAAGCTGGATGATTCGTCAAACGATTTTCATCAGACGATGTGGCGAGTATTAATCAACCACTTCATATAATGGCGTTATCTCACGAAATACCTGACCGAAAGCATGGTCTTTGCAATTCTGTAATCATACTACTGATGAGTAAAATTACGTGAAAAACACGATTTTATTACATCCGTAAATACGTAAAAATAAAACTGAAATAAAAAAGCGAACATACAGTCTCCATCAAGATTCGACATTAATAAATAATCAGCGGATTACATGCAGTGTATATACGATGTTACGTTCCCTAAAAAATTATAATAAATTATTAATGCACTCACTCCGCAAGATTAGGATTTCAAACGTGATGCTTTTGAAATATTCTCAAGTGCGTATTCACAATCTTCGTGAGTTTTAATGTTCGATGTCTGCTTTCTTGCTTGTATCACTATAAATACTGCGTTTTGGTTTTGCAACTAAAATGCCAAGAACGGAATCATTATACCCTTCTAGTTTCAATTAGCCTACTCTTTGCACATGTATCAGTCAATTTATTCTATAAGTCTTTATAACTTTGAGCCGAAAAGTACAGAGAATTAAACTGGCAACTCAAAAATGAGAAAAAATACACATAGAACGTGGTAAAATCTCAAACGTGATGGTTTTAAAATATTAAAATAAAAATAGGAATATGCTATTATATTTTTATTAAAATAAAAACATTTATTAAAGTTAAAACATAATAGTTAGAGAGCCAGCGACAATAATCGTGGTAGTGTTCGCAACGTCAGATGAAGCGCCTGTAGGTAGTATCAGTCCACCTCTACAACTTTTTCCTCTGACGTTTTTCTCCAAACCTTCGGCGGAGTGCGCTGAAGCACGTTTCAATCGATATGAGATTAATATTCATCAAGAGCGTTCGCGATGTCAGAAAATCAGGGTACAGAAACAGAAAAATACTTTAAAAAAAAAATACCACTATGTGAACGGAAAAATACTGAGCTCTAGTGGTGACGTACCAACAGCTGGTCGGAAAAAGCAGACTATTTATCGTTAAAAACCAATTTCCAAATCCCATAATAATGATGAAAATTTCATTCGCACCCCCACCAACTCCTTTGATATGCAATTTTGTGCCCTCAAAAGTTTAGTAAGGATGCAAAAAAAAAAATTACCATCACCATCTTATTTAGCATCTTCAAAACGGGTCGTGACACCAGCATTTTGTTAGTTTGAAAAAAAAAAAATTACCCCTTCTAGGGGTGCGTTTCGGGCATTTTTCAAGAGCTCAAAGTCGGTGACCCCTATTACGGGGGTGGTTCTTGGCCAATTTGAAGGGGTTCCCTGGGAACAAAAATTGCGGGACCGGCTCCCTCATGTTGAGCGACTTAAAAAACGGAGAAGGAGGCGGTTTGGTCGCATCTTTAAACATTTTTACACCTGTCCGGATTGAAGAATACGCTACTACACGGAATCTGCGAGCCCCCACACTTTACATGGAAAATGCCAAAGTTGGTGAAATCTGATTTGTCAGAAAATTATTTTCCTGGGATTTTTAAATGAATACAAATCGATTGAGCCTAATTTTATCCGTTGCAAAAACTTTTTATGAATTTGTGTCCTGCGAATTTTCGGCGCTCTCGCGTAAGTTTTTGATCGGGGGAATTTGTCCGAAAATGTGATTTTTGTGGTTTTTATACAGACCCTCCGATAAAATGATTTTCTGACATCGCGAACACTTGATGAATATCAATCTCGTATCGATTGAAACGCGCTCCAGCGCGCTCCGCCGAAGGTTTGGAGAGAAACGTCAGAGGAAAAAGTTGTAGAGGCGGACTATACTACCTACAGGCGCTTCATCTGACGTTGCGAACTCTACCACGATTATTGTCGCTGACTCTCTAACTATAATCAGAGTTTGTAACTAATTTGTTTTTTACATTTATTAGGCACAAAATATAGACAACCTACTTAGTAAATAGACTCAGCTCATATATCATATAAATAAAATTGAAGTGCCTCTGTGATTTCGGAAGAAAGGCTTTTTCTTATGATTATGATTCTTGGCACGTAACTTAGACCCGGACACGCGTTTTAAATGTCTGTCTGTGTGTTTGTCCGGATTGATCTTCAAAATCACCGAACCAATTTCGACGAGACTTTCAATGAAAAGTTGAGTATTTTTCAAAGAAATATATAGGTAACTAAATTCTTTTGTGGCTTCTATCCGTTGTTGATAACTCCGTCAAAGTCGAGTAGGTATAGATTTTACAGATTTGTCCATAGTCACGAGTTGATCAAAGTACGTGAAAATAGGACGTACAGTCCTAGTGTACAAGTATGTAATAGAATTTTGAGGATTTAGAGATATCTCTAAAATACAAATATTATTATTACAATTGGATATAATTAGTTTTAATTTTGGATAAAATGTCGATAAAAATATTGTTAGTAAATGTTAAAAGAAAGGAAAGATTAATTGGTCGGGGTATGTCATGCGGTAAAATGTTTTAAAGCGAAAATTGTAATTTAGAACAGTTAAACAATATATGGTCCGGAGAAACTTCTTCTAATCCACATTCACAAAGAGGATGGTCCCGAATTCCGCCGGGCTTGCCAGCCCCGCCGGGCTAGCCAACCCAGCCAGTCACGCCGAGTTAGCCAGCTCCGCCGGGCTTGCCAGCCCCGCCGGGCTTGCCAGCCCCGCCGGATAAGCCAATCTAACCAGCCAGCCAACCAAACCTATTATTTTCAATTTTCTAATACTTCCTGCTGCCTAGTCGTAAAAGAAGTGTCGGCCTAGTTGACGTTGCATCCCGCCTGCCACATCTACTGCCGCTAAGTCATGGGAGAAGTTACGTCAGCAAGTCTATTTAAGCCAATGCACGTCAAGATTTAGATCATTTCCCTCAGAAACGAATAGACGTAATGACGTGACAAATCGATATTTATTATCAAAGTTGTGATTGCCATTTCTGTCGATCGCCGAAGAAATATACGCGATGGTGTAACAATGTACCATATATTTCATACATTACACAAATTTATGTTTCAAAAACTGTATCAAAGAATGTATATATATATATATACATGGGAAGTGTTTAAAAAAGGTTTGAAGTTTAAGCCTTTGGGGCACCTACAGTGGTAATCATCGTCGTACCAGAAGGCAATTGAGTGCCAATAAACAAAAGTAGGTACCAAAATATAAACAAAAACTTAATACCTGCTAAAAATTATAAGATTGCAGGAATATTGTCGAAAAATTCCTCGTCATATTTTTGACATAGAAAAATCAAGCGTGCAGCAACTTCATGTGCTATTTGGGCCGTAGTATAAAAAAAACAAAACTATCAAAAATGGAACCCGTGCATTTACGGCTGATTTATTCCATCATCTTTTTTTTCTTTTATTTTTCATTCTTCGAACAGATTAGCGCATTTGCCAATGTCACGTTTTAATAAGTAGAATCGACACGAAGCACGTTCGAAGCAAATACATTTATTCTTCTTATCGTAAAACTTCTCCAGCAAAGTGATAGTGGGCTTTACTGAAGATATAAAGGACTTCTTGGAAGAGCGCGAGAACTTCAGCTACACATGTTTATTTAGACTTCCTCCGTTCTTTTCACTTATACAGAACTTTAAAACACAATATACTATCACTTTTTTACTTTATAACTCCGAAAAATGTAAAAAATAGATCTAAATAAAATGATAACCTCACTTCTCCCGTTCCTTCCAAAAAGTCTTCCATCATCTTTCAACCTAATGAGCTGTTAAGTACAGACGTGAATTGGTAACCTAAACCCTAAAACTAAAAAGGAAGTACGAGTGTACTCTTGTAGGTACGTAAGAAGTTATACTTCTTCGATATTTTTGAGCAAAACTGGCCACATATAAAAATGAAACTGACTGGTTTTTTGAAGTAGTTTCTAAAGACTTATAATTTCTTACAGTTCCATTTGCATTCGCAAGCAGTAATTTGCAATAAAAAATTTAAAATTCCGTTACAGCCACTTATTAACACAATATATAGAATTTATCTTCTTTTACAAGCTTAGTGTTAAGATTACTGGTATGAATATTTACTCTAATATATTACTATTATACGACGTTAAGGTACACTTACATACATCCAATGTTCGTTTGCGCGTTAATGACAAATGGATGGGAAATAATCCCGCACTACGCCTTCGTGTCTCTACAACAAATTGCGAATACAGCGAGCAGTTTAGGGTTGAACAAAAATATTGCTAATACTAAAAATAATGTAATAGATAACAGTAACATGTTGAGAACATACCTTAGAATATACAGGCTGTCCTGTAATTAGAATTAAATGTTAAATGTCAAATGGTTGTCAAATGATATTAGCTTCTCAGACCAAGTATCAATGGACGGAGCATTTGCTCTAAAAGCGTGTCCTTAAAATTGTCCTTTTTTGTTGAACGATTTTCTATATTTTTACTAATGTGCTTGACTAGGGAAGGTCACAGTACAACGATACTTACACAGCTGAATATGACATATACACATTTATTTTTGTGAATACTAGTAGCTAAAACACTTAAGATTTGCGAGTAATTCGCAAATAATTATTTAATGACCGATCATAAGCTGACACGAAATATACTGACAGCACGAGGTTGCTGTACTTACTATACCTAACTCTTTCACTCGTGGTCACGCTCAATAAGATAGAAAAAGACACGGAAATTCGTTTGACACACGTTGGTAAGAGCAGCAACTTATTATGGCTCCGCCCATTATATTTTATGTTCTGAGGTTAGCTTAGTACAATTTTTTTCACCATAGAGACGTTTATGTGATAAATTTTCAATACAGTAAAGATTTTGAAAAATGTCTGAAACTATCGTAGTTTTTTTTTAATTATCGCGAGATAGAGTTAATATCTGAGAATATCTGGAAGAAAATGAGCACAAGCGAAAATATTTTGTAGTGACAACTGCTAAAAAGACTGTAAGTAAGAACTGTAAAAAAGACACGACGATGCAAAATGGCGGTTTTTAGGGAGTTTAAGGTAAGGCAATTATCTCAACAACGGTCATATTTTCACAAAGATACTGTTGTATTCTTTAGATAGATAATAATTATCCTATCGCCTCGAGGTAACATTCCACTTGATGATAAATGAAGTAAGGTCCATAGACATTTACAATATTAAGGCCAAGAAAGCACTCCAGATTGCAAATTTTAGTATTTATAATTTAGTAACCATGATAACTAAGACGATGTACCTAAAATTAAGGAAAGGAATACTTAGACGATTCAGACACGTAGAAAGAATGAGTAATGAGATAATGAAAAAAGTGCGTAAACCGCAATACTTAGCACTCCATCCTCTCTGACTACTCCGTTAGTGTCACAGCGTGAAGATATGTATGCAATTATGTATCGAAATTAAGTTTGTTATAGTTATTTCTTAGACACTAAACTAATTAGTTATTAATATCCACGAGAATGTAAATATTCGTTTAATATATGTATATATTACATTAAATGTGTAAGTGTCAACCCTAAGCAAAATGAGGTAATGAACCAACAAGTAGAGGCGAGAAATTAGCAAATGCAAACAGACACGACCTGGTTGGTATCTTTGATATTACTAGGTACTTAATATTAAGTATATTCGTATACATATGTATACGAAATTCATATTAACAAATTCCTGATGGCATCCATACTTCCAATTACTCAATGCTATGAGGTATTTCATAAATTAAAGGTACATCACACTCCATTAGGATAATTCATTAAAAATTAGAGGAACATTTTTCTTTGCATATACAAGCTCTTGACGTAGTACATACATTGGAAACAAACGTAATATTTGTTTGACGATTTCGTTGCAAAATCCATTTTAACCCATTTAAGGCCAAAGGGAAATGAAACGAAACAAACATGCAATTTTTTTATTATGTTATTAAAGATAAGGCAAACAATGATATAAGAACAAAAAAAATTAAAAAAAAAATTTGATTAAGTTTTTTCAGGGTGTACTCATTTGAGAACAATGGCCTCTTACATATGAAATTTTTCAAAACATTTCATTTCTATGCAAAGGGTTTTACAACACTTTTTAGATTGCCAATGGACTCTAGAATGTCAAACAGCACAACGCAATTGTTTATCCATCTTCTCAGGAATGTGTCCTGTACCTTCGATTGCTGAAGAAGATGGTCGAGCTCTTTTACGTGACTCTTGCCGTAAATAATATCTAGCGATACTACGTCGAGACAGAAGTTGGTCCATGGGTTCTTCTTTGCTCATGATGTGCAAGTGCCAAGCATTCGCAACAGCCATATCGATCATCTACATAAATAAAACCCACCACCATTTTTTCACAGAGATGCCGATTCTGTACAGGGAAATAGATTGGTCAAGTTCTTCTACACCACCCATACTCTTATTATAATTTTGAAACTGTAATAGAATCTTAACATCTGCTTTCTTTCTTTTTACAAGGCACTAACGTTTTACAGTACTCATGGGTTCGATGACCTCATAGGTGGTTGCCACTGTGCACACACTATTATCTTTCCATCTTACTAATAAAAGTTCATTAGTCTTGTCAAATCTGTGGTCAAATGTAGTTTTATCCTTCTTCTTCATCTCCTTTACATTCAACAAATTTACAGTTTTTTGTGCGGTTATCACGAACAATACCAGTAGCAGAGTATCCTAAATTATAAGTAAAACGCCAATAAACTTTTTTAGGTCTGAAGAATTCAGTTCAAATGAATGTCTATTATATTTAATAAAACATTTTTCAAAAATCTGAATAGGGTTGAGGTCTTTTAGTTCTTCTCTTACGGGCATTCTGTTTTTGTTGTCCTTCTAGTGTTCTCTGAGCTGTTTTCGAGTATAAAGGAGAGCATTTTCGCAAAATAGGAGCTTGTTGCTGCTGTTATCGTGACCGTTTTACAGCCAGCAGTTTATCATCACTCTCGTCTTCATCGTCGCTAAATAAAATCCCTTCATCGTTGACAATTACTTCAATGCTTTCCGGAACATCGCGTGGCAATGATTGACTTCCCATGTCATCATCAGCACCTTCTTCTTCGTCAGTAACTACACAGGGATCAGGTGGCAAATAGCCCAATCATATTCATGGTCATCATCACTGTCTTCCAAAACCGCTACGACGACTTCTTCAAGTCTCCTGTAGTCCTTAGTAACGTTAAAACGTTGTTTGGTCATTGTAATCAATCTGAAAAAAAAGAAAAATTCTTATATGGATAGGGCCAGTGTACACAATCGGGTACAGCAAAATAAAACTAAGTGTAAAATCTTAGTACTCAATATATAATGCATAAATTTTAACTCATATTATCAATTATAATATACTTGACTAAAAAAAACATAATTGAGAACACTACTTTCTCAAATAGACTAAAAAAATGATAATAATTTACTTACTTCTACGAACTGTTGATACATAGTTTTCAACTGACACTAAATCACAAAAAAATTATGTTTTTAATTATTTTTATTACTTTAAAAATATTAATATACCTTCATCAAAAATTAACGAAACCTAGAAACACTTAATTTCGAATTGTTTTTATGGGGTGTGTAAAAAAATTACTGTACTCAAATGAGTACGGCGGTCTTAAATGGGTTAATCCAATTTTCCAAAAAAGTGAATAAGATTTTGTTTATTATGTTCGTATAATGTCAAATTACTCAACACTAAAAATAGTATTCCGCTTTAATTAATAATATCCTAACAACATTTCGCAATAATTTTTATTTCTTATAAATATATATAGCTATCTAATTACTATTTTTTAGAAACTCTATTTTAAAACAGCCATGTTATCTAAAAAGTATGTTAACCTTTTTGGTAAATTGTATTGAAACGGACTTTACAAAAACACTTGATTAATGTTCATCGATTAGTAAAACGTCAAATTGATATTCATTTTCAAGCAATGGTAGTTAGACAGTTGGACCCATGAGGTAATTTTTGGTAAACGATCAAGTCTACAATAAGAAATTTTTTCTTATAAATAAAAGCAAATAATAGCAATGAGATTGTGGATTTATCAGAAACGAGCAACCAATATTATGATTAGACATGTTTTAAACACTAAGTGAAAGGCTCCAAATTCAACTAACGATGATATAAACTCAAGGAAAAAACGGTCAAGGGCGTGTCGTTCACGTTGACTTCAAGGTTCAGCAGCAATTATGGACAAATTAAATATTTAATTTTATTTTATGTAACTTAAAATAAAAACAACAATAAATCCACCATTATATTAAACTAGCAATATTTGTGTATACATATATATATATTTGATGTCGCTTTCTCTCGAAAACGGCTCTAGCGATTTCAATGAAATTTACAATATGAGAGTTGAGGGGGGCGAGAAATCGATCTAGCTAGGTTTCGATTCTGGAAAATAGGTCTACCACGCCGAAGTGCGCGGGTTCTAATCCTGCAATGTGATCTTTTTCTCTTTTTTAATAAGTTGAAATAATGTCTAAATTCAGTTTGCAACATCTACCTATTAAAAGCACATATCACTACACATATCACTACACATATCACTCTAATAATGTACTTATAATAAGGAAATAAATTGAAAAATAATGATAAAAACATAGACTTCATAATTTCAGACAGCCTCTCTCGTGCTAAGTGAGGCAAATAACATCAGATAAAATATACATGTGTGGGTGGAGTTTTCTAACTAAATGGCGACCGATCAGCTTATCTGATATTAAATGTGTGTCGTATGTATAGGTGAGTCAGGTTATCTGATTTAACTCACCGTTGCTGCTCGGACACGGCGTCTGGCTTTGGAGTTATTTATAAAATCTGTGGTTAAAAGTCAATTTAAAGTTAAATTTCATGGACTTCCTTTATTTTAACACACTATGTTATTTAAAAGAGTAGTATGGTACAAGCAATATTTGTGTAATTATAATCGCGTTCTCGAAAACGGCTCTAACGATTTCGAGTAAAGCTCGGTCGCCCAGTGATATGTGATAATAATAATAATCCCAGTAATAATTTGAGTTCTGATTATCTCTTTAGGTCACAATGCCACAGATCATTAAGTGTACAGTAAATGGATAGAATAAATTGCCTGCGACACAGATGGAGACGACCGGATATGACGAAATTATAAGAGCGTTAGATGACAATATATTAATGTCCAATAGGCTTCTTGGCTTCGTAACTATCTAATTAATAGATAGGTTTAAGAGTGTTACACAAAACTGCGAAACATATTCTAAATACAATTAAAAGTGTAATGGTTGTTTGTTTACAAGATCAGAGTGGGAATACTTTCCGTCTCTGTCACTGATAGCGCTAGACAATGACACTGCGAGTTTGAGACGCCAAAGTTCTGTAACAGCATCTTCCTCTAGCTTATTCCCATTTTGTCCCCACTATTGATGCTTAAAGCCCAATAAATTCTATTTTCTCAACGAATTTCATGAAGATTTTTCAACATGTGTATTAAACATTTTAAATTATTTTATACATTAAATAAAATGTACCAGTTTTGAGAGCAGTCAACTATCTTCCATTTATATAAAAATGTAACAAGTTGATTAAAAAGAGATAAAGCGAGTTGACAAAAAACCCTTCAAGTAACCGCACTAAGCAAAAAGCACCCTCAAAAAATATCGTGTTACGTCTCAGATTGAATTTCTAGCAAAATCAACAGTTACTGCTTAGGATGCGTTTTTTCAAAATGTTGTCGGATAAAAATTTAATGTTTCACTATGTTTTTAAATTGTTTTATTAAAATATAAATTTTATTTTCTTGAATATGTTCGCGTACTTCACGTGGATATCGAAATTATTATGAGCAGGGTAACAAAATATAATGATTTTTTCAGGAGCTGTATGACGACCGGAAATGGTATTTATTTATTTGCATTTACGCCTTCAAAATTAAATAAGAAGTCAGAATTCTACTTTTGAAGTTTACGGCCGTATTTGGACCTCTTCTTACTATTATATTACTAGACACAGCTGTGTACGATTTATCGGCATAAACAGCTAATAAAGCTGTTATGGCGAAAACAGTTGAAATTGTAAACAATTTAATTAGTGGCCCAAATACAGGCGTAATAATCAAAATTTGAGTTTTGATTTTTGGGGATTAACTTTGAACACTTATTTGAAAAATATTGGTTTCGAAATGATCGAATGAGAATCTCTTTAAACACATTTGTTTATTTTTTATATATTTCATTCACATAGGTACAAGTTTACAGGAAAAACATACTGAATTGAAACGATACCAACTGCACTAGTTAAAAACTGTTACAATATTGGCAACTCCTACCCCCAGTTACATTATTTTCAATACCGAGTTCCCAAAATGTATTTTACAAAAGAAAACAATACTATTATAATAAAAACATTAAAAACAAATAAAAATGAATGCTCGTGTACATTGAAAGGTTTATATCTCCTTACCGTGTTACATCTTATAAGACTTTCGAAAAACACTTAAACATACTGTTCTCCACCTTATCTGTAGTTTCTTAAAATAATCTGAAAAATATTACAATATTACTTATGGTGGCTTGCACCAACTAATTAAACTCGATTTAATTAGTTAGCGCATAAGGTGTATGTTGAACAAAATTTATGACGATTACAAGCTATATATCTGTTGTTTTACGATCGGTAACGGTTGACAGTACGAATTACGTAATAATTGCACAAATATGACTTGCACTCGACCGGCTACCTTATTGCGTAACCATTAAGCGATAGCCGAATTCTCCGCGATCGTTCGCAATGTGTGGTTACTTGTTAAATCGAGCAAGATATAATGTAGCGCATCGCTATTGCTGCCTCTGTTGATTAATTGGTGAACTAAAAACTACTGCTTGGGACCCTATTTAGGCTACGAAAAGTCATTTTATCGCATGACACCGTAATTTATTTAAAACAATCGTCGCGCGACTGTGGCGCAGCTATCGTTCTTTTCGTGATAACCCCGCGGTTTTTCTCTTCGGAAACCATTACCTGTCTGTAATATTTATGTTTTTAGTATACGATACTTACGATACTTTTAATATTCAATATAAACATTTTATATATTAATAAAATTATGTGTATACTTTGGAAATACGCATTCGAGAAGCCACCGAAGTGAACGAACTTGGCTTCCTCACTCTTGGGAACTTTAAGAAATATGAAATAGTTGAGGATTAACGTAATTGGCCCTTAAGTACTCCGGTCCAAGTTGAGATGTTTTGAGGGTTTACTCCGTCGGTATTAAAATTATTTGTTAATGATTGAGATAGTTACCACGCTACGAAGTTGTGAAGGATAATATTTATAACACTATTTGTGTGTGCAAATATTTGATACTTTTGCAATAGATCCTGGTTAACCCTATCCAAGATCAAATATCAAGAGTGTTAGACGACGGACATGTCAAAAGCACTCCCGTAACTGTGAAAATGTGCGAGGAAAATGATAAGCTTAAGGAAGGGAAAGAGATATTTTAGGACCGTTAAGGATATAGCGGGAAAATATGTAGGTACTCGTAAATATGTACTTATACATATTTATACATATTGTGTAATGGTATCAAAAAGAAAATGTTAAATAATAAGTGCATTATGATGAAATATTTGATTGAATGCATGTTCGACTTGCGGGTAAAAGGTTTAAAAAGGCTTAAAGTTCCTATGTTACCATATTTGTTAAAAGTTAAAAGCTACCATATTCATAAAATGAAATGTTTGCAAAATTAATTAGAGATTATAAAGAGATTTTAAAAGCTCTCCATATATTTTCTCTGTAGGATTCAAATAAAGTTTTATGTTCTCTGAAATGTTTAGAACTAGTCCAGCAGCTTCGGAATTAATAGTAGGAGGGCGATTGAAGGAAATGATAAAATTGAGTTCAAATTTACAATTTGTTCCCTTTTTAATTATTTTAATAACAATAATAAATAATAATAGTGAGAGGTAAAAGAAGCCAAGGAAAGCAAAGGCTGACTTATGAAGACCAAATAGCCAGAGTGTTAGCAGACGGAAATGTCAAAAGCACTCGCATGCCTAGGCGAAAATGTGTGAGGAGAATGATGAGATATGAGGAAGCGAAAGAGGTATGTAAGGACCGCGACTCCTGGCGCTCTGTCCTCTCTGACTACCCCCTTAGGGATACAGCGTGAAGATATACATGTTATGTATGTATGTATAAATAATTACTACTACTAGGGGAGTTCCCCAGTACACCCAAATCCGAGACAATCGAGAAAAATTCGTTACCATAAATTGACCCGGCCGATAATCGAACGCGGAAACTTCTGCGCTTAGACGCAACGTCTAAACCACTGCACCATCGAGGTCATCAATTTATTTTATTATTGCATATTTCATAAATTATTTTTTAACATTAGGAAATGCTTCATGCATCCCTGTGTGGGAAGGGTATGTTGGACTCCTCGCGAATCGAGTCTATCCATTAAAACCTGGTGTTCCTCGAAACGCCACTGTACCTGAACTGCGGGCACGCTTTCACACTCTGCCAATGTCAGTTTTTAATGCACTAACATCATCTGATCGCTGATAATAGCTGATCGGATGATATTGGCATCAGCATCACAATCAAAGACCATGAACTATGGAAAAATACGAATATGCCTATTTATTCGGTGAGTTACAATTATTTCATTTTTCTTCAGTTTTTTCTTTTATTTTTTTGCTATAATTACTGTTTTTAGTTTTTAAGCTTTCATTTTAAGCAATTACGAGTAACATGTTTCATCATCAAAGTAATAACTGCATGTAATTCCATAATTTCGAAAAGGGAATGAAGCTCATTTATGAAAGTACATGTGAAGCACTTCATTTATGTTCCTTTGATAAAGAGAAATATTTCCGACAAATGCCTTGAAGATCGTTGTACTCTGGGCTTATTCTCAAAAGCAATACAAATGGAAATATCATATCAATCGACATTGAGTAAGTACTGTAGTAGTCGAAAGTTTTTAAATACAGCAATTTAAAATTATTGATTTTCCTTTTGTTTATATGGTCATCATGGCGTAAGTAATTATCGATTATAATGCCTTGTAATAAGTGATAACATTTATTTACCAACTTGACACTCAATCGGTATTATCTCGTCACTCAACTTTCATTCGTAGTCAATGTGGGGTTGAATATTTGAGGGTCTGTTGACGCCTCGGCGTCAATGAGTAGACGCTGCACTATCAACGAATTATCAAATATTTTTTTCCAAAGCTCACGTAAGTAACTCGCGGGCGCGCACGAATGGCGCGTGGTATACTCTCGTCTCACAACTGGCGTTTTGCCAGCGAGTAGACGGTGGTTTCAAATGGTACACTCACCGCCCGCATACGAACAGCTTGCAAGGAAGACGTTCCAGTAACGTTACTGAGTTGATGAGTGTAATGAGTGAGTTCGTATATGTCTGTAAACTCTACATAACAAATTATAACCACTGGATGAGAAGTGGTGCTGGTTGAATAGCGGGTTGGTGAATGAGCGACGACCTTAAGCCCCACCCCTTGGCCGGCTTTTACGGCCTACGTGTGAAAATAAGCAGCTGGCATATTATACATCTTTCTTTCTCTTCCAGTCAGTATGCGTAAAGTATTTATAGGATCAAACTCATAGTACTAGATATACTTTTTCGCTAAATTTCGCTAAATAAAAAAAATTGCCAGAAAATTATTTATTTATTTAGGCTGACTTATGAAGATCAAATAGCTGACGGAAATGTCAAAAGCACTCGCATACCTAGGCGAAAATGTGTGAGGAGAATGATGAGATTTGAAGAAGCGAAAGAAGTACGTAAGGGGCGCTATGCTTGGCATTCCGTCCTCTCTGAGTACCCTGTTGGGGATACAGCGTGAAGATATGTACCTATATACGTATTATTTATACTTATACTAACGGACCCGACAGATTTTGTCCTGCCCGAACGTTGGAATAAAAAAAATCCTAGAACCCAATCAACGCGCCACCTATCAGATCCAATTGTGAATCCGAACCATCCCACTAAAACCAACAAACCCAACCAACCCACTGAAACACAGAAAAAAATTCACCAAAATCGGTTAAGCCGTTTAGGAGGAGTTCAGTGACTTACATATGTACAGAAAAATTACATATTAAAAGATTATTAACAAAATTATTTAAAAAAATATCGAACGCTTTCTGAAATACTCCTTCATCTCGAAGTTATGTTGACAAGACATGTTTTACTCGTGGTTAGTTAAAATTGCATCCGTTATTAACATGACAACTGTCGCAGCAATTGGTTCGTTGTGGCAATTAAACAAAAAATGCGCACTAAATCAACTACATTTTTTCTATTGCAATCGCTAATGGACATAGGATGTGAGAAATTTTTCTTTTAAGACTTTTACGACCAATTTGTGATTCATTTCGTCCCACTCAAATATCTTACACAAATACGTATAGACATATATTAACTAAATGACGAATAGGCAAGAAACTTCCATCTTCTGGCATGCGTCTACTTACATAACGCGACGACAGTTCCCTCCTATTCGGCGTGGATGGAGCTTTAAATACTTGGTTGTATGAACAAATACTTGGCAAAGATGTCCTCCATGAAACCACAAAAAAAACTATAGAAACCAGATAGTGACACGTTAGAAGCCCATAGACTACACTAACCATAGAAAGCCCTCCTTGGCCAATTTTTCTGTCTTTCTCAGACAAACATCGAAATAAAACCATTTTACGATATTTTGCAAGATATTGGTAATATCAATCACGTTCTCCCTTCTTTAACAATTTCCTACTGATAAACAATAACAAAAATATAAGATATTTAATTTATGTCAAAAGTTTTTAATTCATGTTAATTTATGTCATACCTAGGTGAGCGTATGAGGAGAATGACGAGATTTGAGAAGACCAAAGAAGTATGTATGTAGGGACCACGATGCTTGGCTACATCATCTCTGACTATCCCATTATATACCCTATCCCTCTGATACTCCACAGTATTAAGATACGTACATATATATGTATAGATAAAATCCTGCGATTCTTTCACACAATGGAACCTGTGACGTATTTTTAACATCTTCAGACAGAAACTCAATAAATCGTATCTCCTTTCGGAATGTTTGGTTTCCCCATAAAATATGTTATGGCTTCCGACAATGATTGCTTGTGCGTTGCCGAGATGCCTCCGATACCCAAGCCGACACCGCCGGAAGGGTAGATAGCTAATATAAATTCCTTCAAGTAATACTTCCCTTTTCGCTGATATTAAAAAGCATTTGATGTTCCATTTTAGTTAGGGTAACTTTGTGTTATACTGTATCATTATTACAAAAACCAACGATCTATCTCAGTATCATTCAGGGACCTAATTGTTTTATTTTATTGACTGCACATGAATATCAATCGATATTCACGAACTCATTATATACACTCACGCAGTATTTGGAGTGAGAGATGACAAAGTGAAAACTGATAGTGAGGATTGCCAATTGCCTGTAAGTCCCTTTTAATAAACTCTCTCACTTGGGCGACTTTTACATCCTACTCTGGAAAATAAGCAGCTATCTACCACGTCATTCCGTATTTTATTTTTCTCAGCTAGATCAGCGTAGAAGCTCATTACCATTTTCAAACAATAGTATCTGTGCCCCGCGTTTCATTCGCGTTAATTGAGATATTTTTCTGGGTTAAAAAGTACACTATATTACTCTTTAAAAAGTTATCTACCTCACAATGAAATTTTCGTCAAAATCTACTGAGGAGTTTTGGACATAAGCTTGGACAAACAAACACACAGGCAACAATTAATTATTTAAAACCGCGTGTTCGGTTTTTGGTAACGTGATTTCCTATTTCGACTCACAAACAGACACTTCAATTTTACTTGTTTGTATAAATTCAAAATCTTAACAGTTTCTAGGTCAAAATACTTGAATAAAATTTTGGTTTCGGATAATTCTTTTATTTTATGTGCGACAAAAGTTTCTCGTGCGAAAATGTGGTTAATATATTTACTTACAGAAAACCACGCCCAAAGGGTAACTAGTATTATAAATAGGCAAGTAAATCTCCAACCCTTCTTGTAACTGAATCCGTCGAACAACAATCCACGCAGAAATCAAATAATTGCACCTCCCCTCTTTGTAAAGTTGGTAGATAAGGTTGCAAGTTTATTTTAAGGGTAAATAAATACTGGGCGTCTTAATCGCTTGTTCGAGCTTACGTAAATGCGGGATAAGTTGGATATTTTCTACCTCAATTCGTTCTAAATCAAATATCCACCAACTGATCAATTTCGGGTTGACATTATAAACCGAGCTTACTAACACAGTTATGCGTCCATTCAGTCCATAGTCAAAGTTTAACTGTGTAACTTCTTTGATTGCAGAAGTGACAGAGTTAATATGCTCTTGTTTGTCATCAATTTTTTGGAAGTTCCTTAACGCGGATTGTGGAAGGTGCGAGTTGGTAGAAATCGTCACTCTTTCTGACACTACCTAACTTCTAACACACGCTAGTTAATTGAACACTGTGGGGCGGTACTTGCGCGCCGCGCGGCGCTAGGTTCGTTAGCTCTACACATAGATTCACAGTGATCTTTCTGTCTCTTTCTATTATATATAAGTGTGTGTGTGCGTACGAATATTGAGATTTGAGCAGACGAACAGCGTGCGCGGCCGGCTTTATAACCTCATTACTTCACACGAGAAAATTTTGTTAAAACTAATTTGTTTTTCATTTTTGTTTTAAGTCACACGTGAAATTTATTGTCTCATTATTGCAATGAAGTTTTTCGAAATGGAAACAGTAGCTGAAGAATTTCGTTCCTGACGGGGGTTTCCCGATGGCACACGTTTTAGTTATCATACAAATATGTAAATCAAGACGTCAGTGTGGTCCGCGCTGTGAGGGTGCAGACTGCGAGGGTGTAGGAGGACCCTATTACTGCCCCCGGGAAGCGGGTCAGAAAGGCGCAAGACGGGCATCGATGCGTTTCGCAAGAGATCCTGGAGCCACCACAGAAGAAGACCACCGTATAAGTTTTGATCAATCTCTCCCCCAGAGTATCTGTATGCGGATTTCTCTTGCGTAACTGAAAAAAGACTTGCAATCTATGTTTATACATTGTTGTTTTTTATTTTGTCTGAATGTGTGAGGAGAACGATGACTTTTGAGGAAGCGAAAGAAGTATGTAAGGACTGAGACGCTTGGCGCTCCGTCCTCTCTGACTACCCAGTTAGGGACACAGCGTGAAGATATGTATGTATATATTTTGTCTCAATTTTTAGCCCACATATGTGTCCCACTACTATATGAATAAAATATGTCTATATGTATATGTATGCATAAAAAATGGCTTGTAATCCACAATAATCGCGTAGTGCTTAATTTATAATCAAGCTGTGGGTATAATTGTGAGGAGAATGTTGTTATTATTACTTATTATATAGTTGGAAGGAACCGTTAAACATTCAAAATTGTTAAATCACACTAGAATGTTATTATGAAAATAATTACATTAAATGAATGCATAGAAACCTGCAGCAAAGGCTTGAAACAGAAGTTACCAACAATAGGGGAGCATCCACAATATTAACTGAGATTACGTACCCAGTTTCACGTTTCAAAGAGTCTTTTTAACTTGAGCAAGGGGAATTCAAAGGGTTACTTAACGCCAGTTATAATTCCGCGAGATCTTCTGTAAATAACGTCATTTGAATTCAGATATTAAAAAGAAAATTTATTTTCATTCTAGTAGGTAGACAAACAAGCGAACAGTCTAACTTACGGTAAGTGGGCTGAGTGGCCCATGGACTTTAACATCATCAAGGCTAAGAATACACTTCAGACTGTAATAGGCTTATTGACTGGTTTCTGGAAACCGTCTCAAATTATTTAGTGGTGTTTATTGAGTCCACAAAAAGTGGTATTTTTAATCCTTATAAGTATTTCTTCAAAAAATAGCACTTAAAAAGTGTTTAGTTACTATTACTCAAGAAAGAAAATGTACAAATGAGGAGTGTCTGTTCAAAAGGAGATATTTCCGCAGTCCATAGTTTATTGTTTTATTTTTTTAATGTGTGGTTTGAGTTAGTTCACATCATCTGTACTTTTCAGACTCCGGCAGAAAGCGTTATTTCCAATACAAATAAAATATTTTAAATGATTGTTTTGTTCAAATAGATATATTTCCATTACATTCAAAATATATCAATCAAAAAGAGATAAATTTCATAGAAAATTCAAACTGACATTTTCTTTCTCGTTATCTGTTGTGCAGAAATGAGTAGCAATAGCAATTCATTGAATGTGGCGAATCTAAATAGTGGAGTGAACACATTTTATTATTTTATCTTTAGAAAAAGACCTAAAAAGGCTTTCAATGCTTACCACCAAAGAGGAATATTATGATGTCTTTAATAAACACGGCAAGATCTTGGTCTTGGGTGACCAGTGGTCCCTTTATGACATAAAAGTTAAAGTCAAAACTATAAAAAACTTGAAGGAATACAGAAAGTAAAAAGAATATTTTTAAAGAAATTGAAGCCGAGAAGAGGAAATGTTTTAAATTGTAAAATTAGAAATTCAGAATACTACAGATTTGAAACAGGTAATATTGAATATTATTCTTTACTTAAAAGAGGAAAGAGACATTTGCTTTCTTTAAGGGAATTATAAGTGATGGAACATGGTGTAAAGGCTTTGAAAAAGAAGGATGTTGAGCAATTATTACAAAACCAGTTTAGAAGTGAATGAGAGCGTCTGCCAGAATAGATATGGTACAAGACAATTTTAAGAAATGAATATAATTCAGTAGAAGCTGAAGAGGCCTGTATTTTCATAGAAAATTATATTGATGATTTAAGAGTGTAATATGTGGTAATTAGCATGTTTAATAAATTGATGTTGACGATATAATTTGTAATAATTTTGTTCAAATACCTACTGTACATTTCATACATACATACATATCTTCACGCTGTATCCCTAACGGGGTAACTAACCAAAAAGAGATATTACCTAAATTATTCGCAACAAATAGGGTTATTTCCAAATTATCCCAACCAGAAGGAGTTATTTCTTCAAATCTCATTCAAAAGTGGTTATTTCCAAACTTTAAATTTTATTATAAAATTAATTATTAACTTTAAAAAAAAAACAAAAATCTGCATTTAAGTGAATATCCTTTTATCATTATTTAGTGAAAAGATTTACAAAAAAAACCTAATTCGCCTTAATTATATGTTATTTTAATTTATCCTAATTTTTGTTAAGGTGGATATATCTACTTTTGAATAGACACTCCTCAAATAGTGTTTAATACCAGGATGCACAAATACTTCTATAAAGACACCAGCAAAACTATTGCAATTTGCAGCAAGACACCATGAACACAAGTGACAGACATGTTGTTTGCTTGATTGACATGTTCCATATGCCGTCATCGTACATTCAGCCAATCCAGATCATTTTCGATGGTGTGATAACAGATAAAAATAAATTAGATTTTTAGGGTTTTTTTGCATATTCAATACAATATTTTTTTGACAAATTAATGCATATCGCTTTTCGAACCCCTAGACTATGCGGATGTCAATAATTAAGACAATATTTTTCACGCCGTCAAATAGTCTATTACGTTGACAACACTAAGGATGTTGTGTTTCTTGTGCCAGTTTCACCGACTGTCTTACCCACAACTCTGGAACACAACGATCAAGCACTGTTGTTTGGTGGCACCCTGGCAGGATTAGAAAAGAAAACTGCTTAACAGGGGTTCATTTTTTAAATATCTTTAACTGTTTACGGAATTATATCAATTTGTTACCCTTGTGGACAAAATAAGCAACGAAGAGATACGCAGTATGACAGGATTGCACGACAGTGATTTTGTAAAAATGAAGAAAGGAATGCTTTGATGGTTCGGGCACATGGAAAGAATGAGTGATGAAAAACTGACGAAGAAAATCTACAGAGCAGGTACAGAGTGAGTGGTAGCAAAAGCCAAGGAAGACTAAGGCTGACTTACGAAGATCAAATAGCCAGATTGTTAGCTGACGGAAAAGTCAAAAGCAGAGAATGATGAGATTCGAAGAGGCGAAAGAAGTATGTAAGGACCGCAAAGCTTGTTGTTCAATCCTCTCTGACTGCTCTGTTAGGGGTAGAGAGTGAAGATGTGTATGTATGAATATTGATTTTTGAGCTGAGTAAGTTATTAAGTATGTTCTCTGTCATTTGTTCCGACTAAATGTAGAAAAAAAATTAGGCAGTTAAAATAGCTTCGGATATTTGTGTGAAAAATAGTTCAGACGAGTTTGAGTACTCGATTAGTTCCTTCTTCGATTCTGCTATGAATAATTTTTTAAGATCACTAGTGGAACCCTAAAAATTATGTAAAACTAGCCCCCCCCCCCGGCTTCACCCCGAATACTGAACTCCACATCGTCACTCCATTTTCGCCATTTTTTTATTGAGATTTTCATACATTAATAAAACCCCAAATTCCAAGATTTCGTGGATTTTCCAAAAAAAATCTTCAGACTTACCTTGTCCTGGCAATTACAAACACAACAAAAAAGAAATCAACCAAATCGATCGAGCCAATCTCAAGTGATGCTCCGTCATATATGTGGCAATTGATTTTTATTTATTTAGATAATTACACGTGACATAATATCCATCATAGAACTTTTTCTGTTACTTTGTCTGTCTCCCTGGCACTCATGTCTGCCTGGCTGTTCGTGCTGTATTTGGACAGTTGCCTCCAGACATTGAAAGGTAGTATAAGTGGTATGATTTGTGATGTTACAGAGGTAAACTGCAATTTGTACGCTGACGATGCTGCGCTTATAGGACCATCAGAAGCGGAGTTGCAGACACTAGTTACGTGCATGAAAGAAGACTGTGAAGTAATGAAATAAATATAAATGTGAACAAAACTAAGGGTGTTCGCAAGGCACATAAACTCCTTTCTGCCATTACTAGACTAAAACAGTTATGAAGATAAAATAAAACATGATTTTAAATTAAAGAATATTTCAAGCGATATTATAAATAACGTAATAATATTGATGTAATATGTATTAAACCCTTTACATTGTTATATGCTTGCGGAGTGTATTAATATTTAATGTTATGAAACATCAAAGAGAATGTTCTCTTAATGAAAGGGATGAAAATTGGAAGTAACTTATATTTTAATAAAAACATTAAGTATTATGTAATTTTAGTTATCTAACGACTAAATCTTGAAATTTTAAATAAACTCAGCACCGCGTTTATTTGGTAGCTGACTGAGTCTGATCTCTGGAGGCTTTTTGTAGGTTTTGGCTTAAGATAACTACAAAATATACACAACTTGATCAAAATAGGATAGATTCCTGATGATGAATCGACTATGCGAGCAGCAAGAAAATTCACTGTGCCAGACGGACAGATGGACAAACGCTTATATTATATCTCACATGTTATATATATCTCGAATATTACATCTCGAATCTCACATCTTAATCTCACATCTCATATTCCTTACCTTAAATCTCATGTTGCATGCCACTAGTCTCATGTCTCATATCGTATGTCATATGACATAAGAGTTACGTTTTTAATTTTTATGTACGAAACCATAAAAATCATTAACTGTTAAGGAAACTAATAAAGAAACAACAGGTTAGCGGAATGATAGTTACAAATGCTTCAAATAAAAGGCATCCATTTCAGATTCTAGACTTCAGTGCGAATGTAATTACGTCCCAAGACTGAAGTCTCAAGAAGTGAAAAATCAATAATAGTTTAAGTAAGAAGGGTCTTACTGATGTTCTGTTATCGCATCTAAATCTGTGCTAATAATATAATAAATGAACTGAGTATCTGTAATATGAAAATTATTGTTTTTTATAGAACGAACTTCAATTTACGCACAAGAAACTTACCACAAATATAAACAGATCACCCCAGTGAAAGGATTACAAGAATCGGCCGTGTAGTTTCTGAATAAACGCAAATATGTAAACAAATGTGCCAAATGGAACCTTCCTTTTTTATAATGGATTAAAAATTAATTATACTCATGCTAGTTTAGGAGACAAAGAAAAAAAAAGCAAGTATCAGCTGGTTATTTACCCTCGTAGGCCATAAAGTCGGCCAAGGTATTTGACTTGTTACAGTAGATATGTAAATAAGTACATAGTGTGCGGTAGAGTTCCAGACACAAACACTGCGCGTACTGAGCCCTTTATAATTTCAGCAGGGTAACAAACGTGCCGGGAACTGCGCTGACATCGACCGCGATACGCGGCTCTAATAAACAAAGTTGTACAAATAACAAAGGCTAAATACATTTAATGTCCGTTAGTCTTCAGGCTGGTAGAAGTCGGAGGAGGCTTCCGGCGCCGTAAAGCCACAAACCGGAAGATAGATCCACTTATCACTTTCCTAACCTCTTTGCCTACCACTTCAAGAATTATACAGTAACAGTATAATGCAAAACAGTTAAATACCAATTCTAGTCGGCGAACATAACATAATAAACACGACACGGTAGAATTTTTTTAGCTTCAAAACAAAAAAGATAATTGAGATTTACAAGCAATATTCCAAAAATTTACCCTTTTTCTTGTCACAAAGCGACCGACCCATTTTAGGATTTCTACATTACAACACTCAATTCCCACACTAAATTATCCACATACCAAAAAAATAAACTAAACCGGCGCCGACGGGACAACTAGCACCATCTTTTGGTATCAAGAGACAATAGAAACAGTAATATGTTTTATTCCTAACACATAGTAAGTTATAATACTTAGTATTTTTAAAAGAAATTAAAATACGTATAGACAAAACGCTGTTGCCCGTACATATAATGTACACAGTCTGGCCATAAATACTGTTACAATAAAAATAAAACAATAATATTACATTTGAATTTGGAACCTGTCATTGTCGTATGAATATCATATAAATGTATAAACTAACGCACATTGCAGTAATAAACATTTTATTTAACAGAAAAAAACGATGTTCTCCTTGTAACAATATTTATGGTAAGAGTGGGGAAATTACGCAACAAATTTTGATACATTAAATTATTATTATTTTATAATAATGACTGTTGATGTTGTTTCCTCCAAAAGAAATTATTAATTTATCACTACTCATTTCGACGACAGGATTATGGTGTCTATATTCTTATACGTTGTCTTTATTTCTCTATGGCGTTTGATTTGTCGGTATGCCATATTTCTCTTAATACTTCATCAAAGTTAATGATTAAAACATTCTTTTGAAGATTAGGTTCCCCACTAATGACAAAAATAAATTAATAATTTTAAAATTAATGTTTTTGAAAAATTAAATTTTTTTCGTCCATCTGCCATCAGCGTCATCTTTTGACAATTTGCTTAAGTAACATGTACATGAGCTGTTGGTTGGTTACTGATCACGATACTGTGCGAAATATTCTTTATATGGTTCTACGTTATACCCTTCGTCGATCCTTTGCTGTTAATGTCGCAAAAAAATAACAAATGCATGTAGAAGCAACCATTATTATAAAATTAATATGTCCTAGTATCAAAACCTGCTGTAATCTATATAATCTATACCAGAGATCGTCGAACACCCGTTTTTTTTAATTACCACAAAAAGTATCCAAATACATAAACTTATTAGACGTACTATCTAAGGAACGTGCACAGGCGACGGGTCAGCAATATCACTATCTGGTTGCCCAAAAATTTAATGCCAGAACGTTGTTCAGAAATTTAAGATAAGAATGATACATAGTATTACTTTCATGTTACCGTTAAAATGCTATTATTTTCAAATCAAACTTTATTCTCATTAGTGACTCAGTCATTGTATTTTATAACAGCACATATGAAAGAGTTACGAGCGAAAAAATTGGTATCTACAGCTTGCTTCGATACAGTTTAAAAAGTAGCTAAAACCTATGTAGGAAGTCCCAATTATTGGTAGGCTACATACTGAGTGCAGCCCTATTCTTACAATCTACTAAAAATTAGTCAAGTATTAGTTTCAACTGCACCCAGAAGGTTTCGCACATCATTTGTGAAATGGTAAATTTCTTAACTTGATTTCTGAAAATGTACTAAGGCTAGAATTTTCGCTATATTTATCTTTCTAAATTTTAGGTACCTAAGACTTCATATTCTCTGATATATTTCAAATTCTATGTAGTTATTTTTGACATACGGGGGAAAGGGATGGCTAAGTCAAGTTCAAATACCCAATTTGCCCCTACTTTATTTCTCCTAAAAGATTTTAAAATATATGTAAAATATATGTTTCCAAGTTTTTATATTACATAGTTACTGACGACATGGACTGTTATAAGATGAAAAGACTCACACACCGACGGACGAACGGGCGAATAAGCGTAATACCATCTTATAAAGGTTCCTTCTTTTCTCTTTATATACGGAACCCTAAATATGGGCATCCGTTATTTATACAGTGATAATGCATCTGCCTTAAATATCTGTTCACTCCGATTAAAAGACATAAAGTATACACCAATGACCTACCTACCTACCTACCTATAAATATACCTACGTTAATGTTAGTGTTGCTAGAGCGTATATAAAAAACGTTGCCTCTCGCGATAGGGAATCGTAACAATGAGCATCTGTAATTTATGCAGTTATAATGCTTCTGCCTATCTTCGTCTTTGTTCACTTCGATGAAAAGAAATAAAGTATACACCAAGAACAATATACCTACGTTATGTTAGTGTTGCTAGTGTATATACAAAATTTTGTCTCTTGCGATATGGAATCCTAAAAATGGGCATCCTTAATTTATGCAGTGATAATGCTTCTGTCCGAAATGACTGTTCGCTCACATGAGAAGACGTAAACTGTACACCACCTATGATATATATTACGTGTTTCATCCTGCCCCCAAAAGCTATCCAAAGTCTATTCAACTGTTTATAAGTATACACTTGGAGCCATAACTGCCAGCAACCAGCAATTCATAAACGGTTCTCTGTGGACGGGTGTCGTTCGAGCGAGACAAGCAACAAAATTGTGCGAATAACCACGTTTATTGCCGAAGATAAGAGGCAATAAAACGACGGCATTTAGAAGATTCGGGAAATATCTCTATTTGTTAAGATGTTTCTTGTGTCTTAAAACTTGCTATGCTGCTAAAACATTAATATATTAAGGTAGGTATTAAGTATTTTATGTACAGTTACACTAGTATATTATATTACAAAGTGGTCGAGTTGATTTGTTTGTACGCATATAGATGATTATCTCTAGTATTCTAAAAATTCTTTCACTAACAAAAACTATATACTATCCCTGATAAATATATTTTTTTTTATTGAAAGAGGGGGCAAACGAGCAAGCGAGTCACCTGATGGAAAGTGATCACCGCCGCCCATGGACACCCGCGACGGCCGGGGAATCACGGTTGCGTTTAGAGAAAGGAGGGAAAGAATGGGAAGGGGGTAGATCGACCACCGGCACTCGCACTCACCGAACGAAACACAACAGCAATAAATGCTGTTATTTCAAGGCGATATTCTGTGAGAGGGTGGTATTTCACTGGGAGAACTGGCCCTATTCGTGCTGCAGCACCACACTAGACTGAATTTGATTTCGATAAAAAATATATCTAAAACGAGAAATTTAACGCGATTACCTTTTTATTATGGCTTGACGTTTCGACCGAGTTTCATTGGAAGTGGTCTCAAGCAAACTGTCGCAGCAAGTTTCACTCCGTGTCTGAGGTAAATGTTTTGTCAGCTACCCTCGATATTTGTAAATAGTTTTCGGAATACCTACACACAACACTCCCAGTGTCCACGCGTTTCTTTTTCATATCCGAATTTCTGCACCCAATTTATTTTATCTGTACCAAATTTCAGTTATGACGTAGGGACAGACAGACAAACAAATGCACAGATAGACGGACAGACAGACGGATGGATGAATAGATGAATTTTCTTTTATTTCTGATTTACTCTGCCCACAATACAAAATGTATACACCTATTTCAAATTCATATAGAAACCATCCAATCTTCAGTTACTCCAATTCGTCCAAATCCGAAATTCGCGTTTTATAACGAAATCCAGACATTCCCACAGCACCATATTAATCTCTATTGTGTTACAACAATAAACGAAAATTGTCATAACGCAAAACGACCGGTTGTTATTAAAAATTCCATCATAGCGGATTGCCTGCGGCGCGTTCGGACAGACTATGTAAGCTGGAATATACTGTAGCCAAGGTCACACAAAAGCTCTTTTCAAAGCTATTCACTTGAGGGATCTCGAGATGAATAGGAGACAGGTTTGACGGAGGTCGGTAAGTGATAGACTATTTATGAAGAAATAGTGCTTACACCTTTCAAAAAGTGTAACACAAATGTGATACATACATCACGCTCTAGTATAGCTCTCTCCATGAGAATTTAGATAAGTATAGCTTAGTTTGTGTTGGTCATAGAGCACTCAACCTATAGAGATGAAATATCGGACCATTTTATTCACGACTGCTCAGTTTATTTACACTAACAAGTATCAACTCTCGCTCGCGTTAAACAGTACATAACCAAAACTGGACATATATTTAAATATTTATGTAATGGCTTATTGCTCTATTCGGTGTTATGGCAAAAACAGCAAAAAATCAAACCATGAAACAGAACGCCGGTAACTGCAACAGTGTTCACCATAGACGTAATTTGTTTTCATACAAAAAGCTACGCTATAGGTCGAATGCTCCATGGTGTTGGTATATCTGGGTTGATAAACTATTTTTTAACGGACTTCAAAAAAGGAGAAGGTTCTATATTCGTCTGTACCTGTTTTTTTTTTTGTGTTACTTCGTTAATTGTGGACCGACTTAGAAAATTATTTTTCATTTAAAAGATATTACTTCAGAAGTGGTCCCATTTAAATTTCACTGGTATTTCAATTTGGACTCCGAAGATACACCAAACAATCTCAACTGATTATAAGCTTTATTTATAGTAACGATTCTTATCTAAGTTCATATATTATTTCGTTCCATAATTATAAAAAAAAAATTTAGTTGCAAATCCATCCAAGATATTTATTTAGGTCAAGGATGTCACTGAAGAGGAAGTAATAAAAAATTTAAAAAATAAATTAAACCGATTTCAAAACAAACACTGAAAAGTACAAATTTACTTAAATAATCCTTTACTAATCAAAACTTAAGTACAAAAATAACTTTACTATCAAAAATTATACAGATATTTGTGTCGTACATACAAATACCTGTATAATTATTGACAGTTAATAATATATATATTATTTATTTCACTTACTCGAAAACAGCTCTAGTGATTTCGACGAATTTTACAATATAGGGATTGAGGGAGGCGAGAAATCGATTTAGCTAGGTCTTCATTCTGGCGAAAATCTTTTTCTCCATCTTTTACACACTTAAAACTTCTAAACTCCAAGCTTCTAAACTTTTTTAATTTTGCTGTGGTTTACCTTCTCAATAGCACAATGGCTAGAGTGTAGGTCTACCACGCAGAAGTGCGTGGGTTCGAATCTTGCAATGTGGACAGACAGTGTTTTTTTTTTAATACGTTGAAATAATATGTCGAAGTTCAGTTTGCAACAAGTACCTATTAAAAACATATATCACCTTAATAATGTACTTATAATAAAAAAATAAAATGAACATAGCATGAATATAAGCATAGACTTCATAACTTCAGACAGCCTGTCCCGTACTACGAAGTGAGGCAAATAATATCAGATAAAATATAGATTTGTGGTGCTGTTTTCTAATTAAATGGCGACGGATCAGCTTATCTGATAATAAATGTGTGTCGTATGTACAGGTGAGTCAGGTTATCTAATTGAGCTCACCATTATTGCTCATACACGGCGTCTGGCTTTGAAGTTATTTATAAAGTCTGTGACTAAAAAACATGGAGAAAATCTAATAAATATTTATTTTCCTAAACAATGAATTTAATGTTAAATTTCATTGACTTCCTTTATTTTAAGATACCATTTTTTAAAATAGCAGTATTATACAAGCAATTTTTGTATATTTATAATCTCCTTCTCGAAAACGGCTCTGACTATGTATTTCGATGAAATTTACAATATACTTAGAACTTTACGATAGTCAAAAATCAATCTAGCTAGGGTCCAATTCTGAGAATATTCGTGTTCTTTATGTTTTTACACACTTAAAACTTCTAATCTCCTCTGATTTCTTAACAGAATTTACCTTCTTAGTAGTACAGTGGCTAGAGGGTACATCTAGCAAGCTGGAATACGAGGGTTCGAATCCTGCAATGTGGTCGGACTTTTTTTGTTATTTTTCTTTGTAAGACACCGAGTAAAGCTCGGTCACCCGGGGTGCTAGTCTATATATTAGTACGACTCCCCGTCGCACTCATCGAGGCGGCGCTAGCATCTCTGTCGACTTTAGAGAAGGTTCAAGGTTCAAGGTTGACAACCTCACCGCGGATTCAGAAGTGAATTCGTAAATTTTCATTACAGAATCGCACTACTGGTGATTGATAGAGAAGATGTGTAAAGACGAAGTGTGAAATACGGGCAAATGAAAAATTTCTAGAACAAATGAATGAAACTGTATATCTGGAGAAGTGCGTTTTGGAGAGACGGAAGGTGTGAAGCTGGATATGGAGCAGCTGCCAATAAAGTGAACAATGTTCTGTCTGCATTAGTAGGCAGTGTGATTATGTCTAAATCTGCCATAATGGATATTCACAATGCGGTGTTGGTGCTAACTTTATTGTACGATAGTGAGGACACAGATATGCCTGATATTGAATGAAAGTAAGATTAATGCCATGGAAATACGATCTCTCAGGAATATGTGCGGTGTTACTCTCGCGGACAAAATAAGCAATGAAGATATAGGCAGTATGACAGGGTTGGATGACAGTATTATCGTAAAAATTAAGAGGAGTGCTCAAATGGTTCGGGCACTTAAAGAATGAGCGATAAACCATTGACGATGAAAATCTACAAAGCGAAAGTGAGTGATAGTAAAATTAAGGAAGACTAAGGCTGATTTATGAAGTTCAAATAGTTAGAGTGCTAGCTGATGGAAATGTCGAAAGCACACGCATACCTAAGCGAAAGTGTATGTCAAGAATAACGAGATTTGAGTGGGTGGAAAAAGTATGTAAATATCGCGACGCTTGGCACTCCATCTTCTCTGACTACCCATTGAGAGATACAGCGTGAGGACATATGTGTATATACATATATATTATACATGTAAACCTTTCCGAAAAAATTGTCTAAGTGGTAGAAAAAATAGCATCAAAATCCTTTGCGTGGTTTAAAAGAATTAAGCGGATAAATAGACAGACAGATGCGGATAGCGACAATTTTTGTGCTATTTAGAGATGTCACTCTATAATCTAGATTTCTATACCTATTAGCATAGTATAAGCCATGATCTATATTACACTTTAATTGGTATAGGCACAGATTAATTAGTTACTAACGTAAAGTATAGTTATAAAAATAAATTGAAGCTAAGCGGCTTCGCTCCTTTGTAGATAGACACTGCACTACAAATTGAGTGGACCCAGATACAATCCCTACGTAGCTGCATCTTGGGACCGTTTGACATCGACTACAGAACAATTAACAAAATCAGAAACGAATATTGTCATTTTTTTTAAATACTCGATTTATTGAATACTTCTTTTCGAATCTGAAATAAAAAGACGAAATAAATAGGATGCCTTTAAAATCAATAATAATAAAAATGCATTGAAAACATAGTCAGCTACATGAAAAGTCCGCCTATGCGGACTTTGGTGTGTTTGGTGACCTGAATCTCGATATCTAAGAAGACTTCTTAAAATCCTTAAACGTGGAAACATGATTCAACATAAAAATCTCAATAAAAAAAGTTCAGAAAAATATCTGTTTTGCACAAAGATTCAGTTGCATATTCGAAATTTTACAGAATTTAAAGTGAATTTTACTAAAATGGACAGAAAATCATAATACCTCAAATCTCTAAAGCCGGTTTTTGATTGTTAGTGTAGATAGTTTTCTTGTAAACTACAATTATGTGCAAAAACAAATTACGAGATTTCTCTGCGCTATATGATCAAGCCGCTACTACGAAAATCAACTTTATCGTTATCGCCATATGGCGTGGGAGTAATGAACAAATTTGGTTGCAGTAGGCTGCATAGGTGGGTTCTTAGAATTAAGCGGTCGTGAAAAATATAATTAAAAAGGAAGACATAAAATTATTATAATTCTGCTATTTTATATACGACGAATGTGGCAAACAGGTATAGGGACCACTCGATTTACATATTTCGCTGAACTAATGTAAAATGTATCAGCTGCTTGCAAATATCGCTGAAAGTAATGTGAAGATTTAATTTTGTTACGCTTTCAAGCTCTAATCAACCTTCGAAGAATTAAAGCTTTAAGATATGTGTGAAGTGAAGTGCGAGAAGTACGTATTAAACGTAATGTAAGTATTGTGAACTTTTCTACCTTGACTTTAATTCACATTCAGTTCCGGCTGTGCAAAAATTTTCGAATAATTTCTTTTTGTTTCTTCGTCGTTTTTTCGTGCAAATTATTTTGTAACTACGCTGAAAAACAAACATTATATTATTAAACTTAATGTCATTTCTTTTTTCTGCTTTTTGGAAGCATCTATAATACTTCAGTAGTCTGTAATGTATCGAATTGTAGGTGCAATGTAAGTCAATTTGTCGTCGTTGCAACGCGGCCATAGCGGTAATCTAGTTCAAACTGGATCGATCTACTTACGTGTTAGCTTGTTTACCGGATTAGACTGGCTTGCCAGGTTAACGACTCGACGACGACGAGGTTATAGATATCCAAATTCCCAGTATTATGAGTATGTACCTAATTTAATTTATAATTGGTGAGCTTTTTCTTATTTTAGTGAATCGAAAAAGGGGAAAATATGCCATATTAGGACCAATATTCATCATTCTTACATAGACAGTTTTAATAAACAGTTTGTACCCGAGTTATGAGAATTAGGAAATACTGGCGCTGGAAGTGTGTGCATTATAATATTATCAGATATCAGATATTAAATTATTTATTACCTAAAGTTAGTTTTTTATGCGACAATGAGTTATATCTCTAGATAATTTATAAACAATGTCTCGCTAAATATGCGAGTTTATTATACGGACCTTAGAAATTGAAGATATTTTTCGTATAATATCAACCTTGCTTAACATGACGTAGTCCAGTATAATCGCCATCTCCACCTTAAAGACTCAAAATATATCAAAAGCTTTGCTGAAACTAAAATAAAATATTTTTCAACTGAAATTGAAACACATGCACTGTTTTAATTATATGACTATTCGCGGATCGAGCTACGTCATGCGGTCACTGCCCATGTAACCGTATGGCTAAACCAAGCGTTCCTACTACAAAACAAGTCTAGCTAAAAAGAAAATAATTTCTCGTCTTAATTAATTTCTCCTTACAACTTCGTACGCTGCCGCTTGAATAAGCAACTGCAAAGGGGATAATTTTAAATAAATTATATTTGGGGTGCAAATAATTATCAAGCGTAGGGGTGAAATACGAAAACTGTGCACTCACAAAGGCACTCATTATTCAAAATTTACGAAATTTTGCGTTTAAGCGGATTGTTTGTGTAGGTGCTTATAAATTGAAAACGTTTCATACAGTATTCATAATTGTAATCAGAGATTCATAGCTGAACAGATTTCCGTCAGCTTTTGAGCGTAGTCCCGGCGTTTCCGTTGAATTTTTTGTATGATTTCTTTACTTTAGCGAACGCTAAATAGAACAATCTTTAAACTTGTCATTTATAATCAAATTTTATTAACATCTTTTCTAATACATGACTGGGATATTATGCGGAGATGTGTTTCACGGTTTCACCTGCATTTTCGGTGTTATTTTGGGATAAAAAGTAGCCTAGATTACTCACGGAAAAGTCCTCTACCTGATGATAAAAGTTCTATGAAAATCGGTTCAACCATTTCGAAGATTAGTCTTGACAAACGAACAGACAGACATACAAAAATTTTAAAAACGTTTGATTTATTTCGAATTTACAAACAGACGTTTCAATTTTACATATTTGTGTGCACGGATGTGTACAAACAGCTGGAATTATATTCATATTCATTAAATGGAAGTTATTCAGTGAGATTTTATTGTGTAGCTTTTATTGACAAAAATGAATTAGACTCATAGATGAATGTCAATCAAATACATTTTTGTATTTGAATCGGCGGAACCCGTTGAATTATGTCAATTTCCACTCAATAGAATTAGCGCAATTACGTCTCTGAATTATCGCGTTAGTTTTTTTATCACAGTGGTTGTTAAGAAAGTATTTATAGGTGGTTAGCTTGTTAGCGACTTAAGACATATAGGTTCTAAATAAAATTATTATGTATTGTGTATACGAGGAAAAATATAGATCGGTTTAAAAAGAAAAGCGATATGAATGGTATGGAAACCCGAGGTCGTGATAAATTAGTTATTCCAAAATTTAAATTACATAAGTCAAATGTTTCATTTTTAGGTAACTGCATTCGTTTTTATAATAAAGTTCCTCAAGAAATTACTCAATTAACAGAGAATAAATTTAGATTGGTTATAAAACGTACATTGACTAGACGATCATACTATAAAATAAACGATTTCACTGAATATAAAACAATAGTTTGGAAATGATGTTCTCCGCACATGCTTTTACTAGCTTATTGAAAATATTGTGTTTTAATAAACCTTTTGTAAAATGAAGTTGAAAAAATGATACCTGACTGAGTTCCTTGTCGGTTCTTCTCAGTGTCCAGGTTTTCTATTTGAACCGAACTAAAGTAGATTTGACGTTCAAAAATACCTTGTAATTGGGTTTACTTGAATAAATTGATTTGACTATGACTTTGACTTTGAAAACGCTCTCCAAAATGTGGAATGTCAAATTGATATTCATTTTCAAGAAATTGAAATCACATAATTGGGCTACTGATTATATGTTGACTGATCAGTGTCATAGTTAGAAATTACCTTTCGTAAAATGACTAGTTTAAATGTAGCCTGAAGTGGTTACAGAATAATCAAATTACACGCTGAATCTGACAATGGCTTAGTCATAAATACATACATATATATCTTCACACTATATCCTAACGGGGTAGTCAGAGAGGACGGAGTGCCAAGCTTACCGTCCTTACCGACTTCTTTCTTTCAAATCTCATCAGAAATAATTTTCTTTAAATTGAAAAACCTATTGGTCATTCTAAGTACTAAATACTTCATACTTTCTTGGTATTAATTTCCTTGGGTAAAGTAAATTAAAAATAATACTATTAAACTTGTAACTGTAAGCATAACTTTTAATTCAACCCCTCTATTACATTTTTTCCTGTTGAACGTCCACTACCAACTTCAAAGCTATAAAGCTGAAATTCGCTTGGCACATACCCAACCGATTACGTGTGTGTAATAACGAAAATCCACTTTCAGTTATGTTTTATGCGTCTGGCAACACTCTATAACATTTGGACTGAACGTATTCCCAATTTACAATCGCATTTCTGAAAGCGAAATTTTTCACAAATATGTGCTCTATGGTCTGCGAATAGAAGTTTTGTAAGTTCATTTTTAGTTTCTAATACAAGCAAATAAAATTTGGTGGAGGTGTAGCAAATTGCTCCCCTTTCCTCCAAGAGGTGGCCATTGGCAGACCGTTATGTTCGGACGTTACTCTTTAAGGATTGTTTATCTTTACTTTATGGTGTTTTATGACGTTCAAGTTTTTTTGTATCTTGCGAAACAGAAACTAATTTCTTCTCTTTCCTAGAATGAAGAATAATATATTTAAATTCTTCTTTAAACCTTAATATGTTTGAAAACGTACATAGGCCTCGTGACTGTACTAAATGAACATTCCATACAGAGGCTCAAATATATTTATAGATAGGTAATATTATAAACGTGTGAGGTTATTTATTTAGTTCTTCTAAATTAGTTGATCGGACAATGGATAATAATAACAGGAAATGTTAGCGATTCCGACGAACCATACACAAGGTCTTACTACCCGCATTTAATTATTTTTAATCTCGTATCGATTTACTACATTTGTACAAGTGAAGGAGACATATTATCTTTTAGTACCGTTACCGTAGTTTCTGTTGTAAAATAAATAGCCAGAGTGTTAGCTGACGGAAATGTTAAAAACACTCGTGAAACTAGACGAAAGTGTGTAAAAAGAATCATAAGGATTGAAGAGGCAAAAGAAGTATGTAAGGCCCGCAAAACTTGGCGCTCCGTCCACTGTCTACCCCGTTAGGGATACAACGTGATATGTAACTTCACATTAACATTCCTTGGAAACTTGGAAGATCGCTGGTGTGGGATGCCACTTGTGCCGATACACTTGCTGTTTCCCATGTGCCGGCGACTTCCAAGTCAGCGGGTGCCACGGCCAGCTTGAAAACCAGCGGCAACTTGAAGCGGCGTAAGTATGCGACTCTCTCTGAGAATTTCATATTTACGCCCTTTGCAGTCGAAACTTTGGGTCCCTGGGGCCCCGAAGCCCATCGACTGGAGACCGCCGGGCTGGCAGCTTCTTCCGCCAACAAATCAGTTTGACTATTCAAAGAGGCAATGCTACCGGTCTGCTGGGTACCTTAAGCAATGACAGCTTTCTAAGCGGCAACTTTGAGGAAGTCTATTATTTAAGATATTGTGTAGTTTTAAGTTTCTAAATATTAACATATGTATGTACTTAATAATGAATACTACAAAAGTAATGTACTCTGTGTATAAAAATACTAATATTTTTATACTTTACTGCTAGTAGCGACCTGCCACGGCTTCGCACAGATAGACATTTTTTTGAAAATAAAATATAGTCCATGTTACTCGCTGACAATGTAGCTTTTTATAGGTGAAATAATTCTTGGAATCAGTTGAGTAGTCTTTGAGTTTATTCATTACATACAAATAAACAAAGTTTGCCTCTTCATAACATTAGTATAGATAGTATATTTGTGATCGAAGTATAGATATAGTTAATCATGTATTACCTTACTGATGACAAAGTCATAATGTTGTACTTCTTTACCACATATGACGAATTCACTTTTAATAAGTGTCAAAATAGATTAGGAGCGTTTTAAACGTAAGAACTCTTAGAAATTATTAAGTTTTTTTTTTCAGACTGCAACGCCCGTATCGTGTAGTTTTTCCTACATTATTATTCTCAGTATCTATGGGTATTTTATGGGTCTATTCATCAGTCGTTACCCACAGCGGACTTTACGAGTTATGCTACAAACTGAACGAGGCCACCAGCAGCAAGGATACTTCGTAAGCACTTACTTATCCGTCCAGAAACTAATGACCATTTCGCCACTCGCTGATAATGTAGCTTTCTATAAATCAAAGAATTTTTGTAATCGGTTCAGTAGTTTTTGAGGCTATCCATTACATACAAACAAACAAAGTTTACCTCTTTTAATATTAGTTTACGGTAGTAAACTAATTAATCTGTGATATTAGTATAGATTATAGATTTATGTTTCAAAAATGTTAAGATTTAAAGAAGAATTTAAATATTATTCCTAACAATATTAATATTTTTATACTTATATGAAAATCCCACGACTTCGCTCGCATTGTCTTAATTTATTAAGTTAAGTTAATTTATTAAGTTAAGTTATTAATTACGAATTAAATTTAATTAAATAATTCAGTTTTTGAATTAAATAATTCAAAAACCTTAATTCGCGTACGCAGAACAACTCAGCAAAGTTTCATCTAATTGGATGAATGGTTTAGAAACGCATAGAGGACAAACATACAAAGAAACATTCAATTTTATTTATATAGCTAGATCAGCCATTGCCAGTGACTTCGTCCGCGTTTTCGTTTTTTAAAGATATAATTTATAAACTCTCACTGGCATTACGCCGAACAATTAACCAAAGTTTCATCACAATCGGAATTCAGATGAATAGTTTACGAACGCACAGAAGAGAAACATACAAACAAAAATTCATTTTTATTTATATAGGTTGACTAGCTGTTTTCCGGGACTTCGTCCGCGTGGTCTTTTATTTACTAAATTAAAATACTCAAAAAACTTCTCGGGCGTAAACAAAATAACTCACCAAAATATCATCATGATAATGTTTGGTTTAGGAACGCATAGAAGACACACATTCATTTTTAGTTACATATTATATAGACTAGCTATTGCCTGCAACTTCGTTCGCCCGGTCTTTTATTTATTAAGTTAAAAAATTCAGACAACTTCGGGTATATGCAGAAATACTCACCAAAGTTTTATCACAATCGGATGAACAACGCATACAGGACAAACATACAAAGAAACATTAATTTTTATTTATATAGATAGATTAGCGGTTGTGACTTCGTTTACATGGTTTTTCAATTACTAAATTAAACAAATCATAAACTTTCACTTGCGTTACGCAGTTGAATGGCGGATTTAGGAACAAGTAAAGGACAAAAATACAAAGACGCATTCACTTTTAGTTATATAGATAATATAACATTTATGAAATATCGAAGGAAAGGTTCAAATTATTTCCACGTCACATCTCAACCACTATACCGATATTATTATCTTATTCCAAACAGAAGGGGAGGAAATCGAACAAATACAAGGGGAAGGCAACAAACACGCATTCCGATTATTTTTATTGATTGTTTGTTGAATTTAAAATTCTCTATATCGAGTATTTTCACACCCTAATGTTGGTTTGTGTCATAAAAAAAAAACACCGAAAAATATAAAATAATTATCCTTTAGAGTTTTTGACGAGATTTTATGGAAAGGGGTTGGGCGTTCATTTTAATTATTTGGAAATTTTTTCTAGTGAATATTGTGATGTAAAATTGGCGTAGTTTTGCAACCCAAATATCTACGCTGTTGTGCATTATGAGGGATGGTTAAAATAAGTGGTTATTTAGTAGTGCGATGTTGAGATTTTATTAGTGGTTTAGTCTGCCTCAGCTAATCCTACTAGAAAGACTGCCTTAATATATTTGTCGCCAGAAACTCAAAGAAACATAAAAATCTATTACGTCAACATTTTAATAAAATAGTATAAAGAATATACGTATTTATCCCTGAAAATATCGGCTGTATGAGCATAGATCCCTTGCCTTACCTCTCGAGGGAAAATCGTACAAGCAACAACATGACTTTCCTTTACTAATCAACACGAGTACAAAAATAACTTTACAAATATGATACAAATAGCTATATAATTAAATTTGACAGTTACTAAAGTCGGTGACAAACTTAGCAAAGTAGTAGACTTTTTGTTGTTGCACATCGATTTGGCACCGAACATACACATAAAAAATACTTAAAAAAGGAACATAGAACCACCTCCTTTTATTGAAGTCGGTTAATAAAATAAAAAAAAACATGAAAATATATTTTTAGGGTTACGTAAACAAAATGGCGAAGCCGGAACATAGAACCACCTCCCTTTATTGAAGTCGATTAATAAAATAAAAAAAAACATGAAAATATATGTTTAGGGTTACGTAAACAAAATGGCGAAGCCGGAACTCCTACAGTTTCGTCATGTCTGTCTGCCCGTCTATTTGTCCGTAGGTATCTCATAGTCGATTTAATATTTCACCTGTACACACACTAAGCTGATAAAGAGACATAATGTGGTAAGCCGAAAGGAAAGACAAAAAAATCCAATAATTGGTATTTGGACCCGGTTATCTCTAATCTTTTTTTAAATTTCTTCTATTTTTTCCGAAATAGTTACAACACCCCAAATTAAAGTACGTCCTACACACTCGTGTCCCCTTTTTTTAATTCAGCGTAAAAATATTTTATCGACAATTTTAAACGTCAACCAGTATAATGAATGATATTCCTCTCGCCTTACTTTTTGCAGGTTTTACTAAAAAATGTCAAACCGTAACGGATCAGTCGTTCGGTATTTTAAAAATCCCCTCCTGGGTTAAACTAATTTGTACTCTGATCCAATTTCCGGGGGAGCCTTAGCTCCCTGATTATCGGAAAAATATATATCACCATCCTCTTCCCGCCGAAGTACTTGCGTATACCAAATGTGAGTTACAGCGTTATTAGATCCATGCAAAAATACACCTAGTAGCTTCTACGTGCACACATACAAATACACTAACCTACAAACCTGTGTTATTAATCTGTGAATAATGTTGTGAACGAAATGAACCTATGTTCGTTGACCCTAGGGGTCCCCAGACCCTAAATTAGGAAATTCTGATATAAAATATTTTCTAACACATGTTAACGGGATTTTTGTCCTAATTTCGATCACCACTTATGCAGGTTGCTTTTTATAATTTACTACAAAAATATTACATGACTTGTTCTTAACTATACATAAGATAAACTTAATGAAGATTAAGTCAGATTCAGAAAATGAACTTTTCTATATTGGCTTAGAATCAGTGGGTGTCACAATTCATTCTGTGGCACACGTATCAGAAGCTTAATACCTAATTCGAGTCTTACAATTAATATACTCGTATTCATTAGGAAATTATATAAAAACCTAAGGCGACGCATTAGAAATTTTGACGCCAGGGATCTCAATTTTTCTAAGTGACTACAACACGTATGACAGTGATAATTGGCATCCTGATTCTTCATTTCATTGACTTTATTTTGACAGTTACTATACATGGTTGGTTAACTTTTGTAACACAAAATAAAATATCAAAGAAACCTCTTTTAAAACAGAGATTTACATTTTTCGGAGCAACGGGCCCGATTTATATTCTGAACTTTCTGTACAGTTTACTTCAAACATATTCCTCAAAATGATAGTTGGATGTTTGAAAATTCATTATAGTTTTTAAAATAAACGAAATTAACTGTTTTTTTCGTAAGCTAGCGCGCGCATGTTTCCATAGAACAGAACAGTCTATTTTAAACAATCTATAATTAAATTATTGTTTATCAATGCGTCGCCTTAAATAATAGTATAACCTTTAAATATAACTATATAATTATGAAAACGCATAGAACTAACTGTTTAAAACTATCCAAGTATACATTAACAAAACATAAAAATGTCTATTGTTTTGGAAATTCTCTTCGACAAAGGGCGTACCCATACATTTATGAAAGGGTAACCAATGGTGTGTTAACATCTGTTTGAAAACATTTCAAAACTAAATACGGTTTGGATCTTTCTGACATGTGTCTCATTTTTTAGGATATACTTACTGTGTTGTACATTGGACGTAAAATTATTTCATCATTTCGTGAGCTACGGTTGGGTGTAATACATATTACACCCAACCGTAGCTCACGTGTCATGTGCACAAGAAATTCCTCGTAAGTCTGTAGTTTTTAGGGTTAAATGGCAAAAAACAATATCCTTTTCATTTCATCCTGTCCGCCTATTTATACGTATTTCATAGCTATTCTACTTGGAGACCGTTGGCACTACATATTATGTATACGAAATTTGGAAGGTAAGTCTTTGGAAGGTATTCTATGAGCTGCTATACAACGGTACAGTGAAATTACGAATAAATTAAAATTTGAAAATATAACTGGGAAATGAAAAAGATGTGAGACATTTTTAAATAGATCTTCAAAAATGATGTTGAGATTACGCTTAAAAGTATGTTCGCCTTTCTAACTTTATAACTGTTAGTCTAATTTCGCAGGCCCGATGAATTTTTCAATTAAGCTATATTTTTATGATTTCATACTTTAAAAGAAAAATGGAACACTAATATTGCTTATTTTTAAAACGTTTTTCTATGTTATGTAACTTTTCTAAACTCTCTTAGTGACTAATTTTTACTCGAGAGGAACCTAGTTATCCACAACACAGGGTATCCTAGTGGGGAAGCTAGAATTACTGTCGTAATATTGTGTAACCTCCATTGTACCTGTACCTGAATAAATAAATATTTAATTTCATTTCATTTTCCCGTCCATCTATTTATCCATTTGTCATAGTTTTTCTTAGAAATCTTGTGACGTCGAAGCTTGAAATTTTGCATAGTACATCCTATCTTGCGGTAGATAAGAACAAAGAGGGACAGAAATTAGTACTGGAATTCGATTTGACCATTCTTGACCACTCTTGTCTTCAAAACTATTGGGCCCGTAATTTTGAAACTTTACAGAACAGTTAATTTAAAATTTCTAGATAAAATACAACAAAATTTCTGTAATAGAATCTCAAGAAATTAACTTTTCAGTTTTAGTTTTTTATAATAACAAAGTTATCATTTTATAATTTAGAGCACTCTTAATTATAGTCGTTCGGGTGGGCTAGTTGCAATAAAGAGATGTAACGAGTATAAAAGAATTTTAATTAGATAAATTATAACATAACATAACATAACTTCACGCTGTATCCCCAACGGGGTAGTCAGAGAGGACGGAGCGCCAGGAGTCGCGGTCCTTACACACCTCTTTCGCTTCCTCAAATCTCATCATTCTCCTCACACATTTTCGCCTAGGTATGCGAGTGCTTTTGACATTTCCGTCTGCTAACACTCTGGCTATTTGATCTTCATAAGTCAGCCTTGGTCTTCCTTGGCTTCTTTTATCACTCACTTTCGCTCTGTATATTTTCTTCGTCAGTCTTTCATCACTCATTCTTTCCATGTGCCCGAACCATCTAAGCATTCCTTTCTTCATTTTTACAATAACACTGTTGTGCGACCCTGTCATACTGCGTATCTCATCATTGCTTATCCTGTCAGCAAGCGTGACACCGCACATATTTCTGAGAGACCGCATCTCCACAGCATTTAACATACTTTCACTCGATTTTGGGCATATCCAGGCCTCACTACCGTACAACAAAGTTGGCACCAACACCGCATTGTGGATGGCCATTTTAGCAGTGTTAGATATATTCACACTACCCACTAATGCGGACAGAGCACCGTTCACTTTATTGCCAGCTGCTACCTGTCTTTCCACATCCAACTCACATCTTCCATCCCTCGAAAACGCACTCCCCAGGTACACAATTTCATACACCTGTTCTAGACATTTTCCATTTACACAAATCACACATCACATTTGTACCGCTTCTCTTTCAAACACCAGAACCTTAGTTTTGTTCACATTCATTTTCAATCCTTTTACTTCTGCAACTCTGCTTCTGATGGTGCTATTAGCACAGCATCGTTAGCGTACAATAGGCAGTTTACCACTGTGTCACCACATCCCATACCACTCATATTACCTTTCAATCTCTGGAGGCAACTGTCCAAATACAGCACGAATAGCCAGGCAGACATCACGCAGCCCTGTCTGACACCAGAACAGACTTCAAACCAGGGCGACATGTGCCCGTCTATCCTTACACAGGCTCTGTGGTCTCTATATAATGACCTCACAGCCTGCAGTAAGGAGCCCTCCACGCCATATTCAGGCAGAAGACTCCACAATTTCTTCCGCACTACTCTATCGAATGCTTTCTCTAGATCCACGAAAGCGCAGAAAACTTTCCGACCTAAAGCCAGAAACCTTCCCACGATAACGCGGAGCGAGAAAATCTGATCCATACAACCCCTACCGTTCCTGAATCCACCTTGCGCCTCCTACAAATATCTTTCTGAAACGCCTTTCATACGTTCAGTCAATACTTTAGTATAGACTTTACTCGCTAAGCTGACCAAGCTGATGGCACTATAGCACGCACAGTCTAGGTAGGAACCTTTCCCTTTATATAGAGGTACTATGACTGCCGTGCGCCAGTCCTCTGGAACCTCCCCCTTCTGCCAACAAAGGTTGCAGAGTGCACAGAAGGCATCCCAGACCCTAGGACCACCATACTTGATCATCTCAGCAGTCACCTCATCATTTCCCGCGTTTCATTTCATTTCCTCACATTTCATTCATTAGATAAATTATGGTAGTAATATATACCTAAATACGCGTTTGTAGCGAATAAACATTAGGACATCATAGATTTCAAATTTTAACGCATTTAAAGTACCTATTTAGTGCAAAATCAAAATTAGTTGATTGTTCCACTTAATTAAGACACTTTTCTTGATCCCACGATTCAATTGTTAGTTTTTTTTTAAATTCCGCAATTCTTGGGAAGTAAAGGTCTATACTAATACAGCTAAATTTTCATACATTATTTATCTTTTCATTTTGCATGTAACTTTATGGCAACATATTCACAGATTGCACGTTTATAATATAATAAATTACTAGCCGTCACAACCTGAATCCGCTGTCTATCTGTAAGCTTAAATACACACTTATGTCCAGGTGTGGCGTCAAGGTATTAATTTTATTAATGCACTCTCCACCCCAAAAGGATAATGACGACAATGTGAATATATGTATATGAAAATACTGTGATTACCTATAAAGCGTATATACCTATTATATTCATTTTTTATTAATTTAATCTTAACATAGATAAATACAATTAAAGTATAAAACCAAATGTGCAACTGAATACAGACAAGCACACTTGTTTCTAAATTTTAAAAATCGCAATTCGAGTTTGTCTACCGAATTAATAAATAAAAAGTAGTAAATAAACAGTTTAGTTATTACTATCATTAAAACATTATTCTAACAAGGCCGGTTTATGTCGTACCTGAAACGGATTATCACATTGTCAAGTCAAATCAATTTATTCAAGTAACTCCAAGTACAAGGTATTTTTGGTTCAAATAGAAAACCTGGACACTGAGAAGAACCGACAAGAAACTTAGTCAGATATCATTTTTTCAACATTATTTTACGAAAGTTTTATTAAAATACAATATTCAGAAAGCCAGTAAATGCATGTGCAGGGAAGATCATTTCCAGACTATTATTTTATACATACATACACACATAATTTCACGCTGTATGCCTAACGGGGTAGTCAGAGAGGACGGAGCGCCAAGCGTCGCGGTTTTTACATACTTCTTATTATTTTATCTTCAATGAAATCGTTTATTTTATAGTATGATTGTCTAATCAATGTACGTTTACTACTAATAATAACCAGTACATTAAAAAGGGAAAATTTTATACATTAGGTTTTTGTGCATTCAGTAGTAAATTATTAACAGCGAACCGTCTCGAGATGTATGTTAGGATCCTGTTCACCCAGGTAATATCTAGGTCCTTTCTGTCTAGTTTAAATAACAACGAAGTGTGATCAGCAAATAAGATTATTTCGCATAAGTCTCTGAGCATTGATGGGAGATCATTTATGTAGAATAAATACAGGAAAAACTAAATTAAACGAAAAACAGGAAAATGATCCTTGAAGTACGCCCATTTTTAATTTCGAACCAACAGACAAAACCCCATTCACATGTCTACAAACATAGAGAAATATTGACGTTTTCAAATCAAGCCCTTGTGTGTAGCCAGAGCGGGCCGCCTGTGTACAATAAAAACACACAACAATTACAATACCATCAACAATTTCCAAATCAGTAAACTTTAAATACACAAATTATGAAATTTCATTCATGCTACTTTCACGGATTTCAAGATAAATTGACTCCCTTACATTTTATCAATAAAATTCAAAAGTTTCAATATGTCTCCAAGTCGAGGCAAATGTTCGAACGAGGCGTTGCTGTAAGCAAAGAGGAAGCGCCGACAATGAGGCGAACTTATTTATAATGACAGCTCCCCATGTATTCCAGAGTTCGCTGAAAAGTTTGGGTGTGTCACCTACTACGTGTAGTCGAAAGGTGATATGTTATTGACACGATGCTTAATTTCGAGCTTATTACTGACTACGCATTTATAAAACCAGTGTTTTTGAACCTGTGTGGGTATTGACCCCCACGGGGATCGCAACATCTTGCTCGGGGGGTTGCGGATGCAAGCTAGGTAAAATTAAGGAACAAAGGTAAAACAAGATTCTTATCTAATCCAAAAATTGCTTATCTAGTCAAGACAATGTCTTATGATGTGCAGCCGCCCTCAGACCTCTCAAATTCATTAAGCACCTACCAATAATACGCTACAATGACCCTAATGCTTACAAGAAACATAAGCATGGGTATGCGATATACATGTAGTTTCAAAGTCAGGCAAGAGTTTCCCTTCTCTAGTTTTATTTTTCCTGACGTGTCTGTTTTCTCGGAGACGAAAAACACACCCGTAGTTGTTATCGAAATGTTAACTGAAAGGCATTTTGCTTGGTGTAGTATTCTGTATATACTCAAAAGTTTATTTTCATTTCGTTGCTCAGTTTCGTATGTTTACTTTTTTGTTAGTCTCCCCTCTTCTCAGTATTGTGTAGATTGTGATTAAAATTCGTCGCGGACTCCAGTGTTATGGACTTTATTCGCAGCTCGCTTAAGTCATCCGGAATGAGCTAGTTACTTCTGCATATTTACAAAACGCGGCGTTTGTCTGTTTTACGTTATCTCGAATTTATTGAAAGAATTTTTATTTATTTTATCATCTTAACGAAAATTAAGTATAGTATTTTGTTTCGCTTGCACATTCTTTTTGTCTGATGCAGTAATTGTTTCAAAGTTATAGACTGCTTGCACTACAGTGCATATTATGGCTCTCTGTAATGGGCGATTCAGTTTAATTTGGGAGACCGCCGGGCTGGCAGCTTCTTTCACCAACGAATCAGTTTGGCTATGCAAAGAGGTAATGGTGCCAGTCTGCTGGACATCTTAAGCAATGACAGATTTCTAAGCGGCAATTTTGAAGAAGTCTATTATTTAAGATAATGTGTAGTTTTAAGTTTGTAAATATTAAAGTTTGGATATGTATGTACTTTTTTGTTATAAATAAGTAGGTAATTACCTAGCATGATTTTATTTTTAATTATAAAATTATAATTAAATTAAATACTTTGATCATTTAGAGGAATGTACCTATTCTTTTTATTTTTCACTAAACACAAATGTAGTGAACATATACTACAAGTTACTGGCAATTATGAACATATTACACTAGAAACTGAGCTTTTTCAGTTAACAATCTATTTAACTAAAGAAATTATCTCGACTTCTACAAGGGAGACTAATTTCGAATAAAAATTGAGTAAATTAAATTGTTAAATTTTGTATAAGTATGTCACATTATTCCGAGATGCTCGCTAGAACGTTCAGATAATATCCTGTCATTATCGTTTACTTTAATTTTTTGAAAAATAATGCCTAATCAGGCCCGAAGACCTGTTTTAAGGTACCTCGATACATTTAATGCCGTTTAAATGAATGCTCCATATGTATCAACTTTTCTGTTAGTAATAAAGTTCATTTAATTTAATTTGTATTCATATAATATATTACTATGTATTTTCGTGTTGGGTTGAATGTATTAGCTGTAGAGTGTCCTTTTGTATTAAATAAATTTATTAAATAAAAAAAATATTCTATAAGAGAGCGAAGGAGTTTTCGGATTATCGTTAAATAACCTTGTGTATTTGTAGATTTTAATTGACTGAATATTTGACTGAATTGACTGAATACAGACGAAGATGCCCGAACGTCGTTGTACTCATATTAATATGTGAGAATTAATTGCACTGTTGTAACAAGATTTAAATTATAACTATCAAACCCTTCGTACGCATTTATCGTTTATTTACAATTTCCCTGGTACACCTACTGCTAAAGTCTACTCAATACAATTACGTACATTTTAATATTTTGCGTAAACAAAATAGAAGTATAACAAACTTGCATTCGTGTCAGTTTGAGACAATTAATATCAGTTTGAAATTTTAGAATCAAAAGTCAATTATTTAATAATACATTTTAACTTAAACATTAACCAAATACAACCACTTTTTCATAAAGTTCAATTCATAGTCAATAGAAAAATCTGCAGTCTTCCGTTGTTCATCTTTGGCTACTATGTGCCTTTGTCCGCACAGGGATTCCCAAGATTTATTACATCACAATACATCGCGTCATTAAAAAATCGTGTTACGACCTCTCAATGAGAACGTCGTATAGGCATCCTTAATTAATTGAACCTATCCGGAACCTTCGTTGGGAAATCAGCGTTTTTTATCTCTTGATGTTCTACTTCGGTCTGCAAAAGAATTTACTCTTTAGCGATTAAAATTTAGAGTTCATTTTTCGAGTGAAGTCTTTGCCTTTTAATTTGCAATTTTCCGGCTTACTATTACTAAGGGATTAAGCTCTAGCTATGGATAGAATCTTTAATTTCCTCAGGGCGCTACGGTCGAACGACGACTTTCGATTCGGATTTGTAAAAGGCATAAGATTACAATTTTTATTGCTTCTTCTTCGAATCAGTCACCTGCTAACGCAATAAAGGATAATGTAGGCATTTTGATGTTATTCCTTTGCAACGCGTCTTTTCTTATGAATAATAATAGATAATAAATATTTAAACGTTTTTTAAAAGATGATATTGAATCATTTCAGTTAGTTCGTAAAAAATGTTTGACTTCTCAGTGGAGGACCTCAGGTTCAATGACTGGGAAAGTCACTATAAAAAAAAGAATCTTTATTTTCTGCTGTGCCTGTCCGTTTATTATTAGTTTTTTTTAATAAAGAAAAAATACGAGTTTTAATTTAGAAAAATTTCAGTCCGTAAATCTAGTAGTGCAAAGGTCGATTTTGTTACATTTTGCTACGCCTCGATGTTCTGTCCACCTCCAATGGGAAATATTGTAAAGTTCTGTACGTATTAGTAATGTAAGGAATACTCGCATTCGCGTTTCGTTCATTTACTTTTATATTCTTATTGACGAAATTATGCGAATCATTATATAAATCTATTTGTCAAGGAAAAATGTATATAAATATGTATGAAATGGCAATGGACAATGCAACTGCTAAGATTAATAATATTTATTTATATTTGAATGAAAAATTTTAATCAGAGAATAGCCTTAATTTGTTTACTCAAAATTACTGACCAGTCTGATCAGGCACAATTTATACTAGTAATGCCTACAAGGAATATTCGGTTTTTTGATATTCCCTTTCGCATACGCGAATAACGGAGACGAATATTCACGTTTACATTCGCGAATGTCATGTCAGTATATGTCAATTGGAATATTTTGAGTGTTTGTGTCCAGGGGCACATTTCTAACAGAGAGCCGCAATCGTGGATTGAAGAGAAGTCTATTTTGGTACATTAGGACGTGATACCAAAACTTGTACAATTTGATTTGTTCTGACTGTCAATGTAATCCTGTTTATTCGTTTGAGTTACACGCGATCTTTTTACTACAAGTGTATTCAAATAAGACTTTATAGAATCATGTTTATCGAATAAAAATAAGTTTGTAGATCTACGAAAGCTACTTCTATTTATGATTCGAATAACAGAGCCCGTACCATGCAAAGCGAAATATTAAAACGTAATAGGTAACTTAAAAACGGCAATTTACCTGTTGAGTAATTACATAAAATGATAACAGTTCTTTTTACTACAAGTGTATTCAAATAAGACTTTATAGAATCATGTTTATCGAATAAAAATAAGTTTGTAGATCTACGAAAGCTACTTCTATTTATGATTCGAATAACAGAGCCCGTACCATGCAAAGCGAAATATTAAAACGTAATAGGTAACTTAAAAACGGCAATTTACCTGTTGAGTAATTACATAAAATGATAACAGTTCAAAAGAAATCGAAGCCAACTACTATTAGGAAATAATTTTGTATTGCAAACGTTACATTGTTCTATTTTCAGCTACTGGAAACTTCGATAACATTATTTTTGGCATGCAGTATAACCTATAATGCATGCAAAAATAATGAAAAATAATAAATAAAGTAATACGAGTACATTTACCTAAATGTATTACTTTAAATACTATATATATACTATAAATACTATAAATAGTATTATAATATATATTAAATTAGTACATGTAATAGTCTTAGACATGCATACATATGAAAGAAACAATCGACTGACTTATTGATTGAAGTGACATTGTCACCTCCTGCTCCTTACGGGAGCTTGAGGGAGCAAAATAAGTACATTAAGAAAAATTAAGATAAAAATATTCAATAAAAATAAAAATTAAGTCAAGACGAAAATTAGTTACATTTATTTAAGAAGAATTAGTCATAATTTAGAAATCAAAATAAGCGGGACGTGGATCAGGCTAGCGATGAGTTTACATCTACTGCTCATCGCGGTGTAGCTACCATGCGTCTATTGTTCGAATTCACTATATAAAACTTTTATTAATAAATTCAGAATCTGTCTGTATATCGATTTTTTATATTATATGTTTGTACATAATGTAATTTTGTTTTAATATTGTTATTAATTAGTTATAGACAACATTTCAAGGATAACAAATTAATTATTTTTGGAAACATATTTTATTTAGCATAAAAAATTTAATTCGTAATCACGAATTCCAATCACCTTTCTACAAAATAGTGTTACGTTACAACGTTTCTACACTTTTAAAACTTTGATGATTTAATTATTAAATTTACTACATACATTTTAAGTTTCGGTCACATTAGAAAGGGCTGGACCCTGGTGTTCTGAGGCTAGGAATTTTGTCCCGACCTTAGGCCAGAGGTTTAAAAGAAAAAGGAACAACCGCCGCTCCAGGGCTTTACTGGTCCAGCAATTACCTATCAATGGCGGTCCAACACGGCAACGCTACCAGTGTAATGAGCGCGTTTGGTTCACGACAGATCTTGTAGCTGTCTTCGTCCAGCTGAATACCATTTACACATCATGTAACCTACACAACACACTTTAGAATAAGAAGTTTAAATTCTTGTCCTTATTTATTTGTTAAGTAGATTATATTTTATAGAATAATTTTAAATTAAGTTTATAATAATAATTATTAATTTTATTTATTTTTTAAGGTTATATTTGTTCTAATTATGTTATTATGCATGTATTAATAGAATAATATTTATTAGAATAATTTTCTGTATTACGAATAGAATATTAATTACTTTTAAATTATCTATTTCAATATATGTTTTGTTTTGTAATTTGATTTTTCTGTGTGCAGTACACAGAAAAATCGAAGATTTGTGACTGTGCAATTTGTCATTATAAAAATGTAATGTGTTTTTAATAAAAAAAAAGTGTACTTCAATTTTTTTTTCTGTTTTATCTGTAATACGCTGAAATTGATGAAAACATGTCTGTTTCTAGTACAAGCAGTATTTACGTAATTAGGCCACAATACACAAAATATCGAGTAGTGTTCGAAAACGTACAGTAAATATACAAAATATTCAGGCCACAATTCAAGTATACTGATGTCGTAACGAGAGTCATTTTACTGCGACTCAGTTTAATTTATTTTGCTTGTGCAGTGACGCGTCAGCTTGCAGCAAGAGGCTTTGTTTTATTCTATTCTGTTAGTAAAAACATGTTGCATTCATACTCTCTTCAAATAAATATTTACATAAAATGTAAAAAATTCAAGTTATCGTTTGTGATCGCAAAACTCAAAAAATAGTCGGTAAATTAACTTGTTTTGCCACAACGTTGCATTCAAATACTAAATGCTTTTATATACTAGTAATATCTATGTACCTAAATAATATGTAAATGTGTGTTTGTTTACCACACGCCAAAGCAACGCGTGGTGGTCGGCTGGAATATCACGTAAAGAACGATAACTGCACAATCACGCGACAATTGTTTTACATTGGTATCACTATCACGTAATCATGCGATTACGGTGCCATTTGGTGAAATGACTTTTTGTATAATAGTACAAATAGAGTCGACAGCGGCAGCAATAGCAATTCGCGACATTATATCGTGCTCGATTTAACAACGTATAGCGATCGATTCCGTAAATTTCGACTATCGCTTACTGGCTGCAATTATGTAATAAGGTAGCCAGAGCAGCTAGCAGTAAATAATAATACAACATCCAGTCAATAGCATTGTGTGATTCCAAATTATCATCAGCAGGCTAAGCATCAGGTTAATACTTAGAGCACTCAACCTATAGGACGAAATATCGGACCATCTTATTCACCATGTTCGGAAAAAAGCGCCATTGAAAAAAACGAAAAGGAAATAAACGCACAGAAAAAAGCCCAATGTTATACTACTCTGTCAAGAAAGTACCGGGAAAAGATCAATAATACACGAAATGTTAGTTATTCATCCAAATTTATTTTATCACCTTCAAAGTATGCTCCTTCAGAAACGATACACTTACGCCAACGAATAATACAATCATCAAACCATTTTTTTAAATGCTTTTTCCGGAATCGAGTTCAGTGCTCGCTGCGAATTCTCTTTTATGTCTTCTACCGAATGAAAACGGGTGCCACGAAGTGGTAATTTGAGTTTAGGAAAAAGAAAGAAGTCGGCTGGAGCCATATCTGGTGAATAAGGTGGTTGCTCGATGGTATTTGTTGAGTTTTTGGTCAAAAATTAGTTCACAATGATGGCCTTGTGCGAAGGCGCATTATCGTGGTGCAAAATCCAAGAATTTTCTTTCCACAAATCTTTCTTTTTTGCCTTTTTCGTCGAATTCGCTCTCTTAAACGCCGCATAACGCCCCAATAATATTCTTTATTTACCGTTTGACCTTCCGTCAAGAATTCCGAGTGCACAACACTGCGATAGTTAAAGAAAACAGTCAACATGACTTTGACTTTTGATCGACTTTGGCGTGGTTTTTTCGGTTTCGGTTCAGTTGGAAGGCGCCACTCCGAAGCTTGTTGACTAGTTTGCATGTCAAACTCGTAAACCCACGTCTCGTACACACCAGTAACAATGCGTTTCATGAATGTTGGATCGGAATTGACTCGTTCTAGCATGTCCTCAGCGACTCTTATGCGATTGAGTTTTTGGAGAAAATTCAGGTCTTTTGGGACTAGCAGAGCGGCAACATGTTTCATACCCAAGTGATTATTTAAAATGGCACGGATCGACTCGTGAGACAGAAAGTTCGGCGGCTATCTCTCTCAAACTTGAATGAGGATTTTCAGTCACTATTGCCTTCACTTTTGCGATGTTAACTTCAATTGCAGACGTTGATGGCCTACCAGAACGAGGCAAATCTTTCATCACATCTCAACCGTATTTGTACGCTTTGTACCACTCATAAGCACGTGTTTTGATAAAGTAGATTCACCGTAAGCCTTCTGTAACATTTTCAGTGACTCCGAACACGAAATTCCATTGGCAATGCAAAATTTAAGACAAAATCTTTGTTCGATGTTTTTGTCCATTATGAAATTCGCAATATACACTAGAATGATATAACTAAAAATAGCACTGTATTTAATCTAAATAACAGATGCAACTCAAACTCCACGCCAAAATGGAAAACAGTTGTGCCAATCTAACAATAACAAAAAAAACAAAAAATGGAATTTGGAACCATAAACAAATCATCCATTCCCGATACTTTCTTGTCTGAATGTATAAGCCCACAAGAAATATCCACACGTGGAAAATTGCACACATGGAATTAATCGCACAAGCAAAAAACCTCTCATGTGTAAATGTACATATAGAAAAAAGCACAATATGATGTGCTTTTTTTTCCGAGAATAAAATTAGGTTATGTCAAAAAAAGTTACGTCAAATTAAATTGTCAAACATATAAAGTCTTCGAATAATTGAATGACACAGTTACTAAAAAAGGCATTTGTAATAAGTTCTCAAATTTCAATTTTTTAATATATTTTCAATTTCCTAGATTCCTTATTCACCACTGCTCAGTTTATTTACACTGACAAATATCAACTCTCAGTTGCATTAAGCAATACCATTACTGGACCTGTATGTACAGGGTGGTTTTTTTTTTCAAAATAAAAAGGTGATTTGCTTTCAAATAAAAAAGTTATCCAAAAAATAAAAAATAAATTGATTAACTTCTATTTTAATGTAATATGCAATATTAGTTATAATCTGTATATAACATTCTATTATACTACATTTTCTATTATTCCTCCATTCTTTTCCACACAAATGTTACACCGTTTAATGAAGTTCTTACGAACTCTCTCAAAAATAAGAGGGTTATTGTCGATAAGATTAATATGTTCTCGAATGAGATTTTTTAATTGATCTAGTTATCAATATTTTCTTTATAATATTTGTCTTTAAAAGTTCCCCAGAGAAAATAGTCCAATGGGTTAAAATCTGGACTGATATGGAATTGTCTTTGTTGTAAATTTGGACTAGCCTACTTGGCATTTCCTTTATTTCCATAAACCATAAACATATTTATTTTTAAAGCAAATCTATAAGTGTTTATATTATTGTATTTAGAATAATAAGTAGAATCTAAATATTTACAAATATATAGGTTATTCTCTTTAAAAAAGATATTTTTTGTTACCCCCTGTATACATTTGAAAAGTATTTAAAAATTTGACTGCAGAATCGTAACCTACAATAAAAATCATATAAAATTAGTTTTTGAATCTTTAGAATACGTTTTGAATTAATGAAATAAAAGAGGTTATAGTTTTATAGGAACCACCCCGTACATCTCTGTATATTGCGACAGATATTTAAATATTTATGTAATGGCTTTGTTTTCTTCGGTGATGTGACAAAAACAGCAAGAAATCAAACTATAAAACAAAACGCAGTAATCGCAACAGTGTTTAGACGTAAATTGTTTTCATACAAAATAAATAACATTGCCACTCTATAGGTTGAGTGCTCCATGGGCTAGTACTATGGTTACAAAAAGAACTGAGAGAGTTTGTAAGGTAATTTTTTTTTGACCCTAGCACCCGGTACCTAATCGTGCACACATTTAGTAAATTATACAGTCGACCATACCGTATTTCATAAATTCCTTGTTATGTATTATTAGTTATCGCTTCACACTATCCGTTTTGGTTTTGTTGTTTTATTGTAACTTGTAATTAATACGCGAATCAGAGGTTATAATATTACATGTAGTTACATCTAGGGTCGTTGGTGTCGTTGACATTCATAGATTATTAATGCTATTCCATTTGCTAGTAAGAACTATGCAAAGGAACCTCGGCACATACAGCCTAAGGGTCGAGTATTGCGTAGTAAGGTTTGAGTTCAGAGTATAAAATTCAAAATTAAGGTCTGAGGATTAAAAAGAAAATATTTTAAATTGTAAAATGAATACTAGTAAATAATTCAAATTAATTCATGCTTATAGATAGAACATTCTAGAAAGTTTTAGAAAATTGCTATTAAATATTCGATGTATAAGAACAGTAATTATTTATGATAGGTTGTGTTTGATCTATAGAGATGTGGATGTGTCAGAGCCTTCGATCACAAATAAAGAACGTCAGAGCTGATGTCCGGATATGTCATTCGGATACGCAAACAAATTTTTAAAATTTAAGGTCTCCTGTACATGAGGGGTGATTAATTTGAAATGATATGGATATGTTGACTGTAGGGGGTGTAATGGCTAAGCTTTAGATTGCTTCACGATTAGTAAAATTTTGTAAATTTCTTGTGTAAAATTCAAAAAAATGATGATATATTCACAGGACAAAACAATCATTATAAATATTTAAGATTCAACGCATCACTTTACACGATAACATTTTTTAAGATATTAATTTTGTAACTTCTATGTCAAGTTGCAACTACTATATATTTTATCACTTGCATTTGCATTTTTTTTGCATATATTGTTCATTGTTTTCCTATTATGAGGAACTAGGACGACACTCACTGCAAATATTTCAGATTTTAAAGTTTTACCTTATGGAATCTAATATTTTAAGATATTAATTCCGTAAACTTTTGTAACTGAAAATTTTATGCGATTTATCATTAATTTTTTGATCGTAGATATTATTTTTATGATTGTTTAATTTTTCGGAGGCAAAGAAACGGCTTTGTATTGTTCTACCGTGACACTTACCTAGTCATGCACATTAGTAAAGGTCTGAAAAGTAGGTCTTCGAGCAAAAGCTCCGTCAAATTTCATTCTTGGTCCAATTATTCTGTAAGAACTGTAACCATCGCATCAGCAACGGAAGAGTTTTTATTAACTCTATTGCCTTTATACTTGATGAAAAATGCTCCTGACCTGATCGTAGTAGGCTTCTTATACAACGAAATATAATCGTTGTATAATATAATTACTTAGAATAATGTTGCGCGCTGTCGCCTACTAGATAGATGATCCAGTGACATCATCAAGAATTCTCTTATGAAAGGCACGTTAAATATCTGCTCCAACTATTATTATATAACAATAGCTATCAGGAACCCAATTTGCAAACTTCCATTGACTGGAAATGGACATAACATTTCATTCATCTGCTGTTCCCATTAAAAAATGCATCTAATTCAAATTTAAATTGATATTCATTTTCAGAAATAGAAATACACTACATGACTTTTATTGAAATATATATGTTGTATATAATAAAAAAGGACATACATATTCTGACGTTAATATTTATAAACTTAAAACTACACATTATCTTAAATAATAGACTTGAGAGTTTCATATTTACGCCCTTTGCAGTCGAAACATTGGGTCCCTGGGCCCTGAAGCGCATTGACTTGTTTCTGACATTTGTAAGAGCCTGATCGAGGCTTCGGGAGACCACCGGACTGGCAGCTTCTTCCGCCAACGAATCAGTTTGGCTATCCAAAGAGGAAATGCTGCCAGTCTGCTGGGCACCTTAAGCAATGACAGCTTTCTAGGCGGCAGTTGTTGTACTTAACTAAAAACTAAACATGAATGTGAAGGAATTATTGTCTGAATTTCATTAAGAACATTAAGAAGTACATGACTTATCGACTTTTAAATTCCAGTAGCTAGAGGGAGATTAAAGTCTATTTCATTAAAACCATTTTTCAATTAATTTCGAATATTTTTCACAGTTGTTCATTATTATTAAACCTTTTCTTTGGTTAATTTAAGAACATTTTTTAATAAGCATCCAAATATTCTATTAAGCCTCCGAATGTCCAAAGACATTTTGTCCTTCCACGCGGTTAAATCGACACGTTATTTAAAACATTACCCTCGCATATAACAAAGGGTTCACAAAATCTGGAAGTGTTATACAATGTTATCGATGCAAAGTATCGTGTAGCGTCTACCGCAGAATTCATGCCAAAAGATCGGTTCGTGTTACACTGGTCTAAACCGTTATTTTTAATACTGATATCTAAAAACTCATTCTAAATACAATTTAAAAAGAAGTTAGAAATGAATACTTACTAAAAAAAATTGTATCAAAAAATTATTGATTGCAATTTTCACTTCACGTGATATTTATATCAATTTTGTTTGATAACTTTTTTACCTCTCTTGTTGGTAAGCGATGATGATGGCCGAAGATGGAGCATGTCGAGCTAAAAAAATCTTCAACCCGAAAATGCATTTTAAATAACCTTAATAGCTCATTGTTAGCGTTATTTAAAATGCAGTTGCATACTTGTAGAGTTAATATAATTGAAACATTGTAGCAGCCTTTAGACATATTCGACTTCCAAAAAAGGAGGAGGTTCTCAATTCAGTTGTATGTTTTTTTTTTATGTTTGTTACCTCATAACTCCCTCATTTATGAACCGATTTGGAAAATTCTTTTTTTGTTCAAAAGGATACACTTCCAGATTGGTCCCATTGAAATTTCACTGGTATTGAAGCTTTGGTTTCGAAGATACACCAAATAATGCGACCTGGTTATTTATATTGACGATTCTCTTGTATGTCATTTGTTAACTATCGTTGTCCCCACATGGTATAATGGTAGTATGGTACAATGGTACAGTAGAGAGAAGATATAAATTAGCTGTGATGTAATAAATTGAGTCAGTAGAGTCAGTCTTGTGGCGGACAGAGAATACGGCTGGTGGCTGTCGTGGCTGTCGACCTTTACACTGTTCTTTTATAACTGATTGATATTTATATGATATTAAATTGATGATATTGATAATGTCCATAATAGGCAATAATATCCCATGGTCGATCTGTTCGCATCCCTTATTGTAAAAGCCCATGGTTTGTGCTCCTCAACAGAATGGAAGTTAACACATTGCGCTCCCGCTCCAGAATTAGAATATAAACTAATTGTTGACCTGCCCTAGATATTTATTTAGGCCAAGGTCACTCAAAAGGGAGAAATAAAAAAACTTTTATAAAAAAATTAAACCGACTTCAAAAAGAACACTGAAAAGTATGAAATAACTATCCCTTACGGATCGAAACTTAAGTACAAAAATAACTTTATAAATACGATACAAATACCCATATAATTAAATTTGACAGTTATTGAAGTCGGTGCCAAATCAATGTTCCACAACGGAGAGTCTATTAGTTTAGTAGGCTTGGCACCGACTTCAGTAACTGTCAAATTTAATTATATGGGTATTTGTATCGTATTTATAAAGTTATTTTTGTACTTAAGTTTCGATCTGTAAGGGATAGTTATTTCATACTTTTCAGTGTTCTTTTTTGAAGTCGGTTTAATTTTTTTTCCAGTTTGAAATCTTTACCACAACAAGCAGAATGATTAGTAATTATAAACATTGAGATTTTAAATCTCATCGCATTTTTCAAATTTTATCTCATAACAAAACCTTTAGGGATTCTTTGAATTGCCGTTTCTATGTAGCGAAAATAAATGAAACTTACATTTCTTTGTGGAAACCGTACAATTTTTAAAGCGTAAAGTTGTGGCACCAGAATGTGGCGCTCACTAGTGACTGTTTATTTTTCTATTGTTAAACGAGATCATACTTGTTATAATTTTTTTTTAAAGTTCATGAACTATTCCGCTGCGACATCTGTGCGTAAATAAGTCTATTTTAAACACTACCGTCCGCTCGTTTAATAATAATATAATATACTCAGACATTTCACACAGCGCCATCTAGTCCCAAAGTAAGCTGCATAGCGCTTGTGTTATGGGTACTAGACAACTGATATACTACTTATATACTCTTTCTTTTGTAAATAAATACATACTATACATAAACACCCAGACTCAGGACGGGAATCGAACCCGTAAACCCCCGTTTAAGCCGACGCGCTAAGCCGTTGCGCCACGGAGGTCATGTAAATAGTAACCACGAAGCAGATAAGTAACCTGTGTGTAAGCGATATTTAAGTTTAACTTTTTACTTGGCAACTTTATTTTTAGTGTTTCGTACCAGAATTTAAAAAGAAAAAAATGTCATAGCCATTTGTTTTCCCCAAAGCAATGCCAAAGACGAAACAATATATTTGACATAAACAGTTTGTATTTCAAACATTTACAGTTATAGTCCAAGGAAAGTCGTTGGCTTTGAAAGTTGAGTTTTGACTTTTAGGAGTTGGTTTGGCGGCTTCAATACGAAGTTAATAAAGCTTTGGGAGTCAGCAGTAGTAACGCATTTCTTTGAGTTCATTGATTCTAACACTTTTTCGGAAATACATGTAAAAATTCCTGACCTTCCATCTTATAATCAAGAGTGTAACTGAAATAAATTTAAAAAAATTGTGAAATTTATATAAATCAGTTCTATCGGAAATAAAATTATGAGAATCGCTTTATGTTATACTTTTTTAAATAAAAACCCAGTTCAACGACAACTTTATTCGTTATTACGGGTTGAGTGTGCACACTAATTGCACGAATAAATATATTACATACTTGGCCATTTTATCGTGGGTAGTTTTTTTGATACGCGAACATGAAATTTTTACAGAAAGTTTTTTTGGATCTCTATTTTTTTACTTCAAAAAAAAGTTATATTTTGATTTAATAAAATCTGTACGGAAGGAGATAATTTAACCCGTTGTATCACCAACGCAACAAACACCGAATGCCAACGCTAGGGGAGGTTAACGTTACACTAAGTTTCCGACCTGATAACATGGCGAGGGGTGGATAGAGCTCACAAGTTTGAACACGCCCGGAGATAATGACTCTATCTGTTAAAATTTACACGAGCGTCTATTAGTCTCATCTCAAATACATTTATTACACGTTATTATTAAACGAATTTAAAATTTATATAATAAAAGTATAACAGTTAAAAAACATTACAGGTATATACTTAACATAAGCTTGCTATTAAAAGATATATGTAAAAATAATTCAAATTAAAGAAATTTTGTACTGTACTAAAAATGTGTATACTATATAATAATGTACGAATAAGAAAAATACTTTAAAAAAAAATGTTTGTGCAACAAGACTATATTAGCTTCGTAGGCTGCCAAATTAACCCCACATTCTTAGGCACCGACTTCAATAATTGTCGAATTTAATTATATAGGTATTTGTATCCTTTTTATAAAAATATTATAGTACTTTCTTTTGATTAGTAAGAAGTTATTTTGTACTTTTCAGTGCCATAGCCATTTCGTATAAAACTTTTTTGATAGCAGCCTCTTCCAAGATACGAAAAAGCTTTTATAGCGGATATTAAACAGCATCTTCGCCTTTTCATTAACAAAAGTTTAAAGATGAAATATGTAATTTATAAACATATATTATTATAATATAAATGTCGTTGGAAATTATAAAAAACACTCATTTAACTATATGTATAAAGGCAAATCGCGACTTCCGCGGGGTTATTACATAAGAATTTCCAGACAGCGACAGCAAGCGATCATTGCGCGACCGGTGAGTAATTGTAATAAAAAAATAGTATAATGTATGACGATTGCGTATCTATTATTCTATGACAGTAAAATGCACTTTTCGCGGTAGATTTAGCGCCACTATACAAATTACATTACACAAATTCTCGTTTCGACAGCAGATATCGCGCTATATTGAATGTCACATGCTGACTGCAAGTTACGTAATAAGCATGTCAATTTGGAAGGGATATATGCGCTGGCAGTCTGTGAGACTACGGCGTCCGGTGCGTTAACATTTCTCCAAAGGATTGTTTGCCATTATTGAATATCCAATTACCTACGTAATTATTGTTACTAAATGAGGTCTGTCATTTGCACGTTAACCTTGTCACAAGATAGTACTTAGTAGTTCGCCTCCTGTAGATTAGGTACCTATTTCTCATAGCTGAATCGCAAGAGCACGTATTTCCTTGTGTCTTTTATTTTTACACATATATAATTATTTTCTGTGCACTTTTTCTAAATTAAACAGAGGCTAGATATTTTGTTATCAAACATACGAATATCCAGATTCTCTACCTTAACAAATATCAGTTTGTTTTTACTGTAACAGTAATGCACCAACAATGAAGCTTAGCGGTAGTTTACGACGCCATATATTGCTTTACTCTATGTTCACTAACTAATAATTTGTGGTCCAAACGTTAGGCTTATGGCGATATTGCTACAATCATCAGTACACTAGTTTACTGTTCACTTACTTTACTTAAAAAACGCGCTTTTTGAAATGTGTTTATCTGTATGACCTGTATCTGTTTAATATCTCGTGATTTGTGATTTATGATAGTATTTTTATGCTTCTATTTATCTTATATACATTAAATAATATTCTCTGTTCAATATATAAATTAGAAAGACATAATATTTGTAGAATTACTTGACCGCCTGTCTGTTCTCTCAGACATTTTTTGACAATGTTTATGTATGGAACTTCTGCTATTATTTCAGGTGCGAATAGTTATTCGTCTTGAGGTTCTCCTCATTACGAAAGCTTCTATTGTCGTAACAATGGTCCCATTCATAATTCCACATCATAAGTTATCTATTGTAGTGTCACCTATACTGTATCATGCAGAGCCTTTACACAAAGTCAGGTTAATGTCTTTAATGTTAAATAAGTAATAATAACTGGGGGTCAACTGAGGAAGCGTGCTCGTCGCGACCCCTGCCAGCCCTTTTCAGGGCTGCAATTCCTCTTCTGTGCATACCATGCGGGACAACGGAAATTATAATGTTAGGGCGTCCCCCGGAAGCGACGTACACCGGTCTGTCCCCGCTGGTGTGTGCAGAGTGCAGTTCGGCGTTGGGGACCGCCACCCAACACGCTGTGCACCTAGCGGCGGGAAGTGGAGGGAGGAGTGCAGAGTAGCTGCGTGGAATGTGAGAGGTGGGATTGAGGAGAAGATGAATGAAGTGATTGATATTATGGAAGAGAAAAGATTGGATGTGCTATGTTTGAGTGAAACCAAGCGAGGAGGCAGTGAACTTGCCGACTTGCCCGGAGGAGGCATCGCTTTGTGGTCAGGGGTACCACAAGGAGATAGGGGATGCCAAGGGGTAGGCGTTTTACTGTCCTCTCGTATGGTTAATTGTATGACTGAGTATGAATGTATAAATCCCAGACTGCTCTGGGTACGCCTCAAGATTGGGTTGACAAGAATTTTTGTTTTGGCAGTATATGCCCCAGTGTCCTCTGTCGGTTTGGCTAAACTAGAGCAGTTCTGGGAAAATGTTAGAGAAGTTCTAGCGACGGTTGAAGAGAACGAAAGAATTGTTGTGTGTGGAGACATGAATGGATGGGTCGGGACAGCTCGAACAGGATTTGAGTCTGTCCTAGGCAAATATGGAGATAAGAGAGCAAATGATGCTGGTAAGATTGTGCTAGGTTTGTGTATGGAAAAGGATCTTTTTGTGGCTAATACCATGTTTGGGCACAAGGGGATCCATCAGTACACGTGGAAAAGAAAGGGTGCGAGAAGTATGATTGATTTATTCCTGGTGGATAGCAGACTTAAGAAGCAGGTAATGGACACAAGAGCGTATAGAGGAGCCGATCTCGGGACGGACCACTTTCTGGTGATAACCAGAATAAGGGGTCTGTTCGCAGCATGGCGACATCGCGTAGTGTCCAAACCTGCAGCGGTTAGCCGCATTAAAAGCTGGAAACTGCAGGATGCGACCACCAGGAATGAATATGAAAGGGTATTATCCAGTAAGCTTGATGATAGATTGAAAGTGTTGAGCGAGGATGTTGAAGAATGCTGGCAGAACCTTAGAGATAGTATGGTTGAGGCTGCGAAAGAAGTGTGTGGAATGAATAAGATTGGGAACGGCAAAAAGCGTGATGTGTGGTGGGATGATGAGGTGAAAGTGGCTGTGTATAAGAAAAAGAAAGCATGGCGAGACTACCTTGCTACTAATGACTGTGGTATGAAAAATTTGATGAAAGACAGGTATAAGCTGCAGAAAGCAGAAACGAAGGCACTAGTGAAAGAGAAGCGTGAAAGGTGTAGGGTGTTAGATGAAAACAAGATGTCGGACAACTTCGAGGAAAATTCCAAATTATTTTGGAAAGAAGTACGTAAGATCCGAAGTGGTCCGGCACCTTGCAGAATGAATAAAGTGCGTTCGAAAGAAAACAACCAGCTTACAAATAAAAAGGATGTTCTGCAGCGATGGAGTGAATACTATGGAGAACTGTATGAGAGTGGCGACTCCGTCTCTGATACTGAGAGCGATTCTAATGAATTGCCACACTCAGGCCAGGGACTGGAGGATGCCATTAGTATGAAAGAGATTGAGAAAGTGATAAGAAGTTTGAAATGTGGAAAGGCTGCGGGAATTGATGAGGTGACTGCTGAGATGATCAAGTATGGTGGTCCTAGGGTCTGGGATGCCTTCTGTGCACTCTGCAACCTTTGTTGGCAGAAGGGGGAGGTTCCAGAGGACTGGCGCACGGCAGTCATAGTACCTCTATATAAAGGGAAAGGTTCCTACCTAGTCTGTGCGTGCTATAGGGCCATCAGCTTGGTCAGCTTAGCGAGTAAAGTCTATACTAAAGTATTGACTGAACGTATGAAAGGTGTTTCAGAAAGATATTTGTGGGAGGCGCAAGGTGGATTCAGGAACGGTAGGGGTTGTATGGATCAGATTTTCTCGCTTCGCGTTATCGTGGGAAGGTTTCTGGCTTTAGGTCAGAAAGTTTTCTGCGCTTTCGTGGATCTAGAGAAAGCATTCGATAGAGTAGTGCGGAAGAAATTGTGGAGTCTTCTGCCTGAATATGGCGTGGAGGGCTCCTTACTGCAGGCTGTGAGGTCATTATATCGAGACCACAGAGCCTGTGTAAGGATAGACGGTGACATGTCGCCCTGGTTTGAAGTCTGTTCTGGTGTCAGACAGGGCTGCGTGATGTCTGCCTGGCTATTCGTGCTGTATTTGGACAGTTGCCTCCAGAGATTGAAAGGTAATATGAGTGGTATGGGATGTGGTGACACAGTGGTAAACTGCCTATTGTACGCAGACGATGCTGTGCTAATAGCACCATCAGAAGCAGAGTTGCAGACACTAGTCACGTGCATGAAAGAAGATTGTGAAGTAAAAGGATTAAAAATGAATGTGAACAAAACTAAGGTTCTGGTGTTTGAAAGAGAAGCGGAACAAACGAAATGTGTGATTAGTGTAAATGGAAAATGTCTAGAACAGGTGAATGAAATTGTGTACCTGGGGAGTGCGTTTTCGAGGGATGGAAGATGTGAGTTGGATGTGGAGAGACGGGTAGCAGCTGGCAATAAAGTGAACGGTGCTCTGTCCGCATTAGTGGGTAGTGTGAATATATCTAACACTGCTAAAATGGCCATCCACAATGCGGTGTTGGTGCCAACTTTGTTGTACGGCAGTGAGGCCTGGATATGCCCGAAATCGAGTGAAAGTATGATAAATGCTGTGGAGATGCGGTCTCTCAGAAATATGTGCGGTGTCACGCTTGCGGACAGGATAAGCAATGATGAGATACGCAGTATGACAGGGTTGCACAACAGTGTTATTGTAAAAATGAAGAAAGGAATGCTTAGATGGTTCGGGCACATGGAAAGAATGAGTGATGAAAGACTGACGAAGAAAATATACAGAGCGAAAGTGAGTGGTAAAAGAAGCCAAGGAAGACCAAGGCTGACTTATGAAGATCAAATAGCCAGAGTGTTAGCAGACGGAAATGTCAAAACCACTCGCATACCTAGGCGAAAATGTGTGAGAAGAATGATGAGATTTGAGGAAGCGAAAGAGGTGTGTAAGGACCGCGACTCCTGGCGCTCCGTCCTCTCTGACTACCCCGTTGGGGATACAGCGTGAAGTTATGTTATGTTATGTTAAGTAATAATAACAATCGGATGTATCCTCGGTTCGTAATGGATATGGTCAAGTACAACAAGCTGGGTGTGAGGAGAGACCTCGCGCTCGTGACATACGTCATGAAGGTGCTGCGGTGTGAAGCGTACCCGGAGGTACTGGAGGAGTTGCAGCTTTGCGCGCCGGAAGGGTATGTGCGCGCGCTCTGCCGTACGGACACTCTCTGCCTACCTATGTCTAAGACTAAGATTGGCAATTCGCCCCATTGTCGCGTGCCATGCGATTGATTAACATCGTATCGCCGGATATTGATGTGTTTCACTGCAGTCTGCCGAAATGCATAGAAATAACAGGAAAGCATCTTGAAATTGACAAGTCTATTTATTAATTAATGTAATTGTATCAAATATTGTTACTCGTAGCATCGAATTGGTATCTTCACTGTTATGATGTTATGAATGCATGTTTAAATAAATACATAAATAAATAAATATAAATTAAATAAAATATTTGGACGACGTAATTTTAAGACAAGTCAAATGCACAGTTTTCGTTAATTAATGTCAAATCTCACTTAATGAAGCAGCGAACCTTTTATTTTAAACTTGGTTCAAGATATAAGGTATAATTTTTATTACAATATAATTCTTATTTTATTAATATACATCGTAAGTGCAGTCAGTTGTTGTATAAGCTAGCGTGGCATTATTTCGTCGAATTAATAAGACGTTAATTGTGTACGTTCGTCACTGATATAATGTATAATAAATTACCACTGGACATTCTTTACGAATCAAATGACAACTAATTTAGTGTTGCAACATGAAACGCCACTTGCGAAATACGAATTTCTCGAGACCTAATTTTGATATGGCTATGAACTAATTTTAAACTATAATAAGCACATACTGCATATTTTGGTTTATTTTGGTTATTTTAGTTTCGTGTTCTCTCGTATTTCTATATGTCGACAGCGCCAAAATGGCGTAAATCAAATAGACACAAATATAACTTGACAACAGTTTGGTTTTGGTAATATAGGTAACATAATTTTATTTATAATTCTTAAGGCATTAGTAACAATACTATCAGCCTAATGACGTAACTTCTGGAGAAACACTAAGTCCCTAACACTCCTCCAGCTAAGTGATAGTAGGCTTTACTGAAGTTAAAAAGGACTTCTTGGAAGAGCGCGAAAACTTCAGCCACGCATGTTTATTTAGATCTCCTCCATTCTTTTCACTTACACAGAAGTTTAGAACACAATATTCTATTACTGTTGTACTTTAATACTCCTAAAAATGTATAAAATAGAAAATCTAAATAAAATGACAACCTTACTACTCCCGTTCCCGCCAAAAAGTCACACAACCTCACTTCTCCCGTTCCCACCATAAAGTCCATAGGTAATATAATATACACATGTCAGTGACGCCCGTTGGAATGTGTTGCTATTATACATAAATAATTAATAAAAAAAAAAAAAGATTTATTACGTCTAAATTATTTTTAAAATCTTACTTTATCTATCAATAAAAGTAGCAGTATTAAGTAATTTTGTTAATAGATATTTCCTTAGCATAGTACATTTTATTGGAATCAAAAAGGAAGAAGCTTATAACTTTTAGCAAATAGCAACGAATGCGGGAAAACGATTTATCGCATTTCACAACTATCGCGCCCTCGTTGTAAACATGATTTTTCATTACACTTGAATACATTGAATGTCATAAATTCATGAAACTAAACGTCGCGGTGAAAGTTTACGAGCATTGCATTTTTATTACACTGCGTTATTTTTATTGGAAGTTATAGAGAGAGGGGACCTTTGTCCACGTATAAACATGGATGTAATATGGAATCTTAAAATACTTAGTAACGGCCTATATTTGAGTCATTCTAAGCACAGGCTTTTTTAAATTTTACACAACAATAAAAACTATTTCATTAACAATAAGTAATTAATTGATAATAATAAATATTCCTTCCGTTCCCTTCTATTCCTTGCAAGCGAATGGAAGGATTGGAGGAGGCCTTTATTCAGCAGTGGGACATGAATGTGGACTAAAAAAAATATATAAATTAAAATTAAAATCAATCAATAATTAGTTGTTAATCAACGCTTGGCGCTCTGTCCTCTCTGACTAGCCCGTTAGAAATACACCATGAAGATTTGTATGTATTATGTAATTATACATACATACATATCCTCACGCTGTATCCCTAACGGGGTAGTCAGAGAGGACGGAGCGCCAAGCGTCGCGTTTCTTACAAACTTCTTTCGCTTCCTCAAATCTCATCTATCTCCTCACACATTTTCGCCTAGATATGCAAGAGCTTTTGACATGTAATACTATATATGTAATTTTTATTGTAGCGATTATTATTAATCAATTTTTAATTAAGTCTTTTTTGTAGTGTATGACCTACACTGGAGATTGGGTCTCGGGTCGTCTCGGGTCTTGAAGTCCCGAGTCTTTAGCTAACTTTACACGTCTCGAGTCCCGGGAATTTTGAATCGAGACTCGAGTCGAGAAATATATCAACAGTGTTCATATTTGTTGTAATACTAATAATAAGTGAGAGGGTTTTCTTCTTGTCCGGAGGGATTATTACAAAAATAAGAAACAGATTGTTGGATAAAGCTGTCAATGCGCTGATTTGTCGAAAGCCTATTTTATTAAAATAAGAAAATAAAATACTTCTTTTTACATAGATAATGACAAAAGAAATTAATAGTCGGTTTCGTTTTTTTACGCTGAATAATTACTTTAATGTCTGTCTTAAAATAATTCTGTGATTATGACAATCAAACAAGAATTAGTTGAAATAACATTAAAATTGGAAATGTTAAAATTGTATTACGTTATATATTAGAAGTTTTTATTTATGGTTAATATAGGTACGCTAATTGTCTTAAACTGGCGATTTATAATCATTTATTAATAGTTGACTAGTAATATTTTTTGAGAATTGCTTTAATTAACATTACAAATGTTAGAATTTGGTGCTATTCATGTGAATTTATCAAAATTATTATTTTATTGATACGTCTCACAGAAAGTGTAATCTACATTAATCTTATATCGAAGTCTCGAAGTCCTAGGACGTCTCGGGACTTCGAGCATGAGCCGTCTCGTGTCTCGGGACTTTAAAAATGTCGAGACTTCCCAATCCCTACCTACAACCCTTGCTTTTTACTTTTACCTAGCTTGCAACCGCGACCCCCTGAGCAAGTAATATTAATTATATTATCATTTATTTACACAACAAACGTGCTTCAACACTCAAAGCAATTTTCGATATTATTCATCCAACGGGACATACAAAATCATATCTAACGTCGATTTAATTTGAATTCAATTTATCATAACTCTCATAAGTTGATGTAGGTTTAGTTAGTAATATTCGAGTAAGTCGAATTACTTAAACGATATTAATCTTCCATGCTTAATAAATGCCCACTCAAGTGTAATGAATCGTTCAAGACAAATTATACGGACTTGCAACAAAAAGCCGCGATTTTACTCGCGAGTACGCTTAACAGCTAAACATTTTACATCAATATTAATTAGCACTAACCCAAAAGCCCCTTTAATGAAAAGCTTAACCGGCTGTATATAGGAAGTTATGAAAATTAATCTTAAAGATATGAGCATATGAAGTATTTAGCAAAATAATACTGCATTTTCCCTTTGGGTTTGCTTGAGATCGTATTACAACACACATATAGTACATTAAATGTAATAATTTACTTCGTAATTATTAATAAAACGATGATGACAACAGATATCCTATTATTTGTATTCCACACACCGTACAGTTTACCATTGACTTCGTAACTCCTATCACAGACCAAAAACATAACTCCTCCATCACAGATGACAGACTGACATAACATACATTCAGTCAAGAAAGTATCGGGAATGGATGATTTGTTTATGGTTCCAAATTCAATTTTTTGTTTTTTTTTTTGTTGTTGTTAGATTGGCACAACTGTTTTCCATTTTGGCGCGGAGTTTGAGTTGCATCTGTTATTTAGATTAAATACAGTGCTGTTTTTAGTTATATCATTCTAGTGTATATTGCGAATTTCATAATGGACAAAAACATCGAACAAAGATTTTGTCTTCAATTTTGCATTGCCAATGGAATTTCGTGTTCAGAGTCACTGAAAATGTTACAGAAGGCTTACGGTGAATCGACTTTATCAAAACACGTGCTTATGAGTGGTACAAAGCGTTCAAAAGCGGTCGAGATGTGATGGAAGATTTGCCTCGGTCTGGTAGGCCATCAATGTCTGCAACTGAAGTTAACATCGCAAAAGTGAAGGAAATAGTGACTGAAAATGCTCATTCAAGTTTGAGAGAGATAGCCGCCGAACTTTCTGTGTCTCATAAGTCGATCCGTATCATTTTAAATAATCACTTGAAACATGTTGCCGCTCGGGAACGAGTCAATTCCGATCCAACATTCATGAAACGCATTGTTACTGGTGACGAGACGTGGGTTTACGAGTTTGACATGCAAACTAGTCAACAAGCTTCGGAGTGACGCCTTCCAACTGAACCGCAATCGGAAAAACCACGCCAGTCGATCAAAAGTCAAAGTCATGTTGACTGTTTTCTTTAACTATCGCAGTGTTGTGCACTCGGAATTCTTGACGGAAGGTCAAACAGTAAATAAAGAATATTATTGGGGCGTTATGCGGCGTTTAAGAGAGCGAATTCGACGAAAAAGGCCAGATTTGTGGAAAGAAAATTCTTGGATTTTGCACCACGATAATGCGCCTTCGCACAAGGCCATCACTGTGAACGAATTTTTGACCAAAAACTCAACAAATACCATCGAGCAACCACCTTATTCTCCAGATATGGCTCCAGCCGACTTCTTTCTTTTTCCTAAACTCAAATTACCACTTCGTGTCACTCGTTGTCATTCGGTAGAAGACATAAAGGAGAATTCGCGGCGAGCACTAAATTCAACCCGGAAAAAGCGTTTAAAAAATGTTTTGATGATTGGATTATTCGTTAGCGTAAATGTATCGTTTCTGAAGGAGCGTACTTTGAAGGTGATAAAATAAATTTGGATGAATAACTAACATTTCGTGTATTATTGATCTTTTCCCGGTACTTTCTTGACGGAGTAGTACATATGTCTGGCTTACATTCTCACATTGCATTCCCACATAAATAAAATAATTATACAGGTTTTTACCAACCAACCTCATACTGTCTTATTGTAAGATGCTTTATTTCATCAATGCTACCTAACTCGATAACTCTGTGCCATCTCAAATAATATTATGATATTCGTCGGGGGCCTCTAACTTTCGTTGACGACATCAGGCATCAGTCTAAGTATCCCTGAAGTACGCCTCTTACCTAACTATTTTTATACATTTAATGTCCTTTACTGAAAACTATAGAGTTTTAAGTACTACGGTAACTGTTTAAATTGTCTTAGGAGTTACCTAAAATTTAGGAATTTTTACTCCGTTAGCCCTGTAGCCTGAGCCAGAAAATAAGTTTACGGTGTCGTAAGAGTTCCCCGTCTCCCGTAAGAGGTGCCTTCGTTAACTAGGAGCCTTTGGGGTCGCTGTTGATCCTAGTGAGGGCTCTGGTTGTACATCCTTGCGATTCCGAAGAGGACAAAGTGCGTGTAGTCCGCGCTGTTGTGACACTGCGAAGGCGCTGGAGAGCTTCTGTTTTGCCCCCTTGCGCTGCCCCCCTCAGTAATACTTCGCAGGAAACAGACTCCAGTGCGTTCCATAGGAGATACCCTGGGCGGTTCTCATTGTAAAGAAGGATAGCCGCACCGTAGCCGCGCGATGGTTGTTTTAAATTGGTAATTATAGTGCCATAGGGTAAAATAACTATTTCCGGCATAAATAGGGTCACTAGCAGTAGTATTTGGATCATTGATTAATCAATAGAGGCAGAAATAATGATTCATGACGTTATATCATGCCCGATTCAACAACATATCGTGATCGATCACATAAAATTCGGCTCGCTTACTAGCTGTAGTTACGTAATAAAGTAGCGGAACTTCTTGACAACGCGCTAGGGATGCGCCAAAGCACCACATAACCCAGTCCCACGCCCAATGAGTTGTTACTTGTGTAAAAGTTTCTTATGCGAAAATAAAAGGACTTGACTCCGTATTTCAGTTTCGTGAAAATGACCCTCAGTTTTGAAACTCATTGATGAACATCAGTCAAATACATTTTTGCAATGATTACACGAAATGTGTCCAAAATTATATATATTTTCTAACAACGGTAATAACCGAATTAGAGTATTTTAATTACAATATAATTTGAATTAGAATACAATTAACATAGCATCGTTCAACATCTCTTGTAGTTGTTGATGTCAACTATTGGTACAAAGTGCCAAGCGCCACGGCCTTTGCATACTTCTTCATTTATTCAAATCTCATACTACACAGACTAGTAAATTTATTTAGTCATCTGTGTTTTTCTATAATGTTAATTAACTCTGCAAATTTCTTTATCAGTTTATGATATTTTTACTTATACTTAATATTATGTACTCCGTTTTATATGGGTATATTCAACTTGTAGCAAACTGCTCAGAATCCATATTAATTATAAAAGTTACCAACATAAAATATTTTATAAGGGAATGCCGTACTTTTCAATAAAGTTGGTTTATAGCAATAGCTGTTGAGAGTTTCCTCTTCGGACATTGTTTAGTGTTAGTGAAGTTGCTTCGGATATGGTCGAAGTTTTGGATTACCCGAGCGGTTTACTCTCCGCCTGTTTTTACTTCTAGAAGAGAACAATAACAATGGATTGAAACTTTTTGAAGCTGTCTTTAATAACTCTATGATAATAAATACTATAGTTGTAGTATATAACAAAAAATTGTTTTTATATTTTAAAATAATAATGTTTAAAAGGAATGTGTCTTATCAAACGATACCGAATAAATAAGCAGTAAAATATGTATACTCGTATGTAAGCGCTACAGTGATTTGACTTAATTGTATAACTTACCTGTGGTATGCAATTAGAAGCATTTTGTTTTTTTAATATGTTATGATATTTTAGTGTACAGATAGCCATTTTTTTTATTTTAACGTAACGTATCTTCACGCTAATGTCCCTAGGGGTAATCAGAAAGGATGGAGCGCCTGGACCGCGGTTCTTATACACTTCTTTCACACTTTCGCCAAGGTTTGCGAGTGCTTCTGGCGTTTCTGTCGACTGACACTGGCTATTTGATCTTCATAAGTCAGCCTTGGTCTTCCTTAGATTCTGCTGCCACTCACTTTTGCTATGTAGATTTTCTTCCTCAATATTTTGTCACTCACTCTTTCCGTGTACTATTTTATTTTAATTGAAGGAAATGCGATCGACACATGCTTGCTTGACTAATGGTGTCATTTGTGGCTCCAAGTAAACTGCATCGGTTTCGTGTGGTTAATCGGTTTTTATTATTCCATATATTCCGTAATTTTATATCGATACATATTAAAGATAAAGGTATCTCTAATTTAATTATTGACTATTTTTAGGCGACTGGTCGAGGCTCCAGGAGACCGTCGGGCTGGTAGTTTCTTCCGCCAACGAAGCTTGACTATTCAAAGAGGTGATGCTGCCAATCTGGGCTGGGCACCTTTAGGAACGGCAGTTTTTTAAGCGGTAACTTTGAGGAAGTTTGTTATTTAAGATAACACTTACTTACATTAAATTTGTAACATAAAATTTACGTTCATTTACGTACTTCATAATATTGTTTAATTTAGAGTTATATATACGTGTATTTAATTGAGAGGAAAGATAATAGCAGTAACAATAGTTCTATTGCAAATAAAGATGTTTCCTTCTGTAACATATCTTTCAAAAATGCTTCTAATCCACTTGTTAGATTAATCTACATTAAAAACATGACCAAAATTGATTTGTTTGTTAACATCTTGTTAATTTAAGTAACATTCAAATCGTACAGAATAGATTTTCATGTATATTGAAATTACATACACTATCTAATATGTAATAGTGTATAAATCATTACGCTGTATTCATTTTAAGAGAACCTGTCGCTAAACTCTGAAAAACAAAGGCCGACCGCAATAGAGCATTAAATATTTTTGTCTATATCCACATGAATAGTAACGAACAAAAGTTAAATAAGTACCTAAAGTATAATAAAAATATTTTGCACAAACTGAATTTTATCCTAAAAATGCTACATAATTTTGAACCTTCATTTTGAATTACAAATGACGTCAGCCCGCCGTGAAACAATTTGACGAAAACAAGTCTTAATTAAACGGAAAATAATTTTGAAGTTCAAGCAGCACCACTCAGACATTCAAATTTAATGGTTTACTCGATATTTTTCTGGAAAGAGCTGTTTTGTTTTAACAAAACGTTAAAACAAAACGTAATAATAATAATTAAACGTTAATAATAATAAGGTAAGTAAGGAATATTCGTATATTCGCTTAGACCGCGCGTACCCAAAAACCTACGTCGGTTTTTGGGTACTCGAGGTCTTATGAAGAATTTAGTCAACAATCTTTTGATATTTTACAGATAAAAAAGAAATAAATATAAAAAGTTTAAAAGTAAATTTTAAATTATTCATTTTACCGCCGTAAATTCTTCGTTGTCAAAAAGGTGGCTAAGTCACATATTAGAATTGTGATTGTTACCTTTTAACATTATAAATTTAGAAAAATTTGTAGGTAGACGGCTTTTAAGCAAACCATTTTTAAATTACAACGTATTTTTCTTAATTTACAGGGTTAAAAGGTAGTTGAACCACAATTGTAATATGTGGCGGAGCTGTTTCTTTTCACCCTACGGCAGAATTAGTTTTAAAACATTGTAGCAGTCATATTGAGTCTCCATCGACGTGGGGAACAATAACTTATAATATTTATAGAGGCACTTAATTACTTAAAAGATAAATTAACTTTTAACTTCTGTTATCTAGAAAAATAAAGCATTCCTTGGTTAAACTAATTGTTTACAAACAACATTCACTATGACAGACGGACATGGACAACGTAGACCCGTTGAGCTTTCTTAAATATCGTTTGAAGCAGTGACCGTAAGTCTTTCAGCAGGAATAAATTTGTCATAAATATAGTATCTTTGAGTATTGAGTATTATTAATGTAAAAGTGATAGCCTACTGATTATCTAGACTTCCTTTAGTAATATTATTGTTAATAATTCGTTTGTAAATAGAACTTTCTGTAACATTCTAGAACACGCACACGGCTTCGATAACAAATGTACCGTTGGTCTAGATTGTCTATACTTGGAGGTATGGATGTAAGGATATGTTCGATAAACATATCGATAGACTCTAAATATGTAGCCTTTGTTGTTAGATAGAATAAGCTCTAAATTGATGAAATATTAGGTCTCTAGTTAATAAACTTATTAGTACGAACGAATAATACTAAAACTATAGTTGACATAAACGTCATACACTTAGAAAAAATTAATGAATTTTATCGACTCGCTAGGTAGGTGTAATTTTAGATAGGGTTTGTCGACCACTGTCTCTACACTAGTTGTTCCAGGAGTATAGGTGCATAGGTAGGAGCATAGGTGACCTTCGTCGTGGGGTATAAAAAGCGTCTCGTATCCGATAGCTTCCTTTTTCTTTTCTCTCTGCTGCGGGACAAGCTGCCTCAACAAAGTCTCATGAAGAAACTTAAAGTTAGGCCACATGTCGCCTAGGATAGTCTTAGCTGTATTTGTTTGGGAGTAGCAACCCCAATTAGAATAAATGACTTAGTTAAGTTAGTTAATATGTTAAAGTAGTTTAGGTAATCTCATGGTGGATCCCATGGTGAGTACTGTAGCTGTAGATAAGGGCAAGCAATGATGATAGGACTAGGGAATAGGATCCTAATGTCTACATGTGCTTGTTACAGAGTTCAAAGGACACCTATAGAAACCAGGTGGACCTCCTGTCCCTATAAGTAATGAATACTTAGGAATAGTAGTAAATCTATTCAACATTCATTTAAACTTCAGTATGAACTAATCACAATAGTTCTTAGAATGGTTTGGTGCACTACTCTGACTATCAAGAAGTCTAAGTCTTCTTCACTTGGGTGCTATATCGCGTGGCCAGGCCGCAGTTCCTATTAAAGGGGAATCTTTGAGGGCCGGGGCATGTGGGTGCTGTGATGCTAGTAGATGTTCGACAAAGGGGAAGACTGAGGAGTAGGTGCAGTTGGTGGATGACCACCTCCTTCTTAAGATTGATCAGGGATAAAACTGATAACACTCTGCGTGTAACTAATAAGTGATTCTCTGTTAGATATTAGCTCCACATAAATGTATTGTGTATCTAATAAATATTTTTCTCTGCGAAATAAAATACTGGATAATAAGGTATAAAATGTACTTGGGTTTATGTATCTGTAACACTAAGAATTTAAATGCAGTACATAAATAAGGAAAGGGTGTCTAAGTCTTTATAACTAGGTATACTTCCCTTTAATTTAAGATAACATAAATAAATTATGTTGTTGTATCTATAACAAGAAATATCTGATCTCAATACTTGTAAAACTTTAATACTAATGAATTATTCTGTAAACTAATTAATATCTAAGTGCTGTTAGATAATAGGTGACCTTATTTAATACATATATAATAATAAACAGGATAATGTTGTTTAACCATAGCCTTTAATCTTTTTAAATTGTTACTAACTTTTAATAATAAATACATAGTGAACTGATTGTATCCACCATAGAGATTAAGTTAGAAGAAATAAATGTTTTCTTTGTGTGATGTTTTTCTGATGTCTATTTAATTAACTTTCTATAATTATCCCATTAGATGTCGATTGCAGAGGTGTACTAGGCGCCCTTAAACAAATTAGGTACACCACTCTCCAGGTGACAGTAATAATAACATCATCAATTACTCAACCCACACCTCACTACCGGCCTGAGCAAGCCACGTTGCAACATATAATATGCAATATTATAAACATATATACGTATTTAAAGTAGGTAATTACATTCGCGTTCTTGAATATCTAAAAGTCATTATTTCTTACCTTGCAAAACATGCATATGTTTTCGCTATGACTCTAACAGGGTATAGGCAGAGGATCCCAAGCATTGCGGCCTTAACATAATTTTTGTCTCTTCAAATCGCTCATCCTAGTCAACGTATTTGTTAATAAAATATTCTATTGGCTAGAGAAAACCCTATACTGAGAAAATCTGGAAACAAACTCGGTCAGGCTCAATTTTTCAACACAAGTTAACAGTAAAACTAAATGTTTGCGCTGATAGAATTATTTCCGAACTATTTTGCGTTCGATAAACTTTCTAATATACATGATTCTAATATATATGATTTACAATCAGTGTGTAATGTAAAAAGTTTGCCTGAATGCCTAAAATGAATATATTGAACGAATACACAGGAATATGAAAGAGTTAATCGACTCTTATTTAATAAAGAAGTTCCGAAAAACTCGCGAAGAATGAAAAAATTCCTTGGAGTAATAACTCTGCTCCCAGATTTAGGGTCGTTGCTCACTTTTGGGACTAAATGAAGAAAAACTGACGGTAAAATACACCTTGCGGGTGCTGCCAAGGAATTTAATTAAACATTTTTCGGCGTTGATTACACTGCGAACGCCTCTTAATAAACAAGAATGGTGCTTTTTACTTCTTGGACGTCTGACCTGTTCCATAATTAATGCAATACATATCTTCACGCTGCATGTCTATCATATATACGATATCCTCATGATTGATCCATAATGGGGTAAGCAGAGAGGACAAAGTGCCATGCGCACTATGGAAAATTGTAGCACAAGAGCATATCAAAAATGTTTTTTACAAATATCATAATTTGGCTAATATGTCGATTTTCATTGATACTCTAATAGTCCAATTATAATATTCAATAGAATTTTGTCACTTAATACGCAAAATAATATTATTTTTTATAGTCAGAAGTACATAGAAGACAGGGGTGCCAAACTCAAGTTTTTGCGTGTACATATTTCACAAAAAATATTTAGCACAGATATAGAGTATAATATATTTTTAGAAAGGTAATTTTATGTACTTTAGAAAACAGCTTTTTAGTTCTCATATTATTTTTAAATTTTTGAGTAAGTACTTAAAAAGTGACATACCTTATTTTTCACTTTTTTTTTTTCGTTGAACATTATTACTGTCACTCACGTCTCCTCACGCGCTATTTTTAGTATTAATTAATAGTCTAACTATTCATAAACAAGACGCAAAATAATCAACTGCGGTTATTTGCGATTGAAATGAAAGTGCCTACCAGTACGGGCTATCCACCTTACACACCTGGATTCGCTGTACGGAAATAATATTATACATTTCCTGTAATATTTCTTTTAAAACTTGGTATGCTGCAAGTGAAGAAAAAAACAAATTGAAGAAGGAGAAGACAGAACTTGTTCAAAAACGTTTCAGGAAAGAGGATAATAATAAAGATAAGATAAAATAATTAATAGTAGTAAACCTCGGCAAGTTAATGGGAATACTGACGATGGGAATACAGCACGAAGATTTTTCTACAACAGCACATGCTCTGCGGAAATTACAGGCATGGATGAAACACATTATTTTACGAGTTCTTCTTCAGGAATGACGATCAATCCCGAAAAATTTGGCAAATACGCAATGGAAAATCCAAGAATATATGTGGGTAAAGATAATTGGTATTACATGTCATCTTCAATTCACAAGATACTTTTACACGGAGAAAACATTATCAAACATTTTGAAGTGCTTCCTATTGGACAGCTATCAAAAGACGCACAAGAGTCGCGCAACAAAGACTACAGAAACATGCGACTACATCATGCTAGAAAATGTTCCCGAACAGCTACAAATGAAGATATCTTTAAAACTCTATTGTAGGTAAAAGATCTTGAGGAAGAGGCACTAAGTCTTCTAAAAGTGGCACCACTTGCAACTGACCTTAAAATATATGTAGAGCCTAAGTACATGGCGATTTGTTTTTCCAATGTATTCACTCTTAACTTTAATCATTACGTTTCTTCTTTTTACAGTTGGTACCAGAAAATATAAGGTAATAAGGTAGATAAAGGCGATATTTTTTTTATATTTTTTTTGCCATGGCTACTTGTAATTAACCTTAGTTTTAACTTTTTTAGTAATTATAACCTTTTATTTCATTTTAAATAAATTATTTAATAATTTTTTTTCATGCTTTAACGTTTTATTTTTGTTTTATGCTATATTTCATACATACATGTATGAGAAATCACTATAAATTATACACCATTTGAATTTTTATACTTTACTGCATATGTGTACTAAATTTCATCACGATATGATGAAAATTCATAAAGTTACACATTTTTGATCCGAAACTAACCATTTTCCATTTCCATCGTGATGCGTCGCAGTCTTTAATATTTCTTTCGATTCCTCAAACCTCGTCATTTTCCTCATACATCTTAGACGAATTTATATGAAATAAGTCTTAAACAAACAATATCACACATATAACCCGTTCGCGCTAAGTTTGCCGTTGGCGATATGACGTCTAGGGGTAGAGAAGGGTAGCGTCAGCAAAAAAAAAAACAAACTATATTTAAAATATTTTTCATTTATTATTATTAATAAAAATTGTGTATTTGGGTAAAATTAGACACATTAATTGCGTTTAATCACTGTTTACGCAAAGAACGGAACGACGTGCTGAGGCAGGCCACAGAGGGGTGCGCGGGGATTATATCAATTATAATTTATACGTCATCGTCGTGTGGACCCCACCCCACTTCATTAGCGCACTTGACAATAGACGGTCATGTGAAGTCGCATAACATCAACACAATATATTATAAATAACTACCTACCTATGTATTTTACTATTTCTGAATTTACGTTTTTATACAAGTTTGAATATACTAGTTTTGTTGAAAAATAGTAGTATTCATTTATTATGTTCCCGGCGTGGACATAAATTGGCGACCGTGACAGGACAAGTTCAAGAAGCATCGTATAGCAGTAAAATATTCTTTCATCAATAATCGCGGAGTACGCCGCGATTCACCCATCAAAGGACAGCTTCACACTTGCCGTACTAGCCAGCCGGACGGTCAGCAACGTGGACATCACCATCAGCGCCGCCCGCAGCATTGGTCTAGCCTTTAAAGTGAGCTCGTTCCATTTCTTTCCTATCATTTTATTCCCGCTTCGATCTGATTAGAGTCGTAGACCTAGTTTTTCATACCCACTTATTTTATATTTTTTATCGCAACAATTTGTCACATAGACAGCTATGGCGATTAATTAGTATTTATAATAAATTATCATTCAAACAAATTCGCAATATTTCGTTCTATATTTATAGTGTACTCGTTGCATTATCTACTACATTATTACACTCGTAAGTGCCTACCTATAACTGCATTTCTAATTGCGCACTTACTCGCTCAGTGGTATTTATTTTTTAACTAATTCGAACTATCAACTTACATTAATTTTACGCTATTTTCACCGACAGTTGCAATTTTTTTAGTTATTTAACAACTCATCTAAGCATACATACATATATTTTTCTGTGTCTAGAAAGTATTTGTTCCTGACTTTAAGACGCTTGCACCAATCTATTCCAGCTTACGCATTTCTATGCACATCCATTAAATCACGCTTCACACAGCTGATCGCTAGAGGCCGAGCGCCGCGCAGCGTGCATCTCGCGCAGTCGTCTGTTTGCAACTAGAACCGGTTTCACCCACAGCTGAAGACTGCACCGCATCAAAGCGAGGAGCGTATCGTTTGCCAGATTGTTTCTTTATTGTAAACAAAGTTATTAGAATTGCATTGTAGCTTGCTAATTTTGCATTAATATGGGAGAATTAAAAGATTTACTTACTAGACGTAGTTCAATCAAAGGTCGTGTTACCAAATTTAAAAACTATTTAACTACATTACAACAATGTACTGAAGAGATATCCTCTATTGAAATCGGAAAGCTAGAATGCAAGTTAACTTATTATGAAGCGTTGTTCAAGGAATTTGATGAGTTGCAGAACGATATTGAGATAAAAAATGCCGCAACTTTAACCGTGGAATTAACCGAAAGAGACGTCATAGAACAAGATTTTTACCTCTGTATTGCTACGGCTAAAGAAATTTTAACCACAAGAAGTCGTGATGACAATCGTGATGGTAGTGAATGTATGTCCACAAGAAGTCACTCTAACAGTGACGATACTTTAGATTTTCGTTTGCCAGTTATAAAAATACCTAACTTTGACGGCACCTACCATCACTGGTTGGAATTCCGAGACACTTCTAAGTCATTAGTTCATAACAACAGTAAAATTAAAAATATACATAAATTTTACTATTTAAATTCATATTTAGAACGTGAAGCGTCTAGGGTTATTTATAATTTAGAAGTTACTGACAAAAATTATCCAGAGGCCTGGAAGTTACTTCGTGATCGTTATGATAACAAAAAGCAACTTATTAATAACCATTTAAAATCATTATTTAGCATTGAACCTATGTTACGCGAGTCTGACAAGTCGCTAAGATTTATTGTTGACACTGTTTCCAAGAATTTGCGTGCTCTGTGTACTTTAGGTCAACCCACGGACAAGTGGGATACTCTTATTATCTACATGGTTTCAGAAAAATTGGATAACGCCACTTGTTTTAAATGGGAAGAGCATAGGAATTCTTTGCCAGACATGCCTACACTTAACGATTTCCACTCTTTTCTTAATAGTCGTGCAGACGTTCTTGAAACAGTTCAGCGAAACAAACAGGATAGACTCTTTAAGCGTAACCCTGATTCATCTGTTGTGAGCCAGCGAGCGAAGTCTACTTTTAAAGCATTTGTCGCTTCCACTAACGGTCCGTCTCCTTCTGCATTGAGAGCTATTGAATGCATTATATGCAAGGGAGAACATCGCGTATATGACTGTGCCGCATTCAAGGATAAAACTCCAGAAGATAGGATCGCACAAGCCTCGAAGTTGAACTTATGTCATAATTGTTTACGTGTCGATCATGATGTTCGTCGTTGTCGACTTCCAGGTACTTGCAGAGTGTGTAAACTACGTCATAATACACTGCTACACAAAGAAGCAGATACCTCGTCAGCTGTTTGCAACAACCTTTCCACTCTGGCCGTTTCAACCTCTAATGAGGCTCTATTGTGTACTGCGTTAATTGACTTGGTCAATCCTCATACCAAACAAACAATATCTGCTCGTTGCTTGCTCGATAGCGGAAGTCAGGCTTCATTTATAACCGAAGCTGTTAAGCGAAAGTTATCTCTGACTTCTCAGCCTAATGACTTGCACAATGTAGTAGGTATAGGTAAAACTCGACTCAACATTAAAACTAAACGATGTGTAATTCAACTTAAATCTAAAAATAGTTCGTTCAATGCAATTTTATCCTGTCTAGTTTTACCACATATTTCCGAACGTCTACCTACTGTCTTTATCGATATTCAACACTTAAACTTGTCTTCTTTTAAGTTAGCAGACCCCAGCTTTAACAAACCATCTCAAATCGACATGCTCATCGGCGCCGATCTGTTCTGGGACATCATTGGTTCCGAACAGCATTGTTTAGGCCAGGGTAAGCCCATTTTACGCAGTTCCAAGTTGGGATGGCTTGTTGCAGGTTCTATGCAACGTCTTAAACCCCAAACAAGTCCAGTGGTTCATTGCAACTTTGTCCACACAAGCGACCTAAACAATGAACTCACAAAATTTTGGCAACTAGAAAGTATTCCTAATAAACGTCAACCTTATACAGAACAGGAACGACTATGTGAACAGAGTTTCATTGCAACTACTAAACGTCTTGATGATGGGCGGTTTGTTGTTCGACTTCCTCTCAAAGACGAACCTGACTGTTTAGGTGACTCCTATTACTCTGCCAAACAAAGGTTTCTTCATCTAGAACGTCGATTTAAGAAACAACCTGAAGTCAAGGAACGTTATTGCAATTTCATTCATGAGTATGAAGAACTTGGCCATCTTTCTCCTTCGACTGTTGATAAACCAACAAATGCTTACTTTCTTCCGCACCATCCCGTCATTAAAGAGAAAAGCGAGTCGACAAAGCTTCGCGTCGTATTTGATGCGTCAGCTCGCACTTCCTCTGGATTGTCAGTAAACGACCTTCAGATGGTAGGTCCAACCATCCAAGACTCTCTCTTTAACATTCTTGTTCGTTTTCGTCAATACCGCTATGTTCTGTCCGGTGATATCGAAAAAATGTTTCGCCAGGTCTTGGTTGATGAAGCACACCGTAACTTACAACTTATTTTATGGCGTGAAGATGAATCAATGCCGCTTCGAACTTTAAGATTAAATACTGTTACGTATGGCTTTTCTAGCGCGAGCTTCTTAACTACTCGATGTCTCTGGCAGATTGGCGAAGACTGTGAGGACCCTCTCATCAAAACTATCATCCAGAGAGACCTCTACGTTGACGATCTTCTTTGCGGACATGATGATGAGGAACAGCTACGCTACATTCAGCAGTCTGTTTCTGAGAACTTGGCTGAGGGCGGATTTTCTCTAAGGAAGTACAGGTCTAACTTACCTTCTCTAATTTCGTCTCAAGCAATTAACACCGAGTGCAATCTTATGCTCAGTGCTGCTACTGATACTCTCGGTCTTGGTTGGGACCCTATGTCTGATAATCTTCATTTCACGATTGAATTGAGTCCAGTGGAGGTCGTAACTAAACGTAGTATTCTTTCGGCTGCGTTCAAAATATTCGATCCCTTGGGTCTAATTTCCCCTTGTACAATCATTCCTAAACTAATAATTCAACAACTTTGGTCTTCGAAACTAGATTGGGACGATCCCGCTCCACAAGAAATAAAATCCACCTGGCTAAGGTTTGCAGAAAATATTAGCTGTATTGCTAAGATTTCTATTCCTAGGTGGACTTTAATATATAATCCCCTTTCTATCGAATTGCATTCCTTCTGCGAAGCGTCACAGAAAGGCTATGGTTGTTGTATTTATCTCCGATCAATTACTACTGAAGGCAAGATATTCGTCAGCCTATTATGTGCCAAAGCACGCGTCGCTCCAATAAAACCCACCACCATACCCCGACTTGAACTTTGCGGAGCGCTGCTTGCCGCACAACTTAGCTCAACGGTCACTGACGCACTTCGTTGTGTCATATCACGTCATGTGTATTGGACTGACTCCAGTGTCGTGCTGGCTTGGCTAAATACGAGTTCTAACAAGTTAAAAACTTTTGTGGTTAACAGAGTTTGTGAAATAGGCGAACTTACTGACATCGCTTCCTGGCGTCATGTACCCACAGATAGTAATCCCGCCGATCTTCTGTCTCGAGGTATCGAACCGCAACGTATTGGTAGTTGTACAATGTGGTGGCATGGACCGAGCTTCTTGCAAAGTTCGGAATCATCTTGGCCTACCTTAAGCCCTGTTTCTAGTCCAGACTTACCGGAATTGAAAGTCCATTCTACTGTAGTGATGAAGCCTATATTTAACTTTCAAAATTATTCCAAACTTTCTCACTTACAGCGTACTTTAGCATTCATTTTAAGATTTTTCCACAATTGTAAAAATCCTTGCGACAAAGTTACTGGTCCTCTACTTGTTAGTGAGCTTGATATGGCTTTCACAACTCTTGTCAAGGTTTCCCAAAATGACTGTTTCAGCAAAGAGCTGTGTTTACTAGCTAAATATCAGTCTCTTAGCCCTAAGTCAAATATTGCTTCCCTTACTCCCTTTCTTGATAATCAAGGAATCCTTCGAGTAGGTGAACGCATAGAAGCATCTCCTTATAAATTTGACAAGAGACACCCCATCTTACTACACGCTGATCACCACTTCACTAAATTATTATTCCTACAGGAGCACGAGCGACTATTCCATGCAGGCCCACAACATTTACTCGCCTCTATGAGAGAGCGCGTATGGCCTATAGGCGGGAGAAATCTTGCTAGGCGTACAGTACGCAATTGTTTCATTTGTAGGCGCTTTAAGGGTAAATCTATGACCAATATAATGGGCAACTTACCTGCAGAACGTGTCACTCTTACACAGATTTTGCTGGACCATTTATGATTACAGACCGCAAGGGTCGTGGATGTAAAATAACTAAGGCTTATTTGTGTATTTTCATTTGTTTTACGTATAAATGCATTCACCTCGAAGCTGTCAGTCAACTGTCTAAAGTCGCCTTTATTTTATGCCTTAAACGCTTCAATGCTCGAAGAGGTATGCCTAAACAAATTTTTTGCGACAATGGTCGAAATTTCGTAGCTGCAGCCAAAGAAATAAATGATTTTTTTAAATGTAACCACGACTATATTATCGATTTTGCCTCTACTAAAGGAATTGAATTTCGCTTCTCACCGGCATACGCTCCTCACTTTGGCGGACTGTGGGAAGCTGGTGTTAAATCCGCCAAATTTCATATAAGCAGAATTCTAGGGACATCACATTTAACCTTCGAGGAGCTATCTTCCCTATTCTGTCAGATCGAAGCTATCCTTAACAGCCGTCCTCTGTGTCCTTTGAGCTCCTCACCCCAAGATTTCTATCCGCTCACACCGAGTCACTTTTTGATCGGCAGACCTCTAACAGATTTACCAACACCGTGTGTCTTAGACTGCAACCCCAACCGTCTCGACCGGTTCCAGCGCCTCGATCAAATCAAGCAACACTTTTGGAAGCGTTGGAGCTCTGAATACATTGCGGAGTTGCAGCAGAGAACCAAGTGGAAGGTCAGGTGTAGGGACCTCAAGTTGAATGACTTGGTACTAATGAAAGAGGACCAAGTACCACCTCTTAATTGGCGTCTCGGTAGAGTTGACAAACTTTTCCCAGGCTCAGATGGTGTTCCAAGAGTGTCAGACATCTCTACTGCACGAGGAGTTGTACGTAGGGCCATTAATCGCATCTGTTTACTCCCTTCACCTGCTGACGAAGAAGAATAGTCTTGAAAGCTTCAAGCTTTCAAGGGCGGGGAGTATGTTTACGCAAAGAACGGAACGACGTGCTGAGGCAGGCCACAGAGGGGTGCGCGGGGATTATATCAATTATAATTTATACGTCATCGTCGTGTGGACCCCCCACTTCATTAGTGCACTTGACAATAGACGGTCATGTGAAGTCGCATAACATCAACACAATATATTATAAATAACTACCTACCTATGTATTTTACTATTTCTGAATTTACGTTTTTATACAAGTTTGAATATACTAGTTTTGTTGAAAAATAGTAGTATTCATTTATTATGTTCCCGGCGTGGACAATCACTAACGTCCATAGGTTCAACACCAGATAATTCACTCTCACTGTCACTAAAAGTTGAGTCTGTATCACTCTCTGAGTCTGCCCCCACTGAAATTATGAGTTCTCTCTCGTTTAATTCTTGCAGTCGATCACTTTCACAATATCGCTCTCATAGCTTGATCGACAGGTATTATATAAGAACGGTTTTTCTTCTCATTTTCGAAATAAGTCATAACCTTTATACCATATTTCGTACATCACTTCTTAAAGTTTTGCCTTTACCCATAGTTTAAACAAAGCGAAAAACTAAGAAATGTCAAAAGCAAAGAATTTTTATGAATAATAACATTAATATCCACGCGCGCATGCAATGACGTTGCCAACGATACTGAGAGGGCGATTCAGCGGTGCGGTAGGCTATTGGGGGAGGAGACGCGCATTCCACGGACTGGCAAACTTAGCGCGAACGGGAAGTACGTATCTCTATATACAAACAAAATTTATAGCCGTTACAGCATTCCAGCGGATGGCATCAAGGTACAACAAAATCACATCTCGAACCCACATATACGATTAAGTAATTTGGGCTCAAAGAGAGCAAAGAAACAAAGATCTAATTGTATCAAATCTTACAATACTAATTACCTGGTCTATGTCGCGTTTATACTTTAAGGCTAAATACCTTTTCTATCCCGACGTTTCGACCGGATTGTACCGATCGTGGTCACGGGCAGACTGATGAGGATGAGTGTCGTCTTCGTAGTGTGCGGTTTCTGGCAGCTCATTCATAACATTTTTTAAGGTATTATTGATTTGTACTGATGATTGTCTTGTATGTCATTGCGCTACAGAATTAGAAAAGAAGTTAATTGTAGACCTGCCCTAGATATTTATTTAGGCTGAGGTCACTCAAAAGGGAGAAATAAAAAAAGTGTAAACAAAAATTTAAACCAACTCAAAAAAAGCATTAAAAAGCACGAAATAACTATCCTTACTGATCAAAACTGACGTATAAAAATAATTTTATAAATAGGCTACAAACACCTATATAATTAAGTTTGACAGTTACTGAAGTCGGTGCCAAATGAGTGTGCAACAACAGAAAGTCTATTAGTTTAGTAGGCTTAGTAGTATTACTATTAGTACTAGTAAAAAATAATTATTTCGTATAATAATATTAGTAAAGAATAGTTGTTTCGCACTTTTCCCTGTGTCTTTTTTGAAGTCGCTTTAATTTTTTTATACAGTATGCTTTTCCAATCACTGTACGTTTATTTTAACTGAGTAATACATTTTTTTTCTTTCTTCATAGCGTGACGCACAGATTAGGGCATTCACCAATGTCACGTGTTAATAAGTAGAATCGACATAAAGCACATTCGAATTAAATTCGTTTTTTCTTCTTATCGTAAAACTCCTCCAGTAAAGTTATAGTAGAATTTACTGAAGTGAAGAATAAAGGTCTTCTTGGAAGAGCGCGAGGATATCAGCTGCACATGTTTATTTAGACCTACTGCATTGTTTTCACATATACAAAACTTTAAAATACAATATGCTATCACTTTTGTACTTTAAAACTCCTAAAAATGTAAAAAATAGGAAATCTAAATAAAATGATAACCTCACTTCTGCCGTTTCCGCCAAAACGTACGTAATAAATATTACCGATAAATTTGGTGTAAACACAAAGCTGATACTATCGACGTTATGAAACGAACCGAGGAAGTGCTCAGTACGAGAAACACACAATGTCCAACCAGGTTTCTAAAAATTTGCATTCGATTTTGTCCAATTGATTATTATCAAACCCGAAACCTTCTTTTTGTAAGCAAATACATCAATCACTGTATCAAAATGTCAATTAATATCGATATTCCAAAAATTATTTGAAGAAGTTCAAAATCATCTTGTGACAAAATTCGAACAGGGACATAATATTCCGATGGGATCTTTTGAAGGAAACTGGTCCGCTAGGTGGCGCAGCAGTCTTGTACATGTTCGAACCAAGTAACAATGGCCGGAGCATTTACTCCAGAAACGTGTCCTTAAAGTTTCTTTTTTCATTGACCGACTTTCTAGATTTTTACTGATGTGCGTCACTAGGGAAGGTCGCAGTATAACGATACACGGCTAGCTGAAGATGACATATTTACGGTATTTACGAGTATTTTGCAAATAATTATTTCATAACTGACACATTAGCTGACACGAATTACACTGACAGTGCGAGTTTGTCATACTTGCTATAGCTGTTTTACTCGTGGCTACGCTTTATGAAATAGAAAGAGACAGGAAAATTCATTTGACACACGGTGGTACGAGCGACAACTTATTATAGTTCCATCCGATATGTTTTCTGATCCGAGAGTACTTTTAAAAGTATTTTTAAAGGTGGTAGAGCCATGCTGCATTGCAGCATGAATTGGACCGGCTCGCCCGGTGAAATATCACCCTCTCACAGAATATCGGCGTGAAATAACAGCATCTATTGCTGTTGTGTTTCGTTCGGTGAGTGAGAGTGCCGGTGGCCCATCACCCTTCCCCCCTCCTTTCCCTATTTCCCTAAAGGCCGGCAACGCGCCCGTGATTCTCCGGCACGTGGTTGCATGTGTCTATGGGCGGCGGTTGGTTACTCTCCATCAGGTGACCCGCTTGCTCGTTTGCCCCTTCTTTTATAAAAAAAAAGTACATGTCACATACTTTCACGTACTTGGAGTGATCATGTCACTGAAGCATTGTAGCAACTTGACATATGTATTTAATTTGAAATGTTTACATGACTTAGAATCATAATGAAATATAAAAACCATTTTAATTATCACCACCTTTTCCTGCTTATTCTCATGACAAAATCTTTAATAAATCTCCTGTTTCGTTGCAGTGTGAATAAATGCAACAATCCATTTCTTTGTAAAAAACCAAAGCGCTAAAGTGCAAAGCGGACTCGCGCACCGAAGGTTCTGTACCAAAGTCGGATTCGAAAACAAACTTAACTTTGCATTTGAAAGTTACGTTCTCTCATGTTCTCCAACTGCAAACATAAGTTTGTAGTAGCATAAAGTTCTTTTTTCATGTGATATAACTACAAATTAACGATGGTCTGATTTTTTTTGTGGTGCGACCTTGCTTCTTGCCATACATTTTAGATCAATGGGAATTACCACATTTTTTTACTTCTCTGGCTTAGAAGCTTGATTCTTTACAGCTCCAAGGGACTCCAGACATAAGTATTTGGTACTTATACGCATACTTAAGTTAATATTAGTAGACATAAGTATTCAATATTCATTTCAATTTGATACCTTCACGCGTTCTTGAGAAATAGTGTCTTGACAGACAGAAGCACAAAGAAGTGATCCTAAAGATTCCTTTTCCTTTTGAGAGTACGGAACCCTAAAATCCGCAAAATTACAAATTTTTGCAAAAATGATTTTTAGCAACTGATAGTAAAAGCTCGCTAGTGACAGCTTCCTTCTTTAATGTGTGACTTCAAAGTAAACACTAAGCTTTACTATGAATGTCACAGAACAAAACTCAGACCATAAAGCAATTTAGAAAATTCGTTTTCTGAACTGATCTTGGCGGGAATCGAATCCAAGACCGTTAACTAGGAAGACAGACCGCCTAGACGACCTAGATGGCGCAGTGGTTTAGACGTTAACCCAAGCGTGAAGGGTTCCGGGTTCGATTCCCGGTCGGATCAATTTAGAAAATGAACTTTTCTAGATTGTCTCAGGTCTGGATGTACTGGGAGACGCCACCAGTAGTCGTCGTCTGGTTCTCATAGCACAGGGAATAAACTAGTTTGAGATAAGATGATTAGTGTGTATTGTCTGGGGCATTATTATTATTATTATAAAAAAAGATGCACTAATCACCAAGCCAGTCCTTAAGTTCACAAAGTTCGTATTATGTAAAAAGTAATAATTAAGACGTTAAATCCATTTATATATGTGACACTTTACGATTTTAATCCGAGCTACGAGTATTCAACAGGAGTCATTGTCTGAAGTCTACTTAAACAGCCAATTAATTTGGCGAAACGGTTTTTATGGCAGCTGTAAACTTAGATTACGACACAGTGTGAGTGGAGGAACGGAGGTACTATATACAAATATGGGATCTGTTTCAGCTGTTTTAAACATGAGTTTTAAAGGCATAAATATACGTAGACGGGTGTAATGGTTAAACAACAAGACAAAGAAGTTTCACAACGTGATGAACAAAGGTAGATAGCTCATTTAATCAAGTCGGTTGAACATTTAGTCTGTAAGGCAGCTGCCGTCTCACAGACTACATATTTTGTAATGTTATACAGGAGTATAATAAAATGTGTAGTAACGTACGTAGAGAATTACGCAAATTGTATGACCCAAACTATAACTGAGCTTGTGCAATAAACAATAGGTAAAAAAACACGACAAACGGTGGGAGCACCTAGTAACTCCAGGCCAACATAGAAAAGCTCGTTTATTAAATTGACCCAACCGAGGGTAGAACCTGGGGCTTGGCTTGGAAGATAGATGAACTCCCATTGACCCAACAGGTCAATGGAATCATATTCATCAAATTCAAAATATCCATACTAATATTATAAATGCGAAATTCTGTCTGTATCTGTCTATTCTGTCTTTTCTGGCTTTCACGGCTAAACCGTTAGACCATTTTAGATGAAATACAGAATAGACGTAAATTAAACCCAAGAAAAGGACATAGGCCATTTCTTTCTAATTTTACGAACGAAGTCGAGGGCAAAAGCTAGTTTATATATAAGTAAATACCTACATACTGAACTGGAAGGATAAACAATGTCACGGCTATTTTCACACTAATACCATAAAAATTTAAAAAGTAGTATAAGTGATTGGCTAGCAAGGAGACATTATCTACTTTCACCATCTCAAAAACTTGTAACTATAGGTAATGGGCTAGCAAGTAGACATTATCTACTTTTACTATTACAAAAACTGGTACCTTTAGGTAATAGGCTAGCAAGGAGACATTATCTACTTTCACTATGTCCAAAACTTGTATCTATCAGTAAGAGGCTAGCAAGTTGATATCATCTACTTTCACTGTGTCAAAAACTTGTATTTGTAAGAAATAGGCTAGCAAGGAGACATTATCTACTTTCACTATCTAAAAACTTGTACCTATAGGTAATGGGCTAGCAAGTAGACAATATCTACTTTCACTATGTCAAAAACTTGTACCTATAGGTAATAGGGTAACAAGGAGACATTACCTACTTTCGTTAAGTCATCTGGAAAATCAAATAGGTACTTAGAATGCAACTTTATTACATTTTAATGTTTAGTCCGTGCCGAATAGAAAATAGCATGAAACGACGTAGGTACTTACGAGTAATATATGTAAACTCGAGCAAGAAATCTTTGAAAGTCAAATCTACCATTGGTCGGAAAGAACCAAAGAAGCTGCACTGAGAAGAACAGACTAGAAAGTTTTGAGTATGCGTCCGATTTACATGATTTAGTTCCATTTCCCTTTTATCTAAGAGAAACTGATGTTAAAAGAACTCTACTTACAATGTTTATATTCCTTGCACATGCAGGAAGCGATTCTTTTGTTCATTTATAATATACTAATAATATTTGAAATGTGTTTTGTCTACAATGTTTCTTCAGTCATTCAATTTGGGAATATTCTAGGCAAAAAGTGCTCAGTTTAGTGTCACAGTGTCGATGTGATTAATTATCTGGAAATTATATTACGATTGCCAAATTAGAAAGTTTCTCGTAAAATTCTTCTAGCGGAAAATTCCTAGAAACTTTACAGTAAGGTATACAAAAGGCGCATTAGTTAATTAACTGATTGTATAGAGATTATTTTATTAAATAAACTCCTTTGTAAAAAAAGAAACAAGTCTTTTAATTTTTACCGTGAAAATGGCAATAATTATCTGACCAACCAATTAAATTTCTAAGGGTATTTAAGCTCGATTTAAGGAGTTGACATCTCGTTTGCACCAATTATTCAATAGTTAGTGCAAGCGAGATGTCAAATCTTTAAATCGAGTTTAAATAGTTGGTGCAAGCAATCCTAAATTTTCTAAAAGTTTGGATGTTTACTGGTTGTGACGTGACAATGTTTTTTTTTATCTGTCGTATTGCCGGCTTTGTCGTATTGAAGCAATGACTAAGCCTTAGTCTTTGTATTGAGGTAACAATTATAACCAAACATTTGTTACTTGACTGTTGTCAGCATAATCATAATCTCAGTTTAACAACACGAGTATAAACCATGAAGTACAGACGTGAATTAATCCAAAACATGTTTCTACCAAATTTTTATAGCTTGTAGGGTGAAAATATCAAAACCATCTACGAAGCTGAAACACATTGTACAGTTAACTACATGACAAGCTCAATATATTACTTTAAATTTAACTGTTTTTTCTAAATCATTGAGAAATCATTCTCAAAAGGGCAAAATAAAAAAAAATAAAAAAAATTAAACCGACTTCAAAAAAGAACACTGAAAAGTATGAAATAACTATACTTTACTTATCAAAACTTAAGTACAAAAATAACTTTATAAATACGATACAAATACCCCTATAATTAAATTTGACAGTTATTGAAGTCGGTGCCAAATTAATGTTCGACAACAGAAAGTATATTAGTTTAGTAGGCTTGGCATCGACTTCAGTGACTGTCAAATTTAATTATATGAGTATTTGTATCGTATTTATAAAGTTATTTTTGTGCTTAAGTTTCAAGTTTATTTCATAAATTCAGTGTTATTTTTTGAAGTCGGTTTAATTTTTCAACAGACTTCAAAAAAAGGAGGTTCTCAATTTGTCTGTATGTTGTTGTTTTTTTTTTGTATGTTTGTTACCTCATAACTCCGTCATTTATGAACCGATTTCTTTTTTCATTTGGTAGGTAATACTTCAGAGGTGATATTAGAGCTTGGACTTCGAAGATACACTAGATAACACGACCTTGTTATAACCTTTATCTATATTGACGATTCTCTTGTATATTGTTGCGCTCCGGAATTAGAATGAAGTTAATTGCCGACCTGCCCCTGCAGTCTCGACATAGATCGCGATCGCTTTACGACCGATTTCGGTTGATAAGTCATAATGATTAATTTTTAACGATTTTTGAAAGTCTCTACATTAAAACCATCGATTGTGATTGAAATCATATCTAATCTAACTGTCAACTTTACGATTGCTGATAATGTTTTTACGATCAAATTTGACAGCTCGCAAAGTGCTCGTATTTATCGTTATGGCAAGCGATTTTTTTCGTTATTTTTATCGATCGCTAGTTTACGAAAATAATCGCTATGTCGGGCCTGCAGCCCCTGCTCTAGATATTTCTTTAGGTCAAGATCACTCAAAAGGAAGAAATAAAAAATTTTTGTTAAAAAAAATTAAACCGCCTTCAAAAAAAACACTGAAAAGTATAGAATAACTGTCCTTTACTAATCAAAACTCAAGTACAATTAAAATAACTTTATAAATACGATACACATACCTATATAATTAAATTTGTCAGTTATTGAAGTCGGTGCCAAATCAATGTGCAACAACATAAAGTATATTAGTTGGGTGGGCTTGGCACCGACTTCAGTAACTGTCAAATTTAATTATATAGGTATGTGTATCGTATTTACAAAGTTATTTTAATTGTACTTGAGTTTTGATTAGTAAAAGACAGTTATTTTATACTTTTCATTGTTTTTTTTGAAGGCGGTTTAATTTTTTTTAACAAAAATTTTTAATAATCATTATTTTTTATTTATTAGTCATAATAAGCGACACGTCACTACAAGCGAACAAGCGAAGTCATTATATCCGAACTTTTTTGTAAAGAATTTTATACAAAACCAACTTTGCACTGCAATTACTTCATATTAAGCGGTTGGTCAATATAGGATGTCATAATAAACGGATTTCACTGTATATATACATATATATGTTTGTACCAGCGGCACCGGGCAAACATTCGTTCAATGCTGGACGCAGATATTTTTTTATACATCAGTGAGTATCGTAAAATACCTCAGTTTTCCACTACATATGTGGTTGACTGTACTTAGGAACATAAAAGTAGAAGATGCGTAGAATTAATATATTTTTATGACAGATATCCGAAAAGTCTTGCGAGCTATAAACTTTCGTAAAGTGTTGTTAAAATAATGCTTACATTTTGACCGCATATTTAGTAGTATGAAAGTTATGGACGTTCTTTCCTTCTGAACCTAACGCATTTTATTGATCTTGAAGAGTAAGGTTAAAATTATGTACTACAAAGATTTTAATATACTTTAATTTAATATACTTTTTTAATATACTTTTTTAGTTTGTAATATACTTTTCCAAAGATTCTATTGTGATTCAATTGAATTTATTGATTATGTAATATTATTCATCGCATATATTATTTATTATATTTCAATATGTTAGTGACGGAGAATGTGACATTATAACTCGCATGATATTTATTGAGATTTTCAAGTGCCTGCGCCAAATCACATATGGCGTGCCAGTCGTGGCAGAAAAAGGAAAATGGCCGCTTAACGTTTTTGGTGCTAATTTGTGCTATACAGAATTTCGAACAATTTCGAATGCGACGTCACGATTTTTCTTGAGAAAAGTTGAATGTAACCTACTTAATCGCTTTATCTTTCCACCGTAGATGTCGTGGTATAGCCAACATAAAGTTGCATATTTCAGAAATAGAATGGAAGCTTTTGCTTTTTGCGTTGTAAAGCGTATTCCCCATGAAGGACATTAAAGGACACGCTGTTCACTCCGCTAAATTCACTGAGCTCACCCTAATCGCATTACACATGGTTAATTATGCACGTCCCTTATACCTTAATGTAAGTTCTAAGCTGCAGCGGATGCGGAACAAAGCTAAATTTTGAAAAACATCTTTAGTAGTGTAACATTAATTTCTTCCGGGTGCAATCTTTTGTTGACCCTCGGTTGGAAAGAAAAAAATTTTTGGTCCTAATTAATAATTGCCAAAAAAAAATAAACTAGGGCTGTATTAAATTTATTACTAAATCTCTAAATTACAGGTTTGTGACGGTATATCTAACTTAATGTAACTAAATTACACTATTACTTTCTTTTCTATAAGGGGACAGGTGATCCATTTGGTCGATAACTAGAATTACTATTTGGAGTAAACACCACAAAAGAAAATGTTTAAGACATACTATGTGAAATTTAAGTATAAACATAATACAGGGAAGTATAGGAAAGAACAAACACCATTATGTTTACAACCCAAAAAAAATTAAGGTTATGCTTTAGCACAAGCTTCTTGGCTTCGTTGAGGTCGGGTGACCTTAACACCGGTGCCGGTCCTACGAAGTTTGTCCCCTTGGCGTCGTTGAGGTCTAAGTGACCCCAACACCTGTTCAGGTCCTACGGGGATGGCTTCTGACGACGGTTACAGCGTGGTTGGTAGTAAGATACAATTAGGGAGAATCAGGTTACCTTAATTCGCCGCAATTTATATGAACCTAAGCCGTAGTTCAAGTTCAGCAAACTTAACGCAATGAGCCGTAGATGCCAACCCGTGCAATGGAGACAGGTAACGATGATATGTATAAGACGTAAGGTAAAGAAAAAAGCAGACCAAAAAGTAACACGCAGGGCGTCCTTCAGGTAATACCTGTTGATGGTTTGAAACGGATAGTGCACGGCCCTGTTTTACTTTTCGTGATAGTATTACTATCAAATTAAGGCAAACAGCAAATAAATAATGTAAAATTTGATAAATCTCGAAGTTCATTCGAGCGGTAAAAAAGAAGTGACAACCCGCCAAGCCAAAATGTCACTTTGTTCGTTTTCTCGCGTCAATCTGTGACTAACGAAAACAGCACCGACAGCCCAAACTATACGAACATTACTCGTAAAAAAAACAACGTTACAGTAGGTATATTTTATATTGAATAATGACAAAAACCTCCGGACAAACAAACTAACGGCATACAATGACTTAAATATTATAATGAATTTATTGTTAGGCTGACAGTTAATTGCTAATGCTATAATAAAATTTCAAAAACTGGCCAAATGCATATTAACTTAGGGTTTTGGAACAGATTCGGAAAAGGTAAACAAGTCTAGGTAAAGGTAAAAGTTATAAACAAGTCTTAAAAAACTAAAAAAGAAAATGGGTACAAAATAGCTGTTATCAAATTATTCGGTTTAACTGAAACTGAAAAATTCAATTTATAATATTTATTTACGGGTCTATGTCGCGTTTATACTTCAAGGCTAATTACCTATTTTATCCCGACGTTTCGACGGGATTGCACCGTCGTGGTCACGGGCAGACTGATGAGGCTGAATGTCACCTTCGTAGTGTGCGGTTTCTTGCAACTACCCACACTCATTCAATGCATTTTTTAATTTTATTACTGTCACTGTCGGTACTTCGACACACTACACTAACGACATCTACACACTGGCGACGTCCGGTTTTCCGGCTCCGGACACACTCACTGTTGACAGGATTCCATGATGTTTATAAGCGGTATCCATCTTCCCGGTTAAAATTATGGTATTTCTTGATTTCAACCGCTTCTCGTGGTATTCTGGAATAATAGTGTCGATCGGTGGAAAGGACCTGTGGCTGATGCAATTCAATCCAGTGATTGGATCCTGACTGCAGCAAGTGCTCGGAAATGGCTGACCTGTTTGTCTGTCGTTTTCTGACAGCTGTGATATGTTCTCTGACTCTTTCTGCTATTGTTTCCCCAAGGCTTAATCAATTTCCATTCTAAATTTGATGGTGATCGGTCAAACAGTGTTGGAGTTTAGCTTTAGTTTTAACAAATATCCATTTTCATATATACAGTTATACTCATATGTGTAATATATAGAAATTGTTGTATAGTGCATCAGTATAGAGAAATAAATAAATAAGTAAATAACAATGACTAAAAAAAAATTTTTAGAATTATATTTTTTTATTTTACTTTACAAAATACTTTATTGACATAAATCAGTACACACATATCTTTACGTTAATATTTACAAAGTTAATATTGAAATAAACTATATAACCCAATTATGCCATACAAATTAAATGGAATCACTCGTTCCATTAAAATCAATTATTTATTACTGTGCTTAACACTTGTACCACAATTTATAACACTGGACACAGATTATCAGTGTATCCCGGTAATCGGGAATTTAATTATGAGAAAAACGTTAACTGGATTATAAAGGTTTAATGGCGTTTTAGAATTACTACTTTGGAGCTTATCGGGTGATATAGTTTTATGGCGTTGATTTCTAATATGGAGATATCATATCTGGTCAGGATTGTTCAAATAGTAATAAATTTTGTATATAAATATTCGCATATTCTTTTTAAATCCGAATGTAATAGTAGCATGAAAAGTTTGGATAACCTGTGTCATTGTAATAAATGAAGAAAGGTATACTTGGTAAACAATAGTCTGGGAATAATCCGCTCTGCACATGCAATTACTGGCTTTATGAATATTGTATTTTAAGCGACTATAGTAGTATGATATTGAAAAAAAGAGACCTGCTGAGTTTCTTGTCGGTTCTTCTCAGTGTCCATGTTTTCTCTTTGAACCGAAATAAAGTCGATATTAATGTCTTTGACTAATATGGGTTTGGCACATAGAAAGAATTCATGATAAACTATTGAGGAATAAAATCTACGAAGCGAAAATGAATGTTAGCAGAAGCCAAGGAAAACCAAGGCTGACATATGAAGATCAAATTGCCAGAGTGCTAGCTGACGGTAATGTCAAAATACTCGACACCCTTGGAGAAAGCGCGTGAGGAGAATCATGGGATTTAAAGTAGCGAAGGAAGTATATGCAAAGATCATGATGCTCGCACTCCATCTTCTTTGATACTCTCGGATACACCTTGAAAATGTGTTTTTTGTTGTGGCGGAGGCGGCAAACGAGCAAGCGAGTCATCTGAGACTATGTACACAGTACAAGTAAGCATACAGTATTCTATCTTCATACAAACGCTCCCAAACGACGCGCTCAAAATCTCGGCATTTCTCGACATACGACAATCGCGAGTGCGCCGCGGTTGTCGTCGGACGGTATGAGACGCTCTCGCGCATTTACCGACTAAATATTATGTCAATCAAGTTTACGAGCATAATGTTCAGTGTATGGATGTTTGAATACATCTATATCGAAACCGGAAGTATTTATTCTCTGTTGCTAATTTGTAGGAAATATATTATCATAATGATCTAGTTGATTTATTGCTGATTTTTAATTATACTGCACACAAAATGCATTTTTTTGTCCATTTCCATCATACTAACTCACAAACTTTTGAAACTAGATATAAAATACTCGTAGAATTATATAAATAAAAACGTATTAAATTTGCAATAATATAAAATGAAAAGATAATATAACAATTTAATATATTACCTATTATCAAATACGTAACACAAGAAAAACATTCAGTCCAAGTCGGTAGCCCTATTGCGTGTTTACGTACCGAACGACCGTAGGTAATTACGAGCTAGGACACTGCCGAGATAGAATACTGTTTGCTTACTTGTACTGTGCTATGTAGTTATATTTTATATAGTAATGAATTTATGTATGTAATGTACGTACATAACATAAAATTAATTAAAAATTATTCAATCGCATTATCAAATAGCGCACAGAGGGTTCTCTACAATCTATATATTAATACGTGAAGAGAAAACTTTGTACTGACCTTTTAACGAACATATCGCGCACACGGAGGAGTATAAGATTTGGCATAATTAAAGTTTATACGGAGAAGGAGTGCACAAAGCTTATTATGTATAATATGTATTTCAAATTACAAAAATAAGCACTAAATTAAACAAATAACAAAAACAAACTTAAGACTACACATTATCTTAAATAATAGACTTCCTCAAAGTTGCTGCTTAGAAAGCTGTCATTGCTTAAGGTGCCCAGCAGACTGGCAGCATTACCTCTTTGAATACCCAAACTGATTCGTTGACAGAAGAAGCTGCCAGCGCGGCGGTCTCGCGAAGCCTCGACCAGTTTCTTACAAATATCAGAAACCAGTCGATGGGATTCGGGCCCCAAAATTTTGACTGTAAAGGGCGCAAATTTGACACTCTTAAAGAGAGTCGCATACTTACGCCGTTTCAAGTTCTCAGCAGTGCTGGCCGTGGCACCTGCTGACTTGGAAGTCGCCGGTACATGAGAAACACCAAGTGGCGTCCCACACCAGCGATCTACCAAGTTTTCAAGGAATGAGCGCCAAACAATCCGATCTCCTGTCGTCGCTGCGCGCAATACCTACAGGCTCTAAGACTGCAGGAATGCCAGCGGCGACAAGGGCCCGCCGAATGACGTCTTCAAGACAGGATGCCAGGACATGCGGCCCGCACTACGTAACAGGATAAACCGTGGTAACCTAGTACATTAACGAGATCACCACAGCGGCAACGGTGAGGAAAGTTAGTCCTGGCCCCCAGACGAAGGGATACTATAACAGAAAGTGTAGCATTGTCAATTAAGGTTCCTAAGTTTTTGAAGATATTACCTTCAACCAGTGTCCTGACTCCTTCTCAGAAACAGCCAGGAGGCGAGACCGATCTTTTTCGGTACTACTCGTATAAGAGTCTAAAAGTTGTAAATGAACATTTTTGCATAGAGGCTCAACCCAGTGTTTCTGACTAAAGGTCGAGGTAGGCAGGTTAGTATTCGAACAAACACTTAACCGACCATTTCGAGCATCAGTCAAGCACGGCACCTCAACCGGTCCTTAGGAAGGGCGAATAACAGATAGGAAAAGGTTTTCCATGCTGTAATTTTTATATTTCTTCGGGAGACCTATGGGCTGGCAGCTTCTTCCGCCAACGAATCAGTTTGGCTATTCAAAGAGGTAATGCTGTCAGTCTGCTGGGCACCTTAAGCAATGATCGCTTTCTAAGAGGCAACTTTGAGGAAGTCTCTTATTTAAGATAATGTGTAGTTTGTAAATATTTAGTATGTAAATATTAAGGTATTATATATTAGTACTTTTTTGTTATTGATAAAACATAAAACCCAATTTTTTTTGCTATTTTCCACTATATTTTGGTATTTTGCTATTCATGGAAAGTAAACGTTTTCAGAAAAAGTGAACTCCACAGTATTAATACACAATAAGATGTACAAACAAAATGCAAATATACACTGAATTTGTCGATTTATTGCGATACTACATTGTTTACAAATAACCCTTTGCACGTGAATAACGTGACAACTTGCACAGACAATGACGTCACGTAATACATTGAGGCAGTCTGAGTGTAATGAGAGACATCAAACATGACATTGTTGATGGCGATGATGTGTTTACATTGGACTATGTCGTTCGATGCGTACAACCCATTTACACGATAATGAAAGTTTTTATGGGCCTACATGTTGTTGCATTAAGCATCATGTCAACAAAAACTGAAATAGTCTTTTTGAACGCCTAACAATGTATATATAACAATATATATACATGTATGGTAGAGTCATGCTGCATTGCAGAACGAATTAGGCCGGCTTTCCTGGTGAAATACCACCCTGTCACAAAATATTGGCATAAAATAAAAACATCTGTTGCTGTTGTGTTTCGTTTGGTGAGTGAGAGTACCGGTGACCTATCTTCCCCCTCCCACTTCTTTTCTTGAAGGCCGGCAACGTACCCGTGATTCGTGTCCAAAGGCGATGATGATCACTTTCCATTAGATGACTTGCTCCTTGCCCCCTTCTTTTATAAAAAAAACCTATTTGACACCTACATGACTATATAAGTTGTACTTGCGGTAGAAAAATAACACGAAGTAACGTAACGTATTGTTATAGATACAAGTATATCAGATTTCTTAATTTAAAAAGTCGAGAGGCGTGACCACAGGCGCCACTACCAGCGAGTGCGAAAGCGTAACCACAGCCCCGGCACCATAGCGTCTCAAAGTACCGTGAAGTTTAGTGGGTAGACTCAATTCACAAGGAGTTCAACATACCCTCCGAGCCACTCCTGAGTGGAACAAGAATGCATAAAGCATTTCCTCGCGTAAAAAAGCGAAAAAAAAAGATTTCTAAAAAACAAATTTCATTAAAATAAAACAAGGAGTTCATAAAATCCATAGTTTTTATTTTTTGAGCATTTTAATGAAAGAGTGTTTTTAGAACGAAGTTCCTTAACGCGGCATGCAGGAAGTGTGAATTGGTAGAAATCGTTACGTAACGAAAAAGCATTATGCCCCCTCCATACGACTCTCAGTGACTCTCTCTCTTCTTAACATACACTAGTCAATTGAGCAAAGTAAAGTGGGAACCGCGCGCCGCGCGGCGCTAGGAGCTCGTTAGCTCTATACATAGATTCAAAGTGATCTTTCTGTCTCTTTCTACTATATACGAGTGAGTACGTGCGACTATCGAGACGAGCAGACAAGAAGCGTGCGCGGCTGGCTGTATAACCTCATTACTTTACATGAGGAATTTTTTTAAGTTATTTGTTTTTTTTGAATCATATAATATGAGTGAGTGAGTTTTATTGTCTCACTATTGGAATTAAGTTTTGAGAAATTCAAACTGCAGCTAAAAAACTTCATTCCTAACGAAGGTGCCCTGACCGCACAATTTTTTTAAATTTATTTTTTACTTTTCATTTATTAATATTTCTGTTATTCATTGTCATATACATACATATCTGTTACATAAAATTCACCCGAGAATTGATAAAGATACGAGAATTTTATACAATGTTATAATTTATGAAAAGTACACTAGGTGTACCTAGTCTTACGTTTTGTAAAAAGTATGAAACTATTTTATCCCATGCAATACCGCAGTTGTAATATTAACCTTAACCCAATCGTGCAATAGTCAGTAATGGTTAGTAAAATTACCCAATATTTTAACTCAATAGAGACGATTAAAACGCACACTGCATATCGATGCCATCGAAATGTTCTGATCGGGCAATCAAAAGATTTATTTACGTAATTATCTTTAACGATAGCAGGGAAATGAGATTAAATTATTTAATTTAAAATGTGGCACGAATATAGCACAGAAAGAATTAATATTATTATGTCTGAATTTCTTGTCGGTTGTTTTTGGTGCAGTTATTCTTTCCAAACCGAAGCTACATTGACGTTCAAAAATAACAATTAACTGAGTCTATTTTAATAAATTGATTTGTTTTTGACTTTGGTGTTCATTGTTACGTTTTATTTTACATTCCTAATGTGAGACATACAAAATCATGTAAAAATTAAAGCCATCCATAGTATACATATGTATGTATGTACATATGTTCGCCCTATATCCTTAAAGGAGTAGTCAGAAAGGACGAAGCGCCTTACCTTTATACCTCTATACATATACGTTATCCGGCGACTCATGGTCCATGGTCCATGGTCCATATGTAAAGTGGTCGATAATCCAGGGGTTTGTCTAAAACTTAAATCTCAAATGAAAGTATTCCGACTAGTTATCAGTAATTCAGAGTAACACTATACCATATTTGCTGTTTATGAATAAGTGATGAAAGAATGACGAAGAAAATCTATTGAGCAAATATGAGTGGTAAAGGAAGCCAAGGAAAACCAAAGCTGACTGATGAAGATGAAATAGCTAGAGTGTTAGCCGACAGAAATGTCAAAAGCACTCGCATATCTAGGCGAAAATGTGTGAGGAGAATGATGAGATTTGAGGAAGCGAAAGAAGTATGTAAGAACCGCGACGCTTGGCGCTCCATTCTCTCTGACTACCCCGTTGGGGATACGGCGTGAAGATATATGAACTACGATCTTGGCGAGCAAGAAATTATAAAATCAATCGTTTTTTATCACCAGTATTACTAGCTCGCGAGCCTCAAAATATTAAGGTAATCTTAAAATAAGATTTTCTGCGAAATTTTCGTGACAATCCTCGCCAACTACCATTATACATATTAGAAAATCTCAAAAACAATAATGAAGGCGAGATTTTCATGCAAATTTCGTACCATATGATTATTAGGATTACGTATTTTCGCGCACAAAATACTCCTTTCAAGCATTTCACGCTATTACCTATTCAGAATAAACAGAACCTTAAAGTGCAATTAAATCTGATGTCCACGCCACATATATCAATAACTTTAGGCTTACAGATGCTAAAACAGAACCACATAAATGATGGCTTGCCAGACTATTGCTTGTAAAATATCCTTAAAAATGCCCTATCGTTTATAGAAGAAAAGCGACCATATTAAATCGAAATTGTGCTCATTCAGGAAATCTATCTGTGTAGAAATGTTTGCACTAAATAGGCAATCCCTGAATCCAATCAGTTCCCGACCTATATTAATGTTAGCCATCACTCTTAGCCGATCTGATTACATCATGCCGATGCAGTAAGCTAACCTGCTCGTTATTCAACAAGGTTCTATCTCATAAGTAAGCCTTCAACTCGTAGAACCTTTCCAAATTAAATTAGCTATCCCAGAGTGAACCAATCGTTAGAGCGATATGGTCTCATGTCAGTATAGAAGTAACGGAATATAGAACCTTCTGTATATAAAAACAAAAACTTATTAATGATCCTACTTCAACTCCTTGGCAACTCGTTACTGGAGTTATAAATAACGTAGCAACTGCCTTTGATACTGGCCATAGTTGTTTTCTTCTAATGGTTTTAATGATTGATATTTATGATCATTAAACGCATAAATGCTCACAAAATGAACATTTTGTGAACACAAAGAACCTTTGTTTTAGTTTCGAGTTCAACATAAATGGGCATAAAATATATGAGAATCAAGCAATAATGTGACTTTAAATTTTAATAAGGATATTTACATCGAATAAGACAATTGGTGATGGTAATCTGGTCGCTTCACTATCGAAGTACGTAAGATGGAGTTTATTTTCTTTTTATATTTCTGGTAGAAAAAAATTATAAGTTGTCAACATGATCTAGATGTTCACGTAATAAAGATGACAATGTGACGACATGTATGTACAGATGTTTCGTTTAATGCGACTGTATTTTATGCATTGAACAATACGTATAACGTACATTTAATTTATATACTCACACTAATCACCAGTGCATTAACAGACGACACATAACATAAGTCACAAAAATTCACTAGATATTATTTAACATTAGCACTTGCAGTACAGACGTGTATGATACATAATACAAAGCAAATATCTTACAGCACCATCATATTATGTGATTTTGGTATATGACGTATCCTTAGAAAAATAGCTTTAATTAGTTTTCTAGGGATGTACCTAATACTGCCGACCTTACTGTGATGTCTTCATCAGTTAAAATCATATTTCGAAATGCACGAAAAAGCGCACAACAATAGATTGATGCTACTTGATACTACATATAAATTATATTATGAGGCAATTAAAAATATTATAAATTTCTAACAAGTATTTTTGATTCATAACAAAATGTTGAAGGTAATGCTAGGAATTAACTATATACTTACTTTTTTGGCGAAACATTCATTCTTACGAATCACTCATCAATTCTTAACAACCCAATCTGTTACAATATTCACAGATATAATTTACAAGTGTATATTGCTCATATTTTCCGAGCAATGTACTAATATGTTTTATGTTTAAATTATTGTAAACGGTAGAGAGAGTATTTTCATCTAGCATTATTATAATTATCTGTTATCAGTTTAAGCGTTTTTCTTTTTTCATTTCTAAAGTGATAAAAATATTTACGTGAAGATATAAACCTTTATAAAATCTATAAAACATTGCTTAGGTAAGACTTAAACAGATAGATCCATCTTTTTGATGATGGCATCAAAAAATTAAACTCTACGATTTTGGAAAACGACAGTAGACAACGGAATTAATACAAAGGTTCTAGGGTCTAAAATATTGAATACCCTTGTGAATCATTCCAAAGAGATGACCTCGAATTCGACTCTTCTATTATCGTGAATTCATCAAGATCAAAATTTGTACTTAAATCGGAAAGAAAATTCAATCCAACTCATTCACTCATAAAATTAAGATACTGTTTTCTTAACATTTATAGATTAAATACATAAAACTCGCTCCCTTTTCATGCTGGAATCATATTAAAATAAAAACGACGTCCGTACGTTACATTAATGGACAAGTAATGTTCATACTCAAAATTGTAATAAAGCCCCCCACAGGGAACGTATAACATTCAAGGCGGCACATGGCCTCCCGTAATAGCGTTCTAATTGATACAGAAATATGACTAACCCTGTATTGTGATCGACATTATTTTTTTAGGGGCTTATACTCCGTTTGTTAATGATACACTAGCTATAGCACGTGAATTCGTCTGCGTAAAATTTGTTTTTTCCTTATTAAGTTTGACACACCAACGTTCATCTATTATCTTACAAAGTCGAAACTATTTTACCAATTTCAACGTATGAGATATCAGTGGATTGGACACAATTACAGACTAAGTTGCTCTTCAAAAAATTCAATGTAGCGTCTATTGCATAGCATAAAGCCCATGATTTTAAAAAGTCATTAGACCCCACATGACGGGTATCGATTTCAAAAGCTTAAAAAGGTTATTTCAAAGATATAATACATGAAAGAAAGGTGTGATGAAAACATTTTGTTAATTAATTATAATAAGGAAAATTTAAATTAAAATTGTAAAAATTGAACATATGCGGCAGAAATCTGATACAGCAGACAGTACTACATTACTCCCATAAAAAAGTAGGTAAACAAAACTGCGACACAGCACTATATTTTGCGTAAATAAAAATAAAAGTACTAAAATCACAACCTAAATAAGTATTTAATGAAAACTTGCAAATAAACCGAAAACATATTGTGTAATTTACGATAGAATTAAATAAGTTAAATACCTATGGCAATGGAACATCCCAAACTTTGCTGCTGTTATCAATCATTAATATGTGTTCAAACACTTCGTGCTGGAGTCATGAAGGGAAAAAGCAAAAGAGAGAGGTGGAGCGTTCGACTTTTAACTTCTACAATCTCGCAGCGGTAGTGGGTAACATGCCTTCAGTCGTTCTTTCTGATGACGTCACGAACACAGTCGCGCTCTGCTAGATGGCGCTAATGTCCTCTTTTTGTTTATTCGTCGGTGACGGTGTTGCTAACAATCGTAATTTACTGCAGGATTAATACAAATAGACCTCAGACTAAAATAGGTCTCCGAGTTCTGGTTTTAGTTTTTATTTCATACGAGCTGTACCCAGCCACGCGTTGCTTGATTTAGTTGCGTAGGCTCGTATTTAACGAAAATACGAGCGTATTCAAAAGCAAAGTATTATCAAAATTTCAAAGCTAGCTGTAATGAACGTTCTGGGATTTAAAATGTTAACAAACTAATATATACCTACCTACATTTTTATTTATGTAGGTGTTATCAGTTTTATTTCTTTTTCTAATTATGATTTTTTAACGAAAGTAGATCCTTTGTACTAAATCGGTGACAAGCTGGCCACCTGTCACGTTAATCAACTGAAATAGACTGGTCAGAAATGGATTTCCCTAATTACCGTTGGACTCATTGGAATGCCTATGTCCAAACGATCACTATTATCTCATTGAAGAAGACGTAAATAATTTAAGTTCTCTATAAATATTTGCCGTGAGAGGATAATTGTGAAAAAATATAAAAATAGACAATACCTTCGTATAATTATTATGAATGTACATAATATCGACATAAGTAATATCAAAAAACGGATATGTATATTGTATATAAATTTAAATTATTGTAAATTATTATTATTTAGATCAAATAGCCAATCAAATATATGAACTAAAATGATGAGATTTGAGGAAGCGAAAAAGTATGTAAAGACCGCGACGCTTGGCGCTCTGGCCTTTCTGACTACCCCGTTAGGGATACGGCGTGAAGATATGTATGTATATAAATTTAAAACAATCTTAAAGTAATGAAAACCTTTCGGAAAAATATAATATTTTCTTCTTTTTTTAGAGTTCTAAGAAGCTTGAAAGATTTACAACCATCGAAAGGTCTAATTAATACATCTCACACGCACCTAATACGATACAATATACATTATAATACAATACAACATACACTCAATACCTAAATCTTGTTAATTCAGATATATTACTCTAATTAACATTTTTAGATATTCATCTACACATAATATAATAAAATCGAGACTTTCTATAAAAGATCTATGTATAGATGAATATTTTTATGTCTGTACATTAAATTTTTTAATGCTTAAAATAACTGATGGACGCGAAGAATAGGTAATGGAACTTAATAAACCATTATTAGTATAAAATTTAGAATTTGCTACTCAAACTGTGTCCCCCATTTCCAAAACCTAAAATTTATAAAATTTCGGCTTAAAAAATGCTTTACTTTAAGTATAAAGGAAAAATATAACATAATAGAAATCCTTAGCTATTCATAAATCAATTTTACACACTTATCAATTAACATTTTCTAAAGAACTTACAGAAGTCAATCAAAATGTGAATCAACACTTTTGACTAATTTATTTGGAGTATATTGATATTGTATAGATTCAGACGTTACTTTGCGGAAATCCATCGCATGTGATAAATTACTAAAATCTTTAGCTATCTTCCGCTCAAACTCTAAAAATCACAAATCGACACGTGTTTCGCCTCTCAACGAAGCATCCTCAGGATATACCAGAGATAGAATTCGGCCACCTAACCAGCACCGAATCGGTTCGGTTCTATCTTCCGCTCAAACTCTAAAAATCACAAATCGTTTCGCCTCTCAATGAAGCATCCTCAGGATGCCACCTAACCAGCACCGAACCGATTCGGTGCTGGTTAGGTGGCCGAATTCTATCTCTGGTATATCCTGAGGATGCTTCGTTGAGAGGCGAAACACGTGTCGATTTGTGATTTTTAGAGTTTGAGCGGAAGATAGCTAAAGATTTTAGTAATTTATCACATGGAGTATATTGTCCGAACGACTGTTTTTGCATCTTACGAACAGAGAGAAAATGAGTGGTAGCAGAAGCCAAAAAGACCAAAGCTGACTTATGAAGATCGAATAGCCAAAGCGTTAGCTGATGGAATCAAAAATATCAAAAGCACTGGCAAACCTAGGCGAAAGTGTGAAGAATGAAAACCGTGTCATTAGGCATTAGGCGCTCCGTTCTCTCTGACTACCCCGTTAGGAATACAGCGTGAGGATATGTATGCATGTACGTATAATATTGACATAAATAAATAAAACGAATGGAAAAATATTAATAACAAAACTTACATTTTTAAAACTTATTTCAAAACAATCTAACATTTTCGGTGAAATATATTTTGTTCATTCCCCTATAGTTTATACATGCTTCATAATTTGCGCCCCTTACTCTATACGTATACGGATGTGCTAAGTTTAAAGGCTTAGTAAAGCATTAGGCGTGTTAACAAAAGACACATTTACGAGACGCAAAGTAGAAAGTCGTGTAGTAGATGGCGGACGAGCGCACACACGCGTCGCCGTTTTCATGGCCCCAAGGGTTTTATGGCTATAAAACGGATTTTTCGGCTTTTTACTCTTTTTATAGAATTATGAATGACGGGTGTTGGAAATAAAGCTTTCAACTAAATTTTTTATCATTCCTAATGCGTTGTTTCAGCGACTGACCTAATATTGTGTTAGATAACTGAAAATGTTTGTGAATTTTACATTTGGACCTAATATTGTAACCAGCCTATTATTATAAAAATTAAAATGCGTTGTGGAGGGACCTAAGTACTGTTATGTATGACTTACGAGTTTATGACCAACTTTAGAAGGCAATTTTGCTGATCGAAGCAATGAAATACGCCACGCGGTAACCAATGGTATAAAAGGGACTTACTTGCACGGTCCATCAAAGTGAGTGCATCGAACTCAGTAGCTCAAAGTTAGTCAATCAATATCAGCTAGTCAATTAAAATCAGTTAATAGCACCGAGTAAAATTTAATCAAAGCCAGTTCAAAAGCATACATTGAGGCACCACTTTAATATAATCAATAAATTAATTCATCGTAAAAAAAGTTTTTTTTTTAATCTACCAGATCCGGCTTCCTAACGCTTATACGCATTTTCGTTGAAAATATTTTTTTATGGAAGTATACATTATAGAGTGCGTAGAGCTGTGTATGTGTTCGAGACAGTAGTATAGCCGCATGCCAACGGAGGGGAAATTAACGGTGTCGATGACGTTTTATGCTTTTTTATTATGCTTCGGAATGGCGAAGTTAATAAATGTAGTCCGAATAATGGAATTGGGTGTTTGACGATTAGTCAAATCAGTTGCTTTTTATGATCTGCCAAAAAATAATTTTGTATGAAAAGTATTAGTTTATGAACGGTGACTTCATAGCTTTTTTTCCGTCGTTTTTTTTATAAAATTAAAAAAAAAGAGATTATTTTTTTTGTACTTTTTAAACAATAATTTACGTCTCTCTATTTCGTGCTAACCATTTTATAATTTATTTTTGTCACTGTCAATTACCTACTTGTCTAGTAACCTTCCTAATTGTCTAGTAAGCTTCACATGATAGATATTAAATTCGTAAGTTTAAAATTTCTTCATATGGAATAGCTACATTGTGTCCTAGCTTAATTTACTAATCTCATATCATCCAGACGTAATAATTTTAACACCGCATTTTTTATTTGTAGGGTCTCGTACTTTCAAAGGTAAAACGCATCCCTTTTAAGATCACTCATGTGTTTACCTGTCTGTCCGTCCATCAAAGTTGATTTTCTCTGAAGTTATTTACGTACAAACTAGTTTTTCATCCTGTTTACCTACATTATGAAACTAAAAAAAAGTAGCCTACGTCCTTTTCCTGGGTTCAATCTATCTTCGTTCTAATTTCATTAAAATCGCTGTATGTTTTTTAAGAAATTACATGTGCTTGTATATGTGATGTCATCATAAATCCAATATGGCGGATATACCATACTAGAAAATAACTTTTTTAGTCAACACCAACAATATCGGTACCCATAAAAAAAGTGGAATACGCAGCGGAAGGTTTCTGTATTTGTGATGTCGTCATAAATCCAATATGGCGTTCAATCCAATATGATGTTCTATAATAGGTAATATTTTTTTATTCAACACCAACAATATGGGTATCAAATAAAATAAAATACGCAGGGTAAGGTTTCTGTATATGTGACGTCACCCAAATCCAATATTGCGGATGTTCCATAATACCAAATAACTTTTTTGTCCAACACTAACAATATGGGTATCAAATGAAATAGGATACACAGGCTTCGATCAATTTGATCGAAGTACACAGGAGATGGTATTTGTGCATTTGACGTCATCATAAATCCAACATGGCGGATGCACACGATAGAAAGTAGCTTTTTTCAATACCCCCTCTAACAATATAGGTATCTAGGGTAACCTTAGTAACCCGGAGAAGTTGCGGAAAAATTTTCCACGCGAACGAAGTCGCGGGTACAGCTAGTCTAAAATATTAATATGGATGTTTCTATGTATGCAGGAAGCGAAATAGCTCAAATAGAATATCAGTACCTAGCGCTCCATATTCTGCTTAACTCGTTTGGGAACTATGTTACATAAAATACGTATGAGCAATAAAATTAATCTGTAATGGCCTGTCTAATAATACATTTTTATAACGAAAGATTTATTTAAAGGCAACTTACGAAAACATCTTATTATATTCATTTACGGGTCTACGTCGCGTTTATACTTTAAGGCTAATTACCTATTTTATCCCGACGTTTCGACCGGATTGCACCGATCGTGGCCACGGGGAGACTGACGAGGATCTACTACGTGGATTGCAGCTGTGATGGTTCCTACATCGGACAGACGAAAAGAACAATAGCAGAAAGAGTCAGAGAACATATCACAGCTGTCAGAAAACGACAGACGAATAGTGTAACGTAACACTATTTTGTAGAAAGGTGTTTTGAGTTCGTGATTGCGAATTAAATTTTTTATGCTAAATAAAATATGTTTTCCAAAAATAATTAATTTGTTATCCTTGAAATGTTGTCTATAACTAATTAATAACAATATTAAAATAAAATTACATTATTTACAAACATATAATATGAAAAATCGATATACAGACAGATTCTGAATTTATTAATAAAAGTTTTATATAGTGAATTCGAACAATAGACGCACGGTAGCTACACCGCGATGCGTTCGTAACATTCATTCTCGAAGAGAACGAATAACATTCATTCTGCTAAAATTGTTTTTTTCACTCACCAGCGCTCACTCGTTTTAGTTGTTCTGAGTACAAATATTAAAAGAAAAACTATTCAGCTATTATAATACGAGTATACCTAATATTTGGAATTTTCTCCAACGTACTATCGTTTTGGAGACAATCTTTCTAAATTTATAATAGCGTAAAATTCTAAATAATACAATATAATTGTGAATCGAGTGTGATCCCGTACCGGGTAAGTTGTTGCAATGTGCATACCTACTTTTCACTGTATTAATAATAATTGTTTGGCTTCATACATTGTAGGTTTGTTTTTTTAGCATCTTCATGTTTATTGCTGTTTGATTTGAAACCTATATGCTACATAAATGTATCTAGATTATATATAGAACTAGTTCATGCCAAATATCTCATATTTTTAAATTATTTAAATCATACTGGTTGCAAACCGTCATTTTGTTTTCACAACATTTTAAACTTGTATAGTATCATTCACTGTTTATTCTTACATAACGCTTTTTTTCTACTGCTGTAAATTAGTGCTAATTTTCATTATCTGGACTGCCGCATCACCCAGTTTGCTTCGTTGCTAATTGTAAACCTACCCCCTTGTATATATGATAATCGGCTATGGTAGTCCAGAACGAAGAAAGTACTTATTATAACTCGATCCACGCACGTTCCAGGAACTCCGTTGGGATTGAACTCTGACCCTTATATCGCAAACACCAACATCAGTCACCAACCAATAATCTACCTACAGCGCGGCTGTACGAGTTGCAACATCCGGCCATACCCAGGAAAGGAGGACAAGGGGAGTACAGTGCTGCGAAAGGACGGTGACCTCAGTAGATTCAAACTCATTGCTAGCCTGATCCACGACCCGCTTATTTGTATTTTTAACTTATTACTTAATTATTTCATAAAATAAATGAACCTAATTTTTGTCGACCTAATTATTTTTCTTAAATAATTTTTAACTTAATTCTTTATACTTCTTTTGCTTCCTCAAGCTCCCCTAAGGAGCTGGAGGTGACAATAGGTCAGCCATTGCCGAACACTTGCTGGAGCCAGACCCAATCACTGGATTGAATCATCAGCCACAGATCCATTCCACCGATTGACACTAATATTCCAGAATAACACGAGAGGTGTTTGAAATCAAGAAATACTATTATTTCAACTGGGAAGATGAATATCGCTTATCAACATCATAGAATCCTGTCATCAGCGAGTGTGTCCGGAGCCAGAAAACCGGACGTCGCCAGTTTGCAGTTTGTCGTTATCGTTGTCATATAGTTTGTCGTAATAAAAATTAAAAAATGCGTTAAATGAGTGTGGGTAGTTGCAAGAAAGCGCACACTACGAAGACAACATTCATCCTCATCAGTCTGTCCGTGTCCACGATCGGTGCCATCCGGTCAAAACGTCGGGATAAAATAGGTAATTAGCCTTAAAGTATAAACGCGACATAGACCCGTGAATAAATATTGTAAGATGTGTACAAGTCGTGAAAGTTTTAAAAACATTAACTTACGTAAACTTTAACCTATGGTATTTTGTAAATTATTTAGAATTCTACTTACACAAGACATATTATGTGGACATTCGGACATAGCGTGCTAGCTCAAAACGACACGAGTCATACTATTTGTAATGTCTATTGGAACAAAAATGTACTTTATTTCGCAAAAAATAAGGTTTGTTTTTGTGTATCACAGGCACGATTGAGATTTAAAATTGGAACGAAAAAATTGTAACACATGAAAATAAGTATCTATATATCAATACGTGCTGAAGCCAAAATATTGGTTCTCTTTTCAAGAAAATTACGTGGATGGAGGAATGTGAAATTTAGTACACTTTATATAGAGTTTATATAGAGAAGTACAGGAGAAAGCTAAAGTTTTTATGTAATATATGTTACAAATAAGTACATTAAATTAAATAAAACATTCATTGTTTACGTTCATACTTCCAATGTCAAAAGGACTGTCAATGTCAAATTCATAATAGTTTGTGATATATTATTTAATGTAACCTCCTTGGATCAAACAGTAGCACAGAGTAGGTTATCGCCAAAGAGTTTATATTATAAGTTTATATTTATAAACGAATTTTGACCACAGGGTGACCTCTATTATAGTTCAATTACTAAAGTAAATACATTTAGTTAATATGATTCTGAATAAAATAGTTTCAAATTTTTAGTTACTTTTGTTACATATTATATAATGTACATACATACATTAATGTAATTTGCTATACGTCACCTCGCGCAATTAATTCCATTAGAAACATGTTTCATCTCTCAACAGGGCATTTCGAACAGCATAACTTGATAATCAAGCACCGAGTGACGCAAAATTAAATTGTTGTACTCCGTGTGACGAGTTATACGGTACAGTACTTGCTTGTCTGATTATTACAATGTTGTCGATATGTTTGATCATGATTTTCAAATCTTAGTACTAAAACTATAACGGGGCCTGTATGTACCAACATAACCAACAATATATTATATAGTTTCCTAACCATGTAACACTTGATAATACCCTTGCGGACAAAATTACCAAAGAAGAGGCACGCAGTATGACGGGATTGCATGACAGTGTTATTGTAAAAATGAAGAAAGGAATACTTAGATGGTTTGGGCACATGGAAAGAATGAGTGATGAAAGACTGACGACGAAAATCTATAGAGCGAATGCGAGTGGTAAAAGAAGGCAAGGAAGACCAAGACTGACTTATGAAGATCAAATAGCCAGAGTGTTAGCCGATGGAAATGTCAAAAGCATTCGCATACTTAAGCGAAAATATGTAAGGAGAATGATGACATTTGAGGAAGTGAAAGAAGTATGCAAAGACCGCGATGCTCGGTGCTCAGTCTTCTCTGACTACCCCGTGAAAGATACAGCGTGAAGATATGTATGTATGTATGTGAAGTGTGCCACATAGGAATACATAAGTATGTAGAGTCTCGTACATTTTATCTGTATTCGTTAAAGGTTTAAATTAAAAGTTATATTTCAGTCAGAATTGTATCTGTAGACCTATTCTCGGGGCAAAATGGCTCTTACCCATGTAGGTGTAAAGCAACCGCGCACTTCGGTCACATTTTTAAATCGTTCAATATATATTAGTCATTATATTAGCTTTACAGGCTAATATAATTTGACACATACGTATAATATTTCAGTTATATTTTCAGACGCAACACAGGCACAGTAGATTACAGTTGGAAAACGTGTTGCGTTTTGAAGCCACGTCCTCCAATAAATCGTACCGTGTCAGAAGGACGCGTCACGTAGACCTATTCTCGGGGCAAAACGACTCTTGCCCATATAGACGTAGAGCGACTACGAAATATATAGAGTAAAGACAAATAAGCACTTTTTTAAAAATGGAACTGTCGTCACTCCTATCCGGCCTTCAATCTGTCCGTATGTCACCGCTGATTTGTTCTGTTCTATTTAACCCTATATACTGAGCTGAAACTTGGTACAATGACGTTAATGGGTAGACTTAGACCCAGACCCAGTAATAGCGAACACTAACCTTAATCACAAGTATTTTAATTTTTTTTTTTATATTTTTTTCTTAAAATTTGTCCAAAATGACAACGGAATTCCGCCCGCTTTTTACGTATTTGTAACGAAGCAATATAACGTCACTGTCACCTGGTCTGCCTAGCTGACATCACATCCTGCCTGTCACATCTGTTGTCGCCAAGGCGTGGGAGAAGTGACGTCAGCAAGTCTATATAAGCCGATGCGTGCCAAGATATTGATGATTCTATATCATTCTGCGGCTTAAGCTGTTGATTATTCGTCGTCAGCTATTCGTGACAAAGTGTTATAGTTTGTAATTTGTCATTAATTATTGAGATATAAAATGTGAAAGTGAATATACGAGTCTGTGTTCTTAATTACCGCAACATATTTATAGTTTCATGATTTGGAAATACATATGAATACGATATCAACTACCCGGTTGTTACTACATCATCGTAATAACAACGAATTAATTTACACACATAATTTAAATTCCAGAAGTATTTCTGATATTCCGACATTGCTTTAAGAAAAATAGTCACCCCTCATTCGTCAGTCAATGTTATCGTATAATTGAATTCGAATGTACATTTGAATTCAGTTTCTGGTCTAAGAAATTAAATTTATGTTCTAAGAGATGATTCTTTTATTTCATTTGCGAACAAAAATGTGTTTTTCCAATTTGACGAAATCATGTTTTAATCTAACCTTTGTTAAATAAAGATTCTATTTATAATATGAATCATATATTGTACATACATACATACATATCTTCACGCCGTATCCCTAGCGGGGTAGTCAGAGAGGACGGGGCGCCAAGCGTCACGGTCCTTGCATACTTCTTTCGCTTCCTCAAATCTCATCATTCTCCTTACACATTTTCGCCTAGGCCTGCGTGTGCTTTTGACATTTCCGTCGGCTAACACTCTAGCTATTTGATCTTAATAAGTCAACCTTGGTCTTCCTTGGCTTCTTCTATCACTGACTTATAGATTATACTAGCTTATTATCATTCATGTTGGTGCGAGGAAGAAAGCAAAACATAATTAGAATCAAATTCTTATTCTTCAGCGCAAGCCGTGGAAGTCGGACAGAGGTAACGTCAAGGCTCATCGTAAGGAACTAATTTAGCAATAGGCCATCAATCTAACACATTAGTACGTGTTATTATTCTTAGAACAATAACGTTAATGAGTGTTTAACAAGCGATACCAAGCAAAGGAAGCAAGAAATTTATGCATGTGTGCGTAAGCAGAATTTCAATAAAAAACAATACTTCCTTATTGAGAATTATTAGAAAGTTTTTTAAATGTTTTTTTTTGCATGCAATATTAGAAAGATTTTTTGTTTTTTTTCTGGTACATTATGAAACTGCTATGTACTTTACTGAATAGATAGTAATATAGAGACATTTATAACTCTAAGTAAAATACTTCAGTTTCGTAGTACATTATAGGTTTACATTTTTTTTTATAAACGAGGTGGCAAACGATCAAGCGAATCACCTGACGGAAAGTGATCACCGCCACCCATGGACACCCACAACGTCCGGGGAGTCACGGGTGCGTTTCCGGCCTTTAAGAAAAGGAGGGGGAGGGGGAGATGGGCCACCGGCATTCTCACACAACACAACAGCAGTAGATTGTTTTATTTCACGCCGATATTCTGTGATAGGGTATGTATGGTATGTGAGAGGGTATTATGTTATTCCACCGGGCAAGCCGGCCCAATTCGTGCTGCAATGCAGCATGGCTCTACTACACATACAACTTTTAAAAGTTATCTATACATAGTATAAAACAAAGTCGCTTCCCGCCGTCTGTTCCTCTGTACGTTTAGATCTTTTAAACTACGCAACGCGTTTTAATGCGGTTTTCACCAATAGATAGATCGATTCAAGAGGAAGGTTTATATATATAGTTTAAATTAGTATCTACATTGCACCCGTGCGAAGCCGGGGCGGGTCGTTAGTTGTCTATATAAATGAAAATAAATGTTTCTTTGTATGTTTGTCCTTTGCGTTCCTAAAAGTATTCGTCCGATTGCGATGAACTTTGGTAAATGTTCGGGCGATGCCCGCGAAGGGTTCTGAATTATTAGATTAATTAAATAAAAGACTAAACGATTAAAATCGCGGGCACCAGCTTGTTGTTCATAAATGTATTTTAAACCACACGATATAATCTAGATTAAAATATTATACTTTTACTTTATACTTTTATACTAAAAAATGTGAAAAACGAACATAATAATTAAAAAAAATATCTGATTTTGGATAACCAATTTACACATATTCACACATACCGAAATTTCTGCTTAGTAGATATAAAGACGGTGGAATAAAGCAACTGTAAGATACGGACATACATACTAATATGACGAAATTATACCGATTCCGTTTTTGCTACTTGAGTACGAAGCCTTAAAATGCAGAGAAGCTCTTCAAAATAGCAAAATCCAATAGTTTCGTGGTAGTTCTTTAAGCGGAATATGTGTGTAGTAGAAGCTCGCTTTTGCGAACGACAAATAAGTGTGCGGGAAATTGGCCCGCATTGGCTGCTATGGTGTTTGTACAAATTTACGACTTAATACGAAGGGGGTTTACGGCGAAAATTTGTTGGCGGCTACGTGACAGCGTGTTGTGATAATATAAACTCAAAATTTAATATCCAACGCTACTTTTATGCGTTCGCAAAATTTTTAAACGAGATTTAGAAGTATATCTTATGTACCTACGTAACATATGACCGACTTGTTATTGTGAAAGCTACGGCATATTCTAAACCGAGGGTTCTAGGTTAGATACCACTACCAGTCAGGCGTCTTATTACGTAACTTCCACGAACTGAAACTTCAATTCAACTCTATGTTTAAGACTCGTGAACGTCAATCAGAAGTCTTTTCACAATGGTAATGCCTGAAAGAATGAACTCTTAGATATGTATTCAATCGAAGTTACCAATTGGAACGCAGTTGCACAACCGCCATAGAATGAAAACGAATATCAATTTGTCATTTCAGACTTTACTGGTGAACTATGGAGGGAAAAGTGAGGAGAAACATCTCATATGGAGGGTTAGTCGAAAAAATAACAGTTCAAAAACTGTCCAGAATAGCGCTAGAGTAGCTAGAGAGCATGAACAAAAAATCGCTTTGAAACACGTTGAGAGCGATTTATAATAATCGTTAGCTTTTAATATGTTTTAGTGGTTTTATTTTGTTGGCTGTTATAAAACTTTTGAAAATAATGGAACAATAATGGTGAAAATTTACCCTCGAGCTATAGGGTCTATAGTTAGACCCTTATTTAACACCTTTCTACGGACACTTTTTGCTATACAGAGACAGCTCTCTTTACTTCTACCCTCCATAGATGAACGTCAATTGGACGTAGGTATTTTACTTTCATGCATCACGAATTGTTAAACTGACAGAAATATATGATGTTTATTTATTTATTTTATTTATAAAATAAATAAATTTTATTTATAAGCCTATAATAGAAAGGGATGATAATACACGTATTGTCGTAACGGCAACACTGCCGCGTGATAAGTTTCACTTTAATCTGTGGAATACTGCTCCACCTTCTAATCAATGTTCCATGTTCTTTGTGCTTACACTCTGTGATTATTAATAAAGCTAACTTTTAGCGTTGACTATCTTATTTTCTAATTTCTACAACTGTAATTTATTTTAGTGACCAAATACACTCTAAACTAAACAGATATTTTTTATCTCTATCGGTATACTCAATGTTTTAAGGCTGTTGTGCTGGTGCATTTGATAGACATATCAACAAAACAAATCTTTGTTCGCACTTTTAAGTTATAAATTATATTTGAACTTTACAAGTGAAAAATTAATATAAAAATTTTGGTAAATATTGTTAAATATGAAATGTAACAGAAGCACTGACAAGTATGAACACACTATTATCAATCCTTCATCACAACTATTATGTACTTGACTATTCGACGGTTTTTCAACAACTGAACTCTTACAAGACCAAAATCAGGCTTTTATGCAGCCCCACTACACGCAGGAAATCCATTCTACCCTCGTTCTTGTTACTAAAATGTTACATAATATCTACACGTGGGTAATTTATGTGTATAAAATGTGAGAGTGAGATAGAGAGTATTTTAGACGTGATGGTAGAATGCAATATTTTAAAGGAAAAGGCCAGTTTGACAAACAGAGATCGTCAAAGCGAATAAGACTATAGCCACCACGCATCAACGCAATATTTATTAGTAGTCGTTGTAATATTTTATAATTGGTAAGGGTAAATGTTTATTTCCAATCAATCAATGGACCTATGTTCAGTCATCATGAACCGAACATTTCTAAATTACCTTCGTGCAGTGTTACTGAGTATGTTACTTATGTTACTCAGTACGTAACATCTAAACGTTTCAAAACTTGTTAAGATGTTATGCCTGTTGTTCAAATAATGTTCCTAAATGAACATCTTAAATAAATTATTAAAATATCTGAATTATAATTTAAAAGAATGTATTCTCGAAAGATTGCATTCTCAAAATCGATTTTTCATTTATACTCAAACTTATAGGCAGAGATTAAGAAATTGGCAAATAAATCAGCGCCGCCTAATTTATTGGCGCGAGAGAAGGAATTTCCCTTGGTGCTAAAGAAAATCGAACAAATTGATGGATTCCAGAAATTCCCCACTGGAAAGCCACTGGAGCGAACATTCAAGATGAAATTTTTTTACTCTAACGTATATCTTAAAACTCATTTCTTAACATTAATACATGTATTTCATTTACAAAGAAACTTAGTTACCGATGATTTGAATTATAAATGATCACGTTTGCACAGTACAGGAACAGTACTGATACAGTAAATAATTCCGTTAGTTATCAATAGTACCAACTGCTGCCTGCGATTTCTGTTGTCAATGTATTGCTATTGTGATGCTTTTATATACATGTAATAATCGATTTGTAAATGAGTAAAGACGAAACAGTTCAATACATTTTTCACCACTGTTTGTCGACCGATTATCTTTTTTTTTGCTTAGTAGCAATTAACGAGCTTTAGAGTTATCAGTAGAAAATTTTAGAAACAAACAAAGGGAAGACTTTAGAGTTCCTTTACTTAAAAGTCTCTATTCGTCTATTTCACTCTCCTTACATCTACAATCTACAATATTTGATACGTTTATATAACACCAGGTACCTATTAATACTGTTACTATTAATATACTACATTACGTAGACCCATTCTCTTAAACACAGACGTAGAACTAAAAGCCAATATAAAACATTAGATGCTTAACTTTGCTAAACATGACAGCCGTTAACAGATCAACGCCGACAGACAAACAGTGACTTTGTTGACAAATAATCACTCAGAATACAAAAGTGAGTTGGAAAACACACAGGGCAATTCGTGCTCTTGCGACTTAGCTATGAGAAGTAGGTACCTAATTTACACAATAGGCGAACTACTCGATAAAATACCACGTTAAGACAAAGTTAATGCGCAAATGACAGAAAACTCTTTGTAACGATTATTAGGTATAAAATATCTAAAACTAGAAATTTAAGGCGATTACCTTTTTATTAGTGGCTTGACATTTCGACCGATGCATCGGCCGTAGTCTCAAGCATACTCGGTCGATGCAACTCGGTCGAGACGTCAAGCCAATATAAAAGGTAATCGCGTTAAATTTCCCGTTTTAAATATTTTATAATGCAACGCGAAAGTTTAAAAGTTTATAATTATTAGGTATGTAATTCGAAATTTAATGCACAACGATCGTCGTTCCGTCACAAACGAACAAACAATCCGTCGAAGAAATGCTAATGCACCAGGCGCTGTAGTCTCACGCACTGCCATCGCCGGCCCTGACGTTCCGTTAACGGTTAACGCGCATCCCTTCCAAATCGGAAGTCACTATTTGCCTTAGTATAGTCAAATGAGTGTCTTTTATTAATTCCACCGACAAGAGCATAACTATTTGTATAGTTGGCCTTAATTTGTTAACAGCTGTTATAGCGAAATTAAACATCTTAAGTTACGCGTAACTATGCGTAGGCGTAGATGAGATCCTCATAATGAAGCTCTTTTCAAGAGACTCGTTCTCCTAGATTGGATGCTTTTTAATATTCACTTAAAAATTTCGTCACACATAGTTTGTAATTTTTTTACTGCATGGGTATGCATTTCCATTTAGTGGTAGAATAGAGTTAGAATGAACATTGGTATATTTAAATCAGAAGATTGAAAATATACAATTAAAAAAAAATATGAAAAGCGGTAGGTTCAATCGCAATTCAAAAGACCAATTTCGTAACTTCGTTGAAACGTTTTTATTGTAAAAATGAATCTGATCAATTTTCATCAACGAATTAAAAAAAAATCAAATTTATACTCATTTTTTGACAATTGAAGTCACACAATTAGATCCCTGATTCAGGATGAACAAAACCTAAGTTTCTTAGATTCTGTTCTATTTTCTACGTCGTGCTATCTACCAGTACATTTAATTTATACAAATTAAGATTTACATTAGGAGGAAGCAACAAAATAACGTACATTTCAGACAGTAGAATTCCTGCGATGGATTCACTGAGGAGGCTACGTCTTAATTAATTACATTGAGTTGTCAGGCGAGGAACTGTCTTCACAGATGTCCTCATAAATTTAGTTTCCGCTTTATACACAGCTATAGATAGATACGTATCTTAATTTATGGTGGACTAGTCTTTACTTGTGGCTTCAATCACACTGATTTAGTGTTTTTAAATAATAAGAGTCGGTATTAAATGACTCCTCAACCATCATCACACGTTAAATCTCACCCGCGTTATTTTCAAGGCAAGAATGAATAAGCACCTTCTGAGCAAACTTGATTGATATTCGGCCTCGTCATGGCTTCCATCAAGCAGGAGCAGGGCTGAGGTCAAGTGGCTCCCGTTTAAACGAAAAAAAAACTGGACAGTTCGCTTAAGATCACGATTGATGAAACTCGGTCGAATAGCCAAACTAAAATAAAAGCTTATCGCGTTAATTTCTCGTGTGTTAGATAAAAAGAATTAAAGAAATATCGGCCAATGCATCTGTTACCAGTATGCAGATTTCTTGTACGTAACCAAAGACAAAAGGAAGTCATATTTACACAGTTAGTACTCTGTGCTATTAGTTGTTAGATGTTACCAATCCCCAATCGATAGGCTACCGTTTTGTAGTAGACCTTTCTTTAAGAGTCCGCCAATGCAGCCCGGCGCAACTGAATTCGTTCATTACCCTCGCGCCTTATGGCGATAACAATAAAGTTGATTTTTGTAGTTGCCGTTTTATCATATTTTAGCGCGGAGACATCTCGACATTTGTCATTGCACATAATTGTAATTTGCAAGAAAACTACATTAACAATTAAAAAATTGGTTTTAGAGATTTGAGATATTATAATTATCTATCCATTTTAGTAAAAATTATTTTGAAATTCTGTAGAAATTCGGAGATGCAACTGAATCTTTATGCTAAACAGGGTCTTTTCTCGATTTTTTTTCATCGAAATTTTTTTATCCAATCATGTTCTCACGTTTAAGGATTTCAAGATAAAGAGTTGAAGTTGTATGTCTCCAAATATCTAACTCTCAGTCTTTTTAGATATCGAGATCCAGGTCACCAAACACAACAAAGTTTGCATAGGCATACTCTTAAAAACATATATGTATCTAATATAATTCAATACCGACAATCTTTCTTTAATATCATTAAACCTTATTATACCTTATTCTCAATGTTAAATCTGTTACCGAGTAATGGGGCATATGCATTTCAACTTTATTTGCTTTTTAAATTAGTCGTTGATTTATAGAAAATATGTGAATTTTGAAACTAATATCTCAGATTAATTAGTTACTAGCATAAACTAGTATTCACAAAATGAAATTTTTCACCATAAGTCAAAGATAAAAAATCAGTAAAGTTATTACTGCAGGCATCGAAATAAATAAAAAAAAATAAAAAAAATGTACAAGTTTTGTTTTTAATTCAAAAATATCTATGATCATTGTTCAAAATAATTTTGTGATACGAGAGGCTCAAACTAAATCACTTCCATAAAAAACAGTAACGAACTCGCTCTTGCTTGCTTTTTTCACAGTTTGTGCAAATCATTTTAATAAATAGTGTTCATAGAGGCGAGTTGACGATTAAATGTAATAGAGTGAATCCATTGTGATTAATTATTGCTTCATTTTAATAGTATTTGTACGTACTTATATATATGATATATATACACCTATGTAAAAAAATTTCATACGAGTCTATTCGAAAATTTTTAAAGTTCAATTTAAACTCGTTCGTAGAATATAAATAAATGTAGATCACGAACTAACATTAGATGTCCTCTAGAGCAAGAAAATAGTGGAAATGGAGGACTTGAATTTTCTACCGTAGTCTACTCAGTTTTTCAAGAGATTTCATCACGATAGATGTGATCCTACCTTTTGTGTAGAAAGTAGTTTTATAATCTAGATTTTTCGCAAAACTTGCTATTGAAGTCTCAACGCAATCACACCAATCGTATGACCTTCAATTAACCATTGTGCTCGTGCTATAGAATTAATTAGAACAAGCTGAAAACATAATAATTAGTAAAAGCAGTTTCAATTAAAATGACAAAACCTTATCATACGAATTGTACAGAACTAACAAGAATTACTACTAACTAATTAATACTTACAAATAAAATCAAATAATTTACTTTATTTTATTAATAAAAGTAACGTTTATTTTACGGATATAAACACTGTTATTTGTACAATCAAATTATCAACAAACAAAATACAATATTGTAAAATCAAAAAATGACAGCTTTCTAAGCGGCAACTTTGAGGAAGTTTATTATTTAAGATAATGTGTAGTTTTAAGTTTGTAAATATTAACATATGTATGTACTTTTTGTTAAAGGGTATATTTATTATCAAATTATCTTTCATTTTTCGTTGATGACATCTCATTATCATTTATTTATTCCTGAATCTGATACTCTGCATTATCACTATTTGATTGGATCAGCCATATTGAAACCATTCTCTTAAATAATCCCATTCGGAGATGAATTTCAGCATGCAAATATTTGACCTTAATTTTTCAATTTTTTTACTGCTATTAGAAAAATATAAAGTAAAAGGTTTGCGGCAATACTTTATTTAGAAAAATAAAAAGTATTTTGCAGTTTCAAAATAGAAAATGTTAGTCAAAATATTTTCAAAAAAGTACAAAATACTTAGACTTACTTATACTAGATACAACTCACATAATTATTTTAAAAAGATTAAATGTCAGTCGCTTCTTTGTTTCCTGCTTATAAACCTTCGATCACAAATAAAAAACTTTGAAGCACAATTTAAAAATATAAAAAAATGAAATTGGCTATTTAAACAGGCAATGTTGCCAGTCTGCTTGAGCAATGACAGCTTTCTAAGCGGCAACTTTGAGGAAGTTTATTATTTAAGATAATGTGTAGTTTTAAGTTTGTAAATATGAAATTATTTATCTGTTACAAAAAAATAACTGCTCTGCTTTGAGAAAAAAAAAATAACTACTCTGAATCTAATTCTTTTTATAATTTTTTTTAATAATATTTTCATAGACGAATTAACTAAATTAATGAAATATTTTTACATTAAAAACCGACTAAAGTGGATATATAATTTGATCAAATGGGAGTTATTTGCTACTTACTACTTGCGCACGGTATGTTTCGTGATAAATGTCTAAAGTTACAGTAATAATTACAATTTTCATCTCACTTTCACCTTGATGCAACCTCTACCACGCTATCTTAGTCTATTCATACCATGTGTACGCAGATTTTGTTTGATTTCGGGCTGACCAATCGACGCGCAGTAACTGCAGCAGTGTTCAGACGTAAATTGTTTTCAAACAAAATAAATTACATTTGCACTCTATAGGTAAAAAAAATACACACATATGTTAATATTTACAAACTTAAAACTACACATTATCTTAAATAATAAACTTCCTCAAAGTTGCCGCTTAGAAAGCTGTCATTGCTCAAGGTACCTAGTAGACTGGCAGCATTGCCTCTTTGAATAGCCAAACTGATTCGTTGGCGGAAGAAGTTGCCAGCCCGGCGGGCTCTCGAAGGCTCGAGCAGTCTCTTACAAATATCAGAAACCAATCGATGGGCTTCGGGGCCCCAGGGACCCAAAGTTTCGACTGACTCTATAGGTTAAGTGCTCCATGCCTGTAAATATGACATACATTTATTATCAAATAAGCTAATCGGCCGCCATTTAGTCAGAAAACAGCACGCACACGCCTACATTTTGTTTAATTTTATTTGCCTCACTTCATAGTATCTATGGCATAGGCTATCTGGAATTATAAAAAGTCTAAGCTGTATCAATTCTATCTTGAAAGATTAAAAAGAAAAACAACATACAACAGAAGATAGACTAAAGTAACTACGTACATATTCAACCTTAGCATTATATCTGTTTTATGTGTTACGAATGAGGTAATTTAGCACAAATACATCCGAGGGGTAATATAGAAAATGCGAGAGCCGTAGCGTGATACGTTGAAATGAACCATTCCCATTCGAATCGTATCGAAGAACGCGTGATATCTATTGGAATAAACGGTCTTCGGAAGGCGTTGCTAAAACTATTGTAGTTCCCATGTGTTTCATTCTATCAACTTTATATTATGCGAAGCTCTTGTAGTATAATTGTTGAAAACTCGCCTAAACAAGTGTCGGACACGTGTGAACTTTGTGATTCGTAGTAATTATTATATTTTTTTTTTAAAGATTTCTAATATACCCATTTTTTTTAATATTCTGACGACGAGATCTACCTTAGTTGACGTGATTTAGAATAAAAGATTTTAATGTTAAAACGATCAATTTTTGACGGAATAGGATTTAAGTCATTAATAAGAAATTTATAACAAAAACAATTACATACTTTTAAACATAATTAATTGTAGTTTGATTTCCAATTCACTTTCCCATTTATAATACACTAGCGAGCCATTCTGACGTCGCCCGGGTTGAATACAAAGTCTTAGCAATGATTATATAGCCCACTTCCATCTGGAATAATGTACCTTTTAAATGGTGAAAAAATGTTTCTAGTAGTTGTAATGATTCCGGAAATTACCCTCCACATATTAAAAAATGCGCTCGTTCTCTTGATATGTTATAGTAGTGGTTTCCGTTAATTTTCGCCAGACTGCTGGAAACCTCTAAAAAGAATAACGCAAGATAATCATCTTTTGTTCCAAATACCTTTGGAGTATTTTTATAAAATTAATATTGCAATCAATATTATATTTAGGTGCGGTAGAGTGTTATTGCATTGGAGCTCGAATTGGGCCGGCTCGCCCGCTGAAATACCACTCTCTCACAGAATATCAGCGTGAAATAACAGCATCTATTGCTGTTGTGTTTCATGCCGGTGGCCCATATCTCCCCTCCCCCTTCTTTCCTTAAAGGCCGGCAACGCGCCCGTGATTCCCTGTACGTTGCGGGTGTCCATGGGCGGCGGTGGTCACTTTCCATTAGGTAACTCGCTTGCTCGTTTGCCCTTCTGCCACAAAAAAGAAATTGCTTTCTACGAAACCGTCTTCATTTGTCTAATTCTAATTTTAAGGCTCCGTTTATATCTCGAAAGAAAAAATAAAACCATTGTAAATTGGTTCATGCGTTCTTCCGTTTATCCGTCTGTTACAATCGATTTACACTGAAGATATACCCTAACTCGATTTCACCATACTTCTCCCCCTATCTCTGTAACTACTTAATCTAAAACTTGAAAAATTTCTAGGAATATAGAACCTTATCTAAAGTTTATAGGAAAAATATAACAAATGCGCAAGGTCTCATAGATTTTCAAAAATTAAATTTAGAATTTTGCCATTATATGAATACTGTTCCTGTTATATGTACTACAGAACGTTCCGTACATGGTTTGAATTGACATTGGGCAATATTTAAAATCAAAATAATAGTTAGGGCGCTCTCAATTTAGGTGGTTGAATCAGACCGCCGCCGCAAGTTTGTCGTGCAGCTAGCAAGACCGTTGCAGGACGGCAGCAGTCCGATACCAACCGTCTAAAATGAAAGCGTGCAAGGCTGCCAGTGTGATCGTATTTTAGTGGTCTATTACTATCTGACATCAGTCGAAAAATGAATTCGGACGAAGAAGCGTTACTGTTAGTGCTTTCGTTGAAAAAACATAAACGAAAACACCGCCGCCCGAGAGCATTAGGTACCTATGTTTTCTTTATCATATAAAGCAGGGGATTTTCACAAGCTTTACCCAAGTTTAAAAGAAAATTCAACCAAGCGGGACGTACTTCTATTTCATTTCTAAACTCTTCTGTGTTTATATCATCCATAATTTATGCAAAACTGTTATATATTTACTAGCCGTAAAATAAACAAAATCATTCACCGCACTACTAAACAAGCATCTAAACACATGGCATTTGCAACGTTGCCATCCGGTAGCAGGACGGCAACGTCGTGCGTGAGTCGTACGAGCATCGCACTGCTTTCTCGACGCGTCAATTATATGTAAAAAATAACCGCACGTGCGTAGTACGACGTCGGTCCTGCTCCGGTGCGGCAGCAGTCCGGTACCAATCGTCTAATTTGAAAGCGCCCTTAGACACTAGTCTGTTGGCGCAGTGGCATATCATCCGCCTTTCAAGCTGTTCAATCCCTGGTCAGATGACATTAAGAAACGAACTTTTAGAATTTGGCTTGGATTCTGGGTGTTACTGGAAGCTCCCCCATCGTTACTTCGTTCCGTAGTATCATAATACCAACCCAGAGCTTAGTTTGGGGTCAACATATTACGTAATTGTCTTAAGTATTATTATTATGACTACCCCGTTCGGGACACAGCGTGAAGATATGTATGTAGGTATGTAATATTATTTATTTTCCTCACTTTTTCAGCTCTTGGCTGGTTTTTTGAAACGATGTTCCTTAACGGGGCTTGCAGGTGTGGTTTGTCACATAACGAAAAAACGTTATGCCCCCTCCATTTGATTTGACTCTCAGTGGCTCTCTCTCTGTCTCAACCCGCACGCCGCGTGGCTCTAGGTTCGTTAGTCCTATACATAAATTAAATAATAAATAAATAAATACCCCAGACAATACACACCTATCATCTGGTCTTAAATTAGGACATTCGCTGTGCTATGAGAACCAGACGACGACTACTAGGTGTGTTCCCAGTATACCCAAACCGAAGACAAGCTACAAAAGTTCGTTTCCTAAATTAACCCGACCGGAAATCAGACCTGGAACCTTCCGCGCTCTGCAACATCTAAACCACTTCGCTATCGAGGTCGTCAGTGATCTTTCTGTCACTTACGAGTGTGTGTGTGTATACTAGTTTCGAGATTCGGCCAGCGAACAGTGTGTGGTAGGCTGTATAACCTCATTACTTTATAAGAGGAAATTTTGTTCAAACTTATTTGTTTTTTGATATTATTTTAAAACTTACGTAAGTTTTATTGTCTCATTATTGCAATTAAGTTTTGAAAAATGGAAACTGCAACTAAGGAACGTTTTATTACATTTAACGGTTGAAACCAAAGTTAAATGTAATGATTGTTTTTATAAAATGCCCAGCAATATTGTTTTCCTCTATTACTTGCATGAATCATCTCTCCATTCTACACTTATTATTATAATTTACTTAAAGTTTTTCACAAACCTGTTAGTCATGTAGAAGCGAAGTCAAATCTGTAAATTCCAGGTTTTTCGGGTTCTACGAGTTCAGGTTTAAATAAATAATTAACGCATTTCCTCTCATTATTCCCAAGATTTTTCGTGAGGGTACGGAGCGAGCACGCTGTGGGTGATAAATTCACGCGTCGCTATACGTAATTTACGTCGGACTTGCTGATTTATATGCCTTTGTCTTAATTCTCTCTTCTAAATATTTAGTAGGCCGTCTGCGTTCATTTCAATTCTTAGAAACATGTATACCGTTATTAAGAAACTGAGAGACACTAGCCGTTAGATAAGTAAAACATTATAAAGCACTTAGTTTATTTAAGCACAAGAAGTCTCGCGCAGTCGAAGATGCAATTGGGTAATAGTACACTTGACGTGGACTGAGTGAGGTGAGGTGGACTGAGACCCGTGACTTTTACAACGTCAAGGCTAATGTTGCTTGTACGACTTTCCCTTGAGAGGGAAGGCAAAGAGTCTACACTCATACAGCCAATGCCTTCAGTAATAATTTCTCATATCACCAAGTTAAAAAAGACTTCTTGGAAGAGCGCGAAAACTTCAGCTGCACACATTTATGTAGACCGCCTCCATTCTTTTAACTTCCACAGAATTTTAACGCACAATAATATTATAATCTTTGTTGTATACATAATAACCTTTGTTCCTTAAAACTCCCAAAATCTAAAAATATAAAATAAATAATGATCTATACTATCTATATATATAGAGATGTTACAAAGAAGTAAACTATGTTTGTTTGTATGTAATGGCTACTCAACCGATTTCAAAAATGTTTTCACCTGTAGAAAGATACATTACCAGCGAGTGATATGGGCTGCATTTTATTTTCAATCTCTACCCGTGCGAAACCGGGGCTGGCTGCTAATGATATATAAATGACATTACACACCGATTATCTGGTCTCAAACTAGGGCATTCCCTGTGCTACGAGAACCAGACGACGACTATTAGGGGTGTCTCCAATACACGAGACAATCTAAAAAAGTTTATTTACTGAATTGACCCAGCCAGAAATCGAACCTGAAACCTTCCGCGCTTAGACACAACGGCTTAACCATTGCGCCAACAAGGTCGTCAATCTAAATGAAAATCTAAATAAAATGTTAACTGTTCCTCCCCCGTTTCCGCCAAGAGTCTCAAGTCTAAGGAAGCACTTCAGATTGCAAACGTGTTGAAAACCGTAGAGAGTATACTAAAGCATACTACAGCAAAGTAGACTGTAAAATGTACGATACTAAAGACTAGAATACTGTGCCTTCTGTGCTTGAAATTCCACCAGCTATCTTGACCTCCACGCTAGAACCCAACAGTACGACATGCTATTTGGCTACGGGATTATCAAAAATCACATTTTGTATCATTTTATTACATCCAAATAAGCCACATGACTATTTTTAATAACCCAATTAAAATACAGATTTAGTAATCGCAAACAAAACTGCAAAAAAAAAATTCGAATATAATTAAAAATATAAAAGCCATTCGCTTTTAAATTCAACTAGTGAAATAGAGTAGCTTCCGTCTCTGTCACCACCAGAACTGGATAATAATACTACGGCAAGTTATTACCTCAAAATTTGCAGAAGCGCGATCATTGCGCAGCCGGTGACTAATCGTAATAAAAAATCGATATGTCATGTATGACGATTACGCGCATATTGGCGCCATGACCGTAAAATCCACTTTTCGCGGTAGATAAAGCGCCACTATACAAATTACATTATTCAAATTCTCGTTTTGACAGCAGATATCACACTATATTTGACTGTCGCATACTGACTGCAAGTTAGGTAATGAGCGTCCGGGTTTCGTGACGCCGCAGTTCTGTAAAGCCATCTCTCTCTAACTCAGCCATTCCCAAAGTGGGCGATAACGCCCCCTTGTGGGCGCTGCAGGCCTAAAGGGAGGCGGTAAGAGACCCAGAAAAAGAATGGGGGCGTTGTGTAGAGGCCTGGGGGGTGATTTGTAATTTCATTTAGCTAGGAGGCATCTTAGACAACGACTGCATGAGCTCTCGACTCAGTAGACAAAATATGTTTGGGAAACAGTGCTCTAACTAATCCCAACTGTCCCCACTACTGAAATTTAAAACCCATAACTCTGTCCCAACGAATTAAGCAGTTCTTTAAATCAAGTAATTTTTTCACAACTGTATTAAACTGTCCCGACTTCACCCGGAATATGTAATATGTAGCCTATGTCCATTAGGAAAATGTACCTTTCATATGATGAAAGAATTATTCAATTGGTGCAGTGGTTTCGGAGATTACCCTCCACATGTAAACGAACTTGCAAAATCTGCTCTCACTCTTTATAATATTAGTATAGACATTGACTGACCCGTTTCCCGGTGGAAGAGAATCTCAAGCACCACTTAAACAAAACCAGTGACACCAGTTTGTGATGTCTATACAATAAAATAGATATAAAATGAAATATTTATTTTAAATTTTTGTATGCATAAGCATTCTGAGTTTTACATCACATTGGTGAACAAATACAAATCCATACAATCATAACGCTACATCTGGCAAAGGATGCTCCTTTGCTCTAGAAATCTTTCTTCTCTCCTGCCACTTTGATAACTTCCTGAGCAGTTTTTACTTACTAGGATTAAACGGCATGCTTTCAGTTTTGTTTTTTGCTACACGTTTTTAAATATATAGCTATAGTACTAAAGCCATTAAATGTCAAAAGCACTCGCATGCCTAGGCGAAAATGTGTGAGGAGAATGATGAGATTTGAGTAAGTGAAAGAAGTATGTAAGGATTGCAACGCTTGGCACTCCGTCCTCTCTGTCTACCCCGTTAAGGATACAGCGTGAAGATATGTGTATGTGTATGTACGTGTGCGTGTGAGTGTGTGAATGTGTGTGTGTGTGCGTGCGCGTGTGTGTGAGTGTGAGTGTGTGCGCGCGAGTGTGTGTGTGTGAGTGTGTGAGTATGTGTGTGTGTGTGTGTGTGTGTGTGTGTAAAAAAAACCGGCCAAGCGTGTGTCGGACACTAATTAACTTAGAATTCCATACAATTTCACACGAAAATGTGATTCTATTTTCCATTTCTAATTTTATATTACTTTGTGCCTATCCCAGAGAATGTAAGATATAGGACGTAATAAATTCGCTGTGACATACAAACAGACAGGCAGACAAACATGACAAAACTATAACAATCAGCTTTTTGCCATATTGGCTAGGTCCTTTTTGTTTTTTTTTTCAATTCAAATGGTAAGTAACTCAGTTTAGGAAATGGATGCATTATCCTCTAATCCTCTATAAGTACCACGAATAGCATAATTTTTCAATAGAACTGTACATACAGGGTTGCAAAGCCAAGCCAAGTCAAATTCACTAAGAAAACCAACCGTGTATAAAAATTATCGACTGGATAATCTGAGCGGCTAGCCAAGTGGGAAACGTTGCGTACAATAGAAACGCTTGCTGGCGTTATTGCTCGTCAAAAGTGCTATTTAGCTATCTTTTATACGGCGGTCTTCACACGACTTTACGTTACGTTTGATATATCAAAAAAAAGATATACAGGGTTATTGGTAATTCGACGTATTCCCGTTAGGAGGTGATAGGGGTGACTATTTGCGATAATTTTAAACCCCATATGCATTATGCAAAAGTGAACCATTTTTAAGTTATCATGTTTTTTAGCTTTTATCAAAATAAGTCAAAAATGCAACATCAAAAATTTATTAAAAAAAAAATTATCAATTTAAATCTCATTTTTTCTTCTGATTTATAAAAACAATTAAACACATTTTATCAATATTAAAACAACAATTATCTATTATATCTATTATAGTTATTTATCAATATTAAAACAACAATTATCTGTCCAAATTTAAAAATGCGAGACGAATAACGATATTAGTTCAATATTTTTTTGAGATTTGTTTCCACTCAAATGCCTTAAAAACAAAAAAAATGTTATGAAACTGTTTGCAGATTATTTTAAAAACATAATCGTTTTCTTAGCTCTCCACCAATGCATAACAACTAGGACCTTATTTCAAAGAAACTAAAATAAAAAGATCACAAAGGAAGCAGGTGGAAATTCGTATTTGATTTAACCTTAAGGTCGTTCTTAAAAATTTCCATAAAATTAATTAAAAACAATACCCAATGTAAATAAAACAAAAAACACAAATTCAAAATAAAATGTAGAACCAGTAACAGTTTAGTAGTAATAACAAGTAACAATTAATAATAAGTAACAAATAAGACATTTTGTAATTTAGCCGAATTAAAGTTCTTGCTCGAAGTGACTTCCCCTATTGCGTAAGAAAAGTCGCATTCTTTTTCTGAGTTGTGACTTAACTACCGAAGTAGTCAAATTACTCCGCATCGCATTTGCTGCGTTTATAATTCTTGTTTTGAGTTCTTCCGCGGATGACACTGACGAGACGTCGTAAGCTAGGGATTTCATGTGACCCCATACATAGAAATCAACCGGCGTTAAGTCCGGACTCCTCGCAGGCCACGGAATGGGTCCTCCAAGCCCTATCCAACGATTAGGAAAATGGCTTTCGAATCATCGCCTGATATTGACACCAAAATGTGCAGGACATCCATCTTGCTGGTATATCATGTTTTACCTTGTAGCCAAAGGCACGTCTTCTAGGAAGGAGGTCAAACATTTCATTTGTCAAAAATTTTCGTAAGCTGTAGCATTTTGCATTTTGCATTGCAAGAATGCTACTTTGCGTACGTTTGACTACTTCAGTAGTTAAGTCACAACTCAAGTCAACTCAAAGTCACTTCGAGCAAGAACTTTAATTCAGCTAAATTACAAAATGTCTTAATTGTTACTTATTATTAATTGTTACTTGTTATTACTATGAAACTGTTACTGGTTCTACATTTTATTTTGAATTTGTGTTTTTTGTTTTATTTACATTGGGTATTGTTTTTAATTAATTTTATGGAAATTTTTAAGAACGACCTTAAGGTTAAATCAAATACGAATTTCCACCTGCTTCCTTTGTGATCTTTTTTTTTTAGTTTCTTTGAAATAAGGTCCTAGTTGTTATGCATTGGTGGAGAGCTAAGAAAACGATTATGTTTTTAAAATAATCTGCAAACAAAGTTTCATAACATTTTTTTTGTTTTTAAGGCATTTGAGTGGAAACAAATCTCAAAAAAATATTGAACTAATATCGTTATTCGTCTCGCATTTTTAAATTTGGACAGATAATTGTTGTTTTAATATTGATAAATAACTATAATAGATATAATAGATAATTGTTGTTTTAATATTGATAAAATGTGTTTAATTGTTTTTATAAATCAGAAGAAAAAATGAGATTTCAATTGATAGTTTTTTTTTTAATAAATTTTTGATGTTGCATTTTTGACTTATTTTGATAAAAGCTAAAAAACATGATAACTCAAAAATGGTTCACTTTTGCATAATGCATATGGGGGTTAAAATTATCACAAATAGTCACCCCTATCACGTCCTAACGGGAATACGTCGAATTATCAATAACCCTGTATAAAAAATTTAATAACGTTTGACTACAAATTTAAAATTCGTTACGTTAGGTTACATGGTATTTGTCATTCTATTCTACTAGCATTTACGACAATTGAGCCACTTGTCTAGGCCCCCTGATGTATATTTACCAACAAGATATAAAGAATGCAAGCGACTTCTTACAATAATTTATTTGAAAATCGAAATCCAGGGATTTCACAACCAATAGAACACTACATTGACCGCAACTTACGGATTGAATCTTTCATTTCTCGCTTTACAGCGACAAGTAATCTGAAATCTATATAAAACTGAGGTTATAACTTTACTACAATTTTAGGTGTATATGCATTGTTTTGTCGTATAATTGGAACATTAAATTTGACGAATCCGGGACTACAAGATTCAACCCATATAAAAATGCACTCCACACTTACCAACAACTCGACTTTAAATAAATATATATCAAATTATCTAATCCCTAGTTATAACAAATATTCTAGCCAAAAGCACCAACTCTATGAATCAAAACTAAGCGCTAGGCATATGCCTTTATTGCAGTATCACACAACGATTCGGTAACTTCAGACTCCAAGGCAACTTAGGAATTTCATTTTTTAAATTGACTTTATTAGGATTCTAAACTAGGATCCTCGTCTTAGAAGGCTAATAGCCATCCGCGCCATTGGGATATTCATGTAATAACTTCAGATCTGACGTCGAAAATATTGATTTACATTCATAATATCAAAGAAAGTAATATTTAGAATAAAGAATTACCTACTTTGACATTATGGAATTAAATATTCTTTTCTTTAAATTACTTATTGCAACAATAAACTAATCCGTGACAACACAGTTATTAGCATAAAATATTCAAAACACGTCGCACTTATAATTCTCGACAATAGCGTAAAATTGTTTTCTTGTAAACATTTTTCCCAACTCGACAGCATAGGACTTTCAGCTTGAGGTGAATTATTATTATTGTTGTCGTTATTGTGTTAGATACTACTATTGCATATAAATTTCTAGATATAATATTGCTATGTATGAAATAAACAACATTATAAAACCAATGTATGAGCGTATGTTCATAATTGTTGATAGATGGCAGCACTGTCATTTTGTTGGTGTTGCTGCTTAATAATAATTTATTCGCAATTATGCGAGTTGGTATGTTTGAATCTCAAACAATAAATCAGTTGACAAATAAACGAGCTAGCAAAAGCACCTCTTTTCATTTATATTTCTATTAAATAATCCATGTTTTTACATTAATATTCTAGAAGAACTTCGATCACAAATAACGAACTAAATTCACAATCTCATATAAAATTTAAACAAATTATTGTCAGAATTGACTTATATATTTTTAATATCGTATAGTATTATCGGCAATATTGTGATAATTTAAAGTAGACCTTACTGTCAAACCATAAGGTTATAAACGCTCGTAAACGATTCTTGCATGACATTGAAACGAAGTTTGTTAAATAAAATATTTAAAATGCAATCTTACGTCTCGTGCATAAAGTATAAATCAAATAATCAATTTGCGTTGCTATTTATGTCATTTTGTTTTGTTGCGTGAAAGTGACAAGGATAAGACATAATTATATTGTCAGGCAATATTTAAAAGTATGATTACGAATTTAATAAAAAAGAGTTATGTAACGTTATTACTATAATCAAATAATGAACATGTAAATAATATTATTTATTTATTAACCGAAAATAAGAACTCGCGTTTTTTTTTAGCGGTCTGGATGTGTTGTTTTTGCAATTTTTGAAGGAGCACTTTGACATGTCCGCTGTTAGCGTTTTCGAATACTATTAAAACAGAAGTGCACTCAAATACTCATTTGAGCGCACATTTGGTTCGGACATTTACGGAGCGTTGATTGTGTATCTTGTTTTTTATTTGTGATGTATTTGTAAAGTAGAAGAACGAAAAAAGTTCACACACATTCACAACACGTAAAAATACTTGTAATATGGTATCCTCCTTAGGATTTCATAAATAAAATAGAAAAAGAGATCCCTTATAGTTTTGTCGATCTGTCTCTCTGCCCACACGTCACAGGCGATTGATTTCGTCATCCATACACCTACTGAGTTGAAGGCATGAAGTAAAGTCCTTATACTACAAACCAGAAATAACAAAAAAAAATTAAACCGACTTCAAAAAAGAACACTGAAAAGTATGAAATAACTATCCCTTACAGATCGAAACTTAAGTACAAAAATAACTTTATAAAAATACGATACAAATACCCATATAATTAAATTTGACAGTTACTGAAGTCGGTGCCAAGCCTACTAAACTAATAGACTTTCCGTTGTCGAACATTGATTTGGTTGGAAAAGTTTTTTTATTTCTACCTTTTGAGTGACCTTGGCCTAAATAAATATCTAGAGCAGGTCTACAATTAGTTTATTTTCTAATTCTGGAGCGCAATATGTTAACTTCCATTCTATTGAGGAGCATAAACCGTGAGCTTTCACAATAAAGATATTAGGGATATTATTGCCCATTATGGCTATTATCAATATCATCAATATAATATCGTATCAATATCAATCAGTTATAAAAGAACAGTGTAAAGGTTGCATCATAATTACACCCTAGCAGTATTCTTACAATCCGAAGACGACAGCCACCAGCCGTATTCTCTGTCCGCCACAAGACTGACTCTACTGACTGAATTTATTATATCACAGCTAATTTATATCTTCTCCCTACTTTACCATTATATCATACTACCATTATACCATGTGGGGACAACGATAGTTAACAAATGACATACAAGAGAATCGTCAATATAAATAACCAGGTCGCGTTATTTGGTGTATCTTCGAAACCAAAGCTTCAATACCAGTGAAATTTTAATGGGACCAATCTGGAAGTGTATCCTTTCGAACAAGAATTTTCCAAATCGGTTCATAAATGACGGAGTTATGAGGTAACAAACATAAAAAAAAAAATACAACATAATTGAGAACCTCCTCCTTTTTTGGAGTCGGTTGAAAAATTACATAATAATCGGAATTTAAACCCTTATCCTGGACTCTGCTTGCACGGCCTACTTACGAGTAGTACCGACTGACTAGAAGACTAGCACTAATATCAGCCTTTCACACGTCATGAATTGTAAGACTGAAAGAAATATATGGCACAACCCTGTATTAGAAAGGGATGAGAATATACATATTCCGTCTCTATCGGTATGCTCAATGTTTTTTAATTATTTTCGAACTTAAGTGAAAAACTAATATAAGTTTTTTGTTAATTTATGTGAAATAGTCTCTTGGGCATCATGGTAGAATGCAGTATTTTGGGCTGCAAAATCCGGTTTGACAACATAGGTTAAACCGAGAATAACTATAATGGTCACGTAAACGTAATATCTATAACTGTGACTATAAAAAGGGACTGACATGACAAACGGGAAAAAGAAAAGACGATTTTTCTCTCATTTGACCAATATTAAATAATAAAATATAAAGGCTTTAAAAAAACTTGTTCAACGTTTTTTCATAATTCCCTAGCATTAATGAACTAAAAATGTTGAGAAACAGTACCGAATGCAGTGACTATAACCAGAAAATCAGAAGAGAAACCGCAAATCTTTTCGGCGTTCCTCTTTGTCTCCGAAGTAATATTTTAATTACGAGCCCTCCGCCGAGACCCAAGCCTAGGGCAATTAAAACTCGCCCAGCCTCCGACATTTGTTTTTGGCAACTTAATGTAATCCACAGATGCACACTACCGCATGTAATTACGGAAATTTCAAGAATGTTAACGAACATATCTATTCAATTAAGAGTGACTTAACTGCATTTATTAAAACAAACTCATTGTAAAAAAATCTTCGTAGGTTACTTATTTGGAAAAAGGTCTTAAATGTCAAGCGACAAATAAAAAAACTAGTACAGAGCATGGCGGACAAATTAGGGCTCAATTCATAGCGAGTCTGACAGCAGCCGGCGTAGAAGCAGCGAACATTTTCAGTATCAAAATTGACGCAGAAATTTTAATTTCATCTTCATGACGAAAGACATGACAAAATTACAAGTGCTCTTTTGCAACTACTTTAACTACATATCTCTAAGAACACTCGCCTAGCCTATTAGACCTCTGGTTTTCTTGCGAGTGGAGAGATGACATTGCATTATTCAAAGCAGTTATTGATTGTGAACTTCTCAAGTTTCTAGATACACAATATCTTTACAGTTACCCAAATTCACTACAATTGCACGTATTTGAGCAAAACATATTCGTAGATATTTTATGTAGGTATTTACAAAACCTTTTTCCTTTCAATCTTCGTATTTGAGCCTACAAAATATTGTATCAAAGACGACGATAGGGTTATTTGTCGATCTTTATTTGATAAATGAAAAAATGCGACATAGATCTTAGAAATATGTAACATAAATATCGTAACGACTAATCTCCGAATTTCATTCGCAAGATTACATGTGAAATATATAAATTGGCTACAGAATTATTATTTCAAACTACAAAGCATATAAAACTGCGCCTCAATTCGCGTTAAGTTTGCATTTTCTCGATATAAATAGTAGTTTGTATTATTGTCTGAAAGTTCCTCTACCTGGCAATGAAAGTTTTTCAAAATCGGTTCAGCTGTTTCGGAGATTAGCCCGAACAAACAAACAAATAGACAGACAAAAAGACAAACAAAAATTTTAAAAAGCATGTTGAGGTTTTGCTTAGGTGCAAATAACCATATAAGCTAAAGAAGCTTTTAATTAGAAATCGCAGACACACTTCAATTTTATTTAGGTATAGATTTTAGACGTAGATCGTAGACGAACTGAATTTTACCCCAGTTCTGTTTTACCGATTGAGCTGAAATTTTGAGCACACTTTTGGTGCTGATGACAATACAATCTAGTAAACTCGATGTTGTTGTAATATTATGTTAAAAATAGCTGCCGCTTTAAGATGGAGGATTACCTTTTTCTTTACAAACCCCTTGATATGGATATCAAATGAAATGGTTTTACAAGTACAAAATGATAAGATTATTGACGTCATACTAATTCAAAATGGCGGCTGCCCCATGATGTCGGATTACCTATTTCTTCACAACCTCCTTGACGTGGGTATCAAATGAAAGGGTTTCTCAAGCAGAATACACAACAAAACGTACATATATAACATTAGAAATATCTAAAAATCAAATGATAAATCATAAACAAAAAACTTTTTTTAAGACAGTCAACAGTCAACAAAATAGTGTGTAAAAGGAATGATGAGATTTGAGGAGGCAAAAGAATTATATAAGGACCGTGATCCTTCGCGCTCCATCCACTCTGACAACCCCGTTAGGGATACAGTGGAAGGATTATGTATATAATTATGTATGTCTCTATACGTAATTATTTTTATAACCTATACTTATGGCCATTGTATTGCTACAGATATAAATAGCATTTATAAAGTGCCTATCAATACGTTACTATTACCAATGCTTACGAATTCTGTCTTTACTAACGGGATCACGCAAATGTGGGCAGAAAAGGAGCTTTTGAACAGTTGATAAAAAGTTAGAAAAACTTTTACAGGAACATGCATTACGTAGCCTATTGGTGCGGTAAGTAGTGTATATGGTTTTCAAATGAAGAGTCCCACACACTTATTACCTAACTTCCAGGCAGCATGCGACAACCAAATATGGCGTGATATCTGCTGTCAAAACTAGAATTTGTATCCTAATGTAATTTGTATAGTGATGCTAAATCTACCGCGAAAAGTGTATTTTACGGTCATGGAGTAATCAACACGCAATTGTCATACATGATACCGATTTTTTATTACAATTAGGCACCGATCGCGCAGTGATCGAGTAGCTGGCGCTGTCTGCAAATTTTTAGATAATAACCCAACCGGCCTCGATTACCGGGCATTATCGAATAACTTGCAGTCTAGGTGTTACACTATACAATTATAAAACTCAGCCTGAGATCACACGATTGATGTAATCGTGTGAAGTATTTAATTGGAAGTTCAATTATCTACATTAAATGAGCAAGTATGATAAACCCTATCTTAACTAACATTCACCGTCGTAAACCATCTGTCTGTGCTTTACACATTTTCATTTCACGTTATTTCTCGAGCAGACCTCAGACTACGCTGATATTTGTAACAGGTGTGAACTCAGGAAGATGTTCTTGGAGTTCATTCCGAACACCTATCACAGAAGCTATTAAAACGCGCTCGAAATTAAGATATTAACTTCCTTTTAGCTTAATAATAACGTTATGAAAGGAACACTTGTTAACAAACTCTTCAAATACGTTCTCTATTTTCTGACGCAATACGTTATGTAATATATGTCATTAACTTTGACTTTCCAACTCCTCATCAAACATTTTAGTTATATTTTGCCAAAAATTTAACAACGTATTGACCGAACCTGAATTTTTTTCAAGATGCTTCGAAACAAAATTTTTGCAAAATATAGTTAACAAGCATGCATGCATGCTAGTAACAAAAATGTTAAAAAAACGTTAATTTCTTATGTTTAGCATGTCGCCTCAAACTGATACGCCTCTACTGTTTTTTTTTATGCATACATGCATACTCTCACGCTGTATCCTTAATGGTGTAGTCAGAGAATACGAAGTGCCAAGTATCTTGGTCTTTACATACTTTTTTCGCCACCTCAAAACTCATAATTCTCCTTACACGCTTTCGCCTAGATATGTGAGTACTTTTGACATTTCCGTCAACTAAATACTTTGGCTATTTTATATTCTTAAGTCAACTTTGGTCTCCTTAGCTTCTACTACCGTAGGCTTTCGCTCTGTAGATTTTCTTCGTCAATCTTTCACTTATACTTTTAATGGGCTCGAACCATCTAAGCATAGTTTCCCTAATTCTTATGGTAGCATTGTCGTCCAACCCTGCCATACTTTTCATTGCTTATTTTATCCGTGAGAGTAACAACACACATATTTATAAGAGATCGCATTTCTACTGCATTTATCTTATTTTCACTCGATTCGGTCATATAAAACCCCAACTACTGTACATTGAAAGTTACTTTTTTAATCTGCATTTAGGTCTTTACAGACTGAACCACTAAATTACAGAACTAAGTCGACAATTTAGAGGGTTCAGAAAAAAACAAAATTTTTATAGGACCATTCATGTCCGTTTGTCACAATCGATTTTTTCATTAAATAAACATAACTTATCGACCTTTTCTAAATTTCGGAGCTTTTTTTTTATGAAAGAGCGGGCAAACGAGCAAGCGAGTCACCGATGGAAAGCGATCACCGCCACCCATGGACACCCGCAACGCCCGGGGAATCACGGGTGCGTTGCTGGCCTTATCGAAATAAGGAGAGGCGGGAGATGGGCCACGAAACACAACAGCAACAGATGCTGTTATTTCACGCCGATATTGAGAGGGTGGTATTTCACCGGGCGAACCGGCCCAAAATGTACTGCAACGCAGCATGGCTCTACCACACATGAACGCGTATATTTCGGGCATTACAGGGAGCCCCCAGCTCGCTGTGTAGTACCTATAGCACAACCCCAATTCTTAGCTTGGAGTCACAAAATTTAAGTAATTGTCTGGAGTACAGCTGTTATTTATAGATTTATTAAGCTTATATTTCAATTTGATCATTCAAAAACGACAAAGTCTATTAAAGTACCCCCCTTCCCACCCTATAGGGGATATCTAAATGCATGCCTCACCGCTATAACGTCATCTATAGTAATGTATCCACCTACTTACCTGGTACTAGAGATTACTACAAGAACACGAAACAAAAGATATAAAAATTATGTTTCACTTTATCTTCTGTGTAGATGAGACCTATGAAGTTTCCGATTTTTATTACTTGTTAGTGTGAAGATCGATATCTTTCATTCTACTTAGAATTCCAAATTCGAATTAATTTTGTAATATTAGCTATATGAGATTTTTTTTGATGTCGGTGTTTTTGTGACTAGAAAAAATCAAAATATCGCGTAATTTTCGAATACAAGTTCCGTTTTGGCTCCAACACAGCACAGGCTACACGAAATATCAAAGACGTGTGCGGACGAGGTATTGCAAGTGAACGTACGGTGTGTTTTTAGATCGTTGCTTCCGTTTTGAAAATTTTGATCTCGACAATGAGTCCCGTGGCCGACCGAAGACGAAAGTCGATAACGATGAATTGAAAGCCTTAGTGGGAGCAGATACATCTCGAATCAGGTCGAAATTAGCAGCAGCTTCGATGTAAGCGATAAAACGAGACTGGTTCATTTACGTCAAGTTGGGAAGATAAAAGAGCTCGGAAAGTGAGTACCGTATGAACACACTAAACAACAACAACGAAATCGCAGCGAATCTTGCCTTAACTTGTTGAATAAGTACACAAATGAGGGGATTCTGAATCGAATTGTCACTTGTGATAAAAAGTGCACCCTGTATGATAATCTAAAACACCTATTGCACTGGTTGGACACAGAGGAGGCAGCCAATACCATGGCAGAAACGCAAATTGAGACCTGTGCCGGCATTGTTCATTACAGCTTCTTGAGAGCTGGCACAACAATTACTGCAGAGAGGTACTGTGAAGAATTGCAAATGATAATGGACAAGCCCACTGTTAAACAATTGTTACTCGTCAACTGCTCTAGTCAACTTCTTCTTCACTACAACGCTCGTCCATACACCGCATAACAGACTTAAAAAGGAGTCCGTCTACATGAGTTACGTCTGGAAACTGTCCGTCGTTCACCATACTCACCAGACTTTGCTTCAAGTGATTTCAATTTTTTCGGAATTTAGATAACATTTTACAAAGGAATTACTCCGAAAAGGCGGTGAAAAACGCCTTTAAAGAGTACATAGATTCCCGTCGTCAGAATTCTTATAGCAGAGGAATCAATGGACTTCCAAGTGCATCGATAATAATGGCCGATACTTTGATTAATTAAATGTATGCTTTTCGTTAAAATTTTCGATATAAAACGTAAATTCTATAGTCATAGTTAGGTAAAGACCTAAAAATAACCTAACCTAGCTCTAGAAATAAAAAAGTATTATCAGTAATGGATATGGTATTGTAAACGTTTTTTTAACTTCTGTTTTGCCCAAACTTGCTTGGAAATCCTAAGTACACGATCAGAGGCAGTTTTTCTCCCTCACCGGGACCAATATGGAAGCAAATCTTTTATAATAAAATTTAAAAATCCAAACGTAAATTCGAATTCCAAATACCGTGGTAAAGGTACAGGACACGATCTAGTAGCCTCAGGCTCGCGGCGGCAAATCACATAAAGTCCACTGATGCTCTGCCAAATGCCAATTTTGTCAGCCCTCTGGCCTAAACGATATTGGCAACACGCTTCAGTTACACTCTATTTTGTTAAATATGCATAAAATAGATATTTTTATTATAATTAAAAAAAAATATTTTACGGTTTTATTAACTTCACAGTTTTTTGTTCGTAATAACAATTTATACAATTACAACAATTTGATTGTTGGTCCTTGGTAAAACATCTACCATCCATGCCGGGGCCTCAGGTTAGATTTCCGTTTAGATCAAGCAAGTAAACATATTTTACTACATTAGTTTGCACTCTGGGTATTACTGAAAGCTCCCCCAATTCTTTGTGTGATACCCATAATACAAATCTTGTGCTTATTTGGTAACAACTTGTCTTGTGCTCACTATAGTCTATTACATTTTTTGCCGCAGGCTTCTATCACAAATATAGAACTAGATTCACAATCTTCTGTAAAATCTAAACAAATTATTGTCCGATTTGACGTATATATTTTTAATATCGCATAGTATTAACGGTAATATTGTGTTAATCTAACGTAGACATTATTTTCAAACCATAAAATTACAAAAGCCCGTAAACGATTCTTGTAAGAATCGACTTTTGTTAAAAAAAACGAAGTTTGTTCAAAAAAATATTTAAAATGCAATTTTACGTCTCGTGCGTAATGTATATTTCACATAATCTATTTGCATTGCTATTTACGTCATTTTGATTTATTACGTGAAAGTGACAAAGATAAGACATACATCATCAAGCAATATTTAAAAATATAATTACGAATTTAATAAAAAAAGGCTAAGTAACGTTATTACTATAACGAAATAATGAATACATAAATAATATTATTTAATTATTAACCGAAAATAAGAATCTCCGTCTTTTTTAGCGTTCTAGATGTGTTGTTCTTATAATTTTTGAAAAAGCACTTTGACGTTCGCTGTTAGCGTTTTCGAATACTACTAAAACAGAGGTGCACTCAAATACTCATTTGAGTGCACATTTGGTTCGGATATTTTATGAGCGTTGATTGTGTATCTAGTTTTTCACTTAATAATCTCTTAATACACGACCAAGCCCCAAACATTTTTTAAATTTTTGTCTATCTGTCTGTCTCTTTGTTTGTTTGTCCGGGCTAATCTTCGAAATGGCTGAACGGTAGACGATATTTTAGAAAATAATCTAGGATATCTTTTACACGGGAAAAATACCAAATTTAACGCAGATCAAAACCGCGAGGCACCGCTAGTTTAAAATATGAACGCAATAATTATACATTTTGCGTGTGTAAATATAAATGTATTCCAATATACACATAACAATATCTTTACGCGATCTCCACGTAAAAGAGATTTGAAAAATAAAGCCCTTTTCTTTGGGTCTATGTAACAGGCTGCTAACAAGCACGTCGTGTAAGGTCGTTGCTGTGTTCGCTTGGCTGAATTTGATCTTATGATTCCATCAATCGCTTATAATTCATCGCTGGATTGAACTACGGCTAGTTCATTTTGTCTGTTATTGCTATTCTATCATCAGATCAGGAAGAATGTTCTTGAAGAAAAAAGTGCATAAAATCTAAAAGAACTCCTTATAATTACTTCTTCATCAAAAATATATTCTGTTGAAAAAAGTTATAGACGCTACAAAATAATCATGGTCAATAAAAAAATTGCTATTGTGCTGCAAAATTAATAAAATTCTCTATGAAATAAACAAAATTTGACCGTTTCGTTCGTCGTTCGTTTTTTGTTATCGTTTTTGATAGATCTTTAAAACAGTTAAAACAAATACCTAACGACTTCTAACCTGGCCACCAGAAATCTTTTTTGTGTAGAATATTTTCCCTATCTAGAATCGCTGCAGCCGATTTCGAACTATCGTAAGCAGCTGGTTACAAGTGAATGAAGTTTATTCAGTAAATACGGTAAACTTCAAAATTAGCCGTTATCACAATAATGTTATTGCGAAAACGGCAAATTTTTATGTTTGCCGTATTTACTGAATAAAGGTAATAAATTTCATGTAACTATTAATTTAAAGTATTACATATTATACATAGTGCTCATGAAGTTTTCCTTTAACTTCGGCAAATGATTCTACTATTAATATAGATCAAAACTTGTCAAAGAACATATACCCACAAATGCTTAGATAATGAGATTTTTGTAATTACACAAAGATGAAATTTGTTTTTTTTTTCAACTATGTCTAATCTTCTATATATATATATATAACAGGCGATGTATGTATGTATGTAAGTTCCTTATGGACTCCGAAACGGCTGGACCGATTTCGATGACATTTTCAGGGAACCTTCAGATTGCCCTAGCGGGTGTTCCTGTAGAGTTTGGTAGCGATCGGATCAGTAGAATCTTTTTTTTTGTTTTTTTTTTCGCAATATCTAAATAATTATAAAAACTGTTTAATTTAATTTAACTTCAACTAACGCCCAGTGAAACGGGCCGGGTTTGCTAGTACTTTATAATGTAACGTTGCCGCTTGGCTCGTGGCGCATCCCTTTCGCGCCCGCTCCCATCTCTGCTGTGTCGGCGCTTGTGTAAGGCGTGTTTCTCCTACAAATTCTTTAATTTTGTATGAAAAAAATTAAATCTTATACAGAATTTTTGGATATATATTCTTTGACAAATATTGATATGTACCATTAGTATAGTCATTTGCCGAAGTTAACAGAAAACGTCGTGAACACGTTGTGTATAGCTTAAAAACCGAAATAGTAAAATTATAGTGAAAATTAATAATTTTAAGTGTGATAAATTGTAGTTCGAATTTTTAATTCTGTTGCTCGCTTAAATATACTGTTAGTTCCACATTAATTTTATACACATAAATTACCCACGTGTGATATTTTGTAACATTTTAGTAACAAGAACGAGGGTAGAATGGATTTTCTGCGTGTAGTGCGGCTGCATAAAAGTCTGATTTTGGTCTTGTAAGAGTTCAGTTGTTAAGAAGCTGTCGAATAGTCAAGTACATAATAGTTGTGATGAAGAATTGATAGTGTGTTCATAGGGATCAGTGCTTCTGTTACATTTCATATTTAACATATTAGAAGTGTGATTTTACCACGTGCCTAACGAGCGGGGTTATTCTGCTTGTCATAACATTGTTTGAAGTGACCATGGTGATGGAAGGTTTATCAGTGTAAAAAAAAACAGGTGGTATTTAACATTATTGGAATTAATAACATTGTTCAATTTTCAAATACATTTATTTAGCATTATGTGTTATTAAATTTAGACGTTACGACGTTAGTTCGTCAGTAACAAAAGTCCTAACACATAGTCACAGTATGAATTTTTTGTCTTAAACCATAATATCTTGAATTGTAGTTTCAATGCAATGTCAATGCAATGTCAAAATAAAGTAGCTAGATAATAAACATGAATGTCCAATATTGTTCTATGTATTTGATTAAATTCTGATTGTATGATGACATTGTTCTGCTTGTTGTGCCACTGTAGTGTTTTACTTGTGACCTTGGTTTGTACCAATGGCCATACATAAACATTACTATGCGAGTGTATTCTGTCTACAAACAAAAGGGTATGTCCAGCAAATAAAAGGGTGTGTCCCACAAATAAAAGGGTGTGTCCCACAAATAAAAGGGTGTGTCCCACAAATAAAATAAGTGTCTTACAGCGACAATAAAAGGATTTCTGTCTCAGTTGAATTAAAATGTGAGTTTCAGCTACATCAACCTAAATTAATTGTTTGAAAGTGATACTTGTCTGGATTTCTCGTCAGTTCTTCTCCGATTAACTTTCCAAAGTATTGGTGAATTGGCTGACGGTCAGAATATTTTGTAAAGGGGTTTCTCGAATAAATTTATTTGACCATGAAAATAAAACTATTTCTCAAAAGAGAAAACGTTCCATTATTTAAATCTGAGGGTATGCTGATCCAATAGAAAGCAATTTTTTAATTAGTGGGAAAACAAAATTTTGACCAATATAAATTTTATGCATCTGTAAGTACAGAAGTATATTTTTTTTTAGTGTTTAATTGTTACTTGCCAACCATTGTATTACGAGGGTGTAATCAATAATCAGGAAGGCCGATGCTAAAAGGGTTGATTGTTTTAACGGGAGTTTTCATATTTTTTATACATCGTGTGTGCTGACATTTATTCTCAATAGTTTTCATCCTAACAGTTTCGATTGTTGCATATCCGGTATCGACGAAACTGTTTATGATAAACATATTGTTAACTTTATTAATTTTAATCATTTAATATTTTGATTCGAATCTTCTAAATCTCTCTTTGGGCATAGAAATTATAATATTGTACGAGATTGTATGCAAGAAAAACTATTACGATGAAGAATTGATAGTGTGTTCATAGTGATCAGTGCTTCCGTTACATTTCATATTTAACAATACATATATCCTATATTTAACTGTGTTACTTTAATACGTAACAGCAAATAAATTTAGGCTGAAAAATTTAAAAGTTTGTTAAAATTACGAGCGGACTTCACGTCCGCTGTTCCTAATTAAAGTTAGAAATTCTTACTACAAAAACTATTTTAATACTTACAATAATTAATATTATAGTAAAGTGATTAATGTATTGGAGAATTTATTAATTTGAATTATCTAGAATTTATGTCAGAAATGTTTTAGAAGAAACTATTAATTTTAAATGCCTGTAGAAAGTCATAATTTGAATTACTAATTCTGTAGTTCATTCTTGTAATTACCCTTTAAAATTCGTAATTCCCCGTCACATTCTTATTCCACGAAGCGTGCCCTGATAATAAATCCGAGTCAGAAAGTTGTTGGAGCGAACGACGGCAGTAAAAAGATTGTTATGCGTTGAAGCTAGTGTATGGAGCTGGCAACATTCGCTGGACTGAGGCCAGACCGCGGTTGTTACCAACGGATACTTCTGCTCGTAATTGCGTCGGAACTGTACACGAATGTGATTTATAAGTTATAGCTATTAACGGTTGATTGTGTTTTACAATCTGAAGATTTTAGTCAAATGGAGTTGTATAAGTACTAGAAACTGGTCATTTAGGTGACGCAGCAGTCATGTATCTTCACGTACCTACTTGGAGAGGTAATCCTACTAATATTACAAACTCAAAAGTTTGTGAGGACGGATGGATGTTTGTTACTTTTTCACGGAATAACTACTGAGCGAATTTTCATGAAACTTTACAGTTATATAACTTATACATTAGAATAATTTATAGGCTATAATTTGTAAAGATATTGTGTCTTTTTGGACTTCACATGAACGAAGTCGCAGGCATAAGCTAGTGTACTCATAATTTAAGTATAATGACTATATAATATTTATTTCACATAAAAAAAATATCTACAACTTCAAACTTTATTATTTTGATTATCGGACTTCCTTTCCATTTTTTCTGAAAAGTAACAACAAAATGTTTTAGATTTTTTTTGAGTCCATGAACTCCCGTCTCTTAGCAGTAAGAATAAGCGCAACATGCCATTTCTATGAAAGTCGTGATTTTACTCATTTACATTTTTTGCATGTAATGTAATTTTTAGACTCCCGATAGTGTCGCCTACTAATGAAAGATTTCTTCCCCATTACTCCAAATGTTTTCTTTTCGGGAATCCATTATAGTAATTCATTTACATATTTTTAGCTACTATACACAAATAAATTCAAATTTATTGATCGACACATATTTCTCTTCTCAAAGAAACGTCCTCAAGAAAATATACATTCGGTCAGTTACCTCTCACTGTTTTTCCATTGCCCGTTTGCTGAAATGAAATCTAATCTTTTCTAGTAACTCTAGTCAGAAATTGATATTCCTTAGTCGCCTTATGATACAAACGAAGATAAGAAAAGATCCATTTCTAACGGTTTAATGCCATTTATCATTTTTAAGGTTCCATAACTTTAACAAAAAACCGAAACGCTCGACTTTCGTATATTTTCTTTGAATAAAAAATATTGACTTCTATTCTTCATAATGAGCCCTTTTATTTGATACGTTACACAATGCATTCTACATTTTTTTTATTTACTTCCACAAATAATCTTTAAAATAACCTTTGTAATTGTATACTGGAGATACTATAGATTACATTCATGTAATATATAATGACAGTCTTTCTTCCAGGTTAAATCAATCTATACTCTGATTCGTCTTAACTCGTCTATTGTCTTACTTAACATTTACAAGCCGAATAGTTATTAAATGTTACGATATATATATTTTATAGCCAAATGTAATATTAAAAGGTATATGTATAGCCAAATATATTAATTCGGTTAGAAGGTCTATAATTAAAAACGTAGTTAGGGACGAAGTAAGTTTTATTAGTAATACTGATATGAATTCTGAAAAGAATTATTTTCAAAAAAAGATTTTTTTTTAATTAAAGACATAGTTGCTCGCTCTATTAAAAGTGTATATGAAAGGTCGTGTGCAGAGATGGATCAGCACATATTCTTATGTGTTTACAGACCTCCCTCGTCTGAGTTTAGTCAATTTTTGATTTCTATAGAGGAAAGTCCCACAAAACTTAGCACATGTAAGAAGTCAATTATAGCGTGTGGTGACTTCAATGTACACATATTGGATAGTTTGAAGGAAAGAGATATGATCATTTCGCTCTTTCTCTCATTTAACTTAGTGCATATTTTTAATAAACCGACCAGGGTCACTTACCATTCCGCGACGTGTATGGATAACATTTTTATGAATAAGTGTGATGTTATAGAACATACTGTTGTTAGTGGTATTGGTTTAGATTCTAGGTTCCCAAACTTATTTTGTCTACTGAGTCGAGAGCTCATGCAGTCGTTGTCTAAGATGCCTCCTAGCTAAATGAAATTACAAATCACCCCCCAGGCCTCTACACAACGCCCCCATTTTTTTTCTGGGTCTCTTACCGCCCCCCTTTAGGCCTGCAGCGCCCACAGGGGGGCGTTATCGCCCACTTTGGGAATGGGTGGTTTAGATGATAAAGCTCAGTTAATAAAAATAGAGGACATGAAACATAAATCAGAACAAATATTTGAATTAAGGCCATTGGGAGAGAGTAGGCTAAGAAATTTCATGATGTAGCCAAATTTGCAAACACGGCTCTTCTGGTTGATGATCCAAACATCATTTTTGAATCTTTGGTCAAAAACCTATCCAAAATATTTAATAACAATTGTCCAAAGAAAGAGAAAGTGGTTGTTAATAACAAGTTACGTTTTGCGGATTGAGCGACGAAAGGCATAAGAAAAAGTGGGGATAGGCTTTAAGAGTTATATAATGTAAAATCTTACACTGCAGATGAAATTTTTCATAACTATGTTCGCACTTATTCGAAAATATTTAAAAAGTATCGAAACACGGGAAAGCGATCTACATCGCGAATAAAATTAGAAAGTCAGACAATACGATAAAGGCTACATGGAACACATTAACAACGAAGTCGGTAGTAAAAAAAATAAAAATAACGAAGATTTTTCGATATAAATTGGTAATAAAATTGTTACTAATAAAATTGAGCTTGCTAATGCTTCTGAAAATTATTTTTCGAATACACCTATGGAAATAACTAATGGTTAAGGATCGTCTTGGCATACGTCAGAGACGTTTTTGAGCAAAATGTGGGAAGATGGTTCCCTAACTTTCAATTTAGGTACACATCTTCACTTGACATAGAAAACATTTTTAAGCAATTAAATAAAGAGAAAAGTGAAGATTAATGGGGATTATCAGTTCATATAATAACTAATGTTATACCTATATTATATATATATACATTCACAATAAATATACAAAAATTAGTTAAATGTAAGTAAATATAAAAATGGTCAAGTTGAGTTTGAGTACCCAATTTGTCTCTTTGTTTGATTTAAAAATCTAAAACCTATATCTAATTTATTTTAAAAACTGTAATGTTTTTAAATAATATTATATATTATGTAAACCCATTCGATAAAAATGTTACGGAACTCTCGGCAGGCGATTTGAAATCACTCTTGAACAAATATTTTAATACATTCATATCGTTCTATAAAGACGGCACGGAAAATATTTGCACATTACCCGACTATCACATTTAACGAGCAGAATTGTAAGGTCGTTCAACTCGGCTAACTTGCTAAATTCGAATTTCAAGGGAGAGCTAGATAGCGCGTGGTCTACTGTCTACACGTAACTTCTACCCTAATGTATTTAGTACCTTTGCAACTAATGTTCTACAACGGAGTTAGAAAATCTGAATGTTTAATTCTTTGAATAATACAAACAAATTAAGCAAAAAGTCATGAATGTGTGCGTATTTGCAGTCTGTATTACTCAGAATATAATCCCTTTCGACAGTTTTCGTTTGCACGGAAAACGCATAACCCATTCCCGACTGTAGCTCAACTAGCCGAAGGTGTAAAGAAATTATATTGGGCTTTATTTGCGAACGATTAATTACTTGATTGTTGTTAGCTGCGTGAGGCCGCGATCTTGCCGCGATATCGATAAACCAAAAACAACACAAGATTTTACCGCGACTTTTTTTAAATATGTTTTCGGGTTAAAGATGCACTATTTTTATTTAAACTCTGTAACGTACCTATATAGTTTGAGTTTTTGTTTACCTTGTGTTTTCTTCGATCTCATGCTTGAGTTGAGAACCTTGGAATGGCTATGCTCCTCTGTTGTTTGATGTAAATAATCCCCTAAACCGCTGCATTGGTGGTTTTTCGGAATCACTAGGATATAGCTACTGTTAGTTACACATTAATTTTAATCACATAAAGTACCCACGTGTGATATTTTGTAACACTTTAGTAACAAGAACGTGGGTAGAATGTATTTCCTGCGTATAGTGGGGCTGCATAAAAGCCTGATTTTGGTCTTGTAAGAGTTCAGTTGTTGAGAAGTAGTCGAATAGTTGTGATAACGTGTTCATAGTGATCAGTGCTCCCGTTACATTTCATATTTAACACTACATAAAGATATATAAAAAGTATGGGTACGTTCGTATAGCCAAAGTGCATAACAATTACGGCAATGTGACTGTCGCATCTGTAGCTCTAGCTACAATTACTTAATCTGTGTTTTAGGCAGTCGGTTGAAAAGTGAAAAATGTTAGGCAGTCGTGTGTCCGCCTCTGGAAACTTATTTAAAAACGCTCAAAATTTTGGCAGCCGGGTTTTAATATCAGTAGTAGCACTCATTTGAATTTCTGTGTAAAATATAATTCATAGTAGATATACTTTCTACAATTGGGGAAGATTTAAATAAACGAAATATTTGATCCGTTAGAATTATATGAATGAATTATATGATTTTTCCACTTGCTCTGATTATTATTAAACATGTAATTGCTCATTAATAAGCCCGTTGGCGCAGTAGTTAGTGCCACTACCTTGGACCAAGAAACTTAATGGATGAAGCCATAATAAGTTGCCTCTTTTGCCAACGTGTGTCGAACTAATTTTTGTGTTTCTTTCTCATTGGCGTAACCATGAGTAGAATAGTTAGCTGTAGTAAGTATGGCAACCTCGCACTGTCAGTGTAATTTGTGTCAACTTATGAGTCGGTCAGGAAATAATTATTTGCAAAATACTCGTAAATCTTAAGTGTTTTGTCTATTATTATTCAAAAAAATAAAAATACGTCATGTTCAGCTCCGTGTCGTTGTACTGTGACATTCCCTAGTCACGCGCATTAGTAAAAATTTAGAAACTCTGTCAACAAAGAAGGACACTGTAAGGTCACGCTCTTAGAGCAAATGCTCCGTCCATGTGATACATAATTCTCTGCTTTTTAAGCTGCAGATACCGGGTTCGATTCCCGGTCAACCAATTTAAGAAATTAAAATTTCTAAATTTTGTTGTGATTTCAGTGTTACTGAATGCTCTCCCACTTTCTTGTGTGGTACTCAGTCTAACGTTACGCTGTGAATATAATTGACTGGCATATTTAATTTTAAAAATGTTTTATTACGATATATTCATGGCCTTTATGTCATGGTCTTTATACCAGTCAAAACCCAAAAAGTTCTGTCTATAATTTACGATGGTGCGACCGCTTTTAAGAACGCCATAAAATAATCCCTTGTCAAACGCAAACTGCGTTACCCCCACATCGGGTGGTAATGTTTGACAAATATTTGGTGAGCCGAGTTGCTGCGAACAATAATATAATGCAGAATTTATGAATTGCGCCAACATAGAAAAGATGTAATGGATGGTATTGATGTTACGCGAAGGGTTTACTTTGAAATTTGTTCAACTTATTTTGACGAGGGAATTTTAATTCACGTTTATTTCTGAATGTTGTATTTTAATAACCCTTTTGTAAAATTATATTGTAAAAAATGATACCTGACTGACTTTCTTGTCGGTTCTTCTGTGTCCAGGTTTTCTTTTTGAATTGAACTAAAGTACATTTGACGTTTAAAACACCTTGTAATTGGGTTTACTTGAATAAATTGATTTGACTTTGATTTTGACTTCATTACAAAGTAATAATCTATCGAAATTTCCTTGGATTAAAAGTTTGATCGTTTCGTTTTTCTTCAAAGAAACTATCGAAAATTAAAGGAAGAACATGATTTACTGCATGTATAGTGAGTTTCAATCCAATTTTATAAAAAGGCAAATAAGATTTAATGTTTTATTTACTTCACCAAGACATGTTAAAACATGTTTTACACCAAGACATATTACATAAAATCAATGATGTTTTAATACAAAATATAACATCATTACATAAAATAGTTTCTGACATAAGTGAATTAACAACCATAAATACATTTTGCAATAAATTTTATTTCATTTAAACATTAACTTATTTTAAAACTTCTGATTTATCTAAAAATATTAAAGAAAATTGTTTACAATTTTGAAAAAGTTGCCAGTCTGCTGGGCACCTTGAGCAATGACAGCTTTCTAAGCGGCTTTGTAAGTCTATTATTTAAGATAATGTGTAGTTTGTAAATATTAACGTTAGGACATGTATGTACTTGTTTGTTATTAATAAACCTATTTTATAATATATCTTATAATTTGTTTACTATAATTGGGTTTACAAGGGTTTAGATGTATAAAAATATTTCTAATTTCAACATAGAAAAATGATTACGATAAGGCGCAAATTCCACTCGTGTATGATATTCATTTCAATTTATTTTCTATACTTACATGTATAGGACCTAGTAACAAAAGTTTATACCCACGATATTTAGTTTCTGAGAAAATATACCAATAATTAGGTATTACCAAATGGAGATTGGCGAATCTCATAACTAAAGATTAAATTTTTCCTTTACTTTATTCGATATGGGCCAAGCCAAAAAGGTACCTAATGTAATCTATCTAAATACATATTCGTTTGTACTCTGGTGAACTTACCATTAGAGAAAGCCAATATCTATGGTCAATTTAGTTAAAAAAATTAAATTGGAACTAAAAAAATTTGACAATAAGTCATGCAACAACCTTTCGATAATTAACATCAAATCCTACACACTATTATATTTCTTTCTAACGACATTTACAATGGATAGACTTTCTTTTCATTGAATAGAAATTGATATAAATAGATACGGGTGCGTATTTGGATATCAAATAAAGATTTCAGTTAGCAACAAGAATATACAGACATTTTTACAATATTGGCAAAGAGTGGAACGCCATATGTCTAGTCTAGCTACTCCGAATCTCATCATTTTCTAAGGTTCCGTAAATAAATAAATCGAGCCTTTATACATCACTCACGTGGTAATCCGTTCGATCACAGCAATTTTTACTCAGAAATCGCTTGAAATAATATTTTAGAGGATATACAGGGTGTACATGAAAACGGGACAGTTACTTTAATGGATGAAAGGGCATAACTTTAGTATGTAGTTACAAAAAGAATTATCGAAAAAAACGTATCCGTTTAAGAGTTATGACCGTTTTAATTTTCAAGTGTTATCCCCACCATTTCTCGTAAAATTGGGTTGATCGTGTACAGTTACAGATTTTAAATCTTACGTATTTTTTTTTTTGTAATAATTTCATCTGTTACTGAAATACCCCATTGGGGTAAACGCATTATTTTCGAAAATGGTTTTCAGGCTAAGTACTCAGAATTCATAATATAACCACGTGTGATATTTTGTAACATTTTTTTAACAAGAACGACGGTAGAATGGATTTCCTGAGCAGAGGCGTCTTTACCTATGGTGCAGGGTGTGCGGCGCACACGGGCGCCGGGTCTAAGGGGGCGCCGAGCGCCCTCTAGTGCGACACTTCCAAAGATGCGTCGCTCGCGGCGCCTCTTCGCGGCGCCTCTCAAAGACCCTGCGCCTGTGTTTATGGCCAACGCCGGGCGCGCGGTAGCAAAGCAAGGCGCGCCACCACAAGCTACTCCTTTTCCTACTCTACACAATAACTTTTGTTTCAACGTGAAATCAGCCTTAAAACAGATAGTTAAAGATTATATTGGCGTAATGTCGCATCGCTACCAAAGGCGCGTGCCGGCGTTGCACCTGTTTGTTTTGATTTGTTTGACAATACGCCGACTATCATTGCTAACTCGGCTGTATTGGAATGCTATAAAGTTCAAATTAAAATTCCCAGGGACGTGCGGCGGTCACTTTCAAAGGCTTGTGTACGCGTGCCGCATTTTTTGTTTTACCGCTACAGCGTAGTTTTGCGAAATAAGCCTTGATGCAATTGGATTAACTATCATCTTTGAGTAAACATGTAAATGTGAAGTAAATCGGCTTTTCTTTTGATAAAAATTATATAAAAGGTAACATTTGGTTATTTGCTTGCACAATTATTGCGACAAGCATCGAGGTCAGAGGTCATCAAAAATAGCCAGCGAAATCCATGAAAAAAAAACAACTATCGAGGTTGGAATTGACACAATCCAAATATTTTTCCATTATTTTAGATTGCACTCCAGATATTGCACACGAAGAACAAATATCGGTTGTCGTACGGTACGTTCTTTTAAACGCAAGCAACAACAAGGCTGAAGTAAAAGAACACTTTCTGGGTTTTTTTCCTATTACAGATACTACTGGCCTGGGCTTAACTCAATTTTTGTTAGATTGTTTAATCTCAAACGAAATCGACATACAAGATATGCGTGGTCAAGGTTACGATAATGGTGCAAACATGAAAGGGAAAAATATAGGTCTACAAAAACGAATTTTAGATTTAAACCCGCGCGCATTTTACGTACCTTGTGCGGCACACAGCCTAAATTTGGTGGTGAATGACGCTGCTAAAAGTTCATTAGAAATTGTCAATTTCTTTTCAGTTGTGCAGGAAATTTATGTTTTTTTTCTGCGTCAACAGCACGTTGGCAAATACTTGCTTAAGAAGTGCCAACTTTAAGTCTAAAACCACTCTCAAATACTCGATGGGAGAGCAGGGTTGAAGCAGTAAAAGCTCTACGTTTTGAACTAGGAAAAGTGTATGATGCCTTGTTTACCATATATTCCGATAGGAGCAAAGATGCCGAGTCAAGAAATATGGCAAATTCATTACTGACAAAAATTAAGTCGTTTAACTTCATCTGCTCTCTGCTCATTTGGTTTGAAATTTTAAGCAAGATAAATATAGTTAGCAAGGCACTTCAAAAGTCAGACGTTGTATTGTCAGAAGCGGTGAAAATGATTGATAATGCAAAAATAAGTTTGTCTGAATTCCGCAATGAGTCTGCTTTTGAGGAGCTCCTTAACAGCGCGAAAACTGTAGCGGAAGAAGTCGAGGCAATAGCAGAATTTCCCACACCTGCACGCCCTCGCGCTCGTAAAAGGTTTTTTAATTATGAGGCGGAGGATGAACCGATAACAGACCCGAAAACACATTTCAAAGTAAATTTTTACTACTATTTGTTAGACACCGCAATTACTAAGTTCGACGAACGGTTCGAACTTTTGAATGAAAATAATGTAATTTTTTCATTTCTTCAAAAATTTAAACAGTGGAAAGATTTGGACTCAGATACAAAAAAACACATTGATCTAATTTAGAAAATAAACTTGGCCATGTTGGTTCTTCAGATGTGGAAAAGTTCGAGCTCTATAACGAAATCGAATTATTACCGATGTTTATTGATGATTCCACTACGCCGTTGGATATTTTAAATTACTTGTTTACGAATAAATTAATTTCAGTGTTCCCAAATCTGTCCACAGCACTGAGGATATACCTGACACTTCCAGTCACGGTCGCACATAGCGAAAGGTCATTTTCAAAACTAAAAATTATTAAAAACTATATTAGATCAACATTGTCGCAAAGTAGACTGACAAATTTATCGTTAATAAGTATTGAACATGAAATCAAAATTGAAGTTAGTGACATTGTTAAAGATTTCGCTAATGCAAAAGCACGAAAAGTAACTTTTTTGTAAATACATTTGTGTGTGTGTATTGTGTATATATTTGTGTGTACGAGCGTCCTGTAATGTAACTATATTAGTTTTTAAATTAAATATGTTTGGAAGAACTACAAAGTTGTGATTTTTTATTCTTGATGTAACCCCTTCCATCCAAAAAAAAGTTTTTGCTTTCCGACACCGTTTGCACCCGAATTTCCGTTTGAAAATTATAACTGTTAGTATTCCATTTTAACCCCGCTTCTACTAGAGGGCGCCAGGGTACTGGTTGCACACGGGCGCCACAAGGGCTAGAGACGCCTCTGTTCCTGAGTGTAGTGGGGTTGCATAAAAGCCTGATTTTGGTCTTGTAGGAGTTCAGTTGTTGAGAAGTCATCGAATTGTCAAGTACATAATAGTTGTGATGAAGAGTTGATGGTGTGTTCATAGTGATCAGTGCTTCTGTTACATTTCATATTTAACACTACATTATTAGCGAGTAACACGGGCTGTAGTTTATTTTCAACTTAATTTCTACCCGTGCAAAGCTTGCGCGGGTCGCTAATTTTATATAAATCCTTGCGTCTGTTACGTTTTAAATATTTAAGAGCTGAATCGAATTTAAATGAAATTCGGTATAAACGTTGAACTCTAGTAAAGACTACTTTTAAAAAAAAAATTCCACCTACTGATATCACGAGCATATTAACTATAAATAATGGCTGCAATTCATTACAACATTTCTACAGATTGTTTCGTATGTCAGCCAAACATTTATTGATATTAATATAAGTGGCAATCAGGGTGTTATTTTACTAACCATAATCCTCTGACAACCATAAAGAGAATATGTTTGCATGTTTACGCTGTTAGCTGGAACTTACATATTTAATCTCATATTATCGGGTAGGTATATGTTTACCTAAAATTTAAAAAGTTAAGCACTTATTTATGTACGTCATTTATGTATATCTACATTATGTAATGTATACGAGGGCTGCTATTTATGTATCCGGAATAACAAAGTGAAACAAACATATAGCATTTATTATAGTTTTATTGCTTTTCAAAATATTCACCATGATGATTGATGCACTTTTGCATGCGTTGGAACCAATTTTCGTCGCACTTTTTCCATTCCGATTGAGGTATCTCCAAAACGTGCATTTTGAACGTATCAACAGCCTCTTCACGGCTCGAAAAACGTTGACCACGTAATTTATTCTTCACGGCTGGGAATAAATAGAAGTCGTTGGGGGCCAAGTCGGGGATGTACGGCAGATGACCCGTTAATTCGATCTTTTGATCTTTCAAATACCGAGTTGTTTCGACTGATGCGTGGCAGCTAGCATTGCCGTGATGAAGAAGGATTCTGCGTTGTCGGTTGTTCTTTCTTATTTCTTCAAAGATTCTGGCAAACAAATGGTCGTGTACCATTCAGAATTAACCGTTATACGATCCTCTAGTGGCACTGTAGCTAGCTACATGTCCACTTATACCAAAAAACAAGCGACCATTTGCTTCAAAGTGCTTTTTGAAGGAATGACTTTTGTTGGGTTCGGCTCATCTTGGAACACCCAAACCGTTGATTGTTGATTAGTTTCGGTTTCATATCTTGGATATATCCAAGATTCATCACCTGTGTAAATATTATAGACGGCTTTCGACGCACCCTGATTGTACTTTTGTAACATTTTTTCACACCAATCGACACGAGCCCGTTTTTGGTCAATTCTCAAGTTGTGTGGAATCCAACGTGAACAAATTTTTTTACAGCTAAATGTTCTTGTAATATTTTACATCATAATTTACAGCACAGCATCAATATTTTGAGGTACAATAACCGATTTAGGGCGACCTTCTTTAACTTCGTCCGTGAGCACAGACCGCCCACGATTAAACTCACTAAACCAGTGACACACAGTAGTTTTCGATGGTGCTTCGTCCCCAAAAGTCGAAGTGAGTTGATCGATGCACTGTTTTTGAGTTAGCCCTCGCCGCAAATCGTAATAAATCATAGCACGAAAATTTTCACGACTTAAATCCATAGTGATAAAGACTCGCAATTTTCAGAATGACGCCACAAAGGATAATCAAATGACAGCTACATGAAACAAATTGTATTCTTCAGCCAAAGAGTTCCATTTTTAAATGTTATATAATATCATATAATAATATGCTGTTTTAATATTGTTCTGTAACTGGCCAGTTCCGGATACATAAATAGCAGCCCTCGTATCTATTACTATTTTAACTCTTATATGAACAAAACTTCACCACAAATAATGAGAAACATATTGGTTAGTCTTCTGTTTTGAATACAGTTCGCGAAACAGCAATTATTCCTCCGTCAATGTCGTAACGATAAAACATGTCCCATTTAGTGAAATCGTCAAAAAAACTTTAAAGTAAATAGGTCAACTTTTATACGGAACAGTACAAAAGAATAAACTGTTTATACTTTTGAACAGTTGATAGAATATGAAACAGTAACACAAATGTTGACTACAATGATATTTACGAGTGAATCGTGATTGGAATTCACGCATTGAGAATAAATAAGAGAACGTCGCCAGTAACCGATTAGATCGAGCAGGTACCGGCACGTATTATATTGGATAAGCGTCAAACTTGACGTATGACTGCGTACTGCGTCTTCCCCTTCACTTATGGGACAAGTGTAACTCGAAACTGACTCAATACACTCTCTTACGAGGAGGACGCTCGTACAATACTGGTGCTTCAGTATCTGATGCGATCACATAACTTAAATAACATTGTTCACAGAGTCGTAGTTACTAACAGGGTGGTCCAATAGTATAGAAAACCTCCGCGCATTTGTGTGCCATGCTGCATTGCAGCACGAATTGGGCCGACTCGCCTGGTGTAATACCACCCTCACACAGAATCGACGTGAACTAACAGCATCTATTGGTGCTTGTTTCGTTCGGTGAGTGAGAGTGCTGGTGGCCCATCTCCCTCTCCCCCTCCTTTCCTTAAAGGCTGGCAACGCACCCATGATTCCCCGGACATTGCGGGTGATATTAATTGAAATCAATTTGGCCTTTATCAGAAATGCATTTTTGAACGGACACTTCATAACAAATTAACGAGTTTTTGAATTTTCAACAATGGAAGTTACAAAATTAGGCCTCTGAACACGAAGCTAATGGATTTCGAATGCTCAATTACTATCAAAGTGGCCCTAGTGGGGTAGTGGTTCCACTACCTCACCTTCCAGTACAGAGGTCTTATTAGCTGGAAATTGATATTTTAATTCATTACGAATGTAACTGATTCACATTCACTAATGAGTCTAAAATCTTAAATTGATATCATTTTAGTAAATTATACACTTAGGTCTCTGGTTTAGACCTCACTTCAGAAGGCAAACTGAATTTCACGCAAATGGAGCATTCATTTAAACGGCATTAAATGTATCGAGGTACCTTAAAACAGGTCTTCGGGCCTGATTAGGCATTATTTTTCAAAAAATTAAAGTAAACGATAATGACAGGATATTATCTGAACGTTCTAGCAAGCATCTCGGAATAATGTGACATACTTATACAAAATTTAACAATTTAATTTACTCAATTTTTATTCGAAATTAGTCTCCCTTGTAGAAGTCGAGATAATTTCTTTAGTTAAATAGATTGTTAACTGAAAAAGCTCAGTTTCTAGTGTAATATGTTCATAATTGCCAGTAACTTGTAGTATATGTTCACTACATTTGTGTTTAGTGAAAAATAAAAAGAATAGGTACATTCCTCTAAATGGTCAAAGTATTTAATTTAATTATAATTTTATAATTAAAAATAAAATCATGCTAGGGAATTACCTACTTATTTATAACAAAAAAGTACATACATATCCAAACTTTAATATTTACAAACTTAAAACTAAACTATCTTAAATAATAGACTTCCTCACAGTTGCCGCTTAGAAAGCTGTCATTGCTTAGGGTGGCCAGCAGACTGCCAGCATTACCTCTTTGAATAGCCAAACTAATTCGTTGGTGAAAGAAGCTGCCAGCCCGGCGATCTCCCGAGGCCTCGACTAGTCTCTTACGAATATCAGAAACCAGTCGATGAGATTCGGAGTCCTAGAGCCCTAAAGTTTCGACTGCAAACTCTCAGAGAGAATTGCATATTTATGCCGTTTCAAATTGCAGTGCTGGCCACGGCACCTGCTGATTTCGAAGTCGCCGGTATATGGGAAACAGCAAGTGTATCGACACAAGTGGCGTCTCACACCGGCGATCTTCCAAGTTTCCAAGGAATGAGCGTCAAACCATCCGGTCTTCTGTAGTTGCTGCGAATAAATAAAACAGTTTAACTTACATTAGGCTGTGAAACTTATTATTACTGTTTATTTTTATAAAGATATTAGAGCGATGGAGAAAAGGGATGACTATTTTCATTGGTAAAAAAAAATATTATGTTTAGTCGAAAATGCGTTAGATGTACTGTATGTTGTTGCGCACACGTAGTGACTTTGGCTGTCTAGTATGATATCTTGAATGGGCAAGGCATTAGAGTAATGTGCCAGTGGCCAGTCAAATTCTTCCAGGCATAGCTCAGTAGTAAGAGGTGATGACAAACAAATGCATAACAAAATATAACTGCATTTCATTTAATTATAACTGTTATCTACTATTTTGACAACACAGGCAACACAATGTGTGCATATCTAAGTATCTGTGTAGTATGTACCTATATTTAGTGTGTTTTTCCTTATTTCTAAGAATTATTTACCGAGTGTGTGGTTTATGTGTTATATGAATGTTCTTATGTAAATAACTGTATACGTCTACTTATCTCTACTTATTTCATAGAATTTCCAAAGGTTAACAGAAAATTAAATGAGACAGAATTCATAATGGGTATAAAAGAGCCTCCATTACACCCTGATATTTTCCTCCATTTCTGATACTTACCTATATTTCTAACACTTTCCCATTTACACTTTCAAATAATTTCATTTAACATAACCTCAAAATGCTAAAATGTTGAATTATTTTATTTGTGGCCTATTCATGAAATAAAACTTGATGATTGAGTGTTCGAAAAGCAGTCCCTATTTACTCATTCGTGTTAAGACGGTGCTAATCGATATGAGGTAAAATGATGTCTGGGAGTTTGCCATTGTTCTTTATTTTCATTGATTAAAAATTAATATCAAATTGTCACAATTTAACTCATTGATTTGTCTTGATTGATTGATTGTCAGTTAGATACATTAGAACCTAGGACCAAGGAACATACTAGACAGTCTTCTCTAAAAGCGTTTCCGTTTTTTATCTGGTGTGCGCTCCGACTTATACAAAAACGCGTGACTAGGGATGGTCACAGTCCTATAATACAAAATGTTATCGATACAATTATATCGAACTATCGATAAGTAGGTAACTGTAACTCGTAATTCATTATAAAAAGAGAGTACACTTTCTTTATTATGAATACTGATGCTCAATTGAATACTTTATTTACATAATTATGTTAAGAATAATAAGAAGCTTTTAAGTCGATAACTATAGAGGCGACATTATTTTATTTAATTATATTTTTGTAAAATTTATGAATATTGTAGACTTTTAATTTCAATTTTAGATTTTATATGGATAGGATTTTCTAAAAACTCCGTAATTTTTCTCGCAATGTTTCTGACTAACAGAATGAAAATACAATAAAACAGAATAAGATACAATACAATAAACAATTTATAAACAAACTTACAAAATGTGAAATGAAAAAACAATAACAATTGACTCCTAACATTTTTGGCGCACTAAATAAACAATAATTTTATATGTAGTTATTTATGCCATTGTCGTAAACATAAGAAGGAGTATTAAACACGAGTGAGTTTATGGAACTCTTCTTCGCTTCGCACGGCTCGTCCCATTTTAACATTATGTGTTTTACTACCTAATAATTGATTTTCATTCAAATATTGAAAAATATTTCCGTAAATATGTACATATATTGCAATGTCAAATCTCGGATCATTTTATGTACATCTTTGTTACTGATTTTACTATGATGGGTACATCACAAACATTTCCGTAGAAATTTTTCACTTAATTTACAAATAAAATAATACATTTTGCATTCTCTTAACGCTTTAATAGTTCCTTATTAATAGACCTTGCGCGTTCCTTGATCCTATATTAGAACATTGAAAGAAATAAGTTATTATGTCCCAACCGTATATTATATTTCTCTGTGTAATTATATCAATAGGATCGTTCGCCACCTCATCTGTTCAACGTCTCTGCCTGATGTTACGTCTGTTATTATAATAAATATAGATTCATAATTACCCTCGTGTTTACATGATACAGGTCACATTACATAACATCACATCAGGTGTGGGTACACAGAATCTATATAAGTATTACATATTATATTGTTTTATCATTCCGCTCTCCGCTTATCGCTCGAAAGTCAACATAAAGACACCATTCATAACTCTATTATAATATGCACGGAACTATGTATGTCATTTTTGCCAGCTACGTGACAATGTTATTCTGTCTGCCGTACTTTATTGTCTATAACTGAGTAATGGAGTTTCTATATTTGGGTCGATAAACTATTTATTGCTCGGACCAACAAAAGTAATGGACGGAGCCATAATAAGTTGCCGCTTTTATCGCCATGTGTCAAACGAATTTCGCGTCTCTTTCTTTCGTATTGAGCGTAACCATGAGTAAAACGATTAGCTGTAGTAAGTATGACAACCTCGCACTGTCGGCGTAATTCGTGTCAGCTCATGACCGAATTCATGTACATTACTGAAATAATTAACATGATTGAAGCGGAGACCGACATATTCAACTGTACACTAAGTGAATTCTTATGGACTGCTTTAATGCGTTTTTTTCATTTTTTCATTTCATTTTAAATTCATTCATTCATAAGTCATTTTAAATTACAACAGATAGTCGACATTGCTGTATTTAGGTAAATCCTGTAAAAGTAATGTAAGCAGAAATAAATAAATAAAATACTGGTAAATCTTAAGTCGTTTGACTACTAGTATTCAAAGAAATAAAAATACGTCATGTGATAATTCCTAAAATCTCTAGCTATTTTCCGCTCAAACTGTAAAAACCACCAGTCGACACGTGTTTCGCCTCTCAGCGAAGCATCCTCAGGATATATCAGAGACAGGATTCAACCACCTAACCAGCACCGAATCGATAGGTATTATATTTAACAACTTTTTATGTAATGGATTAACTCGAAAACTACTCAACTAATTTCAAAAATTCTTTCAAGTGTGGGGTGCTTGATAATATAGTAAATTGCACCCCATGCTTTTTTTACTATAATTGAATTATTTTATTAATAATTTAATTTTTATTTAAAACTATAACTTTTTTATTTTCTACTTTTTTTTGTACTAGTCGCTTGGCTTACGTATCCCTTTCGTATTCGGTATTCTGTGCTGGTTTATTTTAATTCTTGGTCCATGATTTTATGTCTTACCGATGTACCTGAATTCCTGATAAAAATTACTCGGAAAATATAGTTATGTATCATAAAACTGATATTTATCCCGTCGTCATATTAAATTGATTTCTAACAGCATTCCGTCATTTTTACCTGCTTTAATGGTCATACAGGAGACAACACTTTCAGTCGTCGAAGAGACAATTTCGCTATTTTTTGATAAGGTTTTTACGATTTTATAATCATTATTATTCCTAGTTCCTGTTTTTTAAAGTAAATATGATATATCCTTTTTAGTTATTAAACGACATATAAATTATTGTTTTACTAAGCCAAGCGACTAGTACAAAAAAAAGTAGAAAATAAAAAAGTTATAGTTTTAAATAAAAATTAAATTATTAATAAAATAATTCAATTATAATAAAAAAAGCATGGGGTGCAATTTACTATATTATCAAGCACCCCACACTTTTTTTAATATAATTGAATTATTTTATTAATAATTTAATTTTTATTTTTAAACTGTAATTTTTTATTTTCTACTTTTTAGTTCGGTTTGCCATTAAAGCGTGTTTTTTTAGTTTTTTAAACTATAATTTTTTTTATTTTCTACTTTTTAGTTCAGTTTGCCATTAAAGCGTGTTTTTTTAGTTTTTTTAAACTATAATTTTTTCCGCAAATTTCAAATTATTTCTAAAAAACTTAGTGTGGTTCATTGTAATACGTTTGACTTAATAATGTAATAATTTCAAAATGCATGTAGAAACGTTCCATAGCGACATCTATGGTACCATAATCGTACTATTAATTTTAATTATTATCTTGATGATTCTAATCAGGACATTAGAACTAAGTTATAAAATAATTTTTTCCAAAAAATTCAAATATTTCAAAAAAACTTAGTGTGGTCCATTGTAATACGTTTGATTTAATAATGTAATAATTTCAAAATGCATGTAGAAACGTTCTGTAGCGACATCTATGGTACCATAATCGTACCATTAATTTTTTTAATTTCTTTTATCCTGATGATTCTAGTCAGGACATTAGAACAAAGTAATGAAATAATTGTATTGTCATCAGTCCTTGACACCTGTGCAAATTTTCAAGCTGATCAGACTTCTGGAAATTGGTAAAAATTACACTGAAAGATTCCGTTACATACTCGTACATACATACATACATCAGATATACATACATACAGGCGAAGCTAATATAAAGCGTGTAAAAATAGATGATCAACCCTTTTACAACATACCTAGCTATGGTAACTAAGTACGTATACGGTCGTTCAATTCTGTATTATATGAATTATTCCATACCAAATTGCGATTTATACGAGTGAAGTGATTACAAAAGCGAAACACTGGAGACGACTTTAAGTAAATGAAACAATTTTCTTACAGTAAAATTATTTGTAAGCGTGAATAAATTAATATTGTTACTCAGTTGTGTGTGTGTCGGTACGCGCCGTGGTATTTTAACATTTAGATATTATTAAGCAAGTGTTTTTAAATTTGGAATTGTAATACAAAATAATATCGGGGTTACAGTATGAAATTGCCCAATAGTACACAAAAGCATTTTTTTTTGTAACACGAAATAAATGTATTTAATCAAAATATTTACCCTCGTTGACTATAGACATTTTTGCCATCTAATTGGTAGACCATTTAAACCTTTGCGATAGAACTCTGGAGACTTAGAGTCCACGAATTGTATGTAGACATTTAGTACTGCTTCCTGAGATGAAAATTTTTTTCCGTCCAAAAAATTGTCCAAATCGCGGAAAAATGGTAGTCGGTTGGGCCGAGGGGCGACGGATGGTTTATAACTGCAGGTCTTGTAGTGTTAAAACTGTTTCTCAAGCAGTGTGAGGTCTTGTGTTATAATGGAGCAATAATGGTGAAGATCGATTGACGAGTCTGGGCTGTATTGTTGTGTGTTTCGCCATTATTATTCGGAGTTCTGCATATTAGACCTCTGCCGTTATTGCTTAACCGGATCTGAGCAAGCTGTAGTGAAGTGACAACTAAACAGTTACGATCACCTTAATATGAGCAACTTCGCCTTAGGACATTGGAGTGGCGTTTGAACGGAGTCAAACTTTGCGTTTTTCGCTTATGATTATCGTAAAAAATCCACTTTTCGTCACACGTCCCAATTTACTCCAAAATCCTTTCATTTCTGTACCGGCTTAATAAGGCAAGGCAAGCTTCAACGCGCGCTGCTTTCTGCAGACCAGTCAAATCAGGAGGCAACCATTTTTAAGTTTTTGAATTTTACCAATTTACTGCAAAGGAGTCAATATTGTGAGTATGCTAAAGCCAAACCATGCCCCTATTTTCTTGGTAGTTTGATAACCTTCAATTCATCGTTATTTACCTTAGTGACTGGTGTTCCTCGTGGTTCATTCTTCAAGTCGAAGTTTCCACTACCAAAGCGGTTAAATCAAAAACACACGGTACATTTGCGTTAGTCATATACTCTCCAAACACAGCATTGAAATTACGAGCAGTTTCTGCTGCGTTGATCCCACGTCGGAACTCGTATTCGAAAATTACTCTGATTTTCGCTGTATCCATCTTCCCGTTAAAAGCCGAATATAATTAAAAATGGCTAAACCGATTTTGATAAAACATGTCTAAGAACTACCGTTAGAAAACCTGCTTTCAAAAAAAACCGCATCATAATCAGTCCATTCGTTTAGGAGCTACAATGCCACAAACAGACACACAGATACACAGACACACAGACACGTCAAACTTATAACACCCCTTCTTTTGACTCGGGGGTTAAAAAGAAATGAAAGTAGAGTCATGATTTTAAAATTACAATATTGCAGTTTTCGTGTAATAAAAGTTTCACTTTGAAATCTGACATCATGCAAGTTTAATTTTAAATCAAAGTGGCCAGTGCGTTAAAACGGTAATTTTACTTTTCCCCCTACTAATACAATATCAACTCTGACAACATCATTTTGTGATTTTTAGGTGCTAAATTACTGTTTTTAAGGGTTTTTTTCTTAATGTGTATTCATATAAAAATGAATGTTCGTATATTATATTGTAATCGCAAAACTTCAACACTGATTAACCGATCACCATGAAAGTTAGCACGTGTATATGTATTTTAATGGAGAAGGTTTTTCCTTTTTGTTGCAAATGAACACCACGCGGATGAACTCGCGGCAAACGCTAATTACCAAATAGAATTGATCTCAGTCTTGAGTAGAACTCCCCATTTCAATTTATCAAATATTTTAGATTTCACCCAGTTGGGTGGGTTTGAAATAGTTAACTCCGAAAATATATTGTAATGAGGTTACGTGAACAAAACATTTTGAATTTATTTATTCATATCGTATTCAAAATGACACGCACTTCATGTTACTCCTGGGACCTTGAGCTGCTACATAATATAATATGATATTGGATATTGAATATTGGAAGGTAATTCTGACGTGAATTAATCATGTACTACAAACAAAATGGTACATTTTAGAACGAAGTTGTTTAACGCGGCTTCGCGAGATTTGAGTTGGTAGAAATGGTTACGTAAGAAAAAAGCGTTACGTGGGGCGGGACCCGCACTTCGCGCGGCGCTAGGTTTTTGTTTTTGTTTTAAATCATACGTGAGTATTATTGTCTCATTATTGCAATTAAGTTTTGAGAAATGGAAACTGCAGTTAAGGGATTTCTAATAATATTTCTTAATAGACTTCTTTCATTTTTAATTTTTAATGTATCTGAGATATCTGGAACGCATTTTCAACCTATACCTTTTTTTAAAAAAAATAGAATAAATTATATAATTTCATTATTCGTACATTACAATTTTTCTTCGCAATCCTATGTTATATACGAGCAATATTTGCATTTTTGTAATCGCGTTTTCAAGAACGACTAACGGTTTCGATGAAATTTACGATATAGGAGTTTGCGAAGGCGAGAAATCGATCTAGCTAGGTCTCAATTTTGGAAAAATTCGTTTTCCTCGTGTTTTCACACACTCAAAATTAATAATTGGTGTTGATTGGTAATTTCGCAATTGGATTTACTTTCTAAGTGTCTAAAGCGTAGGATTACAACGGCCAAGTGTGCGGATTTGAATCCTGAAACGTGGTCAAGCTTTTTTGTTTTTTTTTTATACGAACGAAGTCTGTATATTCTAATATGCGTTACAATCTAATTTGTTCAGCTTGTAAGTCAACCAATGGAGAGTTGTATTATTATTTTTTATTTTTCAGTTATGTCGACTAAGAACAATTTGCTTAAGAGTCCGCCTATGCAGGCCAATGGGTACCAGCGAATTCGTTCCTTATGGTCATAACAATAAAGTCGATTTTCGCAGTTACGATTTGAACACATTTTAGCGCAGAGAAATCTCAACATTTGTTTTTGTTCATAATTGTAATTTGCAAGAAATCTAAGTCACCAATTAAAAAACTGGTTTCAAGTATTTGAGATATTATAATTACTTATCTATTTTAGTAAAAATCATTTTAAAATTCTGTAGAATTTCAGAGATGCAACTGAATTTTTGTGCAAAACAGGGTATTTTGTGGATTTTTTTATCTAGATTTTTTATCGAATCATGTTTCTACGTTTAAGGACTTCAAGATAGAGTTGAAGTTGTATGTATCCAAATATCTAAACTCAGTTCTTTTAGATATCGAGATCCAGGTCACCAAACACGCCAAAGTCTGCACATGCGGAGTCTTAATTACAATTAAATTCAGCAAATTTAATCCAATGTGAGAGAATTGCAGGGTATTTGTCAATAATTTTGCATAGATGAATATTCAATGAATCTGAGAAACCGTAACGCATAATTTTATTTTTAAGTATGATCCACGCATTATTAAACATTCTTCTATTCGCCGTAATGATGTGCTTTGGAAAACTCAGTTAAAAGAAGTACTCACCTACTCAATACATCAAAGAAAATTGTGCAGATCGTTTAAAAGAGCGCTGCTTGAACTGGATGCGATTAACAACGTGAACTAACCGATTGTCGAGACCATTACGTCTACGTCCTCGGGCTTACCCACACCTACAACCATAATATAAGCTGAAAGCTTCAGCTTATATTATGGTTAGCTTATATATGTTGGCCATTTATTTTATTTTTTATTGGACAAACCAACACCATCATGTAGTAGTACGACATCACTCATATAACTTATATAATATAATATAATCGCTGAAACAATACATCGATGTGATCAGATAAAAAGGTGTCTGTTTGAGATCTCGAGAACACAAGCATTGTGTAGAAAAACCATCAAATAATCTTCCAGTTTTTACACAACACAAATTCAAGCTTCTCGAAATCAGAAAACTTAAAACGCGAAATGTCGATGCATACTACGAGATTTGTCGCTAAATCATTCAGAGTGCAAGCTCTTAGGTTATGGAACTCACTACCTGTGACCATTTTTAGACAAGGGCAATCATTGCAAATGTTTAAGTAACGTCTAAAGGAACATTATCTATCACTTTGATGTTCTTTATTAGTATATAATATGCATATATTCTACTTGCATGTATGGATAATATACCATGTGCACTTTATATTTATATGTATGTATGTTTTTAATAATAATAATAACATTCCAGACAATTACGCAGATTGTGTGACCTCAAACTAAGCAGTAAGCTTGTACTATGGTTACCACAACGAACTCTGGGGGAGTTCCCAGTAACATCCAGACTCCAAACCAATTTAGAAAAGTTCGTTTCCTAAATTGACCTGACCGGGGATCGAACCCGGGACCCCAGCTTGGAAAGCAAATGCATATGGCACTGCTTCAACGGGCCAGTCAAACCAATTCATCTTGTAAAATTTATGTTTTGTATGTGTTATTGCATTATAGTATATTTTGCTATACATTCTTTTAGATATTAAGTATATTTATGACGAAATTTATCAATACATCACATACTGCCTAATTTTTCTTCTTGCACGATTTCCGTCCTAAGGTTGTATGGAAGAAATCGCCGAAAGCGATAAAACCGCCAAATGTATTGCCAAAACTGTAATTTTTCCTTGTATTTTTTTCTGTATTAGAAATAAGGTGTACAATAAATAAATAATCCCGCTGTATTTCTAGAAATAAAGATCACCAAAAAACTGCAGAAGATATTTGTGTGCAACTATGAGGAGGACAGATGACTACGATGCTTCTATCTCTCTCTCTCTCTTTCTGTCTGTCTCTCACACACACTCATATACACACATGCGCGCACGCACGCACAGACACACACGTCACAAACCCATACACATAAACTTAATCATTCTTCTAATGTGGTTGTTCTTCACTTTCAACTATAATTAATTTGGTTTACCATAAAACTGATCGCAACACAGGGTATTCATATAAATAAGAATTACTATAAATAATATGAATTTATTAATATGAATAAATAAATATTTCATTCCATTTCAATGTCCGTCCCGGGGTTTAATCTATCTCCATGCCAAATTTCATCGCAATCGGATGAACGATATGATAGCCCATAAAACACAAACAAACAAACATTTATTAAAATTCTTGGTGTTCTAGTTCTTATGACTATTTTCTTTTAAGTCTCTTGGTTTTATAAGTTAAGTGTTGTAATAAACATGAATTTATTTATTCCATCACCTCTATGTCCATTGAGACCATTCATTTTAGCAGAGACCTAAACTGACAATTGAAAGCAAAAACGATAACAAAAGAAATAAGTAATCAGCATTATTTTGGTGTCATATCTTTTTCCAATGCTCTCCGATTTCTTTTGAATTTTCGAATCCTACAAATTATCTTATTTGCTTCCTTATCTAAAAAAGCCTCCTCCAAATACGTTTGGGACTCCTGGGGACACTGCAAACTCATTTCGGCACCTCTTTTACATTTCAAATGCAAAATCTTAATCTTGACTTTAATTAGTGGCAGATAATTAAAAGTTGTTTAAGAAAAGTGATTAAGAGGACATCTGTGTCTGAATAATTCAAACCTATCTATATACATATTGAAGGACATGTCCCAATCAAGTGGTTTACTGGCTGAGTTCATCAACACCGACGCCAAGATGAAATAGTCAGGTCCATAATTTTGAAATTTTTCACAGTGGTTCCTCATATAGCATAAAAAATCACTGCAATAGGATTTTTAGAATTTCTACCCTAAGAATTTAAAAAGAGGTGTCGAAGTTAGTATAGGAAAAAAAAATAAAGATACATACTGTTCTGTATAGATATTTAATTTAATTTTAGTAGTAATTTTTATATTTATATTTAGTTATTCGTAAATTAATATTATATTTTGGTTTTTATTACCATCCATTCCATCGTCCGTCCCATGTACCCCCTGGACAGAGGGACCTTTAGGCTTTATCGACCTCTCCGGGCGGAGCACCTTCCGTTGCTCCCCCCCAACGCGTTCGGTTCGCTACGACGGACTGTAGGGTCAAGTGGCGAGTTGTTTTCGTCGGTTCGAGCCCGACACTGCCGGCTCGGTCCTCACGTTCTCTCCTAAGGCGTGAGGAGCGGTTACATGCTCCTGCTAAATAAATCAATAAACAAAACCCTTCCAATAATAAAAAAAAACAGCAAGCCGCTTCGACCGAGCGATAACAAAAAAGGAAAATAAAGAAGTCCTTCGGTGGAACCCGCATTTCATTTACTGCGCTACTCATCGTCATCGATGTACGTATTTTAACGCTGTGTCCGTAGTATTCAGTGAAGACGGAGTGCTAAGTTTCACGATCCTCACATATTTATTTTGCCTCCTCACATACCTATCTTTACACACTTTCAACTGTCTATGCGATTACTTTTGACATTTTCATCAGCTAACACTCTGGCTATTTGATCTTCATAAGTCAGCATTGGTCTTCTTGGGCTTCCGATACCACTCACTTTCGCTCCGTATATTTTCTTCATCAATCTTTCATCACTCATTCTTTGTATGTACCCTATGTGTTTAAAGATTTGTTTAATTATCCAAAATGTTGTTCAATGGAATAAAAAATTTAACACGATAATTAAACCGGCTAAGAACATCTCAGATAAGGATTGACTTACAATTCATTTTTATATTCATTTCAGGGTTAGGGTTACTAATTTAAGTAGGTATAAACATGATGACATAAATCAGATGCGTCATTGTATTATGAGTTATCACTTACCAAACTACCCCGTTAGGGATATAGTGAGATATGTATACATACAACACAGAAAAAATTGTGTCCTAATCTATCTAGCTGGGAATCGAATCCAAACATCTTAGAAAGAGATATAAGAGAAAGATTGTGCTACCTGTGAGGCTAGAACTTATTGCATACCCACCATTTTCGAATTATCAAAAAGTATTTCTTTCATAAGGATCAAATAGCCAGTGTTAACCGACGGAAATGTCAAAAGCACTCGCATACATATACATAGGCAAAATGCTCGTAAATCATAAAAATATGTCATGTTCAGCTGTGTAATGTTGTACTGTGACCCTTCCCTAATCACGCGCATTAGTACAAGTCTAGACATAAACAGAATCTAGGAAAAGAGCACAATTAAAAAAAACGCAAAGGAAATAAACGCACAGAAAAAAGCGTAATGTTATATAAGCCCACAAGAAATATCCACACGTGGAAAATTGTACACATGGATTAAATCGCACAAGGAAAAAACCTCTCATGTATAATAATAAACGCGCACATAGAAAAAAAAACTATATAAATTTATTTTAAAGGAAAACCAAATTTCCAAGAATCAAAAAAACTATAATTATTAAACAGAAATATAAACTACTGTAGATTAGCTATTGTTCTTAAATAAGATAACTTGTCCTCTGTTTCATAATACTTTTCTACAGAATTGGCTACAATCGCGTAAATTTTTATATATTTCTTTTTACTAGGTTCCTGTTGGTTAGCTTGGAGCACTTTATGCTGCTTCCGTCTTAAAAGAAGATTAAGGAGTTGTAGGATAACAGGAAAATAAGTAATTAAAGTTCTGATAAAGGAGGAAAATTACGAAAATGAATACTTTGTTTTTAAAACATGTTTGAAAAATACATATAATTACTTACATTTTGGATTGACGGCTAATGAATAATTGAATGACACAGTTACTAAAAAAGGCATTTCTAATAAGTTCTCAAATTTCAAAACTTCTTTCGTCAAGATTTAACACTTTTTAAACATTATATGTAATCTAAAATTACATTTTAATTTATAATTTTTAACTTTCTAAGTAACTTTATAAATTATGACATAAAACAAAAAACCTACCCAGAAAGAGTGTTCTTATAAGACGTATTCTTTTCTGGCGCTTCGCCGGCCGCTACCGCGGCACGCTCGCTTCGCTCGCTCGGCTCGCGCGTTGTGGTTTATACTATACTTACCTAACCTAACCTACCTAAAGAGAGTGTTCTCATAAGGCGGATTCCATTCTGGCGTCATAAATTTATTTTTCTTTTTCTTTTACAATATTGTTATTTTTCGTCTTCATAAATGAATGACAGTTTGTCGATTTTCACGACACCTCCATGTATCTATTCCATCTCTTGTGCGAAAATGAAGCTATTCAAAACCATTATAAGCGAGAACTCGCTTGCCTTTCTGGCTCGTCGAAAACTCCATTGGGTATAATATAAATATGAATTTAAAATACAAACACCGAATTAGTTTTAATAAAAATAGACACTTTATACGTTTGACAATTTAATTTGACATAACTTTTATGACATAATATAATTTTATTCTCGGAAAAAAGCGCACATCATTGTGCTTTTTTCTATATGTGCATTTACACATGAGAGGTTTTTTCCTTGTGCGATTTAATCCATGTGTGCAATTTTCCACGTGTGGATATTTCTTGTGGGCTTATATAACATTGCGCTTTTTTCTGTGCGTTTATTTCCTTTGCGTTTTTTTAAATTGCGCTTTTTACCGGACACAAACCTATGTAGCTCAACAAAAAATGGACACGTTCTTAAAGCAAATGTTCCGTCCACATGATTTTTAGTTCGAGCCTGAATATCACTCGATTGTGCAAACATAAAATGGGTTATGTTTGATACAATACTGTTTAAAGTAGTTTGAGCAATTTACAATTTTAAAAATGGCCAACGAAAAGCGGATTTCAGCCCGTAAATAATCATTTAAAATATATTTAATACACATTGCAACAAAATTTCAGCCCTCTGCCCGGAATTTTCAATTTCATTACCCTAATTGACTGAATTGTATAGATACGTGTTTCTAATTCGACTAACTTGCCCTTCTCTCTGCTATCTCGTAATAAAACAAACAGAATACACAAACAGAAATAAAATCTACGGTATGTTTAATTCAGTTAAGAGCGCTCGCGAACTTTAAACTCAATACTAAAGTTTATTTTGTCGCCGTCGTCATGAATTTCTATCTGCATACATACAACCATGTTTGAAGCTTATGAACAGCATACCTATTAATAATTTTAATAGTTTGAACAATTGCATAACTCGGCGAAAGGCGACATTAAAATTCTAACATGCAAAAGTGTGTGAAGTTAAAATTGAAGAATTTCCTCAATAAATCTAGGATATCAATTTAATGTTCATTTTAAGACAATTACTCTATATTATATTGCTTTGCAGTTATAGTGCCCACTTAAGCTTTATCGCGTAAGTTATGTTTGAAAATAAATAATAATTTGATATTTTAGACTCGTCGACGACAACGTATATTTTTCGAAATGAAAATGTCATTCAATTAAAGAAGTAGAGGAAGATGAACAGAATGAGAACGTCAAGAAATGAGCTACTGTAAAATAAAAGTAAAATGAGTTTGTATTTTGTAAATTTTCAGATGGTGAAAGTTACGCTATCGGATACCTGGTTTCAGAAAAAATAATGGGTAGTCTGAAATATAATTTAGAATAGTTATTGCACTGAAAATTTTTAATCGTGTTCCACTGATGAAAGCATTGTGATATGATATCGCTAGGTGCTTTATATATCGTTCTTGCTTTCAAACGTCAACAATAGAGATTCCTGGCGTGACCCTCCATTGTCATGCTGTCCCACCGATATAATTCTTGTTCGCAATATTATTAAAAATTCCATCGCTGCACCTTGTGACTGTCGTCGCTGAAATAATAATAAATACAATATTTTTCCTTTGCAAATATTATTCAGATGCAATTTTGTCACTGGTAGACAAACTCTTGCTGATAAAAAAATATAAAGAGACAGTAAGTTATTCGCATAGCTGCATATTAAAAAAAGATTATTACAAAAATAAAATTAAGAAGATATTGATAAAAATAATAATTAATACGCTGCTAGCTATATGCTTTTACGGAATTTGTAATAAAAGAACAGGCTTCTTAATATCATCATTACATTTTTTAGCGGGAAAGGGAGAAGTGAAGCTTACATTTCGTTTGTTTCAGGAGTGTTTGGGAGTTTAGAGGTACTTCTGTGTACATGTAGAAGAATTGGGAATTCTATATGTGCTACTAAAGTTTTCTCTTTCTTCCAAGTAGTAAGTTTTAACTACAGTAAAGAGTAAAGCGTTCTATCACTATTTGAAGGGTTAATAATAAATAAATGAAAAGTAGAAAAAATATTTTTAAAAACAAGCTTTTATTAAAATGCACCAAAAAGAAAAAATAAACCAAGGAGTTCATAAAACCTGTAAAATATTGTAAGCTCCAAGCCTACAATATGGCTGAATATGGCTGCTCTACAAAAATATTATCAGCAAAAGATAAACAGACACGTACTATCTATTATCAGTATGTTCATGTTCCTATGCGATTTAAAAACTTGTTGCGTAATCATTTATTGTAAGGGGTAGGTCCGTAACCTACCCCTTGCCGCGTACTTTCCGTAAAACTACGCGGCAAGCTTTTAAATCGCATAAGAACATGTACGTACTGATAATAGATGTACTATCTATGTACTGATCTATGTACTGATAATAGATGTACTATCTATAGATGTACTATCTATTATCAGTATGTTCATTAATCTTAACCTAATAATATCTATTTAAATCTACATGTAATGTTTCGTTACTCTACTACTAATCGTAGAGGAGTACCCTCATGAGGAGAAAATCCTGGCTGCAGCATCAGTTTATGGTGAAAATCATGTTTAGCTATCAAAGTTAAATCTACATACAAAGTTTAGTATCTCTGCTGCTAATCGTCGAAGAGTAGCTTCCCGAGAAGACAATCCTAGCTGTAGCATCAGGTCATGGTGAAAATGATGTTTAGCTGTGCTCTCAAGCAAACTCAAGAGTTTGCTTGAGACCACGGCCGATGCAACTCGGTCGAAACGTCAAGCCAAAATAAAAAGGTAATCGCGTTAAATTCCCCGTTTTAGATAATATATTCTATAATGCAACGCAAAAGTTTAAAAGTTTATATAATGTTTAGCTATCCAAATGAAATCTTTATGCTAAGTTTTGTATCTCTACTAAAAAACGTCAAGGAGTACCCTCACGAGGAGACAATTCTGGCTGCAGTATCAGGTCATTTCTACCATTTAGTGTATTGTCATCAGAACTGGACAAGCATGCAGAATTTCAAAGTCGTAAGTTAAGAGGAAGTGGTTCAAATATGGCTCGCAAGATTTGAACTAAACACACAAACATACATGTGAAGTTAAATAAAAGCTTGTAAAAATAAAAGTTTTTACACCATGCGAGTACTTTTAGAATTTTTAAATAATACAAAAGTAGTTGGCTGTAGGAGTATAGTTTCCCTTGCCATCTGAGAACCGGCGAATAATTACTAAAAATAATTTTAAAAATACATACATAGATATTCTCACACTGTATCTCTAGCGGGAAAGTTAGCGAGGATTGAGTGCCAACTAGTAATCGCGGTCTTTACATAATTCTTTAGCCTCCTCAAATCATTATTCTCCTCACATGATTTCTCCGAGGTATGCGAGTGCTTTTAGCGTTTTCGTCAGCTGACATTATGGCTATTTTAAATTCGCAAGTTAGCTTTAGTCTTCTTTCGTTTCTGCTATCTTTTTACCTGTTTCTTTCGCTTTGTATCTTGATCCCAACTTCATTAGTTTTTTTATAGGAATCGTAACTATATACTCATATGTTCAGACTTCTTACTTCCATTTATTTTTCAGTTGTAAACTGTAACAGTGATTTACATTGCGTTGAAGTTCTATGCAAGTGTTGGAAAATTTAAACTAACATTATGACGCGCCTGAAGTTTTTGCGTTCTTTCAACAAGACTTTTTTAACCGATTTCAAAAAATATAAAGAGGTTGTCATTTCATCCTTATGTATTTTTTATTATGTGTGTTTAGGCAAACTTTTTTGTTTATGAACCGATTTCAATGATTCGTTTTCCGTTATGTTCAGTGTAGGTCCAAAGTTATTTTATTTATTAGCTACATAATAATATACATAACGTCATACGTAGCATATAATATGGTACATATACATGCACACACATCATAGTCCAAAATATACATACATATAATATATATATATTTTTTCTTCTTTTTTCTTTTTCCACCCACCTCATAATTTAGTGTACACTCCGTTCTGAGGCTCTCGTGACTTTGGACAGGTCCTGGCAGAATAATAGCGCTCGGTGCATTTGCTGTAATGCACTTGCTTCTGCATTATGCTGAGCCAGCGCCTATTTTGTTGAGCATGGTACACATCTCATCAGTGTTTTAATGTGTAGGTATTATAGTCTTGTTTCGTTTTGTCGTTCTCTCAAGGTGTTATATTAGTCTGTTTCGTCTTGTTCGTTTAGTGAATTATGTTGTGTGTAATTGTATGTGTATCATTATCTTGAATAAAGTATTATTCATTTATTTATATTTATTTATAAAGATACACCAAATAATCCTAACATTATAAGCGTTTATTTATATTGATTATTGTTTAGTATATCATTCTGTTCCAGAAGTAAATAAAAGTCAATCGTATACCTAATATACCTTAGATATTTATTTAAGCCGAGGTTATTCAAAAAGGAGAAATAAAAAAGTTTTTAAAAAATAAGTTAAGGCGACTTTAAAAAAACACTGAAAAGTATCCTTTACTAATCAAAACTTAAATACAAAAATAACTTTATAAATGAAATATGTACAAACACAAATATCTATATAATTAAATTTAACAGTTGTTGAAGTCGGTGCCAAATTAGTAGTTAGATTACAATGCAACGACAAAAAGTACTAATTTCGTAGGCTTGGCACCGACTTCAATAACTGTCAAATTTTATTGTGTAGGTACATATTTGTATCGTATTTACAAAGTTATTTTTGTACTTGAGTTTTGATTAGTAAAGGATACGTACTTTTCAGTGTTTTTTGAAGTCGGTTTCAATTTTTCTTAAACAATTTTAACTCCAGTGAACTGTATTGCATTATCACTACTGAAGTTTATATTAATGGATTCAACAGAGTTCATCATAATGTAGTCTTAACTAAATTACTGTCCTTCTCAGACTATTAAACAATAAATTGTTAACGTCCATTTTACGTTTTGATTAGACAACTAATTCAGAACTTGACTTTTGATAGCTCTGTTTGGTTACAAGTTAAGAAGTTACTTGACTAACTTGAAAAACTAGTACTTTTTGTCGTTGCATTGTAATCTAACTACTAATTTGGCACCGACTTCAACAACTGTTAAATTTAATTATATAGATATTTGTGTTTGTACATATTTCATTTATAAAGTTATTTTTGTATTTAAGTTTTGATTAGTAAAGGATACTTTTCAGTGTTTTTTTAAAGTCGCCTTAACTTATTTTTTAAAAACTTTTTTAATTCTCCTTTTTGAATAACGATGTAACTTGGCGTTTAAATTGGGAGAATAGGCGACTAGTCATTTTTATATTAGTAATTATATACATATTGCTTTGAAATATATTTAAACTTTTCTTCAAATATGTTTAGTTGTCTTCATCCCAATGGTACCTACAAGTTTCTTCTGCGTCAAGCAAAAAAATATGTGAATAAATATCAATAATAATAAAATAACAGTACAAGATATTATACATTTTTAATTCGTGATACAATGAACTTTATCAGAATATCTCAAAATAACCCCAATAAAAACAATTTCTATCTTTCCATTAAAACCCCAAAACTAATCTGACTACTAATTTGTATTTAAAACACTACTTAATTATAATAATAATAATCAATCAAATAGTCCCTGAGAAAGACGATTGCAAAGATTTATTTATCTTACGAATTAAACGTAACATACACAAATAGATGGTGGCCCCAAGTAGTCCGTTTTTCTAATTCATAATAATGAACAAATAAGTAAATAACTTCCTTCATATAGAAACTGTAAATATTTTTAATATCCAAAGTTCAACAAAGGGAGATTAAGAGAGCACACTTAAAGATTTTCATTAAATTTTTCATGTCTCCCCTCTGTCATATATTTATTTCAATACAACAACAAATAAGAGGCTTACGAGAGGATTTCATATTCTTTTTGCTTTCGTAATGAGTTATGTGACAATAAATTTCGCAAAAAATAAGACAAATGTTACCTGAATATGAAACAATAGAATAATCTTAAAAGCAATTCCAATAATTACTTAGCCTTTCGGTAAAACATTGATAAGAAAAACATGTGACTTCATCTTTGTTATTTGTAATAATTTAACGTAATTTAAGGTGTCTTTAATTTTCATTTCTAATGCTACCTAATGCTAGTCACTAATCTATATACTTTACTAATTAGCTGTTATATGAATAATAACCAATAATTCGCAATTTAATCATACAATTTATATGAGAATTACGTAAACACATTTTTAAAATGTATTTATTACACGTAAAAGGTAGTGTAAATAAGGTCATCCTTTTATTATTACTTTTACATAACAAAATATTATTATTTTTTTTAAATTTACTTATCCCACTTGGGAAAGACAAAGGTCGGGGACCATACAGCCAAGTCTTAAGTAAATGTAATAATATTTACATAATGGTACTGAAAGAAGAGAGGGTAATTCGTAAAATACGTTTCATTTCATTGGTCATTTTATTGGAAGCTCGGGTCAAGAATATAAAATGAACGAAGCATCTGCTCTAAGAGCGTGTCCATACGGTATCCTTTTTTGTTGACCGAGTTTCTAGACTTTTATTAATAAGCGTGACTAGGGAAGGGTCACAGTACAACGACACACGACTGAACATGACATATTTTTATTTTTATGCATACTAATAGCCAAAGACTTAAAGATTTACGAGTATTTTGCAAACAATTATTTCATGACCGACTAATAAACTGACACGAATTACACTACAGTGCGAGGTTGCCATACTTACCATAGCTAACTGTTTTACTCGTGATTACGATGAATGAGACACGAAATTCGTTTGACACACGGTGATAAGGGCGGCAAATAATTATGGCTCCGTCCATTACGTTCTTGATCTGAGATTGGAAGTGTTTAAAAATTTGCTTAAGGATAATGTGTGTGACTACAGATAGTGATAGTCGTTATTACAGTAACAGATTATATAGTGCATTACTTCTTAATGTTGGCAAAGACTTCGAAGAACGAACTTAGCGAACCAAGATATTTCGCCCGACAAGGTTGCCATTCAGCCCATTGCACTGTAGTAACACGTGAACGACTATTTCATCAGCCTCTGATGAAATAGTCACAACCTGCATTAAGTTAATAACGCTGTCATCTTAACCTATGTTGGACTTTATGAATTAAATTCTTGTCCTCTGTATTTATTATTAGGTAAAACGAAAATTACATTTATGAACTTGAAGATTATCTTAAAAAGTTCTTAATCAATCGTCATTTTAATGACAAACATGTTTACAGAAATTACATTATATTTAATAACTATCAGACCCGACAGACTTTGTCCCGTCCAAATTTCAATTAATTTTCGTAATGGCGCAGGAGCGCCCTCTAGAATTTGTTTTACGTGATATTTCATATTCTCCTGATTTTTCTTTCTGATTACTTTTCCATGACCATAAACAAAACAAAAAAGGATTACACATATCCATCGTTTGAATCGTGAGTTATGATTTTCAGTAAGTACAAAAATATCACAGAAAAAAGAAAGTTCAGTTTTTCCTGAATTAGAAGTTTTCTAGGAAACTTTAAATTTTTCTTTTCACAAAAACCTAACTCGGACAACTACGAACATTTGTCGGCTTTGAACAAAAAAGTTATTTCTGATTGTGGAACATCCACCATATTGGATTTGTGATGAGGTCACATATACAGAAATCTTCTTCTGTGTATTCCATTTCATTTGATACCCATATTGTTGGAAGTTTCGAAAAACTTACTTCACATTGCGAAGCATCCGCTATTTTGGATTTATGATAACGTCACATTTACAGAAACCTTTCCCTGCATATCTCATTTCATTCGATACCCATATTATTGGGGATCTTAAAAAAGTTACTTACTATCGCCGAGCATCCGCCATATTGAATTTATGATGACGTCAAATATAAAAAAACCACATGGCATTGTTTGAAAAAAAATAGCCTACATTTGTTTTCGGGTACATACTACCTCTGTAGCAAATTTCATTATAATCGGTTCAGTGGTTTAGCATTTCCCATATGAAATTTTATTCCCCTTTTCACCCTTTTAGGGGTAGATTTTTGATAAAAATATTAGCCTATGTTTTATAATATAAAAAGTCTGTCTCTGTACCAAATTTCATCTTAATCACTTCAGTGGTTTAGCATTTCCCACAGAAAGTTTTATCCCCTTTTTCACCTCTTTAGGAATAGATTTTAGAAAAAAGTAGCCTATGTCCGTCCCCTGGTGTCAAGCTATTATTATTTTTCGTAACTTGTGCTTGAGTTCATACAAATGTGCCATAAAAAAAAGCACCTTCAGTTTTTCCCAAATTTTCTAATTTTTCTGGCTACCAATTTTTCTCTTCATAAGAACCTTCCTCGTACTTCCACGAATGTTTAAAAAAAAATTAACCGATTGGTCCAGCTCTTCTCGAGTTTTGCTCTTAGCAACACGTTTAGTCATTCATTTTTATTTATATACTTTAGATGAAGTCGAAGCAATTCACACAAATTAAATCTGTAGAGATGAAATCTAAAAATATCTGCAGATTCTACAAAAAAATAATACAATCACGAAAGTAATTTCCACAAATTAATTTCTATAAAAAAGGGATAAACAATCTAAATGTGTCAGGGAAGAGCTTTGTTTTTATTTAATCTACCCACCAGAGACTTCCTGCGCAAATCGAGAAATCATTGTGACTGTAATAATAAAATTCCCTTAACAATGCAGCGAGTCGCTTCTAATTCCTTCTCTTTAGATTTATAAAAGGAAATTAACCACGAAAAAGTTATACACAACAATCCAAAAACACGTTATTAAAATTTTCTTTAAAGAATTCGCATCTCACTACGAAATAATCTTTTATTCAACGGCCTATTGTTAGCCAAAATTAAATACGAAGTATAATATTTGCGTGAATTTTATCGAAAATCGAAATAATATTTCGCCAAATAATTATTATGGTTTTATTTAATGGCTATCATTAATTTTGGGTGATAACGAACTTCGGATAGATACTTTATAAATTATATTATTTTTTTAATAGCAAAAGAATAGCACTAATAATTAAGGAAATATGCGCATCACTTCATCTAACAAAAATATTACAATTATGCTCTCGCCTGTACTGTTTAATTTTTATAAAGTACCAGGTGTGTCCCTTGGTTTTTCTTGTGTTAAATATAGAAATTCACTACAGCACCATCTATTGGATTCTAGAATAGCTACAAATCATCGTCGCGACCAAATAAATGGAAATATGACCTTGATGTTAAATAGGTTCAGAAGTTACACAAGTTATACGGTAACTAATAGACACACCAACTCGGACCAAGAAGCGAAATGGACGGAGCCCTAAATTCAAACAAATTTTCACGTCTCTCTTTCTACCTCATTGAGTGTGACCACGAGTGAAACAATTAACAATAGTAAGAATGGCAATCTCGCACTGTCGATGTAATTCGTGTCAGTACATGACCGACTTGAGTTACAATACTGTTACATTAATTACTAAGACCTAGTTTCTAGGTCAATAAAAAACGAACACTCTTATAGTAAAAACTCCTTCTATTTTGAATCTTCCGAGGTCCGAGGACTCCAATTTTTATTTATACATGTAAATTGTAAAGACAATACAATTGTTGATTTAGGCACTGAATTAGGTCTTTTCATTTGAAATCAAACAACAAACAACAAGTCATAAGTTTGTGCAATGGATATTACACAACGACCAGGGGGAGTACTCAGTAACACAGACGTTTTCTAAATGACCAAGATCTTGATTGCGCAAATCCCTTTATTGTAAATGGACTTGACATTCCCTCTAAAAATTGACATTGCATCTGATTGACGTTCATCGATAAGTCTAAATGTCAAATCGATATTCATTTTCAGTCACTGGAAGTTACCCAGTTAGGTTCCAGGTTAAGAATCATAACTAGAATGGAAATCTGTCTCAAAATACAAAGGTTGGAACCTTGGAAAAAACCATGAAACTAATTATTATCATACCTTCGTGTCTTTGGATTGATAAGAATAAAACGACACCTTGATTGGCATCAAAGTAAAAAAGCCTGTTAGTAAAGTCAAAGACGAATCAATTTATTCAAGCAAAACTTAAAAGATGTTCTTGTATGTCAAATCTAATTTCGTTCAGTTCTAAAAGAAAACCTCCACACAGAGAAGAACCGACAAGAACCTCAATCAGGTATCGTTTTATCAACATCGTTTTACAATAGGTTTATTAGAATACAATATTCAGAAAGCCAATAAATGAAATTATTTTTGTTTTGTCTTTAATAAAATCGTTTATTTCACAGTATAATTGTCTAATCAATGTAAGTTTTATAACAAATCTAACGCTCCTTTATTTTCCGTTCCCTTCTTCTTCTACTTCCTGAGGAACTTTATAGAGACTATAATGCAGTTACCTAAAACGAAACATTTGATTTATCCCTAACCTTTAACCATTAGCTCTATCCCTTAGCCAACTATAATCCAGAATCAAAAAAAAAAAATTATTTACTCATCGTGTGTACATTTTGACGGAAATGTCAAAAATCACGCATATCTTGGCCAAAACGTGTGAGAAGAATGGTGAAATTTTAAGAGGCGAAAGATGTATTAAAGGATAAGTGTTGCTTTGCACTTCGTCCTCTCTAACTACCGCATTAGGGATACATCATAAGGACACAAATTAATTAGTTACTGGCGGTGGGGACGCGCTCTGCCAGCGCATAGGGTCATGATTATTGTTTTGATCTCGGACATAATAATGGACAAAGCGACATAGGTCGCCGCTCTTGTCACCGTGTGTCAAACCAATTTTTGTGTCTCTTTTACCTCATTGATCGTAACCACGGGTAAAGCAGTTAGCTATAGTATGTGTGGCAATTTCGCACTGTCTATGTAAATCGTTTCAGCTCATAAACGACTTCACGTACATTACTGAAATCTTTGTTTTTTGCCAGACGATACACCCCAATCATCTGATCTCAAACTAGGGTATTCCCTGTGCTATGAGAACCAGACGACGACTACTGGGGGCGTCACCCAGTACACCCAGACCCGAGACAATCTAGAAAAGTTAATTTTCGAATTTGAATTTGGAATCGAACCCGGAACCTTCCGCGCTTGGGTTAACATCTAAGCCACTGCGCCATCTAGGTCGTCATTATTTACAAAATACTCGTAAATCTTAAGTATTTTCAACAAAAAACGTACACGCTCTTAGAGCAAATGCTCCGTCCATTTTGATTTTTCGTCCGAGGTTTTGATGTACTATTCTAGTGCAACGTTGTGGAACAATATCAACGAGAAGTTACAATTTTATTTATGTTTACATTGACTGGCCCGTTGGCGGAGTGGCATAGCATATGCTTTCCAAGCTAGGATCCCAGGTTCGAAGTCCGGTCAGGTCAATTTAGGAAACGAACTTTTCCAAATTGGCTTGGAGTGTTACTGCGAGCTCCCCCAGAGATCGTTGTGTGGTACCCATAGTACAAGGTTACTGCTTAGTTTGGGGTCACACAATCTGTGTAATTGTCTGGACTATTATTATTATTATATATTATATTATTATATGTTGTGTATATTTCATTTTATCGAATCCAGAGCTGATTCAATCTAATAACAAAACACTTTTCCTAAAGGAACAAATTTATTTTCTTTTCATCCAAAACGTCTCACAACTATGTACAAGGACGAACAAAGGCGTCCACTCGAAAATTAAACTGAGTTAAAAAGTTTGATTATTTTGCGATTTCGCTTTTGAAGGAGTCCTTGAGGATTGTAACTTGATTACAACAAACTTGAGATTTAACGGCGCAGTGACGAAAGATACGTTTTTCGATGTTTTTAAAAAACATCGAAAAACGTCTCAGTCAATGTGGTAATCTACAAATGAAATAAAATAATCTCCGGAAATATCTGTCACAAACACACAGACAGATGAACATCAAAGTCACATCAAAGGATTTATTTTTTGCTCTTTCCAATTATGGACCGGAACACACGGAACACAGATTTTACATATTGAAGATAGGTATCATAAAAAATATAATTTTGAATGTAAACAATAGTTGTGGTTGTCTGGAAGAGATCGCTCTAAGCGATAAGATCGCCTGTTGTTACACTATTATTTTTATAAACGTTAATGTTGATTTTGTTTCTACCCTGATGTGTTGGCAATAAAGAAATAAAGTCTGTTTCTTTTGCATTGTCGTTTGCCCATTAATTTAGTACAGTCTAGTTCTTGAACAATTCCTGTCTGTGCTGGTAACCGATGAGGAGCTCTCTTGTTAGGAGCCAACCTTAAGTGCAGTAACCATGTCATAGTGACATTTAGAATGGGTTTTGATAGTTGAATACTTATGCAACATTTCATGTCTGTGCTGCTAACCATTGAGGAGTTCCCTAGTTAAGACCCAACCTTGAGTGCAGTAACCGTGTCATGGTAAAACCTAAAACCAGCTATCAAAATAAAATGCATACATAAATTTCGTATCTGCGCGTTGACCGTTGAAGAGTTCCTTTACCTGGGGCTATTCCTGGCTGCCGATTCAGGTCATGCTTACCATTAAAATGCATTGTTATTGGAACTGAACCAACGCTTAAAAATTCAACTCCGTAGAATAAGAGGAAGTGGTTCTAATTCAGCTTGGAAGATTTGACCTAAACAAACATACAAACATTGCAAGTTAAATAAAAGCTTATAAAAATACCAGCTGTGAAATCACAAAAAATTTTCGATAAGTAGCAACACCCTCGATTGACAGTGTTGCCAACTCATGGTCAATTTTATTAGAAATTATGATAATCAAAAACATATGGCATAGTAATAAATCTTGTTACACATTTTAAAAAACTCATAGGACAGTTGAAGAAGGGCCAATTACTCAAACTAGACTTGACCTTCCTCTCCCTTCTTTACATAGTCTTGAGTGATCTCGTAAGGACTCCATTTTTCCTTTCGAATTGCGTAACCCTATAAACGAATAAAGTAATTAATTATTCTCTTTTTGCCTTTACTACAACTGGGTAAAGAAATGATAGCGTTGCGCCAACAATGAATTTAGTCTATTTGAATAATTCTAAATTATTTTAACAAAAAGAAATTGTACTAATATTACGAGTATTATAAAAAGCGTAAGTGGCGGCTAAAGTGCTGAACTAATTTTGATGAAATGTGGCATAGAGATAGATTAAATCTGGACAAGCTTTTTAAAAATTTCACACAGACGAAATGCTGAGCTACAACTAGTGAGGAACTAAATGTACATACATACATACATATCTTCAGGGTGTATCCCTAACGGAGTAGTCAGAGAGAGCGGAGCGCCAAGCTTCGCGATCCTTACATACTTCTTTTGCTTTCTCAAATCTCGTCATTCTCGTCACTCATTTTCGCTTAGGTACGCGAGTACTTTTCACATTTCCGTCAGCTAACACTCTGACTATTTGATCTTCATAAGTCAACCGTGGTCTTCCTTTGCTATTTATCTTGGTATTGGTATTGGCTTGACATTGACTTTATTCGCTAAGTTGATCAAGTTGATGGCCCCATAGTACGCGCAGTCTAAACCAAATTTTTTCCCTTTACATAGAAGTACTATGACTGCGATGTGCATGTCCCCTAGAACCTCTCCCTTATGTGAACAAAGGTTGCACAGTGCACAAATGGTATCCCAGACCCTAGGATCACCGTACTTGATCATCTCAGCAGTCACCTCATCATTTCCTGCAGCCTTTCCAGATTTCAGACTTCTTATCACTTTGTCAATCTCTTTCATACTAATGGCATCCTCCAGTCCCTGACCCGAGTGTAGTAATTCATTAGAATCGCTCTCAGTATCAGAAACAGAGTCACCACTCTCATACAGTTCTCCATAGTATTCACTCCATCGCTGCAAAACATCTTTTTTATCTGTTAGCAGGAGGTTTTCTTTCGTACACACTTTATTCATTCTGCAAGGTGCGGGACCACTTCGGATCTTACGTACTTCTTTTTAAAATAATTTGGAATTTTCTTCGAACTTGTCTGACATCTTGTTTTCGTCTAACACCACACACCTTCAGACTTCTCTTTTACCAGTGTTTTCGTTTTTGCTTTTTGCAGCTTATCTTTCATCTGTCTTTCATCACCTAAGGTTTGGCCAACATTCTTCAATATTCTCGCTCTTCACTTTCAACCAAGCATCACATTACATCACATCAAGCTTACCCGATACTACTCTTTTACATTAACTCCTGGTGACCGCATCTTGCAATTTTCAGCTTTTGATGCGGCAGACCGCTGCAGGTTTATACACTACGCGGCATAGCCATGCTGCAAACAGACTCCTTATTCTGTTTATCACCAGAAAGGGGTCCGTTTCCAGATCGTAAGGAATTAAAAGTATTTACGTATAACATTTTTGTATTGGATGCTGTATTTTTATATTACCATCATGAGATTTATATAAACAGTACTGTACGATGCTAGCAGCGTACAAATAACCATTTTAACCATTCAAACCATACCATTTTAGATTAAGTGAGTCCATCAATAAACTTATTATTGTGCTCATCTTTATCTATTATTACTTAGAAACCATCCCTAAATCTATCTCTGTATGGAACCACCACACCGTACAAGTACAAAATTGATGTACATCGCGAAAAAGTCCATAGTTTCATTTCTCAAACAATTTTGAATTCACCCTGTATGGTTGGAATAACATTAATAAGGAAGTATAGCCCATTTCAATACATGTTACCAAAAATATAACTAAGAATAAGTGTTTAATTTAATTAAACGAAACATGTTAAAATGTATAAAATAGTTTTGACTTAAATTCTCGACTTAAACTCGAAAGACATTTTTCCATTTTATTTAATAGAGACATTATTTTATTACATAACAGCTGTTTGCTTGCCAGCTTCGACGGACTACCCAGTCCCGCCAGTCAAGCCAAGCTAGCCAACCTAACTGTTATTATTTTCAGCCTTCCATTCTTCCTGCCGCCTAGCCGTTAACGGAAGCGACGTCAAGCCCTGTTGAACGGGGTGAGGTGTCGCTACTGTCACCGGGTCGGTCTACTACACACCTACTGCCGCCAAGTCGTAAGGGGAAGTAAACCCAACAAGCCTATATAAGCCGATGCGCGCCAAGATCTGAATCATTCTTCTTCATTCTTCAGGATTCGTTGTTAATTATTCGTCGTTCGCTATTCGTTATAACAAAGTCTGTGAATTATTATTAATTGTGGAGAAATTAAATGTAATAGTGACTATACGTGTGTTTTTTAATGCAGCAACATAATAATATCTTCATCGTTCGTTCTACCTATTTTATTATAAATAACTTGCATGTGTGTATAAGAACAAAAAGTCACTCCCTCAACTGCACGTAAGACGTAAGTACATTATGTGCTTTTTCTGCAGCTTAAATGACTACAATTAAGCAGAAACGGAAAAACGGGACCATTTTCTTACACAGTATGGATTATTTTTAAAGCATATTCCTTTAGTTGTATTTATTGTTAATAGTGAATTATTATTCAGTAAAATATGTTATGAATGTAATTAATCTCTAAATAATACCTATCGAAAAAATGTAACTTATGTACTTAGAGGCCCTCGTCTTTAAAGCATGTACTTTCCGTTGACTAAAGAATCAAGTCAGAGAAACATATTACAGTAAAAACGAGTATATGGCCTACAGCGATTTGAACTCTGCAAATAATTTACTGAGCTTTAAGAGATGGATATTAAAACGCAAAAAAAAACAAATACTTATACGAAATAGGCGATGGACGTATAATATGCCAAGGTTGTAGGAGCACTGACTTTATAGTAACACTATGGATCACCGTTTCTTCATGGAATGACCAGGTTATAGTGTCACTAGAGTTTCGCCAGGTCTGCGTTTAGTGATCGTAAGGGTTAATTAGGAATAGAGAGAGTACTTCTCAAGCATGCTCGAGCATGCTCTACGACTTGCAACACACTAGGTAAAAGTACGTATATATACTCGAGCATGTACGCGTTTGCTCGAGCAGATGTGCGGATGCTTAAACAGCCTGAATTTTGACTCTTGATATTGCCCCCTTGCATGTACGCCGTTAAAATTTCAGAAGCACTGTCGTATTATGAACGATTTCAGTTATTACAATAAACTACAATTATGGTCATAATTGCTCTAAAATTAGACGAATGAAAACTGAAAGGAGATTATGACACCGCTTTCGCCAGCGACCACCACTAGGCGTGAATGTATGAACATGCGACCACTCGACTGGTCATACAAGAATATATAATTTGCTCTGCTCGACTGTTGTCCAATTTATCCAAATTAATTTTCATTCTAATTATCTTTTGCATACTCTTTGAATTAGAAAAAGTTGTCATTTAATTATTAATTGTTAATGCGCGAGCAGTTTTTTTTTAGTATGCGTTGATGTTTAGTCGGTTTTCAAACCTCCTAGGTATCCCATTTAGATTATGATTGCCGCCAAATATTTATAGTCGACATAGAACGACTTAATCTATTTTCTGAAGTCGGTATAGAGACGCTCCATATGGGCGTCACCAGGTCACCCATCCATTAGATGTCTGCACGAAGGTTGAGGGCCAAATCGAACACTGTAATACCTACAACAATACGACCGCCTCGAGGATGATACTCAACAACATAATTTTGTGTATTTGAAACTGATAATAGATTTCAAAAGTGTTCCTTGAATCGATAAATTAATAACTTTGTTTAACAACATTTGAATCAATTTATTAGAAACCCAATTCAAACAAAAATACAAGTTTTTTTATATATCATATATTTTTCATTAAGTATGTGCTAGATATTTCTCTGACACAGCAAATCGTGACCTTGTGCACGATCTACCTTAAATATCCGCATCGTTGCAAGGGAACTTGTCACATACAATTCCAATATAAATAGTCGTAAGAATTAGAAATAAGTATCAGATGTAAACGATAACGCAATGGCGTTAACGCGCCGAAACAGTATCAATATAATATCTACCAAATTCTGCAGTATTATTTACCTTGAATAAGCCCGAGTAGTACTGTAACAAATGTATAAAAATATCGTAAAGCATTATTTATTGAGAAACGAATATAAGAGAGAATATTAAAACAAACATAACATTCAAATATTTCTTTTTTCTTCGGTTAGGACAATTAATTATTAAGTAATACCCTGTATACGAGGATAGTCGAAGTTGCGCGTAGGGATTCTGCTGTAAACCCTCACTAGACGCTTCACCCCCAGGAAACGTTAAAATTCCCCTACTATGAATTTTCATATTTTACAGTCGTCTAAAAATTTTATGTACGTACTATACATACACTATATATATACTATACGTACATATTACATTGCTCTATTCAAAATCGTCTATCAGGATTGTTTTATTGGATGCTAACGAACTACAAATTACTATTTGCTATTATTAATCATCTACCAATATTTTGCTTCATGTTGCATAATAGATATCAATTATTTACGCGCTGTACCAAAATGCCTAACTTTCTAACTGAAGATAAGTATAAATTCTCAACAATCAAGTTTTCAACAACTTCGCTTGTTGTAGGTCCTCGTGTGAGGTCAATCTAAATCACCACCATGATATCACTCGCTAATTCCGTCGACAAACAGAAGCGCTTGCACTATTTTGTTCCAGTATGGAGGACGAGACAGCCTATGTTTCTGGCGCAAGGGGACAGTCATAGTCCTCAGAGCTTATGCTTAATCAAATCGCGCAGGAATACTTTTGTTGTCCTTCGAAAACATTTTTTTGTTACACTATAATGCGCCAGATACATATTGATCACCTGGTCTCAAACTAAGTCATTCCTTGTGCTATGAGAACCAGTCAACGATTATAAACGGTGTCCCCACTGGGGGACGCCATTAATCAAGAAAAATTCGTTTTCTAAATTGACACACCGAGAATCCAACCCGAAACCTTCCGCGCTTGGATGCAAGACATAAACCACTGGGCCATCGAGGTTGTTATTTCTTACTACCTCTATTCATTTTTTCGTAATATTTCTCCATACATTGACTTATCCCTAGTAAGGGAAATGTCAAAACCAGAAACAGCCTAATTGCATGGACATAAAAGTCTACATGCGGTCGGACAGACGGCAAAATGTGGCGACAGGGATATTACTCCCTTTGATGTGAGTAGGGCAACGACCTTTCATATTTTTAGGTTTCATTATAAATGTTCAACCCATATTTACCCTTTCTGTGTGTGATTAAAACATGCGAATTTTTTCCCGCAATTTATATAATGGAAATAAATCACGTAAGTAAAGTCAAAGTCAAATCAATTTATTCAAGTAAACTCAATTACGAGGTGTTTTTGAACGTCGAATATACTTTAGTTCGGTTCGAAAATAAAACCTAGACACAGAGACGAACCGACAAGAAACTGAGTCAGGTATTATTTTTTCAACATTATTTTATAGTAGGTTTATTAGAATGCAATGTTCAGAAAGCCACTTAATTCATGTGCATAGAAAATTATGTTCAGGCTATTGTTTTGGCTTCGACGAAATCGTTTATTTTATAGTATGATTGTCTAATCAATGTGCGTTTTACAACAAATCTAAATCTGTTTTCTGTTAATTTAGCAACTTCCTGAGGAACTTTATTATAAAAATGAACCCAGTTACACAAAAATAGTTGTAATACTTTTAATTGTGAGTTTCACAATAACATTAATCGTATTAATTAGCCATGAACCTGTCTACCTTGTTAGGGATACTCGTGAGGAAAAATGTATAATATGCAACCTTATAATATAACTATAACAAGAGCGGGTGTAAATTACGGACTCAGTGGAGTTTATATTACTATTATTATGTACTTTCTGGTATATTAGATACATGTCATATTGTTAATGCAGACCAAGGCTGACTTACTAAGATCCATTAGCCAGAGTGTTATCTGACGGAATTATCAAAAGTATACCTAGCATACCGCATATCCAGGTGAAAATATCTGAGGAGAATAATGGTATTCGAAGAGGCGACAGAAGTATGTAAAGACCACGACGCTTGGAGCTCCGTCCTTTCTGACGATCCCGTTAGAGAAACAGCATGAAGATATATGTCACGCATTCTTCATTTTTAATTTAGTTTTCAAACAAGCGAAATAGCGAGATATGAACGGAAACTGCAATAAACGGACAGACAATATCTCTTCAATTTTATTATTGTGTGCAAGTGATCAGTTTTAGCGTATTATAAGACATTTTCAGAAGATTTTTAAACAACGAACGTTAGTTTCGCATACCTTTTTATTTAGAGAGTGTAGTAGCCCTCCCAATGAAAATAATTATAATTGCTCAAAATGTTACAGGAAGTAGAGGATATCGAGTTTCTTTGGAAGAATTTCGAGAAATCTGTCAAGCACAGATATTGTTCTATCCATAATTCTTGTAATAATAATTATTATTATTTTGGGACTGATTGGTAAATGCTTTGCTAAAACCTTATTATTACATTACACGTTTTGCATAAACGCATTTTTATGGATAGAAAAGTGGCAAAAAAGCAAATATTGGAGTCAGTTTGTGTACTATATTTTTTTTATTATTTGTTTAAAACGCCATTAGTAAACAGCAATTATCATCAAAATTCCATTCCCTGGCGTTCTCCACATAAGGCAAATGAACTTCTTTCACAGGTTGACATAGTTGACGTGCCATATAGCTACAAGTCGGTAAGGCGAAAATTGGTGGATCGTTATTCTCAAATTTGTTATAAGTTAAACCACATCACAATTATTGTCTTATTTTATTTTTTCTGGTTATGTTCTCATTGTTATTATTTCATGTTTACCAGTGTATTGTTATTGATTCTAATCTTCACCTCCGATTTTCCACGTGCTATCCAATCTACTATGTTATTATATTATTTAAAGGTGAAATTTTGTGATTGACCTTGAACTTATATATAAATTTAAACTTATATATAAATATCTTTAGTTAATTTAGGCTGTAAGGTTTACTGAATAAATAAAACAGTAAAAGAAAAAGAAATTATTTATTTTCGTAGGAATTTATTTATTGGTACGTACATCTTCACGCTGTATCCCCAACGGGGTAGTCGGAGAGGACGGAACGCCAAGCGTCGCGGTCCTTACATACTTCTTTCGTTCCCTCAAATCTCATCATTCTCCTCACACATTTTCGCCTAGGTATGCGAATGTATTAATGTAGGAGAGAAAAAAAAAGTGTGTGTGTCCGCTCCGACGCACGACTGGAGATTACTGGTTTTATCCATATTTTATATACTTTTATTCACTTCACTGTATACAATAATATTAAATATCAATATTAATAGATGAAAAAAAAGTATCCTTTGCCATCTTCGATTTGAAAATGAACATCATTTTCGTAATCAGTACCCTGAGAAACCTACAACATGACACTAAAGTAGATCTATCACAAAAAATAGTTTTCGCCATCTTGGATTACAAAATGAACGTCATTTTCGTAATCAGCGCCCCGAGGTACTTAGAATTTGACAACCATATCGATTTATCCAAAAAAGTAATATTCGCCATCTTGGATTTGAAAATGAAAGTCATTTTCGTAATCAGCACCCCGAAAAACCTAAAATTTGAAACCCATATTGATTTATCTAAAAAAGTAATATTCACCATCTTGGATTTGAAAGTGAGTCATTTTCGTAATCAGCACCCCGAAAAACCTAGAATTTGATACCCGTATCGATTTAGCCAAAAAAGTCATTTTCGCCATCTTGGATTTGTAAATGAAAGTCATTTTCGTAATCAGCTCCCCAAGCAACCTATTCATCATTTGAAGACGCTGTAGAGTATATATTATATACCTATATATTTTATATAGAAATAACATATAGGTATATTACACATAATACTTACTAAGTATATGTATGCTGTATTACGCATGTAAGTATTACTTACATGCGTAATACAGCATACCCTATGTACGTCTTAATACTCACGACTGAAAAGTGAAAGGTGCGCAATTGTGCGCACAATAAGTTGCGCACAAAAAACGTAACGAGGTCATTCGATGAATAGATTTTACTCCTCATATTTTTTTCATACCGGGGGCTTTATATGAAAATCGATTCTTAAGGAGTAAACTCCAAAAAAGAATTACCAATAGTCCAAAATTCTTAGAACATAAATCACTTCAAATAATAAAATTCAAATCCGTAATGAGTACGCATAAACCTATAAAAGTATAGAGAAAAGATCAATTATGTTATTTGATTTTTATGTAATAACGTATACACTATATTGGCTCTGGAATCAATCGAATCAAATGAATTACTTTTTATCAAACATTCCTCTTCAACATGACTTCCTGGCGTTAGAATACCTACTTTACATCGGTACACAGTAAACAATAAAATTCAAGTATTTTTTGCCCTATATATTTTGCAATTATTGTGATTATGTAAGAATGGGTATATTAAATAAAATCAAAGTATTTTTTTAATTCTTCCAACACAGGGCCTCAATGAGCTATTAATAATCTTTTATACATACATACATACATATCTACACGCCGTATCCCCAACGAGGTAGTCGGAGAGGACGGAGCGCTAAGCGTCGCGATCCTTACATACTTCTTTCGTTTCCTCAAATCTCATCATGGTCCTCACACATTTTCGCCTAGGTATGCGAGTGCTTTTGACATTTCTGTCGGCTAACACTAGCTATTTGATCTTCATAAGTCAGCCTTGATCTTCCTTGGCTTCTTTTACCACTCACTTTCGCTCTATAGGTTTTCTTCGTCAGTCTTTCATCATTCATTCTTTCCATGTGCCCGAACCATCTTAGCATTCCTTTCTTCATTTTTTCAATAACACTGTCGTGCAAGCCTCTCATACTGCGTAATCTTTTATGATGTTGATAAATCAATAAATTATTAATATAATTAATTTTAATATAATTTTAATAAATTTTTCAATAACTTTCTTTTGTTTATATCTCATTCTCAATTTCTGAACTGACATAAAAACTATTTAATATGGTTTCTCTCGAGTAATAAAACAATATTCAGTTTGTATATTCTACTAGTCGTTACCCGCCACTTAATGTACTCTTTTATTTACTAAATAAAATATTTCTGAAATTTTCGCAGGCATACCCAGAACAACTCACCAGTACCATCGCAATCGAATGAATTGTTTATGAACGCATAGAGGACTAACATGCGTAGAAATATTATTATTTACGGCTAGTGGTGTACGGCTAATTTTTGTTGATATCAGGCATTTTTTTGTATGACGAATGGACATTATTTCTTTTTTTCTTTTACTATTTACCTACATCTGACTGAACCTGAACCATGGAGCACTCAACTTATAGAGACGAAATATCGGACCATCTTATTCACCACTGCTCAGTTTATTTACACCAACAAATATCAACTCTCGCTCGCATTAATCAGTACATAACCAATACTGGACCTATGTGTACATCTCTGTGTATTCCGACATATATTTAAATATTTATGTAATGGTTTATTGTTCTATTCGGTGGTGGGGCAAAAACTAAAAAAGCAGAACGCAGTAACCGCAACAGTGTTTAGATGTAAATTGTTTTCATACAAAATAAATGACATTGCCACTCTATAGGTTGAGTGCTCCATGACCTGAACTGATAGTGTGAGGAAAGCGAGAGACAGAGAAAATTAGAGAAAACTGGTGAAGGTCTACGTCGAAGAGGCGACTATTTAGTAATAAAAATGTCTTAGGTACATTATGTGCATTATACAAGGTTATTTCGAAAGGATGGGTAAATACGGAAGGGTATAAAAGTACCCACGACAATGAAAATCTTGCGATCTACAACTTCGCCAAAGTCAATAATTCTAGTGTAAAACCTTGTTTAAGCAAAAAACGCCTTCAAAATAACACTGAAAAGTACAAAATAACTATCCTTTACTAATCTAAACTCAAGTGCAATAAAAATAACTTTTGTACGATACATATACCTATATAATTAAATTTGTCAGTTACCGAAGTCGGTGCCAAGCCTACCAAACTACGTACGTAATTATAACATTTGCAATATAACAGTCAACAGGGACAAGTTGGAACCCTGGCCGGCGGATATATATCCCCTTTCACAATAACCGTAAATATGTAAAATAATGCACCTAATGTAAATATAAAGTAATGATGTTATATTATGTAGTAGATAAACGTAAAAAACAAAATTTATTTTATCTTATACATATATTTATTGCTAGTTTACCAACTCAATGCCTTTTACTTAAAATATTATACATATATGTAAAATATAAGTCAGCAAAGGATCCACTATCCACTTTCACGAAAAACGTTTCCAAACGAAACAAACAGTAAATTCAAATCCCTAAATGCATATGGATCTATAAGGCAAATGGAGGCATAAGGAAAAGTGGGGGTGATAGCGCTCCCGAATTTTCAAGACCCTCCAGCCGGCTCAGAATCTCATGCCTCTATAAGTAGGCTTTAGTAACGCTGTATGCCTTGTTATGTAGAGATATTGAAAAAATTACTTTTCAAAATAAAACGTGAATGTACTCAGAATTTTGATCGGGGGGCAAAATCACATTTAACACAATTAAGAACCGATCAAAATCACGAACTGAGGATTCCGTATGATATTTATTTATAGTATGTCACATTTTCTAATTTAATTACTAGAAATTTGGATGATCTAAACTTTCGTTATAATTTTTCTGGACTTTTAGGTTTTCAAGTTTGTATGTTGAATAATTTATGAGAAAACAGACAAAATGATCTTAGACTGTAGTGGATTGAGAGTTTTTGAAGACCCCAAGCAGGAAAATCACAAAGGCCCTCTGTTGCTTGGATTCGAAGGGGTTCTACTAGAACCAGGTGTGCTGAAGTCCAATCACACCTATATATCACGCCGGGACCTCATACACTCTACTCTTATTAAATTGTTTGAAATAAACATATTGACTACTCTTTACTTACAGTCATTCGTTTCTGTAGGTGATCGCATACCGTAAGTGTTACTCACGCGGTGTCAATGTCAATCATCAATCATTCATTCTTCAAATAAAAGTTTGCGCAAAGAAATAACAGCAGAGGGAGGAAACCCCTAGACTAGAGAATAAGTCTCAGAGCACGCGCTTGTAACGCTTATATGTTAATTCGACACTGATCTTAGAGTGTTCCGTTATTATTTTTGAAATACAAAACCCAAGAAATCTAAATAAAATTTGCCTACGATTTAACGACACAGACTAAGCGTATTTAATTAATTAATTATTGCGTGATATAATGCTATAATAATACAGAAATTTAAAAATTCAGTTCTACAGTTTCCTGTAGAAACTAAGAAGTACCGTGTTATTATCTCCTATATTATATCTGAATACGTCCGTAACGTATATTTAAATTCCAGTTCGCTACAATCCATCTACAAAATATATACAATGTACATAATCTACTATCAAAGGAATGAGGTTTTTATAAATAATACATATATTAATATATTTCAATGTATATAATATTTACTTGTCAATATCTGTTTCAAATTGAATACAAAACTACGTGTGTATTAGATCGATTTGTTAGATAATACAATTTCGAATTCCAGAAACAGTCATGTAATGTTAGTATACAAATGTACTTCTATTTTCTGTTGTGTGTACCTTTATTATTAATTTTGCAATTGCTATTAGCTCAAAATGAATTTCAATTTGTCATTTCAAACTCATTGATAAATGTCAGCCATATCCATTTTTACAAAGGAATCGCTGGAATGAATAAACTGTAACGTCGACTTTTATTACTGAAAAGGAATCAATTTGACATTTTAGTTAGACTCATTATTGATTATCAATAAATGCAACTTTACTATGATTTTTTACGTTAGAAACGTAGGAACGAATGAACTTTAAAATCCCAACCGCGAAGTTACGTAATTTGACCCAAGGGACCTTTTTTGTGCTCCCACTTGCCAGTGTTAAAATGCGTTTAATACTTAATAATTTCATTTAATAATAATTTCATCTATAAATTATTGTAAAATGTCACATAGATATTTATATTCATAGTAGATATGCAATTTATTGTGTCCCAGGTTCAACTAAAAATTAATGACTGACTCATTAGTACGAATTAGAAAACATATGTTCTAACCTAGCCTAGGGCTCCGGTATTGGTCTTCATTCAGTTCAATTTAGATTGGATGGCCGCATTAACATGGACATAATATAGCAGTTTGTAATCTGACTGCCATTGGGTATCCTAATTCATACAGCATCTGTAATAAAAGGTTAGTTCTTAGTACAGGGTCATACAATAGCTTTATGGGATATGTTCAATGATGTTATAATACAAAAGACGTAAATAGGTTACATGCACTCGAAAAGTGGCACCCCCAAAACTTTGCTAATTAGCCAACCCGGACTTTGTCAAAGAATATGAAAAGTAATGTTACAGAACCAACAATGTCATGCAATGCCTATTGCGCATTCAAAATTCTAAAATCTTTTAATAATCCAAACGTTTTTTGTAATATACACGATCATGTGATGACGCAGCCACTCAGTTTTAATCATCGTTTACATTTATTAAAAGCAATAATATATAATGCATCATTTTCAAATTTATATTTAAAAAAATGTTGGCGATCTTTTTAAATAAATATGTTCTCATGTACATGATTCAAGAAAAACGAAATTCGAAAAAAAGCAAACATCATTTTTTACTGTCTAATCCCATTAGGTATTAATCATATTTTTTTAAATGTCTGTTCTGTGGAATTAATTACTAATATTCTATGAATCAGTCACGGATTCGCTTAAAATGTAGTACGAAATTGAAATTGACCAATCACAATGATGTAGAGAGCTATGTGATTTGTTAGTTTGAAATGCAATTATGTTTTACATTGCATAGCGACGCAGTGCAATGTATATTTGTCTCACTTTGTGACGTTGTAACTGGGACAATATTTTACTTGGATTAGTACTAAGGTAACCTATCTACCTCTTTTGTATTATAATATCATTGGATATGCTCATAATATGAACGCAGCGCCCTATTATCGGCTAACCATCAAACAATAGTGAAATAAAAGTCAGAAAAACCTGTCACCTATCGCTTAAAATGTAGATATAGCTTGTAATTCTAACTGATAATGTGTGTTATATTTACAGGTGAGCCGGCTTATTTTGGTCACTTGAAGTAAATACGCGTTGCAGAGTCTGTATGTTTATAATATCTGCGATTATTTATATTACTATAATATCTATACTATTATTATAAATGTGAAAGTTTTTACCACAAATCATAGAAATTGGTAATGCGACTGATTCTGGTGTAATGTGTAGAGATATAGTACCTATGAGACGGAGGGAAAAACAAAGATTACTTTGTTAAATGACACGTGAAGGAAGTCGCAGGATACAAGTAGTGCTGTATATGGCCGGTATGAACTGAACATTTCAAAGATAAATGTAATTTATCACAAAACGGAATACACACACACACACACACACACACATCCCTGCATGCATACACATATTATTAATTAATTATACTTCTATGTTTAAATTTAATTTAATTTAATTTTTCTTTCTGGTATTACGGTACTACCAAATTCATGAAGCGGACACGTTGTTTTCAATTTGTTGGATTTATTTTATAATGAGGAGGAACTGTTTCCTATATACAGGTTTTTAACCTAGTTTAGGAATCAGGGATCCTAGCAGAGAAATACATATTATTATTATTATTATATAAATTAACGTATATAATTTGTGGTCTCAATGTTTTAAATTCAAGATTATATTTTAATAGTTTTAATGTTAATTTTAAGATTTATAATATTATACAATACAATTGTTTAATTTAGTTAGTTTAATTGATTTAATTTTAATTTAATTTAATATGATTGATTTAATTTAATTTAATTAATAAAATTCGGGATAATAATAATTTTCGGGAGACCGCCGGGCTGGCAGCTTCTTCCGCCAACGAATGAGTTTGGCTATTCAAAGAGGCAATGCTGCCAGTCTGCTAGGTACCTTGAGCAATGACAGCTTTCTAAGCGGCAACTTTGAGGAAGTCTATTATTTAAGATAATGTATAGTTTTAAGTTTGTAAATATTAACGTATGTATGTACTTTTCGTTGATGTTTATTTATTAATGAGATTAATAAACTTATTATTATTATTTAAAAAAAATAATAATAATTAAAATATGTGAAAATGTGACAGCAAATTATTCAAATCCACACGTAAAAAGTCGCAGGTGAACGGGCTGACTTAATAAAGAGAGTAATGGCTAAGAGTGTGTCGAACACGCGTTAGCTTAAAGTTCCATAGTAGACGACGTCGATGGTGCAGTGGTTTAGATGTTGCACCCGAGCGCGGAAGGTTCCAGGTTCGATTCCCGGTCGGATCAATTTAGGAAACGAACTTTTCTAGATAGTCTCGGGTCTGGGTGTAATACCCTAGTTTGAGATCAAATGATTGGTGTGTATTGTCTGGCGCATTACTATTATTATTTCATTAGTCAAACCCTAAATTGGACTTCAAATTCCTAAATAATTTTTATATGTCGTTTTTTAATTTCTGGGTTCAAGTTACCAAATTACGTCTTCGTGCCAAATTCCAGCTCAGTAGCTGTAAAGATATATACATACATATCCTCACACTGTATCTCTGACGGGGTAGTTAGAGAGGACGGAACGCCAAGCATCGCAATTCTCACATATGTACTTTTTTCCTCACAAATCTCAATATTCTCTTCATATACTTTCGCTTAAGTACATGAGTGCTTTTGAAAGTAGACACACAAACGTACATACTAACAAACGGACAAATACACGAACATACACTGTAGGAATTCTGTTTATTCATTTTGGCCAAGGAACCCTAAAAACTCACCTCGATATCAATATCCTTCAATTCTTTATCATCACGTTCCTACACTGAAATTGAACGTATATTTTTGTATAAAGTTCAATGAACTCTATATCCCTATAAGTATATTCACAGCGTCGTGAAAATAAAATAACTTACGCCAACGAATGGAGCAAAACAAACGTCTGTATCCACCTTTATCTCACAGATATGGGTGTTTCACCGCGCCCCTTGTCCCGGGGATTGTGTATAAGCTCCTTAAGGGGAGATACGACCAAAGAGACGAGGTCCACACAAATAATGATTAGGGGATTCCCTTTTTTTAAGAAATGTGCTAAATTGACAAAGGCAAAATTTAGTACAAATATGAGTTCTTGAATTTTGACACATACATACGAGTATACCCACGTTATATCAATTTTTGGTGGAATGTCAAGCATCATTGTTCTTAGATACATCATTCGCCTCTTCGAATTTTATCATTCTCCTCATACAGTTTACTCTGGTTATTTAATTTTCATAAGTCAGCCTTGGTCTTCCTTGAGTTTTATTACACCTCGCTTTCGCTCTGTATATTCTCTTCATCAATCGTACATAACTAACTCTTTCCTTCCATTTGCCTGAACCATTTCACAATAACACTGTCATCCAACCGTCATACTGCGTATCTCTTCCTTGCTTATTCTGTCTTCAAAGATACATTTTACCAATTAAAAAACTGGTTTGATCGATTTGAGTAATCGTAATTACCTATCAATTGTAGTCAAAATCATTTTGAAATTTCGTAGAAAGGAGAAGGAGACAACAGAATTTTTGTGCAAAACAGGGTTCATTCGGGAATATTCGCATTAATTCGTTTTTGCCAATCGCCTTTCCTTGTTTGAGGATTTTCAGACAAGTTGAAGTTGAGCATATCCAAACACATTTCAGTCTCCTCAGATACCTCGATATCCAGGTCACCAAACACTACCATATCTGCATAAATACTGACTCTTAATATCCGTCCTTAAACTAAACCAGAACCAATGGCTTGACAAGCTTTCTAAAGCACATATGATATTGATACGTAAACGCATAATATGATATAGCTTAGCTTCAGTGATCGTATCAAATATTGAAACAATAGTTAGCAACGAATTCTTCATATTAGTATAAAATATTTACTGCAGGAAGAGGAGTTCAATTTAATCTGGTCGCTAGCCCCTTTTAGCCCCTGATAGTAACCCGCAGTATTTATATGTATATACACCACTAATTGTTTGTCAATGGCAAGTGCATTATATTTTATATTTCAAGCGGATCAAAGTTACCTTAGGTAGGTTTATGGCGTGTTTCCACAGTCTAACTTCATAACATGTGTTAACTACATAATATATGCGATATAGGGTGTCCGTTATTTAATGAGTTGGCTATTTTTACTTGGGTATTGTGTAAACTATTCGTTTATAAGATTTAAAAAAAAAAACAAAAAAGAATTTAATAACTAAACCCTGCCTAAAGGATTCAATTAACATCGGGTTTTTGGATATTAAATGCCTACCAAATATTGTTAATTCTGCTGCTTTTATAAAGAACAAGCTAATTTTTTAAATTTTTTTTAATTTATTTTCCAATATCAAAGCATTTTCAACAAAAAGGATGATAATAGAAGCAGAATCAACTATATTTGGTAAGGTATATACAATAAGTAAGATAAAAATTAACTTCCAAAAAGTACAAATCCCATATTAAAAGATTAAATTAATTAATTATCCCCATATTAAATTAAATGGAAAAAGAGTGTCGTCATTTAAGCCAGGTTAGACAGTTCGTAAGAAAACTTTTTTTTTCCAAATTGTTTTCAGACTGTACACAAATAATTGAAACGATACCCAAGTGACTAAAGATAACTCGGTAAATAATGGATATCCTAATATACCGAGATACTAGATATTGAAGCTATTCTCATTAAGGGGTTATGAAAGTGGTCACTGTGAAAAAATCTGTTTTTACTGTTTATAAAACTAAGCATTTCTGAAACAATTAGAATTTAAAATTTATAGTGTCTGATATCGTATTTCTTTAATCATTTCATAATGTGAACACGCTAATACTTAATTACCAACAATACATTTAATTTTATTGAAACATTTAAAAATAGAAGCCATTAACATAGTTAAATCTCTAAATACCTCACACTTTAGTGTGCATATTATTAAAAAAAAATCTGAGGTCTAATAAAAATACGTGAAAAGTAAAAATGTCAAAAGCACTCACATACCTAGACGAAAATAAGTTATGAGAATAATGAGATTTGAGGAAGCGAAAAATGTATGTATGTATGTATGTAAAGACCGCGACGCTTGGCGCTCCGTCTTTTCCAACTATCCCGTTACGGATACAGCGTGAAGATATATATACATGTAATAAAAATACGTAAGGTTAATTATATTTTCTAATATTGTTAGGTAATCTGAACTTTATTCTTAGTAATTGTGTGCGACATTATAGATTCATTCATGAACTTCAATCATATTAAAAAATTTTAACAATGAAAATTAAATTGTATTATTATGTAAATTTCCAGTGTAACTGCTGTAGCTGACACAGAAGGCAGACATATTATCTGACGTATTTACACTATCAAAAATTATTCTAGCTTAAATTAGCTACCGTCATATTGTATGAATGTTTGGTGATTTATTTAAATATATCCCGGAGTGCTGTGGACCAACGCATTCTTTGGAGTTCGGGGGTGATTTAAAGTCCATGCGTCCCTAATGTTTGAAAACGTCTGAAATTACTCGTAATTTTACACTGAAATTTAACTTGTTTTACTAACTAAACGGTTACCGAACAGTATAACACGAGAACCTAATTTTTGGATAATGTCTACACTTTCCCTTTCTTTAAGGAATGCTAAGATGGTTTGGGCACATGGAAAGAATGAGTGATGAAAGACTGACGAAGAAAATCTGTAGAGACCAAGAAAGACCAAGGCTGACTTATGAAGATAACTAGAGTGTTAGCCGACGGAAATGTCAAAAGCAATCGGATACCTAGTCGAAAATGTGTGAGAAAAATGATGAGATTTGAGGTAGCGAAGAAGTACGTAAGGACCGCTACGCTTGGCGATCCGTCCTCTCTGACTACCTCGTTAGGGATACAGCGTGAGGATACGTATGTATGTATATTAAAAATAATATATTTATATTGTTTTTGTCGATTCATTTCTGAAATACTCAACCCGAGATTATATTTCTCTATAATGTGTATAGTTTCTGCGAAGCAAACTCACAGCTTTATGTAACTCCTCAAACACTCGCTTAGCATGCAGCTTCTATAGTCAGTAAAATGCACGAATTCCTCTTAGCGTTGCAACTTGGCGCTAACTCACAGAGGTTTTCCTGCATTTACGTACACGGAGTTATTCTAATGATGCAGTTTAACAAAATCCATGTGGAGACTAGATAAAAGTATAAGTCAAAACTTTATTCGTAACCAGGATCTCTATACAGTGTGCAGAAAAACTTTTAATCTGAATTTTGCTAGGTGTAGATTCCATTCATTTCTTCTGAAAGGTTTAAAGGAACTCACGATTCAGGCAATTTTACAGCTAATTTATTTCGTCATCTTCACGCCTACAGAGCTAAAGAGTAGACGTAATAGACTTGTAACACTACACATACCCCGAAACGAAAAACGAAAAATTGACTAATGGATATATTGCACTCATTTTATTTATTTTACTTTGGCGGAAATTGCTACGGAACCCTGTGTATGTCTCTTGCACGGTTTTTAGAGTTTGTATGCTGTGTCAATATGCTATGACAGCGAAGCGGTGAGCACTGTCGGTACAGTGCTCACCACTTCGCTGTCGGCCGCTGCCACTCTTGGTGTGAAGGAATCGCAATGCTTAGTGCTCCTTCCTCTTTGTCTCTTTGTCTGCACCATAGCGGTAACATAATATATTATAACGTTAAAATAGAGTAATATCCTCTATTTTAAGCAAACTCGTACAATTTAATTTCGAAAGATTTATATTGAACGATTAGCAAAATAATTTCGTATGGCATAAATAAAATATAATCGAAATAATTTTGATATGACAACGCTGTAGACGGTAGAAAAGTTACAGACGTTATGTTATATCTGTAACTATCAAATTCATTTACGTACGAAACTAATCTGTAGTCGGTCGTTACGATCTAGAACGTCCTAAGTTAGCTACAGACTAATCGAATATGCTGACTCGCATTATCGATCAGGGAGAGTGCCTGAAACTTCCCATATCTAACTTCCTAATGCTATCGTAAAATCAGGATCCTCGCTAATGCTATGGAAGACTAGGGTGCAGTGTTAAGAAAGGAAACTTGATCAATTGCCTATACATAATACATCTATATAATACATCATAAAAAAGGCGCGACAGGCGGAGGGTTAATCAATGCGCCACTTGTCAATTAAAGTCAAAAATTATATGAACTCGAACCAAATCACAAAATAAAACAAACTATGCATGAACAGCATACACATTATCATATTGTTCATAATTGTATATGTTGTTCATTGACTAAACGGCAGCTAAGTCGCATAAGATTGATTTTAACTTCTAAACCTGAAACAATTGAGTTTAAAATCCTCTACGTTTTGCTTATTATCCGTTAAACCGACCGTATTTTCAACCGACTTCCAAAAAAGGAGGAGGTTCTCAATTCGGTTGTATGTTTTTTTTATGTTTGTTACCGCATAACTCCGTCATTTATGAACCGATTTGGAAAATTCTTTTTTTGTTTGAAAGGATACACTTCCAGATTGGTCTCACTGAAATTTTATTGATTTTGAAGCTTTGGTTTCGAAGATATACCAAATAACGCGACCTGGTTATAACCTTTATTCATTTATATTGATGATCCTCTTGTATGTCATTTGTTAACTATCGTTGTCCCCGCATGGTATAATGGTAGTAAGGAGAAAATATAAATTGCCTGTGATATAATAAATTCAGTCAGTAGAGTCAGCCTTGTGGCGGACAGAGTATATGGCTGGTGACTGTCGTCTTCGGATTGTAAGAATACTGCTAGGGTGTAATTATGATGCAACCTTTACACTGTTCTTTTATAACTTATTGATATTGATATGATATGACATTGATAATAGCCATAATGGGCAATAATATCCCATGTTCGATCTGTTCGCATCTTTTATTGTGAAAGCCCACGGTTTATGCTCTTCAATAGAATGACAGTTAACACATTGCGCTCCAGAATTAGACAATAAACTAATTGTAGACCTGCCCTAGATATTTATTTAGGTCAAAGTCACTCAAAAGGGCAAAATAAAAATTTTTATATCAAATTTAATTATATGGGTATTTGTATCGTATTTATAAAGTTATTTTTGTACTTAAGTTTTGATTAGTAAACGATAGTTATTTCATACTTTTCAGTGTTCTTTTTTTAAGTCGGTTTAATTTTTTTATAAAAATTTTTTCTTCATTTATAATGTCAACAGGCGGTTAAAACAAAATTCTAATAATATGACAATGTGACGTTCAGCTGCCTTTTAGGCAACAGACGGCAGTTTAACGTCCATATACGAACGTAACTTCACGTAAATTACTCTTCGAAGTAGGCACAATAGAAGGCACAATAAAATCACACCTTATCACCACTTACAACAATAAATATTTAGGCGATGGACTTTATAAATCTAGTCTCACCCATAATGTGAAGCGAGGGAATAAAATAAAACAAAACGAGAGAACCCGTGCTGCACCGCAACATTGTATTGATGATATAATTAAAAAATAACGCTCTTATATGATGAAATCGTAAGTCAAGTTGAATGTTCACACCTAGCTTTCGTCCAACTCAAGCAATTTAAGTGGGCAAAAGCTCAAATGAAAAAACTCGTTCCAGCGAGTGTTCTCAGATCAAAACGAACTTCGTAGCTCGTACCTCAATAAAAATCGGAGGTGTAGAGAAGACACCTATGAAAACATAAGAAATATACTGGAGGAAATCGCGTTGGAGTATAACTTGAGATGATGAAAGTTAGGTGATTTCCAATGCTTGATGACAAATCTGTGCGTCAGTACCTTTCATTTAAAAAAAAATAAGCAAATTGGTTGACGGACTCGTAATAGATTTCATCCATTTTTTTATGTGTAAATGTAGATATATGAATGCTTTTTTCTAACGAAACGGCGGCCGATCAGACCAGTTTATATGATAATTAACATATTTCATATGTACAGGTGAGTCAGCTTAAGTCAATGACTGATTGATCTTACCCTTGAAGCTCGGATATGGCGTCACGAGTTATTTATAATGTCTATGATTTAGGCTTATAGATATCAAAGTGCAACCAGATAAAGGTCGCCGACCATTATCTGGATATTCGGCAGTAACAAAAATGAGCTATAAAATGATTGGCTCGAAATATGAGAGACGTGTAAAATGATATAATGAAAAAAGAAATCGTCTCTTTATTTTTTTTTTCAAAACCTTATTGACATAAATCAGTACATACATATGTTTATATTTACAAACTTAAACTAAATATTGTCTTAAACACTAGATTTCCTCAAAGTTGTCACTAAAAAAGCTGTCATAGTTCAGAGTGCCCAGCATACTGGCAGCATTACTTTTTAGAATAGCCAAACTGATTCGTTGGCGAAAGAAGTTGCTAGCTCGACGGTCTTCCGAAGCGTCGACCAGTCTCTTACAAATATCAGAAATCAGTCGATGGGCTTCAGGGCCCCAGGGTCCCAAAGTTTTGATTGCAACGGGCGTAAATATGACTAATTAAATTACAAATTTTGTATGAATTATGTAAAAAAAATTGTAAAAAAAAATTGGTCGTCGACAGATAACTATTTTGAGTAATCGTCAACTGCACAATTTATTAATACAACCGTGAAAAAATAAAGAAATGAAGTGACTGACGGCTATTATTCTATTGAATCTGCCTTCTGAGTTACGTCCTTCATTAGTTCCAGTTATATACGCAGTTTCATATTTATCTATTTATTTAAAAAAAAATTGGTTGCATCAAAAAATCTAATTGTTTTGCAAAAATAGAAAATAAAACAACCTTACTACATCGCCTATTCACGTATAAAACTATCGCATTTCAACACATTGCAAGCTTTACCAACAATTTTCAACGTTAAAGCGCTGAAATATACGATAAAAATTGTACAGAAAATACACTGCTTCAGTGGGAATACTTTAGATTCAGAAAATGCATTAAAACTATATGACGAAGTATATTAATCTGTACACATACATACATACATATCTTCACGCTGTATCCCTAACGCAATAATAATAATAAATAATAATATACATACATACATATATACATATCCTCACGCTGTATACCTAACGGGGATAATAATGTAATTATAAATAATTTATATTAATTAATAAAGCACTCGCATACCGAGACTAAAATGTGTGAGGAGAATGATAAGATTAGAGGAAGCGGAAGAAAGGTCCGCGGAGCTTGGGGCTCCGTCCTCTCTGACTACCCCGTTAGTGATACATATACATATATATATATATGTATATAAAAGCGAAATACCACTCACTAATTCAACGACTGATGGATTAATCACAAAATCTTCAAAAACTATTAAAGTTAGGACCATGGGTCTGATGACAGTTTGTGTAATGTAGGGGCCCTCTAGAAAAGTATTTTTGGACATTATTTTATTTAAGAAAAAAATATTTTGTAATGTTAGCTACGATAAAATTAAATAGTAAGTTAGATACTTATAGTAATGGAACACCCCAAAACTTTACTTAATTTATCGATTAATATTAATATTTAATATCAATTAATAATAAATAATTTGTATTCAAACACTTCGTGCTGCAGTCGTGAAGGTAGAAAGCAATATAAAGCAGTGTGGCGCTCAGATTGACTTATATGATCTCGCTGCGGTAGTGGGTTTAAGCAGTCAGTCATTCTTTTCTATGACGTCACGAACACCTCGCGGTCTGCTAGAGGGCGCCAGTGTTCTCCTTTATGTTTATTCGTCGGTGTTGCTAACAATAATAATAAGCGCGCCAGACAATATACACCGATTATCTGGTCTCAAACTAGGGTATTTTCCTTGTGAGAACTAGACGACGACTACTAAGGACATTTCCCAGTACACTCGAACCTGAGACAATCTGGATAAGTTCATTTCCTAAATTGGCCCGGCCGAAAATCGAACCAGGTACCTTCCGCGTTTAGATACAATACCTAAACCACTGCGCCATCGAGATCATCAATTTATGCTAGTTAACATTTCAAAATAATGACTAAAGAATAAAAGAAAATTCAAATTGGTTACTAGAACTCGACCGGACGTCTCAACCTTATTGCTGAAACTGCTGAACTTAGAATTTTTAAAACTTTAAAGAATATAAAAGTTACCTAAATTTTACTGGAAACATAACCAAGTCCGGACTTATATGTAGGTCTCCAGAAATTGGTAAGCAATGGGTTTGTATTCTGATCGAATACAGCTAAAAATATAAAACAAATTCAAATAACTGAAGGGGTTAATTCATATACTGTACAATACAGTTCATATACTGTTGTCCAGAATCAGACTCCGCGCAAAATCCTGTGCTACCTGACACTAACGCAAATGGCTTTTGTTTTCAGAATAAATTCCACTTACCACTTCAGTCTACCAAATGTCAGTGTGTATTTGGAAGCGCAATAACCACAGATTAAATGTTTCACGCTTTTGGAATGAAAAATTATTTATCAAGGGATTACTTTTAATGTTTTCAAAACACGTTCATTTCAAATACACAATGTTGAAAGCAGGGCTCGGAAACTGGTTAATTTTGCAAACCAGTTTAGGTCATTGACCCTGAACCGGAATCGATTGCGGTTTGGATTATGATTACCCATATTTTAACCGGTTAATTGAGAAACTGGTTTTTACATATTCCAGTTCTGTTAACCGAAATTAACCGGTTTTTTGAATTGCCTCATGTATAGGTACTAGAATATATAGATTCTAACTTTTGGCCGCGAGTTCGTCCATGTGGTGGTGACTTACAATAATTACAAGTAAGCGCATGAGAATGAGACGAGTGAACCATAGTCAGCGCGTACAGCAAAAGGAAAGAATGCCTCGCATGACATGGCGGTGGCGAGTGCGTGGAGTGCGTTGCGCTCGGCTTTGATCGATCAAGGCAGGTAACGTGCGTCTGAGTAAAACCGGTTAATTTGGGTTTTAGTATCGGTTTTAGTTTCATTTTCTTCACTAACCGGTAACCGAAATTATTTCGGTTTATTCTAAAAAAAAAGAACGATATTAACCGCTATTCGAAACCGGTTCCGAGCCCTAATTGAAAATGCTTTGAATTGAATTTGAATGTGCCTTCAAGCTTTACAAACCTAATCTTCTATGCCTTATATGCTACTAGCTGTGGTTCTCGGTTTCACTCGTGTTAAATATAGAATTTGTTTCATATCTTGACTATACAGTGCCACTTATTGGTGCCTACCATAACTTCGAACCATCGGGAATCTATGTTCTCGACAAAATAAATATTTTGTGGGTATATAAGTTACGTTCCTACAATATTATAACCTCGATCGCCGAATTCGTTCAATAGTTCCGCGACAACTAACAGAGCATCAACAATTATTACTTTGTTAGATAATATGTAAAAGAAACGAATATTTTATAAATTAGTAGCGGACCTGACAGAAGCTGTCCTGTCCGAAAAAAAAAATTCCATGAACCGGATTGCAACGCTATCTACCGAGTCCAATTGTAAATCTAAAGTAATCTAAACGATTCAGGGACCCACTCAAACACACAAAAAATGTCATCAAAATCGGTCCAGCCATTTAGAAAGAGTTCAGTGACATACACACGTACAGAAGAATTAAACATAAATTATTAATTAGGTGATCTAAGAGTTTTCATTTGTTACCCCACACGGTGACCTCAATAATAAAAACTTCAGCTACTCGAGGGCTAATCTCTAGAAGTCGAAACTAATTTTAGGAACTTGAAGAAATAAAGCGTAACTGAACGAAATACATTTTGCGTAAGCAAAATAACTATCGCTGGGCGCGCCGGAGTGCGGGTAGTAATCCACAAAAAGGTTTGATACCTAAGTATTATCGATACTTTCGTTATGATACCGAGTATTTTTGTACTCGATAGTTTTGTTTCGATACTTTACTAGGTACCGATACCAGAAATACTTTTTCGATTATGTCTAAAGACGGCAATCTGAAATCGAAACGTCGATCTTTTAAGGTTTGAAAATGTATGATTACAATGAAAAAAGTCTACACTTTTTGAACATACTTTTTTTACTCAGGTATCGATACATTTGTCAATGCTGAGTGCGTTCGTAATATACGATCAACGAGACGTTAAATTAGTTAAAACTTATTTTATATCCGCGATTCAGCTAAAGAGCGCTCATCTAAGATCTCGGCCTCTGGACGGATAATGTAAGTATCGATCGAATTAAGAAGTATAACTTCAAAAACAAAACTGGCCACATATAAAAAAATAAAACTTGTAGCTTAGAAAGAAAATAAACTTTCTTAGCTAAGCCTTAGAATTCGCGATCACATATTTTTTTAACTACTCAAAAGTTCTTTACTATATTATGAAACGAACTCTGTCATGAATACATCAATAAGCATCAATATATTATAGCAAGATCGTATTACCGAATAGCACTGTAGAGTTAGTAGTTTCGTACCTTTTCCAAAGTAATGTTTTACAACCTACCCCCTTACCAAAGTGTTAGTTACCTCCTCCCCAACTTCCCTCACACCCTAACCTCCCTTTTAAAGCAGACATGTTCTAGTTCTTCCAAGTTCATTTATTAATTTGACTTGGCACCAAAGTCTCAATCCGATTTCATGATCTAACTTGGGATCTTAGTAGAACTAATTTCGACGCTATTAAGCCATGTAACTTACTTCATTACTTCCAGAATATTTACAAAGGCAGGTAGCATATTCTGGAACAAAATTCAAATGTATTTATGCTTATAGCACCGTATCATAAACTATAATCTATGGCGGCGGTTACATGCTAGATTGGTTGTCAGTTAATGTTCTTAAACTTTCACGACTTGTACACATCTTATAATGTTTATAGTGGTTGTCAGTTGAACCAGTCCAAGCTAGAAACAACGCTTTGAATTGCCGTATATTACAGTGATTTATTTTAAGCAATTATACAACTGTCGATCAATTTGTAAAACGCTTGCTATACACAGTCACGTAAAATTGTAAAACTTGAAAAATTAAGTATAAGAAAAAAAAGATTCGTACTTCTGGATTCGTTCCTTGATATTTCGTCATTCCTTTTGCGTACAAAAAAAAGTTAGACCTTTTAATGACACTTTGCATAGTTTTATTCATGTAATAGGCAATTTTTTAGGATATATTTCAACTCCAGCTGTCGCAAAGTTCGCGCAAGATTTATTATAATTATATCGAAAAAGATCCTAAATTCGACGCGCATGAAATCGTAGGCACAGCTGATGCTAAAAAATTAATAGTGAAATAACATTTTCAAAAACAAGCCTTTATTTAAATACTATGAAAAGAAGAAAATAAACTGTCGTATAGACTCAGGTGTTACTTTGCGGAAATCCATTTCATGTGATAAATTCCTGAAATCTTTTGCTATTTTCCGCTAGCTAACCGGTTTCCGGTTTGAATTAATTTAAGTTTATTTTCTTCTTTTTAGAGCATCTAAATAAAAGCTCGTTTTAAAAATGTTTTATAACTATTAGTTAATTTTTTTTTTAGTTTTTGCTGGACATGTTTCTAAGTCTGTTAATTTCGTTTAATGCGTCATTGTTGCGTGGTCGTTTGCCTGTTAATTTAGTACAGTCTAGTTCTTCAACATTTTCTGTCTGTGCTGTTAACCGTTGAGGAGTTCCTTCGTTAGAAGCCAACTTTGAGTGCAGTAGCCATGTCATGGTGACACTTAGAATGTGTTATCACAATTGAATGCGTATACAACATTTCGTATCTGTGCTGTAAACCATGGAGGAGTTCCCTATTCAGGACCCAACCCTGAGTGCAGCAACCATGTCATGCTAAAATTTGGAACTGGCTATCGTAATAAAAGGCGTACACAAAATTTCATGTCTGTGTTGTTGACCGTTGAAAAGTTGCTTTATCCCGAGCTGATCCCGGATGTCGATTCCAGATCATGTTTACCATAAAAATGCATTGTTATCAAAACTAAGTCAATGTGTGTTAGCCAACGAATCAGTTTGGCAATTATTCAAAGAGGCAATGCTGCCAGTCTGCTAGGTACCTTGAGCAATGACAGCTTTCTAAGCGGCAACTTTGAGGAAGTTTATTATTTAAGATAATGTGTAGTTTTAAGTTTGTAAATATTAACATATGTATGTACTTTTTATTAATAATGTTTATAAGTCAATGTGTATAAATTCAACTCTGTAGGATAAAAGAAAGTGGTTCTAATTCAGGTACCATGATTTGACCCACACATACTAACACGGCAAGTTAAATGAAAGCTTGTAAAAAACAACATTTGTCTATAGGCACTAAATCTTCCATTGGATTCCACCCAAATATATGTCGTAACTAAAGAAACCGCCTTACCTAACTAAATTAAACAATTCCATCAGCAAAATTGATAGTCTGACGTAACAAGAGCTTTTATCCCTTAATTTCGATGCTAGTGCACTAATAGAATTGCCTCGCAATGTGAACAATTAAATAAATGTGTTCAAGCTAGTTACATCAGCGAAGCGTGCTGAGCCGACCGAATGGCCTATAAAATCAATGCTGCCTTTATTCTAAAATAGCAGTAACAGTACAAGTAAAATATCTCAATGGACTTACCGGATTAGAATTTCGTAGCCAAAATTCAAAATACATATACAATAGTTTCATCATGTCTGGCAGTTTCGTTTGTCCGAACATAAGTCAAAGTCATGGAGCACTTAACCTATACAGTAGTAAAAACATTTATTTTGTTCGAATACAATTTACGTCTGCTGCAGTTTCTGCGGCCGATTAGTCAAACCAACATCAAACACAACCTATGTAAGCGTGCGTATGAATAAACAGATCGCGACGGCGCCATATAAATAAAAAAAGAAGAATAGACAGATACGAGTAACGTAATAGAGGTTGCACCAAGGTGAAAGCGAGACGCGAAGATAAACGTCATCGAGCACGTCAATTGAGTGTCCAATTTAACTTGACACGTGATAAAATGAATGTAGAAAATTGTGTATTTACTGTTACTTACCGATGAAATGAGATTGTATCTGTTTTACAGTTTGATTTTTTTCTGCTTTTGCTACACCATCGAATAGAACAATAAGCCATTATATAAGTATTTAAATATCTGTTGGAATGTATAGAGATGTACAATGAACATACAGGTCCAGTATTGGTTAATATGCACTGTTTCAATGCGAGGAAATATTGATTATTACTGTCAAAAAAATTTGCAGTGGTGAACATAATGATCCAATATTACGGCTCTATAGGTTAAGTGCTCTATGATCACAGAGGATTTATTCCGAAAAATACTTAATAAGTATTTTGCACCCGGTTTTTTAGTATTGCTGCTACTATTTTTTTTTACTTGTCTGAAATTGCTACGGAGCCTTAGCTAATGTGTGCCTGACATGATCTTGGTCGATTTTTTCTTTAATGATTACTTATGCTACAGTTAAATTTAGACCACTTCCACCTGACTGCTCGCGCTCGTGGTCACAGCTAGAGCTAGACTGCCTTCAACAGCCTTACAAAAGCGCATGCGAACTGTTTTATACCGGTTTGCGATTGTAATGTTAAAAAGGCATCATCAGTAGCCCGCGCTCTCCATCGGTGTACATACATATATATACAGCAATGGAGAGTACGGGGTCATGATACCATGATAATGTTGATATAATGAAGCCTATGCAGGCTTCCCCTAGAATTTGCCCCCACAACCCATGGGGGCTGTGGGGGCAAATTTAGGAAGGAAAATACGTATCAGAACAGTGATTTGTTCACGAGTTAATTCAAGTCGACTTGAACGTGTAAACGCGTCTTGTAAGTTATTTAAGTACGCAAACAGTAAACTCACTAAACGTAATTGTCTTAGTGCTTTTCTTACAAATTATGTTACTTAGTTACATCATATATTAAATTATTATGAAGATTGTACTCTAGGTACGTACAATATAGCTATACTCATATTACATTGAAATAATCGATCAACAGCCGCTGGATTATCACATAAAAATTTACAGATTGCGATAGCCGCGACGCAGTCGCGCGACGTGTGTAATTTGGTGCCATTTAGTGCGATTGCGCGATTACTGTGTGGTGCCAAAATTACTTTTTGTTGTAGAGATAGAGCCACTAGCAGTTTTTAGTTCAGTAATTGCAGGATAGAGGCAGCACTATCCATTTGTGATCATGGAATAATATTATAAACTTTTACCGTCTTACTACAAAACATATTTTAAACATTGGTCTAACATGTGTTTAAGTAAACACAGTTTTAGAGATAGACATAGTTTAAAAACATGTAAAAAAATGACGTTAGCAAAGGCTAGTGTCAATATATTACAGCATTTCAGTGCTTTTAGCTCCAGCTTGTGTTTACATATAAACATAGTCTACGCCGTGTCTATCTTTTTTGCAGTAAGACGGTTAAACTTTTGCATTATAAAATATCTAAAACAAGAAATTTAACGCGATTACCTTTTTATTTTGGCTTGACGTTTCGGCCGTGATCTCAAGCAAACTGTGGCAGTAAGTTTCACTCCGTGTCTGGAATTATATTTGTGATATAATAACGTAATGTCATCGTTCGTTTGGACAAAAAATATCATGTGAGATTTGGCTATCGTACACTGGTTCCAATTAGGTAACGGTTGTTGACCGTCCGAGCACACAATAATATCAGCACTTAAATTTCAAGACATAACTGTTTGAGCATAATGGACGTATTAAGTTTTAAGTGTTCCCTTCGAACAAAGGAAAAGTAACACTTATAGGGAATCCATTATTAGAGAAGCTATGGTGTCGGTTCGTATATTTGAATGTCAGCTGCTTTTCTTGGATTTGACGTAAACAATTGAAATTTGGAATAGTTGTTAAAAAAGGAGTGCTCCAAAAACAGGCGTTAATTTTTACCAGCCCTTATTAAGAGGCAGTATCATGACTGACTTTAGTGTGTTTGTTAACCGGGATCTCGATACCTAAGAAGACTGAGAGACATTCGATACATGTAACACTTTATCTTAAATTCCTAAAGCGTGGAAATATGAAAACTTAGATGAAATAAAATTCAGCATACCCTGTTTTGTACAAAAATTCACTGGATACGTTTAAATTTTTTGACTTACTTTATAGATTTGGAAGTCAAGCACAAGATTTCATATTATTCCATAGTCTTCCATGATGGTAAAAGATAAAATTATATTTATGAGTAAAGTTTTAAATTTGTTTTGTAAATATTAACGTTAGGATATCTGTATACTTTTTTGTTATAAATAAAACTTGGATAATTAATACTAAATTATATTATCAATACATATTACATGGTTAGCGTGTAAGTCGATTTTTTTGAGACAACTTTGAGGTGTCATACTTTGCTTATAATTTTAGTACTAAGTATCACTAAAATAAAATATACGTATACTTTTATTTTCTACACAGATTTTAATTTTGAGTAGATGATGAAAAAAGTGATCTGTATATCTATCAATTATCCAACACTTTGACCGTAATTGGTTGAAATCTTAGCCAAATACTTTTGACAATATCCCATTATACCACTCAAAACGATGCTGGGACATATCGCTATTATATGTAAAGTTCATTAAAAGAAGTGGCACAGAAGCGAAATTGTCGGTGAATCCTAAAGAATTTCCAACGTCAAGACTAAATTGCACTCGTTCACCAAACAAAAGAAGTTCCCATTTGGAGGGGACGCTAAGAAGTGCAATAGAGGGGCGCGGCACAAGACAAACGTCTGCTCTAATGAGATATGCTTAGTGTCTGCTCGAATTGTTTAAGAAGTTTTGTTTTGTCCCGTTTTTATGCAGTTATTTTCACTAACTTGTTCCTTTCGTAATTTATAGACAAACGAGCATACGACCGCTGTGAAAAAGTAGACTTAATACGTGAACATTTCTGTCCTTATCGCTGTTTCCACTCTGATATATAATCTGTATATAAATAGGTAGAGACAAAACATTTCACTACCTTTCTCTCCTTTGTTTGTGAACCGATTTTCTTTATATTTTATTTTATTCTGAATGACTAACAGAAATGTTTTTGTTTAGTAACTATTGACGAGCTTTATTGTTATCAATAAAAATTTTGAAAGCAGTTATATATATATACATGAAGCCAAAACATCTGATCCCTTTTTAAAAATATTGCGCGCACGGAAGTATATATTGTCATAGTATTACGTTCATACTGCCAATGTCAAAAAGACTGTCGATGTCATACTCATAATAATTTGTGATCATACATGTAACCTTCTTGATTTAAATCTTGGACCGAGTATCACAATGGACGAAGCATTTGCTATAAAAGCCTGTCCTTGAAGTGTTCTATTTTGTTAACCTTCTTTCTAGATTTTTACTAATGTGCGTGACTAGGGAAGGTCACAGTACAACGACACACAGCTGAACATGACATACTTTTAACCGACTTAAAAAAAGGAGGAAGTTCTCAATTCGTCTGTACGTTGCTTTTTTTTTGTTTTTTTTTTTTTTATATTTGTTACCTCATAACTCCGTCATTTATGAACCGATTTCGAAAGTTTTTTTTGGTTTCGTAGGTAATACTTCAGAGGTGGTCCCATTGAAATTTCACCGATATTGGAGGTTAGACTTCGAAGATACACTAGATAACAAACCTGGTCATAACCTTTATTTATATTGACGATTCTCTTGTATATCGTTGCGCTCCAGAATTAGAATGAACTTAATTGCAGACCTGCCCTAGATATTTATTTAGGTCAAGACCACTCAAAAGGGAGAAATAAAAAATTTTTATTAAAAAAAATTAAACCGCCTTCAAAAAAAACACTGAAAAGTATAAAATAACTATCCTTTACTAATCAAAACTCAAGTACAATTAAAATAACTTTATAAATGCGATACATATACCTATATAATTAAATTTGACAGTTATTGAAGTCGGTGCCAAATCAATGTGCAACAACATAAAGTCTATTAGTTTGGTGGGCTTGGCACCTTGGTTGTAAGAGCGGCAATTTATTATGACTCCGTCCATTGTTTCTTGGTCCAAGTATCAAACAGTTGCACAGAGTAGGGCTTGTCACCAAAGAGTTTATATTATAAATTTATTTATATTAAAGGTCGAATTTCGACAACCGGGCGACGACTTATAATTATAAAACTCCAGACAATTATCCAATTATATGACTACAAACTAAGCACTAGCCTTGTGCCTTATAACGTACTAGGGGAGCTCCCAGTGACACCCAGATTCTAAACTAATGTAAAGAAGATAATTTCTTAAAAAAAGATCTAACCAGAGATCGAACCCAGGACCTCAGCTTGGAAAGACACCCTGCCACCGGATAACGGACTAGTCAATTTATACTAATATTTTTGTAAGAGCGGTTTTTGTGAGTTTGTTTATATGTGAAGGGTAATCTCCGTAACTACTGCACCTATTTCAAAAATTCTTTTACCATTTGATAGGTACATTATACCGATTGGACATAGACTATATGTATATCATGTATTCAACCGCGTGAAGTCGAGATGGGTCGCTAGTATGACATATTATTTTGAGTAATCCGTTGCTAGTATAGGAAAAAATGAAGCCTCATAGTCTCGTCATGTCTGTCTGTCTATTTGCCTGTCTGTCGCTCTGTTCGTCTGTTTATCCGTATGTCATGTAGCCGATTTATTCCCTCATCTTTACACTAACTGGTTTTTAGCACAATTATTAAACTCATATAAGGGATAGATTAACAACGTGTCTGGTTCTGTTTTTCCATCTTTAAAGATTCAAGATTTCTAAAAAATAAAAGAGTTACTGTATTTTTCCTGAGAGACCCTCATGCTTAATAAAGGAAATTAACAACAAAGTGATGTGGGAATACCGATCACTGTCCTCATTGCCAGAAAAAATAAAAAAGAATTCATTCGTCTCGATGGCGAAGAAAAGATAGATTACCCTATTTTTTAACATATAAATAAGATTAATGCCACAACCCTAATTCCTCTTTTGGTCGCCTCTTTTGTTTCGAGATCGAACGTTTATCCGATATTCGGTCCTTCCATCGATTGTATCGGCTTGATTGATACGCTGTGTATTGTCAGTTGAGGTAAATAGACAGTAATGTACGGTTATTATGTGTAAATAGAATGTATTTCCATTTCGTCGTTACTTATTACATTTTGAAAGCTGTAGTCAAATGTTCGTAAAAAGAAACAAGAACTGGCTAAGAGCGTGTCGGTCACGATAATTAGAGAGTTAATACTCAGATTTCTGTAGTAATTTTGGACAAAATAAATGTTTGTCTATACATACATATATTAGTATATTCAATTGTCGTACTCTTTTTTATGTATTTATTTTAAAATGGAGCGAAATTAAACTTTTATTTTTATATATAATTCGATAGATACTGATCACAGATGTACACAAAAAGATCGTGTATAGCATGTGAAATAAACTGAATATATACATATTAATTTTTTTAATTAAATTGCGTATTCGACTATAAGCGATATTAATTTTAATAATATAATATAGTGTCGTTAATCCTATATTTGTAATATACTTTTATTAGTGTAATAAAGAGTATTGCTTTGTACCGTACTGTACTGTACCGTACTGTACTGTACCATACTGTACCGTACCGTACCAAAGACCAATAAGTTCCAAATTACCCATTATTTCATTTATTGTTTTTTATGTCTAGTTTTGGGTTACCTAAGTAGTTCTTTGTATCAATTTCAGTTTAATAAGTGTGAAGGGTTTGACTAACCATTTTTTAGTGATCTTTTAGTTAGGTACGATATTTTTTTAATTTATTTTCGTCTTAATAACTGAAAAAGATATTCAATAATTTACATATTTTCAAATTGGTGCGGACCAACGTACTTTTATGAACAAGAATTATTATAAAATCTAAAAAAAACACATAGAATAGCATTGTCTCTTGCACTGAAAGTGTCTTATCTCCTGGACTAAAGCGTTTATTGTTAAAAGTTAATTTAATACATTGATGCAATAGTTTAGTATCATGAGAAATACAATATTTATGTATGAAATGACTACGTAACTATGGTTTCAGATTTTTTTCATGAATTCAGGGACAGTATTGAGACGAAAAATAAGTGATTAACTCAAAGATAAGGAATTAAATCGACATCATCATCGACACTACGACATACGGACAGAACGAACGAACGAATAGAAATAATGAACCTGTAAGGTTTACGCTTTTGCCACTATGGCTATCAATTTTTAGAAATAAAGATCTATAAGATATTTGTGACTATATTAGATATAAATAAAATTTTCAGCAGTTAACAATGTTAGTTTTGGTCATTTGAAGATGGATCACTAGAAAATGTGTCAATAAAATATTCATTTTTCTTCAAAAGAATATCTACATTTTTTCTATACTAATATTTTAAGGAGAAAAACTTTGTTTGTATGTAATGCATAAATTTAAAAACTACTCAACCCATTTCAAAAATTCTTTCACCTATAGAAAGCTACATTATTAGCGAGTAACATGGGCTGTATTTTATTTAAAAAAAATTCTATCCGTGGGAAGCGACCCGGGCGGGTCACTAGTCTTTTATTAACATTGTTTAACCTGATTATATTCTGAAAATAATATAAATTAACAGCACTAAATTATTAAATTAATATGCTTAGAAGCCGCTTAAAAATACAAACCTGAAGCTATTTACTTGGAGCCATAAATGACTCCGTTTGCCTGGGAAGCACTTGACATTGAGGATCACATCACCCTCAAATAAAATGGAATAAATGACTTTCAGTGCGAAGAAATGACGTCATAACACAATGAAAATGCTAAAAAAGTTTCTAGGATTGCATTCCAAAGGTAGAGTTAGGTACATTTTAATAGAAACGGTGCTTATACGTGGCTTATACAATTTTTTTTACTTCATTCGTTTAATGTAAAGTCTCATTTGTTTGACGTGCTTGGCATTTATTCAACAAATCATTATAGTAATTAAATGAATGAAGTAAATCTATGAGCCCGAATTAGATGGCTCTACTATGAGTCATCAAATTAATCATATCTATACTACGTCATGGATCTGTTGGTACTATAATATAATAACATAAAAACCACATTCAGAAGCTTGTCAAAATTGCACAGTTGTGCGATTTTATTTAAGACAGACAAGACTTCAATTAGAACATGAATATATTCATACTTATCTACTCCTCTGTTACATATTCCATTGGAATCGTAGATTTTGACCGGTCCCCATACGAATCCTCCATTCGATATTTCATTCACTGGGCCATTGTCAGTACCAGAACAAATGTTACATTTCCACCAAACCCCAACTACCAAATGTGCCCTATTGTCCACGACAACATAACGAACTCCACATTAACTGCATAACAAAGGCATCCCACCTACGACATGCACGTCATATTTTACGAATATATATGTACGTATCTATCTCTTCGGTGCTACCGTTGAAACTCACTCATCACAGCATACATCACGTTTCCTTAAGCTTAAGACAAAGAATATCTAGAGAAGAAGGTTGACTTCCGCCTCATGCGTAACGTAATTGTCTACTCTCGGCCGGATACATAGGGTTGTTATGTTGGGACTGCGATGGGGAGAGCATCTCGTTTAGTTATATATTTAGTATATAATAATAAAAGCAATCCTACAAATAAGTTTTTCATACATACATAAATACATATCTTCATCACATCTCCTCGCACATTTTCGCCTAGGTTTAATTTTTTTTTTCATAAAGTTATTTATTTTAAATGGCCTTGTTGATAGGACTACAACTAAGTTTTATCCTCCTCTAGAAGGGAACATTATCAAAATACATAAATCATTGAGGACTTCCTTTTTAATCAGTACTCTACCATCAGATCTTAATTAAAATGAGACAATCCTCGACATATACCCTTTCAAAAAAAAAATAGTCTGCGAAATCCATTCACAAATGGCAGGGAAATTGCTAAACCTACATAAAAAGAAATAAAATGAAATAAAACCAAAAAACCCGTCGGTATGTAAAAAAAAACTAAAAAGAACATACATCCGAAAAATATTACCCTTCTGGCTTGAGTAGTCGGGTAAAAATAAAAACAAGAAAGTGCCGAATTAAGAACCTCCTCCTTTTTTGGGATCTGCTAAAAAATAGCCATGAATAATGTAAATTATCCTACCAATTCTATTTATGAAGAAAAAATAATAACAAAACTGTTACCTAACTCGATTTGTTGGATAAGGTTGTGTGGTTGAGAGAGATAGAAATGGTCAAAAAAGGTCAACTGAGATCATTTTTTTCGTCTCCAAATAATACTAGTACTACAAACTCTATATTGATTCTAATCCTCTTGTTAGCTTCTTATAAACATTCTTTGTACAGATATACTAAAATCATTCGTTGTTTTGTTACTCAGCTCGTTCAAAGTCCAAGTGAGCACTCAACGTATTTTTTGAAGCATAGATTACGGACGCAGATTGAGTTAGTTAAGGGTGAATAATGCGAGTTCTCATGGTAACGCCTTCGGACGGGCGTTGACTGGCAAACCGGGCTATTTGTTGGAACCACGTTAATAAACACCGCACACACGTGCCGCTGACGGCGGGAGGTGATAAAATGCCGCTGCGATGCACTTCTATTAAAATTTATTGTAGTATGATATAACAGTAAAGCGCTCATGACGAAGTTGATACCTATTTCGGTATTTGATCCGTTCACTGAGAATACAAAAGGTAACCTAACAAGCGAAGAGTCTTGTGAGAAAATCTACACGACCTTCTCTTTTAATCTTTTAACTGTTATATAAAACGACTAATATGGATCTTAAATATGTAATCATGTCTATAAACAAGTACAATGTGACTGAAATTTTATATTATTTAGGTTCTTTTAGGGCCACATAGATGTTTGTATCAACACCGTCAAAGTACTCTCAACCATGATTTCTTGGGTAATGACATCTACATCTCTTCGTCTTTGTTCTTGGGAACGCATTTTAAACAGGTAGTATTTAAAATGCAATGCCATATTTAGTGTAGTGCCGGAAATTGCAGTATAACAATATAGTTGTTAAGTTTGATTAGCGACTATGGCCATAGCCACTAATCAAACTTAACATATCATATCTAATACAGTTTATATGTAAACAGACTTAAATGTAATTGTAAGATAAGGCCTCTATCTAGAAATGCGTCTTTTCAAGCATTGGGTAAACAAGTAAGTAAATTTACTGGAATCTATGTTAAATAACACTAAAAAAATTTAAATTAAGCAATAATTAAAAATAATTTTGAATTTTCGTGATAAATTCCAACTTTTCTTTTATTCCTGTTAGGAATTTTCACATTGACATATCAGACATTTAATCAATAGACTAGTAAAAGCCCTAACATAATTAAAAGAGACGATTTAAAGGAGAATTTAATTTATGGCAATTTCATAACTTCCAAAAAGAATATGAGTTTGACAGTTTAGAATCAATCGCTTTTACAGTGACAAGGCTGATAATATTATGCACATTTAAGATTTAACGCAAGATTAATGTAAGATTAGTAAGTAAGACAGATTTGTTAAAAGGAATAAGAGATAGGTATCATTTAATTAAACAATAAAGATAAGTTAGGCAATAATGATCTTGATTAGTGTTCGTCACGGGAACGAGAAAAAAAATTAAAAATATATTTATATATGAATTTGACAGTTTAGACTCAATCCCTTTTACAATGAGAAGGCTGATAATATTATACAAATTTACCGTCAATAGAAGGTATGAAACTAGATTCCTCATGATATCAACGTTAGGAAATAGACGTCAAAAAAAGATAAATTAAAAAAAATGTCAGATTTTGTTAAAATATAAATCCAATATCATACATCTGTGAGATTATTCCTCAGCAGCATTTTACCGCTATCGATCCACACATGCCGCCGACAGCGGGATGAGCATCGTAACTTATGGTGTTCGGTAATAAGTCCAAGATAAATCTCAACTAACACGTTACTCTATTGTGTTTCCATTCCATTTTGATATTATAAGATTAAACCGTTGATGTGAAAAAGCATTATTCTGGATAATCTCTTTTATACAGTGGCTGTTCACCTTTTTTATTCCCAATGGGGAAGAGAAGCGTTAAGTTTGACATCGTCGTCTCTAGGTGTATTTGTCGATGATATTTTTTTGTGCTACAGAAAAGACAAACGAGCAAATAGTAATATAATAATGGTAACTGGACTGAGGCTTTAATATATCAATACTAAGAAATCCCTTCAGATTGCAAAGGCGTTGACAACCCTGAATACTACGATGTTGACTTGTGTCAGAAATTTCATCGGCTGTCTTCGGCTCTACACCGGAACACAATATTCCTAGGACTGTTGTTTGGCTGGAGGATCAGTAAGTAAGAAGCGATCCGAACAGACCCTACACACAAGGTCCTATCAAGATAGCATTGGTATCGTAGATCTTGTTTTTTTCTTTATAAACTACAGTTTTGGTAGCAATCAGTCCAGGTAATGCGAGAACATATTCGATTAGATTTATGGATCAAAGTTTTCCAGTCCACCGCTCTTAAAGAAATCTAATGTTCAATGATTTATAATCTTTAAGCGTGTGTGTGGAAGTAGTTGGAGGAGGCCTTCACCTAAAAAGGGGTCAACGTCTCGAAATAACTTTTTTTTACGTCGAGAAGTGTTTTATGCATCCCCGTTCCACTCGGAGGGCGGCGGGAAAGGGTATATGGGACTCCCATAGACTAAGTATACTCTCTAAAACTTTACAGTGATCGTCATCGACGCGTTGGTGAGGGGAGGGGTTCGGGATGTCCTACTGGACGTAATCGAAGCCCCTCTCGAGCTGTGCCACAGCACAATTCTCGTAGCAAGCAATTTTTATATATCAAGATCTTCAGTAGAGTTCTTAAGTCCTTCTTAAGTGTGTGGTAGAGCCATACTGCATTGCATAACGAATTGGGCCGGCTCGCCCGGTGAAATACCACACTCTCACAGAATATCGGCGTGGAATAACAGCATCCATTGCTGTTGTATTTCGTTCGGTGAATGAGAGTGCCGGTGACCCATCTCAAAGTCAAAGTCAAATCAATTTATTCAAGTAAACCCAAATGCAAGGTATTTTTGAACGTCAAATCTACTTTAGATTAAATCTCCCCCCTTCCTCTCCTTTCCCTCCTTTTCCTAAAGACCGGCAACGCGCCTGCGATTCCCTGAACGTTGCGAGTGTCTATGGGTGACGGTTGTCACTTTCCATCAGATGACACGCTTGCTTGTTGGCCCTCTCTTTCTTAAAAAGTAAAAAAATAAAAATTACAAAGTTCTCCTCGCAGAACTACGACAGCGCACACCACACGCGCTGTCGTCATCGTCTAGGAAGGACGATCGGAGCCTCCCCTCCTATATACAGCGATTTTTAAGCCCCTTTTATCGTCTCTTAGGACTGACAGGCAACACCGTATTCTTACAAATAACGTAACCATACTAACTAGCAAAAACTAACATTGGAAATGTAATCTGAAATGTTGAATAAAAAAGGCTTTTTAAAGGTGCGTAACATATCTTAGTTCAAGTCGAATTTTTTCACATATTTTACACTTTCGAACAATATCTACTGGTTAGTTTTCCTAAACAGGTTCAAAGATATGTGACATATTAATGTTGATGGATGTCGACTTTTGACCAAATTACTTTCTGTGTTCAACATAACAAGACAGTTTATTCTCGATATACGCCATATCCGTTGTTAAGTTTCCGTGCCATTTATAACATTACTTATAAATTACATGATGTGATACCACCTACCGCGTTCTATCATAGAACAACTAGACGTACGGGGGAACTCTTTCCTTATATTGTTGACATCCCTTTCGTACGTATGAAGCTATTCGCTTTGTCTTTTATAATGCGTACCGCTAACGTCTGGAATACTAATGTTTGTGTTTGTAATTGGAAAAAAGTGTGATTTCATATTATAAATTCGCAATTTTGATTTTTCCTTTTTATTGTACTTGTTGGCTTAGGAGCTTACATTTTTTACACCACAAAGGAAATATAGAACTCGTACTCGATATAAACTTAATACCCGTTTTTGAAATAAAGAACGTTGACTGGTCGGACGGTTCCGTATTTATCTTTTGAGGTACGGAATTCTAAAAATAAGTCTAAGGCAATCACTCTGCTAAGCTAACCACCAGCAGTCATATTTGAGTAGAAAAAATTTCACGTAGGAACTTTGTTAACACCAAATAATATATATCTTATTTTGTCCTACCCGCAATAATTTTGTTATGTCATTCTGTCCGCTGCATCTTTCCTGCTAATTGTTATTAGTAGTCTACGATCGACCTCTGACGTCGCCGCGTGTTGGTCGTAGTACCGTCCGCACCGCTCCGGTCACTTTGACCACACCCACATTGTTTGTTGTTCCACTTTATTTAATTACGCAAAAATACAGTCCACTTTATAAAGAAGACCGCTGCACAAGAAAGGCCGAGAAAAAGCGCTGCCAGGCCCAAGATCACGACAGGACGCGTCATCCACACCTCCGAACATCTGAGGTAACGGTCATAGTTGTCTAGTGCAGCAATTTTGAAGGTACGCTTTTCTTCTCATAACTATAACCAACACCTCACCCTGCCAAGCGCGTCAGTGTTACCGGCTGTATTGCTCAGCCGCCGCTGGCGCGCACAAACTTAAAATATAATGTATGTTTGAATGCGAAAATAAGTGAAAAGTGTTTTTGGAAAAATTTATCAACGACCCCATGGAAGGCAAAGCCATCAATGGAGCTACGGACCATTGGCGGGCACAAGATTTTTCAACAGGGTAGGCAGTCAAAGTAGCAAATATATTTAAAAAAAATAACAATTTTAATAGATAATTATACTTACTAAAACAGCAATACTGACTAGCGAGAACGTTACCATTACTTTAACTGTTCGTAGTGGTTAGTATTTGTTATATGTATTTAATGCAAGGAAAACAAAATAAACTTAGTATGTGCATAACCCGTCAGCCACTTAAATGTTTCATAATATTTAGAATTAAAAATTCGAGTCACATTACCTGACTTTTGATGTAATAACTCTGGGACACACCTGTCTTTAGCTATAGTTTGTTATTTTTCACTATATAAAAATTTCGAAAACGCGGTTTGTTGTAGTTTTTAATTATCACAGCTAAAACATTCCATTCTTTCAAAAGCAACGGAAATTATCCATTGTAAACCGATACTTCAAGTACGAATTGTAAGAAGAATAGAACTTTTTTAAACAACTCTTAGAACAACAAATCACACTCGTACGAAGAAAACAAATATAGCATTTCATTTCGATTCAAGACAATTCAAGTATAAATCAGAAACATAAATAAAGTGAAGTGTTGCATTTATCAAATGCATTTAACTCTATAATGTCGTTGTTGTAGTCAATGTCTCCAAAACACGCACACAAACTTAATTTTCGTGTTTAAAATAGCACCCATTTAAAAGACTATTTGGTGTACTGATAGGTGAAACGTAAACATGTGTGCGTGAATTGTAGGCACGGAACCGGAACCGGCAGCGTGCCTACGCGGATAAGTTATATGGCGTGAGGTTTTTTTTCGATAGATGGTGAGGTTTTTTTTCGATAAATGGTGTGATTACTACAAATAAAATATAGTAGTTAATGTAAAAATACGAAATACGATAACAAACAGATGAAGGACGTAAGAACGAGGAAGGATGGTAGATGGCGCTATTTTTAAAGAATTGTTGCTTAATTTTGAATTGTATAAAAATGGTAGATATCGCCTTAACTTTCATTTAATTTGTCAGGGTCGACAGTGTCTCTGCGCCTATATGGGATGCACGCCACTGCTACGGACAGGGCGAATAGTCACTCGATATAAATGACCTCAAATATAAGTTCGGTTCAACACTGCCATGTTTACGGACAGTCATCACTGAACCGAATTATACACGCTTGATTAATCTTCATCCCTCCAACCCTGACTAGTAATCTTACAACTATCAAGTAATTAAGATATTAATGCATCGTAACCCGGGGGTTGGCTATAAATCCTGTACCCGAGGACCGACTGATAACACCCTTAATTTCGGGGTCTCCCAAACCGGATCTGTCTGGATTGCTACTTCCGAAGACCATGAATATTTTACTGTAATCGCAATCTGCAATATACACGCTCCAACTTTAGAGTCTCTACGAAAACGAAGGTTAGAAAACGGTATTGAAAATGGATATTCTTTATTGACTGGTGTTATTGAAATCTATTTCACATATTATTTCAATTTTAATAAGTTTTTTATTAAAATAATTATATTAGATACAGACTTTGTACTAACTCCAAACGCCGTGTTCGAACAGCAAAGGTGACGCAAATCAAGTAAGCTAACTCACCTGTACATGCATTTGCATACATAAACACATCTCCTCACTCTTTAATCGTAACGGGGTAGTCGGAGAAGACGGAGCGTCATATACTTCTATCGCCATAATTCATCACAATTATCTCGATAGTCTTAAACTAATACGTATTAATAATTAATTGTTAAAATTTATTTTTAATGCTCGCGTTTACTTCTATATATCTGAACTGGAATATAAACACGGGATAAATAACAATAGTCAAGACTGTAATTACGTAAACTTAACACAGACATCGAGTGAGCAATTTGAGCAACAAACGCAACGAGGTCGTTAATGCGGATGTTTGTCATCGCCCATCGGCCATTTTGTTAACGCATTCCTTAAGAAGCGTGCGCACAGAACAATGTTACTGGAAATAGAAGTGTCAGGAACTGTTTATTATCATTTAGAAATCAAAAACTAAAGAAAAGTTAAAGAGGAAGTTCAAAACTGATTGTCCACATTGAATTACAAACTGAATAACTGTTAAATAAAATGCACGAAATGGATAATTTTGGATGCTTATAATTTTGAATACTTCTTCGCATAGCAAAGCAAAAGGAGCGAAACAACAAAACATATCAAAGTTGTACGTTTCATAGTTTCTGCTGCAGACAGACAAACGGACTGACAGGCGGACGTACTAATGATCTCATAAGAGTTTGTTTTTCTCTACAAAATCCATTAGGATTTCTAATTAATTATACGCATTTGTAGATTTTTTGGGTCTTATTAGACCCAAAAAATCTACAAATGCGTATACATACAAAGCGATTCTACAATATTTTTATCTGTGCTCAGGGATGTCATAAAGACGGCGAAGGGATGCGAATGGCGCTTTTGTCCACGAAATGGGAGAAATTCATGGCGTTCACGTTTATAACGCATACATTACCTCTTGACGAATGAAATATATACAATTGTATACAAAAATATTATTAAGTTTTACTTAGTCGTTGTATAACATTTATATTTTCATGTGCATTTATATATTTTATTCGACTATAGCTAAGCAAAAACGAGGACTATGGTTTTGGAAGCGTATGTATGTTTGCCTATAGTATGTATGTATGTTTCTATTTTCCCCCACAGTCAAAACCGCTAACCGATTTCAACGTATGAAGTACCCAAGAGAAAAGATTGGATGTGCTATGTTTGAGTGAAACCAAGCGAGGCGGCAGTGAACTTGCCGACTTGCCCGGAGGAGGCATCGCTTTGTGGTCAGGGGTACCACAAGGAGATAGGGGATGCCAAGGGGTAGGCGTTTTACTGTCCTCTCGTATGGTTAATTGTATGACTGAGTATAAATGTGTAAATCCCAGACTGCTCTGGGTACGCCTCAAGATTGGGTTGACAAAAATTTTTGTTTTGGCAGTATATGCCCCAGTGTCCTCTGTCGGTTTGGCTGAACTAGAGCAGTTCTGGGAGAATGTTAGAGAAGTTCTAGCGACGGTTGAAGAGAACGAAAGAATTGTTGTGTGTGGAGACATGAATGGATGGGTCGGGACAGCTCGAACAGGATTTCAGTCTGTCCTAGGCAAATATGGAGATAAGAGAGTGAATGATGCTGGTAAGATTGTGTTAGGACTGTGTATGGAAAAGGATCTTTTTGTGGCTAATACCATGTTTAGACACAAGGGGATCCATCAGTACACGTGGGAAAGAAAGGGTGCGAGAAGCATGATTGATTTATTCCTGGTGGATAGCAGACTTAAGAAGCAGGTAATGGACACAAGAGCGTATAGAGGAGCCGATCTCGGGACGGACCACTTTCTGGTGATAACCAGAATAAGGGGTCTGTTCGCAGCATGGCGACATCGCGTAGTGTCCAAACCTGCAGCGGTTAGCCGGATTAAAAGCTGGAGACTGCAGGATGCGGCCACCAGGAATGAATATGAAAGGGTATTATCTAGTAAGCTTGATGATAGATTGAAAGTGATGAGCGAGGATGTTGAAAAATGTTGGCAGAACCTTAGAGATAGTATGATTGAGGCTGCGAAAGAAGTGTGTGGAATGAATAAGATTGGGAACGGCAAAAAGCGTGATGTGTGGTGGGATGATGAGGTGAAAGTGGCTGTGTATAAGAAAAAGAAAGCATGGCGAGACTACCTTGCTACTAATGACTGTGGTATGAAAAATTTGATGAAAGACAGGTATAAGCTGCAGAAAGCAGAAACGAAGGCACTAGTGAAAGAGAAGCGTGAAAGGTGTAGGGTGTTAGATGAAAACAAGATGTCGGACAACTTCGAGGAAAATTCCAAATTATTTTGGAAAGAAGTACGTAAGTACCGAAGTGGTCCGGCACCTTGCAGAATGAATAAAGTGCGTTCGAAAGAAAACAAACTGCTTACAAATAAAAAGGATGTTTTGCAGCGATGGAGTGAATACTTTGGAGAACTGTATGAGAGTGGCGACTCCGTCTCTGATACTGAGAGCGATTCTAATGAATTGCCACACTCGGGCCAGAGACTGGAGGATGCCATTAGTATGAAAGAGATTGAGAAAGTGATAAGAAGTTTGAAATGTGGAAAGGCTGCGGGAAATGATGAGGTGACTGCTGAGATGATCAAGTATGGTGGTCCTAGGGTCTGGGATGTCTTCTGTGCACTCTGCAACCTTTGTTGGCAGAAGGGGGAGGTTCCAGAGGACTGGCGCACGGCAGTCATAGTACCTCTATATAAAGGGAAAGGTTCCTACCTAGACTGTGCGTGCTATAGGGCCATCAGCTTGGTCAGCTTAGCGAGTAAAGTCTATACTAAAGTATTGACTGAACGTATGAAAGGCGTTTCAGAAAGATATTTGTGGGAGGCGCAAGGTGGATTCAGGAACGGTAGGGGTTGTATGGATCAGATTTTCTCGCTCCGCGTTATCGTGGGAAGGTTTCTGGCTTTAGGTCGGAAAGTTTTCTGCGCTTTCATGGATCTAGAGAAAGCATTCGATAGAGTAGTGCGGAAGAAATTGTGGAGTCTTCTGCCTGAATATGGCGTGGAGGGCTCCTTACTGCAGGCTGTGGGGTCATTATATAGAGACCACAGAGCCTGTGTAAGGATAGACGGTGACATGTCGCCCTGGTTTGAAGTCTGTTCTGGTGTCAGACAGGGCTGCGTGATGTCTGCCTGGCTATTCGTGCTGTATTTGGACAGTTGCCTCCAGAGATTGAAAGGTAATATGAGTGGTATGGGATGTGGTGACATAGTGGTAAACTGCCTATTGTACGCTGACGATGCTGTGCTAATAGCACCATCAGAAGCAGAGTTGCAGACACTAGTCACGTGCATGAAAGAAGATTGTGAAGTAAAAGGATTGAAAATGAATGTGAACAAAACTAAGGTTCTGGTGTTTGAAAGAGAAGCGGTACAAACGAGATGTGTGATTTGTGTAAATGGAAAATGTCTAGAACAGGTGAATGAAATTGTGTACCTGGGGAGTGCGTTTTCGAGGGATGGAAGATGTGAGTTGGATGTGGAGAGACGGGTAGCAGCTGGCAATAAAGTGAACGGTGCTCTGTCCGCATTAGTGGGTAGTGTGAATATATCTAACACTGCTAAAATGGCCATCCACAATGCGGTGTTGGTGCCAACTTTGTTGTACGGTAGTGAGGCCTGGATATGCCCAAAATCGAGTGAAAGTATGTTAAATGCTGTGGAGATGCGGTCTCTCAGAAATATGTGCGGTGTCACGCTTGCGGACAGGATAAGCAATGATGAGATACGCAGTATGACAGGGTCGCACAACAGTGTTATTGTAAAAATGAAGAAAGGAATGCTTAGATGGTTCGGGCACATGGAAAGAATGAGTGATGAAAGACTGACGAAGAAAATATACAGAGCGAAAGTGAGTGGTAAAAGAAGCCAAGGAAGACCAAGGCTGACTTATGAAGATCAAATAGCCAGAGTGTTAGCAGACGGAAATGTCAAAAGCACTCGCATACCTAGGCGAAAATGTGTGAGGAGAATGATGAGATTTGAGGAAGCGAAAGAGGTGTGTAAGGACCGCGACTCCTGGCGCTCCGTCCTCTCTGACTACCCCGTTGGGGATACAGCGTGAAGTTATGTTATGTTATGTTATGTTAAGTACCCATTGCATTCATCTCAATTACACAAATGACATAGGCTATTTTTTGAAAAATGTGATATTTCGTATATAATGCTGAAGCGACACATATTTTTAACTGGGTAATTACTTAAGAAAGTCGAGCGTGGGTCGCGGCCCAGTCGGCAGTCGTTCCTTTAACCACTCTAGTTGTGTCTCGTCATGAGAGCATGTGCTAGAAACGAATACGTAAACTCTAAACTTCAATTAATTCTGTAGGTAATAATTTTTATAATTTAAAACTATAAAATTTATTCTTTTCAGAATAAATAAAAATGTATAATACACGTAATTGACAACTTATTTATTGAACCAATAATAGAACCTCATATTTGAATTATAATATTCTAAAAATGTGAAACGAAGTCAAGCATTTCAAAAAATTTAATTGTACAGCGTTATCAAATGTAAAAGCTTGAAAGGTCGTGTTAAACTATATAACATATGGACAGGGCTGTCAAATCGTATAATTGAATACAAAATGTGTACAATATGCTTCAATCACAAAGAAAGAACTAGATTCACAATCTTCTGTAAAGTCTTATTATCCGAATTGACATATATAATAGGTCTTTACCTATGAAGTTGCCCTTCTACAATACTGGCCATTTGAAATGTAATTTGTGTATGGCTGGCAATAAATTCTAAATTCAAATAAATTTTATTTTAAAAATATGGAATTTTATTTTCAAATTCAGTCATTTGTCATTTGTTCATTTGTATCTTTTTCATCAGTATGGACACGATAAAAATACGCGCCCCATCAGGGCAGGCGTCCCACAGGGCTCCATTTTATCGCCCACTCTCTACTCACTCTACACGAACGACGTCCCCAAAACCCCCGGCGTAGAACTCGCCCTATTCGCGGATGATACCGCACTTTTCACATCAGACCGTAGTGGCCTCAGAGTCTCTCAACTCCTCCAAGTCGCAGTCGCGAGCCTAGACGAGTGGTTTCGACTATGAAGAATCGAGGTCAACCCCGATAAAAGCTACGCCGTGTATTTCTCGAGGGGCACGATGACCAGCCGCGCCCGGCGCGCTACCACTCTCCGCGCGATTACACTCTTCGTTCAGGATATCCCCTGGACTAGGAAAGTCAAAAACCTAGGCTTCCTTCTTGACAGTGCCATGACCTTTAGCCGCCACATCAATACGATCCGCAACTGCACCGCGTTCGTCCACGGTCGTCTCAATATGCTCTTTGCCCGAAAAGCAAAATGTCTCTCAGATATAAAGTCACTTTATACAAGACGTGCGTCAAGCCTATCGTGACGTAGGCTAGTGTAGTATTTGCTCTCGCTGCGCTCACTCATATCAAATTCCTCCAAGGAATTCAGAACAGATTCATGCGCAGGGCCACCGGTGCTCCTCCTGACGTGCGCAACGTAGATCTGCACTACGATTTAGAATTGCCCTCTATAACTCAATATGTAAAAGAGGCGTCCCAACGCTTCTTTCACCGTTCCTTCCTACACTTAAACCCTCTAGTGGACAGAGCGTCATCGTACACCCCCAAGCCCCGGGTCCTTTCGAAGGCCTAGACATGTGTTAGGCGACGGAGACGACGACATTACACGTTCGAACTCTAACATGCCCACCTACACATTACGACCGCACCGCCCCCACCAGCGGAGGCGAGGACGTCCACCGCGATACCCGTAGAGTCTCGCGTTTAGAAGCTCGATCACGTAGCACTACACGCACACACGCGGGCCTTAAGCCACATAGTAAACTGCCACGCGGAACAACGCCCCAATGCGACCGGTGACGCTGTAAAAGCCACTAGGACTAACAACAAAGAGCGTTTTTTTAGTCAGTTCGAGTTTGACACTACTCAGTCGGCTTAGAGTCCGGCTGAGTGTCCGTTGGGATTTTTTCGCCTCTCAGAAACCAACGATGCGGGCGAATTCTGTCTAGGCTTCGGCCCTATGCACATGTTGTTATGTAATAAATGTACTCTTATTATTAGTTATATGTATACTCCAAAACAAAATTGTATATCTAGAGAGTGCGTTTTCGAGTGATGGAAGATGTGCTGGATGTGAAAAGACGGGTAGCGGCTGGTAATAAAGTGAACGGTGCTGTGTCCGCATTAGTAGCCAGTGTGAATATATTTAACACTGCTAAAATAGCCACATCAACAATGCGGTGTTGGTGCCAACTTTATTGTACGGTAGTGAAGCCTGCATATGCCCGAATTCGAGTTAAAGTATGATAAATAGTAGTAGAAAGGCGATCTCTCTGAAATATGTGCGATGTCGCTCTTGCGGACAGGACAAGCAATGAAGATATACGCAGTATGACAGGATTGCACGACAGTGTTATTGTAAAAATGAAGAAAGGAATGCTTAGATGGTTCGAGCACTTAGAAAGAATAAATGACGAAAGACTGACGAAGAAAATCTACCTACGAAAGTAAGAGGTAAAAAAAGCCAAGGAAGACCAAGGCTGACTTATGAAGATCAAATAGCCAGTGTTAGCAGATGGAAATGTCAAAGTACTCGCATACCTAGGCGAAAATGTATGAGGACAATGATGAGATTTGAGGAAGCGAAAAAGGTATGTAAGTACCGCGACGCTTAGCGCTCCGTCCTCTCTGAATACCGCGTTAGGGATACAGCGTGAAGCCATGTATGTATATATGTATGTGTGTATGTATATATTCTGTAAGTTCATGTTCGTAAAACTCGAAAAGCAGTCAGTTCATTATCATGAAATTTTGATACAATGTTGAATTCGAATATGCGCGTGTTATCTTATACTAATGCATTCGCGTGCTTCTATACACTAATATCTATATAAACAAAATGTAAGTATTCGTTTTATAGGAAATACGTATTTCTCTAATTGTTACCTGTAATATTATTATATTATAATGTATAATAATCTTTACCTCGTCTAATATTGTGTTAAGTTTCCGTTTACTTTGTCTCTTATTGTTTTACTTAACGCTTACATCTGTTTATTCTGTTTGTCATTCTAAAATCTGTATTATTATCCTGTTTATTAATGTACCTTTATTTTAAATTATTCGTGTAATACTTTTTTTATTATTGTGTACTAAATTATGTGTTTCGACTTTTTATATTTTTATAATATTATGCCAAAATTCTCTTGATATAAAAGAAGTTATTATTAACTTTTCATATAAAATAAGTCTGGATAATAACTCTTCATTTAGTACTGGCCAGAGTGAGTACTGAGAAAATTAGATAGAAATTTGAAATTTTGAAGAGGGAAAAGGAGAGATGACAAGTCTCGAATCAGAGGATGGTATGAAGAAAAGTGAAGCTTCTTACGCTTCCATTTCAAAATTTCAATAATGAAGATATATGTGATAAATTCCTAAAATCTTTAGCTACCTTCCGCTCTAACTCTAAAAATCACCAATAGACACGTGTTTCGCTGCTCAACGAAGCATCCTCAGGATATACCAGAGATAGAATTCGGCCACCTAACCAGCACCGAATTTCGGTGCTGGTTAGGTTAGGTTAGGTTATATATAGGAATTCTATCTCTGGTATATATATGGTATCTATGGTATATATATATATATATATATATATATATATGTATATATAATAGAAGCACTTCTCTGTGGAGATATATTAATAAAAGCAAAATACAAGAATCATTGTGAGGAGTCCAACGATAATACTACCTACTATCATGATACCCTTACAATTCAAGCTGCCTTCCATTCGAAACTATCCAGACATCATCGCCGTTTAGTATTAATAATAGTTATACCTATTTATTTTTTACAAAAATCCAAATTAAACATTTTTGAAATAATGTACATATTTAATCTGTCTAAATTTTCATTTTTTTCTTTAATTATTGTCGCTTGAATGTATACAGTACATAAATATGAATACACATACTTTTAAATAGCATTACTCTTCGTTAAACCTCGCCGTAGCTGGATATAAATACTATATTTAAAGCAAAAGTAATTCCCTCTTCAATATTCTTCACTTTAATCTTCAATTCTTCACTTCAATATACATAACATTATACGAAATCTAAACCATAATAACTCAGCTACGTCGTAGCTGTTTAAAAATAAAGTAACCGCAAAAATGCTACGATGTCGGAATACTCTACGTAATTTCGTAGCACTCGTAGCAAGCTCTACGAATTCAAGTTGCGCGGACAACAGTGTACTGCAGAGCTTGCATTGTATTTTTTATGCTTGTAAGTTATACTACTGTTGCTTTTGTGTTTTGTTTTTACAAATTGTATACATTTCAGTGACTTTTATTATGCAACTATTATGGTAAATAAAGACCAACAATTTCGCAAAATACTTATTCAAATTAGATTCAAAGTTACGTTATGATCAAAAATATTGGTGACTTGCGAGTTTGATTCGTGTACAGAAGCACACACCCATGTTTGTAAAACAGTACAAACATACATATCCTCACGCTATATCGCCAACGAGGTAATCAGAGAGGGTGGAGCTCCAAGCATTGCGGTCTTTACGTATTTCTTTCGCCTCCTTAAATCTCGTCGTTATCCTCAGACAATTTCGCCTAGTTATGCCAGTGCCTTTACAGCTCCTTCAGTTAACACTGGCAATTTAATCTTCTTCTGCTACCACTCAAATCCAGGTACCACTCAAATGTCAAATAGCCAGTACTTACAAAATCAAAGTTAAATCAATTTATTCAAGTCGACCCAATTACCAAATGTTTTTGAACATCAAATTTACTTTGGTTCGGTTCGAAAAGAAAACTAGATACTAAGAAGAACAAGAAACTCAGTCGGGTACCTTTTTTTTTAACATCATTTTACAATAGGTTTATTAAAATAGAGGGTTCAGAAAATCAGTAAATGTATGTGCAGAGAACATTTTCAGCCTTCTGTTTTGTCATTAACTTAATCGTTTATTTTACAGTATGATTGTCTAATCAATGTCCGTTTTATAATCAATCTAAATCTATTTTCCATTAATCGAGTAACTCTCTGAGAAACTCATTCCTGAGGAGCACAACAACAAAAATCGAGTAGCTAGAATTTTCGCTCACAAAAATGTGAAAAGCACTGATGTATTTCTGCGAAAGCGTGTGTGAAGAATGATTAGATTAGACTGCAATGCTTTTTGCATCGTACCGTCTGACTGGCCATTTAGGTATACAACGTGAAGACATATCGTATGTATGTACATGATTGTGTTCATAATTTTGAATTATGTGCTTATACTAAAATATAACAGTGTGGAAGAAAAGTTAACAAAAATTATGAAATAAGAAAAAAATCTAAAATATAGGTAGTACAATAACATTTAATCTTTCAGCTATGGGTAAAAACATTACAAATGCTGTTGTAATCTTTTCTTTCGGTTGTACATTAACCTTTTCGACAATACTACGTTATGTGGAAATACAGAGTAAATAATACGTAAATATAATACACAATAGCCGTGTGAACGCAGACCTGCACGCGAGAGCTACTCTACATTATCTGTGGAGTAATAATAAGGTCATTGTCTTCGACCATAACATCCTGTACTATATAGGAACACTATTTGTGTGTATATTTGTAATCTCTTTCTTAAAAATGGCTCTAACGATGTCCATGAAATTTACAATGTAGGGGTTTACGGGGACGACAAATTAATGTAGCTAGGTCTCAATTCTGAGAAAATTCATTTTCCTGTGTTTTTACACATTTAAACCTTGCCTGCGAAATATTCCAAAACAACTAAAAGAGTTTCAGAATAAAGACATTCTTTCAAAACTTTAGCTGTGTAGAAAATATTTATCAATCAACGTTGATCGCTTGTGATGAAAAAAAAATTAGATAAAAATGTACTTACAGTCATAAACATATGCGTAAATAATTTTACGTAATGCTTCCGATGCTAAATTTTATTGGATGAAATTACGTATACGTGAGGATTATGTATATGTTCTAATATTGTCAACACCTACTACGCATCGTTCATTCCTTTTGTCATCAGCTTTTTTGAACCATTCCTACTTCTTTTCTAATAGATTTGTAAAAGGACATGTCAATATTATTTTTACTCACTATGCTTAAAAATGTATATTTTGTTCTTTTAAAACTGTTAATTGAGACATAGACATATAATGAGACTTAATTAATTTGTCACACACGGATTTGAAACTTTTGTAAGCGTAGGCGAATCAAGCTGAAAAAAAAATTTTTGATACAGTTATTTTAAAAATTTAATACAATCGTAAGCTTTACACTACACAACAAGAATATTTTGTTCTATCTCATTATTATATAGACAAGCAGTTTCATTGCGTAGATGATTTTTAAAAGTACAACGAAGACAGTAATCTGAGAAGTAACAAGCATTAACGATATTGCGTGCCGGCAGACGCATAAAGAACAATGAAAAGGGGATTTTCTTTATTACAGGAGGCTGCTGTTCGGTGCGTTATTGAGAGCCTCCTTTCAATGTGCCAGGACCTTGGCTGGTTGAAAATTACATTAACTTTTTTCTCATCAAAGAGATTCCATTAAATCAGCAAGTTCCGTAAAAAAATGTTGATAACTATATCTCCTGTGAAACAATATATTGCGATATCGTAAATAAAAGGTTTTCATTTTATAAAAGCCTACCAAATCCAAGTTGTACTTGTGGAATTATGTTCTGTGCTTATAGTTCTAGAAATGAGATTAGTTGACCGAATCTGATCTCTGGATTTTTTAAAGATGATTCGTTGAGAAGCAAAACACGTGTCAATTAACGAAACATAATTAAAAATTGTTATAAGAATCATTATCATCACATAGCTTTTTAAAATTTTTCTTTTTATATATAAAAATAATATGAAGGTTCCGTAGTTCTTCAATCGAGCCATTTAATTAATTCCTCAACAACAATGAAAAAAACAAGGTTATATTTGCGGTCGGTTAGCGTGTAACCGAAAATATTTCATAAGCAACATAACGTACTGTATTCATACCAATTTCCCTTGAGTGTTTTTATGTTCTACCTTATTTTTTCAAAAATTTTCGTTTTTCCCCCGTTTTTACCATTTGGCTACGGAATCCTAAAAAGGTATCTACGCCTGAAATGTAGATGTTTATGACATTTTCCAGATTTTTCTGAGCAACATTTGGAGATTTTTAATTTGATATCAGTCAATTACCTTAAAAATGTTTACATTAAGGCGATACAATGATAAACAATTTAATTTAAAATTCTTCCTTCCTTCCTTCCTTCTGCTCTATACAAACGTGCACGCGCTGGCTGACGAAATCTACGAAAAAACAGTTATTTCCGTTTATTTTAAAAACTATAATTAATTTTGAATAAGCCAACTGGCATTTTGAAGAATATGATTAGATTGAACTATATACAAAATTTTGAAATATAAATCGGTTCCGTTACTCCGAAAAATGTAAATCTCTATTTAAAAGAAGTTTCTTTGATATTTTTTTGTGTTACAAAAGTTAACGAATCGTGTATCGCAACTGGCAAAATGAAGTCAATTAAATGAAGAATCAGGTTACCAAATATCACTTCCTTGCGTTTTGTAGTCAATTAGAAAAATTGACATTCCTGCCGTCAAAATTTCCAATGCGACGCCTTAACTTACTATTTAAACCCGAATATACTAACTTACTAAATCGAAATTTAACTTATATCGAATAATCGAAACTCACATTCGATTTTGAGCCATTACTTTTATTAATTTAAATTTAAGATTATTACTTATGCTTATTCTTACAGTCTCATAGATCTATTTTCTAATTCTGGTAGGGAATATTAATTTTAAATACTTTAGTCCTTTAGAAAGAATATTTCGAATAAATATTTCCAATATACTACGTCCAATATTTCAAATGTATATTTTGTAATAGAATAAATACGATAGGAATATAGTCTTTAAATTTAAGAAATAAGATAAGTCTTATTAGTAAAAATGTTAACCATAAGAGAATATTGTAAATAAAAATAAAATAAAGATAACAAATAAAAAGGCAAAGTCCCGGACTTGTGTCAGATGAAGCAGAAAATAAATTTATATGACTAAATGGCAAACTGCTGAATATATGACTTTTCTCACTTAAATGAAGTAAAAGAAAAATAGGTTTTTATACTGCCTGACAGATCGGTCCACCTAAGTCAGTAGTCAGCCTAGTTAAGAGTTTTCAAACCGTCCGCGTCCATATGATAGAGCCTAACAGCACATAACTTCCGTTGTTGGAAATGGACGCAATACATCAATTAATCTATTGTTCGAAGTCAAGTCAAAGCATTTTCAGCGTTTCGTACCTCATCAAGAAAAACGGAACCATATTAAGATCACTGATGCGTCTGTCTGTCTGTTATTCTACATTGCACTCGATTTTCACTGAAAAATCGGATAATTGAATTTAACAATTATTTTTGAAACTATTGTACCTAGAATTCCAAAATTGTCAAAACATACAAAGCCTGACCTAAATTTTACACGAAAATATAGCAAATGCTTATACATTTATAGAAATCAAAATTATAAATTTACAATTTCGTGAATATCGAAATGACTCCTGTCCGCGAATAGGCATGATAACAGATTTTGAAATTCCCTTCTATAATGTAGGTATACGTCTACTATTTCCGAAGAAAATATTATTTCAGCAATAAACTAATTTTTACCGCCAATTATTGCAATTTTTCTACGTAATTTGAATTAATCGCGATAACGCTAGAAGGTGTCATGGCGTCCGCTTGTGACGTCACGTCTAGGTAAATATTGTTCTAAATTATATTATTAGGGTTACACTCACAAATTAGATAGAATACAAAAGTTATATTTATTTAGGCGTGACGTTATTCGCTCTGATTGTTGTTTCAGTTAACATGGCCGATTGGAGTATTGTATACTTTTATTTTATTAAAAATATTATTAATCTCAATGTCTTAATTAAAACCGAGTAGTTATTTAGAATCGTTTCAACATATATTTTTCTCAAAAACCATTTATTATTTGTTTCTTTAATACCTTCATCATGCCTATTCCGACCGACTGACCGATTTTTATGAAATTAAATCACATTAAGAAGAATGTGAATCTGTTCTGATTCTGGCACATGTTCGGAACAAACTTGCGCTGAGAAGAACTAGTAGGAAATTCAATCAAGTAGATATCATTATTCAACATAATATTACGTTCTCATTTTAAAAATAAGTATATCTGATTGACTAATTATTGAGTCTGGGTCCCTTGTTTCAAAGTCAAAGTCAAAGCAATTTATTCAAGTAAACCGAATTACAAGGTATTTTTGAACATCAAATCTACTTTAGTTTAGTTTAGTTTAATGATAACACTCGTTTAAAAGTAGTCGGGGTCAACGGCATAACTAATACGCTCAATATAGATACCAGTCACTCATACAGTAAGTGACTGCATGCAAAATTGCTTAACTCCAGTGATCACAACAACACTGTAACATCACTAAACTACAAGAGTCTCTCTTAAAGTTATTTAAATTGGGATCTGACATTCGCCAACGCAGTCAGAAACGTAGCCTTTGCTAAGTGAGTCGGCGAAAACGAGCGCGGCTTGTGTAGCGATGCGAACTATTATTGTAACATTTTCGTATCTTTGGTACTAATAACTAACAGTAAAGTTTATTTCAATTTAAAAAAAATATATGCAAAGCAAAAACTGTACCCCGACTTTGTATTTGGCCTATCACCTATTTTTGTCTTATTGCTGTCCCTGAATTCTTAAAAAAATTTCTCTGAAAATACATACATAGATGTATCTTCACGCTGTATCCCTAACGAGGTAGTCAGAGAGGACAGAGCGCCAAGCTTCGCGGTCCTTATATAATACTTCCTTCGCCTCGTAAATCTCATCATTCTCCTCGCACGTTTTCACCTAGGTATGCGTGTGCTTCGACATTTCCGTCAGCTAACACTGGCTATTTGATCTTCGTAGTCAGCCTAGATCTTCCTTCTTTACTTTGAAAGTATAGTTATACAATTCATTTCAAACACAAATATTGTATATAACATAAGGGTAATTCTCTATCCATCAATATATTAAATTAATTTTTAACAATGTTTGGCTATTTTTTCTTATTTTAGTAGTCGTTCAAGAGATAAAACACTTTCGGTTGTCCAAAAGACATTTGCTATTCTTTAGATTTAATTTTTGTTCATAAAATTATCGTATAAAAGTTCATTCCTTTCATTTATTATGACAATAAATAAATTTAAAAAACATTACAAAACTGAACAAATTTGACAGAAATTTGCAAATAAAGAAAAAATTATTATAATTCCTGGAATTCATTGCCGTTATCGATGACCACGAGCAAAAGAGAGATGGATAAATGTAATAAGTCTTAAATAATAATAAGACTCCGGCAATAAAATCAAAAAATTACAATACATGTTTCATGCAAATTTGTAATCGCTTATAAGCGTACATTATATATCACTGAACAAGAATAAAATAATTTTCTTTGTTAAAATTGGGAAATCCCTCAGCGTGTGTTTTAACAACAGTAGACGCTCTGTTCGGTTTACAGTGACATGAGTAAACCCGTAGTTAACCCAGCTACTCATTGACTCGGCAAAACTAAAGGATTAGATGCGCCAGTAATGTAAGCGCGGTTAATAACCAGAGTTGCTGTAATCTAGTTAGTTTACAGACTTAGTAAAATAAACAGTTGTATATAAAATTGAATCAGTTTGTGATTTTTTGGTGCTTATATAAATCTTATTTTTTAATATTTGATTTGCTAAATTACTATGTAAAATTGATCATTATCTTGAGTAGAACTTACCATTTCAATTTTTAAAATATTTTAGCGTATGATAAATGGAAAAAAAATTAAAAAATATACTTAGCATTTCATTTTTTTTTCTTTAGATGGTTCGAACCTATGTGACGGTCCCCAGAACGATTTAAATCGTTCTATCGTAATTCCGTTTTCCAAAAGTTGGAAAATGGAATTGGAGCAATTGTATGTAGATGTCTTTAAATAAATATAATTAGATACAGGAAACTATACCTCACTAGATATAATTATTTGAGCAGTTTCCTCGCTAATAGTTTACTGACGAGACTTTGATGTCTCGTGGGATCGTACGTCAGTCATTATAGCGGCTTCAGTTCTTACATAATATACGTATTACGTACATAACGAAATACACAGGGTGTTTTATAAGTTACCTACTCGTAACAGAGAAGATTTACCATTATAAATAAGATAATACAATGTATGTTTCCTTGATTGTATAAAAAATTCATGCTCCTAAGTAGACGAAATAAAAAAATACGGCCATCTATGTCACACATTTTGACACTAACAAACTCAGTCATCAAAACCTACAAGGTACTTTCTATTGACCAATCCCGAAAGGAAAAAAGCAAGGTCTCACACCACAAGTAAAATAAAAAATTCTAGTCTTTGATTTGTAGTTATATCGCATTTTTTTTGTTATTTTTACTCTGGGTATCGCAAGAGCAATACTTACGAGCTTCTAATTTAGTGTTATTATAGTGCAAACTCTAAAATAAAATAACAAATAGTCAAAAGCGATCAAGCGTAGGTCGGACTCGCGCTAAGAATTCCGAACTAAAAGATAGAAAACTCAATTTTGATGCGTTGAGGTGGTCGGTAATGTTTAAGTGTTCAAATGTAATAGAACGCAACATGTTATACATTTGTGAATTGATGATATAAAAAGCTGTCATTTGAAATCTCACTCTGTATATAACTACTCCTAATATCAGGTATTATGTAATATCTCTAATTTTTTATACGTCTTCCTATACTCTGATGATTTTCGGAGACTTTACTTAATATAAGATGTTTTATGCGATATCTACAGGCCGTCCCTAAATGTATAAAGAGACGTATAGAACCAATGCCGATTACATTTCTTTTAAACATTTATTTTAAAATCAGAGCATAAAAATTACATTGTTTCCAGTCCGTACCTACTCAAGTTTGATGACGGAAATAATGTTACATATACATGAATATTGCCGTGCTACGAGTCCTTACCAACTACATAGAGAACATAGCTACAGCAGAAAGCATTAGTCTTCCTTACGAGCACTGTACAAGAAAGATTTGAGCTCCAGTCCTTTTAGTGTTATGTACCTACTAAAATTGGAAGAATACAACGGTTACGGTTATTCTCGGCTTTTGTTTATTTGTCCCAGATGTTTTGTCAGGGATTATAATGTGATATCACAGTATGATGTATGCAGTGGTTTCATTTTGAAAGTTAGTTTCGACTTCGGGGGTTAAGTTTGAGGGTTTGAATAGAATGATAAAAAAGATCTTTCCAGATTATCGTATGGGATATCAAATAAAAGATCTTCGAGTTAAATTTTTTTTGATAAAAGCTTTAAATTATTCTTCCTCGTCTTAACTCGCAAAAATTTGCTACCAAAATAATCGCTAAATAAAATTTGAAATTGTGTTGGATATTGTTACGAGAAATTATATTGGATATTGTTATACGATTCTGTTGTGTTACATAGACTAACTGCTCACACTTTGGAACCGAAATGGTCGCGCACAGTTCGGTTTTAAAGGAGCTTTCTCCCTCGAACTTTGAGGTTGTGGAATGAGCTCCCATATCGAGGTTTTCCCAAGAGACTACAGCATTAGGTTCTTCAAAAAGGGCGTAAAAATATTTTAAAAGGTCGGCAATGCGCCGGTGATACTCCTGGTGTCGCAGGCGTCCATAAGCTACGGTAACCATTTAATATTTAGCGGGCCGTATGCTTGTTTGCCATCTTCGTGGTACAAAAACAACTACATTTTTTTCATTGAAAACTGCTCTATGATAAGTTTTGTTTTTGACAGTTGATAATCATATTTAGTTACAAGAGTCACATAAAGACACACAAAAAGACCCATTTCGATCGCCCGAAATGACGATGATCGCAATCGTCATTTGTGGTTGATTACAACTGAATGTTACAGAACGCTATTTGCGAAAGTACTACTCGTACTTGACCGGTTTTTATTTGGATATGGATTACTTTTTAAGGATTTCAGTTTTCCTTTGATATGAGCGAGCATAAGAGCCTGCCTATGCACCGTAGCCTCTGCGAAGCGTTCTTTGCGCCCCTCTCTATGTTGGCTCCCTATAAGGTTGATTTTCGCCGTTTGATCATATTTTAGGGCAGAGACGTGACAAAATTTGTTTTTGTATATAATTGCAATTCACAAGAAAATTACCAATTAAAAAACTGCTTTGAGAAATTTAGGATATTATAATTGTAGAAATTCGGAGTTTCAACTGATTTTTATGCAAAACAATCCTCTTTATTTTTTTTTATTTTTTTTTTAAAACGTGTTTCCACGTTTGAGGATTTTAAGACAAAAAGTTAAAGCTGTATATATCTAAATAGAATCTAACTTTCAGACTTCTTAGGTATCGATATCCAGGTCATCAAACACACCTATACCTATGTCCGTAGTAATCCAGTACTGGAAAAACTGGAAAACTTGTCTAGTTACTTTAATCAGCTTTCTAATAGTAACCGACAGGCTAATACCCTGAATTATAGTAAATACCTAACACAAGATTTGTATTTAGAAGGACGTGACACGAGACACCAGGCGCTAGTGTAGACTCCATAAACTAGGGAATATTTAGGACATTAGTCCGTGATAGGTGCTTGTAGTGTGATGACGCTTCAGTATTTGGATACAATCATTGAAGTATTTAAGTAATGTCACCAGCGGCTACCGGAAGGGTACCTAATAATAACGGGCAAAAGTAATCTAATACCTACCCTACCCTACCTATACCTATCCTACCCTAGTAGCATCCACTTCGAACATCTTCGCACTTTAAAAAGCACGATAAAAAGCACATTCTAGACGTTTCACCACTAGGTTATACAATAGTTCGAATGTAAGTTTCAAATTTTTTCTAGATGTAATTACACCAAAAAATTTTGTTATCGCTTTTTTTAAAAACCTTGTCTTTTTTTCAATAACTTTCATATTTCATTACAAATTACGTATGTATTTCATACTTATGCTTACATGAAATAATGTTACACACACACATCATGCAAGCACTATATTTACCGAATTATTATTACACATTAGTATTAGTATACCTACTTACATTAAATTGCACGTCATTTAAATTGATTAAAGTTTAACTTTTTATTTGTACCTGCAACAAAGCATTATGTAATATTTTTCGAACTCATTTGAGTAAGCCTGTACAAAAAAATGGGATGCATATAATTTACTTAAAAAAGAGGACACGAAAACTACATTTTTTTGATAATAAGTTAACAAGTAATCATCTTCATTTAAAAATAATTGAAATATTTGTAGAAAATTGAAAGAACTGGGCCAATAATATAGTGAGTAACGACAAAAAAACAACGCTCTGTACCTACTTTATTTGTTGCTATTTTAATTATCCCATTTCCACTGTAATTTATAATATATACATACATATCTTCACGCTGTATCCATAACGGGGTTGTATCTACATGTAAATTACTCAATTGTGAATTAGCTAGCTGTGCACACGGCTCCGCTCGAGTGGACTACAGAATTATTTATTGCTTAGGTATTTTTAAAAAATAATGTAGAATTTTACTTACATACTACTCTGTCAAGAAAGTACCGGGAAAAGATCAATAATACACGAAATGTTAGTTATTCATCCAAATTTATTTTATCACCTTCAAAGTATGCTCCTTCAGAAAGGATACACTTACGCCAACAAATAATCTAATCATCAAAACATTTTTTAAACGCTTTTTCCGGAATTGAGTTCAGTGCTCGCCGCGAATTCTCCTTTATGTCTTCTACCGAATAAAAACGAGTGCCACAAAGTGGTAATTTTAGTTTAGGAAAAAGAAAGAAGTCGGCTGGAGCCATATCTGGTGAATAAGGTGGTTGCTCGATGGTATTTGTTGAGTTTTTGGTCAAAAATTCGTTCACAATGATGGCCTTGTGCGAAGGCGCATTATCGTGGTGCAAAATCCAAGAATTTTCTTTCCACAAATCTGGGCTTTTTCGTCGAATTTGCTCTCTTAAACGCCGCATAGCGCCGAAATAATATTCTCTATTTACCGTTTGACCTTTCGGCAAGAATTCTGAGTGCACAACACCGCGATAGTTAAAGAAAACAGTCAACATGACTTTGACTTTTGATCGACTTTGGCGTGGGTTTTTCGATTTCGGTTCAGTTGGAAGGCGCCACTCCGAAGCTTGTTGACTAGTTTGCATGTCAAACTCGTAAACCCACGTCTCGTCACCAGTAACAATGCGTTTCATGAATGTTGGGTCGGAATTGACTCGTTCTAGCATGTCCTCAGCGACTCTTACGCGATTGTGTTTGATGGCCTACCAGAGCGAGGCAAATCTTCCATCACATCTCGATCGCTTTTGAACGCTTTGTACCACTCATAAGCACGTGTTTTTGATAAAGTCGATTCACCGTAAGCCTTCTGTAACATTTTCAGTGACTCCGAACACGAAATTCCATTGGCGATGCAAAATTTAAGACAAACTCTTTGTTCGATGTTTTTGTCCATTATGAAATTCGCAATATACACTAGAATGATATAACTAAAAACAGCACTGTATTTAATTTAAATAACAGATGCAACTCAAACTCAGCCTCAAAATGGAAAACAGTTGTGCCAATCTAACAGCAACAAAAAAACAAAAAATTGAATTTGGAACCTAAAACACATCATCCATTCCCGATACTTTCTTGACTGAATGTATATTAATTATGAAATAAATAAAAATAAGACAAATATTTTTATATATGTATATATTAATATATTTTTAAGTATTTGGTGGATGTTTTGTTTTCTAACTTGAAAACATATATTTTATTTACATATATCAAGGCCTCTTTTTATACAACTTTAATCAGAATGTCAATTTTAAAATCAATTTTAACAAAAAAGACAAATACCTAATTGAAATAAAAATTCATATTTGCTTGACTTGTAAGCTCAAACCGACTGAATGCCGTTGGTCGAACGCCACCCACGGCGATCGCCTGCCGGTTATTTTAAAAACAAAAATGGATATTGTGGGCGATCTTTGAAAGATAGACAACTATTGCGTAATTTTTGTAGATCTTTTTAAGATCTACAATTACGCAGTACACTAATTTGTTATATCTCTTATGGGCTTGACCCAACGTAAGCCATTTAAGCGCCCCAAAAGCGTATTTTTTCCGACTTCATTGACAATTATCCTCACTACTTATTTTGTGCGTTACGTTATGTAATAAAATACAATGCACAATGCGTTACGTTATGTAATAAAATACAATATATCCTATAACCTGGCAGATAACATAGCTATGGATTAAAAAAAAACTTGTAAATTAGATAAGTGGTTCTCGAGTGAAGAGAACATAAACAGACAGACAAAAAGACTATTAAATTATTAAAACTTTCGTGAGACATTATTAACGCACTAATTATTGAATACGGCTTTACAAACAATTCTTTGACACGACGAGCAACAAATTACTGAGGCGAGTTATTCAAGACTACCGTCGTAATATCGCGTGTGTAAACAATGAACTTTTTTTGTTACATATGGAATTGTCTCGAGTTCTTGGTTTGGACGTGTGGCAGCGTTTGGATGCGATGACTTTTATTAGAGCTGAAACAATAAAGTTGGGGACAAATAAAACTCATGAACAGAAACTAAAGCGCCTGTTAAAAAATGAAGGCAACACACTTAGTGCTGAGAGACAACTTTGTTCTAATACACCGGAAAGTAGTGTGTTAAATCTATCATCACACGCAGTGTCAGTTGAGGCTCATAAAGCGCTGGCGCGAGGCTTAAACTTTGCGATTGCACCAAACAAGGTACCGGTGGAGTCAGTAATTTCAAGCGTCGAAAACTGTCTTATGCGCAACAAGGTGCCCGGGCCGGAAGCTGAATGCCTTAGGCAAGATATATTTGCTATCATACGGAGACACAAAAGTCCGAAACCAAACATCCCAAGGCAAGAGTTCCAGGCGCTGATGTCTTTACGCAGAAATCCAGATATCCTCGTGTTACCGGCAGATAAGGGTAACGCAACTGTCATAATTGATACGGTGGAGTATGAACAGAAACTTACGCAGCTAGTTAGTGATACCGGTATTTATAAAAAGGTAAACTACAATCCAACAGCTCGTGTAGCTTCCAAGTTAAACAAGCTTTTATCTACGCTGCCAAATAGAGAGAAAAAACAGTTACGTCCCTTGAACCCAACACCTCCTAAAATATATGGACTGCCAAAAATACACAAACCAAACTGGCCTTTACGTCCCATTGTGAGTCAAATCGACTCGCCTACTTACAAAAGTCGTTACGTCACATGGCAAGCATCTTGCGGACATTGACTGGAAAAACAACGAGCTTTGTAAGAGATTCCACACATTTCATTCATCTGTTGGAGGACGTCAAAATCCAAAACCATGAGTTAATGGTGAGTTTCGACGTGGCGTCTCTATTCACCAATGTACCAGTAGCAGTAACTATTGACATAATAAAACAACAGTTAATAGAGAACAACATACCTACTGAGTACCTGGGATTGATGGAGTTTTGCCTTACGAGTGGCTATTTTCTCTGGAGAGGGGATTTCTATCTGCAGATGGATGGAGTGGCAATGGGGTCACCAATAGCACCAGTCGTGGCCAACATATTCATGGAACATTTCGAGGAGGAAGCGTTGAAGTGTGCACCATTAAAACCAAGATACTGGTGGAGATACGTGGACGATGTGTTTACTATAGTTTCCAGGCAGGGTGTAAGACAACTATTGGACCATCTGAACCAAATACATCCAAAGATATGTTTTACAGCAGAGGAGGAAAAAGACGGTACTCTCCCATTTTTGGATGTACTGGTGAAGCGTGAATCTAGTGGAAGCCTGGTACATACGGTATTCAGAAAACCGACACATACCGATCGATATCTAAGAGCAGATTCCCATCACCATCCGTCACACCTATCTTCGTTGCCACGCACTCTCATTAATCGTGCACTTCGTCTATGTAATTCTCAATTCCTAGAGTCGGAATTGACACACGTGCGGCAGGTGTTAGAGTGCAATGGTTACAACTGGCGACAGAGTTGCCGGCTAGCAAACACGACCAGCAAACAACGGCCTCAGGTTGTAAAGCGAGTCCTGGCATATTTACCATACATGCGAGGGGTAACGGATCAAATTGGACATCTGTTACGCCGTAGATATAGCATCAGGACAATTTTCCGCCCCATGACACAGATTAGAAGTCTTCTACGATCGCCTAAGGATCGGGACCCTCTAGATAGCCCTGGCGTCTACGAAATTACATGCGATTGCGGTAAAAGCTACATTGGAGAAACGGGACGCAACATCAATACGAGGCTCACCGAGCACATCCGCAATATGCGTAAAATGGACAGCAACACCTCGGCGGTGGCAGAACACGCCCTCAACTCCGACACGTTACATTATATTAGGTTCGATAAGGTGAAAGTGTTGGCTCGTGAAAAGAACTTTGTATCACGCAAGCTCCTTGAAGCCATCGAAATCGACCGCCGGCCTAATTTTAATAGAGACGAGGGATGTGCTCTGCCGCTTACTTGGAAACCCGTGTTGTTAAACACAACACGGAATAAGAACGATAGTGCTGACGAGTATGTAGCGGACATCGTGAGTAGATTTTGTGCGCCCGTAAACACCAATATTGATGTAGACGCATCGATCTCGCGGAGTTCGTCACCATCGCCGGCGCACCCCGCGCTCCCCACCCTGTCAAGCCACGCGTTGCGAGCTCAGGCGCGCAGTGCGAGACGGGGCGCGGCCGCGAACTCATCCCACTCACCCTGATGATGGACCTCCAATAGGTCCGAAACTAGTCGGTACCTATACCGATTACACGTGAGTAAAGCCGTATTCAATAATTAGTGCGATAATTAGACAAAAAAGACATTGAGTTTCATAATAATAACGAGCCGCTCGAACCTCAATTTCTCTACTTTTAAAGTGCACCATTATATTGCACCGTGGAGTTTATGACTGACGATCCTGTTCTTATAGCACCATCAGAATCAGAGTTGCAGACACTAGTCACGTGTATGAAAGAAGAATGTGAAGTGAAAGGATTTAATATGAATGTGAACAAAACTAAGATTCTAGTGTTTGAAAGGGCGGTCACACCTGGACGCCGAAATATTGTCTTAGAAATTCTTCATAAATTAGATGTGAATGTTTCACATAAACCAATTTCGTTAAAAGTTCTAAATGATATTGAAAACCGCATCGCAATCTACTTACGAGGTTTAGTATTTATAACTAAATGAGACTTCGTTACGTATACTATTTATGTAGAGATAAGGCTTTTTATTTAAGTATTCGTAAATTATATTATATTTATATAGTTTTTTATTTTTTTCCAGAATTAGGAATACTTAATACGCGAAAATCCACAACGTTTGGTGTCATTAGTCGTAAGTCCGCGGATAAGACCCTAGCGGCTAATGCTCCGAAATTACGCGTCGGACCTTCCCGAGGATTACGCGGACAAATTCAGCCCACTGATGATTCAATTTAAATTTGCATTTCTGCCAGCCATTTAGCGTTACAAGCATGCGACGTAGATTGATGTCGCTTGTTTGTGAGAAAAACAGCTAACGTTTAGCTAACGCTTTTTATTGGAGTTTCAGAACGAAAGCTTAATGCAGTTTTGAATTTCTCTGGTACTTTGCATTTATTTTTCATCCAACTTCACACACATTATAGATATCTACTTATCTATATCTATAGTTACTTATCTATATTACAATATTATAAAGAGGTAAACTTTGTTTGTATGTAATGGATAAACTCAAAAACTACTCAACCGATTTGGAAAATTCTTTCACCTATAGAAAGCTATATTAGCAGCGAGTAACATGGGCTGTATTTTTTTTTTTTTTAAATTCTATCTATGCGAAGTCGGGGAGGATGGCTAGTCTTCAATATACATACTATAATTTGACGATGCTCGTATATGTTTTGATAATTTACGCGATTATATAGATTGTAGATTGCTGATAGGGACGTCCGCCAGGCTGCAGACGGGCTGTCGGCTTCCTTCGAGTGGCGCCATTCAGCCCTATTCCCTAGTTAGAGCTCCAGTTACTGTTGGCCTGGTGGTTCTCCCTCCTTAGTATCATCAATGAATCTTCCGGTTTTCCTACAAAACATGAGGATATCCTTTAATTTCGTCGTCCTCAGTTTCCTTTCCTCCAGTGTGTCTGAACCTAATGTATTGTATCTAATGCCTGCATACATACTGCATTTTGCTATGAAGTGTATACTAGTTTCTTCCGTATTGCAATGTTTGCATAGGGGGTCTGGTGTTAGTCTGAGTAGTGATAGGTGTATGTTTAGTGTGCAGTGACCCGTTATGATGCCTACCACTATTCTTGCATTACCTTTATCCAACCTGAAGATATACTTGGCCTTTGCTTTATCTTTTCCTTCGAAGTACATTCTAGTTTGTCTACATGTTTTTAATTTCTTCCATTCTCTTTTGTTTCTTCGTTAATTATTCTGTCTATTACACTGTTTGTTACTTTGTTCGAAATTGGAAGGTATGGTTCTGGTCCTATTAATCGGTGTGACCGCGCCATATCTTGCTAATTCATCCGCCTTTTCGTTACCTTCGTTACCACTATGTCCAGGGATCCAGGCTATGATAACCGTTTTTTCTTCTCCTAGTTTATTAAGGATTGCTTTACATTCCCCAACCAAAGCCGAACTTTACGCGATTACTAAGGTAAAGAAAAATTGCAAGCAGTCCATCGACTGGATGATTGGAGCGATATAGCATTTGTAGTTGGCAGACTATATACCTACGCTTGCTGATTTCACTGATTAGAAATTGTTATCATTCTGTCATTTTAGAGTCATTATTGATTAATCACGAAATTAAACACTGGGATATTACCTATGGTCGATCCTTGTCCAGTCCAGTTAAGTATGCAATTAGGTATCTAACGCCTAATTGCGAACTTCCATTCCTTGGAAATCGATATATATTTCACATTTCAGACTCATTGATAAAACAAATCAATATTCAATACGTTTTTCATTTTTGGAGTGGGAAGGGAACGTCGGAATCAATAGTTCGGAATAATGAATCAAATGAAAGAACTATTCTAACTTCCAGTAAATGGAAGTTGCGAAGTTAGTTTTTAGCAAGTCTTTCAGGTATCCAATTGAGTAACTTCCATTTACTGGAATTGGATAATAACAGTTCATTCGTTCCAGCGTTCCAATTGTAAAAATGTCGAAAAAATGTATTCATTAAAGTTCAGTATTCGTTAATGAGACTAAAATATCAAACTTATATACATTTTCAGTTAGGGAAAGTACGTAATTAGGCCTCTGGACCCTAATTGCGTAATTCCCATTGGCTGGCGGCTCTGGAATGAATAATGAATTAATGAGGGCTACAATACTTATAAAACAGTTTTACATTACCTGTCACAATTTTCCGAATACACAACTATAGGATATTGAAGGATACCTATCGCCATAACTATACCCTATAACTTCATAAATATTAATATGGGAGCATTATGCATCATAAGATTTAGAAACGTTGAAATGTTACTTACTTATAAATTGCCATAATTTTATGATAGATAATAATTCACGTGATACATCATTTAAGGCGACACATTGGAAATTTTGACTGCAGGGATCTGAATTTTTTTAAGTGACTACAAAACTTAATGAAAGTGATATTTGGTAACCTGATTCTTCATTTTATTGACTTTATTTTGCCAGTTGCGATTGACGATTGGTTAAGTTTTGTAGCACAAAAAAAAAACAGAGAAACCTCTTTTAAAACAGAGATTTACATTTTTCAGAGTAACGTGACCGATTTATGTTTCTAAATTTTCTGTATAGTTAAATCTGAACATATTCTTCAAAATTTTAGTTGGATTTGAAAAAAATAATTACAGTTTTTAAAATAAACGAAAATAACTGCTTTTTCGTAAGCTAACGAAAGTTTGCATACAGCAGAAGGTCTATTTTAGATTAAATTAAACTCCATAAGACACTTGCATTTTCAATTAATGGAGACAATAAATAGTGATTTTATCTAAGGGGTGGATGTCTAAGAGGTTACAGCTTGTGTAACATCCATGGACCAAAAAATGAATTGAAAAATATGTAATTATGAACATATTTAACATTAATAGTTTCCATAATAAAGTTGCTATTTTATTTCAAAACTAGCTGTAACCCGCGACTTCGTCCGCGTAAATTTACGATGAAAATATCACTATAGTAAATGTTAACTACATTGCATAGTCACGTTGTTGTCAAGGACGCAGATGTAGAGCTGAGAGCGACGAGTCATCATCGAGCAAGAGCAAAAAAACACTTCGTTTGTATTTGCCGGTGCAACTTATATGGTTTGTTGTTAAAGAAATAGGGATGTCGAGCAAAAATTTACAGGATTCTTTGTTACTTTTCGGCAAAAACTTTCCTAGTAAGTAAGTATATACCAATATTTACAATTTTTTCCACTAAATATACATGTATACCTATTGTATTTCTAAGATCAAAACAGTTATTATTGAAGAAGCTATTTATCGTCGTCAGTTTGGTGATATAATCTAGAGAAAAATGTAATTTTGCTTTTCCGTTTCAGTTCCCTTTCCACGACGTATCTAGACATTCTTTACTCGTTTTCAATCCGTATCTATTCTTTATGTATCCACATTATAGCCGTCAATGTCTATAAAGTACTAAACTGATATTCTTCGTCTAGTAATTATAATATCGCAGAAAGATCATCATGGACATGGATAAAATAAGGATGTATCAAAAGCGCAATCTTTTTTGTTTGTAGGTACACTGCACGACTAAAACTAAAATGACATTACAAATTGTACTACCACAGATTAATTAGTTACTAACGTAAAGTACTACTTTAAAATATAAAAAAAGAACGGAATTGTATTCATTTATAGCGTTATAGGATATTTTTTATCATTTTAAAGTTATTTTAAACGCATCCCAAACAGATTAATTAGTTACTAACGTAAAGTACTACTTTAAAATATAAAAAAAGAACGGAATTATATTCATTTATAGCGATATAGGATATTTTTTATCATTGTAAAGTTATTTTAAACGCATCCCAAATTAATATTCCATTTCACTCCCTTAAACGTCTCCAATACTTTTTGCCTTTGCATAGCAAAATATATTTAGTTCAAACTTTAATCATGTCTATCGTCGACTATGCTGACATTTGTTTCCTCGATGCTACCGAAGAGTTGGTGAACAAATTAGAGAGACTTCAAAATTCATGTATTCGTTATATTTCTGGCTTACGTAAGTTCGACCATATCTCCGAATTTAGGACGCGTTTAAAGTGGCTTCCCATCCGTTTACGCAGGAATATGCATATTCTTTCCTCACTTTATAATATTTTGCATTCCCCATCGTCACCATCTTATCTTAAGGAGCGTTTTCAATTTTTAAGGTTACCTGGAACTTCAAGTCGTAGTTATTTATCTACTTCTCTTCAAACACCTTCCCATTCTACAAACTTTTATTCTCATTCCTTCACTGTACTTTCCGTTAAACTATGGAATGATCTTCCTCCCTGCGTTCGGGAGAGTCCATCCCTAGTATCCTTTAAACGAGCCGTTAAAGAGCATTATATGAAGAGTTAGTTCAAAACAAATATTTCACTTGGGTATAATTATCATGTATATAATATATATCGTTATTGAATGTATGTATATTGTATATATATTTGTATTTATATATGTCAAATTTATATATTTATATGTACTGATATATTGATTGCATATGTTTTTGTTACTGTATTTCGTATTCATTATTATTTATATTTAGTTTGATAATATTGTGTTACACACAGTGTCTACCTTTCTTTCTTTCTTTATAAAATTTCTCACTCGCGGGTCCGCTGGGAGAAATTTCTTATAGAAATAAGCGGTACCTTTTGCTCTTTTTTCTATATGTATCTCTCTTTGTATATGACGTTGTGTGTGCAATAAATTGTTAAATAAATAAATTATATGAATTTGACATTTTATAGTCGTTTGGTAAACGTCAAACAAATAAATTTTTTCCAAATAGAAACACTAGAATGGATAAGGTAAAAAACGAACTGTTAGGTTCCAATCAATGAGTTATGGAATTCGGACCATAGAAGTATCATATCTAATCGAGTGAACTCCATTGACAAGCATTTACCTACGCAATTTCTCGTTTGTATTGGTCGTTACCACACTGTTCGGGTCATTTTAAAACTCCTACGTAGGGACCCTTTCATTTCCATTCCACTTAAAGTGTGTCGCGCGCTGGCATTGCGATAAGAGATTATGCAAATTGAAACCAAATTGTTAGTGGCCGGGATTTGTACGGACTAATCCCGATACGCCTACGGCTGGACGTAATAAAAAATATCCATATTATGCATACGTATGTGGGTCGTGCAAATAACATGAGACTTGAACTGAATCTGGTCACGCGACTTCATTGTCTCGTGCTTGTATAGCACTTGTATAGAAAAAAATTGTGTTGTCTAACATTGAGCAATTTGTCATGAAATTTATAAATCCACAGTCTGTCCAGTACTACGAAGTGAGGCAAATAAAATCCAATAAAATGTAGATGTATGGGTGTGGTAGATGTGCAATAGAATGTTGTTTTTTATATCATAAAATTAATGTCAAATATAATTAATGTAACTGGTAACCCTAAATATATTTACGTCGAAGGAAAAATAACATTATCGAATTAATATATGTAGATACATTTTACAAGTAGTAACAACGGAGAAGTGGCAGTACGGAAAATGGCCCAATTATGACTTGCACTGGATTGGTTTCGACACGCTTAGTGCAAAATAAATAACGCAGAATCAATGCAGACATTATTTTAAGGACATGGCAAAAAACCGGAACCAAAAATTCGAGAGAAACTCCTACTCTTCCTATATTACCTACATAATAATAGGGTAGTCGACTGCTCTTAAAACTGGTATAATTTATATATAGTATTAAAATAATTTAAAAATGTAGATATAATTGTGAAAAAAACTTCTTGAAATTCATTGAGAAAATAGGAGTTATTGGGTTCCAAACCGACAGAGCTAAAGAGAGATGGCGTTACAGAGCTGTGACGTCACAAAATCACAATGTCATTGCCCAGTGCTAGGAGTGACAAAGACGAAACTTATCCCAACTCTGTTCAGGCCACCTGAGTTTAAAAGCGAATAACTCCCATATTTTCCATTTTATTTCGAATATTTTTCCGCAATTTTGTCCTTGATTACTAAACCTATCTTTTAATCAACAAATAGTCAAGTAACCTATTAAAGAATTTTACATAACTGCTATTATTTTTTATATTTACTTGGAAGAAAAACGAACAATTAATCACCTGATAGTGAGTGGACTGAAAAGCCTATTGACATTGACAATATCGAGGCTAAGAAAGTTCTTCTGATTGCTGATGAAGTAATGAGCGGAGAATAATAAAGCCATTTAGTTAGTATACATAGCGTAACTAAGTTTATAGAGTTGGCAAACTCAGAGACTAAGATTTTGCGCCTCTTATGCCAAAGACATCATCGGCCTAAAAAATTATCCTTAATTGGGAATTTTCTAATAAAAATCGACATAATTTCAAAAATATATAATTTATTAACGTACAATCAGCAACAAAACATTCAATAATAAATAATTGCATAGTGCAATTGCGATTCATTAGAACATTTTTATTTCATTTACGAAAAAGTATAATACATTTTGGACAAGAATAATTATAAACAAGAATCATCAGATCTAACTCAACACTATATACCGATTAAGTGCAATAGGAATTCTGTAATTTTTCTATCCGGCTGTATAAAATATTGTAAAAATGTTACAATCCTACGTCAGAAACAAGTAGACAAGGTAGTTTCACAATGACTCTGACTTGGCTAAATTATAAACTAAAAGAAGAGTAAAGACAATCTTGTGAAGATACAACAAAATTTAAAAATATAATAGTTTAGAAAACAGAAATGGATAAAGGAATATAAAAATTACACTATAGAAAGCCAGCAACATTTTAACATCTTTGATTGATCAATTTGTTTTGTCCTCCCCTGGTGCACCAATCAGGAACCAACGAGTTCGCGCTCGAACCGCCATATTGCGAACTAGTCTCTTCTTGTCGTCGAGAGATGGCGCTAAATCTAAAAGTATGTCTTGCTTATAAGGCAACAAAAGTACGGTAGGATAGTTACTCGCTATATCGTATAAACACTGAAGACTCTTTATTCGAACATCCTGAAACAATATGACCTTGTTAATTAAGTTATACCATCTCAAAATAATTAATTAGCAATGCTGAGTAAATCTTAATTTGTCTATCACATTTCATATATAATATACATGTCACGCCATTTTATTCGAAGCAAGGCACAGTATCACACCTTGTTAGTAATTATTTAGGTCATTGTGTCGGGTAACTTATGAAAGCTAGACTTCGGTGTTAGGCTTTAAACTTTTAACCTAACGACCAGAAATTGTTTAAGGGTAGAAGCAAATTTGTAAGCTAAATAATAAAAATTGGCTATTTATACATAGATTTGCCTCCCAAGAATAATTTTAAATATATCTATGATCAGTTAATACAAAGTTGCTTTTATTCTACCCTGTCTGTTGCTTTATGACCGGCAATGGTAGTTAAGCAAATGGAATGTTATCAATTTTTATCTCTCTCCTGAATCAATGTGGCAACAACATAACGAGTTATATTTATTTAAAACTAGCAGATGCCCGCGACTTCGTCCTCGTTTTGCTTTTAAAATAGCCTATGTCCTTCCTCAGGATTCAAACTATTTCCATATCAAATTTCATCGCAATCGAATAAACAGTATGGCAGCCCATAAAATACGAACAAAATATGCACCTAATTGCACGAAATTATTTTCATAATTTTAATAAAACATTATGCTACTTACCATTGATTTTACATATTTAGACAAAATGATCAGTCGAGGCAGTATAGTTTGTAGACTGTCAGCTACAACAATTTGTTTTGCTTGAACAAAATGACACAGCACATCGACCATGACCAATAACAGGTTTTTATCGTCGTATTCAAGAGAATCTACTACTAACGGAGCTACCTGCAACCATAAATAGTATTGGAAATAAATAAGTCACCAGATGCATAGAATGTATAACCCCTAACTAAGCCTAAAATTATTACAAATGCCGCATAATTTTAAGGCTACTCCATGAGCTAATTCTATAATCTAAAAATCTAATCACTTTGGATGAGTTTCTACTATTCGTCCAGCATAATGAGTACAAGGCGCTTAGACGAATTGCTCAATTGTCGTAAACGCTAGTAGGATAGAAAGATAAATACCACATGATCTAGCGTAACGAATTTTAATTTGATAGTCAAACGTTATTATCTGTTAAATCAAATGAAAAGTAAAGTCGTATGAAAGCCGCCATGTAAAAGTCGCCAAATGGCACTTTTAACGATCTAAAATGCCAACAACCGTTTCGTTTGTACAAAACGTTTCGCCACTTGTCTAGCCGCTCAGGTAGCGGCACGAAAGTTTAGTGGTGACCATTATTGTGCAGAAGTCAAAAATAGGGTATCTTGCGGGAGTCAGCGGGAAGCGGGGTGCGTATCGTTCGTAAGCGCTAATTGGACGCTTTTATAATTTACCGTTGAACGTTTTTGTCGCCACGTTTTTACCGTGCAAAATACAATAGGTAAGCAAAATCCTTCCCTAAAGTGTCTAAGATAAAGACGCTATTTCAACGTCCACGGAATGACGTTACCGTGCACGGAATATAAAAGCGTCTCGTTGAAAAAGCGTCTTTATCGCCGACATAATAGGGAAGCATTTTGCTTACCTATTGTATTTTGGACGGTAAAAAACGTGCAACGGAAAATTATAAAAGCGTCCATTAGCTCTTCAGTCGTACTGTGTCCCGTAGTATATTATTTTAGTATAGTATATTAGTACAGAGAGATTTATCTTACCTTCTTTACTTCTTTATTCAAAATATTTCTAGGCGCTTTTCCTATGACATATGCCCAACTCAACAAATATGACTGCTTGTTGCCTGAATTCAATTCAACTTTTTCGGATAGATTCGAAAACGTCTGGAACATCCTCTGTTTGTACAATAAACTGATTCTGCAGTGTTGTTTAGTGTTCAGATATTCTGGCGAATCTGTCATGATAAGATGGATTGCTTCTGCACCTTGCCTGCAGTATTCAGGGTCTGATATCGTCACCATGATCTGAAAAACATGTGACAAATAAAAGCTTTGCTTTTTAGGGATCCGCAATGTAAAAGAAAATACGGAACCTCTTTCAGAATATCCATGCGTTCCATCCATTTTGTAGCAGTAGATTTTTTCATACTTAAAACTTTACAGAGACATCTCATTAACCTATATATTTTATGAGTATGTTGCACTGATTAATATTGTAAAAACTAAGTTCCCAGCCATGCGTTGCTGTGCTGTGCGTTGAACAAACGAATATTCACATTTTTATTTATACATACATATTTTTACGCTATATCCTTAGAGAGGACGGAGCGCCAAGCGTCGCGGTTCTTACATACTTCTTTCGCTTCCTCAAATCTCATCATTCTCCTCACACATTTTCGCCTAGGTATGCGAGTGCTTTTGACATTTTGGCTAACAGTCTTACTATTTGATCTTCATAAGTCTTCAGCCTTAGTCTTCCTTCGCTTGTTATACCACTCGCTTTCGCTCTAAGCATTCCTTTCTTCATTTCTACAATAACACTGTCGTGCAACCCTGCCATACTCCGTATCTCTTCATTATTTAGTCCGCAAGAATGACACTGCACATATTTTATTATTAATTATTAGTATATAAAAATAAGCGCGTATTCGAATGCGACGTTGTGTCAGGATTTCAAGTCAATCGACTGACTACTTTTTGAGTAATGCGACCACAAACACACGGAAGTAGAATTTTTAGTTATTATATAAATTCAAAGGAAAATTAAAGAGACGCTAAATTGGAGTTTGCAGATGACAGCCAACTTACAAAAAAACATACAAATAAAGATGTAACTACTAAAATAATCGCTAAATATATTTTTCTATCATTTTTTGTTTATCTTTTACTGAGAAGTATTCTTTCTTACAAAAATATGTCAATCTTTTTAGTTCCAACTAGTTTTTAGTTCCAACATGGTAATTGTTTTACTTAATGTTGATTTTCAAATGAGTTTTACCATTTATATCTGCATCGAGTGCCACTCATGCTATCTACATATCTGCTTTTGAAGCAAAATCCGTGGCGGACAAGTAATGACTTAATATATTCAAAGACAAACAAAATAATCTCACCTTTTGTAACCAAAACAGAAACAACTCACTACCCCTCATTATCAAAGCCTTAGCTATCCAGCCATACAAATTTATCAATCTTGGACATATGCCTTGGTCTTCCCTACTACAAGTTGATAAGTACCTCTTTAACAGCTCATACAATAGTTCAAATTTCTGTCCATAATCCACTTTGTTAAGAAAATGGGCTACCAAAGTACAAGCCTTCATCCTTACAACTTCGCTATGATTGGTCAAAGAAATCCGTAACGAAACTGTCATTATTTCTTCAAAATTGGATGTATACACACTTTGATCCAATGAATTATAAACACATTCTAAGATCAAAAAGTATATTTCATTCATTTTACATTTCTGCAGTATTTCGGTAGTATGTTTGTCCAATATCATCTCCTGTTTCTCTGCTGGCAGACTGCTAATTGTATTTGCTATTAGAGAATAACCATGAGATAAATTGTGTGAATTACTTTCTATTTCTCTAAATAACCACGTTAATATTGAATCTACTAAGCCATGATCACTGTCAATTTGCGTCAATTTTTCGTCAGTATATAAACTGGTGTTGGACATTGAATCACTCAGTGCTTCAACAACTTTCGGCGCATCTTTATCGTTACCCGTTATCAACTTTAACATTTCTTCAACAATTACTTTAGTAAAGTCATCAATGCTAGCCAAGTTAGATAGCAAACTCAATCTTTTATGAAAATCTGCCTTATCATTGCCCAAATTCTCTAAATCACATTTTCCTTTAACTACTAAACTCATAATTAATTCCGGATACAATCTAGCTATAGCATGTACTGTTTCAACGCAGACACGTAATAAATCATTATCTTGCGAATGTTGTATGTTGTGTACCAAAACTTCTACAAAAGGCAAAACTAGATCACTTTTTAAAACATCCTTGACCCTAATCAAAGTCTTAAAACCGGCAATTTGGTATTCCTTTGATGTTTGACTGACAGCGGTCAAACATATTTGTGGTATTTCTGCCACTTGCACTGTAATGTCACCCAATATTCCCCAATGTCTGCCCAAAGCATACAAGTCACCAAGAAATTCTAAACTAGCTATTTGCAGTTTTGGCGATGTGTTAAAACCGTAATATGTTACAGCAGCAGGTATCATTGATTTGATTATGATCACACAAGATTCTTTAGAAGCATTTGCTGTCGTAAGTAATACTTTAGTTGCTAACACAAATTGGGCTACTGTTGTAGATTCTGCTATTGAAGTTTGCATAGCAATAAGGATTCCTTTAACGAAAATCTCAAATGCCTGATCTGTGTTTGCCGTGGTGGCTAATTTAGCAACCAATGCTGACAGAGCCTCATGAGCTGCCATTCGCAATTCGTCATCAGTCTTGTGTGTTATTTCCCTATATACGGAAGACCATAAAGCCTTTAGGAAAGGACCATAGCATTCTGCATTGAATGTTTTGCAGCTCTCTTTCTGGAAACATAGAAATCAGAATATAACATTATAGAAGTATGAAAATAATATACCATATTACTAGGTGACCACTAAATGGAAATTTCAATTCATAATTAATTCCGAGAATGTGATACTTACCAACAAATTCAATGAATCAATCTTAGCCAACCTCAGACTTGAATCTAATTTTTCTATCAACAATACCAAACACTGGTCACCAAATTCTGGCACAGCACACAAACAGGGTGTCAAAGCTTTGGCCAAATCTTGCCTTGTCACAGCTGCAGGATCATCAGGAGAAGGAAAGAAGTCGATAGGATAGTAACATGATATGACATTGAACATTTCTTCTACAAGATGGCCTAAAGGTATGCTGGACACGAATTTTGGAAGAAAAGCAAATAAGAAGAGCAAATTTCGTGGATCCCTTTCACCATCCATTGACGAAATTACTCCATAGACAAAGTCTGGCCCAAGAGTCTTCATATCTAGAAAGAAAAAGCATAAAATAATTTCAAAGTGATTTTAAAAACCAAAAAGCTAGTGTAAGGATGTGATCTTTGCTATTTCTGATTCTAAACTTCACCCCATTTCCTAGTCGACAAGGACAAAGCACCAAGACACAACAAAATCACACCTTGACAGATTTTTGAAATTAGTATGCTTACTAAATATAGTTAATATACATACACACATATTTTCAGATTATATTTCTAATAGGGTAGTCGGAATGAAGTGCGAAGCGTCTCGGTCATTACATGTTTCTTTCACCTCCTTAAATCGTCATTCTCCTTACACAGTTTTCGCCTACATATGTGAGTTAGTGTTACCTTTAATATTTATGTCAGTTTAATACTCTGGTTATTCGATCTTAATAAAGCAGCCATGATCGTCCTTGATTTCTGTTACCACACTCGCTTTCGCTCTGTAGATTTTCTTCATCAATCTTTCATCACTCATTCTTTCTATGTGGCCAAACCATTTAAGCCTTCCTTTCTTTATTTTTACAATAACAACCTTGGCTTCCAACCTTGTCATACTGCGTATTTCTTCATTGCTTATTTTGTGATACCGCAAATATTTCTGAGAAATCGCATTTCCACTGCATTTATCTTTAACATTTATCTAACATCATTAAAAAAAAGTCCAAAATTGCATGGTACTAAAGGACATCCTCACGTTTTGTAGGAAAAGTGGAAAATTCATAGATGAGATAGAGGACGGAGGACCACCAATTCAGTAACAATTGGAACTCCATGTCTAGGGAACAGGACTGAATGTCTGTTCCTAGAGAAAAGCCGACAACCTGTCTACAGCCAGGCCGATGTCCTTACACAAAATAGACATTTATATGTTTACATTGTACTATGCTTCGGATATGCATGTGATATGTCATTAGTAATCTATTATTCTTTCATTAAAAATAAAAGTTCAATGGCAAATCCTTCAATAAAAGTTTGCATAACAAGTTAATTACAGTACATCACATGCATATCCCTTAGACGGTAAAATAGTTTCCATATAGGCGACTTGTTTTGTGTTATGTACCACGTCTAAGCAATTTCCACCATTTGATTCTATTTTTCCTAGTTCTAGTTTTATCAACAAAATCTTATACTGGCAAAAAACGCACCATTCTTATATATATATATATATGTATAGTAGGTCTGCATCTTCGTTGCATGCAGTATTTTGTGTGGGTGGTCTGAAGGTGGTGGTTATTAAAACATGGTTATTATAAACAGAATATTTTCACAAATTAGGATTTATCCTTTCATTGAATAAATAATACTTAGGTACTTTGTTTTGGATTTCATTAACAATGGTATGTCCAACGTAACAGATTTCAGTTTAGCACTATTTTTAATAATAAGCATATGGGCTACTTGTTTACAAAGCCGAAAAAGATAAAGACAGGTTACTAACGCAAGGCATATTCATACTAACATTTGAAATGCGAGTCTGTCCGTCTGTTACCTTTTGATTTTTGATACAGAGCTAGTTTGGCACCAGGGGCCAGACTTATGCTACTTTTCTTTTAACTATCCCTATGGGGATGAAAAGGGGCATGAAACTTTGAATGGAAAATGATAATCTGCTGAACCTATTATGATGAAATTTGGTACAGAGATAGTATGCACCCCGCAACAGAAGTAGGCCAGTTTCTCTTTTTCAAAACTACTTCTAACCCGAGAAAGCAAAAAGTTTTTAAGAGGACAAAGTCACATGTACAGCTAATACGCTATAAACTCTTTAGAACGAAACTTTTGAGATTGAATTTTCTTTCGCTATAGAGTTTAATTTTATGGAAATCAGGAAAAAGCAGCAAAATTCTATATTACACATTAATTTTTTAATTTTTGTAACAATACCCCAAACATGTAACACTGTATCACAAGTATCAAAGAAACCTTTTTCTCAACGCACAGTTTTTTTTAAATAGGCTTGTTCACAATTCAAAAGTCTATTCACAACTGATAATACAAACCACACCTAATATGTGCTTAGTAATTCAAATTAAACTTTTCTAATAAGAATGCCTATCTACTTCATTTGAAGTAAAACATCAAAAAAAAATTTTTTTTCATATAATCATTTAAAAAGCAAATTCTATCACTGACACCTCAATGATATACCTCATTAAGTATGAAAATGTGTATGATCTAACATGCTTATTATATATAAAAGTATAAAAGATATAAAACTTACATTCTACATCACGTTCCAACAATTTCTGTACAATTAAGTAAATATTGTATCTATCCTGCCTAAGTTGAGACTGACAAGAGACCTCTCGAAACAGCATTGTGAGAAAATCGGCACTTTGTTGCATATTATAGTTCTTCATATTTACTATAGCTAGGTATCCTTCTAGGACCGCAGGTATCACTCTATGATGGTCTTTTAGACGGTCTATATAGAACTTTGATATGAATTTCACTTGTGTATCTGTTAGGAAATCCTTGGGGATTTCTTTGAGCACTTTAGTAAAAAACGTCATTCCTTTTTCACGATTTTCCGGTTCCTTGTTCGTGAGGACCCCAGCCATGTTTTCCACGATACGTGTAATGTCGATACGACCTGATAATATGTCTGAAAAAAGTAAGATTTTTTTTTTAAGAAAAATACTCATTTTATACCGTCGGGAGTACATAATTATATCACTTAATTTATTCTTTTATTGCAAACTTACCTGTAACGACATTGTGTGTACTTTCAAGTAAATTGCTACTTTTAATAATTTCATCAGATAATTCGGGACAAAACCAAATATCAACCATTTTCATACAATAATATTATGAATGTGTTTTACCATGGATTTACCTATTTTATTAGTTTACTATTGTACGATACTTAGGTGAACATTATTTATTTCTCACAAATTGTAGAGACTATTTTTATGCCACTTTCAAATTTATCAAAAAGTAAAAACAAGAATATGACCAAAGAATAAATTAATAGTCCCTAATTATTATGACAAAGTTAGGTTATTTTTGTTTTTTTTTTATTTATTTTCTCTGTTTTACAATTTTCCCTTAAAAGTAGAAGCAGACAAATATATGTCTACACTGCCCGTATCTTATTGCATATTTCATCGAAATGTCGATGTAACACATTTTAAATTTTTAATGTTTCTTGGAGTTTCTGACGACACATATGAAGAAGCAGTCTTTCTATTTGAATCCACTGAGGCAGACTAAGCACTAAAAAACTCTCAACATGACACTACTACAATACTTATTAGTGTGATATTGACTTTTTTTTAGATGTACAATATTTTACAATTATTATTCTACATAATATTGCGCAGCAGCGTTGATACTTGGGAAGCAAATATTTGCCAATTTTGCATTATGATTAGGGTGGAGTGAAAAACCTTTTTTTTACAACGATTTAGGAATACCTGAAGAAAGTTGCTGTTTTAGCTTAACAATAAAGACACAAAATATTATTTGCCACATCAAAAATCAACCTTTTTACATTTATGTTAAACCAAAATAAACATAACGAATTATTTATTTTAGTTTATGTTAAAAACGAACACTGACGTTTCTGAACGCAACTTATAATAAGTACCATTTAAATAACATTTTACTTTTCAGTGACGAATAAGAATTGTGAGCTATAACTTTTGTCCGACTTTTGTGTAACTCGACTCGTTACGCATTGAGTTTTATAACTGTGATCAACAAACATTTTGTAAGTAAGTATTAATTACCGTCCTATATTGTAATTTGAAATAGTACAAAAGTCCTAAATAGCAATTTTAGTAATAATAACGTCTCTTGTTTCCAGTAAAAATGTCTCAAGTTAAAACACGACGAATGACGAACTGTCCTGTATTTGGCTTTCCAGAAACGTTACCTGTGTTCAAATTACCCACCTATAATTACGTTATGAAATATTATCTCTTCATTAAGTATGAACTGAAGCCAGAGAAAACAACAAAACAGCCGACCGTTCATGACATATCCGAAAGAGTAGTTGAGTAGCTTCTCGAGTCTTACTTTGGCAAAAAGCATCGCTGCCAACTGTCAGTTTAAAAAGAATATTACAGCTTATTAGTTCTTACCGTGACAAATACAGAAGCTTAATGAAACCATAGAGCCCCCAAGATAAATGGAACAAAATCCTGACAGAATGGTATCCTAGGAATGGTAAACGAAATAGAGGTCGACAACGCAAAAGATGGGAGGACGAACTCAAGCTAACAGCGGGTCCAAAGTGGAGAAGAGTCACAAAAGACAGAAACCAATGGAAATCGTTAGAGGAGGCCTTTGCCAAGAGGCACACTGAGCTCCGAGATATACTATAAATAAAAAAATAAAATAAAAATAAACTAGAAAAAAAGGAGCTTCAGGATAAAAAGGGCTATTGTATTGTATTGTAATGAAACCATATCAAGGTCGTCAGACTAACAAAAACTACCAAGAAAAGATTAACAGATTTAAGGACGAATCCCGAAGATTATTTGATATCAGTAGTTGCAACTCCAAAATTATCTCTAACTGTAGATGTGAAAAACTTGTACGTGTCGTGAAGAAAAAGAAAGTCGTGTACCTAAGGAGGAAATAATTTTCTTACTTGATCAAAGAGCAATGAGAAAAATGTTGATTGGCGGCGTTGATTTGGTTGCCTCTATTATAAATATGAAAAAACAAGAAAGAAAAGAAAAAAGTTTATCTTGTAACCGACAAATAGAAGATTTTCAAAAACCTTGTGGCTCTCGTTTTTTGGTCGATAACGTGCAGATCGAAAGCAGTAACTCCTCCGATAGTATCATTGTGTCATCTTCTAATCCATACTCTTCAACAAAACTGTCATCACAAAACGTTAAGCCGCCTTTTAAAAAAATGAGACTAACACTACCTCTTTACCCCTTGCCTGCGATCGTACTGGAGTTTCCGACAGATCCGCTGCTATTATAGCTTCTTCTGTTTTAAAAGAGATTGGCGTTATTTCATCAAATGATCAGAGTTGCGTCATAGATCGCTCAAAGGTGTGCCGTGCCGTGAGAGAATCGAGAACAGGTCTACTTTACAAGATATAAAATGTAATAAAACAATTCGCGGTCTTTACTTTGACGGTAAAAAGGACAACACATTTGTTCTTATCCAGAAACATCGTAAATTTTACAGAAAACGACAAATGCATGATACTTCTACGAAGAGCCCGGAAGTAACTTCTTCGGTCATGTTACATGTGAGTCAGGAACTGCTACAACTATAAAAATACTATAATAACTTACTTGAACAATAAATCCGTGGATTTGAGTGCTATAGCTGTTGTTGGTTGCGATGGAACAGTAGTGAATATGGGGTTTAAAAGGTGGTGTGATACGTCTGATGGAAGAAGAATTAAATAAACAATTACATTGGTTTATCTGCCAGTTACATTCAAATGAATTACACTGCGACATTTATTGTTACATTTGGATGGAAAAACTACAGGGCCTCGATGCTTTTCGGGTCGAATAGGATCCCAGCTACAAAATTGTGAAATAATGCCAGTTGTAAAATTTGCTGTTATTCCCACGACACTCCCTGAAGTTACCAAGAATGATTTAAGTACTGATCAAAAATATCTTTTTGATATAATAACCGCTATTAGTACGGGTAATTTCTTTTCAGATCTGGCAAACATCAAACCTGGGCCCCTCAACCATTCTAGATGGTTAACAACAGCAAATAGAATTTTAAGGTTGTATGCTACTGAAACTGATCCCGAAGAAAAGTTACTGATATTAGCTACTTTTGTGATGAAAGTTTATGGTCGAATGTGGTTAACAATTAAATGTAATCCCTCTTGTACAAACGGAGCTGAACACTTGTGGCAAACAATTAGCCTGAGTCACTATTTGAGTGACAATTTAAAAAAGGTAATTGATCCAGTGATCCAACGAAATGGATATTTCGGTCACCAAGAAAATCTCCTTATCGCTATGCTCGCAGATGAAAGAGGAGTGATACGTAACCTAGCATACCGACGAATACTAAAAGCAAGATTAAAAAAAAATCAGGGCTTCGAAAGTTCAAAATTCCTACAATAAATTTGATGCTCAAGATTATACTGATATAATTACTTGGCAAGACCGTCAAATAACTGAGCCACCTTTGACTTTAAGTATTTCAGATGAAGCCTTGAAGAAAATTGTTGAAGATGGTCTGAGTACACAGCCGAATGTAAAACATTTTCCTTGTCATACTCAAGCCGTAGAGCGCTACATCAAGCTGGTGACAGAAGCGTTCAGTGCCGTTTGTGGAGAAAATGAACGTGATGGTTTTATCAGAGCAAGACTATTATCGCGTCAGAGGATGCCTACTTTTAATACGAAAAAACAATTTAACGTTTAGTTTTTAATTTGTATAACTTTTCTCAATAAACATCATCAGAAATGTACCATTTTCATTTCAAAAAATAAGAAAGCCTCATTTTTTAAATCTTATGGGGCACCATATGTTTATAGATTATGTATTTTACTTTAGTATTATATTTAAAAACAAGTTCTAAATAATGCAAAAAATGCTATTCCACAAATATTATAGAAATTATGGATGTATGAAGTAGTCTAAGAGCAGTACAAAATTTAATTAATTTTTTAAAATTCGAATACGCTGGGGCACCTCAAAACTTCTTTACAAGAAGATAATATTTCATAAGTCTTATGTTAACTCATGTAAAGGCAACTTTTCACTGGTATTCCATTACAAAAAAAAAATTAAAAATCTCCATACATTATCACTCCACCCTAATTATGATATCTACTAGAAACAATTTGTAAATACATACCTACACACTTATTTTCACCTTTTATCGCTAACGGAGTAGTTAGAGAGAACGAAGCTCCGACACTCGCAGTCCTAACGTACTTCTTTCGCCTGTAACTTCTCTATAAAAAAATTACAGACTTTCCACAGACTAGAAAGAATCTCGCCGAAAAACTCGATTGTATATTTATTAAAACTTTTAATGATTTAGCCCGCCTCAGCGGATTCTACTAGAAAGACTACCACAATATGTTTGTGGTCAGAAACTTTAAAACAATTGAAATGTATTACGCCGACATTTTAATGAAATAGTTTGAAGAATTTATCTACGCGAGTCGAATGTCATTGTCAATGTAAATCATAGAGTACAGAGCACGCATAGTCATAGAGTACGTACATAATGTTTGGTAATATTTTATTCTCTTTGTAATTAAAAATAAATGTGTTGCAATCACGTTGTATTTTTCAATATAACTGCAGTATTTCTGTCCTTTCTGTGACAGTATTCATAATACATACGTGTTAATTCATGAGAATTGCATTAGCAAGTTTCAATTAAGAAAGACGAAAGAATGTCTCACAAGACACTGATTGACTTCGTTGTTAAATACCAAAATCCACGTTTGTTAAACAACGTTGTTTTTTTCCCGAGCAATGGCAATTCGTTCTTTGGAAGACGCCTTGTGGTTCCCGCTGCTCCGCTTTCCACATCAACCCCGAAGATCCTGTCTCCGAGAAAATTCGGTACAACTATAGCAAAGTTCACCGAGGTGCCGCTATCGAGTAGTGAATCGAAGAAATATGAGGAAAAATTCCAATTAATGTTTACATGCAAAAAATGTAACTCGCGAAATATGAAATTTATTACTAAACTCGCTTATTATAAGGGAGTAGTAATAGTAATATGCGATGGCTGTGAAAACAAACATCTGATCGCTGATAACCTCAATTGGTTTTCTGATATGAACGGTAAAAAAAACATCGAAGATATCATGGCCGAAAAAGGAGAAACAGTGCAGAAAATAATGTCTGAAGACTTAGAATTCATTGCCATGGAAATGGTTAAAAACAAGGAAAACCCTGAGGAGTCCGTGTTATTAAAGGGCTGACCTGTAATGTAGATAATGAAAATGGACCTGTTTTTCTAATTATTTTGGTGCTGGACATCAATGTGTGCTAATTTACTTTTGCTTTTATAGTGATTCAGTCAATTTTGAATAGTTACAAAAAGAAAATTGTGATATGCTATTTATTGTGTTAAGTAATACAAACATTAAAACTAAAATGTCATTTTTCTATATTTCAATTAAATTTATTAGTATTCAACCTAAATCCTCCAGACTGCGAAGATGTAAAGAGTTCTTCATCTCATTTGTTCACAATAGCCTGCACAACATTGCAGTTCAACTAAAAAATGAAACTTAGGTTTTTATAATCCAATATCCTCAAAAATCAGTTTTGATGAAATAGAATAATTGAAATTGATTAAATATTTATATTCATGTTTACAAGATTACAATCACAATAATATGGCTTGACTAACTAGATGGTAAAAATTGATCATACAAGATAGGTATGAAAAAAATGTGTTGGCCTCACACATCGAGGTTTCATGACAATTCCCAAGACATCAACTTATAATTCAACAAAATGGTCTATACAAAAAAGTACAAAGTAAATCAAAGTAAATAATACAGTAATTTAGTTGTATATTATGAAAATACTAGCAAAATTCAGTTTATACAATTATTAATGATGAATAAATTGAATGGTCTATTGTCACATATTTTGTAAACTTTATTTTTAAACATGCTCTTTAAATTTATTGTACAGAAGTGATACTTAAATATGCCTGAAATCGAATGAAAGTAAGCCAAAACAACTACAATTTTGTGCTGAAAATTTCAGTCAGACAATAAATAAAAAGTATGCACACAAGGGTGTGTTATTGTACAACTTGCCTATCTAAACAAATCTATTTCCTAATTCATAGCATTGTCTACTGTACCCAGGAATTAAATGGATTTTGTGAGATAAAATTTGAAGGTTTTATCTCATTCTCTTTTTACCGTTTAAGTACACATGTGTGGAGATTTATTTAGCTGCATTTATTTGATTGATTTATATTAGGTTTATTTGATTATGATTATTTATTTGATTGATTTATATTAGGTTTACTTTGCATAACTTCTACATAATATGTAAAATTAAAGAGATTACACATAGAAAATATAGTAGTATGTAGATAGTTATCAAAGTTAAGAAAAGATTTGACTCAACTTAGAACTTTAAGTGCAGGATGAATAAATTATCTCGTAACATAGTGTCATCCTTGCAGACCTAAGTGTAGAAGGGGACGGGAGAGGAGGGAGGCATCCTATACAAGCTATTACTCGCCCGCTTTGCTGGGCGTAAATGAAAATTTTGTCTTTGGAATTAAAAAAATAAATAGCCTAAAACAATCCACAAACAATTCCACATCAAATGATCAGTCCCATATTGATACTTTCAATAGTTTTCGCATGATTGTGTGACAAAGAAAACCATTTTCCTTTTATTTTATATACTATGGTGAGCAAGTGTTTAAAAAATGTGGGAATTGCTATGATTGGTCAACCCATCCTGTCTATCCCACTAAGGATAAAGTGCATACAAATATTCATGTATCATTACTACGATAATACAAATTCATATAATTTTATTACATTACTTATCAATACTACATAATACATTCAATTGGCACAAGCTGGTAAATATTTCAATATGAAATCTAAGAAAAAAATTTAAAAAATAAGGCACAGTAGGTATTATTCCTAAATTCTGATAACCAGACTACATTTATAAGTATAATCTCTTATAAACAAAGTACTTATGCATATAAGTTGTAATAAAATAAATTGGTCTTTATATAATATCTAAATTGAGGACAGTATTGTATAGGGACATCAACCATAATATTATGTACACTGTATTTTGCAGAATTTACTAATTCTGAGTAAGTTTATGACTTTATGAGCAAATGTAGCATTAGAAAACTAAGTCTCTGAATTATTTCCAAATAGGGACAGAGCTAAACGAACACGGTAGGAATACTATCACCCCTGTCTACTATCTGTAGTGAGGTTTCCTTTGCACATATTTACATAATTCTAATAGTTTTAATCTCTTGACTACTTATGACAGCTTTTCTTTTATATTTAAATCACACGTTTTAAAAGCTACAAGACAAAAATAATGTGTTCTATCAATGAAGTGAAATTATAGAACAATGTAGTGTTCGCCAAATGCTGTGTGCTGTGCACTAATACTGGCCAAGAGAGCTTTTTGTCCTCCTACTTCGGACTGAATTCATTTAGCTCAGTCTTCAAATGTACATGTATATACTTGAGTAAACTAAACAGTTATCTTTTTAGTACTGTTTACATTAGACAAATAATTGTGCAATATCATTTGACATGATATTTCTGAAGGTTTTCATATGATAATACCTCTATCATAAATGCCTTTAAAATATAATACTAATTTAAAATAGAAAAGGGAATGTAGAAACAGTCTCTTCATTAGCACCACTGAGATAAAATCACTGGTTTACTGTTTCACAAAACACACACGTCTAATATCAAATTCAGTCTTTAGTTTTCGTTGTTACTTAGCCCTGTACTTATGGAAAATTCGCAATTTTATGACTAAAACCCTATCTTAGATTTGATACCTTTTATACAGCTCTTTTTAAAACTTAGATCATTGGAAAGGTAATTAAATGAATGAATAATATACTGTAATGGAATTAGACCCTTTTTGGGCGACTCACTATTGCATAATCTGTGCCATTGCAACTGTTATGATTAACGTCTTCCAGGCCAACTTGGTTTTGCAGCACTTGGGCCTGTGCAGCAGTGGGTACTTGAGGTCCTGGAGTATTTGGTTTTCTTATCATACCATAGCCCAAATGAGAATCATCCGCCATTCTTGCTGTTTGCATTACGTTTTCGACTTCATCATAGTCATTCCAGGTGTCCTTATTCTTTGGGTCACCCAAAGTCAATGTTGTAGGACGAGCTTCAATTTTTTTGTACCGAGAAGATTTATTCAATTTGCTAGTAGACCCAAAATACTGCAGCCTATCATAATTTTCATCCTCAGGGTCAACAACAGGACTTGGCAAAAGGATAATTCTAGAAGATTCTGGCCCTGTAGTATTCAAATTGTCTTGGGACCTGGAAATAAGTTTCATGCAGTTTGGATTGTCACCTAAATTCGGAGTAAATTCAGTGTGGTCAGGATCATCAATTCCTAAAGTTTTCCAGGCTTCACTTCGCACTTCAACTTTGTCATATGGCACTGAAGGTGGACTGTGGTCTCTTTTTACTTGATCCATTGGTTCATAATTGTCCAGTTTTTTATACCTTCCGAAATCTATACTCTCATCAGTTGAACTTGGATGGCTACTAGGCAAATCTTTAGCAACATTTTTGTGAATATTGATAATTTTACGGGGAGGTTTTTGAGGTTTAGGTTTCAATGCTGGCTTTGGCATCAACAATGGAACCGTATCTCTTTCGGTGGAACTTGAGCTTAGTTGGCTGGAGACAGAAGTTGTTTTGAATGACAGAGGGCTTAAATTCAAGTCGTCAGGTCTTGCAGCTACTAATGGGCTTCTTGATCCAGGAAATAAACTTACATTTGGCTGGATGTTAAATTCAGCATGTTCTGGACTATTGAGATTGTCATTTCCAATCATTTGTTTCATAGTTTTCATTTTCAATGACAAACATTTGAATATTTCGGACTGATTGGGATGTTCTAGATGAAATATTCCTTCTCCTGTATCACATTTTCTTCCAGCTTCAAATGTAAATTTACCTTGCCTGTAGCCATAACGACGTATATACCTATAAGGCCATGTTGCATACAACTTATTGTCATTTAAATCTCTTAATTCAACAGCTGTAGCTGTCAATAACAAAAGATATCGTATTGGCTCTAGACCACATCTAGTTGAAGCATCGGATGGACACATCTTAACAGAAAAAACCCCTTCCCCGAAAGAACAGTACAGATCATTATCTTCATCACAACTTATAGGACTTGAGTCTTGGCCCTTGAAGGCTACAGATTGTAAAGCTGTTACCCATTCTAGTGTTTCTGCTTCAGAATGAGCACTTACTTGCTGTGTGTTTGTCTTGGTAAGTATAGTAATAGTGTTTTGACTAGAATGTGTTATTTTTATACAATTCTCAAGTGTAATAATCTTAGGGATGGCACCCGACATAACTTCATCCTTATTGTCATAAATCTCAAGTCTTTCAATTCCTTGTTTGCTAGCAGTATATAAAATACAATATTTTTGTTGCCAATTTTTCTGAAATAAAAGAAAAAGGAATAGATTTAGAACTGCTGATGAATAACTAGTTACAAAGAAACAATTACTGCACTATTATTGTACTTAGTGGAGAATATGAACGTAAAAGTAAAATGTCATACTACACTATCAAAACAGCTTTATGTCTACCTGGTTGTGACTCATAAAACATGGAAAGCGTGTTGCGTGTCTACATGATATAACGTGGTTAGATCAATTAAATATGAATGGAAACAGTTTTTGAAAGACAAAATAAGAGTTGATATTTACCTTTTTAGGGAATTTACTAAAAACATTTCCTCCGGCAGGCGGGAACAGTAAACAACCGGATTTAATTCTGTCGTCTTGCTCCATTTTAAATATCCGGTTTTGAATACCTTGCTAAACTATCTTGCAATACCACTATGCTGTAAAACATAGCAATAACTTGGAGATTCCGCGAGGTTGGCTCACTGGAAATTCTGCAAAATATTAATATTTTTTAAACATTAAAATGACAGTAAGACACAACACAGCATCAGTCATGAACTCCCAAACCGCCATTGTTTTGTTTACGTTTTGTTCTTTCTCACTTTTTGGGTATTGAAATGAAGTAAACATAACTGTATTATGTCAAATGCACAGCATAATTCTGCTTATCAATGGCCAAGTATTTTTCAGTGAAAATAAATAGAAATACAACTATCTTAGCAATATATTATTGTTATTAATAGTCGTATTATAACCTTAATTGTAACACCGTTTTCAAAAAATCTAAATTGAACCACAATAATAATCAATGTAATCGATACTCTATGACTATCTCCGACTATAATAGTCTAATTTATTATAGCTAAACGCAAGCCGTCAATTTTTATTTGACATTTATCATTTTGAATTTGACAATTCATAATTAATAGTCTGTGGACTAATACTGTTGTTTCTCATAACCACTTTTTATAATTATTACAAAAGAAATAAATATATTATCATTGTACGTACATATTATTTATATTTTTCACATTCAAATACTATCAAAGAGTTAATAAAATGTCTGGTGGAGTGACTCCATTGTCGGGTACAGCGCACTTACTGGACGAATTAGATAGTACGTGTTACACACCCTCAAATTGTACAAAATATTTTGTTTATAATTATTATTTATGAAAATGGTTCTTGTTCCATGAAGAGAAATTAATGGTGCTGCTACGAGATGGGAGGACTTTGATTGGATATCTTCGTTGCGTGGATCAATTCGCAAATTTAGTTCTGCATAAAACTATAGAAAGGATTCATGTCGGTAAAGAGTATGGCGATATACCTAGAGGAATATTCATAGTTAGAGGCGAAAATGTTGTACTTTTAGGTGAAATCGTAAGTTACGTTTTTGAAATGTAAACTTTCCATTAGAAATAATATGAATTTTATTTATTTATAATCGAGAAAAACCAACAGCCAAAAACAAAGAATATGAAACAAAAGCAGAAATATTAAAACCAATAAAAGGTCTTTACGATTATAATTTTGAGTGTCATATCTAGTTACCTAAAATTTGTTCTTTCTTCTTGATGTTGCTTATGTGATGTATTTTTTTTAATTTACGTCTAATTAATATTTTCAGGACAAAGATAAAGAAGACAATCTGCCTCTTACTGAAGTATCAGTTGATGATATATTAGATGCTCAAAGAAGAGAACAGGATGCCAAAATAGAACAACAAAAATTGCTTTCAAAAGCTTTGAAAGAGCGAGGCCTCAACTTACTAGCCGATTTAGGACATGATGACATGTTTTAACTTTTGTTTAATTTTCATGAGACTCGAACGATATATCTGAGTACCTATATAATATTATGTATGTCTTGAAAAGTTAATAATTATGTAATGTTATGTATGTCTTGTTATATTGATTATTCTTTAATTTATAATATGAAAATAAATACTGAAATGATAAAGAATGTACACAATTTACATTAAAAAAATCTGTGTCCGTTTTGCTATAAATTAAAAATCATCGAAAAAATTGTGTATTTTATTTAGATATTAAATTATTTTTATTCATTTAGATTTGTCCTTTCGTTCATTTTCTCAATAGGTACCTATTCTAGAAACAAAGAATGTAAACTGAAAAAAAAATATACAGAAAATGTCTTCATACTTCATATACCCAATGGGATAGAAAGGATGGAGCACCAAGCATCACTGTCTAATTACATAATATACTTCTTTCGGTTCCTCAATACTTTCCTCACACTTTGCTATGTATGCGAGTGCTTTTGACATTTCCTTAACACTTGACTGTTTGATAATTAGGCATATAAAAATTTGTTACTATGGCTTATTAGCAGTTTTTATAATAGGTCTATCTAATTCTTAATATTTTCTCGCTCTCATTTATAGTCTAATTTGTTATTTTACAGTATTTTGGGTTGTGCAGTCTGTACCCCAAGTTGAGGCACTATGAACCCCCAAGCTTTACCCAAGAGTGCTCCCACTAACTATAGTGGAGGGACTCTTGGAGCACTGACATATTTGTTCTGTGACTATATGTGAATAATTTTACGGTAGCGTGGGATACAGTGGATCGAGGGTCACAGTGGATAGATCGTTATAGCTTTACATGTATGGCACATACACACTTGAGCGTTTGCTACGTTGCCGTTCTTACACCTCTCCCGCGTCCAAACTAGTCGTCATGTTAGTTTCGGAGCGGGAGGTCGTAGCGCAGCGCACCGGTCAACAAGTAAGCCACAATTTATTTTTTTTCGTGTTTTTGTAAAACATTTTGCCATTCCGTATACTATGAATTTGCAAGTTTTGACAATCTGTCATGATCTATAGTTAATATAGAAAGATTTTATCACTCTAATTTGTTTATTTAACGAATAAAAAATTTGTTAGGATTTCTTAAATAAGATAAGTATCAGTGGGGTACAGTGGTTCGTTTTGATTTGGGGTACAGTGGATAAAGATCCACTGTACCCCGTAGATATTAATTTTGAAAGCATTGTTAAAAGAAACTTATTTTTGTAGGGAAAATGCCACGAGATAGAAAAAGGAAGACCAATATCGGTCAGCATACCGAAGACGAAATACGGGCTGCTTTAATAAAAATATCTGATGGGCAAAAAATAAAAGCTGTAGCTAAATCGATGAATATTCCATACACAACTCTGCACAGATATAACGAAAAAATTAAAAAGTCGTTAGCTGCTGACCCTATTAATACAGAAAGACTAACACCAAATTACTCAGTGCGAAGAATTTTCACGGATGCACAAGAGAAGAACTTGGTCGATTATTTAACGAGATGCAGCAATATGTTTTATGGTCTTACATTACTAGATACCCGCAAATTAGCCTACGAAATGGCAGTCATAAACAACATTACAGTGCCACAAAAATGGCATGAAATTAAGCTGGCAGGTCTCGAATGGTTGCACAGTTTTAGAAAGAGATACCCTACACTCAGCTTGAGAACACCTGAGGGATGTAGTTTAAGTCGTGCCACGTCCTTCAATCGCCACAATGTGGCGATGTTCTATGATAATTTAGAAGATGTTATGTCTAGACATGATGCGTTCGGCAACGGAACTAGGGTGTATAATCTAGATGAGACAAATACCATGACCGTTCAAAAATCGGCTAAGGTATTGGCAGTCAAGGGGCAAAAGCAAGTCTCTAGAGTTACCAGTGCGGAAAGAGGGACTCTCGTGACCACGTGCTATATTGTGAACGCCTTGGGAAACACGTTACCGCCAGTCATGATATTTCCTAGAGTCCATTTCAAAAGCCATATGATAAATGGGGCTCCAACTGGAACTTTAGGTCTAGCAACTCAAAGTGGATGGATGAACGGAGAGTTATTTGTTCAGACTATGCAACATTTTATAAAACACACTAACAGCCGCAAAGATAATCCCAGTCTTTTGATTTTAGATGATCACGAGTCTCACGTATGTATCCAGGCATTGAATTTAGCGAAAGACAACGGTGTGACTGTTCTCACGGTTCCACCACATTCGACTGGGAAATTACAGCCATTAGATGTTGGCGTTTTTGGCCCGTTTAAAGCGGCATATAATAAGTCAGTTGATAGTTGGATGATGCGCAACCCTGGTAAAACCTTCTCGATTTACGACGTGGCTGGATGTGTCAAAGAAGCGCACATGAAGACAATGACACCAAACAATATTTGCAGTGCCTTCAAGGCAACAGGTATTTTCCCCTTTAATAGCGATATTTTTACCGATGATGACTTCGCCCCCAGTGATGTTACCGATCGACAACCAGAAAATGAGCTCCCGGAAAATAGGTCTAAAAATCGCAGTCACACTCACAACGTCGACAACGAGGGCAGCGATAGAACGAGAACTCCATCACCATCGGTTTTACTCCCGTCTGTCCATGTATCGCCTGAAATTGACTTGTTAATAAAGTCGCCAGGTCGCCCCAATGAAGATCTCGTATGGGCAATTGTGACAGACGTCCAAAACGAGCCGTTGGCATTTGGGTCAAGTAATACACCAGCAAAACCGTCGTCTTCGGTTGAGCTACCTCGGTTATCTGAGCTTGCTTTCCAGATGTTGTCTGTTCCAAAATTGGCAGAAAGTTTTACATATAGATACAGACAACAAACGTCAAAAAAATCAATCCTAAAGTCAGTAGACAATACACTGTCAACATCCATAGTAGAACCGCCAAAAATATCGACTGCAAAGTTTTTAGACACACCTTCTAATCCCAGAAACAGTAATAAAACGCCAAAACAATTTATGAGCCCAATCGAGTTCCGTGGATTACCAAAAGCTGGACCAAGAAAACGTGGAAGATTAGAAAGGAGGAAAGGTAAAAGCATGATAGCAACTGATACACCTAATAAGAACGAAATCGAGCAAAGGACGACAGAAAAAAATAAACAGATAAAGAGGAAGGAGTCTGCAAAAACTGCAAAAAGGAAAGTTTTAGAAAGTGACAGTGGAGAAGATGAAACGATGAGTTTATATTCAGAAGAAGAGCTGATGGTTGATGAAGAAGAAGATGAGGTTATCCACGTAGACCCTAAGTATTTCCGTCCTCTTCAGACTAGACCAAAAGAAGGAAATTTTATATTAGTAGAGTTTGAGGTGAAACAAAAGAAAATATATTATATCGCTAAGGTTATCGGTGATAAAAATCTAGACATCGAGGTCAGTTTCCTTAGAAAATCTGTCAAGAATCCCAACAAATTTCATGTACCAAATGTTCCAGATATTGCAACAGTCACATTCCATGACATAAAAATGATTTTACCTCAACCAGGATTTACCGGAAGCACTAAAAGAACTCAAGGATTGTATAATTTCGATATCGACTTTACAAAAATAGATCTGCGTTAATTTTTGAGTTAGTTAATATTACACATTGATCTCTTGGCAGTATGGCTATTGGTTTTGCTTTAACTAATTGTTTTTTGAAGCCAAAAACTGTCATCTTTGTTTATACGATTATTTTTTCTTAGAGTTTTATTTAAATTAGTTTTATTTGGTTAAAAAGAACAGCAGATGTGTTCCTTACATTAATTAACAGTAACGGAATCTCGATTCATATTTTTGACGTTATTGCTACTATTGTTTTTATTTTTTGTTAGAAGTTTATGTTACATTCTTTTATTATGTTATTGGACAGCAGATGTGTTGTTTTCATTAAAAGTTGATATTTTAATTAAGAAAAGAGTAAGCTAAAGTTTTTAAAACATAGTATTGAAAGGACAGTGAGAAGCTTGTGTTCCTTATTTTTAATAAAATATAATAAATAATGTGCCTATAACATTATGATTTGAAGACTGGAGCTTTTTTTAAGACTGTTTAGAAGTAATTTAGAACATACTATATTAGTAATAATAATATATATTAAATTATCTATAGCTTATAAAACAAACAGATGATTTTGAGACTAATTTCATCCAAGTACGAATTAATGTGTTTTGATTGAAAATAAACGATACAAATAATAAATACATTTTAATTGATTGTGTAAATAGTCATTATCCAGTGTGCCCCATGCGATCCATTGTAACCCAACATCTGTATTCACTGTGACCCATTCATGGGTCACAGAGGATACTTTGCCCTCTAAAAACAAAACAGGATTATTTTACAACAAAGTCTTTGTAAGGCTGTTTTTGTTATGTAGTTTCAAACTTAAATGTATCTTTTAGGATTTTATCAGAACACTGACCGATTTAAGATGCAAAAAGTGAAGTTACAGGACTTACAAAAGAAAAGGATCCACTGATCCCCATGCTCCCCTAAACTAATTAATCTGCGCTATTACTGTGACTACACTGTACACAAAAAAAACGTAGGACATCGTCATACAAAGGCTGCGAATGCGGTTTATACTTTGTATATGTGCGCGCTAATACCCTTAGTCATTGGCTAATACGCACGCGCCATGGCATGGCAGTCATGGCACGCTCACAACATCAGAAAAAAAAATTAAACCGACTTCAAAAAAAACACTGAAAAGTACAAAATACAGATCCTCTAATACCCAGGTAATCAAAACTCAAGTACAGTGGTATATTATTACTATTCTATTGTGGCGATTCCGCCAAAGGCTGTAAGATAAAAAAAAGCTTGTTGTATTCCAGTAGTTACTTAAAAATTTGACCGATAATTTTTCACATATTGTTAATAATTATTGTTATTGTTAGTAGATTAGATTTGACAAACAATCTATAAATATTGTTAGAATTAATGAAATCTCACAAAATATACACAACAGGGGTGTTCACGTAGGTTAAAAGAGCAGTGCCGTGCAGTGCTCTTTTAACAGCAGTGCAGGGTGTGCGGCGCACAATAATTTACCTATTGGAGTTTACTCCTCAAGAATTGATTTTCATATATATATATATATTATAGGCCGCGGTAAGAAAATTATATAGAGAATAAAATCAAGCGTTAAGAAAAAATATAAACACTGATGTTTTATACATCAGTGTATGTTTTACGTTAGTTTCAAATCCAAGATGGCGAATATTACTTTTTTGAATAAATCGATATGGGTGTCATATCCTAAGTATTTCCGGGTGCTGATTACGAAAATGACGTTCATATTCAAATTCTTGGTTGTTTTCTCCAGAAAACGATCGATCCCCGAAGTTAGGATTGCTTTTGGTGATGACATTATCCCGGTCCAAGAAAAGTTAAGTTTTTAGGTATTAACCCGGCGTCATTGAGGTAGGAAATACTTACATGGACGTTGAGGTGGGTCAAAATTACCCATGTTTTCAACACATGATATTTCCATAGTTTTTTAATTTATGCTCAATTTGTTTTATTTTTCATGCTTTCATTTTTCAACCTAGAATTATTCTTAATTTTGGCATAGATAAAGACTCTTTGGATGCAAATGCAATATTTAATTATATTTTAAAAAGTTGGAACGGATGGCTTACTATGTTCACAGACGCTTCTAAATTTTCTGAAAATAGTTCAGTTGGTGCCGCTGTCTGGGTCCCAAAACACAATATTATTTTAAACTTTAAGTGCCCCCCCTCAACATAAGTATTTTCAGGAGAAGCCATCGGTCTATGTCTATACCAGCCATTCCCAAAGTGGGCGATAACGCCCCCTTGTGGGCGCTGCAGGCCTAAAGGGGGGCGGTAAGAGACCCAGAAAAAAATGGGGGCATTGTGTAGAGGCCTGGGGGGTGATTTGTAATTTCATTTAGCTAGGAGGCATCTTAGACAACGACTGCATGAGCTCTCGACTCAGTAGACAAAATAAGTTTGGGAACCAGTGGTCTATACGAAGCGGTTTCGTACGCCGAAGCTCATAAATTAAATAAAACTATTATTTTCGTAGACTCATATAGTGGCCCTTCAGGACATTCATAAGGTTCTCTTTCAAGCTAAACATAATTTTTATATCACACTATACGAGACTATAAGAGAAACTCTACACCGATGTTATACTCAAAGCTTAGAGGTTATTCTAGCCTGGATACCCGGCCATTCTGGTATCACAGGTAATGAAATGGCAGATTCTTGTGCAAAGGATGCAGTTCAAACAGGTTCTCACATATATTTCAAATCAATTCCTCGAGATCTCAGAAACATGGCTAAATCAGAGCTTCATAAGAACTGGAATGAATTTAGGTATTCTTCTAAAATTAACAAATGCAAGCAATATGGGAACATTCAACCAAATGTATATATAACTATATCTCATATTTTCTTCAATTGTCCAAATTAAAGTATTCCCTATACAGCGTTATTCCCCGTTTTATTCCTTTGCCCACGAATTTCAACTTCCTTCAAAACAAAATTAACCTTTAATTTATTTACTCTATCCCTTTTGTGTTGCATTTTAAGTATTTGTAATTAACACAATATATCTATTTTCATGTAGAATACTAACTAATTTGTGTTGTTCTTGTTCAATGTTTGTGTTGTCTGTTTTTAGGTCCTCATGCAACTGAATCGTCACTTGGGCAAAATAATATATCATTTTTAGCATACTGCACAGTGTCTAGTCCAAACAAAACGTTGGCAAAAATTATCTACGGGTAGTTGCCACTATATTTACAAAAAAAAATATTCAAATCCAAGATGGTGAATATTACTTATTTGGATAAATCGATATGGGTCATACTCTAGGTAACTCCGGGTTACGTAGGTACGAAAATGATGTGCATTTTCAAATCCAAGACAAGATATCTAATATTGCTTTTTTGGGATAAATCGATATGATTGTCAAATTCTGGGTTTCTCGGGGTGCTAATTACGAAAATGACGTTAATTTTCAAATCCAAGATGGCGGCTTTTACTTACACACATACGTACCTACATATCTTCACGCTGTATCCCTAACGGGCTAGTCAGAAAGGACGAAGCGCCAGGAGTCGCGGTCGTCCTTACATACCTCTTTCGCTTCCTCAAATATCATCATTCTCCTCACATATTTTCGCCTAGGTATACGAGTTCTTTTGACATTTCATTTTCAAATCCAAGATGGCGAATATTACTTTATACATTTTCGTAATCATAACCCCGATAAACTTATAATGTAATCATCATATCAGCCGAAAACCGTCCACTGCTGGACAAAGGCCTCCCGAAAAATTTCCACAAAGGCCGATTCTGCGCTGCCCGCATCCAACGAATATAGTATAACCCGTGTCAATTTACTCAAAAAAATAACAACACTGCATGGCTATAGGTATACCAGCTCAGTACAAGCACGTGGCGGGCGATGTGTGACGTCAGCGTCGCCACGCCAACAGCCGGTCTGACCAATGACTCTCGCAAAAGATGTTTCACTTCAAAAATTTTTTATAAAAAAATTAAACCGACTTTAAAGAAGAACACTGAAAATTATGAAATAACTATCCTTTACCACTCAAAACTTAAGTACAAAAAAATAACTTTATAAATACGATACAAATACCTAAGTAATTAAATTTGACAGTTACTGAAGTCGGTACCAAGCCTACTAAAACTAAACTTTCTGTTGTCCAACATTGATTTGGCGCCGACTTCAATAACTGTCAAATTTAATTATATAGGTATTTGTATCGTATTTATAAAGTAATTTTTTGTACTTAAGTTTTGAGTGGTAAAGAATAGTTATTTCATAATTTTCAGTGTTCTTTTTTGAAATCGGTTTAATTTTTTTACAAAAAAAATTTATTTCTCCCTTTTGACCTTGAGTCCTTGACCGAGTGACCTTGGCCTAAATAAATACCTAGGACAAGACTAAAATTAGTTTATTTTTTAATTCTGGAGCGCAATGTGTTAACTTCCATTCTATTGAAGAGCACAAACCGTGGGCTTTCACAATAAAAGATACGAACAGATCGAACATGCGATATTATTGACCATTATGGCCATTGTCAATATCATATCATATCAATATCAATCAGTTATAAAAGAACAGTGTAAAGGTTGCATTATAATTATACCCTAGCGGAATTCTTACAACCCAAAGACGACAGCCACCAGCCGTATTTTCTGTCTGCCACAAAACTGACTATACTGACTGAATTTATCATACCACAGGCAATTTATATCTTCTCCCTACTTACTACCATTATACCATGTGGGGACAACGACAGTTAACAAATGACATACAAGAGAATCATCAATATAAATGAATAAAGGTTATAACCAGGTCGCGTTATTTGGTGTATCTTCGAAACCAAAGCTTCAATATCAATGAAATTTCAATGGGACCAATTTGGAAGTGTATCCTTTCAAACAAAAAAGAATTTTTCCAATCGGTTCATAAATGACGGAGTTATGAGGTAACAAACATAAAAAAAAAATACAACCGAATTGAGAACCTCCTCCTTTTTTGGAAGTTGGTTGAAAATAAAGAAGTTGATTTCATTATCATAAAATTTTAACACATTAAAATATTCCAACAATATATGTAGGCAGTGCTGCCATGTATGAAAACTGCCTGGCTGAAAACTCGCTGTTTAGTAACATTTTTAATTTAATAGTAATAAATGTAACAATTAACTTTTAATAACTTTAAACTTCTAACTTTAACGAAATATGCTTATAAAATCATAGAGCCTGAATCTTAAGAGGAACGCCTCTTTTTTCCATGCTGAAATTTAAAACATTTAAAAAAGCACTACGTAAACCAAACCATATACATACATTCTAATAGTCAGGCAGCTCTTTTGGCATTGGCTTCGAATGTAATCATATCGAGGCTAGTTAATAACTGCGTGACTATTTTAAACACTCTGGGAAATAAAAACAGTAATTCTAAGATGTGTTGGTGATGGGGATGGTAACTCGAAAGGGCCGACACCAAAATCACATTTATTGGTCCAGAATCTTTTTGTGGTATCCCCAAAAGCCAGGCTCAACTGATTTTGTGGAAATTCTGTTTCAAAGCCTCTTGCGAGTATTGGAAGAATATTCCAGGCCAGGAGCATTCCAAAGCCCTAATAAAGCCATGTAATCGCAAGGTGGCTTCTAGTGTCACGGCAATGAGCCGGAGCAACTTGCGTATCTTGGTTAGAGCACTTACTGAACATTGTTGCTTAAATAAGCACATGTTTAGTATGGGACTCTCCGACACAAGAATGTGCCGGTGCTGCCAAGAGGCGGATGAAACGCCTCTGGCAGTACATTTCGTGTGACTGCGGACCACTGATGCGCACTCATCAAGCCCTGCCTCGGCCAGTATTTTCTCAATCTGGAGGAGGTTCAGTATATCACTTCAAGAAATACCTTGCAGTTTTTGACTACAGTGGGACTTGGTAGTGTTTTGTAACAAAGTGGCTATCACAATATATCAATTTTGGTCACAGTGATACAGGTCTAGTGGGACCTGCACAGTCACTTATATGAAATTAAAAAAAAGAAGCCCGGAAATGACTAACTTTACTAAAGCCAGGCAGGCCTACGTTCCTGATCCTCAGCGCGATCCTAGGTTAAGAGCCCGCGCCATCACACCTCAGACTACATCTAATGAAGCCGCCTTCTACTACGGCAGACCAACAGCTGCAACCCGCTCCGAAGAGATTTCGAAACCCGCCTCTGGTGTTAGAAACACTACCCAACTGAGGTACGTACTCGAAAGCCCTCAAGGAGGCTCTGGGAATACCGCCGTGTGTCCGCTCTTACGGGAAGGGCATCCGGTTTCTCCCGACCGATGAAGAGGAATTCCGCATCCTCCAGCGCTAGCTTGCCGAACGTGAAGCCGAGGTGAACAAAGGTGAACAACATAATGGGCACACCAAAGGATGTTTTGCCGTTGCAGACGCTAGGAGTCTATAAAATAGATTGTAGCTGCGTTAGTTCATACATTGGCCAAACGAAGCGCACTATTGCTAAGGATTAAAGAACATATTGCAGCGGCGAAAACCCGGCAAACAACCAAATCGGCGATAGCGGAACATCTGCTCCAATCAGATACCAATCACTGGATTGAGTTTCATCGCCCGCAAGTCCTTTCTACTGATCGCCACTTTTATCCAAGAGTAGTGCGTAAAGCGATTGAAATCAAGAGATATAAAAATTTTAATCGGGAAAACGAGAATCCTGTTATTCAAGGTACAAAACCTCGTGTTTCACATTCGGTTAAACGCGTGGACACTGTCAGTGTTGTGTGTAGGTATTACGAAAACTATTTACAAATATCGGGGGTAGATGACAAAACTTCTACCTCAGACACGGAGTGAAACTTGCTGCGACAGTTTGCTTGAGACCACGGCCGATGCAAATCGGTCGAAACGTCAAGCCAAAATAAAAAGGTAATCGCGTTAAATTCCCCGTTTTAGATATTTTATTATGTATTACATTTTATGGAAAATGATTTCTAAACGAAATTTTAACTATTTCATGGCTGCGTTCGAAAGTTTGAATCATGAGTTCGCATTATTTCTCGGTATGAGTAGTACAAAGAAGTATTATCTTGTATTTTACATGTAACCAAGTGCCGGCTTGTTTTCAGTAGCATAAACTAATTATTATTGTAGAAAAATAACTACGTATTCATTTAGACACCGCTTGCAATGAGTTGTAAATATATTTTATGTTTACGAAATCAGCTTTCGAACCAACCCAAATGGCCGTTGTGCCAAAGTGACATTTGAAAACAATCTTGTTGAATTTTTTGTTAACAAAATTATTACATATTTTGTTGGTGTTTTTGACTAGAATATGTTATTCTTCTCTTATAGTTTTATGTTTTGATTATATTACGATCAAATTGTGAAAAAATATGTGCTTGGAACACTGCTTAACTTGACTTTTGGACATTTTATCGAGTTACTTTTAATATTAAAATAATGACTTCTTCTGATAAAGAATTAATAGAAAGGCTTCGAAAAGAGAATTTAGACCAATTTCTTACTTTAGTGCGTATGCATTTATCCTTCGTAGTTGATATAAATTCGGACGAGTAAGTTACTTTTTTTATTTAAAGTAAAATTTTGAGACCCTGAAATAACATGGTATACTGTGAGAATTAGTAATTTTTTTATTTTTATTTTCTTAGGTGGGGCTTTAGAATATTTACGCTTCTTTGAACGATTCATTACTCAAATTAATTACATACATTTGCTTTCTGGTAATGCGATTAATATGAGGCATGTCAATGTTAAAAAACTTTCATTTAGTAAAATAAGCTAACAGTGAAGTTTATTTGAATAGTTAAAACAAAACTTAGTACCAAAGCCTTATAACCTAATCTCCAGAAATCGTCTTTGGGTAGAACTTAGAAAGGACTTCATGAAGTGATATTTGAAATAATCGAAATATATCATCGCATTACCAATTTGACCTTACTGGCTGGCTGCTGGAATTGACCTGGCTGAGAATTCAGTCCATGAAAATATATTTTTAATATAAGAATCTGTATTTGCTAGAGCTTGTTTCATGACAATAATCTCACCTTTTCAGTGTTGATTATTCAACAGACAAACCAAAGCAATTCCGATGGAACTTCCACAAGAAAGTCAAAAATTCTAATTCGAATTCTAGTCAAAATAATGTTAATAGTACAAAGAATATAGATATGAGTTCTATAACTGAGGAAGGAGTTTTGAGGCTAAATGAACTGATAGATTTTCTATCAAAACCTGAAAGTGAGTACTCCTCTAAAGGGTCACCCATAAATTATGTCACACAATATGGATGAGAGGGTGGGGTTTCACAAAGTGGAAGGGGACAGTTATGATTTTGTTTAGCGATCATGAAAATATATGTATACAGCATGAAGATATGCATGCATGTATGTATGTATCATAAAAATACTACTAAATAATCATAAAATTTATGAGTGTGTGTTATGAGTTTATGAGCCAATACATTTCGAATAAGTGAGTCGATACATCCAGCACAGTGAACAGAATTGGCTCAATCGCATGATGTAATGCAGAGTTACCCCTGTCTAGTAACTATCTATACAGAGACCAAGATAAACAAGCATCTCGCTGTATTTTTAACCCTTTTAAAGAAAGTACAAATTATGCATGCTGTTAGAGTACTTGGCCTAATTTTTTTTTAAAACCTTTTATTAACTAAAGCACACTTTGTCTTCAGTTTGCTTCCTGGCAAAGTTCTTCTCCAGTGATCTCCAATAAATAGGGTCTTGAGCCAAACTAAGCCAATTTCCTCCTGCTGTTTTCTTTATGTCATCATCACAATCATCTTAAGCTTGGTCTACTTCGTTTTTCTTAAGCCTTTTCTTGGATACCACTCTAGTAATTCTTTAGGCCATTTATCTTCTCTGTCTGATGCCATGTGTCCAGCCTATCTACACTTGAGCTTTTTTATAGTTGTGCAGACATCTTCAACTTTAGTTTTTTCTCCAATGTAAGCAAGGTTGTATTTGTCTTGTTTTTTGATGTTTTATAAGCTGCATTCCATATTGTGCTGACACATTTTAAGTCTATTTGAAAGTTTCTGGGTAAGGGCCTAAGACTGACATCCATATGTTATGGTTGGTAACACATATGTTAAAGATCTTGCTTTTATGATGCATTGAAATATTCTTGTTCTTAACAATTTCTTTTAGGGAAAATCAGGGAATAAACATCAATGGTAAAAAAGGGAACCATTTGAGATTTGCTGATAACATCATAATATTCACAGATAATCACAATTCACAACAACAAATGATATAAGAACTTTCAGATCAAAGTACTGAGGTAGGTCTGAGGAATGGAAGTAAAAACCCATTAAAATCAAAATCTAGGAATACAATATGTTGATAATTATACATACCTTGGCCAAATAATCTCAGTATAGGACTTGACAGCAAAAGAAATAGGGAAGAGAATCGACTGCGGCTGGAAAAGCTATTGGTCTCTAAAAGAAATGGTTAAGAACAAGAATATTTCGACTTGGCCTATTTACTCTGTGATAATCAGTGATTGGAATCATGGAGGCAAATGCTATCGAAAATATTGATATGCCCAAAGATTTCCAGAGTTGAATTTTGCTTAAATAAATAAATCTTTTGGTGTAAATCTTATACTAATCTGTAATACTTTAAGGTCAGCGTTCTATCGCACAAATACAATAATTAGAGTAATTATAGGAGACCCATGCCTACCATATATCATAAAAAATAATAGAAATAAGTTGAATATATCTATGAGATTTTTTTTAATTTGAGATTTCGACAAAAGTAGATAAAAAACATGTTGGAATTATTAGAAATATATAAAATTGCAACTCAATAAAAAATATTTATCTGTTTATTATCAGAGATTTTATACTTAAAAATAGGTAGTAATTTTGGAATATTGCAAAATATCGCCACTTTGTATCTAAAATTATAATGTGTGACAAATTACAAATAATTTTTCATATAATTTCAATTTAAGTTACTAAAAATTAAGGAAAGATTCTGTAACTCTAGACTAGAATGACCGAGGAATATCCATGCTAATGATAATGTTCGAATTGTCATGAGATCCCATCTTAGATCCGATTTTTATTCTGGATCGATTCTGGTCTTTTCCCTTTTTCCCCATGTTGTTTTATTTAAAGAAACACAAGATGTTATTAATTTGTCATGTTTTGTCAATTCTGTGTCAAGCCATAAATATTTAAAATATAAATATTAAAATAATTACTTCAAAATTAAACCAAAGTCAAACCAAAAATGTGACTGTTCTGTTATTTTTCAGATGTGACTCAAGAAGGTGTATTCCGTCGCACAGGTTCTTTGTCACGCCAACAGGAGCTTCGTAATCTGCTTCTTACAGGTTCAGACCTTCATCTGGAAGAAAGCCGGTTCTCTGTCCATGACTGTGCATCAGTACTGAAAGGATTCCTTTCTGAACTACCTCAGCCATTGTTGCTGGATCAGTATTATCAAACTTATTGTACATTGGCTGGTTAGTTATACTATTGTTGATTTTTATTAACATATGGTTCATTATTTTGGTTCGGGCTCTGCTGAAAATCAGCGCGGCTACTTCCTACAGAAGGGGCTATGCTGCGATGGAGTCCTTTTTGTCGCCATGTATATACATAGCCATAGTGGTCTAGCTACTTATTGTACCTTTTATTTTAATTATTTACCTGTGTGTTTTTTGGTGACAAATAAATATATTTCTTTCTTTCTTCTTTCTTTCTTTCTATTTTAATAGCAATGTTAAAAATTAAAATGTATTCAATTTACATTGTAGCCTAATAATATCGATTTTCTGGAAACCAACCAATGTAAATTAATAAGCTTAAAGCAAATCTCAAAGTCAAAAGCTTTCAAAATTAGCTTATTAATTTACTCAAGTACATATGGTTTTAATTGGAATTTTGTGATGTAATCGGAATACTAATAATAATAGAAATTGTTGTTCCTACAGCTCAATACCCACCTAACGTAGAATCATCACAGGAAAAACTATTAACTGCACTGCAACTCTTGCTACTGCTACTAACGACTTCTCACAGGAAATTTCTTGAGAGTTTACTGAGTTTACTACGTTTGGTGGCTGACAATGAAGCGTCAAACAGGATGTCACCAGACACACTGGCTACAATGTTCACCCCACATCTACTGTGTCCTAGAAAGGTCTAGAATCATATTAAATTGTTTTTTTTGAGCTTTAACCCTTGATTAAAGTACATAGATATTTACTTGTACGTTTAACAGCATGCCTAACTTGTCCGCTATCTCGACAGCTACTTTTACTCTTTCTTGACATGGCATATAAGATAAGATATGATGTGGCATTGCATAGTGTCTATATCTGCTCCATTTTAACTTGAAATGGCAGGTCGTATGTAGCCTTTTATTTAATCCAATTGTCTTTGTATTGAACTTTGAAAGTATAAACGAATCTCAATGTTTATTAGACAAGTCCAGTCATATCTGGGCATATCCTAACACATAGTTACATGACTGCAGTTGTCTCCTGAGGCGTTTCACACGGAAGCCGTGGCTCTGGCACCGCTGGTCAGTTTCATGATCCGTGCTGCGCAGCGGCTGTTCGCAGCGCCGCGTCCGCTGGCCACTGATGCAGCGGCTTACTTCACAAGGAAAGCCATGTCCCCCGCAGGCGATCTCGACGAGAGTGTCTCAGACAAGTTAGAACATCTATATTACAAATTTTTAGGGCCCTATAGTTCCGTCATATTTTTTTCTCCGTCTGTCCGTATGTCACACTTATTGATCGTTTTGATTTATTCCATCATCTTTACACCTACTGTGCTGCAATTTTGTACAAAGACACATGAATTGCTAACCCTAAGAGCTGAGTATTGGGACATAATGCTAAAAAAAATCTCTAATATTTAATTGCATATTAAAATTATATTATGCAGTGTTTATGTGCTTTATTTTGAGTAATTTATTAATGAAAGTCCTACTCATACATATGGAAAAATATCGCTTTTGTTATGTTTTCGATACTTGATGTTTTACATCGATATATCAATTTACAATATGCCTGTGTACATACATATATATACATGTGTACAACGAATTTTTTTTTAAATTAATCTCGGTTTTACTATTTTGACCACCTCCGTGGCGCAACGGCTTAGCGCGTCGGAAAGAAAACGGGGGTTGCGGGTTCGATTCCCGTCCCGAGTCTGGGTGTTTATGTATAATATGTATATATTTACAAAAGAAAAGTGTATAAGTACTATATATTATTACTATTGTGTTGACTATTTCCATTTGATATTAAGATAGCAGATTAAACTATCAGTCAAATTTTAATTACGAAATCTATAGTTTTAACTGCTCTTGATCTTACAGACCTTTTAGTATATAATAATAAAAAAACAATGCTTACAGATAAATTTTTCATGTTTGTGAAATTTAATTTCTTGTAGTTACGTTGAAGAATGGTAATATATCCGCATAACTAAAAATATTTAGGCAACTAAGGATATTATATTACTTTCGTTTATACGATTTACACATTTTTGTATTAGCGACGATGCGAAGAACGAATTAAAAATAAACGAAAGCGGACGTCTTTGCGTCGCGTGCGACCCCGACTGGCATCACAATAATTACCCATATTCATCAATATTGCCGTTGTGTGCGTGCCACACGTTCGTATTATCGCGCACAATACAAACCGCGTATGCTACCTTTCCATGAAGACATCGTACAGTGATGGCCATACTGCGGCGCGGGCGCGTGTGTCCGCAGGGCCGTGTCGGGCACGGCAGGCACGGCGGGCACGGCAGGCACGGGGGGTACAGTGTACACGGTGTACACGTTCGTGGACCGCGGCCGCTCGCGCGCCGAGCACGCGGCCGACCCCACGGCGGCGGCGCTGGCGCGGCTGTACGCGCACATCCACGCGCTGCCCGACAACCACCACAAGCGTCGCCTGGTCAAGCACTTCAACAGGCACAACGCCTGCGGTGAGTCCCCGCCCGCCCGCCGTCTACCGTACGTACCCACGTATCTACGTAACTATGTGTGTACGTACCTACCTGTGCACGTATCTAATTGTGTACGTATCTACTTGTGTACGTATCTATTTGTGTATGTGTCTACTTGTGTACGTATCTATTTGTGTACGTATCTACTTGTGTACAAATCTACTTGTGTACGTATCTATTTGTGTATGTATCTACTTGTGTACGTATCTATTTGTGTACGTATCTACTTGTGTACGAATCTACTTGTGTACGTATCTATTTGTGTATGTATCTACTTGTGTACGTATCTACTTGTGTACGTATCTACTTGTGTACGTATCTACTTGTGTACGTATATACTTGTGTATATATCTATTTGTGTACGTATCTACTTGTGTACGTATCTACTTGTGTACGTATCTACTTGTGTACGTATCTACTTGTGTACGTATCTACTTGTGTACTTATCTACTTGTGTACGTATCTACTTGTGTACGTATCTACTTGTGTACGTATCTACTTGTGTACGTATATACTTGTGTATATATCTATTGTTTTCGTCGCGACCCCTGCCAGCCCTTTTCAGGGCTGCAATTCCTCTTCTGTGCATACCATGCGGGACAACGGCTATTATAATGTTAGGGCGTCCCCCGGAAGCGACGTACACCGGTCTGTCCCCGCTGGTGTGTGCAGAGTGCAGTTCGGCGTTGGGGACCGCCACCCAACACGCTGTGCACCTAGCGGCGGGAAGTGGAGGGAGGAGTGCAGAGTAGCTGCGTGGAATGTGAGAGGTGGGATTGAGGAGAAGATGAATGAAGTGATTGATATTATGGAAGAGAAAAGATTGGATGTGCTATGTTTGAGTGAAACCAAGCGAGGAGGCAGTGAACTTGCCGACTTGCCCGGAGGAGGCATCGCTTTGTGGTCAGGGGTACCACAAGGAGATAGGGGATGCCAAGGGGTAGGCGTTTTACTGTCCTCTCGTATGGTTAATTGTATGACTGAGTATGAATGTATAAATCCCAGACTGCTTTGGGTACGCCTCAAGATGGGGTTGACAAGAATTTTTGTTTTGGCAGTATATGCCCCAGTGTCCTCTGTCGGTTTGGCTGAACTAGAGCAGTTCTGGGAAAATGTTAGAGAAGTTCTAGCGACGGTTGAAGAGAACGAAAGAATTGTTGTGTGTGGAGACATGAATGGATGGGTCGGGACAGCTCGAACAGGATTTGAGTCTGTCCTAGGCAAATATGGAGATAAGAGAGTAAATGATGCTGGTAAGATTGTGCTAGGACTGTGTATGGAAAAGGATCTTTTTGTGGCTAATACCATGTTTGGGCACAAAAGGATCCATCAGTACACGTGGGAAAGAAAGGGTGCGAGAAGTATGATTGATTTATTCCTGGTGGATAGCAGACTTAAGAAGCAGGTAATGGACACAAGAGCGTATAGAGGAGCCGATCTCGGGACGGACCACTTTCTGGTGATAACCAGAATAAGGGGTCTGTTCGCAGCATGGCGACATCGCGTAGTGTCCAAACCTGCAGCGGTTAGCCGCATTAAAAGCTGGAAACTACAGGATGCGACCACCAGGAATGAATATGAAAGGGTATTATCCAGTAAGCTTGATGATAGATTGAAAGTGTTGAGCGAGGATGTTGAAGAATGCTGGCAGAACCTTAGAGATAGTATGGTTGAGGCTGCGAAAGAAGTGTGTGGAATGAATAAGATTGGGAACGGCAAAAAGCGTGATGTGTGGTGGGATGATGAGGTGAAAGTGGCTGTGTATAAGAAAAAGAAAGCATGGCGAGACTACCTTGCTACTAATGACTGTGGTATGAAAAATTTGATGAAAGACAGGTATAAGCTGCAGAAAGCAGAAACGAAGGCACTAGTGAAAGAGAAGCGTGAAAGGTGTAGGGTGTTAGATGAAAACAAGATGTCGGACAACTTCGAGGAAAATTCCAAATTATTTTGGAAAGAAGTACGTAAGATCCGAAGTGGTCCGGCACCTTGCAGAATGAATAAAGTGCGTTCGAAAGAAAACAACCTGCTTACAAATAAAAAGGATGTTCTGCAGCGATGGAGTGAATACTATGGAGAACTGTATGAGAGTGGCGACTCCGTCTCTGATACTGAGAGCGATTCTAATGAATTGCCACACTCGGGCCAGGGACTGGAGGTTGCCATTAGTATGAAAGAGATTGAGAAAGTGATAAGAAGTTTGAAATGTGGAAAGGCTGCGGGAATTGATGAGGTGACTGCTGAGATGATCAAGTATGGTGGTCCTAGGGTCTGGGATGCCTTCTGTGCACTCTGCAACCTTTGTTGGCAGAAGGGGGAGGTTCCAGAGGACTGGCGCACGGCAGTCATAGTACCTCTATATAAAGGGAAAGGTTCCTACCTAGACTGTGCGTGCTATAGGGCCATCAGCTTGGTCAGCTTAGCGAGTAAAGTCTATACTAAAGTATTGACTGAACGTATGAAAGGTGTTTCAGAAAGATATTTGTGGGAGGCGCAAGGTGGATTCAGGAACGGTAGGGGTTGTATGGATCAGATTTTCTCGCTTCGCGTTATCGTGGGAAGGTTTCTGGCTTTAGGTCAGAAAGTTTTCTGCGCTTTCGTGGATCTAGAGAAAGCATTCGATAGAGTAGTGCGGAAGAAATTGTGGAGTCTTCTGCCTGAATATGGCGTGGAGGGCTCCTTACTGCAGGCTGTGAGGTCATTATATCAAGACCACAGAGCCTGTGTAAGGATAGACGGTGACATGTCGCCCTGGTTTGAAGTCTGTTCTGGTGTCAGACAGGGCTGCGTGATGTCTGCCTGGCTATTCGTGCTGTATTTGGACAGTTGCCTCCAGAGATTGAAAGGTAATATGAGTGGTATGGGATGTGGTGACACAGTGGTAAACTGCCTATTGTACGCTGACGATGCTGTGCTAATAGCACCATCAGAAGCAGAGTTGCAGACACTAGTCACGTGCATGAAAGAAGATTGTGAAGTAAAAGGATTGAAAATGAATGTGAACAAAACTAAGGTTCTGGTGTTTGAAAGAGAAGCGGAACAAACGAAATGTGTGATTAGTGTAAATGGAAAATGTCTAGAACAGGTGAATGAAATTGTGTACCTGGGGAGTGCGTTTTCGAGGGATGGAAGATGTGAGTTGGATGTGGAGAGACGGGTAGCAGCTGGCAATAAAGTGAACGGTGCTCTGTCCGCATTAGTGGGTAGTGTGAATATATCTAACACTGCTAAAATGGCCATCCACAATGCGGTGTTGGTGCCGACTTTGTTGTACGGCAGTGAGGCCTGGATATGCCCGAAATCGAGTGAAAGTATGATAAATGCTGTGGAGATGCGGTCTCTCAGAAATATGTGCGGTGTCACGCTTGCTGACAGGATAAGCAATGATGAGATACGCAGTATGACAGGGTTGCACAACAGTGTTATTGTAAAAATGAAGAAAGGAATGCTTAGATGGTTCGGGCACATGGAAAGAATGAGTGATGAAAGACTGACGAAGAAAATATACAGAGCGAAAGTGAGTGGTAAAAGAAGCCAAGGAAGACCAAGGCTGACTTATGAAGATCAAATAGCCAGAGTGTTAGCAGACGGAAATGTCAAAAGCACTCGCATACCTAAGCGAAAATGTGTGAGGAGAATGATGAGATTTGAGGAAGCGAAAGAGGTGTGTAAGGACCGCGACTCCTGGCGCTCCGTCCTCTCTGACTACCCCGTTGGGGATACAGCGTGAAGTTATGTTATGTTATGTTATGTTATATCTATTTGTGTACGTATCTACTTGTGTATATATCTACTTGTGTACGTATCTATTTGTGTACGTATCTACTTGTGTACGTATCTACTTGTGTACGTATCTATTTGTGTATGTATCTACTTGTGTACGTATCTATTTGTGTACGTATCTACTTGTGTACGAATCTACTTGTGTACGTATCTATTTGTGTATGTATCTACTTGTGTACGTATCTACTTGTGTACGTATCTACTTGTGTACGTATCTACTTGTGTACGTATATACTTGTGTATATATCTATTTGTGTACGTATCTACTTGTGTACGTATCTACTTGTGTACGTATCTACTTGTGTACGTATCTACTTGTGTACGTATCTACTTGTGTACTTATCTACTTGTGTACGTATCTACTTGTGTACGTATCTACTTGTGTACGTATCTACTTGTGTACGTATATACTTGTGTATATATCTATTTGTGTACGTATCTACTTGTGTATATATCTACTTGTGTACGTATCTATTTGTGTACGTATCTACTTGTGTATATATCTACTTGTGTACGTATCTATTTGTGTACGTATCTACTTGTGTATATATCTACTTGTGTATGTATCTACTTGTGTACGTATCTACTTGTGTACGTATCTACTTGTGTACGTATCTACTTGTGTACGTATATACTTGTGTATATATCTATTTGTGTACGTATCTACTTGTGTATATATCTACTTGTGTACGTATCTATTTGTGTACGTATCTACTTGTGTATATATCTACTTGTGTACGTATCTATTTGTGTACGTGTCTACTTGTGTATATATCTACTTGTGTATGTATCTACTTGTGTACGTATCTACTTGTGTACGTATCTACTTGTGTACGTATCTACTTGTGTACGTATATACTTGTGTATATATCTATTTGTGTACGTATCTACTTGTGTATATATCTACTTGTGTACGTATCTATTTGTGTACGTATCTACTTGTGTACGAATCTACTTGTGTACGTATCTATTTGTGTATGTATCTACTTGTGTACGTATCTATTTGTGTACGTATCTACTTGTGTACGAATCTACTTGTGTACGTATCTATTTGTGTATGTATCTACTTGTGTACGTATCTACTTGTGTACGTATCTACTTGTGTACGTATATACTTGTGTATATATCTATTTGTGTACGTATCTACTTGTGTACGTATCTACTTGTGTACGTATCTACTTGTGTACGTATCTACTTGTGTACGTATCTACTTGTGTACGTATCTACTTGTGTACTTATCTACTTGTGTACGTATCTACTTGTGTACGTATCTACTTGTGTACGTATCTACTTGTGTACGTATATACTTGTGTATATATCTATTTGTGTACGTATCTACTTGTGTATATATCTACTTGTGTACGTATCTATTTGTGTACGTATCTACTTGTGTACGTATCTACTTGTGTACGTATCTATTTGTGTATGTATCTACTTGTGTACGTATCTACTTGTGTACGAATCTACTTGTGTACGTATCTATTTGTGTATGTATCTACTTGTGTACGTATCTACTTGTGTACGTATCTACTTGTGTACGTATCTACTTGTGTACGAATATACTTGTGTATACATCTATTTGTGTACGTATCTACTTGTGTACGTATCTACTTGTGTACGTATCTACTTGTGTACGTATCTACTTGTGTACGTATCTACTTGTGTACTTATCTACTTGTGTACGTATCTACTTGTGTACGTATCTACTTGTGTACGTATATACTTGTGTATATATCTATTTGTGTACGTATCTACTTGTGTATATATCTACTTGTGTACGTATCTATTTGTGTACGTATCTACTTGTGTATATATCTACTTGTGTACGTATCTATTTGTGTACGTATCTACTTGTGTATGTATCTACTTGTGTACGTATCTACTTGTGTACGTATCTACTTGTGTACGTATATACTTGTGTATATATCTATTTGTGTACGTATCTACTTGTGTATATATCTACTTGTGTACGTATCTATTTGTGTACGTATCTACTTGTGTATATATCTACTTGTGTACGTATCTACTTGTGTACGTATCTACTTGTGTATATATCTACTTGTGTATGTATGTACTTGTGTACGTATCTACTTGTGTACGTATCTACTTGTGTACGTATCTACTTGTGTACGTATATACTTGTGTATATATCTATTTGTGTACGTATCTACTTGTGTATATATCTACTTGTGTACGTATCTATTTGTGTACGTATCTACTTGTGTATATATCTACTTGTGTACGTATCTATTTGTGTACGTATCTACTTGTGTATATATCTACTTGTGTACGTATCTATTTGTGTACGTATCTACTTGTGTATATATCTACTTGTGTACGTATCTACTTGTGTACGTATCTACTTGTGTATATATCTACTTGTGTACATATCTACTTGTGTACGTATCTACTTGTGTACGTATCTATTTGTGTACGTATCTACTTGTGTATATATCTACTTGTGTACGTATCTACTTGTGTACGTATCTACTTGTGTACGTATATACTTGTGTATATATCTATTTGTGTACGTATCTACTTGTGTATATATCTACTTGTGTACGTATCTATTTGTGTACGTATCTACTTGTGTATATATCTACTTGTGTACGTATCTATTTGTGTACGTATCTACTTGTGTATATATCTACTTGTGTATGTATCTACTTGTGTACGTATCTACTTGTGTACGTATCTACTTGTGTACGTATATACTTGTGTATATATCTATTTGTGTACGTATCTACTTGTGTATATATCTACTTGTGTACGTATCTATTTGTGTACGTATCTACTTGTGTATATATCTACTTGTGTACGTATCTATTTGTGTACGTATCTACTTGTGTATATATCTACTTGTGTATGTATGTACTTGTGTACGTATCTACTTGTGTACGTATCTACTTGTGTACGTATCTACTTGTGTACGTATATACTTGTGTATATATCTATTTGTGTACGTATCTACTTGTGTATATATCTACTTGTGTACGTATCTATTTGTGTACGTATCTACTTGTGTATATATCTACTTGTGTACGTATCTATTTGTGTACGTATCTACTTGTGTATATATCTACTTGTGTACGTATCTATTTGTGTACGTATCTACTTGTGTATATATCTACTTGTGTACGTATCTATTTGTGTACGTATCTACTTGTGTATATATCTACTTGTGTACGTATCTACTTGTGTACGTATCTACTTGTGTATATATCTACTTGTGTATATATCTACTTGTGTACGTATCTACTTGTGTACGTATCTACTTGTGTATATATCTACTTGTGTATGTATCTACGTGTACGCCTAAAACAAAGACAAAAAGAGAACTCACCAACACAATTTGTATGCAGTAAATGTTTACGTAATTTTACTTTACATTATTTATTTATGGGAACTATTTTGAAAAATATTTCAACGATAAAATTGCTACTTAAAAAAGTTAACAAAGAAAAGTCATTTAAAGTTAAAACATACATATAATAATGATACTCATTAATTAAACATACATTTGATCAAAATTTAATGCGGGTAAGCGCCGTCTGTTATTTTTTTATATTTACTAAAATTAAGGGTTTAATAGGCGCTAAAATCGGAAAGAATCAATTACTCGCTCTTATTATTCATTCAAAGAAGTTATAACTTCTAATAAACATGTGAATATTTTTAAGGAAGTTATTTTGTGTAATGTGTTAAATTTATCGTTTAAACTTTTAATCATCATGGCTAACAGTATTGTAACCAATAAGATTCGAACTTTTGGCAATTTCTTCTATTGGCTTGATAGTGTCTCTTTATTAACTTGCGTACGTGTTTTGAGTTAAGTGCAGCCCCAGACGTTGCGGGTGTCCATGGCTGGCGATGATAACTTTCCATCGGGTGACTTGCTTGCCCATTTCCACCCTCCGCCATAAAAAAAGCCAACATTCACTACCATTACAGATATACGCGATACGAAATACAGTGTTACAAAGGCTTTGAATGTGTGTAGATTCAGCCACGATTCGAATTTGTCCCTCGAGCGAACAGTTGCCGAGACGCTTTTTTCGCATTTTGATAAAGATAAGGCGAGTGCGTAAATTTGGAAACATGTTTTTGGTCGCGATATATTCCTTTTATTTTACCTTATTTTGTCGCTAAGCGGACGCCGCAAAATACACTATATATTTACATATCTAGGCTCGTCATGTGCAAGTAACTTCTCTCTATCTGGAGTGGCCAGAGAGGAATTGAAAGCGAGGGTGGGATAGTTTTAGAACGCGCCGAGACCGCGAATGACCGCGCGGTCGCCGCGCGAACGACTGCGCGGTTAGGTAGTTCCCAGAAATTTGAATGTTGTTACCTGGTGAATAGAGCTTACATTAGCCATTAATACACATATGAGAAAGGCGCAAAGGCCGCCGCGCGGCGTCCTCAAAATTTTTTATTCTTGAATGTAAACGACATTTTTTAAACCCGTTATGTCATAGTACTTTGAATGGAAATTCGAGCGTCAGTGGACTCGAATCAATATTTTTCTCGCTCAAGTTTTTCAAATTCACTTGATGAAATAGTCAGTCGAATAAAAAATGGCTCGAGTCGCTTAACTGCGGTGACTGATATGATTATTAAATAATGAAAGACCTTACGTGATCCCAATATGATTTCGATACGTTTCTATATAAATTAAACGCTAAAGTTGGAATTTATGTTGCGTTACAGGGACTCCAATACAAATACAAAGAACAGGTAAAGTCGCCGGCTCTCGAAGTTTCGGTGATTCAATAAAGAGACACATATTCAATAAGGGCTTACTGAATAAAACACCAAAGAAAGGATCTGCATCTACTATCAACACTATTGAAGAGGTAACTGAATTTATATGAAAAACGACAGCATAGTTCATTTCATTACATTTTTGTGTTCTTGAAAATCTGTTTACGCATAATATTATGTTTAAATTTACCTAGTACGAGTATTACTATAAAGTTTTGTGAACTAACTGAAGAAAAATAACTGCATGATCATACATTCATCTCTTGCCTCTTTCATATCTTGCATTGTGTTATTTGCCTATCTCTTGCCCACATTTATATTCTGTATCAATCTGTCTCTAACTTTCTTCATACACTAAAAGCATGCCTTATTTTCAGAAATCGAAAGGGAAACGTTTTTCGGATGAAAAAGTAGATGTATCACACAAAAATATAGTTTTGAAAAACTTAGCTAGCAAAATGAGTTCGGAATCACTAGATGGTGATTATGAGTCAGATACTAGTAACGAAAGCACACTTTCTGAGGGCGCTTTGAATGTGTCCAAAAAAGTCAGCCCAAAATTCGCTTCCGAACCTAATTTAAGTGCTTTAGATAACGAAACGCCAAAAAATACTAAGAAGCGATTGTTTCGCGCAAAATTTGTTGGTAATCAAAGTAAAAAATATCACAAAAAGAATCCTGCGCGAAGTACACCAACTTGCGTATCCTGTATCGATGACGAAGATACTGGTTCAGAGGTATCTAGTGAAGGTATGAAGGGTTCTATCAATGAAACTCCAAAAAAAATCTGTCAGGAAGAAGAAGACTTTAAAATGCATTATTTAACAAGTACTCCAGGGCTGTCTGAAGCGGTTCTCTTTGAAGACTGCTCAACTCCTTATACTGCGAACTTTAGAAGAGCTTCAATGTCGCCTATCACAAAATCTACTCAAAAACTATCAAAAGCAATGCAGGTTTGTCTTATTGCATGCGCATGAGTTTTCGTGTGTAATATACATTTTCGAATATTCACTTTCCACTCAATATAATTCAGATTTTTTAAAAACAGTTTAAAATTCTAAAATAACTCATCTGTTAGGGTGTTCATTCTACAATACGAAAAGACTGCATACTAAATTAAAATTTCATTTTATTTTATTTATTATGATGAAGGGAGATTTAAACATGCAACTGAGTAATCAAATACTATTGGATTTTAATGAATTCATACAGCAAACTCGTTTGGAGGAATAAAGCGAGTGGTAAAAGAGCCCAAGGAAGACCAAGGCCGACTTACAGTCCGAGTGCTAGATGACAAAAATGCCAAAAGCATACACATACCTAGGCGTAAATGTGTGAGGAGAATGACGAGATTTGAGGAAGCGAAAGAAGTATGTAAGGACCGCGGCGCTTGGCGCTCTGTTCTCTCTGACTACCCCATTAGGGATATGGCGTGAAGATACGCCATATCCCTAATGGGGATGTATGTACCAAAAAAAAAATATGTAATAATATTTTTGGCGATTTCTCCAAATACGTGTTGGTTTTCCATTTGAGATGGACAGAAAATCTATGAAGTATGGTATATAGAAGAAGTAAGAGGGTTAAAAAACTTAGCTAATTTTTGGTGTAAATAAAGGTGACGCTGTGAAACGTAACTTGGCAAATAAAAATTATCTCTTCAAAAATCATTGATTGCATAACTGCTCATATTATAGTAATTACAATCAAATCAAATATTCCATTTCCATTCAAATAATCAAAATATAGCTTAACATGTAAAACATATGTGTAACTATATCTTCGATCACAAATAAAAAACTAGATACACAATCAACGCTCAAAAAATGTCCGAACCAAATATGTGCACTCAAATAAGTATTTGAGTGCACATTGAGTGAGTCACAGATTATGTGAATTATACTTTACGCACGAGACGTAAGATTGCATTTTAAATATTTTTTTACAAACATAGTTTCAATGTCATGCAAGAATCGTTTACAAGCTTTTATAACCTTATGGTTTGACAGTAAGGTCTACTTTAGATTAACACAATGTTACCGATAATTCTATACGGTATTAAAAAGATATACGTCAATTCAGATAATAATTTGTTTAGATTTTACAGGAGATTTTGCATCTAGTTCTTTATTTGTGATCTAAGAACTATCTTCATTATTCAGCTTTGCATCAATCAGTCCCACGTCTGTTATTTTATGTATTCTTATTAAAACAGAAGTGCACTCAAATACTCATTTGAGTGACATTTTTGGAGCGTTGATTGTGTATCTAGTTTTTTAATTGTGATCGAAGTTCTTGGTGGTTTTCATTGAAGCACAAATACACAACAAACAAAAATTCAAAAAATTTTTGTTTTACTACTAACTCACTGGTTCCCAAAGTTATTTTGTCTACTGAGTCGAGAGCTCATGCAGTCGTTGTCTAAGATGGCTCCTAGCTAAATGAAATTACAAATCACCACCCAGGCCTCTACACAACGCCCCCATTTTTTTTCTGGGTCTCTTACCGCCCCCCTTTAGGCCTGCAGCGCCCACAAGGGGGCGTTATCGCCCACTTTGGGAATGGCTGTACTAACTAATAGTCTGACAACTGAGTCAATCGTTTGCGAACTAGCCCGTCTCTAGTTATGTTATAAATGTCATAGTCGCCACATTTGTTTACATTATGGACAAAAATAGGATATACACACTTTTTATTAGCAATGCATACTTTCTGCATAGAATCTTTTAAGTTTATTTTCACTTATTTCTATACGTCTGAATAATTTGAAATTTTGCACACATATTAAGAACCAATAATGCCAAAACTGTGAACTACTGTGCTGACCAGGATCATCGGGATAAGCTCATTGTTTTAGTTTTTTTAGGCGCTGCTCCATATAATTGCTTCGAATGTCGAGAGGAGTGGTAAGTTAACCGCCAGATCACTTGTTAAATAACGTGTCGAATTACTTGGGCACGCCTAATAGCCGCCATATCGATCAATGCAAACCGTGTAATGATTCGCCCTACCTAGTTATAATAACCTTCTTTACGTACTTATAATATACATTTACTGCTATTCTGAATATTATATTTTAATAAACCTATTGTAAAATTATGTTGACGAGCAGCTCATCATTGTGGGTAGGTTCTAATACATTAGTTTCTGTAATCAGTGCATCTGACTTATGTATTACAGGAATCCATAATGACCCCGCGTTCCCGTAAGCCCTTGATTGTGACGTCAGAGCAACGTGACTGTCTCCCAGAAACCAAAGAGAATAAGGACAGTACAAGCAAGTCCGAGATATACCACTCAATGTCACCGAGGAACGATAGTGACTTCGTGTCGTCAGACGATGAATTGATGTCGCGATCGAGCTACTCTTGTGAAAGGTAAGGTAATACGAGGAAAAGCAGAGCGAACGGTGTTAAAGAAAGTATTCATAGAATTAAATATGTATGCAAGGGTATAAAAATTGAACACACGGAATTATATTACTAATTTATTTTATTTTAATATGTAAATAACACATGAACATTACAGGTTTCAAACATCAAGATAAAAAGCGAAAAGAGTGTTTTTTTTTATTATGAGTGGGGAAGTAACCACGGACACTCAACCGGACTCTACGTCCACCGAGTAGTGTCGGACTCGAACCGATTATAAAAAGACTCTTTGCTGTTAGTCCTAGTGGCTTTTACAGCGTCACCGGTCGCGTTAGGGCGAGCGCTATAGACGTCCTGCCTGTTCTGAGGGTCGACCGCTTGAGGGTTCCTCCAGCCGAGGAGTACCTCCTGTGGAGGATGCACTTGCGTGCATCTTAACGGACTTCCTCCCAGAGAGTTAGCGCGCTTGTGCTTTGATTTTTATAAGCTCGCAGCGGTAGTGGGGTAGCCGTAAATGACGTCACGAACATCGTCGTTTTCCGCTGGGGGGTGCCATTTGTTTGCTCATTTGTTTAATAGTTGGGCCAAAGGGTTACAGACTAAAGATCCGTTTAAATGATTAATAGGAATTTCTTTGAACAATTTTACACACAATAAAAATTTTAAAAACACAATAAATTATTTTATAAACAATAAAAATAAGTAGATACGTTATCTGCTCACGTGCTGTGAATACTCAAATACATCCTAATTAGGATGTATTCAAGTTCCACTGCTGGAAATATATTAGTAGCGTTAACAGTAATGTACGTATATCTTTACCGTTTCCCTTTGAGACAGAGCATCAAATATTTAAAACAGAAGTGCATAATGACTGTTTGTCAGAGAATACGTAGAAACGAAGGCCAACTCTCGCCTCGGCCCGATATGTAGGGATGTTACGTTGGGTGTGAAATACGGAGAGCATCTCGTTTAGTTATATGTAGTAATATAATATTAAAACACAATGCACAAAAAGTTTTTCATATTAAATTTAATTTCTTGTAGTTATGTTGAGGAATGATAACTGGATTCAAATAACTAAAATTATTTAGGTATCTAAGGACTACGTTTTTTTATGCTTTTTAGACATTTTTGTATTTGCGACGACGCGAAAAACAAGAATAAATTAAGGACAAACGGAAGCGCTCGCATGATTGCGTCGCATGCGACCCCGTCTGGCGCTACAATAACTACCCATATTCACCCTAAATATTGCCGTTGTGTGCGTGCCACGGTGCGTAAGCGCGCACACATACAAACCGCTTACGCTAAATTTCTATTAAGACATCTTACTGTTATGTCTATACTGCGGTTTAGTCGTCTGCTAGTCTGCTAGACCATCGTCTTTAAAAGGACAAGAGCTACCACATTTAGTCTGAACTTTCATAAACTTAATATTAATGTAATAGTAATGTTAAATTAATGCGAATTAATTATATACACAACTTCACTGCATTCTTCATTCGGAATCATTGCAATGATTATTTTAACTATTTCTTAAATATAATCTAATAAATCTATTGTTATTATTGGTACTGAGCTTTATTAGTCATTAGTTGTGGTCTGACCACGCGTTGCTTTTGCTCGGTAGATAGTATATTATTATTCGTAGGTTATGGTCTTGAGTTCATATAAAAATCTCATAGAAAAAACTGCTTTCAGTTTTCCTCTAATTTTCCGGTAACTTTTTCAATTGTTTTCTTTGCCCAATCGGTCCAGCCATTCTCTAGTTTTGCACTTAGCAACGAACAATATACGTTTTTATTTATATAGAAAATGCACAAATATTATAATTTCATCGATAACTGTAGAAGTTATTGGTTTTTAAGCTCAAGTAGTGAGAATAAACTCTGTCTGTGTTACTCTTAACGCTGGAGAATTTGTGACATCATAGCTCGATAGTGTTATCTGACTGAGTCTTTATAATTCTTATTTTATTTACCGGAGTTTAAATGGAAACCATTCCTATATTTCTCAACGAAATTCAAATATTTTTAACAATTGCATTTATATGTATTTTTATTTATTTTAATGTATAAAACAATTATAAATTCATATATGACCAAGGTGTATATGTATAATGCGATCTCTATAGTAATATCTGAAATGTATTTCCAGGTCCAGCAACTCAAATTCTTTCGTGCCAAGAAAAAATGTGCCATATGACGGCCGATCTATTTCATCGGGTGACGTCAGTCCTCTCAGGTCAGAAACTACCCGCTTCATCATCAGCCACGAAAGACCCGTCATCGAGGAACTTAACACCACCCTCTGTGAAGAAGCTCTCATCCCAAAGTTTAAAATAGCCCACGAAATTAACTTCCCTGATAAGATGAAATCTCTTTCCGAACCATTCAAGGAGTATCTCAGAAGCAGATCGGTATTGACAGCCACGCCTATCGATCTATCGATTTTAAATAAATCGAATGATACTGAGGAGAAAATTACCGATTCTCTTATGTACTGTTTGGATGGAAACATACCCAGTGATCTTGCATCATCGATAAGCAACTTAGTAGTCGATACAACGCGATCGCCTTTAAAAAACTTAAACAACATCGATAAGAGTCCGAATCGCAAACGTGTCTCTGAAACCAAACGTGAAATCGATACGGACAACAAAAAAGTTTTAGTAGAAAAGGAGAATTTGACCAAATCTTATGAAATACGCGAGACTGAACTTTAGTTTATAAAGAAATAAGTTTAAATATTACGTTAAATAACCTATTTTAGATAGAAATTGCTAGACGCGAAGAAAAATTAGTATCGTTTGGTAGCGCAGTAGTAAAAAGCCCTAGGGACTATCACTATGTATTTATCATCGTTAACATAAAGAAAAACATTAAAATATTTGGAAATGACCTAATTGCTACAATAATGCCCAAAGTTCAAACAGTCGTCAAGACGTTGTTGCCTCGTGGTCAACGATCGGACTTCACGCGATCAACGAATTACCAAACTTGATGCGAGTCACTTGCACGCAAGGAACACTTAACCTATAGAGTGGAAATGTCATTTATTTTGTTTGAAAACAATTTGCGTCTAAACACTGCTGCAGTTACTCTGCGTCGATTGGTCAGCCCAAACTCTAAACCAAACCTGTGTAAGCGTGCGTATGAATAGATTGTGATAACGTAATAGAGGTTGCACCAAGGTGAATGCTAGACGCATAGATACACGTCATCGAGCACGTCAATTAAGTCCAGTTTAGCTTGACCCTTGATAAAATGTATATAAATTTCAAAATTGTATATTTACTGTTACTTACCGATGAAATGAGATTATATCCGTTTGTTTTTTTGCTGTTTTTGCAACACCACAGAACAGATCAGTAAGCCATTATAGAAGTATTTAAATATCTGTCGGAATATACAGCAATACAAGTTCAATATTGGTTATGTAGTGTTTTTAAAGAGTTGATATTTATTAATGTAAAAAAACTGAGCAGTGGTGAGAACAATGGTTCAATATTTTGGCTCTATAGGTTAAGTGCTCCGTGCTTGCACTTGAGGCGAGTAGTCACCGCGCTTATTACCTAACTTGCAATCAGCATGCGACAGCCAAATATTGCGCGATCTGTTGTCAAAACGAGAATTCGTATAATATAATTTGTTTAGTGGCGCTAAATCTACTGCGAAAAGTGCATTTTACGGTAATGGCGCAATAGACATGTAATCGTTATACATGATACCAATTGTTTATTACAATTAGTCACCGGTCGCGCAATTATCGCGTGGCTGTGGCTGTCTGCAAATTTTTAGGTAATAGCCTGCGGTCTCGTCACTCACGTCATCTGTTCTGTATGTAGACAGCTTGCAAGCGAGACGTTCCAGTGACGATGCGGAGTTAAATGAACCTATATTCATGGAAAGTCCGTAGTCATTATAATAAATCCGAACCCAAAGACCTATATAAACTGAGCTTGACCCGCCCTACTCCAAGAAACGAACACTACGATACAATTCTCGAACTACAACATTGACAATATTACACACATACAAAAAATATATAAGTGTAAATTAGAATGCAATATACAATAGGAGGAAAAGAGAAATATAATGCCCGTCGAGGACACCATGTGATCACTAAGTGAAAAGAAATTTTCCGTTTTCGTCATTCAACTCAACAATTCAAGTATTATGCTGTTAAAGACGAAGATTGTCTATTACACGAGGCGAGTTAGATACTCAGGCGTATATAATCTGGTGATATAACATTGAAATTAATATTTACAATACTAAATATCACAGAGAATTTACCTTTATATTGTGGATACTTACGAAATAAGTCGTAATTGTAAATTATTTAACTTCAACCACGCATATAATAATGTTTTTATGCCTTTTCTAATTTTAAACAGCGCTTTTTATAAGACCGTATAACGTTCAATGGTAACTGCCTTTCGGTGTTAACCGAGCGCACTGGTGCCTATTAGCTCCTATTTATTATTTCAGAATTTGATGCGTAGGACGCGTATACCACAGTCTAAATAAAGGTCTTTGTCCCACCGATTAGACAAGAGATAATGCTAGTCAGGTCCCAGGTTGCAGCATTTCAGCAGCTACCATCTAATCCCATACATTTTTACTGTTTCTACTAACGAAAATGGCGATACGGACAAGGAAGAAATCGTTATCGGGTCCGAGTATGTTCGTATAATTAGATTTCAGAATGATTTGTTAGGTACTTTTGTAGGTATCTCACTCATATTTGTGTAATGCGTATCGCGTACTCAATAATCAATAGCGTTAAATAATATTGCTTTATTCCTGGTTAAAATATTTCCTACCAAAAATATGATAATATGCGATACATCGTGGTAACCATAGACTATAACTCCAGACGCCGGATCCGAGCACTATCGGTGAGTAAAACAGATAAGCTGACTCACATATACATTATACATAGACATATATTTATTATTATATAATTGGCCGCCATTTCGTTAGAAAACAGCACTCACACATCCAAATGTTGATTTTATATGCCTCACTTCGTAGTACGGGACAGGCTGTCTGAAGTTATGACATCTATGGCGTGACGTAAAATGATACTTTATTTCTATTTTATGTAAAAGTACTCTATGTTGAAACAAAAGTATAGAGTATCGGTTCATCCCAAGGCGATTGACATTCGCTGCGAGTTCCGAGTTGATTGCTTTGAAACGAATAAAAATGCACTATCGTTACAGTGTATCAAGTTATAATTTATTTTCCAAAAACTTGTTTTTGTATTGGAATGTTAGTCAAACGACTGTAAATTTTATGTTGCTCGCTGTAAGATACAATTTTATTTGTTTTTATCTTGTTCCAACTATGTGATGATAGTTATACAATATGTATGCAAATGTATACTAAGTACTAACCTATGATCTTATAAATAAAAATTATTTAAAATGAATAGACTATTTTTTGGCACCCTATATACTTTTGTAATAAAAGCTGTAGCTTTTAAAACGTTTTTTGCTATTAGCTATTATTATAGCGTTATTAAATTTAATTTTAAATAAAAGAAATGCAGTTCTCTAAGATTTTAATACCTTTAAAGCTGAATTTTTTAATTATAATCTCTTTGGAGGCAATTGCCACATAGATTATACATTACGACATAGAATATAGATATATATCCAATATCCATAGGTTGTAGATTTTAGGATTCATACGTCGTATTTCAAGAGACACGGAAGTCTTACAATACCACACATGTTTCTCCATCTATCATTGTCGACTTACATCTTACACAGAATCTATGCGACTTAGAAACCTGATATACCGTATAGTTTGTATAATACAATTACATACTCAATCCAATGCTGGCGCTTTTCGAAATTTCTAGTCTGTGTGCTATTTAATTGAAATTCAAACGTGGTACCTACCTCCAAGTTTAATTCTTTTATAATTTAACATTAATTAAGAGCTATAACTTAAGAATTAATGCAACGTCTGAATTACATTTATTGTAACTAAATGGCACTATAAACCAAATTCATGAAAATGGATAGTGAGTGATGATAGCATTGAATTAAGTGTACTATGGCCGCTTTCCGTTGAACGTTTTTATCGCCACTGTACTGTGGGGAAGCAAAATGTATGCAGCTGTATGGAGACGCTTTTATATTTCCGTGCACGATAACGTCATTCCGTGGACGTTGAAAATGCGTCTTTATTTACGAACTAATAGGGAAGCAATTTGCTTACCTGTTCTATTTTGGACGGTGAAAATGTGCCGATAAAAACGTTCAGCGGTAAATTATAAAAGCGTCCAATGAAAGAGACACTCCGTGGTGGTACATATCACAGATATGTAGTTTGAGCAACAAGTTTTGATACTCGCAATTACAATCATCAATTTATCACTATTCATTTCTACGACAGGACACAGATATAGAGGACAGGTTGCCACGGGGTTGTGTATGTGTAGTAGAGTACCTGTGAACAGGTAGATAGATAGAGCTAGATAGGGAAGTGGGTTAAATAAACCAGCTGTAGTAGGTGGATAGGGTGGTCTTTTATTAAGAAAATTCATCATACTCTGCACAACCCGGTCGCCTGAAGTTACGAGGGAGTCACTGCCCTGAATCGTTCTGAAGTTCCGCTGACGAGCTCCGGTTTGGTCTTTTGTAGGTTCAGATCCCGATCAGGAACTCTGGAGGTTTCCAGTTACGATCGCATAGTTAAATTCTCCAGATCAGTAGTAATTCCTGAATCCAGAATCAGGAATATGGAAAGTTGCAAGTGGAGTTTTGTAACTGGAATCCTATATTTGGAACGGGAGCTGGAATCGTGGAAACCCAGAGTGCATATATTTATTAGACCGGGCGTAGGCACGATGGGAAGACAGATGAGCGTTCAAGGTCCAGTGGCTCGGAAAACAAAAACACTAACAGTGCAACGTTTACAATTTATAAGGCGTTAGAACAGCTTACGATCTATTACTACAAGCGCTAAACTCAATCTCAAAGATTAGGAACCAGCGGGATTCCAGTCCAGTACGCGGAGACGAAGAAACAAATAATCAGCTAAATAATCGATCGAGTAAACCAAACAAGTAAACAAGTGTTAAATTCGGAGGTGTGTTCTCCTCGCGATCGACAGCTAAAAATACTCTCAACAACACAAACCTTACGACGCGCTACAGAATTGCGCAGACGCAGTTTTGAGAACCACTCACCGATTACATTTATTAGGTAGGTTCCGTAGATATTTATTATTGTTTGATACATACATATATACATATCTTCACGCCGTATCCCTAACGGGGTAGTCGGAGAGGACGGAGCGCCAAGCGTCGCTATCCTATTGTTATTGTTTGATCTACCTAATTTATTAAGTTGTTTATATTACTTATTTTACGTAGTTTAAGTTATTCATTTACTTAATTAATTATTTCTTTGTATTATGTATTATATATTTAATTTACGTTACATGTCTATATTTTCGTTCTATTTTCTATACATGGCTACAATTGGCGTTACAATTGGCAGTAAGTAAGGGTGTACCTCTTACTTCTCTAAATAAAGACTATATCTAAAATTAAGGTGGAACAGTAAGTAGATTTTGATAGTTCGAAGTTTTTTTTTTTGTGATTTTTTTATTTTCTAAGCAAAAGTTATAATTATAATAGTCAATGTACTAGCAGAATATTTAATGGTGTATGTTTGTAAAAATAAATTACGCTACAGGTAGGTACTTATGAATAAAAATACAAAAGGTACATAAATTTCATTATGTAAGAAGAAAAATAGCTAATCCAATAATTAAAATTAATGTTAAACAACAGTAAAATTCACAGCACAGTCTGTAGAACCATTCCACAAAACGATGAGTCAGCGAATCACGGGCACTGGAAATAGAAAAAGATATTTCGTTAAATCATATTGAAACTAATTTCATGAGAAAGCATAAAATAAACAATATTATTACACAACTGGAAATTCTATTACGAGAAAGAGAAGTAACCTCAGGACAAAGGTAAAAGTTTAAAAGACTACAAAACCTGGCGATGACACTGAGCCATAAACAGGGATGCAGCGATATATCGCATAACCGATTAATATCGATATATCGACTCCCAAATACATATATATTTATCGATATCGAAGATCTGCCGATATCGATATATCGATATCGAAAAAAATATCAAAAACTCGAATGAGCCCGAAAAAACTGTGTACAAAATACTGGGCTTAAATTTTGTTTTAATAAAATGATACAACATTATTAAATGAAGTTTTTATTTCGTAAGTTTATTGATTGATTTTTTCATAGATAAGAAATTACATAATCGATTAACGTTTGATACAACTGAAAGGACTTATTGATTTATTCACGCTTTTTAAAAAAACAGAAAAAATATAGTTAAATCGGCGTTCTAGACCGATATATCGATATCAATCGAAAATATATCGGTATCGATATATCGATATTTTCTATACATCTTGCATCCCTACCCATAAACGCTGAACATTTTCATTGTCATCAATTTTACAGTTAGGTAGATACTACTGGTGATATTATGGTAGCCACTTCCAGTATCAGCCTTGTACCCTAAGTTTGAGAACAAGCCCTATTGGAGTGGGTCTCCGGTCGTCCGTCCATGCGACCCCAAGGAGTATGACAGCTCGTGCAGTATGCACTGTCGTGGCACTATGTGGGTGCAGGAGGGGCTTTGACACTGCTCCCATCGCCCACCCTTCGTGAATAGCTTCCACACAGTGCGAGAGGGACTCCAGCGCGTTCTGTTAGAGGCGCCTGAACCCCCTCATGGCAAAACCGTATTACCACGCTAGACATTATTGTATGTATTCCTGGGTATTTATTTTAAATACAAAATTATTTCACGTCACTTTTCTTTAGTCTACATTTCAATTACAAAAAATTTTCATTGACGTCAGTGCCGTTGATGGTAAAATGTGTTATGATTATGGTATAGCGTAGGTAATTCATAACTTATTATAAACACTTACAGCGTTTTAGTGTAACAGGGTTCAATTTAATAACCAAGGGTGCCTTATATTCTCAAATATATTTAACTTTATTCAACAAAGTAAAATTCCCGTGATATAACAACTGTAAGAAGGCTGTATTTGAAGGTTAAATAATTAATTATTATTTTTATATTTTCTTCATCGAAGTATTTTTCAGATACTGCGTTTTGTTATTCGCGGCAGTTTAGCCCTGCAGGCAGGCCCAGAGAATAAGGCCAACATCTCAATGTTAAATATTGTCAATGTACAGACACTGCCCATTTAATTTTATGTACTAGCTATGGTTCGCGGTTTCACTCGCGTTTTTGGTATTTTTCCGGTATAAAAAGTGGCCGCTTAAATTACTCTCTGGAAAGTCATCTACCTGCTGAGGAAAGTCTCGTCAAAATAGGTTCAATCATTTCGATGATTAGTCCGGACAAACAGACAGATAGACAGGCAAAAATTTAATAAAGCGTTTGGGTTTTGGTAACGCGCAACCATATAAGCTTAAGAAAAAGTCTACTTAAACATTATACACACACACTTAAGTTTTATTTATACGTATATGCATACATACATATCGTCACGCCTATATCCCCAACAGGGTAGCAAGAGAGGACGGAGTGCCAAGCGTCGCGGTACTCACATACCTCTTTCGCTTCTTCAAATCTCATCATTCTCCTCACACATTTTCGCCTAAGTATGCGAGTACTTTTGACATTTCCGTCTGCTAACACTGGCTATTTGATCTTCATAAGACAGCCTTGGTCTTCCTTGGCTTCTTTTACCTCTCATTTTTGTATGTAGATTTTCTTCGTCAGTCTTTCATCACTCATTTTTTCTAAGCGCCCGAACCATCTAAGCATTCCTTTCTTCATTTTTACAATAACACTGTCGTGCAATCCTGTCATACTGCGTATCTCTTCCTTGTTTATCCTGTCCGCAAGAGTGACACCGCACATATTTCTGAAAGATCGCATTTCTACTGCATTTATCATACTTTCACTCGATTTCGGTCATATCCAGACCTCACTACCGTACAATAAAGTTTGCACCAACACCGCATTGTGGATGGCCATTTTAGCTGTGTTAGATATATTTACACTGCCTACTAATGCGGACAGAGCACTGTTTTCTTTATTGCTAGCTACTACCCTTCTTTCCACATTAAACTCGCATCTTCCATCCCTCGAAAACGCACTCCATAGGTACACAATTTAATTCACTTGTTCTAGACATTTTCCATTTACACAAATCTCACATTTCGTTTGTACCGCTTCCCTTTCAAACACCAGAACCTTAGTTTTGTTCATATTCATATTCAATCCTTTCGCTTCACATTCTTCTTTCATACACATGACTAGTGTCTGCAACTCTGTTTGGTGCTATAAGCACAGCATCGTCAGCGTACAATAGGCAGTTTACCATTGTGTCGTCACATATCTTACCACTAGGTATACCTTTCAATCTCTGGAGGCAACTGTCCAAATACAGCACGAACAGCCAGACATACATCACGCAGTCCTGTCTGACACCAGAACAGACTTCGAACCAGGGCGACATGTCACCTTCTATACTTACGCAGGCTCTGTGGCCTCGATATAATGACCTTATAGCTTGCAGTGAGGAGCGCCCACGCCATATTCAGGCAGAAGACTCCACAATTTATTTCGCACTACTCCATCGAAAGCTTTTTCTAGATCCACGAAAGCGCAGAAAACTTTCTGACCTAGGTATAGCCAGAAAGTTCCCCACGATAATGCGAAGCGAGAAAATCTTATCCATACAACCCCTACCGTTCCTAAAACCACCTTGCGCCTCCCACAAATATCTTTCTGAAACGCCTTTCATACGTTCAGTCAATACTTTAGTTTAGACTTTACATGCTAAGCTGACCAAGCTGATGGTCCTATAGCACGCACAGTCTAAATAGCAACCTTTCCCTTTATAGAGAGGTACTATAACTGCGGCACTCGTCCTCTGGAACCTTCCCCTTCTGCCAACAAAGGTTGCACAGTGCACAGAACGTATCCCAAACCCTAGGTCCACCATACTTGATCATCTCAGCAGTCACCTCATCAATTCCTGCAGCCTTTCCACATTTCGAACTTCTTATCACTTTCTCAATCTCTTTCACACTAATGGCATCCTCCAGTACCTGACCCGAGTGTGACAATTCATTAGAAACGCTCTCAGTATCAGAGACGGAGTCGCCACTCTCATACAGTTCTCCATAGTATTCACTCCATCGCTGCAGAACATCTGTTTTATTTGTAAGCAGGTTATTTTCTTTCGAACCCACTTTATTCATTCTGAAAGGTGCCGGACCACTTCGGTACTTACGTACTTCTTTCCAAAATAATTTGGAATTTTCCTCCAAGTTGTCCAACATCTTGTTTTTGTTTAACATCCTACACCTTTCACGCTTCTCTTACACTAGTGCTTTCGTTTCTGCTTTCTGCAGCTTATATCTGTCTTTTAGCAAATTATTCATACCACAGTCATTTTTAGTAGCAAGGTAGTCTCGCCATGCTTTCTTCTTCTTATACACAGACATCCACCACACATCACGCTTTTTAATGTCCCAATCTTATTCGTTCCACACACTTCTTTCGCAGCCTCGGTCATACTAATCCTGAGGTTCCACCAACATTCTTCAACATCGTCGCTCATTACTTTCATATTCACTTGGTGGTCGCATCTTGCAGTTTCCAGCTTTTAGTGCGACAAACCGCTGCAGGTTTGGACAAGTGATGTCGCCGTGCTGCGAGCAGACCCTTTATTCTGGTTATCACCAGAAAGTGATCCGTTCCCAGATCGGCTCCTCTATGCGCTCTTGTGTCCATAACCTGCTTCTTAAGTCTGCTGTCCACCAGGAATTAATCAATCATATTTCTCGCACCCTTTCTTTCCCACGTGTATACTGATGGATCCTTTTGTGCTTAAATATGTATTAGCTACAAAAAGATCCTTTTCCATACACAGTTCTAGCACAATCTTACCAGCATCATTCACTCTCTTATCTCCATATTTGCCTAGGACAGTCTTAAATCCTGTTCGAGCTGTCCCGACCCATCCATTCATGTCTCCACATACAACAATTCTCACATTCTCTTCAAGCGTCCCTAGATCTTCTCTAACATTCTCCCAAAACTGCTCTAGTTTACCCAAACCGACAGAGGACACTGGGGCATACACCGCCAAAATAAAAATTCACGTCAACCCTATCTTGAGCCGCACACAGAGCAGTCTGGGATTGACACATTTATACTCAGTCATACAATTGACTAAACGAGAGGACAGCAAAACGCCCACCCCTTGACATCCCCTGTCTCCATGTGGTACCACTGACTACAAAGCGATGCCTCCTACGGGCAAGTCGGCAAGTTCACTGTCCCTTCGCTTGGTTTCACTCAAACATAACACATCCAATCTTTTCTCTGCCATAATTCATTCATTTTCTCTTCAATCCCACATCTCACATTCCACGCAGCTATTCTGCTCTTCTCCCTCCACTTTCCGCCACGAGGTGCACAGCGTGTTGGGTGGCGATCCCCTACGCCGATATGCACTCTTCACACACTAACGGGGACAAACCTGTGTACGTCGCTTTCGGGGGACACATTAAATGTATCACAAACGTTGTCCCTCATGGCATTCACAGGAGAGGAATTGCAGCCCTGAAAAGGGCTGGCAGGGGTCGCGACTAGCACGCTTCCTTAGTTGACTCCCTAACGTATATGTATCATATAGACTATCTGACCCGGCAAATATTGTTCTGTCCTTTCCGGTAGGTGGCCCAATGAGTTGTATTTATATTATAAATTTTAATAAAAGAATTGTAGCGACACCTAACAGATCCTGTAACTGGCATATCTAAGAACCATTGGCGTCGTCTCGACTAAATAAAATATAGTAAGAATATGACCTCAATTAGTCCACTCATTCAAAAGTTACACGATCATTAACCGACGAACAACGATTATATTGTACATTTATATATATATAAAAATAGATTAGGTTCTTACCATCTGTTGACAGTAACATAACGAGTTGCAGCACGAGGTTTGACGTACGTTGACCTCGCTTTTGCTGATTTTATTTTCAATGGTTTCTCTTTCACGTAATAAGCTTTCTCAGTTCGGGGTGAAGGCGTGTGGATCTTTCTTTCGGATCTCTTTTTATGCAACTGCGTGTAAACTTCTTGTTCTAACTTATGCCGTTCTTTCTCTTCTCTATCTGTCTGTTTTTGCAATTGAACCAAAAATTCTTCTTCTCGCTTTATTTGCGCTAACTTCTCTCTCTCCTTCATTTCTCTTTCGTGCATCTTTTTTAATTCTTTTAATGCTTTTTTTCTTTTATACCACTTGCAAATTCCCTCACGTTTTGATCTTTCTTTTTTCTGATAGGATCGCTTAAAAAATTTAAATGGTTTTTTCATGTAACGATTAAATGGTTTTTTCCTGTAATGATGTTTTGTTTCGTCTACAATTTTAATGGTTGTCTGCGGTTTTTGCCTGTAGTGACTTATTATGGATACATGTTTGGGTTCTTCGACGAAAGCTTGAGGTCTGATAAAGAAAGGAATAGATTATTGATATAACATATAAAACATTTTATGTTTTCAATTGGTTTTGTGATAAGAAATAAAAATATATCTTGTGCTGCAATAATTACCAGAAAACTTTTATATTTGAATTATCATTGATCAGTTAATCTATGTGAAAATATGTCTACTACGTCTGCCTTTTATTCCGATAGTTTCGGGTTCGATCCCCTGACAGGTCAATTTAAATATGACAAAATCAGTTAAACCGTTTATAGATTAGCATGATTGTGAAGCGAATGTGTGAGCGGTATTTTATGTGAAGCAAGCGTCTTTTGAAATATTCGTTAAATAATTCCAAAAAGTTCACAAAGATATTTTTAAAGATAAGGTATTTTTCTTAATTTTCTTTATTAATTTTACCTTTTATATCTAGGTCTACGGTATAGGTACATCACTCCAATTTAATAAAGAAAAATATCGAATATACTTCGATTTATTAGGTAGAAGCGAGAGTATTACATTTGATTCTTTTTTATGCATTTTGTACATTCCTTTCCGGCTGGACACGAACAAGGCCTGCCTCTTGTGGAATTCAAGATTTTCCCTATCATCTGGATAATACATCACATCATGGGAATTTTATATTTGAGAGTTGAGTCTAATACATTACATACACTAGAATAATAATATCGTAGAATGCACAGGCATTTTGACTTTTGGATTTCAAAACATGTCAGATTATTCTGACAGACGACATGTCAAATTATTTAGAAAAAAAAAGCAGGAAGATTAGGTGTAATTATAGAGAAGACGAGATGAGGAGATACTAAGCTGACTTTATTACGGTTCCGTGTCACAAAAAGAAAACAGCAGAACCTTTATAGCTTTGGTCATGGAGACTTAAAACAGTACGATAAAATTCATATAAAACCAGACATTAAAAATAAATGGTAATGGGTATCTTGGGTCTATTTTTTCTATATATCTCGACCTCAATGGCGCAATGATTTAGGCGTTGTTTAAGCGCGGATGGTTCCAGGCCGGGTTAATTTAGGAAACTTTTAATTTAGATTGTCTTGGGTCTAGCTGTAATGGGAGAGGCCCACAGTTGTCGTCGTCTGGTTCTCATAGCACAGGGAATGTCCTATAATAGTTTGAGACCAGATGATGGGTGTGTATTATCTGGCGCATATACACACATCAAAAAAGTCTAAGCAACATGTACGATTTTGAACTTTTGAACGATTTTGACTATTGTAATATATTTATATTTCTTTTATAAATAATAACTAAGCATTTTTGACGTATTACTGAGTAAAGCAACAAAATCCTTCATTCAATTGTTCATTTAATCACAGTAATTAACAATATGTGTACCGTAACATACGTAGTACCTATAAAATAAAGTTAAAAGGAAATTAAACTTTTCATGTTTTACAAAATTTAATAACGACATTTTTTTAATTATTTTGTAATTCAATACAAAGTGCAACCGCCTCTGTTGTTTAAAACTTCGGCAGCGATTTTTCATTGAATTTATAATATTGTTTATCTGATTTTTTTAACCAGTCTTTCAGTTGTTGGGTTGTCGACACTTCTCTAGAACACGTCTCTGGAGCATGTCCTATGCGTGCTCGATGGGATTGAGGTCTGGCGATTGTGCAGGCCACGGCAATACCCGGATGTTTTCCATTGCCAAGTACTCTCTGGTCCACCGAGCTGTGTGCGAACGCGCATTGTCATGCATCAGCGTGAAATCTGAGACAAGACTTTGTGCAAATAGGTGAGCATAAGATCCGAGGACATCTTCAACGTAACTTTTAGCGTTCATTTTGCCATCTACAAAAACGAGCTCAGTTCGTCTGTTCTTCATAATACCCGCCCATACCATCACTGTGAAGCCACTGTAAAGGTGCACTTCCTGGACGAATCTCAGCCGTTCAGCATTTCGGGACGACGATACACTCTTACCCTTCTCGTATCAGGCCTAAATCCAAACCTCGACTCATCACAAAATAAAATTTTATCGCATTGCTCCTGGGTCCATGTCAAGTGTTCCCTACACCATTCGTTTCGACGGGCGTGATTCCCATGGCGTATAGGTGGGCACCTAATTGGGCGTCGTGCTCGTAGGCGTAATCGTTCGATGCAGGAGAGGCTTTGTAATTGTCCCCGGCGAGAACTGCTTTGGCACATCGCGAAACAGGCTTCGGTGCGTTTCGTATGAGATCTCCAAGTCTCTCGACAACGTGCTAAGTTAGACTATTGCATGACTTGATGGGTAAAAGCCCACATAACCTTGTCTCTCCCCCGGGGAGCTGGGTATTTGCGTGCAGATTTCATTTGCGAAACAAAAAAAAGTCTCATTAATCTCAAAAAATCAAGTTAAAAAGTTTACTATTCTATAAATATAGTATATACGGAAGCCTTCGTGCGTGGGTCGAACACTCACTTGCCTATTCATTTAATAAATGGGCTCTATTCTTTGATCTGGCTTTAACTTAAGAGCTTCGGAATGTCAGGAAGACAAATTCGCCTCTGCACTAAATGGCCGTCAATCCCAAATGTAATTTATTGAAAGGAACTAAGTTCAGTCTCAATCAATAAGCCGGCATTTAACTGTTGCTTGTATAATTAATTATTATTGAAGAAAGCTACAAGTTGGTAAGACCTTAAGCTTCGTGTCTACTCGCGTAGCATATTCAAGATGGCTGGTTGGTATTCGTTATAAAGCTTCGCTTATTGAAACTGAAGCTAGGATATTAAATTTAACGTTGGAAAGTTCAAAGGACTCTTCTATTTATACAAATAAGTATATTATAAATCACAATGATATAATAAATAATTATAAAGCTCTACCTTGAATACTCAAGTTGCGGAATGAGGTCCCTGTCGAAGTTTTCCCAAGATACTAGGGTACGGGATTCTTCAAAAAACTGAAAAGGTTTTTACAAGTGTCGCAGGCGTCCATATGCTACGGTAAGTCGATAACCTTTTAACATTAAGCGAACTCTTTGTTTCTTTTGTGGTATGAAAATTAAATCTCAACATATGGTTTTAATACTACATAGTGTATTTTGGAACTTGTAAGTAGTAGTGGAAAGTATTTGTAGCAATTTTGCACCACTTTTTTGTAACTTACGATGTTAAGGTTAAGAAAGCACTTCAGATTGGCTACCCTGAGGACTAAGATATTATATGCCTATTGTGCTAGATATTTCAGCGGTTGCTTTACCTTTACACCGGAAGACATCAGTGCAACGACATTTTCAAAATTCAACAAAAACTGAAAATTATTTTAAAATTTTATAGTTTTTTATTTTGAAATCCACGGCAAATATATTACCGAATAACTAGTCGCTTTATCACGCTAGTACGATAATTCTTAAGCCACTATGAAATACTCATTGGGACTTTTTGGCGGGAAGGAAGTGAGGTTGTCATTTTATTTAGATTTTCTATTTTTACGTTTTTAGGAGTTTTAAAGTACAACAGTGATAAAATATTGTGTTTTAAAGTTTCGTGTAAGTGACAAGAAGTTCTCGCTCTCTTCCAAGAAGTCTTTTAAAACTTCAGTAAAGCCTACTATACTACCTACTAAAAAAATATACAGTAATACCTCGACTTACGCTACCCCGACTTACGCGAATTCGACACGCGGTTATCGCTCGGTCCCACTTATCGCGTAAGTTCGGAGTATTACTGTACTCATTGCATGATGTACAGCAGAGGTTAAATATAAAAATAATAAAAATAAATAGCACGTCGGTAAAGCATATCGGTGACAACTCATAAGATTTTACCCACCCAAAAAAAGCGCAACGCGCCTATTGTATTGTACTAGCGACCCGGCCCGGCTTTGCACGGGTCGTAGAGCCATTTTGGACAGGACTTTCGTAATATCCGTTTTTAGTGAGCGTCTACATCGCGAAAGGAGTAGCTATGCTAAATTTCAAGTCAATCGGACCTATAGTTTCGGAGATCTCGTGATGAGTCAGTCAGTCAGCGAGTCAGTGAGTGATATAGATAGAAGTTGTCACTTTAAAAAATCAGTACGAAATATCTGTTAAGTATTTATCGTTTGTTGTTAATTTCTTTCTTTCTTTCTTCTTTCTTTAATTTCTGAATTACCAATGTATGTCTCTGTACCATATTTAAGTTCAGTAGATGTAAAGCTGACCGAGTAAATCGACGACAGACAAAACTATGAAAAATTAGCTTTAGCCATTTTCTTTACGGAATTTTAAAGATAAAACAAACATTTTAAAAATAAAAAACATTCGTCTATCATTTTTGTATCACTTGGATTTATATATAAGATATAGATAAGATATAGGTTTTAGTGTTGTGTAAAACAATAAATATGTTATCGAGCTGACATTATTACAGTGCATCCAATGAAGAACAATTAGGTGCAGTACTATAATATTACGTTGTTTGATAACATGACAGGGTCGTCCAAAGATCGTTTCCTTGTTTACTGTGTCATAGATTAGGATTGTCGAAGAACGTTATGTCGATTAATGATCCTTAAAAATTCAAGGTGAAATTTTAGAGAGTTAATGAGATATACCCGTTTATAACTAGTCAACGTCGTTATTATAGTTCTAATTGAAAAATATTTAGATTTGAATTAGACATTAATTACCAAATAGAAATCAATAGATTCCATTCCATGACATTATCCTGTGCATTATCCTTATACTGCATTATAAAATAAATAAATAATAAAAAATAATAAATATACTTAAGTATGTTTTCATGATTTAAATTTGTTTTTTAGTATATGATAGTAAGTAGTATCTACCTATTTATTTGTATAATTTCTTTGCGGAATTTCATTTGCATTAAAACTCCATTACGTGCATTGCGAGTTGTGACCAATGTCCTCGATATGTTTTATTTAAACTTTTTTTTTGTAATTACTAAAGGTTAGTTTGAATGATTGTAGTTAGTTCCTTTTTGTGCCTGTTATACTCACCCAAACATTAAAATTAACAACATTTCATTAAAAATTACAACATTAAAAATGTTCGATTTATAAGTTCTTATTGTGATTAATCTGTGGTTATTTATTTACATTCTTAAAATTCTGATGTAACAGATAATTTCTGGTAGCAATAAAATTAATAATTGTTTTTATACGAAATTATTTATATCGGAACAGTAAAAACAAAATGTATTGAATCTTTTTGGCTATATTTTTGAATTTTAATTTATATTTTAATTTTAATTAAGTTTACTTTTATAGGTATGTTATTTGAATAAATACTAACGAAAGTAAATGCTTTTGTTAGTGTAATAGTATATTACTAAATTGGATCACAAATAAAAAACTTCCGTTTCCTCTGATACCTATGTGATCGGGTAACCTAGCTAAAACAGTTTCAATGCCTTTAGGGTTTTGTTTTTAGGGTAATATAGAAGTTATCCTTAGCATAAAATCGTACTTTATTTATATCCTGAAGGCATTACTAAGTATAATAGTATATTATCATTTAACAAACTACAATTTTTTTTAAATATTGTTACGAACTGAGGGTAATAAGATGCCGGTTAAGAGTGCAAAGAGTTTATTTTCCTTCGTACAAGCAGATGTCAAGAACACGCGAATTTAATTACGGCGGTTTCTAGTTTTCGTAGTCGCCCTAGAAGTAGGTACTCGCGTAGTAGTCACCGAAGGTAGACACACTTCACTCAACAACGTTCCCGAATCGCAGTTCTTCTATAAAAGGTCGTCGCAGTAGTCGTCGTAGTGGTCTATGTAATTCGCCTTGATGTCGCCTCGATCGATAGTTGAGAAACACTGACTTGGCGGCGGACACGGAGCTCTATATATAGTCCGATAAAACTGAGGGTGGATACTTGTAGAGTAAACCCGAATGGTACTAATAATAACGCATAGAAATAAAGAGGGCGGAACTTTCAAGTTAATTACGCTCGCTAACAATAATTCGACATTTTTCTCGACGGCGCCTGTTTGCATGAGTCATAGGTATATGACACATCATCACTCGGAAATATTCGAGGTGCAACTTTGTTCTTCGTTTTTAATTTTATTTATACATTTCGATAGTAGACATTAGATCTAGCAATGCGTTTTTTTGATAACACTGCAAAGCCTAGGTCTCGAGATATAAGCACTAAAAGTTAGGTTTCTAGTTCCATAAAAAATCGACCTTATTCCTTAAGCATAAGGTCCAACCGTAACAATATATTTAAAACGGGATATTTAACGCGATTACCTTTTTGTTCTGGCTTGTCGTTTCGACCGAGTTGCATCGGCCGTGGTCTCAAGCAAACTGTCGCAGCAAGTTTCACTCCGTGACTGAGGTAGACGTTTTGTCATTAACCCCCCATATTTGTAAATAATTTTCGGGATACCTACACACAACACTCACAGTGTCCACGCGTTTAACCGAATGCGAAACACGAGGTTTTGTACCTTGAATAACAGGATTCTCGTTTTCCTGATTAAAATTTTTATATCTCTTGATTTCAATCGCTTCACGCAATACTCTTGGATAAAAGTGGCGATCAGTAGAAAGGACTTGTGGTCGATGAAGCTCAATCCAGTGTTTGATATCTGATTGGAGCAGATGTTCCACTATTGCTGATTTGTTTGTTTGCCGGTTTATCACCGCTGTAGTATGTTCTTAAACCCTTTCAGCAATAGTGCGTTTCGTTTGGCCAATGTATGAACTACCGCAGCTACAATCTATTTTATAGACCCCTGGTGTCTGAAACGGCAAAACATCCTTTGGTGTGTTGTTAACCTTTGTTCCAGGGGTGTATATGGTGTGGATAGAGTACTTTTTTTTTAAATCTAATCCAATTTTATCCGTAACACCTTTTACATAGGGTATGTAGGCTGGTTGTCTGCTCACCTTTGGATGTATGTACCTCTCTTTAGCCCTGCGCAGTCGTCGGTTCACCCGATATCCGTTCTTCGCCAGTACCTCCTGAACATAATGTATTTCTGCTGTATCTGTCCGCCTGTGTAGGCTTCCGATATACACAGTGTGATAACTTTCCATCTTGTCTCGCGGTTAGCTTTACATCCAAGAATGCCAGTGACATACCGCTCTCCATTTCATATATGAACCTCATACTTGGATGAATGGAGTTCAGGTGTTCCGTATATTGGTCTACTTCCTGCGTAATTCCCTTGATGATACAGAAGATGTCATCCACGTACCTTTTCCAAAATCGAATGGTCTTCGGTCCCAAGCTGACAAAGGATGTTTTGCCGTTGCAGACGCCAGGAGTTTATAAATTAGATTGTAACTGCGGTAGTTCATACATTGGCCAAACGAAACGCACTATTGCTGAAAGGGTTTAAGAACATATTACAGCGGTGAAAAACCGGCAAACAACCAAATCAGCAATAGTGGAACATCTGCTCCAATCAGATACCAAACACTGGATTGAGTTTCATCGCCCACAAGTCCTTTCTACTGATCGCCACTTTTATCCAAGAGTAGTGCGTGAAGCGATTGAAATCAAGAGACAAAAATTTTAATCGGGAAAACGGGTAAAATTTATCGACGATGTGGAATTCTGTGATTCAAGGAACAAAATCTCGTGCTTCACATTCGGTTAAACGCGTGGACACTGTGAGTGTTGTGTGTAGGTATCCCGAAAACTATTTACAAATATGGGGGTTGATGACAAAACGTCTACCTCAAACACGGAGTGAAACTTGCTGCGACAGTTTGCTTGAGACCACGGCCGATACAGTCGGTCGAGACGTCAAGCCAAATCGAAAAGGTAATCACGTTAAATATCCCATTTTAAAAATATTTTATAATGCAACGCGAAAGTTTAAAAGTTTATACACAAGTTTTAGTTTAGTGCTTGTGTAATAGGTTGTTTGGGCATATCACTTTAAAACACTTGTAGGTATACAATGTGCTTACTGTATGCCTACTGACATAATAATACTTAATCTATGATGCATTAATAAAAGTAGGTGTATTTTCAATTTGCATAATGGACTGCAGTTGTTAGTTCTGTGACTGATTAAACTGGACGCTCTTCGGATATTACTGTCCTTATTTATATTTACTGTTACCTACTGTTGCTACATAGTTACTGCTGTTATAATATTGTTATGGTATTAAGGTACCGTACCTTAGAAGGAAACGTAACTTTTATAAGGCCACTCATATGCGTTCGTTCGTGTCTGTCTGTCGCAGACGATTTTCTCAAAAACCATGTGACGTACAAACTTGTTTGGCTTGTTCACTCCTTTAATTTACACTACTTAATATTTTAAAATACTTATGGGATAATTTAAGAAAGTATTGCATTCCTAGGGTAATTTATAATATAATAACTTTTAGGATTCCGTAGTAAAACAAGGAACCCTTATAGTTTTGCCGAGTCCGTCTGTCTGTCTTTAAGCGGCTTAACTGAGAAGAGACTCTTGGTACTAAAAAGTTGTAATTTACGCCAATAAGTTATGCATATTATTCATGCCTACGAAGTTAAAATAAAACCTTTAAAAACAATTTTTTGGGTACATCCCTTACGTAAAGCGTGATATTTTTTTTATTCATCTGTTCCTTTTTGTGGGCTGTCATCCTGTCATTGGCTAAGTCTCAAAAGTATCGAGGGTATGAAATGAAAACTTTTTTGATTGCAATTTTCGTTAGAGTCACGTGTCCTCCCAGAAGCTAAGAAACCGTTGTTTTTAGATATGTGAACAGTATTCACTACAGTAATACATATATCGAAGTTAAAAGGTACTATCATAGACTGGCCCGTTTGTGCAATGGCATAGCATCTGCGTTTCAAGCTAGGGTCCCGGGTTCGATCCTCGGTCAGGTCAATTTAAGAAATGAACTTTTCTGAATTGTCTTGGAGTCTGGGTGTTACTGAGAGCTCCCCAGAGTTCGTTGTGTGGTACCCATAGTACAAGCTTACTGCTTAGTTTAGGGTCACATATTTTGTGTTATTGTCTGGAGCATTACTATTATTATTATAGTTAAATAGGCTCTACAAGTTAACGAATAATAGTCAACCCATTTATAAACGCACTAAGAGAATTTGACTTAGATGGCGTTTAGCCAATGAGTTAAAACAAGGTGCATTTTAACTTTGTAATGTTATTCTAAAATGTAAAAAATAAACTAAATAAATTGTTCATACTTAATATCTTCATAGTATCAAAAAGCTCCCTTTTATGATCGCACTGAGTAGAATTGCACTACAGCGGAGCAGCGCGGCACTACGAGATATAATGTAATTTTTAGTTTATATGAAATCGTATAAGATAGTGTGTAAGGACCGCGACGCTTGCGGTCCTTACAAACTATCTTATACGATTACCCTAACGGGGTAGTCAGAGAGGACGGAGCGAGAATACGGCGTGAAGATATGTATGTATGTATGTATCAGATAGAACGCACTGCACTACGCAGTAGCAGAACTGCGCGACGCGAGGCTACGCGCAGTTTTTACTTTGTATAAAATCGTATGAGATAGAACGGACTACGCAGTAGTACTACGCAGTAGCGGAACTTCGCGACGCGACGCTACGCGGCGAAATTGACTGAAGGTAGGACCGCACTGAGCGGAACTGCACTGCAGCGGAGCGGCACTCCGCGACGCATTTCCTTTTAGTAAACCACACTCGAACTGCAGCGGTGCGACAGTACGCGGCAAATTTATACTAATATACATACAATTAAACATTTCCTCATCTAACGGCATTTTGATAAACACACTCGTTTCACCCATCACCCGCGTTATGACTAATGTGATCATTTCTATTTTTATTCAAAACGGGACATACTCATAATTACGGCGGTTACTAAAAATTAACTTATCTAGTTTTTATGTACTTGATAGGTTTTATTTAACCACGGACCCAGTGGTTTTTGTATTTATCAAAGAGAATTACAATAAAAAAATGTGAAAAGACTTAGTATTCGTATTACTAGTGTATTCATTACTACACTTTCTATTACCTTTCTTTGTATAAGACAACGAAGTCTTCCAGTTTTGACGAAACAGGTGTTCTTCAGTTTCCAAAGTTTTTCCGAGCATAATTACAGTGCAGCGCTACAAATGCGGAACGACGTTTCGATTTTTCGCTTCGAATGTCGCAATTTTTGTGTAACTTTCTTAAAACAAGATAATTCTCTGTCCCGTAGTTTTCCTCGGGGACACCGTGACGGACTAACAAAAAAAAGGGGCTGTCTTTTTTAAAACGGGACGTATGGACACGTTTGTTATGATATGACCGTCGCGCAGCGTCGCGCCACTTTCTATACTGAACCAGCGGCAACGGAACTGAGCGACGCGGCATGGTCCGTCATATTTGGTTAGTTGGTCAACTTAGCCGCGTAGTGTCGCGTCGCGCAGGGCCGCTGCCGCTTAGTGCGTTCTATAAAATGATATTATAATACAAAAGAGGTAGATAGGTTACTTCAGTACTAATCCAAGTAAAATATTGTCCCAGTTACAACGTTCAAAAGTGAGACAAATATACATTGCACTGCTTCGCTATGCAATGTAAAACATAATTGCATTTCAAACTAACAAATCACATAGCTCTCTAAATCATTGTGATTGGTCAATTTCAATGTCTTACTACATTTTAAACGAATCTGTGACTAATTCATAGAATATTAGTAATTAATGCCACAGAACAGACATTTAAAAAAACTATTATTGATACCTAATGGGATTAGACAGTAAAAAATGATGTTTGCTTTTTTTCGAATTTCGTTTTTCTTGAATCATGTACATGAGAACATATTTATTTAAAAAGATCGCTAACATTTTTTAATTATAAATTTGAAAATGATGAATTATATATTATTTATTTTAATAAATGTAAACGATGATTAAAATTGGGTGGCTGCGTCATCACATGATCGTGTATATTATAAAAAACGTTTGGATTATTAAAAGATTTTAGAATTTTGAATGTGCAATAGGCATTGCATGACATTGTTGGTTCTGTAACATTACTTTTCATATTCTTTGACCAAGTCCGGGTTGGCTAATTAGCAAAGTTTTGAGGGTGCCACTTTTCGAGTGCATATAACCTATCTACCTCTTTTGTAATATAACATCATTGGTTCTATCCCATAAGATTTCATATATACAGTATTAGGTCTCATTGTGCCGCGCCGCTCCGCTGCAGTGCATTTCCGCTCAGTGCGGTCCTACCTTAAATAATCAAATATGACGCGTCGTGCCACGTCGTGCAGTTACGTGGCCGCTAGTGCATTGTTTAGTATAGCAAGTGACGCGACACTCACACATAGCTCACACATAGAATGAATGAGTTCAAGTCATAACGCGCTTGACGCGAGAATTGAGTTTATCAGAATGGTGTTAGACAAGGAAAAGCTAATTCTATTTGTAAGAGGCTGCCGACAGTTAAAATCGCGTACTATTGCGCCGCTATAGTTTAAGCGCGGTTAAAGGAAACGGTTCGCGCCGCCAGCTCCGCTGAAGTGCAATTCCGCTCAGTGCGGTCATACCTTTAAAGTACAGTAATACCTCGACTTACGCTAGCCCGACTTACGCGAACTCGGAGTTACTACGGAGTTCGGAGTAACTCTCGATTATCGATTATAGACTTACTGCCCCCACACTATTTCTCAGTTAATGTACATGTTCGGACTTGTCACGCGGAATCAACGCATAGCTACAATTTATTTTATATTATGTACATAATATTTATTTCTTATCTACGGAGCGCGTTATTACATTTTATCATACAAACAAAGTAAAATTGATTCGTCTGTATCAAACAAGAAAAGAAAAACTTTATCTTTGGAACGTAAACTTGACGTAATCTAAGATTTTATTAAATATTTTTTGTCTAGATTATTTATTTTCTTTAGCTTCCGATCCCAATTAAAAATAATTTATAGGTATGTATTTATATGCGAAATTATACCCCGACTTACGCGAATTCGACTTACGCGGTTATCGCTCAGTCCCACCTATCGCGTAAGTTCGGGGTATTACTATACACATATTATAATGGGCAATTACGTAATCCTACACTGCGAATGACCCGACACGTACTTGGCCGGTTTTCATCATTTTCTACTCCAAACCTCAAAGTTATTAATCGACACGTGTTTCACTTCCAATGAAGTATCCTCAGCAATTTCCAGAGATCAGATTCGCTCTGTTAACTACTCGGAGCTAGTTAGCTTGTCGAATCTGATCTCAATACCATAGATGTTTCGCCTCTTAACGAAACATCCTTAGGATGTTCCACAGATCAGATTCAGAATTAACGAATGAGTGAGAGATTTTGGGCGGAGGATAGTTAGTCACAAAAGAATTCGTCACATGAAACGGAATTCTGCAAAGAAACACCTGACTATACAATATAAATATTCTATATTAATTCTTCTGTCTTGTATTCTTATTTATTTTTACACTTCTGTTTTCTAAGTTTTAATTGAAAGTCCTTAAAGTCAGAGGACTCCAAGGGGCAGCCGCTCATCCCTACCCCTCTTCTATACACTCATAAACAAACAGGCAAACATTCCAAATACTTATTTGTTTCGAATTCACAGAAGTTTAAAGTGTCTAAAGTCTCAGACAGCTCTATTAGTCTCATAAAATTAGCATATCTCTTGACTGAATAAAGACTGGATGTTACATCGAGATAGACTACATTCTCTTAAAAACTATTTTCAAATTAGTTCTGCAGTTTTTATGTGAATTATTCACAGAAAAATGGACTTCACGTCTATAGTTTTAATTATATATTGATTGATGATATTGACAATTACAGAAACGATGAAGGAAGAATCAATAAAATACTTATTAATTAATTGCTTACAACTATGATTAAATTTTTTATAAGTCATTAGTAAAACAAGCAACCCCCTGTATTATCATAAACGTCAGACAGCGTTATTGAACATAAATACTTGCGATACGTTGTCTTCAAACACAGTTATTAAAGTGATATTGCTTCTAGAAGAGCCATGTTATGATTACGTTTGGAAATTGAGTGTTTTTGTGTAAAAGTTTCGAGATAATTTGCAGTGCTTTGTAAATATTTGCGTGATTATTTGTATACGAAAATGTGTTATAGTACACTGCTATTGTGCTTAAAATCGAGTGAGACAAAAAACAGAATGTTTGGTCATATGGTGAAAGGGGTATTTAATGTGAGGAATTTTACCGTCAACGGCTTACAGTTGAATAAAGTAAGTATAATAATTTAATATAACAAGTAATTTATTGTAAGTACTAGAGACCCATCTTGGCTTAGCCTGAGTGCGTTTGCGTACCCATTTTAGTAGTAAAAATGAAACAAAACAATAAAAAAAAATTACAGTGTGTTGAACACGTGTTTAAACTGAGTAGAAATTATTCATTATTTAATTTTAACGAATTGGAGAGTTACAAAACAAAATAAAGTATTTTTATACCAAGTTTCAAGTTTTGGCAAGTTTCTTCCTTAAACTTTCACTTCCTATTTCACGTCTTAAGAGTTGTTAAGCGATAAAACACTTGTTCTTTTATTTCCAGTAAAGTCCAAACGTGTTTTTTTAAGGCTGTAACCACAGAAGTTCAGAATTCGCAAATTTCCACTCAACAGTTTATTATTAGATTGATCGGAAAGTTCTTGCCGGTGTTTATATTTTCATAGAAAGAACAGTCAAGGAGTTTCTAGAAAGTTTTTGGCAAGGAAAATAAAAGGTAATGAAAATTTGTTTTTGACATATTAGTAGATTGATTGAGATGGAGATTATTTTAATAAATAGATTCTTTTATAAATAAATATTTATTCACAATTTTTGTCTTGAAAACGGCTACAATTTCAATAGTATGTTTGGACTTAGTGTAAGGAACGTGACAGTATTTAAACTGAACTTTCCTACGAGGCGTTTCATTGAGACAGGTTCTTTGTCTTGAAATGGAAGAATATTTACAGTTATACATACATACATATTTTCATGCTGTATCCCTAACGAGGTAGTCGGGGAGTTTGGAGAGCCAAGACTTCTTTCGCCTTCTCAAATCTCATCACTCACACATTTTCGTCTACCTAGATGAAAATGCGTACTTACCTACGCGTACCTATGCGAGCTTTTGACATTTTCGTCGGCTAACACATAAACTTTTCAAAAGTTAAAGTAATAACCTAATGCCTGAAACTTACTACTGATAATTTTTCGGTAATAATAATAGATACTCTGGTCTGAAATATAGTCCTAGTGTCTTGCCTTGAGCCTGACCGATCCTTTAGCCAGTAAATGGCACCTGAGAAAGATTATGAAGCTGTAGCCCCCAGTAGTATAATAGTAGGTGGGTTTTTAATGCTAAGATGAAGAAGGTGAGAAAGCAACAGCGAGAATGAAAGAGGCGAGCAAATCCTGACGTTGGAGTAGTTGAGTTGGAGCTGAGTATATTGAATACTGGAGAGGCCCCTACTAATGATACTATAAAGAGGGGGTGGGGGCTGGGGGGGAAATGATTGCTTTACAAGTTCGGACCACAACGGAATAGGTTTTAGTGTGAAAATGGAGAAATGTAAGGGTATGAAAGTGGAAAGGACTACAGTTTATGAATTAAAGGAAGATGGATGAATTAGAAATCATGAATGTGGATGATAAGGAAGGGATGGATAGGATAGTTAGAAAGTATGTAGAGGTCGTAACAGAAGTGTGTGAAAGTACTATGGATAAAAGGAGTAAAAGAGAGGTACTTACCGTTCCGTAGTGGTCCAGTGATCTGAAAGAAATAAAGAAGTGTGTGGTGAGGCATAGAAAGCGAATCAAGAATACCGTATAGCCGTATAGTACCGTAAGGCATTGTACTCGTATTAGTGAATTTAGTATGCACTTTGTACCTACGCCAGAATTTACGATATAAATTTATTTATTGTATTTATTTAAACATTTATTTTATTGAATAAATTAAGAATATCTACTGGTAATTATTGTTTGCAATAACTAAAAATAGAAAAAATACGTAGGAAAATAATTATGAATAAGGATTCATAAATATCTATATAAATAAAATCAATTGCCGCATGTATGACGGAGCATCACAGATTTGGCTGATTTCTTTTCTGTTGTGTGCGTAATTGTCCGGACAGGGTTTGTATGAAAGAAAATTTTTGGAAAATCTACGGAAAAAGTCGAAAATTTGGATGGAATTTTTGTATGAAAATCTAAATAACAAAAAAATTTGGTGTGATGCAAACATTCGATATTCGGTCTCTAGTAACCACATAAAAATAGGTCGTGTATATTGATAATAGTAAAGTCATGGGTTATCTATATATATAAAAGGCGATGTATGTATATTCCTTATGGACTCCGAAACAGCTAGACCAATTTCGATGAAATTTTCAGGGAATCTTCAGATTGGCCTAGCGGGTGTTCCTGCAAAGTTTGGTAGCGATCGGATCAGTAGAATTTATTTTTTTGTTTTTTTTTTTGCAGTATCAAAATAATTATAAAAAACTGTTTAATTTATTTTAACTTCAACTACCGCCCAGTGAAACGGGCCGGGTTTGTTAGTTTATTATAAAACAATTTTTCATCTTACTCGTACAATTGTAAGCCATTTGGGCGCCGGGAAAATTGGATTCCAAGAAGAAAGGTTTCGTGGCTGTAAAAAAGCCAGGGACATAAATAGAAAACAAACGAACGCCGCAGTTGTTTTATGTAAACAAAGAACATCTGTTTATAAAGAGCAGAGTTTTGGCAGGTGCGGGATTAGATGGTTTTTCCAGGAAATGTTGAAACCTTATTTGAAATGGCTTATATGGCTTTATGCGACTGTTATAACCATTTAGTTACAATTATCAAGCTCTAGTTTAATTTTTAGATTCCGTAGTAAGGAAGTCTAATATTTTCGCCAAGTACACTTTCATAAAACGAAACTGTGAATTGGACTAGTACCTCACGATACATGGTATCACAGTTTAAATTTATACAGTGTGTCAATTCGGCGCTAAATATACCTACTAACTTTATGACTTGGTGAGGAGAATGCGCGTCATTGCCTGAGGTGTGCACCCGTCTCTAATTCGCATTCGGGATCTTTAATTCACCAGCGTCAAAACTCAAAAATAATTACTTGCGCGTTCTTACACATTTTCTAAAATGATGAAATGGTAAGACATATGATGGATGATGATGATGAATGATGAATGGCATAACACGAAACTTCTTCGCATAAAAATAAATATTTACTTTTTTTAGTTTTAACTCAGTTATTTTGCGGTTTTCATAAAGAAATGAGTCGTTGCCATTATTCATTTCGTAAAGGAACAGGAGTTTATAAATACTCTAAAGATTTTGTTATGAGAAGAAACTGCCATGTGAGAAGCTCATGTTACAATGTTAGCATTTAAAACATCAGCCTTACCATGAGTTTAGGCCGTCAATACTCGATAGCGACCGCGTCAAATTTTTGTATGACGATTCTTAGTTCACTATAGTAACCGCTAGGGGCGCTGCCCAATTCTTCATACAAAGTTTTACGTTGTCGATAGCGAGTATTGACGGCGTTAACTCATGGTAGAGATCATTGTCCGTTATATATTATGTAGTATTTCAAACTGAAATATGTAACTAAGTCACTACGATGCATCAATTAAACTATATTTAAATTTGAATCTATAATTAAATCTAGGTTTTTCACTTTATCTATCTAGGGCACTGGTTCCCAAACTTATTTTGTCTACTGAGTCGAGAGCTCATGCAGTCGTTGTCTAAGATGCCTCTTAGCTAAATGAAATTACAAATCACCCCCCAGGCCTCTACACAACGCCCCCATTTTTTTTCTGGGTCTCTTACCGCCCCCCTTTAGGCCTGCAGCGCCCACAAGGGGGCGTTATCGCCCACTTTGGGAATGGCTGATCTAGGGTATACTAACACCATTATAACACATCGGATCTTTGAAGAGTCCGTTTTTCCTACAAAAGTACGGAACACTCTAAAGAGATTTTTAATTGTAAGTTTAGTAGAAATAGTGAGAAATCACTACATTTTTCCTACAAAAATACGGAACACTCTAAAGAGATTTTTAGTTGTAAGTTTAGTACAAATAGTGAGAAATCACTACACAAGTTTTTGACAGATACTTCCTACCAATTTGAACAAGAGTAAATCCTATAATGGTGTTTAACAACTTTTAATTGAGATAAAAAATACAGGTTAGAAGTTATTTTCCATTAAAACCTCCATTTCGATTACAATTAATTACAATTACATTTAATTGTAATTAATTGCGTTAATTGCAGCGTCCAAAAATAGCAGAGGTTTTAATGGAAATTGATTTTGAACACCACAGACTAAAAAGATTCGAATATTCGTTTGTTCTAATTATGTTTTATGCTCTAGAAGTTGAGACATAAGACTGATATATATGTAGGTATTTAAAAGTATCAAGATACAATAAAATCAAATCTTTATGCCATTTCCAATAAAAAATATAAGTAAACCAGCAAGCAATTGCTAGTGACACCTTGTTGGTTGTCCAATAAAAATTCTTTATTCAAGGTCATTCAAAAATGGTAAATGCTAGAGAGTTACCTAAATATTATGTTTGAGCAAGATGGCCAAGGTGAAAAGCTGTTCAATTCCAAGGACTCGCTGATTTGTTGTTCTGTCCTTTAAAGATGTATCCAGCGTTGCCAGGCGTCCGGATAAAGCCGGACATAGTCGGGCTTTTTGGTTACGTGTGCGGCCAAATTAGATGGTGTCCGGCCTGGAATGATTAATAATAAAGAAGACTGATTCATTCAATTTTATTGTTGTTTCATTAGAATTTAAGAAGATTTTATGGTAAATGATAAAAAAGCCTTGTTTTATTTTTTTTAAATTTGTCGTGTTGTACTAAGACTTAAAAATTAATGGTGTCCGGCCTTTTTACCCAAATGTCCGGCTAAACTGGCTGGTCCTTAACACCTGGCAACCCTAGATGTAACTGTTGCAACATGCAGCAACATAATATACACATATCTACAGATAACATAATATATGTGTCGATTAGAATCGAAAATGGTCAACTCCATTTGACTCTTTTTGTGAGCATTGCCTACTTTCTATCTTGAGCTCCTTGCACAGACCAGTTAATATATTAATATTAGTAGGGCTTCCTTATAGTTGGTATTACCGAATGAAAAAATAAAAATTATGACTACAAAGCAATATATAAAAAATAATAGGGCTAGAAAACTGGATTTGACGTATTTTGATAACAAATAATGGATTTGATTATTTTTGATATTAATAAACACGGATTTGGCTAATTCCGATTCTTAATATTTCGGATATGACTAATATTGAAATATAAGTAAAATTCGGTCAGGAGTTACCAACTGAAATACTGTATTATAAGATGATAAAATAATACATAATAGTAAAAAATATTAAATTGTTTAATCTTAATCAATCACGTTCTTGAAAAGTTATCGTAACATTACCTACTTTATTTTTAACATATTTTTAAAACTTTTCATTAATTAATAAATTAGTACACTTGGTACTTACTACCTTACAGCAACTTGTTACTGTAATTTAAATTAAAATAATAATAAATTATTTATCACAATAAGTAACAAGTTAGATAAGTACTACAATTATTACAATAATTTAATTAGAATATTTATTTATTTAATGAAGATAGTAATAAAATTATAATTATAATTACAGTGACAAATTACTGTAAGTACTAAGTGTAAAAATTATATTACATTTATTAATCACTATTTTTATCATTTCTTCATACACATATAGCTGGTAATTCTTCAGGTACTTCACATTCTTCAATCACATTTTCATGAGCTGTGGATGATTTAGGCCTTGAAAATACTTTTCCGTAATAATACAAATCAGGTAGTTCCTCCCAATTCTTTCCAAAATGTGTAATTAATAACTTCTTCACATCATCTAATTTATTTTGTTTGGCATTAACATATAATTTTGTCTCATCTGGATTTATAAGAGAAACAGTTTTTTTTGCTTTGCAAATATTTTGGTAGTTTCCTTGGATATTATTATATGATTCTCGCGTTCGAACATATACATTTTGATTATCACGAGATTTCTTAAGGAAAAACCGCTTTGATTTCTTGAATGCAAAATGCATATTGGTTGTAGATTTTAAGACATCAGCTGATGACTCTTTCCAGTTATAAACTTTGACGTCTAATCCCAAGTAATAAACAGTTCCGTGATTTATGAAAATTTCGTAATATTCATCAGGGCTACTTGAGGTAATACGTAGGTATTACCTCAAGTTTTTTGATTTCTTTTTCGATTTTGGCGAATACTCTGTCCGAGGGCAGAAATGAATGGCCTACAACTGGGAACAAAATTTCGACGCCTGTAATATGTTCTGGTGCATAATCTTTTAACCATTTAGCTGTCATTCCAAGCACAGACAGATTCTTATTTTGGCCGCTGTAGCTATCTGCCACCAAACGAATTTGTGTGATATGGTCAAGGTTGGGCGTCAGAAAGACGGTATTTTAGCAATGAAATACGGCACTTGCAATCTCATTGGATGCTTTAGGCAAAACGTTTTCTGTCCACGCATAGATGAAAGTATTGTTAGGAGTTAATGGAGATTTTGAATTTCCAACAACTACAGTTAAATTGTAGACATAAAGTTGCCTTAAATAGTAAGCACTTTGATCGGGTACTTTTGGATTGGGTTAATTTTTTTGACAATCAAAATTCATAATCATCAGATCTTCTCTATTATCTTTCAATAAATTATAAAACGCTTTGGCTCGCAATTTGTGTATTCTACTTTCGATCATTAAGTTGTTTTTTATATCTAAGCTTTTTTCATATTTTAGTCTCTCTTTTAAAACTATACATGTGGAACACATATCGGTACGTGGAGATCCAAAGCCTATGTTAAAGTTAGTTTTGAAAATTTCTCTAAAATATGATGCCTTAATAGTTTTATGTTCCTCAGCCGTTTGTGAAATAAATATTTTATACAGTTTATTAATACTTAGATCTGACGACAAATATTGTCTACTTTTAATTTTACTTCTGCAGTAATGAATTTCTAAAGGCACGAGTTTTTTTATAAAGTCTTTGACAGCTATTTTTTTAGATGCATATATTTTTGTTTTGCGATCTCCTCCTCTGTTCTCCCGAGCAGATTCGCCCATTTTTTTGAAATGGCGATTGATTACACCAGTCACTCTTCCTTTCTTCAATGCTAAAACATGAAGAAAAGTGTCTTTGCAAACAGGAATCAGGGAGTGTTGCCGTCGTGCAAAGTACTTTACAGATATTGCTTTTTTATTTCCAAGATTATTTACTGGCCGACGTCGCTGAATTGCTGTAATTTTTGTATGTTTGAGGATAAAATTATCCTGACATAGTTTGTTAGGTTTTTCATAGAAAAGTCTGTGAAACTGTATTATATCATTTTTTGTCAATGACAAAAACATACATCTGTATGCTTTGCTATAGTGCTTACAAGGCAATGTTAAATTTGGTGGCCCTTTCGGAGATTACCTAAAATAATAAAAAAACCATAAGTATATTATGAATAAAAAAAGAAATCTATCTAGACTTCAAAGATTTTAGGTAAATCACTACTCGATTTTTTTATCTACATTAAAATCAAACTGTTCATGCATTCTCATTTCAATATAGCCCAGTAAAATTGCGATATCGTTATAATATATGTATACCTATAACGTATAAATAAAGATCAAATTATATAAAGATAGACACACATAAAGATGAAATTAGTTGTTACTAAATGTTTACTGAATTCACCTAAAAATACATAGAATTATTTTAAATTAATAAATAATAATAATACTTAAAGATTATAAAAATAAATAGACTGTTAATTAAATATTTTTTAGTTTATATAAATAGTTTTTCTCTTTATTATATTATATTATATTATATTATATTATATTATATTATATTATATTATATTATATTATATTATATTATATTATATTATATTATATTATATTATATTATATTATATTATATTATATTATATTATATTATATTATATTATATTATATTATATTATATTATATTATATTATATTATATTATATATATGCGCAAAATTAACCAATATTTACGAACGGATTATGTTTTAAAAACATTTAACTTTGAAAGCTTTATTTTAAAAAAATTAATGAACTTAAATAAAAAATGGTAATAACATGAAGTAATTGCATAAATGTAACGTTTTTGTACAATATGCGACCATATATTTTACCGGATTCGTAGATATAGTATGTAAATATATTATAACAACGATTGCAAAGAAATGTTTTATTTCAATATTTATTCTTACTGGCCTAATGTAACAAAATTCGTGTAATGAAAAAGGCAGTTGACTTTAGTCTGGGCGGTACAAACATTGCAAAGCGGTGTACCAATGCGCAGAATAATTTTGAATAAACTGTGTTACACCCCTGACTTTGAGGACAAAATAAAAGTGCATGATTGAGCAATACAATAGAAACCTACCTCGATTTCTTTAATTTGTTACATTTCCAAAATTCTTTTTGTTGTTTTCTTTTTCGCGATAACTGGGGAGTAGTTTCTCTTATTAAATTTGTACTATTATCCATTGTAAACAACTATAAAAAGCAAGTAAAACGGTGACAAAAATAAAATAGATTAACCGCATGCACGACACACAGAACAATGGCCAGTGGCATCACGGAATAACTGACATTTTAAACAGAACTCTGTCTCCTGATTGGCTAGAGAGGATTAGACTAATTTCGTTTCTAACTTTTACAGGATTTGACTCTTTTCGATATTTGAATAGCTTCAGTTTTGACACTTTTTGAAACTGGCGACAGAACAAGAATTTATAAGGGAAAAAAATGGCATACTTGGTTACAAAACCGTTGTTTTTTGATTTGACCGACTTTGATTCTAGTCATCACATATGCAACGTCAACGCAACGACGATCGCGCGAGCAGCGCGACCAGCGAATTAATGTAGTTTTCTCGACACTTGAATACATATTTTTTTACGAACCACATGCATACAATAAACCAAACAGAATTTAGTTTGCGTTTTCATTTGTTATAAACTCCCAAGAAGTTGTGATTATAAATAGTTACAAACAGTATCCATAATTGAACGAAAATAGTATATTACACAAAATTGAACAAAGATCTCACATATCTCAGTATTAATTACTAGGTAAAGCAAAATCTATTTGAACATCCCTCTGACTTCGGTTTTCATTACATTATTACTTAGTATTTATACCAGGTCATGAAAGGAACCCTTGAGGTTTAACTGATATCATTCTACTATCGTATCGTTATCAATTAAATGCTTAATTGAATAACTTGGTTTGTTTGCAATATATTTAGGGTCTGAATCCCGACGGAGGTTATTATAAGTGGGGTTGGTTATATTAATCGTGTATTCTATGCGTCAATTAAGGCTGTTTACAAATTCTAACAACGGAGCGTATAAATAAACCAGCCATAAATATCACAAAAACACTTATTTGTATATTAATACGTGAAGAGAAAATGTTGTACCCTTTTTATATGAAGTTAATATGGAGAATGAGTGCAGAAACATAAAATTTATATATGATACTAACTGTTGCCTGCAACTTCGTCCACGTTATATTATTTAAAAATTAGCCTATGTCCTTCCTCAAGATTCACGCTTTCTTACACCAAATTTCATCGCAATCGGTTGGACGGTATGCTGGCCATTAAAATAGGAACAAACATCGATTTTTATATATTAGACTAGCTAATGTCCGAGACTTCGTCCGTGTTCTTTATTTTTAAAATAGACTATGTCCTTCCTCAAGCTATCTCTATACCAAATTTCATCGCAATCGGATGAATGCCCATAAGATAGAAAGAAACAATGATTTTATGTATTAGATGTGTTTCAAATACATTAAACAAAATAAAACATTTATTGTTAACGTTCATACTGCTACTCATGTGCCGATACCAAACACATACTAGTTATACTGTCAGTATATGATACCAATAAAATAAAATAAAAAATAAAATATAAAGGACTTTTATTTCCGGCATGCATACAAACATTAACTTGTAGTACACATGTATGTATATAACTGATTAATACCAAAAATTAATAAATTTATAATTTGATGCACCATAAATCAGAAAGTAAAAATAATTTTCTTATAATTTCAGATTAATAATAATTACATTATATTACATAACAAATTACATTATTAGATTGTTTTGTTATAATAATTACAATATAAGATTGTATTAGACAAATAATAAATAATTTCATATATAATACTACAATAATTGAGTTATTTTGGATTTATTTTCAAAAACCCCTGTTCGGAAGGTGAAGGTTGCTCCAAATTTTTCCAACGGTATTTATCTTTGGCTATCGACATCCATTTGTTCCCTGTATATTTTACGATATCGTCCTCCCAACGTGAAATAGGTCTCTCTTTCTACAACCGATTCGACCAGACCATGAGTCGGTTTGTCCAACGGTCGTCACTCATTCGAGTGAGGTGTCCGGCCCACCGCCATTTTAGATTTTGCGAATAGCTAAGGGCGTCGGTTTCCTTTATCCGATTTCTTATAACGGTATGGGGAATTTTTTGTATCTCTTTAACGTTTAAGATACTCCTCTTCATACTCTGCTTATTTTATTTTTACTCGATGTGTGTACTTCCATGTCTGACACGCGTAAGTAATGAAGGGAAGAAAACAGAAATCCATCACCTTTTTCTTAATTTTCATTAGCATTGAACTTTTCAATATTTCGTTAAAACTTCAAAACTTTCTCCATGCGCTTGCAATCCTTCTCTCTACTCCGTTGTTTTGTTTTTCAAACGAAATCTGCGTACCTAGATATATGTAAGTGTCGACGTAGTCTAGAGGTTCACCGCTGAGATTAATGAGGTATTCAATATGCGTGTTTTAGGTTCATCATAATTTTCGTTTTACTTAAATTTATTTCCAATCCTACCCTTTTACTTGCTAGTTGAAGTGAATGTAACATCGATTTGTTATAATTTATACTTTCTGACAGCAGATTAATATCATCAGCAAATCTTAGATAACTGATGTGTTTTCCCCTTATATTCGGTCCCTTTTTTGCCCAGTTAAATTTACTAATAACAGATGAAGATCCTGGGAGAAAGTGGGGTCCCCCTGTCGTACACCTCTTTTTATCGGTATAAGTCAGCCTTTCCCAAAGTGGGCGATAACGCCCCCTTGTGGGCGCTGCAGGCCTAAAGGGGGGCGGTAAGAGACCCAGAAAAATAATGGGGGCGTGTGTAGAGGCCTACGGGGTGATTTTTAATTTCATTTAGCTAGGAGGCATCTTAGACAACGACTGAATGACTCAAAGTGGGCAGTACACAAAATAAGTTTGGGAACCCCTGGTATAAGTGGTCCAGTTGTCTCTAGTTTCACTCTGCATTTGCAAAGACTATAAAGATGTTTTAAAATTAGTATATAATTGTGATTTTAGGGTTACATCTTGTCATTTTAGGGCTTCCCGTATCGAGTGGTGGAGGATGGTATCGAAAGCCTTTTGATAGTCTACGAAGATCATGTTGTAAGGTCGAAGGTCATGTTGAACAGAGTTCTTTGGTATTTGCAATACTCCTCAAAAATCTGTTCTACTGCGTCTATGTCCACGTCCACTGTAGACTGCCTATTTCTAAAGCCAGCTTGTTCGATTGGTTAGTATTTCTCCAAGGTCATGCTAATCCTTTTCTCATGCAACAATTTATAAAGGGATGGGAGTAAAGCAATTGAGCGATAATTTTTTATGTTTTTGGATCCTCTTTTTTGTAGAACAGTATCATTTCTGACTCAGGCCATTGTTTAGGAGTTATGCAGGTATCTAATATCATGTTAAACAAGCGCGTCAAAGGAGTTGCTTATTGATAATTTGCCGTTTTTATTGCTTGGTTTTTTATTTTATCTGTGCCTGAGCATATCTCTAATTTTAATCTATTTATTTCTCCGACAACCTCGGCCTCGTCGATATTACCAATCTCTCTGTTGTCATTCACAAGCTGTAAGTCATAACTATTACAGTTTTCTCAGTTCTAGTATACTACACAAATATTTATAGAAATTTGTTGCAATGTCAATAATGTCTGCTCTATTTCGTGATACTTTTCCTGAGTTTTAAAGCCCCTCGATCCAAGTTTTATGAGAGTTTAACTCTTTATATGCTCTTTTTAGACTGCCAGAAGTAGTTATGTGCTTTTGGATGATATAAGATCTATATTTTATATGGTCCTTATCTATATATTTGCTTATTCATTTTTGTAGAGCTTTTATCTTATTTCTTGCTGTGCGTGTTTTAGGTTTTATTTTTTGTAGCTCATGTCTACGATGCATTAACTTTCTTGTGTGGTCAGATATTACACAGCACTTTGAGCTTTGCCGCTTAGATATAAGAGCGTTTTTTAGACTTGTTTCTATACAGTTGACTATTTTGTCATAATAAACCTGTTATCATGGTCTTGCCGACGCCTAAGGTCTTCTGCAAAGCTTTCTAGCGACTCTACTTCCGACGTTAGTTACCGACGTTACTTACTGACATATTTAAAGCCTCATTGACAGTATTGTAAAGAAACTCAACTTCGTCGTCACTTGCTGCTTCTGTGTATGAGTAGACTTGTAAAATATCGATTTTGAAGCCATTTATATTCGTAGCATCCTTTTGGGAGAGGCTGCGATGTTCGAACAATGCTATACTCAGAGTCATCTATGGAGACATGTCAAGCCCAATATGCACATATTGGCTCACTGTAAATAGGGACGGAAACTGGAAATGACTGATACAAATAACATTTTAGAATTATAAATTATTATGTGTTAACCTTTAGATTATTATTGTTGTTATTATGACTGTCTTTATTTTATTTCATTTCATATTAATATTTTGTATTAAGATAGGAACATTATATAATAGTACGTATTTAATATGGGTGCATAAAATGACAACCTGAAAATAAATGATTATTATTGTTTATTATTTAATTTAATTTATTTATGACTTTAATAAAGCCACTCTGTCTGATATACCAATATAGCTTATAATGTGTCGTTTGAGGTATTTCTTCAAGATAAAACATACGCCATAAAGTCCTTGTGTTTCCCCTGTATAGCAAAAAATGAAGTTATCACACTCTTCGATTGAGGTTGTAAGACGTCTAATTTCTGATAGGCCGATTGCATCTTTCTCTATTACACAGACAAATAAGCATGGGCACTCTCTTTTACTCATTAACTACCTCACACACAGCCGCTATTCTGCGTTTTTCTCTAGCGCATAGGTTTGTACATTCAGTGTTTCTCCGTCACACCACGTCTTCTTACTCAGATATTGAAACTTAAAATCGAGACTATCCTGAGATTGCCTCACTTTTACTAAGGCAACCCTGTACCGTCGTGTTCGTAATATTATTATCTACATTTTCATATATAATTATATAAGGAAACTCGATGAGAATAAATTACTAATGCAAGCTTACCTGTTTACACCTGGCAACCTTTCATTATTGCTTAGAAAAAGGTAGGCAACCCTAATTCGGCGTTTTATTTACATGTTTTACTCGTGATTGGTGATAGATTTTTTTAGAAACTGCATAACAGTAACTATTGAACAGAAATAAATTAAATAATTTTTAATTGAATTGCAGGGATGTGGTGTGGCAATCCTAGCACGTTTTGTTTAATTATACATTATATTGTACAAAATAATTATTTTATTAGGAAACTCGATAAGGGGAGGTCAACCTCAGTAGTATTACCTTTATTTTTTAAACTACTTTTCCAGTAATCAATATAGTATAGTAATAATCAATGATATAATAATACAAAAGAGGTAGATAGGTTACCTTAGTACTAATCCAAGTAAAATATTGTCCCAGTTACAACGTTACAAAGTGAGACAAATATACATTGCACTGCGTCGCTATGCAATGTAAAACATAATTGCATTTCAAAGTAACAAATCACATAGCTCTCTAAATCATTGTGATTGGTCAATTTCAATTTCTTACTACATTTTAAGCGAATCCGTGACTAATTCATAGATTATTAGTAATTAATGCCACAGAACAGACATTAAAAAAAATATGATTGATACCTAATGGGATTAGACAGTAAAAAATGATTTTTGCTTTTTTTGAATTTCGTTTTTATTAAATCATGTACATGAGAACATATTTATTTTAAAAGATCGCCAACATTTTTTAATTATAAATTTGAAAATGATGAATTATATATTATTGCTTTTAATAAATGTAAACGATGATTAAAACTGGGTGGCTGCGTCATCACACGATCGTGTATATCATAAAAAAACGTTTGGATTATTAAAAGGTTTTAGAATTTTGAATGCGCAATAGGCATTACATGACATTGTTGGTTTAGGGATGTTCATGTAAAAAAAATATCGATATTTTTTTCGATATAATATATCGTAGTGTTATATCGATACTTTGCGATATATCGCACAAATATATCGATATTTTAAAAATATCGTAAGTAATTACTTGCATTTAACTAGTCTATAATATTAAATAGGGATCAGGTTAATTATGAGTAAAAACACTTTAGAGAGAAGAAACAAATCAACTTTATTTATAAATCATACGAACTCCAGAGATCCAATGATAAAGTAATTTTGTCTGAATTGACAGAGTCAGATTCCACAGTAGATTCATCTTGCTGATTTTTTTTAATCATCTCTTTCATTTTACTGACGGCATTTGCGCACGCCAAAGAATCTTCAAAATGAAGTTTTTTAAATCTTGGGTCCAATATTGTAGCAATAGCTAATGATGATACCTGTTCAATGGCGCCCATTCGTTTATTAATTTAGGTAAGAATGCGTTTTTGTATTTAACAGTATTTATATATCGTAAACTGTAAAACTGTATTAAACAAAACAGACAACTTTTATTTATAGGTTATATTGCACTGAAAACAAAACCAATGACCAAAACAAGTGACCATAGACACCACAGATTACAAAAGTTTTGCTACTAGTGCTGCCCTCGCCGAGAGTATCTCATGTCTGCGTTTCGTTATTGCAAAGGCTAATTTTCAATAATCCGGGGTTTTTCGTTTTATTTTTACTCAAATTGACAATGTTGCAGATCTAAAGGAATAAGTAGATATAAAGAAAAAAAATGGAATGTGACTCAATATTTGGTATATCGGATGAAATATATCGATATTACATTCGATACTAGATGATTCGATAATATCGGATTGAAGCGATATATCGCGTACATGTATCGATATTTTTTGAAATATCGATTTATATCGCCCACTACTATGTTGGTTCTGTAACATTACTTTTCATATTCTTTGACTAAGTCCGGGTTGGCTAATTAGCAAAGTTTTGAGGTGCCACTTTTCGAGTGCATGTAACCTATCTAACTCTTTTGTATTATAACATCATTGAGATAGCACATGTGATGGCGGTTAGAATTAAACTATCTATATACAAAGTGTTCACGGCGTTTTCTATTAACTTCGGCAAATGACTATACTAATGGTTTATATCAATACTTGTCAAGGAACATATACCCAAAAATTATTTTTTGAAATTTAATTTTTTTCATACAAAATTAAAGAAAGTCTAGGAGAAACGCGCCTTACACAAGCGGCGATACGGCAGTGACGGGAGCGGGCGGCGCGAGAGGGACGCGTCACCGAGCGATCTACCTCTTTTGTATTATAACATCGTTGGTAATAATAAATATAGTATTTCGACAGTTGACAATTTGACATTAATAATACCTAGGCTAGTTTACTATCTCTTAACTGCCTAATTAAAAGATTTAAAAAAGTTCAGTAATCATGAACAAAACTAGAAAAAATAATAATATTTTTTTAAGTATTGTTCATTATTTCTAAACCTTTTTAAATTATATAAGTCGTTAAGAGATAGTCAACTAGCCTACATATTGTTAACCTGTATATGTCAATTAATGTACTTACTGTCAATTACTGCCAATTAATAATTTTATTTTAAAGTAAAACTATATAAAGAAGTTTAAAAAAGAAGGATAAGTAGATTTGACAACGAGAAATTTAATTGTAACTTGTATTATTAGTTAATGCAATGTATATCGTTAGTTACGCTGTGATTTAATAAATATATGTATACGCATAAGACTTGGTTTTATTAAACACATCCTCCTTGAACGAAAGCGATAAAATACCTAAGTAGGTGCCTTTAACTTAGCTTAAGGTCAAAGATTTTGGATCATTTATTTAGTTCTAATTGCGCACTCCCTATATACAAGATGTTACAAAAATACCCTATTCTACTGAAAGGGGATGACGTACCCATGAAATTGAACAACTTTCCCCAAGGAACATAAGTCGAAATATGAAAAAAAATTTTGGACTTCTCTTTGGACCTTTGGAGGACCTAAATTTTTTTTCATATTTCGACCCATATGTTAGAGACCTTAGAGAAAGTTATTCAGTTTTATGCGTACGTCAACCCCTTTTTGGTAATATAGGGTATTTTTGTAACACCTTTATATTATACAAAGAGAATGTAAAATTACTACAACTATTATATGTTTGACATTGGCAGTATAAACGTAAACAATAAACGTTTCATTTATATTTTTAATGTATTTGTAACAATTATTATATTAGAATATTAACTTGCACTCCTTCTCCAGAAAAACTTTAACTAAGCCAAATCACACCCTTCTCCGTGCACGCAATATGCTTAGAAAGGGGAAGTACAAAGTTTTATCTTCGCGTATCGGTATATTACTGATGAACTGTTTCCGGTCACGCGTTGCTGTGGCTGGGTAAGTAGGTAGATATTATATTATTATTCGTGAGTTCAGGCTTTGATTTCATACAGAAGTCCCTTAGAAAAATACTTTCAGTTTTTCCTCTATTTTCCAAATTTCTGGGCAACGTTTCCAATTTTTCTTTCCATAATATCCTAATTCGGAAAATTATGAACATTTTAAAATAAAAAAAAGCCAAATCGGTCCATCCGTTCTCGAGTGTTGCGCCTACCAACGAACAGCATTATATTTTCATCCATATATATTGTTTACTCTTAAAATTAAAAAAAATGTTAAATGGAAGAACCGCTCTCGAGAACATTAGATGGATTAACCGACATGGGCTGGTGAAAGAATAATTTTTTGAAAACATCTAGTATCATTATGTCGCGCTGTAGAACAGCTGCGCACATTAATAAAGATGATAGGCACCTACTGAATACAACTGAACTTTTATAATCCAGTTACATACTATGTAACTAAGATATATAGTAAGACTAAACGAATGAGACAAACTATAACACATTCTTCAAGCGTTATAAAGAGCTTTATACAATAAGTGCCTATACTAATGATAGAAAATTACATACGTATATTAATTTTTTTTTTATGTTTTACTTGCAACTTTGGTTCTTTCGAACTTTTTAAAAAACGGGGTTGCCGAGCTCAAAATAGAATAGACGGACTCGGTTCGATGTTGTGACCTAAACATAGGGTATTTCTAAATCAAATAAGTCATATCATTAACTAATGCTATTTATTTTTATTTAATTAAATAATGTGATAAGATTTTGACAAGTTTGTTTCTGTTAGTGTCATTTATAATGTAATAAGGCTTACTAATCTGTGGTTTCAATCCATGTTGCCAAAATAAGTAAATAACATTTAGTATTTTATTTAACCAAACAAAATATGATAAAATACATTTTTGTGGTTAATAAATAAATAAATAAATGGTTATCGATGAAATTACTTGACATAAATACGTTTTCCAATACAACTGAACTGAACTGAACTGAAATTTTATTTCTTACTAACTGTTACTGGCCATGTGTTGCTGTGGTGCGCGTTGGACAAACGAACATTTCCATTTTTTTTATACAGATATTAATATACTAAAATGTTATGTCAACGTTGTGTCAAAATTTCAAGTCAATAAACCATATATTTTTCGAGTTTTGTGAACACGAACATACGGAAGCTGAATTTTTATGTATTTTTATCATATTTTATTGTTTTATTTCATAACATTCGTTTTATAAAGACTTAAAAACATCATTTACTTTTTGGTAAATTTGATTGAAGCGGATTGAATTCATTATGATGTTTCAGACCACAAGCTGTTGCATTTGACAGACATAGGAACCAAACAAATCTTTGTCTGTTAGTACTTTTAAGTTTTTAAATTATTTTTAAACTTTACAAATGAAAAATTAATATAAACATTTTTGTAAATATTGGGTCCTTACATATGAAATTAGCGTTTTGTCGTACTGACCACTTTGATCTGAAATATCTCCTCTTTCGTTAAGAATTCCAAATTCAAATTTATAAATTCATTTAGCTGGTACATTTGAGTTTTGAAAACAGTAATTCATTTGTTTTTTTCCTCATTATTTTTTTCTTTGGCATCGCTTATTACCGCACTATGGAAAACATGAAATATCGGTATATTTACGAGTACGAGTTCTACCGTGGCACCAGCGCTGCAGAAACAGTTCGAAGGATTAATGATGTGTACGGCGCTGGTGTCGCAAAAGAAAGCACGGCACGTTTTTGGTTTCAACGTTTTCGTTCTGAAAATTTCGACCTTCAGAACCAATCCCGTGGTCGGCCGGAGACCAAAGTGGAAAATGAAGAATTAAAGGCTATTGTGGAAGCGGATCCATCACAAAACACTTCAGAGATAGCTACAGGCTTCGGGGTAAGTGGCAAAACTGTATTAATCCACTTGAAGTAAATCGAGAAAGTAAAAAAACTTGAACGATGGGTACCTCATGAATTGAGTGAATCTAACTTGCAAACACGCGTCGACTGCTGTGTTACTTTGCTCAACCGACACAATAATGAAGGGATTCTAAATCGAATCATTACTTGTGATGAAAAGTGGATACTATACGATAATCGGAAGCGCTCGTCGCAATGGCTGAACTCTGGAGACCCAGCCAAATCCTGCCCTAAACGAAAATTGACTCAGAAAAAGTTACTTGTGAGTGTTTGGTGGACTAGCGCCGGTGTCGTTCACTACAGTTTTCTAAAATCTGGCCAAACGATTACGGCAGATATCTATTGTCAGCAACTGCAAACCATGAAGGAAGAACTAGCTGCTAAACAACCGAGATTGGTCAATCGCTCTAGGCCACTGCTGCTTCACGACAATGCAAGACCACACACTGCACAACAAACAATCACTAAGTTAGATGAGCTACAATTGGAATGTCTGCGACATCCACCGTACTCCCCGGACCTTGCTCCAACAGATTACCATTTTTTCCGGAATTTGGACAACTTCTTACAAGGAAAAAAATTCAACTCCGATGCGGCAGTCCAAACCGCCTTCAAAGAGTTTATTGATTCTCGCCCCCATGGTTTTTTTAGTAAAGGGATCAATGAACTACCTATGAGATGACAAAAGTGCATAGATACCAACGGTGCATACTTTGATTAATTAAATATATTTTACAAAAGAAAAATGGACTTTATATTCCTCCCGTACAAAACGCCAATTTCATATGTAAGGACCCAATATATAAGAGATAGAGACTCTTTTGTGCGTGATGGTAGAATGCAGTATTTTAGGTCGGAAAAGCCGGTTTGACAAACACAGGAAGTCAAAGCGAGAAAGACTATGGTGGCCACCAGTGTTCACTTATATGGACCGCATCAACGCAAAATCTATTAGTTACTAACTACTACTAATATAACTAACTACTACTACTGACTAATATGAAGCAAGAATTCACTAATTAGTTAATAAAGTGCAGCCACCAGTGCTCTCATATATTTTACTTTTGTTGGTTGATTGTCATTTGAATAAAAATAAATAGATAGATAGATAGATAACTCTTTATTGCCAACACATCAGGGTAGAAACAAAATCAACATTAACATTTATAAAAATAAAAGTGTAACAATAGGCGGTCTTATCGCTTAGAGCGATCTCTTACAGACAACCATAGGGTGCGTAGTAGCATTGAAAATTGATACGGAAGGCGATGGATTACAAATTATAAAATTTGAGTATACGTAATTATATTATACTATATCCATGAACATATAACACATATACATACATACACATCTACCCATATATACATACTTATATACACACACTCACGCATAAATACCTATATATCCACAATATACATATATACATACATGTACATATACTATACATACATTATATAACTAAAAGTGGCCAGGGACGGCAGCAAAATTCGACATTATTGCTTATGTAAAATATAATGCATTTTTACCCGTTTTTTGAAAACGGCTAGCGATTGAGAACTTTTAATTTCAATTGGTAACGCATTCCAAAGTCTAACGGCGCTAATAGTAAACGATTTGTCATAGAACGAAGTACAATGTATGGGAGTAGTAAGTATGAGATTCTCTGATGACCTCAAAGAAAAAGGATGCAAGGCGTGAAGATACTGAAAGCGCTGTTTGAGGTAGCTAGGCGAGAACGGATTAAACAAGATACTATAGAGAAGTGACAGGGTGTGCATATTCCGGCGAAGGCGTATAGGCAGCCATTTGAGCTTATCACGGAAATCAGAGATATGGTCATACTTGCGAAGACCAAATATGAACCTAATTGAGAAATTTTGGAGTCGCTCAAGCTTATTGAGTTGATCTTCTGTGAGGTCCAGATAGCTAACATCAGCATAGTCAAGAATGGGGAGTAGCAGAGACTGCGCAAGTACCACTTTAGTTGCAGTAGGTAAAAAATTACGGAGTCTACTCAAGGCACCCGCAGAAGCAAACATCTTACGGCTAACGGTTTCTAGCTGCGGTTTCCATGACAAGCATTGATCAAAGACAACCTCCAGATTTTTCGCAGTTTTACTGTATAGAATTTTAACCCCGTCGAAAATTACCCGCGGTATAGTACACCAATCAATTTTGTCAAGAGTTCTAGAACTACCGATAATTATAACTTGTGTTTTAGTTGGATTTATTTTTAAACCATGTGCTTGGCTTCACTCAGAGATACTGTGTAAGTCTCGATTAATGGTGTCAACAGCTTTTGATAACTGACCAAATGGAGCTTGAGAATAAATTTGGAGATCGTCTGCATAAAGGTGGTAAGAGGAAGTAAGACATTGAGATATAGAATTAATAAAAATTGCGAAAAGAAGTGGAGAGAGAACGCCGCCCTGCGGCACGCCTGCAGTCGTGCTGCACCAAGAAGAGAAAGACTCTTCAAGGTGGACATGCTGCCGCCGTCCAAACAGGTAATTACGAAACCAGTCAATTACCGATGCAGATATGTTAATAGAGCGAAGTAATGCGAGGAGGATGTCGAAATCGATGGCGTTAAAGGCGTTGCTAAAGTCGAGTAGTGCCAGCAAGTTCAATTGCCCATGTTCCATACCTAGGAGGATGTCGTCTGTTATTTTGACTAGAGCTGTCGATGTGCTGTGACCAGGTCGAAAACCAGACTGAAAAGGATTATGGAGTTGATAGGATACAAGAAATGAGTTAAGTTGGTTATTCACAAGGCGTTCAAGAACTTTGGAGAGGAATGGAAGAATAGATATAGGACGATAATCAGAAGAGGATTTAGGATTAGACTTTTTGGGCAAGGGTATGATTTGAGCTTCCTTCCATATTAAGGGAAAAGTTCCATTTGATATGGAAAAATTAAATATATTACAGAGGACTGGGAGTATAAAATCAAGGATAGGTATCAACATGTTTCGGCTAATACCATCTAAACCGACTGCGTTGGAGGTAATGGATAATATGCTTTTCTTAACATCACAAACGCTAAATAAACTAAAGAAGAATTGAGGATGGTCAGGAGTAGTAATAGTAGAAACATTTCGCAGTGACGTAACTTTATCAGAGTCCTTAATATTGGAAGGCAAAGTAAAATGTTGGTTAAGAGAGTAGATGTCTAATCCATGTGGAATTTCGTCTTGACGAAATTTACCGACTCCTAAAGACCTGAGGAATTTCCAAACAGTGGCTGGATTCTCATTCTCGACAGAATTGTGGATATAGCGACGTTGAGCATCCCTACACACCTTATTGCAGTGATTCCGAGACTTGGCGTATTTTTCCTTGTTGACATCATTGGGATAAATACATCATCTTGTCTGTCTGTCTACATTTTAATCGTTGTCAGGACAAGGGGGGCGTAGTATTTGAGCATAAAGTTGGGTGAGGCTGAGGCACATAGGGTTGGGAATCCCGGTGTTAGTAGTATATCTGTGGTTGGAAAGGCTAAGGTGATCCCATAAGTTGCATATTTATTTATTTATCTTTTTTATAGCGAAACAAAAAACACGTATAGAAATAGACAATTGATTTACACAGAATTACGGCTTAGTGGCATTGAGCTATGATAGTGACAGTACGCTTTGATATCCTGTCCACCCCGATAGGAAATTGCGTGATGTTTACCTGTATAACTTAACAAACCTATTAGTATTATTTTTTGTTACACAGATAATACACTTTTCATTACAAGTGAAATGTTTGTTTAATTATAAAATATCGTTATAAGTATGTTGATAAACTTTATCTAGTCCTAATAATGGACTCATTGATACCGACCCGACAAATAATCAAAAAGGTATGAGAACTCGCGTGTAGAAGTCCTTAACACGTAGTCACAATCTAATTTATAAATTAATTCGTTACTAGCGTAAACGTAGTAGTGGTCCCTAGAGAGAGATGAGGCTGATGAACATATTCATCTTACTGGGAATTACTGTAGTTGTCCATACAAATAAAAAAAATTAAGCGCCTGTCTGTGATTTTGAAGTGAAGTCTTTTTTTAAAGCTCATATTAGTAATTATTTGTACGTTACGAATACCCAAACACGCGTTTTTAAAATTTTTGTTTGGCTGTCTATCCATCTGTTTGTCTAATCTCCGAAATAATTCACACTTGATTATCGTTCTAGAACACAGAACAAAAGATAACAACACCTAAATTCAAAATTCAAAAAGTTTAATAGAACTGTATGGCCACAGTACATATATACTCACAATGATGTTATATTTACAAAAAAGGTAGATGAGTTATTGCGCTCGAAAACTGGCACCCTAAAACTTTGCTAATTAGCCAACTTGGAGCTCATTCGTGTAAAAACGTGACAGTGTCAACACGTATGTGTGTTCCTAATATTAATATTAAAATGCCGTCCTGTGTTATTAGATACTACAGAAACTATACTAGCAAGACTTCCAAAGGTTCACGAATCACGTATCATGCGTAAGTGTACTTACTTATTTCATTTGTGTCACCATTTTTTCCAAAATCTAAAATATCAGTAAAATATTAAATCATAAAAAACTGAAATACGATAGGTGATACCCCAGTTACCAAGTGCGACAGAGATCAATATATTATATTTGGTCAAAGAATATAAAAAGTTATGTTACAGAACCGTCAATGTCATGCAGTGCCTATTAAGCATTTGATTACGTTTATTTATTTGGTATATAATATACGTATTTTTTAAAACGAATCAGAAGTTTTAGCAGTGAGTCTAATATCCCAATAATCCCACACAATAAAAAATATTTTACATGAAAATACCTAGTGTTTTATTTTTATCATTTTCAAATTTATAACAAACGTGTTTTATAAATGTATGACTTAAATAACTCTGTTTCCAAATGTACATGACTCAAGAAAAATTAATTTTAAAAATCAAACATAAATCCTTTTTACTGTCTAAACCCATTAGGCATCAATCATATTTTTCGAAAATGTCTGTTCTGTTGCATTGGCATTCATGTCTGAAGTAGTCACGGATTCGCTTAAAATGCAGTAAGAAAATGAAATTGACCAATCACAATGGTTTTAGAGAGCCGTGTGATTTGTTAGTTTGAAATGCAATTGAAATCTTACATTGTATAGCGACGCAGTGCAATGTATATTTGTCTCACTTTGCTTATGGTAATTGTCATGCTATCTTGTTTACACTTCATCATTTTATTAGTGTGTATAAACAAAGTGTGTGGCTTATGTGTGTGCGTAACCGGGACAATATTTTACAAGTATTAGTACTAACGTAACCTATCTACCTCTTTTTTAAATATAACATCATTGCATACTCGTAACAGTGGGATGTCTTCATTGAAAGCTAGCGTAAGCGGCTTGTATGTGTGCACGCTAATACGTACGGGCAATGGCATGCACTCAACGACAATATTTAGGATAACTATGGGTGAATAGTGTAGCGCCGGTCGGGGTTGCGTGCGACGTTTTAAATCGCCTAAATAAATGTATTGTAATGTCTTTGAATACATAAATATTTTTAGTTTTTCGAATCCATAGTTATCATTCTTCAACATAACTAAAAGAAATTAAAATATATGTATAACTAAATGGAAATATATGTATAACTAAATGGAATGCTCTCCGCATCTCACAGCCAACACAACAACCCTACGAATCCGTCTGAGAGAAGGCAATTAATTCCATTATGCGCAAGGCGGGACTCGACCTTCTCTTATACATATTCTCTGGTTTGGCTGAGTTTGAGCCACTCTCGAGGTACTGTAACTTATTACAATTTCAATTATTCACGCGAAATAGTCGCTAAAAAAGTATAAAGAAATACACATACTATTTTTCCAGTTTTTGCTTCGAACAATATTAATATACAAAGGGGTTAAGAGCGCGCCGAAAATTAATCAACTTAGGGATAATTTTGGATGAAGTGACCATAGGTATCTACATACGTATGTTAACGCTGTATCTCTAACGGGGTATTCAGAGAGGAAAGAGCCCCAAGCTCCGCGGTCCTTACATACATGAAGTAAAATCGTTTCAAAATCGCCATTTTTTAATATTTTGTGTCTATTTCTGGGTTTGGGTTACTTGGGTATGGCGTCATAAATCGGCTGTAACATACAGACAGCCGTGACTGCTTTGACTACGGTACCTGGAAAGCCATCTAATTCAATCGGACCAAATAATTTAATACTTTATTAGACTTGAAACAAAAATATAATGAAAGAAAAATAAATTACATCATGTTTTTATTACCAATTATTAACAAATAATTACATTTAGTGTACATAGAATTATTTTTCCGTTAAATTGTACATGTTAATTAATTAATGAATAAACCGTAATTACAATACTGAGAAATTACAAACATCTAAATTAAACGTTAAAGGGAATAAGTTAAACGAAACGGTGTATAGTTAGTGGAGGAATGTAAGGGTAAAAGTTACGAATAATAAGGTCAAACTTAGACAATGTCGATATTACAGTGTTTCCTGTTTTCCTAGTGGGTTATTTTATGATCAGACTTAACCACAAATTTGTACTCAATAGGTTAATTGGGTATTGGCCAGTATAAACAATAAATTATAAAATACATAGCACAAAATAGTGACGTGTAAAATTACAGAATGAAGAGGAAAACAATTTTTTTTCTCGGACCAAGGAATATAATGGATGGGTCATAATAAGTTGCCGCTCCTACCACCGTGTGTTAAACGAATTTTCGTGTCTCTTTCTATCTCATTGGGCGTAACCAGGAGTAAAATTGTTAGCTATAGTAAATATGTCAACCTGTCACTGTCAGTGAATTTCGTGTCAGCTAATGAGCCCTTCATGAACTCATGAAATAATTATTTGGAAAATACTCGTAAATCATTAGTGTTCTAGCTACTAGTATCCACAAAAATAAAAATATGTCATTTTCAGTTGTGTATCGTTCTACTGTGACCTTCCCTAAAAAAATGACACTAACGACACGCTCTCAGAGCAAATGTTCTTCGGAGGTCTCTTAATTAAATTTTAATTATTATTTTTGTGAGTAAAAATATCAACGACAGAGAAAATCTATGAGACATCACCATTCATAACTCGGACCATGAACATATTGAACGAAACCGTAATGAGTTGCTGCTCTTATCATTGTGTCAAATGAATTTTCATCTCTCTCTATCTTATTAAGCGTAACCACGAGTAAAACAGTTAGATATAGTATGTACCTCTCACTGTCAGTGTATTTCGTGTCAGCTAACGAGTCGGTCATGAAATAATTATTTGCAAAATATTAATTTTGACGGCAGGGATCTCAGTTTTTCTAAGTGACTACAAAACGTATGAAAGTGATATTTGGTACTCTGATTCTTCATTTCATTGACTTTATTTTGACAGTTGGTCGTTAACTTTTGTAACACAAAAAAAAATATCGAAGAAATCTCTTTTAAAACAAAGATTTAAATTTTTAGGAGTAACGGGACCGATTTATGTTTCTTAATTTTCTGTATAGTTTTAATCAAAACATATTCTTCAAAATGACAGTTAGATTTTTTTAAATTAATTGTAGTTTAAAAATAAACGAAAATAACTACTTTTTTGTATTTTTCGTAAGCTAGCGCGCGCACTTTTGCATAGACCAGATAGTTTATTTTGGATTAAATTATTGTTTATCAATGCATCGCGTCGCTTTAAGTGTATTGGCCACTAGTTTAAAAAAAAAACATGTTCAGCTGCGTATTGTTGTACTGTGGCCCTTCCTCAGTCACACGCACACTTATTATAAAGAGGTAAACATTGTTTGTTTGTATGTAATGGACATACTCAAAAACTACTCAACCGATTTTAAAAATTCTTTCACCTATAGTAAGCTTTATTACCGAGTAATATCAGCTGTATTTTATTTAAAAAATGTCTACCCCTTGCGAAGCCGGTGCGGGTTGCTAGTCAGTACATAAGTCTGGGCATTTAGTACTTAGGCAAACAAAAAACGAACACGCTCTTCAAACGAAAGCTCCAGTGCATAATGGTACTTGGTCCGAGGTTCATAATCTTGAACATTTCGTCACTTCTCACACAAAATTTCATTTTTGACAGGTGATAAAAAGTAATCGATACTAGTTATGTGCTAGTTATCGACTACCCACAGACCCTGCACATAGACAACTTTTTGAATGATGACGTCAATGTAATGTTAAAGAGAGTAGACTTTCACAAAATGCTCAAAGAGAATGTAAAATTACTATGGAAATGCCGAGCACGTCATGATTTTCACATTTATCCAACGATTTTACGACGGCATAATATACAAACATGCAATACAAACAATGGTAAATATAGAATTTGTCGTGTCTTTAACATTAAATGCAGTGATAATCATGTTTAAACAAATGCAGCGTTTTATGCTAATGCTGAATATTGCTGAATATTTGTTCATCACGGAGCAAATTTCTTAAATCTGTTAGCATTCCTGTTTTGTTATTTTCATATATTTATTTATGCAAGCTTTAAATTAATTTAATAAAGTAAATAGTTGGTTAAGTGTGAATTTAACCTGCACTTATAATGGGATCCGTATGACGTTTATAAAATTATAATTTTCTAAAATTATTTTCCGGTGATTTATAAGACTACATTTTTGGTCTATAGGAGAAACACTACAGTTATTGGCCCCTATATAAGTTACATTGCTTCAACTTTATTGTTAAAAAAAGCTAAAAAATTATTAGATATGTCCTAGGTACCAGTCATAACACCACTCTCCTCATCAATCTAGGCCTCTAGGGCATTGATCAGACTAAATAAAATCTTGGGGCACGTGAAATTTCTACCTGAGTAAATATATAAATAGCATTTATAGTGATATTATGTTGATAGAAAATTCATGCGGTCCGCGATTTTATTTAGTCTGATCAATGCCCTAATTTGAGGAGAGTGGTGTGATGACTGCAATACCTAGGACCTACCTAATTATTTTTAGCTTTTAGTACATTATCTAGATCACTATTATATTTCTTTTCAATAAAACCGTCTAACTTAAATTTTTTTTACCTATTTTATTTTCAAGTTTTTAGTTTTTATTACATTACTTAATATTTCTCATTATATTTAGTGTGTAGACTATAGACTATCTAAACTCTATGATCTGCCATGCACTGTGTTCTACTTGTAAAGCCCTTTCATTTAATACGCATTATTCATATTAAGGGGATTGAAATAAATATGAAATCCGCCATTTTGTACCGGCGGCCATCTTAGATTTGGAATTTATTATGATGTACTCTACTACTAGTGCTAGTCAAGCCTTTTCATTTAATACCCATATTGAAGGGATTATGAAAAAATATTTATTTATTTATTTATTTACTTTCCATACTTAAAAACTATCTTTACAGGTAATTCCCAATACGATAGTTAGCTCTTTACAAAAAATCCCTATTCGCTATACAAATATATAAATTTATTTCAATTACTTATCTACTATTTACTATTTATTTATTTACTATAACATAATATTCTTAAAGCCGTTACTGTGAATTCATTCAAAGAGCAAGCGAATAAATCTATTTCTTCGTGAAGTAAATTAAGAGTGTGTAGTGCTCTCAACACAGGGGCCTCGCGTAGCAGGTTGGTGCGCGCCCGCGGCACCGCCATCAGCCGCGGCTTCCTCCGCCGCCACACATACCTATCCGGTACACACAAACTGATGTTCCGCACAATATCGTCATTAGGTATCCTTCCTATAATCACTCAATCAATATGAAATCCGCCATTTTGCGGCGGCGGCCATCTTGTATTTACAATGATACTGAATGTATTTAAATGCATTGTCATTAGAATTAAAGGTGTGTACCAAATATCAGGTCAATCTGTCAACAGAAAAGGGGTAAAATATAGCATAATTCCTGAAAAAATCGAGGTACCTACGTATTTTTACTTCTGTTTGGTACGTAGGTACCTCGATTTTTTCAGGAATTGTGCTATATTTTACTCTTTCCTGTTGACAGATTGACCTGATATTTGGTACACACAAAGGTTTGTGTAACTTTATTGTGATTAGTGATAAGTCTCTCTAATCTGTGCTTGTGATAGCTCGTCCAGTGTCCACTCTGAAAGGGAAATAGTGTTAAGATATGTATGTATTACTTTTTGTTTTATAAGTACTTAACTAAGTACTTATTTAACTACTTATTGAATGAATAATAACATGTACATAATACATGTAATGTGCCCTAATTAAAATAATTGATAGTGTCTTAATTAAATTTAAAATACTGTATATTAGGTAGTCATCTCAAATAGCTTTGTACAGACGTTTTATGTAAATAAAAAATTTAATGTTTATCTTAGTAATAAACTAATTTATTTTTATTATCTGAACGCTCATTGTTCAGTTATCAACACGACGCATAGACAGCGCGCACGCATTTTGTTGTAATGCAGTGAATGATTAAATTATTATTTTTTTATATTCTTTAAATATATTACGATGAAATTGCTTTTGTGTGGTCGTTTAGTGAGGGGATTGAGCGGGAGGAATTTTTGCACAGTGGCAAGTTGGGATAAATTGCCGGTAGCTAAAACAAAGTCTGATCAAGAGGTAAGTTCAACAAACTGTGGAGTTACTATACTCTCTCTTAGAGATGTCGGATTGTTAAAGTGTATATCGGCGAATATGAACACGGATATGGATTATTAGTGTCTAGATCCGCAAATACGGATACGGACTTTAACTTTTGTACTTCATTTGTTTGTTCGTAATACAATTAAATTAATCCTATTTAATATAAATAGTGAAGTAACACTATTATAATGTTTATCCTCTCTGACTACCCTGTTGCGGATACAGCGTGAAGATATGTATGTATCATAATTATTTGTTTGATTTTTTCAATAAAAACTGCTAAAACTGTAATTTTGAGAAATAAAAAACAATTTGAAGTTACTAGTTAATTGCTATCTGTTTTTAAAATTACATTTAATGAAGTTAATTAATACAAAATATCCGTTTAAGATCCGCTAAAAAGTAACGGATACGGATACGAATACAGATCTTTTATTCCCCTCAGATAACCGCGGACACGGATATGGATATCTGGCACATCACTACTCTTTATATAGTTTGTGCCGGCTTCGTGCGAGAATTTCTCTCTAAATAAACTGAATGTGAATGTTTCATTCATGTAAACCTTTCTTATTCAGTGTTCTAAATGATGAGGAAGAGCACTTTCATCTACAAAATAATGATGAAGACTTTGAAAATACTAGGAAGTTTAGGAGTTATAATCGAATATTTAGGCAAACATACTGCGTTCTTTTTTACACTTTTATATAGCTCACTCTCTTGTAATAAAGCTAGCGTAATGGATAATGACAGCTTCCGAACATTTGTAAACAATATTTCGTGAAGCTTGAATGAACAGACATACAAATACACGAACAGATAAGCACGCCAAGAGACAAATTTTAAAATTATTTATTTTGGAATTAGAAAAGCATAAAACAAAGAAAAAAGATAAAGATAAAGAAGATCAAATGGCTAGAGTGTTAGTCGACGGAAATGTCAAAAGCACTCGCATACCTAGGCGAAAATGTGTGAGGAGAATGATGAGATTTGAGGAAGCGAAAGAAGTATGTAAGGATTGCGACGCTTGGCGCTCCGTCCTCTCTGACTACTCTGTTAGGGATACGGCGTGAAGATATGTATGTAAAAGCATAAAACGTCTATCTTGAGCATTTCTTAGGATTCCGTAGTGGTTTTGGTCGATTTTTACTGTAAAGGTACTGCCTACTTAAAACGCGGGTTCGAAGAGTTTATGGATTTTAATTTTGGGTTCAAGATATTGAGCAAAGATTTTGTCACAAAATTACAACTAGGTACTAACTTTGCGGTCGTGATGCTACTGGGGGCTACATATTTAAACCGCGGCTTATCAGAAATTATTCCTTGCTTTTGTTCATTTTAATGCAGTGCTGGAAATTTTCCTCTAAATGCCAAATTCCAACTGATGCTGCATAAAACTTTCTATATGAACGGCGAGATTCGAGAGAGTGTTGACTATAAATTAGGCTGTGTTGAACACCTCAGAGTTTTACATAGAGTTCTGGTCAGGTTGACATTAATGATATTGTACATGTAAGTTACATAGTTCACAAGTGATAATGAATAATGAATATGAATATCTTTCGATTAAATACCTACTTGAACTTTACAAAACCAAAAATGTTTGTAAATTAAAAAAACAAACTGCATGTAAAACTAACTGAAAAGATTTAAAAAAGAAGTGGTTTTAATAATTTTTTAATACTTATTTTTATACCCGACAACGACATTTTTTATATTTTTTAGTTTTTTTTACATGCTGTCGGGTTTTTTGTTCCTTTTTCCGTTAATTTGAGTGCTTGGTATAACATACAATTCGAGTCGTTTTAGAATAAAATTATTCTCGAATAATTTTTTGTTTTATATTGTTACTAGCGGACCCAACAAATGTCCTGTAATGACAGGTCATTGAAATTTTTCAAGAAAAATTCTTGCAATTTTTCAAGAGTTTTTCATATTTTCCAATTGTCTTTTCGATATTTTTTCATTTTTGAACTTTTTCCCGAATTTTACCAAAACTTTTCTTGAAATTTTTCAGTTTTGAAAAATTTCGGAGAAATACCCATCATAAAATATATGTAATATTCATGTTATACACAAAAGAGAAATACGTCATAAGAACGTACTATGTATGATATGTACTATATATAATAAAATAGTATCGATTTTCATGTGATGTATTCTTGTAATTTTTGGCTGTCCTCACCCAAAATACCAAAATCACTAATCGACATGTGTTTCGCCTCTTAACGCAGCACCCTCAGTATGTTCTAGAGATCAGACTCGGTCAGCTGACCCACCGAGTTGATTATTTATTTCAAAATTAAAATTCTTTTCAAATATGTAATTTACTTTAATCGGAAAAATATGAAAACAATTTATAAGTAATTGTCGCCAATTGTCACGATTTCAAGGATTTGATAAAGAAATTAATGAAAAGTTACGAAGTCTGTTTGTTCGTATGCCGTAGCTTAATTTATTCCCGATCTTTGCACTCACTGAACTAAAATTTGTTACTAAGGCGTCAATTGGTATTGGTGTAGATATCAGAATTAAAAAAAAGTTGTTTTGGACCAAATTTTTTAAATTTTTTACTTTGAAATTACAACGGGTTCTTAATAAGTCAATACGCGTCCAACACTCTCCCCACCGGTTTTTTGTTCGATAATAATTTATATTGATCGATTTACATTGACATTTTATACCGACTACATTCGTCGTTACCGGAATGATGTTCTTCATCAAGGTCTCTTCCATTAATATCAATTACGACCATTTATTGCATGTGCACACTTAATGCTCTTTGCAGACGTACTCAGGGTATTGATCGGGGTCCGTACATTAAAATTAATTATGCTCCGTACACGCCGCTTTTGCTGCTGAGGGCTGGTAATATCTTTTCTCTTATCGCCTCTTGTACAAAATGGCTTCCCCATGATGTAAAAAAGTAAATCATTTTGTAAAATATATTGATTTTGATACAAATGGACTTACTATTTTGTGAATCTATACAAATAAATCAAATTGAAGTGTGTGTTTGTGATTTCCAATTAAAGGTTGTTTTAAGTTAAGCTCATGTAGTAATTTGAACGCTACCGAAGCCTAAACACGCGTTTTGGCGACGCATTGATAAACAATCATAATCTAAAATAGACCTTTTGCCCTATGCAAACATGTGCGCGCCAGCTTACAAAAAATACGAAAAAGCAGTTATTATCGTTTATTTTAAAAACAATAATTAATTTTAAAAAATTTAACTAGCATTTTGAGGAATATGTTCAGATTAAACTATACAGAAAATTTGAAAACATAAATCGGTCCCGTTACTCCGAAAAATGTAAATCTCTGTACTAAAAGAGGTTTCTTTGTCATTTTTTTGTGTTACAAAAGTTAACCAATCGTGTACCGCAACTGGCAAAATAAAGCCAATAAATTTAATAATCAGGTTACCAAATATCATTTTCATACGTTTTGTAGTCACTTAGAAAAATTGACATCGCTGCCGTCAAAATTTCCAATGCGTCGCCATAATCTGTTTGTTTGTCAATTTTAATCTCCGAAATGGCAGAACCGATTTTACAAGACTTTTACCAGTAGGTAGCGGACGTTTTAGAGATAATCTACTTGTTATCTTGAAAAAAAAAATTGTACATATGTAAATACATACAAGGGACAGTTTTTTTGATACGACGTTTCTTAATCCGATTGGACTATTGGACTCAATTCGATCAATTCTGGTCAGTTCTTTGGAGTCGACGAATGTCGAGTCATCGAATAGTCGAGAAACATTGAGACAAATATTAATAATTGAAACGATCGACTAAAACTGTGGGGTTAATAAATTCCAATTTCGAGCAGACAGGATCGCTCCTGACCATTAGTCTTAAATGTTTATATAAGTACATACATTACGCAAATGATTAAAATTGTAGTCTCTGACTGTGATTTCAAAGTAAAGGATTTATTTATTATTTACAAGGACATTTTCTTAAGCTTACGTGGTGATGTCTATATATTATATATTTCTTTCTTTTTAATTTCTTCTTCTTAATTTCTTGAACGACATGACCAAATTTCTATAATTTACATATTATAGAAATTTGAGACAGTTTTGTTGAAACGGTGCTTCATAGCTATGCTAGGCAGTGACCTGCACAGACATTTTCAGTAGAGTAGACAAAAAGAAAACTCACCAAAATCGCCACTTATAGAATTCGTATGTCATAAAAAATATTAATGTGATTCAATTTTACATTTTTTATTCACTGGAATAATATAAATAATTTGAAAAATATTTTAACGGCAGCAAAATTGCTACTTGCTATCTTATAAAGATAGAACAACATAGAAAAATTGAGTATAATTTTGTTCAAAATTGAATGCCGGTAAGCGCCATCTGTTGTTTTATACGTATCTCTCAAAAATTCTGTAAGTAAGGAAAGAGAACGTCACTAAAAAGGTTCAGAGAACGCTAAAATAAGAAAGAAATATAATAAGAAATAAGATCGTTCGTATTGTTAATTCAAAAAAGTTATAACATTTAACGAATATGTTAATATTTTTTATTAAGTTAATGTGTTATTTTTTCTAATAGGTTAAATAAATCTATAACTAATAAGATTCAAACTATTGACAATTTATTTCTATTTCCGGTGCTGTTATTGGCTAGAGACTCCGTCTCTTTGTTAACGTGTGCGTGTTTTGAGCTAAATAATCATTCACAACCACTACAGATGCACGCGTGTAATAATACGAAATACAGTGTTAGAAAAGTTTTGATTTTGGGTAAGCGCTTGTTATACCTTCCAATTTGTTGGAACAACTTTCCTAGGGATGGCGATCTGAGATCGATTAATGGAAAAATTGATCAATCGATCTCGAGTAGAGAATCGATTGAATGAATTGATTGCGAACACCCAAAAATGGAGTTTCCATTATATTTGTATTGGTAAGAACGCAACTATAAAATAATGAGCTAATGTGGAAATTTTTAATAAATTATACATACATATATCCAACACTGCCGTCACCTTAGCGCTCTCGGAGCCAGATTTAGCGCTTTTTTGAGTAGTCTAACTTTTATCTATCTCATGCAAAATTTAAAAAAACCCGTGGAACGATTTTTGGTGGACAATGTTAATTTATCTCTATGGAATGCACGCCACTGATGCTAGGAAACGATAGGTGGGCCTATAGGTCATTCATTTACATACGCGTGTATATAGTTAAACCATAATAACCAATACCAACTCATTGCACCATTTACCGTAGCCGGAACAACGTCTCAGCCCTGTAGCTTGGGTCCGAGAATAAGGCTACGGTAATCCCCGCCTGTCATAAGAAACCGCACTAAAGGGCAGGGCTCCCAGATTTTAAAAACAAAATTATGTGATCAGAGCCGTAAAATATTAGCACCATAGTAAAAATTATAGTAGGCCGTACAAAAATTGAAAACACGACAGTTTGACAGTTTCTGGATCAAAAAAAAACATCATCATTCGTTTCGGCGGGACATTATGGGGAGCGGTTGGGGGTTTATTTTAATTATTCATAAATTGATACGCGTGTATATAGTTAAACCATAATAACCAATGCCAACTCATTGCACCATTTACCGTAGCCGGAACAACGTCTCAGCCCTGTAGCTTGGGTCCGAGAATAAGGCTACGGTAATCCCCGCCTGTCATAAGAAACCGCACTAAAGGGCAGGGCTCCCAGATTTTAAAAACAAAATTATGTGATCAGAGCCGTAAAATATTAGCGCCATAGTAAAAATTATAGTAGGCCGTACAAAAATTGAAAACACGACAGTTTGACAGTTTCTGGATCAAAAAAAAACATCATCATTCGTTTCGGCGGGACATTATGGGGAGCGGTTGGGGGTTTATTTTAATTATTCATAAATTGATAACAGTGGATATTGTGATGTAAAATTGAGACAGTTTTGCTTCCCAAGTATCTACGCTGTTATATATTTATAAACAGGGTTAATTGAAAAATACTAATAACCTCTTAGTGCAAAATTACTGTCATCATATCTAATAACTTTTATTCTATGACTTTTCCCCACCACCCCCTGAGTAAGACAGGATTCATAAAGAATTTACTGATGCAGAAAAAAGCGGAATAACGTCTGAGGGCCAGTTAGTACGTAAATCTATTGTACATGAATAAAAATCAACCGTCACATGTATGACGAAGCATCACTTGAAAACGACTCGCCAATTTGGCTGATTTCTTTTTTGTTGTGTTTGTTTTTGTCAGGACAAAGTTTGTATGACAGAATATTTGTGGAAAATTTACGGAAAAAGTCGGAAATTGAGATGGTATTTTTAAATGAAAATCTCAATAAAAAAAATTTGTATGTTGCAAACATTTGACATCCCACCGGGGCGACGCCGGGGCAGGTCGCTAGTATATGTATAAAAATCAATGTGATGTGTGTTTTATATCACTTAAAGACTCAAATGTTACTAGATCGATTGAACTCAAAATAGACACGTTACTAAAAAAAATTAGAAAAAAAAATAGTTTGAATAAAGCAGGTTATCAAGTTTTCGTGCGAAGTCAGGGCGGATCGCTAGTATTTCGCTAAACTGAGATCCATAATTTTAAAACTCGAAAGGTATTTACGTCAAATGTAGGTAATTAAGTGGCAAAAACGGCTTCATTTGCGACTAAAAGGCGATCCATTATAGACGCAAGCGAATTTCCACTGAAATTACCTGAGTTCATTGAAATTTAATGTTCCATTAATATTCCCGAACGTGATTGGGGCCCTTCTATCAGCAATTATTGAAATTAACGTTTGTTTTATTATTTATGGGTAATTACAAAAGTTTGGGTGAAATATTTGGTTTTTTATTACTACAAAAGCTTTAGGTCGATTTATTTCAAGATTTATTGTTCAATATAAGGGACTGTTATTCACCCGCCTAGGACTTACTAAGACTACTTAGGACGTGGGTATACCAAGTCGATGGCTCTGTTCCATGCGATGTAGGTTGTAGACTATGGTCTGAGCCTTAGAGCATCTATGGTCTGAGCCTCAGAGCATCTGTCATAAATTATATTTTACGTAGCTATGTGCACGCGCAGACGCTGTCTTATCAATAAAAAATTGGTCGGAGTGCGTGATTCACGCACAATATAAAACTTGTTCATTCATTTATAGGTCTGGCAACGCGCAATTTCTATTTATTGTGTATTTGAATACTTAACTACATGGACATTAAATAGCTCGGACCTTGAATCATGATGGACGGAGTCATAATAACTTGCTTACCATCGTGTGACAAACGAATTTTCATGTCTCTTTCTATCTTATTGAGCTTAACCAGGAGTAAAACAGCTAGTTGTAGTAAGTATAGCAACCTCGCACTGTCAGTGTAGTTCGTGTCAGCTTCAGAGTCGGTCATGAAATAATTATTTGTAAAATACTCAAAAATCTTAAGTGTTTTGGCTACCAGTAGTCACAAAGATAAAAATATGTCATATTCAGTCGTGTATCGTTATATTGCAACTTTTTCTGGGCACGAACATTGGTAAAAATCTAGAAAGTCGGTCAGCAAAAAAATTCTCCGTCGATTGTGATACTCGGTCCGAGTTAAATAGCGACTGTGTTGTTAAATAAATAATATATAAAATTTACAATTTATAAAAAAAAATATTATACTATTTTACTATAGGCTTGTAGATAACATTATCGACACAAGCGCTGTACATCACTACACGTTTCCATAGGACCTATAAGTGTAAGGGAGCGCACTATATACTCCGCTTTGTTCACACGTTTTATCGCCGCACCTGCAGCGAAATGTTGTCCATGGTATAGTCCATTAGTATGGTAATATTACTACATCTGCCTTTCAAGCACAGTTCCAGGTTTGTTTCCCAGTAACGTTAATTTGGGCACCGAATTTATATAACTCGTCTTGAATTCTGGGTGAGAGCCATTCTTAGGGTTCGTTCTGTGTGTTTACGCGCATTGCATAAGTTTTTAGCCGTCTACGGCAAAGCAAATAGAGAGGTTATTATTGTAGCAGTGTATGTACGTATGTATTTATGTATGTGTGTGTGCATGTGTTCGTGTATGTATGTATGTATGTTTGTATCAGACTACATGTATATGTAACAAAAAGTTCCAAATAAGATGAAATATTTGAATTTCTTGAAATTATTGTCAGGGGAAATATAAAAATCCTACGACTTTGGCAATGAGTTCAAGGAATTACGGTTATTTGCGAGCTTTTGTTGAATGCATAATCTGGTGTTAGTTTTATAATTATTAAATTTATTTGCTTCATTCATATTTAAGGCAGGGGTTCCCAAACTTATTTTGTCTACTGCCCACTTTGAGAATAAATTATTTTTTAGCGCTCCCATTTTTTCACCTACTGAAAAACCACTATAACTTCAAATTAAATTAATTAATTATTGTGAGCTATATTAGCGGAGACTAAACATTAATTCCAAACGAGACTTTTACTATAACCCGCAAGAGTTAACTTGAAACCTGAGCGCAGTAGGTAATACACGACGCGGCTCAGGTCTCAAGTTAACTCTTACAGGCTACACCTGCCAATGAGAATGATTATTGAAACGCAACTTTATAGTATTCAAACAGAGTATCTTTTATTCAAAATAAAACAAATATAATCGATCCTTATATAAAAACTAATGTGAAGGATGAATCTGATGCTGTTTAATAAGTTTGTTGATATCAGCTTCCAATTTACTCAAGAACAGTCGCAAGTCGCCACGTTTGGTCACATGCAAACGATTTCTGTTTTTAGTAAGCAGTGTTGCCACAGCACTAAATCCACGTTCACACAAATATGATGATGGGAATGCTATCAAGAATCGCTGAACGATTGAACACAATCCAGGGTACAATTGTGGGATCGGTTTTTGTAGTCAAAATTCTTGGTAACCATTTTTGAACTTGATTTTTATTTCCTCGTTTGCTGTCAATTCTATAAGTTCTTCTTCTAGCTGAGGTGACATTGCTGTGTTGACATTTGAAAACGGATCCAACACCCAGTCTGGTATTTCCAAGTTCAAAATGTCCTGGTATCGTTCGGTGAAGTCAATGTGGAGGTTTTCCAAATGTTGGCAGTAGGCAAACAATTCATCGTTACTGCATGATACTGATAAATTCGGAAAATTGTGAAACTCACGTCTGCCCATATTCTTTTTGTGTAGAAGCAGTTTGGCTGCGAAAGCAGCAACGACGTTTTTTGTTTTAATTAAATTTAGTTCGTGCCTTGCAGTTGCAGATTCATGTCGTTGAACAATTTATACAGGTCTGTTATGTAAGCTATATAATTCTTTGATGTAATGAGCTTGTTGTGCAATTCTGTATCTTTAGTTTCCAAGAACTCTATAACAGAGTCAAACAGGTTGAAAAATCGAGTCAGACAATTGCCTCTTGATAGCCAACGAACTTCAGTATGAAACAACAAACGGTTGAAATCCTCGTCATTAGTAACACAAAGCTGATGAAATAATCTATCATTCAAAGAGCTGTTGCGGATTTTATTGACTGCTTTGATGATGACATATTGCAGTGATTGAAATAGTCGTTCACTTAAGTTTCTAGCAACCAAATGTTGTCTATGAATAACGCAATGTACAGCAAGGACATCTGGAATTTTATTTTTTAAGTACGCTATGAAGCCTTTATGGCACCCTGTCATAGCCGGAGCGCCATCCGTAGCAACTGATATAATATTTTTCAAGGGAATCTCTTTCTTGTATTGAATGTATTGAATATGGTTTCGCCTTTTTCCTTTTATGGTTTCGGTCTCTAAATTTCTAGCAAAGTATAGTTCTTCACATATTTTCTCATCTTTAATAAACCTCACGTAAGACAGCAACAATGCTTCATTAGTTGGTAAAGTGGACTCATCGAGATGAATTGAGAATTGACTTGTCCTCAGGTGATCACACAATGATCCTTCAATGTTTTCAGCCATTTCATCAATTCATCTTTGCACAGAATTATTACTCAAAGGAATTTTTCGGATAATATCTGCGGCTGGTTTATGAAGCACAGTAGTTATTACTTCCTTTATTGCTAACAAAATTAACTCTTCTCCGATGTTATGTGGTTTGCCTTTTTGAGCAATTAACAAAGAGATATTGTACGAAGCTCGAAGTCCGTCGTTATCTTGCTTAGCAGCCGCCGAAAATAGTTTTGCTACACTTGGCTGAGTATTATGCTTCTGCTCTAGGTCTTGAAAATATGCTACATTCTTGTCTTTCTTATCTGGATGCATTTTATTTAAATGATCTTGCAGTCTTGAAGGCTTCATTGCTTCATTCGAAAATGTTTTTAGACATAGAAGACACAAAGGTGACGATGGGTTTGTCGGATTTTCAATGAATTCGAATTTAATATATTCCGCACAGTATTGTCGTCTCTTCTTTTTTACTTCCGACATTGTTTTGTTTTGAGAAATACGTAAGTAAGTGTTGAACTTAAGTACTGCTCATCTATTGCGCGCGAAACCGCAAATGAAACTAAAATAAATATTACGTTGTTTATATAGGATTGCATAAGCAGCACGCACCGACAAGAATAAAACAAACATGCATAAACTCGTTTATCTCATTCGACGCTCAATCGTACTCAACAAGTCAGAACAAGTATTCTATGAACCAGCCGATTGTTACAGGAATGCAGAATTCGGGTTATTTAACAAAAAGTTGTTAAAACATGATTGCCCGAGGTCTATTATCTACGAAAATTACCTATCTGGGAGTACTAATAACTATTAAAATGTGAAAGTGTGTCTGTTGCCTTTTTATTTGTTTGTTTGTGTCTACTTTCATTTCGAAACGGAACGACCGATTGACATGATTTTTATTTTGTATATTCAATAAAACAGGACAGATATAAGAACTACGCGAAGAGAAATATCGAATCGAGTTTGAGCAATCTTTTAATTAATATTAGTTGATGTTCACAAGTTGTAGTTGAGAGTCGAGAGCTCATGCAGTCGTTGTCTAAGATGCCTCCTAGCTAAATGAAATTACAAATCACCCCCCAGGCCTCTACACAACGCCCCCATTTTTTTTCTGGGTCTCTTACCGCCCCCCTTTAGGCCTGCAGCGCCCACAAGGGGGCGTTATCGCCCACTTTGGGAAAGACTGTTCTAAGGTATGTTTATTCTTCATACATTTCCCCATCATAATATTATATTCCGTGAAAAGATAAAATATTTCTGTGGGTCGCGAAGCTACATGTATAATAAATTAATTTTTGCTTACCCAATACTCTTGAATTATATTAAAGAGATCAAACGCTGGATTTTCTTCTGCTGAGACTGTCTTAACAGTGTTGTGAATAACAATAACAGCACTTTTTTACCAACTTAAAATTAAAAGGATGTTCTTAATTCGACATGTTTTTAATGTATAAATAGTAAATACGTAAATGTAGATATATGAAGGGATGTTAGTGATGAAACAATTACGATTAATCGACAATTATATCGACAGTTCACGATTAATCGTAATCGTCAATTGTCATTGGGATTATCTGTCGATTAAGCTAGCTACCTAAGCTACCTAAAAAAAAATATCTTTATCTAGATTATTAACTGCTCAGCAAACATAATTTAACTTAGTTTATGGTTATAAATATTAAGGTCTTCTATCGAAAATAGAACATTTTATTAAAAAACGGAGAAAAACCGTAATCGTAATAGTCGATTACGAAGGGCAATAAATCATAATAAAATCATTATAACTAAACGGTTAAATCATAATAACTAAATGATAATTACTGTTTAATCATTAAGGAATGTTTGCGGTATATTTATTTAGAAGTCTATAAAAAATATGAAATAATGGAAGCGGCTAAGAGCGTGTAGGAGATGCATTATTCAAACTTATTAAACAATTTCGGATATGGTAGAAGTTAAATACAAAAAAAATTGAGCTCAAAATAATTGTCACAATTTTTCGTTTTTCATTTCCAGTGTTGGAGCCACCAATTTACGACTCTGTATTAAATTTCAGCTTAGTAGTATTAGCCTACTAGGTGCAAAGATGATAGAACTAATCAGCTGTGACCATATTATGGACAAACTGACGGACTTGCCTTCAAAATTAAAACCCGACTGCTAAAAAAAGTAAAACTACATACTTAATTTAGAGCTATAGGTATTTGTTGAATTCATTGCCGCAGTATCAGGCCATGAGCAATGGAATGATACGTACACGCTATCCTCACGCTATATCCTTAAGGGGATAGGCAGAAAGTTGTGTAAGTGTAATGAGTTTTCTACTCTGACCTGCAATGAGTTTAACGTGTTCATGTGTTTTTAATTATTTTTGTAGTCGGGTTTTTAAACGTTTTGTATCTTTTTTATATTTTGTCAACTTAAAAAAAGTTTGTCATATTCGAAAATTATCAAATTATTTTAAACAGAAAAATTCTTTAGTATCATTGGATAGATTTTTTTATATTTTCTAGTGTTATCTAGTAAATATATTAGTAGATTGGTGGAAATCAATTATATTTATCTAGTAACTATTTATTAATTCATGAAAAAGAAAGACGTATTTGAAAATACAAAACGCAGAAAACATATAAAATTATAAATTAAAATTTTTACGACTGATACGAATGAAGAAATGTTTTTCGTAATATTAAGGCTGATAATAAATAATCTACATAATGGAATTGCCTTTTGGTTCCGAGAATAAAACGAATTCTATTTTTATAAAATGTCAATTATGTGCTTCTTCTTTATGGTAATACTTATTATTTTGAAGACATTTTCGATGGACGAAAAATATTATTTCTTATCCTCTGATGAGGGAAGTGTTACGTTTTTGGTTATACGCTTTTTTAAAGTTCTGTAGTCTCATGCTTTCGGTCTGAATGTCAATCTGTCTGTCTGTATGGCACATACGTAGATAATGTAAATAAATGAGAGATATATATATGAAAGATATATATCTCTCATTTATTTACATTTCATAATATACCTACTCGAAATGAAGTTTTGTATATGGACCTAGATCGATAATAACTAAAATAAAATGCGATACATATACTACGGTATGACTAACCGTGGCTACGGTACAACCCTGACCGGCGCTGTCTTAATCATGCTAAATATTGTCGTTGTGTACGTGCCATGGTGAGTGCGTATTTTTTCCTCCTTTCTGTGACTCGCTGAATATGAGAAGCTCGCTATCGGATACGAGCAACTCTAGATACGTTATTAATTCCAATGTTTTACTTCATTTTCCAACTTATTTTCGCTTAGGTATGAAAATAGTAATAGAGTATACATTATATAAAAAGTAAATGTTAATAAATGTGTACAATCTTCGTCTCGCTTCGCTCGTGCGCTCAACTTCGCTCGAGTGGGCAATCGACAACACCGCACGAGTTGCAGATACTATTTTTTATTACTAATGCGGAGATAACTTCGGTAAAAAGAAAAATTATAGAAAGTAATAACTTTTTTATTATTTATTATTATATTAATCTAAAAGTTCCAAATCAAGATTTTCTTTATATTTCTTTATCTTTATGTCAATGGGTACTAAAATCGATTGTTTTTTTTTAAATATTCATTTTACATTTTTTTTTTTAAATCGTGAATTTTCGTGTGCCAAGCAAAATTTAAGTGCGACCAGTAAACTTGTCGCACTCAAATTGTAAAATGAGAAAATAGCTACTTATCGACCGCAAAAATGTGCGTTTAGATTCTGTTTATCCCGCAGGAGTAATAAAAAATTATGAATAATACAAATTGCATCTTAGCGCGGACGCATATAAACCGTGTTAGCTAGCTTTCTATATAATATCATTATTATCATGTCAATGTCACCATATGGTTGTCACCGTTAGGGTATAATCTATCTCGCGAGATAGTAAACTGTCGATAAATTGTAATTGTACTATACTGCTTACAATATAACGTATACGTTTTCGATAGATTATAATTTATCCGTATAATACCGTCAAATTGTGAAGGAACCTGCACTTACAGACATGATTCATAATCTGTCTGATTTTATCATTGGATTTTATCACCCGTAAAATTGACGTTCAACCAATCAGCGCGCAAGGTGCGTTCCGTCGCATGCAAGTATGATGCCAGTCCACATTTTGACGGTTTAACATGGGTAGATTATGAACTATCGAAAATGAATACGTTATATTGTAAGCAGTACAGTTCACAATATATCGACAGTTTACAAGCAGTATGGTACGGTTCACAATTTATCAACAGTTTACGATCTCGCGAGATTATACACTAACGGTTTTCACAACCATAATAATATGGTGACATTAATATGATATGGTATATATGGTATATACAGATATGGTGTATATAATATGGTGACATTAATATGATAATAATGATATTTTACAGAAAGTTAGCTAACGCGGTTTGTATGTGAGGGTGCTAATATGCAATTCGGAGATTTCATATTTTCTCTCTATAACGGTGTTCTCAATTATACGGTGACATCAATATATTATGTTTCGTACTGTACCGTGATTGAAAAGCAAAACACGTGTTGATTAATAACTTTGAATTTTGGAAGAATATAGTTAAAATATATGTGAAATGAATACAAATAATATAATATTTATTTAACAACATTTCTCTTTCATGAAAACTTTATGCCTCTTCATAATGTTAGTCCCACTCAAGTTTCTGTAACCAAGTAGATTCATAAACGAAACTAAGCAAATAACACAATATATACGTATATATTTAATAAAAATGAACTTTACCTTTGAAAATAAATATTAATAAGTTTTGTTTATTTTTCTCAGGGTCTGAATGTCGACAAACGTACCCTAGTTAGCACAGAACGCAAGCAAAGGACTTTCACCGAGAGATCACAACTGAAATATGCTAGAAGACTGGTGGTGAAGTTGGGCAGTGCTGTCATTACCAGAGAAGATGGTAATGGATTGGCTTTGGGCAGACTAGCTTCCATCGTTGAACAGGTAATAAATACTCATAGCATACTTATTATATACTGCGTAAAATCTAAAACATTCAACTAATTGAAATGAGAAGCTCTATTCATAATTAAAATTAATTCAAAATGGTAATTTAGAAAATCAAAATCTTAAAAAGCAGTCATTTAAGCACTTAAAAATTACAAAACTATCTTGTAAATGATATTGTATTATAATTTTTTACGATTTTAAATTTTGCAAAGTACTTGTATCTAAAAAAATAATATCTCAAGTATCAAAATACTACAGCACGTACACACAGAACTGAGTAGGTAACAACTCATTTTGGTCAAGGTTACAAACAATTTGTAATGCAAGAAAATGGTTTAATTTATTTAAATTATCTGTAAAATATGTGCGGTGTAACCTTTTTGGACAAAATAAGCAATGAAGAGATTGCACGTTGCATGTCGATGTTATTGTAAAAATGAAGAAAGGAATGCTAAGATGGTTCGGGCTCACGGAAAGAATGAGTGATGAAAGACTGACGAAGAAAATCTACAGAGCGAAAGAGAGTGGTAAAAGAAGCCAAGGAAGACCAAGGCTGACTTATGAAGATCAAATAGCTTGAGCGTTAGCCGACGGAAATGTTATAAGCACTCGCATACTTAGGCGAAAATGTGTGAGGAGAATGATGAGATTTGAGGAAGCGAAAGAAGTACCTATGTAAGGATCGTGACACTTGGCGCTCCGTCCTCTCTGACTACCCCGTTAGGGATACGGTGTGAAGATATGTATGTATGTGTGTAAATTCTCTGTAGCATTATTGTGCATATTGATATGGACCACTCACATGATTTTGTAAAATCAATTAAAATTCACCCTGTAGTCAACAATATCTGCGTAGTATCTACGAGATTGATTGGTCGAAACAATCAACTACGATCTACAGCCTTCCACTCAATTGCGATTCTGGACCTACGCTTAACTGCTAGCTAGCTCAATTTAAATTCGACTCTTATACAGTAAACAATGTAGCGCATTTTACTTCATTTCATACTTACAACACTTGTATAGGTACTTTTGTTATTGATAAGTAATAAAATTTAATGCTCAATTTAATATTGGACTGCAAAATATGAATTGAAATGGATTAAATTTAATTAATTTAATTCATCATCATTATCATCACATCAGCCGAAAAACGTCCACTACTGGAGAAAGGCCTCCCCCAAAGATTTCCTCAAAGACTAATTAAATTAATTTTAATGTCCACAAGCGTTGATGATAGTGTAGTTTGATCTAGGGTCTTATCGAACGCTCTGATAGAAAATACCCGTAAGCCGCCTGATTTGGTATTCTTATTAACTATCAATTCGTAACCAATTAATCATCCAACGTTTCATCCTATGTTCCGTCTGTAGCTTTAGCGGACGCAATTCATCATAAGTACCCAATCTCCTTATCTAAGTATTTTATTTTTTAATGGAATATTTATTCGTGTATCTCTCTAATTAGTACAGAATTAGATAGTATATGCTATAATATTACTGTTATATAAAAGTCTGTAATATTAATTAAAAATTATTCTATAAAATATTATTGTTTTTATTTTATTTTTATTGTAACTTATTTTGTCTTGCATCTCTTTGTTGTATTCTCGGCGCGTGACGCCGTATTTTTTAGGGGTTTGTATCTCGAAAGGAAAAAATGGAACCCTAACAGGATCCGTATATCCACGTGTCCGTTTCTTCGTCAGCCCTACCAATCGTAACCCTTTTTATCAAGAATGAGTAAAAGAATCAAGTTGAAATTTATACTAAGCAATGAGATCTACGGTCTCTTGAAGATGTTAAAAATTCAAGCCTGTAAGTCAATGCAATCAAAATGTACGTCCATGTTTGTAATTAAATATAAACGTATAGGGTAGTTCTCGTTAACCAACAATGAACCATGGAATTGTCAAGAAGCAAGATAAAACTCGCGAATTTGCAATCTTATTACAGACACATATCTTCACGCTGTATCCCTAACTGGGTAGTCAGAGCGTACGGAGTTCCAAACTTCGCGGTCCTTACATACTTCTTTCGCTTCCTCAAATCTCATCGTTTTCCTCACACATTTTCGCTTAGGTCTGCGAGTGCTTTTGACATTTCCATTGGCTATCACTCTGGCTATTTGATCTTCATAACTCAGCCTTGGTCTTACTTGGCATCTTTACCGCTTGCTTTCGCTCTGTAGATTTTCTTCGTCGGTCTTTCATCACTCATTCTTTCCATGTGCCCGAACTATCTAAGCATTCCTTTCTTCATTTTCACAATAACACTGTCGTGCAACTCAGCCATACTGCGTATCTCTTCATTGTTTATGCTGTCCGCAAGGGAGACACCGCACATATTTCTAAGAGGCATTCTACTGCATTTATTGTACTTTCACTCGATTTCGGACATATCCAGGCCTTGCTACCATACAATAAAGTTATTATTATTACACTTTTTGCTATTACAATTTTTCATATCATGCAGTTGGAGAGAATAAGAAATCATGTCTTTAATTGCAAAGTTAAGTTTGTTTTTGAATCCGACTTATATTATTTTGATAATTACGTAACATAAATACATTGATTGGTGGAACGGAACCCTCAATTCGCGAGTCCGACTCGTACTTGGCTGGTTTTTATCTACAAAATCATATTTATTTTACTTATATTTGGTTTCTAGAATTTTCAGAGTGATAGATACGAATTATTAAAATATTTCAATAAATATTACAATAAAACGCCAATTTAAATTGCAACACGCGTTCTTGAATATACTTCAGTTAGACAAGTTCGTATAATAATTCCATTTATTTAAATGTTAAATTCACTTCCGTTCGATACGCTTCGGTGCCGATCGCCCTGAAAGGTTTATTTTAAATAAATCATTTAGACTAATAGCAAGAAAGGGTCAAACTCAGCAGTTTTAGATTTTAGTAAGTACGGTTGAGAGCTTTTTCCTTTTCAATTATTAAAATTTTCAATTACATGAAAAATTTTAATAATGAAAGCTTTTGATTACGGTGAAATTACTTGAACTAATAATTTTATGGTAATTAAAAGTAAACAATATTTCCGTTCTGGCCGTTATTATAGTATACGAAAACATTATTGTTATTACTATTGTACGGCCATTTTAGGTCCTGTTTTGGCTCTTATAGAAATAGACACGAGTTTTGGGGCACTACAGAAAAAAGAACAACGTATCTAATTCGAAAATGAAATTAAAATGAGCCTTACGAGTTTGGTACTGTTGCCTGTCTACAAGGTTATTTCGAAGGGATGGGTAAATGCGAAAGGGTGTTAAAGTACTCATGATAACGGAAAACTTGCGTTCTATAACTTCGCCAAAACTTAATAGTTTTAGTGTAATACATCAAAGTTAAAAAAAAAAAAAAATGTATAAAATAAAGGTGACGCAACCCTAATATCAGCGTTTTTACGTCACTAGCAAAACTTTGGAACGGACTTTTTGCCGGAACGGAAGAAGTGAGGTTGATATTTTGTTCAGATTTACTATCTTTTACATTTTTGGAAGTTTTAAATTACAAAAGTGAAAGTATATTGTGTTTTAAAGTTCTGTATAAGTAAAAAGAATTGAGTAGGTCTGAATAAACATGTGTAGCTGAAGTTCTCGCGCTCTTCCACGAAGTCCTTTATAACTTCAATAAAGCCTACTATCATTTTACTAGAGGAGTTTTCGATAAGAAAAAACCAATTTACTTGTGATTCTACTTATTAATACGTAACATTGGCAAATGCACTAAACTGTGCACCAGGCCATAATAAAAAAACCTTTGGAATATACATACATATCCTCACACTGTATCTCTAGCGGGGTAGTCAGAGAGGACGGAGCGCCAAGTGTCGCGGTTCTTACATACTTCTTTCGCTTCCTCAAATCTCATCATTCTCCTCACACATACATATCTTTTGGAATATAGGGCATAATAATAGGGTTGTACAATTTTTTCCTATAAAATGAATGCATTTTTTTGTATGGAAAACAAAATAATCGTCTCCCGTAATTAATTGCAATTTAACAGTTAACAGTGATACGTTGGAACCTCGGCGGATTTATACCCTCTTTCACAATAACCTCGTATATGTTTGTCTGTGACAAGAAAAAAGAACAACATAATGCGAAACGAAATTAAAATGAGCGTTACCGAATTTGGCGCTGTTGTCTGTCTATATGTTTGTCTGTGGCATCTTTGCTTCTGAACGGATTAAATAGATTTTGTGCTCTCTTTAATTTCAAGTTGCAGTTTTTCTTAATTTTCTTAGAATATTTGGTAGATTAGATTAAAATAAATGTTACCAAACCATTATTAACCTTATACTACCAAAATTATTATCTTCTTATTCTAGTCAATTAAAACGAAATTATGAGTCAATCTTAATGACTTTAAACTTTTGTATTAGAACTAATATTTGCGTGTTACGATTAATCTCTGCCCTTGAGCTTTTATAATAATTCATTAAAATTTCATGGCCAAATTTTTTTATGTGATGTAATAAAATTCTCTTATAATATTTTTAAAGCAATCATAACTCAGTGTTTAAAATAAGGACATTTTCACACCGCACTATTTGGTGATACATGAGAGTCGCTAGATACACAGCTTTTATTTATTTATTTAAACTTCATTGCACAAAAATGTACAAATGGCGGACTTAATGCCAAGTGGCATTCTCTACCAATCAACCATAACAGCTCAGATTGTTGTGGCAACAATACTAGGAATGATGCAGCAATCGTATTTATAGTCCAGAGAATTAAAAAAACAAGTGCTATAAAATCCCAGGAAAGCAAGAATTCCGGATTATCGCCAATAAAACAAAATGCTTTATCTTGTATATAACTAATAATAGTCCTCATCTAGGTACGTACATCGCAGATAGATCATCATGGATATTTTGGTCGCACAGAAGCTCAAACAAACAAACAAAAGTTTTAAAAATATTTATTTTTTTCTATTTAAAAATATGCCAAAGGTTTAAACTGTCAAACCTTTTTTAAACATTTCCCATGTACACGTATTCGATATCGTTTTTGAAACACTGACTTGTGTAATGTACAAAATATACGGTATTGTAACGCCTTTTTCTTAGGTGATCGACAGCAAAGGCGATCACAACGTGGACTATATTAATTTGTCAATATTCTGTTAATCAATTTTTTATTTTCAAATTTCACGAAACTACTCACTATTATGAAGATATAACATAAAGATGATTCATAGACACAATCCTTTCTCAATTTGTACACTGCCCCGCCCTATTGTGCAACTGAACTTCACCCCTTTTTCGCGAAAAGACTCTATTTTGCTCCACTTGTCTTGTATACAATATCCTATTAATAGAGATAAATAACAGAGATTACGTGTGATTAATGTTGCGTAATGGTATACACATTATTAAGTAATTGAGAGTCTTGTCTTTCAAACCCTCAAAAATGTCAAAAGCTCTCGCATACCTAGGCGAAAATGTGAGAGGAGAATGATGTGATTTGAGGAAGCGAAAGAAGTATGTAAGAACGGCGACGCTTGGCGCTCCGTCCTCTCTGACTACCACTTTAGGGATACAGCGTGAGGATATGTAAGTCTTTCAAACAGTCACATTTGCATATGAACTTAATAACAGTTTCTTAATTTCCAAAAAGTAAACATACAAACACACAGACATTTCTATAAATATTTATTTTGGAAACAGAAATGCCTAAAATATCTAAGCCAATCACTTTTTCAGAAATATCTCCAATTTACAGATACGGCTTTGCTGCTATTGTAAAATACTGGAATAGATGTCTCGGCTGTGTCTGTTTCTGTTTTTAAATTATATATAAAACCAAGGACGACCAAAGCTGACTTATGAAGATCAAATAGCTAGAGTGCTAGCCGACGCAAAAGTCAAAAGAACTCGCATACCTAGGCGAAAATGTGTGAGGAGAACGAACAGATTTGAGGAAGCGAAAGAACTATGTAAGAACCGCGACGCTTGGCGCTCCGTCCTCTCTGAATACCCCGTGAGGGATACGGCGTGAAGATATGTATGTATGTATGTATTAAACCCACTACAGGCCCCCTTTCAGACTCAGCTTTTGGACGGCGGTTAATGATAGAACATAGAACACACTTTTTATATTTGTACATTTATTTGTATGAACGGTTATAGATTTATATACCCTTAATTTCTAGTTTTTCAGCTTTTACGCAGGAACCTAAATACTTCTCGGATTTATTTATATTTATTACGGAATGGGAAAAGTCTAAAATATCTAATTCAATTATATTTTAAAAAATATTTGCAATGTACAAAACACAATTTCTTTGCTGTTTTAAATAATCATGGATAAATGTCTCCGCTGTGTCTATTTTAAACCACTACAATTTATAAACCCATTTTCCGGGCGCCGTTCAGCTAAAGAGAGTTCATTTCAGATCTCAGCTTCCAGACGGCGGATCACGATAGAACGTACTTTAATGTGCAGGTCCGACTTTAAGAAACGCAACTGTGAAAACCATTTTTGATATTTGTAGAACCTAAGTTCTCGAGATTTTCAATTTACGTAGGAACGGATACACGTCCTGGATAAAAAGTAGTCTAGTCTAGTAGTCTAAAAGTATCTTCCAGTGGAAATCTCGCCGAAATCGGTTTAGCTGTTTCGAAGATTAGCCTAGACAAACAAACAAACTGACAGACAGATAAAAATTAAAAAAACGCGTAGTTGGGTCTTGGTTACGTGCAGAAAATCATATAAGCTTAAGAAAAATCCTTTATTTCGAATTCACAGACAGACACTTCCATTTTATTTATATGTATGTATGTATGTTTGTATGTATGTATGCATGTATATTTATAAATAAATGTATAGATCTTGTTTAGTTTTAAGTTTGTAAATATTAATATTAAGACATACATATATGTTTGTACTGATTCATATCAATATAAAAAGTCTAATGAAACACACATTTATTTCTTAGGTGGCGGAGTGTCATCACGAGGGCCGAGAGTGTATCATGGTAACAAGTGGAGCAGTTGCTTTTGGCAGGCAGAAGCTGACTCAAGAACTACTAATGTCTTTATCTATGAGGGAAACTTTATCACCGAGTGATCACACTAGAGAGGTTTGTATGAACAATTAACTTATCTTTTATCAAATTCATCAGCTTCAGAACTAAATTTGTTCAAATCAATCAACCACTTCTGAAATTTTTTTAACATTTCAATAACAGGAAAGGGGTTAAAATGGTTTATCTGCGTATTAGCGGGATCGTATCATAAGAGTCTGACTTGGTCTGACTTTAGCCATTGCAAAGAACAGCGAAGTTTGTGCAGAGTAATTTCATCATAATTATCACGATTAGCCGTCGTAATTCGACGGCTAATTTGATTCTAGCCCTCGTCGTGTCCTATGATTATCGTCCTACCTATGTACCTATGATTGTCGTCATAAGCAGTCAGATAATGTTAATATACTTTAAACTGTAGCAGTGAACAGTTAGTTTAGCATAATGATTAAGGCTCTGTAGATACACACATATCTTCACACTGTATCCCCGACGGGGTAGTCAGAGAGGACGGAGCGCCAAGCATCGCGGTCCTACCATACTTCTTTCGCTTCCTCAAATCTCATCATTCTCCTCACACATTTCCGCCTAGGTATGTGAGTGCTTTTGACATTTCATATAACACATATACATCGTGTATTATATACAATAATTATTGTTATTAAACAAAAATTGTTTATGGTGAAAATTAATAATGAAGTGAGTGAAACGTTGAACTGCTAGCACACTGCTTTCTTTGTTCTGCCTGAAGCAGTCCGAAGATTTAACCTACATCCCCTACGTTGGCCAAACGGATTGGAGAATCTTGACTATGAGATCTTATTTTGTTAAACCAAATGAGGTCTTATTTCGTTAAATACCTTATTCATCTCATACAACATTCATATGAACAGATTTACATGAATGTTGTATGAGATGAATAAGGTCGCCATCTTTGGAAGGCTTCCATATTCTATCAATCGGAAGCTACACAGTATTTTTTAAATTACCTATTTTTAAATTTAAATGTATGTAGTTGCGATGAGTATATAGGTCAAGATCATATATTAGTTTATATTGTGTGTTAATTCGTGCTATTATTTGGAAATGTCAAAAGCACTCGCATACCTAGGCGAAAATGTGTGAGGAGAATGATGAGATTTGAGGAGGCGAAAGAAGTATTTAAGGACCGTGACTCTACGTGCTCCGTCCTCTCTGACTACCCTGTTAGAGATACAGCGTGAAGATATGTATGTATGTGTGTATTTGTGTTCAGTTCGGTAGCATCGTGAAAGTGTCACAACATTGAGCGTTAGTTATTATCCTCCTTTACATATCTACTTAATATCCATACGTAAGCAATGTTCCATTCGGAACGAATAAAGTATCAAGACGAAAAAAAACCATACTGCGAAACCACATCTAAGGATAAGTATTAGGATTACAGATGACAAAGCGGTAAAAAAAATGTCAAGTCAGTAAGACTATTGTTTCTTTCAGTTCTCCAGAATAAACCTTACCCCTTTAGTCGACTTTAATTTGAGTGAGAAAATAAACAGTTGCTATAAATTCTTTCAGACCAGCACAAAATCACTTTTATAATATGCTTATTTAAAAAGGCTTCATCTTTTGTGAGTTAAAAGGTATGAAATGGGACTCGGGTTGACAGATTTCGTTATCTCTTGTATTCATGTCAAACGGATGTAATACCTTTTTGCTCTTTCATAGTAATTAAATGTATCTATTTATGTGTAAGTACCGTCTACGTCAGACGGTTGTTGGATATTGTTAGGCTAAATGTAGTTTTGTTTAGATAAATGTAACATAATGGAGGTTAGCTACACTCATTTCTATTTTTCATATTTTATAAAGATGGATGGATTATAATTCTATTTTTTATATTTATAAAGTAGAAAAATGACATAAGCACCTATGAATTTATGTCCGTAATAATAGTAATCCTAATTATAGTAATCCTAATTATAGTAATCCTAAGCAGAATATGTATTTCGATCTCCTTTGTTTAATTCCCATTTATGAAATGCTCAGCTATAGTGCTTTGAAATACATAATAGTTATTGATTGACACAATGCTATTATTTGCAAACACATCGATTTCATATAGGTACTATACTTTGATTATGGATTATATATCTACATCTCGCGGCACCAGCGTGCCTGTTTCATTTATATTTTCATATTCCGAGGCGCTCGAGTCATTTAGGTCGAGCAGAACAAAGAACACGCACTTATGTCGAGAATCAATTGATTGTTTTTCAAATCACAGAAATCACACGAATTATTATAATTTGACACATGGGTTTACATGCGTGTGTACGGTACTATAACTTCAATGAAATAGCAATTTAAACGTGAATCAAGCGTGCGTCAAGTTTGTCATGAAACTATACATTTGAGGCGAGCTTAAATTAGACTTTCTGGTTACCTTGCGACAAAGATAAGATGTTGAGATAGCAAACAGAGAGTTTTGCGCTGGAATTATTCTGGTACGACACTCCATCGTCGTACCAGAAGGCATTTGAGTGGTACATACATACGTACATATCCTCACGCTGTATCCCTTACGGGGTAGTCAGAGAAGGCATTGATTAGGCAATCATACTATAAAATAAACGATTTCGTTGAAGATAAAACAATAGTCTGGAAATGATCTTCTCTGCACATGTATTTACTGGCTCTCTGAATATTGTATTTTAATAAACCTTTTGTAAAATGATGTTGAAAAAATGATACCTGGCTGAGTTTCTTGTCGATTCTTTTCAGTGCCCAGGTTTACTTTTCTCTTCTCTTTGAACCAAACTGAAGTAGATTTCACGTTCAAAAATACCTTGTAATTGGGTTTACTTGAATAAATTGATTTGACTTTGACTTCGAAAGACGGAGCGCCAAGCGTCGCGGTTCTTACATACTTCTTTCGCTTCCTCAAATCTCATCATTCTCCTCGCACATTTTTGCCTAGGTATGCGAGAGTTTTTGACATTTCCATCTGCTAACACTCTGGCTATTTGATCTTCGTAAGTCACAAGACAAGGAAGACCTTGGCTTCTTTTACTACTCACTTTCGCTCTGTATATTTTCTTCGTCAGTCTTTCATGACTTATTCTTTCCATGTGCACGAACCATCTAAGCGTTCTATTCTTCATTTTTACACTAACACTGTCGTGCAACCCTGTCATACTGCGTATCTCTACATTGCTTATCCTGTACGTAAGGGTGACACTCACAATTGAGTGGTAATATACAAAAATAAGTAACATAAACAAAAGTTTAATACCTACAAAATATTGTAAGATTGCCGCAATATTGTCAAAACCTTTGTAGTTATATTATCTTGGCCTTTCTTCGTTGCAATTTTTAATCATTAAATGTATACTTGCCTCGTCATATTTGACTTGGCAAGCAAGCAGCAACCTTGTTATTTGCTATCATGTCACTCACTCCAAATATGAAAAAAAAAATTCTATGAGGCATTCGTTTTCGGATAGTTCCTAAATGTCAATTGAAGTTATTATAATAACTCTCCGCCAAATCGAAAACCGTGATAATTAAAAGCACCGTTACATGTGCATTATGTCAGAGAATATGTAGAAGACTGCCTTCAGCTTTAGCGTAACGGCAGTGCCTATTCTCGGCCGGAAATGTAGGGCTGTTTCGTTAGGTGTGAGATACGGAGAGCATCTCGTTTAGTTTAGTATCGTTATATACTGATTATACATTCAGTATATAATGATAAAAAACAATGCATACGTTTTTCATGTTTCTTCAATTTAATTTCTTCGTGACGTGTTGAAAAATGATAACTGGATTCGAATAACTAAAATGATTTAGGCATCAAATACATTGTAATATGTTCGTTTAGGCGACTTAGACATTTTTGTATTTGTGACGATGTGAAGAACGAATTAAAAAAAAGCAATCGATCGATCGAGCGATCCCATGTTGCATCGAGCGCGACTCCGCCTGGCGCTACAATAATTACCCATATTCACCTAAAATATTGCCGTTGCGGGCGTGCTACGGCGCGTGCGTATTAGTGCGCACACATACAAACCGCGTACGCTGGCTTTCTATGAAGACATCCTACTCTTATGTTTATACCGTGATTATTTGTTTCACCAATATTTCAAATTTATTAATAGAAACTTAGGTATCTCGTTTCTTAACGAAACATTCGCAGAAAAGTTTGTATTTGGTCAATTATACGATCGAAGTTACTGTTATAAATGAATCATAGATTATACATATAACAGTTTCTATCTTCCGACTTATACGGCAGTTGCGTGACTCTAAACTAAGGTTTAAGCTGTATTATGAACTTCGTAAAATGAAGAAGCCTTACTTTAACTTTGACTGAACTTTACTCAAGAGGAGTATCCTTTTGCAATTATAATATCTACCTACTTATTATAAGCGCAAAAGCCTCATATCTTAACATATATAATACCTACTGAACTTTTTAAAATCTTAAGTTTACTCAAACGAATTCGCGGGTATTGTTAGCTTGATATAAATTGTTTTAATAAACAGTTAACAGTTAATATAATTCCTCAGACACTAATTCAACATCGGGAGACACAGCTAGTGTGCTAATTATAAATGCTAATTCAATTATATTTTGCAAGGGAAATATTTTGAATTTACATAATTACTGTTCATATTTCAGAATGTAGTAACATTGTCTAAATTATTTACTATTAAAATATTTTAACTTCATAAATTTCTTTTATCTAAAATGTACTGAATTAAATTTCAATTAAGCGGTGGCCCTTAGCCATCTAACGGGAGGACATTACTCTTCCTGACTTCGTCAAAACTGAATGATTTTGTGTCTCATTTGTTTGTGAGTGTGAAATGTCAAATAATAAAAATTAAGTGTAGAGACAGGGAAACTAATGAAGCAAACGGTTAACTTTTTTTTTCTTTCTTCATGGCATGGCGCACAGATTAGCGCATTTGCCAATGTCACGTATTAATAAGTAGAATCGACATGAAGCATTTTCTTCTTATCGTAAAACTCCTCCAGTTATGTAATACCTAGTGGGCTTTACTGAAGTTATAAAGGATTTCTTAGAAGAGCCTGAGAACTTCATTCTTTTCACTTATGCAGAACTTTAAAACACAATATACTTATCACTTTTCTACTTTATAACTCCAAAAATGTAAAAAATAGAAAATTTAAATAAAATGACAACCTCTCTTCTCCCGTTCCCGCCAAAAAGTTCAACGGTCAACTTCAGAAGGTAGCCTTATAGGTATTTAAAAACCATGCTCATACGTCAGCGTAAATGTATAAAGAGAATGGTGAAGTTTAGGGAAGAGAAAGAAGCATGTAACTATAGTGATGTTCATCTCCACATAAGAATATAACGTGAAATATGAATCTACGAAAGCATTACTTTTAACTTAATGATGCGTAATATTTTTCTATTACAATAACTTCGAACTTCTGGGGTCAGGAAAGGTTTTGTAATAACAAATAAGACTTGTATGATTTTCTGTAAACTGCTGATATTATTCTTATTTTATAAAATACGTAGGTAATCATTAAGGATCATTCATAGGCATTGTAGAATTGGATCGTGCAGCCAGTAAGTGACCGCATGCAGTTTGTTTTACTTCGAATATCAAATAACAAGACATCACTGCACCATAACTGTTAGAATATATTTAGAGAATATGGTTACAATATACTGTAAGAATATATTTTCATAGCTTTTGCCCGCGACTTCGTCCGCGTAATGGCGACTTACAACAAAGGGGATACATAAAAACCTTCTCGATGAAAAAATACAAATACGTGCCAATTTTCATGGTTATCGGTCAAACCGTGTTAGACTTTAGCGATTACATTTGTATATATAAACATCCTTTTGTACGTATACAGACCAGCGACCCGATTTAAGGACCTGAGGATTTAAGGACTTGATTTAAGGAACTTGATTAAGTAAATGCTATCTAATTTTATAGTTTGTTCTGTCGCTTTAGATATTGCGAATATATTCTTCATGTTCAAATATACAGTATACGCAAACTAATTTTCAAGGCGATCGCTTTGGCTACGTGCACGACAGTAGTGCCACCTAGCATGCGCAACTATGCGGAATTATTTCAAATAATGACATATAAATGTTTTATTGTTTTCTAATAAAGTAATTAAAAGATACATAGATCGACGACAAATAGTATTTTTAGAGGAATTTGTTAAAAACAATACCTATTTAGAAACCGGATATTATAAAAACCGGGTTTCAAAGTATTAAGCACAATATAAGTTTCTAACCTTAAACTGTGATGAAAGGAAATAAATTAGTCTTAGCGCAACATGTAAGAAATGTTGAAGAACTACGAAATAATGGCAATAGTTATTTAATACGAGCCCACATCATTCGTCGAACACCGGTGCCATTAACACATTATAAAACAAGTTTAAGCGTAAGTACTCTCATAACTTTAAACGTAATGAAGCACTTAATTTAGTATTTTACGGTAGGTAAAGTACTTAAATTAACATTATAATTTATTTATTACAGATCAATTATTCTCGTGTTGTCATTTAAGTAAATATAAATAAATTGAGAATCACGAATTATTGCAGATTTCTGCCACGGCATGCGCTGCGATTGTTTTACTATACCCCCGCCATGCACTTCGCAAGTAGCGATTAGAAGATGTAATGCTGTAGCGCCATCTAGTGGCAAGAAACAATGAAATGGATAGCGCGATATACTCATAACTCCAATACATATTTATACCATTCATGGCGATCGTACACTTATTAGTTAATTTGCAGAAAGCATGCGACAGTCAAATTGCGCGCGATATCTGCTGTCAAAACGAGAATTTGTATAATGAAATTTGTGTAGTGGCAGTATAGAGGTTGAATACTACGGCGCCTACTGGTGGTGACTTGTAACAAAGTACATAGCACAAAAATCTTTTCCATTAAAAAATACACATAGGTACGCGCCAACTTTCATGGTTATCGGTCAAAAAGTGTTGTAGTTCAGCGATACATGTTTAAACAAACATCAATATTTATATCTACAGATTCGGCAATCATTTGAAATTATCTGAATATGTATAATATTATTGCAAAACCGAATAATTCATCCAAATGATAGGTATTTTTATTTACTCTGAACAACTGTATTGGTAGGCGTTTAATATGCTTCATTCAATATCAAGTATTATTCACAAATTGTTATCTGTCGATGACTCCTCAGCTGGTCAGTATTTGAAATATTCCACAACATTATACAACAAACATTCAACAAATTTGATAAAAATGTTATAGAAATAGCGCAGTGGTGCTTCGTTATTTATAATCACTCATGCTCACTCTAATGATGGATTTAGTGGTCTCTGTTATCATTATCAGCCCGCATCTTCCACTTCTGGATGCGTCTTTCTGGACCCGCCACGATATTTGTTCTTCCACTCTTCTTATCCATAATATAAGTATACCGGCCGTCTAATGTAATATCGTCTAGAATGAACTGCATAATTACAAACTCTGTATTATTTAGGGATCGTATTGACTCCTATGTTATTTTGCGAAGATTCATCTTGTAAATTATAATTTATCAGTTTACGTTGTAAATTACTAAAATTTTTTATTTACTTACTCGGCTGGCTACCCAAAACCGACTAAATTTCACTGTGTCTAAACTCTAAACTTTTCTGATTTTGTTTCATCGAGAGGCAAAACACGATTGATTGGTTTGTTTGATAGTAAGTTTGATAATATTTTGGCGGAATATAATATAATAGCTGAAATATGTATAAATTAATTATAAGTTACAAATAAGAAACGACGCGCTCTGGCTTCGCACGGCTAAAATTTTTTTATATAATAAAATGCAGCCCTTATTATTTGCTGCCAATGTAGCTTTCTAAAGGTGAAAGAATTTTTGAAATTGGTTAGGTAGTTTTTGAGTTTGTCCATTACATACAGACAAACAAAGCTTACCTCTTTATAATATTAAGATAGTATAGATATAGATACAAGGACATGTATGAAGTACTGGGTAGAGCATCCGATATTTCTGGCCTCTAAGTCCAGACCAGGATAGTCCTTTTCCAATTTAGTTTGGACGGGAATTGAATCCATGAACCTCAGTTGAGACTATGCACTAACTTGTCTACAAAGAAGTCCAGCTTAAGAAGGAATAGAAAAGTTTATATACTAGGTTTGTCCAACCGTAACTTTTCCTTTTCGTAATCTGTTGACAAAGTGTAGGATTTGTTTAGTAACTTTTTTGAATTCACGGATCTACGTCATTTATCACATGTAACGACAACAAACCCAGGAGTCTGACCTCATGGGAATATTTAAATATTTTACGTTTGGATAACATAAGTTGTCATTGTTTGCAAGAATGAATGTCAAAGTTGCTTTTGTTCGCTCCGCAAGTGTCCGTAAAGGACAGAGTTATTTAATAGGCAAGATAGGATCTTTTGTGAACTTCCACATTGCAATTATGAAAGTCACTAATTTAAGATTACCTTTCCTTTCCTTTAATTTCATATTTTGCGGGTGGTATGACTTTGTATGGTGTCCTACAAACAGCAGTGACTGTACTATTGTGTTCCAGTGCGGAGGATGAGATCAGAGAATATATAGAAAAAAAGGACGACTCCCGTCTCATGCATAACGGAATAGTCTACTCTCGGTCCGATACGCAGGGTTGTTGGGTTGGGTTTGAGATGCGGAGAGCCTCTCATGTAGTTGTGCATTTAGTATAATAATGAAAAACACTGCGCAGGGATAAGTTTTTCATATTTATTAAATTTAATTTCTTGAAGTCATGTTGAAGAATAATTACTCTGGATTATTAAAATTACTTAGGCATCCAAGGGCATTATATTATTTTCGTTTATATAATTTAAACAGTTTTGTATTAGCGACGATGTGAAGAACGAATAGTCAAACGGAAGTGGTCACATGTTTGCATCGCGTGTGTAATATATAATACAACTCAAAAAAATACTGAAAACATAAAATGCATTCCGTATATAACAAAGTGTACATTACAAATTCATGTTTCTAATTATTGTAATTTAATTTTGTTATATACGGAATGCATTTTATGTTTTCAGTATTTTTTTGAGTTGTATTATATATTACACGTGCGTCCCCCACTGGCGCTACAATAATTATTACCCATATTTACCCAAAATATAGCCATTGTGTGCGTGCCGCTGCGCGTGCGTATTAGCGCGTACACATATAAACCACATACGCTAACTTTCTCTAAACACATCGTACTGTTATGTTTATACTGTGGTAAGACGGCCGGTGAAATGTCTTTCACAAGGGGCACGTTTTAGTTTTCAGGGTTGCCAACGCTTTGCAATGTGAAATACTTTCACAATGTTACGGATTTTATGCTTGTTTTTCTTCCTCGTGATATAAAAGAAAAATATTAGTTTTTTCTTTTTGTTTAAATCGTTTAGATTGGATTAGATTTATTTATGACATCAATGTATCAATTTTATCCAAGTATGTATAGCGTAATTGAAAGATATGTAAGGTAATAGTCGTATTTTATTTAACTTTTTCTGATGTCTTTGATATTAAGGAATATGTAGAATTTAACATACTCACCTATATCAAAATATATCAAAAGTCCATACTATACCTACAATTAACAATTTTCTAACTTTTTTATCTGAATACTGAAAAGCAGCAAGTTATTTTTGTATTTGTGGGTCATTGATTATAATCGTTTTTTTACAGGACGCAGGTAATATTTTGGATCCACGCGCAGCTGCAGCTGTCGGCCAATCAGAATTGATGTCAATGTATGATGCAATGTTTTCGCAATACAACGTGAAAATTGCTCAGGTAAAATTATTTATTTATCTATGCAACGTGTAACAGAACTAACTAGAAAATACACCGTGAGTAAATAATCAAAGTCAAAGTCAAAGTCAAATCAATTTATTCAAGTAAACGCAATCACGAGGTATTTTTGAACGTCAAATCTACTTTAGTTCGGTTCAAAGAGAAAAGTTGGACACTGAGAAGAACCGACAAGAAAATCAGTCAGGTATAATTTTTTCAACATCATTTTACAAAAGGTTTATTAAAATACAATATTCAGAGAGCCAGTAAATGCATGTGCAGAGAAAATCATTTCTAGACTATTGTTTTATCTTCAACGAAATCGTTTATTTTATAGTATGATTGTCTAATCAATGTACGTTTTATAACTAATCTAAATATATTTTCTGTTAATTGAGTGACTTCTTGAGGAACTTTATTGTAAAAACGAACGCAGTTACCCAAAAATGAAACATTTGACTTATGTAATTTAAATTTTGGAACAACCAATTTATCACGACCTCGGGTTTCCATACCACCAATATCGCCTTTTTTTGTAAATCGATCTATAATTTTCCTCGTATACATAATAATTTCAAAGATGTATAAGGACGGCAGGGTCAGTACATCAATGTCTTTAAAACGATCTCTTAGTGATTCTCGTGCATTCATACTGTAAATAGCACGTATCGCTCTTTTTTGTAAAATAAAAATCGAGTTAATATGCGCCGCTGATCCCCACAGCAAAAGGCCATAGGACATTAGACTATGAAAATATGCGAAGTACACCAGCCTAGCCGTATCCGCATCCGTCAATTGCCTAATGCGTCTAATGGCATATATCGCGGAACCGAGCTTACTAGCCAATGCCCCGATATGATCCGCCCATTGCAATTTACTATCTACTGTTAAACCAAGAAAACTGGCAGACCTAACTAATTCTAACTGTTTCCCAATCAATTTGTATGTAATCATATCATAAATGTAGTTTAAAAGTTCAGTCTTAGTTATTTCGTAAATTATGATTATTAATTAACCAAGCCCTGACTCGGAACGATTCGGCCCGTACTACTTTTGTATAATAACCATTAGAACAAAAATGCATTTTAATCACTCATTACGTAAAGTTTATTTTCATTCGTATCAACTTCTGTAACCACAATTTCATTTCAATTTAATTGAATTGTCAAAGATATAATTACTTGTAATTATTTAAAATTATACTTTTAACTTAAATAATTTAAATAGATTCACATAGCAATTTAGAACAAAGCGGTTAGTGCTAATTAATTCTGCTACACATAGTAGATTATATGTAATCTATTATTTAATTTTATTTATTTGGAACACCAACACCATACAAAAATATAACAGTTACAGTAATTATAAACAGTATAAGACACAATGCCAATTATAGGTATTCGCTGACATAATACAAAGAGATTTGATGTGAAGTTACGTAAAAATAAACATGAATATACTAACGAACTAACATGCAACACTCTCAACATAATACAATGACTTAGCCAAAGCCTGTAGACTGGGAACCAAAGAAGGAATCAGTAAAAAGGCGCTTGATGACGTGAATTGAATACGTCTATCTCTGGGTGATTATAGGTTATATATTTTAACCATGTTCCGTCATGATATAAACGCAAGTAATAAATACCTACTGTGGTTAGCATGCATAATATATCTCATGCAATAATTACCTACTCCTACCTTATTTAAATACCTTCCTCATGGTATATGCGCAGTTGGAAAACACATACAGCGCGTTCCAGAAACCTTTCGTCAAGCTGTATGTGTATCAAAATATAATCTCAACAAAAGTTGCACGGATTTATATCTATCCGAAGTTTTATGTCTTTTTACCTGTAATCTGTACATTATTTAATAAACGGTACAGCAATTCTATTAAAAACACTGGAATGCACAGGTCAATAAAATTTGTGGAAGAATTTGGGGAACCTCTTACAATTGTACTCATTATCCCCAATAACATTCCTTTACGGCTTTTAATTATTCATAACTTTTACTTTCATTCATAAATAAAAATATAATACATACATACATATACATATCTTCACGCTGTATCCCTAACAGGGTAGTCAGAGAGGACGGAGCGCCAAGCGTCGTGGTCTTTACATACTTCTTTCGCTTCCTCAAATCTCATCATTCTCCTCACACATTTTCGCCTACTTAGGCATACCGGAACGCAACTCGCATACGAGTGCTTTTGACATTTCCGTCGGCTAACACTATAGCTATTCGATCTTTGTAAGTTAGCCGTGGTCTTCCTTAGCTTCTTTTACCACTCATTTTTGTCAGTCTTTTTCACTCATTCTTTCTATGTGCCCGAACCATCTTAAAAATATAATGTTTCTGAAAATTGTACCTACTCTACCCAGGTCAGTACAAGCCATTATTGAACTTAAAATCTATCAATCTGAATGTATTTACAAGAATCAACAAGAAATTCGTCAAATATAATGTTTAACCGACTTTATTTTAATACATATTTCAAAAAGTAAAATCTTTAGAAAGTTTTTAAATCACCTGGGGTTAAATTACGTAACCTCCATTAATTGAAAATGAATATTTATACATTTGACACAACATTACATATATTTAGGATTACCTATGAACGTTGATTGCATATATTATATTCATATAATGGGAGACTATTATACGTCAAATTCCAGTCAATGGAAATTGCATAGTTATGTAATTAAACCCCAGTAAATACACAAATATCCTAAGTTATTGCCAGATTATTCTTGTAATTTCGACGCTTTTTGAATTTCCGTAGCCATAATGCTAAAAACAGAACCTTCAAAGTTTTATCATGTTAACTTGTTTCTTTGTATGTTCTATTCATTTCGTCATCTACAGCTATTAAGCTGAAATTTGGCATAAAGCCGAAAATTGGGAACCCAAAAGCAGTAACAATAAAAAAAATCGGGTTTCGGTCCAATTATCTTCATTCCTTTAACATTCATTCATGTTATTTAAGATTTATTTATTAAATTAAACATTTACTTTTCCGAACTTATATTTTAATATTTAATGTTTTAGTAATTAAGATGCGATCGTATAAAAGCCAATTTTGGACCTGGACATATCCCAAATCGAGTGAAAGTAAGATAAATACAAAAATAAAAAATACAATTTCTTAGAAATATGTGCGGTGTCACCCTTGCAGACAAAATAAGCATAGAAGAGATACGCAGTATGACAGGGTTGGATGACGAAGAAAGACCAAGGCTGACTTATAAACATCAAGTAGCCAGAGTGTTAACTGACGGAAATGTTAAAATCATTCGCATATCTAGGCGAAAGCATATAAGGAGAATGATGAGATTTGAGGAGGCGAAAGAAGTATGTCCAGACGGCGATACTCGGCGTTCAGTCCTCTTTGACTACCCCGTTGGAGATACAGCGTGAGGATATATACTTGATATATATTCCATATTTTTAATAAAAACTAGCCTATGTTCGTGTGTCAGACTATTTCTGTGCCTTCATTAAAATCGTTCTGGTAGTTTAGCAGTGAAACAGATAGACGGACTCGCATTTATTTATAATAACTATGAATATGCCATGGGTTAGCAACCTGTCGTTATCAGATAGGTTATCTGGTCTGTCGTTAACAGACAGACAGACAGACAGATCGACAGAATATCACATTTATAATACTAACACGGATGTTGAATTTAACTGTCGTTCAGCTTAATCGTGTTCGCTCGTGATTTGTTTCGAGGCATCTAAATATTCCAGCTTCATTTATCGTCCTTTAAAGTGCCTTACGTCCCTGCAAATTACTGACTTTCGTCCTTACTATATTTATTTTGGTTTCTTATAAAGTATGCAGTCTACAGACTGACATAATTTAACAGATTTTAATAAATCGGTCTTATAAGTTTACTAAAATCTGTAAGACTGATGTTAGTATATTATGTGTCTTCTTAAAAAATCTGTACTGATGAAATCGCGTGTAAATGTTGGTTAGGTTATATTTTAACGGAGATAGAATAAATGGGGCGTTAAAAGTTGTTTTTATGTACGTAAAAACAATAGATATAGAGAAAATTTCTTCTGTGGCCACTAACAACGTGGATTTAGTTCTTAATCTTCTGACATTTATCTAACAAGTTTTTCTAGGCCTAAAGAAACTTAGGTAGTTCATTTGCTCAATAAATTAATCAGAAGCGTCGGTAGAAACTATTCTCGGCAATCGCTGATCTTGCGAACTACGTGTCATTTGTTAACTGTGGGATTATTTAGATTGAACTAGATTAGTGTTTAGTTTATTGTTTGAACTTTATGTGTAGTTTTATATCTGCTATAAGAATTGTTAGGATTTTTTATGGTATAAGTAGTCTATCAATAAAAAACTTTTACTTTTACTAGATTACATTTCGAGTAGGTAATAGCATATATGTGTATATGTAAAAATTCTTTCAGGTTCTTGTAACAAAACCAGACTTCTACAACGAAGAAACAAGAAAGCATATTTTCGCAACTTTATCTGAATTAATTTCCTTAAACATAGTACCTATAATAAATACTAATGACGCAGTCAGCCCGCCGATGTATATCCACGACGACACTGTTGTACCAGGCACAGGGAAAAAGGTAATATTTTGGATCCTATGGCTTTGTTCTAAGGTACATTTTGCTTTGGAGTTTCGATACAAATACAAGTTTCCGTTTGTTTTATTTTATTAAACTGAAAGGAGGATAGTTCTCCATTATAATAATACAAGTAATCCGTTTCTTAACGATCTGAATTGTGCTATTTCGTAACAATATGTTATGGGGAAAACGAAAATTAGATTTACTTTTGAATGTTTGTAGATCAGACATTTATATCCATACTCAGAATTGCTTAAAATAGTTCTCAGAGAAAAAAATAAAGCTTGGATGTCTTAATTTTAGAAAATTAATAAAATTCACAAAACGTAAAATTTTAAGGGAATCCGCATTAAAGACAATGACAGCCTTTCTGCTTTACTTGCTGCTGAGGTTCAGTCGGATCTCCTCATCATGATGTCTGATGTCGACGGTATCTATAATAAACCGCCCTGGGAAGATGGTGCCAGAATGATGCACACCTATACATGGAAAGACAAGGATCAAGTACAATTTGGGCAGAAGTCTAAAGTAAGTTTTGATATTGTCGCTCACACACATATAAATAACATATAAATTTGAATGTTAGGAACGGTATTGATAGAAGTTGGTATGTAAACGCAGGTTTACATACCAACGCAGGCAGGAATTTACCTTTCAAACCGAGGGTCCCGGTTTTCATTCCGAATTTAATTTAGAAAATGAACTTTTCAAAACGATCTTGGAGTTGGTGGTAAGAGTTAGTGTCCCCAATCTGTTGTCTGATGTTCATAGTATAAGCCTATTACTTTGTTTTGAGCCACATAATTGTAGTGTTGTTCGCAATATTCGTTTATTATTTGTGTGTTGTTTAAATACTTTTGATTTTAATACGCTTACAATTTAGATACTTAGAACAAGTCAATGTTATTTTAATTTATTTTAATTTTGAAGAAATATTATTATTAGCAAGTACTGTAATGTACCTGCTTAGGTCAATTTGTTTCCAGTAATGTAATGTAACGGTTCGTGAGTCTATCGAAAAAGGTTACGCATTAAAATGTAATGTTATTTATCCGATATTCTTACCATTAAGTAGAAAATTACACTATTATTAATATTCGTTTATCAAAGGTGGGTACAGGAGGCATGGATTCTAAAGTGAATGCTGCTACATGGGCAATGGCAAGAGGAGTGAGCGTTGTAATCTGTAATGGGATGCAAGAGAAAGCAATTAAAACAATTATCAGCGGAAGAAAAGTTGGAACCTTTTTCACAGACTGCGTAACGAATTCTTCTACTTCTGTGGATGTAATGGCTGACAACGGTTAGTGCATTTCCATTCTACTTTTTGAAAATATAAAACTGTGTCTTAACTTTTTGATACAATTTCAGCTCGCACTGGAAGCAGAGTTCTACAAAATTTGTCTCCTTCTGAAAGAGCATCGGCCATCCACACTTTAGCAGATTTATTGTTAGACAAACAGGATAAAATTTTGGAAGCTAACGGTAAAGATTTGGAAGAAGCGACCAAGAGCGGTCTTGCTAAGCCTCTTTTAAACAGACTATCATTGAGTCAAGGAAAACTTAAAACTTTATCAATAGGATTAAAACAAATTGCTGATTCTAGTTACGATAATGTTAGCAGGGTTTTAAGAAAGACAAAATTAGCTGATAATTTAATTCTTCAACAAGTAACGGTTCCTATTGGAGTACTATTAGTAATATTTGAATCTAGGCCAGATTCATTGCCTCAAGTAGCAGCCTTAGCTATGGCTTCAGCTAATGGTTTGCTCTTGAAAGGTGGTAAAGAAGCTGCATACTCAAACAAAGCTCTCATGGAGTTGGTCAAAGAATCTCTGACTACTGTTGGAGCTCAAGATGCTATTTCCCTAGTCTCAACGAGGGAAGAAATTAGTGACTTATTAGCTATGGAGAAACATATAGATTTGATTATTCCCCGAGGCTCTTCGGAACTTGTAAGAAGCATTCAAAAGCAATCGCAACATATTCCTGTATTAGGTCATGCTGAAGGCATTTGCCATGTTTATGTAGACAAAGACGCGGATCCAAACAAAGCTTTAAAAATAGTAAGGGATGCAAAATGCGATTATCCGGCTGCTTGTAACGCAATGGAAACTTTGCTCATCCATGAAGAACATTTATCAAGTTCTTTGTTTACGGAAATTTGTAATATGCTGAAGAATGAAGGAGTTAAGATTCACGCTGGTCCTAAATTAGCAAAACAATTAACTTTTGGACCTCCGCCGGCTAGAAGTATGAAATATGAATATAGTGCTTTAGAATGCTGTATAGAAGTCGTGAAAGATACAGATGCAGCTATAGATCATATACACAAGTTCGGGAGTTCACACACAGATGTTATTGTCACTGAGAACGGTGAGTCCTTTTTATAACTGCGTTTCTAATTAATGTACAATAGAAAAATAGTTAAATGTACTGCTTACGAAAATCTGTATTTATTTGCGCTAAGGATTAAAAAAATATTACGTATATTTTTGCTTCAGTGGATCTTGTTTTGTATACGTCTTTTTTTATAACACAAACCCTTATTAAATAACAAAAAGTGACGTAACATTTATATTAACGAGGAAATTAATGGTTTCGGAATTTTTTTTTAATATAATTAACTTTCTTAGTTTATGAACATAATTATCGAGCTACCTATGTTATATCAATATTAACAATACTGAATACTACCAAATTTAGCTATACTTATATTACCGCGTTGTTTATCACGGACCAAAAATAAATAAAGGAAAATAAAATCAATAATGACGATCGCCTCGTATAACTGTAGGTGGGGACTCTCCAGTCCAGTGTAGAAAATAAAATAACTTTCAAATACGCTCATTTCACACATCTGCAAAAACCGACATAGGTTCCTTTTTTGTTTGGAATCCATACGATTTACAATGCCATTGAAACGAATATGTATGCTATGGTTTGCATAAAGTGTGGTTGTTGTGAATCGAGGCCGGATGCTACAGATACGGTTCGTAAAGTTTTAACAAATTCTGCCTATAAAGTTACGTGAAGCCGAGTTAGGCAGTTCACTCAATGACAGTTTTAATTAGATGTTAGCTGTTTGCTAAACAAACGAGGAAACGTGACATATTAAGATAACCGTTAGTAAAGTTATCAAGGCAAACTTGCTGATAGCGTTTCTCAGTTTATTGACGCATGATGATGATTTACAATACACTCAAATATTTTGGTATTTATTGTTACATATTATTTGCAAATGACTTGTATTGGCGTAATATATAGTAGTGATGTAATATACATAACATAAGCATATCTCATATATATAATATGTATATATATGAGATTTGAGGAAGCGGAAGAAGTATGTAACGACCGCGCCGCTTGACGCTCTGTCCTCTCTGACTACCCCGTTGCGGATACAGCGTGAAGATATGTATATATGTATTATACAGTTAAATAAAAAAACCAAAATGAAACCGCGTTCGTACATTAAAAACTAGCGAACGCCTGCGACTTCCTTTGAGCGAAGTTCAAAAGACACGATATCTTTATAAACTATATGTTATTTGGATGTAAAAGTTTCATCAAAATCCGCTTAGTAGTTTTTGTGTGAAAGTAATAACAACCGTCCATCCTCACGAACTTGTGCGTTCATCATATCAGTGGGATTTAAAAGAACGCGGTTAATTTTGTTATCGATGTAGAAAACGAAATCAATTATTGGCACGAAGTTCCTTATCGTACATTACACTTCCAGAGGGCAATTCTCAGTTCCTGCGACACAATGTTTAAATCGACATGAAGTCGAATCTCCTATCTCTATTAAAAATGTCGAGAAATATGTCTGACTCTAAAAATGCTATTCTCGGTGATAATAGACATTACACAGACTATATGTTTCGTTTTTATCGATAAAGTAGGTAAATCGACAAATGTAATAATTTCGTTTTTTATTAACATAAAAACCGTTAAATATGTATTCTCAATTAAAAATATTAAATAATAAAATAAAAATAAATAACAATAAAACGTTTGAAATCGTATAATAAAGTGTAGGTATTTACTGTCATTTCAAAATCATACTGCGTTGGACGCTGGATTGAATGCATTAATCGCAAAGTAAAAGTTTTGAGACACGAATTTATTAATTAATAGCCTTGTTTTATAAATCAAGGGCAAGTTTCAGCCATAATACCTGGCGTCTACTTTCTGCCGCCGCCATATCAGCTTCCCCGACCAATTCAATAACGAATTCCGCCACGAAATCGTGAACTGACATTTTACTGTTATATTTTATTATCACAGATAACACAGACAATAGCGAGTTACTGAAATTAATATATGTGAGGTTAAACATGAGTACAATGTGTAATTATTCGACTTTACATACGATATTCCGGTGTCGACTGCTACTACTCGTTACATGTCGAACGCTGGCGATAGAGAAATGTCTGTTGGTAACACTATGAGAATATGTGGGCGTCCAAGCAAAAAGAGTACAAATACAATATTGGGGTTTAGAGTTAAGACTAGATTCGGAATTTAGAACAGTCAATTGATAATAAGGATTAAAAAAATATTCAAAAACTGGCACATATATTTTCAGACGCTTAAAGTTGAAATTTTGAAGTAAAAGTATTTTTAAGTTGGATTGAAATAAAAACGAACTTCTACTTGTTTGTTTCTACTTAGTAACAATAATTGAGCTATAATTAATAATCAATTAAAATCGCGAAATGGCATTTTTTACCCAACTTTACAAAACTGCGTATATCTCGGAAACTAAAGGCGACCACTGGATCTTTTTTGTTTGGACGTCCACAGATGATCGACCATTACTAATAGACATCCGCCATTTTTTCGACATATTTCTAATTCGACACAATCTCTATTGAGCGAGAATTGCCCCCCTGACCGAAAAAAGTATGACTTCGACCGTCACTTTTGTATTAGTATGTCTATTTGTGTTTACAAGTGTATGTCTACATAGACATACACTATATATATAGATATATTTTATGTCTGCGTATGCGTCACGCGGAAACAGCTGAATTTTCTTTTATGACTATGATTCATAGAATATCACGCTAAACCACGCGTTAATTTGATTAGATGCACTTGCATTTAATATTTAATGACAATAACCACCGCGTTCCTAAACTGTTAAAATTAATATCATTTGACAAAAGACAGACAGACATTTGTAGCATTTCCAAAAACATTTTATTATTTGTGCCTGTGGTGTTTTTCAATTGTGTAGGAAATTATAAAATGCTGAACCTGATGGTTACGAAATACAATGACAACTGATAGTATAGCCGCCACTTACAACAGCACTATAACTAACACGATTTTCATGTTTCAAAAGAGATCGCCGTTCGAGCTACCCTTAACACATGCGGTTTAAATATATGGAGCACTCAACCTATAGAGCAGCAATGTCATTTATTTTGTATGAAAACAAATTACGTCTATGATAAACACTGTTCAGTTACTGGCCTTCTGTTTTATAGTTTAATTTTTTGCTTTTTTTTGCCATAACACCGAATAGAGCAATAAGCCATTACATAAATATTTAAATATATGTCCAGTTTTGGTTATTAATGCGAGCGAGAGTTGATACTTGTTAGTGTAAATAAACTGTGCAGTGGCGAATAAAATGGAAGATTTCATCTTTGTAGGTTGAGTGCTCTATGTTTAAATCTAACGGTGTTTTATCGCGTTAAATCAAAGTTACATTAAGCTTATGTCAACGGTGTTTAAACCTTTAAACGACGTTAGACCTTAATGAGGACCTGAAGTACAAATAATTCCATCATAAAAGTTTTATCTGTTTATTTTTTTAATTGGGTTTAGTTGTTATGATGCTGATATATTATGATATGCATGATAATGGAGTGATTTCACAATTGCTCTGATAAAAAGAACAAGATATGCTGAAGTATTTATATTATTGTAGCTAAAAACAACATATGAGTTTGGTTAGAGGTTAACTCAAGTCCAAGATTAAAAAATACCAAATAAATATATAAAAAAATAAGAAATGAATTACTTAATTGATACTGTATATAGTAACACTGATAACGTTCACGATCTTAGTCGAGTGCCAACGTTAATATAGTCATAATTGAGCATAAAGTACCTATCTAAAACGGGAAATTTAACGCGATTGCCTTTTTATTTTGGCTTGACATTTCGACCGAGTTGCATCGGCCGTGATCTCAAGCAAAGTGCTCAGTTTGTTCGAGACCACGGCCGATGCAAACTGCTCAGTTTGCGAAAGTTTAAAAGATTATAATTGACCACACAGGTGAATAATGGGCTTAGACGTCGCTCACGAGCAGCTTGTCAAGCGTCATGTGTATAGAATCCCACAGCAGAGAACCCAATCAGCTTTTGTCAAGCGTCACCCACCATTCCTCCACCCCTTCCTGCATACCAAAATCTGCCACCACCTTAGCGGCCTAAAACATCTACCCACCAGCAAGGCTAAATTTGTGATACGGAGATGGTAATTGGGGCAAACCTATTCGCAGACAGAGAACCTTCTGGCTGTTGTGGGTTAACATACGCGCGCATGTACACGTACACATACACACACTCTCAAATTAATAGGCATTATTTTTACGTTTCATCAAATTACAATTATTTGGTTTTTGATTTCAATATGATACAATTTATATTGATTTTTGAAATTTGAATGAAATAGTCATAGTTCAAGGCAAAGGTCTCAAGTGTAGTGGGTCTATGTCAAAGTGCAGTAATTCGATGTCTAAAGTATAGAAACGTAGTGCCCGTCAAATATCTACATCTACATGGTATATCACAGCTTAGTGCAGCGGCCGCTAAAAAGAGAGAACTGTAAATACACCTCCCTAACATTGCATCCCTTGTTTAAATGGAACAATCAATCTAATTAAGATTTGTATTAATTTTTAAGGTGTAAATTTTTTTTTAAGGTGTCTGTAAAAATATAAATCAAATCGAAAAGAAGCAAACGAGAGATTGCTTCTAAACATTTCAACCCCAATGACAGCCATTTTTGTCTTTCATGCTTCAAAATTTGTTACAACATGAGGATGAGGGTGGCTCACGAAACATGTGATTTAGAAAAATTAGCAACTTTTGTAAATATATTAGACTAGAACTGCCCCTTTGCAAGGGTGGAATTTTTTTTTGAAAATAAGATACAGCCCATGTCACTCGTTGATAATGTGTTTTTTTTAAAGGTGAAAGGTAAAAGTGAAAGGTTTTTCTGAAATCCGTCGAGTAGTTTATGAGTTTATCCATTACATACAAAGAAACTGAGTTTACGTCTTTATAATATTAGTATAGAAAACATTTTTTAAAACAACCTTTTACTAATTGTATTGTCACCAGCCCTATAGTGTGTGCATTATTTCAGCTCAGTCGGTTAGGTGGCCTGGTTTAAAATTCAGTCGCAAAATTTGACCCTCACGTACTAACAAGTCGAGTTTAAATTAAAAAGTTTGTAATGAACTAATAGCGATGTTATTTTTCTTCTTATGATTTTTCTGTTTGCAATCCTATAAAAAAGTAAGTAAAAAGCAATCACATATGTAATATTTAGTTTTTGAACTGTCAGAGACAGAACTAACTGGTAAGATAACCAAAAATAGAAATGACCTCCACTCTGCGTCTGTTCGATTTGATCCATACTTTTATGACCTCCACTCTGCGTCTGTTCGATTTGGTCCGTACTGTTATGACCTCCACTCTGCATCTGTTCGATTTGATCCATACTTTTATGACCTCCACTCTGCGTCTGTTCGATTTGATCCATACTTTTATGACCTCCACTCTGCGTCTGTTCGATTTGATCCATACTTTTACAGTTTATATAAAAAAGAGCAGCAGAAAATCAAACGTATATAACGTAATAAAAATGATATAACAACTCTTAACTATTTCTCATACAGATGAAGCGGCGAAACGATTCTTGAAGTCGGTGGACAGCGCATGTGTTTTCCACAATGTGTCTTCGCGTTTTGCTGACGGATTCCGCTTCGGTCTTGGGGCTGAAGTCGGCATATCGACAGCCAGAATTCACGCTAGAGGTAAAGAGCTGTGTATAATAGAGTTTACCGCAAATAAGAACTAATATTCAAGCAACAACTAAACTGATCAAACTTCATATATTAGACCACAAGAAAGTATTATAAGTTTTCATATAAAGAACGGAAAATACTCATTTTTCGTGCTTGGTTTACACGTTATTTTTCTTTCTACCATTTTTATATTGTTAAGGGAGATTTACTTTGAATTTGTATTGTTAAGGGATGAAATATCTATTTCATTAGTATAACTTTGTAACTATAACTAAAAATCTCCACCTATAAATTGTAATAAATGTGCCAGACAAGAAAGAAAGACTTAAATAAATAAAGTTATAACGATAATAATTACATAACCACTTCTTACACTGTGATGTAACTACGTGCCGAAACAGTTCTTTCACATACTATAGATAAGATAAAATATAAGTTGGTAGGTCGGTAAATTCTCTGCGTGTAAATAGCTCGGTCTAGGACGATTGGTTAAATCGTAAACGTCTTGAGACTTATCTACATATACTTATCTTCTGTACTACTATATAAATCTCTAGCGTCTGTCTGTAATTATAATTTTACTGACAAATTTTGTGATAGAAATCATTTTATGACTCACTGACTTCGATTCTACCATTTTTAAAATTTTTGTTTGTCTGTCTGTCTGTATGTCCTTTTATAACTGAAGAACGGCTTAACCGATCTTGATGACAATCGGTAAGTAGTAAGAACATGTAATTGTGCAAATGATAGACTAATTATTTTTTAGAAAATCTACCTTTAAAAGGGTGAAAAGGGGGATGAAACTTTGTATGGGAAATGCTAAACCGCTGAACTGATAATGATAAAATTTGGCAAGGAGATAGTCTGATATCAAAGAAGGGACATAGGCTACTTTTTTTATTAAAAATCTTTGAGAAGGATGGCGAAACTTTTTAATCCGAGAAAGCCACGAAAAATTTTTCCGCACAGACGAAGTCGCGGATACAGCTAGTCTTACATAAACTTAGACTTATCAAATTTAAACTTAACACGTGGAGATTTCGGTGGCAATAGTTGGAGTACCAAGGATATAAATGATCCATCCTTGATCAATAACTAAAGATACCTTGTCTTGCTCTCCTTACTTATCTTATACTTACGTATTTTGCCATTCTGTCTCTATCGCTATAAGCACATAATATGCAACGTATAAGTAAACGGGTAGTGGCTCTATCTATTCCATTACTCATTCATTAGTCGACTACAGAACAGGGGGCCTCGACAAGTGCCTCGATTGTCGTAAACGTTAGTAGAATAGAAGTGTAGTAGAGTAGACAAATAGTAGAGTAGTTAGTAGAGTAGACAAATACCGCGTGATTTAGAGTAACGAATTTGAAATTGGTTGTTAAACGTTATTAACTTCAAATTGAAAACTAATCGTTCTTCTAGGATGTTGACTTAGATGGAAACGCAGGATGAGGAGATATAATTAAAAGACGTGCTTTCGTTAGAATTTCTCAACTGACTTATTTTGTGACATTCAAAAATACCATGTTATTATGAAAGTAGCAACACTTTAAAAAAAAACAGTGTTGCCGTTTGTTAACAATTATGATTAGAACAAGTAATTTAGAATATTGATAATAGCTAACACAATATATCAACGAAACGTAAAATTGCGAAAACCGCCGTATAAAACTTAGCCAAAGGGCACTGTTGGCGAGCAATAACGCCTGCAAGCGTTTCGTTTTTTTCGATTTACGTTTTCCATTTGTCTAGACTCTAGGTTCCCAAACTTATTTTGTCTACTGAGTCGAGAGCTCATGCAGTCGTTGTCTAAGATGCCTCCTAGCTAAATGAAATTACAAATCACCCCCCAGGCCTCTACACATCGCCCCCATTTTTTTTCTGGGTCTCTTACCGCCCCCCTTTAGGCCTGCAGCGCCCACAGGGGGGCGTTATCGCCCACTTTGGGAATGGGTGGTCTAGACCCTCAGGTTCTAATGTACCGCATCTTTTCTTTTGTTAGTATCAATTACCATTTGAGATGAAATGTTCAGACTGATTTTAATAGCGATATCTTTTTGTACATTATCAATTCCTTGGGTAAATTACATAATTAGGTATATCGTATAGACTCAGGTGTTACTTTGCGGAAATCCATTTCATGTGATAAATTCCCAAAATCTTTAGCTATTTCCCGCTCAAACTCCAAAAACCACCAATCGACATTGATTCGGTGCTGGTTGGCTGACCGAATCCTATCTCTGGTATATCCTGAGGATGCTTCGTTGAGAGGCGAAACACGTGTCGATTGGTGGTTTTTGGAGTTTGAGCAGAAAATAGCTAAAGATTTTGGGAATTTATCACATAATTAGGTATATTTTCAGTATTACTTTCTATTTTAGATCCATTCAAATTTTAATAGGATTATGCGTAATATTTCAATATTGATAACATCATAACAAGACGAAACAAAGAATTTGTGCAAATAAGATATAATTGTATTTTAATCCTTGTTTTGTATTTGTTATCTTTGTCATTATTCACCTTCATCTCCGAAGTTTAAAAATATTATAAAATAATTATATGCATGATTAAAGTAATTATTTTATGATTGTACCATATTTATTCATTTGTTTATCTGTGAAAATGTATTTATTGCATTATTTGTAGTTTTTTTATATATTTTTAGTTGAATTCCACCAAAATTTCAAAATCTTTAAGCGATACGCCTGTTATACTTCTCGACGAAGATCCTCACACATAAGTTTAGACAGTTCATTATTTAAAAATATATGAATTAGAAGTGTAATTACCTCTATTTAAATGAATTATATAAATACATCTTTCTTTAATAACTTCCTCAGGACCAGTAGGAGTGGAAGGTCTACTCACAACGAAATGGATTTTAGAAGGATCGGACCACACTGCAGCGGAATTCAATGAGGGTAAAAGGCAGTGGCTGCACGAAAAACTGCCTGTTAATTGACAATTCGCATATAAACAAATTTGGATGATAATAAAAAAATTGTTAAGATAGTAATTTTGTGAAACAAGGGTCGATTCCGACGAGAATAAATGCTTAGGCTCAAGTAGATACACCATTAAATATTTCGCCATTACAGCATGTATAAGTCTGTATTGCTTCTAATTGTGTGATTAAGTTAGTAAAAGATGTGATAGTATTGTAATTATAACTCATTTTACGTGAAATATGAATATATTTTATTAATAAAATTGTATTGTACGTCAACATTTGCAATGTGTTGTTTTTCTAAGTGTTATTTTATCATTGCGTAGGATACGATATCAAAATTGTAGCAATTAAGTAAGATCACTGTGGCAAGGAGGTAATAAATTTCAAATCGTTGTTTGTCTATTTGTCTGTACATCGGTGTCTAGCTGTCTCTATCTGTGTTTGCATGGATCAACAGATTTGCTTCCGAGCGAACGTTCTTATCTATATTCGATTGAAATCCATCTTGTTATTAGAAGGAACCATCAAATGTTTTTAAATTTTTTATTTAACTAATTCTCATCTACTAATTTTTTCTGAAGCGAAAAAGAAAAGTTGGATTTAATTAAGCTATCGGAAATCACTTGACTTATATTACTACATTACTAAGATGGACTATTAGCTAAGTAGTTTCCCTTTTATCTACATTTTCTTCTGAAATAGAAAATCATAAGGTAACTACAATAATTCATATTATAATGTAAATAATATTCTGTCTTGACATTTTAGTCAGAACCAACTTACTGGAATTTTACCTGAATTACCTTTTCTGTTATATTTCAATTGAGAATATTTGCGGAATGGAACACTACTAACAATAATTGCTTGAGACAAATATTTTCAGTTTAACGAAGATTTAACGACGAAAATAATCTATTCAAGTACATTCCATTACAAAATATTTTGAAGGACTATATTTTACTACTGGTTCATGAAATGTGCCATTGAGAAGAATTGGCAAGAAATTCACGGATCACTGTTAATCATTTTTAGTAGGCATGTTTATGAGTGTAACATTTAATGTATTAATTTAGATTTATGGCCAACGTGATGACATATCTTGGTATGCTAATATTACTCCTGAAGCGTCCTCCAAATCTAGAAGATGCTGGGTAGATGTGAAAAAGTTACGAGCGAGTGAAGTATATGAATTAATTGATATCAGTTGGCTGAATGATTTTCAATGATATAGTTCATTTTGCTCACTTAACATACTTAGGATACATACATAATTGATTGTCAGGATCCATTAGTCTTGTTTTTTTCTTTTTTTTATTGATTCTATGTTAGTTACTGTCTGCTCTTTGTGCTCAACCCACTATTTGCCACTAACACCTCCAGTTATTCAAAAGTGCTTGGCTGGAAGAGATCCCTCATGGGATAAGCCCGCCTTTGCACGTTACAATTTACTGTTTAATTATAAGTCATTTGTGCTGTATATGTTAAAATGTGCAATAAAGAGTATACAACAACAACAACTTACTTGGATTAGGACGTGTAACAAGTCTTGTAATTTTTCATATAATTTCCAACATAATTAGAATTCGCCATATGACTAAATAAATTTTTGCTCACTATATTTGTAACTTCTTTTAATTTATTTTAATTCACTATATTATCATTTCGCTGTCTAAATAGCGTGAGTAAATTCATTTAGTTCATTTGATGCTTTTATTTGAGATGATATATCGCATCCCCAGAATGAAACTGACCTAATTCAAAATTTAGGATTTTGAGTTGTAATATTAAACTTTACCTACTTACCTACCTAGTCATAATATGAACTTACCTATCTGACCGCCACATTAGCTACATATCATAAGAATATTTAAACATGCATTGTGAGAAATTCGTTTTATTTTTTTAATAGAATTCGTTGTTGAAACTTGCCAAAACAAATTCTTACAATTTCGAGTTAGGTCAGTTTCATTATGAGGGTGCGATATCACTCATGTAATTTGATGTACCCAATTTCGCACTGCCTACGATTAAAAACTGAAAACGCTAACAATTTTAATACAAGAATTTAGAAACTTTTTTTGTCTGCACAGAAATTATAACTTTTAGTAAACTAAAATGAACAAACTTTGATTACGGTACTGACTTATTATACTGAAAGTGAAAGTACAATTAATGCGGTTGAAATATGATCTCTCAGAGATATCGTATATACCATATATGCGGTGTAATCACGAGGAAATGCGACAGCTTTGGACAAAAATGCAGTTGTAAAAATGTAAAAATGAAGAATAAAATGCTTAGATGGTTAGGGCACAGAAAGAATGAGTGATGAATTACTGACGAGGAATCGCGAGTCGTTTTTACAGAGCTAAAGTGAGTGATAGTCAAGGTTCGTCAGCAAAGCTAACGACAACGAAGATTGACTTATAAAATCAAACGACCAGAGTGTTAGCTGACGGGAACGTTAAAAACACTAGCACATGTCAGCGAAAGTGTGCGAAGAAAACTATGGAGTTTGAGGAAATTAACGAAGAACAAGAAACGTAACGTGGCGGGCTGCTTTCTTTGCCTATTTACGGATATAACAAAGGATATGTATTAAAGATATGAAAAGGTATATGTATGCGTATCAAAATATATAAAATAATTTTTGACATAAATTGCATACAATAAATACATTTTCAATTTTATTTCAAAACTATGAACACGTTCTTATTTTGTAACACTCATTTTATCAACCTTTACCTCTTTGGGTAGTTGTATTAAGACGAACCATACGCGGTGCTATAGGTACTTACGTTTGGGATCTAACAATTACATTATCTAGTGTACGAGTCAGACTTGATAATATTGATAACAACTCAGTTGTTCGCAGAGCCATAAAAATCATATCATTCAATAAAGTAGTAGAAATTACATAAATTTTGCAAAAAATTACATTAGTTACTTGCGTGTGGAAAGGTCAATGACGTTTATAATTTTCAACTTTTTTTAAAGGAAAAAGGAATGCTTAGATTGTTCGGGGACATAAAAGCTAGAATGAATTGGCGACTTACGAAGAAAATCTACAGAGTGAAAGTGAGTGGTAGCAGTGAAGACCGATGAAGACTAAGGCTGACTTACGAAGATCAAATAGCCAGTGTTAGCTGACGAAAATGTCTAAAGCACCCTCATACCTAGGCAAAAATGTGCGAGAAAATAATGAGATTCGAAGAGGGGAAAGAAGTATGTAAGAACCGCGAAGCTTGGCACTCCGTCCTCTCTGACTACCCCTTTAAGGATAGTGTGATTATATGTATCTTACTTCTTTCAGTAGAAATAAATGACTACGTTTCATTAGAAATATGATATTGCCGATAATAAAAATTTTCTCATCGTTTTACGAAGACAAGAGGATAAAAATATAGTCAAGTGCGCGTTCGAATTGCGCACAAAGGGTTCAGTAAGATATTTTTCAAATGGCAAAGAGAATTTTTGTATGATATTCATAAAACGGCTTCCTAAGCCACATTTCTGGATATTTATAACATTTATACTTTATTTATACTTTTCTTCTAAACTTTAACTAAGTTTTTATGGATTGATCAACAATTTTTTACTGGTCGGTTAGAGTAAAATGTTTTTTTTTATTTATTTGTTATCTTACTAGCGACTCGTCCCGGCTTCGCACGGGTAGAAATTTTTCTGAAAATAAAATACAGCCCATGTTACTTGCTGATAACATAGCTTTCTATAGGTGAAGGAACTTTTGAAATTGGTTGAGTGGTTTTTAGGTTTATCTATTACATACTGATCGTTATAGAATATTGTTATAGTGGACTGTATGAAGAGAAGAAAAAATTCGAATGCTTTCGTACATATCCCCCTGTCCTGTTATTGACAAAAAAGACATGCACTTATCTCGACGTCTCCGAGAGAGGATATATTATTAATGACAAATACATAAGTAAGGTTTCCTTATATTTCGATGAGCACAAAACAGTCTATTATAGATATTTTTCAATTTGAAGCACAGTACCGCAACATATAACGTTCTTTCAAAACACAGCTCGCAAAGGGCGCTATATTTCGGGGTTTTCAGCGATCGAAGGTGGCGCCGCGCGCGGCGTATTGTTGTACTTTTGTTATGCCCGTGCTTATTTGAATACGAAAGCGCTGGGCAGCAGTTTGGCAAAATGTAATTGCAAAAACAAGTTTGTAATTGTAATTGTTTGCCTACAAAATGTTTGTACAATTATATTTTACAATTACAATTTTTAATTGTAATTGTTTTTACAAATACATTTTGCCCAACACTGCCAGGCAGCCACACATCCATTTGACAATAACAGTACATTGACTTAACACATACAAACAAACAAGATCGACATCATCAATATATTAAGTACAGAATTATAGATATAGTTAACTGAGAAAAATAGATAATAATTTACTTATTTTATAAATCCATACTGAGCGTACTTTTATGGACAGAAATTATTATAGAATCGAAAAAAGCCCTCAAATAGTAAAATTGTTCTTTGGCAACTGAGAGTGTTTTGTCTCTTGGATAACCACTGTAGTAGAAAAAATATCGTAATATTTGTATAGTCAAGTGTTACTTTGCGATTTTGCGCTGGGTAGCTGACCGATTCTGACTTCTGAAATCATGGAGCACTGAACCTCTAGAGTGGCAATGTCATTTATTTCGTATGAACACAATTTACGTCTGAACACTGTTGCGGTTACGGCGTTTTGTTTTGTAGTTTGATTGTTTGCTGTGTTTGTCACACCACCTAATAGAATGATTAGCCATTACATAAATATTTAAATATCTGTCGGAATACTATCCAGAGATGCACACACAGGTCAAGTATTGGTTATGTACTGCTTAATACGAGCGAGAGTTGATATTTGTTAGTGTAAATAAACTGAGTAGTGGTGAATAAGATGGTCCTATATTTCGTCTCTATAGGTTGAGTGCTACATGTCCGGGATATCCTGAGGATGCTAGAAAGAAACTGTTAACGGCTGAATAAAGTTTGTCGTGGACCTTTCTTTACATAAATAAAGTATCCAATTTTTACATAATTTTCTTATAATTTAGACTTTATTTTCAATGCTAATGATTATTGTTTTTTTAATCTTTCGAATGATACTTTTTGACACTAGGGGTGGAGTGACAGCAATTTTGACACGTATTTTCATAAGAGTCGGCTCTCCGTCCTTTCTCACTAACCTGCTAAGGACACAGCGAGAGAATATGTCTAAATATTATATTTATGTATTATTAAACTTAAACATACCTAGGCGAAAATGTCTGGAGAATGATGAGATTTGAGGAAGCGAAAGTGGTGTGTAAGGACCGCGACTCCTGGCGCTCCGTCCTCTCTGATTACCCAGTTGGGGATACAGCGTGAAGATATGTTATGTTATGTTAAACTTAAACAAAAACATTCGCATACCTAGGCGAAAATGTGTGAGGAGAATGATGAGATTTGAGGAAGCGAAAGAAGTATGTAAGGACCGCGACGCTTGGCGCTCCGTCCTCTCTGACTACCCCGTTAGGAATACAGCGTGAAGATATATAATGTAATGTAATTAAACTTAACTTTTATTTTAATTAAGAACACAGTTTTGGTTAAATAGCCTATTGTGTAGCTGCTACTGAAGGGAAACAGAGATATTAGTTAATTCATTTCGGTATACACATATTAAAAACGTATCTAATTCATAGTGAATTAAATGTCAATTTAACATTTATTTCTAGTCAATAGAAGTTAGGCAATGGGTTCCTAGTTTAACAATAGACTGAAGAAAGATTGTCAAAAATAAATACAATAATAATGTCAAAGAGGCCATCGTAATAATGACAGTCTATCGAGTAACAAGTTAAAATGGATTTAGAGTTAGTACATACAGCGTGACTACTTTTTATCTTAGCATTCCTTTCTTCATTTTTACAATAACACTGTCGTGCAACCCTGTCATTCTGCGTATCTCTTCATTACTTATTTTGTCCGCAAGGGTGACACCGCACATATTTCTAAGAGATCGCATTTCTACTGCATTTATCTTACTTTCACTCGATTTCGGGCATATCCAGGCCTCACTACCGTAGAATAACCGTTTCTGACTTTCATTCGCTTTATGTGCAAATTTCCTCTGTTTATTATGTATAATTATACCGCCATAGATTCAGTCGACTGTGATCACTTGATTTAAACGTTTTTTCATCCGAGAAAATTGTAGACGATCTGTCAAAATTCAAATATTGTAAATATCATCCTTTTATTACTCTATTGACTGAAAATGACCACCACAATATATTAAATTCATTGGTGATGGTCAATCAGATACATATTTACGATTGTAACGTCAGATTGTATGAGCAATGTCAATTTCCAATTAGTGTAGGGTATGTACAATACAATACAATACACTTTATTGCACCAGTACAAATATACAAAGTCACAAAGAAAACTATAATAAAAATGTACAATTTAGGCGGACTTATTGCTAGAGCAATCTCTTCCAGGCAAGCTTAAGGTAAAGAGAAAAAAAAACAGAAAACCTGTGGGTGGTGCGAAAATAAAAATATTATTAAATATACATATACATCCCTTACAAATGTTATATAAATATATAAAAATTAATAATGATGAATTACCAACATAGTATAATTAATCACATTACAAATGAAATTACATTATCCTGCATCCACCTGCACCTTTATACAGGTAAATGCCAGATGGTAAATGCCAATGTCCAGAAGCTATAGAGAAAGATAGTAAATTTTGAGTTCACGTTGAAATTGAGCAAGTGTGTTAGCACTTCTTAACAACAATGGGAGCGAGTTCCATAAACGAACTGCTTGAACGCTGTAGGAATCAGAAAAGAACTTTGTAGTGTGGGAAGGAATTTCAAGACGGAGAGTTTCACAGTGTCGTAGGCTTCGATCTCGACCACTGCGAAATTTAAAATTATTTTTTAGATAAGCTGGTATCAAAGGATTGAACAGAATGGAATAAACAAGATTAAGGATGTGTGTGTTACGGCGAAGACAGATTGGAAGCCACTTGAGCTGTGCGCGAAACTCTGAGATGTGATCATATTTGCGTAGTCCAAATATGAACCTGATACAAAAATGTATCAGGTTCATATTTGGTATGGTAATATGAACCTGATACAAAAATGTATCAGGTTCATATTTGGTTCAAATGTATGTAATTAGGATGTGATAAATTTCTGAAATACCTATGTAGCTATTTTTTCGCTCAAACTCCAAAAACCAGCAATAGACACGTGATTCGCCTCTCAACGAAGCATCCTCAGAATATACCAGAGATCAGACTCGTTATCCAGCACCAAATCGGTGCTGGATAACACGCTGGTTCGAAACACGTGTCGATTAGTGGTTTTTGGAGTTTGAGGCGAAAATAGCTAAAGATTTCAGGAATTTATCACATGGAATGGATTTCGGCAAAGTAACATCTGAGTCTATACAATATGGAATTAGGACTCAAATTGACTTTAAAATTATTAGCGTTTATAAAATATAATTCGTAATTATTACACACTGCTCATAAATAATATAGGTATTACTAAAATTACATAAATCAATCAAAATGAAATTGCATAAATCTTCAACTGTGTGACTTTGTATTTACTCACAAATGCACTGTTTTTAAGTTAAAAAAAAAAAACACTTTTATGCTAATAATGCAGATATACATCGACCTACAAGACTGGTAGTGTCGAACTAAAAATTTGGCCACCTAAAGAGTTGTCAATTGGTTACAAATCATTTAATCGTCCACATGCAACTATTGGAACAGGTTGTCTGATTTGTGAGCTAAATATTTGAACATTTCATTAAAAACGCTTTTTCATTAAATTGCTTATTGAAATTATACCGTGCAATATTTATATGCTTTATTTCAAGTATGATAAATAACTTGTGATGTTTGATGTGTCACAAAGTTTTCGTTCGCAGTTACTTGTCTTGTAGGTCAAACAGTTATAAAGAAAATGTATAGGTTATGTTCATAATATACCAGATAAAAAAATGTCACGCATTTATCTCCACGAACGAAAGATTTTGACACGAAGAATGACTTAACTTCCCCACTGTGCGGCGCCGGAACTTCTTTCTCGCTCAGTATAGTATCAAGCGTAGAGGGAAAATTCAAAATTTTTGTGATATTGTTTCGGTGTCCCAGTGAATTGACTCGACGCAAGCTGTTGCTTCGAAACTCGTGACGTACACTTCAATTCATCAATTTCCTATAGAAAGTAATTTATTTTAGAGATCGTATGCCCACATCGTTAATTATTGCGTAATTACAGAGTTACCACAATAGTAGTACAACTGTACTGTATAATATGTATATTATTTGGCACAATGCTCACTTGAAGAGATTTGAACTAAGAGTTGCTTCTTCCATGGACCTATCTGTACCATAATAGAGATTGTATTTCAAAATCATGGAATTCGAAGAGTAATTAACAGGGTCACCACTAATAATAATTAGTATAGAGATATAGAACGTTCGATAATATTTCAATAAACGATTTCAGTTAATGAAGCTTTAAACCTTAAATTAAGCAGTTTATTTGTAAGGATCTAACAGTTTCTATGTTTCAATACATTAAAATAAATATAAAGAAATCTCTCGTATATAAGATATTACTAGCAAAGGGATATTTGAAGGCTGCTTTGATATCTAAGATGTTTATTTTACGGAGCAAACAACGCTCTCAGTTTTGAAGTGAATATTTCAACGGCTTCTAATGTTTATATTCAACTTTAACTTTCCAATACCCTAATTTTGAGGAAGTTTAAACCACTGCCTGTTAAAGATTGTTTGAGTTAGAGGGTAGATAATATTAATTTATTATTAATTACACGAAGCAAAAAAATTATAATGCAAAAACAGAATGTCACAGTGGTCGCCGCACTAGGCGAACCTGTATCGCGAGCGACCATTAAATGACGGTTTCATTAATCTTCACAAAAAAAAATTTTGTATACAAGTCTGTCTAATTCATTGTAATGTAACTTGATGTAAAATGAGTCAATACAATAATGTCAAGTGCGTCTAATGATAAATTACAAAGTTATTATGAATTAATTGCCAATAAAGATTCCGTGTCAGTGTAGCTCAAAGATAGGAGGAAGTCACTTAATTTCTGTCTAGCTCTGCACATTAACAGTCGGTTAAGTTTCGACTAGATAAAAGGGAAAGAGAACGCTCTAAATCTCTGTGCGCACTGTATGCTTTTTTAACACCAAACGTCGCCCCGCTTTATTCAAATTAGAATCGTCCGATTGTATGAGACATTTATGTTGCCACAGCGCGACCCTGAAAATATAGAGCCGGCGAACAGAGAGAAACCGTGCTCCTTCATATAGTAAACTCGTGGGAAATTCCCAACATCACCTTCAAAATAGATCTGGGCTCGCTCCACAGGGACCATGTAAGTTTTAGCCGCGTTACCCCAGGCAGTAATACAATAAAGGAGAACGGACTGACACAGGGCTTTGTAGACAAATGTAAAAATCTGCCTGGATGCACCACAGCAAAGGAGCTTTATAATCGGTATCAGCATCCTCACCCGATTGGTTAGTTTGTCTATATGATGCTTAAAGATGAGCCTTTCGTCAATATCCATGCCCAGCTAATTTAAATATGGAACTCTCTCATCCTCTCTCATCCAAGATCGTACAAGAACATGAATTTTGATAGGTACCACACGTGTGGATCCTAAGAAGATACGGAGCAGGAGGACTGGAGGGCTTGGTTTTGTAGAAACACAAATATTTAGATTTCGAGACATTAAGAGTCAGTAAGTTGCAACTCAGCCAGTCCGTCACTCTCGCCATTCCACTCTCATTACAGGCGAAAACACCAGACCAAGAAGGGTGTCGAAATATAATCGCCGTAGCAAATGACTTCCACACTTCTTTCTTCAACGAAGATTTTAGAGATGTTATCTATGTATATGTTCAATAATAAACGGTTCTAGGATGCTCCCCTGGGGCACACCAAACCCTACTCCAACAAGATCACTAGTGTAACCTCCCATAGTAACTACCTGCTTCTTATTCTCCAAATAACTTGCAAACCACCGCAAAGTAACCCCTCTAACTCCCAGCAGCTCTAACTTTCGCAGGAGAATAGGGTAGGAAACCGTGTGGAATGCCCTGGAGAGATCCAGGAATACCCCTAGACACGCTTCTTTTTCATCAATAGCCCTCGAAACCCTGTTAAGAAACAAAGTCATAGCGTCTACGGTCGATTTGCCCCTGCGAAAGCCGAACTGATTGGGCGAGATCAGACTGTGTGACTCCAGAAAACTCACCAATCTCCTCTCGACCAACTTTTCAAGAACCGTTGATAGCACACTTAGCAGTGCAATGGGCGTATAGTTTGCGGGATCCGACTTTTTCCCTTTCTTGTGAATTGGAGTGTAGAGGGCAAAACAAAGGCATGCTTTGTCAAACTTTGATATTGGGTATTTCATTTTGCTTTTGAAAATTAGTAATAAAAATAATGCAAGAAAAAGTATTACATTCGTTCAACAAAGTGTTAGCTTGACAATTTCAGTAATCTGTGATATTTTGTAACATTTCAGTGACTATATTGAAAATATATTGCCCACGTATTAATGAGGCTGTATATGAGTCTGAGTTTATTATTTGTGGGAAGAGCATTTCAACCTAAATGTAATAATTAGGAGTTAAACGGAACGGAGGGGGAAAGAGGGGAAATGTAGAGGATGAGGCAACAACCCCTGTGGTAAAGGAAGATTAATATTTTTCATAATATACATTTTTGAAAAATGTACGGAATTACTTACATTATCATCATTAAGTGCTAAAACTAATGCGATGTTGTTATTTATAATAGAAGCTAATCGTTACAAAGTTTCACTCAACAAACGTACCACTTCTTAAAATAATTGAATAAATTCATCTTTCTTAGCACTTATGTGCTAAGTGTGTAAATGGATTGATATTATCATATAATCGAGTGCCAGTACATGTGTAGTGTGTCTAGTGTCAAACAGTGAAGTGACTTTGCCGCGCTTCCGCGGTTAGCACAACATTTTTCAACAACAAGCGTTTTGACATTTAACCATAGATAACAATTTTTACTTTTATTTTTGAAACATTGGCAACCAGCAGCCACATTAAAATCACATTAGCAAAAAAACTTTTTGAACAAGAGGGAAGAAGGAAGCTAAGTTCCATGTGGATTCTATACTGGCGCTTCGGCAGCCACTGCCGCAGCACATTCGTTTCGCTCGCTTGGCTCGTGCGTTGTGGTAAACATACTAATCTAACCTTGTTTTTACGTCAGAAAATGCTTTATGTATCCCTGTCCTGCTCGGGAGGGTGCGGCGAGGAGGATATGTGGAATTCCTCTGAGTATACCCACTAAAACCCGACGATGGTCGTCATTTACGCGTTGTTGGAGGGCTCCAGGATCTTCTATTGAAGGTAACCGAAGCCCCTCTCGGTGCGGTCCCGAAGCACGCTTTTCGGGGCAGGCGGTCAGAGAACCCCGTTCACCTTCGCAGTGCTACGACAACGCGGACCACAAACGCTGTCGTCCTTCTCGGGGATACTAACCTAACCTAACCTACCCATAAATAGAGTTCTTTTAGGACGAATTCTGTTCAGGCGCTTGCCGGCTGCTGCCGCACGCTCACTTCACTCCCTCGGCTCACGCGCCGTGGTAAACATCATATTTAGTTAACTTAAATTTGCACTTCGCGCGGATGTCATAATTTTGCCATTCGAGTATGGTATTCGAAAAATTATCAGAAAAAAAATCCCGAACCTTAAACTTAATAAGTTTTTAATAATTCTTATGTTACAAAACAACAGGAATAATCTCAAAACGAAACAATAATACAAAAACAACAATCAACAAAAAACTTGACAAAAATAATCCAAAACTAAACAGGTATGTTGGTAACGAAAATTAACACGCGCGTACGGGAACTAAGATGCAAATCTGCAAACAAAGATGCAAACGTACTGACGCCAATGGGCGAACGCGGGGTAAGCGCGGGGAAGCGCGAGGGGATCTCGCATTCAAGCGAGGTGGAAACAGCCCAACAGAGTAGTACTAACCTAATATAACCTACCTAAGCAGAGTATTCTTATACGGCGAATTCTGTTCCGGCGCTACGCTGGCCGCTAACGCGGTATGCTCGCTTCACTCGCTCGGCTCACGCGTTGTGGAAAACATATTAATTTAACCTAAAAAGAAGAAGAACCTAAAAGATTTTGTTGTGGTACTTCTCGGGCCGCTACCGCGGCACGCTCGCTTTGCTCGTTTTCGCGTTATTTCAAAAAGTTCATTTAAATACAGCAAAACCATTCATTCACATGAAGGAAAACAGGAACTAACTAATTAAAAAATAACGTTTACGTGAGACAAATATTTTATTCAGTGCATAATATCAAAAACATCGACAGTTCCCTTGAATAATAAAAATAAGTTTATGTTCAGATGTTAAAACAACATACAAAAAGTGTCTTTGAGGTTATTTTACATTATCTAACGTTATGCTTAGTTGTTAATCTCAGCGTTATGCTTTCATAATGTTATCTTTTACAATGTTATATTTATAAGACACAGGCGATGACATGAGATGCGACGTATAAAGAATTATTTGATCTCGTAGGATTACACCGTAAATAACATTTTAAGACCCGTAACTTCAAAGGAGTCATAATATGTTCAGCCGCAACAGCTGCAATAACTTTGAACAAGTTATGTTATGACTTGTATATACTTGAATAACCTTGCGCTTGATAGAGGTCTGTTTTCTCATCGTCACAGAAACTTGTGATCTATTACTGATAATGATTTTGTCCCGTGTGACTTCGATTCGCGTGTAAATATTTTTATAATGTTTTTGTAAAATTACTTTCTGGAAATCTCGCCTTAGGAATTTTTTATTTTTTCTGTAAACATCAAGTAAGGCGTTATACGGAAAGACCGTCAAAAGATGGGAATAATAAACTCAGACCCAGAATCATAATGTATGGAGCCATAATGAGTTGCACAATGTTATTAAATAGCTGAAGTAAGTTTGGCAACCTCACACTGTTGGTGTAATTCGTGTCAGCTCATGACCGGCCCGACGTACAAAATATTGCATTAGTCAAATAATTATTTGCAAAATACTCGCAAGTCTTATAGTGTTTTGGCTATTAGTATTCACAAAAATAAAAATATGCCATGTTCATCTGTGTATTGTACTCTGAGCCTTTCCTAGTCACGCACTAACTAGTCACAAGACTAGAACTTAGGTCAACGAAAAATGGACATGCTCTTAAAACAAACGCTCCATCCACATGATTATTGGTCCGAGATTACTAGTATGGCGTCGTTGTTGAGTCTATCTGTGGCATCGTAGCTTTTGATTGGATGAGCCGATTTGCAAGCACTTTTTCTAAAACCGCTATTTCTGAAAACATTCTTAGCTGTCTTGTGAAAATGACTTTGACTTTCCTAAAGCGAATGCTATATGATGCCAAGCAGCCTCACCACCAAAGTTACATTGGTGCAAACAAAGTCACAACTTCAGTTATTTAGAACTCAGATGCCATGCTCAGGTTCAGAACACAAAGTACATTACAGGTATATTTAGAAAATACGCATCGTACAAAATTATATATGATGAGGCTCCTTGCCTTTCAAAATATTGACGTTTTCAAATTTTCAAAACGTTGACAACAAAAAAGGAAAAGGAAATTGATGAAACGCTGGATGAAGGAAAGACGAACACTGAATAGCCCGTGCATTCGCTGCATGAGATATCTCACCTAAAAGTGCTATGGACTGTTTAAAGAACTCGTTTGGGTTAAAAATGTTAAGCAGCCATTTTCTTGATAGGACTACACGCCATTTCGAATTTCGCTTAGATACTATACTTAACGTTTCTAAATAAAGCTGAGATGTAAACGCTTTCAAGAAATAGATACCATGCGTGTTATTCATTTCCATGTTCATGTATACATGTATTTGATGAGATTGTTTGGAAAATATTATTACGGAACGTAGTATAACAAAGTACAACGAAATAACTCGGCATATTTTTACGAGCATATTTCAGCTGAATAATCCGCGGAAATTTCTACTTTCAGCCGAGTTAATGGGCCGGCCATGATCGGCAACTTTCGGAGACTATTATCGTCTGCCCACCAGTGTTCAATTCACAATAAAGAGATCCTTATAACTTCAACGAAAAGAGTCACTATCGCTTGACTTTCGACCTTTATGGCAAGTTGTTTAACATGAAACTTGATTAAAAATTGAAAAATTCGGTTCTTTCTCCTAAAAGTTTTCAGGTTCTTTCAGTTAAGAAATTAAAATTTGTGCTATTACATATTTCTGAAATGATCTTTATTATGTTCGCTACTTTTTTCATCTATTGGCAATAAGTTCATCACAGATTTTTCTTGTATTTTCCCTCTCAGCATATGCAACGAGATCCTTCTCTAAGATTCTTCTGTTAGAACAGGGTGAAAATTTTCAAACGATTATTAGGTAATTACGACATCCCTTTTAAATTCGTTCGTAAATAAATTCGTTCTCAAATTGTAGATTCGGAGCTTAAATACATAACTGAAAATGGAAATCAATAGTTCATTCATTTTGGGGTTCCCATTGATGTCCATCAACATACATACATACATACATATCTTCACGCTGTATCCCTAACAGGGTAGTCATAGAGGAAAGAGCGCCAAGCGCCGCGTCTTTACAATCTTTTTTCCCTTCCTCGAATCTCATCATTCTCCTCACACATTTTCACCTAGGTATGCGAGAGCTTTTGACATTTCCGTCAGCTAACACTCTGGCTGTTTAATCTTCATTGGCTTGGTCTTTCTTGGCTTCTTTTATACCACTAGCTTTCGCTCTGTAGATTTTTGTCGTTGGTCTTACACTCATTCTTCACATTTCATCAGAGTATACAATTTGCATAATTAGCATTACGTAACTCCCGTTTTAACTTGCAACAGTACAATTAACGTGTTCTTACTGCGATATTAATATATTTTTAAAAGTAAGAACCCGTTTATCTTATTGTTTATTTATTTATTATATGGTTATAATGGATACAAACTGTGAAACTCTGAAAAAGAGAACTCCCATTGTGCTTAATAATTGACATTTTATCATTATTTATATATATAACAAATAATACTCCAAACAATTAGATCGATTGCACCAAACTGAACATTGAGTTTGTGCTATAGGTCAAAATCAAATCAATTTATTCAAGTAAACCCTATTATAAGGTATTTTTGAACGTCAAATCTACTTTAGTTCGGTTCAGAGAAAACCTGGACACTCCGAAAAACTGACAAAAAACTCAGTCAGGTTTTTTCAACATCATTTTATCATCATACAAAAGTTTTACAAAAATATAATAGTCAGAAAGCTAGTAAATGCATGTGCAGAAAAGATCATGTCCAGACCACTGTTTTATCTTCAACAAAATCGTTTAATTTATAGTATGATTGTCTAATCAATGTACGGTTCATAGTTTTATAAATAAATAAATAATGTTTATTTCAGAAGATTATAAATAGACACAGTTTTAGCATATTCTGATATAACATTTACAGTTGTGAACAAAGTTCCCTGTCTTATTGGGAGTTACCAAGACCTCCCACACTAGGCACGGCCTGTCACGTGGGGGTCTTTATTAAAGATTATTAACAAGAACATTATAAAGCATTACTTCAAACATTGGGATATAAACCTGTGATTACTAAAAACACAAATTGAAAAACATTATAATTAATTCTAAACAAAAAGAAAGAAAACTAATGCTAATATAAGTAAGCGTGAACTTAAACCAATCTTTTGAGAAAGTCCTCAGTTCTTTCATAGGTCCACCCCTGTAGCTCATTATTAATTTTTATTTTAACTTCACGAGCCGTAAGGTGACGAATATGGGTAATCTTATTCATTCTATTATAAATAAAAGGTCCTTTATACATAATAAGTCGCTTGGCGAAGACAGTTCTTAGTGAGGGTTGAGGCACGATGAAGACGCGTTTCCGTGACAAAGTAGGTAGTCATCTGAACCAGTTACAACTTTGTGAGTGTACATGACCGCCCTTTTTATGTACAGTTTCCTCACACTAAGCACCAGGGCTTCCTTATATAGAAGAGTAGTGGGATACAGGAAAGGTTTTCTGAGTATTGTTTTTAGGACTGCACGCTGTGCTCTTTCCAACATTAGCAAATGCGACTTCGCAGAACCTCCCCATGCCAAAATGCAGTTTATTAACATCGATTGACAAAGGGCAAAGTACACTGACTTCAGTAGCTTTAGATCAGCCACGTCACGTAGGTTTTTAATTATGTATATTATTTTCCTAACTCTAGCCGACGTTGCCGATATATGCTTTCTGAAGGTAAGTTTTTCATCTAGTAGTATACCAAGATACCTTGTGCAATCTACCCTACCAATTGTTTTACACTGACATTTTTGTTGCGAAGGGCCCTGTTGACATGTATGAACGGTTATTTCCTGCAATGGAGGAGGAGAAGAGACAGCAGTTTTATAAACACTGAGAAAGTTTTAGTTACATTAAGAGACAGTAAGTTTTTATTTAGCCACTGAGCGATTAGTGAGAGGCCTTTTTGGGCCAAGCCGAAAGTGGCCTCTCATGAGGCTGCATGAAAAAGAATAACAGTGTCATCGGCATAGTTGATAACATCTGCGTTATTAAGTGGCAAAACAGACAAATCATTTAAGTAAATCAAGAAAAGGGTAGGTCTCAAAATGCTTCCTTGGGGTACACCAAATTCCACATTCCGGAGGCCACTCACTGCAGTGCCAATCCTCGTGCATTGTCGTCTGCCCTCAAGGTGTGTTGCGAACCAATTATGGCAGATTCCTCTGACGCCAATGCCTTCTAATTTTCTCAGAGAGATGGGTATCGACACAGTGTCAAATGCCTTCGCCAAATCGATGAAGACACCAAGGCATTTTCGATTTTGGTCAAGGTGGGTAGACACTATCTCAGTGAGAAGAGTCACAGCCTGATTTATCTTTTCGGAAACTGAATTGTCTTTCAGACAATATGTTGTTAGCTTCTAGAAACTTAACTATTGATTGTTTATAATTTTCTCCAGAATCTTCGAAAAACCATTAAGAAGTGAGATAGGCCGATAGTTGCTGGGACCATCAGGGTTACCTCCCTTGTGAAATGGCGCCACTACCGCAGTTTTCCAAACATTGGGGAATACTCCAGCAAACAAACTGAGATTGTAGGTGTGGGTTAACGGTTCAACCAGATACTTACTTGTACGTTTAAGAAGATCGTTAGTGAAACCATCAAGACCTGGGGCACTATTATTTTTTAGTTGACGAATAAGGCTTTCAACTTCAAAAGTGGTAGTTGAATGCATGAAAAACGAGTTGCACGGCTGAGATTGAAAAGATACTTTTGAAGCAAGAGACCTTTCGCTTTCGTTTGTTGTGGCCAGTAATAGATTAGCCAATTGGTTACGATTGATAGGATGTTTTGCGCTACGGATCTTAACCTTTTTTTATGTTTGTCCAACACAGAAGATAGCAGTGACATGAACGTTGATGCGGCCACGGTAGGACATGTTTTCGTATATAGTGGTCCAATCTACTTTTTTTAAGTCCTGTATTATAGCTGCAGTGTTAAATTTAACGCAGTACCTGTCTTGCTTAGTACATTTAGTAGCAGAAATCTCAACACCGAGTAGAATAAGATTGTGGTCTGTGTTTGATGAAGCGCATGAGATGGATTCCATACTCCATTTTGATTTGCAAAAGATGTGATCAAGACAGGCTGTACCACGTGTCGGCTTATCAACAACGGCTTGCATGCCGAGCTGCGCCATTAGGCACAGGTAATCTGTGCAGGATTCAGGGTCTTTTAGGTGGATGTTTATGTCACCAATGACCATCTGACAAGGACTCCTAGGCATGTTGCCTATAACTGATTCGAGAGAAGAAAGAAAATGTTCAGTATTACTAAAAGATGGAGAACGATAAACTCCCAAAATTGTTACATATTGTGAAATATGGATCATCAAACAGTCTGCGTTCTCAAGTCTTGGTTCGCTGACTGTTGGTACTAGCGAAGTTTTCACGTAGGTGATCACTCCGCTACTTTTGTTGATTGGATTACTGGATGAGAAATGTGAGTAACCATCGATACGACAGAGTACACTGTTGTTATTCAACCAACATTCAGTTAGTATAATCACGTCAAATTCTTTATTCATTCTTTTAATTAGGACCATAAAACCATCGAAATTGCGTTGTAAACTTCTTATATTGTACGTAAGAACTTTACGACCATATTTTGACAAAATTTGACTGCACTGCTCGGCCTGTTCCGTCTCGTGGCATGTTATATTGTAAGAATTGTCTAAGTCTTGCAAAAGGTCATCTGAGGCTATTGAGAAAAAGTTTGGTGATTATAAAACAGCTACTGAGTGCAGACACGAGAAGAGGTGGGCCGGCCAGATAAGCTTTGATTTTGAAACGATTAATCCTATGATAGAAGACGGTGAGGACAGATATGGACCAGCAGGTGTGTTTAAAAATATTAATAAAAATATGAAAAAATGCATGCAGCGCAGAGATAAAACAAGTATGTACACTAGCCAGGATAGCTTAGCAGTTTTCTTGTATCGCAGTTGCGGGACCAATGACAGCAGCCAGATCGTTTTCTAAGCGTATAATTAATGGCGGGCATTTTGTTTCCTTAGTGTTCGTGAACCGTCGCACATATATGCTACCATTTCGCAGCCAGCAATGTTTAAATTTGTGCAAATTTGCTCGAATTCTCGCTTCACGAAACAACTTCCGGTTTGTAGCAGATAGTCGTTCGTTCACAAAGACTCTAGATGTTGTACCAGTAACAATATCCTCGGATGTAAGATGTCTACGGGCGACAGAGAGCAGCGACAAGTTCATCCCTTTTTGACTTTCTTACTAGTTTCACAACTATTGGCCTATGATTTTGCGTTTTACGCTGTGCAGTCCGTAAATTTAGTACCAACCCGACGTCTATATCCGATGGTAATGTATCGACTCCTAGCTTTCTCGAAGTTACCAAAAATAATTGTGTGAGATTTTCATTTTTGGTTTGAGGTATACCGGCCACTTCTACTTCGTCCCTAACGTTGTACTGTTCCTGTCCAGCCACAAGCGTCCTTAATTTTGCTATTGAAGCCTTTAAATAGATGATTTCTGACTCTTTAGCCGCCAGCCGCGTCTCAAAATCCTCCACTCTCCTCGTAGGAGTGTTAGAAACTGCCGTTAACTGGTCCTTGATATCGGTGAGATCATTTCTTAGAAGTCGAATCTCACTCAAGAGGCATGAAATGGATGTCTGTGCTTGTTCAAAAACTAAATTATCCTGGGTATTTTGGTTGGTATGATTTCCGCGAACCGTATTAATATTGTCACAGGAAAATGTATTATTGAGTGTGCGAATAGGTGAACTCACGTCACCCACTCTAGGCCTCGCACACTTGCATGTAAGACAGATCCACGACCGCCTGAACTCGTCAGTAAATCTATTAAAGTTCTCAGTTGAAATACCTAGGCACACAAGATCCAGACTTTTACTGCATCCCGAGCATTCCATGTAGCAAGGAGTTTGAATACCCTTACCGTAGGCATCGCACTTTATAGGCATATTGAATGGTAGGCGTGCGTGAGAATATCTTTTTAAACAAGTCGATCGAGGCAGACGGTGGCGTTCGGCACGGGCGGGCAGCCGTTCGTCGCCGTTCGTATCTTCTAGCGGTCAGCGATGATTCACCGCAGCGAGCGATCTTCGGGTTGGGGCAGACCAGTGATGGCGAGCAGTTATTAAATTTTTTTTTTTTTGAAATATATTTGCTTATATCCTCTCAACAGAAGCAGGATTTCGCAAGCCGATTTCACCAAATGCTTCAAGATATTTTCTTAAGGATATTTTCCTAATGAGCAGGTTCTTACGGCAATAACAAGTTCGGATTTATCTATATAGTAAGTGAGGGTAGTTTACAATTTCACCGGCCGCCAACGGCACAATAGTCCACAATAGTCCGTCCTTTCACGCAATTAAAAACTCATATTTAAAAAGTCAAGCACCACTTTCACAAATCACATGACTTAGACCACCAAAAAATGCATAAAATTACGTATTCGGACACCATAAACACAAAAAACTATTTACTTTATTGGAGCGAAACGCAACGTCGTCAATCTCCGTCAAATACCATCAACAAATCTAAATCTATTTTCTGTTAATTAGGTAACTTCCTGAGGAACTTTATTGTAAAAAAACGAATGCAGTTAGTTACCCAAAAATAAAACATTCGACTTATGTAATTTAAATTTTGGAACAACCAATTTATCACGACCTCGGGTTTGCATACCATTAATATCGCCTTTCTTTTTAAACAAATCTATATTTTTCCTTATATACATAATAATTTCACAGGAGTATAAGGACAGCCAGGTGAGTATATTAATCTCTTTAAAATTTAATTTCTACAATGAGAATGAATGATCCATTAATGTACATTTCCACTCATTCAAAGTTACGCAATTAAACTGGGTTTAATTAGACAAGGTCTAATTACGTAATTTCTAAAGGATGCTTCTGATTGGTAATCGAAATCTTGACCTTCAATTCAGAAGGTATGAGGAATCTGATTTCAAGCATGGTACGAATATTTTCCAATGTTGTTATTCCATCGCTCTGATTCCTTTCACTATTTATGAATAACTACTGAATGTGAACAGTTTTGTATACAGACATTGAAGTAAATAACTAAATACCGAGTGTAAACAGTTTTGTGTAGAAACATTGAAGTTCGCAATGAACTTAATGTTGTTACATTTTCAACGCTTGTCCGTTGTTTATAAACCTCAATTTCAATGGCACATAGCATCACTTTCTGGCTTCCATACCTAATAACTATCCCAGTAGGACCGATTTTGAAATTAATTGTGTTTAGTTAGGCGCATTACTCTAGAGTTTGACCTTGTAAGCAGCAACGTTAGCACGGGAGTTACGGAAATTTTCTTCACAAACATTTCCTTTGTTTTATATTTGACCCAGATGCTATAAATAATGTGTCCGTAGCGAGGTTTAGATTCGAATCTCGAAGGGGGTTGACATCACATTTGTCTAGCCTTTGTTTGACTGGTAAAGTGACCGTAGGAAATTTTTAATACGATGCATAAATTCATGCCATTTTCTATTGCAATAGGTGCTAAAATAGCGCTACTTCCAGTAATAATATCGCTTATTGCTTGAGCTTATTGTCTTATCGCACTGAGTGATAAGACCGTCTATTGCAAAACTCTTATTTCATGAACTTTAGTGTAGACTTTATTTCTATCCTGGTGTGTAAAAAATAGAGGCAGTTGTGTAATAAAGGTGTATCGTGTAATAAATAGTTATTTATCTAAGTATTTTGGCCTATAAATGACTTACAGAATTAGATATTAACAGGTTGCTAGCCCATCTTACAGTCCAGTTCTTACGTTTTACAAAATTGTAAAAACGGAATATTTAGTATTATTTCAGTTTACATCTGTCTGTCTGCCTGTCAAAAGTTTTTCCGAAGATCGTTTCGCATAAACATTTGTATTGAAAAGTTAAGGTAAGTAGTGGCCCAAAAGATAGTCCTTAACCTTAGAAGTCGTTAGGGTTAACTTTGGAGACTCAAAAAGATAAAAAACAGTCTTTTGGAGGTGATCCTGTGGGGCAACGAAATAAAGCTCTGCAAACACGTTACTGCGAGATATCTTTAACTTTTTTTAAAACTAAGCATACAAATTGCAATCTCCTTATACAATATCCAAAAGGAGGTAATGTTTAGAAAAATAATAATAAATCATTACAATAAGAAAAAAATAAGTTGTGTAAGGTGTGGTTAGTGGCATTCTTCACGTATAGAGAAAATTTTACGACAAACTTCGTCTTGCGGTTGACGGAGGTGATAACTAACAGTTATTATATTATTATTTTTCTATTTTACTTTGACATAATTGTTTTTTTACTTCATATAACGACAATAAAATATAAATATTTACTTGCTTAGTTCATAGTTAATTGATAATGTAATGACATCAAGCTCCCTTTCTAATATAATTAATTAATTCATCCATGTATGCTTCTGTCAATAGAATCGACTCCATTGTATGATTTGTAAATTTGATTTTCATATACACGTGGATTGTATATATAGGTGGGTAGAATGTAGGCAGCATATTTCTCACTTCAAGAGCGATATAATTGGGGTCTACAGTATTCGGGATCTATAAATTGATTTGCTTATTCGTAAAATTGAGTATAATACTCATAAATTTTCAATATAATAATAATAATAATAAAGCCTTTATTACGGTTTCTCTAAATTTTTACATAAATAATTATAAAGTATGCCTAAAACTTAACTAACTGAATTCATAATATTTAAAAGAAAAATAAATATCGACAAATGGTCGTTATTCTGATACAGCTTGTCTTCCGACAAAGGCCTCCTCCAAGGATTTCCATATAGTCCTGTCTTTTGCTGTACGACTCCATATTGGACCCGTTATTTTCCTAATATCATCTCCCCATCTCCTAATCTGTCTTCCTCTGTTTCTTTTTGCTGTCACGTGGATACCATTCTGTTATTGTTCTCGTCCATTTCTCCTTCTTCTCTCTTATCCTATGCCCTGTCCATCTCCACTTTAATTCTTTGTAGATTGTGTAAGCATTTTTGAAATTTGTTTTATTTTTTATATCTTTTAATTTTACTCGGTCCTTTATTTTAACTCCCACTGTACTTCTCTCCATTCCATTCTGACAAATTTGTATTTTGTTTGCTAGTTGTTCTGTCAACGCCCAGGTTTGACACCCGTATAGTAAACATGGTAGAATACACATATTATATAATTTACTTTTTTCTTTTGTAGCCATATCTTTGTTCTTCATGATTTCACTAAGTGACCAGAATCGTTTCCAAGTATTTGATACTGTTAATTTACTGTTAAGGATTCTTCTTTCTATTTCTTTGTGCATGCAATCTTCAGTAGATACTAGCTGTCCTAAGTATACATACTCGTGTACATATTCTATGTGCTCATTATTTGACATTATTTTGGTTTTTGTTAAATTCATTAATAGACCTGCCTTATCACTTTCATCTGATAGCTGTTTCAACATTATTTCTAGCGTTGTCCGAAAATAAAATTAAGTCGTCCGCGAAACGTAAATGGCTCAGATTTTCGCCATTAATGTTCAGTCCGTTATTTGTCCATTCAAGGTTCCGGAATATCATTTCTAGAACAGCTGAAAATAATTTTGGAGAAATAGGGTCTCCTTGGCGTACACCTCTTTCAATAGGAAATTCTTCACCTGTAGATTCTAGCTTTACTTGCGTAGTGCTTTTTGTGTATACGTTTTTGAGTATTCGTATATATTTTGTTTGCACCCCTTGTCTTTTTAGTGCATCCCAGATAAATTCGTGTTCTAATATGTCAAATGCTTTGTTAAAGTCGACAAATCCCAGGTAGTAAGTTTTGTTGTATTCTTTAAATTTTTGTAGTATCTGTATTAGAGTGTGGATGTGATCTATAGTTGAAAAATTTCTACAAAATCCGGCTTGTTCTTTAGGCTGATTTTCTTCCAAGGTATTGGTAATTCTAGCTAGTATGATTTTTGAAAATACCTTGTAAACATTAGACATTAGGCTAATGGGTCTGTAATTTACTATATCTCTTTTATTTCCTTTTTTATGCAGCAGTATAATTGTTGATTTAGTCCAATCCTCTGGAATCTTTTCCGTACTAATAATTTCGTTAAATATATTTGTACGTTTTGGGGCAATCACTGGTAATGTCGATTTCAATAATTCATTTGTAACAAGATCTGATCCAGGTGCTTTGTCGCATTTTTGTGTCTTAATTGCTTTTATTGTTTCATCCTGTAATATTTCTAGTATTTCTTCTGTGTCAGTTGGTACATCGTATTCTTTTACGGCTTGTCCCACTTTTTTACTTTGGTACAAATTTCGGTAGTATTCGGTAGCAATTTTTAGTATCTCGGGTCTTTTACCTGTAGTTTTACCATCACGCTTCTTCATATACGGTATCCAGTCTTTTTTGTGGGTTAGTTCTTTTAGAGCCTTTTTTATTCCTCCTGTTCTTTCTATATACGTTTTCATTGTAGTTAACCTTTTTGTTTTTCTCTCCTTTCTAAGTTGTTCACTAATCTTTTTGCTTATTTCTGTTATTCTTTGACGATTATCTTTAATTTTCCTTTGTTGTAAAAGTTCTTTGCGTTCTTGTAGTTATTGTTTAGCTTGAAGTTTTTAGTTGATTTATTAATTTGTCGTATTTTTCTTGCATTGATGTTAATTCTTTTTTGTCAAATTCTTCGTTGTTAAATGATGTTTTGAGGTTGTTAAACAGTCCTTATTGCCAGTGAATTCAATAGCTGTGTGTTTATTATGTAATGTTCTTGTTTTCTTGAGGCGTGTTCCTGCCAATGTAGCCCGGACCATTCTATGGTCTGTATTAAAATTTAGATTATTTATAATAGATATGTCTTTAAAAGCTTTTCTCTGGTTATACATAATGTAGTCGATTTCGTTCTTATAAAGACCATTAGGTGATGTCCATGTCCATTATTTTGTTGGTTTCTTTTTGTAGTAGCTATTTAAGATACTTAATTTGTTTTCTAACGCAAAATTTAATAATCTTGTAACGTTTTTGCTTCTAGTACCAAACCCGTAGCTGCCTATATTCAAATTCAATTCATTTAATCACTTAATAAGCTTACAGCGGTTGCCAAATCACTTACATGCTGGTCATACATAGATAAAATAAGTTTTACATAGTGATACTGCTTTGTGTCCCTAAATAATCACTAAGGAATGAAACAGCCTCTCGGCAAAATGTTATCTCGTTGCTATCAAATATGTCGACACGCGATCTTCGTGCGAGCAAATGATTGAGAAGGGCGATTGTCCGCGGAGTGGGGGCGCGCGCAGCGCTTAGGGTACGCGAGGGTGGCGTTGCGAACAACCGCCGCACGCGCCTCCCATTTGCCACCGCGTAGGTATCGCTCAGGAACGAATAGTCCCATTTAGGATACCACAGTCGGATTGTCCACCACACCATTTAAAACAGCGCGGTAAGGTAGTAAAACAGCTAATTTACGTCTCAGCACCAGGCTGTCCATCCCGACCATCCCATATACGAACATCGTAGGAAAGAGAAACGGATAGATATTGTAGATTGTTTTATAAAGGAACCTAGCAAACTTTTTCTGTACTTTTTCAATGGGGAAACAGCCTCGCCAGGGTCCCACACCACCGCTCCATATTCCAACATACTACGTACATACGCATTGTACAACATTAAGGCTGCTCTAGCGTCCCTGAACGGATACGCGGTTCTGATGATGAAGCCCAGCATTTTGTTGGCCCTCCTGCATATTGTCAGAATGTGTTCTATGAATGTGAATTTCGAATTAAACGTTAAGCCTAAATCTTTTATCTGCTCTACACGATCAATCGGCGCCTGACATAGGAAATAAGTAGCAATGAAAGGAGACCCTCTCGAGATCGTAACGGCTTTGCACTTAGATTGATTAAATTCAAGACGATTTGTGTAAGCCCATTCTTCGATAGCTGTTGTCCCTCTGCAACGCAGCACTATCATGGGGGCCCCAATATATCTATACAATTTTAAATCATCCGCAAATAGCAGGCATTAAGATGTTTTTAATACTTGAGGTAGGTCGTTTACCATTATTAGAAACTGAGTTAGGTCCTAAGGTACTACCCTGACTGACACCCGATAGTGTATTATAATTTTGCGAACGATAACCAGCAAATTGCACATATTGACTCCGGCCTTTAAGATAGCTAGCGAAAAACTTGAGCAACTTTGGACCAAATCCGAATGATGCAAATTTTGAAAGTAAAATGCCGTTATCTACTAGGTCAAAAGCTTTTCTAAAGTCAAAATAGACAGAATCTGTTTGGTATCTGTTATCCAAACCAGACAGTACGTAATCTGCAAAGTTTATATGGTTTGTGACAGCAGATCTTGAGCATCTAAAACCATGTTGACAATCGCTCAGCACGGTTTGTATCTGTCTTCTTAGGCGTGAATCAATGATGCCTTCAAACACTTTTCCGAACACTGACAGAACTGCAATTGGCCTATACGATGTAATATCTAGATTAGATTTTTCTTTGGGTATTGGCGTTACTCTAGTGATTTTCCATGCCTGTGGGTAGTGGGAGTGTTTCAGGGCAAGATTGTACAAATGCAACAGTGGAACCTCCAAAACAGACACACAATCTTTTACCAGAAACGTTGCAATAGAGTCGGGTCCGGGGGCGGATCGAGATTTCAGCTTTCTGACAGAGCGACGAATATCGGAGACAGACACCCTATCTATATCAATTAACGGTATATAAGCCCCAACATTACTGGCGGCCTTTTCTGCGTCTAACTCCGGTACGCCGCACTGAAATACAGAACCAAAATACTTAGCAAAAGCATTAACCGCATCAAGGCCAGAGACCTCGTTATTTTCGAAACGAAAGACATTTGTGTTACCTCTATCCCGTCGTCTATCTTTGACATATTGCCAGAATTTCGTGGGGTCTTTCACAATATCCTTCTCAAGCTTCCGCATATAGTCGGTATAAGCAGCCCTAATCAATGTTTTTACACGTTCGCGATAATGTTTGAACAATTCCTGATTAAATAGTTTACCTTCCGCTTTGAATCTCTTTAAATTAAAATGTTTATGTTTTATATTTTGAATAATTTCACGTGTATACCAATTTGTATAGGCGTAAGGACTACTTTTGATTCTTTTTTTGATAGGTACGTGCTGGGAAATGATGAAATTTAAGACCGAATACAACTGCTCAGCAAACCTGTCCACGTCACTTTCACGTAGCAAATCAGACCAGTCAGTCGCCAGTAGAGCTAGGTATAGTGCGCTTAAGTCTGCTTTTATAAAGTTCCATTCAGGGGTTTTATTACATTCTTGCTCAGGACCAAGAGAAGATCTCTCCGGTCCGCGTGTCAATGACAAAACAATTTTTAGGGCAGGGTGTGGCCTGTGCAGCCATATAAGAGGTTCCACTTCGTTACCAACAATAACTGTTCCCTCTTTAAAATTACTCAGCACTAAGTCAAGCATGCCGCCATAAGAGTTTACAATAGTATTGCATTGTTTGATTTTGCAGAATTCCGTAAATTGGTCATAATTTTATTTAACATTAGCACTGGCCGAGTTCAAATTAAAGTGTCCTAATATTAAAAATTTCGGCTTAGAATATTTTGCAATAGCATTCTCAATACAGTTAAATACACTAATATATCCATCATCACTAGTTTTTGGTGGCAAATATACAACACAGCACATGAATTTTACTTTTTTCCACGTTAATATAGCAAACAATATTTCTTTATCCTCAGTGAGGTCGTCAATATCTGTAACTTTTTGCATCGAGTAGCATCTGCGGACCGCGAGAAGAACTCCTCCATATCCCGCATCATCTGGTCTGTCTTTGCGTAATACTGCGTATTCAGGAGGAAAGAATTCACCGTCACATACGGAATCAGTCAAAAAGGTCTCATTTAGAGCAACGATGTCAATTGGAGTGGACCGAAGAAGATTCATCTTGAATAAAGATGATTTAGTGACAGATCCTATACCTCGCACGTTCTGGAAATTTTTTTTCTTTTACTTCCTTTCTTGATTTTGCCTCTGTACACGAAAATTATGCCGCCAGTGCCTTATGCAAATATCAGCTGGCCAGTTCATAGGCAAAAGGACAGTATCAACCAGACTGGCCGGCACCTCTACCTTGAAAGAAGCGTAGTTGCCACGTGCCTCTAAGGTTTCCACGCAACATACATCACTTTGCATATTTGTTTGAGATGCTCACTTACTTGCTTATCAGATGTACCCTTCTTGACATAATACAAGTGTAAATGTTGTACTTTTTCTGATACCTGGAGGGAGCTACCACTAGGGTCGGCCGTACCACGCAGTATTTACCTCTTTTGTATTACTGAGCATCTTGATCGCACCACTTGCCAAGGACCCGGTTCACCGGATTCTGCCGGCTCGTTTACTGATTGTTGACCAAGGGCACTAGCGTATATCTTTTCCGGTTGACTTGTAGATTTTGCAGTAGTGTCCTTCCCTACTGCACTGGTGTCCTTCCCTACCGCACTAATGTCCTTCCCTACCGCGCTATTTGTTGGCTCAGTGTTGGATTTGGAAGATTTGTTTTTTTTCGCTTGGGAAGGTATAGGGTGACATTGCTGCTCCGGCATACAAATATTTTTGGGTTCCTTGTTTGTAGCTTCTAGTGTTTTTGTAGCCATCTTTTCTTCAATGCTAGATAACCGGGTGTCAAGGTTTTCGAAGTTATTTTCTAGAAAATTATTGATATCAATCAACGTGTCTTTTCTTTCATTGCTATTAATCGATCCATCTATCTTTCCTTCCAAAATTGTTAGTCTTTGGCTTAGTTTCTGTATTTCATCACACAGCACAGCCTACAGGAAGGTCATCCTGCTAGTAAGAATCCTTTCCATTTCTTTGCATACTATATCACAAAGTCCATCATTTTCAATGGACGCAGGGTTTGGTGGAGTATTCTGTATTTCCTTGACTTTAGTAGTTTTTTTGCTACGCACAGTCACATTATCTGTATCTTGTAGACTATCCACTTTCAGAACTGAAAAGTTAGTAGAGGCGTCTTTTTTGATATTTGATTTATGGTCGCATCACACGTCATGACTTCGCAAACATCATGATCTTGATCATTAGTGGATAGTACAGTCGTAACATCAAACATTGCTGCACTGGTCTTACGGCAGGGTGTATCATCACTTCTTGTAGGACGTACCTTTAATACACATTCGGGACACCGCCACAGGCGGTCCAAATTTTGACGTTCTGCTAAAAAGTATTCCTTCGTCATATTCACACATTTAAAATGACAACAGATCCTACAGGCATGGCGCTGCAATCTTTCTACAATATTAGTATGCTTACCGCAAGCAGCATAATCCATTCTAGTCATGTCGAAAATGATAGGTGATACTTTTCAGTATCACTTTTGATATCTGTTGGATCGTGTAAGTTGGACATTTACGTTTAAATCATAACTTACTTCGTAAATGTACTTTCGTTGTCTATAATCATTGACAAATTATATCTAGGTTGGTCAACGTAGTGATTTTTTTTTCTGTATCAAGATCAAAATCACGATAGGAAGGTACTTATTTTTCAAACCGTCACTATCACTTTTTGAGCAAGTTTTTAATAGTTAATATTATTCTTTTTCACTGATTTTTATTAACACCGTGAATTCGAGATTAAACTTACACTTATAACATTTATTTAAGTTCTTGTCTGCAATATTTACTGCTTTTTAGATAATTTTTCCGGATTTAGATTTAGATAATTTTACACTGACGTCCAATCGGTGTAGATAAACATAACCATTTTATAGTATATTCCACTATAGTATATTCTTCTCCATCATTTTGTGTTCCGATTTGGCCATTAAAATCTCCCATGACTATGATGTTCTTGTGTGCGATTTCGATAGTATTTCGGAGGTCTTCATAAAATTTTTCAATTTTTATTAGGTCTTCCTTCTTGTCCGATTTAGTTGGCGAATATGCCTGGATTATAGACCATTTTTGTTCTTTTTCTCCGTTTACAGGTAGTTTTATGTTAAGAATTGCAATTCGTTCTGATATTCCTCTAAGTTCTTCTATCTTGTTTACAAGTTTTCTTTTGACCATGAATCCGACTCCATACAGTCCAGGCGTCTCTCCTTTGTAGTGTAATACATATTTTCCATAATCTTCTATACCTTCTCCAAATCTTCTCATTTCACTAATTCCAATAATATCCCATTTTATTTCTTTTATTGCCAGTTCTAGTTCTTGAAGTTTTTCGGAAGTTCTAAGCGATCGACAGTTGATAGTTGCTATATGAAAATCGTTTGTTTTCTTTTTTGTATGTGTGTTATTTTTTATCTTTAGAGGGTCGTGGTCGTTTTCCCTCACGAGGACCAGTCGGCTTGGGGGAGTGTGATTTTTTATTGTTTCTTCGCCTTTTATGATACAAAAGTGTTGTGTTTTCCGTTTACCGATCGTTAATTGTTATTGCTTTTTATCTGTCGTGATCGATGAAAGTGAATTAGATCTAATTCTCATTATAACATAAGCATTTAGTCTGTTGGTGTTCGATGGCGTTAAAGTTTGATGTTTTTTTGGTTGAGTATTACTCTGTGCTGATACTGACATTTCTCTTTCCCTTTTGTCTTTATTTGTGTTATTATTTTGTACTTTTACTATTAGTTTGTCGAATTTTAAATAAGTGACATTTCCCTTCTTTCTCTCTTCTATTAATTGGGCAATTGCAGCATTTTCCTCCTTTCTAAGACATCTTTGGTATAGTCTTCTGTTATATACACATCTCTAAGATTTTTCTTCATTTTCATTACTTCACTTTTCTTCCATTCATTCACAAAAGAAAATAGGATAGGTCTTGGTTTGTTGCTCGATTTTTTCTTTTCGATTCGATAAGTTTCGTTTACCTCGTTATCTTCTAAATTTATGTCTGTCAGTTTTAAAAATTTCCTTTACTTTCTGTATTAACTCTTGGGTAGATTTTTCATTCTCTTTCACTCCGAAAATTATTAAATTGTTTCGCTTCTTTTCTCTTTTCAAGTTCTCAAGGTTTTCTAATTTCGTTTTTAGGTTTTTATTTTCTGCTATGATAGGTTGTAGTTTTTTGTCCATTCTCACCATTATTGTGTTAGTTATGGAGTCTTCTAATTCCATTGTTTGTTTTTGCATTTCAACTTTTATTTGTCAAATAAAAGTTGAAATTGATCTTCCATTTTCTTTTATGAATTGATTCTGCGTATAATGGAAATTAATAAGTGGTAGATTTTGTTTTGTTAGATGTGGGTAACAACGCAAATATGGGTGTCACTGTCTCTAGGTTATTTGCTGCCAATGTGACTCATGCAAATTCCGTGATACAATTTTTAACCTCGATCCTGCGTTTTGTTTGAAAAACTTTCCAATATCCCGAGTTTGCGCGAAATCGATATTTCCACAGCACTCACAGCACTTCGGTTTATATTTTGTGATGTTAATAATCAACAAAGTGACAGTATATATATTTTAAAACACAATATAATCAGGAGGTGAACAACTTATGATGTTTACGGTTTGAACACCGGAAACGGAAAAACCGGACGGAAACGGAACGGAACGGAAAAAAATTTTCAATATACTGTGATAAAAAGGCCCGCGCACATTAAGTAAAGGCATTGGAGGTTAACATTGAATTATATATTATACTACAATGAAAATAATTATACATTGTACTACAATGAAAATAATTGTACATTGTACTACAATGAAAATAATTATACATTGTACTACAATGAAAATAATTGTACATTGTACTACAATGAAAATAATTATACTTTGTACTACAATGAAAATAATATTCGTGTCGCTACGCGTTGTCACAGCAGCGGGTTATTCACAAACGTCGGAAACTCAACTTTCCGTATCAGACAGGAAACTTTTCGATGATTTTGTCTATACTCGATTCACAAATCCGAAATCGTATTATATTTATATTATATGTATATCATATTATATATAGTCGTATTCACTTCATCCTTCAGATTGAGTTTATGCTTTTCGACGATCGGCCTTTTCGCCACGGAAAGTTTCCGACGTTTGTGAATAACCCCCAGATCGCGGGAACTACCGCTTCATCGTAAGTAATATCTTGATTACACGTAACGAGTGCAATTACGAGACAGCAAGATGTCACTAGGCCGAGAGAGTGATATAGACGAGTGAGTGTTTACATGTATTTTTTAACTGTGCACCAAGTCAGTCAGTCAGTTGAGAACTTGAAAAAAACGCAAGAAACTCAGCGAATAACAAGGCAAGTACTGAGTGCCGAAGACGCATCGCAAGTGCGTGTTTAAACGTGCCGAGTGCGCTAAACGAGTCAGTGCGGAGAAGCGCGGGGGTGAGCGCTTGGTCTAGTAAATAGATTAGGGTCCGAGCGACTGTCTCGCTCATTTTTCAGCCGAGTAGACTGCTCGTCCGAGCATACCAACCACACGGTCGAGGGCGTCGTCTCGTCCCCGTACTTGTTACATCAATAATCAAGGCATAAGAGCGAGAAAGCGCTATTGTGTCGTCTCTCCGAATGGACAAGACCTGCTCTCGAGGTTATCATTATAAGTATACTAATTAAATAAGTTTAATTAATTAAAAATCGATTTTAAATGTATAATAATATTAAACTGAGCATCAATTTTTTAATTAATTATTATAAAAGTATTACGCAAAGTCACAAGTGCTTCAAATATAATATGAAGTGAAATACGTTACCTTGTTCACTGCATGAGCGTCGAATTGAAAGTGAGCTGGGTGCGGTCCCTGAGCCTCAGTTGAATAGCACATAATAGTTAGAATAGTTTAGTCTAGTATTACATAGATGTCGTTGTAGGTTGAGTAAATATGAATACTGTTAGTTATTTACATAGCGTCATGTTCAGTACTGAGCTAAATGCGTAACTGATTTTTATCGATTAAATTATTTTTAACGTTTTAACGTTTATCGAACACATTTTTACAATGAGAACACCGAATGTCTATTCAAAAGCAACAGTTAATTCATTGTTTTCAAGTAAGTACAGTTACAAGATATTTTTGAACGCCAAATTTATCGATTACGTTTCAATTTCTAGTCCAATGGGCGCTTTTATAATTTATCGTTGAACGATTTAATCGCCACGATTTTACTGTCCACGCTATAATAGGCAAGCAAAATGATTCACTATTGGTTCGAAACAAAAAGGACGCTGTTTTCGTCGACGATAATGTCATGTCGTGGAGTCCACGTATACGTCCACGATAACGTCCATGGTATGGACGTTATCGTCGACGGAAATTTAAAAACGTGTTCATATAGCTGCATATATTTTACTTTCTTATCGTATCATGAACGGTAGAATCGTGGCGATAAATTCGTTCAACGGTAGATTATAAAAGCGGTCATGATTAGGCAACTGCCTGATTGCATGTCATCCATTGATTGGATTTCTAGGGACCTAAGTACATGACTTCTATTCCTGAATTTAGATTCATCGATAAATGTCAGTCGAATATATTTTTACGTAATGTATGTACGTTGTACGTACGGGACTGTATTTTTATTTATGTACGGAATGTATGAACCATTATATTTTGTCTCTTTCCATTAAACGCATGTTATGGAATCAGGTCTTTGGCCTTGAAGTGTAAACAATAACATCTCGGCAAGTGTTAACGCCTTGCATATGTGCGTGTACGCACTCATGCTCACGTCGTTGTAAAATAAAGAATTCAACGGCCGCGGGTCACTTGGGTGGTCAATGCGAAGCGAGACGTTATAGACAATAGTCATATGTTATGTTATTAAACAAATTGTTAATTCGAAATCACGAATAGTTTTTATACTAAATAATACAACCGGACGGAAACGGAACGGAACGGAAAAAAATTTTCAATATACTGTGATAAAAAGGCCCGCGCACATTAAGTAAAGGAATTGGAGGTTAACATTGAATTATATATTATACTACAATGAAAATAATTATACATTGTACTACAATGAAAATAATTGTACATTGTACTACAATGAAAATAATTATACATTGTACTACAATGAAAATAATTGTACATTGTACTACAATGAAAATAATTATACTTTGTACTACAATGAAAATAATAAACTTGTAATTATTTATCTTCTCCGTTTATTTATCTACACGGTCGTCGACATAAAATGTTCCTATACGAACCGGATTCTAACCAGCGTGCCTAAGGGCTACGAACGACCGTTACGTGGAGATTGAAGAGAAGATTTACAGCGTTACATCATAATATCCAGAACCCTACTTCGGAAGGCAAGCACGTGAGAACCTGAGGGAGTAGTGTTAAACTTGTGAGGTCGTTACAATCATTATTTAATAACTTTTCTAAACAGTTAATTACTATCTGTTTTTTATCTACCTACATAAGAAAATATAAAAGTAATTGTATTTTTATTACTTTTAACTTCTTAATAGACATATTCCTTTAAATTCTTTAATTCTTTACATTATATTTTACAATTATTTCATTATTTTTGATTCTTCAGAGGTCCTAAAGAACTAGATGTCACTAAGGTAAACCGTATTTATTTTTACGTTAATCATAAAAACAATTGCGCATTTCAGTAAATTTACTTGCGGTCGTCAGTCATCGAGCTACGCGAGCGCTGTATAGTACGCGGTTGCAGCTTCGCTTTCGCTTAACGCTTATAGCTACAAGCAAGAATTACGAGTAGCTGGTGTCGTCCGACTGCTCGGCTTGTTTGCATTTTGCACTGCATTCTTTTAGGCACACCCTCGCTTCGCTTCATAATTTACAAATTTAAGTATTTATACTTAATATTATTTTATTGTTTTTTTATCTATTCCAAATAAAACAAACATCCAAAACATAAAGTTACAGTATTAAGACAATCTTTATTAATTACATTATGGATTTCAAGACCTTAGTAAAAAGACGTGCAACCTATAAAACTAAGCTTACTCAATTTAAAAATTATTTGGAAACTGCTGAAAGTTGCAGTCTTAAGTAAAATACAAATTAACGAACTTAATATTCGTTTATCAAAAATTGAAGAGCTTTACATTGATTTTGATAACACACAAACTGATATAGAATCTTTATGTGAAGTTCCAGATGACCAGTACAAAGAGCGCGAAAACTTTGAGAACCAATATTTCGGCGCGATCGCTGCGGCTCGAGCAGTATTGACCGGCCAACATTCTGCGGGCTGCGACGGGTCGGTCTCGGGTTCTGGTACTGCGCAAGGTAGTGGTCCGAAACTTAAGCTTCCCACCATACATTTGCCTAGCTTTTCCGGTAACTATCAGGACTGGTTGGAATTTCATGATACTTTTCAATCACTTATACATTCAGACAGCTCCATTCCAAAAATAAATAAATTTCATTACCTGCGTGCAGCTTTGAAGGACAGTGCGGCTTTAATAATTCGCTCCCTTGATTTCTCAGCTGAAAACTATGATGTTGCCTGGGAATTGTTTGCGATCGATACAACAATAAAAGACTTCTTGTGAACAATCACATACAGGCAATCTTTGATATACAACCATTAGTTAAGGAATCCTCCAAGGCTTTGCGCAATATAATAGACATAATTAACAGAAACATCAGAGCTCTGAATACACTAAAACTACCTACAGAACACTGGGATATACTCATTATACATATCGTCTCTAGTAAATTGGATTCAGTTACAGGTCGTGAATGGGAAATATATCGTAACACATTAAAGGACTTACCTACTCTGAAAGAATTTAATGAATTTTTAAAAAACCGTTCCGATTTATTAGAGACAATACAGGAAGCTCATAATAAACGCAGACATAGCGATATATCGTATCAGATTCGACAAAAATCATTAGTCGTTAGATCACAATCTCTTTCAGGTCAAACTTATGTATGTCCATTATGTAAGACCGATCACGCGATTTATCGTTGTCCTAAATTTAAATCATATCCTTTAGAGGTCAAAATACAAAAGGCTAAGTACCTTAGGTTGTGCTTAAACTGTCTGCGGCAGGGTCATTCTGTGAAGGAATGCCGACTGAGCTTATGTCGTATTTGCAATAAGCCTCATAATAGCTTATTACATCCTAATGACTCACCTGCACCTAGTAGCGTTGCTCCGACCACTTCTAGTGGCAGTGTAGTTCTCTGCACCACACCGTCACCACCAACACCATCGCCGCCGTCTCCGCAGCAACCTGAAACTAAAAATCTTAAAATCCTTAACAATAATAATTCTGATAATGTTGTACTATCAGCAATACATAATGGCTGTGTGCTTTTGTCTACAGCTTTAATTCAAATAACTGACCGAAGTGGTAAGAAGCACACGGCGCGCGCTTTATTAGATAATGGAAGCACTTCCAGCTTCATTACTAACATTTTACATGCTAAGCTGAATTTACCAACCACTTTGACGTCGTCATTAGTCGAAGGGTTGAATTTTCAAACTTCACGCTTATCCAAACGATGTGAGATCAATATCTCATCTTTAATTAATTCCTACAACGAAAACATTACATGTTTCATTGTTCCACGCATCACTTAGTTGTTACCCACTACTCGAATTGATTGTACGACATTAAACATTCCACACAGCATTACATTAGCTGATCCAACATTCTATGCGCCTTCTCAAATTGGTGTACTCCTCGGAGCTGACATTTTTTGGAGTGTACTGTGCTCCAATAACATTTCACTGGGTAAAAACATGCCTACATTAACAAAAACGAAACTGGGTTGGTTAATATCTGGCCCTATACAAACATTACATAATACAAATACAGTCCACTGTAACCATTCAGTACTAAAACATGATTATGACGAACAATTACATAAACAATTATCTCAATTTTTCGAATTTGAAACAGTCAATCCTCGAAAACAAATATCCAAGGAGGAGCAAGACTGTGAACAAAGCTTCATTAAAAATACAACACGCGATTCAGATGGCAGTTTTGTAGTTACGATTCCAATGAAGGAGTCGCCCGATATATTAGGCAATTCTTATCAACAAGCATTGTTAAGATTCTTGTCTCTAGAACGTAGATTTAGAAAGGACACATTATTTAAAAAACATTATCGCGAGTTCATAAAAGAGTACATTGCTATGGGTCACATGTCAGAGAACACAAATCCTAAGAACGATACACATACTTACATTTTACCACATCACGGTGTTGTTCGCGAAACGAGTTTATCTACAAAATTACGAGTTGTGTTTGATGCATCTGCAGTGACAACGACCGGCATTTCGTTTAATAATATCCAAATGATTGGTCCCACTGTTCAAGATGATTTAATTACTATTTTAATTAGAATGCGTCAACATAAATTCGTCGTTACCGCAGATGTTGTTAAAATGTATAGAATGGTCAAGGTCAATCCAGAACAACGTCAGTTACAGCAGATATTGTGGCGATTCGAACCTAACGAAGAACTAAAACAATATAAACTCAATACAGTTACTTACGGCACTGCGTCAGCCCCTTCCCTCGCTACCAGATGTTTAACGCAGTTGGGCAGAGAGTGTTCCGATAACTCCGTTGCTGAAGTGATACAGCACGATTTTTATGTAGATGACCTTATCACAGGAGCAAACTCTGAAAAGAAACTGGTAGACATATGTAATGGCGTAATAAAACAACTAGAGAGTGGCAAATTTTATCTCCGAAAATGGTACTCCAACAACCCACACATTATAAATCAGTTTATTGTTGATAATAGCAGTGATGAGTTACTTAATTTAAGCAACAATGAATGTTCAAAGACCTTAGGCTTGCTTTGGACTTGTAGAAGAGATGAACTGCTATTCTCAGTCAATATTGTCAAAACCGAACACATTAATAAACGTGGTGTCCTGTCTGTCTAATCGCAAATTTTTGATCCATTAGGCTTAATAAACCCCTGCATACTAACAGCAAAAATAATTTTGCAAAAATTATGGGCGTCCAAAATTACATGGGATGAGGATATTCCTTCTGAAATTCAAAATGATTGGAATAAATTTGTGAATTCCTTACTTCACATAAATGAAATAAAAATTCCTAGATGTATACTTTGTGAACATCCTGTAGCAATTGAAATGCATACTTTTAGTGACGCATCGACACAGGCCTACTGTGCGTGTATATATATAAGATCTGTTTCGAAAAATGGCAATATTACAGTACATTCGGTGACTTCAAAGAGCAAAGTAGTTCCCTTAAAACCAACTACAGTGCCAAGACTAGAATTATGTGGCGCTGTACTATCTGCGCGATTAGCTGAAAAGGTCAAATCTTCGCTCAGATTACAAATAAACAGCTGTACATTTTGGTGTGATTCAACAGTTGTACTAGGTTGGATAAAGTCACATAAAGTACATTTATTGAAACCTTTTGTGTTCAACAGGATCCAGGAAATAGCTGATAAGTCTGAACTGTGTTCATGGCGTTATGTGCCAACTGATTTAAATCCTGCTGATATAGGATCTCGTGGTGCTGACACTAAGCAATTAAAAAATTCCAACTTGTGGTGGTCAGGTCCGCCATTTTTATTACAGGACGAGATACAGTGGCCCATACAACCAGCACGTCCAAAGGAAATCGATTTGCCAGAATTCAAGGTTCAGTGTCATTTAACAACAAAGGATGTAGATTATGTGATTTATTATTCGGAGTTCATTAGGCGTTTTTCTAATTTCAGTAAATTACAACGTATTATTGTCTATGTACATCGATTTATAAATAACTATTTTTTTCCGAATAATAAACGCTCTGGTTATTTTAAAATTTTTGAACTAAATTCATCATTAATTTCATTATGTAGATTTGCTCAGCGAGAAAACTTTAAAAATGAATATAAATTATTAAAAAATAAAAAACCATTACCAAATAAAAATAATATAATTAATTTAAATCCATTTTTTAATAACGATGACGCATTGTTACGGGTTGGAGGTAGACTTTCTAATTCTCTTTATGACTACGACACTAAACATCCAATTTTACTCCACTCAATCACATCATATATCAGTACTCATTTTCAGACACTATCACAAATTACTCATGCATGCCGGACCGCAACTATTGCTAGCTACCATACGTCATAAACTTTGGATTATTGGCGGTAGAAATATTGCAAGAAAAATTGTACACGAATGTATAAAATGTTGTCGATTTTCAGGAAGAATCAGACAACCAATAATGGGTAATCTTCCTAAACAGCGTCTTCATGCTGATTATCCATTTATTAATACTGCGGTAGACTACGCAGGACCAGTCTTGATATTAAACCGGAAGGGTAGAGGTAGTAAATTAATAAAATCCTACCTTTGCATATTTACTTGTTTAGCAATTAAAGCAGTTCATATAGAACTCGTGACCGATTTAAGTAGAGAAATTTTCTTAGCTGGGTTAAACAGATTTGTTGCCCGCAGGGGGAAGCCTGTAAACATTTTCTCCGATAATGACAAATGTTTTGTAGGCGCGTGCAAAGAGTTATCAAAATTTCTAAAGCTTAATTCTGATTACATAGGTTCTCAAGCTGCCGAGTTATCAATAAATTTTAATTTTTCACCAGCGTACAGTCCTCATTTTAATGGATTAGCTGAGGGTTCCGTAAATAGTGTAAAGCTTCACTTAAAAAGCGTACTTTCTTTAGCAAATTTAACATACGAAGAAATGAATACGGTACTAGTACAGATTGAGGCAATCTTGAACTCTAGGCCTCTCACTCCAATGTCGTCAGATCCATCTGATTTTACAGCCCTTACTCCATCACATTTCTTGATTGGACGAACCTTAACAGTGCTACCTTCCCCTCAGGTCAATGATATTGTTGCCATACCGACGCTTACTCGATATATGAGAACTCAACAATTAAAGGGTCATTTCTGGAATAGATTTTATAAAGACTATATTACAGAGCTGCAAAAAAGACAGAAATGGCGTAAACAAGGAGGACAACTCAAACTGAACGAGATGGTGGTGGTCAAGGACGACCGTCTGCTTCCTAACCGATGGCTGCTGGGGCGCGTGACACACCTGCACCCCGGCTCCGACGGAGTGGCGCGCGTAGCCGACGTGCTCACCGCCTCGGGTACTCTGCGGCGCGCTTACAACCGCCTGTGTCCGCTGCCAATAATGGACCAAAGCATCGTTGCTGGGGTGGCAATATGTTAACGCCTTGCATATGTGCGTGTACGCACTCATGCTCACGTCGTTGTAAAATAAAGAATTCAACGGCCGCGGGTCACTTGGGTGGTCAATGCGAAGCGAGACGTTATAGACAATAGTCATATGTTATGTTATTAAACAAATTGTTAATTCGAAATCACGAATAGTTTTTATACAATAAACTTGTAATTATTTATCTTCTCCGTTTATTTATCTACACGGTCGTCGACAGCAAGTCAATTTAGAAATGTATCTCTTCTAATTAGTTCTAATCGGATTGTAACCTTCCCACCAATGGGTTGTTTGAAGCTACGACTATAAATAGACATTAACAATGTACATAACTACTACATGTAAAATTCCACGTGTAGAAAACCTACATAATTCATTGTAAAAAAATATTTCCAAAAAACACGTGTATTTCACATTTCTTGCGAACAAAAAGATCGACCCATCTCAAAGCTTTTCATTTCAAATATAATTTCAATACGCGGTATTTAAATATCACTTTAAATGTTTGCAAAATGTCATAGTACACGTAATTATTAAACACAACATATATAAAGCAAACAATAATTATGTAAATTTAATTAGAAAGGTATACATATATATAAAACCACCAAGAGTAAAAGAGAAAAGAAAAAGCTTAACAGCCTCCGCGGACACCATGTGAAAACCACGTGAAACAAAATCCCCCGTTTCATCGTTTGTTAAGTATTATACTGCTAAAGAGCGAAGTTTATCTGTTACATTGGGTGGGTTAAATACTCAGGCGTATATGATTTGGTGATATAATATGTAAAAATGAAATTAATGTTTACTTAAATAAATAAAAGACATTATTAACGTGTAAATTGTAGATACTTAAGAACGTACGTCTTTGTAAATGATTGATCGCTAATCATTTGTATGATGATAATTTATGCTTTTCTTTCAATTATAAACTTTGTATTTACTGGCGTATAGACGTACAACAATTGCGAGTGCGAGTGTAATGTTTTACAAAGGTACCACGAGTATATAGGTAGGGATAAGGACAGCAAACGGGACGCTATTGTAACTCGTTTTGAATGACAGGTCGTCACAAGTCGTCACGCTGTAGAGAACACTGTTAACTTATTTTATTATTTTATGTGTTCCTGTTTAATTCTCTAATCTGTTTTTGGGTAATGGTTGCGTGTTTTATATGTGATTGTAATATTACATATCGCAATAATCAAGGCAATTGCATAGGTTACAATGACAAATTACAAATCGTCACGCGTCAATGAGCTCTATGTTCGTCTATACGCCAGTATATACAAAGTTTATGATTATCTATCCTTTTCAGGTACAATAAATAAATCGAAAGAAATATCTTACGAAGCTAACCAACCAGTTCAGACTAGTTGATCTACCCTTAATATGTAAGTGTGTAAAGCCTGTACATTATTTGAAATTAATTTTATGTTTTAATTTACCAATTGTAGATAATAAATACATATGCCTTTCAAGTTTCTATAACGCATGGTTTCTGAGAAACTCAACTGTTAAGTGGTACAGACGAGAGAACATATAAGTGAACTCATGAGGCAAAGATTTTTTTTTCTTTCTTCATGGCATGGCGCACAAATTAGCGCATTTGCCAATGTCACTTATTAATAAGTAGAATCACAAGTAAATTCGTTTTTTCTTATCGAAAAACTCCTCCAGTAAAGCGATAGTAGGCTTTACTGAAGTTATAAAAGACTCCTTGGATGAACACGAGAACTTCAGCTACGCATGTTTATTTAGACCTACTCCATTCTTTTCACTTATACAGAACTTTAAAACAGAATATGCTATCACTTTTGTGCTTTAAAACTCCCAAAAATGTAAAAAATAGGAAATCGAAATAAAATGACAGGAGTCACTGAAAATGTTACAGAATGTTTACGGTGAATCGATTTTATCAAAAAAACGTGCTTATGAGTGGTACAAAGCGTTCAAAAGCGGTCGAGGTGTGATGGAAGATTTGCCTCGCTCTGGTAGGCCATCAACGTCTGCAACTGAAGTTAACATCGCAAAAGTGAAGGAAATAGTGACTGAAAATGCTCATTCAAGTTTGAGAGAGATAGCCGCCGAACTTTCTGTGTCTCACGAGTCGATCCGTACCATTTTAAATAATCACTTGGGCATGAAACATGTTGCCGCTCGGCTAGTCCCAAAAGACTTGAATTTTCTCCAAAAACTCAATCGCATAAGACTCGTTGAAGACATGCTAGAACGAGTCAATTCCGATCCAACATTCATGAAACGCATTGTTACTGGTGACGAGATGTGGGTTTACGAGTTTGACATGCAAACTAGTCAACAAGCTTTTGAGTGGCGCCTTCCAACTGAACCGAAACCGAAAAAAACACGCCAAAGTCGATCAAAAGTCAAAGTCATGTTGACTGTTTTCTTTAACTATCGCGGTGTTGTGCACTAGGAATTCTTGCCGGAAGGTCAAACGGTAAATAAAGAATATTATTAGGGCGTTATGCGGCGTTTAAGAGAGCAAATTCGACGAAAAAGGCCAGATTTGTGGAAAGAAAATTCTTCGATTTTGCACCACGATAATGCGCCTTCGCACAAGGCCATCATTGTGAACGAATTTTTGACCAAAAACTCAACAAATACCATCGAGGAACAACCTTATTCACCAGATATGGCTCCCGCCGACTTTTTTCTTTTTTCTAAACTTAAATTACCACTTCGTGGCACCCGTTTTTATTCGGTAGAAGACATAAAGGAGAATTCGCGGCGAGCATTGAACTCAATTCCGGAAAAAGCGTTTAAAAAATGTTTTGATGATTGGATTATTCGTTGGCGTAAGTGTATCGTTTCTGAAGGAGCATACTTTGAAGGTGTTAAAATAAATTTCGATAAATAACTAACATTTCGTGTATTATTGATCTTTTCCCGGTACTTTCTTGACAGAGTAGTATATAATATTTATAAAACTATACTCAGTAACATACTTTTGAAAGAAGGAATTATTGTAAAAACGAAACAACTTGAAAGATTGGTTTGTTCCCTTGGACAATTGAAAGTACTTTGTCTTCTGGGCAAACATTAAAGTAACTTAAATATATCGATGGGTAAGTATTAGCTTTATGATAAATGGAATATTTATGTAATAAATTAATATATATTTATTTATTCCGAGTAATTTTTGTAGGGAATTCAGTAGCAGTAGTGAGTTAAAAAGTAGTTGACCGAGCTCTAAAACAACTTATGTACACAAAATTGTTGTCTCATTAAGAAAAGTAATAATTAATTAAGCAGGAACGTTTATACGTATCCCATTATTGATACAGCGTGAGGATATGTATGTATGAACGTTTATCACTGAAAATCACTCATCTTTATCATCATTAGAACATACCTCTCTAGTGCTGGATATGAATCTCCACCAGGGCTAGACATCACATCTGATGTTCTTATTTTCTCATTCAACCCCTGTGTACACTCTCTTTGAGGATTAGTGTGGTAGAACCATGCTGCATTGTAGCACGAATTGGGTAGACTCACCCGGTGAAATATCACCGTCTCACAGAATATCGGCGTGAAATAATAGCATCTGTTGCTCTTGTGTTTCGTTCGGTAAGTGAGAGTACCGGTGGCCTATCTCCCCCTTCCCCTCCTTTCTTTAAAGGCTGGCAATGCACCCGTGATTCCCCGGACGTCGCGGGTGCACATGGGCGGCGGTGATCACTTTCCATCAGGTGACTCGCAAGCTCGTTTGCTCCTTCTTTTACAAAAAAAATATTCTATCTCGCTGCCCTACACTGTCCTATACGTGGCCTCCAATTAAGGACTTTTCTATGCCTACAGCTCATGTCAAAACAGACATGACTTACTCTTTGCTTTCAGGGAACAGGACAGAATGCCTGCTCATTAGGAAACGTCGATAGCCCATCTGCGGCCTGGTGAACGAACCTACTAAGAATCTACATCTACTCATGGTACTTCAATTTGTTAATTCTACGAGCTGTGATAAAATTTTGCCTCTTTGAAACACACATTACTGAAAATGTAAAACAATCACAAACATTTTATTCATGCGGTGGGCCGATATTTGTGCACGCAAATTAATTTCGAAGCAATAATAAATACATGTAATAAAAAGAGAAAAACATTGAGCAAAGAAAACGATTTCGTGGAAGTTGTTAAAAAGTAAGACACACAAAAATGTAATAATTTTATTCATAATATACGATATTATTATGTGTACATTGATGAAATTTAAATAAGACATTATGGAAATTCATACACATATAAATTGACTCCTTATTCACGTCGAATATTATAGAAATTTGAGTAATGACGTCAACGTTTTCTGTTGGAAAAATGTAGAATTTAGGCCAGTCGCTCACTCCAAGATTGAGACGGTGTCGGTAGCGAGGACCCACAATTTGCTGACAGAAACAAGTCTAGACATATACGGAGGCGCAGGCAACATAGGACAGCACAGGGAAGATCAGTATAGTTTGTTGTACGCACTGCATTACTATAAAAATGTAACCTAATCACACAGGCTTGTGTAACGCAGGCACGTAGTCAAAGAGATTTGGCCTTCTTAGGTGTGTTCTGCCGCTTGTGTAATGGATTGTGTTTCGAGAAATACTGTTCGACATGATGCTTACTATTTTCTTCTATCTGATACTTTCTTTTATCGCACCACTCGCCGTCGGTAGGAAGTTCGTCTTCACACTTTGGAATATTCAAGTTGTGAAACGAGCTCCTCGAAGACGTTTTACCAAATGACTACAGCATGGAGTGTTCAAATAGAGCATGAAGAGGCTCTTACATAGTCGGGATCGCGTAAATGATGCCTCTGGTGTTACATGCGTTGCGCGTAGACTATGGTAATCGCTTACCATAAGCACTTATATTAGTTTCCCACTGCAGCGACACAATTTGTTGACTAGGTTGTATGAGTATTTAAGCGTAGCTTGCGGCCCAGTCGATAGTCTTTCAGTCATTCCAGTCGTTCTTAAATAGTATAGTACAACAATCGTTCTTTTGACCGCCTATAGTTCTGTCGCGAAGTAGGTTTATGCACTAGATAGAGTGAGCCTATTCGAAGTGAAAGAAAAATATACCCGAAAAGGGATAGATTTTATAAATCTCTTTACCCCTTTATACATAACGTACGGAACCATCTTCGTGCGAATTGAAATCGATTTTATTTAGCACGAGTCGTGTCACAGCAATTTATCTGCATGATTGCGATACACGGTTTTAACGAACTCTTGTTTGACAAATATGTGTATTTTTTCGGTCAAAATTAACTGTGTTCTATACAAAATCAAAAGGCTAAAACAAAGGTATCATTTTGTTATTTTGCGCTGTTATATAATATATTTTGTGTTACTTTCATTCTGGTCTGAGAAAGAATAAAAAATAGAATCTGCCAGCCTAGGAATAATAATGGTTATTCAGTATATTCGAATGTTTCGATATTATTCTTCGAAAGAATATACACATTTTTTCTGTTATAAATATTCTTAATTTGATTATACTCTAAAAAAATTTAATTAAAGACACTAAATCCTCAGAATAATAACGCTTAGAAACAGATTAAGCGCACGAAACTGAAGCAATTTGCTTGAGCCGTAAATGGCTCTTTTTGCCGGGAAAACATTTATCGATTGCAGCTATCTCACATAAAATAAAATAAAACCTGTCAAGTGTGTGTCGGACTACGCATAGCCAAGGGCTCTGAATTGGGCTCTGTAGTCGACAATGCACAATAACTTTGTAATTCATAAATGACATCAGGTTACAGAAAATAACCCATATCTCAAAAAATGTACACTAAATATCTGTTTCATACCGATTATCATCGAAAGTGCTTTTGAAATATATTTTTTAGAATTTTCCACCCCATAGTTGTAAGGTTACAGGGGACACTTTAGAACTGCAAGAGCGCATATCCCAGCAACTATCGACTTAAATAAAAAAAGCATTTCGAAACTTTAACATCGTTTTTAATTGACTTCAAAAAAAGGAGGAGGTTCTACGTTCGTCTATATGTATTTTTTTTATGTATGTTCACCGATAACTTCGTTAATTGTGGACCGTTTACAAAAATTAAGAAAAAGAGTATACTTCCGAGGTGGTTCCATTTAAATTTCACCAGTATTGGAGCTTGGACTTCGAAGATATACCAAAAACACCAAATAACACGAACTGCTTTTAACCTTTATTTATATTGATGATCCTCTTTTATATCGTTGCGCTCCAGAATTAGAAACTAGTTAATTGTAGACCTGCCCTAGATATTTATTTAAGCCAAGGTCAAAAGGGAGAAATAAAACAAATTTCAGAAAAAAATTCTGTCTTCAAAAAAATATACTGAAAAGTAGAAAATAACTATTCTTTAGTAATCAAAACTTAAGTACAATAAAAATAACTTTATATGATACACATACCCAAAGATGTTATATTTACGAAAGAGGTATCCAGGTTAAGTTAGTACTAATGCTAGTAAAATATTGTTCCGGTTATGCACACACGTAAGCCGTACACTTTGTTTATGCACACTAATAAAACGATGAAGTGTAAAGAAGGTTGACGAATACCATAAGCAAAGTGAGACAAATATACATTACACTGCGTCGCTATACGTCAATTTCAATTTCATACTGCATTTTATTTTATTTTATTTGGTACACACCACAGGCAACAGCAACAATAGATTCACAATACAATAATGGACAAACACAACATAACTAGACTGAAATCCAAAAGCGTTCATATACATTAAACATTACAATTTGATGAAGAGAAACAAAGAGTAAAATAATCAAATATATAAAATTAACAATAACTTAAAAACAATATTGTGGAAAAAAGAAAATAATCTATGGCCGTCGTTGGGCGAGTACTATTTGAGTGCGGTTTTGATTTTTGATTTGAAAGCAATATACTTTTTATCACAAGTGTCAGTGTACTTGTGATCCGAGACTAAACTGTTGTATTGACGACACATTCGCACAATTGGGTTATAGTACGATGTATTGTTTTTAAAAGTTTGTAAAACGAAGTGCTTAGGGTCTCGACAAATGTATTTCGAATTAAAATTTAGACAATCGAGTAAGGTGGGACAATCAAAGTGAGAGTGAATTAACCTATGAAGGATAAATAGGTCGTTCTGTGTACGTCTTAAGTGAAGTGGAATAACTTTGAACTTAACCAATTTTACCAAATTTTACTTACACCAAATTTCAAGCGAATCCGAATATGAATTAGTGCCATTCATAGAATATTAGTAATTAAAGCCACGGAACAGACATTTTCAAAAAATATGACTGATGCCTAATGGGTTCAGACAGTAAAAAAGGATTATTGTTTGTTTTTTTAATTTCATTTTTCTTGAATTATGTACATTTGGGAACAGATTTATTTAAGTATTTTGATTTACAAAATAATTTTGTTATATATTTGAAAATTGATAAAAATAAGACAACTATGCATTCTCATGTACATTATTTTTTTGTGCATAATTTACTATGAAGGAAAAATATCACGACACAATGTTTATCCATTGGTTACGTCTTAACTCATCTTTCGGAAACCTGTAAAATAAACAACACTTATCAAGACAAAACCTTGTTAATGTTGTTTTCAAATAAGTATTTAATACATTTACTACAACTTGTGCTAAATTACAGGATTTTTAAAATTTTCATGAACTTAATTCTCCGAAACTATTATATTAGACTTACTTACTTTTAGATTTTAATATGGTTATGTTTTCTCGTTAGTGCACTGAGTGTAGTTTAAGCTCAGATTTATCTTTTGAACGGACTGTTGATTGTATTTCAAATATTATTTCATTTTTACATATATTATGGACGTCAAGTTACTACAAATTATTCACATCGCACGTAATTTGACGTCCATATAATAATTTGTAACGTAATAATTCGATTCTATAATTTTGTTAAGTTTTCTCATTAGTACATTGAGTGTAGTTTAAGTTGGGCTTTGTTTTTTTGAACACTGTTGATTTTATTTCAAAATATCATTTTGTTCATATATATATGGATGTCAGGTTACCATAAATAATTCACATCGAACGATATTTGACGTCCGTATAACAATTTGTAACATAATGATATAGGTAATTCTATTATGTATTTTATTTTGTTTTTTCGTTAGTGCACTGAGTGTAGTTTACGTACAATTTTGTATTTTTGAACATACACTTAATTTTTATTACAAATATTATTAATTTTCTACAGACTTGGATTTCACATTATTGTAAATTATTCACACCGTAACTACGTAATTTGACGTCTATATATTAATTTGTAACATATCGTCATTTAATAATTTTGTTTAGTTTTCTCTTTAGTGCACTCAGTGTGATTCAGTTTAACATTGTTTTTGAACAAACTTTTGTTTTGATTTTAAAAATCGTAAGTTTTTATGTATATGGACGTCAAGTTACCGTAAATTATTCACATCGCATGGTATTTGACGTCAGTATAATGGTTTCTAACATAATGATACGATTCTATAATTTTATTTCGTACTAGCTTTTGCCCGTGACTTTGCTTGCGTATAATTTATAGCCTATGTGTTATTCTGATGTATAAGCTATATTATACTAAAGTTTCATCAAAATGCGTTGAATAGTTTTTGCGTGAAAGAGTAACAAACATCCATACATCCATTCTCATGAACTCATTTCTACTCATTTATAATTGTTAGTAGGATATTGTTACGTTTTTATGTATATGGACGTCAGGTTACCGGAAGTTATTCACACCACACGATATTTAACGTCCATATAATAATTTGTAAAGTAATGACACGATTCTATAATTTCATTTTGTATTCTCGTTAGTGCATTGAGTGTAAAATTCGACTTTGTCTTTTTCAACAGACTCAATTTTATTACAAATATTTAATAACTTTTTATAAATATGGACGTAGGGTTACCCTAAATTATATATGTCGCATGATATTTAGCTTCCGAATAATAATTTATAATGCAATACGATATGATTCTATAATTTTATTTTCTGGGTGTCCAAGCAGAAAGGGTCCAGTAGTCAATATTTAGTTTCCGAGATATACGCAGTTTTGTAAAGTTGGGTGAAAAAATGCCATTTCGCGATTTTAATTGTTTAATAATGAATGCTCAATTATCTACAAGGTGCTATAGTAAATGACTTTATAAGATGTTTCTAAGTAGAAACAAACTAGAAGTGTGTTTTTTTTTAATCAAACTTTAGAAGTGCGTTTTCTCAAAACAAGCTTTTTCAGTTTCAACTTTAAATGTTTGATAAAAAAAATATATGCCAGTTTCTGATTATTTTTTTAATCCTTATTATCAATTGACTATTCTTACTAATTGACTAGTCTTAACTCAATACTCCACTACTGGACCCATTTTGTTTGATCGCCCAAATTTAAATACTTCAACATTGTAACTAGATTGTAACTAATATAATTAAGGTTTGGCAACGTCGCTTCAAAAAGAGGAGTTCAAATAATGTGGAATATGAACAAAATATAAAAATATATTGTAGAAGTCTGATGAGTAGTAATGTGGAAGGGAGTTCTCAATGTTAGCGCTGTGCTCGATGATATACGAATATTTGTATATTAATGTACAATATTTTTAGAGAAAAATAAATAGCACAGTGTAATGGCAATTGCTTTATTAACGATATGACCATGAATTAATTTGCCTAAATTAAGTGGAAGTAATGGACCTTACAATAATGCGAAATAAAAGGATGCCCAATAAGCCCAATAAGAATATAATACTTTTTATATTCTTTGACCACAGGTAATGTATCGCTCTGTCGCATTTGGTAATTGGAGTATTACCTGTCGCATTTTATTTTTTTATGAATTAATATTTTACTGTTATTTTAGATTTTGGAATAAATGGTGACACAAATGAATTAAATAAATATAAGTACTTGCGCATGATACGTGATTCCTGAACATTTGGAAGTCTTGCTATTGCAGTTTCTCCAGTATCTAACAACACAGGACGGCATTGTAACAATAATATTATGAACGCACAAGCGAGTTGATACTGTCAAATTGTTACAAGAATGAGCTCCAGGTTCGCTAATTAGCAAAGTTTTGGGGTGCCACTTTTCGAGTGCAAGTAATTCATCTACTTCTTTTGTAAGTATAACATCATTGGACATACCTATAAACCGATATGTAATTAAATTCGACAGTTATTGAAGTCGGTGCCAAATCAATGTCAACAACAGAAAGTTTCTTAGTTTGGTAGACTTAGCACCCAATTCAGTAACTGACAAATTTAATTTTATAGGTATGTGTGTCGCATTTCTAGTTATTTTTATTGTACTTGAGTTTTGAGTAGTATAGGACAGTTATTTTGTACGTTTCAGTGTTTTTTTGTTCAATATTTTTTCTTAAAATTTTTTGAATACCTGTCTTAAAATATCTCACACGCTTATTGGACTGGAGTTTTTCTTTATCCTTTTTATGCTTGCTCTATGGCCATTTCGTTGTCTTAGCTGTCAGCATGCTATGTTTTATCTTGGTGTCAATGAATATCTTAAGCAAAAGGGAACCAGTGAAATATACGAAATAATCGAAACTGAGATTATAAAAATATACATTTATTGATGCTATTTTAGTTACGGCATTTCTAGTTAAATAAAGATTTAGTTAAATAATGATAAATAAAGAATTTATAGATTTACTGACTGCATTTAGTTCAAACTATAATATTTATAAGCAATAGGAATTCCTTTCTGATATGTTTTCACTAAACGTATGATTTCTTTTTATTATTATTTATGATTAAGGTCTGGATATGCCCGAAATCAAATGAAAGTAAGATAAATGCAGTAGAAATGCGATCTCTTAGAAATATGTGCGTTGTCACCCTTACGGACGAAATAAGCAATGAAGAGATATGTAGTATGACAGGGTTACACGACAGTGTTATTGTTAAAATAAAGAAAGGAATGCTTAGATGGTTTGGGCACATAGGAGTGGTGTAAGACTGACGAAGAAAATCTACAGAACAAAAGTAAGTGGTAGAAAAAGCCAAGGAAGACCAAGGCTGACTTACGAAGAACAAATAGCCAGAGTGCTAGCTGACGGAAATGTTAAAAGCACTCGTATAACTAGGCGGTAATGTGTGGGGGAATGATGAGATTTGAGGAAGCGAAAGAAGTATGTAAGGACTACGACGCTTGGTCACACGCTCCGTCCTCTCTGACTACCCCGTTAATGATATAGAATTAAGATACGTGTGTATGAATTTTTCGTTTAATTTTACAAATACATGTTATAATTTATCGTATTAATTTTGTATTTATTCTTCATTGTACATAACGTTTACAATAGGCGGACTTAATGCCTAATGGCATTCTCTACCAGTCAACCTGAGCTTTACTGTCAGAGAAACAAGTGGCGGTACAATAAAGTCACCGAAAAAGAACTACAATATGTATATACCATACATATAAATAAGCATACACATACATATATACGTATACATAACGAACCCTCAATACATATTTATGTAAACATACAAGTACAGACTCAAGTGCCAAAAAATTTAAAATGATAGTATAATAAATAAGATTAGGATACAACATAATAAATATAACAGATAATCAGCTGATCACTTTGAGCAGATGGTCTATAACTTTTATCTTAAAAGTTGACTTGCTCGGAGCATTCATGATGTCAAGGGGAAGGGCATTCCAGAGTCCAACAGCCTGAAGAGCGAACGAATTAGACATGAAGCTAGTTCGATGAGCAGGCACACAGAGCAAGAGGACGTCAGATGAGCGAAGATTATGAACATGGGATATACTCCGAAGTCGAAATCTGTCGTATCTACAATATAGGTATCTATATAAAAATCAAGATAAGTTTGTGTGTCGTTTAGTCTCTAATACCGTTAGTAACTAATTAATCTGTGCTAATACTATTCGATGGTTGACTGAGCTCAAATTACTGGGTTTGGTATGTTATGGTTTTGTTCGACAAGAATACTACTGGAAAAGTTGAGAAATTAGTTTCAGTGTATCCAACTTTGCGAACCTGGGGATGGCAGCTAATGTTTCATATAAATAAAAATACCTAGACCTTATAGAAACACGCCTGCATGATTAACTTGTTGATAACTCTATTGCAAATAATCTCTTTTATTGATTATACATGAATACAATATTAAACTAAAAAATAAATATAATATATCATAGTTCTGACGGTTTGGATCGACGTTCGTTCAGAAGTTTTACGAACTTTATCTTTGGAGCTTCGTGGAAATGGGGTTTGATAGTTTCTAAACTGTTAGGGTTACCCATGCTATGAAGTTTTCTTCTTAATAATTGTGTTAGGAAAAAATAACGTTAAATTACACGAAATGGCGTTTTGTGTTTGTCCAACCGCATTCCATTTACATATAATTCGATACATGTAATGGAGCTACAGAATTAGTAATTCTATCTAAAACTAACCTAACCTAACCAAAAGAGCGTTTATATAGAAATTACAGAATTAATATCGTAAAAAATTTAAACTTGTAAAGTGGCAATAAATCTTGAAAACTTGTATAGAATGCCTTGTGTTATAAATAGGGACATAATATTCAAAGTCGTGGGTAGAACTAAACCTATTGGGGATAATATTAAAAACATAAAGAACTTATTAGTATTTTTAAATTAACCTTGTATATAATGGAGCTACAGAATTAGTAATTCTACTCGCGATCCTTAAAATGAATGATTTTCTCTATAAATTTTCTACTTTTGATAGTAATGACATGTAATTTATAACTAATAGTCTTCGCAATAAATTCGCTATTTTTATTCAATGAGTAAATTGAACTTCAAAGTTAACAGTTTTCATTACAAAATTTTGTTCACGACATCAATCACTGAAACTTTAATGTGGTACAATGGCAATGAACTAATAATAAATGCTTGGGAGGCATTTGTGAGGACAAATACAGGCTTCGGTTAAGATTGCTTTACATCGGGTAAAAATGCAAAATACTTTTGTAAAAAATGAAATTCCTTAATTTATTTTGTTGGCGCTAAGACTACTTTATAGCGTGTATAAATTTTTTAAAGATTATATTTTTTAATTAACACCACCACCAACAAAACTTTTTTGAAGACTGTTTAAATATCGAATCAATAAACATAATGGGCGGAGCCATAATAAGTAGCAGCTCTTACCACCGTGTGTCAAACGAATTTTTGTGTCTCTTTCTATCTCATTGAGCGTAACCACGAGCAAAACAGCTATTGTAACGGAGCAAGATGACGTCACTGTCACCGGGTCTGCCTAGCTGACATCACATCCTGCCTGCCACATCTGTTGTCGCCATGCCGTGGGAGAAATGACGTCAGCAAGTCTATATAAGCCGATGCGTGCCAAGATATGCATCATTCTACATCATTCTGTGGGTTTAACTGTTGATTGTTCGTCGTCGGCTATTCGTGACAACGTGTTTTAGTTTGTAGTTTGCTATAATTATTGAGTAATAAAATGTAAAAGTGAATATATGAGTGTGTGTTCTTAGTTAGGGGGTCAACTGAGGAAGCGTGCTCGTCGCGACCCCTGCCAGCCCTTTTCAGGGCTGCAATTCCTCTTCTGTGCATACCATGCGGGACAACGGCAATGATAATGTTAGGGCGTCCCCCGAAAGCGATGTACACCGGTCTGTCCCTGCTGGTGTGTGCAGAGTGCAGTTCGGCGTTGGGGACCGCCACTCAACACGCTGTGCACCTAGCGGCGGGAAGTGGAGGGAGGAGTGCAGGGTAGCTGCGTAGAATGTGAGAGGTGGGATTGACGAGAAGATGAATGAAGTGATTGATATTATGGAAGAGAAAAGATTGGATGTGCTATGTTTGAGTGAAACCAAGCGAGGCGGCAGTGAACTTGCCGACTTGCCTGGAGGAGGCATCGCTTTGTGGTCAGGGTACCACAAGGAGATAGGGGATGCCAAGGGGTAGGCGTTTTATTGTCCTCTCGTATGGTTAATTGTATGACTGAGTATGAATGTGTAAATCTCAGATTGCTCTGGGTTCGCCTAAAGATTGGGTTGACAAGAATTTTTGTTTTGGCAGTATATGCCCCAGTGTCCTCTGTCGGTTTGGCTGAACTGGAGCAGTTCTGGGAGAATGTTAGAGAAGTTCTAGCGACGGTTGAAGTGAACGAAAGAATTGTTGTGTGTGGAGACATGAATGGATGGGTCGGGACAGCTCGAACAGGATTTGAGTCTGTCCTAGGCAAATATGGAGATAAGAGAGTGAATGATGCTGGTAAGATTGTGTTAGGACTGTGTATGGAAAAGGATCTTTTTATGGCTAATACCATGTTTGGGCACAAAACGATCCATCAGTACACGTGGGAAAGAAAGAGTGCGACAAGTATGATTGATTTATTCCTGGTGGATAGCAGACTTAAGAAGCAGGTAATGGACACAAGAGCGTATAGAGGAGCCGATCTCGGGACGGACCACTTTCTGGTGATAACCAGAATAAGGGGTCTGTTCGCAGTATGGCGACATCGCGTAGTGTCCAAACCTGCAGCGGATAGCCGCATTAAAAGCTGGAAACTGCAGGATGCGACCACCAGGAATGAATATGAAAGGGTATTATCCAGTAAGCTTGATGATAGATTGAAAGTGATGAGCGATGGTGAAGAATGCTGGCACCTTAGAGATAGTATGATTGAGGCTACGAAAGAAGTGTGTGGAATGAATAAGATTGGGAACGGCAAAAAGCGTGATGTGTGGTGGGATGATGAGGTGAAAGTGGCTGTGTATGAGAAAAAGAAAGCATGGCGAGACTACCTTGCTACTAATGACTGTGGCATGAAAAATTTGATGAGACAGGTATAAGCTGCAGAAATCAGAAACGAAGGCACTAGTGAAAGAGAAGCGTGAAAGGTGTAGGGTGTTAGATGAAAACAAGATGTCGGACAACTTCGAGGAAAATTCCAAATTATTTTGGAAAGAAGTACGTAAGTACCGAAGTGGTCCGGCATCTTGCAGAATGAATAAAGTGCGTTTGAAAGAAAACAACCTGCTTACAAATAAAAAGGATGTTCTGCAGCGATGGAGTGAATACTATGGAGAACTGTATGAGAGTGGCGACTCCGTCTCTGATAATGAGAACGATTCTAAAGAATTGCCACACTCGGGCCAGGGACTGGAGGATGCCATTAGTATGAAAGAGATTGAGAAAGGACGGTGCTCTGTCCGCATTAGTGGGTAGTGTGAATATATCTAACACTGCTAAAATGGCCATTCACAATGCGGTGTTGGTGCCAACTTTGTTGTACGGTAGTGAGGCCTGGATATGCCCAAAATCGAGTGAAAGTATGTTAAATGCTGTGGAGCTGCGGTCTCTCAGAAATATGTGCGGTGTCACGCTTGCTGACAGGATAAGCAATGATGAGATACGCAGTATGACAGGGTTGCACAACAGTGTTATTGTAAAAATGAAGAAAGGAATGCTTAGATGGTTCGGGCACATGGAGAGAATGAGTGATGAAAGACTGACGAAGAAAATATACAGAGCGAAAGTGAGTGGTAAAAGAAGCCAAGGAAGACCAAGGCTGACTTATGAAGATCAAATAGCCAGAGTGTTAGCAGACGGAAATGTCAAAAGCACTCGCATACCTAGGCGAAAATGTGTGAGGAGAATGATGAGATTTGAGGAAGCGAAAGAGGTGTGTAAGGACCGCGACTCCTGGCGCTCCGTCCTCTCTGACTACCCCGTTGGGGATACAGCGTGAAGTTATGTTATGTTATGTGTTCTTAATTGTCGCAACACTATTGAAAGTATGACAAACTCGCACTGTCAGTGTATTTCGTGTCAGCTCATGAGTCGGCTATAAAATAATTATTCGCAAAATACTCGTAAATCTTAAGTGTTTTAGCTACTAGTTGGTATTCACAAAATTAAAAATATGTCATGTTCAGCTGTGTGTCGTTGTACTGCGACCCTTCCCTACTCACACACATTATAATAGTTAAAGTCTAGAAACTCTTTTTGTCAACAAAAAATGGATTATAATACTTCATTCATTATGATAATTGGTCCGAGGTATCCAATATGGATATAGGATGAAGTTTTTGTATATGTTAGTTTATACCGAATTCTAAACATGTGTGCCAAATTTCATAAGTGTATGCATGTAAATTTGTATGTATGTTTGTATGTTTGTATGTATGTTTGTCTGCGCATATCTCAAAAACTGTAAATCGGACTGCAAAAATTCTTGTTTTAGTTAGACTAGGTATAGTTCAACTTAGTGAACGCTGCAAGTTTCATCAAAATCGGTTTAGTAGTTTTTGAGATAGAGAGTTAGGTATGTATGGCTAGGTATATATGGCTTAACAACGTAATTCTAAAATATGTCATTATGCATGTTGCTTTTTTTTGTCAATGTTTGCATGCAGTTAGGCTCTAGCTAAACAATATCGATGAAAATTTTGAATAGTGGCTTAGCAATTTCAAAAGTAATCGTGTAATCGTTAGATGGCAACATAATAAACAAAACGATTAAGTATTTAGTTTCAATTACAGCTGAAATTAAATAAATTAAGAAATAAAAAAGCAATTTACAAAATTAAACCTCCTTCAAAAAAAAACACTGAAAAGTAGAAAATAACTGTGCTTTATAAATACGATATACATATTTATACAATTAAATTTGACAGTTATTGAAGTCGGTGCCAAATCAATGTCAACAACAGAAAGTCTATTAGTTTGGTAGGCTAGGTACCGACTTCAGTAACTGTCAAATTGAATTATATAGATATGTGTATCTTATTTAAAAAGTTATTTTAATTGTACTTGAGTTTTGATTAGTATAGGATAGTTATTTTGTACTTTTCAGTGTTTTTTTGAAGGCGGTTTAAAATTTTTTGAAGTCGGTTTAATTTTTTTAATAACGTATTTATATTACTCCCTTTTGAGTGACTTTGGCCTAACTAAATATCTAAGAAGGTCTACAATTAACTTTTTATCTAATTTTGGGGTGCAATAACATACAATAGATTCATCAACATAAATAAATAAAGGCTATTAGCAGTTCGCGTTATTTGGTGTGTCTTCGAAGTCCAAGCTCCAATACCAGTGAAATTTAAACGGGACCAATCCGGAATATATCATTTCAAATAAAAAATAATTTTCTAAATCGGTTTATAAATGACAGAGTTCTGAGGTAACAAACATTAAAAAAAAAAGAAAAAAAAAGGAAAAATGCAACCGAATTGAGATCTTCCTTTTTTTGAAGTCGGTTAATATTAAAAGGAATCGTAAGTAATACATAAATAGTGATAATAATAAAAAAGAAATCTCACAGAAATGAGTGACGTTTTATTATCCCATCGAGGCATTTGTTGGAATGAAATGGTGCTGATAAAAGAAAACGTGAAAAAATTTAAATTACGACTCTTGTGTGACGTTATATTATGCGGATTCCGCCGGAATCACCAGGCGGAATGTAGGTAAATAAAAGAGTCATTTCATATAAAATTCATTTTATTGTACCCAAAAACATGAGACGTTTCAAACATTGACATTAAAAGGTAGATACGGTACAATCATTTTGCTCATGGATCTCTCTTAAGTCTGTCAGTCAAAGTAGCAATATTTTGTCTAGCTTCCGCTACAGTCTATTGCATCATACTGTCTCTTTCACTGCTGGCAGAATATAGAGCATTGGTACATGACTAAATATCAATACAGAGGCCAAAATTCATGAACAACCCATTGTAAGTACACTTACAGTGTGGTAATGTGTGTATGACCCACCAATTGGCTCACCTACAGCCTTGGTACAAACTCTTCTATACTGGTTTCGTTGTAGGAGAAAAGACAGGGTTGACTACATGTACTCGACGTAATGAACTGAAGTTGATAGACAACTAATTAAAGTTTTTCAAGTGATTTTACGATTGAAGTGTTAGAAGTCACAACTAATAAAATAAGTTCTGCTCCCTATGTCGTTCATAATCATTCCTAATTAAAAAAATTGTTTGCGTTTCGTGTACAAGAAATCAGGTGAAATATTTATCATCAAAAGAATCAAAGAATCATTATTTACAACCATATAATTGAAAACTGATTTTTCGGGGAGATTGATTTTGTTTTAATTGAATATTTTGTACATTTATTTTATTGTGAAATTTTATTAAACTATAAAATATAAATTTTGTGCAATTATTTGCACAAGATATGCGTATCTAATATTATTCTAATGCCTGGTTTACGCGTATTTAGCGGATAAATTGGTAAGTCTGCACGGCAACTTTTCTGCGCGTAAACAACTTGATAATATCAAGTCGTAAACTTATTCTTTTAATCTACCAATCTGCTAGGCACCTTAAGCAATGACAGCTTTCTAAGCGGCAAGTTTGAGGAAGTTTAGTATTTAAGATAATGTGTATTAACGTTAGGATATGTATGTACTTTTTTGTTACTAATGAATAAATGTTATGTCTCTCTTTTAGTTGACTTGCTGCTTATTTATTTATTTTAAATTCACCAGTGGATATAACATTCATTCATAGTAATAACACGAGAAAGAGTTACCAATAAATAAATTACCAATAAATAAACTAAATACATACCCTATAGGTAAATACTGCATGCGACTTACCGACTTGCCAACTTAAAACATGTAAAGTAGGCATTAATTCAAATCTTAGTTTAGTTCGAGGTTAGTCGTCCTGTGAAATAGGTATAAATTATGCACGCTATTAGAGAACTTGACCTCTGTATCCATGATTATTTACTTTGTGGTATTGGTGTGCCATTACTCGGCTCTATTTTTTCACATGATTCTATTACGAATAGTTTAATTCAAGATGACTTGCGTCATTATTTTAAGGCATTATTGAAATGGGCTGTTCACTAGGTTCTAGCTAACTTATCTTAATGTGCGCGTATAACCACATCGTTAATTAACGTGTAGGGATAGAATTACTACTAAGCGATCAGAGCAAGGAGTAGGGAGCGAGTAGGGATGTGAACTGAATCATCTATACAATACAATATGATGTACCATATCTACACTTTTATTTGATCAAAGGTTACAAATATTCTTTATGAAACAAGACGACACTGATCGCCATATAACAAGGAATGAAATATGAGCAAACGAGAGCCAGTTCTGTAAATACTGCTGGCAAGGGCTTCGTGACGTAGCCGAGGGTGAATACGAACCTAGATATCGTGAACAGGCGGTACAAACAGATCCCCATATACTTCGACGGGTTCACTGTCAAGTACAACATTCCGATTATCCAAAAAGGCGTCAGAGCTTTAAGTTCCGTTACGTAAAGTCTTCGAATTATTTCAGGGTTTTCGAAAAAACCTTTATTGACCCAGGTCAGGGCTGTTACAGGACTGAGGGCGACCAGTTTCACGGCTAATAGCGCTGCATGTGCTATGTAAGTGTGTACTAGAGGACTGTCTAAGGAGATATAATTTGTGGGAACTGTACCGACTTTGCCTTGGAGGATAGACATTTTTTCCTGTCATTTTGATTATTGAGAATGTTGCTAGATGTAGCAATATATAAATACATATAAAAAAGGATTATTAAAAAAGTTTCTTGTTGCTGATATAATTTTTCGCTCACACGACACATGAACGTCATAAAATGTATTGGGGTAGCTGCAATGACTAAGGAAATTAGCCATCGGGGAGCTGCTACTCCTAGCAATAATACTGGAAGATTTTTTTATTTTTAGAAATGAGTTAAGTACTTGAAAATTTATAAAAATTTCGTTTCCAAATTGATGTAACCGAGAATCAAATCTAGAATCATTGAAAGATATAATACCTCGGACCAAGAACCCATAATAATTTGCCGCTCTTACCACCGTATGTCAAACGAATTTTCCTGTCTTTCTCTATCTCATCGAGCGTAACCACGAGTTAGCTATAGAAATATAAACTTTCGCGTTGCATAATAAAATATCGGGAAACGGGTACAATTTATCAACAGCGTGGAATCCTGTGATTCAAATGACAAAACCTCGTTTTTTACATCCGGTCAAGTGTGTGGACACCGTGAATGTTGTGCGTAGGAATCCTAATCATTATTTACAAATATCGGGGATGAAATAAAATCTGCCTCGGACACGGAGTGAAGCTTGCTGCGACAGTTTACTTGAGACCACGGCCGATACAACTCGGACGAAACGTCAAGCCAAAATAAAAGGTAATCGCGTTAATTTCCCTTGTTTTTAGATAGCTATAGAAAGTATGGTAACCTCGCACTGTCTGTGTAATTCGTGTCAGCTAACGAGCCGGTCATGACATGATTATTTGCAAAATACTTATAAATCTTAAGTGTTTTGTCTACTATTATTCACAAAAACAAAAATATGTCATGTTTAGTTGTGTGTCGTTGTACAGTGACCTTCCCTACTCAAGCACATTACTAAAAATCTAGAACATCGAACATACAACAATTTAAAAGGTGGTAGAGCCATGCTGAATTGCAGCACGAATAGGGCCGGCTCGCCCGGTGAAACACCATCCTCTCACAGAATATCGGCGTGAAATAACGGCATCTATTGCTGTTGTGTTTCGTTCGATGAGTGAAAGTGCCGGTGGCCCATCACCCCCTCCCCTTCCTTTCTCTATTTCCCTAAAGGCCGGCAACACGCCCGTGATTCTCCGGAAGTTGCGGGTGTCTATGGGCGGCGTTTGATTACTTTCCGTCAGGTGACCCGCTTGCTCGTTTGCCCCCTCTTTCATAAAAAAAAAGGTAATTTAAGTACATGCTTTTAGAGCAAATGATCTGTCCATTGTTAATTAGTCCAAGATCCAGATCCAGTCTAATACTGGACTATTATACGAATTCATATAAATATCTAAATTAGTGCGATAAGAGTAAATAAGGTATCATTAGAATAGTGAAAGCGCGATTGGCAATGTAAGGCGTGTGACGTCATAATGAATGTAATATAGCTTACATATCCGATATTACGATCAAAGGCACCTATGTACCTATTCCGTACTGAAGTTAAACGCGCAATATTCACTGTTAAATTAGTTAGCTTCCATCCGATACGAAAGTAGCTGGCAGTAGGCGTTCATATTCAGGCGTTCGTAGGTGTTCGTATTTGTATTTGAGAAAACATAAATTGAAATTATCGAAAATATACTCGTACCTCATACCAAATTGTATTTAAAATTGAAGTTTACAGCAGGTTATTTGCGTTCATTTTACAGGTAATTTAAAATAGAACACTACTAATTTAAATGAGCAGTCCGGTAAAGAGGATGTAGTTCACAACATGTTTAAAGTATAAATGATGACATTTTGGTCGTATTGTGGGTTAATCTATTACTATAATCGCAGAGCTTAATACACTACTGTTAGGTACGTAACCTAAACATCTCTTGTTGCTGTCCTAGTTAATACTATTTCAAGATCGATTTTCACATTTCCTTTGCTTCAATCTTTCAATGCGATGCTCTAGTACTAACAAAACGAAATTAGCTGGGCAAATTCTCTATGTACGTATGTTTAATTACAAGATAAAAATCTATATACAATTTCTTTACAGTGAAAAGCGTAAAGGGCAAATATTTTTAGGAATTTTTGCTTTCAAGTAGCTAATGGTTTAGCAACACTGGCAGAGTTTTGTTTAAAATCCGATATTTACAATAATATCACAAAAAATTTTGGAACCTTTTAATATTTAGAAGTCAAATACACAGCTTTATTGTAGGAGGTTCTGCTATGATCCCATCTGCTTGATAAACTACATATTTATATTAGTCACATCGTATGTACTTGATCGAAATTATCATATTTCCATATTTCCCCACATACTGTAGTTCCGTGCCCTACATATTTCCCCAACACCCCCTTTTTTTTCTTTCTTTATGGCATGGCTCATAGATTAGAGCATTTGCCAATGTCACGTATTAATAAGTAGAATCACAATCACAAGTAAATTCATTTTTTTCTTATCGTAAAACTCCTCCAGTATAGTGATAGTAGACTTTGCTTAAGTTATAATATAAAGGACTTCTTAGAAGAGCGCGAGAACTTCAGCTACATATGTTTATGTAGACGTACTCCATTATTTTTACTTATACAGACCTTTAAAACACAAAATACTTTTGTGCTTCAAAACTCTCAAAAATGTAAAAATAGAAAATCTAAATAAAATGACAACCTCACTTCTCTCGTTCCCGCCAAAAAGTCCCCCAAGACCCTTCGTAAAAACAAGGTTACAACAATAAGTAATAATTACAAACCTTTCAAAACTCCATAACATTCAACCACAGACAATAATCACTGTCAGTTTGACAGAATGTGAACAAATAATTTCATTGTAATTTGTTGTAACTTTATTAATATAAATAAATCGTCGAAAAATTTTAAATTGTCAGTGAAAAAATGTCAAAAGAATGTTGTTCAGATTTAATACAAAGTTACATTTTTTACTCTGCCATCTTAGCATTGAAACTGCTAGCTCTGATGCCATTGGCTTTAATAGTGTGTAACGAAGATAAGATACAGCGAGGGCATTTGAGTGACTTGAAGAATATGACGCCGTTTTGGTTGCTAGGTGCGTTGTACACGACGACTTGTCCCGAAACGACCAAGTTCATAACACTAATGCGTGTGTTCGCTGCAGCAAGAATGGTGTCTGATTTAAGTTACGTCACGAGACTGCCTCCATGTTTCTCTGAGTTCGCCTTCTACGTTTCTTTTAGTATCACCGCATACATGGGTGCTATGGTTTTATATCATTACAAGAATGCTTTATAAATTTTTAAGGTTTTGAAATGAAAAGTTGTTATGAAGTAAGTTTGAGTCTTTCTTTTTAGAAATAATTGGATTATAAATAAGTAATAATGGCCCCGGCTAAGCTTTAGACGAACTACTTAAAATAGCCTCAAAGACACTTTGCGAGTTGAGAGTGAAGCGCTGGAACAGAATCGGTTCTATAAGAACACTCTTTTTAGGTAGGTCAGGTTAGGTTAGTATGATGACCACAACGCGCGAGCCGAGCGAGCGAAATGAGTGTGCCGCGGCAGCGGCCGGTTAAGCGCCGGAACAGATTCGGCTCATTAAATGTGACTGGTCAATCGCAAGACATCGCAAAAATCAAATTCTATCACTGACACCTCAATAATATACCTCATTATGTATAAAAACACGTAAGCAGAGGTTAATCCAAAGTACTTCCTGTTAAAGATAAGCTGGGATAATTCCAATTTAAAATAGCTAAGAACATCCTCGAAAACATTTAAAAATAACGAAGCCATATACAAACACGTGCAGACAGGTTATAGGCAGATAACGACGCGAGATTTAAGACAATTCTCTTCTCCGTTGGGTGTTAAAAAGTGCATAACATTCTGTGCATGCCGTAAAATTTAGTCAAGGGACAACAGAGCTTATTAATGAACCTACATAGGTGATATGGTAACAATCTGTTGATGGCTAGTTCCATTTTGCCATGCGTAAGCCCAAACACATACAGATAGAAGTATAGTGAAGGCGTGGTTTGGTACACGTTAACAGTCTGTCCACTCCGAAACGACGATAGATGAAACTACAGTTATATATATTTGTATCCATGAAAGGAAATCATGTAATTCAACTTAACACCAGGGTAGTCGACGTATCTTTAAAAGTCAGCACACTGAAGTGGCAATGGAGTCACATCTGTCGCAGAACCGATAATTATTGGAGCAAATGAGTTCAAGAGTAGAAACCACGTTTGGATAAGCCTTAAGTGAGCCTGAGCGACCGCCTTCTAGAAGGCGCTCTGTAACCTGTGTAAATTAGTTGGGTTGGAGTTGGTTGAAGTTGGTTGCAAATTCCAAGAAAGAATTCGATGACCTTGAGAGAGACTTCAGCAAAGGACGACTACTGGCTGATGATGACATATCTATGAGAAGCTCCCGTTTACCTTAAAAAAGGAACTTTTCCTAAATTTAATGCATAATTTTCATATCTGCAAGCTAAATCACTAGCAGGTTAGATGTAGACAATGAAGTCTTATGTACCGCAATATTGCACCAGAAGCAGTGAAAGAATCGCTTTGTCTTGTCTTATTGTCTTCATATATTTTATTTAAATACTTTTGATTGCCTAAGACGATATATGCTTTGACAGGGAAAATGTTGTAAAGCAAAACCACATTTTGACATTCCTTTCCGTAGTATTTTGGGTATCTACCGTCAAAAGTCGGAGGCAACTAAAAGGAGCCTTTGCAGCTGATTGGTTTGGTCGTTCCGATATAAAGAACCTTTAGAAGATCAAAGCGAGGATTTTGATCATCCACTTCATCTGAACTACCAAAGTCTGCAAGAGTGCTAGGGATAGCTTAGCCTACCTCGAGACGTGTTTTGGCACATCGTTACCGAGATCTTCGGTATGAGTACGTTTCGTAGGAAACCCTGCGATTTCCGATTCTTTCGTTTTACTAGGATGAAGCCCCACATTACAGACTTGTCCTTCAGAGGAATGAGTACCTTTGGAAGGCTTCTCTCTGATTACCTATGAAAAGGTTAAGACGTGATAACATTGCTTAAAGGAATTCTACATTAAGTGGTAATTGTTTCTCGGAATCTTTAAGTCATATCCTGCGACACCCACAGCACAATAATACACGTGTACTTATATACATAATTCAATTTAACCAAGAATATGTTATATGATACTAATTTATTCACTCATATATTTCACACAATAAAATTAAGTACATCTTGATGTTTAGATGGCGAAAGAATAATTTCTAGATTTTCTCGAGATACAGCCGAGACGAAATACAGCCGTTATGCTGTGGAAGTCTTTATGTGGATTTTCTATAACTGGAAGGTGTATTCCTAAATCTACCGAAATGAGTGCAAAGATACTTCGAAGTTATGAAGTTATTACAGGGCAAAATTGGCTGACGTGAACGTTTAAGCGATTCAGAGTTAAAGAATCTCAAAACTCTTGAGTTATGATGAATGAAGTTAGTGTTAACTGATGAAATAACAATAATATTGGCAGTCTTCGGCGCAATTGTATGTAGGAAAATTAAGCAAAATAAATTGAAAAAGGTATTGCGGGGGATCATAGCACTTAATCCTTCATCTTTCTAGAGGCGGATTAAATGTCGAGAACGCCTTAGGGTAGCACCTCATAGGTGCCTTCATGGCGGCCATATATTTTGAAAATAATAAGGTCGGCTAGGACACGTGTACCCTTAACAAGTGGGCGTGAATATTTATAGTATATCTTACCAATTCCTATTACGGAATTGGGTTATGTAGGAGGAATCAAGCAGACGGGGCGTGCTTCGAAAGCTTTATAGAAAGTACGATTTTTTGTAACTTTCTTGAGTAGACGGGGCCGTGCTTCGAAAGAAGCTCTACAGAAAGTATGATTTTTTGTAACTTTCTTAATTTTTTTTTAGTTTAAAAACTTTCGCGTGCTTCCCTATGTAACTTAGAGCCCCTAAGTTACATAGGGCCTAGTTTGCCCAAAGGATAATCAGCCACTGATTCTTTCTGTTTGTGTTAGTTATAGACTATAAATAACTCTATGTGCCGTATCTCAGCAGCAACGGTAAGGCACACATTTATTGTATAATGAAATAAGCTGATCGGCCGCTATTTCGTTGGAAAACGGCACCCACATATAAACATTTCAAACATTACTTGCCTCACTTCGTAGTACGGGACGTCTGGTTGTCTGGAATCATAAAGGCTATGGCGTTAGCTTTCATGCTTGTTTGGGAAGAAAAAAATACATACATACATACTTCACGCTGTTTCCCTAATGGGGTAGTTGGTGAAGACGGAGCGCCAAGCTGCACGGTCCTTACATACTTCTTTCGCTTCCTCAAATCTCATCGTTCTCCTCACATACCTTCGCCTAGGTATGCGAGTCCTTTTGACATTTCCGTCTGCTAACACTCTGGCTATTTGATCTTCGTAAGTCAGCCTTGGTATTCCTTGGCTTCTTTTACTACTCGCTTTCGCTCTGTACATAATAATTTAATGTAATAATTTATGAAAAAAAAAAATTTATATGATGTGATAAAGCGTCACTAGCTGAATTTTAAGCCGTACCTACGCAGGAAGGTAGGCATGCCTTTCCGCGTAAACAACGTATAGGCTCCTTATGAACGAGTTACATGATACAGGCGATAAACTATACATATACATTGCTTTTTGAAAAATGTTTTGATTGTCGAACAACTATTGGTTCAAAAGAACACCTTCCTTGAGAAGAATTGTTATACTAGCCAGGCATTAAGTACAATTTTTTAACATTATTTTATAATAAACTAATGAAATTCAATTTACGTTATTCATTAATTTATAATTATATTAATTAAAAAAACGAGTCAAAAGTCACTACCTATCCTTGTCTTCTTCATAAATTGATATGTTTCCGTATTATGTGGGTATTTATAGTACAATATTTATATTAATTGTAATATGTATATATGTACATTGAATGCAGTGTATTTAATATGTATGTACTTATGTAGTAGATATGTATATAAATATATATTATTTATTATAACATAATTATATATAAATATACACATATAAAATTTATTATATATGCAGGTATTTGTATATAATTTGTATCTTATTATTATTTTTGTTTAATACACATTAAATTTTGCCACTCCAACGCCTTTTCCTATCATAGGTCTGCTGGAAGAAATTTCCTTTTGAAATAAGCGGTACCTTTGTGCGTAAGTTACATTTCATGTCTCTTTTACAAGTGTGTTTGTACATAAATAATTAAATAAATAAATAAAAATAAATAAACGAAATTTGTTATTAAAAAATCAACAAATACATGTCCCTACAGAGAAGATAACTGATGGTTCATTCCAGTTTAATTTTGTCATGATTAAATCTTCCATTTTATAGTAAAAGTGATGAATCAATTTACGTTGTAATTCTATTGTGCTTTGAAGATTTGTCTATCCTGACTGGGAAATGTCTTGAAAATATGTCTTTGTTTAATACAATTTAAATACTTTGTAAATAAAAAAATTAACTTCCCGAACTGTTTCTTTATTTTAATTGTACCTTAATAAAAAAGCGTAAGTTTCGTTTTCTAATCTGAATATTCGAATAATTTATAAAAAAAAATCAAATATATTGTAACAATTTACATTTTAAGACAAATATAAAAAACCTTTACAAAGCATTCCTGTAATGATACACAACTAGTGCACCCATGTAGCTAGTGATGCTAAAGGAAACGAAGAAGGCGAGCTCGACCATGCTTGGGGGTAATTTCGCGAGGTAACTTGTAGCAGAGACCAGTCTTGCTGCAGCGAACGCACGCATTAACGTTACAAACGTGGTCTCATTAGGGCAAGTGGTTGTGTAGAGTGCAGCCAGGAGCCAAAATGGTGTCAAATTCTTCAAATCACTCAAATGTGCTCGCTGGATTTTTTCAGGGTTACACCATATTGAGGCTAATGGTACTAGAGCCAGTAATTTCAGCGCTAATAAAGCGGAATAAAAAAAGTAAGTGTGCATTAAATCTGAACTTCCTTCCTTTGTCATTTTTTCACGGATAATTTAGATTTTTTTGAAAATTTTACGCTAGATCCTAAAGTAGTAATTCACATCTTGTCAATTTGACAGTATTGTTTGTGGTAAAATCTAGATAAAATGCTTCTAATGGTTCTTTTACATGTTGGTAAATGTTCTGGCTAGCGTGTACAGGGGCGGTTATTGGTCGTAAGTAAAATTTTTTAAATTATTTAATAGCCATTTCGTTTAGTTCAATTATTACCGATCTATACTAATTACTTGAATGTTACACTTAATTGATTTGGCGGGGCATAAAAACATGAAAAATGTTGAGAAATCGATTCGAAATAGAGTGATAACAATTAAAACTAATTGTTTGGAAATCCACCTTTATAGAATAACTATTATCCATGGCTATTACCACAGAGAAAATTATGCTATTACCATAAAAAAATGTGTTTAATTTTATGTCATGTTGTGTACCAGTTTTGTACGATTTTTTAGTTTTATAATATGTTGGCGTTTAGTCAAGAATTCTTTGTTATCTCGGTTCAAGAATCCAAATCAATATACAATCAGAGATTATGGAAATTTATACCCAGATGACATGAAACATATCGTGATCTAGTATCGGAAGCGCCTCATTTGAAGATGTTTTGGGATGAACAAAGAGAAGTGCGAAGTGAGCAAAAAGTGAATTTGCCTTATTTAAAGCAATCTAAAATAGGTGTCGCAATAATTTCAAACGAAGATGAAAAGTCAGATTCGGAGACTGATGAAATTAACGAAGACTTTAATCAGGAACAATATACAGTTCAGAGTGGTTACATTACCCCAACTAGTTTAAGCAGCTCGAGACTGGTCACTACTAGTATGCCTTACATTACACGGACTACCAAACACAGGCTCCGAATAGCTAAAATAGACGAAAATTTGACGCCGAGTTTATCAACACGCAGACACGATAATCAGAAAATGGCCACTTGTTATTTGTGTGGAATGAACTCGACAGGTGTTCCAAAGAATCCTTTGTGTCACGATGCTTTTGAATCGCCTGATTGGAATAAGAAAAAAGTTGCGAGGTACTTCCGTGCACATTGTTATTGGCATGTATATGATTGGGAAAGATGTCACGATTTATGTTTCTTTAAGCATAAATGCCCCGATAACTGCTGGCCATCATGGTACCAATTGATAGAGAATTACGTTTATAAAAAAAATGTGTCAGAATATTATTGGCAAAAAGGATTGTATAGAGGCATGTATGGGTTATATGTTGGTGGATGTTTCAAGAGATTTCTTGATGTAGGGAAAGTCTACACTCAACGGGGGTGCAGGACGAAATGGCCTTATTATGTTGGATATCACAGAAACACTTATGCATCGCATAGGTTCAGACGTTTGGAGTCAATGTTGGCAAATGTAGACGATGGTTGTATTATGAGTCCTCACGCATCTCTAACGCCCTTTAGTCGTGCTATTTCTCTTTATGCCAGGTACCACGTTTGTGTGTGTAAGAAGAGACTATGTAACGGTGTTTTGACAATGAGTTGTCCGCATTTCTTCTTTTTAATGTTCGTTTTAATAGTGTATACTAATTTTACAAGTTAAGTTTCCATTTCATTCGTATTGCTTTATTTTTTGCTTTACTAATTACTGCTTTCATGTCTGAGGGAAAAAGAAAGATAAATCTTGGGGATTACCTCAAGTACGCGTTGCGATGACTGTTGTCTGTCATAACGATGTTTCCTTGTTTAGTATTACTAGAAACATGGTGATTCAAGAGCCAAATGGATCCACACGGAGACGTGTCCTCCGAAAGTTTGAAGTTGAAGACTCTCTCTTTGCTCTAAAAATGTCAAGCTGACATTTCTTGCCGCGAATGTCAGAGATCAGTGATTCCACCCAGATATTTTACTTAACGACCACGCAAGTATTTAATTTCCAATGAAAATAAAAATGAAAATAATGAAAATAACGTCAAAAATGTTAATTATTGATATAAAAAATATAATTCCATGCGATAAAAAATGTTAACACTTTTTTTAAATACATCCACTTGGAAAAATATACATACATACATATCTTCAAGTTGTATCTTTAACGGGGTAGTTGGAGAGGACGGAGCGCCAAGCGTCGCGGTCTTTACATACTTCTTTCGCTTCTTCAAATCTCATTATTCTCCTCACACATTTTCACCTAGGTATGCGAGTGCTTGATAAATTTAATGTTGTTGTATAAAAATAATAGTCTATTAAATTGAAAACGAATTATACTTACATAATTACATATGAAAATGTGTGAGGAGAATGATGAGATTTGAGGAAGCGAAAGAGGTATGTAAGGACCGCGACGCTTGGCACTCCATCCTCTCTGACTACCGCGTTGGGGATACAGCGTGAGGATATATATATGTATGTATGTATGTACATACATATGATGTTCATACTCACTATAATTATAAAATTAACTGTTGTTGCTAATAATAAACTTATTTAAAAAATATAACAATATAATGATGCTAAATAATAATTACTTTTCTAAATAATAATTTCGTAATTGAATTAAATTACATTTACATTAATTTTAATTGTCGTTGGCGAAAAACGGAGAATACTGAAGAGGAAGGGGTGACGCAGAGTAGGGGTAGCTGATTACGGAAGCCGATGTAAAGCACTCAAACCGCAAACGAACTCAAACGGTACTACATATTTTGTATATAGTTCAAAGAGAAGCGTTATTGTACATTAGCCTTTGAGCCTTTGGTTGCGGCTCCAATCACGTAATATATTAACCAATATAGTCATAAAATATCTACTTGACAAACACCAAAACAAAATTAGAGTAAATTGGTTATTCGTACTAACGAACAGATCGACAGACAGACGTGTCGCGTTTTATAATAAGTTGAATTTGTATATCTCAAATCCACTCAAGCGAAGTCGCGGTTGCGGGCATAGCTGGTTGCTAATAAAGTTGTAAAATAACATGTCTTTAGGGTTTCGTACCTCGAAAGGAAAAAAACGTAGCCCTTATCGGATCACCTCTGTCTGTCTGTCTGTCTGTCTGTCGAGACTCTTTTTTACAGGCATTCCCTCTGTCAAGGTATAAGTAAAAAAATAGCCACCGCACAATAAAACCTAGTTTTGAATCGATTCTTTACTATGTCTGTAATCGAATTCACTACGTCAAGTGCTCCGCAAAATTGTCGTCTTATACCGTCAGGAAGTGCAACGCAAAATTATATTCCATAAGTAGATATAATTTTTGTATTAACTACTAGTTTTCCATTTTAATATATTTTTTCAGAATCGTTTCACTAAATTGATTTACCAATCTCGTCATAACTGCGTGCTAGTGCGTCTCTGAACAAAATAATTAGGAATATTTACGACAGTTTTTATATTTTCGATGAACATTTTAATGTGATAATTTATAATTTGTTTTGACGTGTTAAATTCACAAGGTGTGATAAAACTATACTACATTAAGTACCTGTGTGACATAATTTTAATTTATTTTTGACATAATGTTATTTTTATTAATGTTATTGGTTATTGCTATTATTATTTACATACTGCAACTATTACTGTATTGTATTGTTATATAGCATATTGTATTATAATATAAGTATCTCTGGGTATAAGCCTGAAATAAATTATTATTATTATTATTATAACGTATTTCGATTCATTCGAATATGTTGCATGAACTTGTTCATCATTCTAGAAAGTCGTATCGTAATGTTTGTCATACAATAAAGAACCTTGAATTGACTTAAATTCGTTCCTTACGGTTTTTAATTGCCGAATTGTACAAAACATGACGTAAACGCACTCCCTGGCGAGACTATTTTTAGCTAACATTTAATTATCGACCTTAACGCGTTACAAATAAAAATACAAATAAATTGCTAAAGAAAGAACATATTTCGTGGTAGCATTTAATTTTAGACCTTAATTTGTCACGAATAAAATTTCAATCAATTTATTTCTACGTATTTGTTAAATTGGGAGAATGTTGTCGAATAAGACAAGATAAAAGACATAACTTATCATTGCATTTGAGTGCTTCCATTTACTTGTGGTAGTACCTTTTCTCCCGCATAAAATGCCAAAAAGTTTTGTATGACAAATAGCGCGTATGTCGCCTCCCGTTATAGGTACTCAATGCGTGGAGGTATTAAATTGAAATTAATGTTAAATACTTATGTCTGCGGTTCCTTGGAACTGTAAAAAAATCATGTTTCTAAGTAAACACAATAAAAAAGTATGGGCATTATGCCTTATATTTTGACACTTGCCAATTAATTCAAAACATATAGGATACTCCCCATTGACCTAGAATAATTAAATTTTGCCAAGAAGCAAGGTCTCACAGCACAAGTAAAGGAAAAATTCGTAAATCGTTAATTTATAGTAATTTGCCATTAAAAAGTAAAATTTGCAACTGGATAGTATGAGAGAACGTGTCTTTCTATTGCAAACTTAAGTTCGTTTTTGAAACCTACTTAAATATTACCTAGTGGCTAGCTCAGCTTCGTACCGGTGGAATTTAAAAAAAAAATACAGTCCATGTTACTCGCTGATAATGTATAGTGGGAGAGCCCGTGACCCACGTTTCATGAAGTGTTAGATTCAGGAAGAAATTTTACGTAGTGCTATCAATAGGATAGACGAATAGGTAATGGAGAATTTGCTTGACCCCAGGTAGGTATTGCGCTATTGCGCATATGAGAAAGTTGCAAAAAATTTTGTGCCAAAAAAGTATTTATTTCTATATTTTATTTAAGTACTGCAAGACGCGACCACCAGGAATGAATATGAAAGGGTACTAGGCATGCCTTTTAAGTTCTGTCGTTTCCATATTTCCCGGCAATTTTGAATTTGGAACTGTTCTATATTCGAATGAGTTTAAATTTTGAATCTCAAAACAGTTGAAAGTATTAGGATTAATGCTATTGTTTAGTCAGAGCGTCGATTGGAATCTGTCAGGTTACGTACGAAAATTAATCTTTCTAAGGAAAATGTTCGTGCAATAATTTTCTACAACTTTAGAAGAGGCCTGACACGGCTTCAGTGTTTTGAAGAGCTAACATCTGTGTTCAGTGATGAAGCCCCATGTCTGCGGACTGTCGAACGTTGGTATTTAGAATTCCAGCGTGGACATACTAGTGTTAGTGACAAATCTCGCGAAGGACGACCAAAATCCGCCTTCACTGAAGATAACATCATTGCTGTGAGACAACTAATTCTCGAAGATCGTCATGTGACGTATCGAGAGATAGAGGTTCTATTAGGCATCTCAGGGACAACCATTCAGAAGATCTTGCATGAAGCGCTTGGTGTGAGAAAGCTAGTTTGCCGTTGGATACCGCATCTGCTTTCCGACGATCACAAGGCGGCCTGCGTCAGATGGTGTAAGAAAACTCTGCAAAGGTTCAACCGAGGAGAGTCAAATCACGTCTACGACATCATCAGTGGTGACGAATCTTGGATCTATGCCTACGATCCTGATTCCAAACAACAATCTACAATCTGGCTCTTTCAAGACGAGCCAAAGCTGACTAAAGTTGTTCGTTCTCGAAGCACTTCAAAGAAGATGGTGGCCACGTTCGTTGGAAAAACCGGCCATGTTGCGACTATTGCACTTGAAGATCGTAGAACGGTTAACGTAGAGTGGTATACCACAGTTTGTTTACCACAAGTCATCGCCGAACTTCGAAAATCTAACTCAAAGCGACGCATCATCCTGCACCACGACAACGCAAGCTCACACAGCGCTCGTCAAACGATTGAGTATTTGAAGCGGGAAAAAGTAGAAATTCTTGACCATCCTCCATACAGTCCAGACCTAAGCCCTAACGATTTCTTTACATTTCCTAAAATTAAGAAAAGTCCTCGTGGTCAAAGGTTCCAGTCCGGTGAAGAAGCAGTCGACGCTTTCATGTCAGCCATTTTGAACATCCCCACTTTAGAGTGGAATAAATGTTATAATAACTGGTTTGAGCGAATGGAAAAGTGTATTAAGCTACGTGGTGAATACTTTGAAAAACAATAAAAAGTACTATAAGGTTCTAGTTGTGTTTTTTTCTTCAAACGACAAAACTTAAAAGGCATGCCTCGTAGTAGTATCCGGTAAGCTTGATGATAAATTGAATGTGATGAGCGAGGATGTTGAAGAATGTTGGCAGATATTTTTAAATATATATTGGGTCCTTACATATGAAATTAGCGTTTTGTCGTACTGACCACTTTGATCTGAAATACCTCCTCTTTGGTTAAGAATTCCAAATTCAAATTTATAAATTCATTTAGCTGGTACATTTGAGTTTTGAAAACAGTCATTCATTTGTTTTTTCCTCATTATTTTTTTCTTTGGTGTCGCTTATTACCGCACAATGGAAAACATGAAATATCGGTATATTTACGAGGGCGAGTTCTACCGTGGCACCAGTGCTACAGAAACAGCTCGAAGGATTAATGATGTGTACGGCGCTGGTGTCGCAAAAGAAAGCACGGTACGTTTTTGGTTTCAACGTTTTCGTTCTGGAAATTTCGACCTTCAGAACCAACCCCGTGGACGGCCGGAGACCAAAGTGGAAAATGAAGAATTAAAGGCTATTGTGGAAGCGGATTCATCACAAAGCACTTCAGAGATAGCTGCAGGCTTCGGGGTAAGTGACAAAACTGTATTAATCCACTTGACGCAAATCGGGAAAGTAAAAAAACTTGAACGATGGGTACCTCATGAATTGAGTGAATCGAACTTGCAAACACGCGTCGACTGCTGTGTTACTTTGCTCAACCAACACAATAATGAAGGGATTTTAAATCGAATCATTACTTGTGATGAAAAGTGGATACTGTACGATAATCGGAAACGCTTGTCGCAATGGCTGAACGCTGGAGACCCAGCCAAATCCTGCCCTAAACGAAAATTGACACTGAAAAAGTTACTTGTGAGTGTTTGGTGGACGAGCGCCGGTGTCGTTCACTACAACTTTCTAAAATCTGCCCAAACGATTACGGCAGATATCTATTGTCAGCAACTGCAAACCATGAAGGAAGAACTAGCTGCTAAACAAATGAGATTGGTCAATCGCTCTAGGCCACTGCTCCTTCACGACAACGAAAGACCACACACTGCACAACAAACAACCACTAAGTTAGATGAGCTACAACTGGAATGTCTGCGACATCCACCGTACTCCCCGGACCTTGCTCCAACAGATTACCATTTTTTCCGGAATTTGGACAACTTCTTACAAGGAAAAAAATTCAACTCCGATGCGGCAGTCCAAACCGCCTTCAAAGAGTTTATTGATTCTCGCCCCCATGGTTTTTTTTAGTAAAGGGATCAATGAACTACCTATGAGATGGCAAAAGTGCATAGATAACAACGGTGCATACTTTGATTAATTAAATATATTTTACAAAAAAAAAATTGACTTTATATTCCTCCCGTACAAAACGCCAATTTCATATGTAAGGACCTAATATATATAATTAAGACGCCATTAAAATTTCAGCGTGAATAAAAAAAAAAAAATATTATTTAAAAATACAACTTTAGGGTATTTTGGTTCAATGTTAACTAACCCCTCCAATAATGCCCGTCTCATTCGTTTTTTTATTCTAAACTAACTTAATTATCGAAAAGTACTTGTTGACTTATGAATCAAATACTTCTTGGCACAAAACTGTTTGCAACTTTCTCATATGCGCAGTACCTGCCGTACCCAGGAAGGTCAAGCTAACTCTCCATTACCTATTCGTTTATATCTTATTGATAGCTTCACGTAAATTTTCTATCTGAATCAATCACTTCATGAAACGTGGGTCACGGGTTCTTGGGATAGTTAGTAGCTTTCATAGCTTGCCTCTCTTATCATCGCGTGCTAAACGAATTTTCAAGCTTTTTTCTACCTCATTGAGTGTAACGGGGAGTAAAATACTTAATTATAGTAAGTATGGCAACCTCGCATTGTCATTGTAATGATTACAGTACGTTACTGAAATCCTAAATGTTTTAGCTACAAATACAATACAATGTTTTAGCTAAAAATAAAAGTATGTCATGTTCAGCTGTGTACAGTACAACGATATGGTCACATTCTGTGACTCTTTCCTAGTCACGCACATTAGTAAAAGTCTAGAAACTCGATCAACAAAAAAGGACACCGTAAGGACACGCTTTTAGAGCAAATGCTTCATCTATGTTGATTTATGGTCCGAGGTTAGTGACGGCTTTTTTTTTACGCTACGCGCTAACTCTCTTTAGCTTGTTGCCGCTCTGTTCCCGCAACTGAAGTTTAGAAGCCAAAGACTGTGCTTAAAATTTGAACATAAATTTAAAACAATGTATAAAACATACGAGTTTTAGCAGCAGTCAATGGGTTTAATAAGACGTTAAAAATGGATTATATGTAAATACTACTCGTATTTGTGATTTATCTGAATTCTACGCAACGTAAAATATTTTTCAACACGGATTTTATTTACGTAAAGCACAATTCTATAAAACAGTAATTACTGCGATATTTTTAGGTGTGACATTTAAACTAAATATTTTCGTTTGTACAGAAAAAACTGAAATAAAATCTGAGAGCAAATCGAGTTTCATATTTATGAAATTTCTTAATAACAAAAAATAATTTTGAATCCGTGTTTCGCATACACTTTGAAATCTTCTATACTATATATATACTACAAAGAGAAAAAATCTGATTGTTTGTTTGTAATAAAGAAACTCAAAAAATAGTCAACCGATTTCAAAAATGCGTTCACCTAATTTTCAAACAAATTTCTACTCGTGCAAAGTCGGGGTGGGTCGCTGTTATAAATAACACTGTTCGTGATGCGCTTATCGAAGCGTATCACTTGAGAACTGCGGGACTGATTTGGCTAACATTTTTTTAAATGTGCGCGATAGTTTGAGTAACATTTTTAGGGAAAGAAAAATAGGGGACTGCCCAGAAAATTAAAAAAATTGGAAAAGCTTAAGGTGTTTTTTGTCACGTTTTAACGGCTAAACCGCGGGATGGATGTTGATGACATTTAGAATACGTACATACATATCTTCATGCCGTATCCCTAACGGGGTAGTCAGAGAGGACGGAGCGCCAAGCGTCGCGGTCCTTACATACTTCTTTCGCTTCCTCAAATCTCATCATTCTCCTCACACATTTACGCCTAGGTATGCGAGTGCTTTGACATTTAGAATAGTGATAGATTAAGCCCTTGTGAAGTAAATAGACTACCTTTTTCAATTCCACGTGGACGAAGCACTTGCTCATGTTGTAGCGCCCTTGAGCGGTTGATTATTGTGCAGAGTACTAACTTTAAAAACGAAAGTACACTACACCCTTTTTAATTGTTTGAAGTTTGAAGAATTAATTACTTTATAATATAATAATATATATAATATATACTCAGACCTTTCACGCAGCGCCATCTAGTCCCAAAGCAGCACAGCGCTTGTGTTATGGGTACTAGACAACTGATATATTACTTATATACTTTTCTTTTGTAAGTACATACATATTATACATAAATACCCAGACTCTGGGCGGGAATCGAATCCGCAACCCCCGTTTACTTTCCGACGCGCTTAGCCGTTGCGCCACGGAGGTCGTCAAAACCCACAAACTTTAATAAGAAGTATTGCGTAAAAAGGAATACAATCTATCGGATTAAGCTTTTATCAACCTTTCTAAACAATGTCTCACCCAATGCTGTCATACACATGCATTCACACACATATGTGCAAATATATATGTATATACATATATGTCGATATCAACTTTCCTTTTTGCATCACTGTAGCCCGCATAGCTTCTGCGTAATCTTTGTGAACGAAACTTTGCAGACTAAAGCTAGTTAAATATAAACTCTTAGGAAGACAAGAAATGCAATTTCATTACAACACAATATACGTTTTGTTAAAGTTCACTTTAAATGCTATATAACTTGGGAACATTGTTTGACGTGCATTTTATACTCAAGTGGCAATGCGGGGGACAACTTGTGGTATCTTCAAAGCGTTTCATAACTCTTAAGACTGCCATTATGTTGTAGCTGTGGGTGTACTTATTATTTTATAAAAAAGTTGTAAACTCTTCCTTTGCACAGAATAATTTGTAGGTGGTATCTGGTAAGATCTTCCGGGTTATTCACAAACGGTGGAAACTCAACTTTCCGTATCCGACAGGAAACTTTTTGATGATTTTGTCTAAACGCTATTCACAAATCCGAAAACTTTCCGAAACGAAATAATTCGACATTTCGGGACGAAACCTTCGGATTCTTCCGACGACTTTTTAGTGTCGAAAATTATTCCGAGACAAGTTAATAATTTTGGCAAACAATTATTGTCGATTACTACTTAGAATACGTTTAAATCATGAGGAAAGGATAACGCTCATAATTTGTACCGTGTTCGCGCACTGGGATCACCAAGGCGTCGGTTCTCATATATGTATATAGTGCATAATCTATGACGGCTCTCGTCTAAAATCTAAATAAATTGTGTGCGCGTATGTAATCTAGACAAATTTCGTGCCCTTTTTGAATACATGCCTAAGAATTAATTTGCCTTATATTTCGATAACATATTTTATTAGCTACGCAATCCATAACTAAACATTTTTTGAAGTATTTTTAGAAACACAACAATCAAAAATAAAAACGCTATTGTACTTGTAGTTATTATTTATGTTTCCATTTTCACTAAACGACATCATTTGTTTAAATTTGTTTGACGCACAGACCATAAGCACAGACAGTATGATTCGTGTGTAAAAAGTCCGTTTAGTTCGTCGAATGTAAGCAAATAGTTTACAAAAAAAAATGTTAAATGTTTTGATTAAAAAAATGTTTAATCTTGAAAAGACTAAGTAATTTCTTTCTCATAATTAGTATTTATGATATTTTATCGAATACATTGTGATTGTCAAAACGTTTAAACCTTTCACCACTAATAATATAATATATATAATAATAATAATATTTGCTACCAAATCGAATACGATCTCTACCATTTTGTAACATGGTTCATAAATGCATTTTCTTTCGGATTCGTAAAGTCCTTTCCGATGCGATACCGATAGTTTGTGAAAACCATTTTCCAATCCATCGGATTGAATTTATGCTTTCCGACGATCGGTCCTTATCGCCACGGAAGGTTTTCGAAGCGTTGTGAATAACTATTTTCTACCACGTACGGCAATTTTGTGGAACCAACTTATAGCAGCGGTATTCCCGGACCGTTACGACTTAGGGACCTTCAAGAAACGAGCCTACTCTTTCCTTAAAGGCCGGCAACGCACCCGTGATTTCCTGGACGTTGCGGGTGTCCATGGGCGGCGGTGATCACTTTCCATCAGGTGACACGCTTGCTCGTTTGCCCCCTCTGATTAAAAAAAAAAACCATGCTTGTGTCTAATTTTGTTCGTTGCTACCTGCTACCATTATTTTACATCATCAAACAGCAATGCTTACACTGCTTACACAATGAATGAACTATTATGTTCAACTTTTTTGTACTTATGTTAATTAGATAAGCAATTAGGCGCCTGGAGCCCTAGTACATTGTAACGAAGCAAAATTAATTTGTTGTTCATTTATGATTTCGATGTAGTTTAGCGCCATCTAGCGTTGCGGGTTGGCAAGACATTTGTCAAGTGGTTCAACCTTCGATCACAAATATACTATAACTGGATTCACAATCCTTTATAAAATTGGAACAAATTATTGTCTGAATTGACATATACATTTCTAATATCGTATAGTATTATCTCAATATTGTGTTAATTTAAAGTAAACTTTACTGTCAATGCATATAAAGGTTGTAAAAGCTTGTAAAAGATTCTCCCATGGCATTGAAACGACGTTTGTAAACAAAAATATATTTAAAATTCAATCTTACGCTTCATGCTTAAAGTGTAATTCACGTAATTTATTTGTTTGGTTATTTACGTCATTATGATTTGTTAGATGAAAGTGACAAGGATAAGACACAGAAATTATATTGTTAGACAAGGAATAAGATGTTGCATGTTACTTCGTGGTTGCATGTCAAGCAATGACATATTCAGATGCAATGTAAGAATATTATTGTATTATTATGAATTTAATAAAAAAGAGCTATATAATGTTATTATTATAACGAAATAATGAACACGTAAATAAAATAATCCTAATTACTTACCGAAAATAAGAAACTCCATCTTTTTTTAACGTTCTAGACGTGTCATTTTTACAATTTTTGAAGGAGCACTTTGTCATTTTTCCTTTAGTGTTCACAAATTACTACTAAGATCGAGTGCGCTAAAATTCCCATTTCAGCGCACATTTGGTTCGGACGTTTTTGGAACGCTGATTGTGTATCTTGTTATATATTTGTGATCGAAGGGTTCAACTATCAAAATCACGATTGCCAGCGTAGTTATGTAGTCTAATACTCTAATTTCATAAAAAGGTAAACTTTGTTTTTTTGTATGTAATGGATAAACTTAAAAACTACTTAATCGATTTCAAAAATTCTTTCACCTATAGAAAGCTATACATACATATATGTACATTATCAGCGAGTAACATGGACTATATTTAATTAAAAAAAAATTTCTACCTGTGCGAAGCCGGGGCAGGTCCGTTAGTAGTCATGTAAATGTGTTTATGACACATAAGAAGCCCAAATAATATAACATTTTATTAGTATAATTGTCATGCTATAGTCGAGGTTACTGAAACATACAGTTAAATGGCTTAACGTTGTATACATTTTCAGTTACGTATCAGAAAATGTATACAACGCTCTAACACTAAGTTCTAACTAACTTCTTCGCTCGCTATTTCTACCCATTTCTGGATGTTCCAGAGTCATGACTTCTTTCTGCACCCAACTCGTCTTTTGCTAGCAATTTTACCAATGATAATGATTTGGAAAAGTTAATATCTCTCAAGCCCGAGCACGTGACCGAGATACGAAGTTTTCTGCTTCTTAGTGATGGACGAGAGCGTCCAGCTATTCCTCAACAAACGCCTGTATGACCAATTTGAAAAATGATCTTAGCCAAATAACTACCCGTAAATAAAAATCTTGATTCATTCTTTTCCTGTGGTACAACAGTAGAGTAGATTTATATATGTCACTAGCAATACAGATCGAGGTCGTATCTGCTTGTAATGCTCATCTCATATTCGCTATAATTAAACATACACACATTTGCTTAGCGAATGAAACTCATGAATATCTAACGAACTTAATAAATTCAGTCTAGCATTTGGTATGTACACAATTTTCAATGACATCACAATTTCCACTCGTGTATACGCGACAACTTTAAGTGTTCTATATTTATTTGTGTTATGTTATTATTAAAAAAAAAAAAGTAGCCTTAACATATCTCGCAAATAAGGTGAAATAATTTTTTTTCTTGAATTCACTGTCGAAATCGGAAGCTATAATATGTACGGGAAAATATAAGCAGAGAGACACACACATCGGAATTGTCGCTCAAATTATTCCTGACGGAGCTCATTTATACGAAGTCTTTGCCCGGAAATGTCAAAAGCACTGACATATACCTAGGCGAAAATGTGCAAGGAGAATGGTGAGATTTGAGGAAGCGAAAGTGGTATGTAAGACCCGCGACGCTCGGCGCTCCGTCCTCTCTGCCGACCCCGTTGGGGATACAGCGTGAAGATATGTATGTATGTATGTATGTATGTATGTATATGCCCGTTGACACACGCAAAGCAATTCCGGTCCCAAACCGGACAGAAAAAAGGACACCACCGAAATCCTTCGCGCCAGTTTTCCGCCATCTTTCCGTCTGGCGCCGAACACTGTGAAAGTGATACGCGCAATGTACACAAACGCATGACGATACACGCAATCAAATTTCCGTCTTGAATTCATAGATTAATCTTAAAATTGCAACATGGCATTCAGTCAAACGTGCGATTTTTGAAGTGACGACCTATGTGGCGCAACGGCTAAGCGCGTCGGAAAGTAAACGGTGGTTGCGGGTTCGATTCCCGCCCCGAGTCTGGGTGTTTATGTATAATATGTATTTATTTACAAAAGAAAGAGTATATAAGTAGTATATCAGTTGTTTAGTACCCATAACACAAGCGCTGTGCTGCTTACTTTGGGACTAGATGGCGCTGTGTGAAAGGTCTGAGTATATATTATATATATTATTATATTATAAAGTAATTAATTCTTCAAACTTCAAACAACTAAAAAGGGTATATTATTATTATAAAGCTATGTATTTTTCTTTTTCTTATTAACAAGACATAAAATAAGTAACTGAGTCATCGTGGTTTCAAATATAAGTGGATCACCTGGCGTGTAAAATGCGACTGAAAAGAACGTCCATAGCGCTGCAAATTGGCGAGTCTGTCTTTGTGGTCCGTTTTCCATCCGGAAAGTCCGGTGTGTGTGTCATCACGCTAATTGGCTTCGATTTCGGTAATGAATTCCAGAAGTTACATTTATTGTTGATGTTTCCTTGTTATTTTAAAAATGTAGTCGAATTCCAGTTTTATAACTCATTTTCATTTAATTTTTTAAGTATGAAAAACCAGCGTAACTCTATATCGTGTTTTTTTCATAGATTGTGTATTTCCAGACAGCCTGTCCTGTACTATTAAGTGAGGAAAATAAAATAAAATGTAGATGTGTGGGTTGTATATTCTAACGAAATGGTGACCGATCATATGGCGACATAATAAATGTGTGTCGTATGTACAGGTAACTGTTAGCTTATCTGATTTACGTCACCGTTGCTGCTCGTGCACAGTCTGGAGTTATTTATGAAGTCTATGATTCTGGAATTATTCGATGTATGTTTTTGAAATGGTTTTTTCAAATTCTTGTTATTTCTTACTTTCATAATTGAAAAAAAAAACAAACCTAGCCTGCGTTCAATCATTTCGGTCCAAACCAAATCCAATAATATGTTGAAATCGATTAAGAGTTTTGGCTTTATGTGCGAAAAAGTGAACAAACTTTACATACGCACTGATAAAATCAGATCCCTTATTTTTGCTTAACCATAGTCACGTAAATAGAGAGCTCATAGACTCTAGTATAGCATGTGATACCTTAATGGTGGCCCAAAGTAAATTTTAAGATGGAGCGAGATCTAGTAATGTCGCCCCCTTTGTTTGCTCCTAATATACTACATTAGTTTCGCGTGCAAGCATGGAACTACGAAGATCTTGACATCTAAAGTCAATGTCAAATTTCTCGATTAAAACAGCGATGCTCATTCGTATTGCGCACCTCACAGTACCTATAGGAACAATTGATGTAAAATGACAAACAAAATATGTAGGATAACAGTAAATAATCAACATAAGTCCAGCACCTATGTTCTAATTAATGTAATGACAGATAAGATCATTCACACACTAGCCACGAGCTCGCAGTCATAATATTGACAAGCTAATAAAAAAAATTTAAGAAAAAAAATTAAGCCGCCTTCAAATAAAACCACTGAAAAGTACAAAATAACTATCCTTTACTAATCTAAACTCAAGTACAATAAAAATAACTTTATAAGTACATACACGTACCTACATAATTAAGTTTGACAGTTACTGAAATCGGTGCCAAATCAATGTGCAACAACAGAAGTTAATTAGTTTGGTTGGCTTGGCACCGACTTCAGTAACTGACAAATAAATAATCTTGGCCTAAATAAATATTTAGGGCAGTCTGCAATTAACTTCTTTCTAATTCTGGAGCGCAATGACAACAGAATCATCAATGTAAATAAAGATTATAACCATGTCGTGCTATATGTTGTATCTTCGAAGTCCAAGCTGTGAAATTTAAATGGGATCACCTTTGAAGTATGACCTACCAAATAAAAAAAGAATCATCGAAGTCAATTCATAATTGGCGGAGTAATCGCGTAACAAACATACAAAAAAAAAATACCGTCGAATTGAAAACCTCCTTTTTTTGAAGTTGGTTAAAAATATGTATTTTTCTTTCTTCTTTACTACTGAGGCGCCTCCTTGGACATGGCGTTTGGAGCGGCCGCTCCGTTTCACTTACGGTAGGCCCGGCCCTGTGGTCGGCTATCACTAAATGGCGGTAGACTTCATAAGAGCGGGTAAGAATACAGTATAGGATAGCCACTGCATCCATCGATCTGCCCTGGCCTTGCACGGTGGCAAAAAAACCATTGACCTCTTATCATCTAAAGTAAAAAGAAGCCTTGAAACAGTGGTATTTGTAAAATATTACTTACCACTTATACCATAGTGAAAATCAGTAACTGAATTCGTATTATTGGTAACGAAGGAAAGGCGGATAGGCTGTCATGAAGCAGATACCCACTTCGTCGACCTAAATTGTTTGACAAATTATGCCTCGTAGTTTCTGCTTATCACTGTCGCAAAATGTTTTTTATTTATAACTGAAACTCATTACCGAGCGAAAATACGAAAGCCTAAAAATGTTGAAGGACACTCTAAAAATCTAAAGACATTAACAAATTACACCACCGCGGGCTCGCATTTCTGAAGTGACAAAGCCGAGAGTTTAATTCCTGTTTATGTCAAAGTATTTAGATTGTTAGATATATATATATAGATAGTAGAGGAATGCTTAGATGGTTCGGGTACATGGAAAGAATGAGTGATGAAAGACTGACGAAGAAAATATACAGAGCGAAAGTGAGTGGTAAAAGAAGCCAAGGAAGACCAAGGCTGACTTATGAAGATCAAATAGCCAGAGTGTTAGCAGACGGAAATGTCAAAAGCACTCGCATACCTAGGCGAAAATGTGTGAGGAGAATGATGAGATTTGAGGAAGCGAACGAGGTGTGTAAGGACCGCGACTCCTGGCGCTCCGTCCTCTCTGACTACCCCGTTGGGGATACAGCGTGAAGTTATGTTGTGTTATGTTATTTAGATTGTTTTTGGACAAGCCCTCCACTATTTGATTGTTTTTTTTAACTATATTTATTAACCAACTCAAAAGTAGCTTTACTATTAATGAAAACAAAGTGTGAAGACTGGCCAAGTGCATGTTTGCGCGATACTAACCCCTGACTGCAAAACCATGTTTTTATAGTTTTCTCTGCTAGTCAAAAATAGCTTTAACCACTAAACAAGTTTCTTGTGAGTCGTGGACTCGTGGAACCATGTCGGGGTTTTTTTCCATAGCTGGTGATTTTATATACATACATACATCAAAGGCATTAGTTGATACGTCGCAATAACCAACTGTAATTGGTCTAATTCATTGAGATATGATTGGGATACAAACTCTCCTACGTGTAATTGAATAATTTCAATTAACTGAAAATTAATATTTTATGAATTTGACATTTTAGAATTTTTAGACTTGTTGATGGACGACAGTCGACAGTCGACAGTTGATGGTCGATAGTCTTAGAATGCGACAGTTTATTATGTCCAATTCTAGTTTAGAAACTAGTGGACGTGTAACTTTCATTTCAAAATGACTCATAGTATTTATGTCTCGCCTTATCTTTGAGAACATAACATAACAACATAACTTCACGCTGTATCCCCAACGGGGTAGTCAGAGAGGACGGAGCGCCAGGAGTCGCGGTCCTTACACACCTCTTTCGCTTCCTCAAATCTCATCATTCTCCTCACACATTTTCGCCTAGGTATGCGAGTGCTTTTGACATTTCCGTCTGCTAACACTCTGGCTATTTGATCTTCATAAGTCAGCCTTGGTCTTCCTTGGCTTCTTTTACCACTCACTTTCGCTCTGTATATTTTCTTCGTCAGTCTTTCATCACTCATTCTTTCCATGTGCCCGAACCATCTAAGCATTCCTTTCTTCATTTTTACAATAACACTGTTGTGCAACCCTGTCATACTGCGTATCTCATCATTGCTTATCCTGTCCGCAAGCGTGAAGAACATCATGTAGGTATACCAGAAAAAAACATAGATCAGTTTAAAAGAGACGTTGGCATTAATATTATGGATACCCAAAGTTATAGTAAATCAATCAGAATCAAAATCAAAAAATTCAAACATGCATGAAATGTTTTTTTTATAAAAAGGTGCCTCAAGATGTCACCCAGAGATAAGAGAATTAAGTTTGAAACAAGTTGATCCGATTTTACAAGACGATTTCATCGAAGACGAGAATATTGATAGACAAGATCGCATAACATGGATTAACATAACATTATTATTTTTGTAATATTCAATTTTATTTTAAAATATTCAAATTTTAATTTCTACAACTTTAACAACATTTTTTATCTACCTAATATACTTCTTGCCCTGAAATGTGCAGTCGGAGGCCACAGATATTTCTACTAAGCTCATGGGTTAGTAGGCATCTATTATGTACATACCTAATACAGAGATTCCTAAAGTGGGTTCCACGGAATCCGAGGGTTCCGTATATAAGACACTAAGGTTCCGCGAATGTTACAATAGTCGTTAAATCGTTGTAATTTTTTGGTTACCGTCATTTGTGCCGACATTATTTTTTGTGCGGAACTTGGTCTAAGCATACATATTGACAAACATTGAACCATTTTTATTCTATAGGAGGTTTTACACAATAAAAATGCTCAATTTTAGACCTATTAATAGTTTTTATAAGAAGCAGTGAAATAATTTCATTCATCTCATTAATCTTTATTCCAAATATTTGTAATAAATGGTTTTTACTCTTATTTGAAATTGCGGTAGGTATTTTATATTATTATAGGTAGTTTGCTATAAAGTTCGATAAATTAAATGGGATATATTGAGTGTTCCATGATCTTAAAAGTTTAGGAAACATTGACCTAATAGATAGCTAGTGTAGCCTCCGACTATACATGTACATACATACTGTTAAGATTTATTAGAACTAATTTTTCAAAGCCTACATAGATTTTATTCACTAGACTGTCACTGAGGTGTAAAAATAAGTAGGAAGTATGAATTTCAAGATTTTTATGAACCCATCTTGTTCACATGCGAGTTGGTAGAAATAATCACGTAACAAAAAAGCGTTATTCCCCTCGATTCGACTCTCAGTTACTCTCTCTCTCTCTGTCTCTTCCTAATACACGTTAGTTAACAGAGCAACGTGGGGCGGGGATCGCGCCCCGCACATCGCTAGGTTCATTAGCTCTATTACATTGATTCACAGTGATCTTCCTGTCACTGTCTATTATATATATGCGAGTATGTGTGTGCGTTGGAGTATCGAGATTCGAGCAGACGAGTAGCGTGCGCGGCCGGCTGTATAACCTCATTACACGAGGAAATTTTGTTAAAACTCATTTGTTCTTTTGTTTTAAATCATACGTGAGTTTTAATGTCTCATTATTCCAATTAAGTTTTGAAACATGTGAACTGCAGATAAGGCTAAATTTTTTTTATTATGAAATGGTGTAATGTTGAAAGAATGATACCTCACTTGTTTTAAGAACTCCTGGCAAATTTGACGTAAAAAATACCTCGTAATATGGTTTCGCTGAATAAAAATGATTTAACTTTTGCTATAAATATATACCTATTTTAAATCATGTAGAAAGGTGTATATTTTGGTCTAATCATACGACCATAACGAGTCGAAAAGTGGCTCTGTTTACAGTATGCTATTATTTAGCCCTTCCGCCCTTGTTAACAGAGTTTGGGGCTTGTTGAGACCAGTTCGGTTCGGTGAAAAACGACTTCACAACGGAACAACGGTAGGAAAGCCGCCGAATTTAAGCCTTATCATGTTTATTTTTGAATTTTTATATTAAGTTAAACAACTTGAATTAATAGCTGTATCATTGTGATATTGATGGACTAGGTAGGTATTTTTATGTTTTTTATCACAAAGACAGAGTTTAATGTTTATTTTCAAGATTCGATGACAAAAGTATTTATAAGTCTTATACATAATAAATCATTTAATATATATGCATATTATGTACATATATATGTAAGTATGGAGCTCAGTTTCAATTTAATTGCTAAAAAGTACGGTTGATTTAGTCTTGTAGTTTTAATTATATTAATTTAAATATTTTTATACATTTTATGTAACATAAGCTTTGTCTTATTTCTTAATATGCAATATATCCAAAATGACTCAAAAAGATTGTTCATTTTTCGGCAAATTACCTAGTTATCGTGTTATTTCTGAACGTCTTGACCGAGGTAATTTACCCACAATAATTTGTTTTGTCGAGACATCTTTCGTCACATTGGTTCATAGCTATGTTAGGATCCGATAAGTGTCGCTATAGTCAAGCTATTAACATATTCTGTATGTATTTAACGGTGAAACTGCGAGGCACAACTGGCGCATCTATATACTAGGGGTGTGTAACAAAAAGCGAAAATGGGTATGTTACAAGTAACTTCCATTAAACGTTACTTAATTTTGCAATACTGTTACCTTTTTGTGTAATAAACTTGGAAAACCTTTTTTCTACATTTTAAATTCCTTTTTCAAAGAACTCTTAAACTTACCTTTTTTAACTTCCAGAGTTTGTACCGCATTCTCCATTTTTATTTACCGCCCCTCATCAAGGTGCATCAGCATCATATTTTGTCGTCACTATTAGGTCACTATCAACAATTATTTGGTTTAATATATGGCAAGGCAAAACTAAAGACAGATTGCTTACTGTAGTACCTAAACTCCATTATTTATCCGGTTTTTTTCGACTTGCGTGGAAAGATTAGCAACTGGAACATTCTACACTTACAATTTTGTTTTTATCGCAAACTAGTTTCGAATTAAACTTCACAACGTCCCTAATTTAAACCGTTGATCCTAAACATTTCTAAATGGCGTAAACTAGGCTTCATAACAAGTTTTCTCTGAGAAATACTTCAGTAAAGCATTAGGTAGGCTCCATAGAAGATTCTGAAGTCTTTCCGACACGCATCGAAGATATTACTATGCAAGCGACTTTCAAAATATATTTAAATGCAGTTCGAATTATTTTGAAGGCTCTTTCAGTAGTTACAATATGACAAAAGGGAACAAGAGCTTTCACACACACAGTCTGTTGGAGAAGTTGACAGGGTGACACTTTGTCATAGTAATTTTATATTTGTGGATACCAATAAGTATACTCGTAATATTTTACTCGAATTTAGACTTTGTACAAGACAAGAAGTACTTTGTACTTGTCGAAAAAAGTAAAAAGTAAACTCGCTACATTAGTAGCTAAATGTACCTATTAACTCAATTATAGAGATACTACATTTAAGTAGTAAATGATTTAAAGGTTGTCAGTGTGTTCAACAGAGCGTCGACAGATGGCGGTGGTACTATGATTTTCGTTAAAAATTATTTTAAAATAAAAAATCGCAATTGCTCGCTCTGTTGAACGTGTATGTGAAATGTGGTGTGCGAAGACCTTTGAGTACCTACAACTGGAGGCGATATACTCGCTTTTTCTTATACAAAACTTTCTGGAATTTTTTGCGGGAGGAGAGGTAAGTGGGAGCACTCAAATGCAATGATGAGTTGTGTCTGTACGCACACAAACAATTCGACAACATTCCCCCAATTTAACAAATACTTATAAATAATTGGATTGAAAGTTTATTTGCGATCCGTTAAGGTCCAAAATTAAATGCTACCACGAAATATTTTCTTTCATTAACAATTTCAGTGTAATTTTATTTGTAACGCGTTAAGGTCTATAATTAAATGTTAGCTAAAAATAGTCTCACTAAAGAGTCTGTTTACATCATATTTTGTACAATTCGGTAATTAAAAACCGTAAGGTACGGATTTAAGCTAATTCAAGGTTCATTATTCTATGACAAACGTTACGATACGACTTTCTAGAATGATGAACAAGCTCATGCAACATATTCGAATGAATCGAAATACGTTATGACGAGGTTGGTAAACCGATTTTATGAAACGGTTCTGAAAAAATATATAAAAATGGAAAACTGGTAGTTAATACAAAAAATATATTTACTTGTGGAATATAATTCCGTTATTGGCTAGATTAGATGTAGCGGATTTTTCGTTGCACCTCCTAACGGTATAAGACGACAATTTTGCGGAGCCCTTGACACAGTAAATTCGATTATAGAAATGGTAACAAATCGATACAAAACTAGTTTTTATTGTGCGGTAGTTATTTTTTGACATGTACCTTGACAGAGGGGAATGCCTGTGAATCGTGACTCCCGTTGTAGGTACTCAATGGTGGAAACGGAACAGTACATATTCTCATATGTTTACAGACCACCCTCGTCAAATTATTCTCTATTTTTAATTTCTGTAGAGGAAAGTCTTATCATAGGCTTAACAAATGTAACCAATCAATCATAGCTTGTGGTGACTTCAATGTGGACATAATAGTAGGGGAGCCCAAGAGGGGATTTTGGATTTATTCAAGCGCGGCAGATTAACATATGGGGAGATAATTGAGTATCTCCACCATTTCGTCTGGGCATGCTACAGATTATGTTATCGATGATTTCTTGAGGCAACCGCTCCCACTCCTCAAGTAATGCGTTTCCAAGTTCATTCAGATTGTTGGGGGGTGGCATTCTGGATTTAACCCTTCTTTTTAGCAAGTCCCAGACATGCTCTATCGGATTCATATCGGGGGAATTTGCTGGCCACTGCATCACCGGTATACCTACGTGGCTCAGATATGCCTGTACCGATTGTGCACTATGAGCACGAGCATTATCTTGCATTAGAATAAAGTCGTCACCAATAAATGGGGCAAATGGTACAACATGTTCTTCTAAAATGTCTCTGATGTATCGATCTGCTGTCATGGTCCCTCCTGTGACTATCACTAACTCCGTGCGAGCTCCCAAACATATCCCTCCCCAAACCATAATCGAGCCGCCACCATAAGCCACTGTGTGTTCAAAATTAGACTGTATGTGGCGTTCTCCTTTGCGTCTCCATATTCGCTGTCTCCCATCGATCTGTTTTAAAAGAACTCTGCACTCATCAGTAAAGAGAACCTGCTGCCATTCGTTCAAATCCCAATGACGATGTTCTCGCGCATAGCTTAATCGGTTTACGCGGTGACGTCTCTCAAGTTTTGGGCCTTTGGCAGGTATATACGACCCTAAACCAACTTCTTCAAATCTCCTGCGAACTGTACGCTCACTTACTCGTACTCCTCGAACGTCTTCCAGTTCATTTCGAGCTTGTACAGCCGTTAATCGCGTATTCCTACGAACTCCAAGTTGTAAAAAACTGTCATCTCGCCTCGATGTACATCTTTTTCTACCTTGACCCCTCCTCCTCACAAGAGAATTAGACGATCTGTACCGCTGGATGCTGCGATGAATCGTTGATACTGGTCGACGAAGCCTTGAGGCAATCGATCTGTAGGTATGGCCATTTCTTCTCATTTCATCAGCCCTAATGATTTCCAGTGATGTTAAGTCAGGCATAATAAAGAGCTTTTAATAAACAAAATTGCCTATAGAATAACAAATTTATAAAAAACCATTAAGTGCAATTTTTCAAAAAAATTACAATTACGTAGTTATTACTCGAACAAGTTGACAAAACATATTGTTCGGGAAAATAAAAGAAATGAATGAAAAAAGTGTATGTCATCTAATTTTCTATTTTCAAATTTGACAATAAATTAAAAAAATATCATAACTGGCCAGTTCCTCAAGTAAAAGATTTTAAAATCCTGCTTTTTTTGTGTTCCGCTAATTGTGCCGGTGTGTATAGATTGCGTATATTTAATTATATTTATTTTATATATAAACATCATAAAATAGAAATTCATACAAGGAAAATTTCTAAATAGGTAATTTAGGTAAAATATACTTTATAAGATATAAGTACGTACGTACGCTAGAATGGGGTCTCTTTCGAGACCTAAGGAAGGAAGAGCAGAAAATTGAAGTCAAATTTAGAAAAAGAACAAGAAATCCATTATGTAACAATATAATTTTGTGTTTGTCGCCGAAAATATGGTAGAGAGCTATGGGGTTAGGCAGCCTGAGGGTCGACCTGCAGAGCGTGCGTGTCGAAGACCAGTCCCCCCTTGTACAGTGTACAAGGTGTCTGGCACGGCCGCAGGTTCTGCAGGGAGACAAACGACTCCTGTAGCCACTGTGGGGGGACCACTTGAAAATGGAATGTCCATCTAGCCGGCATGGGGAAATGCCAAAGTGCAAAAATTGCACTAAGAACAATGTAGTGGGCAAAGGGCATAATGCCTTCGACATTGAATGTCCGATTCGCAAAAAGTGGAACGCCCTAGCAAGGGTCACTATTGCCTACTGCTAAGGGCGTCCCTGGGTTCCAAAAAGCTAGAAATTATAGGTTTGTGCAAGCCAATTTGCAGCGCAGCCAGCAGGCGACTGCGGAACTTATTATGGCTGCACAAAATAAGAAAATCGCTATTGCACTGGTGCAGGAGCCATACCCGGGGGTAAAAATCCTCCAACATCAGGGACACCCCGGAGGCCTTATTAAGGCTGCCATTCTGGTCTTCGACAGGGGGATCGACATCACTCAGTGCCCGACATTGGCGACCCCTAACATCATGGTCGCCAAGTTGAAAACCGGACTCGGGGACGTGGGAGTGGTGTCGATCTACCTGGAAGGGGACCAACCGCTCAACCTATACACCCAGTGTATGGAAAGCCTCATAGACAACATCGGCACCAGTAAGCTGCTGCTAGGAGGGGATTTGAATCACCTCGTGGAATGGATGGTGGGGGAGTAAAAGGATGGATGCGAGAGGTAAGGTATTAGGTTGTATGTTCGATGAGAAGGATCTCCAGATCCTCAACAGGGGGTCCGAGCCAACATTTGACACGATCAGAGGAGGAAAACGTTACACGAGTTGTGTAGACGTCACGGTTTGCTCCACTGACATGTTACCCGCTGTGCACAACTGGCGTGTGGAGGCGGATGTGACGACCTCGGACCATAGGGCAATCCGGTTCGATCTGCAATTGGCAAGGGGGGATGGGGCCAAACCGACCACGACGAGGGTATACAACATGCGAAAGGCCAATTGGACCCAGCTCAGTCAGGAGCGAGCTTGTGGAGCTTGTGGAAGTGTTTAATAGGTGTTTGAAGTTAGCATACTTCCCCACCATATGGAAAGAGGCCGCGATAGTCGTTTTGAGGAAGCCCGGTAGGTCGGGCTATACGAGTCCCAAGTCATACAGGCCAATAGGCTTGTTACCTATGCTAGATAAAATTTTAGAAAAGCTTATGGTGAACAGAATCAAATGGCATGTTTTGTCGGACCAGAGTTCGCGTCAATATGGTTTTACACCACAGCGTGGAACCGAGGACTCCCTCTATGTCATGGTTAACCACATCAGGGAGCAAGCGCGACGAAAAAGATCGTGCTGCTGGTGTCCCTGGACATAGAGGGAGCCTTCGATAACGCGTGGTGGCCGGCGTTACGATGCGAACTCTCCAGAATAAATTGTCCGGTAAACCTTAGAAGACTTGTGGACTCGTATCTGTCCGACCGAAAGGTGCGAGTCAGGTATGCAGGTGAGGAGCGTGTTAGGAATACGCCGAAAGGGTATGTGCAAGGTTCGATAGGGGGACCGACATTTTGAAATATATTGTTGGACCCCCTATTGAAGCAGTTGGATGAAAGGGGAGACTACTGCCAAGCATTCGCAGACGATGTGGTCTTGATTTTCTCCGAGGAAGACACCCAGAGTCTCCGAAGGAAGGCCGATGCTGCGCTTCGCTGTGTTAGGCAATGGGGAAATCGGAATAAGTTGAAATTCGCACCTAACAAGACTAAGGCCATGTTAGTTACGAAAAGACTGAAGTACGATCCTCTAGTGCTGGACATGGATGGGGTGAGCATCGGGCTTACGGAAGAGATTAAGATCCTGGGGCTCACGATAGACCGGAACCTTATGTTCGGCGCTCATGTGGACAATGTATGCCGCAAAGCGCTGAACATATATAAGCAGGTTTCGCGAGCAGCCAGGGTCAACTGGGGGCTGGAATCGGAGATCATTAGGACCATATATATGGCAGTGGTCGAACCAATTGTTTTGTATGCGGCGAACGTATGGGCACCGGCGTCCAACAGACTGGGGATACGCAAGAGGTTGGGCCTGGTACAGCGGGGTATCCGGCAGAAGATCGCCAAGGCATATAGGACGGTCTCTCTCAACTCGGTGCTGCTGCTCGCGGGGATGCTGCCTCTTGATGTGAGGGTGCGGGAAACCGCCCTTCTCTACGAGATCAAGAGGGGGTACTCCCAGCGGGTGGTAGGTGATCGAGATGTGGAGAGGCCGATACCGTTCACTGAAATGCCACATCCTGCGTGCCTGATGGAGCTGAAGTACAAACGCGTGGAGGACAGTGCGGAGCTGGAACTATGTAAGGATAGTCGGTGTAACATTTACACCGACGGGAGCAAGATTGATGGCAAGGTTGGGGCGACGCTGTCCATATGGAATGGCGTCGCCGAGTACGAGAGGAAAAAACTACGATTGGAACGCCACTGCACTGTCTTCCAGGCGGAACTCTTGGCTCTATCTAGGGCAGTGGATTACGTACTCAGCTGTGACACGCTTAGCTGCTGCATTTTCACCGACTCCAGATCTGCTCTGGACGCCGTAGTTGGAAGTAACTCTCTGCATCCCTTGGTTATAAAATGCAGAACAAACATCGGTGAGATGATCAATACAGGCAGATCAGTAAGACTGCACTGGATTCGTGCGCATGCAGGGATGCAGGGTAATGAGAGGGCCGATGAGCTGGCGAAGGACGCGGCACTCAACAGGAAGACGAGGCCGGATTACGATAAGTACCCCATCTCATATATCAAGCGACAGATCCGATTGGAATCGATTGATGAATGGGATAGGAGGTACGTAAGTGAGACAACGGTCTCTGTCACCAAAGTGTTTTTCCCGGACGCCACCAAAGCTCATTCGGTAGTGAGAAAGATTAGTATGGATAGTGTGATTATACAGGTATCACAGGCCATGGGGGGTTCTCCGAGTACCTGCACCGTTTCGGGTGCAAGGAGAGCCCGGCGTGCGTCTGTGACGAGAATGAGAGCGAAAGTGTGATGCATGTCTTGTGTGAATGCCCCGCCTACAGCAGGGAGAGATTTGATGTGGAATCAGCAATAGACAGCACTATAATGAGAGAAACGATAATTGAAATAATGTTAAACAAAGAAAAGAGGGAAAGATTTTTTAATTACTGTAAGAGTACGGCAGAAAAAGTAATTAGAAGGAACAAAACTAGGTGATATAGTTGCAATATAAAAGTTGCAACCAGTTGTATAGACAGAAACTAGTTGCACTGTAGCTGTACTAGATTATAATAGTTGACAAAAGATGTAAAGTGCGAAGGATATAAATGATAAATTAATGTAGAACAATGTGATACTAGTTGATAAGATGTAGAGTAAAGTTGACAGTTGTAAAAAATGACATGAACAGCAGGATAGTGCAGCGATTAAGACAGAATGAACAAGGTGTAAAATATGCAGATGGAAATTGTAAATAATAAACGGTTGAGAAAGATAGCAGTAAAGGTTATGCCAGCAATAAAACACTGAAATAGTAAATAAGAAAAATTGTAATTATAGAATAATTAGATAAGGACAAACTGTGATATAGCCTTAAGATATCACGGTGATACTAGGTATAAATATAATATAGAATAAAACTGTAATGTACGAATATATGCTAATGTAATAGAAAATAGAAATAAGGAAATTAAACATAACTACAGATAAGAAATCAAATAAATAAAAAATAACAAAATAATAATTGTGATATTAACATGTAGGATTAGATTAATTATATAAGGAAGTGTAATAGTGATAAGGTTTTTCATGAAATAAACGATTTCAGCGGTAGCTAACCAACAGTTAGGCTGGCATGTGAGGGTGTTATTCCCAGACGATAGAAAGAAAAGCGAGAACTAGAATGTTAGATGAAAAAGGACCCTAACTTTGCACATGTTAGGGGATGTAGCAGTAAAAAAAAAAGAGAGTGGGAGGATCACAAAGTTGCAAAAAAAAAAGACACTTCCACATTCTCAAGTGCAGTTGAATTTTTTTTTATTTTGAAGGAAATAATTCAAAGATAACGAGAAAAATATAATCTGCCGATTTTCACAAGCCGAAATACCAAAAATCGTCATTAAAGTTTAGCGTGTGCAGCCGCAGGGAATCCGCGCCTTCATCTTCTTTCTCTATCTTTCACTCTCTCGCACCATCCCCACACCCCAGCCACGACACCATCACGCCTGATCACAGTACTCGTGGTGTTTCGTACTCGCACTTTTTTTCAAGTTACATCATATAACCTTTTTTTCTTTCTACCATCTAATCTTCAAAATTTAATATCCCCACGACGCTCGAGTAAATCTCCATTTAGCATCGTGGCCTTCCCTGATATAATAAATAGCTCTAAGGAAAGGGAGATGCTGATTTCACTATTTTTTTTTCATTTCATCTTGAGCTCATTTTATTGAACCGACCAAGATTACGTACCATTCGCCGACGTGCATTGATAATGTTTTCATGAATAAGAGCAGAATTAGAGAGCATAAAATTGTTAATTGTGTTCGCTCAGATCATAAAGCTCAATTAAATAAAATAGATTGCATGAAAAATAAATTAGAACGAATAATTGAGTTTAGAACATTAGGCGGGAATCAGTTAAAACGTTTTACTAACGAAGTTACAAATTTAGCAAACATTGGTCCCTCTGTTGACGATCTAAATATCATATATAAGTTTATTGCAAAATTTAACCGATATATTTAATAAAAATTGTTCAAAGAAGACAAAAATAATTACCGACAACTAGTTACATTTCTCTGTTTGGGCGATGAAAGGCATTAGAAAGAGTAGAGACAGACTTTATGAGTTATATGACGAAAAATCATACACGTCAGATGAAAGCTTTCATCCCTATGTCTGCAATTTTTCAAAAATATTTAAAAAGGTATCCAAGCATGCGAAATCAATTCATATCACCGATAAAATTAGCAAGGCAGATAACACAGTAAAAGCAATACGGAACACTAATGACACAGAAACATGTAAACAAAATAAGAAAAACGAAAACCTGTCACTATACATTAATAACACAATTGTTGCGAATAAAAAGCAGGTTGCTAATGTTTTTGTTAATTTTTTTTCAATTGCACCTATAGAAATTACTAGTGGTCTAGTATCCTCTGCACATGCAGCACGGGCATTCTTAAGCCAAAATATAGGAAAGTGGTTCCCTAGTTTTCGGTTCAGGCACATGTTTTCATTTGAGACAGAAAAAAATTTAAAACAATTAAAAAAAGAAAAGTAAAGATTTGTGGGGACTATATCAGTTCATGTACTGGCTAATATAATGCCAACAGTAATACCAATTTTAGTTAATATATTTAATAAATATGTTGATCAGGGTGTGTTTCCCGATTTGATGAAGCATAGTAAAATTATACCAATATGTAAATCGGGATGCAAGTCAGATCCTACAAACTACCGCCCGGTGTTGATATTACCAGCGTTGGGTAAAATATTCGAAAAAATAATGCTCAACCAAATGCTAGCTCATTTTAACACTTGCAGGATATTTCATGGTCAACAGTATGGTTTCACGAGAGGGTGGTCAACAACAAATGCGGGAGCAAGCTTGATCAAAAATGTACTAAAGGCTTTTGAGGGGTCACGAGATGCCATTGGCGTGTTTTGTGATCTTTCCAAAGCTTTTGATTGTGTTTGTCACAAAACATTATTTACAATCTGAAATGTTATGGAATACGCGATGAAGCTCGATCTCGTAATTTCATATCTGGCTGACCGAGAACAAAAAGTGAGTGTAAATGAGGTTCCATCTGTCGGTTCTAAATTAGAGATGGGCGTTTCCCAAGGGTCAATCTTAGGACTTTTTTGTTTTTAGTTTTATATTATTGATCTCCCATTTACGCTTAAAGATCTATGTGACGCAATATTATTTGCTGATTACACATCACTATTGTTTATAGTAAATAGAAAAGACAGATATTAACGGACCTAATAGGACCATGGCGGATGTCTCGAGATGGTTCGCTGCAACCAACCAACAAAAACTAACTGTGGCAAGTTTTCCATATCCAATGTACCCAGAATCCATAATAAACTAGAACTGGGTGGGAAGCAGTGGATAATAATTTACAGTGGGCGGACTATATCGGGGTTTTGACTAATAAGCTCAGTTCGGCAATACATGCTATTAGACTTATTAGACAGTTGACAGACGTGGCTTTGCATACTTCCATAGCCTTATGTCTTATGGCCTACTACTGAGGAAATCAGCAGCGCATATGAATTCTATCTTAATTTTTCAAAAGAGGGCAATACGTGCTATTTATAGAATGAACGCACGAGTGTCGATGAGACATCGATTTAGAGACGTTGATGTGCTCACCTTACCCTCGTTATACATCTTTGAAAACATAATGTACCTACACTAGAAAAAAATATTGATCTATTTCAAAAGAAAGTCGTTATTAATGGCATGGAAACTCGTGGTCGTGATCAGCTAGTTATTCATAAATTTTAAATTACAAAACTCAAGTGGTTCATTTTTGGGCAATTGTGTTCGTTTTTATAATAAAATTCCTCAAGAAATTACTCAATTAACGGAAAAGCAATTTGTATTTGTTATTAAACGCACACTGATTTGGAAAAGCATCCTACAAAATTAGCGATTTCATTGAAGAAAAAACAATAGTCTGGAAATAATCCTCTCTGCACACGCATTTACCGGCTCTGTGAATATTATACATATTTTAAATAACTATTGTAAAATGATGTAGAAAAAATGATACCTGACTGAGTTTCTTGTCAGTTCTTCTCAGTGCTCAGGTTTTTTTTTCGAACCGAACTAAAGTAGACTTGACGTTCAAAAATACCTTGCAATTGGGTTTACTTGAATAAATTGATGTGACTTTGACTGACTTTCAAAACAAAATGAATGTTTCTTTCAATAAAATTTTCTATTTAAGGATTTTCTTTCCGTGGGGCATAGCCTAGGGACGACTAGCCTATGTACTATTTATTATTTACTGATTTGTACTGCGAAATTCTTTTCTTCAGCCCCTCTAGGGACCGCTTTATTGAAGCAAAATTGAAACACTAATTTCTATTTCAGAAATTATGATACAAACTTTTTGCAGAATCAAATTTTTTGGGTTTATTTGACAAAGTACACTAGAAACAGGTTATAGAGAAAATTTAAGACAATTTCGATTAAATTAATAAAATTCCAAATGTCTCATCTGAGGGAATGTAATTGCTAAGTCTAATAAAAAATTATGTTTGGTTAGGAGATAAGAGACGTCTGTCTTTGAGCACTGCTTACTGAAATGATTCTTAACGGTTGTTTATGTCATTTTACAGAAAATAAAAACTAAAGAAAAGAAATATCCACCCGACCTTGAAACTATGTACCCGCGTAGACGCTCGGTAGCTCATGGCACGTGTAAGCACTTCTAGCGCTAATCATATTAATCATGGCGTTATATGTTTCTTCGTAACAAGATATGAACGATAAAGTCAAAACAAATACAATACTTACTGCGTAGAATGTATTTAAATTATAACTACTTAGGGTATTTTTTAATTAATTTGTCCATTGAAAAGTTACATTTGGGGTTGCAAGTCAGAGCACGCAATTTTATTTTTTGGATGTCAAGAGGGGGTTAGTGTAAAGTTAAATCCATGTTTGTGGGGTCGCAACCCTTGTCCCGCGGCCGCCATATTGTAAAATGGGCTGCGAATAGTTTTTATGCTATATCGGGCAAACTATTCGTCGCACAGAAAATTCTCGAAAACATTTTTTGTTGCAAATTAAATTCTCTATAACTTTGTCTCTGTAAGTTTTAGTCGTAGAACCAAAAATAACACAGTTATTAACAAAAATAGATAAAAATTTGTCAACAAATTTTCTTTTGATCGTTGTAACTTTTTTCTGGTCATTTTACAAAAAAAATGATATCAGAGCATTTTGATAGAGGGATTTTCATTGAATAATTTCCATAACAAACTTTTTCCAAAATTTATTTATTTATTAGGGTTTTACAGCGATGCGAAACACGCTATTCTCCAGTACTTGTAAGTATACATTAATATGAATGATTAGGCATAGTTTTGTCTCATCTTTCCATTATTTTTATAAGAAACATTTTAATGATGGACATTGCAATGTTGTTAATAATTAGTTATAGACTCTTTTTCCCACCCCCTACGAGGTAGTCTGGTGGCGCGTTTTTTTTTACGTCGTATCCCCAGAAAGCGGAATCCACGGACATTTTCTAGCTGACATAATAATTAGTGTAAATAAAAATATCAAAATATATTTCCCAATCTACTGTGTCCTCAAACTCTTTGACGGGCCAGGCTGCGACTCAGGATCTAGTTGAGCTTCCGATATTTAATTGTTGAAGAAGGATGGAGAAGGACATGGCGTCATTGCTGGCAATTTATCTTCAAAATCATTCTCCTCGATCAACTTTGATATCTCCATTATGTTGCTGCAGGTCCTTGAGAACAATTCACGACCAACAAAACAATTTGCGACCCCACAAACATGGATTTAACTTTACACTAACCTTGAACTTGACATCCAAAAAATAAAATTGCGTGCTCTGACTTTTGCACGCTAAGCCCAAGTAACATTTCAATGGACTATTAAGCATCTATCAATTAAAATAAATTGTAGCGCTTACACGTATCCAGAGCGTATAGTCGGCCAACTAAGACGTCTAGACAAGGCAATCGTGCGTGGCATATTCGGTGAGACGTGAGTAGAGCTGCCCACGCTGCTTTAGTATTAACTTGGGATTTGTCTTTCAGGATTAACGCGTGTTTACTGTAGATGAATTAATTTGTACACAATTAAAATAATACATACAACATGTGCTGTAAGAGATTGAGTCTCGCCGTCGTCTCGCTTAACTCTCCCATTAAAAGATTGAGTTGGCAATTAATAAATTATAATATCCGTAATTAATTATGACAATTTTACAAAAAACATTGTAAAGTAATTTATTTTGTATGTTATAGTTATATAAAGCATTGTAACAAAAGTAATGAGTAAATGTGACTAAATACTTAAAATATAATTGCATTTTATTTAAATTATATAAAAAATGGGAACAAACCTTGCAGTGTCTTGCGATGTCGGCTTTTGCATATACATTAAAGGTGTTCGCCCATTGGACTGTCCGTATAATTTCTTGCTTACACTGGGCCCAAAGTGTAAGGGGTACATAGTTTCAGGGTGACGCGGTTGTTTCCCTTCCTTGCTTTGTATTTTTTCTGCCGTTATAGTCGCTAAATGTCGTGTAAATAAGCGGGCGACTACACGAGTTCGTTTTTCTTAGAACAACTCCCGTGACAGACAGAAATTGATATGCATACAGGGATTCTGTGTGATCTGATTTTAGAACGGAACACTGAAAAATCATCGCGAACACAGATTAACATAATTAATTTCGAAAAAGTAGAAGTTATTTAAACAATATGGGCTTAAAATACCCAATATAGTATGTATATAAATACATATATGAAGTCATATTCATTTATGTGTATAATTTTTTTGTATTTCATTTCTGGGTTTAGGATACTAATATATTGTCCATCAAATTTCAGCTCAATAGGTGTATAGATGACCAAACAAATTGAATGACACATACGAACAGACAGATATGACAAAATTACTCATGCAATGGTTCTGTTTTAGCCATTTTGACAACGGAACCTTAAGAATGAAGATCAAAAAGCCAGAGTGTTAACTGACGGTAATGTCAAAAGCACTCGCATACCTCGGCGAAAGTTTGAGGAGAATGATGATATTGAAGAGGTAAAAGACTTCTTTCTCCTTGCATACTAATGCAAGGAGCGCAACGATTGGGACTCTTTCCTCTCTGACTACTCTGTCAGGGATACAGCGTGAGGATATGTATATGTATTTAAAAAAATAAATACACTGATTTTAGTTATGGAAGCGTGCTGGTCGCTACCCCTGCCAGCCCTATTCAGGGATGCAATATTCCCCTCCTGTGCACACCATGCGGGACAACGTAGAAAAGGGGGATAGGGCGTCCCCCGAAAGCGACGTACAACGGTTTATACCCGCTGGTGAGTACTGTCCGGCGTTGGGGACCGCCACCCAAAACGCAGTGCACCTCACGGCGGGAAGTGAAGAATATAATATATGCAATCAACGTTCATAGGTAATCCTAAATATATGTAATGTAGTGTCAAATGTATAAATATACATTTTTAATTAATGGACGTTACGTAATTTAACCCCAGGTGATTTAAAAACTGTAAAGATTTTACTTTTTGAAATATGTATTAAAATAAAGTCGGTTAAACATTATATTTGACGAATTTCTTGTTGATTCTTGTAAATATATTCAGATTGATAGATTTTAAGTTCAATAATGGCTTGTACTGACCTGGGTAGATTAGATACAATTTTCAGAAACATTATATTTTTAAGATGGTTCGGGCACATAGAAAGAATGAGTGAAAAAGACTGACGAAGAAAATCTACAGAGCAAAAGTGAGTGGTAAACGAAGCCAAGGAAGTCCAAGGCTAACTTATGAAGATCAAATAGCTAAAGTGTTAGCCGACGGAAATGTCCAAAGCACGCGTATACCTACCTAGGCAAAAATCTGTGAGGAGAGTGATGAGATTTGAGGAAGCGAAAGAAGTATATAAGGACTGTGACGCTTGACACTCTGTCCTCTTTGACTACCCCGTTGGGATACAGTGTGAAGATATGTTTGTAGATAATAATATCCAAATATTATTGTCATCAACTATAAAAGTACATAAATAATATACAACATATAATTGTATATCGTTTTAAATAATAATTTAACTCATTTTAGGTCTACATTTTTGATACCAATTTACAATATATTGTGTACACTAATTAAATTTGTAGTCCTGTTAAAAATTCGCAATTATTGTTTCTAATCCATTTTGAAGTTTGAAGGAAAGATATCATGAATGGCTACCCCGTAAGGCATACAGCGTAAAGATATGTATATGTATAACAGAATGGTGTCGATGTTTTTACTCACTATGATCATGGCATGAAAGCTAAAATGGCCATACACAATGTGGTGTTGGTTCCAATTTTATGGTAACGTAGTGAGGCCTGGATATACCCGAAATCGAGTGAAAGTAAGACTAATGCAGTAGAAATGCGATTTCTTAGATATGTGTGCGGTGTCACTCTTGCGGACGAAATAAGCAGTGAAGAGATACGCAGTATGATAGGGTTGCACGACAGCGTTATTGTAAAAATGAAGAAAGGAATACTAAGATGATTCGGGCACATAGAGAGAATGAGTAGTGAAAGGACTGACGGAAAAGATCTACAGAGCGAAAATTAGTGGTAAAAGAAACTAAGGAAGACCCAGGCTGATTGATGAAGATCAAATAACCAGAGTGTTAGCCAACAGAAATGTCAAAGGCACTCGCATACCTATGCGAAAATGTGTGAGGATAATGACGAGATTTGAGAAGCAGAAGAACTATGTAAGGACCGCTACGCTTGGCGCTTTGTTTTCTCTGACTAACCCGTTTGGAATACAGCGTGTAGATATGTAAGTAAAAAAACAGCTCAAACTAGCACCAGAAAAGACAGAAGCAATAGTCTTCAACGGGAGACGTAAGTTGGGCCCAATCAGCTTTTTAGTATAGAACGAAATGGTAGTACCAAAGGAACATGTTAAGGATTAAGCATTAAGGAGCCTTAATTTCAAAAAACACATAGAAGAGTTGGCTAGTAAAGCACAGAGCCTGACGGACTCACTGTGTAGGTTGATGCCTAGGAAGGGCAGTCCAAGAGCGAGTCGAAGGCGGGTACTGGCATCGGTGGCTCACTCCGTTATCCTCTACGAAGCCCCAATATTCGAAGGTGCAATGAAAGTAGAGCGATATCGGAGCAAATTGGAAACAGTTCAAAAGCCGCTAGCTATCTATCGGAATTTGCGGGGCGTACAGAACTATTTCCACAGAAGCAGTACTAGTTATTGCCGGACTGATTCCAATAGCCAAACTGGTGAGGGAGAGAGCCAAAAGGTACACTAGAAAGACGGCAGCTATGGAAGTACGGGAGGAAATATTCACTGAGTGGTCTTTGGAGTGGTCGTGTGGAGGAAAAGGGTCATGGACCAGAGAACTGATTGGCGATTTAAAGAACTGGCACGGAAGAGGGCATGGCGAGGTAGACCGCTGGCTAACGCAAGCGCTTAGTGGACCTGGGGTGTTCAATACATACCTTTTTGCCATCGAAAAGGCAGCTAGTGAAGGTTGTCCCTACTGCGACGAGGAGGACACCCCGAATCACGCCATCTTTGAATGCCGTTTTTTCGAAATAGGAGTAGGGCGAAAATGGGGGAAGATGCGGTAACTAAAAAAAACTTAATATCGCGAATGCTCTCCAGCGAAGATCACTGGCGCAGATATTCGGATATGCTGAGGGTAATTATAATAAAAAGAGAAGAAGATGAGCGAGCGAGACAGAGAGAAGAAGTAGATTAGGAAAATAAGTCAGCATGTAAAAATGCAAATGCGGTTCCGTGTAGACTTGTGGACGAGAAGGAGGTTTTTAGTCCGTGCAAGTCGGACACTCCCTACTAATACTGGCTGGTAGGCGTCCGTAAGGCATTTTTACTCCTCAGTATAAAAAAAAAAGAAGAAAAGATATGTGAGTAAATACATTGAATTGCCCGTTAGTACGAAGTTTATATATAGTTTTTAAGCCGAAGGCTCTGCGTTTAATTCGGGCGGGCTGAGCTATAATATGGGTAACGAAATTTTTCTTCGTATTGGTTTGAGTTTAGGAACTCGCTTCTCTGTTATACCTATTGCGTTATTATGTAACCGTGGTAAAAAGTCGGCGCAACTCGGTGCTTAGTTTCAGTACACAATTGTTGTAAATACCTGGAGACATTTTGCTACAAGTTTATTTTCCATGTAAAAAATATCGTAAAGTAAATAATTATGTTAATGCTGACTCTACCTGCTACCGCATATTTCATGTATTTCGCTGTATAGAGTTCATGATGAATCACTAGGGAATTTCGTGTCGCATAGGCTTGACGCGACGTGAGTTATGCCGCGTTCTATGTTATACTAATTAAAACATTTGGCAAATATACCTATTTAACATTTTTAAATAAAGGATTGGTCAAATGATTGATGATTGGTCGAGTCGCGCGCAGAGGACATTGTTGTATTGATATTTGTATGTATAAAATGAAAAATTATAGAGATGTAGGAACTATTTTTTGGTTAACAGATACCAGTCCCTTGGGGGAGAGACTAGATTATGCGGGACTTTTACTCACTTATATTATGTCTTTCTTTCTCTTTCTTACTCATGAACGCTGAAATATTTTATTTCTGAGACAAGTATATTAATAATAATAATATACTCAGACATTTCACACAGCGCCATCTAGTCCCAAAGTAAGCTGCATAGCGCTTGTGTTATGGGTACTAGACAACTGATATACTACTTACATACTTTTCTTTTGTAAATATATACATATTATACATAAATACCCAGACTCGGGACGGGAATCGAACCCGCAACCCCCGTTTACTTTCCGACGCGCTAAGCCGTTGCGCCACGGAGGTCGTCATATTACGTCGAGCGAGTTACGCATACGAACGACAAACATTAAATTATATACAACCTATGGTGCTCGCGATATCGTCCGCGTGAAAGTCGGTTTTATTATTCACCCTTATTGCGTCCTTGAACGTGTAACAGGCGAGCGGCGAATTTCAAATTATCTTTAAATGACGATAATTTTATTCACTGTCACCCGACTGCAATGAAACAAAGCCTAAATGTTGCTCGCTCAGCAACAAAGCTTAATCAACGTGTGTCTACGTGTTCTACGTATATATACGCAAGCTGAGCTTAATCTACGTGTGAAAACTGCGAGAAAATCCGTTCAGTAGTTTCAGAGATTAGCGTGTACATACAGACAGACAGACAGGAAAAAGTGAAAAAAAAACGCTTTTTTGTGTTCTGTTACTCTTTTTTATCGCCGTCACTCATTTTTTGATAAATTTATTCAAAGTACAGACACACAGTTTTTACATTAGCATACCCACAAAACCACATATGCCATACTCACCAAAACTCTTGTCTTAGGCGCGTTGTGAGGGGCTTTGGGATCTGCTAGAGTCGAGGCGTCGAGTCCTTCTCGCGTTCTACCGAAGCACAGGGGGCAAGTAAGTTACAAAGGTCCACTCTACCCTCGCAGTGCCACGACAGTATAGATCACACGCGCCGTTGTCTTCCTTGAAATATGTAGACGCAGGATCTAGGGCTCGTTGTGTTTCTCCTTTAAACTTTAGGGAGGGCTTTATATTTCAAGTCTAGGTCCTACAGGTTCTGCGAGGGAGGCAGGCGGAGAGGGTCAGATGATCAGACGAGTTTAAGCACTCTGTACGCTTCTTTTTTAAATTATTTATGAACGCATGCATGTTTAAGAGATAAATGAAATGAAATTTACGTACCAAGGTACTGCTTATTTCATAATGAAATTTCTTCCAGCAGACCTGTGATAAAAAAGCCGTTACAAAATCAAAATCAATTGTGTATGAATCCAAAAAAAAGTGTACAAAAATATAATACACACTATATAAGTCATACATGTTACGAATATACAACATAAAACATAAATTAATGTATACTACACCACATATAAAAGTATATACCACATACACATTATAAATAGTATACTACAACTATATGTACTAAGGTAAATCTTGTTCTGTAATCTATGTACTACTCTAAAATAAATTACTGTAGTTATTAAAAAAACAACGTTTTGCGCTTAGCAACGAACATTTCATTTTTATTTATATTTGTATTTGGAACAGCCCTAAGCTTGCTTTGGCATCGAAATATGTATTATCTGTGGTCGGAATTGCGCGAAAAACGCTTGTGATATCAAGCTGTAACAATTATTACATATATTTACACTGATAACACAATAATATTTGACGAAGCGAAAGAAGAATGTAAGGACCGCGACGCTTGGCGCACCGTCCTTTCTGACTACCCCGTAAGGCATACAGCGTAAAGATATGTATATGTATAACAGAATGGTGTCGATGTTTTTACTCACTATGATCAAACCGTCGATCGCAACATGACTGGCCGCGTGGTCGACTGGAAAGAGATTGACCAAAGTCGATGCCGCTACCTTGAATGGTGAGGTCGTGATCAATGATGGACACGACTATGTAGTTGCGACCGAATTCGATGAAAAACCGAAACATCTGTCCATTAGATTATAATAATAATAATAATAATAATAATAAATTCTTTATTCATACATATTTTACAAATTCATAAAGTCTCTGTCTCCTGAACTAGGTGTATAACCTGTATCTCAGGAGTCAGTATCTTCTCCAAAACTTATCACAATTCAATTACGTACGTGTTAGGCGTAGGGGTAAGTAACTATGTTATATAAATAATACTATTAGTTTTAGTAATTACAAACACTAATTAAAACTAATTTGATTGACATGCAGATACCAACTAAAACAACAAATAAAATATAAAAGTACGTATTATGTATGTGTGTGTGTGTGTGTGTGTGTGTGTGTGTGTGAGAGAGAGTGTGTGTGTGTCTGAGTGTGTGTGAGTCAGTGAGTGTGTGTGTGTGTGTGTGTGCGTGCGTGCGTGCGTGCGTGCGTGCGCGTATGTGTGGGTTCATGGGTGCTATTATTAATGTATGCGATTATTTATGTATTATATAATTCTTCTGTTTCTGTGTAAGATAATGAAAGCAGCCAATTTCGGACTTTGTACTGACATTCGTGAAAAGACAATGGGTAAAAATTGATCATTTTATTTATTTTATTGTACAAATACACTGAAAGATAGCCCTCCTGTCTTCTAGCAAACGCTGTACGTTTTGTGACATGTTCAATGACATTTGGCGTTATACGCTTATTTATGTATAATTCGGGATCAAAAGGCGTACGTCGATGTTGGTTTGTAACCAGTTTAAAGATATGTAATTGTCTTACGGTCAAAACTCGGCATTTTTCATACAATTGTATGGTAGGGAACCGGCATGGACTGAATGTTATTGTTTTCAGTAACGATCGTTGCGCTCTTTCAAGCTGCATCATTCGAGTCTGACAGGCTCCGCCCCACACCCCCAAACAATATGTGAGCACCGAGCGGCCTAAAGCGAAATATATATTACGCAGCAAAGAGAAATCCGCGACATATCTCAAATTTCTGAATACCCATACAAGTTTTCTGATTCGCGTCGCGACTGCCTCTATTTGAGAATACCAGTTCAAGTTCTCGTCCATTAATACTCCAAGGTACTTAATTGTCTTTGACATAGTGATCGGAAGACATAGACACGATTGATCCTTCATATTGCAAGAGTGTACAGTGAGTTCAAAAGAGTCTAGTTGCGCTCTAGGTAGGTGAAATTTAATAAAAGATGTTTTGGAAAGATTGAGAGTAAGTAAGTTTTGTCTTAACGAACAGGAAATCTTATGTAAGCCCTCTTCAGCATTTTGGCGAACTTCGTCCCAAGTCTCTCCACTAAAAACAAGTGCCATATCATCCGCGTACGTAAAAATTTTTCCTTTATCGAGTTGTATTTGACAAAGGTCATTTATGTAGATGAGAAAGAGACTCGGGCCGAGAATGCTGCCTTGTGGGACACCGAAAGTAGTTGCCATATCCGAACTAATCACATTCCCTATTTTGACTTTTTGAAAACGTTCACACAGGAAGTCTTTAAATATTGCAAGGGGAAGGCCTCGTATGCCGATTCGTTCCAGTTTATTTATCAGAATTGGAATCGAGACAGTGTCGAATGCCTTAGCTAGGTCGAGAAAGACACCTAAACATTTCTGTTTTTTGTCAAGGCTGTTTGTGACGCAATTTGAGAAATCTCTAACTGCATCTTCCGTGCTTTTTCCCGACCTAAAACCGTACTGACAAGGCGACAAGAGATTATGTTGCTCTAAAAATTTCATAAGCCGATTATTTAAAAGCTTTTCTAATATTTTGGATAGAGCCGGGAGTACAGAGATTGGCCTGTAATTGGCAACCCTATCTCGATCTCCACTCTTATATACTGGAGTAATAAGAGAGCGTTTGAAAACTTTAGGAAAGATTCCTTGATTTAGGCAAAGTTGTAGGAGTTTAGTGAGTGGCGGAGTTATAACAGTTCTGGTCATTTTAAGGAACTTATTAGGAATAGAGTCCCAGCCGACGGCAGAATCATTTTTAAGATTTATAATCAGTGACTCTACCTCTGCTTCATCAGGGGGGAGCAGAACAATAGAATTTGAGATACTAGTATATTTAAAGTCATGCCTTACTTCCCTTCTACAGCTATTGCTTTCCATAGAATTTAAAATTTCTTTGGCTAGGTTCGGTCCAACTTTTGCGAAGTGGTTATTTATAATATCAATTTGCTGGGCATTTTCTTTAAAACTACCTTTACCCAATAACTCATCGGATGAACTTTTATTATTCTTAATATTAGCTATATACTTAATGGCTGTCCATATCTGCTTATTATTTCTGGCATTAGCTAGAAGACTTTTGTCGTATTCCCTTCTTAGTTTTCTCAGTAGTGAGTTACAGAAATTTCTATACCTTTTATAAGTTATGATCAGAATTTCGTTATTAGGTCTTTTTTTAAGTGATTGATGGAGTTTGTCTCTATGCCTAATACACTTTAGCAACCCAGGGGTAATCCATGGCTTTAGTGTCTTTTTCCTTCGAGTAACCACGATCACTTTAGTATTAGATGTCACTGCCAAAGATAATAATTCCACGAATTTTGAAGCTGCCTCATTAGCATTAGAGGAAGTTGTTATAAATGAAAAATCTGTCATCTCAATAAATTTAAGAGCTGCCAAATAGTCTGTTTTTAGAACTGGGGCAATACCTATAGAGTAGGTATAGCTACTTGTGAGATGTAGTAATACGGATGCATGATCTGTCACCGTGGAATCTATGACAAATACCTTGGCGGAGTAAATGGTTTTCATCATGATATGGTCAAGGCAGTTCTGTAACCGTGTGGGGAAAGTATGACCGGGCAACAAACCCAATTCTGCAGTAATGTTCAGATATGGCAAGCTATTTTTGTCACTATTTCCTGGCTTTATATCTATATTCATATCACCAATCAAAATGACGTTTTTTACTTTTACATGTCTCAGAATATTATCTATAGAATTAATAAAATTATCAGTACAATATATCGATGGTGATCTATATATAGCTAAAATAATGGTGTCAGTATTTATCCTTAGCAATAGAAAGTTTGCTCCTACCTGATTTGGCTCCTCAGCGGTGCAGTTTATACCATTTTTAACATAAGCAATTATTCCATCGTTCTGATTCTGGCAGTTTTTGGTGAAATAAGAAGCATAATCATCCAGAAGAGGTGGGGATTTGTGTTCATTTAACCAACACTCTGTCAAAATAATTATGTCTGGTTCAGATTTCAGTCTAGACATTTGGGCGATAAAACTTGTCATATTTTTATACACACTTCTAATATTTTGAGTGATTATATTTAAGGACCCCCGAGTGTGGTTAATTAATGCATTACATGCTTCTGGATCACAGCTGTATGATTCAGTTACCGATATTTTATCGATATCGGATATGATGTTGTTATCATGAGTGTTAGCCATTTATGATGGGTTTATTCGTTGTGTTCCTGCTTAAAAAGAGTAAAATAAGTTACGGAGATTCAAAGATTTTAAACAGTAAAACCAGTCCTTCTAGGAAATGCTACTTGGATTTTGTATTTACTGATAAACGAATTTCATTTATTTGTGTAAAGGAAGTCTTCCGTCCTAATGAATTAAAGGTACACATTTTAATTTGGAAAATTCTTTTACAGTTTTGTGAACTTCTATTGAATTTTGTTACAAACAAGGCGTATCTTTTTAATCTTATCATGATGAAGCGCCCCCAATTTCTTTCAAAGCAATGTCTCTTATAATGAAGATTTCAAAAAATCTACTTTTCGTAAGAGCTTGGGGCGATCCGTTTTGCAAGTCAAATCTTCTAAAAAGCTTCGAAAGGCCACTGTCGTATTAGGTTCACTGGCGAACCTTAAGATGTACGAGATATAATATCTCAAACTCGATTTCGTAATTTATTACATAGTGATGAAAACGCATATTTCTTCAGAATGAACCGTTTGCGTTGCATAATATTATTTTATAAGGATTTTTTTAATCTATGACGGAACGATGTTTAAAGTCTATTTCAATACAGTCAGCCAAAAAGGTAATTAAGTGTTTTACTTATACAAGACATAATTATTGTAATACATACAACAGTTTTTGACATAAATTACCAACCCTGAAAATATTTTGTAATCAATAAGTAATTGTATTTCACGAAAGCATTGTCTTATTTCGTAATACCCGTTTAACATAAAAAGTGTCAAAAATATTGTGTACTTATTTGGCTAATTAGAATGAAACGAACTATAGTCATAGTTTTCGCAAAATAGTAGTGACGGTATTTAATAAAGTTTATACTTTTATAAAATATTTTGTTCCACCGTCTCTGTTATAACATCGAACAACAGGCGCAGAGAGAGACTACATCATTATATTGCTGACATCCCTTTCATTTGCACGAAGCGATTTACTGCTTTATACGCAATTACACGCTAGAATATTAGTATTCTGGACTTTTCATTGTCAGCGTTTTCTTATAAACTTCTTATATAAAAACAGAATTTGGCCTTTTGGCAGACGTGATTGACTTTTGATCTTATCATTGCTATCTATCAGGTAAGACTGACCGTCAAACAAAGAACATATATTTATATCGGAGTTTACCTCAGATCGCATTGTCTGTTGTCCTGTGTACTGCGGTTGTCTGCCATAACGATGCTCTAGTGATAATTATTGGTAGAAACGTTGCGTCGTGAACTCAGAGCCAGAGCGAACCGCTCTCTCGCGGAGACCTCTCTCTCGGAAATGTTGGAAACTTAAGCACCCGTGAATGCCAAAAATATCAAGGCGCCATTTTTCTGATTTATCTAATATTTAAAAAAAATAACACTGAACGTTTGAACACTTTGAATAAACACAATGTGACTTATCAATTTCCGCATACTTTAACTTATAAATATGGAAAAAATATGGAAATGGTGTGCTTAAATAAAATACAAAAGAACGTCGCATGTTGCATGAATTTATGTGAAACAATAACTCTCGAATCCAGACACAGTGTAGCAGTAGAAAACACTACATACTGTAACTAAATATAAAGTTTCTCTTCCACTAATTTACGCCGTGCTATAATAATTTAATACTTAATACAATATCCTAAAAAAGTTCGCATATAAATATACCATTTAGGCACTAAAACACTAAAGTGATTTTTTACAGGAAATTTTTGAGTAAAGGGATTTACAAACATTGAAACAGTTTTATTTATTTTGCTTGGCCAATTTTTACAGTCTGCGCGGGAAGGCAAGTGGCTGACATTCATATCAATACTCCATACTAATAATATAAATGTGAAAGTCTGTCCGTCTGTCTGTCTGTCTGGTCTGCTTTTATGACTAAACCGCTGGACCCATGTTGATGTAATTTGGAATAGAAACGAAATTAATCCGGTCCCAGGGGAAAGACATAGGCTACTTTTTTAAATTCTAATTAAGCTAAATTATTTTTCTTTCTTAGAAGTTCTTTCAAATAACATATAACGTCTCTCAGCTGAAAGATTAAAATTACAGTGTATTTTTTATTGTAAATAATTGTTTTTTTTTTGATGTTGTCAATTAACAAAAGTAATCTTGACAAGTGATAACGATAACATACCGAGTAGAAAGAAAATAATTCTATTCATCAAACTAATCAAAACTACGCATAAACAAAATACACCATATTTTTTTTTCAATTTTCACACAAACCGAGAAATCGACCATTCCTTGTTTTGTATTATGAATCATAGACAAAAAATCGCGCATTTAATTTAATTTTCTGCGTAAAGTTGTGAAGTTTCATGGGTGAAATTATCTTTTTTCGACTTGAAAGCTATGAAAATTGCATGGTGTACAAATTATAACCGTTGCTAAGTCTATTATCACTTAATTTCTGAACGATTTGCCCGATTTGACTGGGTGCAGATTTCTCCCGTGTGCAAAACAAAGATTCCGATAGATGGCGTTGTAATCAAGTTATTAACGAGTTCCTTAATTAACGCCAGTGCAACCGCGGGGCACAACTAGGTGTATTATATTTATAGCGGGAGGTAATTGGTGCCTACAGGAATAAATTTAGTTGTTTAGACTAGTTTATGCATGAGTTGTATCAATTACAATTCATTAGCATTAAACAATTTAATGGCCCCTTGAAATACTCTCACAGAATATCGGCGTAAAATAACAGCCTCTATTGCTATTGTGCTTCGTTTGGTAAGTGAAAGTGCCGGTGGCCCATCCTTCCCCTCCCCTTCTTTGCCTTCCTTTCTCTAAAGGCGATCAACGCACCAGTGATACCCTGGACGTCGCGGGTGTTCACTTTCCATCAGCTTGCTCGTTTGCCCCTCTTTTATAAAATATAAATTCTTAGGGGTTTAATTCAGTTAGTAATTATTTTATTGTTATGTTTATGTTAGGTCAGAAGTTTTTGTATGTATTACGGTGTAAATAAATGTATTTTTAATACTATTCATGGCCTTTGTACAAATCAATGAACGGAGAAAACAAAGACACTAATGCTGTTATTATGAGAGAATTAAAACGGCTTCCTCAAATCTCATCATTCTCCACACATATTTTCGCCTAGGTATGCGACTGCTTTTGACATTTCCATCGGCTAACGCTCTGGCTATTTGATCTACATAAGTCAGCCTTGATCTTCCTTAGCTTCTTTTACCACTCGCTTTCGCTCTGTAGATTTACTTCGTCAGTCTCATATTTTCTATATATGTGTTGAGATTATCTTTATATTATTTTTTGTAATCTCCAGACGATTATATCAATCATATTTCCCAGTGTGACAGGGCACTTATCCGTAATTATCGAAATATTATGACATTTATCAGTTAATAGCAGTTATTTAATTAGGCTCTGGCTAAAAATTAAATCAGATTTTTGGCTTGGACTGTAGATGTACTTATGATCGTACGAAGAGGCAATAGAAATTATTCTTTTTAAATGTATGATTGAAACAGAGTGTAGGTCTCAGGTACTTTGTAGGTACATAAATACGTAAGTGCACTCAACGTGATGCTGGTCGTTGATTACAGCAGAATATATGGCGTGTGAAGATATATAGTACTCTGAGTTGTTGCTTCCGCTGTAGTTACGGGTTACTACGATTTTATATCTAGAGGTGAGATTAAAAAATAAATCTTTGTATGTGCGCGGTGCAACGCAACATTATTTTTAACTTAATTTCTCTATTCTTGCAGAGAATTTATGAACAACAACAGGGATAAGGCTTATTCTATTATGTTCTGGTGTAGCGATGGGCTAACAATGTTTATACGTCTGTGTTATCACTACACCTTCATACTTATCTGGTATAAATCTTAAAATAAATCTGATGTCAGTTTTGTCTGAACTGAACATTCATACATTCTCCGTTAAAACTAGTGGGATTATCATCTAAAAATGTGCAGATAGCGACAGCTACGCGATCATTACGCGACCAGTGACTAATTGTAATAACAAATTAATATCATATGTGACGATTGCGTATATATTACGCTATATCAGTAAAATGCACTTTTCGCAGTAGATGTAGCGCCGCTATACAAATTACATTACACGAATTATCGTTTTGACAGCAGATATCGCGCGATATTTGGCTGTCACATGTAGACTACAAGTTAAACAATAAGCGTCCTCCTACGCTTCTGTTCGGTGTGTTAGCCGTCAAGGGCGGACGTCCCTACCTGCACATTAGATTGGGAAGTGAGTTTCTGTGTTATATGGTTTTATTTTGCCTTTCAAGAAAATGGAAAAGAAGTTTCGAAATTGGGTAAAAGATTGATGTAAAAAAGGCAAAAATATTCACACATATCGATCGAATTGAAGATTATCTCAAAGATAATACGATTACTTGAGAGTGAGTGAAGACAATTATCTGCATAACTTTCATTTCTCCAATGAGACAAAATCAAAATACGATTTTAAGAGAAATAGTAACACCACATGAAATGATTGAAGGATCGATATGAAGGTATACACCCCATGCTCTTTACGATTCGATCATCCTTTCAGTTTGAAGCATTTCCGTCATATCGTCAGATCGTCGCATCAGATCAACCGGAACTGAGGTAACGCTCATACACTTTCAGATAGTTCGTCCGCTCGGATAAATCGTATGTTTTCTAACAATCGATCTGAAGGTGTATGAGACCTCTAAGGCGATTGCGGCGATCGACACACAATAATATAAGGGATACATTTAAAGGCAGTCTTCAAAATAGTTGAAAATGTGAACAAAATTGCTATTAATTGCTTTATAAAAATATAACATTACAACAATTCATAAATGTTACTCCCTCATTAAAATATATTAGCTTTAAAAATTTTTAAGACGCTATAAGATGATTATCGATCCATCCATCCATATCGATCCACGAATCCATGTATAAAGCGGATTCCGATCTGGCGCTTCGCCGGCCGCTGCCGCGGCACGCCCGATTCACACGCTCAGCTGGCGCGTTAACCTAACCTAACCAAAAAAAGTGTTTCTGTAGAAATTAAAAAATTAATATCTTGAATACGTATAGCAAATGCCTTGTGTTATAAATATATCGTTGTGTTTGTATAAAGTTCCACAAAAATTTGCAAAATTTTACCCAATGTGAAACAATCTAAACTTTAGCCTACATTTGTCCTCACGATTTCTTCCAAGTATTTATTATCACCATTAAACCACATTAAAGTTTCAGTGATTGAAGTTGTTACCAAAATTTTATTGTGAAAGCAGTTAATTTTGAAGTTTACCCTATTTTTAAATTTTATTGAAGTTTGCCATTAATTTTAAAGAAGATGTGATTTGTATACAAAGTAGCAAATTTACAGACAAAACCCTTAATTGTAAATATTGCGAGTTGTAGCGATAATTACAAATGTTATTGCTCTGTTATACATATACATGTATAATACATAATATAATTCAGAGCGATTGCGGTGTTACGACGGCAAAATTAATTTATTATAAAATATGCTTTTGTCTATAAATATGTCATAGTTCTTTGTTTGTATATGTCTTCATTTGTAAATATGTCTCAATTCTTTTTTGTAAATAAGTTAAGAGTTTGTGTCTTAATTTGTATTGTGTCATAAATCGTAACGTGTTAAATATGACTTTGTTTGTAAATATGTCTTAATTTCTATTGTGTCATAATAAATAAAAAATCAAATAAATAAAAAATCATAATGGGTAGTAATATGTGTTTCAATATGAAATTAAATTCATTTCCACAAGATACATACTCAATTATATAGCCATTGAATAAAAACCTTTGATTTGAATATACTAGGTACATTCTTTAATCAATGTACACTTCATAAGAAGTTTTTATGTTCTGCCTAAAACATGAAATACTGAGTTCTCCGAAAAGAAACTCTTCAGTACCGTAAATTTATTTATTGGCCAATGTTCAAAGATCAGAAATAATGTTTCCAAACTTTTTTTACTCTGAATTTCTGCCTTTGAACTTTCATTATAATAAAGAACACGTATTTACTTGCCGCCCCCTTTTTATTATTTTGTGTTTATTTAGATCGAGCATCTGAAAATATCTGTTTTTGGGATTCCGTATTTAAGCAACCGCTATAAAATTAGCATGCCTTTATATTTATAAGTTACAGTATTTTTTAACTTTTATTATATATTAGCGACGCGACGCGACGCGACGGCTGGGATGTCAAATGCTTGAAACACACCAAATTTTTTTACTGACATTATCATACAAAAATACCATCCAAATTTTCAACTTTTTCGGTGGATTTTCCCAAAACTTTTGTCCATATAAACCTTGTCCTAACAATTACGAACACAAAAAAAAATCAGCCAAATCGGTCGAACCGCGGGTTATTACCTAAAAATTTGCAGACAGCGACAGCCACGCGATCGCTACACGACCGGTGATTAATTATAACAAAAAATTGGTATCATGTATGACGATTGCGTATCTGTTATTCTGTGACCATAAAATGCATTTTTCGCAGTAGATTTAGCGCCACTATACAAATTACATTACACAAATTCTCGTTTTGACAGCAGATATTGCGCGATATTGGCTGTCGCATGCTGTCTGCAAGTTACGTAATAAGCGTGCCGTTCTCAAGTGATTCTCCGTCATACATGTGGCAATTGATTTTTATTTATGTAGAAGATATACTAATATTTTAAGGAGAGAGAGCGGATTTCGTATGTTTGTTTTTATATGTGGAAGGTAATCTTGCACTTATTTAAAAAATTATATTGCTTGCTAATGGAAAGGTACATTATTCTAGACCGACATAGTATATTACGTATTCAACCCAAGCGAAGTCGGTACGGGCCTTTAGGGTATATTGCGAAAAAATAGCTTCAATACTGGGAGAGCAAAAAAATGAAAAATATGTCAGCTGTTTGTCTTCAGGCTTATATCGTATGATACTCCAAGGGACAGGCTTCATATTATTATTATAGAGAGCGTGTACAGATGAGCTGTCTGCCAACTCGCCACTGACTAGTTCTGCTTTATCGCCTTTGAGCCCAAATTTTCATTGCTGAGTTTATTCTCAATACGTAATTTTGCTGCACGTTGATGCTGTAGCTGATACGCATTGCTAAAGTCTGGAACACCCTCCCAGCGTTGATTTTTCATCACACTTAAAATTTGAGCACTTACAAAATAAGAGTGAATAGCCATCATCTGGGCAAGCGTTAATGTTAAGTCTCGTCACTGCTTTCCATCACGTAAAACAGGGATCAAATGCACGCCCATTTCACTTAAAAAGAATAGTAGCTGTATCCATTTCGAAAGGAAAAGGGAAGACATGTTATGTTGTTCGATGTATTTATATAAGTAGATACCAATAATTTTCTTCGCATCAATTAAAATATTTAAACAATGAGGCACACAAAGCTCCAGTTTTAATTTTTATTCCAGAATTATTAACGATTTTTTTTGTATGAAAAATTCAACTTCAAATTTTTAGCACGTTATTCTAGTTATGATTACTATTCATCACAGTTACATTGGACGAACAATTTATTTTAAGTTGTCTTGGGTCTGATCTGAATGGGGTGCTGGGTTGGGCAACCTCCACGTGGTGCACTCTGGGGGCCGACCGGTAACTGCTCGTTGTTTTATGGGTTGTTACTGGGCGGCGGCTAATAGCCCGACCAACGGGTGGGGGTAAGGGGTGTATATCAACGTCTACTTTGAAGGGTGCATGTTGATGGGCTTCTTAGTTCCGGGTGGGACCGAGTACGCGATGCCAAAAGGACCTGGCCCGGACCGGGGGCTGGAAAATGTCCCCATTTATGGGGACAAGTTGTGTTCTCCGTCTTCTGCGTGAGAGCGGGGGCCAGATGTCGGGGTCACTTGCCTCTCTTTTAGGAAATGTATTGTGGCCCCAGAGGTGGAATGAAGGAAAACTTTTAAGAAACCGTGAGGAAACACGTAAAAATCTGAGGTGGAGAGAAGGAAAACTCGAAATGAAACCCGTGAGAAAACACGTTAAAATCAGAGGTGGAGAGAAGGAACACTCGAAATGAAACCCGTGAGACAACACGTTAAAATCAGAGGTGGGAAGAAGGAAAACTTGTAAAAACCCGTGAGTAAACACGTAAAAACCAGGTGAGCGTGCGGATGCCCCTGCCGTGGTGTAGGCGGGGTGCGAAAGCCGCCACTTTGGAGGCCTCGGGTGTCCTTCGGGGGAAGGCGCCTCACCCAATAGCCTCGGGATGGTGCGCGCGGTGTTCTCGCGTGCCTCCCAGGAGAGCGGACAGGTCAAAATGCCCGCAAACGGAGGAGGGCTCTGCTCAGGCTGGGCATGGCCACCGGGGTCGCAGCAGAATGCCAAAGCGCCCCCGTTGCCCTGGCACTAAGGCCCCGAGGAGGAAACCGTCAGGTTTTAGTGGGTAGACTCGGCCTAGCACCCTAATGTCGAGGAGTCCCACATACCCCCTGCTACCCCCCTAGGCGGGACGGGATGCGTAACGCATTTCTTGACGTAAAAAAAAGGGTCTGATCTGAATAGTCTACGTCTCAAATCAACGATAGGCCTACCACTGAAATATTAAGATTAAGATTATTCGACAGATTACACTTTAGACTACATTATTACTCACGATTACAGATTAGACTTGCAGGTATTTTCTGAGCACATTTTATTATTTTAAACTAAACAGGTCTATGTCGTGTCTTATGGTATTTTTGATTTCAACCGACAGTGACGACAATAAAAATTTAAAAAAGTGATTAATAAGTGTGGGTAGTTACCAGGAACAGCACACTACGAAAACGACACCCATCCTCATCCGTCAGCCCGTGACCACAATCGGGGCAATCCGGTCGAAACGTCGGGATAAAAAAGATATTAGCCTTGATGTATTAACACGACATAAACTCGTTTAATTTAGAATTGTAAGATGTGTACAAGTTGAGAAAGTTTAAAAACATTTTCTGAGCAAATTTCCGTTTGAAAATAAATCTTATGGGGCATAATTGCTGAATGCGTGAGACAGCGCCAACTAGCAGTAACAAATAGGGCAGAATTTTAAATTACCGACAGAACTTGGCGCTCCGTTCTCTCAGACTACCCCGTTAGGGATACAGCGTGAATATATGTATATTATGTATGTAATATATTTAACAATATTTCAGTGTATTAAATTCTTAGTTATTTGATGTTAAAAATTAAGCTACTTAGGTATTTAGAAAATTATTTTGAGGCAAATTATTATTATTTGATAATAAAATGATCGCTTAAATTCAAATGTTTACGTTCAACGTGCTTATCTACTAAACATATGTTTTTTCTATTTCAAATAAAAAGCTTATTAATTATTAAACCTGGCTTTATCAACACATAACATTGCATTTCAATCTGAGACTACAGTGAAAAGAATAGTCAAAATATTACTATGTATTATTTTTAATTGTTAACATTTTTTATAATCTGTTTTTATTTTCGTTTCATTATGAGAACAAAGATTTCAGAGAGGAGTGATGTTTTTATTTTTGTTTTATTATGAGAACAAAGATTTCAGAGAGGAATGACGTTTTTATTTTCGTTTTATTATGAGAACAAAGATTTTGTTCTCATAATAAAACGAAAAAACAAGAGAGGTGATATTTCGTCCTACCTGAGTTCTTTTTGTGACCACGTCGAGCGCTGTGATTGTTATTCTTCTCTGCAACACATATATACATGCATTGTTTTAATATTAATAGCGCTTAATAGGTCTTGCCTCGAGAGTTGAGGCGATCAACATGCGAGAAGACTTGTGCCTTTTGGTGCGTTTTGGTGAATCTGTACACACTTGTGGTAGAGATGTCATTGTGTAGCGTAAATAATAAGTTATTTCTTTCTCACTTGCACGCGCAAGTTTTGTTACGCGAAAAGAAAGCTTACATAGTTTGGATTCAGTTTTGTATAGCATTTATTATTTGTTTTGAAAAATATGTGACCAGATAATTGAATAAGGGTGATGCTTAACTGTGAAACATTCCGTAACCTAGAGATGCGTCTGTGTGAGTAACTGTGTTCGCTTGACTCTCGTTAGCTGTAATCAAAGCAAATTAAATTTCTTTTGAATTGTAACCCTGAACGCGTACGTCTAAACGTCCAACTGGCGTATTGGGGAAAATTTATTCATTCTACCTTTTACATAATAAATCTCTCGAGTAAAATCAATCTACAGACGTTAATGTTGAAAGTACTTACAGTTTAGATCAGAATCTAGATGAGGGTTTGAGATTAGAAGGGGGATATTAGCAGTGAGTGTGTAATATCACCGACGTGAAAATTGAGGAAGGTTTGTAAGGATTTCGGAGTGAATGATGTAAATACATCATTCACTCCGAAATCCGAAACATGAATTATTTATTAAAGACGGAAATGTCAAAAGCACTCGCATACTTGGGCGAAAATGCGTGAGGAGAATGATGATATTCGAAGAGGCGAAAGAAGTATGTAAGGATCCCGGAGCGTGGCGCTCCGCCCTCTCTGACTACTTTGTTAGGGATACAGCGTGAAGATATGAATGTGTGTATATATGTATTAAAAATTGAAGATGAAGTATAGAGAACCACAACCATCAATTCCATTTCGACTATTTCATTAAAATTACCTCCTCCCTATTTTCAATTGACACAATTTCATAGTTTCAATAACAAAGTCAACCAATAAGAATGCTGTATTCTCTAGTTCATAACTATTACGACAGATGTCGCTGCCAAGATCGCCGCTGACAAGATCGCCGCTGACTTGTTGAACAATTTTTTAATATGCAATTGGACAAATCTAGAATTAAAATGCATGCTATGTTTACCTGTAAGTGATTACGCACTTAGCTTAATACCAATAATGTTAAATATGTGTCTTACTTGGTGTAACAATTGTTGGTGAACTTAAATAAAAAAAAAAAAATTAGTGTATTTTAAAATCGAAAGACATTGAAAATAATTGAAATAACTTTTAAGTGGAGTGAAAACTACATACAATAATATTAGAACTAATGCTATGTAATGCTTTTGACAAAAATTGTATCATTCATGTTATATTGGAGTGCAAGCAAGGATGAGAAATCATTTAAAAACAATTTTAAATTGTATATTTTTAAAATCTAAAAAATTGATAATATCTAAGATTTATTCTTTATTTACTTAGATATTTATCGCATTTTGTTATAATTTTCTCATGTATTTCAAGCTTTTCTGAAATGATGTTTATTAGTTTTTTTTTTATGATAACTAGGTCCGCGTTTGACTCCTGCTGCACATGATTTATGTATGGTTCATGGTCATATTAAGTACCATTTTAAAATTCTAGACCCCAGACGCCGTGTTTCTGTAACAATGGTGAAGTAAATCAGATAAGCTGACTCACCCGTACATACGACACACGTTTATTATCAGATAAGCTGATCAGTCACTATTTCGTAAAAAAACAGAATCAGTAAAGCAGAAAAGGCAAAGGTCATTCGACTATACAGCCAAGTCTTAAGGGGGATTTACTTGACTAAATTGATTTGGTTTTGACGATGACGCGATCGAACCCTACTCTTAGCAATCTATCAGCGATGTCACATACGAGTACAATGAGATCGCCTCGAATATAGTATATAGCGGTTTTTTTTATTGAAAGAGAGGACGAACGGGCAAGAAAGTCAGCTGATGAAAAACGATCACCGCCGCCCATGGACACCCGCAATCACCCGCAACCACCCGCATCACGGGTGCGTTGCCGGCATTTAAGGCAAGGAGGGGCAGGGGGGAGATAGGCCACCGGTACTCTCACTCACCGAACGAAACGCAACTGCAATAGATGCTGTTATTTCACGCGTTTCACGCCGATATTCCATGAGAGAGTGATATTTCATCGGACGAGCCGGTCTTATTCATGCTACAATGCAGTATGGCTCTACCACATGTATAGGTTTATTTTTCATTTAGAGGTACAGAATCATAAGTAAACAATATTTTAAATTAAAGTAAAGTGAAACATCAGAATGCTGTAACGGCAAAGTGAGCGTTACTAGAAGTCATTTTGTAATTTTGTAACTACATTGAGTGTGTATTTAAAATTAGAATTTCAAAGCATGCAATTACAATAATTAGCATCGTAGGTGAGCAGGTATGAGTTACGCGAATTGTTTCTGAACTAAAGGTACTTGGATAACAGCTGGGCACATGTCTTTGTGCAAATTCCGCACTCGGGCGGTGTTGTTGGTAATTTATTCTTAAAAGTTTGCAAGTTCCAAAAGTCAGTTCAGACAGGATGAAGTAGATGCTTCCACGACGCGACGTTTAGAAACATATGGAAATTAGATGTTCAGAAACGTATGGAAATTTATGGATAGTATTGAATAGTAGAGATGAGTAAATAAGATTTTTTTGGATTTTTAACCGACTTCAAAAAAAGAAGGAGGTTACCAATTCGGTGATACGTTCTTTTTTTTCTGTGTTTGTTACCTCAGAACTCTGTTATTCACTTTATGAAACGATTTGGAAAATTCTTTTTTTATTTGAAAGGATATATTTTCAGATTGGTTCCATTTAAATTTCACTGGTATTGCAGCTTCGATTTCGAAGATACAGCAAATGACAGCGAATTACGTGAACTGCATATAAAATTTATTTATTTTGATGATTCTCTTGTATGTCATTCCGCTCCAGAATTAGGAACGAAGTTAATTATAGACCTCCTTAGATATTTATTTGTGTCAAGGTCAGTCAAAAAGGTGAATTAACAACAAAATTAAACCGACTTCAAAAAAAAATCACTGAAAATTACGAAATAACTATCCTTTGGTAATCAAAATTCGAGTACAAAAATAACATTATAAATACGATACAAATACCTGTATAATTAAATTTGACAGTTATTGAGGTCGGTGCCAAATCAATGTGCAATTACAGAAAGTCTACTAGTTTGGTAGGCTGGGCATCGACTTCAATAATTGTCACATTTAATTATATAGGTACTTGTACATATTGTATTTATAAATTTATTTTTCTGTTCGAGTTTTGATTAGTGTAAAGAATAATTATTTTCTACTCCTCAGTGTTTTTTTGAAGTCAGTTTAATTTTGTTATTAAATTTTTTTTCAACTATCTACTGTATTTAGAAACTGCAGAGTATTTTATAATAAAAATAGTGTTTATTTTCTAGAAATATGGTAAAAAGATGTATTTAAACTAATATTATAAAGACGTAAAGTTTGTTAGTTTGGATGTAGGAGGTGATCTCCGAAACTACTCTTATAATTCCAACAATTATTTTATCAATAGTTAGAATGGACATTCAGGCTGGATAAAGGTTGTATATTAACCCGTTTTCCACACAGACGAAGCCGTGGGAAACAGTTGGTGTGAAATAAATTGGTTTGGCATATTTCACCAGAAGTTCAGCATCCTCGCTTAACATAATATTTACAATTATCATAATCAAATTTTGATACATAACATGTCACTAACATTTTAATTAAATGGTATAGACTCGTGCGGTTTTTGTTAAAAAAAATGTATTGTAAAAGGAAGAAATTAAAGTAAAAAACAAATTGTCATAAATACTCAAATTGTTACTTTCGTAAGAACTCTTTTATAGAATAAAATCATTTTTCTTGTAGTCATAATTATATCTTTGTTAGTAAAACTGCCACAAAAACAATTATTTTTGTGGCAGTTTAACTTATGTTAACGTACATTAATAACAATAATACATATTAAAGATTGTGTAGATATTACTTTTTTCATTATTTATTGGTCAAAATTTGACCAAAGCGTTTGTAAATTAAAGAAATTTAACTTGTTTTTTCAAATTAACTGGAATTTATTTATGCATTTATATACAGAGCATAAATGGTAACAGAAGCCAAGAAAGATCAAGGTTGACTTATAGAGAACAATAGCCAGTGTTGACTTTAGTTGACAGATATGTCACAAGTACTAGGATATCTAGACTAAAGCGTGTGAGCAGATTGATAAGATTTGAGGAAGCGAAAGAAGTATGTAACGACCGCGGTACATGGCGCTCCATCGTTTCCAACTAATCCGTTAGGAATACAGCGTAAGGTTAAGCGTATGTAGGTGTGACTATAAAAAAATATGAGATATATACTTGTGATTACAAAGTATTTAAAAACCGTTGCAAAACTGCGTCAATAACAATACCACTATTAGTTATCGGAACATTTCGATCCATGTTAATTTTGAGTTTGAGTTCGTCACACTGTTGGCTGACAGTACCAACACCTCGAAAAATGGGTTGGTGCCATCTGACGGCCAACTCTAGCACCGCGCGCGCTCATTGGTCAAATCAAATAGCGCGCGCTCCCCCGGCTTCCTTCCATTTCCGTCCCTTTTCACGAAATCACTCCCACAGATTGCAGGAATCTTTTATGCCTTGATTACACGTAACGATTACGGGTCTAGACAGTGCTCGGTATGTATAAACACATGGCCGAGTGCTCGGCCGACCGCCCGGCCGAGCACTACCGCTATACTAGACCTGTGTCGGTCGTGATTGATTCGATCATTTGATTGCAATCATTTCAAAGTATTGATGATTGCAATCACATTTGAATGAACGTATCATTAATCGATTCGATCATTTAACCGATTCGATCTGGGTACTTGTCGATATTTAATCGATTGTCTATGCCGTTTAATGCGATAAAAAGTGAAATTCAAAAAAGTTACACAAATATTTTTTTAAAACACAAACAATAATGTTATAAATGCGTCTAAATTATAATTATAACTATAAAAAATATCGAAATCGTAAAAGACAAGATAACTCACACAATCGTTCGATCTTTCATTTCAATCAAAAATACAATCATGATTGTATCTGTATACAATCAATGGATCAATGATTGATTGGATCATTTGATCGAATCTTTTTTCAAATCAATACTTGAACGATCGAATCTTTGAAAATGAATAATTGACACAGGTCTACGCTATACTATCCGAGCAAGAAAATCGCGCACCCCACCCCTGGACTTCTACGCACTGATTCGTTAGCGCACGTGGCATGCTTAAACACGCGCGAGAACAGTGCCGAATGGCACTGTTCTCGCCTTGTCGTACGATGCGTTTCTTGAGTTTGAAATACTATTGTATTTTCTTCAAGTTCTTGACTGACTGACTGACTGACTCGGCGCAATGTTAAAAAATACGTGTCACTGATACTCTCTCGTCCACATCACTTCCTCGACTTAGTGACATCTCGCTGTCTCGCTATTGCACTTCTTAAGTATAATTGAGGCATTACCTGCTTTAATCGCAACTAATTTACATGTTAATTTGTTTGTGTATCTATGGTACAGTACCTTTTGATTTATATAAGTTTAATTCTTCTCATGTTAAAATAAACATTAAACCATTAGTTCCGATATTCATGTATTAATAAATATGTAATAATATGTTGTTCCTATATATACATTTATACTAGGTATAGAAAATTACACAAATTATGCGAGTCTAAACTGTGAATACTACGCAATGAACTGAGTAAGTATTTAGTAATACTCAAGCTCCCAGATAATTTAGGGAAATTTGTTTCCTAAAATCGAATCGCGAACCCAAGACATTTTTTGCCCAAAACTTAGAAGAAATTTAATGATTATTCCAACAAAGTAATCAGACTTTCTCTTGTGATGTAGAAGCACACTATGAAGTATATTTATCTTTTTTTAAATTCAAGCGTTAAAGAGGAAAATATTGTCTCAAAATTAATACTAAAAAGCCATTAGATCAATAAAAAAAAATACCTTAAAGCGTTTCAGATATTCATTATTCTAATTTAAAAAAAAATCCATACATGTAATAAAGCAGAATCCGTGTGTCTGTATATTGAATAACTTTATCAAAAACTGAGTGTGGGCGATAAAAAAAAGAGTAACAAAACACAAAAAGCATTTTAAATTTTCGTCTATCTGTCTGTCTGGCTGTATGCACACGAAAGTAGTGAACGGATTTTGTTGCAATTTTCACCGGTAGATTAACCTTAACTTGGAGCAAAATTTAGGCTTTGTGTCATTGAAATCGGATCACAGCGAAAAAAGTTATTGTCATTTAAATATAATTTTAAATTCACCTGCGTAATAAAATCGACTTTCAGGCGAATTAAGTCGCGGGCACCAGCTTGTCTTGTCCATAATTCCCGTTGTATGAGTGTATTTTTTTGGTTTTAATTTTTGAGTCTGATTTATGAATTCACTTGTATACCTTAACTCAGTGGGTACTGTAATAAAACAGTGTGCTATTTATCATCCCGCGATTATCATCCCGTGTGGAGTCCCTCTAAGCCAGCGAGTTGTATCAAACTCTGTGCATGCAAATACAGTTTTGTCATTACTGCCAGTCCTTTATACGAAAGTTCTTAGATAAATATAGAATTTTTGCTTTGAACGCCTTAGAGCGATTTGTTTTGTATATCTTTGTGCGGTGTCTCGTGTTTTTTAAGGCGACGCATTGGAAATTTTTACAGCAGGGATCTCAATTTTTCAAAGTGACTACAAAACGTATGAAATTAATATTTGTAACCTGATTCCTCATTTCATTGACCTTATTTTGACAGTTGCCATTCACGTTTGGTTAACTTTTGTAACACAAAAAAAAAGTATCAAACAAACCTCTTTTAAAACAAAGATTTACATTTTTAAGAGTAACGGGACCCATTTATGTTTCTAAATTTTCGTGTATAGTTTTAATCTAAACATATTCTTCAAAATGACAGTTGGATTTTTTAAAATTAATTATAGTTTTTAAAATAAAAGAAAAAACTATTTTTTCGTATTTTTCGTAAGCTAGCGCGCGCACTTTTGCATAGACCAGAAAGTTTTGGATTAAATTATTGTTTATCAATGCGTCGCCTTAACACGCCTTTTGTTTGAGCCTTTACAAACGTAAATATGCGTTCGTCCTCGATTGCTAGTCATTATGAGTGTTCATTCGAAGTAAGAAGTACTTACACTATAACTATAGCGTATAACTATAGTAATGTTATAAATAAATAGTCAATACCTGTTGTAATTTCAATAGTATAGAGAGGTAAAATTGTGTGTATATTTGTATGTGGGAGTTACTCTGTGGAGCTATTTAATTGATTTCAAAAATTCTTTCACAAATAGCAAGCTACATTATTTGTGTCTAATATAGGCAATATTTTATTTAGAATAGCATTTCAGGCGTGTGAATTTAGTACCTCTAGTGAATTAGAATGTTAATTAAATTAATAAATAATGGAAATTATGCGTTCGAAATATGGATTAAAATGTTATTTAAAGATTTCATTCGCAGAGTATTTTATTACCATCTTTATGGAAATATTTAATGGTGTGCGTTAAATATGGAGCATTCAACCTATAGAGACGAAATATCGGACCACCTTATTCACTACTGCTGTCTATTTACGCAAACAAATGTCAACTCTTGCTCGCATTAAGCAGTACATAACCAATACCGGACCTGTGTGTAAAATTCTGTATATTCCGACAGATATTTATATTTAAATTATATTCCTTGGTGTGTCAAAAACAGCAAAAAATTAAATTATAAAACAGGACACAGTAACCGTGAGTGTTTAGACGTAAATTGTTTTCATACAAAATAAATTACATTGCCACTCTATAGATTGACTGCTCCATGCTGTTTAATTAGTGTGATATCATGTTTACAACCTTCTTCTTTTGAAGTCCGTTAAAAATATGGTAAATGTCGAATTTTTAATAATAGATAATATTTTAGTAAATTATATCTAACACTACGTAATAAGAACTGAAAATCTGGAATTAAGCAGTCATATAGATAGATTACATGTATGTATAATATAAAGTTTTAAGTGCAGTTCACAGAAAGTTTTAAAATGTATTAAAGTTAGTGCTGAGAACCCTTAAAAGACGATTCCCACTGGGAAAGAAAAGAAAGAGGTTTGTTCCTCTACAATTTCACTATTTTACCAGTACAAAATGGATTCATTGTTTCAACGTATTCGTTCGCCGGCAGTGAGAGTACAATTTGCATATTTATGCAAGTATTTCAGAAGTGGTTTTCGAACAGAATCGTTTGCAGACTTGTTTCATATTTTCTTATAGTAACTTCTATGTTTTTCATGGCAAAGATCTAGATTATTAAACCATATTTTTGTTCAAAGTACAGAGAGTTTTTAAAAGTTGAAACTACAAATTGGTCAGGAGCATGTAGTTAACGATTGAATGAGTTTTGTAGAAAATAAGGTTAATACTTAAAACATTAAATGACCTATCAAATTTTATAACCATTTTATTTTCTACAAAACTCGCATTCAATCGTGAACTACATGCTCCTGACCAATTTGTAGTTTCAACTTGGTTATTAATATAAGCCTATGCTGTCTATGCTACCTTCGAAAGACTGTATCGTCTGAACTACAATAAGTAACCAATTGAAATAATTACAGAATTATGTGTTATAATGGCATATATCCCAACAAATAATAAAATAACGGGAAGTAAAACATTAAATATGGTCCCCCTACAAGAAAAATGTCAATATTTTTTTTTACTCTATCGTGAAATTTGTGGGTAACGTCAAGTAAAGTATATATATCGCACCTTTAGAATTATAGAGACCTAATTCGAAAATTTGAGATTTCCATTTTAAGTCATAAAATGCCTTTATACGACAATTTCCATCAACTCTTATTAAAATTGAGGCTTATCGCGGCGTAAAAAGATTCATTGTTACACTTCGGTCTTTTTCACTCCGTCCCCTCCCTGCGCGTCTATTCAGTTTGAGTGAGACGCAAGCAGTAATGCGCTGCGAGTGTGATGAGCATGTCGTTACGTGTATGTTATTGTAGAGACCTAAACCAAATTATGCCAGTACGAGACTGAATATTAAGGTATGTGGATGTAAATATTTTTAATAAAGTATAGACTTGATATCGTTTTGAGTCTATTTTATTCTAAATTTTCTCTATAATTATAGCTGTGACTAGTTTGTTATTAAGTCACTACTTGACTGAAAAAGTGTACGAATTAAAGACTTAATAATCATTTAGTCTATATCGTTACGAAACTAATGTTTATGATGGAAACTTATTTATGATTATATCCCTCTTGTAATAAATAAGATTATATTTGCAATGACTATTTTAGACATGGGTCTGTCTGGATATCAAATCTTTTTGTTGTCCTGTTAAATGTGTCATGTTACATTTACTTTTAGAATTAAATTGTTTTCTGTATTTCAGTTTTAAATTAACTTTATATACGTACAAAGAAAATAAAATATAAATATGAAGAGAAGAGCAGATTACATTTTAGAAAAAATAAATTCCAGTAGGACCAATCAGGTAGGATGATGTTATACGAGTATCATTTTTTTATGAATATTTTTATATCGTGCAAGAAAATCAATTAAGCATTTATTTTGTTGTTTCCAGGACAATGTTTTTAGTAATAATAGTGCTTATGTTGTAGAACCACTAACAATATTTCAAAAAATATCTGGTAATGGTGATGAAAATACGGTAAGAAGATAACGTTACCGTAATCATTATACTCTTTATAATAAATACCCATTAACTCTTATTATATTATTCATATGAAATAACTTCTACTTTCAGAATAAGACTGATAACGAAAATATTGTACCATCTAGTCCAACTCATGAGGAAAATCTAGATGAATTGTTTCTTAACCAGGAGGACCAAATTATTACTGAGCTAAGTAGTCATCTATTATAATATTTTTTTTTTTAATGAAATATTATAATATTCATTGCTAAAGCAATATAACCTACCTTAATTTGAATGTACAAAATTAACTTTCAGAGTACACCTGAAAATGAAAATAAATCTTCTACGCATAGTCCATCAATAATAGATAACTCTCCTGATACATCCATTCCATATTATGATCCAAAGATGTTACCTCTGTATAATACAAAAACAAATGAGGTGGGTTTATAAGCTTGTTTTTTTTATTAATTAGGATCAACGTGGTTTAATTTTTTAATAATAATTATTACATATTATGCTTAATATTCTATTTTATTACCATATCATAGTTGTAGGTTATACTTAGTATTAAGTTTTATTTTAACATATTAATGTGAATAAATGTTGTAAGCATAATTGTAAATAAAATATATTTAATTACATAACCTATTCAAAACTGAATTATATTACTGTATTACAGGTACGAATCTACAAAACTGAGGAATTACAATTAGAGTCTACTGATCAGGCTGTTCTGCCGGATAATATAGAGATGCAGTCTAAAAAATCTTGTGATTCGTCTAGTACTAGTAGTACTTGTTCTATTCGAACAAGAACTACTTCTTCATCTTCATCCTCTTCCAGTTCCAATAGCACTAGCATAAGCAAGTCAAATGCCCATTCCATTATAGATGGACCATCAACCTCTCTGTTAACAGGTCAAGTTGCAAGTAGAACTATATCTAAAGAAAAGACGAATTACCATCAGTCGCCTATAAATTCGAATGAAAGTGATGTTGATTTAAGTGACTCAGACCCAACTTATACGGTTGAGAGGTCTTGGTCTAATCTTAAAAAGACTACTCGCTTATCAACCTCCAGCTCCAATTCTTCACATTCTTCTAAGACTACTTTCAATACCATAGCATCTCATAACATCGGTTCTCTTAGTTCTGTTCCGGAAGCTAGCAAGAGATTTAGAAAACGTACTCGTGATCCTTCAAAATGGAAACAAAATGTAGCAAAAATTTTGAGAAATTCTGGTAAGGCTTATGTTTCATGTACAACTAAAAAAGAAGTACCCGCTCGTTTCGTTAAAGATGCTTGCAAATGTAGACTCAAATGTTCAGAGAATGTAAATGAAGCCGATAGAAATACATTGTTTGACTCATATTGGTCTATAGGCAACATTGAATTAGAAAGATCTTATATCAGATCTTGTATGATGGAGGTTAAGCCAAGATACAAATATACTAATGCTGCTAAACCTAGATTACCTAATAGTGCATTTTATTTCAAAATAAATAATATCAACATTATTGTTTGCAAGACCTTCTTTATTAACACGTTAGGAATTTGTGATCGTCAAATTAGAACAGTTAAAAAAAAACTGATCCGCAAGGATTTATAATTACAGATGTCAGGGGTAAGCACTTGTCGAGAAAACCTATTGATCCTTTACTCATTGAGAGCATAAAACGACATATAAATTCAATTCCTAGAATAGAGTCTCATTATCTGAGAGCTTCTACTTCCAGGGAGTATATCAGTGGTGAGAAGACGATAATGGATATTTGGAAAGATTTTGATAAATCTCAGAAAGAATAAGAAAAACCGGTATGTGACTATTGGTTATATTATGATATTTTTACTAAAGAGTTCAATATAAGTTTTTTTCAACCAAAAAAAGATAGGTGCGACTTGTGCTTAGACTATGAACATGCAACCCCTAACCGCAAAATAGAAATTAACGAAAAATATGAAGAACACCTGAAAGAAAAGGATCTATGTCGACGACAAAAACGTCTAGATCGTCAGAATATAAATGAGACAAACATTTGCGCGGTTTACGATTTGCAGGCTGTCATACAGTGTCCCACTGGAGAAATATCATCTTTCTTTTATAAATATAAACTAAATTGCCTTAATTTTACTATTGTGGAAATGTTGAAGAAATCGGACAAAATCAAAAAACGTAAAAAGAATGTAGAAAATGACGACGAAATATGAGCATACGGTAATGTGTATAATTATTTCTGGGACGAAATCCAGGGAAAAAGAGGAGCTAACGAGATTGGATCATGTATTCTAGATTACTTAAAACGTTTAAATGATCAAAACAAAAACAAAACTCTCCATGTCACATTTTATTCTGATAATTGCTGTGGCCAAAACAAGAACAAGTTCATCACATCATTATATTTCTATACAGTAACTTGTTTTGAAAACATCCACGTAATTACACATAAATACTTAATTAAAGGTCATACCCAGAATGAAGGAGACAATGTCCATAGCCTTATTGAAAAGGAAATAAAAAAAAATAAAAAATCTGGGCCAATTTACGCACCTTACCAGTATGTTACCTTAATTAGGAACTCACGTAAGAATGGTAAACCTTTCAATGTGATAGAGTTAACGTATGACTTTTTTATCGATTTAAAGGTTTTACAAGAAAAATGGGAATATAATTATAACGAAGATGAACATAAAAACAATGTACTATGGACCAATGTCAAAGTTCTGAAATTTTGTAAGGCGGAACAGTTCGTATTTTACTATAAAACTTCTTACAGTCAAGATGAGTTCACCATGGTCAATATGAGAAATAAACGAAAGAAAATGGTCAGACCAGAAGAAATAACGCTAACCAAAGCATTCTTACAAAGACTAGAGTTACTACAAGTGAACGTAAGAAAAAAGATTTACGTGATCTTATCAACAAAAACTTAATTCCTAGCTATTACGCAGATTTTTATAATTCTATTCCATAATTATTAATTACGTTTTCCAAAGTTTATGTTCGTTATTAATATTTCTTATATTCTTATAATTTTAAGTAACTATCATGTGATTTTGTTGTTAGCGATACTGTCAGAAAAAATATTATAAATGTATATTTTTACATTTCTTTTACGACATACTGTGTTGTACAATAAATAATGGCTTATCATGATTGCTTAATAACCTGTCTAAATTTTAACTTAAAATATTGAAAACAGTTTAGCTCATTTTAAGTACAATTTTCAATAAAACTTTAGGATTATATTATGACTTATATTATTATGCTTAACATAAAAGTGCCATTAAAACACAAAAAAAAATCGAATTTTACTGTTACAGTGACTTATTCATGATTGACGCGAGACTTTAGATAAATATTCAGAACTAGAGAGACCTAAATAATAAAACGTCTTTTTAAAAAAGTTTGGCTTCAGACAAACAAAGACCCAAATGGGCACCAATTTTAAATAAATTTAAAAAAAATGTTACTGACAACTTTTTTTTTTTTTTTATTTAAGAGTATGTAGATACATAATTTGAGTACTACGTAAAATTAAAATAATTTGTTTTTTTTTATAAATAAAGCCGTATAATCTCGATTCTTCTACAAAAATTATAAACACGCGAAACTTTGATCGACGTTTTCTCAAAACTGTTTTTTTTTAATTAGGACTCTATAATTCTAAAGATGCGATATATATCTGTTGAGTTTTTTAATATTTAAGTTATGAGGTATGAGAGTGAGATTTAAGAAAAATGTAATTTTTGTTGAAATTTTAAAGGGCATGTAAGATGTAAACGTGAAACCGAACGTGATACGTGTGAGAGAGACGAAAGTCTGGACTTTTATGTATGCGAAATATGAAAGCGAGAGAATGAGTGAAGTTCGACAGCTAGTGTGTGAAAGAGACATGCATGCAAGACGGTTGTGGAGTGAGCGAGAAAAGAAAATAAATGCAATAGCTACGAATCGTCGTTTCAATTAAAATTCCTTACAATACTAAGAATAAAAACTTTGATAATATAATTTTTATGTGGTTAATGGGATAAGTCCAGTTCGAGAACATAAATTGGCTCCTCGTCTATTCTTATATGACATAAAATGAATTGTCAGGCAAAATTAGTGCCCTGTTACCCAAATGCTATTTTATTATTTGTGTCACCTAATACGTTGGCGCAAATACATGTGGTGGTCAGATAGCAATTTAAACTTGAACAAGGCATGCATCAAGTTTGCCGCACAATTGAAGCAAGTTTAAATTAGACTTCCTAGTTACCGTGCGACAAAGATAGTCAAAGTCAAATCAATTTATTCAAGTAAACCCAATTACAAGTGGACGCGCTGAGAAGAACCGACAAGAAACTCAGCCAGGTATAATTTTAAATTTTAATAATACAATGTAGACATAACAAATAGTGATTTGTGCTGGAGTTATTCAGGTACGACACTCCAGCGTCGTACCTGAAGGGAATTGTGAGATAATACACAAAAGTAGGTACCAAAATATAACCAAGAACTTAATACCTACTAAAAATTATAAGATTGCAGCAATATTGTCAAAAACTTTGTTGTCATTTCGCACCCTTAGAACGACTGACCAAATTCAAAATTTCAGAATTTTGAGTTGTAATTATTAAACTTAACCTATCTATTACCTAGATATAATACGAACTTACCTATCTGTCCGCCACATTAGCTACATATCGTAAGAACATTTAAACATGCATGCGTGAAAAATCTGTTTTATTATTTAAGTAGAATTCATTGTTGTAACACGCCAAAACAAAATTTCATAATTTCGAGTTAGGTGAGTTTCATTCTAAAGGTGCGATATTCGACATGGCGTGTTTTGATCGTTAAATGTTGCAAACTTGCCTCGTCATATTTGATTTGACAATTTATAATCAATGAAAAATCAAACGTGCAGCAACCTTACGTGCTATATCTATAATATCAAACGAGGCGTTGCGGTTACTGTAATCCGTTTTATTAAAGCAGGTGGATATATTATAACAGTTGTACGCAGAACATTATTGTACGTATTTATCTTGCTGACATCATAAATTTGACAGTTGACGTGGGTTCTTGTCGCAAGGTCTGGGGGTCATGTTTCACCATTTATATATTATGGAAGGGATTCAACGTTTGTACGACACGACAAGAGAATTTATTTATGTATTTATCGACGAATGGATAACACGAGAACGAATTCATTTCAATTTTGTATATGCTGAAAGATTTTTAGATGGGTTTGTTTAAAAACCAGCAAAGTGTAAATTGTAATTGTGCAATTAGCGTTCAGTATTGAGTACCTGGGCGACCGAGAGTTACTCGGTGTCTTACAAAAAAAATTACAGAAAAAAGTTCGATCACATTTCAGGATTCGTACCCGCGTAGTCAGTTTAGTAGATCTACGCTCTAGCCACTGTACTACTGAGAAGGTAAACTCTGTTGTGAAATCACAAGAATTTAGAGGTTAGAAGTTTTAAGCATAACACATAAAACATAGAGAAAACGAATTTTTTCAGAATTGGACCCTAATTAAATCGATTTTTGACCACCATAAAGAATTTTAATTTTCATCGAATCGTTAGAACCGTTTTCGAAAACACAATTATAAATATACAAATATTGCTTGTATAATACTACTCTTTTAAATAACATAGCATCTTAAAATAAAGGAAGTTCATGTTTAACTTAAATTATTTGTTGAAGAAAATAAATAACAGTTTTCTCCATGACTTTTAGCCACAGACTTTATAAATAACTTCAAAACCAGACGCCATGTCCGAGCAGCAACGATGAGCTAAATTAGATAATCTGACCCACCTATACATACGACACACATTTATTATCAGATAAACTGATCGGTCGCCATTTCGTTAGAAAACAGCACCCACACAGCTGTTTTATTTGATGTTATTTGCCTCACTTCGTAGTACGGGATAGGCTGTCTGAAGTTATGAAGTCTATGCTTTTATCATTGTTTTCATTTTATGTTCTTATAATAAGTACATTATTAAAGTGATATCTTTGATGTGATATGTTGATGTGTTTTTAATAGGTTTTTTTTTCATATGAGAGAGGGCAAACGAGCAATCGGGTCACCTGGTAGAAAGTGATCACCGCCTCCCATGGACACCTGCAACGTCTGGGGAGTCACGGGTGCGTTGCTGGCCTTTGAAGAAAGAGGTAAACGAGGGAAAGGAGAGGAAAGAGGGGTTGGCTACCGGTATTTTCACTCACCGAACGAAACTCAACAGCAATAGATGCTGTTATTTCACGCCGATATTTTGTAAGAGGGTTGTATTTCACCGGGCGAGCCGGCCCAATTTGTGTTGCAATGCAGCATGGCTCTACCACGTCGATTAATAAAATAGGTACTTGTTGCAAACTGAACTTAGACATATTATTTCTACTTATTAAAAAAAAACAAAAAAGGTCTGACCACATTGCAGGATTCGAACTCGCGCACTTACGCTGTGGCCACTGTGCTATTGAGAAGGTAAACTCTGTAGCGAAATTAAAATTATTTTAAAGTTTTAGGTGTGTGAAAGACGGAGAAAACGATTTTCCCAGAATCGAGACCTAGCTAGATTGATTTCTCGCCCCGTCAACCGTCAAAATATTTAAAATTTCATCGACATCACTAGAGCCATTCTTGAAAAAGCGATATCAATATACTATATATACAAACGAATATTGGTGGTTGAATATAACAGTGGATATCTACCTATACTTGGATTTTTTGATTTGGATATAAGGTTGTTAGGATACCAATCTCCAACTATAAAACATTAAACAAACTTAAAAAAGAACAAAATACATACATACACACACATATCCATGTATCCACACGCTGTATCACTTACGGGGTAGTCAGAGAGGACGGTCCTTACATACTTCTTTCGCCTCCTCAAAAGTACAAAATAATGACTTATTATGGTTTACTAATTAACCATCAAGTACGAAAATCATTCTTAAATGTTATACAAATAACTACACTTATAATTAAAAGTGACAGTTCCTGAAGTCAGTGTCGCTTTGGCACCGACTTCAATAACGGTCAAATTTAACTATACTCTTAAATAAAGAACCATGAGCATCGTGTGGTTTCAAGTGTCAAGTTTAATATGTGTTGGTAATCAAAGGTCTGATGATAACTAACAAGAGATATTATTAAAAGTTTATATTAAAACTTAACAGTTTATTTCTATCGAATTTCAAAAAGTCTTTAATTTTTTGTCCTCTCTTGTATTCTCTCTTGTAATGCGGGAAAAATTTTCAAAAGGTGCCCAGAGTCCCATGAGAAAAACAGGGTTATGAAAGACCTTTACTCATTAAAGATTTGATGGTCGATATGCTTCGAAACCTACGGAACGTAAAATTTCATAGACTCCGCCTATATTTTATTCTAACAGGAGCGTGTTCGAATCGTTAAATTGAAATTCTGTAGCGAATTCACTGTAAATGGAATTCAAAAATTATAAAAATTGGGTCCGAATTATCCATTATTAAATTATTATCGTTTGTCCTTTCCAGTTGTGATTGAAGCCAAAAGTGAGAAAAGTGGATGATTATAATATTCAAGACTAGTTTTCTTTTTCGGTTTGCTTCAGAACTCGTAACGATTGTGTTATTTTCTTTATTTTGAAAATTAAGTTATCGGCAATGGCACATGTTTAAATAAATTGAACGCAAATTTAAATGACGAAACATTCATTTGATCTTAGATTGGGAACAAGATCAAAATTTCAGTCGAACCAAATTTGATTGGCTAACAGAGCTCTGCAATTGTTTGCTGTAATATAAAACCAATTAGTCTGATACATTGATTTCTTGGATACAATGTCAACAAAAGAGTTGCATCGTTATTCTTTGTTGCTGATTCTTGTTAACGCAGATTTTCCGCAAATCCCACAAATTGTACGCATTTGCTAGCATGTCATTAGAAAAAGGATGCGTAACGGGAAAAAGAATTACATTATCCCGCGAGATTTAACGACTTGGATTTTGATTTTGTGTGCTTTGTGTACGTGCTTCGAGGTTCTACGATCTAATAAGACAAGAAAATATAAGGCACAATGCAAACGCTTCCTGAGCTTGTATTAAACTTTACATTATACTTAAATAAGCATTTTATTAAGCTCGGATTCTCTATCGTTTCACCATGATTGGTTTTTGCCCTGTTTACTACTTATGAAATTAAAAAGCAAAGGTGGGCATTAACTCGTTAATCTGTTAATCCTGTTAACGAAGTTAATAATTTGTTTAATGGATTAACTTTTAAGTTCAAAAAGTGTAACGTAACGTTTAACTTCAAAAAGTGTTAACGCTCTTATTTACTTCCGTTAAACTGAACTTCCGTTAGCTTTAGCCCGTTACATTGGTTGTTTATTGACATGTTGTTACTTTTTTTGTTTGAATCACGCGCCTCGCCACACTCGTAAGTTGGCGAGTCGAATAATTAAAGACATATTATAAAAGTGCGCGTGCAAGTGTGATGCATTTAAAACTATAATGCTAGGCATTGCGTGGATGTGAGCAGGAATACTAGAGTTATTGAGAATGTCGAGGAATACAAGTCATACGTCGAAAATCATCTGCAAGACTTCGAACATATGAGACCTCTGCCAATGGACGACCTAAATTGGTATTTATGTATTTAATTGTTAATTCTACATTACTTATAATAATTAATCTACCCACTTATTTTTGACTTATTTACCAGCCTAAAAGCAGTATTAGTTTTTGGATGATTAACTTTTAACGGTTACTTTAACTTGTGTTATATTTTCGAAAAACCGTGCCCACCTATGTTAAAGAGTTCATAACTAAAATTCTCTAAAGTATGTAAGGACCGCAAAGCTTGGCGCTCTGTCCTCTCTGACTACCCCGTTAGGATATACCGTGAAGATATGTAGGCATATCTGTACCTAATTCTTGTTGTTTTTTTCAACGTGATGCAATCTCATCTAAGTAAGAAACATATATAGAACGCATTTCCAGAGAACAGATTTTTCCTCTTTCAATGCATTTCATTTTATTAATGTCTCGACGTGCTTTCTGGTAAGTATCCTTTTTTATTATTTCCTTGGTGACGCGAAGGAACTTGAACACAAGTGTTCAGCCCTGAGGAACTTAAACTGGGTTATGTGGGCTATCCACTAAAACCCCTAGAAGTTTGGTATCTCCTACGGAATGAACCATAGTCTCGTACTGTGCCGAAGAATTTTTCGGGAGGACAATGACACTGCCTCCACAATACCCTCGCAGTGCTCTACAGCACTTATCACACGAGCTGTCACCTCTTCGGAGTTGCATGGATAGATGACTGGAATCCGCACTTCAATCTGCCGAATCGAATCCCTTTTACGACTGATGGGGAATATTGCTGACTCATTCTCTGGACTACAAAGCTGGTTCACTGATGTCCTGTTGTAATGTGATCACAAATTTTCATATAAATCTTAAAGCTGCCGACATAAGAATTAAATCTGAGCCAATTTTCGTCAAACTTAGCCAGAAACACTCACTTTCCTTATACTCTTCCGTCACCTATACCATTCCTTAACTCATCTACAGTTCCTTAATCGTATCCCTTAAGCAGTAGGCGCAGTCTATATTTTCCTTTCTTGCCAATGTCATCGTGAAGAAATATTTGATTTCATTTGATACATTGTACAGTTAATTTTCTATTGATTATTCAATTTATTTTTTTGATCAAAGCTGACAGTTATTGGATAAGAAAAGCTGGAGATCGAACCAACTAGCGTGCTTTAGAAAAGACATTAATCGCACAATTACTTAGAGACCTTCAAGAAACGAGTCTACTCTTTCCTTAAACCTCGGCAACGCACCCGTGATTCGCCAGAAGTTGCGGGTGTCCATGAGCAGCAGTGGTCACTTTCCATCAGGCGCTCCTTTCTCTTCCTTTGCTCCCTTCCTCCATATTAAAGAAAAACAATAGACTGCTGTATGCTGATGATAAATTCGATTACTTTTTGCTTAGTTCTATTAGTAATTTGGTATGCGTCATTTTTTATGATTATAATATGTTGGCACACAGAGTGATCATCGATTGACAGAAAGACCTATAGAGTGAAAGTGAGCGGTAGCAGAAGCCAAGGAAGACCAGGGCTGACATATGTAGCAACATCAAACAGCCGGTGTTAGCTAGAATAAATGTCAAAGGAACTGCAACGCCTCAGCCAAGGTGTGTGAGAAGAATGATGAGATTCGAGGAGGCGAGGGACGAGGGAGGATCGTGATTACCTATTAGAGATGCATGTGATTAAAGCTCGGTTAATATATATATACGAATAGTACATCCCATAAACTTACTTTTAGGGATCCATAGCTCAAAAAAAATTTTATCCTTACAAGATCAATCATTCGTCTATCGATCTGTCCAACTATAACAGTCGATTATCTATGATGTATGTCGATATATATGTATGTATGTAGTAGAAAGTTTATCGAAAAGAAGAAATTGTGGTCAGGAAGGAAGACCTAATTAAAAGTAAAATTCGTTTTAGAATCATAATGAAATTTAGTTAAAAGCAAAATTTTTTACAATAAAAATAGCTTCGTATGTTAAAAGCATTCATTTAGTGGCAAGTTCAGGAAATAACCGTAGTAACGAACTCTGCTATCGGCACGAGTTTTTCTTTAAAAATATTTGTAAGGACGTAACTATAAGCGAGCGAACAGGAAGCTGATGTAATAGAATTCGAGATGTCATTTGGGATAAATATCGTTTGAATATGTATGTGAAGAAAAACAAAATTCTAAATATTTCATTTTGCTTGGTACATAATAGCATTTAATTTCGTAAACATCATTTTTAAAATTCTTTTATAATTAGCCAACTTTTTCAAAGGAAAAATATTAATTAGCGTAACACAGTAATACTGTTAACATTTATTGAATGTGTTTGATTGTCAATTAATGGGTAAAACTTAGTAAGTTTTGTGTTACGAATTGATAATTAGGTAGCTGATATTTCAACAGTTTAAGAAAAATCAACTTCAAAGTTTAAGTCAAATCAATTTATTCAAGTAAACCCAATTACGAGGTGTTTTGAAGGTCAAAACTTAAAGAATAAACTGAGATTTCACTTAGTTATTATTTTCACAAAGTTAAATCTGATAATAATTCTGCTGTATAATGTTTAAAAAAATAGTCCAGTGGGTACGTAAGATGTTTATAGAACGGTGAAATGCTATATTTAATTTTTCGGGATTTGTAAGAGATCAAATAGCCAGTGTCAACTGACAAAAATAACAGAAGCACTAAACAAACAACGAAATCATGCAGCCAGTAAGCGATAGCTGAATCTTACGCTATCAATTGCGATATGTTGTTAAATCGAGAACGATATAATGTCGCGAATCGCTATTGTTACTGTTGATTAATCAGTGAACAAAAACTAGTGCTAGCGACCCTATTTATAATAATAATAATAATAATAAATATTTGTAAGAGACTGGTCGAGGCTTCGGGAGACCGCCGGGCTGGCAGCTTCTTCCGCCAACGAATCAGTTTGGCTATTCAAAGAGGCAATGCTGCCAGTCTGCTAGGTACCTTGAGCAATGACAGCTTTCTAAGCGGCAACTTTGAGGAAGTTTATTATTTAAGATAATGTGTAGTTTTAAGTTTGTAAATATTAACATATGTATGTACCTTTTATTAATAAAGTTTAAACTTAAAAAAAAAATAATAATAATAATAATTTATTTCAGGCTTATACCCAGAGATACTTATATTATAATACAATATGCTATATAACAATACAATACAGTAATAGTTGCAGTATGTAAATAATAATAGCAATAACCAATAGCATTAATAAAAATAACATTATGTCAAAAATAAATTAAAATTATGTCACACAGGTACTTAATGTAGTATAGTTTTATCACACCTTGTGAATTTAACACGTCAAAACAAATTATAAATTATCACATTAAAATGTTCATCGAAAATATAAAAACTGTCGTAAATATTCCTAATTATTTTGTTCAGAGATGCTTATATTATGCTACAATAAGTCATTTTACCACATGGCACCGTAATTACCGATTTAAAACAATCGTCGCGCTACTACAGCGCGGGTATTGTTCTTTACGGGATAACCTGTCGGTGTAGAGGGTTAAACTACTAAGACGGCCGGTGAAATTTTCTTCTTCTTCCTTCTTCATGGCATTGCGCACAGATTAGCGCATTTACCAATGTCACGTATTGTATTAATAAGTGGAATCGTTATCGTAAAACTCTTCCAGTAAAAGTGATATAGACTACAGAAGTTTTAAGACTTCTTGGCAGAGCGTGAAAACTTCAGCTACACATGTTTATTTAGACCTACTTCATTCTTTTCACTTACACATAACCTTAAACACAATATACTATCACTTTTGTAGGTACTTTAAAACTCCAAAAATGAATAAAATAGAAAATCTAAATAAAATGACAACCTCACTTCTCCTGTTCCCGCCAAAAAGTCCCGGTGAAATTTTGAACACAGAGTGCACGACATTTTGGGGTTGTCAACGCATTTTTAATCTAAAGTGCCTTGAAATTGTTAATTCCCCTGGGCCGCAATCCACGTGTCATCACATGGATTGTTTGTTCGTTTGGTTTTGCCGTGATGTAAAAAAAAAGAAGAATAATAAGGTCCAACGAAGCTTTTTTTTGTAGTCTTTGTCGTTATACTGATAGAGATAGTCTCATACAAGTAGAATACCACCGTCGGTTTTTACCTAGTTTGAGTACCGGTCACGTTAAACCTTATACTTTAGCACAACGATTAAGGCTGTGTATGTATATTATACAAAATGTATGTTTATGTAATAGAAATAAATAAATTATTGTTATTACAGTTAATCAAATAACTGCTTCTATAAAAATAAACAGACTCGTATAATACAACATGCAATTAGATAAAGTTAACAGAAACATAAAAATGTAGAAAATACTTTAACGGATCACAGATCAGAGGAAGTTCTGTTTTCCGTTTTTATTATAAAAACGATTAAAGTTTCAGTTGAACACCGAAACTGCAATAGCACAGAACTGCACAGTGTGGAAAGGAAAGGCTGTAAGTAGGAAATATAATAAAATAAATAATAGCGTTTGTAAAATCAAATATTAATATGTTTTGGAGACGTGTGGAGGCTAACGTGAAGAGACGGTTTCCAAGAAATTGTTAAAACATGGTAGGATTTATTATCAGCCTCAAAAAATATGTAATAAAATGTTAAACATTATAAGAGACAGTAATAACATAAGTTCGTTGACATAATCAGTAAATAAATATTTTAACATTAATATTTACAAACTTAAAACTAAACATTACCTTAAATAATAAACTTCCTCGAAGTTGCTGAATAGAAAGCTTGTATTGCTTAGGGTGCCCAGCAGACTGGCAGCATTATTTCTTTGATTAGCCAAAGGGATTCGTTGGCGGAAGAAGCTGCATGGTCTCCCGAAACCTTGACCAGTCTCTTACAAATATCAGGAACCAGTCGATGGGCTTCGGGGCCTCAAGGTCCTAAAGTTTCAAAGCACGGAAATGGAACTGTTACTACTATTCAATAGGATATCGAATAACATTTTGTGAACATTGAGTGATTGTCTGTAGAAATCGATTTGCGACTAGAGGTTTATTTTCATTTTTATAGATAATTATTATTGTTATCGACATATAAGACAGCTCTTAAAACGTCGATTTGCAAACAAATCTCTATAAAACTTACTTTATCTTTATAATTGAGATTCGGTTAAATACAAGCGGATGCTTTTATTGAAAGCAAAAGTATAATGCGCATTGATGTTTGCCTATAAACTGTGTAAGAAAGGCTTTTCGTAAATTGTATTTTCTTTGTTTTTCCCTCGAGGCCACTAATAGCGTTGTGTCAACTTTTATCCAGCCCTATTGTTTTAGTAATGAGGCCCTTATGTACAGGTCTTTTATATTCCGCATCCAAGCTATACCGGAAGTAAGCTGCCGATAATTCCGGCTGGCTATTCATGACCCATTCATCTTTTCCGCACAATTAATCTCATATTCTTTGGTGATTATGCATTTTATGATAATGCAAAACATATTGTACTTTTGCAGGTAAATGAAAATCATAGAGGATATTTAAAGTGTAGTCAATACGGAGAATATTCGTATTGAATTCAATTAATGGCAATATTTTCAAAATTCAAACTGCAAACATCTTCAATCTACGTAAATTTCAATATAAATAATTTTGAAGATGTCAAAAATTTACTGGTATTTTAGTGACAAAACCTGTTGCTAAGCATGTTATAAAGACATTAAATATAGATCAATCAAGATTATCCAATGCTTGACAAAGCAACGTATCCTTTGATCTGTTAGTAAATAGCGAGCTTTACGTGTAACGAAAGGCTCGTCACGAATACGCTATAAATCGACCACGGGTTGCTGTTCATTCTCTCTGAGTGGACTAACGCTCTGAAGCGTCAGCCCGATTTCAATAGTGATTTGTTTACGCATGTTCATTGTATCTTTGTACTAGCCATAGCACGCGACTTTGTCTTTTTTCTATTCATAAAATCCTTAATGGGAGTATTACGAAATAATTAAAAAGTTTAATTGAGAGTAAATGATGGCTAGGCCACACAATACCTACTATACGTAGTTTTTCGTTTTTGCCATGAAGTGTAATAAATAAATAAAAATTATGTCAAAGCTATGAAAGACTTCTTAGAAAAACACGAAAATGTCACTTGCGTACGTTAGCGTAGTGGTTAAACTCCGTTTATTTCTCGACCAGGTTTTAGAAAAGGACTTCTCAAAATGACATAGTAGTTGAGGTGATACTAGGTGCTACCCCAGTTCGCTGTGATATATTGGTAGTACAAACATAGAGATTAATTTAGGGTGGTCACACAATTGGTATTTTTAGGGTTCCGTAACTTAAAGGAAAAAAGGAACCCATAAAGAATCACTTTGTTGTCTGTCTGTCTGTCTGTCTGTCTGTCTGTTGGTCAAGACACTTCTTCCCAAGAACGTGTAGAGATATGAAGTTGAAATTGATATTAAATACTTACGTTTGCAGTCCCTTGGAGCTGTAAAGAAATCAAGATTCTAAGTCAACGCGATCAAAAAATACGGTCATTTATGCTTCACATTGTATGAGTATGGAAGAACATGTCTTTCAACTGCAAAGTAAAGTCTGTTTTTTTAATTCGACTTTATCGGTAAATACATAACAAATAAATACATCGTATAGTGGTACGGAACCCTCCGTGCGCGAGTACGACTCGCACTTGGTCAGTATTTTTTGTATTTACTTCGCTTTTTTGCACACAACTAAAGTTACTATTGTAAACTTTGAAAGTACAAGATTTAAGAAATTGTAATACTTAATACAACCTAATACATAATTTATTTTGCTGTTAGAACAAGACAATTATCAATGTCTTTTTATATAATATTTATTTGTAAGCGGTCAGCGGTTATTTTGTTAGAAGTCACTAGGCCTTTCACCAGAGCCATCAGTCTTCATTCATAATACCTTGGAGGTTTTCGTTTCACATTTATTTCGGAGCTCGCTTAATCTCTCAGGATTTGCGTCTAATTACATAACATAACATAACTTCACGCTGTATCCCCAACGGGGTAGTCAGAGAGGACGGAGCGCCAGGAGTACCGGTCCTTACACACCTCTTTCGCTTCCTCAAATCTCATCATTCTCCTCACACATTTTCGCCTAGGTATGCGAGTGCTTTTGACATTTCCGTCTGCTAGCACTCTGGCTATTTGATCTTCATAAGTCAGCCTTGGTCTTCCTTGGCTTCTTTTACCACTCACTTTCGCTCTGTATATTTTCTTCGTCAGTCTTTCATCACTCATTCTTTCTATGTGCCCGAACCATCTAAGCATTCCTTTCTTCATTTTTACAATAACACTGTTGTGCAACCCTGTCATACTGCGTATCTCATCATTGCTTATCCTGTCAGCAAGCATGACACCGCACATATTTCTGAGAGACCGCATCTCCACAGCATTTAACATACTTTCACTCGATTTTGGGCATATCCAGGCCTCACTACCGTACAACAAAGTTGGCACCAACACCGCATTGTGGATGGCCATTTTAGCAGTGTTAGATATATTCACACTACCCACTAATGCGGACAGAGCACCGTTCACTTTATTGCCAGCTGCTACCCGTCTCTCCACATCCAACTCACATCTTCCATCCCTCGAAAACGCACTCCCCAGGTACACAATTTCATTCACCTGTTCTAGACATTTTCCATTTACACAAATCACACATTTCGTTTGTACCGCTTCTCTTTCAAACACCAGAACCTTAGTTTTGTTCACATTCATTTTCAATCCATTTACTTCACAATCTTCTTTCATGCACGTGACTAGTGTCTGCAACTCTGCTTCTGATGGTGCTATTAGCACAGCATCGTCAGCGTACAATAGGCAGTTTACCACTGTGTCACCACATCCCATACCACTCATATTACCTTTCAATCTCTGGAGGCAACTGTCCAAATACAGCACGAATAGCCAGGCAGACATCACGCAGCCCTGTCTGACACCAGAACAGACTTCAAACCAGGGCGACATGTCCCCGTCTATCCTTACACAGGCTCTGTGGTCTCGATATAATGACCTCACAGCCTACAGTAAGGAGCCCTCCACGCCATATTCAGGCAGAAGACTCCACAATTTCTTCCGCACTACTCTATCGAATGCTTTTTCTAGATCCACGAAAGCGCAGAAAACTTTCCGACCTAAAGCCAGAAACCTCCCCACGATAATGCAAAGCGAGAAAATCTGATCCATACAACCCCTACCGTTTCTGAATCCACCTTGCGCCTCCCACAAATATCTTTCTGAAACGCCTTTCATACGTTCAGTCAATACTTTAGTATAGACTTTACTCGCTAAGCTGACCAAGCTGATGGCTCTATAGCACGCACAGCCTAGGTAGGAACCTTTCCTTTTATATAGAGGTACTATGACTGCCGTGCGCTAGTCCTCTGGAACCTCCCCCTTCTGCCAACAAAGGTTGCAGAGTGCACAGAAGGCATCCCAGACCCTAGGACCACCATACTTGATCATCTCAGCAGTCACCTCATCAATTCCCGCAGCCTTTCCACATTTCAAACTTCTTATCACTTTCTCAATCTCTTTCATACTAATGGCATCCTCCAGTCCCTGGCCCGAGTGTGGCAATTCATTAGAATCGCTCTCAGTATCAGAGACGGAGTCGCCACTCTCATACACTCCATCATTATCACATCAGTATTCACTCCATCGCTACAGAACATCCTTTTTATTTGTAAGCAGGTTGTTTTCTTTCGAACGCACTTTATTCATTCTGCAAGGTGCCGGACCACTTCGGTACTTACGTACTTCTTTTCAAAATAATTTGGAATTTTCCTCGAAGTTGTCCGACATCTTGTTTTCATCTAACACCCTACACCTTTCACACTTCTCTTTCACTAGTGCCTTCCTTTCTGCTTTCTGCAGCTTATACCTGTCTTTCATCAAATTTCTCATATCACAGTCATTAGTAGCAAGGTAGTCTCGCCATGCTTTCTTTTTCTTATACACAGCCACTTTCACCTCATCATCCCACCACACATCACGCTTTTTGCCGTTCCCAATCTTATTCATTCCACACACTTCTTTCGCAGCCTCAATCATACTATCTCTAAGGTTCTGCCAGCATTCTTCAGCATCATCGCTCATCACTTTCAATCTATCATCAAGCTTACTGGATAATACCCTTTCATATTCATTCCTGGTGGTCGCATCCTGCAGTTTCCAGCTTTTAATGCGGCTAACCGCTGCAGGTTTGGACACTACGCGATGTCGCCATGCTGCAAACAGACCCCTTATTCTGGTTATCAGCAGAAAGTGGTCCGTCCCGAGATCGGCTCCTCTATACACTCTTGTGTCCATTACCTGCTTCTTAAGTCTGCTATCCACCAGGAATAAATCAATCATACTTCTCGCACCCTTTCTTTCCCACGTGTACTGATGGATCCTTTTGTGCCCAAACATGGTATTAGCCACAAAAAGATCCTCTTCCATACACAGTCCTAACACAATCTTACCAGCATCATTCACTCTCTTATCTCCATATTTGCCTAGGACAGACTCAAATCCTGTTCGAGCTGTCCCGAGCCATCCATTCATGTCTTCACACACAACAATTCTTTCGTTCTCTTCAACCGTCGCTAGAACTTCTCTAACATTCTCCCAGAACTGCTCCAGTTCAGCCAAACCAACAGAGGACACTGGGGCATATACTGCCAAAACAAAAATTCTTGTCAACCCAATCTTGAGGCGTACCCAGAGCAGTCTGGGATTTACACATTCATACTCAGTCATACAATTAACCATACGAGAGGACAGTAAAACGCCTACCCCTTGGCATCCCCTATCTCCTTGTGGTATCCCTGACCACAAAGCGATGCCTCCTCCGGGCAAGTCGGCAAGTTCACTGCCGCCTCGCTTGGTTTCACTCAAACATAGCACATCCAATCTTTTCTCTTCCATAATATCAATCACTTCATTCATCTTCTCGTCAATCCCACCTCTCACATTGCACGCAGCTACTCTGCACTCCTCCCTCCACTTCCCGCCGCTAGGTGCACAGCGTGTTGGGTGGCGGTTCCCAACGCCGAACTGCACTCTGCACACACTAGCAGGGACAGACCGGTGTACGTCGCTTTCAGGGGACGCCCTAACATTGTCATTGCCGTTGTCCCGCATGGTATGCACAGAAGAGGAATTGCAGCCCTGAAAACGGCTGGCAGGGGTCGCGACGAGCACGCTTCCTCAGTTGACCCCCTAATTCTATATTAATATTATAAATATTAAATGTTTGTTTGGCTACAATGAATTTATTTTTAAAACTTAGAAAGATTTTAACGAATCTTTTATATTTACTGTGAACATAAATAAGAATTTCTACCTAATTCTAATTTTGTGAATATTGTATTTTAAATAACTATTGTAGAATGATAGTGAAAAATTGATACCTGACTGAGTTTCTTGTCGGTTCTTCTCAGTGTTTTTCGAACGGAACTAAAGTAGATTTAACGTTCAAAAATACCTTGCAATTGGGTTTACTTAAATAAATTGATTTGACTTTTTTAATAAAATATGAAATGGCTTTATTCTGCATTTCACGAATAGAAATATTATAACATTTCTAATAATATCATCTTGTGATACGTGAAAAAGAGCACATTTTTTACGCTACAAATGACAATCAGTGTCAGTTTAATTATGAAATGTATTTTTGTTTTTTATATCAAAGGGGTCAAACGAGTAAGAGGGTCACCTGATGCAAAGTGATCACCGCCGCCTCTGGACACCCGCAACGTATTATACACAACAGAATTGTCTGCCAACCACGAAAGTCACTGGTCTCCCACCACAAACAATAGCGTCAAGTAATCGCAGACTTCTTTAAAATATAGAAAAGAAAAATTCGAGTGACTGATTTATTTAATTCTTTTTTTTAAATATTTATGGATTTATATTATGAATATTCTTATATTGTGGATTGGATATTTATCCACTTCCAATTTGAGTTTTACTAAACGATTTTGATACGGTTTTCACTATTGTGTATTATAAAATATTTTGACGTCTTAAATACATTTTAAGGTTACGATGTTCATGAAGATATATCCGCGAATACAGGCAAGCGTAATTAAGGCAACAAAGACAATAATGGAGTGAGATTTAATTACTTATATTGATTGGAAATATAAGTAATGTAATAGTTCACTAATTTCAGAGTTTCTATTGGAAAAATAAATCTGATTGATTTTTGGCGGGAACAGGAGAGGTAAGTTTGTCATTTTAATTAGATTTTCTATTTTTTACATTTTTAGGAGTTTTAAACTATAAAAGTGGTGGTATATTGTGTTTTAAAGTTTTGTATAAGTGAAAAGAATGGCGCCAAGAAGTCCTTTATAACTTCAGTAAAGCCTACAATCATTTTAGTGGAGGAGTTTTGCGACAAGAAGAAAAAATGAATTTCAAACTTCGAACTTGCTTCATGTCGATTCTATTTATTAATACGTGACATTGGCAAATGCGCTAATCTGTGCACCATTCTATGAAAAAAGCAAAAAACTAATAGCAATTAATCAATGAGTCTAAAATGTCAAATTGATATTCAATATATTGGATAATGGAATGATAATGGAATTTACTCAATTGAAACTCTGGTAAAGGGTCGGAGAAAAAATTATAAATTTTCAACGTAAAACTTTCAACACAAGTGAAGTCATGTATAAAAGCTAGTTGTATATAAATACAAAAATATGTAGATCTTTTAATCTCACGCCGGGGAGTTTTGTTATGGTTAAAATTAACATAAAATAAGGCAGTGCGAACTTTTCTCTTGTTTCCAGAGCATAAAACAGGTCACTTGGAAAGTTTGTGAAATTAATTTGACTAAGTAATTCATTATTCATTTTTATCATGGAAGCTTATTATTTACTTAACTAAAATTTGAGTACTTACTTTTCATCCTGTTGGCGGGAGGGTAAGAGTTTACTCTTTACTGTTTGGAATCGATTGGTTCGAAATCACCCTTGGTGGTAGCATCTGCCGCTATAATAGCAATGACTTGAGTATTGTTGTGAACCGACAGTTCTCTTCAATTGCTAATGTTGGAATATGCGAGCGGAAGTGTGAGAGAAAGGTGTATCTAAAGAGTTGTATACAAACGAAGTCGATGTAGCGAGGGTGACCGAGAGCATTCTTCCTACATGGTTTTGATCATGCTCATTTTTGGATTTCTTTTAGCCGAACATGAAGCAGAGACACATGTCGTCCCATGTCGCTAAAATATTTATGGATCCTTCTCGCTTAACATCAGGCAGAGACATGTATTAGCTGCATATCCTCCCACGCAGATTGCAGAAGTTGGCTGAGGCCTTGATAAAGGGAACTTATGTATGCGATGGACTAGCCTGTTATTATATTCCTCTTAATCAAAGTCTTTGTAGAAGTGGCGTCGAGGTGTGACTTTGTTGTGTCTCAATGACCTACATACATACGTACATAATATCCTCACGTTGTCACCTATCAACTGAAAATATTTTCTAAGCAATTCTTGGGAGGCAAAAGTGTTCCCAAATCACCGATGTTTCCGATATTGTTCAGATTCTAAAAACAAAGTTTCACATTTCAAAACCTACTCAAAATCAATTTCTGGGGTAGGTTCTGTGCAAATAATTTTTTATTCGAAGGTTTTTTATCGAGAAAGAAATTCTGTCATTGTCATGTAATGACAGAGTTTCTTTCTTTCTTCAATAAGACATCTTATTATTAAGCCTTTATTGCTGTTACTAAATATACACAACTACGTTTTTATTATTTTAATTTGAACTTATTGTAACACATCGGGTTTACTTTTTCAATGATCAGCGTGACCCACATGTAGGCCTCTTTCGGCTGTTTCCATACTATCCTATTATTAGTTTTCTAGACCAGATTCCAGCTTTCCTTAAGTCATCTATTTTTCTCTTGACTTGTCTTCCTCTTTTCCTTTTGCTATCACATGGTTGCGATTCTGTTACAGTTTTTGTCCATTTCACCTCTCTGTCTCTCGTCATATGCCTGATTCACCTTCATTTCAATTGTTCAAATTTTTTATATATCTCATTTTCTCTGATCTTTTACGATCTTTAACGTGACGCCAATCTTGTTTCATTCCATTCCTCATTGACATGTTCTCAAAATTTTAAGTAACGTTAATGGGACAGCGTTTAAGTTCGACACCCATATGTGAGATATGGCAAAATACGCTAACCAAATACTTTCTTCTTGCCTGTCTTTCCGATGGCAGGCAAGAAGATAGTATTTGACTGTGTTCACTTTTGAGTATCTCCTTATGTGACTAGGCACAAGATACTCTTTCTACATCTAAGTTAGTTTGGACTTTAAATGATATTATTTGCCCTAAGTATGCATAGTCTTTTTCATATTCAATGTTTTCATTATCTACTTTATATGGTTATCTCTTCGCGGTTTGTTATTGTTTTTGTTTTTGATTAATTCCACTTTATATCAACAATTCAATTCCACTCAAACTTATCTATCCTGAAAAAATGCCGCGAACTCTTTAATCGTGAACGCCGCGGAATTCTCTTCTTCTGGAAGCTCTCTACCACACAGTAGATGACCGAAAGACGTTCTGACCGACCCGGACGATTATATTACAGTGGCGAATGACGCCCTGTTCAACACTAAGGGTGCGTTTATTAGACACGAATTTCTTCGCGCCAACACAACGCGGTCGGTGCGTGGTCGCTAAGCGGACGCCGCAAAATAAAGCAAAATACTCTATACTACTCTGTCAAGAAAGTACCGGGAAAAGATCAATAATACTCAAAATGTTAGTTATTCATCCAAATTTATTTTATCACCTTCAAAGTATGCTCCTTCAGAAACGATACACTTACGCCAACGAATAATCCAATCATCAAAATATTTTTTAAACGCTTTTTCCGGAATTGAGTTCAGTTCTCGCCGCGAATTCTCCTTTATGTCTTCTACCGAATAAAAACGGGTGCCACGAAGTGGTAATTTCAGTTTAGGAAAAAGAAAGAAGTCGGCTGGAGCCATATCTGATGAATAAGGTGGTTGCTCGATGGTATTTGTTGAGTTTTTGGTCAAAAATTCGTTCACAATGATGGCCTTGTGCGAAGGCGCATTATCGTGGTGCAAAATCCAAGAATTTTCTTTTCACAAATCTGGGCTTTTTCGTCGAATTTGCGCTCTTAAACGCCGCATAACGCTCAAACAATATTCTTTATTTACCATTTGACCTTTTGGCAAGAATTCCGAGTGCACAACATCACGATAGTAAAAGAAAACAGTTAACATGACTTTGACTTTTAATCGACTTCGGCGTGGTTTTTTCGGTTTCGGTTCAATTGCAAGGCGCCACTTCGAAGCTTGTTGACTAGTTTGCATGTCAAACTCGTAAACCTACGTCTCGTTACCAGTAACAATGCGTTTCATGAATGTTCGGTCGGAATTGACTCATTCTAGCATGTCCTCAGCGACTCTTAAGCGATTGAGTTTTTGGAGAAAATTCAAGTCATTTGGGACTAGCCGAGCGGCAACATGTTTCATACCCAAGTGATTATTTAAAACGGTACGGATCGACTCGTGAGACACAGAAAGCTTGGCGGCTATCTCTCTCAAACTTGAATGAGGATTTTCACTATTTCCTTCACTTTTGCGATGTTAACTTCAGCTGCAGACGTTGATGGCCTACCAGAGCGAGGCAAATCTTCTATCAGATCTCGACCGCTTTTGAACGCTTTGTACTACTCATAAGCACGTGTTTTTGATAAAGTCGATTCACCGTAAGCCTTCTGTAACATTTTCAGTGACTCTGAATACGAAATTCCATTGGCGATGTAAAATTTAAGACAAACTCTTTGTTCGATGTTTTTGTCCATTATGAAATTCGCAATACACACTAGAATGATGTAACTAAAAACAGTACTGTATTTAATCTAAGTAACAGATGCAACTCAAACTCCGCGCCAAAATGGAAAACAGTTGTGCCAATTTAACAACAACAAAAAAAAAACAAAAAATTAAATTTGGAACCATAAACAAATTATCCATTCCCGATACTTTTTTGACTGAATGTATATATTTTTTATTACTCATGCGGGATAAACAGTTTACTTTTCGCACGCAAATTTTGTTTGGCACACGCAAATTCACAATTTAAAAAAAAAATAATATCTAAAAAATCGATGTTCCGCGCATCAACTCTGTAGACTCTGTTCTATTGCACACCCCGTTAGTACCACACTTGAGCGCGGTCCTTTGACAGCTCTCGATTACATGATATGCACACACCATTCTGGGTCTTCAGCCGATCAAATCGTCGGTCGGTCATAACCACTTTGGGACCGGCCCTCACCCATGTAGGTTCTCGACGGCACGCAGGTGCACAATTTCTCGGTAACAACCTGAGCCGAGGTCTCGTCCGTCTCGGGTACTCCTTAGATGGAGGATTTGTCGACCTTTCCGGGCGAAGCACCTTCCGCTGCTCCCCTACCTAGCTACGCCCTGTGTATTATATATTGCTAGTTCCACATTAATTTTAGTCACATAAATTACCCACATGTGATATTATAATACATTTTAGTAACAAGATTTCCTGCGTGTAGTAGGACTGCATAGGAGTCTGATTTTGTTCTTGTAAGAGTTCAGTTGTTGAGAAGCCGTCGAATAGTCAAGCGCATAATAGTTGTGATGAAGAATTGATAACGTGTTCATGGTGACCATTACTCCCGTTACATTTCATGTTTAACAATATATATAGTATTAGTAGTGACCCGGTCCTACGCGTCCGGGTCACTGCTACGGCCTATAGTCAAGTGATTTTTTTAAACGCTTCGAGCCCGACACTACTCGGCCGGTCTTCACGTTTTCTCCTGATGCGTGAGGAGCGGTTGGGTGTTCGTTCGGAATTTTTTCCCTTCTCAGAAATAAAAAAAAGGAAGACACCTTAATAAATCCTAAGACACGTAAACCATAGTTGAGCAAAATCACTTCTGGATTGAGGTAATTAAACAATTAAAACATTTACAAAAATTAAACAATTGTGTTAAAGGCGTGTTCATTTATTTATAATTACATGGATTAAATTTTATAAAAATATCACAATATAAGAACTTTTTCTAGATTCGCGTCATCTTAAATTAATTAAATCATGTAATTTTTTGTGGGTAATGGATCTTTTCACTTTTATAAATGGCATTACAAAATGTACGAAGTTATAAAATAAGAGTAGTAACGAATACAGTATTGTACAAAGTATTGTATAAGACAAGAAACGGATCTTAATTTTTCAGAGCGACCTTTTAAATTTTGAATATCGAATTACGACTTTTATGTGTATTCCTTCGAAAACGAGAGCTGGATAAAATCTAGCTAAGTAAGAACTCTTCAATGAAGGCATTATGATGATGAATTTTTTAATTTTTCATATTTAACTAAGTACCCACTTATTTATGCTGAAAATAACAGTTTCAACATCCATTTACATCGAACAAAATAATTGCTCTTATAAGAATATGAAAAGCCTTGTATTCAAAAGGAAATTTTCATCTCGCTTTCAGATATTCTAGGGCAACGATCCCATGCTAATATTGTCTTCACTAGCTGCAAAAACAACCACATTATTAGGCAGTTTCAAAGTATGTAGTCAGCTCCAGTGTATGCTAACTGCAAGGTCCAGAGCCTAGTACAATACCTGGCGAGCGATTTTGTACCTGTTGGCGTTGTGAGGCCTACGGCTTAAGAGGATATTTAACCGACTGTCAGCCGCTTACTATACCAAAACACATATATAATAAACAGTAATTTCATCTACTTCGTTCCTATTTCATTATTGTTATTGTGATGCAATTTATACATACGAGTATTATCATATTAATCGTACAACAGAAAATTGTAATATTTTTGTTTTCAACTAGCTGTACTTCGCACTTTCACCCGCTTTAAGTATTTTTTTGATATAAAAAGTAGCATATATTATTTTCTGAAATGCCTTCTACTTTAGACGAAAGTTCCGTCGAAATCGGTTCAGCCGTTTCGGAGATTAGACCGGAGAAACAAATAATTGAAGAAACAACAATTTAAAAGAAACTTGTTTGATTTTTAGTTACGTGCAAGAAACGTTATAAATTTAAGAAAAAACTTTTATTTCGAAATAGCAGACAGACGCTTCAAATTTATTTGTGTATAGAAGTATAGCTTATTAAGCTTACGAATCTCAAACCGTTTAGCACAGAGACCTATGATACTCACCATAACCTGCGTGAAGTCGCAACGTAGAAGTTTATTCAATCCTGATGACTTTTTCGGTGAGGTATGTATATGATCTACGTGAATAAAATGACGCTTATACGCACGCGAACTCCTTCTTGTCGTAGAATGCGACTAAAAGCATAGGTGCCTCATTTGATTTCACTATTCTCAGCTAAAAAACGGTATTTATAGGTTTTGGTTGTTGTTTTTATCGTTTTGAACTGAAATATCTATGGTTTGGAAATGGAATTCTAAATTTGAATATATTTTATTTTTGTTGCACGTTATTACTTTTTAAAAAATATTTATTCATTTGTTATCTTAGATTTTATTTTGCTGCCAATATCATTGTATCTGCAACCATTACGTAGCAGTTTTACATTCTATTTGTTAATATACCAAAGACAACTCAAGTAATTTTAAAATATGAATTCCGACGTAAGTAATGCTCCGACGTAAAGTAAAAAAACACGTAATAGTAACGACGGTCATGCACCAATAAGCGAACAATGCGTTATTGGTTTAGTCACGTTCGTTCTGTTTTTTTTTTGTATTCTGAGAGGCGTAAAAATGTCCACGGACACTCAGCCGGACTTTACGCCGACTGAGCAGTGTCGGTCTTGAACCGACTAAAAAAAACTCTCTTTGCTGTTTTAGCCCTAGTGGCTTTAACAGCGTCACCGGTCGAAATTCGTTCTGGTAACTTCAGCCTCATAACACACGTCGTAGACGGCCAGAGAGCAAAGTGACGAATGACGCCCTGACCTCAATGACGAATTGAAGGCAGCGGTAAAAGCTTATCCGTTTCAAGCCACGCTCGAGCTGGTTTCGACGTTTGATGTTAGCGACAAAACAATATCGGTCCATTTGCAGCAAATTGGCAAAATAAAAAGGTATGACAAATGGGTACATTACGAACTAAGACCTACAGCCGTAAGCCCACGTTTAAGCCTGCATTAGATTGCTGAATTGACATAAAAACGAGAGAATTTGGAGTCGAATTTATTACCTGCGATGAAAAGTGGATCTTTTATGATAATCATAAGCGTTCATCATAATGGTTGTTAGATTCAGGTGTCCAAATCAAACTGCCCTAAACGTAAGACTAGAAGGTTTTGGTGATAGTTTGGTGGTCTAATGTTAGTTTTATTTACTATAACATCTTGACATTTGACGCTGCAGTTAGTGCTGATCGTTACTGTCAAGAATTGGAAATAATTATGGAGAAAATTGCAATCGAACAATCGCGAATGCTGAACTGCTCTTCGTCAGGGCTTAATGAAAACGCCTGGCGTACCGTTATCAAAATTGCAAGAGTTGAAGTTGGAGACTCCTTCTCATCCATCATATTCTTCATATTTTAATTTCAATTTTCAACCGATTTTAGAAAAGTTTAAGGCTATATTCGTTTGTATGTATGTTTGTATTTCTTTTATGTATTCTGTTAACCAATAACTTCGCAATTATGGATAGGTTTCAATGACTCTGCTTTCCTTGGGTTCGGTATAGCACCAAGATGGTCCCATTTAAACCTCACTGATATTGGAGCTTGGACTTCGAAGATATATACAATAAATAACGCTAATTGCTTATAAGCTTTGTTTATGTTGATGATTCATTTGTATATTTTTCTGCTCCAGAATTAGAAAAGGACTTACATGTAGGCCTACCCCAGCTCAAGCGAGTTTATATTTATTTTATCCAAGGTCACTCAAAAAAGAAATAAAAAGTTTTCTAGAAAAAATTAAACCGACTTCATGTATTTCAAGTCCATGAGTTTAAGGACTTCAATAATTGTCAAATTTAATTATATGAGTATTCGTATCGTATTTATAAAGTTATTTGTGAACTTTAGTTTTGATTAGTCGTTATTTATTTTTTTGAACTTTTTAATTTTTTCAAAACTTCAATTCTGAAGAGGCAGTGAAGAATAATACCCTTGAAGATTTCGTCGATAGTCGTGAACCAGACTTTTATAGCACAATCATCAACAAACTGCCCTTAAAATGGCAAAAGTGTGTCAACAGTTTAGGTAAATATTTTTATTATTAAATATCATTTTTTGACAAAAATATTTCTTTCGAATTTTTCCACACGAAACGGCAATTTCATATGTTATAACTTATAAGTAAAGAGTATATTTAAAAAACGTCTATCTCATAGCTAAAGACTAAAAAATAATATATTTACAAAACGGCAATTTCTTAGGTAAAGAGTTAATGCTAATATATTTACAAAATGGAAATCTCATGGCTAATGACTAAAAATTTATATATTTACAAAACGAGAATTTCTTAGATAAAGAGTACTAATATATTGACAAAACCGCAATTTCGTAGATATTTAAAGAAGATTATTTTTTAAACTATTTAAAAGAAATATATTTTATCCACTGTTATACTGCTATGTGAAAGAGTCAGATTATTTATCAGTGACTTAAACATTAAAACCCGAAATAACTACAAAAATAGGTTTCATATCTCGGATAGTCATTCGACCGATAAATAACTGAACCGATAATCACTCTTAGCAAGCTTTTAGCCTAATTTCATTATTACTGTTTCAAAGAATCCAAAGATTTACACCTCTGTTTATTCAATTTTTAATGCTGAAACACCCTTAAAATAGAATTGTAGCCTTTTATTTAAAGAAACAATAGGGAAAACTATTCAGTGCCGCGTAAGTGACACGCTGTTGTCCCCCTTTCTGAGTACGAGGTCGTTATAGCTACCGAGACTGTGTTTACTTCAAAAGCAGCTCTGAAGCCAAGATTTATTGTCATACTATATAATTATTTATTACAAAACTTGCTTCACTTGTTTCGTGGCGCAACATAATATCACTTCCAATAAACATATATTATGTATATAGTGCGTATTATAATAATAACAGATAGATAAGTAACGAGCCATGCCTGAAGGTTGTCTAACTCAGCCAGCGGAAGTGCCTAAAATAATAATATAATATCGGAAGAACGAAGAATAGCGTCCTTCAATTATGCCTTCGGTCATTTTGTTATTCTATGGCCGTAATATTATTACAAGTTAATTAATGTATCTTAATTTAATTAATGTATCTTAGGTTAATAGATCTAAATCATTATCATGCTTAGCCAGCTTTAACATCCTCGTAATGTATAAGATACCTACTCGATTTTATAGATTCCCAAAGGAGACTGAAATATCATTCAAAATACATTTATTGGTGTATAACAGTTTGATACGCAAAATAAGGCACCGTCCATTTTAGTATAAGATTTTCTATACCCGTCAATAGAACACCACTATTACTATATTTTATAATGTTACAGCTGTGACAAGGTAATTAATATTTATTTATAATAGTCGGCAAGAAAAATGTAAATCATTACATGCTTTTAATAGTTAATAGTTAGTAAAGATAACACAAAACCTAACTCAACCTAATTTAAAACGATTATTTAATAACAGATCATTTCATCGAATTGCCAATTATTTTGAGTAAACAAATCACTGTGTTATGTTATAAACAGCAGGATCCCTACAAAAGAATAATAATAGTATGTATTGCTGCAATACATACTATTATTATTCTCACACTTAGGTTTTTAAGTACACCAGAGATTTTGCACAACATTCCGGAATCATATAATATGATTGCGAAAAATATTGTAATTCTTAAATATTTCTGACTGGTGGTGTGTTACATCTATGTGGCAACTTCTGCACTAACTTCATGGTGTAATTTTTCGTATGATCATGAAGACATTTTTAGTAAAATGACTGGAATAAGCTTTTTAATTTTCTCTGATCCAAAACAAACATTTTCAATATTATTTATGTTTGTCAATGTAATTTCCGACGCAATTATGACATAGCATCTTCCAGTGGATTACATGATTTCAGGATGTTTTGCCGGGAATTGGAGAAGTATAGTTCGTATTTTATTCAGATTTTCTATTTTTTTCACATTTGGGAGTTTTAAAATACAAAAGTGGGTACTTTTTGGCGGGAGTGGGAGGTGACGTTGTCATTTTATTTGAATTCTCTATTTTTTTACATTTTTAAGTACAAAAGTGATAGTATATTGTGTTTTAAAGTTGTGTGTAAGTGAAAAGAATGGAGTAGGTCTAAATAAACATGTTCCTAGCTGAAGTTCAAGAAGTCCCTTATAACTTCAGTAAAGCCTACTATCACTTTACTGGAGGAGCTTAACGATAAGAAAAAAATAATTTACTTGTGAGTCTACTTATTAATAGGTGACATTGGCAAATGCGCTAATCTGTGTGACATGCCGTAAAGAAAGAAAAAACTACAAAATAAAGTGACAACATATCGTGCGCAAATGAAAATAATTGGAAGGTTAGAATACACATGTGCGACTTAAGTTCTTACTTTCATCCAAAAAGTCCTTTTTAGCTCCAGTAAAACCTACTATCATTACTTTATATCACTTTAATGGAAGAGTGTTAGAGACTTATTATAACATGACATGTGCTCAATGGTAAAAGATGATTTTTTTTTATATATGATAAGAGATATTGAAATCTGAAAAATAAACGTGTTGAGGATCAGTTTTATCACGTCGGAACGTCGGAAGGACGGGGTCACCAATGTTGAGGGTCACTTTATGTTCATTAAATCTTCTTTCATTATAAGTCTAAATAAATAGATTACACGTCGGTGTCAAATTTTTTATTTATTCTTACACAATTATATTAAGTATAAAGTGGTATGGCAGGGCGGTGATATGTAAGCGACTGGCGAGCCGCGCGTTTTAGTTGCATTATATTCTACTTAAATGCAATTCAGCATTTTAACTTCGCCAGGTTGCTACAAACAGAAAAAATGGCTGTATGATCATAGTTATAGTTCCTTTTGCCTCCCAAGAATTGAGGAATGATAATAAAAAAATATAAGATTTTAGTTAAAAAAAAATAAAGGACTTTTTGGTGGGAACGGGAGAAGTAAAGTAGGCATTTTGTTTGGATTATCTACTTCTTTATTCTTATGGGTGTTTAATCTATAAAAATAATAGTATATTGTGTGTTAAATTTCTGTGTGAGTGACAAGAAATGGAGTGTATAAACAAAGTGCGAATGAAGTTTTCGCGTTCTTTCAAAAAATCCTTTGTGATTCCAATAAAGCCTACTATCACTTTATTAGAGGAATGTTAGGGACTTAGTAATAGATAGTGACCAATGAAGAATTTTTTTATAGTAGACAAGTTCTATTGAAATCTGAATAATGGACACGGAAGACAAAGTCTTATGGGCATAGTTCCCTTTACTTCCCAATAATTGGGGAACAATATTGAAGTAATAAATGTAATAAGTTGTAGTTCGACCTACTACCCAATAAAATCGAATTCTGTTGCTCACGTTGCTCGTTTATCTTATATTCCTTAACAGGAATAATTTCATGGAAACTATCAAAGTTATAATTAAAACGCGATTAACGAACGTTTTGTTCTGTTGATTGCGTGAAGTTTGCATTAATTAAAGTTCAGAGGGGTGTAACTCTCGGTTGATAACAGTCGCTGTAGTTCACGTCAGTCAAACGTCAGCGGCAGTTACAATTTGAGTCATTAAATGAGGCCACAAATTAATACTGTTAGTAATACGTCGTAACGTAAGGTTCGATAACGAAAATCCAACGACCTCGCGGGTCACCCAAGGATCGCGTGGTTTAACAAATAACCCACCTGATTTCGTGTCCGCGACTCCCCGACTTCCCTAGCAGGCAGGCAGGTAGGTCGGTGGGCTTACGCCACCCATTCCCAAAGTGGGCGATAACGCCCCCCTGTGGGCGCTGCAGGTCTAAAGGGAGGCGGTAAGAGACCCAGAAAAAAAATGGGTGCGTTGTGTAGAGGCCTGGGGGGTGATTTGTAATTTCATTTAGCTAGGAGGCATCTTAGACAACGACTGCATGAGCTCTCGACTCAGTAGACAAAATAAGTTTGGGAACCTAGAGCCTACGCCGCACAGCTCCGGAGGATGAGTCAAGGTGTCCCGTCAACGCACTGTACGCAAGGCTGCTCGAGCAGGAGTGGTTATGGTCAGCCAAGCCTCAACTCCAACCTTGGATCCTTGATACTGTACCCTAATTCTTAGAGCCTTGAACGTGTCCTATGAAGTGCACTAACAAAACGGACAGACAGATAAAAATTAAAAACAAGCATGTTTATTATAGTTCGTTTGATGCTATATATTGAAGTGTCAAAATCAAAAAGAAAAAATAACAACTCGTTGCTCGCGCGATCTTCATTGTGTTGACATAATTATTATATTGCGTTAAATATTAATTATATTATACATATGTGTATATTATGTTGCAGCGTACAGCAACATACACTTTGATCTGTTTTTCCAAACGCGCCAAAAGCATATAACTTCAAAAACTGTAGGTATGTTATTACATTAATTTTAATATATAGTATAAGTAGTATATTGACCTAGCATTGACCGAATGTCATTAGATAACCTATCTGCAATATGTTCATGTTTTACAATTTGCTAAAAAACTTTTCAATCTTTAAACAGGTAAGTGACGGTAGATCTTAGTATTGCTTCCATGACCTTTTATAATGCTCTGCCTTTTTCAATTCAGTTCGGAACCTTAAAAATTGGTAATAGCATGCACGTGACATAATGACAAGTAAATGTCTAAAGCAGACCTAAACATAGCGAATCATCATTTACAATTACATTGCAGGAAGCTGAAATTCTAAATACCTTGAAAGGCAAACAGTCGACCTCTTTGATGTTAATGGTTTAACATAATCGATCTAGCCAGACCTACGAGTGCCTAAGCTGAATATTAAAGCAGGCTAGTGATGGGACTTGAGTATAATTTTGTCACTGGAATTATTTTGCACTTTTTTCGTGCTCGATTTTTCGATTTACACGAATCAATTTCTGAGCGGCTGGACAAGTGACAAAGGCTTCTTGCAGTCGAAACGCTTGCTGACGTTATTGCTCATCAAAAGTTCCACTTGGCTACGTTTTGTGCGGCGACTTTCACACGATTTTACATTTCGTTGGATTGAATAGAAAGTTAATCGTAAAATTTACATGCAAGTTGTAAGTTTTGTAGCGAAGGTGCGTATCCAGTCTTTGAAAAACGGTTCTACCAAAACAACCATAGATTACTCTTATTATCGTCGAGTATATGATATACAGCGAAATGAAAAATATATAATTGAACATAAAGATTCCTTTTATAACTTTAACAATAAATTTCCTAACAGAGTATTGTTGAGGTTTTATGAGGGTTTTATTTCAAAACTAAAACATGCGGATTCATTTGATCAATATAACATGTTTTAATCTTTATTACTTATTCAAGTAGCAATCAAAAATAAAATATCTACTGATATGGACTGGTGGAAACTAAAAAAAATGTAAAAAGATTCCAGCTGAAAAGGGGGTGGTCATGACGGCATCTTTTTGATCACTCTCCCTGAATACTGGTCTACTGTAATGTCGTATTCTGTTGACATAGATTATTCGGTGAATAGAATAAATTTTCCTCACTCAAGTACAAGTTTTATAAATTTAGAGTCACTAAAGTAAAACGAGTTGAGTCGCATCACTAGAGCAGACTATTTCTGGTTGCTAATCGCTATTTGAGTATAATCTCCAAAATCGTGTAATTGTGTTGAAATTAGAGCAATTAGTCAAATATGCTAATGTTTATTTGTAAAGAAATATAACTGATGAGACTGTTTGATTACTATTCATACTGCCATGTTTTGAGGTTAATGTAAATAAATCGATTTATTGTTATATATATATATATATATAGTATATATAATATATATCTTCACACTGTATCCCTAACGGGGTAGTCACAGATTGGGTATTACAAAAATCATTAATATATATGAAAGAATATCTGAAATTCGTCGATAAATGTAGAAGTTACCAGCAGACAAACTCTGCGAAATTACCAAAGTTAAAAAAAACAAACATTGTGGAATATTTTGTCTGCTTTTTTGAAAATTTCGTGAAAATATTACCAAATCATTTTGTTAAAGATTTCAATATTGTAGATTCGAAATCAGCTGACCGAATCCGATCTGGTATATCTCCTGAGGATGCTTCGTTGAGAGGCGACATACGTGTCGAACGGTGGTTTTTGGAGTTTGAGTGGAAAATAGCTAAAGATTTCAGAAATTTATCACATGAAATGGATTTTTTCCATGGAATGGAAATTTATCACATGAAATGGATTTCCGCACAGTATCACCTGAGTCTATACAATATTATGATAGTTGTTGCTAGCTTTACAATAAAATTAATCACATTAATTAGCTAAAATATTATGACTTTTACGTATTCCGATAGCAAAACCAGATATACAAAAATTTACTTTTTTATAATTCTTTTTCATTTTTTCAAGTTTCTAACTCAAATCTTTTTCATCCGTGGTTTTACCAAGTAGGCTCCGATTTTTGAAAGATTAACATTTAACAGCAAAAAATAATTTAAACATGTAGGTAAATTACTACAACATTAGCACTTCAGTACTTTTAACTTTCTACTGACAATAATAATTTTTATTGAAAATAGGCGTACAAGTTTGTAGCTATGTTTCATTTGCAAAATATCCGTGAAACAGGTCACATTCTTAGATTAAACCAATAAAAAGTAGATGCGTGATTTACTTTCATCGTGTATTAGACCAATGGATCTGAGAGACAGTACTTATATATATTCTTACTCTGAGAATAGATTCACGGAATAAACTCAAACGAGTGCAAGATAAAATATTATTACATAGTCGTTGTTTTGGGTTGTTTCTGACGCGTTGGGATTGTTCAGACCGGCGTGATAATTCAATTTGTCATACACTTATATCTCTCTGTCCCTTTCTACAAATGATACAGTAAAAAAACAAAATAAAATGGTAGAATGTATGTAGAAATTGCACTTTTGACGTAATTTGCTAGTAGAAAGTATTTGCTTGCTCGTTATTTTTCAAAACACAGTATAATTGAAATATAAATAAAACGAGATATAGTTGACCGTCAGAACTAACACTGATTAAAAAAGAAAACCGGCACTGAAATGAACCATTGAAAAATTCAATTAGATACATTTTTTCTTCAAGATTTTTTTTGCAATGTGTCAATATATATCATACAATATTGAGAAAACCCGTCAACGTATGTGCAATAAAAATTATTTGTGTTGTATATAATTTTTATACGTCGAAAAAATGGAGGAGGTTCTCAAGCTGACGCTTAGGTATATTTTTTTGTGTGACCGTTGTTGCAGTATTTGCTTTCGGTTTCTTCATGATGTGGGAATAATACTGCGGAATATTTTAGTAGATAATGTATTGGTATTTATAATGACGTGTTAACGTCACAGCGCTGTTCATTAACATCTCAAGTTATTCCTAATTTTATGGTCTATTTATAATTAAAATATGTGACATTATAGTATTCTCATTGTAGTGACGTGGACGCGGATTGCAAATTATTAAGTTCTTTGAACTTTGTTTATGAGATCCATGCAAGGAAAAAGCTACTGATTTGTCTTCCCAATTTCAGTTTAATCTGAGGTCACATTATATTTCGGGTAACCCTACGTTTACCTAAGTAATGCGTTCCATCCATCACGATCCCATTATAACGCAATGTACAAACAAGAACTTTTTTCATACACGTATAATCTATGTATTAACAATTTATCATACTCATAAAGAAGCAAAGAGGAAAGCTTGTACTGGACAAAAAGAAAAGAAAATCGGTGGGCAAACAGAGGAGAAAAAGGAACTGAACTGTCTTGTCTTTAGCTATTTAGAAATACGTAGATTCTCACTTAATAATCGGGATATATGTACCGGGTTTTTGTATTTTAGCCTTTGTATTTCTTGACTTTTATTATCACGCGTTTTTCCTTTGTATAATTTTTCGTTCACCGTTCTTCACATCTTTTTTACGTTATCCAATAGATTAGAGGCTTTAAAGTCGGCTTGCAAAGACAGTAGGTTGATCACTGGCTTATTCTCCAACATATTAGGCTCGGTTAAATATGTTTCTGAGAAGACCGTCCTATTGTGCGATTATAAGGTCGTTATTAGCATGTGAAAGATCTATAACTATAACATAACTAGTGATTACTAAATTGTACCTTAAAATTCTCGTCATCGTTTTTTTTAAATTACTTATATTATTACTTGGAAAAAATAAGAATGCATTAATTGTACATAGCTTTTTGTTCAGATCGAAAACAAAAAAAAAACATGTAATAAAAATTTAAAAAAGCATGACTTATTGTACAATAATACTTTGTCATGGGACCCTAAATACAAAAAAATTCTAATTTCATTATTTAAGAGGTAATCTAAGGAAGGGGTTTAATCGTAACTGTTTTCCCTTGGCGCCAATTTAAACGACAAAACGCAGGTCGAGTAATGTTGTAAATTAAACACCCTCGACGATTACCTTCACAATTTATACATAATTTGATTGTTTAAATACGGAGATAAAGGTTTTGAGGTGTGCAGAGTATACCTTATAACCTCGAGTGTTGTTTTCAAATAATCCTATTATGTAGATGTGTTCCAACCTCACATCATACGGATAAAAACCAGGGTCATTGACATAGAACTGAAAAATTGAAAGAACGGGTCGATTCATTACACTGAAAATAAACTTTTGTTGAATTCCGAAGGTTGATCTGTTGTTTTGTAAAACCAACCGAAGATCACAAAAGTGTACATTATTTTAGATTCGATGCTGGTTAGCTGACCGAATCCTATCTCCGGTATATCCTGAGCATGCTTCGTTGAGAGGCGAAATACGTGTCGATTGGTGGTTTTCGGAGCTTGAGCGGAAAGTAGCTAAAGATTTTGGGAATTTATCACATAAAGAGTTATAAGTTTAAGAGTATGTTGATGGTGTGCAACTTTGTTAATTACACAAAATAGTTTTGTAAATATTTCAATATTTTTAATCTAGTGAAATCAACAATTTCCGTGTGTTAGTCCAAAATTTACCCTCGAGTTTAGTAAAACTTTGGTAAAACCAACTACAGTATTTTTTCAAATAATGATGGATTTTGAACGTGATTTCTTAAAATCTACGATTGAACTCGTTTTATCGTTTTGCTATATTTTAAACTAGCAGTATCGTGCGGTTTCACCCCGTTAAATTCATTATTTTACCAAGATAAAAAATAGCATAGAATACTTTCCTAAAAGTTCTGTAGATAGCTGCTATTGAAAGTCTCAAAACTGATTCAAGCCGTTTCAAAAAATAGTATAATTAACTATATGGGTCTAATGTTCGATTTCACCAAAGTCAAAGTCATATCAGTTTATTCAAGTAAACCCGATTACAAGGTATTTTTGAACGTCAAATTTTATTAGTTCGGTTCGAAAAGAAAACTTGAACACTGAGAAGAACCGACAAGAAACTCAGTCAGGTCCCCAATATTTAACGAACTCCTAAAAAAGGACAGGCGAGCGCTAACGATGATTTTACATTTCACGGAACGTTTAGAGCCCCTATGTAGTTCCTCTAAATTTAAAAACACGATATCGAACCCATAACATTACGTAACAGTTTTGTGTGTTAGTTTTTGATAATATGGAGAATAATTTATTATATTACATAGAAACTTAGAAGTAAAACAATAATATCTGTTTTATCGATAAACTTTTAGAAACGAATAATCACTACGGAAACAATAAAACGTCACATATGTACAATTTGTTTGACATTACTAGGAAACCGTTAGATTGGTGAAAATGAATATTATCTAAGAACCGATTTAGGAGCCCTTTTAATCTAGGTGGTACATAGATATATACATAGATATATATAGACGACTTAGATAGCGTTGGGGAAATTGGACATAAATGCCTTTATCTCGAAATTACAGACAGAGACTTCAATTTTATTTATATGTATCGTGATATGTGTAATATATAGACATATTAACATTCAACATATAGATATAAAAATATTTCTAGCACTTTCATTTATATTTCCCATAACTTATGGTTAAATTGAATACATTCCAAAATTTTAAGTCTAGTGGTTTCAAAGATGATGATGATGTTCAAGTCGAATTAAAGCATACAATTTTCTTCTACTTCAGTCAATAAATACACTCATCAAAAAAGTCTGAGCAACATGTACGATTTTGAACTTTTGAACGATTTTTACTATTGTAATATATTTATGTTTCTTTTATAAATAATAACTAAGCATTTTTTGACGCATTAGTGATTAAAGCTACAAAATCCTTCAGTCAATTGTTCATTTAATCACAGTAATTAACAATATGTGTACCGTAACATACGTAGTATAAAATAAAGTTAAAACGAAATTCAACTTTTCATGTTTTACAAAATTAAATAACGACATTTTTTTAATTATTTGGTAATTCAATACAAAGTGTGACCGCCTCTGTTCAGCATTTCCAGGACGACGATACACTCTTATCCTTCTCGTATTAGGCCGAAATCCAAACCGGGACTCATCGAAAAAAAAATTTTATCCCATTGCTCCTGGGTCCATGTCAAGTGTTCCCTACACCATTAGTTACGACGGGCGCGATTCCCATGGCGTATAGATGGGCACCTAATTGGGCGTCGTGCTCGTAGGCCGTATCCATGCAGCCTATTTCTCACGGTCTGGTGGCTAACAACAACACCGCTTGAGAATTATAGCTTTAAACCTATCTCCCGGGCGGTTAACATCGGCTGACGACTTGCAGTCAGTCGTATGTATCGGTCCTGTTGAGCAGTTATACTCTTTCCACGTCCTGGGTGCTGCTCAGCAGGATCCCTTGTATTAACGTAACGCTGCCAAAGACGACACGCTCCTATTGACACCAAAATGCCGAAACACCTGGGACTGATTTCTTCCCGCTTTCCGCGTAGCATTCCTACAGTTACCTCCTGTAGACTGTACCCTCTCTACATTTCGTCAGCAGTCAAATGGCGTCGGTCCATAACATAAAATATGACTCACCACTCAATTTTTTCTTAAACTGTATATCTCAAAATGATAAAACTGCGATAAATACCAAATTTATCAAGCAACGAAAACACATGAAATTGGGAAAAAATAATTAGCTTTTATTTTAATGAAAACAAAACAACCGAAAAGGTTCTATTTTTAAAATCAGCCAGTATATATTTCCGAGAAAAAAAAGAGTGTATACCAATCTACTTTTCTAAGAAAAAAATAAAGTATCACTGAATAAAACATGCAGTTTCTGTAAATGATGCGTGTTGCTTAGACTTTTTTGATGTGTGTATTTTAAAGCATTAACTAATGGTATATATTATGTTGAATAACGGGACGTATCACCCTTTCAAAGTTTACAGGTCAAATAGTTTGTGAGAAAATCGACTGAGACAGACGACATTTTGGTCATTTTGACATTTTGGTGGTCTTATTTATTTATAAAAAAAGACACACCATCAACATATTCACAAACACAAAGTAATATAATAACTACATATAAATTACAGTTCAGTGTGAATATTCACTACAGGCATGCACAGCGTTCATTAATTACAAACAAGTGCATTTGTGAAGTAGTATCTATTTATAAACATTTCTTTTAAAAACGGCGAGTGAACTCTGACAGATATTGATTTCATTGACGCCATTACAGTGTCTTAAAAGGGTTCTGTTTCCTTTTAAGTATGAAAAAAAAAACCGGTTGAAAGCGTGTCAAAAATGCGTTAAACTAGGATTCTGTAGCAATTTCCAACAAAGTGCTATCCGTGCGCAGGTTTGCCGCTGACTGCCCCTCCCACTTCCACTGACCGCGTCCCGCGCTGGTCTGGTCAGTACTGTTAGCAACGTATCGTTTACGTACGTTTGTGTTGTTCATTGTTCTCGCTCCGAAATAATTCATTGTTATTATTTTTCTGTGAAGTTTAATGTTGCTTTTTTGTTAGTTATTTGTTTTAGTTGTTTGTTATTTTATCGTCAAAATGGGTAAAAGGAAAGTTTTACGTAAAGTACATGGAATAGTAATATAAAATCATTAATTTATGACAACAGCTATTTTTGTTACCTTTTTTTTGTCGACCCTACTGACCGTCAACACGTGACGTTATGACGCTATCGGCAAACCTTCTGCGCACGGATAGTAGAACTTTAAAAATGTATTAGCATCAGATTAAAAAAAAACGAAAATGAGCTCTAAGCAACTAATAACAATTTTTCATAATTAATTACTGTTATGGGTACTTATTCACGTCGCTATCGATTAATGTTGCATGATATCGTGTTTCACGAAACACGTATTTATAATTTTAAGTAATAATGTGCGTGTATTGCCAATACAAATCCATTATAGAACCTTGTGTATTAAAAGCAATTAACATCCAACATAAACATAATTTATCTGATGTTTAATTTTTTCACTCTCATATAAAATTACTATCTTTAATCTTACTCTTATGTAGCTTAATTTAAATTTATACCGTCCTACGATATACCTTTATAATTGGAAAATTGCTGTAATATGTCCATATAATGGTGAAATAAATCTGTTAGCATCCCATCTCATCTATTTCATTAACGTCAAGTTCAGTCCCTTGTGTGTGCGTGGGTTAAAATATCCCAACAGGCTTCATACTGCATACACGTATAGTGTAAACTGTGGAAAATATTGGGTCCTTACATATGAAATTAGCGTTTTGTCGTACTGACCACTTTGATTTGAAATATCTCCTCTTTGGTTAAGAATTCCAAATTCAAATTTATAAATTCATTTAGCTGGTACATTTGAGTTTTTAAAATAGTCATTCATTTGATTTTTTCCTCAATACTTTTTCTTTGGCGTCGCTTATTACCGCACAATGGAAAACATGAAATATCGGTATATTTACGATTACGAGTTCTACCGTAGCACCAGTGCTGCAGAAACAGCTCGAAGGATTAATGATGTGTACGGCGCTGGTGTCGCAACAGAAAGCACGGTACGTTTTTGGTTTCAACGTTTCCGTTCTGGAAATTTCGACCTTCAGAACCAAGCCCGTGGACGACCGGAGACCAAAGTGGAAAATGATGAATTAAAGGCTATTGTGGAAGCGGATCCATCACAAAGCACTTCAGAGATAGCTGCAGGCTTCGGGGTAAGTGACAAAACTGTATTAATCCACTTGAAGTAAATCGGGAAAGTAAAAAAACTTGAACGATGGGTACCTCATGAATTGAGTGAATCGAACTTGCAAACACGCGTCGACTGCTGTGTTACTTTGCTCAACCGACACAATAATGAAGGGATTTTAAATTGAATCATTACTTGTGATGAAAAGTGGATACTGTACGATAATCGGATAAGCGCTCGTCGCAATGGCTGAACCCTGGAGACCCAGCCAAATCCTGCCCTAAACGAAAATCGACTCAGAAAAAGTTACTTGTGAGTGTTTGGTGGACTAGCGCCGGTGTCGTTCACTACAGCTTTCTAAAATCTGGCCAATCGATTACGGCAGATATCTATTGTCAGCAACTGCAAACCATGAAGGAAGAACTAGCTGCTAAACAACCGAGATTGGTCAATCGCTCTAGGCCACTGCTGCTTCACGACAACGAAAGACCACACACTGCAAAACAAACAACCACTAAGTTAGATGAGCTACAACTGGAATGTCTGCGACATCCACCGTACTCCCCGGACCTTGCTCCAGCAGATTACCATTTTTTCCGGAGTTTGGACAACTTCTTACAAGGAAAAAAATTCAACTCCGATGCGGCAGTCCAAACCGCCTTCATAAAGTTTATTGATTCTCGCCCCCATGGTTTTTTAGTAAAGGGAGTCAATGAACTACCTATGAGATGGCAAAAGTGCATAGATAACAACGGTGCATACTTTGATTAATTAAATATATTTTACAAAAAAAAATTGACTTTATATTCCTCCCGTACAAAACGCCAATTTCATATGTAAGGACCCAATATATCAAAATTTGAATAACAGCATGAAATTAAAATCTTATGGATTGTTTACATTTTGTAACGGAGCAAGATAACGTCACTGTCACCGGGTCTGCCTAGCTGACATCACATCCTGCCTGCCACATCTGTTGTCGCCAAGGCGTGGGAAAAATGACGTCAGCAAGTCTATATAAGCCGATGCGTGCCAAGATGTGGATCATTATAGTCCGTCCTCCATACGAGGCATCCCTCGGCTGGAGGAACCCTCAGGCGGTCGACTATCTGGCAGGGCGCCTTCAGCGCTCGCCCCAACGCGACCTGTGATGCTGTAAAAGCCACTAGGGCTAACAGCAAAGAGGGGTTTTAATTTCGCCTCTCAGAAACCAAAAAATGTGGATCATTCTATATCATTCTGCGGCTTTAGCTGTTGATCGTTCGTCGTCGGCTATTCGGGACAACGTGTTATAGTTGGTAGTTTGCTATTAATTATTGAGAAATTAAATGTAAAAGTGATTATGCGAGTGTGTGCTTCTGAATTGTTGCGATAATTAAGAATAATTATCGCAACAATTCAGAAGTGGTATGAACATACAACAATGAAGAAAGGTTTGGCCGCATTAAGAAAAAAATAAATAAAAAGGGCCTGCATGTCTTACTTTGGCGAAGAAAATTTGGAATAGATTGAGGACTCAAAATCAAGTTGCTTCACCGCCGTGTGTATTGCTAATCGTGCATGATTCATGCTGACCTGTCGCATTGTAGCGCAACATACGAGCTTTGTAGTATAGGCAGTCAGACGAGTTATACGAGGCACTCCTGATGGTCGTAACGACTACTGTGACCTTTGAAACGAGAAACGCGTACGCAATAGACCTAAAAGATTATCCTGAAACTAGCGGGAAAGAAACCAGTGAATAGCGACATACCCGCTTTGCAAAAAAAAGATTGGATTTTTGCCAGAATTGTTAACAATCGACGACATAGCTATAAATGTGGAATCCGAGGCCGTATTAAAGGATACAAGATTTTCTACTCTATTCTTGCCAAGCAGCTGCGCGGCGGCGGAAGCTGCTTAAAGGTTATCAGCAACGTGTCCTCGCCTGTGCTCTTGGAGGAGGGAATTGTCCCGACGCGTGCTATATGAACTGAAGCTGGGTAAGTGCTTGCGCCAATTATACTTCCCTTACATTGTGTCTCATGATGAAGTTAAGCTTACCTTCGGACTATTTTTGTGGAAGTCTAGCTTACTAAGTAACTGCAATTGTTACAATTGGGGGTACATTTAGATAAAATTAATTCTTGCCCGTAGCAGTATTTAGCGTTAATGCACTTCCTTAGTCTTACGGGGTAATAATTGCTTGGCAGGCAAAATAATCGAGTTAGGCTGTTCCGATTAAGTGCAAATTCATATCAAATTGTCTTCACTTGAGCTTGTTTTTCGTCAATCAGTAACAATAAAATGTTGTAACTATTTCAGAGCAGTTAGAAGCCATTATTAAAGAATCTAGTCTAGCATACTTCACTGTATAAAAAATATCGTGTATTTGATGATCAAGTATCCAAATTGGGGGTAACTTTATGCAATGCCAAATTTCGCTTTCTACTTGAGAAGTACTCTTCAAACTGTTGTACTATTAAACTGTCTGTATATGAGCCTGTTTGCCACCAATTGTGTCGTATAATATGTAAAACGTCATACAATGTGCAGACAAAATGTCGGAGCTATTATTATAGATGCCGGTATATTAAAGAATTAGAAAAGAGCTATGCTTAAGTAGCGCGTAATGTCGTGCATTACATGCCGTCACAATTCTGATATCGTTTTGCCAATTTTAACATTGCCAGATAGACGATGCATAATATGACAAAATTAACTGTGCTAGAGAGGAAAGCATTTATAGTAGCTACTGGTACGCATTGTGCCCACGCAGTGGTATATAGTCGAGCATAAGCCAGCCAGACAAGCATATGTGACACGGCGGTCACGGGATTTTAAAGGCTATGGTCGAGCTCTTCCTTTTGCCACTGTTGCGTGCCAGCTGCGAAAGCGGGAGCCATAAAAGAGGCATCATAGCTAGTACATGGTGTCTCCGCTTTCCAAACACTTGGCATGACATTACGTCGTTTTGCTATCAATAATGTCCTTTATGGTTGTTTACATTTTTTTATAGATTTCGTGTGCAAGCACGAGTGCAAAAAGGCTAGTCAGTGTTAATTTGACATCACAAGTTCATTATTGAGTAACCGGGAGGATTATAGTGTGCAAGTTCGATACTGGGTTAACGGGACGACTGTGTACAAGTTCGATACTGGATAACCAGGCCGGCTATGTGCGCTAGTTCGACACCATATGACCTAGACGGCTATGTGTATAAATTCATACTGAGTGATCGAGTCGACTGTGTACAAATTTGACTTTGTGTGGCCAGCACAAACTTAGAATTTCCAATCACTTAAGGTCAATGTAATTGAAAATGATAGTGTATAAATAATACAATTGGTGGCAAAACGAGTTACAAACCATACTACTTATTATTTTATGTATTTAAAAAAACTGCGCAGGCTATAAAACCTTGTAGTTTTGCTGTGCGCAGCATGAAATTACGATGATATTGTACAACATCTTCGTGTAGGGTAATTGTTAATAATCGTCATTTAATCATGTGCAAAAACTGATGAATTGCCATTTCATCAAAGCAAGTAGGTATTGAATAAAAAAGTAATTTATATGCTGTGGAAGCAAGAGACATTTGCAACACTTCTAAAGTAAATTCCAAGTTAAATGGCGTCTATTTTGACCCTGATATGAAAGATATTGACCCTGATATAGAGATTAAAACGATAGGTGTAGAATGCGAAGATTAGATGGGTTTTCAAGACCATAATAAATTTACAGAGCTGGGTCGGTAGATTCTTTTAGGCCTTAATATAAACGAGTAGACGCAGCTAATATGTCACAGCGAAAATGCAGTATGGATAAACAGCTAGAGACTAAAAATTTTATTGACATTCATTCTTGAGAACTAATACTTGTTTTGTTTACAATTGCGGGAGCAATCGTCCCAGGATGGCCGAGTGTAACAGAGCGAGATTACGTCACTGTCACCGGGTCTGCTTAGCTGACATCACATCCCGCCTGCCACATCTGTTGTCACCAAGGCGTGGGAGAAATGACGTCAGCAAGTCTATATAAGCCGATCCGTGCCAAGATATGGATCATTCTATATCATTCTGCGACTTTAACTGTTGATCGTTCGTCGTCGGCTATTTGTGACGTGTTATAGTTTGTAGTTTGCTATTAATTATTGAGAAATCGCAACAATTTATTTTGTACTAGCAGACCCAACAGACGCTGTCCTGGCCGAAATAAAAAGCTAATGCTTAGAACCCGTTTACAACGCCACCTACCGGGTCCAATTGTGAATCTAAGCCATCCAGGGACCCACTCAACTCGACAGATGTTTTCCTGCCTGAAATAAAAAAATCCTAGAATCCGATTGCGGTGCCACCTACCGGGTATAATTGTGAATCTAAACTATCCAGAGACCCGCTCAAACATACAAAAAATTTCATCAAAGTCGGTCGAGCCATTTTCGAGTTTTTGCGAGACTAACGCACGGCAATTGATTTTTATATATGTATGTACATATTATAGAAACTAGAGACAACCTATAGAGACGAAATATCGGACCATCTTATTCACCATTGCTCAGTTTATTTCCATTAACAAATATCGGCTCTCGCTCGCATTAAGCAGTACATAACCAATACTGGACCTGTGTGTACATCTCTGTATATTCCGACATATATTCTATTCGGTGGTGTGGCAAAAACAGCAAAAAAATCAAACTATAAAAAGAACGCAGTAACCGCAACAATATTTAGACGTAAATTGTTTTCATACAAAATAAACAACTTTGCCACTCTATAGGTTGAGTGCTCCATGACAATGACACAATAGATACAAATTGACATTTACAACACGAATGTACGTAATGAATGCCTGTTGAATGACAATCGCAAAACTAAATATTACGAAATAATCTACTTAACACAATGATTGCATTTGTGATGTTATCTATAAATGGATATGAACGAAGCTATTGCCTTTACTATAATACTAATAAATTTAATAATAACATAAGTATATTGTTTTAATAGTGATTAAATGTTTGCGAGGTGTTTGGAATTATACATTCACACTTCATTATACCTGCAAAATGATTCACTTAATAATAAAAAATCAGTCAAGTGTGTTAACTTCTATTAGGTTGAAAAGCACAAGCCGAGGAGTCTCACATTGCTGAGTGCCAACAACTCAAATATGAATGATTATCCATAATTACATAATCAATTTTGAAAAAACAGTAAACATGTTATGATATGTCATACCCTAGTAGTATTGCCACAATTCGAGGACGGTAGCCGACCGCCGAATTCTCTCTCCGCCGCAAGACTGACTCCATCGATATATACATTGCACTAGATCACCCATTCCCAAAGTGGGCGATAACGCCCCCCTGTGGGCGCTGCAGGCCTAAAGGGGTGCGGTAAGAGACCCAGAAAAAAAATGGGAGCGTTATGTAGAGGCCTGGGGGGTGATTTGTAATTTCATTTAGCTAGGAGGCATCTTAGACAACGACTGCATGAGCTCTCGACTCAGTAGACAAAATAAATTTGGGAACCTAGACACTAGATTATTAAATCAAAACAATGATCATGGCGCCACGCGCCAGCAGTGTGACGCTGCTGGAAGTAGTTCCATCTCTTCTAACAAGTGGCACTTCACCGTATGTAAAAGTGAGACAGTGCTATTGAAACGAAGTTTTAAATTGGCGTATTTAAGCAATCTAATATTAAATTAAATAATAATTAATTTTCTTTATTACTTATCATAAAAGTAAACAAACGTAAAATCATTCAATTGTTTATTGATCAATAGTTTGGGCTCTTTTATAATTTTCCGTTACACGTTTTTATCGCCACGACTTTACCGTCCACGGTACTATGGGTAAGCAAAATGTATGCAGTTGTATGGAGACGCTTTTACATTTCCGTGCACGATAACGTCATTCCTTGGACGTTGAAAAAGCACCTTTATTGTCTATGCAATAGGGAAGCATTTTGCTTACCTATTGTATTTTGGAAGGTAAAAACGTGGCGATAAAAACGTTCAACAGTAAATTATAAAAGCGTCCATTCACTACATAAACGTCAAAGCGCATGTGAGCTAGGTGTGGTTCCAGAACCGCAGTTGACTGGGACATGAGCTTTCAAACAATCAATCTAGTACTAACTTCAATATCGTTGACGTTCATTATCGTTGATGATCAAATAGCCAGTGTTAGCGGATGGAAATATTAAAGCTCTCGCATACATAGGCGAAAATGTGTGAGGAGAATGATGAGGTTTGAGTAAGCGATAGAAGTATGTAAGAATCACGACGCTTGGCGCTCCGTCCTCTCTGACTACCCCGTTAGGGATACAGCGTGAGGATATGTATGTATGTATGTTCCATGCTATGCCCGGATACGCGTTGCTGTGGCTCAGTATGTGTTAATAATATTATTCGTGAGTTATGATCTCAAGTTTACACAAAAATTCCATAGCAAAATCACTCGGTTTTTCTAGATTTTTTACAATTTTCCGGGTAACTTTTCTAATTTTATTTTGCCTAAAAACCTTATTCGGTTTCTCATTAACATTAAAAACAAGCCATGTCAGTCGAACCGTTTTGAAGTGGTACGCTACAAACGAACTGCATTTAATATTTATTTATATAGAATTTTTTATATTACGTCAAAATTTAAATCGACATGTGTTTTACTTCTTAACGAGGCATCTTCGCGAAAGCTTAGAGTCGATTCTCGTATCGGTTATTCAAGTTCAAAATTATTAATTTTACTAAACTCACGGGCATTACCTCGCAGTAGTCCGTATTATTGTAACTATTTTTTGTTGGTAACTATTTTCGGACAAAACATTAAACTCTATAATCGATACGTCAACCCTTTATGATGAAATATATATTATGTCTGTGGAAATAATAAAAGGCACTCATTTGACTATACCATGGCAAAGCGCGACTTCCGATGACGCGCTAACGGAACGTCAGGGCCGGCGCTAAATCTGTTAGACTACGGCGGTCGGCGCGATAGCATTTCTCCGACGGATCGTTTGCCATTATTAAATTTCCAATTACCTACGTAATAATTGTTACAAAGAATTTTCTGTCGTTTGCACATTAACTTTGTCTTAACGTTGTATTTTATGGAGTAGTTCGCCTCTTGTACGATTAGGTACCTAATTCTCATGGCTGAGTTGCAAAAGCACGAATTGCCCCGTGTCTTTTCCGACATATACATATCTTCACGATATACCTAACGGGATAGTCAGAGAGGACGGAGCGCCAAACGTCGCGGTCCTTACATACTGTGTTCGATTCCTTAAATATCATTATCTTCTTCATACATTTTCACCTACGTATGCGAGTGCTTTAGACTTTCATGTCAGCCAACGCTTTGGCTATTTGATTTTCATAAGTCAGCCTTGGTCTATCTCGGCTTGTGCCGCCACTCACTTTCACTCTGTAGATTTTCTTCGTCAGTCTTTCGTTATTCATTCTTTCAATGTGCCCGAAACATCTAAGCATTCCTTTTTCATTAATCAAATACAGCTCAGTTAATGTTTGAAATGAATAAACATATACTTATTTAAAACATAAATTTATTGTAAATAACATATCAATGTCACTGGGACAGTGATAACCTACCCTTATTTGTAATATAAATTATAATTTCATATAATTTTTCAGTTGTACCCAAATCCATTCTATTATTTTGAGAAATTCTAAAAAATAAACAGATAGGTAATAAATTATTCCAAGTATAAATATTTTAAACTTAGAATTCGAAGAACCTAATCCAAAAATGATCTCCGAATTCTTGTCAAAGAATTTCAATTTCGGCTGAGTTATACAGAGTTAATATAAAAATACTAATAACGTCGTATAGTCCGGTCAAATTAGACCAAAAAATAAGAGTAAAGCTATCTAAATTCCCACCAAGCTGAAAATCAGTGAGATTGTTTAAAATATGATTAAAAATAAAATTTGAAAGTTCCCCATCTTTCCCCTGTATGGAAAAATTTTTATTCAAGGTCAAAGGTTAAAAAAATGAGTTTTTCGCAATTTTCAGTAAAATGGTAAGTTTTATCATAGAAATACCTCAGAAAAAAATTTTAGATCATAAAATTATCTACAAAAAATGTATCAATACTTTTTTTTCCTACGAACCAACGTTTTTGAGATATAACGATTCAAAAAGTTGTAAAAGTTGTAATATGCACACATTTCCACGCCACCTATGAGGTAGTGTAGTTAGCGCGTTTTTAGTTTTTTTTAGATAAGTATAGATATGCATGTTCAGTACAATTAGCTTGTCTTCCTCCAACCTCAGTTGCTGTTCATCAACATCTTTTGCGGGTATATTACCAAGTTCAAGTGTGGCTTGGTTATCAGCTAGACCCTACAGACTGGGGTTGGAAGTTGGTCAACAATTCATTAGAACCAGTCCAAACTTTACTTCCACCTGCGCCGGAAAAACTGCTGAACACAATTTTTTGCAACTGCAAAAAGGGGTGCAGCGCTAAATGTGGTTGCAAAAAAGTCGGACTGTTTTGTTCTCTGGCATGTACACATTGTCAAGGCCGGTCGTGCTCTAATATTGAATCACCAACAGTGGAGGATCCGTTTGATTCCAACGAGGTGACATGCGATGCATCGCTATTAACGCAGTTTACATGCACTCAGGATGAAGATGAAGAAGAACAAGAAGAACAAGAAGAAGAAGAACAAGACGAACAAGAACAAGAAGATCAAGAAGAAGAACAAGAGAAGATTTTGAAAGTTACGACTCGGACGATTAAATTTCACTACTTTTTTTTAACTTAAATTGCTTTTATCTTTTCAATGTCTGCTAATATCCATTATTTTGCAATAGTTTCGAATTAAACAGGTGAACTGACCCGTGGCATAGGCCTACTGGAGAAACCACGTTAAAAAAAACGCGCTAAGTACACTACCTCATAGGTGGCGTGGAAATGTGTGCATATTATGACGATTACAACTTTTACCACTTTTTGAATCGTTATATCTCAAAAATGGTGGCTCGTAGGAAAAAAGTATTGATACATTTTTTGTAGATAATTTTATGATCTACAATTTTTGTCTGAGGTTTTTTTATGATAAAATTTGCTGAAATTTGCCATTTTGCTGAAAATCGCGAAAAACTCATTTTTTTGACCTTTGACCTTGAATAAAAAAAATTCCATACAGGGGAAAGATGGGGAACTTTCAAATTTTATTTTTAATCATATTTTAAACAATCTTACTGATTTTCAGCTTGGTGGGAATTTAGGTAACTTCGAATGTCTAAATTGACCGGACTATTAGTATTTTGTTCTTAACGTTATCCTCAATAGCTTTTGTTCTACTATTTTTAGAAATTCTTAACTTTTTTTTCATATAAAAATAAAAATACATGAAATGTTTTTGAAAATGGCACCTACTTTACAGGGTCGCTAAAGCGGCACGCGCACAGCGGTGCGTGAGGAGACGGCGCGGCGCTGAAGCCCGGTGCGCTTGCACTGTACCATTGGAAGTATGTACAGAGTAATTACATTTCAGACAGTACAAGAAAACTACACAAATATTTTTTGAGGAACGTATTAAGTTTTGAAAAAAGTTGTAGAATGAAAGTTGTTAGGTATGATGACAGGAATTTCGCACTAAGAGTTTATTAGTATTTTTCAATTAACCCTGTAGTGCTACGATAAAGTTAATACAGATATTTGAACTGAAAGCCGTATTAGCGCTTTCATTTCACATAATTCCATACCTAGATAAATTTAGCCTATAAAAACCTAACCATTCTGATTTTCCAATCAATCAGATCTGTTATTATAATACAGACGTAAGTTAATAATTTCAGATTATTATAAAATAAAATAATTTTAAATATCCGGATAATTACCCCTCTATGTTTTGAAATAAGTACCGAATATGCAATAATCTCCAAAATGTTGACATTAACAAAGGTACACGAGACTACTGATTATTATCGTTTTCAAGGAACATAATATGTGGCACGCAAGCTGCTGTAAAATAAAGAATTCTGATTTTGAATAATGAGCATACTTTCGAGTGTAAGAGTTCAATCAACGCTGGTCGCCTTGAATGAACTTTATACACATACTCATACCGTTGAAATTACACTGAGGGTTTAATTACTTAGCTTCCAGTAAATAGAAATAACATGTATGGTAGTGCGTAATTTATTGATTTCGGTGTTCCAACTGTAAAAAAGTGTGTAACCGACGTGCATTCATGAGTCTGAAATAGTTCATAAATTACTCTAAAATGTCAAATTTATATTAATTTAGCTGGTTTTAGATCATATTAGTTATTTATCAAAATCAGCGAAATTCAAGATATAACATACGTACATACATATCTTCACGCTGTATCTCTTACGGGGTAGTCAAAGAGGACGGAGCGCCTAGCGTCGCGGTTCGGTAATAAATTTAATGTATTTTATGAATGTCCACATATCAAACATACTTTTTTTTTTCGGTAATATATTTTCATCAATGCCACATTTTCTTCTCATTGGTATTTGGTGTTGACTAGATGAGAAGTGAGAACTACTATCATACTATAAGTTATTAAAAAATAGTACATTAATAAAAAAGTTTTAAACCTTATAAATTGGTAGTGATCCGATTTCTACGGGATAAGTCTGTAGGCGTCGAACCGACCAAAATCGGCATTTCAATCAGATGACTTGATGTTCTCACCATGTTCTTATAAGTTCGTCAGTATTTACTGGTCAAAATTACGCAAACTGGAAAACCTAATAAATTGATGGTTTTAGTGAAATAAAAAGTAACGATTTGGTAATTAACGTGTAGTTTCTAATTCGAGAGAATTCCACAGATTACAGAAACATATATAACTATGGTCATAGTGCAGTATCAAAATAGAGTTGTCTTTCATCGGTAAAGTCGAATTTTATTATTACAACATTCTCACCAAATTTGAACTTTACACTTTAATTTTAAACCTTAACTAACAACAAGATTTTAAGTTTCAATATGAAATAATATTAATTTGAGAAATTCTCACCTAAACAAAATCGTGTATTTTGTTTACAACACAAGTTTTCATTAAAATAGAAAACAATTAACTTATTTTACCTTCCAAACACCAATTTTACTTCTGAAATACTGAAACGTGTCTCTAGGAAGAGCTTTGGTAAAAATATCAGCATATTGCTCTTTGGTACGAGTACATACATAATTTAAATTCATTTGTTTCTCTACGTATTTCTCTTTAATAAAAGTATATTTTATATCTATGTGCTTAAATCGTTTCTGGTAGTCCACATTTTTAATTAAGCAAAACATACTTTGAATGTCTATGTTTAGACATATAGTACTGATTAAATTCACCAATATCCATTAACATTCTTTTCAAGCATATAGCTTCTTTTGTCGCAGAGCATGCGGCCATAATTTCCCCTTCAGTAGTAGACAATGTAACACTTTGTTGGCATTGTGTTGCCCATGTTACAGAGGCTCCATTTTTATACTTAGTTATCATCTATGACATTTTTAGCAATATCTTCAAACTTAATATATTTCCAATATACAAACGTAATAGCGAAATAAGTCTACTTAAGAAATGTTACCGAAGGATAATTTCTATTTCTGCGGTTTCTGCAGCCCTTAACACTACAGCGAACCATATTCCACACACTTTATTAATAGTTATTCCTGTTATAAAACACAATCAACTTACATAAAAGACAAAAAATTTAAATTTACAATAAAACACGGAAACACAAATAATGTCAACGACAGTTGTTTGGGCACCACAGTCAAAATTGACAAATGTGTCCGCAAATTTTCAGTCATGGTGATAAGGACAAAAAAAAATATTCTTCTTTCTGAGGCAACACGTAATTAATGTTCCACAATTCAGTGACGTCAGATGCGCTACTTCTATTAGTACTTGTTCTTAGATGTTATACATATGATAACACGGATAGCTCCACTAAAATACTGTGTTTGTGTGCGTAATTATAGTTGTAAGAAGTTATTAGTGGGGTAACAAATCGGTGTTCTGGGATGAAAGCTTCTCTTACTTTTAGGACGTCGACGTGGGTGGGAGATATAATGAAAAGACGTGCTCTCGCTAGTTCGTGTATTTCTCGACTGACTTATTTTTTGACATTCTATAATACCGTAATCCTCTACGGCTCTAACGATTTCGATGAAATTTACAATGTAGAGGTTTACGGTGGTGAAAAATCGATCTTGCTAGGTCTGAGTTCTGGGAAAAATTGTTTTTTCCGTATTTTAATACACTTAAAACTTCTAAACTCTAAATTATTTTAATTTCGCAACAGTTTAGCTTTTCAACAACACAGTGGCTAAAGTGTAGGTCTACCACGCCGAAGTGCACAAATTCGAATCCTACAATGTGGTTGATTTATTCGTTTTTTTTTATATAGGGTTACAGTTTAGTTTGGATTTAAATGTAATTTAGTGTAATTTAAAAACTAATTATATCGCTCCCGAAACTTGACTATCTTCAAAATATTAGTGTTGCCATCCGTTAACGATTAGGATTTTAACAGGTAAACACGGATATTGACAATAGCTAACAATATGTGGTCTTGCTGTATACACTTATATTTGATGCTTATAAGTACAATAATAATAATGGACTGAAACTGGATGGGAAAGAATTAGAATTAATGAAATCAGCTACTTTTCTTGGTTTAACAGTAGACAATAAGTTACAGTGGGCGGACCATATCGGGACTTTATCTAATAAGCTCAGTTCGGCAATATATGCTATTAGGCGCATTAGACAGTTGACAGATGTAGCTACGGCTAGGCTGGTGTATTTCGCATATTTCCATAGCCTTATGTCTTATGGTCTGCTACTGTGGGGATCAGCGGCGCATATGAAATCTATCTTTATTTTACAAAAGAGGGCAATACGTACCGTCTACAGTATGAACGCACGTGAGTCGCTGAGAGAGCATTTTAAAGACATTGATGTACTCACCTTACCCTCGTTATACATCTATGAAAACATAATGTACACTAAAAAAAATTTAGATCTATTTCAAAAGAAAGGCGTTGTTAGTGGTGTGGAAACTCGTGGTCGTGATCAGCTAGTTATTCCTAAATTTAAATTACAAAAGTCAAGTGGTTCATTTTTGGGTAACTGTGTTCGTTTTTATAATAAAATTCCTCAAGAAATTACTCAATTAACGGAAAACAGATTTAAATATGTCATTAAACGCACACTGATTGGAAAAGCATACTACAAAATTAGCGATTTCATTGAAGACACAACAATAAACTGGAAGTGATCCTCTCTGCGTATGCATTTACTGGCTTTATAGATATTGTATTTTTAAATATCTATTGTACAATGATGGTGAAAAAATGATACCTGACTGAGTTTCTTGTCGGTTCTTCTCAGTATTCAGGTTTTCTTTTCGAACCGAACTAAAGTAGATTTGACGTTCAAAAATACCTTGCATTTGGGTTTACTTGAATAAATTGATTTGACTTTGACTTTGACTTTAACGTACACATTTAACTGCAATATACTTTGAAGGGATGGGCCGAGTTATCGTAAAAGATCTGTATCAAAGTATGGTTTTGTTATGCTCTGTTCTCTCCCCACCTCTAAAGGGAAAAATCGTGACGTTATAATATATGTATAATAAATATTATATGTGATTTTGTATTCTATCTATATTATAATAGATCCAGAAACAAATTTATAATATCGATGTTCTGTATAATATATAATAGGTATTCACAAAAAGTGTTAAACGTAAATAAAGAATTTATAAATACGAGTAAGAGAGCGTTATAATATTTACAAATAACAATGTTAGAATAAACAAATCCCTGATAAAAGTTGTTTTTTTAATCCGAATCGGCTCCGGTTGAACGAAGTTCTTTTTGACTAATAACGACTATGTTACGGGTATTCCAAATGAATTTGTGATTTTCTTTTCATTATGTACCTACGAACTCGAAAGCACATTTTAATATGCATGCATATTAGGATGTATGTACAGGTGATCCCTGCACAGATCATACGCTTTCGCTGTAAGCAAATTTGAAACATTAAGTGTATGGAGGGTAGATAATAAAGTGGTTCAAGAGTTTCGAACTTTAGATAGATGTATAGATAACTTTTTATTGATAACTTTAGATAGATGTATAGATAACAGTTCGGGATAGAAACAAAGTCTACGTTAAAGTTTACAAAAATGAAATTGTAACTACAGGCGGTCATATTGCTTAGAGCCATCTCTTCCAGACAACCACAGGATCCATAGTAATAATAATAACAATAATAATAACAATAATAATGTACTCTCAGACATGTACTAGACGACTGATATACTACTTATATACTTTTCTTTTGTAAATACATACATATTATACATAAACACACAGACTCGAGGCGGGTGTAACACATTTTTTTTTGTGGGTATATACTTACGGTTCATTACATACAAATTAGAATCGATCACAAATTTCATTTGCATTCCACAGTAATATTTGTTGAGGTTAGTGTGTGACAGATGACATTTATCTACGATGCAATGATTATTAGGTAACGCGTTCGGAAAGTTGTTCGCAATCGAGTACGTAGTACTACTTCTTTTCATCTCAAGTAAAATCAATAAATATTGCACTTTAAGTGTATATTATTTTAACCAGAACATAATATAGTAAACTTTTAATTATTTAGTTGTTTTCATTACAAAGTTCAGTGTTACTTTCGTTAAAATCTACATTTACTTACGTTACGTTCAGTAATAACATTGAATGTTTGGAGACATCGATAGTAATAAGTATCGTGGTAATAAATCGATAATCGATTTTCTTTTGTATAAAAATATAGTTTTGTTAGAAACAAAATAAAACAATTTTAGGTGATAATACTTTTATTAGATATTAATATAATTTGTCCAGGTTTGCTTTTGTTAACAAGAAATAAAACGTATTGGAAGCTTTAGGGTACAAATATGTATATTTTAGGCTAATAAATAACGATTGTGTAAATTGCATTTATATTTTTTACACTGTACGGTGTCGTGAGGTCTGGCGCGAAGTCTCGCGTCGAGAGCGGCGGCCGTGCGCCCGCGCCTCCAGCCCCGCGCCCCGCACGCCTCGCCTTGGTCGCAGACAGCTTTCCCATTTTGACGATGAGATAAATAAATTGTTGTATAAATTTAAATACGAGTAATTCCTAATAATCGATTGTATTCGATAAGAGGGAGACGAGTGTTGATATATATCTGTTTCACAAATCAAGTAGAATGGAATGTTCGAGCGAATGGGCATTGTTTCCGGTTTGTCTTTCAGTGGCTACTTTTATCTAGATCTTTCTAATGCTATTGTGGATCTGTCAATCTGACATTTAGATGTTGTCACTTTGAAATTTTCAGACACTTCCTATTGGTCGATGTCTTATCAGAGACTTGCTGTCTCTTTCTTATGTCGGAAACCTCAGACTGAAATGAGTAGTTTTCAGTAACTTGAATAATGACGTTAGAGAGGGTACAAATTATGTCGAGGTGTGATTCCAAAATGGAGGGAGCCATTCATTTTTGTTGGTGGTTGAGTGGCAGACAAAAATGCCTATATAAAAGCCTACTATACATGCCTATATATTTAGGATGTGTCTAGTGGTTTTAAGAAGTTTCTTTTTTTATCATTTCTAATATTTTGAAAGTCCCATGATAGACCTCATGGTAAGTAGGATGTAGAAGTTGTAGTTTTCTTTTAAAAATATTTCCTTGGTGCTTAGTATCGTGTATTAACCCTAGGAATTTTGTTACAGGGTTCCAGGCTAAGTTCCACGTGTAATTCCATGTGTGATTACATGTTTACTTCCAAGTTTCTTTACACGTTTAATCTCCAAGCTTAATTCTACGTTTGATTTCCAAGTTTAATTCTAAATTTTAGTTCCATAAACCCAGGGGACTAATGTTATCTACTTAATCTCATAAACACCGTGGAATGACGGTGTATTCCACATCTAGTTGGATATTTTCTTTAAAGATACCTGATCAGATGGATTACCTTCTCGGATCGTTTGTTTGTGCATTGCAGTATGAGGTTGGATTACCTTAATACATATTTAGTCTCTTTTCTTTGAGATTTATTAGTGAGTTACGAGTATAGCGGACTTCATGGTAATACTTTGAGACCATTGGAGGGACAACTCGGCTTGCAGAAGACCTAACTTATTTGTGTAGTCACTAAGGACTTAGTGAACACCGTGGATATTCTTATGGACCATTGGTGGGACAACTCGACTAGCTATATACATACATGGTTATCTCCTTAGATGGTAATGTACAAGCATATATCAAAATTATTAACATTCAAGAACAAAATATACATAATTAACCTTATATTTTGTTATTGTAGTTCATCTTAATGTTTTAGTTATACCAAATATTAAGAAACAGTTACACTTATTATTGGTTACAGTACTCATTTGTAATTTCCAATACAGTAGTTTCCAATACAGATGTAATTTGTTTGTTTTGTATGTAAAATCTCATTTAAAATTATTCTATATAACATTTAAGATTTCATTTAGTGAACTTATGAGATCTATATTTAGGGATAATTATAATTTTTTAATAAATTGGTGAAGGTTAGAATAGAATGTGTATTTATTTCACAACTGAAATCGATTGTAGCAATACAGGGAAGGCGCCCTTATAAAAATTTACTCTGTATTCCTCTCCAGGGTGGCCCTAAAGAAACCCAATATCCTGAGTAGCTCATGCCTACCAATAATATAACATTCAAAGTTAACATCACCCACGTTATACGGGAATCGAACCCGCAACCCCCGTTTACTTTCCGACGCGCTTAACCGTTGCGCCACGGAGGCCGTAAAATTGAAAACTGATACAGAAGGTGATGGATTACAAATTATAGAATCTGTAACTGTACTGTAGACAATAAGCGATAGCCGAATCATACGCGATCAATTGCAATATATTGTTAAATATAGGATATAATAATCGAGCACGATATAATATCGTGCATCGCTATTGCTGCCTCTGTTGATTAATCAGTAAACTAAAAACTAGTGCTAGCGACCCTATTTATACTACAATAAGTCATTTATCGCATGGCACCGTAATTACCAATTAAAAACAATCGTCGCGCGACTGCGGCGCAGCTATCGTTCTTTACATGATAACCCCCCGGCACGCTTATTACGACGACAGCCAAATATCGCATGATATCTACTGTCAAAATGAGAATTTATGTAATGTACTGTGTAGAGTGGCGCTCAATCTACTGCGAAAAGTGCATTTTGCACACTTTTTTATCACAATTAGTCATCAGTCGCGCATTGATCGCGTGGCTGTCGCTGCCTGCCAATTTTTAGGTAATAACCCCGCGGGTACTTTACTTTTAAACCTGGAAAATGGGAAAGTGAAATGGAAATATGAACAAATGTGGAAACTTTTGGGAAAATTGCCGAAATATTTCCTTGAATATTTTAAATCATTAAGTTTTGTAATTTTTTCAGCGGCCTACTATTGGCAAAATTTTATTAGGTTGTAGAGCTTTTTAAAACGCGTGCCCAAGTAATCTCAAATGAACATATTTTTTCATAATTCAAAACATGTTCATATGCAAAGGTTGCGACTGCAAAACTTTTGCAATAGGTCTTATGCCCGTTTTCACCAACGCTAAGTCGTTACATAATTATGTGCCACCTAGATAAATAAAAGAACCCCTAAACCGGTTTTTAGACAATATTCGTTTTCGAAAAGAAAAGGTTTGAAAGTTCAGGAATCGTAAATGTCTAAATAATTGTTATTATTATTGATTATTAATTGTATATTGATAAAAAATATTGACTATTTTATAATTATTAATAAAAATAATTATCATTTTACTTACTTCTATCTCTATATTATAACTTTTACAAACTTTTTATTAATCGACTTTTACAGTATGCAAGATCTCGTATGCAAAGCGCCAAACTGGTCAAGAAAGTCATGGCGAATGGAATCTTCGCTACCAAGAAGGCAGCGCAACCGCAATAACTAAAGTATTTTTTCCGAACGCTGTAGAGGCATTTACTCTAATACAATACGCCTTAACAGGACACGGTGGGTTCTCCGAATACTTGTACAGTTTCAAGTGTAAGGGGAGCCCGGCGTGTCCATGTGATCCACAAAGCAATGAAAGCAGTCTGCATGTAATAATATAGTGACATAAATATGGAAAAGTCTAGGTATAGAAAATAAAATATATGCCGTTCGTTTTTAGAGTTGTAGAGTTATGTTACATCGCAGCACGAATTGGACCAGCTCGCCTGTCAAAGAATATCGGCGTGAAATAACAGCAACTATTCCTGTTGCGTTTCTTTCGATGAGTGAGAGTGCCGGTAGCCCATCTCCCCCTCCCTCTACTTTTTCTCCTTTCTCTATTTCCCTAAAGGCCGGCAACGCACCCATGATACCCTGGACGTTTGGGGTGTCCATGGGCGGCGGTGGTCACTCTCCATCAAGTGACCCGCTTGCTCGTTTGCTTCTTCTTTTACAAAAAAACCTACCAAAACTAAATTGAAAAACAGGACAAAAAAAAGAGAACTATTTATAAAAAAGAGACAGCAGTAAAAGTTATATGCAAAAGAAAACGAATATGAATATGTAACTGGAATAATTATATAAAAAATAATGTGTAACATATAGAAAATAAGTTAAATAAATAAATGTTAGGACAACGCAAAATATTAGAAATAAAATTTCGTGCTGGATAGCTAGTAAGGAGGATTGTAATAAAAGAGAAAACAAAACAGGGTAAATAGTAAGAATTGATAAGATTAGAAATTATATGTAGTAAAAACTTTAAAGGAATGTAATAAGACATGATTAGAAATAAAGAACTTAAGAAAAATAACAAAATAGGAATGAAAGGAAAGAACTAAGGATAGAAAGGACTAATCGAAGAAAGTAAGGAACTACAGAAAAGCAAAGACTGACAAAAGATAAGTCAGGAAAAACAATATGAAAAAAAACTACATAGGGGCTCCTAACGTTTCGTGAAACATAAAATCATCCTTAACGGACCCCTATCCTTCTTATTAGGGGACTTCGGTGGAATTGGACATTAGTCGTGTCTAACTCATGTAATCAATTTGTGAAAAGCCATATGGACACGTCTTTAAATTTAAAATTGGTTGAATTTGTTAAACTAAATATCAGAAATATTACATTTCCGTATTTAAAAGTTCCATGTGTAAAAGAAGTGTTTAAAAATTGATGTATTATTGTGGTTTGAATGTGGCACGCTCGCTTGCGTGACTTTCTCGCCCTTGGATTAAATAATGTGTAGTTAACGTCAAACAAAATGTCTGTTTTAGTGTTCAGGTACTGAATGATTCTGAAATTTAGGTTTGTTTAGTAAATCTATATATATATCTATATATATAAAAGGCGATGTATGTATGAATGTATGTATGTATGTATGTATGTTCCTTATGGACTCCGAAACGGCTAGACCGATTTCGATGAAATTTTCAGGGAATCTTCAGGTAGGCCTAGCGGGTGTTCCTGTAAAGTTTGGTAGCGATCGGATCAGTAATTTTTTATTTTATTTTTTTTTGTTGTATCAAAATAATTATAAAAAATGTTTAATTTATTTTAACTTCAACTAACGCCCAGTGAAACAGGCCGGGTTTGCTAGTATATATATAAAAGGCGATGTATGTATGTATGTATGTTCCTTATGGACTCCGAAACGGCTGGACCGATTTAGATGAAATTTTCAGGGAATCTGCAGATAGGCCTAGCGGGTGTTCCTGTAAAGTTTGGTAGCGATCGGATCAGTGGAATATTTTTTTTGTTTTTGCAGTATCAAAATAATTATAAAAACTGTTTAATTTATATTAACTTAAACGAATGCCCAGTGAAACGGGCCGGGTTTGCTAGTAAAATATAGACTTAAACGTTGAACGTTTTGAATGATCATTAAAGGAGTGGTGGGGAAAATAAGCAAAGATTCACTTAATTATTATTTAACGTTATAGTACTGTCCGTCCTATCTGACTATCCCGTTAGGAATACGGTGTGAAGATATGTAATGTACTGCGTAATATGTATAAAGGGGTGAGACAGATGACTAATAAAGCAAAATATGAGTCTTTAACACTTGGATTACGAATAATTAGTTCAGTTATAATGTATTTGTTAATTTAGAGAAAAAGATAAACTAAATAAAAAATATTGTCGTTAAATCAAGATAATTCGATAGTATACCGTCCATATTTAAAAAAAAAAAGAATATCGCTTATGGTAAATAAACGTACACATAAGGAAATTTATTTTCGTCTATTAAATTACATATTTTGTTCGTATTTGTGGTAAAATTACTTTATTGAGATAAATCAGTACATACATATCTTAACGTTAATATTTACAAACTTAAAACTAAACATTTTATCCTAAATAACAGACTTCCTCAAAGTTGCCGTTTAGAAAGCTGTCAATGCTTAGGGTGCCCAGCAGACTGGCAGTATTACCTCTTTGAATAGCCAAACTGATTCATTGGCGGAAGAAACTGCCAGCCCGACAGTCTCCTGAAGCCTCGACCAGTCTCTTACAAATATTAGAAACCAGTCCATCCGCTTCAGGGCCCCAAGGTCCCAAAGTTTCGACTGCAAAGAGTTATTTTATTTGTAATTTAATATAATGTTCCTGTAGATTCTATTCGTTGAAGTGTTTAACTAAGTTTTTTTTGTGCAGTTTTTTCTAAATTTATAGCTTCAGTAGAAACGTCGACTTTTATCGTCAAAATGCTATATAGTCAGGGCCTTTGATTAGTGGTCAGGGTACCCCCTGATTAAATAAATAAGTAAGTTTAGTAACTCAACTTTTGGGGATCACGTCTGTTTGAACCAATCTTGCTGTGACATCTATAACTCCAATTCTCTTCCCAGTCTTCAACAGTTCACGTTAACTAGCTTTTGAGATAAACGTCGGTGAGAGACAAAAGTGAAAGATTGATTGGATCATTTTATCGAATCATTTTCGTTTTAATTACTTGAAAGATTGAATTTTTGAAAATGAACGATTGATACAGGTTATACCATTCTTACCCGGATGCCACGAAAAGAGAATGAATACATGAATTTTTTAATAAAATTTGGAAAAAAAAAAAATTGTTTGGAATCAAAAGACATGTAATAACAAAATTTAATGTGATAAATTCCTAAAATCTATCTTCCGCTCAAACTCTAAAAATCACAAATCGACACGTGTTTCGCCTCTCAACGAAGCATCCTCAGGATATACCAGAGATAGCATTCGGCCACCTAACCAGCACCGAATATTAGGTGCTTTGATTCGGTGCTGGTTAGGTGGCCGAATTCTATCTCTGGTATATCCTGAGGATGCTTCGTTGAGAGGCGAAACACGTGTCGATTTGTGATTTTTAGAGTTTGAGCGGAAGATAGCTAAAGATTTTAGGAATTTATCACATGCGATGGATTTCCGCAAAGTAACACCTGAATCTATACAAAATTTAATATTAAATAATAAAGGATTAATTATATAAGTGAACAAAAAAATTTTATGAAGGTGGGAGTGATGGTGTGGTGTTGTGTAAATGTATGTTACCTTTAAACAATCTTCGAAACTATAATTAACGTTATAATAAAACAGACTATCGACTGTCTTATGCTAGATATTACTGTTCTATACACACGAATTTCACTTGTGAATGATATCTTCACATTAAAGGCAAGTTTCCTGTAGTTCCTTGTTAGTTTCATAGAATGCTCTTAATTGGACTATCCATCACGTCCAAGCAGGGTAGAGAAATAAGTCGTTAATTAACATCTTTTGTTAATTATTGAATAATCAGGTAGTTATTCAGGTATTCAAATAAGGTCTATGAATCAAGAAGGAATCAAGCTTAGGCAAGCTTCACAATTAAATTAATTCAGTTTTTATTGATTACTTCAAACCCTCCTGTGTTAGCTCTTGTGATATTATTCATCTTAGTCAAATTTTTCTTGTGTTCATTTTTTAAAGAAAAAAAACCACATCATTCTTTCTCCATCTCTCTCTCTTCTTTTTTGTTTTTCCTGTTCCATTCTTCCAAAAAATATTTTCAAATTTCTAGCTTGGCAGTTCTACATTTAATTTTTCTGACTAAACCTCTATAAATCATAAAAAAAAAAAAGTCATAAAAAAAGGTAGAATAGGAAAAAAATATTACAAAGTGTAGTATGTAAGGACAATGATGAGGTTTGAGGAAATCAAAGAGGTTAGGATCGAGACGCTTGGCACTCCATCATCTTTGCCTACTTACTCCTGTAAGGATACATTATTATGTGATGATACGTATGTGAAGATACGTACCTTCGTGTATACATGTTTGATATGGAACAGTAGACTAAAAATTGATTTGAGATATATTTATTGAACAGAGAAGGCGGATATAGCAATCTTTAAACTCGCAAGCAATTCCGAGATTACAAGTACATAAGTACTAAATGAAATATTCTCTGTATTATTACTGTGCACAACTACCTCGTCGCGTATATTTCATATTGCTCAGGTCGTAAATCATTCAATACGAGATTCCGCGCTTCGGAATGTTTTGTTCTTTATTTATAAACTAATTTTTGTACTGAATACAACCACTAGGTTAGTAATCGCTAGGTAACAAAAATGAACTAACCACCATTCCTGTGTTTAGCCTATGTTGGTAATCACGAGTAAAATATGACAATGGGCATTTAAGTTGATGAGCCGACACGCTGATAATTAGCCTTATCTTTTGCTTTTGGATTCGTCTGTGTGAGTTTTCAAAAAAATATTAGTTATTAACACTGACTTTCAAACTAACAACATAATATTGCCTTTCAATTTTAGGCAACCTTAGGTAAGAAAATTGGTTAAAATTCATCTTTTACTTTGCAATTTAATATGAAACAGGTTTATTATCTTCATTTTATTCAAGAACACATATTTCACTGACTGATAATGATAGTTTTTGCGCACCGAATTCTATTTTTGACCACATCGTGCGCTGCAATCGTTATTATTAATCTAATCTTAATCCTACTCCTAATCTTTTCAATCAACAACGACTTTAAATCAGCACTGGAATTGCATGGTGAAATACAGTTTCTTTCTCACATAGTTTGTGATAAGAGGGCTGCACCTAGATGTAGGTTACTAGGTAATCTATTTAAATATGTACATTACAACGTGTAACAGAACCTATGACCTCAATGTACCCATTAAGTTACGAAAACCTCGAAGTGTAGTACTTATTCATAACTGTAACGGAACCCTTCCATTTTTGAAAACACGAAAGATACGTAATAAAGTTTTCCATAACATGTCGTAACGCCGAGATATTCCTTTATTAAATGTTATCGTTATGTGTTTGTATTGAGAGTTAGAAGCTGTTATGCATTTGGCGCGCTATTTCTGCACCATTACTCACATAGATCAAACGGTTGTGAACGTAGTGACGATGACACAAACGTACTAGAAGATACACTACATTTATTTAAATTTAGGAGCAGCACTGAAGCTATTTTCGTAGAAAGAAAATTTCGTTGTTTTATGGACAAGTTTACGAAGAAAACCCACTAAAGGTCTATTAGAGACGCTCAAATACGTAGGGCGTGGAGCTGATTTGAATTGTTTTAAAAGTATCGGTATGTAACGGTTTGTAAACGTTATAGTTATTAACCTGAATAAAGCTGTTTTGACCGATATAAGCTTTACTAACTGGTTTTAACCTATTAACAGATTAATACGGTTTAAACGATTAAAACGGTTCCGAGTCTTGCAGGCACACATGATTCCGTAGTCATTCATTGATATTTAATTTAATTTTGTCTCAAAAAAAGCTGTTTTTCTTTGATAGTATGGCGTGGTTAAAAAAAATCTAAATAGTTTATGGTACAACATTACATACATGATACAACACAACATTAGTTATAATTTTCAAAATAATTTTATACGGATTCACAAAACCGAAGCTATTTTATACTTATTACTGAAATTATACACGACATTTTATTAGAGGATATATTTTTAAGCTCTATTTTAACATCGTAAAGATATAGTGCTAGAAAATATTTTATTATTATCATTAAAAGTTGTTTTTCTCGGGGTCTAGTGAAATATTTCGAAATGATTATATTGAATGATGGCCCAAACACAGACGTTAATTTTAAAGGTTGAGTTTTGTGTTGGCAGTTGGTTTAGAAAGTCGCTTCTTTTCACCGTGTGAGAGTATCACATATAACCTCTTTGGCAGTACGGAACAATAATTGCGCAAATGTACGACTCCTAAATGACTGCTTTTTGTAGTGTTTAAATTATTTTTATTTCTATTAAAAACATTTTACAAATCACTGCTTAGTTCATAACGAAGTGCCTGATCCAGTAAATATGTATTTAAACAAACAAATATCATTGTTTACTAAGTAAATGTACAGAGCAAATATTCCAAGTCGGCAATGTCGTTCGCACTGTCGAACCACTATAACCACAGTGATGTTTCTTGTTATTTACTATACAGATTGTTCACTCCTTCCAAAGAGGTAGCCGTTACAAGTAGCGTTTTAATGGAAACACACTTGATAGCTAGTTGAAGGTGTTTAATCTAATATTTTGCTTTTACTTATTGAATCTTAACAAATTATGACATCGTCATGGAAATTCATATGACGCTCTCTATAACTTAACAGCCTAAATTTAAAGTATCTCAACACAGATTTTAATTTAATTATCAAATATCTAAACGTTAATATTTACGAACTTGAAACTAAGTAGGCATTATTTGGACGACCTCCGTGGCGCAACGGCTATAAGCGTGACGGAAAGTAAACCCGCAAGGGTTCGATTCCCGCCCCGAGTCTGGGTGTTTATTTATAATATGTATTTATTTACAAAAGAAAAGTATATAAGTAGTATATCAGTTGTCTAGTATCCATAACACAAGCGCTGTGCTGCTTACTTTAGGACTAGATGGCGCTGTGTGAAATGTCTGAGTATTCTCGTAAATAATAGATTTCAAAGTCAGTATTTAAAAAGTTGTCATGGCTTATGATGCCTAGTAGACTGGCAGTATTAGCTCTCATTTATTGAGTATGAAATGCGCTAAAACGGGTCCGATATTGCCTTCATCAATTTTAATATTTACAAAGCATTCGTGTATTCAGAATTTTGCGGCTGATCTCGTCATTATTTATTTATATAATACCAATGTTTTATTTATTTCGCATATTTTAATACCTATGTAAATACTTCTAATACTTATGTAATTTATAATTTGTGTGCCGCTTCTAAGACAGAGCGCAATGGCACTAATAATTTACTTATATCAATCAATAAATATACGCGCGTCTCACAAATAAACAAATAAATTGAAAATAAATTATGCGACTTCCGGTTTTGGTACTGAGTCATTACGTTTTCATAGAAATACGCTTTAGAGGTTTTTATTTTAATTCATTATTGTTATTTTTTTTAAATAGACAAACCAATTCGCTGACGGAATAAACTACCAGGCTGACGGTCTCCCGCAAATTAAAAAATGTCACTTAAATGTCTGTACTTAAAACAACAAAAGTGTTACTCTTTACTTTTTGTTCCATCTGTCAATCTGTTCGGCCGTATGTCATGGTCGATTTATTACATATTTGTACCTAATAAACTTTGAGATAAACAAATCGGAACGCTTATTACGTAACTCTCAGACAGCATGCGACAGCCAATATCGCGCGATATCTGCTGTCAAAACGAGAATTTGTGTATGTAATTTGTATAGTGGCGTTAAATCTACCGCGAAAAGTATATTTTACGGTCTTACAATAATAGATACGCAATCGTCATACATGATACTAATTTTTTATTACAATTAGTCACCGGTCGCACAGTGATCGCTTGGCTGTCGCTGTCTGTAAATTTTTAGGTAATAACTCCGCGGATTTGGTTCTATTTCTTTAATTTAACATTAATTTAATTAGATTTTTACTTTGTACGTCTTTGCTATAGAACGTTCTGGACTGGCTTTTTTATAGATTTACTAAATTCCAATAGTGATGAAGCAACCAAGATCAATCATCCCTCTTGTAAATACGACACACTTCACACACATATAAAGCTGATCCGCCGCCGTTTCGTTAGGAAATGACACCGTAAGTATTGAAATCAGTTCGTCCATGAAATATTAATCAATTTTTATTTATAACTTGTTGGAAAAAACATGAGTAATTTGTGCTCTTGCGATTAAGGTATGAGAAATAGGTACCTAATCTACAGGAGGCGAACTATTAAATAAATACCACGTTGTGACAAAGTTAATGCGAAAAAGATAACACTATTAGTAACAATAGTTAAGTAGGAAATAGGAAAAAACTTGTAGGTAACAGGAAATTTAAAAATGGCGAACGATCCATCGGAGAAACCGGACGCCGTAGTCTCATACAGTGCCAGCGTTTGGCCCCGACGTTCCGTCAGCGCGTATCCCTTCCAAGCCGGAAGGCGCGTTTTGCCTTAGTATAGTCAAATGAGTGTCTTTTATTATTTGCACCGACAAACTTTTTAAATTTCGAAATAATATTAAAAAAAATATTGAGAAAAGTTGTTGGTAATTATTACAATCTACAAAATCAAAATTTCATTTTTTAAATATACGATTCGCTTGCACATCTGTTCGTTCAATCCGTTATCGGCCTAATATTATTGAACCTTAAAGCACTCTTATACCTATTATACCTAGGCGAAAATGTGTGAGGAGAATGATGAGTTTTGAGGACGCGAAGGAAGTATGTAAGTACCGCGAAGTTTGGGGCTCTGTCTTTAACCACCCCGTTACGGATACAGCGTGAAGATATGTATGTGTTATTGAACTAAATGATTTATCGATTACATTCTTTAAGTTTATAATTTTCTTTACATTAACGAAAACAGTTTAAAAAACATATTGTTCGTCGTCCGTATGCTAAAGGCTCATATTTTGCTTTATAATTTTTAAGCCTATTTCTTCAACTCAGCTGCATCCTCTCAACTCGTTCATTATCTGGAAATACCTGGTCCCCATATACGCAATAAGTACGTAGTCGTGAATAATTCCCAATTTTATTTTATTACAAAAACTGACTGACTGTCTGAAGTCTGATATTTACAGTTCGTCCGCCTCTTGTTCTCGTTTTGGCCACATCACGCGCTGCGATCGTTTTCATTCTTCCCACCTCATACTTCGCACACAGCAAATGACTGTATATTGTACTAAAATACAATGACAATATTAACAATAATTTTGCAACACATGTTTTTAATTATCTTCACTAATATCTTCGCTGCCTCGCAGCGTGTTGCAAATTGTTATTGTCTTTAGACCTTGTTCATAATCCCTAACGAAGATGGTTATTGAAATTATAATTGTAACATAATACATCTTCAGGTTACACCAATACATGGGTGGATGGAGAGAATGAGATGTGATGTACTTCTTTGCGGTCTCAAATCTTAGTCGTCTCTTGAAAATTTTAAATATTCACAACTGTCGAGTTTTTACTTACAAAATGTGTTTACGTAGACATCCTAGCAATAGAGTTTTTGAAGTGAAAACTTCTGTAGACGCACTTTGCGCTCTTCCTCAACAGTGAACGACACTGAGAGGCGAGACACGCTTCGCACAATCGATTTGCTCCTTGTGCTATTGCACGTCAAAAGTGGCACTTGGCTACATTCTATACGGCGGTTTTCACACGACTTTACATTTCGTTTGATATATAAGAAAGTTAATAACGTTTGACTACCAATTTAAAATTAGTTATGCTAGATTGTAGACATTCTATTCTTCTTGCGTTTATGACAACTGAACACTTGTCTAAACCTCCAAAACCGTCACGCTCGGGTGGATAACGCTGAATCGGATATCCTCGGCTCCAGCCGAAATCAAGTGCGCTCGTATATTTTAAAATTAGAATATCTTATAAGTTTTCACTTCTATCGTGTGGTCATAAGCACATGTGTTTTTTTTTACTGTAATCTGTACTGCTCGAGTAGTCTTGGTCTTATATTTTTTAAATATACATCTTACCACAAAGGTAACATGCGAAGCATGCGACCAAATTGATGGCACGTCGTTATTGTAGTCTACGGACGCTTGTAACACCAGCGTGTAAGAACCTTTTCATATACCTGTTAAAAACCCCATCATGTAGTCTCTTGGGTAAACCTAGAAAGTTCGTTGCACAAACATTTTTTACTTTCCTTATAACCAGCCTTATTGCTTGGCCGACTTTTCCGAACTGCGCAACGAAGCAATCTTAATCCTTTTATGGATAATACATAAAATACATACAGATTCTTTGGCGGCGGGATGACCGGGAAAAGTGAGGTTGTTATTTTATTTAGATTTTTACATTTTTGGGAGTTTTAAAGTGCAAAAGTGATAGTATATTGTGTTTTAAAGTTCTATATAAGTATACCTAAAGGATGGAGGAGAGCAGCTCGCGAAGGAGATAAATGGAGAAGCCTGGAGGACGCCTATGTCAAGGGACAACCTGACTTACAATAATGCCGATGTCGAAATAAATACAATTAGACAAATCTATTTATTTATCTACATAGTTATAAGGAATATTTTGTAATTAGGAGGTAATTAAGTCAGAGAATAAAGGCTATTATTATTTTATTTATTTTTTATAAGTGAAAAAAAATGGAGCAGGTCTAAATAAATATGTGTAGCTGAAGTTCTCGCGCTCTTCCAAGAAGTCCTTTATAACTTCAGTAAAGCCTACTATCACTTTACTGTAGGAGTTTTTAATAAAAAAAAAAAAACGAATTTACTTCGAACGTGCTTCATGGCGATTCTACTTATTAATACGTGACATTGGTAAATGCGTTAATCCGAGCGCCATGCCATGAAGAGACAAAAAAAACCTACATAATAATAAATACTCAAGCAATAAGTGATTAATTTAAGAACCGAATTTTCTTAATTGGTTTGCACCTAGTTTAGGTACACTAAATCATGCCTTTAATTCATTTTATGCTGCTAATTGCGCGTTAAGTTCAAGGCCATTCTATTGGTAGTAATAATTGTTTACGAGAAACTAATTAGGAAATAATTTGGTACCGACATTTCTGAAAATATTTATGCTAATACAGATTGTATAACTTAGTTGAAACGAAGCCAAATGTTCCTACACGAGTTGTGCAGGACACTGAAACTTTACACATTAATGCCTACGGCAATATTGGAACGGCTTCCCAAAGCCCACCTTTTTGTTTCCCTTTGTTTTCGTAAAAGCCTTGGCGGGTAAAAGATTTTTTCTGCATCTTTTATGAGCGTGTGAAGCGCCTTTATACGTAAGCGTCGTTGAGGAGATTTTCTTTATTGTTTGTTTATATTTATTTTGCATTGTATTATTGCACTTTCTTCGCGATCTCGCTCGCTCGCAAGCTATAACGTCGCACTTTACAGCTTCCTAATTGTGTAACGATAACTACAGCCTTTTTATTGGAGCATAACTCGGCAGAAACCTTCAAAAGCGAACAAGTTCTCGGGGGATACAAGGCTACACAGGACTTTTTTTTATCCAATAAAACTACCGCGATGGTTGTCCTCGGCGCATATCGAAATGCACGGGAGTTTCCTAGCGTTGTCCTAAGCACGATTTGAAAAAGATTAGGCTGCATTACTCAGCACCCTTGTTTGAATCGCACATACTACCCTTCTCCTCTAAGCTGCCTAAAGTTGGTGATCGGAGTTCTCGTCTTTACAGATGCGATCCCGTAGACTCTTCTTTTAGTAGTTTTATAAGGGATTTATATTAATGTTAGAATCTAATGGATTTAAATTCTCAATTGAAACAACAATCAAATCGCTCTTTGACGAAACCATCGAAATGTCTTTTGAATGTTTCCAGTAGGTGAGCGTCTGCTCCTGTCGACCACAAAGATTCTCAGTTCTCGAATGCTACACTTTTTAACTTGATTAGACCTTTGGATCGACTCGAGTTAATTGGTTGACTTGATTGTTCTTCTTGAGTCAGATTCAATTCATGAACGCGATTCAGAAACAAACGAGAACCATTGAGATATTTTCAATGTAAAACGTCTCGTCGCCATGCATTACTATGTAACTTCTTTAGTTGTCCTCTGTAATTGGCGAAATATACTGTAGATGCATTGTTCTACTCCTGTGCTACTGGGTTGGATAACTGCGGCTGTGGAACAACGAGCCAGTCAAGATAAGTATAATTTATAATCATTATAAAAATAATTATGAATAGTTCTTACACACACAAAAATTTCCTTGTTTCTGTAATACATACATATCTTCACGCCGTAACCTTAACGGGGTAATCAGAGACGACGGAGTGCAAAGTGTCGTGGTTCTTACATACTTCTTTCGCGTCCTCAAATCTCATCATTCTCCTCACACATTTTCTAGCCTAGGTATGCGAGAGCTTTTGTCTGTAATACATGTTAGTAATAAAGCTGTTTTTTCTGTTTCACGAAATATGTCGATAATAACAAATTGTTATTAATACACCAAAACAAAGGTTTAAGTTTCTAGATCAGATGACAGTGATAAATAACTCGCGCACAAGTTCAATTAACTTTGGTAATTCTTGCTGAGAGAGGAATATTATGTAGAGAGAGAGAACTATGTATCTATATTTTAATATTTCTTATTGGAATGCTGTCAAAAATTGGTCATATCTAAGATAATGTAGGGTAGGAACAACGTCAAAATTTAAGAAAAAACTAAAATAATTTTTGGCTATTGCGATTATCTTTTCGGTTTAAATATCATTTACGTATTTGCTTAAATTTCAGCTTAGTAGGTGTAAAGAAGATGAAATGAATCGGCTGAATAAATAATTGAAACTATAAGGGTTTCATTTTTGCTAGTTTAGTAGTAATACTAATATGTGCTGAAAAAATTATTGAAATTAAACAATCCGACAACGGATATATTTCATGATAATATCGTTGCGTGTGTACATCAAAATATTATCTATGAATTATGAATAGAATAATATAACGTAGAGATCTTGTGCCTCATCGACACATGATGGCAGACAAAATGTTTTTTCATATAACTATTTTTAATGTGGCCAGTGTGTTCAACAGAGCGTCGACGGATGGCGGTGGTAGCATGATTTTGTCTAAAATTTTTCTTAAATTAAAAAGTGCAAAGACATGTTACTCACTCTGTTGAACGTGTATGTGAAATTTCGTGTGCAGAGACGGATCAGCACATATTCTTGTCCAATGTCCTATGGCCTTTTACTTTAGGGATAAGCGCCGTATATTAACTTCGTTTTTATTTTACAAAAAGAGCGATACGTGCCATTTACAGCATGAATGCACGACAATCATAAGGCATCGTTTTCAAGAAATTGATGTACTCACCTTGCCGTATTTATACATCTTTGAAATTATTATATACACGAGGAAAAATATAGACCTATTAGCAAAGAAAGGCGATATTGCGAATTAACATATATGAATATCCTCACGCTGTATCACTAATGGCGTAATCAGAAAGAATGGAGCGCCAACCATCGCAGTCCTTATATAGTGCTTTTGCCTCCTCAAATCCCATCATTCTTCTCACATATTTTCGCCTAGGCGTGCGAGTACATTTAGCATTTCCGTCAGCTAACACTCTGGCTGTTTGATCTCCAAAAGTCAGCCTTGATCTTCCTTAGCTTTTGTTATCACTCGCTCACCCCGAACTATCTGAGCATTCCTTTTTTCATTTTTACAATAACACTGTTGTCCAACCTTGATATACTACTGCGTATCTCTTCACTGCTAATGTTGTCCGCAAGAGTGACATCGCGCGTATTTCTAAGAGAGCATTTCTACTGCGTTAATCTTACTTTCAGCTGATTTCTTTTTAGCTTTTTATTTATTTTATTGTGTCATCAGACTCAATTAAGCTTTTTATTTTACAAAAATTGCTGTAAAACCTTAAATTAACGCACGTCTTTGACTGTTTTTTTTTTAAATTTACAGTAGGATTTTACTGTAATTAAAAAAAAAACAGACAACACGAAAATTAAAGTTTTCTTACGAGTAATCCGCGTTACGTATTTATAGCCGAATCAGATTTACATTTTAACCTAGAAAATATATTCCGCAATCTAATCCGACAGGCAATTTGAAAGAATTGAACAGAAAAGGGCCAAATAAAAAGTTGTAATTTATTAAAGATGGCTGCCCTTGTGATTTATGGAATAGGTCAGCGACGACATAGGTCTGGCTACGTTTATACAAACAAATATTTTGTCTTGCAGATATTGATGGTTCGTAGATTAAAATTTGAATAATTAAGGCCAGTGATTAATGACTACAATAAATTACATGACATATCTACAGGAATGATGGTCTATGGTTTGATATTTTGATACTGGGTGAAAAATTATTGTTTAGTAAGAATTATTGTTTGCAACGTTGAATAGATCCGATTTTTTAATGCTTCGTTCTAAATTTGAAAAAGCAACACTCATAGAAACATGTCGGTGTGAGTTCGTTTGCCTGTCTGCATGTTTGTCTGCAATAGCCGTTTTCTTTAAAAACTATTTGTTTAAAATGACCGAAAGGAACAATTATAGAAAGCAGGAATCCAAAGACAAAGTTTCAAGCGCCAAATGCTACGAATGTGACATTTTAGTGAGCAATTTCTGTAAAAATACAAAGAAATAACAAATACTGTGTACATATACTATAGATACACAAGAGAGCGTAAAAACTGTTATTATCTAAAGCGGTTAAAATTGTAATATTAAAATGTTGATTAGGTTAGATTTTGTGTTCAGGTTTCAAAAGGAATTTTAACTTTGCGTTGTCAATTTAGTGGGTTCATACAATGATACATATTTTTATAGACACGTAATAGCAAATAAAAATTTTATCACCGCATAGATCACAGTCCTAATAGGTGCGGGAAAAGGAAAAATGCCATATGGTAAAGTGAAAAGTAGGCGAGAAGGATATATTACAAGACGTCAGTGCCTGTTTTCTATTTATGAATGAATATTTCATTATTGTGTTAGATATAAATGGGTATATCAACTATTGTTTTGTCTCACTAACGTCCTTGAATTCCAGACAAAAATTACTCGGAAAATATAGTTAGACATAGACAGACATTTATTTGGCATCAATCACGCATTATAACAATTTATACAAAATCAAAAAAAAAACATCGACACAAAATAACATTACTTATACACTGCACTACATAACTAACACTCGTATTTATAAACAAGTAATTACTTGTTGCTAAGTAATTTCTTAATGAAGTCATTACTTGTGGCTAGAATTCTTCAGTACAAAACCTTATTGTATAATTGAGTAATGCACGTTACTTACTTAAGCAATTGCTTAAGTTAGAGTTGATGCTTAATAATTGTTTTTCACTGGCAACACTTCATTGCTGCGTTTTGTTTCATGAGAGGGCAAACGTGAGGTCTAGATTATTTTTACAAAGTCTTGCATTATATTGCCTAATATAAATTTGTAATATATAATTTGATAAAGTTATCGGTATAAAAAGAAAAATAAGTCGTAGAAGATATTTTTTAATCATTCAATTTTATCTTTGAACAAACAAAATGTTTGGAGAATCGAAACGTTTGCACGATATAACCCTACCAAATTTAAATGTATGATTTTTATACTTGGGATATTAGCTGACACGTGATTTATAACTTGGAAAGATTATTATGTAGTTATTATTAAGGGCAAAATAACATTAAGTACAACACTTTTACTGAATCGTTATCTCATCCTGAAATCATTTTCAGTATTTTCGCGAAGAGGGTCATTACGGAAATATACTTTTGTTTTTCTAGGTTCATTAATGTTAACACTGTTTTCAACTTCTTCCAATGGATCACTTAAAATATTGTCCAAATTAAAAAATAAATGCTCGATATCTTCCATATTTTCTGTACTAAACACTGTCAAAAAGCTACGAACCGAGTAATAAGCGTTGCTTAAGCAACGAAAGTGGTTACTATTACTTGATTAAGAATTCTAACTTTTGACAGTTCTTACTTCGACCGATTTCTTAACTATGCAATAAAAATAGTTGCTCAAGTAATTACTTTTGCTTAAGTAATTACTTTGACTTGTCTATAAATACGAGTGTAAGACTAAATACGATTTACTTAGCCCATGAGTGATGTGATGCCAAAATTGGACACCGACTCAGCATAAGCTGACGCAAGCGCTACAGCACTGATTTTCAGCGGTGCCCGCACAGAACATATGTAAAATCAGGACATGTTGCTTCTTTTGTATTAAAAGTAAATACCTATATAAATTTGTTTGATATATAATAGAATAATATATTATATGACACAAATAAGTAAATAATAAGATAAAGAAAATAATTTTATGTAAGAAATTATAATAAATATACTATATGTAATATATATGTATTATATAATAAATATATATAAATAAACATTTAAAATCTAATACATGTGTGGAATAAAAAATACAAAAATAAATATCACTTAATAAAATATAGGTATAAATAAACAAATCGACGAGTTGATTTACCAATGGAAGTGTTAATCACTGGGAAACATGCTGGAGCAATCTGACCACCACAACTAAAGCAGTTTTCTTTCCTGGTACAGTAGATAGTTTTTCATCTTTACTTTGAAAGTACCAACCGCACAAAGATCTCGAATAGGTGGTGGTAAATTATTCCAACACTTGGTGGCCGCGTATTTGAAACTACCACGAAACGCCGCTGTGTGATGCAGTGGCACCTGCAAACCGCCTCGACTCTGCTCCCTATATCTACTTCGCCATTTTATTTTATCACGAAGATACTCAAGCTTTCCGTGCTGTATTATTCCAAAAAGCAATATCGCCAAATGTAGTTTTCTTTGTGAGGACATTCTTAGTATGTTTGAGGTGTTTAAAAAAGGTCCCACATGGGCGCGTGCTGGAACATTGAATATAAATCGCGCACAAGCATTTTGTATCCTCTGTATTGTACGTTCAGTTCTAGCACGTAGCCTAGGTCCATACACCGTGTCAGCATAGTTAAACTTTGAGAGGACAAGCGACTCACAAAGTTTCTTACGTACGTCTTCGCTTACAAAGTCACGAATCCCATACAGAACCCATATAGATGATATTTACAGTATTTAATACGTGTACATATATCCGCAGTGTATAATATAAAAAAAAGAGGACCCAATATGGACCCTGAGGGACTCCCCTAGTCACAGGGCTGGGCGACGATAACATCCGAGTATCATCCCTCCTATTTAAACTAACCAACTGTGTACGATTACTTAGATAGCTGGAAAACCATCTAACAGCGCTAGGCTTAAAACCATAGTAACTAAGCTTAGATAGCAAGAGGGGAATATTAATGGTATCGAATGCACGGGAAAAATCAAGCAGCACCATAATGGTGCCCTCACCCACATCCTGTGATGACAAGACATTATCTACAACGTCGATTAGTGCCGTACACGTGCTATGTAGTCTTCTAAATCCCGATTGCAGTGCGGGCAACAAATTATTACTCTCAAGATAAGCTGTAAGTTGCATGCATACTATTCTTTCCAGAACTTTCGAGAGGTAGGGCAAGATACTAACAGGTGGAAGTTCCCTGACATCCGAAACGTTACTTTTTTTGGGGATGGGTGTAACCAGGGCTATCTTCCAACTGTCAGGAAAGGGGGACGTAAGTATTGATTTATTTATTATCGACGTTATGATATTCAATGTGCAGGGCAGTGTAAGAAGTAACATGTCCAGAGAGATATCATCGTCGCCTAAAGTTACGTATTCATTTCATACACGAATATTGTATTTATCATAAATCTAATATCTATCCAATAAATACATTAAATAAACTGAATAATATATCAATATTTTTCCTTATTTTAGTGGTTATCCTTTTTTATTTAATTGTTCTTTGAGGTTTTTGGATTTTATATAAATTCTTGTTCATAAAACTTTTATAAAAAAATTAAACCGACTTTAAAAAAGAACACTGAAAAGTATGAAATAACTATCCCTTACGGATCGAAACTTAAGTACGAAAATAACTTTATATAAATACGATACAAATACCCATATAATTAAATTTGACAGTTATTGAAGTCGGTGCCAAATCAATGTTCGACAACGGAAAGTCTATTAGTTTAGTAGGCTTGGCACCGACTTCAATAACTGTCAAATTGAATTATATGGGTATTTGTATCGTATTTTTATAAGGTTATGTTTGTAATTAAGTTTCGATCCGTAATGGATAGTTATTTCATACTTTTCAGTGTTCTTTTTTGAAGTCGGTTTAATTTTTTTATAAAAGTTTTTTTATTTCTCCCTTTTGAGTGACCTTGACCTAAATAAATATCTAGAGCAGGTCTACAATTAGTTAATTTTCTAATTCTGGAGCGCAATGTGTTAACTTGCATTCTATTGAGGAGCACAAACCGTGAGCTTTCACAATAAAGGATGCGAACAGATCGAACATGGGATATTATTGCCCATTATGGCCATTATCAGTATACATACATACATACATATCCTCACGCTGTATCCCTAACGGGGTAGTCAGAGAGGACTACCCCGGGGTAGTCAGAGAGGTCGCGGTTCTTACATACTTCTTTCGCTTCCTCAAATCTCGTCATTCTCCTCACACATTTTCGCCTAGGTATGCGAGAGCTTTTGACATTTCCGTCTGCTAACACTCTGGCTATTTGATCTTCATAAGTCAGCCTTGGTCTTCCTTGCCTTCTTTTACCACTCACTTTCGCTCTGTATATTTTCTTCGTCAGTCTTTCATCACTCATTCTTTCATGTGCCCGAACCATCTAAGCATTCCTTTCTTAATTTTTACAATAACACTGTCGTGCGACCCTATCATACTGCGTATCTTATCTCCTCATTGCTTATCCTGTCCGCAAGGGTGACACCGCACATCTTTCTAAGAGATCGCATTTCTACTGCATTTACCATACTTTCACTCGATTTCGGGCATATCCAGGCCTCACTACCGTACAATAAAGTTGGCACCAACACCGCATTGTGGATCGCCATTTTGGCAGTGTTAGATATATTCACACTATCTGCTAATGCGGACAGAGCACCATTCACTTTATTGCCAGCTGCTATCCGTCTCTCCACATCCAAGTCACATCTTCCATCCCTCGAAAACGCACTCCCCAGATACACAATTTCATTCACTTGTTCTAGACATTTTCCATTTACCCAAATATCACATTTCGTTTGTACCTCTTCCCTTTCAAACACCAGAACCTTAGTTTTGTTCACATTCATATTCAATCCTTTTACTTCACATTTTTCTTTCATGCACGTGACTAGTGCCTGTAACTCGGCTTCTGATGGTGCTAAAAGCACAGCATCGCCAGCGTACAATAGGCAGTTTACCACTGTGTCAGCACATAACATAGCACTCATACTACCTTTCATTTTCTGGAGGCAACTGTCCAAATACAGCATGAACAGCCAGGCAGACATCACGCAGCCCTGTCTGACTCCTGAAAAGACATCAAACCAGGGCGACGTGTCACCCTCTATCCTTACACAGGCTCTGTGGCCGCTATATAATGACCTCACAGCCCGTAGTAAGGAGCGCCCCACGCCATACTCAGGCAGAAGACTTCTGTCGCACTACTCTATCGAATGCTTTTTCTAGATCCACGAAAGCGCAGAAAACTTTCTGACCTATAGCCAGAAACTTCCCCACGATAACGCGAAGCGAGAAAATCTGATCCATACAACCTCTACCGTTCCTAAAACCACCTTGCGCCTCCCACAAATATCTTTCTGAAACGCCTTTCATACGTTCAGTCAATACCTTAGTATAGACTTTATTTGCTAAGCTGACCAAGCTGATGGCCCTGTAGCACGCGCAGTCCAAATGAGAATCTTTCCCTTTATAGAGAGGTACTATGACTGCGGTGCGCCAGTCCTCTGGGACCTCCCCTTTCTGCAAACAAAGGTTGCAGAGTGCACAGAAGGCATCCCAGACCCTAGGATCACCATACTTGATCATCTCAGTAGTCACGTCATCAATTCCCGCAGTCTTTCCACATTTCAAACTTCTTATCACTTTCTCGATCTCTTTCATACTAATGACATCCTCCAGTCCCTGATCCGAGTGTGGAAATTCATTAGAATCGCTCTCAGTATCAGAGACGAAGTCGCCACTCTCGTACAGTTCTCCATAGTATTCACTCCATCGCTGCAGAACATCTTTTTTAGCTGCTAGCAAGTTGTTTTCTTTCAATTATCAATATCATCAATATAATATCGTATCAATATCAATTAGTTATAAAAGAACAGTGTAAAGGTTGCATCATAATTACACCCTTTTTTTTTTTTTTTTTTTTTGCGTCAGGAAATGCTTTATGCATCCCGTCTTGCCGTAGGGGGGTAGCAGGGGGGTATGTGGGACTCCTCGACATTAGGGTGCTAGGCCGAGTCTACCCACTAAAACCTGACGGTGTTCCTCGAGAGCCTTGATGCCGGGGCAACGGGAGCGCGTTGGCATTCTGCCGCGACCCCGGCGGCTATGCCCAGCCTGAGCCGGGCCCTCCTCCGATTGCGGGCAGTTTTACCTGCCCGCTCTCCTGGGAGGCGTGCGGGAACAACCGCGCGCACCATCCCGAGGCCATTAATGAGGCGCCTTCCCCCGAAGGACACCCCAGGCCTCCGAAGTGGCGGCTTCCGCACCCCGCCTACACCACGGCAGGGGCGTCAGCACGCCCACCTGATTTTTACGTGTTTACTCACGGGTTTTTACAAGTTTTCCTTCTTCCCACCTTTGATTTTAACGTGTTGTCTCACGGGTTTCATTTCGAGTTTTCCTTCTCTCCACCTCTGGTTTTAACGTGTTTTCTCACGGGTTTCATTTCGAGTTTTCCTTCTCTCCACCTCAGATTTTTACGTGTATCCTCACGGGTTTTTAAAAGTTTTCCTTCTTTCCACCTCCGGGGTCACAATACCCTTCCTGAAAGAGGGGCAAGTGACCCCGACACCTGACCCCCGCCCTCACGCAGAGGACGGGGAACACAACTTGTCCCCATAAATGGGGACATCCCCCCCCCGGTCCGGGCCAGGCCCTTTCGGCACTGCAGCCTCATCGGCCCCGACCCGGTACTGAAGGCGCTGCCGAAGCACCACCCTCAGGAGTGTTTATCGACTCTCCAGTCTAGATCCGCAGTGTTCAGTGGAAACAGGGTCACCTCGAGAAGGGTGTAGACATGAAGCCTACGCACTGCGGTCTTGGGATGGCAGGCTAAGGCTCCACTTCATGGGAGCTATAAGCGCCTGTTGGTCCACCCCCTGTGGCGGGTCACCCACACCACTCGGCCCCATCATAATTACACCCTAGCAGTATTCTTACAATCCGAAGCCGACAGCCACCAGCCGTATTCTCTGTCCGCCACAAGGCTGACTCTACTGACTGAATTTATTATATCACAGCCAATTTATATCTTCTCCCTACTTTACCATTATACCATACTACCATTATACCATGTGGGGACAACGATAGTTAACAAATGACATACAAGAGAATCGTCAATATAAATAACCAGGCCGCGTTATTTGGTGTATCTTTGAAACCAAAGCTTCAATACCAGTGAAATTTCAAAGGGACCAATCTGGAAGTGTATCCTTTCGAACAAAAAAAGAATTTTCCAAATCGGTTCATAAATGACGGAGTTATGAGGTAACAAACATAAAAAAAAAACATACAACCGAATTGAGAACCTCCTCCTTTTTTGGAAGTCGGTTGAAAAATACGTTGTTTAGCACGGATTTGGAAATATGTAAATAATCTATCCTTTTCAGTTACTGAGACTAAATAAATTAAACAAAATAATTTACAAAATTAACCGACGTGTATAGAAAATAGTCGACTAACCAATAATAATATTTTGTTGTAAAATATACAATAAATTACCTACTTAATTAAAAAAAAAGCGTGTGAACAATATAATTTTATTAAGCCATTAATTAATTATTACGTTTTTTATTTGAAAATTAAATAAATCGTTTTTCAAAGACCGCAGCATTTACCAACCATGATGATGTATTTTGTCACCCGTTCATAATTGACTAAATGAGTTGCTGCCAATTGGCCACAAACGAGTGATCTATTTCTCAGTACTGCGGTGATAGTCTATACAAATGAATGTCTCTGGGTTCACCAAATAATAAAATGAATTGGATCCATCCAGGCACGTATTAAGTTTCAAACTCGATTAGAAATTGTCTGTCAGTTTTTCTCCGAAACCTTCTAAGTACTTGGCCTCGTAAGCAATCTCTTTTTAGTGTTCCAAAATTGGATAAAAGTAACGGTGTCCTTTTGTCTGTCACAGACATTTTTCTTAAAAATTATTTGACACGAACAACTGAAAAGAAATCATAAGTAGTGATCCAAGCAGACGCGAGTTTTTACTTCGGGGTTTAGTTTTGCGGGCGGAAGTAGATTTTTTTGTTAGAGTCATTGTGTGGAATGTCAAATAGCTTTAAAGTTAAAAAATTTGTGAATATGATATAATTCCATTTATGTTTACTTTCGACATTTTTCAAATGCTTTAAAAATGTTCTAAATATTGAGGAAAGCACAAGCAGTACATATATTATTATGGAAAATACACGACGCTTAGTTCTTTGACCTCTCTTATTATAAGGAACATAGCGTGAAGGTTTTTTAGTTATATATGTGTATATTTTGCATTTTTCCTTCACATTGAAAATCTAAAAACGGCAATCAATCCTTGCCGTTTTTAGATTTTAATATGTGTAAAATATCAACCTCAATGTTATACTCATATTCACGCAAATAAATATTATTATTAAAAGAAAATTAAATCTTAATAGCTTTAAAAAGGAAATGAAACCTTTATATTTAATAATAGTTGTCTATGTCAACCTGCGCATAAGTTATTCAATATTTTATTAATGTCGTCATTTTAGATAAATATTATATACTGTTAACTACATAGTTATGTAAATAGTTATGTACATACATATATACATACATATCTTCACGCTGTATTCCTAATGTATGTACATAATTAGCATATTATTCTTCAAAGGAAACTCGTTCTCTTATCTTAATATTTACTTCAATGACATCCTCGTAATACAAATAGTTGTGTTTTAAAAATAAAATTTTATTTGTAAGCAATGCTAATTGAAATCGAATTCAGCAAAAGTCAAAAGAATATTTTGGCTTTATAACATCTATTATTAAACAAAGTAATAATAATAAGTAACTATTGCTTGGGTATGTTACAACAAAGTTATAATATTCTTGCTTAGGTACACCTACAAATAAGTCTCAGACGAATAAAAACCAGATTTATTGTTTCGATTAGATTTAATACCAATATGTGGGCGCAAGCTTACAACATCAATAGTTCATCTCTATTCTCAACTATCTCAATCCTCTTGGGCACTAGCGGTACCATGCCATCGCACCACTGCATTCCGAGTTTCCGAGGTAGCTTCAAATATACCGCATCAAAGTGCTGGAATAACCTGCCGCCACTTAAAAAATAAAACATTTCCTTTTCCGTCACTTAAAAGAGTAAAAAAGAGTAAAAAAGAACAAAAAAAACAAAACAACAATAAAGTACATAGTTCTGAATTCAAATTATTATACATGATAAAATATAATCTGATAATTAATGGACATGAACATTGTATTCGGTTGCATTCGGGGATGCGATGGTGGCCGGGATGCGTTGGTATAGTAGTTGCGCTGTGCTTACTTTATATTATTATAAATTAAAATAAAGTTAATAATTCAAACAGGAATGCACCGATTTATATTGTATGTGAAAATAGTGTGTAATATTAATACTCTGTAATTCATTACTCACCTGAATAACTACGCCGCCCTGAATTATTATTTTTTGTGTTATCTATGTATCATTTAACGCATAATTTGGTCAGTACGTCACAAAGGGGACACTGAAAACCAGCGTCGTGGTTCCTGCCATGGCTTATGCTGAGCGGTTCCCTTTTTGCAGCGTCACAGCACGTGACGACACTGATAAACTTGCATACCTACTTAACATCATGCTATGTTAAATAAAGCTGTAATTTGTTATTGTTATGTGTTGTGGCTTTGGAAATAAATTACTTCTACTTCTATACTCAGTTTTTAGAAACGACATTCTTCGGCTTATGCCACTAATACATTCAGTCCGTCTACAGTCACGATAGGATCAAAAAGCCAAACTTATAATAATAATTTCGTTGAAAACTTGACTTGGATGAGAAAAGAACCTAAGATCTTCGATAAGTGTGTAAATGGTATTAGACTCTGTTTTAAAGGAAATCTAAAATGTTTCATTTTCGCTTATTACACAAAAAATATTAACTCTATTTCTATAAATTTAGAAAGTATGATAAATTCAGTAGAAATGAGATCTCTTCGAAATATGTGCAGTGTCACCTTTGCGAACAGGATAAGTAATTAAAAGATACGCAGTGTAGCAGGGTTGCACGACAGTGTTATTGTAAAAATGAAGAAAGGAATGCTTAGATTCTTCGGGCACTTAGAAAGAATGAATGATGAAAGACTGACGAAGAAAATCTACAGAGCGAATGCGAGTGGTAAAAGAAGCCAAGGAAAACCAAGGCTGTCCTAAGAAGATCAAATAACCAGAATGTTAGCTGATGAAAATGTCAAAAGCACTCACATACCTACGGGAAAAATGTGTGAGGAGAATGATGAGATTTGAGGAGGCGAATGCAGAATGTAAAGACTGCAAAGCTTGGCGCTCCGTCCTCTCCGACTACCCCGTTAGGGATACAGCGTGAAGATCTATATGTATGTATGTAAATATTAATCTTTTTAAAACTATAAATAATAATTATATTTTACCTATGTCAGTTCTGCTTCTGCCTTCTGGACTCGAACTTTCACTACTCGTAGTAAATTAAAAAATGTAATGCGTTGAGACGCGTTACGATTTCATAAATTATATTATAGTTTTCTTCTGATATTCTAGCTGTAATGATTATATAAAAAAAATTCTAGCACAGCTACAGTAGTCATACGATGAACAAATAGGTCTCGCTTTTTACTCTTATTTAATTGTTTAATTATGTTCCTTTTTGCAAATGCATTTTTTGAATCGTAATTATAAATTTTTTAGTGGCGTGGCAGAATGTAAAAATGACATTTGACTGAATGTCTTACCGGTTCTTCTCATCGCAGGTTCTTACTGATTCAGTAGTAAAAACATATATAAGTTTATTAGAAATTACTTAACAAATTAATTAAGTTCTCAGTTTGGTAGATTTTTTTTATTTCTTTAGTCTGACTCTCGGTTCCACGATATTTATTTTTCGGGTAACTGTTTTCATTTGTTTTATAAACGCGGCTGTGAGTCAGCTAAATAATGTTTAGAGAACGACGAGAGCTTATGATGAAGATGTTATAACCTCAGACTAAGTTATATGTTTTTGAAACCGCTGTTAGCAACAATATGAGTCAGTTGAAATGCTATGGTGAGAGTATAATTTCATAATATTGCACCATTTGTGACAATTTTGACTTCATAATTGCATTCATGGTGAAATAAACTGATGGTGAAATAATTTTTGAATGTCATATTAATTGCGCAATGTATATGTAATATAATACGAGCAATTGCCAATACAACAAAATTATAATAAAGTATATTATTTAATGGACTGCTTTCAAAAGCATTTATAAATTGTAAAAGTAACGATTCAAATGTTGTTTATCGCTATGAAAATATAATGGCCGATAGTAAAAGATTACAACGTCATTTATAATAAAACTGATTTAAAAATTATGTTGCTTTGAAATAATTATAGAACATAAAAATTGTACATAACTTATTCAAATATAATTTCTGTACTGACTTATGATTTAAATTTAAAATAATTATTGCGAATTCTATTATATTTTAAGATTTACAATAAAATAGTGAAACAGTAGTAAATTTATTGTGGAAGCTATTAATGTTAAATGACATATAATTTAGATCGAAAACGTTTATATTTTTAATAGAAACTATAAATCAAAAGTTGTAGTTTCAATTACATACTAGTTTTGTTGCTCGCTTACACATTTTTTTGTATGATTTTGGTATAATTGTGGCATATTTTACTAGCTTTATAGCTTTAGTTAGCGACTTCGTCTGCGTGGCAGCGACTTACACAAGGAGGATAAGAAAAAAATATTCTTCATGAATCCATACGTGCCAATTTTCATGGTGAGTTTAGCAACTAAATACATCCAACATCGATTTTCATACATGCATATTACATATAAGATTTGAGTTTCTGCTTGTATCTTTTGTCGTAACGTGGTCGTAATGTGGTCGTAACGTGGTCGTAACATGGTCGTAATGTGGTCGTAACTATGGTCGTAACAATCTATATGGTTTACATAGATCGTTGCGTCGATTCTCATAAACGAAGTTAGAACAAGCAAAAAGGCTATATATCGGAAAACTATACAACATTAAGTTTTTATTTGTTGTGTAGGAGTGTTCCCGTAATGGCGACTGTAGTAGCCGCGTCTGTAACACAACTACTATGCGACTGAAATGTTATATTATTAGCACCCTTTTGAGTTCATGTAAGCCTTTATGTTACTGCAATATAACATCTCTCAAACCATCGGTCGCGACCCACTGGTGGGTCACGAGCGAATATTGAATTGGCCTTGAAAAATGGACTAAAAAAATATGATTATAAATATGACTAAAATTTAAGTCGATGCTAAAGCTATAATGACAAAAAATAAAAAACAAATAAATTCTTCTCATTTAAACTAGCACTTCTTGTGTATTTAAATAAGATTAAAATTTTAGATTGTAACTAAATGTTTTGTTTTCTTATTTCAAGTCCTTCATTCATAAGGTGCCAAGTCTATCAAACTAATAAATTTCTGTTGTTGCACATTGATTTGGCACCGACTCCAGTAACTGTCAAATTGATTAATATAGATATGTGTATCGTACTTATAAAGTTATTTTTATTGTACTTGAGTTTTGATTAGTAAAATATAGTTAATTTGTACTTTTCAGTGTTTTTTTGAAGGCTCTTTAATTTTTTTTTAATTCATTAGAATTAAAACAAATTTAATATATGAAAATCATTATAAAACTAAAAAATGCGGACGAAGTCACGGGCATCAGCTAGCATATAAAAAAAAGGAATATATTGGGTCCTTACATATGAAATTAGCGTTTTGTCGTACTGACCACTTTGATCTGAAATATCTTCTCTTTGGTTAGGAATTCCAAATTCAAATTTATAAATTCAGTTAGCTGGTACATTTGAGTTTTGAAAACAGTCATTCATTTGTTTTTTCCTCATTATTTTTTTCTTTGGCGTCGCTTATTACCGCACAATGGAAAACATGAAATATCGGTATATTTACGAGTACGAGTTCTACCGTGGCACCAGTGCTGCAGAAACAGCTCGAAGGATTAATGATATGTACGGCGCTGGTGTCGCAAAATAAAGTACGGTACGTTTTTGGTTTCAACGTTTTCGTTCTGGAAATTTCGACCTTCAGAACCAACCCCGTGGACGGCCGGAGACCAAAGTGGAAAATGAAGAATTAAAGGCTATTGTGGAAGCGGATCCATGACAAAGCACTTCAGAGATAGCTGCAGGCTTCGGGGTAAGTGACAAAACTTTATTAATCCACTTGAAGCATATCGGGAAAGTAAAAAAACTTGAACGATGGGTACCTCATGAATTGAGTGAATCGAACTTGCAAACACGCGTCGACTGCTGTGTTACTTTGCTCAACCGACACAATAATGAAGGGATTTTAAATCGAATCATTACTTGTGATGAAAAATGGATACTGTACGATAATCGGAAGCGCTCGTGGCAATGGCTGAACCCTGGAGACCCAGCCAAATCCCGCCCTAAACGAAAATTGACTCATAAAAAGTTACTTGTGAGTGTTTGGTGGACTAGCACCGGTGTCGTTCACTACAGCTTTCTAAAATCTGGCTAAACGATTACGGCAAATATCTATTGTCAGCAACTGCAAACCATGAAGGAAGAACTAGCTGCTAAACAACCGAGATTGGTCAATCGCTCTAGGCCACTGCTGCTTCACGACAACGCAAGACCACACACTGCACAACAAACAACCACTAAGTTACATGAGCTACAATTGAAATGTCTGCGACATCCACCGTACTCCCCGAACCTTGCTCCAACAGATTACCATTTTTTCCGGAATTTGGACAACTTCTTATAAGGAAAAAAATTCAACTCCGATGCGGCAGTCTAAACCGCCTTCAAAGAGTTTATTGATTCTCGCCCCCATGGTTTTTTTAGTAAAGGGATCAGTGAACTACCTATGAGATGGCAAAAGTGCATAGATAACAACGGTACATACTTTGATTAATTAAATATATTTTACAAAAAAAAAATTGACTTTATATTCCTCCCGTACAAAACGCCAATTTCATATGTAAGGACCCAATATAAATATTTAAACAACCTAAACTAACTCCCTAAAGTCAAAACTAAACTTTTAAGCTTTTGAAGTAGAATGTATTATATTAGTATTATCGGTTATCACTGTTTTAAACAACTGTATTTTCAGAAACAAATCTCAGAGACAGACACATTCAGATAATTCCAGAAGTGTTTCGCTTATCAAATTTTGGAACTTAACACTAATTGTTTAGGTTACGTTACTAGGTTCTCATCCAGTTCTTTGTGTGGCACCCATAGTTCAAAGTTAGATATTAATTCAGGACTAAGAAATAAGTTTATTGTTGATCTAGTTAAAACAACAGGCTTATGTTCAAAATCAAAATTATCCAACGAAATAATAATTACAAATAAATTCTATGTAGTTTTAATGCAATTAAAAATTAGGTTGATAGTGGTTAGATAAGTTGATTAAACAATATTTGAAGTCACAATCATAATAAACTTGACCTTTATGAAATTGTAATAAAAGAACATGATTACAAATTTTATAACTTTAAGTAAAAAAAAAGACATTACTATTAATAATTTATCAGTCATGGCTGGCATGTCAGTATTCGTTTAATCTTATGCACAGTTACTCGTAGTTACCGGTTTAAGGGACTTTCCTGTTCGGATGGGCGATTCTACAATTTTAAGAGGCATTCGTTTTGTTAAAGAAAAAACTTTAATAACGAGTTTTGTTCATCGCGATATTATATAACGATAAACAATCTTAGTAGATATGCGTATGAGATGGAAGAGACACCGATCGTAATTTGCAAAAAATTAAAATTTAAAGTATTTTTTTTTTTGTACATTCTAAAAAATCATCGATTGTTGTTCTTAATTACGCATTTAATTATTATTGTGGGATTTAACAGACTGGGAAAACAATTTTAAGAGAAACTCCCAGTTACATTCAGACTTTAAGACAATTTGGAACAGTTCATTTCGTAAAATGAAACCGTCGAGAATTCTTGGTAGTCTCAGCTTAAAAACAAATACGCTAACGAACATTAATATACCTAAATACTTAATATATTATTCCAATGAATAATATATTAAGTATTTAAAAACTAAAAATAAAATAAAATTATAGTTTGATAATAACCCACCCGCCTTTCCGTTATAAGTGTATTCTCTAAAACTTCGCGCTCATTCGAGTGATCGCAGTCCGTGTGAAGCTTCAAAATGACCTTCAAAGTATTAGTGCTGACTATTCTTTACTTTGTCACCGCAGTGCAAATGTTGCCTAAGAAAGTCTATTATCCGCAGTTCGACGATCCCGACGCCATTGTATTCGAAGGGCCCACAAATTTCTACGACACTCACGATGTTTCCAACGAATTGAACGACGACGTATTGGATGTTCGTTTCAATACACAGAGTGACGAAAAAACAGAGCGTCTGTGTCCTAAAGGATTCCAAATAGTCGGCGGGCTTTGTTTTCCAAACGATTAAAATTGGAAATCGAAATTGAGGTGGAAATGGCCGTTTTATTACTGTGTCGTTGTATTTGGAAAAACATCGATATATGAATATAGTTCGAAGATGGAAGCGATATGTGAAGTGGTTGTGACATTTTCGTTAAAAATCTTGATTTAGACATTCCGTTCGTATTTTTTTTGTGTCTTATGCTGATGTATTATACTTTTTGAAGTTGTACTTCTTTTGGCACATTTGGAAAAACATAGTATAGGATTAGAGTATATTTTTTAACGTGTAACGATGTTGCGCGCGCCGATGTGACACATAATTAATTATTTGTTATTTCATTCATTTTACAAGCGACTAGTTTTTTTTTATATGCTGCCAGTTTTGTTTTTTATTTTTATTTACTTCAAAGAAGTATAACTTCTTAGGAGCCTACATGAGTACACATGCTTTTTAATGGTGCGACTTCATCTTTATATATAGTGTAATGTTAGTTTTAGTAAATACACGTACAATTACTTAATATCTCTATGTGTAATATTATAGACTGTTTATATTTAGGTAGATATTCGCTGATGTCATATCATTTCGCATTCAATACGGGTTGTGTAATAGCCAATATTGTGGTACAAGAAAAACTACTTAACGTCTGTTTGTATTTGGTGTTGATAACTAGAGGTTGGTATAGCTGGGTCCGTTGGTGTGATGATTAGTACCTCTGCCTTCTAAAGATGAACTCTCGACAGAGATCTAATTGCATAAGTTATTGATTCAAAGCAAATACAATTTTTCCAAGTATTTACTTAATATGTAGTTGAGTTGTAGAATTAGAAATACAAAGTACAACTATTATATTAAAAATTAGTAGTTGCCATTACAAATTTACTAATTCTAATTTGAATTGTACACAATTTATTATTAATAGTTTCGATGATAACTTGAAACTTTTTTATATTTAAATCATATGAACCACACGGATAGGTGTTACAATCAGACAGAAAATTAATACTTTTTTTGATTAATTTTCTGTCTAACGTATTTTCTTATTATTATTAACGTAGTTTCTTATTATTATTATTTTTTATTTTATTATTTTATAGCGTCATTATATTTTTTCATGTTAGTACATTTTCATTGAAGTGCTGACACTTTATTGGACAATATATTTTTATGGCGATAAATAGCATTTTTAGATATCTTTAATTAATTTCTTTTAAAAGCATATTGTTTTTATTAATGGGTAATAACGAATGAATTATTACGTTCAATTCCAATCAATAGAATTTGTGCAAATAGACCTCGAAAGTAATTAATGAAACTTTTAATGTAGTGTGTTCTCGGAGGTCGTTGCATATTTTATCTAATATCTAGTGATGATGCATATTTTCACTATATTCTATAACTTTTGCCAGCAACTATAAGTGCTAAGATAGCACCCAAATTCAAATACTGTCCAGTGACCTCAGTGGATGTGGAACGATCCTTTTCCACATATAAAAATATTTTAAGTGATGGAAGACATAATCTTACTACTGAACATTTGGAACAGTACCTGATTGTTTACGTTTACAAGAGCAACAAATTCTTACATGATTGATAATTTTATAAATATCGTCGATCAGGTTGTTCGTTTGTGATGTCGATAATTTATGAATGAATAATTTATCAATTGTATGTTGATTTTGAAATGAAAAAAACTTTTTTAATATGATTTAATGTTGCATATTTCGACAATTTTCATGCATATTTTAAGCATTTTTCATGCATATTTGCATGCATATTTCAAGCTCTTTATGTTACGTATAATCCGGTCTCTATTTATCAACTACCGACCCTTGCTCACCTTCGTACGAGGGTTAGATTACGAAAAGCTTATATTTCTCTACCTCTATAGATTAAATGCTAATGTTTTATGAACTAAACATATATACAAGAAAAATATTCTAAAAGTTAAATGTGAATGTTTTATGAACTAAACATGTAAATGATAAATAAAAAGAAGTTAAAGATGATATAATCTATGGCTATTAAATTTTCTAAACGATGTGCACATTACATTGAAATTTAGACGTTTAGAAGTTATAAGCGAAAAAGCAATCAAACGCAGATTGGGACTTTTTACGCTGTATACTAAATGAGAGAATGTAAATGGCACTTCTAGAAATAAAATAACACAAAATTCGAAGTACATTTTAAGTATTTGTTTCTATTATACAACATCACATTTTCCGCATAAAATGTCAGAAAACTTGTGCTCTAACAAACCTATATTGTATTTTAAGTTAACCTTGAAATTGATTTGCGTGTTGTCAACGCTTCTTTTTAGTGTGTTAATGTTTTTGTAGATATATTTATTTAGTAAATTAATAAAGACGAATTGTAATGATTACCGTTGCCTTTTTTATTAAATCTTTACTAGTTATGCATATTGGAGGAGAAATTAAATAATAGTCCATCGAAATATTTTTTATAAAAGTTAAAATTCTGAATCGTTTAATTTAATTCAAAATATTTATTTAAGTATTTAAGCCAAGTGTAATTTTTCTGCAATTTGATGCTCTGTCCACTTCGAAAGGAAAATTCTGTAAAGATATACAGACGTCTATACGTACAAGCAGGCCTTTTTTTGTTACTTCTTTTTTGGGGGCACGATAATTCTCGAAAGTTGTAAGTCCATAATTTTTTGTACCTCTTCCCCACCCCTTGCCACTGTGTTTTGAGGAAAAAAACTAAGTACATAATTTTTTTATTGTTTATAAACATAATATCTTTGGAAATAAAACATGATTAATAAACGTATTAAAAAAAATACAAAAACTTTTGTAAAGTTTAATAAAATTGATTTTTTTTCATTTTTTTTTCAAATTCTTTCATTTTTTCAGTTTTTATGACAATTTTTCGATATTTTCGAAATTTTCTTTGGGGGCACTGCATGCCCCCACGTGCCCCCACAAAAAAGCCCTGCGTACAAGTATGTTGTTCAAGTAAGTCTCATTACAATGTACATATGTATTTTTCAAAATCAAATAAACTTCGATTAGGTTTTTATTTGTAAAAAAATTGAAAGTACTGAGTAGGACTTTTTCGCGGGAACGGAAGAAGTGAGGTTGTCATTTTATTTAGATTTTCTATTTTTTACATTTTTGGGAGTTTTAAAGTATAAAAGTGATAGCATATTGTGTTTTAAAGTTCTGTGTAACTGAAAAGAATAGAGTTGGTCTAAATAAACATGTGTAGCTGAAGTTCTCGCGCTCTTCCAAGAAGTCCTTTATAACTTCAGTTAAGCCTACTATCACTTTATTGGAGGAGATTTACGATAAGAAGAGAAAACGAATTAATTTCGAATGTGCTTCATGTCGATTCTACTTATTAATATGTGACATTGGCAAATGCGCTAATCCGTGCGCTATGCCATAAAGAAAGAAAGAAAAGAAGTACAGAGTACCTAATTATCATGAATATATATTTTTTGTAGGTAATATTTAATAAGTATATATGATATGGCTTCACACCGTTCCCCATTTGAGGCGAACAGAAGATCAAGATTCGATAATAAAATCACACACCGATGCTATTTATATATTCTAGCAACAAGGCGTTCGAAGGTGACAAATAAACCCAACTAGATAGCGACAAATTCCTTGTACATCGCTTATACCAGAACGTATGATAAACTCCATCTTGCAATTAACTTTTATGATCTGTGCAAGAAGATAAGTGCCGCATTTCATATTTTTCTTTTTCTCTCAGAACAGCGTCAATATAATATTTTAAATACAAAATCTGAATACTAAGATTTAAACATTGAACATCTTTGGTTATCAGTTTCATTATTTGCTGTTATGTATTGGTAGCAACCCTCTCCGTCTTCGCATGGGTGCAATGTACTAATGTGGCGTCATATTATTTAATTACTGGAGAGCTATACCCAATATACGCGTTATACAAATGTTTTATTGCGGGCGAAGCGCGGCCCGCGACATAGTATAATAATAATAATAATACTCCAGACAATTACACAGATCGTGTGACCTCAAACTAAGCAGTAAGCTTGTACTATGGGTACCACACAACGAACTTTGGGGGAGTTCCCAGTAAACAGCAACACGAGTAACGTGGTTTGTATGGGTGCGAGCTAATACGAACACGCCATGGCACGCACACAACATCAATATTTTTGGTGAATATGGGTAATTATTGTAGCGCCAGTCAGGGTCACACGCATCGCAAAGACGTGACCGCTTCCGTTTGTCTTTAATTCGTTCTTTACATCGTCACAAATACAAAAACACCTAAATCATTAATAAACATGAAAAACTTATCCACATGCATTGTTTTCTATTATTATATTATACTAAATGTATAATTAAACGACATGCTCTCCGCATCTCATACCCAAAGCAACAACCCTAACAATAATTATGGTTCCAGCTCCGATTTATTTCGTCATAGTCTTAAACGATTTAAATTAGTAATATGTCGTTGTTTCTTGCACGTGCAAAAATAAATAGTATGAAAGAGAAGAATAATAATAATAATATCGAAAAAAATAAGGCCGTAATGGAAAGAGTTACGTGCTCAATGTATTTAGTTTACTTGGTGTTTTAATCAAAGCAAATGTATTCAATGTGTTTCATTTTATTTTTAGTTATAATAATTTTATCGGTTAAATTTATTCCGATGTCCTGTCAATTTCCATTGCATAAGCTGTGTCTTTCTTTAATTTAGTCACTTGTTTACACAATATTATTATTTTTTTTAGTTTTACTTTGTTTATAACAGTAAAGCTACTTGTATGACCTATTAAAATAAATAAACCCTACGTAGCCGGCCGAGAGCAGGCAATTCGGTTACGCAATAGTCGGGAGCTAGCCTCCTTTTTCAAACGGTTTTATTCAAAATTCTTTCCCCTATAAAAAGCAACATTATCAGCGAGTAAACGAGTATTTTATTAACCGACTTCATAAAAAGAAGGAGGTTCTCAATTCGTTTGTATGTTGTTGTTTTTTTTTGTATGTTTGTTATCTCATATCTCCGTCATTTATCAACCGATTTCGAAAATTCTTTTTTCGTTTGGTAGGTAATACTTCAGAGGTAGTTCCATTTAAATTTCACCGATATTGAAGCTTGGACTTCGAGATACACTAGATAACACAACCTGGTTATTACCTTTATTTATATTGACGATTGTCTTGTATATCGTTGCGCTCCGGAATTAAAATGAAGTTAATTGCAGACCTGCCCTAGATATTTATTTAGGTCAAGACCACTCAAAAGGGAGAAATAAAAAAAATTTTTATATTAAAAAAAATTAAACCGCCTCCAAAAAAAAACACTGATAAGTATAAAATAACTATCCTTTACTAATCAAAACTCAGGTACAATTAAAATAACTTTATAAATACGATACACATACCTATATAATTAAATTGGTCAGTTATTGAAGTCGGTGCCAAATCAATGTGCAACAACATAAAGTCTATTAGTTTGGTTGGCTTGGCACCGACTTCAGTAACTGTCAAATTTAATTATGTAGGTATGTGTATTGTATTTATAAAGTTATTTTAATTGTACTTGAGTTTTGATTAGTAAAGGATAGTTATTTTATACTTTTCAGTGTTTTTTTTGGAGGCGGTTTAATTTTTTTTAATATATAAATTTTTTTTCAACAAAATTTCTACCCGTACGAAGCCGGGGCGGGTCGCTAGGTTTATTTCTGGAAAGCTAGCTATTATACTTAAGTATATACTTAGAATAACAAAAAGTACATACATACGTTAATATTTACAAACTTAAAACTACGCATTATCTTAAATAATAGACTTCCTCAAGGTTGCCGCTTGGAAAGCTGTCATTGCTTAAGGTACCCAGCAGACTGGCAGCATTGCCTCTTTGAATAGCCAAACTGATTCGTTGGCGGACGAAGCTGCCAGCCCGGCGGTCTCCCGAAGCCTCGACCAGTATATATATTGTATGTCTATATTTTTGAAAAGAAATTCTTTAAATGATAATAAAAAATTTATTAAAATCCTTTTCGTAGTTTAGAAGAACGAGGCGCACAAACCGACAGACGCGGATAGCGCCTTTGTTTTATATTATTTAGAGGAAACAATCATTATTAGAGGTCGCCCGTTGGTCGAAATTTAAATATAAGCTTATAATATAAACTTTTTGGCGACGATTTCTACTCTGTGCGACTGTTTGATCTTCGGACCAAAAATTAAAATAGACGAAGCCTTTGCTCTAAGATCATGTCCCTTTTTTGTTGACCGACTTTCTTGACTTTAACTAATGTACGTGATTAGGGAAGAGTCATAGTAGGTACAATAATATACAGACGAACATGACATATTTTATTTTTTTGGAATAGTAGTAGCCAAATACTTAAGATTTAACGAGTTTGCAAATAATTATTTCAGTAACGTACGTGAAGTCGGTCATAAGCTGACACGAATTACACTGACAATGCGAGGTTGCCACACATACTATAGCTAACTGTTTTACTCGTAGTTACGCTCAATGAGACAGAAAGAGACACGAAAATTCGTTTGACACACGGCGATAAGAACGGCGATTGCTGTTATTGACTTCTCGATGAAAAGTCAATAACGGCAATCGCTAATGATTTTGTAACGAATTTATTTTTAGATAAAAAATGAATACTATTCTTTATAGACAAAAACGGACTATGGGAAGAAAACGATATGACAAAACCAAGACACGTGTAGAAACCATTCAGAAAGTATTGTGGGCAGAATCATTTTTATTTAGTTCTTACTCCCTTTCTTTTCACCTGCAGTGTGATTCTCTAGCGCAAATTAGTTGAACTCACTTCAAAATCCGCGGTAAGATTGCCAACTTAGAAATTGGTATTCTCTCAAGTCGACAGAGATACTAGCGCCGCCTTGATGAGAGCGGCGGCGAGTCGTACCTACTCCCGTAAATGAATTTTTTAACGTTTCGATAAATATAACAATCTAATCTAAATAAATCTTGCAAAACATATTGAAGCGCTTAGTTGCAGGATGCGTAAACTTATTACAATCTTTAAAACCCTTAGACATGTTGCCGAGCCCAAACTGGTCAAACGTATTTATTTTGCACTCTGTCCTACTGTATAACTTCCTGGGGAGGAGCTCCTCCTGCGACACTCAGATGTGCAGAAATTGCTCAACGTGTCATTCTTAAAGTAAGCACGTTTAATTCATTTTTGTTTCCAACTAAACTTCTCTATCAAAAATGTGAAATGCTAACAGTTAGGCAATTATTTATCCTGGGGATAGTACTTAAACAACAAAGTGGCATATCATATGACCATCACAAAGATATAAGCCGTCGTAAAGGCAGAGTCTGCGAAACTGCCAAACTGTTCAATTCTGCGTTTGCTCAAAGATTTTATTGTTTTTTGGGACCTTACATTTACAACAAGATTAACGAATTGCTCTCGATTTACTCACTCAATAAAAATCAATGTAAAAAGAAAGGAAGAACAGCATGGTTACATACTTTGGATTACAGTCAAACTGAAAAGGTTCTAAAGGTGATTCGGTGAAGTTTTGGATGTCGTTGTTAATATGTTTCAAGGTGTAAGGTTGTTTGTATGGTTAATATGCTTCAGGATAACCCCTACTTATAAATTTATTGTGACGCGTTATTTTTGTATTCAATTGTATCTTAACTTATACACACCCTCTCACATACACACCCGTACACACACACACACACCATATACTAATGAGAGAATCTTTTATACACTCTTAGCTTAGCTTAGCTTTTCTAAATATTATGTAGTTGTTGTCATAAAACTAAGCATCAAACCTAGCTAACCTGGCTAACCTAGTCCACATATTTTGTTTCAATTACTTTGCTGTGGGGAGTGGCGCCGAAAGCTGAAATACAGGTTTTAACCTAGTTCGGCAACGGATGCTGTTTCTGTCATATTCATTTGGTCACGTTTAGCTAATGTTTTGTAATCATATTGTAAAATAATTTTGGGCAATAAATATTATTATTATTATCTAAATATACACAAGTTTTATTTAACGTAATTACCTCAGAAGAAGTTAAAATACAATAAGACGAAATATTGACCGAGATGTTTATTCTTAAAGCGATCGCCAACAAATTCTCATCCAAGATCATTTCACTTCACTCCTAGTATGTTTACACACCCACCCTAGTTAGAATTCCATTTGAAGGCCAAGTGAGTTCGAATCCGAAGTGGGGTGAATTTTCGAGGAAGCGATTCGAGTTTTTACAGAATCGCATAGCTGTTCCAAAAACGATAAAAAAAATCCAGTGCACATGAGCGAGTAGTGTTTTTTTAGTCAAGTCTTAAAACATTATATAGAGGTTTCAAACTGACTTTTTATTCAAGTGAATAGTTGCTGAGATATGCGCTCTAAATTCATAAAAATTGTGTCCTTCTCTAACTTTTCCAGTATGGGGTGGAAAGTTCTGAAAAATGCGAGGTAGTACATACTTACATACATATCCTCACGCTGTATTCCTAACGGGGTAGTTAAAGAGAACGGAGCGCCAAGCGTCGCGGTCTTTACATACTTCTTTCGCTTCCTCCAATCTCATCATTCTCCTCACATATTTTCACCCAGGTATGCAAGTGCTTACGACATTTCTGTCAGCTAACACTCTAGCTATTTGATGTTCGTAAGTCAGCCTTGGTCTTCAATGGCTTCTTTAACCACTCGCTTTCACTCTGTAGGTTTTCTTCGTCAGTCTTTCATCACTCATTGTTTCCGTGTTCCCGAGCCGTCTAAGCATTAATTTCTTCATTTTTACAATAACACTGTCATGCAACCCTGTCATGCTGCGTATCTCTTTATAGCTTATGGTTATAAAAATGTAAGGTGGAAAAATTTAAAAAGAATTGTCTACGGAAATTCGTTTCAAACTTTTAATCAGATATGTTTTGTAGTTTTTGATACATGGCATATTTTTGGTTTTAGCGACCGTAGAAATAGCCTGTTTTTTCATAATTTTCTTGAGAAATAATAAATAACAATCATAATACAATAACAAATGGAGCAGATAATATACGCCGATCTTCTAATCACAAACTAGAGCACTCCATGTGCTATGAGAATCAGACGACCATAACTAATACCCCCCAGTCTATGCTAGGTGTAGTCTCCCAATACACTCAGACTTGAGATAATCTAGAAAAGTATTTTTTCTAAGTTGATCCGACCGGGTATTGAACCCGGAAATCTCCCCCGCTTAGATACAAGACCTGAATCACTGCGCCATCGAAGTCATTTATGATTCTATGAAATACAAACTTATTCTTTAAATGACAATTATTATGAAATCTTTCTTTGTGTGTGGTCCGACTCACACTCGGCCGTTTTTAATGTAATGTAGCAGATAAACTCCGTAGTAGGCTTTTCCTGGGCATCCAATACTAATTTCCGTGGCAATATTGCCGAATAAATATGAAATATGCGATCATAAATATTAATTCATATTAGATTATAAATGATCTTTATTATGCTCACAGAATATTTAACGAAACTGGAAGTACATCATTAACAAAATATTGAAAAACAAGTTTAAGAGTTTTATTAATTTGAACTGATTTAATTAGATTAAGCTTTTACTTTAAAGAGCGATGTTTTGTGATAATTAAAATTTGTTTTATTACTTTGTTTTTGATCGACATCAAAGCAAAATGTCCAAAAGTGGCATCGATATATTTGTATTTATTTAAAATCAGATATTGTATATATCGCTTACTGAGTACAAAAAAGTATTTTAAACTTAAGTTAATATAATAGCAGTATTATTATATAGTTCCCCATTCTTCAATAACTGTCAAATTTAATTATATAAGTATTTGTATCATATTCATAAACTTTAATTTTGATTATTGAAGGATAATTATTTTGTAGCTTTCAGCGTCTTTGTTTTGTAGTCGGTTCAATTTTTAAAAAGTTATATTATATTTGTTATGTTTGCGTGTAGTAGGTACATAATAAAAATTAAATACTGAATAGGGCCATTATTCGATGTTTCTATAAAAGAACAGAAAGGCGAGAAAGATTGAACTTTTAGTACTTTTTATTATAAATTATTTATTTACCCGACTGTGGTATATCTTTCCTGTAGTGAAACTAAAGGAAAGATATATGATTGACCGTTTGTGTTTGTTTGATTGACACGTTTGTAAATACTTCAGTGCCCTGGTAGTTGCTAATGCTAAATGATTAAAAATACTTTCATAAATTGTACGTGTCTTAATGTATCACTTGTAACGTACAAAGTAATAAATAAATCATTAATTAAAATCGCGGACTTTTGATGTCAAAATATTCTTTGAAAGTATTTTCTCTCGAATGTATCAAAAAATAATTAATCAAAAGTTTTATATTACATTAAAATAGGTTCAGCCATTTGTGAAAACCTCTATGTGGGTCTTAGCGGTTTATTGCTTTTAGTAATTAACATCAGTTTTGCCGCCGGCAATTTGGTTTTTTCATTACAATAATTAAATAATCCTATTCTATTCTGATAAAATAGTCATATCCTGTTAAAATCGCCTTATGATTATAATCATAAATAATTATTGAAACAAAAATTTTTTTTTAAAGGCAGGTAACTGATACGAAACATGGCTGAAGCTAAGAAGAAATGTCGACAGTACAGTCTTGATTATTTGAAATTTGGTTTTCTTCCATCAAAGGCAGACGATGCCCATATGCCTTTTAAGCAACAAAGTTTTGAGCAATAATTCTATGAAACCATCGAAGCTTGAAGATCGTTTAAGAAGGTGTCATCCTGATAAAATAGGTAAAGATTTCATATATTTTCAAACATTGAAGGAAAAATATGAAAAGATACCCACCGTGCACAGTATGTTCGCTTCAACGTCTCAAAGTAACGATGATGTCTTGCGGGCATCTTACAATATCTTATTGCTCATAGCGAAATCTGGAAAACCACACACCATTGGAGAACAGTTAATTTTACCTGCTCTTGAAGAGGCTTTAAAAACTGTTCTGCACAAACCTCCATTTGACGTACTCAAAAGAATTCCTTTCAGTAACAACACTGTACAAAGACATATTAATGAAATGAGCTCTGATATTGAAAATTTCTTGTGTAATTATCTGCAAGCAACTCATTTTTCTATTCAATTGGACGAGTCAACTTTACCTGGTAATGAAGCATTATTATTGGCATATGTTCAATTTGTTATGGACGAAGAAATCCATAAAGAGCTGCTGTTCGCGAAAGCTTTGGAGACGGACACTAAAGGCGAATCAATATTAAGTCCTGAGCGATTTTTTTAAGGAAAAATTGATTCCATTTTGTTTGATGTTCTTTGTTCGTATTTTATGCGCTGCCATACCATTCATCCAATTGCATTGAAATTTGGTATGGAGATAGTTTGAATCTTGAGGAAGGACATAAAAATAAAAAAGACGGACGAAATCGCGGGCAAGAGCTAGTAGTTAATAAAAACTGTCACAGACAGTAAAATCAAAACATCGAATCACAAACTTCAGTTGACTAAAAAATCAATATGTGATATGAAGAAATGTCCAATTTATCGTAACTAATATTTACCACCTGTTTGTGTCAATATTACGCCACTATAAAATATATGTATGCATCATTGTATATTCAGTCAGCCTATAATGTATACGTCGTAGTATATTCTCGCAGTAATGTCCACACTTGCGAGCAAAAAAATTGGCTCATCTTACAATTACCAGTATAGCAAATTTAAGCTAATTGTATTTAAAGTTTCGCATTTATTATTGCTGTCCCCTATCCTTTTTTAAATCCTTTCTTTCTTTCTTTAAATCCTTTTTCTATGTCAAAGAACGTCGTAGAAAATGGTTAAGTGTGAGTTCGACTCGTGTACAGTGGGTTCTGTGCGATATTTACAAAATTGTAAAGATAGATTTTTAAACTTACTTTCTTACGAACTACGTGAAATCTACGAGTGTTTGAAAGCATCGCTATGTTACAATCAACTGAGATTCAAGAACCATATCCACCTCACTTGCACTGTGACAGTTGGACAGCGCGTGAGTAATTTCGTAGGGGTTCAGTCAGATGACATGTACAAAAGGAGGCTGATTCCTACCTCATATGTAATCGAATTGCCTACTCTCGGCCGGATACGAAGGGTCGTTGCATTGGTGTGAGATGCGGAGAGCGTCTCATTTATTTATACATTTAGTATATAATAACAAAAAAAAATGTACACAGATACGTTTTTCATTTTTGTTAAATTTAATAATCTTGTAGAGTGTTAGCCGACGGAAATGTCAAATGCACTCGCATACCTAGGCGAACATGTGTGAGGAGAATGATGAGATTTGAGCAAGCGAAAGAGGTATGAAAGGATCGCGACACTTGGCGCTCCGTCCTCTCTGTCTACCTCGTTGGGGATACGGCGTGAAAATATGTATGTATGTAATTTCTTGTAGTTATGTTGAAAAATAATAACTCTAGATTCGAAAAACTAATATTGTTTAGGCATTTAAGGACATTATAATACGATCGTTTATGCGAATTAGACATTTTTGTATTTGCGGCGATGTGAAAAACGAATTAAAAAATAATGAAAGCGATCGCATATTTGTGTCGTGTGCAACCCCGATTAACGCTACAGTAATTACCCATATTCGCCTAAACTGTGCGTGGCACGGCGCGTGCGCATTAGCGCGCACACATACAAACCGCGTACGCTAGCTTTCTATGAAGACATTCTACTGTTATATTGATACCGTGAGTCAGTTTTCTTATATGGTACCTACGGCACTCTAAAAATGTAAATGTCGTTCATTCATTCAAAACTTTACTAATATAATCAGTTTTTAACAGGCATTGCTCGCTAAGTAAATTACAATTTCAGTGTTTAATATATACTTGTAGTTGTGATGAACAAAGTTTACTTTATAATGAAAATGTGACATTTACATACTTTCGTAATGTTTTTTCGAGATACCAGTGTATATTGCAAAATGTCTTTGCAAATTTATCTGTGCGCTGTCTTTATCAAATTTATTTCTAGCTAGTATTATATTAGAAGTATTTATATTTACTTTAGTGACATAATCATGTATCCAACTTTCTGTCGGCATTTTCCTTTTTTATATGTGTAGCACTTGGAGTATAGAAGCGTTTATTTTTTGCGAGAGTAGGTGTCTAAAAATGCATTGAGTACCTACAGCAAAAATGTAACGCAACTGGCACCTGCCCTTAATTACAGGTGAGGAAGGCATTTGAGAGATATTACTATTCTGCTAATATTACTACTCTTTCATCAATCCATAAGTATGTCGGCCCGTCCATGTTATGTCAATGTCACATGTCTGATTCTGGATCGTTTGTGTTTGTAGGGAGTTTTTGTGGTAAAGTAAAGTCTGACGTGACATTGAATTGTCGCATCAGCTTTGCAATGCTGTCGTAATAAACCAAGGCCGAATTCAAGGCTCCGTCTTCATAATGAGCCAAACTGCAAGATGGAAATCGCCACCATTATTCAACTGTTACCCAATTAGTTTCAAGTGTACTGTTTATAAAATCCCAGTTAGAAAGAGGAAGGAATTTATCTTACGGTGTTACTATTGTTAGTTTCACTACAGTTTCAATCGTGTCAGTTAGCCATTTGTGATAACCTTGTAAAATTCCAATGGCAAGAGTATGGATAAAATAGATTGCCTAAGAATTAACGAGGCTGTATGTAAAGCCCGATTTACATTGGCCAAGGACAATAGCGAGTAGCGAGTGCAAGTACAGTGGCGAGTGGCGAACGCTTTGAGACTGTCTACACTACAGCAAGTCCACTGGTCCACTGGTCCGTCGTCGATCCAATGGACGTGCTACGTCGAGAAATATGAGCAATTTCACACCGAATTCTATTCATTGTAATGGAACAAATAGAAGAGGACGTGTTATCTTCTTCTCTTATATATATAAATTAATGTTTACCATTTAGACCTCATTCTGCTTACAATGTCGCATAAAACAGCACACGCGGACGATCCTGTTGACGGTCATTTATACACTGTACTAAATTTGACAGTTTTACTACGCCAAGTGGCGAGTCAAGAACTATGCGGGGGCAGAGCGCACATGCAAGGGGCGTCAGTGCATACCCAAAAAATAGAAAGCGATTCTACTTGGTACCACTTGCAAGGCAGCTTGCAAGCCAAGTTGACTCGATATTGTCCTATTGGTTTATATCACTGTACTTACTCACTGTATTTATCTACTTCGCTAACCACTTGACCAATGTAAATCAGGCGTAAGAGTCTGACTTTATCTTTGTGAAGTAGCCGACAAATAACTGCCAAGTGGCCGTGTTGAATGGAGGTAGTCAGAGATAGTTTAATTCTAACCGCCACCCGCCATGCGCTGTCTGATAGAAGTACTCTAGTATACCTAATCAGAATTATTATATCTTAAGCTGTATCTCCGAACGGTTATTGTTTAAATATAGTTAAAAATAATTGTTAAATCAGTCATAAGTGAATGCAGTGTGTGTCTTGAACTTTCAATAAGGCGAGATGTAATGAAATAATTTTGTTTGATGATGCTCTGAACGTGGATCTAAGAGAAGGATGAAACAAAAGTTGAGTGCGAAAACTTCTACGGAACATTGTAATAGTTGAAAGCAACAGAGGAACTCTGTTTTGCTGTTCCATAGTTACAAATTATTAATAGAAGTAAGGCTGGAAAGCTATAATAATAATAATTAATAATAATTTATTGGAGTTTACTCCTTAAGAATCGATTTTCATATAAGACCCTCGGTATGAAAAAAATATGAGGAGTAAAATCTATTCATCGAATGACAGCGTTACGTTTTTTGTGCGCACCATTCACTTTTCAGTCGTGAGTGTTAAGACGTACATAGGGTATGCTGCGGGGCAGTTTACGCATGTAAGTATTATGTGTATATAATATACCTATATGTTATTTCTATACAACATATATAGGTATATACTCTACAGCGTCTTCAAATGATGAATATATATTATACTAGCTGTACCCGCGACTTCGTCCGCGTGGAAAAATTTTCCTTGACCTCTTTAGGTTACTAAGGTTACCCTAGGTACTCATATTGTTGGGGCCGAGTGGTGTGGGTGACCCGCCACAGGGGGTGGACCAACAGGCGCATATAGCTCCCATTAAGTGAAGCCTTAGCCTGCCATCCCAAGACCGCAGTGCGTAGACTTCATGTCTACACCCTTCTCGAGGTGACCCTGTTTCCACTGAACACTGCGAATCTAGACTGGAGAGTCGATAAACACTCCTGAGGGTGGTGCTTCGGCGGCGCCTTCAGTACCGGGTCGGGGCCGATGAGGCTGCAGTGCCGAAAGGGCCTGGCCCGGACCGGTGGTGGGATGTCCCCATTTATGGGGACAAGTTGTGTTCCTTGTCCTCTGCGTGAGGGCGGGGGTCAGGTGTCGGAGTCACTTGCCCCTCTTTCAGGAAGGGTATTGTGGCCCCGGAGGTGGAAAGAAGGAAAACTTTTAAAAACCCGTGAGGATACACGTAAAAATCTGAGGTGGAGAGAAGGAAAACTCGAAATGAAACCCGTGAGAAAACACGTTAAAACCAGAGGTGGAGAGAAGGAAAACTCGAAATGAAACCCTTGAGACAACACGTTAAAATCAAAGGCGGGAAGAAGGAAAACTTGTAAAAACCCGTGAGTAAACACGTAAAAATCAGGTGGGCGTGCTGACGCCCCTGCCGTGGTGTAGGCGGGGTGCGGAAGCCGCCACTTCGGAGGCCTGGAGTGTCCTTCGGGGGAAGGCGCCTCACCAATGGCCTCGGGATGGTGCGCGCGGTGTTCCCGCGCGCCTCCCAGGAGAGCGGGCAGGTCAAACTGCCCGCAAACGGAGGAGGGCTCGGCTCAGGCTGGGCATGGGATGCATATCATGCACATATGACGGGATGCATAAAGCATTTCCTGACGCAAAAAAAAAAAAAAAGGTACTCATATTGTTGGTGTTAAACAAAAAAGTTATTCTCTGTATTGGAACATCCGCCATATTAGATTTATGATTACGTCACATATCCAGAAACCGTCCCCTGTGTATTTCATTTCATTGATACCCATATTGTTGGCAATGAACAAAAAAGTTTTTCCCTATTATGGAATATCCGCCATATTGGATTTATGATGACGTCACATGTCCAGAAACCTTCCTCTGCGTATTCCATTTCATTTGATACCCATATTGTTGGTGTTGAATGAAAAAGTTGTTTTCTGCTATGGAACGTCCGCCATATTGGATTTATGATGACGTCATATACCCAGAAACCTTCCCCTGCGTATTTCATTTCATTTGATACCCATATTGTTGGTATTGAACAAAAAAGTTATTTCTTATTACGGAACATTCGCCATATTGAATTTATGATGACGTCACATATCCAGAAACCCTCCCCTGCGTATTTCATTTCATTTGATACCCATATTGTTGGTATTGAACAAAAAAGTTATTTCTTATTACGGAACATTCGCCATATTGAATTTATGATGACGTCACATATCCAGAAACCCTCCCCTGCGTATTTCATTTCATTTGATACCCATATTGTTGGTATTGAACAAAAAAGTTATTTCTTATTATGGAACATCCGCCATATTGGATTTATGATGACGTCACATGTTCAGAAATCTTCCCCTGCGTATTCCATTTCATTTGATACCCGTATTGTTGGTGTTGAACAAAAAAGTTATTTCTTATTATGGAACATTCGCCATATTGAATTTATGATGACGTCACATATCCAGAAACCTTCCCCTGCGCATATCATTTCATTTGATACCCATATTGTTGGTATTGAACAAAAATGTATTTCTTATTAGGAACATCCGCCATATTGGATTTATGATGACGTCACATGTCCAGAAACCTTCCCTTGCGTATTCTATTTCATTAGATACCCATATTGTTGGTGTTGAACGAAAAAGTTATTTTCTGCTATGGAACATCCGCCATATTGGATTTATGATGACGTCACATATCCAGAAACCTTCCCCTGCGTGTTTCATTTCATTTGATACCCATATTGTTGGTAATGAACAAAAAAGTTATTCCCTATTATGGAACATCCGCCATATTGGATTTATGATGACGTCACATGTCCAGAAACCTTCCCCTGCGTATTTCATTTCATTTGATAGCCATATTGTTGGTGTTGAACGAAAAAGTTATTTTCTGCTATGGAACATCCGCCATATTGGAGTTATGATGACGTCACGTATACAGAACCCTTCCCCTGCGTATTCCATTTCATTTGATATCCATATTGTTAGGCATTACCAAGTTCCCCTATAAAGTTTCATCTGCTTTTTCACCCCTTTAGGGGTAGATTTTTGATAAAAAGAAAACTATGTTTTTTTAATAGAAAAGGTGTATCTCTGTATCAAATTCCATCTTAATCTGTTTAGCGGTTAAAAATTTCCCATACAAAGTTTCATCCCCCTTTTCACCCCTATAGGGGTAGATTTTTGAAAAAAAAAATAAGTCTATGTTTTTTAATAGAAAAGGTTTTATCTATGTACCAAATTACATCTTAATCGGTTCAGCGGGTAAAAATTTCCCATACAAAGGTACATCCCCCTTTTCACCCCTTTAGGGGTAGATTTTTGAGAAATAAAGTAGCCTATGTTCACCCCCTGGTGTCAAACTATCTCCATGCCAAATTTTATTAAAATCTGTATAGTGTAGTATATAGTATATAATTATAGTATGGCAGTATGGATAGTATGGATATAATATCTAGGGTTCTAGGGGTGCTGATTACGAAAATGATGTTCATTTTCAAATCCAAGATGGCGAATATTACTTTTTTTGGATAAATCGATACGAGTATCAAATTTTAGGTTTCTCGGGGTGCTGCTTACGAAAATGACTTTCACTTTCAAATCCAAGATGGCGAATATTACTTTTTTGGATAAATCGATATGGGTGTCACATTATAGGTTTCTCGGGGTGCTGATTACGAAAATTATGTTTATTTTCGAATCCAAGATGGCGATTATTATTTTTTTGGATAAATCTATATGCTATCAAATTCTAGGTTTTTCGGGGTGCTGATTACAAAAATGACGTTCATTTTCAAATCCAAGATGGCGAATATAACTTTTTCTAGATAAATTGATATGGATGTCATATACTAGGTTACTCGGGGTGCTAATTACGAAAATGACGTTCATTTTCAAATCCAAGATGGCGAAAATGACTTTTTTGGATAAATCGATATGGGTGTTACATTACAGGTTTCTCGGGGTGCTGATTACGAAAATTATGTTTATTTTCGAATCCACGATGGCGATTATTATTTTTTTGGATAAATCGACATAGGTATCATAAACTAGGTTTCTCGAGGTGCTAATTACGAAAATGATGTTCAGTTTCAAATCCAAGATGGCGAATATTACTTTTTTTTTGGATAAATCGATATAGGTATCAAATTCTAGGTTTTTCGGGGTGCTGATTACGAAAATGACTTTCATTTTCAAACCCAAGATGGCGAATATTACTTTTTTGGATAAATCGATATGGCTGTCAAATTCCAAGTACCTCGGGGTGCTGATTACGAAAATGACGTTTATTTTATAATCCAAGATGGCGAATATTTTTTTTTTTGATAAATCTACATGGGTGTCGTATTCTAGGTTTCTCGGGGTACTGATTACGAAAACCACGTTTATTTTCAAATCGAAGATGGCACATGCTACTTTTTTTATATCTATTAATATTGATATATAATATTATTGTATACAGTGAAGTGAATAAAAATATATATAATATGGAAAAAACCAGTAAACTCCAGTCGTGCGTCGGAGCTGACACACACGCTTTTTTTTTAATTCATTATAATAAAATGAAAACAGAGTGAGTGACACAGCGAACCCCGCACTAGGCGAACCTGTATCGCGGGAGACCGTTATAGAGGGTAACACAACACTTTAAAAGTATAATACAACGTTATAGTATAAATTATATAGTAAATACATACAGTGATATTGCATGTTACAAGAAATGAGACTAAACAAACAGAAATGAAGACTAAATTGTAAAACAGGTAATAGAATATGTCTAATACATAATATGATATCTATAATACAATGAGATATGTTCTCATATAAAAGAAAAATCTATAGTTCAATAATAATTCAGCCATCAGCATGTACCTACCCAACATAAATATTTGTAGTATTTCACTGTTGAGGCAAGTTAAGCAGAGATGATATTAAACTACTCTAGTGAATATGATATGAAGTTGTATTAAAGCGTGATACAGCAATATTACACTACGTAAACAAACACAGCAAAGCGAAGGTAAGTACGAGGCTAAGGAACGTGCGTCTAGTTCGAAAGCGTTTAGCAGTGTAATGCGACGGCCGGCGCGAGAGTGGCAGCCGCATGCTGTGATCGCACGCAGGGCTGTACTCGCGCCAGGTCCGTAATCGGGAGTCGTGGTGACGTCGCCATCGCCACATATTCACTAATACGATACAATTTACAACTTAATATTAATGTACATTAGACGTACATTAATATTAAGTTAAAGTACATTAGATGAGATATTTAAAAATATCAGTTAAAAAATTTTGAATTCGTTCCTAACTAATTAATCCGTTTCATTTCCGAACCGGTTAATACAAGTTAATACTGGTCAAAACCGGTTAAGACTGGTAAAAACCAGTTAATACTGGTTAAAACTGTTTTCAAGCCCTATATAAAATGGTTTCTAAAGGAATATATCACGTGTTGTATAGCATCTAAGTACATAGAATATGTATAGGCAAGTTCCACAAAATCTGTACAATACGTTTCTGGGAAGTTAACGTAAAAGACAAATAACTTGTTTTTTACACGAAACAAATATTTGATTTCGTAATAAAATATGAATAGGAATTCAGGCAAACGAAGTTAAAATTCTTTTCAAAAGAATCAGTCGTACGTCAATACAAAAGACTATATTTAGTACGTAGTTTGAAGATCAACTTTTACGGCACGTTGAGCTTGAACACGTTGCTAGGAAACTATTTTATTGAGTAATGTATATGGTACTTAAATAAGGGTACCGAAATTACTATTTGGTTCCATTTTTATAATTCTACACAAAAATATAATTATCGATTTTTATTCATTCTATATATTTAAGGGCCCAAACCCGTTCAGAAAGCTCAAAATGGACAGCAAAAATTCTAGATTTCGTTAGCTTATCGACGTGTTATTTTACTTAATTTTCCCATACTCACAAAAAGAAAACACGTACACAACATGCACATAGCACACGCAAATATAGAAAATACTATTTTATTCATGACTTTTTGACTGATTGAAACTAAATGTTTTACAATAATATTACCTCGTTAGTTATTAGCGTACTTTCGCACGGAAGCGTTTTAAACACTTCAGCGTGAAATCTTTTTAATGTTTTGGATCAAGTTAATTACTTGTTCCATGTGCGGTCGAACTTATCAAGGATATCAAAAAAATAATAACAGAAGTTAGAGACAATGTATAAATAGGTAATGCAATAGTTTTAGCTATATTATTCACGCGTATAATAGATTTTGATATTTTAAACAAATGGTTATTTTTTTCTAAGATTATTATTATTAACATTTTCTTATTTTTATTACCTTATTATAATTCTAATACGCTATTATAAAGAAATTATGTCAAAAACTTGATTTATTAGTAAATTTTAAAGTAAAAGGTATCTGATTTGACTAACTGCCATGATATAAATACTTTGTGGGGTAGTAGCTGTTCCAGTCTTCGGTGAGCAGCTGTGCTGGACAAAGTTAAGTAATTTGTTATTTCTATATTTAATTTCAATTGTTGCTGTCTAAGGTTATAATATATTATTATTATGTGCTATGTAATGTAATATGTTATTATGTAATAATTGTAGTTGTTAAAACCTGATAATTATTATAGAATGATATTACAGTTTTCTTTCGTCTTATTTATACTTACCCTCTTTAAACATATTGTCGATAGACATTAAAATAGTTCATAATCCAACACGGTCAAATAAATAATTCAATAATAGTAATTCAAAGTTTCTTCTCACTGCTATATCTTTTAGAATCTATTACGTACGTCTCTAGCAAAATATTGAAATAAAGTTATTTTTTCCGACGCTCATATGAATATCGTAGACTGAAGCGGGTAAGCAAATAATCCTATCTACGCTTTTTACACAAAGCTATTTTAAGCTCTCGTGCGAACGCACTTTTATCTCACGTATTATATTTTAACTATATTAGTGAATTTACAATGAAAACATCGTTGTAGTGGAACTGAAAGCGACCAGTCCAGTCATTCAAGCACGACATTATGACCGCATAATGTCGTGCTTGAATGACTGTGAAACAAACTGTATTTGCTGGTGCAACTTCTGTGGCTTGTTGTTAAAAAAATAGGGATGTCGATTAAAAAATTTCCAAGATTCGTTGTGACTTTTTGTCAAAAACTTATAATACAAATATTTACAATTTTTTCCATTAAATATAATATATTTCTAAGATCAAAATAATTATTATTAAAGAAGCTATTTTTCGTCGTCGGTATGATGACACATATTAATGAAGTTATACCACATTTAGTTCCACATTCTGCGGCTTTGTCAACAACGTGACCATGTAATGTAGTGCATATAATCTCTACAATGAGATTTACCACAACGATAATTTATTGTAAATTCACGCGGACGAAGTCGCGGGTTACAGCTAGTAATTAATAAGAGAATAAACCACATGAAAACAAGAATAGAACTAGTGTGTTTACGATACCTATCTATTATGTACTAATGTACTTTATAGAATTCCAATACTTCAAGGAATATTTTGCTTCGCTTTTAGATTTAGTCGTACATTCGTTATTATTTTACATGAAAAACCAAAACACTGACGAGTTGTTTCAAATATGTATAGTATTATACATATTTAAAACATTATACTATAATATAACAAACAATATCACTCACTTAATATTTACAGCCAAAAACAAATAATTTTTCTCTTTTCATTTAAGTATACAATAAACCTTATAGTAGATAATACTTTCACAAAAGCAAAAAAATATCGTGTTGAAAATATCGATCCATGTTTTGACATAAATGTACATACATTTTTTTAAATTCCTATTCCCGCTTTTAAATTCGACTAAGTAACTGTTAAAATTACTACAGTGACCATGAACGTATCGCTCTAACAGGACTGCGGACTATCAAAACTGATAAATGCAAAAACGGAACTTATGTCATTACATTAAGACTGAATTTAGACTACCAACGTAGAGGTATAACAAGCCGAGATTGATAGCTACAAAGGAAGCCCTTTGTCTCTTACTAACACTATAATATAACGAAATATGAACTTTGGTAGTAATTATTTCACCATTCCAAAGGCAATTTGACAGACTATAAGCTCATATTAGTCGTAATAATTTGGATATGTATCTTTATTTTTAACCCATAGACATACAAACTTATTAATATATATAACAGAAAATTGTAGTTCGAAGCTGTCTAGTAATATTCTTCTTGGTTACTATGGTAACCCTATCAATTTGTAGTTTAAAATAAATTTGTTGGTTATTTACGTGACAGCCATTGTTCATTCCACTGGACTGCATTGTTTCTGTGCTACTGTTACTGCAACGCTCGCGACGCTCGCGAAGCCCGCTCGCAAATTCCAGACGCTCGCCCCCGCGACAAAGAAACTCTTATATTTCTATAATTACTATACCTATCACAAAAAGAGAACTACTGATGTAAAGCTAAATGTATAAGGATTTCACTAAAGTAAATTTAAATACTTCGAACTGAGAAACTAATTTTTACCAGCAGGTTGAACTTAAAACACGGAATTTTTTTTTAGTTTTACGCTGATTTCTTTAGAAAAAACAATAGAAGTATATAAATGTAATCACTTCATTATAAAGTAGACTCTCTTAGCTTTTTAGTGATACCAAAAGTATATGTAAAACCTGTATAACATGAAGAGTAGAACGCAAAAAGTAATACACTGTAGCGGACAAATTTCCTGCAAGCGACAAGTGTCGCTTGAAGCAAGTTTGAACGTTCGCGCGCTTCGCGCGTCAGAAAATGTGCAAATAAGGCCTTTTTACGCTATCGGTTTTGTTAACGAGGTTTGTACGATACTAATACTTTATTGTAATAAATTTAAAATAAAACCATTTTCATGATAATACGCATTTAGTATTATTAGATACACTAATATTCATTATTGTTTTAGACATATCTTAAAATAAATTTAAAATAAAACTATTTTCATGATAATACGCATTTATTATTTATCTTTAGATACACTAATATTTATTATTTTTTTTGACATATCTTAAAACCATACATATATTTATCTTACGGGATAGTCAAAAATACTTAAACATAACCAACAAAAATGTACGAAGTGATCACGAAGTAGGTAATTTTCTTCAGCTAACACTGGCTTAAAAATACCTGAATACAGTCAACAAAAGTGTCGGTAGCGATAATATATTAGGTAATTTCCTTCAGCTAACACTGGCTTAAAAATAGCTGAATACTTTCAACAAAAATAAAAGTAGTGTATACAAGTGATAAAAATTACTGAATACAATCAACAAAAATGTACGTAGTGATCACGAAGTAGGTAATTTCCTTCAGCTAACACACTGGCTTAAAAATATCTGATTACAGTCACCAAAAATGTAGGTAGCGATAATATATTAGGTAATTTCTTTCAGCTAACACTCTGGCTAAAAAATATCTGAATATAGTCGCCAAAAATATAGGTAGCGATAATATATTAGGTAATTTCTTTTAGCTAACACTGGCTTAAAAATAGCTGAATACAATCAACAAAAAATGTAGTAGTGTACACGAAGTGGTAAAAATTAATGAATACAATCAACAAAAATGTTCATAGTGATCACGAAGTAGGTAAATTCCTTCAGCTAACATTCTGACTCAAAAATAGCTGATAACGGTCAAGAAATATGTAGGTAGTGACTACAATGGTAAAAATAACTGAATACAATCAACAAAAATGGAGGTAGTGATCACGGTGGTAAAAATTATTGAATAGGAATAATCAACTAAAATGTAATAATAATATGATCATCTCAATGTGGTGATGCGCGGCGCGACGGGCGGCGAGGCAAGGAATATGTTGTGGCTCAAACCAACCTGAGACTGGTCGACCTCGGGGTTCCGGCTCTGCATGTGAAACTGTAGCATCTGTTACATGAAAAAAACACTTTTTGTTAAATTTGCTTACACACTAACACTAAGGGTGACTTACGCCAACTATTTAAGCTCGATTTAAGGATTTGACATCTCGCTTGCATCAACTATTATATCGTTGGTGGAAGCGAGATTTCAAATCTAGATCTTAAATCGAGTTTAAATAGTCGGTGCAAGCCACCCTAAAATGATTGATTTAATGAAATTACTTCTATCAACGACCTCACAGGAGAATGTTCTCTGAAAACGAAGTAGCACAAACCAATATAGAACAGATCACTAAGTACTAGGCATGTTACTCTTAGAAATATATATAACAAATAATTTCAAAGCACGTCACCTGCGCTTACGCTCACTGGCACCAGGCAAGACAGGTCTCACAAGCATCGAAGTAGAAGACCTAAAAAATCAAAATAAACACTTTTTTACTACTTACTATACACCCCTATAAGGGATACAGCGTACATACATCATATTATGTGAAGTGTGCAAGGTGAATGATACGATTCGAAAAAGGGGAAATATATATACATTCTGAAGCTTGAACAATTACATATAAAAACGAAGTACTTACGGCTGCTGGGATAATGAGCCACTTGAGCTCCGTCCGCGTCCGCGCCCTCGTCCTCGTCCACAAGCATACCACGTCCACGGCCCCGGCCACCAATATTTTCCAAGTTATCGCTAAAAATAATTTAAAAAAAATACTGTATTTTGTTTGTTCTAATATTAGGAATTTTTCCCGTACCATAAAATCGGTCATGTATCGGGAGCCTAAATTCCTAAACACAAAATGGCCGACTTCTATTAGAATTTCGAAAACGATGTGATTATCAATTCCAAGCAAATAAATGTTACAAAAATGCATTGTAATAGATGTAGAAATGAATAAACTAGTTAGTTATAACAATATTTCGAAATAATTGAGTAGAAATATTACGTATTGAACGCGCTTTTATACTTTATGTCGCGTTTATACTTTAAGGCTAATTACCTATTACCTAGTGTGTCGATGTATACCTAGTGTGTCGAAGTACCGACAGTGACAATAACAAAAAGTAAAAGAAGCTTTGAATGAATGTGGGTAGTTGCAAAGAACCGCACGCTGCGAAGACGTCATTCATCCTCATTAGTCTGCCTGTGACCACCATCGGTGCAATCCGGTCGAAACGTGGGGATAAAATAGGTAATTAGCCTTAAAGTATAAACGCGACATAGACCCGTTAGTAAATATTGTAAGATATCAGATTTTATTAGATTAAAACTACTAATCTACTAACACTCATTCTTTTACAGGTAAAGACAGCAATTTCCAAGTATTTTTTAAGTGTTATGATAACAAAAAAGTGTGATACACACGATGACACAAAATAAAATTATCTAGTACCCCCGAAGTAACCCCTAATAGTCAAAATTCAACTTTTGAAGTTCACATTTGTGTCTATATCCCTACTTACTATATCTATCTGTCCGTGTTTAATAAAATCGTGCTTAATAAATATTCGATTTGCAATTCGGGAAACGTTGGTACCGCTTCAAAACATCATCATCGCCAAAGATTGATGGCGCTACTTTATTTTGGCGCCTTGTCGATATTAAAACATTGAAAATGGTTCTACTTGTAGTTACGATAGTATTATTGTTACGATATAGTATTAAACGATATATAGTATCCATGCGTTTTGTTTCTCATGGCGTAGTAGGTTTTATAATTTGTAAAGTTTAATACAGCTACTGAGGTTAATTAATGTTACGGCGGTCAGCTATTAGATGGGTTCACAATTCACCACCCATCGTCACCTCACATACTCCTCGCGCTATAAGTAATGAATCGCGGAAGACGTGCCGAGCACTGGCGTAACCCTTTTCGCTGCAAATTGAGTGATGTGAATAAAACAGAAGGAATTGCTTTTTTAAGGCGACGCATTGATAAACAATAATTTAATCTAAAATATACCTTGTGTTCTATGCAAACGTGCGCGCGCTAGCTTACGAAAAATACGATAAAACAATTATATTTGTTTATTTTAAAAACTATAATTAATTTTAGAAAATCCAACCGTCATTTTGAGGAATATATTTAAGTAAACTATACAGAAAACTTAGAAATATAAATCGCTCCCGTTGCTCCGAAAAATGTTAATCTCTGTTTTAAAAGAGGTTTCTTTGATATTTTTTTTTGTGTTACAAAAGTCAACCAACCGTGTATCGCAACTTTCAACATGAAGTCAATGAAATGAAGAATCAGGATACCAAATATCACTGTCATACGTTTTGTAGTCACTTAGAAAAATTGAGATCCCTGGTGTCAAAATTTCCAATACGTCGCCTTAAGTATTTAGTATTAGCATTAGTAATTGTTAGTTAGTGTAAGCTCTTACTCGTAGCAATTGCTTTCATTTAAATGAAAATCTTCATTGTACTACTTGGTTTTTAGCAAAGTAGATTTGGCTAGCATTTGCCTATGTAAAAATAGAATAAGCTTTTAGAAAAACCTTGTGCTAAATAATATTCACACGATACTCAGTTTTTGCTTTAAAAATGTGAGTAAAAGCATACGCTGACATTTTATTCACATCACCCATTGTTTTGACTCTCTACAAATCTCAATTTCTTGCACTAATGCACTCCATCTTTCTCCTAACGGGTGACCATATTTGGCGTCAACGGCAAACATTGTTACTGATTCTCAGCAAAGACTTATATACACGTTTACATTGAAGTAGACCAGCCTCATTCGTTGCTATGCAATCCTTCAGAACTTGGTGTGTAGGTCGCATCTACTTCAGTTTATATGTATTGAAATCTTTGATCCCCAGTAGCTACTTGTTACTCTGTCATCGTTCTCTTGACGTTTCTGTGTAATGTCGCGTCCACACATTGGATACAATTTTGCGTCCAAGCTTGGCTCTAATTTGAAATGGCCAATATTGAACCCAACTATTGCATCACACATTGGCTTCAATACCAAATTTGTAGCCAAACACTGAAAAGACAAACACATTGGACCAGTCCCTGTTGTGGTCGCAGAGCGAGAGACGATGGACGATAATAACTTATTTGCATTAGCGGATTACGCATATGGTTTAGGTACATATGCTTATTATTGGCATCGTACAAGAAAACAACGAAAGAAAAGGCGATGGTAGATGATTAAAATGTACAAATAAAAAAAATAACAAAAACCACGTAGGAAAAGGAGCCGCAATTTGCGATGAATGACAGACAAATGTGTGACGCGCGCGCGACATTTTGTTCAAGATGCCCGCGCACACTCCCCTTTCATTCCCCTCGCCTTTGAACTTGTTTCAAAAACCGACTCGATGCGCGTCAGTATTGGACATTGAACGGTAATTGGACGCAATGTTCATATTGTGTCCAAAGACTGACCTACACATTGGTGTATTGGCTGCAATACGTTACATTGGTGCAAGTATGACCAATGTGTGGTCGCGGTATAAGAGTTTAGTAAATTGTAGTTCTTCTCGACCAGATCAATATGGAAAATCGGGACGATTTCTTCCCGTTACAGACTGCAGACGATAAGATTTATCAATTCTTATTAGATGACTGATCTACTAATCTATATCAAATGCTGCCGCAGCACACTCGCTCCGCTCGCTCGGCTCACGGCTTGTGGTAAAAAGACCTAATGTAACCTAACCAAAAAAAGTGTTATAGAAATACATAATTAATATATGTAATACTTATAGCGAATGCCTTGAGTTACAAATATATCGTCGTGTTTGTATAAAGTAACAAAAAAATTTGCAAAATTTTATCCCATGTGAAATAGTCCAACCCTAAGCCTGCATTTGTCCTCACGATTTTTTCCCAAGCATTTATTATCACCATTACACCACATTAAAGTTTCAGTGATTGAAGTTGAACCAAATTTAATTGTGAAAACTGTTAAAATTTTTGTCATATTTTTATAGCATATAGATTTTATAGCATATAGATGTGATTTCTATCGAAAGTAGCTTTGTAGATAAAACCATTAATTTTAAATATCGCGAGTTGTAGGGAAAATTACTAATTTTATTGCTCTGTTGTATGTATCCCTAAGCTTATTATGTAAGTCTTGTATAAAGTTTATAGTTAAAAAAAATACCCATTTACCAAAGACGTAATAAAAATGGCATTGTTCCTAAAATATAATTTTAATTCAAGAATATTTTTATATTTTATGAAATTTTATTTTTGTGAATAAAAGAACTTTTAATTAATATTAGGTCATTCATAAAATTCGTGAACCTTTTTATTTTTAATTTCTTCTAGCTTCTAGATACCAGTCAGTTACGAAATTAATAGTGCATAAATTATTAGCTTTGTGATTCAATATTGTTTTTATTGTCATAAACTTCATTATAAATACCAAAATGGAGGAACTAAGTGGATCCATAAGTATGGAGAAGCAACGAGTATTGATTTATCAGATTATGATAAGAATGAAGACTGCGGTTGGAAAGGCAATTGATATAATATATACAACTGGATGAAATCTTGCAAAGAAAGAAGAACTTGAGCTTAAGATGCGCCAAGATCCACGACGTCCAATTTCGTCAAATAGAGAAGCAGACCGAGGATTAATTTATGAAGAAGTTATATTTCATACGCATCAGAACCGTTTGCTTGGATTTCAATATAAAAAGCAAAAAAAAAAAATAATACACATAATATGGAAAACAAATACGGTATCGATATCCACATGATATCAACCACTTTTACTAGCTATGTCACTGTGTTTTATAATCATACATTCTCTAAAACGTTTTGCGAAACTGTAATAATGTTGCGACGTATTTGAAAAATGACTTCGAGTTTGTTCTTGACAAAGCAAGCTAAGTCTTACCTTTTATCTAAAACTGAGAGATGTGTTGTTCTTAATGAAACGTTCCACATCAAGAGCGTCTTCAGGCTAAAACAACAATACCCATACTAATGGTCTCGTTACAAGTTGGTTTTAAACTTCATATACAGGATGCAACCTTGAAGTTAATTGTTGAATATCTCGTGATCATTTACATGTTTCGCTAATAGATTATTATTTTTTGCGTATCATATTTTATAATATAATAATTGGTAGATTGTTTACACGCGTTAGTTTTCCGGCTATTGACCTACATGTACCTATAAATTAAGTATGACTAACACGAACGGCACGTGTGCTATCACATGTTTCATTATTGCACCAAGATCACGAAATCAACAATAAATCCGGTTACATGCGTACCAGACAGGTATTAACGTAGGGTTCCGTAACAATTCTAATCAAGGTAGTAGTTTAATTAACGTAGGTATCCGTAAACGTCGAATGAAAAAAAAAATTAAAAAGACAGTGGTTCTAAAATATCCATAATTTAATTTTTATTATTTCTTGTTTTGCGTAATCTAAAGCAAGAAACGAGAAACATAAAAATGAATTTATTACACTTTTACTAGGATATTTGTCATCATTAACACACTACAATCTGGAAATTAAACGTACATACAGGAAACCACAATGCTGCAAAGAATAACAATTGCAAACACAATATCATTTAAAAATTACTAGATTCTAGATCACTGTTGACTAATCACATTAATACAGTTAATTAACAATAATATAATAATAATAGCAATGGCAATAAAAAACTGGCCACAGATTGTCGGACACGCGTACGCTATATGGGTTCTGTAACAATTAAATAAAAAAAAATTAACCATTTCGGATAGAGAAGAGGTTTAGTAAACGAATGTCTTTAAAAATGGATCCAAGATACACGTTTGTAATGAAGCCAGGCCAGACATCACCGATGTCTGGCCTGGCGAGCCCAATGCCATTAGCATTACCCAGGCGAGCTAGCTTTGCCAGTCAAGCCAGACTGCTCAGGCTCGCCGACGTTACTTCCTGCCTGAAATGCTTTTTTGCCGCCTAACTATAAAGACAGTGATGTTCAATCAGCTTATATTGGTGGAAAACATGTGAGAGTCTGTTTTTCGTAATTGAGAAATTAAAAGCAAAGTGGACTTGGCGCTCCGTTCTCTGTAACTACTCCGTTTGAGCGTGAATGTATGTATGTATGTAAAAGCAAAGTGGTTACATACTTTTAAGAGGTTTTTGCATGAAATAACCATATTGTTTAATTTGCGTTCTTAATTTTTGCTTTTCAGTTACTAATTGGCGTCCTATATCAATTTGAAGCTCAGTAGATGTAATGACGAAATAAATCAGATGTGATATAGAGATTGACATACAGATACATACTTCGTGTTTGTCAATCTCTATATCAGATGTGATATAGATATTGACAAACATGAAGTAGTGAAACCATAAGTAGTGAAACATTTTTCTATTTTCGCGGAACTCTATAAAAAAATTTGCATTTAAAAAGATTTTTACATAATGATTATTTAGTATGGGAAAATATGGAAAATATTCTTTAATGAATATACATAGGATAATAAATAACTTAGAATCGTAGGTAATAAATTATCGAGGTGATACACAAGTGATGGAAGATTAATTTTCGACTTTGTAGTGTTTCATACAAGAATTGAAAAAACATAACACGTTTTGCTGTGTACAGACGTTTTTTTGTCAAAATACGTGATAAACAACAATACTATTGAATTATAGTATAGTACGGCGACTCTTGACATTTGGGCTTTAGGTTTACAGACTAACAGAAACTTACAAAATAAATTTTAATTCATCATTACACGAAAAAAATTTTAATTAGGATTCTAAAACCATACAATATGTTATAGTCCGTGAGATTTAATAGGTCGGATTTGACATCTGTCACATGGCTGCGACTAGTTATGGGACCAAACAAATATGTCTCGATTATTTTTCGATTCTAACGAAAATCGACACCATTGTTTAATAACATAATAACATAATAATATTTCACTTATGATTATTAGTTTGTTAGCTACATAGTACGTTTGTTGAGATATGGTACTTGTTACAGTAAAACATATTTAAGTACCTATATGAATAAACTTAATTCGATATATTTATTTTTTGGGACTAATGTATAAAAAACTTCCTCAAAATAAAGGCAGACTGTAATATTGGTGAAAAATAAATATTTAATCATTTTCGGAGCTTGGATCCATGTCCGTAGAGCTATCTTCGTCTCCCGCTATTATGATTAATTCATTTTCAATTAAATTATCTATTTTGACTTCTCTTTCAGTCTTCCTTTACTTTTTTTTTGTTTTTTCTACCATCTTAGCTCAGTCATCCTTTGATATTTGATTACATGCTTCTGTCAGTAAACTCATCAAAAACAATACAGAACTAAAATTATTTAAAAAATATAATAATATCTTAATTTTAAATTATTCGATTATTACGACATTTCAATCGATTATTATTACTAGAGCAATACGCCTCGTGATATAACATTGTAACAACGTCCATTTAGAAAATTCTTTTGAAGATATATAAGGAAATATCTGTGTTTTTAACTAAAAGAAATCAAAGTTAGTAGTTTTGTGTAATGATCAGTGTTGGAAAAAATAAATAACGTTTATTTATTCAGCATTAACGTAATTGAATTTGTATTAGATATCAGGAACGTTGATACAAAGTTATAGCGGCATGAAAATTAAGAAACGTCAAATCCGACCTATTAAATCTCACGGACTATAGTAGTAAAAATTACCATCCCCCACCCAATGGTCAGAGAAAGAAAAAGTGATAAAATGTTATGAAAGTCGAAAATGCGCTACTTTTAAAGAAAATTACTGAGATTACTTCACGTTATATATTTTTTAAATAATAAAAAGCTCCATACCTACTATAAAATTTGGTTTGTGGTTGATAACAACTGACAGTAAGGAATTGCAGTAATTAACTAGTTTTTTAGATAAATATATATTGAACTTAATTTTTATTAATTAATAATGTATTAAATATACATCCCTGTATAGTTTGGTTTCTGTTTTAAAGTTTTAATCCTACATCTGAGTACTAAACTTTATGCCTCGGCCACGTTACTCTAGAGATTAACCCAAACGAATACTGTAAATACTAAGTTAGTTATTCTACAGAATTTAGTAATAGATTTTTCTTTGGATTTTGTATTTTCGTCATTACGATCTCACTAAAACAAGTCCTTAATATATTAAAATAGTAACATGAGATGGTGACGATAACTAACACAACCATCATAAAAAATTAATTACTTTTATAGCGTAATGATGGGACCAACCGTAACATTCTGAATAATGTGAATACTTATTTTATGTCATAATTTATAAAGTTACTTAAAAACTTAAAAATTATAAATTAAATTGTACTTTTAGATTACATATAATGTTTAAATTTGGTTTTCCTTTAAAATAAATTCATAATATGAGTTTGCGTTTTTTTTCTATGTGCGCAATGATACATGAGAGGTTTTTTCCTTGTGCGAATTAATCCATGTGTGCAATTTTCCACGTGTGGATATTTCTTGCGGGCTTATATAACATTGCGCTTTTTTCTGTGCGTTTATTTCCTTTCCGATTTTTTAATTGCGCTTTTTTCCTAGATTCAAATCAGAAAAAACATGTTGTATATTGCTCTTTATGGTTCTACGGCTATTTTTTTGGGCCTTAATGTGCTGTAATAGTTTCAGCGAAGGGGATATCTCTATTTAAGTAAATAGGGTCGTTGCGCCTGTTTCTCGGCCGCCTCTAGTTTTCGACCAATTGACTGCCTCTTTCATTTCAAAATGAAACAATAGTGGTTGAGGTTCTTTTTATAATGTCAAATTTATACGTGGACAAACTTTAATCTTCTAGCCCTATTATAATAGAATACTAAAAGTAGAATGAATAGACACTAATAACTATTCTAAGTTTAGTTTTGAGCCCGCATCCGCGCACAAAAATTGTATCTGAAAGTGCATAAAAATTAGTGACGAGATCGAAATTGCACGGCAAGTTTCAAGTTGTTTTGTGAGTCGTACTTACACAAAAGTAAGTTTGTTACTTTTTTAAAACCCTAAAACACATACACATAATTTTTCATCAATTGTTTGATGCGTATTTAAAATTCGAGATGGGCGGATATCGAAATAATATTTTCTTGGTAATTTTAGTTTTCAGACGGGTGGTCGGATTACCAGCATAAGCAACAGAAAGTAACTTTTGATTCTATATTAATAAAGCTTAAAGTAATTTATTTTCTTTTAGATTGTGAATTCCTTTAAATCAACTGAATTAGCTAGTTAGTTTTCGAGCACGACAATGATACATATTTTATGTAAAAAATAAGATTCAAATATCAGTGGCCGAAAACCAAACCTATTCCGCATTTAGTTGAGTATGGAAAACATAACGGCCGAAAACTAAATGTGCAATTTATTATATCTGAGTTACCGGCGGTCGTTGTTTTGAAATTTTCTATTTCCATTTAAAGTTAATAATATTGCGTTTTGTCCACAATTATTATCCCATACAAGTTACCACTGCTGGGACACAGGCCTACCTTCGCATAAAGGATTTCGAGTCATACTGTCCACTATAGTTGCCCAGTGAATTTCACTTGTTATTTTTAAAATCGGTCGGAAAAATAAACATATATTTTAACTGCAAAATTGAAAATAAACAGCTCTAGGTCTGTGATCCTAGTTAATACTTATAAATACAAAAGTTTGTTTATTTGTCCTTTTATCACGTCACAAGACACAGCAGAGCAATATTTTGCACCGAGCTAGTTAAATGGCCAGGAGCAACATGGGCAACTTCTCACTTCTAAAAGCTATATTATATTGACAAAACCAATATTATTACAAGAATCCGAACCCGAGTCCTCAGAAAGGGCTTACACCGTTCGAGTCAGAAAAATCCAATTAATCACTAATAGATGATCAATCATTTTCAATTCTTTGTCTATCAGATAGTTATTTGGAAGTCTGTGTCCTAGTTTCACTAGACGACATCCTAACTATACAAACCCAAACTAGTACGCTAACATTAGAAAACTCAACTTCCTCTCTCCATTTCTCGCCGCGTGAAAATAACGATCTCTTTGGTAAACATTTATTTGTCCTAACGCTAATGAAAAAGTAAAAACAAATTTTAAATAGATATACTTGTTTTCTCCAAGCTGAAGATGAAATTGCAGCTGTAATCTTTCTAGTTGCAATTTCATCTTCAACTTGAAGGAAGTTCCAAGAAGATAAAGAAAAATCAATGTAGAAAAGAAAGACACATCTAAAAAGAAACGACTGGAATGTGAAAATAACAAATAGAAATTGATGAAAATCAGAAAAGATGACGAAAGAACGTGTTATGAGAAAAGTTCAAGTTTCAAGCGAAAACTCTAAAGCTGAACATGATGACTACAACCTGACACCATGACTAAGGGGATTAACAAGTTGAAAAAGTTGGTGATGCAAAGAATGATCGAGATATTGAAAACCATACATTGAAAAATCTTGGGCAAAAGATTAAGTTAAGGATGAACTTTAGTAGTGATAACAGGGGAAAAGTAATCCATGGTGATTGTGTTACTGATAAGATTGAAGAAGATTAGATAAGAATAAGATTTATAATAAGATATATATATAGAATATATATAGAATAAGATAAGATTTATTATAAGACATTACATTTGTTTACAGCGACAAAATCTATTTCACCCATTTTAAAGCGCTTTTAGATACATCAAAAACAAATTAGACTCTTTAGAAACCGAACCTGAAGTCTAAGCTATAATATATTTTATTACAATACATGATTTATTAAAAAAAAGTACATACATACGTTAATATTTACAAACTTAAAACTACACATTATCTTAAATAATAAAATAAACAAAATAAAGTCTAAGCTTAGAAAAGCAAATATGCTAACCTCGACATCTGACGGCCACTCTCATAACACTTCAATGTTCAAAGAACTCTACATACAATTATGTACATAGAATATAATATAGATGAGTAAAAGAGAAACACAAGCCCTTTGGAACTCAGCTGCATCGGGCGACTCATCCGTAATTAATGACCCACGAACTAAACGTTAGTGTTTACTGGTTAAAACTTTACACAAACAGGTCCCGTTTCTTGTGAATTAGTCAACTGTAACATGAATTACTTATGCAAATGAACGTACAGAAACCTAAGAAATACATAATTATTATCTATACGTATCTTAATATTATAATTGTATAATTTTTTCTATTTTATATATCTTAAATTTTTATGAACATACATGAAACACCATTTTTATTAATAAAAAGTACATACATATGTTAATATTTATAATTTATTTATAATAAATAATTATATCTTAAATTATTATTTGTTTTAAAAAATTGTTAATTAAACAAGTATTTGCGCATAAACATTATATAACTTCCAAGGGGCGGGGCACTGGAGCTTGAAACACAGGTTTTTACCTAGTTTGGGTTCCGGATGTGTCAAACCTTAAACTTTAACATTAAATTAAGACTATGTATATGTGTTAAACAAAATGAACATGTAATGAGAACAAATAAATTATTATTATTATTATTATCTATAGTTATGAATGTTAAATAAATTAAAATATAGGAACACAAAAATTGTCTGCGAGTTTGACTTTCGCCTAGAGGGAGGTTCTATACGATATTTATAAAATAATACATACATACATATCTTTACGCTGTATCCCTAATGAGGTAGTCAGATAGGATGGATTGCCAAGCATCGCAGTCTTTACTTACTGCTTTCACCTCCTCAAATCTCATCACTTTCGTCGCACACTTTCGCCTAAGTATACAAATGCTTTTTACATTTACGTCAGCTAACACTGTCGCTATTTAATCCATAATTCAGCCTGGGTCTTCTGTAACTTTTTCTACTGCATACCCTCGCTCTATAGATTTTCATCGTCAATCTTTCATCACTCATTTATTCTATTTTTAGAATTATTTATTTAATATTATTTGATATGACTGGCCCGTTGGCGCAGTGGCATATGCATCTGCTTTCCAAGCTAGGGTTCCGGGTTCGATCTCCGGTCAGGTCAATTCAGGAAACGAACTTTTCTAAATTGGCTTGGATTCTGGGTGTTACTGGGAACTCCCCCAGAGTTCGTTGTGTGGTACCCATAGTACAAGCTTACTGCTTAGTTTGGGGTCACACAATCTGTGTAATTGTCTGGAGTATTATTATTATATTATTATTTTCTTCATTTTGCAATAACACTATTATCGTATAAAATGATTAATAGTCAGTTTCTAAACTATATTTCAGGTGATCAATAAGTCCCAGGATTGTCATTGCATTTTGCTGTAAACTTTTGGTAACGCTTGCTCTTGAATATTCCTTGAAGCTTTAATAATTCTAGGCCCAGCAATTTCGAAGATAAGAGGAGATATTGTTCAAGTCGAAATCGAATACCCATTTTTTGTTCCTTTTTTCTCTTTCACTTTTTCATTTTTATTACGAACATTACGTTCCCGCTAAAAAGTAAAAAATTACATTAAATGTTAATTACTCTAGTGTATGCACCAATACAGGCCTTTGTGTACGCCTGTTGCTCATTGTTACATTTACATTGTAACAATGAGCAACAAGTAGGTAGTTACAAACATTTCAAATTATTAAACAGAAAACAATTTACAATTTTAAATAGTGTAAAATATATTAAAATTTTTTTTTTTTATTAATTTTCCCATTTATTTGTAACTGGCGACTCGCTCCGGCTTCGCGCGAGTCAAAATTTTTTGGAAATAAAATACAAAACATGTTACTCGCTGATAATGTAGCTTCTTATATGTGTAAGTATTTTTGAAATCGGTTGAGTAGGTGTTGAGTTTATCCATTACATACAAACAAAGTTTACCATTTTATAATATTAGTATATAGTATAGATAACTAGCCGTGCCCGCGGCTCTGCTCGCGCGGACTACAGAATTATTGTATAGGCGTTTAACAAAGCGAGTGAATGCCGTTGACCGAGTGTACGCGGCACGAGCGAACCCTGCGGCCACCTCTCCCACCCACTACCCACGGCGGTCGCCAGCAAGGTGACGCAGTGATAAACAATAATTTCATCTAAAATAGACCTTCTGCTCTATACAAACGTGCGGACGCTAGATAAATACGAAAATACAAGTTATTTTCGTTTATATTAAAAACTATAATCAAATTTAAAAAATCCAACTGACATTTTGAAGAGTGTGTTTAGATTATTCTACATAAAAAATGGAGACGGAAAAAATGGGTTCTGTTAGTCTGAAAAATGTAAATCTTTGTTTTAAAAAAGGCTTCTTTGATATTTTTTTTCTGTTACAAAAGTTGACTAATCGTTTATCACAACTAGAAAAATGAACTCTATGAAATGAAGAATCAGGTTACCAAATATCATTTTTATACGTTTTGTAATCACTTAGAAAAATTGAGATCCCTGCCGTTAAAATTTCCAATTCGTCGCCTTCAAAAGATAACTTCAGTTTCTCCTCAGCCCGAATAATGAAGGAAATCGCTCCAAATCCTTAGCTAATACGAAGTCTTAGGTCGTTTGATAAGCCCGATTGGGTTTAGGTCCAGTTTAACAGATGCGACGATGGGCAATTGATTGTGTGAGAATTCAGTTCATTACTAAGGTTATAAAATACCTCCCGCGTCACTCGAAGAAGTTATAAAAATAAGTAGTACCGTTTGTTCTTCTTTCTGTATGTATATATCTATACATAATATGTTGTTATGTGTACGTTATGTAATAAATACACAATATAAAAAATAATGCTGTTCATTGGCAAATGCATTACTTAAGAACGGCTGAGTAGATTTTAGAGGCAGACAGACAGATGAACACCGTGATGATTCTGTAAATGTTCCTTTTTCTAATTTGAATAATAACCCTAAATATTTATTTATTTGTTTGTTAATAGGTACAGCAACAGTATATATACACAAAAATATAAAAATTACATTTTTTTTCTTTCTTCATGGCATGGTGCACAGATTAGCGCATTTGCCAATGTCACGTATTAATAAGTAAGTAATCGACATGAAGCACATTGCTTTTCTTCTTATTGTAAAACTCCTCCAGTAAAGTGATAGTAGGCTTTACTGAAGTTATAAGGGACTTCTTGGAAGAGCTCAAAAATTGCAACTACACATGTTTATTTAGACCTACTCCATTCTTTTCACTTCATAATATACTATCATTTTTGTACTTTAAAACCGCCAAAAATGTAAAAAATAGAAAATCTAAATGAAATAACATTCTCACTTCTCCCGTTCCCGCTAAAAAGTAAAAAATTACATTAAATGTTAATTACTCTAGTGTATGCACCAATACAGGCCTTTGTGTACGCCTGTTGCTCATTGTTACATTTACATTGTAACAATGAGCAACAAGTAGGTAGTTACAAACATTTCAAATTATTAAACAGAAAAAAATACATACATATAGTCCATACATAAAATATGCCATGACCAGAATTTATAACTCTAGATAGCCTGTCCCGTACTGCCAAGTGTGACAAATAAAATCCAATGAAATGTAGACGTGTGGGTGCTGTTTTCTAACAAAAAGACAATCGATCAGCTTATCTAACAATAAATATTATTGTGTCGTATGAACAAGCGAATCAGCTTATCTGATTTACCTCACCGTTGTTGCTCGGATACGGCGTTTGGCGTTATCTATAAATACAGACATACATATATAGGGGAGACCGGGGCTACAATTAACAGAGGTAAGTATTAACAAGCAAATTTCTCTAAAACTATACCTACTACACCTCCAGCACGCATGTCTTAATTTGTCAATTCGATCGCACCGCATAGCACAGTATCGGTAAATTGCACTCCGCGCTTCATTTGAGTAAGTTGTGTGCTGGACGATATTTTTAAGCAGGTAACGATCATTTCATAATTCACGATTTTTTGATTAACACAAGAATTATAAATTGTTATGATTATGTTTTTTGTTTCCCTAGTAGCATATTTTATATTTAACAATTCTACGTTTCATATTTGACGTAACTATTGACCAATATTTTATTACGTTATTTAATAATTAAAATGTACCTTTGGGGCTATAATTAACATATCGGGGGGGCTTGTATTAACGTGTTAATACCTACCTCAGATATGTGGTCTAGTATTAACAGGGTAGCTGAATGTTTGTGAATGATTATTTGATACCTTTTTTTTTATAACAGCATGAGAACTTATGAACGGAAAACTACGCGTGGTACCACATCAATAGAGATCTACGAGCTAGCTGCGCTAGAGATTATTGAGAAGAAAAGAAATTACAGGGATGTAGCAAAAGAATTTGACCTCTGTTATGTTTCTCTTTATAATTTTGTGAAAAAGAAAAAAACGGGTACCACAGTAGAAATGGGTTATAAAAAAACCCGGCTAGTCTTCAATGCTGAACAAGAAGCAATCATAGCAGAGTATTTGTTAAAGTGTACTAATATTTATTTTGGGTTGCTGCCCACTGATGTGAAAAAATTGGCATATCAATGTGCTATGTTTTACAATATTGAGAAGGTACCAGAATCCTGGAAAACTAATGTGATAGCGGGCAATGATTGGTATACGGGTTTTATGAAGAGAAATTCGAGGTTATCGATACGAATCCCTGAAGCCACAAGTTTAAGCAGAGCTACTTCCTTCAACAGAACGAATGTCCATCTCTTTTTTGAGAAATACAGATATTTTGTGATTTTGTTATCATCAGTTTATAAGAAAACGTGTTTGTTCCATGCAAGGCTGTATTAATAATACTTTCATTAATAAAAAAATTATGTCGTACATATATTGAATTTTCTTTATATCAGTCAATTAATTTTTACCCTTTCTGTTAATACCTGCCCCACACTTGTTAATTCTAACCCCAAACGTGAGGTAACAATTAACAACTGCCATTTTTAACAAAAAGCGTTCTATCGACGGCATCGTTTCTATTATGTTTGTTTTGAGATAATTACATAATACCTGAATGATTAAAGCATCATGTATCCTAAAAATCAAGTCTAAATATTGAATAATTTCTAAGCTACAACTAAAAATATATTTTTTGTTAATTGTGGCCCCGGTATCTTCACGCTGTATCATCCATCGGGGTAGTTAGAGAAGACGGAGCGCCAAGTGTCGCGGCCCTTGCATACTTCTTTCCCTTCCTCTAATCTCATCATTCTCCTCACATATTTTCGGCTAGGTGTGCGAGTGCTTTTGACATTTCCATCGGCTAACACTCTGGCTATTTGATCTTCATAAGTCAGCCTTGGTCTTCTGTAATCAATAAATTTATAAATAATTAATAATAATTTAAATATGACAATGCGCACATGGCTGACAAATTAATCGTCCCACTAATTTATTGCTAAAGACAATTGACCTATATCTGAAAACACGCATGACCGGAGACATCTCGCTATTTTATGGAGACTGCTTTGCAATCCAGTGCCGGCTTTAGGAATGTTGACGTCACGGACGGCATATCTATTGGTGAGAGCTCTGCATTTTTGTGATATAAATTTTTATTATTAATTTTATACTTACCGATGAAACGTGATATTATCCTTTTTGAAACTATTTTTACGACTGTCACTACCACACCGCTTTACAGCGCTATTTGGCATTGTTTACGTAATTTATACTATATTTTTTAAAACAATTAGACACAGGTAACGGATCTGCTTTCTGGTTAATACTAAAGGAGCGTGCGTTTGTGTTTGAAGTTATATGAGCGTTTGTGCGCATCGATGGCAGAAAACGGTGCCCTTTCATTTCCTGTCTTTAGGCTAATTTGTCTGTGTCTATAAAGCTCCCTCAACATGTCATTTAGAAAAATTTGAAAAAAAAAACAATGTATTCGTACAATAATTTTTTAACTTCTTTTGATCGCTGAATGTACGACCTTAATATACAATACTGAGATTCCCAGAAAAATAAAAGGAATGTATAGGCCTGCACTGCCTACTTTGTACTTACTGCTTTATTAGACTGCTAGCCTGATTTAAAGGAACTTTGACAGGACAGAGAAAAAGGAAAACACGACATTTTACATACAAAATTTATTTAAGTATAGTATAAAATATTAAAGACCGTTATAACTATACGGAACTGTGATATAGGATAAGATACCAATGTATTATAAATAGAAGTAAGACAACTGTGATACTAGGTTAAGTGTCACTGTGATATAGTTGTTAAGGATTGACGAAATGTGAATTAGGGTTTAAGGATTCAGGAATATGTAAATAGTAGCTGTGATATATAGTTATAACATTAGACTTAAGTAGAAATGTAATAGATAGTAAGACTAGATTAAGGATTTTTCATGAAAATAAAAATTTCAGATTAGAAGCAGATTAGCTAACCAACTGTTAGGATAGAGACTGTATGAAAGGGTCTTATTCCCAGAAGGAAAGAAAGCAAGTGAGAACAAGGGCCCTGACCTTGCCCATGTCAGGGGAGTAGGGATAAAAAAATAAAAATAAAATAAAAATTAAAGACCTCAAAAGATTCATTCAAGTTATAGTAATAAGCTACAAGCTATAGTTTTAAAAAACAGTTTAGTGGCCTTAACAGTTAGGGTTGTCAAGCTGTAGAACTGAAATATAAAATGTAGATATAATATCCGGATTCATTGTTATCGGGAGAAATAAATATAACCCATAAATTTCAATGAATACTTGATATTTATGAGTTAATGAATAATTTATATTTTGAAATCAAAACGTTGTACATAACTTTCAACACAAAAAAAATCAACAGTATTTTCTAATTATTAACATTTGCGAAATTAATTAAAATATTAGTTTCCTTCTTAAAAAAATTTCTATTCGTTATGCTATTGTCTTTTTTAATTTGTTTTGTTAGGAGGTGAGAGGTCATTTAAAAAGTCGGGAGCGAGCGAAATGTCGCCAATATTGCAACTCTACTTATAATCTGGCGCCCTGGGCTAAGAGGTCACTCCACCGCGCTCAACCCTAAAGCCGCTACTGTTAACAACGTTTGAGCACATTCGATCGAGTAATTTATTTAGTCATTCAATGGCGTCTGGATTTATTGGGATTAGTCTTTTAGTGTAGGTGTGTTTGTAGCGTAGCTTCATTGTGATACGATGACTGAGATTGTGTGCAGTTACTCACTAGATGAGTGATCTAGTAGCATCGTGTCGCAACTGAATTTTGTAATAGATTTTTTGTATTCTATTATTTATAAAAAAAAATAGCTGTTGTTTTTTAGGGCTCTGCACTTTAACAGAACAATATCGTTTTTATCTTCGATCACACATAAAGAACTAGATTCACAATCTTCTGTAAAATTTAAACAAATTATTATCCGAATTGACATACATTTTTAATATCGTATAGTACTATCAGTAATATTGTGTTAGTCTAGTAGACCATACCGTCAAAACATAAGGTTATAGAACTCGTAAAAGACTCTTGCTTAACATAGAAACGAAGTTTGTTAAAAATAAAATATTTAACATTCAATCTTATGCTTCGTGTTTAAGGTATAATTTACGTAATACATTTAAATACGTCATTTTGATTTGTTACGTGAACATGATAGTTATATATACTACATAATAGTTGGTTATAATGCTAGACAAAAAATTATACATAGTTATATAATATATGCTATGCATAATACTAGACGCAATCTAGGAATACAGAAAACTTGGAAGCAATATAATGGAATTATTGATATTTATTTATTTTCAAATACGAAATTATAAGCGAGTTGTTACTAAAAATATTAACACGATTGTCTAGAAATCACTACTTTTATGAATAAATATTAAAGAGTTTAAAATAATTATTAAAAAAGTTTTGGTTTTAGCTAATCTAATAGTTTCTCAACGTGGTAGTCGCGACTCTTGGGGAGGTTGCGTTTGTTTATTAACAAACGCCCCTTGAATAATAGGGTCGCAGTCTATATAAAAATAAGAGTAATATACAAAAGATTCGTTTATTAAAGAAATAAATTTAGGTGTAGTATTAAAATTAAATATTACCATGTAATAACAACATGAAACAATAAACTTATAGCTTACTTTGTTTAATTAAAATTATTAATCATGAATATTAATTAATGAATGCGGTGGTTGGCTTTATTTCTCACTTAAAAGTATTTTTATACGTGGATCATCTTTGCAAATACTCCTAAGTAAATTATATTCGAGTGATAACAAACGATTTCTGTATTTAGTTTTCAAAGCCACCATAGACGAGAAGCCTTTTTCGCACAAGTAAGAAGTACCATAGGGTACCAATGTTTTCAAAGCTTCCGTTACTAGGTTTCCGTACTCACGCAGTCGTGTAAGCCAAAATTTACCTAAATCTTGAGATAAAAATTCCAGTTGTAAAGTTTTATCAGCTGATAATTCAATGAGTTGATTGTGAGCCTCAGTTCGTAATTTGGCAGCTGCAACAATATTTTCATCAAACGCATTGTGAACCCATCTTTTCGGGAAATCATTGTTGTCATCTAGAAAATAGCCTATTAATTGAATCTTTAATTCACCTTAATGTATTTCCATGCGCTCCAACAAGCGGTCAATAACTGAATTTTCTAAATTCGCATTTTTGTTAATGTAAGCAGAAGTTGCAGTAAATGCATCAAAATTTAGTTTTTCAAGGCGTAATAATGTTAATAAAGGCATTGACTTTTTCTGTCATAAGTAAAATCTTTTTCGTAATAATCGTAAACTCGTATTCAAGTCATTCAAATGTGTAAATATGTCACTCAAGTAAGCCAACAGTAATAAAAATTCTTTAGCTCGTAAAAACTAAAAATGAACTGTTTTTGTCTATTAAAAAGATTTTTAATTCATCTCGCAATTGAAAAAGCCTTGTTAAAACGGTTCCTCCCGATAGCCATCTTACTTCAGTATGGAAAAGCAGTGAATTGTTCTTGACACCCATTTCTTCGCAGAGTGTGAAAAGAAATCTAGTTTGCAACGGTCGGCTTTTAATACAATTAACAATTTTAACAGCTTGTGATAAAACGTTTTGTAAATTGTTTGGTATCTTTTTTGCGGCAAGCGCATGACTGTGAAGAAAGCAGTGCGTCCATTCCACATGCGGCATAATGTCTTTTAATTTTACTATCACACCACTGTTCTTCGCCGTTACCGCGTTCGCGCCATCAGTACACACCCCAGTGCATTTATTCCAATCCAAATTTTCGTTTTGTATTGCTGCAATGAATACGTTAAAAAGTCGAACATCTGTTGACTTGCCTAACAGATTGGCCAAAAATTCACTTAATTTAACTTTTTCAATTATTTGGTTGTAAATATTGATGGCCATTTTATTTATACGTCTCGATATTGTATCATTTGAAAGGGGTACAATTTTTCGATTTTTTAGCTTCTACCGGACTTATTGTAATATTGACTAAATCAATGGCAGCAGGTAAAAAGGGTCTTTCCGCAATAGTATGGGACTTAGATTCTCTCGCGACTTGCAGTGCTACTAAGTAGGATGCATGAAGTACTGCAGTCTCATTACAGGTGGATTTTTTTATAGCAATTTGTTGATTTTTCAAAACAAGTGAATTCTAAGTTCGCTCGAAGAATTCTAAGTTTGCTTTGTAAACGGGTGTTTTGTTTCCAGATGCCGGAGTAATTTTAAAGGTTTCAAGCTTTCCGCGGATATGACTAGAAAACAAACAACACATTGCGACTTGCCATCCAATGCCATAAATCCATATTTTAAATACGTGTCGTTGTATAACCTTTATTTGACAAGTTCCTGCAAGTACAACTCAAGTTAAAACCTCGCTTAGACAGTAATTTTAGATCCTCAGACAGGCTGGCGCGATTTACAGGCGCGATGATTTATATTCATAATGCGTGGTTTTGCTTTTTTATCGCCTGAGGATTTTTAAAACTGTTCGATAAATTTTAAAGTTAATACCTATTCATCATTTATTGTTCACTGAGCATTTCAGTAAGGCAAACGGGGCTTTTGGACTTGTATAAAGTACAAGGTACGGTTAGAGGACTAAAGCTATATTGTTTTTTATTATGACAAAATTGTTACTAGGGTCAATTTACAGTGTTCATAAGTTTATAATTAAGTACAGCAAATCCTGTTTTACTAACTCTTTAATTTTTAGTACCGAAAATATATTTAGAAAATAGTACCTATAATATTAAAAATTCGACTCTAATAATCAGAACAGAAATAAAAGTATAACCCGAGTAAATCAGATGTGAATGCGGTAGTATGGTTTTAAACTTCTTATTCATGATTTTATACTTAGGGTCACGAAATTTTAAAAATAAAACTACGAATTTAATAAAAAAGAAGAGCAATGCAACGTATTATTATCACGAAATAATGAACACTTTAATAGAATTACAATAATTTGCCAAAAATAAGAGTCTCCAGCTTTTTTAGCATAGCATGTGATGTTTTTACAATTTTTGAAGGAACAATTTGTAACTTTCGTATGTCATTCGTATATGTCTAATATGCCATCCGGGTTCGATCCCGGTCAGGTCAATATAGGAAACGAACTTTTCTAAATGGGTTTGGAGTCTGGGTGTTACTGGGAACTCCCCCAGAGTTCGTTGTGTGGTACCCATAGTCCAAGCTTACTGCTTAATTATCTGGAGTATTATTACTATTATTATATTCGTCGCTAGCTTTTTCAAATATTACTAAAACAATTTGCACTCAAATATTCATTTGAGTGCACATTTGAGTTGGACGTTTTTGGAGTGTTGATTGTGTATCTACTTTTTTATTTGTGATCGAAGTTTTTTACAGTTTATTCTCTCAGAAACTGCAACGTAACTTTCACTAGTTAGCCTCTCAGGCTAACTAGTGAAAGATGTTTTAAACAATGGCGTTTAAGATACAGCACGCTGGGCCTATAAGGTTTCCCGCCCCATAAATTAACAAAGAAAAATAAAAATATTTCAACAATGAAAAAGGCCGCACGAAAGAATGAAAACCATTTATTAAATGTTCGTTTTTAGTCATCCACAAACTGTTCGTTCGTTCGACAAGTTCGTCAATGACGCTATCACAATTAGTGGATTTTGGTCAGCTTCTATAAAGACGGCTATTCGGCGTGCGCCGCCCCTCGTAGCCTGTTTTGAGGCAAAAACGCTACTAGTTTTACACGAGTTGGCATTTTAAAATATTCGTTGGAGAATATTACATTGAACTGGTCAATTAGGTATTTAAACTTGCCTTAACCCACTACCTCCATCTGAGACCTTAGAAATTACTGTACCTAGAAAATTTTTAAATTCTAAGGAGTAAAAATACTTGCCAACTAAAAGTATTAGGTCGTATAAAATCTACAGAAATGAGTGGTCTGGTGGCACAGTGGCAGAGCATCTGCCGTTTAAACCGAGGTCACCGGTTCTTATCTCCGTTTAGGTCGATTTAGAAAATGAGTTTGTGTTGGTTGCTTGGGGCCTGGGTGTTTCTGAGAGCTCCCCAGTTGTTATAGTATAAGCCTAGTGATTAGTTTGGGGTCACACAACTTGTGCAATTGTCTCGAGATTTTCTAACTAATGGGCTCTATGTTGTGCCGAAAGCCTAAATATGTTTTTATCCCAAAGTTTTGACCGGATTGCAATGATCGTGGTCACGGGCAGACTTATCACAAATTGCTAGTGTGTAGAGCTCGTCAGGATTGTGTGTGAAAGTACCGGAAGTGACGGTACTGAAATAAATACTGTGATAAATGAGTGTGGGTAGTTGCCAGGAAACGCACACTACGAAGACGACGCTCATACATCGGTCTGCTCATGACCACGATCGGTTATAACCTAAAAATTTGCAGACAGCGACACAGCCACGTGATCACTGCGATTGTAATAAAAAATTGGTATAATGTGTGACAATTGCGTGTATTGCGTGTGCAATGACCGTAAAATGCACTTTTTATGGTAGATTTAGCGCCGCTACACAAATCAAAGGCCCTACTCACAATGCAATCTGACTAGCAATTTGTTGTTGCAATTTGTTACAGTCGCAGTTGCCTTAGCTTCGCTTACTTTAGCAATCGCGATTGCAATTTCATTTTGCGAACAAGCGCCACAAAATATACACGCGCCGACGTATGTGTAATAATGGCACCAATGAACGAAAGTTGTCTAAATTTCAGAAAGCGAGTCTTGTGATTGCCATTGCTGCATCAATTGAACCATCTAAGAAAGAGAAAAATATATTTTTGGTATCATTTTTGGATAAATGTGGCGAATTTTTGTATACTGATAAAATTTTTGTCTATAGAGATTATTTTTTGCTGTTAATTTTTGTGGAGCCAACGATGACATAGAGAAGTAGTCTGTATAGTTACTATTCTGTAAATGGTACGACTGCAACTGAGTCCAAATTGCATGCAATCGCGCTATACACATTGCAACTCGTTGCAGAGTTAGTTAGTTGTGGGCGCGGGCGATTTCCGATAAGTTGCATGCAACTTAGCGCATTGCAGCAACAAATTGTTAGTCAGATTGCACCGTGAGTAAGGCCTTTTACATTACATAAATTCTCGTTTTCACAGCAGATATCGAGCGATATTTGGCTGTCGCATATGACTGCAAGCTAGGTAGCTTGCCGGTCGAAACGTCGTGATAAAATAGGTATTAGGCCTTAAAATATCAACACGAAATACAATCGAAAATATTAATTGCGTGAAGAATTTTATTATCAAATTAAGTTTACAAGTTATAATGATACTGATTGTTAATTTATAAAAATTACATGTATCAATATATACACATACACATATTATCCAAAAATATGTGTATGTGTATATATTGATACATGTAATGTGAAATGTAATCAAAAGTAATAAAAAAAATGTTAATGCACATTTTTCTAGACAATGTTTTTATATACAGTTATCAATTATGTAATAGGTCAGAGACTTATATTACAACTATAATTTTAAACCGACTTTAGAAAATGGAGGAGGTTCGGAATTCGTCTGTAAATAAATTTTGTGTTTTTTTATTTTTCATGTATGATCGGGCGTAACTTCTTTTTTTATAAACCGATTTTAATAATATTTTTCCCTTGGGTTCAGAATAGCTCATTGTGGCATTGTAGCTCATCGGTGGTCTCATTTTAATTTGGACTTTGGGTTTCCAAAATACACGAAATAACCCTAATAATTTATTTATTTCGATGAATCTTTTATACATTCCGTTCGAGAATTGGAAAGTAGTTATGTGAAAAAGTATAAAAAGGTTTATTAACAGACTTAGTTGACTGAAACGTTTCTAGGACGCTCTGTTCACACGATTTAATTGATAGATATAGTATTAACTGTTACGTAACTTGAAATCCATATATCCGCAACCTTGACAGGTTATCTCCGCTGAGCCTTGGATCGACAGATTTCACAAAAACGACCCATCCGATTGACATTTAATTTTCTCAATATATTAATCAGATTGAAAGCATTTATGGTATTTCTTTGCCCTAACAATTTATATTATTTTAGAAGATTACTTCCTCTACACCATTACCACCATTAGTCAAAGTCGAATCAGTTTATTCAAGCAAACCCAACTACAAGGTATTTTTAAACTTCAAACCTAATTTAGTTCGGTTTGAAAAGAAAATCTGGACACTGAGAAGAATTAGAGTGGACAAGGCAAAAAGAGATTTTTTGGCGGGAACAGGAGACGTGAGGTTGTTATTTTATTTAGATTTTTTATTTTTTACATTTTTAGGAGTTTGAAAGTACAACAGTGATAGTATATTGTGTTTTAAAGTTTAGTGTAAGCGAAAAGAATGGAGGAGATCTAAATAAACATGTGTAGCTGAAGTTCTCGCACTTCTCGCTCGCTCAAGAAGCCCTTTATAACTTCAGTAAAGCCTACTATCACTTTATTGGAGGTGTTTTGCAATAAGAAAAAACTAATCTGCTTGTGATTCTACTTATTAATACGTGACATTGGCAAATCTGTGCGCCATGCGATAAAGAAAACGAAAAAAAAGGCAAAAAGAAATCGGTTAAATGCGAGTTCGATCCGAGAACAGAAGGTACAATGTTCATTATAATTTTTATGATAAACTAAACTTACACATACATACCTACATATCTTCACGCTGTATCCCTATCGGGGTAGTCAGAGAGGACGGAGCGCCAAGCGTCGCGGTCCTTTACATACCTCATTCGCTTCCTCAAATCTCATCATTGTCCTCACGCATTTTCGCCTAGGTATGCTAGTGCTTTTGACATTTCCTCTGCTAACACTCTGGCTATTTGACCTTCATAAGTCAACCTTGGTCTTCCTTGGCTTCTTTTACCAGTCAATTGCGCTCTGAAGATTTTCTACGTCAGTCTTTCATCGCTCATTCTTTCTAAGTGCCCAAACCGTCTGGGCATTCCTTTCTTTTCATTTTTGACGTTGACAGTGTTATTGTAAAAATGAAGAAAGGAATGCTTAAACCAAACTTGTTTTCTGGCAAATCTAATATACAAAAATCCATGTTTGTTTGTTAAGTTGTTTGTTCATATTTTATGGGCTGCCATATCGTTTATCCGATTGCGATGTTTGGTATGGAGATAGTTTGAATCCTGAGGAAGGACATAAGGTTTAGGGAATAATTCTGAAGAAGGTCGAAGTCGCGGACATCAGCTAGTTTGTAATAATTCTCCAGACAATTACACAAAATATGTAACCCAAGAATAAGCACTGGGCCTGAAATATGGGTACCACACAACGAACCGAGGGAGCTTACAATAACAACCAGACTACAAGTCGTTTAAAAAAAGTTCTTTTCCTAAATTGGCTTGACAGGGATCGAACCCGGGACCCGGGGCGTCGAAAGCAGATGCTCTGCCAAAGCGCCAACGGTCCAGTTGTAAGAGCCATAAGAATTCAGACAATACTGTCGTTATATTTTACCTATGAGTTTTAGGAAAAACTTTTAGAATTCTAGTTTTAGTAGTTTCAGATATATTGGTATATAGAAAGAATAAGCGATGAAAGTCTGACGAAGAAAATCTACAGAGCGAAAGTGAGTGATAAAAGAAGACAAGGAAGACCAAGGCTAACTTACGAAGATCAAATAGCCAAAGTATTAGCTGACGGAAACGTGAAAAGTTCTCACCCACCTAGGCAAAAATGTGCAAGGCGAATGATGAGATTTGAGGAAGTGAAAGAATATGTACGGGCGGCGACGCTTGCCGCACCGTCCTCTGACTAAGCCGTTAGGGATACAGCGTGAAGATATTCACCATCAAAAGATCAAAGGTGGACAAATTCAAAGATGGACAGGTGATATCAAAAAGATTGGCGGGGCAATCTGGCCAAGAAAAACGAGGAACAACAGTGTATGCTATGTCACATGATACGCTAACCACTAATGGAGAAATTTGATGTGTTAGAATATAACAAATATTTAAAACAACGCGATTACTTTTTTATTTTGGCTTGACGTTTCGACAGAGTTGCATCGACCGTGATCTCAACCAAAATAAAAAGGCAATCGCGTTCAATATCCCGTTTTGGATATTTTATAATGCAACGCGAAAGTTTAAAAGTTAATATTGTTATTGTACAAGTTTAGTATCAGCGTTAAAGGCTTAATAATAATATAATTTTAAACTGTTAATTAGTGCGAAATATGTAGAGATATGTGAGTTAGCAAGACGTATCATTATTTTAGACTTCGTCATTACCTATGGTAGTTCTCGAACCATGAGACAATGCATGGAGCCATAATAAGTTGCCGCTCTTACCACCGTGTGTCAAACGTATTTTCCTGTCTCTTTTTATCAGCGTAACCACGAGTGAAACAGTTAGCTGTAGTAAGTATGGCAACCTCGCACTGTCAGTGTATTTCATGTCAGCTTATGAGTCGGTAATTAAATAATTATTTGCAAAATACTCGTAAATCTTAGGTGTTTTGGATATTAGTATTCACAAAAATAAAAGCATGTCATGTTCGGCTGAGTATCATTATACTGTGGACTTTTCTCTAGGCGTGCACATTAGTGAAAGTCTAGAAACACGGTTAACAAAAAACGACACCATAAGGACATGCTTTTTGATCAAATGGTTCGTCCATTAACACTTGGTCCGAGACCCAGTTACTGAGAAAATCGAGTGACAGTTGAAGAGATGAGTGATCTTTTAAGGGTTCAGTTGTCCTTTGAATAACTGCTATTCTTTTGTAGTATTGGAGTCACAGTAAATTAAAAATTGAACAAGTTTCATTTTACAGATTTCTAACAGTAAATACTATATAAAATTTGTTATTTTATTATCGACTCCAATTGCAAAAGCACTTTCGATTTTCATAAATTTTCGAATATTCCAAGAAACTCTTTCGATATTTCTTTCCCTAAAACCTCATTCAACTAAATATTATGAATATAAAAAAAAAATTGTCAAATTGTGTTTCTATTTACGTTGATAATTACATTAATTGCACTTTGAATGATTTTTTTTTCGTTTATGAATGATTATTATTTTCTTCTCTTTTAATAATGATATAGTAATAAGTAAATATAAACTGTGAACACTTATTGTATACTAACTGTTGCCCGCGACTTCGTCCGAATGGAATTTAAAAAGTAGCTTGTATCCTTATTATTGGATTAGAGTATTTCCATTCTAAATTTCATCGCAATCGGTCAAGCCGTTTAGGAGGAGAAGCTTGAAATGCGATAAGTTTTTTCACTGTCATCCAATTTTAATAAAAAAAGCCTAAATGTTGCTCCAAACTGGGCATAATCTACCTGTGAAAACTGCAAAAAAATCTGTTCAGTAGTTTCGGAGATTAGCCTGTCCAGACAGGCAAAAATTCAAAAAAATATGTTTTTTTGTTTGTTGTTTTTTTTATCACCCACATTCATTTTTTGATAAATTTTGATAAATGTACAGACACACGGTTTCCACTGATTTATTTATAGTAAGTATACATCATGCATATACGATGCATACATATTAGTTATCTTCCAAACAAAATCTATTAACTCAAAGATTTCCATAAGACTTTTGTGTACTCTTTGTTGTATGCCAACGGTATAGGATTTCGAGAATTTTATAGGAGGGCAATGTTTTTGAGAAAAATAATTAGTATTCAAGTAATGGTTGACATGGATGCCACTAAAAAACCTTATCATGGCAAAATTCCATATTTGCCATGATCGAAGAAGTACTGCAGTACTAGTGTCTCAAGAGTAGTACGATTCTAACTCGGAAAGTTTGGTTTGGTAGATAAATATATTTTTCAACCTACCTAAAAGTCTGTTAAAATCATTTTCAAAATCTTCATTCATAGATTCATCATCAGTAACTTTTACCATACAAGCTTCTTTGTTTGCTAACGTTTCAATAGACTTTAAGAACTTCCCCTTCGAAGTTTTACGCATCGGCTTCCAGCAAAACAATGTTTTATCCATTACTTGGGCGTTCTCATCAAACAAAGTACCTGTACCGATATCTTATACAATGCGCTGAACTTCGCAAGAACTTTGCAACACTGCCCGTGAGGCTCATAAACGGAAAAATATGTAGAACGTATATGGGAAACTTTGGCTCTTTTATCACAAGTAAGATTTAGGAAAAGTCCATTAGCTAAGTCTAACTTATGAACCATTTACTGTGTAACGTGATTTAGAGACTGTTTTCTTCCATAATAACCTTATTACACTTTCTCTACTTGGCCTACATTTAATATTTACTCCAGCTTTGATTACATATAAAGACCAATTCTTCAATGCTGGTCGGGAAGAGAAAGAAACGCTTCCACACCGGCCATAAACATTGGACACGGAATTGGATTTATTATGAAGAATTAGTATTTATGGTATGTATGTAGATTGGCTGGAATCTGGATAAAATCTGGTTCCGTTTTGGCTTCTGGAATCTAAAAGTTATAGTGCTAGAAATGATTTTGATGTATGCATATATTGCATACATCAAAATCATTTTTATATGATATTGTACTTTGTCGACGGGAATCAAAACCATTTTAAAACTGAGGGTCGGTTTTGAAATCAATCAAGTTCAATTGGAATGGAAATGGATTGGATGGAAGTGGATGGCTAGAAATAGATGAGCATAGCGCCGAATAAACGCAAATAATATTCAAATGAAGAGTCTGAATCCAGTATTGGTTTGTAATGAAATGAAATGAAGAATTTCTACCTATAATGGTTATAAATAAAATGCGTTATCAATAAAACACATCAGTCATAATTCTTTATTTATAATTCAGACAAAAAATACGTTAGTCTTAATATCCCTTTTCAATAAGGGCTCAAATTATTTCAAAGGGATATAACAAGTTCATGTGATTAGAACTACATTCGTAAAATTTCGTGTCGATCTGTATCTGTTATATTACAATCGTTTATATTATTGTAATGGTTTCAAATTGCACCATAAAATATCAAGTTAACATTTAATACATAATACTTTCATATTATGTAACTAATATTGAAGAAACTTAATCTGATAATATTGAAAGTTACGGAATGTGAAGCGTCATTACTGTCAGCCTGGATATTTTATTATTAGTCTTTGTAAAACGTTGCTGAGTTATAAACGACTCTAGATATTCGTTGGGCGGTATTTATATAGTCAAACTGCGACATTAATACCTTATAACTACAGTTAGATAATGATAAATGATATTTAGAGATGATTGCATTTTCGTATTTTGTGTTATTTTGAACAAAGAAAGAGTGATAAATTGTTTAAACCGATTATTGATAACTTGGAATTTGTTTCATTTTGTGTCTCATAAAATATTTGTTAACTTATTAATTTTAAAATAACACAAAACTTAATATTGTTTTAACGTTTTTAAAAATCTTGACTTAACTTTGGTTAACTCTGAAAATGTACCTAATCTTTATTACGAATGCAGTATTAACATAAAATATAGTCATACTTCAGAGATCACTTCTACAGATAAAATGAATTCATTTGTTTCGTGCTAATACAAACAAAGCCTTTATTCAAATATGAATAATACTTTTTACAAATACTTATGTACAGGTCAAGATATGTACGAGTATATACATTAAAAATGGAATACGATCAACATTGAAGTTTTCGTTGATTTAAAGTTTCGTTAAGTTATTTCGATCTTTAGGTTTAGAAATTTATATTTACAAATAAATAATACATATGTTTCACTATTCTGTGCCTTGCACGTTGAAACCTGTTCTTATGTATGTACACTTTAAGTATACAGTGATTGTCTACTCTAAAGTTATTCTAAAGGTTTTAAGAGTTCGAAATTTTAAATATTTCTGTACATAATACGATTGGGCTATAACCGTCTGTATAGGAGATAATGTACTCGTATATATAGTATGATTTACAATAACAATAATTTTAACACTCCTAAATATTATCTACTTAAGTACATGAATGATTCGAAACTTCAATTTGAGCAAATCAGCGGCTTTCATAATTAAGCGTAATACTCTAAACTTTAGTCTTTGGCACCAAATATGCTTTACGTTTTTATACACAATAACTTCTTGAATGCTCTCCTGAAGTCCATGTTGAAAATTGTGTATATTAATGGGTTCAAGGCTGAGTTCACGTATCCAAGCCACGTGATGAAGTTTATGAATTTATTGGAGAGACAACAACTCGCGCAAAATGGGATCACGAGGTATAAGACGAAGAAGGGTAACCAACAAACTACGAAAACACCCATAATGATTCCAAGAGTCCTGGCCGCGCGGCGTTCCCTCGTTAGAGAAATTCTCTGTTTCTCCTCTATAAATTGGTATACTGCATTTTGCTGATTTGGCTTCGGGCGTTTCGGCGGCTTCGTTATGGGCACTTGTACCTCAACTTCATCTTCATGTGTCTCTTTCGAATTGCTTTCGGATGACGTATTTCTGTTTTCTACATTATCAGCCATATCTGTGACTGAGTTTTCATTTGAGAGGATTGGTATTATTAGCTTATTTGAAGACTTGTCATCTTTACTCCAGTATCGTCGTTTCTGTTTCTTTTTTTGAGAAGATTTTTTAGAACCTTTCTTCTTTTCGTTGTCTGAGACAAGACGTGTGACTCCGGGATGTTCATTATGATTCGCTTCGGAGCTGACTGAATCTTGGTCGTTATGATCGTTTTCTTTAGCTGTATATCTATTTTGTCCACTGGATATAGTACTGATCTTTGTTGCTTTAGCGCGATCTCTCAGTCTTTTTTTTGTGGCCAAATAAATTTCAAAATATACTACTGTCATTATCACTAAGGGAATATAGAAAGATCCGGAGGAAGAAAATATGACAAATCCCGGCTGGGAAGTTAACCGACAGGGTGTGTCGGGCTCGAATATGTCAGGCCAATCATTCCAGCCTAGCAATGGTGGAGAGCTAATAATAAGCGAAAGTGCCCAAACTATGCCGATCATTAGAAGTACCCTTTCAAGCGTTCTCTTTTGCGCGTAATTGATCGGGTCTGTAATAGCCCAATAGCGATCTAGTGCGATTGCACATAAATTCAAAATTGAAGAAGTACAGCACATTATATCGCAAGTTAACCACATTTTGCATACATAAATTCCGAACACCCATTGTCCGAGTATTGAATAAGCAACGTTAAGTGGTAAAACCAATATAGCCACAGTTAAGTCCGCGACGGCCAATGATACTATGAAAAAATTTTGGACAATCCTCAACGGTTTATACGTGAATACACTTAGTATAACTAGAATGTTGCCAACGATCGTCGAAATGATAATAAGCGTGAGTATAATGGCTGTACAGATGGCTTCCCATTCCGGTACTGCGAGAGTTATACCGAAGCTGCTTGGGTATTTAGGGTCGTCAGCGACAGCACAAACGTCTTTATCATCGTCAATTACGTAAGTCTCTGTGTAATTAACTAAAGTGTCGTTAAAATGGAGATGCGTGGATGTCTGGCCCATTTTGTTCATGTTTGCTCACTGCATCGCTGACACATAATTTACGTCGCGATGCTTTCCAGCGCAATAAATGTAGGCATCTTTGTTTTGCAGAATTTTGCAATTACACTGAGAAATAATTCCTTCGTTTGCAACACCAAAGGCAGCTCTCGAAGGTATAATTTTATGTACGCCATTTTTCTGTAAAACAAAAAAGAAAAATAAATCTTTAACGATGTTGAAATATTTGAAATAAACTCTAGAGAGTTTCTCGTAAATAAATATCTAAATTACCGTCTCCTCGAAATCCTTTCCAGGAACTCCCATCTGAGTAACTTGTTCATCCTTTGTTGGTTTATTAAATCTGAAACAAAGAAGAAATCTTTGATTAAATTATTTTCGAGAATATTTGTATTTATGTACTATGTTCCTGCTCTTCTTTCAATCTGTGATTGAACAAAAAAAAATCATTTTTTCCTTGTTTTGTACAAAAGTACACAATTGTCTCCATACTCTACAAGAAAAATGCAAACATAGGGATAGACATTTAGTCTAAAAATTGTTAACAAAACTTTGTATCTGTGGGCGTTTAATATTGAATATTTGTCGGCAACGGTCGTGCAGAGGTCACATTCTCACATTTACAACGAGGCAAATAATTTATACTCTCACATTTGACCCTTGATCAAAAACTATTCCCTCAACAGACATTCCATTACTGCGGAACATTAGGCTGGTCCAGTAATAATGTCAGTGGTCTCGAGAGCTTTAATAAAATACAAATCCGAGTGTAGATTTGACTCTGCAGGCCTGACGAGGGCCAGACAGGCGAAATGGCATATAACTATATGGGTCGACCTTTCGCACCTTACCCAAAATTTCCAACTAATGAAATGGAATTTAAATTATTCCGAATTCTTCGTTTCATCGTGTCTTCTGAAATCAAAGTATTTTAGACTTCGACGATTAATTAAAACTCTTTAAATTCTTAGCGTTATTAAGTGTATAGGTATACGACATACCAGTGACAAAAAGTTTTATAAAAGCACAAGAGATTATTCATTTAACAGTCTGATTCGAATATTATTTACTACTTATGTAAGGCATTCAATGCGATAAGTCATAGAGATATTTTTGTATGACATATAGCCTGCGTATTATTACTAGGCATGGGCTTTCTAATAAGAAGGAAACAAGATATATTCTAGCACCTTGACTCATTATATTTTTTCAATATTTCCCCTCACAACTTACAATTGTCAGAGATTTCGTGTAGCTCCTTTCACTCCTTCTTTCTCTGATACGCCATTCATTTCTACTTTCTTACTTTAGTACTTTGCCAAAGTATTTTTATTTCCTATCTTTACTTTCTCTACACAAATACCACTTATTTTTATTGAATATTTACAATTTTTCTCATTTGGTTTCACAATCGATTCTTATGATTACTTGTTACTATTTCATATATATTAGCCTTATTGTTTAGTGTTCTTACATTTATTACTTCTATTATATTTTTGCTACGTATATTTTATTAAATTTACCTTAACTGTATATAAACATTAATCTACACTCCTTGACTCAATGGGGATGTATAGAGGTAATTTAGTGATTGGCCTACTCGCAGTGTTAAAAGCATATTAATTTTTACATACATACATATCTTCACGCTGTATTCCTAACGGGGTAGTCAGAAAGGACGAAGCGCTAATCGTCGCGGTCCTTGTTCTTTCGCTTCCTCAAATCTCATTCTCCTTACACATTTTATTTTGTATTTATTCATTTATTCGTTACAAATATTATATAAGCTACGAAGATCTTCGTAAGAAATAACTTACGGAATGGATTCTAATACCTCGATTCGTTGCAGAATGTATAGAGAAGGTAGAAGATTAGTGATTGTCTTGCTGTCAAGATTGTACCATATTTATATTCAACTATAGTCGGCCAAAATTAACAGGAGATCTAAACTTTTCTTGAACTAGGTCAGTTTCGACAGCCTTGTAACCCGGGCTAGAAAATAAGGTGAGAGTGCTCCCCACCTGCTGTAAGAGGCTATTAAAGGGCCCTTTGGGAAGCCCGAAGTGGGGCTACGATCGTTTATCCATACGACCCCAAGAAAAACGACATCGCGTGTGGTCTGTCAGGATTGTACATTTTTTAATTTTTAACTATAGTCAGCCAAAACTATAAGAAGATCTAAACTTTCCTTGAACTAGGATCGTTTCAACAGCCCTGTAACCCGAGCCAGAGAATAAGATGACAATGTTCCCCAACTAAGAGGCGATTAAGGGGCGCTTTGGAGAGTCCGAAGTGGGGTTATGATCGTCCGTCAATAAGGAAAACAACATCGCGTGTGGTCTATGCAGCCGTGGGACTAAGAGTCCTCGAGGGCTCTGTCACTGCCCACCCAAAAAACGATTCGGCACATGTACATTAATAGATAGAAAGAAAAAATGTAAAAAGGCCAAACAAGGACTCTGAAAGAACGTCATCGGAGGACAAGTATTTGCGCAGCGCGAGGGCCTGTGGTGCGGTCCGTAGAAGATCCCGAAGCCCCTCAACAACGTCCGAGGACGACTACTAGAGAATTTTTAATGTTTCCCATTTCCCCTGCGTTACCAAGGAAAAAGAATTCAGTTTTCAAGTTTAAGGAAAGGGTGGACTCAGGGAACTCCGTTGTATATCAAATGAGTCAATCGACCATCATTTTGATAAAAATACCGCCGCAAGTATTAAAAACATTACCTGTTGTGATTCGTTCTACAATAAATAATCCATCGATGTATTTAATGTAAATATGTCTGTTATTGACAGGCAGGTGGAGGCTAATTTTGGTTCCTATACTTTTGAAATATGCGAAGTGAAATCTTTTTAATGTGTCTATGGCCTTTAACTACTTGCTAATATCATTTGGTAATATTTGATAACAAAAATTTAAGAAAATAATTAAAATAAGAAAAAAATTAAACCTACTTCAAAAAAAAGCAATGAAAATTACAAAATGACTATTTTTTACTAATCAAAACAAAAGGACAAAAATAACTTTTAAATACGATACTACTACGAACTAAATTCTTTCCTGATTCTGGAACGGAATGATGTACAAAATAATCATCAGTACAAATAAATGTTTAAAAACCGTTAGGATTATTTGGTGTATCTTCAAAGTCCAAACTCCAATATAAAAGAAATTTAAATAAAATCACCTTGGAGTTATACTGAACCCAACGATAAAACAATAATTGAAATTGGTTCATAAACAACCAAATTATGCGAGAACATACATAAAAAAATATATACAAACGAACGTAGAAACTTCCCTTTTTTTAAAAAAGCGTCACTGTGCTAAAACTCCAATTTTCTGCATCACATAAATTCTTAGAAATACTCTGACCCAGAAACCCATAATGAATATGAACATAAATGAAGTGAACATAACATACTTCATACTACTAACTTCAATTGATGTTCAGTTCACCAACTTAATACGTATAAGTTCACGTATTTTAGCAATCCTGCAGAATATTTCTAGGGGCGAAGTTTCACAGACCACTCCGTACGATTGCTATCTCACTTGGAAATTATTCTGAAGATACTTTGAGTTAATGAAAAGAATTCTCAACACGTGTAATGTGTCCACTCTAATTTATTTTTATCTCAACATGAGTTTAAGCTGGATATACACACATATATATATATCATACACATACATCAGTTATTTATATAACTAGCGGACCCGACAGTCGTTGTCCTGTCCGAACGTCGCAATAAAAAAAATTCCTAGAACCCTGTGCAGTGCCACCTACCGGGTCCAATTGTGTTGTCAAACCATCCAGGAACCCATTGAAATATACATACAAAATTTCACCCAAATCGGTCCAGCCGTTTAGGAGGAGTTAGGTGACAAACACACGTACAGAAGAATTATATATATTAAGATAATCGCTTAGTAACATTAAGATATTACTGAATGTTACTATTCTGATTTATGATAGAAACACATTTCGACGATAAATTAACTGTAACAGCAAGTAAATATCCGTGAAATTGGCGATGTGTCGCCACCAAATTATGTTATTCGGTATCTAATTCAAGATCAAAACAAAAGCTCTCGTATACTTAGGCGAAAATGTGTGAGAAAAATGATGAAATTTGAGGAGGCAAAGGAAGTACGTAAAGACCGCGAAGCTTGGCGCTCCATTCTCGCTGACTACCCCATTGGGGATAAAGCGCGAAGATATAAGTGTATGAATTCAAGCGATTACGATGTAATTTTCCGTCACCATTGTGAGCAACTTCATCGTCTTGGAAGATTAATGCCTGATTTCACCAAAGTCTCCTAATACTTAGCGAACCTCTACAAGAGATAGGGGTCACCTAACGATGATTTTGCGTTTCACGAAACGATAAGAGCCCTTGTATAGTTAAAAGATCCCTTAAATTTAGTAACTCGATTTTCGAACCCATAACACTATTTGACAGTTATGTATGTTAGTTTTTGACAATATGGAGAATAATTTATTATGTTATATAGAAACTTCGAAGTAAAACAATAATATCTTTTTATCCAAAAACTTTTGGAAACGAATAATCACTATGGAAACAATAAAATGTCACATAACTATGTCTGACATTACTAGGGAACCGTTAGATTGGTGGAAACAAATATTATCTAAGAACCGGTTTAGGGGCCCTTTTAATCTATGAAGGTGGTACATAGTTATGTGACGACTTAGATAGCGTTGGCGAAATCGGGCATAACACTTTCAAACACTCATGGCAGAAATAAAGGGAAAACTTATTTCAACTCAATTTGCCTTATACAAAACAATAGAATTTTAAAAACTAAAGAGAATGTAATGCCTTAAATGTTTATGCTAAATGCAACGAATGTACTTAGTCTCAAAGCTTTACACAAATAAAATTTAGAAAACTATTGTATTTTACATACAGAACTCTCTGCACAAGTAAACCTACCCTTTTTAACTTCTGTTATCTGAACGTGATATTTTATTGAGTCATACGATAACGTTACGATAAATTCGTGTCGGTCAACGATATTGAAGTTAATACTAGATTGATTATTTGAAAGCTCATGTCCCAGTCAACTGCGGTTCTGGAACCACACCTAGCTCACATGCGCTTTGACGTTTATGTAGTGAATGGCCGCTTTTATAATTTACTGTTGAACGTTTTTATCGCCACGATTTTACCGTCCAAAATACAATAGGTAAGCAAAATGCTTCCCTATTGCATAGACAATAAAGATGCTTTTTCAAAGTCCACGGAATGACGTTATCGTGCACGGAAATGTAAAAGCGTCTCCATACAACTGCATACATTTTGCTTCCCCATAGTACCGTGGACGGTAAAACCGTGGCGATAAAAACGTGTAACGGATAATTATAAAAGCGCCCAATAACATAGCATTACAACTATTACGAGGGCTGCTATTTATGTATCCGGAATAACAAAGTGAAACAAACATATAGCATTTATTATAGTTTTATTGCTTTTCACAATATTCACCATGATGATCGATGCACTTTTGCATGCGTTGGAACCAATTTTCGTAGCACTTTTTCGATTCGGATTGAGGTATCTCCAAAACGTGCATTTTGAACGCATCAACAGCCTCTTCACGGCTCGAAAAACGGTGACCACTTAATTTATTCTTCACGGTTGGGAATAAATAGAAGTCGTCGGGGGCCAAGTCGGGGCTGTACGGCGGATGACCCGTTAATTCGATCTTTTGATCTTCCAAATACCGAGTTGTTTCGGCCGATGTGTGGCAGCTAGCATTGTCATGATGAAGAAGGATTCTGCGTTGTCGGTTGTTCTTTGTTATTTCTTCAAAGACTTCTGGCAAACAAATGGTCGTGTACCATTCAGAATTAATTCCGCTTTACGATCCTCTAGTGGCACTGTAGCTACATGTCCATTTATACCAAAAAAACAAGCGTCCATTTGCCATTTGACCAAGACAAGTCCCCAAAAGTCGAAGTGAGTTGATCGATGCACTATTTTTGAGTTAGCCCTCGCCGAAAATCGTAATAAATCTTAGCACGAAAATTTTCACGACAAATACTAGGCATGCCTTTTAAGTTCTGTCGTTTCCATATTTCCCGGCAATTTTGAATTTGGAACTGTTCTATATTCGAATGTGTTTAAATTTTCAATCTCAAAACAGTTGAAATTATTAGGATTAATGCTATTGTTTAGTAACAGCGTCGATTGGAATCTGTCAGGTTACGTACTAAAATGAGTCTTTCTAAGGAAAATGTTCGTGCAATAATTTTCTACAACTTTAGAAGAGGCCTGACACGGCTTCAGTGTTTTGAAGAGCTAACATCTGTGTTCAGTGATGAAGCCCCATGTCTGCGGACTGTCGAACGCTGGTATTTAGAATTCCAGCGTGGACATACTAGTGTTAGTGACAAATGTCGCGAAGGACGCCCAAAATCTGCCTTCACTGAAGATAACATCATTGCTGTGAGATAACTAATTCTCGAAGATCGTCATGTGACGTATCGAGAGATAGAGGCTCTATTAGGCATCTCAGGGACAACCATTCAGAAGATCTTGCATAGTCCGGTGAAGAAGCAGTCGACGCTTTCAAGTCAGCCATTTTGAACACCCCCACTTTAGAGTGGAATAAATGTTATAATAACTGGTTTGAGCGAATGGAAAAGTGTATTAAGCTACGTGGTGAATACTTTGAAAAATAATAAAAAGTACTATAAGGTTCTAGTTGTGTTTTTTTCTTCAAACGACAAAACTTAAAAGGCATGCCTCGTACATGGTGATAAAGACTCGCAATTTGCAAAATGACGCCACAAAGGATAAACAAATGACAGCTACATGAAACAAATTGTATTCTTCAGCCAAAGAGTTCCATTTTTAAATGTTATAATTACTTATTTAATATTGTTCTGTAACTGGCCAGTTCCGGATACATAAATAGCAGCTCTCGTAATCAATAAACAATTGAATGATTTTACGTTTGTATAATACTTTTATGATAAGTAATAAAGAAAATTAATTATTATTTAATTTAATACTAGATTGCTTAAATACGCGAATTTAAAACTTCGTTTCAATAGCACTGTCTCGCTTTTACATACGGTGAAGTGCCACTTGTTAGAAGAGATAGAACTACTTCCAGCAGCGTCACGCTCTGCTGGCGCGTGGCGCCATGATCATTGTTTTGATTTAATAATCTAGTGCAATGTATATATCGATGGAGTCAGTCTTGCGGCGGAGAGAGAATTCGGCGGTCGGCTACCGTCCTCGAATTGTGGCAATACTACTAGGGTATGACATATCATAACATATTTACTGTTTTTTCAAAATTGAATATGTAATTATGGATAATCCTTCATATTTGAGTTGTTGGCACCTAGTAATGTGAGACTCCTCAGCTTGTGCTTTTCAACCTAATGGAAGTTAACACACTTAACTGATTTTTTATTATTAAGTGAATCATTTTGCAGGTATAATGAAGTGTGAATGTATAATTCCAAACACCTCGCAAATATTTAATCATTATTAAAACAATATACTTATGTTATTATTAAATTTATTATTATTATAGTAAAGGCCATAGCTTCGTTCATATCTATTTATAGATAACATCACAAATACAATCATTGGTTAAGTAGATTATTTCGTAATATTTAGTTTTGCGATTGCCACTCAACAGGCATTCATTACGTAAATTCGTATTATAAATGTTAATTTGTATCTATTGTGTCATTGTCATGGAGCACTCAACTTATAGAGTGACAAAGTTATTTATTTTGAATGAAAACAAATCCACGTCTAAATATTGTTGCGGTTACTGCGTTCTGTTCTATAGTTTGTTTTTTTACTGTTTTTGCCCCACCACCGAATAGAATAAGCCATTACATAAATATTTCGTCGAAATATACAGAACTGTACACACAGGTCCAGTATTGTTTGGTACTGCTTAATGCGAGCGAGAGTTGATATTTGTTAGTGTAAATAAACTGAGTAGTGGTGAATAAGATGGTCCCATATTTCGTCTGTGCTGCGTGGTCACCGTAGACCATTAGGCAGTGAAGAGTGGAATTCAAACGTTTTATATAAACACACGGAATTTGGCCTTTCATGGACATGAGTCGACATTGTTTTGCATTGTATGCATTCATTCAATAGTTACAGACTATGTAAAAATTATATCATTTTATAGCACAGTAATAATAAAATGTTACTTAAAAAAACGCTCAAACATCACCATTTACACTTTTAATATTTTCTTTTTTATATATAATTATAGTATATTTCAATTTAATCTCACTTATTATTATGATGTTCTATATTTCAGTATTTTCTTGTGTATATACGTTAAAGGATTCGCAAATTTATTTCCTTTTCTCTATTATTTTGTTTCGTCCACCATAATATAACTTTCATTTGCTCATACCTAAACTTACTGTTGTAACAATTATACCCTAAAATCTACAAAGCGAAAGGAGTGTTAGCAGAAGCCGAGGAAGACTAAAGCTAAATTATGAAGACCAATTGGCCGGAATGTTAGCTGACGGAGAATAACGAGATTTGAGGAGACGAAAGCAGTATGTAATGACCGCAATGTTTAGTCCTCATCAAAGCAATTTTAGTTTATCGAAAATATTAGGATATTTCATTTATAAATCTGTATTCTATTTGTGCGTAAGCTAAATTCATTGAAGTCGCGTCGCTGTCTTGGGTTTTCCTATGACATGTCTGTCGCAGTAGTGCATTTCAAGCTCGCTTCTGATTGTTGCAGAAAATGTAAACTTTTTGAAGCTTCGAAAGTATCACGTACACATCGCGGTCACTTAATGCTTGAAGGCAATTTCTGCAATGCATTGCGCGCGTAATTTAAACGCGGTAGCGGAAATTACGCATATTGTCTTTGGATCCGCTTATACTTAGTTCACCTGAATTGTAGAGGCTTGTTGGATGAACCAATCAAAATGAACCTTGCGGAAATATGTCGACCATTCAGAGTGGACAATATATCAACATGCAACAAAATACACTTTTAATTTATTTGAACCAATAAGTAGATATTGGGATTTACAAATTACGAAACAGAACTAGATATGTTTATTTATTTATTTATTCGTTTTAATTGTCGAATGCAATTATAGAAACTTTTTTTTTATTTCTTCAATGCGTTATGACATCATTTCTTCACATATCGTCATGTTTTCAATTTCGTTTAAGAGAGATGTGATCATTAGTGCTAGTTTGGCAAAAAGAACCAATGATGGCTCCTAGTAAGTGCATGTAATCGATTTATAAACAATACTATGTTAATAAACACCAAGTTTTTATTTTTTGTGTTGTTTTCTGTTTAAAAAGCGAAAAAAAAAACGAACAAGATACGTACATAAGAAAAGCAATACTTACGTAAAAGCAAGAGGTCACACATAGACATACAAACATAATTATAAAAATTAATGTTTTTGTATTCCTTCGCTTTCGCATATTCCAAATATTTGAAGCAAATAGGTAGAAATCAAATGTTAATTTAGAGTCATATTCTACTCTAGATCAGAAGCTTGCGCGTTAAAATCACGTAGGAGTCAAAAATTGTAGGAGATACCTGCGCCGCAGTTACTAAATAATGAAGACGGTTATTGAGGTCGGATAGTGTTCGACAATATTGTATATATCTTATGTTTTCTTCCAGAATATTATATTATTATGGCCTTCTACGTTCTTTTATTTAGCACATTTCGTATAAATTGTACCATTTGAAGCACCGTTCCTATATCAGAACGTTCTCGCGTGTCACTGACACGAAGAGTGCTCTAGCGAATAAAACGTCAATTGAGCTGAAAGCGAACGCAATTTGAAAAATATTATAATCAAACGCTATGGCAATGATGGTGAAAAATGATACCTAACTGAATGTCTTACCGATTGTTTTCGGTATACAGATTTTTTTGAAACTGGGGGTATATTTGGCGGTCGAAAATGGTTAGCTAAACTGAATTTTTCTTGAATAATTCTCGCTTTCACCATCCAACCTTTATGTCCTTAGTTAGAAGTGTAGAAATTATAAGCGAATACACAGATAAACGTGCATTGCGTCTTTGTTTTATAGGTACTGTTTAGAGATTAAACATATCTTTACATACGTTTCCTTTGAAGTTGCTTGTGAAAACCTTCATAAGTGATATCCTAAGATTTGTCTCTAGTCTTGAAGTGTCCAAATTCGCGTAACGCTGAAGTTGAGTTAGAAATGTTGAATTCAGTAATTAATCTCTTGTGCCGAGTAAATTGAATTTCGAAATTCCTATTGTAGTGTACAGGTGCGAAAGGGAAAGAAGTATTTCGTCCTCTCCTACGCACACGTGACAGCGCCACAACGGTGAGTGTCTAGAGAACGCAAATAATTACCTACAAGCTGTCTGTTTGATTGCAGACCGCTGTAGGGAACAGACGTGTAGTAGAGAGCAGAGTGTAATGGTGTTTACAGACCGTAGGTACTATAGAGTACACCTGTCTCCTACTAATGACCCGCCCCGGCCTCGCATTGGTGTATACACTATTGTTCATACTATTTTCTTAACCTTTTCAATACTATGTAGGTAATACATAACACATTTTGATCTCAATCGATTAGTTGTATTTAATTGTATAAGTAACATACAGACTAATATTAATTTTTATATACAAAGATGATTTCGAAACCAGCCTGGGACAGAAAGAAGAATATAGATAGACTGTGCCAGCCACTTATTATCTTCCCGTACAGGTAGTAAAGTTGGATAAGGGAAAATTAATATGAATTTTACATTTGAATCGCTAAAACATCGATCAGACGCATTTTGTAATGTAAAAGCTGGAATTCATTAACTACAATATTAAGCCAATTTGTAATCAAAGGAAATGGCGCAATTAGACCTTTAGCTGGTGACAATCGGGAGCTCTTCTCTATAGAAAGCGACGGCAACCTATTAATCATTACCCTGATGCGCCTAAACCCAACAGTCAAAGTTTATTCAAGTAAATCCTGTTACAAGGTAATTTTAACCGTCGCATTTACCATCAGTTCGGTAATAAAAATTTGTGTACTAATGTATGCACATAACAAATTGTACTTCTTTGACGTTTTTAAGCAAAGCAGGCTACAAAAAAAACTGGCTGCTTGTAATGAATGAAATAAAAAATAATAAATTATGTACTTACATAAAAAAATACGAGTTTTTGGCGGGATTTTATGGAGAGCGAATGGGTATTTATTTTAATTATTTGCAAATGGTTTTTAGTGGATATTGAGATGTAAAATTGGTGTGCTTTTGCGTTCCAAGTATCTACGCTGTTGTGCTGTTATGTGAAATTGTTCAAATAAGTCTTTATTTAGTAGTGTGATGTTGAGATTTTTTTAGTGATTTAGTCTGCCTCAGCGGATCCTATTAGGAAGACTACCTCAATATGTTTGTCGCCAGAAACTCCAAGAAACATCTAAAATGTATGACGTCGACATTTCGATAAAATAATGATAAGAAGAATATCTATTTATTACTGAAGACGACGGTTGTATGGGCTAAGATCCCTTTACCTTCCCTACTAAGGGAAAATTCCCTACTAAAAAAAATACATATATATATACAAACTCTCTCATACAAAATAAATGAATACAACAAATCGAGAAGAGCTTGCAATTAAAATAAAATATTTAGCACAACAAGCTCATTTCACCTAATGACATAATATGTTCTAACATAATTTAGTTAAAAAAATGCGAGAACGTGTATTTTATTGAAAGTAAGCTTAATAATATTTCCCACAATCATATTAAAATCCTAAACTGTGTGCAAGGCAACGGGTATGCCTAAAACCAATGTGGGAGTTACCAATTCGTTTACCCGAAATGAGGTGTTGACTAGATGTTTTGTTATTAGATATTTGTTTTAAATTAGGAAAATTTTCAAATATTAAATTATTATATTTACTGTTTGCGGTTGTGTATTTACTGTTTACATATAATATTTTACCTTTTTCTTACAGACTATTTCCAATAAATATGAATTAGGTCGTCACACCAGATATCTATATGTAAATATGTAAAGACAAAACAGTTCAGTATATTTTTCTTCTCTGTTTCTCAACTGATTTTCTTTTTTTTTGTTTGGTAGCTACTGACGAGCTTTAGTGTTATCAAAAAAAAATTTGGAAACAGTTACATTAAAACATAAACCGAAAACTTGGATTCATTTTTAAGAACTTTGTGCGCACAGAGGAGTGAGATTTAGCATAGTTTTAAGTATAGACTGCCAATGTCAAACAGACTGTTAATGTCACTCATAATAGCTTGTGATCATAATATACTATATGTGACCTCTTTGGATCAAACCTCGGACCGATTAAACAGTCGCGCAGAGTAGAGATTGTGGCCAAAGAGTTTATAAGTTTATATTTACGCTCGAACTACGACCACCGGGCGACCTCTAATTTAGTCGTTATTTTATTGGTGGATATAAAAAAATCTAATAAGAATATGGACAGTGCCCTAATTTTGTTTTTTACACTATTATCCACCAATAATTGTATTTCGAGTAATTTTTCAGTTTCCTTAAGAAATATATAAAACCTTTACGTATGTTATTTTATACATTACAATAAAATAAAGCTTGTTAACATGCATACATATGTTCACGCCGTATTCCTAACGGGGTAGTCGGTAAAGACGGAGCGCCAAGCGTCGCGATCCTTGCATACTTTTTTCGCTTCCTAAAATCCCATCATTCTCCTCACACATTTTCGCCTAATTATGCTTGTTAACGACAATGATAAATTAGTCTTTCGAATGATAGGTACTTTGTACTTTAACCACTTTTATTAAGTATGATCAAAAGTGAAAATGTAAACATTTTTTGTAAAAGTTTGAAACACTGCTCCGTAAAAAGTAAAAGATCCAAATATTTTTTTTTAATTTTAAAACAATTCACTTTCCGATCTGTATCATATTCGATACCTATTTAATGTTATGAGATACATATAAATTTGACGATGAAGACTTAACACCTCTACTACAGCTATAAACTTTGAAAAAACATACAGAAACGAAAATGACCCAATGAAATACTTTATCGAATAGAATTTATGAAAACACTATATATAATTGGAAATAAAATATACAGTTTATTAGCTGACAAAAGGTTTGATGCGAAATTCTGGTTTATTTGAGCGAAACCTGTACGTGTTTTTTTAAAATATATACTGAGTATTATTGAATTAAATGAGTTGTCAATTACATTTTTTTATTATGCTTATCATTTTCAAACACTTTAAAAATACACTTTGAGCATTCATTCTGCTTTACGAATCTCTACAATATTTCTTTACCTCTGTCTCACATTCTCAACTCGTTCATTATCTAGAGAAACTTGTACTTAATGCATAATAATATTTAAGTACATTAACAATAAAAATGTAAAGCTGGGTAAAAAAATTCAAATGGCATCATTGAACAAATTCTTGTCTATAGTTATCATTTTGGTTTTATTTTGAAAAATAATAATTTAGAATGATTTTATGGTGTGATTTGTTACTTTGTCGGTTTTATTTGCGTTCTTTAATCTAATTTTGTATGTTTCTGACCTAGAATCTGACATCTTGGGCGTAAATATTACATACACGAATTGCACAAAAATCATGCGAAGTATCTGACCGCCATTGTTAAAATGACGTGACAAGTAAGTGAATTCACTTACTTAGGAACGCTTCACTTTTCGTTTTTGTTGCTCTATCTACGTATTTTTTTTAACCTAAAATTATGTATTACATCGGCGCACAACTAAAAAACACACTGTTTTTTGTTTTTCTGTTTCTGTTTTTCCAAAGCGCCAAAAGAAGCATAACTTCAAAAACTTCACAGACAAGAACCGGCAAAAAACTCACGTATTAATTTTTCAATATCATTTTACAACATATTAAAATACAAAGTTTGGAAAGCAGTAAATACATGCTATTTTTAATTATTTAATTAGTGTAAGTTTAATAATGAGTTTAATTATCTTTTTCGTTAATAGAGTTAATTTGACTTTTGTAATTTGAACTTGGGAATAACTAGTTTATCATGACCTCGGGATTTGAATCCGAAATTTCTTTCGAAACAAATCTATTTTTTCTGATGTACATTTTAAAATCTAAAAATCTATATTAATATACCCACTAATAACCGTGGCCATTTGGCATCTGGCCCGTAGACGCGATAATGATTGAAAACGAACTTCTTTAAATTTATTGTCTCAGAGTTTGTGCGTTAATGAGTACTCCCTCAAAACACTGTGTGAAACCCATGGCATGAATTTTTTGCTTAGTTCGGGGTCACATAATTGTTGCATTCGTCTGGATTATTTACCACTTGCGACACGCCCCAGCTTCGCAGGGATAGACATTTTTTTGAAAATACAATACAGCCCACATTACTCGCTGATAATGTAGCTTTCCATAAATGAAGAATTTTTGAAATAGGTTGAGTAGTTTCAGAGTTTATCCATTACATACAAACAAACAAAGTTTACCTCTTTATAATATTAGTATGGATTAGTATAGATGAATACACCTTTCTGTTATACATAGTTTTACAATAGTGGAGATATCTGTGTCATTTTTATAATATACTGTCATTTTTATAATATATTTTTATAATATATTTTTATAATATATTGTATTGTACAAATGCATTTATTTACAGTGCTCTGGTCATTAGTTCTCGACGTGGAAGCACGACGCCTCGAGGGCCGGGGCAACTACTAGCACAGTACGCGTACACTGCTTATAACTCAATTGTACCACTAATTTAATTTATTAAGGTGACGCAGTCAAAAACAATAAAACTTATCTAAAATGGATCTTTCGCTCTATACAAACACGCACGTTGGCTTACGTAAAAAACGAAATAAAGTTATTTTCGTTTATTTCAAGTACTATAATTAATTTTAAAAAGCCGACTGGCCTTTTGAAGAGTGTGTTCAGATTAATCTACATAGAAAGTTTAAAAGCATAAATCGGTACTCCGAAAAATGTAAATCTCTGTTTTAAAAAAGATTTCTTTAATATTTTTTTCTGTTATAGTTAACCAATCGTGTATCGTATCTGACAATTAAATAAAGAATCAGGTTACCAAATGTCACTTTTATACGTTTGTAATCAGAAAATTTCCCTGCTCAAAATTTCAGATGCCTCGCCTAATCAACGACTATTAAATACAAATACATGTACATTGGAGACTTATATTATGAATTTGGAATCTGAAGTGGGGAGGAAGAAAAAAGTTATGATTGTGAGCTGTATTATGCTACAATATTTTCTCTAAAAAAGCTGAAACAAATGACACGTTTAAAAGTTCATTAAGCATTGCTAATTGGTTACACACACGTGGGCTTTGGCTCATTTCACCGTGCTTTAAACACAGACTTAGTGAGCTTGACGAAGTGTAATATTTACGCAAAATGATTTTTGAGCATGCTAAATAGAAACAATACGTACGAGTATACGTACATTGTGTTAGCTTCAAAGTAAAATTAATCATATCAATTATTATACATGTGACATTTCGATAATATTTCACTGGTAATTTACGATTTTGAATGTTAATCGTACGAGAGATGGTCGTTGTTCTCAATGCAGTTGTATTTTTTGTTTTTTTTTTTATGTTTGTGTTTGTGTGTATTTATGTTTGTTACCCCAGAACTCCGGTACTTATAAACCGATTTGGAAAATTCTTTTTTTATTTGAAAGGACATACTTCCAGATCAGTCTCATTTAAATTTAATTGGTATTGGAGCTTGGGCTTCGAAGATACATCACCGAATAACGCGAACTGCTTACAAGCATTATTTAATTATATTGATGATTCTCTTGTATGTCATTGCGCTCCAGAATTGGGAAAAAAGTCAATTGTAGACCTGTTCTAGATTTTTATTTAGGCCAAGGTAATTCAAAAGAGAGAAATAAATAATAATAATAAAATTAAATCGACTTCAAATAAAATCACTGGAAAGTACGAAATAATTAATAATAATATTTTAATAATATTTATTTGCGTGAATGTGAGTTGGTATTTTACACATAAAGATAAAGCTCACATTCTGCTACAACATAGCATGCAAATATTTAATTAACAATTTTATAAAATGTTATGGATAATCAAAATTATAATTACAGATAAATTATAAAATGTCAAATAAACGTCAAATAAACATAACATGTCAAACAAGAAAAAAATAAAAAGAAGTTAACCATTGAATGTCATGTAGGTACTTACTCATGCATAAACAAAATCGACATAGTTAAAAGCAAGAACAAAAAAAGGAGCTAAAAATTTGGCATGACAAAAATTGGCTTTGTTACTATAACTTACTTTATATTGTCATCAATAAATTCATGACTATTGTAATAACATTTTTCTTTTAGCAATAAAATATTCTTTTTTTAAACAGTGACAGTCTTTCAGATTTATAACATTCCGGCAATTTATTATATATATAGTGATTGCCATACAATACGAGTTTCTGGCAAAAACATCTAATCTTTTAATAGGAACACATAGTTTTCCCTTTCTTCGGCTTACTCCTGTTGATATTTTGAACAGCGACATGTGCTTTTTGACGAACATTAACGTCTCGTATATGTATAAACAAGGTAGTGGCAAAATATTGTTATCCTTGAAAAGGGATTTGCAGCTGTCGAGTTTGTGAGCTCCGCATATTGCTCTTATGCATTTTTTTTGTATTTTAAAAACGTCATTTGCTGCAACCGAGTTTGCCCATAAAATTAAACCATATCTCAATATTGAGGACACGTACGCGTGATAGGCGGTAATTGGAGCTTTCTTATTAACTCCTAATTTTAAGCGGTTCAGTACATACATAAATCTAAGTTTTTGAAAACAGAGTTAATATGTGAATTCCAGTTGCAGTGCTCATCAATTTCTATGCCTAGAAATGTAGTGTGTTGAACTTTTTCAACATTAAAATTTTTATAATTTATTTTGAGATTTAACGGGGCACAGTTTCGTGTTTTGAATAGCATGTACTTAGTTTTTTCCATGTTTATTTTTAGGTTATTTCTCTCTAGCCAATAAACAACGTTGCACAGAGTCATATTTATGTCATTTTCAAAAGTAACATTATTAGAAAGCTCAATTGTAATGGTCACATCATCCGCAAAAAGAATGCTATCACACTGTATTATATTATCTGGAAGGTCATTTATGTACAATGAAAGGAGCAATGCTCCTAGATCCTTTACTAATCAAAAGTCAAGTACAAAAATAACTTTATATTATAAATACGATAAAAATACAAACCTATTACATATAATTAAATTTGACAGTTATTGAAGTCGGTGCCAATTCAATGTGTACCAACAGAAAGTCTATTAGTTTAGATGCCAAGACTTCAGCAACTGTCAAATTTAATTAAATAAGTATTTGTATCGTATTTATGAAGTTATTTTTGTACTTGAATTTTGGTTAGTAAAGAATAATTATTTATTTTGTACTCAGCAGTTTTTTTTTTTATAAAACAAATTCATTTTATATTTTATATAAGATATGGAATCCTAAAGATTGTAGAGTTCAATGGCAGAGACATTAACCGTAAACACGTCCTTTGTACGCGTCACATGGCGTCTGCAAATATTACTTTCTTTATTAACCATCATTCTGATCACGTAATCAATTCTAATTCTGCTTTTTTCCAACGAATATTGAGAAGTGACTTTGTGTATATTATTATCTGTCAAAGGCGGATCCAGGATTTCATATTCGGAGATGGTTGCGCGGGCATTGTATTTCCATTTATATTTCCACTTATCTCTATTCTGTTCTTTACTTGGAATAAGTAAGCGTAATCTACGTTCAAATTCGTTATGTAATTCCTGAATCTTAGTATAAATTAATATAAAATCTACTAAGTGCGAGTCGTACTCGTGCACTGAGGGTTCCGCATCACCTTAAGTATTTATATTATGTATTTACCGATAAAATATAGGTTGAATTCAAAAACAAAGTTAACTTTGCAGTTGAAAGACACGATCTCCTGTACTCATCAACTGGAAATCACTTCATGTCATTTACTCGTAAGAAGTTGGTTATTGAGTTTGGTTACACATTGAGATCTCAGAATATCGCACAAGTGAAGGACATCACTGATCTTGGAGTTATACACGACAGCCAATTAATATTTGATAAGCACATAGACCATATAGTTAAGAAATCGTCTCGGGCCTTGGGCTTCATTATTAGGACTACTGCTGAATTTCAAAGTTTAAAACCCATCAAAATCTTGTATTGTGTCTTTGTACGCAGCCACCTCAAATATGCATCACAGGTATGGAACCCAATGTATCGAATATATAAATCGCGTATAGAGGGAATTCAGAAAAGCTTCTTAAGACTTCTGGACTACAGGTCTAGTCAATGGTCTGTTGACTATGATCATATGTGTAAACGATACCATTTTCTACCATTAGAGAAGCGACGAGACATTGCTGACATATGCTACTTGATGAACATAGTCAATAGTCGCGTAGATAGTCCAGATTTACTGTCAAAAATAAATCTGCGCACCAACTTACTAGGTTTTCGACGCCGTCCACTCCTGAGTGTACCATTTGCCAAAACAAAGTATAGACAAAATTCTTACATATTACGTAGTATGAAACTGTTCAACCACTTAAGCAGCAATCATGATATAGACATCTACTGCTCAAACACAGCGATTGTAAAACGCATGTTAGCGGACATATACTTCAATAATGAGTCATAAGTACAAGCGTCTTAGCTGCACCGTGTATTGTTTTGAATAATATAAATTTAAAGTAGGTAAAATATTGATAAAATGTTTACGGTTGTGTTACTTTCCCTCTAAAGGTGGAGATTAAATGGCATAGTTTTAATGCTATCAGTGTAGTCATAAGATAATTTGTCTGTAAATCTTCCTAAAATACATAAAATAAAATAAAAATAAATAAATAAAAAATAAAATAAATGTAAGTCTGTAATGACAAATAACTACTAATGTCCGATTTTCTGAATTTTTCCTTTACTTGTGCTATAAGACATTGCTTCTTGCCAAATTTAATGATTATAGGTCTACGGGTACTACCTTATAGGTTTTGATTCCCTTATGAGTGTCAAAATAAGCGGCATAAACGTCCATGTCTTTTGATTGCGTTGAATTAGAAGTTTGATTTTTTCACAGATCGTCGCTGCTTCGACGTATTACCCGTAGTACTCTAATATCACTGCTTTTCTGTTGTATACACGAAGCTATGAAATATGCACATATGTACAACACTAATATTATCCAATATACTCGTAGTACAGCACTGAAAAAAATGTGGTTATTTGTCAAGCGTTTGGTTTTTAATTTGTAGTGTTACCTAAAAGTTGCTTATGTTCCTAGATCAAATTAGTATCATGAATCAGTTCACTCTAATATGTGAGTGACGCAAGTCATTCGAAATGTAAGACGGAACGACAACAGAAGAATATTCATTTAATAAATTTTTACAGTTATCATGTCGTTTATTATTCTTTTAATTTTTGATGGTTTTTATTGAAGCACAAACATACCAACGGACAAAAATTCTAAAAATGTTTGTTTTATTAGTAACTATTAGTTACTAATAAAACAAACATTTTTAGAATTTTTGACATGATGAGGTTTACATGATGAGGTTTGAGAAAGCGAAAGAAGTATGTAAGTACCGTGATGATACCGATACTTGGGGTTATGTTCCTCTGACTACCCCGTTAGGTATACAGCGTGAAGATAATATGTACGTATGTAATAAGTATGACAACTGAATCAATCATTTGCAAACTGGCTCATCTCTAGTTGTGTTATAAATGGCATAGTCGCCACATTTGTTTACATTAAAGGACAAAAATAAAGAAATAGGACAAATATTTTAATTTGTGATGAATTTAAATTTTTAGAGTTCCGTAGCCAAAATAGCAAAACCTAAATCTTTGTAACTTTGTCATGTCTGTGTGTTAATCCATCTGTCCATCTGTCCGTCTGCCCGAATATCACTACAGATTCCTTCGGTACACCTACTGAGTTGGTTAGTAAATATAAAAGCATTTTCTTTTTTTTTAAGTTTAATTTCTGTTTTGTCAAAATTCCTACGGATCCTACAGACAGAAGCTGAAGTTATTACCTGTCTAATATGTTGTTAGCAGATTTTGTTTCTTATTTTCTTCTAAATATTCTGATGAATATTTCCTTGGAGCATAAGAATACAAGATTTCAGACTGGCTAGTATTAGTTTATTTTTCGTAATTGTGTAGCGCAATGTACGCGTATCGTAAAATGGGACGACCACGCGCACTTGTGACGTCACGTCAGCCATTGTACTGGAGTGTCTACGTGTGAATTGCATTAGTTAACGCCGAGTATAATGAACGATTCTGATGCAGACACGGTTTGAGAAAATATTATCTCAAAGAGCTTTTTTTAATTTAAACACAGTAGTTTAGAATACCTTCAAAGTGCACATATTATATGTACATATGTAAATATACTCATAAGTCATGTATTTCTACGTCGTGACATACTAATGTCATTAATCAGTAATAGATTTGATATGATTATTTAGAAATATATTCATCGCATGCATACATGGAGCTCCGATTAGAGATAAATGAATTTAACATGGCAAATTTAGCGAAAGATGTGGCAAATCTTAAAAAACAATAGTCATCTAAACATCCTTAAATCACAGAACGTCTCAGAAACGACATTAAAATATCACTTTGTACAATTCAAAATTTAAAAACACATGTTCTTATAAAAATAATATCTCAAGTATCAAAACTCTACGGCTGACACACACGGTTGTGTGTAACAATACTAATTTCGTTCAGGATTACAAACAATTGTACTGCATGGTTTAATTTACTTAGACTCAGTGTAACATTATTATCTATACTAATATTATAAAGAGGTAAACTTTGTTTGTTTGTATGTAATGGATAAACTCTGAAACTACTCAACCGATTTCAAAAATTCTTTCACCTATGGAAAGCTACATTGTCAGCAATGAACATGGGCTGCATTTCATTTTCAAAAAACCTGTGCCCGTGCAAAGCCAGCACGAAGAAGAAGAAGAAGCCAGGTTGCCAGTGTTTAATATTTTAAGTGAATTTCAACGTAGTATAGGCACTACAAAAAATTAGACTTATATACACATAAACGCACAAGTAAGTTCTACACTATGAAGCTGCCTATGATGAAACCTCGACTGCCTAGAACTGAGTAATATAACATTACTTTATATTTTATGTTTCTAAGAATGGAAAAAATCTTCCTATGCATGAATTTATTCTGTATTACTTGAAGGGTGATATGGGTGGGCGCAGCGTGAGTGATTACTAACGCTGGCATTCGTCATAATACGTCTGACTCAGGGTATAAGCGCGGCTGGCGCGGCTGGTCCTTGTACCCTTCGAGAAATACACGAACTTTACTTGGCGGCGACTATGCCTACAGCTTCTCCATTCTCGAATACTCAACGTCAACGATGTGAACATACATATCACACATCAACATCTCGTGCTTTGCGAGGTTTTATGATGATTATTTCTTTATTATAAAATTAATTAGTGTCATCTAAGGACTCGTTGGTTTATGGAGCGAGGTGATAAAATAAACCAGATATTTTCTAATAAGTTCGTTGGATACGTATATTTAAAAAAAAATTCTAATATATATTTTATTCAATGAAATTCATATGTTTATATTTTTTTAATAAATTTTAAACGTGGTTGCCGCGATGAAGTTTTTGTAATCATTTTAAGGTCACAGTATTAACAATTTTGGAAAACACATACAAACGACGATGGCGACGACGACCCCAAGGACGCAGTGGTTTAGCTGTCGAACCCAAGCGCGGAAAGTTCCGGGTTTGATCCTGATCGGGTCAATTTAGTATACAAACTTTTAAATATTGTCTCGGGTCTGGGTGTACTAGGAGACCAGTAGTCATCGTCTGATTCTCATAGCACAAGAAATACCTTAGTTTGAGACTAGCTGATCGGTATGTATTGTTTAGCGCGTTTATTATTATTATAATTGAACATTTTTTCTTAATTGTTCTGAATTAGTGATTCCAAGCTCCTATATTACATGATGAAAATTTCGCATCGTTATATTGACTTAACAGAGAACCTAATAATTTTTACAGCCCGAAGGAACCTTGCTATTGGCGATGTAGGAGAAATCTTCTAAGGCAAAGGAAGTCCTCTCTAGCACCCTTGCAGTGTCATGACAGAGCGGAATACATATGATCCTCAGGGTTGCATGGATCCTTCTTCTCCTCTCTCCTGTCTCACCCGGGAAACTTTCCGCCTGTAAGCGCTTCTCGCGAGAGGTGGTATAAACATATTCTTTGGCTCAAGCTATGGGGATAGTCCGAAAGAATTTGTACTGAATACATAAGTTTCATAGATCAGTACCTATAAATTTTGTTTTCGCTCCAACAAAGATGAACGTCTTCTAAGACAATGTTTAGATGTTGACCGTTAAGTTTATTTACACTTAGAGACTGTCATTAATAACAGGAAGAAAGTTTACAGGCATTACAGGCCTATCAGAAACTTTGGTGAAAACAAACTGGATTTTGTTAATTAACGCAAATATTCATTAAGTTTAATAAACAAAGTTCTAAGACGGTTTTGGGTCTTGGTATGAGTTTCTAATTATTTATTTATGACAAGCTGGTGCCCGCGTCTTCGTCCAGGAGAACTTAATATTATCTTTAAATGACGATATATTTTTTGATTTAATCCGATTTCAAAGAAACAAAAGCTAAATATTGCTCTAACTCGAAATTAATCTACCTGTAAAAATCGCAAGACAATCCGTTCAGTAGTTTCGGAGATTAGCGTTCACATACACGGTTCTTACTGCTTTATATTAATTATTTAAGGGTTGCACGACAGTGTTATTGTAAAATTAAAAAAGGAATGCTTAGATGGTTCGGGCACATAGAAAGAATGAGTGATGAAAGACTGACGAAGAAAATGTATAGAGCAAAAGTGAGTTTTAAAAGAAGCCAAGGATGACCAAGGCTGACTTATGAAGTTCAAATAGCTAGAGTGTTAGCCGACGGAAATGTCAAAAGCACTCGCATACCTAGGCAAAAATGTGTGAGGAGAATGATGAAATTTAAGGAAGCGAAAGAAGTATGCAAGGACCGCGACGTTTGGCGCTCCGTCCTCTCTCACTACCCCCTTAGGGATACGGCGAGAAGATATGTATGTATGTATGTATATATGTATTATATTAAAATTATATTTAAATGGCGACAACTTTTTTCTGTCATCCGATTTCAATGAAATAAAGCCTAAGGGTTGTTCCAAACTGAGCTTAATCTACCTGTGAAAACTGCAAGAAAAACTGTTCAGTAGTTTCAGAAATTAAAATGAACGTGTACATACAGACAGATAGACAGACAAAAATTTAAAAAAGTGCTTTCTTGTGTCCTGTTACCCTTTTTTTGATCGCCCACACTCATTTTTTGAATAATTTATTCCGTGTATTGTTTCTAATGATTTATTATATTCTACTGCTTTATTATATCTATAGATTAACTAGCAAACCGTTCTGACATCCCTCAAGTAACTATCAGTTCATTGTATAGATTCAGGTGTTACTTTGAGGAAATCCATTGCATGTGATGAATTCCTAAAATCTTTAGCTATTTTCCGCTCAAACTCCAAAAACCACCAATCGACACATGTTTCGCCTCTCAACGAAGCATCCTCAGGATATACCAGAGATCGGACTCGGCCAGCTAACCAACACCGAATCGATTCGGTTGATATGTAATATTACGAATCGATTCGGTGCTGGTTAGCTGGCTGGTTAGTTGGCTGGTTAGTTGGCTGGTTAGTTATTGAAGTCGGTGCCAAATCAATGTGCAACAACGTAAAGTCTATTAGTTTGGTGGGCTTGGCACTGACTTCAGTAACTGTCAAATTTAATTATATAGGTATGTGTATCGTATTTATAAAGTTATTTTAATTGTACTTGAGTGTTGATTAGTAAAGGATAGTTATTTTATACTTTTTACATCACATGTTACATCTCAGCTCAGCTCTACAGGCAACGAATCACGACAAATTGTGCAAAAACAATGTTTAGATAGGACTATATCATGGATTATATGTACGAATATTTCATTCAATTTTGTGCAGTGGTTTTTGTATAATATGCGTGCAATAATTCTATAGATAAAATATTATTCATATTTGACCGAATTGAATGATAATAATTCGGTTCAGTTAAAACTGAATAATAATCTTTCTAAGGAAAAGTCTTTAAAAAAGTGTTGGTTTTCAAATCCAATTTAAATATCAAAATTTTGCTCGTGCCAATTGTAATATTATCGTATTTGGTTTCGAAGGAGTAATGTTTCCTGCTACTATTTTCGTGAATTGCCCCCTTTATTATTAACTGCGCTTTGATATATTACATATCAATCAAGAAGCTAGTCTATAGGTACTCATATGTCATTATCTGCTTTCATATTTATAGAAGATATACATATGCGATTTGGTTTGTGGCCAATAACCACTGGTAATAACTAGGTATTCCCATTACCGGAAAACCGCAATTACCACATGATTTATTATAGTAATTGGAACCTATAATAGAACATTCACAGAGCAATGATCACTTATTATCTACATCTAAAAACATATATTTGTAATTATAAGAATTTATTATAAGGATCACAATAAATTGATGGTAGCATTGTTAAACTGGGTGTATCCTACTACTCTTGCAAGGGGAAGAAAGAAGTCCAATCCGCACGCTTATCACGTAACTCGCAGACAGCATGCGACAGCCAATATCGCGCGATATCTGCTGTCAAAACGAGAATTTGTGTAATGTAATTTGTATTGTGGCGCTAAATATACCGCGAAAAGTGCATTTTACGGTCATATGATAATAGATACGCAATCGTCATATATGATATCAGTTTTTTATTACAATTAATCACCGGTCGCGTAGTGATCGCGTGGCTGTCGCTGTCTGCAATTTTTTAGGCAATAACCTCGCCGATTGGGATTTATAATTGCAATGACGTACGTAAGTACGTAAGCAACAGGTACTCATTGTTCAACTACTCAAAAAAATCATAAAATATTTTTACATAATCCATTCGAATTATTGTTTTTCACGAACTAGAACAAAACTAATTCTAACTTAATATTACAAAATTCGAACGTTTGTTTGTCCTTCTTTCACATCCTTTCACCGTGGGAAAGTAAGAGATTCCCACGGGAAACGAGAGTTCATGCAGATGAAGTCGCAGGCGGTCGCTACTTAATAATAAACTGAAGTTAAAAATAAGTTTCAATTAAAAATAAGAGAGAGACTGGTCGAGGCTTCGGGAGACCTTCGGGCTGGCAAAGAGGTAATGCTGCCAGTCTGCTGGGCACTCTCTACTCTGTTTTTCACTACATTTTCTTGGATATAATGTCCTATTAATAGAGATTTCAAACATTTGCATTTTAATTGCTCTGCACCCATATGATAAATAAAGTGTAATGAGTATTCATTGTGAAGTAACTGCGAGTGTTGTCTTCCAAATAGCGAAACGTGCATATTTTATTAGCAGTTTCTTTAATTTCTAAAAATAAACATACAAATACACAGACATTTCCACAAATATTTATTTTGGAAAATGGAAAAATATTTAATTTGGAAATAACAAAAAAACCCAAAACATTTATTTTAATTACTCTCTCAAAATATCTTCAATGTACAGATACGGCTTTGCTGCTGTTGTAAAATACTGTGGATAGATGTCTCTGCTGTGTTTGTTTCTGTTATTACATTACATAACATAATTATTTATGTTTAACCCACTTTGTACATTTGTATGTATGTAATTATATTTATAGATTTATTATTTACCTCTAATTTTAAAGTTTTTCAGCTTTCACGCAGAAACCAAAATACTTCTCAAATAAAAAGTAACCCAAATTTTTCTTGGAAAATTCCTCTACATTTCAATGAAAGTCTCGTCAGAATCGGTTCGGTGGCTTCCAAGATCAGGACAAACAAACAGGCAGACGACATGTTTAAAACGCTTGTTCGGGTCTAGGTTAAATGCCAAGAATCATGTAAGCTTAAGGAACAGTATTTTCTTCCGAAATTACAGACAGACACATCAGTTTTATTTACAATATAGTGTATATGTATAGATATATAGAATTCCAAAAAATAAATACACGAACATACAGGCCATTTCTATATATATTTCTTTTGGAATCGGAAAAGCCTAAAATACCTAATTCAATCACTTTTTCAAAAATATCTCTAAAGTACAGATAATTTCGTTGCTGTTTTAAACTATCATGAATAGATCTCTGTGCTGCTTGCTTCTGTTATTGAATGTAAGTCACGGGATAAACCGTTATAAGTTAAACCCACTTTACAGGCGCCGCACAGCTAAAGAGGGCTCATTACAGATCTCAGCTTCCAGACGACAGATCACAATAGAACGTACTCTAATGTGTAAGTTTGACTTAAAGAAACGCGTCTTTGTTAACCATTTTTGATTCTTTTATATTTTTGTATGTACATTATTCACTTTAAGTTCTAGAGATTTTCAATTTACGAAGGAGCCCTAAATACTTCCTGGATAAAAAGTGGTCTAGATTATTTTTTGGAAAATCCTCTATCTTCCAGTGGAAATCTCGCCGAAATCGGTTTAGCTGTTTCGAAGATTACCCCGGACAAACAAACAGACAGACATACAGACAGACAAAAATGTATAAAAACGCGTGTTTGGATTTTGTTTACGTGCAAAAAATCATATAATTTTATAAATATGAATATATTTTAAGGAGCATAGTATTTTGTTGATGAGAATATGTCCATATTGTTTCTATCACCTGTCGTATTCCAAGATTAAATATTCGTAGAACAGCAATTTAAAAATTATATTAATATCATTGTATATATAGGTACTTATCGTTGGACTTTCATTGGTAAATAGAGGACTTTTTGAATAACAAAATAGGCTACTTTTTTCCGTATATAATTAGTCTTTTCCACTATTTATTAAACTTTATTCTAATTTGAAAAATTGATTAAATAATTCAAAAGCATCATTAAGAAATAATAATGGAAATTTATATTAAAAACTGGCTGTCGTCAGTTTTTAAGCAATTTATTTTAATAAACTGTGTACTGGTTAACTGAGCTATTATACGACCTCAAACTTAGCAATAGACTGTATCACGGGCGCTTCACAACACAATCAACCGAGGAAGTATCCGTAACCCAGACTGTGCACTAATTTACAAAAGTTTGTTTCTGAAATTAACGGAATACGAACTGTATTGAATTCTAAGAAACTTAATTTCTGCAAATAATTAATAGAATAGATTCAAATAGTCAAACTTTCACAATGCTTTCACATGATAAAAAAATTTAATAATTAAAGCAGTAATATTCGAGTTAAATTAATGAAAAAATACATACATACATACATGCATACATATCTTCACGCTGTATCCCTAACGGGGTAATCTCATTATTCTTCTCACACAATGAAAAAATATTAATTAATAAAATTAATTGTATTGTTATAAGAGTGTATTTTCGTCGTATAGATATACGTACATTTCTACTTCCGGTCGTCAGTCATGTACGGGAATGACAGAATAATTAAACAATATTAATGCTAGCGCCGGTTCACTAGCGGTAGGCAGGTTCAGCACACACCGTATCTTACACAAATCGTCTCACGTGTAAGTGTGGCCGATTTCTATCTCGTGTCAACAAAAAACAGGATCATGTAAAATCACTTCGTGGAAATGACAAAGTTAATCGGTTAACCGAAATCATTCAGTTAACTGAAACTGAAATTATTTCGTTATTATGCCTGAGCGCGAAATTTTCTATTCCATCTGTCTTTGTCCTTCGTAACACAAATTTAAGATACTTATTTAGACCGTTCTTATAAGTTCAATAGAAAAAGCGTTTCCATTGTGTTTTCTCTTCGTTTTATACTTCTGTTTGGTAACCAAAATTATTGCTATGATTTTAATTGCTTACAGGTACAAAATTTAAAGCAATAAAAATCCCACACATCTTTAACAGACACATAAGTAATTCAAGCAAGAACAGTAATTTAAGTAACAATATGTTTTTAATTAAATTAAATAAAAACACAATCAAAGCGATTTTTATTTCGTTTATAAGGAGATATGAAAGGAAAACCTTTTAAAAAAGTTACCGTTAGGAATAGGTTTTCTGACAATAAATTAAGTCATGATTCCGACTTGAATGAACTATTAGAAGTTACATCATCAAAAGCGCAAATAAACCATTAGTTAAGAGCTTATTTTAATATATATATACACTTTATTCAATACAAAGGTTACATTAATAACATTTTGAGATTTCGTACAAAGGCAAGCTTATCTCTATAAGAGATTTATTCCAGCTAACCCCACAAAGCGGTGCAAATACTGTAGAGGGTAAAAAACTGAATTTTAACTTAAAAAAAGATACATACTTTATATACAAAAAAAAATACATAAATAAATGAATGACAGTTATGTAAGCATTTATACATAATACATATGTAATACGTGATATATTTACTTAATAATTACGAAATAATAATCTTAAATACATACATAAAAATAAATATATACAGAAATATAAATACATAAATGACGCAAATATTTAATGAATTGATAAGTAGTGGTCTTTTAAACGTTTATTGAAAGAAGTTACCGATGGACTACCACGAATTTTGAAAGGTAAATTATTCCATAATTTAGTTGCTCGTGCAGTGAAGGAATTGTAGAAGAAATTAGATCTGGATAGAGGATACTTCAAAGTTTTAGTGACATAAGAACGTCTAAGTCGAGAAGAAGTAGGTAAGAGGTGAAAGCGGGAACGAAGATATACAGGAGCAGACGGATTATTTAGAATTTTATATAGAAAAGAAAGTATATGCATATCTCGTCGAAGACGCACAGGAAGCCATTTTAGCTGAGAGCGGAAGATTGAAATGTGATCATGTTTGCGAAGTCCGAAAATAAAGCGAATAGCCAAATTCTGCAACCGCTCCAATTTATTCAACAATGCCTCTTTTGCGTCCAGATAGCATATATCTGCATAGTCGAGGATAGGAAGAAGAAGAGATTGAGAAAGCAAAATTTTGGTTTTAAAAGGCAAGAAATTCTGGAGTCGTTTGAGAGTATGAAATGTATAATGCATACGTTTGCTTACCGCATTGATATGAACATTCCAATTTAAATTCGAATCTATTATTAAACCTAAATTTTTCACTTTATCTGTGTAGGGAATGCTAACACCATCATAATACACCGGTAGTAAATTCATTGAACCAAGTTTACTCCTAAGCTGATTGCTCCCCACTATAATCACTTTTGATGATTTTGATGGGTTGACAAGTAATCCGAAAGATTTGGCCCAGGAATTAATTGCTACAAGATCAGTATTAACAGCACTGATAGCCTCAGAGGCTTCAATCAAAATGAAGTGTCTGTATAATTGCAGTTCATCAGCATAAAGATGAAAAGGGGAAGCGATAACCTTAGTTATTTCATTAATAAAAATGGGAAAAAGTAAAGGCGATAACACGCCACCTTGCGGCACGCCTAAAGATAAATCAGTCCATTTAGACGAAACTGTATTCATAGTTGTACATTGTTTCCGACCACGAAGGTATGAATTAAACCAAGTAATTACAGAAGGAGACAAATTAATAGAGTGAAGAATACCTAAAAGAATATCAAAATCGATACTTATATTTTAATGATGTCACGGTACGAAAAGTTAAAGTAATATTAAAATTATATTGACGTTAGAAATGGTGGTAAGGCCTTACCACCACCATTTCTAACAATTTAACTCAATTCAGGGGAATTGAGTTAAATTTACTAATATTATTATTTGCGCATAAACAAGATATTATACGAAAATTGTACATAATGAAATGAAAATGTATAAAGTAATATGAAAAAATATATACAACGTAATATACATCTGAAAAATATACGTAAACTTTTTCTTGATTAATGATGACCTCAGATTAGTTGTTGATTACTATATAATATTATAATAATATATAATATACTCAGACATTTCACACAGCGCCATCTAGTTATGGGTACTAGACAACTGATATACTACTTATATACTTTTCTTTTGTAAATATATACATATTATACATAAACACCCAGACTCGGGACGGGAATCGAACCCGCAACCCCCGTTTACTTTCCGACGCGCTAAGCCGTTGCGCCACGGAGGTCGTCATCACTAAGTATTAGGCTATAAAAACTTTTTGTGGCCTCCTTTTTATAGGTTTTAGAGCATTTAGAGTACATCTGCTTATGATATTACTTATGTTTCTGCAATATTTATGTAAAGCAGATTTTTTTATTGGTTTGGGAAAAATCGTTGTTCGACTAATAAAAATATCGTGTAATGTAATGTTACCTGACTTCGGTTCCCGGTAGAGCGCAATATGTGTGAAATAGCCGTGGAACAGTTATTTATAGTTTTTTCTTCAACGTTATCTCGTAAAACAACTTTCGTTTCAATCTTGTTCAAATACTTTTCGTAACTTTCGAATTGAATTGTTTTCGGCGATTATTTCCTAATGGTGTTACTCGAAACAAAAAATGCACTTGTCTACAGGTATACATGTTAAACATATTGGTGGAAACCGAAACGGAAAAGGCACTGATTTTACTATACTAAGGCAAAGCACGACTTCCGGTTCAGAAGGGATGCACGCTAACGGAACGTCGGGGCCGACGCTGGCAGTCTGTTGGACTACGGCGTCTGGTGCGTTAGCATTTCTCCGACGGATCGTTTGTCATTATTAAATTTCCAATTACCTACGTAATAATTGTTACTAAGAGATTTCTGTCGTTTGCACATTAACTTCGTATTAAAATGGTTTTTTATGGAGTAGTTTGCCTCTTGTAAGATAATGTACCTATTTCTCATAGCTGAGTCTCAAGAGCACGAATCATGGAGCACTGAACCTATAGAGTGGAAAATTCATTTATTTTGTAACAATTTACGTCTATATACTGCTGCAGTCACTGCGTTCTGTTTCATAGTTTGATTTTTTGCTGTTTATACCACACCACCGATTAGAATAATAAGCCATTACATAAATGTTTAAATATATGTCGAAATATACAGAGATGTACACGCAGGTCCAGTATTGGTTATGTACTGCTTAATGCGAGCGAGAGTTGATATTTGTTAGTGTAAATAAACCGACCAGTCGTGAATAAAATTGTCCGAGATTTCGTCTCTATAAGTTGAGCTCAATGGCACGAATTGACCTGTGTCTTTTCCGACAAATATATTATTTTTTAACAGTAATTACAAGTTTTCTCTACATTAACGTTTTCACCTGACTGCCTGGAAGAAGGGTAATGTTTTTTGGGTGTATGTACGTAACATGTCGTTTCTATTGTACATACATTTTAATACATGAGATGTCATTAGATTTGCCTTACATTTGTGGGAGTGTTAAATATAATTGATATAATTTTTTCAATTATAATTAAAAATAATTGAATTTTTTTGTATGTTGCGCAATATCCTCGCCATTTACGCACCGATTTCGGTGAACCTTTTTTTATTTGAAAAAGGTATTTGAAAGGGTTTCAAAAGGGTAGGTTGAATACGTCCAAGGTGGTTCCGTAGAAATTTAGTCAAGCTATGATGATGGAATACTGTTTGAAAACAAAAAAACTCGTCAAGTTATTTTGATGATTGTATACTTATTTAATGTTCTGTTTCGGAATTGGAAAAAAGTTTACTTGTCGCAGATACTTGTTTAAAATAAAGCCAGTCAAAAGAGAAAAATATATTACTTACTAGGAAAAAAATTAAACCAACTTCAAAATAAAAACACTGAAAAGTACAAAATAATTACCTTTAATAAATAATCAAAAGCCAAGCACAAAAACCACTTTTAAGCAGTGACAGTCCGTTTAATTCGTGTCAATAGCTCAAAAATACACAGGACACGTCATAGATACCCACTTTACTTGCTATCGTATCGGTTATTTCAATGTATACCTATAAGTAACTAGCCTTGTAGTTAAAGAAACGGATGTCGAACACAACTATTTCGAAAAAAATGAAGAAAAACAATCGAAAGAAGTGTTTTCAGTGAACGCAATTTTCTCTTCACTTCATGGAATGAACACGTCCAATCCCACATAATTACTAGACAATTAGGCAGTTTATCACTGAAGAAACTTAATAGAACTGTACATGTTTAGGCCGCTGTCACAATATGATGTTGATGACATAAAAATGTCGTATGTCTCGTCAAATGTACGTTAAAATAGACTTGTTATTACTTTTGCGTAGTATTCTGCCAGTATGTATGTATTAGCGTAGCTTCTGTACAGATGAACTGACATGTAAGCAATTTCTTTTTTAAATGGAATCTTTTAGTTTTCAAGAACTGTCTCAGCTGTCGTATCCTCACGCTGTCACCAAACAGGGCAGTCAGACAAGAGCGCCAAGCCTCGCGGTCCTTACGTACATTTTTCGCCTCTTCAAATCTTCTCATACACTTTCGGTTAGGTATGCGAGAGCTTTTGGCGATTCCGTCAGCCATCACTCTGGCTATTAGAACTTCATAAATCAGCCTTGGTCTGCCTTGGCTTCTACTACCACTTACTATTTGCTCAGTCTCAGCTGGTTGGCAGAAATCGATACGGATTATTTTCTGTCCGTCTGTCTGTATTTTTGATCGTATATCACAGTGCATTGGTAATTTATTCCGTTATATATACATCTACTAAGATGAAAGGAATACAAGTTTTTAGCATAGAAGATCTAAGCCAGTCATACTCAACTAAAATTATGTTCAATATTCTTACAAACCTTACAATATAAATATAATTGTAAAAATGTAATAAATAATAGCGTGTATTGTCGTAACAATATAACAGTGTTTCATATGTTACACTCTTGCTTGCTTGCTCAAGCTTGACATGCAGCTTATACATGATAAAACAAATCTATTAAATAATCACCAATAAGCTCTCAGGACGTATAATAATTCAGACCAAAGAAACTTTTTGGTCACTGAAAATAAGAACTTGACAGCACTTACCCATAAGCAGCTATTTGAAATAAAAGTGTTAAGCATACCGTCACACTGTATCTCTAACAGGGTAGTCAGAGAGGACAGTTAATACTCATATTAATAATAAATGTTAAACAAGGTACATTTAATATATACCCATTATAAAAATATCATTAACCAAATTTAGTCGTTTTATATTCATTTGTCTGTTTCTACATTATGAGACAATTATAATGGCACGGGAGCATTATGGAGATATCACGAAAATCAATTATATTTTTATAACCTGCGATGTTACCACAAAACAACCTATTATGTGTTTTAATCGTCTAAGCATTCTCTTTGATTTAAGTAGGTTTCAGACTGGGATACCACTTTGGCCAAAATCCAAAATGGCGGCCAAACCATCACCCATTGGTTGTTAAATCCCTTTGACACAGGGACAGTAACTGAAACCCATTATCTATCAAAATAAAATGTAGTACAGTTTGCGATTCGTCGGGTTGTCGCTTAGTGCGTTCACAGCCTTATTTGATAAAGTACGCATTTCGTAGAACCACTGATTGATGTAGAGAGAGGTTTCAATTTGTCCACGAGTCAACGCTTAGAAGTAATAGCGAACCATTGAAAACTGCTTTTGTAGTCAATTAAAAGAGATTTGTGTCGTTCTAAGACGCTGTGTTTTATTGTAAGTAGGTATTGTTTTTTACTGATATAAATCCAATTAAAATTTTTACGATCGATGGACTTTTTTACTCAAGTCAAAGGAGCGATATTTACTTTTCCGAAATGTGGGACGTATATAATTATTTCGGTACATAATTACGAGTATCTCGTGGCCCGATCATGGAATAGAGATCATGATGTGCATTTCGTGAAACGCCACCATTTCATGTAATAACCAACTAATACTTTACCATGTTATAAATAATGAAAAGTTATAAACAGTAAGGTAAATGTAGAAGAAATGAGATCTGTTAGAAATATGTGTCGTGTCACCCCTACGGACAAAATAAACAAAGAGAGAGATTCGCAGTATGACAGAGTTGCACGACAGTGTTATTTTAAAAATGAAGAAAAAAACGATTATGTGGTTCGGGCACATGAAAAGAATGAGCGATGAAAACCTGACGAAGAAAATCTACAGAGTGAAAGTGAGTGATAGCAGAGGCCAAGAGAGACCAAGGTTAACTTACGAAGCTCAAAGATGCCAAGGAAGACCAAGCTGACTTACGAAAATCAAATAACCACAACGTTAGTTAACAGAATTGTCAAACGCACTCGTCTAACTAGCCGATAATGTGTGAGGAGAATGATGGGATTTGAAGAGGCGAAAGAAGTCGGTACGTAAGAACCGCGACGCTTGGCGCTCCGACCTCTCTGACTACTCTGTTAGAGATATAGCGTAGCGTAACACTTTTTGTGCGCTGACCCTCTGAACTCTGAAAATCCCTTTAATCGTCTCTTATGACAGGCAGAGAACACGGTGTAGCTTTATTAGGTCTAAGTCGACTTTTACACTGTGAAGGTAAGTAGTTGGCGCATTCTGTTTTTCTTTCCCATAGCAACATAACAGAATTTACGTATATTTTCGTTAATTACGCAGTTCCAACCTATAAGAGGTATGAATTACCATCACATCTATAAGAAAGAAACGAGAACAATGGCACCAAAAACTAGGAAAACTTAATACTATTATGAACCTTGAATATGATTAAATTATGTGTTCAGCCTAATGGATTTATCAAATATCAACAATATTGTTTGTGCCAAGATTTCCTCTTTTTCTTGTACTAGCTTTGGAATACGATATTATCAGCATGATGTGTACACAAAATAACGTGTAATATACTAATATTGTTTGTTTACCTTGAACGTCACATTGATAATAGTATTAGGATTATAATGTAAATAATATTCCGTTTTAGATTTGCAAATCTTAATCGCTTCATTCGTTGACAGAACAAGAGACTTTCGAATTTTATTTATCTGTACTTCACGTAATATTCCATTCTCTCTCTTTATAGTTTTAGTGTTTAGGTAGAAACACTAACTGCGATACTAGTAAGCCAGTAAAATCTATACTAAGGGTGGCTTGCACAAAATATTTAAACTCGATTTAAAGAACTGTTATCTCAATTGCACCAATTATTTGGTGGTTGGTGCAAGCGAGACGTCAGTTCAATTATTATGGTCTCGGATTCGATCTCGGCCTTGACAATTTCGAAATCAATCTTGTTTCATTATGCTAGATAACTGTTATTAAAACTGGTATACTTTATACACTGCATAAAAATAATTTAATTAATTAATAGAACATTTTGAATACAATCGTGAAAAAACTACTTTAAATTGATTGACAGAAATTATTGGGTTCTAAACTTCTGTATTGGAACATAGTGCGGATAAGCTAGAGAGAGATAGCGTTACATAGCTGCGACGTCACAAACTCGCAATGACATTGTACAGCGCTAGGAGTGACAGAGACGGAACTCATCCCCTCTCTGTTCCCACTACACAAGTTTAAAAGCAAATAACTCTTATATTTTTCATTGTATTTAAATATCTTTTCGCAGTCTTGTTCGTGGTTACTAGGCCTATCTTTGAATTAAGTCGTTAGGAAACAATCATCTACTGACTTGGACTCTAGATAATACTAAATATTACATAAGTTCCTTGCGTGGTTTTCACAAACATGCTTAAGATCAGGTATTCATACATACATGAACGAGTTGAGAGGGAGTTGGACACAAGGTGATACTAAATGTTACACCAGTTCTTGCGTGGTTTCCACAAATATGCTTAAGATAAAAAAATATGGTTATCGTTTAAATAATCGAGAACTTTGAAAGGAAACTTTATTCTGTGCTGTTAATTTATATATTTAATTTGTAATTACATATTATATTGTTTTTCTAAATTATATAATTTTTTATGGAGTAATTTATTGGGTACTTATTTGTCCTTCGCGTCGCTTCGTTTCTTTTTCTGAGTTTATAGCTACAGTAGAAGTGTTAAATATTTTCGTCAAAGTGGTAACTGATAATACGGTATTTCGAACATTATAGATCAATATATATTAATATGTGCCTAAAAACCTGAAAAATATCACATTATATTACAATGACAACTGTCCGGAAAAACGAATAAATTAAGGTCAACACTCATTTAGCTTGCCTGGCCATTCGGTGGCCACTCATCGTCAACAACTAGTGTAGAGTCGATGCCTTACCATCGACGAGTAGAAGCTGTGGAGTCAGCCAGAGAACGCCGCGCGTTCAACGACTTGTCCAGTATTTGTTAGTAAATCTCATGTGTACCAACCGAACGTGGATCGATACGTGGATCTACTCGCGATTAGTGATGTGCTGTTGCCGGCAATATTACTCAAAGTGGGAATATTAATGATAAAATTCTTGGCAATTTTCCATTTTCCGGTAATTTTGCTAGTAATAATCCTACTTTCGACAATAATGCCGACAACGCCACATCACTACGAGCGATCGACGCGTTGCGAACAGTTGACAGCGGGTAATCACCGAATAGTTCTCTCACAATTTACACAAAACAATAGATAACCCTCAAGCGAGGGCTTCCAATTCCAATACGGAATTACGTAGATGTTTCGAAACTGCGTATAACAAATCCCAACAGCTAGACGAGAGTCGAATCAAGCAGAAAAACTAGATGAAAGAACTCGAGGAAAGAAAGTGTGGATGGGTGTCGAGTTAACGGATGAGCGATTACCTTTGTTCTTATCACATGATATTTTATGAAATAATGAATACATATAATATATAAAAAGAAAACAATAAAACACATTACTTCATAATAAAATACAAAAAAAAATGTTATGGTATCGAAGTTAAGACATAGATATTTTCAGGACATCAATGTGTAGTTCGATTAATGTATATAGTTCGCATCCCTACTTATGTTCGGAGAACACAGCGTGATACAACATTCTGAAGATTAATCCATTGTTATAAAGGAAGCTCAAAGGAGTTAGTTTGAACAAGGGGATTCATGTTGTATGCTCTGGAAATGGGTTGTGTTACAACAATCAGCCATTGGTTTAAAACTGATAAAATATGAGTATATAAAGGGAACCCATTATTGATTTTATGATCCAACCATTTTTTTTTGGTAACAACATTATAAATAATAGCGCTATGTGAGACTATGAGCAAAACAAAGATTTAGCACTGATAAATATCGCCTTTCATACGCTACGAATTGTTAGACAGAAAGAAATGTATGGCATAAGCCTGTATTAGAAAGGGATATCATATCTCGTCTCTATCGGTATGCTCAATGTTTGAATACTGTTAAGCTGTTACATTTGACAGACATAAGGATCTAACAAATCTTTGTTCGTCAGTACTTTTAAGGTTTTTTATTATTTTTGAACTTCACAAGCGAGAAATTAATATTAACATTTTTGTAAATGTATATAAGATAGAGACTCTTTTGAGCATGATGGTAGACTGCAGTATTGGGCAAAAGTAATTCCAAAAACAATTACAATTACTTTTTTTAAATGTAACACTGGTAGGCTGCAGTATTTTAGGCTGCCAAGGCTGATTTTAAAAACAGGTCGTCAAAGCGATAAAGACTGTAGTAGCCACATCAACGCAATATCTATTAATAGTAGATCTGTGAAGCAAAAGAAAGGTAGGTAAGTATAATCAGCCTTTAACTTCAAAGAATTAGTATATCACCGATTGAACAGGTGTATTTGGGTGTGTTGACGCATGTGTTTGCTCGGGAATTAATCGCATGTGCTCCGATTGCGCACTATCATAAAAACGATTCAATTACGGTGAATAAATTACATAGAATAAAGGGCCAAAATGATGCCAGTATATAAAATTCACTTCTATATTTTCTTGAGAACATAGCTAGTCATCCAGAACTTTCGACTCTATGATGGTCGAATTTCATGCGATATTTATTGTCAATACAAGCAGTGATGCTCCGTGGTACCACCAATCACTAGCGCTGCGTCTATCGAGAAATCACTGAACTGAAAGTAACTTGTAACGGCGCTACATCCATGGCTTTCACAAAAGACATTTTAGCGTCATAATACCATAGTCGAAGAATCGCCTACGCGATACTGCTACTTAGTTACGTAACTGCAGGCGGTAAGCGATAACTGAATCTTATAATCAATCACGATATTATGTTAAATCAAGCACGATATAACTTCGCGAATCGCTAATCTTGCCTCTGTTGATTATTCAGTAAACTAAAAACTACTTCTAACCTTTTTATGCTACAAATAGTCATTTCGTCGCATGGTATCGCAATTGCCACTTTAAAACAATCGTCACGCGACTGCGACGCGATTATCGTTCTTTACGTGATAACCTAGCCGATATTATTAAACACATGACGAGCGATTACGATCATCAATCACCAATTTAATTAATGTTTTATTTAATTGGTACCTCAATATGTTCAATATGCTTTGTTATAATTACAAATGCTAGCTCCATTTCTATTTTCAGCTTCGTTATATTTTTGTTAACTGATGATTTCATTTGTTCAAGAGCATAATAGTTCATTCAACTTGGTAATAGAATTTATCAGAATGGGCTTTTAAATAAATTGCTCACGAAGTCGGCTTTACACGCCAACACAAAGTCAACAGATTGAAATTTGATAGTTGAATTTAACGATATGAATTTTAACCGTTCAAACGGAAGTTCCGTCGAAATAAATTCCAAAAGTAAAGATGGTAAACACAGATATTAACGTTATAAAAATATATTGGTCACACTTTTCAAAGAAACTGTGTTAAAATGAACAAAATATGCGTCGATAAAGATAATATCTTGCTTATAAATATTACTTACAATGTTCACCTTAAATTCACACAGGCTGCACAGAGAATAATATTTCAGCGCGGTATATACGTATATGTAATTTTATTGACAATGCATTATCAGAAACAAAGTAGACTTACAAATTTTTATTTAGTACTTCGAATTAGGAATGGTTTTACATACAATTTTTTTATGTGATACATGTTATGCGATCGGTTGTTAACCGGCTGCTGGCGTGGCGACGCGTCGCCACACACTTGTATGATAACTTTGCGACTCTCCTCCTACTCGGCTCGATAATCCCCCATCTATCTCTCACCGCACTGAGCTTGTATACCTGTAACGTATGCAGTGTTATTCACATCGAAACATGTTGCCTGTATTTTTTTAATGTGAAACATCTATGCGGCGGGTCAGACCGGCTGTTGGCGTGGAGATGTGGCGACGCGTCGCGACGAGCTTGTACTAAGCTCGTATGCAGTGTTGTTATTCACTTTGGAACACGTTGCCTGTGTTTTTTAAACGAATAATTTTTTTCTTCAAAAAATTCTGAATATTTTTTTTGATTGTCATATTTATTTTATATACAAAGTAATTTCGATGTTTCACATCTGCCGGGCGTTCCGCGACGGCTCATTTTTTTCGCTAATTGAAACATCGTGAACACTGAAAAAACTGGTAAAATGAAATGAAATGTGATTTTATTAATTCGTTTTTATTTCCTAGCCATTTTGTTAATTGGCGCTTGCTTTGCTTAATGCACGCCGCCTAATGCTTTTTCTTTTTTCACACGGATGTAAATAATGCTCTCACTCGTGCAATTTCTGGTCAGTTGCCGTTAATGCATGTAGTAGTGTGGAAAATATGTCATTTCTTCACGAGTCCCGGTTTGTTGACCCAAGCCGAAGGCGCGAGTCAACAATAGGGACGAGTGGAAATGACAATCTCGCACGTGCATCGAACGACATTTTTAATACATTTGCGAAAAAAATATAAATAAATAAAAAATGCAGAAATGTAATTTCGCGGGACCAATTTCCTTTTTTTTTTTCTTTTTTCGGTTTCTATGCATTCAGCCGATTTAATAACAATAATTTTTCTAAATTCAAAATAATTTTAATTGTGTTATTTATTTATTTACATTATATTATTTAATTCATGTATAAATAGTATTTACGCTGTAAAATAGTCATTTCATACAAAAATTTTGTACAGAAAATTTTTGATTAAAACCTTCATGCGTTTGGATGTCATATGCGGAAGGAAAACAAAAAGCACTAGTGTGGGAAAAGAATAACTTTCCGCACGCTAAACGTCTACTTTTGAACAAATGTATTAAATAATATTTTTCATAGTAGATTAGTTTTGGAATGTACCTGCTACAATTCCAAAAAATATGTATTTTGTGGTCCTAAAGGACACTATCCCAAGTTTCGATATTAACTTCTGTGGAACGAATGATTTAATCTCGATTCAACCCTTCTATCGTTTTAATATAGATCTTATTTTCGTTGCAGTAAGATTGAAAGTTTGGTAGGCATAATTTCGGGTTTGAAACTTTGTTTTTCGTAGAATCGAAGTTATACTAGATATTACGAATATCTTTTGTGCGCAATAAATAATTTACCTAACTGTATTGACAGAGATAAAATGTAAGAAATATTGATTTACTATAAAAAACTTTATTTTGCTGTTGTTGATGTCGTAATACAAGAAATATTACAGATGTGTAACACTAGGTTGTCACCCGTAATTTTGTTCGCATTGAATTTTTTTCATACTAACTGAGTCCCGTATTTAGTTTTCCTTTTTATCCCTTGAGGGTAGATTTTCTTAAATCAGCCGAATACGTGTATAATTTTTTTTTATGGATTCGTTACATGAAGTCTATTAGATTTATTAGACTTATTACGTTAATCTAAAGTACGTTACAAAATACGTATACCTATAACATGATTAGCAATAGTACATTACTATTTGCTTACTAAATTTAAGCATAGTAAACACATAACAGTAGGATGATGTCTTCATAGAAAGCTAGCGTACGCGGTTTGTATGTGTGCGCGCTAATACGTATGCGCAATGGCTATATTTTGGGTGAATATGGGTAATTAATAATTGTAACGCCAGTCGAGGTAACATGCGATGCAAACGCGCGACTGCTTCCGTTTGTCTTAAATTCGTTCATCACACCGTCACAAATACAAAAATGTCTAAATTACTTAAACAAACAAATTATAATGTCCTTAGATACCTAAATAATTTTAGTTATTTGAATCCAAATATGGTTCTTCAACATAACTACAAGATATTTAATTTAACAAACATTAAAAACTTATCCGTATGCATTATTTTTTTATTGTTGTGTACTATATGTACAACTAAGTTAGATGCTTTCTGCATCTCAGATACAAAGACATCCAATGCAACAACACTAAATATCCGGCCGAGAGTAGTCAATTCTGTTACTATAGTATATAGTATAGTATATAGTCCACCATCTTTTATACATATTCTCTGAAATTCTCTTTTGTACATTTATCGTGAGGAACATAGGCGATGAACTAACAACCTACAATTATCCGGTACCACTTGCCATCTGTAAAACCAAATATTTTTTGCTAATTGATGTTAAAGTGTGTAAGGTGTAAGTTTGTTCAACTTGAAAGCTCTGTCCACTCCGAATAGTAAATGGTGTTTTATGAAGCTATTATTTATATTAGACATTGTATTTTACAAGCGCCACCAATGTTCCCATAGAAGTACAAATGAATTCAGTCAAGGGCAATCTATTGGCATTCAACGTGTTATACTATGTCTAAAACGGGAAATTAACGGGATTACCTTTTATTTTAGCCGAAACGTCAAGCCGAAATAAAAGGTATTCCCGTTAAATTCCCGTTTCAGATATTTTATAATGCAACGCGAAAGTTAAACGCTTATATGTTATATAATGTACGAAAGTATTCGATTGATTATAAATCTTATATTCTCCCGAGAGTTTTTATGTTCAATTTTCATTCAATTATAAATAATTTTAAGATCCAAACAGAAATCTTAGAACTATACTGGATTTTGCAGTGTTAATAATCGTTTGAACACAGAAACACTGAGCTCTTTGACGTCATGTATGAATTTTATTTTGCTTATTCTTTAGTATTAACCACATTCATAAAAAAAGCGAACACACATGATATCATACAAGTATTCAAAACGTTATTAATATTGCTAAATCCAGTATTGTTGTTATATTCTTAGTACCAAATTAAAAGATGACAAGCAATTTCAGTGAGATACTGTTTGTGATTCTGATAAAACAAAGAGTTTTTGTTTGAATCTAATATTCTCCTCCAATTATCAACTTTTCTTTCAAAAGCAAAATGAACACGAGTTTTCTTCTGATTATCTCCAGTACCTAACGAATAAGTTCTCTCAGTACGACTGTCTCGAAAATGTTTTTAGAATTCGTCATGTGGAATACAAATTCTTAAAAGTCATGTTTTTAATAGATACTTTTTAGAGTTCTTGTAAAGAAATAAGGAACCCTTCCAAGATCACTGGTGCGTCTGTCCTTATGTCTACTAACTACTGCCATTACTCCTACTATTAACTACATGACGTAGAATAATTAAATTTATATAGCATAGTGATATATACAATGTCTTGTTAACCTACATATTTAATATTTTAACAGTTAATGTTTTTAAATATTAATAAAAGTAATAAAAGAATTCCTTCCAAGCTGGAGTCCCAGGTTCGATTCCCTATCAGGTCAATTTAGGAAAATATTATTTAAACGGACTAGAAGTCAGGGTGGGGAACACCCAGATGCTGGGTGATCCCACAGCTGCTGAGAGCTCCCCTATTTCGTTGTACGGTATCTATGGTACAAGCCCAGTGCTTACTTTGTGATCACAATTGTGTGATCGTGATTTTGTGTGACAGTGCTTGGTTTAGAATCATAATTTTGTGATCCGAAAATAAGCACTTATTGCACTTTTATTGCAAATAAAAAGTAGGGGAAGGTTTAGGACATGACGTGCGATATTGCAACGGATGCCAGATATTCATATAAAATAAGTCATAAACAGTATCCATAGATTCGCCACTAATAAATATCACCTTCACCACTTCACGAATTGTTAGACCGAAATATAAAGTTATGAAATTGAAAGAAATATTATGTTCGACGAATTATGGCGTTAAGTCTATAATAGAAAGGGATGGGATTACACATCTTTTGCCTCTATTGGTATGCTCATTGTTTTAAGACTTTTAAACTGTTGTATTTGACAGACATAAGACCAATAAAATCTTTTTCCGTTAGTACTTTTAAGCTTATTAATTATTTTTGAACTTTTCAAGTGAAAAATTTACATAAAAATGTTTGTAAATATATGTGAGATATACTCTTTTGGACGTGATGGTGCAATACAGTATTTAGGTTACAAAGGCCGGTTTGATAAACATAGGTCAACAAAGCGAGAAAGACTATAGTCGCCACATCAACACAATAACTATTAGTGTAAGTAGATCTGTGGCTCAATGTAATTTATTCTTATTACTTATTATTCAAATTGAAAATGCGATGGTTCGAAACAGATAATATTTTGTATATTATAAAGTTGCGAAGATCGGCTCAGATTTCCCGTATTTACCTAAAGTTAAAGTGGAAGCGAATGAATGACAAAGTATTCGAAGTTTAATTTAATATTTTGAAATTCAATAAGGGCTTTGTGATTTAAATATGTTTCACATTATATTACATTATTTATTTAATAACATACATACGTATGTAATATTCTCATTCGTTTGTAAACCTCTATAAATGCAATGCATGCATTCAGAATGCAATATAAATTATTTAGCAAAGACATAAAATAATAATGAAGCATTAACATAAAATGATAAATATATATAATAACCATACCTACCTATCATAAGGTCAATGATTTCATCCAGGACAATAAAAACAGTTTGTATTGATTTTTGAATTCTTGTCGGTTATGTTTATTTTTTTTTATATTGGGTTACGATTAATTGCTGTAGCTTTGTAGAATTTTGTTTTAATTGTTTCTAACGGCGTTGATATTTGCTACTGATAGCATAAAAATATGTTATGACAAATTGTGCAATTGTGGGAAAGTCCATTTAAGCGTTAACAACATTTTAAAAATTATAATGTCTTCACTATTAAAGAATTCAGAACGACATCACATTTTATTGTACTTTAGGTAATTTTTATATGTTATCTATGGTTATTTAACCTTAAGTACAACGAACTTTGGAAAACTAAAAAAAATAAAAAATATACCAAAAAAGTATAGTCATTGCCCAATCAAGACAATAATTGCCACCCTTAATGTCAATAATAATAATTAAGTAAGCAGCACAGCGCTTGTGTTATGGGTACTAGACAACTTATAATACTTATATACTTTTCTTTTGTAAATAAATACATATTATATATAAACACCCAGAATCGGGGCGGGAATCGAACCCGCAACCCCCATTTACTTTCCGACGCACTTAGCCGTTGCGCCACGGAGGTCGTCAATGATTGCCCATAATTATAAACGCAAATATATCTCAAAAAATCTTTTAAAATATTAAACATATCACAATAGAAGAGAGATTTTTTTGCTTTAGTAAACTCATTAAATGAATGCAAAGTTAATGATTTTGGATCTGCGAAGTCACAGTCGTTAATTTGATTGTAAAACTGACACAAAAATAATATTACAGTCATCAGGAATTTTTTTTTGGTCCCTATATCCCTTGGTCATAGTACCCAAACAAACTGCGTACACTACATTTTAACTATACTTTTACTTTGGACATCACAAATTTTTCACGAGTTTCATTAACCAATCCGTATTGACAACCTTATCGTCTTTGGTCTCAATCATGTCTCAATAATAGTGTGGTTTTGGTCAGTTGAAAAAGTTTTTCCTAATTTAATGTTCATAGTGACCAGGTGTTAATTCATATCACGTATATAAGCTTTGATTCATTTTGAAAACTACTTATCGACAATTTTGTGTCCATAAATATGCGAAAATATGATAAATGTCACACAGTAACTTTGTATTTTTTTGAATCAACCCCTAATATCAGAGGCGCTGGCTTTAGTTGCATCTTCCGCAGCTCTAATATTAAGCTTGAGATGATTTTTTAGTCTTCGCCAGGTCTATCATGAGGAAAAACTTGAGGTAGCGAATGTCATTTTATCTGTCCAATATAATAATAATAATAATTCTTTATTCGTAAGAAATGAGGTATATAAAACGGAAATGGTACAAATATTACAAGTAGCATACATTTCGCTAAAAAGTTAGCATAGATAAGTGAAGACAATTTTATACTAATGGTTATTGAATTAGTACACAAAAATTAAAAGAATCTATACTATACACATTAAATACAAAACAATAACGACAATATTACAATTAAAATTGAATTAAATATACACATTAAATTAGTTATGGTAACATACTTGTTCTATTGATACCAGGTATAGTGTTTTTTTTAACTGGGACAGTATGGAGAAATCCGAATCCATAAGAGATACAGGGAAACTGTCCTAGGAACCATTTGGTCTTTTTTTGTGACTACAATTTTGGCATTAATTTTTTTGTCAAGCGAGAGATGTCCATAAAAATTAGCAAAATTGGTAAAGAAAATTTTTAATGCGGATCGGATCAATTTTATGTAAGCATCATTTCATTGTACCGGAGGAAAAAATCAGGACAGCAAAAGTTGGTCAAATGTAATAAAAAAATTTTTCATACAATACAGTATGGGGAAATCCGAATCCATAGGAGATACAAAGAAACCGTCTTAGTTATCATTCGATCCCTTTTATGAAAACAATTTTAGCATTATAATTTTTTTGGTCAAGCGTGAGTAGATCTCTACTGTCCAGATTTTTTCCTCCCGTATAATGAAATAATGCTTACATGGAATTGAGTCGATCCGAATAAAAAAAAAACTTTTGCCTATTTTACTAATTTTTGTGAACATCTCACACTTGACCAAAAAATCGATAATGCCAAAATTGTTATCACAAAAAAGAATAAATAGTTCTTAAGGCAGTTCCCCTGTATCTCTTATAGATTCGGATTTCCCCATACTGTCCCAGTTAAAAAAAACTATACTAGTATTAATAGAACAAGTAAACGCTAACATTCTCAACTATGTTACCATAACTAATTTAATATGTATGTTTAAATCGATTTTAATTGTAATGTTGTCGTTATTGTTTTGTATTTAATGTGTATAGTATTTATTGATTTTTATAATGTTTGTGTATTTATTCTGCAAACTGGAGTTTAGATGTTACTGGTTATACCCAAAGTACAAGATTTACCCAAAGTACAAGAATTTAGAAAAAAATCTTTTCGTTCATTAACTTGATCGAGAATCAACCCGTGATCCTTGATCCTTGACTTGGAAGGAATATGCATTGTCTATTGTTCCGACTAGAATGGTTTATATAAGCTTTTAAACTTTAGCCTTGCATTGTAAAATATTTAAAAACACGGGAAATTAAGGCAACTACCTTTTATTTTCGCTTGACGTTTTTTTAATTATTAGGGTTCCTACACACAACACGTGTTGTTATTTACAAACATTAGGGGTAGATGAAATAAAATCTGCCTCGGACACGAAGTAAAGCTTGCTGCGACAGTTTACTTGAGACCACGGCCGATGCAACTCGGCCGAAACTTCGAGCGAAAGTAAAAGGTAATCGCGTTAATTTCCCGTGTTTTTAGATATTTTAGAATGGTTTAGTCAAATACAAGTATCATATTACAAGTACCCAACTTAAGGAGTGACTAAAACGATTTCTCTGAGTTCCGTATTCAACTCAAAACAGATGGGACCCATATTAGCTATAACTCAGTGTACCGTAAGGGTCTCGGCTCTCTGCTGTAATTCGGTCATACGCGTAAACGCGGGTAGATTGAGATGTGTGTAACATTGTTAGAAATTAGTTTGTATTGAAAACTATTAAGTTGCATTACTGAGTCATAGTATTTACAAGTTTCAAGTTTATTGTATGTGTATGTGAAAGACATGTAGGGTGAATCCTAAATGTGACGACCAAATGGACGATCTAATGACGCAGGAGCTCAGACGTTGACTCAAACGCGGAAGGTTCCGAGTTCGATTTCCCGGTCGGGTCAATTTAGAAAATGAGCTTTTCTAAATTGTCTCAGGTCTAGGACTGGGAGACGTCCCCAGTAGTCATCGTCTGGTCCTCATAGTACAGGGAATAGCCTAGTTTGAAATCAGATGATTGGTGAGTATTGTCTGACGGCATTATTCTCATTATATACCAAATATTAAAGCATTGAAATAATAAAAAAGATGATTCTAAAACTATCAGCATTATTTTTTTTCCATGATGTATTAGATACATATCTTCACGCTGTATCTCTAACGGGGTAGTTAGAGAGCACAGTGCGCCAAGCATCGCGGACCTTACATACTTCTTTTGTTTTTTCCAAATTGATACATTAAACAGCGGAAATCAACTAAAGTTTGAATTAAAAAAATTTCCGAGAATGAAACTTAACGAAAACTACAGTTTAAAAACAAAGAACAAAGCAAATATCTGTTAAAGATCTTCTATGTCGCGAACAAAAACGCAGACAAACAACGGTGCCAAATATAAGATATAATATAACACCCCTTTTCTCTCTGAAATCTTCAACTTTGAAACCTTGAACTCGTGACATAGTCATGAAAAAATTCAAGGCTTGCAGCAAAAAATATCGATGTAGGTGAAAACGTAGGATATGGAGAGAGATCTAAAGAAAAGACGCGTTTTCGCTAGCTCGTGCAATTCTCGACTGTCCATTTTTAAAACTGCCATTCAAAAATACCAACCGTTTAGATAGATAGATAAATAGATAAATAGTTTATTCGTTTAAATCACGAATAAATTATCGTTAAGGTAATCACAACGACAGTGTTGAAATAATATTATTTCATTAATGATTATAATTGTAGCATTTAATCACAAATATTGACAACATGTTAGCTATTGTTAACTGTTATGTTATGTATGTTAAATGTTAGCTCTTACTCGCGTATCAAATTGATAGTCGAGTTCAACAAAGAAGGAGGTTCTCAATTCGTTTTTTTTTTGTTTTATGTTTATTACCTCAGAACTCCGTCATTTATGAACTGATTTGGAAAATTATTTTTTTATTTGAAAGGATACACTTCCAAACTGGTCCCATTTAATTTTCACTGGTATTGGAGCTTGGGTTTCGAAGATACACCAAATAACACAAATAATGAAAACTGATCGTAACATTTACTTATTTATATTGATGATTCTCTGGTATGTCATTGCGCTCCAGAATTAGAAAAAAAGTTAATTGTAGACCTGCCCTAAACATTTATTTAGACCAAGGTCATTCAAATGATAAAAATTAAAAAAAATCAACAAAAAATAGACCGACTTCACAAAACGCTGATAAGTACGAAATAACTATCCTATACTAATCAAAACTTAAGTACAAAAATAACTTGATAAATACGATACATATACCCATATAATTAGATTTGACAGTTATTGAAGTCGGTGCCATATCAATGTAATATAATAATAAAAAGTAATTAATGTAGTATAACAGAAAGTCTATTAGTTTAGAAGGCTAATAACTAATACTTATATGTAGAATTACAGCTACAAATTATTTTACGTTGAACCTGTAATGTAGACATATCTGTTAACATTAGGGAAAGCTTACAATAGTATTATGTGAGATTATTTGCGGGTGATAGGACGTTGTGCGGGGGGTATATGCATGTGTTTGTGTGTGTGTATGTATTAATGTGTACTTACTTATTAGATTATGTACTTTATAAGAACGAAAGTAACTCTCGCCAATATATAATCAATCATCACTAATCATTTTTATATGAATCAAAATTAATACCAGCGGCCGACGGATTGAATCAATTTAGCATTATTAGTTTCAATTTGAAACTGACTTAAAGGAAAGTAAGGAATAGATGGAAATAATGAACAAATTTATTAGAACCCCCGTTAATAGAAGTTCAATCCGAGCCTTATTGTAATTAAAATAAGGTCTACATAAATAAAAGTTCATCAAGCCAAAAATTTCATTTTTCGTGGAACCAAAGGATATCCTGTTTTAATTAGTGACGTCATCTGCCGAAGTTTGTACGCAATGTAACAAGTCTTTATGAAACAACCGACTATAAGCCTATTATGCTTACAAACTCATCGCTTCTACAACACAATATTACTTTGTTCATTCAATATTCATAATATTACTATGTTGGAGTACACTGTGAGGGTTTGAAGTTAGCTGACATGTAACTATGTCAAATTAAAAGTAATTCCCCTTCAGATTAATAACGAAAAAGTACAATTAATAATATAAACAAGATACGTCATGTTTATACCCTTATCTTTAATACTACTTTTTTGTTATAACATGAAGTGATTCTGATTCTTAAATTAGACACAGTTACATGCTAGGCAATTTTTTAACGTCAAAGTTATAGAGGGTAGAGATAAAGAGAACCGTCTCTGTGTATCAAAAAGTGTCCGTAGAAAGGCGTTAAATGAGGGTGGCGCTACTACAGCTAGAGGGTAAATTTTCACCATCATTGTTCTATTATTTTCAAAAGTTTTATAACTGTCGACACAATAAAATCACTAAAAGATATTAAAAGCTCACGATTATTATAAATCGCTCTCAACGTGTTTCAAAGCGATTTTTTGTTGATGCTCTCTAGCTTCTCTAGCGCTATTCTGGACAGTTTTTGAACTGGTATTTACTGCTTACAGTTAGACACTTTTTCAACTAACCCTCCATATAAGATAGTTCTCCTTACCTTCTATAGTCAAAGTATGCTGGCAGGATAAAAAATTTATTGTAAAAATGAGGAAAGGAATACTGATGAAGAGAGAATGAACGACGACCGATTAACAGAATGAAGTGAGTGGTAGCAGAACTCAATGAAGCCCAAAACTGGCAATAAGGATCGGAAAACATGGGTATTCTCTTACATAACGAGGTCAGACCGTAGATGGAACTATAGTGGAGGACCGCTACACTTTCATTTCGGTGTGACTGTGAAAATTGACGCTTTTTGTTTCTTTATATATTATACAAATTCGTAAAAATATTCTTAGTTACCGACATTAAAAAAATCATCAAGATTGGAACAAAAGTTTTAAGCGATTCGAAGACAATGAATTTTTTTCTAATGCTCCGCTACTACAAGGAGTCATAGAAATCATCACGTGAATGCGTTCCCATTCCATTTGTACGTGCGTTACATATGTTCAAGTATAACAAGATATTTAGAACACATCGAAGTTGGACGTAATATATGCCGCATACAATCGAATTTTCATCGAAAAATTATAATAAACATGACAGTGATAGATTGCTACGTTTAAGATATGTTTACTATGACGTAATATGACCACGTTTCGATTATCGCAGACAATATCAGAAAAAGCACATTCAAAGCAAGTTAATTTATATTACTTTTATATTATTATTATAAATTATCTATGTTTACGTAATATGTAAGTATTTATAGTTTATATATGTATGTATTAAATATAGTATATTATAATGCATGTAGTAGATATATATTTATATACAGGTATTTATTTGTATGTAATATGAATCCTAATTTTCTTTATTTCATACAGATTAAATTTTGCTACTTCGACACCTTTTCTACCATAGGTCTGCTGGAAGAAAAGAAAAGAAAGAAATTTGTTTTGAAATAAGCAGTACCTATGTACATAATTTACATGTATTTCATGTCTCCTTTACAAGTGTGTATAAATAGTTAAATATAATAAATAAATATATAAAAACGAAACTAAAATATATCGCATCCTTATACCTGTATATACCTAATTCAAAATTTCAGAATAATGATTTAACAAAATACTTATAAATACTTAAAAATTAATAATATATTTTAAAACATAGTATGAAATTAACTGTTGTCCATTACAACATTAAGGCAAATTTACGCATTGGAAATTTTGACGGCAGGGATCTCAATTTTACTAAGTGACTGGAAAACGCATTACAATGAGATTTGGTAATCTAATTCTTCATTTCATTGGCTTTATTTTGACAGTTGCGATATACGATTGTTTAACTTTTGTAACACAAAAAAAAGCAAACAAACCTCTTTTAAAACAGAGATTTACATTTTTAAGAGAAACGGGACCGATTTATGTTTCCTAATTTTCTGTATAGTTTAATCTAAACATATTATTCAAAATGCCAATTGGATTTTTTAAAATTAATTGCAGTTTTTAAAACAAACGAAAATAACTGTTTTTTCGTATTTTTGTAAGCTGGCGCGCGCACGTTTGCTTAGAGTAGAAGGTCTATTTCAGATTAAATTATTGTATACCAATGCGTCGCCTTAACTGCATAGAGTGAAGTTCTTTAAGCATATATTTGTGAAAGATGCAATTATTTAATGGTTGGATTAGGTAATAATATGAATTAGGTCGCTTTCATACTGAGGGTAATATATTATATCTGTAGTCCGCAATTTATTTGGCATCATTTCACATTTATTGCTTTACGAGCAAAGTTATACTTCACTAAAACAAAACAAAACTTCTTGGAAATACGTGAATTACGTTTTATGCTTTTACACGAATCTTTAACACACAAAATACTGTTACTGATGTACTTTAATAATAATAAGTTTTTATTGACAGGCAAAACCCAAATATCAAATATAAAAAACTAACAATGGGTATATAACAATATATCTGCAATAAAATGAAATAAACAAACTAGATAAACATATAATCTTTTAATGTTCCTTTTTATTAGGACTGCAATGTACAGAAAGCCAGTGCTTAAAAATCGGATTGAACACATCCTAACATATCCTGATAGTCCCTAATATATTGTTTTCGCAGCTACGTGTTCTCTTCTAGAAGGATTCTATACGAGCCCCGATCACTTTTAAAACCCCAAAAAAAAATGACAAAGGTATCGTATTGTACATTTAAATATAACTTCAAGCCGTTTTCCAATCAGGATGGACAGAGTGGGGCGAACATCATTTTAACACGTAACTTCACAATATGTTCTTTGCGAAGAGAAGTAAGTTTTACCAAATAAATGTGGTCTAACAGATGACGGAAAAAAATAAATTCAAATTTTCATCTTGTTAGCAAACGCAGACTATAAAAAAAATCTATGTTTGTTTGTTTATATTTTATGGGCTGCCATACCGCTCATCCGATTGCGATGAAATTTAGTATGAAGATAGCTTGAATTCTGAGGAAGGACATACCCTATTTTAAAAATAAAAAACGCCGCGACAGCTTAAAAATGCTCCTATATGTACACTTTCTAATTCAGTAGTTGCTAGTTCTGTATAATCAGTACATAACCGCCCGCAAGGCAAACCGCGCTATTGATCTCCCTCCTGAATGAAAAATGTATTTCTTTCTACTTATACCTCACATCATTACTATTGACTTTCTATTATTCATAACGTTATTGGAAAATATAAGTAATATTTGGTTTATGTATATGATTGTTATATAACATATGTGTTGTTAAAGTTAAAAGAGATTTTGTACAAAAGTAAATCGATTCAAAACTTGTACTGACTTTTGAATTTCGTTCTGGGTTTTGTGTTATTTACTAAATATCTTTCCGCATTTGCTTATAAAAGTGTTTTATTTATATTTTGTATTTCTGAATAAAAGCTTCTAACATTCGACGTCAGTGTTCCAACATCAAATACATTTTTTGCGTATTTAAACAACAAAATTTTATTTTTAGATATGTATAGTTCTTAAGCTTTGCTCGGTCTTGAACGAACAGTTTTTATTGACCTCCAATTTCGTAATTTATTTAAGCTCACAAATAATGTATCAGCGTGGATTCTAAGCGAAGTAGGTACGAGTACATTCACATAGATACAAACATTTTTTAAGTAATCGAACACTGCAACAAATCCGTCTATAAGATAAAAATAGTAAAACAGACAAAATTATATATTGAACTGGGACGCAAAAAAAAATTGAAAGTAGCAACTTTCGAATGACAGGACCTCGTGCGGGGTCTGGACTGCTACTACCACCTTACTCGCTAAAACTGCCGCCAAAGAGCAGTCCTTGCACTGTTGTGTTCCACAGTAGAGAGTAATAATAATACATTTATTTGCAATGCAAGTAAACTCAGATGTACTTAGAATTAAATAGATACTTTACACACTCTGCTTACTAAAAGCATGCAAATGTTAAATTTGAAGCCCTTAGGAAGTTCAGGTCATATGAATATTATCCATTTTATCGAGTTTCATCATTATCTATACTATCGACATCCATTATTAACATATCACAAGTACCGAACTCAATGTTCGTAATTTTGTATGTCATAATTAATTAAAATAATCACATGTCAAACTCATAGAAAAAAAAACGAGCGAGCCTTACAATAGTCGCATATGATGTGTAACATCGGACATCTCACCTTGGTAAGCAACATTAACATTATATCCTGAAAAAAAGATTCAGGCATTATTTGAAATGATATTTCGTAACGAAGAATAATTATTTTTAATGAAAATTGTATTTTATTTAATTAACACTAGGAGTAATGTAATTTTTTATTGAAGACAGATATTTTGGTTCAATTTGGGAGAGAGCGGAGACAATAGACTTATATAACTAAAATATGAGAAATATATTTGTGATTTCAAAGAATTTAAAAACCGTTGAAAAACTGCGTCTAAAACAGTACCACTGTCAGAAGTTGCGCAATTTTTTTTGCTCTACCTTTCCAGTTTTTAATTTTTCCTCCTGTTTTTTCGGCCGGTGATCTCGCATATATTCTGCTCTGGTTTTACCCATCTCTGACAGTCATGAAATCATTAGAATTCAATTAGAATTATAAATATTTAAGATGGAAACTTGGAAGATCGCTGGTGTAGGGTGCCACTTTTGTCGATACACTTGCTGTTTCCCATCTGCCGGTGACTTCCAAGTCAGCAGGTGCCGCGGCCAGCACTGCCGAGAACTTGAAGCGGCGTAAGTATGCGACTCTGCGAGTATGAGAGTTTCATATTTACGCCCTTTGCAGTCGAAACTTTGGGTCCCTGGGGCCCCGAAGCCCATCGACTGGTTTCTGATATTTGTAAGACTGGTCGAGGCTTCGGGAGACCGCCGGACTGGCAGCTTCTTCCGCCAACGAATTAGTTTGGCTATTCAAAGAGGCAATACTGCCAGTCTACTGGGTACCTTAACCAATGACAGCTTTCTAAGCGGCAACTTTGAGGAAGTTTATTATTTAAGATAATGTGTAGTTTTAAGTTTGTAAATATTACCATATATATGTACTTTTTGTTAATGTTAAATAAAATTACATTTGAAATTATAGAAATCACTAATATCAAAGAAATAAGCCGTGTAACTAATTAATTTGTTTTTCAAATTTAAAAAACTATCTGTTTTTTTCTAATCAAAATTAATAATATCAATTGAGCAGCTTTAGAAATTAACCTCAAAATTTAAAAAAAGCTGAAATATTTATTCTAATAATTATTGGAAAATGGGTTGGTATCGTCTGACGGCCAACTCTACCACCGCGGGCGCTCATTAGTCAAATCAAATAGCGCGCGCTTCCCCGGCTTCCTATTACACACGTCTGTCCCTTTCACGAAATCTCTCTCACAGATTGCAGGAAAGCGACAGGAAAGATGATACACATAAAAAAGTAATAATAAGACAACCGGTGTTTCTGGCACAAGGGGCACAACATCTCAGTCCTCAGGGTTGACAACAGATTTGCAGTCTGAAGTACTTTCTTAACCTTGATATTGTACATATCCGTGGGCCTCAGCCCACTTGCCATCAGGTGGACTTTTTGTTCGTTTGTCTTTCTCGTGATGTCAAAAAAAAACTGCTTAACTTTCCGTGCAGATCATAAAGGTCAATCAAGATACAGATTCCATTTAATATAAGTGGTGAATCTGTATTTCTCAAATACGTACGTACTATCTATATATTAATACGTGAAGCAAAAACTTTGGTTCCCTTTTTGAAATTTAGTACGCTTAAAGTTTACATCGAAAAGGACAGGAGAAAGTTAATATTTTTATATATTATGCATTAAAAATATATTAAAATAAATAAATCACTCATTGTTTAGGTTCAGTCTTACTAGTAAGATTCTCCCTTAGAGAGGGCAGGTAAAGGGATCTTAGCCCATACAACCGACGTTTTCAGTAGTAAATAGATAAATTCTACATATTATTTCATCAAAATGTCATTGTAATACATTTTAGATGTTTCTTGGAATTTTTGGCGACAAATATATTAAGGCAGTATTTCTGTAATAAGATCTGCTGAGGCAGACTTAGCTACTAAAAAATCTCAACAACACTCCAGTAAATAAGCACTTATTTCAACAATTTCACATAATAGCACAACGGCGTAGATACTTGTGACGCAAAACTACGCCAATTTTACATCACAAAAACCAGTAGAAACCAAATAATTAAAATAAACGCCCAATCGCTCCCCATAAAATCCCGCCAAAAAAAACTCTATTTACGTTAATACTGCCAATGTCAAAAAGACTGTCAATTTCAAACTCATAACAGTTTTTTATTTTTTTTTCATGGCATTCATTCATAATAGTTTGTGATCATATTATACGTAACCTATTTGGATCTTTTATTTTTTTTTTTAAATCCCCATGACGCAAGCAACATGGGGTGAAGCGCTTTTTAGTTTCCAAGGAATGGGAGTGCCCATGGTATACCCTCCCAATCCCTGCGTGCTTCTCTCTTAGCAGAGGACTCGAGACATTAAATTTCTTAAAATATGAAAATATTCCAAACGAACCAGGCCACGATAAGGAGTTTCAGACTTGTTTGGGTCTGATCCACTCGCATGCAGCACTTCCATTTATAATACGTTAAAGTCAATCCCTGAGCGTAACAGTCAACCTCCTTGGATCAAACAGTCGCACACAGTAGAGATTGTCGTCAATGAGTTTATATTATAAGTTTATATTTACGGTCGAATTTCGACCACAGGGCGACCTCTAGTATGAATAATTACATATGTTTATCGCCAGAAGCAACATCAAAGTGTGATTTTGTTTCTCTTTAATAATGTATTCACCTCAAATGGAAAATGGCGTGAATTTTCGTAGATTTAAAAAGAGAGTTTTCAATAACTAGTAGTATAAAAATTTTATGAACTATACTTTGTTGTTTTTTAAATGGAAGAAATTATTATATCCAGGAATTCAATTTCATAGCGAGCTATGAAATAGAATTACCAACTGTTCTTGTGATGTTTAAATTAATGAACTTCTCTTGTATAATACCTAACGTGATTGCTAATACGTATAAAATACGTACATCGGAAGATACTACTCTGTCAAGAAAGTACCGGGAAAAGATCAATAATACACGAAATGTTAGTTATTCATCCTAATTTATTTTATCATCTTCAAAGTATGCTCCTTCAGAAACGATACACTTACGCCAACGAATAATCCAATCATTAAAACATTTTTTAAACGCTTTTTCCGGAATTTAGTTCAGTTCTCGCCGCAAATTCTCCTTTATGTCTTCTACCGAATGAAAGCAGGTGCCACGAAGTGGTAATTTGAGTTTAGGAAAAACAAAGAAGTCGGCTGCAGCCATATCTGGTGAATAAGATGGTTGCTCGATGGTATTTGTTGAGTTTTTAGTCAAAAATTCGTTCACAATGATGGCCTTGTGCGAAGGCGCATTATCGTGGTGCAAAATCCAAGAATTTTCTTTCCACAAATCTGGCCTTTTTAGTAGAATTTGTTCCCTCAAACGCCGCATAACGCCCAAATAATATTCTGTATTTACCGTTTGACCTTCCGGCAAGAATTCCGAGTGCACAACACCGCGATAGTTAAAGAAAACAGTCAACATGACTTTGACTTTTGATCGACTTTGGCGTGGTTTTTTCGGTTTCGGTTCAGTTGGAAGGCGCCACTCCGAAGCTTGTTGACTAGTTTGCATGTCAAACTCGTAAACCCACGTCTCGTCACCAGTAACAACGCGTTTCATGAATGTTGGATCGGATTTGACTCGTTCTAGCATGTCCTCAGCGACTCTTATGCGATTGTGTTTTTGAAGAAAATTCAGGTCTTTTGGGACAAGCCGAGCGGCAACATGTTTCATACCCAAGTGATTATTTAAAATGGTACGGATCGACTCATGAGACACAGAAAGTTCGGCGGCTATATCTCTCAAACTTGAATGAGGATTTTCAGTCACTTTTTCCTTCACTTTTGCGATGTTAACTTCAGTTGCAGACGTCGATGGCCTACCAGAGCAAGACAAATCTTCCATCACATGTCGTCCGCTTTTGAACGCTTTGTACCACTCATAAGCACGTGTTTTTGATAAAATCGATTCACCGTAAGCTTTCTGTAACATTTTCAGTGACTCCGAACACGAAATTCCATTGGCGATGCAAAATTTAAGACAAACTCTTTGTTCGATGTTTTTGTCCATTATGAAATTCGCAATATACACTAGAATGATATGACTAAAAACATCTGATGATATGACTATTTAATCTAAATAACAGATGTAACTCAAACTCCGCGCCAAAATGGTAAACAGTTGTGCCAATCTAACAACAACAAAAAAAAACAAAAAATTGAATTTGGAACCATAAACAAATCATCCATTCCCGATACTTTACCGCAACCGCAACGGTAGTCAGAGAGGATGTAGTGCCAAGCATCAAGGTCCTTACATATTTCTCGCGCATCCTCAAATCTCATCAATCATCGCACACAGAGGTATGGAGTGCTTTTGACCTAATGCTTTTTCTAGATCCACAAAAACAGAGAAAATTTTCTGACCTGTGGCCAGAAACTTTCCCACAACCATGGGTAGCAAAAAAATTTAATCCATACAACCTCTACCGTTTCAAAACCACCGTGTGCCTCGCATTAATATTGTATAAATGTTGGTTCAGTGGATTATTTTAATTATCGTATCGCTAGGCACGAAAGATTTGATTATTATATTAACCCTGATATCGTACATTTTGGAGATATATGGTCAAAAATCAAATTGTGTGAAGAAGAAAAAATTGATTGGCGAATAAGTCTATCGTAATCTGTGTTATATATATATATATAACATTTATTAATAACAAAAAAATACATACATATGTTAATATTTACTATTTATTTAATATTTATATACATTATGTATAGCTGTGATATGAAAAGAAACCTAATTCACACCATGAAAGTATTTACAATGTCTGTAGTTTTGTCGATTATTAGAAGCCATTTGCCACAATAAAATAAAACACATTTTAGGAATAAAACATGCATGAAACATTATTAGCAAAAATATCTGTTTCAATAATACTGGCAACACAATTCTGAAAGGAAAGAAAAAAAATTAAATTGTCTTAAGAAGTAAAACAAGGGGATCCCTTATCGCCAAAAGTTTTAATGTTACTTCGAAGAGCACACTCAGTAAACTGGATTAGAGTAAAAAGGTAATGGTAGGATGTTCAGTAATTTACGTTTTGCAGACGATTTACTTATCTTGTCAGAGAACTCCGGAAATTTCAAATTGATAGATGAGTTGAAAGTGGAAAATGAAGTTAGTGTACAACGCATCTTTAAGAATCACACTAACGTTGATAAAAACTTTATTTATAAAAAAGAAAAAGGATAAGAATTATCTTTATGTGGTTTACATAATTCTTCTGTGTGTATGTCACTGAACTCCTAAACGGCTGAATCAATTTTAATGCAATTTTTTGTGTGTATTTGAATGGGTCTCTGGTTGGCATTGATTCACAATTACACCCGGTAGGTAGCACTGCAATCGAGTTAAAGGAATTTTTTTTTCAACGTTCGGTCAGGACAATGTCTGTCTGCTAGTTTTTATATATGTATAAAATCACGGATGCGTCTGTTTTATAATCGTGAAACATCTAAACGTTTTCACCGATTGAGGCTATATTTCTGCAATACATTTGTTTATCGAGGCGATGATTCATAGCTACGCTATCAAATAGGAACCAAGTTAAAAGACAGATCGTCTGCCTGGCTGGAAAATTTTGTACTTATAAAAGAACTTGTTTACTGAGAAGAAATAATTTCAATTATTAATGATATTATAAACATGAAACTGGAAAAATTACTTCGGAAGTACCTAATTTTTTTGATCATTCAAAGGAAATAATGACTACAACTTCTCTTTGAACTTGATCGATTACTAAAAATGTGTAAGGAAATTAAATATTACGTATTTTTTTGGTAATACGAAGTACAAAAGTTAGAAATAGGAGAAATAAACAAAATTGATAACGAACGATGACTACGAGTCAGTTGTAAGATTTATTTCCACCGTTTCCTTTAACCTGCAAGAAAATAGACGCAGTGAAGGATCATAAGCTTACGTTTTTATCATTCCTTATATAATATGTCACCGTATGATTGTGAACACCGTTAGTTTATAATCTATCTTGCGAGATTGTAAACTGTCGACAAATTGTGAACTGTACCATACTGATTACAATATAATGCTTACAATATAATGCTTACAATATAAATAGTATTAATTTTCGATAGTTTGTAATCAATCCATGTTAAACCGTTAAATTGTGAACAAACCTGATCTTACCGATAGGATTCATAATCTGTCCGATTTTGTAACCCGTAAAATTGTGAACTGTCCATGATTGATCGGTCTTGGCAGTAGTTCGTTATAATTGAGGTTATATTCAGCGACTAAAACTTATTTATTACTGAAACTTCGCTGGTTTTGATAATCGTAGGTTTAATTTTACTATTGAATAGAACTCTATAAACTTTCAGCTATTTAAACAAAAAAACTTAAAAATCATAAAAACATTTGTTTTTATGTTCGAATGACAGTCAAAGATGGCCCCGCGGTGCACATGACGTTCGACCTATCAGCGCGCAAGGTGCATTCCGTCGCATGCAAGTATGATGCCAGTTCACAATTCAACGGTTTGACATGGATAGATTATAACCTATCGAAAACTAAAGTGTTCTATTTTAAGCAGTATGTTACAGTTCACAATTTATCGATAGTTTACGATCTCGCGAGATATATTGTAAACAAACGGTGTTATGACATATATTATAAACAAACGCGATTGTGTCGCGTGTATACGCGAAGGAAATTACAACTTTATGCTGTGGATGCGAATATCTAAGTCGAATAACCTTCCCGTGTTAATGTTCCTAAGACGTATTTGGTTTTAAGATGTGAATGTAGGTACTTCTTCTGGGTGTGATTGGTATTCGCTTTTATTATTGCTTTCCATACCAACTTAGGTCAAAAGAACGTCTTCCACTATACGTCTTAGTATAAAGTGAAAACCGACGGGGTTATCACGTAAAGAACGACAGCTGCGCCGCAGTCGCGCGACGACTCTTTTAAATTGGTAATTACGGTGCCATGCGATAAAATGACTTATTGTAGCATAAATAGGGACGCAAGCAGTAGTTTTTAGTTGACTCATTAATTCAACAGAGGCAGTAGCGCGACATTATGTCGTGCAACATTTAACAACATATCGCGATGGATCGCATTAGATTCAGTTATCGCTTACTGGCTGCAGTTACGTAATAAGGTAGCTAAGTTTTTTTTTTCATTTTTTTTAACTGTAAGTCAACACATTTAATGGTATAAATAATTAAGCTACACGAATGTTCATAAACTAACTTAAAAATAAAGATTAACAAGCTCTATACGTTTTTGAATTGTTTTCCTGCAAGTTTTCTTTTTGCACTTACATTGACATCCATAGTACTCGTTGAAAGTACACACGTCACTTTTAATATTAATATTTAACTGGCTCGTTGATGTGCTGGAAAAGCATTTGCCTTTCAAGCCGGAGTCTCGAGTTCAATCCCCGGTCAAGTCAATTTAGGTAACGAACCTTACGAAATAGGCTTCGAGTCTGGATGTTAATGGGCTCAAACAGTTCGTTGTGCGATACACGTATTACGAGCGTAGCGCTTAGTTCGGGGTCACATCATTTGTGTAATTGTCTGTAGAATAATTACTTCTAATGAAATTACAGAAATTTTCGATACAAGGAATAATGTGACACAATTCCAGCTCGTATATAACTAAAATGTTCTCGAAAACTACTGGTTTTATACATAAGAATCAAATTGGTTCACCCGTCGAAGCTACAATTCCACAAACAAACATGCAGACAAAACTCGGACCAAGAAATATCATGAATGGAGCCATAATAAGTTGCCGCTCTTATCACCATGTATCTAACGAATTTTCGTGTCTCTTTTTATGTCATTAAGTGTAACCACTGACTTTTTGGCGGGAACGAGAGAAATGAGGTTGTCATTTTATTTAAATTTTTGAAAAGTCTAAAGCACAAAAGTGAAAGTATATTGTGTTTTAAAGTTCTGTTTAAGTGAAAAAAAATGGAGTCTAAATAAACATGTGTAGCTGAAGTTCTCGCGCTCTTCCTAGTCCTTTATAACTTCAGTAAAGCCTACTATCACTTTATTAGAAGAGTTTTACGATAAGAAGAAAAAACGAAAACTTCGAACGAGATTCATGTTAATACGTGACGTTCAAATGCGCTAATCTGTGCGCCATGCCATGAAGGAAAAAAAACGTAAAAATAGTAAACTAAATAAAAACAGTTAGTTACTTACTAAAGTGTGTCAACTTCGCACTGTGAGTGTAATTCGTGTCAGTTCGTGACCGACTTCGCTTACATTACTGAAATAATTATTCGCAATATACTGGTAAATCCTTAGTGTTTTGGTTACTAATATTCAAAAAAATAAAAATATGTCGTGTTCAGCTGTGTATTGTTGTACTGCGACCTTCCCTAGTCACACATATTAGTAAAAGTCCAGAAAGTCGGTCAACAAAAAATGGACACGCTCTTAAAGCAAATTATTGTTTGTAAAAACTATTTGTACCTGTAGAGTTTAAAAATAGCTAGTAAAAAAATTACTTTAGTTATATCACCAATAAAATCGTTAAAACAGAAATTTCGTCAAAAATCACACAACAAGTCACGGTTTACTTGAATGAGTTTCTTGGTAATTCTACTCAACGCAGACTTTTCCGGACCACTGGTAAACTCACTGAGGTGCAAAAGTGCCTTTAGACGGGAATATTCGACTTTCGTCTTACCTTAGACATCATTTTTAATTCCAATTTAATTCAAGCAATATGAACATTACTTTATTTTTTCTTAGTAATTAATTATTGGAAGGCAAGTAATTAAAATTAATGAGCGAAAATTATTTCTTGTAAATACACGTCGTCAGCAAACATCTCCATTGATTTTCCACTTAATTTCTATTTTAAGTCTCTGTTGAGTTCATTGCATGTCTTTATACGTCTAAATATATGCATCAATAGTTCTCGTTATTATATCATTTCTCATATTACTTCTCATATCTCATACATAAAACAAATACTTAAAAAAAATAAAAATAAAATACAAAACAACTAGCCTTTACTAATCAAAACTAAAGTACAAAAATGATATTATGAATACATACGACACAAATACCTATGCTTATAATTTGATAGTTACCGAAGTCAGTGCCAAGCCTACCAAACTAGTAGACTTCTGTTGTTGCACATTGATTTGGTACCGACTTCAATTACTGACATATTTAATTATATAGGTACAACTTCCTTCCCCGAGAAGTGTTTCGGCACACATAGAGCGCGAGAAGAGCCGCAGTGCGTTCCTTAGGAGAAGCCGGAGCCCCTCGACAACACGCCGAGTACGATTACCGCAGGAGCTTTGATGGGTAAATCAAGCAGTACATAACCAATACTGGACCTGTGTGTAAATATTTGATAGAGATATTTAAATATTTATGTAATGGCTGATAGTTCCATTCGCTGGCGAAAACAGAAAAAAATCAAAGTTTAAAAAGAATGCAGTAGCCGCAACAGTGTTTATACGTAAATTGTTTTCATACAAAATAAATGACATTGCCACTCTATAAGTTGAGTGCTCCATGCCCACCCCCTATTCGTAGGGGACTAGCTACTTTGGTGCAAGTATCTCCTGTATAACGGAAAAAACATTAGAAATCTTATAAGTTGCACTTGCCTTATAAGTTGGTCTTTCTACGAGAGTTAAAGTAAACAATACTCACACAGACAATGTATGTATGTACATGTTAAAGCAGGACCATCATGTGCGACATTTAAAAACGGATGTTTGTGTTGTGTTAAGTAAAAAAACTAAGAACATTTTGCATAAAAAAAAATCTCTATAATTAATTCGAGCTGTGTAGGACCGGGCGCGTCGCTAGTTGTGGATGATGGAATTTGTGAAAAAATCGTAACAGCACTTAATAAACTGCCACTGATTGGCTGTTATTTACAGCAAATCTCTCGTTTCGCGTCGCACGCAGCCTGTAATTGCGATTTCTGTCGAGCGAACAAACAATCGACTAGAATAGGTCGCTCGAACCCACAGCTTCTTCATCAAATGGTCTCTTTCCACTAGTCACTTTTCCATTTGAGATTCATTTCAATCGATTATCAACATGAATAAAAAAAATATTGTTTACTTTTTTGGAATTTTTTTAAGATTACGTGGACAATTCGCAAATTAATAACCTTAGTAAATTTCATCTGTTTGTTTGTATATCACAGCCACTTTACTCGGAGAATTCTGGTACTAATTTGAAAGATGTGTGTATGAACCGCAATACGATGGTGCAGCGAACTTACGAAAAAAAAAATTAAGCACTCCATACATCCAAATGAGAAATGAAAAGAAATTCCAGTACCCATTAGCTTTAAATAGGTCTTCAAAAATTAGATGGAGTGTTTGAAGTGACTTTGGTTTAAGATATTAGCATATTTTTTTATATTTTTATATACTTACATCTTAATCATTAATTTTTGCTTAATGATTAAGATGTAAAATTTAATCTCGAAAATTGGCAATAGCTAACACGTATGATATTTTATAAATGGTTTTTTAAACTTAATTTCTGGAGATTTATAAGACCTTAAACCAATTATCATAGAACTTGCATTATAATAAGTTACGCTTTATAGAGTCTGAAATATTCAAAATTGTAGATCCAATTGTTTCAGAGATAAGAAGAGACAAGAAAAACGGTCGAGCCAAATTCGGTTTGACCAATTTTTAAAATTGGATAACATATTGGCTGAAAAGGGATCGGATCAAGTGGGAATAGTCCGAGAAATATCCGCGTATAATAGAATCAGACGACGTCGGGCACACTGTTTGCAGGACCGTTGATTGCGGGAGCAAAAAGAAAATATAAAATGTAAGTTCGTTACCCCCAAGGAGTGTAGCGGGGCGTTATGACTTCAGTGGGATACCATAAAGCGTGGTTTGAAGATATTTTACAATTTTTCTCTTCATTATCAGAACAGGAATGTAGGTACGTTAGAAGAGAACTTAGACATTTTCTTCGGGCTTTCCAATAAACGATTTCATTCCATTTCTGTTTTTATGCTTACTTCAAACGAACCGTGAAAGGAAAAAATTACTGGACACTATAAGATCTCTTGTAGTTCGTGTGTTGTCAGTCTGTCACGGTCTATTTCTTAAGGTGACACATTTATAAACAATAATTTAATCCAAAATAGACCTGGTCTATGCAAAAGTGCGCGCGCTAGTTTATGAAAAATACGAAAAAGAAGTTATTTTCGTTTATTTTAAAAACTATAATTGATTCAAAAAATCCAACTGTAATTTTGAAGAATATGTTGAGATTAAAACTAAATAGAAAATTTAGAAACTTAAATCAGTCCGGTTACTCCTAAAAATGTAAATCTCTGTTTTAAAAAAGGTTTCTTTGATAATTTTTTTATGTGTTACAAAATCGTGTATCGCACCTGTGAAAATAAAGAAATTGAAATGAAAAATCGAGTTACCAAATATCATTTTCAAACGTTTTGTAGTCACTTAGAAAAATTGAGATCCCCGCCGTCAAAATTTCCGATGCGTCGCCGTCTATGTAACGAATAAAGTTTAAATTCGGCGTACTGGTTTTGTTAAACTACATAAAATTAATCAGAATATGGGTCTTCATTATGTAAATCAGTACATACATATCTATAGATAAAATAAATTAATGTTTCACAAGATAAAGTAGAAGTTAGGTACTTGAACTAGACTGGACCATTATCCTTTATTATACCGAAAGTAATGTAATGGTTCTAGAATTCTAAGTTTAAAGGAATATGAAACCGTACAGAAAATTGAAATGAAAGCTTAGGTCTCATAGATCTTCTTAGAAGTTCAATATACTCGTATGATTAGATGCAGATGAAATATGTTGTATTTCGTAATCACTTAATCCATTATGAAATCTGACTGTCCGTCTATCTTCGTCGATGACCTCAAAAACTATGTAAACTACAGACCTCATAATGACTCGCCCGTTTAAGCCATAATTACGTTAAACTATTGTATAATGTTTTAAAATATTATTAAGAGAATAATAGAGATGGCAACATTAATTTTTTTTTTCTTCCAATTCTTTTCAATTATTTTTTTCTCTCTTTATGGCATGGCGTGCAGATTAGCGCATTTGCCAATGTCACGTATCATTAAGTAGAATCACAAGTAAATTAGTTTTTTCTTATCGTAAAACTCCTCGAGTAAAGTGATAGTAGGATTTACTGAAGTTATAAAGGACTTCTTGGAAGAGCACGAGAACTTCAGCTACTCATGTTTATTTAGACCTACTTCATTCTTTTCACTTGTACAGAACTTTAAAACACAGTATACTTTTCACTTTTCACTTTTGTATTTTAACTCTCAAAAATGTATAAAATAAAAAATCTAAAAATGACAACCTCACTTCTACCGTTCCCGCCAAAACGACTACAGCAATATTTAACAAAACATTAAGACAAGGTACATAAATTATAATTATTGTCAATTAAAAATTATCTTATAAAATTTGACCTACATAACAAATACAGAATAAAATTAAAAGTATCTTATTCCAAAATGCGTACTTTTATATGTTAGGAATTCTAAAAAATTCCTTGAATAGGTTTAAACAATATTCTACGGGTGTTTTTTTTAATAATTTCCATGTTACGTGAACGTTGGCTTTAGTCTTTCCTAATAAAATACAATGACGTAGCTGAACGCTGTTGTTTATGCTCAAAATGTACCTACATGACTATTCACTCCTACCCTGAAGCTTAATTTGTATGAATGAGAAAACACCGATGTTACATGTTAACAAAAAAGCTTTAAGTTTGAAATAATTAAAATTCCCAATTTAGTAGCTTTGAAGTGGACAAGGAATGTATAAGTCGAAATAGAGTATCCAAATTTCCTCTTATTGTTTCAGGAATAATTTATACTTTATACTCGTGCTAAATACAAATTAGAAATAATACTATGTCGACTTCGCATTCGCATTTTGACTGATGAACGAATGGACAGATGCGTGGTGTATACATATACGTGATCCTATACGCGTACTGATATGTATTCGAAACATGGAGTAAGGAGTAATGCTTGCTCTCATCAAGTCAGCATTTTCGTCCTCTAATATACAAATAGAGTTCACTAGAGTAATCAGAGTAATCAGTTCAACCAGAGTCATCGTCACGATTACTCCTTTTTATCAATTCCTTAAATCTATAATTTTACATTTTATTTAATTACTTAGGGATACGGCGTGAAGATATGTACGTATGTATGTATTTAATTACTTATATTGTATAACTATCCTATAATTTTCACAATTTATTTTTAAATAATTTCTGACGGGTTCCGTTTAACAGTAACGTCTTTCATTTTGACGCACGGAACGCGAAAAAAATACATGTACCTATATATATCTTCATACTGTACCACGGTAATCAGAGAGGACGGTGAGCAAAGTGTCGCGGTCTTTACTTCTTTTGCTTCCTCAAATCTCATCAATCTTCTCACACATTTTCGCTTAGGTATGCGAGTGCTTTTGACATTTCAACAAAAAAAAAATATTTGGTTTAAACAAATGTTTTGTTTCTTAAACATTTCCTTTCCATTGAGACATCTTCAAGCGCTTGTAAATGTCACCTTATATTCTTCACTCCTAAAATATATCTAATATATTAACAACTTTGCTACACAAGCACTTTACATAAAGTGCTTTACTGTACATTTAGGGCCCTTGCAATGTTTTCTCTAACCAACCTCGTAAAAGTAATCCATCTCAATATCAGCCTTCCTTTCCCTAGTAATCGGTCATTTATCAAGCTGTTATTGGTATTGGGTGTTATATCACAAAATTCTGTCGATGAACCCTACTTGGTTGCTAAAAGCTAACGGATCAAGGTCCTCGACACCGCTTTACGTCAAATTTTGACGAAACATTACGTATGATGCGGCATTTCTTGGAAATAGGATGGGTTTTTGTGCTAATAACGATTAATGGACTTGTAATATGGTGGAAAGAAAGAAAGCGAAAGAGGTATATAAGGACCGCGACGCTTTGCGCTCCGTCCTCTCTGGTTACCCCGTTAGGGATACAGCGAGAAGATATGTATTATGTATGTAGTATGGCGGTACATATGGTGATACATCTAGTGGTACATCTGTTGGTACGTTTCGGAGTCTGAGGCCTAATTGCGGAACTTGTGTTCACTGAAGATGAATCAATCTAATACATTTATTGACAATTGCTAATCAGCTACATTTTGAAATTAGGAACGCAGTAATGAATTAACTATTGTGTCAATTTCCAGTCAATGAAAGTTGTGTAAGAAGATTCGTGGTTTCAAAGAGAAACAAAACCGTTTCCAGCCGCTGAACTCCCCGCGCAGGTTGTTTAAATGGACCAAAAAATGGGGCTTAATACAAAGAAATTGTATAAGCAATGGACTATCTATCGCTATCTAGTTTCGCATCTATAAGCCTGTTAGTGTAAAGTTGATAAAATATTTATGAGTATTAGAAGAGGTCCATGAGTTAGTATAGACTTTAGTGTTGAAATATGGGACGTGAATTTGTTAGGGAAATCACGTATAGCGTAATGTTTTAGTTGAAGAAATCAAAGTATATCTTTATATCAAAATTAAATACAATTGAGTGCTCTTTTGTTCTCTTTGATTTTTATCTGTATGTTTTGTAAAAATATATGTTTGTGTATATACAAGGTGTTACAAAAATACCCTATACTACCGAAAGGAGGTTGACGTACACATGAAACTGAACAACTTTCCTCAAGGAACATGGTTCGAAATATGAAAAAAAAATTTGAACCTCTCATACTAATTTCATCAGTTGAGCGTTCATGTTGTATGAGAGGACCCAAATTTTTTTTCATATTTCAACCCGTGTTACTTAGGGAAAGTTGTTCAGTTTCATGAGTACGTCAACCCCAACCCGTCGGTAGTATAGGGTATTTTTGTAACATCTTGTATATGTAATCTCTAAACTAGCACCGTTTCACTGATCACTATAAAAGTTAGCAAGTATACGTATTTTTTCATGGAGAAAGTTATTATGCTTACCCATTTGTTGTAAGTCACTATCACACGGACGAAGTCGCGGGTAAAAGCTAGTATTTTATATCAATGTTTCAAAAAAGTGTTACAGACAGATACTTTAAATTACATAAATGCCAGAGCCGTGTAATTCTAAAAACCTAGATCGTATACTTAAATTTACGTGTGTTTCACCTTTTAAAATAACGTACTAAGCGTACAAATATTTTAAATCGTGTCGTAAAAATTAGCAGGGTTATCTACATAATTGTAACCCGGTAAAATTAAATAAGGAATGTCTGGCTCATCGCTGTACATGGGTTTCGTGTGAAACATTACAGAGCATTACTTCCCTCATCAGCCGGTTAATAGGCAGGCGGTCATCAGTGTGTTACAAATGGAGGTAATAAATGGAATGGCTCCAATCTTAAGGTGTGTGTAGATTGTAATTTTTAGACAAATGTAACATCTTCACACCTACCTAAGATGAGGATTTCCTAGGGTTAGAAGTTCAAAAGGTAAAGGCTCAGCTGCGAGTAGAAGAACCACTCAATTTCCAATAATCAATAAAATCCAATACACTATATCTCACAAAACTTTAATTTGAAATAAAAAATGTTTAAGTCTTATGCTGTTTTGGTTATTAGTTTATCAGTGAAACTACTATGTGTACTTATACGATAAATAATTTTATATTCTATTCAGCCATATACGTTTTATTGGAAATATATACTTTATTATGAAGATAAGATATTACAATAAACTTGTATTGTCAGGGTTTGTTCGAACGTTGTTATGACGAGAAACTAATTCAAATTGCAGTGTATTTAGATTGACTAAACAATTTTGAATTTTAGCTACCATAACAATTTATTGTACTTAAATTTCGCATACGAACTGTAGTATTATTTTTAAATACCGTATATTGATCTTTTGGATATGCCAATTTAGTGTCATTGCAGAATTTATTCCATACCTTAACCACATATTATCTTAATATTTTTGCACAATATCATTGCATTGTATACCTCTCTTGAAGATCATACTTTTTAATAATTGCAACATGAACAACTACCAGGGATGTATTCAAGATGCGACCACCAGGAATTAATATGAAAGGGTAGTATCCGGCAAGCTTAACGACATATTGAAAGTGACGAGCGACGATGATGAAGAATGTAGGCAGAACCTTAGAGATAGTATGATCGAGGCTGCGAAAGCACTGTGTGGAAGGAATATGATTGTGAATGGTAAAAAGTGTGATGTGTGGTGGGATGGTGAGGTAAAAGAGTCTGTGTACAAGAACAAGAAAGCATGGCAAGACTACCTTGCTGCCAAAAATAGCTGTAGTATTAAGGATTTGATGAAAGAGAGATATAAGCTGCAGAAAGCAGAAATGAAGGCACTGGAAAAGAAAAGCGCGAAAGACGTAAGGTGTTAGAAGAAAACAAGATGTCGGACAACTTTGAGGAAAATTCCAAATTATTATGGAAAGAAATACGTAAGTACCGAAGTGGTCCGACACCTTGCAGAATGAATAAAGTGCGTTGGAAAGAACATCATCTGCTAACAGATAAAAAAAATATTCTACAGCAATGGAGTGATTTTTATAGAGAACTGTATAAAAGTGACGACTCTGTCTCTGACACTGAGAGTGATCCTAGTAGTGGCGATTCGTTAGGATTCGAATGACTAAGAAGTTATTAGTATGAAAGAGATTGAGAAAGCGATACGAAATCTGAAATATGGAAAGGCTACGGGTAATGATGAGAATACTGCTGACGTGATCAAGTATGGTGGTACAAGGGTCTGGGATACATTGTATAAACCGTGCGAAAATTACTGGCAGAAGATAGGTTCCGGAGGACTGGCACACAACAGTCATAGTTCTTCTTTACAAAAGAAAAGGTTCCCAATTGGACTGCGGTGCTATAGGGCCATCAACTTGGTCAGCTTAGCAAGTAAAGTCTGTACTAAGGTATTGACTGAGCGTTTGAAAGGCATTATTGAAAGATATTTGTAGGAGGCACAAGGTAGTTTAAGGAACGGTAGGGGTTGTATGGATCAACATTTCTCACTTCGCGGTATCGAGGGGAAGTTTCTGGTCATAGATCGGAAAGTTTTCTGCACTTTAATGGATCATGAAAAAGCATTCGATAGTGTGAAACAAATTATGGAGTCTTCTGCCTGAATATGGCGTGGAAGGCCCCTTACTGCAGGCTGTAATGTCATTATATCGAGGCGACAGAGCCTGTGTAAGGATAGATGATGACTTGCCGCCCTGTTTAGAGGTCAGTTCAGACGTCAGCCAGGACTGGGTGATGTCTACCTGGCTGTTCTTGCTGTATATGGACAGTTACCTCCAGACATTAAAGGTAATATGAGTGGCATGATATGTGATGGTACGGTGATAAACTGCCTTTTGTACGCTGATGATGCTGTGCTCATAGCACCATCACAAACGGAGTGGCTGACACTAGTTACGTGTATGAAAGAAGACTGAAATTAAAAGATTGACTATAAAGGTGAACAAAACTAAGATTATGGTGTTTGAAAGGAAAGACGTACAGACAGTGTGAAATATGGGTAAATGGAAAATGTCTAGAACAAGTCAACAAAATTATATATCTGAGGAGTGCATTTTCCAAGAATCGAAGATGTGAGTTGGATGTGAATAGACGGGTAGCTGCTGGCAATAAAGTGAACTGTGCTCTGTCCGCATTAGTAGGCAATGTAAATATATTTTACTCAGCCAAAATTGCCATACACAATGCGGTGTTGGTGCCAACTTTATTGTACGGTAGTGAGGCCTGGATATATGAGTGAAAGTAAAATAAATGCAGTAGAAATGCGATGCGGTATTACCCTTGCAGACAAAATAAACAATCAAAACATATGCAGTATCGTGCAACCCTATCAAGTTGCACGATAGTGTTATTGTAAAGATGAAGAAGGGATTACTTAGGTGGTTTGGGCACATAGGAAGAATGAGTGATGAAAGACACTAAGAAAATCTACAGAGTTAAAATGAGTGGTAAAAAAAGCCAAGGAAGACCAAGACTTATGAAGATCCAGAGTATCAGCCAATCCAGAGTGTTAACTGACGGAATTGTCAAAAGCACTCGGATACCTAAGCGAAAATGTGTGAGGAAAACCACGAGATTTGAGGAAGCGAAAGAAGTATGTCAGGAACGCGACGCCTGGTGCTCCGTCCTCTCTGAGTACTCGATGTATGATTAATATTGCGAATGTGATTGAACTGGATCATACTTTAGAATAAATTTTCTATTTCAATTTTATATTGCTCAGAAAATGCATTTAAAGAAGTGCGACAATTCGAAGATGGAGATCTTAAAGGATCTGATGGAGCACTCGCTTCTTCTTGTTAAAAGTTTGTCTTTTCCAAGCACGTGGTGACAAAATAGAGCGCTTATTCTTTTCTTCTTAGTTTTTCTTACTTTTTTGCTTCTTTTCTTTCTTATTTTGCTTTTTTGACTCTTCAGCTTTGGATTGCGGTTTCACTGGTGAGGTGGCCGATGTGGCTGGTTTAGCCAATATGTGGCAATATGTGATTTGGGATATCGTCAGTACCAGCAGAGATGCAGACAACTCTTGTTCTAATTTTCGTAGTAGGCGGTGAAGATTTGATTTGTGAAATGGTTGTTGTGTCGCACGTAGGACTCGGAAGATCGTCGCTTTTATTACAGTCGCATAGCACCCTTTTGTATTTTAAAAAAAAAAGGAATCTTTATTTGCGAGGGAACTGATATATCGTGTGAATGATTCTGATGATCCATTGGTGGTGTCCACATCTTCGTTCTTTCTAAGTATTTTTACAGGAGATAGAAACTCAATTTGCGAGGTGGTTGACGTGACTGTTCGGGCTAATGTGTTGCGTAACGACTTGGGAGATCGTCACTAACGGCGGAGTCAAAGACAGACTGCTTAATTTTAATTTTTATCAGGATGTTGAAAGTCAATTTGTTAGGTACTCGTAGCTGACGTGTTTTTCCGGGCTGTAGCGTGCATTACTTGAGAAGTCGTCACTAATTTTTAGTCGAAATCGAGACTTCAATTGCGAGGCAGCTGATGTATGTCGCCAGAAATTGCTGCTCCTTCTCAGTTATACTTGAATGTTTTATTAATTTAGGATCTTATGAACATTCAAAGGAATTTATACATAAATCTTGGAGCGGACTACAAATTACTGCTAAAAGTTCGGAATGAATATGTGATACATTCTTACAATGTTTAGCAATCTTTCGACCAAAATTCCAATTTTGTTTATTTCGACGTCTACATAGCGTTATCAAGAAATTCCAAGAAATCAGACTGTGTCAGATAACTAGCACCGAATTAGATTTTGAGCACAAGATTGCTAAAAATTATAAGAATTCATCACACGAAATGGATTTTTGCAAAATAACATGTTAAGTTGCTTTGGGATTCCATCTCTTTGGAAACGCGTTCATTCGACACACGTTTGACCTAAACACTGTTTCTAGTAACTGCCATTGACGCTGTTATAACAAGACACTGCAACTAAAATAGTAGTGACTTGTCGTGTTAGTTCTCATAAGCTCTTTCGATACAGTAATTTTGTATTTGTAATATCTCCGTTTGTCACATAATAATAATTTTTTTAATAAAAAATATCCTAGGCTGTAATATTTTTTTTATGAGATTTCTGAACGCAATTTATGATTTTCTTACAAATGCAAACCGGTTTGCTTCCGCGCCTGCTGCATTTGTGTGGCCCTTCGTAATAATTTTTTGCCACTTAAGAAGTACAAAATACTATAGGAAAATCTTAGGAACTTTTTTTCTGTAGTTATTTCTTTTTCAGACTGAACTACTTTTTCAGATAGTTCAGGTTTTTTATCTCAGAGCATCCTTTTATTCTTTACGATTTTCCTAAGTACTTCTTGTTAGTAATTAAAAAAATTATATATAGAAGTATTAGAATTAGAACAATACAATTAGAATGCAATTTATAATTTAATACAATTTAGAAATTAGTATCTTATACATAACCATTCGAAAAGATATACATAACTATTTAAAAAGAAAATAAATTTATTGGTACCTATTTTTCTATTTCTGGTTCAGCTTCTTTACACATAAACAAAAATTTTATACAAATAATTTATATTACGCATCGTAATCCTTGATATACATAAAATACACAAATGAAACAGTGCTGGTTGACATTAATGAAGAAGATAGATAATTTGGAGCTTTTATTGCATTTATAATGAAGCATTGAGGAAGTGAGGGTTAACAAAAGAAGCAAAGATTTTTGAGTAGGTAAATTGTCATTAAATTTTTTTACACGTGCACCTTCTTATCGCTATTGAATGTACGTTAGAAATGGAGCTATAATTAGGTGATTTATCATTATTTATTCCTTTGAGGAAAATTATTTCATTTTTCGCAAATTCTTTGTGAGGTGAGGCGGAGTGAGAAGCTTTTCGTAATAATTCGATATCGCCAGAACGGAAGCTATTACAGCCTTCAAAATTGTTATTTAGAAGTTTCCTTGAAAATAAAATTGCTTGTTACCATTCCTCGAAATTCCTGCACGAAAGAATCCTGATAATCTAGTACGACATAGACGAATTTGCGAGGCATCCTTTACTAGAACATAAATAAGTTTTGGTCGGTCCTAGACATAGCCAAGTCTGATTAGAGTGTCAATGCGCCGACCTAAATTACAGTTTCTCTCAACAAACGGCCCGCTCAACCGGAAAGAATTATTGGATGTTTCCGAACGAAATCGTCCGGTTCTTCAATTCGACAGGAAGTTTCAAGTCTTCAAGAATGCCAAAATGGATTGGAGTGTTTGAGATATTTTTGTTTAATAATCTATTATCTTTAAAATTAGAAGGCAAGGTTTTAATGGTATCCATATTTTATTCTATAGGACTAATATAAATTCATAACCCATAAAATATATATTTACCGAAAGATGTAATATTCTAAAATTAAATCGATAGTAATGTCGTATATCTATCTACCTATCATTATCTCAAAAGATATGTATTGAATCCAATGTTCTATAAGTTTAATTGAAATATTCGCGAGTGAATATACAATAATCGATCAAAATAAATTTGTTACTGGCCAAAATTAAAGTGAAATAAAAAAGTTTATAATTGTTAAATAGCTTCTCGCTTTATTAAACGCGAAACCTCAAGTGCCCGTTTTGTTCATGACCCGTTTTGTTCATGAAACCCTCGGCTTTACTTACGCAGACTTAAAGTTCGATATTTTGTAGTATTTTGTCTTACAACTCACGTACCGCCCTCTTGATAAAAGTTTAACGAACGCGTGTCCGATTTGAGTGTTATTTAACATTTTTTCTGCTTATTTTTAAACTTGCAACTCTCTGACTACCCCATTAGGAATACAGCGTGAAAGACATGTTATGTTACGTTTAAGTTGAGCTTATAATAAATAAAAGGTTGGATATGACCCACAAGAAAATCGTGTACTTTTAATTGGACTAGATGCACACTTGGGCTGGCTTGCACCAACCATTTAAACTTGATTTAAGGATTTGACATCTCGCTTGCACCAGCGATAGAATGATACGATAGACCGTAACGAGACTAAAACAGGATGATGTCACATTACATGGCGAATTTTCTCCTCGATTTAAGAGGTCCATATGCTATATTGCCTTTAAATGGTTTCACGGCATGGCAATCAGTGTTATAAACTTTTGCCTGTGACTTTGCCCACGTGGAATTAATAAAAGTAGTATTACGAAACATTCCTCTAGGCTTAATCTATTTCCGTTCCAAATTTCATCAAAATTTCATTTCAATTCATCAGCAATTTAGTCGTGAAAGCCGAGCAGAGATAAACTGACAGACTTTCACAATTATAACACTAGTATGGATAATACGTGTAGCCACAGATTAATTAGTTACTAGCGTAAAATATTTCGTCTGTAATCTTCTATAGGTATATAAAAATAGATGTTTGAATATCCATACATACATACATATCTTCACGCTGTATCCCTAACGAGGTAGTCAGAGAGAACGGAGCGCCAAGCGTCGCTGTTCTTACATACTTCTTTCGCTTCCTCAAATCTCATCATTCTCCTCACACATTTTCGCCTATATGGAATATGTTTGAATATACACAATAAAGTCGATTCACCGTAAGCCTTCTGTAACATTTTCAATGACTACCAACATGAAATTCCATTGGCGATGCAAAATTTAAGACAAACTCTTTGTTCGATGTTTTTGTCCATTATGAAATTCGCAATATACACTAGAACACCATTACCAAAGTGGGCGATAATGCCCCCTTGTGGGTGCTGCAGGCCTAAAGGGGGGCGGTAAGAGACCCAGAAAAAAAATGGGGGCGTTGTGTAGAGGCCTGGGGGGTGATTTGTAATTTCATTTAGCTAGGAGGCATCTTAGACAACGACTGCATGAGCTCTCGACACAGTAGACAAAATAAGTTTGGGAACCAGTGCACTAGAATGATATGACTAAAAACAGCACTGTATTTAATCTAAATAACAGATGTACCTCAAACTCCGCGCCAAAATGGAAAACAGTTGTGCCAATCTAACAACAACAAAAAAAACAAAAAATTGAATTTGGAACCATAAACAAATCATCCATTCCCGATACTTTCTTGTCACAATGTATGCATATGTAATCTCTAAACTTCATCACCGTTTGGCCGATCACTATGAAAGTTAGCACGTATATGTATTTTTTCATGGAGAAGGTTTTTATGCTATCCTCTTTGTTGTAAGTTGCCGCCATACGGATGAAATTGCAGGCAAAAACTAGTAGATTAGAACATTCATTGCCATGCGTTTGAAATAAGAATAGGGGGGGGTCGCACTAATACATAACTTCATTAGCGTGTACGGCTAGTTTTCCTTTATAAGGTTTTATGGATAGAATGGAAAAATCTTGTAGTTCTGTCATGTTTGTCTATCTATTTCTGTATGTCTATTTCTTTTTATATCATAAACGATTTATTACATCGTCTTTATACTCGCTGTACTGAAAGCCACAAAGACGTAAATTGGAAATCCGAAACCAGAAATGAGAAACAAATAACGAATTTCGAAAACATTTTCGACATATTTTCCTCTAATTTTTTATTCAATTTAACTTGTACTTCGTACACTAAGTTAATTCGTTTTTTTGGTAACGCAGGAAAAACCTTAATACAAATTGCTAGCCCTCTGGGCACGAAACTGTATTATGTTTTGTTTTAACCCACTGAAACTACAAACCAAAACAAATATTTTGCTTTCTCGATCTATTCTTCTTTCCATCCTTGAATAGTCATATATATGCTGGCTGACTACTCCGTTGGAGATACAGCATGAAGATATGTATGTATGTATGCTATGTGGAAACAAAAGTACAAAATTGTTTAATAAACTGGAACGATTGTTAGATATATAAGCGAATAGACGCTTTATTTTCAGATTTTGTAAACATGATCATATTTCGAACTTCCGTTGTCGGCTATAATGGCTTCCTATAGGACTTCGGTGAAATAATACGAATATACTTTCTTTTCTGTATAAAAGTTTTGAATAATCCATCCGCTCCTGTGTATTTTCATTCTCTCTTTCACTTCTTACCTACTTATTTTCGACTTAAACATTCTTGTATCAAAACTTTACAATATCCTCTATCTAACTCCAATTTTATTCTACAATTCCTTTACTGCGCGAGCTACGAAATTATTGAAAGATACCTTAGAAAACTTCTTCTAAAACGTTCTAAATAGTAATTTTAAAATAGATATCAGAAGACCCGTGCTGCTTCGTAGCATTGTGTTAATATAATTCAAAAGTAACGCTCTTATATGATGAGTAATTGTAACTTAACCTAAGTTAAAACAAAAATTGAAAGGCAAGTTGACTATTCACACCTAAGTTCCCTCCAACTCGACCAATTTAAATAGGCAAAAAGTAAAATGACAAAGCTCGTTCCAGCGACTGTTTTTAGACGAAAACGAACCGAGTACCTCAATTAGAACCGCAGATATAGAGAAAGAAAACTGAACACATAAGAAATGTACAGGAGGAAATTGCGTTTGAGTATAACTTGGGAAGGGTGAAAGTTAGGTGTTTTCTAATGACAAATCTGTGCATATTGCATCTGTGCATATCTGTGCATATGTGCAATACCTTTCATTTAAAAAAAAATAAACAAATCGGTTGGATAGAACGGCCGAACGGACTCGTAATAAATAGATTTCAATAGACTCGAAGAAATAAATCACCCTACGATTTAGTTAGAATACATTTAATTTCGTTATTTACTTTATACGGTATTCACACCACTTTGTTTGGTTAGTTGGAAGAAATCTCTTATAAAGATTCGCCCTTACACGAGATCTCAAAATTTTATTGACATAAACTCCTTAATTTCATGTCAATTCAATAACGAGTACAATTCAATAGCAATTCGATAAAGAGTATAATGCATAAAATCCTTGGTGGTTGACCTTGATCTTCTTAAATATGTAAAAAATGGAATTTAAATGATGCTCTGCTACCAGAAATATGTATACAAAGGGAGGGACACAAAAATACATTAAATAAAAATAACGTCCGTCCAGGTAGGTACCAGGATTAGAGTACGTACGATTTTAGGAGTTTTCTCCTCAGGAGGAACAAAAAACAACACACGTAGTAGGTACGACACACTTCACGACATGTAACAGTTATTTGGATCGACGGAAGGGTTCGAATTCGTCGCATGCGCAGGGGTACACCCGTCTGTCTGTTTATTATCTGGGACTCCGTGATGTTCTACTGAAAACACCAGATCCCCTCTCGTGGACCATACAGGCTGTCATTCTTCTCGGGGTCGCGTGAATGGGTGACCCACGCTCTGACCTGCCATGGAACTGATATGACCTTGCAGGCCCCTTTGCTCGTGTCTTACGACAGGGATTCTCTGGCCCAGTCTGCAGCATGAAGTTAATTTGTGTCCTATAGTGTCTTGGCCCATTTTTAACAATGAACAAAGCGTACATACAAGCAGACGACAATAACTTCTTGACGTCATTGTCCAGTTTACAAATGAAAAAGTGGAAAATTTTCCTTGATCAACTTTTACAAGTTTTATTTGTCTCTCAATCCATAACAAGAAAAGCTATTGAAAAAATTGAAAGAATGTGTACTCTACTAAAAATTATTTTCAAGGAACAATAAAAAGTTCTCCATTCAAAAATAATGTAATTCCACGGGATGTTATTGAAAAATGTTTAATTTCCAATTTCAGGTATTGAAATTTTCTATTGATATCCAAAAGTTTCCCTAAACCGTTTTTGGTGGACTTCCCGCTTTAGACTTGGAAACCAAATATCAATACAACTCATAACGTGAAGCCTCATTTATAATTCAGACGATTTTCCTATTCCTATTAAAAGTTTTACTTAATACCTATTTATAACATTTGTTTACACATCTGTACATAAAATAGAATGGGACTCAATCAAACTCATAGTTACTTATAAATACATACATATATCCTCACGCTGTATCCCTAGCGGGGTAGTCAGAGAGAACGGAGCGCAAAGTATCTCGGACCTTAGATACTTCTTTTGCCTCCTCAATCTTCATCGTTCTTCTTGCACACTTTCACCTAGGTTTGCGAGTACTTTTGACATTTCCGTCAACCAACACTCAAGCTATTTGATCTTCATAAGTCAGCCTTGGTCTTTCATGGCTTTTGCCACTACTCACTTTCGTTTAGTAGATTTTCTTCATCAATCTTTCATCGCTCGAAAGTAAAGTATTTTGCAGTTACAATACTCAGATTACGTTTATCGAGAATTTACGATTTCGTTAACATTTTATACATAATAGGTATATATTGATAAATTGGTGCGAGTATAAAATAAATATGAAGCGAATTATTTATTTATTTTTAACATGACATTATTGCATTGACATGACATTACTATCTAAAACGGGAAATTTAACGCGATTACCTTTTATTTTGGCTTGACGTTTCGACCGAGTTGCATCGGCCGTGGTCATAAAGGCAATCGCGTTAAATTTCCCGTTTACATTTCATAATGCAACGTGAAAGTTTATAAGTTTATAAGACATTACTATATCCTAAATTGCATTACAATTTAATCCAACTCAATACAATTTATCGGCAGACACTGAAACTCGCGTTATTTAGCAGTACATTTTGCACAACGCTGTGAGTAATAAAAATTAGAACTACTTCCTTTTATTTATCAATTATTATGTAACGTGTACATTGAAGTCTGCGTTATGCCGGCAGATGTACTATTTTAAATGATGTTTAGTACTAATACATATAATATTGTTTATGTAAAAAGATTTACATCGTTACATAATAAATAGCTTTTTATATAGCACATTCTTCGTATGTTTTTTAGATTGAGATTGATTTTGAATTATATTTTTAGGCATTAAATTAAATAATTTTGGTGTTAACTATTGTTTTGTTCTTTTTCCATATAAATTCATCTCTCGGAACTAAGAACTTTCTTCCAACTTGAGCCCTTACGTTATGCTTGCTTTGAACTTTTTGATATTTCTTATCATCCCTTTAGTTATCTAATATTAACAGTAATAAACATTCTTTAGCAACTGCATTTTAAACTTTTCGAATAACTTTTCATAATTTTGTTAATATCGTAATTTTATTTTTCTATCCACTAATAATTGTATGAATCTTAATTGTAACTGTTTTATCCTCTTACTTTTATAAGTTAGTGAATAACAGTTAGCTCCGTAAGATATTTTAAGATAGTAACTGTTAATAGTATAGATCGTTTGATAAATAGATCAAATAGCCGGATATTAGGATATTACTTCACTAGTTTTAACAATATATAAATAACAATGAACCGACGTACCTGCGATGAACGATTAGATGAATGATTTGACGACATTCATATTAACGTCTCTGTTTCAGAAGGCACATTTAATCGTTGAACCTTTCTGTGATAGTTGTCAAGCCAAATCACAAAATTATGGGTACTTAACTTGAAAAATATTGACATAATTCAATGACGACCTCCGTGGCGCAACGGCTAAGCGCGTCGGAAAGTAAACGGGGATTGCGGGTTCGATTCCCGCCCCGAGTCTGGGTGTCTATGTATAATATGTATTTATTTACAAAAGAAAGATATATAAGTAGTATATCAGTTGTCTAGTACCCATAACACAAGCGCTGTGCTGCTTACATTGGGACTAAATGGCGCTGTGTAAAAAAATGTCTGAGTATATTATTATTATTATATTATATATATAAAATTTGTCACGTATTTAGCCCTGGCACAGTAGTAACACAATCGTTGAAACATCGAATAAGTCATCGATGGCATATAATGTCGTTTATCGTACTCGTATCTGTAACCGTAGTGCGAATGTGTACCGAATGAATTAGCTGACGGATGTTTTAACCGAAACAAAAATGTATGAGCACTTCTTGTGTGATTTCCTCTTTTTAAAATTATGAAAATTATCTTAAAATCAACGTGCCTGTTCCTTTGGTTTTTGTTCCATGTTTGTTTAAACTTTATACATCTGGTATCGGTTTTTGCTTAAAGAAAGCAGCGACAAAACCAAAGATTCATCACGTTTACTTAAAGGAGTTCGTTCTCATTGTGCAGGATCCCCAATTTGTATGAATGAACGTTGACGTTAGAACAATGTTTCAGTCAGTACGTTTTCTAAAGAAAAGTAAATTGCTCTGTGAGAATAGAAGGAATGTCAATAATATAAAGAAATGAAATTAAAGAAACAGTCGCTATAACGACATATCGGTTACGGAAAAAAGGCGTCATTAAAAATCATCTGAGTAAATCGTATGCCGAAAACATTCAAATAAAATGTAAAATTATGTATCATTAAAATTATTTCCTGATATTATCTTCTGCTGCGAAATTGTATTGATTTCACCTGTCTGATGTTAGAAATGTTAAAACTCTCAATCGATGCCACTTCGGCTAAAAGTTTTGTACAAATTCAAAGAAAAATGTAGACTTTTTTATAGAATCTTACAATGTGTAATATTAGAAAATTAGACGACGGAAATGTCAAAAACACTCGCATACCTAGGCGAAAAGCGTGTGGAAAAAGATGAGATTTGAGGAAGCGAAAGAAGTATGTAAGGACCGCGACGCTAGGTCCCCCGTTCTCTCTGACTATCTAATTGGGAGTTCAAAGTGAATATTATTATAATTTACAATAACTACAATAATTTATATTATTATTTTACAAAAAACTTTTAGGGGGTCAACTGAGGAAGCGTGCTCGTCGCGACCCCTGCCAGCCCTTTTCAGGGCTGCAATTCCTCTTCTGTGCATACCATGCGGGACAACGGCAATTATAATGTTAGGGCGTCCCCCGGAAGCGACGTACACCGGTCTGTCCCCGCTGGTGTGTGCAGAGTGCAGTTTGGCGTTGGGGACCGCCACCCAACACGCTGTGCACCTAGCGGCGGGAGGTGGAGGGAGGAGTGCAGAGTAGCTGCGTGGAATGTGAGAGGTGGGATTGAGGAGAAGATGAATGAAGTGATTGATATTATGGAAGAGAAAAGATTGGATGTGCTATGTTTGAGTGAAACCAAGCGAGGAGGCAGTGAACTTGCCGACTTGCCCGGAGGAGGCATCGCTTTGTGGTCAGGGGTACCACAAGGAGATAGGGGATGCCAAGGGGTAGGCGTTTTACTGTCCTCTCGTATGGTTAATTGTATGACTGAGTATGAATGTATAAATCCCAGACTGCTCTGGGTACGCCTCAAGATTGGGTTGACAAGAATTTTTGTTTTGGCAGTATATGCCCCAGTGTCCTCTGTCGGTTTGGCTGAACTAGAGCAGTTCTGGGAAAATGTTAGAGAAGTTCTAGCGACGGTTGAAGAGAACGAAAGAATTGTTGTGTGTGGAGACATGAATGGATGGGTCGGGACAGCTCGAACAGGATTTGAGTCTGTCCTAGGCAAATATGGAGATAACAGAGTGAATGATGCTGGTAAGATTGTGTTAGGACTGTGTATGGAAAAGGATCTTTTTGTGGCTAATACCATGTTTGGGCACAAAAGGATCCATCAGTACACGTGGGAAAGAAAGGGTGCGAGAAGTATGATTGATTTATTCCTGGTGGATAGCAGACTTAAGAAGCAGGTAATGGACACAAGAGCGTATAGAGGAGCCGATCTCGGGACGGACCACTTTCTGGTGATAACCAGAATAAGGGGTCTGTTCGCAGCATGGCGACATCGCGTAGTGTCCAAACCTGCAGCGGTTAGCCGCATTAAAAGCTGGAAACTGCAGGATGCGACCACCAGGAATGAATATGAAAGGGTATTATCCAGTAAGCTTGATGATAGATTGAAAGTGTTGAGCGAGGATGTTGAAGAATGCTGGCAGAACCTTAGAGATAGTATGATTGAGGCTGCGAAAGAAGTGTGTGGAATGAATAAGATTGGGAACGGCAAAAAGCGTGATGTGTGGTGGGATGATGAGGTGAAAGTGGCTGTGTATAAGAAAAAGAAAGCATGGCGAGACTACCTTGCTACTAATGACTGTGGTATGAAAAATTTGATGAAAGACAGGTATAAGCTGCGGAAAGCAGAAACGAAGGCACTAGTGAAAGAGAAGCGTGAAAGGTGTAGGGTGTTAGATGAAAACAAGATGTCGGACAACTTCGAGGAAAATTCCAAATTATTTTGGAAAGAAGTACGTAAGATCCGAAGTGGTCCGGCACCTTGCAGAATGAATAAAGTGCGTTCGAAAGAAAACAACCTGCTTACAAATAAAAAGGATGTTCTGCAGCGATGGAGTGAATACTATGGAGAACTGTATGAGAGTGGCGACTCCGTCTCTGATACTGAGAGCGATTCTAATGAATTGCCACACTCAGGCCAGGGACTGGAGGATGCCATTAGTATGAAAGAGATTGAGAAAGTGATAAGAAGTTTGAAATGTGGAAAGGCTGCGGGAATTGATGAGGTGACTGCTGAGATGATCAAGTATGGTGGTCCTAGGGTCTGGGATGCCTTCTGTGCACTCTGCAACCTTTGTTGGCAGAAGGGGGAGGTTCCAGAGGACTGGCGCACGGCAGTCATAGTACCTCTATATAAAGGGAAAGGTTCCTACCTAGACTGTGCGTGCTATAGGGCCATCAGCTTGGTCAGCTTAGCGAGTAAAGTCTATACTAAAGTATTGACTGAACGTATGAAAGGTGTCTCAGAAAGATATTTGTGGGAGGCGCAAGGTGGATTCAGGAACGGTAGGGGTTGTATGGATCAGATTTTCTCGCTTCGCGTTATCGTGGGAAGGTTTCTGGCTTTAGGTCGGAAAGTTTTCTGCGCTTTCGTGGATCTAGAGAAAGCATTCGATAGAGTAGTGCGGAAGAAATTGTGGAGTCTTCTGCCTGAATATGGCGTGGAGGGCTCCTTACTGCAGGCTGTGAGGTCATTATATCGAGACCACAGAGCCTGTGTAAGGATAGACGGTGACATGTCGCCCTGGTTTGAAGTCTGTTCTGGTGTCAGACAGGGCTGCGTGATGTCTGCCTGGCTATTCGTGCTGTATTTGGACAGTTGCCTCCAGAGATTGAAAGGTAATATGAGTGGTATGGGATGTGGTGACACAGTAGTAAACTGCCTATTGTACGCTGACGATGCTGTGCTAATAGCACCATCAGAAGCAGAGTTGCAGACACTAGTCACGTGCATGAAAGAAGATTGTGAAGTAAAAGGATTGAAAATGAATGTGAACAAAACTAAGGTTCTGGTGTTTGAAAGAGAAGCGGAACAAACGAAATGTGTGATTAGTGTAAATGGAAAATGTCTAGAACAGGTGAATGAAATTGTGTACCTGGGGAGTGCGTTTTCGAGGGATGGAAGATGTGAGTTGGATGTGGAGAGACGGGTAGCAGCCGGCAATAAAGTGAACGGTGCTCTGTCCGCATTAGTGGGTAGTGTGAATATATCTAACACTGCTAAAATGGCCATCCACAATGCGGTGTTGGTGCCAACTTTGTTGTACGGCAGTGAGGCCTGGATATGCCCGAAATCGAGTGAAAGTATGATAAATGCTGTGGAGATGCGGTCTCTCAGAAATATGTGCGGTGTCACGCTTGCGGACAGGATAAGCAATGATGAGATACGCAGTATGACAGGGTTGCACAACAGTGTTATTGTAAGAATGAAGAAAGGAATGCTTAGATGGTTCGGGCACATGGAAAGAATGAGTGATGAAAGACTGATGAAGAAAATATACAGAGCAAAAGTGAGTGGTAAAAGAAGCCAAGGAAGACCAAGGCTGACTTATGAAGATCAAATAGCCAGAGTGTTAGCAGACGGAAATGTCAAAAGCACTCGCATACCTAGGCGAAAATGTGTGAGGAGAATGATGAGATTTGAGGAAGCGAAAGAGGTGTGTAAGGACCGCGACTCCTGGCGCTCCGTCCTCTCTGACTACCCCGTTGGGGATACAGCGTGAAGTTATGTTATGTTATGTTATGTTTATTTTACAAAAAACAATTTCACTGAAGTGGGATAGATGGAGAATTTTGTCTGGAGTATAGTACTATTGAATAAATGAACCTCAATTTCTGCGATGCGGTTTTATTTCTGGCAAGAACATCTTAGACACTTAGGCACTATGCAATTAGAAACATCCAGATTGATCTCTGTTGGCAATCGAAGATCTTATGATGACCAAAACGAAGTGTCATTAAAAGTTTTCATTACTTTTCTTTTATCTAACTTTAAAAAAGTCAAATAAAAGAAATTACAAAATTAAAAAAAACACTAAAAACCAATAATGTTTAGCAGGTACCATTAATAAGCTTCTTCTTAATTTCACTATAGTTTGCCTTCAGGAAGACTCATACTTTAACAGCGACGTTAGCAAATTAATAAATACGTCAAAGACTGCTCGAAAAATAAAAGAAAACAATATTATAAGAAGTTATAGCGATCCTTGAGGCATTTATTAATTTGTTAACTCCGCTGTTAAAGTATGAGTCTTTCAAAGAGCAGATAATAGTGAATTATAATTATTTATTGCTTTTTAAGGGTATTTACAAAGTATGACTTATGAAGGTCAAATAGCTGGAGTGTTAGCTGACGAAAATGTCAAAAGTACTCCGCATACCGAGGCGAAAATGTGTGAGGAGAATTATGAGATTTGAGGAACAGAAAGAAGTATGTAAGGACCGCGACGCTTTTCGCTCCGTCCTCTCTGACTACCCCTTTGGGGATACGGCGTGAAGATATGTATGTATGTATTTACAAAGTACAGTACAACCTGGTTAAGTGGGTCCTGAATATGTGAGAAACTTCTGTTATTGATAATTACTATGCGGTCCCGACACTTTTGTATTGAAATACTCGTTCCTCTAATATTGGGAATTTTCAAGCCTTGTTAACTGAGATTAGATTTCATAGATTTTTTCGACGTTTACCTCTATAATTGGGACTTCGTAGCTCAATAATCCGTGTAAGTGAGACAATTTATCAGATTTAGATAAGTTATGACACGCTTGTTTACAAACAGTCTAATTTCTTCCATACTTGCTTTGTTTATCATAGTGGAACCCTCTATAAATAAGACAACTGTCATGTTAACCTGCCTGTTTGGGAAACTGGGTAAATGAAAAGCCTCTATAAGTGATAAAAAATTCTAGGTCCCTTGAGATCCCAGTTTACTAGGTTTCGCTGTGATAATTTGATATTGTGTAGGAGAATTTTTAAACTTTTAGTCTACTCTCTGAAAAACATTGCATGTACTGTAGTAATTCGTCTTGATAGCCCTTTATATCCATATCCATATTTCCACCAAAATTGACACACATACCCATATTTCCACCAAAATTAACATTTGACTTTTAACTATGATAACATCTGAATTAATAGAATCACTTACACTAATTGATACTTTAAAATATTCATCCTATAAGAATTAAAAAGTCAACATTCTGAGCGACGAAATTATTAGCCTAAAAATATTTATTTCAGAGGATTTGAGGCCTTTGTTGTCAAACATAATATATCAATATATTTTCCTAAAATATTTATTTCAGAGGATTTGAAGCCTTTGTTGACAAGCATAATATATCAATATATTTCAATCAGCGTATTTTTATGTACAATATCAAGGGTAGTTATCCTTATATATAATGCAAAAGTTTGCTATGAAATGTATTGTCCTTTTCTCTCAACTATTAAATTTCCATTACAATGATAAATTACGAGCACCAAGTTTAGTTTATAATTAGATTAATAATTATACATTTGTGCAGTTAAAGAAAAAACTATAGCACAAAAATGTCGCGAATTCTCTAGTATGCTTTCCCTGTGTTGTGTATCGTGACGTAAGCACTCATTTCCCGTGCATTAGAGCTCTGTTGGACTCAAGATCGATGGGGATATTGCATTGTATTATCTCACAGATATACGTTGGATCCTTGGCGATAATGGACCGGCATTTAGCTTTCAATATGAAGAAATGGGCCTCGCAATGCTTTCTTCTCAAAAAGCCTTAGAAGTGATGGTCTTTTCAAGCCATTGACGAATGCGGAAGCGATTTCGCAACTCATTTGTTGTGTTGTATCTCGTTGTTAATATATTGATTGAAGCAGGTATTTAGATATGAGTTTACCTCTGTGTGATATGTTTAAATATATTTATACAAAGATTATACATACATTCAGGTTTAAATTTATAATATTTATGCTAATATACGTGTTGTCAATATGAAAATGTCTGTCTGATACATTTTCACAAAGTTTGGCAAATGCTGCTTTTTGGTAACACAGAAGAAACCTGAACATAGGTATCCAGACCCGTGGGAGTGAGACAGAGTCATACGGGGCTTTTATCCGCTAAAACTGCTGCGAACAGGAGACCTGGACGCACCGGGATCTCTTTCTCGCTGTGCCGAAGTACTTCTTAGGGGGCAGTGAAAGACACTCCTGAAAATTCGCAGCGCTATGGCGAGTGGATTCGAGCAGAGCGGGGACCACGCGTGCTATCGTTTTCCCGATGTTGCATGGATGGACGACCAGAACTTCAATCGGCCGCCACCCCTAAAGCCCGTTATGTCGACTATTACGATAGGCGTGGAACACCGTGGCCTTATGCTCTGGCTGGGGCTACATGCTGAAAGGTTAAAGGTCAAAAGATCAATGCCTACCTTAGTCCTTACTGAGCTCCGTGGTACCATATGCATATAAAGCATCTCCTAAGTGACTCACTAAGCCTGTTAAGAAGATTTCAGTCTTATATAAAAGTAGTTACAGAATGATTATGCCTAGTATTTAAAAAAATAAAAGCAACGACTTGGGCAAATGGTTACGTCGCTAAATCTTAGTCAATTAGCGTCTCCGCGAATCTCCATTCTTACGTAACTCATCAAAAGTTCTTTATTAAAATCCGATTTTCTTTTTACATCTTGTCAAACTTTTTGGCCTGGCTTGAATATGATTAATGGTTACACCCGTCAATGGTTAAATGGTTACCTTAGAATTATAAATATTGTCCAGTTCAAATTTTTATGTAGATTGAAAAACCTTGTATTTATTCAGTAGACATTTGTAGACTGTAAAGAACCATTTTTATTCAATAGATATATTAGCATCTATAAATAGTTAACGTCACACCGGTTCCTAATTGTGATGAACAAATCATCAACCAAAATTACACTTTGACGCCAAAACTAGCGAGAAATACATTTTTATTTAGTGATTCTTATCGAGACAGTCGATTTGAAGGGGCACAAGCTGCAAAAGTCGGCCAAGGGACAGGAACTAATGTAGATAATTCCGTCAAGGAACGGGAACTACAATATAAGAAACTTATGGCTAGCATGGTACCACATGTTTCCACTTTTCCCTATGAGAATGGAAAACAGTAAGGATATGAGGTATTGTTCAACATGACGTTCATAACCACTTTCCATCATCCTCCCGTTCGCCGCCGCCAAGTTTTCATCACTACAACTTGCTTTCACCCTCGAATATTCTAATTATGGAATTGTGTGATGTGTGAATCTCTATAAATATTTCCTTAAATATGTAATTTGTCAAAAAGGGTGCGAAAAAGTTTTTATATAGTCGGCACGCAAGTGATAGTGACGTTGCAAATTTCCATAAGCTATGGTAATTTTGTATCATCAGGCGGGCTTTATATGCTCGTTTTCCACCTTAGTAATGTAATTTTTTTATGTTGTATATTTTGGCGTTATTATCGCATTATTTTAGTGTATAATATGTCAAACACAGTTTAAGAGTAGGGCAGTTTAAAAGTAGCAGTGAAAACAACACTAAGAGGATTACAGAAGATGAATGATATGTTTGCATATTATGTCTGTATGCACAACTTTTTACAAGACAAAAACGAAGAACGCTGAGCCTAATACCTTTACGAATGGGTTCTGTCAGATCAAATCACGTTTTGGCTTAAGTTTCCGTAAAGGTTGAACCTAAAACAAGTATGTCAATCTTTTGTTTTCTATGTCGATGTAGCTTTGTACGCGAAATCGATCGCATTGATTTTGGAAATACAATACTGTAAATAATACTTTCCTTCTGAATTATTCTTCTTGGAATAAGAATTTCAAGAATGAAAAAAAAGAGAAAAAAAAGGAAGGAATACTTAAATGTTTTGAGTAATTACATAGTTAATGCGGGTAATAAATGTCTGACGAGAAAAATCTACAAAGAGAAGGCGAGTTACCGCCTGCTTTCGCTTTGTAGATTTTTCTCGTCGAGAATTCTGGGAAGATCAAAATTGACTTACGAAGATTAAATAGCCAGAATGTTAGCAGACACATTATGTACCTCTGTGAATATGAGTGAGGAGAAAGATGAGATTTGTGGAGACGAAAGGAGTAAGTGAGGACTACGATGCTTGGCACTCTGTCCTCCTTGTCAAGAAATACATTTTGAATACACTTATTAATAACTGAGTAACAGGAGGCAAGTATTTGAAGACAGCATAGTAGTAGCAGCTTCTGAGGGTACTAGCTTAAAATTTCTCTACACGAAGTTAGTCGTTAGCTTCGTAACACAATCGTACTCTACTGGAATTATTTATATGCCATTATTTAACTATTCTAACATGAAACGCTAGCTTTATGTCGCGGCACAGGTAGGGATCAAGGGAGGCTATTCCGCCTTCTGAGATGCACTTCAATAGAGCTCTAGAGGGTTCTTCTGTACGCTTCGTAGGAGATTCAGGAGTCTCTCGACATGTGCCGAGGACGGCCACTGTGGGAGTTTTTTTTCTCTCTTTATGCCTATTTTTTTTTAATTTCATGGCGCACAAATTAACGCATTTGCCAGTGTCACGTATCATTAAGTAAAATCACAAGTAAATTAGTTTTATCTTAAAGTAAAACTCCTCCAGTAAAGTGATAAAAGGCTCTACTGAAGTTATAAAAGACTTCTTCGAAGAGCGCGAGAACTTCAGCTACACATGTTTATTTAGACCTACTCTATTCTTTTCACTTATACAGAACTTTGAAACACAACATACTATTACTGTTGTACTTTAAAACTCCCAAAAATGTAAAAAATAGAAAATCTAAATAAAATGACAACCTCACTTCTCCCGTTCCCGCTAAAAAGTCCCACTGTGGGAGTTTTTGAGGATAAAAGTCCTTCATAACTAACGTGACCATACGTCCTGGAATGTCCGGGACTGTCCTGGCTTGAGAGTACTTGTCCTGGTGTTCCGAGCAAATCCGAAAATGGCCCGGATTGAGAAAAGTGTCCCGAATTTGGAATTCATTTATTTTTAAATCCCAATTTTCATTTTAACACTTTCTTACTCATCTATTGTCTTATTTGAATTTTCGAATACAGCAAAACATTTTGTTATTTATGTGGACTAGCGAAAAAACACAACTAGGAATCTCAGTACTATAAATAGACCCGTCATTTAATAAGAAATTACTCTTGTGACAAATATAATAAATTTATTTTTTAAACTTAATTACAATATTTTCTGTAAATAAATACTTTCATTTAAGTATTGTGCGTAACTGCACATGAAAAGAGAGTCCCGGATCGAGGAAAAGAAAAATGGTCACCTTATACATAATCAATCTCACTTCTGGATGGCTAGGCACTTTTTGAGTATTTCTTCTGCGTTTCCTGAAAAGGGAACTTGTTTAATAACTTATTTGGTAGCTTGCTTGAGCAATTATTATTTACTATTCTTACTCCATTTACTGGCCCCGTATCATCGCGAGGCATATAGGACGTATTTTAACAGTTATAATATAGTATGTTCTTTGTAGTAACAATAACGAAACCATGATGTGTGTTATAATGATTTTGTTGTTTTTAATGAAAGTTATAATACCTACATACGCTATCATTGCATATGTTTCACTGATATTAAATTTATTTCTATGAACATTACTTCTCGCCGTTTCCTATTCGGAATGGAGCATCAAATTGCAACGAATCACATCTTGACGCAATTTCAAGCAACGAATATTTGGGTTAACACATGACAAAGCGGAACCAGACCTTAAAATCGTTGAGTTGTGACTTCAAAACTTTATTTGAAACAATATTTTGTTTAACTTGGGGTCGACACTCAAGGCCCAATGAATTAAATTTCAATGTTGTTTTTAGCAATAAATACATGTCCAAAAAATTACAGCAATTATGTGACAACAACCGCAAACGCCAATAAACCACAAAGTACCAGGAAAGGTACCAGGCTTGTAATACTGTTACTGCACATCGAACTTGGAGAACACTCAATAACACTCAGGCTCAATGACAATTCAGAAAAGTTCATTTCCTAATTAAACTGAACCGCAATCACTCATAGGGAAGCTTGGAAAGTGTACTAATCCCTGAGGCAACAGTTCAAATATGGCTGGCTTACAGAAAAGTAAGCAGAATCATTGACAAATAGCTACATATTCACAGGTTGCTCAAATAAATCAGTTCTTTACAATAACACGTATTACTTGTAGGACTTTTACGACCGGCGAAAATAAGAAACTAGTGTATTGTATACTTTCTCAAGTGATTATTTTGTGTACTATGTATCTAGCCATAGCTATCTTCTGCGTAAAGTTTCAAAGTTATCTGTCGACACGTGTTTCGTTTTTCAAAGAATCATCTCCAGGGTATTTCAGAGTTACCTGTTCACCGAATACCCAGCACTAAATGTGTGATGAGTATCGGCTGGTATTCGACATACATACATACATATCTTCACGCTGTATCCCTAACGGGGTAGTTAGAGAGGACGGAGCGCAAAGCGTCGTGGCCCATACATACCTCTTTCCCTTCCTGAAATCTCATCATTCTCCTCACACATTTTCGCCTAGGTATGCAAGTCCTTTTGACATTTCCATCTGCTAACACTCTATTTGATCTTCATAAATCAGCCTTTTTGGTATTCGACAAAGATATAAAAGATATAAAAGATAAAAAAATCTGTTAAGACCGAGTTAGACCCGTGCATTCCGTACGTGTTCCGTTCCAACATGGCAATGAAACTTGCTCTTATTACTTTAGCATTCAAGGAGCTGACATATAAAATTGAATACATATAGGAATTGCTACTGCGTAGTTTTCTATTGTGTCAAGAATGAAATTATGTAGTAACATGGTTGAATGAAATTGCATAGAGGTACGTGTTCCACCTACGTACGTTACGTCCTTATTATCACAAATGTCAGGTTCTATACTACATTATATATATACAATAATATACATCTATGTCTATCTATGCGTATAAATAAAATTGAAGTCTGTCTGTGATATCTAAATTAATGATTTGTCTTAAGCTTATATGATTTATTTCACATAACTAAGACTCTGAAACACATTTTTACATTTTTTGTCTGTCTGTCTGTTTGTTTGTTTGTCTGGACTAATTTTCGAAACGGTTAAACCGATGTCGGCGAGATTTCCACTGGAAGATAGAGGATGTTTCAAAGAATAATCTAGACTACTTTATATCTAGAGAAGTCTTTAGGATTCCTGCCTGAATTGAAAATCTCTAGAACTTAAGGTAAATCTATAAATATACATACAAATTTCTAAAAGTATCAACAATTGTTATCACAGTTGCGTTCCTTTAAGTCAGACTTGCACATTAAAGTACGTTCTATCGTGATCTGTCGTCTGGAAGCTGAGATCTGAAATGAGCTTAATGGCGCCTGTAAAGTGAGTTTAAATTATAATAGTTTATCTGTTGACTTACAGTAAATGACGAAAACAGACATGGCAGAGACATCTATCCATGATAGTTTGCAACAGCAACGAAATTGTATCTGTACATCGGAGATATTTATGAAAAAGTGATTGAATTAGGTATTTTAGGCTTTTGCGATTCCAAAATAAACATATTTAGAAATGGCCTGTATGTTCAGTGGTGGATTTACACTAGGGGCAGTCGGGGCTAGTGCCCAGGGCGGCAAATTTTCTAGGGCGGCAAAATTTGGAGTGGAAAAAAATTTTTTTAGTGTTATTAAAAGTACTCAATAGGAATTTTTTGTTCTTTTAATTACTAATTTATTATTTAAGAGAGAATTCAAAAAATTCAACTCATACATTATATGTCGAATCGAAATTTGGTAAATCATAATTTTGGCGTCTTAAGGAAAAATTAACCTTCGAAATAATTTAATTTATTTATTTCCTTGAAGATTTGAAATGAAAATATTTGATTTTTTCATTTTCATTTTAATTTGCCTTATATTTTTATAACATTTTATTAGCTACGCAATCCATAGCTAAACGTTCTTTGAGGTGTTTGAGGTATTTTTAGAAACAACAACAATCAATAAAAACGTTGGAACGTTTGAAAAATTTTTAATCTTCAGATCTTGAGTCTTCATTAAATAACGAATTTGTGCACTTCCATGCCTATTGCACTGAAAAAAAGATGGAACACAATTCACCTTCCGATATTCTGAATATTTTGCGTGCAAATGACCTTTATACTGAGTTTCCGAACGTAGAAATCGCATATCGAATATTTATTATTTTAGCTGTAACGAACTGTAGCGCAGAACGATCGTTTTCTTGTTTGAAAACAGTTAAAAACTACTTACGTTCTACAATGAGTGCAAATAAGCTCAATAGATTAGCTATTCTATGCATCGAATCGGACATAATTCAACGTTTAGATTGTGAAGATTTAATCGACCAATTTGCAATTCAAAAAGTCAGGCGTGTTTGCCTGTGAAAAAATTATTATAATATAATTATGAGTCAAGCTTAGTGCAAAATTTGTAATTCTGAAAACAAAAAAAAAAAATTGTATATTATATTGAGGTATATCGTATATAGTACATATAATAAATTATTTGCAATATATTAAATGTTTTAATTTTTTTTAAATAAGATATCAAATCTATATATATTTGACTGAAATTTTAGTGATGGGGCGAATTTAAATCCGGCCCTGTGTATGTTTGTGTATTTACTTTGTGGAAATCTATATATCTATACAAATATATTACATAGTACCTAAATAAAATTGAAGTGTATGTCTGTGACTTCGGAATAAATGCTGTTTCTTAAGCTTATATGATTCCTGGCACGTAACCTAGACCCAAACACGCGTTTAAAAATGTTGTCTGTCTGTTTATTTGTTTAGGTTGATCTTAGAAGTCACCGAAGCGATTTCTACGAGACTCATTGATAGGTAGAGGATTTTTCCAAGAATAATTTAGGTTATTTTTTATTTGAGAAGTATTTAGGTTTCTGCGTGAAAGCTGAAAAACTTTAGAAATTAAAGGTAAATAATTTTGTAAATGTAAAAACATACATACAAATGTACAAAGTGGATTTAACATAAATAAAGATTTAATGTACTGTAATAACAGAAACGAACACAGCAGAGACATCTATCCACAGTATTTTACAATAGTAGCAAAGCCGTATCTGTATATTGGAGATATTTTTGAAAGAGTAATAGAAACACCTGTTATAGGCTTTTCTGATTCCAAAATAAATATTTGTAGAAATGTTTGTGTGTTTGTATGTTTATTTTTTATAAATTAAGAAAATATGCAAATTTCGCTATTTGGAACACAACACTCGCAGTTACTTAACAATGAATACTCATTGCGCTTTATTTATCATATGAGTGCAGAGGTATTAAATTGCAAATGTTTAAAATCTCTATTAAGAGGACATTGTATCCAAGAGAAGTATAGCGAAAGAGAGACTTTTCGTCAAAAAAAGGGTGCATTTCAGTTGCATAATAGGGTGGTGCAGTGTACAAATTAAAAAAATATTGCGCTCATAATTCATCCTTATTTTATATTTTTATGAAGGCGGGCGGTATCTTAAAATTCGAAAGTAAAGAAATGATTATAATAGAATATTGAGGAATAAATATTTATTATCAAAGTTGTGATCGTCCTTTCTGTCTATCGCCAAAGAAATATGCGCGAAGTTGTTACAATATACAGTATATTTTGTACATTACACAAGTCAAGTTTTAAAAACTGTATGAAAGAACGTGTACATGGGAAGTGTTTAAAAGAGATGTAACAGTTTAAGCTTTCGGGGCAATTTTTGAATAATAAAATAAATATTTTTAAAATTTTTGTTTGAGTTTCTGTGCGAGCAAAATATCCATAATGCGATGTAATTTTATATCGCAGATATCTATCTGCGATATATAATGTACCTCGACGAAGTATATCAGTCGTAGACATTGACGGTTATAATGTGGATATATAAAGAACAGTTTACTAACAGTTTGTTTCAACAAACGAGGCAAGCACTCCAGCTTTTGCGTATTTTATGAGCACAATGTTAGGTTGTCAGTTAGACGATTGGTTTTAGATACCTTGTTAGTTGCACATACGGATTGAAAACAAGTAAGGAATTTTCTGATAAGTCATAGAAAGAGAACTACAAGGAAAAGTAAATTATATTTTTTTTTGTATGACACCATACCGACGACGATAAACAGCTTCTTTAATAGTAACTATTTTGATCTTAGGAATACAATAGGTATGTAGGTATATTTAGTGGAAAAAGTTAGTAGTTAAGTTAGTATTAAGTTAGAAGTTAGTAAATTTAGTGGAAGTAGTTAGTGGAGAAAGTATTTGTACATGTAATAAGAATAAGTTTTAGACGAATAGTCTAAACGAATCTTGGAAATGTTTCGATCGACATCCCTATTCCTTTAACAACAAACCACAAAAGTTGCATCAGCAAATACAGTATTTCTTTCACAGTCATTCAAGCACGATATTATGACCTATGATGACTGCTCGCTTTCAGCTCTATATTCTGCGTCTTTGACAACAACGTGACTATGTAATACATACATACATTCATATCTTCACGCCGTATCCCTAACGGGGTAGTCAGATAGGACGGAGCGCCAAGTGTCGCGGTCCTTACATACTTCTTACGCTTCCTCAAATCCCATCATTCTCCTCATACATTTTCGACTAGGTATGTGAGTGCTTTTGACATTTCCGTTGGCTAACACTCTAGCTATTTGACATTTATAAGTCAACCTTGGTCTTCCTTGACTCTGTAATGTAGTGTATATAATCCCTACAATATATAAGATTTACATAAGATTTATATATATATATTTTTATTATATTTATATTTACCACAACGATATTTTCATTGTAAATTCACGCGGACGAAGTCACGTGTTACAGCTAGTTTAATATTAGTAATGCTCAATTTTCCCAATGTTACTTTACCTAGCACTTCATATGTATCACTTATAAATAAAAGGACTCTAAGCCATTCCTTAAAGAATTTCCGTAAAGGACTTTTAATGTTCAGTTGAACGCAAAAGTGTTACGTGATGTTGTTGATATCCGGCGTAATTTATTTATTACATTTTGTATTATTAATCATTAGACGTAACTATTGAAAATTAATCTGTGAAAATAAGTATTCAATATTGATGTGCGCAATTTATTTGTGAAATAAGTGTGTAATGAAACTAAAAAAATTAAAACACGCTTTGAAAGAGAAGAAGCATTTAATACCGACGGGGATAAATATTTTTTCGATGAATGTGAAATTATATGATATTCACAAAACATATCCTTTTTAACCGACTTCAAAAAAGGAGGTGGTTCTATGTTCGTCCGAATGTATTTTGTTTATGTATGTTTGCGTATAACTTCTATGTCGATGAACCGATTTCAACGATTTTTTTCCGTCGAGTTCAGCATAACTTCATGGTGGTGCTATTTAAAATTCGGTAGTATTGGAGCTAGGATTTCGAAGTTTCACCTAATAATCCTAACAGTTTATAAGTGTTTATTTAGTCATTCCGTTCCAGAATTAGAAAAGAAGTTAGTTGTAGACTTACCCTAAATAATTATTTAGGCTAGTCACTCGAAAAAGAGAAATGAAAAAATTAAAAAAAAATTAAACCGACTCGAAAAAAGCACTGAAAAATAATTATGCTTTACTAATTAAAACTCAAGTACAAAAATAATTTTATAAATACGATAAAAATATATATTTAACGAAATTTTAAAATAATTAAATCACGCGTAAATCAACTGTGGCATACAATTACATACATAGTCAGATATAACACGGCGAAACTATAAGGGTCTTGTTTTTTCAATTTGGCTACGAAATCCTATAACAATTTTTAAACTAAGGTTAGATTAGTTAATTCAATACAAAATATTTAAAAGTTATTTAAAAAACCGCAAATTCACAATATTTTCTTCAAGTAAACCTTGTTAGTAAGTATTTCTACCCTTATATTCGACTTGATAAATAAAATTTCGTGAAAAGCATTGGCCAAGAAACTGAAATTTTATTTTCTTATCTTCGTTTTGCAATATTTTTTAGGATACATTTACCAAGAGCAAGCGAAGTGTAAAAAGATAAATCCTAAACTATTATTTTCATCTTCGATAAAATTGTTAGTCCTGTGCGATTTTTTTTCAAACCAAGTTCATTTATATAGATTTCAGACTCTATTCACACACAGAAAGAAATATTGATGAAGAAAATCTACAAAGTTGAAATGAGTGAAACCAATGAAGACTAAGGCTAAGGCTGTTTTCTGAAAAACACTAAGCAGGCAGATATATCAAAAGCACTAGCAAACCTAAGCGCACGTGTGCGAGGAGTACGATGATATTTGAGGAGGCAGAAAAAGTATGTAAGGACCACGATGCTCAGAACTCTTTGCTCTTTGAGTACCCCATTAGAGATACAGCGTGAAGATAACATAACATATCTTCACGCTGTATTCCCAACGGGGTAGTCAGAGAGGACGGAGCGCCAGGAGTCGCGGTCCTTACACACCTCTTTCGCTTCCTCAAATCATGATACGTTATGTTAACTGATACTTTAATATAACTGTAGTAAGTAATGTCCCAAAAGGGCATGTAAGGGTTAGAACTTTAGTAGTTGAGCTTTGAGTTTAGTGATTAATGCGGGAAAGCAAGTTATTTTTTTTTTGAGGTCATTATGTGAGACATCGAATAACAGCTTTAAAGAGCTTATTATTACTTTCTTCAGTAATACAGCAAGAAGATGTATATGTATGTAAAACCCAATTAATCCAGTTTGGTGTAAAAACTATTATTACTTCTATTTTTATAATTTAATAAAATGAATAACTAGTTAAAAAGATCATATCAAATCTAAGTTATAAATATAGATTCTACGCGAGAAATCTAGATAGGAGTGGCAGTTATATCGGCCAATTCTTTTGATCTCCACCCAAGGCTTAATATGAAACAAGGAGGTAGAAAAGGGTTCTGATTTTATCCCATCCTAATAAACAGATAATCTTCCGTTTTCTTCATCGGCACGTATTTTTTTTTAAATTAGGTAACACTTTTTTCTAGTTTTAAATATTTTATTCTTGGATGAAAAGAAGTATTCCGATTTGAAATGATCGATGCGATAAATAAATATACTTTTATATTATTTTGTAAGCTGATACATAGTGTAACACCCAGATGGCAAATAACTTTCGTTTTATTAAAAAAAATGTTGCTGCTGTAAATACATTTTTTGGCAATAAGAAATTAAAATAACATTTTCAATTTTAACTTTATTAGGTTTTGGAATTTAGAATAAAATTAATTCTCAATTAATTTAATTAAAAATAGACAAATGTCGCACTTACTTGTAATTATTTTTTTTATTTGTTTTTCATGTCTCGTATCCACGTTTTGGTCCAATAAATACACTCAAGTATCAACACTTAAAGTTGTCAATTCTTTAAAACAACTTAATAAGTTCATTCTTGTAAATGCTATGTCCTTTTTCACATAATTAAACTTATATATTTTTTAAATCACTCACATAAGCATATAGTTCACCAAAGCTTTTCGAGTATACAACTTTTTGTTACGTAGGGCGTAGCACCAGTCTCGTAGCGTCTACGCTCCGTAGCGCCCTATCTACAACTGCCGCTACGAAAGCCCTCTTGTATCCTCCCATACGGCTTAGGTATACCATGTAATAATTTTAAATTTATATAAGATTTTGCCGAGTTGTACGCTATCATATTATCCTACTAAATAAATATACTTTTATAATACTTTGTACGCTGATATCACATCACAGAGTATAACTGAATATTTTCGGGTATACAATTAAAAATGGATTTTAAAAATATTTTTAATTCTTACGCAAGTATATACTTTGAAACTTTTAATACCTAACAGAACTGTTTAGTTTGATGCAACTAATAAAAACTACACTTGAAGAGTGACTAACTTTATATTCTTGTTATTGTGGGAAACAGCAGAATCGCCACAAAAGAAGAACAATAATATCTTAACATTCAATTTCCTCATATAGATAAACACTGTATTAAAAAAATTCAAAAACCTTTTAAGAAAAAAATTAAACAGACTTGAAAAAAAAACATTGAAAAATACAAAAGTTTTTAAAATTTGATAAATCTAGATAGGAGTGTACCGGCCAATTCTTTTATTCCCGTCCAGGGCTTAATACTATTAATCAAAATTCAAGTACAAAAAGAACTTGTAAATACGATACAACTTTGAATTCAAAGCGATCCAAATACCTTCGATAACTATATTACAGTTATCGAAGTGGGAGTCAACCCTAACGGAGTAGTAGACTTTCTGTTGTTTAACATTGATTTGGGGCCGACTTCAATAACTGTCAAATATACGTATTTGTATCGTATTTATAGTTATTTTATACTTGATTTTTGAGTAGTGATTTAATTGTGTTTTTTAGTCAGTTTAATTTTTTCTTAAAAAATTTTTTATTTCTCCCTTTTGAGTGATCTCGGCCTAAATAAATATCTAGGATTAAGTATACAACTAACTTTTTTCTAGTTCTGGAACGGAATGATGTACAAAAGAATCATCAACATAAATAAAGCTTATAAGCAGTTACGATTATTTGGTGTATCTTCGAAGTCCAGACTTCAATATTAGTGAAATTTAAGTGGGACCACCTTGGAGCTATAGTGAACCCGAAGCCGAATTCGAATCATATAAATCGGTTCATAAACAAACCGACCGAACATATAAAAAAAATATATGTGCATAATATATAAAGACGAATTGAGGAACTCTTCCTGTTTGAAGTCGGTTAAAAAATGATGCCTCTTTCTTGTACGTTCGTCCCAGTATAAGGTTTCATTATACCTATAACATACTTTACTATCGAATGTGACCGTGTCATAGTTAAAGAGCATGATTTCAGAAATCGAGCATTAATGACTTCGTAGTATGATAAGTAATATTGTATTATTATGAGTGATGAAAGAATGACGAAAAAAATTGAATCGAAAACGAAAAAAAAAGAAGCCAAAGTAGACCAAGGCTGATTTACGAATATCAAATAGCCAGTGTTAGCTGACAGAAATGTCAAAAGCACTGGCTTATCTAGGCGAAAATGTGTGAGGAGAATGATAAGATTTGAGGAAGCGAAAGAAGTATCTAAAGACCGCGACAATTGGTGCTCTGTTTCTTTTATCTATCCCGTTAGGGATACAGCGTAAGATATGTATGTATAAATTCGAATTTCCTAAATTTCGATTTGTACCACTATTTCGATTTGTACTAACGAATTTTCGAAGCTTTCTCAGAAACTACGTTACATATTATAATCTTAAAATTTGACATGCATCTTGTACATCTTAGTAATCCACATAATATTATGCAATAAATAACATACATACATATCTTCACGCCGTATCCCTAACGGGATAGTCAGAGAGGACGGAGCGCCAAGCGTCGCGGTTCTTACACACTTCTTTCGCTTCCTCGAATCGCATCATTTTCCTCACACATTTTTGCCTAGGTATGCGAGTGCTTTTGACATTTCCGTCGGCTAACACTAGTTATTTGATCTTGATAAGTCAGCCTTGGTCTATCCTCTATCTTCTAGCAGAAATCTCGCCGAAATCGGTACAGCCGTTTTGGAGATTAGCCCGGACAAACAAACAGACAGATAGAAATTTTAAAAACGCGTTTGGGTCTTGATAACGTGCAAAAATCATATAAGCTTAAGAAAAGCCTTTATTTGGAAATCAGAGATCAGATACTTCTACTTTATTTATATGTACAGATGTGTAGATTTACTACCTACTCTTCACATACTTTTTACTTATTAGGTGAATTTGTATCTTATGCAATAATAACTAAAGTTCGTATTGCCAAAGTTACTTTTGTAAATAAGAAATTTGATTGAACTGTAGTCATCGTAGTAATATAGTCTTTAAAAAAGGTTAGATAGTAAATTCTAAAACTTTGTTAACCAAAATCCTGTTAACTGTTGATTTTATAATAAAAGATCAATCGTTTAATAATTGATAAAATAATCGTTTGATTCATTGAATTCTATACAACTTTGGTAGCCTACGCGGGATCCCGCAGGATCCCACGGGATTGGCACTAATTCTGCCAATACACAGTTAATTATAATTGGTCGATTTTTACTATCTGCACGAGAATATTTATTATTTTTATTTATTTTTGTAATCAATGGTGTCAGTATTTTTTTAGTAGTATTTTTTTTGTAAACTTTGTGTCATGTTTGGACGCAATCCGTTTTGTATTCCTGAAATATCATAAATAATTAAAAAACAATAATCTGGTATATTTTGTATTATTATTTCCATATTATTTCTCTACCAGAGGCAACATGAAGATATCTCAGCAATACGTGTAATCCTATGTGTAATCGTATCAGTATTATACGTTTGAAAATACATACATCAAAAGTGTCTAGGGATCAAGTACATTTTTAACTATTAAAAATTATCCAATTAATATTTATCAAATCTAGTCTTCCAGACTCGCTTCTTACTTTAATTCCTATGTTTAAGTTAACAATTTATCCCTATATTTTGTAAAAATTAAGAAAAATTACAATTTTCGCAAATTGTGGGAAATTAACCTAAGTTAATGTCGTCAATGAAATGGCAAAAAAGGTAAAAATAAGGATTTTTAAAATTTTTATTGTAAAGATAAAAAAATTAATAATCTGTGTTTCCACCATTGACAAAAATTACACAATCACAGCGATTTGGCATGCTTAAAATCAGTTCATCAAAATCACTATGAGGAATGGCCGCCCACATTCTTTCTAACAAGCCCATTGTAAATGGGCCCTACGATTGCAGGGTGCTATAGGCAGAACTCTCAGCGGCCTTCGGGAACGCAGACTCAATTCACGTAAACGATTTCGGATGGTTTGGTCGCTTATAAGCAAGCCTAAAGAGCTGTGGAGCCTTGTAGCCAACATCATGGCGGTCATAGTACGATTCCGTCGAGCAATATTTTGGATGTACCGGTCCTGTCTGCGAGTGGTGATGCAAGATCGTCCTCTATGTCGTTCGGCCACGCTGCCCGTGATACGATAGCGTGTCCAGACATGGCTTATGACGCTCTGTGTAAGGCCAAGAGCGACAGCCACAGTACGTTGCCTGGAACCAGCGTGCAACATTCCGACGGCTCTCATGATCTCTTCTCGTGTCAAATGATGTCCTCGCTCCATATCGATGCAATCTTTTTCAGTTCCGATGCAGAAATTGTAATCATTTTGTAAAACGCTATTACACACTTTAATAGGAATCCTGATTGACAGTTCATTTTCTATTTTTAATCAAAATTTTTCATTCAAATAGTGAAAATCACTAAAAAGAATCAATAACGATCTAGAAAAGTTAAAATGATAATCCTCAATTGCGGCGATACTCTAAAATCTAAAACGTACTTGATCCCTTTTGATGAGTGTAGAATGACATTGCGCCCATAGGCTAATGTTGCTCACATTTGAAGACTTTTGTACCGCCAGCATAAAAACATAACATAACATAACTTCACGCTGTATCCCCAACGGGGTAGTCAGAGAGGACGGAGCGCCAGGAGTCGCGGTCCTTACACACCTCTTTCGCTTCCTCAAATCTCATCATTCTCCTCACACATTTTCGCCTAGGTATGCGAGTGCTTTTGACATTTCCGTCTGCTAACACTCTGGCTATTTGATCTTCATAAGTCAGCCTTGGTCTTCCTTGGCTTCTTTTACCACTCACTTTCGCTCTGTATATTTTCTTCGTCAGTCTTTCATCACTCATTCTTTCCATGTGCCCGAACCATCTAAGCATTATTATTGTACCGCCAGCAAATTAACAATATTCAATAATATTTAACACTATATAAATAACATCAAGTAAAAACATCAATAATTATATATTACGTGATTTAAATGATAATAGCATTGATAAAACAAAACTTTAACAGAAATATTTTATATTTTCAATACAGAACATAAATTCTAAAAAAGTGAAAATTACAATAAATTGTGTACATAAAATATGTACTAGATATGAATATTACACAGAAAAAGCTAAAAAATAGTTTGAAAGTGATTAGAAAGATTTAATTATAAATTATATTGTTGTTACATTATTTTTGTTAACCTTATGTCATGTTCTGATATTACATACAGAGTTCGGGATAAAATGGCGTCTGGATGGTCCATATTCTGAACGCATTGTACGTACACAAAGATTCCGTATTATAGTTGTTACAAAATATTCATTAAACTTGACCCATGTGAACGGACAGACGGACAGTTCGTTAATTTCCGCCTAGGGAGCCTTGAACCCTTCGTATATCAGTAATCGGCTTTAACGCCACAATGTATATCTGGGTGCCTGCAGGTACGTTTTGCCCTCGCTCCGTTTAATGTCCCCCAAAAATAAGGTCGCGTTTCCTTTCCATAAATTATGGAGAATTTAAAACATTTTTCTGCAAAAGCACACAAGAGTGATGTAATTACGCATTATAAAAAGCTGTGTGGTTCTGTTTCTTATGTACATTTTTATATGAAAAATAAATGTATATAGGTACAAGTTTAAAGGTCGAATATATTTTTACACACATATCTTCACGCTGTATCCCTAACGGGGTAGTCAGAGAGGATGGAGCGCCAAGCGTCACGGTCCTTACTTCTTTCGCTTCCTCAAATCTCATCATAATCATCATCATCTTCATCCGAATAAATATAGTTAAGAAATATTAAGGTAAATACTTAGTAAAGGAATTTAGTTAAGGGTGAGTCCGACTCACGCGTAAAGAACTCTGTACCATATTTGAAAGTAATACCACAGTACAAGTAAGCATACAGTATGCTATCTCGGCAGTGTCTTAGAGATAATTACCTACGGTCGCTCGGTACGTAAACACGCAATAGGGCTACCGACTTGGACTGAATGTTTTTCTTGGGTTACGTATTTGATAATAGGTACTATATTAAATTGTCATATTATCTTTTCATTTTATATTATTGCAAATTTAATAAATTTTTATTTATATAATTCTACTAGTATTTTATTTCTAGTTTCAAAAGTTTGTGAGTTAGTATGGTGGAAATAGACAAAAAAAAATGCATTTTGTATGCAGTATAATTAAAAATCAGCAATAAATTAACTAGATCATTATGATAATATATTTCCTAGAAATTAGCAACAGAGAAATATTTCCGGTTTCGATATAGATGTATTCAAACATCCATACACTGAACATTATACTCGTAAACTTGATTGACATAATATTTAGTCAATAAATGTGCAGGAGCGTCTCATACCGTCCGACGACAACCGCGGCGCGCTCGCGACTGTCGTATGTCGAGATATGTCGAGATTTCGAGCGCGTTGTTTGGGAGCGTTTGTATGAAGATAGCATACTGTATGCTTACTTGTACTGTGGTAATACATACATGTATATCCTCATGCTTATGTATCCTTAACGAGGTAGTTGGGGAAGATGGAACGCCAAGCATAGCAGTGCTTACATACTTATTTCGCCTCATCAAATTTCACCATTCTCCCACACACTATGCCTAGGTGTGCGAGTGCTTTTCACTTTTCTGTCAGTTAACACTAGATATTTGATCTTCATAAGTCAGCCTTGGTCTTCCTTGGCGTCTGCTACCACTCAATTTTACTCTGTAGATTTTTTTCGTCAATTGTTCATCACTCATTCTTTCTATGTCTCCAAACCAACGAAGCATTTCTTTTATCATTTTTAAAAAGACACTTGTTATTCAGATAGCTATCATTGTACTAATATGAAATATTCAAATAAAAAGCTATTTGTATCTTTTATCTTCAATTTTTATTTTCCTATATAATTTAACAATGTGCTCTTTAATACGACATATTGATCACAGAGTAGAACATTAACAGATTTTTTTTTCTTTCTTTATGGCATGGCGCACAGTTTAGCGCATTTGCCAATGTCACGTATTAATAAGTAGAATCACAAGTAAATTAGTTTTTTCATAACGTAAAACTCCTCCAGTAAAGTGATAGTAGGCTTTACTGAAGTTATAAAGGACTTCTTGGAAGAGAGCGAGACTCAGCTACACATGTTTATTTAGACCTACTCCATTCTTTTCAATTACACAGAACTTTAAAACACAATATACTAAATTATTTAGGTGCGTTCAGTAACAACACTGTCCTCCAGCTTTATCATATTGCGTATCTAAAGTAGTAAAAAAAATGTATTTGTTTTTATAATCTTCGCACAAGGTTTTATATTTAGTAAGTAGGTATCTCAGCGTTCATTACGAACTTTAAAAAGCTTAAAATGTACTTAAAACGTTCTTGTAATAGCTTACTGAATACAACAAAGCTTTAACTTAAAATGAGATAATTCAGAGAAAATTTGGTTTAACGTCTGGTGCAACGGGAAACACATAATGAAGCAGAATGACATCTCAACCTAAAGCAGAGAAACAAGTGACGTTATTGTCTGAGTTGTGCATAAAATATGTCGTTGGCTAAAATTTCGATTTAAAAATTTTTAATTTCGACCTATGCCTTCGTTGCATTCAGTAGACGTAGTGAGATAATTCAGAGCAAACTCGGTCTAACGTTTGGTGACCTGGAAAACACGTAATGAAACAATGATATTTCTACCTAAAATAGAGAAACTGGTGACTTTATTGCCTGAGTTATGCAAATGTTACTGGGTAAAATTTCGATTTAAAAATCTGAAATTTCAAATTACACCTTTGATGCATTCTTCAGACGATATTAGTGTCTTAATTTAGATACAGTTTTATAAATATGTCGGCGCGACCGTGGGCGATTTGACAGGTGGTTCATCGTCGCAGTCTCGTAGTACGAATTCCATCAATTAGCGTACTCAGGCAAACCAATCAAACGAAGCTAATATGATAAACAATGTTCTTAATTCGAATTACAAACAGCACACTCACTTCTAGATAAAACTAATTGTAACTTTTAAGTAACGGTGAACATGACAGGTTCGATGACTTATACACAGTCGGGCGGTCGGATTACAACTGCAGTTCTGTCCCAACGACTCTGTCCACGTGTGGTGGCAAAAAGGCGCCAACACACGGCGTTCACATATTATTAAAATCAACCAATCACGAATAAGCCACGTAGACAACTCGCTACCGCGACATCAGTTGACATCCTCTTTTCATTCGGTTACCGCTCGCGACGACAAGTATGCTTTTTTTTATATATCAGAGGGAGCAAACGACCAAGCGTGTCACCTGATGGAAAGTGATCACCGCCGCCCATGGACACCCGCAACGTCCAGGGAATCACGGTTGCGTTGCCGGCCTTTAAAATAGATGTGTGCGTGTATAATAAACTAAATGCAAATATGAGTGTTTATTTATAAAAGAAAATTAACAATCGGCCCCTGCTTTGTAGGAGGATTTGATTACCAGTTGTCGATTTTTTAACTTACATAAACTAACTGCAAAAGAGTTACACATGTGTAAAAATACCTCGTTAAATATTCTAAATGATGGTGAAAACTCTATTGAAATTACTTAAAAGTTTAGAAGATATAAGCAAATATGCAAACAAACTCGGATTGTGATATTTTTTTCAGTTTGAGATACATAATATGTATAACAATTCCAAATAACAAAAGCTGTCTCCAACTAAACGTAAAAAATGTTTGACTCAATTTCTTGAAGACACGCAATTTTTTACTATTTCAATTTCCTATTTCTGTACTTCCTTTCAAAATTAATATTGGGTCCTTACATATGAAATTAGCGTTTTGTCGTACTGACCACTGATCTGAAATATCTCCTCTTTGGTTAAGAATTCCAAATTCAAATTTATAAATTCAATTAGCTGGTACATTTGAGTTTTCAAAACAGTCATTGATTTGTTTTTTTCCTCATTATTTTTTTCTTTGGCGTCGCTTATTACCGCACAATGGAAAACATGAAATATCGGTATATTTACGAGTACGAGTTCTACCGTGGCACCAGTGCTGCAGAAACAGCTCGAAGGTTTAATGATGTGTACGGCGCTGGTGTCGCAAAAGAAAGCACGGTACGTTTTTGGTTTCAACGTTTTCGTTCTGGAAATTTCGACCTTCAGAACCAACCCCGTGGACGGCCGGAGACCAAAGTGTAAAATGAAGAATTAAAGGCTATTGTGGAAGCGGATCCATCACAAAGCACTTCAGAGATAGCTGCAGGCTTCGGAGTAAGTGACAAAACTGTATAAATCCCCTTGAAGCAAATCGGGAAAGTAAAAAAACTTGAACGATGGGTACCTCATGAATTGAGTGAATCGAACTTGCAAACACACGTCGACTGCTGTGTTACTTTGCTCAACCGACACAATAATAAAGGGATTTTAAATCGAATCATTACTTGTGATGAAAAGTGGATACTGTACGATAATCGGAAGCGCTCGTCGCAATGGCTGAACCCTGGAGACCCAGCCAAATCCTGCCCTAAACGAAAATTGACTCAGAAAAAGTTACTTGTGAGTGTTTGGTGGACTAGCGCCGGTGTCGTTCACTACAGATTTCTAAAATCTGGCCAAACGATTACGGCAGATATCTATTGTCAGCAACTGCAAACCATGAAGGAAGAACTAGCTGCTAAATAACCGAGATTGGTCAATTGCTCTAGGCCACTGCTGCTTCACGACAACGCAAGACCACACACTGCACAACAAACAACCACTAAGTTAGATGAGCTACAATTGAGCTACAATACAACACCGTACTCCCCGAACCTTGCTCCAACAGATTACCATTTTTTCCGGAATTCGGACAACTTCTTACAAGGAAAAAAATTCAACTCCGATGCGGCAGTCCAAACCGCCTTCAAAGAGTTTATTGATTCTCGCCCCCATGGTTTTTTTAGTAAAGGGATCAATGAACTACCTATGAGATGGCAAAAGTGCATAGATAACAACGGTGCATACTTTGATTAATTAAATATATTTTACAAAAAAAAAATTGACTTTATATTCCTCCCGTACAAAACGCCAATTTCATATGTAAGGACCCAATAGTTAATCTTCTTTGTACCGTTAACTTATTCAGAATTAATTCGACAGCGGTACAAGTAATTCGAGTTACAAAATTGTGCAGCATCGTCATACCAACTGAACGGTAACATACAAGTTTTCAGAACTAGTCCAATTAACCCAACTTGCTTCAGCGCTCTGTAGTCCTAATGAGTCACTGGTGCAATGTAATATTATATCCATACCTGTTATACAACGTGTTACAGAATTGGTTTTTTCATAGTCATTAACCGAGTTAAGTTTAACTAGTTTTAATATATATATGTAGGAATGTTTGTTAGTAATTCTATTAACATAAAATTGAATTGTGTTTGAACATGTTGGTACATACATACATACATATATATCTGTTAACGTTATCTTGGCAAATCCGTCAGGCTGTAGATGTGTTTGTGGCCTACTTCAAAACTATCCATTCAGTGTCAGAGTCAGGTTAAGGCAATATTTTCCGCTGAATTTTCTTATTATCCCACATAATTCAATGCATAATTTACTTTTTTTCTGTAAATAAACAGTAATTTTTGGAATAAAATTTAATTAGCTCTTCATTGCCAGTGCCGTTACGCAGTAGTCCTTTAAACATCCATATTATTAGAAACTTCGTAATAACGTATTAACACTGATTGCTCCATACACGCCTCCGTACGGGCGCTGGACGCCGAGCATATGGTGCCGTGGCGCTCTGCCGTTAGTTTCTAAACAGCTGCTCAATATTGGCCTCAGTTATACAGACAGGTTGTGAACGCGGCCATACAGACATATCAAACTTGTAAAAACAATTGTTGGTTTTGTATGAGCAATTCAAAAGCACTTATTTTTCCCAAAGTAATGATAGTAGCCTTTGGGCATATGTAAAAACATGAAGGGAGGAATGAAAGTGTCAAGTAACATTTCACTAGTATGTATGTAGTAGTATGTAGTAGTTGTTACAATCGCGGTCACACATTTTATTCGCTTATTTGTTGTTATGTTGGTGTTTATGGAAACACTCCTTACATAACAGTTAAAGTAGTAAAGGCCGTATAGGATTTTTTGGCGGAAACGGGAGAAGCGAGGCTGTCATTTTATTTGGATTTTCTATTTTTTACGTTTTTGGGAGTTTTAAAGTACAAAAGCGATAGTATATTGTGTTTTAAAGTTCTGTGTAAGTGAAAAGAATGGAGTAGGTCTAAATAACATGTGTAGCTGAAGTACTCGCGCTCTTCCAAGAACTCCTTTATATCTTCAGTAAAGCCTACTATCGCTTTACTGGAGGAATTTTAAGATTGGAAAAAACTAATTCACTTGTGATTCTACTTTTTTAATACGTGACATAGGCTAATGCGCTAAACTGCGCGCCAAGCCATAAAGAAAGAAGAAAAAGGCCGTATATTTTCCGATATATAACCTTTCGGCTAGCTGAGTTATTATAGCCATAAAAATATTTTAAGCTACTTTTCTGTAAAGTGTCAAACAGCCCGGTCTTCGCCGACCCCGTTTTCTTTGAAGAACTGATTACTAAAGGATAGCAGTCGGGACATCAGCTCCCTTTATAATGGCAGACGGAAACGTGACAAGTAACTAATCCCTCGCATTTAATTTTGCACCAAAATTAAATTTTGTTAATATTTATTAAACAAAAATGACGGTAAGTAACTATATTTTGTAATCGTAGGAGAAAAAATTGTAACTGAATATTTTTTTCTATTAAATTTTGTAGCGTTATGGTGAAAAGATTAAAAAAGCCTGCTAAGAGTGTGTCGGTCACGTAATAACTGAGGGTTCTGTAGCAAGTTCGGGCAAGCTGAGGTTACATTACAAAAGAAGTTTAAAAATGGGTACAAAACATTCAACATTGTATTTTTTTTTTTTCATTTTAGTACCCAAACCAAATTTACTGCTTTGTATCAAGTTTCAGATCAGTATGTGTAAAGATGAGAGAATAAATCGGCAATTGTCAAACACATCTATTAAAAAATATTCTTTAAGTAAGTAGTCTAGATACGTCTTGAGTTGAACACATTAATAGTATACTACACAATAATAATTTTAATTACACAATAATAATTAATATACGAAATAGATTCCTTAAAAATTAAATTTCCTAATTATCTAATTGTAATCTAAAATTCTTCTGGCTACTTCCTTGTGAGATTACAGGAAGGGTTGAAGATAGAAAATCATAAGCTGTAATAATTGTTAAAGCCTTTTTAAAGCCCATGCAATTTGACAAATGACAACCAGTAACCAGAACAAAGTATTAGATGTCAGGGAAAAGATTAAAAATATTTGTTTTTAATACCCGAATATCCACTGAACTGCACGCGGCCTAATTCGTAATTTATTGCCTGTATTAAATGACGGAGTTATGAGGTAACAAACATAAAAAAAAAAACATACAACCGAATTGAGAACCTCCTCCTTTTTTGGAAGTCTGTTGAAAAGAGGGCAATACGTGCCATCTTCTGTATCAACGCACGACAATCGCTGAGAGATCGTTTTAAAGCATTCACCTTACCTTACTCTCGTTATACATCTTTGAAAACATAATTACACTAGAAAACATATAGATCCATTTCAAAAGAAAGGCGTTATTAATGGTATGGAAACTTGTGGTCGTGATCTGCTAGTTATTCATAAATGTCAATTACAAAAGTCAAGTGGGTTATTTTTGGGCAACTATGTTCGTTTTTATAATAAAATTCCTTCAGAAATTACTAAATTGATGGAAAATGCAAAATTAGCGATTCACTCTGTCAATTCAATCCACTCTGCGCATGCATTAAATGGCTTCATGAATATCGTATTTTAAATAACTATTGTAGAATGATGTTCAAAAAATTATACCTGACTGAGTTTATTGTCGGTTCTTCTGTGTCCAGGTTTTCTTTTCGGGCCAAACTAAAGTAGATTTACCTATACCTTGAGTAAAAAATATCTTGTAATCGGGTTTACTTGAATAAATTGATTTAAATTTCCCCTGCACTATCAAGTAACATCTTCTATTTTATTATAGGAGAAGGAGAATCTGAATACGAGTACCCAAACCTTGAAGGATTTCGTGGGGCTTTTACCCACTGAAAATCCAGAGTCGTTGTCTTCAGTTCGTTGTCGAATGCTGCGGAATCCCCTAAGAAACGCATCAAAGTCCCTATCGCGCTATTCCTAAGCAAATCTGGGGGGTTTCGTGTTTTGGGTTGCCAATTTACGTTTCTGAGACAAATACAGATGTATGGACGGATTGTATTGGCTGTAACATATGAAAAAAGAATGATGAAACTCGTCCACAATTAATAAATATTGCGTTGATGTAGTCACTATAATTTTTCTCCCTTTGACGACCTATGTTTGTCAAACCGGCCTTGGTAGCATAAAATACTGCATTATGCCAGCATGCCTAAAAGAATCTCTATCTCACATACATTTTCCAAAAATTATACAGTAAATTTTCATTTTAAAGTTCAAAAATAATTAAAATTTTAACCGTCTTACTACAAAACATATTTTAAACATTGGTCTAACACGTGTTTAGGTAAACACAGTTTTAAAGATAGACATAGTTTAAAAACATTTAAAAAATGGCGTTAGCAAAGGCTAGTGTCAATATATATATATCTTTTAGTCACACGTTAAACTAGCTCCAGCTTGTGTTTACATATAAACATAGTCTACGCCGTGTCTATCTTTTTTGTAATAAGACGGTTTATGTCTTAACAAACAAAGATTCAATTTGTGTATAGTTCTGTCAAATGTAACAACTTAACAGTCTTAAAACATTGAGCACACCGATAGAGACGAAATATCTATATTCTCATTTATTTCTATTACAGGCTTACGCCATATATTTCTTTCGGTCTAACAATTTGTGACGTACGAAAGGCTATGTCTATTAGTGGTAAATTTATGGCCTACACACAAACAGTTAAGCAAATCTTTTGGTTTTGACCTCGATTATGTATCAACACTTTGTACTCATGTGACGAATTCCTAACATCTTTAACTATTTTCCGCTCTAACTGTTTCGCTTCTCAACGAAACATCCTCAGGATATTCCAAAGATCAGACTCGGTCAGCTAACCAGCACCGAATAACTAGCCGATTAGTTAGCTGACAAAGTCTGATCTCTGATTTAAATTAAATTTAAATTAAATATCCTGAGGATGCTTCGTTGTGAGGCGAAACACGTGTCGATTTGTGGTTTTTGAAGTTTGAGCGGAAAACAGCTAAGATTTTAGGAATTTGTCAAATAAATTGGATTTCCGCAAAGTAACACATAAGTCTATACAATTTTGTAGTAACTAGTTGCGTGATTATTTTGAAAACTTGCGGATACAAAAATTAAATGATTCTGAGATGTGTCCCTAGTCTAGCAGATATTGTAAGAAATGAGAATGCCAGCAATTTGGCAAGTCCGTAATATTGGCAAAGGCAAGAGATAAAGTCTTTTTAGTGGGTCTGGAATGTTTTGAGAAGAACCCAAAATACCGGGTACAACTGATTTTGAGAAATTCATAGACATATCTTTTAGGCGAACTTTCTGTCTCAAGAGGTGCAACTGCTAGTTCTTAGAGTTGCCAACATAATTGCAATTGCAGTGTTTTGTTTGCCTTCCATAGACCTCGGCCTTCTTAACATCACGTGGGTTGTTTGCTTGTTTGTTTTCCCCGTGGTATAAAAAAGCTGTCATCCGTTCAATACAAAGTAATTAATATACGGATCATGTTTCACTTTTCAACTAATTATCCTCACTTAAATTTTTCGCTGTGTTGTAGCTAGTTCTTGCATATTTCTTTCGCCTCCTCAAATTTCATTATTCTTCTCACACATTTTCTCCTAGGAACACGACGCTTGGCGCTCCGTCCTCTCTGACTATCTCGTTAGGAAAACAGCGTGATGTATGTATATCGCAGGCAATCTCTAATGTGTGAGCGTATTCAAAATTTAAGCTTACGCAAACCACTTAAGGGTTTACTGCATTTATACATTCGCGGAGTCGTCGTCAGATATGATAAGGAGGCCAAGATTAGATGTAATGCGGAGATTACACGTTCTAGCGTTCAAATATAAAATTATTTTCAGTTGTAATAAAAGGTTACCAAATTTTGTTGCCCGACGAGTATAACCTGAATGTTTTTAAGGCCAGAGTGAATAGGCACTTACTAGATCCACGTGCTACATCTTAGGCTCCACTGCTACTTAACATCAGGTACAGAAGGAGTCAAACGTGGTCCAAGTTACAGATAAATAAAAAAAATAAAAATATCGTTTTCATGTTTATTTTTTACGGTATCGTTATTATTCCGTCGATGAGAAATTTGATGTACAATTTGAAGACGTTTATTTACTTACATTTATTAAGTTAACAAGTTAATTGTGTAATATCTGAATATTTACGGATTATTTAGTTTATTTGATTTCAGCTGTGTTTTGGGTTCCAAACTCAGGATCGTAAAAGACGAAATAATATACATTTCAGAAAGAGAAGACAATAAAATCAATGCTAATTATAGATATTAACATAATTACGTTTATACAATATTCGATATGATATACGAAGAAAGTGCACAGAGCGTATTTGAGTGGTGGCAGCAGAAGAGGTAGATCAAGGCTTACTTATGAAGAGCAAATAACCAGAGCTTTAGCTGTCAGAAGTATCAAAAGCACTTGCATACCTACACAGCCGAAAGAGTGTGAGGAGAGTGATGAGATTCGAGGAGGCGAAAGATGTAGGTATGTAAGAGCCACGTTGTTTGGCATCTTTCCTTTCTCAATACACCGTTGGGGCTACAGTATGCGGATATGTATGCATATATGTGCAGTACTTTGATTATGTGTGTTTATTTGTGCGTGTGTAATTGTGTATATATTTGTGTATGTGTGCGTGTGTGTGTGTATGCGTGCGTGCATGCGTGCATCTCAAAATAAAACCTCTAGGCCTTATACTATGGCTACAACACAACAAACTGGGGAAGCTCTCAATAACACCCAGACCAGTAGATGCTTTGCCATCGCGCCAATGGATCAATCATACGTGATGTGTGTGAAAATTAAAAAAAAAACATTACATGACTTCGAAAATATGTCGTACATATAAGAAAATTTTGAGAATTGAATTAAATTAAATATATTTTGACATAGAAAGAAAACAATCGATTTTGATAGACGAAAACAGATGGCTATATTAATATGGTACCATCCAGTAAGAATTTCACATACATTTAATAGCTAACGATTTATACTTTTATATTTAATGAATACAAAAGTATCTCTGTCTGTCCGTCTTTACGTTTTCGTGGCTAAATTTCTAAACGGCTTTTAACTGAAACTTGGGGAAGGAGGGACGCTTTTTTATAAAAGAGGGGGCAAACGAACAAGTCCCGAGAATCACAGGCGCGTTGCTGGCCTTTAAGGAACAGAGGGGGAGGGGCGAGATGGGCCACCGGCACTCTCACTCACCGAACGAAACGCAACAGCAACAGATGCTGTTATTTCACGCCAATATTCTGCGAGAGAGTGGTATTTCACCGGGCGAGCCGTCCCAAATCGTGCTACAATGCAGCGTGGCTCTAACACACATATTTAATTTAGTTTTCAATTTCACGCGGACGAGTTGCGGGCAACAGTTAGTTATGGTTACTGAACCTTATGACAAAGAGTATTAGCACAACTGCAGCTTTTTGTAGACAATAAATACCCGGGAATATAATTCACTATCTGTCACCTGTGTTAAACTTGATTTCCCTTGCGAATACCAACATTCTCTCCTGATGAATGGCTCACTCATTAGTTCTGTTTGCTAGAAAGGACACCTGTATTTATTTTATATTCCTTAATTAGTGATCTAAAACAGTTACATAGCTCTAAATCTTCGTTCTCGAAATGGAGCCCGCTAGTGCGGTGATTAGTGTATTCACTTCTCAAGCATTGTCCGGGTTCGATTTCAGACTAGAATTGAGTGACTGACTTTGATTGTTTGAAATAATACCTTTTTTATGTGTCTCATAATTTCCCAATACTTGAGAGGCAAAGGGATTGTGTCCACCTTCTTCAATAACTGTCAAATTTAATTATATAGGTATTTAGTGTCGTATTTATTAAGTTATTTTTGTAATTATTTCGTACTTTCCAATATTTTTTTGAAATAATTTTTTTTTTATTTTTTTTTATTTCTCCCTTTTGAGTGACATTGGTCTAAATAAATATCTAGGGTAGGTCTACAATTAATTTCTTTTCTAATTCTGGAGCGCAATGACATACAAGAGAATCATCAATATAAATGAAGCTTATAAACAGTTACCGTTATTTGGAGTTATTTGGTTTATATAGTGAATTTTAAATGGGTCGAATCTGGAAGTACATCCTTTCAAATAAAAAAAAGAGTTTTTCAAGTCGGTTAATAAATGACGGAATTATTGAGGTAACAAACATAAATAAATGCAACCGAATTGAAAACCTCCTTCTTTCTCGAAGTCGCTTAATGAATAAGTTCACATTGCACTCTATAAGTTAAATTATGCTACTAAAAGTGGCGACAATGCATGATTTCGTTGTCTTCATGTTATATCCACCCCAAATAAACAGCGGCGTGGATGTCTTCACCGAGTCTGGCGTTTGTGTTAACGTACGTTAACATCGCGCAGACAATAACTACTGACCTACATCGACCGTTATGGTGATGAAAAAACATTTTTCCACGCCTCGAGGCAGGGAAAATATTTCGAGTTATTTATTCGTTATAAAATATATTTAATCCGCAGTTCAAATATTATACTAGCAGTTCACTTGCGACAACAAATCAAATATTTTATATTTTCTTCTCTCTTGATATTAGTATGCAACAAATAACTTGAATATAAAATGTTCTAAAATAAAATACATACATATCCTCACGCTGTATACCTAACAGAGTAGTCAAAGAGTATGGTGTGCTAAGCAACACAGTCCTCACATACTTCTATTGTCTTCTCATATACCATCATACTCCACAAGTCCGCACATAGTTTCGCCTAGGTACGCGAGTGCTACTTGATGTTTATACCTCAGCCTTGGTCTTCATGGGCTTAAAATAGAATACATAAACATAGAATATTAGGTTTATGTGGTAGATAAATAAACCGTGCTAGGACCTTGTGCGGAGTTTTTTTTCTCAATCCTCTGATGATTCTTTTAATTCTGTTATTGCTTTCTTTCTTTCTTTGTAATTTTTATTTTTGTGTTTTCCTGTTTTTATATCTTCCTTTGTGTTCTAGTTTATATAATAATGTGTATATTACTTCGGTTCTTATTTTTTACTGTTTACATTATGGGGGCTTATAAACTAATTGCGACTTTCTTTTTATTACAAATTCTTATTTCTAGTACATGTGTTGTACATGCCTAATTTTAAATCTGTTTTAACATAACATATCTTCACGCTGTATCCCTAACGGTGTAGTCAGAGACGACAGAGCGCCAAGCGTCGCGGTCCTTACATACTTCTTTCGCTTCCTCAAATCTCATCATTCTCCTCACACAGGCTTCGCCTAGGTACGCAAGTTTTTTGGCATTTCCGTCGGCTTGTAACACTCTGACTACTTAATCTTCATAAATCAGCTTCGGTCTTCCTTGGCTTTTTTCACTTCTCACTTTCGCTGTATAGATTTTCTTCGTCAGTCCTTCATCACTCAATCTTTTCATGTCCCTGAACCATCTAAACATATCCTTCTTCATTTTTACAACGACACTGTCGTGCAACCCTGTCATACTACGTATCTCTCCATTACTTATTTTGTCAGTAAGGGCGACACCGCACATTTTCTAAGAGAAATATTAATAAGAGAATAAATATATCTGTTATATTTTAATTATACTATTTTATATGGTTTAATACCTTGTGCGGGGTACTTCCGGATCGTTATCACCAACTCACTCGCTAATCCTGCCGCCTTGATATCGTAAATGTTCATGGGCTTAAGCCTTCTTTCCATGAGGTGGATGTTTAGTCGTTTGTCTTGTTAATAGTAGATACGAATAAAATAGAATACATAAACAATAAAAATTCTTTTTTATAGTTCTGTTCTGTTAGTTGGATTGAACAAGAAAAAACGAAACGGAATCCTATAAGATCATTCTTCTCATAAGCATACTATACTGCGCTAGGTATATTAACTTCATGACAACGATATCTTTGTAAGTACTAGATTGAGTGTTCGAAACAATCGACGACGGTTTCCAGGGAAAAGGTTACGCTTTCGTTCTGGAGATCGGTCCGCGATGACCAGTACGGGACACGGGGTGAAATGATCAGAGATCGGAAATTAGGAAGCGTAAATACTTAAACTTAATTTGCGGAATGATATAGAGTTGCTAAAACGGATCCCTAAAACTGATTTATATAAGCCCCAGTTTGATTAGAGAATATAATAGAATGGAGTGGAATAGAATATTATTTATCTCTCTCAAAGTGTGGTTGTGGTATATACATTTGGTCAAATTATTAAAAATCACAAAAGGCTCTTACAAGTTCCCATAATCTAGCATGTAAAATTTTAAGAATAAGACAAGATTGTAAAAATACATTTGTACATAAAATACCTCTTTCTTGTAGTCCTTATCCAAATTAACAAAACCAATACGTTTGGTTGTTTTTGATGCCTCGCGAAATTTAAATTTAATCGAACTCTTGAACTCTTCACTCTTGAATAACTCCATCATCTAAGTCTAAGAAAATACATTACCTACTTTTATTTTCAAAGAAGTATGAAATTTAAAACAAAAGGCCTTGGTCCTAAGTATTTTATGGATAACTGTTAAAAGTACCTATAGAACAAAAGCTTGTGAATCAAATTATTTTTATGTTTTTGTTATCCGCAAATTAAAATAGGTACATTTTTGAATTCTTTAAATATTTGCGAAAACAGAAATTCAATCACATAAATTTTAAAGAATAATTTTAATGCGTTGAAAAACCGCTTCAACAAATTTTAAATATCAAACCTAAGAAATATAACATTTAAATATAAGGGGCCCCTTGGGCCCTTGGTACTTATTGTACGAAATGTTAAAAAATAACATAAAAGCCTGATATGTACATTTAGAAGCAACTGTGTTGCCAAAAGATTTGTATTTTATAATTTTGTTCTTCATTCCAAGCATTCTAAACGTTTACCGTTAAATGTCATCGAAATCTATTGGCAACATCACATTTACAATATCTGGAAATTAAATTGGGGCCCCGTAAATTCGTTTTAGGGACCCGTTTTAGCAACTCTATATCATTCCGCAAATGAAGTTTTGGTATTTATGCTCCCTAATTTCCGATCTCTGTTTATGATTCATCCGTTCGTCTATGCGTCTGTCCCACTCGAACTTATCGACAAACAAACTTGAAATTTGGTGCGTCTAGTTAACTCAGATATGTCTCAAATCCACAATCAAAAACAAAACAGCTCTCAGCTCACAAATCACGCAAAAATCACAGTTTGAAACTCAGTTAAGCTGTGAGCAATTACTTGTTGGTAAATTTTAAAATTCTTTAGTGACAATTTCTACTCCGTACTACTATTTGACCACGAACGAATATTATATGTTTGACATTTACAATGTAACTATTATGTGTTTGACATTGGCAGTATGAACATGAGCAATGAATTTTTTATTTTTTTTATTTCATTTAATGTATTTGTAACATATGTTATATATACATTTTAACCTTCTGCACTCCTGCTCCATATAAACTTTAACTATTAAGTTTCATACTCTCCGTGTGCGCGCAATACGAGTATGCTTAAAAAGGGGTACAAAATGTTTTCTTCACATTTCAATGTACAGATGTCATATTCAATGAACGACTTTTACAGTTTCTTTAAAAAAATATAACCAGCTGATAAAATCTATATTTTTCTTTCTTTCTCAGGCCAGCGTAAAATTTGTATAAGAATATAAATGAAAACTGAAAGAAATTACAGTTATCAAAGGACAATCAAGCCTCCGAATCTTCTTTTCATTACTGCAATTAACAATTCTAAATCAATAACAAGACCTTCTGCTTATTATTCTACGCTTAATTGTCAAATTAAGCATTTCAACTCATTCAACTGGCTTAAGACTTCATTTGAAGAAACTTAGCAAGAAATTTTTCACCAGTCGAATTTATCTAACTAAACTAAGTTGATTCTGGTGAACTGAATGCACACTGATTAATAAATCATATTATAAATTCCAAGATTTTATCAAAGACTTCGAAAATAATTAATTATAGTTCAGAAATAATCCTTTCGGGACAAGTACCGATTCCTACTTTTATAATTTCAATGCCCTTTAAAAAAATTGAAATCAATATTAACATTTTGGACGCCCTATGGAATCGATATATCCGACTATAACTGCCTGAATTGTCAAATGATTTGCATCGAACGATATGGTGGGTATAGTAGGCTATTTCATGACTGCATCTCTCATGTGTCCGACTCTTTGAACGTACGTCGACTTAAATATAGACAATATGCAGGGACGTCCGCCAGAGCATAAATGGACTGATGGCTTCCTTCAGCAGACGACTATTTAGCCCTATTTCCTGGGTCAGAGCTCCAGTTATTATTAGCCTGTTGGTCTTCACTTTCTCCAATTCGTTCAGTTTTTGAACAGAATTCGAGAATATCTCTTAGTTTGGTGAAAGATTTGATTCGGTTCTTCCCTTTTCAGTGTATCTGAATCTAATGTGGAGATTCTAATGTATAAATAAATACAGCATTTACCTATGAAGTGTAGGCTTGTCTCTGTGTAGATTGTATGTCCATCTGAGTATTTATAGGTGTTGTAGGCGATACAAATTAGGTTTATTAAGGCTCTTTGGACCGCTAAAGTACGAGGATATGGGATTTTGCTGAGTTTTGGGTAGAGTTTTTGGGTTAACTAAGTAAATTATACAAAAACTGCAAGTTGAAATAAGTAGGCCATTCTTTCATCTATAATCGTATGGATTTAAATTTTTAAAATTCATAGTAGAACATACTGAAATTTTTTTTTTCTCAAAGAAGATTTTTCGCATTTACGCAGTACGCGAATTTATTGATTTTCAAGGAGTCCGCAAGGGCTTTTTAATCAAATTACACACAAAATTTAAGTTGAAATATATAGTTCGTTCTTTTGACTACAATCTGATAAGAAAAATTTTTTAAAATTAATAGAAAAACATAGTGAAATAAATTTTTTTCTCTGAGATGAATCACCAAAGAACAAGAAATTACTAACTTTTGAGTGTTATGTTCGGGCTTAATAAGCAAAGTATACACAAACTAAAAATAACAGTAAATAGATCATTCTTTCGTCTATAGCCAGATATGTAGGAAGTTTTAAAATTCATAGCAGAACATAATGAAATTTTTTTTTTTTTCTGACAAGAATCGCTACAGTACGATAATTTGCTGATTTTTGGGTACTACTTACGGGCTAACTAAGCAAATTGCACCCAATCTGTAAGTCAAAATAAATTGTTCAGTCTTTTTTCTACAATCGTATGGATTTCAAATATTGAATATCATAGCGGAACATACGAATTTATTTTTTTTCGGAGAAGTATCGCCCGGTCATGGTAATTTTACTCGTAACTTTGGAGGACAAGCCAGTTATAATGAAAGAACAGAAAAGTTTTCTATTATCACTAATAATAAGTTTATTGTTATAACAACCGTAAAAAAAATATATATTTTTCACATTCAATAAGAAAAGTAAAAAAAACAGGATTCATTGACTCGAATACTTTATGTAAAAGTTGATGTCACCGATGCGGCGCTTCAGTCGGGCTACGAGCCCTGTAGGGATTGGACGTATACACCAACTTTATTCATAAAAAGTGTTGCCAGTGAAAAAAATAAATGTAATATCGATATATTACTTCCTGTGTCCAAAATTTTAATAATCGGTTAGTATTCAATTTAAGTATGACATAATGTAACTCATTTACTGTAATATAACGTAAATTGTCATAATTATGTCATTTAGAAAGAAAACGAATGCCTAAAAGTATATTAAAGTTAATGTAATGGCAATATGCCAATTTTATGTCAGTAAGTACCTAGTTATAATTATATCTATAATTTATATTTTTACCAAATTTTTGGCGGGATTTTATGGGAGCGGTTGGGCGTTTATTTTAATTATTTGCAAATTGTTTACTAGTAAATATCGTGATGTAAAATTGATATAGTTTTGCGTCCCAAGTATCTACGCTGTTATGCATTATGCGAAATTGTTGAAATAAGTGCTTATTCTGTAGTGTGATGTTGGGATTTTTTTAGTGGTTTAGTCGGCTAAAGTCGATCCTACTATAAAGACTGCTTCGATATATTTATCGCCAGAGAATGTAATGAACATTAAAATGTATTATGTCGACATTTGATATTTTAAGAAGAATATTTCATTTCATACTAAAGACGTCGGCTGTTATATGCATAGATTCCTTTGCCTTCCCTCTCAAGGCATATTGTACAAAAAATATTTATATTTTTACCGCGCTTTCAAAATTTTTCTATCAATTTTGCAATTTTCTCAACTGCAAATACATAGTTATCATAATTTTTTCACTAATCGCTATTTATCATTAATTATACATATAAAAAATCTCTCTTTATTTATGTTCTATTATTCTTCTGTAAAGATATGTATTCGTAAAAGTGATTGTTTAAAAACAATAACTTTGTATATTTCAGATGGGGAAAGTAAGGCAATTTAACAAAATTACCAAAAAGAGGCGTTTGCATTTACAAATCTGTATAGAAAATACACGCAATACAACACGAAAACACCATTCAGAAAGGTAGGTAATTATTATGTTACAGAAAAAAAAGTATGCTAGTTACTAGTTAGGTATGAAACTGTTATAGTAAGTTTGAACCCATTGAACGTTTACTATAATTTATACTTGCCTATTTGAACTAACGAGAGCATCGATTATAACTTGTATAACATAGTGATATTTAATTAATATTTATTTCTGACATTTCTCATAAGTCACAATTTAAACTTTAATTAATAGTTCCTAATGCATTAATGGTATTTTAGTGATTTTGTAAATGTCTCAGATCACCACTTATGTTACCACTGATTTATACTTATACCATTTGTGTGACCCCAAATTAAGCATACTTCATACTATGATAACGCACTCAGGCTACAAACTGGTAGCAGGTAGTCTGGATGTTACTAGATACTCTTCCAGTAAGTAGACTCACAGTTTAACTCGTTTCATGAACAGAATTAACCTGAGCAGGACATTGAAAGAACAAATTAAGTGATCAGACTGGGAATCAAATAACTCGGATCCTAGGACCTCGGAATGAACACAGCTTTATATTCATGTATATGTATATTACATTAAGAACCATAAAAACGCATAAGGCCTATTTATAGAAAAACTAATACATCCGAGAATCTGGTAGTAACCTAGTATCAGTAACAAATAATTATAACATAAAGCTGTTGTTCTATGAAATTTCTATGTAGGTACTTCATTAAAAATCACATTTATGACTTCATAAGTAAAGTTAACTATCCCTAATTTATAATATGTTAACTAGGTGCCTAAATGAGAATTTATCAGAAATTGTATGCGAAGAGGACATAAAGTATAGTTTTAAATTTAAAAAATAGTAATAAAATCAATTCAATTTTTAAAAAATTGACAACTTTATATTATGTAAGTGAAAATTGTAATAAATATATTAATTTTATGTAACAATAACAAATAATTATAATGAAAAACTTGTTCCATGAGATATTTCTATGGAGGTATTTAATTAACAAATCACATTTGTTATAAATGAAATTAACTATTCCTAATTTATAATTTGTAAAGTACTTAAGTGAGAATTTATAAGATATTGTATGCGGAGAGGATATAAAGTATAAAGTTTTAAATTATAAAAATAGTTAACTATTATTAATGATTCAATTTTTAATAAATTGTTAAATTTATGTTATGTAAGTGAAAATTGTAATAAAGCCCATATATTAATTTTATGTATTGCAGTTCTATCAACCAGCATCTAACAAGTGGAATTGATCATTTCGAGTGCAACAGGTTGAGACTGTATCTACAGTAAGTACTTACTACTTTATGTAATGTGTAGGATTTTGAAAATTTATTACCTATGCCTACCCTAATATGATAGTTACCTATATGACAGTATTTGCCTAATACTTACTTAATATTTTTAATATTACAATAATGGGTTTTTTTAACAAAAATATTGCAATTAGTTTGCAATGTAAAGAAATGTAGTCTATTCGAGGCCGATGTAACCCAGTCTATTACATGAGTAATGGTAACCATTGTCCACTGTTACTATTACTACATGATATGTGAAAGAAGTAATAAAAAATAATTATGTTTACATAGACATGTTATCTGTAGTAAATACAATTAATATGAATAAATATATTATATAGTAGGTATGTATAAAAGAGCAATAAATAATGAGAAATTGCTTGCTTGTTTGAAGCCAATTGGCAGCAACTCATTTAGTCAATCACCAGCAAATGACATAACACGTCTGATTCGTAAAGTAAACATTTCAAAATCTCATGAAATTTTAAATAAAACATATTTATAATTTAATTGCTTATTTTAGTTATGATGTGCAGTGTTTGTCGCCCAGTAATTAGGTAATAATTAGGTAGTAATTAGGACATTACTATTATTTATATAATAGTAATGTCCTAATTACTGGGCTGGATGATACTAGATAATTAATAGTTTTTCTGGCCAGTATTTAGGATTAAACACTTTTAGTAGCTAGTGCCCGTGGAAAAAACTGGACATGAAAAGTGGTATGTTACATTCACAAATGAATTGATCTCGGATTTCATTCACTTCAATGATGATATTCACTGCTAGTTGGCAACATTTGCATTGCAATTTCGATATGAGATTATAGATACGTTCCGTAAAAAATGTCATATTTATTTCTTCCAATTGGAAAAAACATATAACGTTTGATTTTAAATGACGGTCACAAAGTCACACTTGACTAAAAAGTAACAATTGAACTATGAAGTCTTATTCTTGTGTACAAAAAAGTTATGATTGAAACTCATTTGAACTAGATTTATCTATACCATTCCAATGTTCCAAATAAAATTACCATATTTAGTAAGTGATGTAGGGTGACCAACGTACAATGATGAATAATGGAAACTTTCTCTAATGTTATTACTGAAAGCAATCAATACTAATTTGTGTCGTTTTCCATATGGTAGTTACGGGAAAAATTTCTAAGCTTGTTTCTTATTGTTACAACTAATGTAAATTCTTTCTTAATGATCCGTTTCAAATCCATAACTTATTCAGAAATATATTTTATAGTAATAACAAATAGAATTGGTATTTCCATTACATTAATCCGTCTATTAATGAAATAACGTGAGCGCATCTTTCATAAGTATTTAACTGTTAGTATCCATAACAGAACTTTTATCTTGAAAATACTGAATATTGCATCAATTTGTCTCACAGTTATTTCGAATAGTCAGATATATTTGGTTTTTAATTTCAGAGTTTGCCAGTAAGCAAAAACAAATGCTTGTTAAAAGGCAAAAAGAATTGTATAATAGAGAAGTTAAATTTGGTCTTTACTCAAAATTTTATGTTAATTGTAAATTGTGCAACAAGGAGTTTAATTTGGAGACGTCTGGTAATTTAAAAGAAAAAGCGACTATTAACCATGAAGCAGTAGCTGGAATAATTTCTATTGGATGTGGTTTCTCTCATTTAAGATATTTTCTGGCAGCCTTGGACATACCATTTTTCACTGTGAAATTATATCGTTCTCACCATGACACCATGTTCACCTGGTGGGAACAGACAGCTGCACACAGCATGGCTCAAGCTGCTCGTGAGGAAGCTGAGTACGAGCACCGAAATTAATTGGCAATGTCAATGAAAAGGGAATTAGACAAATAGAAGACAGCGTAAATTCAGGGCGGAGGAATGGGATCTGCGTGTTATTAAAAAGGTATTCGTAATTTATAATGCGCTAACTTTTATCATTTATTTTTGCTTTTATCTTCCATAAAATGTTTACAATGTTCATTCCGTTAAATGATTATAATGTTCATTAGTATTGGTTTTTACTTTATAATAAACTTTTATGATTTTCTGATCTTCCTTTATACCATGTATTTCCAGCATATAGTAGACACCAGACTCCCCCGATGACAATTTGGTGGTGGTTTGAATGATATGTACATTGTATTAATAGAGAGTAAATGTTATAAATAAATGAATGTTATCTCTTCATACTATGTTTTATCTCATAGTAATATGTAGTATAGAACAAGTAAAGAGACAAATGGAAGAAGGAGTACCTTCATGCCAGGGGATTATAATGTTCGTTATTACATCTTTTTATTTTATATTATATTAACTTTTATCTTTTATAATTTTTGATCTTCCTTTATTTTTTCCAGTATATTGTGTCCCTTCATACTATGTTTCATCTTCTACTAGCATGTAGTATGGAACTAGTGAAGAGAAGAAGAGGGAAGAAAGAAGAGGGAGTACATTAAAGTCAAGAGAAGAGGAAGAGGATGTGAGGGTCATGAAGCATTATCATCAATAACGCTTGTCATTATATATATCATCAATACTTATGAATAATGGCAAACGGTATTATTATCATATAATGTATTAACTTTTATCTTTAATGATTTTTAAATCTTTCTTTATATTTTTCCAGCATATTATGTCCCTTCACTCTGTTTTTATCTTCTTAATACACAGTTTTGGAGAAGAGGTGATGTATTTAGTCTCTTCAGAAGAGAGAAAGAAAATCGGTGGGTCATGAAATCTTGGTAATGAACGGGTCCTTAGCAAGACTAATAACGTTAAACTGTGTAAATACTTGTATAATAAGATGCTAATCGATGTTAGTATTATATATCAACTTCATCTCTTATTGTTTCCTATATTTTTAATCCCAACCCAAAAAGAGGGGTGTTATAAGTTTGAAGTGTGTCTGTTTGTGGCATCGTAGGGCCTAAACGGATGAACCGATTTTGATTTAATTTTTTTTTTGTTTGAAAGGTGACGTGATCGAGTGTCCTTGGCTATGATTTAAGAAAATCTGTTCAGCCGTTTGAAGAATATTAGCTCTTTTTTAGTTTTTGAAGGGACGCGAGCATCTTCTACTAGTCTTCGATACGAAATTTAGTATCTTATGACTTCAATAATGTCACAATGACATGGTAAACTTGACCTGATGCTGCAGCATCGTCTGAAGTCAGCAGGATACCCAACTCCTCGCCACTTATAGTAGAGATATCATGTTTAGGCTCATTGAAATGGTCTCTATGAATAGGGTATAGATAGATAGATGGTGATCAGGGTCTGATGATAGATCACACAACTATTGTCAGAATATTCAGATTTTGGCGAGGCACGATCCCATGTCGCAATTTCGTGTATCGTCCCGGGAAGTATTTGCGTGAATGTAGATCGTAGTAATAGTGTAGATTGTAGTGTTTAAAAATCATGAAATAAAACAAATTTAAAATTTAAAAACCCCTGATTCAATAAAGAAACTCCAAAAAGTAAAATAATAATATGTACCTCATGGCCCTTATAATTTGTGATAAGTTTCGATATAAATAGTAGTAGTAATATATCCAAGCGTTGTCAGGTCGGGGAACCACTAAATAAATAAAGTAAAAACAATACAGCTAAAAACGATAAAACTAGGTATAAAATTTAAATACAAGTAAACTTAGCAGTCCTCAGACGTGAAGACGCTTGGACATATTACTACTTCTATTTATATCGAAACTTATCATAAACCTAAAGGGCATTGAGGTACATATTATTTTCTTACTTTTTAAAGCTTTATTTTTGTCGGGACTTTTTTATGTTTTTTATTTTCGTGTCCTTCATACAGTATAGTGAGTTGTAAAGGACAGATACATTATAGACTAAATAGGAGTGGAAATAACTTGTAACTCTTCGATATTATCAATACTTTATTTTGTTTTGTTAAGTTTATTGTTTTTTATATAGACAGAGTGAAGAGACGAAAAATGGAAGCAGAATTATCTTCGATTACAGTGAAGAGGTCCTGCAAGATGCGAAACGCCACTAACAGTAGAAACTTGGAATAAAATACAGAAGAATCCGTAATGAGTAAAATAATAATGGACACCCTACTATTATTAATGTATAGTTTAGTCAAAAGTGTACTAAGTTTTAACAAAATATTTTAAATAAAAACTAAGTTATAAACCTTATATTATTTGCGTTACATGTAATTATATAAGTGCAGTTTCCTCTTTACTTGTACATACAATTGTCATACATACTTTCCTGTATTTATTACCTAAATTAAAAAAAATATAAGAAACCGATTATAATCTAGTATTTTTTTCTCAAATTAAATTAATAGTAATAGATCCGACTGAGGTTGACCTTCCCTAATCGAGTTTCCTAATAAAATAAAGATTTTATACAATATAATGTATAATAAACAAAACGAGCTAGGGTTGCCAACCCACATCCCTGCATTTTGAATTAAAAATTATTGAATTAATTTTTTTCAATAATTATTGTTATGCAGTTTCTAACGAGTAAAAGATGTAAATAAAACTCCAAAGTAGGGTTGCAAACAAAGATAACCCTATACCATCGTGTTCCTAATATTATTATCTACATTTTCACATATAATTTTCATAGAGAGTAAATTACTAATACACACTTACCTATTTACACTTATCAACCTTTAATTATTGCTTAGAAAAAGGTAGGCAACCCTACTTTGGCATTTTATTTACATCTTTTACTCGTTAGAAACTGCACAACAACAATTATTAAAAAAAAATAATTAAACAATTTTTAATTCAAAATAGCTATGCAGGGATGTGGGGTGGCAACCCTAGCACGTTTTGTTTAATTATACATTATATATAAAATATTTATTTTATTAGGAAACTCGATTAGGGAAGGTCAACCTCAGTCGGATCTTGGACTAATTGAATAATGATTACAGAATTAGAAATTACCGTATAAGTGACCTTCTTTTTTTTTACTAGGAAGTCTGATTTTAACTAGCTGCAAGTGTATACAGTTGAAATCAACCTTGGTGCACGTCTGGTTCAAGTTTAAATTACTAGCTAGCTTACATAGATCTGCATGGATGGATGACCGAAGCCTCACTCCGTTCGCTCGCGACCCCAAAGGCCGGCCTCTTGTCTTTAGAATACCGTAGCCAAATTCTCTGGCCCAAGCCACAGGGTAGGTGTTCTTGTTATTGCCGCTGACTCCAAAACCATACTCTTACTCATACTAATAGAAACCTTGGTATTCACCATTATACCTACATGTCAATACCAAATAAGCCGAAGTCGAAATAGTCTGTAGGTACTAGACGGCGAATTGTTAACTCCACGGTATCATTAGGCTGTTGGTTATCATCCATTACCAAAGAACTTGTCGAAATCAGTAGAATGAGTTGCATTTCAATGGGTTTATCAGTCGTCTGACTAGGAGTACTTGGGTTTCGTTATTTACTGCATCACACTCAGATCTCTGACTCACATCATCAAGTACAGTACAGTACATAGAATATAATATAAGTATATCCTTGCGCATCATCTGATCCTGGCCCTAGTCTCGTGACAGCAAACAGGTCAAAAAATCTTTACGATATAAGTAGGTATAACGCATTATTTTTTATTTTATTATATACAAATGAACACCTAATATAATATATGAGAATATGTGTAATATTTTTCAAACTACGTTAATATGTTTATTTCTAAACTAAATACGATTTTATCTCATAAATATTTCTGAACGTAATGCTTACGAAACATTCAATAGTATTATAACTTTATTTGCATGTGTGGCCTACGGGAATCGCGCGTGTGTGAGTGTGGGAGAAATCTGTGAAATTAGGTACTATGAACACGTTCGATAAGCAAACGCCATCTAGCGTACGAATGTTTCCCCTAAAAGGAGAGCCACAACGCCTTAAGGTGGATGCGAAATAGTATGAGATTTCACTTATTTATATACATTACGTTTATTTGTGATTGTATGTCTGATTTATTTGTTATATTACATAATCATTCTATTCGTATTAATTTATCTACTTCTTTATACTATTATGTAACTGAAATTATTTGTTTTGTGTGCAATATTGAACTTTGGTTAAAATACACAAAGGTTGGTTACGGGTGATCAGATAATTTTACTATCAGTTAAAATTTTTGTAGTTATTTGGAAGTATTATATTTTATTCAATCAATCTATTGTAACGTCTTGACTCTGACACACTGATCTTTCTTGTGTTAGCAACACCGACGAATAAACATAAAGGGGAACACTGGCGCCCTCTAGAAGAGCGCGACGGTGGTCGTGACGTCATAGAAAAGAACGACTGACGGCTTGTTCCCCACTACCGCTCGAGATTATATAAGTCAAAACTCGAGCGCTCCGCGCTCTCTATTGTTTTTACCTTCACGACTGTAGCACGAAGTGTTTGAATACAAATTAATTAATTATTATAATATTAATCGATAATTTAAGCAAAGTTTGGGGTGTTCCATTGCTATAAGTATCTAACTTACTGTTTAATTGTATCGTAGCTAACACTTGTGTGTGTTTTGGTGTTTTATTTGGTACGTTACAGTCCATCCTTTACAGGTGTCTATTTAAATAATGTACGGCTAATAATTAAATTCTTGTTATGGTAGTTTCCTTGCATTACCTCCTTCATCTATAGCTCTTTACATGTAAATAAAATTGTAGTGTCTGTCTCTGATTTCAAAAAGAAGGCTTTTACTTAAGCCTACATGATTATTTGCACGTAAGTAAAACGAATGTACGATTTTTTTAAATTTTTGGCCTTGTTGTTTGACCGAGCTAATCTCCGAAACGGGTAAACCGATTTTGATGAGACTAATTGGCAGATTTAATGGGCAGAGTAGTCTAGGCCTTAAGCTATTTTTATACGGAGAAAATACCTAATTTGTAGACATAATTTATAGTTAAAAAAGTAAAGAAATGACTCATTACGAAGTTTTCAGTGTCTTTTTTTTCTATAATAATGCTTACATACGTTGCTATTATCAGAATTAAGACAACAAAATAACACAGACAACCACTTCGCCACTGTCTCACCGCAGCTGACCAGTTACTTAAGACTACATATCATGTTGTGAAAAGTAGGTCACTCAGTATTATCATTCCATTGTCTACATATTCTAAGGGTTCGTGTTGACTGTGTCTAATAAAACTAAATTAAATAAAAATAATATTGTAAATACAAGTTGTGAAACTAGAACTTGTATTTAATAAAAACGTACTCATTGAACAAAAATTTGCGAACAACATATTTTAAAAAATAGGAGATTTATGTAATTAACAGAATTTTAAGTAGATAAAATTGACTAATTGACTATTCCTTAATAAACTAAGAGTAAGTTTAGAAACAATGAACAAAACTACGAAAATATATTCGAAATACAATGAATTATATATAAATATTAGCTGCACCCGCGACTTCGTCTGCGCGGAAAATTATTCGTAGCTTTCCCGATTAAATCAGATTATATGTACATGTAAGATTAAAATTAAGTATCAAGTAAGATTGTTTTTGAAGAAAAGTTTACGTCTAGCCGACGTCTGTCTCCGGGCACATACTATCTCTGTATTAAACTTCATAATTGGCTCGGCGGGTCACGTACGTATTTTTTTACTTTGCACCGAGTAAGTCAGCTGTCAAGAACTTGAAGAAAATTATTATATAATGAAGCGTTAAAAAATCGTAAGAAACTCAGATCGATAAGGCTAGTACCGAGTCCTGAATACGCATCGCGAGTGCGTGTTTAAACTTGCCGACTGCACTAATGGATCAGTGCGGAGAACCGTGGGGGGGGCACTCGGTCTAGTAAATAGAATAGGACCCGAGCGACTGTCTCACTCATTTTGTGTCCGAGCGACTGTCTCGGTCATGTGTTTATACATATCAAGCACTCGGGCGAGTGGACTGCACTGTCTTGCTCGCGTACTCGTTACGTGTAATCAAGGCCTTAAACAGTGGACCATCTGACAGGGTGTCTTCTACGCTAGCCCCAACGCGACCGGTGACGCTTTAAAAGTCTAGCTTTAGCAGCAAACATAACTAGCATTAACGCTTAGAAGAGAGTTTTTTAGTAATTTCGAGTCTAACTACTCAGTTAGCGTAGGGTCCGGCTGAATGTCCGTGGAAATTTTCTCCCTTCTCAAAAACAAAAAAAACATGACCTACTATAATGTGCACATAGCTTTACGCCGTTGAGGAAAGAATGCAAATAGCACTATTATTGCCAGAAACGGCTTAACATAAACATGTTTATAGCTCCCAAAGGATGCACGTGAAAACTTGGTGCGCCTGTATGTTGGTTTATATTCGTCACTATATTTTTATCTTGAATCACATATTTAACTTTTATGTTGTCACTATTTTCTAAGTGACAAAGTAATGCATACGCAATCTTACGCCGTTTCCCATTCGGGGTGAACAAGTCATCAAGACGCCTTAGAATAACTCACCATCATAAGTTCGAACAATACGAGTACTTTAACTACTTTTTGCTTTGCTGTAGTTGGGTAAAAAGTATTGATTATTACAAGTTTGCAAACAAGTTACAGTCAAAGATGATTTTTTAAATGAAATACTAGAGTTGGGGGCTAAATCTCTTCACTGCTCAGGGTCATCGACTCCAGCAGTGATTAGTCTCATATTTCTTGTTCGTGTTATTACTAGTTATTGTTCTTTTAAACTTTTTTTCAGTGAACCACATAAATTTCAGTGAAACGTGCATGTTAATATTCTGCTTCACAATAATTTAATGTACAACACATGTCAAGGGCATTTTCAAAGGAAAGTTGATCCATCATCTCATAGGACATCCTTCATACTGAATTAATGACGACATTACCTACTCTGTACGTAATCCATTACAACGGACGCCCAGGAGTTAAGGCGGCATCGAATAGGTAATAATAGGTAACATCTGAATTAAAAGTCGAAACGCCATACGTCATATCGGCATATTATGTCGTGGACCGCCTCCACTAATCTTTTCATTTTGCATCTTTTTGTAATAGAAATAAAAGTTAATTTGCCTACGCTTCAACTGTTTACGGTTCAATGGGAAATGGGAATTAATAAAGGTAAAAGAGAAATTACCGGGAAAATCCCTGATATTTTGAGAATAATGCCAGGACCAATATATCAAATTGGATTAACAATATAGGTCTACAGAATAAAACACTTACTCGATCTAAAATTAATCCAGCTGTAATTGGATTTCGTGTCAAGAATTTTACTAGTCTTATTTAATTTGTCCCGAATTATCTTCAAAGCCGCTTCGAAACCTTTTGTTTCTGAAACTCTCTGCGTTAAAACGTATATATTTTTTAAAAAACAGTTATTAATATGTTGGGCATGCTTACATACACGAGGCATGTATGTGAAGCCAAAATGACCTTGCATTTTATTTGTTTTAATAAAAAGTACTACATTTCATCTTGATGTTGCTTGCTTTCAAAAGAGGTTCTTCAAACTGAATTCTTGAATTATATTGAAAGTACTAAGTAAAGGCAATATTCAATGTCCTTTTTAGGTATATTTTTACAGAATTTTTACGTTCGAAGTTCAGAATTTAGACAGAGGAACCTTTGAAACTACTTTAAGAACAAATATCTCATGCTTGCTGACGAATTCAAGTCAAAAGGTACAAAGAAAATATTGTTGATTTTAAGATAACTACTTATTTCAAGACAATGTATTCAATAGGCTAAGTAAAAAAGAAAATATTTGAAACACGGGGTTCTCAATAACGATATTTATGTAGTATTGGAATATTACTAGCTTGATCGTTTGAAAGCATCACTATGTTCTACATAACTGTTAATTTCGTACTTACAAATTACAACGATTAATTAATAAACAATTGAATATGTGTGTAACTTGTGTAATACTTTTATGATAAGTATTAAAGAAAATTAATACTCAATTTCGTATTAGTTCGTATAAATACCCAAAATTAAAACGTCGTCCATTGTCGTCCTCGTCCAAGTTCACTGTCGCACATTGAATTGAACTTGCCCTTTCGGCGCGACGACACAATAGCACTGTCTCGCTTTTACTTAAGGCGAAGCACCGGTTTCCGCGCACCGCTTTACCAACACGTAGTGCCGCAAATTTTTTTCCAATTTACTATTCTAGCGTAACATATTATAATTCAAAAGTTTTCAAACACTTTCTTGAGACGTCGTAATTTTAGAAATTCATTATTATTGTCATTAGGCCAATAGTCTACCTCAATGTACGAAATATTCGACAATTTCGCTCCATGTACCTCTCGGCAAATGTCTTTGAACACCATGAAGTCGGACGCGCACTATGAAGTCGGCCGGAATTTTGTTGTAACCATGCTTGCAGGTTTTCCCTGAAGACATTATCATTTTTATAAAAGCATGGGAAAACTGTGATAATTTGTGTGATAATGTGACATATAGATGAGCGGACGGATAATGTTTCATTGAATTGAACAAGACGTGTTAATTAAAATGCACAAAATAGATATTTTTGATATGCATACATTAGCATAATGAATTTTTTCACTACATTTTATTTTATGTTGACATTTTATAACATGACTAGCTGTGCTCCGTTTATCCGCTTAAATATTGAATAACTTAATAAACAGACTATAGTACCATCTATTGGGTCCTAGCATGAAGTGAGTATTTAAATAAAACAGATTATTATATTCTGGGTCAAGTCTTTCGAGAAATTACAGGATAACTACCAGATAAATAATAGACGCACCAACGGTTATGTGCATAAAGATAACCACCTGTTTTAACAAAAACGTTTTAACAAAAAGTCTTAAGAAGATTGTTTACTGTTTTGATAAATTGTATTGACACAAACCGAATATGGGTACTTTGACTTAACTAAAAACCCTAAAATGGAACTCTAAAAGAATTCTCGCGCTATTGTTAGGTACTTTTGTTTGTCTAACGGACATTTTAATTTTTCCACGTTAACATGTTAAGATCTTTATAATCTACTTCAGTATTCAGTGGCTCGGAAAATACTTATACAAGAATGAATATTGATTTTAAATACAGTCGACAATAAAACTGGTATAAAACCTTTTATTTCTAATCCACTACAATAGCCGTTAATTTCCTTAGAGCTACACGTAGGTATTTTACATGAAAATTCATTTTTAACATTAAAAACGACTTTTAAGAGCATTATTCAAAAGCTTTTTTCAATAATCGCTTCAATATTCCAACCATTCTCTCTGATATTCTAAGTCACTTGTAGGGGTTATTTGGACAAAGCATTTAGCGTTTCAGCTGATCGAAGTTGCAAGAAATCAGACGAGAGCGAATAGTGAAAGTCAATATCTACAGTTGCTTATGAATAAATCTGTAGAGCGAATGTGAGTGGTACTAGAAGCCAAGGGGAACCGAGCCTGACTTATGAAGAACATGTATGAACACAAGTAGTTTCGGTTAGCCAAGGGAAATTCAAAAGCTCTTTCATACCTTGGCGAAAGTTTTCGAAGAATTTGATAAGATTTGAAGAGAAGATGGATGGATGATGGATATCTACCCCGTTATACCTGGATACTACCTGGGTCGAATGTCCTACCAATATTATAAACGCGAAAGTTTGTGAGAATGAATGTATGGATGTTTGTTACTCTTTCAAGCAAAAACTACTCAATGGATTTCAATGAAACTACAATAATATAGCTCATATATGAGAATAACACACGTAAAAATTTATAAAGATATTGTGTGTTTTTGAACTTCGCGCGAACGAAGTCGCGGGTAAAAGCTAGTACAAAATATAAGTATACGAAATATGAATCTCAGTCGGTAAATATACCCAATAATAGGTATTCCAATAGGTATTCTCTCAAAAATCAAGGGCGCGCGAAATTTGACAACTTCATTCCATGTACCTCTCAGCAAATGTCCTTGCACACCGTGAAATCGTCCGCGCACCATGAAGTCGGCCGGAATACACGTTGTGCAAAAGTTACCTAACTAAATTTGTATCTTTTGAGTACTGACATGGTTTACTCAGGTCATAGATGGTGACACGACGTCTCTCGGACGGTTACGGATATATTTAATCGTTTATATTATTACATACTAATAACAGCATTTTATTTTATCCATTAAAATTTACTCAACCAGTTATTTGCGAACTAATAAATTTAAAAAACATGTTTTTATGTCAGGCTGACGTTTATTTGACAGGACTTTGAAACAATATTAATTGAATCCAAAGGTAAATGACGTGTAAAATAAGTTATCTCCACTAAATCATTTAGGTCTTTTTGGCAAATTTGCACTATCAAAATATCAATCCTTGTTATAATACTGGTTCAGTAATCAAACCTTGTCCCAATAATTACAAATGTCTTAGTAAAAATGAGCGATTTTCAACGCATTCAATGCATATTTTTTTTGGATATCGGATATAAGCTTTTGACACACAATGCAATTGTATTTAGTACGTTTTTTTAGTCTGTATGGTCAGATCTTGCACGTTTTATCGGTATTATGTTTATTTGGGTAGACTTCACTGGTTCCGGAGGTTTCATATAAGCCCTTGATAATTTCTGATCTATGCAACAACTATGTCAATCTCATTTGTATCAAATAGTTCAAACGGCGTTATGACTCGGTGAAGGTTCGCCACTGAAGTCTAGGTATATCGACTACGTTATGACTCAAAGTACGGCAGGATGTAATGACAAATTCCTAAGCTAACCATTCGAAACCATCCTTGTTATGATAATAATTTCGACCTTCAGATACAACTGTAGTAGGACTTATAAGAACCTTGGAGACACCGTGGTCGGTTTATTTTGTAGCTGGCTCTCATTTCCCTTATCTCTATGTTTCGAAGTTTAATACCCTAAAAATTATGCGGCCATTATTTATAAAATTGCAAACTCCAAATGTAAAATTCTACACAATGCAAATTTCACCAGAATATCCGTTGCGTTTTGAGTGCTATTGTCAATAATGAAACGATATGAATATTTCGTTGAATCATCTCAACAACCGGAAATTAACTCGGTTAATTAACAATGCAAATGTGGGAATATACTTCATCATAGATTCGTTGATATAATTTTGCATTGAGTTATGTAATCGACTCATTATTATTGCGGAAGCAAGTATGTTTAAAGCAACGAATATGTACAATTGTACATCCAACAAGCAAAGAGGTTATATACCGGAAAATGTATGTATACAACTTTAGGTTTTTAACTGTTGTATTGGAGTGTTTCCGTAACCTATAACACGACTATTAGGTAATTGGAAAATATTACGTATATTATTGGATGTTTTAGAGTTATATCGACAATGGTAATGTAGTTTCAGTCATGATTTTACTAGTTGGGAGTGCACTGGTATTTTATTCCTTGAAATATAATTGCATAATAATACCAAAAAAAAAATTGTAGGATAACAAGAAAATTCTGAAAATCTATCATGCCAACATTAATTTAACCAACATTTAATGGATTATTCTGAATTGATTTCCGGAAACAATTATAATAATCTTTGTTTCATCTCACAAAACCCTTAATACATTTTGTTTCCATGACCTATCCATTTATAAGATTGATCTACATGATTTATCTGATACCTATACTATGTATAAAAGATACAACATGTATTACGGATCGTCAGTTCAATCATAGTATGATTATATGTGTATACAAGTGACTCGCCCTGGCTTCCCATGGAGATTTACATACAAAACATCAATATTTCTTCACTTCTATAAACAGACTGACGGGTGTATATGAAAACGGGACAGTTACTTTAATGGATGAAAGGGCATAATTTTAGTATGTAGTTATAAAAAGAATTATCGAATAAAATGTAGCCGTTTAAGAGTTATGACCATTTAAATTTACAGGTACACCATTATTTTTCGTAGAAGTTGCTGGAACGTGTAAAGTTACAGATTTTAAATCGAACATATTTTTTTATTTTGTAATAATTTCAACCGTTATTGAAATAAAGCATAAAAACCAACTTCAATAATAAGGCATATGCCCCTTAATAATTGTTTACAAATCGCTACGATCATGAACTCTAATTTAAAAATACGTTATTTCCACATACACAGGAATATCAACCTTATCTTTACATAAATAAAGGAGATTTCGGTGGATTTGTAAAATATTGTAAAAATTAAATTTCGGTGTCGGAAATAAACAACTTGTCGTGTTAAGGGGAAGCACAACTGAAGTAAATTGTGATTTGACCTGTATCATTGTTTTTATTACACAATAATACTTTATTGAAGCGTAATCAAGATGCATTCTCGGTATAGCATGTTCAAGAAGGTGTTCCGTTTTCATATACACCCTGTATAATTATGAACATGTTATACATAAGTAACCTTCTTTATTTAAAGTTGAGTACGATGTGAGTGAGACGTCACATTATTAAGGCCCTTTTCGCGTTATATAAATGTTTATACCATTGATATATGACTGGTAACAATCAACCATAATTTTAGTTTAGTAATTCTTTAGTCAAATTGACTTCAATGAAGCAACGAAAGCGCGTTTTGCGCGAAGGCCCGTTCTGCGTTGATGCAAGATTTAGTCCATCTGCTTTCCAAATCGAGAGCCCTGGATTTGATTCTTGGCAACTTAAGTGCAATTAAGAAACAAAATTTAGTATTGTCCTTAAATTGCCTTAGAGTCTCGCTCATTTACATAAAATATAAGCCTAGTGCTTATTTATTATTTTGGAGCCACACAATTGATTTCATTGTTTTACTACTTGTTGTGGAAGTTAGTAATTCGCTTTCTCAGTTTAAGGTTCTGGATTCAATTACCAGTCAGATTTAATTGGGTAATTTTAAAATAAACGCCGCAATTAATAATCGTATCGGCGTTCATCAATTGCGTTTAAACTGTCAGATTGTTATTCATTTTATCCCGATAGCTCCAGGAGGTTATCCTTTTCGGGTACGTATATATGTTGGTTTTTTGACGTATCTCATTGTCTAAAGGGCTTATGAGGATAGAATTATGGGAGAGTTGTAATACTGCAATGTGGTCATGTACAATGCGATGTTGATGGTTCCCCGTCTCATTTCCTCAAAACGTATTTCTCAGGCAAAAATATTTTGGAGAAAATTTTCTCATGCCATTATTACTCTCAAAAAGTATTTCTCAGGCAAAAATGTGTTCTTATAGGGCGAAATCTGTTCTGGCGCTTCGCCAGCTCGCACATTGTGGTTTATACACTTGCCTAACCTAACCTACCCAGAAACAGTGTTCTTATAAGGTGGATTCTGTTCTGGCGCTTCGCCGGCTGCTGCCGCGGCACGATCGCTTCGCTCGTTTGGATCGTGCATTGCGGTTTATATACTTACCTAACCTAACCTACCCAGGAAGAGTGTTCTTATAAGGCGGATTCTGTTCTGACGCATCGCCGGCCGCCGGCATCACTTAAAAAATATTAATATGAAATTAAGAAATTATAGCCAGAGAAATTTTATACATAAGAAATTATTGCTATGAGATGTATTTGTTTGAGAAATTATTACAGATAATGTATGTACTGAGAAATTATTGTCCAAGATAATAAAATCGGTCGCCGATGTTGATGATTACTTTATTAAATGATAGTTAATGTCCGAAATATAGCAAAAGTAAGATAAATGTAGTGGTAATCAGATTTCTTAGAAATATGTGCGGTGTTAATCTTGTGAATAAATAAGCATTGAAGAATTGTGTAGTATGGCTAGACGAATTCGTTGTTGTAAAAATACAGAAAGGATTGCTTAGGCGGTTTGGTCGAGTGAGTAAAATAATAAAGTAAGATAAATGCAGCGGAAATGCGATCTCTCAGCAATATGTGCGATGTCACTCTCACGGACAAAATATACAATGATGAGATATTTAGTATGGTAGTGCGGGATAACTTTATTATTGCAAAGAAGCCGATATGCATGAAGTTCGTGCACATAGAAGGAATGAGTGATGAAAGACAGATGGAAGAAAATATAAAGAGTGATGGCAGAAATACATTAAATCATGATAATATAGATCATGAGGACAATTAATTGAAATTCGTTTAAAAATTTGGAAATTATGTGCTTTTATAATTCAGTACCGGAAAGGAACTAGCTCTATCGGACTGTAACGTGACAGACTAACAATGTTCAGCACGAGAAGTTACTGAGAAAGATCTCATCATCACTTCTTGTTATTATTGGCTTTGTTTAAAAGCCAATAATTTTCATACATTTAGTTATACTTAACACAGTTGTATTCATGTTTATAGAATCCATAATTTCGTTCATTATGTGCAATATAATAATTATCAGATTTATTTTTAACATTTTTAATATTAAAAGTGAGTATAAAATGAATTGCACGTATTTCTGAGTTAGTCTAGCTTTATTTTAATAGAGTCGAAACAGAATTGTTTGCAAGTTTATTGATATCACTTATTTTTCAACAATAATAATAATAATACTCCAGATAATTACACGGATTGTGTGACCCCAAACTAAGCAGTACGCTTGTACTATAGGTACCACACAACGAACTCTGGGGGAGTTCCCAGTAACACTCAGACTCCAAGCCAATTTAGAAAAGTTCGTTTTCTAAATTAACCTGACCAGGGATCGGGAACCTGGGACCCTAGTTTGGAAAGCAGATGCATATGCCACTGCGCCAACGGGCCAGACATCATAGTATAATTTTTTTATTCTAAGTATTAGGCAATGAAAACATTATAAACATTACTGGAGTTCAGCAATTTTTAGACCATTTTTAATCATGAAACACCATAAAAACCACAAAAAAGAATGTTATCTGATTTATGGTGATATCACAATGCGCAGCAACTAAGAAACCCGAAAAGGGACGCACGCGTTTTATCAAATTGAATCCGTCTATGAAAGAACGTTGAACACAAAGAGAGTAGGGAAAAAAAACAGGAAATCAAATCAGTATTTTATCAAGCTGACGCAACAATGCAACACGAACGTAGAGTCTAATATCAAAATTGAATTGAAATCTCGACGAAAAACGAAAGAACATTTGTTACAAATAAGACTATATTGTATTTCACCTGTTGCACAACTCGCTAGACTGGAATGGTATTATGTTTTATACAAAGGTATTTTCATTTCCAATGCCTTTGTAATTCTCAGGATTCCGTTACGCAATTAAGTGAATTGCAAACTTAAAAGGCGTCGAAGTACTTATGTCTAGTCAATTCACTTATATTCACTTATTAACATACAAAAACATTCATAAGATGGTTCGGGCACATGGAAAGAATAAGTGATGAAAGACTGACGAAGAATATCTACAGAACAAAAGTGAGTGGTAAAAGAAACCAAGGAAGATCAAGGCTGGCTTATGAAGATAAATAGCTAGAGTGTTATAAACTTTTAAACTTTCGCGTTGCATTATAAAATAAATCTAAAACGGGAAATTTAACGCGATTACCTTTTTATTTTGGCTTGACGTTTCGACCGAGTTGCATCGGCCGTGGTCTCAAGCAAACTTGCTTTGTTGCGAGCAAAATTTTAGCTACAGTGTCAGCCGACGGAAATATCAAAAGCACTCGCATACCTAGGCGAAAATATGTGAGGAGAATGATGAGATTTAAAGAAGCGAAAGTCCTCTCTGACTACCCCGTTAGGGATATGGCGTGAAGATATGTATGTATGTATTCATAACAGAATTAAAGAAGCGGTTAATTAGGTATTCAAAGTCCTTTATAACTGCTAGACGTAGAATATTAATAATTTTCAGGCACTAAAAAAGGTTTACATAGCATTTTAAATTATGTACATTAACCTTTGTGCGTAAGTGATATTCGTACGTGACGAGGTTTTTTTTTTTAAACAAATCAGTGTCCAGGTTTTTTTTCGAACCGAACTAAAGTAGATATGACGTTCAAAAACACCTTGTAATTGAGTTTACTTGAATAAATTGATTTGACTTTGACTTTAACTTAGTGGTCTGTAGTATAGCTATAAACATTTAGTGCGACGAATGCCGACTTTATTGTAAGGCAGTGAGGTCTGGATATGCTCGAAATTAAGTGAAAGGAAGATGGATGCAGTGAGAATTCGATTGTTGAAAATCGAAGGTCTACCTCGCGGACAGAGTAAGCAATCTACAGATATGCAATACGATGGTGTTTGATAAGTACTATTTTAAAAATGAAGAAGAAAAAGCGTTGTTTTAAATCTATTAAAAACAACGCTTTTTCTTCCCCAAAAAGGTCAAGGTCAAGGTCAAGACCAAGGTCCCAAAAACCGTTGTTTTAAGTCTATTAAAAACAACGCTTTTTCTTCTTCTTCACGAAGCATTAGGCGATCACTTCGCTATGTTTTGCGATTGCCTCGGATTTTTTAAATAACCATCAGAAGTTGTTTTTGGGTAGAATTACTTTCCTATCTACAATTGTGTCGAAATTTCTCAATCGACGTCAATAATATTAGGTTTTTTTTTCGTCATTATGTATATTCTTTACACGGTTGTGAAAAGTGAATATATATATATTTTTTAATAATTTTTTTATTTTTATATCATAGGGGGCAAACGAGCAATCGTGTCACCTGATGGAGAGTGATCACCGCCGCCCATGGACACCCACAACGTCCAGGGAATCATGAATGCGTTGCCGGCCTTTAAGGAAAGTCGTAACGGTCCGGGAATACTGCCGCTATAAAATGGTTTCACAAATATTAAAATAAATCAGTTCAATGGAAATCCAAGCTATAATATAAAGTTAAGCGTTCCATTTCTCAATTGTACAGATCTTGGCAGAGATTAAATGTTGACAAGTTGTAATATTATATAGCTTGTAACTTTTCCTTGTAAAATGAAATGACAAACAGTGTTTGAGCCAACAAGCACTCGCGCACAAAAGCATCATAGAGACGGCGTTGTCAAAGGAAGTAGAGTTGCTTCGTCCAAACAATGACAGTGCGCCGGCCGAGTGAATTTCAAATAGTTTAAAGACGTTGTCACACTGAAATCTGCGCTATATTAATCAAGAACAACGCTCGCGCTGTTATGACTGGAATTTGGGTGGTATGCAGCATCGTCAGATTCGCTAAACGAAATGTTAGCGCGTTTTAACATACTTGTGCGACATGAGACATGTGCTTGTGATGAACAAGAGCGCGTACAATAGACATCCATTTAGAATTTTAATAGAACTAGAAGTTCAATTTAATATCAGAAAATATGTAAACAACTCTTGTCATTTTCTTATCATTGCGATCTCTTATAAATATGTGCGGTGTCACCCTTGCGGGCAGGTTAAGCGATGATGAGATATGCAGTACGACAGGGTTGCACGACAGTGTTATTGTAAAAATGAAGAAAGGAATGTTTACCATAGATGGTTCGGGCACATAGAAAGAATGAGTGATGAAAGACTGATGAAGAAAATCTACAGAGCGAAAGCGAATGATAAAAGAAACCAAGGAAGGCCAAAGCTGACTTATGAAGATTAAATAGCCAGTATCTACTGACGGATATGTCAAAAATACTCGCATACTTCGGCAAAAATGTGTGAGGAGAATTATGAGGTTTGAGGAAGCGAAAGAAATATGTAAGGACTGCGACGCTTGGTACTCCATTTTAACTACGCCGTTAGGGATAAAATGTAAGTATATATGTATACGTATGTTTATAAGCAATATAATTAATAATACTATTTATTTTATAGACTCAGGTGTTACTTTGCGGAAATCCATTTCATGTGATAAATTCCCAAATTCTATAGCTATTTTCCGCTAAAACTCCAAAAACCACCAATCGACACGTGTTTCGCCCCTCAACGGAGCATCCTCAGGATATACCAGAGATAGGACTCGGTCAGACCTCGGCTGACCGAGTCCTATCTCTGGTATATCCGGTATATCTGGTATATCCGTTGAGGGGCGAAACACGTGTCGATTGGTGGTTTTTGGAGTTTTAGCGGAAAATGGCTATAGATTTTGGGAATTTATCACACACTATTTATATATCTACAAATATGTATGTTATATTTAAATAAACAACATAAAAATAGTCCACAGCTCAATTTTAAAAAAATCGCGCAGAATCCCTAACGGTAGTCAAAGAGGAGGAAGCGCCAAGCTTCGCGGCCCTTACATACTTCTTTCGTCTCCTCGAATCAAATAAATGTTATAATTTATTTAGTTTAGTTTGGAAACGATCTCTGCACATTTCTTTATTCTCTTTCTAAAGACTATATTTTCACATAGCTATAATAAAATGATATGAAAAAATCAATAGCCGATATTCTTGTCAGTTTTTTTCAACGCACATTTGTTTCGAACTAGTGTTTCGAAACTTAATATTTTATCAAATTGCTTCGACTTTAGTATATAATAAGAAGTACTAATTATCACACGAGTTATCCATTCAAATAAAATCGTCATCTCTTATTATGCAAATACTTGTGCTTATGTGTAACCTTAATTTTTAAGGCTCGTTGGGCGCTTCTAACTCGTGTAAAAGCAAAGTAGAAAGTTCACTGAATTCTTGAAGTTGTCACATGCTTGTTTAAACACGTAGATGATATTAATTGTTTGAGTATAATATTAATTAAATTAATAATGAATTCGGTCGTTTTAATTGTACGTTTGTATTTGGTTTGATGTTCATTTCTCCAGATTTATTGACAAATTTATTTATTTCCAACGAAAACTGTGACTCAGTACAATAGTATAGAAGTAAAAGAGGACAAAATTTACTTATAGACAACTGAAAAGTTTTCACAAATGGTAATAGAATGGCAGAATGAATAATATGATCGGCGGGATTATTATCAAAATATTTGCAGAAAACGACAGTCATGCAATCAGTGTGCAACCGGTCATTAATTGTAATAAGAAATTGGTATCATGTATGACGATTGTGTGTCTATTGCGCCACGACCATAAAATGCACTTTTTGTGGTAGGTAGGTAGGAAGGTGTGGAAGGTTTAGCACCTCTATATAAATTATATTGTACAAATTGTCATTTTGACTGCAGATCTCGTGCGATATTTGGCTATCGCATATTGACTGCACGTTAGGTAATAACATGAGTGCCGTTTTAATCGAGTCTATTAAAAAAATAAACATTTGTTTTAAATTAAACGTATACTATAAAATAAATCAGTTGATTTAATTAAATGAAACACTAAATCTCCTCAAATGTCATATCATTTATCTTTAAGCTAATTGAATTGAAATAGACTATTGTAACATGCCTGCGGTGATGTGAATTTTTAATGTTGCGTTATTAGTAGGCGTGAACTACTCAGGATATTGGGTTTCTTTAGTGCCATCCTGGAGAGGAATACAGAGCAAATTTTTATAAGGGCGTCTTCCCTGTATTGCTACAATCGATTTCAATTGTGAAATAAGAACACACTTTATTCCAACCTTCACCAATTTATTAAAAAATATCCCTAAATATAGATTTCATGAGTTCACTGAATGAAATCTTAACTGTTACTTATAAAAATTATAAATGAGATTTTACACACAATAAATACATTTATATCGGAAATTACAAAATGAATGTTACTACCAATAATAGGTGTAACTTCAGCTTCTTAATATAAGGTACAATTAAAACATTAAGATGATCTACAATAACAAAATATAAGGTTAGTTATGGATATTCATTCCTGAATGTTAATAATTTTTATATATGCTTGTACATTACCATCTAAACTCTAAAGAGATAACCATGTATACATATAGCCAGTCTAGTTGTCCCACCAATGGTCCACAAGAATATCCACGGTGTTCACTAAACCCTTAGTGACTGCACGATTAAGTTAGGTCTTCCACAAGCCGAGTTGCCCCTCCAATGGTCTCGAAGATTTCCTATGAAGTCCACTATACTCGTAACTCACTAATAAATCTCAAAGACTACAGATTAAATATGTATTGGGGTAATCCAACCTCATACTGCAATGCACAAACAAACGAGAAGGTAATCCACCTGATCATGTATATTTAAAGAAAATATCCAACTAAATGTGGAATACACCGTCAATCCACGGTGTTTATGAGATTAAGAAGATAACATTAGTCCACTGTGTTTATGGAACTATGAGTACACCATTAGTACCTGGTGTTTATAGAATTAAGCATGTAATTAAACATGGAATTAAACTTGGAATTGAACTTGGAATTAAACTTCGAACTTAGCCTGGAACCTTGTAATAAAATTCCTAGGGTTAATACACTAGACTAGGCAAGGAAAATCCTTTTTAAAAGAAAACTACAACTTCTACATTCTACTCAGCATGAGGTCTATCACGGGAATTTAAAATATTAAATATAATAAAGAAAACTTCTTAAAACCACTATAACCATCTTAACTACATAATCATATATATTTTGCACATATATTTCCCTTTTTGTCGGCCACTTAACCACCACCAAAAGTGAATAGCTCCTTCCATAATTGATACTACACCTCGACAAAATTTGTACCCTCTAAAGTCATTATAATGTTACTGAAAACTACTTAGATTTCAGTCTGAGGTTTCCGACATAAAAAAGAGACAGCAAGTCTCTGAAAAGGCATCGACCAATAGGAAGGGTCTGAAAATTTCAGTGACAGAATCTAAATGTCAGATTGACAGTTCCACAATAGAATGATGATCTAGATAAAAGTAGCCACTGAAAAACAAGCCGGAAGCAATACCGATTTTCTCGAACATTCTATTCTACTTGATTTGTGAAACAGATATATATAGCAACACTCGTCGCTCTTTTATCGAATACAATCGATTAATAGGAATCACTCGTATTTAAATTTTTACAATTTAATTTATTTATCTAATCGTCAAAATGGGAAAGCAAACCTGGATAAATTATATTAATACCGAATTAAATTATCACCACCTAAAATTACTATACACTTAAATTGCAATATTTAATGATTTTCCCTGAGAAGAAATGAAGTAGTACTAGGTACTCGATTGCGAACAAATTTCCGAACGCGTTACCAATTAATCTTTGTATCGTAGACAATTGTCATCTGTCACACACTAACCTCAACAAATATTATTGTGGAATAAAATTTGCGATCGAGTCTAATTTGTATGTAATGAACCGTAAGTATAAACCTACAAAAAAAATGTGTTACACTATATACGTAGGTTATGAAAGAGTCACACAGACTTCATTTAAAATTAAAATCGGAAATAATGAAGGAAATAAAGAAAGTACAACACCCAAAATCTATGCCACTTTTACAAAGCGTGCCCAATATTAACATTTACTTTATTGACTAGGTTACTAAGAGCACTTTACAAAAAGGACTTGGGCGATCGAGCTTTTCTCTGTGTCTTTTAGGTTTGACTGTATTTAAAAAAAAAAACAACGAGTCCGACCACATTGCAGAATTCGAACCCATGCATTTCAGCGTGGTAGACCTACGATCTAGTCGCTGTGTTATTGAAATATACAAAATTTTGCGTACCAATCAATACTGACTACAAATTTTAAGTGTTTGAAAACACGGGAAAACCAGTTTGATTTTTCGCTTTCGTGAACCCCTATATTGTAAAATTCATCGAAATCGCCGTTTTCGAGAATGTGATTACAAATATACAGATATTGCCATATAGAAATATAGTATAAGGTATAGCAAGAAAAGCAAAATAGCTAGCGAATTTAAAGATATTACAAACGAAACGACAGCGCTTCGTGAAATTTTCCGATACGATAAGCAAATCCAACGTTCGTTGTACACAGCCAATTGTAATCACATAGACTATTAAGGCTTTCAGAAACACTGCAGGGGTCCTCATTTATATACAATCACATAAAATCGCCAGATAAACGAGGTCATACGTTACTATAGTCCACAAGCGAGTATTTTAGCAACATCGCAAATGTCAATGTCAATGACACCAGGTACACAGATTTACAACTAATAATTATTGCCTTTTACACGTCGTGAATTGTTATACTGAAAGGCTTACGCTATATAATAGAAAGGGATAGGAACACATCGACGATCTCCGTGGCGCAACGGATAAGCGCGTAGGAAAGTAAACGGGAGTTGCGGGTTCGATTCCCGCCCCGAATCTGGGTATTTATGTATAATATGTATTTATTTCCAAAAAAAAAGTATATAAGTAGTAATATATCAGTTGTCTAGTACCCATAACGCAAGCGCTGTGCTGCTTACTGTGTGACTAGATGGCGCTGTGTGAAATGTCTGAGTATATTGTAGTATATTATACATATATTTCGTCTTTATCGATATGCTTAATGTTTGAATAATAAACTGTTGCATTTGACAGACATGGGACCCAAACAAATCTATGTTCGTGAGTACATTTATGTTTTTAATTATTTTTGAACTTTACGAGTGAAAAATCAATATAAAAATTTTTGTAAATATGTGTGAGATAGAGTCTCTTTTGGGCATAATGGGGAAATGTAGTATTTTAGGCCGCAAAGGCTGGTTTGACAAACATAGGTCGTCAAAGCGAGAAAGACTACAGCGGCCCCATCAACGCAATATCTATTAATAGTTGATCTGTGGGTAGAACTGATTCGCTATCACTTGCCGAAGAAGTCGTTCCATTTTTAATAATACGAGTAGCACAGATTAATTAGTTAAATAGTTTAATAAAAGTGACGCTTTTAAATTCGAAGGAATATTATTACAATACTTTTTATTTTGATTAATGCTCGCCTTCGATCACAAATTGCTTTCGCTAGCTTAAGGATTATAACATAACATAGGGATAAATTTATTCTTGAAGTTTAAGGAAATTAAAAAATCTTTTTAAATAAAATGATTGCTCTGGAACCAATGGTAGTGAATTGGGGCATTGTCTTTTTGGCCTCACCAAGCTATACAGAAAAAACATCAATGTCAACGACTTCCAGTAACCTGTAATAATAAGTACAAGTCGGCCACAAATATACCTATTGGACATTGGAATTTTTTATTTATTTATAAACCTTTTTTTTTCATATCCAAATTATATTACATATGGTATGTTGTTATTATTTAGTTGTTAGCAGTTTATTTATACCTAGATTTTAGTACTTTTTTTTTTTGGAGAATTATAATATTATATTTGAGGAAGCGAAAGAAGTATGTAAGAACCGCGACGCTTGGCGCTCCGTCCTCTCTGACTAACCCGATAGGGATACAGCGTGAGGATATGTATGTATATAGAATGTTGTAACTGTTTTGGCGACCAATTATTTTAATTTGAGTTATGCCGGTTTACTGGGCAGTTTAATTAAAAAAATACATATTTGCAAGTGCATATTCCTCTGTCGCACAGAGGGCTGCGTTCCGTTGATAACAACGGAACGCAGATTATTTATATAATCTAACCATATTTATTACATATAAAAGCGAAATCACTTACTGACGCAATGACTGATTATTAACGAAATCTCAAAAACTAAGCTGAATAATTTGCGGTTTGATGATAGTTTGAGTAATGTAGGATCCCATTTAGGAAATGGGATATAGGGCTCGAGGGGAATGTAACCTGTGAAATTAAGCACAAATATTGTTTATTAAAAATAATGAGACACTTGTTTCATTTTTGTTAAATTCAACTTTCAAATTTGAACTTTGTACACGGCTAAGCCACTGAACCGATTAGAATAGAGATAGATTAAGCCCTGAAGAATAGAGTCACACAGGCTACTTTTTTAAACCTTGTCCAAAGTCGTGGGAAACAGTATACATACATACATATCCTTATGCTGTATACTTAAAGGGACAGTCAGAGAGGACGGAGCGCCAAGAATCGTGGTACAGAAATTCATTGCAGAATTGTAAAATAAATAATATAATCATGACGCGCCAGACAATATACTCCAAACATCTGATCTCAAACTAGGGCATTTCTTGTGCTATGAGAACCAGAACGACTACCGAGGGCGAATTCCAGTACACCCAGAGACGAGAAAACTAGAAAAGTTCGTTTCCTAAATTGACCCGACAGGAATCGAACTCGGAACGTTCCGCGCTTGGATAAAACGTGTAAACCGCTGCACCATCGAGGTCGTCAATAAGTTATTTAATATTAGCTGATGCTTGCGAATTCGTCCATTTATTTTATTTTTAAAATAGCCTATGTCCTTTCTCACGATTTAAGCTATCTCCATACCAAATTTCAATGCAATCGGAAGAACAGTCTGGCAGCCCATAAAATACAAACAAACAAACATTAATTTTTATACATAAGATAAGTTTGGGATATTAAATTCTTGAGACGAAATTAACAAAATCTCTGTATTATTTTCATTTCAAATTTCTTTTAAATTTCCCGAGTTTTCAGAATTTTAGGTACAGTAGTTTCGAAGAAGTAGATAGACATAATAACAGTTATAGAGTACTTGCAATTTAATACAAATTGGGTAATCTAACTCTGCTTTCTCTCTCTATTTACAAAGTAATTCGAGTTAACAGCAAAATTATAACGAAAGAAAAACTGACAAAAAAACTACAAAACGAAAGCGAGTGGTCAAAGAAGCCAAGGAAGACTAAGGCTGACTTATGAAGACCAAATAGCCAGAATGTTAGCCGACGGAAAAATCAAAGGCTTTTGCATCTTAGGTGTACAAATGTGTGAGAAAAATGATGAGATTTGAAGAAGCGAAAAAAGTATGTAAGGACCGCGAAGCTTGGCGCTCCACCCTCTCTGACTACCCCGTTAGGGATACAACGTGAAGATATATATGTATATGTTATAACGAAATAATAGGACTTCGTAATCTTCTTAAGTCCGCCTTGGTCTACCTTGGCTTCTGGTAGTATTTACTTTTGTTCCGTAGATTTTCTTTATCAGTCTTTCATCACTCATTCTTTCTATGTATCCGAACCATTTAAGCATTCCTTTTTTTCGATTTTACAATAACACTACAATCGTGGAATCCTGCTGTAAATAAATTAGTAATATTTAGCTAAAATTGTTTAAAAGTGTTATTAGAACATCTAAGCGTTTTATTTTGTGAATAAAATAGCGTCTACGTAGGTTCTATCATACGTAAATACAGACCAGTTGAAACAAAAATGAGCTGTATAAAAGGTCAAAGTAGAAAAGAGTAATATAAAACAATATAAAACTTTGGAAGGTTTATAATTAGACCTATTTACTTTACATTTTTCGCTAAATTTGGAAGGTTTCCTTTACAATTTATTTTAGTCGTATAAGAAATTTCCACGCAAACAGAGCCACACCTACGTAAACACATAATATATATAGATACCTTCCTTTATTCTCTCTCGAGTATTAAATCGTAGCGGGAGGTCCGGATCGGACGATATCCCAAAACCCAGCTGTACACCATTGGACTCAGCTCGTCGGAGACAATGAAACGACAGTTAATTATCTTTGGTATGTTTATAATACAAAAAGTGAGAGTATTGTTTTGTCAGTGTTAAAGAGCCCTTTGACATTTTTGTGCGAAGTACTGATATTTTAACGCTCTAATTCTCAGAAATCTCACAATGTTTTAATATTTTGCTGGCAGTTTATAAAAGATCCATGTCTCTTCTTGAATATTGGTATTGCATATTTTCATATATATTTTATAATATCTTACAATAACCATTCTACGATGTCAGTTTATAAGGAAAATTCTTAGACGCACTACTTCGACGTCCTAATTATGATTGTTTCACGAATTGGGCCGGCTCGCCCGGTGAAATACCACCCTCTCACAGAATATCAGCGTGAAAAAACAGGATCTATTGCTGTTGTGTTTCGTTCGGTGAGTGAAAGTGGCGATGGCCCATCTCCCCCCACCTCCTCCTTTCCCTGTTATAAAGGCCGACAACGCACCCGTGATTCCCCGGATGTTACGGGTGTCTATGGGCGGCGGTGATCACTTTCTACCAGGTGACCAGCTTGCTCGTTTGCCCCCTCTTTAAAAAAAAATCGTGGACGTTAAAATCGTGACGATAAAATCGTTCAATGACAAATCCTGTCATCAGTTGAACTGTGCTCGAGCGACATCGTCAAACTGAGCCGATCAAACCAAATGTTTTAAAATAAACACTTCGCACCAAATAATCATAATGGAGCCATAATGAGTTGCTGCTCTTACCACCGGGTGTCAAACAAACTTTCATGTTTCTCTGTCCATCTCATTGAACGTATCCTGGAGTAAAATAGTTAGCTAATAGTTAGTTGTCGGTGCAATTCATGTCAGCTCACTACCGGCTCGACATACAAAATATTGCATTACTGAAATATTTATTGACGAAATACTCGTAAATCTCAAATCTTTTGGCTACCACCATTCATAAAAAAAAAATGTTATTTTCAGCTGTGTATTGTTATACTGTGACCCTTCCGTAGTCACGCACATTACAAGTCTAGAACCTCCCACCAATAAAAATTGGACACGCCCTTGAATAGCATCGTATATTATGGTTCTTAGTCCTAGGCGCGTACACTACAACTAATATGGTCCGATGACGCGTTCTGTTTCTTTAGATAATAATAATAATATTTATTTATTTGTAAGAATGCGAGTGAATTCAGATGTACTTACATGGAATTAAATAGACACTTTACACACTCTGCTCACTAAAAGCATGCAAATATTACATTTGAACTCCTTAGGAGGTTCAGATCATAACAATGAAATCCATATTATTGAGATTCATAATAATTAATAACATAACACAAGTACTCAACTCAATGTTCACAATTTTGTATATCATAATGAATTAGAACAATCACATGTCAAACCCATAACATAAAAGCACAATACAATACAATAAAAGTACAAAAGAAAACATGTCAAAAAAGTAAAAAAAAAACATGTCAAACATAAAAAAAAATAATAATAATAAATGTCAAAGCAAAAATAATTAATAAAAAAAGACATCGATTTAAACGCAATTAAGTACAGTCGTGAAAATAAATAATTTTTTTTACTGAGAAGTCATCATTAATAAATTATTTTACACTGTAATAACATTTATGTTTAAAAAATTTGAAAATTCTTTTTTTAAACAGCGGCAGCCCATCAGTTGTGTAATAATCAGGTAATTCATTATATAAAGTTATTGCCATACAATACGAGTTATTGCAAAATAGTTCCAACTTTTTAAGAGGTATGGTATATCTGTCTCTGCGGCGGGATTTTATTTTCGACATCTCGCTTTGCTTCAGAAAAAGACTCGTGTTTTTTAACAAATACCAACATTTCATGAATATACAAGCACGGTAGTGGTAATGTTACTATTCACGAAAAGTGGTTTGCAACTATCAAGTCTATGAGCTCCGTAAATTGATCTCACACATTTTTTTTGCACTATAAAAACTTTATTTGCTGCAATCGAATTACCCCACAAAACAACGCCGTACCTGATAGTTGAGGACACGTATGCATGATATGCGGTATTGTGCAGCTTCTTTATTGACTCCTAATCTTAAACGGTATAAAACGTATGTAAATCTGTCCAATTTGTTGCAGAGGACGCCGATATGCGCTCTCCAGTTACAGTCCTGATCAATCGTTATTCCCAAAAAAGTAATACTTTGAACTTTTGTAATATTAGAAGAGTTACAATTTATATTTAGATTTATTAGTTGGCTTCGTCGTGTTTTAAATAACATGTATTTAGTCTTGTCCATGTTTATTTTCAAATTATTATACTATAGTCAATCAACAACAGTACTAAGAGTTGTATTTATTTCATTTTCAAAGGTACTTTTATCGGAACATTTTATTGTAATAGTCAAATCATCCGCAAAGAGAGTAATATCGTGCGGTGTTACATCTGGGAAATCATTTACACACAACAGAAACAATATCGGGCCAAGTACACTTCCTTGAGGTACTCCGTATGGATTTAGTTCAGCATATTTAGATTGGTATATTTAAGTGTAATTATCGTTTATTCGTGATATTTCAACACATTGTTTCCTGCAACTTAAGTAACTATCTATCCATCGGAGTGCTTTTCTTCTAACTCCATATTCCAGTTCTTTTAGTAAATTTTTGTGACAAATTAGATCAAAGGCTTTGCTCATGTTGAGAAAAATTAAAACGAGTGGAAATCCATCATTCAAACTACTTGTAATTATCTTCACCAAAGAAAAGACAGCCAGTATTGTACCTTTCCGGAATCCGTATTGATGAGGTTTTAATAAGTTACAGGAAGTTACAAAATTATAAAGTTTCTTAAACATTAACTTCTCCAAAACTTTAGATAATACAGGAATGAGCGTTATAGGTCGATAATTATTAATTTCGCATCTATTTCCTTTCTTATAAAGAGGTTTCACTATATATTTCTTTAATCTTTCGGGAAAGATTCCATTTGCAAAACTTAGATTTATTATATAACATAAAGGACATCTTTAGTTCGATCGTCTGAGTTCGGCCAATGTCGCTTGAGCCCGGTTCAGCTGTTGACGAATTCGGTGTAATGAGCCTTAAAACAAAATATGACCCAGAACTTTCTCGTTAAGCAACGGAAATAACCGATGATATCGTCCTAATAATTATCATTTACTCTGCACCCTATTTCTGTGTCCATGCTTTTTCTTTAGATTTTTCTGAACGATAGCTTAAAAGATAGAGGGGACAGAAATTTTTAGGCGTTTTTTCAATAAGCACATATTAAAAAATATAACGCCAAGTATACTTGTATAAATTTTAAAGCTATTGTTTGATGTCCAATGACCCCGGAAAAACGATTAGCGAGAGGTTGGATAGTGTTGAAGTTTAGAGAGTGCGAAAGGGACAGAAAAACGAGTAGGGGTGAAGAGACCATGCGCATGGCATTCTAGAATGGAGGATAATATGGTATGTTTATAAAAGATCTAAGATTAAAGAAAAAAAAATATGTTAGTGTAGTGATTTACTACCGTTTTTTTAGTACAAGAATAATATTCTAGTAACAACTTTAAAAGTTTTACGCCCTCTGTCATCTGAAGTAAACGTTTGTAAAAAAAAACAATATTACAGAAATATAAGGCAGAAACGGCCACTAAAGTAAAAAAATGGTTCAGAAAAGACATATGAAATATTATTTCATTAATTTTATATTATTGTAATAATAATCGCCGCACCATACTTGAACAGTGGTTATCTTAACTGATCCTTGGAAAACTACAGGTCGAGAAAAGAAGAAACACCACCCCTTATGCTACCAAACCGAAGTTTGTACAGTCCGTCCCAAATGAAACGTCGCATTAAGCGTATCGCACCAAAAAAAAGCTCTGATAAAACTTCCCGGAATTAACCATTAAGCCAAATTAGCAAGAGAACACAGCAGGGTGCAGAGTTAACTACCCTCCTAACAAGGCGCAGGCGGGCAAAGACCCCGATATAATTTATAAAACTGGGTCGGCATGAAATTCTATGTATACCTTATACCTATTGAGAGAAAATGGACCGAGTCTGAATGGAGTCCATTACGGTCCTATATCGACTCCAGAATCATAAGTAGACATAATGTGACAAAAGTTAAACCACAAAACAACAGCGATCAGTGGAGGAAAATGAGAATATTACTAGGGCGCAATGTCAACTCCGGGGCCACCAGCATACTCTTAACACAGCAATACAAACCTGAACAGATTTCAGAACACTCCCAAACAATTACAACGGACTCTCGTACTAGGCAGATTTCAAAAAGAATACCCGATACAGCCGTCAAAAAAGCGGATCTTCTGGTAATTGAGCTGCTAACAAGGCGCTTTTCCCCAGATTTCGGGGAGAAACATGTCAAGTACCTAAACATCGTTCATGACAAAACTTTTTACTAGAATGTCAGGAAAAAATCAATGAACTCTCGAGTACATACTCTCAGCCTAAACAGGGCAAAAAAATAAATGTTAACCAATTGTTAAAATCATCACAGAGTACACACATAATAACTAATAACATTGACAAGCGCTGGGAAGGCGTAAACAGCTCAGTCAGAAGGTTGTATAAATAATGTAAATGAAAAAAAAAAATTTGCGTAACAGGACGGATGGACACAGATAGAATGTTTGAGTAAGAGGAACATTATAAATAATGTGGAGTTAATTGAGAATAAATGGAGTGTTCATAGTGAGTTGCAAACACTTATTTTTTATTTTTTTATTTTTGATATTAAACATTGCTATATAGTTATAATTAAGCAGCGACATCTGTCTTGACAATTATGAATCTGAATCAAAAATACAGGCTATTTATTGGTTTATTTTGTTACCTTTTTTTTTGGGGAGAACATATTGAAGTATATCGCAGACACAATAGCTTGCAAGTGTGTATTCTAAAAATAAAAAAGTGTATCATAAAGGGAAAAAAAATTATAGAGAGAAAAAATTTGTTTGTTTGTAATGGATAAACTCAAAAACTACTAGACCAACTTCAAAAATTCTTTCGTCAATAGAAACCCAATCAGCGATAACATGGTTTGTATTTTATTATCAAAAGATTTCTACCCGTTTGAAGCCGAGTCGGGTTGCTAGTATCGAATAAAGTTAAAATATGTGCAAATAATTTAAACGCAAATTAGATTTACTTTAAAATAATCCACAACTTATCTATAGGTATGTTCCACAAATCTGCTTTCTTAAAGTTTTTCCATTTTTATTAATTTATTTATCTGTCTGCTGAATTATATACCTAACTGCGAACGGCTGAGCGATGAAGTGACGTCACTACTTGATGTTCGGTGGTTGTAATGACTTTCCGTTTTAATTGCGATTAGTTAAAAGGATAAGATATTTTGTTAAAAGGATAAGATACTTTTCCAACTTTTTTTTATTATTTATGAACGTAATATCTCATTATATTGTTGTTGTAAGTTCCCTTATAAAAATACTGCGGAGTTCATTTTATTTGAGGCAAGAGAAATGGAGAGTTAATATTGAGATCTTAATCACTTATTACTTATATTTATTCATTAATAATGCACTAGAGTAGAAATAAACACACGTTGGAAACGAATAGATGTTATAATATATTTCAGATTCTAGCGTCCATAGAGAAATATTATCGAGTATATGTATGCGCTTTACAGGCATTACAAAACTTCTTATCTTAATTGAGGTATCGTTTGAACACAATTAAATACGAGTACGTGATCGACAAGTATCTAAACGTGATACGCTTAGGCGCGTTTTAATAATACTGAAGTTCATTATCGCCTGAAGAAATCATCTATAATTAAGGTTTGGGGATTACGACCCTTCCACTCGGGGCTAAATTTTCGGTACATTTACTTATGACATTTTTAATAAAGGTTGCATTAAACGCTTTGCGCCGAGACACAAAATAAATCATATTGTTAATTTCATCGTCGTTTATTTTAGATCAGGGCCTTCGTCGTGTACATTGTACTGTGATTAATGCTATTTTATTTGATACGATCACTGAAATGATGTATCGTTATATGTGATCTAATATTGAATGAGATCTCGTGGCGTTTTTACTTATAGTATCTTTACTTCTAGTGGTACACTTACTTAAAGATGCTGACTGGAAAGTCATACTATAAAAAAAGAATTTCCTAAATGCAAAACTGTAGTGTGGAAATAATCTTTTCCGCACATATATTTATTGGCATTTAACATAGCTATTGTAAAATTTGGTTGAAATCTGATCGATCAAGTATTGACTTAGGGATCCTCGACAATTTCGAACAATCTAGTTGTTTTTAATAAATTAACTTCATACAAAAAAAATCTGATATAAACGTTTTGGGGTTAGGTTACCAATTTTCGTCCCTGTACTCTCTGTACCAATTTTTAGCTCAGTATCTAGATGCAAAGATGACATAAAAAGTAGACCGTGAGTTACTGACAGACGGTCAGCAAGATGGTCAGATGGACGGATAGACAGAAGAATACGTAGACAAACAGACATGACGAAGCTATAAGGGTTTCCTTTTAAGTAATTTGGTTACGAACCTTAAAAATAATACTTAGTTAACCCTCTTGCGTGTTCTCGCTTCTTCTTGCCTGTTCTTGTCTGTTCTTGCCTGTCCTTACATGATCTTACCTGTTCTTATCTGTTCTGACCTATTCCTACCCGTTCTGACCTATTCTAACCTGTTTTTTCCTGTTCTTACGTGTTCTTCTCTATGCGGGTTTTTATGAATTGGTAGCAGACCTGACGTTCGAAAATATTGATATCGAATCGATATCGAAGTCAGACATAATTGAACAAATGTATTTCATTTGGCTTTGACTTTGAATACCGTTTCTGATAGCCGCCTTTTTAGTGTGCTTGTTTTCTAACATTGTAGCATTGCATCGTATCGCAAATCTTATTTTTGGATGAACAGGATGGAATAGCAGAGTAATAGCAGTAGTAACAGAGGAATAGCAGGAGTACTATCGTCCCAGTTCCTTCAAAAAGCCTAGCGCCTTCTCGACGTCGGTAAAGGCTTCGGGGACGGATCATGGTATACCAAGATGTCTCCTCAGGAATTTGTCACTCAGTTTGATAGAATATGAGTGGTTGTTTCTTCTACCTCTAAAAATGTGTTGTAAGAAAACTGTTAGTAACACCAATCTATGACCATAATGATCACTACTATGCTTTGAAAGGTACGTCAGAATCATGAACAAAATGCATACAAATATTTGATAATCACCTTGAAAAATGGGAATAAGCTGCGTCTTTGTTATTACTAGCGTCGAGATGACACTATTTTGTGACGCCAAATTTCAGTAATGTCGTTTCAGTCCAGTTTTTCTTCCTTTCGTATGCATTATTGAAACTTAAAAGTCCGTCACAGAATCGATGTAATCGATTACAATTTTTATTAGTTACTAACTGTTGCCCGCGACTTCGTTCGCATAGTCTTCTATTTACAAAATTATTCAGAAACCTTTGCGGCCGTACGCAGAATAAGTCACCAAAGTTTCTTCACAATACAATGAATAGTTTAGATACGCATAAAGAACAAACATACAAAGAAACATTCATTTTATTTATATAGAAGAATAAATTTCTATTATAAATATTATATTAACCGTATAATTTTTGAAGACCGAATCTAAAAGTTAACAATTTACTTCAATTAAAAATTAAATATTCATTTGTTCGTCCAAAATGTCTCTAAAGTAAAATCAATAGATTACGACTGGAGCTGAGATCAAGAGAATAATGTTCCCAATGGTTAAAAACTTTGAGTAACGCGAAGATTGATTATATTAGATATACGTATAACTGTCTATGTGTATAAGGAGTTCTTGAATGTATGGCCATGAGATAGGCGTTAAATTACGCGCCTTATTAAAAATTTATTTATAAGTCTAAGTCATACATACAGTCAAGCAAATTCAAGCAAAGTTATTAAACGGAAGCCCACTACGTATTTAAAAAATTGCAAACCAAATGAAACAACGATAACTAGATGAAATCATTGCTAGTTTTTTGTCCCAATATACTTTCTTTTTCTAAAAGACTCAAATTTCAGCAACGAATTGAAGAAATTTCAGTTACTTGTATCATACCGTTTGCAAGTTTTTAGTATATACGTGAGCTTCACAATTTTAATCACATCAATTACTCGTCTCTGATAATTTCGAATGATGTTTGTTTCTTTGCAACAGATTGCAGCAACAAATTGCTAGTCAGATTGCACTGTGAGTAAGGCCTTAAGAGTTCCATAGCGAAATGCCTACATTTTGACTGAGTAATAAACATTATTATCCTCACATTAGTGGCCGCAAAGCCGTCAAGTGATGAACAGTATGTCCTTAAGTGTGCCGTGCCATTGTTTTCCAACAATTGTTCGCGTTTGATTGCGGAGCTCTTGGCAACTCTTGTAAACTGTGTACTGTGCGTTGTGTGTATTCGATACACAACACACAAACGTGGTTAAACAATTTTGAATTAAAATAGATCTCTTTAAATTACCTACCAAGTTAACCAGGTATAAACAGGAAAACATGTTCTGAATCTTGGTTCCAATGCCAGTTTATAAGATCTCATTAATATCCTTATAAATAATTCTATTGGTCTCGATCCGAAACTTTTTTGAATGTTCCACGGAATTTTCATGAACATTGCGTTTCCTATTACATGTTTAATGTAAAAAATTTATTATCAACATAATGTCTTTTATTTCTTCATGTAAAATTCTGTAAATAATAAACATTAAATAGCCCAGAAAACTACACCAATTATAATAATAAGGATTATAATGCGCCAGACAATGAACACCTATCGCCTCTAGTAGTTAATATTATAGGTTTATTTACGGTCGAATTTCGACCACAGGGCGACTAGTCAGACAATAGACACCAGTCGTCTGGTCTCAAACTAGCGCGTTTCCTGTGCTATGAAAACCAGACGACGACTACTAAGGGTGTCTCCCGGTACACCCAGACCCGAGACAATCTAGATAAGTTCGTTTCCTAAGTAAATCCGACTGGGAATCGAACTCAGATCTTTTGGCACTTAGATGCAACGCCTAAACCACAGCGCCATCGAGATCATCGCCATCGAAAATCATCGTACCTTTTTCAGTATTTATTACAAAAGGAGAGAGAGATTATTATATTAATGCAAAGGTACTGGTGCCATACAAGTAAAAAAAGAAGTCACTTTACTTACCTTAACAGCATACATGTTGCTATTGAAGTAGGTAAAGTAAAATAAATATACACACATGAGTTTTTTTCAAGTGAATGGAAGTTATTTTGTTGTACATATGGATTGGTCGAATTTCGACTCCAAGCGACAGGTATTAGTTTTCATACTCTGGAACGATCTTCTCTGTACTTAGATACATAGCCAAGGTAAAGTTTTAGGTAAATATATGGTATAAACGAGCAGAAGAGTAGTCATTAGTAATTGAAATTGTAATTTATAATATTTATAATTAATAGTTCTCACAACAAATATGCTGTTTCTGATTTCAATACTATTTAAAATTAACAATTTTCATAAAAAAATATTTCTAACTATAAAAATTGGCAATTTTTACACTATGTTTTAATTTATATTTAAGCCACATCCAGGTACGCATTATCAGATACACATACAAATACATATCAGATAGCAAAATTTACGTTGGAAAAATATTAAATATTTTCTTTTCGTGTTTTAAGTTAGTATATTTTTAACGAAGCTAGCCTAGCCATTCAAAAAACGTTGTGGTCACTCTATAGTACGATGGTGTTAAAAAATTAATAGGTACCTGATCAATTTTTTCCAAGTTCTTTTCTTTTAAAACCAGTTGTAAAATGAAACACCTTAAATGTCTTGTGACTTGGTTTAACTTAAATAAATTATATAAGATTGCAATTAAATTGGAAATTATACATACATACATACATAACATATTGGGGTCGTCAGAGAGGACGGAGCGTCAAGCGTCGCAGAAGTACTGCGACGCTTGGCGCTCCGTCCTCTTTCGCTTATATATTTCTTTCGCTTCCTCAAATCTCATCATTCTCAAATTATAAAATTAAAAATAACCAAAACCCATAAGTTACGGGAATTTATAATATTAAAGACAGTATCGCTTTTGCAATATTTATGATAAGCCTCAGAAGGCAGAAATTTTCAGGAATTGAAAACATTTTTTCTTTTTAAATTCGTTTTATGAAGAAATAATTAACTCAGAATCTTTACGTGTTAAATAAAACATTGACGTGTATAAGAGCCGTGATGACTAGCTTTCTGTGCTCTCTATCTACCCCGAGGGATACAGCGTGAAGATGTGTATGTACCTACATATATTTTTTGATATAACATATGATTTATTACTGAAGTGAATTATCTTTTATTTTGATGCTTTTTATATATTTTTCGTACCTCTTTAACAACACAAAAAGTTACTGATATTTCTAATTACAAAAATTTGACGACAATCTTTCTGTAAAACTTTCTTCGTAGTCATTGCACTGAATATAACAGGTGTTGTACACAACATCGATGGTGGGAAGCGACGGTAGGAAGACAGATGGCTAAGCAACTCGCAATGTTTCTAAATAAACATACAATAGGCATTTGACAGAGAAGAATCGCCAGTCCGGGAATCAATAGAAAGCTAACAAAGGGACCGTTTCTTCAACGAATTTTATAAACAATTCATAGCCAAGGGAAAAATACTGCAAAAAATTCTCGAATATTTCTTTCGATGCCTATTTTTGCTTTCATCGTCCGTGCTGATATGATAATAATAATTGGTATTTTCGGGGTTCGATAACCAAAATAGCAAAAAGAAACCCTTACATCGTCTCTGGTTGACTGTTCGTATGTCATAACCTCGAATCAAGAAACATAATACACAAAATGATAATGTGTTACGGCTCTTATGTGTGTCAAACGAATTTTTGTGTCTCCTTCTATTTCATTGAGTGTAAACACGAGTAAAACAGTTAGCTATAGTAAGTATGGCTCAGCTCAGCTCATAACCTACTTCACGTACATTATTGGAATAATTATTTACAAAATACTCGTAAACTCGTGACATTTTTGGATACTAGTTTTTACATAATAGTAATATTATAATAATAATCATATAATAATAATAGTAATATAATAATAATAATACTCCAGACAATTACACAGATTGTGTGACCCCAAACTAAGCAGTAAGCTTGTACTATGGGTAGCGCACAAAGAACTCTGGGGGAGCTCCCAGTAACACCCAGACTCCAAGCCAATTTAGAAAAGTTCGTTTCCTAAATTGACCTGACCGGGGATCGAACCCGCTACCCCAGCTTGGAACGCAGATGCATATGCCACTGCGCCAACGGGCCAGTCATACAACGGGCCATAAATAAAAATATTTTGTGTTTAGCTAAGTATTGTTTTATTGTGATCCTTCCCTAGTCCCGCACATTAGTAAAAGTCTAAAACCTGTCAATAAACGTACATTACGGAAGTAATTACTTGCGTAACTGTTTTGGCTGCTAGTATTCACATAAATAAAATTCAACTTTGTATTGTTACACTGTGATCTTGCCCTAGTTACGCACATTAGTAAGTCTAGAAACTCTGTCAATAAAAAAAAAGAACACGCTCAAATGCTCCGTTCTTTTTTATTCTTGGTCCAAGGTCATAACCGACACAGAACTCCACTTCTTTCGGCTCACCTATTGCGCTGAATTTGACACAGAGGCATAACTGGGAATGCAAAATCAGAAGTGACGAACAAAATCGTGATCATATTTAAGACTCTTTTGTACTTAAAATTCTCTTGTAACAATACTATTTGGTTCTACATTCTACTTTGTTTAAAATCGTAATTTAATGTATTTATGAGACACCTTTGATAATTCTTATATTTTTAGAGTTCCGTACCTCAAAAGGGTTAAAGGAACTCCTGTAGGATCGCTTCGTTATTCGTCTGCCCGTCATTGAAGACCCTTCTTCTCAGAAGCGCTTGGAGATATCAAGATAAATGAATAAATATCAAATACTTATGTTTCTAGTCCCTTGAAGCTGTAAAAAAATCAAGCTTCTTAGTCAACGCAATCAAAAACACGACATATATGCTTTATATTTTGACACCCCAAAATAAATCAAAACCTATAGAGTACTTCCCATTCAACATGAATCATGTTTGACAATAAACAACATCTTACAGGGCAATAAGAGGAAAAAATCTAAAAGTTGTAAATTTGCAATTAAATAACACTTTTCGGCAATTACAAACATACATTTGCAGTTGGAGAGGATGTGAAAATGTCACGCTTATTGCCTAATCTGCACACAGTATGCGACAGCCAATATCGCGCGATATCTGCTGTCAAAACGAGAATTTGTGTAATATAATTTGTTCAGTGGCGCTAAAATATACTACGAAAAGTGCATTTTACGGTCATAGCGCAATAGACATGCAATTGTCACACATGATACCAAGTTTTTATTACAATTAGTCACCGGTCGGTGTCTGCAAATTTTTAGGTAATAACCCCGCATGTGTTTTAACTGCAAAGTTAAGTTTATATTTGAATACGATATATTTATTGGTTAATACCAAAAACCATTATATGGTAGTACGGAACCCTCGGTGTGGTGCAAGTCTGAGTGTCCGGTTTTTTGTATAAGAAATAATTTTGTTAATACTAGGTGTTGTCCTTTTATACGAACTCAGGAGGTATTTTTGTCACTGGATTGGCTTGCTACTACCCGTAGCATCGCTTGTAGCATCGTAGCTCCGTCGCAGTGCGCGATACACACATATTACACTAGATATCATTTTAAAAAATTCATAGAAGCTTTAGAGTAGGAACAAATTTAGTACTCGAAGTTGACTTGATCACTTAACTCCTCTGTCTTTGAAATTTTACTGGACCTAGAATTTCAAGTTTCGGGGAAATAAATAAAGCCTTGCCTAAATTTTCATTATTATTTATTACATCAATGTTCTACTCATATTCACGCAAATAAATAAATTAAAAAAAAATTTATTAGTTTTTTTTTATATAATCTATCCATTAATACGTGAAGCGAATGTTCAATGTCAAAAAGACTGTCAATTTGAAACTCGTAACAGTTTGTGATCACATATACGTAACCTCCTTCGATAAGACAGAGTAGAGATTGTCGCCAAAGAGTTTATATTATAAGTTCATATTTACCGTCAAATTTCAACCACGGGGCAACTTTTAGTTTATATATTAATACGTAAAGCGAACACTTTGGTTCTCTTTTTAAGAAAATTTAAATTTAAAACTCAACAACAATAACAAGCAAAAACGAGTTTGCTTGAGACCACGGCCGATGCAACTCGGTCGAAAGGTCAAGCCAAAATAAAAGGTAATCGCGTTAAAGGAAATAGAAAGTCCGTTCTGTTACATGTACTGTAAAAAACATTTGGAGATACTTCCCGAACTGAAAGCGGAAAAAACAAACCAAACAGGATGATAAATAGAGTTAGATAATGAAAAGAAAGTTATCCAAGTTAAATTTATTTGTTCTTTCTACTGTTTTATTAACAGAGCTTTCTAAAGTTTATGGAATAAATACATACATACATATCTTCATGCTGTATCCCTAACGGGGTAATCAAAACCTCTACATTAGATATAGATTTTAAAGGACATGTTCTGAGTTCTGATGAAATGACTGATTGATATGATACATTAACGCTGAGTTGGAGCCGCGGGGTCTAGAAACTCAACTTTTGTGTAGAGATTGTGTTTTTTTAACGGGACAGTATGGGGAAATCCGAGTTCAAAGACAATTGAAAAGTTATGAAACGTTTTTTGAGTGAATTGTTCCCGAGTAAGTTGACTATGATTTATTCATCGGATTCTTCTATTGTATGAAAACATGTTATCTCCAACCAACTTCAATCGACTTCTACTGTCCCAATTTTTTTCTTCCGATGTAATGATATGATATGATGTAATGATATGCTTTTTTATATCATGTATGCAGATCACGACAAATCTGTATCACTGCGACCGATATGGATCTATTGTGATCGTCACCATGTTAATAACATCACTAAGTCACACTGCAATCAAAAACCGCAGGGTATTCCTTGGAGAGATGTGCTGAACCTCCTCCGAACGCAGAAAATACTGGCCGAGGCAGGATTGACGAGTGTACATCGCAGTGGTCGGCCGGTCACACAAAATGTGCATAGGCGTTTCATCCGCCTCCTGGCAGTACCGACACATTCCTGTGTCGGAGAGCCCCATGTTAGACATCTACTTATTTAAGCAACAAATGATGCTTATATGAAGCCGAGTCGATCCATATTGAAAGAAAATTGCCGATTTTACTATTTTTTATGGGCAACTCACACTTGACCAAATACTTTACTGCACCAAAATTTTTTTCACGATCAAAAACAAATGGTTCAAACGGTTTTTTTTCCTGTATCTCCTACCGATTGGATGAATTATCGGATTCCTCCATACTGTACCAATTTAAAAAAACATCCTGGGGGGTTATTCACAAACGTCGGAAACTTTCCGTGGCAGAAAGACCGATCGCCGGAAAGCATAAATTCAATTCGACGGCTTGGATTTGTAAATACGACTATATGTAATATAAATATAATACGATTTCATGAATCGCGGTATAGACAAAATCATCGAAAAGTTTCCTGTCGGATACGGAAAGTTTCCAACATTTGTGAATAGCCCGCTGTTCTGTGTAGATAGCCACTATGCTGAGATTTTCGAACACTCAAACCATATAAGTTATAAGAGAACGCAAAGTTAGTTCGGAAAAAAGATTAAACATGCGTTTAATTAACCAAAATTTACAGTCTCTCCCATACATATTATCTGTATATCTGTACATATTCTTTTGGTCACGCATATGTCACTGAACTCTTCCTAAACAGCTTAAATTTAAATGAAGTTTTTATACATGTTTGAGTGTGTCCTTGGAGGATTTAGATTCACAAATGGACCCGGTAGGTAACGCTGCAATCGGGTTCTAAAATTTTATAATATTTTCAACCCGCTAATAACAAGCAAGCTAACGTTTGGGCCAGATAACGTCTGTTGAGTCCGCTAGTTTATTTCAAAAATTAATTTACTCGTATTAACTGTGAACCTATCACTTAAAGCACACAGGAGAATGTTAGCATTACTCCAATTAGTTCTATCACCAATTTTGCCTTGAAAGTAATAGAAATTGGTATATTTAAACTACTCATTTCAAATTCTTGTATAATTTTATTACTATGTTACTACGCGTTTCATTGTAATGTTTTGAATTATGTAGAGTTAGATTAATGAACCTTCCTAATAGAGCTGAACATCGATTCAATAAACTAGTTTAATTAACAGTTAATCATTGAACTATTTAACTGTTTCATACATACATACATACATATCCTCACGCTGTATCCCTAACGGAATAATCAAAGAGGACGGAGCGCCAAGCGTCGCGGTTCTTACACACTTCTTTCGCTTCCTCAAATCTCATCATTCTCCTCACACACTTTCGCCTTGGTATGCGAGAGCTTTCGACATTTCCATCCGCTAACACTCTGGCTATTTGATCTTCATAAGTCAGCATTGGTCTTCCTTGGCTAACTGTTAACTGTTGGTCTTAACTGTTTAATTCTTTAAAAATACTCTGTCAAGTGCGTATTCGACTCGTGGACAGAGAGTTCCGAAAATATGAAAACTTAATTTAAGAGGATGTTATGGAGATAGTTATCATTCATATTTATTTAGTTTCACATTTACGCCCTTTGTAGTCGAAACTTTGGGTCTCTAGGACCCTAAAGCCCATCTACTGGTTTCTGATATTTGTAAGAGACTAGTCGAGGCTTCAAGAGACCGCTGGGCTGGCAGCTTCTTCCACCAACGAATCAGTTTGGCTATTCAAAGAGGTAATGCTGCCAGTCTGCTGGACACCCTAAGCAATGACACCTTTCTAAGTAGCAACTTCGAGGAAGTCTATATTTAAGATAACGTTTAGTTTTAAGTTTGTAAATATTAACGTAAGGATATGTGTGTACTTTTTGTGATTAAAAAATAGAGATTGTTATATTATTATCAATCTCCACAAATTAAGTTTCAATATTTACGGACTCACTGACTCACACCATCACATTTCAAAAACTACTAAAGATATAGTCATCGAAATTTAAACTGATGGTAGTTTATGCACTGTAAGGGCGCGGTAAAAAAGGTTTTTTGGAAATTTGCATTTCATGGGTGGAAAAGAGGGGTTGAACTTTGTATGAAATTTTTACGTAAATGGAATACGCCTGTGAAATTGGGTACAAACAAAGTAATAAGACCATATTTCACACTTTTGCAAAGTTCCACTCGCAAAAGGTAATGTCTGCTGGACCGACTTTGATGAAATTTAGAGTGGAGATAGATTGAGGTCTGGGAAAGGACGTAAGCTATTATTTTTAAATTCTCCGTGGACGAAGATCTCGTAAGATTCCCATTTTTCCTTCTAAAGTACAAAACCCTAAAAAACGATTGCATTTAACTAAACGAACAAACACATCGTTAAAAGTTACCGCATGTGCGTTTATGTATGGCTTTTGAATGAATGAATCGATTTACATTCATTTCTTTAGAAAGCAGCAGTTTTCGAGAATCTTCTCATTGTATATATTTGCAGAATTGCAGATATAAACAATAAGAAGAATTGCAGAGTTTTCTAGAATATTCTCAATATTAATGTTTGCAAATCTGCAGATTTTTTGAGAATGTTATCATTTTTATACTAATTAAGCGGTATTTGCGCCAGATAATTTTCTTTATCAGAGATTTTCAATGTATTTATCAGTTATTTAACTAGTTGACGTTTAAAATAAATGATTATGTTTCGTTGACGCTAAATATGTCTGTGTCCCATCACTACTTCCTAACCTTTCACCCACGATAGGTCTCTTCAAAACATTGTATTCATATCAAATTTCCTTGAAGTTATGTAATTCATTAGATACAGTGAAAACTTATAACGAACAGATAGCTGTCATGCGAAAACAACATTATCTGCTTTAATAAGGTGTCTAAATTGTAACTACAATTATTTTGATAGGCAATTAAATTACTTATTATAAAAGCCTATAATATTACTTAAGCTTGGGTATTCGATCACATTTAAAAAAAATTTACTTCTCTAAAACTGGTATATTTTATAATAGAAAATTTTTAACAATGTTTTACTGAAACTACGACATTCGTTAAGAAAATTGGCGTTATTGGGTTTTAAACTTTAATAGTGGGAATAGAGTGGGGATAAGCTAGAGAGAGATGAAATTACAGAGTTGTGACGTCATAAACTCGCAATGTCATTGCCTAACGCTAAGAGTGACAAAGACGGAAGTCATCCCCACTCTGTTTCCACTAGTTGAATTTAGCAAAAAATAACTCGTTTTCGTATTTTTCGTTATATTTCTAATATTTTTCAGTTTTCGTCATGATTATTGATCACTGAGTTTGAATTATATTATAAAGAAATAATCAAATTGTCTATTATGAAAGTAAGAAAAATTCAACAAATTATATTCAACAAATATTTGCAAACTTACAAGCAAGAACAATTATTATTTCGAGTTGACGTCATTGCTGGTGTCGGAAGTCTTGAACAAAGGAAGGACAAGTAAGTAATAATCGGTATAATCGAGAAAGAGTACAGTTAAAATAAAGTCACAATCAATCGTTTTCATATATAGATTTCATATATAGAGATTCAGAATAGTCCAAGGAATTTCAATTGAAATTTGCGTGGTTTTATGATCGTAACTTTATTTTAGAGAATTTATTAACTTTCGACGGGAAAAAGGGGTGTTATAAGTTTGACTCCTTTGTTTGTCTGCCTCTTAGTGTGTGGTATGGGAACGAATGAAACGATTTGTATACGTTTTTATGTAAACTTTAAAAATATTAACGGAAGCGTGCATCCTTACATTTGTCAGTCAAACAGTATCGTTAAACCAGATATTCTGCACTATAGTTACTCGTAACATTTTAAAATATTTATAGTAGAATTGAAGAAGGGCAATAGAGTATTCCAACTTGACTCGTGTTCCCCCCGTACCTAATGTTTACCGAATAAATATAAAACAATGTTTGATTATCAAATTTTCATAAATTTAGTCGAGAAATTTATACATACGTATCTTCATGCTGTGTCCCTAACGGGGTTGTCAGAGCGGTCGGAAATTTATCGTTTTATAAATATCAGACCGAGATCTTTGTACGCGGATTGAAATCACATTTAGTTAACACAAAGGCAGCAAACCTGCATACGGCGCGCCTGACGGTATACGAATACCGTAGTCTATAAATACATGCAACACCAGAGGCATCTTGCGCGTTATCGACTCGAATATATCGTTATCGAATCTTTTTAAAGAACTCCACGTTTTAATCATTTAGGAAAACCACGACAGGGGGCCCATTCCACATCTTAATGGCTTGAATGAGAAAACTACTGATAAAAGTACAGTGCGTGACCGTATAGATTCCAAAGTGTGAAGATGAACTCTCTGCTGCGGGAAACGATGCGACGGGAGAGAGCAGTTGCAGGTGTTATGTTAAACAATTCCTCGGAAGACAATACATTTTACAAGCGGTAGAACACACACAGAGAGACAAAATCTTTCCCCAGGCTTAGAGGTTTAAGTCCGTTTGTGAGCTTGGGATCGTCGACATCACTGCTCGTATTTGAACGGCGTCAAAAGCCCATGATGGCTTTCCCGTCTACAGGTGACAAGCGATAACTGGAGCAGCCATCCTGCTATTATTAACTCTGATTCCTATTTGTAAAATATAATAGTAACAATAGATGTGCCACAAAATTCACACTGATGATCTGGCCTCAAACTAGGACATTCCCTGTGCTATGAGAACCAGACGACAGCTACCAGGGGAGTCTCGTCGAGTACATCCAGTACACCCAGACCTGAGACAACCTAGAAAATTGACCAGAAATCTAAATTGACCAGGCCGGGAGTCGAATCCGGAACCTTACGCACTTAGACATAACGACAAAAGCACTGCGCCATTAAGGCCGTCGGTAATCGAGGTAGTAAAAGAATTTTATGTATATTTAGTTCTGACTTTAAAGTCTGTATATTAATCCGTGAAGCGAAAATTCTAGTTCCCTTTTTAAGAAAATTGCGCGGACGGAGGAGTGTGAAATTTGGTACACTTAAAGTTTATATGGATAAGGACAGGCGAAAGCAAATATTTTTATATAATATACATAAAAAATACATTAAATTAAATAAATCACTCATTGTTTATGTTCATACTGCCAATGTCAAAAGGACTGAATTTCAAACTCATAATAGTTTGTGATGACATATTTGTACGTAACCTCCTTGGATTATACAGTCGCACGAGATTGTCGCCAAAGAGTTTGTGTTATAAGTTTATTGTTTAAATGTATTATCGAACTATGTATTTCATGTTCAATGGACAACATTTGTTTTTTTAACAGTCCGAAGAAATATATGCAAACAGGTATTCTTTATTTCATTCTTTATTTTCTGGATTATTTTTTTATTTAAATTGTATAAAATTTGAAAAAATAGGCAAATTAACTGTAGCCTTGGCGAAACTTGTGATTATAGAGGTTTAGTCTTTGGCAAAATAACCTTAATAACGTTCAAACTTAGAAATTAAATGAATTATGCTCGAATTTCGACCACTGGGCGACCACCAGTCTTTTTTAATATGCCTGCTCATTATTTTTATTGGTCCGAAAGTTTTAAATGTTCAATTTAGTAGTTCCATATGTTTAACGATGACAAGTATAAAATATATCCTCCATCTTCGAAATTGTCCTTGTTGTCTTTCTATCTTATTCTGGTGAAGGAATGTTTAATTCCATTACAGAACGGTTTCTTTCACGACAAAGTGATGTTTAACGAGTGTTTTACCATGAAATTGCTTAAAATTGATGCCTAACTTGTTATCTAAAATTGGTGTCAATTTATCATTTTAATTGGTCCGGTGCCTTTCAAAGAAATGAACTAAAATGACGATGAAAACAACGAGTGTATTTATTAGGAGTTCATGTAACACTAATTGTTGCTCATGACTTCACTCGAATTAATACTTTTATTACAAATATATAAATGGATTTATTTTTTACCGGCTTTTTATTAGTAGCCTCGCGGTTTCGTCTGCGTTAAATTTAATATCTCGAATTTAAAATGAATTTACAAAAAGTTTCCTTTATAAGAAGTACCCTACATTACTTCCTGAAAAAACTTCCACCTGTCATAGAAAGTCCCGTCAAAAGCTATTCAGTCGTTTTGGAATTTAACCCGAATAAACAGACAGACATAGGAAAATTTAAAAAGCGCGTTCAGGTTTTGGTTACGCGCATATGCATAAGTAACCATATTAAGTTAAGAAAATGCCTTTATTTACAAATCACAGACATTTCGATTTTATTTATATGTATAGATATAGATGTGTAGACAGTAGAATTTATAGACAAAGTACGTATGTCGGTATATTACAATATTTATAGATAAACAACTCCAGCAGCTATAGACGACCCAAATGGCGCAGTGGTGTAGACGTTAACTCAAGCGCGGAAGGTTCCGGGTTCGATTCCCGGTCGGGTCAAATTAGAAAATGAACTTTTCTAGATTGTCTCGGGTCTGGGTGTACTGGGAGACGCCCCCAGTAGTCGTCGTCTGATTCTCATAGTACAGGGAATACCCTAGTTTGAGGTCAGTTGATTGGTGTGTATTGTCTGGCATATTATTATTAAACAATATAATAAACTGACAACCTTCCAATACATAGGACATAGGTTACTTTTTCTATAAATTCTACCGACTACTTATTAACCTATATATATATATTTCATTGGTGTTCAAACTCCTTCAACGGCTGATAGGGCACTGAGGCCGAGCGCACAGTCAGGCCGCTGGTGTTGCTACTAAGCGTAGTAGCCAGAATGTCGCCCACCGTAATTGACGTCAATGACGGAGCATTTCGAAACGGATGTCAAGGAATTAACTGTGCTTTTGTATCTCGCAAAGCCAGTGCGCGTTATTAGAGTTTATCTAATTTTTTTTTTATCGCAGTGGCCACAACTGCCAGCAATCAGCCCCGGGCCGCAGATTGAAACGATTCTTTTTGATTGCTGTGGGTCAGTGTGGCTACTGGCCGCCGTATCGCGATGTGGCCGCTGGCGACCACGGCTTGTGCGGCTGCTGGCCGCCGCGGTTTAGTGTGGCCGCTTGCTGCCGCGGCTCGGTGTGGCCGCTAGGCGCTGGCCGCCACGGTTCGGTGTGGCTGCTGACCCCATGCGAAAAGATAGATGCGCGTGCTCTTCGCAAAGTACTAATTGCTGAGACCTGACCGCCAACGCCCTATAATATTCATAGGAGAAAAACTGGACATATTTAATTACAGAATGGAATTATTTGACGTCGACAAAACCCTAATCGCAAGGAGATTGGTACATATTGGAAGAGTGTCTGAACCACTCTGGGGAAGACTCGCAAATTCCTCTGTTCAACTGTAGCTTTCGAAATACATCTAATACCTAAGAATTATATGTATATAATTCTGATATATTTCCAAAGAACTCTGCACGCGCGACCAATTCACACTTGACCGATTTTTTGTTTACTCTTTTCACTAAACTCCACATTGTTCTTGTAAAATTTCAGGCGCCTGTTTAAGACTGGACGCATTTTTTATTCCGTAACACGACAGGAACTTTTGAAGATCCCTTCAAGACAAATTATGTCACAGAGTTTACTAAATGAAAAACTGCTGTAGGTTCCACGGTCGAACTATGAACCCTCACATGTACGGTTTGTTTATCTGAAAAAGTTATTTACTTACTTTCTTAAACTTTATTTTCTTAAAATTGAACTTTCTACAGTTAGTTACGTAACAATTACAAGTATTTTTTCTTATTTTCATAACTATTATAAGCAATTGTTATTACATCCAAAAGATAATTTGGATTTAAGCCTTTATTTGATTGGACTATATTGACAAACAGGTCGAGACTGCGACCCTTCGTTTGTGGTTTTTACTGTCTCGACAAACAAATAGAGAGCAGACAGTCCAAATAAATATTTAATGTTTGAAAGTGCAAACCATTTTATAATTAATATGCTTATATTTCATTTTAATACGAAATTCAAATACAAAATTTTATTTGTCCGTCAATACAGGTACACTTGTACATACAAGTGAAATAGAATATGCTTACATAAAAAGTCTCACAGTTCAACAAAGGTATTTTTTTTCGAGTCACCTGAATGAAAGTGATCACCGCCGCGCATAGACAGCAACATCCAGGGAATCACGGGTACGTTGCCGGCCTTTAAGGAAAGAGGGAAAGGAGGTGGAGGGGGGAGTGGAGCCACGGGCACTCTCGCTCACCGAACGAATCAACAGCAATAGATGCTGTTATTTCACGGCGATAATCTGTGAGGGTGGTATTTCACCGCCCAACTATTTCACGCCCAGAAAACGACACTGAAGGAAAAAAACCGGCTAATTACGAGTCGGACTAGCGCATCGAGGATTTCATATCACCATATAATGATTTGTGTTGTTATGTATAATATTTACCAAAAACATGCTATAAGTTTTGTATGTTTGGCGTACTACCTTACATTTGCAGTTGGCGTGTTGGCTTGTAGCTTGACGCTCCATCCTCTCTGACTACCTCGTTATTAATACAACGTGAGGATATATCCGTGTATCTATGTAAATAATAAAAAATAATTTTGGACCCATCTTTTTTCTTTTTTAAAACATTAATTTGTAATTATTATAGATAACCTATCTTGCACGTGTCCGACATACTCTTGAATGGTTTTTCTGAACCGACTTCGAAACGAGGTCTATTTGAATAAATTATAATTGTTACTTATCTTCTATCTATATAAATAAAAATTGATGTTTCTTTGTGTTTGTCCTCTAGCCGTTTCTAGAGCATTCATTCGATTGTGACGAATGGTGAGTTGTTATGCATACGCCAGCAACGATTTCTCAATTATTTAATTTAATTCAGTTAATAAAAGACTACGCAAACAAAGTCGCGGGCAGTAAATATTAAATTACTTATAATTGTATGCGGCTTTCTAGAATATTCATATGTCAATAGAAATAAATAACAAAAGTGGGAACTTCTACCTTATTACATAACTGCAGCTAGTAAGCGACAGCCTAACCTCGCGCTATAAATTCAAGTACAAGCTATTAAATCTAGTACAATATATTGTGACGTCACGCGATATCGCGAATCGCTAGTACTGCCTCTGTTGAATAAACAGTGTAGTCAAAAGTACTGCTATTGACCCTGCTTATATAGCGTGATAATAATTTAAGACACCCGTCGCGTGACTGCAGCGCGGCTATCGCTATCTGCAATTTCTTACGTGATAATGATAACCTAGCTTATCGAGGAATTCTCAAAATTTGGAGGTTCTCCGGAATAACACGTCTCTAATCTATAATTTCTTTTCCAACTCTATTCTTGTTCCGTTAAAGAGGGAGTGTAAATATAATCAATCAAATCTGACACTTTTATTGCAGAATGTCGAAGCGTTATATTGGGATTCTCCTCGGGTGTCTGTAATTAACTTGGGTGATTGTCTTCACAAGTTTGTTGACTAAGTTATCGAAGAGAGCATAACACAATTTACTTAAGGAATTATTTTGAAGCTATAGTACAGATTAATTAGGTACTGCCGTAATTAAGTATAGTATTAAATAAGACAAAATAAAATAAAACAAAAACTTAAAACTATTTATAGCGAAATAGCACATGTGTGTGTTGCAGCTGTACGAAAAGGTGATGGCTCAGAGTATAGCTTTGCCCATAGAAGCAAAACTCTGATATTCTGCCACAACCTAGAAATCAATAAGCAATTATAAGCAAAGGTAACAAACATACTACAGGTATAATTTAAAATAATAAAATAAAATAAGATAAATAGATAAATTATATAAAAAAAATATATATATGTATACAATAATAATGTCACAAAACAAATAGCAGAGTAAATAATAATACTAGGCTTGTTTTTGATAAAGTTAAGCTTGTGATACTATTCCTGCAGCCATATTGTTATAAAATCGAAAAAAAAAACTTTAAAAAATAGGGAAGTTGTTCCTTGAAAGTGATTCGTCTTCTAAAACTAGTACAGTAGAGAAAAAAAAATTATTAATGTCTTTTATAGCTTCAATACAAGCGCCTTAATAACTTGCTCACTTAACGACTTGTATTATGGGTCACATATTGACAGAGTGTTATCCTAGTATCCTAGTATAGTATGGGCAACTTATTATGACTCCGTCCATTATATTCGACCGTTTGCGGATATAGCTTAATAAATACTAATTCTGATTGCATTAGACTACTTCTATCAGATAGCACAATGATATTATAATACAAAAGAGGTAGATAGGTTACCTTAGTACTAATCCAAGTAAAATATTGTCCCAGTTACAACGTTACAAAGTGAGACAAATATACATTGCACTGCGTCGCTATGCAATGTAAAATATAATTGCATTTCAAACTAACAAATCACATAGCTCTCTAAATCATTGTGATTGGTCAATTTCAATTTTTTACTACATTTTAAGCGAATCCGTGACTAATTCATAGAATATAAGTAATTAATGCTACAGAACAGACATTTAAAAAAAAAATGATTGGTAGCTAATGGGATTAGACAGTAAAAAATGATGTTTGATTTTTTTTTAATTTCGTTTTTCTTGACTCGTGTACATGAGAACATATTAATTTAAAAAGATCGCCAACATTTTTTAATTATTAATTTGAAAATGATGAATTATATATTACTGCTTTTAAAAAATGTAAACGATGATTAAAACTAGATGGCTGCGTCATTACATGATCGTGTATATCATAAAAAACGTTTGGATTATTAAAAGATTTTAGAACTTTGAATGCGCAATAGGCATTGCATGACATTGTTGGTTCTGTAACATTACTTTTCATATTCTTTGACTAAGTCCGGGTTGGCTAATTAGCAAAGTTTTGGGGTGCCACTTTTCGAGTGCATGCAACCTATCTACCTCTTTTGTATTATAAGCTCATTGAGATAGCACGTGTAGAGGTTAGAATTAAACTATCTATATACAAAGTGTTCACGGCGTTTTCTATTAACTTCGGCAAATGACTGTACTAATGGTTTATATCAATACTTGTCAAGGAACATATACCCAAAAATTATTTTTTGAAATTTAATTTTTTTCATACAAAATTGAAGAATGTCTAGGAGAAACGCGCCTTACACAAGCGGCGACACGGCAGTGACGGGAGCGGGCGGCGCGAGAGGGACGCGTCACCGAGCGAAGCGGCAACGTCGCATTATAAAGTATTAGACACCGTTGAGAAAAAAACAAATTTCATCTTTGTTAAATTACGAAAATCTCATTATCTAAGAAATGGTGGGTGCCTAACGTGTGACTCAGCGCGGGCGGAAGGCCCGCGCTCAAGTGAGGCCCTATCTGAGTATGTGTGATGTGATCGTCGGAGAGAACCTACAAGAGAGGCCCTGGTGTTAGCGCGCAAGACGTCAACGCCCCCTCCGAAGGGGGCGGTGTGATGTCACAGCATTGTTTATATTATTTAACAGGGCGTCGTTCGCCACTGTTATGAGATCGTCCGGGTCCGTCAAAGTGTCCCTAGGACGTCTACGATGGGGTCGAGAGCTCCCTGAGGGGGAGTAGTCTGCGGCGTTCGCTATAAGAGCGTTCGCGTGGCGAGAAGCAACCTCGAAGTAGCACTTTGATGCCTCCTTGAGGCACTTATTTACGGTGGGTAGAGGTACTACTACAAGCAAACGGGAGCACTTAAATGCAATGATGAGTTGTGTCTTTACGCTTTCGCACACAAACAATTCGACAACGTTCCCTCAATTTAACAAATACGTAGAAATGGGTAAATGGAAAATGTCTAGAACAAGCGCATGAAATTGTGTATCTGGGTAGTGCGTTTTCGAGGGATGGAAGATGCGAGTTGGATGTGGAGAGGCGTGCAGCAGCTGGCAATAAAGTGAATGGTGGTCTGTCCGCATTAATAGACAGTGTGAATATATCTAGGCACTGCCAAAATGGCTAACCACAATGCGGTGTTGGTGACAAATTTATTGTACGGTACGGGCCTGGATATGCGCGAAATCTAGTGAAAGTATAATAAATGCAGTAGAAATGTGGTCTCTTAGAAATATATGCGGCATCACCCTTGCGGACAGGATAAACAATGAGGAGATACGCAGTATCACAGGGTTGCACGACAGTGTTATTATAAAAATGAAGAAAGGAATGTTTAGATGGTTCGGGCACATAGAAAGAATGAGTGATGAAAGACTGACGAAGGAAATCTACAGAGCGAAAGAGAGTGGTAAAAGAAGCCAAGGAAGACCAACGCTAACTTATGAAAATCAAATAGTCAGAGTGTTAGCCGACTGAAATGTCAAAAGCACTCTCATACCTGGGCGAAAATGTGTGAGGAAAATGATAAGATTTGAGAAAGCGAAAAAGTATGTAAGGACCGCGACGCTTGGCGCTCCGTTCTCTCTGACTATCCCGTTGGGGATACAGCATGAAGATATTTATGATCCGTTGAGGCCTAAAATTAAATGCTACTACGAAATGTTTTTCTTTCTTTTGCAATTTAATTGACATTTTATTCATAACTTGTTAAGGTCTATAATTAAATGTTAGCTAAGAATATAGTCTCGCTAGGGAATGCATATACGTCAGAATTTGTACAATTCGTCAATTAAAAACTTTAAGATATGGATTTAAGCCAATTCAAGGTTCATTATTTTATGACAAACATTATGATACGACTTTCTAGAATGATGAATAAGTTAATGCAACATATTCGAATGAATCGAGATAACGAGATACGTTATGATGAGATCGGTAAATCGATTTAGTGAAACTATTCTGAAAAAATATATTAAAATGGAAAACTAGTACTTAATACAAAAATTATATTTACTTATGGAATATAATTCCGTCTTTGACTAGATTAGATGTGGCGGATTTTTCGTTGCGCCTCCTGACGGTATAAGGCGACAATTTTGAAGAGCACTTGACGCAGTGAATTCGATTATAGAAATGGTAACAAGTCGATTGAAAACTAATTTTATTGTGCTATGGCTATTTTTTTACATATATCTTGACCGAGGGGAATGCCTTTGAATCGCGCCTCTCTTTGTAGGTACTCAATGATTAAACTGAAAACTCGGATCGAGAATCAAAAGGACGGAGCTTTTTTTTCTAAAAGCATATCTGATTTTTGTTGATCTAGTTTCTATTCTTTTACTAATGTGCGTGACTAGGGAAAGGTTACAGTACAACAATAGACAGCTGAACATGATATTTTTATTATTGTGAATACTGGTAGCTAAAACACGTACAGGCGGCGACCGCTGGAAAACGTTGAAAACCTTCTCAATTTTGGTTTGGCAAAATATTGGTCAATAGTATTCACGTACCAGACCAATTATATTCAAAAGAGAAATAGAGAACAAAAGTTTTTACGTTTGATTTTTTTTTTATATCTTATAAAAGAAATTTATCGTTAAAATAAATATTTTCGGCGTGGTCTAGCAGACAGTTGTGTCAAAAATAGGGATGCCAGACTTAATTTTTAATTTTTAGCTATCAAATAAAAAAAAGATTACACACGTTACTACATACTTATATCAATTTCATAAAAAAATAGAAGAAATATCAGTTTAAAATAAAAAGTTGTAGGCAAGTCTCTAAGTGCCAGGCCGGTGGTTTATTATTTAACTAATATCCAAAAAATAGAAAATTATATTTTGCTACTTATTCTGAATGACTCACGTTTTCCAGCGGTCGCCGCTTGGACTTGATTTGCAAGTATTTCGTTTATATTTTTTTCAGTACAGCAACGTTTAGTACTCGGAGCAAGAAAAATAATGAATGGGGCCATAATAAGTTGCTGCTCTTATCGCGTGTGTCAAACGAATGATTGTGTCTCTTTCTATCTCATTTAACGTAACCACGAGTAAAACAGTTAGCTATAGTAAGTATGGCAACCTCGCACTGTCAGTGTAATTCATATCAGCTCATGACTGACTTTACGTACTTTACTAAAAAAAATATTAGCAAAATACTGTATTTTGGCTACTAATATTATAGGTAGGTACCCTAAAAAAATAATATTTTATTGTCCAAAAACTAAGATGCTAAGACACTGCGTATTGATTCATTGTAAAATTACAACCTATTGGGCCCCTTAAACCAGCGGCTTACTTGCAAAAAAGTAAATATTAATTATGTCACTTACATATTATTTAATCTTCTGAAACTTTCGCCGTCAATTTAAAAATGTTTACAAAAATATCTCGACCCTATTGTTATTCATTTAAGGATTGTTTGCTATAAATTATAAAATTGTAACCCAATTTATCAAGACGGTACCAACAACGCGTTGCTATTTATATTCTTGCAAAATATCTCCCTGAAACATGAATAAGGCTGGTGTAATTAGAAAACTCATTAGTACGACCCAATAAACACCTTTCCAATTTTCGTGAACACGGGAACAAGGAGCATGAGAGCAATGTAAAAACAATGTAGAGGTTACACTCACATATAACAATAATATTACTAACCTTTGCACTCGATTTTGTTCACGTTAAGAAATCTTAACACCATATGAAACTTTCTCGAACCACGACCAGTGATGGTTGTGAGTATAACCTTGTAGATCATGTCACCAGTCGTGTTGCGACTAAGTTTAGCTTCAACGACTTACCATTAAAATTGCAGCTAGACAAACATAGGAAAATAACTTTTTAAATTGGCTTAGTGTTCGAATGTCACTACATGTCACTGGGTACTCCTCAGTTCATTGACCTGTTACCCTACATTATTTTATTTCAGTTCATTACCCACAGGACAAGTAAATGCTTAGTACTTAGTTTCAAACTCTATACTTGACTTGTTCTTTTGTGTTCGTTGGTAAAAATGTACAATGCTCCAGCTGCTTCACTTCCCGTGATTTAGAATTGTTATAGGCCACGAGCTAACAACCTCTCATTATACGGTTTTAATTTATCACCTCTGTAAACCCAAATACTTACACCTAGCAGTGGTATCAATGTATGGTTTTGTTGGAAGATATTCTCTGTCCACCTCCAACAGAAAATTGCATAAAGTTATATGTTCATAGTTCTTTAGTTAAGCTGAAGAAAATAATATCTGCCCTGTCTATTTAATTCATATTCCTTCCAGTAGCAGTTATTAAAACTGTCTTTGAAGGAACTGTGTCTGAAATGAATAATTTTATTCTTAACTTTAATCTTTATCAAAACTAAGTTAAACTAGTCCATCACATTTGACTGATACTAAATTAGATTATTTGTTAAGTACTAGAAACCGTGATTACTTTCAGTAACTTAAATTATAATAGTGTCTCTTTGAAATAACAACTTGAAGAGTGTATTTCATCCCTTTTTAATTCTATGTAAGCGGCTATGCCCGTTACAGCCTTTATTACTTTAAGCAGCTATTATTCTCATCTATCGTGATCGCTACTGTACTATGAAATACTGATAAATCTTACTGCAGGCAGAAGCCGTAGGATATATTTTTAAGTGATATGCTGATTCTCTTGCAAATACCGAAAATGCCCGAACCTGTTTGACAAGTGTCATAAACGATTTTTAATTACACGGAATATGTAAAAGTGTTCGTTCCATATCATGGCAGTATTCTCGCAATACCTACATGGTTGTGTCCGGAAGTTCTAAATTGAATATGCTTTATTATATAAGGATGAGGTAAAGACCAAATATAAAGAGAAATTATGTTGTAGAACAAATAGAAATATACCAAGGCTAAATTATCTATGCATGTAGATCAAGAGTACTATTTACAACAAAAAAGAACATCCTTGCATCCGATGATACATCTGTGATCACAGATTTTATATTCACAAGTGTTGCTACAACTGTTCAATCGTCGGATCAATCAACGTTTCATCAGATGTTTTATTGGTTGTTTTGACGTGTTTTAACGGATGTAATATGCAAAGCATATTGCATATTATGGATAACACTAGGTCACCCATTCCCAAAGTGGGCGATAACGCCCCCCTGTGGGCGCTGCAGGCCTAAAGGGGGGCGGTAAGAGACCCAGAAAAAAATGGGAGCGTTGTGTAGAGGCCTGGGGGGTGATTTGTAATTTCATTTAGCTAGGAGGCATCTTAGACAACGACTGCATGAGCTCTCGACTCAGTAGATAAAATAAGTTTGGGAACCTAGACTCTAGGTAATCAAAGCGCAAGTTGACGAATTACTGAAAACATTCATCATAACAATATAAGAGTAATTGTGTAACAGGTGTTCGAAACTTATTTAAATACAATAAGTATGAGTTTAAATCTTTTACTAACTTTTATACAGCGAATTTTTTAATAATTTAGTCAGACCTATTTCTCTGTAGTTACAGATATACCTCTGAATGTTCATTTAGTCTATTTTAAATACAACTAAATATACTTAAACCATTTTAGTGCAAATGACGGCTATTCGCGGTAAGAATAAAATTATTCGCAATGTAATTTCGACACAGTCTTTGGCTTTTCCAATGAAAGTAGATTCTGAGCCTCGTAGCATCTTTGATGAATATTTCATTCGTACATATTGAAATTCCTCCAGTTATTATCTCTCAGTGCTATTAAAAGTCGATTTACGCTTTATTTCTAAACGGCATCCAGAGAAATTTCTATCACAAAGAAGTGTATTACAACAAATGTTACTTTTAAATAACGTATTCTGCCTCACATTTCTTGATTGCGATTTTATTGAAAAAACGATATGTTTTAGAATTACATATGAAAAAGTTTTGATACACTAACACAATGAAAGTAAGATTTGCAACAAGATTAATATTAAATTTATTTAATATAAGCAGAGCACAACAAGTATCGATGATGTTCACAGAGCAGAGAGATTATTATAAGAGAAGTGATAAAGGCGCGAAATTTAAAACACAACTGACTAATATTACCAAATTCGAGCCTTTCTAAAAATTTTAATTGACAATAATAAATGCAGTTATAATAGTAGTTAATTATAACTCATGACTTACAAATTAGATAATAGGTTTTGACATTCCAATGTTGTGTCTCAGAAACCTAAATTTATCTTTAGGTAGAGCCTTAGTAAAAATATCAGCATACTGATTATCAGTGTGTACATAGTTCAAGCTAATAACATTTTCATAGTATTTCTCTTTAACAAAATTATACTTAAAATCAATGTGTTTACATCTTTTATGAAATTCACTATTTTTAATCACATTAATGGCACTTTGATTGTCAATGTTTATACACACAGAGTTTTGAATAAATTCACTGACATCAATGAGCAACTGCCTCAACCACATAGCTTCCTTAGTGGCTGCACAGGCAGCCATGAATTCTGCCTCTGTCGTAGATAAGGCTACAGTTCGCTGACGTTGAGATGACCATGTTACTGCGGCTCCATTTTTAACAAATACATAGCCAGTTATTGAGCGTCGTGTTGCTATATCATTTGCAAAGTCAGCATCACTATATCCAATTAGATCAGTGCTGTCAGAGTTAGATGTGTAGCACAATCCATAATTATTTGTGTCTTTCAGGTATTTAAATATTTTCTTTACAGCATTCCAGTGAGAGTCATCATAAGAATGTAAGTATCGACTCACCTGGCTTACAGCAAACATAATGTCAGGTCTGCTTACAGTTGCTGCATGAATCAGTGATCCTACTGCTTCTCGGCATGGATAATTTTTTGGTGCATCATCAGTCTTCTGCAATCTTACATATGGATCAGCAGGAATACAGTTGGGGTTAGCATTCTGCATGTTGAATTTCTTCAACAATTGATTAATGTATTTAGTCTGATGAACTAAAATACAGTGTTCATATTTTTCTATTTGCATACCTACAAAATTTGATAAAAGAGGACATACTTTTAGATCGAAGTTTGTTTTCAGATCATTGATTACTTCCATTATAGTAGATTTATCTTTACAGAGCAAAAGTCCATCATCAACATACAGGCACAGATAACATTTAAAACCATTTATTATTCCAGTATAAACACACTGATCTGCTTTGCATTTCTCAAATCCAAATTTATTAAGAACTGAATTAAATTTAGTGTTCCAACACCTAGGTGCCTGTTTTAATCCATACAATGATTTGACGAGTTTACATACAATGTTAGGCTTGCATTCTAGTCCCTCAGGTACTGTCATCAATATGTTTTCCTTTAACTCGCCATACAGAAAAGCAGTAGCTATATCAAATTGAACGATTTCTAATTTCTCTTGAGCTGCAATTGACAATAACAAACGAATAGAGTCGTACCTTACTGTTGGTGAGTATGTTTCATCATAGTCAATGCCTTCTCGTTGTGCGTAACCTTTCGCACACAGTCGAGCTTTGTAACAAGGACCCGTTGGTTCATCTTTTATCCGGAAAACCCATTTGCTTCCAATTGGTTTTGCATTCTGAGGCTTTTCTACCAATATCCAAGTTCCATTCCGATGATGAGATTTCAGTTCTTTCTCTATTGACATTTTCCATTTTTCAGAATCATCTGACATGATGGCCTCATTATAATTCGATGGAATAGGAATATCTTCACTGCAGCACAGGTAACCTTTTTCTTCTTTGTCTTTAGACTTTGAAAACATTTGTTTATTTCTAGGCCTCAGAGATATATGTGATGGAGATGGTGTTTCAATGGTTTCATCAGGTATGTATTTGCTATCTGAATCGTTATCTGGCTCAGAGTAATAATCCGTGTTTGTGGATTTTATAGTATCATCGGTATCACAACTTTCAGATTTGTACTTGACAGTTGGTTCAGATGACAAGTCACATGATGAGTTAATCTGTATTAAATCCATTGGAACATAATTTCTTTTCACTGTGGATTCAAGAAAGACTGCATCTCTACTTTTTATTACTGTTTTGGAACCAGGAATCACAAACCTGTATCCTTTCGAAAAATCACAGTAACCAATGAATATTGCTTTCTGTGCTTTTGAATCCCATTTCCTTCTCTTTTCTTTGGGAAGATGAATCATTGCTTTGCATCCGAATATTCTTAAGTGATTGACATTCGGTTTCTGGCCAGACCACATCTCTTCTGGTGTTTTATATTTCAGTGATCGAGTCGGAGTTCTGTTGATCAGATAAGCAGCAGTGTGTATAGATTCGGCCCAATATTGTTTAGGTAAGTTGGCGTTAATTAACAGGCACTTTGCTTTCTCTATCAATGTTCTATTCATTCGTTCAGCAACTCCATTTTGTTCTGGAGTGTATGGTATGGTGGTTTGATGAACTATTCCAGCGGCTTTAAGGAACTCAGAAAAATGAAAGTTGACATACTCCAGGCCATTGTCAGAGCGGAGGCACTTTATGTCACATTCTAGTTGTTTCTCCACTTGGCTTTTAAATTCTTTAAATTTTTCTAAGGCATCAGACTTTTTATGTAAGAAGTAAACAAAAACTTTCTTGGAGTAGTCATCAATAAGGGTCATAAAATATTTTGCACCACCTAGCGAATTTGTCTCCATTGGACCACAGATGTCGGAATGTACCAGTTCGAGTAACTTTGAAGATTTGGACACACTTTGTTTTAAAGGTAAGCGTGTTTGTTTTCCTTGTAAGCATGTTACACATGTATATTTATCATTCTTTTCTGATAATTGTACACCTTCTGTATTTTCTACTAATTTTTTCAGATCTTGAAAATTTAAATGGGCCATGCGTTGATGCCAGAGGTAAGTGTCTTCTTTGTATACATCAGATATGTACGCATGTTCATTTTTCACATCCAGCCTGTACATATTGTTAACTAAGCTTGCCTTTGCAACAATCACATTTTTTACATTCAATATCACACAGCCTTTGCTGTTGAATTTTACCTGACCTCCATTTTTTGTGATCTGACTGACTGATAGTAGATTCGTCGCCAGCTCTGGCACACAATACATTTTGAAACAGAATTTTATTGTACTGACCTTTATCATTGCGCACATCTAAGCTCAATTGTCCAGAACCATGAACTGATAATGACTTGTCATTTGCTACTTTGATTGTCTTAATAAGTGGCATTTTCTCATTCTGCAATAAGTTCTTATGTTTGGTCATATGCACTGAAGCGCCCGAGTCTATGAACCACAGATCCCCATCAGGATTCATTGTAGAAGCTATGAAAGCAGCTGCATAGCTTGAACTTTCTGGATTTTTCTTTTTAGATTTTGACCTACACTCAGCAGCGATATGGCCATATTTGTTACAGTTGTAGCAGCGAGGTCCCTTTCTAAACTGTTTCTTGAAACCCGTATTCTCTTTATTTTTATAATTCTTATAATTTGCCGAAAATGCAGATGTGTCACTTTCGCTTATTTTGACATCTTGTAGGATTTTTGATTTAACGGAGTCTGCAGTTATTTTCATGCCTGAACTTTCAATGGCAATGATCATAGGTTTGTATGTTTCAGGTAGACCAGAGAGAAGCAGTGTACCGAGCCACTCATCGTCCACTTTAAATCCGATATTTCTGAGTTTGTGAGCCGTAGTCATTATTTTACTCACATACTCTTCTACGTTTGAACATCCAGTGAGATTTGTTGTACATAAATCTCGAAGCAGACCCACGCGGCGTGTTAGCCCTGAATCGTCAAGGCATTTGCCAAGCAGTCCCATACCTCCTTTGCAGACGTTGCCTCCTGTATATGGACATAATTTACAGAATCCACTAATAAAATAATTTTAGATTTGGCTTTTATGTCGCTTTTGGGATCAACGGTTACGCCGGGCTCAGGTTCAACACAGTCCCACAATTCCTCGTGTTGGAGATATGTTTTCAGTGCGAATCTCCATGTGGAATAGTTTTCCCGACCAGATAACTTTTCAATCATAATGAGCGGATTGCTTGACGACATTTTAAATTATACTTTTGGCGAACTACAGTGTAGTGAAAATATGGCGTCAAAAAAATGGCGGCACGTGCGCTTGGAACTTTTTAAGGTTATATATAAATCGACGTGAAACTTTTTGCACTGTTTTCACTTTATGTCCACATTTAACAGGGCTTCTGGGCCCATAACCTGATACACTAACACAATAAAAGTAAGATTTGCAACAAGGTTAATATTAAATTTATTTAATATAAGCAGAGCACAACAAGTATCGATGATGTTCACAGAGCAGAGAGATTATTATAAGAGAAGTGATAAAGGCGCGAAATTTAAAACACAACTGACTAATATTTTAACAAGTTTGAATAAACATAATATACCTATAACTTTCACGCCATAAAATAAACAGATTAAAGAAAGCATAGGTATTATATTTTAATGGTGACAATGTATGATCATATAAACGATATAGTTTCATTTACAATTGATGGTAATGTTTTGTTTTCAAAGTAATTTCCAAAATAAAGTACCTACAGAATTTTAAAATTTTCTCAAATTCGATATCATGTGAGACATAGTAAGAGAAAAATACATTTTTCTTAGAACAGGACTCCAGAAATCATACAGTGTTTTGGCCGTCTTAACAACTACGACACAGAAGTCATTACTCTACGTTTACGTATAAACAAGCACCAAGCCAAACTAAAATAATGAAATACTAGTGAACTCATAAATCTTTCCTCCACCTTATGAATCAAGACAAGGCAACCAAACTTGTTCTATATTATAACGATCTTGTTGACTTGCTGTCAATACAGGAGATTGTTCTAGTCTTTTTATTACTGTAGAGATCTAACCTTATATATAAGTCATTACACTTTATATTGTTACAGAAAAATGATTCTTAGCTGCGAACATTAATACATTAATATTTTTGGAGATAAGGGCAAATAATGGTCGCATCGTATTCGAGCACTCAGTTTGTCACCCCTTCAATTTGGTTAGAATCCAGTTGTAATGTAAATATACCTGCATCATCTCTTACATGTAAAATATAGGTTTATGAATATTTTCCGAAGAAAGGTAAAATTGCAAGCGGTCCGAGAGCGGCCGATGAGCGATTTGAGGGTAATACGAAAGCGATCCGAGAACGGTTCCAGTGTGGTCGAAGAATGATTTAAAAATTCACATTCAATTCAGTGACCTTAAAGTGACTCGTTGAAGTTCCCAGAGCGGAACTAAAGCAATACGAGAGTGTTCGATAGCATTGCGAGAGCGGTCTGAACGCGATAAGAGAGCAGTTTGAAAACGATCCGAGAGCGGTTCGGAAACGATATCGGAGCAAACCGATAATGCGAATGTAACCTTAGTACAGTCGTAGATATGCAATTAAACACCACTTCCCGAAAATTCAATTGTACTCCGAACAAGTTTCGTATGTTTCGTTGAACATTGTAAAAAATTGTAAAATTCCTCCCACACTCTATAAAAGTGTCAATGCTATGTATGGATCGTAAATGACATGTAAAATTGTACGCCACGTCGTCACGAGCTTTTAACTAGTTGAGTCACGAAACAAGCGATTTCGCGGTAACATAGGTAGGTACATATCGCGTCCTTTACACGCCTCAATCGCATTGTCGTACTGCACATGAAATATTCTTCATTAGTTATTCTTCATTTTCACTGTTTATCTGAGCCGTAACAGCATTCAGAAATTTGTAACATTAATAAAAAATGTTTTTCGAAACACTAAACAGCATTGCGATCGTTTGATCGACAATGATCTTCTCAAATATGCCTTTGATGAGCAAAAAAAAATTATTAATGTTTTGCTACTTTATTTCATTCTTACTCAATTCACGAGGAATACCGTATTTTTATTTAAATATCTTGTTCTGTAGCCACAGCCAATGTCTTATTCAATTTCGTATGTGTCGATTTAGGTATTCAGCTCAAAGCAATACGATCGATTTTGTGAAAATAATAATACACCCCGCTTTATCCCTTTCGCTAAAATGAGAATAGAAAATTGCTCTTATTCTTAAAAACATTTTTTTACGATTAGCTTATGCCCGCGACTTCGCACATGTGAATCCCAAAAAATGTTCGTCACCCTCTATATGAGTCTAAGCGTCTCAGGGTGGCTTGCACCAACAATTTAAACTCGATTTAAGGAACTGACATCTTGCTTGTACCAACCAACCCTTCCTCCTCCTTAAAACGATCTTTAAAACGAGTTTAAATAATTTGTGAAAGCCGCCCTTATTGACGTTCCATCTTGCTGTACGTCACGTCCGTTAAAAGATCATACACGATACACGATAAAAAACAGCGATAAATAGGCACGACATACATACACATCTTCATGCTGTATCCCTAACGGGGTAGTCAGAGTGGACGGAGCGCCAAGCGTTGGGGTCCTTACATACTGCTTTCGCTTCCTCAAATCTCATCATTCTCGCCTAAGCCTGCGTATGCGCCTAAGTATGCGAGTGCTTTTGACATTTACTTTTCCATTGACATTTCCTTTTGACAAGGCACGACATACTTCAGTAAATATGATTTACTGTTTACTGGATACGCACAACCCATTTTGAATTCAGCGAGTACTCAATTACCATAAATGTAGTGCTGATGGACAGTGAATAGCCCGGAAGTACGTCAGAATGGTCGTGTATTGAATATCGTGTATACTTGCTGTTATGCTACAACACTGACGGCAGTTGATTAAGAAAACACGTGCGCTCGCCATTAATGTTTGGTCGCTATTTCATCTAGCAACACGTGCATGCACACAATGGATCTTTATGTTTCGGCCAGCACTGCATTCTTGAACGGATGTTCAATGAGTAAGATCGTGAGTAAGGTGATTTAAGGCGACGCATTGATAAACAATAATTTAATCTGAAATAGACCTTCTGGTCTATGCAAATGTGCGCGCGCTAGCTAACGAAAAATACGAAAAAGTAGTTATTTTCGTTTAATTTAAAAACTATAATATAATATAATTTTAACACATTCAACGGACATTTTGAAGAATGTGTTTATATTATAACTATACAGAAAATTTAGAAACATAAATCGGTCTCGTCATTCCTAAAAATGTAAATCTCTGTTTAAAAGAGGTTTCTTTTATATATTCTTTTTGTGTTACAAAAGTTAACCAATCGTGTATCGGAACTGTCGAAATAAAGTCAATGAAAAGAAAAATCAGGTTACCAAATATCACTTTCATATGTTTTGTAGTTCCTTAGAAAAATTGATATCCCTGCCGTTAAAATTTCCAATGCATCGCCTTAAACTCTATCTTGCAATAAAAGATAAAGTTAATTGTGTATAATATTTTAGGTGATTACGACTTCAATCAGTAATTCTTCAAAATGGACTATTCGAATGTGTCGTTAGATAAGTACATTACAATTAACTGAAATTTATTTCCATCGCTTTTAATTTTTTAAATTTTGTGTGACTTTTTCCTTTTTTTTAGCTTTGCTACTATTTAAAAACTCATTAACGACGATTTCGGCGCGACATCTGTCGTGACCAATAGAATGTAGTGTTCTTTTAAAAGTTTGCCTATATGGTTGGTGATGGCATGTGTGACACTGTGTTATGAATACTAAGGAGCATTATCATTTTTAGAGTGCGTAAGCCTATTCGTGTAAATTCGTTTTTAGCCCCTTACTCTATGATAGCATTAATTAGGTAGATTTTCGCAGTTTGAGTTTGACCACGTATTATCGCGGAGAAGCCTCAAAATGTATTTTTTCACATAATTATAATTTGTAAGAAAATTGCATTTCTAACTAAAAATCTATTTTGAAACATTTGGAATATCATAATCTGTCTATTTTGGTGAAAAGAATTTCGGATAATCCAATTGAATTTCATGCGAAAAAATCTTAAACTTTTTTCTGGATTTTTTAACGAGTTTCTTTTCTATGATATAATCATGTTTCCACTTCTGAAGATTTTGCGATAAAGAGTAAGAGAGAGTAAATATTAGTTGTCCAAATATCTAACTCTCAATCTTCTTAGGTATCTAGATCCAGGTCACAAAACATACCAAAGTCTGCATATGCGGATTCTTAATCGAGGGAGATGACCGAGATTTGATAGCGAATTCATTGTTATCATTTATCTTTTGTTTATCCTCTTCAAAAACATACCTATTCAGGAGTTTTTAAGTGACGCTCAAATAAGCAAAGATATAAATAAGCATAGAAAGAATGAGAGATGAAAAATTGAAAAATATCTACACAATTAAAGCGAGTGGTATAAGAAGCCAACGAGACCAAGGCTGAATTATAAAGATCAAATAGCCAGAGTGTTAGCCGACGGCAATGTCAAAAGCACACATACCTAGGCCAAAACGTGTGAGGAGAATTATGGCATTTGAGGAAGCGAAAGAAATACGTAAGGACTCCGAAGCTTAGCGCTCCACCCTCTCTGACTACCCCGTTAGGGATACAGCGGAAAGATATGTATGATAAACAACGTCTTTTAGTCTTTGCAAAAAACAAGCGTTATTTAAAAGATAACGTTTTTGTCATAAACTTATTGTTTCCTTTATATTTAGTAATTTATGACAAAAACGATAAATTTTATTTATCTTTTCGGCTAATTGGACAGAAACGTAGTTTATATATAATAATAGTTGAAATATAAATATCTATATGTACATAAATAACTGTGTTTAAATACTTGCATATCATTCGATTTGACTCAAACTTAAGAGTTATGTTAGATACAATTCCATTGCTAGAAAGGTTCAGAAAATAATTTAAGCGATGGTTTCCCCAAAATCCACACGAAAGAAGTGGTATATAAAAACAAGTTTTAGATAAATTTTCATTGTTAGACCTATGATATAAATACTTGTTACCGCTATTAAAAGTTTAAGTGAAGGAGTGAAACCCTAAATACAATTCATTTCTATGTACATACGAAATTTTAAAAACGTGAAAATCATAAATTATATATATACCGGCGCATAAACGAACATAGAGCTCGTTGACGCGTGACGATTTTTAATTTGTCAATATCACCTGAGAAATGAATGATTCCCTTAATTATTGCGATATGTTATATTACAACCACATACAGAACACGTAACCATTATTGAAAAATACAGTACTTCTTTGTAATAAAACAGGAATAACACAAAATAATAAAATCAGTCAACAGCTTTCTCCACAGCGTGACGACTTGTGACGACCTGTCATTCAAAGAGTGTTACAATAGTGTCTCGTTTGCTGTCCCTTTCCTAGTCGTACCACTATCATAAAATATTACATTCTAACTCGTACTCTTTGTACGCCTATACGCCAGTATACATTAGGTTTATGTTAAAAAGGGTCAGATTTTTTATTATTTGCGGTTAATTAAAAACGTTTTTGCTTTTACGTACACGTAATATACAGGCCCAGTGCTTTTCCTGAACAAATATACAGCGGATTGTATGGTGCGTGTGATCGTGCATATAAATGAAATTGAAACTTAACCCGTAAGCTCTTAATGGGCTCATGGGTCCACTTAAATCAGGCTTTTAACAATCTTTTGTTGCTGTCTCATTTACGGATTTCATGCAAGTGGTCAAATTATCGTATTTTTTTATGGGCGTACAGAATCCGATGTGTTTGCGGTTCCATTATTTCGTAAGACTGCTAATTTGTTTTTTTTACTTTCACACACTCATGAAATGTCGCAAAACGGTGCAGTTAGAACAACCTTTTGATATTTCATATGTATACAAATCAATCTTAACTGTGTGTCACACACGTGAGTTAATTACAGATTGGAATCGAACCAAATGAGGCATTTTTTTATTTAAAAAAAATAATCACTACGAAGCGTAGCAAGGTTGGGTTATTTCATTTACCTACTTTCTACATACCTACAAATTTTAGATTCGACATAATATTAAAATACTTTGCTTAACTCAGGTATTTTTCATTTGTTGACCTTTGAAAAAATATAAAATAATTTACTAACTTTTTTCTTAGGGTAATTAAAGCAGAGGCAAAATGGATATTTGAACTCGACATAATTCCCTTTTCCTTCCTTAATTAAGACATTATGAACTTTTGTCTTTTTATCTAAAAGTTTTAAGGAGTATGAAATTTTTCAGGAGAAACAGGTATAAGGTTACAGGATAGTTTTTAGTCTCAGAGACCGGAATTTACAAACTTATCTACAGTGTATATAAAATGAATGTTTCTTTGTATGTTAAAAGTGATAGAGCCATGCTGCATTGCAGCAGGAATTGGGTCGGCTCGCCCGGTAAGACACTAATGAAGATTGACAAAATTCGTACTCATATCAATTTATTATAATCTTGTACTAATATTATTCAAATCAAATTCTACAATTCCTTTTTTATTTAAAAATTCATATGTGACAGTTAACCATAAAGTAAAAACATAACTAACAAATACCACCCTCTCACAGAATTTTGGCGTGAAATAACAGCATCAATTGCTGTTATGTTTTGTTCGGTAAGTTTTTTTTTTAATTATTAACTTTATTCAATAAATTGTTTTGGCGTGAAATAACAGCATCAATTGCTGTTATGTTTTGTTCGGTAAGTTTTTTTTTTAATTATTAACTTTATTCAATAAATTGTAATAACAAAACACTTACATATCTTATAAACAGTTATGCAGCAGACATTAAAATGGACACTTTCAGACACCAAAGCCTATACAATTTTTTAGCAGCTAATTTTGTTACAATGATCGTTACGATTATTACAGTGTCTTACACAAAGAAACAATAACAGCGTACGACTATATAGTACTAGTTGCACTTAATTCAATGTAATTATGCTTGATTTTAAACGATTATATGCAATGTATTGGACATTTTTGTGAACTTATTTGTAGTTACTAAAATGAAGTTGCACAATTGATGGTAAAATTTAATGAAGATACCCTCAAGTTGCGGACAACCAATGTAACGCGACCCACAGCGCTGCCCCCGCCTGCGGGTCAGGGTGACTCGCGCGGGGCAACGCTGTGGTACGCGGAAGGTCTTACTCGCCTGATCGGTGCGGTGAGTAGGTAGTCATTGGGTGGAAACATTACGTAGTGATGTGGTAATCTGTAAGTGCGATATCTATCGATACAGTCCGCAGTGCCCGATTGTCCTATTATTGATACCAGGTTGCTATGATGGGATTTATTATTACGATAGAATTTGTACGTAAGTTTTAGTATGTAATTGCGTAAAGTAGGATAGTTTATCGTTCGGTGTAGTACTAATAAATTTGTTTTGAAAGGTGTGTTATACGAAATTTTGAATGCTTTATTTTGAATGACCTGTAAGGCTTGGTAGTTAGTCAGGCAGGTACTGCTCCAAACCGGACAAGCATAAGTTATGCATGGCCCTATAAGGACTGAATAAATTCTCATTTTAGTTGGTGCGCTAAAATTATTTTGCGATTGAAAATTTCGCCCAACGAACCAATTGCCTGCGCACCTTTCACTCGTAAGTTAGAAACATGGCAAGATCAGTTGAGTTTGCTGTCCAATGTTACTCCTAGATAGCGCACATGCTTGCTCCGTGGAATAATATGATCATTAATGGTGAGCTTTCTAGCAGGAGGCTGTCTGTGCCGATTAAATAGTATAACTTCAGTCTTATTTCTGTTCAGTTTCAATTTCCATTTAGTGAAATAGGTTTCAAGGAGATCAAGTGAGAGCTGAAGTCTGCCCACAATTAAATCCACATCGTTAGAAGAGGTGTAAGAGGCTGTATCATCTGCGAAACAGGCAAGATTAGTACGGGGTTGAATTGGGATGTCGCTTATGTATAGAATAAACAAGTAAGGACCTAAAATAGAGCCCTGGGGTACTCCAGCTGGAGAAGTTCGATGTAATGATCTGGAATCGTTAATGTTTACATAAAAGAAACGGTCCTGGAGATAGCACTGGATGATTTTAATGAGGTCTATGTTGATTTTTAGAGAAATAAGCTTGTGTAAAAGGCCTTCAGGCCACACAGTATCAAAAGCTTTCTCGACATCAAGTAGAATCATGCCGGTAGACTGTTTTAAGCTTAGATGATGCGCTATGTGTTCAGACACTCTGGCCAGTTGATGACTGGTAGAAAAAACCAGGCCTAAACCCAAATTGTTTCGCTGCCAGAACATGGGACGAAGCGACCATTAGCCGTTTTAAAATAAGCTTCTCTAATAGTTTTCTAAGACATGGTAACAAGCTTATCGGCCTGTAGCTGGTAGGTAATGAGCTGTCTTTTCCTGGCTTTTTAGAGCAATAACTTTAGCTCTTTTCCATTGGTCAGGGAAGTAGGCAATCTGAAGACAACCGTTAAAAATCTTTGTTAGGAACACTATGCATTTCTGTGATAAATTTCGAAGCAGCGTATTGTTAATTTCATCGTCTCCGGGGCTTTTATGTGTATTTAGTTTATTTAAGACCTTTCTTATCTCAAGTTGTTTAATTGGATTATTTAAGCTGGTATTACTGTGGTTATTTAAGGTAGTCATTGATTCGTATACTTGTCTATTTACGATCGGGTCTAGCCAATCATTGGTCAACATCAAGTTACTTCGAAAAGCCGATGCCAAAACCTCACATTGTTCAGTGGTATTTGCTGTAGTGGATCCATCTGCACACTGAAGTAGTGGAATGTCTTCAGACTTCAGTTTCATTGATTTTACTACTTCCCAGATGCCTGACCTCGGGTTGTCGACTTTTTCCAGCTTGCGGTTCTACAACCTATCCTGATGCATAGTAATGGACCACTGAATTTTTAATTAGAGTGTTTTAATTAAGTGATGCACGTGTGTTTTCTGTTTATAATCACTAATTTTATGGAGCTGGCGGCGTAAGTAGTTTTTATTGCGGATTAATTTTTTAATGAATCTAGGCAGCTTCTTATTATTATCAACTGGCACGACTGATGACGGGACGTGTTTATTGCTGGCGCCTAGTATGCATTGCTGGAAGTACCCTACAGCATAATCAATTTCACTACGGAATTTATAAACATTGGTCGAAAGGATGATATTATGGTCCAGGGTGCATCTAAATTTACCCCAATCGGCATCATTGAAACGATAATATGACAATTTACGTGCCTTATTTACGGATCCCCCTATCAATAGTAGTACCGGAAAATTATTTGATGAGAGTGCATGAATAATCTTAAGGATATTAATATTTTTAACGTTAGTCAGTTAAAGTCAGTGCCAAGTCAAGTTTAGTAGGGCTACGACCGATGGAGTAGTTTACCTGAGTAGGAGCATCAGGGTAGTGTATGATGTACTCATGATCAAACATGTGCGACAAGAGAATACGTCCATGAGAATTGGTGTAGCTGCTGTACCAATACTGGTGGTTGGCATTGAAGTCTCCTAATAAGACGACTTGCCTCCCCAGTTTGAATAATAAGTCAAGATCGGTGCGTAGTAATGGTAGGTTTGGTGACTGGTATATAGAAACTATTTTATGTTTTACACCAGAGATGGTAATCTCTATACCAATGGCTTCAATATTAGTAGTTTTAGGAACATTAATGGAACATTGTTTAATGTTATCCTTAACAAAAATGGCCACTCCCTGACCTTTACCGCTATGATGTTTATCCTGACGATAGCACTTAAATCCTGGTATCAAAATGTTACACCTTATAGACAATCTAGTTTCGCATACTGCGACTATATTAACATGCAGTTCACTTGCCGCTAAGTCGATGAGTTCATTAATTTTGGACCGTAAACCATCAGAATTCCAAAACAAAATCTTGATTTCGTTTGTATTGGTGCTAAGTGCTCGTTCGGTAAGTGAGAGTGCCGTTGGCCCATCTTTCCCCTCTTTCTCCTTTCCCTATTTCCCTAAAGACCAGCAACGCACCCGTGATTCCCTGGACGTTGCGGGTGTCCACGGGCGGCGGTGGTCACTCTCCATCAGGTGACCCGCTTGCTCGTTTTCCCCCTCTTTTATAAAAAAAAATGATTCTTCTCTATGCATTCCTAAACCATTCATCTCATTGTGATGAAACTTTGCTGAGTTGTTCTGCGTACGCCCGTGAAGGTTTCCGATTTATTTAATTTAGTAAATAAAAGACTACGCGAAAGAAGTCGCGGGCATAAGCTAATCACCAGTTGAATCCACACAGCACTTCATTTTCATGAATATTGTACAGTACAGCCTGTGCGACAGTCGTACATTTACACTTGTCGAAGTATATTTTTAAAGACCTTAAGATATTCAGAGATATTTATTTATTTAATTATTTCTGTACATACACGCACGTGTAAAAGAGACATGAAATGTAACTTATGCACAAAGGTTTTGCATATTTCAATATGAAATTCCTTCCAAGTTTTAAAGTAGAAAAATTATATGAAACAAAGAAAATAAAGATATATACCCGAAATTTTGTAAATAAATACTCATTATACATAAACTGACGAGTCTGGGTGTTTATCTATAATATGTATTTATTTACAAAAAAAAAAGTATATAAGTAGTATATCATTTGTCTAGTACCCATAACACAAGCGCTGTGCTGCTTACTTTGGGACTAGATGGTGCTGTGTGAAATGTCTGAGTATATTATTATTATTTGTTAGGTCACCTTATCGGGAGTTATTAGGTAATGTGGCCCTTTGTTCAGCAACACACTACCCCACTACTTAAGGTTTAAGTGTCGTCGTACGTTTGGTGTTGTGCGGAGTATAACAGCTTTTTGGATTTTATATATTATAGCTGTCGGAAGGCCCACTTTGAGTAGGCTCTTCGGTAGACTCGTCAGGATAACGCCTGTACTGGAGAGAATAAGGGGCACAACAAACGCCTCTCGCTGCTGCCATACTTGCTGGATCTCTTCGGCAAGCTGAACATACTTCTTCATCTTCTCTTCGGTGTACCCCTTGATGTTGTGCGTGTTGGGTACACCAGCATCCAGCAACCAAACGGTGCCTTTAGCTTTCTCCACCAGTATGATATCTGGTCGATTGTGTGCTATTAATCTGTCTGTCAAGACGGACCTATTATTATTATACATATATATATATATACATAACCACTAAAATATAATGTGTTTTCGTATATTTTCGTATTATTTCTTAAATTAAGCACATACTATATCTAATATATTCTTATTTACAGGAATTTACAAGTTAATACTACAACAAGTTAATATCACAGATTAATTAGTTACTAACGTAAATTAATATTACTATTGAAACATGACATAAAATTATAGATTTTCGGTGATTTCGGTGAAAGATATTATTTTCATTTAGAGCCAAGTAATTGAAACTTGAACTAAAGTACCAATTTTACTCACTACTTTTGGACTTGTAACCTAGCAACGGGTTATCGAAAATTAAAGCAAGAAAAGAAGAAGCGAAATATACGTGCCTTATTTATAAAAAAAAATAAAAAACATTAGAAGTACGTATCTAACTTTATAGGAAGTCTGTGGTACCTATCGATGATTCAAATATCTGTTTTGTTACACAGACGTAAACAAAATACAATAGGCATTTCGAGAAATTCACGACAGATTACAACATAAATAAATCGACGAAGAGTCCTTGTAGAATAAAAACAAATATGACTTCGACTTGCGGGATGAAGGTTCCGTATATAAATGATAAACTAAACTAAATTCGTACTACTATGAATATTTCAATATGTTACTAGTGCGAAATTGCAGGTTAAAAAATATCATTGCTGTGATTTTCAAGTTTTTATAAGATATATAAATTCAAGGTGGCATAATTTCGGAGAAAATCGGCCTACACAAAGGCGACGAACGATCGATCGAAAGAACGAAGGATCTATGAGCGTTCCGTTTTCTTTTTCATGTACAGAACCCTAAAAAACTAAATATACCTATTTTCACGAAACTTAACATTCAAGAAGAACAGACTTCTGTTACTCACAAACCACACGTTTTGGATGTTCAACGCTCGCTTGGCTTCGTAAACATTGGAAATAAGAAAAGACTGCTGAAAACGATCTCCGCATCCGCCTTCACGACCAGTTAATCCTAGACCCCGAGGGGCGGAACCGTACATTTTCGGAGCTCAGTTTATGGTGGTAATGTATAGAGAAATATTTGCAAATTCCAGACTTCAAGGTGGCTAATGATGTGTAAAAAAATGCTAACGATAGTTCGATGCGATTTGTTCGAGAGGTGAAAATTGAATAGATAATATTATAATACCGAATATATTATGCAGTCTTTAAAAAATGGAGTATTTTGTGATTTGCAATACAATTTGTTTCAAGTTGTAAATAATATATGATACTTTTAACAACTGACGGAGAAATATTTTGACAATGCTGACCATCTCTCTGTCTGCATTTATGTTAATAAAAAGGAAGTTATAGTACAGATTAATTAGTTACTAACGTAAAGTTATTGCATGAGCGTCTGACGTATAAGCCCTTTAAATTAAAAGGAAAATCTCAATGTGCAGAGTCCAAAGAACCCAATAGTATGCAAACAACGACAATTTGTATCATTCTCGCTGCAATCTATTGTGACATGTTATTTCCTTTGTCGCTCTCGCGTAATACACGACGTATTGGTGTGACAGCATAGCCTTTGTGTGCTTGTGTGTGTTTACTTGGGTTGATCAAATATTTTTTGTACTCTGTATTTTTTGTACACACATGTACCATTTCGACCTCCTCCTGTACCAACGACCTCCGTGGCGCAACGGCTAAGCACGTCGAAAGTAAACGGGGGTTGCGGGTTCGATTCCCACCTGGAGTCTGGGTTTTTATGAATAATATGTATTTATTTACAAAAGAAAAATATATAAGTAGTATATCAGTTGTCTAGTATCCATAACACAAGCGCTGTGCTGCTTACTTTGGGACTGGATGGCGCTGTGTGAAATGTCTGTCTGAGTATATATATTTTAATTATAAGCTCGAATCGAACTAATTGAGCAATTTTCAATTTAAAAAGTAATAACTACGAAACGTGATAGGATTAAGCTATTTCATGTACAAATTTGAGATTTGGTAAGGTGTTATAATACACCTATTTAACTCACATATTTCACTTTTGTTAACCTTTTAAAAAAATATAAAAAAATTGTTGTTGTTGTCAGTTTGGCAAAATATATTTTTTATTTATCTATTGTTTTAATAACTGAAAAGGATAGGTAATAAATTATATATTTATGAAACCGAGCCAAACAACATACTTTTATGACCAGAAATTATTATAAAATCGAAAAAACATTCAAGACTAGCAATATTGTCCCTTGAACAACTGAAAATGCTTTGTCTCAAGTCATGCATAACCACTAAAGATAAATATTATCAAAATAATGTTAGTCGTTAATTTAATATTGGAGATAATGGCTGCTAACCTACATAAATTAGTTTGATGTAGTGTGCTGTGTGATGTAGATAATGTTAGAGTCTACATCAAAATTGGACGCCTCTCCAATGAAGTTCATCGTTCATTTTTTTCATTGTGAAACCATTCGCGAGCATGCATGCGTAAGTGCAATGGAGGGGCGCGCAATTTTAACTTATAATATCTCTAAAGTGTTTTTTCAGATATCTATATTTGACTGTTTTAAACTTTTGTCACTCAAAGCTGTAGGTTAATGCTATACGGAACCCTTACTTGATATGTTGCCGCCGCACACTTGACAGGTTCATTCCAAAACAATTGGCGTAAAATTGACTTTAGTTTTTTCTGACGAAATTCAAAAGGCACTCATTCATTGTTGCCACAGTACAAGCGTCACTGAGCTCTGTAACTACTGTGGTACTTACTCTAGGTAGTCGTATAACAACTAGGTATAATACTTGCTTAGTAGGAGGTTAGTTGATATAATCATCTGGATGCTATTATATAAATACCTACTATTATTGTAATTGTACTATTATTTGTATGTGCGGTGTCACGCTTGCGGACAGGATAAGCAATGATGAGATACGCAGTATGACAGGGTTGCACAACAGTGTTATTGTAAAAATGAAGAAAGGAATGCTTAGATGGTTCGGGCACATGGAAAGAATGAGTGATGAAAGACTGACGAAGAAAATATACAGAGCGAAAGTGAGTGGTAAAAGAAGCCAAGGAAGACCAAGGCTGACTTATGAAGATCAAATAGCCAGAGTGTTAGCAGACGGAAATGTCAAAAGCACTCGCATACCTAGGCGAAAATGTGTGAGGAGAATGATGAGATTTGAGGAAGCGAAAGAGGTGTGTAAGGACCGCGACTCCTGGCGCTCCGTCCTCTCTGACTACCCCGTTGGGGATACAGCGTGAAGTTATGTTATGTTATGTTATTATTGTAATCGGAATATTCTTGAACAATCTAAATAATATGAAAGAAAGATTTCTTCTTTTTGTGTATTGTGGTGAATGCTAATATTTTTACAACATTCTATGTTCCAGAGTATACACATAAAATCTTACGTTTATTAAGAATAAGCGAAAATATATCGCACTAACAAATTACACAAAAAACAATCTGACACAATGACGTCGTTATTGGAAACAGCAAGTCACGATTCCTTACCACAATAACTCTGGGTATTGGAAAAAGATACCTATTAGATAAGTGAACGATACACTATTCTGTCCTTGTCATACTTGGGAAGATGTAAACCCTAATAGGATCCATAAAGAACGGAACGGAAAGAGGAAAGCAAGCTTTTGATGAGTTTATTTACAGATAAGCTGCTCTTTGCGGCGGCTAATTGTACGACAACACTATAAATACTGTTAAGCCCACACAAAATATCATTAAAAGAACTAAAAAAAGCAATGAATACAGAAGATTAATATTTGTGTTGTTATGTAATTCCTCTAAAAGGTCCTATTGTTTTTGTTTCTTTTTTCTCTTCGTAAATGTTATTTCGGTGAAAGAAATCAGTGGAGTTAAAGACAATCATCCGAACGATTGCGCCGTGAAATCCATACGTGACAAGAAATTGTGATGCTTTGGCCATTTTGGTAAGCATCAAAGGTGTCTTGAGTCTTGAGCACAGCTATCCGATGAAAAGGGATTTGTATTGTTTTGATTTTTGCGATAAACGGCTAAATAAATATTAGATAGGTTCATGTCGAGGTCCTTTTTAATTTTAATTGTCCTGAGTCATTGAAAACAATAAACATGTACCGCGTCTTAATCTTCATGTAGTAACATAATCCACACATAATATTATAAAGACGAAAGTCTGCCTATCTAGTCAGCTTTCACGTCTAAATCGCTGGATAGATTTTTTTGACTTTAAGAACGGAGATAGATTGAACTCAAAATAAGGACATAGGCTATTTTTTTATTCCATCTAGACAAAGTCGTGGGAAAGAGCTAGTAGTACTAAACATATCGGAACATTCGGAAATAAACGACTTGCATGGTGTTTCTTGAGAGAGTTTAATAAAAACTTTTCAAACCACTAGCTAAATAATCGGTGATATTTTTTTTATAATGTAATATAGATCGTTTGGCCACTAACTCACTTGTTGCTAAGCGTGATGTGAATAAAACGAAAGCAATTGCTTCTAGTATTGAATATTAGCGTTAGCAATTGTCAGTTAGTATAAGCTCTTACTCACAGCAATAGCTTTCGTTTAAATGAATCTTTTTTTGATACTAGTTACTTTTTATTTTCACTTTCTTAGATTCTTTCTTTCTCAAATTTGACTTAATCAGTATTTGATTAAATAAAAATAGAATGAGCTTTTGATACAAGCTTTTGCTTAAGTATACTCACTCAAAACTCAGGTTTTGCTTTAAAAACATAAGTGAAAGCGTATGTTGACGTTTTATTCACATCACCCAATGACATTAAATAGATTATATCCATCCAAGTAACGGTATCAATGCTTCGTGATTATATCAAAAATTATGACTGAAATTCGAGTGTCTCATCGCAGATGTAATTAATTACTTGAAATCACTTTCTTCGAAAGTCGTTGGTACTTCTTGAGCTTGAGACGTTTGTATGCTATACAATGTACAATAACTGTACCGTCAATAATATATGAGTCTAGTATAATTTTACTGAGATTACTTCATTCATTTCACTATGGCCTTGACTGGCCAATAAGGTTCATTGATGACGAGGTATGGTAAATGGAAACAGCGTTACTTGCAATAAGAAAAAAACAACTTTGGATACAGGGATAATAACCAATGAGTAAATTGCAAGATTCCGGAATAAAAAAAATAATTTTCCGATAAATAGACTCTCGCATTCGTAAGCTCGTTGGAAACAGCTATACAAACGTTCTTGGAAAAAGAAATCTTTCATTATCGTTATGACTGGCTTAATACAGAAGCCATGTTCAATATTCCTCGCTCGTGTTTTCCCTCTGGTAGGACAGTTTTCCTTGTTAATAAAAATAATAATGCTCCCACTGAGAACAATACTGCACATAAACATAATTTTATTAGGCGATGATGAAAATCATCGTCGAAGCAGTATTGTTTTACGAAAGAAAAAGTATTGTTCCATAATCTCTGGGTCATGTTACGTTTACGTGAGTTCATTTCACTAAAGAACTTAGAAGTACTATTTTTAGAAAGGTCAAACACACTCGGTATGCGAGTCTGCCCACACGTTGAGTGTTCCGTACAACCACGTGATATATTTCTATACATGGTAACTAGAGGACCCCACAGGCGTTGTCCTGACGAGATAACAAATAAATTCCTGGAACTCGATTACAATCCCGGCTACCGGGTCCAATTGTGAAACTAAATCTATATATAATATATATTTGAAGATTTGAAGATTAGCCCAGACAAACAAACAGACAACCAGACAAAAATTATAAAAACGCTTGTTTGGGTCTTGGTTACGTGCAGAAAATTATATAAGCTTAAAAAAAAACCTTTCTTAAGCTTATATGAAAAAAACGTGCAAAACTGAAATAATTATTTGCTAAATACTCGTACATCTTAGGTCTTTTGGCTACTAATATTGACGAAATTAAAAATATGTCATGCTCAACTGTGTATGACCGATTCATAAGCTGACACGACAGTCCGAGGTTGCCATACTATTCTATAGTTAATCGTTTTCCTCGTGGTTACGGTCAATGATATAGAAAGAGACAGGAAAATTCGTTTAAAACACGATAGTTTTTTTTGTCTATCGGAAGGGAAGAAACTCCGAACGAGCACCCAGCCGCTCCTGACGCCTCACGAGAGAACGTCAGGACCGACCGGGTAGTGTCAAGCTCGAACCGACTAAAACTACCCTCCACTCGCCACTTGACCCTACAGGCCGTCGTAGCAAACCTAACGCGTTGGGGGGATCACGAAAGACGCTCAGCCCAGAGATGTCGACAAAGCCTGAGGGCCCCTCTGTCCGAGGGGTACCTAGGACGGAAGACAAAACCTCGGCTCAGATCGTCGTCGTCGAACGCCAAAGACACCCAAAGATGGCGCCGCGGGGCACAGGACGTTCAACCAATCAGCGCGCAGTGTTCGTTCCATCGCATGCAAGTATGGTCACAATTTGACGGTTTGACATGGAAAGATTTTAAACTGTCGAAAATTAATACGTTATATCGATAATTTATAATCTCGCGAGATAGATTATAAATTAACGGTGTTTACAATCATACAGTGATAACAATCCTACAAAAACTATATTTACAATCCGAATTTCGTTTTTCGCCACATCTTCACAAAATATAATCTCCTTTTTAAGGTAATTCTTTTGTAATTTAAAATCTTAAACTTTTTAATCGACACGTGTTTTATTTCGCAAAGGAGTATCCTCAGGAGACTGATTAGCGCCAAGTGAAATAAACTGTTGGTTGTATGTAACTATATGTACATAATACATACGTATATAAAACCTTTCTGTACTAATGACCTCGTTACATAAATTGCATGAGTTACAATTTAATTTTCCCCACTAAGTAATTTGTACTAGTCATCGATTTTGTTGTCTTCGTGATTAAGGCTACGCATTGATGAACAATAATTTAATCCAAAATAGACCTTCTGGTCTATGAAAAGCTTACGAAAAATACAAAAAAGTAGTTATTTTTGTTTACTTTAAAAACTAGAATTAATTTTATAAATTCTAACTGTCATTTTGAAGAATATGTTTAGATTAAAGCTATACAGAAAATTTACAAACATAAATAGGTCCCGTTACTCCTAAAAATGTAAATCTCTGGTTTAAAAGAGGTTTTTTTGATAATAGGTCTTTACCTATGAAGTTGCCGTTTTGCCGCCCGAAAACTAGAGTCAACAACGACAAATTAAAGGCGAAAGTGGAAGCTGACGATACTCAATCTATTGCTGAGTTAGCAGCAGCTTTCGATGTTAGCAACAAAACAATATTGGTCCATTTGCGTCAAATGGGCAAGGTAAAAAGCTTGATATGTGGATGCCGCATGAAATAAACGATCGCCAGCACGACGAATGCGTTGAGGTATACCTTGCGTTGCTTAACAGACACAGAAATGGAGGGATTTTTAACCGCATTGTCGCTTGCGATAAAAATCGGATTCTTTTTGACAATCGTAAGCGGTCATCATGTTGGTTAGACCCTGGTTCAGCACCTAGGCAATGTTGTAAACGAAAACTTACCCCTGGAAATGTGATGGTTACTGCTTGGTGGTCTAATGCGATGTAATTCATCACAGCTTCTTATCAAATGGCACGAGCATTACTGCGGGTGTGTAATGTGAGGAACTGGACACAATGATGGAGAAGCTCGCAAATCTCCGGCCAGCCTTGGTTATTCACTCGTCCCCGTTGCTTCTGCACGACAACGCTCGACCTAACACGGCACGACATAGTACGGTCTCTAAGCTACAAGAGCTAGGGTTGAAAGTTTTGCGTCATCCACCGTACTTTTTCAAATTTCCGCCGACAGACTTCTACTTTTTCCAAAATTTGGACAACTTCTTGGCTGGAAAATAGTTCTATACCCGAAAAGCAGTTCAAAATGCCTTCGAAGAGTTTGTTGCCTCCCGAAGAAAGAAGAAGGAAGTGGCAGAGATCCATCGATAGCGTGGGTGCGTACTTTGATTAATATATAAAAAACACTTTAACTTTGTGTATACTAAACGGCAATTTCATAGGTAAACACCTAATATTTTTTTTATGTTACAAAAGTTAACCAATCGTGTATTACAACTGTAAAAATAAAGTTAATGAAATGAAGAATCATGTATTTGGTAATATTACTTTCATACGTTTTGTAGTCACTAATAAATTAAGATCCCTACCGTCAAAATTTCCAATGCGTCGCCTTAAATCTAATCAAATGTAGTAAACAAAGATATAATTACGTTTATAAGCGGTGAGTGAATTTAATGTATCTGTTCATTTAACTATGCGTTGTCATTTCTACGTTTATTTATTTTTACTTATTCCAAATTATTTAACCTTCATCGCATTAAATATTTAGAATATATGACTAGTGGATACATTTTGCCCTGAAGCTTTAGAAGTTTTACAAAGTGGGACTTCTCAGGATGATTATTTTTATAAGCTGTTATATGTTTTTTGTATCTTATTTAAAATCTAGAACTCGTGTCTCCCCGCCTCGGATCAACTAACAATGGACGCACCATTCGCTCTAAAAACGTGTCTAAAGTGTCTTTTTATTGTTGATCGACTTCCTACATTTTTACTAATGTGCGTCACTAGAGAAGGGCACAGTACAGCGATACAGAGCTGAACATAACATATATATTTTTTTATGAATACCAGTAGCCAAAACCAGATAACATTTGCGAGTTCTTTGATAGAAAGAATGAGTGATGAAAGACTGACGAAGAAAATATACAGCGCGAAAGTGAGTAGTAGAAGAAGCCAGGGAAGACCAAGGCTGACTTATCAAGATCAAATAGCCAGAGTGTTAGCGGATGGAAATGTCAAAAGCTCTCGCATACCTAGGCGAAAATGTGTGAAGAGAATAATGAGATCTGAGGAAGCGAAAGAAGTATGTAAGAATCGCGACGCTTGGCGCTCCGTCCTCTCTGACTACCCCGTTAGGGATGAAGATATGTATGTATGTATATATGTAGTACTTTGCAAATCATTATTTCATGACTAACTCATTAGCTGACACAAATTACACTACAGTGCGAGGTTGCCATACTTACTATAGCTAACTGTTTTACCCGTGGTTACACTCAATGAGATAGAAAGAGAGAAAAATTTGTTTGACACACGGTGATAAGAGCAGCTACTGATTACAGTTTCGTTCATTATGTTTTTCGAGCCGAGATCCCAGCATGTACATGCCATCACAATGTTTACGCCTCGATTCATACACCCCAATCTTTTTATATTCTTCTATTTCAGCACGTTTGCTGCCAGAGCCGAAATTAAGCTAAAACACTGATTTTGCACCGGAATGTGCCGGAACCAAAAGCAATAGTTCGATCCGACACTAAAAATTATTTAGAATAGTCCATTTCTTATTTTGATCAATACGAAACCATGAAACTTCCACTGAGATGAATACACACAAATAATTCATTTATTATTCCCATTTGTAAAAAACAGCTAAGTGCGAGTCGTATTTGCGTGACTGGTATTGCTTACTGTGAGTTGATACTAATCGCCAATCGCTTATTAAAGTTTTTTACAGAACTTTCTGTTTATATAAGAAATAATGCCATTGTGAAATATCTTGGAGATGTCTTTTTATGTGAGAAAAATTTATCCAATATAATTTAAAACTGAGAATTTTATTGAATGTACCTTAACAATACAATTATTCGCAATGTTCGCAATTTTTTCAAAATTTTTTCAAAAGTTGGAGGGCAACAATTTAAATGCATATTTTCGAAAAAGTGTTGAGTAAAACTTTGAAATTCGTGTTTTTGTTTCTTCACATATTTGAAATTATTTTACCATTGCTTGGCACTTCGACATATTTGATAGCAAGGAATTAGACCGGCTGCCTGCCAGCGCCGGCATCCAGAGTAGCCACAGACACCCTGAAATTCGTGGTTTAAAAGGTTCTCATTTAATACACACACACACACACACACCCATGAAGATACTTAAAAGAAATTGTTTCTGACTTACCTTTGAAGTCCCCAAAACGGGTTTGTATTGGGGACTTCAATGGAAAGTTAAAACTTCAACTAAAATTCATTTTTAGGTCACCTCTGTGTTTGAGCCTCCATGTACAATAAAGTACCAAACAGGTGCTTATGTTGAACAGTCTTTGACAAAAACGTTACGTAGTGAGCTCCTAAATCAATCAAAATGTTTATCGTGATCAAGTATTACAGTCTTCGGGCAATGACAGCAGCTAATACGCCACAGTCGCTACGTAGTGGTTTCTGCAAGTGCACGTCTGGATTTAACTGCAGGACTTAAAAGTTAAGTACGCTCAGCGAGCATCTCTGAACAATGCTACTTTTATTATACTCTTAGTATTCTATCTCATCGGTTGTCACGTTCATGTGACCTCCCTACAAAGTAAAAACAAAGACCTCCCTTACGGTTGCAATTTTAATTTTATACAACTTATGGTGTTACGGGGGGTTAAGAAAATAATAGTGCTTTTCGAAATTTTGTCTATTTAAAGTGAAGTGAAAATAAAACCAACAGCTGTTTGCACTTGTTATATTTTCATGGATTACTTATTTAACTTAAATTATTTATTTTATTTATTTATTTAAATATTTATTGCACACACATAATACACAAACCGAAAGTTACATGTAGAGAAGATAAGTAAAGGGTACAGTTTATTTCTATTTGAAATTTTTCCTAGCAGATCCACGAGAGTGATAGTTTCGTTTAAGAAAGATAGACACTGTGTCTACATACTATGCATACTATAATTAAATATATAATACACACATCAAAAAAGTCTAAGCAACACGCATTATTTACAGAAACTGAATGTTTTTTTAATAGATACTTTATTTTTTTCTTAGAAAAGTAGATTGGTATATAACCTTTTTTGTTCTCGGAAACATATACTGGCTGACTTTAAAAATATAACCTTTTCGGTTGTGTTTTGTTTTCATTAAAATACAAGCTAATTATTTTTTCCCGATTTCATGTGTTTTCGTTGCTTGATAAATTTGATATTTATCACATTTTTATCATTTTGAGATATACAGTTTTTGAAAAAATTGAGTGGTGAATCATTTTTTATGTTATGGAGCGACGCCATTTGACTGCTGATGAAATGCAGAGAGCTGTAGGAATGATACAAGTGGGAAGAAATCAGTCCCAGGTGTTTCGGCATTTTGGTGTCAATAGGAGCGTGATTTGTCGTCTTTGGCAGCGTTACGTTAATACAGGGGATCCTGCTGAGCAGCACCCAGGACGTAGGGGGAGTACAACTGCTCGACAGGACCGATACATACAACTGACTGCAAGACGTCAGCTGATGTTAACCGCCCGGGAGATAGGTTTAAAGCTACAATTCTCAAGCGGTGTTGTTGTTAGCCACCAATTCGTGAGAAATAGGCTGCATGTGTACATGTAAATCTAGGTTCATATATGTATGCTAGCTGTACCCGCGACTTCGTCTGCGCGGAAAATTTTTTCGTGGCTTTCACGCATTAGGTTAAATTATATGTAAATGTGCATAGTATGTTTAAAGATTGTTTCTGAAAAAAAAGTCTACGTTTAGCCTATGTCTGTCTCTGGGCACACTATCTCTGTACCAAACATCATAATTAGTTCGGCGGTTCAGCATTTCCCATTCAAAGTTTTATCCCCCTTTTCACTTACAGGTAGTTTTTAATAAAAAAGAAGCCTATGTCCGTTCCCAGGTGTCAAACTATATCCATGCTACATCATAATCAGTTCATTGGTTTAGCATTTCCCGTACAAAGATTTGTACCCCTCCCTCCCGTCCCCCATTTTACAGATTTTTGATAAAAAAGTAGTCTATATATTTTTGATAAATAATGTCTACCAAATTTTATCACTCCCTAGATTTAGCGTTCCCCATACAAAGTTTCATCCCCATTTTCACCCTCTTAGGGGTAGATTTTCTTATAAAAAGTAAGCTATGTCTTCTGATGTCAAACTATTTTCTTGCCAAATTTCATCATAATCGGTTCAGCGGTTAACCATTTTCCATACAAAATATCACTCCCCTTTTCATCCTTTTAGGGTTAGATTTTCTAAAAAGTAAGTAACCTACATGAACGCAATCACATGTTCTTACTACTTATTGATTTTAATCAAGATCAGTCAAGCCATTCTTTAGTTATAAAAGGACATACAGACAGACAGACAGACAGACACAAAAATTTTAAAAATGGTAGAATCGAAATCATAAAACGAATATTTATCGCAAAATTTTACAAAAAAACTGAAATTACAGACAGACTCAAGAGATTTATATAGTAGTATAGATAATAGGACAAATTATGCATGGTAAACTAAATTTTACATTTTTCAAGTGGTGTTCCTTAACAACGCGTTTGAAACACGCAATGGACTGGCTTTCTCGAATTTGATGGGGAAGAGCATTCCACAACCTAGCTGCTTGGACAGTAAAAGATTTGGAAAAGAATTCAGTGAAGTAAGAAAGAATTCAAACCAAACAATCAATTTGATAAAAAAAAAACACAACACACGACATGCTGGCTAAATTCAAGGTTACGAAGTCACTTAAGGTAAACGTTTGTTCTATCATACAATACTGAAAACTAAATTTAATATGAAGGAAGGGCGCCATTAGCAGTATCGATTGCCATACCAAAAAAAATTAAATGTTTACGAAAGATGTCAATTTAGTGTTCGGTTAGTCGCTAGCTGAAAATTATCCAAATCAGTCTCCGGGAAGCCGAAGCTGGACGAGAAGTGATAAACTTGTGGCGGAATTCACGCCTCAAGCCACCACAACTCCCGTCGCGCGACCCAACCAACCGAAGCTCAAAGCCTGCCACACGCAACTAGGGCTAAACATCAAACAGATCGCAGCCACAGGGGCGTCTGCACATGACACACCCGTACGGGAACGCCCGTACATGAAAACTCCTGGAATACACCATACAACCAAATTAGTATGAGAACATGGCGAGGCGTTGCAACAACAACCCTCCCAAAATATGGTCAGGCACTGTCTAATTTTTATAAATGTGGGTTGGTGTGAAATTTGCACACATACCTATCGTAGGAAATTGGACTCCACTACGGTCCAATGTCAACACAATTAAAAAAAATTAAAAGCGAATGAGTAGTTTATTACAAGTTTAAAAATGTAGAGTTGTAATTTTACAAGACTATGCTACATTATCATTAAGGACATCATTTACATTTCCCTTTGAGATAAATAAAACAACAATAGTTATAAAATTTCGTTATGAAATCGTTTGTTTTACGTCTTAATATTTCTCATAACAAAACTCTTTAATATTTAAGCAGCCTCTATAAATATTCTTTATATACAACAAAGTAGTCAAAAAAGTAATTAAATATTTTATTAGGCAACATTGGATTTAATGGGTCAACTTTTATTTTTATCTTTATATTCTCTTGTTTTATAATATTTTTTTAAGTTTATTTCCTTATATTTTACAAGTCCTAGTCATTTCTGCATCTGTTGACTTCGTGAATCAAGTAAGCGGTGTCGTTTCCAATCTTTGATTAAATACCTATACGGCATGTAAGAACATTTTATACCTAATGTAAATATGGACTACTGAATGGGCTGACTACCCCGTTAGGAATGCAGCGATAAGACATGTATGTATGCATGTAAAGATGGACCAAATATATACACAGGCATACACACTGCCCTCGCCAGTGGGGGCATGGATATCCTTGCGATATTCTACACGCTAACAGGCATGCCTTAAATCACATTGTAAACTTGCCGAACAAACGCTAGGCACACGAATTAGCCCATACACGAATGGGATGTCGTTAGTATGCACACAGGTGCGCATATTCCCATGGCGACGTCCTGAGCATAGGTTCGTCCTCCAATCCAAACGAGGTGTCCCCAGATACTGTAACACTCAATCGTCGATCATCTGGCACGGTGCTTGTGTTCATCCTAACGTAACCGATGACATGTAAAAGCCCCTACAACCAACAGCAAAGAGGAAAGTTTTTTAGTCAAAAAAAAAAAATGAGGCGAATTGAGAACTTCCTTCTCTTTTAAAGTCGGTTGAAGAATCTGATTTAATTGCTATTCTCGAATGCGGAAATCTATGGTCTTAATGACGCCAATTAGTGATTAGATTTTTACCAGTGACCATCGTTTGTTTGATGATTATTAAAAAATAACAAAATACGGTATTTTGAATTTTTTACTTTCCCTTTTAAATCTATGTTACAGTTATTTTTGTACATTATTTTTCCACCTTGTTTTTGTTGTAATCAGGAGCCATACAAAATTATAAATAAATGGAAAATAACATTTCTTTGTGACATTTCAGTAAGAAGTATATTTTCGTTATAATTCTATTCAGCAGATCATTCATTATTCAACTAAAATAATTTTGGTTACAATTTGTTTGCGACGAACTAAGAATTACTTTCATCTTTGAATTCAATACACAATAGTTATATTTAAGTCTAAGATCTTCGTGCTCATTAAGCATTTAGTGCTTGCTACCTCCCTACCCGCTGCTTTGCGCTGCAAGACAACGAGCAACAATTTATGAACTATTATATAAATAAAAATAAAAAATTACATACAACTTTACCTAATATTTACGGTTTAATTTTATTAATATGAGAATCGACAGCAGCACAACACGGAATGATTTAGAACAAATATCAGATAAATCAATCGATTAGCGAAGGAACGCAGCGACTGATTTTATGATTAATTTATCGATCCATCGATTGTAGCTATCGTGTTTCGAACCACAATATATTACATTGACATTATAAGCTAAATATTTAATGAACACGGCTATACTCACGTCCAATCGGTGTAGGTACTGATTAGTTTCGGACCTATCGGAGGTCCTTCATCAGGGTGAGTGAGATGAGTTCGCAGACGCGCCCCGTTTCGCACTGCGCGCCTGAGCTCGCAACGCGCGGCTTGACAAGGTAGGGGGCGCGAGGTGCGCCGGCGATGATGACGAATTCGGCGAGACCGATGCATTTACGCCACTGTTGGTGTTTATGTTTTGTTTATATATTATATATTTTGTGCGCCCGTAAACACCAACAGTGACGTAAACGCATCGTTCTCGCAGAGTTCGTCACCATCGCTGGCACCCCCCGGCCCCCCGCGCTGTCAAGCCGCGCGTTGCGGGCTCAGTCGCGCAGTGCAAAACGGGGCGCGTCCGCGAACTCATCCCACTCACCCTGATGAAGGACCTTCGATAGGTTCAAAACTAGTCGACACCTATACAGATTTGACGTGAGTATAGCCGTGTTCATTCATTATTTAAATAATACATTACGTTTAACAATAATAATAACGTTTAAGAAACTGTATATACAGGGCTAATTTAAAATACTAATAACCTCTTTCATTTATTTTATTTATAAGTATTTTGTTCTTAACGTTATCCCCAATAGCTTTTGTCCTACGACTTTTAAAAGTTCATAACTTTTTCTTTTGTACAAAAATAAAAATACTTTAAATGTTTCTGAAAATGGCACCTACTCTACCCGATCGCTAAAGCAGCACACGCACAGCGGGGCGAGGGGGGCTGGTGCGGCGCTGAGGCCCTGGGCGTTTGCATTGAAAATACGTACCGAGTAATTACGTTTCAGACCCCACAACAGAACTTAAATATATTTTTGAGGAACATATTAAGTTTTGAAAATAGTCATAGAACAAAAGTTGTAAGGTATGATGACAGGAATTTTGCACAAAGAGCTTATCAGTATTTTTCAATTAACCCTGTATATAGTATATGTAAATGTATGTATATATATAGTATATTTATATGATCCAAACAAAGAATATTGATTATTTACCGTTGATTCAAAAATAAGCTAACTTAGCAGATCCTAGCCTTAACAATTTCTTTGACAGGTAAATAAATTATTGCTTATTATATGCTAATTTGACAGGTAAATAAATTATTGCTTATTCATATTATATTTAATAATACTTCAGACGAATAACGTCTACTGAATTTTGTGACCCCTGTAACTATAATTAGACTTGTGTATACCACTAATTCGAGAATTTTTTTTTAAAACTTCGTACGTATTTGTATTTCGGAAAACCAATAATAAAACGCACGTGAAAAATACTTCGAAATTATCCAAATCTATCTATCTTTTGTATGATACCCGATCTTAATTAATATTTGTTATAGAGCATAAAAAAATTTTTGATCTTGTGAAGAAAAATTCAAGGTATGTAGGTGATATACTTCTAAACATAATTGTTTAGAAGTCTATATTGCATTTTCTTTTTATTTGATTTACTTGTACACTGTATGTTTTTGTATCTTGCAGAATGACAAATGCTTTTTGAATATTATGTAAGGAAGACCAAGGCTGACTTATGAAGATCAAACAGCTAGAGTGTTAGCCGACGGAAATGTCAAAAGCTCTCGCATATTTAGGCGAAAATGTGTGAGTAGAATGATGAGATATGAGGAAGCAAAAGAAGTATGTAACAACCGCGACGCTTGGCGCTCCGTCCTCTCTGACTACCCCGTTAGGGATACAGCGTGAGGATATGTATGTGTATATTATGTATGATCATGATGAGTATATGTACTCCTTTAGATATTAAATTTGCATTAAAATTCGAACATCTATAATGTTTAAGAAATTACCTATACTCGAATAATAAAATATGAACTATGTTCAACCGTAGGTCTACTAATACATCGACGATCCTTTAAAGACGTGGGGTTCGCGCTACTCCTGTTTCAAAGTTGTTCAAAAGTGAACGGTGAGCTGCTGTAAGCAGATGGCTGCCAACTAACACAAAGAAATGTTGTTGCACCAGAATGTTGCCATTCCAAACAGCCACCAATTCCATTATATACCCTAAATAGATGGCGCCACTAAGTCCACGGCATATTTATGTTTATTATTAACATTAATCTTCATTCTCAAGACAGCTCCTGAAAATCAGCGGCTTGCTTCCTAGAGTTGAGATATTATGCTGAGTTGCTTGCCTCTTTCATTACCACAGATTACATATTGGATAGTTGAGTAAAATTGTTTTTTCTATTTTTTTATTTCCCTTCCCAGAAAGACAATGTCAAGGCGTAGCGAAATTACTACTTGACGTTACTTTTAACGAGAATTTGGACTTTGAGATAGTGACGTGTTGTCAGTTCGTCGGCTTTACAACTTCCTTATAAGTCGTGTGTTGTAACCCTTGGCCTACTTTTGTGAGCTATATAGCTATATATAAACAGCTGTCACATTTTGTTTGTCTGTCTCTCCTGGAACAAAGTTTTTGGCGAGATTTTATGGGGAGCGCTTGGGCGTTCATTTTAATTATTTGCAAATGGTTTCTAGTGGATATTGTGATGCAAAATTGGCGTAGTTTTGTGTCCCAATATCTACGCTGTTGTACTGTTATTTGAAATTGTTGAAATAAGTGCTTATTTAGTAATGTTGAGATTTTTTTAGTGGCTTAATCTGCCTCAGCGGATCCTATTAGAAAGACTGTCTCGATATATTTTTCGCCAAAATCTTCAACAAACATCTAAATGTATTACGTCGACATTTTGATGAAATAATATGAAGAATTTATGTATTTATTACTGAAGACGTCGGTTGTATGGGCTAAGATTCCTTTACCGTCTCTCCTAATGGAGAATCATACTACTACTCTCCTGAAAAAAACTGAAATAATTCATATTACTGAAATATTTAGTTGTCACTAGATATAACTTACACACACTAACATAGATTACCAAAAAATATAAAGATTAACAAACCATTTTCAGAACATTTATTTTCTTTTTGCCTGTTTGTTAGCATATAAATTGAAAATTACTAAATGGATCTACTGATGTATATCGTGGCTCTCTCCTAATGGTTTGAGGTACGGGGTCCCGTATACATTACATTTTATCGCGGTCAAAGTTTCCCTTGGGTTGGCGCTCGATAGTACCGAATAAATTGATTTTGATGCTTTCCAATGAAAGCAAATTTTCAGTGTCAGAGCAACGTCGTTTTCATTAAAACGAATTCCATTTCTTCGTTTGTAGGAATTCGTTTTTCTATGTTTTAATAGCTTTCAATTTCCACAATTTTCCGGATCAAAAATCTAATATTTCTGTTCGAAAATATTACAATGAAATTCTAATATAATAATAATCGATTAGTCTTCAGTAAATAACAGCAAAATAAATGCAAAAGCCAAAATGTAGAATTACAGTTTTTGTATTAACGCGTATCGAACGTCACTTTGTACGGTAAGCGGACTCTAATTTCCCATTTCCATTCAGTGAGTGGTTGCTTATGTGTTGAGAAGTTTATCGTTCGCACTAGATATTTTACAGACACAATACAGCCAAAATTATCAATATATTAACACCTACAAGTAGATAATATCATATCAGTCACGATAAGTCGTAAACGGCATATAGATTTAATGTACATTTGTAATGATTAGCAATGTAATTACGAAAGAGCATTGTATTCACGTACATTAGAGCGAGATAGGCGAGACCATTCAGGCGTCTGTCACGAACGAAATGAATTCCACATATTTTTACGAATCCCAGGTTTTAAAGTCCAATTTCGTTTTAACATGGCTAATTATCGTTACGTGTACAGTGCTCGCATTTAACTCATATATGTATGCAAATGTTTTTTTTTTCTCGCCCTAATCACTCCGAAATGCTTCAGTTAATAATACATCAACGATAAACGCGGACTTTCTGATTAATTCCAGTATTAATTTCCAGTATTAATGTGATGAGAATATGAGATTTGAAACGACGAGAGAAGTATGCAAGGGCTTCGAAGCTTAGCACTCCGTTTTCTCTGACTACCCCGTTAGGGATACAGCGTGAAGATATGTATGTATGTCGTGCCTATTTATCGTTGTTTTTTATCGTGTATCGTGTATAACCGAATCGAGATTAATGGGAAAAGCAAACACAACGCCAGTCTTCTTCCTCCCAATTTCTGTGTTACTATCTATGTCCTCTCTGACTATCCCTTTAGGGATACAGCGTGAAGATACGTATGTATCAATTTCCTGCTAAGTTTTGTCAATATTCACGGTTTTGTATAAGTTGAACGTTAGCGACCAGTCTATATGTAAGTTACTTAGTATGTTGAAATATGTGTTAACAAATAATATATTATTCTATTACTAGAAATTAACGTTACATAGTTTCCTAGAACGGGAAATGGGAACGACAGACGTACGGACACATAGAGGTGATCTCGCATGGGTTCTGTTATTTCTTTCAAGATGCGGAACCGTAAAAAATATCATTTTGGAAGTAAAATCATTTTAAATTATTTTAAGTTTTGATGATTTCAGATGCTCATAAGTAATATAACTATTTTCGCAATTAGCAAAAGGAGTTACTCTGTTTATCGCATCACTTTCATAAAGCACGCACCTTCTAGTGACGTCATCACTGTTATTTACTTTCCACAGTTTATTTTTAGACCACAATGTAATGAAATGAGTCAACGTTTGTTAATAGACAACAAAAAAGTGCTTTGTTTCCCCTTAACTTGCTTGAAACGTCAGGAAATATTTAACTTCACTTCCTCGGGCAATTTCTTTTCCTTTTATAAAGGATTATTTTTAGAAGTAGGGTAAATTTAATAATGTGCGTTTTTATGGAATAGCCGCTCGACGTTATCCGTTTCAGATATACGTGATATATTTGATATTCGTAATTTATGTTTACTCCTATGCCGGTTTGCGAGATAAATATCACATTGATCAAGTGCTAGCTTGAATTGTGTACAAAGGATTCTGTACGATGAATATAAAGTAGTTTACTAAACCTATTTTTTAGAGATTTGTATTATCTAGGACTTTTATTATATTACGAAAAAATATGGAGAACGATGTCGAGCGGTTGTTCCTCGTGGTGAAACTATAAAAACGACTACAATTAATTATTACGTCTACGGAACCCTAAATTCGGAGGCAATTGGTGCTGGTAAGAGGAGTGTGCCCAACCGCTCTGTGGAGGACTTGCTGGGGGCCCCCTTGGAAGTTGGCAAGTCGCGGCTGCTCGGTGAGTTGACAGAGAATGAAACTAACTTTCTCTGTTAACTCTTGTACTATCGAAGTACCTAAATAATACATGCGGTATTTTACCCAACATCTCTTTTGGTATGCTTTATTATGTTGCCTGAACTTTTTAGTCACAGGCCCATAGTTAGTCTCATATACTTTTTTTTCATCGAAATTCAAATCCTCCAGTCTCAAGCTCTCTCTCAAGCAAACTGAACAGTTCGCTTGAGACCACGGCCGATGCAACTCGGTCGAAACGTCAAGCCAAAATAAAAAGGTAATCGCGTTAAATTTCCCGTTTTAGATATATTTTATAGTACAGAGTTCGTAATTATTACTCTTTTAAAATATTTTTATTTAAAATAGCGTCGCTACCTAGTCTTCCTTCTTGTTTGTTTTTGATAACTGTAATTATGTCTATTCATTCTACAGTTTTTAAGTAATATTGATTTAGAATCACTACAAGATTTCAGTCTTTAATTAGATAACATGCGATGCCTCTACAAGATTAGATTTCTTCATTTTCAAAATGTATAGAGCATACCTTATTGGCATTATTTGGTAACCAGTCACCTTCTCTTCTTTCTAAGCGAACTGCTATAATCCACCGTAATCACCGAAGCTCAGTTTTGTTAAAATTAAAAGAATAAACTTATGAAATTCAATTCAATAAAGAGCATTCCCATAGCGTAAAAGTACAATAAAAAAAACTTACGTACTAACAACTGGCTGGCTACTAGTTGCATTATACAGATCACAATATTTTCATTTAATTTTTTGTAAACGTATAATTATTATATATATGTACATGTGATAAGTTATCATATCACGACTTCTTTCTGTCTTCTACACTACTTAACCACACCGGCACGCTTATTACGGTAACTTACAGACAGCATGCGACAGCCAATATCGCGCGATATCTGCTGTCAAAACGAGAATTTGTGTAATGTAATTTGTATAGTGGCGCTAAATCTACTGCCAAAAGTGCATTTTACGGTCATAAAATAATAAATACGCAATCGTCACAAATGATACTAATTTTTTATTATAATAAATCACTGGTCGCGCAGTGATCGCGTGGCTGTCGCTGTCTGCAAAGTTTTTAGGTAATAACCCGCGGAGGTCATTTTAAATTTACTTTCGCCAGTTTTCACGTCAGCAAACCATTTTTATTTGCGACGGCTGACTGTCACTGAGCGCATGATAGACTAAGTAGCGCGTAAATTGTGGTTTTTTAGCCCCGCCCACTTGATTGGGGTTTGCGTTGTATCATATTTTTAAATAATTGTGAGTTCCATAGTATTTCCTAATTCGTTGGTAGCGGCTAATAACTAATACATACGTAATTCCGGAATATATTTTGACAAATTTTAGGTGGCTATTACACGCAACGTTGTTTCTCAGTTAAACCAGTGTCCGACCTAGTTCCAACACTTTGAATAGACATATAACGCAGTAACTGAATGCATACGACGAATATCTAGCGAAACATTATGTAATTTATATCGTGAAAGATATTTACACGTAAGTGTTACAAACGCCTGACAATTATTTTACACTAGCGATCCGACTTTGTTCGAGAACAGCTTATTTTTTAAAACGATACATCAAACGAACGTGACATGAGAGCACGCTTGTGGAAAGCTTTTTGCTTGTCTCGATTTACTGATACCGTTATTGCCAAGCTTCCTTTATTATAATAAATCTGTTTTAAATACACAAAAATTTTACTTGAAAAATACAAATCATAACAGAGAAAACTGCACCCTAATAGTTCAATGGATCTCGAGATTGTTGCAGTTATAGAGACGGGCATTCAAATCGAGGAATTTATTTTTTCTTTATCGATGTAAAATGGAGATTCTTATTTTTCACAGATAATTTTATTATGATGATAATAAAAGAAAAACTTTGACATGAAGTCTTTTTACAGAATACATTTTCACTCTATGTAGCCGCCCAAACTTTTCCAATGTAAACACTTTAACAAGTGATTTCGTGTTAGAATTTAGCTAAAATTTGGAAAGCGCACGTCGTTACGATCCAGTTTATCGTAGCATTTTGTAACTTTTTCAATTTGGTACACGACGGGAATGAAAATATCAGATAGTGGTCCACGCAGTGGCGTGATGAAAAAAGTTATCTACTACAGAAACTAGGGCTGATCGACACGAAATTGTGAGACATTGAAAATATCGATGTTTATAACTCAACCATCCATCGATGAAGTAGAGGAATGGAAATAACAAAAGGCATATTTTAGTCATTATTATTATCCTCTGATACTAATAATTTTATTTATTTCTTTATTTAACAATTTATTGCACACACAACGTCATATACAAAGAGAGATACATACAGAAAAAAGAGCAAAAGGTACCGCTTATTTCTATAAGAAATTTCTCCCAGCGGACCCGCGAGTGAGAAATTTTATAAAGAAAGAAAGAAAGGTAGACACTGTGTGTAACACAATATTATCAAACTAAATATAAATAATAATGAATACGAAATACAATAACAAAAAACACATACAATCAATATATCAGTAGATATAAATATATAAATTTTGTTACCAGACGTGAGGAAATTCTGGAATTCAAGATTCAAGATTAATGACAGTTAGTTTAATAACAATAGAATAGACGAAAAGTTACATGATCAGCTGATGGCTTTGAGAGGGTTCTGAGATTTTGCGATGTCATGTGTTACAGCAGACGTCACAATACAATTAAAAAAATCTTATTAAATTACTTTATTGCTTAACATTTTTAAGTGCACTGCAAAATGAATAGCAGCATGTGTGCATATAAAAGAGAAAAAAAGAAGGCGGAGGAGTAGGAGGAGAAAAGAAAAATTTCTATGGTGCGAAAAAGCTCAAATAGATTCTTTGGAACATCTATAACGCCACGCCATAAACGTTATAAGCACCGATGAGCTTGTTATCTCTTCTGCCAACTTCTCACTTTTCCATTTGTTCTTCTTGGCTTCCAGAATCTCTTTTCCAATCGTTAAAAACTTGATCACTGACTCAACCAATTACGCATACACAGCGTTCACTACATATTCATTTTGCACCCATATAGAAATTCTAGTAATAAAGAATTTTCTAATATCAATTACTGATTGACTGAATTTTCCAAAAAATCCTAGAAATATTATAAGTAGTTGTTAAACACCGCTTTGACAAATCATCACTGAAAAATAGTGACCATATCTAGGTCTCGAATAGCGGCCATATCTAGGTCTCGATTTTGCGAGTCTGTTATTGGTAGGTATCCGCTCTCGCGTTCCTTCTCAGAGAGGTCACAGTCAATCGTGAAGATCTTATATCTATTCAACCATATTCTGATCACGTATTGATTTTGGGAGCTACGTGATAATATTATAATACAAGTCAACTTTGTCCTTATATTTGTTTATTTTTCTTTTAAGCTGAAATCTTTAAATAAACAAGTCTCACATGCGAAAGGAATGATTGTAACTTAAACCAAAATAAATGCTATCACTTTGTCTATCACTACGTGAGCGAAAATTTACTCGAAATTTTAAAGGATTTTTAGTAGTAAAAACCACTAAATACTGAGAAAAACGAATAGGAAATTCAGTCATATATCATTTTTACATCATCTTAAAGTTATGCTAAAACAATGGTTACACGCTCTAATTCACCCATATTCTGTCTGTGTGTTTGTGTGTGTACGTATGTATTTGTGGGTGTAAGTGTGTGTATATGGGTAATTAAATAATATTAGGTTACACACACATACATATCTTCACGCTGTATCCCAAACGGGGCAGTCAGAGAGAACAGAGCACCAAACGTCGCGGTCCTTACATAGTTCTTTCGCTTCCTCAAATCTCATTATTCTCCTCACACATTTTAGCCTAATTATGCGAGTGCTTTGACATTTTCGTCGGCTAACACTGGCTATTTGATCTTCATAATTGGTCTTGGTCTTTGTTGGCTTCTTTTACCACTTGCTTTCGCTCTGTAGATTTTCTTCGTCAGTCTTTCATCACTCATTCTTTCCATGTGCCCGAACCATCTTAGCACTTTTAATCTATCATCAAGCTGACCGGATACTTATATAGATTTATATTAATTCCTGGTGGTCGGGTCTTGCAGCATCCAGCTTTTGATGCGGCAGACCGCTGTAGATTTGGGCGTTACGCGACATCGCCACGCTGCAAACAGACCCCTTATTCTAATTACCACTAGAAAGTGATCTGTTCCCAGATCGGCTCCTCTGTGTGCTCTCGTGTCCATAACCTGCTTTTTTAACCGGCTGTCCACCAGGAATAAATCAATCATACTCCTTTCATCCTTCCTTTCCCAGGTGTACTAATTAATCCTTTTGTGTTTAAATATGGCATTAGCAACAAAAATATCATTTTCCTTACACACTCCTAATACAGTCTTACCAACATCATTCACTCTTTTATCTCCATACTCGCCTAGGACAGACTCAAATCCTGTTCGAGCTGTCTCGAGCCATCCATTCATGTCTCCACACACAACAATTCTCTCATTCTCCTCAACCATCGCTAGAACTTCCCTAACGTTTTCCCAAAACTGTTCGAGCTCGCCCAAATCGACAGAGGATACTGGGGCATACACCACCAGAACAAAAATCCTTGTCCACCCTGTCTTGCACCCAGAGCAGTCTCGGATTTACACCCTTATACTCAGTTATATAATTGACCAAAAGAGAAGACAGTAATACACCTAACTCTTGGCATCCCTTTTTCTCTTTTGGTATCCCTGACCACAAAGCGAGGTCCTCTCCAGGCAAGTCGGCAAGTTCACTGCCCTTTCGCTTGGTTTCATTCAAACATAACACATCCAATCTTCTTTCTTCCATAATATCAATCACTTCATTCATCTTCCCTTCAATCCCACCTCTTACATTTCACGCTGCTATTCTGCACTCTTCCCTCCACTTCCCGCCGCTAGGTGCACAGCGTGTTGGGTGGCGGTCCCCAACGCCGAATTGCACACTGCTCACACCAGCGGAAACAAACCGGTGTACGTCGCTTTCGGGGGACACCCTTTCTCTCATATCTACGTTGTCCCGCAAGGTGTACACAGGAGAGGAATTGCAGCCCTGACAAGGGCTGGCAGAGGTTGCGACGAGCACGCTTCCTCAATTGACCCCCCACAATTTACGTTGCATTCTACACAATTATCTGCAGCCACATGTAAAGCACTAACAGGAGTACTATCGTTATCGTAAAATTCACTTTCAAAAGCGCAACTATCATTTTTATTAATTCTCACACTTTCTGGGTTTTTTGTGAATGACAGAAAGTTGCTGACTTTGGATTAATTGTTTAACGCGTCCCTTTTTAGATCTCTTTTATTCTTATCTACTTTTGTTACATAAAAGTCTTAAAAATTGTCTTAAAATTCTACTCTGAGATTTACAAAATTGTTTGTAAACTCTAACGAGGTTAAACTTATGTACAAATTTTTGTACCTTTCAATCATTTTATTTTATTCACAAGCCTAAGTATGACAGAAGGCTGTCATAACTATTTTGTGATTACGCCGCATTTATTAGTAAGGCCCTTGATTGCAAGTGATGCAATAAATGCTTCATAATAATTGTATATATTTTATAGTCATATTTCACTTCTTGATGAAGCATCTTCAGGGTAGTTTCAAATTACATCCCTACAACTACGATTACAACACGATCACTACGCGACTGGAAAGTTACATTACTTCGGCCTTATTTAGTTCATGGAGACGTTTATATAAATGCTATATAACACCACCAGTAAGATTTTTTGACCATGATTTTATAATTGAATATTAATTTTCTTTTTCAGAAAAAAATATTGATTGTTTGTATCTATTTTTGCAGCTTTAATTTCTAAAGCTCTGAAGAATAAAGCTAATAATAGTACCTTTTCAATGAAATACGTATATTTGGTTAAATAATTTCATGAACTGTTTAAACAGCTTAGAATAACTTAGTATTTAACAGTTTAGGTAAACATTGTATAATAACTCATTGAGCAATCAGGATTAACATTTATTAACAAAGGAATATTGAACGTCCGAAAATATAGATTCTATGAGATGAAGATACTTTATTTTAGACGTATGGAGTTCCGAATATCATTGACTGGATAATAAATCGTGCGGGAAGAAGACTGAAGTTGAAATGTATCCTCAATGAAAAGAACCCGTTACATAATTACAACGATACCAAATTTTGTTTAGAATTCGTGTCACTTATAAGTGATACATATGTTGTCGAGATCGTGGGTGACACTGTAATTGGTTTGTAGATGTATTTTCGTTGTAGAACTCCATGAAGTTGGGTACTCATCAACCCGGTAATAAAATATTTGGTATGATATACGAGTCACTCTTTATTTTAATTAGCTTTGCGAAATTGACGATATGATCGGCAAGATGTATGAACCCCTATCCTCCTGCATCTTCAACACTGTCTACGTGTGGTTCCACGTGTGAATATACTAGCATCAGCATCAGTCAATCACAGACAAGCTTTGCATGTACTTCTACTACGATATCATTATTGTTCGTACATCGCATGTGACGACATGTACATTTTATAATAATATTGCACTATTCTACTATCTACTATTATACTATATTATTTCTACATGCATTATAATATCATTTTAGGATACTTTTGCTCGTATATCGCATGTGATTTACATTTTACAGCTTTATTTCGCCAAAATTCAAACTTGTTGATCGACACGTGTTTTGCTTCTCTACGAAACATACAGTACGTTACAATACAATACACTTTATTGCACCAGTACATACATACAAAGTCAAAAAATAAAAATGTAATGAAAATGCACAATTTCGGCGGGCTTATCACTAAAGCAATCTCTTCCAAACAACTTTAAGGTAAAGAAGAAAAAGCATAGAAAAAACCTGCAGTGTGGCACGAAAATGAAATTATTATTAAACATACATATACATCTATTACAAATATTATATAAATATACGAAAACTAATAATGATGAATTATTAACATAGTGTAAGGAAATACATTACAAAAGAAATGAAAGACATTACCTTGTATCTACCTGCATCTTTATACAGGTAAATGGAAGGCAATGTCCAGAAGCTATTGAGAAAGATACGTTTTGAGTTGACGTTGAAATTGAGCGGCTGTGGAGCACTTCTTAACATCAATGGGAGCGAGTTCCATAAACGAACTTTAGGAAACTATAGACTCATTTAGTTTATTTTAGTATATTTCATGTAGTTTAAGGAAACATTTTCAAGAAGCTTTAGAGTCATTTGTTAGTGACTCCAAATAATTGTACTAATTCTATGTCCTGAAACAGAGCACATAAGCTGGTACTATGTACCATTCAATGAACTACGAAGTATTAAGATAATTCACATTCTGAGACAATAGAGAAATATTTATTTTCCCAAATAAAAATCAAATCCGGATCCTAGGCTTGAAAGGTTGTTGCACTACAATCGCACCAATAGCCTAGTCGGGTTTGTCAGTATATACCGAATAAATAGGTACAGTTATAATACATTTGATCAACTTTTTAAGCGACTTCAAAAAAAGAGGAGGTTCAATATTCATCAGTATTTTTTTTGTCTGTTCATCGATAACTTCGTCAATTGTGAATCGATTTTAATGTATTTTTTTCTGTTGGGTTCAGTATAGCTCTGAGGTGGTCCCATTTTAATTTCACTAATATTGAAACTTGTACTTCGAAAATACAACCAATAACGCTAGCTGCTTACAAGCTTCATTTAGCCATATAATTAAATTTGACAGTTATTGAAGCCAGTGCCAAATCAATGTGCAGCAAAATAAAGTCTACTAATTCAGTAGGCTTGGCACCGACTTCAGTAACTGTCACATTGAATTATAAATGTATTTGTATCGTATTTATAAAGATATTTTTGTATTTAAGATTTGATTAGTAAAATATTTTGTGCTTTTCAGTGGTTTTTTTGCGTCGCTTTATTTTTTTTCTCAGTAACATGTACCAATGAAATAATTTTAGCTCCCATTTTTATTTGAAGTCACATATGTATAAGTAAAAATATAAGTCAATATAAATAAAGATATAATTTTTTTTATTGAAATTCCTGTTGTCCAAAATAAACTATTACAATAATCCGTAAAACTGGTCTCTGAAAGAATTTTCTTGGCCAGCAAACTTTAGGGTCTTCGGTGACCTCGCGCGACACATAGTAAATAGGAAACATATTTACTCTACAATATAGTTTCTATTTCTCTGTTACACGACAACTTGCGCTGCACAAAACGCGCGACAGGTTGAAGATTAAGGAGCTCACAATCATACAACTGGCTCTCATACTGTAGATACCTTTTTGTGAATAATCAATGTTGATGACTCCACTACACCTTAACTATATGTACAGACAATCTGACATCACAATATATTTAAAACATCGATATTTTTTCTGTACATCTCTACTCAAAACACTATTTAAAATGTGTGATAAAGTTTAAAAGTCAAACACTTTGGTACTAACTTTTCAAACAAAGGACTTAAACGGTTTCTTTTAAAGAGGACATAAGTTTTTATCCATTATTATTGTCATAGAAAGTATTATAGTCTCAAGTAAGCTGCTATTAAGGTTTCATGTAAAATACAACGCGAATTTAATACAAGAAAGGAAAGACTATTAAAAGACGCTCAAAATTCAACAGCGTTTCAATAGATGACAAGATTACCTTTTTTTGTTATACAAGAGAAACCTGCTCACAGATACCCAGCCTCCTGGGATGAATAGATAGGAATAATAATAATACTCAGACATTTCACACAGCGCCATCTAGTCCCAAAGTAAGCTACATAGCGCTTGTGTTATGGGTACTAGACAACTGATATACTACTAATATACTTTTCTTTTGTAAATATATACATATTATACATAAACACCCAGACTCGGACGGGAATCGAACCCGCAACCCCCGTTTTACTTTCCAACGCGCTAAGCCGTTGCGCCACGGAGGTCGTCAATAGGAATAAATAGATAGAATAGAAGAAGATAGATATAGGTTAAGTAGCTGTACCCGCGATTTTGTTTGCACGGAAAATATTTCGTGGCTTTCTCAGATTAGGTTATATTACATGTACATGTATTACACAAAGTTTGTTTTTGAAAAAGAAAGCTTACGTCTAGCCTACGCCTGCCTCGGGCACATACTATCTCTGTACCAATTTCATCATAATTAGCTCAGCTGTTTAGCATTTCGCATTCAAGGTTTCATCCCCCTTTCCACCCCCTTAGATTTTTGATAAAAAAAGTAGCCAATGTCTGTTCCCAGGTGTCAAACTATCTCCATGCCACATCATAACCAGTTCAGCGGTTTAGCATTTTCCATACAAAGGTTCATCCCACTTTTCACCTCCTTAGGTGTAGATTTTTGATAGATAAGTAGCCAATGTCTTTTTGATAAAAAAAATTATCACCGCACCAAATTTTATTATAACCGAGGTTTAGCATTTTCCGTACAAAATTTCATCCCCCTTTTCGTCTCCTTAGGAGAACATTTTTGATAAAAAGTAGCCAATGTCCGTTCTCTGATGTCAAACTATCTTCATGGTAAATTTCATCATAATCGGTTCAGCAGTTTAGTCATTCTTAAACAACGTTTCATCCCCTTTTTCACCCAAAGGGGTACATTTTCGATAAAAATGTAACCTAAATTTGCGCAGCACATATTTTTATTACATACCAATTTTCATTAAGATTGGTCAAGTCATTCTTGAGTTACAAAAAGACAATCATACAGACAGACAGACAGACATACAAAATTTTTAAAGATGGTGGAATCAAAGGCAATGAGTCATAAAATAACTATTTATCGCAAAATTTGACAGTGAAATTGTAATTACAGACAGATGCTACAAATTTGGTAGTTGTAAGTATAGACATTAAATAACATAAAAAATAATAAATAAACAAAAATAGAAGAAAATAGACTAGTGACCTTTCTTTTTGATAACGCAGGAGAAAACTGAACACAGGTATCAAAACCCCTGGCGGTGAGACTGTTATGTGAGTTTTTACCCACTAAAAATTCTATGTGGTCATCCTCCACACAAATTACACAAAGTTAGCAAATTTTTTTTCGCTATTACTAAATTATATGGGTGACATAATCTCACTAATAATGACATAATTATATCTCAAACGCCTTCGTACTTTCAAAAAGCTACTCGTCTCTATCGCTAAATGAAAACAGCCGCAGATGTATTTTCTCACTGACCGAAAGTATTTTCTGTCGAAAAATAAATTCATTTAATTTGGGTCTGTTATAAATTATACGATCACAGCGCACTGAAATTAGACTGAAATGTATGTAGCTTCATCGTATTGGGTTATATACATACATATGTACCTTATCCAGATATAATGTTATCGTATTGTCTTTTGCCAGCCATTGGCCCTGCCAGCCCTTTTCAGGGCTGCAATTCCTCTTCTGTGCATACCATGCGGGACAACGGCAATAATAATGTTAGGGCGTCCCCCGAAAGCGACGTACACCGGTCTGTCCCCGCTGGTGTGTGCAGAGTGCAGTTCGGCGTTGGGGACCGCCACCCAACACGCTGTGCACCTAGCGGCGGGAAGTGGAGGGAGGAGTGCAGAGTAGCTACGTGGAATGTGAGAGGTTGAGGAGAAGATGAATGAAGTGATTGATATTATGGAAGAGAAAAGATTGGATGTGCTATGTTTGAGTGAAACCAAGCGAGGCGGCAGTGAACTTGCCGACTTGCCCGGAGGAGGCATCGCTTTGTGGTCAGGGGTACCACAAGGAGATAGGGGATGCCAAGGGGTAGGCGTTTTACTGTCCTCTCGTATGGTTAATTGTATGACTGAGTATGAAGGTGTAAATCCCAGACTGCTCTGGGTACGCCTCAAGATTGGGTTGACAAGAATTTTTGTTTTGGCAGTATATGCCCCAGTGTCCTCTGTCGGTTTGGCTGAACTAGAGCAGTTCTGGGAGAATGTTAGTGAAGTTCTAGCGACGGTTGAAGAGAACGAAAGAATTGTTGTGTGTGGAGACATGAATGGATGGGTCGGGACAGCTCGAACAGGATTTGAGCCTGTCCTAGGCAAATATGGAGATAAGAGAGTGAATGATGCCGGTAAGATTGTGTTAGGACTGTGTATGGAAAAGGATTTTTTTGTGGCTAATACCATGTTTGGGCACAAAAGGATCCATCAGTACACGTGGGAAAGAAAGGGTGCGAGAAGAATGATTGATTTATTCCTGGTGGATAGCAGACTTAAGAAGCAGGTAATGGACACAAGAGCGTATAGAGGAGCCGATCTCGGGACGGACCACTTTCTGGTGATAACCAGAATAAGGGGTCTGTTCGCAGCATGGCGACATCGCGTAGTGTGCAAACCTGCAGCGGTTAGCCGCATTAAAAGCTGGAAACTGCAGGATGCGACCACCAGGAATGAATATGAAAGGGTATTATCCAGTAAGCTTGATGATACATTGAAAGTGATGAGCGAGGATGTTGAAGAATGCTGGCAGAACCTTAGAGATAGTATGATTGAGGCTGCGAAAGAAGTGTGTGGAATGAATAAGAGTGAAAACGGCAAAAAGCGTGATGTGTGGTGGGATGATGAGGTGAAAGTGGCTGTGTATAAGAAAAAGAAAGCATGGCGAGACTACCTTGCTACTAATGACTGTGGTATGAAAAATTTGATGAAAGACAGGTATAAGCTGCAGAAAGCAGAAACGAAGGCACTAGTGAAAGAGAAGCGTAAAAGGTGTAGGGTGTTAGATGAAAACAAGATCTCGGACAACTTCGAGGAAAATTCCAAATTATTTTGGAAAGAAGTACGTAAGTACCGAAGTGGTCCGGCACCTTGCAGAATGAATAAAGTGCGTTCGAAAGAAAACAACCTGCTTACAAATAAAAAGGATGTTCTGCAGCGATGGAGTGAATACTATGGAGAACTGTATGAGAGTGGCGACTCCGTCTCTGATACTGAGAGCGATTCTAATGAATTTCCACACTCGGGCCAGGCACTGGAGGATGCCATTAGTATGAAAGAGATTGAGAAAGTGATAAGAAGTTTTAAATTTGTGAAAAGCTGCGGGAATTGACTGTTGAGATGATCAAGTATGGTGGTCCTAGAGTCTGGGATGCCTTCTGTGCACTCTGCAACCTTTGTTGGCAGAAGGGGGAGGTTCCAGAGGACTGGCGCACGGCAGTCATAATACCTCTATATAAAGGGAAAGGTTCCTACCTAGACTGTGCGTACTATAGGGCCATCAGCTTGGTCAGCTTAGCGAGTAAAGTCTATACTAAAGTATTGACTGAACGTATGAAAGGCGTTTCAGAAAGATATTTGTGGGAGGCGCAAGGTGGATTTAGGAACGGTAGGGGTTGTATGGATCAGATTTTCTCGCTTCGCGTTATCGTGGGAAGATTTCTGGCCTTAGGTCGGAAAGTTTTCTGCGCTTTCGTGGATCTAGAGAAAGCATTCGATAGAATAGTGCGGAAGAAATTGTGGAGTCTTCTGCCTGAATACGGCGTGGAGGGCTCCTTACTGCAGGCCGTGATGTCATTATATCGAGACCACAGAGCCTGTGTAAGGATAGACATGTCGCCCTGGTTTGAAGTCTGTTCTGGTGTCAGACAGGGCTGCGTGATGTCTGCCTGGCTGTTCGTGCTGTATTTGGACAGTTGCCTCCAGAGATTGAAAGGTAATATGAGTGGTATGGGATGTGGTGACACAGTGGTAAACTGCCTATTGTACGCTGACGATGCTGTGCTAATAGCACCATCAGAAGCGGAGTTGCAGACACTAGTCACGTGCATGAAAGAAGATTGTGAAGTAAAAGGATTGAAAATGAAAGTGAACAAAACTAAGGTTCTGGTGTTTGAAAGAGAAGCGGTACAAACGAAATGTGTGATTTATATAAATGGAAAATGTCTAGAACAGGTGAATGAAATTGTGTACCTGGGGAGTGCGTTTTCGAGGGATGGAAGATGCGAGTTGGATGTGGAGAGACGGCTAGCAGCTGGCAATAAGTGGGTAGTGTGAATATATCTAACACTGCTAAAATGGCCATCCACAATGCGGTGTTGGTGCCAACTTTGTTGTACGGTAGTGAGGCCTGGATATGCCCAAAATCGAGTGAAAGTATGTTAAATGCTGTGGAGATGCGGTCTCTCAGAAATATGTGCGGTGTCACGCTTGCGGACAGGATAAGCAATGATGAGATACGCAGTATGACAGGGTTGCACAACAGTGTTATTGTAAAAATGAAGAAAGGAATGCTTAGATGGTTCGGGCACATGGAAAGAATGAGTGATGAAAGACTGATGAAGAAAATATACAGAACGAAAGTGAGTGGTAAAAGAAGCCAAGGAAGACCAAGGCTGACTTATGAAGATCAAATAGCCAGAGTGTTAGCAGACGGAAATGTCAAAAGCACCCGCATACCTAGGCGAAAATGTGTGAGGAGAATTATGAGATTTGAGGAAGCGAAAGAGGTGTGTAAGGACCGCGACTCCTGGCGCTCCGTCCTCTCTGACTACCCCGTTGGGGATACAGCGTGAAGTTATGTTATGTTATGTATTGTCTTTTTTTACAGAAAATAGATCAACGTTTGGCTACCACATATATTTAGCAACAAGTGATTTACACTAGTATAGCAACAAGTGATTTACACTTGTTGCTAAGCGACGGCGTGGCCGAAGATGGAACACGACCATATAAAAAAAATCCATTCACTCCAGCCCTGAAGATGCCTGGATTACAGCTCTCAGGAAACAAAAGACTGCAGATAGTTACATTTTTAGGCAGTATTATAAAGTTAGGCAGTTAAAGTCGATCGTTCCCTTAAACAGCTCTAAAACAGCAAAAATTATGACATAACCACGGACAAATGTAATTACATCTTATCCATTTAGAATAGCCGAGACTCACCTATCTTTAATTGCTACTTAGAGATAACGTGAACTACAAACTCTAATTCAAGTTGTTTTCCATCACCTTAGCTGTGATAAATTGAATCGATAAACAATACAAAGTTTTTGATGAAAGTACCTGACCTTTAATGTAATATGGCACGAGTTCGGAATGTGTACATATTGCTTAACATTGCTAATGAAGCAAAATGAAACAACACTAATATTAACTAAAGCAATTTAACTAGGCATTGTCAGGCATCGTCTTTGATATGGCTACTCATTTTTAGAATGCCCAAAATGGCAAATACAGAACCATCATAGTGTCTTCATATCCTCCTATCCGCCTGCTCATTTGTTAGTCTTTAGACTTATATAGCCTTGGTTAAAGTTTTGGTACCTAATATACAACCAGAAACGAGAAACAAAATAATCTCGAATGTTTCGTATCAATTAGTGCGTCATCACCCTGGACCAATTGTGGACTGGAGTTACCAGCCACAACCTGGCTGGTCCCAGCACTACACGAAAAGGCTCACCTTCCGTCCCAGCGATTTGCGGTTGCTCTTCTTCAGATTTCTCTAATGGAGAGAAAGGAAGAAATTTTTCAATAAGGTGTTTTAATCTACATCACTCACGATCAGCTAAAAACAGTGAAATACACGATTATGTCACATACAACCATACAAACTTAAAATTAAGTATAGTGATATATCTTATGAACCCTCATACATATGTATATACAGGGTCAATTGTAAAATACTAATAACCTTGTTTCGATATAGGGACAATCTCCAATAAAGTTCAGACTCGTTGTATAAATAGCATATACTTATATAAAATTCAATACAGTTTTTACAAAATTAAACGATGCGTAACGATAACATTCTCGTGAGTGTGATGTGAAGTAAGGTTGACATGAAGTGAGCGCCGGTCTGGAAGCCGTGTCGAAAAGGAGAACACCTCTTAGAATAAAATTTCTGCCAGGCTGTCATCATACCCAACAGCTTTTGTTCTATTACTTTTTCCAAAACCTAATATGTTCCGAAAAAATATTTTTGAGTTGTGTTGTATTGTCTGAAACGTAATTACTCTATATAGATATTTTCAGTTGTAAAGTGGATGTTGTACAGTCAGCAGCGCCGCGCCGCGATCCCTCACCTCGCCGTGGGTATGCCGCTTTAGAGAGATAGAGTAGGTGCAATTTTCAGAAATATTTAATGTATTTTTATTATTTTATGAAATAGGTTACGAATAATTAAAAATCATAGAACGTATTCATTACTAGGGGTAATGTTAAGAATAGAATACTAATAAATTATTAGTGTTTTTCAATTAACCTTTCAGTTAACATTTTAAACAATTCAGAGGAAATTATAATTAACAAATTTCAAGGAACATAAAATTTTGCCTAAAATGCGTAGGAAAAATATAATGATAGGGATAGACAGTTCTAGGTTTTATAAATGTCCAGTAATTAAGTAGAGACATTTATCATTTTTTATCAATATCATATTATTTGTGCGCGAGTTAAAAGTTATGCATAAATACATAACCCTATTTTGGGAATTATGTCTTTGAGTAAAGTAGGTCGAATCGACCACTACGGTGCAGGAGTTGCAATATTTTCACATGAGAAATTTTCATGCCAGTAAGTAGGCACTAGCTACGTGCGGATAAATAGAATCTAGAGCCTGTCCTTAGGGAGTGGCAAATATGCGCGTCAGTGGATATAGAAATATACAAATGTTACCCTACCACAATGCCTCCCTAACGCAAGGCTAGTAAATAAAACCAAGGTAGTAAGTTAGTCTCTAAGCAAAAATCAAAATGGATGAAGCATTTGCTCTAATAAATGTGTCCTTTTTGCTGTTGTTGTTGACCGAGTATCTAGATTTTTACTAATGTGCGTGACTAAGGAAGGATCGTAATATAACGATACACAGCTAAACATGCAATATTTTTATTTGTGTGAATACTACTTAATTTTGTGTATCCAAAACACTTAAAATTTACGAGTATTTTGCAAATAATTATTAGAGTAATCAATATACGTGAAGTCGGTCAAGAGCTGACACGAATTACTGACAGTGCGAAGTTGTCATATTTACTGTAGCTAACTATTTTACTCGTGGTTACGCTGAATGAGATAGAAAGAGACACAAAAATTCGTTTGACATACGGCCAAAGAGCGGCAACTTATTGAGCCATAATAACTATGCGTTATGTGCCTTGGTCCGAAATGCTAGTATTAGCTTATTTGCTAAAACCTGTACTGCTGTATGTGAAACTAGTTACGAGATTGCTATCTCAAATAATAGATAATGGCTTCATTTACTAGTATCATCTCAACCCGACCATGATCATTTGAAAATAATATACGAGTACCACAGTGTTTCTACGTAGTACATGAATAAGGTTGAGCTATTTCAGTGTTTTGTACTATTAAGATTACTGTGTATGAGTGATCTAGTGGATTCAATATCATGCAACACATTTTTCTAATTTTTAGTTCTAATAAAAATCTCACACTTTTTAAGAGTCAGGCTATGCAGATTTTAGTGTGTTTGGTGACCTGGATCTCAATATGTAAAAAAACTGAGTTAGATATTTGGACACATACAACTTCTACTCTTTATCTTGAAATCCTTATACGTGTAAACATGATTGGAGGAAAAGTCTTGACAAAAAATTCCATAAAAAACCCTGGTTTCGCACAAAGATTTAGTAACATCTCCGAAATTTTGCAGAACTTTAAAATGATTTTCACTGAAATGGATAGGTAATTATAATATCTCAAATCCTTAAAACCAGTTTTTTAATTGGTAATGTAATTTATTTACAAATTACAATTATGTGCATAAAAAAATATGGAGATTTTTCCGCACTAAAAGGTTTTCAAACCACAGCTGCGAAAATCAACATTATTGTTAGCGCCATAGAAAGTGGGGTAACTCGTTGCGCTGGGCTGCATAGACGGACTCTTAAATTACAAGTGTTTCGGCTCTCAACGAAGCATCCTCGAAGATTAAAGGAGAGTTTAATAAATTTTACAATGCCTTCGCCAACAAATCAAAAGCCAAAACACTAGGCATTAGGATAACTTAGCAAAATTTCTTGCGCCTTCAGTAACTCAGCCGCATCTCACTGCACTGCAAAAAGGCGCAGCAAAAAGGAATGCGCTAAGTAGGCGCCGAGTGAATTGCAAAGCGGTCGACCCATATGTCGTGATCGCTGGCCATTAGCGCAGGCAGCGTATTATGCAATGAAGTATGTTATGCGCCAACACATTTGGAATAAATGACCCGACACATCCGGCATAGCGAATGGAATTGGCGCAATTGCGCGGCGTAGCGCAGTGCTACCCATGTCTACAAAAGACACTGCAATTACATAAATAAATCTGTTTCTGGTATTACACTAGATATCTTCACGATGGATTTCTAACGGGATACTCAAAGAGGACGGAGCGCCAAGCTTCGCGGTCCTTACATACTTCTTTCGCTTCCTCAAATCACATGATTCTCCTCATACATGTTCGCCCAGGTATTGGTATAAGTCTCCTAGCTTCTGGATATTGATAGGCTAAATCGTTATATCCTTATTCTGATGAGATACAAGTTTAGACTATTTCTATGAGATTGGATTTAGACTATATCTGTAAGTACTCTGTTTGTTTAGAATACACGCGTATATATCTGTAGTGTTCATACCCTTTCATATCCTAATAATAATAAACTAACTTCATGTTATTATAATTTCGTATCGACAGTGTTCATTATATACTTAAGTGTAACTATATACTAGTATACTTATATACTACGCGAAACCCTACGCGAATTATTTACTTAGGTTGTGGCGAAGAGATTCTTGCTTATTATTAACTTACTATTTGACACCGAATAAACAAATATTGAAAGACATTGACAATGGAAGACAAGGAACAAAAACCGTTAGTATTTATAAGTAAATGAATGAAAGTAAGCACATGCGAGCGCCTTACACATATATCTCTCTTATACATTTAGTTTAAAGAATAATATGTGTCCTTATTAGTCCCAATGAATAATACTGTCTTTCTCTCGTTACAGTCTAGTGTGTCATTCTTTCTCTTTCTATTTGTATGTAATACAAAACGTATTGGTATGCAAATAATATCTATGCTTTGTATTTATTCCATCAGAAGAATAAACAGTGTATTGTATCCTTATTTATCTTTATATCAATGGACATAATAGGGATGTGATACTGCAGAATTAAGTGTGTGTCACAGTTCACGGCTAGCGAAGGAAGGTCATACCTCGGTTCAGGGCTTAAAGGATCGGCAATAAGCTTACAGTAAATTAACAGAACTAAGAGCTAGTTAGCTATCATATATTGAACGACTAAGTTACTAGACTAGGAGGTTATAAAAAATCTTAATCTTAAGTTGCCCATACGGGAAAATGCGAGCCATTCCCTATACAAGTATCTCCGGATTACTTACTGGGAAGACTCATCCTCATACATTGTACACAGATTATGAAATAAAGAACATTTTTATTTTATTTATTTATTTATTATATAGAAAGACCTCGATGGCGCAGTGGTTTGGACGTTGTGTCTAAGCGCGGTAGGTTCTGGGTTCAATTCCCGCCCGGGCCAATTCAGGAAACGAAGTTTTCTAGATTGTCTCGTATCTGGGTACACTGGATACGCCCCTTGTAGTCGTCGTCTGGTTCTCACAAGAAATACCCTAGTTTGAGACCAGATATTCGATGTGCATTGTCTGGCTCATTTATTACTATTATAATATTGAAATTACATTGATAATGTAACGTTTTTATGGGACGACAAACTTATTTATGTTTGGTGACAATCAGTCCAGTTAATCTCAAATTAATGAGCTTTGTACGTAAAAATTTTTAAGGATTATTTTTTTATTAGAAGCCTATTATTTTCTGTCGGGCTTTTTAAATTTGTTTTTATTGAGTCGGTTGGAAGAAAAACAATTAATAACAATCGAATTGCAACCCCTTCAGTTTAATGAAAGTTGCGCGTTAAATCGCAAATTCTCGTTACATCTCTAAATTCTCGCATTTCTTATCCCGCGCGCCTTTCACGAAACCTAACTCCTGACTTACCTATGTACCTATACATATTATATTCAAGGGTATTTCGTAATAACATAAGATATTCAGACGCTTACGAGGTGCGCCGTCTGCGTTTTTCGTTGTACCACATTTGGGCTGACAGCGGAGTTGTTACTTGTAATTTAACGCAGATATAGGTACGTATTATAACGGTTACTGTTGAAAAAAATTGTTTTTAAAATAAAATGTTATTTTTCCCTATATGTGTGTATAATATGTATACCTGTATGTACCTATATATGTATAGGCAGTTGTTTATTCTTCAGTACACAGAAACGTTAAAAACATTCTAAACCTCCCAAAGCGTGTAAAAAGAATTTGGTGGATTGAGGAGGCGATAGAAGTATGTAAGGACCACAATACTTAGCGCTCCATCCTCTCTAACTACTCCGTTACCCCCGGGATACAGCCTGAGGATATGTATGTATGTATGCATAGACCTTTCATGTTAGTTAACACAGGAAAAAGCTGAACACCGAATTCCCGATTCCCTAAGGATGAGACTTAGTTATGTGGAACTTTTACCCATTAAAACTCTTGCGATGATTGTCATCGGCGCATTGTCGAGGGCTCCGAGATCTCCAACGGAACGCACTAGAGCTCCTCTCGCGCTGTGCCGAAGCATGTCTTAGGCGGGCAGTTACAAAGCCCCTTGCAGCTGCACGGTCTCAGTGCCGTGGTGGCGTGGACCATATGTGCTGTCGGTCTCCTTTGGGTCGCATGGATGGATGGACGTTGAATGTTTGCAACAAACAATTTTTTTTATTTGAGAATTTCATACAAAACTACCGTCCAAATTTCCTAGTGATTTTTCCCAAAACTTTCTGTCATGCAATCTTGTCCTAACAATTACGAACAGAGCACAAAAATCGGCCAAATCAGTCGAGCCAAGCTGCTTTCAAGTGAGTATACATGCAGCGATTGATTTTTATTTACGTAGTTTATTTAGTTTCTCTGTCAACCCCTTTAGGGATACAGCGTGAAGATATGTATGTATGTATGTATATATTTAGTTTCATGCGTTATTTTACTCAGGTGTTGCTCAACTATTTTTTTAATAGTTGGGTTTAATTTTTTTATTTTATTATTTGTTGTCTTATTATTCGAAAAGAGAAGTTAATCATTCACTTTATTATAAATCCTTACTGAGGAACTTACTCTTATAAACAAGAATTATTATAGTGTCGAAAATCTTGGAGAATAGTAAAATCGTCTGTCGATCAACTGTAAGTGCTTTCTCTCATAAATAACCTTTAAAGTAGAGATGTATTGTTAAAACTTAATTTAATATATCCTTGAGTTAACTTTATAAAAAATACATATTTTTGTATAAAATGAATACATGACTATATTTTTCGAGTAATTCTCACGAATTCAAGGACAGCAGTAAAGAAAAATAATCGATCTTGGTCGACCCTACAGGGGACTTAGACAAGTAGCTCCATTGTCGTGAACGCTAGTAGAATAGAATGACAGTGTCAAACATTGTTAACTTTCTATTAAATCGAACGAAAAGTAAAGTCGTGTGAAAAGCGTCGTATAAAACGTATGCAAATGTCACTTTTGACAAGCTATAACGCCAGCAAGCTATTTGATTTTACGAAGTGTTTGCCATTTGTCAAACCGCTCACTCGATAAACATGTTTGAATCTTCTGCCGGAACATAATTAATGAAAATCTTTCTCTCAGTTATCTCTCAGTACTGCAACGTTACAAACTCCATTTGGAGTAAATGTAACAAAACTATGCACTATATTGCTAGCAAACCGTTTGTCTTTGTGAAATCGTGTCGTCTAAATTCTGTCAAGAATATATCCGTTCTCAAAAGGAAAGACATTTACAAAGCTTCTACGAAAAAGACCGTTACAATTTATTTCCGCTGTGTCTCTGTCTTAAATGTCAAATAAAAAATGCTTTATGAATACACGTTTGTGTGTGCGTGTGTGAATTTGTGCGTGTAGCTTTCGGATTCCAAAGCAGATGCACTACCATCATTTCTTTAAGTCAATTACACTTCATTGCCTATTCGGAGGTATCCCTATCTGTTTCAAATTGGTTTTACTAATTATCCAACATGTCAGGTGTTATCAACTTCTATGTTCGTTTGGAGGAGAAAAATGAAGAAAGGAATATTTTCGGAAGAATCTCAGAAGACGTTCACTGTTTTTAATTAGGGACTTATATGGGTCATTAATTTGCAAATTTTGTAATCGCGTGATGTATTCGCTCATTTAGATATGACTGCTATATCAGCTATCCTGCAAGTGTGCTAATGTCATTGAATTATACGTTACGATAAATAAATCAAAAAAACACATAAACCAGAAACAGGAAATGAATATTTTATGCTTTGCCTGAACTTTATAGGCATTCTGTAGAATGCCTAGATTATACAGATTGCCGATAACATAATATATGTACAATGTGTATATACAGACGAATTGAGGACCTTTTCCTTTTTTTAAGTCAGTTAAAAATGACACAAGTTATGATTTTTATTGATTCATGAGAATCCAACCCGAGACAATTAGGTATTGACTTATATGACACACGCAACTACCGCGCTAATGGACGACGCAACATACGTAAACTCGTCGAAGTACGATATCCTCTACTTGGCCGCCATTTCCCTAAGATAAGATACAAATTATTACTAATCTATACTTACAAAATTCGTAGCTATCTATCAAGGAACTGAAATTTGAACTTTGATCTGTATCATATAACTCCACTCGTAACATTTGATACTATCACCAAGGTTAAGCGATGTTGTGGGTAAGCTATCACATACTGGATGGATGATCAGTAGCATAAACGATCAACGAGGTTAAGAAACATTGTATACTGACTGATGATGGCTGGTTGATGCTGGATGATCAATAGATTAATATCAAAATTAATTGAAGTTGCATGAGGCACATATTAGATGGATGATCAAAATACATGTTAAGCGTACTTTTTGACGGGAACAATAAAATTATATTTTATAGTTACGCATATAGCCTAGTTGCCAATGCCTTATGTAAAAAAACGCATCGAATAAATCCAGCCTTCGAAATGCAGGTTGGAGTTTTGAGTTCTGCTTTCCTTACAATACACACAAAAGCGATCCTTCTCTACATCCGTAGTTGATACGAATTAGGCTTACTCTTGTTATAAGCAATTGTAGCTGGATAGAATACCGCAAATAAGGTGAGTAACCTCCGTTAGCTAATTATTCATTATTAATTTATCAGACGTCGTGGCCTTATAGCGTATGATAACAGTCGCAATGGATCTTCGATTGTACATGCATTTGCTTTGATCATTTCTATCTGTCTGTTATAAATAGGATATATTTAAGCTGTCTTCAAAATTGGTGAAAATGTGAACCTAATTGCTAATTAATAACATAACATAACATAACTTCACGCTGTATCCCCAACGGGGTAGTCAGAGAGGACGGAGCGCCAGGAGTCGCGGTCCTTACACACCTCTTTCGCTTCCTCAAATCTTATCATTTTCCTCACACATTTTCGCCTAGGTATGCGGGTGCTTTTGACATTTCCGTTTGCTAACACTCTGGCTATTTGATCTTCATAAGTCAGCCTTGGTCTTCCGTGGCTTCTTTTACCACTCACTTTCGCTCTGTATATTTTCTTCGTCAGTCTTTCATCACTCATTCTTTCCATGTGCCCGAACCATCTAAGCATTGCTTTCTTCATTTTTACAATAACACTGTTGTGCAACCCTGTCATACTGCGTATCTCATCATTGCTTATCCTGTCAGCAAGCGTGACACCGCACATATTTCTGAGAGACCGCATCTCCACAGCATTTAACATACTTTCACTCGATTTTGGGCATATCCAGGCCTCACTACCGTACAACAAAGTTGGCACCAACACCGCATTGTGGATGGCCATTTTAGCAGTGTTAGATATATTCACACTACCCACTTATTGCCAGCTGCTACCCGTCTCTCCACATCCAACTCGCATCTTCGATCCCTCGAAAACGCACTCCCCAGGTACACAATTTCATTCACCTGTTCTAGACATTTTCCACTTACACAAATCACACATTTCGTTTGTACCGCTTCTCTTTCAAACACCAGAACCTTAGTTTTGTTCACATTCATTTTCAATCTTTTTACTTCACAATCTTCTTTCATGCACGTGACTAGTGTCTGCAACTCTGCTTCTGATGGTGCTATTAGCACAGCATCGTCAGCGTACAATAGGCAGTTTACCACTGTGTCACCACATCCCATACCACTCATATTACCTTTCAATCTCTGGAGGCAGCTGTCCAAATACAGCACGAATAGCCAGGCAGACATCACGCAGCCGTGTCTGACACCAGAACAGACTTCAAACCAGGGCGACATGTCACCGTCTATCCTTACACAGGCTCTGTGGTCTCGATATAATGACCTCACAGCCTGCAGTAAGGAGCCCTCCACGCCATATTCAGGCAGAAGACTCCACAATTTCTTCCGCACTACTCTATCGAATGCTTTCTCTAGATCCACCAAAGCGCAGAAAACTTTCCGACCTAAAGCCAGAAACCTTCCCACGATAACGCAAAGCGAGAAAATCTGATCCATACAACCCCTACCGTTCCTGAATCCACCTTGCGCCTCCCACAAATATCTTTCTGAAACGCCTTTCATACGTGCAGTCAATACTTTAGTATAGACTTTACTCGCTAAGCTGACCAATCTGATGGCCCTATAGCACGCACAGTCTAGGTAGGAACCTTTCCCTTTATATAGAGGTACTATGACTGCCGTGCGCCAGTCCTCTGGAACCTCCCCCTTCTGCCAACAAAGGTTGCAGAGTGCACAGAAGGCATCCCAGACCCTAGGACCACCAAACTTGATCATCTCAGCAGTCACCTCATCAATTCCCGCAGCCTTTCCACATTTCAAACTTCTTATCACTTTCTCAATCTCTTTCATACTAATGGCATCCTCCAGTCCCTGGCCCGAGTGTGGCAATTCATTAGAATCGCTCTCAGTATCAGAGACGGAGTCGCCACTCTCATACAGCTCTCCATAGTATTCACTCCATCGCTGCAGAACATCCTTTTTATTTGTAAGCAGGTTGTTTTCGGCAAGGTGCCGAACCACTTCGGTACTTACGTACTTCTTTCCAAAATAATTTGGAATTTTCCTCGAAGTTGTCCGACATCTTGTTTTCATCTAACACCCTACACCTTTCACGCTTCTCTTTCACTAGTGCCTTCGTTTCTGCTTTCTGCAGCTTATACCTGTCTTTCATCAAATTTTTCATACCATAGTCATTAGTAGCAAGGTAGTCTCGCCATGCTTTCTTTTTCTTATACACAGCCACTTTCACCTCATCATCCCACCACACATCACGCTTTTTGCCGTTTTCACTCTTATTCATTCCACACACTTCTTTCGCAGCCTCAATCATACTATCTCTAAGGTTCTGCCAGCATTCTTCAACATCCTCGCTCATCACTTTCAATGTATCATCAAGCTTACTGGATAATACCCTTTCATATTCATTCCTGGTGGTCGCATCCTGCAGTTTCCAGCTTTTAATGCGGCTAACCGCTGCAGGTTTGGACACTACGCGATGTCGCCATGCTGCGAACAGACCCCTTATTCTGGTTATCACCAGAAAGTGGTCCGTCCCGAGATCGGCTCCTCTGTACGCTCTTGTGTCCATTACCTGCTTCTTAAGTCTGCTATCCACCAGGAATAAATCAATCACACTTCTCGCACCCTTTCTTTCCCACGTGTACTGATGGATCCTTTTGTGCCCAAACATGGTATTAGCCACAAAAAGATCCTTTTCCATACACAGTCCTAACACAATCTTACCAGCATCATTCACTCTCTTGTCTATATTTGCCTAGGACAGACTCAAATCCTGTTCGAGCTGTCCCAACCCATCCATTTATATCTCCACACACAACAATTCTTTCGTTCTCTTCAACCGTCGCTAGAACTTCTCTAAAATTCTCCCAGAACTGCTCTAGTTCAGCCAAACCGACAGAGGACACTGGGGCATATACTGCCAAAACAAAAATTCTTGTCAACCCAATCTTGAGGCGTACCCAGATCAGTCTGGGATTTACACATTCAACTCAGTCATACAATTAACCAAACGAGAGGACAGTAAAACGCCTACCCCTTGGCATCCCCTTTCTCCTTGTGGTACCCCTGACCACAAAGCGATGCCTCCTCCGGGCAAGTCGGCAAGTTCACTGCCGCCTCGCTTGGTTTCACTCAAACATAGCACATCCAATTTTTCTCTTCCATAATATCAATCACTTCATTCATCTTCTCCTCAATCCCACCTCTCACATTCCACGCAGCTACTCTGCACTCCTCCCTCCACTTCCCGCCGCGAGGTGCACAGCGTGTTGGGTGGCGGTCGCCAACTGAACTCCGAACTGCACTCTGCACACACTAGCGGGGACAGACCGGTGTACGTCGCTTTCGGGGGACGCCCTAACATTATCATTGCCGTTGTCCCGCATGGTATGCACAGAAGAGGAATTGCAGCCCTGAAAAGGGCTGGCAGGGGTCGCGACGAGCACGCTTCTTCAGTTGACCCCCGTTGCTAATTAATGCTATATAAAAATATATTACTAAATATATAATAATACAATTAAATGTTACTTCTTCATTAAAATCACATAGGGTTTAAAAAATTTTAGACGCTATTAAATAATAATCAAAGCCAATAAAAAGAAACAATCATTTAAAACATTTGATCGTACTATGAAATATAAAATTCTCTATAAACTAAATTAGTATCTGGTGCTTTTCTTGGTGATCGCCAATAAAATTAGTAAGATAGATAACACAATAAAAACGATATGAAACACTATAAATACAGAACTAAGTAAACAAAAGAAAAACGAACACCTCTCACTATGTATTAATAACAAAATAGTTGCGAATGAAAAACAGGTTGCTAATGTTTTTGTTAATTTTTTTTCAAATCCACCTGTAGAAATTACTGGTGGTCTAGTATCCTCTGCACATGCAGCACGGACACTCTTAAGCCAAGGTATAGGAAAGTGGTTCCCTAGTTTTCAGTTCAGGCACACGTTTTCATTTGAGATAGAAAAAACTTTTAAACAATGAAAAAAAGAAAAGTAACGATTTGTGGGGACTATCAATTCATGTACTGTATTGATAATATGTATTATTGTTGTCAATGATGTAAATATGGATTTAGCCATTTATTTTTAACCGATTTCAAAAAAGGAGGAGGTTCTCGATTCGTATGTACAATGTACATATATAATATATTTTATATACATATGTATATTAAGTATGTTCGGGCATAACTTCTTTTTTATGTACCGATTTCATTGAGTCTTTTTCCGTTGGGATAACTCCAAGGTGAGATCCCATTCAAATTTCACTGATATTGGAGCTTGGACTTCGAAGACACACCAAATAATCAATCTATTTATAAGCTTTATTTATATTGATGATTCTCTTGTCCATCGATCGGGTCCAGGATGAGAAAAGAATTTCGTTTTAAACCTACCCTAGATATTTATTTAGGCCAAAGTCATTCAAAAGGGAGAGATAAAAAACTTTTCATGAAAAAATAAATCGACTCCAAAAAAGCATTGAAAAGTACAAAATAACTATCCTTTACTAATCAAACCTACCTATGTAATTAAATTTGACAGTTATCGAAGTTGGTACCAAATCAATGTGAAACAACAGAAAGTCTACTAGATTGAATTTTTTTTTTTCTAAAAAAGTTTTATACATAAATTAATAGTAACACATACGTAATTGTGTATTTATGTATAATAAATCCCTATAATGTAATCTAACATTATAGGGATTTATTTTTCGGAAATATATTAATGAGCAATTGAATTAGTAATTCGAACTACAACGTATATCATTTACAATAATAGCTTCCGCTGTAAATTTAATACACACGTACATACATGAGTTACGAAGATAAAATAACCAAGGTGTTAGTTGACGGGAATGTCAAAAGCACTCGCATACCCAGGCGAAAATGTGTGAGGAGAATGATGAGATTCGAAGAGGCGAAAGAAATACGTAAAGACCGCAAGCTTGGCGCTCCGTCCTCTCTGACTACCCTGTTACAGCATGAAGATATGTGAATTTAAAACATACAGTTTTAAATTAATTTTAAATTATCATAATATATTTACAACTTTTAACTATAACTGTTGTGAACGTTTAAAATAATAGTTTTTGTACTCAATTTTAATAATAATAATACTCCAGACAATTACACAGATTGTGTGACCCCAAACTAAGCAGTAAGCTTGTACTATGGGCACCACACAACGAACCCTGGGGGAGTCCCAGTAACACCCAGACTCCAAGCCAATTTAGAAAAGTTCGTTTCCTAAATTAACCTGACCAGGGATCGAACCCGGGACCCTAGCTTAGAAAGCAGATGTATATGCCACTGCGCCAACGGGCCAGTCCGTCCAGTCATTTTATAGCTTATATTTAAAAATATCCATCACAGGTAGATGTCCTCGTCAGGATAACAGCAGAAATTGTATTAAAAAAATTGTTGTTTTACATTATAATCATAAAACCAGTAAGAGAAGGTATTCCCAAACGATTTTGTATTCAATGAAATCATTAATTTTTGTATGCATATCCAATCAGTCTTCTGTAATACTGATGTCTCTTTAAATCTATAAATCTTTTACGATACATTTATTTGAAATGTAATCTTATTATACATTTAATATGTTTTATTATATGATTCCTGGAAGAATTGTAAAGAAACAATCCAAAAAATATTAATAAAAATACGAATTTTTACTTGAGAGTTTCGAGAAATTCAAGTCGATAACTTTCCTCAGAAACCGTAGATTTTAATATTCAATGTTTTGTTTTCATTTACTGCAAAAAATTCTCAGAAACGATAATAATCCAAAAATACCGGTGACGCCGTAAAATCCACTAAGACTAACAGCCAGTAGCGGCGTTAGGGTAGAGCGCGGTTGGGCGACCGCCCAAGGACGCCAGATATGAAGGAGCGCTAAAGGCCTACATTACATAAAAAACTTCAATTGAAATAAACGTTTGTTTTTTTATTTTTGGTTCTGTTTTTTCCACTTATGAAAATTGGAGAGTAGAGAGGGGGCGCTGTAGTAATCTATTCCAGGGCGCCAGATTTGCGGAAACCGAGACTGCTGACAGCAAAGTGGAGTTTTTTTTTAGTTTGTTTGAGTCTAACACTACTTAGTCGGCGTAAAGTCTGGTTGTGTCCGTAAATTTTTTTTCCTTGTCAGAAACAAAAATAAAAGATTAATTGAAAGTTGTCTTTACGTAGTTAATGGTCCTATTCTTAGTCGTTACCAAATACAAAATGAAAATTGTCGTAGTGCTACATTTTAAGTACACGATATATTTGTATGTGTTTTCTTTTACTCGGTTAGGGATTATTAATACGAATCCGATTCAGACTTGGCGCTTTTTATTATAATATAAGTATTTTTGTTGTTTTTACTTATTGAATTTGCGCTATAATCACATCGAGTATGACGTCACTGTGGATTCCATTTATTACGACAGAGCAAAAACAAAAACAAAAGTTTTTACTCCAAATTCGGATTTTTTTTTATTTGCTAGGATATCAGGTATAATAACACATTCTGTGACAATTTCAACTGGTTACCTATTACGGCTCAAAAGTCCACAGCACTTGCATTACATTACATACCGTCACTCTGTATCACGGTAGTCAGAGAGGACGGAGCGCCAAGCCTTGCGGTCCTTTCGGTTCCTCAAATCTCATCATTCTCCTCACACACCTTCGCCCAGGTATGCGAGTGTTTTTGACATTTCCATCAGCTAACACTCTTCAACTACTCTAATACACTCTTCTGGTTTCAAGCAAACTGACCACGGCCGATGCAACTCGGTAGAAATGTCCAGCCAAAATAGGTTAAAAGGTAATCGCCCTAATTTCCCGTGTTTTAGATACTTTAGGTATAGTAAGTTTGGTGATTTTTTTTTATATTCCTTAAGGCATTGGCAACAAGGCCATCAGCCTAATCACGAAAAACTAAGTCCCTAATTTTCCTCCATTAAATTTATTAGTTTATTAGTGTAGACATTAGTAGGCTTTACTGAAGTTAAAAAAGGACTTCTTGGAAGAGCGCGAGAACTTCAGCTACACATGTTTATTTATATTTCCTCCATTCTTTTCACTTACACACAACTTTAAAACACAATATACTATCACTGTCGTACTTTAAAACTTGTGTACAAACAATAATAATGTCCCAGTCATTATTTTTAAGTGTTTTTAAAATTATTAATTTTTAACTTATCATGACATTTTAATTCATGGTGGTTTTATTGAATCACAAACACACAAACGGATAAAAATTCTAAAAAGGATTGTTTTACTACAATATTAAACCGCCTTCAAAAAAAGGACTGAAAAGTACAAAATAACTATTCTTTATTAATCAAAACTCAAGTACATTAAAAATAACTTTATAAATACGATATACGTACTTATGTACATGTAATTAAATTTGACAGTTAGAGAAGTCAGTGGTAGTTGGTAGGCTTGGACCAAACTAATAAACTTTTTGTTGTTGAACATTGACTCGGCACTTCAATAACTGTCAAGTTTAATTATACATACATATTTTCACACTGTATCCCTAACGGGGTAATCAGAAAGATAATTTGCTTTATCATATTATCAGAGAGGACAGAGCGCCAAATATCGCGGTCTTTACATACTTTTCTCTCCGTCTCGAATCTCATCATTCTCCTTACACATTTTTACTTAGCTATATGAGTGCTTTTGACTTTTCCGTCAGCTAAAACTCTGATATCAAATATCAAATACACAATAATTATTATATATTAGGTACGTTATTTATTTTTGTACTTGAGATGTGATTAGTAAAGGATGGTAATTTCTCACTTTTGTGTGACCTTGGCCTAAATAAATATCTGGGGTAGGTCTACAATTAACTTCTTTTCTAATTCTGGAGCGAAATGATATACTAAAGAATCATCAACATAAATAGAGCTTATAAACAGTTAGCGTTATTTGGTGTGTCGTCGAAATTCCAAGCTCATTGGAGCTTAGAATTTTCACTGACATTGGTCAGTAAAATTTAAATGGAACCACCTTGGAGTTATAATGAACCCAATGGAAAAGGAATCATTGAAATCAATCCCCAATTAACGAAGTTATCGGTGAATATACATTAAAACAAATACAAACGAACGTAGAACCTCCTCCTTCTTTTGAAGTTGGTAAAAAATGGTCTTCAAAGTATGATTTAGATACCTCTCTGTACTATGGCTTCGCAAAAACGTGTTGAGAAAAAGTGACAAGGAACTTACTTCGCAATAAAGGTGATGCAAAATTAGACGTTCTCAATTCAAAGGAATTGAGAACCTCCTCCTTTTTCAAATCAGTTAAAAGCCGGCTAAATCCATATGTTAATCATTGATTCCAATAATATGTATTATAAAAACATATAAGTAGTGGCGAAATCAACTTGTATAACTCGTCGAAGTGTGTAATTTTAGGAGGTAAAAGAAACTTGCAAGGACCACGATTCTTAGCAGTCAGCGCTCTCTTACTACCCAGTTAGGGTTACAGCGTGAGGGTATGTATATACATATATAAACATATTATATCTTATAATAATACTCAATATTTATCTGTTTACATACATATCAATCACCAAAAACTACGAGACCGATTTGGATAGAGTTTTTGGAAAAATGTAGGTTTAACCTTCCAGTAACATTTACTTTCTATTTCAACTCAACCGGATTGATCAAAAGAGGTGTGGATTTTAAAATTCCTGTGTCAGCGTCTTGATAGCGGGCAGACACTTCAAGGCAGGCGTTCGTCGTAAAAACTAAAAATCGGTCGGTATCGCTAGATATTTCTATAATAATCTATTCGTACGATCGCGAACGCAGCTCGTATATAATATATAATATAAGGAATTACATACATATATATTCTTACGCTGTATCCTTAACAGGGTAGTCAGAGAGGACGGAGCGCCAAATATCGCGGTCGTTACATACTTTTCTCTCCGTCTCGAATCTCATCATTCTCCTTACACATTTTTACTTAGGTATACGAGTGCTTTTGACTTTTCCGTCAGCTAAAACTCTGACTATTTGATTTTCATAGGTCTTGTCATGATCGTCATGAAACATTATTGCAAACCAAATTATTTACTACAGGAAAATAAACGAAATTCTTATAAAAATAACATATTTATTTGTACATTTCGGTGAGTAACAATTTTTTCGATTCTCCAAAATAACAAAGCACTCATTCAAACCTTCATGAAAATACTTGTTAGACATTTCTAATTTTAATAATCTTATATAACTAAACTATCACAGTCGGAACACAGAATTTTAAATTACAATACAAATACTAACTACAAATATCGGCTGCGAACCATCGCTAACATTTCAGCGTTGTTGGTCTTGCCTGTTTCTCCGTCCTTTCCAAAAAATGTGGTTTTTGTTGTTTTTACGAACCTCTTCCCTTCATCAGCAGATTTCCTCCAGTAGACAGTTTGGACGGCATTGCGGCCAGCGACGTAGCGCGTAGCACTCTCTACTAACGCAACTTTATTCATTTTGCCAAATTTTCTTCCGTTTCCACTAACGAAAATTATTACCGCAACTCTGTCGGTATTTCTCTTCAAAATATGAAGTTAAATTGTGTAGAATTGGAACCAATGAATGTTCCCAGAACGGTAGTCGATTTGTCTGTGTCATATCGAGTGGTTGTTCGTTCTTTTATAGCGATTGCCACGTGCGGTGTGTCTGACGGAATGATAAGCCATTGCAAGCGGCACTTTGTGACGTCACAGATGTTTATATACAGTCAGTTACAATGTGGTAATTGTATTGTTCGTTTGTGTGAGTACGAACTTTGCACTGTGCGCAACGTTGCAAGTATGAGTAATAGATTAATATACACCGGTTGTATAAAATTGTTTGCTCTTGTGAAATCGGACAAGCGTAAGTTGTGTAGACACCTGTAGCATGTTTTATAATCGAACATTGTATTATAATTTATAATTATAACCAAATGTAACTTAGTCATGTTATAAACAGTTTACATCGAACGTAAAAAAATTAAGTATCAGAAATAATAATGAAATTATTATATTTATATTCTAAAAACGGGACCCTTATGGAACCACAAATCTTTCCATTTGTCCGTTAGTCACCATCAATTTTCTTAAAAATTATTAAATATACAGACACAAAATTGGGTAAAGTGATATATTTTGTTAACGAAAATACTTATGAAATATAAGTTAAGCACTAGTTAACATAAATAAAACAAAATACTCATACACGTTGAAATACTTATAGGAGAAAATAAATTAAAAACCCGTCGTTAATTATTAATTTGAGCATTGCTCACTAGGACTCCTTAACTACTACACATACAATTCTAAAAATTTCACAGCATCACGTTACCTAACGAAAAGGTTATACTTAATCCTTTCCTTGTATTTTTCTATCTATTTTTTACTCTCCTACTATTCCTGATTTCTGACAAAAATTACTCTGAAAATGTATTTAGGTACTTATTTATTCACATATAAATATTCTATTTATCATAATGCTTGTATCTTATCCATTAATGTATTAAATTAACTTCTAACTATTTATATATTTTCCTTACTTTAATGGTTGTCAGGGAGACAGAGCACTTTCTGCTGTTGAAAGAACAATTTTACTATTCTTCGAGGCTTTTTTCGATTTCATAATATTTGCTGTTCGTTAAATTACATTGCTCAGCACGGATTTATAAATATGTAAATTATTATCTCTCCCTTTTAATTATTGAAATACTAACTAAATAAAAAAAATTTACCACTATGACCTATCCTTATATCATATACTAGCGACCCGTCTCGGCTTCGCACGGGTAGAATTTTTTGAAAAAAAAATGCAGCCCATGTTACTCGTTGATAATACATTTCTATAGGTGAAAGATTTTATTAAATCAGTTGAGCAGTCTTTGAGTTCATCCATTGCATACAAGCAAACTAAGTTCACCTCTTTATAATAATAGTACCTATACCATAGATCACATACCTAGGTGTTTAGAAGTCTATATTGCATTTTCTTTTTATTTGATTTACTTTGTACACTGTATGTTTTTGTATCTTGCAGAATGACAAATGCTTTTTGAATATTATGTAAGGAAGACCAAGGCTGAGACTTATGAAGATCAAACAGCTAGAGTGTTAGCCGACGGAAATGTCAAAAGCTCTCGCTTACTTAGGCGAAAATTTGTGAGGAGAATGATGATATTTGAGGAAGCGAAAGAAGTATGTAAGGACCGCGACGCTTGGCGCTCCTTACTCCCTGACTACCCCGTTAGGGTCGCGTGCAGATATGTATGTATGTATTTTACCAAACTAACCAGTCAGTATAAAAAGCAGTTGACCAACCCTTAAATTATCTAAAATTCTTAGAATTCTAGGTCAATTATATAAAGATAGATCTCCCGAAATTCAGTTTAGGTATTTACTATTTCTATGTTATACGGAATTCTGCATTTAATTATTCATTTCTCTCTCTGCCAAACCAGACACGAAGCAAATGATTTTTTAAGAACCTTCCATTTAATAGCAGTAATAACCGTTGATTTTATTAACTTTTCACTTTATCTTCGCTTTGTTAATGTTTACTTATTATCATATGTAATTAGTAATTAGATTTTATTAGATTACAATGTTAGCTATCAAATCAACAAGAATACCTGTGACAGGATATTAAAGTGATTCTGTAGTTGTTCCGTTTGTCAGTGATAACAAGGAACACTAAAAATAAATTGATTTCAATTAGTCCTATTCAGCCCTTTTGTTTACTTGCCTCGTATGATGCAGATCTAAATATAAATATATAACACGTTGTTTATAATAATTTCCAGACTAGCAGCAATTATAAGCAACAGTTCTCTAAAAAACCGTCGGATAAGCCATTACTTTTTCCATAATAATTTCGGACAAATTAAATAAAAGTTAGAGTCCAAATGTCTATTTTTTTCTTTTCATGTCTTGTCTTAAATCGCAATTAACTGCTGTACCCAATTTCAGCTCAAAATAAATAAGCTGTGACGGACGGACGGACAGAAGGACAAACCGACATTACTACACTATAAAGGTTCTGTTTTATCCATTTTGCCTATTATCCGTTTGTCCGTATTGTTACCATGTTACCCGTGTTGTTACCATTTTATCCGTGTTGTTACCATGTTCGTATCACTTTAACCGGTTTGCTACCCTGTTATCCGTGTTGTTATCATGTTATCCCTTTTGATACCATGTTACCCTTATGTTACCATGTTATCTGTTTTGTTACAATGATATCCGTTTTCTCTATTTCGGAACTACGTAACCCAGAAATTTGAAAAACAAACAATAAAAAGATAGACGTTACAGGCTAATCAAAACTGAAGCAATATTTAGGCACAATAAATATGCCGGTTGTATCAAATTTCGTTATAAACAGCTAATCAAGATATCAATACTTTAACGTTTTATAATAGTAAAAGATATGATATAGATTAGTGTTATATATAATATATTGTATGTACATACATATAGAATTAGTATTATAGGAATTTGCTCAACTAGGGTCAGAACGTTGACCCCGACTTCGGATATCAACAGTGAGCTACTGTTATGAATTCCAATTACAACCCAATGCCAAATAGTTAAATGTATTAACAAGAAAATGGGTCATTATTTAGAATAAATCGGTTGGTTTTTCTCTGGATTTTATATTTCCGTCATTATGACCTCACAAAATAAGTGTTTACTTAGTGTGTGGGTTTACTTGTTGTCAACAAAACCATCACAATTAAAATTAATATCTCTACAGCATATTTTTGTAAAAATGATAGAGCCAATCGCAAAATTCAATAATGATAATGACACAAATGAAAGATATAACATGGACATTGCTAATCTATACAATATATATATTCATACATACACATGTGTACATTCATGCAAATTTCTCTCACTTTTCGTAAAGATTTTTTCACTCTAATTATTTTTGAACAATTTTTTATATCAGTTTCAAGAAAAATATTGTTCATTAAATTAATGTATAAATTGTGCTCCTAAGAAAAGCAATTCATAAATTTTTACCACTGTTACAAAAATATGCGTGTATGTGTTATTAAAAATCTTCGCAATCTTTGGTAGCGTTTTATAGCATTGTAATTAAAATCTCGAATTTGGCAGGATTTTTTTGGAAGGTATGTAGGAAGCTAGGAAGTATGTATTGCCAGTTGCAATGACTGAAATGTTTTCTTCGGATTTGCTATAAAGACCGCACTAGTATCCACGCGTATAAAGGGAAATAATTTCTGGATAATAAGACAATTTATATGATTCTAACCTCGGACTGAGTATCAATGGAAGGAGCATTTGCTCTAAAAACGTGACTAAATTGTCCTTTCTCGTTAACCAACTTTCTTGATTTTTACGCTTGACTAGGGAAGGTCACAGTACAACGATGCACAGCTGAATGAGCTGAACATGACATATTTTATTTTTATGTACTATGTAGTACCTAAAACACTTAAAATTTACGAGTATTTTGCAAATCATTATTTTATTACCGACTTATAAGCTGACATGAAATACACTGAGAGTGCGAGGTTGCCACACTTTCTATAGCTGTTTCACTCGTGGTTATGCTCAATGAGATAAAAGAGACAGACATACGTAAGAGCGGCAACATATTATAACTCCGTCCATAGTGTATCTTGGTTCGAGATCCTAACTCTAGCACTAAACTCGTTTTGTGGGTGCTAGAACGAACTGAGGATCTACTCTCACACATACTTTGCTCATTTAGAACTCAGTTTATAAACACGCAGTCGGTAATATATTGTCAAAAAGAAATTTTATGAAAAAAAAATTAAACCGCCTTTAACAAAAAAACACTGAAAAGTACAAAATAACTAATAACTATCCTTTACTAATCGAAACTCAAATACAATTAAAATAACTTTATAAAAACGATACATATACCTATATAATGAAATTTGACAATTATTGAAGTCGTTGCCAAGCCTACTAAACTAATAGACTTTCTGTTGTTGCACATTGATTTGGCAGGTCTGCAATTAACTTCTTTCTAATTCCGAAACGTAACGATATACATCAATATAAATAAAGGTTATAACCAGGTAGCGTTATTTGATGTATCTTCGAAGACCAAGCTCCAATACCGGTGAAATTTATATTAGAAATAGTATTACCTACCAAACTAAGAAAGAATTTTCAAAATTGGTTCATAAATGACGGAGTTATGAGGTAATAAACATACAAAAAAAAAACATACAGTTGAATTGAGAACCTCCTCCTTTTTTGAAGTCGATTAAAAATACACATCGATCTTTTTCAACAGTCCTACTGGAAGGAAGATACACTACCACCACGCTAATGGGTGAGTCAATGTTTCACTTAAATATCACCTTTATTTTACAACTGATCTACGTATATTATTTTACTCGAAGTTCTTATTACGTTCTCAAGTTATAAAACAATATTGATTTTGTTATGTTTACAATATTCGTAGTGATATTGCGAACACGTCATAATACGAATATACAGTGTTATGTATTTTGATTAAACTGGCACAAATGCGTGTCACCGTTTTGGTAAGTTATCAAACGACACACTTTAAAATATTATATGTAATAGTAATTATTAAGTAATAAACTTAATCCAAAGATATTTCCATTATGAAGAAAGAATGAATTAGAAAGAATGTGTGATGAAAGACTGATGAAGAAAATTTACACAGCGAAAGCTAATGGTAAAAGAAGCCAAGCAAGATCAAGGCTGTCTTATGAATATTAAATAGCAAGAGTTTACTGACGGTAATGTCAAAAGCACTCGAATACCTAGGCAAAAATGTGTGAGGAGAATGATGAGATTTGAGAAAGCGAAATAAATATATAAGGACCGCGACGCTTGGCGCTCCGTTCTTTCTGACTACCCCGTTAGGGATACAGCGTCAAGATATGTGTGTATTTGTGTATGTTTGTATGTATGTATGTACGTATGTATGTATATATGTATGTATGTATGTACATTCATATGTATGTATGTATCTATGCATGTATGTTTGTCTGTATGTATGTTGCCGCTATGTAACCTAGGTCTAGAAACTAATTGTTCCCCAATAACATAACACTAGAGTATTATGAACTCATTTTCAATCCTCTTTTGCAATCCCATTAGGGCGGAAAGATATCATCACAAAAAAATTACACATACAGTAGTAGAAGAGACGACTGGAAATGCGTCCTATGGATAGAAAGAGAAACGAATAAAATGCAACCAATCACTACAAAGCTCAGAAAAGTCTTTGTATGCGCTCTTTCTCAAATTTTCGTCTGATCTTTCATCTGAAAGTTCATTTAGTTGACTGTTTCACTCTTCCGACGCTACATTTACTTTTGTGTGTTAGCTAAGAAAAATAACGCTTAAAAACCTATTAAGTTAAACATTAAGTGGCACCATTTGCTTCTGATCTTCCTCAAGTAAAATAGAAAAATGTCGATATGTGCAGCGCAAGTGAAATGCTATCACAATACATCAGAAAGACAATCAATAAAATGTAATATTACTCTCCACAGTTAAGTATTTCATTTTATTGATAATGCTGCTCACGCACACATGTATAACTTTTTTGCTTCATTTGTTTGTTCCCTATCGTTTGTTAGGAAACACATCTTCTAAGCGTTATTATTCTAAGAGCGTTATGCTCTGATCCACCATCAATTAATCTTATGGATACGATATGGGCTTAGACATACACCCTCTTATAAAATCGTAGACTCCACGTCACATATCCTACAATAGCAACGCAACCAAAATAAGCCGACCTACCAGTAAATACAACATACATTTCATATCAAATCGGCTGCCATTTTGCTGGAATACAACGCACTAAGCAAAGACTTCGATAGGTGTATGTATTCAATTTATGAATTATTTTGTATATGATTATAGTGTAATGTTAGATATCTATCTCTCTCCGGAACATACTACGGAAATACGAAGAAAAACTAGGCTCACCGACAACACCGTAATAATAGTTCAAAAGACGTGGAGTTGCGCTGGCCACATAATATTACACACGAACGATCGATAGTAATCAATATGGAAAAGAATATTGATGTGGAGTCCCAGAACGGGGTGCAGAAGTGTGGACAGTCAACTGACGAAATGGACCGACGACTTGGTGAAAATAGCGAAAAGGCGTTGGATGAGAAGGCCTCTAGCTAGACAGGAATGGCGTGTAATACAAGAGGCCTACATTTAGCATTGGGTGGCAAAGGGCTGAAGAAGAATTGGTGTAAGTTATTTAGTCTAGTGGGTCATTTTTGGGCAATTGTGTTCGTTTTTATAACAAAATTCCTCAAGAAATAACAGTAGTTAACGGAAAAGCAATTTAAACTCGTTATTAAACGCGCACTGATTGGAGAAGCATACTACAAAATTAGCGATTTCATTGAAGAAAAAACAATAGTCTGGAAATAATATTTTCTGCACACGCATGTACTGGCTTTATGAATATTCTATTTTAAATAACTATTGCAGAATGATGTTGAAGAAATGATACCTGACTGAGTTTCTTGTAGGTTCTTTTCAGTGTTCAGGTTTTCTCTTCGAATCGAACTAAAGTAGATTTGACGTTCAAAAACACCTTGCAATTGGATTTACTTGAATAAATTCATTTGACTTTCACTTTGACCATATTATTTGTATTGCAATGAACACAATAGTACAAAATGACTATCACGCCCACACGCAATGAATAATTATTGCACAATAAATATAATGTTTGATGCAATGTTAGCACTGACAACAAACAACCAATAAATATAATCTTTGATACAATATTAGCACTTTGACAACAAACATCAACCAACAAACAAGCATCATGTTTTATGTTTTTATGATAAAATCCACAAATCCGCGTATCTGTTTCATATCACCATTATTTGTCTCGCATTAGACAATGAAAGATAAATATCATTAACATTTTTGTGTCATAAAAACTAATTACTGACAAGCGTAAGACTGAAATGTACCAGACATTATGTCTCTACTGGGAGACTTTAAAATTATTTGCATTCTTTTATAACTAAGACTATTCTTGTTTCGTGGGGGTTAAAATTATATAAGTGAATTAAACTAAAAATGTAGTATAACTTCAACTCTTAAGCCTTGATCTTATCGTGTAACTGCAAAAATAATTAGAGGACATTTGCATTTGCAATCGAAAGCGTCTTGTCACCCTGCTGTCAAATCGACCATGTATTCGACCAGGCGCCAGGTCTACGACTCTTGCGCTATTTTCTATTCTCTATCAGAGTTTGGATTGCAATTTATACTTGGAATCTTTTTTTTTACTACTGATACTATCAATTCTCTAAATCTCTCTCAGTAACTTGCCATTGGAAAATATTATTATTAACGGCTATTTAAAGGTAGCTGCTTATTATTTCTTGTTTCAGAGGTTTTTGGAATTATTTGGCTTTTAGCCATCCATGCCAGGATTGGACAAAGCATATTGTATATCTCGTGTTGCATAGTTGCTTCTAGGTATGACATAACAAGGCAGCAGTTTACAAGACTACAGTAATAAACGCTAAATGCAAAGCTATAAAACAAATTAAAAAACACCTGTTAATATAAAATTGTTTCATAACGCCTAACGCTATCACGGCACAGTTCCATATAAAAGGCATAAAGATTAATTCTAGTCATGTAATTATACAAGCATTTGTATATTTATGACATTTTACGCTAATTTCTTATGATATCAGTGCTGTGTATATAGTAACAATGATTACGATGACTTTAATATGGTCAAGTACGATATACGAGTACTTATTTTTTTTATTGCTTCAGAGTTTTGACATTATGTTTATCGAGTTTATTGCTGAGATAATATTACTATGCAGTGCTTCAATATCTGTTCAGGTTTTAAGTATAAAATTTGCACGTAATGTGTATACATATAGATATCTATACTAATGTTGTAAAGAGGTAAACTTTGTTTCTTTGTATGTAATGAATAAACTCAAAAACTAATCAAACGATGGCAAAAATTATTTCTCCTATAGAAAGCTTTAAACATTATCAGTCAGTAACATGGGCTATATTTTATTTGACAAAAAAATTATACCCGTGCCAAGCGAGGCGGGTCGCCAGTCTATATATATAAAAGGCGATGTATGTATGTATGTTCCTTATGGACTCCGAAACGGCTGGACCGATTTCGATGAAATTTTCAGGGAATCTTCAGATTGGCTTAGCGGGTGATCCTGTAAAGTTTGGTAGCGATCGGATCAGTAAATTCTTTTTTTTTTGCAGTATCAAAATAATTATAAAAAATGTTTAATTTATTTTAACTTCAACTAACGCCTAGTGAAACGGGCCGGGTTTGCTAGTAGATAATAAAGCAGTAGAAACCTTGTCTTTACATTGAATAATTGATCATATGAGTGTGAGCGATGACAGAGTAACAAAAAAAAATTGTGTATGTCTGTTTGTATGTACACGTAAATCTCCAAAACTACTAAATGATTTTCTTGCAGTTTTCAAAGGTTGTCAAAAACTCAGCTTGGAGCTACATTTAGGCTTAATTCATTGAAATCGGATAACAGTGAAAAAAGTTATCGTCATTTATAAGTTCTTCTCCTAAACGGCTTGACCGATTTTGATGAAATTTAGAATGGTAATAGATTAAGCCCCGAATTAAATCAGAGCAAACATTATAAAAGTAAAAAAAACAACTGTTCCGTTATACTTATAACCTACGCTTGATTTGTGTATTATTCGACTAGTAAATTGCATAAAAGACAATAAATCAGTGAACAAAATCATTTAACTCATGAATGTGTTTCTCTGAGTAATTCGCATAAAAGACTATTTTATCAACTTGCGAAACTGATTGGTTTGTTCTCCCGGTACTCCCTTCAAGTTATAGGTAGGTGGTACTACTAATTATTCAAATGACGAAAATGTTTACAATTGTTCTGGTTATGAAGATTAAAAACTATACTGGCGCCATAAAAAACACATGCATTTACAAAAACACACGAATACAGTGATTTCTTTTAGTAATTTGGATAAACAACAAATTGAGACACATTAATATGTTAAGAACTGATAAACTGTTTACGCCTGTACATTTTTAATAGCAAAATATTATAAAAAGTGTTTTGTTGAAACATAACTCGGGGAGCGATCTCTTTCCTCTCTTCTTGTCCACCGGTAATGCCAAAGTCATGATTAATTAGAAATCTATAATATTTTAGCCTTCCCTTTACTTTAACAAAAACAATAAAGAAAGAAATATGTCGGGCTTGCCCTGTCCTGAAGGCCTAGGCACGCCACTGGCCGATAGGTATACAGCGTGGGGATAATATGTATGTATGTATGTAAAGACGGTTGCATAGGGGATTTGTAAGAGCTCTGTTTTTCTAACTCAAGTACAGAATCCAAAGGTCACAGGATAAAATAAATATTCGGTGGATATCCTTTTACAGTAAATTTACAAGATTCACTCACAAAATCCATAATATTCCAAAAAGAAAAATTATTAATTGAACATGTAATATCCATCTTCATATACAAAATTCTTCTGTACGTGTGTATGTCACTGAACTACTCCTGAACGGCTGGACCGATTTTGATGAAATTTTTTGTGTGTGTTTGAGTGTATTCCTGGATAGTTTCGATTCACAATTGGATCCGGTAGGTTGCGCTGCAATGGGGTTCTATGATTTTGGTTTCATTTACTTTCGGGCAGGACAACGTCTGTCGGGTCCGCTAGTTTTGTGTAATATTTCACTTTTAAGGTCCATTAAGATTTCATTTAAAACATTTCTGACCTTGTCTCATTACTACCAAAATGTATCCGAGACTCGTCTAGAAACCGAAAAAGTTCGAAGATCACCCATCCAGTAGATAACCGTGTAAAACGTTACTTAACATGTAGCAACCAAATATATATGAAACACAAGCATCACTACTCTAGATTGATATACAACATGTCGCTGAATTGTCTTGTCTATAAATGAATTGTTAAGTGAACACAATGCACATGACAATACTGACTATTGAACTCCATTATCCATTTTTTACATACATAAAGACACAATTGAATCTAATTGAGTGCGTCATCACGTGAAGCGAATAAGCTTAACAATTCTGGAATAATTACATAAATGGAAGTTGATTGAGAAGCTCTTCTGAAATTGGTAATTAATAATAATAATATAATAATAACAATCTTTATTGATATAATATACAAAGTATTGTGAAAGCTCTGAATACCGAACTAGGTATCAGCATGTATCACGGGAATCAGTGTCTTTTCCCATTTTTAATGCAGCAAGTGTCATCAGATTTAATCACACAAGGTTAAAAACTAAACATACAAAAAAAACTGAGCAAAAGGACAAAGAGAAAAGGCGTATGTGTGTGTGTGTGTGTGTGTGTGTGCGTGTGTGCGTGTGTGTGTGTGTGTTTGAGAATTCCTGTGTTATGACATTCTTTCAAACAAGTTTTCCGTATCCTCATAATCCAGGAGGATAAACCAACTTTTTAATTTTTTAAATTAAAACATACATAATATGTCTGTGTAGGTATAGGTATAACAATCACTAACCTCACTTACAATCACAACACGATACTCAGAATTTTAATCAGGAAAGTACCTACTTATATTAACTATTTATTTATTTTTATTTTCATTTATTTATTCATATAATGACTCTTAACACACTTAAACATGAATTAATACTAATAATTACTAGTTATATTATATAATAAAAACATTTAAAATGAATGCAATGATCGCACAATATCAACATTCACAAAAGGTAACACTTTGAAACATGATTTTTCAAAGTTTAATTAAAGAACAAACAAATAAAACAAAAAATAACAGCTAAATCTCATTTTACATTATTTTAACAAAGACTGTTTGACGAACAGAATTTTAATTATATCACATCACAATGTGTTGATGTGATCTGTAAAGTATCAATGCCCCCCACACTAGGCCAAGCCTAAAATAAATAATCCTAGAAATATTATTTATAGTATTACGAATTAGCTGGTCTACACTGTTACCAGAGAATACATACATACTTATCTTCAGGCTGTATCCCTAACGAGGTAGTCAGAGATGACGGACCGCCAAGCTTCACGTTCTTTACATACTTTTTTCGCTTCCTCAAATCTCTTTATTCTCCTCACACACTTTCGACTAGGTATGCGAGTGCTTTTGACATTTCCGTCTTCCAACACTCTGGATCTCCATAAGTCAGCCTTAGTCTTCCTTGGCTTTTTTTACCACTCGCTATCGCTCTGTAGATTTTCTTCGTCAGTCTTTCATCACTCATTCTTTCTATGTGCCCAAACCATCTAAATATTCCTTTCTTCATTTTTACAATAACACAGTCGTCCAATTTTGTCAATCTACGTATCTCTTCACTGCTTATCCTGTCCGCAAGGGTGACACCGCACATATATTTAAGAGATCGCATTTCTACTGCATTTATCATAATTTCACTCGATTTCGGGCATATCCAGGCTTTGCTACCATACTATAAAGTTGGAACCGACACCGCGTTGTAGATGGCCATTTTGGCTGTGATAAATATATTCACACTGCCTACTAATGCGGAAAGAACACCGTTCACTTTTTGCTAGCTGCTACCCGTCTCTCCACATTCAGCTTACACTCTGTCAAGAAAGTACCGGGAAAAGATCAATAATACACGAAATGTTACTTATTCATCCAAATTTATTTTATCACCATCAAAGTATGCTCCTTCAGAAACGATACACTTACGCCAACGAATAATCCAATCATCAAAACATTTTTTAAACGCTTTTTCCGGAATTGAGTTCAGTGCTCGCCGCGAATTCTCCTTTATGTCTTCTACCGAATGAAAACGGGCGCCACGAAGTGGTAATTTGAGTTTAGAAAAAAGAAAGAAGTCGGCTGGAGCCATATCTGGTGGATAAAGTGGTTGCTCGATGGTATTTGCTGAGTTTTTGGTCAAAAATTCGTTCACGATGATGGAAGGCGCATTATCGTGGTGTAAAATCTAAGAATTTTATTTCTACAAATCTGGCCTTTTTCGTCGAATGTGCTCTCTTAAACGCCGCATAACGCCCAAATAATATTCTTTATTTACAGTTTGACCTTCCGGCAAGAATTCCGAGTGCACAACACCGCGATAGTTAAAGAAAACAGTCAACGTGACTTTGACTTTTGATCGACTTTGGCGTGGTTTTTTCGGTTTCGGTTCAGTTGGAAGGCGCCACTCCGAAGCTTGTTGACTAGTTTGCATGTCAAACTCGTAAACCCACGTCTCGTCACCAGTAACAATGCGTTTCATGAATGTTGGATCGGAATTGACTCGTTCTAGCATGTCCTCAGCGACGCTTATGCGATTGAGTTTTTGGAGAAAATTCTTTTGGGACTAGCCGAGCGGCAACGTGTTTCATACCCAAGTGATTATTTAAAATGGTACGGATCGACTCGTGAGACACAGAAAGTTCGGCGGCTATCTCTCTCAAACTTGAATGAGGATTTTCAGTCACTATTTCCTTCACTTTTGCGATGTTAACTTCAGTTGCAGACGTTGATGGCCTACCAGAGCGAGGCAAATCTTCCATCACATCTCGACCACTTTTAAACGGTTTGTACCACTCATAAGCACGTGTTTTTGATAAAGTCGATTCACTGGAAGCCTTCTGTAACATTTTCAGTGATTCCGAACACGAAATTCCATTGGCAATGCAAAATTTAAGACAAACTCTTTGTTCGATGTTTTTGTCCATTATGAAATTCGCAATATACACTAGAATCACTGGTTCCCAAACTTATTTTGTCTACTGAGTCGAGAGCTCATGCAGTCGTTGTCTAAGATGCCTCCTAGCTAAATGAAATTACAAATCACCCCCCAGGCCTCTACACAACGCCCCCATTTTTTTTCTGGGTCTCTTACCGCCCCCCTTTAGGCCTGCAGCACCCACAGGGGAGCGTTATCGCCCACTTTGGGAATGGCTGCACTAGAATGATATAACTAAAAACAGCACTGTATTTAATCTAAATAACAGATGCAACTCAAACTCCGCGCCAAAATGGAAAACAGTTGTGCCAATCTAACAACAACAAAAAACAACAAAAAATGAATTTGGAACCATAAACAAATCATCCATTCCCGATACTTTCTTGACAGAATGTACATCTTCCATCCATCGAAAACGCACTGCCCAGATACACAATTTCATTCACTGGTTCTGGACATTTTCCATTTACCCAAATTTGTTTCGGATGGTGCAATAAGAACAACATCGTCAGCGGTCGTCATCGTCATTAGAGAATACATGTGTATATAGAAAAAAAATTAACTACCTTCAAAAAAACACTGAAAAGTACAAAATAACTATAACTTAATCAAAACTCAAGATTAAAAATAAAATAAATACGATACAAATACCTATGGTACAGAATAAAATTTTACTGTTACCGAGGTCGGTGCCAAGCCTACCAAACTAATAGACTTTCTACTGTTGCATATTGATTTAGCGCTGACTGTTTAGGTGAACATAGTTTACATAAAAAACATGCAGATGAACATAGAACCTCCTTTTCTGAAGTCGTTCAAAAATAACGAACTTCCGTACTGAAATGTTTGATATATCATGGACAGGGAGCACTCAATCTACAGAGGCGAAATTCGGACCATCTTATTCGCCACTTCTCAGTTTATTTACACTTACAAATATCAATTCTCGCTCGCAATAAGCAGTACATAACCAATACTGGGCCCGTGTGTACATCTCTGTATATTCCGACAGATATTTAAATATTTATATAAGGGCTTATTGTTCTATTCGGTGGTATGGCAAAAACAGCAACGAATCAAACTATGGAACAGAACGCATTAACCGCAACGGTGTTTCGGCACACATAGAGCGCGAGAAGAGTCCTAGTGCGTTCATTAGGAGAAGCCGGAGCCCCTCGACAACACGCCGAGTACGATTGCCGCAAGAGCTTTGATGGGCAAAAGCCCTACCTAACCCACCCCCATGGAGCACTCAACTTGTAAAGACGAAATATCGGACCATCTTATTCACCACTCCTCAGTCTATTTATACTAACAAATATCAACTCGAGCTCGCATTAAGCAGTACATAACCAATAATGGACCCGTGTGTACATCTCTGTATATTCCGACAGATATTTAAATATTTCTGTACTGGCTTATTGTTCTATTCGGTGGCGAAAACATCAAAAAATCAAAGTTTAAAAAAACACGCAGTAACTGCAACCGTAAATTGTTTTCATACAAAATAAATGACATTTCCATTCTATAGGTTGAGTGCTCCATGATCATGGAACCAGCATTTGCAACACGCAATCAGTTTTTTAACAAAAGTCATATTTATAAAATTATAACTTACATATATTACTCATACAAACTTTCATCCCTTAGTCTTCTTTAGGGGATAAACTTTCCAAAATCCTTTCTTAATGCTTATCTACGTTATTCAAGAAACTTCTGTGCAAAATTTCGTACTTCTAACCACAGGTTTAAGCTTTGTATTGTCTCTCATTGTGTTAGTCAATAATAATAATAATATGTGACCCCGAAGCACCAGGCTCGTACTATGGGTACTATACAACTAACTGGGTAGTTTCTATTGACACGTGGACTTCATGCCAATTTTAAAAAATTGCTTTCCTAAAACCTGACCGAGTATCAAATAAGGGGCCCTGGCTTGAAAGGCTGATCTTTACTACAAAGTTTACAGACCAGTTGATATGATAATTTTATTAAGTAGATTATTTTTTAATTGCGTTAGAAACCAATATTTTTCCTAAACAAAAAACAATGTACATACAATTTACGCACAATATCAAAACAACAGTATTTCCGTACTGTAATCTCTTAGATATGATAATGAGACACAATTATGAATAAATAAATAACAATCTACGACAAACATTCATTGACAAATATTACTACGTAGCACAAATAAATTGCTGTTATAATTGACCAAATAAAATCAAAATACACTCTCCTTTTTCATTTGTGAGCAAAACATTAGGATCTATGAACACTATTATATTATGTACCTATTAACGAATAGCCTTGTACAAGAACTTGATTACAAAACTTCAATATTTCTGTACTTCTATAGATGTAATGCTTATACTCGTATTAATAAACATTTCCCGTTTAATTTTCAAGTATGTAATAAATATCTTATTAAAATGTACTTAAAAGTTTAGAAGTTGTAGGTGATGCACAGACAAACGCTGATTGTAACATACATTATTTATTGAAGATCCGAATTTACAGCGTCAGCTCTGTTGCCGAAAGCGAGACTAAGTCTGATCTCCAGTTTTGGACTGAAATTACTTGCTGTAATCGAAATCAAGTGTTTCTGATTGATTGACCTGATTGATACCCCACCCGATGCCATCGACCTACCTCGATAATGTTACAATATTTTTGATTTGATACCTCACTCAATGCTGTTATAATATTTTTGATTCGATACCCTAGTCGATACTGTTACAATATTTTTGATTTTATACGTCGGTCGATGTTGTAATATTTTTGATATGATACCCGATTCCATTCTCTTATAATATTTTTTATTTGATACTCCGCTCGATACGGTTATAATATTTTTGATTTGAAACCCTATTCCATACAGTTATAAAGTCTTTAATTTCACAAGTGTTGTACACTTATACGAAATTAGGAACCATTTATCAAAACGAGAATAATAATTCAAGCTATGTACAGGAATCAAAAAATCCTAAAACATACTACCGCTTTTCCTACAGCGACTCTTATTACAATGAAGTAGTGGAAGTCTTATTACAATGCAATAGTATTTTTGACCCTAAAAACAGTACTATTTCTAATCCTAGTTAAAAATACAATTTTTACTTCTTTTGAAGACATCAATTTATTTATGTATTTACGACAAGTACATAAAAACTTCGCAATATGTTATCCATTATCATTGCTACTCTTCGTCATACTTTTATCTCAGCATGGAAAAATTCGGTCGCAGCGGGCGAATCACAGAAATAAATAAAGTTAGAATGGCAAAGTTGGAAACGTACTCGAAACTGTGGTTCACAGAACAAACTTTGTTAACATGTTCACTAAATATTGAAATAAATTAAATATTTCATAACACTAAAATGAAAAGTGCGTCTTAGTAACACAACCCTAAGCATTTGTCTTAAATTATGGGTATAGACCACAAAATAAAAGTCAATTTAAAGAAATCCAATCTAATGTAATACGTCCTACTAATGTTATAAATGTGAACGTTTGTGAGGATGGATGTATGGATGTTTGTTACTCTTTCAGGCAAAAACTACTAAACGGATTTTAATGAAACTTCACAATAATATAGCTTATACATCAGACTATTATATAGGCTAAAATTTATATTCGAATGAAGTCGCTGGCAAAAACTAGTAATATAATAATCTAACGAACTTCATTAACTGTACACCCGCACACACGCGCACGCGCATGCTTGCGCACGCGCATTCACACACATACACACTAGGTAAGTACTAGCTATGCCCCGCGGTTTCACTTGCGTTAAATTTTGTATTTTTTCTGGATACAGATACCCTAGATTAATCTCTGCAAAGTCCAAAGAGTTATTATTATTTAAAATTTAATAAAAAAATAATAATTCGCGATTATTATAATATATTCTATAGAAATTAAAAAAATATAGTTTCTTTGCATTTAAAATCACTATCTACAAAATACGTTCGTCTGTCGATTCATGATTACGGTAAAAATTTAAAACAATAATATGTTAACCATTTCACTAATTTTTTTGAATTATGCTTACATACTTCGTTCGCCTTCTCAACATTCTCCTTTCACACTCTAACTTTTTAATCCTCATAAATCAGTCTCGGTCTCGGTATTTGACTTCTCCTACCACTCAGCTGCGCTCTGCAGATTTTCTTCATTAGTCTTTCATCACTCATTTTTTCTATGTACCCAAACCATCCAAGAATTCCTTCCTTAATTTTTACGATAACAACTGTCGTCCAGCGCAGTCAAAGTGCGTATCTGAGATTAAATAATTTATCAATTATTAATAATAAAAATAAAGGTGATATTGGTGGTATGGAAACCCGAGGTCGTGATAAATTGGTTATTCCAAAATTTAAATTACATAAGTTAAATGTTTCACTTTTGGGTAACTGCATTCGTTTCTATAATAAAGTTCCTCAAGAAGTCATTCAATTAACAGAAAATATATTTCGATTAGTTATAAAACGTACATTGATTAGACAATAATGCTATAAAATAAACGATTTCGTTGAAAATAAAACAATAGTCTGAAGGAAATTATCTTCTTTGCACATGCATTTACTGGCTCTCTGAATATTGTATTTTAATAAACCTTTTGTAAAATGATGTTGAAAAAATGATACCTGGCTTGTCGGTTCTTTTCAGTGTCCAGGTTTTCTTTTCTCCTCTCTTTGAACCGAACTAAAGTAATTGGGTTTACTTGAATAAATAGATTTGACTTTGACTTTAGATAAAAGCCTTCATCTCGGAATCACCAACAGACATTTAAATTTTATTTATATGTATAAACGTTTGAATATAATAAGAATTGGTAACTTATGACTAGAAATGCGACACAAAAAATTAAATAATGGATATTTTAGAACGATTCATTTTCGTTTTCATTCTTTTTTATTTAACTTTAATTTATTAAAGTAAAGTTCAACTTTGTCAGTAATTGCTATGGAACATAACCTTAAAGTATGTCTGACAAAATTGGTTCTTTATATTTTGTGTTGCGCTTCAGATAGCAGTACACATACAAAATATATACAAAGCAACTAACTCCTTTCAGTGTATAAGGAACAGTAAATAGCTCTTAAATTACCTAAATTACTTTAATATGACCTTGCTTTTAATCCAAACAAGGACTTTCATAGCGGAAGTTTATACATCTGCATTTGAAGCGAATAATTAATTAACACAATTATGCAAATTAAAATAGCTTGCGAATTGTATTACGCTAAATACTTTATACACGAATAACGAACAGAATTAAATGTTCACATTTCTTAATACTTACAATTGTAATGAAACTCATAAAGGTGTCGGAAATACATACACTTTTCCTGAATTGCGAATACATAGCGAGAGCTACTACAGACAGACTACAAACGAATATGAATCTCAGAATTGTCTCATCCGTTTCATAATTGCAAAAGAATAATGAGTTTCAATATTATTACCACTATAAAATTTCTAACTGCAACGCTCACTAGTTACTCGCCTAATTACACCATAACCACAACTTCGTCCAATATAAATTACTTACAAATATATTGTATATTATCTCACATTCGTGAATCGTAAGGATATACGATCGAGCATTGCGATTCTTGCATTGCGTTTCTGAGTGAGTGAGTGCACAAGTGAGTGTTTTTGACGTTCCCTTTAACTCTCACAATCTTCCTCGACTTTAACTGGCACTCTCTTCTACTCTTAACTACATGCTTGTAAGTCACTCTCAATACTCACTCTCTTTACATGCTCAAACTATCTAAAGATCCATTTCTTTCTGTTGTTTGTTATATTTCTACCTAATTCATCTTACTTTCACTCGATTTCTTGCTCATCCTTTTTCACCGCCGTATAATAAACTTGGCTCCTCACCACACGTAGCGATGGTGTGCGAATAGTATTTTTTTGTAGTAGTAAAATTACTCTTCACAGATTTTGTCCGTGCTCTTTAATAATTTATCCTTTAAATAAATTTAAAAAGGATATTACGCGTATATTTGTTTACTAATATGCCATTTGTCCACTCTATCTTACTATAATAATAATATTATTACGGTATATAGATTACATACTGTTTACATGCTGTTAGTATTGGTTATGTTATATTTTATTCTTGGTACATTGAATTCATATAATTTTTAATGTTTTTATTTTTTTATTCGTTTATTTTATTACTAATTATTTTTTATTTTCTTTTAAATAGTGTCTTCTTTTCTTCTTATTACTGTCAGTATATTTTTCTTTTATCCGCAATTATCCACGGTATTCACGAGTCCGTAGCCTTAGAGGGTCACTGCTAGCCTCATTCGAAGTCGTTCAATGCCTACCCGCACACACGAAATATTATTGACAATAATTTGCCTATTGACAATAATATTATGTGTTTGCGGACGGTATTGTCGATATTGTCAATATTATTGTAGATTTCCAGAAATTCTGATTTCGTTCCGACAATATGGGGAGGTAGGGATATTGATAAATATTATTGCCGTGTGTGCCATTGTTAATATTTTAGTTGAGTAAAATATCTCAAGGTAAGCGGACGCGCAGGCCGATGCGAAAATGGAGGATGAAAGTATCATCCTTCCAAAGATAAACAATATTTGTTGGAATTTATTAAAACCTGGAAAACGTATCCAGAACTATGGAATACGAACTGCTAACTTCTCTTCCGGCGTTAACGATTTTCGCATCAGCGTATCTTGGTTAACCAAGAAGGGTGATACTAAAGACAATAATTTTTAAAAGTTGCCATATTTCATTCTCATGTAATTTTTAAAATCATCTTCTTCTGTAAGTCGTAGATTAAAATGATTTAAATCTGCTTTTGTTCTCATCCAGTCTTTAACCCATCGATTTTTTCTTAAATGTTTTTTTATTCAATCAATTTAAAGCAATTACCAATGAAACGGCTTTCTCTCTATCTATTTTTAACACTTGCACGTGGATCAAGATACTGCGCGTTACTGAGTCAGTTTCTATTACGAATAATGGACAATAATATTGCTTAGTGTGAGGAATGAATAAATTATTCAAAATTATTGCATACCAACATTGCCAATAATATTGTGTGTGTGGATAGCCAATGGTTTTGGGTAACATTGAGTAAAACAATACGTACTCATTTCACAAGAGTAACTGGTAGTGATAAATCGTCTTTTCATATTTCACTTACAATTTTTTTTTTTATTCTTATTTATACATTTTTATTCGCATTAAAATATATTAATGTGTAACTCCGACAAGGTTTTTAGACTACCGATGTTTTCAGTCATTAGAGTTAAGAGTTAAATTGTTTTTTCTTTTCATTCTTTACTTTCAGCATATTCTTGGGTAATTTTTAAGACCAAAAGTAAATTTCTACTATTTGCAGTTTTATCGAAAGCTATTTGTTGCAATGATAACTTTCTTCTAAAATAAAGAAAAACACCCTGAAGTCTACAACAGAGGCTAATAATATACACAAAAATTGCATATTACATACAGTACTTCAATACTAGATTTCACTTGATTTAGTGCAACAGTTTTTAATGAGAGTGATTTTTGTGACTAAGGATTACTCTTAAACTACAAAACTTTTCGACCACTGTAAAATGGGCCGTCCTATGGATAGTGAGTATAAATTAGATATTTTCTGTCCTATCTTTGCACGTTAGCTACACGTGTCTCTTATATCTATCAGGTCTTTATACACGCGAATGATATCATTTAACACACGTTTAATTAAAAAGTACTCGCAAATGACCGATATTCTTGTGAAAGCGAAAACTACTTGCTTGCAAAATTTGAGGCACAAGTAGAAGTTAGTTATTTTAGCGTGATAGAAAATTATATTTATATGTCGGTGCATTATCATGTAACTACTGAACGACTTAACTGATTGAGGTTATATTCCCACAGTGTATTCACTTTATCGAGACGATGCCGATGGTACCTAGGTATGCTAAAATCCGATAAAAGACGCTGGAGTGAAAGTATTACCTCGAAATTCTAAACCTAACTTACCGTATCACTCATCGAAAAAGGCGGAACAACATTTGTCAGCCAGTTTAGTAAAAATACCTCAAAAAAGCACTAAATTAAAGAATTAGAAAAAACGAACGTTGAAAATACGAGAATAAATGGTTTAGCTTAGGGTTCCTTACCCAAATCCACCTATAGTATAAAAAGAGGATCTTTGTACTTTGGAGAAGAATGGACAAATAACTATATTAGGTATCATTTTTTTCAACATCATTTTACTGTGTATTTTAAAAAATAATATTCAGAATATGTATACACGTCTACATTACATATGCACTGTTGTCTAAATAGAGACCAATATCGCTTGAAACAAAACTCTCAAAGAAGGCTAAAGATCTACCTAAAATCTGGTCTAATTTGGAACGGAATCAATTGAGTATGCTTGAGAATCTCGAAAATCTTGATACAATGATCTAAAGTTCATTGTTGCAAGAAGCGCTTTTTCAGGTGATCGTGATTGTTTCAACGCCGTCAAGCGTACTTGACCTAGAATTAAGTGCACTTTACAACAAGTGGCTGTGGTATAGACAAACTCGACTTAAGTGCGTTTTAATATTAAGTTCATTTTCCAATGCGTTGGAAAAAAATTGATGCTCTGATATTGTGATCTTGACATTGGACATGAACAAAATAAACTAAGTGTACATAGATAAGACAGTGTCAGTGTTTGCTCTATTTATTATCCGACTACCGGCGAAATAATTAGTCTATTTCATCAGTATTTTTCGTATTTTGTACATTGTATAGACGCCTATTTTTTATCCTGGTCGGTTAGATACCGAAATGTTTTTTTAAATATTTATTGTAATTATCACTAAAAAGAAAAGATAATCATTCCTATATTTATAAATTTGTGTTAAGTAATCTACTTTTAAGAACAGGAACTGTTTTAATAACGAAAAGTCCTCAAAGAATAGTTTTTAAAAGTGTATCTCTTTGAACAACTGGTACAGTATGGAAAAATTTCGAAATATTGTTACAAATTACATGTATATATTGATGCAATAGGTATAAATTTTATGATAAATATAATATTTATGTATGAAATGAAGAAGAAATTAAGAATCAATAGTGTCTATCTCAGTTTCATACATATTTCACTTTTTAATGCGTTTATTTAAAGGTAGGCAGGTAGGCAAGTAAATTTAAAATTTAATTTTGCTTGGCCTGTTCAATCGACTTCTCAAAATTTACAAAAATGGTAGTTAATAGCGTGTACATTTCAGGGAACATTTTATCTCCTGCAAAGTTCATTTTTTGAGATAGATATAATTGATTCTTAACCGTCGTCGTTATGATCTTTCCCAAGTAATCTTCATCGGAAATTTTGGGACGGCGATGAAACGATGAACGATGATCGATCCAAGTAGTTATAACATTTTATCATAGATTTAGACTAATGATATATCTGTTAAATAAATTTGACCTGTATTTTGAAAGGCATAATGTGTTACTATATTTCTCACCGTTTCTCATTGAGAGTGGACGGAACATCAAGACGCATTGAAATCACGCGTTAAATACGTCATCCTGAGCTGACAGAAGCCACGTCGGATTCAAATAGTGTACCAATTCTTTCAATAAGCCTATTCATTTTTAGCAAGTAGCACATCTGAACTTTTTTTCTCCAATAAAAACATTAAAGAATACCCAATAAAAATTTATTTAAAAGTATGTTTTATAAAAATTAACTAAGAACGTGTCAGACACGCAGTAACTTAGTTTCATAGGAATAAAAATAAAAAAAAAATTTAATTGTCATTGCTAAGAGCACTTCAGTCAACTGCAGCTTTCCGACAAAAAGAAACCAATAGTTAATCAGTTTATTCATTTGCGACATAATATGAAGACACAGATTTACATATAGTACTTACATATAGACACAGATATTATATTCAAATTAATGAGACCCCTTTCTTTCATTAGGAATTAAAAGACAAAGACAGAAATACTATCAAAATGTACAACCAGAGAGATGATTCCAATCTAATTTTCATTTTAAACCTAGTCACTTGATTTATAGAGCTACTTTTAATCTCAATTAATAAGTTAGACCTTAAAATACAATTTGACCTTTCAATTCTATGTGAACCCATACTAAAAGCGGTCTTAATGGCTGGACGGGTTGAACAAATTTGAATCAATTTGCGATCGACTTTATAAATAGACTTCTAAATTGTATCACTTTGTATTTATTAATATCTGAGTAAAGATAAGAATAATAATAAGTTTAAAACTTCCGACACGAAAACGAATCTGGATCAATTTACATTAAAAATAGCTAAGAATATTCCAGAAAACTGCAGCTTACGAATAAAAAGGAATGCATCGAAATCGATTTTCTATTCAAGAACTATCATACCGCAAACAAATACTCAAACACACAAACAGACAGAAATATACAGACATTGAACGGCGTCACACTCATATATACATATACAACGCCATTATTTTCCATTAGGGCAAAAAATGATATTTTTTTGTACCTCAGAACGTTCACGTACTTATTTTGATAGCAACACTATGAATTATTCGTACCACAGGGCAATACTTTCTCCTCACCTATTTCTCTCTGCCTGTAGTTTATACCAAGTCTATACTCTAAATAAAAAAAAGTCATCAAATAATTGATGTATTTTTACTTAAAATATATTAAAATAAACGGCATTAAATTATAAATAATTAAATTATAATAAACGGTATAAATTAACGAGAATAAACTAAAATAAACTCAGTTAACCCGTGATCATGATGCAACAGCATCGAAATACCGGGATACTCAAAAATATTTAATATCGCGGTAAGAACCCGTTTATTTTATTGTTACAATGGATACAAACCGTGAGAGTCTAAAAAAGTGTAAAATCTATTAATTTCACACAAACAGGCTGAAATTAATAATTTTATAACAAGTAATAAATAAATCTCCAGTCTACAGAATAAAGGATTGGTACCCAGCCATATTATCCATATCCATATTAATATTATAAATGCCGAAGTCTGTTTGCATGTCTGTCTGTCTGGTCGGCTTTTAAAGCTAAACCGCTGGATCGATTTTGATGAAATTTAGAATGAAGATAGACTTATCACAGAGGAAAAACATAGGCTAGTTTTTTATTACGAAAGTCTTAAATATTATCCATATTGAACTACATAAATAACTTCAGTTTATTTTCGATTCGGGGTGGATATTGCACGAATAATTATTTGAACTTACAAATGATAATGCAGAATTAAGATATATGAGATTTCCTTTCTACCTGTCAGTTACTGAACAACGAACTGCGGAAGCATCGAATGAAACCTAGACTCCTAGACAATTTTATGTTTCCTATAATGAAATGGCCGAAAATCAAACCCGAGATCTTAGATTTAAAAAGCAGATGTACTAACCACCGCACCTATGACGTAATCAAATAAATAATATTTATGTAATAACATTTACGTTGATACCTAATATTTATTTGAGCTCAGTACTTAAAAACACTCACTTTTCGATAAATTTTATAGTGAAAAATAAAAATACATAATATTTTTCTCCTAAAATATTTACATGATTACATCGATATTATATTACTATATAACATAAAAATTGTTTTCTACGGAGATAAGATAAGATACTCTTACGTCAGTATTTGTTAGACAAAACACGTAGAAGTTCGTCGAACATACGGACAATCTGTCTGCAATAAAATTCATTATTTATCATTGACGTGATTGTGACTACAGAAACAATAATCAGGGAGCTAAAGACAAAAATATTAAATGAGATGTTTCATAAAGCTTAAAAATTCATTTTATATTGACACTTAATTACAAGTGTATTACTGCAGGATATATTTTCCATTGTTATAATGAATAACTTTATTTAGATTTATCAAAAGTATTGTTGTTTCGTCCATCGTACATTCTTGGTATTTTTACAATGAAGTAAAGAGTAAAACTGTACAATCCTGCTGTTGGTCTTATAACTCGCTTCTCCCATGAGAAAGAGACAATTCGTAGTAATATTACATGTATCTGTGATTAATATTAGCAAGACGTATTTTTTTTTCTTTATTTATTTGCGATCAATCACATTAAGTACATAGTTTCACTTAAATAAGGATAGACTGCGTCAACGCTGTTGGATACGCGTCAGCAATTTGTCTTACAAAGTCTTTTAAGCAATATAAGAGAGAATATGTGTGTTTGCGTGTTCGTATAAAATGGGAAATAATTAGTGTGTTACAATAACAATAACTTGAGGATAGAGCAGACGAGCAAATATTACATGGACAAATTAACTACAAATGCGTAAAAATTTTTTTCTTCTTCACTATATAACAATACGTAAAAATTTCTTCGCTATATAACAATACATATTAATTTTCTCACTATATAACTTAAAAGAAAGTCCCTAGTATGTGTTTTTCTGTTCCACCTGTCTACATGGCTGCGAACCATTGAACGTTTGAACGCGGTGTTCTCTGTCGTGACCGGCATTTCTCGTAAAAGCTTTGTATGTACTAAAATTGCATTTAAAAAAAGCTGAGCATTAACGGTATTAGTGAATCAATTTGGAAAAAAGATCGCTGCTAGCATATTCTTATGGAATATGTAGTATACCTACCGTCGAAAAAATTAAATTATGTTAGTCGTTGACAACCAAGTCGAGTCCTAGCAAACACAGAATAATTTTCAAAAATTAGTCTTGTACTCAATGACTGACATACTCGCGTATTTTACTGATACGGACATTGTTAAGACGTACCGTCAAGGTTCATAAGAATGAAAATATATTTTAATTGCCTTTACCTCCCTGTCTATAAACACATAAAAGCTATAATGTTATCACAGTACACATAACAAACAACGGGATAAGTAGGTACACATTGACACACCCCAGGGTTCCGCATTCATAATATAAATTCGTAACTGGTTCCCATGAGGAGTAAACGAGTTTGTTACATAAAGCATTCTAAGTGTCGATGTTTTGTCACGAATTCGTAAACTTCGAGCAAGTTTCATACTTTTTAACATAGGCCCTAAAACGTTTCCCTGGGGAGTCCATAGAAATATGAACATATTCATTTGATAAAGAATACAAATGTTAAATTCGACTATAATTAGATAAAATTTTCAATATACTATACAACTAACAATAAATGTTTGGGTTTACAGGCGATAAAGCAAAATCGAAGACCTATTTTTCCACTGATCGGAAAAAGACCAAATAGTCCATTTATTCCGGGATCCTTATTATCAAAATGTCATTCATTGCCATTTATCGATATATCTGAAATGTCAAACTGATGTTCTGTATCCTCGGGCCAAGATACATAATGAACGGAGTCTTAATAAGTTGTCGCTCTTACCGCTGTGTGTCAATCGAATTTTCCTGTCTCTTTGTATCTCATTGAGCGTATCCACAAGCAAAATAGTTAGCTATAGTAAATATGGCAACAACGCACTGTTAGTGTATTTCGTATCAGCTTATGAGTGGGCTATGAAATAACTATTTGCGAAATACTCGTAAATGCAAAAAAACGAAGGCCCTAGTGAATGAAAAACGTGAAAGGTGTAGGACATTAGATGAAAACAAGACGTAGGACAACTTCGAGAAAAATTCCAAATTATTTTGGATAGAAATACGTAAGTACCGAAGTGGTCCGAAACCTTGCAGAATGAAAACTGCGTTTGAAAGAACATCATCTGCTAACAGACAAAAACGATGTTCTGCAGCGATGAAGTGATTATTATAGAGAACTGTCTGAGAGTGACGACTTTGTCTCTGACAGTGAGACCGACCCTGACGAATCGCCACACTTGGGTCAGTGACTAGAGAAAGTCATTAGTATGAAAGAGATTGAGAAAGCGATAAAAAGTCTGAAATGTGGATAGGCTGCGGGAAATGATGAGGTGGCTGCTAAGATGATCAAGTACGGTGGTCCTAGGATCTGGGATATATTCTATAAACTGTGCAATCTTTGCTGGCAAAAGAGAGAGATTCCGGAGAGGACTGACGCACCGCACTCATAGTGCTTCTCTTTGAAGGGAAATGTTCGCATTTAGACTGCACGTGCTATAGGAACATCAGCTTGGTCAGCTTAGCAACTAAAGTCCATACCAAGGTATTAACTGAACGTATGAAAGGCATTTTTGAAAGGTATTTGTGGGAGGCCCAATGTGGTTTTAGGAACGGTAGGGATTGTATAGATCAGATTTTCTCGCTCCGCGGTATCGTGAAGGAGTTTCTGGCCATATAGGTCGGAAAGTTTTCTGCGTTTTCATGGAGCATTCGACAGCGTAGTGCAAAAAAAAAATATGGAGTTTTCTACCCGAATATGGTGGGGAAGACCCCTTACTGTAGGCTGTGAGGTCATTATATTGGAGCCACAGAGCCTGTGTAAGAATAGATGATGGCTTGCTGGTTCGTAGTCTATTCAGGCTTCAGACAGAGGTGTGTGATATCTGTCTGGCTATTCGTGCTGTATTTGGACAGTTGTATTTGATGGTACAGTGGTAAACTGCCTTTTGTACGCTGATGATGCTGAGCTTACAGTAACATCAGAAGCGGAGTTGCAGCCACTAGTTACGTGCATGAAAGAAGACTGAAGTAAAGGGATTGAATATTATGAATGTGAACAAAAATAAGGTTCTGGTGTTTGAAGTAGAAGATGTACAGACAGTGTGAAATATGGGTTAATGGAAATTGTCTAGAACAAGTGAAAGAAATTGTATATCTGGGGAGTGCGTTTTCGAGGGATGGAAGATGTCAGTTGAATGTAGAGAGACGGGTAGCAACTGGCAATAAAACGAACGGTGCTCTGTCCACATTAGTAAGCAGTGTATCTTACTCAGCCAAAATGGCCATACGCAGTATGACAGGGTTGCACGACAGTGTTATTGTAAAAATGAAGAAAGGAATGCTTAAATGGTTCAAGCACATAGAAAAAATGAGTGATGAAAGATTGACGAAGAAAATCTACAGAGCAAAAGTGAGAGGCAAAAGAAGCCAAGGAAGACCAACGCTGACTTATGAAGATGAAATAGCCAGTGTCAGCAGACGGAAATACCAAAAGCACTCGCACAACTAGGCGAAAATGTGTGAGGAGAATGATGAGATTTGAGAAAGCGAAAGAAGTATGTAAAGACCGCGACGCTTGGCGCTTCGTCCTCTCTGACTACTCCGTTAGGAATACAGCGTGAAGATATGTATGTATGTATACTCATAAATCTTATGTGTTTTGTGTACTAGTATTAATGAAAAAAAAATATGTCACATTCAGCTGTGTTTCGTCGTACTGTCACCTTTCCTTGTAACCCACATTAGTATAAACCTAGAAAGTTAGTCAACAAAAAAAAGAACTTTGTAAATACGATACAAATACCCATATAATTAAATTTGACAGTCACTGAAGTCGGTGCCAAGCCTACTAAACTAATATACTTTCTGTTGTCGAACATTAATTTGGCACCCACTTCAATAACTGTCAAATTTAATTATATGGGTATTTGTATCGTATTTATAAAGTTATTTTTGTACTTAAGTTTTGATTAGTAAAGGATAGTTATTTCATACTTTTCAGTGTTCTTTTTTGAAGTCGGTTTAATTTTTTTATAAATTTTTTTTATTTTGCCCTTTTGAGTGACCTAGGCCTAAAAAAATATCTAGGGCAGATCTACAATTTGTTTACAATCCGAAGACGACAGCTACCAGTCATATTCTCTGTGTGCCACAAGACTGACTCTACTGACTGAATTTATTATATCACAGGCAATTTATATCATCTCCCTACTACCATTATACCATGTCCCCACAACCACAACGATAGTTAACAAATGTCATACAAGAGAATCATCAACATAAATGAATAAAGGTTATAACCAAATCGCGTTATTTGGTGTATCTTCGAAACTAAAGCTTCAATGTGAATGAAATTTCAATGGGACAGATCTGGAAGTATATCCTTTCAAACAAAAAAAAGAATTTTCCAAATCGGTTCATAAATGACGGAGTTATGACGTAACAAACATTAAAAAAAAGCATACAACCGAATTGAGAACCTCCTCCTTTTTTGGAAGTCGGTTGAAAAAGGACACATTCAGCACACTATTTTAGAGTAAATGCTTCCTACATTGTGATACTTGGTTCGAGTTTATATCGGTTAATAAAAACTACAGCCATCCGTATGAAGAAGATGTTATAAATTTAAGTCCCGGACAATAATCGGTTGCTAATCCATCGCCTACACAGAGTTGTCATAATAGACCAACGGAAGATCCTAAAATATCTCCAAAATGTTTATATTTACGATTTTTATCTAATTTTTAATTTGGACATCATTCCAAAACAGTATTACAATATTCATATCTGAATTACTTCTCAGAAAGAATTAGTATATATCCTGATTCTAATTCGGGATAAATATCAGTGCGCTATTTTCATTATAAGAGCGGACAATGTCATTGAACTCTGATAACATAATCCCGATATTTCTTTTCTCTGAAACATACACGAGGTCCCTAGCAAAGCTGATAATAATAATAAAATATACATTCATTTTTCATTACCTTTGATATGCTTATAACAACTGCCGCACCGTGAGTATTTTTTTGCTGTCGTCTCACGTTATTGAGCTCAAGTACATAACACGATACAAGGAAACGGGAAATGAAGAAGTCCCCATAGCAACACCAATATCCCATAAAAAGGTAACTAAACAGTAATATGACATCAAATACATAAATTCCAAAGGGAATTTCCAAGGGAATTGAAGGGAATGGAGCAATCCCAATGTACTGTATGAAACCTATATCGCATCTACACATAAGGTAGTTTTTTTTGCTTTTTATTATTCGTGAAAAGATTTTCTTCTGATACAATTGGTTTGATACAATTGGTCTGATACAATTGGTCGTAAGTAGGAAGGTAAATTGACGATTTTGCTTACTTAAACTAATAAAAACGACATGCTCGGACTAAACATCCAGTAAAAGATAAATTGTGTTTGTCAAAAGTTATCTACGTTTCGTTTCTATCGATTCGTCAAATACAAACACACACATTCAAACGTACTTGTCAAACACAGCTTCAAATTTCGCAGTGAAGTGACGCGATCGTGAGCAATATGGACGAAACAGCTTGCATTAACTCTTTCACTGTATATAAAAAAAAGTTAATTATAAATTATTATACGCTGTATCCCTAATAGGGTAGTCAGAACGTCAATTATGAAAACCGAAAACCCAACTGTATGTAAAAGGAACTGAAAGAATGTAAAAAATTGTGCAAGATGTGTTCATAACCCATTTTTTTAAATTCATAGTTCTTATTTTGTACCACAAAGAGTGCCTAGTAGAGATTTATATAGACTTTCAAAAATGTATGCCATTGAATTTTAACACGCAATTGGAGGCTACAAATATTTCTAGTCAGTTTATGAGTTACCTACGTACCTAGGTAGGTGGTATAGTCTTCGAAATGCGGTACAATGAGTACCGTAACTTTAACCGTTGCTAATTTGTTCCATTAGGCGCTATTCCCAACGAAGATGACTCCATTCAAACTCGCTGACGGAATTCGAAATATAATATATGAGTATTAATGCGAGCCAGGATAATTACACTCACCCGAAATTAACGAGAAACGACAGTTTCAGTACAACCTCATTTCGTGGCTCTCAACAATTCGACGAATATTCTCGGAACGTTTGAAATCAAATGTAATTATTGCAGTTATGTTAAGAGTACAAGAATACATTAAACTCAAAAATATAAATAGCTAGCCCCCCGCCCCGGCTTTGCGCGGGTGGGATATTCAACATCACATCATGACGCCATTTTTACCATTTTTTAATGAGATTTTCATACAAAAATACCATCCAAACATTTCCAGTAGATTCTCTCAAAAAAAAGATCTTTCATACAAACCTTGTCCTGGTAATACGAGTATAATACAACAAAACAACACAAATTAGCCAAATCGGTCGAGTCATTCTCAAGCGATAATCTTTCATACATGCGGCAATAGATTTTTATTTATGTAGATATAGTTAATATCAGTCTTAAATGGCCTACACACCTTCCAATTTGTTGAAACAACTTTCCTAGGGATGGCGATCTGAGATCGATTAATGGAAGAATCGATCATTCGATCTCGAGCAGTGAATCGATCCAGTGAATAGACGCTGTCGTCTATTCACTGGATCGATTCACTGCAAGTGCCTGTACATTCGAAAATCGTTCTACGGGTTTTTTTAATTTTGCAAGGTATAAAATAGCAGATATATAAAATAGCGCTAAATCTGCCCCCGCCTGCGCTAAGGTGACGGCAGTGTATGAATAATTTATTAAAAAATTCCACGCTAGTTCATTATTTTATAGTTGCTTTCTTACCAATACAAATATAACGGAAACTCCATTTTTGGGTGTCCGCAATCAATTCACTAAATCAATTGTCTACTCGAGATCGATCGATAAATTTTTCTATTAATCGATCTCGTATCGCCATCCCTAGGAAAGTTGTCCCAACAAATTGGAAGGTGCGTAGGGCATTTTATTCTTATTTTATATATTTTATTTTAGCGCCCGCCGAACGTTTTCTAGTGACGTTCTCTTCCTTAACTTATGGAATTTTTAACCGACTTCAAAGAAAGGAGGAGGTTCTCAATTCGCCTGTATGTTGTTTTTTTATTATTATTTTTTCTGTATGTTTGTTACCTCATAACTCCGTCATTTATGAACCGATTTTGAAAATTCTTTCTTAGTTTGGTAGGTAATACTTCAGAGGTGGTCCCATTTAAATTTCACCGGTATTGGAGCTTTGAAGATACACCAAATAACGCGACCTGTTTATAACCTTTATTTATAGTGATGATTCTCTAGTATATTGTTACGTTCCGGAATTAGAAAGAAGTTAATTGCAGACCTGCCCTAGATATTTATTTAGGTCAAGGTCATTCAAAAGGGAGAAATAAAAAAAAATATGAAAAAAAATTAAACCACCTTCAAAAAAAACACTGAAAAGTACAAAATAACTATCCTTTACTAATCGAAACGAAAGTACAATTAAAATAACTTTATAAATACATACCTATATAATTAAATTTGACAGTTATTAAAGTCGGTGCCAAATCAATGTGCAACAACAGAAAGTCTATTAGTTTGGTGGGCTTGGCACCGACTTCGGTAACTGTCAAATTTAATTATATAGGTATGTATATCGTATTTATAAAGTTATTTTAATTGTACCTAGGTTTCGATTAGTAAAGGATAGTTATTTTGTACTTTTCAGTGTTTTTTTTAAAGGCGGTTTAATTTTTTTTTAATAGATACGTAGAAGACAACAGATGGCGCTTACCGGCATTCAAATTTGAGCAAAATTATATTTAATTTTTCTTTGTTGTTGCAGCTTTATAAGATAACAAGTAGCAATTTTGCTACCGTTGAAATATTTTTCAAAGCAGTTCCCGTGATTAATGTAAAATTTAATCAAATTAACATTATTTATTACATATGAATTATATGACAAGTGCCAATGCTGGCGTTTTCTTTTTGTCACCCTACTGAATATCTCTGTGCACGTCACCGGGTAATATAACCATGATGATGATTTATAATAAAGCAACAAAATGAGCCAACTCTTAAGATACACATTTAGACACAGCGGACCACACGCGCTGTCATACTAGAATTCGATGGCTACGAGGGGGCCTAGACAAGTAGCTCATTTATCATAAACGCAAGTATAATAGAATGATTTGTCATTTTTTTTTTTATATCAGAAGGGGCAAACAAGCATGTGTGTCACCTGATGTAAAGTGATCACATTCTATGTTATTCTATCACGTGTTATTTGTACCACGTGATCTAGCTTGACGAATTTGAAATTGGGTGTCAAACGTTATTAACTTTCTATTCAATAAAAAGAAACGTAAAGACGCGTTAAACCGTCGTATACAATGTAGTCAAGTAGCACTTTTGATGAGCAATAAAGCCAGCAAGCGTTTCTATAGTAGAACGCGTTTTCCACTTATCTAGCCGTTCTGAGCTAGTTATGCGCTATTGCTCTGTCAAGGATAATATGATAATTTATTTGTAAGTTTTGACTTGCTCACAATCTGGTTTAAATGAAGTAATTCGATACCTATGAATTTGGGCCACACTCGGCCTTCCTTCTGAGCTCGTGTTTCTATAGGAGCGCCTCAACATTTTTATTGCTTTCACAATCCAAGCCGAAAGCTGTAAACTTTTATTTACATTAGAATAAATGGATACCAGAAGACGTCATCGTAATATTTTTCTTTAATGTGGTTTATAATACTGTATAAAGGACTTTTTGGCGGGAACGGGACTTTTGAAGTTAGGTTGTCATTTTATTTAGATTTTCTATTTTTAAAATGTTTTGGAGTTTTAAAGTACAAAAGTGATAGTATTTTGTGTTTTAAAGTTCTGTGTAAGTGAAAAAATGGGAGTAGGTCTAAATAAACATGTGTAGCTGAAGTTCTCGCGCTCTTCTAAGAAGGCCTATAAAACTTCAGTAAAGTCTACTATCACTTTACTGGAGGAGTTTTACGATAACGATTCTACTTATTAATACAATATGTGACATTGGCAAATGCACTATTCTGTGCGCCATGCCATGAAGAAAGAAAAAGAAAAAATACTGTATAAACCATAGACATTATAAAAAGATAGATGTTACGTCGTCTACTTTAAAAGTGAAGCAACTAATAAAAACCGGTTGAATGTTAGTCGGACTCGCTCTTTTATTTATTTTATTTATTTAACAATTTATGTACACATAATACAAATAAAAGAAGAAAGCATGACAAGAAAATAATGTACAAAGGCACTGTTTATTTCATGAAGAAATCTCTTCCAGCAGACCTGCGATGGGAGACATAATATTTAGAAGCAAATTTAGTGTGTACAACTTATATTTATACTTATACACCCATAACATATATATACACACACATACACACACACATACAAATACATAATTATATATACATATAAACAAATCTACATACATACTCAAAGACGTGTACATATACAAATGAATAAATATATACTATATAAATACTTTAATCGTTTTCTAAAAACTGAGATAGAAGTGACATCTCGAATATCAGGCGGTAGCGAATTCCACAATCTAACAGCATGTACAGAGAAGGAATGGGAAAAGAAAACAGATTTATGGGACGGAAACTTTAGAAGAGTTCTAAGATGTGCTCTGCAGGGAGCATCTAGAGGGCGTGCAAAAGAGAACCGCTCCCGTAAGTAGGTTGGAGAAGACTGGTTATGAAGAATATTGAAGAGGAGAAAGGAGGAGAGGAGGAGGAGCTCATCTAGAGTTCAGTACAACCATACAATATTGTGTTATGTATTTACCAAAACACATGTCGGATTCAAAAACAAACTTAACTGTGCAATTGAATTACACATACTGCCATACTCTCTACCTGCAAATGTAAGTTTGCGATGGCAAAAAAGTGATATAATTATAAATTCGCAACTTTTGGACTTATTCCTTGTATTGTGCTGTGAGATCTTGCTTCTTGCTGAATTTCATTATTCTAAAATTAAATCAACAAGAAGTACTCTACAGGTTTTTGTTTGAGTACGTAAATGGCCATATCTTTTGATTACGTTAACCTATAAACTTGAATTTTGTAGCGCGTGAAAGTTAAGTTACGCTCGTATTCTTATGTCTATGGCATTGTCATAAATTACGGTTACAGTAGGTAAAAATTCACCCTTGACCGGTCTCGTTTAATTTTATATGTAGCTAAATGCATATTCCGTGTTAGAGTTCTACTTGTGTTACTGTGTAGAATACTTTTCGATTTTTATTTTTTATGGGAAGTTCCTCATAAGAGAGAATAGCAAGTTTCGATTCAGTTCCATTGTTAGGGGCGCGATATAAATCTAATCTTTGTCCAGACATAATATACACGTACAGTTTCTAGGGAATGTTTTTGTTGGTTTACTTTGACTGTATTAGAGTAACTTTCTTTACCAAACTTCGTTTACATAAGATGTAGATGAACAATTGAAATACGACTGATAATTGTAGGTATTTATGCATATGATTAACCCGCAATGAAGAAGTTCGTTTCTTGTGATCCAAGTATTCCTAATTTAACTTCCATCTTCAATTTATAAAAAAAAACAGTGAAGTTTGGTTCAATTCACACCGAAAACTTTCTGTGCAGTGTTCATAAATTGGGGAACATTGTAAATTTAATTTTTAGGGATCTTTATAAGAGCAGGAGATTTTGTTACAAGTCGACTAAGTATTTTTTGTCTCACTGCTGTCTCTGAATTCCTGACAAAAATGGTCTGACAATAGAGTTGCGTTCTCATTACATATCTAAATATTGTATTTAATATAAAACTAACACCTATCTCCTCAATCTACAAGGTTATTGTGAAAGGGGGTATAATTGAGCCAGGTATTCAATGTATCCCTGTTCACTGCTATATTGAAGACATAATAATTACGGGATACAATTATTTTATTTTCCATTTAAAAAAAAATGCTCACCTAATAGAAAAAAATGTAGAACCCTATCATTATGCCCTATATTCTAAATGTTTGCTAGCGACGAAAAAACGCTGATATTAGGGTAGCCTCAACTTTTTTTTTAAACTTCGAGGACTGGAACTATTGACTTTTGGCGAAATTGAAGAACGCAAGTTTTCCGTGGTCATGGGTACTTTAAGGACCTCTCGCATTTACCCTACCTTTCGAAATAACTTTGTATTACTTTATACAACAAATCCATATTTTTCCCCATTTTACTTGTCGCCCAAGAGATTAAGCACTCAATTGTCGAAGGCCCAATTTTACCACCTTCGAGGATTTTTTCAATGTTATAATAATTCGTTCATAAAAGTAAGTTGTTCAGTAAGGATTTATAAATACATAAATTATTATTAATCCTTTTTAAATATTTAAACGATAATTCAATTAAAAAAACATTTTACCAAATTAATTGACCAGTATAGAAAACTCATCAATTTTTCTTGTAAGTACGGAGTTATTTTTATCTTTATTGTACACGATTGTTGAAATAAAGTTAAGGGCGGCTTGCACCGACTACTTAAACTCCATTTAAAGATTTGACATCTCGCTTACACTAATTGTTTAGTAGTTGGTCCAAGCGAGATGTCAAATCCTTAAATCGAGTGTAAATTGTTGGTGCACAAAGGACTGTAAAATCAAGTGCAGTTTAATATTCTATAGATTTCGTAATCTACGATAAAATTTGATAGACAGTTTAATTCACTGTCTTAATATCAAATGGAAATAATGAACGGATTAGTAAAACCTAGATTAACAATTAACGAATAATATTACATATTGTTACGAGCTGAGGGTAATAAGATGCCGGTTAAGGGTGCAATGAGTTTATTTTTCTTTGTACAAGTAGATGTCAAGAACACGCGAACTTAATTACGGCGGTTCCTAATCTTCGTAGTCGCCCTCGAAGTAGGTACTCGCGTAGTAGTCACCGAAGGTACACGCTTCACTCAATAACAACGTTCCCGAATCGCAGAGTTCTTCTATCCAAGGTCGTCGCAGTAGTCGTCGTAGTGGTCTATGTAATTCGCCTTGATGTCGCCTCGATGTATCGCTTCGATCGATAATTGAGAAACACTGACTCGGCGGTTCTTCTCGCAACTTGTGTGTCGCGGGGAAACCGTTTCGAGGCGTTATTGCCTCCTGGCGGTGGTAATCATTCGCCTCCCGCCTCCGCGGGAGGGTCACTGGGGGGTGACTTCCTATTGGTCGTCGGCGATGTCGTCTTGCCTTTGGTGGCGTGTTGGGAACTCAGGTTCTTCATCTCCGCTCGGCCAGCTCCTGCCCCACTCCGCTGGGCTGTCTTATTGACTGCCGGACAGTGTGTGGGCGGCCGGGCCCGGAGGATCCTCGTTACAGCAGGGTTATTAAATGCGCCCCTAGTCTGACGATTCTTTTAAGGGTCGCCGGAAGCAAGTACTTCTCGTTTTTCGTGGCTTCTAGTGTTTCTTTCAGGTCCTCCAAAGCGGTCCTGAGTACTTCGTGCGCTAAATTTTCCTGGCTATCAGCGGTTGAGTAGGTAGTCGGGTGACTCTCCCTTGTGGCCTCTGGGGGAGCTTCTACTGTCGGGGGCTCAGGGGAGCTGGATGTTGACCTCTCTCCTGGCTCCTCGGGGGGTGCTTCCTTCTTCTTCTTTCTCCTACTTGTCTTCTTCCGCTTTGCATCTTGAGCGGAGGATGCAGACCCACTTCTTGGAGTGGCTGCATTGGCGGGGGCCATTAATGAGGCCTCCGCGTGCTCAACGCATTACTGTTCCTGGGGAAACAGCTGCTGCTGGCCTCTTCTTGGTAGGGTTTCTAGTGCGGTCCCCGCCTTCTTGTTGCGAAGCTCTTGGCGTCGTATCGTACAGGTGGGGCTGTTCGAGGTATGGGCCTCCCCGCAATTGGCGCAGGTCGGCGGCTCATCACGAGGGCGGGGGCATTCTCTCGCCACATGAGGGCCCCCGCAGCGGACGCATGCGAGTTTGCGGTGGCATTGGTGCGAGGAGTGGCGGAAGCCCTGGCAGCGATGGCATTGGGGTACCCCACTCTTGCCACGCCAGGCTTCGATCTTCACGCCTCGGATGCACATAAGCTCCTCCACCCCATATATGGCTGGGGTGGTCTTTGGGCCGTTCTTCACCTCTGCAAAGTAAATGCACCCGGGCCTACCCCCGCGTGCACGAATGGGTCTCACATAGGACGTCTAGTACCGGCACATAGTTCCTCTTTGATTGTCTCCGTACAGGCGTCGACTGGAATACCCCTGATCGCGACTTTCAGGCTTCGCTGGTTCGGAGGGGTGTATGCGAACCAGCTTATTCCCTCTGCCTCGTGTTCGCAGAGGTACTCTTGGAGTGTGCGGAATTCCGTTTCATCGGCCGGTAGGAAGCGAAACCCCCTACCGTACGGCCGGACGGTCGGTGATCTCCCTAACTTTTCTTTCAGGGCCCTGAAGTGGGCCCCCCAGTTAGGGAGCGTTTCGACTACGATCGGGGGGAATTTACGCTTCCTCAACCCCGGCTGCGTAGTGGGAGGCGCTTGAGAAGGGGCGTCTTTGTTCTTGTCGGATACCCTCAAAGGCGTAGGCGTGAAGATATTTTTTCCTCTTCGCAATGCGGTGGGGGACGTCTCGGGAGCAGATGGCCTCATTGTTGCGGGGGCAGCGTTGCCCGCTGTTACTGCGGCGGCATAGGTGCGTGTCCTAGACCTTGGCCTTGGGTCACGCTTGGGGTCACTGCGGTGTTGAAGGTCACTGCAATGCTTATGTGGCTTCATCGTGGTAACGACAGTACTGGACGAGCTATCCGACTCCGCTTCCTGCGGGTCTTCATATGCGGTTGCTTGGCTGCTGTTTGGTTTAATATTTACCACCGTATAGTAATGAGACATACTCAACTTACGCAGTCTCACTAACCAGGACTGTGTTGCCTCAGCGCGGGCGTTTATCGCATCCGTGCTCAGTGGCGCCGTTACGGGCGATGTCGGCATTCGCTGCGTAGCAAGTGGCGCCGCCTGGCGGGTATCTGCTGTACTAGCGCTCGACGGCGCCAGTGCGGGCTGCTGCGGTATTAACGACGACGGCGGTGGAGCCGCCCTACCGGGAGTAGAGAAACTTCTTGAGTCTGCGCACCGTCGCGCCTCTTCGGTCAGCGGCGGGGTTGCTGCAAGATTGTTTACTTCAATTTTCTTAGGCGGCGTATACGGTGGCGCCATCTGGCGGGCAACTGCCGTACTAGCGCTTTGTAGTGCGGGCTGTTGCGGTATTAACGAAGAAGGCGGTGGCGCCTTCCTGCAGGGAGTAGAGGAACTTCTTGAGTATACGTACCGTCGCGCCTCTTCGGTCAGCGGCGGGGTGGCTGCAAGTTTGTTTGCTTTGATTTTCTTAGGCGGCGTATACGGTGGCGTCATCTGGCGGGCATCTGCCGTACTAGCGCTTTGTAGTGCGGGTTGTTGCGGTATTAACGAAGAAGGCGGTGGCGCCTCCCTGCGGGGAGTAGAGGAACTTCTTGAGTTCGCACACCAGCGCGCTTCATCGGACAGCGCCGGGATTGCTGCAGGTTTGTTTACCTTTAGCTCTTTCTTATTTACATCGACTTTTCTACGCCGGGCTTCTTTTGGAGAGCCCTGAAAAGAGCTTTTTGGATCCGCCGAATAGGAACTCGAAATGGAGGCCCTTTTTCTCTCGACAGTTTCCTTCTCGCTTTCGGGTGGTGTCAGTGGCGCCATCTCGTGGGCGATAGAGACACTATCGCCGTACGGTGACGTTTTTGGAGGGATTCTAGAAGGTTCAGATCCATTCGTCACGTGCTGACGGGTGTTACGCGCTCGGGGAGCGCGTCGGCTGCATTGTGCGCCCTTAAAAGGGCGGTTTGCTGAGCCCCGAGAAGGGCTGTTTGTGTCCGTCGAGTCGAAGCTCGACATGGAGGCCTCAGAGAGTGTGTTCGCCGGCACCGCGACCTATAGGCGTCGGTTCATCGGCCAGACACCGCGTCCCCTCCCCCGGTGGTTCCCGCTGGTCCCGGGAGGCCGGGGTCGGGAGGAACGGCGTGGGCCGAACCGAACGCCTAAGACGCACTCGGGATCAGGAACTCCCGACGAGTGACGTCGACGGCGCAGGTGGTGTATTCGACTAGTTATGCGAAATGATAACCGCCGAATATCCGTAAAGCGAGAGGTCCGTGCGGTAGCTCGGCAAGGCGGCACCTGACTCGGCGGCGGACACGGAGCTCTATTTATAGTCGGCTAAGAAGAGGGTGGAACTTTCTAGTGAATTACGCTCGCTAACGGTAATTCGACATTGTTCTCGACGCCGCCTGTTTGCATGAGTCATAGGTACATACATGACACGCCATTGCTCGGGAATATTCGAGGTGCAACTTGGTTCTTCTTTCTTAATTTGACTTATACCATTCGATAGTAGGCCTTAAACCTAGCAATGCGTTTTTAGGTCATAACTGACAAAAGCCTAAGTCTCGAGATATAAGCACTAAAAGTTATGTTTCGAGTTCCACCAAAAATCGACCTTATTCCCTACGCATAAGGTCCAACTGTAACATTGCCCCCCTCTTAGTCATGGTCGTCCCGAGCATGATTGGAACCATGATAGCGAGCTAGGCGATCTATGTGGACGATCTTTAGTTTTCCTCTAGGCTCCTTTTTGATCCGATAAGTAACGTCATTTATTCTCGTTATCACCGTATATGGTCCATCCCATCTGGCCTGAAATTTCGGAGACTTCCCTTTTCTCCTAATGGGATTATGCAACCACACTAAGGCTCCTTCCTCAAATCCCATTACATTAGCTCTACGGTCATACGAGTTCATAAATGTCATCCAGTTTTTGCTATAGATCGGACACGTAATCGGTAGTTGGCTTTGGAGCATCAGGTGGTATTCCCGTTAGAGCATCAACTGGTAGTCGTATCTCTCGTCCAGAATTGATCCTAGATGGTGTGAAATTTGTGCTATCATATACAGCGGAGCGGTAAGACATTAAGAAGAGCAAAATGTATTGGTCCTAATCCCTTTGATGTTCTTCCACTACTTTGGCCAGGTGATTCTCCACCGTCTGGTTAAATCTCTCGACCATTCCATCAGATTGTGGATGACCTGGTGTTGTACGCGTTTTGTGTATCCCAAGTAGTTGGCAAACTTCTTGGAATAATGCGGATTCGAAATTTCTACCTTAATCAGTATGCAACTCCAAAGGTACGCCAAACCGACAAAATACCTCCTGAACGAGCTTTTTGGCAACTGTATGAGCTTCCTGATTGGGTACAGCAAACGCTTCTGGCTATTTACTAAAATAGTCTTGAAGGACGACTATGTAACGATTTCCGTCTTCAGTTACAGGAAACGGTCCAGCTACGTCGACTGCAACTCTTTCCCAGGGCGCCCCCACATTATACAGTTTCAGCTGGCCTCTGGTTCTTGTTTGCGGCCCTTTTACTGAAGAGCAGGCTGTACACTTCCTACACCAGTCCTCCACATCCTCGCGGCACCGCACCCAGTAAAATCTCTTCCTCACCTTGTCCAAGGTTTTCTTTACGCCTAGATGTCCTCCCGATACTCCGTCATGAATCTGACGTAACACCGACGCCACTTTCCCTCGGGGGACTACGACCTGCATGGTAACCTCTTGCTCCCTTGCTAGTGGAATACGTCGAGGTCTCTGTTATAGGCTGTGTATCTCCCGTATCTATGCGGTGCTTTACAAGCCCAGTACGTCCCAAATCGTCATCGCCTTTCGAAAAGATGTCTTGATAACTTAACAAGGACTGTTCCACCTTGTGACATTCCAGGTCGGTCAAATTTTCCCGACAATTTTCAAGTAAGGATATATGTGTTGCTGCTTGATTACCGTGGTCTGTTTCATGCAAGTCTACTCTTCTCAGGGACGTAACAGGGTCGCATCTGCCCACTACGCAGTTCCTTTCTAAAACGACCTCCTTGTTACTAACGTTGACAACACGTACCTTGGCTTGTCCCGAAGTCATCACTAGGATCCGCGCAGTTATCCAGTCGGGGTGATTTCCAATGTCTTCTATTATAACACTGCGTTTACTGCATACTGTCGGCGAGAATCGTATTTCGACTAAGGTTTCTGACCTCGGCGGCAAAACAGTTCTTTTCAAACTGTACACTGATCCTTGTGTTGCGCCTTCCAGAAAAACTTCTTCATCTGGAAACCTTAATACCCCTTTTGCTACATTGAGAACACAACGTTGCTTTGCCAAAAAGTCCAACCCAATGATGCAATCGTCTGTAATGTTTGCTATAAGAACTGGATGTGTCACCGTCTTATCACCCATTTTCAATGTCATATTTGTTTCACCAAGGACAAGTACTGGCTGGCCCGTAGCAGTCTGTAACCGGCAACGTGAAGATCCTTTCTCCCCTTTCACAGTTCGTGGAAGTAGTTCAGGTTTAACAATAGTACGTGATGCACCGGTGTCCAGCGTGAAGCAGCATGGATTTCCGTTCAGCTTTCCTTCAACGATCAAGCTGTTTCCATCGCGCATCTGTGAGACTATCAAAATAGGGGCTTGCCTTTGACGACCAGCCAGCGCTTACCCCGCAGCCCTGGCTGTTTTTAGTTTTAACTCCTCGGGGTCAACTTCTGTCCCAGACGACGTTTTCCTGGCCCTTTTACTGGGACAATTGACACGAAGATGTCCTCTCTCACCGCATTCATAACAGATTGGTCCTCTTTGAGATCTAACCTGCATCGTGAATTCTCGCAAACGATGAGTTCGGCTGTCTTGACGCACTGCCTCTACCTCAAGTGCGTGTGCCAGGGCTGCCTTGAGAGTCGGATGATGTCCCAGACGGACCACAGCTCTAACTTCTGTGTCGCGGATCCCGTCAACAAATGCTTGCACGACAGTTGTATCGATAAGCGCTGGTGTAGATGCGTAGGCTCGTCGTACCATACACTCAACTGCCAAGCTCCACTGCTGCAAACTTTCGCTGCTCTTCTGCGCACGGTCTCGCAGTTGGGCTCTATAAACGTGCTCGAGGTGCTTTTCACCGTATCGGGACTCCAACGCTTCGAGCATATCGGCTAGCGTCCTTCCTTTGCTGCAAACGTTTTCTAACACCTGAACTGCATTACCTCGCAGAGCAAGTGTAAGGGCTGTTAGTGTTTGTGTATCGCCCCATCCGTTGCCCTCTGCCACCGTCTCAAACTGTAGCCGGAAAGCTGCCCATGACGTGGTTCCATCGAAGTGAGGTACCTCAAACTTGGGTACAGCGCTGGGAACAGTTACGACACCTGTCACTCCGACTTTCTGTACCTTCTCGTGCAGGCTCTGTATCTCTTTGTCATGCTCGGATAGTATATCATGTCATTCATACGGTGTGTCATGTGCATTTATACGGGCATCCTGCTTTTCCATATCGCACCTAAGGTCCTTAACTTCTATATCCAGTTGAATAGGTGTCACCTAACGCCGTGATCTTACAATTCATAGAGCTCAATATCTCTTCTTTTCTTCTTTGCTGACTTTCGTTGCCTCCATTACTTCCATTATGCTGGCCTGCGTGCTAGCCTTAATTTCAGCTAGGCTAGCTAACAACACTGCCATATCGAAGTTCGCGACACCGGACGTACCAACGTTAGCGGACATTCCAGTGGAAACTGGCACTTGTGTCGTCGCGGACATTCCTGCGGTAGCGGTTGCTCCGTCGGTGGGTGTGCCAAGTAGTGCTTCCTCTCGACGCACCGAATCTATTGTCGCTTGACGTCTCTTGCGGACTCCTTGTTCGTCCCTTGGTGTGACCGGCATCCCACTTCTGACACCAATTGTTACGAGCTGAGGGTAATAAGATGCCGGTTAAGGGTGCAAAGAGTTTATTTTTCTTCGTACAAGTAGATGTCAAGAACACGCGAACTTAATTACGGTGACTACTACGCGAGTACCTACTTCGAGGGCGACTACGAAGATCCTAATCTTCGTAGTACTCGCGTAGTAGTCACCGAAGGTACACGCTTCACTCAATAACAACGTTCCCGAATCGCAGAGTTCTTCTATCCAAGGTCGTCGCAGTAGTCGTCGTAGTGGTCTATGTAATTCGCCTTGATGTCGCCTCGATGTATCGCTTCGATCGATAATTGAGAAACACTGACTCGGCGGCGGACACGGAGCTCTATTTATAGTCGGCTAAAAAGAGGGTGGAACTTTCTAATGAATTACGCTCGCTAACGGTAATTCGACATTGTTCTCGATGCTGCCTGTTTGCATGAGTCATAGGTACATGACACGTCATTGACCGGGAATATTCGAGGTGCAACTTGGTTCTTCTTTCTTAATTTGACTTATACCATTCGATAGTAAGCCTTAAACCTAGCAATGCGTTTTTAGGTCATAACTGATAAAGCCTAGGTCTCGAGATATAAGCACTAAAAGTTATGTTTCGAGTTCCACCAAAAATCGACCTTATTCCCTACGCATAAGGTCCAACTGTAACAATATGTAAGAACACATGGTAATATTATTCGTTTCGTTCGCAGTTCGTTCGTCCTTTTTAAGATTATTTGTCAATATTCGATAATTTAATTTGCTCGTAATCAATTAACTGCCATTGATCTTACGAAATAATCGAAGACAGAAGATTAAACTCATTTCCATCGTATAAACTACCATAGATCTTACGGCCCTAAGTGTACTAACCTATCATGAAAAATGAATATTGTTTTAGCCAATAGGTCTAACAATCGTTTGCCACAAACATACTTATTTTCAAAGGCATTAGACTCACGTGAAAAATTATTATTATGTTATGAAAAAAGTGTATGTCAATAGTTCTAAGCCATGCCAAAATTATTTTAGTGTAGCTTTAGATAAGTTATATTTCATATTCATACAATTTTCAAGAATATTCTGTAAATGTAAATCCATTTCTAAGTAGTAGTGGCTTGAATGCAAAAGTAAAATGTTCTTTACGCGCGGTAATATTTATGTAAATTCATGTACTTACTATTTATGAACTCAAAATATTATTTGTGTGGAATAGGTTATTGACCTAAAAATCTATATTAATATTGATTGACATTAATATGACATTGATACTGTCAAATACTCAATTGTATCTAAACTGAAGAAATAAACCACGCAGCTCTATAATGAACAAAACGAGTAAACGCCTAATACTCGCGACAATGTACATTCAGAATGGGTTTCATTTAAAAAAAGTGCGATTTTGCTACATAAAGAATAATAATTATGATGGATACCCGCTCTCCCAGCGGTGGAGTGTCATTTGGGACTCATTTTTATGATAATGAAAAGAAAATGTTCACTGTTGAATGTTCGCCGCGTAAAGTGTTTGATGCTTTATTGTGTATTTTTAAATTGAAGAAGCTTACAGATATGACGACGGTTTTGAAGTCTCGTTTTTAGATAAGGAATTGTGTAAATGGCGCGATTGTACACAACTTTTTTTTGTTAATGGCTATACAGACTAAAACGGGTCTGGCCCCTCGACGGTATTGGTAGCTATAGGGCCTTTTGGCCTTCGTAAATGTCATTTCGCGTATATATCTCAGCTGTCGCAATTTTCTAGGTAATAACCCCGCGGTATGAGGCAAGGTTTTCTTTGTTATATCATTTAATACAGACATTTTTGTTCTGTTTATAAAAAGATAAATTTCTGAAGTACAACTCACGCGCAAAGGTTTTCATACAATAATTATAAATTTAAATAAATTACAGAACTTAATTTGGAGACATTGAGACTTTGGTTATATTGAGTTTGAGTATCGAGTATCGGAAATCTAACCAAAAAGCTCTGATTCACATACAGAGCCATGTTAAAATTCAGTATTTTCTTTAAAAACCAAGATTTTTTTAAACTAAAGTACGACAAAATGAAAACTTAATTATAACACTTAGCACATCCAGTGTTTTAAAAACCTCAAAGAATAGCTATTACGTATTTTTAACCTACTCCAAAAAGCAGGAGGTTCTATGTTCGCTTTATTTGCTTTATATTTTGCTTTTTGTATGTTCACCGATAATTTCGCCAATCGAGGATCAATTTCAATGATTTCTTCGTTGTGTTCAGTGTACCTCTAAGGGGGTCCCATTTTAATTTCACGGATATTGGAGCTTGCCTTCGTACATACACCACATAATGTTAACAGTTTATAAGCTCTATTTATATTGATGATTTTTTTGTATATCATTCCGCTTCTGAATTAGAAAAGAATTTAGTTGTAGACTTACCCTAAATATTTATTTAGGCTAAGGTTATTCAAAAGGGAAAGATAAAAAACTTTCTATGTAAATTACATAAAAAATTATACTTCTAAAAAATCATTGTGCAACAGCAGATGAAGTCGGTTAAAAATCAACTAGTTTGGTAGGTTTGGCACCCACTCCATTAACTGACAAATTTAATAAAGTAGGTAATTGTATCGTATGTACAATGCTAGCACATGCAAAGCATAGCAAATGCTAGCACATTTTAACATTCACGGGATGTTTCACGGTCAACAGTACGGGTTCACGAGAGGGCGGTCAACAACTCATGCGGGAGCAAGCTTGATCAAGACTGTACTTCAGGCTTGGGAGGGATCTCAGGATGCCATTGGTGTTTTTTGCGATCTTTCCAAGGCTTTTGATTGTGTTAGTCACGAAATTTTAATTTGCAAGCTTAAATACTATGGAATTCGTGGTAACGCTCTCGATCTCGTGGTCTCGTATTTGTCTGGCCGGGAGCAAAAAGTGAGTGTCAATGGGGTTTTGTCTGTTGGTTCGAGGTTAAGAATGGGCGTTCCCCAAGGATCAATTTTGGGACCTTTTCTGTTTCTAGTCTACATTAATGATCTCCCATTTATGCTCAGGAACTTATGCGAAATAGTATTATTTGCTGATGACACTTCATTGCTATTTAAACTGGACAGAAAGAACTTAGATATTACGTGGGTGAGCGGGATCCTGGCGGACGTCTCGGGGTGGTTTGCTGTTAATAATTTACTACTGAATGCACAAAAAACCAAATGTATTAAATTTTCTCTTTCTAATGTACCCAGAATCCATGATAAAATAGAATTGGGTGGGAAACAGTTAGAATTAGTTAGGTCTGCCAGTTTTCTTGGTTTAACAGTAGATAGTAAATTGCAATGGGCGGATCATATCGGGGCATTGGCTAGTAAGCTCGGTTCCGCGATATATGCCATTAGACGCATTAGGCAATTGACGGATGCGGACACGGCTAGGCTGGTGTACTTCGCATATTTTCATAGCCTAATGTCCTATGGCCTTTTGCTGTGGGGATTCGATTTTTATTTTACAAAAAAGAGCGATACGTGCTATTTACAGTATGAATGCACGAGAATCACTAAGAGATCGTTTTAAAGACATTGATGTACTGACCTTGCCGTCCTTATACATCTTTGAAATTATTATGTATACGAGGAAAAATATAGATCGATTTACAAAAAAAGGCGATATTGGTGGTATGGAAACCCGAGGTCGTGATAAATTGGTTGTTCCAAAATTTAAATTACATAAGTCAAATGTTTCATTTTTGGGTAACTGCGTTCGTTTTTATAATAAAGTTCCTCAAGAAGTCACTCAATTAACAGAAAATATATTTAGATTAGTTATAAAACGTACATTGATTAGACAATCATAGTATAAAATAAACGATTTCGTTGAAGATAAAACAATAGTCTGGAAATGATTTTCTCTGTACATGCATTTACTGGCTCTCTGAATATTGTATTTTAATAAACCTTTTGTAAAAGGATGTTGAAAAAATGATACCTGACTGAGTTTCTTGTCGGTTCTTCTCAGTGTCCAGGTTTTCTTTTCTCTTCTCTTTGAACCGAACTAAAGTAGATTTGACGTTCAAAAATACCTTATGATTGAGTTTACTTGAATAAATTGATTTGACTTTGACTTTGACAAAGTTATTTTTGTACATTAGTTTTGATTAGTAAAGGATAGTTATTTTGCACTTTGTAGTGATTTTTTTTAAGTCAGTTCAATTTTTTTAAAGTTTTGTTTCAATTTATATTCATTTTCTGTCACCGTCGGCACCATATTACCGGTAGTAAACTAATTAATCTGTGATATTACTATACCGCCAATACGGCGTCGTGACGACGCGACGTGTCGGTAAGTGGTAATGTTTCTAGCATTTCTCACAATTTATTACAGAAATAAAAGTAATATAGACATAGAGAAACAATAAACGCATTAAAACATAACCGTCTCTAGTTTTAACCTAATCTGTTAAAAATGTGTTAATAAAAGCATTCTGTTGTAGAACACTTCGGTAAACACGTTGTTTGTTCAGACTGGTAATAGACGTTCATCAGACAATGACAAGTCCTTCCAGTCTACAAAATATCTCATATTTTTTCGAAGTGCGTTACTACATTTATTCATAATATTTTATATATTTGATTTCGCTTTCTCGAAAACGGCTCTAGCGATTTCGATGAAATTTAAAATATAGGGGTTGAGTGGGGCAAAAAATCGATCTAGCTAGGTCTCCATTCTGGGAAAAATCGTTTTCTCCGTCTTTCACACTCTTAAAACTTCTGAACTCTAAACTTCTAAACTTTTTTAATTTCGAAGCAGAGTTTAGCTTCTTAACAGCACAGTGGCTGAGTGCAGGTCTACCACGGCGAAGTGCGCGGATTCAAATCCTGCAATGTGGTCAGACCTTTTTTGTTTTTTTTTATTATTTTGAAATAATATGTCTAAGTTCAGTTTGCAACAAGTACCTGTTAAAATACATATATCACATTAATAATTTACTTATAATAAGAAAATAAAATGAAAAATAATGATAAAAGCATTGACTTCATAACTTTAGTCAGCCTGTCCCGTACTACGAAGTGAGGAAAATAACATCAGATAAAATATAGATGTGTGGGTGCTGTTTTCTAACAAAATGTTGACCGATCAGCTTATCTGATAATAAATGTATGTCGTATGTACAGGTGAGTCAGGTTATCTGATTTAGCTCACTAGCGGGTTCAAAACATGCAATGTGCTCAGACTTTTTTTGTTATTATTTTTGTAAGATAACGAGTAAAGCTCGGTCGCCCAGGTACTTTGTAATACATCACAAATAATAATAATAATATACAGACAAAATCAGTTGACTGTTCGCTGAAGTGATGTGTTAAGACTAAATAACATTGAATGATTATAACATGAAGCAAAGTATAACCTTGAACAATATTTTTCTAAAATGAAATACAAGCTGCAAAATTGAAACCCAACACATTATGTAAAAACTTACGAAAATGGAATAACTGTGGTTTTATAAATTCATTGTCGAAATCGGAAAGCATGAGGACAGTGCAAACACAATCTTTGTCATAAGCAAAATAAAATATAATAATAAGCCTCTAATGCCCAATTTCAATAAATTTCTCTAATACTTAGCGAACCTCAAAAAAAGATAGGGGACCACTACGTTTCACGAAACGCTCGGAGCTCCTATATGTAGCTCCTATGTATATATGTATGTATGTATATGTATGCCCCTATGTTAAATGATCCCCTAAATTTAGATACTCTATTTTCGAACCCATAACTATGTGACAGCTTTGTGTGTTAGTTTTTGACAATATCGAGAATTATTTCTTATATTATATAGAAACTTAGAAGTAAACCAATACTATCTCTTTTATCGATAAACTTTTAAAAACGAATAGTCACTATGGAAACAATAAAACGTCACATAACTATGCTCGACATTATAGGGAACGGTTAGATTAGTGAAAACGAATATTATCTAGGAACCGGTTTAGGGGTCGTTTTAATCTAGGTGGTATATAGTTATCTGACGATTTAGACAGCTTTGAATTTATGTTATCTCGTTCGCAAATTTTTTTAAATATGTTATGGGGTTGTAATTTTATGAGTTTTATTTTTAACATATTAATTAGTAATTTAAAGATAATTACAAAAGAAGATCACTGCAATGAACTTTCACTAACTTTACTATTCGTTTTATACGTACGTTTAGTTATATTAATTCTTTCTGATGTGATGAATTCTTATCATTTTTTGCTGTTTGTGTGTTTCACCTTTTACCTAAGCATCTCAGAGATCAGCCTTAGTCAGCTAACCAATACCGAACCAAAGAATGAGTCAGCTACTGTTAACAATGCGTCTTTATGTAAGCTCTGCAAAGCCTAGGTCGCGAGATATCAGCCCTAAAAGTGGCGTGTTACGCGTCATTCCATAATCAACCTTATTTTCTTGACATTCAGGAAAATAAAGTGTATGCCAGGTACGCTCAACAGCACACATGTATTTTCTTATAAAAAAAAAAGTATATTTAATTTAATCATAATTCTAAAAGCTGTTACTCTTTATAATAGGAACATTAATGTGCCAAAAAATAGGTAATAAAGTGGAGGTGCCAAAACATTGCAGCGAGATTGAATGATGCACACTTACGTCACAGTATAAACATAGGATTAGAATGCCTTCATAGAAAAGTAGCGTATTCGATTTGAATATGTGCGCGCTAATACGCACACGCCGTGGCACGCACACAACGTCAATATTTTGGGTGAATAGAGATAATTATAATTATCCATATTCATCATGTTAGAATAATTATTGTAGGGCCAGTAGGAGTCGCACCGACGCAAACACATGACCGGTTCCGTTTGTCTTCAATTCGATCTTCGCATTGCCACAAATGCAAAAATATCCAAATCGCTTAAACAAACATATTTTAATGTTCTTATCTGTCTAAATAATTTCAGTTTTTTGAATCTAGAGTTATCATCAAAGTCAAAGTCAAAGTCAAATCAAAGTCAAATCAATTTATTCAAGTAAACCCAAATGCAAGGTATTTTTGAACGTCAAATCTACTTTAGTTCGGTTCGAAAAGAAAACCTGAATACTGAGAAGAACCGACAAGAAACTCAGTCAGGTATCATTTTTTCACCATCATTGTACAATAGTTATTTAAAAATACAATATCTATAAAGCCAGTAAATGCATACGCAGAGAGGATCACTTCCAGTTTATTGTTGTGTCTTCAATGAAATCGCTAATTTTGTAGTATGCTTTTCCAATCAGTGTGCGTTTAATGACAAGTTTAAATGTGTTTTCCGTTAATTGAGTAATTTCTTGAGGAATTTTATTATAAAAACGAACACAGTTACCCAAAAATGAACCACTTGACTTTTGTAATTTAAATTTAGGAATAACTAGCTGATCACGACCACGAGTTTCCACACCACTAACAACGCCTTTCTTTTGAAATAGATCTAAATTTTTTTTTAGTGTACATTATGTTTTCATAGATGTATAACGAGGGTAAGGTGAGTACATCAATGTCTTTAAAATGATCTCTCAGCGACTCACGTGCGTTCATACTGTAGATTGTACGTATTGCCCTCTTTTGTAAAATAAAGATAGATTTCACCTATCATACCTACTTCAATATAACTACAAGAAATTAAATTTAACAATTATGAAAAACTTGTTCTCCGCATCTCTCACCCAACACCAACCTTGCACATCCAGATTACTCTTGGCTGTTTCGCAATTCCGTTGCGCACGAGGCGGGCCTTCTTTTTCTCTACATATTTTCTGCCAACGTTATTTAATACAACTTTATGGACGCTAATTTTTTGCAGTAATTTTAAGCAGTTACTTCATACGTTCAATAACGGTACAAAAAATTCACCAGAAATGACTGTATAAAAATTATGCCCACAGTTCCGCACTGGCATACAACGATTTATTATGAAGGTGCAGTGGTCAAAGTCGCGAGAGGGGTGTGCGGCGCTGGTTCCCGAATGTTTTTATAAATGAGACAAGGACATGAATAATTATAGTGAACTGTATTCAGATGAAATTTAATAAATGATTTCAACATATCCTTGTATCTGTACAAATAATATAGTTATAATGCTTGTGGCTATGGCCACCAGTATTTCTATGTTCGGAACTGAACAAGGGGGATAGTCGAGATCTAGTCAGGACAGGCTCCAATTCGATTACAATGAGATTAGTAAAGTTATCACTAGTCATCCTCGATCCAGCCCAGGGGGTCAAGCCTAATGACCACCCCTCCCCGTGGATCCGCCCTTACGTGGAAGTGCTTCAGCACAGTGCGAGAGGCGAGAGGAGCTCCGGTGTATTCCGTAGAAGAGCCCCTCGACAACGCGATGAGGGCGACCACCGCAGTTTTGAGGGGTAAGAGCTCCATATAACCCAGTCTCTCCTCCTGGAGGCGCTGAGATATCTGTTACAAATTTCTCTTGTGAAGTAAAAAGGCTAATAAAGGCTCATTGCCTTTTAAAACATATATTCGATAATTAAAAAATATGAGCCGTAGCGGGACGCTTGGTACATATGAAACACCGAAACTATTTTGTACAGAAAATATGCATGAAAGGATGTTTTATTAAAGAAAATAAACATGGCATAATCAAAAAATATGGCATAATCAGAAACAAAATATTTAGATTTTTTTCAAGAAAAAAATTGTTCGTTATTTAAAAAACACAGGCAACGTTTTTCAAAGTGAATATTACACATTATAGGTATACGAGCTCAGGAAAAGTGCGTGACCGCGTCGCCACGTCGCCACACCGACAGCCACTCTGACTTGCCGCATAAGATGTTTCAGATCAATAAATAATTAAAAATGTTTAATAAGGTAGTGAAAAAAAAACTACTTCAATCTCACTGAAATAGAGACTGTTGGGTTTTAAATTATATTAGCGTAGACAGAGTGGAGATTAGTTAGAGGGAGATAGCCTTATTAGATTTTACACCATTATTGCCCACTTGTGTCCATCGCTACTTAGCGAATAATTCACATATATTCCATTGCATTTCAAACATTTTTTGCAATTTCGTTTATGGTAAATAACCCTAACTTTCAATTAGTACGGTACGCAATACCTATTACGTACAATAAAGGCGTCTAAATATCGATGAATATCGGAGCCTCAAAGTCTGTAGTGCGGATCAACTAGAAAAATTTATAGTGTTATTGCTCAGCGCTAGGAGGGACAGATGTAGAACTAACTAATAACTCGGACATTTGGCGCGAACGGGAGAAGTGCGGTTGACATTTTATTTCGATTTTCTATTTTTTACATTTTTGGGAGTTTTAAAGTAAAAAAGTGATAGTACATTGTGTTTTAAAGTTCTGTGTCAGTAAAAATAATGGAGTAGGTCTAAATAAACATGTGTAGCTAAAGTTCTCGCACTCTTCCAAGAAGTCCTTTATAACTTCAGTAAAGCCTACTATCACTTTACTGGAGGAGTTTTACGATAAGAGGAAAAGCAAATTTACTTCAAATGTGCGTCGTGTCGATTCTACTTATTAATACCTGACATTGGCAAATACGCTAATCTGTGCGATATGCCACGAAGAAAGAAAAAATACAAAAACAAATAGTAACTTAATCTAACCAATCAGCTACAACTAACAACAAAAAATTTTATTTTTGGAACAAAGTTCCTTAACGTGGCTTGCAGGAGGTGTGAGTTGGTAGAAATAGTCACGTAACGAAAAAGCGTTATGCCCCCTCCTTTCGCATCTCAGCGACTCTCTCTATCTCTTCCTAACACGCGCGCTAATTAATTAAGCAACATGTGGGCGGGAATCGCGCGCTGCGCGGTGCGGGTGCTAGGTTCGTTAGCTGTATACATAGACTCACTGTCATTTTCTTAACTCTTTCAATTATACAGGATTAATTGAAAAATACGCGCGCTAATTAGGCTAGGATTACACTCTAGCTATTTGATCTTCGTAAGTCAGTCTTGGTCTTCCTTGGCTTCTTTTACCACTCGCTTTCACTCTGTAGATTTTCTTCTTTAAACCATTTAAATAACTGACACTTTTAAAAGTTGGTTTAGAAAAAATACATAAGAATTTCATTGAGAATGCTCCAGCGATGCTATTACTCGTGTAAATAAATTACATAACAAATGTTTGATCTGATGTAGATTATACCCAATATACTCGGAACATACGTAAATACAGCCAGACGAATTGTTAATACAAGTAAGTATAATATTTGAACGGATTAAACATCTTTTATTATAAAAGCTTTTTTAAGCTCTTGTGCCAACATATCGTATATTTAATCTACGATCTGTTATACGACTTTTATTGTCAGGGTTCCATCACTGATTTATATAGATGAGCCGCACCGATAGTAAACATATAATAAAAACGTTCCGAAATCGTACACGTGTCGTTTGAGGCGCGCACTGCGGTTTCATATTAATTTTTGATTCCGATTGGTTCTCAAAAATTGTACGAAACCGCAGTGTGGGCCTCAAGTGACACATGTACGTACAGGTATACAGCACAGAGAAAGCATAACCGAGTCGACACTGGCTGAATAGAATGTTTATTTCTTTTTAATTGATTGACAACAGATTTATGGACAGTAAACTTATATTTTTTAATGTAGATTAACATATTAATTTTGAATGCCGATTAATATATCAATATTAATCTACATTAAAAAATATAAGATCGTATTTCAAATCATAAACGATTTTTATTATTTTAATGTATATTCAATTAGATATAAACTACTCCACTTATTTTTTTGTTCCCGGCGGACAACGCGACCGAAGTAGTCGAATGCTCGCAACTGACTACAAGCAAACCAATCTGATTTTGCAAATCAAATTGGTTTTGTTGGACCGTTTTCTTTGTTAGCGTGGGCTTATCTATATAAATCAGTGGGTTCCTTAGCCAAAAAAGAAAATTCTTTTTTTTTTAAAACACAAGCTTTTATTAAAATGCGCAACAAATATAAAAAAAGGAGTCGTTAAAACTGTAAATATTGTGAATATTGTAAATATTGTGTACCTAAAGTCCAAACCCACGAAAAGGTTGAATATAGCTGCTCTACAGAAGTGTCATCAACAAAATTATGATAAATAGACACCTACTATTTGTAATGAGAGACCCTATGTTCATTTTTCTATGCGACTTAAACGCTTTTCGCGTAGTTTTTTATTTTAAGAGGTAAGTTAAAGAAATCTCTTGTCGGTTTCAGGGTTTCATTTTGGAGTTTTCCTTCTTCTCTAAAGGTTACAGACCAATGCTTTTGACGCCATTTCCGCCAACTTAGCTAAAAAAAAACAATTAAATAACACAGATGTTATAATTTTTTATTTGTCACTATTGGTTGTCAGAAACGCATAACTTAACTACGGCAATTTCAAACAAAAAGATTTGGTATCTAAAATCTGTTTTTAATTTTTTCATTTCCCATTATCAATGTCCGGATACCAGTTTACATCTATGACAAATTTCAGGGCGGTAAGTGTTGAAACAACGATTAGCCGTGACATATATAGACAGATGGACAAACAAAGATGCCGAAACTAAAAGTTCTGTTTTCGCCATTTTAACTACGTTATGGAACTCTAACAATTTTTTTATTTTACTTATTTAAATATTTATCGCACACGCAACACAGAAAAAGAACGTTACACGTAGAGAATTTGAGCAAAAGGTACACCTTCCTTCTAATAGAATTCCAGTAGACGCAAGAGAGTGACAGTTTCCTGAAAGAAACGTAGCCACTATGTGTACTTGCATACTGTAATGAAACATATACCCACTATAAAATATCTAAAAACACGGGAAATTAACGCGATTTCCTTTTATTTTTGCTTGACGTTTCGGCCGAGTTGCATCGGCCGTGGTCTCAGGTAAACTCAACATCATGCGAAAATAAAAGGTAATCACGTTAATTTCCCGTGTTTTTAGATATTTTATAATGCAACGTGAAAGTTTAAAAGTTTATATATCCACTAAATAGTTATGTGAAAATACGAACGTTTACATACATCTTCACGCTGTATCCCTAATGGGGTAGTTATAGTAGACAGAGTAGATGACGCGGAGCTTACATACTTCTTTCGCTTTTTCAAATCTCATCATTCTCTTCATTTTCGCTCAGATATGCGAGTGCTGTTAACATTTCCGTCGGGTTACACTCTGGCTATTTGATCTTCATAAGTCAGCCTTGGTCTTCCTTGGCTTCTTTTACCACTCGCTTTCTTTTTTCTTGTAGATTTTCTTCGTCAGTCGTTCGTCACTCATTTTTTCTATGTGCCCGAACCATCTAAGCATTCCTTTCTTCATTTTTACAATAATACTTTTGTGTTACAAACGTTTTAATATATATCTCGTATATTATAGTGTTTTATTAACTTGGACATTATGGAGAAATGCGAATCCATAAGAGATACAGGGAACTGTCTTAAAAATGATTCGGTCTTTTTTGTCAACAACAATGGCATTATCGCTTTTTTGGTCAAGCGTGAGATGTCCATAAAAATCAGTGAAATTGGCAAATTTTTTTTTAATGCGTATCAACTCAGTTTCATGTATGCATTAGTTCATTGCATCGAAGAACAAAAATCTGGACAGCAGAAGTTGGTAAAATGTAATAAAATATTTTTTCATGCAATACAGTATCGGTAAATCCGAATTCTAAGGAATAATTACTCGGGAACAATTCATTCAAAGTGTTCCATAACTGAATTTCAAGTCGATACGCCATACGCGAAATTCAAATATGGAGCACTATTTAGCACACATAAATTGTTGTCACTTTGTTTTCGGATTTCTCCATGCCGTCATAATTAAAAAAATACTCTGTATATACCCCTAAATCTGTACATGTAATAAAGCAGTAAAAACCGTCTGTTCATTGAATAAATTTATCAAAAAATGAGTACAGAACACAAAAAAGCATTGTTTTAAATTTTTGTTTGTCTGTCTGTCTGTTTGTACACGCTAATCTCCGAAACTACTAAATAGATTTTCTTGTAGTTTTCACAAGTAGATTAAAGTCAACTTGGAGCAACATTTCGGTTTTGTTTTATTGAAATCGGATGACAACGAAAAAAATTGTCGTCATTTAAAGACAATTTTAAATTCGACACTCGCCTGTTACACGTTCAAGAACACAACAGGGCTGCTTAATAAAACCGACTTTCACGAAGAAGTCGCGGACACCAGCTTGTACATAAATAAAGAATGAGTGTAAGAATATAAAAAGTAGGTATATGTGAAAAAAAGTTATAGTAATTACAGTAACAATGGCATTTTTGAAAGCGAAATTAATAATGCCCTCACAATCATGCTAATAACTGTCTTCATAATGTCGTGACATTGATAAAAGCGTAAAAAAATATGATCACATTAAAATTGTGTGATGAAAACGAGAATAAAAATAAAACAATTTCGCGTTTCATTAGCGTAATTTTTCATTATTATTCATTTCTCATCAGGACCAAAAATGTGATTTGAGAGACAAATAGATGATCATCCCTCAACAAAATTTCAGATTAAAGGTGGTAAGCCATGAAACTAGCGGAAATACTAGATTTATGTTCTAATTTTCATTTTTTGCAACTGTTTAAATGTAAGTATTCATATACTTAGATAAACTTTAAATACGATATTGGATCAACTTATATGCGACCAATCACAGATTTTTTTTATCCAAAGAATTAAGAATAAAAAAGTATTTCTGTAAAAATGTTAGTTGGGATTTCGGAAGACTTAGCAGTTAGTCGTCCTTATTGCATTGCAGTAAGTACTATTCTTGAACTAAGCCATTGTGGTTAATTTTACTGTAAAAAAATTATTCTTATATTTTCTTCATTTATTTTATAACGCTTTACTTAAATCGTAGATGATCATTGACCACCTTGAAAATGGCGACTTTCATTTTTAAGTTTTTGCGCGATTATTCTGTATCCGTAGTGTTCCGTACCACTTTGGCGAGTGCAAAATTGATATCAATTTCCTATAAGTCTTGGTCGTAAACTTGGTTTTTATAAATTGTTTTGGAATCTGTTTTAGTAATTATAGAGCTTATCGAAATATATTTTTTGTTAAATTATAACTCCTTACTAAATTAGTTTTTTGGATTAACTTAGAGCTTCTGGCTACTTCCTCAGTTCGTTATGTTGCTACCATAGTACAAACTCAGAACTTAATTTGAGACAATACAATTACTGTTTGCAGTGAGATTAGTTATTTGTTTAATTGCTATCTTCGTGGCCCCGTCTTATTGATAGCAGCGTTCCCTTCACGAACATTTCGAATTCGTTGCTCTCTAACTTTTTATCTGGAATACACTTAATTTTGCCTTGCGAGTGTACAAAAATTACACTTCCTTTAAAAATACCTCTTGTTTTTTGTTAAATGACTCTTCATTAATAAAGAGTTACAAACAAAAAACGGTTCAAACGAAAATTAATTTTTCTTTTTTGGGCTGATGTTGATTGGCGTGAGCTTTAAAATAAAGAATCACTTTTTAATTTTATGTTTTTTTAATGAAATTTAAAATATATATATATTGAATATATTATATATATTTCCATATCTTCACGCTATATCCCTAACGGGGCAGTCAGAGAGGACGGAGCACCAAGCGTCGCGGTCTTTACATTTTAATTAGTTTATTTTTAGTGCTTATTGCTGGTATCAACGCATATGTTATGACATACCTGAGTTATACAATGGGAAGATAAATAACGCGGATGTATTAGATCTCGAACCGTTAGTCCTTCTTTCGGTTCCCCTCTCATCATTTTCCTCACACATTTTCACCTAGGTATGCGAGTACTTTTGACATTTGATCTTCAAGAGTCAGTCTTGGTCTTCCTTGGCTTCTTTTACCACTCACTTTCGCTCTGTAGATTTTCTTCGTCAATCTTTCATCACTCATTCTTTCTATGTGCCCGAACCATCTAAGCATTCCTTTCTGGATTTTTACAATAACACTGTTCTGCAACCTTGTCATACTGCGTATCTCTTCATTGCTCATCCTGTCAGCAAGGGTGACACCGCACATATTTCTAAGAGATCGCTTACTTTCACTCAGTTGCGGGCATATCCAGGCCTCACTACCGAACTATAAAGTTGGCACCAACACAACACTACATTGTAATATAATAATCTCTCTTTGTAATATTTAATTTAATATTTAATTTTATAATTCCAATATTAGATAGGTAACTGTTAGAGCTGAAAACATTATTAAGATATTTGCTTATTATTTTTAAAATTTTGGAAGGTCATTTGTACTACTCAAATGAAGAGCTTAAAGAGTAAAATATTTTAAACCTGTTTTCATTGAAATCACGTAATCGGTTTGACTTATAAAACTGTATAATGAAATTGGCTGAATCGCTAATTACTTGCTGTTGAAATTTGCAAGTTCGATGCAGACTTGCGTCTGACAGCAGCTGCTTACTTGATTTATGATTTGAACGCTGTTTATGTAGAACAGAGGACATACCAAAAGCCTTGTAAAGTATGAAATCAATGAAAATTAATAGTCATGAATTATCTTCAAAGCAACAAAGAACTGCGAAAGATAATACAAAATAAATAAAACTTGTTTACTACGGTCAATATAATCAAGTTTCGAGAACGTTAAAATATGTTTTTAAAAATTACATTAAAAACTTATTAAAATTAAATAATAATAATATTGATAAAAATCTACCTTAGTTCTATAGTATATGTAGAGGGTATTCCCTAGAATTACTGAATCGTTTTTAACAATTGTTGTCGCAGTGATATATGTGTGGAATGTAAATAAGCTCTGCTTTTAATTTTGATAAAGATTAGTTTTTAGTTAAAAATGTCGTTATTTGTAAATCAAGTTGGAAGAAAAGGCGCTGCTTGGCTGCTTCGTCGGCATGCGCTGACACAATAATTGGAATAATGTAATACAATAAATTATGAATTACGACACCATTCATAAACATACATACATACGCGACTACGTACTTACATGAACGCTACCAGTGATTTTACACCTATATAAGTAAACAACTCATTCAACTATTTATTTTACATTTCTGGATTTAAGTTATCTACCTCTCCTTAGCTAATTTTAGTAGAGCAGAGATAAAGATGACAGAAAAAACTCATCAATATTTTTTTTAAAGACCGATGAGACTTGCGAAGAAAATTTACAGAGTGAAAGTGTTGTTTGTAGCCTTGCCTTCTTCTAAAAAACAAAAAAGATGCAATATTTCGTAAACAGTTTTCTTATCATTTGTTTTCCATGCTCTCGGCCTTTTGTTCATTTCATTAGACATCGTTACAGCATCAATTTACGTCTTTCCATCTGAGTGAGTGTTCATCAACCAATTAAGCAGTTCTATTAAAAATACAATCGTTTATTTGTTACTTTATTTACTTTTACAAAAAATGTAATCAAAATTCTACTGCAAGATGAAATTGAAAGGCAATATCTGACTGAGTTTCTTGAGGGGCCTTTTTACAGGTTTAACGGAACTGTGACAGATTTAATTGTTTGTTACAGCAATACGTTTTATTAAAATGGATTCTCATAATTTTAAGCTATCTTTAACACCCAAAATTCAAAACTTATTAAGCATCCTCAGGATATTCCAGAATCACCGAATTCGTGCTATATAGATTTCAACGATTCAGGTGTATATTGGATAGCTATGTATATTGGTTTCATTTCTAGTTAGCTGATAAGCTGACCGGGCCTGATCTCTGTAATATCCTACCACACCTAAATTTAAAATGATTTATGTCTTTTTGTGAATGCTGTATTAGTTTTTATTGTATCTACACGGCGGATGGGTCTTCTAGATGTTCTTTGTAGTAGGCTAGGAGTTTCTATATCTAATAAGCTTATAACTTTGTATAAAAGAGTTGTCTAATATTACTTTAGCGTCTTTATATCGTTGTTCAGTGTCGTGCCTAAAGCGTTTTCCTAATTTTAATTTTAGAACCATACGTTCCTCTTTCTACGAGTTCTTTCCAGTTTAAGTAAATAAGTTTTGTAGGTTCCTGCCTAAGCCGAGCTACAGTGGGTTTGTAAACAGTCATTAGTAATTTTTCGTTTAATACATTTTTTATTCGTTTAAAAAAGTAAACCAACTTCTTGACTCTACTCGTAAGACGGTACGTGCTGGCCCCACGACAATCGTTCATCCAACTGCACTCCAAGGTAAGTGATCATACTAACCTTCTCTATTTTTAAAATATCTTATATTTTTAATTTTTCTTCGTAAGTCAGTCTTGGTATTCCTTGGCTTCTTCTATTATTTTATTTTAATGAATTCAATGTTTTATTATTATTAAGTTTGTAAAAGATAAACCAGTGAAGACAACTTATAGGTGATAGTCCATGAATCAAAGTGAATTGAATCAACTAAAGTAAATCTCATCTATTTACAAAGTCACTAAGTTGCACTTAAAATTCCATAACGGCTATAATGCCGTAATTGCTAGTGTCGACTACCTTAAGCGAAAGCCTGCGGAAATGTGTAATAATGGAAGAACCCGGCCATATTTAATTAGCTACATGAACATTAACCGTTCCACCGCGTCACATTCTCGGGTAGTGCGGATTGTCGGTGTTTTGCATACCTTTTTTTTTCTTTCTTGGCATGGTCACAGATTAGCGAATTTGCCAATCTCACGTATTATATATTTTTTTCTTTCCTTATGGCATGGCGCACAGTTTAGCGCATTTGCCAATGTCACGTATTAATAAGTACAATCACAAGCAAATAATTTTTTTCCTATCGTAAAACTTCTCCAGTAAAGTGATAGTAGGCCTTACTGAAGTTATAAAGGACTTCTTGGAAGAGCGCCAGAACTTCAGCTACACATGTTTGTTTAGACCTACTCCATTCTTTTGACTTATACAGAACTTTAATACACCATATACTATCACTTTTGTAATTTAAAACGCCAAAAAATATAAAAAAAAATAAAAAATCTAAATAAAATTCTCACGACCTCACTTCTCCCGTTCCCGCCAAAAAGTCACTTTTGCATAGTTATCATTTTTCAAGGTTCCATATTTTAAAAAAGGAACGAAACCCTTATAGAATCATTCATTGGCTTGTCCATCGCAGACGATTTTCACATAATCTGTGTCGGCTGTTTCGCGGTCTAACTTCAACTTTGCATCATGATACCGTTTTGTTATTCCACATATCTTACAATGATTTACGCCTCTAAATATTCGTAGAAAAATTAAAGAAAGGTGGAATTGTGTACTCAGACGCGACTTGACCATTCCATTTCGTTATCTCTGAACCTACTGGCTTAGAATCCTAAAAAATTCAGGGAATACGTCGTGAGGTTTACAGAAAACATAACGAAAATCTTAGGTCTTATAGATATTCAGAAATCAAGTTTATAAATTTACTATTTACATAAATATCGTGTGGAACCGTTCGTACATAAATTGACTTCACACTTGACCGATTTTTATAATTGCAACTTTCGCGGGATTGAAAAGGGACTTGCTTCCATTCTGTAGCACATCGCTCTAAATTGTAAATGTACATTGAATGATGAAGTTATCAAATCGACGTTTTCTTTTTAACCGACTTCAAAGTAAGGTGAAGGTTCTCAATACGGTTGTTTTTTTTATGTTCCTCAGAACCTTCAATATTAATTTATGAACCGATTTGGAATTTTTTTTTTATTTGAAAGGATAGATTGGTCCCATTTAAATTTCGAATTTCGAAGACTCGCCAAATAACACCAAATAACGTGAACTGCTTTGAAAGCTTTATTTATTTATATTGATGATTCTTTTGTACGTCATTGCGCTCTAAAATTAAAAAAGAACGTTATTGTAGACCTGTCCTAGACATTTATTTAGGCCAAGGTCACTTAAAAGGAAGAAATAACAAGAATTAAAAAAAAAACTAAACCGACTTCTAAAAAAAATCACTGAAAAGTATGAAATATCTACCAATTCATTGTGCAACTACAGAAAGAGACAGAAAGTCAATTATTTTAGTAGGCTTGGCATCGACTTCAGTAACCGTCAAATGTGATTCAGTTATTTGTATCGTATTTATAAAGTTATTTTTATACTAGAGTTTTGATTAGTAAAGGTCCGCACTTTTCGCGGATTTTTTCTTAGTCGGTTTATTTTGTTATTTTTTATTAACTACGAGGTACGAGTATAGGTAAAATTAAAGGAACTAACACGTAGTCCTTCGACCCGGATTTGAATCAATAACCTATGGATCATACGTCTAGCAGAAAGGTATACAAAAAAAAACTGTAGCGAAATCAAATCTGTACTTTTAAGTTTGTAGTTGTCCGCTAAATAACATTTGATAAATAATAACCGCTAAATAATAACGTTTGAGTGATAGAGCCATTGCTACATTGCAGCACGAATTGGGCCGGCTCGCCTGGTGAAATACCATTCTCTCACAGAATATCCGCGTGAAATAGTAGCATCTATTGCCGCTGTGTTTCGTTCGGTGAGTGAGAGTACCGTTGGCCCATCGCCCCCTCCTCCTCCTTTCCTATTTCCCTAAAGGCTGGAAACGCACCCGTGATTCTCCGGATGTTGCGGGTGTCCATGGGCGGCGGTTGGTCATTCCCCATCAGGTGACTCGCTTGCTCGTTTGCCCCTCTTCTGTAAAAAAAAAACTTTGTCAATATATTAAACTTTCTGTATTTTGTGTTAGTACAAACGAAGCTACGAAAGATTTATATCATGTATGTGCCTAGATGTACCTACATAAAAAATTGATAGGTTTTGCGGATGCGGCTAATCAGTCAAACCGTAAATGTAACCCGTTTCAAACGAACTGGACATTTTGTTTCGTAAAAGCTTGTATAGGACGAGTTGCTCCAATCAGTAGTTACCTCTCAGCTACATTAACTGGTTACAGTTTTTAACAAATGATTTAGTATTACATCTATATCGTTCAATTTTTTCCGTCAATATAATATATCGTTGTATAATGAAGATGAGTTGGGTTCACGCATAGATACAAAGTATCGAAAAGAATATGATAAGCATAAAAAACAATAAAAAAAGAAACAAAAAACACAGTGATAAACGTCTAGTCAGAATATAATCACGAAATAAAGATGAAAACACTCAGAATATTTCAAAGTCCTCGGCGGAAAAGTCGACTCAAACCCCTTGTGAGACGATAAAAGCGAGTTTTTTAGGCGTATTTTATAATTTAGTAAATTAAAAAAAACGATCACGAAATGCGTTTAAACTATTAACTGTGGCTCATTCGATCCATTGTCATGCATTACGGTAAAGCCGGTCTTGCTCGCAGATCTACTAGCTATTAACATTTTATTAGATTTTTGGGCGCTTCTAACTCTGTAGACCTTTTCTGAATATTTTATATTCTCGTCAATAGTAATATTCCAAAGGTTCGTGCAAGATCTCTGTCGTGTTATATGTGTTTCTTTTCTTTGTTAAGTTTCTACTCTCTCATTTTTTATAAATTTTTATTTCGTGAAGAAATTTAACACAGATTATAAAGGATAATACGTCTGGATCTAAGAAACAATTTTTCGCCACTAACAGTGCCACTAACGTTAGTTAACGCAATTACAAGGTTTATTGTAGGTTGATTAAAGATGGTATCACCAGTCGTTAGTTAAGGAAAAGCCTGAATATAAAACATTTTGAATTGCGTGCAAACGCAAAAGGCAAAGCGAATTCTCATCAATCATAATAAAACCAAATAGCATTTTATTGTCCATCTTAATGACATGTTAGGGCACGTTCACACGAAATACCACTAACTTCGTCACAGACCTTTTACAACGCAGCAAAATTTTTGTTGTGCGTATTAGGTATAGGTATTAATTTAATTTTAGGAACAATTCTCACAAAGATATCCGATTCACATTCTTGCCAATGATACATACATCATCTTAATGGGTTTAGAATATCAATGAGTCAACTGTAAGTCGAGCGGTGCGTCAATAGACCTCTTCAAGATTTCGTACATCCGATAACAAAACCGAACGCTCGCTCGTAGATCATTAGCGTGTCTGTTTGTCTGTCCGTCCCACATACCCTATTTTCTCCGAATCTAATAGAGGGAAAAAGTTGAAATTTGTTATATTTGCATTTAGATGAACCCATGACATATAGCCAGACTATAGCGTAAGTAAGACAATTTTTATTTTAAGAATTAATATTGGGAGATATTAACAATAAAGAAATCCTGAGTCTCAAAAATTTTAGAATATTTACGCGAATACGTCTTTAAATTTGCTTCCATAGCGGAAGGCAATTTAGAAAACTGATAATAACAAATCGAGTGATTTAGTTTGGTGTTGCAGCTATATATCTACCATCTACATTCAAAATTTAATTACAATACTCGATAGCTAAATGATCAAAGCATTTGTTATATTGAGTGAGGACTGCCGCATTGCGCGCGGCGGAGAGGCAGCACCGCCATTTTGAGGTCGTTTTGCTACGTCACATAATTATCGTTTAGTATAAATTTTGACTCGGAGAAGCTACTATGTTCGTTCGAGTTTCAATCGTCAGATCTCGTCAAGACCTATCGATTGAATAAATAAACCATCAGTGTGAAATATTTATAGTTGTTTGTATGGTGTTATAGTGAAAAATTAAAATAAATAATGCGAATCAGCCTATACTTGTTAAAAAGCCAGATCAAAATATAAAGATCGTATACGATTAGAAAGGGCTTCTCAAGAGCAATCCAACGATACCCATAAAACACCATATGACAGAGTGAAGCGGTGTCAGGAACGTAAAAGAATAAATGTGTCCGAGCGGATCAACAACTGACGACATGGAAATCCGAAGGACTTGTTAGTGTTCAAAAACGATTAGGTATGAAATAAACATAATACGCTCAAAGAAAATATTACCTGCTACGGACACATGTTCACATAAAACACGGCCGAGTCCACGACAGCTACACCCCGATTTTTTTTGGTGGTGTTTGGTGACCACGCGCTCTAGATGAAGCACGCCGCACCCATGTCATATACCTTTTTTGTAACGTCACAAAATGCTTTATGCATCCCCATCCACTCGGTTACTCGTTACTCCATGCCGAAAACGCGGGTTACTCACTAAAACCTGACGGTATTCTTGTTTCGCCTATCGCAGGGGAGCGGGGACACATTAGCATTCTTCCACGGCACCCACGTTATATACCTTTGATATAGTCAAATGTAAAGTCGTTATTATAACATAACATAACATTTTATTATTTATTTATTTATTCGATATTATCATCCCATTTAGCTGTTACAAGTATTTGCAGTACTTAATACAAAAAGTGTAATGATGTTAACTACACTCTACTGCTAGTTACTGCTAGTTGTATCTGAGAAGGAACCGTTTTCTTATACCACAAGGTCTAACTAGTTTAAGAATAGGGGATCCCGGCAAAGAAATTACATAATATTATTAGTTTGTACATTTATCAGTATTATAAGCAATAAAGAGATCGAGTGAAAGTATGATAAATTTAGTAGAAATGCGATCTCTTAGAAGGATGTGCGGTGTCACCCTTGCGAATAGGATAAGCGATGAAGAGATTCGCAGTATGACAGGCTTGCACGACAATTTTATTGAAAAAATGAAGAAAGGAATGCTAAGATGGTTCGGGCACATGGAAAGAATGAGTGATGAAAGACTGATGAAGAAAATCTATAGAGTGAAAGTGAGTGGTAAAAGAAGCCAAGGAAGAACAAAGCTGACTTATAAAGATCAAATAGTTAGTGTTAGCCGACGGAAATGTCAAAAACACTCGCATACCTAGGCGAAAATGTGTGAGAAGAATAATGAGATTTGAGGAAGTGAAGAATTATGTAAGGATCGCGACGCTTGGCGCTTCAGCCTCTCTGACTACCTCCTTAGGGATACGGCGTGAAGAAATGTTATGTTATATTTGTCATACAATTTTGTACGTTTTTAAGTGATGTAAAACACTATTATTTAACAATTAATGCTCAATAATGCTCAATAAACAATATATGTATATAAGCTATATAATTTAGGTGTGACAGAATATCAGTGTTGCTCTCTCTGTGAGCTGAAAGGCCTTGGAGCTGAGTCGTTGCCTTTTCACTGCCGCAGCATAGCGTCGTATTGATGTGTAACTTTGTTGCTATGGGCTGTTGATGCTCATTAAGGGTAGTGAATTAGTGTTTTCTTTCTTTTATACTTTATTATGGCATCACCGTGACTGTTGTGTAACATAAAAATTGCAGTGATAAATTACCGTAATGTCACGTCGATAACGTTGGATACTTGAAATCACAGACTATATTGGAATAGTGAATGATGTTTAATGTCTTAATGGATAACACTGCGCTACGCTGTCCAAAAGCGTCAACTTCATTCAACGAACTGGATGTGTCGATTCACTTATTCTAAATGTATTGGCACATAACACACTTCAGTGCATAATAAACAGCTTACGCTAAAAGCCGGCGGGTGCGGGATGTGAGGCACGCACTGCGATTCATTCGACACGTAACGTTTTGCTGCCCAGCAGCGCAGTTTTGAGTTGACTCAAGAACTCGGCGAAGTGAGATGCGCCATAGTTACTGAGTTGGCGCAAGAAATTTTGTTGAGTATCCATGCCTACTGTACACGAAGTCGTTTGTTACACCCTCATGTGATGGAAGGTTACACCTATTTAGAACACATCCATGCATAAACTCGATTCTTTCCAAATCCGTTCAAATTTAACGAAACCAATAGTTTTTTAATTAGTTAAAAATCAAACTTAGAAAATAAAACAAGAACAAAAAACTTAGAAATCTGTTTAATTTATTTGCATCTTTATTATTTTCATGATTTTGGAACGTTATTATTTTCTACTCCGCACTCTTTTTTATTATTCTTCTAATCTTACGAAGATCAAATAGCCAGAGTGTTAATTGACGGAAATGTCAAAAGTACTCGCATACCTAGACAAAAATGGGTGAGAAGTATGATGAGATGTGAAGAAGCGAAAGAAGTATGTGAGGACCAAGAAGCTTGGCGCTCTGTCCTTTCTGACTACTCCGTTAGAGATACAGCGTGAGTATATGTATGTATCATTTTCTAAAAAGTTATTGTGAAATTCAGGCGGCTCATCGCCGTGATATTTTTCACTGTGACGTTATTTATCACTCATGTCTACACCGATCGCGTCGCTCGCTTGACAAGACTCAATGAAAAAAAGAAACGAAATATAACACGCGATATTGTACCGCCTCCGTTGTCTAAACGCCTAGATTATTTAAATATATGGGATTTTGAGGGTCTTATACTATCTTATAGATCATTCGCCACAGCGCGAAGAGTTTTGTGAATAAATCCCACATGGGCTAATTACCTTCGTGCAGGTTTCTCCTGAAAAATCAATAAAAAGGATGATAGGACATGACATGTAGCTTTATTCGAATTTATGAGATACGGGGATAAAGTCAGTAGTCTTGTATATAATACAATGCTGGGTAAATCTACACGATACTAAGCAATAAAAGTTACCTATTACCCATACAAAGTTATTGTAATTGGTATTGCTATGCGTTTATTTAGTGCGTTTCTTACGCACTAAATAAATGTTTTAGTTATGTAAGTGCTGTTAAGATTTTAGAGCGTAAAAAGAATTATTTTTCATAGATGATTAATTACATTTTAGATGAACTCAAAGCTAATAATGTATTATAGACTTTTACTCGGAAGTTAGAGAGTATTAATGTAATTAATTAATGTTCTCTAATTAAATTCCAGTTATTGAAATTTCATTAGTTATTGAAATGTATTAACTAAATGATTTGTATTTATATTTCATAAAAAGCGGCCAAGCGTGAGTCAGACTCGCGTAACGAGGTTTCAGTATCTACTGCCATACGATATATTCGTGTTATGTAATTAACAAACATCGAAAACAAACTTAACTTTGCAGTTGAAGGCATATTCTTCAATACCCTCCAACTGCAAATGTAAATTTGAATAATTATGAGTTTCCATTTATTGTGCTCTGAGACCTTTATTCGTGCCAAATTTTATGACTCTAGGTCAACAGGAAGTAACTCTATAGTTTTTATTAAAGAGCACTAATGGCCGTATCTTTTAATTGCGTCCACTTAAAAGCTTTAATTTTTTTCACCTCCAAGAGACCATAGATGTCAGCGGATTTCGTTTTATTTCTTTTGCGACACAGAACTCTAAAAAGCCCAAGTGTGTATTATAAATGAAAGTGTTTGAACTCTGACATTCCCTTTGATTTATCCTATATATTTCTATATATTATTGTACATTAATATATGAGTACCGCTATAATAATAAATAAATACTCCAATCTGGATACCATTATGTCACTCCAAAATAAGCAGTAGACTTGTACCTACTATGGATCTAACATTACGATACGATATTTTCATTTCCTAAATGGACTTGGCTGGCTAATCCAACCCATAACCCCGTTATCATCAAATCATCCACAGATAAAACCAAAAAAATATGTAGAACTTGACCACTTAACTTTCAAATGTCATCTTTCGTCGTAGATTTCCAAACGAGAATAGTTCGGATTTATTTACTCCATAATGCCTCGATTTCTCGATGCCTAAAGTATATTAGTATATTCAAAATCATTCGCTGTCCTACAAACGTATAATTTGCGTACATATTTCGACAGTACCAACATCTCCGTTGACGTAAAAAAAAACAAATAGTACGTTATGAGAAAAGTAATATCGGTCATATTCGCAAAGGTTTTCGGTCTGATGTTTTTTACATTTATTTCATACGGCCTTTTCTAGCCTTCGTAGAATTATTAAGAATTTTCAGTAAACAATTTCAATTGAATTTTTTATGAGAAAGGGAACAGTTTTTAGGCTTCAGTACCATAAAAGAAGAAAGGGAACCCTTATAATATGACTTATATCTTCGTCTATCAGTCCGTCTGTTTTTCTCTTAGTCACAGTCGATTTCCTAGGAAAATAAGATATAATGTGGATGTAAAATGTTACGACCATTATATCTCATGTAACGTTCGTTACATAAGATGGAACGATGTGTCTTTTAAGGGATTATGGAATAGGATTATGATATCCCTCTCCAGTCTACCAGATCACATGACGGCCTAGTAACAGAGTGTGTGCATCTCAATCGATTCGCTGATATTAACGCCGCCTGCCGTCCAGGTTACAAGCGCGAACGATCGTTATATATTAAGGATCCCCTGCAGTTGATGCCTACTGAAAGGGGAGTGCTATGCTAGCTACGTCGTAGACATTATGGAAATAGAATTACTAAAAGAAACCATTTGCCCAATTGTTACACCTTTGGCTGGCCTGTTATAAATTTAGATGTCCCGGTTGGCTGACCCGTTGATGCGGTGGCAGAGTATGTGTCTTCCAAACCAGGGTACAAAGCTCGATTTCAGGTTAGGTTAATTGAGGACTGTTCGTGCAGGCAGTGGGGGGCGTTTATATAAGCGCGTCAACTGATGTGCACACACTCTGTTACCAGGCCGTCATGTGGTCTGGCAGACCGGAGAGGGATACCATAATCCTATTCTACTGCTCCAAGACTACATTATTAAGACCTTGGAACTGCCTAACGACTACCACGTTATAAGAATAACCGGGAGTGACAAACGAACGAACCTTTCTGCCTTTCTAAGCATGGTGACATTCAAAATGGACGCATTTGGATCACTCATCCAAGAGGTGACGATATGAATGCTGCGGCATCTGTCATCCAGAAGGTAACGATGTGGATGCCAATAAATCACTTAACTGACAAGTGACCTCACACCACTTTGCTTAACCTCATCATAAAAAAATAATTGTCTAAAAACATACTAAAAAGTAGAAGTAACACATTCGCCGTATTTTATACATTTCATCACAATAATTTGGGTATGCTCCCCAATATGGGCAATATACTTTTTTATAGGTGAATATTGCGTCGTTTTAAGCAATTTCCCCGACTGTCTGAAGACAATGAAGCCTAGTATTGGACAGTCTTAGTAACACTTGTGCCATTTGGCGTAAACATACGGTCCTTTATTTCTTCAAGCAAATATCTGTACATATAAATAACATAGCCTGATAATAAATTTAGCCGACCGGGAATAGAACCCGTAACCTTCCTAGCTTGGAGCAAACGCTTAAATCACTGTGCTATCGACGTCGTCAAATTGTGTCAAATTGTGTGAAGTAATTATGCACTAGAATTGTATTATGAGTATTACTCAAACTTGATGATACTTAAAGCCTCAATTTGGAAAGCAAATACACTACACCACATAAACGAATTAGTAACCAAATTTTCGATTACTTCCTAAGACAGTACCTTAAACGAAAATGGAATCCTTACAAAATCAGTCATGTTGTATCCATGTGTTCATGTGTGTAATTAAGACATAAATCAATGAAGCTCTGTCCGCATTAGTAGATAGTGTAAATATATCTAACACTGCCAAAATGGCTATACATAATGCGGTGTTGGTGCCAACTTTATTGTACGATAGTGAGGCCTGGATATGCCCGAAATCGAGTGAAAGTATGATAAATGCAGTAGAAATGCGATCTCTTAGAAAGATGTGCGGTGTCACCCTTGCGGACAGGATAAACAAAGAAGAGATACGCAGTATGACAGGGTTACGCGACAGTGTTATTGTAAAAATGAAAAAAGGAATGCTTAGAAGGTTTGGGCACATAGAAAGAATAGTGATGAAAGACTGACGAAGAAAATATACAGAGCGAAAGTTTGTGGTAAAAGAAGCCAAGGAAAACCAAGGCTGACTTATGAAGATCAAATAGGCAGTGTTAGCAGATGGAAATGTCAAAAGCACTCGCATACCTAGGCGAAAATGTGTGAGGAGAATAATAAGATTTGAAGAAACGAAAGGAGTATGTAAGAACTGTGACACTTGGCGCTCCGTCCTCTCTGACTACCCCATTGAGGATACAGCGTGAGGATATGTACGTATGTATGTATGTATCAATGAAAACAATATTTTACCGAACTAACCGACCATTACAAAAAAATAGTTAATTACTTAACACATTTATTTGTAATTTTGTATTTATATATTGTCACACGTTTGTCTTGTAATCAAATAAATAAAAAAATTCTTAAAGGAATAGAAGATAGATTGAAACTTTTACTTGACGTATATTCGCGTTGTTACAGGGCACGAAAAGGCATGTTCATAAAACGGGAGTGCCCCGAGATTGTGTCATTTGTCTTGAGGTGCGTGGGCCGTACCCATCGAGGTCTGTGGATGCGTACACCGCATATGTCTACTCAATACACAAATATGGGTTGATATAAACGAAAAGAAAGCCACAATATGATTGTCTTGCGAGTGGAGATCATAAACGGAGTCTGAAAGACACAATCTTAGAAAGCGATCTACAATCGGTGCATAGAAGGTTTGTCAATGGTGTCACGATCTCATGCGTCGATAGCCAGTAGGGTTGATGAAAAGACAGGTTATATTAGGACATAATATTAATTATTATTATATTATTAGGACATAATATTAATTATTGTGACTCAGTGTCAATCAGAATCAGGCGACTTATTTTTGTAATGAGAGAACTTCGAAATATTGCCGACTGGAACCTTCTCAAGTCCATATACATGGCTCTCTGTCAGAGTGTCATAATATACTGCTTATCGGTGTGGAGTGGCGCAACTACTTCAGCTTTAATCAAGTTGAAGTGCGCACAACGTTAGGTCCTTAAAGTAATGCTTCGGAAATCGCTGTATTACCCTACGGTATCGGTATCATTATACAATGACGCCCAAGTGCTAAGTGTCAACAATTACGAATGATTGCATTACATGTCCACAAAGTTGTTTTTAACTCCTCTGATTACAAACAACTCCTCAATAACAGAGTTTTTCGAATCCCAGTTCCAATCATTAGGACCTCATTTGCAAGACGTTTCCGTAATTTCATATCTTCTATAATTTACAATCGAATACTAAAAATACGTAAAATTAAACATAGGTTGCTCAAAGATATTGAAATAGAATTGTTTAAATGTCTTATAAATTTAACATATACCATACCGTACCGTACTGTATCGTACCATACCGTACCATATATTGAAACCGAAACAATACTTAAAGTTAAATTTTAGCAAATTTTTCTTCGATTATTTTATTTATTTTTAAAATATTGAGCATGCACGAATCATTATTTTATTAGTTATTTTGATATGCTTAAATATTTATTACATTAACAAAAAGTACATACATACGTTAATATTTACAAACTTAAAACTACACATTATCTTAAATAATAGACTTCCTCAAAGTTGCCGCTTAGAAAGCTGTTATTGCTTAAGTTGCCTAGCAGACTGGCAGCAACAGCAAGTGTATCGAGACAAGTGGCAACCCATACCATCTTCCAAGTTTCCAAGGAATGAGCGTCAAACCATCCGGTCTCTTGCCGTCGCTGCGCGCAATACCTACAGGCTCTAAGACTGCAGGAACGCCAGCGGCGACAAGAGCCCGCCAAATGACGTCATTCAAGGCAGCATGTCGTGACATGCGGCCCGCACTACGTAAACAGGATAAACCGTGGTGACCTAGTACATCGACGAGATCACCACAGCGGCAACGTTGAGGAAGGTTAGTCCTGGCCTTCAGACGAAGGGATACTATGAGAGAAAGCGTGGTATTGTCAATTAAGGTTCCTAAGTTTTTTGAAGGTATTACCTTCAACCAGTGTACTGACTCCTTCTCAGAAACAGCCAGGAGGCGAGACCGATCTTTTTCGGTACTACAAGAATCTAAAAGTTGTAAATGAACATTATTGCATAGAGGCTCATCCCAGTGTTTCTGAGAAAAGGTCGAGGTAGGCAGGTTAGTACTCGGACAAACAACCAAGCATTTCACGTATCAGTCAAGCACGGCACCTCAACCGATCCTAAGGAAGGGCGAATAACAGATAGGAAAAGGTTTTCCGTGCTGTAGGCTGACGAAAGAAAAGCAGGCAGTGACACACTTGAGATTTTGCGTATGCTCAGGCCTCCATAACAGATAGGAAGCGAGGCTTGGTTCCAGACCCTGTCATCAACAAAGGAGCAATTTAATATTTTAGATAATGTATTTTTGAGAATATTGTCTACAGATTTTAAAAGCGTTTGAAGTTTAAAAACCTGAGAACAGCGAAGAGCATATGTAAATTTCGGTACGAAAAGGCAAAAGTGGACAATGCGAAGACCCATGTGGGAATTAATTTTGAAAAGTTTGTCTGAAGACTGGCTAAATTTTTGTATTTGATCATTGATAAAGCAGGGTATGAAGTCATCTAAAACGGGAGCACCTAGGAGGTACAGCGATTCTTTTGACAAGACTTTAATACTTGGTGCCAGATTGTTAAATTTATTAATTATATAATTTTTTTTAATAATTGTAACAGAATCGAAAACTAAGAGTTCACATTTAGAAAAATTTAATTCTAAGCCAATATCTTTAAACCTTTGAATGAGGGTTTTAAGGTCATCTATAACAGTAAATGCTTTACCTCCTATTGTTCCGTCGTCAAGGTACCAAATATTAAATTTGGAATTTAAATTACAAATCGCAAGATGGATAGCCAAATCGAAAATAGCTGGTCCAAGAGGATCGCCTTGTTGACAGCCAACTTCAGAATGTAATAAATTATCATTATATCTTACTTTTGAAGGACTACTGTAAGATTGCCAGAGGTAGGGATATATGTCCGGAACATGCTGTTTTATCTGTGTCAACAAGGCGGATCTATCAACAGAATTAAATGCATTTTTATGTCTACTTTGAGGAGTACCTCACCTCCATCATGTGTCAAGAAAGCATGCGCCGCACGCACTGCCGCTTCACATCTTCTCTTTGAGCTAAAACGTACTTGTGTAGGACAAGAATAGTTTGATACGGTAGAGAGAATGTGACGGCAACAAATTTTTGATGCAATGCGGCGTATAGTTGCACCTACGGCAATTGGCCTAACACCACCGTCTTTTTTTTTCAGGGCACATAAATTAGCACCGTACAGGATGTCGGTTATCTCCAGGGGCACCTTACCAGCCAGCATAATGTTTATTAGAACTGTTAAACTAGATAAGAGTGTCTTACCGGTATCACCGACAGAGACTGTAATCAGATCTTTATAATGTTGTGGCGTTAAGCCATCGAGACCTCCCGCGGAACCACTTTTAAAAGAATTTATTGCGGCAAGAACATCTTCCTCCGTAGCTCGAGTCGACACATCATTTGGATGTGGACGATCTGGCAGACAACAAGCCACAGAGGAAGAAGAATGCTTTGGTCTTAGAGCAAAAAGAGTCTCGGCAGTATTCGGTGCCATAACATCGCTGGAAAATAGCAAGTGGGCGGCTCCTCTTAGATCGCCGTCGCAAATTTTTATTTCTACTTTTGGAATACTGTCTGAATTGAAATATTTATAAATGGGCCGAACATGAATGCTCGGAACTGAAGAGTTAGAGCACTTATGTTTAATTTTTTGTGTTAATGAAATTTTGTCTTTATCATTTTGTTCCAAACATAAAGTTCTATACCGGAAATGAGGTTTAATAATCTTTGTATTACTCAATTAAGAGATTTGGCAACGCTGATGCATGCGCCACGTGGAATACGCTTTATTAAGCATACATTGTTTTTGAGCGAATCAATATATTGCCAAAAAGGTGCGCGATTGTGATTGGAATTTGAGGAATTAGTCAAATTATTGGACTGAGATGGCACTGATAAAGAAGAGGGGTCTGAAGCAATGCCGGGAAGTGTCACGCCGTTTGTGTACCCTGCCGACATGAATCTTCAAGCCCCTATTTCCATGAAAAAAACGAGGTTGGGAACACTGCTCGCATTTTATGAAATTTTCCAGCGATGTGTCATTAAATCATTATTTATATGTGAGCTAGAGGAAGGTGAGGATGTGAGGGCCGGGAGCATATCAAGACATAATATTACGAAAAAATACAAAAAAACTACAGTGAAAAATGAGCTATAAGCACTAAACTCTTTAAGAAACCGTTCTTGTTGACGTTGCAATGGCAGAACTGTCACACCCGGCCGGATGAGAAAAACCCAGCAATATGTGGACTGCCGCTGCGTCTACCACCTGAAACAAAAACACCACTGTGAGAACCAGATATGGGGAAAATGATAGTAATGGAATTTGAGCAGAAAAAGGCGAAAGGACTTTAAAATAATTTTTAGAAAGAAGAGCCAAACTGTTGTCAATGATAACAATTGACTTTTACTTTTTTTTTATTTTGATTATTATGTTGATGTCATAAATTATTCTCATTTTAATTTATTTACAATATTTGTTATGACTATTTGATGATGTTTTGATTTAGTTGCTGTAATGAGTATGAGCACAAATCTGAGTAACCGTATATGGATCCTCACGACACAGGCTAAGCCTAGTTTGGGGATTGCTGTAATTTAATCTACAATGAATAATCTGTTTTTGGTAAATAAATTATTATTATTATAAATTAATGATTTTAATTTGTTATTCTATATGCTTTACATAAAACGTTCCTACTCTTTTGACAACAAAATAACAAACGACGAAAACAAATAACTAACAAAAAAACAAAGTAAAACTTAACCAAAAAATAACAGCAATGAATAAATTCGGAGCGAGAGCAATAAATAAGACAAATGTACGTGCACGACAGCTTCGCTAGCGGTACTGACAAGACCAGCGCGGGACGTGGTTGGCGGAAGCGGAAGGGGCAGTCACACACAGGGGTATGTACACCTTTCCGGTGACGATGTTTCCTCAGTTATATGTCTTGGGCAATTTTAAGGCAAGAGTGAATAGATATCTTCTGGGCAAGCGTGATTAGTTTTTAGACCTCGTAATTGCTTTCCATCTGGCAAGTCTGAGGTCAAACTTATGCCCATTATAATAAAACTAAATAAGTCAACCCGCTTATAAATACGACATATACATTAAATAAGCCGATCAATCATCATCTCTCTCAAAATAGACGCAAAAAGTGATGACATCAATACTTGCGGCACTGCTGCTGACTATATTTCTATTATGTCTATGGATATAGTACAGTCCTTGATTGACAACGATAATTAATATTATGATTTGTGTTATTCCCACTACAGTGTAATGCATCAATTCATCTCTTTCACTGCTACTGTATGAGACCCAGCGAATGGGTGCGCTGTATAGTCACGTTTGTCTGTCGTACCTCGTATCTGATCCATCAACCGTATACACAATGTTCCAATATTATCGTATTTTCTCGTAGTTTATTTATACAAGGTCATTTTTACAATATTCATCGCCTAGAGTTTGTCATAACTAACGCAATTTTTTTAATTCGAGATTGGACATCAGCTCATATTACAGTTTAAATAATAATAATAAGATTTAAGAAAACACATTTATAGTAAGCTCTAATATGAAAAGAATAGTAAATTAATCTTACGTACATACACACATATCCTCGCACTGTATCCCTGACGGGGTAGTCAGAGAGGACGGAGCGCCTAATATCGCAATCCTTGCATACTTCTTTCACCTCGTCCAATCTCGTCATTCTCCTCGCATACTTTTGCCTAGATATGCGAGAGCTCTTGACGTTTCCGTCAGCTATCGTGGTGGCTATTTGATCTTCACAAGTCATTCTTTTTCTTCCTTGACTTCTGCTACCACACACTTTTGCTGTGCGTGGTAGCGTATATTTTCTTCGTCAGTCTTTCATCACTTATTCCTTTTATATGGCCGAACCATCTAAGTATTTGTTTCTTCATTTTTACAATAACTTTATCATCTGTCTTCGTCGTATTGCGTATTTTTACATTGCTCTCTAGTCCGCTAGGTGACACCGCACATAGTTCTAAGAGATCGCATTTCTAATTTTCTACTGCATTTATATTACTTTCACTCAATTTCGGGCATATCCCAGGCGTCGCTATCGTCCATAAAATTCGACATTAACACCGCATTGTGGATGGCCATTTCGGCCGAGTTAAATACGCGATAGAAACAAATAAAATATGTTCCATTTCATTAGCACGGAGCTTTTGGGTACCAAGTATCAACAATTCAAAAAAGGAATTTTACTGTAGGTATTTCTATTGCAAAAAATATATGTTAGTATTGGCCTTGTCTTTTATCTGTATTATGAGAAGTTAGCAGATTTCATTAAGGCACCGCACTATGGGGCAATCGGCCCGGTGTCAGGTTATAAATCTGTATCTTTTATGTTTGTTGAGATAGAGTTTTGAAATTTTGCCCAAGCCAAGCCATATAAATCCCCTTTCGAATAATATTTATTATTTGTTTTAATATTTAATAAAATAATTACATTGAACTCAGTTTTGACAAAAAATCCATTACAATAATTTATTTTACACATTAGTTGGATACACAAGTACAATAAAAAAATATGACATGATTTTAATAAGAATTTTCAGAACTTTTAATTATAATAATATAAACAATAAAAATGTGATGAAAATTTTTTTGTGTTAATTGTAGAGCCTCTTCATCCAATTCTCGTTTATATTTTGAAGGTTTTTTCGAATACTTAATATACAGGGTTAATTTAAAAATACTAATAATCTCTCTTTTTATTTCTTATTTCTTAATATTATCCGCAACAGCTTTTGTTGTACGACGTTTAAAAATTCATAACTTTTTCTTTCATAGACAAATAAAAATAGATTAAATGTTTCTGAAAATGGGGCATCGCCTCTACCTGGTCGCTAGAACGGCACACAAACAGCGGAGCGCGGTGGGGCGGTGCGGCTCTGAGGTTTGGTGCGCTTACACTGTACCATTGGAAATACGTACAGAGTGATTACGTATCAGACAGTACAACAAAATCTAATAAATATTTTTTGAGAAATGTATTAAGTTCTGAAAAAAGTCGTAGAACAATAAAAGTTGTAAGGTATGATGACAGGAATTTTGTACTAAGAGTTTATTAGTATTTTTCAATTAACTCTGTATATGTGGATCAGATGTACGTGGGAGATATATCTTCTTGTGTGAATTTGCTGCCGCGTTTCCATGCATGGTGTCGACGAAATTATAGTCCTTGTTATGTGACTCTTGAGCATCCTCTGACAGCTATCGCGTAGTGCGAAGTAATGCTCCCTCTATGGATCAATTCCTTATGTACAAAAGACGGCATATAGTACCAATTGCATTTCGATACGTAATATGCTAAAATTCATAGGATGAATTTTTTTCCTGATGACATAACTTGAAGAATACCTAATGTGAAACCTTCGAATCGACTCCCGTTTTTCAACTGTTGTACTAATATTGAAAAAGAATCGTCTAGCAGTATTACCGTCATTATTATTTCCGGACACTTGACGTGGTTTGTCTATTACGAGACCCAATTCAGTACGGAAGCGATCTTGCACGTGTTGTTCCTTGGTCGCCTTCAACTCTTTATGTTCAGGTGTCGTTGCTGACCATTTTTCAAAGTCTAAGCTATGAGAGATTTGAAGAATTAATTCAATGAATCTAATCCAAGCATGGAGTTGATAAACCGTAATTAAAAGCATTGCGTTTTCTGGTCTTGCTGTCGCGAGATCTAAATTGTTCATCTGTCTTGGTGTAGTTCCAGGTGTAGTTGGTGCAGGACGACAATATCTTACTGAAGATGGACCAGGATTTTGCCAAAATATTTCATTATTGGATTTCGAAAGGTTAGTATTTTAGCTACTCAAATAAAATTTACTGTATTCGTACAATATATTTGCTCAAAAGCATTTATGACCTGACTCTCTTAGTACAGCTCCCATGCTGCCCTGGTAATATGTATCAACAATTCAAGAAAGGAATTTTACAGCATGCATTTTTATTACAAAAAAATATATATAAACATTGGCTTTGTCTTCTATCTGTATTATAAGTAGATAGCTAATTTCATTACGGCGCCGATAATATAAAGAGTTTGTTTTGCCTTTGTCATTAAACATTATGTTTGTCTCGTCTGTGTCATTTAACATTACCGTGTTAAGCCGTATCTAAGTTACGTCATAAATTTATATTAAACGTCATAGATTAACAATATTTACTTTCTTAAAAAATAAACCCAAATTGAAAACATTGAAGGACTGTAATTAGATACTGCTTGTCAGTGATCTTAAACTACATAACATAAATATAACAGTCGTCTCTAGCTACCCCGTTCTATAACGGGTAACGGCATATTATGTTAAAGCATAAATTCTTGTTCATTACACGTAACAAAGGTTCCACACAGAAGAAGTATTTCTATCTGATTAGGTTTTGTCATCCCCATTTCAAAGAGCACAGCCCAAAAAACCATGTTCAATTACGACATCCCGCGCAACGCGGTGGAATGTTATTGGATGAATATAATTTTTTCTTGTACGATGAAATTGTCAACATTCATGTAACATATTGTATGTAATCACACGTTTGAATGTTACACGCGACATGGTTATTAAGATAATGCCTTTTACATCACACGCCGGGGAACATTGTGCTTTGAAACAATGACTTACATTCCGATTTTATTTTCCAATGAAAAAACACTATATTTCCATAACATAATGCCAGAGGTTATACGTATAAAGAGAACTCAGAGCGCGTTGGAAACATTCCGTAGCAATTTAAAACAAATTAGAAATCGAACTGAAAAAATTTAATAAAATTGGTTTCATAGCATGGGTTTTTAATTTCTTTTCCATTTTTGGATTTATGTTATTGATACCTATGCCTATATCTGTAAACAACTTTTAAACAGGCAGGCAACTTTTAAATTTAAATTTAAAAAGTGGTAGTTGTTAGACCAGAATAAACTCTGATATTGGTTGGGTTTCTGACTGGCTGTTCGATAACGCGAAGTGTAATTTTGGGGGAATACTTTGTATACTTTTGTTGCGCGACTTATTTATTTTATTTATTTATGTCATCTTAATATTTTATTATAAATTATTATTTATTTATTTATTCTATCATTTTATTTAGGCGCGACAGAATATCAGGGTTGCTTTCTCTGTGATCTAAGAGGCATTAAGCTGAGTCGTTACCTTTTCACTGCTGCAGCATAGTGTTGTTTTGATGTGTAACTTTGTTGCCATGGGCTGTTATTTGTCATTGTGGGCAGTGAATAAATATTTTCTTTCTTTCTTTCTTTCTATACATATTGCAATACAGATTACAGTACTGACCCTATACCTGTTAGCAACACTAACAGATAATTATAGTGGCAACACAGCCACCGTTGTCTCTCTCATGTCTCTCTCAACGTAGGCTCTTACGAAATAAATTTCTAATACATATACCTATATATGGTACACATATCCTCACGCAGTATCCCTAATGGGGTAGTCAGAGTATGAAGCGCCATGCATCGCAGTCCTCACATACTTCTTTCACCTCTTCAAATCTCATCATATTAATGACACATTTTCGCTTAGATGTGCAAGTGTAAGCAAGTGCTTTCGACATTTCCGTCGGTTAATAGCTCTGGCTAATTGATCATCGTAAGTCAACATAAAAATAACTTATTTTTTCAAATAAACTTATTTCTCTCTAATATTTTTAATAAAAATTTAATGAAAATTAAAAATTATAGAGAAAAATAAGTTGGAATTCAATAAACAATACATTGCAAACCTCAATATCGTCAAACTCGAAAAATAGCAAATTCATGCTTAATAAGTGTAAAAATAACGGATTAAATCGATTGTAGCATACGTTCAGACGTGACCAGACTACAAAGGGGTCCGTTTTTCCTATTCGGCAAGGAACACTAAATTATATATACAAATGTCGATTCTTGTAACATTTAATAATATGTAATGATTACATGTTATTAAATCGCTTCGCGATTTTGTATTTCATGTTTGGTCGCGTGTCAACCAAACATAAAATACAAAATAACTATCCTTTACTAATCAAGACTCAAGCACAAAAATGACTTTATAAATATAATACAAATATCTTACCTTATAAATATAATTAAATTTGACAGATATTGAAATCTGTTCCAAATCAGTGTGTAACAACAAAAAGTCTATTACTTTGGTAGGTTTGGCATCGACATCAGTAACTGTCAAATTTAATTATATAGGTATTTGTATCGTATTTACAGTTATTTTTATACTTGAATTTTGATTATTATTTTTATTATTGTGTCTATTATAGCTTGTTAATGTTTTCACAGTATTTTTTTTAATCATTAATGACGATAATATTGATACTACGAAAATATTTTTTGTTGCTGACGTTTCAATAGTGCTTCCAATAGACCAGTTGAATTAAAATATTTTGGTTTTGATTTATAATGGTTTTGTTTGGCTGTGTAAATAGTACTTATCTCATTAATTAATTAATTTATTAATATTTATCTATTATCGATATTTCAGCTAACTAAAAATTCTGTAAGATACAAACTGAAATAACAAATACATGTATTAAATAACTGAAATATGAAAATAAAATATGCCCATGTTACTCGCTGATAATGTAGCTTTCTAGAGGTGAAAGGATTTTTGAAATTGGTTGAGCAGTTTTTGTGGTTATCCATTACGTAAAACAAAGTTTACCTCTTGTTAATATTAGTATAGATGTAGTCACCCTAATTTACGACGATTTAATGACATCAAATGAAAAGCTATTTGTAATTACGCGGTAATTCTGTTACCGATCGTGAAATTCTATAGCAATGGCGTTAAGTAGACTGATAAAATATTGGCGGTGCCCTCGTTCAGTAAATCACAGATACGATTCAGTGGTTTTACGACGTGAAAAACATTATTTTATGGTGTGAAATCCTGTCACCTTCTACGGTGGAACCCTATATTTTTCCTGTTATAAACCGCACCATTTAAAAACGAAATCAAATTATGGTGTCTCCTGCTGTTTGCCGCTGCTGCACGGTATTCGCAAATTCGTTTCACACAGCGCTATCAAAAACTTAAAAAAAAAGAATGTTATTTGATTCTGCATATTATTCGTCTCGTATAACGCAATCAAAAATTTCTAGAAAAAGTTATAGTTCTTTAAGTAGAACTTTAAAAATAATTTCAGACACCATTTTCCATACAGAAACGGTGAGACAAATCAGATAAGCTTACTCGCCAGTATATAGACACACATTTATAATCACATAAACGTCTATTACATTTTATTTTATTTGCCTGACTTCGTAGTTCGGGATAGGCTGTCTGTATCCAGTCTGTATAAAGTGGTGTCTTTACTAGTAAGTATAAAAATTGATATTACATTACAATGTAATATTGATATTAATCTAAATTCGAAAGTCGAAATGATTATTAAAAATTGATATTACGTTATAATGTAATATCAATTTTGTAATACCAATCAATCAAAAGTGACTGGCCCGTTGGCGCAGTGGCAAAGCATCTTCCAAGCCAGGGTTCCGGGTTCGATCCCCAGTCAGGTCAATTTAGGAAACGAACTCTTCTAAGTTAGCTTGGAGGCTGGATGTTGCGTTGTATTTTACCAATAACACAAGCCTATTTTGGGTCACATAATTTATGTAATAAGGAACATGCATGTATTTTTTTAATATTTTCATTCGATAGATAACATCGCTATATAATAGTAAAAAAATATTCAACGCCAAAAAAATAACTGAAAGTAGTTTAAAAAAAATTTGGTGTGACGTCATAGTATAACAACAAACAAACAAGTGGAGATTTCGCATTATTTCTTACAAAAAAAATGTATTTTTACTTTTAAATGTGCATGAAATCACAATAAAAGTGATTAAATCCCAAACACTCAAAATCAAATGCCTAACAACAACGCTCTCGGTGACTTCGACGTCACATTCGCTCTAACCGATGGCGTCGTGTTTCAAATATTTTAAATTTCCACAATTTTTTTGCACTTTTTAACAATTAATTCCTTACTCAAAAAAAATTATAATCAAAAATATTAATGCAGGCATATTTTTAAAGGAATAAAGCTTATTAAAAAAAATATTTGATCCTTATTTGAATCACATGCATGTACGCTATTGTCTGTATTATTATTATTATTAATTTTATCTAAAGTAAATTTAGTGTCAACCGATCATAACAATGTACCCAAAAAACATTTTTTTTCAATATTTTATTTCACTTTATAGGCGTGATTAATATGTACAACCAAAAGACAAATTACAGCTTTATAGTATCAAGAGTCTGAGTTCAACCGCGGAGAGACAGACGGACGGACAGACAGACCGATTTGGTGGAACTATGACAAAAAGGTCACTTGTTTTACTACGGAACGCTAAAAACCACGAACGTAACCGCCAGAAGTTGATTTAGGGTAAAAAGGATTACGAGAGTTTACAAAATTTTAAGTAATGAACTCCAGTATCATGACGGCAGCTAAGTCTAAACAATCATAAGGCACTATAAAGTATAAATTCTTGAAAAAGCACAAAAAAAAATTAAATCTTCACGCTGTAGCCCTAACGGGGTAGTCAGAGAGGACGGAGCGCCAAGCGCCGCGGTCCTTACATACTTCTTTCGCTTCCTCAAATCTCATCATTCTCCTCACATATTTCCGCCTAGGTGTGCTCTTCGCTCTTCACATTTCCGTCAGCTAACACTCTGACTATTTGATCTTCGTAAGTCAGCCTTGGTCTTCCCTGGCTTCTTTTACCACTCGCTTTCACTCTGTAGATTATTATACACTAAACTAAACTAAATACATTTAAATACCTTTCTTCATTTTTACAATAACACTGTCGCGCAATCCTATCATACTGCGTATCTCTTCATTGCTCATCCTGTCCGCAAGGGTGACACCGCACATATTTCTAACAAAAAAAAAATATTATGATCTTAAATTGTATATCCTTGCAATTTAATTCACACTTTTTATGTAAGCAAATTTAACATGTTAGATACATTAATTAATGCCAATTTTTTTTTTAATTCACATTTTTTTCTCTAATTTTTTTAATTAAACTCCAATAAAATGCATTTTTACCAAAGGAATTTCGCCCAGACCGATTGACTTGTTATTTCCCGACCTCCGTGGCGCAACGGTTTAGCGCGTCGGAAAGTAAAACGGGGGTTGCGGGTTCGATTCCCGTCCCGAGTCTGGGTGTTTATGTATAATATGTATATATTTACAAAAGAAAAGTATATAAGTAGTATATCAGTTGTCTAGTACCCATAACACAAGCGCTATGCAGCTTACTTTGGGACTAGATGGCGCTGTGTGAAATGTCTGAGTATTATTATTATTATTTCCATTTACAGTCAACAGAAGTTGCGCAATTATAACTCCTGATATAAAATAGCATTGCCATTCATTTAAAAAAAAAACAGAATTATCATGAAACAATATTTATGATGACAATAATAGTTCATTTCGTATGTTTCATTTCATTGGAAGTTATGACTTGCAAATTAAGTGTTAATTAATAAAACGAGCTATAAAAACATCAAATTCACTTAGAATTTCAATTGCCTAATATAGGAAATCTCTATACAATTTTCACGTATGTTCGTAATATAAAAATGATCCAATCACATTTACGAGACGTCTGCCTCTTTCTTAATATATTTCTTTGAATAATTCTCATGAAGGTTCATCACGAATATTGGTGTTTGTAGCTGTTTGTTAATCATACAGTACTCATGTCATATCTTATTCAATTCAATTCAATTCAATTTTATTCACTAGAACATTTGGTTTACAGAGCATTTCCAAAGCACCATATGTCTTAATATAAATTAAACATTAAGTTAATCATTTACAATTTTAGGATACTAAAATGTCAAATACAATATGAATCGAAAAATGTCAAATTCAAATTTAAAATGTGAAATTATAAATAATCTTAAAATGTCAAAATAATCATATTAAGTCAATTATCGAAATTAAAATAAGCATAGGCATTCCTAATAAATATATTAAAATTATTGAATATTGAAATATTCCTTATGTATTTAGAGAGATATTTGAGGTGAGTAGAATTTAAATCAAACAAAAAATCGTTCTTATGGAACTTTTAGACGGGTTGTTTTACAATATTAAAAGCAGTAACGATAGGTTTCTAGAAAATCGTAGCGAAAATATTATTAAAAACGAAACTCTAATGTTATGTCTGTCTGTCTGTATGTCACAGATGATTCATTCCATCATGAGTACACCTTATGAGTTAAAATTTAACAAGGACGTAAATTAGGAACCCAAAGCAGAAATGAAAAGCAGACAATGAAATAACGATTCGTACTAATATTATAAACGCGAGTGTGTGAGAATGGATGGGTGTTTGTTACTCTTATACACAAAAACTGCTGAACAGATTTTGATCAATCTTTACAGTAATATAGCTCATACATCAGAATAATACAATATTGTGTTTTCGAACTTCACGCGAACGAAGTCGTGGTCAACAGTTAGTAAGGAATACACAATAAATAGTAATATGATTGACGCTCCATTTTCTCTGACAAATTCATTAGGGATACAGAGTTAAGATTGTATGTAATGTAATTATGCGTTTTCTTTTTTATTTATCTTTGTTTAGTAAAAATTAATAAAATAAAGGAGATAATGTTTATATAACCCTTATTTCATTTTATTAAAACCTCTAATTTGTTCTAAATTGCTGCAGAATCCTATGTTGTATTTTCTTGAATATGTCCGACACGGCTAGACAAATTTTTTTTATTCATACCAACGAAAGCCGCCAGTGAGAGCTTAAGACTCATGAGAGTTCCATTTACAAGATTGTCTCCTCCAACTCAGTGGTTAAATAAGAAAAGTAGGATAATAAGAAACGCTTTTCCCCTCTACCTGGAGAATGATAAAAAGATTTTACCAAATTTAGCGGAAAGGATAAACCACTTTAATACATTATATACTCGCTAAATCAAAAAGAAATGCTTTTTTATGTCACTATCGGTGACGAAACATTTTTTTGCAAATAAAGGTCTTATTTGTACAGTTTTATTACCTGATTACAGCGAAGCTGAAATTTAACAGGACATGAAAAATTTTTGTATACGTGAGTGCCTGTTTGTGTGCAATGCAAGTGTGTGTGCAGGTGATGCACTGTAACCGGATGTAGTAATATCTGAAAAATATTATAACACTGTCTTTTGGCCGCGACTTCGTCTGCGTGAATTTAACGGGATAAGTGTTTTTTTGTGTGAAATAAAAAAAATATATAAAATAAATTGACGGAAAATTAAAAAAATTCTGGACCTCGGCAACAGCGCCATCTACCGCGTCTAACTATAACTAAAAACCATTTAAGTGACCTCATGAGTACAAAAAATAATTCATCAAATCGGTCAAGCCGTTTAGTAGGAGAAGAATTACGCGAACCTAAATTTTATTTGTGAAGATGTGGGCATTTCGAGGAAGTACCTATCACGACATGATATAATAAAACAAGGTAAGTAATATAATTGAGCAGTTCGAACGAATATCGTCTTTTTTGGTAGTTCAGTTGAAACCTTCAACCTCAACCTCAGAGGTGAGACTGGAATTCTTTCCACAGAACCTCCCGCGGTGGTTATTTTCGGCGCATTTCAAAGAGCCCCAGGATCTAGCATTGTGTCTAAGCGCGCGTACTCGAAGTGCTGCAACAGGTCGGAGCTGCTTATCGCATGAAAAGGACTATCGGAGAACACGCACCGATCGTCCGTGACCCCATCTCTAGTCACCTAGTACATCTAGAGTGGGGTACCGTAGCCATAAAAAAAATTTATTTAATTCAACATTTTGCCATTTTTAGGAAAGAAAGGGTAAGGAAAAAAAGAAAAATTTTGAAATTTTTATTTGGTCAACTTCAATCTACTGCTGGCTGTATTCGTGAGCTACCATTTACCGGCGTTAAACGCCTCAACCTATTTTGGTGAATGCGATATCATTAATATAATGACGGTCCAACAATTCAGATAGAATGCATTGTTATTTTCATATAACGGTTGACCTAATATCAATGATATTATAATACAAAAGAGGTAGATAGGTTACCTTAGTACTAATCCGAGTAAAATATTGTCTCAGTTACAACGTTACAAAGTGAGAAAAATGTACATTGCACTGCGTCGCTATGCAATGTAAAACATAATTGCATTTCAAACTAACAAATCCCATAGCTCTCTAAATCATTGTGATTGGTCAATTTCATACTACATTTTAAGTGAATCCTTGACTAATTCATAGAATATTAGTACTTAATGCCACAAAACAGACATTTAAAAAAATATGATTGATACCTAATGAGATTAGACTGCTTTTTTCGAATTTCGGTTTTCTTGAATCATGTACATGACAACATATGTATTTATTTAAAAAGATCGCCAACATTTTTTAATTATAAATTTGAAAATGATGAATTATATATTATTGCTTTTAATAAATGTAAACGATGATTAAAACTGGGTGGCTGCGTCATCACACGATCGTGTATATTATAAAAAACGTTTGGATTATTGAAAGATTTTAGAATTTTGAATGCGCAATAGGCATTGCATGACAATGTTGGTTCTGTAACATTTCTTTTCATATTCTTTGACCAAGTCCGGGTTGGCTAATTAGCAAAGTTTCGGGGTGCCACTTTTCGAGTGCATATAACTTATCTACCTCTTTTGTATTATAACATCATTGCCTAATATCATATGAATTTATGTCTAATTTGTGATCCCTGTTACGAGAGTAAATAGTCAATTATAATAGCGAGCAAAACACATAAGGTACTATCCCGTGCACGTTGTAAAAGTCCACCAAGAATAAAACTTGTTAACCAGATTAGCAATTAATTCCTCTTTCTTTATTATAAGTAACCTTAAATATATATTGTATTTAATGTGTAATTTTATTTCGCCTTGATGCTTTGTTCTCTTTGAAAAGAAAATGATATAAAAATGCGAACTTATGTACATAAAGACTAAAATCACGTAAACCAATTAAAATAATAATGGAATAAATTTCAACTCTGAAAATCTTAAACACGTCGTGCGACGTCAAAATACAGTTAAGGCTGGTTACGTCTGTAAACAAAGCGTCCTGCCACCCATCGCTTGTGCTGCCACGCTGTGCATTATTCTCCGTCTCCCTTACACAATATCGAATAGATGCAATTACACATGTTGCCGCATGATAACTCGTTGCGTGCGCACCTTTTCCACATTCCAATACAACCATTAGGTACCAGAATTTGAATCGCAGAGCATACATAAAATAATTTGGCCCTTTTGTTCAACAATTTGCACTTATCTACAGTCAACTACATTATCCACCTAAACCAAGATTTCGTTCTAAATATGTAACGCGATAATTATTTATAAATTTACCTGCACAGTTTAATAGTAAATAGGAGGATTTTGGACCACTGATTCTGAAACACCACTGGAGGGGTTTGGACTTACTTTTTAATATTTTTTTAAACTTCGGCTAAAAAAAATGAAACCCCCATTTGAAACGATTGCGCTGGGTCCCAGAGCCGTATCTCGCTCCGTTTTCTCTGTACAGATCCACGCAGCGGATTATATTTATTGATGTTCATATGCAAAGTAAGGTGTCAATAAATGTATCAATGTTATCAGATTCGTTAATTATATAGTTTGATGTTTGGAAATCAAAGTTATTTAATAATTCCTTTGTAGGCTGTATGAAATTAGCATGAAGAATAAAATTTAATTTAAATGTTTTCAATTCTTTTAGGCTATCATTGATCAAAACTTTTAAGTCATCTTTTGTAGAATCTATAAATGACTCAACAGTGTCGATACCTTTAGGATCTCCTAATGGAGTAATCCTATATGTGAAAATTCTTATTCCAATCGCTTTTTCTATCAATAAAACGTTTGGGAAATTGTAGTGAATTCGGAGAGTGTTATTTTTGTGCGTGTTGCTTTTGAGGTGATTATTGAAGTACCTTCTCTTTACTAATATATTACAGATCATGCACTCCCTCGTCTCGTCATCAGTGATATCAGGACTGATTTGATGAATCTGGTGACTTATTTATACCCCGTGATATTGATGGTTTCTCCAAATATTGCCTTTTCTCGTTGCTTTGAGTGTGATTAGCTGTTTGACGTTTTAAACCTTTTCCGATTTGTGAGTTTCTGTTGCAGTACAAAAGGATTACATTAACAATAATATGCTCAGGATATACATAGTCCATAACGTTTAAAAAAAAGTTATATTTTAAAACGTACTTACAAGTTTTCCACTGTTTCACAAAGTTCCATAAGACTTCCATCATAGTGTGAATGAAAGAGCTCATCCTCTTTGTTCTCTTCTTTTCTAAGTTTTCGTTCAACATTTTCACATAGTTCGTACAAGTATGTATCAAAATAAGTATTGTCCAAGTTGTTTTCGTTTTCACTTAATGTAAAAAATTCGCTGATACATTCACTATGCATTTTTCATTATGTAGGTTCATACTAGAGTTTTGTGAATGAAACTTAACAATCTTCAACTTTGCTTATATAGTTAAAAATACAATTATCAAATGAGTCATCTATTACATACATAACACAAATTGTGTTTGTTGAAGAGGTCGTTATTTTCAATTAGATAATGATATTTCAGAATATTTTGGTTAGGTTGATGTACTAATTAATTACATTTGTTCACGAGATCGATATTTTGCAATTAAATACCAATTACTAAATGAGTTACCTGTTATACCTTGTCGTCACAAATGAAAGGAATTTGAAATGTCGTCGTATTACTTAATCTGAAATATATCTAAGAATTTCCTGATAGTTGTAGAAACTACATGATATTTTATGTGGACATTGTTTTTCAGTCACAAATGAAAGGAATTTGAAATGTCATTGTATTACTTAATCTGAAATATATCTAAGAATTTCCTGATAGTTATAGAAACTACATAATATTTTATGAGGACATTGTTTTTCAATCACAAATGAAAGGAATTTGAAATGTTGTTGTATTACTTAATCTGAAATATATCTAAGAATTTCCTGATAGTTATAGAAACTACATGATATTTTATGAGGACATTGTTATGTAAGGACTACGACGCTCCGCTCTCATTGACTACTCCGTTAGGGATACAGCGTGAAGATATGTATGTAAAACGATTGGCAAACTGTGAGGAGATTTGAGGAAGCGAAAGAAGTATGTAAAGACCACGGCGCTTCGCCTTCTCTGACTACTCCGTTAGGGATACAGCGTGAAGATATGTATGTAAAACGATTGGCAAACTGTGAGAAATTCGCAGAGCGGTTTTTTTATGTGCGTTGCTACTAAGGTGATTATTGAAGTACCTTTTTTTCTTTAACAACATATTGCAGATCGTACACTCTCTCATCTCGCTGTCAATGACATCATTTGATGGCTCTGGCGACTCATCTATACCGCGTGATGTTGACGATACTTTAAAAATCATAGTCGATGGCAGTTGAAGATATCAATTAAAAACTAATTACCAGCGAGCATTAATTAGGTCATTAGGATACCGTGAGGTGTCTAATGATAGTAATGGATTAATTATAGCAATCAGTGTAATAATCTAGGCGTGCAGATGAGAAATCTGTAGTGAGGAAACGGAGCGAGATACGGCTCTGGGACCCAGCGCAATCGTCTCAAATGGGGGTGTTTCATTTTTATTTTATTTTAGACGCAATTTAAAAAATTGTTGAAAATATTTCTCTAGTGGTGTTTCAGAATCCGTGGTCCGGAATCCTCCTATACTTACTACTACTACAAACTTCGAATTTTCAACTTATTGTTAGTTAAAAAGTAAAAATAAGAATTAAAGTTATCATAAAAAATAAACCGTTACCTGGGGAGTGCGTTTTCGAGGGATGGAAGATGTGAGTTGGATGTGGAGAGACGGGTAGCAGCTGGCAATAAAGTGAACGGTGCTCTGTCCGCATTAGTGGGTAGTGAGAATATATCTAACACTGCTAAAATGGCCATCCACAATGCGGTGTTGGTGCCAACTTTGTTGTACGGCAGTGAGGCCTGGATATGCCCGAAATCGAGTGAAAGTATGATAAATGCTGTGGAGATGCGATCTCTCAGAAATATGTGCGGTGTCACGCTTGCGGACAGGATAAGCAATGATGAGATACGCAGTATGACAGGGTTGCACAACAGTGTTATTGTAAAAATGAAGAAAGGAATGCTTAGATGGTTCGGGCACATGGAAAGAATGAGTGATGAAAGACTGACGAAGAAAATATACAGAGCGAAAGTGAGTGGTAAAAGAAGCCAAGGAAGACCAAGGCTGACTTATGAAGATCAAATAGCCAGAGTGTTAGCAGACGGAAATGTCAAAAGCACTCGCATACCTAGGCGAAAATGTGTGAGGAGAATGATGAGATTTGAGGAAGCGAAAGAGGTGTGTAAGGACCGCGACTCCTGGCGCTCCGTCCTCTCTGACTACCCCGTTGGGGATACAGCGTGAAGTTATGTTATGTTATGTTATAAAAAATAAAATAAAAAGTAATAAAATTTAAAATTTAAATAAAAGTGCTTAGCGTTTCATAATCTCTGACAACTCCGTTAGGGATACGGTGTGAGGATATGTATCTATCACATAAAATACATACAGTGAGATACTTTGTAAAAAACTTATATTTTTTAAATAAATCTTTTTAAAAAATTATTGAAAATATTTCTCTAGTGGTGTTTCAGAATCCGTGTTCCGGAATCCTCCTATACTTGCTACTCAGTTTTCATCCATCGTAGAAATTTTTTTCATCCCTTTCATACGCTTGAAGCGATTTGCTTCTTTCATCCAAATCCAGAACATCTTTTAATACAAGAGTGAATAGTAACCTTCTGGGCAAGCGTTAATGTCAATGACTTTAAATTCACCTTGTACAAAACCGCGCATATCTACACTTTTTTGTTTGTAAATCCATAGAATTCAGTTGGTATATATAAAAATCAATGTTTTCTTGAATCTGGAAGGATATAGGCTATTTTTAAAATAAAAACGAGGACGAAGACGAAGATCAGCTAGCAAATCGCTTCGCTTCGCTTTCGCTTCTCATCTGTTATGGAGGCCTGGGCATACGCAAAATCTCGAGTGTGTCACTGCCAGCTTTTCTTTCGTCAGCCTACAGCACGGAAAACCTTTTCCTATCTGTTATTCACCCTTCCTTAGGATCGGTTGAGGTGCCGTGCTTGACTGATGCTCGAAATGCTTGGTTAAGTGTTTGTCCGAGTACTAACCTGCCTACCTCGACCTTTTCTCAAAAACACTGGGATGAGCCTCTATGCAAAAATGTTCATTTACAACTTTTAGATTCTTGTAGTACCGAAAAAGATCGGTCTCGCCTCCTAGCTGTTTCTGAGAAGGAGTCAGGACACTGGTTGAAGGTAATACCTTCAAAAAACTTAGGAACCTTAATCGACAATACCACGTTTTCTCTCATAGTATCCCTTCGTCTGGGGGCCAGGACTAACCTTCTTCACCGTTGCCGCTGTGGTGATCTCGTCGATGTACTAGGTCACCACGGTTTATCCTGTTTACGTAGTGCGGGCCGCATGTCACGACATGCTGCCTTGAATGACGTCATTCGGCGGGCTCTTGTCGCCGCTGGCGTTCCTGCAGTCTTAGAGCCTGTAGGTATTGTGCGCAGCGACGGCAGGAGACCGGATGGTTTGACGCTCATTCCTTGGAAACTTGGAAGATCGCTGGTGTGGGATGCCACTTGTGTCGATACACTTGCTGTTTCCCATGTGCCGGCGACTTCCAAGTCAGCAGGTGCCGCGGCCAGCACTGCCGAGAACTTGAAGCGGCGTAAGTATGCGACTCTCTCTGAGAGTTTCATATTTACGCCCTTTGCAGTCGAAACTTTGGGTCCCTGGGGCCCCGAAGCCCATCGACTGGTTTCTGATATTTGTAAGAGACTGGTCGAGGCTTCGGGAGACCGCCGGGCTGGCAGCTTCTTCCGCCAACGAATCAGTTTGGCTATTCAAAGAGGCAATGCTGCCAGTCTGCTAGGTACCATGAGCAATGACAGCTTTCTAAGCGGCAACTTTGAGGAAGTTTATTATTTAAGATAATGTGTAGTTTTAAGTTTGTAAATATTAACATATGTATGTACTTTTTATTAATAAGGCTAGCAAATAATAAAAAGTAGATAATAATTTCAAAAATACATAGAATAGAAAATATATATATTATTAATTATGTGGGACGTTTACAAGTACGCAAATGTATCACAAATCAGTGTTCAAAATATAGGATATCACGAGTATCACTGTCACTTTCAATTTACCTTTTTGTAACATTTTGTGAGCGTGGGTTTGACACATATTAGGGCGCGTGGACGCCTAAAAATATTAGTTCTATTTTTGTAAGCTATATAACTTTCTTCAAATTCAGACCCGCCTTGTTTCCTGAGAGTAATGGTCGTCATAAGCTCCCATGGAAACTAATCAATGGGTGATTGATCTTGCTACATGTTTTAACAAATAAATATGTAAGCATTAATTTCATGAAGTTATAATTTAATAACTCATCTGTACACACATCCACACATACGCGCGTGTTAGAAATAGGGAATATAGAGTTATACAATAATATAAAATAGGCAATTACTCAAAAGAATTAAATAATAATAGGAGTAGAAACATTAATAACAATGGGTAAATGGAAAGAAACACATCATTAAGCTTGAATCCAATCATTTCTATTCAAGCAAAATCAACCACGGTTCAGCATGAATTTGCATTGAGAAGAACCGGCAAGAAACTCAGTCAGGTTTTGTTGTTAAATAAAGTATTGAAATACAAGCAGTTACACTTTACTAGTTTTTATTACAATGATTGTCTCTCTAAAACATTATATCCTATTATCACTTCATATTATACACAATGCAAATATCACAATACTATGTACACACTATAACATCATATTATATAACAAAATGAATAACTTAATATTCTATTTGGATACTTATCTGCTTAGCTCTAGAGTCCCGACAGCAATGTGTCGTTCTGTAGTTACAATCATTAATGGAAACTACCTTCCCCACCACTTTAATCATAACTCGTATCAGTATAAGTTATATTTCTTTTGTACTTTACAAATATATCCATACTAGGTATATGTAATCCATAATTAAAAGCTATTTATTAATATATAATTATACTGATTATCATAGACAACACATAGTTTCAAAGAGTTACGAAAATAGGGAGCTATTATGACTTTCAATGATCACAATATGACCCTTTATTGTTTCATAAATAACTATTCGAGTTAATACTCGATATATAAAGGTAACTATATTAAAATAACAATATATAGTTCATTATTATCAATCAAATATACATTTCAATGAAGTAATATATTATGTATCTATGTAATAATATATATAAGAATAAGATAAGTTTATTTCAAAGGCATAACACAGTACATATATATATATATATATGTATATATATATATGTATGTATGTATATATATATATACACACACACACATACGCGAGCACATGCGGCACAAAATTCGCAAATCCTATCTCACAAACGTCTAGCGGTAATTATTGTCGTATTTTCAAGAAATAGAAAGTCGCAGGCGTTAGCTATGCTTAACAATTATCAGAATGTTCAAGGTTTTTTAATGTACTACAGCCAGTGGTCTCCTTGTTTTAAAGTCTGGGTTCAGCCTTAGGAACTTATTGCCTTATTGTAGTATCGAGAACGTGTCAGATACGTTTTAACTTAAGATTTCGTAAGAGTTTCGAGAAACTAAAAGTTTAATTTAATAAATTAATGTCACGTTAAAAAAAAAAAGTAGTTAAAAATAATATTATAATTATATATTTTTCTTCTCATTTCTGGTTTTGGATAGCAATTTACTTCTCTGTGTGAAATTTTAGCCAAACAAATGTAAAGATGACGGGATAAATCTACTGTGAACTTTGTGAATTGCCGACAGACAAACAAACATGATGATTATAATGCTTTGTTATTATCTTCTCAATATCCAAAAAAAAAACGAAAACTACTTGTGTTTCACGATACATATTTGGGTCGGGATAAGCTTTCGCAATAATAGCTTCCAAGACCATAAAGACAGCAAATAGAGAGAAAAAGTGCTTTAGAAATATGAAAAAGCAATTTTAATTTCCGCACCGGAAATTTCTATTGGGCTTAATAAACCGAGCGGCCGCTACAGAAAAAATGTCATCGAGTTACGGAATGAGTTAACCACATAGGAGTACTTTGGTAATAATATTACTATATATTACTTCGATTTATCATGACGTAGTCTGAAATCGATTGTAACGTAGTTACGTTTCAGTATTTAGTAAGATCGTCACCAAGATTTAACAACATTGCGACAGCTACTAAATGTCGTAGAGCTATGCTGCATTGCAGCACGAATAGGGCCGGCTCGCCCGGTGAAATACCACCCTCTCACAGAATATGGGCGTGAAATAACAGCATCTATTGCTATTGTGTTTCGTTCGGTGAGTGAGAGTGCCGGTGGCCCATCACACCCTCCCCCTCCTTTCCCTATTTCCCTAAAGGCCGGCAACGCGCCCGTGATTCTCCGGATGTTGCAGGTGTCGGCGACGGCAGGCGGCGGATGGTTACTCTCCATCAGGTGACCCGCTTACTCGTTTGTCCCCTCTATTATAAAAAAAAAGAAAGAAATGACGGCGTGTATATCATGCAATTTCGTCGAGAATGTTCCGATTTTTACCATATGACTATAATGATTAAATCAAGGCAGAAGGATGCCAAATCGCGGGGTCATTACCTAAAAATTTGCAGACAGCGACAGCCACGCGATCACTCCGCGACCGGTAACTACTTGTAATAAAAATTTGTATCGTGTATGATAATTGTGTGTCTACTACGCCATGATCGTAAAATTCGCTTTTCACAATAGATTTACAGCCACTATACAAACTACATTATACAAATTCTCGTTCTGACAGCAGATATCCCGCGATAGATGTCTGTCGCATGCTGACTACAAATTAGGTAATAAGCGTACCGGTAATTGTGGCCAGAGAATAATGAATAAGACTACAACGTTCCGTGTCGTTCGTAAAAGGCTATTAAACGGCCTCCAAGTTTAAGGTGAAGTGGAGACTTCGGTCGGCCATCCGTGCTACCCCGAGGAGAACGACGGCATATGATATCCACACTGTCGTAGTACTGTGATCGTACGCTAAAGGGGCCTCAGTCACTGCTTCCCCTCCTCCCAAGCCCGGTGCATTCGACATCGACAACGCCTCAAGGACGATTACTGCAGAAGTAGGTAAAAGCCTCACATAGCGTTATCTCACCCGGTTTTTCCTGCGTCCCCAAAAAGGTCAGAGGTCTTCGTCAGTTTATTAAGAGTGAAAAAATAGGTCTACGGTATTTCCCATACCACAGACACTAAAGCGACAACTAAAAACGTCTTCAAGGTCACAATCTTCCCTTTCAGACGACGTTTAAAAAGTATAGCAGTACGTGCGGTCCGCGCCGTAGCACTACGATGGCACCAGGAAGCGCCACCTAATATTCGCAAAGTGTATTTGTCTTAACTCTAGTACGTTCCACAGAACCTAGAGACTCTTGACGTGTACCAACAACTACATAAGACATTTCAGTGGATTAAACCCCCACGTAACCCAATCTCTGCTCAGAATGAATAAGTATCTCTCGAGAGAAGATTCGTGAGGCTAACTATGGAACATACATAGTACATAAGGCTGTTTATTTATATATACTACTCTGTCAAGAAAGTACCGGGAAAAGATCAATAATACACGAAATGTTAGTTATTCATCCAAATTTATTTTATCACCTTCAAAGTATGCTCTTTCAGAAACGATACACTTACGCCAACGAATAATCCAATCCTTAAAACATTTTTTAAACGCTTTTTACGGGTGCCACGAAGTGGTAATTTGAGTTTAGGCAAAGAAAGAAGTCGGCTGGAGCCATATCTGGTGAATAAGGCGGTTGCTCGATGGTATTTGTTGAATTTTTGGTCAAAAATTCGTTCACAACGATGGCCTTGTGCGAATGCGCATTATCATGGTGCAAAATCCAAGAATTTTTTTCCACAAATCTGGCCTTTTTCGTAGAAATTGCTCTCTTAAACGCCGCATAACGCCCAAATAATATTCTTTATTTACCGTTTGACCGTCCGGCAAGAATTCCGAGTGCATAACACCGCGATAGTTAAAGAAAACAGTCAACATGACTTTGATTTTTGATCGACTTTGGCGTGGTTTTTTCGGTTTCGATTCAGTTGGAAGGCGCCACTCCGAAGCTTGTTGACTAGTTTGCATGTCAAACTCGTAAACCCACGTCTCGTCACCAGTAACAATGCGTTTCATGAATGTTGGGTCGGAATTAACTCGTTCTAGCATGTCCTCAGCGACTCTTATGCGATTGTTTTTGAAGAAAATTCCAGTCTTTTGGGACTAGTTGAGTGGGGCAACATGTTTCATACCCAAGTGATTATTTAAAATGGTACGTATCGACTCGCGAGATACAGAAAGTTCGGCGGCTATCTCTCTTAAACTTGAATGAGCATTTTCAGTCACTATTTCCTTCACTTTTGCAATGTTAACTTCAGTTGCAGACGTTGATGGCCTACCAGAGCGAGACAAATCTTCCATCACATCTCGACCGCTTTTAAACGCTTTGTACCACTCATAAGCACGTGTTTTTGATAAAGTCGATTCACCGTAAGCCTTCTGTAACATTTTCAGTGACTCCGAACACGAAATTCCATTGGCGATGCAAAATTTAACACAAACTCTTTGTTCAATGTTTTTGTCCATTATTAAATTCGCAATATACACTGGAATGGTATAACTAAAAACAGCACTGTATTTAATCTTAATAACAGATGCAACTCAAACTTCGCGCCAAAATGGAAAACAGTTGCGCCAATCTAACAACTTCAAAAAAAAACAAAAAATTGAATTTGGAACCATAAACAAATCATCCATTCCCGATACTTTCTTGACTGAATGTATATAGATGTGACACTGTGAGTGCAATACTTTATGTACCTTAATTAATTATAAGTTATTAATTTATATAAGAATAGCAGATCAAGGCAGTGATAATGGCGCCATGCGCTGATAGAGCATAGAGTGGGGACTGGTGCTTCGCCATAAGTAAAAGCTAGACAGTGCCATTGTGTTGTCGCTCCAAATGAGTAAGTCCAATTCAATATGTGATAATGAACTTGTTTACGACATTTTAATTTTACATATTAATGCATCTAATATTAAATTGAGTATCGATTTTTTTTTATTATTTACCAAAAAAGTATTACGCAAGTATGAAATGATTCAATTGTTTATTAATTAATCGTTAAAGTATGAAATTAAGAGAACGCTACAACGTTCACAGCATAAGCGTAAAATCGCATGTGTAATACGTGTAGTTCCAGATCCACAGTTAAGTGGAACGTAGTAACACTTTCTATCAATGAGTCCAGTGTGTTAGAGCCATGCTGCATTGTAGCACAAATTGGGCCGGCTCGCCCGGTGAATTACCACCCTCTCACAGCATATCGGTGTGCAATAACAGCATCTATTGCTGTTGTGTTTTGTTCGTTGAGTGAAACTACCGTTGCCCCCCGCCCCCCCCCTCCTTTCCCTCTTTCTCTAAAAGCCGGCAATGCATCCGTGATTCCCTGGAAATCGCGGGTGTCCATAGGCGGCGGTGATCACTTTCTATCAGGTGACTCGCTTGCTCGTTTGCCCCCTCTTATATAAAAAAGAAAAATTTTATTAATAAAAAGTACATACATATGTTAATATTTACAAACTTAAAACTACACATTATCTTAAATAATAAACTTCCTCAAAGTTGCCGCTTAGAAAGCTGTCATTGCTCAAGGTACCTAGCAGACTGGCAGCATTGCCTCTTTGAATAGCCAAACTGATTCGTTGGCGGAAGAAGCTGCCAGCCCGGCGGTCTCCCGAAGCCTCGACCAGTCTCTTACAAATATCAGAAACCAGTCGATGGGCTTCGGGGCCCCAGGGACCCAAAGTTTCGACTGCAAAGGGCGTAAATATGAAACTCTCAGAGAGAGTCGCATACTTACGCCGCTTCAAGTTCTCGGCAGTGCTGGCCGCGGCACCTGCTGACTTGGAAGTCGCCGGCACATGGGAAACAGCAAGTGTATCGACACAAGTGGCATCCCACACCAGCGATCTTCCAAGTTTCCAAGGAATGAGCGTCAAACCATCCGCTCTCCTGCCGTGGCTGCGCACAATACCTACAGGCTCTAAGACTGCAGGAACGCCAGCGGCGACAAGAGCCCGCCGAATGACGTCATTCAAGGCAGCATGTCGTGACATGCGGCCCGCACTACGTAAACAGGATAAACCGTGGTGACCTAGTACATCGACGAGATCACCACAGCGGCAACTGTGAAGAAGGTTAGTCCTGGCCCCCAGACGAAGGGATACTATGAGAGAAAGCGTGGTATTGTCGATTAAGGTTCCTAAGTTTTTTGAAGGTATTACCTTCAACCAGTGTCCTGACTCCTTCTCAGAAACAGCTATGAGGCGAGACCGATCTTTTTCGGTACTACAAGAATCTAAAAGTTGTAAATGAACATTTTTGCATAGAGGCTCATCCCAGTGTTTTTGAGAAAAGGTCGAGGTAGGCAGGTTAGTACTCGGACAAACACTTAACCAAGCATTTCGAGCATCAGTCAAGCACGGCACCTCAACCGATCCTAAGGAAGGGCGAATAACAGATAGGAAAAGGTTTTCCGTGCTGTAGGCTGACGAAAGAAAAGCTGGCAGTGACACACTCGAGATTTTGCGTATGCCCAGGCCTCCATAACAGATGGGAAGCGAGGCTTGATTCCAGGCCCTGTCATCAACAAAGGAGCAATTTAATATTTTAGATAATGTATTTTTTAGAATATTGTCTACAGATTTTAAAAGCGTTTGAAATTTAAAAAGCTGAGAACAGCGAAGAGCATATGTAAGTTTTGGAACGAAAAGGCAAAAGCGGACAATGAGGAGAGCCATGTGGGAATTAATTTTGAAAAGTTTGTCTGAAGACTGGCTAAATTTTTGTATTTGATCATTGATAAAGCAGGGTATGGAGTCATCTAAGACGGGAGCACCTAGGAGGTACAGCGATTCTTTTGACAAGACTTTAATACCTGGTGCCAGATTGTTAAATTTATTATTTCATTTTTTGTAATAGTTGGAACAGAATCGGAAACAAAGAGTTCACATTTAGAAAAATTTAATTCTAAGCCAATATCTTTAAACCTTTGAATGAGGGTTTTAAGGTCTTCTAAAACAGTAATTGCTTTACCTCCTATTGTTCCGTCGTCAAGGTACCAAATATTAAATTTGGAATTTAAATTACAAATCGCAGGATGGATAGCCAGACTAAAAATAGCTGGTCCGAGAGGATCACCTTGTTGACAGCCAACTTCGGAATGTAATAAATTATCTTTATATATTAATTTTGAAGGACTGCTGTAAGATTGCCAGAGGTAGGGATATATGTCCGGAACATGCTGTTTTATCTGTGTCAACAAGGTGGATCTATCAACAGAATTAAATGCATTTTTTATGTCTACTTTGAGGAGTACCTCACCTCCATCGTGTGTCAAGAAAGCACGCGCCGCATGCACTGCCGCTTCACATCCTCTCTTTGAGCCAAAACCTACTTATGTAGGACAAAAATAGTTTGATACGGTAGAGAGAATGTGACGGCAACAAATTTTGGAGGCAATGCGTCGTATAGCTGCACCTACGGCAATTGGCCTAACGCCACCGTCTTTTTTTTTCAGGGCACATAAATTGGCACCATACAGGATGTCGGTTATCTCCGGGGGCACCTTACCAGCCAGCATAACATTTATTAGTGCTGTTAAACTAGATAAGAGTGTCTTACCGGTATCACCGACAGAGCCTGTAATCAGATCTTTATAATGTTGTGGCGTTAAGCCATCGAGACCTCCCGCGGAACCGCTTTTAAAAGAATTTATTGCGGCAAGCACATCTTCCTCCGTAGCTCGAGTCGACACATCATTTGAATGTGGGGGATCTGGCAGACAACAAGCCACAGAGGAAGAGGGATGCTTTGATCTGAGAGCAAAAAGAGTCTCGGCCGTATTCGGTGCCAAAACATCGCTGGAAAATAGCAAGTGAGCGGCACCTCTTAGATCGCCGTCGCAAATTTTTGTTTCTATTTTTGGAATACTGTCAGAATTGAAAGATTTATAAATGGGCCGAACATGAATGCTCGGAACTGAAGAGTTAGAGCACTTATGTTTAATTTTTTGTGTTAAGGAAATTTTGTCTTTATCGTTTTGTTCCAAACATAATGTTCTATAACCGAAAATGAGCAGTTCTTCCCAATCGCATTTGTCATTTCGGTTTAATATTCTTTGTATTATTAAATTAAGAGATTTGGCAACGCTGATGCGTGCGCCACGTGGAATACGCTTTATTAAGCATACATTGTTTTTGAGCGAACCAATATATTTCCAAAAAGGTGTGCGATTGTGATTGGAATTTGAGGAATTAGTCAAATTGTTGGACTGAGATGGCACTGATAAGGAAGTGGGGCCCGAAGCAATGCCGGCAGTGTCACACCGTTTGTGTACCCTGCCGACATGAATCTTCAAGCCCCTATTTCCACGAAAAAAACGAGTTTGGGAACACTGCTCACATTTTATTAAATTTTCCAACGATGTGTCATTAATTATAATATGTGAGCTAGAGGAAGGTGAGGATGTGAGGGCCGGGAGCATATCACGACATAATATTACGAAAAATTACAAAAAAACTACAGTGAAAAATAAGCTATAAGCGCTAAAATCTCTAAGCAACCGTTCTTGTTGACGTTGCTATGGCAGAACTGTCACACCCGGCCGGATGAGAAAAACCAATATGTGGACTGCAGCTGCGTCCACCACCTGAAACAAAAACACCACTGTGAGAACCAGATATGGGGAAAATGATGGTAATGAAATTTGACCAAAAAAAGGCGAAAGGACTTTAAAATAATTTTAAGAAAGAAGAGCCAAACAGTTGTCAATGATGACTGACTTGAAAAAAGAAAATAAAGTACTACATAGATATCATTGGTCCACTATATTCTAGCACGCCATTTTAAACCTTTTATTTAAATAAAGTGACTGCATTCTTACTGAAACAATTATTTGGTCCGAAAAATCATCTCGTCCCGGTTAAAGGTTGAAGAAATTTGATCTCATGTGGCGAACGTTGCTTGAAATATCTTAGTTATTTCGCTTGACTCCCACGACAAAATATAAGGAAATTCCATTCATGGTCAGTTAAAAATAGAACATCCCACGATATTCCAATTTAATATGAAATTCTACATTTCAGGGTTATGGGTTACTACAGTGAAATTATCTTAAGTCTCATTACATGGCTTAGTAATATGGCAAAGGGTTATAATTCTCGTTGACCTCCTTTCTCACCCCTCTTATAGTTACAAAGCACCCTATATATAACGGTTATGTAAATAGATGTATGGAAATCATTGATAAGCGGATCAACGCAAAGTGCTGACATCAGTAGCACTACATATTATAAACTTTGGGCCTGGTTGCGGTAATTTAATTACTTAGACCTGTTAGATATTAATTTTTATAATATATCTCGTAATGCATGAAGTATAGAAAAATTGGTCATGTATGATGCATTTCTGGAGACGTATACAGATAAAAGACCCGCATACCAAGGCGAAAATGTGTAAGGAGCATGATGACATTCGAAGAGTTGGAAGAAGTATATAAGTACCGCGAAGCTTGGGGTTCCGTCCTCTCAGACAATCCCGTTAGGGATGCAGCGTGAAGATATGGATGTAAGTCCGTATGTATGTATGTGTGTATATGTATGCATGCATGTTTGTATGCATATATGTATATATGTATGTGTGTATATGTATGCCTGCATGTTTGTATGCATATATGTATATATGTATGTGTGCATATCTGTATGTATGTATGTACGTATCCAGACAATAATTACTCTATTGTCTGGATATTGATATTGATATTTTTCTGTGGATATTTTTCTTTAGAAATAATGCACTTTCAGTTATACAAGGGAACAATTTTACAATTCTTTGAGGATTTTTCATTTTATAACAATTCCTTTTCATAGGAATACATTTCTCAGTACGTACATAGAAATATGTAAATAAATTGTCTATTCTTTCCAGTTATTAAGACGATAAAGAAATAAATGAATGTATGTGATGAGTTCTTATAGCATTTAGCTGTCCTCACCCAAAATTCCAAACCCACTAATCGACACGTCTTTCGCCTCTCAACGAAGCAACTTCAGGATATTCCAGAGATAAGCCTCGGTCAGCTAACCACCACCCAATCGATATTGGTTAGCTCCGATTCGATGCCGCTTAATCGGTGTCGAATCGGTGAAGCATTCGGTGCTGATTATTAGTTGATCGAGTCTGATCTCTAGAATATCTTGAGGATGCTTCGTTGAGAGGCGAAATACGTGTCGATTAGTGGATAGATAAATATTATAATACTTCATGACATGAAATGGATTTCCGCAGAGTAACTAACACCTGAGTCTATGCGATATGTTATTTATATCAATATTGTGTCTATAGCGATGTGTCGTCTATACTAACATTATAAAGAGGTAAATTCTGTTTGTTAGTATGTAATGGATAAACTCAAAACCTACTCAATCGATTTCAAAAATTCTTTCACAAATAGAGAGCGACGTTAGAAGCGAGTAACATGTGCTGTATTTTATTTTCAAAAAATTTGCAAAAAAATTTCAAAAAAAACTGCAAGTGCAAAGCCGGGGCGGGTCGCTATTGACATCATCTAATATATAAAATTCTCGTGTCACAGTTTTAGTTACCATACTCCTCCGAAACGGATTGACCGATTTTGATGAAATTTCATATGTATATTCGGTAGGTCTGCGAATAGGTTGTTATCTATTTTTTATACTCTTATGTGATTTTATGTGATAAAATTTTTTTTAATTTTTTGCACAAATTTTATTTTTATTTTTTTATGATTCGGCATTGAAACATACATCGAGCAAAACATCGTTTGCGGGGTCAGCTAGTAAAGATATAAACTTTGTTTGTTTGCATGTAATGGATAAACTCAAAAACAGCTCAACCGCTTTTAAAAATTCTTTCACCTATGAAAAGCTACATTATAAGCGAGTATGTAACATGGGCTATATTTTTTTTTTAATTTCTACCTGTGCAAAGCTGGGACGCGTCGCTAGTGCAATATAAAAAAAATATTTTTACTTAACTGACCGGTACAAACAATAATTCATCACCCATAAGGCTTTCATTAGATTACCTTGTAACACATTTTTTTTCTGTAGGTATATACTTACGGTTCATTACATACGAATTAGAATCGATCACAAATTTCATTTGCATTCCACAATAATATTTGTTGAGGTTAGTGTGTGACAGATGACAATTGTCTGCGATACAATGATTAATAGGTAACGCGTTCGGAAAGTTGTTCGCAATCGAGTACGTAGTACTACTTCATTTCTTCTCAGATAAAATCAATAAATATTGCACTTGAAGTGTATATTATTTAAACCAGAACCTAATATAGTAAACTTTTAATTATTTAGTTGTTTTCATTATAAAGTTCATTGTTACCTTCGTTAAAATCTACATTTACTTACGTTACGTTCAGTAATAACATTGAATGTTTGGAAACATCGTTAGTAATAAGTATCGTGGTAATAAAGCGATAATCGATTTTCTTTTGTATAAAAATATAGTTTTATTATAAACAAAATAAAGCAATTTTGGGTGATAATACTTTTATTAGATATTAATATAATTTGTCCAGGTTTGCTTTCCCATTTTGACGATGAGATAAATAAATTGTTGTAAAAATTTAAATACGAGTAATTCCTAATAATCGATTGTATTCGATAAGAGAGAGACGAGTGTTGATATATATCTGTTTCACAAATCAAGTAAAATGGAATGTTCGAGCAAATGGGCATTGCTTCCGTCTTGTTTTTCAGTGGCTACTTTTATCTAGATCTTTCTAATTCTATTGTGGATCTGTCAATCTGACATTTTGATGTTGTTACTGTAACTTTCAGACACTTCCTATTGGTCGATGTCTTTTCAGAGACTTGCTGTCTCTTTTTTATGTCAGAAACATCAGACTGAAATCTGAGTAGTTTTCAGTAACATTAATAATAATAATAATAATACTCTCAGACATTTCACACAGCGCCATCTAGTCCCAAAGTAAGCTGCACAGCGCTTGTGTTATGGGTACTAGACAACTAGACAACAATAATGACGTTAGAGGGTACAAATTTTGTGGAGTTGTAGTATCAGTCATGGAAGGAGCCATTCACTTTTGGTGGTGGTTAAGTGGCAGACAAAATGCCCATATAGAAGTAAAATATACATGCCTAGATATTTAGGATGTTTCTAGTGTTATTAAGAAGTTGTTTTTCATTTTTTTATAAATAATATAAAGTCCCATGATAGACCTCATGGGTTCCAGGCTAAGTTCCATGTGTGATTCCATGTGTGATTACATGTTTACTTCCAAGTTTCTTTATACGTTTAATTTCCAAGCTTAATTCTACGTTTGATTTCCAAGTTTAATTCTAAATATTAGTTCCATGAACACAGTGGACTAATGTTATCTTCTTAATCTCATAAACACCGTGGAATGACGGTGTCTTCCACATTTAGCTGGATATTTTTCTTTAAAGATACATGATCAGATGGATTACTTTCTCGGATCATTTGTTTGTGCATTGCAGTATGAGGTTGGATTACCTTAATACATATTTAATCTCTTTTCTTTGAGATTTATTTGTGAGTTACGAGTATAGTGGACTTCTTGGAAATTCTTTGAGACCATTGGAGGGACAACTCGGCTTGCAGAAGACCTAACTTAATTGTGCAGTCACTAAGGGTTTAGTGAACACCGTGGATATTCTTATGGCCCATTGGTGGGACAACTCGACTGGCTATATATATACATGGTTATCTCCTTGGATGGTAATGTACAAGCATATATAAAAATTATTAACATTCAGGAATAAATATACATAACTAATCTTATATTTTGTTATTGTAGTTCATCTCAAGGTTTCAGTTATAACTAATATTAAGAAATTGTTACACTTATTATTGGTTACAGTATTCATTTTTGTAATTTCCAATACAGATGTAATTATTTTTGTTTTGTGTGTAAAATCTCATTTAAAATTCTTATATATAACATTTAAGATTTCATTTAGTGAACTCATGAGATCTATATGATTGGGGATAATTTTATTTTTCTTTAATAAATTGGTGAAGGTTAGAATAGAATGTGTATTTATTTCACAACTAAAATCGATTGTAGCAATACAGGGAAGGCGCCCTTATAAAAATTTACTCTGTATTCCTCTCCAGGGTGGCCCTAAAGAAACCCAATATCCTGAGTAATTCATGCCTACCAATAATATAACATTCAAAGTTAACATCACCGAAGCCGCGTTATAACCTGTCCTGTAAACTTTAGACAATAAGACTACACTACATAATCTCTGAAATAGGTTCTATTTTATGTTAAGTTTCGGAGGTTAATTACTTTCGGAGATGAAAAGGGTGAATGCCTAAGTCGCGTATCCAGCGTGTACCTTTTTTAATTCTCTTATTAATGTTATAAAATGATAATTCCTACCTATTCCTTCCTAATTCCAACAAAATAATTGTGTGGGTTATTTCAAATCAGTGTCAAATTGAAAGCTTGTATACATAATATATTTTCGCTTGTATAATATACCGAAACCAATTAAGTGTGTCTTTAAAATATATAAAAACCCAAAGGTCGCCCAGTGGTCGAAATTTTATTTATTTATTTAAAATTCATTGCACAAAAATGTACAAATGGCGGACTTAATGCCAAGTGGCATTCTCTACCAGTCAACCATAAGGCTAAACGGAGAAAAATATTGGTAGTGCATATATTTAAAATGAAAAAGCTAAATTAACCTAATTTGAAATTATATTATCATAAAATTAACATGAAGAATATAAAACGTAAATATATAGTACATATTTACATTAATAAACACAATAATACAAAACATGAACATATATACCTATAGGGCATGAATATCGGAATCTCGGAATATCGCAATATCGGAATCTCGGACCGTGAGCTCCGATATTATAATTCCGATACCGAGTAAACTAATATCGTAACATCGGAATCACTTTACTATTTGAGTTGTGAAATAAAGCTTTTAAGCGCGCCACAGGTTATTAATATAGCTATAACCAATGATGAAGAATTTGATGAAAGACAGATGTAAGCTGCAGAAAACAGAAACGAAAGTGAAAGAGAAGCGTGAAAGGTGTAGGGTGTTAGATGAAAACAAGATGTCGGACAACTTCGAGGAAAATTGCAAATTATTTTGGAAAGAAGTACGTAAGTACTGAAGTGGTCCGGCACCTTGCAGAATGAATAAAGTGCGTTCGAAAGAAAACAACCTGCTTACAAATAAAAAAGATGTTCTGCAGCGATGGAGTGAATACTATGTAGAACTGTATGAGAGTAGCAGCGATTCTAATGAATTGTCACACTCGGGTCAGGAACTGGAGGATGCCATTAGTATGAAAGAGATTCAGAAAGTGATAAAAGTTTGAAATGTGGAAAGGCTGCGGGAATTGATGAGGTGACTGCTAAGATGATCAAGTATGGTGCTCCTAGGGTCTGAGCGCACCTTCTGTGCACTGTGTAACCTTTGTTGGCAGAAGGGGGAGGTTCCAGAGGACTGGCGCACCGCAGTCATAGTACCTTTATATAAAGGGAAAGGTTCTTATCTAGACTGTGCGTGCTATAGGGCCATCAGCTTGGTCAGCTTAGCAAGTAAAGTCTAAAAGTCTAAAGTCTAAGGTATTGACTGAACGTATGAAAGGTGTTTCAGAAAGACAGGAAAGATGTGGGAGGCGCAAGGTGGTTTTAGGAACGGTAGGGGTTGTATGGATTAGATTTTCTCGCTTCGCGTTATCGTGGGGAAGTTTCTGGCTATAGGTTAGAAAGTTTTCTGCGCTTTCGTGGATCTAGAAAAAGCATTTGATAGACTAGTGCGAAAGAAATTGTGGGGTCTTCTGCCTGAATATGGCATGGGGGCTCCTTACTGCAGGCTGTTAGGTCATTATATCGAAACGATAGAGCCTGTGTAAGGATAGACGGTGACATGTCGCCCTGGTTCGAAGTCTGTTCTGGTGACAGACAGAACTGCGTGATCTCTGCCTGGTTGTTGGTGCTGTATTTGGGGACAGTTGCCTTCAGACATTGAAAGGTAGTATGAGTGGTATGATATGTGATGGTACAGTGGTAAACTGCCTATTGTACGCTGACGATGCTGTGCTTATAGCATCATCAGAAGCGGAGTTGCAGACACTAGTTACGTGCATGAAAGAAGACTGTGAAGTGAAAGGATTGAATGTGAATGTGAATAAAACTAAGGTTCTGGTGTTTGAAAGAGAAGATTTACAGACAAAGTGTGAAATATGGGTAAATGGAAAATGTCTAGAACAGGTGAACGAAATTGTATATCTGGGGAGTGCGTTTTCGAGGGATGAAAGATGCGAGTCAGATGTGGAGAGATGGGTAGCTATGGGCAACAAGCAGTATTAATATATCTAACTCAGCCAAAATGGCCATACATAATGCGGTGTTGGTGGCAACTTTATTGTATGGTAGTGAGTCCTGGATATGCCCGAAATAGAGTGAAAGTAAGATAAATGCAGTAGAAATGCGATCTCTTAGAAATATGTGCGATGTCACCCTTGCAGACAAAATAAGCAATAAAGAGATACACAGTATGACAGGCTTGCACGACAGTGTTATTGAAAAAATGAACAAAGGAATGCTAAGATGGTTCGGACACATGGAAAGAATGTTTGATGAAAGACTGACGAAGAAAATCTATAGAGCGAAAGTGAGTGGTAAAAGAAGCCAAGGAAGACCAAGGCTGACTTATGAACATCAAATAGCTATAGTGTTAGCCGACGGAAATGTCAAAAGCACTCGCATACCTAGGCGAAAATGTGTGAGAGAATGATGAGATTTGAGGAAGCGAAGGAGGCATGTAAGGACCGCGACGCTTGGCGCTCCGTCCTCTCTGACTACCCCGTTAGGGATACAGCGTGAAGGTATGTATGTATGTGTGTATGTATGTCTGTAAATATAAAGAAACGTATACGTATCTTATATCAATTTTGCCTACCAGTGTTGAAAGCTAGCGTGTTTTTTCGTCGGCCATATATTTTTGCGATAAAATAAGAAGTTCACTAACCGACATAATACTTGACGCTTTGTTATTTTTGAGAACATACTGCCAAGAAAAACATGCATTTAAAAAATAATCTAGTGTCGTTTTTAATTGTTGATTTTGCATGCATATTTTCAATTTTAAAAAGTTTTATTGATTGATTCTAAGTTAGTTTAATTAGTAATAATAGCATAATAATGAAAAAACTGTGATTTAACAAATTTTAGTATAACGACTGACTTTTGTAGTACAAAATTTGTACCAAAAGTTCCTACCAAATTAATATTTTTTTATTATAGACTTATTTTATTGCATCCAATCCCACTTTTCCAATGCATATGCGCAATTTTAAAGGAATATATGTAATTTATTATGAATATGACCAATTGCGATATTAATATCGGAATTCCGATATTACGATTTAATATCGGAAATCAGTATCGGAATTGAAAACCTTCCGATATTACATGCCCTATACACCTACATATACATAAATTCGACCGTAATACGAAATTCGACCGTAAATGTATGAAAAGCATATAATATAAACTCTTTGGCGACAATCTCTACTCTGTGCAACTGTTCGATCCAAGGCGGTTACATATATATGATCAGAAACTACTAAGAGTTTGACATTGACAGTCTATTTGACATTGGCAGTATGAACTTAAAACTGCGCCAAATCTCACATTCCTCCGTGCGCGCAATATTCTTAAAAAGAGATCCGAAGTTTTCGCTTCACGTATGAAGATATGTATCTATGTATGTGTCTATGTATGTATTAATGTAATTATATTATGTGTGGTCCATTTCAATACAATTTGTCAAAAAGATAAACAATATTTTTGTATCTGTCTAGGTTTAATAAATAGGGCCATCGAAGAATGTTTTAATGGTAGGAGAAAAAAATAATTCGACTCAAAGCGAAGGGTGAGACGCAAATAAAAATACAAATAAATGTATAAAATCAACAGCATTGTATTTGTTCACTAGCCCTGTCATTATTACGAATACTCAACAATTACCAACGAGAACGTTTTCACATTAGACATTACCTACGTTAATAGTAACGTTGATAAACGACGGCGTGACAGCCATTCGGGCCATTCGGACTAATCGTCGGCCAGTAACGTTATGGCCGTGGACAATAATTTGGCCAAGGACAAATGATCGTAGGTACGTGTCACTTAGGGTTGCTGAATAGTCGAGATTTTACTGGATTCTCCTGATATTACATATCATCTCCCGACTCCCGACAAAATAGAAAGTTTCCTGACAATTATTACGTAAAGTTTCAAAAAGCATTTTTAATGTAATTTCTGGGGCTGTACCTTTTCAAGAAATGTTCGAACGTCTGCCTAAAAAGAGATATCTTCGTTGAAAACAATTTTTGTGCAAATTAAAAAATAAATAAATGTTGCAGTTAATAATTAAAGCACATACATAATGACTTTCGAGTTTGGAAGATGTATAAGTAGTCGGAAATGTCAAATGTCAAAAGCACTCGCATACCTAGGCGAGAATATGTGAGGAGAATGATGAGATTTGAGGAAGCGAAAGAAGTATGTAAGGACCGCGACGTTTGGCGCTCCCTCCACTCTGACTACCCCGTTAGGGATACGGCGTGAAGATATGTATGTATATATATAAGTAATATAATATATAAGCGTAGGGCAGGGTTTGGCAAAAGTAATTGAAAATATTGTAATTATTTGCTTAACAAAATGTCTTCACATTTATATTTTTTATATAAGAACTAAGGTTCTGGTGTTTGAAAGAGAAGCGGTAGAAATGAAATGTGTGATTTGTGTATATGGAAAATGTCTAGAACAAGTGAATGAAATTGTATATCTTGGGAGTGCGTTTTCGAGGGATGGAAGATGTGAGTTAGATGTGGAGAGGCGGGCAGCAGCTGGCAATAAAGTGAACGGTGCTCTGTCTGCATTAGCACAGTATAAGTAAGCATACAGTATTCTATCTTCATACAAACGCTCCCGAACGACGCGCTCGAAATCTCGGCATTTCTCGGCATACGACAGTCGCGAGTACGCCGCGGTTGTCGACGGACAGTATGAGACGCTCCCGCGCATTTACTGACTAAATATTATGTCAATCAAGTTTATGAGCGTAATGTTCAGTGTATGGATGTTTGAATACATCTATATCGAAACCGGAAATATTTCTCTGTTGCTAATTAGTAGGAAATATATTATCATAATGATCTAGTTAATTTATTGCTGATTTTTATTTACACTGCACACAAAATGCACTTTTTTTGTCCATTTCCACCACTCTAACTCAAAAACTTTTGAAACTAGATATAAAATACTAATAAATATATATAAATAAAAACGTATTAAATTTGCAATAATATAAAATGAAAAGATAATATGACAATTTAATATATTATATAATATAATATAGAATTTAATAATTATCAAATACGTAACCCAAGAAAAGCATTCAGTCTAAGTCAGTAGCCCTATTGCGTGTTTACGTACCAAACGACCGTAGGTAATTATCTCTAGGACACTGCAGAGATAAAATACTGTATGCTTACTTGTACTGTGGCATTAGTGAGTAGTGTGAATATATTTAACACTGCTAAAATGGCAATCCACAATGCGGTGTTGGTGCCAACTTTGTTGTACGGTAGCGAGGCCTGGATATGCCCGAAATCGAGTGAAAGTATGATAAATGCTGTGGAGATGCGGTCTCTCAGAAATATGTGCGGTGTCACGCTTGCGGACAGGATAAGCAATGATGAGATACGCAGTATGACAGGGTTGCACAACAGTGTTATTGTAAATATGAAGAAAGGAATGCTTAGATGGTCCGGGCACTTGGAAAGAATGAGTGATGAAAGATTGACGAAGAAAATCTACAGAGCAAAAGTGAGTGGTAAAAGAAGCCAAGGAAAGCCAAGGCTGACTTATGAAGATCAAATAGCCAGAGTGTAAGCAGACGGAAATGTCAAAAGTACTCGCATACCTAGGCGAAAATGTGTGAAGAGAATGATGAGTTTTGAGGAAGCGAAAGAGGTGTGTAAGGACCGCGACTCCTGGCGTTCCGTCCTCTCTGACTACCCCGTTGGGGATACAGCGTGAAGATATGTTATGTTTTGTTATGTTATTTTTTATTTATATATTATGTATATATTCTACACAATCTCTTAATCTAAGTTGATCGATCTCATCATTTTTTATTACTCAGTGAATAATATAGTCTCTTTAAGTTGAAAGCTAAAAGTTTTAATTTCAAAATAAAAAGTAAGTTTTCAATCAAGTACCTACAATATATACTCGTACTATGTACAATATATAGTAATATGTACTACTCCGCAACACCGAAATCTCGACACTATAACCGAAAATCAAGATACTTCGGTTTTCCCATCTCACAACCCTAGCGCCACTCCTAATGTTTATTATAAGGCCTGGCTACACGTTGAAGTATCTCTCGCGCTCGGTTGTACCACAGTACTTGTACTGTGGTTGTACAAACCTATTTGTTTGCAAAATATATAAAATACAAATAAAAATTACAAACGACCAATTTCTTTCAATACATTTTTTTTTTATATTTAAAACACTTTATTTTATATTTATGTAATTTATTTTATATTTTAATTTTGTATATTTAAAACACTTTGCCGCGCTTATTTCATATGTGCAAAATGCAAAACACCTTACTGTTAGGTTTTGCGAACATCACCAATTTACTAAAGTACAAAGATCTGCAACAATGAACGGTTTTTCTTGTGTGGAGGGATGATAATGAGACCACATCGATGAAAAATGAGTGACAAAGTATTCGAACAAATTGTATTATTATTAAAATGTTTTACTTAAATAAATAAAAAAAATTAAGTCTTAAAAAGAAGTACATGTTTCGGAAATATGTATTTTGCATTTGCTATTTAAAATACAGAATGAAAACGAGTATTTTGTACTTTTAGATTTTAAATATCAAATGACTGACGTATTTACATTTTGTATATAAATACTTTTAATAAACTGTTTGGTACATCTCTAGCGTGAAGATTATTATGATTGAAAAATATTTACCTTCATTTGAAATACTGCGTTTCTTGTCATTGACCATTCCGTTACGGTGGCACCATATACATATTTTCCAATTAATATTTATAAAATGTAGTCTTCCAGACTGGCTTCTTACTTTAATTCCTATGTTAAGTTAACAACTTATCCCTATATTTTGTAAAAAATAAGAAAAATTACAATTTTTGCAGTGTGGGAAATTAACTTAAGTTAATGTCATCAATTAAATGGCAAAAAAAGACCTAAATGAGGATTTTTGAAATTGTTATCGTAAAGGTAAAAAAATTAATAATCTGTGTTTTCAACTATTGACACGAATTACACAATCACAGCAAAGTCTATGTTAATATTGTAGTACGGTAACCGTATTATTAACATAGACTTTTCAAATAACCCCAAACGCCGTGTCCTAGTGGCAACGGCGAAATAAGTCAGACAAGCTTACATACCTGTACCAGAGAACATTATGTGGAAAAGAAAAGCCGACCCCCAGCTCATGCGTAACGGAATGGCCTGCTCTCGGCTGGATAAGGTATCTTCGTTGGGTGTGAGATGCGGAGATCATCTCGTTCAGTTATACATTATATTATATTATAGTATACAATAATGAAAAACAATTCATACTGATAAGTTTTTCATGTTTGTCCAATTTAATTCTTGTAGTTATGTTGAAGATTGATAACTCTGGATTCGAATAACTAAAATTATTTAGGGATTTAAGGCCATTATAATACGTTCGCTTAGGCGATTTAGACATCTTTGTATTTGTGGCGATTTGAAGAACGAATTAAAGATAAACCTCGCGTACCTAGGCGAAAATGTGTGAGGAGAATGATGAGATTTGAGGAAGCGAAAGAAATATGCAAGAACCGCGACGCTTGGCGCCCCGTCCTCTCTGACTACCCCGTTAGGGATACAGCGTAAAGATATGTATGTATGTATTAAAGCCAAACTGAAGCGGTCGCATGTTTGCGTCGCATGCGACCCAGACTGATGCTACTATAATTGTCCAAATATTGCCGTTGTGTGCGTGTCACAACCCGTGCGTATAAATGCGCGCACATACAAACCACGCATGCGGGATTTCTATAAAGACATCCTACTGTTATGTTTATACTGTGCGTTGTACACACGAACCACTTTCATTATCAATAAGCTGATCAATCAACAACTAGCAACCCGTCTCGGCTTCGCATGGGTCGAAATTTTTGAAAATAAAATACAACTCATGTTACTCGCTGATAATGTCACTTTCTATAGGTGAAAGAATTTTTGAAATCGGTTGAGTGGTTTTTGAGTTTAACCATTACATATAAACAAGCAAAGATTACCTCTTTACAACAGTAGTAAAGAAATCATATAAGCTTAAGAAAAAGCCTTTATTTCGAAATCACAGACACTTAAATTTTATTTATATATGTAGATTTGGTTGTCTTTCTATTAATTTCTGATATGTGATTTTTAATAGGTAATAAACAGATAAATTAGGTACAGAAAATATGCAACGAAATTAAAAAATTTCATATAAATTTAAGTGTTATAGACTAGGGACTAGGAAGTTGAAATTTTTATTCTCTTCTGAAGCGGGCGATGGTCCAGAAAAGGTTGGGAATAGTAATCTGATCACTATGAACACGTTATCAATTCTTCATCACAACTATTATGCACTTGACCATTCGACGGCTTCTCAACAACTCAACTCTTACAAGACCAAAATCAGCCTTTTATGCAGCCCCACTACACGCAGGAAATCCATTCTACCCTCGTTCTTGTTACTAAAATCCACTGCGGTGACACCACATATTTTACTAGCAGTTCGCATGAAATAGTGTTACATTTGATTTGTGATATTACGTCTATAAATGATAAAATACAACAGAACATAGTTTATCTATTCGTGTAGCAAAATCTGCTGGCGGCCCGTATATCTCAATTTAATTGCAAATGTAGGTCCTGAATTAGTAAAAGCATTGTAACTCTAATTACATTTACATATTGGCATAGACAGGTGTTACCGAACGCTGCCCGAGGTGTCCAGGTCTTGATAAGTAGCGGGATTAAAGCCCACAAAAGCCCACCTTCATCCCGTAAATCCTCGGGAATTCATCTTTGTTAATCCGGAATGATGTCGCCCACTAGATCGCGAAGCGATTCTTATTTACATAATTTGTTTATATTGTTGATCTTATAACTTACTCTACGGTTATAAAGAATTTTCAAGCATGCATCAATTCAGAATTTTTATATTATTCTATTTATATTAACTGCGATTTCGTTTTTATGTTTACCTAAGCTGAATTGTGAGAGATTTAGTTTTTCTTCATACTAACTTTGACAGCTTTTATTAGTCCCTTTGGAGTTGATTTTTCAAACGAACAAATACTCACATATTTGTTTGATACTTTCTTTATATAAAATGTTGGGTTCAATCATTTTTATTTTACTTTTATAGTAACATTTTTAACACCTTAGGGATTGGATTTCCAAAAACATCTTAACGATTCCTTATTTAAAAAATAAACTAAATCACAATTTTGTTAACTTTCTCAAACATTATAAAAACTTTTTAAAATCACGTTTATTGTCGTAAAATGTTAAAGCCTAATATTTTGCTTCACAAATCTCGACCTTATTTCTTCGCGTCTGCCTCTCCTTGTCAACTCGTTTATTACCTGGGAATATCTGGTCGTAATTATAATGCCTTACACACCTTCCAATTACTTGAGACAACTTTCTTAAGGTGGTTCGTTTTCCATACAAAAAGTAATCATAATATACTGTTTCATTGAATAGTAAAAATGCTTAAAAATGTGCTCATTAATACTAGTTCAGGTACTTATTTACGCAAATTTAATAAAAAGTAATAAATCTTTAATAGAAATAACATATATTAAATACCGTTTTTTACAAAATGATATGCGTGTGTGTGTGACGATTTTCGTGTAACAACACGAAATGCAAATAAATTAGCAATGTTGCCGGCCCGCGCGCACCGCCCGTACGCTACGTTGCCATTCATGATATCTTTCCTTCAAACTTCAAAATTGATTAGAAACAATAATTGTGAATTTTTAACAGGACTACAAATTATTAGTGTGCACAATATATTGTAAATCGGTATCAAAAATGTAGACCTAAAATGAGTTAAATTATTATTTACAATTACATGTTGTATATTATTTTTGTACTTTTATAGTTGATGACAATAATAGATATTATTTGGATATTATTATCTACAAACATATCTTCACGCTGTATCCCAACGGGGTAGTCAAAGAGGACAGAGTGTCAAACGTCACAGTCCTTACATACTTCTTTCACTTCCTCAAATCTCATCATTCTCCTCACAGATTTTTGCCTAGGTAAGTATACGCGTGCTTTGGACATTTCCGTCGGCTAACACTCTAGCTATTTGATCTTCATAAGTTAGCCTTGGTCTTCCTTGGCTTCTTTTACCACTCACTTTTGCCCTGTAGATTTTTTTCATCGGTCTTTCATCACTCATTCTGTCTATGTGCCTGAACCATCTAAACATTCCTTTTTTCATATTTACTATGACATTGTCGTGCAACCCTGTCATATCCCGTATCCCTTCATTGCTTATCTTGTCCCCAAAAGTACACCGCACATATTTCTAAGAGATCGAATTTCTATCTATCGATAATTTAAACAACTAACACGGGCTACAAGGCATCATTAATTTTTGTAATAGAAATTGTAACAGAAAATAAACATTATCTTATCTTATTATTTTGTAAGAGAAATAAAAATATTTTTAATTTTCATTCGTAGGTTTTTTATATAAAATGATTTACATATTTTAATTTCTAATATTCTACTACCTAAATATAATAACGGTATAACAATAAAAAAAATATTATTGTGTAGGAATTCAAATACTGAAATTTACAATTCTGTAGTATCAACATATACACCATTGAGCTAATTTGACTTAAAAATTTAGTGTAAAATTATTAAATAGTACAGTCACTTAAACTCAGTATACATGTGTGGGTAAAAAGACCAAATTTGTGATTTAAATTATTTATCATGATATGTGACTAATAGATCTACAGGATAACTTACAAAGTTGTCGGTATACTTGCGTATAGGTGTAAAGTGTACCCAAACATAACTTTCGTGTGTGGAAATACAAAAATAACTCTATAAAAAAATAAAAACCTTGAATTTGCGTAAGTGACGCCGCCATCTATTGAGGAAATAGGCGCACGGGAACCGAACGAACCACCTTAAGGATGGCGATCTGAGATCGATTAATGGAAGAATCGATCATTCGATCTCGAGCAGTGAATCGATCCAGTGAATAGACGACAGACATTCAAAAATCTTTTTACGGGTTTTTTTAAATTTTGCATGGGATGGATAAAAGTTAGACGACTCAAAAAAGTGCTAAATCTGCCTCCGAGAGCGCTAAGGTGACGGCAGTGTTCGATATGTGTAAGTATAATTTTTTTTAAATTCCATGCTAGCTCATTATTTTATAGTTGCGTTTTTACGAATACAAATTTAATGCAAATTCCATTTTTGGGTGCCCGAATTCACTAAATCGATTCTCTACTCGATATGGATCGATAATTTTTTTCATTAATCGATCTCGTATCGCCATCCCCAGGAAAGTTGTTCTGATGCTGCACTACTGTTGATTACCGAGCGTTCCCGAAGTTAATACATACATACGTTCCAGACAGTTGACAGTGACAGACAGACAGACAGACAGTGATCGTGCGAATGCGAAGTCCAATATTACCAGGCTGCCCAAGAAGGAGAGTAATGTTATTCGGGTGTATGTATGTTTTGGAATGTAATAATTTGTTATTACTGAAGTATCGAAAGAATTCACATTACCTACATTCTTTTATGTTAATTTCGTAGAGTTGGTAAATAACTATAAGTCGGTGGTCGATTTCTGGTATTTAGATTATTTTTATTATTTGTTTGTGTAAAAAAAAGTCTAAAAATTAATTAGATAAGCAGCGTAGTTGAAAATCAAAGGGTTAATTTTGTTTTCTTCTTTTTAGTTTTTATTTCAAAGTCAGTATAATTTTTTCTTTCAAATTTATTTTGTAGCTCTCAGAAAGCTTTTCACTGGAAAATGGCTATTAAATTACTTTTCATAAAAGTTTCCTAAAAATAAATATCTGCAATGTAACTTGACCTTGCGTATTTATAAAATGCTTCAATACTTTCCTTAATAACAACTTTTTTATTTTCCTACAAAATATTGCCCGACTTGTTGCATACTTCAAAGGAATTTACGGGTCATTTCGCTAATTTCTCAACTTCTTGTTACTTACACCTAAAATATTATTAATAGGTAAGTATCGAAATAAAATGTGTTTCATTTGTAGGAAGATCCCGTTTACAAGCATTGAAGTGTTTAACAACTAATTACGTTGTTACCATAAACTTAGTATATACCGGCGTATAGACGAACCTAGAGCTCGTTGACGCGTGACGATTTTTAATTTGTTAATGTTTTTACTATAAACTTAGTATATACCGGCGCATAGACGAACCTAGAGCTCGTTGACGCGTGAAATTTTTTAATTTGTTAATGTTTTTACCATAAACTTAGTATATACCGGCGCATAGACGAACCTAGAGCTCGCTGACGCGTGACAATTTTTAATTTGTTTATGATACCTATGAAATGAATGATTCCCGTGATTATTACGATATGTAATATCACAATCACATACAGAACACGTAACCATTATTTGAAAATACAGTACTTCTTTGAAATAAAACAGGAACAACACAAAAATAATAAAATAAGTCAACAGCGTTCTCCACAGTGTGACGACTTCTGACGATCTGTCATTGGAAAAGGGTTACAATAGTGTCTTGTTTGCTGTCCCTTTCCTATTTGTGTCAGTATTATAAAAGATTACGTTCTCGCTCGCACTCTTTATACGTCTAAACGCCAGTATATACTAAGATTATGGTTTTTACACATATCATACACACATAATTTGTTTGAGGGTGAAAAAGCATTAAAATCCTAACAATTATACTTCATGGCACGTTTAGTAGAAAATGAAAATGTAATAAATGTGGGCATTATCTTCACTTATACACTGTACTAAATTTGACCGTTTACACTACGCCAAGTGGCCAGTCAAGAACCGAGCGAAGGAAGCACGAGCGGATTCTATATGGATCCACTTGCAAGGTAGCTTGCAAGCCAAGTTGACTCGCCACTGTTCGATCGGTTTACAGCACTGTACTTACGTGCTGTACTTATCTACTTCGCTAAACACTTGACCAATGTAAATCGGGCTTTATAAAACGGCATACAAATTATAAGTTACATACAGCAAAAAAATTCACATACCATAAATAATAAAATACAAAGAATATCGAACAATGAATTTACAATCAATAATAACTAATTTAATTAAACATTTTACTGACTTAATGAATATTGTATAAGTATTGTAAAATGATATTGAAATAATAATCCTTGGCTAACTGAGTTTCTTGCCGGTTCTTCTCAGCGCAGATTATTTCCAAACCAGTGGTATCCGACGTTCGAAAATAGCTTATAACGGAATTTACTTGTATTTGTAATTTTATGCTTAAAAATTTACACCTGACTGAACTTAGTTCACGTAGTTTAAGTTTTCCCTAATTGATGATAGATTTGATGTTCAAAAATATCTTGTAACAGTGTACTTCAATAATACGATTTGACTTTGACATTTAAATAGCTTCCAAACGAATTTATTAATTTAAAAAGTAGCTATAAGTAAGCGCATTCTCATACTAGACTGTAACATGAATTAAAATCATTACGATACTTACCAGTTTCTAAAGCTATAAAAACGTGAACCAGTTAGAACAGTGAAAACAACAATAGTATTTACACTCTCAGTAACTTGTTTACGTGTTCTTCGAAACTTTATGTGCATTTCACGAACTTTGTTCGTCCATTTGTTTTTCACATACGTGCGCTATTTCGTATAAACTTGAAGAAAAATTGTATTGACTTAAGTGTTTGGTGAAGTCCATCTCATATCTACATCCATAGTAATATTAGATTGTTTGTTTGTAATGGATAAACTCAAAAACTGCTCAACTAATTTCAAAAATTCTTTCACCTGTAGAAAGCTACTTTATCAACGAGTAACATGGGCTGTAATTTATTTTCAAAAAAGTTTCTACTCGTTCGAAGCCGGGGCAGGTCGCCAGTATTAAAAAGAGTTTAATTGTTCGTCATTTCAAAATAAAGTCTTTTTACTGAACTTAGTTATTTGCGAGTTACCAAAATCCAAAAAAATTGTTTTATTTATGTTTAATCTATCTGTCTGTCTGTTGGTTTGACCGAACTACAGATCTACTATTAGGTCCGGACTAATCCGGATTTTGACAGGACTTTCATTAGCAGGTGAGAACTTTTCAGAGAATAATCTAGGCTACTTTTTAGCCCAGAAAAATACCAAAAATGCGGGTGGAACCGCAAAGCACAGTTAGTTATAGGTATATTTCATAGCTAATTATATTACGTATATATTATAACTAGTTTATATATTATAAGCTATATTCTGCTAAATACAAATCTAATAATTTGCATTTTAACAAAACGTCTTGAGAACAGTTCTCAAATAAATAAGTTCGTTCGAAAAGCAAAACACGTGTCAGATTGTTACCAACCGCCAGCCGCTATTAAACTTTGTCGTACTCTTGTTTAAAAGAGAAGGCCTTAAGGAAAAAGTATTACCACACGAAAACAGATTTTGTAATGGATCTTACTTATTATGTAAAAAATATCTAATATAATGCAAACGGCCAGTTTACATGTATATAATATTTTTAGCTGCATTCAATATAATTTATACATACAATTTATATACCTATATCCTATATGTACTAAAAGTATATATTGAATATAACTAAATTATATAATATATAATTTAAATCATATATATAAATTGAATGTAGCTAAATTATATATATAAATAATATAAATCATATATTTGTGTATATACAGTTATGTTAAAAATACTAATAATCTATTATTTTGTTCTTAACATTATCCCCAATAGATTTTGTTCTACGACTTTTAAAAATGTATAACTTTTTCTTTCATACAAAAATACAAATACATTAAATGTTTCTGAAAATAGCACCTACTCTACCCGGTCGCTAAAGCGGCACACGTACAGCGGGGCGCGAAGGGGGCGGCGCGGCGTGAAGCTCGGTGCGCTTGCACTGTACTATTGGAAATACGTGCACAGAGTAATTACGTTTCAGGCAGTACAATAAAAGTTAAATAATTTTTGAGGAGCATATTAAGTTTTGAAAAAAGTCGTAGAACAAAAGTTGTTAGGTATGACGACAGAAATTTTGCACGAATAGGTTATTAGTATTTTTCAATTAACCCTGTATAATTTAGCTATATTCAATATGTTTTTTCAGCTATACTCAATTTATAACGTTATAATCGACACTTGTTTCCCATCTTAACAGAACGTCTAAAGAATAGTTCTCGATTAAATGTTCCTTGAAGAAATTTCGTTGGGAAGCTAAACACGTGTCGATTGTTACTAACTGCCATCCGCATGAAAGTTTGTTGTAGTCTTGTTTTAAGGAGAAAGCCTTAAGTAGAAAACATTACACACAATAAACGGAGTTTGTTACAGAGCTTTCTTTATATGTAAGAAAAATGTCTAATATAATGCAGTACTCATAATCTTCAACATTGCAAACTAGTAAACTCCTGACGACGCCTATGAGGACACCTGCGTTTAAAAGAACTGTTTACGGCAATCAGTCATTTGGCTAGTTTTTTCTCATACATAGTTTTTTTAATAGTTTTTCTCAGACTTCTGAAAAATATAGGCGTGACAGACATATAAATGGATATATCGTTAAATATCCTTTTTTTTTTAAATTTTTTAAGGAACACCAAGTCTGCATTTTACTGGATGTTTCCAGATATTATCCAGTTCACTGTGTGGCACATATAGCATAAACACAGATCTTGTTTGACTGTAGTTTATTCTCTCTTCCACATATACATACGTCAAGAAGTGTTCAAACTGTACTACGGCTCTTGTAATTTCCGTGGATTTATTATGTGAGGACCATTACCCCGCAGTGTGACCTAGTCTAAACGATAACTTGAGAAAACTCGCTAAGTGCGTACTACGTCGGAAACACTACTTCAACATGAAGTCATTGAAAAGCGAAGATTCTATTGAATTTTTTTTGTGAAAGGGGGAATATAAAGGAACGCTAACGCCCTTTTGGTTTACTTTTTTTAAATCATTATTTGCTTAACCGCCTAAATACTGCAATAACTTACGAGTGAATACAACAGAATCTATATTTTACATTAATACGCGAAGAAAAAACTTTGTACTCCTTTTGAAACATATTGTGCATATGAAGGAGTATGAGATTCGGCGTAGGTAAAATCTATATGGAGGAGAAGCGCGGAAATGTTAAATTTATGTAAAATATGTATTACAAATATATGTATATGTCGGAAAAGACACGGGTCAACTCGTGATTTTGCAACTCAGCCATGAGAAATAAGTACCTAATCTTACAAGAGGCGAACTACTCCATAAAATACAACGTTAAGACAAAGTTAATATGCAAACGACAGAAAACTCTTTGTAACAATTATTACGTAGGTAATTGGACATTTAATAATGACAAACGATCCGTCGGAGAAATGCTATCGCACCGGCCGCCGTAGTCTAACAGACTCTCAGCGCCGGCCCCGACGTTTCGTTAGCGCGTCATCGGCAGTCGCGCTTTGCCATAGTATAGTCAAATGAGTGCCTTTTATTACTTCCACCGACATATATATATATATATAGATTAAACGAAATTTAATTAAAAAAAACATTATCTGTACTAATATTATAAAGAGGTAAACTTGGTTTGTTTGTATGTTGGTGTTGTCAGAAAGACCCACCTGCGCTGGTTCAATAATAAAACGAGGACTGTATACGCGAGTGTATCTCTATCTGCGAGGGGAATCTCTGTCGATGGAAATGATAAGAGAGAAGGGAAAACAGAGGGGGACTCACCGAGCACCAGCAGCGGCAGCAGAGCCTCTCTTGTACGGGCCCCAGTATTGTCCTGTCATTATAACCACTTGTTGCTCCTCAACACAAAGTTTCACAGATACTTCACTTCACAGCTCCGGTTATTGGGTGTTCACTTTCACTAGGGCCTTATCATATTATGGTTTTATTGAATTACAGTTTTAATTAGTTTGGTTTAATTAATTAAGTATTTAATTAGTATAAGACGACGTGCGCGCAGTTGAATTTAAGATCTTGAGATGAGTATGGAATGGCGTCGGCGAACGATCGAAGTAAAAAATGAGCAGTTTATCTTCTTTCTTGCTTACGCGCAGAGCGATGCGTGAGTGGAGATAAAGGATAGCGGGATTTGGAATATGGAGTGAACAGAGATATCACCCTCGAGCGGGAATTTTAAATAGAATATGTTATAAGTAATATTTATTTAATTAGCGGCGCGAACATATGTAATGGATAAACTCAAAAACTACTCAAACAATTTCATAAATTCTATCACCTACAGAAAGCTACATTATCAGCGAGTAACATGAGCTATATTTTTTTCATTCTACTCGCAGGGAGCCGGGGCGAGTCGCTAGTTGTTTATGTATTATCGGTTGTTATGCGGCGGATGGTATTTAATATTGAACAAGTATTGTGGTATTTTAAAACAACTGTTATTGTAAACTGTTGTCTGTTATTCCGTTATATTCCTGTTTTGCAAAACGAGAATGAAACGTTACAATGCTAATTATTGTTAATTTCTCAATACTGGCTATCGCACTCAAAAATTTTAAAGTGGATTTTACTTCAGAGGTAGACAGTATGAAATCGTAAATTGAAATGTGTGATTTGTGACAATAAGGTAATCTACAAGCCGACAATATATCTATATAAAAAGAACTTTATTTCGTTCAATGAAAAATTAAAATCCTAAAATTAGCAAATAATTTATTAATCAAGAGGTGGCACGTGCGTAGCGCTATCTCTTATACACCTGTGCCGCCTATATATTACGTACTCACTCTCACTCGTCTGCAACATTATGACAACTGACAGGTAACAAAGCGCAATAGCGCGCTGCTCAACAACGGTTCATAATGAGGCAACAGTACACGACTCGACAACAATTTCTAACGATAACAGAATAACAGACTGCCTTACTGCCTTTTGTATGCTGAGCAGAACCTTAGTTTTGTTCACATTCATATTCAATCCTTTCACTTCACAGTCTTCTTTTATGCACGTAACTAGTGTCTGCAACTCCGCTTCCGATGGTGCTATAAGCACAGCATTGCTTATAGCACCATAGCAGAATGGATTAAATGTGAATGTGAACAAAACTAAGGTTCTGGTGTATGAAAGGGAAGATGTACAGACAAATTATGAAATATGGTTAAATGGAAAATGTCTAGAACAAGTGAACGAAATTGTATATCTGGGGAGCGCGTTTTCGAGGGATGGAAGATATGAGTTGATTATGGAAAGACGGGTAGGCTGTCAATTAAATAAACGGTGCTCTGTTCGCATTATTAAACAGTTTAAATATATCAAACTCAGGCAAAATGGCCATACTTTATTACCAACTTTATTGTACGGTAGTGAGGCCTGGATATGCCAGAAACTGGGTGAAAATAAGAAAAATGCAGTTGAAATGCGATCTCTTAGAAATATGTCCTGTATCAGTCTTGCCGACAACATAAGCAATGAAGAGATACGCGGTATGACAGGGTTGCGCGAGAGCGTTATTGTAAAAATGAAGACAGGAATGCTTAGATGGTTCGGTCACATAGAAAGAATGAGTGATGAAAGACTGACGAAGAAAATGTATCGAGCGAAAGCGAGTGGCAAAGGAAGCCAAGAAAGATCAAGGCTGACTTATGAATATCAAATAGCCAAAGTGTTAACCAACGGAAATATGAAAAGCACTCGCATACCTAGGCAAACATGTGTGAGGAGAATGATGAGATTTGAGGAAGCGTAAGAAGTATGTAAGGACTGCGACACTTGGCGCTCCGTTCTTTCTGACTACCTCGTTGGGGATACAGCGTGAAGATATGTGTGTACTATCTATGTATGTACATATCATACGTATGTACATACCATGCGAATGCACATACATACGTGAGTAAAATCATAACCGTTCGTCTTGCTTTGTCGGAAGTTTGTCATTAGGTCAGTTCCACACGTTTTAACATTTTTAAATACCGTTAACGCGTTGACGGCAATGGACAGTAACTATCTTTACAGCTTAAAAATCGAAGCCAAACCTCTTATTCGAAAAGTATCTACAATCTCCACACCAAGAAGCCATTGAATCCAACTTAATTACGTAAATGTTAATTAAAAATCTACGTCAGAGGGATCAGACGTAAACGAGGAACTTTTGTTCGGAAACTTCGCAGTGAGTTAACGTTCCATCCCTTGTGAGTACGACTCCTTAATTCCGTAACTAACATTGTTAATGCCACTGTTATTGTTCTGGAAAACTCGTAAATGTGGAGCCCCGGTCCATTTTAGAGGTAAAATTAATATTACGTTACGAAGTCTTGGTTCAGACAGTTCATATAGTAGGCTATGTTTATCGTACAGTAGGTTATTTTATACTTATGAATTATGAATATGATACATGTCAAATTATTCCAATAGTCGCGTTGATGTATGTTTTGCAGAGTAACGATAAACGTTAATTAAACCAATCAAAGAAAACATATCAGTAATTGACCATACACAATGATTAGATTTAATCGGTTGGATGCTCGGCTCAACGCTGTTGGGATAATTTGAAATGTATACACATAGCCTGCTACACATGGAGCACTCAACCTATAGACTGGCAATGTCGTTTATTTTGTCTGAAAACAATTTACGTCTAAACGCCGTTGCGGTTACGCAGCGTTTTGTTTTATGGTTTGATTTTTTGCTGTCTTTGCCACACCACCGAATAGCATAATAACCCATTACATCAATATTTATGTGAGGAGAATGATGAGATTTGAGGAAGCGAAAGGAATATGTAAGGATCGCGACGCTTGGCGCTCCGTCCTCTCTGACTACCCCGTTAGGGATACGGCGTGAAGATATGTATATATGTATAAATATTTAAATATTTGTCGGAATATAGAGAGATGTACATTATACACACAGGTCCAGTATTGGTTATGTACTGCTTAATGTTTGATATTGATATTTGTTAGTTTAAATAAACTGAGCAGTGGTGAATAAGATGGTCCGATATTTCGTCTCTATAGTTTGAGTGCTCCATGCTGCTATAAGGACTGTCTGAACCAAGATTTTGTAACAAGTAAGATGATAGTAATTTCACCTATAGAATGGACCAGGGCTCCACATTTACAACTTCTACATAACAATAACAGTGACCATATAGATTTTAATTAACTTATCGGCTTAATCAACATGCGTGAAACATTAAAAAAAAATTAAGTACGGTATACACGAATATACTTATTTCATTGATCAACCCATTCGCGATATATTTGTTTACATATAATGTTAATAAATATACTTTTCATCCGGTAAACGAATGGCTGAATGTTGATGTTAATGCAGATCCTGTTAAAAATACTTTCTTTTATAGACTGTAATAAGATTGAAGCAAATAGATAACAATTTAGAAGAGGGGTCATTTTGCCGGCAAGAAAAAGCAGGAACGCATCGAGAATTCCAAATTTAAATTTATGCTGATCGGAGTAATTCTGGTGGTGGGTTGAATCGCAAATGAAGTGACATGAACGCGATTTCAACGGTTTTACGGGGAAAAAATATATTTTTTGTAAATTGTTCGGTGTATTCTTGGAATAGATACAAAGCGTCACGTACGCGGCCATCAGAGCGGCCATTTCATAAATATTTTTATCATATTTTATTGAAAGCGTTGCTCATATTTTTATTAATACTTGAAAAAATCGTTTTAGGTTATCGGAAAAGTGTATCGTACAAATTGAAAATAGATTCTATTGAATATTTTCAATAACAATATACATATTACCAAAAAACGGAAAAAAATGTAATAATGGGAATAAAAACCTCATAAACGAGACAGACATGAACATCAGATAAATCACTCTTTTCTACTAAAAAATACTACTCATACTAAAAGTATAGAGAGAAGAATGGTAATACATGAGGTTCCCGTCGGCTAATAATACCTGGGCTATCCGGTCTATAGAAATCCTTTCTGCTCTAAAATGTCCCCTTCTATATATAGTATTTTACCATTTCTTTGTTAATAGTTCTAATACATGATTTCTTCCACGCTATAAATAAGATAATTTTACAAATTGATCAAACACTTTTGTTTCGTTTTGAAATGAATGCAAAGCATTTCTTTGGAAGCGCTGCAACATTGTAAAAGTCTGAGCAGGAGTGTACCGGAAACCGATTAATTTAAGGTCCAGTAATCAATTTAGAAATGTCTCATAGTAGAGTCTCCAATTCTGTGAATATTTTTAAAGCACCAGTCAAACAATATAATCTCTTCTAACCATCATAAATAATAATTATTGATGAAAGAATGAGCGATGAAAGATTAACGAAGCAAATCTACATTGCGAAAGTGAGTGTAGTATAAGCCAAGAAAGACGGCTTACTTATGATGGTCAAATATCTAGAGTGTTGGATGACAGAAATGTCAAAAGCACTAGCAAAACTAGGCAAGTGTAAAAGCGCGTGTGATGAGATTTGAAGAGGAGAAAGATATATGTGAGGAGTATAGACACAAATAATTAAATAAAAATGAGTTCAACATTGAGTTATTCAATGCTTAGGGGATCGTACCTCTAAAAGAAAAAACGGAACCCTTATGGAATCCCTTCGTTGTCCGTCTGTCTGTCTATCTGTCTGTCTGTCTGTCTGTCTGTCTGTCAAGATTTATGTCTGCTGTGCTGTGTGTGATTCTTTTATTAATTATTTATATCTGCGGTCCCTTGGAACTGTAAAAAAATCAAGATTCTAAGTTAATGCATTCAAAAAATATGGCCACTCGTGCCTTATATTTTGACACTCGCAAGTAAATCAAATTTCTATTAACCTAGAATCATTAAAGGCAAGAAGCATGGTTTCACAGCATAAGTAAAGAAAAAATCCGAAAACTGTTAATTCGTGGTTATTTGCAATTACAAACTTACATTTGCAGCTAGATAGTATGGGAGAACGTGTCTTTCAATTGTAAAGTTAAGTTTGTTTTTGAAACCAACGTATGTTATCGGTAAATACATAATACAAGTACATGGTATGATGGTACGGAACCCTGGGTGTGCGGTACGATTCGCAGTCGGCCTGTTTTTTTTTGCTAATTTCTGATTTTACCAGTCCTTGTGCTAAATGTCATCTCAGTAATTGTCATAACTGAGTAAATCGGCATTAGCAAACAAAGAAACACGCTGAAAGAAAAGTACTCCATTTTCCCATTTTGATTACGGATCCCTGAAAATGATTTACTAACGCGACGCGTTGCCAGCATCACTGCGGCGACGCACCTGCGCCTAATTGAAGTGACGCTCTGCAAAAATTTCAGGCAATTTCATGAAACCATTTCATAGCGGAACAAAATTTATGTCGAAAATAAAGCTGTAATATTGTTAATTAAATTTAACATTTTAACAATATTTGCATAAATACGTGACCATTTTATAACATAAAAGAAAAATACAGGTGGATTCTTTTTTAAGAATTCCTGTACTCATTGAAATTCGTGTAAAGTTTAAGATTACTCATATTACGTTCCAGTTTTTAAACTGTTTCGATTTTGGATAAAACTGCAAGTAGGATTAGACGACAGTGTTATTGTAAAAATGAAGAAAAGAATGATTAGATGGTTCGGGCACATACAAGGAATGATTGATGAAAGACAGAAGAAGAAAATACAGAGCGAAAGCGAGTCTTAGCAGAAATAAAATTAGACCGAGGTTGACTTATGAACATCAAATAGCCAGAGTGTTAGCTGACGGGTATGTTGAAAGCATTTGTATATCTAAGCGAAATTGTGTGAGGAGAATGACGACATTTGATTGAGGCAATAAAAGTACGTAGGTAAGGACTGCGATGCTTGGCTTTGACCGCACTCCAGCCTCTTTAACTTTCCTGTTACAGATACAGCGTGAGGATATTTATATTGACGTATTAAAATGTTCAAAATAATCTCTCTCTCTAAGGTCGGTCCCTCATGTCTGAGGATCGTGGTCAGTATCAGGGTTGCATCTGGAGCGGATGATCTGCCTCCACCGGTTCCTGTCCATCGCGTCTCCTACTGTATTGTAAAATTTAGAGGATGACGAGATTTTATTTGGTCGGTCCATGTCGTTGGTGAACAATCGCGCGATCTTTTGCCTTCAGTGTTTCCAACTACTATCAGTCTTTCTAGATTTTCATTGCCTCTAGGCACTGTGTGGTCGAAATAGGCAAGAATGCGTTGCTGGCATAAAGACTCCAATTCTGCGGATATTTTTAAAGCACGAGTCAAACAATATAATCTCTTCTAACCATCAGTCATAAATAATAATTATTGATGAAAGAATAAGCGATGAAAAATTGAAGAAAATAATATGGTATATTAATTATTTACTAACCATGAAGACATATTTTTTCATATTTATACATATTTTCAAAATAATATGGGATATTAATTATTTACTAACCATAAAGACATATTTTTTCATATTTATACATATTTTCAAAATAATATGGGATATTAATTATTTACTAACCATAGACATATTTTAGCATCTATTCTTTAACTTATATTTTAAGTAAAATAAATACCTAATCAAAAGTATCGTTTACCTTTTAAGAAATTCTACTGAAAGAAACATTACATGCATAGGCTCGAAGAGGCCTTTGTCACAAAATATATCAACGTGTTGTAATCCGATATTGTCGAAAAACATTATTAATGTGACATTATGTTGCATATTATATTATAAAAGACATAATAATACTGCAAGGATAAACACTGACTAAAAAATACATTAAATCTGTAATTCCAAGCTAAATACTAGGCTTATACCATGAGTATAACATAACAGACTAGGGGAGTTCCCAATAACAGCCAATCCCTAAGCTAATTTTAATTTTAATTGACTGACCCGCTGGCGCAGTGGCACATGCATCTGCTTTCCAAACTAGGGTCCCGGGTTCGATCCCTGATCAGGTCAATTTAGGAAACGAACTTTTCTAAATGGGCATGGGCTTGTAGGTGTTACTCGGAGCTCCCCCAGAGTTCGTTATGTGGTACCCATAGTACAAGCTTACTGCTTAGTTTGGGGTCACACAATCTGTGTAATTGTCTGGAGTATTATTATATTAATATTATTATGTATATTATTATTATATTATATTATAATATGCATCCGCCTGCTGGAGATAATGGTATTTTCTTGTTGCATACTCGTTTCTTCTCACAAATGATATAACGAGGTTCGAACCGTACTGTACCTAGTGAATGGCCTAGATCGACGTCGATGGGGCGGTGGCAACGTACGCCTGCGACCGTCCCAGAGTTCGTTGCGCGGTATCCATAGTACAAGCTTACTGCTTAGTTTGAGGTCACACAATCTGTGTAATTGTCTGGAGTATTATTATATTAATATTATTATGTATATTATTATTATATTATATTATAATATGCATCCGCCTGCTGGAGATAATGGTATTTTCTTGTTGCATACTCGTTTCTTCTCACAAATGATATAACGAGGATTCGAACCATACTGTACCTAGTGAATGGCCTAGATCGACGTCGATGGGGCGGTGGCAATGTACGCTCTGCGACCGTTCCAGAGTTGTACCCATAGTACAAGCTTACTGCTTAGTTTGGGGTCACACAATCTGTGTAATTGTCTGGAGTATTATTATTAAAAAAAATGTAAATACACAGGCTATACTTATTACGTAACTGCCGCCAGTAAGCGATAGCCGAATCTTACGCGATCGTCTCGATGTTATGTTGGTCAATCGAACACTATACATATAATGTTATGAATCTCTATTTCCGCCTCTATTGATTAATCAGTGAACTAAAAACTACTGCCAGCAACTCTATTTATGCAACAAAAAGTTATTTTACCGCATGGTATCGCAATTACCAAAAAAACGATCGCCGCGCGACTGCGGCGCAGCTATCTTTCTTTACATGATAAGCCTACGGAAATAGAACACGAGGCCCCGGCTTGCACGCCGCGTCAAAAGACCACGGACCGGTCACGGACGGGGAATGAAAACTTATGTAAGAATATGATAACATTAATTTAAAAAGTTTGTAAGTATTAACGTGTGTATGTACTTTTTACTTATTAAAAAGGAACTATGTAGTATTTATATAAGTATATATAAATAGTTTTATATTTACTATACTTATTAACTTTGGGATTGTGAGGCCCTGAAGTCAAATCGATTGGTTTCTGTCTTGATACTGACAGCTTCGGACTGGCAGCTTCTTTGGCCGAAAAATTAGCTTGGTTATATACATACATACATTCGCTTCACGCTGTATTCCTAACGGAGTAGTCAAGGAGTACGCAGCGCCAAGCGTCGCGGTCCTTATATACTTCTTTCGCTTCTTCAAATCTCATTATTCTCCTCACACATTTTCGTCTAAATATGCGAGTGCTTTTCACATTTCCGTCTGCTAACACTCCGGTTATTTGATCTTCATAAGGCAGCCTTGGCCTTTCTTGGCTTCTTTTACCACAAATTTTCGTTCTGTAAATTATCATCGTCAATCATCACTCATTCTTTCTATGTGCCCGAATCCATTCCTTTCTTCATTCATACTATAACACTGTCGTGCAACCCTGTCATACTGCGTATTTCTAAGAGATCATATTTCTACCGCATTTATCTTACTTTCATTCGATTTCGTGCATATCCAGGATTCACTATCGTACAATAAAGTTGTAACCAACACCGCACTGTGTATTGTACTGTGTACTGTGTACTTTGTACTGTACCGTGTATTGTGTAGTGTACATGTGTATACATTTTGGCTGTGTTAGATATATTCACACTGCCTACCAATGCTGACAGAGCACCGTTCACTTTATTGTCAGCTGCTACCCGTCTCTCCACATCCAATTCACATCTTATATATATGTATAATATAAAGTTGTAATGTTGCCAGTCTGCTAGGCACGCGAATGCCTCGGCGAAAGTAGGTGAGGAGAATGATGATATTTGAGAAGGTGAAATAAATAATGTACGGACCGCGCTGCTTGGCGCTCCATCCCCTCTGACTACCCCATTTAGGATGTAAAGTGGTAAGATGTAAGGATGTGAGGATGTAAGGATGTGAGAATATGTAAAAGAAGTATATAAGAATCGCACAGCTTAGCGTTCGATCCACTTTGACTATCCCGTTAGAGATACAGCATGAAATATGTATGTATGTATTGCGCATTTTTTACGAAAAATTCCACATGTCTAACTTTGTTTTTACGGTTGACAGTACATGAAGAGGAAGATCTGTGACAAATTTTGTTTTGGCATTAATGATTAGTAACTAACACTAATTGCATAAACAGAACTGACATTTGACTGTTTTTCTTCTTCATAACTGTTATCAATGGTCTTGAATAAGAGGTCGCTTTGCAGCCTACATTTCATAGGCTTATTAAGTACCCAAACGGGGATCGCGTATGGCTTTGAATATTCATCAAGTCCTTCCATTAGCATTGTACATTTTTTAGGGAACCCTCCGTTATAATTTCATTTTGTAACAATGTGAGTTCCATTCATTATAATTTTAACTTAATATGCTAGTTTACTGCTCTTAAAAGTGGTGTATTAGTAGTAAATGTAAGCAAGAAAAAGTTAAACCGAGTTCAAAAAAAAACACTGTAAATTACTAATCCTATGAAGAAAGAAGAAAGAAAGTAATTACATAAGTCAAATGTTTCATTTCTGGGTAACTGCATTCGTTTTTACAATAAAGTTCCTCAGGAAGTCACTCAATTAACAGAAAATGCATTTGGATAAGTTATAAAACATACATTGATTAGGCAATCATACAATAAAATAAACGATTTCATTGAAGATAAAACAATACTCTGGAAAGGATCTTCTCTGCACATGCATTTACTGGCTCTCTGAATATTGTATTTTAATGAACCTTTTGTAAAATGATGTTAAAAAAATAGTTCGTATTTCATAGCATTACTTAAATAAACTGTAAAATGATGTTCAAAAATAATACCTGGCTGAGTTTTTTCTCGATTTTTCAGTGTCCAGGTTTTCTCTTTGAACCGAACTAAAGTAGATTTGACGTTCAAAAACACCTTGTAATTGGGTTTACTTCAATAAATTGATATGACTTTGACTTTGAAAATACTAGAAAATTACTTTACTAATGAAAACTCTAGTACAAAAATAACTTTATAAATAAAATACAAATACCTATATAATTTAATATGACAGTTACTGAAGTCGGTGCCAAGCCTACCAAAATAATAAACTTTTTGTTGTTGCACATTGACTTGGCACCGACTTCAATAACTGTCACTTTAAATTATATAGGTATTTGTAATATATTTATAAAGTTATTTTTGTCCTTGAGTTTTGATAAGTATAGGATAGTTATTTCATACATTTCAGTGTTTTTTTTTGAAGTCGGTTAAATTTTTGCCTTTTGAGTGACCTAGTCGTAAATAAATATCTAGGGTAGGTCTACATTCAACTTCTTTTCTAATTCTGAAGCGTAATGACACACAAGAGGATCATCAATATAAATAAAGGTTATATGCAGTTAGCGTTATTTGGTGTTATTTGGTGTATATTCGAAATCCAAGCTCCAATTCCGGTGAAATTTAAATGGAACTACCCTTTCAAACAAAAACAAAATTTGGAAATCGATCTACAACTGACGAAGTTATCGGTGAACATACATGAAAAAAATATACATACAGACGAACATAGAACCTCCTCCTTTTTTCAAAGTCGGTTGAAAGGCCCCTAGGGTGGCTCTTTAGTTGAATAAAAAAATGGTAACAAAAGGCTGTGTCACGTACTTATATTATGTATATGTGTGTAATGTATAACCGCTACATTTGTGTAATAATAACAGTTACAGGAGTAATCGGCTATTTTGTTTTCGAAGACAAGCAACACACAGACCCAACTAACGCCAATCGACCTGAAATGCCCTATAATTTATTATGCAGACCTTCAACACGATAGCCTGTCAGCAATTTAGGCCAAAAGCTCCGAAACACTTCGTGAAAATCCGTTTAAAAAATTGACCTGACTGGAAAATGATTCTGGAAAATCTTTTAACGCCAAAACTTTTTAGGTATGTTTTATTGATCTCGTTAACAAGATTGATGACGCTCTTCATAAACGATTGGGTTCTTATCACGATGAACATTTTTAAGACCCGATTTCGATGCTGTTACAAGCACTATTTCGCTTTTCGAACGTTTCGTCCTACACGCGATTTCACACTACCCATCCTTCTGCATAACAGAAGAAGAGCAGAAGACCAGAAGATTAGGTAAAGCTTCATATTTCCTGAAATTCAAACGATCTCTTTGGCGGAGTGGTTTAGACGTTGTGTCTAGCGCGGTAGAGTCCGGGTTCGTTTCTCGACCAGGTCGATTTGGAAAATGAGCTTTCTAGATTGTCTCGGGTCTGAGTGTACTGGGAGACGCCCCCAGCAGTCGTCGTCTGGTTCTCATAGCACAGGGAATGCTGTAGTTTGAGATCAGATGATTGGTGTGTCTGGCATTATTACTTATTTATTAAATTAAATTCTTAAAATTCTGTAATTTCAAAGTTATCCAGTAATTTCGAAGATGGGGGGATAGTCGAGTCGAACGACGACACAGATGTAGAAGTGTTTTTAAAAATGTTTCGGTTTTTCTTGTACTCAAAAATACTTAGATATTTGTCCACACGCACAGGGAGCGCGATAAAAAAGCGAGTCAGTAGCTCAGTTACCTTATCTGCGTTATTCCCAAAACGCGAATATTGTTTAAAATTAAAATACAATTTAATTTTTTAATAAAAAATAACTAATACACAATAAAAAATTGTGTGCAATTTGAGCATTATTTTAAAATATTCATGCATTTTTAGAGGCCGCCAAAATAAATTCCCAAAATCTTTTTTTTTAACTTATTTAACTTATATATACAAATCGGTTTTCTTATATTCGAACTCTGATACCGACCTCTGGTTTCAAGTGTTGGGTTCCTCGTGTGGTGTGTTGGGTATCAATGTTTACTTTAAGTTACAGTGAAGTGAAATGGACAATAAAATATTTACCTCTTGTTAGTATGTGTTTGAATATACAAGAAAATGTATGTGGGTGTGAAACTATGAACACTGTATATGCTGTATAGCATAAGTAGATACAGTATTTTACCTTTTTTTTATAAAAGAGGGGGCAAACGAGCAAGCGAGTCGCCTTATGGAGAGTGACCGCCGCCGCCCATGGACACCTGCAACGTCCGGAGAATCATGGTTGCGTTGCCGGCCTTTAGGGAAATAGGGAATGGAGGAAAAGGAAAGAAAGGAGAGGAGCGGGTGATGGGCCACCGGCACCCTCACTCACCTAACGAAACCCAACACCAATAAATGCTGTTATTTCACGCCGATATTCTGTGAGAGGGTGGTATTTCACCAGATGAGCCGGCCCAATTCCTCTTGCCATGCAGCATGGCTCTACCACTCTATCTAAATAATTTGGATGCCTGTTTTCATCCCCTTGGTCTCTAAGGGCGCGTTTATTTGACACGAAATTCTTCGCACCGAGACAAAGCGGTCGCCGTGCGGTCGCCGAAAAATAGAGCAAAATATACACTATAGATATTTACATATCTAAATGTCATGCACAAGTAACTTCACTCTATCTGAAGTGGCCAGAGAGAAATGGAATGCGAGGGTCGGATAGTTTTAGAACGCGCGGTTAGTAAATCCCAGAAATTTGAATGTTGTTGCATAGTGAATAGTGATTACATTTGCCACCAAAAAATACAGGAGAATGGTAACCGCGCGGTCGCCTCGATGCGGCCGCAAGAAACTTTTCGCGTCGTTTAACTGCGCCGTAATGGAAAGTTTAGATTCGCTTAATAAGTATTATTGTGAAATTATTAATAGAATTTCGTTTGAAAATCATTTTCGAGTTTAAGAAAATCAAAACTTCAAATACTTAATAGGAAGTGAAATATGAAACCTTCAAATATTACCGCAAAGTTTGAGTAAACAACCTTTCTCTATAACTTTCGCTTAGAAATACTGTAATTGAATAACAGCTCATGAAGACAAGTATTCTTTTTTTTATAATTCATATTAAAATAACAATTTTCCTATATTAATTACAATTTCAATTCAAAAAATTTAAAACTCAAATAAATTCTACGAACGGTTTGAAATACAGTTTTTTTTTTAAATGGGACAGTAAGAAGAAGTTAGTTAAATTGAAAAAAATAGTTTTTCATACAATACAGTATGTAGTACAGTACGGTAGTATAGTATACTAATTTTTACGGCCAACACACGCTTGACCAAAAAATTTATAATGCTATAATTGTTTTTACAGATTCCTAGAACGGTTCCCTTGTACCTCCTATGGATTCAGATTTCCCTATACAGTTCCAGTTAAAAAAAAACACTGTATAAACATAACATAACATAACTTCACGCTGTATCCCCAACGGGGTAGTCAGAGAGGACGGAGCGCCAGGAGTCGCGGTCCTTACACATCTCTTTCGCTTCCTCAAATCTCATCATTCTCCTCACACATTTTCGCCTAGGTATGCGAGTGCTTTTGACATTTCCGTCTGCTAACACTCTGGCTATTTGATCTTCATAAGTCAGCCTTGGTCTTCCTTAGCTTCTTTTACCACTCATTTTCGCTCTGTATATTTTCTTCGTCAGTCTTTCATCACTCATTCTTTCCATGTGCCCGAACCATCTAAGCATTTCCTTCTTCATCCTTACAACAACACTGCTGTGCAACCCTGTCATACTGCGTATCTCATCATTGCTTATCCTGTCAGCAAGCGTGACACCGCACATATTTCTGAGAGGCTGTATAAACATCCTCAGAAAAGTTTACAAGTTTATACCTGTAGTGCTATTCACAACTTCATTTCATCGGATGAAACATCAGATGAACGCATCGTTGACAACATCGATGAAAAATTACATCGGTTGTTCGCATGGATTTTCCTACGATGTAACAGCCAAGGAGTTGGCAGCAAAAACTTTTTACAACCTACACTTGTGCTAAAAATGAAATTTAATAGTGTAATATAAAAAACAAATTTGTTTTTAAAATTGTTCTGATCATTCCGATGATGTTTAAATACAAAGCTTATTTAAAATGTAAAAATACACGTATAAATATTTTAATGTATGTAATGTTACAATTATATGAATCAAACTAAATACCAACTACCAGACCATTCATTTTATTACATACAGACGTCATTCGTCAACTTGTCAGTTGTCAATAAGTTTTCAAAATGGTGTCGTGATGTCCGCTTAAATCTTCACTCTCGTCACTTACCTTTATATTATTTAAGAAACGGTGTTGTACAGTGATCTCATACTCGTGAAATAAATGGTGGTAAGGATTTCTCAAGGAATTAATGTGACTAAAACTGCACTTCATGGACATTTATGGTGATTTTGGTGATCGAGGACGCCTACGAATCCTACAAAAGCCTACAAACTAGCCATTTGTTTCTGTTAAAAAAAACATAAATAAATGTGAGACTTAAGCGTTAATGCCATTTATAAGTAAGTATTGTAGAAGTTAGGACAAAAATGTGTTACATATTTTGCTGTAATAGCCAACTAAACATTAAAGAAAAAGTGCGGGAAACTGCATTCTCTGTAATTTGTCATGTTTTTGTAAAACTACAGCATAAAGGTGTTTATTTTAATATTTCAGTGGGAATGGGTTTGAAAAGAGAGGCAGTGTCAAGTTCTCATACAAAGAAATAACCAATATCCACTTATTATTTTATGTATTATAAGGCAAGATCATGATGTAAAAAATAGAGATGATTACAAAGAGAAATGTTGATGCAGTGAATTGTTAAAATGTATTTTGAAGTGTAAACCTTGAACAAAAGAAAAAGAAATGATAATGCACCTGCCTACCATGTGCCTGTGAATTACAAACTACCTATGAATTACAAAAAAGTTATAATAACTGGTATAGGTTATATTTATTTATACTTTTATGTATATAAATAGGTTTCTAAAACTTTTTATATACATAAAAGTTTTGAAATACTATAGAAGTCATGATACAAACAATTATTATCAATCTTATTTAATATAAATGTAATAAGTAGCTATTAAACTTTGCTTTATAAAATAAATACACTAATGATATCTACTGATCTACTTATTTTGTACCTGCATATTTTTATTATAATTGAGGTTCATAAGGTAAAATTTATAAACGAGGTACATTTTTTTATTCTTTTAGTTCTGCAAATTATATCTCCATAAAATTATACACAATGTTTTCATACATCTTACCTGGGTACTTCTATACTTTCTGTAAATAAATAAGTATTAATAATTCTAAAATTATTAGTAGTTACTCCTATCACTCATTCTTATCGTCAGTGCCATAGAATAAATTACTTATAAATTATATCAGGAATGAAATTAAAAGACAGTAGGTATGTACATACTCTTGCTTTTAATAAATCTTTAATTATTATTTAACAATAATACAAAATTTTCTGTGACTAGAAAAGTTGTGGAAACTTGTACAAAGCTGTGTTGAATGCTATAATTTCTCAATTTTTACTTCTCAACAACAACGATAAAATTGTAATCAGTAGCTGTATCCATATGTATCTGTAAGAAAAAGAATTTGCATAAAATTCATTACCTAAATAAAATTAATGTGCAGCTATTGAAAAAGTTACTATTTCTAATAATCAATTCAACAGAATTTTAATTCATTGCTGGTCAATATTTAAAAGAAAAAAGACCATTAATTTGTTATCCTTCTGAGTTATACCACTAATACAATTCAGAAAATGTACATACATATCAACATTTTATTAGAAATATACATACTTATTATATTACATACAGCTATAGCTCTATTAATATCATTAATGTTAATACTAACTTCCTTAAAAAGGTTCCTGTCTGTACATAATAAATAAACAATACTGTTGTGATTTCATTTACCTATACATAAATACTTACAAAGATGTGTAGTTCTAAAACTTCATGGTTATGAGTTCTTATTTAGTTTTAGAATATGTACATATTACAATAAAAGTATCAATACTCACATTTCGTGGACATTGTATTTACTGGATATATCCATATTTTAAGTCTGTATGCTGTATGTCTGCTGGTGCATGACATAAGTGATGACATACAGCATACAGTATCCATTGTAACCCTATGATTCGAAATATGTTGTTTACAATTCCTGAGGTTTTTGAAATATATTATCTACCTATCACACACGACATCGAAACGTTTCAAATACTTAATTCTTACGAGAGATTTCGATTTATTACATCAAAGAAGAAATGGGTATTAACAAAAATCAGGCAAAAATCGTAAATTGTTTTTGTACGATTTTCCTTTCTATTTGAGAGGGAAGGCAAAGGGATCTACGCCCACAAAGCCGATGTCTTTAGTAAGAAATAAAATGACAATACATACAAAATACCTTTCTGCAATAAAATAACTAGCAACCAATTTCATAAAATAATAATACTGTATTACTAGTGTCTCTCTTTATAGCAAGGATTAATCTTTTAATGAGAATGAGATAAATAATAAATATAACAGAATAAATGAGACAAGTTATGAGACCAAATAAGGTCTCATAATCTATGGTAAATAGTAATATGTAGGTATTTATGTATTTCTCGTTCATATACGTACTTACTTACACGATAGTTTCACGTATTGCTGACGGAGTTGCCAAGTAAAGCGGTCATTGAATACTTCTTCCACCTTATCAAATCTCATTACCCGTCTATGCATTATTCCTCTCACACATTCGCCTAAGTTATGCAAGTGCTCTTAATATTGCTGTTATTTGTAATAATAATAACGGGTATTTACTATTTGAAAGAACGGATGTTATAAGTACATAGTATTTGTTAGAGCGTTTTTTCATTGGCTGACACGATAACGATATATCGTCGTAGATGCAGACTCATTGATATCGGGGCACAGAAATCTATGGAGCGACGCTCTTTCACTGAACGACGCGACCCCGATTTATCGTCGCCGGCGATCGGCGACGACATGTCAGTACTAGGGATGGCGATCTGAGATCGATTAATCGAAGAATCGATTATTTCGACTAAATAAATATTTTAATCGAAAATTTTTTAATCGATATTTTGTAGTGAATCGATTCCGTGAATCGATACTTTACCCTTGAAAATCAAGGTTCGATAATTTTTGTTATGATAAGAAATATATAACTGTTTAGAATGAGTTGAATGTAGGAACTGTGAATTTTATATTTTTTAAGTTAAAGATTATAATTTTTTTTTATCTTAAGTAGAGGTTCTTAAACATGTAACATTTAAATACAGTTGTAATTGTTTAATTCATTAAAACTGATTAGATTGATTATTTTAGCGTCTTCCAAGTTTTCTATAATTACATACAAACTTATATAGTAAGTCGATGAAAAATCCATTTTCGAGAGATCGATTTTTTAGACTTCGATTTTTATATGAATCGATTTTTCATACTTCGATTCGAATCGATTCGAAGATCGATCTTTTTTCGAGAGAATCGCCTTCCCTAGTCAGTACTACGTCCGCTCCCCATAGCCTACCCGCACACACGAAATATTATTGACAATAATTTACTTATTGACAATAGTATTGCGTGTTTGCGGACGGTATTGTCGATATAGTCAATATTATTGTAGATTTTCGTTCCGACAATAACGGGGGGAGGCAGGGATATTGACAATATTATTGCCGTGTGCGGGAGCACGACAATATTTTAGTTGAGTAAAATATTTCAAGGTAAGCGGACGCCCAGGCCGATGCAAAAATGGAGGATGAAAGTAGCATCCTTCCAAGGAAAAGCAATATTTGTTAGAATTTATTAAAACCTGGGAAACGTATCCAGAATTTTTAACACTTGCACGGGATCCAGATACTGCGCGTTACTGAGTCAGTTTCTATTACGAATAATTGACAATAATATTGCTTAGTGTGCGGAATGAATAAATTATTCAATATTATTGCAAACCAACATTGCCAATAATATTGTGTGTGTGCGGGTAGCCATAGAATCATCCCGATAAAATCAAGAATGACATAATTACACAATGGTGCATGTGTGGATTCAACGTCACCACCCTCCCACCTACCCGCTAATCTGTCGTTCGCTCTACTCCATTGTACTGAACAGTTTAGTTTGATTAAATATTCAAAATGACTTTTAAATAAGTTCCTTCAACGTTAGATACGTTAGACGTAAGTAAAGCAGATATACTAAATAACTAAATATAATTTGTCGTCTGCCATATTGAATAAATATAGTTTTATAGTTAACGCACTGATCTCGAAGGTGTAATGTTTGTCATTGAGACATGAAAGTTCTGTTTTTGTTTTGTCGCCATCGATATTGGTAACGTGTCGTTGAATCAAAAAGTTTCAAGATAATAAAATATCTAGGTGTGACGGCTACGATATTATCGTTATCGTGTCGGCCAATGAAAAAACGCCCTTACGTTAAATTGTATGATTTACCGCTAGAAATAAAGACTTATTTAAAAGCGGCGGCAAGTGAAATTTTAATAATTTATCACATACCTACAATTTATTGTATAATAGTTTGTAATGTGTAATTAGATTAGACTGATTTTAAAATCAAATTATAGAGATTAGGTTTATATGCCTACTTTCTAAGTGTTAGGAAACTACTTAAAATTAAAATATTGATTTTCAGTTTAATGCATACTTAGGTATAGTTATATTCATGATGTAAGTTGGCAGGCTAATAGTTTATCCCTTCATGCTATAAGTACCTACTTATCCTCCATACGATAGAAATATTTTATGTACTTACTATACTTATGTGGTTTAAATGTACTGCTCATGTGTTGCTATGATTTTTTATGCTTTAGTCTTTTTAGTCTTAATTTATAATGCAATGATGGTGTTAAAGAGACCAATGACAAACAGAAAACAACAAATTTATAATAAATACCTACTGTGATATTAAGACCACATACTTCATTGTAATGATATTGCATAATATTACCCAGTATATTAGATTTAGGAGTACCTACCTATTATTACATTGAATGTTTTACTAATTTTTCGGTATTGTGACTTGTGAGGTTGTGAATATATTAATATTGAATAATATTACTGCTTAGGTATTATCTACTAGAAAGTTAGTTATGTGAAAAGCGATGAAAATGAAAGTTAAAAGTGAACTTTAAACTTCAATAAACATTGAAAACAATAAAAGATACGCCTTTAAAGAATGCTAATTCCTACATAAACTGGCCTCGATCTGGAAGTTTCCAATTATTATCTGTGAACTATATAATATACCTATTTCAGTAATCTAATTATCCTGATTCATATTATATTTATCAATTATCACACTACAGCTAATTCATGTAATTAAAACTCCTACTGTATTTCATGTTTTATTTTTATTAACTACTCATGTTTACTTTGCTAAATAATATCTTTAAAATATTTTTAACTTATTCAATACATTATATACATTTTGGAAGATTTCTTGCAAACCTTAGACATGATGTTTTTTAGGTAGGTTAGTTAGCCGAGTTACCTATAATACAATAATATTAAAAGTATTAACTAGGTTACATAGAGATATAATGTTTATAACTCAAAACAAGATTAGTGAAGTTGTTGGAGGATTATGCATGTAAATTTGAGTCAGTTTTAAGTTTTGGTTATTTAAGTCAGTATCAGTTTGCTCATATAGCAATGTGAAAACAGCAGTCAATTTCAGTAGGTACCTATAGGTTGTAGGTTTACCTATTGTTGTTTAGATTTATTTCATTATGTCTGATTGTATATCAACTTAAATCTTACATCTTTGATCTCACATTACTAACTAAATACTAATAGACTAGTGTTGCTTTATTATTAATATAGTGTCACCGGGTAACTAAAAAATCACTACACTTTAACACAAATATAATCCAGACAAGATTTGTATTTTGTACTCAAGAGCAAAATAAATACCTATATAAATTGTTAACTACATGGCAAAACCTCGTTTTTATTCATAACTTTGTTTACATATGACTATTGAGATATTTTATTGTGGCCTGGGTGTGCTTCAATCCAAAACTAGGACAAAAAAATAGTACCACAATTTTTCACCGCTAGATTTAAATTTTACTTAAAATAACTTTATATCATATACGTAATCGCACCTACAGTTACATGTACTTACTAATTTTATGAAATTAATCATTTATAACATTAATTATAATTTAGTAATAAAATTCAATCCAAGAAAATAATTGCAATATTCATGATAACCTCACCTTCGTCGGCAAACACTAACAGCAAAATGAACGTTTTGCGTATAGAAAAGATATTGAAAATCGCTAAATTTATTCGCTCCTTTTTACTATACCTAAGTCTACCATCTTGATGTGAATTTCCATACTAAGCGTCTTCCTTCACAAAATTAGTTTTTTTGTTCAATAAAATTGCATGTAACTTTATGACACATGTATCACACGTTGAAAATAGAGTATATTTTAATTATTTTAAGAAAAATATCCAAAACTTTAACTGTTCACCGAGAAAATAGCTTAACATCGTAGAACTCGTCTAATAGAAAGTAGCTTTTCTCTCGTGGATGTTTTCATAAAATTTGACAGTTCACGAGCGCGAGGATGTACTCAACGTTGCACGCGACGAAGTGTCAAAATTACATTTTGTCAGCTAAAGTCGAGGTTGAGACCGAGAGGTTATCGGACTTCTCTTTCTCACAATTTTACATCCGTGAAGTTGTGAATGCCAATTTCATAAATTAGTATGGAAAATTCGTACATCGGATGTGATCATCGGATGCAAACAACCTTGGCTCATTACAATTTAAAGCTCACGGATGTTTCATCCTATGCAAGGATGTTTACGTGTTGTGAATAGCACTCCTGGTCAACTACTCCACCGAGTATCATCTTCCAATGAAGATGACATGATTTGGACAATCATACTGTGAAATAAATGATTTTTTCGAACGCCCAAGCTATATTTTGAAACCGATCTTCTAGGACGTTCAGTGGGCTTCAGTAAACCATAACTAATAACATTTTAAGAGGCTACAAGAGCAAAAAATTATGCTGGAAATTAATATTTGGGTCTCGAAGCCCATCGACTGGTTTCTGATTTTAAACTTATTGAGGGACCCGTGTTTTCTCTGGAATTTCCTGAGGTTGCTTTGTTGAGAGGCGAAACACGTGTTAATCAACCATTTTGAAATTTAAGGCGGAAAGTAGTTAAAAAACTGATGACATCATCACCTCGTAATGTGGTTTTAATGAATAAGAATGTCTGCTGTCTCGTAAAAAAATATAATTTGCCGCATTTCAAATAATTTTTATCCTATCTTGTTTTCCATCAAAATGCTGTAACAACTTAGTTTCCGAGACAAATTACATGTGATTTTCATTTCGGATAGAGATAGGCCACGCATCACTACCATCTATTAAACGACATATCATTTTTCTGCTGAATTAGGTACTCTATTTCTTATTATGAATATCAATTTAGCGCTCAAGGAGATAACCGATCGTAATATTGTCCCTAACACTAATAAATGGGAAGAAAATTGCATTACGTTTTTTTAAATAGCCTTCATTAAAATAGCTTTTATTAAATGGTATAAGAAAATTCTAAAAATACGTGACAGGTTGTGAGAAAACCATGACATATGTTACAGTGCTTCTGCTCGGTTTCTTCATGTTGGTAAATATTAGCGCGGAATTTGGTAAATGATATATTGGTACTGTGCGGCGTGCTAACACCATAGAGCTGTCGTTTACATCTCATAGTTATTTCTAATCCTTACGACTATTTATATTGTAGATGTACGAGTACGTGACAAGTTACCTTGTAGCGATGAGGATATTTAATTTGTATATAGTGCGCAAGGTCACGATTTGCTGTGTCAGAGTAATATCTGGCACAACATACATACACATTACACACACCCAAAAAATTTTGTTGAACTATAAGATCTCAGATTCTCGAGTTAAAAAGAAGATATGCTAATAATAAAGTTCTAGAAAAAGTATCTATTTATTATCCCTCTATCCACACTAAATACGTAAACACTTCATTACTACAGACCGGAATATGTAGATTTTTTCATACACTTTCGCAATGTTGGCACTGTGTACGAATTTTTGGAATTACCACGAGGAACGGATGATAGTGTGCCCTCTTCCTACTAGTCTTGTGTTAGAAGAGAGGAAGTGGGATATGGTTCTGAGGTTCTTGCGCACTCTCGCCGAAATAGATCCGGTAGAAGATAGACAGACATACGGCTTTACCGCGGTGCTCGAAACTAAGCAATTTCTTGGCGACCAGCTTTTTTTTCTAAATCTGCTTCCCCTGGCGTGGGCAATCTCAGGGCCTTTATTTATCAATTTCTCATTTTAATTTTTTGCTTTTTTACTTTTCATCCAGATTTGCAATCCTCCCATACGTTCCTTTCCATTCCAATATTTCTATCTCACCTATGTAGGTCCATCTTTTGTCCGTCAGTTTATTCTCTCATTTCTCTCTCATGCTCTCATCTAAGTTCACACAACATTTACACGTCCCTATCCTTTTCTTTAGCTATTCTTACCTTTATTTGTTACATTTAACTCTTATATCTATTACACTGCTATTCATCTATTACTTATTTGTTTACTTGTCCTATATCTATCTATTACATCTTTATATACAGTACAATTCTCTCTTACATCTTTGAAAGCATCTTATTCTCTTGCATCTTTGAGTATTTTATTTTACATTTATCTTAATTTATTTAATACATTTGTTTCACTTACTTATAACCTTAATCTATTTACATTTCTTTATTATATTGTTCCATCATTAAAATTCAAAATATCATAGGTACATAAAATACAAGCATACGCTGGGCTCTCCTTACACCTGAAACGACTCAGGTATTCAGAGAAGCCCCCATGTCCTGTAAACACTTGCGCTAATTCTTAGGCAACCAGGTTGTCGGCACTAATCAACCTCACAGCACGCCGATCAACTGACTCGAGAGCTTAAAGCTGGTACTTGGCCGCTCCGTTGACAAGGTAAAAGCTATTCAAAATGTGTGTTAGTAAATAAAAATGAAGTGTCAACTAGTAAGTTCTGCTAGTAGGTTTATTGAAATGCACTAATCTTATCTAATTACTTCATTACTACCATTTTATTGGTATTTTATTCCAGTTATTTCGACGCAGCCATCTTGTGTACACGTAAACCAACCAGCACGCTTATTACGTAACTTGCAGACAGCATGCGACAGACAATATCGCGCGATAGCTGCTGTCAAAACGAGAATTTATGTAATATAATTTGTATATTGGCACTAAATCTACCGCGAAAAGTGCATTTTAGAGTCATATAATAACAGATACGCGACACGTGATATCAATTTTTTAATACAATTAGTCACCGGTCGCGCAGTGATCGCGTGGCTGTCGCTGTCTGCAAATTTTAATAACCCCGCGGAAAGCTCGGAGACAGCGCTAACGGTGTGAATGCAACTGTTTTACGTTATGCTCAGCCCGATCATGATATGACGAAGTATTACCATGAAATATAGACGAACGTTTTGCTGAATATCCATCTGCCTGACGTACCAAGGTCATTTCATTAAATGCTGACATCTTACAATATTCCGAGATTTATCACGATTTATCCATCTTTATGAAAATACGAGGACACAATAATCCAACATCTATTATTTTTTCGTCCGTAAATTGATTTCATGTTTAGATCTGCTAGATCTGCTGCTGCTGCTACTTGAAAACAAACAAAATTTATAATTATTTATTTCACCTGAAGCGTTTAACTTAAATAAAAGTTTTGACAGCTAGTTACGTAAACATTAAAATTTCAAAGATCTGGACTCGGCCTTAATGCGGGGTTGTATTTAATTTAAAATAATGTTATTTGACAAATGTCTTATCCTAACTTAAGACATACTTTTTAAATTTTTTTTTTTTAAAGAAGGATTTTAGGTGCTAGTTAACTGATCGAATCTGATCTCTGCGATTTCCTAAGGATGTTTCGTTGAGAAGCGAAATACACACGTAAGTATTTCACACTTTTAAAATATAAACCCTATTTGATCAATTGCAAGGATATAATGGATTACGTTTTTTATTACCAGGACAGAATGGCTCATGTATGTTCTTGGACATGTCAATCGACGGTAAAACGAATCTCGTATGCGTTTCTCGGACTGGAGGTGCTCGCGGACAAGGATCACTGACTGCTAATCGGTACATAGCATGTGGTCTACGCGGAATTTTGGCAGAATTGGGCTAATAATATGTAAATGAAATATATATAATGTAGGAAATGAACTTCCGAAAATTAACTGTTGACTCAATATATTATTAAATACGCTAAAACTCTGTGTAAATATACAAAAAGTGAAAATTCTAAATAAATGTAGAAATCATATTTGTGCGTTCTATCAAGTAGATATTTATATCTCAGTTAAGTCTTACTACCTTACTGGAATCTGTTTACAAAGTAAAATACGAATGACAAAATTAAATAGGATCTTGTTAGCTCCCGTCGAAATAACACTACACTTTGTACTTTTTTATACTTTTAAATTTATTAACCACACAGTTCTTACACAATTGTATCAACAGAATATGAGCACACTTGACCACATCTTAACAAAAACTGCCTTATTCCAAAAATTACTCTGAGAGAATGAGTCGTCTACCTCCCACTATTTTTGTCGTCACATTGTTATTTTGCCGTATGCAAAAATGTAACTTTTATTATTTAAAGACATTACTTACTATCTTTTTTTTTTATGATTGTTAACAGTCGGCCATCCTGAATCCGTGTCCGACCCGGACACTCTAGTAGTTGAGCTAATTTTGAAGTCTTACAATAATTATTTCATAAATTTTAGGCATCGGATTCGGGATCAGGCTTACATCATCTATTGTAAACATCCATAAATCGTTATAGCAAAATACAGCGGTTCACAATCGAAATAAAAAAGAAAAATAGAAAAAATATAATCTACGTATTTAAATTAATTAAGCTTCGAAATTTAATACATGGCGTAAAATAAAGTTACATAAAAAAAAATAATGAATATAAAAATATCGTAACGAATACATTTTAACAAATATTAAGTGTAGAAGCAAACAAAACATTTCATAATTACTAGTTCGGTCATCCTGACCTGTGGAATGTCCTCATTCCTTACATTAAAAACAAAAAATAAAACAAATCAACGCAAGGTACTAGACAGTCCGAGTACATATATGCATATATCTTAATTTAAAGCACCTCTTACAGTCATTATAATAAGCATCAGCACCACTGTGTTGCACATTAATTAAGTTCACATTATTTCACTATATTCGCTTTATTCTGGGCAGCTCTTGCACTCATTACATGCTTAAGTCTCACTTTAGGTAAATGAAAATAATTTAATCATACATAATCACGTTATAAGAATCTCTGAGCATCGCTTGTACACACTAGTTGCTTCGGCCTCACTCGCGATATTTAATCATTTTAATCTGGGCACCACTTGCACACACTAGGTGCTTCGGCCTCACTCGAGATAAAAAAAAAAATTAGTCTGGGCACCGCTTGCACGCACTAGGTGCTTCGGCCTCACTCCAGATATTTAATAATTTTAGTCTGGGCACCACTTGCACACACTAGGTGCTTCGGCCTCACTCCAGATACAAAAGTTTAGTCTGGGCACCGCTTGCACGCACTAGGTGCTTCGGCCTCACTCCAGATATATAAAAATTTAGTCTGGGCACCGCTTACACGCACTAGTGCATCGCCTCACTCCAGTTTTTCAAGCGACCGGCGCCATCTCCATGTCCACGTAGTTCGCTCAATGATAGGTAGGGATGAAAGGGTATCAGGGAAAATGACCAGTGTTTGTAAAATTATTAGTTGCAATAAGAATACGTCGGTAACTATATAACTAGTCGCTATTGATATAATCACTTTCTGATGATTCAGACTCAGCAAACCGTACCCAGGGTTTAATTTTATCTGCTGAGAGAACATTTTTATATTTCTTTTTAGAGTACCCATCTACGCTACTTATTTCATATCGTGATTGAGAACAGCGGTGACTCTATACGGACCGCTGAACGCCGGTACCAATTTATTACTTTCGCCGGGTGTCTTAGTATTCTTCTGTACTAGTACCAGATCACCCTCTTTGTAAATCCTGGCTTTGCATCTTTTCAGATCATAGCGGCTCTTCATCTTATCGCGTTGTATTTCTAAGTTTGTATTAGCGTCTTCGCATATTTTTCGAAGAACCTCTGGTGAAACGTGTTCCGTAAGGCTGATATCGTGAAGATGACTTTCCGCTACATTTACAGAAGTTTTCCCAAATATTACTTCGTTCGGGCTTTTGCCCGTACTCTGATTTATTGTATTTTTGAGACTCCATTGAACTTTATTAACATGTAAGTCCCAATTCTTATCATTGTCTCCATGGCCTAAAGCTGTGAGAGAGGCAAGTATTGAACGATTATATAGATAGATAGATAAACAGTTTATTACAGTACTACAACACACAAGGTAGGTACCTTTACAGACATAAACATTATTAAAACAAAGTACACAATAAAAAAAAATAATAATAATAATAGTAACAATCTTAAAAGTAGCTAAAGATACACAAACAATGTTACAACGACATAAATATCAATGCATGTCCCATGCATGATGAACTGCATGGACCATGGACAGGTGATTAAGTATAAGCAAAAGCCCAGGTGTGTTGCAGCACTGCAAAAGGTCATAGCTCAGAGTATAACATTACTCTAACAAGAACAAAACTCTGTTATTCTGCTATAGCCTAGGAGCATTTGCGAGCTAAATAGAAAAGGGAAAGCAAAAAGTTAATATAAATATTTGCTACGTGTGTGTTCGGTCCAAATGTCCAGCATCGTCATGGCACTGCTGATAAATTCTCCACCTCGCTTCTTTCGGTACAGCCCAACGTAACTGTCCTTGTGTTCTCCTATAAATTTTCCCATTCGTCAGCTCATAGTTAATTCGAATCTCTTTTGCCTCTGGACATTTTGAGTCTAATACTGCTTTAATATGGGACAGTCTTGGATCGCTCATTTGAACCGCCTGTAACCAGTGTACTTCCCCTATATGTAACACCGTTATATCGTTCACATTTTTGCCACTAATTGCATTACGGCTAAGAGCATCGGCGTGAGCTAGCCGAACCCCTGGACGATTCTCAATAGAAAAGGAGAATTCCTGTATCAGAAGCCACCATCTGGCTATTCTTGGTATCAAATCTCTCTTTGTCAATGTGGTACGCAAAGCATTGCAATCGGTAACTATTTTGAATTCGATACCAAGAAGATAAACTTTGAATCGGTTAAGAGACGACACCATCGCAAGGGTTTCTGACTCGTAAGAGTGGAAACGTTGCTCTTCGGTCGTCGTTTGACGACTAAAGTATGCTATAGGTCTTAAAGGACCAGTTCTGTCTCGGCGTTGTAAAAGTATACCGCTTAGTCCAGTTGAACTGGCATCGGTATGCAATTCGGTCTCAAAATCTGGATTGAAAATTCCTAAAACAGGCAGTGTTGTTAGGATATCTTTAAGTTTTGCAAAAGCGTTTGCCTGTTCTTCACCCCAAGCCCACTTAGCATTAGCTTTTGTTAAAGACGTTAACGGTCTTGCAATAGTAGCAAACCCAGGAACAAATCGCCGAAAAAAACGGGACAGACCCACGAACCACGAATTGCCGGATTTCGTGAACGTTTTGAGGAGTTTTAAAGGCCACGACTGCTTCTATTTTTCTCTGCCCAGGCTTAACACCCTCGTGAGATATTTCAAACCCCAAGTATTCGATTGATTTCTTAAAAAATTGTCATTTTGTTAAATTCAATGTTAAATTTGCCGCCTTCAATAAGTCGAGAACATTTTCTAACTTCTTCATGCCTTCTTCTATCGACTTCGACGCAACAGTAATATCATCCATGTACGCTAATACTCCCGGAATGTTTTTTTGTTTCAATAATTTTAAAATAAGTCTTTGAAAGACCGCTGGTGCATTTGTAAGTCCAAACGGCATACGATTATACTCGTAATGCCCATCGGGCGTTACAAAAGCTGTCAGGTGTTTTGATTCTTCAGCTGCACACACCTGATGATATCCTGCGGTGAGATCTAAACTCGTGAAAGAGGCTTGACCTGTCAGGCTGTCAATTCGGTCGTCTATTTATGGCATAGGGAATTTGTCTTTAACTGTTTTACGATTCAGAGCCCTGTAATCGACACAAAGTCTTACATCTCCGTTCTTTTTTGCGACTAGAATTATTGGACTAGAATATTCAGACTGTGATTCACGTATGATCCCATTAGCTAACATACCGCTGATAATTGTGTTCAATTTCTCGCGTTCACTCAGAGAGAGTCTATAAGGTCTATAAGTCACGGGCTCGTTATCCTTAAGTTGTATATGCATCTCAGCCAGTGATGTTTTGCCTAGTTCTTCTAATGTAAATGCAAAACATTCTCGTTTTAAATTTAGTAAATCGCATAATCTGTCTTTTATATTGGGTTTAAGGTCATTTTCTATGTTTACTTGATCGGTTGTAATAGTTTTACTAGGTTCTTCAATTGATATAGAGTTGATATTTAATATTTTAATTTTTGTTCGTGGAACTTCAGGCAACCGTTCTCTTGATATTAATATAGCGCGAGCTAGTAAGATATTCTGCAGCAATTTAAACAGTTCATTACTTAGACCGACGATTATGACTGAACCCTTTCTTTGACTAATAGTGTATATACCTGGAAGCACCATATATTCACTGTTTTTCTTTAAACAAGGATGAGTGGATATTTAAATAGAACCAGTCGTTTCAGGTGCATCGATCTTCACTGATGTAGCTCCCGAGATTGTTCTGCCAATGCATCTTCTGCCAATGTTATTGCAAGCTTTTCGGTTTCTACAGTAAAATCTTTGTAGAATATTAGCATATTGTCAGTCTTGTACGCGTGTATATGAGGCAATTCTGTTAATGTTTGTCCAATAAGTATATCCGTTGGCAAAAGATTCGGTTCCACTAAATAAGCTTCCACTGTCTCCTTTAATCCATCCAAAGTTACTTGAACTTGTACTTTACCTTGCGGTGTTGGCATTCCACTAGCAAACCCCCTCAGTGTAGGTAAGAAAGCTTTATCGATTAATAAATTCAAATGTTCAGCAAAATTTTTTCTTAGTAATGTGCATTGGCTTCCAAAATCAACATAACATGTCATCGGTTGGCCATTTACGGTTATTTGCTTATAATATTTACTATCGTTGCCATTATAACTTGTAACAATACTCAAGACGTTCTTTGATAAGTTAGATATCGATATCCGTTCCTTGGGAGTGCTTAAATCGGAATATCCCTTGCAGTCTTTTTCATTGTGTCCAAATCGTTTACATGTTTTACACCTCTTGACTTCTTTGGGGCATCTGGTTACTATGTGACCAGGTTCATCACAATTGTAACAGCTAATTATGGTTGTCTTTTTGAAATTTGTTTCCGTTGTTTTCCTTACAGCTTCTCCGTTTTCACGGTTCATTTGTGCAAACCTTCTTGGCATTTCAAACATTTTGTTAGAAATGTTTCTAAAATATTTTAAAACCTCTTCGGCCTCTTGAATATTAGCTCCTTGTTCATTCATCCTCACATTTGAATCAAAAATACCATGAGTAAGACAATCTACAGCATGTCTACCATTGAGTTGACACCTATTAATCAGCATAATCTTGTCATAATAATATTCCTCTAATGTTTCGTTTCTTCTAGTCTTCCTAGCTAGCATTTCTGAAAGTAAATCTCCATAATTTTGTTCACAAGGAAATGCGGTCATGAGTTTGTCTTGCCATTCCGACCACGTATATTTTACACTAGTAAGTCCATCATACCAGCGTTTGGCCAATCCTTTTAGGCGAGGTAAGGAATAAAATATTGTATGACGTTCTGACCAACCGTAAACTTGAGCAGACTCTTTAATTTTTGCCAACCAATCTTTCATAGTTTGTATTTTAGCCTGAGGGTCGAAATCTGGTATGACATTTTGTGTACCGTGCCATTCTGACCCTGATGGTTCGATATTGCTTCGATTATTAAGTACGTCCACTAATTTTTCTAATAATATGGTTTCGGTTTTAGATTTGCAACTGCGCAACTTCTTGTCCATATGTGCCCTTTTAATGTGACCATAAAGTTCGGATGAATCAGATGAGCATGATCGATTTCTTTTCTTACGATATCTAGAAGGACTATGATGGTGATGTGTGTGTTGATGAGGAGTAGAGGATCTGCTAGAAGACGAATATTGCCGTGAAGCCCGAGAACATCTACGAGATGATATGGACATATCGCTATCATATGAATCTCTCTTCTGACATCTTGAAGTCTTTCATGTGCGGCGAGTACGAGAGCGGGAGCGAGCTTCGATCTACGGTGGCTTTTACGGTACCGTTGCAACGACACGTGCGATCGACTGCTACTACTCTGGCTATAACGCCTACTATTCTGCCGTCTATGCCTATTTCTAGGACGTGATAACGTATTAAGTCTTTTCGGAGATTGATTGCTTTTATTGCATTGCAGCCGTATGGGTGGCGTTCCTTCAGGTGTCTTGCTTCTAACTATTTTAGGCATTATAGGAACAAAAAGAACAAAGGAAACGAACTTAATGCTGAAAATTACATATAATATAAGTATTTCGTTTAGGCTGTACAATGTACATTAATTAGTAAGATGCAATAGACTGTACGTCTCCATAAAAGTATTATTAGGAAACTATTACGATTAATTAATTAAATAAAATCAACGGTCATATTTTGATTATGTGAAGGTACTTTGGCAAAAGCAACATAAGAATAATGGAAATAAATAGCTTCTTAAAACCTTGAATATATTATTAGGAGTTTCCTTAATTGTATTATTAGGAAACTATTACGAGTAATAATTAAGCAAAATCAACAGTTACAATTAAATTATATGAAGGTAATTTGCAAAAACAAAAGTTTGAACAAAGGCGATAAATAGTCATATTAAGTGGTGGGTACTTCACGCTTAATAATATGTATTAATTACACACGTAATTATAAAATACCACAAAACCGTGACTAAGTTTATATATAGACTAGCATTATAATATTATCACAGATTAATTAGTTACCAATGTAAAATATTATTACTAACCTTGTAATGTTGTAATATTGTGCAACTTACCACCTTCACGTTTCAATTTTACCTTCCAATAGCACCTCAAACTAACTGGGATGCAGAATCCCACTTCTGAAATGTTAGCTCCCGTCGAAATAACACTACACTTTGTACTTTTTTATACTTTTAAATTTATTAACCACACAGTTCTTACACAATTGTATCAACAGAATATGAGCACACTTGACCACATCTTAACAAAAACTGCCTTATTCCAAAAATTACTCTGAGAGAATGAGTCGTCTACCTCCCACTATTTTTGTCGTCACATTGTTATTTTGCCGTATGCAAAAATGTAACTTTTATTATTTAAAGACATTACTTACTATCTTTTTTTTTTATGATTGTTAACAATCTTATACACTTCCAAGAATAGAAAAAAAAAACTTCAGATCTCTAAATTCTGAAAATGTTGATACTGCCGAAATTATGTAATTTCAGATATAAATATACAAAAGAAAAAGGGTTAGCTGTAAAAAAATAGAGAAACAAACGTAATAAACAAACAATACGCTTTAAAAGTGAAGCAACCAAATTAAATCTATCTGTAAATGACACATGTTTACATCAAATAAATCGATTGGCTGTTATTAAGCTAGAAAGCAGCGCACCAAGTAATGATTTTAATACATTCGGCGTTGTTGTTTAGGCTTGTCTGATGTATTTGCAGGGACACCGGCTTATTTTGATTTCTTTTGGAGTACATATACTTGTATCGCGGTATCTATTTTTTTACTACATATACTTACATTGACAGTTTTTTTATATGAGCCACTTCTATCATTCTACACAATAATAGCATAGATCTAGTTCTATTGCCGTTATAAAAATTGCTATTATAGAATATTGTCGAACAAATATTGACACAAATAAATACTAAAAATTCCTACACTCAATGTTCAGACAACGCAATCGAAATACTAAGGATACCATTTCATCGGATAGGATTTCGTCGGATCTGTGTCATCATTGTATTTCATGAAGTGTATTCTTTGATGAATGAACAGAACATGTATCTGGCATTATGGCACCAAATTTACGGACCTATATTTAATCGTATTATCTACAATTTATTAACTGAAACGTTGTTTCGATTTATAGTAAATAATACTAAAGTTATAGAGGATTTAGTTTAACGCCAAATACAAAATTTAACATTTTAGTCTTACTTTCAGATATCAGTCTCATCTAAGTACAAATTGACATGACTGTGCTAGTCATGAGAACCACGGGGCTAATTTGGATATTGTTTTCAATATTATTTGAATTTCTTAAAATTATGCGCCAAAACATTGCTTTTTCATTTACACAAGCCGAGAATTAACGATATTAGTGAATCAAGCTGACGAAAAAAATTGCTGCCAGAGTACTCTCATGGAATATTTAATTTATCGCTATAAATATTAAACGCACCCAGGCGAAGCTTAGCAAAGTAGCCAGCCCACGCCCCGCAAAGACTATTTTTTTAATAATTATTGAAAATCGCTCAAAACATTTTCTAAACCTTTTCAGTATTATGTCGAATATAACCCACTAACTTTTGCTCATAACTTCGCCCGCGTGAATTTCAAAGAAACTTTTTTTTTAAAGAGGGGCGAGCGAGCAACATAAACGAGCAATAGTGTCACCTGATAGAAGATGATCACCGCTGCCCATAGACACTCGCAACGTCCGGAGAATTATGGGTGTGTTGCCGGTCTTTAAAGGAAGGGAGTGGAAGTAGCCACCGGCACTCTCATTCACCGAATGAAACACAACAGCACCCGCTGCTGTTATTTCACGCCAATATTCTGTGAGAGGGTGCTATTTCACCGGGCGAATCGTCCCAATTCGTGCTGCAATGCAGCATGGCTCTAAACTGTCAATACATATTTTTATCAAAATGAAATATGCATACATATATATCATCACAATCCATAACGGGGTAGTAAGAGAGGACGGAGCTTCAAGCATCGCGCGGTCCATACATACTTCTTTCGCCTCCTCAATCCTAATCATTCTTCTTACACACTTTCGCGTAGGTTTGCAAGTGCTTTTGACGTTACCGTCAGCTTACACTCTGGCTATTTGATCCTCATAAGTCATCCTCGGTCTTCCTTGACTTTTGCTAACACTCACTTTCACTCTGTAGATTTTCTTCGTCAATCTTTCATCACTCATTCTTTCTATGTGCCTCAACGATCTAAGCCAGCCATTCCCAAAGTGGGCGATAACGCCCCCTTGTGGGCGCTGCAGGCTTAAAGGGGGGCGGTAAGAGACCCAGAAAAAAAATGGGGGCGTTGTGTAGAGGCCTGGGGGGTGATTTGTAATTTCATTTAGCTAGGAGGCATCTTAGACAACGACTGCATGAGCTCTCGACTCAGTAGACAAAATAAGTTTGGGAACCAGTGATCTAAGCATTCATTTCTACATTTTTACAATAACACTGTCGTGCAACCCTGTCATACTGCATATCTCTTCATTGCTCATTTTGTCTGCTAGTGTGACGTCGCATATATTTCTGTAATAAGAGATCGCATTTCTACTTCATTTACCATATCTTACTTTAACCGGATTTCAAGCATATCCAGGCCTCACTATCTTACAATAAATTTTGGGTAAAATGAAATATATACTACTATATAAATCTCTTGCGTCTGTCTGTAATTTCAGATTTCTTGTCAAATTTTGCGATAGATAGTCGTTTTATTACTTACTGATTTCGATTCTACCATTTTTTAAATTTTTGTCTGTCTGTCTGTCTGTCTGTCTGTATGTCCTTTTATAACTAAAGAACGGCTTGACTGATCTTAATGACAATCGGTATATAGTAAGAACACGTGATTGCGCTCATAATAGGCTACTTATTTTTTAGAAAATCTAACCCTAAAGGGATGAAAAGGGGGATGAAACTTTGTATGGGAAATGGTAAACCCTTGAACCGATTATAATGAAATTTAGCACTGAGATAGTTTGACATCAGAAAACGTATCCTTTTTTCTTCAAAAACCTACCCTTAAGGGGGTTAAAAGAGGGATGAAATTTTGTATGGGAAACGCAAAATCTTGGTAATAATAAAATTTGGTGAGGTGGTAAGACTTTTTTTATCAGAAATACATAGGCTATTTTTTATCAAGAGTCTGTAAAAAGGGGAACGGGAGGGAGGGGGCGAAACTTCGTACGGAAAATGCTAAACCGCTGAACTGATTATGATGTAGCATGGATACAGTTATTGTTATTATTAGTTATGGTTATAGTTAGTGTTATTGTAAAAATGAAGAAAGGAATGCTTGGATGGTTCGGGCACATAGAAAGAATGAGTGATGAAAGACTGACGAAGAAAATCTACAGAGCGAAAGTGAGTGGTAAAAGAAGTCAAGGAAGATCAGGGCTGACTTATGAAAATCAAAAAGTCAGAGTGTTAGCCGACGGAAATGTAAAAAGCACTCGCATATCTAGGCGAAAATGTGTGAGGACAATGATGAGATTTGAGGAAGCGAAAGACGTATGTAAGAACCGCGACGCTTAGCGCTCCGTCCTCCCTGATCTCCGTTAGGAATACAGCGTGAAGATGTATGTATGTATGTATGGATATAGTTGACACCTGGGAACACACATAGGCTAAACTATCCTTAAAGGGGTGAAAAGGGGAATGAAACTTTGTATGGGAAATGGTAAGCCGCTGAACTGATTACGATCAAATTTAGCAGGAAGATAGTTTGACATCAGAAAAAGGAACATGAGCTACTTTTTTTATCAAAAATTAACCCCTATGATGATGATGATGAAAATGGCGATGAAACTTTGTGTGGGAAACGCTAAATCTTGGTAATGATATAATTTTACTGTCAAATTTTGTGATAAATACTCATTTTATGATAGTGACTTCGATTCCACCACTTTTTAAATTTTTGACTGTCCGTCTATCTGTATGTCCTTTTATAACTGAAGAATGGCTTGACCGATCTTGATAAAAATCGGTGCGTAGTAAGAAAATGTCTACTTATCTTTTTTTTAGACATGATAGACTACTTATCTTTTTAGAAAATCTACCCCTAAAAGGGTGAAAAGGGGGATGAAACTTGGTATAAGAAATGGTAAACCACTGAACCGATTACGAAGAAATTTGGCAGGGATATAGTTTGACATCAGAGAACGGGCATGGGTTACTTTTTTCATCAAAAATTTTCCGCGAAGAGGGTGAAAAGGGGGACAAAGCTTTATATGGGAAACACTAAATCTTGGTAATGATAACATTTAGTGCAGTAATAAGACTTTTTTTATCAAAATTACATAAACTATTTTTCTTATAAAAATCTGTGAAAACGGGGACGGGAGGGAGGGGGATGAAACTATGTACGAGAAATGCTAAACCACTGAACTGATTGTGATGTAGCATGGATATAGTCTGACACATGGGAACGGACATAGGCTACTTTTTTATCAAAAAACTATCCCTAAGGGATGAAAAAGGGGATAAAACTTTGAATGGGAAATGCTGAACCGTCGAACCAATTATGATGTTTGGTACAGTGATAGTATGTTCCTGGAGACAGACGTAAGCTTAAACGTAGACTTTTTTTGTGTTTAAACATACTATGCACTTTTACATATAATTTAACCTAATCCGGGAAAGCCACGAAAAAATTTTCCGCGCAGACGAAGTCGCGGGTACAGCCAGTATAGTATATATCTAATTAAACCCGGATAATGTTGCTTCCTATTCGTGAAAGAATTTTTGAAATTGGTTGAAAAGTTCCAAATATTACCCCTAACATGCAAACAAACACATGGTTATCTCTTTTATGTATTAGCACAGATTAATTAGTTTACAAACGTGTATTAGTATAGCGATTACAGCGAGTTCTTATAATAAACATAGTATAATTATATTTCACAAATTGAATGCATCACTTTTTAAGTTGATCGTTGCATAATCGCTCAAACGATTTGTTCAAATCTATTTTGTAGAACAAAGGAAAATGATAAACATTGAATTCAAACATTTTTCTTCGGAGGGTGACTTAATAGGTAGCCCCGTGGGCATTTTTATTTTAATATGAAAGCGATGGACGCGAGTAGAACAATGTTAATCGGCAGGGGAAGCGTATAAAAATAATTATCTGAAATGTCTTAAAAATAACAATATTCTAAAGTAACGAGATTATGGAATACTTTAGAACAAAAGTTCAATTAGTAAAAGTGACGTAAGGTCTCCAAATTTCATTTTAATTGTCACATTAGGGAACCGTTTGTATACGCGTCACCTACACTAACCGCATCTTATCAAAAAAAAGGTTCCAAATACTTTTTTATAATTTTCGTGTTTGTCATTTTGTTTTCTTTACAAAATGGATTTTAGGAAAAATCAAATCGGCTATAAAGTATAGAGGCATTAAGCGAAATGTTCCGCATTTTATTACATTTTGCGAAGTATCTACGCACAATAACTCTTATTCATCGGTCTTTAAAGTTAGATATAAAGAAGATATTGTTATGATACGTTAGAACATTGTATATTCGACTGATAGATTTGAATACGACATAGAGACACTACTGCATGCCGATTCGATATGTGTCCCACACTAGTAGCGAAAGAGATAGAATGACGCAGTAGAGCAGAGAGCAAGACAAGATATCGTTACTCATTGCGACTAATCGAGAACGTATCAGATTGTGTCCTTGACAACATTTATGATGTGCACGCATCTTCCTTTTTGTATTAATTAATACTGGCTGTGCCCATCGGTTTCACTCGTTAATTATAGAATTTAATCAATATGATACAGCGACACCTATCGGATCCCAAATTAACTATGAACCATCGTTTCGACAAAATATTAAGAGATATGACCTCAATCAATCAAGCTCGAATCGTTCAAGACTTACACGATAACTAACAGTTACACCAGTTATTTGCTTTTGACTTTGCCAATTTTTCTCGGTACATATTTTATTTTAGACGGCAGTCCCGCGGTGGAACTTTCAAAAAATCTGAAATTTGAATAAATCGTTTTGAATTTCAATTCCTTTGAACAATGTTCTAACTTCATTCCGTACAGAGTTATACGCGAACACGTTTCCAATATAAACCTACACACACTGGTAGCAAACTTTCGAAAAGTTTTCCTGTTGCAAGTTGTACCTAGTTTATCTCCAACGCATTGATTTATGCGAAAATACGAGTGCAATATTATGTATAATTTAAAGTGTGTTTATTGAACAGAAACGAGGCTTCGATAAACCAAACTAAGACGAAACAAAAAGGAGAGTTTTGATGTTAGCAGCGAACGTTCGTAACGTCGTATGTATAATTATAATCGATTCTATCGACGAGCCGAAATCGCTAGTGATTTCGATGTTCGAGGTACCATTAGGTATCAATTAGGCACATATAGTCTTACTTATGAGTGAAGTAACATTAGGTTTGTCTCAATTGCGCACATCTAGTCTAATGAGTTAAGTTAATCTTTGTAATATGCGATACGGCGTCTGTGATACTACATTGAGAATAAAAAATTGTCCATCGACCCTTTTTTTTAGCTGTATAGAATATTATATTCAACAATTTAGATAGGCCATTTCAATTACATACAGGGTTTATTGAAAAAAACTAATGACCTGTAGTGCAAAATTCCTGTCATTATACCTAACAACTTTTGTTCTACGACTGTTTCAAAACTTAATACATTCCCTAAAAAACATTTTTTAAGTTTTCTTGCACTGTCTGAAACGTATTTACTCTGTATACGTATTTTTTTAGCCTTTTTGTAGGGGACGCAGACGGGAGAAACGAAGTTGTCATTTTATTTTCTATTTTTAAAATTTTTGGGAGTTTTAAAGAACAAGAGTGATAGTATATTGTGTAAAATTCTTCATAAGTGAAAAGGATGTAATATGTCTAAATAAATATGGTGAAAAGAATGGAATAGGTCTAAATAAACATGTGTAGCTAAAGTTCTCGCGCTCTTCCGAGAAGTCCTTTATAATTTCCGTAAAGTCTACAATCACTTTACTGGTGGAGATTTACGACAAGAAGAAAAAACGACTTTATTTCTTACTTGGTTCATGTCAATTCTACTTAATTCGCGACATTGACAAATGCGCTAATCGGTGCGCCATGCCAATTAAGATAGAAACAACCTCATCAACAAGCGCACCGCTCGTAGCACCACACTGCCGCCCTCGGTCTCCGTTCTCCGTGCGCAGCTTTAGCGACCGGGCAGAGTAGATGCAATTTTCAGAAACATTTAATATATTTTTATTTTTGTATGAAAAATAAAATTATGAATTATTAGAAGCTGTAGAACAAAAGTTATTGAGGTTAGTGTCAGGAATAGATTGAAGAGGACATATCAAGCAAAGTATAATGTCGAACAACATTTTTCATAGTAAAATCACGGATTAATTAGTTACAACGCGTGAAATTACGAAAAAAAATACATTGCAGATTATAAAACTATTATATAACCCGAATACCTGTGTACGAAAAGGTAAAATAACTGTTTTTATTTATTTGTTAAAGAAACTTTGAAACAGTTAAGATACATTATGCTCTATCTCTGCCGAGTACGATCTGCGCGTGATGATTAACAACAGGCGTGTTTTATAATTTTCTTTCTAATTTTCAGTATTGTTACATAGTAGGACCGTGACTCCTGGCGCTCCGTCCTCTCTGACTACCCCGTTGGGGATACAGCGTGAAGTTATGTTATGTTATGTTACATAGTAGTTACATAAAAGTCGACTGCATGAGCTCTCGACTCAGTAGACAAAATAAGTTTGGGAACCAGTGGTCTACAAGATTTAAAGAGAACTCAAATATTATAATTCAGTTATCAGGATTAAAAAACAGTATAGTGTACTGCTGAAACTAGGCTTGTTAACATAGTTAAAAACAGTGTAACAGTAACGTACGGGGAAGACAGTTGTTCGACTAGGCGCTGTTACCGGGTGGCAGTGTTGGGCAAAATGTATTTGTAAAAACAATTACAGTTAAAAATTATAATTGTAAAATGTAATTTTAAGAACATTTTGTAGGCAAACAATTACAATTACAAATGGTAATTGTAATTGTTTTTACAATATATTTTACCCAACATTACCGGACGGGAGCTGAAGGACTTTTTAAAAAAAATTATCTCTTGAAAACAACGTATTTTATTTCAATTTTAAAAAAGCACAAGAGTTTTAAGTGTGTGTCCGTGGCGAAGTTCAAAACCAGACTGTTTTAATATGAAATCAGAATTACGAGGAAATGCTAAATCATTATGTAAATTGCAATTGATACCAGAATGATACTACTAAATTCATCGAAATAGTTAAATAACTCGCTATCAAAACAGCTCACTGCCTCAACACGGGAATAGAATCAATCAGGCGACTTTTAATGTAAAGATTTTGTAAGTGAAAATTTAAAAAATTCAATCGCTTGGTGGTCATGTTACAAATGGAGTTACGAAAACACTTTTTATGAGGCTTAACGTTAAGTATATTTTATGTTTTTTAACCTTTTCACTACCTGAGTTGTATTATGTCACGTAGTGATACGAAGCCTTAGTTAGCAGAAACCACAGCTTCTTAAACAACATCGCTCCATCGTCATCTTGTCGCTAATAGCAATTTAGTCGTCGGCAGCCTTGTTAATTGCAATAAACATATTTGCCAGATTTTAGATGGAGTTCGCAGATTCAGGTTCATAAAGCTGTAATTAACTATTCGCTTACAGCTTAACCGTGAACTAAGGAATAGGGTCGTTCTTAACAATTTTGCGATTAGATTGTCTTGCGACTTTCAGTTTCTTTGGGATTCTTTCATAAGAAAGACTTGATAAGAAGTGTACCCGGCAGGTTATCTCATAACGAGTTTAGCCACGCACATATATAAGGGGGGGAGACGATGTTTAAGAGGTCCCCCCAGTCTGCTCTCGGCCGCCGTACGAGACGCACGCGTCGCTCGCTCGCTCGCCTCGCCTCTCAGTGCTCAGTGCCGTTTCCGCGCGCCCGCGTTGCGCTGCCATCGCTCTACTCGCTGCGCATCGTGCGTAGCGAATTAGTGTGTTCGTGTCGCGTCGCGCCTGCGTTCCCCGTAGCGCCGACCGGTTTATCGCGTCGCGCCTGCGCTCCCCGTAGCGCTGACCGGGTTATCGCGTCGCGGCCGCGCCAACTCGAATCGTTGCGATTTCTCCGCGCGCCCGCGTGCGCTGCCATCGCTGTACTCACTGCGCATCGTGCGTAGTGACTAATAGTGTGCTCGCGTCGCGTCGCGCCCGCGCTCCCTGCAGCGCCGACCGGCCTACCGCGTCGCGTCGCGGCCGCGCTCGTATCGCTAAGTGTTAGTGTTAAGTAAGTGAAGTTTATATAAGACCTAGGTGTTAGGTACACATCTGTGCACAATAAGACAGGCACAGTACGACCAGGGCTACAAAGTAGGCACTCTCCCCCCTGCCTATCCCCGGCAGGGAGGTCCTCTCACACAACTTGGCGGCTTTACCAGCGCCATGGACACGCTGACGGACACCGAATTCCGCGCGTTCGTGATGGCTCAACTCGAGTCATCACACTCCCACATTCGAGACCTGTGGGACCACCGGGTCACACCCGCGCCCCGCGGCCCCACACCCGCGTCTTACTCGGCCGTTGTTTCCGCCGCCGCTACAGTCGTGAAGCCCCCGCCGCGCGAACCAACCAAACCGGCCCCCGTTAGCGATTCGCCCGCTTCCCCTGACCCGACGGAGGCTTCGGACTCCGAAGAGGAAATGGACATAGCGCTTCCCTCCTCTTCGGAGGACGAGGCCACTAAGAGCGCCGATTGGCGCTTAGTGGTCAAGAGGAAGCGGGCGAATTCCCCGAGGGAAGGCGACACGCCTAGCCCGCCCCCTAAAACGACGAAGGCGGCCCCTCAGGCCTCCGGAGCTCCCGCGGCCCCTCTGGCCGAACAAAAAGCGCCTGCCTCACAGGCCATCCAGGCCCCTCAGGCCGACAAAATCAAAACACCGCCGCCGGTGTTTATTCAAGAAAAAGCGTCGTGGGATAGGGTCTCTCGGGCCTTAGACGCGCGCCGCATAAAATTTGTTTCCGCCCGCAACACTGCACAGGGCATTAAGGTGCAGGTCCCCACCCCGGCTGACCATCGAGAGCTCACAGCGCTCCTACGCTCGGAGCGCATAGGTTTCCACACTTATGCGCTCCCGGAGGAGCGCCAGCTTCGCGTGGTCATCCGCGGCCTCCCCAAGGAGCTCCCGGAAGAGCTCATTCTCGGCGACCTTAAGTCGCAAAACCTCCCGGCGCGTGAAGTCCACCGCCTTTACAAGCCTCGCTCGAAGGAGGCCTTCGACCTCGTGTTGGTCGTACTCGACCTCTCCCCCGAGGGAAAGGCCGTTTTCCACATAAAATCCGTGTGTAGGATTTCCGGCCTCTCCGTAGAGGCCCCGCACAAGCGCGGCACGGTGGGTCAATGCCACCGCTGCCAATTGTACGGGCACTCGGCCCGCAACTGCTTCGCACGGCCTAGGTGCGTCAAGTGCCACGGAGACCACGGCACCCCCGAGTGCTCCCGCACGCCGGAGACGTCTGACCCTCCCGGTTGCGTACTGTGCGGAGAGCTCGGACATCCCGCGAACTATCGCGGATGCCCGAGAGCTCCGCGCCGTCGCCGCCGTGGGGGTAAGTCGCGCCGAGCCGGCGGAGCACATCAGGGCCAACGCCGCGGCCCCCAACCTAAGGCCGCCCCTACCGCGACCTCCGCACCCACACGGCCCGCGCCCTCTGCGCCAGCCAAACCCGCGCCCTCCGCGCCGTCACAACTTGCGCCTTCTGCGCCGCCACAACCCGCGCCCTCCGCGCCAACCCAACCTGCGCCCTCAGCGCCGAACAAACCCGCGCCCTCAGCGTCGCGCCCGCGCGCGCTCTACCGGCCCGAGAGACCATAGCGCCGACGCCAGCACAACAACCGCGGCGTAAGGGGCCCGCACCTCAAACGCGTCCAGCGGCGCCGGCTCCTTCAGCGCCGGCGTCCGATCTCCTCGGCGACATCCGAATGCTCGCCGACCTCGTTAAGGAAATCAACCTTAACGAAATTAAATTAGTCGCGCGTAAAATCCGCGACTGTAGCGACGGGATGGGACGGCTCATCATACTTGCCGAACACGCGTCCCTTCTGGACAGCCTAAGCCGCTTCACGGCGCCCCCTCGTAGGTTATAAAACCGGGCACCCACGAGACAACTCCCTCCGCGCGCATCAAACCGCGCGGGCTCTCAATCTCATTTTTTAACGCGGACGGACTCCGCAGGCAACGCGATCTTCTTCACGAGTTTACGCGAGACCACCAAATAGATATAATGCTAGTGCAGGAAACCTTTTTGAAACCTAGAAATCGCGACCCCGGCCTCTCCGGGCTTAACATCGTGCGAAACGATAGGGTGCCCGCCCCCAAAGGCGGCACTGTTATCTACTACAGAAGGTCCCTGCACTGCATTCCGATCGATACGCCCGCCCTCACCAACATAGAGGCGTCGGTGTGCCGGGTGGCCCTCACGGGGCACGCGCCTGTCACACTCGCGTCAGTTTATCTCCCTCCCGGTAAAGCGCTAATTAGAAGCGATCTAGAGGCCCTCCTAAATTTAGACGACTCTGTCATACTCGCCGGCGACCTCAACGCTAAACATCGTCGCTGGAATTCGCACACCACTTCGCGAAATGGCAGAGCTTTAGACGAACTAACCGATGTCCTTAACTTTGACGTTATCGCCCCCATGACGCCCACCCACTATCCCAGAGTTACAACACACAGACCGGACGTACTCGACATAGCGCTTCTAAAGAACGTAGCTCTAACGCTGCACTCAATAGAGGCGTTACACGAGTTAGACTCTGACCATAGGCCGGTATTACTAAAACTAGGACCTATGATAGACACTAGGACGCTCACAAAAACCGTGACGGATTGGCAGAGTTTAGACGAAACGCTAAACTCTGAGAATTCGCCGCGGCTTAACGCGATACCGGACGTTATCCGTTCCGCCGAGGACGCGACCGCGGCGATAGACGCGCTCACCGCCCACATCCGCGAATCGGTCTCCTCGTGCTCCCGTGAGGTCCCGGCGGCGAACGACCGCCGTTGGGAGCTCCCTGGAGACATCCGTCGGCTGATCAGAGCCAAGAACGCCGCGACCCGCGCTTACGACTCGTTTCCCTCAGAAACGAATAAACGCAACTTACGCGCCCTCCAACGCGAAGTCAAATACCGAATTTCCGAACTTAGGGATAACAGGTGGAGCGATCTCATGCGAGAGATCGAGCCGACGCACCAGGCTTACTGGAAGTTGGCCCGATCTCTCAAATCGGACACGTTCCAAACAATGCCGCCCCTGACGAAACCGAACGGACAGACAGCTTTCGACGATGTAGATAAAGCCGAACTCTTGGCCGACACTCTGGAGGCCCAATGCTCACCTAGCTCTCAGCCTGTAGATCAGAATCATTTAGACATGGTCAATCGCGAAGTAGGCTCCCTACCGCCCGCGACCGCCGCCTGCCAACTCAGACCCGCGACGGTTGACGAAGTTCAGGACATTGTCAAGGCTCTCAAACCTAGAAAAGCCCCCGGTAGAGACGGCATCTCCAACCGAGTAGTAAAAATTTTCTCGATGCGCCTTCTCGCGCTCTTAGCAGCCATTATCAATGCCGCCATGGCGAACCGCGTCTTTCCAGCCGCCTGGAAGGAAGCGATCGTCATCGGAATCCCGAAACCGGGTAAACCCCGCAGTAGCCCCAATAGCTATCGCCCAATCAGTCTCCTTAGCGTGCTAGGGAAAATTTACGAACGGGTCCTTCTGGCTCGTCTCAAAGCCCACTTAGACACCTCCGGTCTCCTCATAGACGAGCAATTTGGCTTTCGAGCCAAACACTCGTGCATACAACAAGTGCACCGCCTCACGGAACACATCCTGGAGGGCCTTAACCGCCCGAGTCGCACTATAGGCACGGGGGCCCTCTTCTTCGATGTAGCGAAGGCGTTCGACAAAGTCTGGCACGCCGGGCTGGTGTACAAGCTGCGCCGGCTCGGCGTGCCTGACGATCTCGTACGCATAGTACGGGACTTTTTGTCAGACCGCTCCTTCCGCTATAGAGTCGAAGGGGTGCTCTCCTCTCCCCGCCCCATCAGGGCAGGCGTCCCACAGGGCTCCGTTTTATCGCCCACGCTCTACTCGCTCTACACGAACGACGTCCCCAAAACCCCCGGTGTAGAGCTCGCCCTATTCGCGGACGATACCGCTCTGTTCACATCAGACCGGAGTCGCCTCAGAGTCTCCCAACTCCTCCAAGTCGCGGTCACGAGCCTAGGCGAGTGGTTCCGTCTTTGGAGAATCGAAGTCAACCCCGAGAAAAGCGCCGCCGTGTATTTCTCGAGGGGAACGACGACCAGCCGCGCCCGCCGCGCTAACACTCTCAGAACAATCACACTTTTCGGCCAGGATATCCCTTGGACTAGGAAAGTCAAATACTTAGGAGTCACCCTTGACAGTGCCATGACCTTCGGCCAACACATCAAAACGGTCCGCGACCGCGCCGCGTTCGTCCTCGGTCGTCTCAACATGCTCATTTGCGCTAAAAGCAAAATGTCCCTCAGACATAAAGTTACCGTATATAAGACGTGCGTCAGGCCTATCATGACGTACGCCAGTGTAGCATTCGCTCACGCTGCGCGCTCTCACATCAACTCCCTCCAAGTTATTCAGAATAGGTTCATGCGCAGGGCTACCGGTGCCCCTCCTTACGTGCGCAACGTAGATCTGCACTACGACCTAGAATTACCCTCTATAACTCAATATCTAAAAGAGGCGTCCCAACGCTTCTTTCACCGTTCTTCCTTACACCCGAATCCCTTAGTGGTCAGGGCGTCATCGTACACCCCCGAACGCGGCGTCCGCAAACGCTATCGTAGACCTAGACATGTGTTAGGCGACAGCGACGACGACATTACACGTTCGAACTCGAACATGCCAACCTACACACTACGACCGCACCGCCCCCACCGGCGGAGGCGAGGACGACCCCCGCGACACCCGTAGGGTCTCACGTTTAGAAGCTCGATCACTTAGCTCTACACGCACACACGCGGGTCTTAAGCCACATTGTAAACTGCCACGCGGAACACTAGGCACACTAACCGGCCCTAAGCCGTCTCGCCGGCCGGGTCCGCTAGAGGCCCGGCCCTCACCCGAATAGGAAGCCCGTTAAGATGCACGCAGGTGCGGAAAGCTCCCCTGGCGACGCCTTGAGCCCGAGGTTCGCCCTCCATACGAGGCATCCCTCGGCTGGAGGAACCCTCAGGCGGTCGACCATCTGGCAGGGCGCCTTCAGCGCTCGCCCCAACGCGACCTGTGACGCTGTAAAAGCCACTAGGGCTAACAGCAAAGAGGGGTTTTGTTTAGTCGGTTCGAGTCCGACACTCCCCAGTCGGCTGGGTAGCCCGCGGGGGTTTCATTTCGCCTCTCAGAAACCAAAAAAAAAAAAAAAAAAATAAGAGGTCCCCCCTCCTAGCAAATGCTGATATTCGCTGAAAATTCATATTTTGTTCCGGGCCACAAAATGTTCAACAATTGGAAGATATGTTTATGTGATGTACATTTAATTGATTTTATAGGCATATTAATTCTGTTACTTTGTGATGTGAATTCACGAGTAAAAAGTACTTTTTCTTTGAGCGTTATGTGTCTTACATCTTACCTAAGTCTGTGAACTTAGCACAACTTTATTTTAGAATCCCTACAATTCATTTTGACAGATCCTAATGACAGAAATACAAAAAATGAGCAAATGTCTTTAATGTCTATGTAACGAAGTTACGACAACCTCAGTGGCGCAGTGATTTAGGCATTTCGTCTAAGCACAGAAGGTTCCGGTTTCGATTCCCGGCTGGATCAATGTATCGGTGTCTGGGTGTAGACGCCCCTAGTAGACGAGAGACGGCTGCCTCTAGTATTCGTCATCTGGTTCTCGTAGCACAGGGAATGTACTAGTTTCAGACCACATAATCGGTGTTATCGGTGTAGTCTAACGTATTTATATTATATATTGAAATATATTTTCGTATTATTGCTCAGGAGGTTTCAATAAAAAGTTTTTCCTGAATAACGCATCTAGGCTAAGGTGATTCCTTGCTGACCTTTTTTAGCTTTGCGTTCCAAAATTGGAAATAACCGGCCAAGGGCGAGTCGGATTCAGGTACAGAGGATTCGATACCACTATACTTGTGCAGAATTACGACCACTATATACTACGTAACACAATACACTTACAATAATGCGCGTCACACAGGATCAAGTATGCCTGATCAAGCCCGTTCATTTAGCATGAAGCGTTGTTTGGCATGACGCCCCTACAATGGCACACACGATCAAATTTAATTGGTGCGACCTCCGTTTAATGTAAAAACCCGTCCGGGTTTGATCAGCATACTTCATCGTGTGTGCATTAGGGGTACCCCGACGCGACGACGGTTAGATATATTACTACTACTATTTGTATTGAAACTTGTCATAAACTTAAAGGGCCAGTAAGGTAATAAGTACATTTTATTTTATTTTACTTTTTAGAGATTACTTTTGTGTCGGGGGTTTTTTAAATTTTTAATAAATTTAAGTTTTGTTCCATGCTTTATAAACACGCTACGATCGACACTCTATCTCCACATTGACACAAAGACTTTCCTGGACGATTCACGAAATTTCGACACGAGATCTTGCCTCGCCGAAACCTGCGTTTTCTGACAATAATTGTCCGCTCCATCATCATATCCTGATCACCATCTCTATAGCTATCCATAAGCTATTCATAAAGACCACTCTAATAAGCCCAAACACGATTCTGTTCTGTTCACGATGCTGTAAGTTGCTGATGTAAGATGCTGCAGCATCAGGTCAAGATTCCATGTTATTTTAGTATCATTGAAATCACAAGATACTAAATTTCGAATCGATCAGACCAGTAAAAGTTGCTCACACATATTCAACAACTAGAAAAGATCTGATGATCTTCAATCGACTGAACGAATTTTCTTGAATCACAGCTAAGAACATTCTCGATCAAGTCAGCTTTCTAATAAAGAAAACTAGATCAAAATCGGTTCATGCGATTAGGAACTACGATGCCACAGACACACACACTGATACACACGTAAAACTTATAATACCCCTCTTTTTGCGTCGAGGTTAAAAATTAGAAAAACCTTATATTACTCTCTTTTTTACTTTCGTTGTATTCACACACATTGCTTTTTAATTACACTTAAGTAAATATTGTTTCTGTGTGTACGTGTAATGTTGTCAATGTTTTAGTTTGGGGATCGCAAAATTTTGTTTCATAGAGTAGAGTATGTCTACTGTTAAAATTAAAGACAAATGATCACAACTAACTTTATTATAATGACTTCTATTGAATTTTTTCCCTAGACAAACCTGCCAATCTGCCATCACCACAAACATTGGCGACAGAAGCAACCAATCAGAACAATGGAGTCTCTGGTTCATAACTGGTACGACAGATGTCGTCGCGAAATCGTTGATCGACTTTTAAGCGAAAGTTTAAATTATCTGTCCTGACAATTACAACTGTATTTTAATAATAAATACATATCTTCACACTATATCTCTAACGGGGTTGTCAGAGAGGGGCGCCAAGCGCCAAGCTTCGCGGTCCTCACATTCTTCTTTCGCTTTCTCAAATCTTACCATTCTCTTCACATATTTTCGTCTAGGTATGCGAGAGCTTTTGACATTTCCGTCGGCTAATACTCCGGCTATTTGACCTTCATAAGTCAGCCTTGGTCTTCCTTGGCTTCTTTCACAACTCGCTTTGGCTCTGTGTTTTCTTCGTCAGTCTCATCACTTATTCTTTCTAATTGCCCGAACCAACTAAGCATTCCTTTCTTCATTTTTATACTAACGCTATCGTGCAACCCTGCCATACTGCGTATCTCTGCATTGCTTATTCTGTCCGCAAGGGTGACATATTTCTAAGAGATCACATTTACACCGCATTTATCATACTGTCACTTGATTTCGGGCATATCCAGGTCACACTACAATACAATAAAGTTGGCACCAACACCGCATTGTGGATGGCCCTTTTGACGATGTTAGATATATTCACACTGTCTACTAATGCGGACAGAGCACCGTTCACTTTATTGCCAGCTGCTACCCGTCTTTCCACATCCAGTTAACATCTTCCATCCCTCGAAAACGCACTCCCCAGATACACAATTTCATTCATTTGTTTTAGACATTTTAATATTATAATTGTAATATTAATTTTAATATTATAATGCAAAACAAAAATTCGACGCAAGTTTCAACTGAAGTGAAAACTGCAAGCAATAATATTATAACTAACACCACCTTTGTTCATTTAAAAGTTTTCGATTTAGGTACATGTGTTAATTATTTCTGTACTGTACAACAATATTTCCACCTTTAATACATGTACGCTATTACATATGTAAATGAATAATATAGAAACGTATATTGACGTCGTAATTTTCAATCCCGTATCTTGAACAATCTTGAAGCCAAAATGGCTTTAAGAAAGGAATCATTTTACTACCTCTCCTTCATGGAAATAAAATTACAAGAAAAAAAATATGTATTTAGAAAATATCTCGGAAAAACACGCGAACTATTTCTAGCGTAAAAACATACTAGGAGTACAAGGTACAGTAACAAATGTGTTATTATTTATCATTTGAGACGACCGTGAGCGTAATTAGGTGGGGGCAGGAGGGTATAATCCAGACCCACCCTTCGCACAGAATGAAAGTAGCTAAAAATACGCACGATTCAATCTAACTGAAATTACTAGGTATATTCTGTAAAAAACAAGATATCTATAATTAAAATTAGATATTTCTTCATACTGGTAATGAATATACATTTTTTATAATAGATAACTGCTTAAGCTTTTTAAGATGGCAAAATTAAGCACGTACAAATTATTAACTTTAAGCATATGCTAATCAAATCGCGGTGTACATCTTTACAAGTATATGCTATGAACTCCTAACAACTAGCAAAAATTAAAGTAGGACTTTAATTTTATTAATAACAAAAAAGTACATACATATGTTAATATTTACAAACTTAAAACTACACATTATCTTAAATAATAAACTTCCTCAAAGTTGCCGCTTAGAAAGCTGTCATTGCTTAAGGTACCCAGCAGACTGGCAGCATTGCCTCTTTGAATAGCCAAACTGATTCGTTGGCGGAAGAAGCTACCAGCCCGGCGGTCTCCCGAAGCCTTGAGCAGTCTCTTACAAATATCAGAAACCAGTCGATGGGCTTCGAGGCCCCAGGGACCCAAAGTTTTGACTGCAAAGGGCGTAAATATGAAACTCTCAGAGAGAGTCGCATACTTACGCCGCTTCAAGTTCTCGGCAGTGCTGGCCGCGGCACCTGCTGACTTGGAAGTCGCATTTAGTTGGACTTTAATTATAATAAATTTATATATGTATTTCGATCGGTGGGTGTATCACCTCTCAAACAAGCATCTTCAAAAAGTTTAGGCTCGCTTCGTGCGATTGCGAAATAACTGACCAAGTCCAAACTTCGAAGATATTTCGTCGAGAAGCGAAGTATCGATTATTAAGCTTGAGTTTTTACGAAATACAATTAAAATGTGAATTAATGTATGTAGTACGATATTAATTTGAGGCTGACCGTACGCGAGGTCGCGATAGCCACGAAGCAACGGTATACCAAACTGCGGACTACAGGCTTCATACATTTATTATAAACTCGCCCCACACGATGATACCAGATTCCATTTCGAAACAGCAAGCGCTGAATAGATGGAACAACTCGCGGCTACCGATCCATTATGTCAAATACAGACGACGACGAGTAGCCGTCGCGAGATTCGGTCGACTAAAGAGGGATGTTATAAGTCGGACTCCGATGCCATTTTATTTCAAAATTGTTATTACTGTTTGGCAGCAATCACCGTTTCGACACTTCTTGTTTTAAATGCATACTTTGTATGCATTTAAAACAATTTTTTTTACGTTTTCATTCCCATGCCATACTTTTGTTAAGTGCTCTATTAGTTTCTATTTCATTGAAGACACAACAATAGACTGGAAGTGATCCTCTCTGCATATGCATTTACTGGCTTTATAGATATTGTATTTTTAAATAACTATTGTAGAATGATGTTGAAAAAATGATACCTGACTTCGGTTCTTCTCAGTATTCAGGTTTTTTTTTCGAACCGAACTAAAGTAGATTTGACGTTCAAAAATACCTTGCATTTGGGTTTACTTGAATAAATTGATTTGACTTTGACTTTGACTTTGAAGAATTGAAAGTCGAAATAATGTAATCGAAATCACATTTATTCTTTTTGTTTAGACGAAACAATTGGAAACGAATAAGGAAACGACATAGCAGTATTCATCATAGACACAATACCCATTCTCTCCTCAAATCACGTCCTAATTACGACCCTGGTATAACCAGACATTGTGTCAAGACATTTACGTATTACACATTTTTATACTGGTGCGAGTAACATATATTTATACTGTTATTAGTGTCTTCTGATACTAAAATACATTCAGAGAGGTACATATATTTTATACTTGTATATTAGTAAGGGTCAGAGAATAATACAATATCAAGGATAAAAAAGCATTTCAGATTGCAAATGCTTTTTCAGCCTTGAGGACTAAGCTGTTATGCGTCTCATTCGGCGATTCTGAAGATGAATGTGCCTCTTGTGACAAAAATTTCACCGGCTATATTACCCTCTATATCTACACCAGTACGGAACAGTGACAGCACTAGTGTTTATCGGCAGGATTAGTGAGTAAGATAGTGACAACACTACGAACAGACTGCTCACAAGGTCTTACTGACCGTCAAATAAATATAAGAAATGGCCAGGTAGATCTCTGTACATTCCATCGAAAGCTAACTCTGATAGCTATTTGAAATATCTTGCGTTATGAAAATATCGGTAAGAACACACACATATAAAAGGGATATGAAATGTAAATAACGTGCCAAGGTATTTCTTATGTCCAAATAAAATTTCTACAAGTAAACCTATTTTAGGAAAGGTTGTACCAAAATTTAACGATTATAATCCAAAGAATTCATAAATACAACGTATATATCACATACGTATATACAAGGTTATTGTGAAAGAGAGTATAAATCCGCTAGGATTTCAACATGTCCATGTTGGATGCTACGGGATTCGTTTATTTTGTTGTCCATACACAAAAATATAATAGAAAAAAATGTACAACCCTATCGTTATGCCCTACATTCCAAATGTTTTTTTTTTTCTTTCTTTATGGCATGGTACACAAATTAACGCATTTGCCAATGTCACGTATTAATAAGTAGAATCGACATGAAGAACGCTCGAAGTAAATTCGTTTTTTCTTCTTATCATAAATTCATTGAATACGTAAAAACATATTGGACATTCTGCTGCAGCAAATGAAAAAGAAATTAAAAAAAGAAATTAATTTTTTTCGTTTTGAATGTTTTGCGCATTCAGTTGAATGTATGCATTTATTTTCTCTTTAGAAATTTGTTTAAAATAAGTTACATTTGTTAAAAATAATAAGAGTTTCACTTTGATATGCTTCGACTTTGCATTACTATCGAGAGTAGTTTCTCATTTGGTTGATGAAGTTGGTTTTTTATTTTATTTATACTTAAGTAAATGATCGGAAATTAACCAAATTTAATTTCTTTAAGTTCTTATTGTTTTTGGTAATGTCATGCATGACTTAGAAATGAGGAACATAAGGAAACACCTGTTCAAGTCTAGACCTTGAAACGAATACAAATTTGTATTTCAAAATTTGAGCTGCAATCTCATCGTCTGCAATTCGTGTCTTTCTATTCGTCATCGATCGTGTTATCTCGTGATTGTGTAATACGGCCAATTTAAAGTGACCGCCAACCTGCTAAACATTCACTTTCCGCGATAGTACTTTAAAACTTTCAAAAATGTAAAAAATAGAAAATCTAATCTAAAAAATAGAGAATCTGTCATAAATTCTTAAAATCTTCGCAAAGTATACTTAAGATTTCCGCAAAATAACACCTGAATCTATACAAAATCTAAATAAAATGATAACCTCACTTTTCTCGTTCCCGCCAAAAAATCCCATTCCAAATATTTGCTAACGACGTAAAAATGCTGATATTAGAGTTTATGCGCACCTTTATTTTTTTTTAACTTTGAGGTGTTACACTAGAACTATTGACTTTTGGCAAAGTTGTATAATGCAAATTTTCCGTTGTCATTGAATTTTGTCTTTCTGTTTATTTGTCTGCTTTTTTATCTGGGTTAATCTTCGAAACGGCTGAATCGATTTTGGCGAAATTTTCACTGGAAGATAGAGGATTATAAAGAATAATCTAGATCATTTTTTATCCAGGAAGTGTTTAGGGCTCCTGCGTAAACTGAACTTGGGGGTAAATCTATAAATACACATACATACAATAATCTATACGTATCAAACATTTTTGGTGGTTGGAAATGTCTGTGTATTTGTATGTCTACTTTTTGGAAATTAAGAAACTACTAATAAGTTCATAATATGCATATTTGACTGTTTTAAATACAAGACTTTCAATTACTTAATAATATGTATGTATATCATTACGTTATATGTATCACACGTAATCTCTATACATTATCTCCATTAATAGGACATTGCATACGAGAAAAGTGAAAAGAAAAGCAAAACAAAAACTAAATATTTAGTTGCATAATGGGGTAGTTCAGGGGCAGTGTACATATTGAGAAAGGATTATGCCTATGAATCATCCTTAGGTATGTTATCTCTTCATAAAAGTGGGCAGTATCGTAAAATTCGAAAATAAAAAATTGAATTACAAAATATTAACAAATGAATATTATCAATCAAAGTTGTGATCACCTTTGCTGTTGATTTCCCAAAGAAATGCGTGAAGGTATATTTAATACAGTATATTTCGTACATTACACAAGTCTACGTTACAAAAACTGTATCGAATACGTGTACATGGGAAATGTTTAAAAAAGGTTTGACAGTTTAAGCTTTTGGGGCATTTTTAAATAGTAAAATAAATATTTTTAAAATTTTTGTTTGTTTAAGCTTCTGTTCGAGCAAAATGTCCATGATGATGATCTATCATGGACATTTTGCACTCCAGCTTTTGTGTATTTTATTAACACTGTATTCTAACCAAGTTTGTCGTTAGACGATCGGTTTTAGATTGTATGTTAGTTGCAGATACGGATTGAATAAGAGTAAAGAATTTTTAGACACAATTGAAGGGGCACTAAACGAAAAAGCGAAATTAAATTTTTCTTTATGTGTCACCATATCGAAATAATATTTATTTTGATATTAGAAATACAAAGGTATATTTATTGGAAAAAATTGTAAATATTTGTATATGTCATAAGAATAAATTTTTGACGAGAAGTCACAAAGAATCTTGGAAATTTTTCGATCGACATCTCTATTCCTATTTTCTATAACAACAAACCACAGAAGTTACACCAGCAAAAACAGATGTTTTATTCACAGTCATTGGAAGCACGATACTATGTCCGATGATGTCTAGTGGCTCTCAGCTCTACATTCTGCGTCCTTGACAACAACATAACTATGTAATGTAGTGTATATAATCCCTGCAATAAGATTTACTACAACGATCGTAAATTCACGCGGACGAAGTCGCGGGTTACAGCTACTTAAATAATATATTTTCCTAGATATTTTTTCCAAAATAATTTCTGCTGCCATTCTGACAATGACATTATATGTATGTGGTTTATAATACAATTTAAGTTGAATAAAATTTTGTGAGAACTACGTTAAATTACCTATTAAATTTTAAAACAACGGTTAAAAGCATTGATGTGAAAACTATACAAACAAACAAGAACGGAAGGCCTACTAGTTTGATTGACTAGACACCGGCTTCAGTAACTGTCAAATTAAATTACTGTATTATAGTTATTTGTATTGTATTTGTGAAGTTATTTTTGTACTCTAGTTTTGATTAGTTAAGGATAATTTAATATTTATTGTTTTAGTTTTAAAGTCCTTGTTTATATTTTAAATGTAACTTTTATTTCATCCGTCACCACACGCATTAACTTTACGATACATACCCTAAAGTTAATGCGTAGGTACTCGACAGTTTCTTGTTGTCAGGTCGACAGGTTTTTTGAATTCCGTTCAACAAGTCTAAAAGTATATTTTGCATTTTATGGATGACAAAACGAAATGTCATTTGTTATTTTATCAACCTCTTGCAGGAATCGAGTTAGAAATCCCTAACAAAACTCGGTAAAGCGGCTTTACTGTGTTTATTCCTTTCTGTACTTTAACAGGTTTTATTCGGATATATCCAGTTTTTCCTGTCCTTATGATTCTTTTATGAGAACCCTTTAAAGATTTTTACACAAATACTTTTCGATTTGTATATTTACCTATTACATAAATTATTCCGGAATGTAATTTTACTTTTTATTTCAGAAGACCTTTAGGAATGAAAAATTAATACATGTCAATTGCCAACAAAAATTATATGAAATTCCGTACAAACTTTATGAAATACTAAAAGCTCATCCCGACTTCGCCCGGGTTGAATACATGTTATATAGCCTATATCCTTCGGGAATAATGTACTTTTCAAACAGTGAAACAATTATACAATTAAGTGCAGTGGTTCTGCAGATTGCTCTCCATATACCTAAACAACTTACGAAATTAGCACTCTCTCTCTCTCTCTCACTCTTTATGATAGAGGAAGGTAACTAAATATGGAATAGTATTTCTAATTTGGAATACCGGCATTTCTCGTAAACAAGACTCCTATATGCAATAAGCAGTGATCGTCTATCTCTTTCAACCGCTATACGCGCGTATAAGTTTCGACGTGTAAGTCGAGCGAGTGATTTGTCAGCGGTGATTTGTTTGTTTTGTTGCTGTCAGAAACTTTTGAGATACGTAATAATTAAGTATTTTTCCTCTGGGGACATAATGATTACGCTGTTGCAGAGTTCGACACCTGGATTTGTGATTATTGCCAATAATTTAGGGTCCTTTTTATATTATACCAAAGTTCCTAACGATTCTCGAAGAAGTTAAGGTCATTTAAGGTAGTGTTCATAGTGTTCCATACTTGGGATACCTATTCCATTATCAGATACCTTTATGTTGATTTTGTCTTCGAGAAATTACGGTACTTATAATTAAATATGTATGTGATTGTTCATAATTACAATTGAATTTTTTGATATTTACGGTGGCTTGCACCAACTACTTAAACTCGATTTAAGGAACTGACATCTCGCTTGCACCAATTATTAAATAGTGCAAACGAGATGTCAAATCTTTCAATTGAGTTTTTTTTTTATGATAGAAGTGACAAACGAGCAAGCGAGTCACAACATCCGAGGAGTCACCGGTGCGTTGCCGGCTTTTAGGGAAAAGAGGGAGGGGAGAGATGGGCCACCCGCACTCTCACTCATCGAACGAATCACAACAGCAACAGATACTGTTATTTCACAGCGATATTGTGTGAGAGGATGGCATTTCATTGTAGCTCGAATTGGGCAAGCCGGCCCAATTCGAGCTACAATGCAGCATGGCTCTACCACACAAATAAAATAGTTTAAATAGTTGGTGTCATCCTTAATATTTGTTTTATTCATACTTAAAAAACAAAACGGTATTCCATATTTGTTTACTTTCCTATATTAGTATAGACTAAATGCTAAATCTAAACTTAGTGACTTAGGGTGGTTTGCACCATTTAAATTCGACTTAAGGAACTGACATCTCGCTTGAACCAACTATTAAACAGTTGGTCCAAGCGAGATGTCAGTTCGTTAAGTCGCTTGGACCAACTATTTAATAATTGATCCAAACGAGATGTCAGTTCCTTAAGTCGCTTGGACTATTTAATAATTGATCCAAGCGAGATGTCAGTTCCTTAAGTCGCTTGGACCAACTATTTAATAATTGATCCAAGCGAGATGTCATTTCCTTAAGTCGCTTGGACCAACTATTTAATAATTGATCCAACCGGGATGTCAGTTCCTTAAGTCGCTTGGACCAACTATTTAATAATTGATCCAAGCGAGATGTCAGTTCCTTAAGTCGCTTGGACCAATTATTTAATAATTGATCCAAGCGAGATGTCAGTTCCTTAAATCGAGTTTAAATGGTTGATGCAAGCCAACCTTAGACTTCTGTTATATTTTTCCTTTACACTTTTGGTGGGGTTTTAGATATAAGTAAGATTTTACGCGGTATCCCTAACCGGGTAGTCAGAGAGTAGTTGTCTCCTTAATATACGTGTGTGCTTTCAACGTTTCCGTCAGCTAATACTCTGGCTATTTGTTCTTCATTCATTGCTTATTTTATCCACGATAGCCGTGCATAACTTAACCATGAGTTCCAGCTCCCAACAACACCCGGACCCCAAAACCAATTCAGAAAAAATCGTTTCCTTAATTGACCTGACCAGGGATTGAACCCGGGACGCGGCTTGAAAGACGTTGCCATAAAGCCAACAGACTAGTCAATTACTGGTAACATTTTATGTACCCTGAATTTTTAAAATTGTAGATAATTTCGAATATAAGACAGTGGTTAAAATGGTTAGGTCGAGATAAAATACTCGATATTGGAATGTGTTATGCAGTTTTTCAAATATATGACATCTTCAGTTACACGCTATTTTGAGTTTAGTGACTGCAGAAATAATGATTTTCACAGTCAAAGTCAAATCAATTTATTCAAGTAAACCCAATTACAAGGTATTTTTGAACGTCAAATCTACTTTAGTTCGGTCAAAGAGAAGACGTGGACACTGCGAAGAACCGACAAGAAACTCAGCCAGGTATCATTTTTCAACATCATTTTATAGTTTATTTAAGTAATACCACAGATTAATTAGTTTATTACCGTAAAGTAATACTATGAAATACGAACTTATTTTTGCTGCGAATAAAATGATGTCGTCCTTGCGCAAATATTTTATTCTACTCCAAACCCATCAAAGTCGGTAAGTCAACAAATCAGGTAAGTTTAATTTTAACTGTAAACGTTCATTCCGCCTACGGAACCCTTCACTATACGTTGTCCGACACGTCGTTGTCGGTTTTCTAAGTCATCTTTTATCATTTTATAAATAATTCGCGCTTTAATTATAATAGTATTTTAACCTTGATATTGAAAGTTGCTTACCATTCGTGTAACCCATTCCATTTAATCCTCCGTTGGGATTTAAACTCGAAACATATTACAAACTAAGTTATTTAATTAAGCTTTTAATTCATAACGATACTTGAATGGTATCAGTTAAACTCTAGGGATATAAATCAATATCTATAAAATGTATCACAAACCAAAAAGTACTACTCTGTCAAGAAAGTACCGGGAAAAGATCAATAATACACGAAATGTTAGTTATTCATCCAAATTTATTTTATCACCATCAAAGTATGCTCCTTCAGAAACGATACACTTACGCCAACGAATAATCCAATCATCAAAACATTTTTTAAACGCTTTTTCCGGAATTGAGTTCAGTGCTCGCCGCGAATTCTCCTTTATGTCCTCTACCGAATGAAAACGGGTGCCACGAAGTGGTAATTTGAGTTTAGGAAAAAGAAAGAAGTCTGCTGGAGCCATATCTGGTGAATAAGGTGGTTGCTTGATGGTTTTTGTTGAGTTTTTGGTCAAAAATTCATTCACAATGATGGCCTTGTGCGAAGGCGCATTATCGTGGTGCAAAATCCAAGAATTTTCTTTCCACAAATCTGGCCGTTTTCGTCGAATTTGCTCTCTTAAACGCCGCATAACGCGCAAATAATATTCTTTATTTACCGTTTGATCTTCCGGCAAGAATTCCGAGTGCACAACACCGCGATAGTTAAAGAAAACAGTCAACATGACTTTGACTTTTGATCAACTTTGGCGTGGTTTTTTCGGTTTCGGTTCAGTTGGAAGGCGCCACTCCGAAGCTTGTTGACTAGCTTGCATGTCAAACTCGTAAACCCACGTCTCGTCACCAGTAACAATGCGTTTCATTAATATTGGGTCGGAATTGACTCGTTCTAGCATGTCCTCAGTGACTCTTATGCGATTGTGTTTTTGAAGAAAATTCAGGTCTTTTGGGACTAGCCGAGCGGCAACATGTTTCATACCCAAGTGATTATTTAAACTGGTACCGATCGACTCGTGAGACACAGAAAGTTTGGCGGCTATTTCTCTCAAACTTGAATGAGCATTTTCAGTCACTATTTCCAGCAGACGTTGATGGCCTACCTCACATCTCGACCGCTTTTGAACGCTTTATACCACTCATAAGCACGTGTTTTTGATAAAGTTGATTCACCGTAAGCCTTCTGTAACATTTTCAGTGACTCCGAACACGAAATTCCATTGGCGATGCAAAATTTAAGACAAATTCTTTGTTCGATGTTTTTGTCCATTATGAAATTCGCAATATACACTAGAATGATATAACTAAAAACAGCACTGTATTTAATCTAAATAACAGATGCAACTCAAACTCCGTGTCAAAATGGAAAACAGTTGTGCCAATCTAACAACATTAAAAAAAAAACAAAAAATTGAATTTGGAACCATAAACAAATCATCCATTCCCGATACTTTCTTGACTGAATGTACAATTAATTCAATTTGATTAATTGGATCTATTCCAAATGTTTTTAATGTGTGTTAGAATTTTTAATAATTCCGTTAAATTGAAATTAATCGTGACTGTACAAGTAGTCTTAAACGATAATAAGCCTTTCGTCCTGGGCAATAAAGCGTATTTTTGTTAAACGATTTACACAAACGCACATTTTGCGAGCCCATTGTATTGGTGTGCTATGTTTGGGTGTCCACAGATGTCTTGCGTAAACGGGATTAAATTTGTGAAAAAACCTGAACCTGGGTTATAATAAATTACTCATTTTTATCTATTTCAGAGAATGGATTATTTAAGTAATATATACGAGTTGCCTTGTTAATTCTGTTAGACATTATATAATTGGCCTCTACCCAAATCGTAAAGTTTCGAAATAAACACTAAGCACAACCTTCGTTCTTTAGTTATTCTGCCACCCCGATCCGCTCGAGGTCCCATACCCTCAAATAGGAAGTCACTAATATGCACGCAAAGTGTCCCTCGGCTGGAGGAACCCTCTGGCTGTCGACCATCTGGCAGGGTGACTTTAGCGCTGTAGAGCTTTCCTTTCCTCTAATTTTCCTTGAATCTTTTCCTTATTCTCAATGATCGTGACATTTAATAATATCTTTCGAAATGGTTTCACATTAACATAAACAGCTTCACACCATTTTTCTTTCATAATTAGCAAAGCTTGGCTAATAAAATTACTATTAGTCTAATATGATAACGTTGGAGTCGGTAGAAATAGCCGCCTATGAAAAATGACATATACACAGACAGTGCGAGGTTGCCATTCTTACTATAGCTAACTCTTTAACTATGGTTACGCTCAATAAGATGGAAAGAGACACAAATATTCGTTTGACACACAGTTTTAAGAGCGGCATCTTATTATGACTCCAGCCGTTATATTTCTTGGCGCGAGTTTGCATCGGCCGTGGTCTCAAGTAAACTGTCGCACCAAGCTTCACTCCATGTCCGTGGCAGATTCTATGTCATCTACCCCCGATATTATTCGTAAACAATTAATAGGGTTCCTACACACTACACACATTTAATCGAATGAGGTGAAAACAAGGTTTTGTTATTTGAGGTTAAATGTGTGGACACTGTGAATGCCTTTTATTTGTGGAAAGCGTAATAATTATTTAGAAACCAGCTTTTGCCCCCGTCTTCGTTCGCGTATAAATTATAGCCTATGTGTTATTCTGATGTATAAGCTATATTACTGTAAAGTGTCACCAAAATCCGTTCAGTAGTTTTTACGTGAAAGAGTAACAAACATCCAGACATCCATCCTCACAAACTTTCGCATTTGTAATATTAGTAGGATATCGAAAATGGAATATACAAGATCTGCCTCGGACACGGAGTGAAGCTTGCTGCTACAGTTTACTTGAGACCAAGGCCGATGAAATTCGGGTGAAACGTCAAGCCAAATAAAAGGTAATCACGTTAATTTCCCGTGTTTTTAGATATTCTAGAGTTTACTCCTTAAGAGAACAGTAAGTTGAGTATAAGTGTAGTATACACGCGTTCAGTATAAGATGCGCGAATATGTTGCGAGGAGGGGTAACATACATTTGTATACCGTGGCCTATATATGAAATTAGATTGAATAATACAAAGACTTTTATTCTCTCCGAGACCAGCGTATAAGCATTCAACAAGATTAATCCTAAGAACAACCTTAACAAACGTTATTTGGATTGTTATGCACAACATTCACTCGTTTACATTTCGCTTAGTCCGAGGATAGTGTTTGCAAAGGACCATGTCATAATAGACTTGCATATATACTGGAATTGAGTTGGCTAATATTTGACATGGAACGTGCTTGATATTGACAATACTTGGTCGTATCACGGGTCAAGTGGATGTTTTGTAATTTAATAGCAAGACGCCATCTGTCGACAATTAAAAGGAGTGCACTTCAATGAAATATCGTGTGTTAATAAATAATTCTTAGTATTTTTCCGAACAACAAACTAGGCTTGTACTATTAAAACCATACATCTGGAGTTACTCCCATTAAAACCTAGACTCCAAGCCAATTTGAAAATTCGCTACTTTAATTGTCTCAACTGAATATGAGTGGACCGCGGAAGCTACCGCATTTGAATGCAACACCATAACCACTGCGCCATTGAAGTAATCAGAGTTCGTTGATGCGATTTTATAGCTACTGCCCGCGCCTTGAACTCTTCAAAGTATGTTGATGGAATACCATAACTACTGCCTGTGCCATTAAAGTCGTCAATGTTTGTTGATGCGATATAATAATTCCTGCCTGCACCATTGAAGTCACCAAAATTTGTCGATGTGATAACATAAATATGATTGATATTGGGTGATTTTTTGAAGGTGTTAGAAAAAAACAAAATAACGTATTAGGACCCGGTTAGACCTACTATATTAGATTTAAGGGGGGCATTTGCATTGCGTATGTATGTATGTATGTATGTATTTAATACCATTGTATGACGTCTTAACTTAAACGACCAATTACGCAATAATATTGAGGAAGTAAGCGTCAGTAAAATCAAATATCTAACATTCCACACAAAATAATGAAAAAATGTTTATTAATCATTGAGCTAACTTCAGTACTAACCCTAGATGGTCTAACTATTGTGCAATCCGTAATATTTTTCAATGTAATTAATCGTCTAGAACCCGCCTCATACATTTTCGAATTCATAGTTGTACAGAGATTTTATTTGATATCAACGCCTCTATTTTTTTTACTTTCTACTTAAACACTCGTAAATAGATGCTAATGTCAAAATTATACTTTAGAATTATACGTTTGTCGACAAGTAATCAAAATTACATCCAGTTGTGTAATTGTGTGATTAAACTATAACATACATACAGAATCCGAGACGACTACACGAGTGTTCCGTTTTTGAATTTGTGAATACGGAATCCCAAAAATATATACTATTTATTCTGAATAAACTCAATATACTGAAGAACAAAAATTATGTCGTTGGCCCAATGTCGAAAAGTAACTCTCAAACGCATTTACTTACTTATCCAATACTCTCATTTTCCCAAAGGCTTTTCCGGCCCTGCCAACAGAATTTCACGGGTCGTCGAATCATATCGACTGTATACGTTATAACTACAAGTAGCGGTTTCTAAGGCGATTATTGGCTTGTTGCACATAGTTATTGGGTTGACGCTGCCTAGTGTCCATAACAGTAATAACAAGATACCCGTTGCAAATAACTCATAGTCTCTTTTCACATTAGCATATAGTGTATTTTCGCGTAATATTAATTTCATCAACGGTAACAACGTATTCAATTGAGATTCGCAGTGTAGGTGACTGTTGGATTACTTTGAATGATGAGGTGACATAAATGACGGCGAGAAGCGTACCCACGCGTACCCTTGTCATATTGTCACCCATCACAGGGTACGAAATAGCACAAAACGAATTTGATAAATTGGCGTTTGTAAATGAAACTATCATTTTAATTGTCACTGTAACTAATTTTAATTTATTTAAGTTTAATCACGATTGTAATTATAAATTTGACCTAAATGCTTATTTAGGTCAAATTCTATAATAATTGTTTACAAACGTTAACAGATTTTTATAATTTTTTTTATATTTTTTACAAAAAAGAAATAAATCGGTCTTGGTATTTTTTAAGTATTAAAAATAGAGTTTTTTGGGCAGCGTTTATTTTAATTATCCGCAAATTGTTTCTAGTGAATTTTGTGGTGTGAAATTGGCGTAGTTCTCCGTCGCAGTGTCTACGCTGTTATGCATTATGTGGAATTGTTGAAATAAGTGTTGGTTTAGTAGTGTGATGTTGAGTTTTTTTTAGTGGCTTAATCCGCCTCAGTGGATCCTACTAAAAATACTGCCTCAATATATTTGTCGCCAGAAACTCGCAAGAAATAATTAAAATGTATTTTCGTCGACATTTTAATGAAATAGTATGAAGAATTTATCTATTTATCACTGAAGACATCGGTTGTATGGGCTAACAGCCCTTTACCTACCTCCTAAGGGAGATCCGTATTAAAAAAAAGAATTAAAATTGTACTACTCTTTAATTTATCACCTATCTTTAATTTTTGGGAACCGTAGCCAAAATACCTATCTAAAACAAAACTTTTATAATTTCCTCATATCCATCTGTCTGTCCATATGTTACAGTTGATTCCGTGTCTTCACTCCTACTGAGCTGAAATCTCGTCCAGACATATAAATTAGTAATCCAAACCCAGAAATGTAAAACAAAAACAAATAAATAAGTAATAAATATTTAATACTAAAATTTTTTTTTTAATTAACATCTAGATTATCTAAAGTTACCAACCGTACAATAATATATAGTATTGTACTGTATTTCGTGTGTGCGAACTGTATACTGTTGTAGAAATATATAGTACGCAAAAATACAATATGCAGTTGGATGGATCAATCTTTATTTTCCAACATTTCGATTTTCTACTGATACGATGTACGTGTAACCGAACGCGCCTCTGTTTTGAAATGAGCATTTGATCTACATTAATTTAAAATGGAATGCAATAAAGCATATGAAACTTTCATTGTAGAAAAAATCGTTAAAAAATGCAAGAATTAGTGCAAAAAAAATATAGTATATGTCGCTGGAAATAATAAAAGGCACTCATTTGACTACACTATGGCAAAGCGCGACTTCCGATGACGCGCTAACGGAAGGTCGGGGCCGGCGCTAAGAGTCTGTTAGACTACGCCGGCCGTATTATTATTATTATTATATTATTAATTGTTACAAAGAGTTTTCTGTCGTTTGCACATTAACTTTGTCTGAAGATTGTATTTTATGGAGTAGTGCGCCTCTTGTAAGATTAGGTACCTATTTCGCATGACTGAGTCGCAAGAGCACGAGTTGCCCCGTGTTTTTTCCGACATATATATATAAATCAATGATGTTATATTTAAAAAAGAGGTAGATAGGTTACGTTAGTACTAATGCTTGTAAAATATTGTCCCGGTTACGCGCACACATAAGCCACACACTTTGTTTATACACACTAATAAAATGATGAAGTGTAAATAAGATAGCATGACAATTACCATAAGCAAAGTGAGACAAATATACATTGCACTGCGTCGCTATACAATGTAAGATTTCAATTGCATTTCAAACTAACAAATCACACGGCTCTCTAAAACTATTGTGATTGGTCAATTTCACTTTCTTACTGCATTTTAAGCGAATCCGTGACTACTTCATAGAATATTAGTAATTAATGCCACAGAACAGACATTTTCGAAAAATATGATTGATGCCTAATAGGTTTAGACAGTAAAAAGGATTTATGTTTGATTTTTAAAATTAATTTTTCTTGAGTCATGTACATTTGGAAACAGAATTATTTAAGTACATACATTTATAAAACACGTTTTTTATAAATTTGAAAATGATAAGAATAAAACACTAGGTATTTTCATGTAAAATATTTTTTATTGTGTGGGATTATTGGGATATTAGACTCACTGCTAAAACTTCTGATTCGTTTTAAAAAATACGTGTATTATATCTTATATACCAAATAAATAAACGTAATCAAATGTTTAATAGGCACTGCATGACATTGACGGTTCTGTAAAATAACTTTTTATATTCTTTGACCAAATATAATATATTGCTCTCTGTCGCACTTGGTAACTGGGGTATTACCTATCGCATTTCAGTTTTTTATGATTTAATATTTTACTGATATTTTAGATTGTGGAAGAAATGGTGACACAAATGAAATAAGTAAGTACACTTACGCATGATACGTGATTCGTAAACCTTTGGAAGTATTGCTAGTATAGTTTCTGCAGTATCTAATAACACAGGACGGCATTTTAATATTAAAATTAGGAACGCACATACGTTTTGACACTGTCACGAGCTCCAGATTGGCTAATTAGCAAAGTTTTAAGGTGCCAGTTTTCGAGCGCAATAACTCATCTACCTCTTTTGTAAATATAACATCATTAATATAAATAAATACAAAGATAACAAAAACATCGTTGTCCGTTTTTTAACTGTACTCTTTTCCAGTTTATTCTGAAAAATACTGTAGTCAGCCTTCTAATGTCGGCAAACCTAACTTTATCCCGCGTTGCTACTTGCTAATGTCCGCCAATAATAGATAAATAATCATAAATAATTTGCTACCTTCTACTTTTTTTCTAACATTATTTTCTAATTTTAAATATGTAATACGAAACGGTATTTTAGAAGAAATGGAAATTTAAATACGATATTTTAATATTTATAGTGAGTGGTAAAAGAAGCCAAGAGACTAAGGCTGATTTATGAAGATCAAATAGCTAAAGTGTTAGCCGACGGAAATGTCAAAAGCACTCGCATACCGAGGCGAAAATGTATGAGAAGAATGATGAGATTTGAGAAAGCGAAAGAAGTATGTAAGAATCGCGACGCTTGGCGCTCCGTCCTCTCTGACTACCTCGTTAGGAATACGGCGTGAATATATGTGTGTGTGTATGTGTACCTGTATACCTGTGGTATACCTGTGTGGCATACCTGTGTACATAACATTAGTCATACCCATTCAGGGTGGACAGAGCATCAAAGCACAAAGGATATGCGCGTAATTAAACAGAATCTAATGATATCACACATGTTCAAATCGGTCAAATGATTTTGGCTCTTTGAGGGTAGGGACATACACGCATACATTTATACATACAAATACTGTAACAGTCAGAACTCTTGTTTTTACTTCGCTGTAATCGGATAAAAATACTACCTCCACATTACTTTCGGCAAGGAGTATTCAGTCTTAGGAATATTCATTGATTGACTGGCCCGTTGGCGCAGTGGCATATGCATCTGCTTTCCAAGCTAGGGTCGCGGGTTCGATCCCCGGTCAGGTCAATTTAGGAAACGAACTTTTCTAAATTGGCTTGGAGTCTCAGTGTTACTGGAAATTCCCCCAGAGTTCGTTGTGTGGTACCCATAGTATAAGCTTACTGCTTAGTTTGGGGTCACACAATCTGTGTAGTTGTCTGGAGTATTATTAATATTATCTGGAGCATTAGTCTAACAGACTGCAACATAAAATCAACACTAACAAATTACGTGTAATCCATATCCATTAACTGATATTCATGGCTTAGGCGGGAAAAAAACCAACCGACGCTTTCTATTTGCTCTATCAGAGACTAACATGATAGTAAATTAAATATGATGATATTATTATAGACAGTATCGGGAACTAACTGAAAAACCATTTTTTGTGCGGGTTGGTTAGCTTAATTTATTTTTATATGTTTATTGTCTTGATAAATACATATTTAATTTTATTATTTTTATTTTATTTATTTATATTGGGTCCTTACATATGAAATTAGCGTTTTGTCGTACTGACCACTTTGATCTGAAATATCTCCTCTTTGGTTAAGAATGCCAAATTCAAATTTATAAATTCATTTAGCTGGTACATTTGAGTTTTCAAAACAGTAATTCATTTGTTTTTTTCCTCATTATTTTTTTCTTTGGCGTCGCTTATTACCACACAACGGAAAACATGAAATATCGGTATATTTACGAGTACGAGTTCTACCGAGGCACCAGTGCTGCAGAAACAGCTCGAAGGATTAATGATGTGTACGGCGCTGGTGTCGCAAAAGAAAGCACGGTACGTTTTGGGTTTCAACGTTTTCGTTCTGGAAATTTCGACCTTCAGAACCAACCCCGTGGACGGGTGGAGACCAAAGTGGAAAATGAAGAATTAAAGGCTATTGTGGAAGCGGATCCATCACAAAGCACTTCAGAGATAGCTGCAGGCTTCGGGGTAAGTGACAAAACTGTATTAATCCACTTGAAGCAAATCGGGAAAGTAAAAAAACTTGAATGATGGGTACCTCATGAATTGAGTGAATCGAACTTGCAAACACGCGTCGACTGCTGTGTTACTTTGCTCAACCGACACAATAATGAAGGGATTTTAAATCGAATCATTACTTGTGATGAAAAGTGGATACTGTACGATAATTGGAAGCGCTCGTCGCAATGGCTGAATCCTGGAGACCCAGCCAAATCCTGCCCTAAACGAAAATTGACTCAGAAAAAGTTACTTGTGAGTGTTTAGTGGACTAGCGCCGGTGTCGTTCACTACAGCTTTCTAAAATCTGGCCAAACGATTACGGCAGATATCTATTGTCAGCAACTGAAGAAACCATGAAGGAAGAACTAGCTGCTAAACAACCGAGATTGGACAATCGCTCTAGGCCACTGCTGCTTCACGATAACGCAAGACTACACACTGCACAATAGACAACCACTGAGTTCGATGAGCTACTATTGGAATGTCTGCGATATCCACCGTACTCCACGGACCTTGCTCCAACAGATTACCATTTTTTCCGGAATTTGGACAACTTCTTACAAGGAAAAAAATTCAACTCCGATGCGGCAGTCCAAACCGCCTTCAAAGAGTTTATTGATTCTCGCCCCCACGGTTTTTTTAGTAAAGGGATCAATGAACTACCTATGAGATGGCAAAAGTGCATAAATAACAACGGTGCATACTTTGATTAATTAAATATATTTTACAAAAAAAAAATTGACTTTATATTCCTCCCGTACAAAACGCCAATTTCATATGTAAGGACCCAATATTATTTATTTTATTTTTTTATATTTGATTCTTGGTCCGAGTATATGTATATGTATGTAACCTTCTTGGATGAAACAGTCTCACAGAGTAGAGGTTGTTGTTAGATTATAAGTTGATATTTATATTTATGGTCGAAATTCGACCACCAGGCGACCTCTAGTATCTCTAAATCCGTGTTGAGCAACGTACTTTTATAAACAGAAATTATCATAAAATCGGAAAATTACTCAAAGAATAATAAAATTATCTATACTTATGCCAAAGAAAATTAAAGTAGCCGCAGAACTATTTACACCTAAATTATTATTTTTTTAAAGTAATTGACATGTCTGCTCTACTCGTAGTGCTCCATGATATTTATGTTGAAATGAATACCTAACTACATTTTCTTAGTAATGTCTGTTAGGAATTTGGGGACAACAGTGAGTACGAAAATAATGGGCCTTCCCATTTATCTAACTCAGTCTAATTCATAACAGAAAGGCCTTAGTAAGAAGAAATCTAATGCTGTAGTTTCCAAATTTAAATACACTGCAGCAAAAATTCATAATTTTATTGACTTTTGACATACATACACAAATCAGCCTAATATACTTTTTTTTTCTTTCTTTATGGAATGGCGCACAGTTTAGTGCATTTGCCAATGTCACGTATTAATAAGTAGAATCACAAGTAAATTAGTTCTTTCTTATCGTAAAACTCCTCCAGTAAAGTAATAACAGGCTTTACTGAAGTTATAAAGTACTTCTTGGAAGAGCACGAGAACTTCAGCTACACATATTTATTTAGACCTACACCATTCTTTTCACTTTCATAGAACTTTAAAACACAACATACTATCATTTTCGTACTTTAAAACTCCCAAATATGTAAAAAATAGAAAATCTAAGTAAATAACAGGACAACCTCACTTCTCCCGTTCCCGCCAAAAAGTCCCTAATATACTTTAATATGCATCTACTCCACATGTACAAGGTTGCATAATACGAAAACCACAGATATACAATCTGTGGATGTAATGATAACAATTTTTTCTAAGTTGGCTTGGAGCCTGGGTGTTACTGGGAACTCCCCCAGAGTTCGCTGTGTGGTACCCATAGTACGAGCTTCACTGCTTAGTTTGGGGTCACACAATCTGTGTAATTATCTGGAGTATTATTATATTACAAACATCAATTTTCGTATACACAGATGTACATAATATATATTTGTACTATGTATGCATTTAGATTGTTATGTATCACATATTGAGCATAAGTTGTGTCTTATTTGTATAGTACATGTACATACGCAGGCTTGTTCCCATTGTTTAAAGTTTGAGTGTTTAGGACAGTTTCCGTCATATGGGTCAAAATAGGGTTGCTTCATACACTTAAAATTAAAATTATACATTATAATGTAATATTTTTAATTTTTGATTACTGATAAAGCGAAGAGTGAAATGTAAATACGTTACGTGGTAAAATTGGTTATCATTGACTTAACATAGTAATATGAACGCTACAAATCAGTCTATTACAAATCCACAAACTTCAAAGAGCAAGCACCTTGCATGACAGTTGCGACATACTATTCAAACCCTCGTTAGTATTATATGTATGTTACTTCATGCTAACACGAAACGACGCGAAAGTTTGTCTTCATGCTTGTTTTCGTGTTGCTGACTGAAGAAAATTCAAATTCACATCTCCTTTAATTAAATAATTCCATTGAGTTTACATAAAGGCTATACATTAATCCAATGTAACCCCTATACAAGACTTTACGTAAAATATCGTGAAACAGTTTTAATGTAACACCTTTGAAGGCAAATAGATGACGTTTACGTTTACGCAAATAGAAAAAGTTTCTGTTTACGTTTTAATCTGGTAGTAAAGTTTTTTGTACAAATAAATTAAATAAAACCCAAAAATATATGAAGTGTTCCCAAAATATGTCAATGGATGGATGAAACTATGATCTTGTATCATAAACTGTAACATTTATAACCCTGTCTGACTACCATGTATGGGATACATGTGGTTATGTGTGTATTTACAGTTCCAAATTAAGTAATTCGGCGAAAGAAAACATTTTATCAATAATAAAATTTTAATTTTGACGGAATGTATCTGAAAGTGTATCAATTACTTATAAATAACAGATTTATTGCAATCTTAAATTCTAGCTTGAGCCATACGGTGGTCATGATTGTCTTAAAAAATAACAATAAAAAATATTAAGAGCTGTGCGCCAACCCTAAACCGACCGGAACAGGAAATATCACTTTGGGACAATAATGAACGTTTTTACGCCACCGTATTTATCTCATTCCATTGTTGTGTTATCTTTTACGAACGAATGCATAAAGACTTAGACTAATTGTATTATTTGTGTATTTTAACCTATAGCGACAAAACCTTTTATTTGTTAGCTAAAAGCCTTCATTAACACAATAATAAAATGATAAAAGTAGCAATTCATCTTTGAGTGATTATTCATTATCAAATAGAATCCTATTTTTAGAACCCGTATCCAAACGGGAATAACGAAGCCCTTATAATTTCACCTCTTCCGTTTCTTCGTGTCTGTCCTATATCACAGCCATTTCCCTGGGAGACTATTAATTTTTGAAGGTAGAATGTGTGTTCTATGAACCGTTATGCAATGGCGTCGTGGAATTGCCTGTTAGTATTTTAGAAAGGAAAAAATAAATCAGTCGAGAAATACATGAGCTTAATTATACGTCTTTTAATTAATCGTCTTTTAATCTAATCGTCTTTTCATTATACGTCTTTTAATTAATATATCCTATGTTTCTAACTCGACATCCTAGAAGAACGAAAAGCTTTCGAATTCCAGACATGTAACTGAGAGATGAAAACAATTTCAATGCACACAAGCGTGTGGGGTAAAGATACACACTTATGTTCATTGGATTTTTTTTTCCCTAGACTTTTAAAGATTTATTCAAAAATAGATTTTCAAAAATAATATAGAGGTTTCAAAGCGACTTCTTTATTTCACTTTTTTTTGATTTTTTCTTTTTTTAATACATTCTTTGAAGAAAAGCTGCAGAACCATAAACCTATGTGATTTTTCTGTGTGCAGCGTTTAATTTATACCTAGACAATTACTACTGGACTAGTCTTTTGAAGATTTATCTAAAAATAGGTTATTCTAAAATTATATAGAGGTTTCAACGTGACTTCTTCATTTTAATTTTTTTTTATTTTAATTTTTTCCTTTTTTATACAGTCTTTGAACAAAAACTGCAGAACCATAAACCTATGTGGTTTTTCTGTGAGCAGAATTTAATTTATACCATAAACATTATATACATAATATACTATAGGTACATTAAACTTATCATAGGTACACAATAACACATACAAATAGCCTCTGTTTCTGAATACTGTACATTTCCATGTAATTAATTTCCTTAATTATATCATTAATCATCGACATCAGTAACATTAGTACCAGTTTGCCCTCTGGCATAGGCCTCCTTTGGAGTTTGCCATTATGTTCTGTTTGTGGCTTTTCTTCCCCACGTTTTTCCAGCAATTTTTATGAATTCACCCTCTCATCTCGTTATTTGACGCCCTTTCTTTCTTTTTCCTTCACGAGGGTACCACATGGTGACATATTTTGACCAATAATACATACAATACATTAAATATAATACAATTATTTATGTAAATAGTCGGTGAGAAATGCGCTTTGTAAAATCGTAAAAAATTTAAATTTAACTGTCGATTAAATTAGGGATGGTGAAAAAATTTCGATATTTCTTTTTTGATATATCGATATTATCAGACGATATATTGTTATTCAATATATCGATGTATCTATCAAGTATCGAAACCGTATCAAATACGATATTTTTTAATCTAGGAGTAGGACTTTAATTACTAAATACAATCAAAATACGAAATAAATTAAATATAAAAATCTTGAAATACAGCATGTAAATACACAACAGCACCTATGAAATATGCAATTGATACTAAATACGTTTTATTTTAACATTTAATGAAACGTTCAAATGGTTATTAAATCTTACCGATGTATCGATATAATTTTTTCGATATATTAATATCGATATTGATATTAAAAAGAAATATCGATACGATGTGTACATCATTACGGAACGCTACGGACTCATGATATGTTGCACGTAAGTCTTATTGTAAAATTATTAAAGGAAGGAATGCTTAGATTTTACGGGCAAATGAAAAGAATAAGTTAGATAAGACTGACGAAGAAAATCTGTTGAGTGAAAGTGAGTGGTAGTAGAGGCCAAGGAAGATTTATGAATATCAAATACTCAAAGTGTTAGCTGACGGAAATGTCAAAAGCATTCGCATACCTAGGCGAACGTGGTTGCAGAGAATGATGAGATTTGAGGATGCGACAGATGTGTGTAAAGACCGCGATACTTAGCGCTTCAACCTCTCTGACTACCCCACTAGGCAAACAATATGACAGGCCATTGCGTCTTAACAAGCAAATGCAGAACGCTAAGTTAAAAATATCTCCAAAATACAGTTTTGAAATAAATTTCCTGAGGCGGGCACACGTTTAATGAATGAGAAATTTAAATATATATTTCTTTATACATTTATCTATCGACTGCCTAAAACCATAACGTAATTTATGTATTTTCGTTCGATACTTTTTTCTACAATATCATGCCTTTTTGAGAGATTTTTAGTATTTCTCCTAAATACTTGAGTGAGTTACATAAAATTGCAGCTAACAGGAAGAAAATACAGTTTACTAACTACTGGCTAAAGTACATTTTATTATATGAATTAATATTCTAATTATAACGATATATGTCGCGTTCGGGTGTGGAGCGTGAAGGCCACGCAAGAATATTTTTTCGAGAGCTTCCTCTTAAGACGAAATTTATAAAGTATGTCTTCAAATATATCTAAAATATATCATCTTAAAAACGTCAATTCGGCGCCACGTAAACTGAAAAGTTCTGAAAGATAAAACAGCTCGTCAGCGGTCGTCACAGTGTCTGTCGACGGACATAACTCACGAACAACTCGATCCGCTCCCACTACACGGGCTATATATCAAATTTGACCGCGACAGCAGTTTCGGCGGTGTGCCACTACGCTTACCTAGTCGGCCACGAAATCGATGCGATAAGACAAAATTCATTTATGAAACGCAGCGATTTGAACGTACATTTTGATAACGATGTACTTATACACAGAAACAGTAGTCAAAGAAGCAATAACAAAGGCAATGTTTATCTCTTTAAGATATTTCTTCCTGCACACATATGTATTAACACATAGTAAAAATTAAAGTATCACCAAAATAACTATAAGTATAATCTAAAATTAATGTTAGCTATACAATATATACATAAAGTATTTACATACATAATAGATACACATACACAAATAGGTATATAACAAACACAACATTTAATTATTAAAAATTGCTTTATTTTATTTTAGCTTACTGCATAAGACTAAATTTAAAAAACTTACTCGTCGGATAAACTGTTTCATTGTTTTTAATAAATGAACAATAAAAAATAGACTTTAGCTCAGAAACGAAACCTGAGTTCCTGTCGTGTTCAGCTAGTATGTTATCAAAACCGATAATAAAGCTATTTGATGCAAAACCGCAGCGTTGTATATAAATATTATTTACTTGATTATGTATGAAAACATTACGTGTCTTAATACCTCGATATGTACTGTCTAACATTTTATGGGGTTGGCTAGAAGATATCTTTTGCAGAGATAAGCTCGCTTTTGTACAAATATTCTTATGATATTTTATTTAGCGTATACAATAAAAATAAAGAGTCTTTAGTTTACACTAATCATCGATTTTATGATAAATATGGTCAGCTCTTTTCACATCAGCATTACTTTTACTTAGGTTCTTCGACGAAACGCACACAATTTAGTAACTAATAAATTAATAAATAATTTTCGGCTTCAAACAAATTAAACTCAGATTTACTACAACTGTACAAACTGTACATTCAAATCCATCAACATCCCGTACCGTTTAGGGAACCCTTAAAAAGGTATAAGAGACACAAACTCTACATTTGTATTCTACTCCGATAGCGATATTAGCGAGATTCATCAATTGTTTCGACTGTTAAAACACTCAACTCAAGAGAAACACTCGAGTCGATGACTGGACTTGCAACGATCAAATTGAGTTAAAGAGTCCAATCGAGTTATGGAAAATAAAGAACTAGAATCGAAAGACATCTCAATGGTGTCGATTAAAAATTTTAAAGAATTCAATTCTTTTAATTGTTTAAAAATGTTGGAGCCATCTATCACTAGTTTATTAGAGGCTCCCTTTATTCTAACTGGCACATAGGATATGAATTAGGGAGCGTTAGTAAACCCGAAGAATAACCCAATAAAACAGTCGAAGTCCCATAGTCTGAACTGAATTCGCTCTCTCAGTTTACGAAGAGTGGCAATAAATAACATGCGGAATATCTTGAAAACTATTCATTTCCTACTTCGGCACTTTCTACCATTTCTCAGTATTAAAAAGAGTTAAAGCTTTTTTTAGTGGTCCGTGCAAGAAATGATAAAACGGGAAGGACTTTTTTTATCTTTGACGGTGACCAAAAGTATTACTTCAGGTTTCAGCACAAGGTTACACATTTGTAGTAAGGGAAAGCTACATTTATTTCCGACTGCTCAAGAAGGAGGGTAATGTTTTTCGGATGTATGTATGTCTGTTTCTGTGTGACTTCCTGCAGGCTAAACAGTTTGATCGATTTTGAAGTGCAAAGAGTCGTTGGATTAATCTTAATCCAAAGATTGTCATTGGCTATATTTTGACCTGTGATCTTCAAGTTCTGAAAACTAAAAGTTTGTAAATAAAAAAATTTAATTAAAAAAATCTAATAACCCGATTGTAATATTGTAAAAGGAACTAAAATAATGTTATCAAGACGAGTTTAAAATAAAAATTTTAAAATTCATACTTCGTTCACACCTTAAAAATTCATACTATTACCTAAATCTTAACATACAGTCCACAGATATTTCAGTCACTTTATGAATTAGGTGCTAACATACCTAGATAGCTGGTGTAGCCTCTGACTGCATGTTAAAATTTAGTATTTAACTTCTGAAGTATTAATGAAGTTTGAACATTGAACATTTTATTTACGAACTCGTCTTGTTAACATAATTTTTAACATCTTTTTATTTTTTACAGTCGGGTTTTTTGATTTTTCTAATTAACGTTTTTTATAAAAGTGAATTACACGCGTATGTACTAAGAGGGTTTCATATTTCGAAATTTAATTTCTGGGGACCTATAACTGCTGTAATATTCTTCCTGCAAGTTTAGATGTAGGTACTCATTTAAATTTGCAGGTGAAATGGTTTTATATTCCCTGAAAGTTTTTATTATTATAAAACTTCGAGTTATTTATATTTAAGATTTTTCTAATTTAAATATAGACTAAAATTAGTGCAGCATATGATAAACAATATGTCGAGAAAAAAGAACTAAATATGGTAAAAAAGTCTTGTAAAAACGTCTCGTAGGAGTTCAATTTATATAACGCCTTGTCCAAAGTTCTTAAGGAGTCTTTGTCTTACTTTTAATTAAATCAGATTTAAACTATTAGTCAGCTATGTTGCCACTCCATGTACACTATTAAAATCAGTTTGGTATTACTTGTTTTTAAACATATTTTAAATTAAACTTCTTATAGTACGAGTATATGAACGCGTATTAAGTTCTTAGGAATAATAAGTGTGTAATACTGGCCCGTTGACGCAGTGGCATATGCATCTGCATTCCCAGCTAGGGTCCCGGGTTCGATCCCCGGTCAGGTCAATTTAGGAAACGAATTATTCCGGGTGTCAGTAGTCCGGGTGTTACTGGAAACTCCGCCAGAGTTCATTGTGTGGTACCCATAGTACAAGCTTACTGCTTAGTTTGGGGTCACACAATCTGTGTAATTGTCTGGAGTATTATTATATATTATTATTATTATTATAATATCTACCCGTGATCCGAAGAAGATTAGAAGCACCACACTATCTTTATCAAACCAAATAGGAATAGGTACAGCCCACTTGCCTATACGTGCAATTTAGAAATACTAACCTTTGAAAGACTTAAGACCTGCGCCTAATGTACACAAATAAAATTGAAGTGTTTGTCTTTAATTTCGATATAAAGGTTTTCTCTCAGACCAAAAACATAACGAACAGAGCCACAATAAGATACAGCTCTTATTACCTTGTGTGAAAAGAATTTTCTCTCTTTCTATCTCATTGAGCGTAGTCAGGAGTAAAACAGTTAGCTATAGTAAGTATGTCAACCTCGCACTGTCAGTGTAATTCGTGTCAGCTCATGACCGACTTCACTTACATTATTAATTTAATTCGGCGGGCTCTTGTCGCCGCTGGCGTTCCTGCAGTCTTAGAACCTGTAGGTATTGCACGCAGCGGCGGCAGGAGACCAGATGACTTGACGCTCATTCCTTGGAAACTTGGAAGATCGCTGGTGTGGGATGCCACTTGTGTCGATACACTTGCTGTTTCCCATGCGCCGGTGACTTCCAAGTTAGCAGGTGCCGCGGCTAGTGCTCCCGAGAACTTGAAGCGGCGTAAATATGCGACTCTCTCTGAGAGTTTCACATTTACGCCCTTTGCAGTCGAATCTTTGGGTCCCTGGGGCCCCCAAGCCCATCGACTAGTTTCTGATATTTGTAAGAGACTGGTCGAGGCTTCGAGAGACCGCAGGGCTGGCAGCTTCTTCCGCCAACGAATCAGTTTGGATTTTCAAAGTGGCAATACTACCAGTCTGCTAGGTACCTTAAGCAATGACAGCTTTCTAAGCGGCAACTTTGAGGAAGTCTATTATTTAAGATAATGTATAGTTTTAAGTTTGTACATATGTATGTACTTTTTGTTAATGTAAATAAATTATTTGCAAAATACTCTTAAATCTTAAATGTTTTGGCTACTGGTATTAAAAATAATGTATTTAGCTGTGTATTGTTGTACTGTGTCTCCAAACTAATTAGTAAAATTCCCGATAGTCAATAAAAAACGCACACGCTCTTAGAGCAAATGCTTCCTCCATTTTCATTCTTGATCTGGGGGTTTTCTTTCAAGCTCATGTAGGTAGTTATTTGCAAAAGTGTTGATACTCATATAGGTAGTTATTATTGAAACCCAAACGCGTTTTACAAATTTTTGTTTCTCTGGGCTAACTCCGAAGTGGTTGATCTGATCTTGACGAGACTCGTCATCAGGTAGAATTTTCAGAGAATAATCTACAATACTTCCTATCCCCGAAAATGTATTTAATTTTTTTTAATAATATTTTGATGTATTACTGTCAATTTTATTCAATTATGATATTTTAAGAATTTAATAATGTTTTTGATTTAAATGACTTAATTATTGTTATGAGCACTAATCAATTGAGTAACGTATACTGATCTCCACGATACAAAGTACGCCTAGTATGAGGGTCGCCTAATATAATTTATATGAAAATTCTGTTTTTGGTAAATAAATAATATATTATTAAAAAAGAAATACCAAATTTAACGCAAGTGAAATCGCTAAGCGCAGCTAGTTCATAGTATTTCCACTTGGTACCGTTAATGAGGTTCTATCACCCATCATTAGTTCAGTGAATACAGAACAGTTATCGAGCAAACCGGAATCACACTTAACTAGTTTTTATTATCGCTTTATCGTTATGTCGCATAGAACACTAGCGTAACTCTTGAACAGCCCATTACCTTTATAATTTAGTAGCTCTTACTACGATCCAGGCCCCTTTCAGGGTAAACTATAGCTTATATAGAGTGTAAACCTTGATATACACCCATATATAATTACACATATATAGAATATAATATAGAAAAGGGCATTTAAATAAACTACGCAGCATATACAAATTTCCCGCGCATTTCATTTTTTTTTTTTTATTCAACATAATTAAACTCGGCCTGAGTTAAGAGTTCACATTCCATTTTCAAATCATTAAATTGCTGGTACATATATATAAATTTAGATCACTTTCTTAGGTTATTTATTATCTGCCTGATTTTTTTTTCCGGCCAGTTATATGCCTAGTACCAGCTGCTGAGCAACAAGGAGTCCGCAACAACGCGGTAGTAGATAATATATCAACGTCAATGAGATTTGTAGAATCTAGTTTGGAAAAAATGATTATGAATTTGAATAAGAAACACGAATCTGATTTTTTAAAAATTTTGATGTGGTCTATGCTACGTTGACTGGTCAGTTGAATATAAAAAAATACAATAATAATATGATAAAAACATGATAAACATGATCTCACTAAAGCTCCCGTTTTAGTGGGTAAGAGACCCAGAAAACTCAGTCTCACCGAGGGCTGGGTACCTGTGTTCAAGTTTCTCCTACCTTATCAAAATGAAGGTTAAAAACAAAGAAGTGGATTATGGTAAATATTAAGCCTTACTTCTTTGTATCGGGCATACCATAGCCATAACGACCGTACCATGATTTGTTGAAATATAAATCGAACCTAATTACGTCCCACTGTAAAATAATACAAATACGAAAACATAAGATGTAACAAGAGCATTTTCAAAACTATACTAAACCACAAACACATTAGCACCCCCTCGTTATCAATGGGATGGTTAAAAGGCATTATCTGCAGAATAGGTGTTCCAAAATGAGCAAAACTGCAAGACAAGATGCAAGCTCCTCACAGGGTGTTCCGGTATTTGCATTAAACTAGAGAAGGGGTAGTAAGGGGTTGCCGCGTTCAAATCATCGCGTTCCCATATACATTATTCAATAGTCTGACTCAATACTGTCTGTCGAAATTCTATTTTATATTGAAAATGTGGAGAGGTCTCGATAAAATATTGTTTGGAAAACGCTGGATTTAAAGACGAAAGTTTTTAATCGTCTACGGCGTAGACAACCTACTACGGCGTAGATAAGCTACTACGGCGTAGATACTACTAATTGACTACGATGTAACTAATAGGTTACTTTTGGCAGTATCGAAAACCGTATTCTTAAACTAAAAGATAGGTCTAAAATAATAATAATAATGCGCCAGACGATACACACCAATCATCTGATCTCAAACTAGCGTATTCCCTGTGCTATGAGAACCAGACGACGACTACTGAGGGCGTCCAGTACACCCAGACCCGAGACAATCTAGAAAAGTTCATTTTCTAATTTGACCCGACCGGAATCGAACCCTTCCGCGTTTGGGTTAACGTCTATACCACTGCGCCATCTAGGTCGTCAAATCATCAAATCATCAATACAAACCAAAAAAATCATTGTAAAATATATGAGTTATTAGCTTTTAAATTCAAGTAGCGAGGATAAGCTCTATCTCTGTCGCTCATAGTACTGAGTAATGAACACTAATACTAACTTTGTGACACCCGAACCAAGAATTATACATAATGTACAGAGCTTTTGCTTTAATAGCGTGTTCGTTTTTTGTTGGTGCGAGGTTATTAAATTGTAATAATATACAAGACTTATAATCTGCGTGACTAAAGAAGGATCACAGTACAAACACAGATTTACCCGAATTTTGCAAATAGTTATTCCAGTACTGCAATGTGTTGCAGTATGTTGAGCGGTCATGACCTGACACGAATTACACCGAAAGTGTGAGTTGCCAAAATTACTATGGCTAACCGTTATGCTCGTGGCTACACTCAATAAAATAGTCAAAGAGACATGAAAATTCGTTTCACACAAGATGGTAAGAGCGGTTTTTACCAACTTCAAAAAAAGGAGGAGGTTCTATGTTCGTTTATATGCATTACTTTATTCATTTTAACTCTTACTGTTACTTACCAGACTTTGCCCGGATTGAATACACAATATATAGCTAATGTCCATCGGGATTAATGTACCTTTCAAATTGTGTAAAAAATTTTTAAATAGATGCAGTAGTTTCGGAGATTACACGCCACATATAAACAAACTTACGAAATTCGCTCTCTCTTTATACATATGTACGTGTATACATATTATCACTCTGTATCCCTAATGGGGTAGTCAGCGATGACTGAGCGCCAATCATCGCGGTTCTTACATACTTCTTTTGCTTCGTCGAATCTCGTCATTCTCCTCACACAATTTCGCCTAGGTATGCGAGTGCTTTTTACATTTCCATCAGCTAACACTCTGGCTTTTGATCTTCGTAAGTCAACCTTGGTCTTCGTTGGCTTTTTTTACTACTCGCTTTCGCTCTGTTGATTTTTTCGTCAGTCTTTCATTGCTAATTTTTTCTGTGTACCCGAATAATCTAAGCATTCCTTTCATCATTTTAACAATAACACTGTCGTGCAACTTTGTCATACTGCGTATCTCTCCATTGCTTATTTTGTCCGCATGGGCTACACCGCACATATTTCTAAGAGATCGCATTTCTACTGCACATATACAATATTACTTTCACTCGATTTCGGGTACAGGCCTCACTAGCGTACAATAAAGTTTTACAATAAAGCTCTCTCTTTATAATGTTAATATATAGATTAACTCTGCAAAATGAACACAATGTAAAACATAAAATTATACGAGTATCGTATAAGATATGAAAATAAAAGCTTATTTATGGAGAGCCGAACAAAAGTATGCAGTCTTTTTGTAGGGACAGCTTATACAGATTCAATAAACGTAACAGAGTGAAATGTGGAATAATCTTATTGAAATGCCCCATAATACTAGACGAGAACTTATAAATTTCCCCCATTGTAACAAATCGCAGTTAGGACTGTCGCAGACTCTCAAAATGTTGTTCCGCACGAAACATTAGCTCTAACGACGTTCGAATAGCTCCCAGCTCTCCAATTGGCAAACTTGTTTTCTATTATGCTTCTATTGTCACAATTTTCGCATAACGACATTCATTTATTTAAGCATATCTTTATACGAAGCTTAAGTGATTTATTTACATAAAAAATTTAATAAAAAAATTAAACTGACTTCAAAAAAACACTGAAAAGTATAAGATAAATATTATTTACTAATCAAAACTTATGTAGAAAAATAACTTTATAAATACGATACAAATACCAATATAATTAAATTTTACAGTTACTGAAGTCGGTGCCAGCCTACTTAGACTTTCTGTTGTTTCACATTGATTTGGCTCCGATTTGAATAACTAACTGTCAAATTTAATTGTATGGGTATTTGTATTTTGTTTACAAAGTTATTTTTGTACATAAGTTTTGATTAGTAAAGGATAGTTATTTTATACTTTTCAGTGTTTTATTTGCAATCGGTTTAATTTTTTCGTTATTTTGTTTTATTTCTCTCTTTTGAGTGACCTTGGCCTAAATAAATATCTAGGGCAGGTCTACAGTTAATTTATTTTTTAATTCTGGAGGGCAATGTGTTAATTTCCATTCTATTTAAGAGCACAACCCGTGGGCTTTACAATAAAAGATGCGAACAGATCGAACATGGGATATTATTACCCATTATCAATATCATCAATATCATATCATACAAGTATCAATATCAATCATTTATAAAAGAACAGTGTAAAGGTTACATCATAATTACGCCCTAGCAGTATTCTTGCAATCCGAAGACGACAGCCACCAGCCGTATTCTCTGTCTGTCACAAGACTGGCTCTACTGACTGAATTTATCATATCACAGGCAATTTGTACCTTCTCCCTACTACCATTATACCATGTGGGGATAACGATGGTTAACAAATGACATACAAAAGAATCATCAATATAAATAAAGAAAGGTTATAACGATGTCGCGTTATTTGATGTATCTTCAAAACCAAAGCTCTAATATCAATGAAATTTCAAAGGAACCACTTTGGAAGTGTATTCTTTTAAACAAAAAAATAATTTTCTAAATCGGTTCACAAATGAAGGAGTTATGAGGTAACAAACATAAAAAAAAACATACAACCGAATTGAGAACCTCCTCCTTTTTTATAAGTCGGTTAAAAATAAAAACAGGGTAAGAGCATGCAAACAGTAGGCGAAGGCCTTTGAAGTTTGTGCAAAAATCGACATTGCAGTACACTGCAAGCAATGATGGATCAATGAAATTTTTCAAGAATTTTTCATATTATTTCGATATTTTTCCATTTTTGGAATTTTTACAAAATTATTCTCAGATTTTAATGCAAAAGTCGTTTCAATTTTTTCTTGTCATTTAAATAAAATACAATTACGTTTTTAGTATTTAATCACATTTAATTATAACTAGTAGTTAGCTAGTAGCTAGTTACTACTATTAGTTACGTGCATGAAAGAAGACTGTGAAGTGAAAGGATTGAATATAAATGTGAACAAAACTAAGGTTCTAGTGTTTGAAAGGGAAGATTGACAGAAAAGTGTGATAAATGGGTAAATGGAAAATGTCTAGAACAAGTGACCGAAATTGTATATCTGGGGAGAGCGTTTTCGAAGGATGGAAGATGTGTTGGATGTGGAGAGACGGGTAGCAGCCGGCAATAAAGTGAACGGTGCTCTGTCCGCATTAGTAGGCACTGTGAATATATACTATAACTCAGCCAAAATAGCCATACACAATGCGGTGTTGATGCCAACTTTATTGTACGGTAGTGAGGCCTGGATATGCCTGAAATCGAGTGAAAGTAAGATAAATGCAGTAGAAATGCTATCTTTTAGAAATATGTGCGGTGTCACCCTTGCGGACAGAATAAGCAATGAAGAGATACGCAGTATGACAGGGTCGCACGACAGTGTTATTGTAAAAATGAAGAAAGAAATGCTTAGATGGTTCGAACATATAGAAAGAATGAGAGATGAAAGACTGACGAAGAAAATATACAGAGCGAAAATGAGTGGTAAAAGAAGCCAAGGAAGACCAAGGCTGACTTATGAAGGTCAAATAGCCAGAGTGTTAGCGGATGGAAATGTCAAAAGCACTCGCATACCTAGGCGAAAATGTGTGAGGAGAATGATAAAATTTGAGGAAGCGAAAGAAGTATTTAAGGACCGCGACGCTTGGCGCTCCGTCCTCTCTGACTATCCCGTTAGGGATAGGGCGTGAAGATATGTATGTGCTTAGTACTGTTATAACAATGCTTTATATAACTATAACATACAAAGTACTTTTCAATGTTTTATGTAAGACTTTCAATTTCTCCCAGTATATACATATTATACGTACCATTTTATTCACATATAAAATGGTACGTATAATATCATCTGAAAGACAGGTCCCGAACTATTGAGACGACGGTGTGGGCAGCTTGGGCTCGCACTATCCGCGTCGTGCTCACACTCCTCACGCCTCCGTCTCACGTCTCAGTTGTATTGACGTTTGTGCTGTCTGTCTGTCTATGCTGTGTGGATACTTAGATTGTGGTAAGAGTTTGTCAAACACGCATTAACTTGGTTTCTGTAGTAATTTCGGACAGACAGGCAAAATAAAACTATAAAGTCGCAATTTTTGCCATGTTTTTGCCATCAATGGACAAATATTTAATGTTATGATTGTATAAAAATTCATTTGTGAAAGTATGCGAGGCCCATGACTATGTTTTCCTGAAAACGTCATACCTATCAACGGTTTAGAATCAATAACGTTTATCTCGATTTTTTGCATTTTTACTTTTTTTTGCATTTATGCAGTAAGATTTTAAGTTTTAATTTGATGACATGTTCAGTATCTCTAAATTTACGTAAATTGCAAATTTATTCGGTATAGGATTATCGCCTAAGTCGAGAGCGCGAATATTCCAGAAAACTTTTTTTAATCTTCCGTAAAGTTAACTTTTTTGAGATAGACACTATTGATTCTTGTCTGTCGATATACGACTTCACGTTCTCTGATATTTCAAACAACAAGCATAGCGGAAAAGATCATTTAAAATCCAAATGTATAATAACAAATAAATATTAAATTATTACAAAAATATTTGTATTGAATGCCGTTTTAATATTTATTCAATTAGATTTACATTAAATGCAGTATATATGTATGCATGTCGTGAAAGAATCTACTGGTTTCTAAAGCTTTTACAAACGAGGGTTTAAAAGCAAACCATATTACATCACACGGACTTAGGACAGATAGGTTGGTAGAGAGAGATTAGTGGCGGACATAATGGCGGAGCTTTCAAGCCGTCGACTTACCGACCACCACTTTCTTATGCTAACCAGGACTAGTGGCTTAACGTGCTTTTCGAAGCATAACAACATTCAGGCCCGTCGAAGGGGTAATAAGGGAGTTATATCCCCCTGAAATTTTCATTATATGTTCTCGCGCTCTTCCAAGAGGTCCTATAAAACTTCAGTAAAGCCTACTATCACTTTACTGAAGGAGTTTTACGATAAGAAAAAACTATATTGTATTTTATATACTAATGTATACGAATATTGTATTTTAAGTAACTATTGTAGGATGATTTTGAAAAAATGATACCTGACTGAGTTTCTTGTCGGTTCTTCTCAGTGTTCAGGTTTTCTTTTCAAACCGAACTAAAGTAGATTTGACGTTCAAAAATATCTTGCATTTGGGTTTACTTGAACAACTTGATTTGACTTTGACTAACTAATTTACTTGTGATTCTACTTATTAATACGTGACATTGGCAAATGCGCTAAACTGTGCGCCATGTCATGGAGAAGGAAAGAGATACTTGATGGCTATTTGAGAAATATTTAATCACTACTAATAAATATTACGTTGATTTTGCCACGAAAGTCTTTCTCGCTTTGAAAGCCTATCTTTGTGAAACCGGCCTTCGCAGCTTAAGGGTGGCTTGCACCAACCATTTAAACTCGATTTAAGGATTTGATATCTCACTTGCACCAACTTTTTAATAATTGGTGCAAGCGAGATGTCAAATCTTTAAATCGAGTGCAAATAGTTGGTGCAAACCGCCCTAAAATACTGCGTTCTACCATCACGCCCAAAAGAATCTCTATATCACATACATTTACAAAAAAAATTATATTCATTTGTCATTTCTAAATTTAAAAAATAATGAAAACCCTTTAAAATATAAAGTTTTGTTCATAAGCCTGTCAAATGCAACAGCTTAATAGTCTTAAAACATTGAGCATACCGACGGATATGAAATATGTGTATCTCCATCCCTTCCTATTAAAGGCTTACGCCATATACTTCTTACAGTCTAATAATTCATGACGTGTGAAAGGCGATATCTATTAGTGGCAAATCTGTGTGTTTAATGCAGGGCTAAAGTCAGACCCTTGTATACGCCTCCATTTACACCCCTTTTCATCGATGTTCTACAGAGTAGTAGCACGATTCTCCCTTAGGAGGAAAGGAAAAGGGATCTTAGTAATATAAGTCCATAGCGAAACCAGGGGTAAATTAGGTCGAGACTTATCAGAATATAAAATTTCGTGTCTAACGAAACTCTCACGGTTTCGAGATGTTGGCGGTTTTTAACTATTTTGAAAATTTCCACTTTTAGTCAGTTTTTTGGTCACCATAGGCGCAAATGTGAGTATTTTATTATTCTGTTTTGTGATAAATGTTACAGAATAACTTAACTACTAAACCTAATCATAGATTTTTTTAACACGGTTACGGTTTTCTCTCAAAGAATGACCAATTCCAGTTTTTTAGGTGTATTAGTCGTCGTGGTAGAACTTTGACCACTCATGCTTTAAAAAAAGACTAGGTTAACATGGCCAGTTATTTCAAAGAGTTTGTCATTTAATGTAAATTTCGAAATAGTATAACAATTACCATCTTTTAGTTAAACATGAAAGATACTGCTATTTTAATACAAACGAAGCCCATTCTGAAATTATTCCAATGTTACAATTTTGCCGAAAGTGCTCTTTCTTTCTTTTAGTTTTTGCACATAAACATTTTTATTTTAATAAAGGGACGGGGTGAATACGGTAGATTTTAAGTATTATATCACAGGACTCGCACAATATGGGGCCTAGTTTCTCTATGGACCTTTATTTACTGGACACCCTGTATAATTGAGGCAGTTTTTCTGGTACGATCCGTTGAGGCACACTGAGCCACTAAAAAATCTCAACATCACTAAATAAGAACTTATTTTAACAATTTCGCAAGACAGCACAACAGCGTAGATACTTGGGACGCAAAATTACCAATTTAACATCACAATATCTACTAGAAACCATTTGCAAATAATTAAAATAAACGCCCAACGCCCCATAAAATCCCGTCAAAAACTCCCTCGACGTTCTACAATTAAAATGTTATAAAATGATCACAAGTGATTAAGACGACGCATTGGAAATTTTGATGTCGGGGATTTCAATTTTTCTAAGCAATTACAAAACATATGAAAGTAATATTAATGATATGAAAAACAAGTGAACATGAGAAACATATGAAAGTAACCATAATCTCCAATTCACAGATTTTATTTTGACAATAGCATTACACGGTTGGTTAACTTTTATAACATAAAAGAAATATTAAAGCAACCTCTTTTAAAACAGAGATTTGTTTTTTACGGACAAATAGGACCGATTAAAGCCTCTAAATTTTTTATGTAGAGGAATCTAAACACACGCTTCAAAATGACAATATGATTTTTCAAAATTTCAATTATAGTTTGTAATTTAAACGAAAATAACTGTTTTTTCGTATTTTTCGGAAGCTAGCGCGCGCACGTTTGCATAGAACAGAAGGTCTATTTTAGATTAAATTATTGTTTATCAATGCGACGCCTTAATGGATGTTATTGATATTATTTTGAAGCTTTCGATTATTTAAACATATCAATTACTTTTGTATCACTGCTGGTATTGAATTCCCAACAAAAATTACTCAGAAAATATGTTTACATATTCATTTCATAAATAAATATTGTATTTAACATAAAGCTAATATCTATTCCATCAATATAACGAATTAATTTTTAGCAATATTTCATTCATTACATACTTTAGTGGCTGTCCAGGAGACGCATCACTTTCAGTTTTCCAAGGAACAATGTTACTATTTTTCTAAGTTTTTTTTTTAATTTTATAATAACTTCTGTCGATAAAATTACACTGCTCAGCACGGATTTATTATAACCATATAATTTATTATTATATTTATCCTATTCTGTTATTATGACAATAAATAAATTAAAAATATTATTACCAACAGAAGCGACAAGTCCAAAAAATAATTGATCAACCGCTTTTAAGAAGGTAACGTACTCGTATGAGATTAAATGTTATCAACTCTTGAATTACAGTCGTTCAAATTATCCTGAACTTTTCGACCTTTCTAAGACAAACAAGTTCATTTTATAAAAGTGACCCTCGCCTATTGCCACTTGCCACACAGAAACAAATCCAATAAATTTAGACATTCTACTTCAATCAAAATAAACAATGGCTGACCAAAGACCTTGGATATTGGAATTATTTTCGAAAGGCAACCCTTTAAACAAACCGTGTTCGAAACGTTATTAATAATACGTTAAAACAATGTTTAATGACCGAAGTTATTTGACGCAGAAACCAAACGGTTTTCATGTTTGTCTTTCATTAACAACTGAGATAGATAATGAACCTCACAAAATTTACGATTCCATTATTACATTCCATGTTACCGACACTTTCAACAAACTTTAGCCATTGATATTCTGATAAATAAAAGAACAGACACGATACTTGACTATAGTGTTGCCAATATTACCTACCGATTAATCGGTAAGGTAAGGCTAAGGTTCTGGTGTTTGAAAGGGAAGTGGTACAAACAAAATGTGAGGTTTGTGTAAATGGAAAATGTCTAGAATGAAATTGTGTATCTGAGGAGTGTATTTTCGAGGGATGGAAGATGTGAGTTGGATGTGGAGAGACGGGTAGCAGCTGGCAATAAAGTGAATCTCGCTTATGCTCTGTCCGCATTAGTAGATAGTGTGAATATATCTAACACTGCCAAAATGGCCATCCACAATGCGGTGTTGGTGCCAACTTTATTGTACGGTAGTGAGGCCTGGATATGCCTGAAATCGAGTGAAAGTAAGATAAATGCAGTAGAAATGCTATCTTTTAGAAATATGTGCGATGTCACCCTTGCGGACAGAATAAGCAATGAAGAGATACGCAAGTATGACAGGGTCGCACGACAGTGTTATTGTAAAAATGAAGAAAGGAATGCTTAGATGGTTCGAACATATAGAAAGAATGAGAGATGAAAGACTGACGAAGAAAATATACAGAGCGAAAATGAGTGGTAAAAGAAGCCAAGGAAGACCAAGGCTGACTTATGAAGATCAAATAGCCAGAGTGTTAGGGGATGGAAATGTCAAAAGCACTCGCATACCGAGGCGAAAATGTGTGAGGAGAATGATGAGATTTGAGGAAGCGAAAGAAGTATGTAAGAACCGCGATGCTTGGCGCTCAGTCCTCTCTGAATACCCCGTTAGGGATACATCGTGAGTATATGTATGTATGTATGTATTAATCGGTGTTTTACACAATTTTTAATATTAGCTACCATACTTTCATCAAGGCAAAGCTACTAATATATAGAGTTAAGACAAAAGTAAAAACAATTCAATTAAACTAAAAAATAATTAATTTACAGTAACCATTTTTATTAATTTAGCTAAAGTTTGGTGATCCTTAGCTATCATAAATACAGGCAAAGGTCACTTTTAAGAAATTCTCGTTGGATTGTAAGAAATAATAGACATTGGAATAATTTTTTTCTTTTTTAATGGCGTGGCGAATATGTGGCGTGGTAAAACGTATTTGTAACGTATGACACCAATATTTTATTAATTTATTTTTTAAACTTTTTACCCGACTTTAAAAAATTAGAAGATGTTCAAGTCATTTGTATTCAAAAATTTTTTTTCTAATGTATATTCGGGTATAACTTCTTTATTTGATTCTTTTTCCGTTAGATTGCGTTCCGTTGGGTTCGTAGGGTGGTTGCAAGGTCGTCCCAAATTATTTCATTGGTATTGGACCTTGGACTTCGAGGATATACCAAAGACTCCTAACGACATTTATTTTGATGATTCTTTTACATATTCCGTTCCAGAATTGGAAAGAAGTTAATTGTAGACCTACCATAGATATTTATTTAGGCCAAGGTCACTCAAAAGGCAAAACAAATGACTTTTTAAGAGAAAAACTAAAGACTAAACTTCACAACAAAAACACTGAAAAGCACAAAATAATTATCCTTTACTAAACTCAAGCTGTAGCTACATATGGTTAAATAGTATATAGGTATATAGAGGACATAAAAATCCTTTCGAAAACTCATTCTTTCATTCCGTGCTAGTGATCTGACCAAGTCTGATATGTGGAGGGTAGTTAAAGCTTTGGAATTTAAAAAAATCTCGATACAAAAATAAAAAGCAGGTAAAAAATATGAAAGAACATAATCTTTCGATATAACATCTATCTATCCTTTATGAATATAGCACGAAGTTGCAGATACAATCTAAAGAAAGGATCGAATCTGTCAGTAACCTAGTTTCAATTCGATCCAAGGGTGAACCTCATAAAAAAAATCGTTTGCCCGTCCTCAAGGAATTGAACCCATAAACCCTGAGATCGTAAAATCACGGGAGACCAATCCTCGTTTAATATGTAATCTGAGCACATTTTTATCGTTAGCCCATTTTCAAGTTTTTAAAATCGTTTTCATATATTTTTTTCTAATACAAGTTTTGATGGATAATAAACTTGCAATCTCTAGATTGTAACGCTTAAAGTACGTGTCTATGAATGTATTTAATATAATATATATAATTATTAATTAGGTACATAATTACTTATAATTATATATTATATTATAATTTGTCACATTATATTATACGTATATACATGTATGCATATGTTATATTGTATTATGTGCATGTATGTATATGTTTATATATACTGTTAAAGGAAGAGCTCTATTTATATCAATAAAAGTAAAAGAGATGGACTATAAATAGAAAGGGATGTGGAATCAATTAAGGATTGACAGATGTCATTTAGACGTTCACCCGGAAGGCGAGGCGCCGCTAACGATGGTCGACGCGAGAGCACTTCACTTTTGCTCCAGACACCGAACGAAGAACACCTGCTCCCGATTGCTAATTCGTGATTGTTTTCTGTTCTTAGAGTTATTAGATCTTTCTCTTAGTGATTTCTAGTTACTAGCAAAATGAATCTGTAAATTGATATTAGAAACTCCTAATATCAAATCCCAACTGGGATAATCATCCCATGTATTATCCTATATCCCATTTTTAATAAATCCTACTTTTGATTATAATAATACATATTTTTAAATAGATACATACTTATTTAGTAGGTATATGTTTCTATTTAGTTAGTAAGTACACACAGGTCTTACTAAATCTTTCTTCTTCTCGATCTTTCTTCCATGGAACTGTACTCTCGCGGGTCTGCTGGAAGAAATTTCTAATAGAAATAAGCTGTACCGTTTGCTCAACTTCTCTATGTGTAGCTTTCTTTTTGTGCAGGTTGTGTGCGCGGTAATAAAAAATAAACAATATAAATAATAATTATAGAAAAGACACCTACAATGATCTACATAACAAAGTAAGACAAAATTTAATAACTAAAGAACGTGAAATTAATAGGAGATTACCTTTTTTATGGCTCGACGTTTCTACCGAGTTACATCAGCCGTCGTCTCAAACAAACTGTCGCAGCCAGTTTCACAGTGTCCACATGTTTAACCGAGGTTTTGTTCCTTGAATCACAAGAGTCCACATCGTCGACAAATTGTATCCATTTTCCCAATTAAAATTTTGATGTATCCTGATTTCTATCGCTTCTCGCACTACTCTTGAATAATAAAAGTGGCGATTTAGATATTTTATAATACACCGCGAAAGTTTAAAGGTTTATAAGACAAAAGTTAATTATTACCGTGTCAGCTGCAAAAGATATTTGATATCTATGTTGAATGACAACAGCAGAAATACCTCAGAAATTCCTTTTTGTTTCGAGCGGGTAATAATTACAATAGTTACAACGATTTTGGAAAAATATTCAATTTAAATCTTTTAAACACGAGTGTTTCCTCGTCAAGATTTTTTAACAATGTGTAAGTGTCAATAATATGTAACTACTTAATTCCAATACTTGAACTGTTCGTAAAACGTATATGGGTAGTTTTCAAGAAATCCCGAACTTCTTGTCCTTTTAGATTTAACAACAATGTAACTAACATCTATCGGTAACTATTATTTCCTCGTAAGCTCCATTACTGTGGCTACTAGTGTCAGTTAACATTTCTGAATCATATGTGTAAAGAAAAATGCTGAAGTCCCGAAAATCATTCCCTCACTTTGTGTCCTTAACTCCAGATTTTAAACCCTTTCGGATGTTTAACTCGACAATTCCTTAATAAAACTAATCTGAAGTTTTATAAATCGATAAAAATACAATGTTTTCTCAAAAGTAATATTATTTTAAAACAAAAAAATTGAAGAAGTTGATAAATTATTTTTTATGTGTATCCCAAGAAAAAAATCATTTCCTTACATACTCACTGACAGCCTGTTTGTGAACGCATCTTTAATCATGCGTTAACGCCCCTAGTGGTTTTTTATACTTAGCAGTACTATTAATTATATTTTTAAATATTAGTGGATTCATCTTAAGCATGTTAGAGGTGCTTTTAATAAAAGATTTCATTAATATTCTTCAAGAGTTACATTTTAATCGTCACTACCTCATGTCGTGGAATAAGAAGGTAATACGTTTAATAGAATATTATTTATTCAATAAAATGGGTTTTTGGGAGTATTAATTTCACACAAAAATTCAATACTAATGTAAGATTATGTCGTGAGTTTTTGTTTATTATTTATCATTTTGTCATTCCCTCATCCGTCATTCCCTCATTTAAATTCTTTATTTTACCATACATTAAGCACTACGTATTTTTTAAACACATTCATTCTGGGGACCACTATGTTATCAAATACTATATACTAGTAACATAGATAGATAAGATACTACCAAATTCTCGAAAAATAATTTCAAATTAAATTCATTTATTTTATTAACTTCTTAAGATAACATTTCAGACTTTCGTGAAAACTACGCAAATATATAACAGAAATACACTTTATGGTGGTACGGAACCATCGAAGTGCGAGTACGACTCACACTTGACCGGGTTTCTTATTATTCTGTGAACCTACGCAATGGCATAGTGAAATTACTAAAAAAATATCTTTAGATAGTTCTTCAAAAATGATAACGAGGTTTCAAAGCGAATTTTTGATGTAAGTTAATATTCGGTGAGACATGCGCTTCTAAAGTCGTAAAATTGTGTCCGCCCCTCAACATTCAAGTATGGGGGCTGAAAAAGTTAAAAATAGTAGAACTTGAAAAAAAAAGTTTAGATATTATACTCAGTCACTCATACTACTTATTATCCATTATGAAATCGAATAGAATTTCGAAAATCCAGCTACACTTTGTGCAAAACAAAGTGGTTTCTAGATTTTTTTCTCCAATCGTGTTTCCATATTTGAAATTTTTGATACAAAAAGTATCCAACTCTTAGTCTCTTTATAGGTATCGAGATCGAGGTCACCAAACACACAAAGGTCTGCATATTATATCTTAAGTAACGAAATCCTAATAAAACAGATAAATTTCAATTCGTTTCTGACAATAATACATCCGTACAGTCCCTGGTTGCTTCGTATCCTCGTAAACGTAATAGACACAAATCAACGCCACATCTCGTGACATTTGTCTCCTTGAAAACAACAACGTACATACTGCATCCATGTATCGTAATATATATGGAACCATTTCGACCCTAGCAGCGGCAATTTGTTACAAGGCAATTCGTCTTATGGAATGCAAAGGGCGGGCAAAAGGGTTCGGCGAACACATCCTGTATAAACATTGACAAATTTAAATCTGTCGTCGAAATCACCGCCAGTGCTTGTGTTGCGAAACGAATATTAAACAACCAAGTTATTTTTAGCCCGCAAAAGTAAAGTTGTTGTTTTGTATTGGGAAATGCGCACTATTCACTCAATGTTGCTGTAGAATATTTTTCGTTAAACTCCGCGTCCGACGCACGTTCGATGGTGGTATATCGTGATGGAGTGTTTCACGCCGACATAAAGCCGCTTTGATTAAATGAAAGGCATAGACCTTGCGTACCAGAACATTGTGTTCAATAAATATAGACCAGGTAACCTTTTTGGAATCTATTAACAAAATGAAATACGAATGAGGAAAAGGAATCGAATCTTATTGTTGAAAAACCTAAGATATGTATAAGTTCCTGTAAATATTGATACGGGTGAAATTGTGATATCAAGTATAAATAGTACACGGAAGACAAGGGGTTAGTTGTCAGGAACGTCAAAATGGAGAAACATGGACATAATAAGAATATAAACTTCGAAAGAGAAGCGACTAGCGATTGCAATCCCGCTAAACGAAATTTATAACTATGCACTGTACTATACGGAAATGTCAAAAGCTTTAGCATACTTAGGCGAAAATGTGTGAGGAGAATGATGAGATTTGAGGAAGCGAAAGAAGTATGTAAGAACCGTGATACTTGGCGCTCCGTCCTCTCTGACTACCCCGTTAGGGATACAGCGTGAGGATATGTATGTATGTACTGTACTATGTAACTGGATTCAGTGCTGGTTAGCTGACCGAATACTATCTCTGGTATATCCTGAGGATGCTTCGTTGAGAGGCGAAACAAGTGTCGATTGGTGGTTTTTGAAGTTTGAGCAGAAAATAGCTAAAGATTTTGGGATTTTATCACATTATGACTATGTATTTGTTGTCTATACCAACGTTTCATCATTGCATTGATTCCAATTATATAGTTTCAAATTCATACAATGACTACGAGTAACACTAATTACCACGAGTAGATAATTAAACAAAAGAAATATACAAACATATCCTCACGTTGTCTCTAACGGGGTAGTCAGAGACAACGAAGCGCCAAGCATCGCGGCGCTCAGACGTATACTTCTTTCGGCTGATCAAAGCTCATCATTCTGTTCACATACTTTCGCCAAGGTATGAAAGTGCTGTCGACGTTTCCGTCAGCTCTGACAATTAGAACTGTGACAATAGAAATATGAAGTTTGTAAAACTAAACCTCCTTCAACTTATAATTAATTTGATCAATTTATTTAAGAAGATAAACTTCAAAAGAAAATAGGTAATTCTTTTTGTTAAATTGAGTACTTAAAAAAATATTATTACATTAAAACACATTTTATGTATTTTTTTTATATATTCCTTTCTGTCTCCAATACAAACCACCAAGATTCAAAAGTTGTCTTTTGAAATTCACGTTTGTACTCAGACCACTGTTTTTTTATTAACTGGTCCTATCTAGACGTTTACGTTATAGTAGTCAAATATAGTTTCGGAGCAAAACTGCCGTGAACTGTGACAGACAGATAAACACCGCAAAGCAGTAAATAAGCAGTAAGCAGTTTCCGTTCTTCCAATTTTGGAGCGAAACAATAAAAAACACGCAAGTTTAAGTTTAATAAACTTGGGATCCGGATTCGCTGATACACAAGGTTATTGTGAAAGGGGGTATAAATCCGCCAGAGTTTCAACATGTCAATGTTGGCTGCTATATTGCAGATATAATAATTACGGGATACGTGTATTTTGTTTTCCACACACAAAAAACATTTATTTAATGAAAAAAAAATGTACAACCCTATCATTAGTATCATGACTGGCCCGTTGGCGCAGTGGCATATGCATCTGCTTTCCAAGCCAGGGTCCCGGGTTCGATCCCCGGTCAGGGCAATTTAGGAAACAAACTTTTCTAAATTGGCTTGGAGTCTGGGTGTTATTGGGAACTCCCCCAGAGTTCGTTGTGTGGTACCCATAGTACAAGCTTACTGCTTAGTTTGGGGTCACACAATCTGTGTAATTGTCTGGAGTATTATTATTATTATGCCCTATATTCCAAACGTTCGCTAGCGACGGGAAAACGCTGATATTAGGGTTGCCTCAACTTTATTTTTGTTTCAACTTTGAGGTTTTACACTAGAACTATTGAGTTTTGACGAAGTTGTAGAACGCAAGTTTTCCGTTGTCATGGGTACTTTTATACCCTTCCGTATTTACTCATCCTTTCGAAATAACTTTATATATCAGCAGATCACTAATTAATTATAATTATGATGTAATGAACCGTGGAAGACGAGTTACTAAAAATCCCCTTTAATTGACTCTTATGTCAGGCGAGGAACTGGCCCTACAAGATACGTAAAAATATCTATATAAGTAATAAAGCAGACAAAACCGTGTGTCTGTCTGAATAAATGTATCACAAAAAGCTTTTTATTTTTGTGTATCTGTCTGTATGTACACGCTAATCTCCGAAACTTCTAAACGGATTTTCTTGCTGTTTTCACTGATAGATTAAGCTTAGCTTGTAGCAATACTTAGATTTTATTTTATTGAAATCGGATAACAGTGAAAAAAGTTATCATCATTTAAATATAATTTTAAATTCGCCGCTCGCCTATAACACGTTCAAGGACACAACAGGGGTGCGTAATAAAACCTACTTTATTTAAGACTTTAACGTATTACAGACAAACAAGCAATATATATTACTCATTCGTCGTAGTAAAAAAATTCAGGTATTATTTTCCAGAAATGCATCTTATGTACTATTTATATTTGTTGTTTACTGTATTTTAGCTATATTTAGTTATATTAAACGCCACGGTTTCGCTTCTCAGCGAAGCATCTTCAGATATATATTAGTCGTGACATAATTGGTCTACTTCAGAAACGAAATACATCTCCATGAAAATCTTAATTTTACTGGAATATGACTATAATTCTATATAAAAAGACATACATATTACAAAAAAAACAGTCTTAAAAAATCTATTAATACTGTTCTTTTGTAATACACCCCCGAAAAGGTGTTTGGTAACTTTAACAGACAGAATTAGACCTGGTACAATTTTCCTTTAAAGTATGTATGAGTGAGTAAAAAAATCCTCGAAGATTTTATTAAAATTATACTCTATTCTTTTCCTTACCCCTGATAAAAATCAAATTTAATACATATACAAGGATTTACGCGAAAAGAAGGCGATAAGTTTCCCTCTTATCAGGGACTTCCGAACGGATATTCTGCAAGAAAAATCTTTAATCACATTTAAAAGTTTCATGAGAAAATGTTCAGCTGTTATTCGTTTTGGTGTAGAAAATATAAACAAACATCATTTATTTGTGAAAGGCCTTTATTGTTCGTGAAGGCAGTATCAAAGGGAAATCTTTGAAGTGTTTTCTTTAAAGAAATGTAATATGCAATGTGCGGTACTCTCCACTCACCTTCCCCATTCATATTTCCTTATGTCCAATGTTTATGTATTTACCTGTTACCTGAATATTAATCGGCGACTTCTAAGTCAGCAGGCGCCGCGGCCAGCACTGCCAAGTACTTGGAACGGCGTAAGTATGTAACTCTCTCTGAGAGTTTCATGTTTACGCACTTTGCGGTCGAAACTTTGAGACCCTGGGGCCCCGAAGCCCATCGACTGGTTTCTGATATTTGTAAGAGACTGGTCGAGGCTTCTGGAGACCGTCGGGCTGACATCTTCTTCCACCAACGAATCAGTTAGACTATTCAAAGAGGTAATGCTGCCAGTCTGCTGGGCACTATAAGCAATGACAGCTTTCTTAAGCGGAAACTTTAAGAAGTCTATTATTTATGATAATGTTAAGTTTTAAGTTTGTAAATATTAACTTTAAGATATGGATGTACTGATTTATGTCATTTGTTATATTCATAGTTTTATATTGTTGATTGAATAAACAAAAATATTTGCTGTTAAAAACTAGTCATAAAAGGGCATAAAAGTTCAGTATTTTAAAAATGTTTCATTATTCTTGTCTACGCCGATTATATTTCCTTTTAAATTCAAAAATATTTATATGTTCATTCTATTGTACACTCATTTGATATAGTGGCAACACCACGCATTTTACCTCTGCATTCGCTCCCTTCTTGTGTAAATAATATAAAAATAATATGGCGCACGCAAGTTACTGTAAAACGCTACGCAAACAAAATTTATAAAAAACTTGTGAAATTATTTTTTCTCACCGAGAGAGCGCGGACTCATAGAACCTTCAAAGGAATTCGAAGTTAGTAAAATCAAAACGCATCCTCCCCACACACAAGTCTCCTATCTCCTCACAATTCGCTCACAATTCTAAAACGGAGTTACTTTGTTAAAAGCTACAAACCAATAAGCACTCGATCTTTACTAAAAGCATCATCTGTGGGCTTACTGGGCTTACCTCGGATCAAATATCGCAATTGACAGAGCATTTTTTCTAAGATCGTATATTTACGGTGTCCTTTCCGTGTTGACCGAGTTCCTATATTTTTATTTATTTTGTTTATTTATTCTTTTTGCACTAAAGATTTAGTACACATCGCGGACTCAATCCCAAGTGGCATTCTCTACCAGTCAACCATTGGGTGAAATGAGAAAATATTACAGGAAACCTACTACTAAAAATATAATTACATATTCATACATAGGTATATGGTATATATGTACTATACACACAATAATAATATACAAATAATACAATAATACACAAATATAAACAATATACAAAATAATGCATAATATTTAAATAAATGTGAATACTAATGAGGCATTAATGCTAATTTTTACTAATGCGTGTGACTTGGGAAGGTCACAGTACAACGATAGACAGCTGAACATGACATATTTTTAATTTTGTGAATAGTCGTAGTCAAAACACTTAAGATTTACGAGTATTTTGCAAATAAGTATTTGAGGGCCGACTCATAAGCTGACACGAATTACACGGACTATGCGAGGTTGCCATACTTACTATAGCTAACTGTTTTGCTCGTGGTTACACTCAATGAGATAGAAAGAGACACGAAAATTCGTTTGAGACGCGCTGTTAAAAGCTGCAACTTATGTAAAATGGCTTCGTCCATTAGGTTTTTTGATCCAAAGGGCTTACTATATATTGGGCTTTTCTGTGGAAACACATGCCGTATTTTTAGACCCCTTTATTAATCGCATAAACAATTATCTAAAACATTTATCTTAAGTATTTTTAAAGTCTGTGCAAGAAAATAATGGAATTCTTATCTTCCCGCAGAGGTCGTAAATACCGGCCAGAAGGCTATGGGCTTTTCTATTGCTATTATTTTGTTGCGCTTTATCATCAATAAAAGTCCCATACACTTGTTGCTGGAAGTACCCTCAAAGTATAATTTTGTTGCATCTTTGTGTTCTATTCTCCTCGAATAGAAAATGGTGTGATACTTACTATTTATGTATACATGTACTCACAAGTGTACATTTAAATTATTTATTATGATTTAAAAATATTTATTGGAAACCAATTCAAAATTACAGCAACAGTCCCAGAGATATTTCATTATAGAGACGGGAACGCGATACTATGAAATTGTTCACTTGTTTGCGGTTAATCGACCGCAACTCATTTAGTCGATTACGAGCGGGTCACAGAACATATCTGACCATAAAGTAAACCTTGCGGTTAGTGAAAAATACTTCATTAATACTTTATTGATGTAATAATAAAACATGTTTAATATATATAAGGTTTTTTAAAGTTATATTGTGCTGTTTACATACTTAATTTTAAGTAACTACTTTATTTCGTACTTTACAACAAAATATTTATTTTTGTCATAAAATAAAAACAGTCATTTCGTAGTACATGCTTCTCACCTAATTACGTTAACTTAACACGATAATTACGTGAGAAAAAGTGTTATCACTGCAATCAGTAATACCACCCTATGTCAGGCTCATGACATAGTTTTGATTGCAATTAGCCCTTTACGTTAGCTGACTTTTGCAGTCTGTTTTATTATAATTTATAGAAATCTGAAAACAGGTGATCCTACTCAACGTTACGTAACCACTGTAAGATGACTGTATTGATCAATATGTGTAACTGCACGATAGTAAAATTTAGCAGATCAAAATGTGTCTGGGCATTCCGTAAAACGACATCATTTTCTGTTATCTAGCCGTCATATTATGTTGTGCCCAATAAAAGTCAGACCGCTTGATGAAAAGATAAATTTGTCGATAGTTCGTGGTAAATGCTTCACCACATCATGGCCTGGACGCTACATAAAACAATCGCATTTCTTGCCGCTAGTAGCGCTGTCTCCGCGCTCTCCGATTGGTTTGCGTGCGCGCAAGATGGCTGCGTCAAAACAAAATAATTAGGTATTAAAAAAAAGTAACATTAAAGCAATTATATGAAAAAACCAGAAGTTCAGGTTTCTATTCAAGTCACTAAAATGCACTTAATTTTAATGTACTAATGCCACAGCTTAATTAGTTAATAGCATATACACTGAGTTCATGACGTTGTACGTAAACTTCGGTGATGAAATGATTCTACTGTTAATATAGATCAAAACTTGTCAAAGAACATATACCCAAAAATGCTTACATAATGAGATTTTCATAATTTCACACAGATGAAATTTGTCTTTTTCTCAACTGTGTCTAATACTTTATAATGCAACGTTGCCGCTTCGCTCGGTGACGCGTCCCTCTCGCGCCGCCCTCTCCCTTCTCTGCCGTGTCGCCGCTTGTGTAAGACGTGTTTCTCCTAGAAATTCTTTAATTTTGTATAAAAAAAATAAAATTTTACCATTGATATGTACCATTAGTATAGTCTGTCCGTTGTATCTGTAGTTTTACACTAAATACTCCACATACAATTAATGTGCTCAACTATATAAAGTTGTTGGTATTAATATTGTCTAGACTCAGGTGTTACTTTGAGGAAATCCATTTCATGTGATGAATTACCAAAATCTTTAGCTATTTTCGGCTCAAACTCCAAAAACCACCAATCGACACTTGTTTCGCCTCTTAACGAAGCATCCTCAGGATATACCAGAGATCAGGCTCGGTTAGCAGCAGATTCGGTGCTGGTAAGCTGACCAAGTCCGATCTCTGGTATATCGTGAAGATGCTGCGTTAAGAGGCGAAACACGTGTCGATTGGCGGTTTTTGGAGTTTGAGCGGAAAGTAGCTAAAAATTTTAGTAATTCATCGCATGTTTGTATTGAGTCAAATTATTTGCATTGAACTTATAAAACTCGTCATGATTTTATAAATTCAATGATATTGCGACTAAATATGCCTATATAAGTTAAAATAACGAACGGCAAGTTTTATCAATGGACTACTCCCGCCGTCCTCAATCGATCACCACCGGCCAACGTCATTGGTACTCCTTCTTATCAGCCATTTTACGATTCTAAACGTGGTCCTTATTGTGGATTCATAATGGGGTGTCGGCGGCAAATTACGAACACCGACTGCCGATCGATTACTGCAGGAATTTCTTATTGTTCGCTAAATTGGATCCTCATTTTTCCCACGTCTCCCATGCCCGGCGGCTCGGAATATGTTATATTTATTAATTTTCTTTTTTCTCTTTGGTGTACTTACTTATATTACGTGGGTAATGTTTGATACTACACTTCTCAGTTCCATAACAGCTTCGACCAAAGTAGATATAGCCCAGTAAAAATACAATTTGAAAAACAATAATTCGTAATAAGAAATTTTTTTCTAAAATTGAAGTAAGTATGTGATTTTAAGATACTATATTTACGAATCCACCTGGACTTAGGCCCGCAAATTAAAAAAAAATGCAAATGTTAAAATAATGCTTTATATTTTCGGCGTAAATGCTATATGTATATTTTTTTCGTACCATTAAAGTAATTAGTGTAAAAACGACTATACAATAGAAATCCAACAAAATAAACCGTAAGTGATTGAATGTTTAAGAAAAAACTTTTAGTTTTGGTTTTTGATAATAAATCAGCCACTTTAATTGCCATATGACGTTTTGTTATTTAAAGTATTCCGTATATTTACACTAAATACACTTTTTCAAAAATCTAACTTTTAACGACATGTAGTAGGTTTATATTTTATTTAATTTGACATTCACAGCAAAAATGTAATAGCTGTAATTTATGGTAGACTTTGCATTTTAAATCAAAACCAAGCTGTTAGCATTAGAATCCACCAATATGTGTCGTAATTCATACAAAAACACAGCATCTTTTAAATTTCACAACAAAATTTTTACCTTAAGCGTATGCTTTTAGAGTTGAAAAGTACGAAATGATTAACCACAAAACGACAAACGGAAAGACTAAGTTAGCGGGACGCGCGAGCGGCAGGCTCGTAGTCACGGTACTTTGAGCGTTCCGCCAGTGACATAAGACACAAACATTCATTCTTATTATATAATTTAGTCATTTCATATTTAAAATGGATTTTTATACAATATAATACAATGATTACAATAGAGAAAAGTCTACCAATAACTTATTTACTAGCATTTTTGTCTATTCACATTGGCAAGCAAAACGACCAGGATACAATTCCATCGGTTTATTTTGTGGATTTACAGTTTAATCATATAAAAATAAGAAAATTTGACAATTGGTAAAGATTTTAATCTACTACCATTTTTTGTTTATGTGCAGTACATTTTTAAATTCAAATTCATCTAAATGAAACATAAAAGACTTTTTTTAAATATATTCCGTTGAAAAATATGGATTCATTTAGTGTGTATATCAAAGAGAAAAATTATTTTTAAAGAATAAAATATGTTCAATACATATATTATTTTTTTTATAATTTTTAAGAATTAAAAAAAATTATTTATTTAATTCAAAATATTTCCATATTTTTTTTAAGGTGGATTTAGTAAATATTTAGAAACAATTAATTTTATCTTTCATTTAGTACAATAACATAGCTAATACAGAATTTTTGCATTTCACCATATATAACGATGTCGTAACTTTCTAATAGTAGTCATTTTTACAGACTTGAATGGCATCCCATCGACAAAAAATATTAGGGACGGGTCCAAAATCTAATTATTTAATTTTTTTCGCATCCCTAGTTTCGGGTTAGCAAATTTACGTTTCCGTGCCAAATTTCAGTTCATAAGTTTAAAAATAATTAAATAAAACAGATGTGGCATATGAAACGTGACGAAATTCAGGCGCGGATCTGGCCCTGTGGGAATGATGTGCATGCACAACCCTAATTGAAGTCGATAAACTGATATTATATCCTAAAATATATAGAATTAGATAAAATGAAAAAAACGAACTGTGACTGATTCGGGACACAGCACAGCACACACACACACACAGCCACTCATACATACAGACACAACGCACAAAGTGCAAGTCCGACTAAGGCACAGACAAATTAGCCTAAAGACAGGAAATGAAAGGGCACCGTTTTACTGCCATCGATGCGCACAAACGCTCTTAGAACTTCAAACACAAACGCGCGCTCCTTTAGTCAAAGTCAAAGTCAAAGTCAAATCAATTTATTCAAGTAAACCCAAATGCAAGGTATTTTTGAACGTCAAATCTACTTTAGTTCGGTTCGAAAAGAAAACCTGAATACTGAGAAGAACCGACAAGAAACTCAGTCAGGTATCATTTTTTCACCATCATTGTACAATAGTTATTTAAAAATACAATATCTATAAAGCCAGTAAATGCATACGCAGAGAGGATCACTTCCAGTTTATTGTTGTGTCTTCGCATATGAAATCGCTAATTTTGTAGTATGCTTTTCCAATCAGTGTGCGTTTAATGACAAGTTTAAATCTGTTTTCCGTTAATTGAGTAATTTCTTGAGGAATTTTATTATAAAAACGAACACAGTTACCCAAAAATGAACCACTTGACTTTTGTAATTTAAATTTAGGAATAACTAGCTGATCACGACCACGAGTTTCCACACCACTAACAACGCCTTTCTTTTGAAATAGATCTAAATTTTTTTTAGTGTACATTATGTTTTCATAGATGTATAACGAGGGTAAGGTGAGTACATCAATGTCTTTAAAATGCTCTCTCAGCGACTCACGTGCGTTCATACTGTAGACGGTACGTATTGCCCTCTTTTGTAAAATAAAGATAGATTTCATATGCGCCGCTGATCCCCACAGTAGCAGACCATAAGACATAAGGCTATGGAAATATGCGAAATACACCAGCCTAGCCGTAGCTACATCTGTCAACTGTCTAATGCGCCTAATAGCATATATTGCCGAACTGAGCTTATTAGATAAAGTCCCGATATGGTCCGCCCACTGTAACTTATTGTCTACTGTTAAACCAAGAAAAGTAGCTGATTTCATTAATTCTAATTCTTTCCCATCCAGTTTCAGTCCATTATGAATTTTGGGTACATTTGATAGGGAAAACTTAACACAATTGGTTTTTTGTGCATTCAGTAGTAAATTATTGGCAGCGAACCATCTCGAGACATCCGCCAAGGTCCTATTCTGTCCGCTAATATCTATGTCTTTTCTGTTAACTTTAAATAATAATGATGTGTCATCAGCAAATAATATTATTTCACAAAGGTCTTTAAGCATAAATGGAAGATCATTAATGTAAACCAAAAATAGGAACGGTCCCAAAATTGATCCTTGAGGAACGCCCATCATTAATTTAGAACCGACAGATGTAACCCCATTTACATTCACTTTTTGTTCTCGGTCAGCCAGATATGAAATCACGAGATCGAGAGCTTTATCACGTATTCCATAGTATTTCAGCTTGTAAATTAAAGTTTTGTGACAAACACAATCAAAAGCCTTGGAAAGATCACAAAACACGCCAATGGCATCTCGTGACCCTTCCCAAGCCTCTAGTATATTTTTGACCAAGCTTGCTCCCGCATGTGTTGTTGACCGCCCTCTCGTGAAACCGTACTGTTGACCATGAAAAATCCTGCAAATGTTAAAATGTGCCAGCATTTGGTTGAGCATTATTTTTTCGAATATTTTACTCAACGCTGGCAATATCGACACTGGGCGGTAGTTTGTAGGATCTGACTTACAACCCGATTTAAATATTGGTATAATTTTACTATGCTTCATCAAATCGGGAAACACACCTTGATCGACACATTTATTAAATATATTTACTAAAATCGGTGTTACTATTGGCATTATATTAGCCAGTACATGAACAGATAATCCCCACAAATCTTCACTTTTCTTTTTTTTTAATTCTTTGAAAGTTTTCTCTATCTCAAATGAAAACGTGTGCCTGAACTGAAAACTAGGGAACCACTTTCCTATATTTTGGCTTAATAGTGCCCGTGCTGTACGTGCAGAGGATGCTAGACCACTAGTAATGTGTACAGGTGCATTTGAAAAAAATTTAGCAAAACCATCAGCAACCTGTTTTTTATTAGTAGCGATTTTATTATTAACGTATATTGAGAGGTCTTCGTTTTTCTTATTTTGTTTCCCTACTTCTGTGTTAATAGTGTTCCATATCGCTTTTACTGTGTTATCTGCCTTACTAATTTTATTGGCGATATGAATTGATTTCGCGTGCTTTGATTCCTTTTTAAATATTTTTGAGTAATTGCGGACATAGCTATGAAAGTTTTCATCCGATGTGTATGATTTTTCGTCATACAACTCATAAAGTCTGTCCCTACTTTTTCTAATACCTTTTGTCGCCCAATCAGAGAAATGTAACTTGTTGTCAGTAATTATTTTTTTCTTCTTTGGGCAGTTTTTATTAAATATGTAGGTTAAATTTTTCAAAAAACTCTTATACATGATATTTGGATCGCCAACAGAGGGAACGATGTTTGTTAATTTTGTTACTTCGTTGGTAAAACGTTTTAACTGATTCCCGCCTAATGGTCTAAACTCAATTATTCTTTCTAATTTATTTTTCATGCAATTTATTTTAATTAATTGAGCTTGATGATCTGATCGAATACCACTAATAATTTTGTGCTCTCTAATCCTGCTCTTATTCATAAAAACATTATCAATGCACGTCGCCGAATGGTATGTAACCCTGGTCGGTTCATCAAAAATGTGCACAAGATCAAATGAAAGAAAGAGTGAGATTAGCATCTCCCTTTCCTTAGAGCTATTTCTTATGTCCACATTGAAGTCACCACATGCTATGATTGATTTGTTACATTTGCTAAGCATGGTAAGACTCTCCTCTACAGAAATTAAAAATTGAGAATAATCGGACGAGGGAGGTCTGTAAACACATAAGAATATGTAATGATCCGTCTCCGCACACGACATTTCACATACACGTTCAACCGAGCGAGCAACTATGTCTTTGCGATTTTTTATTTTGAGAGAATTTTTAACCAAAATCATACTACCGCCGCCATCTGTCGACGCTCGATTGAACACACTGGCCACCTTAAAATTATTTACATTAAAAGACATCTTATCAGCCCTCAACCACGTCTCGGTGAGGCACAAGATGTCTATATTATATTTGTCTACTAATAATTCGGTATCTAATATTTTGCCAGAGAAACTATTAATATTTTGGTGTGCTAACATAATAAAATTACAATGTTGTTTCTCTGTTGTCTTATTACTTAATTTAAAAAAATATTATCCGCATTACTATTAGTATTACTACTAAAACTTGCGTTGTCTCTAATTATGTCATTAGTTATAGTACCTATAACTGAGTTAATACATTTAGCTACTAACGTAGCGAGTTTACTTTTTGTTTTTTTAGACAAGTACAAAGTACTTCTTGTCAGTCTAAATTTGAGTAAAATATTACTAATATACCTACTGGTGTCCAAAAAAATAAAATTGCTATGACAAAGTGTCACCCTACTCATTACATTATTTAAATTTTTAATATGATTATTGCTATTCTTTGGCAACCATGACGAATAAGGGAACGCACATAATATAATTTTGTTCACGTTTACTAATTTAGCCAAAGAATCTATATTATCAGTTAATTCCTGTTCTGATATGTTTATAGAATTTCCTAATATAAGTACTATGGTAGTGTTCACATTAAACTTTTTGTTTACAATTAATTTAAATATCTGTGAGATGGGTGCATCTGGATAACAGTAATTAGTGATGCACTGACTGACATTATTATTAATTAGACTGCCCAACCCTAATCCCAGTCTATCAGAAAAAATTGCAACACTACTTTTTACATTACTATAGTCAGTCAGTTTTTTATTATGTGGGTTGGAGTCACCATACCTCTTAGTTATAATCTGTGAGTATGACATATCTGAGCTAAGTGATGATTTAGGTGTATTTAAATTTCTATATAATAACATTTCCCTTTCCAATCTTTCAGATAAAAGTCTAAGATCATTATATTCTTTTTGAGCTAATTTGTACTTATTGTTGATATCGGATATGTTTTCTTTTAATCTATCTATGAACCCCTGCAGCTCTTTGGTCTCTACATCATACCTTTCCCTACTCTCATGTAATTGATGTGTGCAGTTTTCCAGTTGGTCTAACAGATCCCTGCGATCTTTCCTCAACTTGATATTATTATGAAAGAATTTATGTTTTTTTATTACTTTTTCGGTTTTTTTAATAAATTGCTTAAGTAGTATTAACCAGAAAGCAGATCTGTGACCTGTGTCTAATTGTTTTAAAAAATATAGTATAAATTACGTAAACAATGCCAAATAGCGCTGTAAAGCGGTGTGGTAGTGACAGTCGTAAAAATAGTTTCAAAAAGGATAATATCACGTTTCATCGGTAAGTATAAAATTAATAATAAAAATTTATATCAAAAAAAATGCAGAGCTCTCACTATACTGGTCGCTGGTAGCTTTGAGTCAGCGTTTGTCCTTGTCTAGCAAGCTATAATTACATGTTGCGTCCTCACTCTTGCAAGATGGCACGTGTAAGTAGGGACGCGAAAAAACGTATCGATATATCAATATATTTTCCATTAATTTTGAGAATTTATAATAACTACCACTCTTTGAAATAATATACCTAGTTCCATCCATACTATATAATAATATAATATATAATATATATAACATATAATTATATAATATAATATATTAATATGTAATATAATATATATAATACAATATATATAATACATAATTATATAATATTATATAATTGTGTATCCATATCCATACTAATATTATAAATGCGAGTCTCTCTGTCTGTCTGTCCGTCTGTCTGCTTTATTTTCACGGCTAAACCGCCGTACCGATTTTAATAAAATTTAGCATGGACATAGTTTGACACCAGGGGGTGAACATATGCTACTTTATTTTTCAAAAATCTACCCCTAAAGGGGTGAATAAGGGGATGAAACTTTATATGGGAAATTTTTAACCCCTGAACCGATTAAGACGAAATTTGGTATAGTACATCGATAAAACCTTTTCTATTAAAATAAATACTTCTTTTTTCCAAAAATCTACCCCTAAAGGAGTGAAAAGGGGATGAAACTTTGTATGGGAAATTTTTAACCGCTGAACGGATTAAGATGTAATTTGGTACAGAGATACACCTTTTCTATTAAAAAAACACAGTTATCATTAAAAAGATGTCACCGTTCTTTTTTCAACCGACGAAAAAATGATGGAGGTTCTCAAGTCGGTGCATATTTTTTTTTGTATACGACCATGCGTAGCTTTTTACAGAGTAGTCTGATTTTGATGATTCTCTTTTGTTGGATAGAGTATTTTTTTTTTGTATTTGAGTTGTAATTAGTAAAGTAGTTATTTTATACTTTTCAGTGTTTATTTCTAGTAGGTTTAAATTTTATCTTAATTTTTTTTTCTTGCTCCCATTTGAGTGACTTTGGTCTAATCTAAATAAATGTATAGGATGAGTCTACAACTAACTACTTTTCTAATTATAGAACGAAATGATATAAAAATGTATCATATGTATCATAAATAAAGCTTATAATTAGTAATTATTATTTCGTGTATCTTCAAAGGCCAAGCTCAATACCAGTGCAATTTAAATGGGACCACCTCGGAAATATATCAAAGAAAAAAAAAAATTTTAAATTGGTACACAATTGATGAGGTTATCGGTGAACATGCATAAAAAAACATACAGACGTACATAGAATCTCCCTCTTTTTAAAGTTGGTTAAAACAATACATACAGACGAAAAGGTTGGGTGGTTCTACCACCAAAGCTTTTCAGTTTCGTTTTTTGTCAATTTAATTTTTTGTTAAAAAGCTTTACATTAGGAGAAACACGTACTACCCAAACGTATTTGATTTGCATTTCTATTCCAAATTTTTGATTTTTTTGTTTCAAAATAAAGAATCTTGTTTTGATTATATATACATATTTTATTATTTCTATTTTTTAAATAAGCTTATGAAGATAATTCTTGTATTTATCGATGCGTACAATATCTACGAGTACATCACTATTTCGTTTAGTACGTGACGTTACCTTGCCGCCCGCTTACGTCTCATTCCTCTAACCTTGACAGAATAGTTCGCTTAGAAATTCGTAAATATTTCAGGTCTCTAGGGTAGTTTGTCTGTGGACTAAGGACTCGCTCACGATCAATACATCGAATTCCTACAACAGAAACGTTTACAAAATGTAAAACGCCCCGTTATTCTACTACTAAAATAGACCTTCTGTCCAATACAAATATGCGCGCGCTGGCTTACGAGTAATGCGAAAATTTTACATTTAATTATATATTTATTTATGTAATTAATTTTAATATAATTAATTTTTGAAAATCCATCTGGCATTTTGAATAGTGTCTTTAGATTGATTTACACTGAAAATTCGGAAACATACATCAGCCCCGTTAGTCCAAAAATTGTAAATCTCTGTTTTAGAAGAGGTTTCTTTGATATTTTTCATTCTGTTACAATAGTTAACCAATCGTGTAACACTGGCAATATGAAGTCAATGGAATGAAGAATCAGGTTACCGAATATCACTTTCGTACATTTAGTAATTACTTAGAAAAATTGAGATTCCTGCTGTCAAAATTTCCAATTCGTCGCCTTAACTCAAAGCACTGGCGCAGTTAGCTGCTTGTATAATGAGTACCACATAACGAATTGTGAGGCCCCCAGTAACATTCAGACTCTAAGACAATTTAAAAAAGTTCATTCGATACCTGGCCTAGAATGGAACCCGAAAGAATTTATACCCGCGCCGAATTATATTAAGACGACGCGACGCATTAGAAATTTCGACGGCAGGGATCTCAGTTTTTCTAAGTGACTACAAAACGTATGGAAGTGGTATTTAGTAACCTGATTTGACTTCATTTTGCCAATTGCAATACACGTTTGGTTAACTTTTGTAACACAAAAAAAAAAAATTAAGGAAACGTCTTTTATAACAGAGGTTTACATTTAGTACGTAGAGTAACGAGACCGATTTATGTTTCTAAATTTTTTGTGTAGTTTAATCTAAACATATTCTTCCAAATGCCAATTCGATTTTTAAAAATTAATGATAGTTTTTAAGATAAACGAAAATAACTGCTTTTTCGTATTTTTCGTAAGCTAGCGCGCGCACGTTTGCATAAGGCAGAAGGTTTATTTTGGATTAAATTATTATTTGTCAATGCATCCCCTTAAATTTTAATTAATTTTCCGCATCCAGCAGATTATCGCGCATTTGGCCTTTCTAAATATATCAAACAACTACGCGAACACCTCAAAAGCAAAGCAAGCAAAGCAAAAATGTTAAATATTATAAAAACTCTTTGAGTTTAATATTCTGTGCTAACATTTACGTGTCACCTAGAGGAATGCACTCTACAGCGTCATTACTTTGAAATTACTTCCTGTACATCTTCGCTCGTTTATTTGCACCTCTTTTAAATAAGAAAGGAAAATCTGAACCGACTCAGCACCACTCTTCGCATTTCAACAAAATTAAATAAAGATAAATACTTTGTTTTCCAACTTCCATGCTAACCTGAAGGGTAAGCCAGCTCGTAAAAGGCGAACAAAGAGCAAACGATTGACTAGTATATCCAACGATATCTAAATAGTAGCACAGATTAATTAGTTACTTAATAGTAGTAATAGATTGATTGTTTGAAAACATCGAGGGACTGAGGTTCGGGAACCACACCATGCTCACATGCATTTTAACGTCTATGCAATTAACAACGAAGCGTATTTCACTTAATTTCGTACTTACTAATCAACAATCATTTGAATGATTTAACGCTCGTGTAATACTTAAGGTATGCAATAAAGAAAATTAACACTTTTATTAATAGATTGCATAAGTACACAAAATTTGTACACAAAACATCGTAGACAAATCCATTGTCTTGACTTGCCGATTCGAAGCGACATAACAGTTAGAATAGGTAGAGCTAATCCCGTGTCACACTCTGCCAGCGTATGGGGCCGTGATCATCGATTTCATTTACCGTTTTAGTTTAACGAATAATTAAAAAAGTATTACTTACCTTCCTCGCCGTTGCCGCTGTGGTGATATCGTCGATGTACTAGATACCACGGTTTATCCTGTTTAAATAGTGCGGGCTGCATGTCACAACATGCTGCCTTAAATGACGTCATCCGGCGGGCTCTTGTTGTCGCTTGCGTTCCTGCAGTCTTAAAGCCTGTAGGTATTGCGCGCAACGACGGCAGGAGACCGGATGACTTGACGCTCATTCCTTGGAAACTTGTAAGGTCGCTGGTGTAGGAGGTCACTTGTGTCAATACACTTGCTGTTTCCCATATACCGGCGAGTTCCAAGTCAGCAGGTGCCGTGGCCAGCACTGCCGAAAACTTGAAGCGCCTAAGTATGCGACTATCTCTGAGATTTTCATATTCACGGCCTTTGCAGTCGAGACTTTGGGTCCCTGGGGCCCCGAAGCCTATCGACTGGTTTCTGATATTTGTAAGAGACTGGTCGAGGCTTCAGGAGACCAGTCAGTTTGCCTAACGCCTAAAGATGTAATAGTAAAAGTCTGTCGGGCACCTTAAGCAATGCCAGCATTCTAAGCGGCAACTTTGAGGAAGTCTATTATTTAAGATAATATGTAGTTTTAAGTTTGTAAACATTAACAACAGGATATGTATGTACTTTTTTGTTATTGATAAATAAAATGTTTTTAATTCTTTAAAAAGCGTATTGCTACTACTGTGTATCGTTCATTTACGACAACGAAGGTAATAAAAAAAAAATTTACATCAGGTGGTTTTCTTTTGAACGCACTTTATTCATTTTGCAAAGTGCCGGACCACTTCGGTACTTCCGTACTTCTTTTCAAAATAATTTGGAATTTTCCTCGAAGTTGTCCATCTTTTTTTCGTCTAACACCTTTCACGCTTCTTTTTTACTAGTGCCTTCGTTTCTGCCTTTTGCAGCTTATATCTGTCTTTCATCAAATTATTTAAACTACAGTCATTTTTAGTACCAAGGTAATCTCGCCATGCTTTTTTCTTCTTATACACAGACTCTTTCACATCATCTTCCCACCACACATCACGCTTTTCACCGTTCCCAATCTTATTCGTTCCACACATTTCTTTTGCAGCTTCGATCATAATATCCCTAAGGTTCTGCCAACCTTCTTCAACATCCTCGCTCATCACTTTTAATCTATAATCAAGCTTACCGGATACTACCCTTTCATATTCATTCCTGGTAGTCGCATCTTGCAGTTTCTCGATTTTGATGCGAGAAACCGCTGCAGGCTTGGACACTACGCGATGTCGCCATGCTGCAAACAGACCCCTTATTCTGGTTATCACCAGAAAGTGGTCCGTTCCTAGATCGGCTTCTCTATGCGCTCTTGTGTCCTTGTGTCCAGATAACCTGCTTCTTAAGTCTGCTATCCACTAGGAGTAAATCTATCATACTTCTCACCCTTCCTTTCCCACGAGTACTGATGGATCTTTTTGTGCTTAAATATGGTATTAGCTACAAAAAGATCTTTTTCCATACACAGTCCTAACACAATCCTACCAGCATCATTCAGCTCTTATCTCCATACATGCCTAGAACAGTCTCAAATCCTGTTCGAGCTGTCCCATTCATGTCTCCACACACAACAATGCTCTCGTTGTCTTCAACCGTCGCTAGAACTTCCCTAACATACTCCCAAAACTGCTCTAGTGGGCAGTTGCAATGGGGCATGAGTTACTCACTCAACCACATGGAAAATTTTACGTGTTGATTTGGGCTTGAAAGCCTATAAAATTCAACTTCTGCGAGAATTGAAACCGAATGACCTACCACAACGTCTAATTTTTGGTGAATGGGCCTTAGAACAGCTCCATGAAAATCCGCTGTTTTACCGAAAAATTGTGTTCAGCGATGAGGTTCATTTCTGGCTCAACGGATACGTAAATAAACAAAACTGTCGCATCTGGAGTGATGAACAGCCACATGCCATACAAGAGTTACCGATGCATCCCGAAAAAACGACAGTTTGGTGTGGTTTATGGGCTGGTGGCATCATCGGTCCATTTCTCTTCAAAGACGACCGTGGAAGAAACGTTACCGTCAACGGCGAACGATATCGAGCCATGATACGCAACTTTTTTTTGCCCCAGTTGGCCGAGTTGAACTTGATTGACATGTGGTTTCATCAAGACGGTGCCACATGCCACACAGCTCGTGAAACAATGGACATGTTGAAGGATGAATTTGGTGAGCAACTTATCTCTCGAAATGGCCCTGTGAATTGGCCGCCAAGATCATGCGATATGACGCCTCTTGATTATTTCTTGTGGGGTTATGTAAAGTCGTTAGTGTATGTAGACAAGCCGAACACGATTGAAGCCTTACAGGATAACATAACACGCGTAATTCGTGGAATACAGGCCGAAATGCTCGAAAAGTGACGCAAAATTGGACCTTCCGAATGGACCATTTGAAACGGAATCGCGGACAACATTTACATGAAGTTATCTTTAAAACGTAAATGGTAAAGGCCAATTTATAGATTCCAATAAAAATTTTGAATATATGATGCAAATTGAGTGTTTTATTCGATTTTTAAAATACTACGCTTAAAATATGTGTAGAAAATCACATAAGCTCGAGAAAAAGCCTTTATTTCGAAATCACAGACATACACTTCAATTTTATTTATATGTATGTATAGATAGGTGAGGTTGACCTTACTAGAATGTTGGACATTTTTTCTGTGTTCCGTATACGCATGAAGTCGTAGGGAAAGTTAGTAGAATGTGGAAACATTTAGAATGAAAAATATCGCCACATTTTGTCTCTCAAAAGCAAATTACTAAAGCAAATAGAAGTTACGTAGTCGTGACGACAGAAAGCTCAAAGCCCAGAGCTAGGCAAACGACCAAATGAATGAAAAAATAAGGAAATGAAATTAAGTCGTTTATCGATAGCACGGGCCATCAATTTAAGTAAATTTTCTTCACGCTAAAAGCCGCTTATTTTTCCTCATCCAATATCCATTCAATAGCAATCAATGTATACGTTATATGGTGTATAAACTAACACATAATATGAATGTGCTTGCTGGACATAAAGGTTTTTCTTCTCCCATACTCGTTTCTACTCACAAATGATATGACAAAGAGTCGTATGTGTGTAATTTTACAAGAAAGCTATTTGAAAATTGCAAGTGATAATGTTCACATACATACATATCTTCACGCTGTATTACTAACGGGATCGTTGCACATGCACACACACTGTTGTTTAGAATTTCAACGATATGACAGTTGTACCCGACTGCGAAGGAGGGTTCAACTGTTTTTCGAGTGTATGTTTGTGAGAGAAGTGTTGACTGATGGTAACAAAGACTTCAGTTTAGTAATAGCAAGTCGAACGGACATTGTCCATTTCTTTGGCATTGGGGTCTGTAGCCTACACGGCTTGACGGATTTTAACGTAGGTGTCATTAGATTAATCTTAATTGTGGGATTAAAATGTCCTACGTACCTTTCAATTTGTTGGAACAACTTTCCTAGGGATGGCGATACGAGATCGATTAATGGAAAAATTGATCGATCGATTTCGAGTAGAGAATCGATTTAGTGAATTGATTGCGGTCACCCAAAAATTGAGTTTCCATTATATTTGTATTGGTAAGAACGCAACTACAAAAGAATGAGCTACCCTGGAATTTTTTGATAAATTTTACATACACTTATCGAACACTGCCGCCACCTTAGCGCTCTCGGAGCCAGATTTAGCGCTTTTTTGAGTTGTCTAACTTTTATCTATCTCATGCAAAATTTTAAAAAACCCATAGAACGATTTTAGAGTGACTGTCGTCTATTCAATGGATCGATTCACTGCTCGAGATCGAAAGATCGATTTTTCCATTAACTCAGATCGCCATCCCTATGAAAGTTGTTCCAACAATTTGGAAGGTGTGTAAGGCATTTAACATAGAGTATAAAACTTTAATATGGCGCCCAAAGAAAAAAAAGTAGAGGGGAAAAGCTAACCATATTGGGTATCGAATAAGAGGTAATAAATAGCCAATTCCAAATACATAATAACTAATAAAAATATTGAAATGGGTTTTTTGGTTTTTTAAATAATTTGGTCTTGTTGGAGAACGGTCTTTGAATACTGTCTAATCTTAAAGTGCAATTATAAAAAATCACATTTTTTTAGATATGTCATCCCTGTCGTAATCGAGCTGGGGGCTAATTCACTATGACAATATAGATTTCGCCCATATGTCTTACCACGCGTAAACCACGTCAATATGGTGTCTCCTTTAAACCATGTCGCGGTAAGGGACCGAGTACTTTGTATTCTGTATGCCAAGACGAATTGTCTATAGTACATTATAAATTCACTAGTACGTTCTGAACATAACTTTTGTAGAATTTGATCTTAAATATTTTTAATTGAAATTTTATTTTTTTAAATGAACAATGTTACTAATAGCTGTAATCTTACGTGCTATTTATTATTTTAAAGGTTAAAACCATAGGAATGGCTATAAATGTAACATATTTGATAAACAATTCACCGACAGCATGACAGAAGTACCTAATCATAAATGACATTCTTTTGAACATTTTTCTACAACGATGTTATATTTACAAAAGAGGTTTTTCTACCAAACTTTACCTAGTATCTTCTCCTTAGTTTGTGATTTAACCAGTGATGTTGTGCATATTATTTTATAACCAAATAATTATTAATCAATTACTGAAAGAATTGTAACAAAAAACGTGAATAGTAAACAGTTTTCATTGGAAATTTAACCGTACAACTACCTACCATAATAGATTTTAATTCTATTAGCGGGTTTTCAACATAATCTAGTCGAATATTTTGTTAATATTTACATTTGTTCGCAGACTGTTTTTTTATTTAAATAATTCTACGAGTTTTTTATTTCTAGCTTCAAAAGTTTGTGAGTTAGTATCGTGAAAATGGACAAAAAAAATGCATTTTGTGTTTTTTTTGTGTGTAGTATAATTAAAAATCAGCAACGAAGTAACTAGATCATTATGATCATATATTTATTATTTATTCAATGTCAATTCATTCAGTGACATTTCATGCATTCTTTCATAATGCAGTTAGAAATTAAATTATAGAAATTAAATATTTCATTAATGGTAAATATTTTTGGTAATACATATTCGTAGAAGTAAAGTGATTTTTATTCTGCAACTGTAAAACCTAATTTATACTATAAAACGTTTCCTAATGCGAAATGCCATTAACTGCTCCTGTCGTCTGATCGCTCGACGAATATGAAATGTTAAATTTGCTGCACATTTGATGCATATCACGACGTAAATGGATTTCGACTTTTCATTTCTAACCATATTTCTAATATTTTATTGTACTCACAAAGCACTGCAACCTTCTTAGTAAAGAAATAAATAAATACTCATGAAACGTAACTGAATTAGTACGTTGTCTTTCTTGATACAGGTCTCTTGCCACACATTGTAGTCTGGACTAAAGCGATGTAGTTCTGGATCTAAAAAAACAAAGGCTTGGAAATACGTATTATGGCACGATTCTCCGCGAGAACAAATTTAGAGTTCATTATAGCAATAACGTACATTAACATTTTCTTTGAAGTCATAAGTCGAGATTATTCTAAGCACTAAGTCGATCCAACATTTCTTATTAAACTTTGCAGACGAGTGTCAGCGGTGTCCTTGTTTATTATTTGATGCCGTTTATTTAAAGTTGACTCGTTATTCTAATTTTATTATTTAAGTAATTTCTGTACTATGAAACCATTCTACAACCTACTTTTACCACAAATACAAAAGATTGTCCTTTTGTATTCCCACACTGAATTTTTTTTTGTATATTTCATAACTACATTTCGCAACAATTCAAATATGTTTCTTCTCAACGAAACATTCAAAGCAAGCGAAGAAAGTTTCTTCCCAGTTTGTTATTGTAAAAATAAAGAAAGGAATGTTTAGAGGGCTCGGGCACATAGAAAGAATGAGTGATGAAAGACTGACGAAAAAAATCTGTAGAGCGAAAGTGAGCGGTAGCAGAAGCCAAGGAAGACCACTGCTGACTTACGAAGACCAAATAGCCAAAGTGTTAGTTAACGGAAATATGAAAAGCACCCACACACCTAGGCTAAATTTGTGCGGAGAATGAAGAGATTCGAGTAAGCGAAAGAAGTATTTGACGACCTCCGTGGCGAGCGTCGGAAAGTAAACGGGGGTTGCGGGTTCGATTCCCGCCCCGAGTCTGGGACTCGGGGCGGGTGTTTATGTCTAATACGTATTTCTTCACAAAAGAAAAGTATATAAGTAGTATATCAGTTGTCTAGTACCCATAACACAAGCGCTGTGCTGCTTACTTTGGGACTAGATGGCGCTGTGTGAAATGTCAGAGTATATTAAAAAAAAAAAGTATGTAAGGACCGCGATGCTAAGCGATCCGTCCTTTCAGACTACTCTGTTATGCCCGCCACCCATGATCAAGTATGCTTGATCCCGCCCGACCAATTGACATGAAGCGTTGTTTGGCATGACGCCCCTAGAGCACACACGATACGCACGCTTATTACGTAACTTGCAGACAGCATGCAACAGCCAATATCGCGTGATATCTGCTGTCAAAACGAAAATTTGTGTAATGTAATTTGTATAGTGGCGCGAAATCTACCGCGAAAAGTGCATTTACAGTCATAGAATAATAAATACGCAATCGTCATACATGATACCAATTTTTTATTACAATTAATCACCGGTTGCGCAGTGACAGTGACAGTGACAGCGCGTGGTGTCGCTGTCTGCAAATTTTTAGGTAATAAACCCGCCGTTTTATTTGTCGCGCTATCCGTTCACGCTATTTCTGTCTGTAGGGCGGTCGTCTTGTGCGCTATTTTACGATGTCGAGGAATGATGACATATCGATAATTAGCCTTGAAGCTTAATCCATACCATCTCTCCATTTATCTATCTATACAGAAAGCTATTTATGCTATCAGTCATTTAATTGCAATATGCAGGACATAGGTAAGTAGGTACATACCTTTGATAATCTATATAGTAGTGAGTAGTAGTTTCCTACTACCGATTAGCCCACTACAGTTACGATATCGTTAGACATACTTATATTAATGGTGAACGCAAAAATTCTATAATAGCTATGTACATAATTCATAGATTTGTGAATGGTCAAATTCCTTCCTTCCTTTCTTCCTTTCAGCCATAGGACGTCCACTGCTGGACATAGGCCTCCCCTAAAGATCTCCAATAAGACCGGTTGGTAGCAGCTAGCATCCAGCGCGATCCTGCGGTCCTTATGAGGTCATCCGTCCACCTTGTGGGTGGATGTCCTACGCTGCGCTTGCCGGTACGTGCTCCACTCGAGAACTTTTCGACCCCATCGGTCATCAGTCCTCCGCGCTATGTGCCCTGCCCATTGCCACTTCAACCTGCCAATTCGCTGGGCTATGTCGGTAGCCTTGGTTCTTCTACGGATCTCCTCATTTCTGATTCGATCTCGTAGAGAAACTCCGAGCATAGCCCTCTCCATGGCTCGTGGGGCTACTTGAAGCTTACTAATAAGGCCCATAGTGAGAGACCACGTTTCTGTGCCATAAGTCATCAGTGGCAACACACACTGGTCGAAAACTTTCGACTTGAGGCACTGAGGTATGTCGGACAAGAAGACGTTACGCAATTTTCCGAACGCTGCTCAGCCGAGTTGGATTCGGCGATTGGCCTCTTTCTTGAAGTCGGACCTACCTAACTGGACTACTTGTCCTAGGTAGACGAACGAGTCAACGACTTCAAGAACCGAGTTCCCAACTGAAATAGGGGTGGGTACAACATGGGAATTACTCATGACCTTTGTCTTGTCCATGTTCATTTTAAGACCTACCTGTTGAGAGACTCGATTTAGGCCTTCGAGCATCGTACTGAGTTCCTCCATCGACTTTGCCATGACCACGATATCGTCGGCAAACCGAAGGTGAGTGAGGTATTTGCCATTGATGTTGATGCCGAATCCTTTCCATTCCAGGAGCTTAAAGGCGTTCTCCAGAGTAGCAGTAAACAGTTTCGGAGATATTACATCTCCTTGTCTTACGCCTCTCTTCAAAGGGATCGCCTTGGAGCTCTCTTCCTGTACTCGGACCGACATAGTGGCGTTATTATACAAACACTTCAACACTTCTATATACCAATAGTCAATACGGCATCGTTGAAGAGACTCAAGCACAGCCCATGTCTCGACCGAATCAAAGGCTTTCTCATAGTCCACAAACGCTAAGCAAAGTGGCAGGTTATACTCCTCGGTCTTCTGTATAACCTGCCGCAGCGTATGTATGTGGTCCATGGTACTAAAGCCTTTTCGGAAACCGGCTTGTTCGGAAGGCTGGAAGTCATCAAGCCTGCGTTCGAGACGATTCGTAATGACTTGAAAACAACTTATAAACATGGCTCAGAAGCGAAATGGGTCTGTGATTCTTCAATAAGGTGTTGTCACCTTTTTTAAAGAATAGCACCACCACGCTTCTGTACCATGCTTCCGGCGTTATGCCCTCGAGGACGACGGTGTTGGAAAGCCTCTGAAGGACTTTAAGTACCGGTTTACCACCCGCTTTCAGAAGCTCTGAAAATGAAGATGGTCAAATTAGTTGTTATTAAATATATTTTAAATTAAGTAAATAAAAATATTTTATTTCTTAAAAAATATAATCGATGGATAATTTTTTATTATTTTTTTAATTGATTTAATTTTTTATCAATTGGTAATCGATAATCAATTAATAATTTTTTAGTTGGTAGTAATAGTTTTTCACTTTGATATGTACACCTGATTGAAGATTATTTCTGAACGGAATATGTTTTAAAAACTGGATATTCTCTCTTTTATGAGATTAAAATGTAAATCCACCAAATAAATATTTGTAATTGAAAAAAATAACTTATTTCAATATGAAAATTACATTTATTTATTTAAAATTACATGTGATATATATTTAACAACTACATAAAGAACTGCGAATTTTTTTTTCAAATTCGTATTTTACTGGGTCACATAGTGATAACATTAATTTATTGTTTACTTATCTGAAACGTAGCTCGTTTCGATATATACTTCAATAAATCGTTACATATTTCAGTGAAATAAATACGATTTGAAAAAGATAATTCGTAATAAGACATTTTCTGAGCACCTTGCGGTACAAGCATCGCTGAGATATATAACACAAACGTCGGTAACAAAATTTCAAGAGAATTGATGAAACGGCAGGATGGCGCAACACACGATCAAGTACGCAGGACGCTCGTGGCTTGATCAAGCCGGCAGAAGCGAAAAACGATTTGCTTCAAGTAAAACTGATCACGCCAAATCAACGCCACACACGATCAAATTCACTTGATGTAACCTCCGCTACATACAAATTGAACGGGCTTGATCATGCATACTTGATCGTGTGAGGCGGGCGTTAGAGATACAGCGTGAAGATATGTATGTAGTAAAAACAATGTATTCACACTAATAACAGATCAAAGCGTAAACAGAGCATTAGATTTGGGCGGTTACCTCAGAATCTCGCTTCGAGTTAATTGATCGAGGTAACTGATCGACCCCATCCTCAAGATATATCGTTGAGAAGCGAAACATGAGTTGAATAATATGTTCAAATTTTAGTAATGAAAAAAAATATAAATAATAATATAAAACTGGGGTACGTAGTAAATAGAAGTAATTTCCAAAAGTACCTTCTCACGAAGATTACAAGTAATATTCTAAATTTTAATTTTTATGAATTGTAAATGATGAAAATTGAAATTTCACCTTATTTAAAATTCAAACACTTTTAATAAAAACAGCTTCCCCAAAGTTTTAAGATTAATATTTAAATTTTCCAAAACGTCTTCATTACTCCTTTTAATTTTAAATATAACTGTATATTTCCCAGTCCACGCTTCCCCAGTTAACTCTGCGAGCCGCAGCCTTTGTGAGTTCCAATTCAGAATAAATTATTTAATGGGAATATACGTGAAAAGGGCCGCGCGACATCCCCAACGATTTAGGAAACATTTTAATATTTTTAAGCGATTTGCCGACATCAGGCTCCGTTAACTGGCGTGTGATGTTTCCGCCCCTTTTACTCAATTTCTTTGAGTAATCAAGCCCCTGGTGTATGCAAACAAGCAGTGAGTATACATTTTAACATGTGTTATTTAAAAGAGTTTGATAATCTGTTATTCGGTTAAATTACGCTGTATATGAAGTACTTATAAAGTCCATGGAGGCACTTTATAACCTTGTAACAATAACGCTTAGAAAATATGTTTACTATCAAGAAATACCGAACAAAATGAACCAAGAAAGATATGCAGTTAGTAGCATTTTGATTATAACAATACGTAATATCTAAGGAATGCAATATTATAAATTATTTTCTATTTTTACAATCTATAAGTTATCACGCTTCACAGACTGTTATTTTTTTTTTGACAGAGATACGATCGACAAATAATTACCCGATAAACAGAGCCATTTATGGCTCCAAGTAAATTGCTTCGGTTTCGTACGCTTAATCGGTATCATAGTAATTTTTCTAAGTTTAGAACACAATGTTAATTATTATATCAATTAGAATTAAGACATTGATATAAGCAAAAGGAAAGATATTTGTCTAGTTCATATATACACTACACTAGCGAACGACCCTCGTTTTGCTTGGGTAGAATTTTTTTTCATCTAAATAAAATATGGCCATTATTAAACGCGGATAATGTAGCTTCTTATTTGTAAAATAATTTTTGAAATAAGTTTCGTAGTTTCAGATATTACGCCCGACATACAAATAAACACACAATTTTATCTCTTCATTTATTTAGTTAAATATTTAGTTATATTTTTGTTGTTTAAAAGATTCTGTCACATCAACTAAAACTTTAAAACATTTTGTTTTCAAGTAAATACTTCTTTGTTTTTAAAGCAACATTCACGAAATACAAATATTATTTATACTAATATTACAACGAGAAGGAACGGATTTGTTTTCACATGTAGAGAGCAATCTCCAGAACCAACACCTATTTGAATTTCTCTTTCTCCATTTGAATGATACAATATTCCAGATGGGCATAGCTTATTATTATGTACTCAAACCGAGCGAGGTCGGGACGGACCGCTAGTCCTTTAATACAATGGGACACTGGCCCTGTTTAAACTTTGAGTATAAAAAACCAGTTAAGAGCATATTGAATTCACATTATTTTAGGACTCTGTAGCAATTAAGAATAAAATAAAAATTTACAAAAAGAGTCCCTATTCATTTTTTTTTTATGGATTTGGATATTGAATTTACGTCTTTGTACCAATCAGCTCAGACAGACCAACGAACGGACGGACAGACTAACATACAGCCAGACATTACGACACTATATAAGGCTTCGTTTTTGCCATTTTCAATACGGAACCCTAAATAGATCTCAAAGTCAAAGTCAAATCAATTTATTCAAGTAAACCCAATTACATGGTATTTTTGAACGTCAAATCTACTTTAGTTCGGTTCGAATAGAAAACCTAGACACTGAGAAGAACCGACAAGAAACTCAGTCAGGTATCATCTTGAAACATACAAACATATATATGTCGGAAAAGACACGGGGCAATTCGTGCTTTTGCAACTCAGCCATAAGAAATTTCTATTAGGCCAGCCTAATCTTACAAGAGGCGAACTACTCCATAAAATACAACGTTAAGACAAAGTTAATGTGCAATCGACAGAAAACTCTTTGTAACAATTATTATTACGTAGGTAATTGGAAATTTAATAATGGCAAACGATCCGTCGGAGAAATGCTATCGCACCGGCCGCCGTAGTCTAACAGACCCTCAGCGCCGGCCCCGACGTTCCGTTAGCGCGTCATCGGAAGTTGCGCTCTGCCATAGTATAGTCAAATGAGTGCCTTTCATTATTTCCACCGACATATACATATCTGCACGCTGTATCCCTAAAGAGATAGTCTAAGAGGACGGAACGCCAAGCGTCGCGGTCCTTACATACCTCTTTCGCTTCCTCAAATTTCATTATTCTTCTCACACATTTACGCCTAGGTATGTGAGTGCTTTTGAAATTTCCGTCTGCTAACACTGGCTATTTGAGCTTCATAAGTCAGCCTTGGTCTTCCTTGGGTTCTTTTACCTCTCACTTCGCTCTGTGGATTTTCTTCGTCAGTCTTTCATCACTCATTCTTTCTATGTGCCCGAACCATCTAAGCATTCCTTTCTTCATTTTTACAATAACACTGTCGTGCAACCCTGTCATTGCGAATGCTTTGAAAATAGATCTTGATGTTGATATAATTTTTTTTTCAAAATACACACTAATATTTTATGCTAATATTTTGTGTTTTAGCAAATATTTCCTTATTATATTTTCTTAAAAATGGTTTGGCCACAATCCGTGAAGCCCTGTAAAAAATTCCGCCGTATTTCATAAGACAGTAAATAAGAATTAACATAAAAATATTAAGTTCGCCCGTTGTCGACTTTTCACGGGGTGTTAGCAATTTAATTTTTTTTGTTTTACAGCAAAAAATGTAACAACATTTGTTTGTAGAATGGAATTAACTCATTTATAAAATACCCTTATTCACGCATAATTGAAAGCGTACATTTACATACATACATATCTTCACGCTGTATCCCTAACGGGGTAGTCAGAGAGGAAGGACCTTCAAGCTTAGCGGTTCTTACATACTTCTTTCGCTTCCTCAAATCTCATCATTCTTCTCGCACATTTTCGCCTAGGTATGCGAGTGCTTTTCATATTTCCGTCGACTAACACTGGCTATTTGATCATCGTAAGTCAGCCTTGGTCTTCCTTGGCTTCTTTTACTACTGGCTTTCGCTTTGTAGATTTTCTTCGTTATTCGTTCATCACTCGTTCTTTCTATGTGACCGAACCATCTAAGCACAAGATCTTAGGGCTCACAATTGACAATTGACTTTCAACACCCACATCGCTAATGTGTGCCGGAAGGCCACAAATCTACAGAAGCAACTGTCGAGAGCCGGTCTCCGGCTCCAACCCCCACTGAGTTAGGGCTCAGTGGGGGTTGGAACCGGAGATAGTGAGTACTATATACATGGCCGTCTTAGGGCATGCCAGGGCCCTTGGGCACGCTAGAATTAATAGGGGCCCCGTTAGAAAGTAAAAATGTGAATGACAAGAAAAAACATTTTTCTTTATATTCACTATTTAGAAAATAATTAAGAAACTGATTTGGTGTCTGAACATTTCAATTTGGAAATGTTGACAGTGAATCTTACTACGTACATACATCCTCATCCTCACGCTGTATCCCCAACGGGGTAGTCAATAGTACGTATCTACCTAAAATGGAAAAAAATTGATCTGCTTTTATTCGTGTAAGCGAATACGGCTTTTCGGGCCTTTGGGGCCCCCACGAGGTCGGGGGCCCAGGGCACGGGCCCCGTGTGCCCTTATGGCAAAGACGGTACTGACTATATACGTGGCGGTGGTTGAACCGACCTGAAAAATAACAAGGTGTTCAGTTACTATGAAGGAGTTCATGTTTATTTAAAAAAAATAACATTAAGCATCATAGAAGGCAGCACTAAATACACACTGTTAATATCATTTGAACAGTATCGTATCTCTCAATCTGTACGAAGTTCAGTACGAAAGCCCGGCTTTTCGTTTCATACTAAGTCGCAACTTGGGGTCAAAAACGTGTTTATTTCTCTAAGATTCATACACTGTTTTCCTTTGACAAATAATTCGCGGGAATTTAAAACTGTTTGATATGATTTAAAGTTTTGAAGTTGATATTTATTACTCATTCTTGACATGTTAGTATTTTATGTTCTTGACTGAGCATTTCAGTAAGGCAGGCCGGGCTTTTGGGCTTGTATGAAGGTACCGCCACTGGTACAGAGGCAATACAATCCAAAAGATGTTAAATCTCTGTTAATAGAATATTACATTAATTAATAAAAATTGTAACAAAAGGCAATGTAAATTCATAAAAATGAATATATTACGAAATTTAACTGTTGTTGTTATGGAAAATCCTTCAGCCATTTTCTTTATAAAGGTCGATAGAACAATGAACTACGAAAGATACTAAAATAGAATTGTTTAAATTTCTTATAATAAACTTAACATGTAGTGAAACCGAAGCAATACTAAAAGTTACATCCTAGCAAATTTTTCTTCGTTTATTTTATTTGTTTTTAAAATATTGAGCATGCACTAAGGATTATTTTATTAGTTATTTCGATTATTATTTTGATCGTTATTATTATTATTTTGACTATTATTTTGACTATTATTTTGATTATTATTTTGATTACAATTTTGATTATTATTTTGATTATTAGTACTTTGATTGTTATTTTGATTATTATTTTGATTATTATATTAATTATTGTTTTGATTATTATTTATGATTTCATAAATTATTGTCATTTTTAATTTAATTATGATATTTGATATGATTATTTAATGATGTTTTGGATTTAATTGATGTTATGACTGTAGTATTGTTCACAAATCTAAGTAACATATACAGATCTTCACGATACAGGCTGTGCATAGTGTGGGGGTCGCTGTATTTAATCTACATGAATAATCTGTTTTTGGTAAATAAATTATTAATATTAATATTATTATTATTAAATGTGAAATTGTTTAAAATATGATGTTAGTTAAGAAATAACTACGAAGTATTAAGAGTCATGAAAATATAACTACCTATTAAGGCGACTCCTGCCGTCCGCCTAAGGAAAACAGGAAAAAATAAAATACATTACACAAATCTGCTTTTCTATGAAACTTAACAAAGACGTGAAAGACGGAATGTATTGAAAGAATACTTAGTGCTTATAAGCTTTCAGAGCATTTTGAACTTATATATTTTTAGAACATTAGTCTGTTTCTACGTTAATATGAGCTTCTATTCGAGCTATATGGTAACAAGTTGTATATAAACTGCAACGTGAGACAAAGAAGAGGCTGAAGAAAGCAGTTATTGAAGATTATCGTCACACAGGCATGCAGAAAACGCGTCCTTAATAATAAAAGAACACTTATAATAATTGTTGGAAACAAAAGCTCAATGTATGTTTCGAAGCACGAAACTAAATAAATAAATGCGCTCACAAATAAACACAATACACACTAATCATTTGGCCTCAAACCAGAACCAGAGAACCAAACGACGATAATAACTGGGGGCGTTTCCCAGTACACCCGAGCCTGCGACAATCTAGAAAATTTCGTTGCCTAAATTGAACTTTCCGTGCTTAGACGCAATGCCTAAAATACTGCGTCATCGTGGTCGCCAAATACTCGATAGTTGCCGCTAGATCACCTATACGGAAGGCGATCACACGCGAAGCTAATTAACCTTAGAGATCATATCACAAAGCGTAGTACCACTAGGCCTCAAGATATTTATCTGGTCAAAGTTTGAAAGTACTTAGAACGCGACTTTATCTGTTTAGAATGAAATGTCCTTAATGAGTTTGGGTATTCCGATCCCCTTGAGCTCCCCGAGGGGCAATAAATAGAAGACGGATATTTTTCTCGTCTCTAATTTACAAATTAAGTTCATTGTAACGTAACGCTACGGATACACTAAAAGGGCTACATTAAATAATCCCAATAAGAAAATTACAGTTTTGAAGAAGTCGCATTTACACAAATTATTATGTACTGTCAGTTATTACCTGTTATTAAAGATCAGCCAAAGTTCCGGTTTTGACCGAACCAACATTTTTGTCAGAAATCGGATGCTTTTATTCAGTCCTTGTTCTCTCGTTACCTAAGAAGTTAAGAAGTGTCTAAACAGATAAAATCGCTGAGAAGAGTGAGAGCTAAGTAGACTGTTTGGTGACCTCTCCAAAGTCTCTATATTATACTGACTCATAGTAGAAAATGCTATTACATAGCTAGAAAAAACAAGATTCGAATCTTATTCGAATGTAAACTTCTAAAATACTAAAGTAGTAAAATACTAAAATTTTAATTCTACTGAATGCGTTTCGGTTACGATTTGGGCGAAACTAGTAGAGGAACCGAATATTCGGTTATAGATTCGGTTTCGACAGAAAATCTTGTTTTGTTCAGACACTGCTTATTACTACTATTAATGTAACGAATGCAGTCCTAATAATTTCCCTTCAATCTATATCTTATTATCGATTATCATATGTGTTAGCTGACAGAAATGTGAAAAGCACCCGCATACCGCATAGGTAAAAATATGTGTGGAGAATGATGAGATTCGAGAAGGCGAAAGACGTATGTAAGAACCGCGAAATTTGGCGCTCCGTGCTCTATGACTACCCCGTTAGAGATACAGCCTGAAGATATGTATGTATGCATGTAATTATTATATTTAAGTAGTTATTTTCAGATTATTCTAAACGATACTTTTGGAGATGGAAAAATAAGGAACTTTGATATATATTTTTGAATGTATGGTTTATGAAGCTTACATTTGATACAAGGTAACCTTATTTTTTTCCTTTTTGAACCCTCGAAACTAGCCCCTAAAGATAAAATTTAAGTTGCGAAGTTACGTAAGCTCGCTAGTTATCGCATACCGTTTGCAGAATACGACTAGCATCTTAAATTCTATGCAAATAAATGAAATTGAAGTCTGTCTGCGATGTCTCATATACTTTACAGGTTACTAAAACCCAAACACGAGTTTTTTATTTTTTGCTTAGCTGTCTATTTGTCTTAGTTTACTTCCGAAATGGCTGAGGCGAATTTTCAGAGAGTAATCTAGGCTATACTTTTCACCACGGAAAAATATTGAATTTAAGCAAACGAAACTGCGGATTACACCTATTGTGAATAAAACGCACAATATTCTCCTTTGTGAAATTGAAAATTAAAAATGAGAAGATCACGGCTGTGACTAAAAACAACAAACATAACAACAGACTGAAACAAATAACTACAACAAACACAATAACAGACTGCAACAAGTAACAGCAACAAATATAACAACAGACTGTAACAAATAACTACAACAAACACAACAACATACTGCAACAAGTAACAGCAACAAATGTTACGATAGACTGCAACAAACAACTACAACAAACACAACAACAGACTGCAACAAGTAACAGCAACTAATATAACGACAGACTGCAACAATCGGCAATAATAAAAATAACAACAGACTGTAACAAACAACTACAACAAACACAACAACAGACTGCAACAAGTAACAGCAACAAATATACAGACTGCAACAATCGATAACGATAAAAATAACAACAGACTGTAAGAAACAACTACAACAAACACAACAACAGACTGCAACAAGCAACAGCAAAAAATATACAGACTGCAATAATCGACAACGATAAAAATAACAACAGACTGTAATAAACTACAAGAAACACAAAAATGGAAATAGTGGTCCAAAGACCACGGCTTACTACTGTTTCTTTCCGCTATTTACACAGCCTAACAGCCTCTGCGAAAAACCATTGTGACAAACACACACCAAACCAATTCTATAAACTTTATAGCATGAAGTGTTATGCGTTTATTCAAATTTGTTGCAAAACATTAAAAAGCTTGAAAAACATAAAAAAAATTGTTTTCTTCAATATTTATAGCGATTGACCACTTCGAGTGGAGATCATCCGCCCGGATGTCCGGATGATATTCGGCGGATGTACAAACACATCCGTCAAACCTAAAGATTTGGACTCTGTCATTGAAGGGTCTAACGGCACAGTCTCTATAAACTGAAAATAGATATTTGAGTTTATTTATTTGGGAGTTCCCGTAATAAAAACGTATCGATTGACATTCATCAATAAGTATGAAATGTTAAATTCAAATCGATTTTCAGCCAATAGAAGCTGCGTATTTAATTAGCCACCAGTAGCGTAAATATGCAGGTTCTGTTGATTGATGATTATTTATTCTATTACACATAGATTTATGGAGACATTCTAAAGTCAAAAAACAAGCCAAGTGTAAGTTTCGAATTTTAAATTTAAATTTTGAAGTTTCGAATTAATTTGGTTCTTACGTCCTAGTCCCCAGACCTTGATAGAATAGTTTGCTTAAAAATTCATAAACATTTCAGCTCTTTTAGGCTAGGTTGTCTGTGGTGACGCCGAAGCAGTATGTAGCCTATTATTTCATATTTCAGCTGTTCACATCAAAAAATCTGAGAAAAATGGTTGCGACAGACAAAGAGCAAACCCGGTAATATCATGTTTTTTTATTTCAAATTTTATAAAGGAATAATACAATTATAAAAATTATAATAAATTTGCACATAATGTTTGGTATAACGAGCTAAAATTTGTAAGGTTAAAAGCTGAAACAAATCTGAAAGTTTTGAGCAAGGAAAGGCTTTCACGCCGGTTTACTGGTCATTTGATAACAACATAGCGCATTAAGCAATTATGACTTCATTATAATACTTCTCATTTTGTTTCAAAGCGTCAGAATTGGACGCTTGTAGTTGCATGATGTTGAAAAAATGATACCTGAGTTTTTTGTCGGTTCATCTCAGGGTACAGAGTTTTTCTTATCGACGATGGTGGATTCGACTTTCGAAAACACCTTGGAATATACTAAATAGCGTTGACGACTAACGATCAGTGCGTCCTGTACACATTGACTTTCAAGACTGGTTGTCAGGATAACACTAAACCAAAGAATATGTAAAAAAGAAGGTCGACTCCCGCCTAATGCATAACGGAATCGTCTACTCTCAGCCGGATACGTAGGGTTGTTGCGTTGGCTCATTGGGTGTGAGATGCGGAGAACATGTCGTTTAATTATACATTATTTTAGTACATAATAATAATAAACAATGAACACGGATAAGTTCTCCGTGTTTGTTAAATTTAATTTCTTGTAGTTATGTTGAACAATGATAACTCTGTATTCGAATGACTGAAATTATTAAGGCATCTAAGGACATTAAATACGTTCGTTTATGCGATTTAGGCATTTTCGTATTTGCGATGTGAAGAACGAATTAAAGACGAATGGAAGCGGTCGCATGTTTGCGTTGATTGCGATCCCGACTGGCGCTATATTAATTACCCGTATTCGCCCAAAATATTGCCATCGTGTGCATGCAACGGCGCGTGCGTATTAGCGCGCACACATACAAATCACGTACGCTAGCTTTCTACGAAGACATCCTACTGTTATGTTTATACTGTGACTGAATACAGCCTTATACATTTGTCCATATGGCCGTTCCTCTATCCTTCAGTCTTAGTCGATTTTTTCAGTAACTATGCGATGTATAAAACCGAAGGACACATTGAAGAGTATGTGTACCTTGTCAGTTCATAAAATGTTTTTAATTTTTTTTTTAATTTAATTTATAGACTAATTCAACCTCGTTTTGTCCCTTTTTCTGGCCAGACTATCGGTCGATTCTGAGATATCTGTTTGTTCGCATGTCACAGCCAAAATTCCGTCATATTTACACTTACTGGATCGTTCAGCAGTAATAAAAGAAATTAATCACATTTCAAATCCCTTCTTTTGTCTGAACTGCATCTGTACTCTGATTATACGTGTCTAGTGATACTGGTTACGACTATCATAACCACTATCGCCTACTTTAGACATGTCCAAGACCAAGAATGTACAACTGTTAACTACTTTGGTTCATTAACATGCAATAGAAATTGTAAATAAAAATAGCTTGTGTAAAAGTCTGAAAATTTTCATCTGTCCAATCACAACATACCAATATAACGTACATATATAGGTCCGTCGCCCTAATAATTTTCTTCTGAACAGGGCTGAAACCAGGGAAGTAGTGTTTTAGGTCGCACCAATATAATTATTTCAAAAACATTAATTACATACAATGGAGGTAGTAATGTTTTAAATGTTGTGGTCTATTACCCGCCTCGTTTTCTTCCAAACAGGGCCGCAATCAGTGCAGAGAATGTTCAAAACTTCTCTCAATTATAATTTCGATCATGAAAATTAGCACTCAAAATTAGTTTAAAGTATGACTTGTATCTTATGCACGTTTTTCTTCGCGAAATCAAATATGTTCGTTACCAAACTCGGTGTGGTTATTGTTATAATTTCTATTTTGACCTTAGAGGTCCATTTATTCCGAATAGTAGTTAAATAAAGTTAAAATTCATTTTGTCTCTGACCATAATATTACTCTGTGCTAATGACCGGTCCGTTCGCGCGCCATCTCTCCGTAAAAAAATCGCGATAGTTCGTTAAGGAAAATGTAGCGCAACCAATAAGATCGAGCACTGCTTGAAATAATTAGATGGCACGCGTATAGACATCAACCACGTGTTAACTGCTCAAGGTCACTTGACTCTCTCGTTGCCTTAAGAAAAAATCCAGAATAGCCAACTTTATATTTTATACGAAAACCAATATACGTCATAAGATGTACGATGATATAAATAATAAACGTGAACGAAGCATCCTCAGTATATACCAGAGATCGGACTCTGTAACCAGCTAATCAGGTGGCAAAGTCTAATCTCTGATATATTCTTTAAATGCCATGGCAGACGGACCACCACGCAGGGCAACAGGTGAATTGTTGCGGCAGACCATGGTATATTTTGGGGCGCCCAGTGATTGTGTGCTAAATTGTGTGATATGTGAAATTTAATCAACTGATTTATCTATTTTTGTTATTGAGTTGATGTTATGTAAATTGATTTCGTTTGTCTCATTTATTAAAGTATTACCTATGCCGTCTTTACAGCCGTCGAATCGACAGTAATGCTAAAAGATCGATCCAGCCAGGTAAAATGTCACACAAAACGCCAATTAATGAGTCAATTGAAAACTTAAACGATGAGCAGCAGATTGTAGTCGTAAAGGTGCAGGCAAAGGTACGAGAATGTTGAGCGGACGAGGACGTTCCGCGATCAGAAACGGCCGTGTTAAAGGAAGAGCTCTATTCATCTCAATAAAAGTAAAAGAGATGGACTATAAATGGAAAGGGATGTGGAATCAATCAATGAAGGATTGACATTTAGACGTTCATCCGGAAGGCAAGGCGCCGCTAACGATGGTCGACGCGAGAGCACTTCACTTTTGCTCCAGACACCAAACGAAGAACACCTGTACTCGATTTTTAATTCATGATTGTTTTCTGTTCTTAGTGTTATTAGATCTTTCTCTTAGTGATTTCTAGTTTCTAGCAAAATTAATCTCTAATTTGGTATTAGGTGTTGGGATAATCACCCGTGTATATTTTTTTAAATAAATCCTACTTTTGATTATAACAATATTGTAATCTGTCATCACGTAATTGCATATTTCCTAAGCAGAGTCATAATCAAACTATAAATTTTGAACAAAGGCTTCTAATATGCGCGCATGTATATGTAGATGATTCACGTTTTTCTTAATTTATGTACTCGAACGGCTCATCAAAACTGTATAGACTGACCCTAAGGCAAAGGTGAGTGCATCTGCCTTCCAAACCATGGCCCTGGGTTTAATTCTCTATCAGATCAATTTAAGAAACGAATTTTTTTAATTGGCTTGCAATTGGCTTGGACTCCAGGTATTACTGGGAGCTCCCACAGTTTGTTGTGTGGTTCCCATAGTGTACCCTTAGTGCTTAGATTAGGATTCCAAGATTGTTGTAAATATAAAAGAAACTTAGGACTATAAAAGAGCACAAAATAGGTAAATGTAAAATAGTATTTATAAAATAATATACAATAAGTAAGTACAAAATAAATTTGTTTATTTGAAATAGATAATATCTCAAAATAGCCCCTGACCCCCCTTCCCCCTGACAACAAACCCTGAGTACAGCCACCCCTCTAGACGTATGTCATTCGTCAGTTTCATCACACAATCTCCTACGACGACGTGTCCCTCAAGAGAAATACACTATCAAAAAATATTTCACGCTCACCTTCAAACTTACGGTACACATAACTATCTTTTTATATCCCTTTCGTAGTCACAATAGATATTATTCTTTAACGTATAAAACATATACCCACAAGACTTTTGGAATAAATAAACGATCTTATGGTTTGCCCTTTTAACATCTTCCGTGAAGTTCAGCGATAAATGTTAAGGTTGCGTAGTTTTAAACAATAAACAGAATCCTTATAAGCTCACTCGCGTATTCGTCCATGCGTTTGTCCGTCTGCTGCAGTCGAGCTTCTCTGAAATTGTATGTAACATGCAAATTTCAAAGGCATACATAACATAACATATCCTCACATCATAACATAGGTAACGAACGTAAAAGTTTGTTAGTGATCTTTATCTTTAGTTAAAAGAAAATATCTATTAAAACAAAAATCCTTTAATCCACACCTCATTAAAAAATTAATAATACTAAAATACATTACATAGAATAAAATGAAGTTAAAGATGAGAATACCCTATAGAATTTAATAGTTTAGTTAATTAAAATTGTTTATAAATTTAAAAATTAAAAACGTACATACATATTGTCACGCTGAATCCCTAAAAGGAGTAGTCAGAGAGGACAGAACACTAAATATCGCGGTTTTACATACTTTTTTCGCCTCCTCGAATATCATCAGATTAAAATTATTTATATAATAATTAATAACATTACATAAACATAACATAACTTCACGCTGTATCCCCAACTGGGTAGTCAGAGAGGACGGAGCGCCAGGAGTCGCGATACTTACACGCCTCTTTCGCTTCCTCAAATCTCATCATTCTCCTCACACATTTTCGCCTAGGTATGCGGGTGCTTTTGACATTTCCGTCTGCTAACACTCTGGCTATTTGATCTTCATAACTCAGCCTTGGTCTTCCTTGGCTTCTTTTACCACTCACTTTCGCTCTGTATATTTTCTTCGTCAATCTTTCATCACTCATTCTTTCCATGTGCCCGAACCATCTAAGCATTCCTTTCTTCATTTTTACAATAACACTGTTGTGCAACCCTGTCATACTGCGTATCTCATCATTGCTTATCCTGTCAGCAAGCGTGACACAAATTTCTGAGAGACCGCATCTCCACAGCATTTAACATACTTTCACTCGATTTTGGGCATATCCAGGCCTCACTACCGTACAACAAAGTTGGCACCAACACCGCATTCTCGGAGAGACGGGTAGCAGCTGGCAATAAAGTGAACGGTGCTCTGTCCGCATTAGTAGGCAGTGTGAGTATATCTAACACAGCCAAAATGGTCGTCCACAATGCGGTGTTGGTGCCAACTTTATTCTACGGTAGTGAGGTATGCTGAATATGCCCGAAATCGAGTGAAAGTATGATAAATGCAGTGGTGATGCGATCTCTTAGAAATATGTGCGGCTTCACCCTTACGGACAGCATAAGCAATGAAGAGATACGCAGTATGACAGAGTTGCACGACAGTCTTATTGTAAAAATGAAGAAAGGAATACTTAGATGGCTCGGACACATAAAAAGAATGAGTGATGAAAGACTGACGAAGAAAATCTACAGAGCGAAAGCGAGTGGAAAAGAAGCCAAGGAAGATCAAAGCTGACTTATAATGATCAAATAGCCAGAGTGTTAGCCGACGAAAATGTCAAAAGTACTGGCATGCCTAGGCGAAAATGTGTGAGGAGAATGATGAGATTTGAGGAAGCGAAAGAAGTATGTAAGAACCGCGACGCTTGGCGCTCCGCTCTCATTTACTAGCCAGTTAGGGATACAGCGTGATGATATGTATGCTTATATGTAATTATTGTAAAATATGTAGTTTTAAGTTTGTAAAATTAACGTTAGAACACGTATGTACTTCTTTGTAAAATAATACATAATCATTAAAATCGTCACGCACTTTGACTTGGTTATGCAAGTGCTTTTGATATTTCCCTCAGTAAACGCCGGTTCCGGTTCTGTTTTCATACTTAGTTGGAAAGGCAACAATTAAAGACGAATCAAAATTAATGTTCAATATCCACTTGATTATTCTCCCTCTTATTTCGTATTAATGTACTACAAGAATTATAAAAACAGCTAATATTATCCCGTGTCTAAAGCTTATAGAATTAATACGATACGTTTAAACATACTTTAAAATTGATAAAATTATCAATAAATAGTTACATATCACTACAAACATATGTATAATCTATAAAATGTTGCCGCTTTATTAAAATTACACTAATTCGAAAAAATATATTGACGCTATGAAATAACCATAGGCCATTAAAAATTGAAACAATATAAAATAATGGTTCTATTAAAGTCCATACTGCAACTTTACAAGAACGTTACATTAAAACATTCTAAGCTATTTTAAAGTGCATAATGAACACTAAGATATAGCGTAGCGTGGTAAAACTTTTGGTATTTCATCCCACAGACACGGCGAGATAAACTTAGCATATCGCTCTGAAGCAGCTTCTATGTAAAATGAAGGCGAACTCCATTTTAATGACGAAAGGAACATAATAATAAACCGCAAATATAGCACGCTGGATCCGAAGTTTCAAAACTTTTAGAATAGTAGAAGCGTAGACTGCATTAATGAATTTAAATGGCATTATTATTAATTAAAAATTACATTGTTATATGTTACTAAAGAAATATTTAAAACTGTAAACAACAAAATACAATCTATATGGTATTTAATTCTACAAATTATTATGTAAAATTCGTTAATGTCTGTATTTTTACTGTACTGCCGAAAGAGGCTTATGTTTTTCGAGTGTATGTATGCGAGTATGTATGTATGTCCATTTCTTTGGGACGCTCTATGAGCTGTAACTTAAACAGCTTGACGGATTTTATTTTTAACATATGCGGTGTCATTATATTTATCGTAATTGTGGGAGTGACATAGGGCACAAATTTTCAATATGGCGGCCGAGAAAAAGAAAGTAGAAGGGGAAAAGTAAACAATATGGGTATCAAATGAAAGATAATAAATAGCCAATCCCAAATATAAAATAACTAATAAAAATTGTCAAAATAGGGATTAATGAAAATTCAATCAAAAATGTTAATGCGATCGAATGTTTTGTTTTATTTAAATAATTATTATTGTGTTTATTTATTTAATTAAATAATTTAGTTTATTTATACGTTTCGAGTGGATTGCACCGAACGTGGTCACGGGCAGACTGATGAGGATGAGTGTCGTCTTCGCAGTGTGCGGTTCCTGGCAACTACCCACACTTATTCATCAGATTTTTTAATTTTATTATTGTCATTGTCGATACTTCGACACACTACACTAACAACGTCCACACATCCTTTCGTAATTATATTAGTTATACGTTTTATAAAAAATTCTTTTGTAAAACTTAATGTTTCTAGACCCACCAATTAAGACTGGTGCCGTAGGTACATTTTTTCAATAGTTGTCGCTTGATAATGAGTTAAAAACTTACAGAGTGGGAATAAACTCCGTCTAGTCCGTTTCCACTAAGCACAATAATTTACAAGTAGATAACTTTTCTGTTTTTCATGATATTTCGAATCTTTTTAATGTTAATAACTCTTATATTTTACGATGTATATTATTCACAATTATGTTCATAGATTTTTAAGTGTGCTTACTTAATTTTCTTATTTATTTTTGAAAAGAAATATTACATTTATCCAGTTATTTAAACACTATTTCTCTGTGAAAGCTTTTCGTTTTTCTAGGATATTGAAATGGGTGGAAACGTAGGATAATATCGAGATATAATGAAAAGACGTGCTTTCGCTAGCTCGTAAATTTCTTGACTGACTTATTTTTTGACATTCAAAAATACCATAATGTTATTGAGTAGCAACACCCTCGAAATAATAGTGTTGCCATCCGTTAAGACGGTATAAGTTCCTAAAATCTTTAGCTATTTTCCGCTCAAACTCCAAAAACCACCAATCGACACGTGTTTCGCCTCTCAACGAAGCATCCTCAGGATATACCAGAGATAGGATTCGGTCAGCTAACCAGTACCGAATCTGGTTATGCTGGTTAATGCTGCTAAGTTAAGGCTAATGCTAATGAAAGGCTAAGTCGAAATCAAAACGTCGAAATCCAGGCAATTCCAGAAAACAGAATCGAAACGTCATTGAACTCATTAAAAAAATATGCGAGTCTGTGTCATACTCTATAGCAGATTCACAGATTCACTGTCGTCAAATGATCAAAAAGCACAGTTGGATAGGTTATTTCGCTATTCGGTGTTATCGCAAAAACATCAAAAAATCAAACTATAAATCAGAATACCAGTAACTGCAACAGTGTTTACCATAGACGTAATTTGTTTTCATACAAAATAAACGACATTGCTGCTCTATAGGTTGAGTGCTCCATGTGTTGACGTTACTCTCACCTCGTCAGCGGGATGAATTGATGTCAGTTGTACGTCGTTTCAATAAATCAAATCCTCACGATCAGCACAGCTCAAGAAATTTAGATTTGTCAGGTAGCAGTGTGCCCATCTATGTAACAGAGCACCTATCGCTTGAGGTGAAATCTCTACTCGGAAATTCTCGGAAACGAGATGACTGTCGGCTATTTTCCTAGTTGGTATATGAGTCCATTAAAAAATGTCTCAAGGAAAAATTAAAATACCATGCTAAATACAGAAAATATAAAAGTCCCCGCGATTACGATATATTTGCCCTCTTGCGTACTAGGTCCAAAAAGATGATTGTTGAACGTTACAGCCTGTTCAATAATTCAATTGAAGAATCTCTTCTAAATGATAACAGGCGTTTTTGACAATATGTTAAGAGTAAGTAAACCTCAACCTCGTTGTCTAAGGCGATGTCATTTGACGATTTAACGGCCAACAATGACGAAGATATATGCGAACTATTTTCAAAAATTTTTTGCATCGGTATTTGATGGTGACATAGATGAGAATGTGAAAGGTACATGACTCAAATACGATGAATATAAATGGTCTGTCAAGCGTAAAATTGAATTATGATGAAATCGTTCAAAAAATAAAACAATTAGATCCAAGAAAGAGTTCCATATCTCTCGAATCGTACTAAGATAGTAGATTGAAATCAGATCAGATAGTAACATTGAAAGGTTTTAAATCCTCACCAATACCTGTAAATTCGGGTATTCTGCAGGGTTCACATTTGGTACCCCTTTTGTTTACACTGTTTATTACTTAACTTGGTTTAATTTTTAAGTCGTGACTGCCTGCTCTGTGCCAACGATTAAAAGGTTTGAAGTTTATTAAAAATTTGAATCTGATTGTGTGCATCTTCAAAAAGATCTTGATGTCTTCTTTGATTGGTGTAATCTGAATCACATGTACCTTAACCTCGATAAGTGTTTTAATTTATCATATACGAAGCGTCAGAACAATTTGTGTTATCAGAGTTACAGTTTTACAGTGTTCATCAGAGGGTACTTGCTCGTAAAGAAGCTGTGAAAGATCTAGGAGTAATTTTGGACAGTAAATGAACATATCGAGAACATTACGCTTCTATTGCTGATAGATGTAATAAACTTGTGGGATTCATTCTTCGAATAACAAGAGGTTTCAGATCATGTAGAAGCGTTTTACATCTGTATTCGACACTTGTTAGGAACATCTTAGAGTACGGAAACGTTATCTGGTGACATTTCCAGACTGGACCAGAAGCGCTTCTTGTACATAGTGTCTGTTCGTTACGGACTTAGGCGTTCACTTAACAGTTATGAGAGATGTTTGAGATGCTTTAAGTTGGAGAGGTTAGATAGCCAAAGAAATATAGCTTACCTCGTCTTACTGTAAGAAATAATAAATTCTTTAGTGTATATTTCTGTATTACAGAAAATATATATTAACACCAACTACAAATTACGTCAGCCTAAAGTGTTCCATACAGCACCGGTCATCATAAATGCCGCTTTGTATAGTTCTTTAAACAAAATGTGCACTCTATACAACGATCTCTCTCCAGGAAAGAATAATTTAGATTTATTTGGTCAGAAACTGGTGGCGTTAAGGGTCACTGTCAAGCACTGTTTGCATTGTATTTAAATTGTCTTTTTTATTTTTATCTTTGATGTAATGTAATTATTTTAAATTCAGTCTTTGAGTTTTGTGTACTGTCTACTGTGTCTGTTTGTCATTGTTTGCTGTAACTGGTAATCATATGTTTAATGCACGATTAGTACACAAAATTTGGTCACAAGAATGTCAAAGGCCTAGAAACAGAATGTAATTTTAGCATGTAAGTTCTTGTAACTGTATTATGTATCTAATAACATAAAATCAAATAAATTCTGCGGTTCGTGCAATATTAATATTATTTTTCAATTGGCTTAAGAATTTAGTATCTTCTAGAGAAATTGTGAAGAATCGTTACTTTTATGTAAATGCGTGTCACATTTACAGACAGGTCGGCTTATATTAGTTGCTTCACTTTTGAAGTACGTGACATATAGTTTAAATCTTTATTATATCTTTAAATAAAGCTTCGTTTCTGAATCTCTCGTGAATCAATTGATGCAACGACGTAAAGCTCTTGAGAAAAAAATATATCCCAAAAATTATCTCGCAGGCGAAGGCCAAGTAAAATTAGATTTGCTTGTAACAAATTTAATTACAATACATTAGAGAACCCTTATTACCTACCGAGTTTTTATCGCCTCCACAAAATGGAACAATGTGTTAGCCATTACCTCCAGTATAACACTTAGATGTAATGTTTAAGTATAAGGAACTTCCACATATAAAAATTTAAGGCGATGCATTGGAAATTTTGACGGCAGGAATCTCAATTTTTCTAAGTAACTACATAACGTATGAAAATGATATTTGGTAATCTGATTTTTCATTTCATTTACTTTATTTTGTTACAGTTGCGATACCCGATTGGTTAACTTTTGTGACACAAACAAAAATATCAAAGAAACCTCTTTTAAAACAGAGATTGACATTTTAGGAGTAACGGGACCAATTTATGTTTCTAAATTTTCTGTATAATTTTAATCTAAACATATTCTTCAAAATGACAGTAGCATTTTTTAAAATTAATTGTGGTTTTTAGAAAAAACGAAAATAACTACTTTTTCGTATTTTTCGTAAGCTACCGCGAGCACTTTTGCATAGACCAGAAGGTAATTTTTGATTAGATTATTGTTCATCAATGCGTCGCCTTAATGCCCGATTTCACCAAAGTCCCCTAATACTTAGCGAACACCTAGTAAAGAGTAGGGGTTCGCTAACGATTTTGCCTTTCACAATACCTACGTTAGGAGCTCCAATGTAGTTAAAAAATCCCTTTTCAGAAACTTAATTTTCGAACCAATGACACCATGTGACAGTTTTCTTTGTTAGTTTTTGACAATATGGAAAATAATTTATTGTATTACATGGAAAACTGGAAGTAAAACAATAATATCTGTTTTATCGATAAACTTTTGGAAACGAATACACTATGGAAACAATAAAAACCGTTAGATTGAAAACGAATATTATGTAAGAATCCGTTTAGGGGTCCCTTTAATCTATGGGATACACAGTTATGTGACGACTTAGCGTTGGTGAAATCGGGCATTAAAAACCGATTAAGGGCATAAATTTCAAGCAATAGTTGATTGGAGCCTTGAATGGCCGTTTTTAGGGTCCTGTACTTTAAAAGGAAAAACGAAACCCTTATGAGATCTCTTCGTCATCTGTGTGTCTGTCTAACCAGTCAAAACCCTTTATCTCAAGAATGAAAAGCTATAAATGTGAAATTTATATCAAAGACTGAGGTCTATCGTCCCTTGTAGGTGCAAAAAAATCCAAGCTTCTAAATCAACACAAGCAAAAGATACGGTTGTTTATGCACTCAAACAAAAACTTATAGGGTACTTGCTGTTGACCTAGAGTCATGAAATTTAACGAGAAGTAAAGTCAAAGTCAAATCAATTTATTCAAGTAAACCCAATTACAAGGTATCTTTGAACGTCAAATCTACTTTAGTTCGGTTCAAATAGAAAACGTGGTATCATTTTTTTCATCTTCATTTTACAAAAGGTTTATTAAAATACAATATTTTCATTAAGTCAGTAAATGCAATTTGCATAGAAGATCATTTGCAGACTATTGTTTTATCTTCAATGAAGTCGTTTATTTCATAGTATGATTGTCTAACCAATGTACGTAAGTAAGGTCTCACAACACAATAAAAGGGTCAAATCCAAAAATTGCGAATGTGTAATTATATCACAATTTTTTGCCATTCCGAACATAGTTAAATTTACAATTTGGGAGAATGGGAGACCTTAACTTTCGACTTCAAAGTTAGGTTTGTTATTGAATTAGACTTATATTTTTTAGTAAATGCATAACACGAATTGTAAGGTGATACGGAACCTTCAGTGTGCTACTGACTCTGACTCCGGCTCGTACTTGGCCTATTTTTTTCTTTTAAGCTTTCAAAAATATCCTAAAATTATTCGTAGATACAAAATGTTGGTTACCCGCATCAGGCGACCTTTGGGCGTGAGTTTCACATTGCCGTAATACCGCAAGGGTGCTGACTGCTCAGCCTTCCTTGAGACGTGCTTCAGCATAGCATTAGCTCTACGTTTTGTAATACGGCACCTCGACATGCAGAGAGGACGACACGTCGTGAATTTCAGTGAGCAAAATCTCACATAAGCTAATCTCTCCCAGGGGCCAAGGTTCCTTTTGAAAGTTTCTCCCACGTCACCTGTACCTGAAAAAGGTATCTGCGTTAGCTAGAATTTTAGGGTTCTGTGCCATGTAAGTAAAAATGAAATCCTTGTAGGACCACTTCGCGCCTTTAGAATGAAACTGCTCTAATTCAAAGTTCTGAGTATGTTTTGGAAAGTTACAATGAATGCATTTAAAACAATAAAATAGATGTTTCACCAAATCTATACTATTATATAAATCTCTAGCGTCTGTCTGTAATAATAATTATAATTTTACTGTCCAATTCTGTGATACATATTCATTTTATGACTCACTGATTTCGATTCTACCATTTTTTAAATTTTTGTCTGTCTGTATGTCTTTTTATAACCGAAGAACGGCTTGCCCGATTTTGGTGAAAATCAGTACGTAGTAGAAACTTGCTCATGATAGGCTACTTATTTTTTAGAAAATCTGCCCCTAAAGGGGTGAAAAGAGGGATGAAACTTTGTATGGGAAACGCTAAAACTTGGCAACGATACAATTTGGTGCGGTGATAAGACTTTTTTTAATCAAAAGTACATAGACTACTTTTTTTATCAAAAATCTGTGAAAAGGGGGACGGGACGGAGAGGGTCAAGACTTTGTACGGGAAATGGCTAAAGCGCTGAACTGATTATGATGTAGCATGTATATTGTTGGACACCTGGGAACGGACACGGATTACTTTTTTATCAAAAAACTACACCTAAGAGGGTGAAAAAGGGGATGAAACTTTGAATGGGAAATGCTGAACCGCCGAACCAATTATGATGTTTGGTACAGAGATAGTGTGTGCCCGGAGACAGACGTAGGCTAGACGTAGACTTTTTTTCAAGAACAATCTTTAAACATACTATGCACATGTATACATATAATCTAACCTAATCCGAGAAAGCCACGAAAAAATTTTCCGCGCAGACGAAGTCTGCTAGTCTGCGGGTACAGCTAGTATATGTATAAATGTTTTCACAATATATATATATATATATATATCACAGCTAACGGGGCAGACAAGTAAATTTACACTACAAGTAGATACTATATGAAATTTTGAAATAGGTCAGTTTATTAGATAGCTAGGTGCTAGTTATTATATGTTAGCTTTATATATTAGATAAATAGTGCTAAATAGTAATATAAAATTAACATAATGCTCTATAAAAAAATTAATGAACTCTGTGAACTGCCAATCTGTCATTCTGACATCTGCCATAAAAACATCGATTGCTCCCTCCGCCATAAAAAAAAACGTCTCGCGAAAGTTCGAACCTCGGATCAAGAAACAATGGACGGAGTCATAATAAGTTGCCTAACCAGCGTGTGATAAACGAACTTTCCTATTTTTTCTCATTGAACGTAAGCATGAGTAAAACAGCTATAGTAAATATGGCAAGCTCGCACTGTCGGTGTATTTCGTGTCAGCTAATGTGTCGGTCATAAAATAATTGTTTGCAAAATACTTGTAAATCTTAAAAACTGGTTTGGCGATTAGTATTCACAAAAATAAATACTTATCATGTTCAGCTGTGTATCGTTGTGCACCTTCCCTACTCACGCGCATTAGTAATAATAATAATAATATACTCAGACATTTCACACAGCGCCATCTAGTCCAGGCCATAAGCAGCACAGCGCTTGTGTTATGGGTACTAGACAACTGATATACTACTTATGTACTTTTCTTTTGTAAATAAATACATATTATACATAAACACCGAATCGAACCCGCCACCTCCGTTTACTTTCCGACGCGCTAAGCCATTGCGCCACAGAGGTCCTCATTAGTAAAAGTCTAGAACAGGGATGGCGAATCTTAATTTATCTTCCTTCCCTTTTTGTGACTGTGACTGTGACTAAAACAACACAAAAACAAAATGTTATTATGATAACGCTTAATTTCAATGATACATCATATTATATTTAGTGAATAAAAGTCTAAAATTTATTCTGGAAACCATTAATTTTTAAATGTGTTAAATTGTAGAGCAAGTTACTAATAATAATTGTATTATGTTGTTCATTTTGTATTATACTAGCTTTTACTTGCGACTTCGTCCACGTTACAACAAAAGGGAAAAACATTTTCCAGGACAAAAAATATATAAAAAGCCCACTTTCATGGTGATCGGTCATACGGTTTTGAAGTTTAGAGATTATATAGTAGGTATATTCAAATATCTATTTTTATATTATACAAATTTATCCCTTTTATATAAAATACCGCACGGGACCCTCTACATGCGGGAATTTTTTGAGCTACAAATCCCACGCTACGGTATTAAAATTCGTTACAACGTAACGAATTTTAAGTGTGTTATACACTGACTTATAATCCACTTTCGCATATCCTTCGCAGTCCCTAAACTTTATACGAGCGAATCACGCCTAGACTCCTTGGGGACTAACTCGCACTGTAAACCCATTGTACTCGGTTTTAACTCGTTAGAGACTTAACGATGATCAAGTCGCGTTACACTTAGTATTTTGAATATTTCGTAGCGTTCCAAAATATATACATAATAATAGATAATAATACATACATACATATCTTCACGCTGTATTCCTAACAGGGTAGTCAGAGAGGACGGAGCGCCAAACGTCGCGGTCCCTACATACTTCTTTCGCTTCCTCAAATCTCTTCATTCTCCTCACACATTTGCGCCTAGGTATACGAGTGATTTTGACATTTCCGTCGGCTAACACTCTGGCTATTTGATCTTGATAAGTCAGTAATAATAATTAAATAATTATTAGATAAGTCAGATGATTAACATGTAGTAAATATATACATGTATAAGCATATATGTAATCCGATAATTATTTATGGCTAGTATTTAACCGCACATCAAAAAAATATCGTTTTGTATAAAAAATTGTTCCCAATCCTAAGCAAAAATACTTACTACGCAGCAAAATAGTCACCTCAAAATATTGATATATTAGTAACAATTTAAGTTCGTGATGCATCGCTATTTATTTAAAACTAAAGCTTTTTTAAGAATGCATATCTAACAATAACCACCTCACAACAAATCTATTACATCAATTTTTTTAGTCATCTTAGACATTATGTCTCGCGCGTTATGATTTATACACTTACTCATCTAACCCACCCAAAGAGAGTAATTTCATAAGGCGGATACCGACCTGGCGCTTCGCCGGCCGCTGCCTCGGCACGCTCGCTTCGCTCGCTCGGCTCGCGCGTTGTGGTTTATGCACTTATCTAACCTAACCCAAAGAGAGTATTCTTATAAGGCGTATGTTATAATGATAATTTAATTTGCCGAGCGTTTTCTGAAATTTTAAGCCATATAATATTGAGCAAGTTTTGAAATGCTTATTAGGAAACCTGTTGCAAAAATAGTGGTTTTGTTATGAGTGTGAGTATGATGCGTCGACGCCCTGGTTAATTTGCCGTGCAATCGGTATATTTGCTGTGCAATCAGTATATTTGATATGAAAATCATATTTCTAAAATTAACAAGTTTTTGTCGAGCACTAGAGGAAAAAATGTACTATAGATTTGATGTATATTTTCGAATTATTTTTAGCACTAGTTTTGATCAACAAATGCTTTATTTGCAGTGAAATAATTATTTTGATGTAAAAAATATTTAACTGATGTAAATAACTTGATGGGTGATAAGTTATTTGCTGTGCATTTAATAATATCCTATTATTTATTAGACATTTAAAGCGGTCATAGCATTTCTTAAACAGTTTACATAACAATATACATAGATAATTGTGTGATAATGATAATTATTATGTACTAGCTGTGGCTTAGTAGACATTATATTATTATTCGTGAGAGGTCTTAAGTTCACACAAAAATCCCATAAAATTTTTTCAGTTTTTCTTTACATAAAAACCTTATTCGTAATGACGGGTCATTAAAATTTATCACGAAAAAATCCTGAACTTTTTCAAGAATTTTTCATATTTTTCAAATATTTTTCCGATTTTATTCCATTTTTGAAATTTTTCCCAAATTTTTCTTGAAATTTTTCGTATTTTGAAAAGTTTCGAAAAATTACGCATAATTAGTTACTCGGTCTATTGTAACATGTAAAAAAAAATTTGCCAAATCAGTCCAACCATTCTCAAGTTTTGCTCACAGAACGAACAACATTTCATATTTATTTACTCGTATATATTAAAGGTAGTAATAGCGAGTAGTACTTAAATATATAATTCGAGTACCCATTTGCGCGGCGATTGTGGTACCTTCCAAGTCGAGGATCGCCAGGATCAAATTTCCATCTATCTATCTTTTAATCTAGTAGTTCTAGACTTAGTAATCGATTTTGAACATGGTTTGAAATTTGTTTCGAATTTTAAACAGCACTGGTTTTTATTTCATTTTGAACTCAATTTTTTTTATGTGACTCCTCCAGTTGCTTATGTGAACTCTACCATTTCATAAGCAGTTGTAGCAAAAAATAAGAGATAATAATGTTTTGTCGAGCGTCGAGCTTATGTTGAAATGGTTTAAAACTCAAGCGACTCATGCCTCGAGCTACTAGGCTATTCGCGCCGAAGCACGTTAAACTCAATCCCCTTGTAACAATTCGCGGTTTCACAACAGCGTCGTTAAAAGACGAAATAGTGTTGGGCAATCTGTTACATCGCACCCAAATGACTACTTTATTCCAAATAACGATAACGCTGATGTTATGTTCTAGTGGAATTTACAATACGGCTGTATTAAATAAAAGCGAATCACGAAAAATATAACAATGTAGTGTTTATAGTTCACTGAAGGGTTAACTCTTCTTACTAGAAACAAAACTGCTGTAACGTTTTTAGTGTATTATCAATAGTATTAAAAAAATTGCTGATTTCAAGGTTTCATCTGTCAGAAATGTTTTGTAGTTGTGGCAACTACTGTATCTGTTTTAAAACTGATACAAAACTGTATCTTTTTTTAAATTAATACAACATACTATATTTGTTTTAAAACTGATACAAAAACTGTATCTATTTTAAAACGAATACACAATACTGTATCTGTTTTAAAACTGATACAAAAAGGGAAAAAATACCTACTCCACTTCTCCCTTTTTCTTATTCGTGTTATTACTCGTTGTCATTATTTATGTAATACAAAACTGCTTGGCAATCGTTCAATTTAACTCGTGAATTTCACATAAAACAAGAAAGACAAAACAGAAAAATAATTCAAAAGTGAGTCTATGAATGAGAAGAGATTTTCAGGAGGGGTTGAGTTTCCGAGTTGAAGTTTTGGCGGAATATCATTAAAAAATAAAATAACTGCGCGCAACGACTGCAGGAGATCAGATGGTTTGACGCTCATTCCTTAGAAACTTGGAAGGTCATTGGTGTGGGACGCCACATTTGTCGATTATTTCCCATGACCCGACGACTTCTCGGTCAGCGGGTGCTGCAGCCAGCAATGCCGAGAACTTATTGTGGCGTAAATATGTGACTCTCTCAGAGAGTTTCATATTTACTTCCTATGTAGTCGAAACTCCGAGAACCTTGCGACCCGAAACCCATTGACTGGTATCTGATATTTGTAAGTGACTGGTCGAGATTTCGGAAGACCATCAGGCTGTCAGCTACTTCCGCCAACGAATCAGCTTGGCTATTCAAAGTGGTAATGTTGCCAGGCTAATAGGCATTCTTTGAAGTATTCTGTTATTTAAAATAATACTCAGTTTTAAACCCATTGACTGGTATCTGATATTTGTAAGTGACTGGTCGAGATTTCGGAAGACCATCAGGCTGTCAGCTACTTCCGCCAACGAATCAGCTTGGCTATTCAAAGTGGTAATGTTGCCAGGCTAATAGGCATTCTTTGAAGTATTCTGTTATTTAAAATAATACTCAGTTTTAAGTTTTTAAATATTAAAGTTTAGATGTGCTTGTATGTAATAATGTATGGGATGTTAATTGAAACGATGGTTCGTAGCCATTGGATTTATTTCCTTCTCTCTCTCACTGCCCAATCTTCTCGCATGCATCTGTCTCTTTCACTCACTAAAGCTGTCGAACGTCACTTATCCTCTCGCTTTCACATACATAAAAGTCCGTATCTCCGTGTCTCTCGCACACGTATCACGTTTAGTTCCGTGATTAAACTTTACATGTCCTTTAAAATTTCACAAAAATTATATTTTTCTTAAATTTCACACTCTTACCTCTTACCTTACTAATATATTTTCGCAAAATAACACCTGAATCGTTATATAAAATAAGATGATCGGTCTCCATTTCGCTAAAAAAAACATTAATTAAGCAATTGTTGTTGTAAGACCAAAGTGTACTTAATCGTATCAAATACAAATACTATATTACAATTACAATGACTACGAGAAAACCAATAAAATGAAGTAACACACATCTAATATCATTATTTATTGGACTCGGTTTATCCAATAAATAAATAACTATAAATAGACGACTTTCACAAAGTTATGACCGAAAGTTTGGCTTTTCTAGAATAAACCTTAGAGTCAACTAGAAGTTCAACATAATAAATATTCTCTCAAACCTCATAAGTGTTTGGTTTTCATTATTTTTATTTCCGAAAAGTTTTAAGAACTTTCAAAGTATTACATAAACATAACTAAGTTTGTACATTAAAGATATTATTTGTGAAACATAGTTGGGATCTCGTGGTTGAGGTATCTTTTTTATGCTTCCTGTAATACTTATATATAAAATTGTGTCTGTTTTTCTTTTGCTATTGTTTGGCATCACCAAAACTTACACAATTATTCCCCTGCTATCCTAATTGCATGCTTCTTGCATTCCTACCATTAACTGGAAATTCTTAGAAAATTGTACATTCATTTCAGTGAAGCCATTAAAAAAAAACGTGTTAGATTTTATCAATCTCTCTAAAAACATTAAAATTCATTTTCGTTCAATGGAAATTACATAATTAAACTTAATAACAACTAATTTAACAGCCCGGATGAAAACTTTAAAAAGACAAACTCTCCATGTAGCATTCAACATGCATCCAGTAGATGGCCACATGCGACGTTAATTAATCTCAATGATCGTACAAAACAACGTAGCCTATATGTTAAAGTATTTTGCAAATAGCAGTAATCTCAAACAGACATAAACAAAACGTCCAAGGGTCCGCTGAGCCTGATTCGTATCGTTATTAACGTCTGCAAGATAAGATCGATAGGTCATCCCTCTCACCTTCAAGCACCCTCTTGAATTCTTAAATGGGGAAAAAATATACTTTTTCGATACGAAGACACTCCAGACTCTCAAATAAACCCGCATGGCTATAAATAAGAGCAGAAAGAGAAATTAATTTTTGTCAATCAAATAAATATTTTGCTTCCTCTTACATCACCCATTCCCAAAGTGGGCGATAACGCCCCCCTGTGGGCGCTGCAGGCCTAAAGGGGGGCGGTAAGATACTCAAAAAAAAATGGGGGCGTTGTGTAGAGGCCTGGGGGGTGATTTGTAATTTCATTTAGCCAGGAGGCATCTTAGACAACGACAGCATGAGCTCTCGACTCAGTAGACAAAATAAGTTTGGGAACCTAGACTCTTACTGGATCTTGGGTGCAAAAATAACATTATATTATTTAATGTAGTGAACTTATTGAGTTTTGTCGATTCATTTTTATTATCAATTAGTAAAATACCTAAACACTACTCTCGTTAGTTCGGTAGAACTTATAGGGAGCTCCCTGGTGTAGAGATAAGCATTGATTCAACAAACTATTATACACTTGCGGAACCGACCGACGTTATCCTGTCCGAAATTTTAAAAAAATCCTAGAACCCAATTGCAGCGTCACCTACCATGTCCAATTGTAAATTCAAACAATCCAGGGACCCACTCGGACACACACAAAAAATTTCCGCTTTGGCCTTCCTTGGCTTCTTTTACCACTCACTTTCGCTCTGTACATTTTCTTCGTCAGTCTTTCATAATTCATTTTTTCTATGTGCCCGAACCATCCAAGCATTCTTTTTCCCATTTTATCATAGTCTTATTTCTCATTCTTTATTTCATACAGAGATCAAGTATACTTCATTGCCTTCTAGTGAGCTATCGGCTGCATGCTTTTCTCTATTTTAGCTAAATTAAATTAAGTAAATTTGAATACATCTTATGAACTAAATAAATGTAATACATACGTTTTAATGAACTACGCCAAATTGAATTAAAGTGCAATAAATTTTAAAAGTTACATACTGGTTCGATGGACTAAACTGTATCGATGCGTATTTGGAATAAACCGTTGAGGAGATCCGAGAGAATAATGTAGGTCAGGGATGGCGAACTTTTATTTATCTACGTGCCATTTTATCTAAACAAATATTTAACGAGGTCATGATGTGCTATCAACTAATGTTAATATAACTATTAATAACATAACATAACATATCTTCACGCTGTATCCCCAACGGGGTAGTCAGAGAGGACGGAGCGCCAGGAGTCGCGGTCCTTACACACCTCTTTCGCTTCCTCAAAACTCATCATTCTCTTCACACATTTTCGCCTAGGTGTGCGAGTGCTTTTGAGATTTCGGTCTGCTAACACTCTGGCTATTTGATCTTCATAAGTCAGCCTTGGTCATCCTTAGCTTCTTTTACTTACACTTACACTTTCGCTCTATAGATTTTCTTCGTCAGTCTTTCATCACTCATTCTTTCCAAGTGCCCGAACCATCTAAGCATTCCTTTCTTCATTTTTACAATACACTGTTGTGCAACCCTGTCATACTGCGTATCTCATCATTGCTTATCCTGTCCGCAAGCGTGACACCGCACATATTTCTGAGAGACCGCATCTCCACAGCATTTATCATCCTTTCACTCGATTTCGGGCATATCCAGGCCTCACTACCGTACAACAAAGTTGGCACCAATACCACATTGTGGATGGCCATTTTAGCAGTGTTAGATATATTCATACTATCCACTAATGCGGACAAAGCACCGTTCACTTTATTGCCAGCTGCTACCCGTCTCTCCACATCCAACTCACATCTTCCATCCCTCGAAAACGCACTCCCCAGATACACAATTTTATTCACTCGTTCTAGACATTTTCCATTTACACAAATCACACATTTCGTTTGTACCGCTTCTCTTGCAAACACCAGAACCTTAGTTTTGTTCACATTCATTTTCAATCCTTTTACTTCACAATCTTCTTTCATACACGTGTCAAGTGTCTGCAACTCTGCTTCTGATGGTGCTATTAGCACAGCATCGTCAGAGTACAATAGGCAGTTTACCACTGTGTCATCACATCCCATACCACTCATATTACCTTTCAATCTCTGGAGGCAACTGTTCAAATACAGCACGAACAGCCAGGCAGACATCACGCAGCCCTGTCTGACACCAAAACAGACTTCAAACCAGGGCGACATGTCACCGTCTATCCTTACACAGGCTCTGTGGCCACGATATAATGACCTCACAGCCTGCAGTAAGGAGCCCCCCACGCCATATTCAGGCAGAAGACTCCACAATTTCTTCCTATTAATAGAAAGAAAAAACAACAAGTGCAGGAATAAGGGTATGTATATGAAAAAATATATTGTTTCGATTAGGTACATAAATACGTTAACTATAACCTAATAAATATATCAGGTGTCATCAATGGCACGCATGCCATTGGTTCGCCATCGTAAATATAGGTTTTTAGAAAAAAACAAAATTTATGCACGACGTATGAATTAAAGAGTGAATCTCTGAAAGTTCATTTTCGGTCACGTGCCGTTGTTCATCACCGTTCGCTTTCTCCACACACCGCACCAAGAACGCACGCGCTATTTTTTTTATTTAACGTATATTACAGAGACTTTATGTGTGAATTCTGTGCTTTATGGATCGTACTTGTTATTAATATCGACTGTACATATTTTTCCCTACACGCTCCTGCTAAATACTTATTAAAAAAATACAACTAAAGATTTATTAGTTGAGGTCGAACAAAAGGGCCTTTGTTATCTTTCATAACGGCAGATGATTTATTTAAACAATATATCCATGAACTTCCCTGTTAACGTTATTTATTGGCTCAGTACGTTATATTAATGTTTTTACTGACTTTAGCGAGGTAATTCGCAGCGTAATATCGATTGTTTTTATTAATAGAGTTAGAGTTATATCGAAAAAAAAAGCCATATTATTTTATTTCTTTCTTTGATATCCCTTTTGCTCTAAAAATCATAATTGAAAGACATCATGGACACCATGTAGTCATAGGAAGATTTTTTAAGTTAAAAGTTCTATAGACTTCTATATTAATTGTATGTTTGTAATTTTCGTTCCGTAAATTTGTAAATTTTAAATGTCCGTGTTTTTCATGTGTACATATTGCTTAATAATTTCGCAACAGAGTTTGCCTTCTTAATAGGACAGTGACTAGAGTTCCCTTTGACCAACCGTGAAGATCCACCATGCCGAAGTGCGTGGGTTTGAATCCTGCATTGTGGTCAGATTTTTCGTTTTTAACGTATAACAGCATTCTCACGATTAAGATGAATCTAACGACACACAATTTATTTTTTATTTAAATTGGGTAATAGGTTGTACGACAGTGTTATTATAAAAATAAAGAAAGGAATGTTAAGATGGTTCGAGCGCATAAAAAGAATGAGCGATGAAAAACTGACAAAGAAAAACTAGAGAGCGAAAGCGAGTGGTAAAAGAAGCCAAGGAAGACCAAGGCTTACTTATGAAGATCGAATAGCCAGGATATTAGCCGACGGATGTGTAAACAACACTCACATACCCAGGCGAAAATGAGTGAGGAGAATGATGAGATTTGAGGAAGCAAAAGAAGTATATAAGGGCCGCCACGCTTGGCGCTCCGTCTACTTTTGACTACCACGTTGAGGATACAGTGTGAAGATATGTATGTATGTAAATTTAATAATTTGATTAATTATTAATACACTTATTAAAATACATCAAGCCTACAAGTTACAGGATGCGCTAATGGAACCGACATATGTATAGGTACACTCAAAAAAATTACCTTCCTTCTGGAGGGTACCCTGGTTATAACATTAGTCGCATTTTGGAGCAGATGGGTAAACACATACTTATGCAAAAATATTTTGGCAAAGGAGCAAAAATGATAAATGTGGAGATGACATGAGCAACGCATCTGACGCATATCCCATGCGAATTGTACGTATGGGTATTGCGTGAAATTCGGGAACATCAGATAATCCATTTCCGAGTCGGATGTGTCGTGGGAAAGCCGTTGAGACACAAGAATGTTCCTCTATTAGTGTCACTTGTTTATCTACGTGTTTCATCTTGTTTTGACGAGGAATTTCTGAGTATTTAGGTAAGTTATGTATTCTTACGAACATGATTTTCACCATTTTCCGTTCGAGATGAACAGGGCATCGACGAGTATAGGTCGCATCTTCATAATAGTTGGACTATAAGTATTTAGGCTTACAGATGGCAAAGCGGTACTAAATATATAATATAAGATTTCTAGCCAGTCGGCTATACCAGTTTCTTGGTCGATATTTACGTTTTACCGAAAGGATAAGCTGGTATATTCTATCGTAATATTTATGCACGTAGGCTAGTATTTATATATGGTTGTGTATATGTACGTATATGTCGGTGGAAATAATAAAAGGCACTCATTTATATACTATGGCAAAGCGCGACTTCCGGTTTGGAAGGGATAACGCGCTAACGGAACGTCGGGGCCGGCGCTGGCAGTCTCTTAAACTACGGCGATCGGTGTATTTTATAAAGTAGTTCGCCTCTTGTAATATTAGGTAACTATTTCTCATGGCTGAGTCGTAAGAGCACGAATTGCCCCGTGTCTTTTCCGACATATATATGGTATATGTATATATGGTATAAGTAAGTATGGTATATGTATACATATAGGTAGATATGCCTGGCATATTAGATCATATATTATATCGTGTCACATCATATCTTCCAGACCGTCACAGTAGTGCAATACAAAGATTCTTCCATGTTCTTATTTTCTTCAGTCGGAAGAGAAAAATTCTTTCACGCACTAACCATCTATAACCGTTTAACTCGTCAAAAAGCAGGAAGGACTTTATAACATCTACTTTTTTTAAATATTATACATGAAAATATTGCTTACATTCCAGATCAAAACTGCCCAAATCCAGGCTCGCAGACCACAACGTAGCATAGCAAATCATTTACCCGCCGACAGTGGTCGGCTGCTAATACTCCAGTGACCACGCGATTGGTCGTACACAGAACGACGTATTTGTAAGTCGATTCAACGTTTGTACTATTTGTACTATAATGAAAACGTAAGGGTTTCTTCGGACCAGGCGACGCATTAGAAATTTTGACAGCAGAGATCTCAATTTTTCTAAGCGACTACATATGAAAGTGATATTTGGTAATCATTTTTCATTTCATTGACTTTATTTTGTGAGTTGCAATACACGATTGGTTAACTTTTGTAACACAAAAAAAATGTCAAAGAAACCAGAGATTACATTTACATTTTTCGGAGGAACGAGACCGATTTATGTTTTTAAATTTTCGTCATAGTTTAATCTGAACATATTCCTCAAAATGTCAGTTGGATTTTTTAAAAGTAATCATAGTTTATAAAATAAACGGAAATAACTGTTTTTTTTAGAAAGAATGAGTGATGAAAGACTCCTTCCTTCCTTCCTTCTCCTGGCTTTAGTCCCATTTCAATTGGAGTCAGCCCACCTTGTACATTTTCGCCACAACAATCTATTTTGTGTTGTCAATGCGTCTACATTTAAAGATTTAAGGTCTTTTTCGATGGTGCTCCTCCAAGTGATAGGCGGCCGGCCTCGCCCCGCTTCCCCTCCTCAACCTCCATCACTTGTCTAGTCATGTGGTTTTGGTCACGCCTCATAACGTGCCCATACCACCTCAAGCGATTTTCTCTGTTTGTCCTCAATCTTTGCAACCCTAAACGTTCCCCTGACATGTTCGTTCCTTATCTTGTCCAGTCTCGTAACTCCTCCCGCCCAGCGCAGCATTTTCATTTCTGTGACATGCATCTTCCGTTCGTCTGCTTTTTTCATTGGCCAGCATTCAGACCCGTACAACAGTGCTGGTCGGACTGCCTGTTTATATATCTTGCCTTTGAGCTTGATGGGCATTCTAGTATCGCATAGCACACCCGAGAGTGACCTCCACTTGAGCCAGACGGCAGTTATTCTGTGCTGAATGTCTTTGTCAGTTGTTTGTTGTGGAGATACGATTGAGCCGAAATATTTAAATTGTTGTACTTTATTTAGGGAGGTATCTTCAATCATTATTGAGGTATTATTATGTGCGTTGTTTCCAGATAAGTTGCACAGCATGTACTCGGTACCAATACCAATACATGTACCAATTGTGACCGAAAAGTTTGCCAAATCAGTGACCTAGGAGCACGGTCAAAAGCTTTTTCAAGATCGATGAATACAAGGTGGAGGTCTTTCTTTAGCGATCTATATTGTTCAATAAGAATCTTTACGCTGCTTATTGCATTTATCGTCCCTATTCCACTTGTAAAACCACACTGATTAGGAGTTAGTTCGACAATTTTATTTAGTCGGTTGGCAAGGACAATTTCCCAAATTTTTAAGGTGTGAGATGTTAGCTTGATGCCACGGTAGTTACCACAATTTGCCATAACCCCTTTGTTCTTGTAGAATAGGACTAAGTTGCTAACCCTCCACATATGCGGTATCTTGCCGTCAGTCATGATATGATTGAGAAGATTTGTTAACCAGGCCTCTCCAGTGCTTCCAGTCCCTCTCCATACTTCCACCGGTATCTCATCAGGTCCTACAGCTTTCCTGTTCTTCAGTTTGTATAATGCTCTTCTGACTTCCGAGATTGTGGTTTCTTCAACAGGGCCTTGTGCGGGGGATGTTAGGTCTAGCGACTCATGCGGGAACTCCTCGTTTAGCAGATTCTGATTGTATTCCTGCCATCTTTTATTTATATCTTCATTTCGAGTCAGTAACCTGCCCGACGGATCCCTAATGTACTTGTTACTCTTTATATCCTTTGTCTGGTTTAGACGTACTTTTGCAAATTTGAATATTTCGTTTTCTGATTGAGCTACCTCCAAGGCTTCGTAAAAAGTGTCTCTGCTTTGAGCTCTGGCAACAGCTACACAGGACTTAGCTATTTTATTTGCTCGCATATAGCCTTCCCTGTCGGTGACCGATCCTGAAGCTTGCCACTTTTTAAATAGAAGTTTTTTGTTCCTCAGTGCCAATTTCACTTCTTCATTCCACCACGCAGGATCTTTGTTGGTTCTCAAATTTCCTTTCGATATGCCTAAACATGTCTTAGCAGATTTTATGCAGTTAGAATGGAACTCGTCCCACTGAGTATTAGCATCACGTATATCAGATCTTGCAAATGAATTTTCAAGAAACTTTTTTGTTTGGTCTATGAAGGTCTTACCAGGTTTTTTGCTTAAATTATACCATTTTATACGTGTTTGTGGTTTGGGATCAAACTGTGGTCTCGAGAACCAAGACGGGATCTTTAAAATCGCTACCAGTAGCCTGTGTTGAGTAGTGAGAGCTTCGCCAGGGATGACCTTGCAGTCCTTAAAGCACATGAGAATCGATCTTTCACACATAAAATAATCTATTTGCGAGACTGAGCATCCACTCTTGTATGTTATGAGATGTTTGTTTTTCTTTTTGAAAAAAGTGTTTACAATGGGTAGGTCGAACTGGGTTGCCATGTCAAAGTCAAAGTCAAAGTCAAATCAATTTATTCAAGTAAACCCAATCACGAGGTATTTTTGAACGTCAAATCTACTTTAGTTCGGTTCAAAGAGAAGAGAAAAGAAAACCTGGACACTGAGAAGAACCGACAAGAAACTCAGTCAGGTATAATTTTTTCAACATCATTTTACAAAAGGTTTATTAAAATACAATATTCAGAGAGCCAGTAAATGCATGTGCAGAGAAAATCATTTCCAGACTATTGTTTTATCTTCAACGAAATCGTTTATTTTATAGTATGATTGTCTAATCAATGTACGTTTTATAACTAATCTAAATATATTTTCTGTTAATTGAGTGACTTCTTGAGGAACTTTATTATAAAAACGAACGCAGTTACCCAAAAATGAAACATTTGACTTATGTAATTTAAATTTTGGAACAACCAATTTATCACGACCTTGGGTTTCCATACCACCAATATCGCCTTTTTTTGTAAATCGATTTATATTTTTCCTCGTATACATAATAATTTCAAAGATGTATAAGGACGGCAAGGTCAGTACATCAATGTCTTTAAAACGATCTCTTAGTGATTCTCGTGCATTCATATTGTAAATAGCGCGTATCGCTCTTTTTTGTAAAATAAAAATCGAGTTAATATGCGCCGCTGATCCCCACAGCAAAAGGCCATAGGACATTAGGCTATGAAAATATGCGAAGTACACCAACCTAGCCGTATCCGCATCCGTCAATTGCCTAATGCGTCTAATGGCATATATCGCGGAACCGAGCTTACTAGCCAATGCCCCGATATGATCCGCTCATTGCAATTTACTATCTACTGTTAAACCAAGAAAACTGGCAGACTTAACTAATTCTAACTGTTTCCCACCCAATTCTATTTTATCATGGATTCTGGGTACATTAGAAAGGGAAAATTTAATACATTTGGTTTTTTGTGCATTCAGTAGTAAATTATTAACAGCAAACCACCCCGAGACGTCCGCCTGGATCCCGTTCACCCAAGTAATATCTAAGTTCTTTCTGTCCAGTTTAAATAGCAATGAAGTGTCATCAACAAATAATACTATTTCGCATAAGTTCCTGAGCATAAATGGGAGATCATTAATGTAGACTAGAAACAGAAAAGGTCCCAAAATTGATCCTTGGGGAACGCCCATTCTTAAACTTGAACCAACAGACAAAACCCCATTGACACTCACTTTTTGCTCCCGGCCAGACAAATACGAGACCACGAGATCGAGAGCGTTACCACGAATTCCATAGTGTTTAAGCTTGCAAATTAAAATTTCGTGACTAACACAATCAAAAGCCTTGGAAAGATCGCAAAAAACAACAATGGCATCCTGAGATCCCTCCCAAGGCTGAAGTACAGTCTTGATCAAGCTTGCTCCCGCATGAGTTGTTGACCGCCCTCTCGTGAACCGGTACTGTTGACCGTGAAACACCCAGTGAATGTTAAAATGTGCTAGCATTTAATTGAGTATTATTTTTTCGAATATTTTACTCAATGCTGGCAATATTGACACCGGGCGATAATTTGTTAGATTCAACATACAACCTGACTTAAATAATGGAATAATTTTACTGTGTTTCATTAAATTGGGAAACACTCCTTGATCGACACATTTATTAAATATCTCTACCAAAATTGGCGATAATAAGGGTATTACACCAGTCATGACATGAACTGATAGTCCCCATAAATCTTCACTTTTCTTTTTATGTAATTGCTTGAAAATTTTTTCTATCTCAAGTGAAGATGTGTACCTAAATTGAAAATTAGGGAACCATTTTCCAACATTTTTTCTCAAAAACGTCTCTGCTGTTTGCGAAGACGCTCCCAAACCATTCGTTATTTCTATAGGTGTATTCGAAAAATAATTTTCAAAAACATTAGCAACCTCAATTTTATTAGTAACAACCTTATTACCAATTTTTATTGAAAAATCTTCGTTATTTCTATTTCGTTTACTACCAACTTCGTTATTAATAGTGTTCCATGCAGCCTTTATCGCATTGTCTGACTTTTTAATTTTATTCGCGATATAGATTGCCTTCGCGTGTTTTGATACTCTTTTAAATATTTTCGAATAAGTGCGAACATGGTTATGAAAATTTTCATCTGCAGTGTAAGATTTTTCATCACATAACTCATAAAGCCTATCCCTACTTTTTCTTATGCCCTTCGTCGCCCAATCCGCAAAACGTAACTTGTTATTAACGACTACTTTCTTTTTCTTTGGACAATTCTTATTAAATATTTTGGATAGGTTTTTGACTAAAGATTCATACATGATGTTTAGATCATCAACCAGAAGAGCCCTGTTTGCAAATTTGGCTACATCATGAGTAAAATTTTTTATCCTGCTCTCTCCCAATGGCCTAAATTCAAATATTTGTTCAGATTTATGTTTCGTGTCCTCTATTTTTATTAACTGAGCTTTATGATCTGAACGGATACCACTAACAATAGTATGTTCTATAATTTCACACTTATTCATAAAAATGTTATCTATACATGTCGCGGAATGGTATGTAACCCTGGTCGGTTCATCGAAAATATGCACTAAGTTAAATGAGAGAAAGAGCGAGATGAGCATATCTTTTTCCTTCGAACTATTTAATATGTCTACATTGAAGTCACCACACGCTATTACCGACTTCTTACATTTGCTGAGTCTTGTGAGACTCTCCTCCATAGAAATTAAAAATTGGCTAAAATCAGATGACGGAGGTCTGTAAACACATAAGAATATGTACTGATCCGTCTCTGTACATGACATTTCACATACACGTCCAACAGAGAGAGCAACTATGTCGTTGCGGTTTTTTAATTTAAGAAAGTTTTTACACAAAATTATGCTACCGCCGCCATCCGTCGACGCTCTGTTGTATACACTGGCCACATTAAAATTATTTATATTAAAAGACATTTTGTTTGCCTTCAACCACGTCTCGGTGAGGCACAAGATGTCTATGTTATATTTTTCTATTAATAATTCAGCATCCAATATTTTTCCAGAGAAACTATTGATATTTTGATGTACACACGTAATGATATTATTATGAAGTTTCTCTGTTGTCTGATTGTTTAATTTAAATAATTCTTTTCAGCATTCATATTAGTATTACTACTAAAACTTGCTTCGTCCCTGACTACGTTCCTAGTTATAGACCCTATAACCGAGTTAATACATTTAGCTACTAATGTAGCGAGTTTATGCTTTGCCTTTTTTGACAAGTACAAAGTACCTTTTGTCAGTCTAAATTTGTATAAAATGTTACCAATATATTTATTGGTGTCAAAAAATATAAATTTGTCACTATGACAAAGTGTCACCCTACTCAATATATCATTTAAATTTTGAATATAATTGTTATAATTCTTTGGCAACCATGTGGAATAGGGGAACGCACATAGTACAATTTTGTTCACATTTTTTATTCTAGCCAAAGAATTCAAGCTATCAGCTAATTCATGCTTCATTACATTTGTTGAATTTCCCAATACAAGTACTAAGGTGGTATTTACATCAAACTTTTTATTTAGAATTAGTTTAAATATTTGAGAAACAGGTGCCTCTGGGAAACAATAATTAGTGACTGGCTGACTGACACTGTTGTTAATTAAACTACCCAAACCTAATCCTAATCTGTCAGAAAATATTGCAATGTTATTTTTAATATTACTACAGTCAGTAAGTTTTTCTTTAATTTGAGGACTGCAGTCATCAAATCTGTCATTAATAACCTGCGAGTATGACCTATTCACCCTAGAAAATTCAGATGACATTTTTGTATTTATACAAGTACTTTTACATACAGATATTTCACTTTCTATTTGTTTTGATAGAAGCCTAAGTTCATTATATTCTTTTTGAGCTATGTTGTACTTATTAGTGATATCTGAAATGTTATCTTTTAATTTATTTATGACACCATGCAGCTCTCTGGCTGGTCTCCACATCATATCTTTCCCTGCTTTCATGTAATTTATGAGTATGAGTGTCAATGATAGTTTTTCCCTGTGCGTTTAATATACCGAATCTCATATTTCCATGGACTCGTGTATTCATCGGTGCAGTACATCCTACGTGTCCGTTTAGATCTCCACCGATAATCTTCTTCTCCTCCATATGTATTGATTGGATTAGGTCATGGAGTTCTTGCCAAAAGGATTCTTTGTCCTCGTGTGAGCAGCCCACCTGCGGAGCGTAGACCGATATGATATTTAGAGGGAGATAGTTATCAAGGGCTATTTTGACACTTATAATTCTGTCGCTTGGCCTGTCAACTTTTATTAAACGTTGTTTTAGATTCTGATCGAGGACTATGCCAACCCCATTTCTGTTTGATGTTGTTCCACTGTAGAGGAGCTGGGATCCTCCGCCAACATCTCTGGACTAGGCGCCTTTCCATTTTAGTTCCTGCAGACAGCAAATGTTGATATTTCGTCGATGCAAAATCTCGGCCAGTTCTTGACTGCGTCCGGTCAGTGATCCAATATTCCACGATGCTATGCGCATATTGTTAGCGCTGCGTCTTGAGTCGTCGCCTACGGGGAACGCCCTAGCCTTTGCATCCATCTTTATTCCTCTCTGACCGTCGCTTGAGGGGTACGCCCTAGCATTTATCGTTTTTACTTTCTCTTGTGCTTTCATTGTACTTGGAGATGTGTATATTGGCTTTAATTTTTACGACCGGTTGCCACCTGACGTCAAGGCTATAATCTGTTTGACAGACTTTGGGTGCCGCCGTTGGCCTCCACTAAAGGCTCATCCGCCGCCATCCCTTCTGTGCACTCTAGCCCAGCACACAGCACTATCATCAGCCTTCACTCCAAATACGTCGGAGCAGCCCGCCATAGGGGTTTTTTTACGAAGTAACCTTCTTCGACCTCTTGGTCCGCAGGAGTTATTTTATTTCACTCCTACCCTCCAGATACCACTTGCACGGTACCTGTCGAACATTCCCCTATCTGCCACCCGGGGACGCGTTCTCTAGGAGTGAGGCTTCCTCGAGAATGAGGTTCCCCCGAGAAGTGATGAAAGACTGACGAAGAAAATCTCAGAGCTGAAGTGAGAGTTAAAAGAAGCCAAGGATGACCAAGGCTGACTTATGAAGATCAAATAACCAGAGTGTTAGCAGATGGAAATGTCAAAAGCACTCGCATACCTAGGCGAAAATGTATGAGGAGAATGATGAGATTTGAGGAAGTGAAAGAGGTATGTAAGGACCGCGACTCCTGGCGCTTCGTCGTCTCTGACTACCCCGTTAGGGATACAGTGTGAAGATATGTATGTACGTATGTAACTGTTTTTTCATATTTTTCGTAAACTAGTGCGCGCACGTTTGCATAGAGCAGAAGGTCTATTTTAGATTAAATTATTGTTTATCAATGCTATTCTGTAATGCAATGATATATTTACTTTTGTAAAGATGAAGGTGACAAATTTGTTTTTCGATAGAAAAAACTAACCGCTAAGAATCGTTTTATTTAAAAAACATTTGTGATTAGTTTCGTGAAGTGAACTCGTAAATTGTGACACTTATAGCAAATTCATACTAACGATATACATATGTATTAGTATATGTATTGTAACGAGCCTATGGTAGTCCTATATAAAAATAGGCATATTTTAGGCTATAAATAAGCGCATATAATAATAGACTATATAAATATTATCCGTATGTACTACGATGAATAACCAAATTTTAAGTAACAAAAGGACGAGAGCTGTTGTTCTAAGCACCATGGGAAAGCGCGTGCAATTTAAAACGATTTACAATTTTTTGTTATATTCGACCGTCTCATAAACCATGCTTAAGCACTTACAAACGTCCAAGTAATTGAAAGACAAGTCTGGAGAAAACGAGAGATATCGCCACATGTGCAAGTTCTTTGTCTCCAACTATCGGTATGGTCATAAATTTAACAAGTTTATTAGGGGTTAAGTGTTTTGAGGAATATTAGAAATGTTTGACAAAAAATTGAAATACTACAAAAAAAATAAATGCTTGCGAGTTTTGAAGAGAGAGCGAGGCGTTGGTTAGGGGACTGGACTTTCAGCCGCGGCGGAGGATGGACGTCCTAGTACCGCGATCTGGATATTTGCCTAATACTGTGCATAGAATTAAATAATACCAGTGATAGTGATACATTGAAGTCGCATTACTAGAGGACCCCGGTGAGCCCGTTCTGATTTCCATGCTTTATATAATTACTATATATTTGTTACGAATTTAATTATATATAAATATGAATAATGTATATTAATTACAAATCTAAAACCTCCAATTCACTACAGGAGTTCTTTGAACCCTCCATGACAAAGCGAACCATGGTATATTCCTATCAGCCATCGAATGTATATTTGATTATTTATAATATTTATACAAACGCACTAACCTGCGCAGCGTCATAGTATCAGCTGCGATTTCCTTCGTTCCCTCCATAAATGAGGACGAACCATATTGTATGAACAACAAATCTAAACAGCAACTTGTTGACTACATTATTATATTATAATCGACAACAACCCATCAGAATTGTGGAACCAATATTTTGTCGCTGTTGCCCATGAGCTATGACCCGGGACGAGCTACGGAAACACTATCGCTATGTGCGCAACGATATGTTATACCTCATCAAGAAACCAACGACATTATCTACAGAACCGAGCCTCTCAGTGGTTTATACGACTTGTGCACGTGACACGATGAGTATCAGGTTTCACAATTCCTTAGAAACGCAACAAACAGTAAAACCTATGAATAACGGTATTTGACATTTATTGAATGGAACGTACCATGGTGGACTGCCACATGCACTCAACTGTTTTACACAGGGTCTCGCGACTCTAAACCATCACTGCACATTCGGTGACTTCAGCGTGCTCTGGTGGGCGATGCAACTCACTGGCGCTCATGACGGACCTACGATGATTAGGAACCCGGATCCTTGAGCGATACCTGCGGGTGCTCTTGTGTACGAAAGGTGTACAAAAGTCTAGGACGGAGGGGCGCCATGTGATTGTATCGTTATAAGACCCGGACCACGCTGGACCACTCCACCAAACATTAAACCATTCTGCCATCGGAGGCAGGCTATTAGGACACTTACACAATGCCTAGGTCAGGCTAGGGCCCCTAATACCGTCGGGTGGTGGAAGTTGAGCGAAGTGTATATTAGAGGGGCGCTGTGGTTTGTGCCTAGGCTCGTCAATTCCAATGCCGACTATAACTTAGTATTATAAATAAATATCATAAGCATGACTTATTATCACGAATCATACAAGACTACTCTCCGAAGTCCCCACATGGCGTGCGGATGGATGAGTCAACCTTTGATATGCACGGTCGGGTTGTAGGTGTGTTTGGGAGACCCGAATGCCCCCACGATATTAGGATATTATCACGGCTGGCAGAACTAGGTCTATCAGACGGGGCCTGATTCGCCTTGTTGTGCCAAGACTGTTAAATCTTATTGTTCATAGGAAACCTTATTATACGAGTACATATTTTATGGTATTGATAGTATATTGTGTACATGCTTGCATGATTAATAATAAGTATTATTAGAATTATATGCTGTCTTATTGGAATAATTATACGTCTCACTGTGTCTCTAGTAATTACTCATTCCTCATGAGCTAGAATAGACTTTAGTTGTGTGAACCGACTACCACGACTGGCCGACAATTAGACGTGCCTAGAAGGGAGAACGGGATTCCTGGAAACTAAGATAAGACGCATGCTTTCTCCTCTCTCTCCTATAATTTAAAATTATAAGTGTATACTATATTTCTTTATGTTAATGATAGACGAAAAGTATTATTCCACAACATTAGGGTCCGTATTAGGGAAATAGACGATCACGCCTTGGCCAAATTATATTAGACAAGATCTAGATAGACCTAGGTATCCTAAGTTAGGACACTAAAGACTAAGGTAGTGGTAGGAAGCTATGATGTAGGGGATTACAAATTAAATAGGTAGGTTGGGCGAGCGCGAATAGATGCGTGACGTCCGTGACGCACACCAACAAAAGGGATGGTTGTATGTGTGGTTGGTGGGTGTCGTTACAGTATGTATACACACATTTTTGATTGTATATTATAGAATAAATATTGTAGAATAAAAATTAAGTATCTGTCTGTGATTCCGAAGATTTTTTTGAAACTTCTTCAGTTATTTGCGCGTAATCAAAACCTAAACACGCTTTTTAGAATTTTTGTGTCTGTCTGTCTGTTTGTTTGCCCGAACTAATTTCCGAAACAGCTGATGGGGCTGATTTGGATGAGGCTTTTATTGTCATGTAGAGAACTTTTCAGAGACTAATCTAGGCTACTTTTTATACCATGAAAATACTAAATTGAACATGGGAACCACGAGGCGCAGATAGTTATAAATAATAATTATCGCAATAGCAAATCGTGCATGATGTTCGCGTACAAGTCTCCACACAGATACCAGCCATACAATTTGAGTGTTTTCGAGGAAAGATTCATAGATTCCTTCTGGATAGCATGATTAACACTCGACCTCGTCATCACTTTTTTAATGATTTTTTATTTTTTTAGGCTTCCGTACCTCAAGGTATAAAAGGAACTCTTATAGGATCACTTCGTTATCCTTGCGTCTGTCTGTCTGTCAAGACCTTTTTTCTCAGGAACGCGTGGAGATATCAAATTGAAATTGATATCAAATACTCAGGTCTGCAATCCTTTGGACCTCTGAGAAAGTGAAACTTCTAAGTCAACCCAATTAAAAGATACGGACGTATATGCCGCATATTTTGACACTCGCACGGGAATCGAAACCTATAGAGTACTTCCCGGGAACCTAGAATCATGAAATTTGGCAGAAATGATGTCTTATAGCACAAATAAAGGGAAAAATCCAAAAACCGTAAATTTAAAAAATAGAGGTGGGACAACCCTAATATCAGAAATTTTACATCGCTAGCAAACCTTTGGAACATAGGGTATAATGATATGGTTGTACATTTTTTTCTATTAAATAAATGTTTTTTTTTTGTATGGAGAACAAAATAAATGTATCCTGTAATTCAATCATTTGCGACATAACAGTCAATAGCAACACGTAGAAAGATTTATACCCCTTTTCTTAATAATCTTGTATAGGTCGCACATTAGTATTTAACTAAACAGTGTATTTAGGTTTAACTCGAATGAGATAACGGTTACTGGAATAATCGACAACCTGGATGGCACAATGGTTTAGACGCTGTATCCAAGATGAAGATTCCGGGTTCGAGTCCCGGTCGGATCAATTTATATAGCGAACTTTTCTAGATTGTTTTGGGTCTGAGTGTACTGGGAGACGCACAGACGAACACGAACAATCGTCGTCTGGTTCTGATAGCACAGGGATGACCCTAGTTTGAGATCAGATGATTGGAGTGTATTTTTTTTAATCCTCTCCATCCACCTTTATGACACGCTAAAGTCAGAGTCCTTATGTTCTAATAATTTTTATTTTTATTTTTTTTCATTTTTTTTTTTATTTCTTCAATTTGACTTAATGACCTTATTGACTAGAGCGTATTTACATACACCACCGATGACACAACCGATGCAGGAGAATATCTACATCGCAGTTGTCAAATCTGTATTTGAGTCGCTTAATGACTTCCCCCCCCGCTCAAGCTCAAGCGAACACGCTCCCCTATTTCAATAGGATACTGAGGATTCCAAGCAGTGGAAGCGTATTCCAAATGTGAACAATCAAATTAACTTAAAAACATGAAACTTAATAACTCCAATTAAAAGCATTTTGTATTAGATAGAGCTTAGGTCAAATGTATAACCATTACGATAAAAAAGAGCATTTGGCATTGAAATGTTGGAAAACATTAACTGGCTGTCTGCTCAATTTAATCAACAACTTACAACTAATTCGCCTGAACTCTAAACGTAAAAGTCGTAAGTTAACTAATTAATAACACAGAGGAAAACACATACCTGTAAAGATTCACTTTCACCTTCACATAAAAATACCATTACAAAAAATTCGCGAGACCCAATTTTAAGGGTATCGTATCCGTTTCTCAAAAAGACAAATGGAACCCTAAAAAAATCATCCATGCACCTATGGGTTTATCACAGTTGATTTTGCAAAAACCATAAGGTATTGAAACTCGAAGAACATAATTATAGTGACACTGAAACCTCAAAAACATGAATATACGTAAGTATATAATGAACTGACTACTGACGACCCCGTTAGAGATACGGCGTGAAGATATATGTATGTATGTATATTATGAACTGGTTAACGCTTAATAATGTTAATATAAGAATTAAAGATGAAACAAATTGGTTATTCGAACTCAATAACAATTCCTCTTACCTCCTAAACTTATCTCCAAAACTAATAATTATAATATACATATGCCCTAGGTGTTAACTTCCATTAAATTGAAAAACACAAACCGAGGCTGCATTAAAATAAAAGATGCAACTACTCTTGAGTAGTTAGCTATATAGCTATTACTATCTATAATTATGTCAATCAATCATGAATGAAGAGTGAAATCGTTATAATATAAACATATTACGCAGTATTTCCACAATCCGAGCACGTTAGCCTACCGCTGAATTCTCCACCACAAGACTGACTCGAATTTATTGGATCACAGCATAATTATCTTCTAATAAAATACCATGTGTGGAAAACAAAAATTAATATAGGTTTTGTAGATAAAAAATGCTACAGAACCATTTGATAATAAAAATGGCATAAAACTCTGCGATTGGCACCTGGGTCCAACTCGCACTAACAAAAGAAGTTGATGACTTGAGGTGTGAAACAGATGATTATACCAAGAACTACATTGATTTTTTCTCAATTTTTCAATAGACCCAGGCTACAGGAGTAGGGTCAAGAAGATATTATGTCAAGTTCAAAGTTTGTTAACGTATAAACATTTCTGATAAAATTGACTGTAAAAGACTGACAGAACGTTCTAATAAGGGTTCCATTTTTGCTTTCAGGGTACAAAACCCTAAAAATTCAAACAACACAACACATTTTACAAGACTTTACAATCAACCGTTTTTAGTCAAAGTCTGATCAATTTGTTTAAGTAAAGCCATAGCAATATATTTTTGAACGACAAATCTACCCTATTCGGTTCGAAAAGAGAACCCGCACGCTAAAAAGCACCGACAAGAAACTTAATCAGGTATCGTTATTGCAACATCATTTTACAATACTTTACTGAAATACCCTAATGTCTAAAACCTACATACCTACATATCCTCGCGCTGTATTCCTAACGGCGTAGTCAGAGAGGACGGAGCGCCAAGTATCGCAGTACTTACATACTTCTTTCGTCTCCTCAATACTCATCATCCTTCTTACAGTTTTACTTATGACTGACTCGTTGGCGCAATGGCATAGCATGTGCTTTCTAAGTTAGGGTCCCGGGTTCGATCCCCGGTCAGGTCAATTTAGGAAACGAACTTTTCTAAATTGGCTTGGAGTCTGGGTGTTACTGGGAACTCCCCCAGAGTTTCTTTGTGTGATACCCATAGTACAAGCTTATTGCTTAGTTTGGGGTCACACAATCGGTGTAATTGTCTGGAATATTATTATTATTATTACACACCTCTCTCTCTCTCCTAGGTTTGCGAGTGCTTTCGACATTTCCGTGAGCTAATACTCTGGCTATTTGACCTCCATAAATCAGACTAGGTCTTCCTTGGCTTTTGCTACCACTCACTATCGCTCTGTTTATTTTCTTCGTCAATCCTTCATCACTCATTTTTTAGATTGTAGCTTATTTCATTCTTCATTATGTACTAATTATAACTCGACATAATCTTGACTCGCCAAATGTTTGTACATACTGCGTATTTTACACTTCTGCAGTCTGAAATATCCGTGTTCAATAGCAAATTCCATTTCACGCGTTTCTCACGTTCCGCTTTTGCCTTTAACAGACAATACCCTGACCACACTTTGGCCATGAAAGCAAGTGTGCTTCCCAATATTCCCAAGGGATCGAAAATCGAAAGGCACGTCAATTTTTGCATCGGCACGAGCTGCCGTGAACTTTATCAAAATTCCTCCACGTATCACTGAATGTGTGTGGAGAGGCCATCTTGAAAACACCGAACGTAAAGGCGTATTACACAGTTTTATATACGGAATAGGGGGTGGACATGGATTTGGGGTTCTTGTTGTTTATGTTTGTCTGTTACTATTTTCATATACGTAACTACACGACATCTAACATTGGGGGTGGACAAAGCATCTAGGCTACATACTAGACGTAATGTAATTACACTGATGCCCCTTCTTTCAATAATTAGATATTGGGATTTAAAACGACACTCGAATAATTAAATGACTAGGCCGTTTTCAAGGTGTCTGGGTTCGATTCCCGGTCCACTAAATTTAATAAAAGAAGTTTTCCTGCCTTTGGTCTAACTTAATTAAAGTCAAATTCTAATTATCTTGGCTTGCAGCCAAATTATTACGCTAAAATAATTTATCGTACTCATGCAATTTATCGATTGTCTCTTTATTTACTTATAGCCCTAGAATTATTTGTTTTATTCCCGTAGAATCTTATCTACAGTTGGAAAAGATTAATAACGCTCTAAAACCCAGCCAAGAGTTCCCTTGGGTTCCGTATATTTATAGTTTCCAATTCCAACCAAGTGTGACTATTACGGCTTAACTGTTACCACATTTTTAGCAGCCATAAAATATATTTAACGGTGATCTATATATTAATGATTAATCTTAAATACATAACACAATAAAACCCCACCGTGAAGCCACTTCTAACAATATGAGTAAGTATTTGAGTTAAATCTCGGTCAAATATCTAAAAACACGAGAAATTAACGCGATTACCTTTTATTTTCGCTTGACGTTTCGGCAGAGTTGCATCGGCCGCGGTCTCAAGTAAACTTCAGTTTATTTGAAACCATCGGAAAATAAAAGGTAATCGCATTAATTTCCAATAATTAAATAAAGTGTTTTTAGATATTTTATAATGCAACGCTAAAGTTTAAAAGTTTATATTAAATCTCTGTCGTTCGTGATTGATTCGATCATTTGATTGCAATCATTTGAAAATATTGAAGATTGTATCACTAATCATATAAGTATTGTAATTAAAAACATGTGCAATTTAACTCTAAATGCGGCAGAATTATATTAAATACTTTGAAGGGATCGAAGTCGTATGAAATGGGTCATAGCAAATATGAGAACAATTATGCACGACCGTTGGATCTTTCATGTCCATTAAAAATATTGGTTCTGTATTTGTATAAAAATGAACAAATGTTTGGATTATTTGACTGAATCTTTTTTATATCAATGATACCAATATTTGAACCATGTACATATTGGAACGATCGGATTTTTGAAACTAGTCAATTGACACTGATCTAATTAGAATTTCTAAATGTCAAAAAGTAACTGGATGGTGAGTGCATAGTTTCTACTAGTTAATGATACTAATATAATAAATCCTATCCCTTGAAAATTATGAGAAAATATAGCGATAGGCTGGGAACCATTAACCGTGTAGTTCCAGTTTTTCATCTATACCGTAACATTATGTCTGTGTATGTTTTTTTATTATCGATATAGATAAGAGAGTTAGACACGCATTAACTGTGAGTTCAGCAGCAATTTGGCTCGAAATAGAAGTGTAATAAATTAAAATAAAATAAGCAGTTACATTTAAAATGAAACAAAAAACGAGTCCAAAATGCCAATTATTTTATTTTTTGTTTGTTATTTTTAGTTTTGAGTTAACAATTTACGTCACAATTAATTACATATTATGTGCCGTTACGACCCAGAACACGAGAAAATGACGGGATAAAATTAATCGTGTCTATGACGGATATAGACATAATGAAAATAAAATGATTCCATTTTGCCTTTTTGGCTGCCAAGAAATTAGGATTCTTTATGAACGTTCATTTAATTATAAAAATTTGCAAGAAAACCATTAAAAAAAATAAAAACCCAAACTATCTAAACCATACTCCATGCATTTCTTTGTTCTAACCGCATAGTAAATTATTAGCACATTCTTGGCTGCACGAGCTGAAACGCGATATGATCTAGGTACGCCGTTGGCCTAGGCTCGACGTTATCTCACGCATAACTTTTTATACCTATCAGCTGACGTGTTTGCCAAACATTTGTGTTTTTGTAAGGAAAATCTTGTGAAAAAATCTGTACCTACCCTTGAACCAAGTCAAATATTTATTTTTATTATTCAATTCCTATAACCAAAAATTCCAAAATAAAACACTTACAGTTTTTCATGTCCATAATTGTAATATAATGGTAAACTACGGTTATTATAAGCAGTAGGTTATAAACGGTTCTTTATCCGACCGCGAGGTAGTGTTGTACCGTTAAAATATTTACTGGCTTTTTAAATGTTGTATTTTAAAGAAGTATGTAATGACCGGCACACTTATTACGTAACTTGCAGGCAGCACGCGACAGCCAATATCGCGCGATATCTGCTGTCAAAACGAGAATTTGTGTAATGTATTTTGTATAGTGGCGCTAAATGAACCGCGAAAAGTGCATTTAATGGTCATAGAATAATAGATACGCAATCGTCATATATGATACCAATTTTTAACCTACTTCAAAAAAAGAAGGAGGTTCTCAATTCGTCAGTTGTTTTTTTTTTGTATGTTTGTTACTTCATAACTCCGTCATTTATGAACCGATTTCGAAAATTCTTTTTTCATTTGGTAGGTAATGCTTTAGAGGTAGTCCCATTTAAATTTCACCGATATTGGAGCTTGGACTTCGAAGATACACTAGATAACACAACCTGGTTATAACCTTTATCTATATTGACGATTCTCTTGTATATCGTTGCGCTCCGGAATTAGAATGAAGTTAATTGCAGACCTGCTCTAGATATTTATTTAGGTCAAGACCACTCAAAAGGGAGAAATAAAAAATTTTTGTTAAAAAAAAATTAAACCGCCTTCAGAAAAAACACTGAAAAGTATAAAATAACTATCCTTTACTAATCAAAACTCAAGTACAATTAAAATAACTTTATAAATACGATACACATACCTATATAATTAAATTTGTCAGTTATTGAAGTCACGTGGTTGTCACTGGCTGCAAATTTTTAGGTAATAACCCCGCGGGAAGCTTGGCGTTCTGTCCTCTCTGACTACCCCGTAAGGGATACAGCGTGAAGATGTACGCATTTTAAATAACTATTGTAGAATGATTTTAAAAAAATGTTTCATATTTTTGTAAAATCACTAAAAAAAATTTTGAATACTATTAAAATAATAGAATAAGACAGTTTTAATTTTTCTTTTTAATTTTTAATTTTATTTATTTTAAGATATTTAATTCCTATTCGTTATTTAATTTATACAAAAAGATTTTATTGTGGTAAGATTTACATTATCAAATAAATATTCTCAAGAGTTCTAAATCCCTAACAAAGGTTGTTAAAGCTTCTTTAACAGCAATACTGATATTTATAGAATTTTTGTCTGTTTATTGATCACCTTTAAACCTACTGAATTAATTTTAGTACGCAATGCTCGAAAACCGGTAACTTCAGGTACCTATTTAACGGGGTCACAGCTATTTTTATTAAAGGATAAGAGCCTGTTAACTCTAAGAATATAAAATAGATTTATGTAGTCAAATTTATTTTTTTTACAAAAGTTTATCGCAAATGTTCCTACAGTAAGCTATATGTACATCTGTGAAATTGAATTGAATGAATGTGTAATTTTACAAAAAGCCAGCGTAGTTTTACTACCATTTTATAAATAGAACCAATAATTTTCAATAAATGTTACAAATTGGAATAAAAATGCAAACGAGTTTAGCTTTTTAGGGCCCGATCATACTCGACACTCGCTACGTTCAAGCGTTTACTATCGACGATCGGCAGTTGTCAATAATATTTGTACTGTGTCAATACTTTGTGGTGAATACAGCGACTGAATAATCAATTTCGCGTATACGAGGGGCCTAGACGAGTAGTTCAGTTGTAAAAGCTAGTAGAATAGAATAACAAATACCACGTGAACTAGTGTAACGAATTTTGAATTGGCACAAAGTCAAACATAATTTTATATTCAATCAACTGAAAAATAAAGTCGTGTGGAAACCGCCGTATACAATGTAGCCAAATTGCACTTTTGACGAGTAATAAATAACGCCAGCAAGCGTTTCGTTGTACAAAACATTTGGCACCTGTCTAGCCGCTTGGTGTTTACAAGATGGATTGCAGCTGCGGTAGTTTGTACATCAGACAGACAAAAAGAACAATAGCAGAAAGGGTCAGAGAACATATCACAGCTGTGAAAGTCAGCAATTGCCGAGCACTTACCACTTGTCTTTCTGCTCTACAAAATACTCTATGAAGTACGCTGGAATATCGTATAAAATACATACCACGACTTTTTTGGCGGGAACGGGAGAAGTGAGGTTGTCATTTTATTTAGATTTTCTATTCTTTACATTTTTAGGAGTTTTAAAGTACAACAGCGATAGTATATTGTGTTTTAATGTTCTATGTAAGTGACAAGAATGGAGATCTAAATAAACATGTGTAGCTGAAGTATTTGCGCTCTTCCAAGAAGTCCTTTATAACTTCAGTAAAGCCTACTATCACTTTACTGGAGGAGTTTTACGATAAGAAAAATCTAACTTACTTGGAATTCTACACTATGGATTCCACTTATTAATACGTGACATTGGCAAATACGCTAAACTGTGCTCCATGCCATAAAGGAAGAAGAAGAAGAAAAGAAAAAGGGCGGGATACTTCCTTTCCCTAACTTTCAACTCATATTTACTTGGTCAATGGCTAAATGCAATCTGCGAAGCCAAAACAAGTACCATGCACTCCAAGTTCCATGTACTCTCATATATGACGACCATATGTCGACACCGCCAAAATGGCGTAAATAAAATAGACACAAATATAACTTGACAACCGCCAGTCCAGTGTGGTAATATATATACATGTCAGTGATATACATACATATATTATTATGTGACTAATGGATTAGATACGTACGACAGTTGCAATAGAGATAGAATGACGCAGTCAACGCAGTAGTGTTTACCGAGAGCAAGACAAGATATTGTTAACGCCATCTTACGGTAGCACATTTTAAAAATAAGAAGTTTCTTAATACTATTTCACAGTTTGCTTCGATTTCACAATAGATGGCGCTAGTACGTAAATAATAATAATAAAAATATTAGATTAGAATATTGATTGTAACTAAAGATGGACGCTCGCTTTTTCTTTCCAAATAATAACATTATTATCTCGTAACAGTGATTGATCTAAATCTTAACACATTACATTGTAAATTCCAGATATGAGATCCATGTACAAAAAGAACACTGAGTTAGTAGTGAGTGATATATGTTATATGGCAAATGCCAGTCACTGATGCCAAAATTATTGTGTGCTCGGGCCCTTAGACTTGAAATAACAATTTTTTACACTATTGTGCGGCAATTTCAATTCGCGATGCCCGTTATTGTGACATCCAATAGCCACGTCCTGACGCGAACGCGTTAAAAATATTGAAGTGAATTGACACCGGCCAAACAATTCTCCTTTTAAAAAACAGACACTTAAGATAAAAATTCGGATGAATCGACAGCTTTATTGTACATTTTCGTTCACGAGAATGTTGCTGTCGTCGCGTCAATATTGAATAAGTCCTGTCGATTTGAGGCGTTATTTTCAGTGTCCTATTAAGTTTAACGATTGTGGAACAGTTAACAAATCGTTCGTTCCAAAATTGCAAAAACTGAACATTTATGGTATCGCTTTGGTGCCTGTCTGTCTGTCATCATTGCTTTCCTAACAGATATTTTGTCGCAAGCAGCTTAAATAGACATACAAGGTCATTGTGAAAAGGGGTATAAATCCGCCAGGGTTTCAACGTGTCAATATTGGCTGCTATATTGCCGATATAATAATTACGGGATACGTTTATTTTGTAGTCCATACAAAAAAATATAATGCAAAAAAATGTACAACCCTTTCGTTATGCCCTACATTCTAAAATTTCTAAATGTTTGCTAGCGACGTACAAACGCTGATATCAGGGTTGCTTCACCTTAATTTTTTTTTAAACTGAGGATTTACAGTAGATCTATTGACTTTTGGCGAAGTGGTAGAATGAAAATTATTCGTTCTCATGGATACTTTAATACCCTTTCGCATTTACACGTCCTTTTGAAATAACCTTGTGTTTAGTGAGAAGAGGCTCCAACGCAAACGTGAATGTCTTTTAACAAGGAAATATATAAATGAAGAACGGAATTAATAATTCAAACTACAGCTTATAATATTTGATAATTTCCCCTACAAATTTATTATTTCTAGCTATTATTATATGTAATTTAAATTTAATAGTTTCCCCAGTGTTATTGATTATAACTATTTACTATTAAAAACTTTAAATTAATAGTTTTGGCATTAATTTCTTTTAAATTAAATTATACATTTAAAACTCGGTCAAAAGTCATTGTTAGAATGACAGCAAAAATTATATTGGAAATCTTATTTATGCAATTTTTAATAATATTTGTACCTCGGACCAAGGATCACATTGGACGGAGCATATGCTCTAGAAGCGTGTAATTAAAGTCTCCTTTTTTTGTTAATCGACTTTCTAGACTTTTACTAATGTGCGTGACTAGTAACGATACACAGCTGAACATGACATATTTTTATTTTTGTGAACACTAGTAACCAAAGCACTTAAACCTTCGGCAGTCTTCTTAGTATTTAAAAGAAAAACCCGAGTTTGAAGCAGTACGATACTACTTTTATTATACTTATCACTAGACTCGCTTGTAAAAAAATGAATATTTAGGATTTTAGAGTGCATTAGTGCTGAACATGGGACAAGAAAAAAAATTCCGGAGCTTTCCCCAAATCCCCGGCCATCTGACCCTACTCATAGACTAATGTCGAAAGTTTTTCACAAACCCCAATTTTAAAAACACTTCTCTAAATCTTTTATCCAGGCGATATCGACTATAGATCTGAAAAGGTTATCAAATTCGCCACCGTTCCTATAAGCACATATTTACAGTAATATCCCTCTACAACGTTCCATTTATGTGATAGGATCTTTATACACGCATAAAAATTGAGTATCGATATTTTAGTTCATGCCTGACATCACTAGAACGGCCTCCAATAGGCCTAGACGACTGTGATAAACCGTGCAATAGAATAGAAATGCGTTGTTAACGTTTTTGACGAAGAATAATAACAATCTAGATTCTATGGCCCGGACTATAGGACCGAGACCAGTAAGCCCTAGACAAACCCCTAAACTCGCCTATCCGCTCTCGCATATTCAAAGTCATATAATGTGATCAATCAGATTACAGGACAACGTCCTACACTCCGCAACATTTTAAAACATTCGTTTTCATTATAAAATTACTAGAAGCGTTATTTACGGTCTTACTGGTCTGTGGTTAGGTAAAAGTCTAAACGTTGATGATATTTAAGAAACACCCCAAGAAATATTGGAAGTTCTGTAAAATTGTAAAAATGAAATACTTATGAACTGAGAGAAGTAACAAACATTAGAATTGAGCGTTGATTCAAGGAATGTCACTCAAGGAATGTAAATCAATGGTTGAGCATAGGTCAACGAAAAGCTGTTCTCTTTTTTAAAAAACTAGGTGACGTATTCAACTAGTCTTGTTAATAAAAACGTAACGTTAAAAAATCGTTGAAGCAGGTACGAGTTCGTCTCGCGCGCAGAATCATATCTAAACTTTATTGCTAAATATATATAATAAATAGGACTTTCGTTATATTTTTTCTATAAATAGGTAAAGTTTTATATTCTCTAAAATTTTTAAAATTCTAGATAAAGTAGTTATGGAAATAAAGGGAGCAATTGTCAAATTAATTACGAATACACAATTCACCGTTTCTTTAATTGTCCTACAAATATTTCAAAAAGTTAATAACTTCAAAAAATGTGTGCCTACAAAACGAATCACTATGCCAAATTTCATGTTTGTACGCGTAATACGAACAGACAGATGAACGCACAAGTGATCTTATAAGGCTACTGTTTTTCCTTTTTTTATGTGTTTATTTTATTTATTACATACTTTATTGCATCAAAACTAAAAACCACACAAAAACAACAATAATTCAAACAATTTTTAAATAATAAAAATTTTTAAATGAAATACGAAACCTTAAAAACATAAGTCGAAAAAAACGAAATGAAACAAACACGTCGTTGATTCATTAATCGTTTCGTTTGTTGACGAATTACTTAAATCGATGACATTTATTAACTAGTTGAAAAATTAATCTGTTGTTTTAAGGATAAATTAACAGTTCGTTTTTTTGACGTTAAAAACGTCGACGACCCACTCAAGAAAACAAGGCAACTCGCACAAACACATTATCGAATTTCCCACAAAGTCCTCATAAGTCCAAACTGAATTTCCTGTAATAAAGTTAAAACGCACAATCTCACCAATTTATCCCATATAATTAATTTAACTACACTTTACATCTGAGTTTAATTAAATTAAACGTTTTCGCGATCTCAGTAACTGGGTCAAACTGACCCTTTGATAGCTACTCTAATTGATTTGTGAAACAAGATGAAATTACGTATTGGATAAACAATTTTCTAATGTATTTCGGTTTACGTACATGTTTAATCGATGACTAAACTTTCTTCTTCTTTTTTTGAGCTCATCCCCCGAAAGGAAAAACCGGAACCTTTGTACAATCACTTAGTTGTCTGTTTGTCTCTTCATCAAGATTATATTCAAAATTCCGGGACAATAGACATTGCAGAATCAGTCACGAAAAATCTGCAGACTTCAACACTTTTCAAAATAATGAAAATGGAATGAATTCTCGATAAGGCTTAATTTCCAAAATTGAGTAAAAAATCAACTATTATTAAAGAGAAACTTAAATTATAATGTATCTAATTTTATTTATTTCAATGTATGAACAAATCCTATGTCTAATCCTCATGAAAGCATAGATTCATTATTTTAGTAAAATCTTATAATATTATACTGAAACTGGCTCTATCATATTAACTGTCAATAATCATTTCAGATTAATTTCTTTTGTAATTAAATTATTTATTATATTATATTTGTGCAAAGCGGAGAGATCAATGGTTGAGGAAGAATGGTTATTGGAAGTGATCGGGCAATGGTAGTCCCCACACATTTACATAATTGTACATCCGAGAGTCGTAAATGATCTCTCACTCTTGCCCTGTGCAACCCACTGTTGCGAATGACTCGCATTAGCAGCCGCCGCGCAGTTTGGAATGACAGTCGTGTTATGTTTTTACTACGGCTTTTATGCCTCAAAGGAAACAAAAAAAAAATGAAAGGAAAATGACAAGGAAAGAAGAATAAGATACAGAACGAAGGCCCGGAAAAACAAAGACGCAAGTTCTTCAGGAATCAAACTATACATAGTTATCAGACCTAAATACACATGCTAATGATTTATACCAGGATGATGAGGCAGAAGAGGCAAGAAACAGATGTCTAATATGCAATGAATTCGAAAAAAACAACGACAAATTATATATATGTACATCATTAGGACTGTGGATTCAAGTCGATAACACTGTGTAAGATTTAGTCGAAGGTTGTCTGCGATAGGTGTTACATTTTATTCGACTCCCACCCACAGGGTGACTGGGTCAAATCTATTTTTTCAAACTGTCATTATTTTCAATCTTGATTGCCAAAGTTATTAAATTTTGCCGTAATTGATAGCTGAATAAGTAAATTTTGTTATTAAGCGGTTGTAATAAAGATTTTATTTGAAATAAACTTTTATTTGAATTCTTGATCAAGTGATTCTCATTAGTCATTATCCCCTTTTCACATAAATATGTTCAGTATGTCTATAGACATTTCCCTATGGAAATGTTTAAATGTTATATATATACATTTTACAACGTAAATCCAATTTTTTAACATCTAATTATCTTTTTCAAGTTGATCATAATGTAAATACTTTAACGGTCGGCCTTAACCCTGTACGTCCTCTAAATCGAACAAGAAAAAGCTGACACTCGCTGGCTCTCGTAAATCTTTTGTGAGTAGGCACTTTTTCTGCTCCATAAATTTCTGTGTCCTAAAATCAATACTTTGGACACCAGCTTGTTAGCTTCGACAGGCTGTATATCAGCTAAAATATAGTATTGTTACGGTGCCCTCGCATTAATCATACAATTCTGAAAAATATGGAAATAATACTTTTTGGTTATATTTGTACATATGAAGTGCTTACGATGGGATAGTAGTATATGGTATAAGAGTATTACGACGATTGTAATAGGCACGTCTTAATTAGACGCAATGATATAACTTTATATAAATTATATAATTCTACTTACGACTACATGGCCGCTAATATCACAAAATATTAAAAAAATATAAAAACGTTTACCTACATACATACACATCTTCATGCCGTATCCCTAACGGGGTAGTCAGAAGGGACGGAGCGCCAAGCGTCGTCGTCCTTACATACTTATTTCGCTTCCTCAAATGTCATCACTCTCCTCACACATTTTCGCCTAGGTATGCAAGTGTTTTTAACATTTCCGTCGGCTAACGGCTAACACGTCGGCTATTTGATCTTCGTAAGTCAGCCTTGGTCTTCTTTGGCTTCTTTTACCACTCGCTTTCGACCAAAAAATTATTAACTTTGAAGACTGCGAGTTCTAAATAGAATTACTAATTATATCCCAAAAATAAATAGCGACGCGCCATCACATTCAAATATAGCATCTATCAAAAACAGTTTTACTTACCGCTATTGACAATGTCCGGCCACGTGTTCGGAGAGCGTAAAATTTACTCAAGAAACTCAATCCAAGTTCCAAGGTTAATGGAAGATAATTTTTTTTTCTGTGGTTATCCTCGTTAGGAGATTTGAAAAATAAAATTCTTCAGAGAACAAGTGGTTTTCCGGTTGTCGATACTGTAACATAATAATGATTATAAGATCGTTCACTAACTAACGACACTGAATAACTGATGTCAAAAAGTTATACTTTCAAGTATGGGTTAGCGACGTGTCGATTAAAATGTAATACTTACCTGTGTAACATAATATCAGAAAATTTGTTTTTCCCAGTGTGTTATGACATCATTTCATTAATAGGCAGTCTTTTCTTCTCGTATTTTATTTGAGGGATATGTGATCGACAGGTGCTTGTCCGACAAACGGAGCCATTTATGGCTCCAAGTAAATTATTTCAGGTTCAGGTTTCGAACATTATTAATTTATTATTCTATGCTGTAAGTGGCGTCATTGTGATTTTTCTGACAATCAATTTTAAATTATTAAAATTTGTAGTGGATAGTTACAATTATAATTACTAAACATAGCATCAGAAGCTCTCAGACATTTCAGCCAAAACTTTGGTTTTTTAACGAGGGTACGTCCCTTACAGCAAGGAGCTGCTTACCCTCCTAGCCGTTTCCCGCCCTTTTCAGGCCTTTCTATTATAACTTAGTTTTAAAAGGAATGGCCCAAGGGGCTTTGTTTGCTTGTTCCCGTACATATTGTACTAAAAGTAGCCATGCTTAGGATGTGGCGTACACGTACTCCCGGCTTATCTAGGGTTGTCTGATGGCCCGAAAATACAGAAAAACTCCAGGATTTTAGTTCCTGTTTCGTCTCCAGTATTTTTACATTTAAATCTCAAATTTTGATTTATGCAAATAAAGCCAGTGACAAGTGTATTAAAAATAGCATCGTACTGGTTTAAACATAACTATTCTGCCAAACTCACTATTATCTCTCCCACTCCAAATTACTGTCAATTTATAGTGTAAAAGAGATAGCAAAAGTTTGTCAGCCATCTAAATGTCTTCGCCAATGAATTACACCAAATGTTGTTTATACCTAATTTTAAATTGAATTAGGTGTCACATTTTTGTATTTTTAAATAATTAATTAGTAAAAATATATTTAATTTACGAATACTGTAAATAATAATACTGCGAGTTCTCTTAGTCTATTTTCTAATATAACTCCAGAAACGGCCAGGAAATGATAAAACTTGGTATGGCAACCCTAGTCGCATCCGATACAAGATATATAAGCTTTATTTTTACAAAGCAAGTGACATACCTTTTGAAATCTCTGTGGATTAAAATGTAAAAATCGAATCCACCAGCGGTTGAGAAACCCTGTACCGAGAAGAATCGGCAGAAAATTCAGTGTGGTATTATTAGTTCATTATTGCATTGTATTAAACCCAAGTACTTAATTTCTTTAATTCCAATTATACTTCTGTCTAATTATATTTATTCTATGGTGGTCTAGGAAAAAGAATGTGCCAGAATGCGTTTCCAAGCATGTCATAAAAGTAGGTCAAGTGATAAGAGGTATAGGCGAGGGGCTAGCAATAAAGTTGCCAGGTTGCCAGAAATTGACTTGAGTCAGTTTGCTCGAGACCACGGTCGGTCATGACATGGTCATGACACTATTTCTATTCCATAATGATATAAATACATGTACATTGTACGAGTACATACATATGATAGATATACTTAATAAAAAGTTGAACTAGCTCAATACATATCTGAAGTATTCTAACATTAATTAGTAGTGTCATAGCAGTAATTTGAATGTACCCCCATACAAAGCTAAATTAATTATTGAAACTAACGTTTTGCGGTACAACCACGAATAGCCTAAGCATTAGGCAGGTAAGATAATACCCGAGATTGTTGGGCTCACCCGCATGTATAACGAAGCATTTTGCACTAGGGGTGGCACTCATACTTGCGATATTTAATGTTTTATTACTCACAAGGAATAAACCTTACCTTATAAACTTATAAGATCACTCATGCGTCTGTCCGTCTCACTACCACGCTTTATTTTCTTTTCATTGTAATGCCATAATATCATTATCATTATAAGAAGTATGACGAGCAGTCGACGGATAGGTTTTTGAAATAAAAATCACAGGCACTCGAGGCATCCTTTCCTTTATTTAAATTAATAAAAAAATTACATTTAATAAAAATAAAATATTCGTGTAAGACAGGTGAATAATTGACATGACTTATCGTTAAAGTAACGATTACAAAAATAAGAAGTGTCAACCCTAACCAACCACGTCGACGCATTACATAAAGGAATTGCAAATCAAGCCAGGTTTTCATTCTATACTACGCATTATTAATGTGTGTAACAAACTACAAGTTGGTTGGTACAATTTACAAAACTACTTAACTACATAGTCATTTTTAAGCGAGCTACTCGTATAATACAAAAGCGTACAAAAACTGTGAATATTTTAATAGCATGGCAAATATTACCTAAGGATCATTATGTCATTAATATGATAGTTACAGCGTGACCAGAATTATACGAGGGAAAAGCTGTGGAAATTAAACAGAAAAACCTCCGAAGAAAAACAATCAAGTGACGCGATCACTTTGATGAGATCGAAGCCTACATTTTCAGCGTCACTAATCGACGTGTTATTATGTACCATCGCATTATATTGATAAAATGTAGGCCACGACTTCGGATCTCCGTCAAATCTCCGTCAAATCAACCTACATATGACTCTTTCTAGGATGATACTCCTAGGTGTATCACGTTATTATTTTTGGGATGCATTTAACGGCACTTCAAATTCAAAATTGGCGAAAATATAGACAAAATAGCTATCTATGAATTGCTAATAAAAAATAAAATGTGATACAATAAAGTGTTACTCTACTTTAAAAAGTTTTAAAACGCTATAAAATAATTATTGGCAATAAAAAAAAATAAGCAATCATTTAAAATAATAGATTGTGCTATGTAAAATAACATTTTCTATAAACTAAATAAATGAACTTGACAAGCTATCATCCTGACAATGCCGGCACATCCTGCGCAGTGAATGGAATTAGAGGAGTATTATATACCTTGATAGAATTGGTGCAATTGCGCAACGTCTCTTCCTATAACTCCTGGAGATAACTCGGAAATACACCGCTAGTATATATAAGATTACTATATATACATATACCAACAGCAAAAGATGAAAAAAGCTGGAAGGATATAGAAATGTTTCAAGATTAAATTTCTCGACTTCAACTATCTCTTTAGAGTGCGGATTGCGATCTGGCGCTTCGGCGGCTGCTGCCGCGGCACGCTCGCTTCGCTCACTCGGCTCGCGTGTTGGGGTAAATATAATCTAACCTTTTTTTTTTTTTTTTTTTGCGTCAGGAAATGCTTTATGCATCCCGTCCTGCCGTAGGGGGGTGGCAGGGGGGTATGTGGGACTCCTCGACATTAGGGTGCTAGGCCGAGTCTACCCACTAAAACCTGACGGTGTTCCTCGAGAGCCTTGATGCCGGGGCAACGGGAGCGCGTTGGCATTCTGCCGCGACCCCGGCGGCTATGCCCAGCCTGAGCCGGGCCCTCCTCCGTTTGCGGGCAGTTTTACCTGCCCGCTCTCCTGGGAGGCGCGCGGGAACAACCGCGCGCACCATCCCGAGGCCATTGGTGAGGCGCCTTCCCCCAAAGGACACCCCAGGCCTCCGAAGTGGCGGCTTCCGCACCCCGCCTACACCACGGCAGGGGCGTCAGCACGCCCACCTGATTTTTACGTGTTTACTCACGGGTTTTTACAAGTTTTCCTTCTTCCCACCTTTGATTTTAACGTGTTGTCTCACGGGTTTCATTTCGAGTTTCCCTTCTCTCCACCTCTGGTTTTAACGTGTTTTCTCACGGGTTTCATTTCGAGTTTTCCTTCTCTCCACCTCAGATTTTTACGTGTATCCTCACGGGTTTTTAAAAGTTTTCCTTCGTTCCACCTCCGGGGTCACAATACCCTTCCTGGAAGAGGGGCAAGTGACCCCGACGCCTGACCCCCGCCCTCACGCAGAGGACGGGGAACACAACTTGTCCCCATAAATGGGGACATCCCCCCCCCCGGTCCGGGCCAGGCCCTTTCGGCACTGCAGCCTCATCGGCCCCGACCCGGTACTGAGGGCGCCGCCGAAGCACCACCCTCAGGAGTGTTTATCGACTCTCCAGTCTAGATCCGCAGTGTTAAGTAGAAACAGGGTCACCTCGAGAAGGATGTAGACATGAAGTCTACGCACTGCGGTCTTGGGATGGCAGGCTAAGGCTCCACTTAATGGGAGCTATAAGCGCCTGTTGGTCCACCCCCTGTGGCGGGTCACCCACACCACTCGGCCCCAAATATAATCTAACCTAACCTAACCAAAATTAGTGTTATAAATGTTATAAATCGATATAAATCGTCGTGTTTGTATAAAGTTACAAAAAAATTCGCAAAATTGTACCCAATGTGAAACAATCTAAACCCTAGCCTGCATTTGTCTTCATGATTTCCTCCCAAGCATTCATTATTACCATTACACCACATTAAAGTTTCAGTGATAGAAGTTGTAACCAAAATTTTATTGTGAAGACTGTTAATTTTGAAATTTACCATTTTTTTATAGGAAAGATCATTAATTTTAAAGAAGATGTGAATTATATCAAAAGTAGCAAATTTATAGAGAAAACCGTCAATTTTAAATATTGAGATTTATAGATAAAATTACTAATTCTATAGCTCCTTTATATATATCCATTATTTTTTGCAGATATATGCGGGTGTATTTAAATTGGTATTATTTATAACGATTTTGCGATTACAATGCCAGAAAGTAAATTTGCTTTTTGTTTCAGAGTAGTAATAACTATAAACATTAACTAGCTGCCGGCAGTAATTGTTAGAAAAGACCGCTGATTGCTCGACAGATGCTGCATTAACAATTTGCTCGGATCAAGAATAAAATGGACGGAGCCATAATGAGTTACCGCTCTCATCACCATGTGTCAAACGAATGTTCGTGTCTCTCGTTTTATCTCATTGAGCATCACCGCGAGTAAAACAGTTAGCCATAGTAAGTATAGCAACCTCGCATTGTCGGTGTAATTCGTGTCAGCTCATGACCGACTCGACGTACAACATTTTGCATACTATATAATAATAATAATACTCGAGACAATTACACAGATTGTGTGACCCCAAACTAAGCAGTAAGCTTGTACTATGGGTACCACACAACGAACTCCTGGGGGAGTTCCCAGTAACATCCAGACTCCGAGCCAATTTAGAAAAGTTCGTTTCCTAAATTGACCTGACCGGGGATCGAACCCGGGACCCTAGCTTGGAAAATTGATGCATATGCCACTGCGCCAACGGGCCAGTCAACACTGAAAAAATTATTTGCAAAATACTCGTCGAGTACTATAATAGTATTATCTATATACATATAAATCAATTGCTGTTCGTTGGTTTTGCTAAAGTTCAAAAATAGCTCGGCCGATTTTAATGAATTTTTTTGTGTGTTTCAGTGAGTCCCTGGATGGTTTAAATTCACAATTGGACCCAATAGGTGGCGCCACAATCGGGTCCTAGGTTTTTTTTTTTCATTACTGGTTGGAGAACGTCTGTTGGGTCGAGCGGGTCCCGGGATGTCTTAGATTCACAATTGGACCTGATAGGTGGCGCCGCAATCGCGTTCTAGGATTTTTTTATTTCGGACAAGACAACGTCTGTCGGGTCCGCTAGTCACAAATAAAAATATGTCATGTTCAGCTGTGTGTCGTTGTAATGCGCCCCTTCCGTAGTCACATTATAAAAATCTAGAAACTAGGTTAACGAAAAACGGACACGCTCTAAGAGAAAAATTTCCGTCCACTTTGGTTCTTAAACCGAGGCAAATGTGATACCATGTACTCACATGCATAAGTACTAAATTATCATTGCTCGTTTTTGACAAAAAATACGAGTGAAATTCGGCTATTGCATGCTTACCGTCGGTCAGGCTTATTTTAATTGATAATTTTGAAATGCAAGAAAATCTTTTAGTAATACTTCTAATTAATAAAACTAAAAATTAGCTTCACTGCTAATTTCAAATCATTTCCAAATCAAATTATGGAGTTTCTATATTAGCTTCACTGCTAATTTCAAATCATTTTCTAATCAAATTATGGAGTTTCTATATTAGCTTCACTGCTAATAATTTCAAATCATTTTCAAATCAAATTAAGGAGTTTCTATATTAGATCCACTGCTAATTTCAAATCAAATTATGGAGTTTCTATATTAGCTCCACTGCTAATTTCAAATCAAATTATGGAGTTTCTATATTAGCTCCACTGTTAATTTCAAATTATTTTCAAATCAAATTATGGAGTTTCTATATTAAAATTTGCTATAAAGCTAAATGCTTAGTTTAATATTTTTTTTGGTTTCAAAAGAGTTTAGGTACTATAAATAAACAATTTTATACAAAAACATTATTAAGTAAAAATTCACTAGACAAAATACGCTGGTATATGTCTGTGGTCGGCCAATTATATGATACCCGCACTCGTCGAATATGGTGTAACGAGCGTAATGCTTCGATGTTAGATTTTCCTACTACAACACGTAACTACACTGTGTCGTACACAAATTTTTAACAGTAACCGAACATTCCGCTGAAATATGAAATATAATGGACACAAAGACACACTGAATGCAATTTGTATGCAAAAGGCATGAAGTAAGAATATTGTCTTGAAATCAGATATGCCAAATAGTGTAATAATGAACAATAAACATAAAAAATCAGCCAAGTGCAAGTCGGATTCCAATGGTTCCGTACCACATACACTGTATTTTGTTATTATGTCGAAGAAAATCTACAGAGCGAGTGAGAGGTAAAAGAAGCGAAGGAAGACCAAGGCTGACTTATGAAGATCAAATAGCCAGTGTTAGCAGACGGAAATGTCAAAAGCACTCGCATATCTAGGTGAAAATGTGTGAGGAGAATGATGAGATTTGGTCGTCTGGTTGTCGCTCGAGTGTCTAGTGTCCAGGGCAAAGGAAATCCTTTGCCCTGGACTGGCGCGAAGTTGTGTCCACGCACCGAACTTAGCACCTTTTTTTAATTGTTGAAGCACAGCAACACAATAACTATATAATAAAGGGCGGTCATAATCACAAATCAGCGGGATAAATAATCGATGCAGAATAACTAAAACGACGACTTATTTGCGCGAACGTCCAACTTGAACTTTTCTTCTTTTCTCGCTGTGGACGTGTTAAGGGAAGAGAGAAATGACAGTAGGTAAGACATTTTCTTACCCCAAAAATGGAATCGCACCAATTTGCATATGGTTAATAGATGGCGGTAGCGCATGTTCATTTTATACATAGGTCGACCACTCTTTAACTTGTAGAGCTTCTTAGCTGAGATAATTTGCCTCTTAACTACAATCGATAATCAATACTTTTCATATCCAAAAATAATATTTTAGCTGATAAGGACACGTGACTAAAAAAATGACTATTTGAATGTAATAACATGTCGCAAACGGATCCTAGAATCAAAAAATGTTCTTCACGTACCCAAATATTTTTGAAGGACCTATCCAACAACACCACACAATGGAATAAATAGATGAGCAAAGTCATCCCTGTCTATATACATATACCCATATAATTAAATTTGTCAGTTACTGAAGTCGGTGCCAAGTCTACCAAACTAATAAACTTGTTGCACATTGATTTGGCACCGACTTCAGTAACTGACAAATTATTTATAAGTATAGGTATGTGTATCGTACTTATAAAGTTATTTTTATTGTACGTACTTGAGTTTTGATTGGTAAAGGATAGTTATTTTGTACTTTTCAGTGTTTTTTTTTGAAGGCGGTTTTAATTTTTTTAGAACGTCTCTTTGTTTGTAGTAATGCCCTTTATAAGCTCTTGAACTTAATAAAGTCATAACCATCCTTATCTTTTCACTGTAGTCGAGTAAACTTATTTGTGAAACTGACCAAAACCAGAGTGAACCAAGTACTAACTTTAAGCTTGAATAAAATACGTACTATCATTTTACTAGCGTACAACACAAATTCAAACTGGAAAACAGTTTGTAGCGTTCTCGGTGCTGAGTTAAGTGTAATACGCTTGGGATTACGCGCTGCTACGTTCACTGCTGCACTTTATTTGATTTCATTTATTACAGCAGTTCACTTCCCAATTTCAATTAGTGCTTTCAGGGTGAAATCCAAGCCCTTATATGATTACTCATGCGTTCGTTCGTTTGTCCATCTATCGCGACTATGTCAGTGGTGTATTTGTCCTACAACCATGCCACAGTATAAACATAACAGTAGGATGTCTTCTCAGAAATCTAGCGTGCGCGGTTTGTATGTGTGCGCGCTTATACGCACGCATCATGACACGTACACAACCGCAACATTTAGGGCGAATATAGGCAATTATTGTAGTCCTAGGTGGGGTCGAATGCGACGCAAACGCAACAAACTTTGTGTTTAATTCGTTCTTCACATCGTCACAAATAAAAAAATGTCTAAATCGCTTAAGCTAACGTATTGTAATGTCCTTAGACGCCTAAATAATTTTAGTTATTCGAATCCAGAGTTATCATTCTTCAACATAACTACATGAAATGAAATTTAGCAAACATGAAAAATGCCTTCACGCATGCATTGTTTTTCATTGTTATATACTAAATGCATAACTGAACGAGATACTCTCCGCATCTCACACACAAGGAAACAACCCTATTACGTATCGAAGTCGGCCTTCTTTTCTACATATTCTCTAATCATGCCTGTGGGGGTAGGCTGCGAGGGGCTGCACATACTGAATAGCCATACTTAATGTAGAAGCTGACTTATCAAATTCGTTAAATTGCCTACGGCCTACGATAATCACTCGTCTAATTGTATCAATTTCTTCATAAAATATGCTTCCACAGAAATTCAAATATACGCGATAAAGATCTTTCTATATATCTATATTAAAAGTCAATTGCGAATAGAGCCTCTCAAGATCCACGTTGATACTTAGTTTACCAAATTTCCCATCAGTTCCTAAAGGTTAAATGAGCACAAATTAGCAATTGAAATTTGATCTTTTTGTTGTGTACATTACAGCTTCCACTAAAAGCTACGCATTTTCCTTCCAACTATTCGCAAAATATTTAGTCCAAGTCTAAACAAGCACTTAAACTTTACTGGCAGTAAACAAGTTAATTGACGATACATTATGGTAAGATTGATGATATTTGACTCGTTAGATGTTTATTTTGTGACAGTCTAACTAATGGACAGATTACGTACAAGGCCGCTGCCTTAAATCTAGCTCGAAGGACCCATATGAAATGCTAATTATAAAACAAACTAAAATCACTGATTTAAAAAGAAAATTACAAACAGGTTAAAATTATAGACAGGTTAAAATTACAGACAGGGTAAAATTCAGTGTGTCACCGAAGTCGGAAGCCAGATAAAATAGATAAGTATAAATAATAATATTTTTACACTTTTACGACATATACACATCTTTCAATGTAATTACAAATAGCCGAATCTATAACGTCTTTTTATAGCGAAGGGGGCAAACGAGCAAACGAGTCATCTGATGAAAAGTGATCACTGCCGCCTATGGCCACTCGCAACATCCGGGAAATCACATATGCGTTGCAACTAATAAATAAAAAAAATATTAACACGATATGGACTTTATGGACCCTGTTATTTATAACCATTGATTTATAAAAATAAATATTACGTAATAAAATTCAATTTTAATATTATTTGTATTGAAATAGGTATCTACATAGTATGTATAATGCACCAATAGTCTTGGCATTGTGTGATTGCAATTTGGGAAAAATCTATCATTGCCTAAAATACAGTTCAATATAATATTTGTATATTTTTTGTTGGAAAGCTGTTCGTTCTTCGGAAATAACTTAATTAAACCTATTACACTGAAAACCGTATATGGGACTGATTATTTTGCTAACAAATATTAAATCTGCATGTCATACATACGTCATATGTACATGCTTCATATACAGATAACGTCATGCCATTTCCCATTCGAAATAGACAGAGTATCAAAGCGCGTCAAAATTGTAATAAGGGTTATAAGGTCTGTTGTCTAATAAGACCTATGTGAGTAAAATTGTATTTACAATGGACGCTCCCGCTCAAGGCAATACTTACAGACGCCTAACATATGAAGATACATATTTTATGAGTACAAACGCGGAATACCCCTCTTCCCGTCTCCAGGATCGTAGCATACATTGCGAGAGACGACCGCGCGGTACGAATAATAAAAATCGGTCCGAATTAGTCGCAAGTATTAATCGTCATGTTTCATTATCTGTATAAATTTGCAGTGTAAAGTTCTTAATCATTTCAAGATTTTTTAAAAATACTTGAATAACGTACTGTGATTCAAATATTTTTAATTTAATTTCTCTTACATACATAGTCGACGACTATTAAGGCCTACCTAATTTAAACATAGGTTTTGTTTTCCTCCTACATCATGAATTAAATTTTATTTGTTTCATAACGTATTTTATATAAATTTTGAGGTTTTACGAATGTAAACAAGTAGTGTGTAATTTAATGCTACTTGAACAATCGTTAGTTTTAGTGTTTACGACCACGATGCCTATAGAACGAGTATGTACTCAAATAAATTTTCTTTTTGTTTATGGTAAAAAAATTCCATTTTCCCTTTATATTTCAAAGTAATTAAAGTTTTATACTAATTATTATTAAAATCTGTGGATTATATTGGTTATTTTTCATTTAATTTCAAATCTTCCTTAGCTAAGCCTTAATACCCGCAGGTACCTTACATACTAGGAATAAGCATTTTAGGAGAATTTTTTATAAGACTTATAGATACCAAAGAGAAACTTGATAATGACAGGTTTCATTTACTTCACTTCATCATCTTTAAAAATTAAAAAAATATTTAAAAAATATGATGTTCACATATATGTATAATAAATAACATATACAATATATAACAACGAATGCAGCATAATATAAAGTTTATAATTGAACTAGCTGTACCCGCGACTTCGTCTGCGCGAAAAATTTTTTCGTGGCTTTCTCGGATTAGGTTAAATTATACGTAAATATGCATAGTATGTTTAAACATTGTTTCTGAATAAAAGTCTACGTTTAAGTTTACGTCTGTGTCCAAATACATACTATCTCTGTACCAAACATCATAATTGGTCCGGCGGTTCAGCATTTCCCATTCAAAGTTTTATCCCCCTTTTCACCCCCTCAGGGATAGTTTTTTGATAAAAAAGTAGCCTATGTCCGTTCTCATGTGTCAAACTATATCCATGCTACATCACAATCAGTTCAGTGGTTTTAGCATTTCCCGTACACAGTTTTATCCCCCTCCCACCCGTCCCCTTTTCACAGATTTTTATAAAAAAAGTATTTTATGTAATTTTATTAAAAGTCTTATTACCGCACCAAATTTTTTCATTACCAAGAGTTAGTGTTTCCCATACAAAGTTTTGTCCCCCTTTTCACCCTCTTCGGGGTAAATTTTTGATAAAAAAGTAACCCATGCCCGTTTTATGATGTCAAACTATATCTCTGCCAAATTTCATTGTAATCGGTTCAGCGGTTTACCATTTCTTATACAAAGTTTCATCCCCCTTTTCACTCTTTTAGGGGTAGATTTTATAAAAAGATAAGTAGTCTATCGTGAGCGCATTCACATTTTCGTACTACGCACCTATTTTTATCAAGATCGGTCAAGCCATTCTTCAGTTGTAAAAGGACATACAGATAGACGGACAGTCAAAAATTTTAAAAATGGTAGAATCGAAGTCATTGTGTCGTAAAATGAGTATTTATCACAAAATTTGACAGTAAAATTATATCATTACCAAGATTTAGCGTTTCCCGCACAAAGTTTCATCGCCATTTTCATCATCATCATAGGGGTAAATTTTTGATAAAAAAAAGTTATCCTGCTAAATTTGATCGTAATCGGTTCAGCGGTTTATCATTTCCCATACAAAGTTTCATTTCCCTTTTCACCCCTTTAAGGCTAGTTTAGCATATATGTGTTCCCAGGTGTCAAATTATATCCATACATACATACATCTTTACGGTGTATACCTAACGGAGATCAGAGAGGACGGAGCGCTAAGCGTCGTGGTCCTTACATACGTCTTTCACTTCCTCAAATTTCGTCATTGTCCTCACACATTTTCGCCTAGATATGTGAGTGCTTTTTACATTTTCGTCGGCTAACACTGGCTCTTTGATCTTCATAAGTCAGCCTTGATCTTCCTTGACTTCTTTTACCACTCACTTTCACTCTGTAGATTTTCTTCGTCAGTCTTTCATCACTCGTTCTTTCCATATGCCCGAACCATCCAAGCATTCCTTTCTTCATTTTTACAAGAACACTAACTATAACCATAACTAATAATAACAATAACTATATCCATGCTACATCCTAATCAGTTCAGCGGTTTAGCATTTTCCGTACAAGGTTTCGTCCCCCTCCCTCCCATTCCCCTTTTCACAGATTTTTGATAAAAAAAGTAGCCTATGTATTATTGATAAAAAGAAGTCTTATCGCAGCACCTCTCACTATCAAGATTTAGCGTTTCCCATAGGAAGTTTCATCCCCGTTTTCACCATCTTAGGCATAAGTTTTTGATAAAAAAAAATTCCTATGTCCGTTCAGCAATGTTAAACTATCTCCTTGCCAAATTTCATCATAATAGGTTCAGCAGTTTACCATTTCCCATACAAAGTCTCATCCCCCTTTTCACCCCTTTAGGGATAGATTTTCTAAAAAATAAGTAGCCTACATAAGTGCATTCAGATATTCTTACTACGTACCGATTTTCATTATTATCGGTCAGGCCGTTCTTCAGTAATAAAAGAACATACAGTCAGACAGACAGACAAAAATTTAAAAATGGTAGAATCGAAGTCAGTGAGTCATAAAATGACTATCACAAAATTTGACAGTAAAATTATAATTACAGACAGACGCTAGAGATTTATATAGTAGTATAGATAGAAGAATGCTTAGATGGTTCGGGCACATGGAAAGAATGAGTGATGAAAGACTGACGAAGAAAATATACAGAGCGAAAGTGAGTGGTAAAAGAAGCCAAGGAAGACCAAGGCTGACTTATGAAGATCAAATAGCCAGAGTGTTAGCAGACGGAAATGTCAAAAGCACTCGCATACCTAGGCGAAAATGTGTGAGGAGAATGATGAGATTTGAGGAAGCGAAAGAGGTGTGTAAGGACCGCGACTCCTGGCGCTCCGTCCTCTCTGACTACCCCGTTGGGGATACAGCGTGAAGTTATGTTATGTTATGTTATGTTATAGATAGATAATAGAAAGATTGTTTTTGAAAAAGAGCCTACGTATGGCCTACGTCTGCCCCCGGGCACGTACTATCTCTGAACAAAACATCATTTGTCATAATCACCATAGTCAGTGGTTTAGCATTTCCCATTTAAAGTTTCATTCCACTTTCACCCCCCTAAGGGTAGATTTTTGATAAAAAAAAGTAGCCCATGCCCGTTCTCTGATGTCAAACTATCTCTCTGACAAATTTCATCATAATCGGTTTAGCGGTTTACCATTTCTCGTACAAAGTTTCATCCCCCTTTTCACCCCTTTAGGGATAGATTTTCTAAAAAATAAGTAGCCTATCATGAGCACAATCACGTGTTCTTACGACGTACCGATTGCCATTAAGATCAGTCAAGCCGTTCTTTAGTTATAAAAGGACATACAGACAGACAGACAGACAAAAATTTAAAAAATGGTAGAATCGAAAGCAGTAAGTAATAAAACGACTATCTATCGCAAAATTTAACTAAAAATCTGAAATTACAGACAGACGCAAGAGATTTATATAGTAGTATAGATAAGAGGTAACCGTACAAAATTATAGTAAAACTTAATAACTAATTAAATTGTGATATTACTTTACGCTGGGAAGTAATGTCAAATCTATGGTAATACCACAGATTAATTAGTTACTAACATAAAGTAATGCTTATACACGATAGGTGAAAATTAAAAATTAAAAATTAAAAATATGTACGTATTATTATTGTATGTTCTTGAACACAGTGTTTTAAACAACTTCTGAATTACCTACAGGTAAATCGATTGTCAAAGTCAAAGTCGAATCAATTTATTCCAGTAAACAGTAAACTCACTTTTTGTACTCGGTCAGCCAGATATGAAATTACGAGACCAAGAGCTTTATCGCGTATTGCATAATATTTCAGCTTGTAAATTAAAGTTTCGTGACGAACACAATAAAAAGCTTTGGAAAGATCATATAACACGCCAATGGCATCCCGTGACCCCTCCCAAGCTTCTAGGACATTTATGACCAAGCTTGCTCCCGCATGTGTTGTTGACCGCCCTCTCGTGAAACCGTACTGTTGACCATTAAATATCATGCAAATGTTAAAATGTGCCAGCATTTGGTTGAACATTTTTTTTTTTATATTTTACTCAATGCTGGCAATATCGACACCGGGCAGCAGTTTGTAGGATCTGACTTGTAATCCGATTTATATATTCGTATAATTTTACTATACTTCATCAAATCGGGAAACCTGATCACCCTGATCAACACGTTTATTAAATATATAAACTAAAATTCGTGTTACTATTGGCATTATATTAGCCAGTACATGAACTGATAGTCCCCAGAAATATTCACTTTCCTTTTTTTTTAATTGTTTAAAAGAGAAATATTCACTTTCCTTTTTTTTAATTGTTTAAAAGTTTTTTTATCTCAAATGAATACGTGTGCCTGAACTGGAAACTAGTGAAACACTTTTCTATATTTTAGCTTAAGAGTGCCCGAGCTGCATGTGCAGAGGATACTAAACCATTAGTAATTTTTATAGATTCATTTGAAAAAAAATTAACGAAAACATTAGCAACCTGTTTTTCATTCGCAAGTATTTTATTATTAACGAATAGTAAGAGGTCTTCGTTTTTCTTATTTTGTTTAGTTACTTCTGTGTTAATAGCGTTCCATATCGCTTTTACTGTATTATCTGCCTTACTAGATTTATTGGCAATACGAATTGATTTCGCATGCTTAGATACCTTTTTAAATATTTTTGAATAATTGCGGACACAGTGATGAAAGTTTTCGTTTGACGTGTAGGATTTTTCGTCATACAACTCATAAAGATAAATAACTTTATGTCTATCTGCCCAATCAAACGAAACAAAAGATGTTTACGGTTGTAACGGGGGTAAAGCCAGGTACAAAGTAGTGCTAATTGACAGAAGCTTTGATGGATTCGAAAATCAAGTACGCGTAAATTAGGTAAGCATTTACTATATTACACAATTCTCTAACGTTTACAAGGACAGGTACTAAATTAGACAATTGACATAATTATTCTAGTCGTATATAGATCTTAGCCACCTTTCTCCACAGCGAAAGCGATGCCAGATAAGAACCCAGGTGATAAGGATAATGCAAAATGGTAGGTAGGTAAGTTGAGATGAAGAATACCTAATGAGTCTGGAGAATGGCTCCAGAGCAATGAATATGGTAGAATGGTAGGAAGGATCTTGTGCTGGTAAGAAATCTTACAAATAGAAGACTCTTGTGGGATCATACTTGTTTTGTTCATACTGTTAATAATCTTGATTAAATATTACATTCATGATCATTAATAGTTGGCAACACCGTCGTTTGTTAGTATTTCTAGTTAATGAAAATTTATTCATAAGATGACAGTTTTAGAAAGTAAAACGGTAATTTAAAAAAATTGGCAGTTGAGAATTACAGGAGCTAGCGAAAGCGCGTCTTCATTATATCTCTATACATCCTACATTTCCAAGTCCCAAAGTCCCAAGTCGGTATCCTAGAAAAACGAAAAGCTTTCAATATCATTGTATATACATAATGCGCCCATATTTATATATTTATTGAGATAAGTATTTATATCTACTTACCTAGGAAAAAACAAATAAAACAATTCGTCTACTCTAATTCAACTAATGGAAATGTGAAACCGTAATACTATGGATAAGTAAAGGTTTGTGCCCATTATAGCAGAGCGTACCGCGTTACAACTGACTATTACATATAGCAGACGGGTCGAAGCATATTCATTGAGGTGCATCATCGCATCCACGGCAAATTGTTGCTGTTATTATTGATCGTTAAATTTTTATAAAACTTTAGTAAAATCTTGATATTCCCTCAAATCAGTATTCTAATCTTAGTAATTTCGAAGAAAGGGCGAAATGGCTTAGTCGATTTGTAATATCCAGTTTTCCCTTTCTTTAACTCTCCTACAACAATTTTAAACTACAAACTAATGCAAAATATTATGACTTAACAAGGTATACCACTTTGCCAAGATTTAAGGTATTTTTTATACTACTGGGAAGACAAACGAGCTAACATGGACAATTGATAGTAAGTGGACCGAGTGGCCCATGGACATTTACAATAAGAAAGTAGTTCAGATTGTAAATGCGTTAGCAATCCTGAGGACTAAGATTTTGTGCCTCTTGTGCCAGAAATTCATCAGCTATCTTACCCGCCATATCTTACCGGCCACCATCGACATACCCCATCCAAAACAGCGCAAGTACTGGTGTTCTGTGGCAAGATTAACATGTAAAATGGTGGTAGCGATCTGGACATACTTCGCACTACTCCTACTATCCCACAAAGACTTTGTGTATGTAGTTTCTCAGAGTATGGACGGCGATAGACAGATACATAGACAGACAGACGGATAGACGGGCGGATACATAAGTAATGTTACAAGTTTCATTTTTCCTATTAATGTAATGTAAGATGTTGAACTCTAAAAATCGACCTCATATCGAACCAGCGTGGCGGCGGTGATCACTTTTCGTCAGGTGACTCGCTTGCTCGTTTGCCCCCTACGCCATAAAAAGAAATCTTGAGAATGAAACTGACTTAGGGGGTCAACTGAGGAAGCGTGCTCGTCGCGACCCCTGCCAGCCCTTTTCAGGGCTGCAATTCCTCTTCTGTGCATACCATGCGGGACAACGGCAATTATAATGTTAGGGCGTCCCCCGGAAGCGACGTACACCGGTCTGTCCCCGCTGGTGTGTGCAGAGTGCAGTTCGGCCCCAGTGTCCTCTGTCGGTTTGGCTGAACTAGAGCAGTTCTGGGAAAATGTTAGAGAAGTTCTAGCGACGGTTGAAGAGAACGAAAGAATTGTTGTGTGTGGAGACATGAATGGATGGGTCGGGACAGCTCGAACAGGATTTGAGTCTGTCCTAGGCAAATATGGAGATAAGAGAGTAAATGATGCTGGTAAGATTGTGCTAGGACTGTGTATGGAAAAGGATCTTTTTGTGGCTAATACCATGTTTGGGCACAAAAGGATCCATCAGTACACGTGGGAAAGAAAGGGTGCGAGAAGTATGATTGATTTATTCCTAGTGGATAGCAGACTTAAGAAGCAGGTAATGGACACAAGAGCGTATAGAGGAGCCGATCTCGGGACAGACCACTTTCTGGTGATAACCAGAATAAGGGATCTGTTCGCAGCATGGCGACATCGCGTAGTGTCCAAACCTGCAGCGGTTAGCCGCATTAAAAGCTGGAAACTGCAGGATGCGACCACCAGGAATGAATATGAAAGGGTATTATCCAGTAAGCTTGATGATAGATTGAAAGTGTTGAGCGAGGATGTTGAAGAATGCTGGCAGAACCTTAGAGATAGTATGGTTGAGGCTGCGAAAGAAGTGTGTGGAATTAATAAGATTGGGAACGGCAAAAAGCGTGATGTGTGGTGGGATGATGAGGTGAAAGTGGCTGTGTATAAGAAAAAGAAAGCATAGCGAGACTACCTTGCTACTAATGACTGTGGTATGAAAAATTTGATGAAAGACAGGTATAAGCTGCAGAAAGCAGAAACGAAGGCAGTAGTGAAAGAGAAGCGTGAAAGGTGTAGGGTGTTAGATGAAAACAAGATGTCGGACAACTTCGAGGAAAATTCCAAATTATTTTGGAAAGAAGTACGTAAAATCCGAAGTGGTCCGGCACCTTGCAGAATGAATAAAGTGCGTTCGAAAGAAAACAACCTGCTTACAAATAAAAAGGATGTTCTGCAGCGATGGAGTGAATACTATGGAGAACTGTATGAGAGTGGCGACTCCGTCTCTGATACTGAGAGCGATTCTAATGAATTGCCACACTCAGGCCAGGGACTGGAGGATGCCATTAGTATGAAAGAGATTGAGAAAGTGATAAGAAGTTTGAAATGTGGAAAGGCTGCGGGAATTGATGAGGTGACTGCTGAGATGATCAAGTATGGTGGTCCTAGGGTCTGGAATGCCTTCTGTGCACTCTGCAACCTTTGTTGGCAGAAGGGGGAGGTTCCAGAGGACTGGCGCACGGCAGTCATAGTACCTCTATATAAAGGGAAAGGTTCCTACCTAGACTGTGCGTGCTATAGGGCCATCAGCTTGGTCAGCTTAGCGAGTAAAGTCTATACTAAAGTATTGACTGAACGTATGAAAGGCGTTTCAGAAAGATATTTGTGGGAGGCGCAAGGTGGATTCAGGAACGGTAGGGGTTGTATGGATCAGATTTTCTCGCTTCGCGTTATCGTGGGAAGGTTTCTGGCTTTAGGTCAGAAAGTTTTCTGCGCTTTCGTGGATCTAGAGAAAGCATTCGATAGAGTAGTGCGGAAGAAATTGTGGAGTCTTCTGCCTGAATATGGCGTGGAGGGCTCCTTACTGCAGGCTGTGAGGTCATTATATCGAGACCACAGAGCCTGTGTAAGGATAGACGGTGACATGTCGCCCTGGTTTGAAGTCTGTTCTGGTGTCAGACAGGGCTGCGTGATGTCTGCCTGGCTATTCGTGCTGTATTTGGACAGTTGCCTCCAGAGATTGAAAGGTAATATGAGTGGTATGGGATGTGGTGACACAATGGTAAACTGCCTATTGTACGCTGACGATGCTGTGCTAATAGCACCATCAGAAGCAAAGTTGCAGACACTAGTCACGTGTATGAAAGAAGATTGTGAAGTAAAAGGATTGAAAATGAATGTGAACAAAACTAAGGTTCTGGTGTTTGAAAGAGAAGCGGTACAAACGAAATGTGTGATTAGTGTAAATGGAAAATGTCTAGAACAGGTGAATGAAATTGTGTACCTGGGGAGTGCGTTTTCGAGGGATGGAAGATGTGACTTGGATGTGGAGAGACGGGTAGCAGCTGGCAATAAAGTGAACGGTGCTCTGTCCGCATTAGTGGGTAGTGTGAATATATCTAACACTGCTAAAATGGCCATCCACAATGCGGTGTTGGTGCCAACTTTGTTGTACGGCAGTGAGGCCTGGATATGCCCGAAATCGAGTGAAAGTATGATAAATGCTGTGGAGATGCGGTCTCTCAGAAATATGTGCGGTGTCACGCTTGCGGACAGGATAAGCAATGACGAGATACGCAGTATGACAGGGTTGCACAACAGTGTTATTGTAAAAATGAAGAAAGGAATGCTTAGATGGTTCGGGCACATGGAAAGAATGAGTGATGAAAGACTGACGAAGAAAATATACAGAGCGAAAGTGAGTGGTAAAAGAAGCCAAGGAAGACCAAGGCTGACTTATGAAGATCAAATAGCCAGAGTGTTAGCAGACGGAAATGTCAAAAGCACTCGCATACCTAGGCGAAAATGTGTGAGGAGAATGATGAGATTTGAGGAAGCGAAAGAGGTGTGTAAGGACCGCGACTCCTGGCGCTCCGTCCTCTCTGGCTACCCCGTTGGGGATACAGCGTGAAGTTATGTTATGTTATGAAACTGACCTAATTCAAAATTTTGAAATTTTATTTTGACAAGTTACGACAACGACCTACCTACAGTAATAAAATGGATTTTGTGCAAATACATGCATAAATATTCTCACTATACGTAGCTAAAGGAGCTGACGCTTAGGTAAATTCATACTATATTTTGATAGTAGGTATTTTTAAGTTTACTATTTTAACTCAAAATTCAAAAATTTTTAATTAGGACAGTTTCGTTCTCAATGTGTAATATTGCATGCGCTTTAATTGTCTTGAATACGTATTATACTACGTATACCTAACGCACTAGTTTTTTCTTATGTATTTCAATCTAGAATTAAATACTGTAATTTATCAAAAACTCCGCTATTTCTATTATTACATTGCGAGATTGCGATCCGTTGCAGCAGTTAGTAATGTGCACAAGCCTTTACCATACCTGCGTTATATATTATGCTATCGTTACTGTCGCAAACTTCTACTTAGGTAAGCAATTACAAAATTACGTCTAAGTAACAGACAATTTACCGTGAAGAGCACAATCAATATGTAACAATCAATAACAGTGACGCCTCGCTGTCAGAAGCATTTGAAATGCGTGGCACTAACACTAATGACGTGTAATGTCACGCCGGTGGGTATCACCAAGATGTATCACATAAACACGACCACATTGTGTTTTAGATTGAGTCGTGTCATGGAGCGAATATAAAAGAGAATGAGTATAATAAGTATACTTGTAATGTATTATTTTTCAACTACATGACTCCACTCTGCGAGATGTTAAACTAAGAAGATTCCATGAATGGGAATGACTGAAGAACATGCAGCAAGAATATTCTCAATCACTTCCACTATGTCGGTTTTGCATACCTTTCTCACGCACTTTCACTCACATTTCGCTGACATTTCGAAATGGCTGCTGAAACACAGCAATGCTCAAGTCATCGTTATTATGGCGGTAGATAAAGCCAAGGTACGACAACCAGTCGGGTGTAAGAGTATGATGTCAACTTTTAACCTCCCGCCTCCCACCAGCGAAAACAAAAAGAAAATAATTGCGTAGGAGAATGGAATGGATTATTACAGACGTCTGCATCATCTCCTTCCTTAAATAAATTTTTGGGACTGACGCTCAACTCCTAATCTCCCATTCAGGGTGCTGGTGGGACAAGTCTTGGACTAAAAAGCGGGACATTAGCAATCTATTACTATCCGCGGGATTATTACCTAAAAATTTGCTGACAGCGACAGCCACGCGATCACTACGCGACCGGTGACTAATTATAACAAAAAATTGGTACCATGTATGAGGATTGCGTATCTATTGTTCAACTACCGTAAGATGCGGTAGATTTAATGCCACAATCCAAATTACATTACACAAATTCTCTTTTTGACAGCAGATATCGCGCGATATTGGTTGTCGCATACTGTCTACAACTACAAGTTACGTAATAAGCGTGCCGGTCGTGCTTTGCCATCTATAAGCATAGGTACCTACTAACTGTTAGAAGTGGGGTCAGATTGACAGTTTGGTTTTAATGCTCCGAATGGGATATACTCGTATGTATAATAGCACGTACATAATTATGGAGTATTTGCAGGTGTTCTATAAATACTTTGAACATCGACATCTGCATATATCTCACAAGCTATCTCACAAGCTTAAAAAGTAGGTACTCGTCAACAAGTTTGTATAAAAATGAGTAAAAATAAATTATAAAAACAATATCATTAAAATAGATATATTTTTTGAAAATTCTTTCATTTAGAAACAAATTAAATATAATTTGAGAATAATATGGTGTTTTTAATAGGTATTTAGCATTATTGTCTTCCTGTCTTATAGAAAGAATGAAGTCATTCATTATTTCCATCCTCCGATATTTCGCTGTGTATCAATATATCGTATCGCAATGTATCATTACCCATTGTATAGATACGCCATAATATCGAGTATTTATATCGACATTGTTTATATCGTAAGATAATAATTGTATCGTTTTTCAGTTTTTCTTAAAAAAGGGGTATATTAAAAATATTGGGTTAAAAATGGGGTGCGGGCTTAAAAATATATCGTACCCCGTGTTTAAAAAAAACTTTGAAACCACCTTTCGAAAGTAATAGTGGCGTTCTGGAAACTTAACTTAAATCAGATGATTAACCTTGTCTTTTTAAAAATTTCATAGATCAAATATAAGTCTCGAGTCATTCAATATTTTGAATACTACATTCCGGAGAACCGATATGATATCTCCCATTTCGGTATGACGGGTATCGATAAAAATGTCGATATGTAGCATAATTTTGTATCAACACAAAACACAACAAACAAATGTATTTGTTCAATGTAAAAATCATTTTTGCATTGGGTAAATCATATGAGCAATTTCTCTTTTCTAGATAGATGGACACAAACTATCTAAAAAAACTGTTTTCACCTTGTTGTCTTAAATTGTAAACAATCTTTATACGTTTCTATTCTAAAAATCTATTACGGATAATATGATATTTAAGTATATTGTTATTAAATGATTACTCTCTGACTACCCCGTTAGGGATAGGGAGAGTGTGAAGATATGTATGCATCTATGTAGATTATTTCGTTAAAATGAAAATTAATTGAAAATATGAATTTTATAAAAAAAGACGTGTAAAGATTGATTACGTTTTACGGCAAGTAAGAAAGCACGGACATGTATAAATTTAGTTCACTTCATTCAATCGCCAAAAAAAATAGTTCATTCAATTATTCCCAGCCCTATGAAAAGTCAGTGGCTCTTTGTACGCCATATTTGTTTACCAATTTGGACAAGTAAAAAAACGAGGTATATGTACTATAACAAACAGAATGTAAAACTGAGTAAAAAAATTCAAACATGGCATCACTGAACAAATTCTTGCATATAGTTTTAATTTTATTTCAAAATAATAATTTAAACTGAGTATAGTTGTCACTCCATTGGTTTTGTTTGCTGTCTTATTTCTAATTTTGCATGTTTCTAAACCAGAATCTGACATTTTGGGCGTAAATATTGTCATACACGAATTGCACGAAAACCATGCGGAGTATGTGACCGCCATTGTTTTTCGCGATGAATTTTATGATTGCTTTTGCGTGAATCTCTCATGAATAACTTGAAACTGGCAGAATTCGTATAAACGAGAAGCTAACAATATTAAAAGAAGAAGAAGAAGAATGACGTGCCAAGTAAGTGAATTCACTGACTTACGAATACTTCATTTTTCGGTTCTGTTGCTCTATGTATTTTTTTTACCTAAGGCACGTACGCATAACTTTGCTTAATTTGTTTGGTATTTCTTGTTAATTAACACACCTTCTAAGTATTATTATTCTAGGACTAAGACTGTCGTTACAGGGCATTTGAACCTAATATTAAACGCAATGCGTACTAAGACCGACTCATCCTTGATAATATTATACATGTATTATATCCGTGGTTGAATTATATGTACGTACCCGTACAAACATGTACACTATATTCAAATCTGAAAATAATTTGGTTTCTGGAGACAATACCGATCATTAAAGTTTTTTTAATAATCGTCAGACAAACATATGTATGGCATCAAACTTAGCAATGAAATTGTCCTAGGGATGTCACAGAATTAATAGAAAACTCATGACTAATCCTGCATGTTTCACTGAAAAAAGTAAGTCGCATTATCTCATGTTGTGCAGCGATTTTAATACTATACTATAATATACTAGTATACTATAACATAGTACTATGATACTATAATATAGTATTTTAACTATGATACTATAATATAATATATATAATATAATATATCATAGTTAAAATAAATTAAATTACTTTGTAATTTTCATGATAACCGACTACCCCTTTGGGGGTGTAGCGTGAAGATATGTCACTTTTCACATTGTTTCTATTGAGTGCCGAAGCGTGCTGTTGGGAAAGGGTCTAACAGCAGCCCTGCAACATTAAGGCAGTGCGGATCACACACGCTACCGTCGTCCTCGTGGTCGTCTGATGCAGAACACTGGAAACCACGATTCGATCGCCTAGTCGCCTCTTATGGGGATACCATAGCCTTATTATAGTTCTCAGATTATAGCTGTAAGCCCATCTGACCCGGCTTAAGAATTACTGTTACGCAGTTAGTAATAGCATGCTAAATGTAGATGCGATCACCGACCTTTATCCATAACAGATGAGCAGTGACCTCTTAGAACGTTACCTAAGCAGTGTTCAAATCAAACATCACCATAGTTTTCTTATCGATTTTTGTTACAGTTATTTTTGTGATGAATTCCTAGTCTTTAGCTATTTTCCGCTCAAACTGCAAAAACCACCAATCGACGTGTTTCGCCTCTCAACGAAGCGTCAGGTAACCAGCACTGAATATTCAGTTCGGTGCTGGTTAGCTGACCGAGTCCGCAAAGTAACATCTGAGTCTATACAATATCAGTTATTCTTGTTGAACCTTTACCTACATACGTCACAATGTAGCAGGCGCGAAACATCCCAAAAATGGCGGCTCGAGATAGGAAAATACGCTAACGTGGTAAATTACAGGGTCTCGACGGGCAGACCTCAATTTGTCAATGCCCACAGCAAATAGGTAATACGTGGCCTGGCGCCCGCGGCACATACAAATATATTTACAGTAACGACACTCAAATAATGTTAACGCTATTCACTGTCTATGCTCGCACACAGACAAGAATTAAGCTATTAGATATATTAAAGCATAAAAATATTGAATAATAACTACCATGATTATACAATATTTAAAAAGCTGTTTATAAATTCAACTTCAACTTCTAAATAATGGCTTCTAATGTGTCAATCACGTCACGTAATGTCACGTATTGCAGAAGACACTATAGTAGAGTGTTAACAAAAATTTAAATTTAGATTTGCTGTTTTTCAGATAAATGTAGGTACCTAAAACAAAAGGAATTATGTACAGGGTACACGACATACACATTGACGAAATACAATACATAGTTACATTTATACAAACAAACAGAAATAAACAAAGCACAACACAGTAGCAGGGGGAAATTTCTTATTACAACTTAATATCGGTATCACGTAAAAATTTATCTAACAAATTAACAAAAGGAGTATATACCAAGGATAATGCAAAATTAGTGTTTATAGGACGAAGAATAGAGGGGGGAAGAATATCATATAAAGAATACCGTAATTTCGGGCAGCAGAAAAACAAGTGATTTAAAGTAGCCTCGTCAATACCGCACTCACACAATGAGTTATCTCTTACATGTATTTTTGCTAGGTGTACACGCATGACCCAATCTTAAGCGGCAGAGAGTGGAAGTATTTTGCTTACTAATATTGCCATGTACAGAAAACCAAGGCTTACGAGGAATTTGGGGTTGTATGGATGCATAATGTTTACCTTTGATTGATTTAGATGTTTATAAATTTTAGCACTGACATAAAACTTTATTATATCCACATAAATTAATAAAATAAATTAAAAAAAAAAACTTTTCAGTAAAAATTAAACCAACTTCAAAAAATAAAACACTGAAAAGTACATTTACTAATCAAACCCATGTAAATAAATCTGACAGTTACTGAAATCGGTTTACCTATGCGATTTACAATTTTACAGTATTTAGTACCGAATTGACACCGTAAATTTACATGTTATAGCAGCTATGTGTGTAGGTAAAGAACTCCAGATATAATGGCCAATGATAATGAACTCTAGATGGCGCGAGCCATACGCATGGTGATATACCCTACGATGAAAGGGTATACCTACCAAATGAATATTATATTACACAGAGTCAGAGCCCGATCTAAGGGGGGCAAGCCGGGCAAATCACAGATTTATAAATGGAAGCAGATCAAACATAATTCACTCACACATAGATACCGTGTAAGTAATAACACTGTCACTTTCATTGTAGTTTAAAATTGTATATATTTTGGTTATTTAAAGTGCAAAATATGGTACAAAAGTGTTGTACCCCCAATAGTTGCAACGCCTCATACTGAAAAGCCTCGAAAATCACGTTCCATCGGTAAGTAAATCTGATGTTGCAAATTGTTTGATTACTGCATTCAGTTAGCTGATATTTTTGTATTTCGGAGCTCCAACACTTAAATATGTTGCAAACTAATAAAATTAAAGGTTCCTTATATTGTATAAGGTTTTTTATAGGTTTTTTTTATATTTTTATACCAAGTACTTAACCAATTTTGACATTATTAGTACTTGTACCTTAAAGAGGGCCGAATTCAGAGAAAACTTGAGTCTCGTATTAAAATTTTATATTAACGGATAGGTACCTAAGGTTAAGCAACTATCTATTTTTTGCAACTGTCTTTTGATTTTGATGTATACCATGTTAATTTCGGGTTTCTAAAGGATGAAAATCTTCAAATTTTTTGGTTAAAGAACTACATAAAAGAAATATATAAGAAAGGCTACATAGAACAAACTGCAGCCCAATTCTGACAGTGTTTTGTGCTCAAAACATTTTGAACCCCATTTATTATGTAAAAGAGATACCCGTAAAACCCTGTTGTTGTTTGACCATGGAATGTAACATACCTATTAAAAATAAACAAGCTATCACCAAATTAATCTCTATTCACTATGCTGGGCTGAACCTGGGCGTGTTGTTTAGAAAAAAGCCAGTGCTGGAAGCCATACTTCATAATTACAAAATTTTTTTAATTTATTTATAAAATAATTCAACTTTTTTGCTTCAGGTAATCGAAGATGGACTTTATTATGCATAAATCGTGTGTTTACATGTAAAAATGGTGAAAAGAAATATGGATATCTCGAGGCGAATAATAACAAATAATATGTACGATTACTTGCAATGGTAATCCTTAGCATATCTGACATTCTGCGTTAGTTGCTTCTGGCACACATTGGAAAACAGTGAAATGATATGTTTGATGCACATCTATAATGAGTTCTTAGATAATGTAATACGAAAACAATCCGATTAATAAATAAAAGACAGAAAACATTTTTTGTTTTATTGTGTAAGCTATTTTAGTTTTTATTCTCAATGTGATCGATCACCCATCGACTATCTCCCGATTTCTTTTAATTTTTGAGTTTTATAATATATACTAGCTGTACCCGCGACTTCATCTGCGCGGAAAATTTTTTCGTGGCTTTCCCGGATTAGGTTTAAATTATATGTAAAAGTGCATAGTATGTTTAAACACAAAAAAGTCTACGTTTAAGCTTACGTCTGTCTCCAGGAACATACTATCTCTGTACCAACCATCATAATTGGTTCGGCAGTTCAGCATTTCCCATTCAAAGTTTTATCCCCTTTTTCACCCCTTAGAGATAGTTTTTTGATAAAAAAGTAGCTTGTGTCCGTTCCCATGTGTCGAACTATATCCATGCTAGATCACAATCAGTTCAGCGGTTTAGCATTTCCCGTACATAGTTTCATCCCCCTCCCTCCCGTCCGGCTTTTCACAGATTTTTATAAAAAAAAAAGAGTTTATGTAATTTTGATAAAAAAGTCCTATTACCGCACCAAATTTTATCATTACCAAGATTTAGTGTTTCCCATATAAAGTTTTGTCCCCCTTTTCACCCTCTTCGCGGAAAATTTTTGATAAGAAATGTAACCCATGCCCGTTCTCTGATGTCAAACTATATCCCTGCCAAATTTCATCGTAATCGGTTCAGCGGTTTACCATTTCTTATACAAAGTTTCATCCCCCTTTTCCACCCTTTTAGGGGTAGATTTTCTATAAAGATAAGTAGCCTATCATGAGCTCATTCACATTTTCTTACTACGCATCGATTTTTATCAAGATCGGTCAAGCCATTCTTCAGTTATAAAGGGACACAGATAGATGGACAGTCAAAAATTCAAAAAGTGGTGGAATCGAAGTCACTGTCATAAAATGAGTATTTATCACAAAATTTGACAGTAAAATTATATCATTACCAGGATTTAGCGTTTCCCACACAAAGTTTCATCGCCATTTTCATCATCATAGGGGTTAATTTTTGATAAAAAAAAGTAGCTCATGTCCCTTTTTCTGATGTCAAACTATCTTCCTGCTAAATTTGATCGTAATCGGTTCAGCGGTTTACCATTTCCCATATAAAGTTTCATTCCCCTTTTCATCCCTTTAAGGGTAGTTTAGCCTATGTGTGTTCCCAGGTGTCAACTATATCCATACATACATACGTACATACATGTTCACGCTGTATCCCTAACAGAGATCAGAGAGGACGGAGCGCTAAGCGTCGCGGTCCTTACATACGTCTTTCGCTTCCTCAAATCTCATCATTGTCCTCACACATTTTCGCCTAGATATGTGAGTGCTATTTACATTTCCGTCGGCTAACACTCTGGCTCTTCGATCTTCATAAGTCAGCCCTGATCTTCCTTGACTTCTTTTACCACTCACTTTCGCTCTGTAGATTTTCTTCGTCAGTCTTTCATCACTCATTCTTTCTATGTGCCCGAACCATCCAAGCATTCCTTTCTTCATTTTTACAATAACACTAACTATAACCATAACTAAAAATAACAATAACTGTGTCCATGCTACATCATAATCAGTTCAGCGGCTAAGCATTTCCCGTACAAAGTTGCGTCCCCCTCCCTCCCGTCCCCCTTTTCACAGATTTTTGATAAAAAAGTAGCCTATGTATTGTTGATAAAAAGAAGTCTTATCGCCGCACCTCTCACTATCAAAGTTTAGCGTTTCCCATACAAAGTTTCATCCCCGTTTTCACCATCTTAGGGATAAGTTTTTGATAAAAAAAAAATTGCCTGTGTCCGTTCAGTAATGTTAAACTATCTCCCTGCCAAATTTCATCATAATCGATTCAGTGGTTTACCATTTCTTGAACAAAGTCCCCCTTTTCACCCCCATAGTAGTAGTTTTTTGATAAACGGTAGCCTATGTACCAGGTGTCAAAAAACTAAAACCAATGCTACATCATAGTCAGTTCAGCGGTTTAGCATTTCCCGTACAAAGTTTCATCCCCCTCCCTCCCGTCCCCCTTTTCACAGACTCTTGATAAAACAGTAGCTTATGTATTTTTGATAAAAAAAAGTCTTGCCACCTCACTAAATTTTATCATTACCAAGATTTAGCGTTTCCCATACAAAGTTTCATCCCTCTTTTCACCCCATTAAGTGTAGGTTTTTAAAAAAAGTAGCCTATGTCCGTTCTCTGATCTCAAACTATCTCAGTGCTAAAATTCATTATAATCGGATCAGGGGTTTACCATTTTCCATACAAAGTTTCATCCCCCTTTTCACCCCTTTAGGGGTAGATTTTCTAAAAAATAAGTAACCTACATGAGCGCAATCACGTGTTCTTCCTACGTACCTATTGTCATTAAGATCAGTCAAGCCATTCTTTAGTTATAAAAGGACATACAAACAGACAGACAGACAAAAATTTTAAAAATGGTAGAATCGAAATCAGTAAGTAATGAAACGACTATCTCGCAAAATTTGACAAAAATCTGAAATTGCAGACAGACGCAAGAGATTTATATAGTAGTATAGATATAGATAATATAGTTTATAATAATCAAAGCACAAAGTATAGTGATGAAGAGTTATTTAATAATTTTATAAAACATTCACTGACGCTTATCTCCTTAGAAAAATAGTTAACGATAACACTCGTCTGATACAAAACTTGTTCTATTTTCTCATAACCAAGTCTCTAACACTTACAGTATAGCAATGGTAGGTAGGCTTTACTGGAGTTACAAAGGACTGTTAAACGAAATTCCTCTAATTCCTCTCACTCGCACACAACTTTAACATACAATATGCTATAATTTTTGCACTTAAAACTCCCAAAAGCACAAATAATAGCAAATCTGAATTTTGAACAAAATGCCAACCACGCTTCTTTTGTTCGCGCCAAAAAGTCTAAATTCAAAAGTTTCACTTGCCTGATTATCAACGTTCTCGATTTTTAAAAATACATATATACGTAAATCGAACCGCAAGCAAGGTCATCACAATGTACATGCGGCCCAAGATTAGCAGCGCACAGCCGTCAGGCCTCATGTATCGAACGAACAATCATAATACTCGTATTGTATCGTGGAGCTATAGAAACACTCCAAATTACATCCTTCATGTGACAAAAACAATCTACAAAAAGAAGGAATATAATAAAGTAATAATCTCTAATATTAGTACATTACTTAGTTAATTTAATTCTAATTTTATCACATGAAAAATATAATTTGGGGTGTCCCAAATAGTCCCGCTCTAAGATAATACGGAGTATAAGCACCCACTCCTTAATACGGGCCTGAGTTCTGCACGTGTGTGAGTAATATTTGTTAGTGTAAATTTGCCATGCATTTTGTATCGATGGGTATAGTCTGCTTCCATTTAAAAGTCTGTGGGGCAAATGCCCAGAGCGGCAAAACTGAGGGGCGGCAAAATTAAAAGCGGTTGCACGGCGAGAAAATACTTATAAAAATTAAACCCTTATAAAAATACAAGAATATTCTTTCGAATTGTTTACCAATTTTACATTGAACAAGTTTACTGCTCCCCAAGTTGAAAGATACATAAGATAATAAAAGAAATATATAAAAAATAATCATTTCAATCGAATTAGTACTTTTTGAGAAATTCTTGCACAAACTAACGTACGTAATACACTCATGGAATTTGGTAGATTCGGTTAGAAGCCCCAGTAAACTAACATATATGTGAATAACATACAATTTCAACAATATTACAAATATATCCGTTGAAAGGATCACCTCATGTTTATAAGACCTAAAAACAGAGACTTATGAGGTGTAGGTAAAGGGCGGCAAACATTATTTTTGCCAGGAGCGACTAAATAGTTAGATCAGGCCCTGTACAGAGTGAATTTACTACAGTATTTTACCCTGTTGCTTGGTACTTGCGCCTCAACCCTTGAACAAAGCTCACAATTCAGGGGTTCAAAAGTAGTATGATACGCCTCGCCATGACAATTTCTCACGTTGCCATTCAAGATAAAAACTACTTTCAACGCATTCAATTATGGGTCGCATTTCTTAGGTTTCTTTTCATTTTTTGTCAGTTAATTCGTAACAAAATAATTTGCAGTAAGTATGATATTTTCTTTACAATTTACCTTTAGAGGAAAGGCAATGTAAATGTAACAACCAACGTCTGTAGTAACAGATAGATATATTGTTCGTATCATTTCATTAACGACGATGTAATACTTTAAGGTTTTTTTTTTATTAAGAGGGGGCAAACGGTAAATCGGGTTTCCTGATGGAGAGTGACCACCGCCACTCATGGACACCCGCAACGTCCAGAGAATTACGGGTGCGTTGCCGGCCTTTAGGGAAATAGGGAAAGAGAGTACGGAGGGGGAGGGGGTGATGGGCCACCGGCACTCTCACTCACCGAACGACACACAGCAGCAATACGAGTATATGCTGTTATTTCACACCGATATTCTGTGAGTTATATATTTTATTTAATTAATTAATTAAATTTAATTAATTAGATTTAATCTTTAATTTTAATGTTTCTTGGAATTTCTGGCGACAAAATCAGTTATTCTAGTTAGATCCGCTGAGGCAGAATAAGCCACAAAAAAATCTCAACATCATACTACTAATTAAGCACTTATTTTAAGAATTCCACATAATGCACAACAGATTAAACACTTGGAACGCAAAACTATGTCAATTTTACGTCACGATATCCATTAAAAACAATTTGCAAATAATTAAAATAATCTCCAGGTATGATATACTCACAGATATGTTACATCTATATTTACCTTTTTTTTTTAAATCACGACTACCAGAATATAAGTATATAAATAAATTATTTATTGTTCATATTATAAGCACGAAGCACTCTTTTCAGTTGTGAACACAAAGTAGTCTGTTGTGAATGTAAATAAACAAATTAAAAATAAGTGTATTTCAAATTTCAACTGTTATATTTTGTGGGGATTGTTTTAACCATAGACAATATATAATTTTTTATTCGTTAAATGTTTGATCGCATTCACCGACCTACAGTTTTAATTTTAATTCGATTAAAAATATCAATTTATTGGATATATTATATGTAAATATTTAATATTTTTATTAGATAACTAATAGATCGATTAGTCCGGGAGGTAGCGTTATAGTTGAGCGAGTCATTTTATACCGGCTGAAAATCATAACAACGTTCCGATCCGAACGTCAGCTGCTCGATAGCGGTGAAGCTAAAGGAGACAGCATGAAAAAGTCATTGGAAAAAAATCTGCTCTGATGATTTTTATACCGAGCAAAAATGTATTAAATTATTGTTTCAATCACATTTTAAAAAAAAATCGTTAGTTGTATTGACGAGGAGGGATTATATGTCAGTCACGTACATGAACCTCATTGAAAATTTGTCAAATAAATTTATTTTATACCTTATGAAATTTATACATCTAAATTTTTATACTTTTAAAATAATAAACAAAATTGTCAGCTATATTTTTGGCGGGGGTAAGACCGTCAGTCAACGTGATAAACATTTCGCGCGCTCAATGCATTTGAGCGTTGCATAGTCTCTTTGGAAAATAAACTGACGATCTTTACACCCACAAACAAGCTGACGTTGATTTTTTGTTTTTTTAACATTCAAATTATCTTATATTTTGAATTCAATAAGTATAATATTAATTTAATACAAATAACACCACATTATATTTATTAATTTTGCGTCGGTTTCAAATTATATACAGAAATATTTATTTATTAGAAACAAAATACTAATCATTTAATTTTTTTTTATGAACATAAATAAGACAAAAATTCAAAGTTTGAATGTTAAAAAAACAAAAAATCAACGTCAGCTTGTTTGTGGGTGTAAAGATCGTCAGTTTATTTTCCAAAGAGACTATGCGACGCTCAAATGCATTGAGCGCGCAAAATGCTTATCACGTTGCCCTAAATGGCCCTAAATCTATGGTCAAAGGGAAACTTTTGACGTCGAATCAACGATATCAACGAAGTAACGTGTAAAATGGTGGAAGCGACTTTGGAAGCTGAAGCTCCCTCGGTATTTAGATGTTTTTCTAGAGATGTAATATTTTATGACGTTTAGAAATAATAAGCTTTGTTTACTTTTCGCAAGTTTCAAGTAATTTCAGTTCGTGATTATAATTAATAATTAAAGGCGTCATTACTTATGTGTTTATTTACTTAGTACATTTTTGTAATCAACAGTTGCACATGGTATTAAACTACAAATCCATAAATTCTTGTTTTATTTTTATCTGTAATACTAAATTTCTAATAACTGTATTTTCATTTTCAATTTTACTCTATCTACATTGTTCGCAATACTTTATATTACTGACTTAGCTATTTCTACAATACCTAAAAATGTGGGTAAAATAATAATACTGTAACTACAGTGTTATATATTATCGCAAGAATATAGTTATGTAATTGCTCTCTCAAATGTTATTTGCTGAGGTCTTATCTATATTATTCTCCATCTACGGTACTAAATACGGAGGACCGTGGCGTTATGGAAAATGATAGAACAAGAGCATTTATCAAAAATGTTTTTTACAAGTATCATAATTTGGCTAATATGTAGATTTTAATTGATACTCTAATAGTCAAATTGTAATATTCAATAGGATTTTATGACTTAATACGCAAAATAATGTTATTTTTCATAGCTATAAGTATATAAAAGACAGGGGTGCCAAACTCAAGTCTTTCCGTGTACATATTTCAAAACAATATTGTAAAACAAATATTTAGCACAGATATGCAGTATTTTTAGAAAGGTATTTTTATGTACTTTTTACTTTTCATATTATTTTTAAATTTTTGAGTAAGTACTTAAAAAGTGACATACCTTATTTTTCACTTTTTTTTTCGTTGTAGATTATCACTATCACCCACGTTATGCACTATTTTTTGTAATACTTAATATTCTAACTATTCATAAACAAGATGCAAAAAAAGTCAGCTGCGGATGTTTGCGGTTTTAGAAGATATGAGAGAAATGTAATAAACGTTGGAGTAAGAAATTCGATATCTTTTGCGGTTTCACGGGGACTGTTTGCATGAACAGTATGGACTTTTTATTTTTATTTTATTAGTGACATACAAAAGCACATTCTTCCTACGTTTAACAAGTGGTGGGCCCTAGCATCTCGGAAAAAAGAAACAATTTTACAGAAGAATAGCACTTGGTTAGACTTAGGGTATTCGGTGAATTTACTCTTATCAATATTATACCTACATCATTAACTTCTGGCCGACGAGGAAGACCGTGCGTGGCTTATGGAGACTTCTCAAAATCTACCAAAAATAGGAAAAACACTCCTCTACTCGAAGAATATGGCTTCGAGCACATCAATAACGCCTACGTGCAGGGACTATGGGTCATAGGTGAAAATACAGAAGCACATCTTGTCAAATCATTAAGGAACTCCCACAAACAAAAGACGTTGTACATTCCAGATGGAATGACTCGGACCAGATAAAAATACTTACCGACGCGGAAGCATTGAGTGCTTTTATAGATTTGGATTTAACAAAAGCACAATATAATTTGTACTTGAGAAATTTGACAAACGAACGAAAATGTATATTGTCGCCATATTGGAAAGTACAAGAAATAAAGAAATCTTGTTAACCATCATCTTTTACAATTGAGATCACCAATACTTGCTAATATTGCTAAAGTAATTGATATTCAAGATTTATAAGACCACACAGTTTCCAGAACTTTAGAAATCAATTCAGTTTTCCAAAGACAAAATAAAACATGAATCATTTACAGTAAATGAAGATGTCATGGGTCATCTGGCCAAAGCCAATATAAGTAAAAACTTCCAGAGGAGTCGGAAACGATTTTAGATGCCAATTTGTCATCACTTCTATGGTCCCCATCAAATTAATTGATGAGCAGTCGGGTTCGTTATTTGGAAAATCCAGTCCCTTCAACTGTTCATTTTTGTAGATCAATTTCGATAATTTTGTAAGGAAACTCCAGAAAAAGCCAAGTCTGTTGTAGATGAAATTACAAGGCAAATAGAGGTTTTACAACCATCATTGAGAAAGAAAGGTGGAGTTCAAGTAAAGCATGAACTCTTTCTAACAATGATAGATGAAAAGGTGGCTCAGGTGCTAACATACAAATGCTCTTTCTGGTTCCACGTGCACGATATGTAGTGTTAAATATGAAATGTAACGGGAACACTGATCACTATGAACACGTTATCAATTCTTCGATTAAAATTAATGTGGAACTAACAGTAGGTCTACTCTGCGACTTATGAATGATTTGTCGAAAGTTAGTGCCAGACCTGAAAATGAAATTGCCTACCAGTACGGGCTGTCCACCTTACACGCCTGGATTCGCCATTAAAAAAAAAGAAATTGAAGAAGGAAAAGAAAGAACTTGTTTAAAAACGGTTCAGCGAGGAGTTAAGATTGATAGTAGATAAACCTCGGCCAGTTAGTGGGAATACTAGCGGTGAGAATACAACGATGGGAATACCGCACGAAGATTTTTCTATAACAGCACATGCTCTGCGGAAATTACAGGTGTGGATGAAGCATTAATTAAAAGCCTCTACATTATTTTACAAGTTCTTTCTTCAGGAATGATGGTCGAACTCGAAAAATTTGGCGAATACCAACGGAAACTGCAAGAATCGAAATGTGGATAAATGTAATTGGTATTACATGCCATCTTTAATTCACAAGATACTTTTACACGCAGAAAACATTATCAAATATTTCACAGTGATTGCTATTGGACAGCTATCGGAAGACGCACAAGAGTCGTAACAAAGACTACAGAAACTTGACTACATCATGCCAGAAAATGTTCCCGAATAGCTACAAATGAAGACGTCTTTAAAACTCTATTGTACACGTCAGATCCGTTCATAACAAGTTTTAGAAAACCATACGTAAAAATTGTAAAAAATCTTGAGGAAGAGTCACTAAGTCTTTTAAAAGTTGCACCACTAGCAACTGACCCGGAAATTTGTGTAGTCTAAGTAGATGGCGATTTGTTTTTCAATGTATGACAGATTTTCAATGTAGTGCAGAGATTAATGCTATTAAAAAGCTGGTAGCCCCAATACAAATGTGAATATTAAGCTTTATACTCTGTGTTCTTTAACATATCAGTTAATCACAATGTGTACTTGATTCCAGTTAGTTATAATAGTATATAACTATACTATACTATACTATTTATATATTTAGTTTAAGTTTTTTTTATCCTCCTAAGACCCAGACTTTTAAGAGCATGATAGTAATTTAAGCTCAACGTTCAATTTTTTGCACAAAATAAATATTTGCTGTCAGACCCAAAGATATCGATCTTTATATTTTAAATATAAGTACTAATTTTGATTGAGGAATATTTTAACCTTAATGCTAAGTGTCTAAGCGACGATTTGAGCTAGGTCCAGTTGGCCTATGTTTTGTTCAAAAAAATGCATGTTGGGTCTGTGTGCTGAAAAAGTTTATGTTTAAGAAAAAATAAAATACAGTGAATAATTAGAGTTTGTTTAATGAAATTAAAGAAAATCTTCTTAAATAAATTGTTTCTATAATACTTTATGAATCACCTTAAAAAATCACAATATTTTGCTTTTAACAAATTTTTAATTATAAAATTAAAAAAATTATTCTTAAAAACCAGTTAATATTGGTTAAAATGATAGGGTAAATTAGAAACAGGTTTCTACTGTTTAAAATGATTCTATTTTACCCTGTGAAATCACAACCTTACCAATATTTATTTTTTGGATCAACTTTGGTTAAAGCGATATTTTTTAAGTTTTAGGAACAAAAGTACCTACTGACTTAATATTAGTGAGACTCTTTAGGAATAAATATATCACTAGAAATTAGGTTAGTTATGAAATTGTACATAACAATTGCGGTTAGAATTTAGACAAACTGCTACCATGCAGGTACTGCATTTTGCGGTAGTTCTTTTATTGCATCCAGGCAGACGACATCTATTTGGTACGCGCTCAAATACAGGCATGTGTAGTGCTCCTTGTTGTCTACGGATTTTTGACGGAATAGGAATTGCTTCTGGTCTTCCTCTTTTTTGAGTTTCAGACTCCTCAACATTTTGGTCTTCTAAAAGTTCCTCATTTGTGTTCTCTTCAATCATTGTCTCAGCTAGCTGCATTTTCCATTGCCTCAAAGACTGGATTTTTTTGAGCGGAATACCTTCGTTCAATTTGTCTCTCCGATATTGAATCCAAGCGTTAGATGCCGATAGATCCAGCATGTGTGAAATAAATCTAATAGTCCATTTTTTGGTCCTCGTTCTGGACGGACATACTGCTAACATACGGTCAGCCAAGTCAACGCCTCCCATTTTGCAGTTATACATTTTGACAACCATTGGTCTTTTAATATTTATATACTGTTTTCTTTGCTTGCACCATCGACGACACTCATCCATGGGCTCGCTGCCATATATTGTAGACATCAGTACAAGAGGCTTTTTATCAAACCATTTCGTCACTGCTACTATATCGTCGGTGTTTACGAAAACTGAAGTAGATCCTCTTCCATTGCGTTTCATTTACAGATCTTGTGGCAAAACGTCTTTCAAAGTAGTAGGAATCCTGTTTTTCATGATAGTACCGGTGCATTTGAAGCCTCTATTGTCTAACTCTTTAACTAATTTCAAAGAAGTAAAGTATCTGTCGAAATATAGGATGTGTCCAGGTACTAATGTACGCGTCATATTCAAAACCGCACTTTCACCGAGACTAAAACCAGCTGCAGATTCATCTGGAAAAGTGGTCTGGCCTTGGTAAACAGTAAAATCACAAACCGTGCCATCTGGGTTTGCTAGTACGAAAGTCTTTCGCCCAACAGGATTCGACTTATTAGGACAGTATTGCTTAATACCGCAACTACCAGAAAATGGAATTATCATTTCGTCAATAGAAATATGTTGGGTCGGTGTTTGATTATGACATCCTTGCAATACTCTTTGGATTATGGGTCTAACCTTCCACAATTTATCTTGAGCTCTTTGTTCTTCATTTACATCTGCATCAAACACAAGCTTCAGTGTGTTTCTCAAGATAAAGTATCTATTACGCGACATACAGTCAGCTACTATTGAAGTACGCCATTTTTGTTCCCAATACATTCGTATATATGGGTAATTTATGCAAGACATGATCATAGTGATCCCAATAAATGTTTTACATTCCTTTTCAAAAAATTGTAATGACTTTCCGGTTCGAAAAACATAATTTTGGTTAGTTTTATTTACGATCAAAGTAATAAGGTCGTCGTCAATGTATTGTTTAAAATACTGCGAAGAATCAAAACTTGTGGTGTCTATCGGTAAATATGATGGCTCACAAAGTTGTGGAGGTGTTGGAGCAAAATCTTTTTTTGTCCATTCACGTTCAACCCGGGGTTCATCGGATAAACTGACGTTACTTTCCGATCTTACCAGACTATTTCGTCCGCGACCACTTCTTCCGCGGGTACTCCTTCCCCTATTACAACCACGTGATTCGCGTAAGCCTCGTGTCTTGCCACGACTTCGTCCTCGTCTTCCGGATTGTTGCTGAAACCGCGATTCTGAAGGCACAGCCTTATCTTCAGAATCGGATGTGGATTCTGAACTCGAAGAATTAACAGATTCATGCCGTTCGTCTACAGGTACGTACTCATCATCCATCCCATTATCTTCAAAACCTTCCTCTTCATATTCAGAATCATTTAAGTACTGGATAATATCTCTATCTCTAAGACCTGTAAGCGAAACCATACAAAAAATAATATTTTATATATTTGATGCTAACACCCAATGGTAAAAAAATGTACAAAATATTTTTAAGCATATTTGATACTGAGACCCAATGGATAAAAAAATGTACAAAATAATTATTCGTTGTATATATCAGTTATATTTCATGCAAGTGCTCAAATTATTATTAGTATCAAATATTTGCACCTTTGTCTAAATAATAACATCAATAATCACGTGAAAACAGTTGTGATTGAGTAGACATATTCAAATTAAACTTACTTCGTGCACGAGGCTGCGTCATGTTTCGTCGATCACCACATCTGATTTTGATAGTTCACTGTTTAGTGGATTGGCAGCATTGAAAACATAGAGAGTATAGACTAACCAAGTAAATTTGACATGTGTCAAGAAGATTCGAAAAGAAATAATGGCAATTAAAAAATAAGTACAAAAAATTGTACCGTGGGAGGATATTACTACGAAGTGCGCTACAAACCTGGGTCTGACAAACAATGTTCGTTTTGTGCAAATTATTGTACGCGGGGCCTTAGGAGGTTATGTGATTGGCCAAAGTACTCGCACCCGGCCATAAATAAATTAAAAAAAGCATGCTTACCTTTAAAAAAACGGCACGCTCTAAAGTGTAGGAAATGCTACAGCTTTGTTACTTTCTTCTACGTTGCATGAATAAGTTAGTCTCTTTCATGTGTGCATAATATGAAATATATGGCGTAGTCTACAGGTTTCTCAGTCTACGTGTAGACAAATATCTACTACCTACACGGAACCTACGCTCGTACAAATCGTAGTAATATTACAAACGCGGAAGTTCTGAAGGATGGATGAATGTGTCATTTATTAAAAAAAGAAGAATTACTAAACGGATTTCGATGAAACTTTACAGTTCCTAATATAGCATAAACATTACAAATTACAAAAATACATAGGTTATAATTTGTAAAAATGTTGTGTTTTTTAACATCACGCGAAGTCGCGGGCGGTAGTATGTAATAGATCTTTTTTTATATCATCTCGTAATGACAAGCTTAGAAGCCGGACTAAAATAAATACGTGACGACTTTCTCACTTAGTTTATAAATACGTCCATATGCTACGCGGCCTACGCTCCAGGCACTAGGCACTGAACAATATTTTTTAATATTTAAGCACGCGACTGATTTTAGGCAAACTTCTTACAGCTTATAGTTTTCTTACACATTCACTAAACGTACAATAGTTATGCATGCCTTTCTAATGCCAGGCAATGACCTAATAAAAAGAGAAAATCTGTTTTAATTTGATATTATTATAGCCCGGCTTTTGTATTTGTTATTATTCTGGGATTATTTACCTAGACATGAGTAACACTGCGCTAAACAGCGAAATTGCGCCAACTCTGTTCACTGCGCCGGATGTGTCGGCTCACTTATTCTAAATGTGTTATAGTTAGTGCTTAACACACAAGCAATAAGTACATAATACCTATGATAATACGCTGTTTGAGCTAAAAGCTAATTACAGTAACGCAGTTCAAAAATTCGATGCAAAATAATATTCTTGTACTTTATTGTATTGCTCGTATTTAAAATAAATTACCTACTACACTTTAAAACTATAAAATAAAAGACGTATTTTTTTTTATTTTAATTTTTATCGATAAAATACATTATCGGATGTAATCGATTTACACATTGTTGACTGTGTACAACATTATTATTGTCTTTGGAATTTGCGCTACATCGTCGAAGGTCGAAGTGAAACGCAATTTAGAATTTTTTTGTAATTAAATTATATTAGACTGATACTTAGATTGTTAAACATGAAGAAAGTGATATTTATTTGCTTTTTGTCAATATCGGCGTGTCTCAGCTCACCGGCTGTAGAAGAAAGTAAGTTATCTTCAACAATCTGTTATTTTAACTACGTTCAAAGATTTTCTCGCCTTAGCCACCACCACTTGTTTGTAAAGATACAAAACCTAATTTAAGAATAACAAAGAATTATTTACCACTTTAAACAAATCCCCTCCGAATTTTAATACAAAAACATTAACTCCTATTTATTTGTTACTGTCGTTTTTATTTTACGCCATTAGATCCGTTGTCATAAAACCGCCAAACTGGTTGATGCATTAAATTCTTAATCTGTTTATTGCACAATGTTACATAGTCATTACCTTACTATAATCTTATTAGATTTTGTTATTCTTACCAACTTACAAATTACGACAAGAGTAAAACATGGGCATCCTGCAAGTGTTTACAAACAAGAAATGGTTTCAATTTAATCAAGATTAGGTACATACATACATTTGTAGGATCCTCAAATATGTAATGTTGAGGGTAAGAGACATCGCGCATTTGTGACAAAAACAACTGCATCTCAAAAAAATTGGATTTTTGGAATCATTGCACAGTAAGAACAGTATTCGTATGTACCTATACATACTTATCATTAACTACTACTTTTTGTTATTACTTTTTACACTTATTGATGTGTATTATTGAAGTGAATTGTGACGGTGCCATTTAATTAGAGAAGAAGATTATTGAGGTGTCAATGATAGAATTTGATTTTTTGAAAGAACATTTACGAACCTAAAATAACGTAGAAACAAAGTTTAACATGATTATTCTGCTACTATGCTTCGTGATCGCCTTAGTTTTCTAACCTAACTGCCAGAAGTCGTTTTTGGGTATCTATATAGGTATAATTTTGCCTTCCAAGAATTAGATAAAAAATATCTATTGTCAAAACAAGAACTGGTAACAGTAGTATTCAAAGTGTGTACTCCAAAAATGTCATCATTAGGTTTAAAAACAAGAATGTGACAATAAATGAACTTAACAACATATTATATGCTCATTTTTTGTTTATACATTTTTGCTAACAATTTTTTTATAAATTTTTGATGTAAAATGGCATAGAATTAAATATTTTGTCTGCAATATATTGTTTTTTAAAATATGGTGTTGTTTCTTATAAAAAAAACAATGTTATTTTATTAGCTTAAATTTTCACATTGCTTTTTGCAAAATTATCTTGTTTGAGTTATCTCACAAATTGACGATGTATAAAATCTACTTGCTGTTTACCTAGTAAGGTAATACATCATAAAACATTACCAACAAAGAGTCCTCATTATTAGACGATGGGGCGATCTAATTCCTCTTTGCTGCTTGCAAATGTGACATTGTATACTCATATAATTAATCTTTTAATAAAAAAATGTTACTACAGTGTAAATAATTTCCTCTCAGATAGCGTTGTAGATGGGTTTGCCGTGTGTCGTCTGATGGCAACACACTAATCTAATTAATAATTTCTGCACAGTCGTCCGACGTGTGCATGTGTGTGTGCATTCATAATAAAGACGATACGTGAAATTTATTTAAAACGCTTATCCTCATCATATAATATTTATTGCAGCGCCACAACGGGGTTTATGTATTGTACTTATTGTTTACATACTGTACCATAACATTTGACACTGTAAAATACATGTACGCAACTATGAAATAAATAAAATAAAATAAAAAATCTAATCCAATGAATAATTAATAATAATAATAAGCAATGAAATATGTTTTTATATATATTTAATTAAAGATTGTATTGTCAATATTGTTTTAATCATAGTTGTTAACAAATGGCAACACTGTTATTTGAGGGTGTTGCTACTTTAATAATAACAAACATATGTACGTACATATCATCACGCTGTATCCCCAACGGGGTAGTCAGAGAGTACAGCGCCAAGTGTCCTTACAAACCTCTCGCTTCCTCAAATCTCATTCTCCTCACACATTTTCGCCTAGGTATTCGAGTGCTTTTGATATTTCCTTCTGCTAACATTCTGGCTATTTGATCTTCATAAGTCAGCCTTGGTCTTCCTTGGCTTCTTTGACCACTTGCTTTCGCTCTGTAGATTTTCTTCGTCACTCTTTCATCACTCATTCTGTGTGTCGGAAAGATCTAAGCAAGCACGTACCTACCATTGTTTCCAAATTTCAATTTTCTTATTTCGCTTACCTACTCAAAAAAAATTATAATTACTAAGTTTGCAATAGGTTTATTGCAATATTAATAATAATCCAATCAAATAATATGTAGTAGAGTTAATCTAATAACAAAGAAGCACTATTGTGTCAATGTAATTCATTGAACACTAGATTATTCTAGCTATTTAGTACAAAAACTTATAATGGTCGGTATTAGATCACAAGTTTCCTTAATGTTTTTGTGAGTATTAAATAAAGAGGTGTAACTGTAACAGGAATAGTCATTAGTTTTTTAATGTACAATCTCACTGCTTTTTGTACACTATCTATGTATAAATTCAAAGATGTACAAAATAGTTTACAAAAAGTATTTAAATACAAAATGCAAATAGTTACTTAATTTACTATTTCAAATGCAAAATACTTTTACCTTTTGTATTTTAAATTCTAAATGCTTATTGTTCTTTATTTATTAGAGATTTTAACATTACAAGTTGTTCAAAAAGACCATCAAACATGTTGCGTCTGTGTGGACGCATGATCATACCACCATATGAAAAGATTCTTTCCACTGGTGCAGAACATGGTAGCCAATATTCGCCAGTAACAATTTGCAAATAATTAAAATAAACGCCCAACCGCTCCCCATAAAATCCCGCCAAAAACTCCACTCGCTAAATAAGGTGTCGTTCCACAGATAGCTTTCGTTTTGTCACTTCACTAGGCAAACTCCCAAGGCTTACAGCGCCTCTAGTGTTTATTTGTCGAGTCACTGAACCCATTCAAAAAAATTTGAGTGGTAATGTTGGCGAAAGCAGTAGCAGTAAAGTATTTTGCATTTTACAAATAGAAAATACGTTTCGAAAAGTATTTCAAATAAAATACAAAATGCTTTTCTTAAAAAGGTATTTCAATGCAAAATATAAAATAGGTATTTTGCATTTAGTATTTGCATTTTAAATACAAGTATTTCAAATAAATCGCAACTCACACATTTGAGACTATCACTTCGTATGTAATGTAATGGATTTTCCAAAAATGAGTAATTACCGATAAAGACTTGAAACTTTTACTGACTAGAGCTTATTTAACAAAACAAGCAATATCGTATTTAGCAGAATAGATAAATTAATCAAATAATATAATTATTCAGTTCGTTCGAGATAAAATAGAAAGAATGGAGTGAAATAGCACAATATTGCTATGAATGTGCAAATGGACTTAACTATCCGTTGTTGTTGATTTGTTCCAACAATATTTTTCTATTTAGGTGGCTCTTAACTTTTTTTTGTTTCACTGCTGTTCCTAAATACCTTACAAAAAACAAAGCTATCTATCCTATCAATATATTGAATAAATATTTCAGTATTTTTCCCTTTAGTGGTTGTCCAGGAGACAAGCCACTTTTAATTGTCCAAGAGACGATTCGATTATTCTTTGGCATCCTTTTGATTGGATTTCATAATAATTCCTGTTTATAAAGGTATAGTGCTCAGCGTGGATTTATAGATATGTAGGTATATTTGTTATCTATCCTCCAGGGTTGGAAAAAACTTTTTTTTTAACGAAGTTCTTTAACGCGGCTTGCGGAAGGTTTGAGTTAGTAGAAATCGTCACGTAAGGGAAAGCGTTACGTGGGGCGGGACCAGCGCGGTGCTAGGTGTTTCATTAATGCAATTAAGTTTTGAGAAATTAGAACTGCAGCTAAAGAACTTCGTTCCTAACGTGGCTCCCCCGACCGCAGACGTTTAATATTTAATTTTATAAAACAAACACGTCAGAATGATTTAAACAAGTGTATTTTTTGTTTTCTTTTTCATGTTTTTATGTTTTTTTTTCTTAGTGATTAATTTCTAATTGACTGGGCCCAATAAAGCCCCAATATCATTAATTTTCAACGCTGATTTATGGAAATCAAATAGAGCGTTTGTCAAAAGTACATGCATACCCTGACGAAAGTGTGAAGAGGTTGCTGGGATTTGAGGAGGTGAAAGAACTATGTAAGGATCGCGATGCTTGCCACTCCTCTGACTACTCGTTAGGGATATAGCGTATGTGTATGCAGTGTTGGGCAAAATGTCATTAATTGTAAAAACAATTACAATTGAAAATTGTAAAATGTAATTGTAACACATTTTGTATGGCAAACAATTAACAATTACAATTACAAAAAGTAATTGTAATTGTTTTTACAATTACTTTGCCCAACACTGTGTGTATGTAAGTATAATTAATTTTTACTCCCTGGAGGCCCTTAACCACTTTAAAATTTATCAAAATTGTATTTATTATATTACTTCTATATCAATACTTAAGCGACTGAAGCGACTAAAAAAATATAGATCAAACATAAATTTTCGAGTCATTTGAAGTACTGAATATCTATCAGTTTTCATTTATTTACAGCTTATTTGCAATTAAAAGTTTAGTTTTAAGTTCTGTTTTTTTTTCGTAACGTTTTAAACAATGTTTAAAAGTTGTTTTAATCTGTGTTTTTAAACATTTAATAAAAAAAAAAATTGTTTTATTTCAAACCATTTTAAATACTGTTTTTAGACTAAATCAAACCAACCCTGCTAATGCCTCTTCAATTCTTTAAATAATATTTTACTAAACTAACGGACTAAGAGAAAAAGTAATTGTTCAAACATGACTATATGTTTGTTTGAAATCCCTATATCAGCCATACTCTAACTATTATTTGTTATAGATAATAAATATTAAAAGCATTATTGAAGAACACATTTATAGATAAGTCACGAAGATTCCGTAGTTTAATATGTATTAAGTATAAAAATTGATTGTGATTGAATCAATATGTTGATAAATATTTACATAATAGAGTGCCAAGTATTGCGATCACTCATCTTTCCTGCTGCCTGTCCACATTTCAGACTTATTATCGCGTTCTCAATCTCTTGAAAGATTTCCTCCAGTCGCTGTAACAGAGTGTGGCGATTCATTGGGATCACTCAGTATCAGAGACTAATCGCTCTCATACAGTTCTGTATGAGAGCAATCTGTTGTCTGATAGCAGATTATTTTCTTTCTTTCTGTTTTTGTTTGTATATTGATTCATATTCAATATTGATGTTTTAAAATCTTCAGGTCAGGTTGAGGTCTTCAAAGACCTCTTTATCTTACAAAAAAAAATGTCTTCGAATTCTATGTAATTTAAAAAAGAATGAAAGTTGTAAATCACTCTTCGTAAGCAAAAAAATACTAACACTACCTTCAATATATATTCTAAAAGTATCAACATTCGTAAGAAAATATAGAAATAATTATTTTAAATCAAAGAATGACATCTGCAAGCGATATGAATTTAGAAATAAAAATAAATTACAATTACCCGAAGTCAAATTAAAAACTGTAGAAAAGAGTCCAAATTTCGGATTTGTTAATATATACAACAAACTTCCAAATGCTATAAAATCGGAAGAAAAAGATGGATTATTTAATTATAAATTGAAGTCGCTATTAATAAAAAAATGTTACTACAGTGTAAATGATTTCCTCTCAGATAGTGCGTTGTAGATGGGTTTAATTTTCACATTGCTCTTTGCAAAATTACCTTGTTTGAGTTATCTCACAAATCGACGATGTATAAAATCTACTTGCTGTTTACATAACATAACATAACTTCACGCTGTATCCCCAACGGGGTAGCCAGAGAGGACGGAGCGCCAGGAGTAGCGGTCCTTACACACCTCTTTCGCTTCCTCAAATCTCATCATTCTCCTCACACATTTTCGCCTAGGTATGCGAGTGCTTTTGACATTTCCGTCTGCTAACACTCTGGCTATTTGATCTTCATAAGTCAGCCTTGGTCTTCCTTGGCTTCTTTTACCACTCACTTTCGCTCTGTATATTTTCTTCGTCAGTCTTTCATCACTCATTCTTTCCATGTGCCCGAACCATCTAAGCATTCCTTTCTTCATTTTTACAATAACACTGTTGTGCAACCCTGTCATACTGCGTATCTCGTCATTGCTTATCCTGTCCGCAAGCGTGACACCGCACATATTTCTGAGAGACCGCATCTCCACAGCATTTATCATACTTTCACTCGATTTCGGGCATATCCAGGCCTCACTGCCGTACAACAAAGTTGGCACCAACACCGCATTGTGGATGGCCATTTTAGCAGTGTTAGATATATTCACACTACCCACTAATGCGGACAGAGCACCGTTCACTTTATTGCCAGCTGCTACCCGTCTCTCCACATCCAACTCACATCTTCCATCCCTCGAAAACGCACTCCCCAGGTACACAATTTCATTCACCTGTTCTAGACATTTTCCATTTACACTAATCACACATTTCGTTTGTACCGCTTCTCTTTCAAACACCAGAACCTTAGTTTTGTTCACATTCATTTTCAATCCTTTTACTTCACAATCTTCTTTCATACACGTGACTAGTGTCTGCAACTTTGCTTCTGATGGTGCTATTAGCACAGCATCGTCAGCGTACAATAGGCAGTTTACCATTGTGTCACCACATCCCATACCACTCATATTACCTTTCAATCTCTGGAGGCAACTGTCCAAATACAGCACGAATAGCCAGGCAGACATCACGCAGCCCTGTCTGACACCAGAACAGACTTCAAACCAGGGCGACATGTCACCGTCTATCCTTACACAGGCTCTGTGGTCTCGATATAATGACCTCACAGCCTGCAGTAAGGAGCCCCCCACGCCATATTCAGGCAGAAGACTCCACAATTTCTTCCGCACTACTCTATCGAATGCTTTCTCTAGATCCACGAAAGCGCAGAAAACTTTCTGACCTAAAGCCAGAAACCATCCCACGATAACGCGAAGCGAGAAAATCTGATCCATACAACCCCTACCGTTCCTGAATCCACCTTGCGCCTCCCACAAATATCTTTCTGAAACGCCTTTCATACGTTCAGTCAATACTTTAGTATAGACTTTACTCGCTAAGCTAACCAAGCTGATGGCCCTATAGCACGCACAGTCTAGGTAGTAACCTTTCCCTTTATATAGAGGTACTATGACTGCCGTGCGCCAGTCCTCTGGAACCTCCCCCTTCTGCCAACAAAGGTTGCAGAGTGCACAGAAGGCATCCCAAACCCTAGGACCACCATACTTGATCATCTCAGCAGTCACCTCATCAATTCCCGCAGCCTTTCCACATTTCAAACTTCTTATCACTTTCTCAATCTCTTTCATACTAATGGCATCCTCCAGTCCCTGGCCTGAGTGTGGCAATTCATTAGAATCGCTCTCAGTATCAGAGACGGAGTCGCCACTCTCATACAGTTCTCCATAGTATTCACTCCATCGCTGCAGAACATCCTTTTTATTTGTAAGCAGGTTGTTTTCTTTCGAACGCACTTTATTCATTCTGCAAGGTGCCACCACCACCACCACTTCGGATTTTACGTACTTCTTTCCAAAATAATTTGGAATTTTCCTCGAAGTTGTCCGACATCTTGTTTTCATCTAACACCCTACACCTCCCTCCACTTCCCGCCGCTAGGTGCACAGCGTGTTGGGTGGCGGTCCCCAACGCCGAACTGCACTCTGCACACACCAGCGGGGACAGACCGGTGTACGTCGCTTCCGGGGGACGCCCTAACATTATTATTGCCGTTGTCCCGCATGGTATGCACAGAAGAGGAATTGCAGCCCTGAAAAGGGCTGGCAGGGGTCGCGACGAGCACGCTTCCTCAGTTGACCCCCTACTGTGCTGTTTACCTGGTAAGGTAATACAGGTCATAAAACATTACCAACAAAGAGTCCTCGTTATTAGACGATGGGACGATCTAATTCCTCTTTGCTGCTTGCAAATGGTGTGACATTGTATACTCATCATATAATTAATCTTTTAATAAAAAAATGTTACTACAGTGTAAATGATTTCCTCTCAGATAGCACGTTGTAGATGGGTTTGCCGTGTGTCGTCTGATGGCGACACACTAATCTAATTAATAATTTCTGCACAGTCGTCCAACGTGTGCAAGTACTTTTATACTTGGTTTGTATTTTTTTTTTTTGCATTCATAATAAAGATGATACGTAAAATTTATTAAAAACGCTCATCCTCGTCATATAATATATATTGCAGCGCCCCAACGGGGTTCATGTATTGTACTTATTGTTTACATACTGTACCATAGCATTTGTAACTGTAAAATACATGTACGCAACTATGAAATAAAAAAAATAAATAAAATGCAAAAGTTAATTTAAATAAAACCATTAATCTCCAATATACTTTTTAAATAATTTTTAAGTTCTGTATATATTTTTATATGTACCTATATGTATATAAATACGAAATAAATCAGCTAAGTGCTATTTCGGTTTGCGCATGTTTTTTTTTAATTTTTGGCTTATCTTACGTAAAAGAAATTTGAAATTTGACGCAATGATGTGTTTTGTTATCCCTCATATTTTGCAGTAGTTTACTTTTTTAAATAGTCATAGAGGAATGAAGATTGTGTAAGACCCGACATGTTCGTTCTCCCCTGTTATCTCCGAAACTCCTAGACCTAGAGTTTTAAATATTTTATGAAATATAAACACTTACCTATAGTTTACAAACAAAATAACAAAAGTCCTAATTCTTATACTTTTTTCAGAAATAAGATATAGAACCCTATACGAAACGAAAATGCGCTTGACGAATATTTTCTAAATCAGTATGACGAGATCTAACTCTAGACTTAAAAAACAATCAAACTGTTTAATTAGCCAATTATAGAATATTGATAAACAAATTTATTGTGATAAAAATATCATTAAACACTTTATATTACAGATAAAAACGTATGCAGAAAATCAACTATTTGTTTCAAGTTTTTTATGAATATCAAGCATCAATAGCTTGATACTTATATATTCAATAGCTTAAACTTATTACATTATATTTGATATTAATTCCTTTAGTGAAAGCCATTATTCTTTGCAAATGTTAAGCTTGTATATAGCAGACAGTAATCTTTAATTAGCAATAAACACTGTACTAAATATATTTCACCTTTGACCTGTGACACTGAGAGAACTCCCGGTATCAATTGAAGCCCGACTTTGAGTTCTATACATACTATTATTATAATCGTGTTATTGCCCTGTGATAATTCAAATAATGCGTCATTTACAGGCAAACCAAATCAGCACCAAGTACCAAACACCGTTGCGACAGATAAATCAGACAACCAAACGCAAGTAAATCCATCGCAATCAGCTACACCACCAAAAGCTGATAATCAAACACCTGTACAGATTGCTCCTTCGTCAACTGCAAATAACGCTGCACCAGCGACACCGCAAACACAAAATAATACCGAAACAACTTCAAATACAACCAAAGATAATGCAACAGTAACAACAACTGACAACACAACAAACAAGACAACTGCACCTGTGAAGGAAACTGACACACCAGCAAAGGAAAAGGACGCACCAGCGAAGGAAAAGGATGCACCTGCTAAGGAATCGGACCCGCCTAAACAGTCTACTCCTAAAAATGGTACAGAAACTGAAAAGGACAAAGACAAAGTACCACCGCCAGTGAAACCTGAAGAGAATAAAGTTAAGAAAAATGAAACTACCACAGAAAACAAAGATAAAGATGTTGTCCTACAAGCTAGAGGGTAAGGATCTTACCATTCTGATTTTCTTATATGCTGTAGATTATTCTACATGGGTAGATTGACTTTTGTCTCACTTCCTGATAAAAATAACTCTGATAATATATTATAGTTACATATTCATTTAATACATAAATAATGTATTTATCATAAAGCTAATATCGATCCTCAATATATTAAATTATCTTTTAACAATATTTTGATGTTTGTCCCTAATTTAGTGGTTATCCAGGAGAGAGTGCATGAAGATATGTATGTATATTGAGGGTAACATGTTCTTAATATTTTGGCTGACTTATGAAGATCAAATAGCCAGAGTGTTAGCCGACAGAAATGTCAAAAGCACTCGCATACCTAGGCAAAAATGCGTGAGAAGAATGATGAGATTTGAGGAAGCAAAAGAAGTATGTAAGGACGGCGACGTTTGGCACTCCGTTCTCTCTGACTAACCCGTTAGGGATACAGTGTGAAGATATGTATGTATGTTCTTAATATTAAGAATAATAATATTAATAAATGGACATAATATATGTTTAATAATAATGTTAAGGACATGTTATTATATCCAGTTTATTAATTACCTCTGTACATAATATTATTATGTACAGCTTACTACACAGACTAAGACCGATGATAGTAAATGACTGCCTGTTACAAACTTCTTGCTCATTGTGATCAAAGTTCACAATCAGAAAAAATAGAATAGTGCAATGCCCCTTCAAGATTGGGAAGGCCATTTTTCCATATTACCATAACACTTGTACAAAAACATGATATATAAATATACTATACTTTCAGTTACCTGCGACTTCACGTGAGACTTAAGAAAATCTAGCCTATATTCTTTCCCAGGGCTTAATCTATCTTCATTCTAAATTTTATCCAAATTGGTCGACCGGTTTAGCCGTGATACATACAATACATTATAAAAAAAATTTAAAGAAAAATAAATACCTACGTAAAACTAAAAGGAGTATTGCACAAATATTTTCAAACAAAATGAAAGAAGGAATTTTCATACATATGTATATACAGTGGGTAATCATCTAATCATATTAGAGCCACACCTTTAAAAATTTAGTTTTTCAAATTTCACTATAATTAAAGCATGAAATCTAAAATAATTCTTTACTCAATAGTTACTAAAGAGCCTCATTTATCAAATAAAAATGATAACAATGTATTTATGTTCATATTTACGTAACTAAGAATAGTTTAAGAATAATGGTTCAGTATTTTGTGCTACCACCTTTGACAGCAATCACTCTTGGCATACTTTATATGCATTGGTACAATTTTTTATGTTTCAATTCCCATGCCATATTTCTATTAAATGCTCTATGAGTTGCTGCTTCTTGGCGTTGAGTTCCCAGGAAATTTCCCTCTTTAGCAGTTCTCAAAGATTTTGTATGGGATTAAAATGTGGAGTTTCCAAGCTACTTTAAAAACTTAATTTGTTTGTCTTCAAGGTATTTTGTAACTTTTTAGCTTTGTGACAAGGAGCAGTCATGCATGAATTAAAAATCGCGCCACTTGGGTACTATTTCTCAACTTAAAAGAGTAATTTTCAATCCAAATCTTTGATTGGTCCTGTTTCATAGTGCCCTCTACAATGTACGTGCGGCCAGCAGTACCTTCGTTGTACTTCTCCCCATTCCGTCTGCTCACAAATCCTGGTTTATCGGGCAGAATCTGAAGGAAGACTCAGAGAAATATACGTAAAAAATAAATTTTTTAATCCCTTAAAAATAATAATAAAAAAGTTAAAAAACTTTGTAATATGTTAAAGATGATTGATTTATCTTTCCCTATCTTGAACAGTCCAGCTCCTGTGTAGTTTCGCTCATTATAAACGCTTTGCCATCATGGCTGGCGTAAGCAACGGGTTTTTTACAGGACGCAGAAAAGTAAACCTCAAAAAAAACTCCCAAGTTCTTTAAGACGACGACGGCCGCAAGGTGCCGCGTGGTTGACATTCTCGTTTAATTATTAAAAGGGAATGTAAACTCTATTCATTATGCAACAACGTTCAAATTTCTGGGAACTACCCAACCGCGCGGCGACCGCGTTGTATCGGCGCGAAAGAACTCGTGTCAAATAAACGCGCCCTGAATCTTTTTGACTAATAATTTGAGACGTGTCTTTTCTATTTTCTATTCAAATATTTCTTATCTAGCGCTCATCTCTAGATACAGTAATTCATTTTCGATCACATTTCCCTTTTCGGTTCGAAGTTACATTCACATTAGTGTTAAGTTATTTTTTATTTTATCAACAAAAGCCCTTGAAACGCTTGCTGTTGATGCAATCTGTCTATTTTAATATTTAGTAATCGAAATAAGAGTTTTAATTTGATTAATTTTTCTAGGAGAAAGTTCACCTATTTCTCCATCAATTCTCCATCACATATTTCTCCACGTCAAATAACCAAAAAAAGAATTAAGTCAGGATTTTAACGAAATGAAATACATTTTGGCATTACGGACATCACATTACATATGCAGAATACATACCTTTATAATAACATTGCATACACTATAATTTAATAAAATCTTTTTAAAACAGAGATTGCGCATTGTGATAGTACTGAAATGGCCAGAAACTGTTGAATGAGAGCGCACTCTCATAATGATGTCGTTTTTGAAACGTGCTAATATACCTGCTAGGTACTACAATAAAAAGTTACAAGATGTTATTTTATTACTCATCCGGGATAAACAGTATCTAAATGCACATTTTTGCGGTAGATAAGTAGTTATTTTATCATTTTACAACAACGCAAATTCACGATTTAAAAAAAGAATGTAAAATGAATATCTAAAAAAAACAATCGATTTTAGTACGAACTGACATCTGTGTGAAAGATAAAGAAAATATTGATTTCGAAGTTTTAGTTTAATATAATAATTAAGTTATTACTTTCTATAACTTTTCTTTGTACCGAAATTATCTCCGCATTAGTAATAAAAAATAGTATCTGCAACTCGTACGGTGTTGTCGATTGCCCACTCGAGCGAATGAGCGCACTCTATTCGCTCGTGCGCTCAACTTCGTTCGAGTGGCCAATCGACAACTTACCGCACTTGTTGCACAATATACTATTGTAATTTTACATTGAAATGTTAACAATATTACTAATTATTTTAAATTATAGCAAGTGGCTCTAATAATATGATCACTGATGGTAGGAGTGTACGAAACATCTTAGGCCTCCAGGCCTCCGACTCCAGTAAAGTATTCAAGAAATCGCAACTGTTTCACCTTGATTGAAAAATTTGTTCAACGTGAATTCTGGTTTTATTCACTTTGAAAACTACATTTTTTGAATTTACTCACATGTAGTGAACTTCTCACATGTATTGAACCCGCGGTACCCTTTAGGTACAGATGTATACTGATATATTATTGCTCAAACAACTTTTATCTTTGCAGTAATGTGTCGTAGAACTCGTTCTGAGTGCCATTCTCGAGTCTTTATAAATAACATACTAACATTGGTCTGTATATATTATGTACATTATAATGTGTTTGAAGTGGTTTAATTAATATTTTTCGTTTTCAGCTTCGACGGGCCGAGTTTCATTGGCGGCATCATACTAACGTTGGGCCTAATCGCCATCGGTGTAATGGGCTTCAAATACTACAAAGCTCAGACTGAAAGGAACTATCACACTCTTTAAATAGCTAAGATACTCTATTATATGTAAGTGCACTAATTTGTTAATTTTTGTTTTGTACATTATAGAGAATTTGATTTTGGTTTTTTTATAGACAGTGCATCTTACATTTCTTTCTTTCATGTATTTGCAGGATTTCTTTCTCTGTTTTAAATTGATATTACGGTGACTGGTGATTTAGTTGGTAACTTACTACTCGAATTTATAGTTGTTACTATATCCTACTAGATATTTTATCGTACAAGTATGTTTGGCATTTAATTGTCTAATTTTAATTTTAAAATGCATGCACATTAGTTTTTGTGTGCACACAACCTGACCAATTGTATCAAAAATTGTTATAATGGTATTGTGATTTGTAAATTTTAAAATGAGACTCATGTGTAATATTATATTGGCAGAATTAAAAAGCTGTTATCCTCAAATACTTTAGAGATATATCGGAAACTTTGAGTGCAATCTAGAGTTAAGTGTGCGTTTTTCTAATTCAAAACTTTTCTTAATTGTGCCATCTCATCTACAGTTAGAATAACTTAGATCTTGAATACGACACGCATACAGCTTCTCACAGATATTATAAGTGTAATTTTATTGTTAAGTGTTACTGTAAGGAAACGCAATGTGATGATGAATATAAGGGTCTAAAGTAGTGAGCCATTTGGTTTGGCACAATCGAGTTTGCTGAATCTCAGAAGTTGACATATTAAATTTTTTTTTTTTTTTTTATATTTTAGATAAGTATGCTATAAGCAGTTACATGTTTAACTCCACAGTTTACTAATTATAATCTTTGACACTAAAGTGAATCTCAGTTTATTACTAAAATATTCTTTTGTGCCAAACCAATCCTGTAATTATTTTTGTTTCAATTATATTCACACACTATTTTGTACACTGAAGAACGTTGATTCCATCCTGAAGTGCTCTTACTGAACTACATATTGTATGTATATTTGAAGTTACGAACCGCTAAGGTTGCTCTTACATCTGCTATTTACTGTCAGTCAGTAGTTAATGTTAATAAAGGTATGTATACCATATATTGTTTTATTTGAACACCATTTATTTGAGTATCCTCGTATTGATGATGAAAAGGAGTAATTTAAAGGTTTATAAACTTATATTTTTATAATCCTTAAAATTTCTTCTGGATTTGGTTTTATATTGGTGATGGAATACAAGTGGTATACATTAAAAATGTTACTTAAAGAACTGGAAACTGAAAGATGGGACCACCAGGAATGAATACGATAGGGTATTATCCGGTAAGCTTGCTGATAGACTGAGAGTGATGAGCGAGGATGTTGAAGAATGGTAGCAGAACCTTAGGGATAGCATGATCGAGACTGCGAAAGAATTATGTGGAACGAATAAGATTGGTAATGGTAAAAATCGTGACGTGTGGCGGGGTAGTGATGTGAAAGAGTCTGTGTACAAGAAGAAAAAGCATGGCGAGACTACCTTGCTGCCAAAAATAGCTGATGAAAGAGAGATATAAGCTGCAGAAAGCAGAAACGAAGGCACTAGTGAAAGAAGCGTAAAGGTATAGGATGTTAGATGAAAAGATGTCTGACAACTTTGAGGAAAATTCCAAATTATTTTGGAAAGAAATACGTAAGTACCGAAGTAGTTGGACACCTTGCAGAATGAATAAAGTGCGTTCGAAAGAACATCTGACACAGAGCGATCCTAACAAATCGCCACGCTCGAGTAAGGAACTAGAGGAAGTCATTAGTATGAAAGACATTGAGAAAGCGATAAGAAGTCTGAAATGTGGAAAGGCTGCGAGAAATGATGAAGTGATCAAGGATGGTGGTCTTAGGGTCTGGGATACATTTTGTAAACTGCAATCTTTGCTGGCAGAAGAAAGGTTCTGGAGGACTGGTGCACCGCAATCATAGTGCCTGTCTACAAAGGGAAAGGTTCCTATTTAGATGCGCTTGCTATAGCACCATCAGCTCGGTCAGCTTAACAAGTAAAGTCTATACCAAGGTGTTGACTGAACGTATGAAACTCATTTCTGAAAGATATTTGTGGGAGGCATAAGGTGGTTTTGGGAACGGTAGGGGTTGTATGGATCCGATTTTCTCGATCTGCGGTATCGTGAGGAAGTTTCTGGCTATAGATCGGATAGTTTTCTGCGCTTTCGTGGATCTTGAAAAAAGATTCGACAGAGTAGTGCGAAAGAAATTATGCGAGTCTTTCTTCTACCTGAATATGGCGTGGAGCCCCTTACTGCAGGCTGTGAGGTCATTATATCGGGGCCAGAGAACCTGCGTAAGGATAGAGGGTGACACGTCGCCCTGGTTTGATGTCTGTTCAGGCGTCAGACAGGGCTGCGTGATGTCTGCCTGGCTGTTCATGCTGTATTTGGACAGTTGCCTCCAGAAAATGATAGGTAGTATGAGTGGTATGTTATGTGTTGACAGTGGTAAACTGCCTATTGTACGCTGACGATGCTGTGCTTATAGCACCATCAGAAGCCGAGATGCAGGCACTAGTCACGTGCATGAAAAAAGAATGTGAAGTAAAAGGATTGAATATGAATGTGAACAAAACTAAGGTTCTGGTGTTTGAAAGAGAAGCGGTACAAACGAAATGTGTGATTTGTGTAAATAGAAAATGTCTAGAAAAAGTGAACGAAATTATATATCTGGTGAATACGTTTCCGAGGAATGGAAGATGTGAGTTGGATGTGTAGAGACGGGTAGCAGCTGGCAATATAGTGAACGGTACTCTGCCCGCATTAGTAAGCAGTGTGAATATAATATATCAAACTCGGCCAAAATGGTCGTATGTCAATGCGGTGTTGGTTCCAACTTTATTGTACGGTAGTGAGGCTTGATTATGCCCGCAATCGAGTGAAAGTAAGATAAATGCAGTAGAATTGCGATCTCTTAGAAATATATGTGGTGTCATCCTTGCGGACAAAGTAAGCAATGAAGAGATACGTAGTATGGCAGGGTTGCACAACAGTGTTGTTGTAAAAATGAAGAAAGGAATGCTTAGATGGTTCGGCCACATAGAAAAAATGAGTGATGAAAGACTTAGAAAATCTACAGAGCGAGTGAAAAGAAACCAAGGAAGACCAAGGCTAACTTATGAATATCAAATAGCCAGTATTAGCTGGCGGAAATGTCAAAAGCACTCGCATACCTAGGCGAAAATGTGCGAGTAGAATGATGAGATTTGAGGAAGCGAAAGAAGTATGTAAGAACCGCGTCGCTTTGCGCTCCGTCCTCTGACTACACCTTTAGGTACACAGCGTGAGATATGTATGTATGTACATAAAGTACTCATATTACATACATATCTTCACGCTGTATACCTAACGGGGTAGAGAGGACGGTGCAGAGAAGTTATGAAATTACACCTAGGCGAAAGTTTGTGAGGAGACGAAAGAAGTATGTAAAGGCTGCGTTGCTTTTGGCACTACATCTTCTGTCTACCTCAATAAAGACACAGCGTGAAGATACATTAATATATTGCTTGTTACCTAGTACGCTATATAGTTCATGATGAGATATATAGTCTATATTAGGCTGCCCTCCTATAAACAATCGTTGACCAATTTTTTGTCGGCGAAAATGAAACTGAATTCAATATAGCGCATGGCGTATACGCATAATAACGCAGATGTCCTACAAAAAATCGATACATGTTCATCACACTCAACCGATTGTTAGTGGAAAATGGAACGTTTGGAAAGAAATACGCTAATGCAGACGTTCTTAAATAGACGTACATTCACTTGCTAGATCCTACCTTGCTCTGTGGGTCCCACGATACCTACCGATGACGTAACAGTATGTGACAGAGTTATCACAAAATCGGTGACAATACTCCGATAAATTTGGTCCGATTGTCAAACTTAAACCAACCAACAATAAGTCTGATGTAGGGGGAATCTCATTTATATGTAAAATATCCGACTATTATTTTGTTTAATAATAATTATTCTGATAATTATGTATTGCATGCTTTGGCTCGTGGTTTCAGTTTTTAAAAAATCCAATGCTGCAGTTTTTCGGGAATACTTCGATAGCGAACTTATTCTAGAATCTGAATATTCATGGGAGATTTCTGAAGCCGTACCATGAGCGACGAGCACGTGGAGCCTATATAGAGTGGCAATGTCCTTTATTTTGTATGAAAATAATGTACGTCTAAACCAGAGATGTGATTTGTTTGAAATACATCTATTTAAAATGCAAAATACCTATTTATATTTTCCATTTCAAATATTTTTTTCAAAATGCATTTTGTGTTTTATTTGAAATAAACTACATGAATATTTAGTATTTGTAAACTGCAAAATGATTATGTTAATTTTTTTAATTCATATTTCGTATTTTTCATTCTTAAATTCATAATTAGTTTATTTAAGAATGCAGTCATCCTAAATGTTGCCAACAATAATGCCAACATTGCAAGTCAAGTTGTTTTTGTGCCAATGCCAATACTACAATACTTCTTCGAATACCAAACGAAGACGGAACATGAAATATGACTTCGAACAAAACTAGTGTTAAAATCAGTGAAATAAGTATTTTATTTGAAGACAGTATTTTGAAAATACCTATATATTACGTATTTATAATGTCAATTTGTATTTTATTCAAAATCATTTTGTATTTGCACAGATTAATAATACACAGATTAATAATGCACAGAAAATAAGTTACTCTAGGTATTTGTATTTGAAATAAAAAAAAGCATTTGCATTTTGTATTCAAATACTTTTAATAAACTATTTTGCACATCTCTGGTCTAAACACTGTTGCGGTTACTGCGTTCTGTTTTATGGTTTTTTTGCTGTTTTTGCCACACCATCTAATAGAACAATAATCCATTACATATTTAAATATCTTTCGGAATATACAGAGATGTACACAAGTCCAATATTGGTTGTGTATCTTTGATGTACTGCTTAATGCGAGCGAGAGTTGATATTTGTTAAAGGCCTTACTCACGGTGCAATCTGACTAGCGATTTGTTGTAGTCCCAGTTGCCTTTGCTCTAATGGCCGCTTTTATAATTTGTGAACGTTTATACCCACGTTTTTACCGTACACGGTATAATGGGGAGCAAAATTATGCAGTTGTATGGAGACACTTTTATATTTCCGTGCACGATAACGTCATGCCGTGGACGTTGAAAAAGCGTCTTTATCGACGACATAATAGGGAAACATTTTGCTCACCTATTGTATTCGGACGTTAAAAATGTGACGATTAAAACGCGCAGCGATAAATTATAAAAGTGCCCACTCAATTTAGTAACCGCGATTGCAATTTCATTCTGCCAAAGAGGATATAACTATAGACGTTGGAACTTGTTGCAGCAATTGGTTGTGGGCACGGGCGATGCGAATTGCGATAAGTTGCACCTGCCTATTTACGGTGCAATTAGATGGTCCGATATTTCTTAATACGGTGCAATAAGATGGTCCGATATTTCGTCTCTATTGGCTACGTGCACGACAGTAGCGCCACCTAGCATAAACAAAAATAGGATTATGTCTAACAATTCGATTTTTTAATAATTCTAATGATTCGCTCAGCTAACCAGCACCGGTTATTCGTTGCTGGTTAGCTGACCGAATCCTATCTCTGGTATATACTGAGGATGCTTCGTTGAGAAGCGAAACACGTGTCGACTGGTGGTTTTTGGAGTTTGAGCGGAAACTAGCTAAAGATTTTAGGAATTTATCACGGTTTTGAAAGTATAAAACACAATATAAGTTTCCAACTTCAAATTGTGATGAAAAGAAATAAATTAGTTTTAGCACAACATATACGAAATGTTGAAGAGCTACGAAATAATGGCAATAGTTATTTAATACGAGCTTCATCATTCGTTTACATGGGTGACATTAACACCCTCTAAAACAAATTAACTTAAGTACTCTCATAACTTTAAACGTAATGAAGCACTTAATTTAGTATTTTACGATAGCTAAAGTACTTTAATTAACATTATAATATATTTATTACAGATCAATGATTCTTGTGTGAAAAACAAATTGACTATCCCGAATTGTTGCAGATTTCTGCCACGGCATGCGTTGCGATCGCTTTACTATACCCCCACCATGCACTTCGCACGTAGCCAATAGGTTGAGTAAGTATATAATAAAGTACTTTATGGTTGAGTGCTCCATGGATGAGTATGAGCATTTAAGTCCCGAAGATTGAAGATGAAGTTTGTATCAGCGAGAATGATTCGCAGATTAGTGACAGATATACACTTATTGCAATAAAATAAAATAATGAAATTAATTTAAACAAGATCTTTATTAGCAAGTAGTTGATAAATTGACTTGCTTACAATAGGGCCGACATTGCGATTTAAACTTCCACCCTTCAAATCTGCAAGTAGCATTTCTCCTTCTTTCTCAGAACAGCGCATATAAGTTTTTATTAGACTACTAGGGGTAGGATATTTGTTTGTTATTGCTAAAGCCTTTATAACTGACACTCCTTTTAATTGTAACAGGAGTTTTATGAAAGTTTCGGTAACAGTCAAAGGTTTGTTCTTGAGTGACGATTTGTTGAAAAAGGAAAATGTCATTAGTTCATCGTTTTTGGGCTCAGCATTAAAGCCTTTTAAATGTTTGTTCTGAAACAAAGAATACGAGAATTGAGACTTGACATTATACAAATACATAACTTCTCACGCCAGCTTCCATTCTAATGGACAGAGCTTCAAGGCATATAAAATTACACCTTGACCAAAGAAACTCGCCAACTCACCACCTCTGGAACCCAATATTTAAACTATTTTTAACCGACTTCAAGAAAAGGAGGAGGTTCTATGTTCGTCTGTATTTTTTTTTTATGTTCACCGATAACTTCGCCAATTAATTGTGGACCGACTTCGAATTTTTTTTTGTTTGAAACGGTATATTTCCGAGGAGGGCCCATTTAAATTTCACTGGTATTGGACTTAGAAGATACACCAAATAACGCAAACTGGTTATAACCTTTATTTATATTGATGATTCTCTTGTGTATCGTTGCACTCCAGAATTAGAAAGAAGTTAATTGTAGACCTGCCCTAGATATTTATTTAGACGAAGATTACTCAACAGGGAGAAATTAAAAAAAAAAAAAAATTAAACCGTCCTAAAAAAAACACTGAAAAGTAAAAAATAACTATCCTTTACTAATCAAAACTCAAGTACAATAAAAATAACGTTATAAGTACGTACACATACCTGTTGTTAGCAACACGAACGCATAAACAAAAAGAGAACACTCGCCCTCTAGCATAGCGCGACTGTGTTCGCGATATCATCGAGGAGAACGATTGACGGCTTGTTCCCCACTACCGCTGAGAGATTATTTAAGTCAAAATCGGGCGCTCCACCTCTCTCTTTTGCTTTTTGCCTTCACGACGGGAGCACGAAATTAATTGATAATAAAAGTAAAGTTTGGGGTGTTCCATTGCTATAGCTATTTAACTTACTATTGAATGTCAAAGTGCTTCTTCAAAAATTGTAAAAACAACACGACTGAAAATTTTATTTTCAACCGACTTCCAAAAAAGGGGGAGGTTCTCAATTCGGTTATTTTTTATGTTTGTTACCTCATAACTTCGTCATTTATGAATCGATTTGGAAAATTCTTTTTGTGTTTGAAAGGATACACTTCCAGATGGGTCCCATTGAAATTTCATTCACAAGCTTTGGTTTCGAAGATACACCAAATAATACGATTTGGTTATAACCTTTATTCATTTATGTTGATGATTCTCTTGTATGTCGTTTGTTAACTATCATTGTCCCCACATGGTATAATAGTAGTAGGGAGAAGATATAAATTGCCTGTGATATAATAAATTCAGTCAGTAGAGTCAGTCTTGTGGCGGACAGAGAATATGACTGGTAGCTGTCGTCTTCGGATTGTAAGAATACTGCTAAGGTGTCATTATGATGCAACCTTTACACTGTTCTTTTATAACTGATTGATATTGATAATGGCCACAATGGGCAATAATATCCCATGTTCGATCTGTTCGCATCTTTATTGTGAAATCCCACGGTTTTTGCTCTTCAATAGAATGGAAGTTAACACATTGCGCTCCAAAATTAGAAAATAAACAAATTGTAGATCTGCCCTAGATATTTTTTTAGGCCTAGGGCACTCAAAAGGGCAAAATAAAAAATTTTTATAAAAAAATTAAACCGACTTCAAAAAAGAACACTGAAAAGTATGAAATAACTATCTTATACTAATCAAAACTTAAGTACAAAAATAACTTTATAAATACGATACAAATACCCAACGGTAGTAAACTAATTAATCTGTGCCCATATAATTAAATTTGACAGTTATTGAAGTCGGTGCCAAATTAATGTTTGACAACAGAAAGTATATTAGTTTAGTAGGCTTGGCTCACAATCATCACGCTCAGTGAAGAATAAATTACGAATAGGTATCAACTTTAAAGCTTATCAAATGTTTTAAAAATTGCCGTAAATTACTTGATAAACAAAAATAATGAAAGAAAAGTGGTACTTAACCCCAGGTCGCGACCAATCAGTGGCGACGACCAGCCAAAAGACACTAACAACCTCTCAAGATATAATCAGAATAATCAATTGTCTCTCTCTCACATACTGGCTTGTAGCCAAGCTTTGTAAATCGTTTTAAAAATCTGGCTTTCGTACTGCACTTCGTACAGATTCATAGTAAACTGCGTACAGTATGTAAGAATGAAATGTGAATAGGTCCAATATGATTCCACTATATTCTTCATTATTTATTTTTCGCGTGTCTTTATTATATTTTTATTTGCTTAACACTTCAGGCAAGAAATTTTATAAATACTTAACATAAACCGGTTTTACGTCGTTTGTCTGTCTTTGTACGTTACGTTAGATAATTTAATAAACTAAAACCAAAACCTTACCAACCCCCCCCCCCCCCCCCCCCCGGCTTCTCACGGTAGAATTTAAAAAAAAAACAGCCCATGTTACTCGCTGCTAGGTGTAGCTTTCTACAGGTGAAAGAATTTTTTATCAGTTAAGTAGTTTTTGAGTTTATCCATTACATACAAACAAGCACTTTACCTCTTTATAATATTAAGTATAGAATATCAAACACCTGAGCATCACTCACAGAACAGTAATCCCATAGATGATACTTTGAATATTTTATAAAAATATTGCAGGGCAAGGGATATACTGTTGTCTGATTAGTCACATTCAGATCCGACGTTTTTTTTGATGTAAGTGACTATACAGGTCACGCCACACCTGTATCATTAGAACGAATATTGGTCTATTGTGATCGCCTCCATGTTACAAAACATCACCAAGTCCCACTGCGATCGAAAACCGCAGAGTATTCTTTGAAGCGATGTGCTGAACCTCCTCCAGACTCAGAAAGTACTGGCTGAGGCTGGATTGACAAGTGCACATCTGTGGTCTGCAGTCACACAAAATGTGCACAGGAATTTCATCTGCCTCTTGGCAGTACCAGCACATTCTTGTGTCGGAGAGCCCCATGTTAGGCATGTGCTTTTTTAAACACTAATGCCCAGTGAGATTGGACATTAAATATTTGAAAGCGGATAGGCGAAAGATTGCTAGAGTGGTCGTTGTGCATATTCAAGAGCGAAGAGTTACGAACGTGGTCACTGTTTAAGTAAAAGACAATTCCAAGTGCCCACATAAGCATTGTCTAGGACTTGGTGGTCTATGTGGCACCACTACAATAAGATAGCTTGCTTTACTCACCTTATATCCTACAGCTAATCTCTTACTCATCATTGCTAAAAATCTAGCAGAATTTGTTAATGAATCAGTCATGTGAACTTTAAATCCATCTTGCACTCTCGTGTTGGCTAATGCCTGCATCAATGACTGTATTGGGAGGCCCACATACTTATTACTACCATAATTTTCAACCATATAAATAACATGTTTCAGACCACACTTTCTCAATCTAAATTTCTGCTCGTGAAATCTACCATCTTTAATACTGGCTCCAAAATCGTCCATTCGTTTTCGTTCTACAATGTATGGAAGCACTAATTCCTGATCTGTGTTAGTCTTGTGCCTTGCTATCCATGTGAAATCTCCAACTTTAAGGCTCCGGTATTCATGTTTCAGGTCAGGATATTTATTGAACTCTGCCATCGTAGGATCATTCTTTTTGGAACACCTGAAAAAATATCATAAAAAGATCTAAATCATAAATCAAATTTGTCTTTGATAATTCTTACAATAGAAATAAAAATGTATGACAACAGTCTAACAGTGAGATTTTAAATGGGATGCATTTAAAAGCACTTAATAACAATAAAAGTGCTATTTATATTTATAAAAGTACATAATCCACTAGAACAAAATGTGACTACTTCATTAAAAATATACTTGACAGCAAAAGAAATCGGTGAACATACATAAAAAAATACATACAAACAAACATAGAACCTTCTCCTTTTTTTGAAGTTACGTACATTTAGTTTTAAGTTATTAAGTGTAGTGTATGTAGAGTTTATGAAGTGTATATGAGGTTTTATATTATGCTACATCTGAAGTTTAATAAGAGGATTTGTACATATGTGTGAGGTGGGTGCATGTAGAATTTATATGGTGTATGTGAGTTCACTTGGTAAATGTGAGTTTTATATGGTGTATGTGGAATTTCTGTGGTGCTTATGAAGTTTTATAGGATGCATGTAGGATTTAGAAGCCCATGGGATCTTTAACAGTGTAAATATAATTTTGAGAAGTTTAGATGGTACATGTATGAAAGAGGTTTATATGGGTCATGTGACACATAGAAAAAGGTATTTTAAAATAAATTTCTTCTTTAATTGAACGGCACCATTGTGATTGCGAATATTACCAACATCCCATAAAAATGAAAATCACAGAAATATGAGAATGCCATGACTTAGTACAGAGTAAAGCGACAAATAAAATTATACGTACCCACTTGTTTCATTTTTATCAATTAACAGAATTATATCAAAAGTCCCAGCCAGCATTTCTATAATGACATCATTAGTTGTTTGAGCTTCAATTATTTGACCATTACTTTCAATTCTATCTTTGCTTACAATATCTATGTTATCATTGTTACCAGTTTCCGAAGTACATGCACCTCTAAATATTATATCATTTGTTGAAACTGCACTTGAATACTCTTCCAATAGCTTTTCAGCTAACAAAACACCTTTTTCGGTTAAAGAATATTCTACTCCTTTTCTCCTAATCTTACTCACTAAACCTTTGGTAACCATCAGAGTCATATTGGACCATGCTGTATAAAAAGTATCTGGTTTTGGTCTAGTGAATGATTCCTCACAGTGGAATTGAGCCTTTTCTATTAACTCGTCTTTTTTGAGAGATGGTGTGCTTGGGTTATTTTTAGCATGTTCCAACAATGCCACTAAAATTGCATAGCCACCTGATCTATACCCAGGTCTATAGAGTTTACGGCCCATAGCTCTACTAGATTGGATTTCATCAGAAGACGCTTTACAAATATTGGTTTGTGAATCTGATTGACTTTCTGTGGTTGTTAAAACCTTGTTATCAAATATGTTTTGATCGCTTTTTGAATTAGTTATGTGATCATTTTCTTCATTAACTTTTGACTTACTGGAGTGTTGTACATTGGTTTGTTCATCGTTTTCTGAATCAAGACTCTGTATATCATCGTCAGAATCTGATGAAGAATTTTTTGAGGGCTGTTTAAATTGACTGTTATATTTATAAACTTCTAAACGTTTATCCAAAAATATACACAATCTTTTATCAAAACCTTTCAATATCGCACATTCGGCGCCCGATTGTAAAGGTAATGGATATTTCGACAATGATGTTAGAGCTTCTTTCAGCAAAGTTTCCAATTTGCTTTTTTTAGTTTTCGCCTCTTCGTATAATTCTTCTAGCCAGTCTTGAAATAATGGATTGGGGCGTTTTCGTTTGTATGTAATTCGACTGCCTTGTATTGTGTCCATGTTAAATACCTCTTAGAAGCATAAAAGGTATGTATCGATGGTGTCTTTGTTGTCATAAATCATATCATCATACTACAGAACTTAACAGAAGCAAACTCAAAATGACTCAAATTACTAACACGTAGTATCCCCTAGGTAGTCTGTGTAGTGAGATAATAACAGTCAAACAATGGACAAAGATTTGAGAAGAAAAAGATAATACGACTAAACCAGACTAAACAAAAACAAACTATAGTCCGTGAGATTTAAAAGGTAGGATCAGGGGGGTGCAACTCGTTTTTGTTTAAATTGCCATCTGTTGGCCATGGCTTTACAAAAATTACAACTGTTTTCTATCGAATACCAAAAGATGTCACTTGCGTCGCATTCTCATCCGTACTTAAAATATAAACATCCAATAATTTACTGAATGTAGTAATTGTGATTATTAAATCAATTACTTTTTATTTTACTAACAAATACTTTAAAAGAAAAAAACATGATAACCATCGGAATCAATTTCTTTTATGGCAAGTTTCTAATTTGAAACCTAATTCACTTGTTATCTGTGTTTTGTCTATATATATTGCTCTATGGTTTTTTTCTATCCGTTTCCGGTACTTATTGAGATTCGACATTGTTATTTGTATACGAACTTCGCAAGTGTTTTTTAATTATTTTAATTTGGTGTGATAATGGACTTTGATTTGTTTAATAGTTACGGTAACTTTTACTACTCGTTTTTGGACTTTGATTAAATCGCATTCGTCGTTGACTCGTCTTTGTTTGATTACTGTAAATACGTTGACCTGGCTTTGATTTCTGGACATAATATAAACTTTTTAACGTTTTATTTTACCCGGTGCTTTTGAAAATGTCTTCAATTTACGATTTAAATGTTATTTTGGATGTGCGTGCTAGCAAAGGTAAGTTATTTGTCCATATATATAAGTAGTAAGGATAAGTACCTATTAGAAATTGTTTCACTATATTAATGGATGTTCTAATTGGATTAATGTAATTGCGATTTTTATGGACAAAGTTAAAAGACATAATTAGATAATTTTAATATCAGTAACTATTATAAATATAGCCATTATAAATTAAAGGATACCGATTGAATATTAGTTATAAAATTACGAAGATTCCAATATGGCGGACAAAACGTAATCCACAGTTAAATTTATTTATATTTCGTGTTGCAATTACATACGCATCGTAATAGTGATTATATTTTTTTCTACTTGTTACATAAAAGCTTATTATCGAAGTTTGTCGTGTTTAACAGCCTTTTGAAAAAAGCTGCCCTATTCTTTATAGAAAACGAATTTTTGAAAAAGCGAAGATAAAATATTAAGGAAAGTAGGTTTAAATTTAAAGCATTTGTAAACTTCGATTTTTACTTATTTATTAATAAACTTTCATTGCAACTTGCTTAAAGAGTCCACTGTTTTGTACTTACATCCTTTTAATCTATCTTTATTTACTCTTTAAGAAATAATGCATTATAATTATCTTGTTCAAGGCATGTATTATAAATTATAATACTATGTATTTAAAAACTTTATATTATATTCTTTATTAATAATTTAATAATTTTGATCTATATATTTCGGTTTAAATATTGCAGGTACCTACTTTACACTGTATCAAATGAAATAAATAGTAAATAAGATGAAATTTGTGGAAAAAAGTACTTCAATAAACAATGCAAGAAGATGACGTTTACATATACAATCAAGTTCAACTTTTTAATAGACACAAGAATGTTATTTTGTTTACCGAGCAACCAAGCTATACAGCAAATGCAATTCCAACATTTTGTATTAATGGTAAGAAATGTTTGAATCATATGATTACTTTAAAATTTTGAACTCTATTTTGTAAATGTGTTATGTTGTAGACAAGTACTTTCTACTATTACATTTAAAGCAGTTTAAGCTACGGCCCTTATATTTCTGAAACAAATTCTTTAAATCTTTGTATGCATCCTAAAATTCTGTTTGATTCCCAACTATATCAATGTAGAAAATGAAATTTTCTTGGAGTCTGAATGTTACTGTATGTATGTAATCTAGTAACTTGCGACTTTTTATTGTCGCTTTGTAATAATGTGTACATTTGTAGAAATCAGTGGGAGTACCTTCATACAAGCCCAAAAACCCGGCTTGCTTTACTAAAATACTCAACAAATAAATAAAGTTTAATATTATATATAATATATATTAATATCATATATAATATATATTAATATTATATATAATAAAGTTTAATATTATATATAATATATATTAAACTTTATTTATTTATTACTTTATTGCTGAGTATTTATATATATAGCAATAAATAAAGTTGTTCATTGTGGATTTAAAAAGTATACAAGTTTTAATCAGTAAAGTAAATGTAAAATCTCAAAACTTTGCGCAAAAAAAACAACTCACTGCTTCATTAAAACCTATGCCTGATTTGTGTATTACTCAAAGTCAAAGTCAAATCAATTTATTCAAGTAAACCCAATTACAAGGTATTTTTGAACGTCAAATCTACTTTAATTCGGTTCAAAGACTGGACTAGTAAATTGCATAAAAGACGATAAATCAGTGTACAAAACTAACTCATTGATTTTCTGACTAATAAGTCACATATAAGTCAATTTAATCAGTTTACGAAACTCATTAGATTTTTGATTTTTCTTCCAACAAGTTATAGGTAAGTATTATTTATTATTGATGCTGCATATTTTATTCAAATGACGAAAATATTATAATAGTTCTGGTTATGACGATTTTAAACCATTATACTGGCGCCAAAAAAGACAAGTTCACAGAAACACATGAACGCAATGATTTCGTATAGTAATTTAGGTACATGTACTACATTTTTAATAGCAAATTATAATATCAACATTTTTTTGCTAAAAATAACGCGAGCAGCGCTATTTCTCTCCTGTCGTCTTGTCCACCGGTTCTGCCTTTGATTAATTATGAATAGTTTAGCCTTTTTTACAAAAATTAAAAAGAATATATTTTTATGCCGGGCTTGCCCTATTCAGAAGCCACTGGTACAAATTTATAAGCTCACGTAGTATTTTTATAAATTTCAGAACGTCTTCAGTTACAGTATGAGTCAAGCACATTTGAAATCTCGGCTTCTTCTTTTTCTTACACCGATGCTGTATCTTCGACATCTACTTTTAATACGGAAGAGCACCAAAAGAATCATTAGCCTCAGGTTTATGTGCGACATTCTCAGATCAAATCATGAAGAAACATGGACTAAGTCCAGGTAAGTTTATAATTTTAGATACTATGAAAACATTCTCATGAAACAACGCAGCCAGCCACCTATAATGAGGACATAATTAGTCCAGTAGAATTAGCTCAAAATAAGGCATGATTTTGCATTGTGGTACTAATGATTTTTGGCACATCGATAGAGTTATGTCTGTGTATGATTACCTTAAATTTGCATCCGATTCGGAAGTGCGGAAAATGGTGAAAATTGAGAAAATCTTGGATTTTTGAATAATTCTAAAATAAAAACTAGTTGCGAGAATACTAGCGTTGAAATTAGCGTTGCGTATGATAACTGTTTTTAATATTTGAAATCCTGTCATCTAAATTTTTATTGGAATATATTTCCAATAAAATAAAAATTTAGTTAAGACGGGATGTCGGTGAATGATGAGTACTGCTTAAACAAAAGACTTTTATGTCTTCTTTTTTTTCGGAATATAATTTAGATTTTTTTGTTTTAACAAAAATTCAGCGTATCTGTATTTTACTGACTTTAAAGGACAGTGATTTAAAAAAAAGCGATTTATTGTCCTAACCATAGTCTAACGTTTTTATAGAGCTTAAAGAAGCATCATTTAAAATAACAATTAACTCTTTTTTACGCGTATTTGAGGAAGCTAAAGAAGTATGTATCGATCGTGAAGCGTGGCGCTCCGTCCGCTCTGACTACCCCGTTAGGGATACAGCGTGAAGATATGTATGTATGTATACGTGTATATTCATTTTAGTTTACGTTTATTTTTATTATCTTTTCATACTTCTTTTCATATGCAAAATTTAGTAATAATTAGTTTACGTCCAACAAGTCAGCTTCAAAATAAAATTAATTGAAACAAAATCCACTTGCATCCATTTTTTTTAATAATCTATATACGTAATAAAATCGTAGACTGTCTTCATTTGTAATCACATCACGCATATACCACTTATTGAATTAAAAATCTAATTTCTGAAAAAAATGAACCTTCTATCTGAGTAACATATAGTGTCTATTTTATCGAAATCACTCAATCAAAAGATTAAAAGAAATCGAAACCTCACAGACCACCGTGCAACACGTCACCGGGAGGAAGTGCTTTTTTCGTATATGTATGTACAATGAAAATGTAGTACGTACAATGAAAATATATTTGGAAATAAAACTGAGACGGCGTTGTGTTTTGTCTGAATCGAAATAAATAAAAAATTATCTACATCCATACTAATATTATAAATACGAAAGTCTGTGTTTTCACTGTTAAACCACCGGACCGATAGATAGTTTGACATCAGAGGACGGATATAGGCTATCTTTTTTTTTTAACCTATCCCTAGGGGGGATGAAACTTTGTATGGGTAATGCTAAACCACTGAACCGATTATGATGATATTGGGTACAGAGATAGTAATAGCCCGAAAGCAAATGTAGGCTATTTTTTCAAAAAAATTTGTAATTTAAAAAATTATATGGTTTTTGTATATGTGACGTCATCATATACAATATGATATGCCAATATGGCGGATGATCCACAATAGGAAATAACTTTTTTTCAAGACTTCCATCAATATGGGTATCTAATGATATGTCTGTGTATGATTACCTTAAATTTGCATCCGATTCGGAAGTGCGGAAAATGGTGAAAATTGAGAAAATCTTGGATTTTTGAATAATTCTAAAATAAAAACTAGTTGCGAGAATACTAGCGTTGAAATTAGCGTTGCGTATGATAACTGTTTTTAATATTTGAAATCCTGTCATCTAAATTTTTATTGGAATATATTTCCAATAAAATAAAAATTTAGTTAAGACGGGATGTCGGTGAATGATGAGTACTGCTTAAACAAAAGACTTTTATGTCTTCTTTTTTTTCGGAATATAATTTAGATTTTTTTGTTTTAACAAAAATTCAGCGTATCTGTATTTTACTGACTTTAAAGGACAGTGATTTAAAAAAAAGCGATTTATTGTCCTAACCATAGTCTAACGTTTTTATAGAGCTTAAAGAAGCATCATTTAAAATAACAATTAACTCTTTTTTACGCGTATTTGAGGAAGCTAAAGAAGTATGTATCGATCGTGAAGCGTGGCGCTCCGTCCGCTCTGACTACCCCGTTAGGGATACAGCGTGAAGATATGTATGTATGTATACGTGTATATTCATTTTAGTTTACGTTTATTTTTATTATCTTTTCATACTTCTTTTCATATGCAAAATTTAGTAATAATTAGTTTACGTCCAACAAGTCAGCTTCAAAATAAAATTAATTGAAACAAAATCCACTTGCATCCATTTTTTTTAATAATCTATATACGTAATAAAATCGTAGACTGTCTTCATTTGTAATCACATCACGCATATACCACTTATTGAATTAAAAATCTAATTTCTGAAAAAAATGAACCTTCTATCTGAGTAACATATAGTGTCTATTTTATCGAAATCACTCAATCAAAAGATTAAAAGAAATCGAAACCTCACAGACCACCGTGCAACACGTCACCGGGAGGAAGTGCTTTTTTCGTATATGTATGTACAATGAAAATGTAGTACGTACAATGAAAATATATTTGGAAATAAAACTGAGACGGCGTTGTGTTTTGTCTGAATCGAAATAAATAAAAAATTATCTACATCCATACTAATATTATAAATACGAAAGTCTGTGTTTTCACTGTTAAACCACCGGACCGATAGATAGTTTGACATCAGAGGACGGATATAGGCTATCTTTTTTTTTTAACCTATCCCTAGGGGGGATGAAACTTTGTATGGGTAATGCTAAACCACTGAACCGATTATGATGATATTGGGTACAGAGATAGTAATAGCCCGAAAGCAAATGTAGGCTATTTTTTCAAAAAAATTTGTAATTTAAAAAATTATATGGTTTTTGTATATGTGACGTCATCATATACAATATGATATGCCAATATGGCGGATGATCCACAATAGGAAATAACTTTTTTTCAAGACTTCCATCAATATGGGTATCTAATGATAAGATATACACAAAAGAAGGTTTTTGTGTATGTGACGTAATCATAAATCCAATATGGCTAACTTTTTTGTTTAACACCAACAATATAGGTATTAAATGAAATGGAAGACGCAAAGGAAGGTTACTGAACATGTGACATCATCATAAATTCAATATAGCGAATGCTACGCGATAGGAAGCGACTTTTTGTTTAAGATCTTCTATAGTATGGGTATCCAATGTAATGGACAACACAGGAGGTTTCTGTATATTATGTGATCTGCAACACATGCTGGGTACTCGGCCGAAATTAATTTCTTGTATAAAGTGATAATGGGTGAAATTTCTAGGTTCTTCGGGGAACTAATTATGACAGACATCTATTTTCAAATCGACGCCTTTGTCATCATTAAAAAAAATTAATAATGCATGTTAATTTTTTTAAATGATATGACATGGGTATCATTTTCGAGGTTTCTCGGAATACTGCTTACAAAATTCTATTTTCAAATCTGAAATGGTAGACATTATTATAGGTATTCAATAAATTGATATAGACGTCATTTTTAAGGTTTTTCGGGGTGTAGATTACGAAAATGACGTTGATCTTAAAATCCAAGATGGAGGACATTATTCTTTTAGTAAAGTGATATGGGTGTCATTTTTGAAGTTACTCCCGGTGCAGATTACAAAAATAATATTTTTTCTTAAACATAAAATGTACATAGTATGCTATATGATCCATACTATCTCATAATAATAAGTGTTATTCTTGCAAAAGTATGTCTGTCTGTCTGTTACGTTTTCACGGCTAAACCGCCAGTTCGATTTTGATGGCACGGAGATCCAAATCGAATCGAATTTCAAACTATCTAGTTTGAAACCGGGAGTCGAACATAGGCTGCTTCGTTTATCAAAAATCTTTTCATAACGGGATGGAAACGGGGAAAAAACTTTGTGTGATACACATAGCTATATAATTAAATTTTACATTTACTGAAGTTAGTGCTAAGCCTACCAAACTTTCTATTGTTGCACATTGATTTGGCACCGTATGTGTATCGTACTTATAAAGCTATATTTATAGTACTTGAGTTTTGATTATTAAAATATAGTTATTTTGTACCTTTCAGTATTTTTTTTGAAGGCGGTTTAATTTTATTTTGTTAACGCTGTGGTATTGGTTAGCACCGGCTTTCCTTTTTCGCATAGTATTTTAATAATATTAACTTTGTTGGAATTTCAGGTTTCTAGTGGAGGGGTGCTGTCTGCCTAACGGACGTCCTGCGGCCGTCATAACATCGCAGAGTCCTGCAGTCCCCTATGCTGTTATTACTTCAGATAGGTTCCCGTTACGAATCGTATGTACTCTCACTCACAATTTTATTATCATGTATAATACTTACTAGAATACTTCGGGCTACAAATTTAAATATTTCATCGGTCTGGATCCGTTATCGCATGTGGCGCCTAAAAAAATATATTTAAAATAAGAATATAATGAATATTTCAACTTTAATTAACCGGGTTTAGCCTACCTAGCGTTACCTATGCGACCCTCACCTAAACTGAATGAGCCTAGCTGGCATATTTTAATTATCCATACTCAATCATAAAAAAAAAGGACATTACAGGTGTAAACAAATTAATAAAAAAAAATAGGTAATAGTAGGTAAAATAAATTATCTATTCCTACGTAATTGTTGACTTTTACTTTGATACAAATTAAGTAGGGTTTTATGAATGTTCATTAATATTCTTCGATCACAAATATATAACTAGATAAAATTGGAACAAATTATTGTCCAAATTGACATATACATTTCTAATATCGTATAGTATTATCTCAATATTGTTAATTTAAAGTAAACTTTACTATCAATGCATATAAAGGTTGCAAAATCTTGTAAAAGATCCTCCCATGGCATTGAAACGACGTTTGTTAACAAAAAAATATTGAAAATTCGATCTTACGCTTCATGTTTAAAGTGTAATTCACGTAATTTATTTGTTTCGCTATTTACGTCATTATGATTTGTTACATGACAGTGACAAGGATAAGACACATAGAAATTATAATGTTAGACAAGGAATAAAATGCTGCATGTCAAGCAATGACATATTCAGACGCAATGTAAGAATAAGCAGCATTGTTACACGGTTATTAATATTTTTTTATTTTTGGTTCTTCGATCACAAATAATAATTCACAATTTTTTTTAAAATCTAAATACATAATTACTGTCCGAATTGACATATATATTTTGAACATCGTACAGTATTATCGGTAATATTTTTTTAATTTAAAGGACCTTAAAGGTATAAATTTGTAAAAGCTCGTTTAGATCCATGTAAGGCATTGAAACGAAGTTTGTCAAAAAACTTACGTTTCGGTGCTTAAAGTATAATTCACGTAATATATTTCCATAGCTGTTTACATCATTTTGGTTCGTTACGTGGACGTGACAAGGATAAGACATAATATTTAGATTAGGTGAGACAAGCAAAAAATTTTGGATATCAGGCAATGACGTAATCTAGAAGTACAGAGTGAAGTCGCATAAAGTGCTGACATTTTTTTAATTTTTCAATACGAAATCGTATGCTAGTCATTATTTAATGCATACATACATATCAACACGCCGTATACCTGACGGGGTAGTCAGAGAAATACATATGTCATGACTAGAAATCTCAACTTTGATAAAAAACAACTAAAGGATCTAAAATCAACGTTAATCTTCTAACAATGCCACAATACAAATAATAACTTACTGTCAAATAAAAATGCAGTGCAGGTTTAAGTAAACGTAATATTATGTCACCTTTTTAAGGTTTTCGCTGTGATATATTCGTCACTTTCTAAAAAGTGATTAGAGCAAACTACGCTTCGTTCATTTGGTATGAAGTATTCATCGCACGTTTGGCGTGCTACTATAGAAGTCTATTTTCACATCGGATAGGATCTCGAGCTATTGCTATATCTAAAGCTATATATTTTTTTATATTTTCGAGAAAAAAATTGCAATAACTTGCAGTGTTTATAAAAGAATACATAATTACATAAATTACATTAAAATTTATAATTAGCAGCAAATCCTATACTACAGTCATAAGTGTAATTTCAACTCCAAAAATATATTAAAAAAAATAAAAGTGTAAGATTGAAAACTCCATTCTATAATTATTTTATAATTTTTTAGAGATAAAAGTATAATCCGAATAAATAAAATCTGAATGCGGTAATATTGTTCTCAATGTCTTATTGACGATCGTATAATTAATTGTATTATGTAGCTGTCATTTGAAAAATATTATTATGAATTTAATAAAAAAGTGCTATATAACGTTATTATTATAATGAAATAATGAACACGTAAATAAAATAATCTTAATTACTTACCGAAAATAAGAAATTAACTTTTTTAACGTTCTAGACGTGTTATTTTTACAATTTTTGAAGGAGCACTTTGACATGTTTCCTTAGTGTTTACAAATACTACTAAGGACTATGTGCACTCAAATTCTCATTTGCGCGCACATTTGGTTCGGACGTTTTTGGAACGCTGATTGTGTATCTTGTTATATATTTGTGATCGAAGCTAATATTCGATCAATATTTAGAACAATTTTTTATGTTTCAAACAATTTTTACATTTAAATTTATTTCAAATTCAAATTTGTTATATTTATAGAAATAACAAAATACTCATAAGGAAACAGTTTTAAAAGCTGATAGAAAAGATAGCGAAACTAAATTTATTATGTTAAAAACAAAAAGAGGACCTTCTCATGGACTCTATCTTTTGAATATGTTATGTTATAAACAAGTACTTAGAGTGTAAATTCCAAAACATTTTTCATGACCTTTAATTTCTATGACAAGATACTTCTGCACTCTTTGTCTGTATCTGAAAACTGGGTTCGAATCCCAGCTATATTATAATAGAAAATAAATTTTTCTTGGAGTCTGAATGTTACTGAGTTATGAGTATTGCCCAGTATTGTGAACACTAATCTGGTAGTCCAGTTACTTACGATATTTTACTTATCGATTTGTGGAAATGTGTATACTCTCACAGCGTTTTTGTTAAATTTCAGAACTTCTTCAGTCACGGCATGAGTCAAGCATATGTGAAATCTCGGCTTCTTCTTTTTATTATACCAATGTTGTACCATCAACATCTAATTTTATCCGGAAACACTAGCAACAAAAAAATCAGCCTCTGGTTCATGTGAGACTTCCACAGGTCAAATGGTAAAAAACGTGTATTAAGTTCAGGTAACTTTATTATTTTGGAAGTTATGTAATGTTATTATGGTTAAATAATAATCTTTCGCATCGAATGTATGAATGAGATGATACAGTCATTTAAAATGCGAACATTGTAGGAAAAATTTTGCTACTTGTACATTGTAAAATGTAGTGATCAATAAATCTACAACACTTGAAAACTAACAAAAAATAATTTTCTATGTATTCTTCATAGCAAATAGAAGCCTAAATCAAAACTATTTAGTAATAATTGAAACAATATTAATCACATAATCAAACAAATTCTATTCAAATAATGTATGGAATAACTCTGTGTTCAACATGTGTAGGTAAAATTGTACATTCGTGCACCATTTGAGATTATATTCTGCATATTGTAATTTGTTCTTGCTATTGTTAAAATAAATTGATTGATTCGATAAAATTGGGTCAAATATTTTTAATACAATCTTTATTGCCATGAAATTATCTGCCTGCATCAATTTTTTTTAATTCATATCTGATTATTAATATAATTACTTACTAAAAATTCCAAAAAATGCGTGGAAATTTTAAAATAGTTAAACACAACGCTGTTGGTCAAATTGAACATGACGTCAGTGTCTATAAGAACAATGCCATCAATTGCATAGTTATAAGTAATACAGTATTCACAAGTCGGTTTCTTGTTGTATGCACACGCACATACTGTAGTTCTATGATACAAATACAAATTGAATTTTATGCATGTTTTTATTATTTTGTTAATATGTAAGGCAATGTTTATGTAGAATTTATTCCATCTCTATATTATAAATTTATTACATTTCTTTTCTGAAAAAAGAAAAGTTAAAATTATTATGCAAAAAATAGAAGAAGAACCATTTTATTGCTAAAAGGATATACAAGAAGACATCATTTAAAAAAAAAAAATAATGGATAGCATGCTTGAATCAATATGAATATTTACAGAATTGCAGATGAAATCGAAAATGAAACCCAACGGAAGAAGATTCAATATTACCGAATAAAATATGGTTCTTAGTACATAAATATAAGCAATCCGTAAAGTCAGGTACAAACACAAATATTTTAGAACATTTAAGACTAACAATCACCAGACAGGAATCGAAGGAAGAAGATTCAATATTACCGAAAAAATTATGGCTCTTAGTATATAAATATAAGCAATTCGTAAAGCCAGGTATAAACCCAATTATTTTAGAACATTTAAGACTAACAATCAACATATCGGTAGAAGAGATTGTTCACTTTAATATTTGATGACATAGCATTATCTTAAGGCGTTCATTGCAATCAAGCATTAAAAGAAATAGGCTGAAGATTTTGAATAAAAAAGAACAAAAAATAGCAGACCATGCATATGTTTTTATAATTAAAAGTAAAAAATCTAAATCAAAACAGCCTATATGTTTCACATTTTACGAATTAATTTATTTAGCAGTAGTCGGTGCACTGGGGTTAACCAAATTTTTGTTCAAAAAATAACTAATTTTGATCGAAATGATAGAATTAAATGTCAATCATATGATTATTACAAAATCCATGAAACAAAGCAATAAATAGTACATATTTTCATATTAATCATACGTCGTTTCTGACTACCCCGTTAGGGATACAGCTTGAAGATATGTATGCATGTATTTTCATATTACACTCGAGTATTTTTTGTGTTATTATTATTCTTAATTGAAAAACTGCCAATAAATACAAAACCGTTCGAAAGTGAATGTGCATGACATAAAAATGCGGTGATATCATAATACCTGTGATCTACTATGTAATAAATAATTACATAATAAAAAACTACCTACACATTTATATTAATTTACACTTTTGTGCTGCATTTCTATTATTTTATTATATGTTACATTGTAATGAATATTTTTTTATCGGTTTGCAGTTTCACAGTTTAAAGAAATATATTTACACGTTCTCTTTTTAAAATTTTTAATATTATAAATTAAATGTTTTTTCGTTTGTGATAACGAAACATCACTTCCATTTGATTTCATTGTTTTTTAAACGATTCTGTAAATGTGATAAAATTCGTACATGTTGTTATGTTTAATACAATAATTTCTGAAGATGTTCCCCTTTCGCTGTTTTTAGTGTTTAATTTCATTCCAATTGTTAGTTTTTCTGAATATAATTGTTATGTACCCCTTTTAAGAAATGAGGCGTGTCTGATAATGGGAATATTTTTGTTCCTTAGATTTCAATAGCTGTAGAATCATTTGCTTCATTTTCTTTTAAATATTTCCGTTTCGTGTATTCTTGGAAACTTGGTATAACTGTTATATTAGTTGGTGACTGATCACAGATAGTGGCAATGTTAATTATGCTTGTTTCTGTTAACTCTTTGATTACCATGTTCAATAGATTTTGTAAGTCGTATTTTTTTGTAGGTCCTTGGAAAATGTTAAATATATAGGCTGTTTTGATTTAGATTTTGTACTTTTAATCATGAAAACAAGTGCATGGTCTGCCATTTTTTTGAGTTCTTTTTTGTCCAAAATCTTTAACGCCTGTTATTGTTTTAATTCTTGATTGTAATAAACGCTTTAAGATAATGCCATTTCATCAAATATTTAAGTGAACAATCTCTTTTCTTCCGGTAATTTGCTGATTGTTAGGCTTAAATGTTCTAAAATATTTGGTTTTATACCTGACTTTACGGACACTATGTAATAATTTCAATATACTTCGTTTCGAAGGTAATGTAAATAATTCTCTTAAATATATTAAACCTTTTGGGGATTGCTTGTATGTATATACTAAGAGCCATTCTTTTTTTTGTCATATTGAATCTTCTTTCCTTGGGTTTTATTTTCTATTTCATTTAGAATTCTGGAAATATTCTTATTGATTCAGGCATGTCATCCATTATTTAATTATTTTTAAATGATGTTTTCGTGGATATTATTTTAACAATAATATGGTCCGTCTTCTATTTTTTGCATAATAATTTTAATCTTACAATTCATTAAAGTTCTTTTTTGAGGAGAAATGGAATAAATTTTTAATATAGAATTAATTCTACATAAAAATTGCCTTAAATTTTAATAGAATAATAACGAACATTTGTAAAATCTCCTATTTTGATTTTCTTTTATACCATTCCATTAAAACCTGTTATTATATTATTTATTATGATTGTACATAATAGCAACGCCTGGCGCTCTGTCCTCTCTGACTACGCCGTTGAGGATACAGCGTGAAGATATGTATCTATGTATATTTGTATTATATTCATTTTTTTATTTTTAATATTTAACATATAAACCTGAAGCAAGAATCTTTGAATCTAGCTGGATATTGTACTCTGAAGAGGTATTTGTAGACAAATTATATGAGCTCGAGTATCCTTTGATCACTAACGTTTCATTTCTATCTGTTTCTAACTCCTGGAAATAAACCTATTAGTATACATGATATTGCTATAACATAGAGATACACCAACAGCAAAAGATGAAATGAGAAGGTGGGGTATTGAGATGTTTCATTGTTTTATTTCTCGACTCCAAGTACCTCCTCAGATTGTGCCCTCCAGTTTAAATACTATTCCATGGCCTGGAGACAACATATTTAATATCAATAATCTCTTTTCTGCAGGTCAAAATTGTTTGGGTTTGCATCTGCCTTTGTAGACATAATAATTTCAGTAAATTTTGTTTTGATTGTAATGTACATAATTTATTTTAATATCTGAAAACTTCTGGAGATACATGTCTGTTAACTTATAATTTTTTCGTTAATATTTAACTTTTTTACTCTGGGTTTAATTTTTAATTTCATCTGCAAATCTGTAAATATTCTTAATTATTGTCATGTATTATAATTTTTTAAAATTAAAATTTTGTTTTTGTAAATATTCTTTTAGAAATAAGACAACAAACAAAGTAATAAATGTTTTTATTATGGAACTGAAGTATTTATTTTTATAGTAATCTCGTTACCCTGGACCAAAGCACTGCGAATTTTTAAATAAGCATTCCAATATATTTATTGGAATGCTTATTTAACAATTTGCATTATTTTGAAATTATTCTTAATTCCATTTGTAACCATTTCGTTACAGTGCCATCTATTGGACATTGCCCTAAGTTTTCTCTTGTAAAATATTGAGATCGGAGTGGCACATCTATACCAAATATATTATATGTATTATCTATGGGTAGGATTTGACGTTTCTTAATTTTCATGCCGCTATAACTTTGTATCAACGTTCCTGATACCTAATACAAATTCAATTACGTAAATGCTGAATAAAAAAAACGTTATTTACTTTTCCCACTACTGATCATTACACAAAACTACTAACTTTGATTTCTTTTAGTTAAAAACACAGATATTTCCTTATATATCTTCAAAAGAATTTTCTAAATGGACGTTGTTACAATGTTATATCACGAGGCGTATTGCTCTAGTACTGCTACCATTTACAATGGTTTCGTTTACCAGACGAAATCGATAATCGATTGAAATGTCGTAATAATCGAATAAATTAGAATTAAGATATCATTATATTTTTTAAATAATTTTAGTTCTGTATTCTTTTTTTGATGAGTTTACTGACAAAAGCATGTAATCAAATATCAAAGGATGACTGGGCTGAGGTGGTGGAGAAAACAAAAAAAATAATAAGGGAAGATTTTGAAAAAGACGTCAGAATAGACAATTTAATTGAAAATGAATTAATCATAATAGTGGGAAACGAAGATAGCTCTACGGACATGGATCCGAGCTCAGAAAATGATTAAATATTTATTTTCCACCAATATTACACCAATATTATAGTTAAATAAGGAAGTTTTTTCTACATTAGTCCCAAAAAATAAATATATCGAATTAAGTTTATTCATAATATACTTAAATATGTTTTACTGTAACAAATACCGTATCTCAACAAACGTACTATGTAGCTAACAAACTAATAAATAATCATAAGTGAAATATTATGATGTTATTATGAACATGATATTGATTTTCGTTAGAATCGAAAAATAATCGAGACATATTTGTTTGGTCTCATAACTAGTCACAGCCATGTGACAGATGTCAAATCCGACCGTATATAATATTTATTATTTATTTATATTTCTTAAGGCATTGGTAACAAGACCATCAGCCTACTGACGAAACTTCTTGAGAAATATTAACTGTCCCTACACTCCTCCAGTAAAGTGATAGTAGGCTTTACTAAAGTTAAGAAGGACTTCTTAGAAGACCGCGAAAACTTCAGCTACACATGTTTATTTAGATCTTCTTCATTCTTTTCACTTACATAAAACTTTAAAACACAATATACTATCAGTTTTGTACTTTAAAACTCGTAAAAATGTAAAAAATAGAAAATCCAAATAAAATGACAACCTCATTTCTTTCGATCCCGCCAAAAAGTCCACAACACTTTGTAAACAACTATCACAGACCATATGCAACCGTAGTAGTAGTAGTTGGTAGTGGTTTCACTATGTTGTAGTCATGTTATAGATTGTAGTAGTAGTACGATTCTTCCTTAACTCTGTGCTTAACTGCAATTTTCCCTAGGTTGAAAGTAAATTGACAAAGTAAAAGCTAAATTAGTAAAAGTGGATTTAAGGTAACCATTTGCTCTATATAAGTCACAAATAGTCATAATTTTAATTACGATTGTTATTGTTATATATTAACGTTATGACAAGTAAAAAATAGCACGAGAACATTGACCAACTGTTGTACTTGTGGTACCATTATAATCACAACACTAGTACGTCCTATAACATCTGAAACTATTACTATCTGTGGTGAATGGTCTACTATTTGTGGTAGATGTGGCGATACCACAGATCTACGAAATGTGATGTTTTGTTGATCAAATAAATAAAACAATAAATATATTCTTTTTGTTCTTCCCTGATACTGCGCATTAATTACACTCGGCAGCCCATAACCTCAATTTTACGGGTTATTTTGGAAGTGAAGCGACAACGAGTTGAAGATATATATTTATTTTAGGCACACACAAAATGGAGTACAACACACTTTCAGCACAAGCAGAGCAGAGACCATAAAACCCCCTTTTTTTTAAACATAAAATATAATTGTTGCCATATTTAAAACACCCCCTCAACAGTTATATTTTAAACATACAAATCATCACTGTTATATAATAGTACAGAACTTGCCCTTAACAGATATATTTTAATCTTATGAAACACCCCCTTAACATACATATGAAAACTGAAGGTTAGATGATTATCATAAGTACTCAATAAGCAAATCAGGTTTACATTAATATTTCTTAAAACCATATCATATCTCTAAATTTAACAAACAGTTGTTTCCCCAATGGCTCAGTAAACAAATCTGCAACATTATCATTACTACTTACATATTTAATTTTTACTAAACCTGCAGACACATTTTCTACAATATATTGATATTTTATATCAATGTGTTTCAATCTTTTATTACTGTCACAATTATTAGCAATGTTTATTACGCTTTGGTTATCTTCTGATATCTCAAATTCTATGTTTTCATAACCAAAGTCAGCCAACAATTTTCTAAGATAAGATCCTTCCATTATAGCCATACTAAGAGCCATATACTCTGCTTCACAAGATGACAGTGAAACACAAGACTGTTTTTTACTGCCCCAAGAAATTGGACAATCATAAAAGCAAAATATGTGTCCAGACGTTGACTTTCTGTCTGCAATGTCTCCAGCCCAGTCTGCATCACTGTAACCTTGTAATTTACACACATTTTTATCATCATTATTACATTTATATGTGAGAGACAAATCAATTGTCCCCCTTATATATCTTAATACCCTTTTGAGACATTTGAATAATGCTGTACTAGCACAATATACATATCTGCTAAGAAAACCTACAGCAACTGACAAATCTGGTCTAGTACAAGTTGCATAAAGAAGACTACCTATTAAACTTCTACAGCCTTTCTCAATCTTTAAACTTTCACTTTTATCTCTGTGTAACAATTCAAAATTAAAATTTTGTTCAATTGAGGTGGACACAGTTTTACAATTGGACATCTGATATGTGTCTAACAACTTTTGTAAATATTTCTTTTGATTAATTACTGTAATACAATTTTTAAGATCTTGTTTAATATTTATACTCAAATAACAACTAGCGAGACCCAAATCTTTCATTTTAAAGTTTTCACATACTTTCTCTTTAAATATATTTACTTGACTTTTATTACTACCAAAAAACAAAAGGTCATCGACAAATAATAAAACATAAATATATTCATTACCTACATGTTTATAGTACAAACATGGATCATTTTTGGATCGCACAAAATTTTGATCTAACATAAAATTATTAAACTTAGTGTTCCAATATTTTGGAGATTTCTTTAGACCAGGGGTTCCCAAACTTATTTTGTCTACTGCCCACTTTGAGTCATGCAGTCGTTGTCTAAGATGCCTCCTAGCTAAATGAAATTACAAATCACCCCCCAGGCCTCTAAACAACGCCCCCATTTTTTTTCTGGGTCTCTTACCGCCCCCCTTTAGGCCTGCAGCGCCCACAAGGGGGCGTTATCGCCCACTTTGGGAAAGGCTGCTTTAGACCATATATTGATTTCCTTAATTTGCATACCTTATTGTCTGGCAATCTCATGAATACAGTTTCATTTATGTCCCCGTTGAGGAATGCACCAGTTACATCCATTTGATACACAGGTTGTTTCTTCTGGGTAGCCACAGCCACCATAGTTTTAAAAGTAATTAGCTTAGCGACAGGTTAATAGGTTTGATTATCACAGTTTTTTTGCTCAAACCCTCGAGCTACTAGGCGAGCTTTATATATGGGTTCTTCTTCTGTCTCCTTGATTTTAAATACCCACTTGCTACTTATTATATTTTCTCCCTTTGGAAGTTCTGTTATTTCCTCCCAAGTGTTATTTTCTTCTAATGTTTTCAACTCTATATTTATAGCTTCTTCCCATTTACACTTATCAGGTCTTGTCATAGCTTCTTGGTAGGAAAGAGGTTCATCACAACAGTAACTTAGAAAAGTATTCTCTTCTTCAATTTCATAGTCTTTTAACCAGACAGGCCTTTTTGTTTCCCTCCTTGGTCTTTCTATCACCTGTTCCTCTGTCCGTTCCGAGATTTCCTGTAAATTTTCATTATCCATTTCATCTTCTAATTGTGTTTCTTCATTAAAGGAGTTGATAGAATTCTGTTCACTTTCACTTATGTCTATGTTTTCCTCTTCATACTCTTGTTCTGTTTCTTCTTGAAAATCCAATCCTGTATAATAATAATTCTCGGGTTTTCTGTCTACCTCTTTGTTTTCTTCGGATACTTTTATAAATATAACATCTCGTTTAATATCAACTTCATTCCTTATAGGTAAGTATACTCTATATCCTTTAATGTTCTCACCATAGCCAATAAAATAAACTAACTCAGCTTTGCTATCAAACTTTAGCCGCTTCTGTTCAGGAATATGTATAGCTACCTTATTTCCGAAGACTTGAAGACTTGTTATATTAAATTCTTCACCCCACCAAAGTTCGTAAGGTGTCTTGTTTTTCATACGACTTGGTCCACTTCTATTAATAACATACACAGCAGTATTAATTGCTTCGGCCCACAGGTTTTTGTTAAGATCACTTTCTAGGAGCATTGTTCTTGCTGATTCAACCACAGTCCTTATTTCTCGCTCTACACATCCATTTTGTTGTGGAGTGTAAGCTACGCTCTTCTGGTGTTGTATACCATATGACTTTAAAAGGTTTTGCATTTCTTCACTGCAAAATTCTTTTGCATTATCACTTCGTATATACTTTATCATATGTCCAGGATTCACTCAAGTTTCATTTATAAATTGTTTCAAATAATTAACAGATTGATTTTTATATTTGAGAAAATATACCTTTTATATTTTGTACAGTCATCTTTGAGAATAAGGAAGAATCTTGCACCTCCTAAAGATATTTCTTCTATTGGACCTCCTATATCCATATGTATAATTTCACCTGGCTTTGTTGTTTTGTTTACACTAAATGGGAAAGGGAATCTGTGTTGTTTCCCTTGTAGACAAGATATACAGGTCTCCTCTTTTCCATTTTCAAATTTTACTCCATTCTTTGTTAAAATGTTCTTCACTTGATTGATATCTTGGTGACCAAGCTTAGCATGCCATTCTCTTAAATCTGAGACTACTTTGCCAACCATAGCAACTTCATTTGTTTTTTTGAACATCAGGACATACATTTTACCTTGTCGTTTTGCTATAGCATGAACACTATTATTTTTCATGAACTGACACTCTGTAGCAGTTGAATACAATTCATAACCTTTGTCTAGGGCTGCACTCATTGAAAACAGGTTTGTCTTAACATAGGGGACATACAATACATCTTTAATGGAGGTTTTAACCCACCGCTCTTTGTCATATGCTTCGAATTTAATGTCACCATACCCTAATGCTTTTATCACTGTCTCATCACCAATGATAACGTCTCTCGGCACTGGTAAATCTTTATAAGTTATGAAACTTTCTTTTGTCGAACACATATGTTCCGAAGCACCGCTATCTAGAAACCATTTGTTATTAAAAGATGTTGAGGTTGGTCCACGAACTGACATTACAAATGCGTCTTGTTTTCCCTTTATCATCTGCTTTTTATTGTCTTTATTAAACCAGCACTGTTTTTCTGAATGTCCTGTTTTTTTACACTGTTTACAAAAAATATTTACCACTTTTTCGTTTTTAACTTTGCAGTCCCTTTTATAATGACCAATTTTACCACAGTTAAAACATTTTCTTGTAACTTTAGAGTCTGTTTTAAATGCCGTTTGGTTTATGGATTCATCATTTTCATACATTCTATTTCTTTGTTCTTCTACTATAAGTCTTGCCGTTAATTCTGACAATGTTTTCCTTTCACTGTGCATCGAATCCCAAGCAGAAACAAAATGTCGGAATTTTTCTCCTAGCGAACTTATTATTTTTGTCGTGATCATGTTTTCGGCTATTTCACCTTCCGCTTGACGAATCTGCGATACGATGTCTTCCACTTTAGCAATAAAGGTTACTATTTCCTCGTTATTTGAGTATTTCACGTCGAAGAAACGTTGCTGCAAAACGTGCAACGAGACGTCAGATTTTTGTTCGTACACCGTACATAATTCGTCCCATATTTCTTTTGCCGTTTCGCAATTCTGGACTTGTAATATTGCTCCACCACTCAATTTGGTTACGATTACACCTTGAGCTTTGGCATCAAGCTTTTTCCACGTGTCGATTTTTTTCTCATCAGCTTCTGGACACGTGTATGATCCGTCAACTACATTATAGGCATTCACCGCCTTAAGTATAACCTTAACTTGAAATTTCCAAGTATGCCAATTCTTAGCATTTACCAGCAATAAACGATTGCTTGAAGATCCAATTGTTCCAAACGTATCAATTTCTCCCTCCATCTTGGATGCTTATTTTTCTGCTTGACCGCAGTACTGTTTTACCACAGTTAATCTTCAAAAGTTTATATCGCTTCAGGGCCTGGGCCCATAACCTTTTACGAGTTATTTTGGAAGTGAAGCGACAATGAGTTGAAGATATATATTTATTTTAGGCACACACAAAATGGAGTACAACACACTTTCAGTACAAGCAGAGCAGAGACCATATAGCCCCCTTTTTTTTTAAACAAAATATAATTGTTGCCATATTTAAAACTCAACAAGGACCAAAAAGCTTATAAATTGTTTTCAAATATATAATACCGTTAATTAAAAAATTTAACAACCACCTACAATCCGTCCTTGGTAAAGACTTTCGATATAAAGCTTATGCTTGGTTCGGGCTAGGCTAGTAATTTAATCGAGTGTCAAGTAATTTAGGAACTTAACGTGTCTGAACAACTGTACTGCATAGGACGATCTGTAAGCACCGTTACACTGCTTTCTACTACACGTTCGTTCCCTGTGGCGGTCCGCAACCAAAGAGACAGCTTGAAGATAATTATTTCCCTTCTCTAGGCAGCCGCCGTTGTGGCGATGTCACGTGTGTGTGGGGGAGGACACAATACTTCTTTCCCTTTCGCACCTGTACACTACATCTCTCCCTTTTTTTTTTAATTAAAATTAGTGTTGTTTAATCAATGAATTTTAAATTTTCTTTGACGAATAAGTACTCGTATAATCATTTCGTTTGAGATCTTTTTCATTATGGCCTTCTAAAATCTGATTTTTTTTCCAATAAACTTTCTACATTTCGCCCTATACCTACATTTGCTTCAGATAATTATAAACAATGACCATGCTCGGCTACAATTATATTTATAATAGCTTTGACAGAAAGTCAGACCACTCCCATATCTTATTGCACATTACGATGGTTAGAATTTACCTGTCTCTAACTACCTCCATGTCAGCATATTATGTCGTGGGCTGATGAAGTTGTCCTTTCGCTTCTAATAATCGTAAACGAAGAAACGCCAAACGAATTTGGTCATTGGTAGGACGTTGTCAATTTTACAATTTTTTGACATTTGTAATCTGACCTGGAATACATATTCTTTGTATTTCTTGTCAAAATTATTTGATAGAACTTCCTAGAACTTACTCTGACCTCCATTTCTTTTCTTCCTTCTTTTTTTTGACGTTAGTGGCTATGTAGACCATACGAGAACCGTAATACCTTCAATATAATACAATTGTAAGTATAGGTAATAATCAATTGAATATATTATTAGAATTTGTTATTATTAGAGACATTATTATTTATTTTACCAAATTACTTAATCGTATATTTATTAAATTATAATGTTGAATTTTCATTATATTTTCAAGATAATGGAACCCTGACGTTTAGTTTAGTAGAGTCAAAAGATGGAATCATCACACCTATTAGTACTCGCCCAGTAGTCGAAATTTGACCGTAAGAATGAAATAAATGCTTTCATCCCTTGATATATATTCTACAGATTTGAAAGAGCTCACAGCTCAAAAACCTACACTGTTAAAACTCATCCAGTCCATTTGTCACTAATTATGTGTTGACAACATTTTAAAATGCTTCTATTATTTGCAACTGTTTCATTTGACCACAAACTATTATGAGTTTAACATTGACGGTAAAACTAATTGATTAGCGTGTGACATTGCAAATATGGGCGTAAACAACGAACGTCTCATTTTATTTATACCTAATACTTTAGCCTTCATTCCTTCTCCATATAAAGTTTAACTATTTCAAATGTCACACTTATGTGTACACTCAATATGTTTAAAAAATAGTTCAATATTTTCTCCTCACGTATTAATCCATAAATTTGTAATAGAAGATTTTTCTATATTATGAATGTAAATTAACATTATCAGTTACTAGCCTGTTTAGTGAAATACTGCATAGACATATATGCAATAGATATATTATCTATCTATATCTATGTATCTTCTATATCTATAAATAGTTAACGCAAATTTGCTGTTTTCGTCTGTCTGTTTTTCCGCTAACTTATTCTTAACCACGCAAGAGATTTTGATACGGTTTTCACTATCATTTAGAGATTTTTGCCGGAAGGTTCATATGTATAATATATGCATATTATAGTAGAGAAAAGCCGAGAATTTCTATGATTTGTAATGATGTCGTAAAAACTATATTTTTAGGGGCTTACATTGCTAGTGCTGGCTAAACTATATCGCAAAAAGGTTGATAGGAAAGTCTGCAACGGTATATGTCTCACTTCTAAGGATAACCCGTAGTAATAGTTTTTATCTTTTACATATTACGCCTTAAAAACTAATAGGTTATTTTTAAAAATGTCTACCCCTGCGAAGCTGGGGCGGGTCGCTTGTATCTAATATGTATTTTACGCAAAATCACAAGTATATCACTGCCTGGTCTTCGTTCGTCAACGTACAACAAGGAAAACTTTTTCCTATTTATTATTCGTCTTTGCTTAGGATCTGTCGAGGTGCCGTGCTTGACTAAGGCTTGAAATGCTTAGTTAAATGATTGTCTAAGTACTAACCCGCCTACTTCGCCTTTTATCTGAAACACCGAGATGAAACTATGCAAAACAATCATTAACAACTTTTCGATTCTCGTGGTAGCAAAAGTAATCGATGCCGCCTCCTAGCTGTTCTTGAGACGAAAGTAGGACACTGGTTGCAGGTAATACCTTCAAAAAACTTAGGAACCTTATTAGATAATATCACTTTTATAATATCCCTTCGTTTAGAGGCCAGGACTAACCTTTCTCACTGCTGTTGTTGTGGTGATCTTGCTGATGTACTAGATCACCACGGTTTATCTTGTTTATGTAGTGTGGGCCGCATGTCACGTCGCTCTATTTTGAATGACGTTATCCGGCGGGCTGTTATAACTGCCGACGTTCCTACAATCTTAAAGCCTATCGGTATTACTCGCGGCGACGGCCGGAGACAAGATGGAATGATGCTCAGTCTTAGAAACTTGGAAGACGCCACTTGTGCCGATACACTTGCTGTTTCCCATGTCTCGGCGGCTTTCAGGTCAGCGAGGCTCCGACCAGCACTGCTAAGAACTTGAAAAGGTGTAATTGCGACTCTCGACGTGTTTTTTGCAGTGAAAACTTTACTGGTTTCCGAAATATTAAGAGATCGGTTAAGGCGAAAACCGTCGTGCTGGCAACTTTTCTGCCAACGAACCAGTTTAGCTGTTAAAGTAAGGTAATGCTGCAAGTGTGATAGGCACCCTAAACAATGACAGGTTTCTAAGCTGAAACTAAAGAAATCAATTATTTAAGATACCGCTTAATTTTAAGTTTATGCATCGATTAATTGCACAATAATAATTGAAAGATCATATTTTCAAATAAAAGTTTTCATCCATGACGCTGGTGTGATATCCTTTGTATTTACTCTCCTGGATATCCTGTTTTAAAATATTATTAAATGATATTGAAGAAAATCCTGAATTTCCCGTCGATTCTCTCTCAGTCAGATCAGTGTCATTATGAGTTGTCAATTGAATGGTTAGCCAAACAGTGCTTTATGTAAGCGTCATTTCCATATTTATCAATTTAACCAACCGTGACCAACCGTGCTGCCAACAAGGTGTTTTTTTTTTCACTTCAATATTAATTGAATTACCAGTGTTGTACTTAGTATGTGTTGTTATAGCACACTGACAAGCAATTGACTTTTAAGGCGGACAGTCAAGACAGCAGAAGCGATTACAGCGCCAATACAACTTGTTCAGAACTAAAACTGTCACGGCCTGATATGTGCCACTCTGTCACTCTTCTATACGCTGGCGCTGGTTAGTACCGTATTTATATTCTGTGCTAGTACCAACCATAGATAGTACAACCCTAAATGAGAGTGTAGTACCAACTTAGTACATTTCTTTTTAATTTCTATTTATGGTATTTCTGTCAAGATTTCTGTGTAGTTGGTTACATTAGTATTCTGTGCTCGGTGCTTGATTGGTTATACGTACAATATATTATCTTTATTTACTACCTATTTTTCATATCCAAATAAAAAATATTTCACAATTTACATCACGTAAATAATACCTATAATTCTGTGCTGTATATATTGTTCTGTAGTTTTGTGTTTATAGTGCTTGAAAAAGGATAGTAGTGGTATTAATCAATGTGAAATACAACTGCAATAACAGTGAAAATGTCGCTCGAAATTCCGCTGATGAGCACCGATGAGGTACTACAGTTTATACTAAAGTATAATCACGTATGTCTTGATTTTCCAAGTGGAAGCATAAGTACATTGTGGTTTTTGTTTAGGTGATTGAGCTGGACCCAGAACAACTGCCGTCCGGTGATGAGGTGCTCAGTATTTTGCAACAGGAACGTTCCCAACTTAATGTTTGGATTAATGTTGCGGTAAGAAGCTTTTAACTTATAATGTTTGTGCCCAAAAATTTCGTCCCAGAACTTAAGCTTCATAATGTATTAAACATTACAGCTCGCGTATTACAAACAAAAGAAAATCGATGATTTTCTCAAAATATTGGAGGCGTCCCGTGTTGACGCCAACATCGACTACAGAGACTTCGAGAGGGACCAGATGCGAGCGCTCGACATGTTGGCAGCATATTACGTTCAAGAGGCGAACAAAGAGAAGTCTAAAGATAAGAAGAAGGATTTGTTTACAAAAGCCACTTTGTTATATACTATGGCTGATAAAATTATTATGTATGACCAAGTAAGTAATTACTAAACCAATGAATTAATTTTGTTAACTACGGTTTATGTGTTTATACACTTATCGAGATATCAATGATAGAATTTGGTTTACGACGGAAGGCTTTCCAGTAGTTAAAAAATCTAATAAAAAAGCTTTGTGGTCACCTTAGATTTCTAACTTAACTAGAAAGTATTTCATAAAATGGACCTTTGCTTTTGGAATTTGAATATTTGCAATTATTTTCTGAAGTAAAACAAAATTAGATTTATGCCACAATATGCACTAAATGACGAGAGCAACATATTAAATGCATTTATAACATATCTTTATGTAAATTTCCTGTTGTAAATATTGTCAGACCAGAGAGCATCTGAAGCAAATAGATGTTTGTAGTGATTATAGGTTATAGACACCCACAGAGCAAGCTTATTTTTTTATATAAATGTGAAACAGTTTGCTTCTAACTTGTCATAATCATTCCAGAACCATCTGCTTGGTCGGGCTTACTTCTGCCTCCTGGAGGGCGACAAAATGGAACAAGCTGATGCCCAGTTCAATTTCGTACTCAATCAGTCCCCTAATAATGTACCTTCATTACTTGGTAAAGCTTGTATTGCTTTCAATCGAAAGGACTACAGGGGAGCTCTAGCGTTTTATAAAAAAGCACTAAGAACTAACCCGGACAGTCCAGCGGCTTTACGTTTGGGAATGGGACATTGCTTTATGAAATTAAACAACCAGGAGAAAGCCAGGTGAGACATTTTTTTTAACAATGTATGTTAGAGAAAAGGTGCTGCAGAGTTCTATTGTAATCTTTTGTTTTAAATAATTTTAACACAATATAAAATTATTTGTATTGTTAAAAGTGAATTCTAAGAAAAATTTAGGATTTGGCTGATAAACCAAAAAAAAATATAGTGCGAAAAGCGTTCTTATTAATTTATCATCTATGTAGGTTGTGATCAGGAACCACCTGTCCTTTATTACTAATTCATATTGACTTGATCTCTGCTGCTTTGATACAGCATTTTAAAGCGATGTTCTTCTTTTAATTACTGGTTTCTCGTATATATGAATTTTGCCAATGTCAGGTTAGTGATGTTATTGTTATCTACATAATAAAACTGGTTGAACGACCGACAAGTAATGCACAGTCTAACCACTAAAGATGAAATCTGGACAATATGAATGACTCATAAAGGTTTACAGATGCATTAAGAAGATGTTTGTAGAAATAGAACTCCTAAGGCAGTAAAATAAGGGACTTGAGTTTGTATAAAAAATTGTAATTTTTAAGATAAATCGGTGAAAATTGATGTTTGGGATTTCAGATAGAAATTAAGAAGTATTTTAAAATTTTTGGTAATTTATTCTTCATGGGAGTAAAATAGAAGACGAAAGTTTGTCTGATACTTCTGTGGTTAATGTAATTAATATTTTGTGTGGTTAATTTATTAATGTTGTGGCTGAAAATTAAGTATGATGTTTCAGAGATTTTAAAAATTGCCTCTTAAGGGGCAAAGTAGGAGATGATAGTTTACGTAGGAATTTAAAAGTGAATATTATGAACCTAGATTACAAAGAGGAGTCAAGCTAAGATCACCAGCTTATTTATTCCTAGTTTTCTATTATGTTCTTAATTTATATTTATTTAAAGATCCACTCATAAGGTGGCGCAAGCAGAGAGTTGGTTACAAAATCAAATTATTCCATCTTACACACATACTTACAAATAAATTACTGTTTTCTTCTAATACATGCTTGACGATGAAACTTTGCTTTAGGATGGCATTCGAGAGAGCTCTACAGTTAGATCCTCAATGTGTCGGAGCTCTGGTTGGGCTGTCAATCCTGAAGCTGAATCAACAGGAGAGTGAGTCCAACAAGATGGCTGTCATCATGCTGTCAAAAGCATACGCTATAGACCCCAAGAATCCTATGGTGTTGAACCACCTGGCTAATCATTTCTTCTTCAAAAAGGTATGTCTAACTGATATCTAGCTGAATTAATTTAGGACGACAGTGCAATCTTAAAAATGAAGAAAGCGATGCTTAGATTGTTCAGGCACATAGAAAGAATGAGTGATGAACGATCGATGAAGAAAATCTATAGAGCGAAAGACAAGTGGTGGCAGAAGCCAAGGAAGACCAAGACTGACTTGTAAAGATCAAATAGCTAAAGTGTTAGCTGACGGAAATGTCAAAAGAATTCGCATACCTAGGAGAAAACGCATAAGTAGAAAAATGAGATTTGAGGAGTCAAAAAAGTATTTGTATGTAAGGACTGCAATACTTAGCGTTCTGTCCTCTGTCTACCGCATTGACAATACAATGTGAGGATATGTATGTATTGTATGTATTATCATCGTTAAGTGCGAGTTCAACTTGTATTCGTAAAATTAATTCCTGCACACTTAGGACTTTTATTGTATTTTTCCTGTAAACATCATAATCTCCAAAATTTCTAAAATCCTAGAGATTTAAAATGATCAAGTCTAGTTACAATACCCCTTCAGCCACTTTTAAATTTATTTTACTTCATATTTACTGCTAAAGGTAGTGTCACAAGTATGATTTTTCTTTTTTTAGTTCTCTGTCCACCTCAAATAGGAGATGGCATAGAATTATTTATGTAGGTACTATTTAAAATGCGCTTTGAGACTTCTATGTCAATCTTACTTTAATACACCGAGAATTCAGTATATCAGAATATCTGCCTTTCATGTAATTTATACATCTGATACATGTAAAGCATGTAAATAAAATTTTTAAGTCTGTAGTCTGTGATTAAGAATTAAAGGCTTTTTTCTTAATCTTATGTGGTTATTTTTACGTAACTAAAACCCAAACACGTTTTTTTATAATTAATTCTGCCTGTCTGTCTGTCTATCTGTCCGGATTAATGAAACGACTGAGCCGATTTTAACCGCACTTTTATTGGCAATTTAAATTTAAATATAAGTAATTTACTTAGCGTCCCTCAAAGGAGACGCTTTGATTTATTGCTACTGCTATTTATAATATATACCTCTTATCATAAACTTAAAGGTCCAATGGGCCAATAGGTACATTTATTTTTATTTTTAGAGGTTATTTAAGTTTGAGGGGGGTTTTTTAAATTTTTGACTATATTCATCACTCTACCTTTGCCTGTCTTTGTTTCTTTCCCCCTATGATTCCTTTCAGACATAGACCAACTTATGGTATTGAACTGGACTCTTATCATAGTGCCAGTACAAAAGATGTACATTGTTATCATTAGTAATTTTATATGGAAATATACAAACTATAACTCCTTTCTTTGTTATTGTAAAGTTTTTGCCAGAGTAATGTATAACTCGACTCCTAATGTAAATTCTAACAGGACTACAGTAAGGTCCAGCACCTTGCTTTACATGCTTTCCACAACACCGAGAACGAAGCAATGCGGGCAGAAAGCTGCCATCACCTCGCCCGCGCGTTTCACGCTCAAGGCGACTGCGACCAAGCCTTCCAGTACTACTACCAAGCGACGCAGTTTGCACCGCCCTCGTTCGTGCTGCCGCACTATGGGCTTGGACAGATGTACATATATAGGGGCGATACGGAAAATGTGAGTATCAAGCACAAAAATATGTAAACATAAGATCACACGTCATACACTACAGCACGCTTAGTACGTAACTTGCAGACAGCATGCGACAGCCATTATCGCACGATATCTGCTGTCAAAACGAGAATTTGTGTAATGTAATTTGTATAGTGGCGCTAAATCTATCGCGAAAAGTGCATTTTACGGTCATAGAATTTAGATACGCAATCGTCATACATGACACTAATTTATCAGGTCTAATCCATCACCCTTTTTCGGTATTGGATGTACATGGGGAGTCTTCCACGATGAGGGAAAATTCATGTGGAGTAAGAAAGTGAGAACAGATGCGTCAGTATGGGACACAATTCAGGAGCACATTGCCTTAACACCACCAAATATTGATTTTAATTGTGATGGCTTCGTTGGCAAGAAATGTACCTGGCAGATTGTCTCATTATTTCACTATCTTTAAGGGTGCTTTCAATTTAGGCGGTTAAGTCGGACTGCTGCAACATGTTTGTTGTGCAGCTATAATGTATATGTTTTGGGCTACAGCAAGACAGTTGCAGAATGGTAGCACTCTCAGTCTGACCAACCATCTGATTTGAAAGTATTTTAAAGCGTATGAGGCTGCAGTATTTCACTTACTAAATAATAAAATAAGCGATTTTTCACTGCACTAGTGAACAAGGAATTGCAACACATGGTATTTGCGTCGTTGTCGTCCTGCTACCATGCATGTCGTACTGGCGTCGCACTGCTTTTTTGTCACATCAACTGTATGTAAAAAATAACCCCACATGTGTAGTATAACATTGATCCTACTTCAGTACAGCAGTCTAGCACAGTCTAGTACAGCAGACTAACCGGTTAAATTGAAACAGCCCTAAGACTTACTTTTGTAGGATCATGGCGGAAGTACAAAATCCAAAAAAAAGTTTTTTTTATGGTGGAGAGGGCAAACAAGCAAGCAAGTCACCTGATGGAAAGTGATATGCAGTTTAATTTTCTTATTTAAATTTTAAGATTTTTGTAGAATTTTAATGAATTTTATAATCAATTTTTCATATATCATGAGCCTTTCTAAGTTCCTATGTTTTCTATTTTATTTGTAATGTAATATATTTATTATTTTATATATTTTTAGGCTGCACAGTGCTTCGAAAAAGTGTTGAAAGCCCAGCCAGGCAACTATGAGACAATGAAAATTCTCGGTTCTTTATATGCTTCATCGCCATCCCAGTCAAAGCGAGACATTGCTCGTCAACATCTTAAGAAAGTCACTGAACAATTCCCAGATGATGTCGAAGCTTGGATCGAGCTTGCACAGATATTGGAGCAGAATGATTTGCAGGTGTGTTTTATATACAGATTGTAACAAAGATGTGCATTAAATGAAGCAGAATAATAGAACACCTCAATACCTATCGATTTACGTCCCATGTATGTTTTACTAATTTCAGTAGTTCAAAAGTTATATTGGTTTTTGTTGAATCTGAGTAAAAATCAGATATTATACAAAATTTTACAAGTGCAGTTAAACTTAAATCTGCGATCGTAATTTTTTTCTGAAAACAGTACAATGTGAGCCCAGAGCCCCACAAGTTTAAAAAAAAAACAAATATTTTTCTAGTGAAATTTTTCTACCTACCAGCTTTCAATAAATTTAGTAAAAAAACTACATAGGCTTATTTACTGCATCTTATATTACCCATATTCGTTAAAACCCTAAGCCTGCAAATTTTATTTGGCTAAGTTTAGGGGATCATGATAAAAGATCAATTCAAATGGTACTAGTACTAAACGTCCTTATTTTGTCCCAAGTCAAATACCTACTGCATTAGACAATTATTTGCGAACATTCTTCGAAATCGTACCACCGCTAACAGCGGCGACAGTGAGCAAGTAGAGGTAGATAGATTAACACACGCTGTCTCACTCTTTCACCCCAGTTATTGGCTCATTAAGCGATGTGATACTTTTATAGCCATTAGCCATTGTTTTGTTAAAACTATGAAAGTTTAGATTATTGTGACCTTGGTACGAAAATGTGGGATGTTTTCGGACTAACCTAATCTCCGCAGAAATATTATTATAAGGAATTAAATTGTACTAACCTAACTAAATATATTTGCTTTCATCATTTGTATCCACAGCTAATTTAGAATTCAATTTCAGTTTCGTCAAGTTTCATTCATACACATATTGTAAAATGATATTTTTTCTGCAGGGTTCCCTCAACGCGTATAGCACAGCTATGAAGATACTCAAAGAAAAAGTAAACACAGAAATACCAGCGGAGATATTGAACAATGTAGCAGCATTACATTACAGATTAGGAAATCTACATGACGCCAAAAAATATCTGGAAGAAGCACTTGAAAGGTATAGTCGCATTATATCCTTGTCCGCCCATATATTATTTACCAGCATGTAAGTGCTGTTAAATTACAGTCCAATATGACGCGTATGAGGCCATCTGCTACTGCTCATAGTTTAGTAATATTGTTACGAGCTTGTCCGATAAAAGGAGGTTGGAAACTTCTAGAGCAACCCCATTGTTAGTAGTAATCATGCATAGAAATGAAGAGGGTTGACCCTTCTAGTTAATTACGCTCGCTAACAATAATTCGACATTGTTCTCGACACCGCCTTGACTAGGTATATGACACGTCATCGCTCCGAAACATTCGAAGTAGAACTTTGTTCTTGTTTCTGAATTTCGCTTATACCATTCGATAATAGAACTTAAACCTAACCATGCGTTTTTAGATCATAGCTCTGCAAAGCCAAAAAGCACAAAAAGTTGCGTCTCGTGCCACTTAAGAATCGACCTTATTGCTTGGACATAAGGTCCAACCATAACGATATATTACTTAACCTCTTCTGTCCCGGTCTTTCAATTAAGCAATAAATGTCAAATCCTGAGTATGTCTGCGGTCTGTTAATGCATTGACCTATGAAGGAGGCAGCAGGTCATTGTCAACAGCGATCACAACCACAAAACTCTGCCTTTCCGCTTTCGAACATTCAACACCAATCTCGATGTGATGATACATTATGATGTTATCTACGGTTGTGCTGTGAGCAATCAGCTCATAGCTCACCGTCCCGCGCCCGGCAAGCTTTATATACGTTTATTTTCGTATTAGAATTATTTAAATACCTATCATTAATGGTCTATGGACTCATGGCCATAGACCAATAATCCTTATTGGACACGAGACCTCTCAAATCAATAAATTCCTTGATCTCATTTTTGTGCTTTACTTAGAATTCAATTAGTACCTACATCCTCATCGGCTACAAATGAAATGATGCAATAATTGTTATAGTATAAGTAGTTCGCAAAATTTTCAATAGGCGTGACATATAAACCAAATACAGTACCGCATTAAGAAAATAATGTCTCTCATATTACATCATCAATTTTTGGCGATTTTACTTCTCACTCAAATCACTTTATATGCTAGTAACTAATTAATCTGCGACTGGCATCATAACCAAATACCTCTCCTTTCCTCCCTGTAGAATAACATCATCTAATGTATAAAAATCAATGTAAATGTGTTCGTATTTTATATGCCGCCATACTATTAATTCGACTGCGATGACATTTGGTATGGAGATAGCTCGAATCCTGAGAAAGGACATAGGCTATTTTGAAAATAAAAACGCGGACGAAGTCGCGAGCATTAGCTAGTTTCATATAAAATATTTGCTGTTCTCTGCAATTTATAAGCTCAATATTAAATTTAGTAAAATTGCAATAGTGATGACAGTGGTAGGATATGACCTTTTGTGGGATCTGTCCAGATTGTTACCAATATGGAGGGTAAGACAGCCATTTAGATTTCTGACATAAGAGACACAACATCTTACTCCTTAAGGCGACGCATTGGACATTTTGACGGCAGGGATCTCAATTTTTCTAAGTGTTTACAAAACATATGAAAGTGATATTAGGTAACCTGAGCGGCTAGACTGGTAAATTTTTTTCACGGCGCTTTTCACACGACTTTAGTTTTCCTTTATTTTATAAAAAGTTAATAACGTTTGACAACCAATTTTAAATTCGTTACGCTAAATCACGCGGTATTTGTCATTCTATTCTACTATCGTTTACTACAATTGAGCCACTTGTCTAGGCCCTCTGATTCTTCATTTCATTGACTTTATTTAGACAGTTGCGATACACGATTGGTTAACTTTTGTAACACAAAAAAAAAATATCAAAGAAACCTCTTTTAAAACAGAGATTTACATTTTTAGGAGTAACGGGACCGATGTACTTGAGTTTTGATTAGTAAAGGATAGTTATTTTATACTTTTCAATGTTTTTTTTGAAGGCGGTTTAATTTTTTTTAATAAAAATTTTGGATTAAATTGTTGTATATCTATGCGTCGCCTTAAGGTCGAGAACGCATTTACAATCTGAAGTGCTTGTAGTGAAGGCGATTTATTCCCTCATTTTAACACCTTTTATTAGCTTCACCTGTAACTATGTAAAAAAATCTTGGAAGTTAAATTTAGTCCACTTCCCGGTTTCCGATTAAGCTGAAATTTTCCATGCATGTTTAGTTTAGATGACAATACATGATTATCTAAGTGACGTCATTCTAAATACAATATACTTTTTGGTTATGTGTACTTCTAATTAATTTAGACAGAGCGCTCCACATTTTATGAATTAGTTATTAGGCATTAAATAAGTGATAATTTTACTAATAACTACCACCCAGCATATGTATCATCTGTCAAATATTGAATAAAAGAATTTAATCCTTTAATTTTTAATGTGTGATAAAAACGTATTTTTTAGTGTTTTTTAATTAATTTTTTTATACATACTGAGCTAGAACTTTATACAGAGATGTAAATTGATAATCGCATTGGTAAACTCAGTAGTTAAAAAAAAACTCTCAGTTAATGAGTGTGTGACACACTCTTATCTTTATTAACTTGGGTGGCACTCCCAATAAAACCTCAATAACCAAAGGTCCTAATAATTTTTTACAGGGAAAAAGCAGATGCAGCCACACTAGACGCACAATATTACAACTCGATAGCTGTAACAACTACTTATAACTTGGCTCGGCTGAATGAAGCTCTGTGCTCGTACAATAAGGCTGAGAAACTTTATAAGGACATATTGAAAGAACATCCTAATTATATCGATTGTTATTTGAGGTAAGATTCTCTCAGAACATTATATTCAGTCACAACTACAAAATCATTCAAAGCATCATTTACATACATATATTAAATACTTTTAGAAGATATTGATATTTATGATTCATTAGATTTATATTAATTTATATATTGCAAGAGCTTCTTTCTACTAATCTCAAATCATCGAACAATTTCTAATTATAATATATCGAACCTTTTTGTGGGATTCCCAAAAGCCTAGTTCAATTGATTTTTTGGAAATCCTGTTTTTAAACTACTTTCCAGTATTCGGAAAATATTCCAGAGCAGAAGCATTCCAAGCTCTAATAGAGGCATATTACAAGGTGGCTTCTAGTGTTACGGCAATGAGCTGGAGTACCTTGTGTATTTTAGTTAGAGCACTTACTGGGCATTGTTGCTTAAATAAGCACATGTCTAATGTGGGGCTCCCAGGCATAAGAATGTTCCGGTACTGCCAAGAGGCGGATGAAACGCCTATGCACATTTTGTGTGACTGCGGACCACTGATCGTCGACCCTGTCTTGGCCAGTATTTTCTGAGCCTGGAGAAGGTTGAGCATGTCACTCCAAATAATACCCTGTAATTTTTCACTGCAGTGCGACTTGGTGGTGTTTTGTAACATGGTGGTGATCACAATAGATCAATTTTAGTCACAGCGATATTAGTCTGGTGGGATTTGCATATCCACTTATATCAAACTAAAAATAATATATAATATTTAAATTGACTAATTAAAAAAAATTGATGAATCAGGTTAGGCTGTATGGCCCGTGACAAAGGCCAGATCTACGAAGCTTCAGATTGGTTTAAAGAAGCTCTGAAGGTGAACACAGAGCACCCTGACACTTGGTCTCTCCTGGGCAATTTGCATCTTGCCCAGCAGGAGTGGGGTCCTGGTCAGAAGAAGTTCGAGAGGATATTGCAGAACCCGGCGACTTCTAATGACGCTTATTCCCTCATTGCATTGGGTAAGTTACTGCAATATTAGGTGTGGTACATTAATCCTAAGGGTGCATCGCTGCTTTCCTAATATGCTTCCTTCCATATCAACACACAGGCCACACTGTTGGCTCTAAAACGTTCCCATTTTTAGTGTAAGCACCCGCTAACAAGAATTTTTCGAAATTCTATCCATAAAAGGTTAAAGAGGTGTCAACATTAGTATGTAAATGCGTTCAGTAACTCAAAACTTCATATAGAGAGTTTATCAAATAAATAATGAAACATGTATTTGACTGCTTAGAAAAATCAACCTCTGAAAGAAGAAAAAGAATTGTCAAAGTTGATAAGGAAAAAATTATTAAATGCAAACGAAATAGCTGGCGACAGTTATTGCTGGATACTTTGCGTCTTCGGCTTGGTTTTAAGCTTATACTTATTTACATATTATACCATTCCCACCCGGATGCCACAAAAAGGGAATGGATAAAGTAAATTTTGAAATTTATTGGAAATCTTTTTAAATAAAATTCTATTTTAAGAAGAAAATTGTAATATAATTTGAAACAAATAAACCAAAATTAATTTTGTAAATAAAATAGAAACAGAAAGATATCAAAGTGGTTGTGATGGTGTGGTGTAGTTTACAAAAATCAGATATAAATACCTTTCACCTTATAATTTACACATTATGATAAAAAAACACAAACCACTGGCTTAAATTAGATTGTATTGTCCCATACTCCACTCTCGAATGTTATCTCCAAAATTATAAGTCGACTTTGTAAAATTCTGCAATCAGCATCGTCATTGTAAATATAACTTCTATAAACTCGTATGAAACTGGTGCGTCACCATGATTAATGTGCTCTTTATCCGATTGAAACCATTGCTCCCCTTATTCTTGTCGAGGGGTCCATTTGCCTTGGAAGTTTGGACGATATCAGTTTTCTGGTTCGAGCCTCTTTCTTTTTCACTTTGCCAACATCTTCTTTAATATTCGAAACAGATTTTACTTTTACAAAGAAATGAAATATTTTCTTTTTTGAGGAGAAAAATAATCTCCTTTTTACTCCATCACAACCATTCTTGTTCACTATAAAAAAACACCTCCTCACTCTCTTTTTTTTTCCATTTTTCAAATCCTGTTCTATTCTTCCAAAAAAAACATATTTAAATTTTTAACTTGCCAGTTCTATAATTATTTTCTCTGACAACCTCTAAGCTCTTAAAAAGAAGGTACAATAGCGAAAAAATGTTACAATATCCTTATATCTTATACTTACATATCCTTATATATAGCTTATACTTATGTATAAACCACGCAAAGCCGAGTCGATTTACTAGTCTCACAATAAAACAGTTATATAATTTAGAATACATAATCACTTAAGACACATAGAAAACATAATCACTTACGATACTTAGAATCCCATTATCCTATTAATCTCATTATTTATTTATTTATTAATTATATATTATATCCTACTAGTCCTACTTCTTACTTCCTACTAATATTATAAATGCGAGTTTGTGAGGATGTATGGATGTTTGTTACCCTTTCATGCAAAAACTACTGAACGCATTTAGATGAAACTTTACAGTAATATAGCTTATACATCAGAATAACACATAGGCTATAATTTATAAAAAGATATTGTGTTTTTGAACTTCGCGTGAACGAAGTCGCGGGCAAAAGATAATACATAAATAATAACTCACGACACCCATAGGAAGATAGTGCTGTCACTGATTGTATATTATTTCTTTTAAAGGCAATGTATGGCTTCAAACTCTACACCAGCCGTGTCGCGAGAAGGACAGAGAGAAGAGACATCAAGAACGAGCCCTTAGTATGTACAAGCAGGTGCTTAAAAATGATCCCAAAAACATTTGGGCGGCGAATGGCATAGGGTGTGTTTTAGCGCACAAGGTGAGGACTAAGGATTTATGCTTAACCTTTTTTCTATATTAATATTATGAAGAGGTTTTTGATTGTTTGTTTGCAATGAATTAATTCAAAAAGTACTGAATTAAAAATTCTCGATTTCAAAACTTCTTTCACTGTAGAAAGCTACATTATCAGTAGCATGGGCTCTATTTTATATTCAAAAAAATTTCTACCTGTGCGAAGTCGGAGCAGGTTGCTAGTATATAATCTATCTATATATATAAAAGGCAATGTTTGTATGTTCCTTATGGACTCCGAAACGGCTGGACCGATTTCGATGAAATTTTCAGGGAATCTTCAGATTGGCCTAACGGGTGATCCTGTAAAGTTTGTTAGCGATCGGATCAGTAGAATTTTTTTTTTTTTAATTTCTTTGCAGTATCAAAATAATTATAAAAACTGTTTAATTTATTTTAACTTCGACTAACGCCCAGTGAAACGGGCCGGGTTTGCTAGTCTATATATATAAAAGGCGATGTATGCATGTTCCTTATGGACTCCGAAACGGCTAGACCGATTTCCATGAAATTTTCAAAGAATCTTCAGATTGGCCTAGCGGGAGATCCATTTAAAATTTGGTAGCGATCAGATCAGTAGATTTTTTTTTTTTTACGCCCATTGAAACTAACGCCCAGTAAAACGGGCCGGGTTTGCTAGTCTATAACAAAACCAATCTTTAATACATCTTCATCCACAAATAAGTTCTATTGCCCCACGCGAAATTCTAAGTACACTAAAAGCGAAAACTTCGGATCCCTTTTAAGAATATTGCGCGCACGGAGTGTGAGATTTGGCATAGTTAAAGTTTATAAATGGAGAATTGTAGAAAGCTAATATATATGTATTACAAATACATTAAATAAAATAATACACTCATTATTTACATTCATACTTAATAGATATATATACATACATAATAGTTATACTGTCAATGTCAAACTTAAAATAGTTTGTGGTTAAATAATCACTCAGAATAGTGATACGTTGAATGAAAAAAGCCACTACTAGTTTACAGTAATAGTTATAAGCAAAATGTATAGTCAGCAAAATTAATCGATCATAATAAACTCGCAAAAAAGAAGGCATGATTATGTTTACAAAATAATGACGCACAGAATAGTGATACGTTGAATGAAAAAAGCGTTTATGTTTACGGTCGAATATCGACCACTGGGCGACCATTGCTTTACAACAATAGTCCTAAACAGATGAGGTTAATAAGTTTACAATTTGTAGTAATGAGAGGATAGAAGCCAAGATTAAATAGCATCAAAATAAAACACTTCTATTTTTACTAACGGCTTTGACAGGATGTTTAAAAGGAATGCATAATTCGTGATCCTTCAAATATTTCTAAATTACAAATAATATGTATTTGTTTCACTCATTCGTATACACTAGCCTATTAAAAAACTAAGAAAGAAAATTGCCAGTGATCAGTTATTTTAGCTTTGCTTTTATTTAGCAACTACAGCTAGCCTGTGGCTTTTATGCTGTCATCAAATTCTTTACTCTTTAATATCAAATGTTCTAAAAATGGAAACATTGTTATTATTATTAGTAATCCACTCTGGCTTCAATGTTTAAAATAGAGATATTTTGATACGTACAGACAAAAGAATTATAAAAGCTGTTTTTTTGGCTTTTTTATTGTAATGAGTTTACTTCAACTGTTTTTGTGTCTGATTGTACAGTTTGTTTTTAATAGGCAGTTATATCTTTATTATAATATATATAATTGTTAGTGAATTGGTTAGATATTTCGTAACTTCTGATTTAACTGATTGAGATTTTATTTCGTTTGTTGAGATGATAGTTCACAGCTATGCTACGGATTCGGTAGGTGATGCTGTAGTACAGTCATATATTCTATCGGTATTACCGTTGATCCAAGGATCAAAATGGATCGAGCCCTTCGTCACAAATAAAGAACTAGATTCACAATCTCCTATAAAATTTAAACAAATTATTGTCCGAATTGACGTATATATTTTTAATATCGTATAGTATTATCGGCAATATTGTGTTAATCTAAAGTAGACCTTACTGTCAAACCATAAGGTTATAAACGCTCGTAAACGATTTATACATGACATTGAAACGATGTTTGTGAAATAAAATATTTAAAATGTAATCTTACGTCTCGTGCATAAAATATAATTCAAATAATCTATTTGCATTACTATTTATGTCATTTTGATTTGTTACGTGAAAGTGACAAGGATAAGACATATAAAGTCAGGCAATATTTAAAAAAATGATTACGAATTTAATAAAAAAAGAGCTATGTAACGTTATTACTATAATGAAATAATGAACACGTAAATAATATTATTTATTTATTAACCGAAAATAAAAACTCGCGTCTTTTTTTAGCGTTCTAGATGTGTTCTTTTTGCAATTTTTGAAGGAGCACTTTGACATGTTCACTGTTAGCGTTTTCGAATACTATTAAAACAGAAGTGCGCTCAGTACTTATTTGAGCGCACATTTTGTTCGGACAGTTTTGTATCTAGTTCTATTTGTGTATCTAGTTTTTTATTTGTGATCGAAGATGGAGTCATAACAAGTTGCCATTCTTATCACCATGTGTCAAACGAATTTTCATGTCTCTCTTTGTATTTCATTGTGTAACCACGTGTAAAACAGTTATAGTAAGTATGGCAACCTCGCACTGTCAGTGTTACTAACAAAACAATGATTATTTGCAAAATACTCGTAAATCTTAAGTGTTTTGGCTTACTAGTCTTGAAACTAGGTCAACAAAAACGGACACGCTTTTGGAGCAAAAGGTTTTACCTGTGTTACTACTAGTGATGTGTCGGATATCCGTATCCGTATCCGCGGATATCCGAGGGAGAAGAAAGATCCGGATCCATATCCGTATCCATTACTTTTTTGGCGGATCTTTTATCTTATTAATTTTCAATACATAGATTAAATTCTATATAAGTCGAAACATGTTCCGTCACGCAAAGCGTCAATGGGCGTCAACTATCGTTTCAAAGTCACGCGTACCGACACCGATCGAGTAAGAAAGTTAAGATCTGTATCCGCGGATCTTGACACCAAATATCCGTATTCGGATCCGTATCCGCGGATGTACATTTTTAACGATCCGGCACATCACTAGTTACTACATATAAATATAGGTCTGTTACTCACCTTTAAAATAATAAAAAATAAGAGTGGGTTGTATGTCTAATATATAATACATTTTTATTCTCATGCACAGGGCTGTATAAATGAGGCGCGTGATATATTCGCGCAAGTACGCGAAGCTACCGCAGATTTTCCCGACGTGTGGATGAACATTGCGCATATATACGTCGAACAGAAACAGTATATCAATGCGATACAGATGGTAAGTTGCTTTGGGTTTTTATGTTCAAGTGGATTATTATTAATTAGTTGTTATTTGTAAGTAGTAGTTTAAATGCAGCACATAGCGATTTTAAAAATCGAGTTGTAATTATTAGGGTATAAATAGTGGAAAAAAAAATCTGAATTTAAAATGTGTTTGTGATTTTTCAAAAATGCATATAAGTTGAAATAGAAAAATGTAAACTTTGGGTATACAATAATAATAATTTTATTTTGTATAGAATTTCCGTACTGCGGGGGTGCGTGGTATACAGGGTTAATTTAGAAATACTAATAAATTTTTAGTATGTTGTTCTTAATATTATCTCCAATAGTTTTTGTTCTATTACGACTTGTAAAAATTTATTACTTTTTCTTTAATACAAAATTAAAAATACATTAAATATTTCTGAAAATGCACCTATTTTACTCGGTTGTTTTTTTATTTTTTTATTTCATGTAAGTGGCTATGCAGGTCCTACCAGACCCGTATCACTGCGACCAACTTGATCTATTGTGATCGCCACTGTATTACAAAACACTGCCAAGTCCCACCGCAGTCAAAAACCGCAAGGTATTCCTTGGAGTGATATGCTGAACCTCCTCCGGACTCAGAAAATACTGGCCGAGGTAGGATCGACGAGTGCGCATCAATGGTCCGCAGTCACACAAAATGTGCATAGGCGTTTCATCCGCCTCCCGGCAGTACCGGCACAATCTTGTGTTGGAGAGCCCCATACTAAACATGTGCTTATTTAGGCAACAGTGCCCAGTAAGTGCCCTAACCAAGATACGCAAGTTGCTCCGGCTCATTGCCGTGACACTAGAAGCCACCTTGCGATTATATGGTTTTATTAGGGCTTTGGAATGCTCCTGGCCCGGTATATTCTTCCAATACTCGCAAGACGCTTTGAAGCAGGATTTCCACAAAATCAGTTGAGCCTGGCTTTTGGGGATACCACAAAAAGGTTCTGGACCAATAAATGTGATTTTGGTGCCGGCTCTTGCGAGTTCGTCGGCATCTTCATTGCCTACGATGCCCGCATGGCCAGGGACCCATCTTAGAATCACTCTTTTTTTATTTCCCAGAGTGTTTAAAGTAGTCACGCAGTTATTAACTAGCCTCGATGTGATTACATTCGAGGCCAATGCCAAGAGAGCTGCCTGACTATCAGAGTGTATGTATATAGTTTGGTTTACGTAGTGCTTTTTAATGTTGATGTCCGCACATTCAATAATGGCGAACATTTCAGCCTGGAAAATGGAGGCGTACCTCCCAAGATTCAGGCTCCTCTTGAAATTTGGGCGCACTCCAAAAATTCCACATCCTACGTCGTTATCCGATTTTGAGCCATCGGTGTACCAAAGTAGACCGCCAGGTTTCCAGGTCATTCTTCCTTCAATCCAGTCATCCCTGGAAGGCATCTCCACTATAAAATGTTTTTCGAAGGTACACCGCGGGAGCATAACGTCAGTGGGCATACTCAGAATCGGAATATTCGTTACTGAGTCTTGAAAAGATCTCAGTTTCTGCGATAGCCATTTCGTTCCGTCCTGGGCGGATAGTTTGTGAATACTGCTCCTCGCCTCCTTTAACACATACAAGTGAAGGGGCGGTAGGTTCAGCAAAGCATTTAACGCCGCACCCGGCGAGGTCGACATGGCTCCGGTTGCTAATAGACAGGCGGTTCTCTGCAAGCCACCTAGCCTATCTATCACAGTCTTCTGGTGGGCTTTCTCGTACAAGACCACAGAGACATAACTAATTGTCGGCCTCACAATGGCTGTATACAGCCACAGAACGACTTTTGGGCTCAGACCCCAGTTGTTCCCTGCCATCCGACTGCAAGTACCTAAGGCAATTTTTGCCTTTTGCAAGGTACTTATGATATGACTGTTCCACGTCAGTTTTTGGTCAATTATAACGCCCAAATACTTAACTTCAGTGGAAAAAGGTATCGATTTACCGTTTAGTCGTGGAGCTACCAACCTATCCAGGCATCACTTCCTCGTAAACGGCACAATTACTGTTTTATCAGCATTGATCGATAACTCGTTCTCTCTACACCATTTAGTGATGGTGTCGAGGCCTCGTTGCATAACACAAGAAATAGTGTTTAGGCTGAAACCTCGGACTATAACTACCAGGTCATCTGCATATCCCTGAGTGTCAATCCTAAGGTCAGCCATTGTATGCAAGAGCTGGTCCACTGCGAGGGTCCATAGAAGGGGTGATAGAACGCCACCTTGAGGACATCCTCTCATTGTGGAAAATGTCGAGGCTGTTTGACAGAGTGCTAGTTTGGCTCCTCTGTTAGAGAGCATCGAGCGTACCCATCTAGTAGTTGTAGGGTCAACCATCTTGGATTCGAGACCCCTAACTAATGTACTGATGGGGGTATTATCGAAAGCTCCCTCTATGTCTAAGAAGGCACAAAGTGCTACTTCTTTATCTTCAACTGCCTTTTCTACTCTGTCAATGAGACTGAGCAGAGCAGTTACTGTAGACTTACCTCTACTATAGGCATGTTGAGTATGGTGAATAGGTATTGTAGCCAATGGCCCATCCCTAATAAATCTGTCTAAAACCTTTTCCATGGTCTTTAACAGAAACGAGCTAAGGCTAATGGGCCTAAAGGACTTTGGTAGTCCGTAGTCCCTTTTCCCCGCTTTAGGTATAAATATTACCTTTACTGTAGACCATGAATCAGGTATGTACCCCCAGGCATAGCTAGCTCTGAAGATATTAATAAGGTGCGGCAGGAGGACATCAGTCCCTTTTTGTAGGTGTATGGGACGTACACCATCCTCTCCGCAAGTTTTATGTGGTTTGAAAGAGTTGATCGCCCACTTTATTCTGTTAGCTGTTATTAATTTGACCGCTCTATGCCAGTCCTCCTTCTGAGGTCTATGTAGGGTGGTCTGTGGTGCAGAGTCCGATCTTTTACCGATTGCCCCAGGAAAGTGGGTCGTTGCCAACAACTCTAACGTTTCGCTTTCACATGTTGTGAATGAACCGTCTGGCTTTTTAAGCAGCCCAATTTGATTAGGTTTGGATTTAGAGAGCACTCTATGGAGTCTTGCTCCTTGAGGCATATTACTAATTTCCTCACAGAGCCTCCTCCATGAAGCTCTCTTTGCCTTCCTAATTTCTATGTTGTAATCAGTTAAGGCTTTACTATAGGCCTGCCATTCACGAGTCCTTTTAGCCTTATTAAATAATTTGCGTGTCTTTGCTCTAAGCTTCCCTAGCTTAGAGTTCCACCACGATACTACTCTTTTGGAGGTCTTTATTTTTAGCGGGCAACAGTCTTCATAGGCATTTCTAATGCCTTTCGTGATTATGTGCACTGCTAAATCTAGACTCTCCCACGATTTAAGATATTTAGGCATTATTTCTAGGTTAGCACCTAGTCTTTCATTATATAAGTTCCAGTTCGCTCTCCTAGAATCCCTGTATGTAATAGTTTGATTGGCTAATGAAGTCCTGATATCAAAGCGAATATGTCTATGATCAGACATAGAGTTCTCGTCACTGACCTGCCATCCAACTACGTGTCTGGCTATGTTGCCAGTGGAAAAGGAAATGTCTAGCACTTCTTGTCTGACACGCGTAACAAAAGTCGGTTCACAGCCTATGTTTAACGTGTAAATCGGTTGTTAAAGTGGTACAAACATAGCGGGCCGTGGTGGGGCGACGAGCGTTGAGGTTCGGTGCGTTTGCATTGTACTATTAGATTAGGCAGTAATAATGTTTCAGATTGTATAACAAAACTTAATAAATATTTTTTGACGAATGTATTTAGTTTTGAAAAAAGTTGTGGAATAGAAGTCGTTAGGTATGATGACAGGAATTGTGCACTAAGAGGTTATTAGTATTTTTCAATTAACCCTGTACATGAAAATGTATTGATAGGGAGTAGAGTGTAAGTATAATGGTGCGTGTGCGTGTGCGTGTCTGCAGTACGAGAACTGCGTGCGCAAGTTCCGCATGCACCCGGACGCGGAGTGGCTGACGTGGGTGGCGCGCGCGCAGGCGCTGGGCGGGCGCGCGCACGCGGCGCGCGGCGCGCTGCTGCGGGCGCGCCACGCCGCGCCGCACGACCCGCACGCCACCTTCAACGCGGCGCTGGCGCTGCGCCGGCTGGCCGCGCTCGTGCTGCGCGACGAGCGCGCCGGCCTGCGCCGCGTGCTGCGCGCCGTGCACGAGCTCAAGGTCGCGCACGCGCACTTCGCGCGCCTCGCCGGCGCCGCGCCCGCCGCGCCCGCCGCACCCGCCGCACCCGCCGCCGACGGCGCGGGCGGCACCGACGCGGCCGAGCCGGACGCGCCGGCGGCGGAGCCCGGCGCCGGCGGGGCGCTGGCCGCGCCGGCCGCGGCGGCGGCGCGCGCGGCCGCCGACCTGCTGTCGCAGGCGCAGTGGCACGTGGCGCGCGCGCGCCGCCAGCACCACGAGGAGCTCACGCTGCGCGACCGCCAGCGCGCGCAGCGCGAGGCCTTCCTGCAGCGGCAGGTGAGCCGCGCCCACCACGCACACACGCGCGCACGCACACCTACACGTGCACACATACACGTGCACACATACACTTACACAAGCACACACACGCACACACACATATACACACAACACACACACACGCATATACACTACACGTGCACGCATATACACACATACACAAACATAATCACACTAAAGTGACATACATTCCATAGAATCAAATAAACACTATCTATCCTGCAATAAATTAAATACAAGAAAAATGTAAATGAAAATTAGAAACAACTTCGCACTCCAAAATTTCGTTTTTACTTATAAATTCCCTAATTTATTTTTTACCTAATTTAAATAGCACATTATCAAAGTAGACAACGTCTACTTGTATCTATAAGGTACTTAGAATACACACAGGTAAATAAATATACCAGTTTTTGTCTCACTATTACTAAAATTCTTGAGATTTACTCAAAAAATGTACATAGTTATACATTCATTTCATACATAAATATTCTATTCATCATAAAGCTAATATCAATCCTATTCATCTATTAAATTAAGTTTTAACAACTTTCACTTTCAATTGTGGAGGAATTACAATTTTACAGCAATCTTTAAACTTTTTTCAATGTTATAATAATTTCTTTTCATTAAAAATACAAATTTATAAATATGTAAATTATTAACTAACCTTTTCAGTTATGAAATCAGTAAATAAATTTAAAAAAAAATCAAACTAACCAACTAATATAAGAATAGTTGAACCACCCACATAATACCAAAACGTAAAACAATAACTCCAGCCTATCGAGTATCAAGTTAGAATGGATTTAAAGTGTTAGTGGTTACAGAATGAATGATAGAAATTATTGTATGCCAGAATATCGGCGTGAAATAACAGCATCTATTGCTGTTATTTCGCTCAGTGAGTGAGAGTGCCGGTAGCCTATCTCCTCTCTCCCCCTCCTTTCCCTCTTTCCTTAGAGGCCGGCAACGTACCTATGATTCCCCGGATGTTGCGGATGTCTATGTACATGTATAGGGGAGATTACTTTCCACCAGGTTACATGCTTGTTCGTTTGGTCCCTCTTTTATAAAAGAAATCTAAGCAAAAAATGCTAGAAAGGTTGTGAAAATGGGAAGTTGTTGCACTTAATTGCTCTGTCAACTCGAAAAGGAAATTGCGTGAGAAATATGAAACGAGTGTAGCATGTTTGTAACTGCAACACTAACGGTCGTACGTTGTAACAGGAGGAGGAACGGCGGCGCAAGGAAGAGGAGCAGCAGAAGAGCACGGTGGAGATGTTGCAGAAGCGGCAGGAGTACAAAGAGAAGACGAAGAACGCGCTTCTGTTCGCGGACATGCCGGCCGAGAGCCGCGCGCGCGGCGGCCGCCGGCGCCGCGACGAGTACGTGTCGGACTCGCACAGCGGCAGCGACGGCCCGCCCGACGAACGGTGCGTGCGCACTACACACTCTACACTACACTGTACACGCAACAGCCTGGGCAACTGTCTCCATTCTACTAGAACTGAATGACAAATACCACGTAACAAGTTTTAAATCGGTACTCTTTTTTTTTTTTGTTTCTGAGAGGGAAAGAAATCCTCACGGACGCTCAGCCGGACTATGCCGACTGAGTAATGTCGGATTCGAACCGACTACAAAACCCCCTTCTTTGTTGTTAACTCTAGTGGCTTTTACAGCGTCACCGGTCACGTTAAGGCAAGCGCTAAAGGCGAATTGGGTAGTCAAACGTTATTAACTTTCTTATAGATCAGACGAAATGTGAAGTCGTGCGGAAATCGCCATATAAAACGAAGTCAAGTGGCACTTCACGAGCAATAAATAACGCCAGCAAGGGTCGATTGTACGAAGCGTTGGCCACTTATCTAGCCGCTCAGTAGGATATCTTCATAGAAAGATAACGTACGCGGCTTGTATGTGTGTGCGCTAATGCGCACGCGCCGTGGCACGCACACAACGGCAATGTTATGGGTGAATATGGGTAATTATTGCAGCGGCAATCGGGGTTGCACGCGACGCAAACGTGTGCCCTCTTCCGTTTGTCTTTAATTCGTTCTTCACATCATCGCAAATACATAAATGCCTAAATCGCATAAACAAACGTATTTAATGTCCTTAGATGCTTAAATAATTTTAATTATTCGAATCCAAAGTTGTCATTCTTCAACATAACTACAAGAAATAAATTTTAACAAACATGAAAAACTTATTCGTATGTATTGTTTTTTATTATTATACACTAAATGTGTAACTAAATGCTCGTAATGCTCTCCGCATCGCACTCCCATCACAACGACCTATCCGGCCAAGGAAGGCATTTCCGTTACGCATGAGGCGGGAATCAGCCTTCTTTTCTACATATTCTCTAATACTAGTAATAACTCTGACGAGGACACCGAGGAAAGTCACGCGAAGTCGAAAGTAGTCGGGGAAGTCAGTGACATTGAGAGGTCGTCCGTAGTCAGGGAGAAAATAGATTTTACATTATTCGGTCCATCCACGTTCCAAGTGCTAGTAAGATTATGGATACATTTCATGCTCTAGTCTGACCCTTAATTCAGACTGTTGAAGTATTTGCATTACGAGCAGATTAGAAAGTCAGTGGAATCGAGAGATCATCTGTAGTCGTAGTCAGGGAAAAAATAGTTTTTCGCTATTCACTTCACTCGATTTCGCGGTGCTTGTAAAGTGATGGATATATTTCTTAATCTAGACTATTAAAGCATTTATGTTATTAACAAATCGGGAAGTCAACAAAAGTTAAAGTAGTCAGGGAAAGTCAGTGAAACCGAGGAGTCGTCTGTAGTCATAGATTTGACACTAATGAAACAGACTATTAAAAATTTGCATTCATTGCAAAAAAGACAAATTGTGAATGGTATAATATACCATAATATACATTACATTATTCTTCATTTTTTTTTGAAAATAAAAGAAATTTGTTTTGAAAGGCAATAAATTAGTCGGGAAAAGTTTGAGAAAAGTCAGGAACTTTTTTTAACATTTGTCTATTCATTTTCCATACTTAAAAGATCCTTATAAAATTGCTCGTGTGGTCATTATAATCTATTTTCTCGGGTCATAGTCAATTTCCTCTGCTGCAGTGCTCACAATCTCGAAGTATTTTTAGGATGTCGTAGTTAAAATGCATGAAATAAACCGTTGTAGTTTTGAATGTATCGTTGTGTATATGTCACATCTGATTTACTTTGTCATCTTTGCATTTACTGAGATGAACTTTGATTACCACTGTAAGCTAATTTTCCCTATAAGATACTTATTAGTCCGTTCAGTTATTGGTTTCCTCGGAAAATATTTAACTTACAATCTTGTAATATAGTTGTTAAATTTGCACATGCCCATTTTTTTTTAGATTTAACTTGTTTTATTCAAAAGCTTATGGAACCCTAATGTAAGACGTGTTTGACAGATTCGAAGTTTTTTTTAATATTAGTCTGACCGTAGATTAGAGAGGCCAATTATGGAGACAAAGAAAAGGATAAATAAGCATTCAATTTTTTTGATTTTGGCTCCAGAACGCTAAACAGCAAATTGTTAACAGTTATTGAAATTTATTTTATAATAATACTAGCCGTTATTAAAAGGTATATGCAGTCTACGGAATTCAAAAAATAAATAGACTAAAACCATTTACAAACGGTTCCGCGTTGAATGGTCATAGTCCCATACATATACGTTCAGTAGTTTTCATGTGATTAAAAGATAAATAAGAGTTATTTTCGTTGTATATATATACATAAACATATACCAACCATTACTCGCCCTTTTCGCTGGGCGAAAAAGAAAATTTATACCTATAGTAGTGCGTAGGTAGATAGATATAGTGGTTATTTAAAAAAAACTGAAGCGTCTATAGAGTTCAAAAAATAAATAGCCTAAAACCATCTACAAACGATTCCACGTCGAATAGTTATAGTTTCATACCGATACGTTCAGCAGTTATCACGCGGTTGCGTGACAAAGAAATCATTTTCATTATATGTATAGATAGGTACAGGTATGCTAAGGATTATAGTAAAATTAAATTTACATTTTGTCACAATCCAGATTTTGATCAGACTCGTAGGTTTTCGATCCAAACTTGAATTTTACCAACACTACGAGATGCTGCAAAGTATTTATAGATAACAGTGAGTGTAACGCGATGTCGTTGTCCACAGCGGCGAGGGCCCGAGCAAGCAGCGGCGGCGGGAGCGCGGCGAGGGCCGCAAGGGTCGCTCGCGCAAGCGCAAGGAGCGCGCCTCGGCCAGCGACAGCGACGGCCGCCCGGCCAAGAGGGGCCGCCGCCGGGTACGGACTTGTACACGCGCACGCACGCGCACACGCACGCGCACACGCACGCGCACGCACGCGCTCACGGACACGGACACGTACACGCACACGCACGCGCTCACAGACTTACACACGTGTTAAACACACATGTTGTCAATCACATATATGTATATATATAATAACAAACTTTTATACAAACAATAAATATACGCATGCACATTGTGCGTACACAATATGTATGCACTTATTTTATTAGTCGTGTAATAAATGTATTCAAAATGTACTTCATATATATTTACATATATGTACAATAAAATGGTCATGTACTAGGCTTCTAGATAAAAAGGTTCATTTATTAAATATTCAGTTGAAATTAGCAATATCGTTTAGCTATTTAAGACGCACTAATCATTTAAAAAATTTTAAAACCTTACTTTTGAATTAAAATAATAATTACTTAACATAAATTAAACATTGTAACATCCTCAGCAAAAATAATATCCTTATATTAGCTATATACCTAAAACACTCAACCATTAAACTCATAGTTGAAGATACAGAGGCGAAGGTCTTAAGGATGAGACGACAAATTTCCACTGTATTACCAAAAAATCCAACTCATAAATTTAAATAAAAACATTAGTTTTACGTAATATTAATGAGAAGGGAACTGCAGAGTTCATCTTCACACCAATGTATTTGATATTTTTTAAATACGGAATGTAAATCCTAGCAGTGGAAATTATATGTCCTTGAAAACTATCAGTAATCTATATATATAAAAAGCGATGTATATATGTTCTTTATGGACTCCGAAACGGCTGGACCGATTTCGATGAAATTTTCAGGGAATCTTCAGATAGGCCTAGCGGGTGCTCCTGTAAAGTTTGGTAGCGATCGGATCAGTAGAATTTTTTTTTGTCTTTTACGCCCAGTGAAACAGGCCGGGTTTGCTAGTCTATCTATCTATATATATAAAAGGCGATGTATGTATGTATATATGTTCCTTATGGACTCCAAAACGGCTGGACCGATTTCGATCAAATTTTCAGGGAATCTTCAGATTAATATATAAAAAACAATGTTCGTTCGTTCGTATTTTATGGATTCCCATACCGTTAATCCGATTGTGATGAAATTTGGTATGAAGATAGCTTGAATGCTGCGTAAGGACATGGCTATTTTAAAAATAAAAAATGCGGACGAAATCACGGCCATCAGCTATCACATACTAAAATAAAAATAATTCTATTTGTTAATACAACCTATATAAAAAAAATATAGGTTGTACTAATGTATATGTCTTAACAATATTTCTTGATAATCCTGCTCGTATTCCAAACGCGTAGTACAAAATACAATATCATTTCAACAGGGAGAGAAAGGTGTCGGTCGGCGCGAGAGAGCTAAAGCGGCTAGAGCGGCCGAGGAGAAGCTGGGCGCCAAGCAGCGTGCTAAGATCGTATCCAAAGAGACCATCTCCACGTCCGAGTCGGACTCCGACACAGCGCGCAAGTCTCGTAGCCGTAGTCGCAGTCGTAGTCGGAGCGGGAGTCGCAGTCGCAGTCGCAGTCCGCCCGTCGCCAAGGGCCGCAAGAGGATCATGTCCGCTTCCGACAGCGACAGGTCAGCCACGTCAGGGAGAGGTTGGACCTCAGGGGGGTCTACGGTTGTACCTCCGAATTGCACTGTTAGAAGGCCACCGTGGGCAGTAACTCTGACATAACCACCTCGTTCCCCATTGAGATGAGGCAATAAGCACGCATTTTTGTATAATTATAAGCAATGATGAGATACGCGGTATGACAGGGTTGCGCGAGAGCGTTATTGTAAAAATGAAGAAAGGAATGCTTAGATGGTTCGGGCACATAGAAAGAATGAGTGATGAAAAACTGACGAAGAAAATATACAGAGCGAAAGTGAGTGGTAAAAGAAGCCAAGGAAGACCAAGGCTGACTTATGAAGAGCAAATAGCGAGAGTGTTAGCAGACGGAAATGTCAAAAGCACTCGCATACCTAGGCGAAAATGTGTGAAGAGAATGATGAGTTTTGAGGAAGCGAGAGTGTAAGGACCGCGACTCCTGGCGCTCCGTCCTCTGACTACCCCGTTGGGGATACAACGTGGAGATATGTTATGTTAATTACCTAGTAGTCTTCATAAATGCAGACAGCCATGACTGCGCGCAATCATGCGACGGGTGTCTTAAATTATTATCACGATTGCGGTGCCATGCAGCTTTTTGTAGCATAAGTAGGGTCGCTAGCAATAGTTTTTAGTTCACTGATTAATCAACATAGGCAACATCAACGATTCGCACATTATATCGTGCTTTATTTAACAACAAATCGCATGAGATTTGGTTATCGCTTCCTGGCTACAGTTACATAATAAGGTTGCTGGAATCTATAGCTTATTTGATTGTTTCTTAATTATGTATCAATAGTAAAATTACCAATGAGAATAAAAGTGAACATACATATATACATATCTTCACGCTGTATCCCCAACGGGGTAGTCAGAGAGGGCGGAGCGCCAAGCGTCGCAGTCCTTACGTACCTCTTTCGCTTCCTCAAATCTCATCTTTCTCCTCACACATTTTCGCATAGGTATGCGAGTGCTTTTGACATTTCCGTCTGCTAACACTGGCTATTTGATCTTTATAAGTCAGCCTTGGTCGTCCTTGGCTTCTTTTACCTCTCACTTTCGCTCTGTAGATTTTTTTCGTCAGTCTTTCATCACTCATTCTTTCTAAGTTCAGATAAAAGTGAACATGGGATTTAAAGAAATTAATAAAAATCCTATAGAATTATACAAGTAATATTTGTATATTTGTAATCGCGTTCTCGAAAACGACTCTAACGATTTCGATGAGATTTACAATATAGGAATTTACGGGGATGAAAAATCGATTTAGCTAGTTCTCGATTCTGGGAAAATTCGTTTTCTCCTTGTTTTCACACACTTAAAACTTGAAAACTTGTCCACGAAATATGATTGGTAATTTTGCAACAGTGTACCTCTTTATTCTCAATAGGACACAGTAGCTAGAGCGTAGGTCTACCACGTCAAAGTGCGCGAGTTCGAAACCTGCACTGTGGTCGACTTGTTTTTTTTTAAATACAATCAAACCTAAAATACACCCAGCAAAGTTCCAGGCACTAATAATACAAGCGCCAGACACTCCACTCGTCTGGTCTCAAACTAGAGCATTCCTGTGCTATGAGGACCAAACGACAACTACTAGGGGTTTTTTTTTTTTTATTTTATTTATCCAGCTTCCCCTAACATGGTTCATCAGGGACTTGATTTATCATTAATTTTTCTCCTCTTACACTTTCCTTCTTTCCTTCCTAGGATATCTCCTCTTCTCATCCTTGCCATCTCACATTTTTTATCCGGATTGCCCTTTATTATTATTTACTATCTTAATCTATTTCTCTCTCATTCTCTTTTACTGCGTTTCTTACATCCCATTCACTGCCTGGTACACCAGTTTCCATTACTGCTTCCTATTCTTTTTTATTTCTTTATTTATTATTAACCAATACAACTTCCTTATTTTAAATACAATTCCTTAGAGCTATTACTTATTTTCTAATTAACATTTTATTATTTACATTTTTCTTGCTTATATTATTTCTATTGTTCTACTTATTTTACATTTTCCAATTTTATATTTATCGTTATACATTATTTTACTTATCTATATCTTTTTCTAGCTTATTCTAAGTAACAGTTTTTCATTATTTATTATCTTTTATATCTATTTATCACAGCTCATTTTACCATTCTATATCATTTGTTGTCTACTTTTATCAGTTCTTTCTTACTTAACATTTTTGGTTTTATTTTTATTTATAACTCTAGTTGCTATGTGCTTACAAAACTCAAGGAATCTTGTCCTATTCGCTTTACATTCTACTATTTCATTTAGTTTATCCTTATCAATTTTAATACCTAATTCCAATTCCAGGTCAGTTCTCTCTTTTAAAAAGATAGGACAATCCACAATAAGGTGGATGACTCCTTCCTCTACATTCGAGTCGCAGGCGCACGACGGGCTATCCTTACACCTAAACCTATAAAGGTACTGAGAGAACCCGCCGTGCCCCGTAAATATCTGAACTAGGACAGGGTCCAGGCCAATACTGCACACTATCTTGTACGCGTTTACCACGCTAGGGAAGAAGGCCTTGGTCACGCTAGCCGTCTGCTCTTGAGCGTACCTCCGGTTCCACTCATCAATCGTCAACTCCCTTATTCGACGCTTGATGTATGAAACCGGGCACGCCTCATAGACCGGTCTCGTCTTCTTGTACGCCGCTTCCTTGGCCAACACATCAGCCCTTTCGTTTCCCTCCACCCCCACGTGAGCCTTAACCCAGAAAAATCTAATCGATTTGCCTTCCTTATATATTTCTACAATATTCCTTCTAATATTTACCGCGAGGGGGTGGAGAGATTTACCTCCTAATACAGCCTCTAATGCCGACCTTGAGTCGCTGTAAATTGAACAGCTAGACGAGGCGCAACGGAGCGCCCTTTCCGAAGCTTTGAATAGGGCTAGGAGTTCCGCTTGGAAGACCGTGCAGCAATTGTCCAGTTTGAATTTTTGGGAGGCAGTCTCCGCTTCGCCATCCCACACGGATAGCGCCGCGCCGACCCTCCCATCAATTCGACTACCATCAGTAAAAATTCTGTAGGAATGTTGTTCCTCTGGTTCAACCTCTGCACGGTCCCCCAAACATATGAACTCCCCCCCGATCCAACCCGCAGGGTGTGGCAGCTTTACATACTCGACCGGTCTCTCAACTTCCCGGTCACCCACCACCCACAGCGAATACCCCTTTCTGGACTCGAACAATAGGGCAATCTCCCGGGCCCTCAAGTCCAGGGGAAGGATCCCGGCGAGTAGCAGGGCCGAGTTCAGAGAGACCGTCCTGTACGATCTAATAACTTTTTGCGCCATGCTCCGCTGCACCTCGTTCAACTGCTTCCTAACTCCTAATTTATCGGCTGCAGAAGCCCATGCCGGAGCGGCGTACAAGATAATCGGCTCTATTACTGCCGTGTACATGGTCCGGATGACCTCCGAGCTCAGACCCCAGTTGATCCCTGCTGCTCTGGATAGATGTTTGTAAACATTCAATGCCTTCGCACAAATATACTTTACGTGGGCATTGAATGTCAACTTATTATCTATGACGAGCCCTAGGATCTTGATCTCCTTCGACAGACCAATGTCCACACCTCCCATGCTCAGGAGGGGAGCGTCATACTTTACTACTAGGGGTTCGTTCAGTAAAGTTCGTTTCCTAAATCGAACTCGGAACCTTTCGCGCCTAATAACAAGACCTAAACCATCACGTCATTGAGGTCGTGGATATTTTATCAGGAATTTACTAACTTTACCAACTTTGTGAATTTTCTCGAGAATGATGCATCTCTATTCTTAATACTCTTAATCTTTGTAAACTTATTGAAAGACAGGCTTAATAATCATGAAATACTACCATATGTATGAAAATATTTTAAATATGTTTAAAAAATTTAAAGTAGGTAACTTTGAACTTTAGTACCTTAAAACAATTTTAGACTATTATTGGAGACTGAATGGGTAGCTCTATCTTTGTCACTCCTATTACTGAACAATGAAATTATAAGTTTGCTATCTCACAGTACCATAACGCCATTCTATCTCTAGCTTATCCCCATTCCATACTCACTTTTATATACATACACTTTATTCAATACAAAGGTTACATTAATAACATTTTAAGATTTCGTACAAAGGCGAGCTTGTCTCTATAAGAGATTTCTTCCAGCTAACCCCACAAAGCGGTGCAAATACTGTAGAGGGTAAAAAACTGAATTTTAAGTAAGCGTTAATCATTTGATTCTATAAAAACATGAGCAAAACAAAGAAAAATACAATTTAAAAAAAACCACTATGTATAAAAAAATACATAAATAAATGAAGACAGTTATGTAATGTTAATGTATATAATATAATGAGTTAAGTAATATTATCTATGCACTTTTAATAAATTTTTAATATTTTTCAGTTATATTCAAAATTTCTAGTTTTAATTATTAATATTAGTCACATTATTACGAATAAGATCTGTTGCTATCTTTTCAATTGGTTCTTGAGTTAAATATTTTTATTCAAATTAAATCTACTGCCAGTTCCGAAACAACCGGTATTGAACATCAACAGTACGCCATTTATAATTATAATTTTTTAAGTTAATAAAAGTATCCACACTTTTTTAACAGATAATATTGACAATATTTGATCTTGGTTATTGTTTACAGATCTCGGTCCAGATCAAAAAGCCGTTCTAAATCCAAGTCACGAAGCCGGTCACGATCTGGCTCTGTCAAGAGCCGGTCAAGATCCAAGAGCCGGTCAAGATCCAAGAGCCGGTCACGGTCGAAGAGCGCGTCTCGGTCGAGATCGCGCAGTCGCTCTAGGTCTAAAAGCCGCTCGAAGTCAAAAAGCCACTCAAGGTCAAAGAGCCTGTCTAGATCCAAAAGTAGGTCCAAGTCGAAGAGTCGATCCAGGTCTAAGAGTGGATCTAGATCTAAAAGTCGCTCTAGGTCTAAGAGCGTGTCGAGATCTCGTTCCAGGTAAGAGTTTTTTGTAATGCCATAATATGTTTTCGTATATGCCTATTTTCCATTTATAAAAATTAAAAAAAACAATTGAAGTAACCGGTCTGCTATCTAACCGAAAAATTATTGAATGAATTTTAATAAGACCAGGGTTCAAGTTAATGGTTTTTCTATATGTTAAGGGAGGATGGTGTCATTCAATTTTGAAAGTAAATAATAACTTGTAATAGAATTTACAGTATTAGATGTTTTTTCCATAATTCTCACAATTAAATTGCGAACAAGAGCTATTTCAAACACCAATACTAAAAGATAGATCATTTTTACCATAATAAATGCTCAGAAGTCCTATTGAGTTGAAAAATCAATTACTCCTATTGAGTCCCCAAAAAGCACTAGATGTGATAGTGTGATTTGGGTATCAATACAACAAATTGAGCACCCAATAACAACCAGATTCACAGGACACTAGAAAAATTCCATTATAACGACCTGTCAGGAGCTAGAACTTGGCACCTCTGATAAGAATGCACTAACCTCCACACCACTGGATTAATCAATAGTAATTATTTCAATGGAAATATGTATAATTTCATTTTGATAAAATTGATAAAAATTATGTTTGTATATTATTACTAAAATTTAGTTTAGTAAAGTATAATTAATGTTTACGTGTTAGACTATTTTCTCTCTAAGAATAAAGATTTTATAACCTAAATGTTTATGCTTTACAGGTCTAAGAGCAAGTCCCGGTCAAGATCAAAGAGTGTTTCGCGCTCTCGCTCGCATTCGAGATCTCGCTCACGGTCCAAGAGTGGATCTCGAAGTCGGTCCGGATCTCGCGCTTCTAGATCTAGGTCTCGGTCCGGGTCAAGATCTAGATCTGGGTCCAGAAACTCGAGACCTGAGACACCCGTGTCTAGGAAGTCTGTTTCAGCAAGCGAAGACGAGGCATAGATGTTATTGTAAAAATATTTACTTTTACTATAGCCATAGTATTTGTTTATAAGCTAGGTTGCAGTTTTGTGTATGTTAACAAAATCCTAATAGATCACAGGTTATTTGACTTTAGATTTAATTTAAAGAACTTATAGAAAGAAGAAAATAATTTACAATTGTTATGTGATAAAATTGTAATGTAAGTAATCGCGTAAGCAGTTTTACGTATTCAAGATAAATCAAATCAAAAGCGACCATAACGCGTTCTCCATAAAGTCTAATTTTTAACAAAGAATTGGCAGTAAATCTGACTGCAAAGGTGTATCACGTTTTTTTCTTATCACACGTGAGATATCTGTTTTTATCAAACTTTTTACTACGATGTTATGTTCTATTTCTAATAATATCCTAATGGAATGTTATATGTAATATTTTCTCTGTAATGAATATCTTCCTAGAAATTTTCCTTTTTTCTACAAACAGATATTTGAATATTCTATTGGAATGACTTCCAAAAATTCATGGCGTTTTCATTATGCTATCGCATTTTAATATCTTCAATATATCGATACTCAGCAGAAGCGAAGATACTGTGGGTATTTTGCCAAAGATGGCATTTTTTATTTTACATAATTTAATAAATAATTCAGCTATATTTTGAGTTATTTATAAAGAATAATCGATACGTAAAATCAATAGAAAAAATCGATTTTACTAAGATATTATATTCGATTTTTTTTTTGTTGTAATTGTGTCTTTATACAGAATACTGTGGTCCCGGCATTATGTGACTTTGTAACCACAGCTATCCGTAATAAAAAAAAAGTAAAAAAATTTGTTTAATAAAATAGACTCAATTTAAAACAAAATGTTTTTTCTCTGACAATAACATACCATGAAGTATATTTTTATCGATATCAATGATTCTTTATAATTGATTAGTTTGACTCGTATTTTATTTGCCAACATTATTTTGTTATTTTTACATTATATTGACGGTGTAAATAGTTATGTGAAATAAATTACTTTAAACTTTTAATTCGTTTTATTCTTTAGAAGTTGTCACCTAGCTGCTCAGGAAAGTAACGGAAACAAGAATTAAGGTTAAATGAATCTAAATATTATCAACTACCCTCGAGGACAGTAACACCCATATTTTTATGTTCTTTGTATTTTGGTGTTATTAAATCAAATGTATTGCATTGAATTAGTTAAGGTGATCAGTGGAAGTGAAATACAGCGAAGAATAGAGTTATTTGCTCAGTTTTGCACAATTGTATATCTGGGAGGTATAATTACAGCTCTTGTTGTTTAGCGGGTTCTATAATACTTAGTGCTACAAGTTCGAGATATGGGTGTTATACTAGAATAGATCATAACATAACAACATAACATATCTCCACGCTGTATCCCCAACGGGGTAGTCAGAGAGGACGGAGCGCCAGGAGTCGCGGTCCTTACACACCACTTTCGCTTCCTCAAATCTCATCATTCTCCTCACACATTTTCGCCTAGGTATGCGAGTGCTTTTGACATTTCCGTCTGCTAACACTGGCTATTTGATCTTCATAAGTCAACCTTGGTCTTCCTCGGCTTCTTTTACCACTCACTTTCGCTCTGTAGATTTTCTTCTACTAGAACTAGATCATAAACTAACATATTCACATCGTTTAGAACTCGTATAGAACTGATGTCAAAAATTCTGTAACCTATAGAAAGCTACATTATCAGCGAGTAACGGGCTTATAAATTACGGGTAAAAAAATTTCTACACGTGTGAAACCGGGGCGTGTCGCAAGTTTAGTTTATTATTATTAATCGACTTCAAAAAAGGAGGACGTTCTCAATTCGGTTGTATGTTATTTTTTGTTTGTTACCTCAGAACACCGTCATTTATGAACCGATTTTGAAAATTCATTTTTTATTTGAAAGGATGTACCTCCAGATTGATCCCATTTAAATTTCACTGGTATTGGAGCTTGGGTTTCGAAGATACACCAAATGACGCGAATTGCTTATTATCTTTATTTGTTTATATTGATGTTTCTCTTGTATGTCATTACGCTCCAGAATTAGAAAAGAAGTTAATTGAAGTTCTGCCCTAGATATTTATTTAGGCCAAGGTCACTCAGAAGAAAAAAAAAACATTTAATAAAAAAATAACACTGAAGAGTACGAAATAACTACCCTTTACTAATCAAAACTCAAGTAAAACGATAGAACTATAAATACGATAGAAATATATATATTTTATACAATAATTAAATTCGACAGTTATTGAAGTCGGTGCCAAATCAATGTGCAACTGAAATTCTATTAGTTTAGTAGGCTTCAGTAACTGTCAAATTTAATTATATATGTATTTCTATCGTATTTATAAAGTTGTTTTTGTAATTGAGCTTTAATTAGCAAAGGATAGTTATGTCGTACCTCTGTGTTCTTTTTATTAAATTTTTATTTGTTATGTTTCTATTCTTTTCATTTATTTTATAAATTTTATTGAACTTGTTTAGGTACGCTAATGTGTAATAGTAAGAGGACAAAAAGTAACAAAGCTGTTATTAATTTTCATATTACCTCGACTATATCATTCCCACAATTTTGTTTGCAGTTTTATTTTTTTATACCTACCAGATAACAATATAATATTATATAATAAAAATATAAACATGTACATTAAATTCGATATAAAACGTTCAAGCAACGATATTATGTACCTATTGATGCTTGGTTTTGGGTACAGGGATTGTAAAAATATACACATAAAAATCTGTATAATTTATTATATTTAATCAATATTTTTTAAACATTTAATGTTATTTATAGTATGAAACAAACTTCGATCAAGACAAATCATTTTTGTATTTCGAGATCAGAATTGTTAGATAATAATCCTGGTATTTTCACTAACAATTAACTACTTCAAAACTGTTATACAGGCTCCAAAGGAGTCCTATCCAATTCGAAAGAAAAAACGAACAGCAAATTTTGTAAAAAAAATTTACATATGGTTTTTGGCGCATTCAATCTAGTAAAACTTTCTGTTAAATATAGTTGTAGTTCTATTTCATACTAACCTTTCACCTGCAGCTTCGCTCGCATGTACTACAAGATTTGTACCGTTTTTTGATATGGCACTCTTACCATGAAAAAAGTATAAAAAAGCGTCGAAAAATAACCCTGACTAGAAAAACATTATTATACAAACTTTATATAGTTATATGTATAATTAGCTATTTAAAAATTATTAAAATAGATGAAAATAAATAATATATGTCTTATGACTGTATTCTTTAACTAATTATTAAACAAAGCTATATTAGGTATAATAATCACGACCACCACAACTAAGAAATATTCAACTTACGTTAAAAAATATATAAGTAGATCTTCGATCACAAATAAAGAGGTAGATTCACAATCTCCTACAAAATTTAAACAAATATTAAATCTATGAAACAAATTATTGTCCGAATTGACGTCTATATTTTTAATATCGTAAAGTATTCTCGGTCATATTGTGGTAATCTAAAGTAGACCTTACGGTCAAACAATAAGGTTATAAACGCTCGTAAACGATTCTTGCATGACATTGAAGCGAAGTTTGTTAAATAAAATATTCAAAATGCAATCTTACGTCTCGTGCATAAAGTATAATTCAAATAATTTATTTGCGTTGGTATTTATGTCATTTTAATTTGTTACGTGAAAGTTACAAGGATAAGACATAATATAAAGTCAGGCAATATTTAAAAATATGATTACGAATTTAATAAAAAATAGCTATGTAACGTTATTACTATAATGAAATAATGAACACGTAAATATTATTTATTAATTAACCGAAAATAAGAACTCGCGTCTTTTTTATCGTTCTAGATGTGTTGTATTTGCAATTTTTGAAGGAGAATTTTGAGATGTTCGCTGTTAGCGTTTTCGAATTCTATTAAAACAGAAGTGCACTCAAATACTCATTTGAGTGCACGTTTGGTTCGGACATTTTTGGAGCGTTGACTGTGTATCTAGCTTTTGATTTGTGATCATTGATGTGTGAAGTAGATATATCTTTTAAAGTCACATAGTGGGGACATACGACGTGTGACATGACGCCACAATACCGTGGTATCATCTAATCCTCACATATCATCCACCTCCCCATTTCTTTCGTATTGGATAGGTTTTTTTGCAAAGTATATTTGTTTTGTTTGTACCCCGGAGCACTTATCCTATAGAGCCGAAATAACGGACCATCCGACTCACCACTGCTCGGTTATTTGACACTAACAAATATCAACTCTCGCTCGTGTTAAAACAGTGAATAACCAATACTGGACCTGTGTGTACATCTCTGTATATTCCAACAGATATTTAAAAAATCAAACCATAAAAACGGACACAATCTTATTTCATCGGTAAGTAACAGTAAATATACAATTTTCAAATTTACATTCATTTTATCATAGGTCAAGTTAAACTGGACTATCAATTTTCTCGTGCTTGATGACGTGTATCTATGCGTCTCACTTTCACCTTGGTGCAACCTCTATTACGTTATCTCAGTCTATAATATGCACGTATACACAGGTTTTGTTTGATTTTGGTCTGACCAATCGGAGTGCAGTAACCGCATCAATGTTTAGACGTAAACTGTTTTCACACAAAAATGACATTTGCACTCTATAGGTTAAGGCGACGGATTGGAAATTTTGACGGCAAGGACCTCGATTTTTCTAAGTAACTTTAAAATGTATGAAAGTGGTATTTGGTATCTTGATTCTTCATTTCATTGACTTTATTTGGACAGTTGCGATACACGATTGGTTGACTTTTGTAACACAAAAAAAATATCAAAAAAACCTTTTTTAAAACAGAGATTTACATTTGTAGGAGTAACGGGATCGATTTATGTTTCAAAATTTTCAGTATAGTTTTAATCTAAACTTTCGTTTAAATTTTCGTATTTTTCGTAAACTAGGGCGCGCACTTTTGCATAGACCAGAATGTCTATTTTGGATTAAATTATTGTTTATTAATGCGTCCCCTTAAGTGCTCCCTGGTTTGTACAAAGAAATACGAATATTGTACATCAGTGTTAATGTTCTTTATATCTCTTACAAGACTAGGAACTTCTTACGGTAAATTAAGTGTTAACAAATTTTTTCACTAAATATACACTTCGCTAATATATAACTACATAAAAAGAGATCTAACTGTCTAAATTGCATACTTAATTGCATTTTAAATATAATTCAATAATTGAGCGTTTTACGTAACACAGCTAAATGTTTTATATATTTTAAAGAGATCATAAAAAATATCAACAAGAGATCACATATCAAAATAATATAGGCAATATAAATATATACAATTTATAGAATTTTAAAAAACAACTATAACTATAAAAACTTTTCAGAAAACAGTAAAATTAAAATCATAGCTTAAAACATACTTTTATTTATAACAAAAGTAGATTTAGATTTTCAAACTCGGCTTGTAATTCAAACATACGGCATATATTTCAAACATTTAAGGCTATTATTTTAAGCATATGGCTCGTATTTCAAACATATATGGCTCTTATTTCAAGCATATACGGCTCCTATTTCAAGCATATACGGCTAGTATTTCAAACATATATGACTCTTATTTCAAACATATACGGCTCCTATTTCAAGCATATACGGCTAGTATTTCAAACATACATGGCTCTTATTTCAAACATATACGGCTAGTATTTCAAACATATACGACTCTTATTTCAAGCATATACGGCTCGTGTTTCAAACAGACTCTTATTTTAAACATATACGGCTTATACAAATTTGCGAAGTGTTTCAAATTTGCGAAGTGAACTAAGTGATTTATCTCTTGTGCGTCTACGTTTTACATTGAATTTAATACATTAAAAAAACATAACGCATTACAAATAATTGAAATGGATTCGGGTAATGATTATAAACAAATTATATGTTACGCGATATAAGCATGTACAAATCTTAAGTGAAAGGTTTGAAATGCTTGAAAATATTATTCATTCATTAAAAATTCTACTAAAAACATTAATTAAAAAATCTAAATTGACTTTTGTTATAAAATCATATTAGTACCTTGGACTTAACAATATTGTATATTCTATTTACTCTAAATCGTCAGTAAAAGTTTAATTTTGTAATAATTTTCTTAATTAATGAACTTTTTTCAAAATTTCAGGAAATGGGTTGATCACCATTTTTTGTATAGGTTAGTTATTTTGCCAAAATTTTTTTCTTAATTTATTTACTGTCTGAAAACTGAAAAGTATAGATAATTTACATAGTTATATCTAGGAATTATTATGAAATTGAAATAAATCTCAAAGGATAATAAAATCGCCCCTTGGATTACTGAAAGTGCTTTGTCTTCTGGACAATAACTAAAGTATGGTAAAATATCGGAATATCGTGTGATGAATTACAAAATTCTTTAGTTATTTTCCGCTCAAACTCAAAAGCCACCAATCGACACGTGTTTCGCCTCTCAACGAAGTAATCTCAAGATAGGAAATCGGACTCGGTCAGCTTATCAGCACCGAATCTGACCTGAGATTATATCCTGAGATTACTTCGTTGAAAGGCGAAACAGGTGTCGATTAGTGGTTTTTGGAGTTTGAGCGGAAAATAACTAAAGATTTTAGTAATTCATCACAAGAAATGGATTTCCGCAAAGTAACACCTGAATCTATAAAATATCGAAATATCGTTTAAAGTTAATTTTATGTACTGCGTCAATAGTAAGACAAAAAATTGTTGGTAAACCCAAATATACAACTGTCATTCGTTTGCACTAACTATTTAGTAGTTGGTGCAAGTGTGATGTCAGATCCTTAAATCGAGTTTAAATATAGTTAGTGCAAGTCACACTTAGTTTACATGAAAAATTACGAAAAGTATAAGACCTACGAGTCTAAAGCCCGATTCCACCAAAGTCCCCTAATACTTAGCGAACCCTTAAAAAGGATAGGGGACCGCTAACGTTAATTTTGCGTTTAACGAAACGTTAGGAGCCCCTATGTAGATAAAAGATGCCCAAAATTTAAAAAATCAATTTTCGAACCCATAACACTATGTGACAATTTTGTGTTAGTTTTTGACAATATAGAGAATAATTTATATATTATATAGAAACTAGAAGTAAAACAATAATATCTGTTTTATCGATAAACTTTTGGAACTATGGAAAAGATAAAACGTCACGTAACTGTCTGACATGACTAGGGAACTGTTAGATAGGTGAAAACGAATATTATCTAAGAAATGGTTTAGGGGTCCTTTCAATCTAGGGGGTACATAGTTATGTAACTACTTAGACAGCGTAGGTAAAATCGGGCACTAGATCCTTGAAATTACAAACATTATTTTGTTAGTTAGGAAATCTTTTACGATAAATTGAACTTGCATTAGACATAATATCTATGTAAATACAATTAAAGTTTTACTGACGTATATTATATTAATTATAATAATTTCTCTCACAGATTCGCTAAGGTTAGTACAACTTCTATTATGGATATTTTTAAAATGATTACGAATCCCAGTAACATGGCAGTATTAGGCAGTTTTCGTTATTTTTTGGACTTACCCCAATGGTTACTGCTTTAAATTATAATGTAAATTATAACGATCTTTTAAATATTTAAATATAAACATTTATATAATGACTAAATTATTAAATAATTTACTATAGACGTTGAATTTTACACAAATTGGATAGAGATCGCGCCACTGACACACAGTAGGCAGGCAGACATGTACACCGATATTATTCTCTATATATTTTATATATATTAGATATACATAAGTACACCATAATTCAAAGGTACTAATCGACAACTGTTTTTGGCTTCTCATCTGCGAGCATGCGGCGGGAATGACGTTTGGGGAAGTGCTTATTTCTTTCCAAGACGCACTTCTCCCAAGGCGGTAAAAGGCACCTTTTGAAGGTTTCCCTCACGAACGAAAAAAATGAAAAAATAAACATTAGATCGGTTTCATTTACTTTCTGTGTTGCAGTGACGCCTCTATCGATAAAAAGTCGCAACGTTATTACTATTGTAACAAAGAGCAATATGAATGAAATAGGGCAGTGTTGGTTATCGCGAAATTCAATTATACATAACATGTATATCGACTTTTTAAAAAGGAACGTTCCCTTACAAGTGTGTATATATATGTATATATAGATAGAATTATATACATATGTACTTTTAATTAGTGCTTCCGTAATTCTGTTGCCATTTTGACATTTTTCTAAAACTTCAAGCTGCCATCAAACCAGTGTTAATCGACAGGTGATGTGTGTACAAACAATCCCTTAAAGTTATAATATTCTAAAGTGCCGAAGTCAAGAAATGTTTGGGAATAAGTATATGGATAAAAGGATCGCTAGTGATACATAAAAATATTAAAATGTCATATGAATTACACATATTTCATACATATTTGTATGTAATAGTTTTAGCAGAAAACGTTAAAAATCTGAAACGTATTTCGAGATTAGATGGTGCTGATAATATTACCATAGATATAAAATAAACTAACCAATATAATTTCTATTTTATATATATTATAATATATACTTAATTATATTACTATTTGAACTTACGTATTATAAAAATATAACGGTTCATACAAAGTTCAATTCCTTAAGTCTTTGAGGTGAGATCAATTTAAACCACATGTTAACTGTTTAATGAAAAGTATAATAGTAGAGTATTTGTTGTGTTACACTGTGCTGGAGGCGCAACTAGCGGCAAACAGTTTTTTTTAAATATTGTATTTGTTTGTAAGATCTCTTGAGAGGGAAGGCAAAGACTATTCTGCCCATATAGCCGATGTCTTCAGTAATAATTTCTTCTATCACTAAGCCCCTAATACTCATCCATAGTGACAGTAGATTTTACTAGAGTTAAAAAGGATTTCTTGGAAGAGCGTAATAACTTCAGCTGCACTTAGACCTTATTTAGACCTCCTCCATTCTTTACACTTGCACAAAACTTTAACTTTATCACTTTTGTACTTCAAAATTCTCAAAAGAGCAACACTACTAAGTAAGCTAACAGTGAAAGGACTTTTTATAAAGTATAGTCAGCACCAAAAGTATCTCGTTGATCAAACCAAATTTTTAAAGAAAGGAATATGGATTACAGTTCACGAGCATCTGTTATACATACCTTTTCTAAACAGATGACGACAATTTTATGAGAAGGTTTAAATTACTTGTTTAGAAAAACGCATGACAGTCACGTGGAAACTGTAAATCATGTCACCTTTTAAGGCTTTTGGACCACAAACGGGAAAACTTATTATAAAATTACTTATTATCTGTCCGTCTATTATGGTCGATTTTCTCAAAAACAATGAGACAAACAATTTGGCAAAGTATCATAATATCATCTTGATCCACATATGTCACATATCCACTAGGTAATATTTAACATTTTAAAATATTTTTAAATAGCATATTATTTAAAAAGATATACTGAATAATATGGCAAAATAGACTACTTGCTACACTATTTTTCTCCTTTAAAACTAGTGGACCGAAACCTTTAAAATATCCAGGGAATATAACGCGTTATTTGAAGATCGCTGGAGAAATATAACGACACTTACATCTTATAAATTCCTAGAAATTAATTTTACAAAGTTCTCATTTTACAAATACTACGAAAACTTGTGTGTACGAGTCCTATTCTACAATTCCCATTTGACAAAATCGTTTGACCACTTTTGCTACTGACTGTACATTATGTCCATGGTATTAAACGCTAAATGTTATTATAGTGGTTACGACAGAGACGTAGTAGCGAACTAGCAGCGCTCCCCGAGGCCGAAGGCAGCGCGCGGCGGCGCCCCGTTGGGGGGTCCTCCCCCTCCCCCTCCCCCTCCCAAGAAGGACGTGAACGTGGTGTCGCGACTCATGGGCGGCTCCAGCCCCTCGATGGGGATGCAGTCCAGCGGCGGCGCCGCGTACTCCCTGCGAGGGGTACGGGTTCGTATTACTCGCACGCTCACGGAAAATCATACTACGCGTAATAATAACAACCTTATACAGTCTATTGTTTAAAACTAGAGATAATAATATACTCGAGACATTTCACACAGCGCCATCTAGTCCCAAATGAAGTAGCACAGCGCTTGTGTTATGGGTACTAGACAACTGATATACTACTTATATACTTTTCTTTTGTAAATAAATACATATTATACATAAACACCCAGACTCGGGGCGGGAATCGAACCCGCAAACCCTGTTTACTTTCCGACGCGCTTACCCGTTGCGCCACGGAGGTCGTCATATGTCAAATGAGATGTGCCGGATTGTTAAATATGTATATCTGCGAATACGAACACGGATACGGATTATTAGTGTCTAGATCCGCGAATATGGATACGGATACGGACCTCAATTATCGCACTTCGTTTGTTTGTTTGAATACAATTAAGGTATTGAGGTAACTTACTACTACAATGTTCATCATAAGTATTTGTTTAATTTTTGCAATGAAAAGTGGCAAAACTATAATTTAAATAAATAAAAAGTAATTTAAAGTTATTATATTTAATTGATATCTATTTTTAAAATTCAATTTAATAAAATTCACTAATATAAAAGATCCGTTCAAAATCGCTAAAAAGTAACAGAGACGGATACGAATACAGATCCTTTTTTCCCCTTGGATATCCAGCACATCACTATTAATTTATAACTGTTGAATTCCTTGACTCTTCAAAGAGGAACCATATCTTTAGATCCGGTTCCTTCCGAAAACATCTTACAGATACAAATAACAATGACTGTTAAAATAAGATAACATACAGAAGATAAATTAACGGGTTTTTACCGCGATATTAAATATTTTGAGTTTCCCGATATTTCGATGCTGTTACAAGCACCATGTTCACGAGTTAACTGCGGGTAGATATTCGAGAGCACATATTTCAGTCTACCCCCTTTTTCCGCTCGTAGTTGTTATATTTCATCATCACTACCGGAACTCACTCGATAGTCCCCTCGACAGTACACACTCACTATATCGTCACGATTTTTAGTAGTCGACGGCGCTATTGTCCTTAAGCCTATCACTGGATTCCACATATTGGACAATTTAAACCCGTCCCCCCGATTGAAGTTCTTATTCCGGGAGATTTCAATGGCTTCTTTGACCATTCTGGGTATGTAACGGCGTTCTGTCGACAATATTTGTGGCTTGTGAAATTCAAACCAGTGATTAAGACCTGCCTCCAGTATATGTTCTGCAATAGCGGACTTCTGCACGTCATTATTCTTCACCGCTCTAATGTGCTCCTTGACCCGACATGAAATAGAACGCTCGGTTTCTCCGATGTAAGCACTCTCGCAACTACAGTCTATCTTATACACACCGGGATTTTCGAAAGGAAAATTGTCCTTCGGTGAACGCAGGTGCTGTGCGATTTTCTTTAAAGTAGTGAAGACAGTTTTTATCGACAGTTTCCTCAACAATTTTGCAACTTTATCTGTCACTCCCTTAATATATGGTAAGTATGTTGGTTGACGTTCTACACTTAAAGCAGGTAAGCGCTTCTTCCTACGTCGAAAGCGCGCGACATTAACCATGTAGCCATTTCTGCGTAGCACCCTCTGCACATGAGCCCATTCCGTGTCCAGATGTTCACCATCACAAAGATCAACCGCGCGATCAACCAGTGAGGCCACCACTGCATTAAGATGTCGAGGATTATGGTGTGAGGTTGCATGAAGATACCTATCAGTGTGAGTAGGCTTCCTATATACCGTATGGCTAAACGGTGATGGCACGTTTAGCCATACGGTATATAGGAAGCCTACTCACACTGATAGGTATTTTCATGTATACCGTATATACATACCGTGAGGACTATCGAGTGAGTTCCGGTAATAATGGTGAAATATAACAACTACGAGCGGAAAAAGGGGGTAGACTGAAATATGTGCTCTCGAATATCTACCCGCAGTCTCGCCAGTTAACTCGTGAACATGGTGCTTATAACAGCATCGAAATATCGGGAAACTCAAAATATTTAATATCACGGTAAGAACCCGTTAATTTATTATTATAATGAATACAAGCCGTGAGTCTAAAAAAGTGTAATACAGAAGATATATATAAAATATATAGAAACATAAAATAAACTGATTCTTTGATGATTCTTTGAATAAACTGATTCAACTTTGATTTAATCTAAGACAAAATTATGATCTGGAAATTGAATTCCTTTCTAAATATTATATTTTAATATACTTACTGTAAATATAAAATGATGTTAAAGAAATGATACTTGATCAATTTCCTTGTAGGTTGTTCTCAGAATTGTTTTTGAACCATTCTGGGTTTAATAATCAAATACAGTTTGTCATTTACATTGGGTTTTTATGTTTAAATCTTTGATATAACAAGTCAAAGTTATGTCAAAGATTTTGTTAAAGTGAATCCCATTCAAAGAATTCTTTTTATTGTCTTTACTAACTGTTAGTGTTGTCATTGTCAGGAGCGATAATTTAATACGTTTAAAATATTCAGTTCTTATAACAATTTAGAATACCTTACACACCCTTTGTGAAATTTCAGTAGAAAAAACATGTTGATAAAATCATATACAACTCACATAGAGAGATTATCGTTAGAAGTGGTGTCGTGTTCAGGGCGGTGTAGTGAAGGGGTCTGCTGGGGGTCCCCGGGCCCCACGCCCGGAGGCCCCCCCGCGAGACTCGAGGCCGGCGCCGTGGGCCGCCCGCAGAACAGAAACACGCCCACCGTCGCCAAAAAGTACGACAGGAAGTACAGCGCGTGGAACTGGAGATGAGCGCGACAGTACACATAGATTATATTGTATACTAGCCCGCGAGTTCGTCCGCGTTGTTTATTTTTTTTTTTTAAAATAGCCTATGTCCTTTCTCAGGATTCACGCTATGGCAGCCCATAAAATACGAAACAAACGAACATAGATTTTTTATATTTATTAAAATGTTTCTATTTTCACGCAAGTGAAACTATTTTAATATGCTATAAAACAATCATAGCTTCTTATGAATAATAAGAAATTGTTATGAATAAAAGATAATATTAACTAATGGGTTCATCAACTACTTTTTGTGCCATTGCTGTTCCAAATTCCTGGTAAAAATTCCTCAGAAAATATCATAAAGCTAATATCTAGCCCAATTAATATATTAACTAATAACACCCAATTTTTCTATATTTATAAGCTTTTAAAATTCCGGATTGCATTATAAAATATCTAAAACGAGAAATTAACGCGATTACCTTTTACTTGACGTTCCGACCGAGTTGCATTGGCCGTGGTCTCAAGCAAACTCTCAACAAACTCAAGACTTTGCTTGAGGCCATAGATAAAAGTATATATCTTGAAACCATGCACGGCCGATGCAACTCGGTCGAAACGTCAAGCCAAAATAAAAGGTAATCGGTTTCGAGTTCGATATTTATCTCTACTTTAATGATTGTTTAGAAAACAAAGCAGTTTCAGTTGTCCAAGGGACAATTTTACTATTCTTTGGGTTTCTTTTGATTTTATAATAATTCTTGTTCATAAAAATATGTTGCTCAGCAGGATTTACAAATATATAAATTATTATCTATACTTTTCAGTGATTAAAACGTAATGGTAAAGTAGTAATGGATGTTCTTTGCTTTTGCATCTTGCAGGTGTCGATATTCTTTAAACAATTTTTGTAGTGTTCTCTGTTAAATAATGCTGGTTTGCTTCAAATCAGGTGTTATATTAAAATAATGAACTTTTGCAGGTTCAATCACTAATACAAAACTAGATACACAATCGGCGTGTATGTACAGAAGTTGGGCTAAATAGAAAATCTGCTATGTCGTCGTCAAGACTTATTATAAAACGAGAAATTTTCAAGAATTAACTTTATGTCATGGATTCGTTTTATATTAACTGTCTTTTTATAATAGAGATAATCACAACCTGGAAGAATGATTGTGAATCACTACTGGTTATGAATGATACTCACCTTGAACTGAAAGATGAACATCCCAGCTATAAGCGTATAATAATCTGCCGACAAAAATGACAGATGCAACACTATCGCACCAGCGTCCCTCAGCATAAAACACTGAAGAATATGGAATATTGTCTGGACCCCGCAGAAGCACCCAAGTTGTATGAGTGTCTCTATTTCGTACCAGTTGAAAGACTTCAGTTCGTTGAACTCCATGAAGAATGTTTGCGTACAAGATACAACACTTCCTATGATGCCAAGTAGTGCTAAATATTCAGAGCATGATATCTTCCTGAGTATTATTTCTTGTATCACTGTCACTATGGCGTAGAGCAGTGATCCCGCTAGGCAAAGCATGTCGCCCACGAGTTGGTTTCTGCCTGTTAAATAAATAGGAACTAGTTAGTATAATGCACTGGTTCCCAAACTTATTTTGTCTACTGAATCGAGAGCTCATGCAGTCGTTGTCTAAGATACCTCCTAGCTAAATGAAATTACAAATCACCCCCCAGGCCTCTACACAACGCCCCCATTTTTTTTCTGGGTCTCTTACCGCCCCCCTTTAGGCCTGCAGCGCCCACAAGGGGGCGTTATCGCCCACTTTGGGAATGGCTGGTATAGTGTGTGATAAATGACTGATTTATTACATGATGGATAGTTTATTTGTAGAATTATTAGTTATGTGTGGTAAATAACATTAAATCGTACAGATGTGGTATATAACTGCAATAGTATTTACCGCATGGATGAGGTAAATATCAGCAATATAATTTACTGCATGGATAATGTAAATGCAAGTTAGAATGGTAGGAGTAACGCCATTTCTCATTGTACCGCAAAATAGGCGCAATAGACGTCGAGTTGCCGAAACGAGTCCACCTTCAAGTGTCAAGAGGTCAATGCAGCAAGGGTATTTACCATAGGAATGCAATAAAGGACATAATGGTCAGTAAAAGAGCATGCGTTTGATTTCAGACAGCCTCATAGGAGCTTACATCTCACGAAACATAAAGTTACTGACAGGCTCAAATGACTGTTTATGGATTTTGTCCTTCTTATTGTGAAGGGGGGTATTTTGACATTGCCAGGATGAGTTTCTACTTACAAAAATCAGATAATATGAGAGATTGATATATAACTGAGAGGATGTATGCCTAACCCTTTGTGTATTATTTGGTTTGGAGCAGGAGCATGGAGTTCCCTACTCCAGGGGTAAGCCAGCTGGCATACAAGCCTCTAAATTTGGCTACAGTTAAATGTATGAATTCTATAACAGAGAATACAATTAATTGATTTGTTGTTGGCTCCAGATAATGCTTTTTGTATTTAAATAAGCATGTTGTTCTGTTCCTTCTAACCAAGTCCTGTTATGACAAGGAGTATGTATTTAAGATGGCTTAGTGACACTGACGCCAATAATGTTTTTAAACTTTTATTATCTATACATATCTTAAAATTCTAAAAAACTGACTATATTGTGTTAACATTTACTTTAAGGCTAACAACTTACATCAAATTATAACATGATATAGTAAATATTACCATGATAGGTACTTCTAGTACCTAGTAAAAAAACCATCCAGTACCATACTGGATGGTTTTTTTTACATGTCTAAGATATCAAATGGAGGACTTTTTGGTGGAAACGCAAGAAGTGAGGTTGTCATTTTATTTAGATTTTCTATTTTTTACATTTTTGAGAGTTTTAAAGTAAAAAATTGATGGTACATTGTGTTTTAAAGTTCTGTATAAGTGAAAAGAATGGAGTAGGTCAAAATAAACATGTGTATCTGAAGTTCTTGGGCTTTTCCAAGAAGTCCATTAAGACTTCAATAAAGCCTACTATCACTTTACCGGAGAAGTTATTCGACAAGAAAAAAAAAATTTACATTAATACTTATTAATATGTAACATTGGCAAATGTTCTAATCTGTGCGCCATGCCATAAAGAAAAAAAAAAACAAACAGGGACAAGCCTCGTGACAACATGGCGACGCACCATCGGCGGGCGCCCCCTCGACATCGGCCCACACGACGCACACGACGGCCATGAGCCCCAGCGTGGCGCCGGCCAAGTGCGGCAGCGCCAGGCGGCCGCGCCCGCCCCCGCGCCCGCCCCCGCCTCCGCCCCCGCCCCCGCCCACGCCCGCGCCCGCCAGCGCCGCGCCCACGCCGCCGCACGCCAGCAGCTGTCAGCTCAGCACCGACGTGAACCGCTGCGACAGCGCCACCAGCCAGCCCGCGCACACCTCGGCCGCGCCGCCGCCCGCCATCGCCCACCACAGCCTGCTCCACCACACACACACACACACCACACACGCGTTGAGAAATGAGAAATGTCTAAAGGAATTTTTGCTTAGAAACCATATCGAGTACATTAAATGCGCCTAAGCTTTAAATGAACTATGTAAAATAATCTTAGACACTTTGCGAGTTGAGAGTGAAGCACCAGAACAGAATCAGCTCTATAAGAACAGAATTGGATCATTAAATTTGACTGGTCAATTGCAAGAAATCGCAAAAATCAAATTCTATTACTGACACCTCAATAATACACCTTGTTATGTATAAAACACGAAAGCAGCTATTAATAACTTTTGATCTTTCATTATATAAAACTGTAAATCGTTTTTATATTTAAAAATGTATTACTTACTTAGATAACTTAGGTATCCCATTACAAAGTAAAGTTGGTGTAAATAACACAAAAAGCGTTATATATGGGACGACGAGCTGGGCGGTAGCAGGGAATTGCCAAATAGCACTTTGCAGTAATGTAGTCAGGATACACTTTGCACTCAGTAGCAGGGATAGAACTTGACCCAAAATTATATTCCGCCACACTTTCCTGAAAAATTATAACCAAAATAATTCAAATTTAATGTCATTTTAACGACATACGACGAGAAACATCGCAAATATTTTGTACTAGCCATCGCCCCAGTTCAGAAAAATAAGCTTCAACTTTATCACTGAAACTTGCGTTTTCCATAATTCTGATGACTATTGTTTATGTCAGGGGATTTAGAGTTCTCATGGAAAATATGTAGTCTTCATAAAAAACAAGCACGACACAATATAAAAACATATTTCCTTCTCCTCATTTAACAAACACCTACAGACTGACCACAAGCAAAAACAATACTGAAAAAGTGAAAATGAATGAAATGAAGATTGAAATTCAGTGACAGTTTGTAACTACGTTGAAAAGCGTCAAGGGAATTGAATGTAACAAAATATAGTACTGAAAAACTTAGAGAACCTAATTTAATACACTGATTTCCGAACTGTGATTGTCGTAGATAAAGAAACCTATAGACTACACCATACAGTTCATCTCATTCACACAAAAAAGAGACTAAAAGGGGCCATTCATATTGCAACGGTTGTACGGACCGTCTCACGGACTTTTGTCATATGCGACAAGTTCGATCGTGAATGTATCGGTCGTAAAGCGGACAGTACGACCAAGGTCATGTCGCAAGTCCGTTGAAATAGTCATCAAACCTTGCGACACGATCACACCGGTCGTAACGTGAGTGTTGATGTTTGAGACGGCCCATGCGACCAAGCTAATTCTTTTTTCTTCTTCTTTCTTGTTACTAATTCATCGAGCAAGCTCATGTAGGTAGGTATACATAATTCTTCTGAGCAAGCATTTTTTTGACCACTTACATTTCCTTTTTCTTTCATTCATGCACTCTAATAATGCTACAGTAAGTGCAGCTTTTCTTTTTACTTATAATATTCATATTGATATATCTAAGAAAGACCATCCCACTTCACATTAAAAGCATCTGACAACTGTGATACATTTCTGCAGGACAATCTGTACGACCAAGTCGCAACGTATGTGTGGTAATAGAACTGGCCTCGCAAAGTATGTGTGGTAATAGAACTGGCATTGCAACGGTTCGATTGACGGTCCTTGCGACCGTTGTAACGTGAATGGCCCCTTTAATTTATCCGTTGATTTTTTGGCGGGAACGGGACAAGTGAAGGTGTCATTTTTATATAGGTTTACTATTTTTTACATTTTTAGGAGTTTTAAAGTACAACAGTGACAGTATATTGTGTTTTAAAGTTCTGTATAAGTGAAAAGAATGAAGAAGATCTAAATAAACATGTGTAGCTGAAGTTCTCGCGCTCTTACAAGAAGTCCTTTAAAAACTTCAGTAAAGCCTACTATCACTTTACTGGAGGAGTTTTACAATAAGAAAAAACTAATTTACTTGTGATTCTACCATTATTAATACGTGACATTGGCAAATGCGCTAATCAGTGCGCCATGCCATAAAGAAAAAAAAAACTTATCCGCATGCAACGTAGAAGAAAGTGACAAAGCCATGTGGTATTTCCTGTCCTTTAGCGCATGCCGGTTTTTGCAAAGTTGCACAATGATTGTGCTAAACAACACAGTATAAAACTAAATAAACACGTCTTTTAATACCACTTTTCCCTAAAACTTATAATTATTACTCGTATTTGCAAATAATTATTTCATGGCATTTCATTAGCTGACACGAATTACACTGACAGTGTGAGATTGCCATACTTACTTAAGCCAACTGTTTCACTCGTCGTTACGCTCTATGAGATAGAAAGAGACACCAAAATTCATTTGACACACGGTGGCGCTGACATGTATATTTATATTACAGCACTGGACTGGCGGTTAACAAGTTAGTTATATTTGTGTCTATTTGATTTACGCCATTTTGGCGCTGTAGGCCAATATACGAATGTCCATGGAACTAAAATTAGTGACATCCGTAAGTCAACATCTGCGTATGTAATGATCATTCATTATAACGCAGATGTTTACAGCTAGCTTTGTGGTTATGGACTTATGGATGACTAGAAGCATTAGCGTAAGAAGCTTCCTATCACATGTTTGGTATTTAATAGTGAATAGCTGGATGCACGAAATAAAAAAATATACATTAGGTATTTACTATAATGAAGAAAGGAATGCTAAGATGGTTCGGGCACATGGAAAGAATGAGTGATGAAAGACTGACGATGAAAATCTGTAGAGCAAAAGTGTGGTAAAAGAAGCCAAGGAAGATCAAGGCTTACTTATGAAGATCAAATAGCTACAGTGTTAACCAAAGGGAAAGTCAAAAGCACTCGCATACCTAGGCGAAAATGTGTGAGGAGAATGATGATATTTGAAGAAGCTAAAGAAGTATGTAAGGACCGCAATGCTTGGCGCTCTATCCTATCTGACTACCCCTTTAGGGATACGGCGTCAAGATATGTATGTATGTATGTGTATACGGCAAATTATTTGGGTATATTTACTAATATACCAATTATATATATATAATATACCAATTTGCCGAGTTAAGAAATGGCGTATACTTTGAATTCAAATATTTCTTTTAATAGCTGCTAACAATCTACCGTCTATGTACCTACTTTGTTATAATTTGATTAACTGTTAATTTCTTTGGAGTTCCTAAAGCTTCCTAATTACGATCGTTACTTTTATTATTTCATAGATCTCTTTTCAATTTGCCTGTAGTACTTGTACAGTCGTATCTGAAAAAGTGATTTAAGTTATTAGATCAAATTATCGATACGACGTTTGTGATCACTAATGTTTCACGATTATTTAGTCTACCACTGTAGCCACTTGCAGTGTACGTCAAAATTAGTTCACGGGGCGCACACGGGCGGTGCTTCAAATTGGCACACAAAATTAGCTGTCGTTTGCTTCGTACCCTAAGACCAAGGATAATAATGGATGGAATCATAATAAGTTGCCGCTCTTATCAATGTGTCAAATGAATTTTGTGTTTCTTTTTCTATCTCATTGAACATAACCAAGAGTAAAACAGTTGGCTATAGTCAACTATAGTAAGAATGGCAATCTATCACTTTGAGTGTAATTTGTGTCCGCTCATGACGGGCGGGTCGTTCAAAACATTGCAGTGCCGAAATATAATGGCAAAATACTCGTATATCTTAAGTGTTAGTAGTAATGTTTGTGATATGTCATACCCAGTTGTGTATTGTTAATCATGAACAACGATAAGAGGAGTGGAAAACCCAGAATTATCATTTCATACGTAAGTCATTGTTGTAATTTTCTCTAAAAATCATCGTAAAAGTACTCAAGTACTTTTGTAACAAGATAAGAGATTAATATTAAAGATAACTATATTTTGTGTCATATAATTAAGTCATAACGGCTTAATAGTTCTCAGACGACTCAACGCTACCGCTTGTGATTTTGCTAACGCTGTTAAAAGTTTCGCTCTGCTTTGGAGTAGTAAAAATGTCTTCAAATTCAACATCCTTTTCTTGGTCCTAGGGCTAATTATTATGCTTTTTTAACCGCGTGCAGATGGTAGTCTGCACTAAAACAAATAACTAATGCTATTTGTTTTAATTTTTAATAAGAAAAGTTCTTTACTTAAATTGAACCGACTGCGAGTCGAACCCGGGACCACAGCTTGGAAAACGACACTCCGCCACCGCGCTAACGGGCCGGTTATTGGTATATATTTCTGGTGATTGGGATTACGAGTAGATAAATACTATATGCACATTTACTGATGGATAGTATTTCGGTATTGCATCAATTTTCAGTCGTCTTACTGATAGTTCAGTAACAAAAGTGGATTTTTCAAAATGTTTAGAGCAAACTTTAGAATATTTTGTTGTTTCTCAATTTTTCCACCTTACAGCTTTGATACATTGGACGCTTTTATAATTTTCCGTTGCACGTTTTTATCGCCACGTTTTTTCCGTCTACGGTACAACGGAGAAACAGAATGTATGCAGTTGTATGGAGACGCTTTTATATTTCCGTGCACGATAACGTCATTCTGTGGACGTCCACGATAAAACGTGGCTCCCTATTATATCGTCACGGCAATGTTGAGAGTGTAGTGTGTACCTAAACAAAATTCAATGTGTGAGTCGACAGTCGGAGTTCGCAAACTATAGCGTGTGGTATATGAATTTTTGTATTTCGTTTTAATTTTGATTATCTTCAAATAAGATGTCGTTACATTTATTGAACTTAATAGAAACACATTATTGACAATAATGCGAATATTGACAATAACTAACACTAGAACTATAACTATTTTACTTTTAACAGCGGTTGCTGCAGGTAAATATAAATTAGGGCCGAGTGGTGGGGGTGACCCGCCACAGGGGGTGGACCAACAGGTGCTTATAGCTCCCATTAAGTGGAGCCTTAGCCTGCCACCTCAAGACCGCAGTGCGTAGACTTCATGTCTACACCCTTCTCGAGATGACCCTGTTTTCACTGAACACTGCGGATCTAGACTGGAGAGTCGATAAAACTCCGGAGGGTGGTGCTTCGGCGGCGCCTTCAGTACCGGGTTGGGGCCGATGAGGCTGCAGTGCCGAAAGAGCCTGGCCCGGACCGGGGGGGGGGGAATTCGTCCTTTCACAGGACGGGGGTTGTTGTCGTCACCTTACCCCTCTGCTCTCAGAGGGAAATGGTCGCGTTGTTGCGTTTTTGTGTCCTCTGCGGAGGACACAAAGTCTAGGTGGAACGCACCCGGCGGCACTAACCCTGTCGCTGGGTGGCGTGTGGAGGGTGGACAGGCACCAGCTGCCCCCCCCCCCCCCGGGACCCCGAGAAGTCACTTCAATGACCCCCGTCATGGTGCTAAGGGGGTACGTCGTGGCTGCGCGGACCGACGACGGGCTTGCCTTCATTGGCCGGCCCAAGAGAAGGAAAATTTAAAACAAACCCGTGAGCCAACACGTAAAAACCTGTGGGTACCTGGGGACTCCCACAGTATGTACCGTATGTATGTAGCCCTCGGAATGGGCATCACCCGGGGGTGGTCATTTAGATCGAATTATAAATCGGGTTCCCCTTAAAAAGGGAACGTTCATGAAATGAGTACACTTAAAACCAAAATAAAAAATTATCAGGGGAAGAAAGGGAAAGAGAGGAGAAGTGTAGCTGTGGAGAAGGATAGGGACAAGGTGGAGGTCATGTCTGACTGTTCGCTGACAAGTGCTGCATCAAGCGCTGTCAGTGTTAAGAGGAAGATTCCAGAGCAGAATATGTTTGAGGAGGAAGATCGTATGTCGGACGCTAGGTGTTCCAGTGACGGGAATATTGTCTCGGGAACGGTGATGTCACGCAGACAAAGCCAATTCACCCCCGAGGAGTGGAAAAAGTTGGTGGAGGCGTCGGAATCGGATTCTGAGAATACAAGGGCAGAGTTGAGTGAGCCAATGGAAGAGGCGGAAAGTGACCTTAAGAGGTAGAGGCCGACCGCCAACTACTGGCGAATATATAGGCCTGGCCAAGGCTAAACGGGAGTTAGTTAAGGCTCAAAAAGAAGAGATGGAGTTGCGCGCCGAACAAGAAATGGAGAAAACGGTGCAAGAAGTCAGGCGCGCCAGGTCGTTGCGACTGAGTGAGTCTTCTTCGGACGTAGATGGGGGAAAAGTTCCATTGGAGTTGGCTGGCGATCTTCAGGCGACGATGTCGGCGGATTTGGCCGCCATTAAAAAGGTGGCCAAATTTTCAAAAAATCTGAAGGGAACTTACGTGAAGGCGCTCAACGATGCCGTCGCCTCCATCAAGCTGACAACGGAGGATATCCAAATCTTCAACTGAGGAGAGTCGCCGTCTGCAGACTGAAAACAGGCGCCTGCAAACAGAAATGGCTGAACTTCGCTCCCAGTTACGGAGTTGAAAGACGAGATGACAAAGCTGATGAGCCGCGCAGGGCCTTCTTCATCAATGCAAGATAAATGCAAGATTCGAGGCGCTAGAAGACAGACTTCTTCCGGAGAAGCGCTTCCTGCCAGCTTCGGTGAGTGAGTCGATAAGTGTAGCCGCGTCCGTTCGTACGCACCCGCAAGCTATGGAGGTAAACAAGTCCAGCGTTGTTACTTCGATGTCTAGCGTTGGCAAGGGGGGGAATAAAAAGAGAAATAAGAGAAGTCAAATGTCGGCATTGTCTGGGGCGGAGGTGTCCCTACAGCCCCGCCCGCTGCCTCCGGCACCGGCCTCTAAGGGGGAAAACCTTCAGCACGGTAGCTCATAAGAGTGCGAAACACAAGACTCCGGGGGGAACGTCTCAGCCCCCTCCTAAAAAGGACCCTAAGGATAAAACCATGGGCAAAAAGCCCAGGAAAGAAAAGCCGAAGCTTCGCCAACCAAGGACGTCAGCCGTGGTGCTGACGGTCCTGCCGGAGGCGGAATCACAGGGTGCGACATATGCCTCCGTTCTTACGGAGGCAAAGAACAAGGTGGACCTCAGTCAATTAGGGATAACCGGATTGAGGTACAGGAAGGCGGTCACTGGAGCTGGCATTTTGAAGTTGTCGGGCAGCGACAGTACCGAAAAGGCGGACTCTCTTGCTAGCAGGCTGCGAGAAAGTCTTAGCCCAGAAGTGTGAATATCGGGTCTGGATGACTCGGTGACGGCTGCGGACGTTTCTGCGGCTGTCGCGAGAGTAGGGGGTGCGCCGTTGAGGCGTTGAAAATCGGGGAAATCCGCCGTACTCCTTCGGGATTAGGCGCAGTCTGAGTGCGGTGCCCGGTGGAGACTGCGAAAAAGATGGCTGGCAGCCGTCTTCTGGTGGAGTGGGTCTCGGCCGGGGTCCAGATCCTCGAGCCGAGACCACTCAGGTGTTTCAAATGTCTGCGAGTTGGCCACGTGCAGGTAAGCTGCACGTCGGAGGTGGACCGCAGCGGTCAATGCTACTGCTGCGGACAGGAGGGGCATAAGGCCGGCATGTGCCAGACGGGGCCTCATTGCACGTTATGTGCCGCTGGTGGTCTGCCGGCCAATCATATGGTAGGAGGGAAGACCTGCGAAGGGGCCTAACCTAAAAAGGGTGAGAGAAGGGGACGTGTTTCTACAGTTACAGCGGATACGTCAAGACGTGCAGAGGAAGAGCGTATGGACACCTCGGTCCGCTGCGACGAGTTATGCGTCCCAGCATGCACAAACTCCGTCGAATTCTACGCGGAGTGCCCCTAGAGGCTTGGGGTGACTTTCGGGGGAGGGTCACTCCTAAAACAGCCTCGAGATGGCGCGCGCGGTATTCCCGCGCGCCTCTCATGAAATTATGGATGGGAGTTCTGCCCTCCCATCCAAAACGAGCCGTTGTCTGCCGGGGTCGCGGAAGATTACGGAACTGTACCCGTTACCCTGGTACAAAGGCTCTCGAGGAACACCGTCAGGTTTTAGTGGGTAGCCTGGCATTGCACCTCACAACCGTGGAGTCCCACATAATCTCCTGCCACCCCCCCCTCGGCAGGACGGGATGCATAAAGCATTTCCTGACGCAAAAAAAAAGAAGGTAAATACGAATTAAGAAATATATAATATATTCGGTTCGGTAGCATAATCGTGAATAAAATTTCAGTCCAGTTATTTCTACGTATTTGCTAAATTGGGGTAATGTTGTCGAATTGTTTGTGTGCGTAAGAGTAAAAATACAACTCATCATTGCATTTGAGTGCTCCCATTTACCTCTCCCGCAAAAAATGCCATAAAGCGTCGTACGAGAAATAATGCGTACGTCGGCTCCCGTTGTCGGTACTCAATTATGAAGAATGTATATCTCTACTACTGAAGACATGAACTTTACGGGCATAAATCTCTTTGCTTTCTCTCTCATGGGAAAATCGTACAAAAAACGAGTTTTTTTGCGGGATTTTTTGGATGGCTGTTGGGCATTCATTTTCATTATTTGCAAATTGTTTAAAGTCGATATTATGATATTAAATTGTTTAATTGTATCTATACTGTTGTGAAATATGTGGAATTGTTGAAATAAGTGTTTATCTGGTAGCGTAATGTCGATAAATTTTATAGTGGCTTAGTCTGTTTCAGTGCATCCTACTATAAAGACCAAGAAAAACTCCAAGAAATATTAAAATTCATTACGTCGACATTTCAATGGAATAATATTAGGAACGTATGTATTCATCATTGAAGACAGTGGCTGTTATGGGCATAGGTCTCTTTGCCTTTCCTCGCGAGTAAGAATCTTATAAAAAAAGATAGCAAAAAAAATATCTTAAGTATTTTGAATGCAATTTTCGAAAATACCATCCTAAATAATAGCTATTTTTTTGCATCTTATTGTAATACAATGTTACTCAACTAAAATTATAGAAAAATATTTTAAAAATAATGGGTGATGGTATGTAATTGTGTAATTTTTCATTATTTTAATATTTTTACGGTTTTTACTATTTATTTTTATAAATTCCTAAAATTATTTGTTATTTTTACAGAGGAAGTCATTCGAAGAAGGCTGTTAATAGATGGAGATGGCACAGGAGATGATAGAAGACTTAATGTTTTGCTAAAAACATTAATTAAGTGGTGTAACGGTACTGACGACAAACCTGAAGATAGGTTAGAAATTATGTTTTGAATTATTAATCGATAGTTCCCAGTGGTCAGCCAGTGCCTAATGAGTACACAGTTTTTAATTTTCATTGTTTTGTGAGTTAGGAAGTAACATTAAAATACCTCGATAAAAGATTTTAAAATATACTTTTATTTTAGCAAGGCAATACATGATCGGATGCTAGCACAGCTTGCGCAGTGCGAATTTGCAGTCACAAAATCACAACTGGCCTCTGAAATGATGTCTGCTGAAATGAAAAGCTATGAATCATTATCAAAAATTCTTGAATCTGGCATAGAAGCTGCAAAGGGTAATATAGAGAAAAGTAAAACTGATCTCGCGCAAGCTAAAACTGTTCGCAAAAACCGTATAGAGTATGATGTGTTAGCAAAAGTGATAAGCGAACAGCCAGATCGAAAGGAAACTTTAGAAAGACTTAGTAGTTTAAAAACTAAATTAGCCAACTTGGAAGCTACAAAACAACAGCTGGAACAACGATTATCATTAAGAAAAAAGCAATTTCATGTGTTAGTGACTGCAACACATCAATTGCAAGCATTGTTAGATGAGCCTGATGATATGGAATCAATCTCGGATGACATCGAAATGAAAGATGTTACTACCGATTCTTAATTTACAACACCAGATTAAGGTTGCCTTGCACCATTTAAACTCGATTTAAGAAACTGACATATCGCTTGCTTGCTCGCTTTAATAGTTAGTGCAAGCGAAATGTCAGTTCTTTAAATCGAGTTTCAAGAACTGGTGCAAGCCGCCCTAAACCTTTTATGTTTTTATAAATAAAAATCCTAAAACTATTATGTATTTTCAGTTTATCTGTGTCTCATACACTTTTACTTACACTTGTTTTTTGTTTGAGAATGAAACATTTAAATTATAAATGTAATTTCATTTCTACATATTGTATGTATGTTTGCAATAAAACAAAAAAAAAACAGATTTATCGCTACATAAAAAGTTAGAGAACAAAATTAATATTTATATCTAAATAAAATGGCCCATTGACTGGGCAATTGCCACATAGGTATTAGAGGATCCCGGTTGTTCCATTTAAAACATGTTTGTTTCTGAGTGCTCTCCCATTGTGTGGTAAGTACCCATACCATCTCTGCTGAATAAATACTAACCATAGAAAATCAATAGGTACATCTAGATAACAAAATGGTCCATTGATTGGCCAGTTGCCACATAAGTATCAGAGTACCAGTTTTTTTTATGTAAAAATTGTTTATGTTTCCCAATGTTCTTCCATAGTGCGGTAGGTAGTACCCATAGTTATCTCCACTGAGTAAGTACTAACCATATAGAAATAACTAGTAGACTGGTGTTGCACATTGATTTGGTATCGACTTCAATAATTGTCGAATTTATTTATACTATATATAATATATATACGTTCCAGAATTAGAAAAGAAGTTACTATTCTGTTTAGTTTTTTTATTTCTTCCTTTTATGTTTTGAGTGACCTTGGGCTAAATAAACATCTAGGGTAGGTCTACAACTAACTTATTTTCTAATTCTGGAACGGAATGTTATTAAAAAGAATCATCAATATAAATAAAGCGATTTTGCTTTGTTGGATTGTTTGATATATCTTCGAAGTACAAACTCCAATATTAGTGAAATTTAAGTGGGACTATACTGAACCCAACGGAGATGAATAATTCAAACCGGTTCAGTTCATAAACAAAGAAATTATGCCCCAACAGATGTAAAAATATATAAGTATACAGTTATACGCAGACAATTGATTGACCTCCTCTTTTTAATTCTTTTTTAATTAAGTTATACTTGCAATTGTTATTATAAGCCTTTTTTTCGTAGTTATCTTATTGACAAGTGATAAACAATAAAAGGCTGTTCTTTCTAAATATAGGGCTATATTTGTTTCAAATCGTTGCTTACAAATAAGTAATAGCTACACATAAGCTACAAATATTTGGGCCATTTCGCAGTTCCAAATTCTAGGTCATTGCGCTTTTCTAAACTTTACACGAACGGTTGATACAATCATTGAGCTGTCGCATTTTCAATGTCATGCACTAAAACGACCGAAAACGAAGTCCACATATTTAGTCTCATCATACATAAGTATTAGATATATGTATAATAATAATATTACTCCAGACAATTACACAGATTGTGTGACTCCAAACTAAGCAGTAAGCTTGTGCTATGGGTACCACACAACGCACTCTGGAGGAGTTCCCAGTAACACCCAGACTCCAAGCTAATTTAGAAAAGTTCATTTCCTAAATTGATCTGACCGGGATCGTACATAAGTATTAGATATATGTATAATAATAATAATAATATTCCAGACAATTACACAGATTGTGTGACCCCAAACTAAGCAGTAAGCTTGTACTATGAGTACCACACAACGCACTCTGGGGGAGTTCCCAGTAACACCCAGACTCCAAGCTAATTTAGAAAAGTTCGTTTCCTAAATTGATCTGACCGGGGATCGAACCCGGGACCCTAGCTTGGAAAGTAGATGCTATGCCACTGCGCCAACGGGCCAGTCAAAAGCCAAAAAAGATACAAGGTATATGTATACAGACTCGTAAGTCTAATTGTTTGAGCCGCTGGACAAGTGGCAAGCTCTTCGTACATTGAGACGCTTGCTGGCGTCATTACTCGTAAAAAGTGCCACTTGGGACTTGGCTACGTATTATACGGCGGTTTTCACACGACTTTTACGTTACTTTTGATATATAAGAAAGTTAATAACGTTTGACTACCAATATATAATTAGTTACGCTAAATTACATGGTATCTGTCATTCTATTCTACTACTATTTACAATTAAACCACTTGTCTAGCCCCCTGTACGATTTTAGTCGAGCTGACCTCTCGTTGGTGCAATCGATGGAGTATCTTCGGAGGCGAGAGTCCTGCGGATCAAGACAGTCGATGAGGTCACGGGTGCGAAGTAACTGCTGAGCACCGTGGAATTGATGAGTAAATGTCTCATAAGATTTTTTTTTTATAAAAGAGGGGGCAAACGAGCACGTGGGCCACTTGATGGAGCAGCGCCACCCATGGACACCCGCAACTTCCGGAGACTCACGGGTACGTTGCCGGGCTTTAGGGAAATAGGGAAAGGAGGGGGAGGGGTGATGGACCACCAGCACTCTCACTCGCCGAACAAAAGACAACAGCAATAGATGCTGTTATTTCATTGCCGATATTCTGTGAGAGGGTGGTAATTGACCGGGCGAGCCGGCCCTATTTGTGCTGCGATGCAGCGTGGCTCTACCATTTAGCGCTTCTTTGATACATGCTAAAAAAAATAAGATTGGAGCAATATTGTCAAAAACTTTGTTGTTGTCATATTTGATATAGTAGCTTTTACGCAGCATTTAAATGTCAAAAACCTGTAAAAGCACACTAATCAATACGTATATTTAATGCATTATAAAACTCAATAATCACTCATTAAAACACTACGTATAAAACTCACTGAATAATTCACTGCATACTGAATACAGCGCATGGCGGAGGGTATAATTAAATTATTTCTGACTACCTCCATTCAAATAAACTGCACACGATCGCTTGTTGCTACTAGATAACTACTACACAAAGACTAACGCCAGATTCTTTTATAAAGCCTCATTAATACGTAGGCAAAATATTGTGGCCCCACTTTTGCTATCAAAATCTGCCAAAATTGTCATAGATGACTAATTGACGTGATTAGAATGTAGTGAAGCTAACATTTGCTTCGTCATATTCGACTTTGAAATTTACAATAAAAAAAAAATCAAGCATGCTGCTTTCTGGGATGATACGTGATCTAGTGTCATCCATATTGAGTGTCTTTGTTCTTTGGAATATAGGTGCCATTGCTTATGTAGCGGTAATTGTTTACCTGGTAGCTAATTACATAATTTACATTGCTCTAAAGTTCAATGCAAAACAAATGCAAAATGATAACCAGGTAATTAGTGTCAAGTTGGATATCTACAAACTAAACTACATGCACTACTATTTGCGTTTATCACGGTGACCTTTTTCTATTATCATTGTTTTACTGCCTTCGGTTGTGTATGCAATTTCAAATCCCTAAAGTCACTACTACTGTCATAATTCCCAAAACTTGTCGAGTTGTACATAACATTGTAAATTAACCATGAACTATATCAACAGCACCAAGTACTTTGTTGTTTCATCGCTACGTCAACCATGCATTATGAACTAATAGTTGCGTGTCGAACACAGAACAAACCGGCGATGAACCAAGACTTGCTAACTGAAGATACCTTCTATTTCGTTTTTTGTCATTTTATAATGGTTTTGACATTTCCGTCGGCTAACACTTTGGCTATTTAATCTTCATAAGACAGCCTTGGTCTTCCTTGGCTTCTTTTACTTTTTTTTTCTTCGTCAGTCTTTCATCACTCATTCTTTCTATGTGCCCGAAGCATCTAAGCATTCCTTTCTTCAGATTTTCAGTAACACAGTCGTGGAACCCTGTCATATTGCGTATCTCTTCATTGCTTATTTCGTCCGAAAGGGTGACACAGCACATATTTCAACAAACCGCACATATATTCACATACCGCACATGTCAAAAGCACTCGCATACCTAGGCGAAAATGTGTGAGAAAAATGATGAGATTTGAGAAAGCGAAAGAAGTATACCTATGTAAGGACCGCGACGCTTGGCGCTCCCTCCTCTCTAACTGCCCCGTTTGGGATACAGTGAAGATATGTATGTATGTATAGGTATGTATAATGTTTTTAGAGAATCAGAAAAATATAAAATGCGTTATATAGCCGCTTGGAATAACAACGTTTATAAACCGATTAAGCATACGAAACTGGAGCAACTTGAAGTTACTTGGAGCCTTCCGATTGCCTGGCAAACTCTTGCCTACTCGTAATAGAATAAAAAAAATGACGGCCATGCAGTGAAATGATGTCATAACAAATTGAAAATCATCAACAATTTTTCTTATTTTCAATGTTATATGTATTCAATGTTGCACTCCAGAGGTAAATATTAAATACAATTTGAATCGAAAAGCTGGTTACGTACAGATACGCAACTTCATTGCTTCATTCGCAGGTGTTAGACCCTTGTGCGAGACCTGTAAGAATCGCTACCATTAGGTATCTTGCAGTGCTTGCAGTGTTATGTCGCAGCGTGGAGTTATTGTAATCACGTTATTATAAATATCTATGGACTTCAGTTCACTTGACATAAGCCATGCAATTCTGAAAAAACTCAAATCGTCCAAGTGAGACTCGCTCAATATTTCAGTCCACTTCGCTTTGAACTCACTTGGCCTTCGAATAGAATTCTGCAAACCATACTGTAAACATACTAGGAGCAAAGTAAAGTGATCTTGGATGCGAGTTTGTTGGGGATTGCTTTATGAGTAAACACCTCTGCTGATATTTCGTCTAATGTATTTTAACTTCTTTTGAGATAAGTAGAACTTGTTTTATTTCGATTAGATATTTAGCGAAACGTCAAAAAATGTACGGTAGTACAACTCGCCGCCGTATACATGGAGGCGGCGCTAGTAACCCTGTCGAGTTTAGAGAATACCGTTTATGGTTGACAATCTCACCGCTGATTCAGAAGTGAATTCGACTACGTAAGAGAATCGTACTGCAGATGGGCTGTTAGCTCGTTTTTTTTCTCCTTGTTATATATAAAAAAAAATTGTTTGGTGTTGCTCAGTAGTAAACACACCTTCCAAAATTCGATAAATACACATTAGTTTTCTTCTATCTAACTTTAAAAAGTGTAAACGTAAAATTAAAAATCCCCCGATATGAAAAATAATCCTAGGTAGGAAAAAGCTATAAATGATTAGGTATACTTATTTCACTGTCAGCCCTTTCGAAGAACTTAACAGTCACTTTAACAGTGGAGTAAATGCGTTGAGGTCGCTGTAGGAAAAAGATTCTTCGAAAATCATATTTACTTCATGCAGTTATTTTGCTCTGCTGTAAAATGATGTAAAGTTAAGTTAGCAGGTCTTTGTAACCGTTCGTCGAAATATATTATTCTGTGCCGAGTCTCGTGTGTATTAGGTATTAGTACCTTTTAGTCTAGTCATTCCCCAGTACAATAGCTAAATGTCTTATTCAAAAGTACTTAAATATTATTTACGTTAATATTTAATCTACATTGTTTGTCGAATGGGTATAATAGACTTATAAATTTAACGTCATATTCTGAACTACTACGCATATTATATGTTAGATTACATATTAATTACCTACCTACGTACATAGCAAATAGAAGACTAACTAATGCTCTCGACTTCGATCTCATGGATTTTTTTTTGTCACACTAAATTTACCACTCGTTTTTACCCCTTAAGAGTTAACGTAGGTATTAAAATTGGCGGCTGCCGGGGCCGCGGAAGATTGCTAACCCACCTCCATTGCTCCATTACAAAGACCCTCGAGGAACATCGTCAGGTTTCAATGGGTAGACTCTCCCTTGCTTTTTTAATTACAATAATAATAATAACAATAACAATGGGGTGATAGTAGGCTGTACTCTTTTTTTGATACTATACGACTAGATACAATTTGATATTTTTTTGTAATCCAAGTAAATTAAATCTATGGAGTGGCCCACGAGGAATTTGGGCTAGAGAAAGACCGCTTAGAAAATGCAATAAAGAGAATAGCCGGTTCGCTCTCGATCCAAATGGCACATGATGGCAAGTGGATATCTTTGGAGGAGGCTTTTTCCCACACAGGGGTTCTACCTATGAAAACCGCAAGATAATCCGTTCAGTAGTTTTCGAGATTACCGTGTACGTACAGACAGACAGACAAAAAAAAATGCTTATTGTGTTCTGTTATTCTTTTTTTTATCGCCCGTACTCATTTTTTGATAAATTTGTTCAATGTACAGACACGGTTTCTACTACGGTAGAATCCCGATTATCCGGATCAAATAAAACCAGGGGTAATCCGTATAATCGAAAATCCGGATAAACAATTTCAAAGTAAAATCAAACAATATTGAAATTTAAATACATTTTTATTATGTAATGGGTTTTACATACGTCGTTTAGGAAATACGATATAAAAAAATAACGAGCTAGAACGATAACGAATTACATAATACCTATGTAATTTAAAATTTTGATTGGAAATAACTTGTTATTGATCTTTGACGTAATGAATCACATCTTTCCGGTGAGTCCGGATAATCGATGTTCGAATAATCGGGATTCTACTGTACTAGTATATATATCATAGATATAGATAAGCTATGATATCTAAAAGAACCAAAAAAATATTTCTATTATTATTAAGCATAAATTATAAAATGAATGAAACAGTTTTCTTAGAAAAAAAAAATTGTTAAGGCGACGCATTGATAAACAATAATTTAATCCAAAATAGACCTTCTGGTCTATGCAAAAATGCGCTTGCTAGCTTACGAAAAATACAAAAAATAGTTACATACATACATACATATCCTCACACTGTATCCCTAACGGGGTAGTCAGAGAGGACGGAGCGCCAAATGTAGCGGTTCTTACATACTTCTTTCGCTTCTTCAAATCTCATAAAAGAGTAGATATTTTCGTTTATTTTAAAAACTATAATTAATTTTTAAATCGAACTGTCATTTTGAAGAATACGTTTAGATTAAAACTATACAGAAAAATTAGAAACATACATCGGTCTCGTTACTCCTAAAAATGTAAATCTCTGTTTTAAAAGAGGTTTCTTTGATATTTTTTTTTGTTACAAAAGTTAACCAGTCGTGTATCGCAACTGTCAAAATAAAGTCAATGAAATGCAGAATCAGGTTACCAAATATCACTTTCATACGTTTTGTAGTCACTTAGAAAAATTGATATCCCTGCCGTCAAAATTTCCAATGCGTCGCCGTTTTAAATTTTAATAGAAAAGATCATGTGCTTGTATAAAATAGAATAGGTTTCCTTTTAATTAAAATGTTATTCCAGTTTTTTCAATGTTTTAATTAAATTACTTTGTGAAAATAATTGCTTTTAATACTAGATGTGCCCTTGACGTCAGTCGCGTGGTATATTGTACCTTACCTACCTCTATGTTAAAAGCTAGTTAATAAATTCGCGATAATTGCGAGTTTGACTTGCGAGCATAGTGTTCCATAGCTACTTCAATGAACTGGCCAAGTGCAAATCATATTTGCGCGATTAGTTTCCCATGCTGTTATACCAACCGCAAAACGAAGTTTATTATAGAACCATAGACTCATAAATGACTATAGACGCCGTGACCCAGTATCAACAATGAGGTAAATCAGATAAGCTGACTCACTTGTACATACGACAAACATTTATTATCAGATAACCTGATCAGTCGCTATTTTGATAGAAAACAGCACCCACGCACTTACATTATACTTGATTTTATTTGCCTCACTTCGTAGGCACAGGATACAGGTAGGCTATCTGTAGTATTCTGGAGTTATAAAGTCTATGTATAAAACTTTCTTTCTAATCTATTTTTTTTATAATACAAAGCAATCTTGATAATTTTCCAGTATAAAGCATTTTTACCAAAAAAAAAAAACAATAAAAACTATTTTAAGCTAGTGATGTGCGTTGATTTTATTTAATATCCCATAAAATTACCTCATATTTTTTCTTTCTATTTATTTTGATCACCGAAAACCAATCAACAAAGTCAAAATTCGTCTACTGTTTCTGTCTGCAGTATCTAGAAATTTATTTTTATTGTATAATTTTATAATAGAAGTAGTTATTTATTGTAGAATTTCTTTTTAAAGATTTATAGGTTAAAGAATTTTTGAAATCGGTTGAGTAGTGTTTGAATTTATCCATCGTTATCGGGGCGCTCGTTAATTACGTACTTAGAGGGTTGGAAGGGGGGGGGGGAGTCAAATCTCACCCAATCTCATGTGGGGGAATTAGAAATAGAATTGGGTTAAAATGTGACTACGTTCATAGTAGTCTTAAATACTAGTCTTAACTAGTCTTATATAGTATATAATAAATCCAGCGCAGTGAATCGTAGATTAACGTATTTACACTAAAACGCATTTTAAAAACCTTACGCGAGATTAGGAGGGGAGGGGATTGAACCAAATCTCACATGTCACATGGGTCAAAATATCTCCAAAATCGCCTTACGTATATAATGGACTCGCCCTTACCTACAAACAAAGTTTACCACTATAATATTTTAGTATAAATATATATATTCCTTATGTCATATGCGTAATTTAGGGTATATGCTGGCTCCTGAGATACAATTTTCAAATCGTGCGGGAGTCAGAGGATTTACCATTTTCTGTAACTTTGTTTTTGATGGGAGTCAATTTTGCTTTTATATCAGAGGGGGCAAACGAGCAAGCATGTCACCTGATGGAAAGTGATTAAGCTTACTAATGCAGAAGCTTTGCATTTTCTTCGCGCAAGTCTACGGTCTACGAACTGCGACATGCTACGACCGTGTAGAGAGTACCGTAGGTATAGACTTCGTATTCTCTAACCGGCATTACTAAGTCGTAACGCGTAACTTGCGGACGCTTTGACGCGCCGCTCGTGAAAACACGTGAAAAACGAAACGGCCCAACTCTCAAAATGCCTTCATGGTGGGATTACTTGCACTTTAACAGACAATATAACAATAGAAGAAATTTGGAAGAAGGCCTCTTTCAAATAGCGTCTCAAACCTGCAATATTTTGGTTAAAGTTAACAATACAAATAATATTAATTTGAGTAGAAATAACCGCAATGATGAATATGGCTGTGCGGGACCCCCCAAGGGCAAGAGTTCCATGCAAATTTGCGTACCCAAGTTTAAAAAGAATTCGCTCACTTCAACATGCAATCCTGGACTTTCGGTAAGTCAACTTTTATTAATTATCTAACTTCCGAGTGAAAGTAGAATGAATTTATTCCAGTAAATCCATTACTTTTTATATATTTTTAAGATTTTCATTATTTTAAGAAGAGATTAATTTATAAATTGATTATACTCACATAATGACAGCATAAAACTGAAAGATTTTTACAAAATTATTTTTTCTCGCGTCATTGTTCGTTTAAAGAAACCATCCGCTCGCTGCTTTAACATTCCCATGTAAAACTTTCTTTAAGAACCAATAAAACACATTCATAGACTGATTAATTAATTTATAAATTTAAGAACAATGATAAAATTAAACTCATGTTATTTATAAATGTGTGCTAAAGTGAGAACGAGAACAAGGTTTACTGAAAAGCTAAAATTCTAACAGAAGGTCGATGACTTTTTGATTTTAAGCCTAAAGTAATCCAAAATATCATTGCCCCAACTTTTTATGAAATACCTAAGGTTTTATTTTTCAAACCACACTCATTACACAGTCTGTTGTCCGTTGCGTGTTATATTATTAATGGTTTTTGTAAATTATATTTCGTTACAGATTTAATAGACAAATGTTAATCATTTAGAATTGTTAATGATAATTTAATTTTCTAATGAACATAGGTATAATATCTATGTATTTACTATAACTACATATACTATAATATAATCCATTACTCACTGCTTTTATGCACTTTGAGGTTTTTTGTGTATAATAGATAGTTGGAAGAGAACGTAATTGTTTTACAGTTAAGGCGAAAATTCCTAATTTGATTTTCAGACAAATAATTGGTTACAACTGGGCCTCAGACATTTATATTTTTATCGATAACAAAATACAAGTATTTAGATTTTTACTAAGCTGCTAATACTCCACATGGTAATTATAAATCAAACGAAGTAACAGTAATAAATTACTGAAAGTAAATAGAAGTTCAATTATTATTGATTGGAAAATTGCATGTGTACATTATAATCTATATACATACATATATTTATTTTTTATATACATACATACATATCTTCACGCCGTATCCCTTACGGGGTAGTCAGAGAGGACGGAGCGCCAAGCGTCGCGGACCTTACATACTTCTACATTTTTCATTTACATACACACATACATACATATCTTCATTTATTATATAAAAATCAATTGCAGTCTCGCTAAAACTCAAAATCGCTCGACCGATTTTAATGACATTTTTTGTGTGTGTTTTAGTGGGTCCATGGATGGTTTAGATTCCCATTTAGACCCAGTAGGTGGCGGAGCAATTGGGTCCTAGGTTTTTTTTTATTTCGGGAAGGGGAACGTCTGTCGGGTCCACAAGTCAATCTGTACATACCTAATATATATAATCTTTACATACATAAAAACGAAGTTGTAATCACCTTTGTGTATTGCTTACAAACTCCAAACTTGGAAGTTGGTTTCAATAAGGTGGACCATAATATAATAAACTAATAATAATAATAATAATTTACGTTAGTAACTAATTAATCCGTGCCAATACATTTACATTTAGCCTGAAGAAGTAAGTAGTAAATATCGAGTTTTTGTCGGTTAAATTTTGTACGTTAGCACGATGATTCATAAACTAATTTTCATGTTATGGATTCATTTCATTATTCATGATAGTGTTTGTAGTATATTGGATATGTACACTACACACTTACATACAATATGATGTATATACTTACGTGTTGTACTTGGCAATACACGAATAATAATTATTTGCTTAAATGCATACATACATATCTTCATGCTGTATTCCTATCGGGGTAGTCAGAGAGGATGGAGCGTCAAGCGTCGCGGTCCTTACATCTGGGGGCTCGGTAATCCAAGTTGAGCACAGCCATGCCATCCTTTTCTCGAAGCGATTCACGGCACTTTTGACCCCCCTGTAACTTCGTTGCGGATAACGCTAGAAGTCTGAATTTTCAGTGACTAAGAGGTCATAATACAACTAGATATATTTCAAAATTATATTAAATTTTAACTTGTAGTTTAAAAACTATTGCAGGACAAAGTCCCTTAATTTTGTCACTGACACTCACCGATCATCAAAATTCTAATTCACAAACTTAAAATTTTGAATTTTAGTTGATGTTAAGTTTAAAGGAAGGAAAAAATGAAAAATCCCGAAATTTTTTAAATTTCTAGTAATTCCAGCAGTGTCACACACTTAAAATTTTGAATTAATTATTCCTATGCTGAGTGCCCACATACTGTTTTATTGGTTTGATGAATGAAATATACATACCTATATAAAATACCTTATTTGTTTACTGATATTATTTGAACATTGTTTGGACAATTTTAGGGCGTAGATACTTTTCAGTACTTATCTACGCTTTTAGGTACAGCTGACGGACAAGATACATTACCCGAGAAAAAAAAGGAGGATAACCTACAAAAGGAAATGAGATCCCTTCAAAAACAAAAAATGTAAAAACATGCCCAGTCTCGCAGCGCCTTTCTTCCACTGCAATAAGTTGTGAGATCTCATGTAAAACAAAGTCAGTTATTTTAGTTAGTGTCTATAGAAGCACCTAATCAACAACTTTGTTATAAATTGTTACCTAACCGTGCGATTGCTAAGTCATTATATTTATTATAGAAATAAACATGTCTAATATTGACACGGTCACTATAAATGTTGATAGGTAATTGATTAGATAACAATTTAAAACAAAGTTGTTGAATAGGTGCTCCATAGCTATAATTACTATACTCTTTGTTCCATAGACACTAACTAAAATAACTGACTTGGTTTTACATGAGATCTTACAACTTTTTGAAACAGAAGAACTGCGTTGCGAGACTGGGGATTTTTTTACATTTTTTGTTTTTGATGGGATACTTCTTTCACTTCCTCAAATCTCAGCATATAAAATAATATATCAAATTCAATGTTTGCTTGTTTGTTCGTATTTTATGGGCTGCCAAATCGTTGATCCGATTGCGATGAAATTTGGTATGGAGATAGCTTGAATCCTGAGGAAGGACATAGATTATTTTAAAAATAAAAAACGCAGACGAAATTGCCGGCATCAGCTTGTGATGAATGATTCAGCATATCACTCAGGTTATTGCTCCATATAGCAGCATCAGGAATCTAAACAGAAATAATCATGCTCCTAAGAGTTCCGCGTATAAGTAGACAATAAATGTTAAATATACTTTTAGCTATATGCGTATCTAACCACGATATCTAACCATGCACAGCGAACGGTTCCGTAGTCGGCACAATATTAATTTGATCGGCGTCGAAAATAAATTTGTACTGTTACTCACTAAAATCTAAAAATAAGTAGTAAGAACCTATGATTTTTAAAAGTTTGATTATCAATATGTCTTTTTTACGTCTTTTTTTACGTCTTATCAATTCTTTTTTCATATATTCGGGTTTTTAATTTTTAAATTAACATTCTTACATTTCAAATCTTTAACTTAGACAAGTTTGTAACCTAAACATATCTACACAAACAGTAACGGGACTTCTATGAAAAAGTCTGCTTGAGGAGTTCATAGTCTAATTTAAAATTCCAAAAATAAGACCCTCGAATCCTTCCGTTCTTAAGCGGAGTTCCTATCTGCACCAGGACTGAAGGATTAAAACTTGAAATTTAATGAAATAAATCAACACTGAATTAAAATGGGCACGACCTTATATCCCGCAGTTTAAGTAGGCAGTACCCCTGCAGCATCAAGCTTTACAGTACAGCTTATTCAGTAGAATAGCTTTTGCTTGATATCTTCAAAAAAAAACCCTGGAGTCACATATTGTACGTAAGCAGTTCCTCTGCAGCATCAGAACAGTAGGATAAAAGGTTAAAATATATCCTATGACATTCCTGGGATGAAGACCAATCCAGCGATACCTTGCATTTTAAAAGCAGTCAAGCGGTTTAGGTTACAGAGCATGCCAAAGTAAGACATATATTTTTTGTACATACACTTGAAAAATATTACCCTTTGCTCGCACTCGGGTAAAAATTGTAACTTCGCCAGTAAAGTGTTACTCGACATATACCTACTGACAGTATGGCCGTATGCCGGCAGATCAGCACTCATTTTCATCAAAGGAGGGCCCTACGACTAGCAAAACTCAAAAGTACGCCTATCTCTTAGATCATTTATTATTTTGTAAAATATTTCTCGAGAGTACGCAAAAAATTTGATTGCACATGACCATTGAGGTCGACCTTCGTACTTCTCTAATTTTCTAAAATAAAAACAATTGAAGGGATAAAAAATCTATCTGATATTATAAGCGGATAAGTTCGCATCAACTATAAGTTTCAACTTGAAGAAATTGCATCCTTGTCAATAGTGTAAATGACGCGCAAGGCAAGTGCAGTCTTTTTGCAGTTTTCATAAACGACGCATCACTATTTCATGCAATACTTTAAAAAATGTATTTATAGAGATGAGGGTTCATTGTTCAAACCACACCTACCCTTTTTAGTGTTGTTCAAATTTCTACAAGCTGATTCAATTTGAGGTAAGTGATTACTTATTTTAATTTTTATTTTTGTGGTGGTAAAGGCCGGTGCGATCGTTGCCATTATATTGATTTTTGACGTAGAAAGACGTTCAGCCCCAGCAGACACTATAATATAGCGTTGTGCCGGCGACCTTGCTCCAATTATTCACGTATTACCTCGACAGCTTACGTGCCTTTATGGGTTTTTGGGATATTTTTTCGAATGTCTACTGGTGACCTACAAACAGACCTACTAAGTAAATATGTACAATAGCTTGTGCGTGTGTCCTAATTTTTTAATTAATCCACTTGTCGATTTGTAGGCAGTATTAGGAGAATAAATGTATTACGATCCTTTAGCAAAGGCATACTTCTTGTCCAAATTACTATGCATGTAATTATAACTACATAAATAATGTCACTTTCATTAGTTGCCTCAAGTCACAGGTGAAATCCATTAAGTGATTGAAAATCCATTTCATAGATTATACTGTCCGAATCTACCTGTTAATAAAATGTTTTACGAACATTTGTTTACTTCATTTTAAAGTGAATCAGAAATTCGGAAATCAATTCAGAACCTCATTACAATTTCTGAAAAAAATTTTTTCTAATCAAAAAAAAATCAATTCTAATATATTCACTGTGCGGAACGTATTTCAACTGTATAATTTATATCGTAACGTACGCGTGTATTTTCGTCTATTTTTCATATCTGATAACCCAATTCTAGGTGCGTAGAATGTATAAAATTGGACTTTTAAGTAAATGTGATACAAAGGTATAAAAAATAATAAAATAGTATGACAGGTCTTACAATTTTTATCCCAACGTTTCGACCGGATTGCACCGATTGTGGTCACGGGCAGACTGATGAGGATGAATGTTGTCTTCGTAGTGTGTGGTGTCTCGCAACTACCCACACTCATTCAATGCGTTTTTTAATTTTCATTATTGTCACTGTCGGTACTTCGACACACTACACTAACGATATCTACACACTGGCGACGTGCGGTTTCCTGGCTCCGGACACACTCACTGATGACAGGATTCCATGATGTTGATAAGCGGTATCTACTTTACCGGTTGAAATTATGGTATTTCTTGATTTCAACCGCCTTTCGTGCTATTCTGAAATAACAGTGTCGATCGGTGGAAAGGACCTGTGGCTGATGCAATTCATTCCAGTGATTGGGTCCTGACTCCAGCAAGTGCTCAGCAATGGTTGACCTGTTTGTCTGTCGTTTTCTGACAGCTGTGATATGTTCTTTGACTTTTTCTGCTATTGTTATTTTCGTCTGTCCGATGTAGGAACTACACAGCTGCAATCCACCTTGTAGACACCAGGAGTCTGGAAAGGAATGACATCCTTCGGAGTACGCAGATGATTTGACATTTTAGAGTGCGGACTATATACAGTCTTAATGGAGTATTTCTTTAGCGCTGTTCTAATTTTGTCTGTTACTCCTTTTATATACGGCAAGAATGCTGGCACTCTGCCGACCTCAGGACGATGCTCCCTTCTCCGCAGACGTCGTATGTTTCCTCTATATCTATTTTGCTTTATTACCTTCTGAGTATGTATGAGTTCACTATTTAAATGTTCAGGGTCACATAGGTCGTACACTCTGTTCACCAGTGAAGCTACCACGGATTGAAGGTGTTGCGGATGGTGATGCGAAATAGCATGCAGATACCTGTCAGTGTGCGTGGGTTTTCTGTATACTGTGTGAGCTAAGGTACCATTATCTCTCACCATTATTTTCACATCAAGAAAGGGCCAACAATCTGTTTATCTCCATTTCAAATGTGAACCTGTTGTTAGGGTCTATGGAGTTCAAGTGGCTAGTAAATTGTTCCACCTCCTGCTATTTGTTAGCTACTTTGCTATCCACTTGAACCAATTTGCTAGCCACTTGGCTCACATAGTATACGGGATTTGTACAAAATATATGTTAAATATCGTTCATGTATTGTATCGACTTATTTCGCCTCTTGACGAAGACGACAAAGCATGCGCAAAATATTTCAATGATCAGACTTGGTCAGCTATGGATTAACTATGATACAGCAGCTTGGATTCGGTGCTATTGTTAGCTGACCGAGTCAGATCTCTGGTATATTTTGAGGATACTACGTTAAGAGGCGAAACGCGTGTCGATAAGTGGATTTGAAATTTTGGACGAGAATAGTTAAAAATTAAATGAATTCATCATTAATATCGTTCAACAGAGATATTGTACAGCATATTAGGCGCTTCGCAAACTATACAACAACCACAACTGATCGTTGTCGTGATCGCAAGTTTGTTCGACCTACCATGGGAACAACTATGCGGCCAGTTTTGTTATTAATAATAATAATATACTAATTTGCGAGAATGCGAGTATTATTAGATGTCCATGAAGTGTAAATTACACAACCTTTACGCACTCTGCTTATAAAAGCATGCAAATATTCAATTTTCCTTTTTCAGATTTCATAATAATATCATCCATTAAAATAGAAAAATAAACTTAAATACCCAACTCAACGTCAATGATTTGAATGTCATAACAAATCCAAATAATCATAAGTACCTATCTCAAAATTACAATTTAAAAAGCAAACATTAAATGGAAAGAATAAAAAAAACATGTCAAAATATGAATAAATAAAAATAAATGTCAAAATATACAAAGCATCAACTATTGAAAAAAAAAGAAAATAAAAAAAAAATAATAAAATGAAACAAATTAAAAATATAAACAATTGAGTACAAGATATTAAATGAAATTTTATGGTGAGAAAATGTCATTTTACACTACAATAACATTTTTGTTTTAAAAATTTAAATATTCTTTTTTGAACAGCGGCAGCCCATCAGTTTTATAGTGATCAAGTAATTTATTGTATAGAGTTATTGCCATACAGTAAGAGTTATTGCAAAATAATTCTAATTTTTTAGCAGGTATATATATATATATAATCTGTCTCTGCGATGGCAATTTGTTTTTGTCTCACCTTGTTTCAAAAACAGGCCCGTGTTTTTTTTAACAAATACCAGCATTTCGTATATATATACAAGCACGGTAGTGGCAAGATATTACTATACGAAATGGGGTTTGCAGCTATCAAGCCTATAAGCTCCGTAAATTGATCTCACACATTTCTACTATAAACACTTTATTTGCTGCATTTGAGTTGCCCCATATAACTAAGCCATTCCTGACAGTTGATGATACATATGCGTGATATGCAGTAAGCGCAGCTTCTTTATAGACTCCTATTTTTAAACGGCGTAATACGTACGCCTTTTAAAAATAAGTAAACGTACGTTTTAAAGATGATAGAGCCTTGCGGCATTGCAGCACGAATAGGGTCGGCTCGCCCGGTCAATTACCACCCTCTCACAGAATATCGGCGTGAAATAACAGCATCTATTACTGCTGTGTTTCGTTCGGTGAGTGAGAGTGCCGGTGGCCCTCCCTTTCCCTCCTTTCCCTATTTCCCTAAAGGCCGGCAACGCGCCCGTTATTCTGTGGATGTTGCGGGTGTCCATGAGGGGCGGTTGGTTACTCTCCATCAGGTTCTTCGTTAGTGGGAGTAGAAGAGTGCACGTTTGCTCACATAAATAACACTCAGATACTCATAGTGAATTAGAGTCAGCTTGACAGCAACAGCAGGTTAAGGTGCGAGGTGTGACCGACCAGTTGGTGGTACTGCCATGCGTCTACGTCCAATCTACGTACCATTTCTTCTATAGTTTCTCTGGCTGCATGCGTCCATTGATCTTACTCCTTGCCTCCTAACCAACAAAAAGTTCATCTTTATCAATTCTTTTAAAATTTTCTTACTAATGTCCAGGGACCACTCAGTCCACTTACCATTGTGGACTGTTCCTTCGCTTGTCTTCTCAATAGTATAAAAAAATATCGTCAATGTAATTAAAACAATCATAACTTTTACGCTATTGGATGCCTTTTGCCTCTGTTAGATACTTAGTGATCCTATAAGTAGGGTTCCTGTTATTCCTTTTGAGGTATGGAATTCAAAAAATACTTTTAATTGCAGGAATCGTACGATCTATCGTATCTATCGTAATTTTACATAATTTTTTTTTACTATTATATACCTATGTTTTCATAACCGCGATTATAACATAATCGCGTTCGCGTGTAATAGAAATATATAATCGGAACTATAACACGAACACTAAGCAACTGACATGTTATGTTATATTACAAGGCTTCTTCGTCTCATACAGACATATATAACTATTATTATAACAAACTATTATAAATTATGGTTTTAGGAACGGTAGGGGTTGTATGGATCAGATTTTCTCGCTTCGCGTTATCGTGGGGAAGTTTCTGGCTATAGGTCGGAAAGTTTTCTGCGCTTTCGTGGATCTAGAGAAAGCATTCGATAGAGTAGTGCGGAAGAAATTGTGGAGTCTTCTGCCTGAATATGGTGTGGAGGGCTCCTTACTGCAGGCTGTGAGGTCATTATATCGAGACCACAGAGCCCTGAGAGAGACATGTCGCCCTGGTTCGAAGTCTGTTCTGGTGTCAGACAGGGCTGCGTGATATCTGCCTGGATATTCGTGCTGTATTTAGATAGTTGCCTCTAGATACTGAAAGGTAGTATGAGTGGGATGGTATGTGATGGTAGAATGGTAAACTGCCTTTTGTACGCTGACGATGCTGTGCTTATAGCACCATCAGAAGCAGAGTTGCAGACACTAGTTACGTGCATGAAAGAAGAATGTGAAGTGAAAGGATTGAATATGAATGTGAACAAAACTAAGATTCTGGTGTTTGAAAGGGAAGCGGTACAAACGAAATGTGAGATTTGTTTAAATGGAAAATGTCTAGAACAAGAGAATGAAATTGTGTATCTGGGGAGTGCGTTTTCGAGGGATGGAAGATGTGAGTTGGATGTGGAGAGACGGGTAGCATCTGGCAATAAAGTGAACGGTGCGCTGTCCGCATTAGTAGGTTAGTGCATTAGTGTGAATATATCTAACACAGCTAAAATGGCCATCCACAATGTGATGTTGGTGACAACTTTATTGTACGGTAGTGAGGCCTGGATATGCCCGAAATCGAGTGAAACTATAATAAATGTAGTGGAGATGCGATCTCTCAGAAATATGTGCGATGTCACTCTTGCGGACAGGATAGAGAATGAAGAGATACGCAGTATGACAGGGTTGCAAAACAGTGTTTAATTTAAATTTGAAGAAAAGAATGCTTAGATGGTTCGGGCACTTAGAAGGAATGAGTGATGAAAGACTGACGAAGAAAATCTACAGAGCAAAAGTGAGAGGTAAAAGAAGCCAAGGAAGACCAAGGCTGACTTATGACGATCAAATAGCCAGAGTGTTAGCAGACGGAAATGTCAAAAGCATTCGCATATTTAGGCGAAAATGTGTGAGGAGAAAGATGAGATTTGAGGAAGCGAAAGAGGTATGTAATGACCGCGACTCCTGGCGCTCCGTCCTCTCTGACTACCCCGTTAGGGATACAGTGTGAAGATATGTATGTATTATAACAAACCTGGCAAAACAATCTCATTCCATCAACCACGGTTTTGCTAATTGGTTGTGTAGTGTGCGAAACGCCTTATTATGTTACCGCTCATCGTTGTTTTATAACTGAATTAGAAATCAAAAGTAAGTTTATCGTAGTCATTTGTATTCAGAGTTAGCGAGCTTTCATCGAGCTGACCTAGTTTCAGAGAACATATCGCAATATACAGATGCTTTCAGCAGCTAGTTTCGTGAACACAAGTCGAGAAAATCTTGTTAGCACTACCGATTTTCGCTACATATATATTTTTATATGTAGTAATGTACTTACATATTGTACACTTTGAGCTATATTTTCTTAAAATTCATATTCTTCGCGAGTTAGTAGTTCTATAATTTTATACGGCAATTATGGTTGTTTACTAAAAGCCAAGATTGACAAAAATCTCAAGGTGTAAGTATTTGGTACTAGCGGTCTTATTTTTTGGCTTATCTTATCTCGGAGTTGAGAGGTAGCGGATGCGAAGTTCAGTGTAAACATTTCTTCTTTTTAATATTACTTACATATATGTATATAGGAATGTATAGTCTGTAAGTCGGTGGCCCCACAATCCGTGCAGTGAACCTTGAAATATGGGGTCCATTGTGTGACTAATATAATTATCATTTTTAACGGCCATCTATTAGGGCAGTTGGATATTCATCTAACTTATCGAAACATTGATATTGAGCATGAAAATATCGATATTAGGTCCTCTGAAACATCGCTCCATCGATATTCTGAATAACACATTAGTTTGGTTTTTGTAAAAATCATAAATCAGGGCTTTAAAACCTTTAAGGTATAAAATTTAATATACATTTAAAATGTTAACTTATTAACGCATATTTCGAACTTTGAAGAACGAAGTAGATCTTAGTTTTGATGCTATAGATTTACCTAACATATATTTTTATTTCATATTTGATTGTGAACCAAAACATCGATGATTTCAAACGTCTATGTTTACTAAATGATATTGTTATCTATGTCAACATCGATCTTTTTCTAATATCGCTTACCATCTATTCGCGTGTCCAATGGTCACATTTATGTGTGTACAGCTTAAGCGGATAGTACAATTAACCCCGTTCCATGAAAGCAATAAATTTTCAGTTCAAGTTAATCGTAATATTTCATCGGAACTCAATTTGTTTACGGTTCCAATGTTACTTCGGTATTCTTGTTCATGACGTAATATTTTACGATGCGAAGCTGTTGTTAATAGTATTGATGTTTGGAATTGTAACAATAATTAAACGTAAGTCATGGTTTGAACAACGTCAATTGTAAAACATTCGAAGTAAGTATGACAGAATATAATATTATAGGAGAGATAAGTAGTCAAAGCTTTTTATGTGGTTATTCGGCTTTATTATTTTTTTATAACAGCCCATATCTATGTATATGTACAACAAATAACAGAATCAACCAGAAATCGCATACACCTTGCTAAATAATCTATTTTCTTAATAGAACTAATAATTATACATGTATTTTTTTTATAAATTCAGTATTCATTATTTTGTTTCATCATTTTCATTTACAACTTTTAGATTCTTGTAGTACCGAAAAAGATCGGTCTCGCCTCCTAGCTGTTTCTGAGAAGGAGTCAGGACACTGGTTGAAGGTAATACCTTCAAAAAACTTAGGAACCTTAATCGACAATACCACGCTTTCTCTCATAGTATCCCTTCGTCTGGGGGCCAGGACTAACCTTCTTCACCGTTGCCGCTGTGGTGATCTCGTCGATGTACTAGGTCACCACGGTTTATCCTGTTTACGTAGTGCGGGCCGCATGTCACGACATGCTGCCTTGAATGACGTCATTCGGCGGGCTCTTGTCGCCGCTGGCGTTCCTGCAGTCTTAGAGCCTGTAGGTATTGTGCGCAGCGACGGCAGGAGACCGGATGGTTTGACGCTCATTCCTTGGAAACTTGGAAGATCGCTGGTGTGGGATGCCACTTGTGTCGATATAGTTGCTGTTTCCCATGTGCCGGCGACTTCCAAATCAGCAGGTGGCGCGGCCAGCACTGCCGAGAACTTGAAGCGGCGTAAGTATGCGACTCTCTCTGAGAGTTTCATATTTACGCCCTTTGCAGTCGAAACTTTGGGTCCCTGGGGCCCCGAAGCCCATCGACTGGTTTCTGATATTTGTAAGAGACTGGTCGAGGCTTCGGGAGACCGCCGGGCTGGCAGCTTCTTCCGCCAACGAATCAGTTTGGCTATTCAAAGAGGCAATGCTGCCAGTCTGCTAGGTACCTTGAGCAATGACAGCTTTCTAAGCGGCAACTTTGAGGAAGTTTATTATTTAAGATAATGTGTAGTTTTAAGTTTGTAAATATTAACATATGTATGTACTATTTACTTGAATAAATTTATTTTGTAAATTCTTCATTTATTTACGCTCGGATATAGCGCAATAACTTCAATGACTGTATCAAACGCCGAAACACCACAATCACATTAATCTCCAATAACGCCTTTCTCATAGCTTTTACGACCATTTTTTTACTTTTAGAGATACTTCTTTATTTTCACGGCCATTTTTCAACTTTTACAGATTACAAGTACGGTTTGTTTTTAATTTTTACTGATATTTCTTTACTTTTACCGATATTATGATATACTAAACTGTATTATATATGTGTTATGCATCGTATGAATGCTTAATGAATGAATTAAGTAGCTTATAATAAAGCTTATGATTTTTACTGAAACAAATCATATTTTACACTTATCTGTTGTATACTTGGTCTCTGCATGGACTTTACAATATTTTCTTTTATTATGAAACATTTCTTTATGGACATTATTTGAGTAGTTATAAAATTCATTCGTAAATATTAATCGATGGTTCTGAAAACTATACTATACTATAGACGTCATTATAGATAGAGTTCAAGTAGTCTATTTTCCAGCTTAAGGTCGGCTCGCGAACTTTCATTATTTGCTATAACTAGGGTTAGGACGAAATAACATTTTTGATTCCTAACGCGCGTTAATACAATACTGAAACGCAGCGTTTTAACTACACCAAAGTATGCGTATATATAGTATATAGATAGTGAAAGACAAACCACGTAAAACCACTCAACCGTTAATGAGCATAAAAAACATTAAATAAATTAAATAAAAATATCTTGATATATCAAAGTTTTTGTTAGAAATAGTCTTACCCTGTGATTGTACCACCACTCACTTTTCACATAACACACCCCCGCATACAGGTTTGGGCCATTTTCCAATTTCATCAACATTGTCACGTCGATACGAGACACTCCAACATGTCTAGTATTTCGACGTAGCAATACGGGACGTGATGTCAAACACGATGACAGACCCGTATAAATGGGACGTACGGCTGCTACCTTAGCTACGACGAACTTTTTAATTCGTTGTGCGTGGTATCTGCAGTAGGTACAATCTAGGTACAAGCATAATATAACCGGTGATATTGTGTAGCTTGAAACACGTAACTGGTGCGGCTGTCGGAAAATCGAAAGAATAAAACTTGAATTACATAAAAGCGATGTGTGGATGCGGCTTTATTTGCGCGTTGCCGTGACCTGGAGACCTGTGCTGGAGAGCTGCTGATCAACATAGTACTATTCTAGAACTGAGATCTTGAAATCATTTCTGAATTATGTAATATTTGATTGTGTTATTGCAAAAGAAATTTAAATTTTACCGTTCTAGGATAAAGCTCCTAACGTAGTGTTTTGATGTTTGATACGACATAGAGTGCTGCTCAATGTGGTACTGGAGTATGCTTATTGCTAATTGGAAATGCTAATTGCTTTACTACTCTAATCTCTGTAATATAGCGAGCATAGGCTCTATATAAAGGCTAAATATAAAGTCTTTGTTCTGGGTTATTAAGAACTACAGAGTTCTTAAAACTGAGGTTCATAGACATGAAAATTATGAAACGTTTTTTAACTAAAATGTTTTGTCTTCATTTTCATATTGATTTTTGTTTCGAAGTATAAGAGACATAACGTATAATAGCTAGTAAGTTTATCAATCGTTTACGAAGGAGGTAACACTACTGACCGTTATACATTATTTAATGAAACTGATGTTAATTAAGGAGGTTTCCTTAATTAACCTCTGTTTAATTAAATATTATTATGTATATACTTATTACTACTTTTCTTTTCTTTTCTTTACTTACTACGACTTTTAATTATATGCGTTATACAGGGTGTATATGAAAACGGGACAGTTACTTTAATGGATGAAAGGGCATAACTTTAGTATGTAGTTACAAAAAGAATTATCGAAAAAAACGTATCCGTTTAAGAGTTATGACCGTTTTAATTTTCAAGTGTTATCCCCACCATTTCTCGTAAAATTGGGTTGATCGTGTACAGTTACAGATTTTAAAATCTAACGTTTTTTTTATTTTGTAATAATTTCATCCGTTACTGAAATACAGCCTGAAAACCCCCATTGGGGTATACGCATTATTTTCGAAAATGGTTTTCAGGCTGTATTTCAGTAACGGATGAAATTATTACAAAATAAAAAAAAAAACGTAAGATTTAAAATCTGTAACTGTACACGATCGACCCAATTTTACGAGAAATGGTGGGGATAACACTTGAAAATTAAAACGGTCATAACTCTTAAACGGATACGTTTTTTTCGATAATTCTTTTTGTAACTACATACTAAAGTTATGTCCTTTCATCCATTAAAGTAACTGTCCCGTTTTCATATACACCCTGTATACACCGTGAAATTGTAATGGTTTCCGATTCGAAAGAGGTGATTTTACTCATGAAACTCAATAACTTTTCGCTGAAAATTAATTTAAATGCCCTATTTTTTATATAAAACGCACTTCCCTTCTGGGTCGATTTATATGAAAAGTTGAAAATAAAATGTAGTGCGTTTAATTTTTCTTTGCGTAAATTTGTTCAATTTTATCACTATCTTTGCATAACGGAAATCATGATGGTTTCATGGTGTATGTACAAATACATACATATCTTCACGCTGTATCCCTAACGCGGTAGTCGGAGAGGACAGAGCGCCAAGCTTCGCGGTCCTTGCATAATTCTTTCGCCTCCTCGAATCTCGTCATTCTCCTCACGTGTTTTCGCCTAGATACGGGTGCTTTTGACATTTTCGTCAGCTAACACTCTAGCTATTTGATCTTTGTAAGTTGGTCTTGGCACAGTATAAATATAACCAGAGGCGTGCACAGGCTTTTTCAACAGGGTAGGCAGTCAAAATGTATAAAAAAAAACAATTTTAATATATAATTGTACTTACTAATACAGCAATACTGACGAGCGAGAACGTTACCATTACTTTATTTTTCGTAGTGGTTGGTATTTGTTAACGTAGTCAATGCAAGGAAAACAAAATAAACTACTAGTATGTCCACAACTCGTCAGCCAGTTAAATGTTTCATAATATTTAGAAATAAAATTTCGAGTCACATTACCTCACTTTTGATATAAATGCAACTTTGGAACACTTATAGCCTTTAACTATAGTTTGTAATTTTTCACTATATGAAAATTACGAAAACGCGGCTTATTTTAGTTTTTGTAAACACACACTTCCGACACAATTATCACATTGAAACATTCCATTCTTTAAAATACAACTGAAATTATCTATTATAAACCGCTAGGTTACTTCAAATACGAATTGTAAGAAGAATAGAATTTTTTTAAATAACTCTTTTAATAAAGAAACACTTGCACAAAGAAAACAAATATGTATGGCGTTTTATTTTGATTCAAGTATAAATCAACCATAAACAAAGCAAAAATAAGTAATTTTAGTTAGAGAAGTGTTGAATTTAACAAATGCATTTAACTCTATAATGTCGTTGATGTAGTCATTGTCTCCAAAACATGCACACAAACTTAATTTTCGAGTATAAAATAGCACACATTTGAAAGATTATTTCGTGTACGTGTATGTGAAATGCAAACATGTGTGTGTGAATTGTAGGCACCGGACCGACGTGCCTCAGTGGTTAAGTTATAAAGTTATACAGCGCGTATTTTTTATCTATAGATGGCATGATTGTTGAAAATAAAATAGAGCAATGTAAAAATACGAAATACGATTACAAACAGATGAAGGACGGAAGAATAAGGATGTTAGATGGCGCTATTTTCAAATAATTGTTGCTTATTTTTAAATTGTCTATAAAATAGAAATGGTAGATATCGAAATAACTTTCATTTAAATTGTCAAGCTAAGCAGTGTCTCCGTGCCTACATGGGATGCACGCCACTGAATATATCAGTAGGATGTCTTTTGTAGAAAGATAGCTAGATAGCTAGCTATCTTTCTACAAGATAGCTAGAAAGATAGATAGAAAGATATTGGGCGAATATGTGCAATTATTGTAGCGCCAGTCGGGGTCACAGGTGAAGCAAACATACGACGGCTTCCGTATGTTTTTAATGCGTTTTTCACATCGTTGCAAATACCAAAATGTCTAATGTATGAACGAACGTATTATAATAGCCTTAGAGGCATAAATAATTTTAGTCATTAAAATCCAGTTATCACTCTTCAACATAGCTATAAGAAATTAAATATATCAAACACGAAAAACCTATCCGTGCGCATTGTTTTTCATAATTATGTACTAAATGTATAACTAAACGAGATGCTCTCCGCATCTCACACCCAACGCCACAACCCTACGTATCCGGCCGAGAGTAGGCAATTATGTTAAAATCTTCGAAATGTGAGAAATCTTAATTTTTATTAATTCAGTAGCATCCAGTAAATGAAATTCAATTCAAATTTATTTAGGAAACTTTGTGCGTACTTTATTATATCGACATAATTTTTTTTGTGCACCTCTGGCATTGTACTTCACGAATGACATAAGTTTTATTCCTCTCCTATTACAAAAATACTAAAAAATTTGTGACAGTTTTCCATGTTCTATGGTATTCATATTATTTTGAGTAGTTTGGTTCTTATAATTACTTTTTATTTATATATATTTTTACTCTAGAACCACAATCATTTTTTTAAATAACACAGTAATAATATAATAATATTTATTTATTTACAAGAATGCGAGTAAAATCAGATGTACATGGAATTGAATAGACACTTTATACACTCTGCTCACTAAAAGTATGCAAATATTAGATTTGAGCTCCTTAGGAGTTTCAGTCATAACATGAATATTATTCTATTCTGTCAAGTTTCATCATTATCCATTATATCCATATATTGAGATCCATAATAATTAATAACATTACACAAGTATTCAACTCAATGTTTATAAATTAGAACAATCATATGTCAAACCCATTACATAAAAGTACAAAAGAAAACATGTCAAAAAAGTAAAAAAGAAACATATCAAATATAAAAAATAATAATAATATTAAATGTCAAAGCAGAAATGATTAATAAACAAAAGACATCGATTTAAAAGCATTTAAGTAAATTCATGAAAATAAATAAAATTTTATACTGAGGTCATCATTAATAAATTCTTTTACACTGTAATAACGTTTGTTTCAAAAATTTGAAAATTGTACAAATAGTCCTTGCATAGTTTAGATACTAATGATAAGTACCTAGTAAATAGATTTTACCTGTGGATCTGTGAGTCACGTGCAGCCGTCGTGGTCTTGTCGATAGCGTCTCGTCACGCGACCCTAGTGACAAATGTCGCGGGCGATTGGGTCATCGACTGAAGCGTACTACTAAGAAAGATAAATCTTCAATGCTTTTTACTCGATGACGGCGAAACAAAAAAAAATGTTTCGACTTTAAGCAGAGTATGTATATAATATACACAATGTACACGTGGTCATCTGTTGTCTGACAGAGCTGAAACTATTGAACTATTTTAGACGTGCGAGATATCATTCAATTAATCTTTATTTTTTGAGTTGTTTGTAAGATTCTTCTTTGAGTGGGAAGGCGAAGAGTCTAAGGCTTAGATTCTTCTCGTAGACATGGACTATCTGGGATTAGACTCTAAGACCAGATAGCCAATGTCTTCAGTAATAATTTCTCCTATCATTAAGTCCATAATACTTTTCCAGTAAAGTGATAGTATGGCAATGACAACCAATAAATACCGACAGATTGAATGAATGAGTTTCGCGCTGTTAATTTTGTGTGATTTGTGAACTGTGAGCTGTTTTGTTTCTGTGGAGTGTGTGTCAAGGGAAAAAAGCGTTTATTTTATATTTACTGTCAAATTTCGGGCACCGGGCGACCACTAGTAATTAAATAATTCGTCTTAGTTTGACAGTATTTTATTCTGTGTTGTTACTTTTCTTTTTTGGTATTTATAATTACCTTATTTTAATTAAGCTATAAGCCATCCCAGTAAAGTTTGACGATTTCATATTACTATTTAATGTTTACTATTAAAGGCATGGAATCACGCGATTTTACAATTAACGGAACACGACAGGTATCGTCTTAAATTAAAACTTATAAACAATATTAAGTTCGATTTATTACCTTCTACTTCTGTTTTTTATTCAATAATTATCACTTCACAAGCATTACAGATATAATATAATAGAAGTACCTACTTACTTTTACGTTATACTCAAATTCAAGTTCGCGTTTGGACGCCTAGTTAGAGTATTACGGCTAATATTTTGATAACAGCTACCCATATGCTGAAAAAACGCTGTTCTTAAGAAAAAGATAACGGCACGGAAACTCGATGCGCCGCCGTAGTAAACGAATTTAAATTATAAAATCACGTAAGTAAATAAATTCTTTTGTTGGTTTTTATATCATAATAAAATCCCTCAAGAACTCACCCAATTAACGGGAAGAAGATTTAAAGTAAATTGAATTATAAAAGCGAACGAAAATGAACGATCTTTTCTGGAAGTACTTTTTTATAATTATTCCACGAAACTAAAAAAATACGAATATAATTCTTTAGTATTCTTAAAATGATACATAAGTGTAGCATTTGCTACAGATGCTACATTATTGCAGCAGTGCTACGAAATTGCTACAACGTAGAACATCTGTTCGTAGCTGGAGTTTAGATTCATTTTTGCTCGGTAAGGACCTATTTATTTCTAAACCATTATTCGTACTAGCGATTGATAACCCTATACACTAAATAAAATAGGTTTTGTCTCTTTTCATTCAAAAATATAAGTAATTATAAAAATAAAGAGCAAACATTTTTTAATCTTTATGGATAAGGACATAAGGACTACATACGTACTATAAAACAATAAAAACATTCAAGATAAGATATTTTTAGGGTTCCGTATCTCAAAGAAAAAAGATACCCCTAATATGACGTTTACTAATAGATAGGTGGGATTGTTTCTTGTTGGAGCGTAGGTTGCAATTACATACGACCCGCAATTAACTTATTCAATTTAATTTGATTTGGTTTAGCTTTTAATTTGGTTTAATTTGATTTAACTTAATTTAATTCGATTTAATTTAATTTGATTTAACTTAATTTCATTCGATTTCATTTGACGTGATGTAACTTTATTCGATTAAAATAATTTTAATTTTGTTTAATTATACTTGTGATTTGATTTAATTCAATTAAATTTACTTGTTGTTATGTAATTATGTTGTGCGATTTTACAATCCAAACCCTACTTACCTACTAACGATATATAGGTGGGGGGCATATAGCCATGAAAAAAAAAAATTAATTATGATTAGATGATAACTTCATTGTTCAACTGTCTGTCCGTCCGTCTGTTCTTCTTCTGAGGAACGTGTATCAAGAGGTAAAGGCATAGAGGTATCAAGTTAAAACTAATATCAAGTACTTATGTCTGCAGTCCCTTGGAGTTGTAAAAAAAATCAAGCATCTAAGTGAACGCAAATCAGCAAAACGTATAAGGTACTTCACATTGACCTAGACTCATGAAATTTATGGCAAGAAGCAAGGTCTCACAGTACAATAATAATCGATAATCGTTAATTAGTAGTTATATCACACGATAAATATTTTCTTTCGATTACAAATTTACACTTGCAGCTTGGAGAATTGATTGTGAAGTATATCGATGTGTGAGCGAACATTTTACGCAACCCTCGTGCGCGAGTCAGACTCGCACTTATCCCTATTTTTGTATTTTATCGATGGCAATCAACATTGACTCACAGCTACTCGTGACGTTAAAGAGATTATTATCATTAAAAATACTACTGTCTAATTAAATGAAAATATAACGTGATATAAAAAAACATTCTAATTATGTTGGTTTTACAAGGTTATTTGGTTTAAATTTTATTAAATAATTTCGTTATATTATAATAAAGTTCTTAGAATTCTTTAAAAGGCTAGTGTATGACTAATACAAAAAGGATTTTCAAATAATCAACGCTATTTTAGTATTTACGCAGTGTACTATTTTTCCCTATTTTAGCTTTTTTCTGAGCACAAAGGTTCAGTCAAAAGAATAAAATGTAGAACTGGCAAGTTAGAAGTTTCAAAATATTTGGTTGGAAGAATGGAATAGAATTTTAAAAAAAGAAGGAGAAAAAAAGATTTTAGAGAGAAGGCCGAAGTTTTTTGGGGATGAAGAATAAAATTTTGAAGAAAAACATGACATATGCCAAATCCAAACTAATTATAAAAAAAATTTATAAGGACAATGTTACAAGAGCCAACATATCGCAATTGATAAAAACGAATGAATTTAATAATGAAACCTGGTTCATGGACTTTATTTGAATACCTGAATAAACAGCTGATTATTCAAAAATTGACATAAGGCATTTATTAACTATCTATTTTTCCACCTCGTCTGGACACGACTGATAGTCAATTCAGAGTATTTTATGAAATGAACAAAGAACTACAAGAAACTTGCCTTAGTCGGAAGATATCACTCACCAGTGAAGTTTGAGTGTATAGGACAATAATACCTAGTATAAGCCAGTTGATAAAGGTTTTTTTTTGTTATTACAACGTTAATTATAGTTTAAAGGTAACCACATACATTTACACACACCACACCATCACTCTCTCCTTTTTAACATTTTTCTGTTCTCTTTCAAAAGTAATCTTGTATTTTTTAATATTAAATTTTGTGATTATTTGTTTCTGATTCCAAGCAAAAAATTACATTTATCCATTCTCTTTTTGTGGCATCCGATCCGGCATCAGAATGGTACAATAGCTGTCCGAGACGCTCTTAATAACTTGTCTGCCTTGAAATCAACTGGAGCACATAATACCCGTAATTACTATTAAGATAACATTGACTAAAGCTTAATAAGTATATTTATTACAAAAGCTAATTGAAAGAGTGAGGATTATTATTAAACGTATTTCTATAAAATAAATTTTAGCACATTGTTCTGTCCAGTTATTGAAAAATGAAGAAAGGAATGCTTCGATGTTTCGGGCACTTAGAATGAGTAATGAAAGACTAAAACTGACAAAGAAAACCTATAAAGCGAAAGTGAGTGGTAGCAGAAGCCAAGAAAGACCAAGGCCAATTTATGAAGATCGAATGCCAAAGTCTTAGCTGACGGAAATGTCAAGAGCACTCACATACCTAGGCGAAAATATGTGAGGACAATGATAAGATTTGAGGAGGCGAAAGAAGTATGTAAGCTGTAGGAACTGCGACGCTCGGCCCTCCATCTTCCCTGACTACACCCTGAGGGGTATCCCTAAAGGGTGTGAATATATACACAGTCTGGCCATAAATACTGTTGTAATAAAAAAAAACAGTAATATTACATTTGAATTTGGAACTTGTCAGCTTCATATGAATATAATATTCATAGTGTTTTGTCATTTTCGCGGCAATCTTTGTTAAATATTCTTGTGATATTAAAATGGAGTGGAATAATAAAGAGAGCCAAATTGCTGTGATAACATTACAAATTCTCCATCTGCTTGGTATTAGTCGAATGTTTGTGTCAGAACGTATAAATATCTATCAATAGCCCGGGCTATTGGTAGGTATAATGAACCGTACTCTGTTTGTGACAGAAAAGGCGATCAAAGCAGTAAAGGAAAGAATCCGAAGAAATTCTGTCCGAAAGCAAAAAATTTTATTCAGGGAAAATAATGTAGCACCTAAAACCATGTCGCGTATTTTCAGAAATGACTTAGGACTTGCAGCTTATAAGATATGCACTGGTGCATGCACCTTAACCGATAATTTAAAAACGAATAGGGTGGTAAAATCAAAACAATTTCTTAGGCGGTACGTAAGGAGAGGTCACAGAAAAATAGGATTTATTTATTTATTTAACAATTTATTACACACAACAACATATTAAAAGAAAGATACATACTAAATATAAATAATAATGAATATAAAATACAATAACAAAAAACGCATGCAATCAATATATCAATACATATAAATATATGAATTATACATGTATGTATTTATTGACGAGAAAATGTTTAATATCGAGCAACATTTTAATAAGGAGTATGACCGACTTTATGTTCAAAGTTCTTGAGAAGCTTCTCAATTATAGTCATTAGGATACAACGTGGGCATTATCCGGCTTCAGTGATGGTTTGGTGTGATGTTGGCTATCAAGGAGTAACTCAGCTATATTTTTGTGAAAAAGATATCAAAATATCGGCCCAGGTGTATCAAAATATATTTCTTGAGAAGGTAGTTAGGCCTCTTAACAACACCACGTTCCATAACCAAGAATGGTTCTTTCAGCAAGACTCAACACAGGGTCATAAAGCTCGATCCACGCACGTTTCTGACCTCATCAGAGCTGAAGACTGGCCACCATCTAGACCCGACCTTAATCCACTTACTTATGATTTATGGTCTCTATTCAACCGACTTCAAAAAAAGAGGAGGTTCTCAAATTTGACTGCATGGTGTTTTTTTTGTGTGTTTGTTACCTTGTAACCATTATTTATGAACTAATTTTGAAATTTTATTTTTGTTTGGTGGGTAATACTTCAGAGGTGGTTCCATTTAAATTTCACCGATATTAGAACCTAGACTTCGAAGATATACTAAATAACGCAATCTGGTTATAATCTTTATTTATACTGATAATTCTCTTGTATATCGTTGCGCTCCGGAATTAGAAAGAAGTTAATTGCAGACCTGCCCTAGATATTTATTTAGGTCAAGATCACTCAAAAGGGAGAAATAAAAAATTTTTAATAAAAAAAATTAAACCGCCTTCAAAAAAAAACATTGAAAAGTACAGAATAACTATCCTTTACTAATCGAAACTCAAGTACAATTATTAAAATAACTTTATAAATACGATACACTTACCTACATAATTAAATTTGACAGTTATTGAAGTCGGTGCCAAATCAATGTGCAACAACAGAAAGCCTATTAGTTTGGTAGACTTGGCACTGACTTCGGTAACTGTCAAATTTAATTATATAGGTACGTGTATCGTATTCATAAAGTTATTTTAATTGTACTTGAGGTTCTATTAGTAAAAGATAGTTATTTTGTACTTTGCAGTGTTTTTTTTTGAAGGCGGTTTAATTCTTTTTCATAAAATTTTTAGAGAATATGGCATGCTCTAAACGCCATGATAATTTGGAGTCCCTAAAACATTCCATAAGATTGGCAGTGGCAAATTTTCACACGTAGAAAGTGCATGTTTCAATCGATAACTGGCCAAAAGGGTTAAAGGATTGTTCTAAGGGCAACGGAGAACGTTTCGTATGAGCTTAATATTTTTAAAATGCTTTTATATTAATATAAAAACTAACGCACACTGCTGTATTAAACGTTTTATGTACAAAAGAGAAAAAACAATGTTTTACTTGGAACAATATTTATGGCAAGACTAGGTATATATGTTCTGTCCACGTGAATTACAATGAAACGTCATTCAATCGTGGTCCTATTACTTATAGCGTTAATCCAACTCTTGTTACTGTTAACTAAAAAACAAACAGAGATATTTAAGGCGACGCATTGATAAACAATAATTTAATCTAAAATAGACCTTCTGCTCTGTGCAAACGTGCGCCGCTAGCTTACAAAATATATCAAAAAACAATTATTTTAGTTTATTTCAAAAACTATAATTAATTTTAAAAAAATCAATTGGAATTTCGAAGTATATGTTTAGATTAAACTATACAGAATATTTAGAAACATAATTCGGTCCCGTTACTCCGAAAAATGTAAATCTCTGTTTTTTTGTGTTATAAAAGTTAACCAATCATGTATCGCAACTGGCAACATAAAGTCAATGAAATGAAGAATCAGGTTACCAAATATCATTTTTATACGTTGAATGAAATTGTATACTTGGATTACGTTTTATTTCCAAATTTATTTAGAATAGGCTTTATCTCTGAAAAAACGAAAAAAACTGTTATAGTTTTCACACAACAAATATTTCTAGAATATTAAGTCTGGCCCCAACTCAATTTTAACGTAAGTTAATATTGAGGTACCAAAGAATGAAATATTAATGCATTTATATTAGCTATTTAAGAACAATAGACAGCACTTATTTAACCGTGAACATTCATACCGACAGCGGAACCCTTCACTATGCGTGGTTCGACGCGCAGTTTGCCCGTTTTTATATTTTATTTGATGGAGATGCGATCGACAAGCGGCCATTTACGGGTTCTATCATATTGATTTTTCTAAGACTGTGCAAATGCTTTAAAATATTTTAATGAGAAAAATTTTAGTTTAAATGTATTTATTTACATGAACTTCTGAGTTTTGACTTTTCTTCCATTAAAATATTTTAAAATACTTGTAGTCTTAGAAAAATTAAATATTCTGTGTCTCCTGAAACAGCAGTATTTTTAAAGTGTTACTTCATTTTCATTTCTATGTTCGGAGATTACTAAAAAATACTCAGTAGTTTTGATTTTAGATTTCATTATTTAAAAGACAAGAGTAAAGCAGTTCTACCTACTTAAGACGATGCATTGGAAATTTTGACGGCATAGAGATCTCAATTTGTCTAAGTGATTACAAAACGTATGAAAATGATATTTGGTAACCTGATTCTTCATTTCATTGACTTCATTTTGCCAGTGGCGTTACACGATTGGTTAACTTTTGTACCAGAAAAAAAATCAAAGAAACCAAAGATTAAAACAGAGATTTACGTTTTTCGGACTAACTGAATTGTTATGTTTCTATTCTGTGTAGATTAATTAACTTTTCAAAATGACGGTTGAATTTCTTACAAATAATTATAGTTTTTAATATAAACGAAAATAACTGTTTTTTTCGTGAGCTAACGCGCACAAGTATATATGATGCAGAAAGGGCGTCGCCAGCTTATGACTAAAGGGGGGGCAATGGGGCAATATTATGGAGGATAAAAAATATGAACGCCGAGAGCATGAAGCGTTACACTTTGGAAGTCTTTGCCTCCATGACGATTGTAATAAAAACGGTTCTAATATCAATGTATAAAACTTCACAAGCCCTCGACAGCACAGTAACTAAATCAAACTTTTAAACACAGTAATAATTATTTATTTTAACAAAAATAATATTTAATTAAAACATAACCTGCGGGGATTTTTTTGCAAAACTTTCAACCACTTTATCATTAAAATTATTTAGGTTTTTATTTATTATAGCTCTGTGTACACTCATCATGGCCAGACCATTAAGGCGATCTTCTGCCATGGTGCTTCTTAGTCATGTTTTTAGTCTTCTGAGGCTGCTAAAGGATGTCGTAGAAAGAAATGCAATGCACACACACACCATACCTACCTACATATTTTTACACTGTTTAATGGCCTTGCGTTTTGGCAAATCTGATATAGTCGTGATGAAAATGGCGGCGATTTTAAAAACGGATGTCAAAATCTTAATGTTATTCTGAATATTTCAATACTTTCTACAATATACATTAAACCTTGTGAATTTATTTACGTTTTGTCATGCGATGCGGAATTTATTAATAGGTAAGGAAGTCAATTGCTCGCACTTTGGTCGCTTTGCGGCTAGCTACATTTGATCTCTAGGGGGGGGGCAACTGCCCCCCTGCCCCCCCTCGGCGACGCCATTGTGATGCAGTAGGTCTATTTTAGATCAAATTGTTGTTTATCACTGCGTCACATTAATAAATAATAATCGATACGTTAGGTACAAACAAATGTATGGGTAACTTTTTTGCCGCGATTGTTTGGTATCGCGAACCTAGGCGAAAATGTGTGAGGAGAATGATGAGATTCGAGAAAGCGAAAGAAGTATGTAAGGACCCCGACGCTTGGCGCTCCGTCCTCTCTGACTACCCCGTTGGGGATTAGCGTGAAGATACGTATGTATGTATGTTTGGTATCGCCTGATTAGCTTGTTAGTGAACAGTTTAACATACTCATAAACGTTATTATTAGTTATTTTAAAGCACAGACTTTATAAATAACTCCCGTGTCCCAGCTGCAACCTAAGCATACGACACACATTTATCATCAGATACGGTTAGTGGCTAGACAAGTGGTTTACGGGAACTTAGACCCAGTCAGGTATAATATTATTAAATTTGATATTTTAATTCAAACTTCAGTGTGGTTCACACGTAGACAAGACGTTTATTTTCTCAATATAAATATATAATAAAAAAAAAACTAAACTTATTATTTACCCACATAATTACAACCATATACAATAATATAACCAGAACGCCTGTCGAAACACAACAGCAATAATGAGACATACAAAACGCACACTGTAAATATTGTAAGGCACATACAACTAAAATGTCTGTACATGACGTAAATCTCCAACAAGTGGCAAATTCTTTCTAAAATCGACACACTTTCTGGCGTTATCGCTCGTCAAAAGTACTATTTGGCTATGTTTTATACGGCGGTTTTCACACTACTCTACTTTTCGTTCGATTTTATAGACAGTTAACGTTTGACTAGCGATTTAAATTCGTTACGCTAGATCGCGTGGTTTTGGTTATTCTATTCTACTAGCGGTTACGACTATTGAGCTACTTGTATAGGCCCCCAGAGCGGACATCATTTCGTTAAAAACAACACATTTTCTTTGATTTTATTGTCTCACTTCGCAGTACGGAAAAGGCTGTCTGGAATCTGGAGTTAACAAGTAAACCTTTGTGGTGACCTCACCAGGACCGTAATAAATCAAGGGGTCTAGACAAGTGACTCAATTGTCGTAAACGCTAGTGGAATATAATGGGAAATACCGCGTGATTTAGCGTAACGAATTTTAAATTGGTTGTCAAACGTTATTAACTTTCTATAAAATCAGAGGAAAAGTAAAGACAAAGGAAAGTATTGACGAGCAATACTTTCCTTTCTATTTACTAAACGTTTCTATTTTACTAAACGTTTGCCACTTGTCTAGACGCTCTGGTGACTTCATAAACGACGTAGGTATTTAATTTTCATTTCAATGAGTCTGATCGAAAAAATAAGTGCATTGTGCACAGCCTACTCACTAAAACTTGTGTTTTTATTATAGTGTATGAAGTATGACTTACAATCCTTGCTTTCTTACTGATCTTGCGACTGCGACCCCCCGAGCAAGACTGCGAACTCCCTGGGGGTCGCGACCCCCAGGTTGAAAAACGTGGTTGTAAGCTTTGATTTTTTAGACAAGTAAATAATCAAAGATTCTACGGTACATTTTTTTTTACATACGACTTTCTGGAACGTAAGCCACGATAGCAAAATATTAATTATGGAGTAAAAAAAGTGTGCAATAAGTAGGTATCCTATCCATTCAAATATCTTTAACGTACAGTCACATCACAACCTTGGTTCCATTTTAAAACAAAATATATACATTTCAACTTCATTTAAAGTCTGTTTTACGTTTTTTACCTAATTTTGTTATTACACACGTTGCCATAACAACGGTGCGGGGCACTCGTGTTTTTTCAACCAATATTTACAGAAGTACAACTTTGCATATGACCTTCAGGTCGTCGGAAACTCCTTTACATATCTGAATATAAACTTATGTACTTGAACATATGTGTACATCACGTATATGCGACTGTTCAAAATAAATGCAGGTACACTTAGAAAAAAAATAAAAACTTTGAAATATTGTATTTGAAGGCCTGGTCACGAGCTCGCAACCCAATAAAAATATGGTTAGATAGAAAATATTCGAACGAATTGCGAGTTCACTTACTCACAGAAGGTTCCGTATGATAGAAAATAAAATCTGAATTTTTTAGAGTTAAACTTATCGTAATTTCGCATATTTTATTAACTGAGGCTTATTCCCTGAAATTTTAAAAATTCTATCTTCGGTTCGAAAAGAAAACTTGTACACTGCAAAAAGAATGGCATACTCAATGGCTGCCAATTACTTTTTTTTTACGGCGCACGATAAAACCTATATAAATCGAATGGGGATCCTTACGAGCAAAAAATTGCTAGAGTTGCTATATCCTAAAATGTCACGTTACAGAGTTATCTGCAAGAAAAATTCGATGTATGAAAACTTCAATAACCATAAAAATAATACTCGTTCAATGTTTTTACGTATTATTTTGTATTGAAATAGCAATTCCTAGATAGAAAGATAGATTAACCTTTTTACTATAAGTATTAGTCAACGAATTAGTATATTCTAACTTATAAAGAACCCGATAATTATTATTAGGCTAGCAATATATTATGGCGAACTTTTAAGAACTAGAAATAATACATCAATAACCTTAGTAATTTTTTTTGTACAAGTGTCCCTAGTCAATATATTACATAGGTTACGATAACCTATGTAATATACTGAATATTACATAGGTTATATACTGAATATTACATAGGTTATATACTGAATATTACATAGGTTATATACTGAATATTACATAGGTTATATACTGAATATTACATAGGTTATATACTGAATATTACATAGGTTATATACTGAATATTACATAGGTTATCGTGTGCCGCTATTTTTGAAAAACGTTAAAATGGCGGCTGATGAGCATGCCAAAATCTTCGAACCCCCTTTGTACGTTGTAGTTTCTAAAAAAACTTACTGTTACAGATAGACAGACGGAGGAACGGTTCCGTTTTTATCCGACTGCGAAGGAGGGGTTTGTTTTTCGAGTGCATATATGTATGTATGTGAGTATGTACACGCGTTAACGGATTTCGACATATGAGGTGTCATTTGATTCGTCTTAATTGTGGAAGTGACGGGATGTAAAATGACAATACGGCGTCCGAGAAAAAGAAAGTAGAGGGGGAAAGATATAACAATATGAGTAACAACTGAAAGGTAATAAATACATAGTTCCCAATATGTAATAACTAATACAAATTGTGAAATGCAGTTGTTTTTGTTTTTTTAAATCATTTAGTCTTGTTTTAAGGTTTGAAACTTTAATGTATAAGTAATACGTAAATGTAGTCTTGTCATGCTATCTGTACTGAAACACTGAACAATTGTGATATCAGATAAAATCAAGTCCAATGAATACTTGAACGTGTTCTTTCGAAACAATAAGCCCTTCGCCTTTTGAATATCGCTTCTGAATTCAATTTCCCGCGGCCTTTTCAAGTTTCAAGTCAACATTTTCTTTGAATGCCTAAGCGTCCGAAATACCTATGTTAAAGGCTCCGTGAAATGTTTGAAACAAACGTGGATGTACTTAGGAAGCTTGCCCCCTTTTCAAACGTGTTATTTATTCGGATTTCCTTCTTTGAAAATAGCTTTACGGATTACCTTTTTCTTTTTCCTTGTCCTATTTTGCTATGGGTGTTGTAAGAGGTTAATAAGTAATTTCAATTATGTTTTTTGAGATTGGTTTAACACCTGACAAAAATAAACTTGACCTATACCTGTACGTACTTTTCTATTAAACGTTATCTGTATTTTGGACAAAATAGATGTGCGATTTAATAAGTTAGTGTAAAACTAATTTAATAATTTTATCTGAAAAGAAATATTACATTCGATTTTATTTTTCATTGCGCTACAAATGTTCGTATTAGTTTATTTCCTCTTTTATTATTTTAGTTCGCTTCTGGTTTGTCGTGAACCACTTATCAGAATTCTGAATACGACCCCAAAAACTGAAGATAATATTTATATTGAGTATTTCTTTTGGTAAGTGGTATCCTGATAATAATAAAATAATGACAGTAAAGTAATTCATTTGGTTTTACAAAGTATAAATGTTTCTTTCTCTTACATGCATGTTCATAATATTATTTTATTCTTTGTACAATACGTTTACAGTAATGTATACAGAAAAATATTTTTTAATTAGATCAAAATTGACATTTTTACTTGAACAATAGGAACAATAGAAAGCTTGGGATTGGAATTAAAAACGTTATTATTTTCACTATTCTGATCCGAAATTAAAAAAAAACATTCACGAAATGTTACGTAATCAATGTCCGTCTGTCTGTCAGTCCGATACAACCGTTTTTCTCGGAGATTAATTGACATAAACGACTGAAATTTGGAACAAGTATAAAAAGTAATGGCCCAAAATCAGGCGAGAAATTCAAAAGTTTTAATTCGAAGGTCAAAGCGCCAAGCTTCGCGGTCTTCAACGGAATTCAAAAAAAGGAAGAGGTTCTATATTCCTCTGTATGTATGTTTTTTTTATGCATGTTCACCGATAACTTCATCAATTGTGGACCGATTTCGAAAATTATTTTTTGTTTGAAAGCCTGAAAAGGTATATACTACCGAGGTGGTCCCATTTAAATTTCACACCTATTGAAGCTTAGACTTCGAAGATACAAACTAACTATTCTTTACTAATCAAAACTCAAGTACAATAATAACTTTTTAAATACATTACAAATACCTATGTATGTAATTAAATTTGACAATTATTGAAGTCAGTTCCAAATCAATGTGCGACAACAGAAAGTTTACTAGTTTTGTTGGCCAAAGAAATTATTTTTCAGTGTCATTATTTCTGTTTTTGAGTCATTGTTCTACATCCATACATACCTTTAAATAATAGACACGGACAAATATGGGACATTGGACCTGTTTGCCTTAGCTCTGAGGCCTGAGTATCGTATTGCACTGATGTCGTACTAAATTAAAATATTTATTATCAAAACGACATCAATCAAGCGCGAAACGTCCAATTTTACGTGGGTAGGTACTACAATTCGTAGAAGAAATGGTAGTCCAAATTACCTCGGCAGTAATTTAATTAGTCTACCCTGGGAAGGGATGTAAATTGTAATGATTGGGCAGCCACTTCAAAATTGAACAAGTATTATTCCGTTTGTTCCCTCCATATCTTAGAGTTCGTGACATTTATATGTCAATTATCAATATACTAGTTTAAACAGCACGATACACTTGCGAGCAGTAAAATAGGTCTGCTGCAATTTTCGGTCATAATTGTTAACATGAGTGTATTTTAGTGATGGTCGTTCCTCTTAGACTTCAAAGTTTGACGATGTATGGATTGATGGATGGATGGACGATGAATCTATGTATGTCTATGCTATATGTTAACATATCAAAAATAACTTAAAAAAAACTAATCAATAATTAAACAACTAGTAACACCAATCAAAGCTTGTCGAAACTTAATTGAAAGCATGGGTGATTAATGAAAAAATTCTTATCCAAAATGACACTCAAGCATGAAAATCTGCTTGAGAATAGAAATAATGCTGCTTCTCATCACATGGAGCGGCATCCCTTTCTATGCTTAATCAGAGATTTACACTAGAGTATAAATATCTTTTTTTAATACCATGATAGTTATGATACGCATAATACGCATGATGTAGATGTAGCACTAAGAAAATTGATAGAAATAATAGTTAAAATAAAAAGTTTTTTGAAGTGAAGAATACAGGTATTATGTATAGATAGTAACTGTGTAAAATAAGTTGTAGAAGATAGAAAAAAAATGTAAATATATGTAGAATAGAATAGGAAAAGTATAGATATGAATAGCTCAACTTAGTATTATAAAACTGAGTGTTACCTAATTATTAAATGAAATAAAAAAGAAGTGGCAATGGAGTGAATAATTAGGAGTAAGAGAGAGCAGGACAAGAAGTTAATTTAGGAAGAATTGTAATTAAAAATAATAGAATAGAAATAAATAAAGATACATAAGCGCTCTGAAGGAACATAAGAGGAAGAGAAGAATAAAAGAAAATACTCTATTAAAAATATTCTATTACCGCAAAGTTGATGGTATTTTTAGGGTTCCCTACATTAGAAGGAAAAATGGAACCCAAATAAGATCACTCATGACCTCATGAGTCCATGCGTCCGTCCGTCTGTCATGGACAGTCACTTTTCTTAGATACGATGTGACAATATTTGATAGTGAATCTTGTTAATCCGCTTATTTTGGATTAATTAACGTTTTAAAATCTGATCGACCACCTCGATGGCGCAGCGGTTTAGATGTTGCACCCAAACGCAGAAGGTTCCAGGTTCGATTCCCGGTCGGCTCAATTCAGGAAACGAACTTTTCTAGATTGTCTCGGGTCTGGGTGTACTGGGAGACGCCCCCAGTAGTCGTCGTCTGGTTCTCATAGCACAATACCCTAGTTTGAGATCAGATGATTGGTGTATATTGTCTGGTGCATTATTATTAGGAGAATTAAGGAGGGCAAATTAAGTATTGTACTCGATTTGACTGTTCCCGAAATAAAAAATGGGTCGGTGATACAGTCGAATATACATGTGTATCTCCAAATGGTTGTGACATCACACGCAGTTCAACTACCTACCGTTATTTGTTTAACGGTCGATTAGCGAGCCGTCTGCCAGGGGTGTGGCATTCCATCCCATATTTTGACGGCTAATAAACAAAACACGTGCTTCTTGGAACTTACTATGCTATTTTGATTGTTTCACGATATTGTAGACAAAATGCGCTGGATTTAATACCGTATTATTTAATTCATTGTGCCGTCTTTACTTTTTTACCTAATCGTATTAATTTTATACATATGAAATATGTCGATCAAGGCCAGCTTAGTGCATGACGGTGCCCTTGGGCACACGAGATTTGGTACCTCGTCGGAAAGTAAAAAAAAGTGAATAACCAGAAAAGACTTTTTTATTCATATCATGTACACGGTTTAGAAAAAAAATTATAAGGTGATCTGATACCCGATTAACATTTCAATTAATAAATGTTGACGGTGATACCTAAATATTAAAAATAAATCGAGCTACTTTTGTCGTGTACGCGAATAAATCGGCCTCTCGGGGTTTCCGTGACGCCGGGGGCCATATGAACACGGGCCCCGTGTGCCCTTATAGTAAAAACGGTACTGATATCTATGCAGAAGTCTGAGAGCGTTCCTAATAATCTTTTATTATTCTTTACAATGGCTATTCTTATCGCTATTGTAGTAATAGTGATACACTTGCGTAGAGTGGTAAAAGAGGCTAGGGAAGACCAAGGCTGACTTATGAAGATTAAATAGCCAGAGTATTAGCACACGGAAATGTCTAAAGCACTCGCATACCTAGGCGAAAATGCGTGAGGAGAATGATGAGATTTGAGGAAGCGAAAGAAGTATGTACTGATCGCGACGCTTGGCGCTCCGTCCTCTCTAACTACTCCGTTAGGTATACAGCACGAAGATATGTTACATGTAATTTTACTTAAATATATCATGAACTAGAACTACATCAAAACAAGACAATTCTTCTACACCAGTGTATCACGTTAGCTCCAATGTAAAATCTTTATTTCTTCGTGATCTTTTGCGCGGTGGCACCCAGACTTTTTGTGAAACATCGTACCAGCGCTGCGAGTGTCACTTTCGTTTTAAGATAATGTAGCGTAAAGTGATAGATATCCTTCATGACGTACCTGTGAAGTAAAATATAAATGAGCGCTGTTGTGGTTTTAGATTTAGACCATAGATTGCCAAACCTTTTCCGGACCATCGCACCCTTTAAAAAAAAACGAAAATTTCAACACCCCCCTAATCCCCAGTCCGTAATAGTTAATTTTACATGAAATATTAAAAAGATAATTTACACTGCTAGATAAAATGTTTATACATGAAAACTTGTATTTTCAAAGTATTTTATTATATTAAGTAATAAATAATTAAAGAAAATATTAAACGTAAAAAAATTTTATTAATTGATTTATTTGACCACCCCTCTTGACTGCCTCAAAGCCTCCTATTTGTATACCTACCCCATCGAAGGCTTCAGCGTCCACCGAGGGGCAGTATCGCCCCCGTAGGGAATCTAAGTCCTAGACTATCGTGAAATGGAACATGACGTGAACTTGAAAATTACATTACGTACAAAAAAGTACATACATACCTAACATTAATATTTACAAACTTAAACAAACATAACTTAATGTGTGGTAGAGCCATGCTGTATTTCAACACGAATTGGGCCGGCTCGCCCGGTGAAATACCACCCTCTCACAGAATATCGGCTTGAAATAACAGCATCTATTGCTGTTGTGTTTCGTTCGGCAAGTGCGAGTGCCGGAGGCCCATCTCGCCCCTCCCCCTCCTTTCCCTTTTTACCTAAAGGCCGGCAACGCACCCGTGATTCCCCGGATGTTGCGGGTGTCCATGGGGGGTGATCACTTTCCACCAGGTGACTCGCTTTTATAAAAAAAACATTATTTTAAATAATAGACTTTCTCAAACATGTCATTGCTTAGGGTGCCCAGCAGATTGGCAGCATTACCTCCTTGAATAGCCAAACTGATTAGTTGGCGATAGAAGCTGCCAGCCCATATGTCTCCCGAAACCTCGACCAATCTTGATAAATTTCACTTAATTTTAGCTATTTTCTGACTTTGCAATTCTAGGTGTTATTACAAATTGTTATTCGGTAATAGCACTGAATTTGGTCTCTGAAGTTTACTGAGTATGATTCATTGAGAAGCCAAACACTTTTGATCTAGCCAGATAGAAATTTAAACTTGGACGGGGCGTGCGTCTAGTTTACCATATAACTATATACACCTTAGACAAGTTATGTTACTCCATCTTTGTATCAGTAGGCATTTGAGAGATAATACACTAAAGTGGGTAGCAATACCAAATATAAACAAAATTTTATACCTTAATGTTTTTAAACTTTCACGACTTGTACACATCTTACAATATTTACTCACGAGTCTATGTCGCGTGTATACTTTAAGGCTTTAAGGTCACGGGCAGACTAATGAGGAGGAATATCGTATTCATAGTGTGCGGTTTCTTGCAACTACTCACACTCATTCAATTTAAGAATTGCTAGAAACCGCGCGCTACAAAGACGACATTCATCCTTATCAGTCTGCCCGTAGCCACGATCAGTGCAATCCAGTCGAAACGTCGGGATAAAATACTCGTAGGTAATTAGCCTTAAAGTATAAACGCGACATAGACCCGTGAGTAAATATTGCAAAAAAATTTATACATAAGTACTAAAAATCATGAGATTGCACCAATATTGTCAGAACTTTGTTGTCATATTTGACGTAGCAGTTTTTAATCATTAAATGTCAAAGACTGGCCTCGACATATTTAACTTTGTAATTTACAAGCAAGGAAAAACCAAGCATGCGGCAACCTTATATGCTATATGGATAGCGTTTGATTAACAGGTTTGAATTGTAAACTTTTAAACTTTCGCGTTGCATTATAAAATATCTAAAACGGGAACTTTAACGCGATTACCTTTTTATTTTGGCTTGACCACGGCCGATGCAACTCGGTCGAAACGTCAAGCCAAAATAAAAAGGTAATCGCGTTTTTCCCGTTTTAGATACGTTTGAATTGGCCGGAAAATTGCTAAAATTCTTAGAATTCATCAAATGAAATGCATTTTCACTAAATAACACCTTAATGTATGCAATATATTATGTATATGAATGTAATCTAATACATAAAAATCAATGTTTGAAAGTCGTATTTTATGGGCTGTCATATCGTTCATCCGATTGCGATGAAATTTGGTGTTGAAATAGATTAAGCGCCGGGGAAGGACATAGGCTATTTTAAAAATAGCGAACGCGGACGAAGTCGCGTGCATCAGTTAGTTGTAAATAATAATTAATAACAGTTCTATAAACGCGCCTATTCAATTTTCGGCAGCAGAATATAAAATAAACATTTGCCCCTTAAAGTTTGAAACTCGTCTAAGAATACCGAAAAGTTCTGTTTGTTTTAAAGAGATTCGTAATGGAGGCTGTTGTGTTTTTATTAGAATGGAGGATAGAATTGAAAGGGCTGGTTATATAAGTATTTGTTAATATTATTTAAATAAGAGAAAAAAGGGTAACAATATTGTTATTTATTTAAGAAAGCAAATATTACGTAAATTGTTTTAATTAGAGCGATCTATCTGTCGCTTCGGTTAGTAAGTATAATGTACAACTTTCATGCTTCAACATGACGTCGGATTAAAGTTAAAAGAAAAGTAAGGAAATGTGTGTAAAGTTGATTAACTTCATGAATGCGATCTGTGAAAAAAAAATGTGCAGTATTTAATAGTTATGCACGGACAAAATAAACAATGTATTTAGTACTCGCATACCTTGGCGAAGTGTGTGAGGAGAATGAAGAGATTTGAGGAGGCGAAAGAAGTAAGTAAGGACCGTAATGCTTGGCGCTCCGTCCTCTCTGACTACCCTGCTAGGGATATTGCGGGAGAATATTATGTTATCAACGAATTCGTTGTAGGTATGCTATGTATAAAATATATTGGTTTTCCTATGAACAGATAACTCAAGAAATTAGGTTTTTTTATAAGTATAATATGTGAACACCGTCGTGTGAATGACCTTGCTGATCTAAATATTGAACAACGAACTGCGGGCCCTTGTTAATGAGGTCAGTTAAAGATTTATATTTCCCGTTCAACGGCCTCTAACTTCCGTAGCAACAAAACACCAGGATGTTTTGTCAATGCTTCAAGCGATGCCAGCAGTGGGAAGCTATATTTTATGTCTAAGTACCATAAGATATCCTGTAATAAAGATGAGTAACAGCGGTTCCATGTTTAAAATTTCATACAGAAATTGAGTTTCCGGTTTTTATGGTCAATAATTTTTTATTGCTGCCTTTATCATTCACTTTTTTTTAGAAGTAAAATTTCATGACTTTTGATTAATATTTTTTTTTCTAACTAACCCATTAGGGATACAGCGTTAGGATATGTACGTATTTGTGTATTAAACGTTTTTATGTATTATTTTTTGTGCAACTTAGTTGTTTAATGTTGTACTTAGTAATATAAAAACACCTTCGTGCTTATGTAATCTATACTTATATTTATCTATGTTAAGTTCAAAGACCGAAAACGCTCGCTGAATGAAAAAACAGCTCACAACGCATTGTGGTCACTGTAAAACATCCACATCGTGAAATTTATCCACATCGCGTTATGGCTCTAGCAAAAACGCCCATGACGCGAAATTTGTGTAGGGGCTATCATGCCATACGACCACTACACCGCATTGTGGCAATGAAGAAATGGCACGACGCGTTCTGACGACGGACGGGCAGCTCCCAGAAATGTTTCCGGCGAAGCGCCAAAACAGAATCGGCTCTATAAGAGCATTCTTTTTGGGTAGGTTAGGTTAGTATGGTGACCACAACGCGCGAGCCGAGCGAGCGAAGCGGGCGTGCCGCGGCAGCGGCCTACGAAGCGCCAGAATAGAATGGGCTCTATAAAAACACTCTTTTTTGGTAGGTTAGGTTAGGCATTTGTTTGTGCTAAATATTTTTATTATTTAAAGAAATTTTAGTTGTCATAAAAATAGTCAAAAACAAAATAGCCAAAATGGCCATACACAATGCGGTGTTGGTTCCTATTGTATTATATGTACGGTAGAGAGGACCGGAAATGCCCGAAATCGAGTGAAAGTAAGATAAATGCAGTAGAAATGCGATCTCTTAAAAATATTTGACTGCCCCGTTGGCGCAGTGGCAAATGGATCTGCTTTCCAAGCTAGGGTCCCGGGTTCGATCTCTGGTCAGATCAATTTAGGAAACGAAGTTTTCTAAATTGACTTGGAGTCTGAGTGATACTGGGAACTCCCCCAGAGTTCGTTGTGTGGTACCTATAGTACATGTGGTTTGAGGTCACACAATCTGTGTAATTGTCTTGAGAAAAAAAAATGTGCGGTGTCACCTTTGCGGACAAAATAAGAAAATTTGACAGTTATTGAAGTCGGTGGCAAATCAATGTGGAACAACATAAAGTCTATTAGTTTGGTGGGCTTGGCACCGACTTCAGTAACTGTCAAATTTAATTACATAAGTATGTGTATCGTATTTATAAAGTTATTTTAATTGTACTTGAGTTTTGATTAGTAAAGGATAGTTATTTTATACTTTTCAGTGTTTTTTCGAAGGCGGTTTAATTTTTTTTTGTATTTGCCAGAACGCGTTATGGCCGTTTTTTAAAGTGCCGCGATGTAGCCGTTTGAAAGAAACCACAACGCATTGTGAGCTACTTTTTCGCTCATTGAACGATTTTGATCTTTGAGCTTAAAATCTAAACTAATATCACAGATTACATACATACGTACATATCTTCACGCTGTATCCCCAACGGGGTAGTTAGAGAGGACGGACCGTTAAGCGTCTCGGTCTTTACATACCTCTTCCGCTTCCTCAAATCACATCATTCTCCTCACACATTTTTGCCTAAGTATATGAGTGCTTTTGACATTTCCGTCTGCTAACATTCTGGCTATTTGATCTTCATAAGTCAGCCTTGGTATAATCACAGATTAATTAAACTGATATTATAAAGAGGTGAATTTTGTTTGTAAATAAATTCAAAAACTATTCAACTGATTTCAAAAATGCTTTCACCTATAGAAAGCTACATTATCAGCGCGTAACATGAGATGTATTTTATTTTCAAAAAAATGTCTACCCGTGCGTAGCCGAGGCAGGATATATACAATATACATACCTGTAGGTACTACATTACTTTCCACGTACAACATGACAATGTAATACGTAATAACATTGTCATGTTATTTAGAACTTACACTATATATGTATATTTAGAGCTAAGAGCCAACATCCAACTTGCTTAGCTACTATCATCGAACTTGCAACTTGCCCATCTAACTATGAATGAGCGAATCAAGGGATGACCCTCTTAGAAACGGGGTAGTCAGAGAGGATGGAATGCTAAGCATCGCGGTCCTTAATATCTGCTTCGCCTCTCCAAAGCTCTTCATTTTCTATTCAGTAATAAACATTGGACCTAAGTAAGGTCGCCTACCTGAAATATTTCTGGCTGCGCAGTCATTAATAACTTCATAAAGTTCCGGAGGGTTTGTTCCACGTGTTATAAGACAATAGTGTCTTGAACTGCTATTGAACTGTTCTCTATATCAGCGCAATAGTCAACAATGTCTGTTTCGAGATTCTCCCCCTCATTTGGAAGTCCAGGTCTTCAAGGAATTTTTGTGATTGTGATTCACAACTTAACGTTGAATAATTTAAATTCTCGCACCTTTCCAGATTGGGAAAGGACAGAGGAGATTCTGATAATCACGAGTGACAATATTTGTTTCAGTAATTCGACGTGTCAGATAGCTAGACTATTATCGATTAAATACAGACCTAATTCAGTATTCTAATTAAGTATCGAGTATTCAGTTCTTCAAAAAGCTTCACTTAGAATTGGAAAATGAGGAATATGTCTTTAAAAGCGGCAGTGCTCTAGGAATGACCCATATCATTCCTATACTCCACTGAGACGCAATTGGATAATTATTTAATCGATGCTTTTTATGTAAAAATATTCATTTTTTTAATGCAATATCAGTGTTAACAAAAAGGTTTCAATAATTATTATTCGTACGACATGCTGTTAAGTTTAACATTGCGGGTTGCGTTACGCGAGCGCTTTGTTATTTTCCGCGACTCAATTCAGAAAAGCTGTTCTGTTTCGCGTTTATGTAAAATATACTATTATTTGGTAATCAGAACCAAAATTTTTGTCACAGTGTAATTTAGACGGTTGACGTGTTCGCACGACATTGCTGTGAATTTTTATATGGTACTATTAGTCGTAATTATTTTTGAAATAAAAAAATCATATTCAGAATGTTGTCGGAAATTACAGTGTGATTGTGGAGCGACACGCTAGCTTAGTGTCCCCAGACTCAGTTCTGTCACAGGTGAGGTAGTTTTTGACAATGTCCTACTTCTATTTATATTTCCTAAGTGATCTGCGTTCCTAAAAAATATTGGCGCATTACAAAGGAAGGAATTTGTTCAAAATGTGCTTACCTACTAAATATTATTTGAACAAATTCCTTCTTTGTGTCGCACAAAATAAAAAGAGCATAGGTGATTTATTTTATGAATATTTTTATATTCATAACATATTTTAGTTTTATATTTAAAAAAGAGAAAGTGTTTTGTAATGTTCAAATAAAAAGTGATAGTAATTAGACAATTACAATGAGTAAATACATAGATAACCACACTATTATAAATTATATCTATACCTATTATACTAACTATAATAACAGCATTATACTTTCACTCGAATACTTTCAGTGAATTGTACACGTTTTCGCTAACCTAGTATTTAAAATGCAATGCACAATGCGGTGGTTGTCGACGTCATTTACTTTGCAGTAATATCACGGAGCAACAGGATATCTGAAAATGCAGTTTAATACAACATTCAGTGCTCATAGTTGGACTTTAAATAGTTTTTCCGGTGATTATTTAATCTTCAATTTAAATTATTCGATTATCTAATTTCATACAGCGAAAGTAAATGGTTAGTGTTGTTACTTTATTGTGTAAAGTAAAATATTATTTATTTATATTTGTATTTAGTTTCTCTTTTAAGAAATCTCATCCGGGCTCAATAAAGTTGCTGAACAAATGATGGGTAATGTAAAAAACTGTCGCTACAAACAACTTTTTTAAATGTGTGGTTTGAAATGTTCTTTAGAAAGTAGATAAAGGTCTTGAGCAGTCTTGAGGCTTTGGTAAAAATTTCTTCTACAGAAAAATTAATACAATTTTACACGTCCCTATTTCATTCGTACTGGATGTGGTTGCATGAAATTGGATTTTTTTACGAAAATAGAAAAATTAATGGCCTGTTAGGTGTTGACAGTGGCAGAGCGTTTGCCTTCCAAGCTGGGGCCCCGGGTTCGAACCCGCGGGGTTATTACCTAAAAATTTGCAGACAGCGACAGCCACGCGATCATTGCGCGACCGATGACTAATCGTAATAAAAAATTGGTATCGTGTATGAGGATTGCGTGCCTATATGCTGATCGCAAGTTAAGTAATAAGCGTGCGGGTCAGCCCAATTTAGGGAACCAACTTATTTCTGAAATGTTGACACTTTAATATGATAACAAAGTCTTTAACAAATTTGCTGCAATCTTATTATTTTTAGCAGATAGTAGATATCGTTTGTGTTTATATTTGGGTTCCTACTTTTGTGTATTACTACACAATCGCTTTCAAGTACGATGATGGAGTATCGTACCTGAATAACTCCAGCGCAACACACTGTTTGTTATGTCAACATTGTATCTTTGTCACATGGCAACTAAGAAGTCTGATTTAAATTTGCTCTAAGTGTATGCAGTGTGCTGGAAAACTTGACGCACGATTGGTTCATGTGTAAATTGCTATCTGGGATTAAATTGATTTTGACGGGTATGTATATTTGTAATAAAGAAGATCAGCAGTTATAATATCAAATAATATAAAATAGATAGATATATTATATAGATAGATATATTAAATACATTATTTATTAATAATAAACGCGTGACCGTAATACTTGTTATCTTAGTTTAAGGTACCTGCGGGTAATAAAGCCTGTCGTCTAATAAGGCCTATGTGAGTAAAATCGTATTTACAATGGGCGCTCCCGCTCAAGGCAACACTCACAGACGCCTAACACACGAAGATATCTTTATAAGTTTACAAACGCGGAATACCTCTCTTCCCGTCTCCCGGATTGTAACACATTGCGAGAGACGACCGCGCGGAACGAATAATAAAAATCGGTCCGAATCAGTCGCAACTATTCATCGTCATGTTTCACTTATCGGTATAAATTTTGCAGTGTAAAGTTCTTAAACAATTTAAGATTTTTTATAATAAATACTTGAATAACGTACTGTGATTGAAATATTTTTAATTTAGTTTCTCTTACATACATAGTCGGCGACTATTAAGGCCTACCTAATTTAAACATAGGTTTTGTTTTTCTCCTACATCACGAATCAAGTTTCATTTGTTTCATAATGTATTTTAAATAAATTTCGAGGTATTACGAATGTAAACAAGTAGTGTGTAATTTAATGCTAATTGAGCAATTGTTAGTTTTAGTGTCTACGACCACGACGCCTATGGAACGTGCATTTACTCAAATAAATGGTTGTTATGGGGAGAAATTTACAAATTTTTTGATAAATTTTAATGTAATTGCTGCGTTTATGCAATTATTGATCTCAAGTATTAAATGTATAACGCGTAGTTTGATTATTTAAGTATATTAGAGCTGTAGTAGGCTTTATTACCCTACCATAGTAAAATAAGGCCAATTGGCAAGGTTTTCAATAATGTTTAATTTTGTTTTCGTTTATGATAAAAAACGCCTTTTTCCCTTTATATTTTATAGTAATTGAACTATTACACTAATTATTATTAAAGTCTGTTGATTATATTGGTTATTTTTCATTTAATTTCAAATCTTCCTTAGCTAGGCCTTAAAACCCGCTGGTACCTTACACTGGTATACACTCTTTGATTCTGTATTCTTTTTGAATACCATCCCAATGAATTCAATAATCACTAACATTTTCATTTTTCGCTATCAAAATTTTGGTTTGCATATTGCATACATGTAGAAACTAGCATCGAGAAACATCCTAGTGTAGAAAAAGACAATTCGGTGCTGGTTAGCTGAGCGAATCCTATCTCTGGTATATCCTGAGGATGCTTCGTTGAGAGGCGAAACACGTGTCGATTGGTGGTTTTTGGAGTTTGAGCGGAAAATAGCTAAAGATTTTAAGAATTTATCACATGAAATGGATTTCCGCAAAGTAACACCCAAGTCTATAAAATATCTGAAAAAAAAAAACAAATTTTGCTTTAGACAAGTGTCACTGAATTATTATTATTCTTCTTTTGTGGCGATAAAAAGTTGAATTTCTACATTGGACAAGTACCTTTGGCATCTATAAACTAAACTTTTATGTATAATAAACTTTTTGGCAGGAACAGGAGAGCCAAACTTTTTTATTTTTTGCATTTGAATTTTAAAATACAAAAGTGTAGGAGCGTTAGTAAAATATCAGACATGTGCGTTATTAACGCTCCTAGCGTTAGTAAAATATCAGACATGTGCGTTATTTATGATGAAAGGTGAAGAATTTTTATATCGGACAAGTGTTATCGGAATAGCAAAAAGAATAACCGACACAGAAGACAATACTGTAAAAACGTAGTTCCCTTTATGTTTCAAGAATAGATGTACGCCTAATAATATAAAGGACTTTTCAGCGGGAACGAGCGAACAACAGTCGACGTTTTATTTAGATTTTCTATTTTTTGCATTTTTGAGAGGTTTAAAGTGCAAAAGTGATAGTATACCTACATCGTGAGTTAAGTTCTATGCAAGTGAAAAGAATGGAGGAAGTCTAAAAGCAATGCGCAGCTAAAGTTTTCGCGTTCTTCCAAGAACGCGAAAACTTTAGCTGAAGTGCTTTTTAACTCTAGTGAAACTTATTTTCAATTTATTGGAAGTGTTCCTATTGACCTTTAAAAGAAATTACTACTGAAGACACAGATGTCTTTACCTTTTCTCTCAAGGGAGAACCTTGCAAACAAGAAAACAACGAAAAATAAAAAACAAACCTACATTTTTGTTTTGCTCTGTCCCTTAAGACTTTTTCATAATAATTGTTTTTATGAGTTTTTGGCGGGATTAAATGAAGAACGGTTGGGTGTTTATTTGAATTATACGCAAATTGTTTTAGTGGATTTTGGATGTAAAATACGTGGCCTTATGTGGAATTGTAGTAATAAGTGTTTATTTAGTAGTGTGATGTTGAATTTTTTTTATTTGCTTAGTCCATCTCAATGGATTCTACTAGAAAGACTGCCTAAATATATTTGTCGCTAGAAACTCTAAGAAACATTAAAATGTATTACGCTATTACGTCGACATTTTAGTGTAATGAAATAAAGAATACATCATTTTATTAGATACTGAAGACGTCGGCTGTTATAGGCATAAATGCCTTCGCCAAAATTAATAGTTCTAGTGTAAAACCCAAGTAAAACCTCAAAGTTAAAAAAAAGAAAGGTGAAGCAACCGTACGTTTTTACGTCGCTAGCAGACCTTTGGAATATAGGGCATAATCACAGGGTTGTACATTTTTTCTTATTAAATGAATGTTTTTTTGTATAGAAAACAAAATAAACCTATTCCGTAAATTATTATATCTGCAATTTATCAGTCAACAGTCATACGTTGAAATCCCCGCAAATTTACACACTTTCAGATTAATCTTGTATAGAGGTATATTAAATTTTTTTAGTGGATTATTCAGCGGATCTTATTAGAAAGACTACCTCAATGTATTTGTCGCCAGAAACATCTATTTATTACTGAAGACGTCGATTGTATGGGCTAAGATCCCTTTACCTTCCTTCATAAGGGAGAAATAATTTGTGATCATAATTAAAATCATAAACAAATATTTAACTCAATTTTAACTTTTTAGTAAAGTTATAACCTGTTTAACCATTAAATAAAATGGGATACATATTAACTCTTTTAAAATCTATATTGGAAAGTTTTAAAGTTAGTAGGTCGACGAGTTAGTTTGTATTTTAATTTAACACCTATGAAGTATTTACAAATGTATATGTGATTATATCCGAAAAATGTTTTTAGGCTGTTTGTAATTAGTAAATGTATTCAGATGAATGCAGCAGTATTTTGCTCCAGTATTTTAGTAACCTATAGGAGAACAACAAACTTTTGCAGTAATATTATGTAAAAAAGTGATTTAAAAAAGGCATTCGATTAATAGTTGTAATATTACATACATAATAGTGTTAAGTGTGCAATATTGCAGGGTTGCACGACCGTTTTATTGTCAAAATCGAGAAAGGAATGCTTAGATGGTACGGGCACATGGAAAGAATGAGTGATGAAAGACTGACAAAGAAAATCTACAGAAAGCAAGTGGTAAAAGAAGCCAAGGAAGACCAAGGCCGACTTATGTGTATCAAATAGCCAGTGTTAGCAGACGGAAATGTCAAAAGCACTCGCATACTTAGGCTAAAATCTGTGAGGAGAATGATTTGAAGAAGTGAAAGATGTAAGGACTGCGAAGCCTGGCGCTCCGTCCTCTCTGACTACCCCGTTAGGGATGTATGTATGTTAATAGTATTGGTCATGTGCCTATTATTTTAGAAACCATCAACATCACTGCCATCAACTATAGTAAAAAATATTGTTCAGTCAATCATAAGGGTGAAAAGTTCATTATAATTTTGTTACAATTATAAAAATATTTAAATTCAAATTGAAAGTACAATTAAAATATTTTAATTACATGCACTATATCAGGGGCGCCGACTTAAGAAACCCCGTGGGTGCTTATTGCTACCCTTCCACATTAGAGTGCAATTTTCGCATAAAGAATTTATAAAAAAAAAATAGAAATTATCTGTAAGATTTCCAATGTTGAAAGTTAGACAGCACCTTATTGACAATTATTGTTTCTCTTCAGATTTATATAGCCGATTAATTATATTTGTTTGCCTCAGGTGCTCCGTATGCGCTAATGATTCACTACACACTATATGGGTGCTCAAGCCCCTGAACACCCACATAGTTGGCGCCCCTGCTTCATATAGAATACATTTTTTATGATAGTAAACTAAGTACAATCAGCATAAAAATATTCATTTAAAATAAACTTCCATAAAAGCTGGTACATGATTGAATTTGACTGTTCTAGTTACACTTTTTTTTAAACAGGATAAGAAATCTTGCAATTTTTAGAATGTTTTGACGTTTAATTAGCTACAGTCAGAATTTACACCTTATTGTAAACTATCCTTATCTGCTTAAACATATGTCAGTCACTTGTGATCGCTAATAATGTTACTTTTTTGGAATTTATTTTGATCAACAACTTTTGATCAACAACTTTTGATAATATAAACTTTTAAACTTTCGTGCTGCGTTATAAAATGTCTAAAAACACGGGAACTTGATAATCACTGTACATGAAAATAATAATGTTTTGTGTCATAAATATTTGCATATAAAAACAAGTTTTTGTTTCAGACTGTACTAGAGTCAGGGAGTGTGGGGAACGCATCATCGTCTGATGAGGAGCTGGAGCAGTGGGAGCAGATCTTCATGATGAGAGATGAGAATGGGAACAGTTACAATGACAAGTGAGGTTTATCATATGTAATAATATAGTAATGTTATATAGAAGAAAGTGGTAGTAATTGAGATCTACTATAGACCCATTAATTATGTGAGCTCAAAACGGGAGTGAGGAGTTCAGTAAAATCTCATCAAATCTCATTTAAACTGAGGGGGTTATTATTAAAAATCTGATCAACTTTTAAAGAATATACATTATTATACAGATAATAAAAAAAAAAATCTTTTGATTTTTGGCGAGTATTATTTTAACATTATTTTTCTGCTTTATGTAAATAAATTTAGTTCTTTAAGAACTAGCGTAAATCTTTATGGATGCTCTCATAGCTTATGCGTTTTGATACTTATTGAGTTAGTAGCGGAATTTATTTTTCTATAAAATTTTAATAGTTAAAATTAAACTAACACCAAAGCTTTTTGTCGATATTACTTTTGTGATAATTTTTTTAATGTCAAAAAGGCCTAAGCATTAGATTAACTACCATTTCCCCAAATTATGACCTAAGCATTAGATTAACGACCATTTCCCCAAATTATGACCTAAGCATTAGATTAACCACCATTTCCCGAATTTATGGCCTAAGCATTAGATTAACTACCATGTCCCTAAATTATGACCTAAGCATTAGATTAACTACCATTTCCCCAAATTATGACCTAAGCATTAGATTAACCACCATTTCCCGAAATTATAACCTAAGCATTAGATTAACTACCATTTCCCAAAATTATGGCCTAAGCATTAGATCAACTACCATTTCTCGAAATTATGGCCTAAGCATTAGATAACCTACCATTTCCCGAAATTATGGCCTAAGCATTAGATTAACTACCATTTCCCAAAATTATGGCCTAAGGATTATATTAACTACCATTTCCCGAAATTATAGCCTAAGCATTAGTTTAACTACCACTTCCCGTTTTAACAATTGGTTACATATGCCTGTTATCTATATGTGTATTGTCTGTTTCAATTGATTTGCTTAAAAAGTAAACAAGATTGAGTGTTACATTTACTTGTGACTTGTTAAAATACATTAATTTTTGCATAAATTACTAATCTTAAAGACAATCAGCAATAAATATTTAATAACAAACTAGCTATGGTCTGTCGTTTCATCCACATTATATATAGTGTTTTTCCAGAATAAAAATTGGCCTGGAATATTTTCTGAGAAATCCTCTATCTGCCAATAAAAGTCCTGTAATAATTTGAAGAGTAGCTCGTACAAACAAACGGACAGACTGAAATTTAAAAAAATGGGTTATGGTAATGTTGATAATATTAAATGGTATGTGAAACATTTATTAGAATAATTATTTTCAATTATTTCATTATCAGGAGGAAAAGAAGAAGCATATGGTGTCGGCCTTCATGTATTCCAGTATCAATAGTCATACTTCTAATTGTGTTAGTTGTGTTGGTACCACTGTTGGATCAACCAAATGTAACACCAACACCGCCAACTGAACCTGAACCATTATATTGCTCAGATGAGTGTAGGTGAGTTCTTAATTTTTTTAACAAGTACAATATATCAATGAGTATATCGAAGAAATATGGTCTGCCTCTGTTCATCTGTCATACTCAATTTATTTAGAAATCCTGCCAAATAGATATTTGAAAAAATGAAATATGTCAACGTAATTATATTAACCCACGTATTTCTACATATTCCTTGCCCTCTTCCCTTATTTAAATTGAACATAATTACAGGCTATAAATTAATATAGATTATAACTGGCCACATTATGGTTATATGGTCACACTATGGTTCTATAAGTCCCCAGAAAATAAGATCACAAGTCTATACATCTATACATATTATAAAACTCAACATCTCTCTGTATGTCTGTCCGTTTATGTTCTTTTCACAACAGAACCACTTATACGATTTACATATTCTTTTTTAATTGATAGCTATATTATCTGGCCAGATTATAGGATATATTATTTTGTTACGCAAAGTAACGTATGAAATAAGCAGTGACGATAGCGGGGAATCAAGTCGGGAAAAAAAGACACTTTTGAGGTGCTTAAATAGCTTACGCTGAGTAAACCATAAGAGATTTGTCAAGTTAATATAATAATTAAATAATTAATTATTTAAATAATTATGGATCATAAAAAGACATACAAAAAAGTCCGTGATAGTATATGTCTATCTTCTAAGGATCACCCACAATCAGCATTTTTTTATTTAAAATAACTGGCGGGAATTGCCACGGGGTAACTCGATTTGCGCGTGCGCTCAACTGACATTATTCAGTCTGTTGGTTATAAACCTAAACAATAATTCTGGAATACACGCAAGCGGAGACGCGGGCATGGCTAGTTCTTTATAAAAACATAAAAACACCGAAATAACTGTGACAAGGTCACTGGTCTGTAATCTAAATTAATTACAGTTCACCTCTCTAAGTAAACAATGATGACTTTGAAAACTAAATGAGGGCGGCGGCGGCGCTTGGTCAGCTGAAGTAAATTCATTTAGTGTTCTCTATTTTCACTTGGAATAATTGTTTAGACATACTTAGATATCTTAACGCTGTATCCCTAACCCGGGGCAGTCAGATAAGACGGAGCACTTAGCATCACGACCATTACGTATTTTTTCATCTCCTCTAACTTTGTCATTCTCCTCACACACTTTCGCCAAGGTATAAGAGTGCTTTTGACGTTTCCGTCAGCTAACACTGTCTATTTGATCTTCATACGTCGACCTTTGTCATCCTAGGCTTCTGGTACTTTTACTCTGTAGATTTTCTTCGTTAATCTTTCGTTGATCGTTCTTTCTTAGGACCTATAACTGTCTAAGTATTCCTTTCTTCATTTTCACAATAAGTTTCACAATCAAAAACACGTGCTTATGAATAGTACAAAGCGTTCAAAAGCGGTGGAGATGTGATGGAAGATTTGTCTCGCTCTGGTAGGCCATCAACGTCTGCAACTGAAGTTAACATCGCAAAAGTGAAGGAAATAGTGACTGAAAATGCTCATTCAAGTTTGAGAGAGATAGCCGCCGAACTTTCTGTGTCTCACGAGTCGATCCGTACCATTTTAAATAATCACTTGAGTATTAAACATGTTGCCACTCGGCTAGTCCCAAAAGACCTGAATTTTCTTCAAAAACACAATCGCATAAGTCGTTGAGGACATGCTAGAACGAGTCAATTCCGACCCAACATTCATGAAATGCATTGTTACTGGTGACGAGACGTGGGTTTACGAGTTTGATATGCAAACTAGTCAACAAGCTTCGGAGTGGCGCCTTCCAACTGAACCAAAACCGAAAAAACCACGCCAAAGTCGATCAAAAGTCAAAGTCATGTTGACTGTTTTCTTTAACTATTTCGGTGTTGTGCACTCGGAATTCTTGCCAGAAGGTCAAACGGTAAATAAAGAATATTATTTGGGCGTTATGCGGCGTTTAAGAGACCAAATTCGACGAAAAAGGCCAATTTGTGGAAAGAAAATTCTTGGATTTTGCACCATGATAATGTGCCTTCGCACAAGGCCATCATTGTGAATGAATTTTTGACCAAAAACTCAACAAATACCATCGAGCAACCACCTTATTCACCAGATATGGCTCCAGCCCACTTCTTTCTTTTTCCTAAACTCAAATTACCACTTCGTGGTACCCGTTTTCATTCGGTACAAGACATAAAGGAGAATTCGCGGCGAGCACTGAACTCAATTCCGGAAAAAGCGTTTAAAAAATGTTTTGATGTTTGGATTATTCGTTGGCGTAAGTGTATCGTTTCTGAAGGAGCATACTTTGAAGGTGATAAAATAAATTTGGTTGAATAACTAACATTTCGTGTATTATTGATCTTTTCCCGGTACTTTCTTGACAGAGTAATATTATATGGAAACCAATATTCGTTTGTTTGTTTGTCCGTATTTTATGGGCTGCCAAACCGTTCGTCCGATTGCGATGATATTTGGTATGGAGGTAGCTTAAATCCTGAGGAAGGACAAAGGTTATTTTAAAAATAAAAAACGCGGACAAAGTCGCGGGTATTAGCTAGTAAATAATAATAACGCTGGCCTTTATGTCTTATTAATTGTATTAATATTGTTTCAGGTTCTCACTAGTTGAGAGCATACCCGAGGGTCACATGTACCCTCCCAACGCGACCCACACGCCCACAAAGAACGTGTGGTTAGATTTAATAGACGAAGCTCAAACTTCAATAGAAATAGCCTCCTTTTATTGGACGCTTAGGTTCAATGAGGAGTACCCTTACAATACCTCCATAGAGGTAAGTTTGAGAATCATACTGGAATAGTAAGTTGTCTATTTAAATATAATAATAATACTCCAGACAATTACACAGATTATGTGACCCCAAACTAAGCAGTAAGCTTGTACTATGGGTAGCACACAACGAACTCTGGGGGAGTTCCCAGTAACACCCAGACTCCAAGCCAATTTAGAAAAGTTCGTTCTCTAAATTGACCCAGGGATCGAATTCGGGACCCTAGTTTGGAAAGCAGATGCATATGGCACTGCGCCAACGGGTCAGTCAAATATGTCGTATGATCCGTACCATTGGGCATATCATATTGTGTCTAGGCTTAGAATCCTACCATTTCATGAAATAGCCAACTAAAATCTGCTATATAGGTCAGTGCAAATCGTTTGATCATTCGTCTAGCTATATTTGGAGACATTGATTCTGTAGTGTTCTTATATTATCTGTATTATTTGTTTACTAATACTTTGGACTAGTCCAAAGTATTAGTAAACTTGTTGTATCCAGCTATGCATTGCTGTGGCTCACTAGGTGTTATATTATTATTCATGAATTATGGTGTTGAGTTTGTATAAAAATCCCATAACAAAAAACAAAAGCATGTTCGATTTTTAACGTGTTCTCCAACTTTCCAAGTAACTTCTCCAATTATTCTTAAAAGCCCTAATCGGACTATTAGACACGAAAAAATCGACAAAATAGGTACAGCAAATTGTGCAAATTTTGCGCTTGGCAACGAACAACATTTCATTTTAATGTAGTTCAAAATGATTATTTATCTAGTTAAAAATGTATATTTGCAATTTGCATAAATTCTGCTCATCAATTATTGGAATGCACTTCCATTGTAATATGCAATTTCTTTGTAACTCTTGTAACTTCTACTCATAACTTCGTTGTCAGTTCTCATGTAATTGCTTCATTTACGAACACTAATATATAAATTGTGGATACTCACAAAATAAATTAATATGTCTATATAAACTTTTAAACTTTCGCGTTGTGTTATAAATTGTATCTAAAACGGGAAATTTAACACGATTACCTTCTTATTTTGACTTGACGTTTCGACGGAGTTGCATGGAGACCACGGCCGATGCAACTCGCGTTAATCGCGTTAAATTTCCCGTTTTAGATACAAATTAGTCTGTCGTTGTAATAGAGTACACTAACGTACAATGGTGATAGTGCCTCAGTATCATAGTCAGTATGTGATTGGTATGATCTCATTGAGATACAAACCCTTCCTTAGTCATTGCACAAACTGAGCGCACTGGTGCTAATTGTTTTCTTATTTAACGGTTTTGAATATGAAGGGTCAAATTTTAAGAAAAAAATATAAGACAATTTACGAAGCACCCTAGCAGTGATTATAGTTAACTATATGTAGTGAATAGGTACTTCGACACGCGGTTGCTATCGAGTAGCGGCAGTAAAAGATATTGTATTTACATTATGTTTATTGTTTCAGGGTGAACAAGTATTCCAGGCGTTGTTGGCTGCCGGAACTAAAAGGAATATCAATTTGAAAATTGCTCAAAACTGGCCCACTAAGTTATATCCTAATATAGATACAGAATATTTAGTTAAGAAGAAAGCCGCACAGGTATTATTTTAGTCTTCTTTAGTCAAACTGTTGTATCGTTTGTTTGATGACGTAAAAACCCAACAACAGCTACTTGATCGTTTTGGGAAATGACTTTTTTGGATTTCTGTTTTATGTTATTCTACAAAGGGAGTATCTCGTCGAACCGTATCACATATCCTATCGTATGAGATGATTAGATAGAACTCCGAAAACGGGACAGAATGTATTTTTATAAACTTATGATTTCGACTTCTAAACTGAAATATTTGCTTTTAAAGTTGTTACCAATGAATTTCACCGATGCAAAAATTATGAAAAAGATGCTGAATATATCCTGTTTAGTTAAACTTTTTGGCCCTTTTAATTTAAATATTTTAATCTTTCAGGCCAACATTTTTAATGCTTATCGAGTCAGCTAATTTGTTGTATTATAAAAGAGGGGATAAATTGTTTTTGTGGACTGTCTTCTCTGATATCTTTCTGTTTCTCAATGCAAAGGCAAAGCTGGTTCGCTTGGGAATAAAAGACATACCATAACTGTTGCGACAGGTGCGTAGCCTGAACTTCTCGAAGTTACTAGGCGGTGGCGTGCTGCACACCAAGCTGTGGCTGGTGGACCGCGAGCACTTCTACATCGGCAGCGCCAACATGGACTGGCGCTCGCTCACGCAGGTCCGCAGTTCTTGCTACACGACGCTTGCGTCACATCTCACGCCTTCACGCAACTCTCGCGTCATTCTCACATCTACACGCAAACCTCACGTCAAATCCCACAACTACACACACGTCTTATACACTATCTCACACGGACATCTAAAGCTCACGTCACATCTCACACCTACATGCAAGTATCACATCCCATCTTACAATGACATGCAACATAGGTCTCACGACACGCTTCGCAGTCACACGCAAGTCTCATGACACATCTTACATCTATTACACCTATAACTTACGTGGTACAACACACGTAACAGCAAATCTTAATACACTTCTCACAGACCTACATGGAGGTCTCACACACGCTTACGTGCTGTCCTATAAGTCAACGCACACACAGGTTAGATACACGCAGGTCTATGAGTATATACATTTAGAGTTCTGTATGTGTTCATTAATTAATATTTTGATATATAGCTGTCTAGTAAATAAAAGTATCACTTGAGGCTCAAATTATCTATTGCAGTTCCACATATATACCTCGTGTACGATATAATAAAATAACTACAAGGGACCTGGCAGTACAGTGGTATGAAAGCGACTGCCGAGCCGTGTTATTGTTGCATCACTTTTACATAATTTTCAGCATTTTGGCATCGCTAGGTCGCTACACGCATTTACACGCAGATCATAAAGCTTACACGTTTACGATACATGTCACTCACACTTACACGCAGGTTTATCGACTCACATTAAGTTCTCACACTCACATTATATTATTATAATTATTTCATTTTTTTTTTATTTGAACTTCATTGCACAAAAATGTACAAATGGCGGAATTAATGCCAAGTGGCATTCTCTACCAGTCAACCATAAGGCTAAACGGAAAAATATTGGTAGTGCATATATTTAAAATGAAAATGCTAAATTAACCTAATCTAAATTATATTATTATTATAAAAGTAATATAGGGAATATAAAACGTAAATATATCTATATATACAGGGTGGGCCAGAAAGAATTGCGAATTTGAAAAAATCATTAAAAAAAAACTAAGTACAATTCACATACAAATTTTTATTTCTACAAAAATTTACATCTGGGAAATTCATTTCTTAAAAATAACATCATCCAGATGTGCACCATCGCGCTGCAAACATTCTTCGAATCTGAACCTCAAATTGGTAAAAACTCGCTGGCACATTGCACGGGGAATATCTGCCATTTCTTTCCGGATATTGGTCTTCAACTGGTCAATTGTGGCTGGGTTATTGGAGTAGACTCTACTTTTTAGGTATCCCCACAAAAAAAAGTCCAGTGGTGTAAGATCCGGACTTCTAGGAGGCCATTCAATGTCACCTCGGCGCGATATCAGTTTCTCAGCAAACATCTCGTTTACGACCGCCAAAGAGGCATTAGCTGTGTGGCATCGCGCCATCTTGTTGAAACCATGTCGCACGATTATAGGCTTCAAATTGTTGCAGTTGTGGAAAGAAAAAATCCCTTAACATGGCTATGTATCGGTCAGAATTTACAGTGACAGATTGGCCTTGTCGATTTTCGAAGAAGTGGGGTCCGATAATTCCGTGCGCTGACATGGCCGCCCAAACGGTTACTTTCGGCGAATGTAGAGGCTTTTGATGTTTTGCACGTGGCTTCTCTGCAGCCCAGTAACGGCAATTCTGTTTATTCACATGCCCATTTATGTGAAAATGGGCTTCGTCGGAGAACAGAATATTGTTGAAACTCCGAAAGCGTTCCAGCATCGTTTCAACAAAAGCTCTCCGTAAAATTGGATCATTTGGCTGTAATTCCTGCACAAGTTGAATTTTATACGGGTGCAATTTCAGATCTTTCAACAAAATGCGACGCAAAGATGTTCTGGACACCACAAGTTCGGCTGAACGCTTTCGAGTCGATAGAGCAGGATTACGTTGAACTGAAGCTCTAACTTGTTCAATTGTGTCTTCCGTTCTTGTTGACCTTGGGCGTCCCGCAGGCTTCTGTTTGAGAGTCGAACCAGTAGCTGCGAACTTTCTGACCCACGATCGAATCACGCTTTCCTTCGGACACTGATTTAGGTCATGTAATCCAAATTCACGTCGAAATAAACGCCGAACAATAGCGCACGAATCGTGATTTTTATAATAATGTTTAACGCAGAATGCACGTTGCGCTCCAGTGAAGTGATCCATCGCGACTAAATTTCCGAGAACCGAGCTACTTAACCCCACCACCCGCACAGTCCCCTCTCTAAAGCTTCAAACGCAAGAGTGTTTTTAAAATTGTACTCCTTTCTAGCCCACCCGTTATAAAAGGCGATGTATCTATGTATGTATGTTCCTTATGGACTCCGAAACGGCTGGACCGATTTCGATGAAATTTTCAGGGAATCTTCAGATTGGCCTCCTGTAGTTCCTGTGATCCTGTAGTTTGGTAGCGATCGGATCAGTAGAATTTTTTGTTTTGTTTTTTACGCCCAGTGAAACTAACGCCCAGTGAAACGGGCAGGATTTGCTAGTAATACATATTTATATTAATAAACACAATAATACAAAACATGAACATATACACCTACATAGTATACATAAATGTTTATTTTGTAATAACAGGTGAAAGAGTTGGGTATAGTTGCGTACAACTGTTCCTGTCTTGCTACGGACTTTGCGAAAATTTTTGATGTGAGTATGAACTATTTATTCATTTAATATAAATATATCTCGGTGTTTTAAAAATGTTGATTTTTAAAATCTGCAAATACGTGTTTCTTTGATCGACGACCTCCATGGCGCAACGGCTAAGCGCGTCGTAAAGTAAACGGGAGTTGCGGGTTCGATCCCGCCCTAGGTGTTTATGTATAATATGTATTCATTTACAAAAGAAAGGTATATAAGTAGTATATCAGTTGTCTAGTACCCATAACACAAGCGCAGTGCTTCTTACTTTGGACTAGATGGCATGTGAAATGTCTGAGCCTGAGTATATTATTTGATAGATTTAATTTCTACAAAAACTTCGGTTATTAAATACATTTGTAATTTTTTTTCTATATTCCCTAACACCCCTTTCTTTCCTTGCATTGGGTACATAAGAAATCTCTGCAAAATTTCCAGTTTTTAAATTCATCGGTATGCTTTATGAATTAATATTAATTTCTTAGTAACTAATTAATCTGTGCTATTGCTTATTATATGTATATGTTTAACATATGGTATATTGTATATACTTATTTAATGGGTATTGTAACCATTAAAATAAATTCCTCTCACTTGTCAGCTTAATATTTACTGGGTATTTATCCCATCGTTATAGCTCGTTGTTAGCGACTTTTATTGACATTAATTACTCAAGTTATTTGTTATTCAAGTTGGGACAAGTCTTCAATCTTCATTAACACTTTCCTTTAGTTTCTTTAGGCATGTTGCCAATTAATGGGTACTTTCAACTTGGATCTCTTAAAAATAATATAGTTAGGTGCACGGAAACTTGTCCTGATCCCATCAAAAACGTGAAACGTAAAAATAAATTATTAAAAATACATAAACAATAATAAAACGATACTCACATATATATTATCGTAAATGCTTAACTGTCCAGAAGAGTCAAAGTATACAAAAATCGGTCTTGTATGCGACTTCAATTTACGATTCATTGTCAACACTTAACGAATACTGCTACTAATAAATCGTTTCATTTAACTCATGTTTTTTTAAATTTTGATACCTTTTTGTCTTCGAAATTTTTTTTTTTTTTTGTGTAACTGACTATCTATTATTATCGTTCGAATTTATTATGACATTCAAAATTATTGACATTGAGTTCGGTACTTGTGTTATGTTATTAATGGATATGTTGAGGGAAACAGTAAAAAACATTTTTATTTATAATTGAATATTTCCAGGCTGTTAGTGTGAAAAGGGATTAAAATATTTTATTACATATGTACATTATTATACTCACATCCCTACAAATAAATATATTATTGTCATTATTATTGTAATATCGCAGAAGTCTTATCCCAATCTCACCCCGAGGGGGATGAATTCCCGTGTTCCGGTTTCTCCTAGACTACCAAAAAAGGAGAATTAAAAACGAACCAAATTAGGTTCTCCAACTCGATCAATCGTCCCCCATCTCTGACGAAACCATGAACCTAGATTTAATTTTATATTTACTAGACAAATGTAACCAATGTCCTAGGGTCTTCAATCTCTAGAATTTAATTTTAGATCACTCAGAAATACACAGCCCTCTATGCTTGAAATTAACATTGTATTTTCCTGGCTTACAGAGCTAGGAATAGTCATATAATATATAGAAATAGTTTCATAGCTTATTGTTTGAAAGGTAGCGAATAAACCGTATCTGTATATTATGTCTATATACATATATGTATTTCAGCTGTCTAGTATCTTTTCACATATGATATGAGCTAACAGTAATATGAACACTTAGGAAGTTAACAATGTATGTACTGAGAGGGTCGTTTCCAAACATTCGATGGTTTGAACAGGTAGCTGATATGTCCTTTCTCTTAAAGTGGGTCCACATTACATACATAAAATAATTTGCCGATCCAATTCATATCGCCAATGAGTATCATATAAGCTAGTATGAATGGGTGATGATAAGCAATCCCTCTAATACGATGCGACCGTTTCCGCCTCGAGTCGGGTTTTGTCCGATTATCAAAGTGGACGCTTGAACCTTTGGAGTGGGGCGATGTTTAATTGAAAAAATTGACAGGAATTAGACGTGTCTACGTCATGTGTATTGTATATATCGTGTATACGACGCGGCACGTCAGTACAAAACGATACGGTGCTACGATAACATATTGTGGTGATACGCTAAGACTATAGAGGCTAGAGCTAATATCAATAGAGGTAGATGCACCCTACACACCAAATTTTAAAGTGTTAAATAGGAGTTAATTAGCACCAGTGCGCTCAGGAGCCTAGACAAGTGGATCAATTGTCGTTAATGCTAGTAGAATAGAATGACAAATACCGCGTGATTTAGCGTAACGAATTTGAAATCGGTTGTCAAACGTTATTAACTTTCTATAAAATGAAACGAAAAGTAAAGTCGCGTGAAAAGCGCCGTATAACGTTTTATACGGCGTAGCCAAATGGCACTTTTGACGTGCAATAACTCCAGCAAGCATTTCGATTCTACTAAACGTTAGCCAGTTGTCTAGACGCTCAGTTCACAAAGGCTGTCACCATTGTGCGTTTTTCTTCTTTGTCGTCACACTCTTGGCAGAGTGGTCGTGGTCGTCACTTCAGGGGCGGTAGCGAGCTTAACAATCCGTCGCCATTCCTCCCGTGTAGCTCTTGTGCATTGGTGGAGTGCACCATTGAGTGCAGTCTTGACTTGGTCGGTCCATCGTATCGGTGATCTGCCACGCGCTCTAGTGCCTTCGACTTTCCCCTGCACCACAAGCTGTTCCACAGAAGTGTCTTCTCGGCGTGTGATATGTCCGAAGAAAGTAAGAATACGACATTATTGGACGATGGAAGAAAGACGCTGTTTAATGCCAAGTTCCTGGGTGATTGAGGCATTAGTTCGGAACTGTATCCAAGATACTCCTAACATTCTTCTCCAGCACCACAATTCTAGGGCATCTATCTTCTTTTTCTCACTTCTTCTAGAAATATGGGAAACACTAATGCCCTGACAAGTCGCATTTTAGTGGCCTTAGTGATGTTTCTGTTTCTCCATATTTTCTTGAGCCGATCCATGGCGGACCTGGTACGTTACGCGGTCATAAAAAAAGAAAAAGCTTAAATTATCATTCTGCGCGTGGTTTAAGTAATTTATAACTACGTACTAATTTACTTGCAAGTATCCACAATTTGTATGTAAATTCTCTCTTCTAATTAATTTAATCGTTCTGTTATGTCAACAAGTTGTATATGTTTGAGTATCTAACACGCTAACTAATCCGAAATCGAGTGAAAGTAAGATAAATGCAGTAGAAATGCAACTCTTAGTATGTGCGGTGTCACCCTTGCGATAAAATAAGCAATGAAGAGATACGCAGTATGACAGGGTTGCACGACAGTGTTATTGTAAAAATTAAGTAAGGAATGCTTAAATGGTTCGGGTACATAGAAAAAATGAGTGATGAAAGACTGACGAAGAAAATCTATAGAGCAAAAGTGAGTGGTAAAAGAAGCCAAGGAAGACCAAGGCTGACTTATGAAGATCAAATAGCTAGAGTGTTAACGGAAATGTCAAAAGCACTCGCATACCTAGACGAAAATGTGTGAGAAGAATGATGAGATTTGAGGAAGCGAAAGAAGTATGTAATGACTGCGAGGCTTGGCGCTCCGTCCTCTCTGACTACCCCGTTAGAGATACAGCGTGAAGATATGTATGTATCTAACTCGCTCAATGTAATAGGCAATCTTCGCTCTTTGGCAGCATAATGCTTGATGAACGACGAAACACGGGAATTGTGTTTCACGTGGTATCCTAGGCGACCGTTATTTTTCTCTTTTGCTCTTATTGTTTTTATAATATATTGCTTTCTAATTACATTTACGTAAAAATCGTTTGTTTGTGTGTGTAATATTGGCAGTGTTTTGGCAGGGGTTTGAGGATTGCACAAAAGTATTCGTTTTGTAAGGTGTAAACATGGAACAGAACGTAATATGTGTGCAAGAGAGACGAAAAGTTGGACTTTTATGTATGTGAAAGCGAGACAATGAATGAAGTTGACAACTAGTGTGTGAAAGGGACAGATGTATGCGAGAAAGTTAGGGAGTGAGCGAGAAAGACGAAATATAAATGCAATGGCTGCGAACCGTCGTTTCAATTAACAACCTTTACAGTTTTATGGAGTAGGGCGGCCTCATTTTATATAGAAGTCTGGTGATTTGGTGAAATTAAGTCGAACTAACCTTTAGCAAAGAATATGTCCTTTAGTGTATCTTTTTCATGTCTCACAATATTATGATAATGTCAACCAATTTTATAGGTAAAAATTCAATGCTATAACGAAATTACTGTTCCATTTGTTCTCCTCGCAGTTGGTTAAACAATAAAGATACTGTAACAATATTTCTCTTTATAAATTTAAGTTTGCAAAGTTTGTTGGAGAATGGTACGGGTGTCTACGAACTTACGGGGATGTTTAACTTACGTCGGTACTTATTAATAAATAAATCCACAACGCAACTTAGTTATTGCTTGCCGCAATCTCGTCAAGTACTCATCTGTGTGGGATAATATCCTTGTAACTGCGAGTTCTGAAGTTTAGTTATGAAGTTAGTCGGCACGGAGATAGGTATAAGTCGTTATGAATTGAGAAATGAGAGGACGCAATCTGTTCAGTAGTTTCCATAATAATATTATATTGTAGTGAATTTAAATTATGTATGTACGAAATTATAGTATATAACAATTTATTTGTGTCATATTTTGTTATATAAATATTGTTTTAAATTGTGAGTTGTATTGTGTTATATTTGACGACCTTGTTGGCACAATGGTTCAGGTGTTGCATCCAAGCGCGGAAGGTTCTGCGTTCGATTCCCAGTTGAGTCAATTAGAAAACAAACTTTTCTAGATTGTCTCGGGTCTGGGTGTACTGGGAGGACGCCGTTCTCATAGCATAGGGAATGTTCTAGTTTGAGGCCAAATGATTAGTGTGTATTGTCTAGCACATTTACTGTTATTATTTACTAATATTAAAAACTGGAATAGAATACAAAGAATAAACATATCGATAAATCAACGCATAGTCCAAACCACTGCGTTTTGAACATAAAATTTGACGCAAGGATGCCCGGCCAGACCCCTAGGTGGACCGGACCCACAGTTGATGGACGCGTCGGTTGGGTCATTGGATGGTTGTCTGAACTCTGATCAGTCGGACTCCTCTGTGGTCCTAAATGATATTTTCTTATGACAACGTATATTGATAGCCGCAATAAATATCGTTTAGTTTAAGTTTGCTTTGAACTTTTAACTTCAAATAAACTATAAAACGTATTGAACTTTCAAGAGAAACCATTTCCTTCAACGTTGGTCCTTACTGCTGGCCAACATTGGCTTGTCGTGCCAACGTAGAGACCAGTATTCTGGAATTAAATTAAAAAATATATTTTTAATACTCCAGCCAATTACACCATTTGTGTCACCCAATAGTAAGCACTAGGTTTGTACTATGGGTATCACTAACGAATTATAGGAGCTCCGAGAAACATCCAGAGTCCAAGCCAATTCAGAAAAGTTCATTTCCTAGATTTATCTGACCAAGAACCGAACGCAGCAACCAACAAGCCATTCGATTGTTCCAATTTTTATTCCTTAACCCCAAGCAAAACGTAGAGACTATTTGCTATAATGTTGGCGTTTGTCGCTTTGGTTCGCCAATCCAACGTTTGGTGGTTGGCCATACTCGCCAATGTGAAGGCCAATCTTGTGACCCGCCCGCAGGTGTACTGGTACTTGGGCGCGGCGGACGCGGTGCCGGCGCGATGGCCGCCAGAGCTGGCCACCAACATCAACATGCAAAATCCCATACGCCTGCCACATTACGACGCCTACATCACGGTGAGTACTGTACTAGGGTTACCAACTACTATAAATACCTAATATATAATATACCTTATATTACTCATTTTTGCCTTTGTAAACAAATGTGGCGACTATGACATTTATAAAATAACTAGAGATGGGCTAGTTTGCAAATGATGGAATAAAAACCAGCTTGAATTAAAACTTCATGATAAGTGTCAATATTTGTATTCTTAAAAAACCCTTAAAAATAAAGAATTGGAGATTATTATTCACAAACAATAATATTCTTCTGTTATTATTCTGTCTTACATTTAGAATGAATTGTGTCGTTCACATATTAGAGTGAACCTAAGTAACTGATTTATGACACTAATTGGATCTAGGAATATAGGCAACCCTTAAGTGGCATGCAAATTAAAAACGAAACGCTTGACAAATAACCAAAAGACTTTTTGGCGGGAACGGGAGAAGTGAGGTTGTCATTTTATTTAGATTTTCTATTTTTTACATTTTTAGGAGTTTTAAAGTACAACAGTGAAAGTATTTTGTGTTTTAAAGTTCAGTGTAAGTGACAAGAATGGAGGAGATCTAAATAAACATGTGTAGCTGAAGTTCTCGCGCTCTTCCAAGAAGTCCTTTATAACTTCAGTAAAGCCTACTATCACTTTACTGGAGGAGTTTTACGATAAGAAAAAACTAATTTACTTGTGATTCTACATGGATTCTACTTATTCTGTGTCTGTATACTAATTCTGTATACTAATACGTAACATTAGCAAATGCGCTAATCATTCCAAATTTCCTTTAAAACCTACTGAATTGTTTCCTCGCTTTATTTGTCGTTGGCAATGTACTCACGTAAGTGCCATTTAAAAAAAAAACAAAATTTTTTCACTGCTGTACTATATTGGATAATATTTACTGTTATTTGTTAATATTTCATAGTTTCGTGTATATAACGGAAAAAAGCAGTGTTATTAGAGTGCTACGTGTAATACGTCGGACTATCGAACGGTGAAAATTTAGCGAAATTTTGGTTAGTTTCTTGTTTGTTTACATTAAAGCCAAAATAAATAAAATGGGATATATTGTACTATATTTTGTGTCTGCGTACTATGTACCGTTGAAAAAATACATAGTATGCAAGAATACTATATTTCAGTTGGATGGATGAATCTTTATTTTGTAACACCGAAACTAATAACAAGTAAATTCCAACGTGCTTTAAGATTACCTCTTGAACTTCGACTAAAGCAGCCATTCCCAAAGTGGGCGATAACGCCCCCTTGTGGGCGCTGCAGGCCTAAAGGGGGGCGGTAAGAGACCCAGAAAAAAAATGGGGGCGTTGTGTAGAGGCCTGGGGGGTGATTTGTAATTTTATTTAGCTAGGAGGTATCTTAGACAACGACTGCATGAGCTCTCGACTCAGTAGACAAAATAAGTTTGGGAACCAGTGGACTAAAGCAATGTGCGTGTAACTGAACGCGCCTCTGTCTTGAAATGAGCTTGTGATATACATTAATTTATATATTGAATGCGATAAAAAATATGACACATTTATTGTACACAATATGCAAAAAAATATAGTTTTTATGAAAGTAAATAAGTAACAATTATATATCTTTGTCTATTTGTACACTCCATAAAATACTATATTTTTTTTATAGCTTAGTCTGAAAAATACTATAATCAGCCGAAGAAATGTTGACAACCCTTTACTGCACTGTCATCGTTGATTAAAGGCTATTTGTGTTCGATTTTAACTTCTAAATGCATTGGCTTATACGTTATACTAAAATAGTAAACTCATTTCACATTTAAAAAAATTAAATGTTTAAAAAATTGATTTGAGGGTACCGGGTAGACAATTTCGGTGGAATTCACCGCTTTATGTACCAATTGCTATTACTACTAACTTTCGTAAGAATTCCTTTTGAATGCGAACTAAGTGTAAGAACTATAATGAATTGGCAAAAAGATTTGATTCAGATCTTCATAACGTGAGTATTGTTTTGCCAAGGAGAATACTTAGTGACTTGTTTTTCCATTAATTTGTTTTTCTGGTTGATAGATATATAATCAAGTGCATAATTTTTTTATTTTTAATGGAAATAATAAAGTCGATGAAATAATAACCGTAACAATTGTAAGCTTATACAATGTATTAAATACGTAGTTGTGTGTTTGCATTTTATGTAACATTGTGTTTTAATTGTGAAGATCTTTTATTGGCTTTTATATTTCTATTTTTGTTTCATTTTCTTTGTCCTTGGCTGTTGGTCTTCCGCGATTATAAATTAAAAAAAAACAATCATCATGGCGCCACGCGCTGGTATAGAGCGTGACGCAGGAAGTAGCTCTGTCCCTTCTTAAGCGTGGCGCTTCGGCGTAAGTAAAAGCGAGACAGTGCATTCTTTCGTCGCTCTGCATGAACAAGTCCAATTCAATGTGCGAGGATATTGTCCATGACGTTTTAATCTTGCATATTTAAATATTTATGTAGTCTAGTATTAAATTGCGTATTATTTTCTTTATTAAATGTTATTAAGTATATAGAATAAACTATTAAAAAAGTGTAAAATCATTCATTTTTTTGATTAATAGTTGTAATTACGAAATTAAGTGAAAGACGCTTCGTTGTTCACTGTATAAGCGTCAAAGTGCATGCGACCTGAGGCCAGATTTATAGAGCGTACTTACACTTACCTTGGACTTTCCTTTACACGCACTTTGCCGAGTTACTGCTTAGCTTAAACTTACCTATCGATTTTATAGTCGTAATCGAGCTAAATAAATGCTCCGCAAAAGCTTAGCGTATGTGAAACCTTGTCCATGATCCGATCTACAAACGTTCCATTATATGAAGTAACTGTTTCTACTTCCTTTGGAGTTAATGAAGTGATTGTCCTATTTTAAATCACAGACTATGCGCCAATCGCCTATTAATTATTAGACAGAAATAAGAAATTCAATTTGTACAGCGTTTCGTACTGAGAAACGATTTTCTGCAATTATTACATAAAACCATAGCCTAAAACGGAACGTGTTGTTGTCAAACGCAGAACGTAGAGTACTATCTGTAACCTTACTCTTTACTACTATCGTTTTAATCGGTCGATACTTAAGTTTTCCTAAGTCACCGACATTGACGACTTAACCTTTGCTAAGCTTAGCTTATCGCGAAGTCGTACTTACTGGACTACAAATTCGGTTTTCGTCTAAGTTCAACTCTACTGCAAAGGTAAGCTTGAGTAAAGGCTAAGTACGCTCTATAAATCTCAGTCTTCCCGAACAGCAGTTGAGTGGAACCATAGAGCACTAAACCTATAGAGTGGCGATGTCATTTATTTTGTATGCAAACAATTTACGTCTAAACACTGTTGCGGTTACTGCGTTCTGTTTCATAGTTTGATTTTGTGCTGTTTTTGTCACATCACCGAATAGAACAATAAGCCATTACATAAATATTTAAATATTTGTCGGAATATACAGAGATGTACACACGGGTCCAGTATTAGTTATGTACTGCTTATTGCGAGCGAGAGTTGATATTTGTTAGTGTAAATAAACTGAGCAGTGAACAAGATGGTCCGATATTTCGTCTCTATACGTTGAGTGCTTCATGAGTGGAATATAATAACACAACATAACATAACCATAACCAGGAATCGCGGTCCTTACACACATCTTTCGCTTCCTCAAATCTCATCATTCTCCTCACGCATTTTCGCCTAGGTATGCGAGTGCTTTTGACATTTCCGTCTGCTAACACTCTGGCTATTTGATCTTCATAAGTCAGCCTTGGTCTTCCTTGGCTTCTTTTACCACTCACTTTCGCTCTGTATATTTTCTTCGTCAGTCTTTCATCACTCATTCTTTCCATGTGCCCGAACCATCTAAGCATTCCTTTCTTCATTTTTACAATAACACTGTTGTGCAACCCTGTCATACTGCGTATCTCATCATTGCTTATCCTGTCAGCAAGCGTGACACCGCACATATTTCTGAGAGACCGCATCTCCACAGCATTTAACATACTTTCACTCGATTTTGGGCATATCCAGGCCTCACTACCGTACAACAAAGTTGACACCAACACCGCATTGTGGATGGCCATTTTAGCAGTGTTAGATATATTCACACTACCCACTAATGCGGACAGAGCACCGTTCACTTTATTGCCAGCTGCTACCCGTCTCTCCACATCCAACACATCTTCCATCCCTCGAAAACGCACTCCCCAGGTACACAATTTCATTCACCTGTTCTAGACATTTTCCATTTACACAAATCACACATTTCGTTTGTACCGCTTCTCTTTCAAACACCAGAACCTTATATGTGGAATATAATGATAGCTTTAAAACAATCAATCAAGTACTATGTTATCGTTATCTAAAGTGAAGCTACTGAGCTTAAAATTCTATATCAATCTCTCTCTCTCTCTTCTAGATGTCATACCAATATTTATATTTTTTTTCTTAATTTACAGTAGTCAAGGCCATGTCAAGGCAGTATGACACGATACACGACCACTGGCCACATAAATAAGAAAATTATAAAACTGAAATCCGACTGCGTATTTAACATTTTTTTTTGACTAGGTACAGTAGATTTGACGTTCAAAAATACCTTGTAATTGGGTTTACTTGAATAAATTGATTTGACTTTGTCTTTGACGATCTCGATGGCGCAGTGGTTTAGACGTTAGAACCAAGCGCGGAAGGTTCCGGGTTGGATTCCCGGTCGGGTCAATTTAGGAAATGAACTTTTCGAGATTGTCTCGGGTCTGGGTGTACTGGGAGACGCCCCCAGTAGTCGTCGTCTGGTTCTCATAGCACAGGGAATACCCTAATTTGAGGTCAGATGATTGGTGTGTATTGTCTGGCGCATTATTATTATTACTTTGAACATAAGCTTGGAAACAAGATGTTATAACAGTATTTATTTGTATTGTAATAGGCCCCTGACCTCGGTAATGAATTCAAAGAATTACGGCTGTGTGGATTCAGGCCTTCATAGAAAGAATGAATGATGAAAGACTGATATAGAAAATCAACAGAGCGAAAGCGAATGGTAGCAGAAGCCGAAGGAGACCAAGACTGACTTACGATCAAATAGTCAGAGTGTTAGCAGAGGGAAATGTCAAAAGCACTCGAATCTAGACGAAAATGTGGCAGGAGAATAATGAGATTTGAGGAAGCGAAAGAAGCATGTTAAGAACCGCGAAGCTTGGCGCTTCATCGTCTCTGACTACCCCATTAGGGATGCAATGTGAAGATATGTATGTATGTACAGTTATATCATCTTGATTGCAAATTTTTGTTAGAATAGACTAACATACATGATAAACGAACATAATACACGACTAAAATCATAACCTTCCTTTTACTTAGCCGTAGTCAGGTAAAATTGGTTTTAATTAACAGTAAATAATTGAGAAAATTGTTACCACCAACGCCTTTTCAATTAAGGCGACGCATTGATGAACAATAATTGAGTCTAAAATAGACCTGCTCTATATACATACATCAAAAAGGTCTAAGCAACATGTACGATTTTGAACTTTGAATGATTTTTACTAATTGTAATATATTTATATTTCTTTTATAAATAATAACTAAGAATTTTTTGACGCATTAGTGACTAAAGCAACAAAATCCTTCATTCAATTTTTCATTTAATCACAGTAATTAACAATATGTGTACCGTAACTTAAAATTTTAATGTTTTACAAAATTAAATACCGTCATTTTTTTAATTATTTGGTAATTCAATACAAAGAGTGACCGCCTCTGTTGTTTAAAACTTGCCGGCAGCCATGTTTCATTGAACTTATAAGATTGTTTATCTGATTCTGCGGCAATCGGTCCCAATGGAATTTTGACAAGTCTTTCAGTTGTTGGGTTGTCGACACTCCGTCCAGGTTCTCTGGAACACGTCTCTGGAGCATGTCCCATGCGTGCTCGATGGGATTGAGGTCTGGCGATTGTGCAGACCACGGCAATACCCGGATGTTTTCCATTGCCAAGTACTCTCTGGTCCACCGAGCTGTGTGCGAACGCACATTACATGCATCAGTGTGAAATCTGAGCCAAGACTTTGTGCATATGGGTGAACATAAGGACATCCGAGGACATCTTCAACGTAACTGTCAGCGTTCATATTGCCATCTACAAAAACGAGCTCAGTTCGTCTATTCTTCATAATACCTGCCCATACCATCACTGTGGAGCCACTGTAAGGGTGCACTTCCTGGACGAATCTCAGCCGTTCAACTCATCACAAAATAAAATGTTATCCCATTGTTCCTGGGTCCATGTGAAGTGTTCCCTACACCATCCGTTTCGACGGGCGCGATTCCCGTGGCGTATAGGTGGGCACCTAATTGGGCGTCGTGCTCGTAGGCCGTATTAATGCAGCCTATTTCTCACGGTTTGGTGGCTAACAACAACACCGCTTGAGAATTGTAGCTTTAACTCTATCTCCCGGGCGGTTAACATCGGCTGAGGTCTTGCAGTCAGTTGTATGTATCGGTCCTGTCGAGCAGTTGTACTCCTTCCACGTCCTGGGTGCTGCTCAGCAGGATCTCCTGTATTAACGTAACGCCGCCAAAGACGACAAATCACGCTCCTATTGACACCAAAATGCCGAGACACCTGGGACTGTTTTCTTCCCGCTTATAGCATTCCTACAACTCTCTGCAATTCATCAGCAGTCAAATGGCGTCGCTCCATAATATAAAAAATGACTCACCACTCAATTTTTAAAAAAACTGTATATCTCAAAATGATAAAAGTGCCATAAATACCAAATTTATCAAGCAACGAAAACACATAAAATCGGGAAAAAATAATTACCTTTTATTTTAATGAAAACAAAACATAACCGAAAAGGTTCTATTTTTAAAATCAGCCAGTATATGTTTCCAAGAACAAAAAAGATTGTATACCAATCTACTTTTCTAAGAAAAAAATAAAGTATCAATTAATAATACATGCAGTTTCTGTAAATAATGCGTGTTGCTTAGACTTTTTTGATGTGTGTATAGTGTATATGCAAACGCGCGCGCTAGATTACGGAAATTACAAAAAAAGTTATTTTCGTTTGTTTTCAAAACTATAATTAAATTTAAAAAATCCAACTGGCATTTTGAAGAACATGTTTAGATTAAAATATACAGAAAATTTAGAAACATAAATCGATCCCGTTACTCCAAAAAATATAAATCTCTGTTTTAAGAGAGCTTTCTTTAGTATTTTTTTTGTATTACAAAAGTTAACCAATTGTGTATCGCAACTGTCAAAATGAGGGCAATAAAATAAAGAATCGGATTACCAAATATCACTTTCATACGTTTTGTAGTCATTTAGAAAAATTGACATCCCTGCCGTCAAAATTTCCAATGCGTCGCCTTAAGCATTCTAGCCAAACATAAACCGCCATCTAACCTACATGTTCGTTATCCGTCACGCACAGCCGATGTCCAAATAACTTAAACGACACGATTTGAACGATAAAACCGTCTGAAACTTCACCGGAACCGCCAGGGCGTTTAAAATTGCCAATATAGCGGGAGTGACCGTCTGTTTTTAATGCCAACTCAGACTTACTCTGTCATGGTACAAGAAGCTACTTATTTTTAGTTTCAATAGATTTAAATAGACAATAAAAATTAAGGGGTACCAAGGCCAACTTATGAAGATCAAACAGCCAGAGCGTTAGCTGATGAAAATCTCAAAAGCACTCGCAAAGTTAGGCGAAAGTGTTCAGAAGAATGTGTTCAAGATCATATAGTAAATGACTTTATATGATGTTTCTAAGTAGAAACAACTAGTAGTAGTGTGTTTTTTTTCAATCAAACTTTAAAAATGTTTTTCTCAAAACAATCTTTTTCAGTTTCAACTTTAATGTCTGATAAAAAAAATATATACCAATTTTTTAATATTTTTAATTCTTTAATTTCAATTTTTAATAATTGACTATTCTAAATTCCGAATCTAGTCTTAACTCAATACCCCACTGCTGGACCCTTTTTGCATGGACGCCCACATCAGTGAACGTAACGTAAATACCATATGCAAATGATTCGATAGGTATAAACGTACAATAATTTATACATACATACATACATTTACGCTGTAGCTCCAATGGGGTAGTCAGATTACTAATTTATATTCTATATTCATAATCGATTCAGCGGTTTAGTATTTCCCATACAAAGTTTCATCGCTCTTTTCACCACTTAAGGGGTAGATTTTTGAAAAAAATAGATAGCCTATGTCCGTTCCCTGGTGTCAAACTTTCTCCATATCAAATTTCATCAAAGTCGGGCGGGCGGTTTTGCCGTGAAAACATACTAGACAGACGGACTTTCGCAATTATAGTAATAATTAGTATGGAAACAATAACGATGTGTAATAAATTTAAAATGAAGAACACGGTTTGTTTGAGTTAAACCTAATGCTTTGTGTTAGCGTTTGCTAACGACAATATTTGCTAAAAGCTCGGAAAAGGCAGCATTAGCTAAAAGCTCGGAAGACTGGTTCGCGGGCGTCTATGTATTTAATGGAAAATGTCGATCATTGAGGTACAGATCAATACTGTGAAGTATTGTTATAAGTGTTTTAACAATAGTTTTAAATTATATCTATAGCAATATTATAAAGAGGTAGAGGTATACAGAGGAACTTTGTTTATTTGTATGTAATGGATAAACTTGAAAACTAGTGAACCGGTTTCAAAAACTCTTTCGCCTATAAAAAAGCTACATTATAAGCGAATAATATGGGCTGTATATTATTTCCATAAAAATGGAAACCCATGCGAAGCCACGCGGGTTGCTAGTATTTACATAAATTATTATTATTGACAAACATATTCACATACATATGATACACGAGAACCTGTATTGTGATACGTACGTATATGATATGGATTTTTTATGAAAAGAACTGAAAACTATAATTTTGATATTCTGTTCTGTCTAAAAAATTGTTAGAGAATTATAATATTAATTGTCAGAGCAACAGATTGCAAAAATATCATTTTTAACTTTCGGTAAGTTTTTGTTTGTCTAAAAGTCCTCCGAATTATAATGAATTAGGGTAGTTTTGTTCTGTAGTGTGATAATTTTTATTATAGTGCTAAAAATGATTTTTCATCAAAATTCTTTTACAAATTTTAAAGTGCTTTCAATCGTGTCCTTCTAACGACCCAATGTGTGTACCACGGAATCGTACAATTACAGTAACAAATATAAACTTATTGTACTATAGAAAACCGTAACAAAAAAAGCTATCAATGGCCTCCGTTCAAGGACGCTTGTTTGTAGTGATTTCAAAGGGTGCCACATAATAACGGGTTGATCATTCAAAGCGTATTATGAATACATAAACAAAGTTGATGGTAGTTTCATCACGACAACTCGTTATGTCATATATATACTTGAGTACGGCTAAATAAAAAGGAAGGCTATAATTCTAGCAGCGTACGTAAGATCATTTATTCGCTCACAAAGGCGAAACCATATAATCGGTTAGGTAGGTATCATAAAACGTCCTAATTAGACGCTGTTATGCCAAGCAACGCCTCGTGTAACCAATAGTATAACTTTATCCAGAGCCAGTTCTAGCAATACCACCGCCCTGGCGAGATTTCTACGGCGCCCCCTCTCTACTCTCCAATTTACACATGTGGAAAAAAATTGAAAAAAAAAGACGAAAATAAAAGAACAAATATTGAATTTATTTATGTAATGTAGGCGCCTTTGGCACCCCTTTATGTCTGGCACCCTTGGGCAATCGCCCAACTGCCCCCTGACCTAACGCCACTACTGACTTTACCCAACGGCGCCCTCAGTTAGCCAACTCAGGTCAGTTAGTAGTGAGTCAATTCAGTTAGTTCAGTTCAGTAAATGTGACAGATTGATGCGACTTACTCTACTGATTCAGTAAGTCGCAATCCATCAAATCAGCTAGTCTTACAGTTTGTTTTTAAGCAGATATCGAGGCACCGATTTTTAATAAAATAATTTGGTGGTCAAAAAGAGGTGTCTTTTTTTCAAAGTCACCGTTGTCCGTAAAGTTTTTTTTTTAATCCGGCCTCCTAACAACGCGTGTTATAAACTGCAAACAGTTTAATTACATTCTTTTACGTTTTCTCTAGCATAAAGCCAACTTCGATAATGAATTCCAGGAATAGAGTTATTTTATAGGATGTAAATAAACAACGAAATTAGTAATTGGTTATTTCCGATTTAAGTCACATGCAGTTACTTTAAAATCAATAGTTTCAACAATACATTTATTACTTATATCTATACCTATAACTTTAAATTCAACCGTTTATACAATAAAATTTTATTTTTAACTGCTCACGTTTAACGAGTGTCTCGCGACTGTTCGATTGTAGTTAGGGAAAATATTCTATCCAAAAACGGCTTCTAATTTTTATTAACTGTTAAAAGTTTTCGTTTCGAAAACATATTCCCGAGACACTCGGGGACACCTTACGACATTAACAGGATGACAGCTTTTTTTTCGTCAAGTTTGTTCATTTATTTTATAGATAATTTATTTTATAGCACAATCATAATTTTAAATTAATTCCATTTGTTTTATTACTTTATTAGCCACGATTATTTTATAGCATCTTTTTTTTAAAGATAAAGATAACATATTTTTAATGAAGGAGTAATATTTAATTTTGTGGCATTATAGTTTTTAATAGTAATAGATAGCAATTTTAGCGATACTTCTACCAATTTTGAAGGGCATATAAATGTATTTTGACCCGTTTGCAAGTTTTTCTCAAATATGTATTTGGATATGTATTTACTTCTTATAACTTTCATTTTAGTTGCGGTATAATCTTTAGATAAACACCACCTAATATGATTGATTCGTTGGCGTCACATACCTGTAAAACCTCTAGAGGACGCGTCTATGAAGGCATCTGCGACCCTGCGACTGCCTACATTTGAGTAACACGTTCTTTAAAAGTTCACCGGACAACGGGCATGGTCGCCATTTTCCGCTCTTCCGCTCTTGAACAGTCAACATCAATCAGATCTCAGCATCTTGCGCTCACATAATTACCATTCCTGAGTTTTGCCACTTTTTTAACGTCCCTTCGATTCCAATTTTCTGTTAAAGAAAGCTCAATTCTCCGTTTGAATATCGCGGATACTTGCTCTCTATGCTGCCTGTCAAGAAATATGTTTGGCTTTTATGGGATCATGAGTCTATTAATTCATAATAATATGGGTCGAATTATATCCCCTGACTTGTCTCTGCTCATCCTGCGATATTTCTGCGTAACTTAAACGGTAAATGTAATACTATTATAACGAGACTTATAATATTATTCTGGGGTCATAATTTTATCAAATCAAGTTAATATGGAAATTTATATATGTATATGTATTATATTATATACACGATTTCAAAGTCATGTTTATATAATATAGAAACTATAAATAACATCAGACCCCGTGCCCGAGCACCAACGGTGAGGTAAATCAGATAAGCTGACCTATTCGTACATGTGACACATATTTATTATCAGCTAAGCTGATCGGCCACCATTTCGTTAAAAAACAGCACCCACGTATCTAAATTTTATTTGATTCTATTTGCCTCACTTCGGAGTATGAAACAGGCTCTCTGGAATTATATATTCTATGGTTTTAAGTATGTTCCAAATGTCATGGATTTAATGTGATTTTGGTCTGGAAACTTCTTAGTTAACGTTGAATTTGCCTTTGTCTTGCCGCAGAAGCCGATTATTTTTATTATTCCCTATTTAAAAAGTAAAGAACTGGCCCATGTCACAATAACTTGATTTATTTTAAACAGAATTCTTCTGATTCTTCTTGTTGAAATATTTCTTCCAGTGTTCTCGAGATGATCTATTTAGTAACACAAACGCGGTCTGACTAATTGGACGTATTGCGAAACACATGGTCCCGACGGTGTATAGTGTCTTGCTTTTATAACCAAACACCATCGATAAAAGATAAAATATTGATGCGCTGTCACACACTAGTGCTAATCCTATCAAGGATAGAACATGCCTTGACTTCCGCTTCGACATTCTACGCTTGAAACAAGACAACACGGACAACGCTATATTCAGAAATATAGCGAAATTTAATGTTATTATTAGGAACATCACGGATATTCTAATTCTGCTTGAATAAAATGCTGGTAGCCCGTAGATTTTCGTCACCGTATCTGACATTAATTTCACCACTAAAACGGTTCCAAATGTGAAAAATGTCGCTATTCGTTTCTCTCCTGATATTTTCCCTTTGAATAGTAACACGAGCCTCAAATAGCCGACTAGTGAAGCGCATAGGGACCAGCAATGACCAGTTAATAGGAGAAATCCGTTGATTAAATATAACAGTTCCTCGTTGACCAATATATGACCGTATATTGCCACAATGGCTGTTGCAACTCCGCATAGATGTCCCACAGCTACGCATATATGATTCACACTTATGTAATTGTTTAAGTCTCGCCACCATGGCATGAGGCACCATGTCGTTATTAAGATTAATACACATATTATAGACAATACTGAAGCTGTGAATATGACATAGTCTGTTACGTCCATATTTTTAAACATTTGTTGTTAATTTTTATGAGAGGAAGTATATGTACACGCGTTATATACACTACAAATGTTTGTATTGTATATATATATATACAGGATGATATCGGAAACATTGGTCAATCTGGTAGTTCTGTCTACATCAGCCACGAATTAAATTCCGAATCGTATTTAATAATTGATGTAACGCGAAAAATATTGTCGTAATTGAATTTTATATTTGTCGAGGAATAACGGGCGCTATCTATTTAGTTTGTAGTACGGTTGATTGTGTGAATTAGCAGACAAATATCACTGTCACTGTAGTGACAAATATATCCGGTCACTAAAGTGACAAATATTACCGGTCCTCAAAATGACCGGTAATATTTGTTTGCTGACTCACACAATCAATTGTACTCCAAACTATAAATGTAATATATAATAATAGTATAAAGGAGACGTTCCACGAATGTATGGAGCTCCGGCCTGCACTTTGTACACTTATAATTTAGAAACTTTAATAGTTAATAAAAGTGTTTTAATTATGGTTTCGGTATATATTAGCCTAGTTCTTTCGTACAAAAGTATTATATGCACATATCATAGGCAACACCTTACCTAAACAAAATAGCGTCAATGACATATTTGACGTAATCCACTTTTAATATTTAATTAATAGTACTCTTTGTAACAAATTATATTGCAGGTCTAACTGTTGAAACCTATTTAAAATCTCAAACAGTGGCCTGTTCACAGTTTGAACATATCCACACTGCAGTTTAGGGTATAAAAAAATTAACAGGAAATGAAATCTGTGACGCCTCGGAAACAGATCGACCAAATAAACTTTTCTTTTGAGAAATGCAATGTAGCGTATGTGCAATATTTAATGTGTTGACTTAACAAGAAATGTTAAGTCAACACATTAAATAAGTTCTATTTTATTAATCTTGGTAAATAAAATGGGTAAAGTATAAGTACTTAATAAAAAATAACCCCGTTTGAGGAACAGGTCAAAGTAAAGCGAAATTAGAAATAAACACGCCTTTTTTGATATATGCAGTTCTAGTGTGAATTGTAGAGATTTTAAATCAGCACATCAAAGATGGTGTTGTATTTTATCAAGCTTGGTTAATATGAATAAAGTTATAAAAAAATAACCTGAACGTATGCGATAGTAGAGCCAAAACGAAATACATAACAATTACGGTAATGCGACTGTCGCATCTGTAGCTTGCTACAAATACTTAATCTGTGCTCCATAGTGTTTGACAGCGTTTTGACCAATTTGACCCGTGACGTACTCGACGTTCAAAGTATATTCATACATCACAACTCGAAGACATTATTAACTACACATGTTTTCAACAAAATAAAAATAGTTGCGCTGAAAGCTCTTTGTAAGTAGGTATTTTTGTTTAGTAAGAATAAATTAATGGATGAGATTTTTTATCATTACTTTGTTAATAATATACCTACATATCACATGAGTTTGATAGTAAAGTGAATACTTCGCATTTAGTTTTGGAACGAACTCGTTATGGCATACTTGTTGTCCGTACAGCCCTGTTAAATAATAAAATATTGCTCTTGTACTAAAAATATATAATAAAAATTGCAATTTCACTATTTTTCTAACAATCTTTAGATTCTTCCTCGATTTTCTAAATAACATACAAAGCGCGAGGCGAAAATCTAACATCTCCTTTAAAAAGATTTGGGAGCGGCGTGCACCACAAGCGTTTGACGGATCGCAGACGTCATAGTTTAATTCGCCAGGTTCCCATAGATTGTCCTGTTTTAACTTAGCTGTGCCTTGCGGCTTCACCTGCTTTACCTTTGCTATTTTCCGGGATACAATTTGGTATTTTTCCGGGATAAAAAGTAGCTTAGGTTACTATATTAAAATTATCTATTTTACTTCAGTCGTTTCAGAGATTAATCCGGATAAACAAACAAATAGACAGATCAAAATTTAAAAACGTTTAGGTTTTGGTTACTTGCTAGTTTTAAGCTTAAGATAAAGCCTTTATTACGAAATTACAGACGGACTCTTTAATTCATTCGTATGGATAATCCTTACCGATTGCTATTTCAACGTTATTGAAATCAAACACGCGGGATGAATAATTCTGATGTAGGTTATACGAATAAACGCTCATGCCCACATCTTTAGTTTTGATATTTATGTTTCTTTTTTCATTACTATATTATTATTATTAATCCTAATGCACTATGAGATTGTGTATTGTCATCTCCAGAAACCTTACCGGTCACATTTTTTTAAAGGATTACGTATACCCCTGTATATCCCTATAAGTATGTATTATTAATTGAAAAGTTGTTAATTAATAAGGTTATTTTTTCAATATTTATCGGATTTCATTGTTTATAATTTATGATATTGTTAATTATTTTAAAATCTACTCATACCGCATACGTTTTGATTGCGAAGCCGAGGCGAAACTACATAGTTATTTTGTAATAATCCGGTTTTAAGTTATGCCATTAGTGCATAAAGTTTATTTTTTAATAACAAACTTTTTTTTATAAATAACGGCTCAAATGCATCAAAGTAGTGACCAAGGCAAATAATTTAAAATTTTAAATGGAGTTTAGTTAATTTTAACCGTTCGATTAATTGGACGCTATGCGGACACAGACGACTCAAAAATGAAACACATTGCATTGTAGTATTTATATTTTTATATTGTGTCGTAACATGGATTAAGATTTATTAACTTTCATTTGAACCGAACAGAACAATATGTGGTACAACGACCCCCGTGGCGCAACGGCCAAGCGCGTCGGAAAGTAAACGAGGGTTGCGGGTTCGATTCCCGCCCCTAGTCTGGGTGTTTATGTATAATATTATGTATTTATTTACAAACGAAAAGTATATAAGTAGTATATCAGTTGTCTAGTACCCATAACACAAGCGCCGTGCTGCTTACTTTGGGACTAGATAGCGCTGTGTGAAATGTCTGAATATGAAAAAAAAAATCATACAAAATAGCCAATGAAATAATGTAAGAATTATTACAACGATACAACGTAAGACATTATGGATGCACGCTCAGGCCTTCATATCATACTTTGAACATTCCAATTTTGTGTTATCACCAAAGCTTTGTGTTATCACCACACATGTATTCTATTAGTATTCAGTAACACCTATTAGGAGGTTTTACGATACATCAGATCTCTGCGAAAACAATTATTTAGCCTGTCAGCGGGCTTGTTACAATGCTTACGGAGGTTGATATTCTGCGCCGCTGATAAAATGTGGTCAAAGTTATACTGCTTTTGAACATCTTTATCGTTTAGTCAATAGTTTCCAGATCCACAGTGCTAGTAGCGTAGAATCTTTCGGTGAATTCGTTGAAGTAGGTAGTTGTCAAGATATTTATTCCGCATCATTTCTCCACCTAGACCAAAATCTATGCTAGTACTCTTCCAGTCTATGGTATTTCATAACATAACATATCTTCACGCTGTATCCCCAACGGGGTAGTCAGAGAGGATGGAGCGCTAGGAGTCGCGGTCCTTACACACCTCTTTCGCTTCCTCAAATATTTCATATTTCGTTCATTTCAACTAGCAACGGGTTTGAATAAGATATTTGCGACCCAAACACGCATGTCAGCATTAAATAATTTCTCGGAACTATCAATATCCTCATTGGTAACCTAACTGACAGCTTTCACTGGAGGGTGGGTCCATTTACCTACTACATACTACTACCATATAACTGAGGTATTGTGAATTGTTAATATCACTCTCCGATGATATTTCAAGTAATACGATATAAACATAAGTCTAAAATGAACAAAGAAAAAATATTAAAAAGTGGTCGCAGTGCATATCATCTGATAATCGGACGCCAATGTAACAAGCATGATAATGTTCAAATGAACGCAGTTTGTGCCAATAAAATAAAATATTGCACAATCAAAAATGAATAAATTAAAACTTACGTGCATCGACCGCTTGTGGCCGTTTAAAACCCCTTTTTATATAAATGGCATTTAAAGGCCTGGATATGCCCGAAATCGAATGAAAGTAAGATAAACCCAGTAACCCAACTCTTAGAAATATGTGCGGTGTCACCCTTGCGGACAAAATAAACAATGAAGAGATACGCAGTATGACAGGGTTGCACTACAGAGTTATTGTAAAAATGAAGTAAGAAATACTTAGATGGTTCGGGCGCATAGAAAGAATGAGTGATGAAAGCCTGACGAAGAAAATCTACGGAGCGAAAGCGAGTGGTAAAAGAAGCCAAGGAAGACCAAGGCTGACTTACGGAGATCAAATACTCAAAGTTTTAGTTGATGAAAATTTCAATAGTACTCGCATACCTAGGCGAAAATGTGAGGAGAATGATGAGATTTGAGGAAGCGAAAGAAGTATGTAAGGACCGCGACGCTTGGCGCTCCGTTCTCTCTGAGAACCTCTTGGGGATACAGCGTGAAGATATGTATGTATGTATATTTTGAATTACCAGTCCATTGAAGTGCTTTTCTAGCCTTAATGTTAAAAACGGGGACGAAGTCACAGGAACAGCTAGTGTTATAAATACCCATGGGCTTCAACCCGCTTACCATCATGAGACCTAGTTCGTTTATCTTCTTGGTATTATAAAAAAAACATTCTTTGTACTATAAAAAACAATTATGTGTCTATTATACTAATATTATAATGAGTTAAACTTTGTTTGTTAGTAACGTAAGTAATTAATTAAAAACTACTTAACCGATTTCAAAAATTCTTTCACCTATAGAAAGCTACGTTATCAGCAAGTAACATGGGCTGTATTTTATTTAAAAAAAAATTCTATCCGTGTGAAGCCGAATAGGTCGCCTAGTATAATACAAATGTGAATTCCCTTATAAGTGTAACTTTGCCGCGAAAGCTAATGTATGTAATGAAAGTAGTAAAGCTGATGACTGTGAATTTATTATGAGCACCAATCCGCAATCACTACCATAAAAAACGCATTCAAGGTCAAACAGTAAGTTAAAGACTAAGGGTCAAGGTCAAGGCGGTGCCATTTAGATAGAGCTATACTTATTGTTACTTTGCATATTGGCTGAAACTGCCTTGTTTCCGTATAACCTCTAACTCATTACCTTTTTATACACACTTTGGGGTACAGTGCTTGTTTAATCTAGGAAAGTTTAGGCTCGATACACACTAATACAAAAAATTAATCAAGTGTAAATTAGATATAAAAGCTTAAAATAAACTTATTTCTGGAGATCTACAAGATTTACTACTAGTTTCGTATATTTTTGCTGTAAACTGCTTTATAATCTTATGTATTCTTATGTTTTGCTTTGTAGTCGAACAGAGGCCAAATTCCCTAACAGCACAGTACTAACAGCGTGTATTTTATACCTATTCTCATAGGGTTGACTAAATTCGAAAACAAATATATTTTCAACCGACTTCCAAAAAAAGAGGAGGTTCTCAATTCGGTTGTATGCTTTTTTTTTATGTTTGTTACCTCATAACTCCGTCATTTATGAACCGATTTGAAAAATTCTTTTTTTGTTCGAAAGGATACACTTCCAGATTGGTCCCATTGAAATTTCACTGGTATTGAAGCTTTGGTTTCGAAGATACACCAAATAACGCGACCTGGTTATTTATATTGACGATTCTCTTGTATGTCATTGTCATTTGTTAACTATCGTTGTCCCCACATGGTATAATGGTAGTATGACATAATGGTAAAGTAGGGAGAAGATATAAATTGGCTGTGATATAATAAATTCAGTCAGTAGAGTCAGTCTTGTGGCGGACAGAGAATACGGCTGGTGGCTGTCGTCTTCGGATTGTAAGAATACTGCTAGGGTGTAATTATGATGTAACCTTTACACTGTTCTTTTATAACTGATAGATATTGATATGATATTATATTGATGATATTGATAATGGCCATAATGGGCAATAATATCTCATGTTCGATCTGTTCGCATCCTTTATTGTGAAAGCTCACGGTTTGTGCTCCTCAATAGAATGGAAGTTAACACATTGCGCTCCAGAATTAGATAATAAACTAATTGTAGACCTGCTCTAGATATTTATTTAGGCCAAGGTCACTCAAAAGGGAGAAATAAAAAAACTTTTATAAAAAAATTAAACCGACTTCAAAAAAGAACACTCAAAAGTATGAAATAACTATCCCTTACAGATCGAAACTTAAGTACAAAAATAACTTTATAAATATGATACAAATACCCATATAATTAAATTTGACAGTTATTGAAATCGGTGCCAAATCAATGTTCGACAACGGAAAGTCTATTAGTTTAGTAGGCTTGGCACCGACTTCAGTAGCTGTCAAATTTAATTATATGGGTAGGTATTTGTATCGTATTTTTATAAAGTTATTTTTGTACTTAAGTTTCGATCTGTAAGGGATAGTTATTTCATACTTTTCAGTGTTCTTTTTTGAAGTCGGTTTAATTTTTTTATAAAAGTTTTTTAATATGATAATTTCATGGTTGTATCTACTTTCACTTAAACTGACCGTAAATACACCCGTCAATACTTATATAAAATACTAGGCTTCTACCCGTGCGAAGTCGGGGCGAGTCGCTAGACTTATATATACTAGTAGGTGTATTTCCGAGTTATTTCGAGGAATTGGAAGGAGAGAGAAATTAAACGTTAGTGATCAAAGGTTACTCGAGGTCATACATTTTCTCTTCAACTATCTCTTCGAAGATGGTATCCGGCTAGATTCACAGATTCTTGACCACAGCAGATACTTATGGATACGTAAAATACCAGAAGCCAGGAGTGCTGGCTCCGTGGGTGCTCAAATGTTCATTCACCCAGCGAAAATAAATAGTCGTTCTCACATTCCATCATTAATTAATACCTACTTCTCACCATCAGTGTGCGCCATACCTTAGTGATGTCATATGGCAGTAAGATTTTTATTACGTTGTTTGGGGTCTTTTTTATAGCTCGTTTTAATGCCAACATTTATAGGAAATTGTATGTTGTTGTTAGAATTTGATATTAGATCTTTGTTCGTTAGTCGCACGCGAATATCTAGTCGTTGATGAATATCAACACGTTATTACTGGAAGTGCTTCATTTGATATTATCGTAGGTAACATAACAGGACGTAGTCAGGCGATGATAGTGTCGTTTCCGGAAGAATCACACAAATTGCTAAAATTTGTTTATTCCCAGACATATTTCCAATATCGGAAATTTTGTCGATAAATTTCTGCTTTCCCATTGAGACATTTACCATGATTATTGAGGATTGACTTAGGGGTGGTGAGGCAGTCAGCGTAGGGCGAGGAGCGCTACGGGAGGGAGGACAGCTGCACGGCTTAGAAACTCCAGCGCATATTAGAACTTGTTATTGTTGACATCGGCGTAAACATAATACATTAATAGCCTTTTTAACCGACTTCAAAAAAACGAGGAGGTTCTATGTTTGTCGTATGGTCACCGATAACCTTGACAATTGTGGACCGATTTCGTAAATTCTTTTTTGTTTGAAAGGGTCTCATTTCAATTTCACCGGTATAGTAGCTTGAACTTCGAAGGTACACAAAATAACACCAAGTAACACGCACTGGTTATCCGGATTGCAATCCCTACATCCAGATGACAACATAAGTGCAAACAAAATTCATCTAAATCGGTCAAGCCGTTTAGGAAAAAAGAATTAAGGCACACCGGAATTTTATATTTAAAGATAAAGTATTTCCGTACTTAGAATAAGGAGATAGGAGTTATAGTGATCGCTGATTGAGCCAAAAAATGTAAACATGGAAATATAAAGCGTAAAACTATCACTTTCTTATTTTATCATTTAATATATCAATACGGCATACTCGATAGTTAAATGTATTTATACATTCATACATATCTGCACGTTATATCCCTGACGGGGTAGTCAGAGAAGATGGAGCGCCAAGCGTCGCGGTCCTTACATACTTCTTTCGCTTCCTCAAATTCATCATTCTCCTAACACATTTTCGCCTGGGTATGCGAGTGGTTTTGACATTTCCACCTGATAGCACTGACTATTTGATCTTCATAAGTCGGCCTTTGTCTACCCTGGCCTCTTTTACCATTCGCTTTCGTTCTGTAGATTTTCTTCGTCAGTGTTTCATCACTCATTCTTTCTATGTGCTCAAATCATCTCGGCATTCCTTTCTTCATTTTTACAACAACACTGTCGTGCAACCCTGTCATATTGCGTATCTCTTCATTGCTTATTTTGTCCGCAAGGGTGACACCACACATATTTCTAAGAGATTGCATTTCTTCTGAATTTGATAAATTATTTTATTATTATTTTATTATTATTTTATTATTATATTATTTTCACTCGATTTCGCGCATTGAGTACGGCCATTTTGGCTGAGTTAGATATATTCACACTGTCTACTAATGCGGACACAGCACTCTCCACATACAAGTCAGATCTTCCATTCCTCGAAAACGCACTCCCCAGATATACAATTTCGTTCACGTGTTCTAAACATTTTTCATTTAGCCATATTTCTCACTGTCTGTATATCTTCCCTTTCAAACACCAGTTTTGTTCACATTCATATTCAATCGTTTCACTTCACAGTCTTCTTTCATGCAATTAACTAGTGTCTGCAACTCCGCTACTGATGGTGCTATAAGCACAGCATCGTCAGCGTACAAAAGGCAGTTTACCACTCTACCATCACATATCATCCCACTCATACTACCTTTCAGTGTCTGGACGCAACTGTCTAAATACAGCACGAATATCCAGGCGGACATCACGCAGCCCTGTCTGACGTCTGAACAGACTTTGAACGAGGGCGACATGTCACGATCTATCCTTACACAGGCTCTGTGGCCCCGATATAATGACCTCACTGACTGCAGTGAGCGGTCCTCCACGCTATATTCAGCCAGAAGACTCCATAATTTCTTTTGCACTACTCCATTGAATGCTCTTTCAAGAGAAAGCGCGCTCTAAAGCGCAGAAAACTTTCCGACCTATGGACAGAAACTTCCCCACGATACCGCGGAGCAAGAAAAGAAAACTATTTTATATTCTTTTATTTCAAATAAATAATTTTAATATTGTTATAACTTGCGTTTAATTCCTTAATAAATTATTTTTGTTACATTTAAACCAAGAAAAAATAAAAACCAAATGAATATAATTCGCGTGATTAAACAAAATAATGACGTGGTTTCATTGTTTCATAGTTTTTATTTATAATCGAAATTTAAAAACTATAACCGAAGAAGTTTTTCTTCCCCATCGCAGGACAGCATTTCGACTATTTGGACCGAATATTCTGTTAGAAATCTCGGCAAATATTTAAATTCGAGTTTTTGCGAATTTTTTTTTGTTATTGGTTACAATACTAATAATAATTTGCGGGTGTCCATGGGCGGTGATGATCACTTTGCTTCAGGTGACTCGCTAACCCGTTTGCATTCTCTGCCATTAAAAAAAAAATTAAGAACGTTGTCCTAGACAGATATTTAACAAGAAATAAATGATTGGTCCATTCGTGCGGTGGTTATATTACGTATTTCTATCTGTATGTCAAGTTTTACTATCTGGGTACCAAGCCGAAGGCCCCCGGTTAGATTCTCGACAAATCATTTTGGGAAACAAACTTTTCTAATTCTTATGGGGTGTTCTCCCAATTATTGAAGTCTGGACTGGGGAAGTGAATACAATTTTCATTGAGAGAAGAGTTAATTGTCATATAGATCACGTAGTTATGTGACGTGTTTACTTCCAATTCAGAGTTCGCCGCCACCGTTGAGCCCGGCGGGACGCACGGATGACGCAGCGGCGATTGTGTCGCTGATAGAAGAGGCCGAGGAGTTCGTACACGTGGCCGTCATGGACTATGCGCCCGCGCTCGAGTACACGCCGCAGCTGAGGTGGGCCGTTACCGCACTACACACTCCACCACTCCACTCAACTCCAATCCAATTTGTCCCTTGACGAATGCCTGCGTCGTACTCCGGCTTAATTTTTTTTTTATTTACAACAATTAAACAACTAATTAATATAATATGTCAGTTAATAAGGTATATTACTATTTTAAATTTCTATGATAGTACGTGGTTGTAGAAAAATTCGACTGTGGCAAACAGACTAAGACCAGTTATGCCCATTTGTTTACGTATTGCCATATAGTTCCGCCTGAGTCCGCCCGTGTGCATGGTGTGTGATGTAATGTGACGTAGTGTGTGACGTGAGTGGCGCGGTGCGCAGGTTCTGGCCCGTCATCGACGACGCGCTGCGGCGAGCGGCGCTGGAGCACCGCGCGGCCGTGAAACTGTTAGTGTCGTGGTGGCGCCACTCGCGGCCCGCGCAGGACCACTTCCTGCGCTCGCTGGCCGCGCTGGCGCACGCCTACCCGCGCGTCGACGTGCAAGTGGTCAGTGCGCCACTACACACACTACACACACTACACACACTACACACGTACACATTACACACACTACACAAACTGTTAGTGTCGTGGTGACGCCACTCGCGGCCCGCGCAGGACCACTTCCTGCGCTCGCTGGCCGCGCTGGCGCACGCCTACCCGCGCGTCGACGTGCAAGTGGTCAGTGCGCCACTACACACACTACACACACTACACACACTACACACGTACACATTACACACACTACACAAACTGTTAGTGTCGTGGTGGCGCCACTCGCGGCCCGCGCAGGACCACTTCCTGCGCTCGCTGGCCGCGCTGGCGCACGCCTACCCGCGCGTCGACGTGCAAGTGGTCAGTGCGCCACTACACACACTACACACGTACACATTACACACACTACACAAACTGTTAGTGTCGTGGTGGCGCCACTCGCGGCCCGCGCAGGACCACTTCCTGCGCTCGCTGGCCGCGCTGGCGCACGCCTACCCGCGCGTCGACGTGCAAGTGGTCAGTGCGCCACTACACACACTACACACACTACACACACTACACACGTACACATTACACACACTACACAAACTGTTAGTGTCGTGGTGGCGCCACTCGCGGCCCGCGCAGGACCACTTCCTGCGCTCGCTGGCCGCGCTGGCGCACGCCTACCCGCGCGTCGACGTGCAAGTGGTCAGTGCGCCACTACACACACTACACACACTACACACGTACACATTACACACACTACACAAACTGTTAGTGTCGTGGTGACGCCACTCGCGGCCCGCGCAGGACCACTTCCTGCGCTCGCTGGCCGCGCTGGCGCACGCCTACCCGCGCGTCGACGTGCAAGTGGTCAGTGCGCCACTACACACACTACACACACTACACACGTACACATTACACACACTACACAAACTGTTAGTGTCGTGGTGGCGCCACTCGCGGCCCGCGCAGGACCACTTCCTGCGCTCGCTGGCCGCGCTGGCGCACGCCTACCCGCGCGTCGACGTGCAAGTGGTCAGTGCGCCACTACACACACTACACACACTACACACGTACACATTACACACACTACACAAACTGTTAGTGTCGTGGTGGCGCCACTCGCGGCCCGCGCAGGACCACTTCCTGCGCTCGCTGGCCGCGCTGGCGCACGCCTACCCGCGCGTCGACGTGCAAGTGGTCAGTGCGCCACTACACACACTACACACACTACACACGTACACATTACACACACTACACAAACTGTTAGTGTCGTGGTGGCGCCACTCGCGGCCCGCGCAGGACCACTTCCTGCGCTCGCTGGCCGCGCTGGCGCACGCCTACCCGCGCGTCGACGTGCAAGTGGTCAGTGCGCCACTACACACACTACACACACTACACACGTACACATTACACACACTACACAAACTGTTAGTGTCGTGGTGGCGCCACTCGCGGCCCGCGCAGGACCACTTCCTGCGCTCGCTGGCCGCGCTGGCGCACGCCTACCCGCGCGTCGACGTGCAAGTGGTCAGTGCGCCACTACACACACTACACACACTACACACGTACACATTACACACACTACACAAACTGTTAGTGTCGTGGTGACGCCACTCGCGGCCCGCGCAGGACCACTTCCTGCGCTCGCTGGCCGCGCTGGCGCACGCCTACCCGCGCGTCGACGTGCAAGTGGTCAGTGCGCCACTACACACACTACACACACTACACACACTACACACGTACACATTACACACACTACACAAACTGTTAGTGTCGTGGTGGCGCCACTCGCGGCCCGCGCAGGACCACTTCCTGCGCTCGCTGGCCGCGCTGGCGCACGCCTACCCGCGCGTCGACGTGCAAGTGGTCAGTGCGCCACTACACACACTACACACACTACACACGTACACATTACACACACTACACAAACTGTTAGTGTCGTGGTGGCGCCACTCGCGGCCCGCGCAGGACCACTTCCTGCGCTCGCTGGCCGCGCTGGCGCACGCCTACCCGCGCGTCGACGTGCAAGTGGTCAGTGCGCCACTACACACACTACACACACTACACACGTACACATTACACACACTACACAAACTGTTAGTGTCGTGGTGACGCCACTCGCGGCCCGCGCAGGACCACTTCCTGCGCTCGCTGGCCGCGCTGGCGCACGCCTACCCGCGCGTCGACGTGCAAGTGGTCAGTGCGCCACTACACACACTACACACACTACACACGTACACATTACACACACTACACAAACTGTTAGTGTCGTGGTGGCGCCACTCGCGGCCCGCGCAGGACCACTTCCTGCGCTCGCTGGCCGCGCTGGCGCACGCCTACCCGCGCGTCGACGTGCAAGTGGTCAGTGCGCCACTACACACACTACACACGTACACATTACACACACTACACAAACTGTTAGTGTCGTGGTGGCGCCACTCGCGGCCCGCGCAGGACCACTTCCTGCGCTCGCTGGCCGCGCTGGCGCACGCCTACCCGCGCGTCGACGTGCAAGTGGTCAGTGCGCCACTACACACACTACACACACTACACACGTACACATTACACACACTACACAAACTGTTAGTGTCGTGGTGGCGCCACTCGCGGCCCGCGCAGGACCACTTCCTGCGCTCGCTGGCCGCGCTGGCGCACGCCTACCCGCGCGTCGACGTGCAAGTGGTCAGTGCGCCACTACACACACTACACACACTACACACGTACACATTACACACACTACACAAACTGTTAGTGTCGTGGTGGCGCCACTCGCGGCCCGCGCAGGACCACTTCCTGCGCTCGCTGGCCGCGCTGGCGCACGCCTACCCGCGCGTCGACGTGCAAGTGGTCAGTGCGCCACTACACACACTACACACACTACACACGTACACATTACACACACTACACAAACTGTTAGTGTCGTGGTGACGCCACTCGCGGCCCGCGCAGGACCACTTCCTGCGCTCGCTGGCCGCGCTGGCGCACGCCTACCCGCGCGTCGACGTGCAAGTGGTCAGTGCGCCACTACACACACTACACACACTACACACGTACACATTACACACACTACACAAACTGTTAGTGTCGTGGTGACGCCACTCGCGGCCCGCGCAGGACCACTTCCTGCGCTCGCTGGCCGCGCTGGCGCACGCCTACCCGCGCGTCGACGTGCAAGTGGTCAGTGCGCCACTACACACACTACACACGTACACATTACACACACTACACAAACTGTTAGTGTCGTGGTGACGCCACTCGCGGCCCGCGCAGGACCACTTCCTGCGCTCGCTGGCCGCGCTGGCGCACGCCTACCCGCGCGTCGACGTGCAAGTGGTCAGTGCGCCACTACACACACTACACACACTACACACGTACACATTACACACACTACACAAACTGTTAGTGTCGTGGTGGCGCCACTCGCGGCCCGCGCAGGACCACTTCCTGCGCTCGCTGGCCGCGCTGGCGCACGCCTACCCGCGCGTCGACGTGCAAGTGGTCAGTGCGCCACTACACACACTACACACGTACACATTACACACACATACACATTACACTACACATATTACACACGCGCTACACATTGCAGACCACACGTTGCGCATTGTACACCACAAATTACACACTGCACACCACACGGTGCGTACTGTACGCCTCCAGTTACACACTGTACACCATAAGCTACGCACTACAAATCACACTCTTAGCACACTGCACACTTCACACAGCACGCCACATACTACGCACTGCACACTACAATATAGAAAAGTTGGTAATATTTTGATCGATTACAATAGATCAATGATCTGTATTGACTATTTGCACGACAATAGTGCGACTATTCGGGATTATGTCAAATAATGACATACAAATGTTTTATTGTTTTCTAATAAACAAAGTAATTAAAAAACGAACGAAAGACGACAAATAGTATTTGTATTGTTTTTAACAAATTACTCTAAAAAGAGGTATTTGTTAAAATTAGTACTTAGAAGAATTAATATTATTATAGAGATAAAAACCGATTATGAAAGTGTAAAACAAAATATAAGTTTCCGACCTCAAACTGTGATGAAAGGTAATAAACTAGTTTAAGCACAACATGTACGAAATGTTGAAGAGCTACGAAATATGGCAATAGTTACTTAATACAAGCTTCGTCATTCGTCGATCATGGATGACATTACACCCTTTAAAACAAGTTTAGACGTAAGTACTCTCATAACTTTCAACGTAATGTAGTACTTATTTAGTACTGTACCTGCGACTTCGTCCGCGTGGAAAAATTTTCCGTGACCTCCTGCTTACCGAGGTACTTATATTGTTGATATTAAACAAAAAGTTATTTCCTATTATGGAACATCCGCCATATTGGATTTATGATGACGTCACTTATACAGAAGCCTTCCCCTGCCTATTCCATTTCATTTGATACCCTTATCGTTGGTGTTGAACGAAAAAGTCATTCCTATTATAGAACATGCGCCATATTGGATTTATGATGACGTCACGTATACAGAAACATTCTCCTGCCTATTCTATTTCATTTGATACCCATAATATTGTTGGTGTTGAACGAAAAAATTATTTCCTATTATGGAACATCCGCCATGTTGGATTTACGATGACGTCACATATACAGAAACCTTCCCCTGCGTATTCCATTTCATTTGATACCCATATTGTTGGTGTTACAATAAATGGTATGTATCGACGGTTCCCGGTCCGTGGTCCACAGAAGCGGTTCATCGTGCCGTCGACGCCGGCGCAGGCAGCCATCCCGTTCGCTCGCGTCAACCACAACAAGTACATGGTGACGGAGCGGGCCGCCTACGTGGGCACGTCCAACTGGAGCGGGGACTACTTCACGGACACGGCCGGCGCGGCGCTCGTGCTGCGGACCGCCCGCGACCGCGACCACCACGACGACCACAACGACCACAACGACCACGACGACCACGACGACCACAACGACCACAACGACTACAACCGCACCGACCTGCGCCGCCAGCTGGCCGCCGTCTTCGACCGCGACTGGAACTCGCCCTACGCCGTGCCGCTGAGGGCTGTGTAGTGCCCGTAGTGCCCGTAGTGCCCGCTCTACACTAGTGACGCATACCCCGGTAAGCAACGCCAAATAAAACTAATTCAGCGTTCTAGGTAAATGACTCGAATAGAGCGTCGATTTCGCAGCAAAATAATAATAATAATATACTCAGACATTTCACACAGCGCCATCTAGTCCTAAAGTAAGCAGCACGGCGCTTGTGTTATGGGTACTAGACAACTGATATATATCAGTTAAAGAAAAGTATATAAGCAGTATTACTTATATACTTTTCTTTTGTAAATAAATACATTATAATACACAACACACAATAATATACATTAAACATAAATTTGAAAATTGTTTATTTGTTGTTACTTATCAATGAAATACGATTTATAGTTTGATTCTTGTTGTTTTTGTCACACCACAGAATAGAACAGGAAGCTGTTATGTATCTAAACGTCTTTCGGAATATACGGAGATGTACACACAGGTCCAGTATTGGTTATGTACTGTTGATATTGATATATGATATTTGTTAGTGTGAAAAAACTGAGCAGTGATGAGTAGGATGGTCCGATATTTCGGCTCTATAGGTTGAGTGCTAGCTAGCAGTGACTATAATGGCCGCTGTATACTGTACTAGTGTGACAGTAACGTCGTTATTGTTATGTCAAGACCGACATGTATACCGCCGTTGACAACTTCATGGATACAGCTATGAGTGGTGTTTGACAGTGACTGTAATTCTTAGTACCTATACTGTTATGAAGTTTATAATATTCTCTGTACGGGTGTGACTGTAAATTTGTTTTGTTGCTAGGATCTTCGAATAACGACATTTACAGCTGCACCAACGGACCTGCGCTGACAGCTGGCAACGATGCAATAGCCGCTGTATATTGTACGGGTGTGACCGTCACATCGTCTTTGTTACTACGAATGACACCGACATTATAAACTTTGCCGACACGGGACTTGCGCCGACAGCTTAGCGGCTATAATAGCCGCTGCATATTGTATGGGTATGACCGTCACTCCTTTTTTGTTACTACGTATACTCTGACATTAACAACTTCATCAATATGGGGCTTGCGAGGACCGCTGGTGGCGGCTATAATAGCCGCAGTATATTGTACAGGTGTGACCGTCAATTCGTTTTTGTTACAACATATGACTCCACATTAACAACTTCACTAACACGGGACATGCAAGGATAGCTGGCGGCGGTTATAATGGCCGCTGTAATTGTACGGGTGTGACAGTCACTTCGTTTTTGTTACCTTAAGACCAGTATACTTGAAATATTATTTGTGAGATACCATTATTGATGATACAAAGTCAACATTTATATTGTAGCTATAAACTCCGAAGAACCCTCCTAAGAAACATGCGCAAAGGAAAATTACTCAATTAAATAATTTATCAGATAGAATTTACAAAAACACTATATTTAATTAGAAATAAAGATATTTATCAGCCGAAAACAAAGTTTCCATGCTATGTTCTAATTTATTTGTGCGATAACTATGTATTTTTTTTAAATATGAACTGAAGATCTTTTAAAAACTAAATGATTTATCGATTTTTATAGTTTATGATTTTCTCTTAATTAACAAAAACATTTTGTCGTTCTAATGTTAAAATTTACTTTACAAATCTTAACGATATTTCTTCACTTATGCGTCATTCTCTCAACTGGTTCATTACCTGGGAATACTTTGTCTTAGACACCGACAAGTTTATCAACATAGCTTCTGTGACTTAGCACTAACACGGTATTGAATATCGACATGTAATAACTTTATGTAACAGGTATTTTGAAATACTTTTTTGTAATCAGTTTAAAAAGTTAAATAGTAATTAACCAAAGGATTAGTAAATATCCAAAGAATCTTCCTACTCGAGTTATATTGTAATCGTCAATGTACATATTTATGTACTTATAAAGTATTAATGTACACATATATATTAATAAATTTGTATATAAATACTGTAAAATGATATGAAATATACTGTACTCTCAAAAATTTATATCAAATCTTTATAAAATAAAGAAAATGAATTATTTTATTATTAACTATTAACATGTATTCTGTAGTTGTAATTCAAATGTAGTCTATACATTTACAAGCAAAAAAACTGACCGAACCTTCGATATTGTCTACCCCATACATAATATTTCTTATTTATAAGATTTTTTTTTCTGATATGACAGTAGACATTTATGTAATTTTGAAATGTAAATGTTTAGTTTTAAATAAAATGAACTTTATTTAATAGAAATATAAATATCGTTATTGTGAGGTGGGCCGATTATTCTGCTCGCAAATGTACTTATATTTACTTCGCAAAACTTGTAGCAACAATTTAACTTTATTATAACTCCAACATTTTCTGCTAAAAATTTACCGATTTTGGTAACTTAAGGCTGAATTCAAGTCAGCCATCTAAGTGCTGATAACTTTGCCAGATGTTAAAAATAAATATTTTTTTATTAGGTAGTTATATGAATGTAGTTATATAATGCCTTTGTAAGGCAATAAAAACTATGATGATTTCCAGCTGTTTTAATTAAGTTTCAACTCTTGTATGACGAGTGTGCCTTTCGACTTACGTGTGCTCTGAACTATACTATTTATATTTAAGTAGATTTTTATATCTTTTTAGAGTTACTCTTATGATGTTAAGTGACACTTGTGACATTTTTAGTTATTTTTTCTCTACATCTTCAATGTGTGAATAGATTTGAAAGGAAATATTTTGCCCTTTATAGGTATTTAATATAATTTGTTTTACAACCTAACATATATTAGGTCCCTTAATAGTCTAGTTACTCTTTTTTGGGTTATGTAACCCAATAGAAAAACATAATATAAATCTGTATGTCACAACCAGTATACTCCCGGGACTGCTAGCATTATACAGGTGACATTTGGAAGGGAGATAATGAAATAATAAAAAAAATTAGGGGTGGCAGTCCATAGATGTAACTCGAGGGATGAAAAAAAATTTCAGTGCATATACATATGTGGGGTATCTTTAGATAGGTTTCGAAAGTGATATTGGAGGTTTCAAATTTTTGAAGTTATACTTATTTTGGCGCGTTTATTATTATTTTTATTACATTCATTTCAAGTGGCCAGTTATATTTTTTATATGTGGCCAATATTGTTTTTTATGTGGCCAGTTTTGTTTTTTTATGTGGCCAGTTTTGCTTAAAAACGCCAGAGAAGTATAACTTCTAACGTGCGTACATGAGTACACACTTTAAAGACAATGGTAAGGATATGCACTTCTAAAATTTTTAAACTATGGGTGGAAAATTCTGGAAAATTCAAGTAGAATAAATAAAGCACTTAAAGATAAATTAGGTTGAATAAGATATGTTGTGTGGTTTTTGAAATATGGAGTATTTTCGGAGGCACGCTCGGCGATCGCAATAATAACTTTGTTTTTCACAATGTGCATTGAAAAATACTATGAAACACACAATATTTTCACTGCAGATTAAATTAATGTGCATCTTGACAATGGAAACCTTCACTAAGCGTGGGTTTGACATGCACTAGGCTTTTTATTACGAAAGAATCGCCATTTTTATTTAAAATCCATATGAAATATCGACATAAACAAACTCTTGCGCATAAACTTCAGTTTAAAGAAGAATCACAGAAATAAGTCTTTGGTCAGCCGCAAAGAATACTATATCTTGTTTTCTTGCCCCTTCTGTAATCTATTGTGTCATTTTCTTTCGCTGTTTCGGTAATACGTAACGCGAGTAATGTCTATGTGTTTTATCTTATTCGTCAGTAAACTACACAACATTCTTGCCTACAGAATTTCTTTTTTGATCAATAACAAATTATACATTGTTCATGAAGCGTTTTTGGCAATAAGTTATAAGTACATATCAAATTGTCAATATGAATTCATGGTGAAAGCGATTGTTGTATGTTATGTACATACATCATAAATTATTTTAACGATCTATTATGTATGTACAGTATAAATATGTTCCAAAAGCAATATTTGTTGAAAGGAATGACAATATGCGTGATATTCAAATATGGTTTTGTAAATAAACGATTTTAACACTTTTGCTGTTTAATTTGCGTTCTTTTCCAAGGTTTATCATTAGCATTTATCATGTTAGGTTATGGTGTGTAAAGACCGCGACTCCTGGCGCTCCGTCCTCTCTGACTACCCCGTTGGGGATACAGCGTGAAGTTATGTTATGTTATGTTTATGTTAGGTTATGTGAAGCCATCAAAAAATATTTTCTCAAGCTATATTATCGAAGAACATCTCATGTTTATAGGAATGGTTTTAGTTTTTGACATTCAATTACAATCTGTTTCAAACATTGCTATAGTTGATAAATTGATGTGTATAATTTACTCAGTGGGCTAATGTCCAACTTCACTCGCAATAGTAATCGAAATTGGTACTGAAAGCGATCATGTTCAAAGCGATTACAAACATATACATTTGTTCTGTGCTTGACATTATATGGTAATATTTAGATTTAAACGTCTTTATTATTTATAAATATTAAATAATTGATAGTACCCTTTTTTTCTTCATTTACATAAGTTAAAAGTTTAATTACGTTGTTTTAAATCATTTAAAATAAATATTAAAAATGTAGGCAAAAAGAAAAAGCGACCAAGAAATCGCTATGGAGTAAAACCCAAACTTAGCGTGCTCGGTTTCCACATGGAGCTTTGGGCAATGCTGCTAAATGGAATGTGGAAACGCTGCAATGTGGAATGCAATCGCTGCTAAGTTAAATGCTGTTGGCGCGGGTGTCACGAAAAAAGGCGAATAAGAGCGCAAAGTAATGCATATTCCTATAGTTGTAAATTTAATTAAAAAGCATTAACTGCGCTATAAATTCCTTGTATATTGTCTTGTTTGATATTTCAAAAGCAAGCGATTAACATGTTTCATTTAATATTAGAAAGGTGTCCTACACATGCATGCTATTAGCACCGGTGATGGTGTTCCAAAGAAACCACTCACTTAGCTAAAAGCAAATATTAACTGTAATTGTTATATACTATAATTATTACAATGTCTGGTATTGAAGGTACGAATATCTCTAAATGGAAGATTCACTTTTACTAGTTTCAATTTAAACATTAACTTAGGTAATGCCATTAATAGCAGTATAAAATTGGTTAAAATAATAATAAATATACTATTTATAGCTATAATAAAAACATTATATATGTTGTGCAGATTTATACATATATCGTATTGATGAAATCCATCGACATCCCCTGTGAAGACACAGGGGATGTCGGTTTCTCTAGCTTTAGTAAGAAGAAAATAGAGCTTCTGCACCTAAGATATTATTGAAAAAATATAACCGATATAAGAAATTGTAAAACTAACAGTGTTTTACACAATAATTAATATTATTTTGTAGCTGGATGAAATAATGCTGTCGCAGGTGTTAGTACAAGCGAAAGAACTGTGATTACCACATTAAAAAAAAAATACGGAAACTGTAACGTTATAACGTACATCTTATTTAATAATTTAATTTTGGTGATATAATCTTGCATTTTAATATAATAGTTAAGTAAGTTTATTTTAATAAGCAAATATAATAAACAAATATAAAATTTGTTATTATAGAATACATAAATTTGTCTCTGAACTAAAATACGAGTAATCTGTGCGACAGTACGTCTTCTCGCTCGCTATGCGCCGAGGTACTTAGTCGTTCTACCGTCATTGTTTTTGCAATTCCGCGCGACACACACTGAATGCATTGACGGCGCTCAAAAAATTGTTATTGTCGCTTTGTTTGTTTTGATGAGAATATTTAAAAGTAATAATCAATACGTAATATATTGATAGTTATTGTCTTCGTTCTCCAGCGTACGTAATTACGTGGAAATATATTATTTATTATAATTATCACCTCACTTTATTGGGTAAGTGAAGAACGAATGTATTTATTTTGTCAAGCTAAATGTAACAGCCATTTTTGCTTAATATTAACTTCGATGCTTATAACAATTTGTATTGTTTTTTTTTCTTTATATATATTTTAAATTGTAAACTCCTGTCTAGTTGTTGAACACCGCCACCTCACCTACTTTATTAGCTTTCCTTCGATCTGTGCTCGCGGCGGTAGTTCACCAACAGACATTTTGGAACATCAACTGATGCACTGGATGCTACGTTCCAGGGTCCTTAGTACGGGTTCAGTAGTGCCCCGACACCTGCTCTGTCGGGTGTATACTGCTGAACCGCGCGACTCCAGCCGCATCACCATTCACCAACTTTCGGCATCGGTTCGTCTACCGACCGCGGACAGTCAGGGAAGTGCTGCGCTGCGAGGCAAGGACCTTAGACGGGCGATCAACCCCGACCCTGGGTGGTATACCGCAAATAAATTTGTGTTTGCGTGCTCCCGAGTTTTCTTTATTTCCATAGCCGCCACAAAACAAAAAATAGTAATATTAACAATATTCAAGTATACATGGATTTACACATACTTGGAGACAGACAATTTTGATCCAGTAACGCGGAGCAATGACGACACAGAGAACGTACTTTGTAAGTGTACTTATTCTTTTGGTATACATTTTTATGAATCAGATACTCATTGGTCAATACGCCTATAGCGGCAATTGAAACCACAACCAATCGTATTATGAAAGGCGGAGTCCTCAGCCACTCGATCACCACAACCGTGATGTATCATAAATATGTATATATAGTCACATTTAAATTAATATTCTTTTGCAATTTTATTCAATTATAGACATAATATAAGACATCTGCCTGTAAAATTTCATCAAAATAGGTGAGAGAATTAACGAAAGAACAGACTGACGAACGTGACGAAATTATAAGGGTAGCGTTTTTTATGATTAAAACCCCTAAAAATTATAAGAGTAAACAATTTTATGTTAGACGCATGTTCAGCAGAAGCTCCTCCTATTTGGGGTCGCATCATCGAAGATGACGACTTAGCGTAAAGGCCCAGAGTCAGAGCTATATTAGATTGCTATTTGAATAATCCAATATCATGTTCATTAAAAATAAATATTTCATCCTTGTTTTATTTCTAGATAATGATAAAAAATAACATACTGATCAATTTTAGTAACAATTTATGTCAAAAAACTAATTAGTAATTAAGTGTTTAGTTTAAGTTCTTAAATTATTTACTTTACCCATCTTTAAAGGCTAATTAATGATTACTTATGTAAAATACGATTTTCAATAATCAAATTCACTACTAACTTTGAAATTCTTGGTTAGTTTCTTGTTTGTTTACATTATAGTTAATGTAAATATAATATTGTTCAATATTCTGTTTGTATGTTAGTACCAAATCCAGAATGAATTCCATATTCAAAATTTCATATATAATTCGTTTTCCTATGTATATTTATAAGAAAAAAAGAGAACAGAGTACGGTGGCTTCCTCACTCGCACCATCGGTGTAGTCAACATACACGAAAAAATATGACGAACGATGTCGAGCAATCGTTTCGCGTGCTGAAACTATAAAAACGACTAAAACTATTTATTACGTCTACGGAACCCTAAATTCGAAGGCAATTGGCGCTAGTCAGAGGAGTGTGCCGAACCGCTCTGTGGACGACTCGCTGGGGGTCCCCTTGGAAGTTGGCAAGTCGTGGCTGCTCGGTGAGTTAGTTCAACTTTCTCTGTCAACTCTTGTGCTATCGAAGTACCTAAATGATACATGCGGTATTTTACTCATCAATATAATTTTTATTAGTCAAAACTGAAAAAAATAGGATACCTTCCCCTTTCATTGTAAATTTGAGATCGCAAATCGCAATTCCATTGGAAAGACAGTGATGATGTGATGGGACTTTGAAACGGTCAGAGTAAAACAAGCTCTTATCTATAGCGTATTGGGTGCATTTTCGCCAGCAGGCGTGAGCGGATTAAATTCTGACGTAATTAAAATTGTGTACTAGCGCAAGAGGCGAGCTAAATTGCGCTTTATTATCGCGCGGCGAGAGTAGCTATTTGTTTGCGTAGTGAGTCTTTTGTACGATAGTACTATTGTAATATGTAACACGTATGATCGATACTAAATAATAAACATCACTTTTTCTATGCAACTTGTGCCAGATATTACTCTGACAGCAAATCGTGACTTTGTGCACGATTTGCAAATTAAATAGTGCATCGCTGCAGGAGAACTGTCACGTACATCTACAATATAAAATAGCGCACTAATTAGAAATAAGCATGATTTGTAAAGTAAGGCGATTTACCACAGCACTTGTAATAAATATATATTGTATAGACTCAAGTGTTACTTTGCGGAAATTGATTTTATGTGACGAATTCCTAGTCTTTAGTTATTTTCCTCTCAAACTCCAAAAACCACAAATCGACACGTGTTTCGCCTCTCAACGAAGCATCTTCAGGATACACCAAAGATCGGACTAATCCAAATTCGATTCGGTAGCTAAATATTTTAGTAATTCATCACACAAATATACAATACACCAGCATCTAGCAGTAGTATTCCGTCAACATTAGATAAAATAAAAAAAAAGTTCAGCAACACAAATAAATAATTATATTACTCGTTTATAAGTTATGGCAATTACCTCCCTGTCTATAAAAAAAAATAAAACATATAAAATACATTTATTTGTTAAATTACACAGATTTAACAAAAAATTGAAATCAGCGCCACTTTTCCTTAAAACATTTTTTATATTCAGTATTATATTGCATTAAATTGCATAATGCCAGATAATAATAAGAACAGAAATTAAATTTAACAAAAATCATTACAAATCAATAACTTTAACAGTAAGAGAATAAGTCTGACAGAAATAAATATTACTTTTATAAATCAATCATGACGAAATTAGATGCGCGAGTCATTATTGGCCGCACTTTGTATGACATTATGATTTCAATGTATACGCTGTATAGATTCTTTGTGTAAATCCATCTTAAGTTATGAATTTTTATATACTCATCACCTGAAATTATGACGTTCGCAAGCGCAGCGAAGAAAACCAGTTCTTTCATTTGCTGACGGTTATAGATTTTCATTGGTAGTTATTTGCAAATTATATATCCAAATTACCAGTAACTCCCTATCAATAACTGACATTAATTTTGTTATATTGTTTGTTATAATTTCATCCAAAATAGTCCCTTGCTAATGCTGAACACCTTTGAAGTAAGGTTTCTTGAATTTCGACTGCTTATTTTTCTGCTTAGTCCTGTAGACAAATTGTTTATTTTATTAGAAGAGAACTATGACAGCTGTTAAGTTGTTACTAATTGAGATAAAAAACCTTATTGAGAACATCTAGGGAGGATTTTTTGGCGTGAACGGAAAAAGTGAGGTTGTTATTTTATTTAGATATTCTATTTTTACATTTTTGGGAGTTTTAAAGTACAAAAGTGATAGTATATTGGGTTTTAAAGTTCTGTATAAGTGAAAAGAACGGAGTAGGTCTAAATAAACATCTGTAACTGAAGTTCTCGCGCTCTTCCAAGAAGTCCTATAAAACTTCAGTAAAGTCTACTATCACTTTACTGAAAGAGTTTTATGATAACGATTGTACTTAATAATTCAATACGTGACATTGGCAAATGCGCTAATCTGTGCGCCGTGCCACGAAGAAAGAAAAAATAAATAAAAAAACCTCTAGGGAATTAGCAATAAAAAAAGAACAAATTTCACATTAGTTGTGCTATAAAGTGTATGTAAAGTTACTGTCGTTAAAGTAATAAAAAAAAATGAGCCGTCGCGAGACACCTGGCAGATGTGAAACACCGAAATTATTTTGTATAAAAAAAATGTATAAGAGGGTAATTTATTAAAGGAAATAAATATGGCATAATCAAAAACAAAATATTCAGATTTTTTTGGAGAGAAAAATTATTTAAAAGAGATTGGCAGTGTGTTCCGAAGTGAATAACAACAATGCTTACACTATAGCTCAGTACAAGCGCGTGGCGACGCGTCGCACTTATATTGAGCCCGTATAACTATACAACGCGTCTCCACGTCGCCACAACAGCCGATCTGACCCGCCGCATAAGATGCATCACCAAAAGGATAATGTAACGTGTCATGGGTGACGGCGAGTACACACGTACCTAGTACCTAGTACACACGTACCTAGTACACACGTACCTAGTACACACGTACCTAGTACCTAGTACACACGTACCTAGTACCTAGTACACACGTACCTAGTACCTAGTACACACGTACCTAGTACCTAGTACACACGTACCTAGTACACACGTACCTAGTACCTAGTACACACGTACCTAGTACCTAGTACACACGTACCTAGTACACACGTACCTAGTACCTAGTACCTAGTACACACGTACCTAGTACCTAGTACACACGTACCTAGTACCTAGTACACACGTACCTAGTACCTAGTACACACGTACCTAGTACCTAGAACACACGTACCTAGTACCTAGTACACACGTACCTAGTACCTAGTACACACGTACCTATGCGTGGGTGGCGCCGTCCTCGACGAAGTCGCGCGCCTCCTCGCGCGAGACGCACTCCACGTGCGAGACCTTGTTGCGGAACTTGACGCCGTAGAACTTATGCGCGTGCTCGAGCAGCTCCGGGCGGAAGGTGGTGGTGATGAACTGCGCCGACGACGACAGCTCGTGGATCATGTTGGCGATGGCCTTGCGGTGCTGTGCGTCCAGCGCCTGCGCACGTACACACACACACACACTCACACACACACGTACACGTACACGTACACGTACACGCCTCCGCGGTGCAACCAAGACGAAAAGTTTGGTCGAAACGGAAGCATTTGTAGCCAACTACTCTTGAACCAAACAACATAATGAACGGTGCCGTATAATAACTTGACGCTCTTACCACCGTGTGTCAAACGAATTTTCCTGTCTCTTTCTATCTCATTGAGCGTAACCACGAGTGAAATAGTTAGCTATAGTCAGTGTGGCAACCTCCCAATGTCAGTGTAATTCGTGTCAACGTTGGAGCCGGTCATAAAATCAAGTAGTCACAGAAATTGTAATGAATACATACACAGCATTAGACAAGGAAAATACATTTACAGATTACCTCACCACCATTTTTAAACCTAAAGTAATGGTCAATAGAGACGAGTATAACAGATGAAATTTTGAACCAGGATTTCCGACTAAAGGTACCACTTAGATCTATAACGCCTCGAGAAATAGTTAGAAGTATTAAAAGTAGGGAAGCTAAGAAGACACCTGATTTTGATTTGATCGATAAAAAACTGTTTAGAATCTCAATTCCTTGTAGATCTATTTCGTATTTTATTTATTTATTTTATTTATTTATTTATTTATTATTTGTGAGACACAGGTACAGTCAATTATGTGATATAAGTAAATTCTTAGTGCCACTGTGCTCCGCCTTAAAAACGGCATACAAATTTTAAGCTATATATAAAGTATTTACACAATTCAAATATTAATAATGTCAACTTGAGAATCAATCAACCATCAATCAATATCAAACAATCAACAATCAATTCACAACAAAAGAACATCAAACAATTAAAGAAACATGATACATTGATTCTTAAATGTCATTTTACAATAATCATTTCATATATTTCCATCCGTTAAAAATTCCTGAACAGTGTAATATGCTTTTGAGATTAAAAATTTATGATTTACTATGCTATTTAATGGCATTTAGAGAACTGGTCACTTTCCTGTCGTGTGAAAGGTTTCTCAAATTAGGAATTATAAACTAGGCAAACCCATAAATGATGTAACTTCATATAGACCTATAAGCTTGTTGCCCATCGTATCCAAGCTTTTTGAGAGAATACTTTTGAATCGATTGTTGAATTCTCTCTCTGAAAGATTCATTACACCTGTTCAGGTATAATGTCAGGTTCAGGTATATTATACCTGCAGGAGATTCGCCTGCAATTCTAACATCTTAAAACAAATAACGCGCCGTGTTCATCACTAATGTGGAATACACAAGTATTTTGGTATGACAACAGTCAAGGATGAAATAAACTCCTACTGCACTAAATACAAAAAACGGTTGACAAGTTACTCGTATACTAATAAGTTTGAAAATGTAATCATTCATTACAGGGTTAAGCAAAATCGGAGTCGGACTTTTTGGCGGGAACGGGAGAAGTGAGATTGTCATTTTATTTATATTTTCTTTTTTTTTTACATATTTGGAAGTTTTAAAGTACAAAAGTGATGTATTGTGTTTTAAAGTTCTGGTATAAGTGAAAAGAATGGAGTAGGTCTAAATAAACATGTGTAGCTAATTCGCACTTTTCCAAGAAGTCCTTTATAACTTTAGTAAAGCCTAGTATTACTTTACAGGAGGATTCATGTCGCTTCTATTTATTAAGACGACGCATTGGAAATTTTGACGCCAGGGATCTCCATTTTTCTAAGTGACTACAAAACGTATGACAGTGATATTTGCTATCCGCATTTTTCATTTCATTGACTTCAGTTTGACAGTTGCGATACACGGTTGGTTACTTTTATAACACAAAAAAATATATCAAAGAAACCTCTTTTAAAACAAATTTACATTTTTCGGAGAAACGGGACCGATTTATATTTCTAAATTTTCTGTATAGTTTACTTTAAACATATTATCGAAAATAACAGTTGGATTTTTTAAAATAAACGAAAATAATTGTTTTTTCGTATTTTTTGTAAGCTAGCGTGTGCACGTTTGCCTAGAACAGAGGTCTATTTTAGGTTAAATTATTTTTTATCAATGCGTCGCCTTAATACGTGAGATTGGCAAATTCGTTAATCTGTGCGCCACGCCATGAAGAAAGAAGAAAAATGTGAGTCGGTATGAAAGAGGTTGTCTGACCTGGTCGATCTCGTCGAAGAGGTAGAAGGGCGCGGGGTCGCACTTCTGTATGGCGAAGATGAGCGCCAGCGCCACCAGCGACTTCTGGCCGCCCGACAGCGCGTTCATCTCGCGCATGTCGCCCTCGCCGCCCGTGAACGACACGCGGATGCCCACGCCCGTGAAGTGGTCGGCGGCGCCGGAGCCGGCGGCGCCCGCGTCGGCCGCGCCCCCCCCCTCCCCCGCCCCCGCCGCCGGCCCCGGCCCCTCCGGCCCCGCCGGCGGGGGCCGCCGCCCCCTCGGGCCCCTCCCCGCCCGCGCGCATCACCAGGCTGCCGCGGCCCTGCGGCACCAGCTTCTTGAACACGTCCGTGAAGTTCTTGCTCACTTGCTTGAACGTGAACTGGATCGCCTCCAGCTTGCGATGCTCCAGCGCCTCGATCAGCTCCCGGATCTTCTCGCCGCTGCGACACGACACGCGAAATCGAATACATATAAATATTAAATACATTTTTTGAAAACATTAAAGTCGCACTTTTAAAAATGTATGTGGGGGCACACACATTGTTACAACTGCAAGTTTAATTTTTTTGTTCAACAGCAACAATATGTGTGTATCAAATGAAATGAAATACACAGGGGAAGGTTTTTGTATATGTAGTCCTCATAAATCCAATATGGCGGATGTTCTATAACAGGAAAGATTTAACTTATAATATTTAATAACAAATTTGAAAAATCATTACCTATATCAATCTTACTCAATAATTTCGTTTAAATCTGAATGCCGACGAGAGCCATCTATTATTTTCATTACCTATTTGTTAAATATTCTTTAAGTAAGGAAGAAAAGTCACTAGAAATGGTTTAGAGGGCGCTTATAAAAAAGGAGATCTCTGGCTCGTGTTATTCATTCAAAGTTAGATTATTGTCTAATGAAGTTATATGTTACTTTTCTTAACGTCTTAAATTAATTGTATGAACTTTTAGTTATCGTGAAATCTAAATCTTGTAGTTAATAAAAATGAACGCATTTTAAAATCCGGTGCATTAAGTGTTGTATCTAATATTAACCAATAAGATATCAGGAAAAGGACGGCACGCAATTTTAACCAATAAGCCTTCAGTGAAATGAAGGCGCATCCAATAATAACTAATAAAATTAAAATTATTGATGATTTTTTTTTGTCCGATGCTGGTATTGGCTAGAGACTGCGTTTCTTTTTTAACTTGTGTGTGTGTTTTGGGATAAGTAAACATTCAAAACCATTACAGATGCACGCGTCTACTTATACGAAACACAACGTTAGAAAATCTTTGCATGTGTGTAAATTCAGCCTTTGATGCGAATTGTCTCTCGGACGAACGATAAAATAAGGCGAGCGCGAGACTGAAAATGTTTTCGGTTGCAATTTATTTCTTTTTCTTACATTAATTAATTAGCAAATTGCTAGGGTAGACAGAGTCTATTTGTCTCTATGGAGTGCACGCCACTGTTTGACTTTGAATTGGAATACGCAGAGAAAGGTCTCTTTATATGTGACGTCATTATAAATCCAATATGGCGGATGTTTCTTTGCAGTAAATAATTTTTTTGTTCAACACCAACAATATGGGTATCAAATGAAATGGAATATGCAGAGGAAGGTTTCTGTATATGTGACGTCATCGTAAATCCAATATGGCGGATGTTTCTTTGCAGTAAATAATTTTTTTGTTCAACACCAACAATATGGGTATCAAATGAAATGGAATATGCAGAGGAAGGTTTCTGTATATGTGACGTCATCGTAAATCCAATATGGCGGATGTTTCTTTGCAGTAAATAATTTTTTTGTTCAACACCAACAATATGGGTATCAAATGAAATGGAATATGCAGAGGAAGGTTTCTGTATATGTGACGTCATCGTAAATCCAATATGGCGGATGTTTCTTTGCAGTAAATAATTTTTTTGTTCAACACCAACAATATGGGTATCAAATGAAATGGAATATGCAGAGGAAGGTTTCTGTATATGTGACGTCATCGTAAATCCAATATGGCGGATGTTTCTTTGCAGTAAATAATTTTTTTGTTCAACACCAACAATATGGGTATCAAATGAAATGGAATATGCAGAGGAAGGTTTCTGTATATGTGACGTCATCGTAAATCCAATATGGCGGATGCTTCATGGTAGGAAATAACTTTTTTTAAGACCAACAATATGGGTATCAAATGAAATAAAGATACACAGGAGAAGGTTACTGTACATTTGACGTCATCGTAAATGCAATATGGCGGATGCACCGCGATAGAAAGTAACTTTTTTCAATATAGGTATCTCGGGTAACTTCAGTAACCTGGAGAAGTTACGGAAAAATTTTCCACGCGGACGAAGTCGCAGGTACAGATAGTAATATTATAAATGCGAAAGTTTGTCTGTATATCTAGTACGTTTTCACGCCTAAACCGCCCGACCTATTTTTATGAAATTTAGTATGGAGATAGTTTGAGACCAGGCGACGGCTATGCCCGTCGCCTACTCTCTTTTTTTTTTGATGAAACCTTGTATGAGAAATGCAAAACCGCTTAAGATTAAATTTGTTACAGAAATACACCTTATCTATTAAAAAACATAGCTTTCTCATTTCATTAAAAATCTACCCCTAAAGGGGTGAAAAGGGGGATGAAACTTTATAGGGGAAATGCTAAACCGCTGAATCGATTATGATGATTTGGTACAGAGAGACATTTTCTATTAAAAAAACATAGGCTACTATTTTTATCAAAAATATACCCCTACAGGGGTGAAAAGAGGTGTAAAATTTTGTATGTGAAATGATAAACCGCCGAACCGATTAAGATGAAATTTTACAGAGGTAGTAGGCATGTGCCCGAAAACAAATATACGCTACTTTTTTTTAAATTTCTTTTTTTTTGTTCGACACGAACAATATGGGCATAAATGAAATGGAATATGCAGGGGAAAGTTTCTGTATATGTGACGTCATCGTAAATCTAATATGGCGGATGCTTCGCGATAGGAAGTAGCTTTTTGTTCAACACTAACAAAAGGGGACCAAATGAAATGGAATATGCAGCGGAAGGTTTCTGTATATATGACGTCATCATAAATCCAATATGTCGGATGCTCCCCTATAAAAAGTAACTTTCTTCAAGACTTCCAGCAAGATGGGTATCCCGGGTTTCCTGTTAACCTGGATAACCCAGAGAAGTCACGGAAAATTTTTCCATGCGAACGAAGTCCCGGGTACAGCTAGTTTCAAATAAAATTATTTAAAATTTGCAAATCAATTGATTTTTACAATTAAATAAAAATGTTCATAACTGGATTATTTTACGTTTTATGTGGAGCTAACAGAGTAAGATCTAATTTTTTCCCTGACTTTTCACATAACATAGTAATACTCCAGACAGTTACACAGATTGTGTGACCCCAAACTAAGCAGTAAGCTTGTACTATGGGTACCACACAACGAACTCTGGGGGAGATCCCAGTAACACCCAGACTCCAAGCCAATTTAGAAAAGTTCGTTTCCTAAATTGACCTGGCCGGGGATCGAACCCGGGACCCTAGCTTGGAAAGCAGATGCATATGCAACTGCGCCAACGGGCCAGTCAAATAACCTCAATTTTACTGATTTTCCCCGACCAGCTAATTTAATACGAAACTTGTAGCGATTTTTTTTGGCGATAAGCAAAGCGTCAAAGCACAATAAAATCATATCTGGAGTAATCTTATATTGTGACTAGTATGTAGAATACGTGAAGTGATTAACACAATTTAACACAGATATTAGCAAAACTGTGTCAATAATTTATAACATTACTATGTGAACCAAAAACCCATTACGAACAGAGTATAAAAATGCATTTAGATCAATCAAATATTATTTACCGTAGATCCGTTCACAAAAAATGTTGCTCAATAACATTATACTATTATTATTGTTTTCACAAACATTTGCATTATATACATATCGAGATGTGTTTAACATTTTTGATATTTTTTCTACAATCACTGGAGGATCAAACACAATTTTAAATAGTTTCAAAGATGTATTCACCGTAATATTGACTGGGAACTATTCAAATGTTCAACTAACAGAAGATATATCTGAAGATGCTTATCTAAACATTACACAGTTGGCAGTAAAATACAATTATCCAATACAGGAACATGAAGTTATTACTGACGATGGGTACATATTAAAATTACATAGAATATCTAATATAAAGAACGTGGACAGAAAAAATGCAATTGTATTTCTCATGCATGGTATCATGGACTCTTCAGATAGCTGGGTCTTACAGGGGCCGAACAGGGCCTTAGCATATATTCTGGCTGATGAAGGTTTTGATGTTTGGATGGGGAACGCGAGAGGTAACAAACACTCGCTGTCGCACACAAAACTAAATCCTAAACAATCTCAATTTTTGAAATTCACTTGGGAAGAAATTGGAGTTTACGACATACCGGCGATGGTCGACCATATGTTGAAGATAACAGGTCAAAAAAGTTTGTATTATATTGGTCATTCTCAAGGTACAACTAGTTTTTATGTTACCAATGCTCTGAGACCAGAGTACAACCAAAAATTTCGCATGATGTTCGCGTTGGCACCAGTAGCTTGGATGAGACATGCGAAGAGTCCTATAGTCAGAATATTTTCTCCGTCATACAAAATTCTGGGATATTTGCTGTCAACTTTGAACACTTACTCTCCAAGCACGGAATTTTTTAATAAAATAACCAATATAGCGTGCAGTTTCTTGTCTATAGAGTGCGATAACTTCTTATATATGATAATAGGAGATGATTATAAATTAACTAATCCTTCATTGTTGCCTGTCATATTTGGACATATGCCTAGTGGTTCATCTACTATGCAATTTGTGCATTACGGACAATTAGTGCAATCAGGGAGGTTTAGTAGATACGATTATGGGAGACAGGGTAACAACAACACGTACGGACAAACAAGCCCGCCTGATTACGATTTAAGTAAAATAACTGTCCCAACAGCGATGTATTACAGTAATAACGATTGGCTATCTGACCCGTCCGATGTGAATACATTGAAGAACAATTTGGCTAATGTGTATGATTATTATTGTGTTGAAAAGTTCAATCATTTGGACTTCTTATACGCTTACTCGGCTAGTGATATCATTTACTCCAGGATAGTGAAGCAAATACTAGTGTTAGAGAATGAAAACTAAAGAAATAATGAAAAAGAAAATTTGTGAATTTTATTATTTCACTTCGATAGTATAATGTTAGACGGACGTTAGTTTAGAAGAGGTTTTAAATATATTTTGTCCTTAAAAATCAGGCGTGACATATAACTCTGAATTTAGGGTGACCGAATTTATGGTGACTGAATTTATGGTGATCAGAACGAAAAGTATATTACCTAATTACAATTAACTTTTATAATAAAATTCAAAAATCTCTTAGTAATTAATAAAAACGTACTTAAAGTTTTACCTACATGAAAGTATGCTCAATGCTCATGTACAGGTATTTAATGAAATGACAAATATTATTGTACTGAAAAAGGCCATTTATTTTAGATTTTACCCTATTGTCAATGTCACTAACTACATCTCGGACCTAGAACCAAAATGGAAGGAGCTTTTGCTCTAAGAGCACATCCGTTTTTTGTTAACCTTAGTTTCTAGACTTTCACTAACGTGCGTGAGTACAACGATACACAGCTGAACACGACATATTTTTATATTTGTGAATACTAGTAGGCAAAAAAGATTTACGGATATTTTTAACCCTCGACGCAAAAGAGGGGTGTTATAAGTATAACGTGTTGTATCTGTGTGATTTAGTTTTTTTTTTGTTTGAAAGGTGACTCGATCGAGTGTTTTTAGCTACGACTCAAGAAAATCTTTTCAACCGTTTGGAGATCAGTTCTTTTCTAATTGCTGAAGGGATGTGAGCAACTTCTATTGGACCGATCGATTCGAAATTTAGTATCCTGTGACTTCGATGTCATAATAATAACATGGTAACCTTGACCTGATGCTACATCATTTGGGGTCAGTAGGACACCCAACTCCTCATTGTAATGATCTCAAACAATAGGTTATAGATAGATGGTGATCAGGGTTTGATAAGGCAGCAGAAAAGGCTATTGAGGGTAAACTGGTGAAGGATTCTAAGCTATATTCACTTGTTCAATCGATATGAAATATTGGTATACGATGTAGTAGATACCGTTGGTGAGGACTTAATGTTTGAATGTGAAGTGTTTATATATAAGTTAGTTTATAGTAAGTTGCAATATAAATAGTAGTAGTAATATATCCAAGTGTCATCACGTCAGGTAACCGCTAATTAAATAAAGTAAAAACAGAATACAACTAAAAATGATGAAGTGGGAATGAAAGGACAATGCCTATTTCTGCCCCACCTATGGACAACAATATTCATATATTGTTGCCCATGGGTGGGGCGGAAACAAAAATTAGTTACGTTCTAATTAAATAATTATCATATAATTTTTGTCTGAGTTCACCATGGGAAAATAAATTACTTATATTTTATAGAACTTTTATTGACTTCTGGTAAATATCGTCCATAATAATATACGTTTAGAAACGCAACAAGTGAAATAATCGATCATCGAAAAGTACTTATGATGAAAAAACTATCGGAACTAGTTTTGTTACAATTATTGACAAAATATTATTATAAAATATGTTCAACAGGATTATAAATGTAAATATTATTATGTTAGAAATACTCAATATTGTTATGAATCTGTTATTCTGTTTTAGAACGTTATTGTTACGTCATCCTAAGTTTAAGAGAATGTGTAGTGTCGTGTACAAATACTTTTATTGCACAAAATATAAATACGTTCGTGTCAACTGCCTGAATAATTAATTAGGTTGATAGAATTAAAAATTAATGCGATTTCAGACCTTTGTTAAAACAGTCAAACGAAATTCGATATTCTATTTCCTTCCCACCATCGTTGACAGCCTGGAGCCTGCAGTATGTAATAATTATAGAATTTTACAAGTAAAAGTAAGATGTTCATGAATGGCGAGTGAATAGAGCAGAGGTAGTAAACAGTCAATAAAAGCCTGCTAAATTACGTATGCAATGTTTTTTATAATTGCTGCATAAAAAGCAATTTTTGCCAATTATATTGACGATCTCCCACATTCGAAATAATATTTTTTTACTTTTTGTAAACTAGACCTAAGCTTTGAAATGATATATTCGTTGTTATTGTTTATGGAGATTTTTGGGTGGGGCATGGGGCCCATACAAAAGTTGGCATTGCCCGTAAGCCAAAGTAATTAAATACAATCATGAATTTTCTGTGCCGATAATTTTATTAAAATCAGTAAATGATGATGTGTTCCCTTTTTTAAATGGCTAGAATGGTCAAGTATGTTCTTAGTGATTTTTCTTACAAATGGTTGAGCAAAAATATTGAACTTAGTTAAAAAAAAGTGATTTTTCAGAAAATCTGTACTTAGTGACTTTTTCTTGTCACCACACGATGTCATCATAGTCATCAATGTCCATTAAATAACATTCAATTATGAAAACACTTTAAAAGTTACAGATTTTTTCAATAAACTTTTAAATTATAAATGTGAATACTAGCCATTTTAGCCAAAGATAAGATAGTATTATAAGGAATATGTGTTCTTTATTCAAACTCATTTCTGCCCTCTATAAAATCTAGCCTCTAAAAAGTCTATAAGACAAAAGACCTATTTTAGTCTCACACGAAGGTCCAATAATTGTTTTTCGAATAGATGGAAGGAAGAGTAAATACATACATATATACACATTCTCACGTTGTATCCCTAATATGTTATTATTCGTTAAGTATATAAGTAGTAGCGTTAGCAACACCGACGAATAAACATAAAGGGGAACACTGGCGCCCTCTAGAAGAGCGCGACGGTGGTCGTGACGTCATAGAAAAGAACGACTGACGGCTTGTTCCCCACTACCGCTCGAGATTATATAAGTCAAAACTCGAGCGCTTCACGTCTCTCTATTATTTTTACCTTCACGACTGCAGCACGAAGTGTTAGAATACAAATTAATTAATTATTAATTGATATTAAATATGAATATTAATCGATAATTTAAGTAAAGTTTGGGCTGTTCCATTGCTATATCTAACTTACTATTTAATTTTATCGTAGCTAACAGTAGGTAGAATTTATTTAAGTGCTTTTAACACACCCTGGAGCATTCCTTATTTCGTTTATAATTTGAATAAATGCAAATATTTTGATTAATTTCTTGACTTTTAGAATATTGTTGTATGTTTGTGGGTTTGAAAAAATGTTATTTGATTGCTTTTCGAAGTTTAAAGGCAGGTTATTCTTTTAAGAAATTAAAAAAGACAAAACATTTTATGATGAACTGTCAATGTGAAAATGCCATAGAATGAGTTGAATAGAACATGTGCCTAAATCATTCGGACACTTATGACTCCACATTAGTACATTGCAGCCGTGCGAAGCCAGGGCACGTCACTAGTGTTTAAATAATTTTATTTAACTGACACCGTTTGGAGTTGTATATGACCCTATCTATGTCGTTGTGAGATATTATTGAGGTTCGAAGGTATAAAAAATTTGTTAAGACTAAAGGAAGTTCAGTGTTTGAAAGAGACTTTTCTTACCCTACATCCAATTCTTCTTTCCTTTTGTACAGTTTCTCTTTCTGTTCCGAGAAGCTAATGAATTGGTCCAGCGCTTTCTTATTCACATGATTATATTTCTTCAGGTGCTGATTGGCTTTCTCCAGTTCTTTAAACAGCTGGAAATTATGCAATGAGTACTTATTTGAACTATTTTGTAATTATGCAATAACTTTATTGCAATGTGCTCTCTATGAACATTGCTATGTTTCACTAGTGTGTTTGTGTGAGTGAGCGAGTGTGTTAATGTGTGCGTAGGCGTGTGCGCGTATGCGTACGTGTACAGACCTGCTTGAGCGACATCTTGCTGTACTTGTTGTGCAGGTCGGGCGCGTTAGGCAGCGTGCCCAGCGCCGCGATCTTGTCCAGTGACTCCTGGATTTTCTCTTGCAGGAGCACTTCCTTAGACGCCATCTTTTCCAAACCTTTAGCATCTTCCTCCATTTTGTCTTGCGCCTCTTTCTCCTGAACATTAAACATAAGAGCCATTTAGAAATCTCTGTTTAAGACCTATTGGGTATTAGGGTGAGTTAGGTTTAAAACAACTTAAATCTTGAATAAGGCTTGGTTGCCGTTTAAATGAAGTGGAGAGCTATCAGCATGATCGTCGTCTAAATGAGGCGGTTAGCTATTGGCGTGGTCGTTGTTTCAAAGAGGCGGAAAGCTATGGGCGTGGCTGTTGTTTATGAGGCGGAGAGCTACGGGCATGTTATTTATTTAAATGAGATAAATTTACGGCCGTGGTCGTCGTTTGAATGTGGCAGAAAGTTAAGACTCTGGTCGTTGTCTAAATATGGCGGAAAGGTATGAGCGTCGTCGTCATTTAAATAAGGCGTAGAGCTATGATATGGTGGTCGTCATTCAAATGAGGCGGAGAACTTTGGGCGTCGTCGTCGTTTAAATGAGACGAAGCACTATGAACGTGGTCATTGTTTAAATGAGGCGGAAGGCTATAATAATAAACCTCCGGATAATTACACCAATTGTGTGACCCCGTACTAAGTACTAACAACGGAGAGCTGTGGGCGTGGTTGTCGTTTGAATTAGGCGGTGAACTAAGTTCGTGCACGTCGTTTAAATGAAGCAGAAAGCTACAATTGTAGTTGTCGTTTAAATGAGGCGGAGAACTATAACAATCTTCTGACAATAGGCTAAGATGTCTGCTATTAAATGTGATATATTTTATACATTGTAATAAAATAATTAAATGTTTTGATTACAATTGAAAAAAAAGTAAATGACATTCATTCACAAAAACTGAGTTATTGGGTTTTAAACTTCAATAGTGGGAACAGTGTGGGGGATGAGCTAGAGGGAGATAGCGTTACATAGCTGTGGCGTCACAAAGTTGCAATTACATTATACAGCGCTAGGAGTGACAGAGACGGAAGTTATCCCCACTCTGTTCCCACTAGTAAATTTAAAAGCGAATAACTTGTTTTTTATTGCGTTTCGAATATTCTTTCACAGTTTTGTTTGTGATTACTGAACTTATCTTTTAACTAGGTCGTGAAGAAATTATCTAGCCTATTATACGAATTGTTTGAGGCTATACTAATGACGACACTCGTACTATGGGTAAGTAGTAAGTAGCACACAAGGAACAGTGTAGGCGTCAGTATAAGCGTCACCTTGCCGCGCCACTTGTCCAGCTCCACCTTGAGCGCCTTCTCGTTGCGCACGGCCGCCTGCACCTTCCGCTCCACGTCGTCCATCTCCTTGTTGATCTGCTTGATCCTCTTCTCGGCCGCCGCCAGCTCCGACTTGCTGTTGGTGAGCCGCCGCTTGCGGTCCTCCACCGAGATCTCCTGCAGCGCTTGCACCAGCTCGTCCTTGCGACTGATTCGTAGTTTCTTATTGCTTATTATACTGCATTTAACTCAACGCCAACTACGATATTGTATTTTAGACTTTAAGAGGAGACAGATGCGCATGTATATACGCATCTATGCACACAGGCATACATACAGGCATGAGGACAGATACAAACACACGGACAGATACAAAAGGATTAGTTGTGTGACAAATATTACATTTTCCGTTTGCGAATACAAATGTCAATTCGGTACAGTCACTCTAATATAATATAGTACTTATAAAAGTTCTTTATATGTGTTTTAAAACGTAATTTTTACTTTAATGGGGATATTTTTGAACGAACTTGGACCAGAAGAAAAAACACAGATTAGAAAAAAAATAAATTGCGAAACTTAACCCTAGGGTAGTTTAATAAACATAACAGTATTTTATACTTGGGAAGGAGTTGATATGCGTTTGATCTGCATGGGGACTAACTGTATTATATTTAATTTCTCTGCTAAATAACATATTAAAGTCGGCCAAGGCGTTTAATAATAACATACAGAAGTGTATGTTGGCCAGGGTATTTATGTGTTTTATACATATAATATATGCGGGTATACAAATACAAGAACAGACATACAAATGAAGTCCGTTGAGGTGTTTTAAACTTAAAGAGAAGATAGATGCGCATGTAGATAGATAGATAGATAGATGATTTATTAATGTACACACGCATCTACGCCACACAGGCATACAGATAGACATGAGGACAGATATTAACACACGGACAGATACAAAAGGATTAGTTGTGTGACAAATGTAAGATTTTTCATGTTTGCGAATGCAAAAGTATATTTTCATCATTTGCGATCGCGATTTTGAATATTTCGTCATGTCTCTAGTATGTTGTACCTCAAGAAAATAATAATTACTCACTTATTTTAAGTTAATAAAATTCAGATTTAATTTAATTGTAAATAAATAAAAATCTCGACTAAAGATGTGCCGGATTGTTAAAAATGTATATCCGTGGATACGAACACGGATACGGATTATTGGTGTTTAGATTTGCGAATACGATCGTACTTCGTTTTTTCGTTCGAATACAATTCAATTAATACCATTTTATATAAACACAATGATGTAACTTACTATTATAATGTTTATCATAATTATTTGTTTGACTTTTGCAATAAAAATTGCCAAAACTGTAATTTCAATAAATAATAAGTAGTTTGTAGTTATTATATTTCATTTCTATTTATTTTTTTATTCCATTTGATGAAATTCATTAATATAAAAAATCCGTTCAAGATCCGCTAAAAAGTGAAAGATATGGATACGAATACAGATTTTTTTCTTCTCGGATATCCGCAGACACGGATGCGGATATGTGGCACATCACTAATCTCGACTGTAGTATTGTTATTTAACAAATATTTATTGATTTACATTTTTCATTGACAAATATACAAGGTTAATGTGAAGGGGATATAAAAACCCGAGGATTTCAATGTGTCACTGTTGACTGTTACATTGCAGATGTAATAATTATGGGTACGTTTGTTTTCCATACAAAAAAAACATTTGTTTAATAAGAAAAAATATACAAGCCTCACCTCTTTTTTTAACTTTGAGGTTTTGCATTACAACTATTGACTTTTGGCGAAGTTGTAAACCACAAGTTTTCCATTGTCATGGGTACTTTAATACCTTTTCGTATTTATCCATCCTTTCGAAATAACCTTGTATATTAGCAAGTGGGAATGCGAAGATCGAGAAGCATGCGAAGGTCCGTGAGTGGTGAGTAATACCGTATGAGGTTGTTGGTGAGCAGGTTCTCGAGCTTGTTCTTGGTGGCCTCGAGGTTCATGCGCGCGCTGAAGGCCTCCTTGTTGTCGCTGGTGAGGCGGCGGATGGCGTCGTTGAGCTCGTCCACCTTGCCCTGGTCGGCGGCCGAGAGCTGCTCCATGAGCTCCTGGTGCAGCTCCGACTCGAGCCCCTCGCGCGTGGCCTGCATGGCTTCGAGGCTGGAGCGGCACTGCGCCAGCGCGCGCTCCTTGGGCGCGCGGAACCGCTCGATGGACGACAGCTCCTCCTTCATCAGCCGGATGTCCGCCTTCACCTTGTCGAATATGTCCCTGCGCACGCGCACGCGCACGACTTACTCACACTAATACATGAGGTTACATATTCATTTAATTGGAGCTCAGATAAAACGTCACGACCTAAGTACGGTCAAATTGTAACGGGTTTATTCGTCTATACGCTATACGCTGTTTGTTTACATTATAGGACTTTGTTGACAGACGGCTATCATGCTAACCTCTTCTATTATCAGACAGTGTATCGTATCAGTGCGGGGAACACAGTACAACTAGAAAGCCAATCAGCGCTTACGAACAATATGCACGTCCGCCCGCTTCGTGTAGGTATCAGTTCAGCGTTGGTGTAAGTGTCAGTGATGATATCAGTGTCGGTGTAGGTGTAAGTGTCGGTGTAGGTGTCAGTGTCGTTATAGATATCAGTGTCGGCGTAGGCGTCAGTGTCGGTGTAGGTGTTAGTGATGGTATCAGGGTCGGTGTAGGTGTCAATGTTGGTGTCGGTGTTGATGTAGGTAGCAGTTTCGGTGTAGGTGTCAGTGTTGGTGTTAGGGTGTGTGTGTTTGACACGAACACCGCGGCGCCCGCGGGGTTCCACGTAGGTTGGGTAGTTCCCAGAAATTCGAACGATTTGAAATAAAGAAATAATTCATCATTTGTATTTTGTACTTAGATATTTATAATAAAATATTTTGCACATCTCCGATAATATGACATTTTCATTGTACACAAAATGTTGTTAAAAATACAAGAAACCCAAACAATTTTTTTTTAAATAAATAAGTAACAAATATATCTTGGTCTATTTTGTACTGTTTCCATAAAATACTATATTTTTTTGAAATGTAATTTTTTAAATACTATAATCAGCCGAAGAAATTTTGACAACCCTAATTAGAATTCAATGGTGGGGTAGGTTGACATTCTCGTGTATTAATTGAGAGCGAATGTAAACTCTATTCAGTAGGCAACAACGTTCGAAGTTCTGGGAAGTAGTGGCGATGGCGGTGCACTTACTTGGCCTTGCCCTGCTTGGTCTCGGTGCGCTGCATCTCCGAGACGATGCCGTTGATGCTGGCCTCGGTGGCGGCCAGGTCCCGCCGCAGCGCGGCCAGCTCCCGCTCGAGCGCGCCGATCTGCTCCATGAGCTCGGCGCGCGTCTTCTGCATCTCCAGCCGCGACCGCGACTGGTTGAAGTAGCCGCCCGTCAGGGAGCCCTTCGACGACACCTGCGCGCGCACGGACACACATACACACACACGTCGCATTTGCGTCTCTACTGGCTGTGATACCATTTCTTTTTTCTTTATAGAGATGGGTGAAAGCGTCATGGACACTTGGCTTGGCATGCCTAATTTCACCAATGTCCTCTAATACTTAGCGAACGTCTAAAACAAAATAAGGGCCCACTAACGATGATTTTGCGTTTCACGAAACGTCAGGAGCCCCTGTGTAGTTAAAAAATCTCCTAAATTTAAAACCTCGATTTTCGAACCTATGTGACACCTATGTGACACGAATATCTAAGAACCTATGTCGCACTATGTGACAGTTTCGTGTGTTAATTTTTGAGATATGGAGAACAATTTATTACATTATATACAGAAACTTAAAAGTAAAACAATAATATCTGTCTCATCGATAAACCTTTGGAAACAAATAGTCATTATGGAAATAATAAAACACCACATTGTCTGATATTACTAGCGAGCCATTAGATAGGTGAAAACGAATATCTAAGAACTCATTTAGGAGTCCTTTTAATCTAGGTGATACATAATTATGTGACAATTTAGATAACGTTGTTGAAAGCCTTGTTGGCAAAGCCTTGTTAACCAAATAGATTTCTACCTCGCAGACTTGCCGACTAATGGTGAACGCACGCTTATCCGAGTCGAACAGATAGAATGAGTCGAACGAAACGAATTTTAAAATTCTTTATATGAAATCCTGGGAAACCTCGCACATCTGCCCGCATCAAATCGTTCGAATCAGTGTGGATATTTGTGCGAGGCCTTCTTGACTTCGATTCGTTCCACGCGTTCGGCTCGGATAAGTGTGCGTTCGTTCACCTTAAAAACCCTATCTACCATTTCCCCAATGACAGCAGAACCGCCTTTCGGCATTACTTCACTGCAGTTGGTTGACTGTGTCAGGTAACACGCTGACACAACATTCCCTCCGTCTCATAATATGCAAATAATGGCATAGCGAATGTTCGCATATGATTAATAATAGACAATGAAATGTGAAACGAACAGATCTATGGCGTTAACACGACGAATCAGTACCAATATATTACATACTAAATATTCAGCATAAAGTACAGAATTAATGTTTAGAGACAGAAATAACAGCTACCTACAATTCACTGGAGTACAACTGGATGATAATTTGCTGGGCAGAATATGCCAAGATCACTATCCAAATTTTTACAAACGTCAGGCAAATGCTGGACATCTCAAGAGAATCTCAGATGGCACAACTAGTTCTACCAGTATGCAGAAGAAACACACTGAATGTCGAATTGCGGAAACAAGCGTGTATTAAATACATAAAATAACTTTCGAAATAAAATTTCTATTACGTCGCTGTGCAGCTGCCGGGGAAAATATCGAGAGAAAAGGTCACCATCACCGTTTACTTCCCTCGTCATTAGCGCATATCTACACTACTATTTCCAACACGCAACACACGCTATAGTGTACAAATATTTATAACTATATATTTATTGTTATTTGTTTATAATAATTCACTTGTTTTATCACAGTAGTTTATTGTTAATCTTTCCTAATATAAAGATGGAATCTAAAATTTATTGTATATGGTGAGATTAAGCAGTTGCAATTCACTTACGTTACATTTAATAATTGTATAAGATAAAGTGAAAACATTGATTGATAGCTCAGTAATATCTTAATGCAGTAGATTAAAGGTGTTAATTGTGAGCTGCCGTTTTATTCTCACCGGCCGATCTGGGTATTTGTACACTATATCAATGTGCTATAACAATGCGTTGAAGCTTAGCTTCTGTCTAAGCGTCCCTCGACGACGCCATCTTCGATTTTATTTCCACATGATGTAATTTTAATAACAAGTTTAAATCTCTGGTTCAATAATTAAGTTTTTTGGCAATCTTAGCAAAAACAAACGCAATTGCCCAAAAAACAAGCCACTTAACTATTACAGAGAGATTTTTTTGATGATCGCAGATTATTACAGAGATTTTATGACGAGCTTGTGTTGCCATATTATTAATATGGCTAATAAAAATAATAAAATATCGCTAATAAAATAAAGCGATTTTTTCGCTGGGAGATAGATCAAGCGTGTACATTGATTCCTGCCGATATTGTTGCATGTAATAGTCAGTTTGAGCCTTCACCAGATCCTGTATTGGAGAAAACCGCGGAAGAGGCTACAGAAAGGGTTCCGGTTCGAGCTGTCAAGTAAACTACATGTATTTTCGATTCTCCAGATAATCTCACGAAAAAGTGTTGTAAATCGGCAGATTTAGATTACAATTTTCAGTAAAGTGTGCCCACTTTACTGAAAATTGTAGACCTAAACACTTTGTCACTTATCAGAATAAAAAATAAATATAGTTCAGTGAAAATTACCAGTAATTACCGCGAAAAACAGTGAATTACGTTCAAGACTATATATATAAACAAATAACTATAACTGCATATTCACTCAGTGGAATTTGATTTAACGCGAGTCGATAATCTCACTTCTGACATTTGACATTTGTCAACGGTGTTGCTAGAAGTAAATTACGAAAGTATAGACTATTTGGGTTACAAACACTGAGAAAGAGTTGCCAGAGGTAAGCGAAAACTACTACTACTAGTAAAATGGATATGCAAACGCTCCTTTCTAAAAAATGGAAGAACAATTAGAAAAAAAAAACAACTAAAATCACCGAAAATGTTACAAAAAATGTTTCTGCCAGTATAGATAAAAAACTCAAACCACTTTTCGCGGAAAATCAAGAACTGAAAAAGGAGATTAACATTCTAAAAACTAAATTGCAAAACATGGAAAAGGACATGAGAAAAAATAATGTAATACTTTACGGAGTTAAGGAAACAGAAAATAGCCCTAGAGACCTGTTAGATCTGGTTTTAGAAACTTTGAATGTTGTGTCTAGACAAGCCGGTTTCGAAGCTTGGGAAAAATGGTAGGTCAGCAACGTTCGCAGATTGGTGAAACAAATAGAAAATAAAACAAGACCTATCTTCATCTCTGTTACACTTGCATGGCGCAAAATGGAAATGTTTAAGTACAAAAAAATTTTACCCCAAAGTCTATATTAGTGAAGATTTCCCGAAAGACATTTTAAACAAAAGGAAAGAGCTCAAAATACAACAGCAGGAGGAAATAAAAAAAGGAAAACAAGCCTATATTCGCTATGACCAACTAGTGATAAAAGACAAATCGAAGGAAAAAAGAAAAAGATCACCATCAAAGTCACCTGAAACAACATCTCAGTTGGATAAACAAACCACTAGCGCACCGACCAAAATCAACAAAACAAAGAAACTAGAGCAAATGCACCACGCTAGGGCGATCTCATTTCAAAGAATACGGCAAGTAAACAATAGCAACCAATGAAACCACGGAACCAGAAGACAAACATCACAAGCAATCAAAATACAAAAAATGGAACAACGAATAAGCCTTCCTCAAGCCGGTTGGTCACCGAGGGGAAGTATGACCAACACCCTCCAATACAGAGAAATCATGATCTTGATAAATTCAAACCCAAAAACAAAAGGAACATGTGTTTATCTATACACTTAACACCAGAACACTAAGAACAGAAGAAATCCTTCAAGAACTAGAATTGTCGCTGCAAGATCTAAACTGGGACAGAGTAGGCATCAGTGAAATGAGAAGGGAGGGAGAGGAAATAGATGAAAGAAAGGACTATGTCATGTACAACAAAGGTGGTACCGTAGGACATCGTGCGGTAGGATTCCTTGTAAAAATAAAGCACAAAAAAAGGATTAAAGGATTTGAAGGAATATCGGACCGAATAGCAGTCCTCCACATAGAGATCCCCGATCACAAGGGAGACTATGCCATCATCCAGATATACGCACCTACAGAGCAAGCCAACCAGAGCAACCTACAAGTTTTCTATGACAGACTTGCAGTAGTGGCCAAGTACCACGATTATAACCTCATGGTGATGGGGGATTTTAATGCACAAGTAGGCACGAGACAAGCAGGAGAAGACACCATTCTGGGGAAATTTGGGCACGGTAAGAGAAGCATCAACGGCCACAAACTGACAGAATTTTTTTTGGAAAATAACTTGACGTTACTAAACTCAGTCTTCAAGAAAGAACCTAAGAGAAAGTGGACCTGGATATCCCCAGACGGTAAAACGAAAAACAAAATAGACTTCATTACAACAAACAAACCTAGATTATTCAATGACACACATGTGATACAAAACTTAAATTTTAACACAAACCACCGCAAGTTACGAAGCTGTCTTAACCTCGCATCACCAAATCCTCAAGGAAATACATTCACAATAGATCTCTCCCATCCAACGGACAAAACTTCTCAAAAATAGACAAATCTAATATACTGGAAATTGCCAAGTCTGAATTACATGTGATAGAAAAATATAACAGGATCAAAAGCAAACTCACCCAACTAACCAAAACAACTGGAAAAAAAAACAAACATAGCGAAAACACAATAAATTTACTAGAGGAAAGAAAGAAGCTAATAGTAAGGGACAAGAAAAACAATCGAATCCAAATTTCAGAACTTTGCAAAAAAATAAGAGAAAGCATGAAAAAGGATAAGAAAACAAGAAGATTTCAAGCTTTGAAAAAACATATAGTAAGGAATGGAGCTGTAAAGAAAGCGTTAAAACATTTAAGAGAAAAAGGAAAAGAATGGATCCCTAAAATGAAATAAAAATTAGACCAGCAGCGCAAACCGCAAAGATATTCAAAAATTAGCTACTGATTATTATAGTTCACTGTACTCCAGTAATTATGACACAAATGAAGATCAGAGAAAAGCATATAAGTCAGAAGTAGAAAAGGACTCGGTGCCAAGCATACTTTTGGCGGAAGTAGTAAAAGATATAAACTCCCAAAAGCCAGAAAAACCACCAGGTCCCGATGGAATTCCAAAAGAATTAATGAGAGGTACAATTGATGAGCTAAGCCCATCTCTAACAGTGGTATCCAACGAGATCTTACGTACTGAGCTTATTCCAAAACAATGGGGAGAATCACACATCATACTATTACACAAGAAAGGTGATAAAGATGAGATAGGAAACTACAGGCCAATAAGCCTGATGTCCAATGTCTACAAAGTGTTTGCCAAGGTAATATTAGACAGAATATCAAAAACGCTAGAAGAAAATCAACCAATAGAGCAAGCAGAATTTAGGAAGAATTTCAGCACTATTGATCATATACACACCTTAAAACAAATTATACAGAAATATAATGAATATCAAAAACCACTCTATGTCATGTTCATTGATTACACTAAAGCTTTTGACACACTCAACCACGGTTACATATGGCCAAGTCTAAGGCAGCAAGGTGTAAATGAAGTTTACATTAACATCATCAAAAACATATATGACAACAACAAAAGCTGCATAAAACTAGAAACTACTGGCCACCCGTTTCCTATAAATAAAGGAGTCAGACAAGGGGACCCTATATCTCCAAAGCTCTTCTTATCAGTGCTAGAAACCATCTTCACAAAACTTTGTTGGGAAAACTTCAGCCTAAATATCAATGGCTGCTGCCTAAACCACCTTCGTTTCACCGACAATATCGTGTTGCTAGAAGAGGATCCAAAGAAACTAGAAATCATGGTTAAAGATCTAGCTACAAAAAGTAAGGAAGTAGGACTAGAAATAAACGAAAACAAAACCAAAGCGATAACTAACTCCAAACAGGTGGAAATAAAAATGAATAGGAAAGTTTTCGATTATGTTACGGAATATCTTTTGCCATCAGATACCTACGTAGAGCAAATAATAATATCTTCCAGTGATCTGATGGCAAAAGAAATCAACAAGAAAATTGCCTATGGCCTTCGATCACAAATATATAACAAAATACACAATCAGTGTTCCAAAAACGTCCGAACCAAATGTACGCGCAAATGAGAATTTAAGCGCACTCAGTCCTTAGTAGTATCTGTAAACTCTAAAGGAAACATTTCAAAGTGCTCCTTCAAAAATTGTAAAAATAACACGTCTAGAACGTTAAAAAAATATGGATTTTCTTATTTTCGGTAAGTAATTAAGATTATTTTATTTACGTGTTCATTATTTCCTTATAATAATAACGATATAGCTCTTTTTATTAAATTCATAATAATATTTTTCAAATGACAGCTACATAATAGAATTATACGATCGTGAATAAGACATTGAGAACCATACTACCGCATTCAGATTTCATTTATTCGGATTATACTTTTATCTCTGTTCCAAAATTATAGAATGGAGTTTTTAGTCTTACACTTTTATTTTTTTAAATATATTTTCGGTGTTGAAATTTCAATTATGACTGTAGTATAGGATTTGCTGCTAATTATAAATTTTAATGTAATTTATGTAATTATGTATTTTTTTATAAACACTGCAAGTTATTGCAATATTTTTCTCGAACATATAAAAAAATGTAAAGCTTTCCTCGAGATCCTATTCGATGTGAAAAATAGACTTCTATAGTAGCACGCCAAAAATGGGATGAATACTTCATACTAAATGAACGAAGTGTAGTTTGCTCTGATCACTTTTTAGAAAGTGACGAATATGTCACAGCGACAGGCTTAAAAAGGCTACATAATATTACGTATTTACTTAAACCTGCACTGCATTTCTATTTGACAGTAAGATTATTTGTATTGTGGCATTGTTAGAAGATTAACGTTGCCACTAAATCGTTTGAAACTAAGATTTTAGATCCTTTAATTGTTTTTTATCAAAGTTAAGATTTCTAGTCATGACATATTTCTCTGACTAGCCCGTTAGGGATACTGCGTGTTGATATTTATGTATATATTAAATAATGACTAGCATACGATTTCCCATTGAAAAATTTAAAAAATATCAGCACTTTATTGCGACTTCACTCTGTATTCCTAGATTACGTCGTTGCCTGATTTCCAACATTTTTTCCTTGTCTCGCTTAATCTAAATATTATGTCTTATCCTTGTCACGTCCACGTAACAAACCAAAATGATGTAAACAGCGATGGAAATATATTACCTGAATTATACTTTAAGCACGAAACGTAAGTTTTTTTGACAAACTTCGTTTCAATGCCTTACAAGGATCTATACGAGCTTTTACAACTTTATACCTTTAAGGTCTGCTTTAAATTAAAAGAATATTACCAATAATACTGTACGATGTTCCAAATGTATATGTCAAATCGAACAGTAATTATGTATTTAGATTTTAAAGAAAATTGTGAATTATTATTTGTGATCGAAAAACCGAAAATAAAAAAATATTAATAACTGTGTAATAATGCTGCTCTCTCCCTTTTTCTATTCTTACATTGCGTCTGAATACGTCATTGCCTGACATGCAACATCTTATTCCTTGTCTAACACTATAATTTCTATGTGTCTTATCCTTGTCACTTTCATCTAATGACGTAAATAGCGAAACAAATAAATTACGTGAATTACACTTTAAGCATGAAGCGTAAGATTTAATTTTAAATATATTTTTGTTAACAAACGTCGTTTCAATGCCATGGGAGAATCTTTTACAAGCTTTTACAACCTTTATATGCATTGATAGTAAAGTTTACTTTAAATTAACACAATATTGAGATAATACTATACGATATTAGAAATGTATATGTCAATTCAGACAATAATTTGTTCCAATTTTATAAAGGATTGTGAATCTAGTTATATATTTGTGATCGAAGCCTATGGCTGGAAGAAATACTGGTAACTTAAAGAAATTATGAAGAGTAAAGAGCTAGGCTTACACATCAAAAAGAAGACCTTTGATACATGCATTCTACCATGTTTGACTTACGGTTGCGAGACTTGGTCACTAACAAAACATCAGAGAGAAAAACTCGCAAAATGTCAGCATGCAATGGAGCGCAGTATGTTAGGAACAAAACTACAAGAAAATCCGGAACGAGGTAATAAGATCAAAAACCAAAGTAACTAACATACTCACACGAATAGATCAAATAAAATGGAGGTGGACTGGACACCTTCTAAGATGCAAATTGGAAAAATGGAGCAAGCAAGTGACTATCTGGTATCCCAGAGATGGTAAACGAAAGAGAGGGCGCCAACAAAGAAGATGGGAAGATGAAATCTGCCAAACCGTAGGTCCCCTATGGACAAGAGTGGCAACAGACAGAGTGCAATGGACACAGTTGGAGGAGGCCTTTGCCAAAAGGCACACAGAAATTAGAGACATAATTTAATTTCTTTTTTAAACTGTGAAATGTACTATTTTTTAATTCTGTAAATAAAGGCTGTTTTATTTTAATAATGTTACGAGCCGAGGGTAATAAGATGCCGGTTAACGGTGCAAAGAGTTTATTTTTCTTCGTACAAGTAGATGTCAAGAACACGCGAACTTAATTACGGCGGTTCCTAATCTTCGTAGTCGCCCTCGAAGTAGGTACTCGCGTAGTAGTCACCGAAGGTACACGCTTCACTCAATAACAACGTTCCCGAATCGCAGAGTTCTTCCATCCAAGGTCGTCGCAGTAGTCGTCGTAGTGGTCTTCGTAATTCGCCTCGATATGTCGTTACGAACGATAGTTGAGAAACACTGACTCGGCGGCGGACACGGAGCTCTATTTATAGTCGGATAAAACGAGGGTGGAACTTTCTAGTGAATTACGCTCGCTAACGGTAATTCGACATTGTTCTCGACGCCGCCTGTTTACATGAGTCATAGGTACATGACACCATCGCTCGGGAATATTCGAGGGGTAACTTGGTTCTTCTTTCTTAATTTGACTTATACCATTCGATAGTAGGCCTTAAACCTAGCAATGCGTTTTTAGGTCATAACTCTGCAAAGCCTAGGTCTCGAGATATAAGCACTAAAAGTTACGTTTTTAGTTCCATTAAAAATCGACCTTATTCCTTACGCATAAGGTCCAACTGTAACAATAAAATAAAGCTCCAATAACTCACCTGATCTCCTTCCAAAGTGACACAATCCAAATGGAATTGCTTGCCCAGTTCGGTAGCACACTCCAAGTTCCTACAGATGAGCGTTTTCCCGAATATGTACTTCATCGCCTTAGCATATTTAGGATCGTATTTCAACTTCTGCACCATCGCTATCGCGTTCTGGCAACAATATATGTACAGATTGCATTATATCAAGTCATTTGTAATTTAATTAATTAATACAATAATTGATTTATAATCACAATTTGTTTTCAAATTGTTTTCTCAAACTATTAGAAAATCAAAACAAACTTAAAAAAGAGGTTATTGTGTAACTTCTGATTGACTGGACTGACCGAGGTTATATGTCCACAATAATAAATTTGTTTTATAGAGACGATCGTTTAAAGTATAGGTTCCCAAACTTATTTTGTCTACTGCCCACTTTGAGTCATGCAGTCGTTGTCTAAGATGCCTCGTAGCTAAATGAAATTACAAATCACCCCCCATGCCTCTACACAACGCCCCCATTTTTTTTCTGGGTCTCTTACCGCCCCCCTTTAGACCTGCAGAGCCCACAGGGGGGCGTTATCGCCCACTTTGGGAAAGGCTGGTTTAAAGCTATGGGATATTTGGCGCTGTACTTAAGTTATTAACAGCACAATACATACACAACCGCGAGGCGCAACTAGTCTTTTATACAATATATATTTTCAGAATATGGTAAATCTATAAATTGGGAAATTAGGATAGTCTGTTAACCAACGACAACATGTATGTCGAAGGACAAAAAGAAAAATCAATATTCAGGCCATAAAAACTTTGGATAATTTGTATAATAATCACCGTTTCACACACACGCGCATGTTAACATCCACACCCACACCCACACATAACATATAAGAGCATACAAGTCTTAATTTTTCTTTGTAATTACTCTTAATTGTACGATTGCAACTTACAAATTAATATTATTACACATTTAATTTTATATTTATATTGTTTATGGATAGGGAAGTGACACTACACTACTGACACTATCTTAGTGTGTGTGTCAGTGTGGCTTTATAAGAGCATACAACATATAAGAGCATACAAGTCTTAATTTTTCTTTGTAATTACTCTTAATTGTACGATTGCAACTTACAAATTAATATTATTATACATTTAATTTTATATTGTTTATGGATAGGGAAGTGACACTACACTACTGACACTATCTTAGTGTGTGTGTCAGTGTGGCTTTTGTGTGTCAATCTTGAAATATTTTAATAAATAAAAATATGGAAATTCTATACTGAACTGCGAAATAATTTGATCATCTAATGGTGTTGTTGAGAGATCATATTGTACTCACGTTGTCGTTTGGATAGGTCATGTCCCGCACTTGTAATCTGTTAAGAGGCATGAATGTGACCTCACCCGGTAGACTTTGCCTGTTCATTTCTTTTAGGATCTTCGTTCCCACTGTGTCAGATTCGACTATGTGGTGGAAAAGCCTATTGCCAGCTGTCACCTGTGACAAATATAACAGAAACTTTAAAAAAGATATTAGCAATAATTTTTTTTGATGATTAGAAGCAATGAACACAATCAGCGAGGCGAGAAGTGAGTTTCGTATGTACATGGTTTGAAATGTTGTAAGTCCGCTGGAATGTTTTAAATGAGTTTAGAATATTCTAGTGTTTTCTAACAAGTTCCTTTAGATTTTAAAACATATTAATAATCCTAATTTAGAAGAAGACAAACATTAAATATTAATTATTACTTTAAAAGAAAAACCGGCCAAGTAAGAGTTCATTATGTGATAAACTAGCGGAGCCTGCGCTCCAATTGGCCGCGACCCTGACTTACAACAGGCAGGGAACCCCACAGTATTCTCGGACTCAGTCTACAGGGCTGTTTTTATTTTAACCTGGCTTAATGACTATAGCCATTTACAAATAGTTATTAACAGTTTAAAGTGGTTTTCGAAACATTTGGATGTCATTAGATCTTCCAACCATTAGATGACCGTGTTCAAAGTTATTTAACTTTAATGACAGTATGAAACAAAGAAGCAGCACTATTCAAAGTCAAAGTCAAATCAATTTATTCAAGTAAACCCAATTGCAAGGTATTTTTGAACATCAAATCTACTTAAGCTCGGTTAGAAAAGAAAACCTGAATACCGAGAAGAACCGACAAGAAACTCAGTCAGGTATCATTTTTTCAACATCATTCTACAATAGTTATTTAAAATACAATATTCATAAAGCCAGTAAATGCGTGTGCAGAGAAGATTATTTCCAGACTATTGTTTTTTCTTCAATGAAATCGCTAACTTTGTAGTATGCTTTTCCAATCAGTGTGCGTTTAATAACAAGTTTAAATTGCTTTTCCGTTAATTGAATAATTTCTTGAGGAATTTTATTATAAAAACGAACACAGTTGTCCAAAAATGACCCACTTGACTTTTGTAATTTAAATTCAGCAGTAACTAGCTGATCACGACCACGAGTTTCCATACCATTAATAACACCTTTCCTTTGAAATAGATTCTGAAAGTGTTTCTAAAAAAAGGTATAATTATAATGACCTCAACAGCGGTGTAAATGGTTTTGTCGCACGTGAAGTTCTCTATAACAGGCCCGTAGTATTGGGTGGCTATCTTAGCCCACTCGCCTCCTCGCTCCTGGAATGTCTCCAGCACTTTCCGTACACTGTCCCTTCCGTTCAGGATAGGCTGAAAAAAAAAATTATTTTTGTCTATACTAATATTATAGAGATAAACTTTGTACGTAATGGATAAACTCGAAAAGTATTCAACCGACTTCAAAAATTCTTTCACCTGTAAAAAGCTACATCAACAAGTATTTCACCTATAAAAAGCTACATCAACAAGTCTTTCACCTATAAAAAGCTACATCAACAAGTCTTTCACCTATAAAAAGCTATATCAACAAGTAACATGGGTTGTATTTTATATTCAAAAAATTTCTACCTGTCCTACGTCGGGGCGGGTCACTACTATATACATATGTAAAGGTGCTGACTTGAAACGACGGTTCGTAGCCATTGTTTATTTTTTACCTGTCTCGCTCACTCCATAATCTTCTCGCATACATCTGTCCCTTTCAGACACTAATTGTCAACTTCATTCTTTCTCTGGCTTTCACATACATAAAAATACATCATTTCGTCTCTCTCGCACACGTATTACTTTCTGTTATGTTAACACCTTACACATATATACCTTTGCCTGTGTGCGTGTGTTCGTAATTCTTCTCCTCCCTAAACGACTGATTTTGACGAAATTTAGAATTGAGATAGATTAAGCCCTGTAGAAGGACATGGGCTACTTTTTTATTACCACGCGGGTGAAGTCGCGGGTAACATCTAGTATAATTTTATATAAGTGGAAGTGAAGGAACAACTAGTTATTAAACAGGTTAATGTTGATTTACGTTGACATTTCGTCGATTACATAATTACGTTGCTATTAAAGGCAGTTTGGAATTGCTTTAAACTGGTTTAAAAACCTATTTTTTAAAGACATTAACCGATATTCAACCAGCATTAACCGATAATAAAGGGTGAAAATAAAATAGTGGTTATTAAAGGTCACGTGTTCTTGACAAATAATCCCTGTACCATTATTAATGTTGTTAAACTTTAGTAAGGTAAGGTAATTAGCCTTAAAGTATAAACGCGATATAGACCCTTAAGTAAATATTGTAAGACCTGTGTTAAGTGGCATTTTTTATTATTGCCTTTTATACATTTGATAAACTTATATTCACCTTTCCAGCCATGGAACGTAAAGCTTGGTCTGCTTTAGACAGATCTTCTTTCAGCGACGATAAATTCTGAGTAAGGGTAGTTTCTTTGCGCCACAATTCACTGTAAAATTGCATTTAAGAATTAAATTAATTTGGTAAGAATTTAAAGGAAAAGTTTATTTAAATTATTTCACATAGCCATATACGGAACATTAAGTTGATTGAAATGTACACAAAAAAATCAAATAGAATCCACTCGACCTCGTAGTAGAGGTTAGTAACTATGTGGGTGTAGTGGAGTGCAATGGGGTGCAGTATGGTGCAGTCTGGTGTACGTACTTGCGCGCGCTCTGCTGGCTTTCCTTGTGCTACTCGTCCTCATAGCAGAGGCTAGTAACTGTGTGTGTGTGGAGTGGGGTGCAGTGTATTGCAGTGTGGTGCAGTGCTGTGTACGTACTTGTGCGCGCTCTGTTCGCTGTCTTTGCGCTATTTAACCTCGTAGTAACGGTTAGTAACTGTGTGGGTATAGTGGAGTGTAGTGAAGTGCAGTGTGGTGCAGTGAGGTGAGGCTTACGTACTTGCGCGCGCTCTGTTCGTTGTGTTTGCGCTACTCGATCTGTAACGGCTAGTAACTGTGTGGGTGTAGTGGAGTGTAGTGCAGTGTGGTGCAGTGTGGTGCAGTGCGGTGTACGTACTTGCGCGCGCTCTGCTCGCTGTCCTTGCGTTTCTTGGCCTCATAGTAGTGGCGGTTGTGATCGTCGATGGCGACACGCTGCCGCTCCATTTCTTTCGTGGTCTCTTCGATGCGCCGCTCCAGTTCGGTCAGCTTGCTTGCGTCACGCCGCAGGTCCTCTCGTAGCTTACCCTCGTGCTCCTTTTTGTCTTTAATCTGTTTGGTCAGCGATCTGCGAACGACACGTACAGCTTGTAACACGTGGTCTAATGACAATTATTAGTCACTAGTTGTTCCTTACGGTTTCGCCCGCGTTAAGTTTGTTATTTTCTGGTATAAAAGTAGCTAAGAATACTTTCCGAAAAGTCCTCTATCTGCCAGTGAAATCTCGTCAAGACCCATTTAGCCGTTTCGAGGATTAGCGCGGACAAGCAAACAGATAAAAATTTCAAAAAAGCTATTTTTTTCTAGTTATGCGCGATACGCGCGTTCAGTTGGGTTAATACAGCTGTGACAATGAGTGGGAATAGAGGAAATGAAGTAAGGTACTCACGGTCTTGTTCTATCGATGAGTGTTTTTTTTTTAAGATTTCGTATTGATTCCCACAGACACAAGCAAGACACTTTCACTTGTAAACAAATATCGTTAATTTGATTCACAAATATTTAAAACGTCCATGCACATACGCGATTCGATTTTTGTGTCACTCTGGTCGGGTGCCCGTATTTTTCTACCCCCGAACCGCGAGATATTCCTTTAGAGGGTAGTTGGAGAATCGGATGGCGGATAGGAGTAATGATGATTACTCATTGTCACATCCCCCCCCACTAATCTTGAGTGAAACGGTTTCAGATGCGAAATATTAACTCTTTTAATTTTATTTGAGTGTGGAGAGCTTAGTATTGCTTGACCATTCTTTATGTTTTGAATAATATAAGGTCCGGCCCAACGAGGACAGAAGGCGGCGTTAATCCCTCTTTCCTTATTTGTCTTTGGGAATGTTTTCGCTAGTACTTCCTGATGTATAAAAAAGTTATTTGGTCTTCTACGTGTGTTATAGTATTGACGTTGTTTTTCGTGTGAATTTTCTAAATTCTTTAATATCTCCTTATTATTGGGAGTATCTATATCATTGTTATCGTTCAACATTTGTTGAATATTCCATTTATTTTCTAACGGTGTACATATCTCTCTACCTAAGAAGATTTGAGCGGGCGTATATTTCGAACTCTCATGTATAGCAGTATTAAGGGCCAATTGAAATTTAGGTAAAAGATCATCCCATGCTGATTTATTTTTTTGGCAGTAAATATTTAACATAACACTCAAATTTCGATTTACTCGCTCCACTACATTTGCTTGCGGATAGTACGGTGAAATTTTTATGTTTTTAATACCCCATGTGCGACACATATCTTCAAATAGGTCCGCGGTGAAATGTGTTGCGTTATCAGACACGACGGTACGAGGTGGTCCGTAACGTGCCCATATTTGCCGAGAAAGAACGCGCACCGTTGCAGCCGCAGTTGCCGAATGAACAGCTATAAGTTCCACCCACTTTGAAAATGAATTCATAACCACTAAAACGTATTTGTTCCCACTTTTAGACGCAGGTAACGGACCCTTGTAATCTATATACACGTTGTACCATGTACCTTTCGGAATCTCAGAGACCATCAACCCCGCCGGTTTGGCATTTGTTGGCTTTGTCATTTGGCATAGTTTACATGATTTAACATACTGCTTAATGTCGTTGTAAGAATGAGGCCACCAAAAAATTTTAGATATTCTATTCGTAGTTTTTGAGATGCCTAAGTGTCCAGAAATGTCTTGATCATGGTAATAATTTAATATTACGTTTTTTATTGATATAGGTAACACTATGCACCATTTATTTCCCTTACCCGTTTTCCTATACAGTAGGTCGTTTTTTATTTTATATTTCGGGATATTTTCACACTTATTTATTCTAATTATAAGATCGTTACAAAATTTATCGTTAATTTGATGTTGTTGTAATGATCTATTCGTCACTGGATAGTCTTGTAGAGCGGTGCACTGAGCCTCGTCGGATCCCTCGTACATTCTACTAAGACAGTCAGCTACATTATTAATAGTACCCTGAATGTGTTTAATTTCGAACTTGTATCTAGACAATAGGAGTATCCACCGACCTAACTTACCTATTTGTTTTGGGTGTTCAAAAAGCCAAGACAATGCCGCGTTATCTGTTTGTAATTCGAAGGGTGCAACCTCGAGATAAGTTTTAAATTTAGTCACGCCAAAAACAGCAGCGGCACATTCCAGTTCGTAAACGGTACGGCGCTTTTCGGCTGGTGTTAAGGTTCGACTTGCGCAGGCTATAGGTGCGAGCGCGCCATCTACTTCTTGTTGTAAAACTGCACCGAGTGCGCACCCGGAGGCGTCCGTTTGCAAAATAAATTTTTTGTTGAAATCCGGGAATCGTAATACGTTCGGTGATACTAATGCGCGCTTTAACCTATTAAACGATTTGTTCTGTGTGACCCCCCATTCGAATTTCCTATCTTTTTTTTTAAAGTATTGAGGGGTTCCGCGATTTGTGCATATCCCGGAATAAATTTTGCATAAAAGCTAGTCATTCCCAAAAAGGTTTTCAATTGCTTAATATTTTTAGGTTTGGGATAATTAATGACCGCACTAGTTTTTTCCGAGTCGACTGAAAGTCCATTATTACTTATATTATAACCTAAAAATCGAACAGACTCCTGACATAATTTAATTTTTTTTGGATTTACAGTTAAACCAGCTTTTTTCAATCTTGAAAATATCTCGTTTAAATGGTTAATGTGCGACTCCTTATCCTTAGAAAACACACACAAATCATCCACGAATGGGATTACGTATTTATATTTGATATCACCAAAGACAATATCTATGACCCTATTGAGAGCCTGCGGACTCACGCACAAACCAAAAGGAACGTATTTATATTGATATAAACCGAAAGGCGTTATAAAGGCAGTAATCTCTTTCGATTTCATTGTTAAAGGAATCTGGTTGAAAGAACTATTTAAGTCTATAACTGAAAAGTACTTGGATCCGTTTAAGTATTGGAAAACCGATTCTATTGAAGGCATAGGATAACTGTCATAAATTATTTTTTTATTAATTGCTCTGTAATCGCAACACAATCGTTTTCCGCCACTAGCTTTTTCCACCAAAAAGGCGGGCGAGGCGTAAGGTGAAGTTGACTTTTCGATCACCCCTTGGTGAAGTAGTAGGTTTATATGACTTTCCAATTCTATAGCCTTCGGTGGAGACAGGGGATAAAATCGTGAACGAACCGGTATGTTATCGGTTAGTCTTATTTCGTATTCTAAGATATTTGTCATACCTAGTCTATCGGTTACAACGTTCTCGTGTTTTTTCAGTAATTCCGAAATTTGATTTGAAAACTCCGAGTCATTGTTTATGTAATTTAAACTATTACTGTTGTTACTATGGATTTTTTTTAATAAATCAATTTTAACGTCGGTGTTGAAGTTAAAACTTACATATAATTTATGCATATTTAGTTCCAACTTTGTTTTTTGGATAAAGTCGCAACCTAAGATTATGGGGTTTATTAGTTGTGGTGCGATAATAAATTCGAAACGCCAAGTAAATTTATCAATTGAAATGAGGGTAGATAAAATATTTGTAGCTCTAAATGTTTCTCTTCTTGCTGTCGAACACAAAATATTGCATGCAATTGTAAAAACTTTACGTCTTCCGATTAATTTGTCGGCTAATTCTTTATCTATGAAAGATCTGGTTGCACCCGAATCAATAAGGGCTGGAGAAATAATATTACACGTTGTTACTTTTAAAAAGGGCTTAATAATAGGAATGTTTTTGGACGATAACTTCCCACCGTAATTAATCGCGTTGAGAGTAGGTGTACGATGGTTATAACCTACTCTCTGTTCGCGTTTCCCGTACGATTAAATGCGTTGGTACGATCCGCCAGTCGTCTATGACGTTGTTCGCAATCACGTCCGAAGTGTCCGTATGCATTACATTCATAACACCGCGCTCCTCGAGAACCACTCGGCGCGGCCGTCTGCTTCGATCTGTCTGATGGCGTAGTCGATTTATGCAAACTTTGATCGCGCGAATGAGAATGAAACGGATGTCGAACGGGAACGGAGCCGAGTGGTGTGTTATTATCATTATATAAATTATTTATGTTTCGTTGATAAGGTGGACAATATGTCTGTGAGTACCGTGTTGAGTTATTATGCAACTTTTCGCGTAATATTGCACCTTCGATCTCACTACTAATTTGAGTCAGTTGTATTAAGTTCTTTATATCAGACGGACTCTGTTTTAAATAATAATATGACTTAGGTGAAATCCTGCTTAGGACTGTTTGAATTAAAGATTCTTCATTCCATCCTAAATTAAGGGCCTTCGCAACGGTATCTACGGAATGAGTAAACTCCAATAATGTTTCGTTCTCGTTCTGATAACGCAAACACATCTCATTCTTAAGTAACTCTATGTGTATAGGCGATAATAGTTCGTTAATCATTTTTGATTTAAGATTGTGCCAATCGAAACCCGCTGATGTATTTTGGAGCCACCAGTTTGCGAGGAAACCAGAAGTTCGTGTCATAACCCAAGCTGTAAAATCTGATTCTGGACTTAGCTTTAATTGGTAAATTTTATCTAACTGAATTATAAATTGAATTAGTTCTTTGGCATCCTTACCATCGCAAGCCGGTATCTCCATTAAGAAAGTATGCATTAGTTTTGATTTATTTTTGTCGGTACTTGTCGAATTATTTGTCATTTCTACAGGCGATGCTGAGAGATCCTTTACATTTACTTCAGGCTTAATACAGGGTTCAGATTTGGATTCTAGAATTTTTAATCGATTTGTCAAATCGTTAATTTGTTCGTTTTGTGTAATAATTTTTTCCTGCAATGAATTTACTATAGGGTTTATCGCTTCGAGATTTAAAGATTTAAAATACTTGATAATATCCGACACACGGGTAACGCCTTCCTCACTAGTTGGTAGTTTTTCGCCTTTATCTTTAGCCATTTTGTTAAATCTAAATGGTAACACTAAATCGCGGCCTAATTTCGGGCTTTGGCGCCTCCACCAAATTTGTGACAATGAGTGGGAATAGAGGAAATGAAGTAAGGTACTCACGGTCTTGTTCTATCGATGAGTGTTTTTTTTTTAAGATTTCGTATTGATTCCCACAGACACAAGCAAGACACTTTCACTTGTAAACAAATATCGTTAATTTGATTCACAAATATTTAAAACGTCCATGTACATACGCGATTCGATTTTTGTGTCACTCTGGTCGGGTGCCCGTATTTTTCTACCCCCGAACCGCGAGATATTCCCTTAGAGGGTAGTTGGAGAATCGGATGGCGGATAGGAGTAATGATGATTACTCATTGTCACACAGCCTTTTTCTTAAAGCCTTAAGAAAAAGCCTTCGAAATTACTCAAACACTTCAATTTTATTCATAGGTATAGATATATTATAGATAGAGACTCAAGAAAGTACTGTAGTCCTTTATAACTTCAGTAAAGCCTATCACTTTACTGGAGGAGTTTTACGTTATGGTATGAAGAAAAAACTAATTTACTTTGAACATGCTTCATGTCGATTCTACTTATTAATACTTGATATTGGCAAATGCTCTAATCTGTGCGCTATGAAGAAAAAAAAAAGGACTACAGTATTAGTTAGAAGAAATTGAACAACATTAGTAATGTGTATGCGTGCGAGTGCTATCCGTGTCCCCATGCGCGCGTGTCCCTGTGTCCCCGTGCGTGTCTCCGTGTCCCCGTGCACGCGTGTCCTCGTGTTCCCGTGCACGTGTGTCCCCGTGTCCCCGCGCGTGTCTCCGTGTCCCCGTGCGCGCATGTCCCCGTGTCCCCGCGCCCGCGTGTGTCCCCGTGTCCCCGCGCGCGCGTGTGTCCCCGTGCGCGCGTGACCCCGTACGCGCGTGTCCCCGTGTCCCCGTCCAGGCCGTACTTGAGCTCGTTCTCGATCCAGCGGTCGCGGTCCTGGCGCGAGGTGAACTGCGTGCCGCGGCCCTGCTTGGCGTACAGCTCCTGGCGCCGCTGCTGGTTGAGCGCGAGCGCGCGCGTGCACTCCTCCTCGCGCGCGCGCATCTCCTCGTACTTGGGCTTGAGCTCCTCCAGCTCGCGCTCCTTCTCCGCGATCTGCTGCCGCAGCCGCTCCAGCTCCGCCTCGGCCCGCTCCTGCGACCAGCCACCACCCACCACCGCATAGTGTTTACCAACGAACCACACACATAAAAACGGCCTGGTCGGAGGTTACAATAATTTGCAAACAAAACGAAATAATTATAATTGTATAATTCACTTCCGGAGTCGTGAAACATGAGCAAGAAAGAAACAGTACATATAATAGGCTACCATTGAATTATACGTTATATATACTATAATAGTAAATCGAAACATTGATCGTGGCTCCACACGCTGGCAGAGCGAGACGTGGGGACTGATCAGATATCGGAAAAGCGAGACAGTGCTACTGTGTAGTTACTACAAATGGGTAAGTCCAACTCAATGTGCAACATTTAACTTCAATTGGATTAAACATTGATTAAGTACATATAATTTACTCTATTATACGCAAAATTGGAACATTGTGGACAAGTCCATCGTTGCACGTTGAATTGGACTTACCCACGACGTTCCAATTTTACATATAATAAAATAAATCAAATATAATCAATGTTTAATCCATTTTAAATGTAAGTATATTTTTCAGCCCAATATTAATTTTAGTATTTTTTTATTACTTGTCCCATGAGTATTAACACAAGCGTTTTAAGTATGAAATCAAGTAAAATGCGCTATATTGTTCACTGCACAAGTGTCCAATTTAAAGTGATCTAGCTAGCAGCTAGGTGTTGTTCCTGAACCGCAGTCGAGCGAAACATAATGACTGTTTTGAACAATCAATCTAGTCGGTACTACATATAGTTGTGGCCGCCAACATCAGACGAATTCAAGAATTCACAATTATTTCGCCTTATTTGCAAGTTTTTACTCCTATCAAAAACATCTCCTTATAATATTAACGTTACATAGCTCTTTTTTATTAAATTTGTAAACATATTTTTCAAGTATCTATTGCCTGACGATATATCTCATCCTTGTCATTTTCACGTAAAAATCAAAATGACGTAAATAGCGATGAAAATATATTATGCGAATTATATTTTAAGCGTGAAGCATAAGATTGCATATTAACTTTTTTTTTAAAACTTCGTTTCGAAGTCGTGTAAGGATCCCTGACCAGCTTTTACAACCATATGACTTGACAGTAAGGTCTACTTTAAATTAACACAATATTGTAAATAATACTATACAATATTAGAAATGTACATGTCAATTCAGACAGTAATTTATTTTGATTTTAGAGCAAATTGTGAATATAGTACTTTATTTATGATCGAAGCATCAATATAATCAAACTATGACATCGAGAGGGAGAAATATGCCATTTTGCTTATACTTCTCTTTCTTACTAATTTTTACTTTCTTTATCCATTGCATCTGCTATTACATGATTTATGGAACTATCACAAATAAAACACTATATACACAATCAACGCTCCAAAAATGTCAGAACCAAATGTGCACTCAAATGTGTATTTGAGTGCACTTCTGTTTTAATGGTATTCAAAAGCGCTACTAGGGAACATGTCAAAGTGTTCCTTTAGTCATTGTAAAAACGAACCATCTAGAACGCTCATAAAAGACGAAGATTCTTTTTTTCGGTTAATAAATTAAATAATATTATTTATGTGTTCATTATTTCGTTATAGTAATGACATACTTAGCTCATTTTTATTAAATTTGTAATAGTATTTTTGAATATTGCCTAACGATATATGCACAGATTAATTAGTTACTAAAGTAAAATATATGTCTCATCTTTGTCACTTTCACGTAATAAATCAAAATGACGCAAATAGCAATGCGATAGATTTTGCGAATTATACTTTACGCACAAGATGTAAGATTGCATTTTAAATATTTTTTTTAACAAACTTCATTTCAATATTATGCAAGAATCGTTTACGAGCGTTTATAACCTTATGATTTGACAGTAATCTCTACTTTAGAGTAACACAATATTACCAATAATACTATACGATTTTAAAAATATATACGTTAATTCGGACAATAATTTGTTTAGATATTACAGGAGATTGTGAATCTAGTTCTTTGTGATCGAAGGTTATGGACCATAGCTTGTCCAGAGTATGCCGAGTACTGCTTTTCATTAGTTGACAAACCTAGGGCCTGGACATTCTACAAAATCTTACCTTTGATTTATTGTCACCATCGACATCATCAGTGAGATCCTTAATGGCCAATTCCAGTTTTGTCTTCTCTCTCAACAGCTGTTGCTGTTCTGTTGACAGTATATCTTTTTCCTCGCGTGCCGCCGCCACATCTTTACGTGCTTCTTTCAGTTTCCTATAATGAAAAATATTTCGAGAAATAAATGTAATATTACGAATAGACACTGAAAAATTCCTTTAAAACTAAATATATAATTTCTGATAGCTTATGCAGAATATATAAATAATCTTAAAAAAATTAGTTAAATGTACTCATAAATGTACTGAAACATTATTTCATTGATGCTTAAACTATACCAGTGAGAACTTGAGAAACTTTGAGTTTAAGTGTCTAGACACTTAACTCTCCAAGTTTCACTGTAATTGAATGAATGGTATAGGAGCGTATATGGCACTAGTATAGAAACATTTATTTGTATGTATGTATATGCATGTATGGCCAGATAATTTCTCCTTCAGATTTAACCTCAAAGGAAATTAACCGACGCATAGGAAATGCTTGGAAACAAAACTGGAGTCTGAAAGAAATAATGAAAAAAAGTGAAACTAGGATAATCATCAAATGGAAACTCTTTGATACATGCATATTACCTGTACTCACTTATGGTTGCCAAACCTGGGCACTCACTAAAACACAAATAAAAAAGCTAAAAACTTGCCAAAACTCCATGGAAAGAGGTATGATGCGAAAAAGATTATCCAATAAAATAAAAATGGCAACCATAAAAAAACACACAAAGACCATAGATGCCATAAAAACAATAAAAAAGTTAAAATGGAAGTGGTCAGGACATACCATCAGAGGGGAGGAAAAATGGTCAAAACTAGTAATGAATTGGTTCACAAGTCACATGAAAAGGAAGCGAGGTAGACCATTCAAAAGGTGGATTGATGACATTAAAACCGTAGCAGGTGGCACATGGACAAGAGCAGCCAATGATAGATAGAAATGTAGGCAGTTGGAGGAGGCCTTTGCCAACTCATGGCATACAGACAGGCTTGTCGATAAATAACTCAGTGCTACATTATAACTTATTTTTAAATACTGTCTGAATAAAGGCTATTATTATATTATTATTATATGCACATATGTAATTACATGTAGATAAATGGAAATGTAGAATTGCATATTTACCTATTCGCTTCCCGGACGTGATCTTGAGCCTCTCTGACCATATCGGCATAATGCTGCTGTTCCTTGCCACTGTTGGCACGCATTTTCTCCAACTCTTCTAATTTCCGCTTATTCTCTCTGTGTTCTGTATCGTGTATTATAAACTCTAGTACACGTCGCGCTCTGTCCCACTTCTGGTACTCTTTCAACTCTTCCTTTTCCTCTTCCAAAGTTTTTAAACGTTCTTCAATAGTCTGAAGGAATTCATTGATTTTCTCTACCTGTCGACATAATTTCCTGACATCAGCTTGTATTTCGCAAATTGCCTCCAAAATCTAAATAAATTGGTCAATGATCTACAACCACTGTGCCAGATACTATTCTGACACAGCAAATCATGATCTTGTGCGCGATCTACAAATTGAATATTAGCATCGCTGCAAGAGAACTTGTCACGTACATCTCCAATATAAATAGCCATAAGAATTAGTATAAGACATGAGATGTAAACGACAGCTCTTTGGCGTTAACACGCCGCACAGTACCAATATATCATCTATCACATAGTCCGCAGTATTATTTACCAACATGAATCCCGAGAAAAAGAAGCGCAACAACCACCTAACTCATTTATATAAATGTACTGATTTCTTTAATAAATACTCATTATTAATTAAAAAGTAAAGTTAAAAATTGAAACTTATCTATTTAACAAAAACAAACATGATGAACCTTCCTGAATTCAATGTTGGAGTCCAAGGCATATAACTATGCTTTAGTACAATATAATCCAAAAGTATAATTCCTTTCGACAGTTTTCAATTTCAAAAGTTGTCCAACGCATAAAGAATTAATATTGAACTTTATTTGCCAGAAAAATTAGCAGAGTATTGCTTGCAGCGTATTCATAACTCCGACTGATTTAACAAGATGGCGCACACCGCTGCACAGGCGGCCACTATTTTGCCGTGAAATCGATTAACCAATAACAGCTCAGGATTTTAGCGTGAGAAATTATTAACTCTGTCATTGGTAAATTGGAAGTTTCCTATGCTACTATTTGTTTACTGTGCAGGTACACCAGGGCGACTTATTATTCTGGGTATCACTGTACCCATGTTCCCCTGGTTAATCACCTAACGATAATTTATTTAGTCTTTTACTTCATGTAATAACATAACCAATAAACACCATAATTATATATGTCAGTACCGGCCGCCGTAGTCTAACTGACTCAGCGCCGGCCCCGACGTTCCGTTAGCGCGTCATCGGAAGTCGCGCTTTGCCATAGTATAGTCAAATGAGTGCCTTTTATTATTTCCACCGACATATATATATTTTTTAAAAACCTTTCCCAAGATATAACATGCACAATGATAAGACAAATCCGATAATCCATATTAACATAACTGTAAAAGTGCCTCACATCTGTTAGGTTTTCACCTTTAAACCGCTAAACCAATTTTGATGAAATCTAATATGGAGACAGATTAAGCCCTGGGGAACGGCTTAATCTACCTCCATACTCCGTATTCCGTCCAAAAGGGGCACGTTGTAGTTTACCTCCAAGTGTGTGCCGGGGGTTAGCGACTTACCGACTTTCGACGGAGTTTCTCTCTAGTTACGGCTAACGAACTACCTCAGCAGCTAGGATGTGTGTGTCCTGGCATTTTGCACCTACACTTACCTGCGCACGGGCCTGCGTAGTTGAGGACAGTACGCGGGGATGAAGGTATCCTGGGAAGTTGAACCGAGCGGGTGTTGGGATAGCTACGCCCGTAAGGCAACACGCTTGCTTTGGTCCGGATTTCAAACCAAACCGTAGCCTTCATGCCTCCCATCAGAGGGCGGCAGGCGAGGTGTAGGAGGGATAGCATTAGGCCACGCTGACGGAGTAAGTATGGGGGGAACAACTGGATGGGCTGAATACGTGCAGCCTTCCATTTCGAGGTCTCGATGTCGCGCTGTTACGCTTACCTCACACACCTACATTCCTTCGATAATCCTAACGTTCCTATCGTAGGGCGTTCCCAGATGCGGGCCTCCTTGGAGGGTGGGAAGCCGAGGGAATGAAAATTACACTTCTTTAACATGGACAAAACAGGTATAATAATCCATAAAAAAAAAAGGAAGGCCAGTGCCGGAGAGTTCCCTCAAAGGTGCACCAATCTGTTCCAAGGATGCGGAGAAACCTGCACCCTCGTGCTTGGCATATGCCAGTGCCAAGGCTGGTGGAAAGGCCGCGGGGAAACCCGTGGCCAGACCGCAGGCTGAGGTGCGTCAAGCTGATCCGGTAATGGGCAAGGCTATGCTGGAAAGGAAACTCATAGGTGCGCTAACCCATGAGCAGTTGAAGGGGAATGGGAGGCCCGAGGCATCAACCGAAGGCCACTCCAGAATCTCCAACTATTTTACTGGCGGGAAGTCGGAGAAACCTGACCCCCAGCCATCTATATCGTCCAAAAAACTTTTAAACAATTAAAAAAAGGAAAATTAAGATTTGTAGGGACTATCAGTTCATGGTTAACCCTTTCCTAACTGACGGTACCAATTGGTACCGAGTGATTCCCCGTCCATTATTTCGAAAATACGATCGCGTATTACGTATTCGACACTGACGATCCTTTTGAGAACCACTACGCTAGCCAATCACAGTGATTTATTTCAATTTTGCCTATTTACCGCCCGCAAGTGACACTTTCAAGTTTTGACATGTTTCGGATTTGAGAACTACGGATTGCTTTTGTTTTGGAAAACATTTAAAAATAAAAAAAACGAGGTAAATGTTATTGTTTTATATTATTATATTAGATTATAGTTTTAACTATACGATTAATATGGTTTTAGATAATAATTTTCAATTTTAGTGCTAAAATAACGATAAAAATGTACAAGGACTTATAAGTACCGTCAGTGACTATGGTTAATTATTTTGTTAAGTAGACCGAATATATTATCATATTTGTTTATCTTATATTACAGGATATTTATAATGGATATTACAAAAATACGGGTTTGATAGAAGCCTTACTTATGGAAGATCTTCCAGAATGTTCTGAAACTTCAGATGTGGAATTGTCTGACGAAGACAACATTTCCGAAGAACAACTACCCTCAACTAGCAATTTTGATGTAAATTTTGGTGCCGCATTAGAAGAATATATGCTGAGCCACCCTGAACTTAATACAGACCATGAGGCAGAAGAGCCTAGTGCGGAAATAGACCAAGAGGTAATTGTATATTCTATTCCTAACACTGCTCCAGATAATTTACAGACTGAGGAAACTGTTACGTCAACACATGCACAATCCAAAAAAAAAAATATTGAGCCTAATCGTAAATGGAAGAAACGTGATGTAGAAACGTATTTACCAAAATATTCTGCAAACACGGGGGTAGTTGACGAATATTTTGCTGAATGCACTACGCCAACTGATATTTTTTTAGTGTTGATTAGTGATGTACTGGATAATATTGTGTATCAAAGTAACTTATATGCAACACAAAGAGATAAAATTCTGAACTTGAAAAAAGAAGAACTACTGGCCTTTATCGGAATGAACTTCTATATGGGGTACAACACCCGGCCTTCGTGGACAGATCATTATTCATTAGCACCCGATTTGAATAACCCCCTGATATGTAAAACTATGCCTAGAGACAGGTTTGCAGCTATTTTGAGCCATATTCATTGCAATGACAATACCCAAATGCCTTCCAATTGTAAAGATAAATTATATAAAATAAGACCTGTAATTAATATGCTTAATAAAAAGTTTCAAGAATGTTATCATGGAACCAGAGAATTGAGTGTAGATGAGTCCATGATCAAATTCAAAGGCAGGTCAGTATTGAAACAATATCTCCCTATGAAGCCGATAAAAAGAGGGTATAAGCTATGATGCCTCGCTGACCAACGCGGTTTTATCAAAAACTTTATAATTTACCAAGGAAAAAATGGAGATACAGCTTTAAAATTTGCAGATTATTCATTAGGAGAAAAAGTCGTCCTAGAGTTAACACAAAAAGAATGGGGTAAAGAAAAAGTTATTTATTATGATAATTTTTTTACATCCATTGCTTTATTAGAAAAATTGAAAACAGAGGGAACTTATGCCTGTGGAACTATAAGGTCTAACCGTAAGGGTATTCCCAAAAATCTGGTGGCTGACTCTAAACTGAAGCATGGCCAATATGATTATAGATTTTCTAATTTGAATATTGCATATTATAAATGGAAGGACAACAAAATTGTACATTTGGCTTCTAATTTTCATGGCAATGATGAAGCTACAGTATCGCGCAAAGAAAAAAATGGGTCTAAATCTACAATCACTTGTCCAAAGGCCATCAAAGACTACAACTCTTACATGGGTGGTGTTGATACAGCAGATAGATTGAGAGCACTGTACTGCGTGGACAGGAAGTCCCCAAAATGGTGGCACAGGTTGTTTTGGGGTATTTTAGATATTACCTTTGTAAATGCATATGTTATTCATGGACTCATCATGGAAAAGACACCTGTAAAAGAGTTTAGGAGATGCATTGCACAAGGGTTGATGTCTATGAAGGACATCAAAGATAACAAGAAGAAAAGGTTATCAAGAGAGTCTGTGCCTAGCCCTGGGCCATCTAAGAGGCGCAAAATTGGCTTCTCAACGTTGAAAGACGTTCGTTTAGGAAACCGCGGCGTACATTGGGCCACGTTTATGCCAAATAGAGGGAGGTGTGATGTATGCAGCATGAAGAAAGTGCAATCAAAACCTCACTCAAAATGTTCACACTGCAATATATTTTTGTGCTTAAATGAAAAAAAGAATTGTTTTGCAGAATACCACGATGCTGATGTTTAATTACATTTAATTTTATTATTAATTCGAGCCAAAAATTAATACTTAATGTTCCTGTTTTATTAGTCATTTTGTGATCCAAAGTTCCTGACGGTACATGTAAGTCCAGGTTATAAAAATAGTACCTAGATATAATAAAAAAATCTGAAAAAATTAAATGAGATTTCTTTACTACCCCTTATCCATATAGAATCCTAAATACTTTGTTTTTAATTATTTTTGGCATATTCGATAGGAAAGGGTTAATATAACGCCAATAGTAACACCGATTTAAGTTAATATATTTAATAAATGTGTTGATCAGAGTGTGTTCCCGATTTGATGAAGCATAGTAAAATTATATCAATATTTAAATCATCAACTATGGTACTATCTACAGTATAAATGCACGAGAGTCGCTGAGAGACCGTTTTAAAGACATTGATGTACTCACCTAAACTTAATTATACATTTATGAAAATATAATGTACACTAGAAAAAATATAGATCTATTTCAAAAGAAAGGTGTTATTAATGGTATGGGAACTCATAGTCGTGATCAACTAGTTACTGCTAAATTTAAATTGCAAAAGTCAAGTGGGTCATTTTTGGGAAACTGTGTTCGTTTTTACGGAAAATGTAATACATTTGTTTTTTTAAAATTATTAACTGCAAACCACCTCCAGATGTGTAAGGATCCCGTACGCTTATTACGTAACTCGCAATCAGCATGCGACAGCCAATATCGCGCGATATCTGCTGTCAAAACGACAATTTGTGTAATGTAATTTGTATAGTGGCGCTAAATCTACCGCGAAAAGTGCATTTACAGTCATAGAATAACAGATACGCAATCGTCAATACACGATACCAACTTTTTGTTACAACTAGTCACCGGTCGCGCAGTGATCGCGTGGCTGTCGCTGTCTGCAAATTGTTAGGTAATAACCCTGGCGTTCACCCAGGTAATATCTAGGTTCTTTTTGTCCAGTTCAAATAACAATTAAGTGTTATCAGCAAATAATACTATTTCGCATAAGTCCCTGAGCAAATTTTTTATTTCATGTAAGTGGTTATACAGGCCCCACCAGACCTGTATCACTGCGACCAAAATTGATCTATTGTGATCGCCACTGTGTTGTAACACACTACCAAGTCCCACTGTAGTCAAAAACTGTGTAGGGACACATACGTACATTGCGACATATATGTATAGCGCAATGCAGGTATGGTGTCAGTTACTAGCTAGCAAATTTTATTGCACTCAGTCTTGATATACTAGCGCGTCCGGTGAACGTCTCCACATAAAATATTGTATGCACTTGTGGTGGATATTACATAACAACTAATCGGAACTAATAGTTTTATTTACTTACGTCATACATACATAGCATCTAGACAAATATTTAAGTAGGTACTCCTAAGTACCGACAAACTGCAAGGTGGAAGGAATGATATGCTGAACCTCCTCCGGACTCAGAAAATACTGGCCGAGGCAGGATCGACGAGTGCTCGTCGACGCATCAATGGTCCGCAGTGCATAGGCGTTTCATCCGCCTCTTGGCAGTACCGGCACATTCTTGTGTCGAAGAGCCGTGAGCATAAATGGGAGATCATTAATGTAGACTAGAAAAAGGAAAATTCCCAAAATTGATCCTTGGGGAACGCCTATTTTTAACTTCTAACCAACAGACAAAACCCCATTCACACTCACTTTTTGTTCACGGTCCGACAAATACGAGACCACGAGATCGAAAGTGTTACCACGAATTCCATAGTATTTAAGCTTGCAAATTAAAGTTTTGCGACTAACACAATCAAAAACCTTGGAAAGATCACAAAAAACACCAATGGCATCCTGAGATCCCTCCCAAGCCTGAAGTATAGTCTTGATCAAGCTTGCTCTCATATGAGTTGTTGACAGCCCTCTCGTGAACCCATACTGTTGACCGTGAAACACCCCGTGATTGTTAAATTGTGCCAGAATTTGATTGAGTATTATTTTTTCGAATATTTTACTCAACGCTGGTAACATTGACACCGGGGATAATTTGTTGGTGGCGGCCTAGAACCAAACTAATGACTGCCATGAACAAATTGTAACGCTTCCAAAGATTAGCCAGTATGGCAATCTCTGTATGCATGAGGACAACTTCAATGGCAGCATTGGAAAGCATATTATGCATACTACCACTGCACATATACATACAGCAAGATGTAACAGCAGCAGAGATTATGACTTAAAAGTTTGAATCTCTGGAAAAACATCGAAATTCCACATGCGGATATTCTTAGCACAGCGGTTGAGAAAAATAAATGATAGGATTCCGATAATATACAACTTCGATAAAAAATACAGAGTTAAAACTCCATGAAGAGGAGAAAGTTACTTCTACTAGAGAACTCCAGATCTCCACAGACGGCTCCAAAACGGAATCAGGCACTGAAGCTGGTATATTCTCAGATTCCTTGAATATCCAAGACTGCAGACCGTTTGGAACACACAACACTGTGTTTGAACAACAAGCTGAATGTATGGGTATTATTCCAGCAGTGAATGCCATGATTGCCAATAACGTAAAAGAACACAATGTTCGAATACTTTCTGACAGTATGGCAGTTTTACAGGCCCTAATAAGTAACAAAATTACTTCTAGCTTTATATACGAGTACCGTCAACTGCTGAAAAGAGTATATGCACACAACACCGTAACTCTCCGATGGATCAAAGGACGCAGTCTATCGCGCGGAAATGGTGCGGCTGACGAACTACTAGAGCTACGAGAGGATCAAGCTTAAATGTAGCTGGTCCTGAACCTATGGCACCACTGCCATATGGCTGGTTACGTACACAGGTGTGAAAACAAGCGGAGATAGAACATGACATATACTGGTCTTGTATCAGCAAATGTAGACAGGCCAGAGTAGCCTTACCCAAGGTCCCCTCGACTCTTGCGCTGTCTACTTGGTGTAACAAGAACTAAGTTCCATATTATTGGTGCTATGACTGCACATGGTCCATATAACAAACATCTTTTTAACATGGGTATTACTAACAGTCCTCTTTGCAGAGGGTGCTTAGAAGTAGAAGAAACAGCCACCCATGTTTGCTGGATTGTGAAGCGGTGGCAATCTACCGGGTGAAACATCTTGGCACGCCACGATCACTTCCAGAGGCCTTCGCCAACATAAAGAAGGTGCTGGGCTTTCTGGAGGAGTTAAGATGGTAGGAGTAGTCGATCCCACCCATGCAAAAATAGGCGCCTAAGACGTCGGTATGCGAAATCAAGTAATAAGTACACAGACATACAGAGGATACAGAGTGAAGATATGTATGTATGTGTAATTGCTTAAATGGTTTTGGCTCTGTAAGAGAACAGATAAACATACATATGTTGCTAAATAACCCTCCCCTGCTACAGAGGATAAGTTTTACAACTGCTACTGTGGACTATCAATGAAATTACTCTATTAATAATATATACCTTGCCAACAGTTTCTTTGAGAATTGTGACTGACTCCTCTCTACGTTCATCATATACTCGTGTTCCAGCCACCTCTCTTAATAACTTCAATCTGTGAGAGTCTGGTGCAACTGCCATTTGATTAATCTAAAAAGAAAGAAAGGGATGAGGCTTATACTTGTTTCATACTTTACTTTTACTTAATTATTTTGGTTTGCTAACAGTTATTACAGTATACATACATTGTATAACCACCTATCACCTATAAGCAAACACAGCATGCAGTATATTGAGCAATAAAACAAAAATAAATATAGGTAGATAGATTATTTATAGGTATACATAAACACTATGCTGATGTGTAAATCAAATACATTGTAACTCAAGATACAATCTTTTAGCTTAATAGTGCTTATTACGTTTCTCTTATTGTGTCTCATACACCTACAATTTTATTATTCAGTTTTTTTTGTTCTAAACGGATTTATTACAAATACAAAAACACTGTATTGATAGAACTTATGGGAATTAACACTACAAAACACTTCTACTTTAGTTGCAGTGTCTAGTTATAACAGCGTCAGTGGTAGTTACTAGATAGTGTTCAGGTCATATGCGCGCCAAATGAATGCGTTTCCAAAAAAATTTAATTCCAAAGAAACTCAGCATGTTACCTTGTGGAAATCCATTTCATTTGATGAATTACTTGAAAGAAAGGAAGAAAGGAACTTGAAGAAGGAAGTACTTTAAATATATAAGACAGGACATTTTACTCAACGAAGACTTCAGTACCTCTATCATGAGTTAACAATGTTGATACTTGCTATCGACAGCGTAAAATTTTGTATGATGAATTGGGTAGCGCCCCTAGCGGTTACTATAGTGAACTAAGAATTGTCATACAAAACTTCGACACGGTCGCTATCGAGTATCGACTGCGTAAACTCATGGTAAGCCTACAGTTTGAAATTTTAAGTCATTTGTTGGAACCAGAAATCAAACCCATGTATGAAATAAAACAATATAAATAATATATTTTTATAACACTAAACGAAATGATCAATCATAAGGTTTAATTTCTTTAAAATAACATTGTATCTTAAATTAAAGGAAAACCATTAAATTTAAAATTCTGTTCACTGTTCTGTTCTTATAATTTCAAAATATTTACTAATAAGTACCCACTTAAGAGTATTATTTCCTTATAATAATAATAGTGATATATAAACAGTACTTCTTACAAACTGACATATTATTTCAAATATTCATCATGCAAAAATTCTTTGAATGCAATTCAAATTATTTTTAAAATGAAAATGAAGCCTTCTTTAAATAAAATTTTTCAACATCATTTAAAGTACTTTCCTACCTGTGGCACATACAATGTGGGACACCTGTATACATAGGCAATTTGTAGATTTTTTTTTTCTTTTTTTTCTTTTGTGGCACTATAAACATAATTGAAAATAACAATGTAATAAGTTAGGTCAGTATGTACTACTGCTATATTATTAATTTGAATATTTTAGATACTTACTTTTCCTTGTTTGACGATATAATATGGATTAGAATTAGATAGGCCAGCACTTTCCAAAAGGTTAAGAACCTCAGAGCGTGGTACCACTTTCTTGTTTAGGAAAAACTGGTCTTTCTTTGAACCAATCACTCGACGTAAAAATATTTCATCTTTTTCTATCTACAATAAAATATCCTTATTATATTAGGAGCTTAATACGAATATAATTCAGTGGTAAAAATGACTTTCAATACTTACTGGTATCCTGTTGTCTGAATTGTCAAAGATAATTTCGACGAAGGCAGATATCACCCTGGGTCCAGTACCTTCGTGGAGCAGTGCCAGCCTCTGTTCCGGTCTAAGATGTGAGAATTCATCGCTCAATACGAACTGTATAGCTGTAAATGATGTTAGATTGTAGCGAAGTTGACATTACTTTGGCGTTCGGTAAACTGTTGGGAACTTACCGTGGAAAAAATTACTTTTGCCGGATCCATTACGCCCTACTACTACATTATGCCGTTTGTCGAAAGGTTCCACAACAATTTGTTCTCGATAACTCTTAAAACCTTGAATAATCACCTGTAAACAATAACACGGAATTGAGCGTCACAACACTGTCGGATTTCTTATAAACTTTTATCTTCGAATGTTTTATAAATAGACGCATAGAGTAGTATTGTAAATTTATTACCTGTTTTATATGCATTATATTAGTATTTTTTAATTAAAAGAGCAAAATTTAAAAATAAAGGTGTTACACACATATTTCTTGCCGCGAAATACTTTTTTATTTTGTTTTTTTTTTTATGCAATTCTCTCCCTTGAGAGGGAAGGCAAAGAGATCTACGCCCATACAGCTAGAGTCTTCAGTAATGAATGGATAATATGTGCTTTGTGTGGTTCTTTGTATTATTTCATTAATAAAATGTCGACAAAATAAAATTTAACGCTTATAAGTTTCTGGTGATAAATACATTGAACCAAAATTGAAATATATTGAACTTTCTAGTTGTTTCCGCCGAGGCAGACTACATCACTAAAAAAAATTAAATATCGCACTAATAAATTAGCACTTAGTTTAACCATTCCACATATTTCATAACAGTGTAGACACTTGGGACGCAAAATCACGACAACTTTACATCATAATATCTACTCTAAGAAACAATTCGCGAATAATTAGAATTAACGGCCAATCACATCGCATAAAATCCCGCTAAAAAACTTATTTTTAGTTGTTGTTTGCACGATTCTCCCTTTAAAAGGAAAGCAAAGGAATCTATGTCCATACAGTTAATATCTTCGTTAATTCATGACGTACCTACATTTTTCATGTTTCACTTTAGACGCAAAACAACGTGAATTTTACATCACGACATCCACTAGAAAACAGTTTGTAAATAATTAAAATGAACACAATTGCTATCCATAAAATTCCGCCAAAACTTGTCAAGGGGGTTGTGTGATAGATGGGATATGAGGTAGACCGTAGTTCGTGAAGAGATAATAAGGCTTTGTAGTCGATCCATATTTCAATAGTAAATCATAATAAGTGTGATTGTTATTTGTAAAGTCATTTATAGTACCTGTTTAGAACTGGTTGGTTGATACTGACGATTGTTGTCGCCATTAATAAATTGACTTTATCTACTAATTTACGTGATCTTTACTTCGACCATCAACTTATGATGATACAAAAAATCGGCACCTAAAATTGGTCGCTTAACATCTGCTATCGCAAATAACCAACTAAAGTTTTTACGTACCTTTAAATTCAACACTAAAGCATAACTTTTTACTTTCTTATTTCCACAGATTAAAAGGAGAAGATTGATTTCATACTTCCACTCACCGCGTAAAGTTCATAATTTTGATTTTACCGGATATAACCGCTAATGCTGACATATACTTCGCGGCTGTGTCCTAACATAAAATTTAATTCACTATTTATTAGTGATATAACTACGTAGTCTGCAGCATGGATTAACGGCACAGACAATTATTATTATTGACACTGCCTTTGACTGCACCGTGCTGTTTAGTTATCTGCCTTCGTTCTCCAGTTGCAACAGCTTTATTTTCTGGCTTTTCCACGTCGGCATCTGTGGTGGTAATAGCATATAACCAATCTGGACTTTTCGGACTACGAGGTCTCTAGAACTACTTGCCTTTAGAGTTTGTTCGATATCTTCAACGATAATTCTTGTTCTGCCTACGGGCTTGGGACATATTTGGAACTCATATTAATCTGTCATTTGCACCGTTAGATTTGCTATTTTCGCCGTAATTAGTTTCCTTGTCCGCAGATGCGTTTAACGCGCGTGATCTTACTAGTCCAATGAGCAGCTTCCAAAAAAAATATACTAAAATTAATTTCGAGTTTTAAGTTCGGGGTCGCTAATATATATTATGTATATGTGATAGGATATATGTTTATACGATGTTAAGGGAATGACAAATTTCAGAAAGCTAGTTACTGAAGGGAAGTCTGTAATATAAATTCACAACATAGTTACCCAAATTATTATTCATCTCGTATATAAATTATTACATAAATTACTTAAATGTTTCTACGTGAGGAAGCTAGTAAGACCGATGACGGAAAACAACCGATTTTACAAGTCCAGGCTCGCCGCAATTAAAGTTCGTGGTCAGAAAAGACCTATGGCAACGACATAAAATATTCTTTGACGTGAGTACCAAATAGTGCAGTGCTGAGCTACTACAAGTGTGCGTCATTGAATTGGATTCTCACATAATTATAACATTACCTACTTAGAATTTCACAGTTCCTTCAGTGCGCTTCCATCTTGTAATTTCTTGATTGCCTAGCCTTGTGGATTACGTATAGGTAGGTACTCGTGCGAGTCAGTAAGGCCGACAGAACATTTATAGCTATTTATAGCACAAATTATCGACAATTATAGATAGCATTGATGCCGTATTGATTCCCTTATTTAAAAATAAACAATTTAATGTCGATCGTACTTTCTTTATTAATTGAATATAGGTATGCCAAGGGGAAGAAAATATGGACCTCTTGTACGGTTGAAGGAGTGAAAACGACACCAGTGATTATTAAGTAGGTGTTTAGGAGATTGGCTGGATAAGAGTCACTTTCGAAAAGAACGAATGAAAAAGTTTACGTCCTACTTTATGGTTAAAAAACGTTGAGGTAAATTTTTATTCGATTTTTTTTTGCGAGTGTTAATGTACTTAGGTCAATATTTAGAAATATAAGAAATCGGGGCTATGGAAAAGTGAAATTAATATATTGTCACTGTCAGTCACAATCACACATGATGCCATTTCTAACTATAGGTACTTAATTAATTGGGCTCGTAGACGGAAAAGTACAATCAGAAGTGTCAGGTTACATACAATACTCTTTATTGCACAAGTAAAAGTATATTACAATATAGGAATTCCAATATTAAAGACAGTACCATTTCGGCGACCTTATCGCTAAAGCGATTTCTTCCAAGCAGCATTTGGATAGATGCTAAACACATCGGAGGGCTGACTACCCCGTTGGGGATTCAGTGACGATAATGTATGTATGTAGACAGAGGACATTTTACAACAGGCGTAGGCGGTGCAAAACTGCTGTTCATTTTAATAAATACATTTCAGAAAAAACCGGGTACATATATACATACATATTAAATAATACACTACATATACATATTATTATTAAAAAAATTAATAATAAATAATACGCAATACACGTATGCATAAGCAAAACATCTTTATATGTGTACATATGATAAAAATCAATTGCCATGCGTTAGTCTCGCAAAAACTCGAAAATGGCTAGACCGATTTTGATGAAATTCTGTGTGTTTGAGTGGATCCCTGAATGGTTCAGATTTAGAATTGGACGCGGTAGGTGGCGCTGCAATTGGGTTCTAGGATTTTTTTTTAATTTCGGGCAGAAGAACGTCTCTCGGGTTGAGACCAGCCATGCAATTCTGTAAACTAGCGCCGCCTCGATGAGTGGCGGCGGCGAGTTGTACTTTCGTAAATGAATTTTATGAAGTTTCGCTAAATATAACAATCCAATCTATATAAACGAGTTTTATTTAACGTAATTATCTCAGAAGAAGTTAAAATACTCTAAGACGAAATATCGACTGAGATGTTTACTCTTAAAGCAATCCCCGACCAACTCGCATCTAAGATCACGTCACTTCGCTCCTAGAATGTTTGGTTTAGAGAATTCCATTTGAAGGTCAAGTGAGTTCGAATGCGAAGTGGGGTGAATTGTCGAGCGAGTCTCGCTTTGGGTGATTCGAGTTTTTACAGAATTGCATGGCTGGATGGTTTAGATTAACAATTGGACTCGGTAGGTGGCGTTGCAATCGGGTTCTAGGATTTTTTTTATTTCGGACAGGAGCGCTTTCCGCTAGTATAATATAAAATAAATAAACAAATATTAGTGTGTAAGACAATAATAAAACCGTAAATAAAACTCTTTCTCTATTCAAATTCTGTAATTATTGCATTGACCAATATCTGGTGATTCGCCACTATCCAAGTTGACCAAGGGTTCCCTTGGTCAACTTTTAGAGTACGCGACATACGTTAGGAACATACAATAATTATAATAATAAAAAAATATTTCGTGGCTGACGCTCATGCTGTAGTGTTAGTAGGTAATAATCATTTATAAAACTAAATAATATTAGTAAATATTAAGTTCAACGCTAATTGCGGGCTGCGTGTAGCCGCAACCGAGTGACGCTCCAACAATGGACAAGCACGCGTATTTTATTACCTAACTCGCAGTCAGCATGCGACAGCCAAATATCGCGCGATATCTGCTGTCAAAACGAGAATTTGTATGCCATTTGATTGATTTGACAATTGATTTAATGGTTATGTCGCAACGAACGCGCAATCGTCATACGTGATACTCGAATCAATTTTTTATTACAATGGGTCTCCAGCCGCGCAATAATCGCGTGGCTGTCGCTGTCTGCAAATTTCTAATTAATATAGGTAATAACTCCGCAGGACGATCCCCTAACCGCTATGTAATTCTGTAAAAACTCGAATCGCCCAAGTGAGACTCGTTCGACAATTTACCCCACTTCGTATAAAAACTCACTTGACCTTCAAATGGAATTCTCTAAAGCAAACATTCTAGGACCGAAGTGATAAGTGATCTTAGATGCGAGTTTATTGACGATTGCTTTGAGAGTAAACATCTAAGTCGATATTTCGTCTTAGTGTAATTAAACTTCTCTGAGATAATTACGTTAAATAAAACTTGTTTCTTTTTTAGATTAGATTGTCATATTTAGAAACGTCAAAAAATTCATTTACAATGGTATGACTCGCTGCCGCAGTTATTGAGGTGACGCTAGTATCTCCTGTCGACTTTAGAGAATACCAGTCCACAGTTGACAATCTCATCGTGTATTCAAAAGTGAATTCAACTAATTCGCTTTAGAGAATTGCACGGCTGATGCTATTCGTAATGCTGTCACACCAGTGAATTAGCATTGAGGCGCATTGCTTTTGAGCAATGCCATAAAAATAATCCATCTACGACCAGAGGCGTCTTTACCTATGGTGCAGGGTGTGCGGCGCACACGGGCGCCGGGTCTAAGGGGGCGCCGAGCGCCCTCTAGTGCGACATCTCCAAAGATGCATCGCTCGCGGCGCCGGCGCTCTCAAAGACCCTGCGCCTGTGTTTATGGCCGACGCCGGGCGCGCGGTAGCAAAGCAAGGCGCGCCACCACAAGCTACTCCTTTTCCTACTCTACACAATAACTTTTGTTTCAACGTGAAATCAGCCTTAAAACAGATAGTTAAAGATTATATTGGCGTAATGTCGCATCGCTACCAAAGGCGCTTGCCGGCGTTGCACCTGTTTGTTTTGATTTGTTTGATAATACGCCGACTATCATTGCTAACTCGGCTGTATTGGAATGCTATAAAGTTCAAATTAAAATTCCCAGGGACGTGCGGCGGTCATTTTCAAAGGCTTGTGTACGCGTGCCGCATTTTTTGTTTTACCGCTGCAGCGTAGTTTTGCGAAATAAGCCTTGATGCAATTGGATTAACTATCATCTTTGAGTAAACATGTAAATGTGAAGTAAATCGGCTTTTCTTTTGATAAAAATTATATAAAAGGTAAGATTTGGTTATTTGCTTGCACAATCATTGCGACAAGCATCGAGGTCAGAGGTCACCAAAAATAGCCAGCGAAATTCATGAAAAAAAAACAACTATCGAGGTGCTATCGAGTGATAGATAGTGATATCGAAGTTAAATACCCACGACCTAGGATTTTTCATTTGTTTATCCTACTGCAGTGCGGAATAAACAACGGTAAGTTAAAGTGCTTTAATATGTTGTACCTACTAGTATACTTACTTAGGTATTTATTTAGGTCAGAGGCGTCTCTAGCCCTTGTGGCGCCCGTGTGCAACCAGTACCCTGGCGCCCTCTAGTAGAAGCGGGGTCAAAATGGAATACTAACAGTTATAATTTTCAAACGGAAATTCGGGTGCAAATGGTGTCGGAAAGCAAAAACTTTTTTTTTGGATGGAAGGGGTTACATCAAGAATAAAAAATCACAACTTTGTAGTTCTTCCAAACATATTTAATTTAAAAACTAATATAGTTACATTACAGGACGCTCGTACACACAAATATATACACAGTACACACACACACAAATGTATTTACAAAAAAGTTACTTTTCGTGCTTTTGTATTAGCGAAATCTTTAACAATGTCACTAACTTCAATTTTGATTTCATGTTCAATATTTATTAACGATAAATTTGTCAGTCTACTTTGCGACAATGTTGATCTAAGATAGTTTTTAATAATTTTTAGTTTAGAAAATGACCTTTCGCTATGTGCGACCGTGACTGGAAGTGTCAGGTATATCCTCAGTGCTGTGGACAGATTTGGGAACACTGAAATTAATTTATTCGTAAATAAGTAATTTAAAATATCCAACGGCGTAGTGGAATCATCAATAAACATCGGTAATAATTCGATTTCGTTATAGGGCTCGAACTTTTCCACATCTGAAGAACCAGCACGGCTAAGTTTATTTTCTAAATTAGAACAATGTGTTTTTTTTGTATCTGAGTCCAAATCTTTCCAGTGTTTCAATTTTTGAAAATTGTGCAAGCAAATAACCAAATCTTACCTTTTATATAATTTTTATCAAAAGAAAAGCCGATTTACTTCACATTTACATGTTTACTCAAAGATGATAGTTAATCCGATTGCATCAAGGCTTATTTCGCAAAACTACGCTGTAGCGGTAAAACAAAAAATGCGGCACGCGTACACAAGCCTTTGAAAATGACCGCCGCACGTCCCTGGGAATTTTAATTTGAACTTTATAGCATTCCAATACAGCCGAGTTAGCAATGATAGTCGGCGTATTGTCAAACAAATCAAAACAAACAGGTGCAACGCCGGCACGCGCCTTTGGTAGCGATGCGACATTACGCCAATATAATCTTTAACTATCTGTTTTAAGGCTGATTTCACGTTGAAACAAAAGTTATTGTGTACAGTAGGAAAAGGAGTAGCTTGTGGTGGCGCGCCTTGCTTTGCTACCGCGCGCCCGGCGTCGGCCATAAACACAGGCGCAGGGTCTTTGAGAGCGCCGGCGCCGCGAGCGACGCATCTTTGGAGATGTCGCACTAGAGGGCGCTCGGCGCCCCCTTAGACCCGGCGCCCGTGTGCGCCGCACACCCTGCACCATAGGTAATGACGCCTCTGATTTAGGTCTTACTTTTACCTAACCTTTGAACAACAAACTACTTTTTTATTTAATTTATTTATTCTGTTTGATTGCCTAATGAAGGTACCGCGACGTTGATTGATATGTGTCATAATTATAATATATAATACTTAGTCCAAGTTGCAACTATTTCTCTGGGCCTATATTAATTTACATTGATAGTACTTTTAGGTGCCTATACTTAGTTTATTATTTATTTTAGATGTCTGATGGCGATGGAAAAAAGAAACTTTCTGGTGCACAAAGTCGAAAAAGAAAGCTGGAGAAGGAAGTGTCTCTGAAAAAGAATACATGTTCTATTAAAAAATTTTTTGTTCGACCCGGTCCATCCTCGGACGAACACCTGGAGACAGAGACATATGAAAACCAAGATAATTCTACAGCAGAACTCGTCCCTTCAACGTCGCCGCCGCCGCCGCCGCTGCTGTCTTTGTCGTCGGTAGTCGAAGAAGACGAAGAACCTCCTAGTGCCGAAGCGTCCCCGGAGAATATACTTCGAGAAGATGTAATGAATGATCTCGCGTTATGGCCACAGGTGTTATCCGATAAACAGAGAATATTTTTGATGGAGCGTGGGCCAGTACAAGTAAAAGTGGGTTCATATCCTTCGAATAGTTCAAAAAGATCTTTTTCAAATGCTTATTATACTAAAAAGATGTTAAATAATGAAACCGTTTTAAGAATATAAAAGCTGGTTTACTCTAAGTCAACTGATTCTGTTTATTGTTTTTACTGTAAACTTTTTCATGCTGATGCGACTCCTTTTAATGGTGAAATAGGTTACAAAGATTGGCAGCATTTGTCTACTGCTATAGAACGTCATGAAAAGAGCTTAGGGCACCTATCATGTCTTAAGAAACAAATTATGTTGAAAACTGTTATTTTAAAAGAAAAGTCGGTAGATTTCTTGCACCAAAATGAAATTGATCGGAAAAAAAACGTTGGGTTGCAGTACTCGAACGAATAATATACAACAACAATAAGAACAACATAATTCATTTTTTAGCGAGGCAATGTCTGGCTTTTCGGGGAAGATCTCAAAAAATTTACGATTCCGATAATGGTAATTTTTTAAAGCTGGTTGAATATACCTCTAATTTTGATAATGTGCTTGCGGAACACATTGCTCTTATTCAAAAATCTGAGTCACGCCTAACTCATTATCTTGGCCATAACATTCAGAATGAAATAATACAATTATTAGGAGAAAGAATAAAAAAAGCTATTGTTTTGGAATTGACACAATCCAAATATTTTTCCATTATTTTAGATTGCACTCCAGATATTGCACACGAAGAACAAATATCGGTTGTCGTACGGTACGTTCGTTTAAATGCAAGCAACAACAAGGCTGAAGTAAAAGAACACTTTCTGGGTTTTTTCCTATTACAGACACTACTGGCCTGGGCTTAACTCAATTTTTGTTAGATTGCTTAATCTCAAACGAAATTGACATACAAGATATGCGTGGTCAAGGTTACGATAATGGTGCAAACATGAAAGGGAAAAATATAGGTCTACAAAAACGAATTTTAGATTTAAACCCGCGCGCATTTTACGTACCTTGTGCGGCACACAGCCTAAATTTGGTGGTGAATGACGCTGCTAAAAGTTCATTAGAAATTGTCAATTTCTTTTCAGTTGTGCAGGAAGTTTATGTTTTTTTTTCTGCGTCAACAGCACGTTGGCAAATACTTGCTAAAGAAGTGCCAACTTTAAGTCTAAAACCACTCTCAAATACTCGATGGGAGAGCAGGGTTGAAGCAGTAAAAGCTCTACGTTTTGAACTGGGAAAAGTGTATGATGCCTTGTTTACCATATATTCCGATAGGAGCAAAGATGCCGAGTCAAGAAATATGGCAAATTCATTACTGACAAAAATTAAGTCGTTTAACTTCATCTGCTCTCTGCTTATTTGGTTTGAAATTTTAAGCAAGATAAATATAGTTAGCAAGGCACTTCAAAAGTCAGACGTTGTATTGTCAGAAGCGGTGAAAATGATTGATAATGCAAAAATAAGTTTGTCTGAATTCCGCAATGAGTCTGCTTTTGAGGAGCTCCTTAACAGCGCGAAAACTGTAGCGGAAGAAGTCGAGGCAATAGCAGAATTTCCCACACCAGCACGCCCTCGCGCTCGTAAAAGATTTTTTAATTATGAGGCGGAGGATGAACCGATAACACCCGAAAACACATTTCAAAGTAAATTTTTACTACTATTTGTTAGACACCGCAATTACTAAGTTCGACGAACGGTTCGAACTTTTGAATGAAAATAATGTAATTTTTTCATTTCTTCAAAAATTGAAACACTGGAAAGATTTGGACTCAGATACAAAAAAAAACACATTGTTCTAATTTAGAAAATAAACTTAGCCGTGCTGGTTCTTCAGATGTGGAAAAGTTCGAGCTCTATAACGAAATCGAATTATTACCGATGTTTATTGATGATTTCACTACGCCGTTGGATATTTTAAATTACTTATTTACGAATAAATTAATTTCAGTGTTCCCAAATCTGTCCACAGCACTGAGGATATACCTGACACTTCCAGTCACGGTCGCACATAGCGAAAGGTTATTTTCTAAACTAAAAATTATTAAAAACTATCTTAGATCAACATTGTCGCAAAGTAGACTGACAAATTTATCGTTAATAAGTATTGAACATGAAATCAAAATTGAAGTTAGTGACATTGTTAAAGATTTCGCTAATGCAAAAGCACGAAAAGTAACTTTTTTGTAAATACATTTGTGTGTGTGTATTGTGTATATATTTGTGTGTACGAGCGTCCTGTAATGTAACTATATTAGTTTATAAATTAAATATGTTTGGAAGAACTACAAAGTTGTGATTTTTTATTCTTGATGTAACCCCTTCCATCCAAAAAAAAAGTTTTTGCTTTCCGACACCATTTGCACCCTAATTTCCGTTTGAAAATTATAACTGTTAGTATTCCATTTTGACCCCGCTTCTACTAGAGGGCGCCAGGGTACTGGTTGCACACGGGCGCCACAAGGGCTAGAGACGCCTCTGTCTACGACTACACCTCGGTAAACATCGTTGCAAAATCGTGGCAGTCCTAACAACGTCCTGAACGCGTTGTCGTACAAGATTCTAGACCAAATAGACGCGCAGGTCGCTGTACGTCCTATGTGTGAAGCGAGTCAAGTAAAAAATCTGGCGTGCGAACCTTCAACATCGAACAGACAGCGACCTACTTCCCCTCTCCATGTTCATATCGTCTTTCAAATCCTCAGTGACCCATGCATAAAGTAATCATACGTCCTGCTTTATAGGCGGGACAATTCCGCTTTCAGGCTGTCTGTTCTGTTATCCCTATAGCCAGAGCAAAAATGTCCCACTTTTGCAAACAAACCAAACGATAATTAAAAATACGTAGGTACTGAAAGCCATATTTTTATTACCAAAACTAACATCAAAAAATCATGTGATAAGCTCTATCCCTATTTGAAAACCAACGAAATCTGATTGAAAACTAAATCCAATATTTTGATACTGATTTGCTGCGGCGACAAATATGAAAGAAATGCGTATGCAACGGAATCTAATGTTGTTTCATTCAAATTACAAATTATTAATACATTTTTCTCATGTTTACTAAATTTCACAAGCGTCCCGCTCTGACATAAAAACAAATGTCACGTTACCCGTGCATTATTTAAAATGCGATAGGTACCTACTCGTGCTAGCTTCACACCACACAGAGACTTCTGGCACAGTACAAGTCTTCTGTGTTTTTATAGGTTTTTGTACCTGATTTATAGCCTATTATTTTGCTCTTTTTTAAACGCATTGAACCGCCGATCGACAGGCTCAACACACTGGCTCAACAGCACCGTGTCATCGGTGTAGCAGTACATATTGTCGTTTATGGGCGTAACTAATAGATACTGAAGTGTGTTATACTTATATAGGTAAGCAGCTAGACCATTTAATCTTTTCTCGCAAACCAGTATGGAAGATAAAAATATTTTACACAATTATTTAAATCGGTTCGAATAAGAACACGTGTTAAAAGCTTTTAAAAATTTTGTTAATAAAAAAAATCTTATTCTTGATTTCGATGTAATTTTAAAACATCTGAACGCATCTCATTTTTACTCCAATATACCATAACCACAGTACAAGTAAGCAAGCAGTATTCTATCTTCATACCACAGACTTTTCTTCATACAAACCAATTACTAATACAAACGCTCCCAAACGACGCGCCTCCAAATCTCGGCATTTCTCGGCATACAACAGTCGCGAGTGCGCCGCGGTTGTTGTCCTACGGTGTGAGACGCTCCCGCGCATTTCCTAACCAAATATTATGTTAATCAAGTTTTCGAGCATATTGTTCGAAACCGGAAATATTTCTGTTGCTCATTTGTAGGAAATATATTATCACAAAGGTCTAGTTAATTTGTTGCTGATTTTTAATTATACTGCACACAAAACAACACAAAATGCATTTTTTTTGTCCATTTCCACCATACTATATCATAAACTTTTGTAACTAGAAATAAAAGAATAAATACTAGTAGAATAATATAAATAATAACTTATGAAATTTACGATAATATAAAATGAAAAGATAATATGACAATTTAATATAATACTTATTATCAAATACGTATCCCAAGAAAAACAGTCAATCCCAGTAGGCAGCCCTATTGCGTGTTTACGTACCGAGCGACCGTAGGTAATTATTTCAAGGACACTGCCGGAATATAATATTGCTTGCTTACTTGTACTGTGCTATAACACTGTTTCAAGCATCTTATAAAGTAATAATAATAATTACTTATCTAGGAAAATTTTTTGAATTTCGTAATAAGTATTAGGTATACATTGTCTATTGTCAAAGACTACTAACTTGTAGTTGTAACAGATATGACACTTCATAAAGTAGGTATACATGCAGTGTTCAGTACTTGTTATGATTTGTTACTTCCATGACAATAATGTCTAAACATCTGGAGAGACGCTAGCACTTGTCGCATTATTTTAATCATATGACCAAATTAAGGCGACGCATTGATAAACGATAATTTAATCTAAAATAGACCTTTTGCTCTATGCAAACATGCGAGTGCTAACTTACGAAAAAAACGAAAACAACAGTTATTTTCGTTTATTTTAAAAACTATAATTAATTTTTAAAAATCCGACTCATTTTGAACAAAGTATTTAGATTATACTATACAGAAAATTAGAAACATAAATCGGCCCCATTACTCCGTAAAATGTCTATTTTAAAAGAGGTTTCTTTGATATTTTTTTTTACGTTACAAAAGTTAACTAATCGTGTATCGCAACTAACAAAATGAAGTTCATAAAATGAAGAATCAAGTTACTAAATATCATTTTCATACGTTCTGTAGTCATTTAGAAAAATTGAGATCCCTACCGTCAAACTTTCCAATACGTCGCCTTAAGTTCTTTATTTAATTATAATACTAATTTTCTAATTTTAGTAGACATCTCTAATTCAAAATACCATTACCACGTGTTCTTTTTTTTACTATTTCTTACTACTAATGTACTGTTTCTATATTATGCTTTCGTGGCTTTGATTAATTCGTGACCACAGATTAATTAGTCGTGACTATATATGAACTTACTAGATTAAGAACTAGATTATGAACTTATGATACTTGACATTGGCATTAACAAGTTATCTAGAAAAGATAGAAGCCACTAACAAAAAGACTTTACAAGTCCGAAAATGAGATTATTTGACGAGGTGAAAGGAGTATGTAAAGACCGCGCGTTTGGCGCTCCATCCTCTCTGACTACCCTGTTTTAGGAATTCAGAGTGAAAATATTTATACACATGTATGTAAAATAGGACAAAGCAAACTATTATGTCCAGGTCAAAGGAATGGGACGTAAGCCGGCAGTGCGGGTAGCGTAAGAAAAAGAGATAATGCATGTTGGTATTATATATACTATATTGATAAGTTATACGTACAGGAATTCATGTTTCTCTTAAAAAAAATGATAGTAATCAAAACAAAATTACTTATTTCGAATTAGAAATATGTACAAATTCACTAGTCTAAATGATTAATTTAAAAACAATTATTCAAATCAAAAATATAATATGTTACAAAAATCAATTAATTAAAAGCTTGTAATAGAGGAAGGAAACAAGATAATTTGGAACTACGTATATAATTTGAAGGAAAGAAGTCCCGCTTGTAAGAATGAGACGTAACATGTAATTATAGCACGCTAGATAAGGACAAACGCTGACTCGAGACTTAGCAGTAGCCAGTACATTAGAACTCTGCTAACTTCTGTAAATTTTGTACTTATCCGATAAAACGTGATATTGTCCTTTTTAAAATATTTTTACGACAATCGCTACCACACCACTTTACAACACAATTTGGCATTGTTTCAGTATTTTATTCTTTCTTTTTTATATCGCTTAGACACGGGTCACGTATCTGCTTCATGGTTACTACTAAATGGGATTAAATATAATGGACACCAAAAAAAAAAGCTATGGGACCCTAAGCTGTCTTACCTAAAAATATACAGTACGTTTAGTATACTAAACGCCAAAAAAAATGAAATCTGTGCCAAAAAAAGAAAACCTAAAATTGCAACAGTTCTAGCTCTTTTAGTCATGACTGCACTTCAAGTTGTATTCAAAAACCAAATGTAGTGAACGTTGACCAAATTTTAACGAGCAAATATATATATGTGAACACTCTTTTTCGTTAGGTTATGTTAGTTAGTATTTTTACCACAACACGCGAGCCGTGCGAGCGAAGCGAGCGTGCCATGGCAGTGGCCGGCGAAGCGCCAGATCAGAATCCGCTTCATACATGGAACTATTTATTTGTCAAGAACTCTAGAGTAATTTACTTTTATAGGATGTCATATATTTGGATGAAGATTACATTTTTGGTTATAATTTCACACTTAAATGAGGAATTAATTTTGGTGATCATTTACTATTTTTGCCAGTATTAAATGATTTTTTGCCGTTATATTTTACTATATCTGGTGATAAGTTAAACATAAGCTCTACTAAATGAGCGCACGTTTATTTGAATTTACATGTGCGTTTTCGCAGATGGCAGATTTTAAGTCTCGTAGGTTTCTGTATCACTGAGTAAGTAATCATTACGTTTTATTTCTGTATTAAGTCCTATATAACCAAAACTACGTCAAAGGGCAGTTTACACACTGGCCTAGCACATCGGCCCAGCGCTCTAGACCAACGTGTACTACGGGCATAATGGGCATTAGATAAACGTCACATTATTCCTCGGTCGGGGTAGACCGCGTATCAAAGAAAGCACAACAATATTCATATCACTTATAGCTTATACCGTTAGAATACTAAGAGATACTTTAAAAACCTGTTCAAGCGATAGATTAATATTGTTTTCACATTAGCAAAAATGACTGATTGAAATCAGTTAAAATTACAATATTTTTTAAAGAACAACATTGAATTTTAATATGTTATATGGAGGTGATAATTTAAATAGTTTGCTCGTGTATTCCCTGAGAGAAAATAATTTATGACCAAACACAGTTGTTATAGCATTATTATGTCTTTTTCAATCACGCAAGTTGCTTAGTCCAATAAGTACTATCTAGTATTTAGACAAAGAATTGTAACAGTACCTAATATAGGTACGAAGCTACGTTATTTTGTAAATAAAAGAGTGAACTTCAAGAACATTTATTACTGCATGCACCTGCTGATATTTTATTGTAATCAAATTATACGTTATATTTAGACTTCACATTACGTTGCGCGTCGCTTGAACAAAAACGATCTTTGTACTCGCAAAGTCGCTAGTGAGAAGTGACGTATCTCTGGTTGTGAATCAATGATGAATCTAATCTACATAATGTTGTTTAAGTACAATATATTTTGCTATGCTTTTTAATTGCTGAGGCGATGCGGGTCTCTTTTCAATTAGTTATGAAACTGACTTCGCTCAAGTCGCTAGTTGAAAAATTTACGGTTTTATAAATTAGAAAATATTGTATAAATTAATAATTAATAGGTAAATAACTTCTTAAAATGGTTGCATCTAAAAGCGATAATACCACTGAACAAAGCGATGTTTTTAAACAATTAGAGAACTTCGGTAAATTTCAATCGATACAATATTTATTAATCGGTTTACCAGTCGTAATGATCGCGATGATGAATGTGAATTTTATATTTGTTGCTGAAGAGGTAAAATTCAGGTAATTATTTTTATTATTTTTATTTATTTTAAAATTCAATCTTCAGACAAAACATTATTGAATCGGTGAACTTCTGATCATATCTGAACATAAGATAAAAAAAATTATTACTAATACCTTTTTAAATGTGTAGACAAAATAACAATAATAATACTACAGACAATTACACAGATTGTGTGACCCCAAACTAAGCAGTAAGCTTGTACTACGGGTACCATACAACGAACTCTGGGGGAGCTCTCAGTAACACCCAGACTCCAAGCCACTTTAGAAAAGTTCGTTTCCTAAATTGACCTGACCGGGGATCGAACCCGGAACCCCTAGCTTGGAAAGGAAATGCATATGCCACTGCACTAACGGACCAGTCTATTAATTTCATTTCTATTAATGTCATTAATTATCGAAAGCAACTACCCTTAAGCCTAATTTAATATGTTTTATTTACAAAGTAATTATTAACAGGATTTATGCGAAAACGTGTGAGTAGAATGACGAGATTTGAGGAAGCGAAAGAAGTATGTAAGAACCGCGAAGTTTGGCGCTCCGTCCTGTCTGACTACCCCGTTAGGGATACAGCGTGAGGATATGTATGTATGTAAAATTTATGATGCCAGATTAACAACATTGCTTTTCATATAAATAAGTAATACATTAAAGGATTAGGTAAGCGTATCGGACAAGTATTAAATTAGGATTTCGTAATATAGATAGCAAAGTAGCTCTTAAATTTAAAAAAAACTTTAGTCTAAAATATGCATTATTTAAAAAGTAATTTTTTGGAATCTTATCTAACAAAAATCGTCCCCATATTGATACGTTTAGTACATACATATATACCTTCACGCTGTATCCCTATCGGGGTAGTTAGAGAGCACGGAGCGCTAAGCGTTGGGGTCCTTACATACTTCTTTCGCTTCTTCGACTCTCATCATTCTCCTCACGCATTTTCTCCTAGGTATGCGGTGCGTGGTATACGTTTAGTAAAACTTTTAAATGCCTTAGACATAACTTAAAAAAAAATGTATTTTCTGACCCACAATTTGATCATGTACACCTAAATCAAATTAAATTTAGTAATCTTTTTATTTATGTAGGTAGATCTTATTATAATATCTTTTTGAGTGTCAAATCTCCAATTGAAAAATTGTGATAAGTAGTTTAGAAGTTATGCGGGAATAGATTCACAGCCATACATTCATTCGGGCTGAAATCATAACCCTCCTTTTTGATTCGCCGTGGTCGGGAGCCGGCACTGACAGAATCGATAAAAATCTTAGTCATATGTTTTTCAATATCCATAATTGTATTTCGTTCATACTTATTTTAGGTACAATATTTAACAAAATTTTTTGGAAATTACAATTACGATTTTTGGGGAACAAACCGATAAACATCTACCTATCTTACATAATATGCTGTGTGTGTGTTCGTAATTTTTCTCCTCCTAAACGGCTTGATCGATTTTAAAGAAATGTTTTTTTGTACTTATGGGGTCACCTGGATGGTTGTTAGCTATAGTTGGACAGTCCAATTTTTTTTTCTACGCGGCGAAGTCGCGGACAACGACTAGTAATATATGTGTTATGAACAATAATTGTGAATAGTGTGTAATTGTAGCCTATTCAATTTTTATTTTTATGAATTATAGTATTTTTATGAAAAGAGAAGTGGTAATGATAAGTGTTCTATCTTTTTAAAATCTCGACTAAATGGGCCATCTTTTAAAATACTTGCCAAGTGTGAGTAGTACATTTTTTTACAGAAGGAAGGTTTGCATTTGGATTAAAAAAAATCCTCATATAAAACAAATAATAATAACTCTTTTTCTCGAAAAATACTTTATAAAACAACCTGTAATAAATAACTAGATTATTGGACATTGCGTTCCATGAATTAAAATTACAATTGCAGGAAAATTGTAGGCACGGTATTAAAAAATTTGGCGAGGAGTAGCGATTTTTACAATTTTCAAAGAAATGCCTATTACTTGAAATCCAAACGATTCGGATCAGAGTTTTATTTTTTTCCTGTATCATTATGAGCAAGCATCTCTCATGCCGGCTAGACGTTGAGTTTCGGGGCACCTGTATAATCTACTATAAATATTGGCTATGAGCTATAACTAAGCTGATGCAATATATTGTAATGGAGACTGTTTAATAGAAAAGTATTTGTATTAGATTGTGGACGTATATATGATAAAGAGAAGTATGTGATGTAGATTCTATGTAGGGTCGTTCACTAGGCTGCAGACGGGCTGTCGACCTACCTTCCTCACGAGGTGGCCATTCAGCCTTATTCTTTTTTTTACGAAAAATAGATTTACGCTTGGCCACCAACTCACTTTTTGCCAAGCGACGGCATGGCCGAAAATGGCGCACGTTGATCTAAGAAAAATCTATTCACTCTAGCCCTGAAGATGCCTGGATTGTAGTTCTATTAGATTTTAGATTTGAATATATTTCTATTTTATTTTAGATTAGATTATGTCCTATTCTATTCCCTGGATCGAAGCTCTGGTTACTGCTGACCTGGTGGTCTTTCCTCTTCTGTTTCATTCGGGAAACTTCCTGTCTTAGTACAAAATACGAGGATAAATCTTAGATTGGTATAACTCAGTTCTTCCTCTTTCAATGTGTCTGAGCCTAGTGTGTGGAATCTAATGTTTGAGCAGGCTAATGCATTCAGCTTAAAAGTGTTTGCTTGTTTTTTCCTTATTACAATATCTCTTAGAAATATGTGCGGTGTCACCCTTGCGGATAAAATAAACAATGAAGAGATACACAGTATGACAGCGTTGCACGACAGTGTTATTGTTAAAATGAAGAAAGGAATGCTAAGATGGTTCGGGCAAATGGAAAGAAAGAGTGATGAAAGACTGACGAAGAAAACCTACAAAGCAAAAATGAGTGGTAAAAGAAGCCAAAGAAGATCAAGGCTGACTTATGAAGATCAAATAGCTAGAGTGTTAGCTGACGGAAACGTCAAAAGCACTCACATACCCAGGCGAAAATGTGTGAGGAGAATGATGGGATTAGAGGAAGCGAAAGAAGTATGTAAGGACCGCGACGCTTGGCGCTCCGTCCTCTCTGACTACCCCGTTAGGGATACAGTGTGAAGATATGTATGAATGTATGTACAATATCTGCATAGGAGATCCGATGTTAGTATTGATAGGTGTCTATTTAATACTTTTTCCAACCTTACGACGTACTTTCATTATGTTTTGTCCGTCAAATTACATCTGGGTTTACGTCTTGGTTTCTTCATCTATTATTCTCTCAATGACACTTAAAGTCACCTTGCTCGATATAAATTAATATGGTTCAGCTTCTATTATAGGTGGAACTGCACCACATTTTGGTAGATCATTTGCCTTCTCATTACCCGTGTTATCAGTGTTTCGGGTTCCAGGCAATACAGACTTTACGGTTTTCTCCTAACTTGTTTAGGGTTTCTTTGCATTCTCCAACCAACGCTGACGTGTATGTCAGCTTATCCAAGGGTTTTGCAGCTGCTTGACTTCCAGAATATATTAATATCTTCTTTAACTTCATCTAATGACTCCAATAACACTATTGCATACTCTGTTATGCATAATATTTCTACTTGAAATATCCTTCTCCTACATATGTTATTATTGACTTAGGGTTAAATCTCAATAGTTGGAAAAGTTGTTTTATGTATAAAATTCTGTAATATATGGATAATTGTAATATACAGTCAATAAACATTGGCTATGACTAGCATGATGCATCAATATTGTAATAAAATTGTTTAACATGAGTGTGAAAAGTATAGATACTACTCAGAGTTAGATTGTACTTATATAATAGAGAGAAGTATAGTACCTATAGATGAAAATTATAAATTGCTTTCATGTAGACAGGGTATTCAAAATAGCTATTAAAATGGAGGAGCTATGTATTTACATTCATTCTCCTTGTCGTAAGACAAGGAGAATGAATGTGGAAGAAAACCATACGAGAGTGGAATATGCAGAAGGACCCAGATTATTCAAGATAAAAAATGAAAATGGCGATTTGCTAGGAATAGGAAAATGATTGACCTCTGAGAAGCAACTGGTAAAGGAGGAAAGTGTGAGGATAGGACCAAGGGGGAAGTTGAAAGGAATGAACATGATGAAATAGAGGGAAACCGAGAACAAGACTCGTGCCTATTACAGCTAGATAAAATACAGTTTTAGAATCGAATAATACGCCTGAGAGATAGTGACAAGGTCAGGGAGAGTAATTAAAATCGTAATTACGAATATTGTTAATAATCGTAGTGTGTAAAAAATTAAAAGGGAAAGATGTTACATAATATGAGAAACTAATCTATAGTTAATATTATAAACTAATATTATAAAGAGAGAGAGCAGAATTCGGTAGTTTGTTTATATTACGTAGAGAGTAATCTCCGGAATCACTGCGCCTATATCAAAAATTCTTTCACCATTTGAAAGTTATACTCGTATTATTCCAGATGGATATAGGTTATATATTATGTATTCAATACCACGACGAATACCATGACGTAAGGTCCAACCGTGACAATACCAAATTTATAGTAAAATCTATTAATTTTAAATACAAAAAGTTGTTTTAATTATTAATTCCGTTGCTATATCCCTCACATAAATAGAATCAAATTTCGATACCTAATAATATCTATCTTCGCGGATCGGACTGGGTTTTTTACATACTGTATATGGAACTGCTCAGTACAAGTAGGTATAACTAAGTAAACTATATTTTCTACAAATACTGTAAGCAGTCTACTGCATCTAAATTCGTCTAACCCTTCCACAAACCATCACCCTCTTTTCCGTTATTTCTACAAAATTGTCGGTCCATTTTTTGAAGTTCAACTTCTATAGCGTCGTTGCGAGCTTGGCTGACGAGGAGTAAACCAAGAAAAACCGTCACCGTTACCGTTAAGAGCATGTTAAGAGTCAGTATATGCAGATTTTGTTATGCTTGGAAACCTAGATCTCTATATCTAAGGAGGCTTAGGGGAGGCTGAGATATTCGGATGTATACAACTATCTTAAAATTCTCAAACGTGGAAACGATTGAAAAAATCTCGATAAAAATAATTTAGAAAAAAAATTGTTTCACACATAAATGCAGTTGGATGGCCAAATTTCTTACAGTTTCAAAATGACTTTTCTTATAATGTTTATTTATTATTACATTTATTATTACAGAAGTGAACAAGGCAGATAAAATTAGAGAACGAAAAAAAGACTAAAACCACATAGCAAGTGGTGGAATAAGTTAATGTTCTTTAAACAGAAAATGCTATGTATCAGAGTACATACATACATACATACATATCTTCACGCTGTATCCCCAACGGGGTAGTCAGTGAGGACGAAGAGCGAAGCGTCGCGGTCCTTACATACGTCTTTCGCTTCCTCAAATCTCATCGTTCTCACACATTTTCACCTAGGTATGAGAGTGCTTTTGACATTTCCGTCGGCTATCAGAGTAGGTATCAGATAGAACTTGTTCATAAATTAATTTGTGGTAAAGTCTTGCACAGAGAAGACCTGTATACCTACTGACCCACTTGGGAAATATTGTAGTCACTACAGTCACTACAATATTATGTACAGTAACTTTATCTAGGTCAGAATTTCATATTATTTTTAGCCATACGTAAACATTGAATCTAAAGCTTTTTGATCTGAGCTCTAAAGACAACGCATTGCCTTTACTTTTTTAATGTATTTTTTACAAGCGATACACAGGTATCATTATTAAGAAATCTGGTTTTTACACTTGTTTTTTTGCACTAGTTTATATGTAGGTATAAACTTTAGAATTTTAATTAGGTAAATCTCGTTTTAAAATCGCATATTTTGATTATTTATAATTTGCATATGTTTTATTACGTAATGAAGTAAGTAAATTGGATTTTAGGCTGATAGAATTGTAGTAAATTCCTATTTATACTATAAATACCTTCTTGTTAACCAATTTAAAAAAAGGAGGAGGTTCTACGTTCGTCTAAGTAGGTATATGTACTATTTTTATGTATGTTCACCTATGTTCACCGATAACTTCGTCAATTGTGGACCGATTTGCGAAATTATTTTTTTTGTTTGAAAGGCTATTTATTCCTAGGTATTATTTTTATAATTTGCTTTAAGGGTGTTCTCCTCCTCATCTTATATTGCAACACCTTAATGGGGTTCATGTATTATATTATTTTCTAGTGTACAACGATCCACGACGATCAACGATTCCACCTTGAGATTGTGTCTTGTGTGATTTATAGTAAAGGAACGTTAGTTAAAAAATGTGCATTATCTCGGAATCGGCTCAAACTCCGATTTTGATGATTTTTTTTTAAATGTCGGAAATGAAAAATATTTCAACTTTAATTTAAACACAAAAATGTAGGTAGGTAACTCATTAAACAAAAACATTTACTACTTCAGTTCGTTTTTAATAGAAATTTATTAAAAATACATGTTTCAAGGATTATAACATTTTCGTTGTCATCTCTCTACAACGAAAATGTTAATCTGGACTTGTGATATAAATAATAAAAGCACACTAATCAATACGTATATTTAATGCACTATAAAACTCACAAATCACTCATTAAAACACTACGTATAAAACTCACTGAATAATTCACTGCATACTGAATAACTCACTAAACACTAATTTTGGCTAAATTTTAACAACGACGGATCGCGGATACAGCTAAAGACATACTAACACTGATTGCACTAGACTACTTCTATTTAACAGAGCATGGCGGAGGGTCTATTTAAATTATTTCTGACTACCTCCATTCAAATAAACTGTACACGATCGCTTGTTGCTACTTGACAACTACACAAAGACTAACGCCAGATTCTTTTATAAAGCCTCATTTAATACGTTTCGGGAAAACGTACGCGATACTTTACGAGAGCAATAAGTACGTGACAATACTTTAGTTTAGTTACTTACTTTGACTTTTCAAAGTTTTATTTTATGTAAAAGAATTGTCTAGTTGAAAAACAAAAAATAAGAACCATTGATCTATGTAAGAATTAAGTTAAGTGTGATGTCTGCTAATACGCTTTTATTCGCCTAAACTTTAATTACATTTTAACATCTGATTGACATGTCCTTACCAATGCGATCCCTCTACATCGACAATATATGTGGTATCAGGTATTGATATTTCAATTACAATGCCCTGAATCCACGGTTTACAACCTTTTCAGTAACCTGCCAACATTACTTTCTCACCAACACTAAACGTCACTTTTCTACTTCCTAAAGCATTTATTGTTTGTTTTTCAAGCATTTCATATGATTTTTCAGCAATAACTGGAGTCCTAAATAAAGAAAACCTTGTTCTAAGTTTTCTTCCAAGCATTATTCTTGAAGGTTTTTCTCCCGTAGTGCTGTGAAGGCATATTTCTATAATCAAATAGAAATGTGCTTCACAGTACTACGCGGGTAACACCTTATTATAAAATATTATTTTAATTGGATTACATCAGACGAACGCTACCACCAGAGTTGCAATCACTGAGTCATTATTCTTCCTTGCCAGTGTTTTCAGCATCAACAGTTGGCCGAGATAGATATATTCTACGACTTGATATTTGTCTTGAAATTATTAAAACTATTATACGCCTTGGACCTTATTAATATATATAGGACCTTATTAATATAATAGTTAATAATTAAATTTTTTTTTCGTCTGTAATTATTCAATAGTGTCATTATTTATTTTCGAGTTTTCTTCATCCCTTATTAATTGCAGTCGTTATGTGCGTATTTCATTTCAGTATTCTAAAACATAACTTCACTGTAGGATTTGTTGTATCATTGTAGTTGAATTCTCTAAACAAATAAAAAGTATTCTATTTAAAACGATTTTTAATTAAACCAGGTACGGTCGATTAAACCTACTTTTACAAGTACATGTTATAAATTTACTAAAACTACTTATACTTTTAAAAACACTTTATTATGTTCAGTAAAATACAACCTAAAAGTTATTATTACTTTAATATTAATTTCGGACAAAATTGTCCCAACCCAAATTGCCACTGGCCGATATTTTTAACGAGCTAACAAGAAGCTAACAATTGTTTTTAAATTGATCACAATTTATGGACACAATTTGTTAAAAACAGTATCAATTGAACGTATTATGTCAAAATGTTTTAACCCACAAATTGGTAAATATCGAGTAATACGTGCGTTTGCGCAAGAACTTTGTACAGTGATGAAAAGAATATAATTAAACGCCGTTTTTTTATTCGGGGCGGATAGAACAGATGAAACACATTTACACCTTGAAGCTAATTCTGGCAGCGCCAGCCTTATAGGGTAATAAACGCGCCTAGATACCAAATGCGAAAAACAATTTCGAGAGAAATAAAAATTTTGACGGAGTCTTTTGAAAGAGGCTGCCCCGAGTAAAAATGGAAATTGAATTAAAAAAAAATAAAACTATTATTCATTGCCATAGCACGGCGTCTGCACTTCTTGCCATGCGCCCAATATCACCGCACCCACGGCAAACTTATATTTAACTAATGTTACACATTTAAGCGACAAGCCATGCGACAAACTGAACTTTGATACTTGTATAATGTATGACAACATCTTCACTAATAATAAATCAAATTTTCACTTCGAATCATTCAACTACGGATATATTTCACATCATGCAGAAACAATGAATTTGTACACCGTTAGCGTTCTTCAGATCCTGCAGAAACACTTCGCGTCTTGTGTTTAAGATTTGTCATAACGAAAAAAAAAAAATTACCGCGCCGCAGCTGTTTGGAGGACAAAATCACCGCACGACGAATTCTGAGTACTAGTGGTCGCCCAGTCGTCGAAATTCGACCGTAATTCATTTTTAACTTAAAATACGTTCAAGCTTAAAATTAATTTTTAAGTTTGAACGTAATTATGGTTCTTTTGTCAAAGACTAAACCTCTATAATCACAGGTTTTGCCAAAGCTGCACAGTTAATTTGCCCATTTCTTTCAAATTATAAACAATTTAAATAAACAGTAAATTCAAAAAACGAAGGATGAAAAAAAAATACTTACCTTGTTTTATTCATTTCTTCGGGCTGTTAAAAAAATAAATGTCCATTGAACTTGAAATACATAGCTCGAGAATATATTTAAACAATAAACTTATAATATAAACTATTTGGCGATAATCTCATGCGACTGTTTAATCCAAGGAGGCTAATTATACTGCTACTTATTAGTCCATTGAAATGTTACATTTTTTTGGGCTAAAATTACATTTGTCAGAGGACGCAATTTTATTTTTTAGATATCAAGAAGGGGTTAGTGTAAAGTTAAATTAAAGTTTATGGGGTCGCAACCCTTGTCCCATGGCCGTGGGACTTTATCATCTCACGAACTATAGGTCTCACAAAAAAATTATTTAAACATTTTTTGTCGAAAATATAATTTTCTACAACTTTGGTTCAGTAACTTTTTGTCGTAGGACCAAAAATAACAAAGTTATAAGCGAAAATCTACGAAAATTTTGGAAAAAAAGGTTCTATTGGTCGCTATAACTTTTTTCTAATCATTTTACGAAAAAATTATACCAGACTATTTTTATAGAGGGGTTCTTAAGGAATAACTTTCATTACATACTTTTTTTAATTTATTCATTAGTTAAAGTTTTACAGCGCTGCGAAAGGAATAGTATTCTCCAGTATTCAGAACTATACATAGATAATGATGATTTACCATAATTTTCAATCATTTTTTTTTCATTATAATATTTTTATTTACTAATTATGCAACATTATTATTTATTTATTATTGACACTCTACCACAAAACTTTGAAATTATTGATTTTTAAAATACGTTTTTTTTTACGTGGTATTCCCAATAGGCTTAATCCACGGTCATTTTCGAAATGACATAATTACTCGTCCTCGCTTTTTTTGATGGACCAGGCTGCGGCTCAGGATCTTATATATGAAAGCCAACATTGTATAATAGGATCTTGTTGACCTTCTATATGAAATAGTTGAGGGATAACCGGAGATGGAAGTGGGATCATTGTCGGTGGTTCTTCTTCAAAATCATTTTCCTCAATTAATTTTGAAACTTACATTATGTTACTGCAAGTGTCTCCAGAACAATGGAAGCACACTGCAGAACATTTGAGGCCTGCTTTCCGACATCCACACATCGCTCCACAGTTACCTTTACATCTGCAGAATATGAACTTTAGAAGCTCAGGAGGTGCTGGAGGTTTTTAGCTTTGTACTGGCATCAATATCTCTGTCCATACTTCTTCCAGCCCCAGTCGTTAGGGTCGTTGTAATTACCGAGCCACGACTGGACCTGATGGTAGACTCGGAAGCTGTGGAAGCGCGCTGCATCTTGTGTTGGAGGAAGTGAAGATAAATTAAATGTGTTCTTTGTCACTGACTTGGCGAATCGTTTATATCTAAAGCTGTCCAGAGAGTTATCATCTTTATTGCCACCATATAAAGAGATGAAAAAACGTTCCCCAATGACAGTGAGCAAAGCAAGGTCAATTCTCTTGTTCAGGAACAACGCTGTTCCACTTGCGAACTCTGGATGTTTCTTCAGGTTTTCAGGTAGAAATTTTTTCCAAAATTTTCATAGATTTTCGCTTATAACTTTGTTATTTTTGGTTCTACGACAAAAAGTTACTGAACCAAAGTTGTAGAAAATTATATTTTCGATAAAAAATGTTTAAATAATTTTTTTGTGAGACCTATAGTTCGTGAGATAAACCATGCAAACCACTTGCACCCTTTTTTCCAAGATGGCGGCCATGGGACAAGGGTTGCGACCCCACAAACTTTAATTTAACTTTACACTAACCCCTTCTTGATATCTAAAAAATAAAATTGCGTCCTCTGACAAATGTAATTTTAAATTTAACTTTTCAATGGATTATTATATGCGATCAGGTGATCACAAACTATTATGAGTTTGAAATTGACAATCTTTTTGACATTGGGAGTATGAACGTAAATAATGAGTGATTTATTTAATATAATTTATTGCATTTCAAATGCATATTACATAAAAATATTAGCTTTCCCCTGTCCTTCTCCATATAAACTTGAAGTGTACCAAATTTTATAACTCCTCCGTCCGCGCAATTTTCTTAAAAAGGGAACTAAAGTTTTGCGGCCAGAATGCCCACCTATAGTCAAGTAGCTACGCTAAATGTATTGCTATTTTTTGATTATCTTTTCAGAAAGTTAACCTTTTTTCTTTCTATGTAATTTTCTTTCTATATGCATTATTTTTATTTAAGTAACTTGTAATACCATTAATATTGTTGATAATAATAATGAAAGTGATATGATAATGAATAAAAAAAAAATTTTTTTTTCGATTTATGTGATGTGAAAGCTTTGATCCAAGGGCGCGAAAGACAAGAATTCACAAGGACACTGATCAAAGGATCAGGGAAGAGGGAGATTAATCACTTCGTGCTCTGGTTTGCATTGAATTCTGGCTACAATTATTCAGACTTATAAGCGGCAGAGATGAGTTAAACAATGACAGGTTCAATTCAATCAGCTTTCCGCTTTAAATATAGTTTAGAACTGAATCATCACATGAAATATTAAGTTTCATTTCTTCTCTGTGTCTTTGTCACAGGACTAAAAAGCAGAAAATAATTATTTAAATAAAAAAAAATTAATACACCACGTTATTAAAATAGATCAAAAATTATAAAATTATTTATTCTAACCTAGGTACAAAAAAAACAAAGGCACATACAAGTAAATATTTACCTAAATCGTTAACAATTTTATTGCACTATAAATGATAATGAACTATCGTGGGAGTTCAACAGCTCTACACTCCTAGCTCTTACTATGTACTATTATTTATTATATATATTTAGCGGCCCGTCTCGACTTCGTCTCGTCAGGTTTGGACGCTACGCGACATCGCCATGCTGCAAACAGACCCCTTATTTTAGTTATCACTAGAAAGTGGTCTGTTCCCAAATCGGCTCCTTTGTGTGCTCTTGTGTCCATAACCTGCTTTTTGAGCCGGTTGTCCACCAAGAATAAATCAATCATACTCCTTTCATCCTTCCTTTCCCACGTGTATTGATGAATCCTTTTGTGCTTAAATAAGGCATTAGCAACAAAAATATTCTTTTGCATACACACTTCTAACACAATCCTACCGGCATCGTTCACTCTCTTAACTCCATACTTGCCTAGGACAGACTCGCACCCTGTTCGAGCTGTACCGATCAATTAATGTCTCCACAAACAACAATTCTCTCATTCTCTTCCACCGTCTCTAGAACTTCCCTAACATTCTCCCAAAACTGCTCTAGATCACCCAAAGCGACAGAATATACTGGGGCATACACTACCAAAACAAAAATCCTCGTCAACCCTGTCTTGAGACGCACTCAGAGCAATCTCGGGTTTACACACTTATATTACACAATTAATCAAACGAGAGGACAGTAAGACGCCTACCCCTTGGCATCCTTTCTTTTTGTGGTACCCCTGACCACAAAGCGATGCCCCCTTCAAGCAAGTCGGCAAGTTCACTGCCCTTTTGCTTGGTTTCACTCAAACATCCAATCTTTTTTCTTCCATAATATCAATCACTTCATCTTCTCTTCAATCCCAGCTGTCACATTCCACGCAGTTATTCTACACTCCTCCACATCCTGCCGCGAGGTGCACAGCTTGTTGGGTGACGGTCCCCAACGCCGGACTGCACTCTCCTCACACCAGCGGGGACAAAGCGGTGTACGTCGCTTTCGGAGGACACCCTATCGTTATCGCTGTCGTTGTCCCGCATGGTGTGCACATGAGAAGAATTGCAGCCCTGGAAAGGGCTGTCAAGGGTCGCGACGAGCACGCTTAAAAACCAGCTTACTTGAAATTATCGTTTCGGTAACGTTGCTAGCTCTCGTACAATTACATAGAAAAGTGTGAACTTAGCTCTGATTGCAATTTTGATGTGGTTGTATTTTGTGATGCGCAAAATGTTATCGTGCGACTTCAGGACAAAAGATTTTGGATGAAATGAATATTAGGTAGGTAGATATATTTTTTAGCTATCATTATTCTGAACTCAAAGGCGCTGTCAATTCTAGATGAGTCAATGGAATTTATATAGTTGCATTGTTCACATTCATTTGAAATGGTATTTAAATACAAATTACGATTGCTCTTATGATTTCGCATGGGGACTTGTTACGAAACGGATATTTCTCTACGTCTATACACTAATTGTGAATGTATTAAATATACAGGTAAACTTTTCTCGTTAAACTTTACTAAATGATGGTGAAAACTATATTTAAATCCACTTAAAAGTTGAGAAGTTATAAGTAAATACACAGACGAATGGGTATTGCGACTTTGTTTTGTACTAGGTATTCAGAGATTTATTACACTTGTCCAGTTTACAGATTTATGAGGCAGTGATTTGAATGCGGGCTTTTGTTAAGCAGAAATACGTTTTTGACCTATGTTTACAACATGGTACTCAGTAAGACAGGAGACCAAAGTCTATATCGTTAATATATTAATAGTAAGGGTGACAGTAACTTTTATATGATATCATCGATTGACAGATGTTGACAACAGTAAAGAACTGAGCAAAATAAAATCAATGCGAGCAATTATGTCTTTCATGTATTATACTCTGATATTAAACGCGAAAAAAAAATTTTATTAAAAAAAATTAAACCGCCTTCAAAAAAAACAATGAAAAGTATAAGTAACTATCCTTTACTATATTTAGGCAGATTTGCAATTAACTTCATTCTAATTCCGGAGCGCAACGATATACAAGAGAATCATCAATATAAATAAAGGTTATAACCAGGTCGCGTTATCTATGTATCTTCGAAGTTCAAGCTCCAATATGAGTGAAATTTAAATGGAACGACCTCTGAAGTATTACCTAGTAAACGTAAAAAGAATTTTCGAAATCGGTTCATAAATGATGGAGTTATGAGGTAACAAACATACAAAAAAAAAACAAAAAAAAACAACGTACAGACGAATTGAGAACCTCCTCCTTTTTTTGAAGTCGGTTAAAAATGTTTAAAAAATAAGTGCCATGAACAATATTATTGCGTGAGTCGGTTTTTTCAATAAAACTGCCCCAAAAAAGATTAATGCAAGTTGCAGATGTTTTTTGTAATGAAATCAGAACAATTTATATTTTATTTATAAAAAAGTTTCTTCATCGGCGTACAGATTGCGTTAATTGTTAAAATTATTTCATAAGAAATAAGAAAAATTACTTCTGCCACTTAGATGATGTTGCATTAAAAAACTTTAATACCTATTTTAAACTTGATTAAAAAAACTATTTAAATCATTACATCGTGTCTGTCATGCCTTTAAACCTAATGGCAATAAAAGCATAAAAGTAGAAAAGGCAGAAAAAATCATGTTTTCAGTTTTAAATACTTTTATGTCTCCGCTGTAGCTGTCACAAAAAAAATGACTGACGGAATGTTTTCCATCAGTCTTTTTTTTTTGTTTAAAGCGGACACAGTGGAAGTAATATTGGAATATTACTTCCACTGTGTCAAGTTCACAGTGGAAGTAATATTGGAATATTACTTCCACTGTGTCTATTTCTCGTCTTCTATTTTGTTTTTATTTTATTATTAGCGACCCGTCCGGCTTCGCCCAGGTGTGATGTTAAATGTTTGCAACACACCAAATTTATTTCAACGAGATTTTCATACAAAAATATAATCCTCTGACTTTTCCGGTCGAGTTCCTAAAATTTTCTTTCATGCCAACCTCGTTCAAACGATTATGAACACAAAAAAAAATCAGCCAAATCGGTCGAGCTGTTCTCAAATGATGGTCTTTCATACATGCTGCAACTGTTTTGTTTTTAAGTAGATAATAACTATAGTTGTGCCTCGCTTTAGCACCCGCGTTAAATTTGGTACTTTTTCGACATAAAAAGTAGCCTAGATTGCTCTCTGAAAAGTCCTCTACCTGCCAATGAATGTTCTGTCAAATCGGTTCAGTCATTTCAGAGATTGGCCCAGACAAACAGACACAAAAATTTAAAGAAGTGCGTTTGTGTTTTCCTACTTACAAATAACCATATTTTTATTTCGAGATCACAGGTGGAACCATTTTTATTTATATGTACAGATGTAAATATAATTAAAAACGACAATAATATTTTGAACACATACTCGAAGACAGGAATGTCAACGTAAGAACTGAAGTTAATTCAGTAAATGTTTGTTCAAGTGTCGTGGCGGCATTACCACACTTGTGATTGGTTGTTTCGACAAAAGCTTCGATGTATTGTACGATTGATATTTTATCGATGGACAGAACATGTTGTGATTTATGTTGGATTAAAAGTTATTTTCAACGTAGTTAAATACTTTGTTCTGATACTTAAAACACGTTCAAATGAATATTACTACATTACTAAACGAAAAAAAGAGATTTAAAGACTAAAAACTGAAGAGACGGCAGGTTTTCTTTTTTCAACCGACTTCAAAAAGAGGAGGAGGTTCTTTATTCGTCTGTATGTAGTATTTTTTTTATGTATGATCGAGCATAACTTCTTTGTTATAAATCAATTTCAATTGTTTTTTCCGTTGGATTCAGTATAATTCCAAGGTCCCACTTAAATTTCACTAATTATGAGCTTGGACTTCGAAGATACACCAAATAGTACTAACGGCTTATTTTAAGGGTTCATTTATATTGATGATTCTTTTGTAAACCATTCCGTACCAGAATTATAAAAGAAGTTAGTTGTAGACCTACAATAGATATTTGTTTGGCCAATGTCACTCAAGAGGGAGAAACAAAAAACCTTTTTGAAAAAATAATTAAACCAACTTCAAAAAAAAATCAATGAAAAGTACAAAATAACTTTATTTTACTAATCAAAACTCAAGTACAAAAATAACTTCATGCACACGATACAAATATATGTAATTTATATATGTAATTAAATTGACAATTATTGACGTCGGTGTAAAATCAGGGTGCAACAACAAAGCAACAACAGAAAGTCTACTAGTTCAGACAACCCCTAAATCCTGACATTAAAAATGTTATCCAAATATATAGGTTTTCTCACTATTTGGCAACCCTAGATATGTGCCATTTTGTTCAATCAGTCAAATTTGCAGTAAGAAACACTACTAATAGCACTTGCAAATTAAGTTCTATCCGCATTTCGCTACAGTCGGAAATAGGTTACGCTTTTCTGTGCAAACGAAAAATGTCTAAAAGAATTATCTCTGGGTTGATTCTGAATAAATAATACTATGTGCATGTGAGAGAAATTCTAAAAATAAACTAATTGAAGTTACTTATACTTTATTTTCTAATAGTGTCATTATGTTCTTATGTCTTAATAAATATCTTCAATGGCGGTCCGTTCCGACATCGTCTGGGTTGAATACGTAATGATATGTGGGCATCCAAGCTTTTTGCTAGGACGCCCACATTTACAAGGTTAATAGAAATATACTAATAACCTCTTAGTGCAAATTCCTGTCTTCATACCTAACATCTTTTGTTCTACGACTTTTTTGTTGTACTGTTTGAAATGTAATTACTAATTACTCTGTGTACGACTGTACGTATTTCCAATGGTGCAGTGCAAGCGCACCGAACCTCAGCGCCGCGCCACTCCCCGCGGCCAGCGGGGGGGTTAAAAATATAAAAAAAATCCTAGAACCCGATTGCAGCACCACCTACCAATTGTGAATCTAAACCATCAGGGACCCACTCAAACACACGCAAAAAATTTCATCACAATCTCTCGAACTGTTTTTGAGTTTTAGCGAGACTAACGAATAGCAATTGATTTTTATATACATATAATTTAGACAAAGAAAGAGAGCGGATTTTGTGAATCTGTTTATATTTATTTATTTAAATATATATTACACATACAACATACACAAAAAGAACGACACAAAAAAATGGAGCAAATGTATATGTATGTATGTATGTATGTACCTATGTGTATATATCTGCACAGGGAATTCTTTCGCCATTTGAAAGGAATCTCGACGGACTGTTACTAACATTATAAAGAGAGAGAGAGCGCATTTTATAAAATTGTTTATATGTGGAGGGTAATATGCGGAACCACTGCACCACCTGTTTGAAAAATTCTTTTCTATTTGAAAGGTACACTACTCCAGATGGACATAGCTATATAGGGTTAAATTTAAAAATACTAATAACCTCTTAGTATTTTCTACTAAACATTATCCCCAACAACTTTTGTTCTACGACTTTTAAAAATTGTATAACTCAGCAAACCGAGGTCTTGAAATCCGTCTTCACACAGATCACATGCATGTTCCAAATCACTATTATCGTCATGCAAATTGTCAATGCCCTGAGTCTGTGCTCTTTCTTGAATTTTTTTTATAAAATTCTAAATTTTCAATGTCTTTCCAGTTGTTGCCGAAGTGCGTTATCAAAAGCTTGACAACATCTTGTAGTTTTGCCCGTTTTGGTATAATTGTGTTGGGTTGAATCAGTTTAGGTTGTATCATAGTAATTTTTTTATTCTTTTTCGTTATTACTTGCTTTCCGTTTATTTCACTGTTATAATTTTGCTCACCTTGCACTAAAATATTATTTTTCTTTGTCCGCGTTATAAAAAAGCGTTTGCTTTTCATGAATGGAAAATGCCAACTGGTTGTTGGTTTTATAATCGCCTCGTATCCTTTCTTCCAGTCATAGACTGGAACGAATGCCAGACTACTGCAAGTCGCGTTTTCTTCCAACACGGATACATAATCTAAAGGTGAAGTTATAACCTTTGATTGTTTTGATTGTGTTGATTCTGAAACCTCGCGGTGATGTTAAATTTCCGTTTTGTTATGAACTTTACGTGTAGCTGTCGGGACATTTTGTATTTTGTCGGGACTCTGGACATCATATGAAATGTCGCGAGAATCCAGACGAATCCCGACCATCTGTCTGGTAACCCTAACTGGATAATGCACGCAAATAAGGAAAGTGTGTGAATAAAACAAAATGTTCATCTTTAGAGCCCATTGACAGTATGACATGATACACTACACAGACTATACTTTATCAGTCAAATTAATTTAGTCATATCTAAGTCAGTGAGTTTATTATATTTAACAATTTCATCCTATTTGTATTTGTATGACGAATTTTGTAGTGTATTTTTAGAGAACCTTTTTTCTTTATCTCTAAATAATAACAACAAAGTCACAACCATCGTTAGTCTGTCTATTTACTTGTAAAGTCTAAGTGAATGTCAACACTTTTACCATCGTTTATAGAGAAAATATTCACGTCTAGTCTATAGAAATATAGAGAAATATTGATATATAAATTAATTGGATCACATACAAAGCCGGGGAGAGTCGTTAGTATTTTATAATACTTTCTGAAATTACCTATTTTATAAAATTATCTTTAAGCAACTAACAGTAGCCTGGTTGTCACCTGGGCATTGGACTAGAATATAAATACGAGTAACATTATTACGTTGGACGCTTATTCTGGTTTTAATAAGGTATTTTTGTTGCAGATGCAGAGTTCCTTTATGTGAGGATGATAATTCATCAATGGCAACACCGGAATGGTGGCCTAAAGGCACTGACACGGAATGCTATAGGCCGGTCGTAGATCCAGTGGAATATGCAAGGAATAATCAGATTTGCTCCAATACCACGTTCACAGAGCAATTGGAAAAATGCACGGACTGGATATATGAACACTATAATTCAGTTGTTGCGAAGGTAAGTGTGTATATCACACCGATTCCTTTTGGGGTAAACAGAATTTGAAATGTGTCATTGTAAACTAAAATTGTAAAATCGCACTAACAATAAGTAAATACTTAAAATAAACGCTTTCATCAAAGACAAAACTACAAATAAGTATAGTCTGGAACTAATCTCTTCTGCGCACGCATTTATTGGTTTTCTGTAAGTATATTATGTTATAATACAATATTGTAAAACGTTATTGACAAAAACGATACTCGAGTGCACGTTTTTGGGAACGAAATTCTTTAACGCGGTTTGTGGGCGGTTCGAATTGTTAGAAATCGTCATGTAAAGAATAACGTTACGTGGGGCGGGACCCGCGCGTCACGCGGCGCTAGGTTTTTGTTTTAAATCATACGTGAGTTTTATTGTCTCATTATTGCAAATAAGTTATGAGAAAACTTTGTTCCTAACGGGGGTTTCGCGACAGCACACTTTTTTAACTGATTTAAGATTGACTGAATAGTACCTTGTTGAGTTTATTTGAATGTTTTTGACTTTTCTGATTTTGGACGGGTGACTTATGTTGACGATATTCAGAGACGTTGATAAACAATTGATAGAATTTGACTCAAACTGAAGTTTCAGCCGAAAGCGTCATAATATCGATTTTCATTCTGGTTTCAGCCGAAATCGAAAAACCGATACATATTTTTTAGATATGTTAAGATTCGTGTTGTACTCTGACATCTACGTATGGTATTATTAGTTTATTCACGTTATATTAAACACTAGTTGGTGCCCACGACTATGTCTGTGTGGAATTTAAAAAAAGTAGAATAAGACTTTCCCCAGGATTCAATCCATTATCTTCATTCTACGTCGAAATTTGTCCAGTGACTTAATTGTGAAAACGTAACAGACAAACTATATTTTATGAGACATACAGACATTTTCGCATCTATGTTACTAGTTTATCCTAGTAATTAATTAGTCTGTGGTATTAGTATGGATGGATATGATTATGGAAGTTTATTCACGTTATATTAAATATTTGCTGTTATTCACTTGATAGCAATTTAAACTTATACCACGCATGCCCCAAGTTTGCCGTGCTACTGCATGAACTTGCAGCAGGTTTAAATTGGACGATTTAGTTACCACGCGGCAAAGATACAGTGTAGACATAACAAATAGTGTTTTGTGTTGGAGTTATTCAAATACGACACTCCGTTGTCATACCAGAATTGATCTACAAGACAGCAATTGCAAAGCAGAACTACGTCACACATCAGACATTACCATAAATATTGCACGATATAACTTCAATGACGACCTAGATGGCGCAGTGGTTTAGACGTTAACCCAAGCGTCGAAGGTTCCGGGTTCGGTTCCCGGTCGGGTCAAATTAGAAAATTTTGTAGATTGTCGTCGGGTCGGGTCTGGGTGTACTGGGAGACTCCCCCGTAGTCGTCGTCTGGTTAAATACCCTAGTTTGAGATCAAATTATTGGTGTGCATTGTCTGGCGCATTATTATTATTATTATAATAAGCAATTTAATAACAAATGGGTTTTTAATGGAGTGTTAAAATATTTAGTTCACAAATCAGACAACCTGTTCCGATAGTTGCATGTGATCGACTAAATGAGTTGTAACCAATTGACTACTCTTTAGGTGGACAAATTTTTAGTTCTACACTGCCAGTCTTGTAGGTCAATGAAATTGAACCAGAAGGAAAGTGTGTGGTACATTAATACCTACTAAAATATAGACAAAATCAACTTTTGGTCTATATTTTAACCTAATAAAATTATAAGATTGGAGCAATATTGTCGTAGGTAAACTTTGTTGTTATATTTGACATTGCAGTTTTTAATCATTAGCTGTCACAAACTTGCTTTATCATATTTGACTTCGAAATTTAAAATCAAAGAAAAGTCAAGCTTGCAGCAATTTAATATAGTATCTGGGCCGCGAATTCGTTAATATTTCTATAGCCATTAGTCTTTTTTTTTTAAATACAGTAATGCACAAAGACATTCGTTTCGTATTGATTATAGATAATTACTCCTGCCATTCTCATCCTCATCATGTAAAAAAGTGATGTCTGGGGTATCCTGTCTTCTTATAACGATGTCTATAATAGCGAAAACATGTCCCCAATAGCGAAAACTTTATCTGCGCGCCTTTATTTAAACTTTCCAGTTATTCCACATTTGTCCAGAATTTTAATGCACGATATTCTTACTTTAAAATTTCCAAAGTACGAAAAATAGAAAATATAAAGAAAATATGAATTCGCTTCTCTCGGTCCCGCCAAAAAGTCCGCATGCTTATTATCTAACTTGTAGTCAGCATACGGCACCCAAATATCGTGTGATATCTGCAGTCAGAATGCGAATTTGTATAATGTAATTTGTACATTGGCCCTATATTTATCACGAAAAATGCGTTTTACGATCATGGCATAACAGACACGCAATCATCATACATGATACCAATGTTTTATTACAATTAGTCGCGCTATGATAGCGTGGCTGATGGCTGTCGCTGTCTGCAAATTTTTAGGTAATAATCCTGCTGGAAATTCTTTTTAAACTTGCTCGTATAATATTTTCGTTGTTTTTTTTAGTTAAACCTCGGCTGCCAGTCATGGAAGGGAACGGTAATAGGCAGTGCACACAACGCTGGCATGGTCATATCCATGTTGCTAATGGGATGGCTGGCTGACAAGTAAGAGAATCTAGATTTTAAACCAACTTTTATAACGTCTAACGTTATGAGTCGTGATCTAAACGCGAGTATTTAGTTAGATACAGATTACAGAATGATCTAATTCCAACTAGTTACTGCTAGGTTGTCAACAAGTTCATTTTGAGAAAAAAAAGTACAATAAAGGTCTGCGACAGCCGATTTTGTCAGAACTACAACATACAAACTTGTTGGTGTAGTGACAAATTTTAATAATGCGAATAAGAGATCTGTGTAGGTTTAGTATGATTTAATCAGCTGTAGGTACTGGAACTAAAATTAATCATCCCTCTCCACTTCGATCACAAATATATACAGTATATGAAAACGGGACAGTTACTTTAATGGATGAAAGGGCATAACTTTAGTATGTAATTTCATCCGTTACTGAAATACAGCCTGAAAACCCCCATTGGAGTATACGCATTATTTTCGAAAATGGTTTTCAGGCTGTATTTCAGTAATGTATGAAATTATTACAAAATAAAAAAATACGTAAGATTTAAAATCTGTAACTGTACACGATCAACGAAAAATTTTACGAGAAATGGTGGGGATAACACTTGAAAATTAAAACGGTCATAACTCTAAAACGGATACGTTTTTTTCGATAATTCTTTTTGTAACTACATACTAAAGTTATGCCCTTTCATCCATTAAAGTAACTGTCCCGTTTTCATATACACCCTGTATAACTAGATTCACAACCTCTATAAAATTCGAACAAATTATTGTCCGAATTGACATATACATTTCTACTATCGTATAGTATTATTTTAAAATTGTGTTAATTTAAAAACTTTACTGTCAATGCATATAAAGGTCGTAAAAGCTCGTAAAAGATTCTCCCATGTCACTGAAACGACGTTTGTTAACAAAAATATATTTAAAATTCAATCTTACGCTTCATGCTTAAAGTGTAATTCACGTAATTTATTTGTATCGCTATTTACGTCATTTTGATTTGTTACGCTTAGTTACGAAAGTGACAAGGATAAGACACATAGAAATTATAATGTTAGACAAGGAATAAGATGTTGCATGTCAGGCAATGACATATTCAGACGCAATGTAAGAATAGAGAAAGGGAGGGAGCAGCATTGTTACACAATTATTAATATTTTTTTATTTTCGGTTCTTCGATCACAAATAATAATTCACAATTTTCTTTAAAATCTAAGTACATAATTACTGTTCGAATTGATATATAAATGTTGAACATCTTACAGTATTATCGGTAATATTGTTTTAATTAAAATCAGACCTTAAAGGTATAAAGTTGTAAAAGCTCGTATAGATCCTTGTAAGGCATTGAAACGAAGTTTGTCAAAAAAACTTACGTTTCGTGCTTAAAGTATAATTCAGGTAATATATTTCCATCGCTGTTTATATCATTTTGGTTTGTTACGTGGACGTGACAAGGATAAGACATAATATTTAGATTAAGCGAGACAAGGAAAAAATGTTGGAAATCAGGCAACGACGTAATCTAGGAATACAGAGTGAAGTCGCAATAAAGTGCTGATATTTTTTAAATTTTTCAATGGGAAATCGTATGCTAGTCATTATTTAATATATACATAAATATCAACACGCAGTATCCCTAACGGGCTAGTCAGAGAAATATGTCATGACTAGAAATCTTAACTTTGATAAAAAACAATTAAAGGATCTAAAATCTTAGTTTCAAACGATTTAGTGGCAACGTTAATCTTCTAACAATGCCACAATACAAATAATCTTACTGTCAAATAGAAATGCAGTGCAGGTTTAGGTAAATACGTAATATTATGTAGCCTTTTTAAGCCTTTCGCTGTGATATGTTCGTCACATTCTAAAAAGTGATCAGAGCAAACTACGCTTCGTTCATTTAGTATGAACTATTCATCGCATTTTTGACGTGCCACTATAGAAGTATTTTTCACATCGAATAGGATCCCGAGGCAAGCTATATATTTTTTTATATGTTCGAGAAAAATATTGCAATAACTTGCAGTGTTTATAAAAAAATACATAATTACATAAATTACATCAAAATTTATAATTAGCAGCAAATTTTATACTACCAGCCATAATTGAAATTTCAACACCAAAAATATATTTAAAAAAATAAAAGTGTAAGAATAAAATCTCCATTCTATAATTTTAGAACAGAGATAAAAGTATAATCCGAATAAATAAAATAAGAATGCGGTAGTATGGTTCTCAGTGTCTTACTCACGATCGTATAATTAATGTATTATGTAGCTGTCATATGAAAAATATTATTATGAATTTAATAAAAAAGAGCTATATAACGTTATTATTATAACGAAATAATGAACACGTAAATAAAATAATCTTAGTTACTTACCGAAAATAAGAAAATCCATATTTTTTTAACGTTCTAGACGTGTTATTTTTACAATTTTTGAAGGAGCACTTTGTCATGTTTCCTTTAGTGTTCACAAATTACTACTAAGACTGAGTGCGTTAAAATTCTCATTTTAGCGCACATTTGTTTCGGACGTTTTTGGAACGCCGATTGTGTATCTTGTTATATATTTGTGATCGAGGCCTCTCCAATACAAAGTTATATGCTTTAACTTAATATTAACCATTAAAATGTAAGGGTGAGTTTTATAATATAATGTACGAAAATAAAACATTGTAAGTACAAGTAGAAAATGTGTGAGGAGAATGATGAGATATATTAGATTAGATTAGATTAGATTAGATTAGGGAAGATAAATTATGTACGTATGTATCTATGTATAATGTAAAGGATGTCCTAGGTTTCATACATCTCCAGAAATCGAGCACAGCTTACCGTTTTATGAATAAATAAAATGTAATCATTTTAATATAAGGAATTTTAATTCTTAATTACTATCATTACTATCATTCCAGGTTTGGAAGGAAACCTGCATTTATATTATGTTCAGTGGGAGGTTGTATAGGAGTTGCGAAGGCCTTCGTTCCAAGTTATTACGCTTATCTAGTGATTGAATTTATGGAATCGCTAATTTCTTCAGGAATATACACTGTTGCTATTGTTTTATGTAAGTTATTATTAAATATAAATTTTATTGTACTATAGTGAGGGTTGGATTCTGTGGATATGACTGAAATTGAATGAAAGAAAGATGAATGCGGTGGAAATGCGTTCTCTCAGAAATATGTGTCACCCTTGCGGACAAAATAAGCAATGAAGAGATAAGCAGTATGACATTGTTGCATGAAAGCGATATCATAAAATGAAGAGTGGAATGGAATGCTCAAACGGTTTGGGCACATAGAATGAATGATGAAGATTGAAGAAGAAAATGTAAAGAACGACAGTGAGTGGTAGTAGAAACTGAGGAAAACCAAGGCTGATTTAGGAAGACCAAATAGCAAGAGTGTTAGTTGACGGAAATGTTGAAAATAGTCACATACCTGAGCAAAACTGTGTGAGGAGAATGATTAATTTTGAAGAAACGAAGGAGTCATCTTGTCTCTCCCGTTAGAGATAGTGTGAGCGTGAAGACATAATTTCTTTCATAAATCAACGGAACAAAAAACTATTTGACTAAGGCGTCTGAAAATAAAAATAAAATTGTTTTTCTTTTTTTAGTAATCGAAGTTGGAGGAGAAACAAAGAGAGTTTTAACAGGAGTATTATTCTCGTACGCTATTTATGTAGGCGAAGTAATATTCGCTTTTCTCGCTATGGGACTACAGCATTGGAAATTAATTATATACGCTGTTTATTCGCCAGTGATAATATTTTTTGTATACAGCATTGTGCTAAAAGAAAGCACTCGTTGGCAGTTATTGCGAAGCAGAACAGAAGCAGCGAAAAACACATTTAAAGTGATGATAAAGATTAATAAACTAGATTTAACACACAAGGAAATAACAGAGATCAGTGAAGATGAGCTGAAGACGAAGCTGAATGTGGAGACGCAGCGAGAAAAGGAGACTATGCGTGACATTTTAGGGTCCAAGCAAATAATGACGCGTTTGCTGGTGCTGGCATATTGTTTCTTCGCTGCGAGTTTTATTTATTACGGCATGGTGGTCCATTCTGTGCTTCTGCCAGGGGACAAATACACTAATTTCGTGTTAGCTTCACTCACATCTTTCCCTGGAGATCTTCTAGCGCTGTATACTTTCAACAAATTTGGACGACGAATTTCATTGCAGTGCGGCTATTTCGGTTGTGCCGTGTTCATGATGGCACAGAGTTTTTGTCCTGAATGTAAGTTGCAATAAGGTATTTAAGTAATCAATTAAGGTAGCGGTTGTCAAACTTTTATGTTTAAGAGCCAATGGAGACGACAATGTAGCATGGGCTGCATGTCTGTTTGAACATATACAGGTTATTTCGAAAGGATGGGTAAATACGAAAAGATATTAAAGTACCCATGACAACGGAAAACTTGCGTTCTACAACTTCGCCAAAAGTCAATAGTTCTAGTGTAAAACCTCGAAGTTAAAAAAATAAAGGTGAGGCAACCCTAATATTAGCGTTTTTACGTCGCTAGCAAACCTTTGGAATATAGGGCACAATGACAGGGTTGTACATTTTTCCTTATTAAATGAATGTTTTTTTTTCGTATGAAAATAAAATAACTGTATCCCATAAATGTCAACAGTGACACGTTGAAACCCCCGAGGATTCATACCCCTTTTCACATTAACCTTGTATGTAGTACATATTCAAGTATTTGTACATATGTACATGCTACATGCCAGTAGATGAATATTTACCTTAGTTTGGCCACTACCGCATTTGGATAATAAAACCTGACGTCGAGTAAATTTGATGACACAGTTGTAATACGAGTATTATTGATTCGCGATGCGCGTAGGATTTAGTTCAGCCTACGCGAAACAAAATTTCAATTTACACATAATGTAATTGCTGTAATCGGCCTGTCTACGTACCTACCTATTTTAATTTATAACAGAACCCTAAAATCGGGTAAATTCACTTCACACCTACTCATACTATCTATTATGTTGATACTTGATTGTTTGATATTAATTAATTGTTGATACTTGACCGCACGAATACTCAATTCGGGCCGCAAGCGGCCCACGGGCCGCGGTTTGATGATCACTGGATTAAGAGTCCGCCAATGCAGACTTTTGTGTATGTAATGACCTGGATCTGGATATTTAAGAAGACTGAGAATTATATTTGGATATATACAACTTCAACTCTTTATCTTAGAATCTTTAAACGTGGAAACATGATTAGATAAAAAAGTCTCGATGAAAATAATTCCAGAAAAAAATCGTGTTTTGCACAAAGGTTCAGTTGCATCTCCGAAATTTAACAAAATTTTAAAATATTTACTAAAATTGATAGGTAATTATAATATCTCAAATCTCTGAAACCAGTTTTTTAATTGGTAATGTAGTTTTCGTGAAAATTACGATTATGTGCAAAAATAAATATTGAGATTACTACGCACTAAAATGTGATCAAACTACAACTGCAGAAATCAACTATATCGTGATCGCCATAAGGCGCGGGGGTAATGAACAAATTCCTTTGCACTGCGCTGCATAGGCGGACTCTTAAGGGAACGAAGTTGGTCATTTTTGAGAGCCACGTATAGCGTTATGGTCAGGCCTGAAGGCGGATTATTGAGACTTTTGCTAGTGAACCAGAAATCTTGGACAAGGCTTCTCAATGGGCTATTACTTCGGACCACATGCGCGGTCGTCCTCTTCGGAGTCGCGGTCGATCGGAGCCCCCATTCCGATCGACCGTGATCCCTAAGGCCTCTTTAGTGTCGCCTCTTACGAGCGGCGGGGAAAATCGTAACCTTCTCTGGCTCGGGCTACAGGGTTAGGTAATCACGCCTAACGTTACATAACATCGAAGTATCATTGTGCTATAATTGTCTCAAATAAAATCAATAATTGTGGTTATCAGGGTCTACGTAAGCAAAAAATAAATCGATGCAAAACGACGATTTATTGTTTTTTCTTGTTACAGCATCGCCTTGGCTTAAGGTGACGTTTTTCCTGCTGGGAAAACTCGGTGTCGCGCTTTGTTTCACTGGCGTCTATACATACAGTGTGGAGTTGTTTCCAACAACCGTGCGCGGATTCCTTGTTGGATGTTGCAGCACGACCGCTAGGTTTGGTGGGTTGTTGGCACCACTCACACCGTTACTGGTAAGAAAGGTTTCCGTCTTTAAGGCTCATTACTTCATAGCAATGAAACTTATAGTTTCATTACCCAAATAATAATTTATCGCATCATTCGCTACGGACAGGCAGTTCATCCTTAGACTTTGAAGCCGAAATGGTCGCGCATGTCATGGTTTCAAAGGAGCTTTCTTCATCGAACCTTCAGATTGAAAATAAGATCTTTATTGAAGTTTTTCCAACAGACTACGTCCTGGAGTTTAAAAAAAAGAGTGTATGAAGTATTTTATTGGATTGGACAACGCACAAGTGATATCCATCAGTGCCGTCAGTGATGTCAAACAGTGATGTTGTGGGCGTCCGTGGACTATGATCTTACGATATCGCTTCAGGCATTAGGCAGCCCATTGCCTAAAAACTCATTGTTAGAAGGACGTCAAGTTATCACTATGTTCCTTTGTCCACTCTGAATGGGAAACGGTACTGTATAAATAGGTTTGCAGAACGATGAGTAAGTAAAGGATTCCTTGATTACTTGCCGACACCCCCAAATCTTCACGCTACGACCAGTTTGACCTATTGAATTCTGGGTACTCCATACTCTCTTAGTTTCTTGCGCTGTACATATTATATCCTTAGTTTATTTGGACCATCGAATTATACGTTACGCTAGAATAGTAAACCAGAACAATGAACATGGTATCACGCGCTGACAGAATGTGTCGCAGGAAGTATGTAGATCTATCTCCTCTGAGGTGTGGCTCTTCACCGTAAGTAAAAGAGATTGTGCTATTGCTTTGTCGCTCCAAATAAGAAAGTCCAATTCAAGGTGCGACAACGGATTTGTCCAGGACATTTAATTTTGCGTATTACGCAATCTGTAATTTTGAATTGAGTAATAGTTTTTTTTATTTTTTTTATTATTTACTTATCATAAAAGTATAAAATCATTATTATTGTTTAATCGTCGAAAGTTCGAAATGAAGTAAAATACACTACGTTGTTAAAATACGCATAAGCGTCAAAGTGCATGTGAGCTAGGTGTGGTTTCCGAACTTCAGTTGAGTAGAAGATAGTAATGCTTTCAAACATTTAATCTAGTAGGTACAGTAGTAGTACACAACTTACATGGCTTATCGATGTACCTGCGCAGCAGATACAATTTTAAAGACGTGGGAAATGAATGGACATCAATGGGCGTTACCATTTATGCCATCATTGGTTGATTGATTTGGCGCCTAGTGCGTTACCGTCAAACGTCATTCTGACTGCACGTGGTTTTTTGAGGTTACACTTATTTGCAAATTAAGCGTACTGTTTCATAACAATAATTAAGTCCTCATTAAAAAGAGAACTTCCTTTAAAAAGACAACCGAGGGAAACTGAATGTTTACATTTAAATAATTTATTGTTTTTGTCTTTACGTAAACGTAAAACAAACATTTGTTTTAATTTGAACTTTTGATTTTATAAGCTTTTAAAGTCCGTTATTGACTAGATAACTTCACATCATTATTTTGATTTAAAAATCTGGTCGTTTCTTTTGCGATAAAAATTATCAATTCAAATTTATTAATAAAGCAAACTAATGAAAGTGACCCATTTCAATGACATGTAGTGTATAATATTGCGTGACAGAAATAGAAAGTGAATGCGCTGCAATAGTTTTTCCACCTAATGGCTGTTACATAAAATTGGTTATAAAATAGAGTTTCGTGATTTTGTCTTTTCGTACCTATGCGAACGAAGATTAATGACGCGCCATATCTTTTGTGTCTTACTATACTACATAGATGTTGATTTAGGCTTACATTTGAGTCTTATCTTTATTCAGACTAGGCTCATTCGACTTTTCTAGACAATTGTGCAAATTGCAAAAGAACCTATTAAGTACCAATTTGATAACTTTCTGGTAAATCCATGGTACAAAATAAAAGTACTATTAAATTACGAGATATAGTCACATCATTTTGTATAATTATGTACCTACTAAAATATTAAAATGTACGTGAAACAGTCTGTCACAGTTTCTAATAACGTTGATCGATACTAATAGGATTTATTTTTTCTTACAGATGGCAGAGTATGAAGCATTACCATCAATTTTATTCTCAGTAACCTCATTTCTAGCGGTAATATTACTGGTGTTTACACCTGAAACAATGACTTTGCCATTATTTGACACAATAGAACAAATTGAAGCAGCTCACAAGAAAAATATTGGCACGTAAAATAAAACCAAACATGAATTATAGTTTGTAATTCCCAATCACATTGATTTCTATAATAAATAATTATTGTGACGAATTACTGAGGTTAAAAGAAATAATAATAATAGGTAGTTAAATATTAAATGTTTGTGTACATATAGATTTAGATACTACATATGTTTTTTAAATTGTTACTTTTCAAAGATTTTACAATACATATCTATAAAATAAATATTTGCTAAGAAAACAGAAAATCGTATTTGTCTGATGGAAGCAAAAAGTGAGTTTCAATGAGGTTTTGTCTGTCGGTCCAAAATTAAAAATGAGCGTTCCCCAAGGATCAATTTTGGGACCTTTCCTGTTTTTATGCTCAGGGACTTATGCGAAACAATATTATTTGCTGATAACACCTCATTGTTATTTAAACTAGACAGAAGGGATAAAATAAGAAGGAGAAATATTACTTGGGTAAATAGGATCCTAACAGACGTCTCGAGATGATTCGCTACCAATAATTTACAACTGAATGCACAAAAAACCAAATGTATTAAATTTTCCCTTACTAATGTACCCAAAATCCATAATAAAATAGAACTGGGTGGGACAAAATTGTAATTAAGTGAGTCAGTTTTCTTGATTTATCAGTAAATAACAAGTTGCGGTAGGCGGACCATATCGGGGCATTGGCTGGTAAGCTCGGTTCCGCGATATATACAATTAGACGCATTAGGCAAATGACGGATGTGGATACGGCTAGGCTGGTGTACTTCGCATATTTCTGTCTACTGTCCGATGGCCTTTTACTGTGGGGATCAGCAAGCGTGTATTAACTCCATTTTTATTTTATAAAAATATAAAAATACGTTTTATCTACAGTATGAATGCACGAGAATCTCTAAGAGATTGTTTTCAGGACATTGATGTACTTATCTTGCCGTCCTTATAGTATCCATCTTTAAAATTATTATGTATGCGAAGAAAAATATAGATCTGTTTAAAAAGAAAGGAGTAATTAATGGTATGGAAACCTCAGCTCGTAATAAATTTGTTATTCCAAAATTGAAATCATATACCTAAGTCGAATGTTTCATTTTTAGGTAACTTTTTATAATAAAGTTCCTCGGGAAGTTGTTCAATTAACAGAAAATAGATTTAGATTTGTTATAAAACGCACATTATAAATATAAAACGCATAGACAATCATACTATAAAATAAACGAGCTCGTTGAAAACAAAACAATAGTAGGTATGAAAATAATCTTCTCTGCACATGCATTTACTAGCTATCTGAACATTGTATTTTAATAAGGGATACATTTAAACGGTCTTTAAAATTGGCGAAAATGTGGACAAAATTACTATTAATTGCTATATAAAAACATAACGTTATACAATTAAATGTTACTCCTTCATTAAAATATATGGTATTGGCTTTAAAAATGTTTAAAACGCTATAAATTAATTATAGCCAATAAAAAAAGCAATCGTTTAAAATAATAGATTGAGAAGTGAAAAATAACATTTTCTATAAACTCAGCAAAATTCCTTGCGCCAAATCAGTAAATCAAACGTATCTCACTGCGCCAGTGGTTTGAGATAACTCAAAATTGCGTCATGGCGGAGAAACATGGTACGCGCCAAGTAGGTGTCGAGAGAGTCGATCAGCACGCGAAGTGACAAGCAGCATCAGCACGCGCCCGCTAGCTTTTAGCGTTAATGGCGTATTATGTTCTGAAGTGTGTTATGCGCCAACATATTTGGAATAAGTGAGATAACACATCTGGCGCAGTGAATAGAGTTGGTGCAATTGCGCGAGGTCTCTTCCTAACTTCTGGAAATAATTCGGAAATAGACCTACTAGTTTATTATGATTGCTATATGTACATACATAATAATGTATATGACGACAAAAGATGGAAGGATGTAGAGATGTTTCAAGATTTTGCTCAATTTTAACTATCTCCTTATAGTTAGAGTGTGGCCTTCTATTTCAATACTGCTGCTGGAAATAACACGGAAATACACCCACTAGCATATATAAGATAGCTATTATATATACCAACAGCAAAAGATGAAAAGCGATGAAGGTGTCCCACCATCTCTTCATCTTTTGCTGTTAGAGATTAGAGATGTTTCAAGATTAAATTTCTCCATTTCAACTATCTCCTCCTGTAATACTGCTCCATGATGAAAGGCCGCTTTAATAATTTTACGTTAAACGTTTTTATCGCCACGTGTTTACTGTCCACGGTACTATGGGGAAGCAAAATGTATGCAGTTGTAAGAAGACGCTTTTATATTTCCGTGTACGATTACATCATGCCGTGGACGTTGGAAAAGCGTCTTTATCCCTGACATGATAGGGTAGCATTTTGCTTACCTAATGTATTTCGGACGGTAAGAACGTGGCGATAAAAACGTTCAACGGAAAATTAAAAAATGATACCTGACTGAGTTTCTTGTCGACTCTTCTCATTGTCCTGGTTTTCTTTTCGAACCGAATTAAAGTAGATTTTACGTTCAAAAACACCTTTTCATTGGGTTTAATTGAATAAATTGATTTGACTTTGAAAGAAAAGTAATAATAAGCCACTGTGCATTGGAGATCGAGTACAGTGAACCGGCCCCGTAGTTCACAGTGAATCACGTAAGTACACAATGGATTAACAATAATATATCCTTAAATAAAATGGAGTTTTTATGTTTACGTCATTTTATTACAGTTATGATTTGACTTTTTTAGTTAACAGTAACTTGTAACTTAAACAGTGATTTATTTGGTCTCAAAAAATATCTCATATCAAAAACTAAATAATTAACTCATAACATGATAACAAACATAAAATGATTGTGTCAGTCTCAAAAATGAAACAATCATCAGCTGATAATTTAAACATAAAAATAACTCAGTTTCAAAATTTTTGCAGCTTTTCTCACACTTATAAATTTTTTTATTGTTTTGCAAAAATTTCTTCGTGTTTTCAGTATAGTATGATTCTCGATTGACGGGGCTTTGCAGCGTGAACCATGCTAAAAAAAAGAAATATAACACACATGAATATATTTATATTATCTTGGTAATCTAATTGTTGGGTAGATATGAATACTACAGTACGTAGTGTCAGTACGTAGTGTTTCATGACTCATGTCTCACTGTGTACTCAAGTAATTTGAGCCACTGTGTACTTTATCACCATTTCGGATTTACGCTACACTACATTCAACGCTATTGCTTACTGGGAGATGTGTTATAATACGTCCTAACAATGCCAGTTAAATCTTAGTCCTATCACAAACATCGATTCATTGGTATAAACTGTAAAGAAAGGTTAGGGAAGAGAGATGAAGTAGGTATTTCTTTCCTTATAATAGAACTCGTCAAAAAAAAACTTTTTTCTATTCTCATCGAAGTTCTTTAATTGGAGCGTTATATTCTGTCATCAGATCTTACCTAAACTATGATACAATCTCGGAAATATTTATGCTCTTTTAAATAAAAACAGAATCATCAAAATCGGTGCACAAATGGCGAAGAAATTGCTGAATAAACATGAAAAAAAGATAAATCTGTTAAAACGTGATGCTGATTGATGCAAAATTGACTGTTGAAGATAGTTACACTTATATTGTGTCACATAGTTGTATAATAGGCTGTTTTTAGTCTCAATGCAAGAAAATACAACTGATTTGATAATAATTATTATATGAGCGGTTGTGTTGTCGTTGATTTCTAATCATTAGTTTTTATTTTCGTGCAACTGCTTATTTAATAGAGCCGCCTATCGCCATCTTTATTCGCACCCCAAAACAACTCGCTTTTTCTAAGTCTGAGATATCTCTAAATACTATTCGTCCTATTACATGCTTTGCTAGTTTGTTACGATTTCGTATTGTTTGCGCTTTTGTGACTTTTATAGTACAAGTGATAGTACCTAAAGGTCGCTTTTATAATTTATCGTTAAACGTTACTATCCTCACGATTTTTAACAGACTTCAAAAAAAGGAGGAGGTTCTCAATTTGTCTGTATGCTGTTTTTTTTTTTCGTATGTTTGTTACCTCATAATAACTCCGTCATTTATGAACCGATTTCGAAAATTTGAGGTGGTCCCATTTAAATTTAACTGATATTGGAGCTTGGACTTCGAAGATACACTAGATAACACGACCTGGTTATAACCTTTATTTATATTGATGATTCTCTTGTATATCGTTGCGCTCCGGATGTAGAATGAAGTTAATTGCAGACCTGCCCTAGATATTTATTTAGGTCAAGATCACTCAAAAGGGAGAAATAAATTTTTTTTATTAAAATAAATTAAACCGCCTTAAAAAAAAGCACTGAAAAGTATAAAATAACTATCCTTTACTAATCAAAACTCAAGTACAATTATAATAACTTTATAAATACGATACACATACCTATATAATTAAATTTGACAGTTATTGAAGTCGGTGCCAAATCAATGTGCAACAACAGAAAGTCTATTAGTTTGGTGGGCTTGGCACCGACTTCAGTAATTGTCAAATTTATATACATAGGTATGAGTATCGTATTTATTAAGTTATTTTAAGTGTACTTGAGTTTTGATTAGTAAAGGATTGTTATTTTATACTTTTCAGTGCTTTTTTGAAGGCGGTTTAATTTTTTTTAGCGTTCATGGTACAATAAGAAAGCAAAATGTTTGCAGTTGTATCGTAAGAATACGCTTTTATATTTCCATCGAGGATAACGTCCACGGCATAACGTTATCGTCAATAGAAAAAGCAACTTTTCTGCGATACAACAGGGAAGCGTTTTGCTTATCTATTGTCTCGTGAACGGCAAAGGATGGACGGTAAAATCATTCTACGATAAATTACAAAAGCGGTCACTATCTATATATTACACCTAGTTAAAGTACTGAAAGAATTGGAAGATCTGAATAAAATTATTATGTGCAAGTGTAAGACACTGAAGTTTTCGCGTTATTCCTAGAAATTTTCACTTTGCTGGCTTCATTACTGAAGACGTCGGCTGTGTGGGCATTGATTCTTTGCCTTCTCTCTCAAGGGAGACTCGTACAAAAAAATAATGACAATAACATAACCAGATATCTGTGACATAACCTGAAATTCAGTTTTTTGTTGATGTGGTACTTCTTATAAATTCAGATTTTTTTTAAATTTGGTCAAACTAATTCAGTTTTAGTTTACTCATAAAAAATATTTCCTTTGCTACAAAGATGGAAGGATTTGAAATAAGGAGCACAAACAGTAAAAAGGTTTGCATTATATTTTAGAATAATATGTCGTTGTTGCGGCAAGACTTTTTAATCTAAATACGTATTCGTAGGGCAAAGGATTATTTGCAACTAAGAAATTTGATCAAGGCGATGTGATTTTGGAGGAAGACCCACTGGCGTCTTGTCAGTTCGCTTGGAATGCAGCTTATAGATACTTAGCATGTGATTATTGTATGAGGTTAGTAGTTTTTTTGCAATATGTGTTTATATTATACTACCACTAATTAATTCTAACGCAACCTGGTCAGCAAGGCTTGGAACGGTACGAAAATTAAGTTAAAAAAAGGAGTATTTATAAAAGTAAAACAAAACAATCTATAGGATGAGGAATAGAGGGAACAAAAATATGTAGAGAATATAGTAGTTTCTGAAACGTACCTAAAATAAAAAAATCAAATTAAATTTAAACTTTGCAGGAGTAAGGTTCAAACTAAAAATATACAATAAATTGTGATATACAATAACATATTATGTACATTTAATTTTAGACCACTCGAAACACCGGAACAGAATGTAAGACGTTTGTCATGCAAACCTGATATTGTTCTACCTCACCCGGACTGTTATGATACTAATTTGGAGAATATAACCAGTTGTAACCAGTGCGGGATATTGTATTGTTCAGAAACATGTAGGCACAGGGCGTATGAGAAATACCACAGAGTGCTGTGTTATGATTTAAATGATATTCAACATCCTGTTGCAGTGTTAGTTGATGCTTGGAAGTGAGTGTTAACTTTATTATTTTTACACATAGTTTCAAATAGTTCTTTATTCCTGAAGCAGGCCATTGCTCAATACCTATATTTCTAGGTGTTTTGTGTATACTGCGCTTTTGAATCTTCCAGATAGGATATCTTGATATGGGAGTTCTATGTTTGAGGAGTTTGCTAGTTAAAAGAATCTTTAGATATTAATATGTTGCTATACCAGCCTTAAATATCTTTTACATTTGTAAAGATTGCTTTACATTTGTAATACTTCTTCTAATTTTAAAGTTTACTTTGGTAAAGTAATAATAAATAGTATGAATATAACATTTTTCTTCAGGCAAATGCACTACCCGCCTGAAACAACAACTATAATGCTATTAGTACGGATACTGGCATACATAAAACAAAGCTCGGACCCTGCTGCAGCTGTGTCAAAAATAAAGCAGTTCTGTCACCGGACCGTTAATGAGGATGCAGAGCTAGTGCATAAATTGCTTGGTGAACAATTTACCGATCAGTTGAATACATTACGAGATCTTACTGCTAACATTATCAGTGGAGAATATGTTCAAGAGGTGAGTTAAAATGAAATAAATGTTTTAATAATAGACCTAAAAGTACTCGCATTATGACAACATTATTATCATATCCGCTTAAAAATGTCTAGTGTTGGACACATACCAAGAGTCAGGAATCTGAGAAAAGGCTAGATTACTTATTTTTGAAAGACCTAATTAAATGCTTTAGTAATCTATACTTAGTAAAGTAAAGTAAAGTATTAGTAAAGAGTAATAGTAAATTTAAGGTAATCACTGTGATGCGGCGGGTGTGCGATAATTAAAAAATTAAAGTAAACGGTTTAAAACATTGGACTGTATATTTAAATCAGGCGCTTCTCCAATACGGCGGAATATAAACGAAATATAGGAAACACGTCCAACCTTAAGCTCCGGCTGCCGGTCTCTCGAGCCTCACTTGTCCAGGGCACAGGGAAGAATTCTTATACCTGGGCGAAGTCGAGACAGACCACTAGTTATTACTAAAACTGCGAAAGAATATTTCTTTTTGAATTTAAGTAGTACTGAGTTCGGAAAAGCTCCGTTTCTGGTACTTTTAGTGCGGAGCGATGTCACTGCGCGTTTGTGACGCCACATCTATGTAACGCTATCTCTTTCTAGCTAAGTGTCACCCCTATATCTTCTCAGTCCAGAGGAGATTCAGCATATCACTTCCAAGCATACCTTGCAAGAATACCTTGCAGTTTTCAAAACTGCAAGGTATTCCTTTGAGACCTGCAGTGGGACTTGGTAATAGTGTTTTGTAACATAGTGGCGATCACAATAGATGAATATGGTCGAAGTGACACAGCTCTGGTGGAACCTGCACAGCCACGTTACATGAAATAACAAAAGTCACCCCACGTTGTTCTGACTACTGAAATTTAAAACCTAAGAACTTAATTTCTGTCAATGATTTTCAAGTGGTTTTTTCACAATTGTGTTCAATATTTTGAGGATGCTGTTAGGCATTCTTTCCTCTCTGCTAAATCAAGCTTCATAAAGGTAGCAGTGGAAAGTCAAAAAGCATTAGAATATCTTGCAAATTGTTGCTAAAGAACCAATTTTGTAAACCTAGGCATTCTAGAGATATTGCATACACTGGCAGCTAAGATAGAAAAAAGTTACCAAGCAAACGGTAATAACGGTAACCGATAATAACCTATCCCACATTACAGTTAAATTTGTTGCTGTAAAATCGCAATTTGCATTTCTTTTTAAATTATGTATTATGTACCCATATTTTTTCAGTTCTTGACGCCAGAAGGATTCTGCTCCCTAGTTGCTTTGATTGGTACAAACGGCCAAGGTATTGGCACGAGCCCTTTAGCTATGTGGGTTAATGCGGCGACAGAGTTAACCATGTCTGATGACGAACGCACACAGCTGGATCTGTTTATTGATAAATTGTATCAATATGTCGAGGAAGGTGAGTTTTTTAAGATTTTAACTTATTTACTAAATTTAATTTAACAATTTTAGCATATTGACTAAGGTGTTGTTTTTCAGGAACCCATCACAATAATATCATTTATAATTAATAGAGTTGCCAATGTCTAAAAGTTTTTCCATGTAAGTGGTTTAAAAATCCACAAAAGTCAAAAGTTAAGATCTGTTGATGGAGTACTGCTTAAACAAAAGAACCTTAAAACGGCTCATATATTTCGATGATAATTTTATTTAATACTAATGGTGCATGTCAATTTCACCCACGCTAAAAATGGCATTTTCCCGAACAAAAAGGCCTAGATTACTCGCTGAAAAGTCTTCCATTTACCAAAGAGAGTGCAGTCAAAATCGGTTCAGCCGTTTCGTAGAGTGCTCTTGACAAATAAACAGACAGACCGATAGATAAAAATATAAATTTGCGTTTTGGTTATGTGCAAATAAGCTTAAGAAAATACCTTTATTTCGAAATCACAGATAGACACTCAATTTTATTTATATGTAATTACATTTCAGAATTGGAAAAGCTTAGTTATAGACGTAGCCTAAATATTTATTTAGGGCAAGATTCAAGATACGGAAAAACAAATAACTTTTCAAAGAGTTTTCTCTTAAACTATCTTTGATATAAGGACACTAAAAATTACAATACCTTTGCCTTTACTAATCAAACCTCAAATACAAAAATAACTTCACAAATAAGATATTAAAAATCTATTGACAGTTATGTAATGGCAGAAAGTCTAGTAGTTTGGTAGTCTTGGCACCAACTTCAGTAGTAACTGTGAAAAATGATATAGATTTGTATAATATTTGTGAAGTTATTTTGCAGTTTTCAATGTTTTTATTCTGATGTCAGTTTAAATTTTAGTTAACTCTGTAACACACTGTTGAATTTTCCATGTATCGTAAAAGATTTAAATCGCTTAGTGAGGAATGTTACAAAAACTATATCAATTCTATTGAGCACAAACTTCGCAAAGATTTAAAAATATTTTGGTCTTACATACAGGGGCGCAAAAATGGGCGCGGATTTCCTGGGTGTGTCAAGTTTATAGACAGGGAATCCGATGACCCCGAGGGAATTTGCAACTTATTTAGTTCATATTTTGGATCAGTGTATGAGACCAGTTCCTTAAATAGTTTTAATCCCGAATCTTTGCAGAGAAAATCGTGATTGTAACTATGTTTTAGCAAATATTCGTCTTGCGAAGCATCAGGTTGAAAAGGCAATAAAATCCTTGGATGTTACAAAGGGTTGTGGTCCGTATAATATCCCCCCTTTTTTTCTTAAGCACACAGCTGAGAGTATTAGCACTCCCCTAACTTTTCTCTTGAACAAATGCCTTTTGGAAGGAGTCCTACCTGAAATTTGGAAGAGTGCTTATATAACCCCAGTACATAAAGGTGGTGCGATGAACAATGTTATGAACTGTCGGCCCATTTCATTATTGCCTGTCTTGTCTAAGGTCTTCGAAGGATTGGTGCATAATGCTATATATCCAAATCTACACAATATCATCTTGACACAACAACATGGATTTGTAAAAAAGCGCTCCACAATAACAAATTTATTGCTATACACTAATAAATTATTTGATTGTATGGATAAGCGGATTCGTGTGGATTCTGTTTACACGGATTTTTGTAAGGCGTTTGACAAGGTGGATCATGTTATTCTTTTAAGAAAGATTGCCTACAACGGAATTCGTGGAAACTTGCTGCGTTGGTTCCAATCGTATGTCACCAATAGAACACAAAAAGTTGTCATAAATGGATACACTTCTGACTGTAACTGTCACATCAGGTGTCCCACAAGGCTCAATTCTCGGGCCACTACTCTTTGTTCTTTTTATAAATGACATTGACAAGTGTTTTGAAAACTCTGATTTTCTCTTGTACGCAGATGACTTAAAAATTTAAAAAATATCACTTCTTTAAATGACTGTATTGCACTCCAGAGCGATCTAGATCGACTGTACTAGTATTGTATTACTAATAAATTATATTTAAGTTTCTCTAAATGTAAATCCATAACTTTCACGAAAAAGAAACATATTTCAGATTACACATACAATATTGGCAATACACCATTAGGCAGGGTCTCTGTGATGCGTGATCTCGGAGTTTTCTTTGATTCTAAATTGCATTTCAACACACATGTTGAAAAAATTACCAAAAAAGCTTACCAACTTTATGGTTTTATTATGCGTACAGGTAACAATTTTAGACGTGCAGATACATTACTTTATCTTTTTAAAACACTAGTCAGATCGCAGTTAGAATATGCCATAGCAGTATGGAACCCGTATTATAACACTTACAGTAATCAAATTGAGTCTGTGCAGCGCAAGTTTCTAAAAACAGTAAACTACAAGTGTTGAAAATTGGCGTACTCTGTGTCATTGCACAAATATTCACTTCCCTCTCTAGAAATGAGAAGACACTCGTTGGACTGGACGCTTCATTTTTGTACAACGTAGTGCACAATAGGTTCGACTGTATAGCCTTGAGTAATCAAATCTTTTATCGCGTGCCCAGCAGCTCCCAACGTATACGTAACACTTACCCACACGGCCTCTTTTCTATTCAGATTAAAAAAACAAATGCGGGATTACGTATACCGTTACATAGGATGACCAAATTTTATAACAAGCATTTACACAATGCTGGCATATTTGCGTGTTCGTTGGCGAGATTTAGGAAGGATTGCTTCAAATTATTGCTAAAGGATAATAGTATTATATTATAGTAGTGTATTTTAGTATTATATTGTAGTATTGTATTATAGTATTTTATTATCAGACGTCCGGAACCTCGTTTCCGTTTAAAAAGACCTGGTGAAAGGTAGCCTAAGCCACTCCATAGGATCAAATATTTGCCAGTAAGCCTCATCAAAATCGGCGTATCCGTTTTGGCGATCTGCCAATACAAAAATTTATCACTTTGACACTACCAACAGACACTTCAATTTCAATTTTATTTATATTTCATAACAGTATAACCTAGTTTACTTATTTTATATATGCATAGTTACAATATATTATTTAATATCGTATGTAGTATTGGTATTGTTTATTAAATACATATATGTATATATATATATATATATATATATACATATTTTTTTTGTATTTTCATATTGCACAGAGTGCATCATGTTAGCTGTACATGGGCACATGTGTAAGTATGCCTATGATAGTGAAGTGGTAATGTGCGTGTGTGAGCGGTGGTGGCATGAGGCGTTGTCAGATGTTTATAAGTATATATGTTTATAAGTAGTGCATAAGGTTCAATTTTTTTAATTATGATTCTTAGTTAATATGTGGATAACGGTGTTGGTTACATTATTAATAAGTCGCACGATGACTATATTGTATTTAATTTTAAACATATAATGTAACTGTTTGTTATTCCAAAATAAAATTTAAAAAAAAAACAATATGCATATTGACTTTTGTGATTAAGGTGAGTTTACCAGACACAATCACTGCTAAATCAAATTTTTAATCATATTTTCAAACATGTTCCAGAGTCTGGCACATTCTTGAATACTGAAGGCTCGGGACTGTATCAATTACAAAGCGCGTCTAACCATAGTTGTATCCCTAATGCTGAATCCACATTTCCCTATGGAAACCACAGGGTACAATTGAAAGCTCTGAAGTCCATTCTACCCGGAGATGAAATATGCATCAGCTATTTAGATGAATGTTCGTTACAAAGGTCCAGATATTCGAGGCAAAAAGTGAGTTGGTATTATCGAAAAATTTAATATCATAAGTTAACGTCAATTAAATTTATTTGAGTATATTATTATTTTGCTTTCGTGGCGATTTTACTGTTGTCCCCAATAACATTAGTCAATTAAACACATTTATAACATATTTTTGGATGTCAAGTATAGCTTAAAAAATCCTGCACTGAGAAGAACCGATAAGAAAGTCAGTCAAGTATCATTTTTTTAAATAATAATAATACTCCAGACAATTATATAGATTGGGTGACCCCAAACTAAGCAATAAGCTTATACTATGGGTACCACACAACGAACTCTGGGGGAGCTCTCAGTAACACCCAGACTCAAAGCCAATTGAGAAAAGTTCATTTCCTAAATTGACTTGACCGGGGATCGAACCCGGAACCCTAGCTTGGAAAGCAGATGCATATGCCACTGCGCCAATGGGCCAGTCATTCATTATAGGTTTATTAGAATACAACATTTAGAAAACTATTAAATATATCTACAGAGAAGATTATTTCCATGTTAAAATGATTTACCACTATTGAGAAACAAACCCAATATTTATGCCAACATTTGGTCATGTATGTTGTTTGTGAAAAGAATATTATCTATAGTCTGTGATTTTGATTTGGTCCAATGAAATGTTTCTGTGATTGTATAACAAAGTATAATTGGTGATTGGTAATTAAAGTAATTAAAAAATATATTTCTACATTGTTGGCTCCCTTCCATAACAACCATAAATCTAAATCCATTTTAGATTAATAATAAATCTATTAATAGACTAACTTTCTGAGATATATTACATAAATGAACGTAGTTTCCTAAAAAAAACATTTGACAAGTTAGAAAATATACAGAAGTATTGTAGAGTAATTAATTTGCAAGTGCGAATTTTTATACATAATAACATCAAACGTTACTTGTAGAATAACATTATATATAGGAAAAATTATATATTAAAAATACCAAATATGAAGATAAAACGAGAGAATGATTCTGGTATTTTGTTTGGTGTCTGTATTTTGCGTATTTTGCATTACTTTGTTTGTGGGTCACAAAAAAAATTACTTGGTTAGCTTTTAATCTGCATCCAAATTGTCCTACATTCATAGTATTTGAAAATATTAGTAACAAACATTTGGAATGTGCAGGAGTTGGCACAGAACTACCTGTTCGTGTGCTGGTGCGAGCGCTGCAGTGCGCAGGCCGCGCAGCCCGACGTGTCCAGTGACGACGGAGACGAAGAGGACGACGACGACGACGACGACGACGACATGGACGCGGACGACTGATGCTCGCGCCTGCTGGCCTCCTGCCTGCTGGGGCTGTGACGGGCTGCGTGCCCAGCGCCCAGCGGCCGCGTGTTCGCTGTGCTCGCCGAGTTCGCTGACCTCGTGTTCGCGCCAGCAGGGCTCGTTGCAGTCGTGTATAGTGATGGTGACAGTGCAGTGCAGTGATTAAATGATTATATACCTACTAGTTGTGTCCGCGACTCGACTCGACTTTCTATTACATGAAAACCTAATAGAAAGACAAAACACATGTACATTTGTAGTATTATATGAATATAATATGAATATTAATGTGAATAGTGCTCATATTATGGAAGAGTGCAAAGATTAATGATATTTGCAGCTTATTTTTTCTTTCATTTTGATGAAAAATAACTGACAGAGTCTAAACTTTTCTGAAGATACTTCAAGAAGTAAAAATACTCATTTATTCCTAGTTCAATTGTGTCAGATAATAAATATTTTATGTATTACTACAGCGACTCACTAAAAGCTTTGTGCGGATATTTGATTATGACACATCAAAAATTCTACTTTTGTAGACTAAATGTGAACATGTTATTGTGTTATTTTATACATGTTGTTGATTTAATATTTTTTGTAATCTTTAGACTTGACATTACATATTTATTTTCTAGACCAGTCTCTATAGTCTATAATTTTCAAGTAACTATCGATAAAAGCAAGGAATAACATTATAAGCACCTCAGTTTTTGGCGATTTTAAATTGTTAATCACATACACGCTAAAATCAAATACATATTAACAAATAACAATACTATTTAAAATTAAGTGCATTTCTTGCAAGATTCAATATAGGTATTTTTTTTTAGAAATGGCTTATGTCAGCAAATTATAGTAGTCTTGACTGTTAACCTATATGATGCAACGAAGTTAATTTCTGTGATTCTTTGATTTGTTTATGGCCTAAAATCGTAATGATCAGTAAATCTGTCTTTATTTTTTATACTCTATTGTTATAGAAATAGATAGTAAGATTGTGTTTAATGAATAACTACGAATACTTAAAAATATTGTTAATGGCAACATTATTTAAATGAAAAATAACTTTGTTCGTGTACCATCAACTATCGCGCTAATAAGAATCGCGCAAGTGGGCCTAATTTTATTAATTAAAGGTCTTCCACACAGGGGTAAAATTCTGTTCGGTATTTCTAAAAAAAATTTCAGTATTCTGTTTCAAAATATCTGTTCTAGTACATTTTGTATTATACAGAGTGCGATCTCACTATTATGGTATCTGTCAGTGTTATGGTCGGTATTATCGGTTGACATTCCGATGGGAATTACCACCTACGGAACCTACCTGTAGCACCTGTGTGGGACCTACCTTAGTCTTTAATTCAACGAATTAGCAAATTTAAAATTACTTATACAAGCAAAACTATCGAAATACAGTAATATTTTTAAAATCAAATCTACCGCCGTATTCAAAAATTATTTAGCGGATTTTCCATTTGTTCCCAAAGTAGACAATAACACTTGCTGGAGGGAGCTACAGGTTCTTTATCAACCAATTGTAGAATTGAATCAACCGAATTGAAGATTCAGTTAGTTCTATAACAAATTCAGTACGAAATATGGACAGTACAGTATTGTATGGTACAATACAATATTCTTTATTGTATCTGTAAAAGTATATAACGTGGGAATAAAAATATTAAAGACAGTATAATCTTAGAGACCTTAGCTAAAGCAGTGGTAAACACATAGGCTGATATTTATATAACACACAATGCATATACTATACAATAAATATACAGTATGTACAATATACATATATGTTGTATAATACACTATATATACATATTATATTATACATACTAAACACATACACATGATACATAAAACGGTGTGAAGGTCCAAAAATGATTAAAGACTGGCCCGTTGGCGCAGTGGCATATGCATCTGCTTACTAAGCTAGGGTTCCGGGTTCGCTCCCTGGTCAGGTCAATTCAGGAAACAAACTTTTCTAAATTGGCTTGGAGTCTGGGTGTTACTGGGAACTCCCCCAGAGTTCGTTGTGTGGTACCCATAGTACAAGCTTACTGCTTAGTTTGGGGCACACAATTGCTGTAATTGTCTGGAGTATTATTATTATTAATTCGGTTATGACGTACGGACAGATAAATGGATAGACAAGACTATAAGGATTCCGTTTTTTATGCTATTTTGGTTAGGAAACCCTGAAAAGCATTAATAGAGAACTGTTTATAATGATAAATATGATAGAGTTGAATATGTTAGATACCTATAAGAATGGAACACCCAAAACTTCAATTAATAATTAAATTGTATTTAAATTTTAAAAGCCTAGGACGAAGAACGAGACACGCTCGAGTTTTGATTTGTGTATTCTCGCAGCGGTAGTGGCCCACAAGTCGGTCGTTTTTTTATCGATGACGTCACGAACACTGTCGCGCTTTGCTACAGTGCATCAGTGTTTTGTTTTTTAATCGTCGGTGTTGCTAACAATAATTTAAAATATGTTGTGGTGATCAAATCACGGCAAATACAGATCTCTGTAAATAAAATTATACGATGTACTAAATGCGTTACCCTAAAGGCCTAAACTATGCACTAGTATATATTGTAATACTAGAGAAAATAAAAGCCAGAAAAAAGAATTGTCCGCCTAATTTTGAAACTGTATGCCGCGTATACTCTGTGGCCTGGAGTATACAATACATCTGTACACAGAGTATACAATACTTTACACTACATCTATACACAGAATATACAATACTATACATCTGTATACAGAGTATACAAAACTGGATATACGATCGTATCATATCGATCGCTTGAATGTCCAGAGTATACAATTTTGTGAACAGTCTCGTTTAAATGTGGCTAGTCTGGGCATGTATAAACGCTAAGGTCGACACAATGTTTTGTTTGATGGTGTTTGATTATTTTTAAGAATCTATTTGATGCTTAGCTTTATCTTTGTAGTGTGGAGTTCCTGGCAACTACCCTCACTTAGTTATCACACATAAAAATAGTGTCAGACCGCTGCTCGTGACCACGGTTGGTGCAACCAGGTCGAAATGTCGTCAGTACGAAAGAAAAGCATGTGTGTACTCATGTATCTTACTCGTGTATCGTAAAACGTTACATTTCTTTGACATGAATTAAAATAGAAACCAAAACCGGCCACATATAAATCAAAATATAAAAAACAACACTGGGAACATATAAAAAAATTAAAACTGGTCACTTAAAAAGAAAACAGACTTTTCCTTGCTGACTTCATGTTGTGTTGGATTAACGTTGACGCGCGCAACTTCCTTTGCTAACTTCATCCTGTGATGACGATGTCGATGACGTAACTTCCGCTACATGCTGAAATTACACTGATTTGCTTTTCCAAAAGCGCCTGAGAAGTATAACTTCAAAAAATAAATATGACCACAATTAAACACAGCTACATATTCGTAAAAATATGTATCTGATGCTTTTTGGTTCTGGTAAATCACATCTTCGTACATAGGGTACAAATAGTGCCAAGTATGTGCCAAATAGTTGTAAGAAAGGATTTTTGATATTGTCAATTACAAAGTCACTTACTATAAATATTTAAATATACATAATGTAATTAAAATACATTGCTTCTGTATGATGCATCACTGAATGCTACCCATTTTGGTCAAAAGACGTAATGTCAATTAACCCTGAACTAATTTTAGTCGTTAATGTTAGGTCACTTAATACAGTTTTAGCAGTGAGTTGTCTAATGACATTATTTTAAATGCGTAGTTACATTAAAATACTAAAAAAAAGGAATTTAATGTGAATGTTTCCCCAATTTTTTCGCAACAGATTCCCGCCATTTTGTTCCTGTCTTAATCCCTAATCTTGCCCCTCTTTTATTTTATTTTATTTATTTTTTTATTTATTTTTTACGACCCTAAGCTTGAAAATTAACAGCTGGCGCCTTCTATTTTTTCTTTCTTAGTAGTACTGTAGTAATTAGTAAAGAAATAATTATATAGTTTAATTTTTACATAAGTGTAATAATTTTATTTTCTGTTCTGGTAATACTGCCTTTAACAACGAATTTCATGTATGGAAGTATGGATATGCTAATCCACCACATTTTTAAATATAATTATTATTAATAGTTTTAAATTGTAATATAATAAAGAGTACCTCTTTTTTCAAAGTTGGTTAAGTAGTGAGACTATGGAATAGCAACTATGTATATTACAAATGGATATTTACACGTATTTAATATTCTAGAGCTTTATGTATATGTATCGTTGTTGTATATAGCTTGAATATTCGGAGAATTTGGAGAAATAACTTACGTCCTTCAATTTGAATGAATTCAAGTGAATTTCGAATATTCCAGTTACATTAAGTGATTTAAATCTGGATACTAGTATGTTAGACAAGAATTATGAACAATCAACAACTGTGTTAAAAGTCATTGGAAATATAGGAGTTAAGAGGAGACGACGTGGTATAAGTTAGACTATGCTACCGTATCGTGACGTCAAGACTTCGTATTATCATTGCTTAGTACTCGATGATGTTATAATATAATTGCTAGTACTCTATTAGCTTATCTCCACTCTGTTTCCCTCTATACTCGTAAAACCAAGACGTAGGGTCAGTTCGCATCGAAGCGCGACGTGATGCGTACTTTTGAAGGAACAATAGAATGTAGAACTTGTTTATTAGTGCCAAGGAGAAGAGCAATACATTTAATTGTGAGCGTGAATAAGTCCTATATACTTATGCGTTGAGGTAATGCGTTGCATCGCTGTCGGTGTAAGCTGATCCATAATATTTCTCAGTAAATTTGTAATGAGTAATGACACAAATATAAGGCGCAAGTTACTTTTAATTGACGTGTAACCGTGCAATCATTTTGTATTAAGAGCGTGTTGTCCAACTGAAGGTTTCTCAATAAACTTTTGCCAAACTGAGTCTGATAATAGATATGTCCATCCTGTATCTTATATAAAAAATATACTCAGCATTCCACATTCACAGTTTTATGATTTATTTGAACTACCTGGTTCTAACTCAAGTTATTTGAGAAAAGATAGAAGTTATTTCAAAATTGAAATAACTGACACAGGAAATTAAAATCAAATGCCAACAAATCTGTGAAACTACTGAGGCTATTCTTTACAGCGACAAAATTTCGCTCGGTATTTCAAATTATTATATAGTGCCATCTGTAGTTGGTCAATAGTTAATATCAAGGCATGAATACGTATTTCAGTCTATTGGTACCTCAATTTTCCATGAGATGGCGCTGGAATCAATGTTTTGGAAAAATGTTTGAATGAAGAACTATTTTCAGGGGTAGGTAACATCTGTTCTAAATATAATATAATATTACTTTGCTTGGCGCTCCGTCCTCTCTGACTACCTCGTTAGGGATACGGCGTGAAGATATGTATGTTTGTGTAAAGAGGTAAACTTTGTTTGTATGTAATGGATAAACTATTCAATTTCAAAATTCTAACAATTCTATTAACTAAACTATTCTATTTCAAAGGAAAGGTGTTATTAATGGTATGGAAACTCGTGGTCGTGATCAACTAGTTACTGCTAAATTTAAATTACAGAAGTCAAGTGGGTCATTTTTGGGCAACTGCGTTCGTTTTTATAATAAAATTCCTCAAGAAATTATTCAATTAACGGAAAAGTAATTTAAACTTGTTATTAAACGCATATCTACTGATTGGAAAAGCATTCTACAAAGTTAGCGATTTCATTGAAGAATAAACAATAGTCTGGAAATAATTTTCTCTGCACACGCATTTAGGTACTGGCTTTATTAATTTTGATTATTGTATTTTAAATAACTATTGTAGAATGATGTTGAAAAATGATACCTGACTGAGTTTCTTGTCGGTTCTTCTCAGTGTTCACAGGTTTTCTTTTCGAACCGAACTAAAGTAGATTTGACGTTCAAAAATACTTTGCGATTGGGTTTACTTGAATAAATTGATTTGACTTTGACTTTGACTCAAAAACTTCTCAACCGATTTCAAAAATTCTTTCACTTGTAGAAAGCTACATTATCAGCGAGTAACATCTGTATTTTATTTTCAAAAAAAATTCTACCCGTGCGAAGCCTAAGTCGCTAGTTCTAAATAAAACATCTAAGTACAAAATTCTCCAAATCGTTCCAGCCGTTTCCGCGAAATAGAAATACATAATATATACATATGTAAGCACTGAATCGGTTACTAGCATACAAGTATATACAAGAATTGCTCTTTTAGATAAGCGGGTTATTCACAAACGTGGGAAACTCAACTTTCCGTATCCGACAGGAAAGTTTTCGATGATTTTGTCTAAACGCTATTCACAAATCCGAAATCGTATTATATTTATTATATATATATCATATTATATATAGTTGTATTCACAAATCCAAGCCGTCGGATTGAATTTATGCTTTCCGACGACCGGCCTTTCCGCCACGGAAAGTTTCCGACGTTTGTGAATAAACCCCAAGATTGGATAAGATTCTATACAACATGAAAGTTATCAGATTCAGTTTGGTGAAAGATTTCAGACTGTAATTTAAAATAGTTTTTGTTTATTGTATATTAATGTCTATTGTTACAAAATGAAAATGTCTAGAACAAGTGAATGAAATTGTGTATCTGGGGAGTGCGTTTTCGAGGGATGGAAGATGTGAGTTGGATGTGGAGAGACGGGTAGCAGCTGGCAATAAAGTGAACGGTGCTCTGTCCGCATTAGTGGGTAGTGTGAATATATCTAACACTGCTAAAATGGCCATCCACAATGCGGTGTTGGTGCCAACTTTGTTGTATGTATAAAATATGTATAAAATTGAGTGAAAGTATGATAAATGCTGTGGAGATGCGGTCTCTCAGAAATATGTGCGGTGTTACGCTTGCGGACAGGACAAGCAATGATGAGATACGCAGTATGACAGGGTTGCACAACAGTGTTATTGTAAAAATGAAAAAAAGGAATGCTTAGATGGTTCGGGCACTTGGAAAGAATGTGTGATGAAAGACTGACGAAGAAAATCTACAGAGCGAAAGTGAGTGGTAAAAGAAGCCAAGGAAGACCAAGGCTGACTTATGAAGATCAAATAGCCAGAGTGTTAGCAGACGGAAATCTCAAAAGCACTTGCATACCTAGGCGAAAATGTTTGAAGAGAATTATGAGATTTGAGGAAGCGAAAAAGGTGTGTAAGGACCGCGACTCCTGGCGCTCCGTCCTCTCTGACTACCCCGTTGGGGATACAGCGTGAAGATATGTTATGTTATGTTACAAAATACAGCTTAGGCCAGGGGTCGGTCAAAATATCAATTGCATAAAGTAGGTAATAATGTTGACGATAATATAAAACGCACGTGCTTGTAAAACAAGTTAAAACAACAGAAACACGCAAACTGGACTGGACTTTTTGACTTTCGTAGTAGTGGGCTAAAATGAACGGGCGGCCTGACATGTGTACTGCAGAGTCTGCATGTCTCTCGTTTTGTTTATACTCTTCCTTTATGGCATGGCGCACAGTTTAGCGTATTTGCCAATGTCACGTATTAATAAGTAATCCATAGTGTAGAATCACAAGTAAATTAGTTTTTTCTTATCGTAAAACTCCTCCAGTAAAGTGATAGTAGGCTTTACTGAAGTTATAAAGGACTTCTTGGAAGAGCGCGAATACTTCAGCTACACATGTTTATTTAGATCTCCTCCATTCTTGTCACTTACACAGAACTTTAAAACACAATATACTATCACTGTTGTACTTTAAAACTCCTAAAAATGTAAAAATAGAAAATCTAAATAAAATGACAACCTCACTTCTCCCGTTCCCGCCAAAAAGTCATTGTTTATACTCTTGTGATGCGTGTCTCTCCGTTTTAGCTTTTAATTTTTTTAGGGGAACTTGAAGAGCCGCAATTATCTCTTGAAAGAGCCGCATGCGACTCGTGAGCCGGGGCTTGCCGACGCCTGGCTTAGGCTGTAAGTTTGCACCAAATGTACAAAGTCCTCCACATTATGTTATAATATATTGCTTTATGAATAAAAATTATTACTAGGGGCTTTGATTTGTTGTAGCCTCATGAATTTTTTAATAAATACGTATTTTGAAAAAGATGTGTTGGTTGTTTTATTTGTAATCCCTGACGAAAAAGGGCGATGTGTTTGTGGTGTAGTCTGTAGTGTATCAATTTATAAATTGATTCATGTTTAATAATAGTAGCAGTAATGGAGTCTATTGCGTGACTTGCATAAATCTGTTGTGACTTCTGATTATTGTTTCATTTCATCGAAATGCACTTTTTTCGTGAATTATTTCATAATTAAAATTTTAATGAAGAAAGGAATATTTAGATGGTTCTGGCACTTAAAATGAGTGATGAAAGACTGACGAAGAAAATCTACAGAGCGAAAGTGAGAGGTAAAAGAAGCCAAGGCAGATCAAGGCTGACTTATGAAAGTCAAATAGCCAGAGTGTTAGCAGATGTACATGTCAAAAGCACTCGCATACCTAGGTGAAAATGTGTGAGGAGAATGATGAGATTTGAGGAAGCGGGATGTATGTAAGGACCGCGACGCTTGGCGCTCCGTCCTCTCTGACTACCCCTTTAGGGATACAGCGTGAAGATATGTATGTATGTAATTAAAATTTTTTCGGTACAATTTAATTTAATTTTGTTTGTTTAATTAAAAATCTTGCTCGAATGTAAAGTGGAGAGCATATTTATATGTGTATTTTAAAGAGTATAAAAGACTAGTAATATCACGTATTATGTTATATTGTATTTCCTACGTCACAGTTTCGGGGTAAATTGGCAGTAAAAGATAGATGCACGTGTGACTGATTCTTTCCTTTTATTTTCGAGCCATGGATCTCATGAGAAAATTATTAACTACCTTATTATCATAATAGATCACGTCGCTTAAAAGCAGAGCAACCAGAATTTCTAAAATGAATTCTAAAAAAAACGTGATGAAATATTCTGAGGTAGGTACTACGCATTATTACGGTGGAACATCAAGTCACATAGAATTCTTTATTCATTACATTTTTGCGGGGTCACGACAGGAATTCCTGCAATGCTTTGATCTATAAACAAGAAAAAAAATACAGGACGAAAATGCACTTTCAACTGTCTTCATAAAGGGGGAAAATATAATTTATTCACGAGATAATTTTCTCCTCCCTTTCAAAGGAGACCGTTTCGAGTGGGGTGAACTCGGATGGATGTTTGCAGTGCTCCGTTTTACCCTCGTGGGTTTTTCTTGTCACCTTAAAGTAATTTTTTTTCAGACTAGACGTCACAGTAACAATCATTGTGAAAAGCGAAGGACAAAACTGCGAACTGAGTTTCACTGATAAGTAAACGCACCAGACAAATTACACGAGTTGTATGACCTCGAACTAAGCTAGCAAGCAAGTTCGTCTTGTAATATTGGTAAGTACCACTAAACCAACTGAGCGAGTTTACTCAGTCTTTTCAACAAAAGATTCTCTTTTGACTGAATTGATGTATTTTATTAACTGTTGTAGGAGCTATTAGTTATTCAATTACACTATTAGTGGCTCGTAGAGCGCTTGGTGCCCGGGTTCGGTTAGAAACAACTTAGAAAACTAACTTTTCAAAATTGGCTTGGAGTCTGGGTTTCACAGGGAACTCGCCCAGTTCATTGTTTGGTACCCATAGTACAAGTTTAGTATAAAGAGTATGCATTTGAAATAAATTTAAAATTGATTTAAATGACTAAGAAAGGTTATTTGACTATGGCTGTAAAAATCGCCTTAATGCCTTAAGTAACGAAAATGTTTACTGTCGTGATCCTGATATTGATGTGAAATTGATAGATGTGATATCCGAGGACTTTTGTTTGAAATGAAAACATTAAATCGTGGAAAATATTAATTTTAAATTGTACTTACGTAATACAAATCATAAATAGTAAATTTATAGTGAAAACTACGTACATTTGGAATGTTATAACAAGCTGTAATTGAACTACAAAATCTCAGTTTCCGTTACTCATTATCTACTTATTTTCTTATGAAAGTTATTGTGTACTGTTTCTAAGAGAGTATTATTACTAAAAGCGAGGTGAAGATATAATTTTTATCGTTTCGATGCTTTGTTCAAGCTGAAAGGAAGACGATGTGAAAAAAATATTACGTATACGAGTAAATATACTTTGTTAACGTATTATTAGAGTATTTTCTTAATAAATATATTACAGTCTAACAAACAGTTAGATAGAAACAGTCTAACTTAAAGATTATCTTTTATAGAAGCTTTTGTCATAATTTGTCATAAAAAGTCTAGAAGATATCAGCGAGGCCATTTGTGAATGTACTAGACAAAAGCTAAATCTGCAGACAGTCTACTAAATTCTGAGTGTCATTTCATACCTTATTCAATATTTACTTGCAATTCTGACTGTCCAATAGAATTCATTTCGTCAGGCATTCTAAATCCTCCAAGAAAATTAAATTCCATCTGATCCCAATCTTATTACAAAGAATGTTTCTAATCGCGCATAGAAATTCCTTTCGCTGGAACAAACAGTCGATTTTTTCGCTTTGATCCTAACAAAAATGATTACGGTTATTCGATAAAGGTATTACATTAGTCTTAAATTGCGCTAATGTGGTTTTGAAACGCTGGCCACCCTTTTGAGGGTTGCTATTCTCCGCCCTTGTACACGATGTGCTAATAATCCTGGTTTGGAAGGGCTAGGTTTAAATTAAAATCTCGTTTCATTTCAGGGCCTGATTTAGGTTTCTTTTATGTCTGTTTGGGGCAAAAGTTTTTGCCCCAAACACATAATAATAATATAATATCACTTTTGTAAAGCTGTCATTAATGTAAAAAATAGGAAATCTAAATAAAATGCCACTTCACTTCTTCCGTTCCTGACAAAAAAAAGTTATTAAACATTTTTGTCGTTATATCTTCGTGGTGTGTGGTGTAATTTTCGGCTTTTATTGATTAGGTATACCCTTTACCTACTTAGAAAAAGCAAAAAAACCATGCACATTCGACAGGTATGGTGCATGGTTTTTTGTTTCAATTTCATTATCAGTGTGTTCGCTCTTGGCAGATTCTGTTCTTATGTTCTGTATACAATCCGTAACCATAGACCAATTTGAATTTGAATTGGAGTTATTGGCTTATAAATTCAAATATTGGGCATATGTCTAAGCTATATATATCTATTATAGGCCGCTATTTTGTTACAAACACTTACACACATATATGTATGTATATATTAAAATCATTTTCTTGTACGTTGTTGTCTAACGAAATGCGGCACATCTGCTTATTTGATGTAAACGTGTGTCGTTTTTATCGACTTATTTTGGCCTGATGGTGTGCCAAAAGGAAAGTTTCCAACGGGAATAAAAAGTAAAAGTAAGAATTTATGGAAAAATGCTAGTATTCAGTTATATATTTGAATTTGGGAATTACTATGGATAGGATACATCACTGTTTTGGCTTCGCTTTTGAAGTACACGACGTGATGTCTATTTTTTTAATGTCTATGTGTCTTTAATACATAGATTGAAATTTCTCTTTGCTAGTATTTATGTCTCAGCGGTATTAAAAGGACCCTACTAGTCGCTCCCTAGATCAGACCCTGTTCCCTTTGAACGGCGAGATATTTAATTGTGATCCGTTCGACACTGGGTTTATATAATTGGCGAATTTTATACCCAAATGCTTTTACAGTCGTTATTGGATGTAGGAGTTACTCGCGCGTTCACTTGGCGCGTTTGATTTGATGAAACGTCGTCTTCTATGCTGTGAAATGTTTACAGAAATCATAAACATTTCAAAAATCTTTTCCATATTGACATATCTCTATGCATCTATAAAAAAACAATGTTAATCTGTGTCACTTATACACTAGAAACTATTCGATTATTTATGTGGTCGAAGACGCGATCAAAAGCTAATAATGAATAAATATTAAATGGTTATAAATACTTTTAAGTTGAATGTTGTTTTTGATATTTCTGTTAAGAAATTTACTTTAAATAACAATACATACATAGATATTGCGTGAAGATTCACGCAATATCCTTATTGAGATAGTCGGAGAGGACGGAGCACCCAGCGTCGCGCCCCTTGTATACTTCTTTCGCCTCTTCAAATTTAATAATAATATAATAATAAACGCGCCCAACAATACACACAAAACGTCTGGTCTCAAACTAAACCATACCCTGTGCTATGAGAACCAGACGACGACTACTAGGGGTATTTCTTAGTACGTCTAGTACAGAGACAATTTAAAAAAGTTCGTCTCCTAAATTGGCCCGACCAGAAATCGAATCCAGAACTTTCCGCGCTTGAATGTAATACTGAAACCACTGCTCCCTTGAGGTCATTAAATAAGCGCCTTTTTCGTCTAGAGGAAAAAAACTAGCATCACAGTTTGCCGACGCAACTATTTCCAATTCGAGTCGTTGCTAAATTTTTATTAGGGCCCGAGTTACAAACGGCTGGTCCGTTGATACAGGAACCGATCTCGAGATCTCGGCCCCGGGGGCCGCTTAACCCATTTTCATTTCCTCTTCTCTTGTTTTATTTCCTCAAAGCTATGCGGTGCGTCCGTCGAATTTTTCAATTTACGTTAGCGCTGAGTCTCTGAGAATAAGTTACTTGTTGCGTGCTCGCGTTTATTGAATGGGAATTCAAACACTAGAAGTTATGATACATAATTGTAATCATAATCGCGATACATTCAAATTCATCGTAGCGTTACCTACAAGTTTTCAAACAAGAATGACTGTATCGGTAAAGAGTAGAAATGTGCCGGTCTGTACATCCGTGTCAATTAAAAATGTATATCCGTGGATATCGACACGGAAATGGATTGTTAGTGTCTATATCCGCGAACATGGATACAGATACGGATCTCAACTTTCGTGCTTCGCTAATAAAATAAAATAAATATTTTTTATGTGAATATAGCAAGGTAACTTACTATTATAATGTGTATCATAATTATTCGTTTGATTTTCGGCACATAACGTGCCAAAACTGTGATTTTATGAAATAAAAAGTAATTTGAAGCTATTATATTTCATTGCTACCTATTTTTAAAATTCCATTTAATAAAATTCATTAATGTAAAAGATTCGTTCAAAATCACTTAAAAATATATACGGATATAAATACAGATCTTTTTTTCCTCTAGAATATCCGCGGACACGGATATGGATACGGATATTCGACACATTACTAGTAGAGAGTAGTACATTTCTTCTAAAGGTGGTCTACAACAGGTAAAATGACAATGAAATAACAGTTTCTGTAGCCTGTTACAAAATAACAGCCTGTTTTATTACAACATACTGTTACTAGAACCAACCTTTCACAGGCACAGTCCTGTGGAATGGTTTCAGTACATGATTTTGAAATGACAACCATCCTTCATGCTTTAGAGCACTGGTTCCCAAACTTATTTTGTCTACTGAGTCCGAGAGCTCATGCAGTCGTTGTCTAAGATGCCTCCTAGCTAAATGAAATTATAAATCACCCCCCAGGCCTCTACACAACGCCCCCATTTTTTTTTGGGTCTCTTACCGCCCCCCTTTAGGCCTGCAGCGCCCACAAGGGGGCGTTATCGCCCACTTAGGGAATGGCTGCTTTAGAGGCTTAAGACTGACAGCTCATTTAAAAAGAAAACTAAATTTTAGTAATTTAGCCAAAGCACAACATTTACAAGGACTTTTTGGCGGGAACGGGAGAAGTGAGGTTGACATTTTGTTTAGATTTTCTATTTTTTACATTTTTGGGAGTTTTAAAGTACAACAGTGATAGTATATTGTGTTGTAAAGTTCTGTGTAAGTGAAAAGAATGGAGTAGGTCTAAATAAACGTGTGTAGCTGAACGTAGTCCTTTACAACTTCAGTAAAGCCTACTATAACTTTACTGGAGGAGTTCTACGATAAGAAAAAACTAATATACTTGCGCTTTTATTTATTAATACGTCACATTGGAAAATGCGCTCAACTGTGCGCCATGCCATAGAGAAAGAAAAAAAAACATTTACAAGAAACAAGCTGGCGCATACAAAGGTATTCAGTTCGTTGTATATTATCATATTTGTACATTATATACAGTCATATCTATATTTTAATCTAGGTATACTAATATTATAAAATGGTAAACTTTGTTTGTCTGTATGTAATGGATAAACTCAAAAACTACTAAACCGATTTCAAAAATTCTTTCACCTATAGAAAGCTACATTATCAGCGAGTAACATGGGCTGTACTTTATTAAAAAAAAAATTCTACCCGTGCGAAATCGGGGCAGGCCACTAGTAATTAATACACTAACATAATAATTTGCAGTCGTTATTTACACTTACCATTTTACATATTAATAATAATAATATTTCAGACAATTTCACTAATTGTGTGACCCCAAACTAAGCAGTAAGCTTGTACTTATCACAGAACGGATTCTGGGGGATTTCTCAGACCCCAAGCCAATTTTGAAAAGTGCGTTCCCTAAATTGACCTAACTGGGGATAGAACTTAGGACCCCGGCTCTATAAGCAAATGCTCTGCCACCAAGCCAACGGGCCAGTATTATGGTTCAAAAATACCAGCTGTCGGTTCGGTTCGTTGTGGAATAACGTTTAGAGACAACAATTCCATGTCTTTATTTTCTAAACCCTGTTGTTTTTAACTGTTCTGATATACGTGTATACGCCTCACTCCTAATTCCTTCCTCTCCTCTCAGACTGTGATCGGTTGGGTCTCTTTGACTTACGCTACCTCCTACGGCCAGTCTTTCCTTTATATAGTACTAGCCCGCAACTTAGTTCGAGTAGTCTTTTATTTAATAAATTAAATAATTCAGAAACATACGTGGGTGTACGCAAGTTTCATCACAATTTAATGAATGGTTTAAGAATGCAAAGAGGATAAATATACAAGGAAACATTTATTTTTATACACGTAGATGATTGTATTCATGAATAATGTATATACCTCTATGGTCAGTTCTACTATTGGAAATTTTGACCGCAGGGATCTCAATTGTTCTAAGTGACTACAAAACGTATGAAAATGATATCTCGTAACCTGATTCCTCACTTCATTGACTTCATTTTGCCAGTTGCGATACCCGATTGGTAAACTTTTGTAACACAAAAAAAATATCAAGGAAACGTCTTTTAAAACAGAGATTTACATTCGGAGTAACGGGACCGATTTATGTTTTTAAATTTTCTGTATAGTGTAATCTAAACATATCTTTCAAAATAAAAGTTGCGTTCTTTAAAATTAATTATAGTTTTTAAAATAAACGAAAATAACTGTTTTTTCCTTATTTTTCGTAAGGTAGCGCGTGCATGTTTGTTGAGAGGGTCTATTTTAAATTAAAGTACTATTTATATTTTGCAGGTCAACATTATAAATGATCATGTGTGCATCCATTCACCGTCAACGTTGGAATGTAATACCACAGTACAAGTAAGTAATACGATACGTTTTAAACGCGAGGCTACAGTTGAATAAAGACCGTGCGGGTTTAAAATAGAGTTCATTTTAAAAGTTGACTGTTGAGCTTGCGACCTTTCGTGCTTCGGAGTATTTGAAACAGACTCGCGGTACCGTGCGTGTTTTGCGGTCATAATTGTTCTCAATTACACTTCCATAGTATTTTCAAATTTGTTTATCGTCTGGCTAATTATTATTATTATTAATGGAGTGCATTGCAAGAGACCCACACTCGGTATTGGGTGGCAATGAGCTGAAGAATAAGAAAAGTTATCCTGAGGAATTCTCTATGAACGAAAAGAACTCGCGCAGGACTAATTTTTAAAATATAACCTCCGTTTTAATGTTCTCACGGAACCCCAAGTTATTGGGCGTCCGACACGCTCAGACAGTTTTTACAAGTTTTTATCTAGTTTTTGTCTTTCAGCTCAGCATGAAAGCATCGACTTTTGAAGTTGATTTAAATTTAGTTTTAAATTGAAAATGTCTACATGAATGTCTACTTGTCTATGTAATTGAATTGAATGTAGGTTAAGTAAGGGGTAACCCAGCCGAATGGCGGCCCCATTCGAGAGACATGCCTCAGTGGCAACGTCAAGAAAAGTTAGGGTACTCCTTAATTAAGGACGCGAGGGCGGGAGTTAAATAACGCTCGATTTGGGCCAAGCCTGTAAGGTTTAAGCCGGCTTAATCTTCTCCCTACCCCACACGAGCTTGACACATGGAGAAATCCACTTGATACAGATATGGACCAACGTCGCTGTTTTTTAAATATTTCTTTCCAAAACTAGAACTCGTAGGGAATTACCTCAGCGTCATCTTCACAGTTCATTTTATCACAGACTTTTTGTCAATGAATGGCCATAGGTTTGATCTAGGTCTTGCATTGCAAAGCATTGGCTAGGTCTAAAATTAATGACGCTTATATTCCCAAAACGTACCTATTCACTCTTGAAATGCCCGTGTTATATGACTGATGGAATTTCTGACGTATTTGATACAAACTTGTTTGATAAAACAGCAAATTTATTGGCAATTGCAGTATATTTACCTGACTGCAAGAAAGGTAGAACGGTTAGGTTTTCCGAGTGTATTATCTTTGAAAAAATGGTTCCGATAGACAGATAGAAATAGAAATCCGACAGATATAGTTATTTTCATTGAATGGAATATATTTAATTGGGTCTCTCTAGGTTTGTAGCTGGGTAACTAGCTGCCGATTTTTGAACATAAATTATTAAAAATATATTTAATTTAAGAGTATCGTAATAAAAGTAAAACAAATTACAGATCCATTTTTGGCATAACTAGAAATGTTCAGAAACGATAAATCTTGAACGCTTTACTCTCTGTTTGTGAATATGTTTATCCCGTTAAGAATACTATAAGAATAGTACCACAATATGTATTGTATAGTATGTTATATGAATAGTATATATTATGTATAGTATAGGAACGTATGTATGCATAATATACATAGTATTTGTGTATAATATAGTGTAGGAATATACGTGAAGACGTCTATGTATGTTATTCAATGATTATCTTATCCACTGAGTCACAGAAGTTAGAAATGTGTAGCGATGAAAAAGTAGGAAGCATTAACTGCGGATTGAATAATTGATAAATGAGTTTTGTACTACCGATTCCGGGTACATCAGAAATTTCACTCAGTAAATTATTTCAATAGCAATTGTTTCGAACGGCTATTCATCCTCGCAAAGTTGTTACGTAAAGAATTCCTTGATTCCTCGTAATGCGACAAGAGAAATTGCTCAAACATTTCGGCAATCGAAGTTATTCTTAAGTGATTGAAAATTGTTCGGGAGAGCAAATAAAATAGGTATTTTCTGCATTTTGATAAACACTTGGATAAAACACCAAATTTTTTTATTGAAATTTTCATACAAAAATACCATTCAAATTTCTGAATTTTCCGGTGGATATACCCAGTTTCTTTGACAATTACGAACACAACAAAAACATTCAGCCAAATTGCGGGGTTATTACCTAAAAATGTGCAGACAGCGACAGCCACGCGATCACTGCACGACCGGTGACTAATTGTAATAAAAAATTAGTATTGTGAATGAAGATTCCATATTTATTATTCTATGACCGTAAAATGCACTTTTCGCGGTAGATTTAGCGCCACTGTATTACATAAATTCTCGTTTTGACAGCAGATAACGCGCGATATTGGCTGTCGCATGTTGACTGCAAGTTACGTAATAAGCGTGCCGGTGACTAATTATAAAAAAACATTGATATCATGTATGACATATAAACTTTTAAACTTTCGCGTTGCATTATAAAATATCTAAAAACACGGGAAATTAATGCGATTATCTTTTATTTTCGCTTGACGTTTCAGTTGACTTGAGACCACGGCCGATGCAACTCGGCCGAAACGTCAAGCGAAAATAAAAGGTAATCGCGTTAATTTCGCGTGTTTTATGTTAATATTTACAAACTTAAAACTACACATTATCTTAAATAATAAACTTCCTCAAAGTTGCCGATTAGAAATCTGTCATTGCTCAAGGTACCTAGCAGACTGGCAGCATTGCCTCTTTGAATAGCCAAACTGATTCGTTGGCGGAAGAAACTGCCAGCCCGCGGTCTCCCGAAGCCTCGACCAGTCTCTTACAAATATCAGAAACCAGTCGATGGGCTTCGGGGCCCCAGGGACCCAAAGTTTCGACTGCAAAGGGCGCAAATATGAAACTCTCAGAGAGAGTCGCATACTTACGCCGCTTCAAGTTCTCGGCAGTGCTGGCCGCGACACCTGCTGACTTGGAAGTCGCCGGCACATGGGAAACAGCAAGTGTATCGACACAAGTGGCATCCCACACCAGCGATCTTCCAAGTTTCCAAGGAATGAGTGTCAAACCATCCGGTCTCCTGCCGTCGCTGCGCACAATACCTACCCGTGTTTTTAAATATTTTATTATGTATGACGATTGCGTGTCTATTGCTCCACGACGGTAAAAAGCACATTTCGTGGTAGATTTAGCGCCACTGTACAAATTAGATTAAACAAATTCTCGTTTTGGCTGCAGATATCGCGCGATTTTGGCTGTCGCATACTGACTGCAAGTTAAGTAAGAAGCGTTTCGGTTGAGCTATTCTCAAGTAATGATCTTCCATACACGCAGCAATTGATTTTTATTTATAGTAGATGAGATAAAGACAGCAATTATGCCTTAGTAATCTTTGGAATTCATACTTCAAAAGGAAAAAAGTGGTCAAGCGCGAAGTCAATTCCCAAAGGGCTGCGTAGGTTATTGTTATTATTATTTTCTTTCTTTCTTCATGACATGGCGCACAGATTAGCGCATTTGCCAATGTTACGTATTGTATTTAAATAAGTAGAATCGTTATTGTAAAACTCCTCCAGTAAAGTGATAGTAGACTTTACTGAAGTTTTATGGGACTTCTTGGAAGAGCGCGAGAACTTCAGCTACACATGTTTATTTAGACCTACTCCATTGTTTTCACTTAAACAGGACCGCCAAAAAGTCCGTAGGTTATTTGTAAAATACTAAATTAGTAAACTTAGGGTGGCTTGCAAAGCTATTTAAACTCGATTTAAGGATTTGACATCTCGCTTGCACCAACGATTTAATAGTTGGTACAAGCGAGATGTCAAATCCTCAAATCCAGTTTAAATAGGTAGTTGCTGCAAACCACCCTTAACTTTTAAATGTGTATCTTCATGTTATATTTTCATGTAAATTTTAACCATAGCTTTATATTCCTTGAATTATTAAAGTTCTAAATTCAGTAATTTTAGAATTAATAAGAGGAATGATCGATTGAATTTGAGTACCCAATTTATCCACTCGATTTTACTTGAATTATCTATTAATATTATAAAATGTTAACTACAGCAATTCCTTTCAGCTCTATATTAGCCTAAATTTTAAAAAGGGAGTTTATAAGATTTATTACCAAATATATTAATTTAACTATTACACATCTCTAAAAGTGACGTCGCAAATTAATTTCACACGCAGTAAAGTGTTGGATGACTTTTTGCGGGAACGGGAGAAGTGAGGTTGTCATTTTATTTAGATTTTGTATTTTTTACCTTTTTGGGAGTTTTAAAGTACAAAAGTGATAGAATATTGTGTTTTGAAGTTCTGTGTAAGTGAAAAGAATGGAATAGGTCTAAATAAACACGTGTAGCTGAAGTTCTCACGCTCTTCCAAGAACTCTTTTAAAACTTCAGTAACGCCTACTATCACTTTACTGGAGGAGTTTTACAATAAGAAAAAACGAATATACTTGTGATTCTACTTATTAATACGTGACATTGGCAAATGCGCTCAACTGTGCGCCATGCCAAAAAAAAACAGAATACTACGTAAGTACATATTAATAACCTTCTATAAACAAGGTCTTTAAAAAATTAGGGTGAGTATATTCGTTTGTGTATCCTTTGAATATATGAATGTAAGTGTCAGTGGGACAAGCACTATTGGTATTTATAGGTCATAATCCTCAGCTCGGAGTGGCTTAGTAGGGCCAGCGTCCACGCCGCGTCATCAATCTTACTCAGACCCACATAATCGCAGAAAACTCCGGATTATATGCCGACCTCGATTTTTAAGCGATATACATAAGTGCGTAATGTGTATGTCATTTGTTCTTGTATGAATCTACGCTATGTGGGTCGGCTATCTTCGTAACTTTTCTTTTTATAGTAACGTCACGCATTTTCATTTTCAGAGCGGCTAGACAAGTGGGGAATGTTTAGTAAAATCGAAATCTTGTTGGCGTTCTAGCTCGTCAAAAGTGCCATTGGCTACGTTTTATTCCGCAGTTTTCACATAACCATTATTCGTTTGATTTAACATCTAGGTTCCCAAACTTATTTTGTCTACTGAGTCGAGAGCTCATGCAGTCGTTGTCTAAGATGCCTCCTAGCTAAATGAAATTACAAATCACCCCCCAGGCCTCTACACAACGCCCCCATTTTTTTTCTGGGTTTCTTACCGCCCCCCTTTAGGCCTGCAGCGCCCACAGGGGGGCGTTATCGCCCAATTTGAGAATGGGTGATTTTAACAGAAAGTTGATAACGTTTGACTATCAATTTCAAATTGGTTATGCCGCATCGCGTGGTATTTGTCATTTTATTCTACTAGCGTTTACGACAATTGAGCCACTTGTCTAGGCTTCCAGGAGCGTTAACTTACGAAATCATTTTGGAAATTTTGACGGCGGCGATCTCAATTTTTGTAAGTGATTACAAAATGTATGAAAGTGATATTTGGTAACCTGATTCTTCATTTCATTGAATTATTTTCACAGTGGCGATACACGATTGGTTAAATTTTGTAACAAAAAAAAATCAACGAAACCTCTTTTAAAACAGAGATTTACATTTTTCAGAGTAACGGGGCCGCTTTATGTTTTTAAATTTTCTGTATAGTTTAATCTAAACATATTCTGTAAAATACCAGTTGGATTTATTAAAATTAATTATATTTTTTAAAATAAACAAAAATAACTGATATTGTATAGATTCAGGTGTTACTTTGCGGAAATCCATCGCATGTGATAAATTCCTTAAATCTTTAGCTATCTTCCGCTCAAACTCTAAAAATCACAAATCGACACGTGTTTCGCCTCTCAACGAAGCATCCTCAGGATATACCAGAGATAGAATTTGGCCACCTAACCAGCACCGAATCTATTGGATCTATCTATTGGATTCGGTGCTGGTTAGGTGGCCGAATTCTATCTCTGGTATATCCTGAGGATGCTTCGTTGAGAGGCGAAACACGTGTCGATTTGTGATTTTTAGAGTTTGAGCGAAAGATAGCTAAAGATTTTAGGAATTTATCACAAAAATAACTGATTTTTCGTATTTTTCGGAAGCTAGCGCGCGCACGTTTGCATAGAAGACCAGAAGGTCTATTTTAGATTAAATTATTGTTTATCAATGCATCCCTTTATGACGCAAAAGTATTAAATAAACTTTGGTTTGAACATCAATACCTGGAAAAGGCCGGTAAGTATTCATATTTTATGGTATTGATTAAGATGTCAATTTGTGAAAATCCAACTCATATTCATAGTTTACGTATTTATTTAGTTACAGATCGAAACATTTTCAAATTCTATTATCGATACGTGTTCCGTCAAGCGTGCGTGGTGCGGGTATGGCTGCGATTTAGTTTAAATTAGTAACTTTCCTGAGGGTGTTTCGACAAACGAAGAAACACGTGTTGATTAAAGGGTTTGAACTTCGATCTCTTGGTGAAACGTAGCTAAATTATATAAATAAATTATAAACAATAGATCTTATTGTATTGGCAACACATACAGATGATAGAATTAAAATAACAGGTGTTATTTTCGAAGAAAAGCAATTTATTCAAAAATGCTTAGACTAGTTCTGGAAAAAGATATCATTTTTAACCATTATTTCGGAATAGATACCTTTATTAAATTACAAATTTAATGTTTTAGAATATATGCAAATACGAAATTCAGAAAGCCATTAAATACATGTGCAGAAAAGAATATAAAATATAATATATAATAGACTAGTTTCGTCGCCAATAAATTCGTTTTATAATATGATGAAGTTTACTACATCTGGATACTGTATGAAATATTAAAGTTCAAAATAATATTTATGAATGACCAATATTAACATTGTTAGTAATAACACTTATAGAATAAATTTGGTATTTTTTTAAAATGTAAAGAAGTCTAGAGTACTCTCTGAAAAGTCTTCTATCTGTCAACGAAAGTCTTGTTAAAATCAGTTTAGCCATTTCAGCGATTTGCCCGTACAAACAGACAGACAATAAATAAAAAGAAACGGCGTGTTTTATTTTTTATTTTTGGATCGTTTAAATAATTATAAGATCATAATCATAAGAGACACATCGATTATATTTATCTGGATACATATAGACAGTGATGCAGGAGAATAAATTCATATAAGGTAACAATTTTATACAAAGTACCTTTATATACATAGTAGTACATACATATCTTCACGCTGTATCCCTAACGGGGTAGTCAGAGAGGACGGAACTGCAAGCGCCGTGGTCCTTACATACTTCTTTCGCTTCCTCGAAACTCATCATTCTCTTCACACATTTTCACCTAGGTATGCGATTGCTTTTGACACTTCCGTCAGCTAACACTCTGGCTATTTGATCTTCGTAAGTGAGCCTTGGTTTTCCTTGGCTTCTTTTAGCATTCGCTTTCACTCTGTAGATTTTCTTCGTAAGTCTTTCATCACCCATTCTTTCTACATACCTTTAATTTTGTTTTACAGAGTCAAGAAACAAATATTTGCGGACACATATACAATTCGATTACTTTATATATCATATTTGAAAAACACGAGTGGAACCACAGATATACATAACATAATAATTACAATATCAGTGTTGAATCTGTATTTTAAAGCGTCAGTGAGGCGTGTAAATGTTTTGAATGAAAACGAAGACAGCTGCCGTATTTCCATGAAATATTCTGATTCGGGTTCATTGTGCCACGTGAAAATTGCCATAGCAGGCTACCATTTGGGCATTGGGAATGTATAAATAAAAGTGTAGATTTATTGGACGGTGCTCTGTCAATAATCTTGAGTTCAGTCACCTCTGAAGAAATCTAGTTCTGTTATTACAAATAAGTTATTATAGATTTTCAGTTCTGTGGGCAAATGACAGAAAACAGAACCCTTAGTTTTTGGCTTCCTCGATACAGGCATTGCCTAGTGTGAAAACTATCGGATATGTATTCACTTAAAAACAAATTATTTGTAATAAAGGTTTTTCTATTTTCTTATTATGTAGATTTAAATCTTTATTTACATTAACATAAACTACATACATACGTTCATATTTACAAACTTAAAACTATACATTATCTTAAATAATAGATTTCCTCAAAGTTGCCGCTTAGAAAGGTCTCATTGCTTAAAGTACCCAGCAGAGTGGCAGCATTGCCTTTTTGAATAGCCAAACTGATTCGTTGACGGAAGAAGCTGCCAGCCCGGCGGTCTCCCGAAGCTTCGACCAGTCTCTTACAAATATCAGGAACCAGTCGATGGACTTCAGGGCCCCAGGGACCCAAAGTTTCGACTGCAAAGTTTCGCGGCACCTGCCGACTTGGAAGTCGCGGGCACATGGGAAACAGCAAGTGTATCGAGACAAGTGGCATGACCAGCGATCTTCCAAGTTTCCAAGGAATGAGCATCAAACCATCCGGTCTCAAGACTCCGGCTCTAAGACTGTAGGAACGCCAGTGGCGATAAGAGCCCGCCGAATGACGTCATTCAAGGCAGCATGTCGTGACATGCGGCCCGCACTACGTAAACAGAATAAACCGTGGTGACCTGGTACATCGACGAGATCACCACAGCGGCAAGGGTGAGGAAGGTTAGTCCTGGCCCTCAGACGAAGAAAGTATTATGAGTAAGTACTATGAGAGAAAGTGTGGTATTGTCTATTAAGGTTCCTAAGTTATTTGAAAATATTCCCTTCAACCAGTGTCCTGACTCCTTTTCAGAAACAGCCAGGAGGCGAGACCGATCTTTTTCGGTACTACAAGCATCTGAAACTTGTAATTGTTTTCTTATTATTATTTTATTTTTATGGCGAAAGGAGGCAAACGAGCAAGCGTGTCACCTGATGGAGAGTGATCACTACCGCCCATGGACACAATCTTACAATCTTAACTAACCTGCTATCTTATTACATAACTGCAGCCAGTAAAGGATAGCGGAATTTTACGCGATCGATCGCGATATGTTGTTACATCGAGGACTCTGCCTCTGGTGGTTAATAAATACATACATACATATCTTCGTGCTGTATCCCTAACGGGGTAGTCAGAGAGCACGGAATGCCAAGCTTCCGTCAGCTAACACTGGCTATTTGATCTTCGTAAGTCAGTCTTGGTCTTCCTTGGCCTCTCTTACCACTCGCTTTCGCTCTGTATATTTTCTTCGTCAGTTTTTCATCACTCATTCTTTCTATGCGTCCGAACTATTCCATATAGCATTCCTTTCTTCATTTTTACTATAACACTATCGTGCGACCCTGCCATACTGCGCATCTCTGCATTGCTTATTCTGTATGCAATATATAATATATACAACATGTCTATTGTTGTTACCACCGCCATTCGCATATATGAAATAAGTGCAATCCATTTGTGTGGCGAGAAAATTCCCTATCTATTCTCATTTTTCCTCTTTCTTTAACACGTCCACAAAGAGAAAAGAGTTGGAGTTGGACATTTGCGCGAACAAGTCGCCGTTTCTGTTCCGTATATATTATTTATCTCGCTGAGTTGTAATTGTGACCGCTGTTTATTATATGTACATGTCCGTGTGTATGGTTACTGTGCTGTTGTGCTTAAACAATTGAAAATAACGTGCTAAGTTTGGTGTACAGACACGATCTAGCCACTTAAATAACCCGATCGCGCCCTGAACACAGGTCGCTGGAGACTCTCCAGCGTCCTGTAGCAGTCCTTGGCTTCTTAATACAAGGTCAATGGACATGATTCTACATTCTCATATTCCGTTGTTCTCGCAAATGGACCTTTTTGTTTAAACCGCAGTTTTCTTTCGTTTTTCAATTATCACACACTCGCCGCATCAATGGTATCCTACTTTAAATCAACTAAAAGTAACTAAAATACTTAAGTATCCTGAATTGAATTTTAACCGTGATGGTTTATCCCAAATACGGAATTCTTTACTGTGCACGATCCTTTACGCACATGGTCGGTTTTTTCCCTCTAACAAAAATCTTTGTGTGGAGTTTATATTAGGTATGTCATTGATCATATAAAAATCATACGTAATATGACAAGACGACACAGACAGACGGATATGTTGGCGGACCCGAGGATAATGTTTTAATGAACCGTTCAATGAATTACATTTTTCCTTTCGTGATAGTGTCTAAAAATTGCAAATCGTTTAAATTATTCAGCGAATTTTGCAAAGGTTACAGAACAAAGGTCGAAATATAACCACTTAGCGTAATGGCGGAGAACACTTAGTCCAAAGGGGCAAACTTTTTACACCCCAACAATAAACTACAAATAAAATATGGAAAGCCGGTTTTAATAATGTACTCAGACATTTCACACAGCGCCATCTAGTCCCAAAGTAAGCAGCACAGCGCTTGTGTTATGGGTACTAGACAACTGATATACTACTTATATACTTTTCTTTTGTAAATACATACATATTATACATAAACACCCAGACTCGAGGCGGGAATCGAACCCGCTACCCCCGTTTACTTTCCGACGCGCTTAACCGTTGCGCCACGGAGGTCGTCAACTTTTACTTCTACTTTTGTGAAATGAAATCCCAAACGCTGAAAACTGTAGATATTTTTAGTAGAACTGTACACAATACAAATACGAATTTTAGAATTTCAAGGAGTGTAAACTATTACGAGCTTATCAAATAAAATCTCCATTAACATAGACAATAGACGCACATTCATTAGATGATATTAATTTATCCGAAAATTCGTAAACATCGTAGTCAATAACACACTGATAGGTGATAGCGGAGTGCGGATTGCGGGGCGGGCAGGGCGTCTCACAGAGCGACGTAAATATTTAGAGAGAGTATGATTTAACAAAATGCGAGGAATTCTCAATAAATGTTAAGATACGATAAGGACTTTTTGGTGGGAACGTTTATTCATTATATCAAGTGAGTTTATTTCATTTTATTTAGATTTTCTGTTTTTTTACATTGTAGTATTCATATTGGATGTCACATGGAGAACAATAGCTTATAACACTAATTGATACACGCAATTACTTAAAGTATAAATTAACATTTAACTTCTTTTATCCTTAAAAATAAATCATTCCTTGCTTAGCTTAAATGTTTACCAATAACATTCATTGTGACAGACTGACATTGACAACATAAACTTTTTTTAAACAACGTTTGAGGCATTGGCCGTAAGCCTGTCAGCAGGAACAAACTTGTTGATAAATACCTTTGATTGTTAATGTAAAAATAACAACCTACGAATTACCTAGGCTTACTTTAGAAATATTCTTTTTAATAATTCGTTTGTAGACAGAACTTTCTATAACTTTCTAGAACGGCACACGGCATTGATGACAAATGAACAGGCGATTTAGATTATCTATGTTTAGGAGTGTGGAGGTAAGGGTACGTTCGATAAACATATCGATAGACCCCAATTATGCAGCCTTTGTTCTGATGTAAAATGAGCTCTAAATTAATGAAACATTAGGTCTCAAGTTCATTAATTTAGTAGTACTAAGGAATAGTAATAAAACTATAGTTGACATAGACGTATCTACTACTTATCGACTCGCTAGGAAGATGTAATTTTAGATAGGGTTTGTCGACCACTGTCTCTTCACTAGTTGTTCCAGGAGTAGGAGCATAGGTGACCTTCGTTGTGGGGTATAAAAAGCGTTTCGGGTCTGGCTAGTTCCTTTTTCTTTTCTTTCTGCTGTGGAACGAGTTGCCTCATCCTAATCTTATGAAGAAACTAGTAGTTAGGCCACATGTCGCCTAGTCTCAAGTCTAGCTTTGTGTGAGATTAGCACCCCAATTATAATTAAGTAATGTGTTAATTTAATAATGTGTAGTAGTGTAGATTAGGTAATCTCATGGTGGATCCCATGGTGGATACTTTAGCTGTAGAGAAGGGCGAGCAATAATGACAGGACTAGGGAATAGGATCCTAATGTCTATGTGTGTTTATTATAGAGTTACAAGGACACCTAATAAAACCAGGTGGGCCTCCTGTCCCTGTATTCAATGAATACCTAGGAATAGTTCTAAAAACTATTCAAAATCATCTAAAGTTCAGTAATAATTAAATATCCAATGAGTACCCAGAATGGTTTGGTACACTACTCTATATGACTATCAAGAAGTTTGAATCCTCTTCGCTCTGGGTGGAAAAACGCGTGGCCAGGTCGCAGTTCTTGTAAAAAGGGGAATTCTTGAGGACCGGGGCACGTGGATGCTATAATTCAAGTAGATGCTCTTCGCTCTGGGTGGAACAACGAGTGGCCAGGTCGCAGTTCCTTTTCCTAAAGGGATATTCTTGAGGACCGGGGCACTTGGGTGCTATAACACGTGGTCAGGTCGCAGTTCCTTTTTAAAAGGAACATCCTTGAGCACCGGGGCACGTGGTTATTATAATTGAAGTAGATGCTCTACAAAGGGGAAGACTGAGGAGTAGGTGCAGTTGGTGGATAACCACCTCTTTCTTTTGGGTTTATTCAGTAACAAAACGGATAACACTTTCTATTAGAAACTAAGGACTGTTAGATATTAGCTCCACGTAAAAATATTGTGTACCTAATATATTTTTCTCTCTAAATTTAATATTTGATTTTCATATACAAAATATACTCTGATTTATGTATCTGTACTACTGAGAATTTAAATGCAGTACATAAACTATGTAATGGTTCCTAAATCTTTATAATTAAGTATATTTCTCTGGAATTTAGGATAACATAAATAAAATATGTTGTTGTACCTATAACAAGTAATATCTGAGCTCGATACTTGTAAAACTTTCATACTACTAATTACTCTGTAAACTTATTAATGCCTAATTGCTGTTAGATAATAGATATTCTTTCTTAATATAAACAATAATAAACAAGGTAATTTTGTATTACAATAGCATTTAATATTTTAAAAATTGTTAATAACTCTTTGTATATAGTGAACTAATTGAATCCACCAATGAAACTTAGATATAAGTAAATAAATGTTGTTTCTTCGTGTGATGTTTTCTAGTGTCTAATTAAATAACTTTCAATAAATATCTCATTAGATATCGATTGCAGAGGTGTACTAGGCGCCCTTAAACAAATTAGGTTCACCACTCTCCAGGTGATAGTAATGATAAACATCTTAAATTATTCAACCCATACCTCACTCTGCCGGCCCGAGCAAGTCACGTTGCAACATTTTTACAGTTTTAAATTACAAAAGTGATAGTATATTGTGTTTTAAAGTTCTGTTTATGTGAGAAGAATGGAGTAGGTCTAAATAAACATGAGTAGCTAGAGTTCTCGTGCCATTAAAAGAAGTTTTTATAACTTCAGTAAAGCTTACTATCACTATACTGGAGGAGTTTTACGATAAGAAAAAAACAAATTTACTTGTCATTCTACTTATTAATATGTGAGCTTTGATTATTTAGTTTAATCAAAGTACGTGACATTGGCAAATGCGCTAACCTGTGCGCCATGCTATGAAGAAAGAAAAAAAAAGATACGATAATTAATTATCATTTATTATTTTGACGTTACAATCAGATACGCAATTTATAATCTACACTGAAAACACGAATATTATTATATACCTAGTCGCGTTTGATGATATAATATCACTGAGATATGATACAATAAACTTTCTTTAAAGAATTATCAAACTGAGCAGACCATTTTTCTATTCCTTTATTAAAATGTCAATGTTTACGTCTTGCACATTTAAAACATTTTATTCCACATGTAACCCGTTTGAGGGTTTCTATGAGGTTGTATTCGTTACTGAAACTGCCCACGTGCATCTCACAGACAGACGCATTCGTTTCTTTTTACGGGAAGCCGACAGTCAGTTGCCGGTGGCTGCCCGTTGAACCCAAGGGCGTTCGGTCAGTCTATTGTCGTGCCTTGTAATTTTTACGGCTTTATATTTTTTGGTATAACGGCATATTAATACGAAGGTGTCCATGAACAAAAAATATTCTTGTGTGCACCCGGTCTTAGAAGGTCAAAGTCAAAGTCAAATTAATTTATTCAAGTAAACTCAATTGCAATTGTTTTTGAACTTTAAACCTACTTTAACTTGCGATTCGAAAAGAAAGCAGCCCACTGAGAAAAACAGACAAGAAAGTCAGATAATAAAGTATGTTAGTACAAAGATGTTTACTAATAAGTGAAGTCAAAAAAATTATACAACATATATGTATTTGTGTGTAAGTAGGCCGCAGGCCACAGCTCTAAAAATAGTATTGCCAGTTAAAAGTCGTTTCTTACATGTGAAAAGATTCTTTATGTAAGTAGAAGAAATAGTTATACATGAGTATTTTTATTAAGACAGTGAAGTACAGTAAGACACAAATGATATGGCGCGTCGTTAATCTTTATTCGCACAGAAACGAAAACACGATCGAAGAAAATACCCGAAATGATAAATCTATTTTACAATCAATCTTATGCAACATGAGGTGGAAAAATTATTGCAGTGCGTTCACTTTCCATTTCCCTCATGTGATATTGTACACCACGTTCCATTGAAATGGGCCATTTTTATTAAAGTCTACCTTATTAATAAAAATTTCGAATTGATAATAATTTTCATTGTAAAAGATACAACTACATTTTTGAATCAAAGTACCTAATGACTTGAAGTTATAGCTATCTAGTCAGTAATGGATTGTAAAAGCTTATAAAATCAAAAGTTATAATTAAAACAAGTGTTTATACAACCGTATGTCTTTTTGCTTTTATGATGTTCGCATACGTATATACCTTTACCTAAAGACAAAAACAAGAAATCTTTAAATGTACATCATTCAATTTTCCACGATTGTCTTTTTTAAAGGACGATTGTCTTTTGAATGAAACATAGTTATTTTTATGAAATAGTACGCTTAATTTGCAACTAAGTGTAACTTCAAGGAAACCACGTGCAGTCACAAAGACGTCTAACAAGGCGCTGAATCAATCAACTAATGACGGCATAGATTTTAACGCCCATTGATGTCTCCTCAGGATGTAGCTAACTGGATTGGTCAATCCATTTCCCGCGCCATTAAAATTGTGTCTACAACGCAGGTATATCTGTAAGCCATATAAGATGTGTACTACTATATAAACGTGACTATGACGCACATGCTTACTCACTTGTTTCTGATGTTATTTCAGTAATAGGTTCAAAGGTGAGAATCGAATGTACAGCGGTATATTGTTTCACTTCGTACCTAAACTACGAGGTACGTATTTAAATATCTAAAGAAGCACTTTCCAAAAGGATTTATATCTAATATGTAAGAGGCGGGTAAAGAGAGCTCGGCTCCGCATCAAAATTTCATAGAGGCCCTGGAAGAGTGAGAAAGGTTTTGACAAAACGGTGTCGTTCAATGTCCCGCGCCTTAAAAGCATTCCGCAGTTCTGATCTCGACGGGACAATAAACCTATTTTTGTTTGTTTTATATTTCAGTTGGGCGATGTTGATGAGCACGACTTAAGCTGACATTTTTGATACGCAGTGGAGGAATCGTTGGTTATTACTTGAAAATGACGATGTCAAAAAAAAAGTGGATGTATTTTGTCCATTTATTATAAAGTTTATAGACTGTATATTTAGTCAAAGTTAAAAAAAATTGTCCGGGTAAGGTTAAAGTCACGCACATAGAGTGTCCTACAATGAAATATTGTATAACAAAGTTAGTACATACATACCTCAACGTTAATATTTATTGATTTAAAACTAAGCATTATCTTATATCTTACAGACTTTCTCAATGTTGCTGCTTAGAAAACTGTCATTGCTTATATTAAGGTACCCAGTAGATTGGCAGCATTACCTCTTATAATATTATAATAATAGCCGAACTGATTCTTTGGCGGAAGAAGCTGCAGCCCGACGGTTTCCCAAAGCCTCGATCGGTCGCTTACAAATATCAGAAACCAGTCGATGGGCTTCAGGGCTCAGGGTCCCACAGTTTTGACAGTAAAGGGCTTAAACATAAAACTCTCAGAGAGACTCGCATACTTACGCCGCTTCAAGTTCTCGGCAGTGCTTGCCTCGGGACCCATTGACCTGGAAGTCACCGGGACATGGGAAACAGCAAGTGTATCTACACAAGTGGCGTCCTATACCAGCGATCTTCCAAGTTTCCTAGGAATGAGCGTCAAACCGTCCGGTTTCCTGCCGTCGGTAATACCGACAGGCTCTAAGACTGCAGGAACATAGCGGCCTGGTATATCGACGAGATCACCACAGTGGCAACGGTGAGGAAGGTAGTCCTGGCCCCCAGACGAAAGGATGCTATGAGATGAGTGAATGTTTGGTATCGTTGTTGGAGATTGTTATGTTTTTCTTGTAAACGTTAGGTAACGATTTATATTTAGGTCGATCAGCTACTTTTAGTCTCACTGCTGTCCTCGAATTTTTAATGATGAGATTTGAGGAAGCGAAAGAAGGTATGTAAGGACCACGAAGCTTTGCGCTCCGTTCTCTCTGACCACCCCGTTCGGAATGCATCGTGAGTATATGTATGTAGTACATGTATATACATATATACATTCACATTTAGTCTGTGGAAGTAGAGAAATATAATCGTTTCGTAATCAAGTCATATGCGAAGTCGGGGTGGGTCGCTAGATTTAAAATAATATCTTAAAAAAAGTACGTGAAGTGATCATATCGTAGAAGATGCTATTTTCCTGTTTCGGTGTTTGATCAAATTTAAAAAATTTTTTTTTTTTGATTTCTCACATAAAAATAAATTTAGACAAAATGAATTTAAAAATTGTGATGGAAATTATAGAAAAATTTGGGCTACTATAAATAGGTGGTTTGGAACGAATACACATGACTTAGATGGTATTATTATGAAATATTTAGGAAAGACGGATAACGTTCAGAATGTATGTACAAATTTCGCCAAAATTTTTACGGAAGAAATTGAAAAATTAAAACACTATTGTAATAAATCTTTTCTAGAACGAACTTCTTATGTAAAGGAAAGTAATGTTTCTTTCCGCTATGTGCAGGTATCATCTTATGAAGTAGAAAAAGTAATTGATAAATTTTGTCCAATTTTGGGGAAATTTGTAAATATAAGTGTGCGAAAGGGTAATTATCCAGATATGTTAAAAAAATCTATTATTAGGCCAATTTATAAACAGGATGATCATTCAAGCTATGGTAATTACAGGCCAATAGCAATTCTATCTGTCATAAATAAAATAGTTGTAAAAATTATAGTAGAAATTAGTGTTTTTTTAGAGAAGCATCAAATACTGTCGTCCACACAACATGGGTTCAGGAAATTGATGAGTACTAGTACTGCACTGTCAAAGTTTGTGGACGATGCCAATGAACATCTTCACAATAGAAAGTATGTCGTGGTATTATACTATATAGTCTTTGAAAGGGCATTTGATACGTTGGATCACAAATTATTACTTTAGGCTATGCAAGAGTGTGGGATACGAGGGTCCAGTGAATATAATTGCAAGTTATTTAAGCAATAGAACACTTCGTACTATGGTCAAAGGGGAAACAGGGGAAGAGGCGACCGTCAGACTAGGTGTCCCGACCGGCTCAGTATACGGCCCTGTCGGGTACATCAGGCACGTGAATAGTATGACTAATGTTGTCAAAAATTGTAGCATATATATGTACGCGGATGACACGTGCTTTATGTATGCCGACCGGGATGTCAATATAATAGAACGGTATACATAAAATGGTCTCATGATAACGGCATCATATTGAATGTGACTAAAACTAAGTGTATATTGCTCCAATCCTCATACATGAAAAAAATTAACAAGAATATAAGGGTTTGTGGTCACACGTACCAATACCTGCACGACAATAACGATAATGTGATATGTGGTTGTGAATATCACGAGTTTGTTAATAATTATAAATACCTGGGGTTAACAATAGACCGTGACTTTAGTTGGAAGTTATATGTAAAGAATGTTTGTACTAGATTAAGAGTTGCGCTTGTGAAAGTTAAACAATTAAAATATGTATTAAACAAAGCCACATTGCATTGCATGTACTGTACCACGTTTTGGCAGACACAATTTTAAGCTATGGCCTATGTGGGTATGGCCGCACATTTCGTACATATCTGAGTAGAATTTTTAGGCTGCAAACTAGAATTACTAAACTTATTGTAGATAACCGCACTAAAGCAAAATGTAATAAGAATTGTAATGTTCTCTACAAAATTTGTAATGTACTTCCCGTTCAAGAAAAAGTTAAATATGTGGTAGCTAATCATTATTACAATAATTGCTCTGATTATAAAATACCTGTAACAGCGAATCCAAGTTTGAGAAATAAAAGTGTTTGGTAAATTGTTAAAGAGCCATTGGCACAAAATTATTATGGGCAGAGAACTGCAAAATATTTAATTCCGAGATTATATAATAACATTAAAGAAATGAAAATTACTTCGGATTCGGTGCTGGTTAGATGGCCGAATTCTATCTCTGGTATATCCTGAGGATGCTTCGTTGAGAGGCGAAACACGTGTCGATTTGTGATTTTTAGAGTTTGAGCGGAAGATAGCTAAAGATTTTAGAAATTTATCACATGCGATGGATTTCCGCAAAGTAACACCTGAATCTATACAATGGAAATTACATCACAAAGCGCTTTTAAACGTAAATATAAACAACATCTATTGAATACATTTTGTGATATAGAAATGTAAATATTTAGTATATGATATGTATGTGTGTGTATATATATTGAATATTATATAAGTACATAGTGTAATAGATAATACGTGTTACAATGTATATAGATATTAGTAAAGAGTAGTAGTAGTAGTAGTAGTAGAGTGCTTTATTCGCCATCAAACTGCAATAGCAGTTTAGCGAAATATTGTTAAGGTATTTAGATTGTAATTTATTCCTTGAAAATAAATATATAAAAAAAAAACATAACTACGTTATCTTCTGCATGTCGTAGAAAGCAACTAAAGAGAAGCCCTAAGGAAGAATTGTCGGATGGGGTTCTGATCACCCACTTCTTCAACCTGTTACAAAATCCTAAAGATTCAAATTAGAATGTGACTTGACTTAAAACTTCGTAGACTCGGAATTAGTTTATTGCAGCAGAGTTTGAGATTTCACAGATGAATCAACATTTCTTTGAAGCTACGAATCTCTGCTCTGATCTCGTTAATATTTCCAACCTAATTTACAGTGTAGTTGAGGGTTAAAAAGCAAGAGACGTTATCACGGCCAAGGAATGTGCTAATAACGGGAGATCGAAAGACCCCATGAACGAAGTGTTTTCCACCGAAGGGCGAATTTTAATTAAATGCTACTAGGACATTAATGAGATGAAAGTGAGTTGGGCTCTTTAATCGTGATTTGTTTGTCCAATCTAATTGCTAGGGGTGAGGGGTGTGAATATTTCGTTATGAATATCATTTCTAGGGGACGAAATATTTTTTGTTTTGCGTTTGATAAATCTAATTACAAAACAATAGGATCGAAATATGCATAAAATACCTTCAGATGCTGAGAACATTGGCAACGAGACAAATCATAATGTGGTTTAGCGTTGCCCTATGCTTTTCTATTTTGCTTTTGTAATTGATAAATAAGTAAATAAAAAAAAAAAAAAACATAACGGTAGGATGTCTTCACAGAAATCCGGCGTGCGCGGTTTGCATGTGTGCGCGCTAATACGCATGCGTCGTGGCACGCACACAACGGCAATATTTTGGGCGAATATGGGCAATTATTTGTAGCGTCGGTCGGGGTCGCACGCGACGCACTATGCGACCGCTTCCGTTCGTCTTTAATTCGTTCTTCACATCGACACAAATACAAAAATGCCTAAATTATTTAAACGAACGTATTATATCGTCTTTAGATGCCTCCACAATTTTATTTATTCAAATCCAGAGCTATCATTCTTCAATATAACTGAACTTAAATTAAATATAAATGAAATTAAATTTAACAAACATGATCAACTTAACAACAGAGCGAAAGCGAGCGGTAAAAGAAGCTAAGGAAGACCAAGGCTGGATCAAAGATCAAATAGCCAGTGTTAGCCGACCAAAATATCAAAAGAACTCGCATACCTAGGCGAAAATGTGTGAGGAGAATGACGAGACTTGAGGGAGCTAAAGAAGTGTGTAAAGACCACGACGCTTGGTGCTCCGTCCTCTCTGACTAGCTTGTTACCGATATAGCGTGAAGATATGTACAAACAACTTATCCGTATGCGTTGTTTTTTTTATTATATACTAAATGTATAATTAAACGAGATGCTCTCTGCATCTCGTTTACGCAACGCAACCCACCCAACGCAACAATCTTACGTATCCGGTCGAAAGTAGGTAATTTCGATATTTGTCGTTGTCTCGTTATTTCGAGGCGGGATTCGGTTTTGTTTTCTACATATTCTCAATTATGTGTTGCACGCTGCACCTTGTGCCAAAGGTCGCTTTTATAATTCCATACAAAGATTTTATCGCCACGATTTTACCGATACAATAGGCAAGGCAATAGGCAAGCAAAATGCTTTCCTATAGCAATAGTGCAAAAAGACGCTATTTCCGTTGACTACAACGTCATGGAGTAGACGTTATCGATGACGGAAATTTAAAAGTGTCTTCATACAACTGCATACATTTTGTTTTCCTATTGTATCGTGGACGATAAAATCGTGGCGATAATATCGTTAGCCGGAAAATTGTAAAAGCGGCCAACGGCGCTTCATTAGAAAGTGAAATATACGTAGATTTTATGAATTTTATATTTTATGTGTGATATTCATTTCCGCCAAATAATATCTGTCGTAACTTTGGTTCCCTGGAGCCCCGAAGCTCATACTGGTTTCTGATATTTCTAAGAGACTGGTCGAAGCTTCAGGAGACCGCCGGGCTGGCAGCTTCTTCCGCCAACAAATCAGTTTGGCGATTCAAAGAGGTAATGCTGCCAGTCTACTGAGCACCCTAAGCAATGACAACTTTTTAGGCGGCGACTTTGAGCGGCACGAACTTTAGCAGCAAGTTTACTATTTAAGACAATGTGTGTCAAGTTTGTAAATATTAGGTTAGGACATGTATGTACTGATTTATATATAAGTACCTGGTTGACCGGGCTATACTCAGTGTCTTACAAAAAAAATAAGAAAAAAGAGTCTGACCACAGTACAGGATTCGAACCCGCGTATTTCAGCTTGATCAACGCTCTAGCCACTGTACTACTCAGAAGGTAAACTCTGTTGTGAAATCAGAAGAGCTTAGAGTTGAGGACTTTTAAATGTGTTAAAACATAAGAAAACGAATTTTCTCAAAATTGGACCCTAGCTATATCTAAACTTTTAAACTTTTACGTTGCATTATAAAATATATCTAAAACGGGAAATTTAATGCGATCACCTTTTTATTCTGGCTTGACATTTCGACCGAGTTACATCAGCCGTGGTCTCAAGCAAATTCTGAGGTGTGAATCCAATACACTGTAAATTAAGATACAGTGTTTTGATTTAGCAGTGCTTATTATGTTTCTTTTACTGTGTTTTATACCCCTATAATTCATTTTCAGATTTTTTTGCTCTAGAGGAAGTTATGACAAATACAAAATAATGTATCAAAAAAACTTATGGGAACTGACACGACAAAACATTGACTGGCCCGTTGGCGCAGTGGCATATGCATCTGCTTTCCAAGCTAGGGCCCCGGGTTCGATCCCCGGTCAGGTCAATTTAGGAAACGAACTTTTCTAAATTGACTTGGAGTCTGGGTGTTACTGGGAACTCCCCCAGAGTTCGTTGTGTGGTACCCATAGTACAAGCTTAGTGCTTAATTTGGGGTCACACAATCTGTGTAATTGTCTGGAGTATTATTATTATTATTATTGCTACTTTAGTTGCAGTGTCTTGTTATAACAGCGTCAATGGCAGTTACTAGATACAGTGTTTAGGTCAAACGTGCGTCAAATGAACGCGTTTGCAAATCTCTTTCCAAAGAATTCCAAAGCAACTCGGCATGTTACTTTGCGGAAATCCATTTCGTGTGATGAATTCTTATAATTTTTAGCAATCTTTCGTTCAAAATCTAATTCGGTGCTAGTTATCTGACACAGTCTGATCTCTTGGAAATTCTTGATAATGCTTCGTAGATAAGCGAAATTAACATGATTGAAATTTTGGGCCGAAGCTTGCTAAATATTGTAAGAATTCATCACATATTCACACCGAACTTTTAGCAGTAATTTAAGAACAAAATGCAGTTTACCACTGTACCATCACATATCTTACCACTTCATTCAATTCCTTTCAATACCTGAAGGGAACTGTCCAAATACAGCACGAATAGCAAGGCAGACATTACGCAGCCCTGTTTGATGCCTGAAAGAACCTCGAACCAATGTGGCAAGTCACTGTCTATCCTTACACAGGTTGTGTGGTCTCGATATAATGACCTCACAGCCTGCAGTAATTGGCCTTCCACGCCATATTCAGGCAGAAGACTGCACAATTTCTTTCACACTACTCTATTGAATCCTTTTTCAAGATCCACGATAGCACAGAAAACTTTCCGACCTACGAACAGAAACTACCCCACGATACCGTAGAGCGAGAAAATCTGATTCATACAACCCTTACCGTGTCTGAAACCACCTTGTGCCTCCTACAAATATCTTTCAGAAATGCCTTTCGTACGTTAAGTCAATACCTTGGTATAGACTACCTGCTCAGCTGATCAAGCTGAAGGCCCTATAGCACCGCAGTCCAAATGGGAACCTTTCTCTTTTAAAAGAGACACTATGACTGCGGCGTGCCAGTCTTCCGGAACCTCTCTCTTCTGCCAGCAAAGATTGCACAGTTTAAAGAATGTATCCCAGACCCTTGGACCACCGTACTTGATCATCTCAGTAGTAATCTCATCCATTACCTTCAGTCTTTTCACATTTCAGACTTCTTATCACTTTTTCAATCTCTTTCATACTAATGACTTCCTCTAGTTCCTGACCCGAGTGTGTCGATTCGTTAGGATCGCTCTCAGTGTCAGAGACAGAGTCGCACAGTCGACACTCATACAGTTCTCTGTAATAATCACGCTATCACTACAGAACATCTTTTTTATCTGTTAGCAGATGACGTTCTTTCGAACGCACTTTATTCATTCTGCAAGGTGTCGGACCACTTCGGTACTTAAGTATTTCCTTCCAAAATAATTTGGAATTTTCCTCGAAGTTGCCCGACGTCTTGTCTTCATCTAACACTATATCTTTCACGCTTTTCTTTCACCAGTGCCTTTCTGCTTTCTGCAGCTTATATCTCTCTTTCATCAAATCCTTCCTACTACAGCTATTTTTGGCAGCAAAGTAGTCTCGCTATGCTTTGTTCTTCTTATACACAGACTATTTCACCTCACCATCCCACCACACATCACGCTTTTTACCATTCCCAATCATATTCCTTCCATACACTGCTTTCGCAGCCTCGATCATACTATCTCTAAGGTTCTGCTAACATTCTTCAACATCCTCGCTCGCCACTTTGAATCTATCGTCAAACTTACCGGATACTACCCTTTCATATTACTTCCTGGTGGTCACATCTTGTATACATTCCTGGTAATCGTTCATGTTGCAATTATTACAGAACTAAAATCTTCAAGAGAGGTATACGATTTCTATGATATTGTGCAAAACATTAAGAAAATATGTAAAAGTATGGGACTCGATACGATTAAATTCAGCAATGACACTAAAATGGCATATCCAAAAGATATCAATATATGGTATTTAAAAATAATACTATAGTTCGTACGCGGAATTTAAATATAATAATTAATTGTTATGGTAGCTAAAATTCATAATTATTTAGTCAATCCAGTACACTGCAATTTGAATTACAGTTTCTTGTCATAACAACGTTCGAACAAACTCTTAGGGCGTGTCCAAACAATACAAGTTTATTGTAATATCTACATAATAAAGTATGTATTTCCACTAAAATATATATGGCTAAATAGAAAATAAAATTATCTATTATATAAGTCTTAAACATAGTTCTTTCATTGATAAATTAATACCCAAAACAGCAAAAAACCGATAAAAACTTAAACATTTTTTATCTCAAATTCAAGTTTTGTGAGATACAGTGTTTTGGATTTACACGTCAGAACTGTCGCAGCAAGTTTCACTACGTGGAAACTATTTACAAATATCGGGGGTAGATGACAAAATGTCTACCTCAGACATCTAGCTAGATCGATTTTAGACTACCGTAAAGCTCTATATTGTAAATTTCATCGAAATCGATAGAGCCGTTTTCGAGTACGCGATTATAAACATACAAATATTGCTTGTATAATACTACATTTCTAAATAACATAGTATCGTAAAATAAAGGAAGTCCATGAAATGTAATATTAAATTCATTGTTCAGGAAAATAAATAATAGATTTTTCTCCATGACTTTTAAGCCATAAATTTTATAAATAACCACAAAGCCAGACGCCGTGTCAGAGTATCAACGGCGAGCTAAATCAGATAACCTGACTCACCTGTACATACGACAAACATTTATTATCAGATAAGCTGAGCGATCCTCCATTTCGTCAGAAAACAACACCCACACATTTTATTGGATTTTATTTGTCTTACTTCGTAGTACGTGACAGGCTGTTTGAAGTTATGAAATACATGCTTTTATCACCATTTTTCATTTTATTTCTTTATTATTAATACATTAATTAGTGATATGTGTTTTTAATAGGTACTTGTTGCAAACTGAACTTAGATTTGACATACAATTTCAAGTTATTAAAAAAAACGAAAAAGGTCTGAGCACATTGCAAGATTCGAACCCGCGCACTTCAGCGTGGTGGACCTACTGTGCAAATTGTGTGCAACTGTGCAAGACAGCCACTGTGCAATTGGGAAGGTAAAATCTGCTGCTAAATTAAAAAAGTTTTAAAGTTTTAAGTGTGTGAAAGACGGAGAAAACAATTTTTCCCAAAATTGAAACCTAGTTAGATCAATTTCTCGCTCCCCTCAACCCCTGTATTATAAATTTCATCGAAATCGCTAGAGCCGTTTCCGGAAAAGCGATATCAAATATATATATATATATATCAAATCAATATCATATATACATATATAATAAAAATAAAAAATAAAATAATAAAAGGCACTCATTTGACTATATCATGGCAAAGCGCGACTTTCGATGACGCGCTAACGGAACGTCGGGGCCGGCGCTGAGTCTGTTAGACTACGGCGGCCGGTGCGATAGCATTTCTCCGACGGATCGTTTGCCATTATTAAATTTCCAATTACCTACGTAATAATTGTTACAAAGAGTTTTCTGTCGTTTGCACATTAACAGAAAATAATAATGTTTTATTGTTTTAACCTCTATATTAGTGTTTTAACCTAATATATATAGAAAAAGACGTTTTTGACTTATATGTTTCACGTACAATAGCATTTGAAATCATATTTTAAAATATTAAATTTCTTAATTTAGGTCACAGGATCATTTTTGGATCAGTATTACATTAGATTTGATAATTTCTTGCTCGGTAAGCTTATGCTGGTTTAATTTTACTAGGGTGATTTATTTTAGTATTCTCTTCTGTTCAATGAATGCCAGGAGAAATATATTCTTTGGATAACAGGGAGACCAAACGGAATTTCAACTTCAGGTGAGGTAAATTAAATTGGCTAAGAGCGCGTCGCACAAGCTTTAACTCAGGTTCCGTAGCAATTTAGGAAGAAGTACAAAAAAATTTTGCAAAATACCTATTAATTATTTTTTCGTTTTTATTTCTTGGCTTGGGTTACCAATTAATTCATTTTGTATCAGATTTTCGCTCAGTAAAGATGACTTATTAAATCGGCTGACAGAAACGAATATGAATGAACAATAAAAGGGTCCCGTTTTAGCCATTTCAGTTAAGGAACCCAATATAAAAATCCTATAAAACTTTTTGGTTAGTATCATATTTCTCTCGTCTTGTTTTATAGTCGCTCATTTAGTGGAAACGATTTACCAAGATGAGGGTGATGACGAGAAGATTTATTATTATGTACTAAATGCACACCGATTACCCTACTGATTAATTGACTGCGTTGTATTGCTTTTCTTCATGCAGTTCAGCTCTTTAGCGCGAGTCCGACTTATAATTGGGCAATTTTTATTATTTGTTGCTTGAGAACAAGTTTGAAGCTTGTATGTAATGACGCACGCTTATTACGTAACTTGCAGACAGCATGCGACAGTCAATATCGCGCGATAGCTGCTGTCAAAACGAGAATTTGTGTAATGTAATTGGTATAGTGGCGCTAAATCTACCACGAAAAGTGCATTTTACGGTCATAGAATAATAGATACGCAATCGTCATACGTGATATTAATTTTTTATTACAATAAATCACCGGTCGCGCGGTGATCGCGTGGTTGTCGCTGTCTGTACATTTTTAGGTAATAACCCGCCGTTTTACAGTAGAGCAAAAACAAAAAAGAGACGATTTTTAACATTTATTTATGCTAGAGTTTAGTTATTTTAATAGACCACATAATGCGATCCATTTAAGACCTTCGAAATGATATTCAGTATACATATGTGTGTGTATTTATCTTACACTTCATACCAGACAGTTTGTCCCATACTACGAATGAAGAATGTAGATGTGTGGGTGTTGTTTTCTAACAAAATGGCGGCCGATCAGCTTATTTGATAATAAATATGAGTATGTGTAGTATGTATAGATGAGTCAACTTATCTAGTTTGCCTCACCGTTACTGCAGGGACATGGCATCTAGAGTTGCTTATGAAGTCTATGGTATTTACATTACAATATTTACACACCAAAGAGGAAAATTGATGTCCTAGCACGCCCGCATGCTCCTTTAAGCGGTGGCTACTTATGTTTACTTCGTGTCGCAATAACTTCAACTATTTTACGAGTTGCGGCGGCCAGTCGAGTACGAAGTACCTAGTAAAATACTGTACCGTAACTAGGTACGTGCATATATTCGTATATCAGAGACATACTACAACGGTATTATGCTGTTTCATATGATCATTAATGTTACGTAATATTTGCACGGTCGTTAACTGAATGGTTGATCTATATGCATACATACATATCTTCACGCAGTATCCCTAACGGGGTAGTCAGTGAGGCCGGAGCGCCAAGCGTCGCGGTCCTTACATACTTCTTTCGCTTCCTCAAATCTGATCATTCACGGGTTTTGGGGGTCAATTGAGGAAGCGCCGCGATCCCTGCCAGCCCTTTTCAGGGCTGCAATTCCTCTACTGAGCACATCATGCGGGACAACGTATGCAAAAGAGTAAGGGCGTCCCCTGAATACGATGTACACCGGCTTGTCCCCGCTGGTGTGAGCAAAGTGCAGTTTGGCGTTGGGGACTGCTACCGTTGGGTGGCGGTCCCCAACAGCGTGTTGACACTGTGCACCTCGCGGCGGGAAGTGGAGGGAGGAGCGCAGAATAGCTGCCTGGAATATGATCTACATGCATCCATATTAAGAGTCCATTTATGCAGACTTTTGTGTGTTTGGTGACCTAGATCTCGATAAAAAAAATCCAGAAAAAACCCTGTTTTACACACAGATTCAGTTGTAATAACCAGAGCGTTAGCTGACGGAAATGTTAAAAGCACTTGCATGTCTAGGTGAAAGTGAGATGAGATTTGATAAAGCGAGGGAAGTATGTGAAGGTCGCAATACTTGGTGCTCTGTTCCCTCTGACTACCTCCTTAGGGATACAGTGTGAAAATATATATGTAACTGGAAGTACTTTATTCTCTATAATATATTTTCTTTTATCATCTGCGCGATAAAATAAGCAACTGGTGCATTATAATTTTCCTTCGCTACAAAATCAGCGCCTTAGGCGATGCTATTTAAATATGAATAATTGAATATACTATAAATTTAGTCTTACTGGTGAATAGACGTACAAAGAGTGCGAGTGAGAATGTAATCTTTTATGATAGTGGTACGAGTAGGAAAAGGACAATGAACGGGACGATATTATAACCAGTTTTGAATGACAGGTCGTCACAAGTCGTCACGCGGTGGATATCGCTATTGGCTTATTTTTTATTTTCAACCGACTTCCAAAAAAGGAGGAGGTTCTCAATTCGGTTGTATGTTTTTTTTTATGTTTGTTACCTCATAACTCCGTCATTTATGAACCGATTTGGAAAATTCTTTTTTGTTTGAAAGGATATACTTCCAGATTGGTCCCATTGAAATTTCATTTACATTGAAGCTTTGGTTTCGAAGATACACCAAATAATGCGATTTGGTTATAAGTAACCTTTATTCATTTATGTTGGTGATTCTCTTGTATGACATTTGTTAACTATCGTTGTCCCCAAATGGTATAATGGTAGTAGGGAGAAGATATAAATTGCCTGTGATATAATAAATTCAGTCAGTAGAGTCAGTCTTGTGGCGGACAGAGAATATGACTGGTAGCTGTCGTCTTCGGATTGTAAGAATACTGCTAAGATGTCATTATGATGCAACCTTTACACTGTTCTTTTATAACTGATTGATATTGTTATGATATTGATGATATTGATAATGGCCACAATGGGCAATAATATCTCATGTTCGATCTGTTCGTATCTTTATTGTGAAATCTCACGGTTTATGCTCTTCAATAGAATGGAAGTTAACACATCGCGCTCCAAAATTAGAAAATAAACAAATTGTAGATCTGCCCTAGATATTTTTTTAGGCCTAGGTCACTCAAAAGGGCAAAATAAAAAAGTTTTATAAAAAAAATTAAACCGACATCAAAAAAGAACACTGAAAAGTGCGAAATAACTATTCTTTACTAATCAAAACTTAAGTACAAAAATAACTTTATAAATACGATACAAATACCCATATAATTAAATTTGACAGTTATTGAAGTCGGTGCCAAATTAATGTTCGACAACAGAAAGTATATATAACAGAAAGTAAAGTTTAGTACGCTTGGCACCGACTTCAGTGACTGTCAAATTTAATTATATGGGTATTTGTATCGTATCTATAAAGTTATTTTTGTACTTAAGTTTTGATTAGTAAAGGATAGTTATTTCGTACTTTTCAGTGTTCTTTTTTGAAGTCGGTTTAATTTTTTTATGTGTTATGTTTTTTTTATTTCAAAGAATTACTGTATTTTTTAATAATGATTACATGTTCTGTATATGATTGTGATATTACATATCGCAATAACAAGAGAATCATTATTTTCATAGGCGACATTGACAGATTAAAAATCGTCAGGCGTCAACGAGCTCTATATTCGTCTATACGCCAGTATATACTAAGTGTATGGTATATATAAATACATGTAAAGATACTATATAAACAAAACAAAAACCACGTCCATTGCTACGTGCCGGTGCCGCACGGTTTCCATACATCTCGCCTTCGTTACGAGCTCCTGTTACCATAACTTAGGAGGTTTTACGAGAACCCAACCGGCGTCTAAATATTTAGGAAATAATTACATAAGTACTCGCGTACATTCAGAAATATTACTGTGAGATTACTGCAGCTCGCTCGAAGCGAAATGTAGCCTATTTGTTTTTATATGATACGAGCAATATGAACTCTAGACGATTTTACGGAACCATTAGGTTACACTGAACGTGGAGGTAATGCAAACTCGTGCGAACTTGTGTTTATGTGAGAACAGTTTTAGTACGTTACTTTGCCCGTTTTAGCTAATGAGTTTCATGTTATTAAGATATTTTTCATCTGCAATAAAACGGATAAAATGTATGCTTAAGCTTCTCTGAATGGCATAATACAAAATCTCATAGATTTGGTTAAAACTTCTAAATTTCTAAGTGGATTTAAATGCTGTAACGCAATTACAATTAGTCTGTAGAAAAAGAAAAGAATGATGTTGCGTTATTGAATCTCTGTGTGAAATCGGGGCTGATCGCTAGTCTGTATACAGGGCTCATTTAAAAATACTAATAACCTTTTAGTATTTTGTACTTAATATTATCCCCAATAACTATTGTTCTACGACTTTTAAAAATTCCAAAGTTTTTCTTTCATACAAAAATAAAAATACACTAAATGTTTCTGAAAATGCCACCTACTCTACCCGGTCACTAAAGCGGCACACGCGCAGCGGAGCGTGTGGGGAGGGGGGCTGAGACCCGGTGCGCTTGCACTTATACAGAGTAATTACGTTTCAGACAGTACAACAAAACTTAAAAAATGATTTTTGAGGAATATATTGAGTTTTGAAAAAAGTCGTAGAATAAAAGTTGTTAGGTATGACGACAGGAATTTTGCACTAAGATATTATTAGTATTTTTCAATTTATCCTGTATATGCACGTAAAAAAAGAAATTGACCGGATATTACATAACTGCAGCCAGTAGGCGATAGTCGAATCCTACGCGATCCATCGCGATATGTTGTTAAATATCGCACGACATAATATCGCGAATCGCTGATCTGCCTCTGTTGATTAATCAGTGAACTAAAAACTACCGCTAGCGACCCTATTTATGCGTCATTTTACCGCATGGCACCGTAATTACCAATTTGAAACAATTGCCACGCGACTGCGGCGCAACTATCGTACTTCTTTACGTGACAACCCAGCGGACATTGACGCACAGACCAATTCGCCGAGCCCAGGAGTTAAAAATGCGGTGGTTCTTCCCACTAAGAAGAGATCTTTGGAAATTCAATTCCTGAGTTGAAAAGAAATCAAAAGTGTGTAAAGAAATGGAAAAGCTTTGAGTAATCAATAAATTATTAAACAGTAAATGGTATATTATTTGGTTGATTTTGAAAAATCAATCCCTAAGGAGACACGTAAGGAAGCATCAGGAACTTGGAGGAAGTTGTGGGCAATGTTCATTGTCGACTTAGAGGGCGTTAGGGCTTAGAGTGATTTAGACGTTAAACGAAGCGCGGAAGGTTCCGGGTTCGATTCCCGGTCGAGTCAATTTAGAAAATGAACTTTTCTAGATTCTCTCGGGTCTAGGTGTACTGGGAGACGCACCCAGTAGTCATCGTCTGGTTCTCATAGCACAGGGAAAACCCTAGTTTTAAATCAGATGATTGGTGTGTATTGTCTGGCGTATAAAAAAAAAATTGTAGGATAACTTGGTTTTCCCACAACGTTTTAGGGTACTATTAATGGATCCACCCGTGCGAAGCCGAGACAAGTCGCTAGTATGTGTATTAAGGACGCTAATTGAGTGACATTATCCGCAAAGATCAAATCATCAGGTTGAAATTTCTAATTAAAAATTTTATATTTTGTGCAGTATCCTTATTTATATGTATCTGGTAAGAAGAGATTTTGAGAACCTCTGGTCTGTAAAAGTGTTAATTATCTATGTATGGAAAAACTGTGTATAAATACGTTTATGAAATAAATAATTAAATACGTATTCGAGGGACTTTTAACGGACTTCAAAAAAAGCAGAGGGGTATGTTTGTCTGTATATAATGTAAGTTTTTTTATGTATGTTCACCGATATCTGCAGAGCGAAAGTAAGAGGTAAAAGAAGCCAAGGAAGACCAAGGCTGACTTATGAAGATCAAATAGCCAGTGTTAGCAGACGGAAATCTCAAAAGCACTCGCATACCTAGGCGAAAATGTGTGAGGAGAATGATGAGATTTGAGGAAGCGAAAGAGGTATGTAAGGACTGCAACTCCTGACGCTCCGTCCTCACTGACTGCCCCGTTAGGGATACAGCGTGAAGATATGTATGTATGTATGTATGTTCACCGATAACTTCGTCAATTGTGGACCGATTTCGAAGATTCTTTTTCCGTTGGGTTCAATGAAACTTTGTGGCGGCCCCATTTAAATTTCACTTATTGGAGCTTGGACTTTGAAGATACACCAAATAACGTTAACAGCTTATAAGTTTTATTTATTTTTATTATTCTCTTGTATATCATTCCACCTTATAATTAGAAAAGGAGTTAATTATACACCTACTTTTTTTAAAGTTATTATTGTACTTGAGTTTTCATTACTAAAGGAGAGTTATTTAGTACTTTTTAGTGCTTTTTTTTAAAGTCGGTGTAATTTTTTTTTAAATTTGTAAAAGTAATATTTAGTGTGATGAATTCCTAAAATATTTAGTTATATTTTCCGCTCAAACTCCAAAAACCACCAATCAGCTAATCAGCACCGAAATTTCGGTGCTGGTTAGCTGACCGAGTCCGATCTCGGTATATCCCGTGGATGCTTCGTTGAGAGGCGAAACACGTGTCAATTGGTGGTTTTTGGAGTTTGAGGGGACAAAAGCTAAATATTTTAAGAATTCATAACATGAAATGGATTTCTGCAAGATAACACCTGAGTCTATACAATAGTAATATTTAGTACTTTTCGGTGTTTTTTTTTGAAGTTGGTGTAATTTTTTTTAAATTTTGTAAAATCAATATTTATGAAGTTAAAAAGGGAGTCGTAATTAGTATGGGAAAAATATGATTCTACGCGGACGAAGTTGTGGGAATCAACTAGTGTGTATTCTTTTATTAATAAAAATGTCTTTTTTTCCCGCATATTTTTAGCACCTCTTTGAAACTTGATCCGTTACAAATACATTCACAGAAATAAATGGTATTTATCAGAAAATAAGGTGCTTCACAAGCGGAACAATGGCGACGTCTAAGGTCAATGACACATTCATTAGTTTCGTTTTCGAGGAAACACCCTGGGGTTCAGGATTATCAATACAATTAATTGTCAATTTGAACAAACGAAATTTTGTTACAAAACACTTATTAAGTACGATTCTGATAACGAAAACGGGTATAAATACGAGAGTATTTACGAATTTGAAGCATTATTTTCATCAACATGGCGTTCAAGGTGAGAATCTATCGATTTATGTTAAGTCAACAATTTGGTAATTATTAATCACATACGTTATGACATAAAAACACGTCTATGTTCATAATAATACTTCAGACAATGACAGTAAATTGAGCGCTAGGCTTCTGTTGTTAGTACCACACAACAAACTGGAATAGTACCCACTGACATCTAAGTATTAAGAAAGGCCTTCTTGTGATGATGGAGGTAGACTACGTCATATTATAGACTGTTTCGAAAACACCCGCGGCGGTCGTCCTCAGCGAATGTCGACAGACTCTAGGGACTCTTAAGGAAAGCATTGGAACCTCCTAGGGCTTGTGCCGTACAAGCTTTAGGAGTGAGAGCGAATGTCACTGAGAGTGTTGAGTGTGTCTCTCAAGTGTCTGTAGTGCACAGACCACACGCGCTGCCGTTTTCCTAAGGGATTCTGAACAATTACATGATGACTTGGTGATACACCGATGCGTGTGGTTCACGTTAATTTAAAAAACGACGAAGACAATGTCTGCTACAATGCTGTCATATAAACGAATGACGTTCCACCATTTTTGTCAGTTTTTCGTCACGCCAAATTGCCATCAATACATGGTCATACTTCGTGCCACCGATACACGTTATAAATTAGTGCCAAATTTGAAAAACGACAAACATAGAATTTGGGCCAAAATACAGACTCGGCCACGGTTTTCTTCCACTGTTTTTGTAATAGTCTGGTGTATGCGAATGAGTGTAACAAAAAATATTACTGATTATAATTAATTTAGTTTATTGTTATGTTTATGTTATTGTTCTAATATGCATACAGCACCCACAGCAGTCCAGCACTGTTGTGTTCCAGTGTGGAGAGGAAAATAGCCGGTAATATTTCTGGTACGAGAGCTATCTTTGGCCCCAGGTTTACCTAAACATTTGCGATCTGGAGTGCTGTCTCAGCTTTGATATTGAAATGTCCATGGATCAGTGTACTTACCTTAAGGTGGATTGTTCTCTTGTGTCTTCTTTGTTATATAAAAAAACACGTAACAACGCGTCGCAAGGCTTATAAAAAGAAATTATCCAGACTAATATTAGAAATACAAAAGTCTGTCTGTTTGGTCGGCTTTCACGGCTAAATCGTTGCACATAATTTGATGAAATTTAGAACGAAGATAGATTAAACTCAGAGCATGGACATAGTTAATTTTTTTATTCCACGCGGAGAAAATTGCGGGCAAAAGCTATGTTAAATAAACGTAATCGAACCTTCGGCAGCTTATATCTTGCCTATACGACAACGAAATATACATTTTTTATTCATTCCTTGCTATGTTCTATCAATGTCGTAAGTAAAAATTTAATGAATCGTGTTATATTGTTGTTATTTTAGACCGGCGTCTATATAAATATATTAATAGTTTTAGGGTATGTACCATTGACTCCTTGACATGCTTATTTAATTGTATTATTTTGTTTCAGGGAACTACTCTAACTCTAAACTTACTAGTGCTTTTCGTCATCTGTGGATTAACACATTCATTTCGCATACGTAGAGAAGATGGAGTGTCGTCAGATGTAAAGCAAGAGTCTAAAGCTGGGATTCCAGATCTAGGATCTTTGGCCGGAAGTCTGGGGAACATTGGCAGTGGCGGGGCTCCTGATTGGTTCCAAGTTCCAGATTGGATCAAGGTGCCTGAAGTCATCAAAGGAGAGAAGAATCTTGGTGGGATACTGCAAAAGAAGAATTGATTGAATTATAATTTTTTCGTTTCTTTCAAATTGTATTCAAATGTAAAAAATAAATAAATTCTTGCGTATGGAACTTATTGTTTCAAAAAGTGGTGAAATAGTGAGAGAAGAATTATGGGGTTTGGGAAAACGAACGAACAAGCTTAGCATAGCGTTTCTGTTTATTTTGTAAGTAGTATAGCGTGGAGAAATCTATTATAAAAAAAGTTTTGGTGTCGATATGTTGGTATGAAGATTTGCCTCTTAAATCTCCACACAAAAGGTGAGTAAAGTAACTTTAAGCCTACACGAATACCTAAGTACATTGAATGGAAATGAACATAATAGATAATTCATACCCTATTCCTGCTTTCCATTTTATAACCTAACTAATTGACGTTCACATACCTACTTTCATGTTAAATATTGATGTCATCGGTGTTAAATGTTGATGTGTCATGTCATTTAGTTCCTAACTATTAATTGTCAAGTGAAACATAAAATATGTCATATTTGATAGTTTGTAACTTCAAGCAGAAGATAGTTAAAAACCATACATATAAATTAATCACCGCCATCAACGAGTTACAATCATGTCAAATACATAATCATTTTCAGGAGGATGTTCAACAAATGTATACTAATGAAAATTATGAAATTAATTTACGCTTTTCCGTTTTTTATTCAATTCAATTTGTTATTATCTGTGAGTCAAATGCAACTGAATTTGAAATCAGTTCCACTTAACTGACTGCTGAAATTTTGCGCACGATTTTGGCGCTGATAACAATACAATCTAGTCAAAGCTTGTTTTAGGAAACGTTTTTTAATAGACAATTAATTCGAACGCGAATAGGGAAAATTTACATGCACGAGGGCTTTCTTGAACACAACCCACGTATGCCTTAAATCAATTCTGAGAAAGAACTATTCTAGCTTTCATGTAGAATATGTTACAATTAGCAGGATACAAGCTCACTAATGATATATATATTATAAAAATGTTGGCTTGTTATGTACTTACATCGTTACGATATTTGACATCTTACACATACAGTTTTTGACACTTTTTTTAGACATTATTACAAAATGTATTTTACGATTTCAATTAGGGAATTATGTAATATATTTAAATATTGTATGTTAATATGTCGCTAGCAGAATGCGTAGAGTTCTTCATTTTTTATGTGATTCAACGGTTTTACTCACATTCTAGAATTATATTAAAATACTACTGTTATTATTATTATTAGTAAATATTAACTTCATGATAGTCTAAATGTCTGAATATTTATTGACTAATTGAGAAGGGTAGTCGACGGATACGTTTTGAAATAAAACTGCTCTACGTTTGCCTTTGCGTTTAATTAAATTAAAATTGCAAAGGCGACGCATTGATAAACAATAATTTAATCCAAAATAGACCTTCCGGTCTATGCAAAAGTGCGCGCTAGCTTACGAAAAATATGAAAAAGTAGCTATTTTCGTTTATTTTAAAAACTATAATTAATTTAAAAAAATCCAACTGTTATTTTAAAGAATATGTTTAGATTAGAACTATATAGAAAATTTAGAAACATAAATCGGTCTCGTTACTCCTAAAAATGTAAATCTCTGTTTTAAAAGAGGTTTCTAGGATATTTTTTTTGTGTTACCAAAGTTAACTAATCGTGTATCGCAACTGACAAAACAAAGTCTATGACATGAAAAATCAGGTTATTAAATATCACTTTCATACGTTTTGATGTCACTTAGAAAAATTTAGATCCCCTGGTGTCAAAATTTCCAATGCGTCGCCTTAATTGAGATAAGTTAATGTATTCATCCATATACACGATCGAAGCATGAAGACTGTTGCGCTGCTATTGAATCTCGGAATTAGGTATGTTGTAATCAGTTGTAATGATTAGTGTATGTGTTACAGATTCTAAGTTCTTACATTTTTCCACGTGTAGATATTTCATAATGTTTTCAAAAGTGTTATTATTAAACCATTCAGGTTTCATTTTCATTTCATTTTCAGTTTTCATCCATTTCTAATATGGACTTTATACAAGAATAAGCGAATAACATTCCCAAGGGAGATAGTACCGCCAAAACTATGAAGAGAATAAAACGTATTAAGAGCAGTCCCTTGTCCAAGAAACGTGATGCAGCTACCGGAATACAAACGACAAATAACGAAATAACTGCGGCGAACAACGGCCTGAAAGGGTCAAACGAAGAGGCTCAACCCTTTTAAAAAAGTTCACATACATTCAAAATAAACGCTCCAACGGCACTTAACGTTTAAATAATAATACCATAGGAAAAAGCAAAACGAAACACTTTGTGTTAACGACGACTTTTTCCGTTGAAAACGTTTTGAGACTTGAGCCTAACTGTATTTGATTGAGTGGGATGAGAGCTGAGAAAGGAGCAAAGGTAAATCCCTCCTGGGCAAACACCACTTAAGGATGTCCACTTAGCGTTTCCAGTCGGAATGAAAGCCTGAGCCACGGATGTGACTGTCCAATATAAATAAAAGAATCTCTTTACGTTCGGATGTGAGTTCGCACGGATTCTGTTAAGATAATAATAATGAGAATTAACGCGTGCTATCGCAAGAAACCGACTTTAATACAATAATATACCTTTTTAAGGTTTTAGCTCTCGTACAGACATATATACCAGATATACTACATACTCAAAACTAGTCTTAAATAATGTTCTCAACTATATTAACTGAGATCAGCCCAGATATTAACGATATTAGGTTTTTTAAGTAATTAGAATTAGATTACAGTTAAAAATAAAATTTTATTGTGACAACGGTTAATTTTAAAGTTCAGCATAGTAGTAGATAATAATAATAAATTTAAACAGCAAACTATTAATTTCAAATATAATTAGTTGTAGTTTCAATTACTAATTCAATTACATGTATTCCTTTAAAAACATATATGTATATTCCTATTCATTCATATGTATTCATTTATATACATTCCTAAAAAATCTATTAAACGGTCTAAACGATAGAATTTATATTACTAGAGCAAACAAGCTATAATCTCCGAGACGTCGTCGCTGGCCTGTCACGTAACGTAACTTAACCTGAAACTTTACGACGGTAGTTTAACGAGTCTATTCGCTAAGGTCAGCGGTAGAGACGAACCTATACCACCGATAATTTACTCATTACTTGTATCTAAAGAAAAGTATCGATACTTTCTCATATCGAATGGAATATCGATTGATACCTACTTTGAGAATTTTTCAAAGTCAGTCAATTAATATAATCTCAGTATAAGGCGTTTTTGAACGTCATATCTACCATGGGTTTGGCACCTTGCTAATTCGATATCCAAAGCGGTTCCGGCCCGCGAAGACAGACTTAAAAAATGGGGAAGTTACCCCTGTCACAACGTATGAAGTTGTTGGTGCTATTTGCCTAAAAAGTGTTATGGAATAAATATGATTGCTCATTGCTACTGGCAAAATTTAATTTTAAAACTCCGATGAGAGTTCCGCGCGCTTCCTTTACACCTATTATAGCACTTCCAACATGCCCGACTGTGCAGTGCTGTGGGAGTGTAGATATAGTTATCTGATTTATATATATGGACTACACCACTTACATTATAAAGGACACTTGCTATATGAGCCAAATCAATGAGACGAACACTTCACAAAGGAAACAATTATACGAGGGCAATTCAGAAACTAACCTCCGGTTGATTGAAAAAAATACACCAAGTTAAGTAAAAATATTTTAATATATACATCTTACAACTACATCTTTGCACTATTTTTCGACATAGTCTCCATAACGATTGAGGCACTTATCGTATCTCTTCACAAGCTTTGAAATTCCTTCTGCATAAAAATCACCCGCTTGTGCCTTGAGCCAGCCTGTGACCGCATCTTTGAGCTCTTCGTCGTCATCAAACCGCTGGGACCCGAGCCATTTCTTCATATGCATGAAGAGATGATAATCGCTTGGCGCCAGATCTGAGCTGTAAGGTGGATGGTTGAAAACGTCCCACTTGAAGGACTCAAGAAGGGCTGTTGTTCTGCGAGCAGAGTGAGGACGGGCGTTATCGTGCAAAAAAACGATACCGGAAGTCAGCATACCACGGCGTTTGTTCTGTATAGCCCGTCGTAATGTTTTTAGTGTTTCACAGTACACGTCTTGATTAATGGTCGTCCCACGTTCCATGAATTCAACCAACAACACCCCTTTGGCATCCCAAAACACCGTTGCCATCAGTTTTCTGGCAGAAAAATCTTGCCGGGCTTTTTTTGGTTTGGTAGGCGAATCTGAATGTGCCCACATCTTTGATTGTTCTTTTGTCTCAGGGTTCACGTACTTAATCCAGGTTTCGTCACCAGTCACGATTCTGTTTAACAATGGTTCTCCTTCGTCCTCATAACGTGACAGAAAGTCTAATGCAGAGGCCATTCTTTGAGTTTTGTGGTGGTCGGTAAGAATTTTGGGCACCCATCGTGCACAGAACTTACGGTAACCCAATCTTGCTGTCACTATCTCGTACAAAAGAGTCTTAGAAATCTGTGGAAAATCAGTAGACAACTCCGCCATTGTGAAACGTCGATTTTCACGAACTTTTGCATCAACTGTCTGAACGAGTTCGTCAGTCACCAAGGATGGTCTACCACTCCTCTCTTCATCATGAACGTTTTCTCGTCCACTTTTAAATAAACGTACCCATTCACGGACAACTCCTTCACTCATAACTTTTGGTCCGTACACGGCACAAAGCTCACGATGAATAGCTGCTGCAGAGTATCCTTTGGCTGTAAAAAACCTTATAACAGCACGCACTTCACATTTGGCGGGATTTTCTATTGCAGCACACATTTCAAACTGCCACAAAAACTAAACTAGCGCAGGTACGATGTTCACTCGACTACGGCTTGATGCCGACTGACCTGCTGAGCGCGTGAATGCACAGATGGCGCGCTACTCCCCCCACTACCCGCACTGTGACCAATCGGAGGTTAGTTTCTGAATTGCCCTCGTAATATCATTCAAGCAATACGCAGATAATACAATATTTACGAATCACGATAATAACAACAACAGATATTAACGATTATCAATAAGTGAAATAAATAAATACGATTTCAACTTGTAATAGCCGTTGAGACGAACGCGGAATGAATTGTGTGTCGAACACTGTGTTGGCGTGACCGTTATTATTTGTTAGCGCGGGCGTGCACAGTGTAATGTAAAATGTTAAAAGTGTCGGTAGGTGTAAAATAAAATACGTATATAAAATGTTTGTGTGTTCAATATATTTAATTATTTTAATATATAAATTTTATATTTGCGTATGTTTGTGTGTATGTATAATAATGAATATTGTTGTACATAATATAAATAGTTACATAAAATATAATAAAGTGTAAGTATATAATATGTATGTAGTGTGCATATTATGTGGTCTACAGTGCTAAGCAGCAACTCGGTTATTCGATTGTGCAGGCTTGTCAACGAGTGCAATGAGTCAGTAGACATTAATGCGGTATCAATTCCTCTTTTGCGTCGATTATTCGCATAAACCATGTCATATCTACTACAAAAATGAGTACTAGTAGTCTTCCATAGTGTTTACGTATACTGTTAGTTCCACATTAATTTTAATCACATAAAGTACCCACGTGTGTTATTTTGTAACATTTTAGTAACAAGAACGAGGGTAGAATGGAATTCCTGCGTATAGTGGGGCTGCTTAAAAGCCCGATCTTGGTCTTGTAAGAGTTCAGTTATTGAGAAGCCGTCGAATAGTCAAGTGCATAATAGTTGTGATGAAGAATTGATAACGTGTTCATAGTGATCAGTGCTCCCGTTACATTTCATATTTAACAATACCTACATATAATCGACCTATACTGGTTTTTGTTTTTATATTTCAATATACTGCATGCTGTTTGCTTATAAATGGTTATGCAATTATCCAAAACGATCTTATTGATTAAATGTATGTATCCTGTAATAACAGTTTGCAAACCAAAATCCTACTAATATTATAAATGCGAAAGTTTGTGAGAATGGATGTATGGATGTACAGATGTATATATGTATGTATGTTTGATACTCTTTCACTCAGAAACTACTAAACGGACTTTGCGAACGAAGTCGCGACCAAGAGCTAGTAATAAATAAATTAATGGGTTTGGAAGAAAAGCTGCTTCGCTGCGACACTTTATCGTCTTGAAATGTGAGTGTCATTGGACGCTCCTTCAGTTTCTTATCCATAGTACAAACTGGTACAAGCCTAGTGCTTGATTAGGAACTATCTACAATCTTTGAGACTATTTTTTTCTTCATTGCATGGCGCACAGATTAGCGCAGTGGCCAATGTCACGTATTAATAGTAGAATCGCTGATGAGTTAAGCAACGCAATACACACGTCACAGTATTGTTATAATTCATGACGAACACATGAAGCACGTTCAACGTAAATTCGTTTTTTCTTCTTATCGTAAAAATCCTCTAGTAAAGTGATAGTAGGCTTTACTCAAGTTAAAAGGACTTCTTGGAAGAACGTGAGAACTTCAGAAATATATGTTTATTTAGACCTCCTCCATTCTTTTCACTTATACAGAACCCTAAAACACAATATACTGTGTCACTTTTGTATGTCAAAACTGCCAAAAATGAAAAAAATAGAAAATCTAAATAAAATGACGACCTCCCTTCTCCCGTTCTCGTCAAAAATTCGGGTGCGACTGTTCAGAATATTAAAAGCAATGTTTCTCTCTCTTTCACATTTCTTTACCATAGTCAATCAAATCAATTTATTCAAGTAAACCCAATTACAAGGTATCTTTGAACTTCAAATCTACTTTAGTTCGGCTCAAATAGAAAACCTGGACACAGAACAACCGACAAGACACTCAGTCAGGTAACATTTTTTCAACTTCATTTTACAAAAGGTTTATTAAAATACAATATTCTAATAAATGCATGTGCACAGAAGATCATTTCCAGACTTGTTTTATCTTCAATGAAATCGTTTACTTTACAGTATGATTGTCTAATCAATGTACGTTTTATAACCAATCTAAATTTATTCTCTGTTAATTGAGTAACTTCCTGATGAACTTTGTTATAAAAGCGAATGCTGTTACCCAAAATGATACATTTGACTTATGTAATTGAAATTTTATCACAACCTCGAGTTTCCATACCATTAATATCGCCTTTCTTTTTAAATAGATCTATATTTTTCAACAGACAGATCTATATACTTTGTATATAGTACCCAGAATCCATGATAAAATAATTTATTGGAATGAGTACAAAGTAGTACTCATTCCAATAAATTATTTGGATTTTGACTAAAAACACAAAAATATTTTATAAATGTAAAATATCGACTTTATGTCAAACATTCGGGGACTAAATCTAACGTCATGTTATGTGTACAGTCCTGAAACAAGTGGAAATTAAGCAGCGAGCATTAAAAATAACTATATCTTAAGGCTATAATCAAATTTATATTAAAGATATTTGCATCCAGTTGTATGTACAGTAAAAGCTTTTCAAAGCGATTAAAAGTGATTGGACCCAAAAACCGCAAAACCCCAAAGAAGAATAGGAAGGAACTTTTAAACTATTTAAAGGATTAGATTATTATAGGTATTTGCGATTGACATTTCGGTAACTAGACTTCATTTATGTACATTCGACTGAAAAATCGCATCTATTGCATAACTTCGAATCATGCAGTTTGCAGTATGAGTTTCACAAAATAATTGTATAAGTGCACAGTGACACAATCCTACTCAAATTATAAAAGTTAATTCGCTAAATCGATCTGATCGAAGTTTGAATAAAAGATATCGATTTATATGGCAGATGTATTAATCTTGACATGATCAACTCAGGTAACTAATTACGTAATCTTTAAATATTTTTTCTTTATATAATGATACTTGGTTTTCAGACAATTACGTTTAAACATAGCTTGTACTAATGCTGTGCTTGTATTACGTATATTATATATAACACCGTCGAGGAGCATTCACAAAGATCCAGACTCCAAGACAGTATAGAAAAGTTTAATTTTTAGACTTATTGTTAGATCTTAGAGAAAGTCGCTATCAACTGTCGTTTTCGTTAGTAGAAAATGTACGAGTATTGACGTTAGTTGCCGAAAAATCGTGTGACTTTTCGTCAAATTACGCCAACACCATTTAATTAACACATTTTCAGATTGACCATAACTTTTTCCTGAAACTCTTACCTGGGAATCGAACCCAGGATCCTCTTAGATTTATAAGCGAAAGTAACTGCAATACTAACTGGCCAGCCAGCGTTCTGTGTTACATTTTTATTTGGACGTGATAAAGTGCAGTGTTCACGGACTATTCTCTCGCTTAATTCGTGGCCCCACGCCAACATGTCCACGTTGACACGTCCATGTGTCAAACACACCGTGACATATGTCCGCCGATGTTTCGAGCCAGCCTTGTTCACACTCTATTTCCTTTACACCATTTTGGTTGAAATTCGGCGAACACCAAACATTAGCCAAAACATGTTTGAACTATATAGGGATATTGCGGTTAAAGGTAATAACCCAAATATAATTCTTCTGCCAAAAGTTGTATTGCAGTTTGGCAGTACTTAGGATATAAAATAGCCGTAATGACATTTTACAAAATTAATAAAAAAAAATAGAAGTTGTAATTTTAAAACAGCAATAGTAAACTAACGGTTACAGAATGAACTGGTAAACCAGAGATTTAACTGAAATGACAGATATTTGGATTGGAGCTCCGGTTATTACTGGCCTGGTTGGTCCTCCCTCTTCTGTCTCATTCGTGAATCTTCTGGTTTTCCTACAAAACATGAAGATGTCCCTTAGTTTGGTATAGCTCAGTTCTTCCTCTCTCATTGTATCTGATCTTAGTGTGAAACCTAATGTTTGAGTACCTAATACATTTATGAGATGTTTGCTTGTTTCTTCCCTATCGCAGTCTGCATAGGGGATCCGATGTTAGTCTAAGTATTGATAGGTGTCTATTTAAATGTACAATGTCCTGTTATGATACATATCAATCTTCTTACATTTAAATCCCCACACCAGTCATCTTCGTTAGGATTCTTCTAGAACCAACTGTGTAGCATGTGGTAGTCGCTTTCTCTGCTTTTATTTCCCAATCTTCCCTAGATCCTATGTATATTCCATGCTATGGGCTTTCACACTGGGTATGTTAATTAGTGCACGAAGAAAAACTAGTTTTGTGAATTTGCGGCATAAAAAGACAAGAGCTCTAAACGCCAATAAAATCTATGAATTTGAATTAGGAAATTACTTATGCAAATTATTCAATTGTGCAATATTTTGTTTATACGGATATTTGATGTGAATATTGGAAGAACATAAACACAAGCTAAGGGGGTCCGAATCTTCCTTAAATGTGCTAGTGAGTCTCATCTGTATCATATATTAATCTGTGTCTATAGTAAAAGAGTAACAAAGAGAGAAAAAAATATTGTTTATTAGTAATGAATAAACTCAAAAACTACTCAACCGATTTAAAAAATTCTTTCACCTGTAGAAAGCTATATTATCAGCAAACAACACGTTCTGTATTTTAGTTTAAAAAAATATCTACCCGTGCGAAGCCGGGGTGGGTTGCTATTAAATATAAAAATACGTGAGCTGTAGTTAATCTAAAGTACTTCCAGTTTTTTAAAACATGTTGCCATAGAACCCTTTGTCCGAGAGTCGAACTGGCACTGACCAAATACATAAAATTGTTATAAAAGGCCATAATTTTAACGATATCTTGTTCACTATTAATCTTAGTCTATAAACAGTAATATATCTTATAATACACATCCAAATAAATTACCTGCCTTTAGGCTTCGTACTTCAGACAAAACTTTTATTCCACGAGGAATTATTTATTGACAAATGAAACTACAAACAACACAGACGGTTTTAGGGTTCCATACATGTGAAGGAAATACAGAACTCTTGTAAGGGCATTAAGGTCCGTCCATTTATCTTTCTATCTCAAATGATTTTGTCAAAAAGCAAGATACGTGGATTTGAAATTTAGTAAAGTGATTCTATCTACTTGTATATATGTTATTAACCATTCACCGCCCGCTTCGCTGAGCGTAAATGATAATTTTGTATGTAATAGTACAAAATTTTCATTTTTGTAGATTTTTGTTCGATAAATGATGAAGGATCTAAGGAATTTAAAATAAATAGCTTAAAACCATCTACAAACGATTTCACGTCGCATGGTCATAGTCCCATAGAGATAAGTTCAGTAGTGATTGAAGGACAAACAAAACCATTTTCATGACATTTTCCATTAACTTCAGCAAATGATTCTACTATTAATGTAAATCAAAACTTGTCAACATGCTTAGATAATGAGATTTTTACTTACTATAGCTAACTCTTTTACTCGTGATTACGCTCAATGAGATAGACAGAGATACACGAAAATTCGTTTGACACACGGTGGTAAGAGCAGCAACTTATTATGGTTCCGACCACTATGTTCTTTTTCCAAGAGTAAAGCAGTCAAGCAGAGTTGGAGGCTGTCGCTAAAGAATTTTAAAACGTTCCTAATAAATACTCAATCGATTGAGCTCTTTATAATTTAGTAGCTTTTGATAGCGATTTCGTTCGCGCCAAATTAAAAAACACACAGTCATTATACATTATGACCTATGTGTTATTCTGATGTATGAGCTATATTACTGTAAAGTTTCATCAAAATCCGTTCAGTAGTTTTTGCGTGAAAGAGTAACAAATATCCATACATCCTCACAAACTTTAAGATAAGATGTTCCACACATTGCTGTAAGGGTTCAATAGTTTGAGTAAACTAAAAAAAATGGCCAGTGCGAATCGCGGCTGTGTTCAGTTAATTATTTTATAAATATTTTACTGAACCCTCTGCAAACGAGTCGAGCTAGCACTTGATAGAATTTAAAGCACTCTAGCTTTAGTGTAATCGACTTTAAGCAGTGTAACTGTTAGAACAGGTGTGTTTGTGGTGGAATCGTCTCCGATCGATATCAGAGCTTTTATCCTTTATATTTCTTATAGTGCTTAGTATGCAGCCCTCGTGCCGAGTGTGTAACGGTACCTCCTGCCAAATGGTACTACATAATTTTATTTCACCACTGAAACCCAGTTAGGTGCTTCGGAAAACGATACTTTTATAAAAAGGTATTTTATTGAACAGTTCCCTTTTTGATAAAAATAGATTGGAGGGAAAAGCCTGCAGGAGCTTGTCAGATACCCATTTTACGCAGGGTTTTGGAAAAAGCACAATACATAGAAATCAAATAAAAAAAATTAGACGAGAAAAATGTTTTATTCATTACGGTAACAGATGATGTACTGTAAAAAAGGTATTGTACTAGAACAATTCATCTTCTACATTATATTTTAAGTAGGAGCCTCCTTTTAAGTATAACCAACAATGCCTGTGCTAGGAGACTGCTTCTCATAACTAGTACAATAAAATGTAGAAGTGTGCTTTACATAGAAAACTACAATTTGGTATTTAATAATTAAAAAAAAAGTTTTAAAGTGAAATCATAGATCGCAGATAAAAATGGAAGTCTGTAAAGTTGAAGTGAAGTTCGCGGTTCATGTGTATATAATATATGTATGCGTTTTTGGTGTGGTGTGATGTATATTTTGGGTGTTTTTGTGTGTGTAATGGCGTAGTGATGAGTCGAGAAAAACGAAACAGTACAGAAACAAGATTGGGCCCAAAATAGTCATCATATCATTTTTTGTTTCTATTACTGGTTCAGGGTTACCAGTTTACGTCCCTGTGCAAAACAACTTGTAGGTTTAAGATGACAAATAAATTGGCTGTGATATGCAGAGAGACATCATGTAACCGTTTTAATTTTAGACCAACCAATTCAGTAATGGAATTCCTAAATCAATAACGTCTCTTAAGAAATCAAACGACACTCATCGATATATTTGTAACATCTGAAACAGTCGACTTCAACATCTCATCATCGCGCTTCACTAGTTGAATTTCGCGACTTGCGCGAGAAAATAATCAAATACATTAAATTCAGATTTTTCTTTCTCTCGTAATATTGAAATAGAAGCAAAACTTGTGTACAGTCCACAAAAAGTTACCTCATTTCAAAGCAGTTTAAAGACTTTTTGTCAATGTTAATTTACGGTCATTGGATAGTCTGTACCCCGCCTTTTCCACGTAAACTCGTGATCGTGAGTAACGTAACGATCCCAACGATCCCCTATAAAAGTTCGTGTCACGCGCCCCGAAGTAAACTTTACGTCTGTTTGTCGAACGCTTGTTTTCTTATCTTGTTTATGTTTACAATCTAAGAACTAGTGTGTTACGGAGTTCGTAATTTTAAGGTATCGTGTGTAAGTTAAATATGACTCCAGTATAGTCCGTGCACGACAACATGAAACCTGAACCCGATGACATGTTTTAATTGTTTCGTATACGCAAAAAAAATATTAAAATAATATTAATGTTATGTAAAATATTATAAAATAAAAAGGATAATATAAATAATAAAAATATAATAAAAATATATAATAAAATTAAAATAATATTATGTAAAACAAAATAATTTGTTAGGTATTTTAGAGCACCTTAGCTAAAGAGGAAAAAAAAAATGAGCCATCACGGGACGTCTGGCACACGTGAAACATGGAAACTAATTTGTATTGAAAATATGTGTGGTATAATCAAAAATATGGCATAACCAAATAATTATTTGCAAAATGCTTATAAATCTTAAGTGCTTTAGCTACTAAATAGTATTCACACATATCGTTGCCGGTGTCCATGGGCGGTGGTGATCACTTACCATCAGGTGACACGCTTGCAAAAAAAAACTTCACAGAAATAAAAAAACTGTTTATTGTTGTACTCTGACCCGTCCCTAGTCACACACATTAGGTAGTCTAGAAACTAGAGCAACGGTTTCTAGACTTTACCTAATGTGTGTGTAAAAACGGACACGCTCATAAAGCAAAAGCTCCGTCCATTTTTATTTTTGATCCGAGAATGGCACTATTTTAACGTCTGGAAGGTACATGTTTTCTATGAACCGGTTTAAAAAGGTGGGGTAAAATGAAAAAAAATAGAGATGACACCTTATACGTACTGTACTTGGGGGATGAAAAAAAATCCAGTGCACATAAGTAAGTGTGTTGGTTAATTGATTAAATTGATTATTTTATTCAAGTTGCTGAAGTTTTAAACGTGTAAAATTGCGTCACCCCTCTAACTATTCAACTATGAGGTACTGAAATAAGGTATTAATATCTAAAAACTCAGAAAATACTCAACAAAAACTGGATTATATAATATAATATTATTTACAGTCTGTACATACAATCTTAACGTTAATATTTACAAACTTAAAACTAAACATTATCTTAAATAATAGACCTCCTCAAAGTTGCCACTTAGAAAGCTGTCATTGTTTAGGGTGCCCAGTAGACTGGCAGCACTACCTCTTTAATAGCCAAACTGATTCGTTGCCGAAAGAAACTACCAGCCCTACGGTCTCCCGAAGCCTCGACCAGTCGCTTACAAATATCAGAAACCAATAGGTGGGCTTCAGGGCCCCAGTGTCCCAAAGTTTCGGCTGCAAAGGGTGCAAATATGAAACTCTCAGAGACAGTCGCGTATTTACGCTGCTTCAAGTTCTCAACAGTGCTGGCCGCGGCGCCTGCTAACTTGGAAGTCGCCGGTACATGGGAAACAGCAACTTTTATGCAGTTTAGGGATATTTTCGGTTACACGCTTTTTTGAATTAGCGGGCGCAGAATTAACTTTGTTATCGTTTTCATAGTGACTGAGAAATACTATGAACACAAACTTATTTTTGCTGTCGTTCCAATAAATAACGTGAGGGCTTCAATATTTGATTCTACTCATTACGGAACTTCACTGGGCGTGATCCAACAAGCGCTTAGTCGGTTTTTTGCATACACCGTACGAGTACGAGACAAAGTTGGCGGGTCACCGGGTTCGGGTCTCATGTTATTGTGCACAGGTATTACATTTCTCCCAGATCATGTCGTGGTCTCTGATATTATGTTTGAGATCAGGCGATATTGCGCTAGAACACCTGCTGGATCGGTGACCTATAACACTACATAATGGGATGCTTTGTACTTCTTTAGAGTTTTGTACATTAAAAGGAAAACGGAAATCTAATAACATCACAGACGGGCTCCCCGTCTGGTACAGTAATTTTATCAAAAACCGAAAGAAGGAATCGATTGACGGACGGACAGACAAGTAGACGAACGAAAGCATGAGGCTCGTAAGACTTTATGTTTACCGACTTCAAAAAGGAAAGTTCTATGTATTTTCTTTTTAGGGTTCCGTATCTCAAAGGAAAAATGGAACCCTTATAGGATCCCTTCGTTGTCCTATTGGTGTCTGTCTGTCTGTCAAGACTCTTTTTCTCAAAAACGCGCAGAGATATCAAGTTGAAATTAATATCAAATACTCAGGTCTGAATTAAGATACGGCCGCATATGTGGCATATTTTGACCGTTAACCTATAAACATGAAATTTGGCAAGACTCACACTTGGCCGGTTTTTATGTGTGTTTACCGATAACTTCGTCAATCGAGGATATATTTCAATGATTCTTTTTTATTGAGTTCAGTATAGCTCCAAGGTGGTGGTGGCATTTCTCTGAAATTGGAACTTGGATTTCGAAGATACACCAAATAACGATGACGGTTTAATATAAGCTTTATTTATGTTGATGAATGTTTTGTATATCTTCTACTCCAGAATTAGAAAAGAAGTTGATTGTAGACTTACCCTAGATATTTATTTAGGTCAAGGTCACTCAAAAGGGAGAAATAAAAAACTTTATGTGAAAAAATTACCAATTATTAATTACAAAAAAAGCACTGCTATTTTGACAGATATTGAAATCGGTGCCAAATCAACGTGCAACAGCAGAAAGTCTACTAAGTAGTTTGGTACCGACTTCAGTAACTCAAAAATTATATAGGTATTTTTGAGTTTAATCATTATATAGGTATTGGTGTCGTATTTGTGAAGTTATTTTTGTACACGAGTTTTGATTAGTAAAGAATAGCATTTTGTACTTGTCAGTGTTTTTTTTGAAGTCAGTTTAAACTTTTTTTATAACATTTTTTCTTTTAAAGGTACAGAACTCAAAAAATTAATGCGCATTCGTGCTCAAGTTTTTTTTAATTTAACTTCACTCGACCGAAATTTTCACGGAACTCTAATTATTGCGTCTCCGACACAAGGTTGTTCAGTATTCCATTTATTATAATTTTGAGTCATTAAATGGTTTAAGTAGACATGACGTTTTCGCTATTTCAGAGGTCATCGCACTTAATTGTTACACAGAGAACCCATTAAAGGCCATTAACCCCGACCGTACAAAAAACAAGCAATTCATTATTGGACCGCAGCCATGCGTCTTGCTCCCTTCGAATTCATGGGGTATTTGTAAATGGGAATGTACCGCCCCATAGACTTTGATCCTCGTTAAGTTATGGGACAACATGTGACGTATGGTAGGCGTTTGTCATTTACTATTGTCTGATTGTAGAAAAATCAAGTTTAGGTATTTTTTGTTTAAAACAACATTATATTTTTTAAATTATATCTATACTAATATTGTGCTAATATTATAAAGAGTTAACCTTTCTTTGTTTGTATGTTATGGATAAACTCAAAAACTAATCAACCGATTTCAAAAATTCTTTCACCTAATGAAAGCTACATTATAATTTATCAGTAAGTAATATGAGCTGCATTTTATTTTCAAAAAAATTTCTACTTCTGCCAAGCCAGGCCGCGTTGCTAGTTTATGGATACATTAAAGGCGCTTCAAAATCACAAACACATAGGCTATAATTTATAAAGATATTGTGTGTTTTTGAACTTCGCGCGAACGACATCGCGGGCAAAAGCTAGTAATTAACAAATGCAAATTTTTGTGTTTGTTACGTTATCACAGATAAACCGTTGCACCTATTTTGATGAAATTTGAGTAGGAGATAATTTAAAAACTGGGAAAAAGCATGGGTTACATTTAAAAAATTAACTCTGATTAATTTTTTAATTAATACACATCAAAATGAAAGTACTTCATCCACGTCGCGAATAATCATAACGTAAGAGAGAAAGAGAGAGATACAGATCTGTTACCGTTCTATACATAATAGTAGACTTAAAAAGAACAATGAAAAATTCTGACATCTAACATTTTCCTTGAAACAATGTACGACTTTACTATAGATGGATTTTTATGTATCGTTTTGTAGTATCTGAATAAGTTATTAGATGTACAGAGGTCGCAGGTGCGTCAGGACGGGTTTGTAAGGGAGCCAAATCAAAGTTATGTAGATGCCATGTTTCATGAATATTGTCAAACTAAACGATATGTCATTGTGAATTCGAATGACAGGTATTGGTAGCAGTTGGTAGTGTAAGGACGATTTTTTATATGATAGGCCTTTATTTGCATACATATCGTTACAATCGGAAAAGCATATATTACAATATTATACAATACAATAGGAAATGTCAAAAGCACTCGTATACGTAGGTTAAAATGTGTGAGGAGAATGATGAGATTTGAGGAAGCGAAAGATGTAAGTAAGGACTGCGAAGCTTGGTGCTCCGGCCTCTCTGACTACTTCGTTAGGGATACAGTGCGAAGATATGTATGTATGTACAATGGGAACGATAGTGAGATCATCAATAGGGTAGATGACTCTTTCTTAGCGACGAACGAAAATAGGTTTGGTAATCATAAACAAAACTGAAAAAACATTTGAAAAACATGAAGACATAAAAGTTATTCGGTTTTTTACTTTAGTAGTGGGAATAGGGTGGGGATAAGTTCCGTCTCTGTCACTTCTAGTGCTGTGCAATGTCATTGTGACTTTGTGACGTCACAACTATATAACGCTATCTCCCTCTAACTCATCCCCACACTGTTCCCACTACTGAACTTTAAAACCTAATAACTACGTAACTGTCAATGAATATCAATTAGTTTTTTGTCATTCGTATTCAGAATGGTTAATTATTTCAAGACAATGTACAAAATACACCACGTTTGAAAGCAGTCATTTAGCCTATCGATATCGTAATAGAAATCTAATTAAACAGCTTAATTGTGATTGGTTAATTCCGTTCTGATGTAGGTACAGTATACGCCGTGTTAGCGCTAAAAAAAATAAGTACATAGCGGAAGCAAGTGCAGCCACAGGCAGTTTGTTTGAAGATAAAATAAAGTCGAAAGTGTTGTCTGAGCCGGTAATATATTTTCGTTGGTTCCAAACGGTTGCAATATTGCACCTGCGTTTCGCTTAAAGGACACGTCTGGTGCGTTTGCGACATACCGGCCCCTTTGTGTCGTTCATATATTTGAAATATCGATAAAGGTATTATGAAAATTGTACTACAGGTGGGAGATTTAGATTTATTCCGATACATATTGGCATTTGTGATCAGATGTTTTGGTATTTTATTACAGTAACTTTATACAATTTAAAAAAAAAATCTTATTTCAAAGAAATCTCAGAGCATTTGCGATTTTTATTTTTTATTTTGGCGTGGATAGAATCATAGATAAAGGAATTAACAGATATTAACTTTTTATAGCTTGGGTAGTTCTCATCGAAACTCTCTTTAAAATTAACTTAACATATATACATTTAAAAATGACGTCTGGTTTCTGTCTATCAATATGTATGGTTTATATAGGAATTATGAAAAGAAATACCAAAGATTTACTTTCCCTAGCTATTACATGTATTTCTCATCTGAACTCTCTAAAGTTACCGACTTCAACAACTGTCAAATTTAATTATATAGATATGTGTATCGTACTTATAAAGTTATTTTTATTGTACTTGAGTTTTGATTAGTAAAGGATAGTTATTTTGTACTTTTCAGTGCTTTTTTGAAGGCGGTGTAACTTTCTGTTAAATTTTTTTTATTTCTCCCTTTTGAGTAAGGTTGACCTAAATAAATATCTAGGGCAGGTCTGCAAATAATTTCTTTCTAACTCTGGAGCGCAACGATATACAAGAGAATCATCGATATAAATAAAGGTTATATTTTATTATTGTCTTATTATTTAGTGTATCTTCAAAGTCCACGGTCCTACTACCGGTGAAATTTAAATGGGACCACCTCTGAAGTATAACCTACCTAATAGAGAACTAATTTTCGAAATCGGTTCATAAATGAAGAAGTTATGAGGTAACAAACATAAAAAAAAACATAGTCGAATTAAGAACCTCCTCCTTTTTTTGAAGTCGGTTAAAAATTACTTCTTTGGATAATGAAATGCAAATCAATGACGTTGTCCGGGTTTGACTTATGAATTATGATTTAGGTTACAATATTTCTTCTTGGGCTCTTCATGATGGTAAAATAATACTGTGGACTATGTAGTAGATGATACATTAGTACTGTGCGGCGTGTTAACGCCATAGAGCTGTCGTTTACATCTCATGTCTTATACTAATTCTTATGGCTATTTATATCGGATATGTAACGTGACAATTTCCTTTGCAACGATGCGATTATTTCATTTGTAGATCGCGCACAAGGTTACGATTTGCTGTGTCTGAGTAATATCTGGCACAATTTATGACACACTTAACGTCATTGACTTTGACATTTTGAATTTTTATGAAGTTACGTCCACCGTCTATATACTTATGTGCTTGTGAAAGAACGTGTGAACTTGTTTTTCTAGCGCGTTCATTAAATTGCATGTAAATAACAACCCCTGCTGTGTTTCTGGGTGCTTTATTTGTCTATATGATTACTTTTGCCTGTATTAAACTCAATTCAACTTGACTTCTGTAGTCGTTTTGGAAAATGTCGCAACACGTGTGCTATTTTTTGGTAGGTGCTTTTAATTTTAATATTTTGTAATATCTTTAGAATTGCTTGCTATTTCTTTTTAGTTATTATACTATTTTGAAGCGCCCATATTAGACCATACAATGAAATAAATACTAATACTGAGCATGCGAATTTGTGGATGGGGCAAAGTTCCATGTTTTTGGGCATTGTCATTTCCAAAAATTCCTAATTAGCGGGCCTCTACATTACACAAGCTATCATCAGACCAAATTTCATAATCCTATCTTTAGTAGTTTTTTGTAATTAATGATGGTTCAGGCACACACATGAGTGATGAAAGATTGACGAAGAAAATTTACAGAGCGAAAGTGAGCGGTAGCACAAGTCAAGAAAGACCAAGGCTGACTTATGAAGTTGGAATAGCCAGAGTGTTAGCTTCTGGAAACAAAGCACTCGCAAATCTAGGCGGAAGTGTGAATGATGAGTTTTGAGAACGCGAAAGAAGTATGTAAGGACCGCGATTGGCGATACTTAGCGTTCCGTCCTCTCTGACTACCCCGTTAGGGATACAGCGTGACGATATGTAAGTATGTATAGATATTACTTACCATATGTTAAAAATGAATATGTAACTACTTTTCCGAGTAATTTTTGTCGGTAATTCAATGACAGCAGTGAAACAAAAAATAGTTCTTCAACCGAGTCGTTTTTTTAAGTTATCCTATTCGGGGTCGTAACCAGGTTAAGAGGCAGATGCGTTCTACTTTCGCTGAAGAAGTCAGCCAAAATCACCTTTATTTGTACTTTATACAGCATTCACACATTTTCATTCAAAACTTTGCTAAAGTGGCTGGTAGGTTGCCGGAGCTTGGCAACACTTGTAAATTAATTATTCGACGTAAGCAAGGTGGGCTTGGACGACCGGACCGGCTGAATATTTACGAAGTTCGCCCGTGGGAAATCAGAAATGCGCACTAGATAGCCGACACTAAATTTGACAAGGTATTGCAATATGTCCGAGGAGCGAAATCAAGTTTATTTGTTTCCAAACACACGCTCCAAATATCTGAAGGGTAGACAATACAACTTGTTATAAGGTTTTAAGTCAAATTGATTTATAAATGGAAACTCATTAGGTAGTTTTAACACACTTCAAAAAAGGAGGTGGTTTTCAATTCAACTGTTTGGTTTTTTTTGTATGTTTGTTACGCGATTACTCCGACAATTATGAATTGATTTCGATGATTTTTTTTGATAAGTAGGTTCTACTTCAGAGGTAGTGTCATTTAAATTTCACCGGTATTGGAGCTTGTACTTCGAAGATACACCAAATAACGCGACCTGGCTCTAACCTCTATTTATATTGATGATTCTCTTGTATATCGCTGCGCTCCAAAATTAAAAAGAAGAAGTTAATTGTAGACCTGCCCTAGATTTTTATTAAGTCCAAGATCACTCAAAAGGGAGACATAAAACAATTTTAAGAAAAAAAATTAAACCGCCTTCAGAAAAAGTACTGTAAAGTACAAAATAACTATCCTTTACTTATCAAAGCTCAACAATAAAAATAACTTCATAAGTACGATACACATACCTATATAATTAAACTTGTCAGTTACTAAAGTCGGTGTCAAGCCTGCCAACGTGATAAACTTATATTATTGCACATTGATTTGGCACCGACTTCTGTAACTGTCAAATTTAATAACTATATAGACTAATAAAGGCGGGCTCTTGTCGCCGCTGGCGTTCCTGCAGTCTTAGAGCCTGTAGGTATTGTGCGCAGTGACGGCAGGAGACCGAATGGTTTGACGCTCATTCCTTGGAAACTTGGAAGATCGCTGGTGTGGGATGCCACTTGTGTCGATACACTTGCTGTTTCCCATGTGCCGGCGACTTCCAAGTCAGCAGGTGCCGCGGCCAGCACTGCCGAGAACTTGAAGCGGCGTAAGTATGCGACTCTCTCTGAGAGTTTCATATTTACGCCCTTTGCAGTCGAAACTTTGGGTCCCTGGGGCCCCGAAGCCCATCGACTGGTTTCTGATATTTGTAAGAGACTGGTCGAGGCTTCGGGAGACCGCCGGGCTGGCAGCTTCTTCCGCCAACGAATCAGTTTGGCTATTCAAAGAGGCAATGCTGCCAGTCTGCTAGGTACCTTGAGCAATGACAGCTTTCTAAGCGGCAACTTTGAGGAAGTTTATTATTTAAGATAATGTGTAGTTTTAAGTTTGTAAATATTAACATATGTATGTACTTTTTGACTAATAAAGTTATTTTTATTGTACTTGACTTTTGATTAGTAAAGGATAGTTATTTTGTATTTTTCAGTGTTTTTTTCTGACGGCGGTTTAATTTATTTCTGAAAATTTTTTTTAATGTAAAATATACTGTACTATCGTTTCAGAATAACCTGCACTGAGAAGAATAACCTGCACTGAAGAGAATCAACAAGAAACTTTAGATATCAATTTTTCAATGTCATTTTACAATATACTTACTAAAATACAATGTTCAAACAACCAGTAAACATAAGTGCATGGAATATTATCGTTTATATTATGGTGTTAGCTAAAAGCGGACAGCGGTGAAGAGGAAGAGGTGACATATAGAGACAAGTAGCTGTTAGTTTTTATAAACCGATGAGCAACACTCAAAGCTGTATCTTTTTGTGCCGTCGTGAATCAGCTCGCATTGTAAGAGGAAATTGTGTCTATTTGGGAAATAAAATTGCGTAGTCGCTTTAATTGTAAAACACCTATTAATTTTAATTAACTTCACTTCTGATCCCTAAAAATGATTCATATTACCTATATTATAGTGTATATCATATAATTATTTATTGCTATACAAGAGTTTTGTATTATAACATGACTATTTACTAATATTTCGTAAATTGTTATTGTTTTTTTTTTCATCGTTTGCATAATATCGTTAACCATAATTTTGGACTTCGCGGGATTGTGTAGTGTGGTGTGTGTGGAGTGTGGGGGCCACAATAAAACATTCTTTGTAAAATATATTTTGTAAATTACATAAATAAATAAAATAAAAAAGAAGCAACATTAAACATTTTGAAAAACCCACGCCGGATGTTAAAACCTAATCGAAAAATGACTAAATAACTTTTTTAAAGTCCGCCGACTAAAGGCTTGACGTATCGGATGAGTTCAATCGGCCGTGGTCTCAACTAAACTACGTAAACCGTTTGCTTGAGACAACGGGCGGTGCAACTCGGCCAAAACGTGAAACCTCTAGTCGGGGGACTTTAAAAAAAATTATTTAATCCATTTTCGACTATGTTTTAACATCCAAAATTTTCAAAATTATTAATTTTGCTTTTTTTTATTTTAATCTTTTTAAAGAATACGTTAAGTACGTTACTATGTCTACATACCACTAACGCCTAACTAACTAACTAATTATAAACGCCAAAATATTTTTTTTCTAATAAAAAGCCCTCAAGCGCCGACTACCGTAAAACATGTTTAAGAACCTCCTCTGAAATGATACCTTAATTTAATCTATACATGCAAAAAACCGCATCGAAATTGGTTCAGCAGTTTTCGAGAAAAATTGTAACAGACATACATACACACAAACAAGCTCTAGCTGTGATGTTGAAAAAATGATACCTGACTGAGTTTCTGGTCGGTTCTTCTCAGTGTTCAGGTTTTCTTTTCGAACCGAAATAAAGTAGATTTGACGTTCAAAAATACTTTGCAATTGGGTTTACTTGAATAAATGATTTGACTTTGAACCCCAAACGCATATACAGCCTCCGTTCCGCTCCGTCCGTCGTGGGTAAAAATAGCATGCATCTGAAATGTTATTTGGCTCTTTTCGTGTCATGTAGAGGTTTATCACCACTAAGTACATGTTAGCAGTTAGTAAGAGTTTGTGTGTATGTAAAATAATTGTACTTGTCGTCAGGCTCGTTCGTGTGGTGGCTAGTTCATCTGCCTTTCAAACCAAGGATCCCGGGTGAGACGTCCGAAGGTTTATTTGTACTACTGAGACAAGAAACAGACAATGAGCAAACAGTACTTGATCCTTAAAATTTGATGGATATAAGTGGACAGAGTGGCAAACAAACGTCCTAAACTGTCTAATGCCCGATTTCACCAAATTTTCCTAATACTTAGCGAACCCTTAAAACGGATAGGGGTCTGCTAACGATGAAATTTTCGTAGTAGTTTCGGGTTTAGAGATTCGCTGAGCAGTAGGGGACTTTGGTGAAATCGGGTATTAGATTCTGAGGTCCTGTAGTTGGTTGACGGTCTCCAGTGTGTTTAACTTAGTTTACACACAGTTGATTTTCAGATTAACATTAAGAAACATTTTGGTTTGGCTCTTTGGAGCGACTGTAACGAAACCAGTGGCCTAAGTTCCCTGGCGATCGTAGTCGAGAGTCAAGCAGCTATCGCTAACTATAAAATAAAGTTTGCCGTAAGGCTAATATATATATCTTTATATTTATTGCATATCTTTATATTTTTATCATAGTAGTATCTTCCTATTTATAGAAGTATATCTTTTTAAAACATTAAGCTTAAAAGTGGATGATGAATGTGTTTCCACTCTGAATTAAAAGTCACCGTTAATGTATTCGGGAAAATAAAAAAGCGACGCATTTCACAAAGGCTTATTGGGAAAAATCTGTTAGCTAAAAATCACTGGTATTAACCTTTGTACACTTTTGATTAACTCGAGTCGGAGGGTTGAAGAGACCGAATGCGTCTTAAAAGGGATGGATAGATATCAATGCTGAAATTTATCGATAACGTTACATACAAAAATTTCTGAAAACATGACTAACGCTAAGTATCAATTAAATTATCTTAGGGATCACATAAAACTTAAGAATTGTTGGGGACAACAGGCAGATCAAATAATATTATTATTTGCTGGCGTATTGATGATTTGAATTGATGTAACGACGTCACATTACATAAAATATGGACAGACAAGTTGTTTGTTTATATAATTATATGCATGTAAAAAGATGAAATCAATTATGTTATTGCGTATTACTTCATATTTTAGGAAAAATACAAATAACTTTTTGCAAAGATTACGATTTTGTAATAATATCGATGTCTCCAATACATCCTTGAAAATGTACTTCAAATTATCGATATCGGCAATACAATGTTGATAGAGGAATGCATCCTTATGCACCCTAAAGCAGATTTGATTCAAATTGATGACTTTATTGGTTTTACTTTTCGTAAGTATTGGGATTATTAGGGGTAGGGGTGGAGTTTGTTTAACAAGAGTGAAATGAATTGTTTTTTCCGATTCTATTGATTTGTAGATGCCGTTAGTTTTATCTCTGACAATTTATGTACGTTATATGAATCGGCTAAAAATAATTTGAACTAGATTCATAAAATTTAAATAAAAAAAATTGATGTGGAAATCCCGGCGACTTCTAGACCATCAGGTGCCGCGGCCAGCACTGCCGAGAACTTGAAGCGGTGTAAGTATGCAATTCTCTCTGAGAGTTTTATATTTACTCCCTTTGCAGTCGAAACTTTAGGACCCTGGGGCCCCGAAGTCAATCGACTGATTTCTGAAATTTGTTAGAGACTGGTCGAGGCTTTGAGAGATCGTCGGGCTGACAGTTTCCTTCAGAATCAGTTTTGCTATTCACGGAGGTAATGCTGCCAGTCTGCTGGGCACCCTAAGTAATGACAGTTTTCTAAGCGGCAACTTTTAGGAAGTAATGTCTAGTTTTTAGTTTGTAAAGTAACTATTATTTTAAGATATGTATGTACTGGCTTTATCTTAATATATTGATTTGAAGTTAGTAATTTTAAGTTGTATATACTATAAAGCATATATATGGTTTCATTCAAAAACAGTTAAGTTGAAGAGGAAACTACTAAATTTAAACATAATATGTATTTAATTGCAATATGAATTACTAACTCATTTGCTCAATGATATATTTCCCTTTATTTTTAACGTAACCGTGAAATATCTTTTGTAGATACTTAATTATCTGTTTTTATTTACTTAAATCCTTCATGCATTAAGACTTCCTTTTTATATTGTATTCCTTTTTATAATACAGTTTCTCAGGAAGTTGCTCAATAACGAAAAATAGATTAAGATTAGTTATAAAACGTACATTTCGATTCGATTGATCGATTTAGTTATAAAACGATTTCGTTGGAGACGAAACAATAGTTTGGAAATAATCTTCTCTGCTCATGCGTTTACTGGCTTTCTGAATATTTTATAATAAATCTATTGTAAAATGATGTTAAAAAATGATACTTAAAGCGACGCATTGGAAATTTTGACGGCAGGGATCTCAATTTTTCTGAGTGACTATAAAATGTATTAAAGTGATATTTGGTAACCTGGTTCTTCATTTCATTGACTTCATTTTGCCAGTTGTCGCTGTCGATACATAATTGGTTAATTTTTGTAAAACAAAAAAAATATCAAAGAAATCTTTTTTAAAACAGAGATTTACATTTTTCGGAGTAACGAGACCAATTTATGTTACTGAATTTTCTGTATAGTTTAATCTAAACATATTTTTTAAAATGCCAGTTGGATTGTTTTAAAACATCAATAGTTTTTAAAATAAAGGAAAATAACTGGTTTGTCGTATTTTTTGATCTAAGATCTATTTCAGATTAAATTATTGTTCATTAATGCGTCGCCTTAACCGAGTTTCTTGTCGGTTCTTCTCAGTGTCCAAGTTTTTTCTTTGAACCGAACTAAAGTAGATTTGACGTTCAAAATAAATAAATAGATATGACTGACTTTGACCCTATTGAACAGTATTATTGAACTACATGTTTACAATGCTAATATGCATATCAGTGGCTTAATATAGAAAAAAACCAAGTCGGCAATTAATCAGCGAATTACACTCGAAAGGGTTGATCTTTTACAGGGTGGTTTGAAGGGTTGGAACTCATTAGTCCAGTTTCCTGCTTCCGTATTCTGGCGATTAGTCGCCATGAATAAAATGGATTAAAGGTAACTCGATGTAACATATCTTCTTTAGTGGTCATTATTTACAGTAATTTATTTAGGCGCTGTACAGAATGGGCATGGCAAAGTAATTTAAGGTTGTGCCACACTGAATGCGGTTGCAGTGCGGGTACAGTTCTTACAGTAGAGTTGACTTGTTCTTGACCATTATAACCGATCTGTTTCCTTTTTGTTTATGCAGGAGAAATTAGATCACTGGTTCTAATCACACCTTGGGGGTGGTACTAAGTTAAAATATATTAAAACTATATTAAACTATACAAGTAATCAACAGTAAAACATCCCTTGTGAAACGAAACGTGAAAAATACGTGGCAGTGATGTGACGGTTATGAAATATTTTGTATTATCCTATGACGATTTAAATCGTGCCTTTACCCTTTTATATTAAATAATCCTACGAAATAATTTTTCATGGCGAACTGTGCTGTTGCCGTCATTCAAAAAAAATTTTTTTTTTCTTCATGGCATGGCGCACAGATTAGTGTATTAGTCAATGTCACGTATTGTATTAATAAGTAGAATTGTTATCGTAAAACTTCTCCAGCAAAGTGATAGTAGACCTGACTGAAGTTTTATAGGACTTCTTGGAAGAACGCGAGAAATTCAGATACACATGTTTATTTAGACCTACCCCATTATTTTCACATAAACGGAACTTTAAAACACAATATACTATCACTTTTGTACTTTAAAACGCCCAAAAATGTAAAAATTGAAAATCTAAAAAAAAATTACAACCTCACTTCTCCCGTTCCCGCCAAAAAGTCCAAAATTTTTTTTATGCGCCAGACAATACACGCCGATCATCTGTTCTCAAACCAAGGCATTCCCTGTGCTATGAGAACCAGACGATGACTACTAGGGGCGTCTCGCAGTATACTCGGACCTTAGACAATCTAGAAAAATTCGTTTCAAAAATTGACCCAGCCGGGATTCGAACCCGGAATCTCCCACGCTTAGTCACAACGCCTTAAGCACTACGCTATCGAGGTCTTACATACATACATACATATCTTCACGCTGTATCTCTAACGGGGTAGTCAGAGAGAATAGAGCGCAAATCGTCGTGGTCCTTACATATACTTCTTTCGCTTCCTCAAATTTCATCATTCTCCATTTTCATACATCTTCTTAATTTAACATTTTCGTCAGCTAACACTTTGGTTATTTGATCTTCGTAAGTTAGCCTTGGTCTTCCTTGGCTTCTTTTATCACTCTCTTTCACTCTGTAGAGATCTTCTTTGTCAGTCTTTATCTGTCAAACTGATTTTTTTTAGTTAAGGTTGTACTGATTATATTGTACTCGTACAGACCCAGGTGTTACTTTGCGGAAATCCATTTCATGCGATAAATTCCCAAATTTTTAGCTAATTTCCGCTCAAACCACAAAAACCACCAATCGACACGTGTTGTGCCTCTCAACGAAGCATCCTCAGGATATACCAGAGACCAGATTCGGTCAGCCAACCAGCACCGAATTGGTGCTGGTTGGCTGGCAGTTTGAGCGGAAAATAGTTAAAAATTTGGGAATTTATCACATAGTACTGGTTATTATGGTAGTTTGTAAAATAATTTTAATAATTTTCATATTTATTGATAGTTAAATTTAAACTAGTATCGAATAAATTAGGTAAGGGCCTAGTCCATTATGTTTAGTAATTCAGAACGTAGGAATATTTGCGAAAAAGTAAGCCTAATTCTATACAACAAGCGAAAACTTTGTAATGCATAAATAGCTGTACTCTGAACAATTACGCGGATTGTGCGGCTCCAAACTAAACAAGCAGGCTTGTACTATGGGCACCACGTAATAAACTGAGGAAGCTCCCAGTAACACTCAGACTCCAAGTGAACTTAGAAAAATTTCGTTTCATAAATTGACTTGGCCGGAATTCGAACCTACACACACCGTGCCGACGGACCAGTAACGAAATTAGTGTGAGACATCACACCTAATACAGTGTAATTGTAGCACGTGTACTGTGCGGTTAGATGCTCATAACCGTTATCAATATATTCAGAATAGTTACGCGTTCGTTAAAAAACGACGGACCGTGCGTTATTAGCGGTTAGGGTGCCGCGTATAGACAGGATTACGTTCGTTTTTATTTCCAAATCTTTAATTTTTAGTTCTTACCTATAAGTCTAGATTACGGAATATTTTCCTTGAACAAATACTGTTTAATCGCGGGTAAATGTTAAAGGATACTGTCAAAAATATAAACATATGAGTTGAGTTGCATCCGCCGTAGTCTCGAGCAAACTATTGCAGCAAGCCAAGATTGAATGTTTCAAAGCATCACTATGTTTCACTCGATTGCGGTTCTCAAACCACACCTAGCACACATGCACTTTGACACTTATACAGTAAGCAACGTATATCTTATTTTTTTCCTTTTTGTCTTTAAAGTAAACGAATGTGGCGCCTTCGCACAAGGCCATCATTGTGAACGAATTTTTTACGAAAAACTCAACAAATACCATCGAGCAACCACCTTATTCACCAGATATGCCTCCAGTCGACTTCTTTCTTTTTCCTAAACTCAAATTACCACTTCGTGGCACCCGTTTTCATTCGGTAGAAGACATAAAGGAGAATTCGCGGAGAGCACTGAACTCAATTCCGGAAAAAGCGTTTAAAAAATATTTTGACGATTGGATTATTCGTTGGCGTAAGTGTATCGTTTCTGAAGGAGCATACTTTGAAGGTGATAAAATAAATTTGGGTTAATAACTAACATTTCGTGTATTATTGATCTTTTCCCGGTACTTTCTTGACAGAGTAGTACATACATATTATCTCCACGCTGTATCCCTAACGGGGTAGTCATAGAGGATGAAGCGCCAAGCGTCGCGGTTCTTATTTACTTCTTTCGCTTCTTCAAATCTCATCATTCTCCTCACACATTTTCGCCAAGGTAGGCGAGTGCTTTTGACATTTCCGTCAGGGAACACTCTGGATATTTAATCTTCGTGAGTCAGCCTTGGTCTCCCTTGGCTTCTTTTACCATTCGTTTTCGATTTGTATATTTTCTTTTGCGGCGCGTGCGAACGGGGACTGTTGTGTTCAGCAGACTGGACGACCGCGACCTCAGCGTGCGATGGAAGATCCGCAAAGTTTCGAAACTTGTCAAAACATTAACATAAGTTAACAGAATCCCTCATTTTATTTATGCCATTGATGTCAATGTCACTCTGTGTACGTCCATCAGAAACTAGTTACTGACCACCCTATATGTATAACTAGTGTTCTTTGTACATGCAGAGTAAACAGTATATAATGTACAAACGGTGAAAAACAACGATTTCGGCTCGTATAATGTTGTTATCTCTATGAAATGGAGAGGCATATTATTCTATGTTCTACGCAGACGAAGTAGTAATTTATATTTGTAATTTTATACACATGTAGGCAACATTACAGCGGGGATGGAAAAATCTTATTTTTTTGTTTCCACACATAAAATATGGTGCCGCATTTTAAGATATTAAAAGCATGTAGTAATATATGCGACCCTCTTCTCAGAGCCTACATTACTTCGGATGTGAGCTATTTGTATTCAAGAGGGATGTATTGCGAATGCATTTGCTGGTGCATGTGGAATATTTGTGACCAAATATAAGGTCTACCGATATAGTATTTTATCACAAATGTAAGAATTTATAAACTATGTATGTATACTGCTATTTTATACAGCAGCCATTCCCAAAGTGGGCGATAACGCCCCCTTGTGGGCGCTGCAGGCCTAAAAAGGGCGGTAAGAGACCCAGAATAAAAATGGGGGCGTTGTGTAGAGGCCTGGGGGGTGATTTGTAATTTCATTTAGCTAGGAGGCATCTTAGACAACGACTGCATGAGCTCTCGACTCAGTAGACAAAATAAGTTTGGGAACCAGTGCTATACAGTGATAAGTACTGAGAATGAGTAGGTCTGCCATTTTATTAGTAAATGACATCGTAGAATATCAGTTTGACATATTAGAATCATTCCTAAATGTCCGTAAACGTCACTAGTAGATTTGACACGACACCATTTTGAATCTATTAAATTTGACCTTTGAAAATGTCTTGTCTTGTTAACGAGTTTATTTAATGAATATGAATGATATTGACTTTAAAAAACATTGGGTACACTGAACGAGTGAATTATTGTGTTCATTTCTACACAATGAAAGTGAAACTGTAAGTTGACTTTTTGGCGGGAACGGGAGAAGTGAGGTTCTCATTTTATTTAGATTTTCTATTACTTACATTTTTGGGAGTTATTAAGCACAAAAGTGATAGATAGTATTTTGTGTTTTAAAGTTCTGTATAAGTGAAAAGAATGGAGTAGGTAAAATTCTCGCGCATAAACATGTGTAGCTGAAATTCTCGCACTCTTCCAAGAAGTCCTATAAAACTTTAGTAAAGTCTACTATCACTACTGGAGGAGTTTTACGACAACGATTCTACATAAGTAATAATACAATACGTGACATTGGCAAATGTGCTAATCTGTGGGCCATGCCATGAAGAAAGAAAAAAAAAAATGTAAGTTAGTTGACTGTTGTTGAATCCGACGTTTGAACTTATTTAATTGAGTACTCAGATTGAGTTACACAGAAGTGAAAAACCATACTTTAAAATAAGTAAACGATTTCACCGCTGATAGACTATATCGATATGTATGTATGTATATATCACCTCTGCATCCGCATTCACTGGCTTTTGTAATATTGTACTTTGATACATTGTAAAAAATGATGCTGAACAAATGATAGCTGACGGAGTTCCTAGTTCGTTCTTCTTCTACAGGTTTTTGATGTGAAACATCTCATGCGGCGGGTCAGACGCATCGCCACACGCTTGTACTGAGCTCATATACCTACAAATACAGTGTTGTTATTCACTTCGGAACACGTTGCGTGTGTTTATTAAATAAAAAATTAAATTAAAAAAAACGTCCAAAAAGTAAAAAAATAATATGACCTCATAGCCCTTTAAATTTGTGATAAGTTTCAATATAAATAGTAGTAGTAATATATCCGTCGTCACGTCGGGGGACCGCTAAGTTTACTTCCATTTAAGTTCCATACATACTATATCATTTTTAGTTGTATTCTCTTTTTTTTATTACTTTATTTGGTTAGCGTTGCAAAATAGATCCTTGCTTTAAAAAATCTGAATAGGTATTTTGTTTTTGATTATGCCATATATTTTGATCATGCCATATTTATTTCCTTTCACGCATATTTTCTATACAAAATAGTTTGGATGATTCACATCTGCCAGGCGTCTCGCGACGGCTCTTTTTTCCATACCACAAGTTTGAATTTGACATTCTAAATTACCTTGCGACTGAGCTTACATGGATAACTTGAAATTAGTTTAAAGTTGCATTAAGTATAGTAACTAGGAAAAAATTTGTGTTCATTTGTCGCTAGAGTGGGCGTCTATCATGTTGTATTGACACACTACAAATGCCCTAACGCAAACCTACTTTTTGGGTAATCGGGTCACTTGGGTTAAGGACTTAAACTGCGGTTCGACTTAAACTAGAGAACGATGACATAATCGGACTACAATGTTACAAACTCGTAATGTCATTGCACAGCAGCAAACCTATAGCAATGATAGAGACAACTTATTTATATTTATTTAAAATCCATTAAGCCGCTTGTTTCTCAATGAATTTTAAATATTTTTTCACAGTTGAACTCATGTAAACCTTACAGTTTAAAAATCTGTCATACAACCTGTAAGATTTATGACTCGACCCATTCTCATTCATTTAATTTTAGATTCATGGTTCAAATCCGATATTCCCAATTTAGAAGGTAAATGCACTGCTATTTGCACCAACGTACCAACATAAATAATGATCGTTAATATGTACTAAATGTACTTGGCGATTTGGAAGAAAAAATTAAAGCATGATAGTATATTTTGTCAGGCTCAAAAAATATACAATAAAATACCAAAGGTAATTAATAAATAAGGCATATGAGTTTCTAAACGACGGTAATTTATAAAAAATGGCAATGAATTTAATGATTTGATGTAACACTTTTCTTTTCTTTATAATATATTTTTAATTATAACGATGATAATGGTGACCTATGTATGCCCTTAGGGGTGGAACACAGTGAACGGAAATATGTATTACACAACCATTAATACCTGTGATTGACATGTTAAATAAATAAATAACTAGCTATTATATCCTTATTCCTTATGAGCTCTAAAGTGAACTCCACAGTATCGATAATACTCAAGCATATCGTCCACAAAATACAGGTCATAAAATCAACCAATAACAACACTGTATTTTTAGGTTCGCAACAATCATGATAGATATCGCTGTGGTATCATTGATTAAATTTAAAAAATATTAAAAATAAAACATTGATAAATATGACTTATTAGTGTATTTTAAAATTGCTTCATTTGAATTAATTTCAAGTGAAATGCTTGCGAGCGATGATATTATTCCTAATAGTACATAATACGTATATCTATATTCTCACGCAGTAATCGTGCAAAAAATAGAAGAGCACATTTCTTCGTATCTAGCGAAAGTCGTAAAAGAAGTTAAGTAAACGTAATTAACTATACAATTGTTTTTCGTTTCATTTAACAATTTTCCTTCTGAATTAAGAGTTCTGCGAGTTAGGAAGTGGATGGCTGACGAGTTGAATAAAGTCTGTTTAGACTGTTCCCGGTAACGGCGTCGTTACGCTTAATCTACAGTCTAAGTTCGTAATTGTGTTTAGAGTGGATTTTAAGTCTTATTCAAATTCAAAACTAATTAAGGACCGAGTTTTTGACGTAACTATTTAGTCATAAAGAAGACTTTCTTTAATTTCGCTAGTTATTTTCAATGTATCTATCTAAGCTATATTTTCGTAGTGTTTATTGTTTCATCTTGGTTTAGGAAAGACAGAAATAGCTCTTTAGCCTGGGAGCAGAAAATAAGGGTGAGATATCCTCCACTAGTTGAAAGACGCAACTCAGAGGCCTCTTCAGTCGCGCCCGATTAAGGTTTTCGCTCGTTTGTTCCTTGCGATACCGAAGATGACTACAGGGCATGTGGTCTGCGCTGCCGTAGTACTGAGAAGAGGCTGGGAGATGGTCTATGCCCTGTTCTCCCAGACGTGTTTTGGCATAGCACGTAAGTTTTGGATGCTGCAAGCCTCGACTGACACTGAGAATAACCACCAGGGGAGTTTTTGTGGTTAAAATTTCTTATCAACCAGTCTCACCCGAGGAGGTTGGAAACTTCTTGAATTTTCTTTTGCGTTATCGAAAAAGGAGAGATAAACAAAGGGGAAAAAACTTAGAATGCGCCAGCTGTTTATTGTTGTTGTGAAAGTTAGCCAAGGAAATTTTTTGGTAGCGTGGGAGGAACCTGAACACAGGTACTAAGCTTTTTGGAGGAGGAAATGGATTTGAAAGCTTTTTACCCACTAAATATTCTAAGGTGGTCGTTCTCGACAAATTATCGAGGTCTAGGTCTCATGTAGTTTTATGCCAAAACAGTTCTTCGAAGCGTATAGACACTGACAGAGCTCCCTTGCGGTCATAACAGCGCGAGTCAAATGCGCTGTTGGATTTCTCTGAGTCACATGGGTGGACGACCGCATTTTCGCTCCGATCACCCACGTCCACGAAAGCAATTTTAGTTTCCTTTTAGGACAGGCGCAGAACACTGTAGACATATTCACTGGCCCAAGCTACAGGCCAAAGATAGCTCTGATTAAGTATGATTTTGTTGTATTTTGACACCATTTCTAAAAACTTAATTTTCTTCACCTTGTACGAGAAATGTGTGAGACATTATGTGTGTTGCAGCATGCGGTAATTAATTCACAAATAAATAAACAAATAAATAAATGCTCAGTATCATTTAGAAACATCAGATTAATACTATCATGAAGTTAGAAATGGCGAGACAGTCGTGGTGGGAAAATGGCAGTTTGACATTTTTAGTGTGGGTGGGTGCTTTGGAGAGTTTCAAGTACTATCTACTGAGACGTCTTCGGCAAGCAAACGGATCGTGCTGGCCCTGGGATACCACGTTTCTAGCAATAATGGTCACAATAGCATCGTTATGGATAATTTCTGACTCGAGGAATAGTGACGCTACCCATCTGAAGTCGTAATCAGCAATATGTACATATATTTTAGTGAATATTTACCGTATTCTCGAATAAAATTTTATTTAGCATTCCAATATTTACGATATGTATTACAATCCAATATTACGATTTCTTCTCAATATTTTCATCTTACAAAGTGAAACGTATGGAGGCTCAGCGAGGCTGTTTATCTCAGTAATGTGATATTTCTGTAGCGTTTATGTTCTTAGCTAAAACCATCCCGAGGGAAGTATGAGGGTACTTTCATGAGCACTCCGAACTAACGAGCACTGTAAATAAGGAGTCTGCCCGTTACACCAGTGTTACGTACTTTTAGTTGAAGTACTCGCTTTTTATGTTACATTTTTTATATGAGGTTTATTCGTGTAGAGATTTGATTAACTAAAATAAGATGCATCAGTAGGCAAATAATGTTTGTGTTTCATACTAATCTTGAAATGAAAGTGATCTCACCCAAAATTTTAGATTTACAGCCATTTCGTGTAATAAAAAAAGTCGGTAAAACTTGAGTTGTATACGCGCACAGAGAGTTCCGTACGATATTTAAAAAATGAAAAATTTCCGTACTTAATTTACTAGTTAAGTTACTACTTAATTTCTAGAGATATATAATCTAGTCCAGAGGAACTAAGTTATTTGAATTCGGATTTTTGTTCCTCGTTCGAATGTCGACTTGTTCTAGTTTGGGTCGAAATCGAAACTGGAACATTAGATATATTAAAACGTACTAGAGGTCGCCCTGTGGTCGAAATTCGACCGTAAATGTAAACTTATAATATAAACTCTTTGGCGACAATCTCTAGGTACTCTGTGTGACTGTTTGATCCAAGGAGGTTACGTATGTGATCACAAACTGTTATGTGTTTGAAATTGACAGTCTTTTTGACATTGGCATTAGACGTAAACAATGAGTGATTTATTTAATTTAATGTATTTCTAATGCATATTATATAAAAATATTAGTTTTTCCAGTCCTTCTTCATGTATACTTTAAGTGTACGAAATTTCTCACTCCTCCGTCCGCGCAATTTTCTTAAAAAGAGAATTAAAGCTTTCGCTTCACGTATTAATATATAGACAATGTACCTTAAAATCTATTGGTTTTTAACTTTTTATTATAATGTATCTAACGCAATGCAATTACTATACCTAATAATTCTCCTTCAGCACAAATTTTTCTGAACGAAACTTTTAGATAAGGTGAGGAACAGTGATTTTTAAACGTTTGTCGAAGAAGTGTTAAAAAAAATAATTCAATGAAAAAAATAATATAAGTATTAAAAAAAAGCAACTATTCCTGCATATTGACACATATTTTTTTTAACACTCTATTTAAGCCGCCAAAGTAACCCACGAAAGTGAAAGCTCAGCTTCTCTTGTGTATAGCATCGTTGGCTTAGATTTTGAAGCTTGCGTATGTCTGTGCGCCGCCTTTCCTACTATAACTTCCAAATTTCAGATGTCTATATCACATTGAGTAAAAAAATGATCATGTTCGTAGTGAGAAAAAAAAACTGCGACAAACAAACATCAATGTGATTCCTTCCACTGAGTAAGTAATATTCCTTCATGTTCTTCTTTTATGTACGAAGAAAGACATCTTAACTTAATCAGGAAACCTGAAGGCCGGCCGTAACACTCGATTTTTAATCGAAATGCGCGTCGAAATGATCGAAGCCGGAACTTAAGTTAGTGGTAGTAGAATTATTAGACCAAAAATTGTTTATTTAAAGTCATAGCCTGGTCAAAAAATATTAGGAAAAGAAAGCTCTCCACGTATCATGTCAATAAATACTATTCACACACGTTTGTAGGACAAATATCATCTACTCGTATTTCATATTTAATGTAACACATTAATATTTCAAACGCACATAAGAATATGAATTCAGTTATAAATATTTGAACTCTGTTTTTATAAACACTGTCTTATGCCACATAACGTTTTTTCTCGTGGTTGTGAAATGATTTTGAATAAAATACTGAATAAACCGAAATGACTGCCGTAGGGTTCTCACCTCAAAAGGAAAAAGCGGCTAAGAGTGTGTCAACACGTTGTAACTTAGAGTCTTAGACAATTTCGGACAACATAGCAATTAGATTGAAATAAGACTCGAGTACTAAATATCTAAAATTCTAGTGCACATAAGTTTGTGAGATAAGTTATCTTATATCTTATATTTATGTGAGATAGGGCTTTAAAAACGATATTAAGGTTTCAAAATGACTTTTTTTATTTACGTCAATACTCGCTATGCGTTTTTAAATCGTAAAAAGTATCCTACTCCCACTAACTTTTTAACAATGGCTCCAAAAATTCTGAAAAAATTTAAAATAGAACTTGACACACGCTTAACTATAATTGGTTTGAATAAGATAATATGTTGTTTAGTTTTTGAGTTACGTGATATTTTTGATCAGTGACTGCAGAAATAACTTTGTTTCAGTGTCATTAAGAGTTTTTTTCATACCTCAGTCTCATGTATAGTTTAGCTACTCCTAATTTTATTTTTTTCAAACTTTTACTGTATTTGTTGTATAGCGGTTTATAGATACACCTACCTTCCAAATTAGTACTTAATTACCGATAATTTTTGAGTAAAATGGCTGTGGCTGTAAAAGAGACGGTCAAGACGAAATTATAAAGGTTCCGTTTTTGCTATTTATCTATGGAACCCTAAAAACATGAACAAAATGAAACAACTGAAACACCTTCAATTCTTTAACGGATTCAGACGCCTATTATGTAAGTATAATTTTTCTTATCCAATGATATAGTCTATGTAGTGCTTCTTTTTTTTTATGGCATGGCGCACAGATTAGCGCATTTGCCAATGTCATGTATTAATAAGTAGAATCACAAGTAATTTAGTTTTTTCTTGTCGTAAAGCTCCTCTAGTAAAGCGATAGTAGACTTTACTGAAGTTATAAAGGATTTCGAAGAGCGCGAGAACTTCAGCTACACATGTTTATTTAGACCTACTCCATTGTTTTCACTTACACAGAACTTTAAAATACAATATACTATCACTTTTGTACTTTAAAACTCCCAAAAATTGAAAAAATAGAAAATCTAAATAAAATGACAACCTCACTTCTCCCGTTTCCGCCAAAAACTCCATGTAGTACTTACTAGATTAAGTGTTCAAAACAATCGCCATGTTCCGCTGAAATGAGGCTTGGAAACCACACCTAGCTCACTTTCAATTCGACGCTTGTGCAGTGAACACCGGAGCGTATTTTACTTCATTGCATATTTAAAGCACTCGTATTATACTTTTACACTCATTTTTATACTCAGTTTAAAATTAGACAGCATAAAATACAATAAAAATGATTTATTGTTGTATTAAACTAATTTTATTACTGTTTTTTACTGGTTGTACTGATTCTTTTGATTTACTAATTTAGTGTAACATGGTAACATATAATTCAATGTTATACGTACTAATTTAAATTCAATGTTATAGCTACTGCTTCCGGTCGCGGAAGCGGAAGAAGCTGAAGCTATAATATTATTATTATTAAATTTTTATTGCAAGTGTTCTATACACATTTTTGTAAAGTCATTAATCGTATTATAAACTAACATGATCAGGATTTTTCTGTCGAATGTCACAAAATTAATAATAATGTACAATAATCACACTGGTTAATTAATAATGTCAATATAGAATAATAGATGTCAACAGTATAAAACAAAAACAACAAAACAATGTGAGAATGATAATAAATCCACAGTACGCCATGAATAGGTAATGATTTTCACAGATTTCTTGAAATAAAAAGTAAAACAATATTATGGCATTTATGTAGTCATTTATTTTGTAACAAGCTTTTTTTTACAGAGAAGTTTTAACATTTTCTTTAATTTTTTCTCTGTCAAAGTTAATTTATCCTCAGGTATTTTATTGTAAATACGTACACAGTCACAAACGAATGATTTGTTTATTTTTGACAATCGAGTCTGTGGTATAGTTAGTTCTTACTACCTGTATTGAATGCATGACTATCAGACTGTTTATTGAATAGCGATAAGTTTTTCCTTACGTATATAATGTTTTCGTATATGTATAGCGGAGGGAGAGCTAATATATTTATTGTTTTAAGTAAATCCCTCAAACTTGTTTATAAATTGCCCTTATTGCTCGCTTCTGCAGTATGAAAATGACATCGATTTCCGCTGCTCTGCCCTACAGCAAGACATCATAAACCATGATACTATGGAAGTGGCTATAATAGACAATTCTAGCCGTTGATGCATTTTGTCAATTTTCTAATTCTGGGAACTGCATAGGCTGCTGAACTTAATCTAGTTGCAAGTGAAGTTATTTGTGGACCCCACTGTAGTTTTGAATCCAGTTTAATTCCAAGAAATACACTAGTATTGAAGTATTTCAGTGAAGTATTGGCAATTTTAAGTTTCAAGACTTGGGTTTTAAATCAAAGAAATTATACATAATAATAATGAATTAAAGGTGTTATAGTCTGTTGTTTCACTTTGTTTGCGAGTTATTTTACGTCTTATCTATATTTAAAAGAAATTTGTAGTGGGTGTTAATTTTATAATCTTTATTTTTTTTATTTCTGATGTGTTGAAGCCAATGACTAAGGAAACTAAAGGACATGAAACAAGTACAAAATAATCGTGCCGCCTAAACTTAGAGTGTCGCAAACAATGGCTGTCGATTAGTGATGTCCCAAATTTCTACTATGTAGATGTCGTTAAGTCAGTTGTTGAAATAAGTTTTGTTTCAGCATCGGTATTCAAATAAAAATCATTTTGCACGATATCTTCAGAAAAAGGGAGTGCTTTTTTTCTGTGTCATATATTTATACAAAAATACTGAATTATTGTACAAGCTGAAAATAGCAGTCAGCGTAGTTCGATGCTGTCGGCATATAATTAGAATCTGCGCTTAAGGCGATTTTAAAGCGATTAGTAACAATAGAAACAGTCGCCTTCAAGGATAGCCCCTTTCTGTCCTTCGATCATTTTTGTAAGGAACTTTAAATGAACCCTACATACAAACAAATTACTTAAGTACCTCTTTTTGTAATACTTAATAGTACCATGATTATTACAGATATAAAACTGCTTTTTAAAAGAAACCAATATTTTTATGAAGCGCTTTCATAAATGTTAAAGATCAATGAACATAGGTCAAAGTAGTTAGAGAACAGCACAGTCCTTTTAATGCTTTTCTTTTCCGTACCGCATCTGGATTATTAGTAAAACCACTATAAGCTCTTATTGGTCGCAAAAATAACTCGGTGTGGTCTTGATTCACATCATTCAGAAGCAGATATTTAGAACTATGAGCAGATTTTTCTCTCTCGGAAATATCAAATCAAAATTCAGCCACATTCTGTAAACAATTAATATTTTCCTTTACTTTTTCACAATAGAGGATTAAATGGTCAAGAAATTAAAAAGTAATTAATTACCACTCTAAATATTTTCTCTGATTCCTAATAACCTTTGCGAGGGTAATGCTTCATTCGTAAAATTATTTTCTTATTGTTCTACTGAAAGAAGTGTCTGCGAAATGCAAATAACATAATATATATCATGAATACCCCGTTGGGGATACAGCGTGAAGATATGTATGTATATATCATATGGGTTCAATTTTCTTTTCCGATTATGTCAAGCCACTCTTTTTCTCTAATAATACATGATGGTAATCTGAAACCAGATAATTATGACATATTAACATGATACCTGTATTTATCGATATTTTTTTTATATAGGTACATGAACAGCCCTAACTGCAATCACAACAAAAATTGATATGAAGTAATTTACTGTATTATATGAATAAAAACTGCTAATAAATAAAAATATACATGACTATAATACAGTAAACTAAGAAACACAGTAATTACGATGGAAATATATACGACATCAGACTAAATTAATGAATTTCTGTTATGTACCAGTACAATTATAGATTTCGTTGATTATTGATTTTCCTCGAGCCATATCCTAACACACTACACTTAGAAATTATTGTGGCATTATGCTAGCTTCTCCTTTAACAACAGTTCCAATATCCAGCACAAAATCACAAAAACATTAAAAAATATTAAATCCATTCATATGTTTTGACACTTCGTGTACTTGTCAGCGTGTCGCAATAAATGGCGGACCGGCACGTTTTGACATTACAATGATGTCACATAAAAAAATTACTTTTTGAGAAAAGTACTGTTGCTTTCTCTTACACACATAAGAAGCTATAAGTCAAAAAGAGACAATGCTACGTTTGAATGTTATGCGTTAGAATATATATAACTAAATGTTGCTATAGATCAACATGCCATGTCCTTTAGTTTCCTTAGTCATTGGTTGATGCATATAATTGTTGATAACTGGTATAATCCGAACTCTAACAACACGGAAAGCGTGTTATCTTAGAATTTTGTCAATATTTCAGTATCTGAATTTCCCGGGAGATGGCGCAGATATCAAGGACGCGTTGTTTTGGCAAACCTTCTACTTACGTGTACCGACTTGCGGCTAATTAATCATATTTCAAATGCGTTCTCCTGAGAGTTGTATTTGTTTATTCATAATAAAATATGGTTACTGGATAAATCTGTTATCTACATACGCATAATAAAATAAATTCATATTTAATACGTAATACACAAATTCTCTTTATGTATTTTCTAAGAAAATTTCACAGGAAAATAGTAAGGAAATAGTGGTATAACAACTTTGTGCGCATTATGGAAAAAAATTGAGCATTATGTGTGAGTTCTTCGGCAACAGAGTGTTCCGCACGATATTTATAAAATAATTTTCTGTTTTAGACATTCATTGTTAACAGCGGGCGAAATACATGTTCGTGTTGTTAACTTTGGTCGAAATAACATTACACGTTAGTATTGGTAATTTCGGATAAATTAACACACGCGTTCAAGTGATGTTAGTAAGTTAGCTTACAGAGGTAATGTAACGAAGTAATAATATATGTTTTCTTACATTAAAAAATAAAATATTTTATTCAACGCTTTTCAGTATAAAAAGTATTTATTTATTTATTTAACAATTTATTGCACACACAACGTCATATACAAAGAGAGATACATATAGAAAAAAGAGCAAAAGGTACCGCTTATTTCTATAAGAAATTTCTCCCAGCGGACCCGCGAGTGAGAAATTTTATAAAGAAAGAAAGAAAGGTAGACTCTGTGTGTAACACAATATTATCAAACTAAATATAAATAATAATGAATACGAAATACAGTAACAAAAACATATGCAATCAATATATCAGTACATATAAATATATAAATTTGACATAATAAACTCAAATATATATACAATATATATACTTTCAATAACTATATATATTATATACATGACAATTATACCCAAGTGAAATATTTGTTTTGAACTAACTCTTCATATAATGCTCTTTAACTGCTCGTTTAAAGGATACTAGGGATGGACTCTCCCGAACGCAGGGAGGAAGGTCATTCCATAGTTTAACGGAAAGTACAGTGAAGGAATGAGAATAAAAGTTTATAGAATGGGAAGGTGTTTGAAGAGAAGTAGATAAATGACTACGACTTGAAGTTCCAGGTAACCTTAAAAATTGAAAACGCTCCTTAAGATAAGATGGTGACGATGGGGAATGCAAAATATTATAAAGTGAGGAAAGAATATGCATATTCCTGCGTAAACGGATGGGAAGCCACTTTAAACGCGTCCTAAATTCGGAGATATGGTCGAACTTACGTAAGCCAAAAATATAACGAATACATGAAATTTGAAGTCTCTCTAATTTGTTCACCAACTCTTCGGTAGCATCGAGGAAACAAACGTCAGCATAGTCGACGATAGACATGATTAAAGTTTGAACTAAATATATTTTGCTATGCAAAGGCAAAAAGTATTGGAGACGTTTAAGGGAGTGAAATGTATAATGTACTTTTTTATTAATGTCGTTAATATGTGGTGCCCAAGATAGATTTTTGTTAAGAGTGATACCTAAATTTTTAACTGAATCAACAAAAGGAATAGTGGTACCGTCACAAGTAATTTGAGGTAGAGAGGAGCAATCAATTAAATTGCACATATGCCTACTGCCAATTATAATAGCTTGAGACTTATTGGGATTAACTAAAAGCCCATGCGACGGAGCCCACGCTTTCACACGTTCGAGATCCCTATTAATCTCAGCAACAGTCATATCCACATCTGCTACAGAGAAATGTCGATATAACTGCAAATCGTCTGCATAGAGATGGAAGTTACAAGATAAAACGTTAGTGATAGTATTAATGAAAACAGAGAATAACAGAGGAGAAAGCACACCACCCTGAGGTACGCCCGCAGCAAGCTCGCACCAATCCGAAGCAGAATCATCCGAACGAACACACTGCGAACGACCACGAAGATAGGATTCAAACCAGGAAGAGGTTGAAGGAGAGACATTTAGAGAACGAAGAATACCAAGAAGAATATCCAAATCAACGGAATTAAAGGCGTTACTAAAATCAAAAAGAATGAGAATAGTGAGACGTTTATTTTCTAGAGCAAATCTGATATCATCAGTAACTTTAGCAGTGCAGTGGCTGTACTATGGCCAGGTCGAAAGCCAGACTGGAAGGGATTGAATAAGTTGTTGGAAGTGAGATAAGACGCAAATTGTTGATGAACAATGTGCTCTAAAACTTTAGATAGAAAAGGTAAGATAGAAATCGGACGGAACTGTAATGGGGACGTAGGATTCGAAATTTTGGGGAGAGGTAAAACGTGGGCTTTTTTTCAGATAGATGGGAAAGTGTGAAAGAGTAAAGAATGATTAAAAATGTGTTATAACAGGTAAAAGTTCAGGTAGAAGAATTTTTATCATTCGTGCGCATATTTGATCAAGTAGCTTTCTTTATTGAAAATAAAAAAAATGTCATGAAGTTTGAATCAAAATGGTATTTGTATTTGAAAAGGTAATCATAAAAGTACATTTTGGTAATATGAAACATTACAGTTAAATGGCAAAATAAATATTTTACTATAAATATAATAATGTATAATCAGATTAAAGTAGATGACCCTAGCCGACTTCCTTAAAATGATATAAGTACACTCTTAAATTTTCAAGACCTAAATTTCAAAATTCTAGATCCAGTGTAGTGCTGCGACTGTGTGTTGTACAAAGCGTTTGTCGGTTTTTTTTAATTTATATGAATAATAATAATTAGTACCTGGGCGACCGAGCTTTACTCGGTTTCTTATAAAAAAAGTAACAAATAAAACTGACCACATTGCGGGATTCGAACCTGCGTACTTCGGCGTAATAGATTCACGGTCTAGCCACTGTGTTATTGAGAAGGTATATTCTGTTGCAAAATTAAAAAAGTTTAGAAGTTTAGGGCTCAGAAGTTGTGACAGACGAACATTACGATTATTCCTAGAATTGAGACCTAACTAGATCGATTTCTCAGCATCTCAACCCCTTATTGTAAATTTCATCGAAATCGTTAGAACCGTTCTCGAGAAAGCGATATCAATTATATAAATATCGCTCGTTTAATGTAATAGGGGATTTAGGTGTAGATCTTCCTTATTTATTCAAATTGCCTAGATTAAGAAACTTTATATCTATCTATATCTACATACATATAAGTAAAATGGAAGTGTCTGTCTGTAATTCCGACATAAAGGCTTTTTCTTAAGCTTATATGATTTTCAGCACGTAACAAAGACTAAAACACGTGTTTTTAAAATGTTTGTCTGTTTGTTTGTTCGGGTTAATTTTCGAAATAGCTAAACTAATTTCGGCGAGATTTCCACTGGAAGATAGAGGATTTTCCTAAAAATAATCTAGACTACTTTTTATCCAAAAAGTGTTCAGGTTTCCTGCGTAAATCGAAAATTTCAAGAACTTAGGGTAAATCTATAAATATAGGTACATACAAAAGTCTATAAGTATCAAAAATTTTTTTCACGGTAGCGGTTCTTTTAGTCAGAATTACACATTAAAGTACGTTCTATCGTGACCTTCTGTCTAGAAGTCGAGATTTGAAATGAAGCTCTCTCTTTAGCAGAGCGGGCCTACAGTTGATCTACCTTTAATAACAGAAACAGACATAGCAGAGACATCTATCCACGATAATTTAAAACAACAACGAAGTTGCGTTTTGTACATTGGAAATATCTTTAAAAATGTATTTGAATTAGATATTTTAGATTTGTCCGATTCTAAAATAAATACATACATATCTTCACGCTGTATCCCTAACGGGATAGTCAGTTCCTAAATAAATATTTATAGAAATTGTCCGTGTATTCATATTGTTTAGAAATCTATACATCTATACATGTATATTATAAATACATAACATTAAATAAAATTGAAGTGTCTGTCTGTGATTTCGGAACAAAGGCTTTATCTGAAGCTTATATGATTTTTGGCACGCAACGTTGACCGGAATACGTGTTTTTAAAATCATATCTTTGTTTGTTTGTCCTGGTTTATCTTCGAAGCCAATGAACCTATTTCGACGAGGCTTTCAATGAAAGGTTTAAAAAAAATATTTGGGTTACTTTTTATTGAAAAAGTATTTAGGTTTCTGCGTGAAAGCTGAACATCTCTAGAAATTAGGAGTAAATAAATCTACAAATGTTCATACAAATGTACAAATATGAAAAGAAGTTTTGGGAGTTGCATCTCTTTAAGTCAGACTTACACATTAAAGTATGTTCTATGTTCTGTTGTGAACCGCCGCCCAGAAGCTGAGATCTGAAATGAGCACTCTTAATCTCTTAAGGTTTCTGCTCATAGGACAGAAAGCTTTCTGCGCTTTCGTGGACCTTAAAAAAATATTCGAAAGAGTAGTGCGAAAACAACTGTAGTCTTCTGCCTGAATATGGCGTGGAGGGACCCTTACTACAGGCTGTGAGGTCATTATATCGTGGCCACAGAGCCTGTGTAAGGATAGGAGGTGACATGTCATCCTGGTTGGAAGTCTGTTCAGGCGTCAGACAGGGCTCTGTGATGTCTGCCTGGCTGTACGTGCTGAATTTGACAGTTGCCTCTAGACATTGAAAGATAGACTGCCTATTGTACGCTAACGATGCTGTGCTTATAGCATCATCAGAAGCAGAGTTGTAGACACTAGTCACGTACATGAAAGAAGAATGTAAAGTGAAAGGATTGAATATGAATGTGAACAAAACTAAGGTTCTGGTGTTTGAAAGGGAAACGGTATAGACGAAATGTGAGATTTGGGTAAATGGAAATGTCTAGAACAAGTGAATGACATTGTGTATCTGGGGAGTGCGTTTTCGAGGGATAAAAGATATGAGTTGGATGTGGAGAAACAGGTAGAATTTGGCAATAAAGTGAACGGTGCTTTTTCCACGTTAGCAGGCAGTGTGAATATATCCAATACAGCCAACAAAATGGCCATCCACAATGCGGTGTTGGTGCCAACTTTATTGTATGGTAGCGAGGCCTGGATATGCCCAAAATTGAGTGAAAGTAAGATAAATTCAGTAGAAATGTGATCTCTTAGAAATATGTGCGGTGTCACCCTTGCGGACAGGATAAGCAATGAAGAGATATGCAGAATGACAGGTTTGCACGACAGTGTTGTTGTAAGTATGAAGAAAGCAAGAAAGAAAGCTTAGATGTTTCGGGCACATAGAAAGAATGAGTGATGAAGGACTGACGAAGAAAATATACAGAGCGAAAGTGAGTGGTAAAAAAAGCCAACAAAACCAAGGCTAACTTTGTAGCATTCAAATGGTGTACCTCCACCTACATGGAGAAAAATGGCTCTCAGTACTAATCAATACACGTAATTATTTAACAAATAAACTTTTAACTTCTTTTATCTCGAAAAATAATTACAATAAATCATTCCTTGCTTAGCTTAAATATTTACCAACATCATTCACTGTGACAGACTGACATTGACAACATAGAGTAGTTTAACTTTTTTAACAACGTTGAAGCAATGGCCGTAAGCTATCAGCAAGAATAAACTTGTTGATAAATATAATACATAAATAAATTATGTTGTTGTATAACAAGTAATATCTGAGTTCAATACTTGTAAAACTTTAATACTAAAAATAACTCTGCGAACTTATTAATACCTAAGTGCTGTTAGATATTAGATGTTCTTTCTTTATAAATAAACAATAATAAACAAGGTAATTTGTATTACAATATCACTTAATCTTTTGAAATTGTTAATAACTCTTTATATATATTGAACTCATTGAATCCACTATTGTGATTAACCTTAGGCTTAAGAAATAAATGTTGTGTTTTCGTGTGATGTTTTCTTGTGTCTAACTTTAAATACATATCCCATAGATGTCGATTGCAGAGGTGTACTAGGCGTTAAACAAATTAGGTACACCACTCTCCAGGTGATAGTAATGATTAACAGCTTCAATTACTCAACCCACATCTCACTCTACCGGCCTGAGCAAGCCACGTTGCAACTTATGAAGATCAAATAGATAGGGTGTTAGCCGACGGAAATGTCAAAAGCACTCGCAAGCCTAGGTGAAAATTTGTGAGGAGAATGACCAGATTTGAGGAAGCGAAAGAAGTATGTACGGACCGCGACGCTTAGCGCTCTGTCCTCTCTGATTACCCCGTTAGGAATACGGCGTGAAGATGTCACACCATCGAAATAATTTTATTTTTATCTTAGAAATACAGAAGTACATATTTATTGGAAACATTTGTAAGTATTTGTACATGTAATAAGAGTAAGTTTCTGACGAAAAGTCACAAGAATCTTAGGAATTTTTCGATCAACATCTCAATTCTTTTAACAACAAACCACTGCAGTTGCACCAGCAAATACAGTGTTTCTTTCACAGTCATTCAATCACGAGATTATGTCCGATGATGACTGGTCGCACTCAGCTGTACATCTGAGTCCTTGACGACAACGTGACTATGTGATGTAATGTATATAATCCTAAAATAAGATTTACTATTATGATATTTTAATCGTAAATTCACGCGGACGTAGTCGCGGGTTACAGTTAGTAATAAATAAAGTTAGAAATAAATAAAGTTCAAAGAAATATTTTTAATAAAAGCGTAACGGAAATACCCATGATTTCCAGATATACCATATGTAGGTCAAGTGCCTGGAATATGAAATGAGGATAGAATACATGAGAAAAACTTCACAATGGATCTTGGAATATTTTCAAATGTTCAATGTATATTGTATATATTAATATGTTACTCATGACGATCAAATAGTCAAGAGTCTTAGCTACCTAATTTTAGCTCGCACTATAATCATCCGGGTTAACTAATAATCCGGCTTTACATTGCTAGCTAAAACTAATAATAACCCGGGTTAACTAATAACTAAAATTAATACTCAAAACTAATAACCCGAGTTGTGTAATAGCAAAAACTATAATATTAAAAACTGATAACCTGGGGTTATAAATTAATAGCCGGGTTAACCAACCCGGCTATTTATATTGTATAGACCCGGATATTTATAATGGTCATTTATAGTATGCTAGCACATATCGTATACAAGTCGTGTAATGTTGGAATTAAAATGATTTGTTGGTGTTGGAAACTAAGGCGTCGCCAACAATGGACCAAACGGGCGCGAGATGAGAGGAAGGAGAAATATGATTGTAAGGTATCCTTGCAATGATTTAAATATTCATAATAAGTTTTTTAAACGAAGCAGTGTTTTAATTTACAAAATTAAAGTTTAAGTAAATAATTTTTTTAATAGAAATTACCAATCTTATATTTTCTTGGTTAAAAAATATTTTTCCACATTTTCTCGAATTTCTAGGGGTGGTGGCTGCCATTCTTTGTCCCCCTTTGGTGACGCCAAAGGCTTAGAGACCAAGTATAGGGGAAAGTGGGGTAAAATCGGGACGCTAAGGGAAATATTAAAAAAAAATGAATATTTCAAACATTATAAATTAACTTTATTAGACTTTGATTAGTATAACTAATGAATCACATATTTGGTCAACGAGATCACAGTTTTTATTGTTATAAGTAATAAAAATAAAAAAAAAATTAAAAGTTAACTTTTTACGGTTTTGCTCCATACCTGGTCCAAAACCCGGTACACCTACATTATATACCCAGCTTTGCCCCTTAACAACGGAAACAAAGGAACTCATCCAAATCATCTCGTTCTCAACCAGTATAGGCTTCATGGGCCCATTTCTTACACTTAAGACAATGGCACCCAATCATCACTTGATCGCATATTTCCGTAAATTTCAGTACAATAAATACATTTATCGTCTAAAATGGTTTTCTTTTTGAATGTTTTAGGATTTTCTTGTTTCCACTAAGTTTCGGAACATTTGTTTTGTTAATTTTTTTGGCGTTATTTACTTCGAGTTCTAATTTATAAGATGATGAAGTAATAACAGCACTCTTACTTCGACGATCATTTGCATTGGCTTTTCTGTAACATAAGGCTTCGGTGAAATAGCAGCTGATGAAAAAGCTAAAGATGTCGATGGCAATTGCCGTGAAGTGCTTGATCGTGGATTACCTGTTGGTCGTTTTGATGGGGTTGGTTGTGGATTTATTGGTGCAGCTACTGAAAGTGGCTGCTGCTATGCAAACACAAGGTTAACTTCGAAGTAGGCTCTGGAAGGCGTAACGTTAACTCTGGATGACGACGTAAAAATTTGTAAAGCCAATCAATTCCAGCTAATTCGGTGTCTTTGTTAAAATTGTGATCTATACCATTTTTTTCTGCCATTTGAAAAGCAAGATGACGAAAATCCCTGTACGTTAGTCTAAATAATTGAGCTTCAAGATCTTTTATGTGCTGATACGTTAAACTTTCTTGCTCAGCTGTAATGACCGTCTTAAAACGTATTTATTCGGTACTTCTTTACTCTGTCTCCCAGGGTTGATTGTGGTAGGTACCGAGAATTTTCGAGAAGACGATATCCACATTTTCCGTCTATTACTTCTAAAATGGCATTTTTCATACATTCTTCACTCCAGAATTGTCGGTTCTTTGTTCTTTTATAATTTCGTGGCATTTTGTCTTAAACTGTAACAATTTATCATACAAAATAACGTTAAACAAAAAAAAATAAAGATAGTTGTACAAAACCGGATACCACCCGGCATTATCCCGTATGGTTTTACCCCAAGAGCATCAAAGAGAAACAAAATAATCAAATATACTAAAAACATGCAGCAATAAAGATTCAACCAATTGTCCGTTTAACCTTAATACATACTTAATCTTTGCAACTAAATCGAATTCCACCTACCTTGACACACAAAGATATAGACAGCTTTGAGATCCATCATATATTACAACAAACCTCCGTAAAAAATTTTTTCTTAAATATTTTCTACGAGCACGCACGCATTTCATCTACCTTTTGTTGACAAACTGTTCAAGATGGTTGACTGCAGTGAACGAAGAGCACGGAAATTTGGGGCCGAGTGGTGTGGGTGACCCGCCACAGGGGGTGGACCAACAGGCGCTTATAGCTCCCATTAAGTGGAGCCTTAGCCTGCCATCCCAAGACCGCAGTGCGTAGACTTCATGTCTACATCCTTCTCGAGGTGACCCTGTTTCTACTGAACACTGCGGATCTAGACTGGAGAGTCGATAAACACTCCTGAGGGTGGTGCTTCGGCGGCGCCCTCAGTACCGGGTCGGGGCCGATGAGGCTGCAGTGCCGAAAGGGCCTGGCCCGGACCGGGGGGGGGATGTCCCCATTTATGGGGACAAGTTGTGTTCCCCGTCCTCTGCGTGAGGGCGGGGGTCAGGCGTCGGGGTCACTTGCCCCTCTTCCAGGAAGGGTATTGTGACCCCGGAGGTGGAAAGAAGGAAAACTTTTAAAAACCCGTGAGGATACACGTAAAAATCTGAGGTGGAGAGAAGGAAAACTCGAAATGAAACCCGTGAGAAAACACGTTAAAACCAGAGGTGGAGAGAAGGAAAACTCGAAATGAAACCCGTGAGACAACACGTTAAAATCAAAGGTGGGAAGAAGGAAAACTTGTAAAAACCCGTGAGTAAACACGTAAAAATCAGGTGGGCGTGCTGACGCCCCTGCCGTGGTATAGGCGGGGTGCGGAAGCCGCCACTTCGGAGGCCTGGGGTGTCCTTCGGGGGAAGGCGCCTCATCAATGGCCTCGGGATGGTGCGCGCGGTTGTTCCCGCGCGCCTCCCAGGAGAGCGGGCAGGTCAAACTGCCCGCAAACGGAGGAGGGCCCGGCTCAGGCTGGGCATAGCCGCCGGGGTCGCGGCAGAATGCCAACGCGCTCCCGTTGCCCCGGCATCAAGGCTCTCGAGGAACACCGTCAGGTTTTAGTGGGTAGACTCGGCCTAGCACCCTAATGTCGAGGAGTCCCACATACCCCCCTGCCACCCCCCTACGGCAGGACGGGATGCATAAAGCATTTCCTGACGCAAAAAAAAAAAAAAAAAGAGCACGGAAATTTGAAACTCATTTGAAACCCTTAGTGCCGTGTCTCAGTTTTACCCCCATACCCGGTTTTGGACTAACCTCCGCTACATATGATTATGGACAATTTGTAAACCACACTGTCACGTTATAGCTCGCATGCATGTGTGACCGCAATATGGCGGCGTTGTCAAATACGTCACTAATAATTGCATAAGGGTGTAAGTATATTACATTAATTATATACAGATATTTCAAAACAATAATTATTTAATTTTGTTATAGTCCGTTTTTAAATAGATTTATTATACTTCGTTTCAATTCAAATTGCCAAAAAGGTCAATGTTAAATGTTTCATTTCCAATAAGACACGTTAAATCTATACATGTCAATGAAATTGAGGTGTCGTAACTTCGAAATAAAGAATTTTTTTTAAGCTTATTTATTATTTAGGTTATTTGCACGTAACCAAAACTCAAACACGTTATTTGTCCGTCTGTCTATGTTTGTTTGTTTCTCTGGGCTAATCGCCCAAGCAGCTGCACCGATTTTGATGTTACAAAATATTTTCTTCACTTACTAATACGAGTATGTATATAGATTATTTAATCAAATTATTTACAAACAATATTAGTCATAAAAACAAAATTTGCAAACAAAATAAGTAATGAAGAGATACGCAATATGGCAGAGTTGCTAGTAATAGTTATATTAGACAGATATTTAAAAATGAAGATGAGATAAAATGCACTCTTTGTATTTGAAACTACAAGATGTAATGAAATACGGAAAATATAATAAAAGTCGCTCTCACGAATTTTAAGATTACTTGAGATATGATTTTATGATTATCGTAGGCACTTGACTGATTTTTATTTTATTTCAGTTTCCAAAACAAAAAAGGATATAAAGTTTGCTAGCGATACTCTATCTTAGATTGTTCTCGATACAAAAGGATTATATATTCTTCATTAATTTCCCAAGGGGTACAAACCAATAAACATTAACTAGTTTCAAATAGTACTTCATAAAGTTATGATACAGACTGTATCAGAAATTGTTGCTAATAGCACCCCTTTCATAATTAAACAGAACCTGTTCCCAACGAGTTTGTCTGAACTTTGCTAACTGTGAAATTATTGCTATTTGAATACACCTTTGATATCAATCTACGAAACTCTATTTATCACTATGTAGTATAAAAGGACGTAGTTAGCGAGCATTTGTCTGTCTTTATGACTGCTGTAACCTCGTAAATACTGAACGATTTTACATGGGACTTTTGTCATTATGACCTAGATTTCTCGAGGAATGTTTATACGTGCTAAAAATGGCTCCATCACTTCTAAACGTCGAGCTTTAATAATATTAGCAAATCAAGTCTGGGAAAACCTATATTTATATATTAACCTATTTAAACCTATATTTGCAGTTCCCTGTCTTTGCGGGGCAGTTAATATATCTTTACTACAGGTATTCTCTACGTCAGCTGCCCCGAAGACCCACCGTCAAGTACACTCTGTGGCCACCAAGCTCTCATAGAATAGAAGGCCTTGTCAGAATTAAAGTGAACCAAAAGCATGGCGAATCGTTTTTAATTTATATAGAGGCTTAGATTATATAAACTTGTAATGCAAATGGATAAATTGTCTCGGCACAGACCATTTACTCAGAGCGTTGGTGTGGGGAGTGGAGCGGCTAGACAAGAGGCAGCTGCTTGGTACAATCGAAACACTTTCTGACGTTATCGCTCGTCAAAAGTGCCACTTGGCTATGATTATACGGCGGTTTACACACGACTTTACTTTTCGTTTAATTTTATAGAAAGTTAATAACATTTGACTACCAATTTAAAATTCGTTACGCTAGATTACGTGGTTTTTGTCATTCTATTCTACTAGCGTTTACGACAATTGAGCCACTTGTCTAGGCCCCCAGAATAGGGAGAATGGCATACGGTGTAATGAGGAGTAAGAAAGATAGGATATATAGTACAATAAGATGGCTATGCTTGTTTTTATTCTGTGATAAATAAAATATATTATTTTCCTGTAAATTACTCAATAAATTGGCTACTTATATACTTGAAATAAATCATATAAACACTACACAATATTATTTTAACTACTTTAGTAAGTTTTAATTACTTTAATACACACATTTTATTTCTATATTTTATGTGTGATAGAGACATGCTGCATTGCAGCACGAATTGGGCTAGCTCGCCCAGTTAAATACCACCCTCTCACAGAATATCGGCGTGAAATAACAGTATCTATTTCTGTTGTGTTTCGTTCGGTGAGTCAGAGTGCCGGTGGCCCATTTCCCCCCTCCCCTTCTTTCCTTAAAGGTTGGCAACGCACCCGTGGCTCTTCGGACGTTGCGGCTGTCCATGGGTGGCGGTGATCACTTTCCATCAGGTGCCTCGCTTGCTCGTTTGCCCCTCTGCCATTGACGACCTAGTTGGCGCAGTGGTTTAGACGTTAACCCAAGCGCGGAAGGTTCCGGGTTCGATTCCCGGTCGGGTCAAATTAGAAAAATGAACTTTTCTAGATTGTCTCGGGTCTGGGTGTACTGGGAGACGCCCCCAGTAGTCGTCGTCTGGTTCACATAGCACAGGGAATACCCTAGTTTGAGATCGGATAATTGGTGTGTATTGTCTGGCGCATTATTATTATTATTAAAAAAAAAACTAATCAACCGAATTTAAAAATTCTTTCACCTATAGAAAGCCACATTATCAGCGAGCAACATGGGCTGTATTTTTTCAAAAAAAATTTCACCAGTGCGAAGTCGGGGCGGGTCGCTAGTGATGTGAGTTACTGCCAAACGATTTTCAACAAGCGAGTAATTGCTCTGCATTGCTAGTCAATATAACCTACATCTATGCTAATATGGAATATTTTGAACCCTATTACACCGAAACAAAAATGCGAGCCGTGCCGACGCGTTTCCGCGTCTAACCACGTTCCATGATGAATACGAACGCGAAAGCGTATAAAGGCTTGAGCGATAGTAATATTACATGACTCGGAACGTACTTTTTTTATGAACGAATTTTGTTTTACAAACGAGCAAGCGAGTAACCTGGTGGAAAGTGATCACCGACCCATGGACATCCGCAACGTCCGGAGAATCACGGGTGCGTTGACGGCCTTTAAGGAAAAAGTAGGGTCGTTTCTTGAACCTTCAACGTTACGGTACGGTAACGGTATTCTCGGCCCGTTATGACTAAGTCATAACGGTCCAAGAATACTGAATAAACTAAATACTTCACTATGTAAACTACAAAGCGAATGCGACATGCGATGACAAATTGAAACATGTCGTTTGTCAAAATGTTTTTTCTTGTATAGAATAAGCCACATAAGATGGACTTCTCCCATTGCTTCCTGCGCCCGCACCCAAGGCCGGGTCATAGAAGACCCCCGAGGTGGAGATGTGGGATCCTTCGGTGGATACACTATGCATTCTTCGTTGGCCGTAGGCTTAGACGTGACCAATTCAACAGCATCCCCCATGGGCACAAGAGTAGTGTGTTCCGTGGTTTCGGGTCTGAGACAGGCACTCCCAAGCGTCTCACCATCTGTAGTAATTCCCGCCGGTGCAAGACCCGCACGGTCGCGTTTCCCAAACCCGCTCAAAAGCCTGGACGCGATCAATCCAGTAGCATCACCTCCGGGCACAAGGGTGACGTGTTTCGCGGTTTCGGGTCTGAGACAGACAATCCCAAGCGCTTCGCTATCACGTTGGTGTAAGACCCGCAGAGTCTTATTCGCCAGTCACGAGGACAGGGCCAAGTTCCCAGTTCCAACCATCCCCACTGTGAGGTCGTTCCCGGCTCCCGCCTCAATAGGCCCATTGCGAGCCTCCCCAACATCAGCAAAGCATACGCATGTGACTCTGTGAAATCTTTCAATTAAATATTACACTGCATGCCTTCTATGGTTTTCCTGAGGCGGCAGTTGTCCGTATGCAAGATCTGTCCGTTTCTGCACCCCTGCTACTGCAGTTACTGGGATATAACGTTTGCGGCGTGCGCTCACATAAATTGTACGCCATTGTATTAGAAGCCGCGGATTTAATACACGTGGTTCCGACCACCGAGTCATGGGCCTGTTGGCTATGGTTTGTCTCCATGACAACTTTGGCTTACGACTTAGAAGTGAAGTGTCAAAAGAAAACCTATATTTGCAGTTCCCTGTCTTTGCGAGGCAGTTAATATATCTTTACTACAGGTATTCTCTACGTCAGCTGCCCCGAAGACCCACCGTCGAGTACACTCTGGCATTAATCCTTGCAGGTTGCCGAGATGGCCTAAGTTGCCACAGTCACCGAAATCTCCGAAGCAGATTAAAGCTATGCAATAATGAAGTTGCCAAAATGGATGAAACTTCCACCCACTTTTCCCAACGGAGATCAGTTGTATCACTACTACTGTGCCCACTTGTCCTCCAGCACTTCCAAGTGGCGAAATCTCTGACAGCGGCCACTACGAATCTCACGATGTCACCCCAGCCAAACTGTCCGCCCACCAAAAATATGTATAAAATGGCTCCGGTGCCCAAAGTGGCCAAAGATGCCACTTCATCCAAATTAGATATAATGTGGATCTAAAGTGAATAAAGTGGCTCCGGTTGCCAAAGTGACCAAAGTTGCCATCTTATCCAAGGTGGACGCCAGCCGCCTCCGACCCCAAGAGTGGACAAAGTTGATAAACTTGCCAATTATATTGACAAATTTTGGTTGCCAGAATGGCCAAGATGCCACAGTTGCCGACGGAGCCACATATCTGAAAAAGATATATTTCAGATATATATCGAATTTTAAATATTTTGGCTCTTTTGGCCGCCATCCGTACACCTTTTCAGCAAAATCCAAAAAGAACTCGCGCCTGCTCTGGTCACCTATTAGCTCGGAAAATTTTTTTGGAGTAATTTGGAGACCGTTCCATGCTCGCAATTCTGCCTGATCACTAAACACCTAGGACAATTAGACTGGACGAGGGCTAGAGTTTCTTTTGACTCACTATCACAAACACAGAGCGAGGCTGCAGGCACACTTTCGCACTTATTATATTTAGACGAGATGGAAATCGACAAAACTATTTAGCATGTTGAAAAGAATCCTGAAAACGCGGTTTCACACTTTTATTAAAGCGACATTCAAAAGATGTTTTCTTAAAGATCCCATAGCCAGCACGACCCATCGGGCCATTACTGATTTTAGCCAAATACTACACCCGATGTTTCTAAATTATAGACGTTCTCAATAAACACTATAGGCACGAGTTTTGGCACTCTTCGACATTATATTTTGTAATATAAGTCAAAGTCAAATCAATTTATTCAAGTAAACCCAAATGCAAGGTATTTTTGAACGTCACATCTACTTTAGTTCGGTTCGAAAAGAAAACCTAGGTAGGATACTGAGAAGAACCGACAAGAAACTCAGTCAGGTATTATTTTTTTCAACATCATTCTACAATAGTTATTTAAAATTACAATATCCATAAAGCCAGTAAATGCATGTGCAGAGAAGATCATTTCCAGTCTATTGTTGTGTCTTCAATGAAATCGCTAATTTTGTAGTATGCTTTTCCAATCAGTGTGCGTTTAATGACAAGTTTAAGTCTCTTTTCCGTTAATTGAGAAATTTCTTGAGGAATTTTATTATAAAAACGAACACAGTTACCCAAAAATGAACCACTTGACTTTTGTAATTTAAATTTAGGAATAACTAGCTGATCACGACCACGAGTTTCCACACCATTAATAACGCCTGTCTTTTGAAATAGATCTAATTTTTTTCTAGTGTACATGATATTTTCATAGATGTATAACGAGGCTAAGGTGAGTACATCAATGTCTTTAAAATCTTTAAAATAAAATTAGAGACGAATGAATGAATGAATTTAGGTGTCCGTATCATTCATGTCGTCTTTCGTTTTAAACTGATTTTACATTTCTTCAAATATAATACAAATATGAAATGCAACGCAACGTCACATATACTACGCAAAGCAACACAACGCGACATAAAGCAACACAATGCAACACAATGCAACACAATTCAACACAACGCAACGCAATGAAACACAATACAATGCAATACAATAAAACATGTTAATGATGGTCCTAAATATTTATAGGGACGGCGGGACAAATACCTTAGTCAAATAGTAATACATCAAATTTCCTTAAAACGGTCTCTTAGCGACTATACTCTTACTTTGAACAATTAAAGATAAAGAGATACAAATTAATTACAAAACAACAACTCTTCGAAGTACAACTTATTCTTTAAGTCTTGGCCCCGCTCATTACCATATTATTGTCAAGTCCGTGATACGTTACCCTGAATTTACATATTTTAATTAAACTGGTTAAAATATGCTTTTTAAGTGTACTTAATTTCAAGCTACATTAAGAACAAAACTCATTTGTGGACTCTATTTTTGCAAATAGTTATTTTTAATTCATACTCAAAAGTTCTTTAAAACTTTGGTTTAAACATATTCTTAAAGGTATATAATTAGCTCAAGAACAGTCAATTGTTGCAATTGTTATTTGACTGATTTTCAACCGACTTCCAAAAAAGGAAGAGGTTCTCAATTCGGTTGTATTTTTTTTTATGTTTGTTAGCTCATAACTCCGTCATTTATGAACTGATTTGGAAAATTCTTATTTTGTTTGAAAGGATACACTTTCAAATTTGTCCCATTGAAATTTCACTGATATGGAAGCTTAGGTTTCGAAGATACACCAAATAACGCGACCTGGTTATAACCTTTATTAATTTATGTTGATGATTCTCTTGTATGCCATTTGTTAACTATCGTTGTCCCTACATGGTATAATGGTAAATTGCCTGTGATATCATGAATTCAGTATAGTCAGTCTTGTGGCGGACAGAAAATATGGCTGGTGGCTGTCGTCTTCGGGTTGTAAGAATACCGCTACGGTATAATTATGATGCAAACTTTACACTGTTCTTTTATAACTGATTGATATGATATTGATATGATATGATATTGATGATATTGATAATGGGATAATGGCCAATAATATCCCATGTTTGATCTGTTCGCATCTTTTACTGTGAAAGCCCACGGTTTGTGCTCTTCAATAGAATGGAAGTTAACACATTGTGCTCCAGAATTAAAAATTAAACCGACTTCAAAAAAGAACACTGAAAATTATGAAATAACTACTCAAAACTTAAGTACAAAAAAATAACTTTATGAATACGATACAAATACCTATGTAATTAAATTTGACAGTTATTGAAGTCGGTACCAAATCAATGTTGGACAACAGAAAGTATTAGTTTTGTAGGCTCGGCACCGACTGCAGTAACTGTCAAATTTAATTATATAGGTATTTTTATCGTATTTATAGTTGTTTTTTTGTACTTAAGTTTTGAGTAGTTATTTCATAATTTACAGTGTTCTTTTTTGAAGTCGGTTTAATTTTTTAGATTACATTCATAAATTAATGGCAGATTCGACAATGTGATCGGTAAACAAATTCATTTAAAATATCCACCTGCATATTAGACTGTCCGAGTGTGGTGACCAAACCTGAACATTATAACTGATTAAGCTAATCACAACTATGTAGTTAGACGTCTACTACGAGATTAGTTGACATTTTCGCTATCACTCAAGACCACATAAATACTCGTATAATTATGTTCATCTATACCAGGCGTTCCCAAACTTATTTTGTCTACTGCCCACTTTGAGAATAAATTATTTTTTAGCGCCCCCATTTTTTTACCTCCTGAAAAACCACTATAACTTAAAATTAAATTAATTAATTATTGTGAGCTATATTAGCGGAGATTAAACATTAATTTTAAACAAGACTTTTACTATAACCCGCAAGAGTTAATTTGAAACCTGAGCGCAGTAGGTAATACACAACGGCGCTCAGGTCTCAAGTTAACTCTTACGGGCTACACCTGCCAATGAGAATGATTATTGAAACGCAACTTTATAGTATTCAAACAGAGTATCTTTTATTCAAAATAAAACAAATATAATCGATCCTTATATAAAAACTAATGTGAAGGATGAATCTGATGCTGTTTAATAAGTTTGTTGATATCAGGTTCCAATTTACTCAAGAACAGTCGCAAGTCGCCACGTTTGGTAACATGCAAACGATTTCTCTTTTGAGTAAGCAGTGTTGCCACAGCACTAAATCCACGTTCACACAAATATGACGATGGGAATGCTATCAAGAATCGCTGAACGATTGACCACAATCCAGTGTACAATTGCGGGATCGGTTTTTGTAGCCAAAATTCTTGGTAACCATTTTTGAACTTGATTTTTATTTCTTCGTTTGTTGTCAATTCTATAAGTTCTTCTTCCAGCTGAGGTGACATTGCTGTGTTGACATTTGAAAACGGATCCAACACCCAGTCTGGTATTTCCAAGTTCAAAATGTCCTGGTATCGTTCGGTGAATTCAATGTGGAGGTTTTCCAAATGTTGGCAGTAAGCAAACAATTCGTCGTTACTGCATGATACTGATAAATTCGGAAAATTGTGAAACTCACGTCTGCCCATATTCTTTTTGTGTAGAAGCAGTTTGGCTGCGAAAGCAGCAATGACGTTTTTTGTTTTAATTGTCAAGGTAACTTTATTAATAAAAGGTACATACATATGTTAATATTTACAAACTTAAAACTACACATTATCTTAAATAATAAACTTCCTCAAAGTTGCCGCTTAGAAAGCTGTCATTGCTCAAGGTACCTAGCAGACTGGCAGCATTGCCTCTTTGAATAGCCAAACTGATTCGTTGGCGGAAGAAGCTGCCAGCCCGGCGGTCTCCCGAAGCCTCGACCAGTCTCTTACAAATATCAGAAACCAGTCGATGGGCTTCGGGGCCCCAGGGACCCAAAGTTTCGACTGCAAAGGGCGTAAATATGAAACTCTCAGAGAGAGTCGCATACTTACGCCGCTTCAAGTTCTCGGCAGTGCTGGCCGCGGCACCTGCTGACTTGGAAGTCGCCGGCACATGGGAAACAGCAAGTGTATCGACACAAGTGGCATCCCACACCAGCGATCTTCCAAGTTTCCAAGGAATGAGCGTCAAACCATCCGGTCTCCTGCCGTCGCTGCGCACAATACCTACAGGCTCTAAGACTGCAGGAACGCCAGCGGCGACAAGAGCCCGCCGAATGACGTCATTCAAGGCAGCATGTCGTGACATGCGGCCCGCACTACGTAAACAGGATAAACCGTGGTGACCTAGTACATCGACGAGATCACCACAGCGGCAACGGTGAAGAAGGTTAGTCCTGGCCCCCAGACGAAGGGATACTATGAGAGAAAGCGTGGTATTGTCGATTAAGGTTCCTAAGTTTTTTGAAGGTATTACCTTCAACCAGTGTCCTGACTCCTTCTCAGAAACAGCTAGGAGGCGAGACCGATCTTTTTCGGTACTGTTTTAATTAAATTTAGTTCATCGCCTTGCAATTGGAGATTCATGTCGTTGAACAATTTATACAGGTCTGTCATGTAAGCTATATCATTCTTTGATGTAATGAGCTTGTTGTGCAATTCTGTATCTTTAGTTTCCAAGAATTCTATAACAGAGTCAAACAGGTTGTAAAATCAAGTCAGACAATTGCCTCTTGATAGCCAACGAACTTCAGTATGAAACAACAAACGGTTGAAATCCTCGTCATTAGTAACACAAAGCTGATGAAATAATCTATCATTCATAGAGCTGTTGCGGATTTTATTGACTGCTTTGATGATGATATATTGCAGTGATTGCAATAGTCGTTCACTTAAGTTTCTAGCAACCAAATGTTGTCTATGAATAACGCAATGTACAGCAAGGACATCTGGAATTTTATTTTTTAAGTACGCTATGAAGCCTTTATGGCACCCTGTCATAGCCGGAGCACCATCCGTAGCAACTGATATAATATTTTTCATGGGAACCTCTTCCTCATCACAAAACTTTTCCAATGTATTGAATATGGTTTCGCCTTTTGTATCGGTCTCTAAATTTCTAGCAAAGAATAGTTCTTCACATATATTCTCATCTTTAATAAACCTCACGTAAGACAGCAATAATGCTTCATTAGTTGGTAAAGTGGACTCATCGAGCTGAATTGAGAATTGACTTGTCCTCAGGTGATCACACAATGATTCTTCAATGTTTTCAGCCATTTCATCAATTCGTCTTTGCACAGAATTATTACTCAAAGGAATTTTTCGGATAATATCTGCGGCTGGTTAATGAAGCACAGTAGTTATTACTTCCTTTATTGCTGGCAAAATTAACTCTTCTCCGATGTTATGTGGTTTGCCTTTTTGAGCAATTAACGAAGAGATATTGTACGAAGCTCGAAGTCCGTCGTCATCTTGCTTAGCAGCCATCGAAAATAGTTTTGCTACACTTGGCTGAGTATTATGCTTCTTCTCTAGGTCTTGAAAATATGCTACATTCTTGTCTTTCTTATCTGGATGCATTTTATTCAAATGATCTTGCAGTCTTGAAGGCTTCATTGCTTCATTCGAAAATGTTTTTAGACATAGATGACACAAAGGCGACGATGGGGTTGTCGGATTTTCAATGAATCCGAATTTAATATATTCCGCACAGTATTGCCGTCTTTTCTTTTTTACTTCCGACATTGTTTTGTTTCGAGAAATACGTAAGTAAATGTTGAACTTAAGTACAGCTCATCTATTGCGCGCGAAACCGCAAATGAAAATAAAATAAATATTACGTTGTTTATAATTATGTTATTAATTATTATGTTCCTGTCGGTGCGTGTATAAGCAGCACGCACCGACAGGAATAAAATAAACATGCATAAACTCGTTTATCTCATTCGACGCTCAATCGTACTCAACAAGTCAGAACAAGTATTCTATGAACCAGCCGATTGATACAGGAATGCACAATTCGGGTTATTTAACAAAAACTTGTTAAAACATGATTGCCCGCGGTCTATTATCTACGAAAATTACCTATCTGGGAGTACTAATAACTATTAAAATGCGAAAGTGTGTCTGTTGCCTTTTTATTTGTTTGTTTGTGTCTACTTTTATTTCGAAACGGAACGACCGATTGACATGATTTTTATTTTGTATATTCAATAAAACAGGACAGATATATGAACTACGCGGAGAGAAATATCGAACCGAGTTTGAGCAATCTTTTAATAAATATTAGTTGATGTTCACAAGTTGTAGTAGAGAGTCGAGAGCTCATGCAGTCGTTGTTTAAGATGCCTCCTAGCTAAATGAAATTACAAATCACCCCCCAGGCCCATTTTTTTTTCTGGGTCACTTATCGCCCCCCTTTAGGCCTGCAGCGCCCCCAAGGGGGTGCTATCGCCCACTTTGGGAAAGGCTGATCTATACTAATATTATAAAGGGATTAGCTTTGTTTGTTTGTATGTAACGGATAAACTCAAAACCTACTCAACCGATTTCAAAAATTGTTTCACCTATAGAAAACTACATTATCAGCGAGTAACATGGGTTGTATTTAATTTTCAAAAAAAATTCTACCCGTGCGAAGCTGGGGTGGGTCGTTAGTAATATATGAATTAACATGGAATAATTAAGAAATAATAATAATAATAATATTTATTGGGGTGCATTAATGGCACTTCAAAATTGGTGAAAATGTAGACGAAATTGCTATGATTTGCTAATAAAAAATATAATGTTCTACAATAAAATGTTACTCCTTCATTAAAAAGATATTAGCATTAAAAAATTTTGAGACGCTACAAAATAATTATTACCAGTAAAAAAAAGAGCAATCATTTAAAATAATAGATTGTGTTATGAAAAATAACACTTTCTATAAACTAAATAAATAAACTTGACAATCTGTCATCCTGAGAATGCGGACACATCTGGTGCAGTGAATGGAGTTTGTGCAATTGCGCGACGTCTCTTTCTAACTCCTGGAAATAACTCGGAAATACTCAGGAATACTAGTTTATATAAAATTGCTATATATAGATATACCAACAGTAAAATGTGAAAAGAGATGGAGGATTATAGAGATGTTACGAGATTAAATTTCTCGACTTCAACTATCTCTTTAGAGTGCGGACTCCTGTTTCAATACTGCTCTTGGAAATAACTCGGAAATACACCTACTAGTTTATATAAAATTGCTATATATAGTAATACCAACAGCAAAAGATGAAAAGAGATGGAGGATTATAGAGAAGTTTCGAGATTAAATTTCTCGACTTCAACTCTCTTTAGAGTGCAGACTCCTGCGGGCCTACCGCGTAACATGAAGACGATGACAATTTGATTAAAATGAAGTTAATATTTCTAATTCTGAACTTCGTCGTACCGCGTAAGCAAATGTCATGTGTCAAAATTCCGATGTTCATCAAGATGAAAATTGAGTGAATGGCGGACTTCATTTTGACAGCTAACCGTACCGGCTAAAAAAATGATATTACTCTAATGAAAATCATGTCAATTGATGACTGTCAGATGAAACCGGCAACCTTACCGTCCCGGGCTTCAATAGAAAACAATGATTTTTGTGACTATTTTGCGTGTTTCAATCAAGTTTCAATACACTTCATCTTTTGTTGCAATATGCTACTACGCATTTAAGTATCTAAAGTGAAATTTTTCTCAAATCACCGTGTTATAAACTGTGAACAGTGAGCATGGCGTTAACATTATTGTATCTTGCTGCGCAAGAAGAACGTGTCAAGAATGTCGACCTTATACCAGCCAGCCTATATTCCTATCAGAGAGCAGTCACGCTATCAGAAACCCATTCTATAGCTTTGTGCAGTGCTTTGACAGTGGTCTTTCGCCATAAGGACATCAAAAGGGAAATAAATATGGAAATAAATTATAGAATTATATTGATATGCCTTTTATTTCCATGACAAGGATTAGCTTAGTTAATACAAAGGAAACCTTAAATATATGATTATCCTTTCGTGTCTATCTACAGTTTTTCCTATCCTGTAACATAGGTACCTACATAGTAAAACATGTACTATAGGTACTACAATTTATAATAATTTTGACTGTGCTTCTTAGGAACTCATAAAATTTTGTAAAAGTACACAGTACTTGAGTATATTATGAGGTAGAATACTTACCATTACCATCTGCATGTCATCTTTGATATAAATAATTTTATCTTTATAATTATTTACTAGTGTTCAACATTAAATGCTTAACCGCAACATTCATAATTGAATTTTTTCTACTGTGCATAGAAACTCTGCAGATACATTATCCTATAGTATACCAACACATCTTGTGACAAATAACCACCTTAATTCAAAACTAAATATTTTGTAATATAGTTAATAAAAATACAAATAAAAAGCAGTCATTTGAATAATATTTATTAATAGAAAAAGCACAAATTTTTAGGTTTGTTCCACATTACACCATCGACATTGTGTCTTTAAAATCCTCTATGTGGTTCTCATTAAACCTAAGTGTTTTAATAAAGGTCACATTTTATTTCAAAATTAAGGAAAGTAATCACAACTTTATAATGTGTTCTTAAGTACATTCTTATGAAAACGTTTTAAGTGTGTTATTCTAGTAGTGGGTCTTGATAGATGGTAGCTCTTGTTACCGGCAGTGGTGCCTCTGTTAAACATTGAAATTGTTGCTTCTTTTGGCAGCGGTCTGAACCCCTGTGGTCTTAACGTTTAGCCACTTCACAAGTTGCGAATTTGTATCAATACTTCCGATTCCGAATATGTAGTTACACATATATCTCTCCGTTTCTCTGCAGCGTCGAAAATCTACTCGTGTGCTGGCATCTGAAAAACATGAAATTGTAGCTAAGTCGCTTTTATAGACCCTTTAACTCACGTCAGTGTTTTGTGTTGGTACCTTACCTTCTAATTCAATTCTTGATTCCGTAATAACTGTTGTTTTATCGCCAAATACTCCACACGCCGAAAATGAAGACATTTTTCAAAAAATCATTAGAAAGCTTGTTTTATTATTAACATTATCAAATATACATGGAGATCCCATTTAATTATTTTATTTTATGAAGTTTAACAGCTGACACTTTCGTTTAGTTCCAGTGGGTAAATAATCACTCCGTTGATTTAGTTCTGTATGTATTGTTTTGTTGTTACTGAGTAATTTTTAGTCTTCGGGGTAATAATTGCTAACTAAAGCGTCACAACAATAAAGTAAAGGCAATGAATTCTTTGAAATAATATTCTTATATGAAATTAAGATGAAATACTAAATTTCTTATTAGGCTAAATCTTCGTAACAAAACGCGCGGTTCCGCACTATTATTGTTTATAACGATGTTCATGGAAGGTCCAATCGCCATCGAGTTGTTAGCCGGTACCAATTACATGATATTAATTAAATGAGCATGAACTTCATGTTCATAAAATTTTCCGAACTTCATGGAGTTACGCGGTACGGCCCCTGGTCAATTTAGGAAATGAACTTTTCTAAATTGGCTTGGAGTCAGGGTGTTACTGGGATCTCCCCCAGAGTTCGTTGTGTGGTACTCATAGTAGATGTAACGTAACACTATTTTGTAGAAAGGTGTTTTGAATTCGTGATTGCGAACAAAATTTTTTATGCAAAATAAAATATGTTTTCCAAAAATAATTAATTTATTATCCTTAAAATATTGTCTATAACTAATTAATAACAATATTAAAACAAAATTATATTATTTACAAACATATAATATAAAAAATCGATATACAGACAGATTCTGAATTTATTAATAAAAGTTTTATATAGTGAATTCGAACAATAGACGCACGGTAGCTACACCGCGATGCGTTCGTAACATTCATTCTCGAAGAGAACGAATAACATTCATTCTGCTTAAATTGTTTTTTTCACTCACCAGCGCTCACTCGTCTTAAATGTTCTAAGTACAAATATTAATAGAAAAGCTATTCAACTATTATAATACGAGTATACCTAATATTTGTAATTTTCTCCAACGTACTGTCGTTTTGGAGACAATCTTTCTAAATTTATAATTGCGTAAAATTCTAAATAATACAATATAATTGTGAATCGAGTTTGATCCCGTACCGGGTAAGTTGTTGCAATGTGCATACCTACTTTTCACTGTATTAATAATAATTGTTTGGCTTCATACATTGTAGGTTTGTTTTTTTAGTATCTTCATGTTTATTGCTGTTTGATTTGAAACTTAAATGCATCTAGATTATATATAGAACTAGTTCATTCCGAATATCTCATATTTTTAAATTATTTAAATCATACTGGTTGCAAACCGTCATTTTGCTTTCACAACATTTTAAACTTGTATAGTATCATTCACTGTTTGTTTTTACATAACGCTTTGTATCTACAGCTGTAAATTAGTGCTAATTTTCATTACCTGGACTGCCGCATCACCCAGTTTGCTTCGTTGCTAATTGTAAACCTACCTCCTTGTGTATATGATAATCGACTATGGCAGTCCAGAACGAGGAAAGTACTTATTATAACTCGATCCACGCACGTTCCAGGAACTCCGTTGGGATTGGACTCTGCCCCTTCTACTTACATCGCAAACACCAACATGTATTACCAACCAACAAGCAACAACAATCTACCTACAGCGCGGCTGTACGGGTTGCAACATCCGGCCAGACTCAGACTAAGAGGACAAGGGGAGTACGGTGTCGCGAAAGGACGGTGACCGCAGTAGATCTAAACTCATCGCTAGCCTGATCCACGACCCGCTTATTTTAATTTCTAAATTATGACTAATTCTTCTTAAATAAATGTAACTAATTTTTGTCTTGACTTAATTATTTTTTAATTGAATTTTTTTTAGCTTAATTTTCTTAATATACTTATTTTGCTCCCTCAAGCTCCCCTAAGGAGCTGGAGGTGACATAGAAGCTTGCTTCTTAGTTTGGGATCACACAATCTGTGTAATTGTCTGGAGTATTTATTATTTATTCATCATTATTTGTTATTTACATTAAAGTTTCAGTGATTGAAGTTGTAACCAAAATTTTATTGTGAAAACTGTTAATTTTGAAGTTTACCATTTTTTATAGCAAAGACCAAATTTTAAAGAAGATGTATTTTATATAAAAGTAGCAAATTTATGGAGAAGACCGTCAATTTTAAATATTGAGATTTGTAGATAAAATTACTAATTCTGGAGCTCCATTATATATATCTAATATTTATTTGTTTGTTTATCAATGTATCATTTGTATTTGAATGTATGACACGGTTGAATATAATACATATTAGCAGTATATATTACAAATGCAGTAATAAAAAACTGCAAAGCTTTTACGAATGTCGCGTAGTATTGTATCCCTGATGTCAAGCGAACCGTATACTGCGTACAACTGCTACGCTAGAGTTGTAATTACTTGTTAAAATTAATAAACACATTCAAATTGTTTCGTTCATAACGTGAAATTGAAATTCGCGGTTTTTGTGTTGAAAACTTTCTTTAATATGAATACATACATATATATATTCACGCTGTATCCCTAACGGGGTAGTTAAAGAGCGTCGGAGCACCAAGCGTCGCGGTCCTTGCAAACTTCTTTTGCTCGCTCAAATCTCGTCATTCTCCTAACACATTTTCGCCTAGGTATGCGAGTGCTTTTGAGATTTCCGTCGCATTATTTTATTATTATGAATGTTATTATAATTATAAATAACACAAAGAAATAATGTGTCGAAATTTGTAATTTCAGCTTTAAGATGTTAAATTAAAAAATTAAAAAGCTTCTGACACAATATGACACAATATGATTCCTTTAGCAAGCGATAAATGAAATTATATTTCACTATTATCCGCTTTCGGCAGACTCATACTTTAACAATGGAGTTAGCAAACGCTAACGAAAGTCAATGTAAATCAATTTATTCACGTAAATCCAGTTATAAAGTATTTTTGAACGTTAAATCTGCCATCGGATTAGAATAAAAATCTTCAAACACCTACACTGAGAAAAACCGACTAGAAACATAATTTACGATAAGGTATTTTAAAATAAAACAGAATGAAATGGTATCATGTAGTTTTCTGCAGGCAATGGTAAAAGAGACGGTCAAGACGAAATTATAAAGGTTCCGTTTTTGCTATTTATCTATGGAACCCTAAAAACATGAACAAAATGAAACAACTGAAACACCTTCAACTCTAACGGATTCAGACGCCTATTATGTAAGTATAATTTTTCTTATCCAACGATATAGTCTATGTAGTACTTATTTTTTTTTATGGCATGGCGCACAGATTAGCGCATTTGCCAATGTCATGTATTAATAAGTAGAATCACAAGTAATTTAGCTTTTTCTTGTCGTAAAGCTCCTCTAGTAAAGCGATAGTAGACTTTACTGAAGTTATAAAGGATTTCGAAGAGCACGAGAACTTCAGCTACACATGTTTATTTAGACCTACTCCATTGTTTTCACTTACACAGAACTTTAAAATACAATATACTATCACTTTTGTACTTTAAAACTCCCAAAAATTGAAAAAATTGAAAATCCAAATAAAATGACAACCTCACTTCTCCTGTTTCCGCCAAAAACTCCATGTAGTACTTACTAGATTAAGTGTTCAAAACAATCGCCATGTTCCGCTGAAATGAGGCTTGGAAACCACACCTAGCTCACTTTCAATTCGACGCTTGTGCAGTGAACACCGGAGCGTATTTTACTTCATTGCATATTTAAAGCACTCGTGTTATACTTTTACACTCATTTTTATACTCGGTTTAAAATTAGACAGCATAAAATACAATAAAAATGATTTATTGTTGTATTAAACTAATTTTATTACTGTTTTTTACTGGTTGTACTGATTCTTTTGATGCACTAATTTAGTGTAACATGGTAACATATAATTCAATGTTATACGTACTAATTTAAATTCAATGTTATAGCTACTGCTTCCGGTCGTGGAAGCGGAAGAAGCTGAAGCTATAATATTATTATTATTAAATTTTTATTGCAAGTGTTGTATACACATTTTTGTAAAGTCATTAATAGTATTATAAACTAACATAATCAGGATTTTTCTGTCGAATGTCACAAAATTAATAATAATGTACAATCATCACACTGGTTAATTAATAATGTCAATATAGAATAATAGATGTCAACAGTATAAAACAATAACAACAAAACAATGTGAGAATGATAATAAATCCACAGTACGCCATGAATAGGTAATGATTTTCACAGATTTCTTGAAATAAAAAGTAAAACAATATTATGTCATTTATGTAGTCATTTATTTTGTAACAAGCTTTTTTTTACAGAGAAGTTTTAACATTTTCTTTAATTTTTTCTCTGTCAAAGTTAATTTATCCTCAGGTATTTTATTGTAAATACGTACACAATCACAAACGAATGATTTGTTTATTTTTGACAATCGAGTCTGTGGTATAGTTAGTTCTTACTACCTGTATTGAATGCATGACTATCAGACTGTTTATTGAATAGCGATAAGTTTTTCCTTACGTATATAATGTTTTCGTATATGTATAGCGGAGGGAGAGCTAATATATTTATTGTTTTAAGTAAATCCCTCAAACTTGTTTATAAATTGCCCTTATTGCTCGCTTCTGCAGAACGAAAATGACATCGATTTCCGCTGCTCTGCCCTACAGCAAGACATCATAAACCATGATACTATGGAAGTGGCTATAATAGACAATTCTAGCCGTTGATGCATTTTGTCAATTTTCTAATTCTGGGAACTGCATAGGCTGCTGAACTTAATCTAGTTGCAAGCGAAGTTATTTGTGGACCCCACTGTAGTTTTGAATACAGTTTAATTCCAAGAAATACACTAGTATTTAAGTATTTCAGTGAAGTATTGGCAATTTTAAGTTTCAAGACTTGGGTTTTAAATCAAAGAAATTATACATAATAATAATGAATTAAAGGTGTTATAGTCTGTTGTTTCATTTTGTTTGCGAGTTATTTTAAGTCTTATCTATATTTAAAAAAAATTTGTAGTGGGTGTTAATTTTATAATCTTTATTTTTTTTATTTCTGATGTGTTGAAGCCAATGACTAAGGAAACTAAAGGACATGAAACAAGTACAAAATAATCGTGCCGCCTAAACTTAGAGTGTCGCAAACAATAGCTGTCGATTAGTGATGTCCCAATTTTCTACTATGTAGATGTCGTTAAGTCAGTTGTTGAAATAAGTTTTGTTTCAGCATCGGTATTGAAATAAAACTCATTTTGCACGATATCTTCAGAAAAAGGGAGTGGTTTTTTTTTGTGTCATATATTTATACAATAATACTGAAATATTGTTCAAGCTGAAAATAGCAGTCAGCGTAGTTCGATGCTGTCGGCATATAATTAGAATCTGCGCTTAAGGCGATTTTAAAGCGATTAGTAACAATAGAAACAGTCGCCTTCGCCCCTTTCTGTCCTTCGATTATTTTTGTAAGGAACTTTAAATGAACCCTACATACAAACAAATTACTTAAGTACCTCTTTTTGTAATACTTAATAGTACGTCCTTGATTATTACAGATATAAAACTGCTTTTTAAAAGAAACCAATATTTTTATGAAGCGCTTTCATAAATGTTAAAGATCAATGAACATAGGTCAAAGTAGTTAGAGAACAGCACAGTCCTTTTAATGCTTTTCTTTTCCGTACCGCATCTGGATTATTAGTAAAACCACTATAAGCTCTTATTGGTCGCAAAAATAACTCGGTGTGGTCTTGATTCACATCATTCAGAAGTAGATATTTAGAACTATGAGCAGATTTTTCTCTCTCGGAAATATCAAATCAAAATTCAGCCACATTCTGTAAACAATTAATATTTTCCTTTACTTTTTCACAATAGAGGATTAAATGGTCAAGAAATTAAAAAGTAAATAATTACCGCTCTAAATATTTTCTCTGATTCCTAATAATCTTTGCGAGGGTAATGCTTCATTCGTAAAATTATTTTCTTATTGTTCTACTGAAAGAAGTGTCTGCGAAATGCAAATAACATAATATATATCATGAATACCCCGTTGAGGATACAGCGTGAAGATATGTATGTATATATCATTTTGATTTGAGGAAGCGAAAGAGGTGTGTAAGGACCGCGACTCCTGGCGCTCCGTCCTCTCTGACTACCCCGTTGGGGATACAGCGTGAAGTTATGTTATGTTATGTTATGTTATATCATATGGGTTCAATTTTCTTTTCCGATTATGTCAAGCCACTCTTTTTCTCTAATAATACATGATGGTAATCTGAAACCAGATAATTATGACATATTAACATGATACCTGTATTTATCGATATTTTTTTTTATATAGGTACATGAACAGCCCTAACTGCAATCACAACAAAAATTGATATGAAGTAATTTACTGTATTATATGAATAAAAACTGATAATAAATAAAAATATACATGACTATAATACAGTAAACTAAGAAACACAGTAATTACGATGGAAATATATACGACATCAGACTAAATTAATGAATTTCTGTTACGTACCAGTACAATTATAGATTTCGTTGATTATTGCTTTTCCTCGAGCCACATCCTAACACACTACACTTAGAAATTATTGTGGCATTATGCTAGCTTCTCCTTTAACAACAGTTCCAATATCCAGCACAAAATCACAAAAACATTAAAAAATATTAAATCCATTCATATGTTTTGACACTTCGTGTACTTGTCAGCGTGTCGCAATAAATGGCGGACCGGCACGTTTTGACATTACAATTATGTCACATAAAAAAATTACTTTTTGAGAAAAGTACTGTTGCTTTCTCTTACACACACAAGAAGCTATAAGTCACAAAGAGACAATGCTACGTTTGAATGTTATGCGTTAGAATATATATAACTAAATGTTGCTATAGATCAACATGCCATGTCCTTTAGTTTCCTTAGTCATTGGTTGATGCATATAATTGTTGATAACTGGTATAATCCGAACTCTAACAAAACGGAAAGCGTGTTATCTTAGAATTTTGTCAATATTTCAGTATCTGAATTTTCCGGGAGATGGCGCAGATATCAAGGACGCGTTGTTTTGGCAAACCTACTACTTACGTGTACCGACTTGCGACTAATTAATCATATTTCAAATGCGTTCTCCTGAGACTTGTATTTGTTTATTCATAATAAAATATGGTTACTGGATAAATCTGTTATCTACATACGCATAATAAAATAAATTCATATTTAATACGTAATACACAAATTCTCTTTATGTATTTTCTAAGATGATTTCACAGGAAAATAGTAAGGAAATAGTGGTATAACAACTTTGTGCGCATTATGGAAAAAAATTGAGCATTATGTGTGAGTTCCTCGGCAACAGAGAGTTCCGCACGATATTTATAAAATAATTTTCTGTTTTAGACACTAATTGTTAACAGCGGGCGAAATACATGTTCGTGTTGTTAACACGTTAGTATTGGTAATTTCGGATAAATTAACACACGCGTTCAAGTGATGTTAGTAAGTTAGCTTACAGAGGTAATGTAACGAAGTAATAATATATGTTTTCTTACATTAAAAAATAAAATATTTTATTCAACGCTTTTTAGTATAAAAAGTATTTGTTTATTTATTTAACAATTTATTGCACACACAACGTCATATACAAAGAGAGATACATATAGAAAAAAGAGCAAAAGGTACCGCTTATTTCTATAAGAAATTTCTCCCAGCGGACCCGCGAGTGAGAAATTTTATAAAGAAAGAAAGAAAGGTAGACACTGTGTGTAATACAATATTATCAAACTAAATAGAAATAATAATGAATACGAAATATAGTAACAAAAACCTATGCAATCAATATATCAGTACATATAAATATATAAATTTGACATATATAAATACATATATATATATATACAATATACATACATTCAATAACGATATATATTATATACATGATAATTATACCCAAGTGAAATATTTGTTTTGAACTAACTCTTCATATAATGCTCTTTAACTGCTCGTTTAAAGGATACTAGGGATGGACTCTCCCGAACGCAGGGAGGAAGGTCATTCCATAGTTTAACGGAAAGTACAGTGAAGGAATGAGAATAAAAGTTTATAGAATGGGAAGGTGTTTGAAGAGATGTAGATAAATGACTACGACTTGAAGTTCCAGGTAACCTTAAAAATTGAAAACGCTCCTTAAGATAAGATGGTGACGATGGGGAATGCAAAATATTATAAAGTGAGGAAAGAATATGCATATTCCTGCGTAAACGGATGGGAAGCCACTTTAAACGCGTCCTAAATTCGGAGATATGGTCGAACTTACGTAAGCCAAAAATATAACGAATACATGAAATTTGAAGTCTCTCTAATTTGTTCACCAACTCTTCGGTAGCATCGAGGAAACAAACGTCAGCATAGTCGACGATAGACATGATTAAAGTTTGAACTAAATATATTTTGCTATGCAAAGGCAAAAAGTATTGGAGACGTTTAAGGGAGTGAAATGTATAATGTACTTTTTTATTAATGTCGTTAATATGTGGTGCCCAAGATAGATTTTTGTTAAGAGTGATACCTAAATTTTTAACTGAATCAACAAAAGGAATAGTGGTACCGTCACAAGTAATTTGAGGTAGAGAGGAGTAATCAATTAAATTGCACATGTGCCTACTGCCAATTATAATAGCTTGAGACTTATTGGGATTAACTAAAAGCCCATGCGACGCAGCCCACGCTTTCACACGTTCGAGATCCTTGTTAATCTCAGCAACAGTCATATCCACATCTGCTACAGAGAAATGTCGATATAACTGCAAATCGTCTGCATAGAGATGGAAGTTACAAGATAAAACGTTAGTGATAGTATTAATGAAAACAGAGAATAACAGAGGAGAAAGCACACCACCCTGAGGTACGCCCGCAGCAAGCTCGCACCAATCCGAAGCAGAATCATCCGAACGAACACACTGCGAACGACCACGAAGATAGGATTCAAACCAGGAAGAGGTTGAAGGAGAGACATTTAGAGAACGAAGAATACCAAGAAGAATATCCAAATCAACGGAATTAAAGGCGTTACTAAAATCAAAAAGAATGAGAATAGTGAGACGTTTATTTTCTAGAGCAAATCTGATATCATCAATAACTTTAGCAGTGCAGTGGCTGTACTATGGCCAGGTCGAAAGCCAGACTGGAAGGGATTGAATAAGTTGTTGGAAGTGAGATAAGACGCAAATTGTTGATGAACAATGTGCTCTAAAACTTTAGATAGAAAAGGTAAGATAGAAATCGGACGGAACTGTGATGGGGACGTAGGATTCGAAATTTTGGGGAGAGGTAAAACGTGGGCTTTTTTCCAGATAGATGGGAAAGTGTGAAAGAGTAAAGAATGATTAAAAATGTGAGTTATAACAGGTAAAAGTTCAGGTAGAAGAATTTTTATCATTCGTGAGCATATTTGATCAAGTAGCTTTCTTTATTGAAAATAAAAAAAATGTCATGAAGTTTGAATCAAAATGGTATTTGTATTTGAAAAGGTAATCATAAAAGTACATTTTGGTAATATGAAACATTACAGTTAAATGGCAAAATAAATATTTTACTATAAATATAATAATGTATAATCAGATTAAAGTAGATGACCCTAGCCGACTTCCTTAAAATGATATAAGTACACTCTTAAATTTTCAAGACCTAAATTTCAAAATTCTAGATCCAGTGTAGTGCTGCGACTGTGTGTTGTACAAAGCGTTTGTCGGTTTTTTTTAATTTATATGAATAATAATAATTAGTACCTGGGCGACCGAGCTTTACTCGGTTTCTTATAAAAAAAGTAACAAATAAAACTGACCACATTGCGGGATTCGAACCTGCGTACTTCGGCGTAATAGATTCACGGTCTAGCCACTGTGTTATTGAGAAGGTATATTCTGTTGCAAAATTAAAAAAGTTTAGAAGTTTAGGGCTCAGAAGTTGTGACAGACGAACATTACGATTATTACTAGAATTGAGACCTAACTAGATCGATTTCTCAGCATCTCAACCCCTTATTGTAAATTTCATCGAAATCGTTAGAACCGTTCTCGAGAAAGCGATATCAAATATATAAATATCGCTCGTTTAATGTAATAGGGGATTTAGGTGTAGATCTTCCTTATTTATTCAAATTGCCTAGATTAAGAAACTTTATATCTATCTATATCTACATACATATAAGTAAAATGGAAGTGTCTGTCTGTAATTCCGACATAAAGGCTTTTTCTTAAGCTTATATGATTTTCAGCACGTAACAAAGACTAAAACACGTGTTCGGGTTAATTTTCGAAATAGCTAAACTAATTTCGGCGAGATTTCCACTGGAAGATAGAGGATTTTCCTAAAAATAATCTAGACTACTTTTTATCCAAAAAGTGTTTAGGTTTCCTGCGTAAATCGAAAATTTAAAGAACTTAGGGTAAATCTATAAATATAGGTACATACAAAAGTCTATAAGTATCAAAAATTTTTTTCACGGTAGCGGTTCTTTTAGTCAGAATTACACATTAAAGTACGTTCTATCGTGATCTTCTGTCTAGAAGTCGAGATTTGAAATGAAGTTCTCTCTTTAGCAGAGCGGGCCTACAGTTGATCTACCTTTAATAACAGAAACAGACATAGCAGAGACATCTATCCACGATAATTTAAAACAACAACGAAGTTGCGTTTTGTACATTGGAAATATCTTTAAAAATGTATTTGAATTAGATATTTTAGATTTGTCCGATTCTAAAATAAATACATACATATCTTCACGCTGTATCCCTAACGGGATAGTCAGTTCCTAAATAAATATGTATAGAAATTGTCCGTGTATTCATATTGTTTAGAAATCTATACATCTATACATGTATATTATAAATACATAACATTAAATAAAATTGAAGTGTCTGTCTGTGATTTCGGAACAAAGGCTTTATCTGAAGCTTATATGATTTTTGGCACGCAACGTTGACCGGAATACGTGTTTTTAAAATCATATCTTTGTTTGTTTGTCCTGGTTTATCTTCGAAGCCAATGAACCTATTTCGACGAGGCTTTCAATGAAAGGTTTAAAAAAAATATTTGGGTTACTTTTTATTGAAAAAGTATTTAGGTTTCTGCGTGAAAGCTGAACATCTCTAGAAATTAGGAGTAAATAAATCTACAAATGTTCATACAAATGTACAAATATGAAAAGAAGTTTTGGGAGTTGCATCTCTTTAAGTCAGACTTACACATTAAAGTATGTTCTATGTTCTGTTGTGAACCGCCGCCCAGAAGCTGAGATCTGAAATGAGCACTCTTAATCTCTTAAGGTTTCTGCTCATAGGACAGAAAGCTTTCTGCGCTTTCGTGGACCTTAAAAAAATATTCGAAAGAGTAGTGCGAAAACAACTGTAGTCTTCTGCCTGAATATGGCGTGGAGGGCCCCTTACTACAGGCTGTGAGGTCATTATATCGTGGCCACAGAGCCTGTGTAAGGATAGGAGGTGACATGTCATCCTGGTTCGAAGTCTGTTCAGGCGTCAGACAGGGCTCTGTGATGTCTGCCTGGCTGTACGTGCTGAATTTGACAGTTGCCTCTAGACATTGAAAGATAGACTGCCTATTGTACGCTAACGATGCTGTGCTTATAGCATCATCAGAAGCAGAGTTGTAGACACTAGTCACGTACATGAAAGAAGAATGTAAAGTGAAAGGATTGAATATGAATGTGAACAAAACTAAGGTTCTGGTGTTTGAAAGGGAAACGGTATAGACGAAATGTGAGATTTGGGTAAATGAAAATGTCTAGAACAAGTGAATGACATTGTGTATCTGGGGAGTGCGTTTTCGAGGGATAAAAGATATGAGTTGGATGTGGAGAAACAGGTAGAATTTGGCAATAAAGTGAACGGTGCTTTTTCCACGTTAGCAGGCAGTGTGAATATATCCAATACAGCCAACAAAATGGCCATCCACAATGCGGTGTTGGTGCCAACTTTATTGTATGGTAGCGAGGCCTGGATATGCCCAAAATTGAGTGAAAGTAAGATAAATTCAGTAGAAATGTGATCTCTTAGAAATATGTGCGGTGTCACCCTTGCGGACAGGATAAGCAATGAAGAGATATGCAGAATGACAGGTTTGCACGACAGTGTTGTTGTAAGTATGAAGAAAGCAAGAAAGAAAGCTTAGATGTTTCGGGCACATAGAAAGAATGAGTGATGAAGGACTGACGAAGAAAATATACAGAGCGAAAGCAAGTGGTAAAAAAAGCCAACAAAACCAAGGCTAACTTTGTAGCATTCAAATGGTGTACCTCCACCTACATGGAGAAAAATGGCTCTCAGTACTAATCAATACACGTAATTATTTAACAAATAAACTTTTAACTTCTTTTATCTCGAAAAATAATTACAATAAATCATTCCTTGCTTAGCTTAAATATTTACCAACATCATTCACTGTGACAGACTGACATTGACAACATAGAGTAGTTTAACTTTTTTAACAACGTTGAAGCAATGGCCGTAAGCTATCAGCAAGAATAAACTTGTTGATAAATATAATACATAAATAAATTATGTTGTTGTATAACAAGTAATATCTGAGTTCAATACTTGTAAAACTTTAATACTAAAAATAACTCTGCGAACTTATTAATACCTAAGTGCTGTTAGATATTAGATGTTCTTTCTTTATAAATAAACAATAATAAACAAGGTAATTTGTATTACAATATCACTTAATCTTTTGAAATTGTTAATAACTCTTTATATATATTGAACTCATTGAATCCACTATTGTGATTAACCTTAGGCTTAAGAAATAAATGTTGTGTTTTCGTGTGATGTTTTCTTGTGTCTAACTTTAAATACATATCCCATAGATGTCGATTGCAGAGGTGTACTAGGCGTTAAACAAATTAGGTACACCACTCTCCAGGTGATAGTAATGATTAACAGCTTCAATTACTCAACCCACATCTCACTCTACCGGCCTGAGCAAGCCACGTTGCAACTTATGAAGATCAAATAGATAGGGTGTTAGCCGACGGAAATGTCAAAAGCACTCGCAAGCCTAGGTGAAAATTTGTGAGGAGAATGACCAGATTTGAGGAAGCGAAAGAAGTATGTACGGACCGCGACGCTTAGCGCTCTGTCCTCTCTGATTACCCCGTTAGGAATACGGCGTGAAGATGTCACACCATCGAAATAATTTTATTTTTATCTTAGAAATACAGAAGTACATATTTATTGGAAACATTTGTAAGTATTTGTACATGTAATAAGAGTAAGTTTCTGACGAAAAGTCACAAGAATCTTAGGAATTTTTCGATCAACATCTCAATTCTTTTAACAACAAACCACTGCAGTTGCACCAGCAAATACAGTGTTTCTTTCACAGTCATTCAATCACGAGATTATGTCCGATGATGACTGGTCGCACTCAGCTGTACATCTGCGTCCTTGACGACAACGTGACTATGTGATGTAATGTATATAATCCTAAAATAAGATTTACTATTATGATATTTTCATCGTAAATTCACGCGGACGTAGTTGCGGGTTACAGTTAGTAATAAATAAAGTTAGAAATAAATAAAGTTCAAAGAAATATTTTTAATAAAAGCGTAACGGAAATACCCATGATTTCCTGATATACCATATGTAGGTCAAGTGCCTGGAATATGAAATGAGGATAGAATACATGAGAAAAACTTCACAATGGATCTTGCAATATTTTCAAATGTTCAATGTATATTGTATATATTAATATGTTACTCATGACGATCAAATAGTCAAGAGTCTTAGCTACCTAATTTTAGCTCGCACTATAATCATCCGGGTTAACTAATAATCCGGCTTTACATTGCTAGCTAAAACTAATAATAACCCGGGTTAACTAATAACTAAAATTAATACTCAAAACTAATAACCCGGGTTGTGTAATAGCAAAAACTATAATATTAAAAACTGATAACCTGGGGTTATAAATTAATAGCCGGGTTAACCAACCCGGCTATTTATATTGTATAGACCCGGATATTTATAATGGTCATTTATAGTATGCTAGCACATATCGTATACAAGTCGTGTAATGTTGGAATTAAAATGATTTGTTGGTGTTGGAAACTAAGGCGTCGCCAACAATGGACCAAACGGGCGCGAGATGAGAGGAAGGAGAAATATGATTGTAAGGTATCCTTGCAATGATTTAAATATTCATAATAAGTTTTTTAAACGAAGCAGTGTTTTAATTTACAAAATTAAAGTTTAAGTAAATAATTTTTTTAATAGAAATTACCAATCTTATATTTTCTTGGTTAAAAAATATTTTTCCACATTTTCTCGAATTTCTAGGGGTGGTGGCTGCCATTCTTTGTCCCCCTTTGGTGACGCCAAAGGCTTAGAGACCAAGTATAGGGGAAAGTGGGGTAAAATCGGGACGCTAAGGGAAATATTAAAAAAAAATGAATATTTCAAACATTATAAATTAACTTTATTAGACTTTGATTAGTATAACTAATGAATCACATATTTGGTCAACGAGATCACAGTTTTCATTGTTATAAGTAATAAAAATAAAAAAAAATTTAAAAGTTAACTTTTTACGGTTTTGCTCCATACCTGGTCCAAAACCCGGTGCACCTACATTATATACCCAGCTTTGCCCCTTAACAACGGAAACAAAGGAACTCATCCAAATCATCTCGTTCTCAACCAGTATAGGCTTCATGGGCCCATTTCTTACACTTAAGACAATGGCACCCAATCATCACTTGATCGCATATTTCCGTAAATTTCAGTACAATAAATACATTTATCGTCTAAAATGGTTTTCTTTTTGAATGTTTTAGGATTTTCTTGTTACCACTAAGTTTCGGAACATTTAATTTGTTAATTTTTTTGGCGTTATTTACTTCGAGTTCTAATTTATAAGATGATGAAGTAATAACAGCACTCTTACTTCGACGATCATTTGCATTGGCTTTTCTGTAACATAAGGCTTCGGTGAAATAGCAGCTGATGAAAAAGCTAAAGATGTCGCTGGCAATTGCCGTGAAGTGCTTGATCGTGGATTACCTGTTGGTCGTTTTGATGGGGTTGGTTGTGGATTTATTGGTGCAGCTACTGAAAGTGGCTGCTGCTATGCAAACACAAGGTTAACTTCGAAGTAGGCTCTGGAAGGCGTAACGTTAACTCTGGATGACGACGTAAAAATTTATATATATCATTTTTATCATTTTTTTCTGCCATTTGAAAAGCAAGATGACGAAAATCCCTGTACGTTAGTCTAAATAATTGAGCTTCAAGATCTTTTATGTGCTGATACGTTAAACTTTCTTGCTCAGCTGTAATGACCGTTTTAAAACGTATTTATTCGGTACTTCTTTACTCTGTCTCCCAGGGTTGATTGTGGTAGGTACCGAGAATTTTCGAGAAGCGAGACGATATCCACATTTTCCGTCTATTACTTCTAAAATGGCATTTTTCATACATTCTTCACTCCAGAATTGTCGGTTCTTTGTTCTTTTATAATTTCGTGGCATTTTGTCGTAAACTGTAACAATTTATCATACAAAATAACGTTAAACAAAAAAAAATAAAGATAGTTGTACAAAACCGGATACCACCCGGCATTATCCCGTATGGTTTTACCCCAAGCGCATCAAAGAGAAACAAAATAATCAAATAAACTAAAAACATGCAGCAATAAAGATTCAACCAATTGTCCGTTTAACCTTAATACATACTTAATCTTTGCAACTAAATCGAATTCCACCTACCTTGACACACAAAGGTATAGACAGCTTTGAGATCCATCATATATTACAACAAACCTCCGTAAAAAATTTTTTCTTAAATATTTTCTACGAGCACGCACGCATTTCATCTACCTTTTGTTGACAAACTGTTCAAGATGGTTGACTGCAGTGAACGAAGAGCACGGAAATTTGAAACTCATTTGAAACCCTTAGTGCCGTGTCTCATTTTTACCCCCATACCCGGTTTTGGACTAACCTCCGCTACATATGATTATGGACAATTTGTAAACCACACTGTCACGTTATAGCTCGCATGCATGTGTGACCGCAATATGGCGGCGTTGTCAAATACGTCACTAATAATTGCATAAGGGTGTAAGTATATTACATTAATTATATACAGATATTTCAAAACAATAATTATTTAATTTTGTTATAGTCCGTTTTTAAATAGATTTATTATACTTCGTTTCAATTCAAATTGCCAAAAAGGTCAATGTTAAATGTTTCATTTCCAATAAGACACGTTAAATCTATACATGTCAATGAAATTGAGGTGTCGTAACTTCGAAATAAAGAATTTTTTTTAAGCTTATTTATTATTTAGGTTATTTGCACGTAACCAAAACTCAAACACGGTATTTGTCCGTCTGTCTATGTTTGTTTGTTTCTCTGGGCTAATCGCCCAAGCAGCTGCACCGATTTTGATGTTACAAAATATTTTCTTCACTTACTAATACGAGTATGTATATAGATTATTTAATCAAATTATTTACAAACAATATTAGTCATAAAAACAAAATTTGCAAACAAAATAAGTAATGAAGAGATACGCAATATGGCAGAGTTGCTAGTAATAGTTATATTAGACAGATATTTAAAATTGAAGATGAGATAAAATGCACTCTTTGTATTTGAAACTACAAGATGTAATGAAATACGGAAAATATAATAAAAGTCGGTCTCACGAATTTTAAGATTACTTGAGATATGATTTTATGATTATCGTAGGCACTTGACTGATTTTTATTTTATTTCAGTTTCCAAAACAAAAAAGGATATAAAGTTTGCTAGCGATACTCTATCTTAGATTGTTCTCGATACAAAAGGATTATATATTCTTCATTAATTTCCCAAGGGGTACAAACCAATAAACATTAACTAGTTTCAAATAGTACTTCATAAAGTTATGATACAGACTGTATCAGAAATTGTTGCTAATAGCACCCCTTTCATAATTAAACAGAACCTGTTCCCAACGAGTTTGTCTGAACTTTGCTAACTGTGAAATTATTGCTATTTGAATACACCTTTGATATCAATCTACGAAACTCTATTTATCACTATGTAGTATAAAAGGACGTAGTTAGCGAGCATTTGTCTGTCTTTATGACTGCTGTAACCTCGTAAATACTGAACGATTTTACATGGGACTTTTGTCATTATGACCTAGATTTCTCGAGGAATGTTTATACGTGCTAAAAATGGCTCCATCACTTCTAAACGTCGAGCTTTAATAATATTAGCAAATCAAGTCTGGGAAAACCTATATTTATATATTAACCTATTTAAACCTATATTTGCAGTTCCCTGTCTTTGCGGGGCAGTTAATATATCTTTACTACAGGTATTCTCTACGTCAGCTGCCCCGAAGACCCACCGTCAAGTACACTCTGTGGCCACCAAGCTCTCATAGAATAGAAGGCCTTGTCAGAATTAAAGTGAACCAAAAGCATGGCGAATCGTTTTTAATTTATATAGAGGCTTAGATTATATAAACTTGTAATGCAAATGGATAAATTGTCTCGGCACATACCATTTACTCAGAGCGTTGGTGTGGGGAGTGGAGCGGCTAGACAAGAGGCAGCTGCTTGGTACAATCGAAACACTTTCTGACGTTATCGCTCGTCAAAAGTGCCACTTGGCTATGATTATACGGCGGTTTACACACGACTTTACTTTTCGTTTAATTTTATAGAAAGTTAATAACATTTGACTACCAATTTAAAATTCGTTACGCTAGATTACGTGGTTTTTGTCATTCTATTCTACTAGCGTTTACGACAATTGAGCCACTTGTCTAGGCCCCCAGAATAGGGAGAATGGCATACGGTGTAATGAGGAGTAAGAAAGATAGGATATATAGTATAATAAGATGGCTATGCTTGTTTTTATTCTGTGATAAATAAAATATATTATTTTCCTGTAAATTACTCAATAAATTGGCTACTTATATACTTGAAATAAATCATATAAACACTACACAATATTATTTTAACTACTTTAGTAAGTTTTAATTACTTTAATACACACATTTTATTTCTATATTTTATGTGTGATAGAGACATGCTGCATTGCAGCACGAATTGGGCTAGCTCGCCCAGTTAAATACCACCCTCTCACAGAATATCGGCGTGAAATAACAGTATCTATTTCTGTTGTTTCGTTCGGTGAGTCAGAGTGCCGGTGGCCCATTTCCCCCCTCCCCTTCTTTCCTTAAAGGTTGGCAACGCACCCGTGGCTCTCCGGACGTTGCGGCTGTCCATGGGTGGCGGTGATCACTTTCCATCAGGTGCCTCGCTTGCTCGTTTGCCCCTCTGCCATTGACGACCTAGTTGGCGCAGTGGTTTAGACGTTAACCCAAGCGCGGAAGGTTCCGGGTTCGATTCCCGGTCGGGTCAAATTAGAAAAATGAACTTTTCTAGATTGTCTCGGGTCTGGGTGTACTGGGAGACGCCCCCAGTAGTCGTCGTCTGGTTCACATAGCACAGGGAATACCCTAGTTTGAGATCGGATAATTGGTGTGTATTGTCTGGCGCATTATTATTATTATTAAAAAAAAAACTAATCAACCGAATTTAAAAATTCTTTCACCTATAGAAAGCCACATTATCAGCGAGCAACATGGGCTGTATTTTTTCAAAAAAAATTTCACCAGTGCGAAGTCGGGGCGGGTCGCTAGTGATGTGAGTTACTGCCAAACGATTTTCAACAAGCGAGTAATTGCTCTGCATTGCTAGTCAATATAACCTACATCTATGCTAATATGGAATATTTTGAACCCTATTACACCGAAACAAAAATGCGAGCCGTGCCGACGCGTTTCCGCGTCTAACCACGTTCCATGATGAATACGAACGCGAAAGCGTATAAAGGCTTGAGCGATAGTAATATTACATGACTCGGAACGTACTTTTTTTATGAACGAATTTTGTTTTACAAACGAGCAAGCGAGTAACCTGGTGGAAAGTGATCACCGACCCATGGACATCCGCAACGTCCGGAGAATCACGGGTGCGTTGACGGCCTTTAAGGAAAAAGTAGGGTCGTTTCTTGAACCTTCAACGTTACGGTACGGTAACGGTATTCTCGGCCCGTTATGACTAAGTCATAACGGTCCAAGAATACTGAATAAACTAAATACTTCACTATGTAAACTACAAAGCGAATGCGACATGCGATGACAAATTGAAACATGTCGTTTGTCAAAATGTTTTTTCTTGTATAGAATAAGCCACATAAGATGGACTTCTCCCATTGCTTCCTGCGCCCGCACCCAAGGCCGGGTCATAGAAGACCCCCGAGGTGGAGATGTGGGATCCTTCGGTGGATACACTATGCATTCTTCGTTGGCCGTAGGCTTAGACGTGACCAATTCAACAGCATCCCCCATGGGCACAAGAGTAGTGTGTTCCGTGGTTTCGGGTCTGAGACAGGCACTCCCAAGCGTCTCACCATCTGTAGTAATTCCCGCCGGTGCAAGACCCGCACGGTCGCGTTTCCCAAACCCGCTCAAAAGCCTGGACGCGATCAATCCAGTAGCATCACCTCCGGGCACAAGGGTGACGTGTTTCGCGGTTTCGGGTCTGAGACAGACAATCCCAAGCGCTTCGCTATCACGTTGGTGTAAGACCCGCAGAGTCTTATTCGCCAGTCACGAGGACAGGGCCAAGTTCCCAGTTCCAACCATCCCCACTGTGAGGTCGTTCCCGGCTCCCGCCTCAATAGGCCCATTGCGAGCCTCCCCAACATCAGCAAAGCATACGCATGTGACTCTGTGAAATCTTTCAATTAAATATTACACTGCATGCCTTCTATGGTTTTCCTGAGGCGGCAGTTGTCCGTATGCAAGATCTGTCCGTTTCTGCACCCCTGCTACTGCAGTTACTGGGATATAACGTTTGCGGCGTGCGTTCACATAAATTGTACGCCATTGTATTAGAAGCCGCGGATTTAATACACGTGGTTCCGACCACCGAGTCATGGGCCTGTTGGCTATGGTTTGTCTCCATGACAACTTTGGCTTACGACTTAGAAGTGAAGTGTCAAAAGAAAACCTATATTTGCAGTTCCCTGTCTTTGCGAGGCAGTTAATATATCTTTACTACAGGTATTCTCTACGTCAGCTGCCCCGAAGACCCACCGTCGAGTACACTCTGGCATTAATCCTTGCAGGTTGCCGAGATGGCCTAAGTTGCCACAGTCACCGAAATCTCCGAAGCAGATTAAAGCAATGCAATAATGAAGTTGCCAAAATGGATGAAACTTCCACCCACTTTTCCCAACGGAGATCAGTTGTATCACTACTACTGTGCCCACTTGTCCTCCAGCACTTCCAAGTGGCGAAATCTCTTACAGCGGCCACTACGAATCTCACGATGTCACCCCAGCCAAACTGTCCGCCCACCAAAAATATGTATAAAATGGCTCCGGTGCCCAAAGTGGCCAAAGATGCCACTTCATCCAAATTAGATATAATGTGGATCTAAAGTGAATAAAGTGGCTCCGGTTGCCAAAGTGACCAAAGTTGCCATCTTATCCAAGGTGGACGCCAGCCGCCTCCGGCCCCAAGAGTGGACAAAGTTGATAAACTTGCCATTCCATTGACAAATTTTGGTTGCCAGAATGGCCAAGATGCCACAGTTGCCGACGGAGCCACATTTCTGAAAAAGATATATTTCAGATATATATCGAATTTTAAATATTTTGGCTCTTTTGGCCGCCATCCGTACACCTTTTCAGCAAAATCCAAAAAGAACTCGCGCCTGCTCTGGTCACCTATTAGCTCGGAAATTTTTTTTGGAGTAATTTGGAGACCGTTCCATGCTCGCAATTCTGCCTGATCACTAAACACCTAGGACAATTAGACTGGACGAGGGCCAGAGTTTCTTTTGACCCACTATCACAAACACAGAGCGAGGCTGCAGGCATACTTTCGCACTTATTATATTTAGACGAGATGGAAATCGACAAAACTATTTAGCATGTTGAAAAGAATCCTGAAAACGCGGTTTCACACTTTTATTAAAGCGACATTCAAAAGATGTTTTCTTAAAGATCCCATAGCCAGCACGACCCATCGGGCCATTACTGATTTTAGCCAAATACTACACCCGATGTTTCTAAATTATAGACGTTCTCAATAAACACTATAGGCACGAGTTTTGGCACTCTTCGACATTATATTTTGTAATATAAGTCAAAGTCAAAGTCAAATCAATTTATTCAAGTAAACCCAAATGCAAGGTATTTTTGAACGTCAAATCTACTTTAGTTCGGTTATAAAAGAAAACCTGGGTAGGATACTGAGAAGAACCGACAAGAAACTCAGTCAGGTATTATTTTTTTCAACATCATTCTACAATAGTTATTTAAAATTACAATATCCATAAAGCCAGTAAATGCATGTGCAGAGAAGATCATTTCCAGTCTATTGTTGTGTCTTCAATGAAATCGGTAATTTTGTAGTATGCTTTTCCAATCAGTGTGCGTTTAATGACAAGTTTAAATCTCTTTTCCGTTAATTGAGTAATTTCTTGAGGAATTTTATTATAAAAACGAACACAGTTACCCAAAAATGAACCACTTGACTTTTGTAATTTAAATTTAGGAATAACTAGCTGATCACGACCACGAGTTTCCACACCATTAATAACGCCTGTCTTTTGAAATAGATCTAATTTTTTTCTAGTGTACATGATATTTTCATAGATGTATAACGAGGCTAAGGTGAGTACATCAATGTCTTTAAAATCTTTAAAATAAAATTAGAGACGAATGAATGAATGAATTTAGGTGTCCGTATCATTCATGTCGTCTTTCGTTTTAAACTGATTTTACATTTCTTCAAATATAATACAAATATGAAATGCAACGCAACGTCACATATACTACGCAAAGCAACACAACGCGACATAAAGCAACACAATGCAACACAACGCAACGCAATGAAACAATACAATGCAATACAATAAAACATATACATGATGGTCCTAAATATTTATAGGGACGGCGGGACAAATATCTTAGTCAAATAGTAATACATCAAATTTCCTTAAAACGGTCTCTTAGCGACTATACTCTTACTTTGAACAATTAAAGATAAAGAGATACAAATTAATTACAAAACAACAACTCTTCGAAGTACAACTTATTCTTTAAGTCTTGGCCCCGCTCATTACCATATTATTGTCAAGTCCGTGATACGTTACCCTGAATTTACATATTTTAATTAAACTGGTTAAAATATGCTTTTTAAGTGTACTTAATTTCAAGCTACATTAAGAACAAAACTCATTTGTGGACTCTATTTTTGCAAATAGTTATTTTTAATTCATACTCAAAAGTTCTTTAAAACTTTGGTTTAAACATATTCTTAAAGGTATATAATTAGCTCAAGAACAGTCAATTGTTCCAATTGTTATTTGACTGATTTTCAACCGACTTCCAAAAAAGGAAGAGGTTCTCAATTCGGTTGTATTTTTTTTTTATGTTTGTTACCTCATAACTCCGTCATTTATGAACTGATTTGGAAAATTCTTATTTTGTTTGAAAGGATACACTTTCAAATTGGTCCCATTGAAATTTCACTGATATGGAAGCTTTGGTTTCGAAGATACACCAAATAACGCGACCTGGTTATAACCTTTATTAATTTATGTTGATGATTCTCTTGTATGCCATTTGTTAACTATCGTTGTCCCTACATGGTATAATGGTAAATTGCCTGTGATATCATGAATTCAGTATAGTCAGTCTTGTGGCGGACAGAAAATATGGCTGGTGGCTGTCGTCTTCGGGTTGTAAGAATACCGCTACGGTATAATTATGATGCAAACTTTACACTGTTCTTTTATAACTGATTGATATGATATTGATATGATAGGATATTGATATGATATGATATTGATGATATTGATAATGGGATAATAGCCAATAATATCCCATGTTTGATCTGTTCGCATCTTTTACTGTGAAAGCCCACGGTTTGTGCTCTTCAATAGAATGGAAGTTAACACATTGTGCTCCAGAATTAAAAATTAAACTAATTTCAAAAAAGAACACTGAAAATTATGAAATAACAATCCTTTACTACTTTTGAGTAGTAAAGGATTGTCAAGACCACTCAAAACGGAGAAATAAAAAATTTTATTGAAAAAAATTAAACCGCCTTTAAAAAAATACACTGAAAAGTATAAAATAACTATCTTTTACTAATCAAAACTCAAGTACAAAAAAATAACTTTATGAATACGATACAAATACCTATGTAATTAAATTCGACAGTTATTGAAGTCGGTACCAAATCAATGTTGGACAACAGAAAGTATTAGTTTTGTAGGCTCGGCACCGACTGCAGTAACTGTCAAATTTAATTATATAGGTATTTTTATCGTATTTATAGTTGTTTTTTTGTACTTAAGTTTTGAGTAGTTATTTCATAATTTTCAGTGTTCTTTTTTGAAGTCGGTTTAATTTTTTAGATTACATTCTTAAATTAATGGCAGATTCGACAATGTGATCGGTAAACAAATTCATTTAAAATATCCACCTGCATATTAGACTGTCCGAGTGTGGTGACCAAATCCTGAACATTATAACTGATTAAGCTAATCACAACTATGTAGTTAGACGTCTACTACGAGATTAGTTGACATTCTCGCTATCACTCAAGACCACATATATACTCGTATAATTATGTTCATCTATACCAGGCGTTCCCAAACTTATTTTGTCTACTGCCCACTTTGAGAATAAATTATTTTTTAGCGCCCCCACTTTTTTACCTACTGAAAAACCACTATAACTTAAAATTAAATTAATTAATTATTGTGAGCTATATTAGCGGAGATTAAACATTAATTTTAAACAAGACTTTTACTATAACCCGCAAGAGTTAATTTGAAACCTGAGCGCAGTAGGTAATACACAACGGCGCTCAGGTCTCAAGTTAACTCTTACGGGCTACACCTGCCAATGAGAATGATAATTGAAACGCAACTTTATAGTATTCAAACAGAGTATCTTTTATTCAAAATAAAACAAATATAATCGATCCTTATATAAAAACTAATGTGAAGGATGAATCTGATGCTGTTTAATAAGTTTGTTGATATCAGGTTCCAATTTACTCAAGAACAGTCGCAAGTCGCCACGTTTGGTAACATGCAAACGATTTCTCTTTTGAGTAAGCAGTGTTGCCACAGCACTAAATCCACGTTCACACAAATATGACGATGGGAATGCTATCAAGAATCGCTGAACGATTGACCACAATCCAGTGTACAATTGTGGGATCGGTTTTTGTAGCCAAAATTCTTGGTAACCATTTTTGAACTTGATTTTTATTTCTTCGTTTGTTGTCAATTCTATAAGTTCTTCTTCCAGCTGAGGTGACATTGCTGTGTTGACATTTGAAAATGGATCCAACACCCAGTCTGGTATTTCCAAGTTCAAAATGTCCTGGTATCGTTCGGTGAATTCAATGTGGAGGTTTTCCAAATGTTGGCAGTAAGCAAACAATTCGTCGTTACTGCATGATACTGATAAATTCGGAAAATTGTGAAACTCACGTCTGCCCATATTCTTTTTGTGTAGAAGCAGTTTGGCTGCGAAAGCAGCAATGACGTTTTTTGTTTTAATTAAATTTAGTTCATCGCCTTGCAGTTGGAGATTCATGTCGTTGAACAATTTATACAGGTCTGTCATGTAAGCTATATCATTCTTTGATGTAATGAGCTTGTTGTGCAATTCTGTATCTTTAGTTTCCAAGAATTCTATAACAGAGTCAAACAGGTTGTAAAATCAAGTCAGACAATTGCCTCTTGATAGCCAACGAACTTCAGTATGAAACAACAAACGGTTGAAATCCTCGTCATTAGTAACACAAAGCTGATGAATCATTCAAAGAGCAGTTGCGGATTTTATTGACTGCTTTGATGATGATATATTGCAGTGATTGCAATAGTCGTTCACTTAAGTTTCTAGCAACCAAATGTTGTCTATGAATAACGCAATGTACAGCAAGGACATCTGGAATTTTATTTTTTAAGTACGCTATGAAGCCTTTATGGCACCCTGTCATAGCCGGAGCACCATCCGTAGCAACTGATATAATATTTTTCATGGGAACCTCTTCTTCATCACAAAACTTTTCCAATGTATTGAATATGGTTTCGCCTTTTGTATCGGTCTCTAAATTTCTAGCAAAGAATAGTTCTTCACATATATTCTCATCTTTAATAAACCTCACGTAAGACAGCAATAATGCTTCATTAGTTGGTAAAGTGGACTCATCGAGCTGAATTGAGAATTGACTTGTCCTCAGGTGATCACACAATGATCCTTCAATGTTTTCAGCCATTTCATCAATTCGTCTTTGCACAGAATTATTACTCAAAGGAATTTTTCGGATAATATCTGCGGCTGGTTAATGAAGCACAGTAGTTATTACTTCCTTTATTGCTGGCAAAATTAACTCTTCTCCGATGTTATGTGGTTTGCCTTTTTGAGCAATTAACGAAGAGATATTGTACGAAGCTCGAAGTCCGTCGTCATCTTGCTTAGCAGCCACCGAAAATAGTTTTGCTACACTTGGCTGAGTATTATGCTTCTTCTCTGGGTCTTGAAAATATGCTACATTCTTGTCTTTCTTATCTGGATGCATTTTATTCAAATGATCTTGCAGTCTTGAAGGCTTCATTGCTTCATTCGAAAATGTTTTTAGACATAGAAGACACAAAGGCGACGATGGGGTTGTCGGATTTTCAATGAATCCGAATTTAATATATTCCGCACAGTATTGCCGTCTTTTCTTTTTTACTTCCGACATTGTTTTGTTTCGAGAAATACGTAAGTAAATGTTGAACTTAAGTACTGCTCATCTATTGTGCGCGAAACAGCAAATGAAAATAAAATAAATATTACGTTGTTTATATAGGATTGCATAAGCAGCATGCACCGACAGGAATAAAATAAACATGCATAAACTCGTTTATCTCATTCAAACAAGTATTCTATGAACCAGCCGATTGATACAGGAATGCACGGGTTATTTAACAAAAACTTGTTAAAACATGATTGCCCGCGGTCTATTATCTACGAAAATTACCTATCTGGGAGTACTAATAACTATTAAAATGCGAAAGTGTGTCTGTTGCCTTTTTATTTGTTTGTTTGTGTCTACTTTTATTTCGAAACGGAACGACCGATTGACATGATTTTTATTTTGTATATTCAATAAAACAGGACAGATATATGAACTACGCGGAGAGAAATATCGAACCGAGTTTGAGCAATCTTTTAATAAATATTAGTTGATGTTCACAAGTTGTAGTTGAGAGTCGAGAGCTCATGCAGTCGTTGTTTAAGATGCCTCCTAGCTAAATGAAATTACAAATCACCCCCCAGGCCCATTTTTTTTTCTGGGTCACTTATCGCCCCCCTTTAGGCCTGCAGCGCCCACAAGGGGGTGTTATCGCCCACTTTGGGAAAGGCTGATCTATACTAATATTATAAAGGGATTAGCTTTGTTTGTTTGTATGTAACGGATAAACTCAAAACCTACTCAACCGATTTCAAAAATTGTTTCACCTATAGAAAACTACATTATCAGCGAGTAACATGGGTTGTATTTAATTTTCAAAAAAAATTCTACCCGTGCGAAGCTGGGGTGGGTCGTTAGTAATATATGAATTAACATGGAATAATAAAGAAATAATAATAATAATAATATTTATTGGGGTGCATTTAATGGCACTTCAAAATTGGTGAAAATGTAGACGAAATTGCTATGATTTGCTAATAAAAAATATAATGTTCTACAATAAAATGTTACTCCTTCATTAAAAAGATATTAGCATTAAAAAATTTTGAGACGCTACAAAATAATTATTACCAGTAAAAAAAAGAGCAATCATTTAAAATAATAGATTGTGTTATGAAAAATAACACTTTCTATAAACTAAATAAATAAACTTGACAATCTGTCATCCTGAGAATGCGGACACATCTGGTGCAGTGAATAGAGTTTGTGCAATTGCGCGACGTCTCTTTCTAACTCCTGGAAATAACTCGGTAATACTCAGGAATACTAGTTTATATAAAATTGCTATATATAGATATACCAACAGTAAAATGTGAAAAGAGATGGAGGATTATAGAGATGTTACGAGATTAAATTTCTCGACTTCAACTATCTCTTTAGAGTGCGGACTCCTGTTTCAATACTGCTCTTGGAAATAACTCGGAAATACACCTACTAGTTTATATAAAATTGCTATATATAGTAATACCAACAGCAAAAGATGAAAAGAGATGGAGGATTATAGAGAAGTTTCGAGATTAAATTTCTCGACTTCAACTCTCTTTAGAGTGCAGACTCCTGCGGGCCTACCGCGTAACATGAAGACGATGACAATTTGATTAAAATGAAGTTAATATTTCTAGTTCTGAACTTCGTCGTACCGCGTAAGCAAATGTCATGTGTCAAAATTCCGATGTTCATCAAGATGAAAATTGAGTGAATGGCGGACTTCATTTTGACAGCTAACCGTACCGGCTAAAAAAATGATATTACTCTAATGAAAATTATGTCAATTGATGACTGTCAGATGAAACCGGCAACCTTACCGTCCCGGGCTTCAATAGAAAACAATGATTTTTGTGACTATTTTGCGTGTTTCAATCAAGTTTCAATACACTTCATCTTTTGTTGCAATATGCTACTACGCATTTAAGTATCTAAAGTGAAATTTTTCTCAAATCACCGTGTTATAAACTGTGAACAGTGAGCATGGCGTTAACATTATTGTATCTTGCTGCGCTAGAAGAACGTGTCAAGAATGTCGACCTTATTCCAGCCAGCCTATATTCCTATCAGAGAGCAGTCACGCTATCAGAAACCCATTCTATAGCTTTGTGCAGTGCTTTGACAGTGGTCTTTCGCCATAAGGACATCAAAACGGTAATAAATATGGAAATAAATTATAGAATTATATTGATATGCCTTTTATTTCCATGACAAGGATTAGCTTAGTTAATACAAAGGAAACCTTAAATATATGATTATCCTTTCGTGTCTATCTACAGTTTTTCCTATCCTGTAACATAGGTACCTACATAGTAAAACATGTACTATAGGTACTACAATTTATAATAATTTTGACTGTGCTTCTTAGGAACTCATAAAATTTTGTAAAAGTACACAGTACTTGAGTATATTATGAGGTAGAATACTTACCATTACCATCTGCATGTCATCTTTGATATAAATAATTTTATCTTTATAATTATTTACTAGTGTTCAACATTAAATGCTTAACCGCAACATTCATAATTGAATTTTTTCTACTGTGCATAGAAACTCTGCAGATACATTATCCTATAGTATACCAACACATCTTGTGACAAATAACCACCTTAATTCAAAACTAAATATTTTGTAATATAGTTAATAAAAATACAAATAAAAAGCAGTCATTTGAATAATATTTATTAATAGAAAAAGCACAAATTTTTAGGTTTGTTCCACATTACACCATCGACATTGTGTCTTTAAAATCCTCTATGTGGTTCTCATTAAACCTAAGTGTTTTAATAAAGGTCACATTTTATTTCAAAATTAAGGAAAGTAATCACAACTTTATAATGTGTTCTTAAGTACATTCTTATGAAAACGTTTTAAGTGTGTTATTCTAGTAGTGGGTCTTGATAGATGGTAGCTCTTGTTACCGGCAGTGGTGCCTCTGTTAAACATTGAAATTGTTGCTTCTTTTGGCAGCGGTCTGAACCCCTGTGGTCTTAACGTTTAGCCACTTCACAAGTTGCGAATTTGTATCAATACTTCCGATTCCGAATATGTAGTTACACATATATCTCTCCGTTTCTCTGCAGCGTCGAAAATCTACTCGTGTGCTGGCATCTGAAAAACATGAAATTGTAGCTAAGTCGCTGTTATAGACCCTTTAACTCACGTCAGTGTTTTGTGTTGGTACCTTACCTTCTAATTCAATTCTTGATTCCGTAATAACCTTTGTTTTATCGCCAAATACTCCACACGCCGAAAATGAAGACATTTTTCAAAAAATCATTAGAAAGCTTGTTTTATTATTAACATTATCAAATATACATGGAGATCCCATTTAATTATTTTATTTTATGAAGTTTAACAGCTGACACTTTCGTTTAGTTCCAGTGGGTAAATAATCACTCCGTTGATTTAGTTCTGTATGTATTGTTTTGTTGTTACTGAGTAATTTTTAGTCTTCGGGGTAATAATTGCTAACTAAAGCGTCACAACAATAAAGTAAAGGCAATGAATTCTTTGAAATAATATTCTTATATGAAATTAAGATGAAATACTAAATTTCTTATTAGGCTAAATCTTCGTAACAAAACGCGCGGTTCCGCGCTATTATTGTCTATAACGATGTTCATGGAAGGTCCAATCGCCATCGAGTTGTTAGCCGGTACCAATTACATGATATTAATTAAATGAGCATGAACTTCATGTTCATAAAATTTTCCGAACTTCATGGAGTTACGCGGTACGGCCCCTGGTCAATTTAGGAAATGAACTTTTCTAAATTGGCTTGGAGTCAGGGTGTTACTGGGATCTCCCCCAGAGTTCGTTGTGTGGTACTCATAGTAAATGTAACGTAACACTATTTTGTAGAAAGGTGTTTTGAATTCGTGATTGCGAACAAAATTTTTTATGCAAAATAAAATATGTTTTCCAAAAATAATTAATTTATTATCCTTAAAATATTGTCTATAACTAATTAATAACAATATTAAAACAAAATTATATTATTTACAAACATATAATATAAAAAATCGATATACAGACAGATTCTGAATTTATTAATAAAAGTTTTATATAGTGAATTCGAACAATAGACGCACGGTAGCTACACCGCGATGCGTTCGTAACATTCATTCTCGAAGAGAACGAATAACATTCATTCTGCTTAAATTGTTTTTTTCACTCACCAGCGCTCACTCGTCTTAAATGTTCTAAGTACAAATATTAATAGAAAAGTTATTCAACTATTATAATACGAGTATACCTAATATTTCTAATTTTCTCCAACGTACTATCGTTTTGGAGACAATCTTTCTAAATTTATAATAGCGTAAAATTCTAAATAATACAATATAATTGTGAATCGAGTGTGATCCCGTACCGGGTAAGTTGTTGCAATGTACATACCTACTTTTCACTGTATTAATAATAATTGTTTGGCTTCATACATTGTAGGTTTGTTTTTTTAGTATCTTCATGTTTATTGCTGTTTGATTTGAAACTTAAATGCTAAGTAAATGTATCTAGATTATATATAGAACTAGTTCATTCCGAATATCTCATATTTTTAAATTATTTAAATCATACTGGTTGCAAACCGTCATTTTGCTTTCACAACATTTTAAACTTGTATAGTATCATTCACTGTTTGTTCTTACATAACGCTTTGTATCTACTGCTGTAAATTAGTGCTAATTTTCATTACCTGGACTGTCGCATCACCCAGTTTGCTTCGTTGCTAATTGTAAACCTACCTCCTTGTATATATGATAATTGACTATGGCAGTCCAGAACGAGGAAAGTACTTATTATAACTCGATCCACGCACGTTCCAGGAACTCCGTTGGGATTGGACTCTGCCCCTTCTACTTATATCGCAAACACCAACATGTATTACCAACCAACAAGCAACAACAATCTACCTACAGCGCGGCTGTACGGGTTGCAACATCCGGCCAGACTCAGACTAAGAGGACAAGGGGAGTACGGTGTCGCGACAGGACGGTGACCGCAGTAGATCTAAACTCATCGCTAGCCTGATCCACGACCCGCTTATTTTAATTTCTAAATTATGACTAATTCTTCTTAAATAAATGTAACTAATTTTTGTCTTGACTTAATTATTTTTTTAATTTAATTTTTTTAGCTTAATTTTCTTAATATACTTATTTTGCTCCCTCAAGCTCCCCTAAGGAGCTGGAGGTGACATATAAGCTTGCCTGTTAGTTTGGGATCACACAATCTGTGTAATTGTCTGGAGTATTTATTATTTATTTATCATTATTTGTTATTTACTATTTACATTAAAGTTTCAGTGATTGAAGTTGTAACCAAAATTTTATTGTGAAAACTGTTAATTTTGAAGTTTACCATTTTTTATAGCAAAGACCAAATTTTAAAGAAGATGTATTTTATATAAAAGTAGCAAATTTATGGAGAAGACCGTCAATTTTAAATATTGAGATTTGTAGATAAAATTACTAATTCTGGAGCTCCATTATATATATCTAATATTTATTTGTTTGTTTATCAATGTATCATTTGTATTTGAATGTATGACACGGTTGAATATAATACATATTAGCAGTATATATTACAAATGCAGTAATAAAAAACTGCAAAGCTTTTACGAATGTCGCGTAGTATTGTATCCCTGATGTCAAGCGAACCGTATACTGCGTACAACTGCTACGCTAGAGTTGTAATTACTTGTTAAAATTAATAAACACATTCAAATTGTTTCGTTCATAACGTGAAATTGAAATTCGCGGTTTTTGTGTTGAAAACTTTCTTTAATATGAATACATACATATATATATTCACGCTGTATCCCTAACGGGGTAGTTAAAGAGCGTCGGAGCACCAAGCGTCGCGGTCCTTGCAAACTTCTTTTGCTCGCTCAAATCTCGTCATTCTCCTAACACATTTTCGCCTAGGTATGCGAGTGCTTTTGAGATTTCCGTCGCATTATTTTATTATTATGAATGTTATTATAATTATAAATAACAAAGAAATAATGTGTCGAAATTTGTAATTTCAGCTTTAAGATGTTAAATTAAAAAATTAAAAAGCTTCTGACACAATATGACACAATATGATTCCTTTAGCAAGCGATAAATGAAATTATATTTCACTATTATCCGCTTTCGGCAGACTCATACTTTAACAATGGAGTTAGCAAACGCTAACGAAAGTCAATGTAAATCAATTTATTCACGTAAATCCAGTTATAAAGTATTTTTGAACGTTAAATCTGCCATCGGATTAGAATAAAAATCTTCAAACACCTACACTGAGAAAAACCGACTAGAAACATAATTTACGATAAGGTATTTTAAAATAAAACAGAATGAAATGGTATCAAATAGGATGGAACCGGATAGAATGGGATCGAATAGAATGAAACGGGATGGAACAGGATAGAACGGGCTGGGACGGGCTGGAACAGGCTGGAACGGGATGGAATGGGATAGAATGGGATGAAATTGTATGAAATGGGATGGAATGGGACAAAATGAGGCGAAATAATAATAATAATAATAATAATAATAATAATAATACTCAGACATTTCACACAGCGCCATCTAGTCCCAAAGTAAGCTGCATAGCGCTTGTGTTATGGGTACTAGACAACTGATATACTACTTATATACTTTTCTTTTGTAAATATATACATATTATACATAAACACCCAGACTCGGGACGGGAATCGAACCCGCAACCTCCGTTTTACTTTCCGACGCGCTAAACCGTTGCGCCACGGAGGTCGTCAATGGTCAAATGAGACAACATGGGACGTAATGGGACGGAATGGTAAACGGAATGGGACGAAATGGGACGGAACGGAAGGAATGGGATGGAATGCAATGGAACGAGATGGAATGGGATGAAACGGGATGGAATGGTATGGAATGGGATGGAATGGAAGGGAACGGAATGGAATCAATGGAACGCAATAGATTAAAAAATATTACAATGTTAAATGAAAATATTTTTTACAATACAACTGCACTAGTCATTTATTGGCAGCTGCGACACAGTCAATAAGTGACTACTGCATTTGTTACTGTAGTTACTTGTTTTATGTAATTTGTGTCTTTACTTACTAAAACAATGTTATTTGAAAAATATCTTAAACTGTGAATAGTAAGAAACTATTACAAAACTTAATAGTAATCTAAACTTTTAAACTTTAGCGTTAAATAATTAAAGGCGTTGCATTATGAAAAATCTGAAACATGGGAAATTAACGCTAACGTGAAGTTTACTGAAACCACGGCCGATGCAACTCGGCCGAAATATCAAGCCAAATAAAAGGTAATCGCGTTAATTTCCCGTGTTTTGAGATATTTTAATAGTAATCTTTTAATAATGGTTGCTTCTGTTTTGATAGTAATCTCCGATGCTTTTTAATTTCTTCTTTACTGTTGAAGTATAACTCTTACAAAATCATCTCCTAAATACATCATCTTTTCAATGAATTGTGACACACAAATACATGGAGAATTTTTAGTGTTTAGAAAAATTGGAAAAATGGTACACCTCGGTGTCTTCATCAGTTGCTTTTATCAGAGACTAATCGACGTAAATTATTGTTTAGAACAATAATTATAATCAGTAGTAACAACAGTAGCTTCTTATTAGGTAAGAAAATATGCTCTATTTAGCTGTTCTTATTGTACTTAAAGGAGCCGCGACGTCACCAAGTCACCGATTTCTTTTTTAATTGCTGTGTTACACGAGTTACTTATATAGTGAAATAAATATCAATTTAAACTATTAAACTTTCGCGTTGCATTATAAAATAAATATCTACAACGGGAAATTTAGATTGCCTTTTATTTTGGCTCGACGTTTCGACCGAGTTGCATCGGCCGTGGTCTCGAGCCAACTGCTTGCTTGCTTGAGACCACGTCACGTTAAATTTTCCGTTTTAGATATTTACTTTATAAATATGAAATGTTAAACACGACGCAATTTTTTTAATTGCATCACTGATGTGACGTGTTGTGATGAGTCTTCATTAATGTGGAATATGACGTTGTCGTCTTGGCTTCACTTGACGTGGCCGTAAAGTACTTATTCACGCATAGCAGTTTTATCATTGGTACTCGTAGTAAGTAGTAAGAATACAGAGTGGCGGTTTCCTTAAATGTTTTCGAAATTCGGTGGAGTATTGCTTAAACATTTTTTGTCTCTGTCTTTTTGTCTGTGGCCCATTAACGCGATGGAAGAGCATCTGCTTTTCAAGCCAGGTTCCCGGGTTCGATCCCCAGTCAGGTCAATATAGGAAATGAACTTTTCATAATTGGCTTTGAGTCTGGGTGTTATTGAGAGCACCCAGTCTGTTATGTGATATTTATAGTACAAGCCTCGTGACTAGTTTGTAGTTACGCAATTTATGTAATAATAAGGAGTATTATTATTATTTTCTGATTACTTCGTTGGGGATACAGCATGAAGATATGTATATATTATTATTATTTATTATTAAGGAAGACTAAGGGTGACTTATGAAGATTAAATGTTACCAGACGGAAATATTGAAAACACCCGCATACTTAGGCGAAAATGTGTGAAAAGAATGATGAGATTTGAGAAAGTGAAAGAGGTATGTAAGGACCGCGACGCCTGGCGCTCCGTCTTCTCTGACTACCCCGTTAGGGATGCAGCGTGAAGATATGTTTGCGTATGTATTATTATTATTAAATAAATTAGTATTATTAAATAAATTGTATGGAGTATTATTATTATTATTATTAAATAATATGATATACGTGCTGTTAGTCTAATGTTAACCTTAGAGCAACCACAGCAAAATACGTCCCGGCGTTATGTTAAGCGTAAAGTTAGCAACATATTTAGTTTCAAAGCCAGTACGTGAGTCCTCATTACTGTGACGTGTGAACTGCCTTGAAACACGTTTCAGCGAAACAGCCTACTGCACTTAAGCAGGGTTCTTTTGGTTTCTTTCAAGTTTACAGTAAACTGCAGAAAAATATTATGTTTCATACGCACTCATTGGATTTAGAATTATGGGAAGTTTTTTAAACGACCTTTGCGACTGAGGTTAAATAATGTTGCGTTGAATTTATTACTGGATGGATGACGAATAATATCTATATCTATTGATTCTAAAGTTACGTAAACCTTTGTTGGAATAACAATGGTCATGAAGTTAAATCAGCAACCCTCTTGGCGTCTTAATTGCAACTGCCTCTATTTTGATTCGATCACATAACAACTCAAACATGAGTATAGAAAAGTGACATGACAGTGACAGCATATAGTACGTAAAAGTTCTGTGCAAATGTTAAGAATTGGAAAGATTGAATAAATATGTGTTGAATTTTTTTCTTTTTCAAATAGCAGTTTATCAGTACATCTAATTAAAGCGTCACTTCATCGGCGAAAAGAATATTATCATGTCGAGTTATTGCAGTAAAGTCACTTATATATATAGCAGAAAAAGCAATGGTCCAAGAAGTGTACCTTGTGACACTTCATAAGAGTTCCTATGTGTGTATTTAGATTTAATATTAATAATCTTATTTTTACTCCTTTGTGATATTTCTACATATTGCCTTCTGCAGTCCAAATAACTACTGATCCAGTCCAGTGCCTTTCCCCTTATTCCATAATGTTCAAGTTTCCTTAACAAGGTTTTATGGCAAACTAGATCAAAAGCTTTACTCATGTCCAGAAAGATTGCAGCAACTGGAATACCATCATTAAGAGAACTTGTTACAAGTTTCATTAAAGAAAAGCCAGCTAAAGTTGTGCTGCTTCCCTTTCTAAACACATATCGTTGTGGTTTTAATACATTGAAGTATGTTATAAAATTCCATATTTTGTCAAACATTATCTTCTACAATATTTTAGATATAACTGGTATAAGCATTATGGGTCGATAATTGTTCATATCACTTTTCTGTCCTTTCGTCTATAAAGGTTTTACTACAGACTTTTTTAGTCTAGTTGGAAATATTCCACATTCAAAGGTCATATTTCACATTCAAAGGTCAATATTCCCCATTCAAAGGTCAAACAAACGCTTTAGTATCTCTGACTGAGAATATAAAGAGCTTAATCTACTACCGGGACATTGGTGGCTTGATCTATCCGTCACCGTCTGTAATTAAAATATTCAAGCAAAGTGAGATGACAGTAAAAAAATATTTATACGATGATATGATACAGACAAAAGTTAAAAATTTCCGTACAGAATTCTATATAGCAAAAACTTTAAATACATTTATTGGGGATCAACTATTTCCAGATTTTATTTACCACCAATTTAATTCTACAGAAACTAATCACATTATCGATTTGTCAAAGTGCGTAATGAAAAAATATATCGATACTAGACTTTCTTATTTAATTACATCAAAAATTAAAAGAAAAGCTGTAAGAAGAATCGAAATTAATTCTTTTCAAAAATCAATGAATGTTTAATTTATAAGATTAAAAAATGTGTCACAATATCACCATGCATTCAATAGATATCATGTCATTATGTCATCATTAAAAAGATGTCACAAAAAATGATGGAGGCTCTCAAGTCGGCGCGTATTATTTTTTTTGTTCACGAGCACGCGTAACTTTTTACAGAGTAGTTAATTATATAGATATATATATCGTATGTATAAAGTTTTTTTTTTTATTTGAGTTGTATGTACTTCTAGGTGTTTTTTTCAAGTAGGCTTAATTTTTTTCTTACATCTTTTTTATTTCTCCCATTTTAGTGACCTTAGTCTAAATAAATATCTAGGGTGGGTCTACAACTAACTTCTTTTCTAATTATGGAACGGAATGATGTACAAAAGTATTACCAATATAAATAAATCTTATAGTCAGTAATGATTATTACATGTATCCTCGAAGTCAAAGCTCAAAATACCAGTACAATTTAAATGGGACCACCTCAGAAGTACCTATACCCTTTCAAACAAAAAAAAATTATAAATCGGTCCACAATTGCCGAGGTTATCGGTGAACATACATAAAAAATCATATCAGACGAAAATAGAACCACCAAAGCCTTTCAATTTTGTTTTTTGTCAAATTAATTTTTTGTTAAAAAGTTTTACATCAGGAATACGTATCCAAACGAATTGGGTTTGCATTTCTATTCCAAATTTTTGATTTTGTGTTACTATTTCAATATAACGAATCTTCTTTCGATTATATACACATTATAAAATATTATTTCTATTTTTAAAATAAACATGAAAATAATTTTTGTAATTATCAATATATACAATATCTAAGAGTACATCACTTTTTTGTCTAGTACGTGACGTTAACGTGCCGCCCAATTACGTTTCATTGCTCTGACCTTGACAGAATAGTTTGCTTAGAAATTCGTCAATATTTCGGGGCCCGTAGAGTAATTTGTCTGTGGATCTAACTCAAATCTTTGTCTTGAGTATTTGGGACATTACAGAAGGATGTGTGGTACATTTTCTATAGTTAAACGTCAATTTACTAAGAATTAACCTTAACTGACCTCCTTTATAAACATACCTTCAGTTACAATGTATGACCTTAGAATATTATACTCCGAAATTAACGCCGCTACGAAGCTAACCTAGTTTCGTAGCGTCCTCTACGATATGATGTGCTACGACGTAGCCTTAAGGCGGTGTTACACTTACTGGATTACCGAGAACGTGCCGTCTTGACCTATTAAAACGCCTGACACGTCGTTAATAGAATAGGTGTAGTAACGACATGAATATGGTACGGTGTAATATTTACCAAGCGAACGTATGCACATTTAAAGAGTAAAATTGCTTCCGGTTATGATACCCTCAGTGATGCAACTTGGGTACTTATACCGCAGATTTTGATGCGAAGCAAAGTTGTTTGTCGAGGGTCCCCGAGAGTTTTAGTAGGTGTTTTTAAAAAGACTGTATTAGTAAATCATATAGATTTCTAATCTGTAAAGAAATATACATTCAGTCAAGAAAGTATCGGGAATGGATGATTTGTTTATGGTTCCAAATTCAATTTTTTGTTTTTTTTTTGTTGTTGTTAGATTTGCACAACTGTTTTCCATTTTGGCGCGGAGTTTCAGTTTCATCTGTTATTTAGATTAAATACAGTGCTCTTTTTAGTTATATCATTCTAGTGTATATTGCGAATTTCGTAATGGACAAAAACATCGAACAAAGAGTTTATCTTAAATTTTGCAGCGCCAATGGAATTTCGTATTCGGAGTTACTGAAAATGTTACAGAAGGCTTACGGTGAATCGACTTCATCAAAAACACGTGCTTACGAGTAGTATAAAGCGTTCGAAAGCGGTCGAGATGTGATGGAAGATTTGCTTCGCTCTGGTAGGCCATCAACGTCTGCAACTGAAGTTAACATCGTAAAAGTGAAGGAAATAGTGACTGAAAATGCTCATTCAAGTTTGAAAAAGATAGTCGCCGAACTTTCTGTGTCTCACGAGTCGATCCTTACCATTTTAAATAATCACTTTGGTATAAAACATGTTGCCGCTCGGCTAGTCCCAAAAGACCTGAATTTTCTACAAAAACACAATCGCATAAGAGTCGCTGAGGACATGCTAGAACGAGTCAATTCCGACCCAACATTCATGAAACACATTGTTACTGGTGACGAGACGTGGGTTTACGAGTTTGACATGCAGACTAGTCAACAAGCTTCGGAGTGGCGCCTTCCAACTGAACCGAAACCTAAAAAACCACGCCAAGTCGATCAAAAGTCAAAGTCATGTTGACTGTTTTCTTTAATTATCGCGGTGGTGTGCACTCGGAATTCTTGCCGGAAAGTCAAACGGTAAATAAAGAATATTATTTCGGCGTTATGTGGCGTTTAAGAGAGCAAATTCGACGAAAAAGGCCAGATTTGTGGAAAGAAAATTCTTGGATTTTGCACCACGATAATGCGCCTTCGCACAAGGCCATCATTGTGAACGAATTTTTGACCAAAAACTCAACAAATACCATCGAGCAACCACCTTATTCACCAGATATGGCTCCAGTCGACTTCTTTCTTTTTCTTAAACTCAAATTACCACTTCGTGGCACCCGTTTTCATTCGGTAGAAGACATAAAGGAGAATTCGCGGCGAGTACTGAACTCAATTCCGGAAAAAACGTTTAAAAAATGTTTTGATGATTGGATTATTCGTTGGGGTAAGTGTATCGTTTCTGAAGGAGCATACTTTGAAGGTGATAAAATAAATTTGGATGTATAACTAACATTTCGTGTATTATTGATCTTTTCCCGGTACTTTCTTGACAGAGTAGTACATACAGTACGTATGTTATTTAACAATCTTTCTTGTAAAGATGCTGAGCTGTGTAGTATGCTTTTGAGGTTAAAAATTATAAGGTATACGCGTATTTTTTTTTAAGAGGGGGCAAACGAGGATACAAGTCACCTAATGGGAAGTGATCATCGCCGCCCATGGACACCCTCAACTTCCGGGGAATCGCGAGTGCGTTGCTGGCTTTTAGAGAAAGGAGGAAAGTGCGAAGATGAGCCACCGGCACTCGTACTCACCCATCGAAACACAACAGCAATAGATGCTGTTATTTCACGTTTTAATGTGTACGTTATTGAAATCGTGATTTTAATGGCAATTATGTGATATTAAGGTAGAATCCTAATAATAATACACGTATTTCTTCAAGGTGTTCAAACTTTGTATGAAAATATATACTACAATAGTACATGGAATTGAATACACTTCACTGCACTTTACTATGTCGGACTAAGGATTAACACATTGCAGCTGTAAAAAACCAGCAAACAACCAAATCAGCGATAGCGGAACATCTTCTCCAATCGGATACGAATCATTGGATAGAATTTCATCGCCCACAAGTCCTTTCCACCGATCGCCACTTTTATCCAAGAGTCGTGCGTGAAGCAATTGAAATCAAGAGACATAAAAATTTCAATCGGGAAAACGGATACAATTTATCGGCGATGTGGAATCCTGTGATTCAAGGAACGAAATTTCGTTTTTCACATCCGGTTAAGTGTGTGGAACCTGTGATTGTTGTATATAGGGATATTTGTAAATAATTATACACCGTATAATTATTTACACCGTATAATTATTTACAAATATCGGGGGTAGATGAAATAAAATCTGAAGCTTGCTGCGACAGTTTACTTGAGATCGCGGCCGATGCAACTCGGCCGAAACGTCAAGCGAAAATAAAAGGTAATCGCGTTAATTTGCCGTGTTTTTAGATATTTTATAATGCAACGCAAAAGTTTGTATGTCGGACTACATTAATGAAATATATTTTTATCATAACTCAATATGGAGCCATAAATGGAGTAGTGTCATCTCAATTCTTGATATATTTGTAATTCTTTTTTCAAAAATGAATGGCTTTTCGAAATAAGGTAATGCAAAACTTTTTGTCTTCATGAATCGTGACGCGAACTTTTTAATGAGAATTTGGAAAGTAATAATTACTTATTTCAATTACTTATTTAATTTAAGATCTAATTAGACGCAAAAAAATATGTATTTAAAAGTTATATAAATTAAATTATACAAAAATGAAAAAGAGTTGTCAAATCGCTGTAACACTTCTTCATTTTCAGTATCGATAAGTTTATCGTTATTTAATAAAGTGTTCACTCATAAACACAAGCATCTTCTCATCTGAAGAATGCCGACTAGGGAGCCTTATTGGAAACGTCTCATATCTTGATGGAGACTAATAATGACGATATTAATAAACTTCGCTTCATGAAGTTCAACTTGTTATTGTTTTGTCTCGTCTGGTATTTAATAAGCCTATATTGGATACTTGTTTTTATTTAAAGGTATTCGAGCATACTGTATTATGTGACTGCATCTCGGCGACAATAATTCATAGTAACTCACGCATATTATATATTATTTTCATGGCATATCTCTAAGGACGTAGACAGAGACGACCGAGCACCAAATATCACCATACATACATACAACCTTTGCCTCCTTCAACCTTATCATTGTCTTACGCCTTTTGACATTTTCATCAGCTTAACGCCTGTATTATCTGATCTTCATAAGTCGGCCACGAGCTTCATTAGCTTCAACTAGCTTAAACTCTTTTCTTCGTCATTTTTTTTCTGTGTTCTTTTTTTGTTCATCAATTTATAATGTTTGAATTGACTATTTAATATAGTATTAGTACCTTGTATATGTTAATTACAATGTAATAACAATTTAACCTTTGTTTTTGTACACGCCTTGTAAAATTCTTAAATTCTTCTGTACTCTCATCTGCTCTGTCTTCATGTTATTGTATTATTTTCGACTTTATACATAATACATACGTTACTATATTGTATATTGTTTAACGGACTATATATATATATATATATAAAGTGATTTCCAATTATGCAACATCAGCCATATTGGATTTATGATGACATCAATGTCCAGAAACCATTCCCTGTGTATTCCATTTCATTTGATACCCATATCGTTGGCGTCGAACGAAAAACTTATTTCCTATTATGAAACATCCACCATATTGGATTTATGATGACGTCACATGTCCAGAAACCGTCCCCTGTGTATTCCATTTCATTTGATACCCATATTGTTAGAGTTTAGCATTATCAAGTTACCCTATAAAGTTTCATCCCCTTTTTCACCCCTTTAGGAGTAAATTTTTGATATAAAAGAAAACTATGTTTTTTTAATAGAAAATGTGTATCTCTGTACCAAATTACATCTTAATCGGTTCAGCGGTTAAAAATTTCCCATACAAAGTTTCATCCCCCTTTTCACCCTTATAGGAGTAGATTTTTGAAAAATACAGTAGCCTATGATCACTCTCTGGTGTCAAATAATCTCCATGCCAAATTTTATCAAAATCGGTCCGGCGTATTAGTATGGCAGTATGGATGGATCCCCTATAAAGTTTCATCCCCCTTTTCACTCCTTTAGAAGTAGATTTTTGGAGAAAAAAAAAGTCTATGTTTTTTAATAGAAAAGGTTTTATCTATGTATTAAATTTCGTATTAATCGGTTCAGCGGTTTAGCATTTCCCCTGTTAAGTTTCATCCCCCTTTTCACCCTTTTAGGGGCAGATTTTTGATAAAAAAAGAAAACTATGTTTTTTTAATAGAAAATGTGTATCTCTGTACCAAATTACATCTTAATCGGTTCAGCGGTTAAAAATTTCCCATACAAAGTTTCATCCCCCTTTTCACCCTTATAGGAGTAGATTTTTGAAAAATACAGTAGCCTATGATCACTCTCTGGTGTCAAATAATCTCCATGCCAAATTTTATCAAAATCGGTCCGGCGGCTTAGCCGTGAAAACCAAGCAGACAGACAGACAGAGAGACGCATTATTATATTAGTATGGCAGTATGGATGGATCCCCTATAAAGTTTCATCCCCCTTTTCACTCCTTTAGAAGTAGATTTTTGGAGAAAAAAGAAGTCTATGTTTTTTAATAGAAAAGGTTTTATCTATGTATTAAATTTCGTATTAATCGGTTCAGCGGTTTAGCATTTCCCCTGTTAAGTTTCATCCCCCTTTTCACCCTTTTAGGGGCAGATTTTTGATAAAAAAAGAAAACTTTGTTTTTTTAATAGAAAAGGTGTATCTCTGTACCAAAGTACATCTTAATCGGTTCAGCGGTTAAAAATTTCCCATACAAAGTTTCATCCCCCTTTTCACCTCTTTAGGAGTAGATTTTTGAAAAATAAAGTAGGCTATGTTCACCCCCTGGTGTCAAACTATCTCCATGCCAAATTTTATCAAACTCGGTCAGGCGGTTTAGCCGTGAAAACCAAGCAGACAGACAGACAGACAGAGAGACTTTCGCATTTATAATATTAATATAGTATATAGTATAATATAGTATATAGTATGGATATGTATATATGTGTATGTATATATATATATGTCGGTGGAAATAATAAATGGCACTCATTTGACTATACTATGGCAAAGCGCGACTTCCGATGACGTGCTAACGGAACGTCGGGGCCGGCTCTCAGAGTCTGTTAGATTACGGCGGCCGGTGCGATAGCATTTCTCCGACGGATCGTTTGTCATTATTAAATTTCCAATTACCTACGTAAGGATTGTTACAAAGAGTTTTCTGTCGTTTGCACATTAACTTTGCCTTCACGTTGTATTTTATGGAGTAGTTCGCCTCTTGTAAGATTAGGTACCTATTTCTCATGGCTGAGTTGCAAAAGCACGAATAGCCCCGTGTCTTTTCCGACATACGAGTATATATACATCCATATTTATTTGTGATCATATAAAGTTAATTGTTTCGCTTAAATTACTCTCTCAATTACTCTCTTACTCTCGTTACTTTCTCCGTATATTGCTTAAAGGACTGCTGACTAAAATTTAAGCGAATCTATTAACTTTATGTGATCACAAATAAATATGTGTATATGTATAGTAGCATGTAACATAACATAACATAACATAACTTCACGCTGTATCCCCAACGGGGTAGTCAGAGAGGACGGAGCGCCAGGAGTCGCGGTCCTTACACACCTCTTTCGCTTCCTCAAATCTCATCATTCTCCTCACACATTTTCGCCTAGGTATGCGAGTGCTTTAGTAGCATGTGTTGTATATATATAATATATATACACATATACATGTTATTATATATAAAGTGTTCCTTTTTGGTGCCTAGTTGTTTGTAACGGTTAAATTACTGGTGCAAATACGGACATAAACTTCAAAATTTAAGTTTATACTTTCGGGTGTTTGTTTTGAGGGCTTAGAAAATTGAAATAGTTTGCTCTGTATAATGAATGAATATGTATTACATTTGAGCAGACCCGAATTTATTGCCGCTACTGTAACATTAGGAGGGCGTTAATTGTTTTCCAAATATGTAATCCAAATAACATTATTAGGTATTTCCAAGTATCATCACTGCGGATGTTATTAACTATAGACCTGACATCACACGTGTAGATGCCACGTTCCCAATTACCGGTATTTATACTGGCAGCAATCTGTTTATATTAACGGCACAAGATTAACTCAATTATTAAAGTCTTCGGACACGTCATTAGGATTTTGGTAAGGAGGACCTCATTTTCTATATTTATGTTATAGCAGTGTTTTTTATAGAATGAGAACAAAACTTTTGATTGATGATCAAAATGAGGAGACGCAATTAAATAATTTTGTTACGACATTCGTTTTAATCCATGGCGTACTTAGTGAATAGAAATTACGAGACATGCCTAGAGGTCTGATGAGCCGTAACTAAATATTGTGTTATATCGTGTCGTGTACTAGGAATATATACTTTATTTCTATTTTTTCAGTAATTATAAGTTAAAAGTCAAAATTAATAAATTTTCTTCATTACGTAAATATTACTAAATATGCATATTCTTGCCATGCTCAACAGTATCTTCGTTTTCGTTATGAAGATGAAAGCAATCCATTTCAAGTACAGCATCTTTCGTTTGACATTTTTTGACATGTTTGACATGTTTGACATGTCGAAAGTATATAGGTTCCGTTTTTGCTAATTTTAAGTTTTGGAATCCCAAAAGTTCAGTCTGTACTATCTGTACATAGTATAAAACAAAGTCGCTTCCCGCCGTCTGTCCCTCTGTATGTAGGCTTAGATCTTTTAAACTACGCATTAGGTCTTAATGCAATTTTCATCAAGAAAGGACAGACGGAAGAGAAAGGTTTATACGTATAGTCTAATATTGTTTTGTGTTAATTTGTTGAAATATGACGATAATAGTTCAAGATGTCGGAAAAAATCAAACAGCCAGAGATTTCATCGAAAATGCTGTCTTATTCCAAAACAATTTATGATGAATTGTTCCTATTTATTAGAAATACAAAAAAGTCAGCGATGGCATATGTCTATATTATACGAATAGCTTTCTATAACCTATATTGGAAAGCTATTTAGACGGCTACGATATTTGTCCTTATCAAATTAAATACTTTAGTTACCTTGCATTTCAAGTACATAATAATTGCCTTTCGCCCCACACAATTTAAATTAATATCTTATGAAACATCGTAGAATTAAAACTATCGCCCAACAAAAATAAATAGCGCGTTGAAGGCCGCGCCTCGCCCTATAGCATTGTACGATTTGCAGCGATTACATGCGTTTATCGGAGCTCTTCAGCAAGGAAAATAAAAATACTAACGTGCTTTTCAGCGCAAAACTATAAACCGCACTCATTAGTGCGAGTTTCAGAACGTTATATATTAAGAAGATTATAACCTTTTTTTTTTCGAAGAGATCCTGTAGTATAGTCTAACCATAATAGTAATATTATTAATCACTCCACACTGACATCACATTAGTATCTACAGTGCAGCCGTGCCGAAGCCGGGGGGGCTCGCTAGTAATATTATAGAGAAGTAATCTTCGTTTGTTTGTATGTAATGGATAAACTCAAAAACTACGCAACCGATTTCAAAAATTCTTTCATCAATAGAAAGCTACATTATCAGCGAGTAACATGGGCTTTACTTTATTTAAAAGTAAATTCTACAAATGCGAAGCCGGGGCGGTTCGCTAGTTAGAGATATGATTAAGTCGAATGCCCGTTCAGGTTTTTCAGACCTACATACATTTTACGTTTAACACCTATGGCATTTGAACGGGAAAGCATTTTGGATTACGGGACCAGTGGAATAAAGATCTCTAGAGTAAGATCTAAAGCGACTCAAGAGCGCAGCACAAAAAGCTGAGGTATGCGAAAGCACTCGCATACTTTAGCGACAGTGTACGAGGAAAATAATCAGATTTGAGGTAGCGGAAGAAGTAAGGATCACGATATTCAGCATTCCATTATCTATGACTGCTTTGTAAGGGATACAGTGTGAGGTTATGTATGTATGTATATCACCCACATTTCAGTGACAAGGATAACAGATACTGTTTATGACAAACTTTCGCATCTGCCCTTTGCCTGAACTCAAACAGAGGGTGGTAATAACCAACATAGAAAGATCTGTCTCCCTGTTTCAAATATTCCTTGGTTGCGTGAGTTTTACTAGAAGTGGAGGAGGGCGTTGGTTTCAGACAAAACTGGTTTTCGAAGCGCAAACTTTATAATTGGCCATAATACTCCAATTATATATTCCTACTCCCTTCCTACGGGACACAGAGTAATTAACTAGTCAATTGTGTCCAGTTCGCCTCCCTGAATAATGGGAAAGGTGCTGAATTCAGTTTAGTTGAACGGTTGAAAGTTATAACCATCGAAAGTAAAACAATAGGCTGTAAATGCATCGTACAATTATAAATCGTGTTGAAATTACAAGGTTATTCGTGTTATTATGAGGTTATATCGTATCCGGATTATGCGTTTCAACTGGATTGTACCGAACGTGGTCACGTGACTAAATGAAAACAAAATAAAAATGGTTGTTGAACACTACGAAGACGTCGCTAAGCTTTATTGGTCTGCCCGTGACAAAGATAGGTGGAATCCGGTCGAAAGGGCGGGACAAAAAGGTTATTAACCTTAAAGTAAATATTTAAGCGATATAGACTCGGTTAGATATAGAGAGATACGCAGTATGGCAGGGTTGCACGACAGTGTTATTGTAAAAATGAAGAAAAGAATGCTTAGATGGTTCGGGCGCATAGAAAGAAGGACTGATGACTGATGAAAGACTGACGGGGAAAAACAGAGCGAATATGAGCGGTAGCAGAAGTCACGGAAGACCAAGGCTGTCTTACCAAGATCAAATACCCAGAGTATTAGCTGACGCAAATGTCAAAAGCACTCGCATATCTAAGCGAAAGTATGTGAGAAGAGTGATGAGATTTGAGAAAGCGAAAGAAGTGTATAAAGACCGCGATACTTGACACGCCGTCCTTTCTGACTACCCCGTTAGGGATACAGCCTGAGAATATGTATGTATAGTGAGGATATATCTATTATGTTTTTTATTTCTTCATTTATTTATTTAAACTTTATTGCACAAAAATAATGGCGGACATGATGCCAAGGGGCATTCTCATGACATGAAATAATAATTTGCAATACTCGTCAATCTTAAGTGTTTTAGGTCCTAGTATTCACAAAAATAAAAAGTCATGTTCAGCTGTGTATCGTTGTACCTTCCCCTACTCAGCGCATTAGTAAAATTTAGAAAACCGATTAAAAAAATATTTAAGGACTCGATTTTAGAGCAAATGCTCCGTCCATTTGTGGTCCGTTGATATCTGGTCCGTGAGTCCGTGTGTAGATAAATGTCAAAAGACAATAAAAAATTAGGTAGTAAAGGGGTTTTTGGCGGAATTTTATGGGGAGCGGATGGACGTTTATTTTAATTATTCGCAAATTGTTTGTTTGTGATGTAAAATTGGAGTAGTTCGTTGTTGTGCATTATGTGGAATGATTGAATGAAGTCCTTATTTAGTAGTGTGAAGTTGAGTTTTTTTTAGTGGCTTAGTCTGCCTCAGCGGACTCGAAAAGACTGCCTCAAGATATTTGTCGCCAGAAACTCCAAAACACAATTAAAATGTGTTACGCCAAAATTTTAATGAAATAATATGAAGAACTGAATGTAACTGAATATGGTCAAGATGATAATAAAGATGTAGTGTAAGGAGTTTATAAGTAAGAAAAAAATATAAGATAAAAATTGTATAGATTCAAGGATAAAATGTAATTAAATAAAGATTTGGAATTGTAATTACAGATAAAAAGAAAAAGATACATAGGTATGAGAAATTGTTTTGGTAAAGAGTGAATGGGAAGGAATTATCAGGATCATGAAAGTAGAAGAGGATCAGAAAGGATATAGCTAGAAAGGCTCAAAAGCGGACAAAGTCCTTGATTGTATTGGAAGTCAGGGGAAGCAGTAATAAACAAAAAAAAAAAAACCTTCCCTCCTACGGGAGAACCCTATTTCTACTAATTTTAATTAAATTTTTTTATATTTAGATTTTATTAATGTATTCTAGATCTATAAAATGTTTGGTTAATACTGTTACATTTTCTATATGGCGTGACCTCAGCAGATTAGGGCTCCCTCGTGTTCCGACAAGTCAGCGTTAATTCAAAACCTGGATCTTAAGTCGAGACAGTTTGACGTGAGCGTGTCGTGTTTGTCTATAACTTTATGGCTATAGAGATAGAAATGCCATGGAAATTACATGAAAATGTTACGCAATTGTAGCAGGGTCAAATCTGTATTTAGTAGATACATAAGAAATAATGTTTTAATTGGACTATTTACATAAGCTTCAAAATGTCATCTAGTAGGCGAAAATGAGGGAATTGTGCACAGTAGGTAATTTATAGATACCCACACATTCTTGTCTATTTTCTGTTAACAGCACGAAAAGCTAGTAAATAATATAATTGTTGTTATGATAAGTTATAGATGCTCACTGCTCGCAAATATTAAGAAGAATACACATGACGTGTTGATGGTAAGTTATGACGTGAAATAAAAATAATAATAAAAAAAACTTGTGCGGCCATGAGACCTCCGTCAGGAATGAAATTCCTTAACTGCAGTTTCTATTTTCCTAAACTTAATTGCAATAATGGGACAATAAAACACGTATGATTTAAACCAAAAATAAAAAACAAGTTTTAACAAAATTTCCTCGTGTAAAGTAATGAGGTTATACAGGCGGCCGCGCACGCTTCTCGCTACTCGCACGTATGCACTCACTCGTATTTAATAGAAAAAGACAGAAAGATCACTGTGCATCTAAGTATAGAGCTAATGAATGTAGGGCCGCGCGGCGCGCGGGTTCCTCCCCGCGTTGCTCACTTAACACAGAACACTGTTTCGTTACTTAGTGATTTCTACAAAGTCACACCTCCTGCAAGCCGTGTTAAGAAACTTTGTTCCAAAAAATTCGTAATAGAAAGTAATCCATTCAGAATCTATGTAATATAATTTTAATACGCAAAGAAAAAACTTTGTACCCCTTTTTAAGGATATTGCGCGCACGGAAAAGTGTGAGATTTGGTGTAGCTTAAGTTTATACGGTAAAGGAGCGTAGAAAGTTACAATTTATTTTTAACTAACTAATGGCCGCGACTTCGTCCGGGTTTTTTATTTTTAAACGCAATTTCGTCCGCGTTTTTTAAAATAGCCTATGTCCTTCTCCAGGATTCAGTCTATCTCCACAATAAATTTCATTGCAATCGAATAAACAGTATGGCAGCCCCATTAAATACGAACAAAGTAACACTGATTTTTATACTATGTTAGATTTTTGCTTAAATTTCGACCGTTGGTCCATTAAATATTGCATGATGTAGGCAACTATTTTTTTTATTTTAAAATTATATAATATGTACGTTGTGTATTTTATTCTACTGTCATTAACCTTCAAAAACAACAAGTTTCATTCCGCCTAAATATAGTGTCATAGTTTTAGAGCTCTGTGAATATGTCGAAATTCGTGCCTGAATGGCATTTGCGGCATGCATTGCTTTTCTTATTTCATCAAAAGAAAAAATAGGACGTAGTATCGCACCCGCCGTACTCTCCAGACCTGGCCCCGTCCGATTATCACCAGTTCGCATCAATGGGACACGCACTGGCTGATTAGCACTTTGCAAAAATCGAAAAATGGTTCGATGAATGGTTTGTCTCAAAGGACAAACAAACAATCTAAAAAAATTTAGAATGGCATTCATAAATTGCCTGAAAGATAGACTGTGTAGAATCGAATGGCTAATACTATGAATGAATTGAATTCCCAAATAATTTGTTAGTTGAATGTTGGAATTGGAACCAGTGTGTATGATTGTAAAGCGATGAGCAGGGAAGGTGTAATAGGTCTGCGACTTCACGAATGAATTGAAGACATTAAATTCGAGTTTAAGTACAACCTTCATTTTGTGCTTATTGATGTCTTTCTATTTTACTCTACATCTGCGTTGTTTAGCCTAGACTAGACATATCCGCGTGACTAAAATTCTCCACACGCAAACTCTTTGTAGTTGACAGTCGGATGGCAGGCAATTTAGTTTCGTTCACAAATATTGTGTTAGTAAATTAATGCTTCGAGGCTCGTTTTAGCTTGTTAGCAAGTAATTTTATGCTTTGTAATTTTAGATGACGTTATTATGTAAAATTGCATATGGACTATAAACGTTTTGAACAGTTATCCGATGAATATTTTGAACGAAATGTATTAAAACTATTATATAATCTATCTAACTTATGGCGAGAGGCCTGAACGTGCCTAAAATGGAATTAACGTGTGAATGTGGTGGAAATGCGATCTTTTAGAAATGTATGCGGTGACAACCACGTGGCTAGAATATGTAATGAAAAGATACGTTATATGACATGATGAGTTGGATGACAATGTTGTTTCACTTATTTCAATTTTCATCAGATTAAAATACCGACAAATGTGGTTAAACTCACTAAACCATGCAAATCTTGGCCACAAATGAATAAACAAAAGAGTTTGTTATTGTTGTAAATGGGGTCTTGAAATTAAAATTTTGTGTTGAAGTGATTGAATCTACTTAAAGCCAAGCTGCAGAAGATAAGTGCCTTTTGCAAAAAAACTCGTGTATTTTAGTGCAAAACTATTACGTCATAACATACCTAACGTGGCGTAGTTGCAAATTTATCGAAGACTTGGGTACATGTTTAGCGTTATATTATTTACAATTGAAGTGTTTAATATCTAAATGTGGTATCATTAGATATATAACAGAGTCTAATTTGTGATGAAAGTGTAACATTTACATACTTCCCTAATAATTTTTCGAGATAACGGCGTAGATATTAAAATATCTTTGCAAATTTTACCTACAGAAGAAATATTTATATATATATATTAGTGGCTTACCTGTGTATCTAGCTTTCAGTCTGTATTTTTCTTTTTGAGTACGTCTAATACCTATGGCGAAATAAGCGTGTGGCATTCGTAATTTAAACCCACCGAATTTAAAGAATAAAATTGGTATCTAGGCGACGAGTTGTTGACAGAACAATTTTGGAGTTTTCTTTTCCCTGTAAAAAGCTAGAGAAAAAATAGCATCAACTATTAATGTAAAGTGGTGAATGATTATAAGAACTGCAATCTTCACCCAAATTGGTGACCCCGACGTGATCTACGGTACTACGTGGATCATAAAGCATAGTACTTCATGTTGAAGTTATTGTACAAAGTGATGCAAGTATTAGATGCTCTGTTATAACACCACAATAACACCTTCGTCTGAAGAGTTTAGCGAAGGCGAAGTTGAGTTTCTACCTTTTCAAATTGTGGACCCCGATTGTGAATAATTCAAGCCCTGGTACGTTTTTTCGTCTCATTCGTTCCTGTCTCGGCGTGACTAGGCATTATCTTCATATGGATGCGGGGGTGCTAGTGTGTAGTGACGTGCGTTACATACAGGACTAAAGTCGTGCAACCGGTATAAAAATTATTGACCTTAGAACATAAGCAGTGTTGTTTTTTATTAGAAAACATTGTTTAGTTTTTTAAACTGTTCATTTTTATCTGTATATTATTCTTAATTGTTTAGTTTTTTTTTACCTTTACAATTGTACGTTTTTTTTTATTAGAACTATCCGTGTGGGTATCGGTGGTCACTCCTTCACCCTCTACTACGGAGGAATATAAGAATATTATGGGTGTTTCGGTAAAATTACCTCAATTTTGGGCGCACAAACCGGTGATTTGGTTTGCTCAGGCAGAAGCACAATTTGAGATTGCTGGTATTAATAGGGACATAACAAAATATAGCTACGTAATTTTTATGCTTGACGCTAAGGTGGCGGATGAAGTGGAAGACATCATTCAAAGTCCTCCTGCAGAAGACAAATATGTACTGTTAAAATTAGAATTAATTAAACGCCTTTCATTATCTCGTGAACAAAAGGTGCGTCAACTTATAAGCGAGGAGGAAATAGGCGATAGGAAACCCTCTTACTTTTTAAGACACCTTAGGTCTTTAGCAGGCGCAGCTCTTCGTGACGACGACATAATTCGCGAGTTATGGATGCGTCGAATGCCTAGCAACGTTCAGGCAATTCTCTTAGCTCAGGTCGATCTACCTTTAGATAAGGTTGCCGAAATCGCAGATAAAATTATAGAAACATCATCGCATTCCCCTAATGTTCATGCTGCTGAAGCTTCGTTTGACATTGCAAATTTAATAAAACGTATCGATCAGCTGACTCTCAAAGTTGAAGCTCTTAGTGCGGAAAATTCTCGTTTTCGATCTAGGTCATCTTCTCGATCTAGGTCTGAGACATCACAAGCTGATAAGTCTAAATTTTGTTGGTATCACAAGAGATTCGGTAAGAAAGCCCTCAAGTGTATTAGTCCTTGCGCTTGGGATCCTAATCACAAGGGAAACTGTGCCGGCAATCAATAGAGGCGGCTGCTGATTGTCCTACTCTGACCCGCCGTTTGTTTGTTACAGATCTGAAAACCAAGCGCCGTTTTTTAGTTGATACCGGTTCTGATTTGTGTTGTTTTCCGCGTCGCTACTTAAGAGGTTACAATAAGGCATCTGACTATGAGTTACATGCTGCTAACGGTAGTGTCATAAAAACTTTCGGACATATACTTCTTAATTTGAATTTGGGTTTACGCCGGGATTTCCGGTGGAACTTTATCATCGCCGATGTAAGCATACCTATCATCGGCTCAGATTTTCTAGCTTATTATCATCTCCTTCCAGACTGTCGTAAAAAATGTTTGGTAGATGGTACTACAAAACTATCCACGCCTGCTTCTATGGCTCAGGGAAAACAAATTAGCGTTAAGGCTGTTGCTGTTGAGAAGACTCCTTTTTATGACATTCTTTTAGAATTTCCTGATTTAACTCGTCCTTCTGGTTATCCTCGCATTATTAAACACTCCACAGTTCATCACATTTTGACAACTGATGGACCACCAGTTACCTGTTGTCCTCGTCGTTTGGCACCGCAAAAACTATTAGCTGCCAAACAGGTTTTTGAAGAAATGGTACAATGTGGAACAGCGAGGCCATCTGATAGTTCATGGTCTTCGCCATTACACATGTCTCCGAAGAAGGATGACACATGACGACCGTGTGGGGATTACCGTGCACTAAATGCGCGGACCATTCCTGATAGATATCCGGTTAGATACATTGGTGATTTTACTAATAACCTAAATGGCGCTACTATATTTAGCACTCTTGATTTAGTAAAAGCTTATCAACAGATACCGGTAGATCCCGCTGATATATGCAAGACAGCAATCATAACACCCTTTGGACTGTTCGAGTTTTGTTTTATGACTTTTGGCTTACGTAACGCTGGTCAAACTTTTCAACGATTCATCGATGAAGTGACGAGGGGCTTAGATTTTTGTTTCCCATACGTTGATGACATCCTGGTCTTTTCTTGTGATGCTGTTCAGCATACACAGCATATTCGTACACTATTTCAACGTTTGACTGATTATGGAGTTGTTGTAAATTCCAGTAAATGCGTTTTTGGTGTCGAAGAAGTTACTTTTCTTGGTTTTCGCATTTCTAAAGACGGAACTAAACCTCCTCCTGAGAGAATCGAAGCGCTTAGAAAATTTCCACTCCCGAAAACAGCCCAAGGTTTGCGTAGATTTCTTGGTATGTTGAATTTTTATCGGAGATTTATTCCTGCGGCTGCTAAATTCACGGCACCATTGATTAAGATTCATTTTGATAATAATCTTAAGGGTTCTAAGGTTGTACCTTGGTCTGAGGAATCAGAAAAAGCTTTTGATAAATGTAAAGAGATTTTATCAAGTGCCACCTTGTTAGCGCATCCGGTTCCGGATGCGCCTCTTGGTTTATTTACTGATGCATCAAACTCTCATGTCGGAGCAGCTCTTCAACAGAGAGTTGATGATAGTTGGCAACCCATTGCATTTTTCAGTAAAAAGCTCTCTCCAAGACATTGCACTTGGCCAGCTTACTATAGAGAATTACTAGGGATTTATGAAGCGGTTCAGTATTTTCGTTATATATTGGAAGTGCAGCACACTACTATATATACCGATCATAAACCGCTCGTATTTGTTTTTACTCAACGTCGTGATAAACTTCCTCCAGTTCAGCTTAATCAATTGACTTTTATTTCTCAGTTCACCACTAGCATTGAGCATGTTAAGGGAACTGAAAACGTAGTCGCGGATACCATGTCCAGAGTCGAAGCGATTTCTTTTGAAGAAGATTATGCAGCTCTTGCTTCTTCACAAGAAACAGATAGTGAACTTCAGAAATTACGTTCTGATCGTAGTTCATCACTTAAGCTAAAAAATATTCCTGTTCCTGGTACTAATTTAAAACTTATTTGTAACACGTCAACTGGAAAGCCACGTCCGTTTCTGACAGCAACTTTCCGGCGAGCTATTTTTGATCGGTTACACAACTTTAGCCACCCGGGTGCTCGTGCAACTGCGCGGTTAGTATCTGATCGTTTTGTCTGGCGGAGTATGCGAAAAGACTGTCGCATATGGTCACGTTCTTGCATTCCTTGTCAAAGAAATAAAGTCACGAGGCATGTGACTACTCCTCTGGGGAATTTCGCTGATCCTTCTGGAAGATTTAAACATGTGCATTTAGATATTATTGGTCCATTGCCTCCTTGTAAGGGATTCAGTTACTGTCTGACAGCAGTAGATCGTTATACCCGCTGGCCAGAGGTTTGGCCAATGTCCAGTATGACTTCTGATAAAGTCGTTTTTACTTTCTTATCAGGTTGGGTTGCTCGTTATGGTGTTCCAGCTTATATTACGACTGATGGAGGTTGACAGTTTGAGTCAGATCTTTTTCAGCGTTTCCTTAAAACTTGCGCTATTGAACGTTTTAGAGCAACAGGTTATCACCCGTGTGCCAATGGTATGGTGGAAAGGTTTCATCGTCAATTAAAAGCAGCTTTAAGATGTCACGAGAGTTCTTGGTTAACAGCACTTCCTTTAGTGTTGCTTGGTGTCCGTTCGGCTCTTAAAGAAGATTTGAAAGCATCCTGCGCAGAGTTACTGAATGGCGAGCCTCTTCGTCTTCCTGGTGAATTGCTTTGGCTCATGTCGAATCAGTTACAATTCAAAGATCCTAAGGATTTGGTAACTGACATTCGTGAAAGAATGTCAACCTTACGTCCTGTTCCAGCTTCTCACCATTCACAACCTGGTACTTTCATTTTCAAAAATCTTAACAATGCAACTCACGTTTTCTTGCGTGATGATTCAGTACATCGCTGTATGACTTCTCCGTACACCGGACCTTATGAGGTTCTACGCATGAAGGAGAAAACCGTGAAAATTAACGTTAGAGGTAAGGCAGTAGAGGTATCGCTAGATCGTGTGAAACCAGCATATTTGGAGATTGCAACATTACCTGTGCCTGAGATTACATCGAAATCGTTCCTTACTGTTTCTTCTGCACCTACTCCTGTGGATTTAAAACCAAATCATCGAGGTTATACCACTCGCAGCGGACGTTCCGTAAGGTTCAAAATGCCTTTCGATGTTTAATTTTTTTTTTCTGTTCCATGGTTTTCCTTTCTCCGTAGGGGGGTACTGTGGCATTCGTAATTTAAACCCACCGAATTTTAAGAATAAAATTGGTATCTAGGCGACGAGTTGTTGACAGAACAATTTTGGAGTTTTCTTTTCCCTGTAAAAAGCTAGAGAAAAAATAGCATCAACTATTAATGTAAAGTGGTGAATGATTATAAGAACTGCAATCTTCACCCAAAAGCGTTTATTTATCACAATAGAGAACGGTAACGTATTTGGCACTTACTGTGCAGCAGCAAGGTAGCAGACCAGTGCACCTAATGTAAGAATGTGGGAGCATGGAGGTCGCAAGTTGGTATAGGACAGTCTTATTTTTGATGATTACTTTTGGAAATGCTGTTTTTGCTCCCCAGAGACTTCCCAGAAAAGAAGCCAGACGGAAATCATTGTCGGAGTTGGCTGTAGGTGTCTGACGTATATGTCCTGTAGCCCTGGTCACAGAATAAGCTTCGTTTGGGCTAAGCTTTAGAAAAAGTCCATAAAATAACCTCAAAGACACTTTTTGTCAGTTTTGACATCTATACATAGACTCTAGAGGCAAACCAATGACTAAGGAAACTAAAGGACATGAAATAAGTACAAAATAATCGTGCTACCTAAACTTCAAGTGTCGCAAAAAATGGCTGCCGATTAGTGATCTCCCAAATATCTACTATGTAGATGTCGTTGTCAGTTGCTGAAATAAGTATTGTTTCCGCACCAGTATTGAAATAAAAATCATTTTGTATGATATCTCCCTTTTTGCATATTAATTACTTCTCTACGTTAGAAAACCTTCTTTCTGATCTTTGTCCCATTTATGACGACTTTTTATTTCTTGGTGATTTCAATACATGTCTTATTAAAAATGACTCTCGTTCAAAATCGCTTATATCTCTGCTCTCGTCATTCAATCTGCATATCCTGCTGTCATCGGCGACACACCATTCGCCCAACTCTTCACCCTCCCTTCTTGATCTTATAGTTACAGGTTCTTTAGATAAAATTTCTTCTCACGGCCAACTTACTTCTTCCTTCCCCTACCATGATCTTATATTTGTTTTGTATAAAATCAGATTAACTAAACGCGCACATAAATATCTTTTGTTACGGAGTTTCAACAATATTAATTTGGAGGCGTTGAGGAAGGATGCCATGGCTGTAGATTGGTCGCAGATTATACGATCTAACAGTGTGGACGACAAGGTGCGTACTTTTAACACTTTGTTAATTGATCTGTACGATTGTCATGCACCGATTAAAAAAGTCAAAGTGAAATATCCACCTGCGCCTTGGCTCTCTTCTGAAATAAAAAAGATGATGGCATTGCGTGATAGAGCCAAGAGTAAATTTAAAAGAGAACCTTTAGTTAACCATTTGGATCGATACAAAATGCTTCGCAATATCTGTAGCCGTATGTGTAGAGATGCCAAAAGGCGCTTTTTCCATGATTCCATGCAGAATCTTGGAAATTTCTTCGTTCCCAAGGTTTTGGTAAGTCTTCTACTTTATCTTCGTATACTTTAAATCTCAATGCTCTTAATCCTCACTTTTCTAAACAACCTGTATTTCTCGACAAATTTGTTAAAGACAAAACTCTTAAAGAGCTATCCCTCCCTCTTGTTTCCTCTTCTTCTCCATTTACATTTAATACTGTGACTGAAGAGGGTGTCAACAAGCATATCCTATCTATTACTTCTTCAGCTGTAGGATTTGATTAAATATGCTCACGAATGATAAAAATTCTTCTACCTGAACTTTTACCTGTTATAACTCACATTTTTAATCATTCTTTACTCTTTCACACTTTCCCATCTATCTGGAAAAAAGCCCACGTTTTACCTCTCCCCAAAATTTCGAATCCTACGTCCCCATCACAGTTCCGTCCGATTTCTATCTTACCTTTTCTATCTAAAGTTTTAGAGCACATTGTTCATCAACAATTTGCGTCTTATCTCACTTCCAACAACTTATTCAATCCCTTCCAGTCTGGCTTTCGACCTGGCCATAGTACAGCCACTGCACTGCTAAAAGTTACTGATGATATCAGATTTGCTCTAGAAAATAAACGTCTCACTATTCTCATTCTTCTTGATTTTAGTAACGCCTTTAATTCCGTTGATTTGGATATTCTTCTTGGTATTCTTCGTTCTCTAAATGTCTCTCCTTCAACCTCTTCCTGGTTTGAATCCTATCTTCGTGGTCGTTCGCAGTGTGTTCGTTCGGATGATTCTGCTTCGGATTGGTGCGAGCTTGCTGCGGGCGTACCTCAGGGTGGTGTGCTTTCTCCTCTGTTATTCTCTGTTTTCATTAATACTATCACTAACGTTTTATCTTGTAACTTCCATCTCTATGCAGACGATTTGAAGTTATATCGACATTTCTCTGTAGCAGATGTGGATATGACTGTTGCTGAGATTAACAGGGATCTCGAACGTGTGAAAGCGTGGGCTGCGTCGCATGGGCTTTTAGTTAATCCCAATAAGTCTCAAACTATTATAATTGGCAGTAGGCATATGTGCAATTTAATTGATTACTCCTCTCTACCTCAAATTACTTATGACGGTACCAATATTCCTTTTGTTGATTCAGTTAAAAATTTAGGTATCACTCTTAACAAAAATCTATCTTGGGCACCACATATTAACGACATTAATAAAAAAGTACATTATACATTTCACTCCCTTAAACGTCTCCAATACTTTTTGCCTTTGCATAGCAAAATATATTTAGTTCAAACTTTAATCATGTCTATAGTCGACTATGCTGACGTTTGTTTCCTCGATGCTACCGAAGAGTTGGTGAACAAATTAGAGAGACTTCAAATTTCATGTATTCGTTATATTTTTGGCTTACGTAAGTTCGAACATATCTCCGAATTTAGGACGCGTTTAAAGTGGCTTCCCATCCGTTTACGCAGGAATATGCATATTCTTTCCTCACTTTATGATATTTTGTATTCCCCGTCGTCACCATCTTATCTTAAGGAGCGTTTTCAATTTTTAAGGTTACCTGGAACTTCAAGTCGTAGTCATTTATCTACTTCTCTTCAAACACCTTCCCATTCTATAAACTTTTATTCTCATTCCTTCACTGTACTTTCCGTTAAACTATGGAATGACCTTCCTCCCTGCGTTCGGGAGAGTCCATCCCTAGTATCCTTTAAACGAGCAGTTAAAGAGCATTATATGAAGAGTTAGTTCAAAACAAATATTTCACTTGGGTATAATTGTCATGTATATAATATATATAGTTATTGAAAGTATGTATATTGTATATATATTTGTATTTATATATGTCAAATTTATATATTTATATGTACTGATATATTGACTGCATATGTTTTTGTTACTGTATTTCGTATTCATTATTATCTATATTTAGTTTGATAATATTGTGTTACACACAGTGTCTACCTTTCTTTCTTTCTTTATAAAATTTCTCACTCGCGGGTCCGCTGGGAGAAATTTCTTATAGAAATAAGCGGTACCTTTTGCTCTTTTTTCTATATGTATCTCTCTTTGTATATGACGTTGTGTGTGCAATAAATTGTTAAATGAAATAAATAAATAAATAAATATCTTCAGAAAAAAGGAAGGCTTTTTTTTGTGTCATAGATTTGTACAAAAGTACTGAAATATTGTCAAACTGAAAACAGCAGTCAGCGTAGATCGATGCTATTGGCATGTAATTAGAATCTGCGCTTAAGGCGATTTTAAGGTGTTATTAGCAACGATAGCAACAAGCGCTTTCAAGGATAGCCCCTTTCTGTCCTTCGATCATTTTTATGTCATTTAAATGAACCCTATATACAAACAAGTTACTTAGGTACTTCTATTTGTAATACTTAATAGTACGTCCATGCTTATTACAGATATAAAATTGCTTTTTAAAAGAAACCCATATTTTTATGAAGCGCTTTCATAAATGTTGAAGATCAATGAACATAGGTCAAAGTAGTTAAAGAATAGCACAGTCCTTTTAATGCTTTTCTTTTCTTTACATGCATAACGTTACTTCTTCTAGAGGTGATGGTGAAATTAAAATAAGTGCTGTGAGAAACATACATACGGACCAACCAAATCTATAGCCATGGCGTACTGTAGCACTTTGATAAACTAAATACTAGAATAATTAATTTTACTAAACATTAGTGGAATAATATTTCAATTAGGAATAGAACACTGTGGACTTCTATTATTCGAAGAATTCTCAAATTCAGTTAAGTACTTCCAGGTGTTACCCCGTATATACAAACAAACAAATTTTATTTCTTTTCGTTGTAAAGAGATAAGTAATATTATAGTTTATAATATTATATAGCGTAGAAAATCCACAATATACCGGCCTTTTGAATAAATATTTTAAAAGTTAAGATAGTAGATTGCTAGGCACTACAAGGGTGACCAATGTCTGACTAGTCATATCTAATGTACCTATAGTAACATATTTTTACTGGGTTTGAAAAATAGAACTGTTTGTTAACATTATTGTTTGTAAAATAATATTTATATAAAGTACATAAAAATTTTAATAACATATTCACAATATAAATAAATATAGATAACTAAATAGCATAATTTTTATTAAATAATTTCTTAATGAAACTTTTGAATACTGAGATTTGAATTTAAGCAGTCATCGTACTCATCATGTTGCTGTCGCTTTTTTGTACGTCAAGAAAATAATGAAATAGTTTCCGACACCTTTTTTAAAAGTTTTTTCAAGTTCAAGTTTTTTAAAAGATTCTTTAAATTGTACTGCATCTGGATTATTAGTGAAACCACTACAAGTTCTTATTGGTCTCAAAAATAACTCGCCATGGTTTTGATTCACATCATTCAGAAGCAGATATTTAGAACTATGAGATTTTTCTCTCCCGGAAACATCAAATAAAAATTCAGCCACATTCTGTAAACAATTAATATTTTCCTGTTACTTTTTCACAATAGAGGATTTACATGGTCAAGAAATTAAAAACTAATTAATTACCACTCTAAATATTTTCTCTGATTCCCAATAACCTTTGCGAGGGCAATGCTTCATATGTAAAATTATTTTCTTAATGTTCTATCGAAAGAAGTTTCTTCGAAATGCAAATAACATAATATATATCATGAATACATCATACGGGTTCAATTTTCTTTTCCAATTATGTCAAGCCACTCTTTTTCTCTAATAATACATGGTGGTAATCTGAAACGAGATAATTACGACATATAGACATGATACCTGTATTTATCGATATTTTTTTAATATAAGTACATGAACAGCCCTAACTGCAATAACAACAAAAATGATATGAAGTAATTTACTATATTATATGAATAAAAACTGCTAATAACTAAAAATATACAAGACTATAATACAGTAAACTAAGAAACAGTAATTACGATGGAAATATATACGACATCAGACTAAATTAATGAATTTCTGTTACGTACCAGTGCAATTATAGATTTCATTGATTATTGCTTTTCCTCGAGCCACATTCTAACACACTACACTTGGAAATTATTGTGGCCTTATGCTAGCTTCTCCTTTAACAAAACAATTCCAATATCCAGCACAAAATCACAGAAACATTAAAAAATATTAAATCCATTGATATGTTTTGACACTTCGTGTACTTGTCAGCGTGTCGTAATAAATGGCGGACCGGCACGTTTTGACATTACAATGATATCACATAAAAAAATTACTCTTTGAGAAAAGTACTGTTGTTTTCTCTTACACACACAAGAGGCCGTAAGTCAAAAAGAGACGACGCAACGTTTGATGTTATGCATTAAAATATATATAACTAAATGTTGCTATAGATCAACATGTCATTTCCTTTAGTTTCCTTAGTCATTGAGGCAAACGAATGTTCTTTTTTGTACAATTCTCCCATGAGAGGGAAGTCATAGGGATTTATGCCCATACCGCTTATATCTAAGTTATAAATACATATACTTATTGTACATTTTTCCGTTAAAATAACTCTTTAAAGACACTTTTTGTGGAGTATTGAGTTATAAATCTCTAAACGTAGTAATTTATTGTTGTATAGAGGCAAAGAACTGCCAGTGGTTTTGGTATTATTTAAAAACACTCTTTATGTAGGTTACTTTAGGTTAGTATATTTACCACAACGCGCAAGCCGAGCAAGCGTAGCGAGCGTGCCGCGGCAGCGGCCGGTGAAGCCCCAGAGCAGAGTCCGCCCTATGAGAATACTCTTTTTATGTAGGTTAGGTTGTATATTTACCGCAACGCGCGAGCCAAGCGAGCGTGCCGCGGCAGCGGCCGGCGAACCGCCAGAGCAGAGTTCGCCTTATGAGAATACTCTTTTTATGTAAGTTAGGTTAGTATGTTTACCATAACGTGCGAGCCGAGCAAGCGAAGCGAGCGTGCTGCGACAGCTGCAGGCAAAATGCCAGAACAGATTCCGCCCTATGAAAACACTCTTTTTATGTAGCTTAGGTTAGGTTAGTATATTTACCACAACGCGCGAGCCGGGCGAGCAAAGCGAGCGTGTCACGGCAGCGGCCGGCGAAGCGCCAGAGCAGAGTCCCCCCTATGAGAATACTCTTTTTATGTAGGTTAGGTTAGGTTAGTATATTTACCACAACTCGTGAGCCAAGTGAGAGTGCCGCGGCAGCGGCCGGCGAAGCGCCAGAGCAGAGTCCGCCTTATGAGAATACTCTTTTTATGTAGGTTAAGTTAGTGTGTTTACCACAACGCGCGAGCCAAGCGAGCGTGCCGCGGTAGCGGCCGGCGAAGCGCCAGAGCAGTGTCCGCCCTATGAGAACACATTTTTGATTTTATGTTAGGTTTGTACGTTTACCATAATGCACGTGCCGAGCGAGCGAAGCCAGTATGAAGCGAGACCTATGAAGCCCCAGAATAGAATCCACATGAAACTTAACTTTCTGTTTCCTTTTTGTTTAAAAAGTTTTTTTGTCTAACGATTTTAATGTGCCTGATGGTTAAATTGCCAATGCCTCAAAATTTAAAGAAATTGTTGTCTGTGGTTAAATGTTAAAAACATAAAAATGTTCTTGTGGAAGTTATGTTTATAATTGTTTAATTATTTAAAAAAGTAGTTTGTTTTGTTAAGTGAAATTTTAAATTTTGAGTATTTAGCCCTTAATGTAAAATGTAAGTAATGCCGTAACTTTTTCAAAAACGTATATTACATAAAGTATTAGGTTTCTGAACTTGTTTTTTTACCATAGGGATTGCTGTCGCATTCCCTACCTTTCCCCCCCTTCTTCCCAACCCTACAACAGGTCCTAGCTCTCTTCCTACTTAGTTACACTTTATTCGGCAGTACTGAAGTTAGACTGACTCGTTGGCGCAGTGACATAGCGTCTGCGTTCCAAGCTAGGATCCGGGGTTCGATCCCCGGTCAGGTCAATTTAGGAAACGAACTTTTCTAAATTAGCTTGTGGTCGGGCTGTTACTGGGAACTCCCCCAGAGTTCGTTGTGTGGTACCCATAGTATAAGCTTACTGTTTAGTTAGGGGTTACACAATCTATGTAATTGTCTGGAGTATTATTTATTTACTTATTGACAAATAGATGTAAAAGATACATACACTCATAGACATATACACACATAATATTACATAGGCGATTAATAACATGGATTATATATTATACAACAATATATAATAGGGGTTACATGTCACTGTACTTTTCGAGAATTGCGAAGTGGCTCTGGTGCATTACGTAGGAGATGCCGGATCCCTCTGGAAACGCACGAATTATGACTACCGCGGGAAATTTGTTGAGTAACCCCTTGGCCACGACCTCACCGCTCGCGCGTCTTGCGTTTTGCGTTTGCGACCGTGGAGAGAATAATTGTAAGAAGTTATTTAGAGCGTGCCATGATTCGCAGCGGCAAGAGGTGAGTGGCGCGGAAACGAGCAAACGACCGCGACCGTGACGGAGGTGAGCGAGGAGGCGTGAGTGTGAAACAAATGCACTAAGCTATAACGCGGATGCCACGACTCAGAGCGGCGCGTGTAGCGAGTGTGACAGACGAATTTGGTATCGAGCGTCTTGAATAAATAATTATGTTTTTTCGTCGTGCAATTATGAACACAAAAATTTAAGACCATGGATACATGGATGACAAGTAATTCGCAACATAAAATCTAAAATGTTATTAAGATGTTGTGGGACGAAATAAATCTAATTTTTCCAAGACAGAAAGGTAGGTCTCTCTGTTTGGTTCATTTATTTAAGCTATCAACACCTTTATTCTGAAAGTGGATAAGTTTCCTTGCCGTAAATTCAAAATATCTTCAACAAAGAAGAAATTTGGTTCTAGACACGATCGTGACACTCTTGATAAAGACATTCTGAATACATTCGATGCGGTCATAGTTGCCGCTGCCACTGCCGACTCGTGGCATAGTCAAGCCGATCGCAACACGCACACACACCCGCAAGCGCACCGCCAAGGGTAGGGCCAAGGCCTTACGCCTCCCCGCTTGCCGCCGGCTGCGGTCACGCGCTCGTTTCCGCGCCGCTTACCTCTCGCCGTTGCGACCCATGGCGCGCTTTGAACAACTTCTTACAATTATTTTCTCCGCGGTCGCTGACGCAAAACGTAAGACCAGCGAGTGGTGAGATCGTGGCCCTCCTATAAAAGTTCCATGTAACCCGATTCCGTCTTCTAAGGGGCTGAGTACTTGTGTGCAGATTTTTCATACGTTGCAAAAGAAAAAAAAGGTAGTCAAAGTTATAACAATGGACCACTGATCCAATAACTGACTGACACTGACAAATAGCATATTTACAGTTCTTTTCAACAATTTGAAGTAATTTTTATGTGTGGTAGAGTACGAATCGGGCCAGCTTGCCAGGTAAAATACCATCCTCTCATAGAATATCGGCGTGAAATAACATCATCTATTGCTGTTGTATTTCGTTCGGTTAATGAGTGCCGGTGGCCCATCTTCCTCCTCCCACTCCTTTCCTTAAAGGCCGGCAACGTACCCGCGATTCCCCGGACGTTGCAGGTGGCGGTGATATCACTTTCCATCAGGTGACTCGTTCGCTCGTTTGCCCCTCCGCCATAAAAAAACCTTTGATTGCAACCAATATCATTACTATTTCTCTCTATGAAATGTTTGATTTTATCGTTGCGTTCAGTTCATGCCAAAACAGTTACTTAAGCAAAGACCTTAATACTGAACCTATATTTCATTTATACATACGTTTGTTTTGAATGATTCATTGAATTAATAATATTTATGCAGCAGTAAGACAATGTGGGCATAAAGAGCTCCTACAAGAAATTCCTTCGTTAATGTTTATCGTTGTTTGAAGGAACGATAATATTGCTTCACAGAATCGTTAATATGAAAAACTTAAAATGCTTTTGGCCTGCCCACGTGTTGTCAGTAAATAGCTTTTCTTGCCGAATTACAAGCACCTGTGATACACGTGCTGCAATTGCAAATAATGTATATCTTAAATTAGTCATGTACTTCTTATTATATCTATTTATATCTTTGTAAACGATTCTTTTGCTATCTTTCTTATCATCTGTATAATATTGCTCCAAGAGTAGTCAGAAATGATTATTAAAATTGGCTAAAGATTCTTACTCTGTAACTGAGGCATTACTAACAATAAATTCATGTAATGAACCTATATAATGTAATACTTTGCCGCTCTTATTGTCACAAATATTAGCTCACTCTCTCACACATGCACAAACTCACACACACTCTCTCGCACTGGCATATGTACATTTGTATACAAGGATATTTCGGAAGGGTGTGTAAATGCGAAAGGGTATTAAAATACCCATGACAACGGAACATTTTGATTCTAGAATTACGCCAAAAGTCAATAGTTCTAGTGTAACACCTCAAAGTTTAAAAAAAAAAAATTAAACCGCCTTCAAAAAAAAACACTGAAAAGTATAAAATAACTATCCTTTACTAATCAAAACTCAAGTACAATTAAAATAACTTTATAAATACGATACACATACCTATATAATTCAATTTGACAGTTACTGAAGTCGGTACCAAGCCTACCGAACTAATAGACTTTATGTTGTTGCACATTGATTTGGCACCGACTTCAATCACTGACAAATTTAATTATATAGCTATGTGTATATAAAGTTATTTTTATTGTACTTGAGTTTTGATTAGTAAAGGATAGTTATTTTATAATTTTCAGTGTTTTTTTTTAAAGACGGTTTAATTTTTTTCAATAAAATTTTTTTATTTCTCCCTTTTGAGTGGTCTTGACCTAAATAAATATCTAGAGCAGGTCTGCAATTAACTTCATTCTAATTCCGGAGTGCAACGATATACAAGAGAATCGTCAATATAGATAAAGGTTATAACCAAGTCGTGTTATGTAGTGAATCTTCGAAGTCCAAGCTCCGATATCGGTGAAATTTAAATGAGACCACCTCTGAAGTATTACCTACAAAACGAAAAAAGAATTTTTGAAATCGGATCATAAATGACGGAGTTATTACGTAACAAACATACAAATTAAAACATACAGACTAATTGAGAACCTCCTTCTATTTTTGAAGTCGGTTAATAAAAGTGAGGCAACCTTTTGATGGACACGTTGAAACCCTGGTAGATTTATACCCTCTTTCACAATAATCTTGTATATACTCAAACACACATAAAAAGAGGAAATTGCATATTAGTTTCATTTTCTCTGTACGTTATTGTATAATTTCTTCATTTTACTTGTACAATTGTATGGAATAATCTTTCACATGTATAATTAAAATATGAATGATAGGTAAATTACTGATTCTTGATATACAGTTCTGTTTTTACTAGTTCTGTTTTTACTAGTAGATAAATGAAATACTATTTTTATTTTTCGATTCCTTTATGGAACTGATATTATAGGATCCACTTTTTCATTTATAAGCCCGAATATTGCAAGAAATGTCGTTCAGGATGATTTTGTTGTATGTCGATGTTGTTGCTGAGATTTTGTTGCTAAGTTAATGGTTAATAGGCTGTTCGCCTAAGAAGTTCATTATTTAAGTATTTCATTATTGTCATGTCCACGTCAAAACCGAAATCAAAAAGACAGTAATGTAGAAAATAATAAAAAGACTGAACACAGAGTTAATGTAAAATAAAACAAGAACATCACATCGCGGTGGATTTCTTTCTGAGAATTCAACAAGGCGTAAAATTGGGAACAAACACGTCCTTTCCTGGTGAGGTTATAACTTATAAACATTTACATTCACTTCCGAGAAATCTCACGCAAATTGTAACTTTAGCATCAGTTTGATTAGTGAATTATAAACGGTTTTTGAAACTGTGCAAGATGCACGTTACATTAAAATAATATTAATTATTAAAACCGACGGAAATGTCAAAAGCACTCACATACTTAGACGAAAATGTGTGAGGAGAATCAGGAGATTTAAGGAAGCGAAAGAAGTATGTAAGGACCGCGAAGCTTGGCGCTCCGTCCTCTCTGACTACCCCGTTAGGATTACAGCGCACAGATATGTATGTATTATTTAAAATAATTGAAAATTGTAACAATTGTTAAGGTATATTTAAATTTAATAAACAGATTATTACCTTTTAAGCTACATTAGTGGAGAGATTTTTAGTGGGGAGAGAAATTAAATAGTTTTTAATAGAGAAACTAAATAGTAGACAAATGAAATATTGTTACGAGCTGAGGGTAATAAGATGCCGGTTAAGGGTGCAAAGAGTTTATTTTGCTCTGTGGACCAGAGAGTACTTGGCAATGGAAAACATCCGGGTATTGCCGTGGCCTGTACAATCGCCGAACCTCAATCTCATCGAGCACTCATGAGACATGCTCTAGAGACGTGTTCTAGAGAACCTGGATGGAGTGTCGACAACCCAACAACTGAAAGACTTGTTAAAATTCCATTGGGACCGATTGCCGCAGGATCAGATAAAGAATCTTATAAATTCAATGAAAAATCGCCACCGACAAGTTTTAAACAACAGAGGCGGTCACACTGTATTAAATTACCAAATAATTGAAAAAATTTCGTTATTTAATTTTGTAAAACATGAAAAGTTTAATTTCGTTTTAACTTTATTTTATACTGCGTATGTTATTACGGTACACATATTGTTAATTACTGTGATTAAATGAACAATTGAATGAAGAATTTTGTTGCTTTAGTCACTAATGCGTCAAAAAATGCTTAGTTATTATTTATAAAAGAAATATAAATATATTAAAATAGTAAAAATCGTTCATAAGTTTAAAATCGTACATGTTGCTTAGACTTTTTTGATGTGTGTATATGGATCAATTCGATTTTGATTTAATTGCGAAGGGGCCCCCACAGCCTTCGTGCCCAAAGGCACGTTAAGTATAAATCCGGCGCTGTGTATGACATCATAAATTAATACTGTCATTTCCTAGACCTAGAAGTGATAGAGAGAGTTTATCCTCACTGTTCGAGTTCAATACTCAAAAATTTGTATATAATTCAATAAATTTAAATATTTTTTAAATTTTGCTCAGAGAAAGAAAATATAGGGAAGCACTTTATGCTGCTTCCGTCTTGAAAGAAGATTAAAGAGTTGTAGGATGACAGGAAAATAAGTAATTAACGTCCTGATAAAGGAGGCAAATTACGAAAATCAATACTTTATTTTTAAAACATGTTTGGAAAATACATAAAATTGCTTACATTTTGGATTGACTGCCACTGAATAATCAAATGACACAGTTACTAAAAAAGGCGTTTCTAATAAGTTCTCAAATTTCAAAACTTCAAAGGCGGATTCCGTTCGGGTGCTTCGCCGGCCGCTGCCGCGGCACGCTCGCTTCGCTCGTTCGGCTCGCACGTTGTGGTTCCGTTACATTCCGTTAATACTGAACGGCTTCCGTGGACGGATTCCATTCTGCATTAAGTTCACTAATAACGTAAAAGACATCTGCTATATAAGTAGAGTTCCTTTGCCTTCCAAAAATTAGACAATCATAAAAATAATATCTATGATCAAAAAATTAATAGTAATTCGCATGATATTTTCAGTTATAAAAAGTTTACGAAATTAATATCTTAAAATATCCCGTAACGTAAAACTTTAAAATCTTAAATACTTACAGTGAGTATCGTCCCCGTTCCTCATAATAGGAAAACAATGAACAATGTGTGTATGCAAATGATAAAACACGTAGTAGCTGCAACTTGATATAGAAGTTACAAAATTATTATCTTAAAAATTGTTATCGTGTAAACTGACGCGTTGAATCTTAAATACTTATAATGATTGTCTTGTGCTTTGAATATATCATCATTTTAATGAATTTTACAAAAAAAAATTACAAAATTTTACTAAGGTTGAAGCAATGTAAAGCTTAGCCATTAAATGATTCACTAAATCTTACTTACCTTTCTGACAAATTGGATTGAGAGAGATTTTGTGTTACTAACTCTAAACCGAATTCTGTTTGCAAAATTACCTAAAAATATCTCGTAAACATTTCTCAATAGTTTGTCTATAAAAATGGAACACATTCTCACACAATTACACGTCAATAGCGTCTTATCTTCTAATAACCACACAATGAGCTTAACTACCATTTTCATTTTCCTTTAATAATGAAACGGTCTTGGAAGACTTTCAAGTTGCAACAGCCGCTACAGAATGACCGCTCTGTGCCCCGACAAGTAACAACAATCCAACTGCTCTTCGAATATACAAAACTAAACCTCATACCGTTTTAATATGGGTCATACAAGATGGAAATTAAGGTTGCAATTGCGATCCGAATGAAACGCTGACACTGAGCCTGCAGCGCGTCGGAAAGAAAATTGTGAGATCAAATTAGGTTTCCTGAAGCACTTGGAATAAGAGGAATGACTCGAAAATAAATTGTAGCGACTATTTTCAGTATTCTTTGAGTCCTTAATTGGAGTGTTATGGGAAAATTCCTGGCGTTGGAAATATAACGTAATAAATTGCAACCGAGAACAAATATAAAAATATTTTCATTTAATTATATACATTTGTGACATTTTTCATTCAGGTTGGAGAGACTAAGGGCGCGAAAGAATCTTACCTTATAAAACTCCTAGTACCAACTATTTGAAGTTACAGATGGCAAAACGGAGCTAAATAAAGAATTGTAACAACTCTCGAAGTTTTTAGTAACTTCGGAACTCCAAGTCAATTTAGAAATGTTTCTTTTTAGGGTTATGTAACATTGAAAGAAAAAATGGGATCTTTATGCACTGAAAAAATACTTCAGTTTAATCACGACGGTTAATCTGTCGTTAAACCGACCAAAGTTCACTGAAGTATTAACTATTTTTATATAAAGAATGTTCAATTTACAAAATAAAAAGATTGAAGTTACACGGTTCTGACATAGTAAAAATTTACAAAATTTTATATTAAATTTACTAAAGAGTTTAAGAGTATGTTGGTGGTGTGAATCGGACCTACCTTAGTTAATATTTCTTATTTTTGTTTATTACACAAAACAGTTTTTAAATATTTCAACTTTTTAAGTTTAGTGAAATCAACAACTTCCGTGTGTTACTTTCGTTGTGTTGTGTGTGTCCGTGTTGTTCCGTGTGGTCCGAAATTACGGCTACGAATTGGAAATTTTGACGGCAAGGATCTCAATTTTTCTAATTGATTACAAAACTTATGAAAGTGATATTTGGTAATCTGATTCTTCATTTCATTGACTTCATTTTGTGTTATACGATTGGTTAACTTTTGTAACAGAAAAAGTCAAGCAAACCTCTTTTAAAATAGAGATTTTCATTTTTCGGTGTAACGGAACCGACTTATGCTTCTAAATTTTCTGTGTAAATTAAACTAAACACACTCTTTAAAATACCAGTTGGATTTTTTAGAATTAATCATAGTTTTAAATATAAACGAAAACAACTGTTTTTCGTATTTTTCGTAAGCTAGCGCGCGAACGTTTGTGTACTGCAGAAGGTCTATTTTAGATTAATTATTATTTATCACACCTTAACCCGTGAGTTTAGTAAAACTTTTAAAACCTACTAAGGTATTTTTTCAGTGCGGGATCATTTTGTAGTCTATCTGTCAAGACTCTTTTCCTCAGGAACAGCTTGAGATATCAATTTGAAATAAATACTAATTGTAAAGTTTACGGTTCCTTGGAGGTGTAAAAATTCAAGCTTCTCAATCAACGCAATCAAAAGACACGGCCTATTATATCACATATTTTGATGCTCGCAAGCTCACTCCACAAAACCTGCGGGGTACTTTCTGTTGACCTAGAATCATAAAATTTGACAAGAAGCAAGGTTTACAAACTCCAGGTAGCAAAAGTAAAAAAAAGAAAACCGAAAATAGGTGATTTATTTGCGGTCATGACGTCTCATCAAATAATTTTTTTTCCGGTAATTGCTCATACATAAAAACGGTACCTAATACTCACAAGCGTCAAACTCAGTGTAATTCCAGTCCAACTGTAAAATAAAATATCAAATAGTAAAAGTGTGTCAAGTGTGACACGATACTTGCGCTAAGGATCCCAACTGAATGAAAGAAAACAATGTTTTTGGTAAATACTATACCTACATAACACTAATATATTGTATGGTGATATGGAGCCCTCACTCCGACGCACACTTGCCCGATATTTTGAATCCTTAATTTACAAGACAGATATTCTTTTTCATTATCAACTTTTAATTAATGTCATTATAACAGAGTGAGAACGTAGACGGCATGGTATGGAATGCGAAAAGAACCGGTAATTGCCATATTTTCTTAGTAATAAGTATAATATGTACTTTGAAAATAAAAAAAATACTGAGAACTCCAGAGGGTTACGAACATGAACTTAATTCATATTTAATGGCCTCTAAAAGACGTAAGGGCTACTACTTAAGAAGAATTCAATATATTTCGAACAGTTTCCGAGGAAGTATGCACAAATCCATTAGTGGATTCCCAAAGGAGTCTGCCATTCATTTAAAAACTGTGTTGAAAGTGCTTCTACTGAAAGTTAACTGAGTATTTTTATTTAGTTAAAAAGAAGATATTTCAGCCTTTTCTACTGCTTCTACTTCTATGAGAGAGATTGTGTAACATCTAGCTGCTTATCTTCCCGTGCAGGTTATAAAAGTCGATGAAAGAATTAGATTTATTATAGAAACTTGTATACGTGATGAGTTATCAATTACCTGGTTTCGCTTTGCCATCTATGAGTTTAAATAGAATTGTAAGAAATAACGTCGTAGTAATTGCTAGAAATAACGCCATTGTGGTTATATTGAACCTCGATAAGGCCTCAACGCTCCATCTAACCCGATATGAGAACCGCAGTATTATACGAAGATAAAAGTGAAATTATATTTTATCACGGACCTCTTACAAAAAATTACACTGATGCATAAACTTTTTGGTAGAATACTATTTTACTTTTATACTTTTTTATTACGTATAAGATCCATATATTTTATACCTGACCTTATAATATTTGGAATCTAGTGGTCACAGATGCTTTATTCAATGCAACAATATTTTTCACGTTGTGAATAGCACTCTTGCATATTATATAGTGAGACAGTCTCCAGTTCTGTGGGTTTTCTTTGTTAAAAAAATGAAATAGTTCATGTAACACAGTGGCTTAACTTTATTATAAATTATTATGGTACTGCACAGTACAAAATCCGAATGACGATTGACCAAAATTACTCATCGAATCCAATAAAGGAAACATTTACTAACTACTCAGAGCATCAACTGAGCGCCTCTTTAATACATCTTGACATTTATTATTACACTTTAATTTAGCAACATACTTAATCAGTAACTTAGTAAAATATATTTAAATACATATTCAAATATATCTCTTATTAATATATTATTATAATAGGATTACAAATTTATACGTTAAAAAAATTTCTATGAAAAAAAAAATTAAATCGCCTTCAAAAAAACACTGAAAAGTATAAAATAACTATCCTTTACTAATCAAAACTCAAGTACAAATAAAATAAGTTTATAAATACGATACACATACCTATATAATTAAATTTGACAGTTTTTCAGTGTTTTTTTTGAAGGCGGTTTAATTTTTTTTAATATATTTTTTTATTTCCCCCTTTTGAGTGGTCTTGACCTAAATAAATATCTAGGGCAGGTCTGCAACGCAACTATATACTACAATAGAATCGTCAATATAAATAAGGGTTATAACCAGATCGTGTTATCTAATGTATCTTTGAAGTCTAAGCTCCAATATCGGTGAAATTTAAATCAGACCACCTCTGAAGTATTACCTACCAATCGAAAAAAGAATTTTCGAAATTGGTTCATAAATGACGGAGTTATGAGGTAACAAACTTACAAAAAAAAAACAACATACAGACGAATTGAGAACCTCCTTCTTTTTTTGAAGTCGGTTAAAAAAAAGAGAACCTAATTAACATACAACAAACCAGCCATTAGTCATTTAAGTTCTGATTCTGATATATCTATTTACTTAGCTTGTAACTAGCTTTACATTTATTTAAATTAATTTCATACATTTATCTCGGTACAAACCTTATACTTATTAATATTACATACACTTAATGTAATACTAAGAGTCATATATTCATAATGAAACTACCTATAGTTTACGACAATAGATGTTCCAAACTTTGCTCTTAGTTGCTATGCAATAAGTTATTGACTCGATACTTCAAGTAATATACGAAATGCGAGCGATACAATATGACAATAACATTAACAAGTCAATACTCTTCGCGGAGCTCTGTACGCTTAAGTAGGCCGAATGTGTACCGGCGCGGAAAATTAAGAAACACAACGAGCGTCTTTGTGATGCCATACATTACGGAAACGAAAAATGGATGTGGTTTTTTACGGTACCTGCACTCGCATTTATTATGTGTGGCCTATGCATAACTTATGTGTTTTTAATTATTAAGCGTGACGTTAGATGGTGCTGTTTTAAGTATAAAAAGCAACACCAGTGGAGCCTTCAGTCGTTTGATTGAACGTGACTGATGTACATGTATCGACGTATTATCTACATTGATATTACATAGAGATATCTAATATTTACTGTTTCTTTTTAATAAAAATAAGCGCAATAGTGAATTTCATCATGAAAACCGTAAAATAACATTTTTTCCATCAGAGAGCGACGTCCTTTATTGATGACTTACTTCCCTCTTATTTTTTTAGGTCATTGATCGCTGACAATATTGAGGTAGCATTAATAGTACAGACTTCGAAGTAAGATCGTACTTCTCCCATTTGCTTGCCGATAAAAAGTATTTTTATCAAACTTATGAACAAATAAGTCACGAGTGGTAATATGCTTACGGCTATCTACAATAAAAATACTATAGGTCATTAATTTTTTTTTAAATTTTTGCTCGCTGACCAAACGAATTTAAAATCAATCGAAAGTAAAAAGTATAAGGAACATGCAAATGTTAGGTTACTTTCCTTTTTCTGTTCCCTATTGCCGAGTTCCCAGATATAAAGAAGTGACTCGATGCTAATAAATCTTATAATACTTATTTATATACTTAAATACTTTTTAAAATAAATATAATTTCAATTCGAAAATGGTGGTTGCTCGCGAAAATTTTGCTAGTCTTTGCTTAAAATTTGAAACAACTGCAGTTGTGCAAAAGAGAGAAGCATTGAACGTAGAATCGGAGGACTCTGTGCTGCATTCTCCTCTATCGCACCGAACAGTTTACATCATTATTTTTAGATATTATTTTTTTAGTCTACATAATATTCTGTTTGATAAAAAATATTTTTCATTTGATAAGCAGGTGGGTGAAAGACGATGTTACTTCGGATGTTCGACTATAACGTTTCGTGATATCATATCACGTTATTGTTCACCTTCATAAATTAACGCGTTGAGTTTCATCGCGTTTACAAGAGCTATGTACTTCTGGATCCGTCTCCTTAGAAATATCAAACCTACCCATCACTACCTTTTAGAGTATTCTATTCAATACCTTATCCATTACATTCTTACATTCTTTGTTCTATGCCCGCGGAAAAATCTTAGCACGAAAGAAAGTTAAAAGGAAGTTTTCTCCGATATTGGCCCCTTTGAGTTTATTGAATTTGAAATAACTTCTTTGTTGTTGGATTTCAACGAGATTGAGTGGGCTCGTTGCGTTCGAAGCGTGAGTGAAAGATCCTTTGGCATGTAGGTGTTGCACACTCATCTTAAATAGAAATACCAATAATTACGCAGCTTTTAAATCTACCAAAAGTGTAGGAGTGTTTTGATATATTCCGAATATAAAATGAAATGGGCTATCAGGACTGCTTTACGTTAGATATTTTTTACATTAAATGAGCGTATGGGCGTACGTTTGATCCAAGTCCTGTCTGATGGAAAGCAGTAAGTAACAAGGCCAAATTTCAAACACGCTCGCTCAGGAGGTATCTATTCTCTCTTATCTAGAAAATGTCCAAGTTGTATGATCGAGGAATATAGCTAGAGAGTATTCCATACCTTGACAGTACGCATTATGAATGAGGAAGCAAATTGGTTCATGCGTACGAATGAGATGTTAACAACATAAGAGTAGAATCCAAATTATTAAACGCATACTTTTATGTAATCGAAAAGTCTTACGAGTAACTTAGCTTGTTGCTCGTTGAGCAGAACTAGAACCTGGCTGAATAACTACGACTTTTAAATATGTTATTTCCATCCAATAATCGTTTAATAGTTCAGGATTACTTAGAGTCAGCCTTATTCCAACAACAGATTGCTATGTCAATAAACCACTTGCATTATTCACTTAAGAGTATTGCCGGGAATTTGGACTTAATCCCAGTTTAATAGCTTAGTGTCTGTTTGAGTTTGAAGATAATCTCAGAATATTTAACGCAATACTGCAATATTCAGTTTGCTTAGTCTGGCAAATGTATTTCGTTCTCGTAGCTAGTTTTTCAAGGCTTGTCAATTCTTGTCTTTGTGAGTATGCGTTTGGATGAGAAATTTTAATATTTCGATCCATTTTTTATCCTAACTTAACCATCCATCTAGCCCTTTTGTCTTCGAAATTATTGGAGCTAGAATTACAAAAATTTTAGGAAATATGATAAACCATTAAGTTTAAAGGAAAAATCATACTAATGTTATAAATAAAAAAGTACCTCTGTCCGCTTATCTGTTATGTTTTCACGGCTACACCAGTGGACCGGATTTGATGAAATTTAGAATAAACATAGATTAAATTCTACGAAATTTTACGCGAATGAAATCGCCAGCAAGAGATAGTGCAATATAACGAAAACCTTACATTTTATAGATATCAAGAAGTTAAGTTTATAACTTCGTCATTTCATAAAATACCAGCGACCTGTCCCGACTTCGCCTGTTTTGAATACATAATACATAATCTTTGTCTGTCTGGGATAATGTACCTTTCAAATGACGGAAGAATTCTTCAATTAAGTTGGTGCCAAAGATGCCTCATGTAAACAAAATTACAAATTCCGTTCAGTCTCTGTATAATATTAGAAGGTATAGATAAGTTGATACTATTAATGTCGTAAATTGTATATACATATATACATACATACATATCTTCACGCTGTATCCCCAACGAGGTAGTCAGAGAGGACGTAACGCCAAGCGTCGCGGTCCTTACATTATCTCTTACCTCTTTCGCTTCTTCAAATCTCATCATTTTTCTCACACATTTTTGCCTAGGTATGCGAGTGCTTGACATTTCCGTCTGCTAACACTCTGGCTTTTGATGTTCATAAGTCAGCCTTGGTCGTCCTTGGCTTGGCTAAAATTGTATATTTTATATATATTATATACATTTATATATATTTCAGTGATTACGCAAAGAAATTATCCACATTTATATATTTATTAGTAAAAATAATTGTGTAAAACGATCACAGAAATAACTGTCAACTATCTGTCCTCGATTATCTCTTTGGTATTCCAAATATGGTTTAACGTAGAATTGTAGTTATAATAATTATAATCAGTATTTTACCAAATAACTTTGCTGGACTTTTATTTAATTTATTTTTATTTATTCGTTCTTTCGTCTGTCATAGCCACAGACAAACTAGCATACGAGACTGGAAATAGAATTTTCTGCCATTGATGTGCACAAAATGCTCCTAAAATAAAATTTTGAATCTATATAAATAAATTAGTAGCTAAGCGCATATCTTGAGAACGGTTAGACCGACTGGTTCTTAAGGAAAGAGAAAACTGGAAAATCGGGGTAAAAGCGAATTTTTTTTAATAGGATTTTTGTATGAACTCAAGACTAACTCACGAATAATAATAAAATACCTGCTGAGCCACAGTAATGCGTGTACAGCTACAGCTACTAGTTAGTAAATCCTAACACCGAAGTGTTTTCGTAGTTAAAAAAACCTAACATCGAAGTCTAAGGCGACCGCGAAGCATAGCGTAGCTTCTAATCTATTGCGTAGTTGCGTTTTGTTGGCTTCGAAGAGTGTAATTAAATCTTGAGTAATTGTAGTGAGCTGCTTTCTATTTATATTTGTATTATTTTTATTTTTTATTTATTTATTAAACAGAAATTCACAGCTTGTTATAGTAATTGAAAAGTTACATAGTTGTACAGTATAAATGAATCAGGTGAGTGGAAGTGGAAAACAAGAAATATATGAAAGAACAAGAAAATTATCTTCATACAGTACAACCAAGTCTGTACATGAATTAGTTTGTATGTGTGTGCACATGTGAATCGTGAGAGTGCTCAGTGGTATATGTGTTTATGTTTGTTGGAGGGATATGTGGTATTGTATGCAAGAATGAGTGAGTAATTATACTCACTGTATATTTTAGTAAAAATGTAATAGTGTAAGGAGTGGGTTTTTAATGGCATACTAAGGGTAATAATTAAATTATTATCAAATTATTAAAATTAATTTAAATTGTCAGTTAATTCCTTTATGTAATTAGTCATTAGTTTTTATATAATCGCGCTGTCAAAACAGGAAATAATCTTAACTTTAGCCACTGCGTTATCAAAATATATTACCAAGTTAAAACAAGTTTTCACGCGAAATTGTTTCTGAGAAAACAGAGCATAAGAGACCGATAGAAGGACCGACACGAGAACGTAAGTGATCTTACAAAGGTTCAATTTTTCCTTCCGAGACACGGAACCTTGACAAAGAATTAGCCAAAACATGAAAGAGAAAATGACTTTTTGTATTTCCATAGAACAAATTCAAAAGTAATGTAACAGGAATATTTTCACGGTAAATCAAAGTAAAAGTGTTTTTATTTCATAAACAGATTTTGTACATTTTCGACGGTTACAAAGAGAGCGGTCTCAAAGGGCAATGAAATATAATAAAACGTTGAAGCATATAATGGATTGTGCTACAATTTCTTTTACTGGGAACACGTGAAAACGGAAAATATTGTTTCATTATTTATTTGTTGTTCACGCTTTCGTTATCACGACGTCGCAAGAGGAAAAAGGACAAACAGAAGTCTTATAAGATTACTCGTGGATGTGCCCATCTGACATCTCGTCTGTCCGTTACCGACGACTTCTCAGGAATTGTCTACAAACTGGAACGGCCTATCGATGTCTTATTGATCTACATATTTTGAAATACTTAACATTTTAAAATACTCATAGGAGGATTAAAGAAGGAGCAAATTATCTCCCCCTCCCTTATCTTGGCACTCCGTCATCTTTGACTACGCTGTCAGTGCCAGGGATACAGTTATGTATTTATGTAGTTGCAGGTATTATATTTTTTAAGACTGAATTTTTCAACGGAAACCATTGAAGATAAGGAGTCGATCATTTTTAAGCATTGATTTAAGAAAAAGGTAATTCAAAGCAATCGCTTTAATTATATTCGCGATTATAGGAGCTATCACTTCATACGACACACGTTGACCTTATAATATATTTTTTAACCACTTATTTAAAATCTTAAAACAAATTCATAAAAACAAAACTTCATTTGAACTCTACGTTTTGGCTTTGATCCACTGTTTAATGTATCTGTTTCTTTATCAGTTAGTCAAATAGTTACTGAGACACACGGAGACAGCCTTGACAGACAGACAGATAGACAGACAAGAAGACACTGAGTAAATTTACTCTATATTTTAAGGTCCGAGAATTTTGTTTGATTATTCGAATAATACAATACGTTACTAGGACCTAGAAACATAATGCACGGAGCCATAATAAGTTGCTACTCTTGTCGCCGTGTGTCAAAGGAATTTTCGTGTCTCTTTCTATCTCATTGACCGTAACCACGAGTAAAACAGTAAGCTATAATAAGTATGGTAATCTCGCACTGTCTATGTAATTCATGTCAGCTTATAAGTCGGTCATGAAATCATTATTTGCAAAATACTCGTAAATCTTAAGTGTATTGGATACTTCGATCACAAATAAAGAACTAGATGCACAGTCTCCTGTAAAATCTAAACAAATTATGGTCCGATTTGACGTATATCTTTTTAATACCGTATAGTATTATCGGTAACATTGTGTTAATCTAAAGTAGACCTTACCGCCAAACCATAAGGTTATAAAAGCTTGTAAACGATTCTTGCATGACATTGAAACGATGTTTGTAAAAAAATATTTAAAATGCAATCTTACGTCTCGTGTGTAAAGTATAATTCACATAATCTGTGATTCAATTAATGTGCACTCAAATACTTATTTGAGCGCATATTTGGTTCGAACATTTTTAGAGCGTTGATTGTGTATCTAGTTTTTTATTTGTGATCGAAGATTGGATACTCGTATTAAAAAAAATAAAAATACCCCATGTTTAGCTGTATATTGTTGTACTGTGCGTCTTCCCTAGTCACACACATTATTAAAAGTAGAAAGCCAGTTAACAAAAAACGGATACGCTCTTAGAGCAAACGCTTCATCCATATTGATTTTTGGTCAGAGTTACTTTATATAAAAAGTCATTAATCCACGGATTACTAAACGATGGTAACAGAGTGCATCATCGAATTACCAAAAAAACAATAAAATAGGCAAAGACATTACTAGTGTAATGCCAACACTTACATAGATATTTCCGTAAGCATTCCCTTTTTTGATTTGGAAAGGAACACTGATAATATTGACCAAAACATATTATATCAGTAGGTACTGAGATAGCATATTACAATTTATATGTACGTTAGGTCGGTGACCTTTAAGATACGAACTCACCTGTAGTCGCTACCAAGCCTTAACGAGTCTGACCCTTGTCATGGACCGCTATATTGTCACTTGCTAAGAAATACCTAATTTTGTGAGGAAAAATTGTTGACGTTACCTTGAGAATATTTATTTTTGAAACGTTTCAGCTTAGTTGTAACGTATGTAATATGTACTTTAGTATATTCTTGGACTTAACATAACATATCATATGTTCACGCTGTATCCCTAACGGGGTAGTGAGACAGGATGGAGCGCCAAGCGTCGCGGCCCTTACATATTTCTTTTGGTTCCTCAAATCTCATTATTCTTCTCACATATTTTCGCCTAGGTATGCAAGTGTTTTTGATATTTCCGTCGGCTAACACTATTTGATCTTCATAATTTTGACTTAGGATATTTATTAATTTGTAGCTATGTTACACATACCTAATAAAAACTATTTTGTTTGTCCATTCATCAATTAAAACTACTGAACGTACCAGCATGGGACATTGACCATTTGGTGAGGTATTGGTTATTGAGATAGTTATAGGTCATTTTATTTCATTGACTTTTCACCACTTTTTTTATTTTGATTTAGTTTCGTAAACATTTATTTTCCGCCAATAAAAACAAAAGACGTCGCGCTTTATTAAACGGTTTTATTTAACTTGCGGTTCATTGGGTCAAATCTATTAATTGAAATTTTATCAATTTCTTGTTGATTTGATCTGAAATTTGGCAAACACTTTCAATTCCGATGACAATACAATTATGTATATTCAGTATCATTATCAATCCAAGATGGCTGCCACCACAAAATAGCTGATTACATATTTTTTAACAACTTCCTCAATATGGATATCAAACGAAAGGGCTTGACTAGTAAAATACAGTACACCATGAAAAAAAAACTCTTCCTTCTATTACTTAAGAAAGGAAATCCATCACGTAATAAATGTCATTACTACTATTGGATTATTTTCATTAAGCGCATGCTCTGTCTGGGGTGAACGTGCACTGAATTAATAAATGCTTATGAACCACATGTGGATGTATGAACGCTTTAGGGTTCCCTGTGAAAACGTCAGTTCCTTTTTCCAGTCTTTCGATATAGGATATATGCAAGACGCTATGGTGTTTTTGTAATATAACAATACGATAATTATTCGATACTTGATAACGGTCTCGCTACCGCAAATCAACGTGCAAAGTGTCTATTTTGTTAGCAGGCAAAATCAGCACTACTCCATAAGTTGGTGAAAAATTTGAAGAGTCATTTTGGCATGCCAAGATTTTTGTCTCAGTGGACTTGCACCGCTTTGCATTCTCTTTTTTTATTTGTTTATTGAATTGAAAAATAATTGAATCGAATATTAAACTGAACTGAATAAAAATGCATTGAAAGAAAAGATGGAAAAAATTTGAATGAATAAATATAATAAAGAAAATGTGTACTTGAACGAACTTGTGAGCATAATCCAGCTAATATTAATGTAGGTAGTCCGTATTCAAAAACCATTAATGTAAAAATCTGTCACTGAGTTGAGTTGATGAGCTGGCACTTCTTCCGCTTCGATGCGCTGAATGAATGTAGATGTGGGTAGCTAGCAACTAGCAAGTAATATATGAGTATATAGAATAGTCTGGGGCGAGACAGTCTCCCTGTTTTCCTGTTGAATGAAAAAGTGTGCAATGTAAGAACAGGTGCTTAATGTGAAATAAAAAAAAACATATAAAAGGAGGAAGTGAAAATACTACTTTCGAAATTGTAATTTTTTTTTGGGTCGTCACTAAATATGCTTCATATTACAGGCGATACATTGAGTAGTTTCTGAGAAAAATGGTTGCAACAGATGAAGCTTTAAAATGAATCTAAAATCTGTCGTTTTTCCTTATTTTTCGTTTAAGGTTAGTCAAAGTCAAAGTCAAATCAATTTATTCAAGTAAACCCAATTAGAAGATATTTTTGAACGGCAAATCTCCTTTAGTTCGATTCAAAGAGAAAACCTGGACACAGAAGAACCGACAAGAAACTCAGTCAGGTACCATTTTTTCAACATGAAAAGGTTTATTAGAATACAACATTCAGAAAGTCAGTTAATGCATGTGCAGAGAAGATCATTTTCAGACTATTGTTTTATCTTTAACAAAATCGTTTATTTCATAGTATGATTGTCTAATTAATGTAATTATAAGTAAAAGCTTTGGTCCCTGTACCAAATTTCAGCTTAGTAGATATAAAGATGACGGAATAAATTAAGTGAGATATACGGTGAGACGGATAGACGGCCATGATTTTTAATTAGGGTTCCTTTTAGTCGCTTTCTTTAAGGAAACCTAAACAATGAAACATTTTATTGAACTGTCTCACGTTCAAGAAAGGTTTTACAAAAGTTTAAACAAAAATAAGGGTGAGACAACCCTAATGACAGCGTTTTCTCGTCGCTAACAAATATTTGAAATATATGGGGCATAATGATAAGGTTGTACATTTTTTTCCATTAAATGAATTTTTTTTTGTATGAACAAAATAAACATATCCCGTAATTATAACATTAGCAATAGAACAGTCAACAGTGACACGTTGGAACCCTGATTCATACCTCTTTTCGTAATAACCTCGTATATGTAGATCAAGAAATTAGAAGGAACATAATACTCTCTCTGAGCTGTAACATTTGGGATTCCATTTTATTATATACACTGTACGTAAGCTTCTATATATGTAAAAACCGCGATACTTGGCTGTCCGTCCTCCCTGACTACCCCGTTAGGGATACAGAATGAGGATATGTATGTATAAATGTAGATGCAAACTTGATGTGATTCCAACTACTCGAATGCAACGTTTTGTTAAGAACTTATAAAATAATTTAAGATTTTGAACGAAAGAAGATTTACATTTATTTATATAGATTAAATAACCAACTATCGCTGCTTGGAAGTAGGAATGGAAAAATAATTATTTTAAATTCTTCGATAAAGGGCTATCTCTGGGTAATATTCAAGCTATCTTACTCAACTTGACTGTATCTTCATACTAATTAAGAGCAAGCGACCAGGCGGAAAGCAAAAAGTAGAAATTATACAAGCGAGTGCACTAGGACAGATAACTGGCAATTTACTTGAGATTAAGTCGTAATGCACCGACGCCACCGTGGTGTTTACGGTGACTATCCGTTATGAAATATTTTTAGGACATTTTGCCATTCGAAACTTTTTCCTTTTTTTGTCTTTTTTCTTTAAGTATTAGGCTGTCGAATATATGTGTATATGTGTATATTTATGAATGTGTGGAAAACGATCTCATAGACATTTTTCCCGTTACCGCCGTTTCACACCGTTAGCCGGTTTATTGTTTTAACTTTAAGTGATTATAATAATAAAGCCAAGGAACTGTGACCGATCATAAGGCTGATTTACAAAAATTAGATAACACTAGTAACACACTCTCTGAAATGAGTGATGAGGTTCGAACTTCGAAGGAACAAAATACGTATGGTTTGAACTGTAACAAGATTTTATTCCTTTGTCTACACTGAATATGTACATATAATCTTGTAAGACATGATTATGGCCTATACAAATGTAGACAAGAGAAAAGTAGATAGAAACAGTGATGTTAAATATGATCCAAATTGTTTGTTTCCCATAATACTATAAGATTTATTGTACTTTTCCCATTCTTACAAAAAAGAAAATGTGGAGTTTTATACAGTATGGTGCATGGTCACCCTCGAATACAATCTTGCCTTCAATTTATTTACAATCTCGAGGTGAGTTTCGAGACCACCAGTTTTACGTGTGCATGAGAGAAAATGATATCTTTCATGACCATAAGGTCGTCGTCTTATATGCAGATAACGGTAACCGATTAATATAATGCCGGTAGCCTTATCGGGAATATTGAGGGTCTTGTAGCACAATGGTACGAAAGTTCAATAGTTTGCGAGTGGTTACTAATTAGATGAGTGACCTACAAGCATAAATATCGAGTGTTATCGTGTTTCGGAAGGCCCATTAAAATGTATTAGCTATTGTTATATTGTGATAGTAAGTTGGGTCAATGTATCAGAGATGGGCCGAAATTCGTTTTACATTCGGTTTAACCGAATTTCGGTAGCTTGAGCCGAACTTCGGCATTCGGCCGAAATTCAGTTTAAATGCCGAACTTTCGGCACTAGAAAAAAAAATACCTTACATATACCTTAAATATATTTCACTTTGTTTTGCTCGTCAGTTTCTGTATAAAATGTCCAAACACTTGAACTTTTCCTTCCACTCATCTTTGCAACAAGCAAATAACAAAACTTATTAATTGAAACCTCGTTAATCCACTTACAAATAATTAATTTGTTTATTGCAAACAATCGCACGCGACACGCCGATGACGTATATGTTAATGACCGGCCGGCTCTGCACCACGCGGGGAAGCGCGGTGTGCGGGCGGGGTACATCTAGCAATAATAAAGTAAATGCGTAAACAAGTCGCGACGTGTCACTCTCGAGAAAGCGCGGCGAAATTGAACCGAAGTGCGGCCGAATTTTTTATTTTCACCGAATGTTCGGCCGAAGTTCGTATTCGGGTCAAACCACATTCGGCCCATCTATAGTAGCTATAGCTTTCTCAATCAATAATGCACATAGAAAAACTAGTTTTAAAGACAAAAAGAAACGATTTTAAACGCTAATAATGTGTATTAATTGGAAATTGCACGAACATATCATCCAATTGTATAATATTTTGTTTGTATGGATACAAAAGGTTATTCGGACCGCCTAAACACATTGTACATCCTGGGTCTGGGAGTAGAAAAATAGATACAGGAATAAGAATGGTTGCAGTATCTTCTGCTTGTCGTAGAATCTAACTAAAGAGTGATAGGTCATAGCTGATCGGGATGGGTTCCATCTAAGGTGACAGGAGAACGGCAGTGTATGTGCTCATTTCGACTTTTGAAAGTTTCTTTCGCGTCATCAATAAAACTATTAGAAGAATTACAAGCTGTTTTAAAAAAAATTGACGATAGGTAGGCCAAAAACTTGCCTTCACCCGGAGGTAAAGGCAGGTTTCTGGGCCTACTGCGGACAGTAGGCCCGGTCCACAAGGCCCGTCCGGTTCGATTCATCACCTAATTTGTGGAAGACTTGTCGAGGACAGGTCTTCCATAGGGATGGCGATCTGAGATCGATTAATCGAAGGATCGATTATTTCGACCAAATAAATCGATCTTTTAATCGATATTTTGTAGTGAATCGATTCTGTGAATCGATACTTTACCCTTGAAAATCGAGATTCGATTATTTTTTTTATGATTACAAATATAAAACTGTTAAGAACGAGTTGAATGTGGGAACTGTGAATTTTATAATTTTTTAACTTAAATATTATAATTTTTTTTTTATCTTAAGTAGAGGTTCTTATACATGTAACATTTAAATGCAGTTGTAATCGTTTAATTCATTAAAAATGATTAGATTGATTATTTAAGCGTCTTCTAAGTTTTCTATAATTACATTTATATATGTCATAAATACAAACTTATATAGTAAGTCCTGAAAGAATAGATTTTCGAGAGATCGATTTTTTAGACTTCGATTTTTCTATGAATCGATTTTTCATACTTCGATTTGAATCGATTCGATTTAAAGATAAATTAAGCTAAGAGTTTTATAAAGGGATATATACTTAAAATCAAGCAAGGACTTACAATCAATAGGACGCGGGACGGGGTATGTTGTAGGGAAGAATATTACAGAGCGAACATTTTAAATTTGGACGTCCATGTTTAAGTAAAGTATACAAAATAAGTCCAAATAATGTAAAGGTTTGTACATTTTATCTATATATATGTCAATAAACTATACATTTATTTTTAAGTATTTACTTGTTCAAGAGAACAGTACACCACACTCACACAGTCAATTAAGAAGAAAAATACATAGCGTGAAATAAATTACGACAACTGATGGTTTTTGCTAACACAACAAACCGAGCTCGTCCCTAAGGACAAAACTAAGTGCAGTAAATCGAGATTTATTTTTCTTACGATAAATATATGTCAACTACCAGCGTTTGTGGGATCACGGTATATTGTGAGATATCGCTGTTTCTGCCATGAAACTCTATGCATTTACAAAGGCAAGCAATTTTCCCTTGATCCCCCAAAATGATCGTCTATAAGCAATGCAGTCCCAACGGAACCTTAAAAAATAGAGATCGAAGCCTTGGTATGCGGAGTGCATAGAATAGCGAAAAATTCGTAAGGGTATTTTCACATGGCAGGTTGAATTTCGTTTTTGTTTCGTCAACAAATCGTTGTATGGTACTTTTAAGTCCAATTTATCACAATTATAATAATATCTTTGAGCCTTTTTAGGTAAAGTTAACGTGTTACTAAAAGAAATCAATGTACATGTATATAACGAAATATAATTGATGCTAAGTAAAGTTAATAAATTCTTGTCGGAAACTAAACTACTTCTTGTATTTTAAAATATTTTGTTTATTTTAATAAAACTGTACTTCAAAACGTCTGGTTAAATATACTTTAATGTTAAATATGCTTTATGTATTTAAAACATATTGTTCATTGAAATAAAATGTCTGTGTTATAATAATGTCTCATTAACTTGACTTGAAAATGTAGGTGAATTCCTACATTTTATTTTTTTTCGACATTTTAAGCTCAAAATTTTCGATGAGAAGAGAAATGTTCAATTTTCATATACTTTCTTCAATATCTTTTAAACTATGTATTTTAAAGTAAAAAGAACATAGAGATTAGTTATTCTCATAAAGAACTCTGTCATTTAAGACATTACACAATCCACTTGATTAGTTTTTAAATTTTCTAATTTACTCCTCAAAATTAACTCCACGAATCAGAATTCGTTTGTTTTACACTACGCTTCCATGATTTAGTCATTAAATTCTATATATATATATTAAATTTCATTGTTTTCCGTCCAGTCGATTCGGAGAACATAGCCTATGATAGACGGACAGATAGCCAAAAACGCGAATGATATTCTAAGGGTTCCTAGGAAACCTATGAAACCTTAAAACATATTTTATTTGAATTTTTTAAAATTGATTTAATCTTTTTTTTTACTTCTTTTTGAATCCTAATTTAACACAAGGTTATATTATGAGTGCCACATAAGAAACTGAGGGATCGTGTAATGATAGAATACGAGTCAAAGTCCAAAAGAAGTCTTCAGAATAAATCGATCTCATTTCTTGAACTTGGAACTTCAACTTAGGATAAATGTACCTCGATAATCTTCGCGACAAAAGCCAAAGTCAAATCATCTGGTTAAATATAGATTTGTCGCCTTCGTATATGTTTTGCATCAACTATAAGTGCAAATGTCAACGCATCGCGTGAATGTAATATCTGCTGATGCAGGCGCCTACAATAGGTCGACAAAGCAGCAGCATTTGACACGACAAAGTGAGAAAAATATAGTTGTTCAATATTTATAGGATTTTTATTTCTGTCGTTTACACGTCGGCGATAAGGGACGCGTGTGTGTGAATCATATCTAGAAGCGTCATGCGCTTCTTGTCAAACTGCTAGCTTATTACTCAATTGGAGCCAGTATGCGATAAATCTCACGCGATATTTATTATCAAAATGTGATGTATCATGTGGTATGACCCTATCGAGCAATCAATGAATTAAAAGCAACAAAAATAATTTTACAGTCATGGCACCGTAACATTGAAATCAACATTAGACACCCGTCGCGCGGCTGTGGCGCGGCTATCGATATCTGTAATTCCTTACGTGACAAACGATAACCAATAACCGACCTCATTTAATCACGAAATATGCCTTTGTTTTCTCTCCAGTGTTTTATAAAAATTTTAATCGAACAGAGTACCTACCATGCAACATTCTAGAGTTCGATTTCAGATCTGACATTGAAGAACTTTTCTAAATTGGTTGGAATGTGAATGAGTTACTAGTTACTCCTATTGTTGTGATTTAAAAATAAAAACATATGAATTCATGCCATTTTTATTCGAGGTGTATAAAGTCAAAGTCAAAGACAAATCTATTTATTCAAGTAAACCCAATTGCAAGGTATTTTCGAACATCAAATCTACGTTAGTTCTTTAGTTATAAAAGATGAGTCACGACATAATCGCATTCATTTCACTTTCACTAATAAGTGCTTGGGTTTATAGATGGTATAGGGAAACTAGATAGTAACTCGTTGTTAGCTCGTCGCCTGTGTAAGTTGGAATAAGTCCTTATCTCTTCCAGTAACGTTCTCTATATCTGTGTCAGTTGTTTTTCTGTGGTGCATTCATTTCGTCGGCTTAGGATAAATAATGCATGTATCGTGGGGGTCCATCAGTATTCCGCGACAGTCTCGCCACCGTTGTCCAAACGTTGTACTTCATGTAACATGTTTTTTACCGCCCAATCGAATGTATACTTTATTTCTGTCAGTTAAGTAATAAAATGCGAACATTTAGAAGTAATTCGTACAAATCAGATTACGTATTTGAAACAACTGTTTATTTATGACGACCTCGATGACGCAGCGGTTTCGGTGTTGAATCCAAGCGATGAAGGTTCATGGTTCGATTCCCGGTCGGATAAATTTAGGAAACTAACTTTTCTAGATTGTCTCCGGTCTGGGTGTACTAGGAACGCCCCTACTAGTCATCGTCTGATTCTCATAGCACAGGATATGCCCTAGTTTGGGACCAGATGATCAGCGTGTATTGTCTGGCACATTTAATTATCTCATTTATTTATTTTAGAGAGAAAATATATGTACACATATTGTCACTACGAGATAGAGAACTTTTGCTTTAGCGGACTTACTGCAGATTGATGGATCTAGGCTAGTTGTGTTATATTTTTGAAGTCTGGAAACAGAAAGTACACTATACCGTTCTTTGGTATGAGACAAATAAAATGAAACCTTCAGGGTTATTAAGGGAAGATTTCCAATCGTTCATTTTTGGCGGATCCTAGGAGGATAGCACTGCGTTGGTGTTATGGAGGCCATAAACCATCTCTCAGACGTGTGTTGGTAGAGCAACCGCAATAGCTGAATCGCAAACTGAATAAATTATGCTCTGTTGAGCAATCAGTGAACTGAAAACTGCGTTAGTGGCGCTACTTCCACAACAAATAATTATTTTATCATCAGGGCATTGAATTTGAATCTATTCCGTTAGGGATACAGCGTGAAGATATGTACGATGTACGTATACATTGAATTTACGTAAGCGCTATACGTGATACCAATTTTAAACCAGCGTTGCGCGATTATGGTTCAGCAGCAGTCGTTGTAAGTGATTTTTTACGTGTTAATGGTAATAACTAATAATCCAGCCCGTGTGTTTGGGACGAGATTTTACTAGCAAAAGTCCCATGTAACCCAATCTCACGTCAGGGCATTAAGTATTATTTGAACATTTCTCCTGTGGTACCAAAAAACGGTAGGGCGTTAGTGTTTGTTCTGATCACTGATCACTGAAATAAAGTTGTATGTTGTAGGTGATTCAGAGGCTTCTATGTCTAGCGTCTATGTGCTTTGAAAAGTTAAAGTTACAATAATTAATGGTGAAATAGTACAAACATACATATCCTCACGCTGTATCCCTAATGGGGTAGTCAGATAGAATGAATGCCAAGTATTGCGGTCCGTACATACTTCTTTCTCTTCCTCAAAATTGATCGTTCTTTTTACACACTTCCGCCTACGTATACGAGCGCTTTTGACGAGTAAAGTGGTGAAAATGGTAAAATTACAGACACCCTTAATTTTAATCTGAAGTTATTAATTTAAATATAACAAGTTGTAATTTTAATCTAATTTCTATCTTTATATATTTTACGAAACGTTCTGTATATATTAATATACATGTAGCAACTTGAGATCATGTTTTAAATACAACGAAACCGGGTATCACTAATAAAAACTTAATTAAAATACTGGTACAAATATAGTAAGATGGAGTTTTTTAATGAATGCAGATTAGAGTGCCCGCTTTCATTGAAAGCTCTGTGTCACTGCGACATGTTAATTTCCTGTTGTAAGTTTACTGTGGGTACGGAAAACATTCAGACATTTAGTCTAGAGATAAAGGGTTAGTATCTTTTGTAGTGCAGTCGAGGGGTCTGGAGAGGGGCTGTGAGAGAATCGATAAGTGTAATATTGCAAGACTGCTATGGATATAAAAAGTGGTTAATGTGTACGGTGATAGACAATATAAGTGCATATACTGTGCAGATAACATGCCAAGTACTTGTGAAATCCCGCACGGTGAAGGGTTCCATCGTCGCGATGAACAATATTCATTTCATCGGCAGCAAAAATTTGTTTATATTTCATAGCGTTTCTCAATGACACTGTGGTAAACAAAGTTATTTCTGCGGTCATTGAGCGTGTAACCGAAAATACCTTATATCTCCAAATTACATAATACATTCAAACCAATTCTCATTGAAAGTGTTTTTTATATTCTACAATCTTCATTTTCTTTCAGTATTTTACACCCTGTAGTTGAATAGTAAGAGGGAGAGGGGTCCAGAGGGAGGGATGAATTCATGTTTTATGGCCTTAGAAGCACATACATTTCTCAGCAACTACTGAGTTAAATGAAAAAGCCACTTTCAATAAGTTTTAATTTTTAGTATTTTATTAATAACAATAAACTACATACATATCCTAACATTAATATTAATAAACTTAAAATTGCATATTATCTTAAATAATAGACTTCCTCAAAGTTGCCGCTTAAAAAGCTGTCATTGTGCCCATCAAACTAGCAGCATTACCTCTTTGAATAGCCAAACTGATTCGTTGGCGGAAGAAGCTGCCAGCCCAGCGGTCTCCCAAAGCCTCGACGAGTCTCTTACAAATATCACAAACCAGTCGATGGGCTTCGGGGCCCCGGGACCCAAAGTTTCGACTGCAAAGGGCGTAAATTTTTAGTCTTTACTTATTTGATATTTAGGTTATATTTTATAGAATAGTTTTCTGTATTATGTTTAGGATATTAATTACTTATTGTGTAATGTGAACTGTAAATTGGTAAATATATGCGTATACCTATAGAAAAACAATACATTAAATAATTCTTTAAATAAACAAATGGAATCTCTATATAATTTTTGAATACTTAAGTTACCTCAGACGCTTATTTACATTGGATTTTTTTTATGCCTTAGTTATATATATGGAGTGTCTCTCCTAATTTAATTTTTTGCTATTCGACTATGGAACTCTGAAATGTAGGTGACATTTATTTTGAGTGACAATCATTTTTATTTTTATCTATGCTTAATATTACAATAGAAAAAATGTGATTGTTTGTTTGTAATGGATAAACTACTCAACCGATTTCAAAAATTATTTCACCTATAGAAAGCTACATTATCAGCGAGTAGCACGGGGTACATTGTATTTTCAAAAATTTTCTACCCATACAAAGCCGGGGCAGGTCTCCAGTTAGTTATGTAAATCTACTTATAAAACTAATAACTTCGTTACGTTGTGCTTCAGGATATAAAAAGAAATCGAATTTTTTTTAATATCGATTGGATTTATTATTCGTATTGGATTATCTGGACTGCCTTGAATTGGATATCTCCGACATTTGTAATTATTAGTTGACCTGTAGTTAGCTACCAGCCCAGTGACAAAGTTACCATGTGTTGACAGTGTTAAAAATAAATCAGCACAGTGATAAAAGCGTATAATTATTTTTCAATCTAACTCAAGTGTCCGCCGAAAGTTTTGGTCCCATTTTGCTCAATAATACAAGAAGATTTTATGCGAAGCAGTATAAATAGTTTGCAAATTCTCACTGTTTCCTGGCTTGCTGATAAAATAGCCGAACAGAGCAGGTGATAGTTTTGTCGTAACTTCCTCTTAAAGGCAGTTATTTTTAGATCGCTCGATATTTCAAAACACTAGAAAAATTTCTTAAAAACAAACGACACTCGTGTTTTTGCTTCTAGACGGCACAAATTATAAATCGAAGAAACCCTAATTCATCCTTATTGATCTTTATTAAATTGGTGATAAATTACATAATGTTTACTATTTAATTGCACTATTCGTATTAACCTAATATTTAAATATTATATTTCAGTATAAAACTGGAATAATGTTACACAAAACAAGTATCTTTTTTTGTGGCGTGTTAAATATACAGACACAGATACATATTTCAAAAAAATTAAAATCTAGAGCCTAAAAAGTAATAGGTAATTTTTATATAACTTAAACTGCTAATAATAATTACACTACCACTAAGAATAACATTTCTTAAAAAGTTCTTGTTATTAGTGAAGAAACATTATCGTTGTGTTCTTTAAGAGTAGAATCAACTGGCTACTATTCGTGAATTTTAACGAATACTTTCGATAATAGGTGCCTTAGTCCCAACGGGGTCCACTTTCATACTGCTCGCTATTTACTGACAGTGCCGCGCAAATCGATATCACATGTCTCTGTGACGCCCCTTAGTAAAGTTAGTCGTGAATCGAGATAAAGTTGTACCTGCATTTTAAATGTGGTTTTGAAGCGACTAATCTTGTGGAAGGATATTTATAAAATGTTGTAGAGTGAATATTGCAGTTTTGTTCTAAACTTTACAACACTGAGATATTATGGTGCTACAATTTATAACGGCCATTTTTTGATTTATATGAAGACGGCTAAAGCGAGGTGGAAATTTGGAAAACGAAATTTTATATGTCGCCATTTGGATATATTATACGTTATGTATATTGTGTCATGAATTGTAGTTATTACATTTCGGCCAGCACTGCCGAGAACTTGAAGCGGCGTAAGTATGCGACTCTCTCTGAGAGTTTCATATTTACGCCCTTTGCAGTCGAAAGTTTGGGTCCCTGGGGCCCCGAAGCCCATCGACTGGTTTCTGATATTTGTAAGAGACTGGTCGAGGCTTCGGGAGACCGCCGGGCTGGCAGCTTCTTCCGCCAACTAATCAGTTTGGCTATTCAAAGAGGCAATGCTGCTAGTCTGCTGGGTACCTTGAGCAATGACAGCTTTCTAAGCGGCAACTTTGAGGAAGTTTATTATTTAAGATAATGTGTAGTTTTAAGTTTGTAAATATTAACATATGTATGTACTTTTTGTTAATGTAAATATAGATATTAACGGTTATTACATTTATTATTGTATTATTGTTAAAGGATATATTATAACATATATGTGTTGTGAATGTTGTTTATGTATTGTAGTTATTACATTCAACAATTGCGGGTTATATTGTCAAAAAAACTGTATCTGGTTTTGTAACTGTACTTCGAAACGCCTATGTTAATTCCTTTTGCAATATCTTTAGAAAAAGTGTAAAGTTCAAATTTCATTATTTTAAAAAGTAATGCATCTGTGATGTAATATACTATAATATAAATTGTATAAGTATAGAGTTGCAATTGAGAAGAGAAGATGGCGGAAGAGAGAGTACGAAAAATAAATAAAACAGAGGCGAGACAGAAATAACTATAAAAGAGAGAAAAGTAGCATTTTATTGTTAAAGAATAACAACAAAAGAAGCCATTTTTTTGTTTTTATTTATCTATGAACCATAAAAATAAAGTAATATTTTCCAATGTAATACATTCTGGGAAACTGTCTTTAACATTACTGTAAGTGGAAATAAGTAACATGCCACAACCAAACGGCGTGCTATTAAAGGAAACGTTCCCGGACTCCGTTCTCGTCGGTCTAGACCAGCCATTCCCAAAGTGGGCGATAACGCCCCCTTGTGGGCGCTGCAGGCCTAAAGGGGGGCGGTAAGAGACCCAGAAAAAAAATGGGGGCGTTGTGTAGAGGCCTGGGGGGTGATTTGTAATTTCATTTAGCTAGGAGGCATCTTAGACAACGACTGCATGAGCTCTCGACTCAGTAGACAAAATAAGTTTGGGAACCAGTGGTCTAGACGGTGCGACTTGTAAAAGTTTGAAAAGTAAATTAGATTTCGTCTACGAATGTAAGTGAAACCATCGCTGGCCTCTGCACTTATCGTGATGCGATTCGAACGTTCGGAACTGTTTCCATTACACGACAGATTCCTTCGATTAGAAATTTTGCTGAAAGTAGGAGAATATGCTTTAATTTTACATGAATAAGTACTGTACTTTTTCTTTTTTGTTTCTTTATGGCATGGCGCACAGTTTAGTGGATTTGCCAATGTCACGTATTAATAAGTAGAATCACAAGTAAATTAGTTTTTTCTTATCGTAAAAGGAGTTTTACGATAATGGAGGAGTCCATTAAAGTAATAGTAGGCTTTACTGAAGTTATAAAGGACTTCTAGGAAGAGCGCGAGAATTTCATCTACACATTTTTATTGAGATCTACTCCATTCTTTTCACTTATACAGAACTTTAAAACGCAATATACTATCACTTTTGTACTTTAAAACTCCCAAAAATGTAAATATGGGAAATCTAAATAAAATGACAACCTTACTTCCGTTCCCGCCAAAAAGTCCAAAGTATTGTAATTATACACGAATACATTCATATCTGCGCTGTATCTCTAACGAAGTATACAGAAAGAACGGAGCGCCAAGTATCGTGGTCTTCGCATACTTTTTTTGTTTTTACTTCGTAAATCTCACCATTCTCTTTACGACCATTTCCTGACGTATGCGTGTGTTTTTGACATTTCTGTGAGCTATTTGCTCTCCATAAGTCAACCTTAGTGTTCCTTTTTAAGCATTAATTTCCTACCTAATTATACTTTCATTCAATCCTGCCGAATTCCATATCTTTTCATTGCTTAAAAATACTTAATATTTTAACATATTTTAAGGTATTCATTATCTTATCCTCTGTTAATAATATGGGAGAAACTTTCGAAATGTACTTAGTACCTTGACTTCCCTGGGATGAGATTTATTTATTTGGGGCTTTACCCCCTAATAATAACGACGCGCCTAGAACGACCAACTGTCCTATTAGACAGTGATTCTTTTTCAGAAGATTCGTTACTAGTTATTTTAAATAAATATAATATACGTTTGAATTACGTTGAATTGTATTTTCACTGAAACATATGGACGGATGGACAGATATGAATGACACAACTGAATTTTGTTTGTTTAATGTTTAATTTTAGACATATTGGCTTCTTTTGTTTTCTCTTATATACAGAAAATCATTTGATGTTCTTTAGAAATACTACTGCCATTTTTATAAGAAAAATATTAGCCTCGTAAATATTCTTTATTCTTATTACTAAGTTGCTAACACCACCAATGACGTGATTTCAAATGTACTTCTTCGGAAAACGCGAAAGCTGTGGTTACGCGTGTTTATTTCAATTTTCTAAATGTTCTACATTTCCACTTGAATACTTGCACTTTAAAACTCTCAAATATAAACTTTACTTCTCTCGTACCCGCCAAAAAGTATTGTCTCCCAGTGAAACTTATTTTTCTTTTTGAATGCAATGGAAACAGACAATAGATCCTGAAATAAAACTGATGAGAATCGAAACGTGGTTATCTTGTAAATGTTATATTGTTATTGCAATCATTCATATTTTCCTACATAGATCAAAGTTCAAATGGAAAACTGTTCTGCATACATTTTGTAGTTTGGTCGTAAAACTGATACCATAAAATTTTTATGACTTCAATACTCCCTCAAATATTTAGATCTTTTTACATATTTTTAGAGTTTAATAGCTCGAAAAGAAAAGAAAGGAATTCTTATAAGACCACTCAGTAGATTTAAGTAAAAGGGAGGGAAGTTGGGTAGGTATACCTTAAATCAATTCAAATATTCATCTAAGAAACTATTGGACTTCGAGTTGGAAAAAATTGGTGAAATATATGTTTTACTCAAAAAATTGCGGGTCTCATACTTACAATACATTTGGACAACAATTTTACAACTTTTTAGAATTTTGAATCGACCTCTGCGCGTGAGTTAATTTACTTGACTAAATGCTGCATTAACTTATATACTCGTATACACACGTCGGATACGCAATAACTTACGGTTGGGCAGCAACGGACAACCTATAGAGTATAAAAGCCAGCTAAGAAATTGGATGTGTTCGAAATTATACTGGTGCAAAGGTCAGGCCGAAAGGAAATTAATGGGTAATATGAAACGACTTCGTCGCTAATAATGTTAATATAAAGAAATGGACTACGAAATTGAACATTCAAAGAAGAAAGTTCACGAAAGTGCAAGACTGAGTTTAATTTAATTTGCGGTCAAAATTACAAGCGTAGGAATAAAGCATTTTTTAACACGAATTTTTATTTTTATATTTAAATCTTATTATAAAAGAAGGCAAGAAAGACCAAGGCTAATTTATGAAAATCAAATAGACAATGTGTTAGCCGACGGAAATGTCAAAAGAACTCGCATACCTAGTGCCTAGTTTTAAGAGGTGGTAGAGCCATGCTGCATTGCAGCAAGAATTGGGCCTGCTCGCCCGGTGAAATACCACCCTCTCACAGATTCTCGGCGTGAAATAACAGCATCTATTGCTGTTGTGTTTCGTTCGGTGAGTGAGAGTGCCGGTGGTCCATCACCACCTCCCCCTTCTTTCCCTATTTCTCTAAAGGCCGGCAACGCGCCCATGATTCTCCGGATGTTGCGAGTGTGCATGGGCGGCGGTTGGTTAATCTCCATCAGGTGACCCAATTGCTCGTTTGCTCTCTCTTTTATAAAAAAAAAACCTAGGCGATAATGTGTGAGGAGAATGATGAGATTTGAAGAAGCGAAAGTAGTACGTAAGTATGGCGACGCTTGGTACTCCGTCGTATCTGACTACCCCGTTAGGAATTACATTAATAAATATGTATTATTTTATTATTGTAATTTTGATACGGAGCTATGAACGTAATATGAACAAAATCGCGTACGGTAGATGTATTACGCAGAAGTGTTGCATGCCCCGGCTGACAGACGCCTACGTTTAATCAAAATGCAAATTTTAACGCTTCCACAGCAACGTCTTCCAGTAACGATGGAGGTTTAACTAAACTACAAAGTACTGATACGTTTTATATGAGCTTCAAACACGCTACGAGAGCTGCAAAACTTCTCATACAAATTCGACGATTTTTATAGGCAAAAATAATATAACCCCTTGTTAAGCAAAAAATATATAAATAACCAATAAAAGCAGTTAATATTACAGCTTGTTGCATGTAATTACTTCAAGCGAGCAATTCTTGTATATGTATTTATATATTTCTGATTCTTGGAAAGGGTTGTAATGATTTGGATGAAAATTTGTGTTTAACTAATTCCTTCCTTGGAAACTTGGAAGATCGCTGGTGTGGGACGCCACTTGTATCGATACACTTGCTGTTTCCCATGTACCGGTGACTTCCAATTCAGGAGGTGCCGCGGCCAGCACTGCCGAGAACTTGAAGCGGCGGAAATATGCGACTCTCTCTGAGAGTTTCATATTTACGCACTTTGCCGTCGAAATTTTGGGTCCCTGGCGCCCCGAAGCCCAATGACCGGTTACTGATAATTGTAAGAGACTGGTCAAGACTTCGGTAGACCACCGGACTGGCAGCTTCTTCCACCAACGAATCAATTTGGCTAGTAATTTGGTAGGTAATTCTGCCAGTCTTCTGGGCATCCTAAGCAATGACAGCTTTCTAAGCGGCAACTTTGAGGAGGTCTATTAGTTAAGATAATGTGTAGTTTTAAGTTTGTAAATATTAACGTTAGGATATGTATGTACTATTTTATTGTTAATAAATAAATGTGATTGTTACAATAAAAAAAGTTGTGTTTAAAAAAATGTTTTATTTCTAAATTTACCTAGAATATTTACACAACATTGTCTTTGAAATTATTTCGATTTTTATGAGATTTATCTGTGATGAACTGAAAGTTATAAGTATAGGCATCTCCAAAAATCGCTACCTTCGCTTGCTTGTACAAAAAAGTAGAAGACAGCTACTTTATCGACAATCATTTATTAGAAAATGTTTTCTAAAATAGGATTCCTGTCTCTTCGAGTCGGCGTATCAATTTGTCATAAAGCATATTACGAGCACGCTCGATGCACAACAAAAGAATCAGGGGTTGCGTCGTCCCGAGAGTACGAGTCGTGCCAGTTCAGCCCTCCTACAGAAATTTACTGTTTGCTGTCACTTTAAAAATGCAAAAATGTATGACATTTGACGTTAGCAGGCGAAAATGTATAAATAATGTTAATTTGATACATTTTAAACATTTCTCATTAATATTAACAACGATATGTAGTGAGTTTTTAGTTGGTTTTTAACTTCAGGCGGAAAAGAGGGTAATGTATATCTGCCTGTCTGTGTATTTGCTGTAGCATTATAGTTCTTGAACGGATAAGGTAATTTGCAAGTGATTTTATTTGTTAAAAGCGCATTTTTTTAACTTTTTTAGTTATATGTAGTGAGAATCGGTCCAACCACGTTCAAGACATACTTTAGCTCTGATACGTACATATATGTATATATTAGGTCTTTACCCATAGATGAAGGCAATTTCATAAAATTGCCGTTTAAATACAACGAGTTAAAGTATTTTTTTTTATATTTTTTTTTTATTAATCAAAGTATGCACCCATGCTATCGATGCATCTTTGCCAGCGCAGTGGTAATTTTTTAATGCCCTTCCTGAAGAAGTCAGGTGTACGGGAGGCAACAAACTCTTCAAAGGCATTTTGTATTGCCTCTCGGATATAGAACTTTCTTCCTGCCAAGAAGTTGTCCAAATTATGGAAAAAGTCTGTCGGCGCAAGGTATGGTGAGTACGGTGGATGACGTAGAACTTTGAACCCTAGCTCTTGTAGCTAAGAGATCGTCTGTTGTGCCGTGTGAGGTCGAGCGTTGTCGTGCAAGAGCAGTGGGTACGAGCGATTAACCAAGGCTGGCCGGAGATTTGACAGTTTCTCCATCATTGTGTACAGTTTCTCACAGTACACATCGGCAGTAATGCTCGTGACATTTGGTAAGAAGCTGTGATGAATTACACCGGCATCAGACCACCAAACAGTAACCATCATTTTTCTAGGAGTAAGTTTTCATTTGGGGCATTGCCTAGGTGCTGAACTAGGGTCTAACCAACACAATGACCACTTACAATAGTCAAAAGGAATCTATTTTTCATCGCAAGTGACAATGCGGTTCAAAATCCCTTCGTTGTCTATTAAGCAACGCAAGGCATACCTCAGCGAGTTCGTCGCGCTGGCGATCGTTAATTTCATGCGGCATCCACTTATCAGGCTTTTTTACCTCGCTCATTTGACACAAATGGACCAATATTGTTTCGACGCTAACATCGAAAGCTCCTGCTAACTCAGCAGTAGATTGAACATCGTCAGCTGCCACTATCGCCTTTAATTCGTCGTTGTTGACTTTAGTTTTCGGACGACTACGGGGTTCATTTTTCAGATCAAAATTTCCATGTCGGAAGCGATCAAACCAATAACGGGTCGTGCGTTCGTTTGTAGTGTTCACTCCGTACACGTCGTTAATGTTGCGAGCCGTTTGTGCCAGATTGCTACCTTGCAAGACCGCTACATTGCAACGGAACTCGTATTCCGTAATTACTCGTATTTTTATCGTGTCCATACTGATGAAAAAGATACAAATGTAGTGAAAAGAAAACACTAATTAATAAACAATGACTGAATTCAAAAATAAATTCCATATTTCAAAAATAAAATTCAATTGCGTTTAGAATTTATTGCCAGCCACAAATTACATTTCAAATGGCCAGTATTGTAGAACGGCAATATCATAGGTAAAGAGCTATTATATAATATATATATGTATATATATAGATGTACAACGCATCAATGTTCACGGGATGTATCCCGCGAACATTGATGCGTTCTCCTATTACCAAATATATATATATATATATATATATACAGGGTGTATATGAAAACGGGACAGTTACTTTAATGGATGAAAGGGCATAACTTTAGTATGTAGTTACAAAAAGAATTATCGAAAAAAACGTATCCGTTTAAGAGTTATGACCGTTTTAATTTTCAAGTGTTATCCCCACCATTTCTCGTAAAATTGGGTTGATCGTGTACAGTTACAGATTTTAAATCTTACGTTTTTTTTCATTTTGTAATAATTTCATCCGTTACTGAAATACAGCCTGAAAACCATTTTCGAAAATAATGCGTATACCCCAATGGGGGTTTTATCTATATATATATATATGTATATAATGACAGTTTTTCTCTTTGACCGCGATAAACTTGAAAACTACTGGACCGATCGGCATGGGACCAAGACCATTCGACGCGGAATTAGTTTCTGAACTTTTTTTTGTCCAGCGAAGTGGGCGGGAAACGGCTTGTTATCATATAATCTTAATATGTATTGTATAATATATTAAGATTATATGATTATATGAGTCTTTACCTATGAAGTTGCCGTTCTACAATACTGGCCATTTACAACACTTTTCTTGGATACAATGTCTTATTAATAGAGTTTTCATAAGTTTGCATTTTAATCTCTCTACACCCATGTGACAAATATAGCGCGATAATATGTATCTACACATTATTAGCTAACTGAGAGTCTAGAGAAATTTGCATATAAATTTATTAGCAGTTTCTTAATTTCTAAAAAATAAACATGCAAACACACGGACATTTCTATAAATATTTATTTTGGAATCATAAATGCCTAAAATATCTCATTCAATTACTGTTTCAAAAATATCTCCAATGTACAGATAATATGGCTTTGCTGCTATTGTAAAATTCTGTGGGTAGATGTCTCTGCTGTGTCTGTTTCTGTTATTATATTATGTATACATAGTTAAATCCATTTTACAGGCGCCACTCAGCTTAAGAGAGTTTATTTCAGATTTCGGCTTTTGGACGGCGGATCACGATAGAACTTACTTCAATATCTTAAAGAGATACTGATAATGATACTGCGAGAAACACTTTTCATATTTGTACATTTGTTTGTATGTATATTTATAGATCTATTATTTACTTCTACTTTCTAGAGATTTTTAGATTTCAAGTAGGAACCTAATTACTTCTCGGATAAAGAGCAACCTAAATTTTTCTTTGAAAAATCCACTACCTTTCATTGAAGGTCTCGTCGAAATCGGTTCGGAGGCTTAGGAGATCAACCCACACAAACAAACAGACAGACAACATTTTTTTATTACGCGTGTGTGGGTCTTGGCTACTTACCAAAAATCGTATAAGATTTAGAAGAAGCCTTTTCCGAAATCACAGACAGACACTTAAAGTTTATTTACTATGTAACGTATAGATTTAAAAAAAAAATTACGAACAAACAGATAATATCCGTAATAATTTTTTTTGGAATTAGAATAGCCTAAAATACCTAATTCAATCACTTCTTCAAAAATATCTCCAATGTACAGATAAAATTTCGTTGTTGTTTTAATTTGTCATGGAAAGATGTCTCTGCTATGGCTGTTTCTGTTATTAAATGTAAGTCAGCGGATAAACCACTCACTTTACAAGCGCCGCACAGCTAAAGGGAGTTCATTTTAGATCTCAGCTTCCAGACGGCGGTTCACGATAGAACGTACTGTAACGTGGAAGTCTAACTTAAAGAGACTCAACCGTGATAACCATTTTTTGTGTGTATTTTTCTATAAAAATAGATTTATCTTCTTTTAACTTATAGTTTTTTAATTTACACAGAAAACCTAAACACTTCCCGGATAAGTAGTAATCTAGATTATTCTTCGGAAAATCCTCTATCTTTCAGTGAAAATTTCGCTGAAATCGGTTTAGCCGTTTCGAAGATTAGCCCGCACAAACAAACAGACAGACAAAAATTTCAAAAACGCTTGCTTGGGTTTTGGTTACGTGCAGACAATTATATTAGCTTGAGAAAAACCCTTTATTTCGAAATCACAGACAGACACTTCAATTTTATTTATATGTATAGAGTATAGATGTAGATGTATAGATATATAGATGTAGATGTATAAATATATATTATATTTATAAATTGATGCAAATGCCTGTATAATTAAATTAATTAAAGACAGTTACTGAAGTCGTTGGCAAGCCTACCAAACTAGTACACTTTCTGTGTTTGCACATTGAATCGGCACAGGCTTCAATAACTGTCAAATTTATTGATATAGGTAGGTATTTGTATCGTATTATATTCATAAAGTTATTTTAATACTTGAGATTTGATTAGAAAAGGATAGTTATTTGTACTCTTCGGTGATTTCGTTTGAAATAGTTTTGGTTCGATTTATTTTTCAAAGTTTTTAATTCTCCCTTTTGAATGACAAAATAATTATTTAGTGTAGGTCTACAACTAACATCTTTTCTAATTCTGGAACCGAATGATATAAAAAAGAATCATCAATATAAATAAACGGTTATAATCAGTTATGATTATTATTATTATTATTTATTCTTTATTGTACACCTTATTCCTAATACAGATAAAAAACATACAAGAAAATAACAAAAATTACAATTTTGGCAATACAATTGGCGGTCTTATCGCTCTCGTGATTATTTGGTATATCATTGAAGTCCAAGCTCCAATATCAGTGAAATTTAAATGGGACTACCTTGAAGCTATATTGGACCTAACGGAATTAAAATCATTGAAATTGGTTCATAACCAAAGAAGTTATGTATAAACTTTTAAACTTTCGCGCTGCATTATAAAATATCTAAAAACACGGAAAATTAACGCGATTACCTTTTATTTTCTCTTGACGTTTCGACCGAGTTTCATCGGCCGTGGTCTCAAGTAAACTGTCGCAGCAAGCTTCACTCCGTGTCAGAGGTAGACTTTATTTCATCTACCCCCGATATTTGTAAATAATTATTAGGGTTCCTACACACAACACTCACGGTGTCCACACACTGAACCGGATGTGAAAAACGAGGTTTTGTCATTTGAATCACAGGATTCCACGCTGTTGATAAATTGTATCCGCTTTCCCGATTGAAATTTTTGTGTCTCTTTTTCATTTGTGTGTCAAGAGACACAAAAATTTCAGTGTTGTGTGTACGAACCCTAATAATTATTTACAAATATCGGGGGTAGATGAAATAAAGTCTACCTCTGACACGGAGTGAAGCTTGCTGCGACAGTTTACTTGAGACCACGGCCGATGAAACTCGTCCGAAACGTCAAGAGAAAATAAAAGGTAATCGCGTTAATTTCCCGTGTTTATAGATAAAGAAGTTATGTCTGAACATAAAAAAAATACATGCAGTTGGACATAGAACCTCTTCCTTTTTGTGAAGTAAAAAATCGGTGCACAAATGGCCGAGAAAACGGTGAACATGTATGAAAAAATATTCAGAAGAGTTGAGAACCACCTTCTTTTATTTGAGTCGGTTTAAAAAGAGAATGCAGGCCTAATGTATTCTACAGTATATCCATAAAGGCCTCGTGACCTTTTGTTTGGCATACCCCTCCATGATATTGTTCCGTGCGAGTGGTTGAGCTTGTTTGCTTACTCTAATTGCCACTAGGTTCATACATCGTTATTAAATCGCACGATGATGGCTCTTCCTTTGTTAGCTTTGCAACATTGATCGACGTGAATTACAATTTGAGATACGGGTATATAGGATGCACTTTATATTGTAAAACTTATACTACAATTACAATATACATTTCCATTCTTATTTAAAGGAAAAACGGGCAAATGAAAGACATATTTTTTCAAGTGGTATGCAGTGTCTACTAAAATATCTAAAAACATGGAAATTTAACGCAATTACATTATATTTGGCTTGATGCTTAAATGTGTGTAGGAACCCTAATCATTATTTACAAATATCGGGGTTAGATGATATGAAATCTGCATCGGACATGAAGTGAAGCTTGTTGCGACAGACCACGCCGATGCAACTCGGCCGGAACGTCAAGCCAAAATAAAAGTTAATTTCCCGTGTTTTTAGATATTTTATTTTATAATGCAACACGAAAGTTTATATTGCAATGCCTGTTGTAACATGTTACCAACTATCAAACGTTAAACTCTAATGAATAAAAAAGTCTAATGTAATCCTGCTAGTTTTCTCCAATATATTAGTTTTCTCCAATATATAACGAAGACATCTAATTCTTATTGTCCATAAAAGCAACTTTCTACCTGAAACGAACGTAATACATTACGAAGTCTAATCTATGTGACATAAACATGTTTATCCGTAAGCAAAGCCTTGGAGATTCATTCATAGGCGGTGAACTGTCGAAATCGTTCCGTCACATGCGAAGTAGTAGTTTTCAAAACTAACAGATTTGTTTAATTTATTTGTGAACTATGAAGATTTTTTATTCAATGTGTATGAAAACAGGATTATGTAAATGTCTCGCGCCGCAAGTATTTTTCCTGGTTACTGTCAATATTTTCTAGAGCTACTTAGAGATGTTTACTCGGTCTGGTACGTCAGAACCGACAATGCGCTTCTTCCCCTGCAAAGGAACCGGTTAAAAACAGCGGCATTCATAGAGTGGCTTTTGAGAGTTAAATTAAATTTTTCATTTAAAAAAAGTCTATAGAGAAAAAGATTTCTTAAAGAAGCCGGTGGGAAGTCGGTTGCATGTGATAAAAATAGGACACTATATGACACGATGTAATATGAAAACTACACATAAAAACTTTATATATAGTATAACACCCTCATGGAGTTACTCGTTATGCATTGATTTCGTTTTTAAAAAAAGCCTCATAATTTTAATCTTCTTTATCTCAGAAATGGCCGAAATAATAACACATAAGAAATTTAAGGGTTATGCTTATTTAATCGTATCTTTCTATTTCTGTACAAAAATAAAATACACTTTACTACACCAAGAAAATGACAATTAAAAATTTAAAAAGATGAGGAGCAACGCACGTGATCTTATAGTTAGAGAGTAATTTCTTTCATACAACCTTTGGCTTTTGATTTTTTGATGACGAGGTATTTATTTTCTGTTACAAAAAAATACTAAATTATTTATTTGAAATGACAATAATATCTATTTTTAAATTAATAAGTCGACTTCATAGTGTTCTTTGTTACCGTTGTTGCTCGTCCCGTGTTATCTTTATCCTGTAACACAATTTAATTTAATGTGCCACGTTACGAACTAGGTTATAGCTGCTTGTAGAAAACATTTGCTTAACTATGTACATGCTCCAGTATTGGAGAGGAGATGAAAAAACTACGGTGCACACTTTCGATAGAATCCGATTTTGTTGAGATTTTGTTCACAGTAAAAATAGGTCATCCGCAAATGAGTATTTCTTTGCGACTATGTATTTTTGTACTACTCAAAAGCCACATCATATTTTGAAGAACTCAAGAGCCAAGAACATAAGGCCATTTCAGTCAAAAACATTCCGATTTTCATAATTCCAATATGTTAAATTCTAAAAAAATGTGACGAAATCTGCTGCTCCAAATCACCGAATTGCTGGTTAGTTGACCGAGTCCAATCTCTGGTATATCCTGAGGATGCTTCGTTGAAAGGCGAAACACGTGTCGATTGGTGATTTTTGAGTTTGAGCGGAAAATAGCTAAAGATTTTAGGAATTCATCACATGAAATGGATTTTCGCAAAGTAACACCTGAGTCTATACAATATGTCAGGTTAAGGTTTTTTTTTGTTATGAAAGAGGGGAAAAACGAACAAACGAGTCACCTCATGGAAAGTGATCATAGCCACCCATGGACACTCGCGATGTCCGGGGAATCACGGGTGCGTTGCCGGTTTTTAGAGAAAGGAGGGGGAGGGGGAGATGGGCCACCGGAACTCTCACTCGCCGAACGAAACACAACAGCAATAGATGCTGTTATATCTCGCCGATATTCTGTGAGACGGTGAACAAATAAAATCGAAAATCAATCGTGTTTTCAAACTTGACTTTTGATCTTAGAAAGAGATGGAAAGAAAATCTCCACGGACGCTCAGCAAGGTTCTAAGCCGAGTAGCTTCGAACCAACTATAAACCTTCCTCTTTGTTGTTTTGGGGTGACAGCAGAAGGCTCCTAGCCAGATTAGAATTTTTGCACCAGCTCTTCCAAACTCTTTCTGTCACTCGTCAATCTTAACAGCTAATCTGTCCAGGCAATATCCATCCATTGACGCATGTTGCTTAACAAATAATTCTCCCTTCTCGCAGCATGTCTTTTTCACTCTTCTTATCCCATCATCATTAAATACAACTGTTGGTATCCGTAGTGCTTTACATATCTAACTTTTCTTTGTTGCCAAGACTTGCCAGCGTGCTGGAGAACCGAATAAATAGGCAGTTGCTCCGAATTGGCGCCAAAGACAATCATGCCACTTCATAGTTTTGAACTAAACAGACCAAAAGTTGACCATCAACTTTTTATTGTTAAACAAAAGGTGACAAGTTTCATTGAAAAATGAACGATTATTATCATTCATTTTTTCGAACGAATTTTCGAAGAAGAAAATCGATTAAAATTACCGTTTAAGAATGCCGCTATAGAGTAACTAAATTCAAATTAGATTAAATTAATCGTCTGTGTGTATGTACAAATTCTGATAGTTCAATGTTTAGCTCTTAATCCTTGCAAGTCAATCGACCGAGAGGGCTCCAAGCCTCACTAATTTAATGTTGCTTTATCTCCCCAGATTTGCTATTGGAACATTGTTGTACGTACCATATTATTAGTATTAGAGGTACATTTTTACTTTGAGTAAAACATCGATTTTACGTACATATAATCACGCTGTATTTTTAATGGAGTAGTTCGAGAGGAAGGAGCTCCAAGCATCGCGATCCTCATATACTTCTGTCTCCTCTTTAAATCATATCATTCTCTTTACACGCTTTTGCCTAGGTATGAGAGTGCTTTGACATTTTCGTCAACTAACGCTCTGGCTTTAGTCGTTCTTGGCTTCTGCTACCAGTCACTTTCACTATGTACATTTTATTTTGTTATCTTTCTACTTTCTACGTGCCCAAATCATCCACCAATCAAGAAAGCATTCTTTTCTCATATAACTTTAGTTATTTATAAAGTTTAAACTAAGTATTATCTTAAATAATAGACTTCCTCAAAACTTTCGCTTAGCCATAGTAAATATGACAACCTCGCACTATCATTGTAATTAAGTGTCAGCTTATGACCGACTTCACGTTGTTACTGAAATAATTATTTGAAATATACTTGTAAATCTTAAGTATTTTGTAATCTTAAGTATATTCACAAAAATAAAAATATACATGTTCAGCTATGTATTGTTGTACTGTGACACTTCCCAAGTCACGCACAATAGTAAAAGTCTAGAAACTCAGTCAACAAAAAGACACGCTCTTTAAGCAAATGCTCCGTCCATTTCAATTCTTGGTTAGAGTCCTAAATCTTCGTAAAGAGTAGTTTTACTACGCAGCTGTCCGTGATTGGTCGATTCGATTGTGACGTACAGTGAACGCCGTGTGGTGGCGCTAGTGTCGATTTTGCCACCGATGTAGACACAGTAAGATGCAGGAGGGAAGTTGCAATCCATTCGTTTTACAGGGCACATCGTCTATCTTGTCGAATTAAAATAAAACTTGGCTAGTTTATCGATGACAATGGATGGAAATGATGGCATTTTAAGATTTAACTGGGTGTCCAACTTCATGAAGCTCATACCACGATATTGCTAGTATAATACAAATGTCGTATCACCCATGATCGCGTCGTTCCATAAATTTAAATTTATCTCAATAATGTTCTTTTTATTTTAACATTTCAAACAGCATAAAATATACCGATATCGAAAATAATCGAGCCTCTTCTTTGACATTGACAACTCTATTCTCGATACGATAGTAGACCTCTCAACCAACAATAACTCTGCAATAATCCGGCAAATCGCCTATAAGTAATTCGTATCAGCGGAGTACAGGAACTTAGCGTTGGAGCACATCCTCGAGTATAAGTTGGGTTCAAACTTAACCTCAGCTTATGTCGGCTTAAGTTTAACCTCGAGTTGGGTTGACACTAGTCGACCCATTTAGGTTCATTTGTGGATCATCGGAGATTGAAGTTTGCTTGTTAAGAATTTCAAATTTTAGAGTTCAAAGTAAATATTTTTAGCTTTTATTTAATCTCTTCAACGTGGATCAATTTAAACTTAACAATTTAAAGAAATAAATAAATATTTCAATAGAGCAATGAAGAGATAGCAATGAAGAGATACGCAGTACGTAGTATGACAGGGTTACACGACAGTATTATTGTAATAATGAAGATAGGAATGCTAAGATGATTCGGACACATGGAAAGAACGAGTGATGAAAGACTAACGAAGAAAATCTGTAGAGCAAAAGTGAGCAGAGATGTACGAAATAGTTTAAAAAAAGCATTTAAATACAAAAGGCAAAATACTTTTCAGATTTACTATTTCAAATGCAAAATACCAAATAGTTTTGCGTTTTGTATTTCAAATGCTAAATGCAAAATAGGTATTTTCAAAATAAAATACCTTTTGACCAAATCGAATGATATTTTTATTTATTTTAGGTATTTATCATGAGAAATAGAATAGAGATACAATGCCGAGCCGAATGGCACCTTATGCATGACATTTTGGTCATATTTATCAGTACGCGTATCAATAAATTCTGTAATGTTATTAATAATAATAATACTCACTTAAAATAATGTAAAAAACTAGACTAACGAAAAGATAGCCATGACTCCATTTTGTGAATTGTGTGGCCATTTATTTCGGTTGATTGTGCATCTTTTCTTTTATTAATAACAATTGGACTGGTACTGTAAAAAAGTGAAAAAAATAAACATCAATTTTTATTTAATACGCTTTTTAACAATACCAGTTGTTCGAATACATCATCACTCATTTTTCTTCTGTGAGGTCTCATAATCATCCCACCGTACGAAAAAAGTTTACATTATCTAAATTATCTTGTTGTAGTACAGTATATAGCCGTTCTAGTATTGTAGGGATAACAATAACACTTCAATATCATAAAAGTAGATAATCAAATAAAATCAGTAACCACTTCACCAGCACCAGCAAACAATAAATCCGTGAAATCGAATCGCCGGCGTCAGCGGCGTTGCGTTTTTATAGCCATAGATAATGTTCGTCGTTTTCGTTTGACACTAGTCAGACATAAGGCGCGCACTCTGACCAAAGAAGAAAAAAAGGGCACGCATGGCTAGCAGGCGCCTCTATCGGTCAAATTCGGCAATACCAGCGTCATTCGTTCATTTCATTTTGTTTGACTGGTAATGTTGGCTAAACTTAATCACAAAGTATTTTGCATTTTGAAATGAATATTAAAAATGCAAAATACATCTCGAAAGGTATTTCAAATAAAATACAAAATGTTTTTTACTAAAAGGCATTTAAATGCAAAATTTTAAATAGAAGTATTTCAAATAAATCGCATTTCTGAAAGTGAGTGGTAAAAGAAGCCAAGGAAGACCAAGGCTGACTTACGAAGATTAAATGGCTAGTGTTAGCCGACGGAAATGTCAAAAGTACTCGCATACCTAGGCGAAAATGTGTAAACCTAAGCGAAAATGTGAGAGAGTAGTTTTTGAATCATTAATTTTTGGAATCATTAATTTCACGTTATCCTTTGTACATGCTTCTTTATCCTACTACATTCAATTAAAAACTATATTAATATATTAAGACTAACGAAGAAAATCTACAGAGCGAAAGTGAGAGGCAAAAGAAGCCAAGTAAGACCAAGGCCGACTTATGAAGATCAAATAGCCAGTGTTAGCAGACGGAAATGTCAAAAGCACTCGCATACCTAGGCGAAAATGTGTGAGGAGAATGATGAGATTTGAGGAAGCGAAAGAAGTATGTAGGGACCGCGACGCTTGGCGCTCCGGACGATACGGCGTGAAGATATGTATGTATGTAGATATATATTTCAGCCAATATCATCAATCATGTGTTCTCAAAATAAGCTTTATAGTGGTTCTATTACCCAGATTATAATCTAGAAAAGTTTGTTCATTTACTATAGAAACAATTGTTATCTCGATAGAAGCGAAATATTTATATAAATTCCGTAACATAATTATTTTTTAAGTCTAATCGTGATGTTTACGAGTGCACCTGAAATGGACATTGCTTTTTCTTCTTTAATGAATTACGAATACAAATTCATTAAAGCTATTTTAAGCTTCTAATATAATTAAAATCTAATGTAAAAATTACGACTGCTATAAGGTTCTGAAGCTCTCACAAATTATTTAAGCAATGCTAAAATATTAGGTACTTAGTTCAAAGTTGTAATAGTTCTTGGCACAAGGATCATATTTATCTATTTATAATTAATTACATTTACTGATTATTAATTATTCATCACTATAAAGAATAAAAATCAAATAATATGAGAGCTAGTTTATTCTAGAAGAAAAGAATTCCCATTTCACATGAGAGCCACAAGAGGTTTGAAAAAATAATTGAGTTACGAAGTGTTTATTGTACTTCGTTATATAAATCTGACTATTTACAAAATAGTAACTAAAAGTTTCAAGAATCGTGAGCTTAAGGTAACGCATTAGAAAGTTTGACGGTAGGGATCTCAATTTTTCTAAATGACTACAGAACGTATGAAAATGATATTTGGTAACTTGATTCTTCATTTTATGAACTTCATTTTGTTAGTTGCGATACACGATTAGTTAATTTTTGTAACATTAAAAAAAATATCAAAGAAACCACTTTTAAAACAGAGATTCACATTTTTCTCAATTTTCTGTACAAGTATAGTATAATCTAAACACATTCTTCAAAATGCAGTTGAATTTCTTAAAATTAATTATTATTTTTAAAATAAACGAAAATAACTTTTTTTCTTCGTATTTTTGTAAGTTAGTGCGGGCATGTCTGCATAGAGAAAAAGGTCTATTTTAGATTCAATTATTATTTATTCATGCGTCGCCTTAATCAGACTCAATCAAAAAATATAGAACGCGTTTCTCTTTCTGTCTAAGCTCTGGCTTAGTCACTCCTAGTGCTGATCAAAAGCACGACGAGTTTCTGACGTTCTGTTTGCTTATCCCCACTCATTTCATTAATAGTAATTAAAAGAACGCCTTTATTTTATAATGAACTAGCTGTTATTCGCGTGGTTTTCAATTTAATAAATTATATAATTCAGGAACCTTTGCGGTAGGTACTTGTAGGTACGTAGAAGAACTCATCAAAGTTTCATCACAACCAAAATGGTTTAGACACGCAAAGAGGCCAGACAAAAAGCAACATTCGCTTTGATTTATATAATGTGTTATTAATACTGTGCGAAATAAAAACTAATTAGTGTTGCTCTGAAAAGTTTATTTAAATTAAATGAAGGGTGAAGAATTTCCTTCACATTTATATATGTAGAGACAGATCCCATATATTTTCTTGCACATGTGTTCGTGATTCTTAATTTGTTTTAATCTATAGCCAGCTAACACTCAGTACTAGTTTCGTATTATTCCGCATTTAAATAGTGGCGTCATCGTCTGATCCTTGCCCCGTCTATACGACTCGTTCTTACCTTATGTCTCTTCAGTCTGTCTGCGGGGTCTACGCCTAAGGTTCCAGTAAGAAGTTGCTAACCCATTAACTATATTCAATCCTAATCCTATTCGATAAACAGGCGCTATACACATGACGCTTTGAGTGGTTCTATAATGAAATCAAGTGTCTAGAGCATGTAGTTAGCAACTATAGGCAATCGCATGTGCCCTTCGAAGCGTCGTGTAAGACTTATTGATCTGTAGACCTATTACTTGGTCGGTCGATTTTTGCGTCGCATTGGGACTAGAATGCAACATACACATATTTTACTCTCTCATCTAGATTGATATATGAGAATAAGTCTCAAAATCGTTTGAAAATTAAATAACCAGAAAAACAGATCTGAAATTGCATTTTAAATAATTATAATTGTATTAGGGTTGTGCAAACACAATCAGAGCAGCGCGCTGGCGCGTCGCGGTGGCTGCAGGGCACAACGCACGCGAGACTGCCCTCTTTGTATGTTAATAGCGTTTGCTTTCACATGGACATTAGGGTTACCACCTTGATTAAGGGAAATTTATTATTGTCCCAAAAATTAAAAATACAAAAGGTAAGTAAGCACCTTAAAGAATATTTTTTCAGCAATATAATTTTATAATACCCACTATAAAATTTGAAGAACGGTTCGATTGATTTCTTTCACTAAACGTAGCAATTGAACTTTTCCACAATGGCAGTTTTTAAACATTAAAACTGCATGAAATTTTTAAACCGTATACTTAGTTTAAAAAATATCTATCCGAAATATCAACGTTATGAAACCACTACCTGTGACAGCACTTCCCATTTGGGCTTACAAACGAATAAGCGGAACCAGATAGCGGTGGTTCGCCCATATTATAATAAATGAGAGTTTTTACATGGCTATATTCTATCACGTAATTCCAGTACATTGGTTGAGGTAAACAAATCAAGAATGCAAAGCGAACATTAGCAGAATAAAATATTGTCGTGACTACGTAGGGATAGTACCACATACTATTACAAATACTTTGATTGGATTGGATTGCACCGATCGTGGTCAAGGGCAGTCTGATGAAGATAAATTTCGTCTTCGTAGTGTGTGGTTTCTGGCAACTATCCACACTCATTCATCATATTTTAAATTTTTATTATTATCACTTTTGGTACTTCGACACACTACACTAACGACATCCACACTGGTGACGTCCGGTTTTCCGGCTCCGGACACACTCGCTGATGACAGGATTCCATGATGTTGATAAGCGGTATCCATCTTCCCGGTTCCTGCAATGCGTAGCAGGATTCGAACTCACAAAAAAAAAATGTTTGACGACAGGCAGCCTTTTTTTTTTTTTATAACACATCGAGTAAAGCTCAGTCGTCCAGGTACTATTATTACGATTATTATTAAATGTAATAGGAATATTTGTAATTATTCACGTTATTTTTAAAGTGATAACCCTATCGTTGAGCGACATATCCCGCCACGTACAGGAACGCTACGCGCGACCGCTGCCCCGCTCATTGTTTTTATTCATGCAGGCCGCAGCGGGCAGCTCTGAATATTGTATCTCCTTATACGTGAATAGCTTTGGTGCCCTATGAATTTGTTTATTGTTGGTTCCATAAAGGCTTCTGGCGTAGGTTAGCGTGTGTATCAATTCATTTCGCTTTTATTATGCCACAGCTTTGTGCGGTAATATCGTTGTATTTGAAAAGGAATCATTGTTATTATCATATTGGAACAAACGTAGGAAGTGATTTAGATTAACTATGTAATACGTCTTTTGTCACTTAATGAAATGTCTTATTGAGGAGGCAATGACAGAATTTCATTTTCGATAAAAGACTATTGAATAATTATAAATTACACAGAAGTCTAAGCCAATCGCTCCGCCATGTGTCGCGAATAGTCAGATTTTTAACCCAACCGCCCCAGATACTTTTTGCGACGAAAGGAATTTTAAAAATTGAAGTTTGCCTTTTGAATCTGAATAATGCTACAAACATTGGCAATGTGGTTTTGCCTAAGTTTAAAAATGTCTATGATCAACTGTCAAAACAAGAATGTAATTGATCTAAACATTAGTCGAGCTTAGTGTCTGTATATTAAACATTTATGAGGAAGATTATTCTAAAGGCCTATTCTCGTTTCTCCCTGGCTTGGGAGAAAAAGCGTATAAGATTTGCCACCACATTATTTTCACGAACAAGATGTATAAAAAGGACAAGGGCTTAGGGCTGGCATAGATGGTATATGGGCTGGTAACTTAGCATACTATTACATAATTTCTTTCGCAATTTAGTAACGCAAATCTTGATTGCTGCTGTTGATTGCGACTTCGCCCGCATGGAATTTAACGGGATAATATACAGCCCTGTCCACCCTGAAGGTCCATTTTGAATATTGGTGAAAGAATTTTTGGTGAAGAATTGGTAAAAGAAGAAGTCGGGCTAGCAGTTTCGAAAATTACTTTAAAGTCAAAATCAATTCAATTTATTCAAAAAAACCCAATTACAAGGTAGTTTTGAATGTCAAATCTACTTTAGTTCGGTTCAAAGAGAAAACCTGGACACTGAGAAGAACCGACAAGAAATTCAGTCAGGTTTCACATTTTCAACAACATTTCACAAAAGGTATATTAAAATACAATATTCAGAAAGCCGAAGATAAAACAATAGACTGGAAGATCATTTCCAGGCTATTGCTTTCCACTCAACGAAATCGTTTATTTCATAGTAAGATAGTCTAATCAATGTACGTTTTATAACCAATATAAGTTTATTCTCTGTTACTTGAGTAACTTCCTGAGGAACTGCATTATGAAAATGCAGTTACCCAAAAATGAACCTGATCTACCTCTTACACCCAAACTTACAAACTTTACCTCTTCATAATATTAGTTTAGATTAGGTTAGATAAAGTCTTGTTAATGTGTGTATATTTAACAGTTGGGTTTTCTGCGAATGAGAAATAGTCAGAAATATTTGATGTTGTTAAATTTTGGGTATTGCATTGACTTTCTGGAATTGACTTCTGGAATCAGCAGCTGGAATTTCTTTTCAAGTTACCACAACTTTTGGAATTTGTTAAAATATTCAAGATTTACGTTTTAAGATTGCGTACTAAATGGCAAAAACGAATTGCTACTCGTCATATGTTTGTCCGTATGTCTTAAGTGACTTATTTCGTTGTCCTTACGCAGACATTTTTGACATAGAGCGGTAAAACACTAGCCAGAAACAAGAAACGAGTCATCAGTATGGTCATGTGTGAGTTGAATTCGTATACAGAGGATTCTGTAAGATATCTATAAAATATTACTATTTAATATACTATTAAATAAATCACTCGCATATCTAGGCAAAAATGAAGAGAATGATGAGATTGAGAAAACTGTAGTGATTATATTTATGCGTAACATATATATTTTCGATACCAAAAAAAGGGCGGAGTGATCACTTTCCATCAGCTCGTTTGCCCCCACTGATATAAAAAAAAAAAACTAAAAATCGATCTGTCAAAGTTACCCAGATTGACTGTATTCAATTTGTTTCTTTTAATATGGTAATTTCATTAACATGATAGTACAACTTACTAAGTTATGTGTATCACTATGCCAAATATACAGGGTTATTGGTAATTCGACGTATTCCCGTTAGGAGGTGATAGGGGTGACTATTTCCGATAATTTTAACCCCCATATGCATTATGCAAAAGTGAACCATTTTTGAGTTATCATGTTTTTTAGTTTTTTTCAAAATAAGTCAAAAATGCAACATCAAAAATTTATTTAAAAAAAAGTATCAATTTAAATCTCATTATTTCTTCTGATTTATAAAAACGATTAAACACTGGTTATTTATCAATATTAAAACAACAATTACGGGTCCAAATTTAAAAATGCGAGACGAAAAACGATATCATTTCAATATTTTTTTGAGATTATTTTCCACTAAAATGCCTTAAAAGCAAAAAAAACGTTATGAAACTTGGCTTGTAGATTATTTTAAAAACATAACCGTTTTCTTAGTTACACTCCAACAATGCATAACAACTAGGAAATTATTTCAAAGAAACTGAAAAAAAAATGATCACAAAGGAAGCAGGCGGAAATTCGTATTCACACACCCTTTCTAGAAAATCAACTGGTAACAGTAGGATAGAGACAAATGAATGACCTCATTAAGGTTCCATTTGTTGTTTTGAAATATGGAATCCTTAAACATTAAATAATGCCAATTTTAGAACTAATTAAAAAAGACGCATACTTTATCCGTAATTGCTACGTTATTGCGTGAACCCTAAGAACGTAAGTTATTGCGCGCCTGACACTTCTTTGGCCGGTTTTAAATTCAAACCTCTTAGAGGTAATGAACGCAGCTCACGTAACCTTACAACGGCATAAATCACATATTATCGAAACCCTATTGATTAATTTGCTTACGTGACCAATTTAAACAATTAATTGCAATTAATAGAATAAAATTGTGTATATTTAACATTTGAGATTTGTTTTCGTTAATATCTTTAGCATAGATAACTTCACACCATTTCCCTTGGGGTGTAGACAAAGCATCAAGGCATAATAAAATTATGCTTTACGGTTCTTGCAACTGGTATTTGGGGATTAGATAAGTGGGACCAGATTGGAATAGAATGCTGGCACATATCCTATCTAAACTCCATACAATAAAATCTAAAATAAAATAAAAATTGTATGTACTGTACTCCAAATAGCGGCTGACACAATATTCTACATTTTTATACTCCTCCCAAAATTAAGTATTCGCAATGGCATCTATTATGATTAAGTCATGTATTTAAGTTACAAAGAACATCACGTATTTGCTTTTAACTTAACGACACTTTACTTATTAGTATATTAAGCAGTTTAAGCTATAAGATGTGCTAAAGGACATACACTCGAAAAACATTGCCATCCTTCTGGGAGCAGTCCGGTGAAAAAGTTATATTCCTGTGTTACCTCCTGTAAAATATTTTATTTTATTCCAACACATCTCACTTAACATTTTTTCTCAATCCATGTCATTTATAAAATTCCACTTAAAATGATTTACATGTACGAGTATATTGAAGACAAGATCTCGACGATAGATCTTTGGAAACATCCTATTATTGAGACGCGGTGGCGTAACGACTTTAAATTGAAAACGAGCTCAAAATGTACACCGTTCAAACCTGCGCCAATTTGACGCAAGATTGATTCAATTGAGTTCCCTCTATTTCCACTCTGAATGCAACCGAATAATACTTCAAGTGGTTCTTTTGGCCGCCGCCAATACATTTTGGTCTCCCTCGCTCCTAAAATCACTTTGCTAATGATTGCAAAAGCGGGAACCGGAAGGAACGGTAAGGGATCAATTTTAAATGGTTACCCGGGCGTGTCTCTTGACATTTGAGGCACAGAGAATCACCCAAACGGACCCCCTTTCTACGGCGTGAAATTGAATCCTGTTGCGGATGGAGGGTGTACAGAAAACTTAAATATTTTAGAGGAAATTACCATCCAGAGGCGGCTCGACGATGCCGAGGTGAGGTATTAATTTTACGAGCCCCATTGTAACTGTAGAAGGGATGTATGAAGTCGTTAAGTTTTAGCAGTCATTTGTAGACTGGATTTGGCTTTAGGGTCGAGGTTTAAAAGTTATGTGAGTTGCAGTTGGAATTAATTAAAATTAGGAGAATTTTGTGGGTGTATCATGAGTCCCTAGTGTGGCAGCCCTCGATGAGATTACATGAAAGTTTGGATAAGTAGGCGGATTGTGAGTTGTCTCGTGTTTAGAGGAAACCACTTATTTTAACCATTAGTCACATGCCAGACTAAAATAATTTATTCACCAATTTCTTCTTCCCATGACCAACACACTTGAAATATATTTCATTCAAAACATTGTAGTAAGTTGATAATTTTTACTATTACGACATCCTTGAAATGTATGGGGTATCCCAGAAAAATCGTGTTCCAATTTTTTATTTTTTTTTTGTCTCACCGTCGTCCTGACCAATCGACTTGAAATGTGTCTTATTGGAAACATCGTAGCAAGTTAATAATTTTATTATGACGACATCCTTGAAATGTATTGGACTTTCCAGAAAGTTTTATAGAAAATCTATTATATATTTACTCCTGCACTAAGAACAGTCTGAAAAGAGTAATAACAAAATAGTTAATGACTTTTAATTACTTTGAAACAGAACAATTACTACCAAACAAGATATAAATAAATTAATGCGAAATGCGCTAACCCTATTTATTACATAATAGGTATGTATGCTTATAAACCTACATTATGATACTTTAGTAATTTTGTAGTCAAAAATCAAAAACATTAACACTAGTTTTACTCATTATATCTCGTTCTCACACACAAATACGCAACACGCACGCTCACACGCACGCACGTACGCATGCACTCACACAAAGAAATGTGTTACAGTTTTATTTACTTTGTGGTTATATATTTATTAATTTTAATTGTATACGTAATTTTGTAAGAAATATCATTAGTTATTAACAATTTAAAGGGTCTGTCGCTGGCTCCTGAGATACAGTTTATAACTAGTTCAGGAGTCAGAGGATTCCCATTCTCTGTAACATTATTCTTGATTTAATTAATAAATTATTATTGTCGTTAAATTAATTAATTTAATTTAAAGTTTGTCTGAAATTTCTACAGAATACTAAGGTAATGCGTAACCGTCTCTTGCTTTTAGCCTATCTTTAAGTTTATTTGACAAATTCGTTTATTTTGTATGTTTCTTTCAAGTATACCCTTAACGAATTGCAATGTAGTATTTGTTTGAGGGTACCTTCTGGCATCTGTTTCGCTTAAGACAATACGTCCGTGAGGAGCCTTGCGCCGTCACGTAAAGGGGCAGGTTCAATCCCGGGGGAAGTCAATTTCATTAATACTGCGGTTGTTCCCCTCTTCTGGGGCGACTCTTACATTTTTAAATATATTAGTCCTAATTGAATACCTGGAGTTTCTACAATGAATTAAGATTAAGGTGCCTACTTTGTACTTCCCGGCGGGAAAGATGATTTTGTTTATGGATATTAAAAGCAGTTTTTATATGCAATCTTTGAGAATATCATATTATTTTAGGATTCTGTATCGAAAATGGAAAAGCCTTATGGTTTTATTACCTCTGTCTGTAACTAGCAATTTATGGCCGTCATCTTTTTTGCTGAATTTTTTTTTCTTTTTTTCTGACTGGCAACTCAAAACAAAAGTTAAAAAAACTATCAGATTTTTGTCCTATTTTAGGGTTTGTGAATTAGAAAAAAATGGAACCTTTACATGACCGCTAATGTAGTCAAAAATCTGTTTGTTCGTTTATCTCGTCGAATTTATCTAAAAGTATGTAACGTACAAACTTGATTCGTATTGTGTTACATCTTATCTAAAACGGGAAATCTAACGCGATTAACTTTTTATTTTGGCTTGACGTTTCGACCGAGTTGCATTGGCCGTGGTCTTAAGCAAACTGTCGCAGCAAGTTTCACTCCGTGTCTGAGGTAGATATTTTGTTATCTACCCGCGATATTTGTAAATAGTTTTCGGGATACCTACACACAACACTCACAGTGTCCACGCGTTTAACCGAATGCGAAACACGATGTTTTGTTCCTTGAATCACAGGATTCCACATCGTCGATAAATTTTACCCGTTTTCCCGATTAAAATTAGTGTGTCTCTTGATTTCAATCGCTTTACGCACTACTCTTAGATAAAAGTGGCGATCAGTAGAAAGGACTTGTGGGCGATGAAACTCAATCCAGTGATTGGTATTTGATTGGAGCAGATGTTGCTGCAATATGTTCTTTATAATATATGAGGGTAAAGCCTACTTGAACGTTGCATCTTTAACGCAATACAAAAAAACATTAAATTTTTTTCGTTACGTGGATAAAAACATGATATTTCTTTTCCAAAACAACAAAGTTGTTTTAGCAAAGAAATGACAAGAAAGTAATCTTTATTTATCCTATTCAATATAAACTTTATAACCGAAGTTTATGTTATAATTAAAAACAAAAATATTGCATTACATCCGGGACCCCGATAATGTTGCTCATACTTTTTCAGAGAACTTAATAACTTCCATTGTTTATTATTTTAGAAGGAGCGGTGTTGTAACGAGGAACATGTTTTTGGCTCAAAAAATGTGGTGGCTTAAAGAGTTTGAGTTTTTTGCGAAGTCTTAAGAGATTACTTCGAAATACTTTTAAAAGGGAGAGGGGAATTGTTTTAAGTTCTTTTTGTTTCGAAACTGCAACAGATTATATTATTTTTACTCCAGACTTGGTTCCGTACGTTAAGAAAATTCAGTAAATTTAAAATATAAAAACTACTGAATAAAAATTTTTCTTGGCCGATTTCCGCCAAACTTACCTAGAGACATCTTCGAAAACTGCAGCTTTTAAATAGAAAAAAACGCACTCTAGTTGATTCAAGGTGATATAGGGGATGCTCCAGAAAAGCACAGACAGATAGACCTTTCCTTTCTTCATTAATCCAAATGAAAAATAAAATTATTAAAAACCGATAAATAGAATAAAAAAAAACGTTACAGCTTACAGAGAAAATTATTTTCTACTGTCGATTTTGTCAATAGCGAATGTGTGATTTGACGATAGCTATCAAAATGTGACTTATCATGTGACTCTATCTTCAATATATGTCAATAAATAACTTTATCTATTGACGTAACCAATATAAATTAATAACTAACGCTTTAAATTAACGACAATGAGTATTATACACATAAATCAAAATAAAAAACATGTAATATAAACAAGAGGAAAGTGATCATAATACATACATACATATCTTCCTTGGTCTTCTTTGACTTCTTTTGCCACTCAATTTTGCTCTGTATATTTCCTTCGTCAGTCTTTCATCATTCGTTCTTTTTATGAGCCCGAATCATCTAAGCATTCCTTCATTTTTACAATAACATTCTCGTGCAGGCCTGTCATACTGCGTATCTCTTCATTGTTTATTTTGCCCTCAGTGATCATAATAATAACAAAATGTCAAAATAAAAATTTAAATACATAATGAATATTAATATACAATTTATATAATGCAAAAATACATATTATGCCGATATTTACATTTAATTTCTCTGAGGACTAGTCTTTGTACCGACGCGCGACGAGCCGACAAGTGGTATTTGCCTATACTTTACAAAATAACGAGATATCAATCAAGGATTGAAAGATTATAATCATTAATCGTATATAAATTGTTATAATCCGCTCATGTTATCTGAATGGTGTAATTAAAAAAAAATAGATATTCATTGTCGCGTAAGTTTCAAGACCATGTAAGTACAAATTATCGATATAACATTACAGTAAAATAAATTTAAAATTAAAATATCTCTGACATAGTAAAATAATAAGCAAGTCCTGTACATTAAAAATTTTATACGTGTAATAGTTCGCAATATCCTTTCCTAATTCGATTTCAGTGCTAAACATACTGAGAATAGATGGACTGCTTTCCACCAAACATAATTATTTAAAAACATTCTCGAAACCGCAGCTTAAAACAAAAAAAAGTGCATGCAGATCGATTTATCCACTTCAGAGCTGCAATACTACAGATAAACCTATAAATACGGATAATATTAAACAGTATAGTAAATCTTTTCATAATAATATTTGTTATTATTATTTACAATAGATACTGTTCTAAATCATAATAACATAGAAATTTTCTTATAAATAATAATAATAATAATACTCAGACATTTCACACACAGCGCCATCTAGTCCCAAAGTAAGCTGCATAGCGCTTGTGTTATGGGTACTAGACAACTGATATACTACTTATATACTTTTCTTTTGTAAATATATACATATTATACATAAACACCCAGACTCGGGACGGGAATCGAACCCGCAACCCCCGTTTTACTTTCCGACGCGCTAAACCATTGCGCCATGGAGGTCGTCATCATCGTCGTCATAAATGGATTTCAATATAACACAACATATTCTTATGCATTGATTTTATATGCAAAGGAACAGACATACGTATTTTACATATTTTACCCACCCACAAACTCACTTTTAAACATATATAAAAGCACAAGTGGGTTGTTCTTACTCTCGCTTGATTCTGCTGAAACCGTTTTGTTGCGGGCGTGAATTTATTCGCTCGTCACTGTCAGTTTATTTTTGTTTCCTTATTAATATTTATATCATAAGTAGGAAGTGATCATAATAAGATTTACTATACATAAAAGATTTACTATACTGTTTAATATTACCCGTATTTGTAGGTTTGCTCTGTCCGCATTAGTGGGTAGTGTGAATATATCATGCTGTGAGTAGTAAAAGAAGCCAAGGAAGACCAAGGCTGACTTATGAAGATCAAATAGCCAGAGTGTTAGCAGACGGAAATGTCAAAAGCACTCGCATACCTAGGCGAAAATGTGTGAGGAGAATGATGAGATTTGAGGATGCGAAAGAGGTGTGTAAGGACCGCGACTCCTGGCGCTCCGTCCTCTCTGACTACCCCGTTGGGGATATAGCGTGAAGATATGTTATGTTTATGTTAATAAGTAGGACATATTACATGAACTAGTCCAATATTTTGCCTGCATTTATTTTCCACCCCGTAATTGGGGTCCAAGATTGAGTTCTCTGTATCTGAAGTGAGTATCTGAAGTTGGGGTTGAGGCTTGGCCGACCCTAACCACTTCTGCCTGAGCTGCGCTGCGTACAGTGCGTTGATCACACGCTTGCTTACAACACCTGGACGCAACACCTTGTCTCATTTCTTGGACTTATACTGCTGTCCACCACCGACTATCTGCCGGCCAAGGAAGTGGAGGAGCCGCGAAAGCAAAGTCAGGCGACCCTGTTATTAGTTTTTTTATGTTAACTAAGGTTGCTCGTGTCGTTGCCTCACGTTATTACGTTAACACCTCTTTTTTCCATTGGTAGTTAAGACACAAACATGATTGCAATAGGAACAGTAAAAATCACTCTGTACCGCCCTTGACAAAATTAAACACATCAATTTGTCAAATATCGGACTTACGCATTTGTAGATAACGATAACATAGGTATCGTGTAAGATATATCATATAATTGATCGTGATTAAAGCAAATATAAAGCAAAAGTGGCATACGTTATTTAACTGTAGATAAAAACAGACGTCATGGCAAAGTGGTTAATATTCCTCGTGTTGTGCGCTATTATTTCCAATATACACGCTGATTTGGCAGTAGTCAATGGAAAGATTAAAATAACTGTAGTCACTACCGCTGGGTGTGGAGATACCGTTTGGTTCATAGGAAATCATTTAGCAGAAACGTATGCAGAGTATAAAGACTTTTTGGAGGTAGAATTTGTACCATGGGGCCGAACAGTACGAAACACAGATGGGAGCCTCCTTTGTCAATTTGGCGTAAACGATTGCTGGGCCAATCGTGTCAATAGATGCGCCCTAGATCTTCTTAAGGGTAACCAGGATGCTCAGGTGGAGTATATGGTTTGCGAATTTACGGTTCCGCGACCCGCTTGGTCTGGAAACTACCAATGCGCACAAGCAGCTGGATTGAATCTGATAGAACTCGATTACTGCATTTCGTCGTCTGTTGGTGATACTTTAGACGCCGCCGCTGAAGCAGCTTCAGCGCAACCCATGACTATCATTAACTTTGTCCCCGCTATAGTGTTCAATGATGAAATCGACGTAGATTTGCATCTAAGTGGTTTCCAGAGACTAAAGAGCGTGGTTTGCTTCGCTTTATCAGAAGATCCCAGCACTGGTGTCACTAACTGCCAAATTTAATTATGTGTATGTCCTCCAAATACAGTTTTTCCGAGTAAAAAGTTAGCTACCAATCACCTATAGAAATAAAAGTTTTATCTCAGTTGGCCTCAATAGAAGATTTTGGGGATTTTCGCTCGGAACGCCAACTCTACCGGCTTGTAATCGACGAACTTGTGCAATTGGACATAAGATAGGGCTAATAGCACTGTTATATTTGAAGATAAGAACGGTAACGATAGCATTTTGTTCCTTAATGTGTCTTAAATTTAATGTTTGTTAAAGTTTAACTTGTAATTATTTCTTCAATAAAACAAATGTATTTCAATTTCTTTTAGCATTTATTTTATTACACATATAGTTGAAATTATTATAATTGTATCTTCACTGCCCTAAATAACATTTTTATCTGTAACGACTTCTTTGATTTCAGTTATCGTAATATTATTTTCTAGTCTTTTGATTTATCTCTAGCGATTGCTAGAGATATTACAGATAACAAATATTTTTTATGAAATATTTGATGATATTTAGAAAATGTATTTACAGGAGAATAACTATATCGATTCGTAAGTTTACGTACCTACACATCGAAATTACAAATTATGTTATTAATTTAGCTAATCATATACTAAATGTATTTGATGTAATCGTTAACATAATTTAATATCGTCGAGTATGATCTGCCATTTTGTTTGCTCTCGCCATAATGGCGTACGAACGATCGCCCTAAATGCGCTGTCGGTGCAGTGTACGGCACTGGACATTATTTATGTGACTATACGTTTTGAGTGAGAACTGAGACCAGTACTTACCTAATAAAACATTTTTAACTTCACAATGCACAATTCACAATGTTATTTTTAGTAATAACGAACTTAATTTTGCAACGAACGTACTTCCAAATTACCAAAATCAAATTAATGTTATCTGGCATCTATTTGAAGCTGAACGTTCAGAACGTGATAACTCAGAATGGTTTTGTTTTTAAATTAAATTACATTTATTTTAAAATCAATCCATTTCGTAATACCTGAAAATAATCAGAAAATACTTACACAATATAATCTTGATATAAGATCAGGTAATTTCGTTAAAAATTATTTTTTTCACTTACAAAACGAGACAGTTTCCAAATTTTTCAAATCGGTGATACTTTTTATTATCAAAATTAGAAATATACATTTTAAGTAACTTATTATTAAAAAGCAATTATGTTCTGTATTTTTGACGGAAATAGTAGGATTACTATAAAAAAATTGTCTTAAAAACTTTTAATATGAACAAATTGCTTAGACAAATTTTTCTTATCTGTCTCATTAAAAGACAATTAAGAAAGTCCAAGAAAAAATACAAACAGATAGGCTCCCTTCTAGCATTATGCTGTTGGACAACCCACAAGCCAATAATGTTACACCATTTAAGGATTGAAAAATGTCACACACCACTTTGCGGCGCCGATGCGCTACATTAACTTCGGTTTTGGTAACTTCCATAGAGTAGGAGCCGTTGAGTTATGATGCAAATGCTTAAAGGGGAATGGCGTATTTAATAGCCATTTGCAGTGTATTTTTATGAGGGATAATTTTGTTTGAAGAAATTTTATGGTTATAGATTGTCCGTGAAATTATTATTTCTAATACAAAATGATTACTCTATTTTTTCTCTTTTAGACATGCTCGATATGAGATACAGCGTAATATTTAAAGGCGACGTTGATTATTTATAAATGATTTGAGATTCTCTTACATAGCAAATAAAATATTGGCAATAGATGAGACGACATATGATAAGACAGCGACAGTATGACATTAAAAAAGCTACAGATAAAGATAAATATCGATTACATATATGTATATACTTCCTCATTCCTGACTTGATTGCCAGTAAAAGTGAATACTACCTTTATTTCTACTAATATCTTTATTTCAACCTGAATACAACACACGTTTGCCTCATATGAGGAGATTGTCGCCAATTCGTTGACGCCAAGACAGCCGACCTAGCAATGATTTAAATACTATCGGCTTATTTGATGTGTGTCGTATTTATAGGTGGGCCGGCTTTTTTGTTTCACTTTCAAATCAAAAGATGTACTGTGTCATATTACGTCTTTCATTTTTGCCCTCAACGGAAAAAAAGAGGAGTTACCTCGGATCAAGAAACAATAGACGAAGTCATAATAAGTTTCCGTTATTACCACCGTGTGTCAAACGAATTTTCGTCTCTTTTTCTATCTCAGGAGCGTAACCACGAGTGAAACAGTCAGCTATAGTAAGTATGGCAACCTCGCACAATCAATGTAATTCGCATCAGCTCATGGACTGACTTCACGTATATTACCGAAATAATTATTTGCAAAATACTCGTAAATCTCCTCCTCTGTCCGACGATCTCTGCGGCGCAACGGCTAAGTGCATCAGAAAGTAAACGGGGGTTGCGGGTTCGATTCCCGCCCCGAGTTTGGGTGTTTATGTATATGTATTTATTTACAAAAGAAAAGTATATAAGTAGTATATCAGTTGTCTAGTACCCATAACACAATTACTTTGGGACTAGATGGCGCAGTGTGAAATGTCTGAGGATATTATTATATTATTATTATTATTAACTTAAGTGTTTTGGCTACTAGTATTAACAGAAATAAAAATACGTCATGTTCGCTTGAGTATTATTCTACTGTGACCCTTCCCTAGTCACGCACATTAGTAAAAGTCTAGAAACTTGGAAAAAAAATTACAGGCTCTTAGACCAAATACTCCGTCCATATTGATTCTTGATCCGAAGATGTTACGTTATGTATAAATTGACACTGTTGTCTGTCAGTTTGTATGTGCTACAGTAGCGCTCGAATAAGTGGACCAATTTGCATGCCACTTTTTTGTCTGAAAGTTGCAGTTTTATAGAATGTTCCTTCTAATCTCTAATCTATGTTTAGTGGAAAACGATCCAACCAAACATCAAAATCTTCAGCTTTGAATCTAAGACGCTATTGCGGCTAAAAAAGATGCCGTATTCTTTTTCTTATTTATATTTGTGGGTACTTATATAGCTGATTTTTATCCATAAAAACGGGTAATGCATGTGGCTCCTATATTTACATTACGCGACTAAATTCCTGCAATCCAATCGTCGAACAGGTAATATCAGGCGAATGCTGTGTATTACAGCGTAAGCACCGGGTATTAGGTGGACTGCTATTATGTAGAACACAGCTATAACAGCTATGCTTCTATTTCAGTTTAACGTAATATTGGACGACTAAACGTTGTTCCTGGTGTAGGGAACGACGTTAGTTCAACCATGGCTTTGACTAAAATAGAATACGAGAAATGCAATAATAGTCTGATGTTGAGCAAACCGGTCAAGAACTTGTTGGATAAGAATTTAGATAGGATTCCGTAGCAATTTCGAACAAAAGTTTAATTTAAGTTTGTGATAAATAAAAAACTGGGTGTAAAATGTGCTTTATTCAATTTTTTTATTTCAGAAATGCAATAATAGCCTGATGTTAAGAAAACTGGCCAAGAACGTGTTGGATAAGAATTTATATAGGATTCCGTAGCAATTTTGATCAAAAGTTTTGAACAAACATTTTGTGATGAAAAAATGAGTGCAAAATATGCATTATTCAATTTTTTAATTCTCGTTTTTGTTGATGGATTAGAAATTTATGCTTGTGTGCCAAATCAACTCATTAGGTGTAAAGATAATGAAATAAAACAGCACAGCTGTGATACGGGCAGACAAGTAGACGACAAGCAAACAGACACGACGGAATTACAAATGTAAGCGTTCTATTTTGTCATTTTGGAACACATCGTAAAACATGTTTTGTACGCTGCACTGCCGCCAAATAAAATAAAGCGTGGCTCATCTTAGTGCGACATTTCATCGGTTTGCCTTAGCATCCAAGTTCATAGAACTATGAATATAAATCAATCACCTATTGTATCAAATACTATAGATATCTCGTACCAAAAATCAAAATGGAGGGAGTTTTTTGCTTTAAGAGCGTGTGCGTTTTTTGGTCGATGGACTTTCTGAACTTTTACAAAGGTGCGTAACTAGAGAAGAGTCGCAGTACAATAACAATACACAGCATATTTCTGTCAAAGTCAAATCAATTTATTTAAGTAAAACCAATTACAAGATATTTTTGAACGTCAAATCTACTTTAGTTTTGACGATTAAAAATACCTTGTAAATGATAATACGTGACATATTTTTATTTTTGTGATACTAGTAGCTAAAACACTCAACATTGATGAGTATTTTGCAAATAATTAAGTCATGAGTATAATTCTGTAATTCGTGTCAATGAATTACACTGTTTGAGGTATTCACAATAGCTAATTGTTTTACTCGTGGTTACGCTCAATGAGATAGAAAGAGACAAAATTCGTTCGACAATTTATTTATATATTTAACAATTACAAGACAACTAATTTAATACAAAGACAATATATTTACATATATATTTATATATATAGCGGCAATTTATTAGGGCTCCGTCCAATGTTTCTTGCTCCGAGATATGTTTCATTGAAAAATATAGATCAGTTTGAAGAAAAAGGCGACATTAATAATATGGAAACCCGAGGTCGTGATAAATTATTCTACAATTTAAATTTTCTACATAAGTCAAATATTTAATTTTTGGGTAAATGCATTCGTTTTTGTAATAAAAATTCTCTAAAAATTATCTTCTAAAAATAGATTTAGATTTGTTATAAAACGGACATTGCTTAATACATCATACTATAAATTAAACGACCCCATTGAAGACAAATCAATAGTCTGAAAATAATCCCTCTAATTTACTGTCTTTCTGAATATTATATTCTAATAAATCTGTTGTAGAATGATGTTGAACAAATGATGCCTGACTGAGTTTCTTGACGGTTCTTCTCATTGTGCAGGTTGTATTTTCGAACTAAAGGTAGATTTGGCGTTCGAAAACACCTTGCAATTGGGTTTACCTACTAGAATAAATCGATTGGACTTTGGCTTTGATATGTATAATATTGGTCTTTAACATGGTAGCTATAGCATATTTTTTGACCCTCAACAGAAAAGAGAGATATCATAAGTTTAACATCGTTCTATTTGTGTGATTTTCTGTGGCATCGTAACTTTCGACGAAAGAACCGATTTGCAGGCGATTGTATATATTTTAACAGTTGCAAGTTTTGATAATGTTCTAATTTGATCCAAACTTCCTCAAGATCTTTAGTTCTAAATTTAAATCTCGACTTTTGAAAAGATCTTACGCACTAGTGATTTTAAAATAATTCTAAACGTACCTGCTTGTTATTTTTGTGTCGTGAAATCTTTTTAAACTTTATACAATGCCCACGAGAAGAAGTCGCAGACTATGCTATATTTAAGCACTTAATTTGTTAGACGTCTTGTAGTCATGCTCGCTGGTCCAGTATTGATCCACACAGCACCAGACTTCCTCAATTATTCAGCACTCCTCTACGATGCACTCGTTTACATCTTAACGTTAGACCCGGCATACCCTACTAGCAAATATTTTACATGTCACGTCTCCCTCGATATCGCATGTGAAATTATAAATGTTGATGTCAAAAGGAAAACTTTTCCGGGAACAAAGTCGCTGTTGAACCATGAAAAATTGGCGGAAATATTCTTCTGGTGTGATTTTTCGTTCACGTAAATCACGTAAATTCATTAAAAATTCAAATTCTTTGAAAAAAAGCTGTATAGAATGGATTGCAGAAAAACTTGTTCAGGTAATCAAAAGATGATGTCAATAAATCTCACAGAGTTTCTTGATGGTTTTGCTCGTATAGATTTATCCGAATTAATAGTGAGTTTAGTCTAGTTAATCTTTCAAAACGCATCGTAAAACATGTTTTGTGCGCTGCACTGCCGCCAACCGTTACGTTAACAAGGAACTCTTGTATTTATTTTGTGTACTGTATCGTAAAGATCAAGACCTTACATAAATAAATTATGACTTAAAATGTGAAACTCACCTAATTATTCCTATGTTCTTAGTCAATTTCACTGCCGTATTCGGTTCCATATAAAACATACATAATTCACACTGTATCCCTAACGGGGTAGTCAGAGAAAACGGAGCGCCGAGCTTCGCGGTCCTTACATACTTTCGCTTCCTCAAATCTCATCATTGTCCTCACGCATTTTCGCCTAGGTATCCTAGCTTTTGACATTTCCGTCAGCTATTCCATCAGCAGTAGAGGGAGGAGTCCCTTTTGTGTAATATTTATATTGCGTTTACCCATCATATACATGAGTTAATAAAATATTCAAATTGATTAAACCGTTACTTAGGAGCTAATTTTCACCCCAGCCTTGAAATACCAAGCAATTTTCGCTCCACGCAATAAACTGTTCGGTGAATGTTCGCTGCCGTTTTACGAATTGGCTACGATTTATTGCGGATTGCTATAATTATTTCAGCTGGATAGCCTCTGATGTATCTTCAGTAAGCAGTAACTCCTTAAAAGTATAATTAGGCGATTCTGAACTCTATATTGTTTTATCACGACTGTAATAGTGAATATTAATTATTATATAACTTTTATTGCTAAGAATGAATATCCGTAATGATGCTTTAGACTGAGTTGATGTATATATATATATATATGATTGAGCTCAATATTAAAAATGTGCCAGACAATACATACAAACCATTTAATCTCAAACTATAGCGTTCTCTGTGCTATGAAAATCAGACGACGACTAGGGACATCTCCCAGTACACTCAGACCCCAGACAATATAGAAAAGTTTGTTTCCTAAATTGGGAGTCAAACCCGGAACCTTCCGCGTTTGGATGCAATGTCTAAACCATTGCGCCCACGAGGTCGTCGTTCGTTGTCGATCATTGAGATCGTATAATAATTAGATACATACATATTTGCAATGGGAACACCGTAATGAACGAGCTATTAAGTGGCATAATTAGGTTCCAGAATCTTACAACGTTTATAAATGTTTTTTGTTACATTTAATAAACTATGATGCACTTTTACATATACGTCGTACGTTATACGTACACATACATACACGTCCTCACCGCCTCACGCATGTATCTCTGGTGGGTAGTCAAACAGAACGGAGTGCTAAATGTCGCGATCACCGCATACTTTTTTGCCTCTTCAGATCCTAGACTCAAATTTCATCGTTTTCCTACTTTATCCAAAGTAATTTTGACATTGCCATCAGCTGATACTTTAGCTCAGGTGTCAATAAATGTCCGCGGTCCGGATCGTGGTCCGAATCCGAACCGCCAACGTATTTCGTGCAGACCTTAAGTTCTAATAATATTGAAAAAATAGCCCACATTCTCAAAGTCAAATCAATTTATTCAAGTAAATCCAATTGGAAGGTATTTTTGAACGCCAAATCTACTTTAGTTCGGTAGAAAACCTGGACACTGAGAAGAACCAACAAGAAACTCAGGTATCATTTTTTCAACATCTTTTTCATCAACATCATTCTGTCTTCTTTGCCGCTCATCGCCTAGCCACGACGACGGACAACGCGATATAAACTTCATTAAAAATAAATTTTAATCTCGACTTACCGATGACCATCTCCAGGATTTTACGGCAATAGCCTAGCCCCAACTTAACTCCAGACTTCAGGCATATAGCTCAATGTAAAAAATGGCATTTTGTAAGCAAGTTATAATACTGATGCAAGTCGTCTCGCGCTAAATTTTTCAATGACAGATCTTAGTAAAACGATTTACTAATCCCACCTTATTAATAACAATACATACATGTTCCAACAAATATCAAAAAATATTCGGTTTGGATTCATATGACACTTGTATTCTGATTACACTTATCTCAACCGTTTCGCCACAAATATCTTTAAAATACAGAGAGTTGTTACTGTTTTATTTTAAACTTAATATACTGAACATCGTTTTTCGTTTAGAAAAAGAAGAACCGTTCGGAAAGTTGCTTTGTGCTTTCTCAAGATTTTCATATAAAGGAGGAAAAAAACTAACTCCTTTCAATAAAGTCCTTTCGCAAGATATCAAAGACTGAAAACAGATAAAAGTAAGTCAGATATCAATGTGAAATCTACGAACTAAATTCTCTTCGTTCTCAGAAACTTATCGGGTGAACTTTGTCCATGATGGCTGCCATTTTTAATAATAAAGCAGTCGAGAGCGCGTTGGGCACATGATAGAGTTCTATTCTGCCTTGATACTTGATTATAAAATTCACTTGACAATTTTATGAATTGTATTTTATTGGATGAAACATATCAGCCATTTTTTAAATAATTTAGTAGGTAATAGTTTGGTTGATTGCTCTCAAAACTGATGAATATTTAATGCAAGTCAATGGAACCTGATTGAAATAGATTGAGTAAAAAGGAGTTATTGGGTTTTAAACTTCAGTAGTGAAAAGAAAGTGGTGATAAGCTAGAGGGAGATAGCGTTACAAAGCCGTGACGTCACAAACTCTCAGTGTTATTGCGCAGTGCAAGGTTGACAAAGACAGAAATTATCTCTACTTATGCTTAAACGCGAATAACTCTCATATTTGTCATCTTATTTTGAATAATTTTTCTTAGTTTTGTTAATGATTTATAGCCATTTCTTTTAGGTTATTAAGGAATAGACACAATATGGTCTTTTGAGGTAATGGCTGTCAAACTATAATTATAACACTGATAACCGGTATTTAACTTATATACATCGGAACAAACGGATATTAATAGAAGTCGCGTTAAACTTCTAATACTTACGATATACCTTTACATGCTATGATATACTTCTCGCTGTATCCCAAGCGGGGTAAACAAAGAAGTAGAAACGTTAATCGTGATACTTAGTTTTGCTTAGAAATTTAGGCGAAATTCGGACGCGCATATGCACTTTCACCTACTTATGCGAGAGTTTTTGACATTTCCATCAGCTAACAATGTATAGTAATTTTTGTCAATCGTTTCTCAGTTATTTTTGTGATGTGAAACTTCTTATGCGGCGGATCAGACCGGCTTATGGCCTGTCGACGTGGCGACGCGTCGCCACGCGCTTGTACTGAACTAGTATACTTATAGCGTAGATTCGATGCTGGTACTATGTCTGGTATATCGGGAGGATGCTTCGTTCAGAAGCAAAACACGTGTCGAATGGTGGTTTTTGGAGTTTGAGCGGAAAATAGCTAAAGATTTTAGAAATTCATCACATAAATATCTAACTTTTTTTTTAAATAAGTTAGAAATAATTATTTTTAATTTTAGCGATATATTCTAATTATATTTTCAATATTGTCTTGGTTTTCTTAACTTAAAAAATACTTTTGAAACCTACATTCGAACCAACACCCACCGTTATTCCCTTGTGAGAAGTTTTTACTAGAATAGCGTATGCAGTGTTATTGTTGTTTTCGGAACACGTTGCCGGTGTTTTTTAAATAAGGAATAATTTTTTTTTTTAAATCTGAAGATTTTGTTTTCGTTTACGTCATATTTTTTGATTATGCCATGCTCTAATAAACCAATAACCAATTACAAATTTCCTTCAATGAACCATCATTTTAGCCTAATTTCTGTACAAGATAGTTTCGATGTGTCAGACGACCCGCGACGGCTCATTTTTTTATATGTTCCCGAACTAAGCAATGATTTCTATTTTCACAATAAGACTCATCCAACCCTGTCTTATTTCGTATCTTTTCATTGCTTATTCTATCCGATTTCATTTTTCATTTCATAATTCAGTTTAAAATAGTCGCATATTGAAGGTTTGTTGTATTAATATTTAAAGGTCGATTTCGAGAGTACTACTTGCTACTATAAATAAATTAGCCGGACCAAAAGTTCGGCCAATCGGAAGATATTGCTTATTGGAAATTGCTACTACCTACAGAATGTGGGCTCTCATCCCGTATACGACGTTAGGTCGATGTTGTGATTACATTATAGGCAAACATTGTAATAACTTCTCATTTTAATATTAATATAAGGAGAATTTTGGAAAAATATGTCCTCTTTTAGACCATGAATTACAAACTAGATTTATGGAGATCGAATAACCACGATGTTAGCTGACAGAAAATTCTAAAGCACTTACACTTACTTACTGCAAGAGTGACATACGTACATTACGCACATCAAAAAGATAAAGTTCTTTTTCATAACAACAACAATTTCTTTTTCGTTTTCAAGTAATGATAATAAATAGTTCCTCTTTAAATTCGCATTGATAATTAATCGTCAGAACTGTTCTTTGTTTCTGAATGCTAATTTCTGTAAAGTGATGTATAGCTCTGTCATTAAAGCATTAAATAAAATATTTTAATTTATGAGGATATAATCCCTTGTAAACGAAGCATTCAATTCTTAGAATGCGAAACATTCAGAACGTTTTATGTAAAGATACATTCTACTAAATCATCTATTGTAGATTGATTTGGAGAGTCAATATTATGTTAATAATTTCTGCTTTCCGTGTAAACGATCCAATTGTACGGTATATAAGGAACTGTTCAAATAAATAACTTAAGGCATGACCTTTTACATGAATTTATAGCCAAAGAACTAAGGCCGTAACGCAAAACAATTTGCAAGCACAATACTTGTAATTAGTTTTAAGACGAGTTTTAGAACGATATTTAAAATTAAATTATCAAACATAATATCTACACAAAATTGCATTTAATTTTGTATTATATTATTGTATAGAAGAAGTATGAGAAAGAAGTATGTAAAGCCTACGATGCTTCGCACTCCGTCCTTATGGACTACCCTGTTAGGGATATGGCGTGAAGATATGTACCTTAACTATGTATTATTTTAACTAAGTGTCAAGTGTGAGAAGTATACATATCATTATCACTTGGCGCTCCGTCCTCTCTGACTACTCCGTTAGGGATACAGCGTGAAGATACGCATATGTACATATGTAAATAACAATTTCCATGTGTTAGTCCGAATTTAATTTAATTAACAGTATTTCTGCAGTGCACTTACATTTGGGCACCTCTGTGAAGGTTTTTCCTGCGTTACCAAAAAAGAAAGGTTTGGATGGATACGTATCTATGAATCCCTATCCGATACAGTAGTTACTGATGACTGTATATCCAAGTGTATCGAACACGTATTCTTTGAAACATCAAATGGTTCAGATTTTACATTTATTTATTCTGCGGATGAAAATGACAGGGATTATATATGTCGGGAGTAAGTGCTTTGTGGGCGAAAGTCTTAAGGTCCTGCATGAATGACAACTGACGATAATGGCGCGAGTGGGAGTAGTATTGACACTCGAACGTGAAAAGAAGAAAAAGTATAAACCTACCTATAAAATAAAAACGAATGAACAAAACATTTTTTTGTTTTACCAGATTTTTATAATGTTCATAATATTTCAATTTAAGTGTGCGTAAATCATAGGCACTGGACCATGAAGTCACCGGACCGACGACGACGTGCTTCTGCTGATAAGTTACATAGCGCGTATTTTTTATCGATAGATGGCATGATTAGTAAAAATAAAATACAGTAACCTAAGAATACGATTACGAACAGATCAAGGACGTAAGAACGAGGATGGTAGATGTTTATAAAATTTGTTTCAATTCTAAATTGTCTTTAAAATATAAATGGTAGATATCCAAATAATTTTCTTTTAAATTGTCAAGGAGGCAGTGTCTCTGTGCCTATATGGGATACACGCCACTGCCTACAATCGGAGGTGTATGAACAAAATGTCGGATCTATTCATCGCTGCATTTTGTTCTATATACTTGCTCACAGAAATGAAGCCAAGTTCAAATTACATGTTACAAAATGTCGGATCTATTCATCGCTGCATTTTGTTCTATATACTTGCTCACAGAAATGAAGCCAAGTTCAAATTACATGTTGATGGATTTCTTTTTGTTATTTACTGAGAATATGTTATCTTTTGTGGTTCAGTCTCAACATTTCCCAATCGGGGTGTATAAAGAATTATTGCATAACAAACCAACGCTATCACTTGTCGATATAGCCTATAGATGGCAGTTTGGAAGTAAAAATAGACTGCCAAATACCTAGAATCCCAGAGCCGTACGTGAAGCGATTGAAATCAAGAGACACAAAAAGAAGAATGGCAGTTCCAGTGTCGTTTTAATTATGGAGTGTGTGTAAGGAAAAGTATATTTTATAAAGCACATACAATGGTTTATTTTCAATCGATATTTTTTTAAATAAAGCGACACAAACAGAAAAGTAATGAAAAAGATTATGTTACATCTGTACTAAATGAAGCAATATCAAAACGTAAAACCAATGCAAAACTAATGAAGTTGTCATACTCTGTAGTTTAATATACAATTTTATTGTAATAGTGGTTTGTTCATTCAAATATTAATAACGATGTATTTCATTTGATTCGTAAAAGAAAGTGAATAATAATATTATGGTTTTAGAAAATGTCTTGGCAACATTAAAACCCAATGTCATGCTGTCATGTGTAGTTTGGCTCTCAGCAGTCACCCGTGTTTTGTTGTTGTGTATTGTTATTGCAAATTGCAATCAATTGGAATGACATACTCGTCTGTGGTAATGAGTAAGGAAGTAGGAGAGTTTGTACCTCAATTTGTAATTGTGATTCAATTGTAATTTCTTTCAAGTTAAGTCTGCGTTAAAGACATATTGCAATGACTTAAAAATCATAATACGACTATAACAATGAATACGAGACTACATGGTACTCTGTCAGTCTATGTATGGTTAGTATTCCATTAACATTGCTGCCATATGGCTGCGATATGGTTGTACGTTGCAGTGACTAAACGTGTGAGTTATTTCTTAAATAGGTATGGGATTGATAACTATTTTATTTATTACAATTTACGATAGTTTTTACTGAATTGAATTATACATTGCTGAATAATATTACACCATTTTTTACTCAATTTCTTATTCTGTATTAAAAACCACTTTAGTACTTCATATTATGATTGATAAGTCAAGTTTTTCAGTGAAACCCCAATTTTGAAAAAATATGTTGTAATTACATTTAATTTTATAATTACTTAGATTTATAGTTTAAGATATTTTTATTAACCAACGCAAACTCTATGTGTGACACTGAAACTACATGGGTTTCTGCCAACCTTCTGTCAATCGAGAAAACGTATACAATTTATCAACAACAGTCAGTACAGTAACAAAACCTCGTTTTTCACATCCGGTTAAATGTGTGGACACTGTGAATGAAGTGTGTACGGACTTTAATAATTATTTACAAATATCGGGGGTAGATCAGGGGGCGTCAACTTTGTATGGAGCTATTGCAGACTTTATATGGAAACAAAATAAAAGTGACAAGAGATGTAGAAAGAAAGAAGATAGAAAATACCAGGGATGTCATTACAAAATATAATTTATTGATATTATTTATCAATGTACTGATATCGATTATTGATACTGAAATTTCATTTATTTTGTTAATTTATTATAATTATTTGAGTACTACATATAAAAATGACAATGATAAAATATTTTACTTCATTGAACAAAGATATTTATAAATAAGTGGAACAAAAATAACACATTTTGTTATCGATATTAATAATCGAATAAACTACTAATTGAATTCAATAATATAGCAACCCTGTTTAATGAAATGTCAAAAACTTTACAAATCGAAAAATTTTCTTCATAACTGTCGATTATTTTTTCTATTTGTTTTTAGCTTTTCTGTGTCTCGCACGAGCTATTCTCCCCCTGATCGCTTGATGAAACTCGAATCGGTGTGGTTGAGACTTGTGGATCAAGACAGTGACTTTTGAAAGGACAGGAATAGTAGACTTTTGTTCTCCGTAATAAATAATTAGAAATTGTTGTTATTATATCCACGTTTAATTGTAATCAGAACTCGTGATTTAAAATAAAAAAAATATACTAATTCTGTTTGTTTTATTAACTTTCCAAATTCTATTACCTTGTTATCCGCTGAATTAAAAAAAAAATAAGCGAAAACTTTATAGTTTTCGCTAATTTTTATTTAGTTTAGTCGTCTAAGAAAATACGCTCAGAGTACTATTTAATCCCCGTCATTTTAGTTTATGGAAGCATTACCAGATGGCGCATAGTCTACACTTTTTTTGTATGGAGTTGTAGTTCTTCTCCTTGGAGTATATGTGTTCTGTGGGGTAACATAACATAACATAACTTCACGCTGTATCCCCAACGGGGTAGTCAGAGAGGACGGAGCGCCAGGAGTCGCGGTCCTTACACACCTCTTTCGCTTCCTCAAATCTCATCATTCTCCTCACACATTTTCGCCTAGGTATGCGAGTGCTTTTGACATTTCCGTCTGCTAACACTCTGGCTATTTGATCTTCATATTCTGTGGGGTAGATGATATAAAATCTGCCTCGGATCACGGCCGATGCAATTCTCCCATAACGTCAAGCGAAATAAAAGGTAATGGCGCTAATTACCTGTGCTTTTAGATATTTTACAACAAACACGAAAGTTTGAAAGTTTATATTCTGGAATGAACTGATGATGTCGAAATGATTATCATTTTGCAATAACAAATTTTTAAGCCATATAGAGAAAAGAACAGTTTCACTACACAAACACAAAGTACTTAACATAGTGTTAACAATTCTATGATTTCTTTCAATGCATATCACGTTCACAGTGCGGTGAAAAATACCGTGCAAGGGATGTCGGTTGAATCGATTTCAATAAGCGATATCTTCTGCATGAGCGCCCCGTTCCGTTCTTCAACAGGACGTTTGCGGCTGCCACTGATCAAAGCTCCGAACAGAATATTGTAGGAAATTTAACCGATACATGGATTTGAAGTCAGGATTTTGACGTGATGTACTGAAATAAGTTTATTTATTCCCAAGGAAAATTGCGACTCAGTGCAGTAGAAAGTACAAAAACAAGAGATGACATAATATTACAGTATCTCATAGAATTCCTACATTTACTAATTGATATTGATTGTTGATAATTAAAATTTCCATAAAAATTGGTCAAGCGCGAATTTGACCCGGGTACAGGGGGTTTTATTCAATTTTTGAAAGTAGTTAATTTCTGTCATGACGAGTTGGAGTACAATATGTATAATACTTTTTTTAATTCTCCAGAATATTTTAAAATGTAATCAGGTACAAAATATGTGGATCAACAAGACATGTCACTATCCCTCTCTTACCTACTTCATAGACGTAGCCATCTATAATGCGGTGTCGGTGCCAAATTTATTACAGGGTAAATGGTGAGACCCGGTTATGCCCAAAATCGAGTAAAATTTACATAAATGCCGTGGAAATGCAATCTCTCAGAAGTGTGTTGTTATCCTCAAAATAAATAATGAAGAGGTACGCAGTATGACGAAGTTAAATGACAGTGTTATTATAAAAATGAAAAAAGGAATGTTTAGATGGTTCGGACGTACAGAAAGAGTAAGTGATGAACAATTGACGAGAGAAATCTACGAAGCCAAAATGAGTAGTAGGAAAAGCCAAGAAATACCGAGACTAACTTATGAAGATCCAAATAGACAGAGTTTTAGCTGACGGCGATGTCGAAGCACTCGCATACCTCGGCGAAAGCGTGAGGCGAATGATGGTATTTAAGGAGGCGAAAGAAGTAAACAAAGACTGCGATGCTTGGCGCTTCGTCTTCTCTGATTACTCTGTTGGGGATACAGCGTTAGGCCATGTATGTATGTACGTATGTTTCTAATTTCATTTATTAGCAATTATATGGATTTTACTGTACTAAAACATCGTCAATGTCATCCAAAAATCCGAACTCGGTCAGCGAAGCCGTTGTCACCTTTTCAGTTTCGCATCAACGGGCCCTTTTGATCGGTTCTGCCCTTAATTAGCAGATTCTCGTTCGCGACCCGACCGACTGGAAAATATTGGTTATAAGCAATAGCTCTGCGCTGCGTGTATTGGCACGGAAAATTGAGGCAAAACCATGTGTAACGTGCGCCTCGCTTCGTAGGGGATCTCGGATTATTTTGATCGGGTTAACGGATATTACGCAGTAATATTACACGGTTATGAGGTTCTACTGGTAATCGCGGAAGAAACCAGTAATTCAATATAACCGTGAGAAAATATATGTAATATATAAACGAACTACAGAATTAGAAATTTAATGTATAACATACATGCATGCATATCTTCACGCGGTATCCCTAACGGGGTAGTCAGAGAGGCCTATATATAATGTATAACTTATTATACTATATTTAGATTAGTTATAAAACGTATATTGATTAGATAATCATTACTATAAAATAAATGATTTCGTTGAAGATAAAACAATAGTCTGGAAATGATCTTCTCTGCACATGCATTTACTGGCTCTCTGAATATTGTATTTTGTAAAACCTTTTATAAAATGATGTTGAAAAATAATACCTGGCTGAGTTTCTTGTCGGTTCCTCTCAGTGTCCAGGTTTTCTTTTCTCTTCTCTTTGAACCGAACTAAAGTAAATTTGACGTTCAAAAATACCTTGTAATTGGGTTTACTTGAATAAATTGCTTTGATTTCGACTTTGTTTATATATTTCGAGTTAGTAGTTTTCACTACAAATTTACCATTTCCGATTTTAATCATAATATGTAATTACAAATTAATAACGTTTGCAATTTTTAGACTACAACTATTACTATACTACTATTTATAAACTTATATACATATTAATAGTTTTAACAATATTGTTAAAACAAAGTTCTTTAACGTGGCTTGCGGGAGGTGTAGGTTGATATAAATCGTCATGTAAGGAAAAAGCGTTACGTGGGGTGGGAGCCGCGCGTTGCGCTGCGCTAGGTGTTTGGTTTTGTTTTAAATCATTCGTGAGTTTTATTGCCTCATTATTGCAATTAACTTTTGAGAAATTGAAACTACAGCTAAGGAACTTCGGACCTGACGGGAGTTTATTTTATTGACGTCACTCATAATAATAAGCCACAGGTAAGTCTTTGTTAAGATGAGAGCAGAAATTATGTAGGAAAATATTGTGTATAAAATTGTACTCGTATTTTAATAGTATGACATCTTTATTGACGTAAATCAGTACATACAATAATTTACAAACTATGCATAATTTATACACAGTATAAAACGAAGTCGCTTCCTGCCGTCTGTCCCTCTGTACGCTTTGATCTTTTAAACTACGCAACGGATTTTAATGCGGTTTTCATCAATAGATAGAGTGATTCAAGAGGAAGGTTCATGTGTATAGTTTGATATTGTTTTGTGTTAATTTGTTGAAATATGACGATAATAGTTCAAGATATCGGAAAAACTCAAGCCGACAGAGCTTTCATCGAAAATGCTGTCTTATTCCAAAACAATGTATGATGGAATTGTTCCTCTTTATTAGAACTACAAAAAAGTCAGCGATGACATATGTCTATATTATACGGATAGCCTTCTATAACCATTTAAATGTTTAAAAAAATGAATACAAATTGTGTGGAGTTTGGAAAGCTATTTAGACCGATACCAGGAATTAGTATTGTTACAGTTGGACCTTATATGTAAGGAATAAGGTCGATTTTTAATGAATCTAAAAACGTAACTTTTAGTGCTTATATCTCAAGACTTAGGCTTTGCAGAGTTATGACCTAAAAACGCATTGCTAGGTTTAAAGTCTACTATCGAATGGTATAAGTCAAATTAAGAAAGAAGAACGAAGTTGCACCTCGAATATTCCCGAGCGATGACGTGTCATGTACCTATGACTCATGCATACAGGCGGCGTCGAGAACAGTGTCGAATTACTGTTAGCGAGCGTAATTACCTAGAAAGTTCCACCCTCATTTTATCGGACTATAAATAGAGCTCCGTGTCCGCCGCCGAGTCAGTGTTTCTCAACTATCGTTCGAGGCGACATCAAGGCTAATTACATAGACCACTACGACGACTGCTGCGACGACCTTGGATAGAAGAACTCTGCGATTCGCGAACGTTGTTATTGAGTGAAGCGTGTACCTCCGGTGACTACTACGCGAGTACCTACTTCGAGGGCGACTACGAAGACTAGGTACCGCCGTAGGTTTGCGTGTTCTTGACATATGCTTGTACGAAGGAAAATAAACTCTGTGCACCCTTAACCGGCATCTTATTACCCTCAGCTCGTAACAGTATGTACGTTGCACCCATGCGAAGCCGGGGCGGGTCACTAGCATTAAATAATGGACTTCCTAAGAGTTGCTGCTTAGAAAGCTGTCATTGCTTAGGTCCTTAGACTTTTTTATTACCTTTACGAATAGTCAAACTGATTCGTCGACGGAAGAAACTGCCAGCGCGACGTAAAAACTATTATTTTATATTGTTACACTTTTTTAGAGGTTACGATTAATTTATATTATTTGGAGTTTGTTTAATGAAATGGTAATATTAATTTTGTTGTAATGAATTTTAAAGTGGTAAATAACATTTTTAGGCTTCCATAACTCGAGTGGAAAAATCGAAACCCTTAAAGGATCATTTAATTCATCCGTGTGTTCATATGTCCGATTAGTGAATACCCTTTATCTCAAGAATATGTACATTGTACAGGTATCTAGTTTAAATCTATATCAAATAGTAATATCTATAGTTCTGACTACCCCGTTAGGGATACAGTGTGAAGATATGTATGTATACGTATAGTTCATTGGCGATGTAAAAAATTCAAGCTTCTAAGTAACGCAATCAAAAGATACGGCATTTATTTACTTAAATAAAAAGCTATAGAGTAGTTCCCTTTGTTCTAGAAGTAAAAAATTTGGCAAGAATTAAGGTTGTTAATTACTATTATTTTTACTATTACAAACTTATATTTCTTATATTTGCAGTTGGAGAGTATGAGAGAAAATGTCTTTCAACTTAAAGTTATGTTTGTTTTTGAATACGGCTTATATTATTATGGTAAATATATAAAACAATTTCAATGCATGGTGACAAGGAACCCTTCATTCGTGAGTCGAACTCGCACTTGGTCGTTTTTTATTGTTACTTTTATTTAGTATAAAGTGCTTTTATATGCGTCCCATAATTGTGCAGGAAGATATCGAGATAAATCCCTATAGAAAAATGGCAGTTTGCCAAATATAAAACTACTCGCGAAGTACCAGCTCAAAACTTCCCTGACAAGAAAAATGTGAATGTATCTTATTCACTTAAAGCAAAGGAGACGGGGGCGTTACAAGAAATACATATTTCACACTTTTGACAGATGCGTCTCCCTCTCAAGATTTATTGTGCGAGGAGTATGAATGTCCTTCGTGTAGGACGGGAGGTTCTCCTAGTTTTCCAAGAAGATAATATAAAATGTGTTTTCATTGTCGTATCAAGTGGAAAAACTTATTGCGACTGTATAAATCTAGGCGCTCACGGACTTTCTTCAAGTTAGTTCATTTAGATTACAGTATTCAGGCGCAGGTTTCAGCTTTAACGGATTTTCTTTGCGAACGAAATACGATTTGGAAATATTACCTAAATTGTTCTTTACGGCTATTTAAATATTTGAGCATGCGGAGGAAAACTTATAGTAAAATTCTATAGTAGACAAACAGACTGACGATCTGATGAAAATAACGGGAAGATGTTGGAAAGAATGGCTCCAGATCAAAGAGAATGGCTGCATTGCAAAAGGCCTACACTAAGCATGGATGGCAATGGGCTGGAGAAGAAGATAGTAGACAAAACAAAAATTAGTCAAGCGTGAATCCCGCTTGCGCAGAGGGTTGCGTTTTTATATAATTTTTTAACAATTATACAATCTTAAAAAAAATGTAAAAGTAAAAAGAAATTGAGCTCTACAATTTTAACAAGCCAAAGAATTTAATCAATTTTGAGTCTGTGCCAAACAAACAACACATATATTTAAAACTAATAGATATCGCCTTTCAGGTGACTGTCACAAATTGTTAGACTAAAAGAAATATATAGCATAAGCCTGTAATAGAAATCAAATCAAGTCAAATCAAAATGTCTTTATTTAATTGGGCTCGTAAGAGCACTTTTAAATAGTCATAAATGGTTGTAACTTATTACGATTTTATTATAACAGTTTCTTTTTAATTAATAATTAATTATTACTTTAACAATAACTCGAAGTTTAAATAATAACAAAGTCTACAAAATTATTAATATAAAAGCAATGTCAAAAAAAAAACTAAATAAAAATAGATATGTACATACATATCTTCACGCTGTATATAATATATAGAGGTAAAGGCAAACAATATCTACATATTAATTTACAACTTATAGAATAAAATTCATACAAATTGTCCCATGTAGAAGTAAGCCAATGAATTTTTGTCACGCAAGTAATCGTCTACTGTATAATATGCTTTTTTAATGAGTGTTTCTTTAACCCTACTTTTAAATTTACGTAATGGTAAATCTAAAATACTTTCAGGTTTTTTACTAGAAGAACAGAAAGGGATGAGAATACACATCTCTCGTCTTTATCGGTATGCTCAATGTTATAAGACTGTTAGGCTGTTGCTTTTGACAGATATAAGAACATAACGAATCTTTGTTCGTTGGTACTTTTAGGTTTCTAATTATTTTTGAACTTTACAAATGAATAATTAGTATACAAATTTTTGTAAATATGTGTGAGATAGAGACTCTTTTAGGCGTGATGGCAGAATGTAGTATTTTAGGCTGTAAAGGCCAGTTTGACAAACTTAGGTCGTCGAAGTTAGAAAGACTATAGTGGCCACGTCATCGCAATATCTATAAGTAAATCTGTGAAACAACAGATGTAATAAAATAGTGAATTGTGATAAATTCCTAAAATCTTTAGTTATTTTCCGCTGAAACTCCAAAAACCACCAATCGACACTTGTTTCGCCTCTCAATGAAGCATCCTCAGAATATACCAGAGATAGGATTCGGTCAGCTAACCGTGTCAACGTGGCGACGCGTCGCTACGCGCTTGTCAGTACAAGCGCTTGTCAGTAGTACAAGCGCTTGTCAGTACAAGTACAAGTACTTGTCACTTGTCAGTACAAGTAGTTCAGTAACTAGTATACTTATAGCGCAGATTCGGTACTGGTCCTATCTCTGGTATATCCTGAGGATGCTTCGTTGAGAGGCGAAACACGTGTCGATTGGTGCTTTTTGGAGTTTGAGAGGAAAATAGCTAAAGATTTTAGGAATTTATCACATGGAATGGATTTCCGCAAAGTAACACCTGAGTCTATGCAATGTATAGATACTATGCTATAAATAGTGAATTTTGAAACTTAATTCCTAGAGATTTATAAGTCGCTTTCGTTATATTTCACCTGAAACTTTATTTTTTATATCATGGGAAAACCAAACGAGATTTACAATACTAAGGTTAAAATGCACTTAAGATTGCAAATGCTTCGGCAACCTGACGATTAAGATGTTGTGTTTCTTGTGCCCCAAATCAGAAATACTCGTAATTGCGATTTCTTCTTCGCAGAATAAGCGATGAAGAAATCAGATCTCTAAGGTTGAAGAAAGAAAGTGTTACAGTAAAAATGAAGTAAGGAATGCTTAGATAGTTCGAATGCATAGATAGAATGATTGATTAATAAGCGGCGTATAAAATCGACAGAATAAAAGAGAATGTTAATATAGGTTGTCTGAATTAAACTTGCAGGTAAAATTATACCATTAAAATTAAAATCGCCTAGATGTATTTGAGTTACTTGTTAATTACCTCAGTAATTGCCTATTTGTAAATATTTGGTAATTTCGATCTTTAAGTCTCTTATGAACTCTACCCATGTGATGTGTCACCGAAACTGTGCTTTAATTGATGACAACAAGAGTAACCACAAAAGCTGTGGTCTAAGATGATTGAGCAATAATAATTAATCAGTAAACATCTTACATGTCGTTACAAACAAGAACAGTTTGAAAAGTAGCGGTAAGTTTGAATCAGACAACTTATTAAAATCCAAAGAGGGCTCAGGTTGTCCTAAGAAGAACAAATAAACCGAGTGTTAGCTGTAATGGTCTGAAGCACTCACATATGTCAACGAAAGTATGTGAGGAAACGATGAACATTGAGGAGACGAAAGAAGTATGTAAGGATCGCGATGCTTTGTCCTCTCCGTTAGTAATACAGTTAAAAAATATGTATGTATCCATACATTATAATATATCTTATATCTGTATGATCTGTCATATAAATTAATTAACTTTAGTCGCTTGTGATGACAGTCCACAGTATTTATGATAGAAATACAGCAAAGATGACAACTGTCAGTATTTTCGTGAGTCTTCTCATGTTCAACATTATTTTTACCAATTTAAGAGTGCTCCTAAATGCATGCCAAAATTAAGCAGTCACTAAATACAAAATTAAGTTCAGTAACAAATGTATTCAAACAGGTGATAGTAACTGTCTGTATAAATATTTGCAGAGCTGCAAGTTTTGCGACAGCAAATAGAGTTATTCCAAAGAACTAAAGACATAATTCTAACGGAAGCGGCACGCGGCCGTGTCACTGATATTAAGTTCTTGCGCTATCGGTAGCTACTATTCATAAATCTTGGAGCAACGGCCTACAACTTTATTGCGGAGTGCGATAAAGGACTGCGGCTGAGGTGACATTAGGAGTAGAGTGGATATGACAATGTATATAAAATTTACTGTGAAGATGTAAAAAAATTGTTATGTTTTTGTGTTAGTGCCATAGATAGGAAATTAGTACATTTATTAGTTCCAGAGCTCCAGATTAAGCATTAAGCTTGTTGAAAAGCAAACCAAGTCAGATTTCGGACTTGAAATTCATCGCCTAAGAAGATGGACGGACATATTTTTAAAACATGACACCAAATACGTAATACTTTTTTAATATTTTTTATTAAAAAAAAAACTTGCTTATGTAATATCTTTCTGTCCAAGCAAACCTATGCACTAATGACAATCAATACAGTATATTGGCCCATTTGTTTATCTGTAATCGTTGGAGTGTTGTTAGTTACTGTTTAATTTCTAAACAGCTTAATCGATTGATATCCTATTCCCACAATATATTTATATTTAGATATTGCGAGATGTAGCTAGTATTTTTATACCTAAAAATACAATTGCTTTTGCAAGCTTCTATTGGTCAACGTGACGCGCAAAACATGTAAGATGATATTGATTCTTTTTTCTGTTGAAACTTTTATAAAAATATAATTCAATCCAATAAAAATGCAATATTATTGTTAAACTGCAATGTTCTGAAGATGATGTCGAAAAATGGTTACAGAAAGTAGATAAATGAAGCTGTTTGGTAGATAACTTAACCGTAACTTAATATAAAAAAACGAATCCCTTATGAGATAAATCATTTGTCCGTTCGTTTGCCCGTCCACCGCCGCTGATTTTCTTAGAAACTATGTAAACGTGCGACTTGAAAGGCGTACATCTTGTTAACTCACAAATTTTACGCCAGTTGTCATCAGAATATATTAAAGATTGGGTCAAGGGTATGGCAATCGACTTCACAATTCATCCCCCTATTAGATTTTTAGATTACTAGATTTACAATTAGAATTTTAAGATTTCACGGATTATGGATCCTTACCTAATAGGGAACCTTTATAAAAAGACATATATTGTAAATATTAAGACTTACAGATTTTAAGAGATCAAGATTTTTGTAAACATCAAACTTAACCTTTAGTAACCTAACTTTATAACTTAACTTAGTAACTTTAGTAACCTTTAGCGCTCGAGCTGAATTCGGACTTCGATTTTAAGCATTTTTTGTTTATAATTTTAGTGATAACTTCGAGGCATGTCCAGTATCAGGCGTACGTTAACGTTTGCGTTTTCTAACAAGAAAAGTTCTCGGTGCCATGTCAGTAATTTAAGAGAGCCCATAGAAAGTTTTGTAGAGAAATTAAATTTTTGTTGCGCACCGGGCTTCGGTTGGAGTGCTGCCATTTTTTTTTTGATAAAAATTACTTGATAGTTTCTTACATATTTTCCATTGCTTTGTTATTTTTGCACTCCACTTAGCGATTGTAGTTAATATTGGTATTTTGTAGAAATTAGAAAAGTTTTTTGTGAATTTCCTTTTCTGTAAATCTGTTTTCGATTGAGGTATGAATTATTAAGAATGTCGAGTTTATAGAAATAAAATATAGGTAATTTTGATTTTTTAAGTCGGCATTTGATTATAATATTGATTTTAAAAAATACAGAAATCATGAAGGAGAAGAGATTTAAACTTGTTAAATGTACAATGATCGGAAAATCATACTACACTCTTATTCATCAATTCAGAGACTTTAGGACTCAAAGAACTATGTTGCAAAAATGTTTAAGAAAAAAGATTAAACCGACTACAAAGAAAACACTGAAAAGTACAGAATATCTATTCTTTACTAATCAAAACTCAAGTACAAAAATAATCTTTATGGTAAATATGCATTTATCTAATTCTTATCTGTTAATATATAACATAATGTATAATAATCTTTACCTTGTCTAATATTGTTTTATGTTTCCGTATACTTTTGTCACTTATTGTTTTACTACAGACTTACATATGTTTTTTCTATTTGTCATTCTAAAATCTGTATTATCATCCTGTTTATTAATGTACCTTTATTTTAAACTAGCAAACCCGGCCCGTTTCACTGGGCGTTAGTTGAAGTTATAATAAATTAAACAGTTTAAAAAAAAAAAACAAAAAAGATATTGTACTGATCCGATCGCTACCAAACATCCGCTCGGCCAATCTGAAGATTTCCTGAAAATTTCATCAAAATCTGTCCAGTCGTTACGGAGTCCATAAGGAACATACATACATACATACATCGCCTTTTATATATATAGAATAGATTATTCGTATAATACTTCTTACATTATTTTGTACTAAATTATGTGTTTTGACTTTTTATATTTGACATATTCATACATTTATTACTACACATTTATTATCAAACATTTACTCTTTTTCTTTTACAAAAAAATTCTATAGTTTTGAAAATATGTTTATATAATAACTCTTGATATAAAATAAGTCTATATAAACATTTCATTTAGTACTCGTCAGTACTGAGAATTGGATTAAAAATTGAAATTTGAAGAGGGAAGGCGGGAAAAGAGAAAGAAAAAAGATCGAAGTGTGAGAACAGAGAATGGTATCAAAAAAAGTGGAATTTCTTACGTTTACATTTAAAAATTAAAATAATGAAGTAATATATACAATATATAATTCCTCTGTGGAAATATATCAATAAAATAATATATATAACAGAACAATTCTTCTGTGGAAATATCTCAATAAAATAATATATATAACAGAACAATTCTTCTGTGGAAATATCTCAATAAAATAATATATAATAATAATAATAATAATAATGTACCTACTCAGACATTTCACACAGCGCCATCTAGTCCCATACTAAGCAGCACAGCGCTTGTGTTATGGGTACTAGACAACTGATATACTACTTATATACTTTTCTTTTGTAAATACATACATATTATACATAAACACCCAGACTCGAGGCGGGAATCGAACCCGCTACCCCCGTTTACTTTCCGACGCGCTTAACCGTTGCGCCACGGAGGTCGTCAAATATAACAGAACAATTCTTCTGTGGAAATATATAAATAAAATAATATATATAACAGAAGAATTCCACTGTGGAAATATCTCAATAATAGTAAATACAAGGAACATCGTGGGGGGTCCAACGATAATACTGGGTATTATCGTGATATCCAAATTTAAGCTGTCCATTCGGGACTATCCAGACAACAACGCCGATCAGTAATAATATTATTTATATATTTTTTATTAAACTTCAATTTGTACATTTTTAATACATTTTTAATCTATTCAAATTTTTTTAAAAATTTAATTATTATTGTCGTTACACGACACTTTATAAATACGATACAAATACCGATGTAATTAAATTTAACAACTACTGATGTCGGTGCCAAGTCTACCAAACTAATAGACTTTCTGTTGTTGCACATAATGACGACCTCAATGGCGCAGTGGTTTAGGTGTCGCACCCAAATTCCGGAAAGTTCCGGGTTCGATTCCCGGTCGGGTCAATTTAGGAAACGAACTTTTCTAGATTGTCTCGGGTCTGGGTGTACTGGGAGACGCCCGCAGTAGTCGTCGTCTGGTTCTCATAGTACAGGGAATGCCCTAATTTGAGACCAGATGATTACTAAGTATTATTATTATTACATTGGTTTGGTATCAACTTTTTTATCGGTTTAATCTTTTTCTTAAATTTTTTTTCTTTCTAGCATTTGAGTGACCGTGGCCTAAATAAATATCTAGGGCAGTTCTACAATTAATTTATTTTCTAATTCTGGAGCGCAATGACATGCAAAAGAATCATCAATATAAATAAAGCTTATAAGCAGTTAGCGTTATTTGGTGTATCTTCGAAGTCCAAGCTGTAATACTAGTAAAAAAATGGGACCACTTTAGAAATATACCCTTTCAAATAAAAAAACAATTTTCGAAATCGGTATATAAATGGCGGAGTTCTGAGATAAGAAACATAAAAAGAAAACAACCGAATTGAGGACCTCCTCGTTTTTTCGAAGTCGGTTAAAGATGAACGTAGATACTTAATAAAAATTAATTATTTCACTTTGTTATTTGAGGGGAATAACTATTTCATTATAACGTCGAGTTTCCATGCGTTTAATATCACCTTTTTTTGATATTGATAATGTAATTGATAATGAAAAGCTATGAAATAAAATTCTCAAGGAGATTATAACATCCATATCTGCGTATTCCATAGACTATACAAAGCTTTTAAAGTAATGAAAAAAGTCCATTACATAAAGTCTTTTTTTCTTACAATTCACTTATCCACAACGTTGTAGGCGGTACGTATGCAATTTATGTGCATAATTTGGGTAAAAACCCTATCGCCTTCAGACCGCCATGAATTATATATGTCTGGAGTAATTCGTCGTGAAATAAGCTATCGTATGACCGCATGCGGGTCTGTACGGGTTTTACGACAAGTCCTCTATATGTATTCTCTGTTTTATTTACATAAAAGTATAGATTCACGTTATTTCTCATTCAATATAGGCAGTGTTCGTAATCATACCTCGACAATTGTACCAACAAGTATTCAACAAGCAGACACCGTAAAAATTCTATACTCAAAGTGTTAGCTGACGGAAGTACCAAAAGCCCTCGCATACCTACGCAAAAATGTATGAGGAGAATGACGAGATTTCAGGAGGCGAAAAAAGGACCGCAAAGCGCTCCATCTCTGACTACTCTGCGCTCCATCTCTGACTACTCTGTTAGGGTTGTAGAGTGAAGATATGTTTGTGTGTAAATTTTCTGTTTTCTTCAAAGCTTCAGTAGCGCGTGTATGTATGTTGAGGCCCCTAGGGCCTAGACAAGTGACACAATTGTCGTAAGCGCTAATAGAATAGTGGTAGAATAGAATGGAAAATTTCACGCGATTTAGCGTAACAAATTTTAAATTTGTAATCAAACGTTATTATTTTCTATTCAATCGAACGAAAAGTAGCCGTGAGAAAACCACCTTATAAAATGTAGCCAACTGGCACTTTTGACAAGTAATAACGCCAGCAAGCGTTCCGATTTACGAAGCATTTGCCACTTGTCTAGCCGCTCTGTTCTCTCATAGAGTCAAAGACGACTTATTGGAATGCAACCTATAAGGTACCATTCGTTTCTCTCTATTCCGCTCGTGTCATAGGCTTAGCTTTTTTAATTTATATCTAATTCATCGCCACAGTCACGGGCCACATATTGTAACATTTTTTTTCCTATTGCACCTTTTTTATGAGCTTAGAGGTTGTCAGAGAAATTAATTGTAGAACTGGCAAGTTAAAAATTTAAATATGTTTTTTGGAAGAATAGAAGAGAATTTTTGAAGAATAGAAAGAAAACAAAAGCGAGGATTAGAAGGAAGGATGTGATGGAGTGAGGACAAGATTTTTTGCTCTAGATTATATTCTATTTCATTATAAAAACAAAGACGATGTAACGAACAGATATAGTTCAGTAAAAGTCGGAAAAATTGACATGATGTGAAGAAAATAATCAACGCAAAAATTCCATTACCAAGAATAGTATAATATTTATTAAAACAGTATATATGTTTATTTTGCCACCTCGCCGAGACATATCTGCCAAATTATGAAAAGTTTGCCTAAAGTTTTAAGATATCGTTCGAGAGTGGAATTCATGAATATGGAACAATAGTATGTAACATAAGCCAGTGGTTAAAGTGTTTTTTTAATCATATGTAAATTATAATTTAAAAGGTCAATGTAAAAGGTATTTACACTTAATTTGATAAACTCCACACCACATTTTATACTTCTCTGTTTTTTTTTAATTTGCAAAATTAGTATTGTTTTTGTTGATAAATTTCATTATAATATATTCCTTTTCAAAAAGAATTTAAACCATTTCCAAATTATTTCAAAATTTATTTTATCCATTCCCTTTTCGTGGCATCCGGGTGGGTATGGTATAATATGCTTTCTCTTTCTCACGGTCTCCAACTTTAAAGAGAATGAAAACATGAAACACGTTCACAGCAAATTAGTTCTTTCTTCCTTTCGTAAATCTGCTCCAGTAAACTGATAGTAAGCTTTACTGAAGTTATAAAGGACTTCTTGGAAGAGCGCGAGAACTTCAGCTACACATGTTTATTTAGACCTACTTCATTCTTTTTACTTACACAGAATTTTAAAACACAATATACTATCACTTTTGTACTTAAAAACTTAAAATGTAAAAAATAGAAAATCTAAATAAAATGACAGCCTCACTTCTCCCGTTCCCGCCAAAAAGTCCAAATCTTTTTAAGCTTTTGAATTTGATATGCGTCAGGACGGAGTTTCTTTTATTCTTCCGATTTTATGTTGTATGTACCTGTATTGTGCCCCAATGTTGTCATTTTTACAAATTAATATTATTTAAGAAATATTTGTTTAAAAGAAGTGTTATGATATTTATGAAGGCGCGAATTTTTCCCACTGTGTTATGGTTTCATACTTTGTTTTTACTCTGTATTCCTAAAAAAAAAAAGAAAACGTTTTTGCCACAAAAATATCAATATTTTTATGAAAAGTGTAGTACCAAAGACATCATATTAAATTCAAGACTGGCCAAGAGCCACATTTAGCACATTTTTATATTTTATTTATATTAATAAATTAGAACATTTCATTGATTAGTGAGCGTAAAACCCACTTAGCTGTGACAGTTTTTCGTTTAACTTCGTTATATATATATCGTGAATTTTTTTGCATAACCGAAAACATTTAACTGGTAGGGGAAGACATACTTGGCTCCAAAAAGACGACCAATTGAGAGCTTAATATTTCGCAAACGGATCCCTGAATCGAAAAATGTTCTTCACGTACCCCCAATATTTTTCAAATACCTATCCAACGACACCCCACACGATAGAATAGACGAGAAAAAAATTATCATCCCTGCTTTACATGCATGCCAGGTCCCGACAAAAAGATTTTTTCAAAATATAATTTCACAAGTTTGTCGGCGTGATTACATGTATATCTACGTCAAATTACAATTTTAGTACCAAGAGTTAAAGCCCAGACTAACGGATAGACCACTGGTTCCCAAACTTATTTTGTCTACTGAGTCGAGAGCTCATGCAGTCGTTGTCTAAGATGCCTCCTAGCTAAATGAAATTACAAATCGCCCTCCAGGCCTCTACACAACGCCCCCATTTTTTTTCTGGGTCTCTTACCGCCCCCCTTTAGGCCTGCAGCTCCCACAAGGGGTCATTATCGCCCACTTTGAGAATGGCTGGGATAGACGGACATTTCGAAACTATGAACGTTCTTTGTTTGCTACGGAACCCTGAAGACAACCTAGTCAATTAAGACATTTGAGGCAAATCCAATGATCCTCATAAGTAGATAGCGGTTAAGTGGTTTAGGTTCTGTCTGGGAACGAAAAATGGATATAATGGTATATATACATATTTGTATATACCTCACATTTGCAGTCGTATAAAAATGGCCGACAAAAAATTGTTGAGTAGAAAAAGTTTAAAAAGATATTTAAATCGCGAAGAACTCCAATATTTAATAAGCGGGTATCAAGAGAACAGTACAGTATTTTAGAAGGGATATATTATGACAACATCTGTTCGGAAAATGCAAGCTTTAAACGATTACTGTCGGCGAAAACTTTAATATAAAAGCGAAGATAATGCTTTTTTAAGAATGTTTTTACAAAGTTTTTTAACGTACCGAATTTGGAGTGTTAGAAGGGGAGCGAGCTTATTCTAAGTAAATATTGTCATGTTTGGTTAAGTTTCTCATACATCAGGTGTCGAAATGTGTTTGACGGAACAAGTGCACTTAATGCATGGTAGGTATGCATTTTACAATATTTGTGTATTGACGACAACTTGAACAAGCTTAAACATTCGTCTCGTATTTTAGAATGACATCTGATATTTATTTATATTTATGACTAACCGTTTGAGACATGAGTCACGTGCCTGAAAGAAGAATGTGAAGTGAAAGGATTGAATATGAACGTGAACAAAACTCAGTTTCTGGTGTTTGAAAGGGAAGCGGTACAGACGAAATGTGAGATTTGGGTACATGGAAAATGGCTAGAACAACTGAAAGAAATAGTGTATTTGGGGAGTGCGTTTTCGAGGGATGGAAGATATCAGTTGGATGTGGAGAGACGGGTAGCAGCTGGCAATAAAGTGAACGGTCAGCGTCAGACAAGGCTGGATATGCGTTGACACAGTGATAAACTGTCTTTTATATGCTGACGATACTGTGCTTATAGCAACATCAGAAGCAGAGTTGCAGACACTAGTCACGTGCATGAAAGAAAAATGTGAAGTGAAAGAACTGAATATGAATTTGAACAAAACTAAGGTGCTGGTGTTTACAATAGAAGATGTACAGCCGAAGTGTGAGATATATGTGAATGGAAAATGTCCAGAGCAAGTGAATGAAGTGGTATATCTGGGGAGTACGTTTTGTAGAGATAGAAGACGTGAGTTGTATGTGGAGATACGGGTAATAGCTGGTAATAAACTGTGCTTTGGCCGCATTAATAGGCAGTGTGAATATAATATCTAACTCAGCCAAAATTACCACCCACAATGCGGTATTGGTGTCAACTTTATTGTATGATAGTAAGCTTTGGATATGCCCGAAATTAGATGAAAGTATTATAGATGCAGTAGAAATGCGATCTCTTAGAAATACGTGCGGTGGCACCCTTTTGGACAAGAATCGCCATCTTTGTGTCGTCACACCTCCCCCTCCACCAATTGAGAAAGTGACAACACCGTTTTTCTTACTTAGGAAACACTACTGAATATGACGATACCAGTTGGTGATATAATACTGCTCAGTCCCACGAAAATATTTATTTGACGACTTTATTCAAGTTGGCCTCCCTACTAGTATAACATATTCACATTTAATCTGAAGAAGTAGAGATTTCATAATCAAGTTTCTTTAGGAAGCCGCGGCGCGTTGCTAGTGTTAATAAAGATATTACGCTGTATGAACATTTCAGTAATTAGAAATATTAATATTTACCAATCATTTTTTCGCGAAAGATACAATCGTGTTAAAAAGATCAATAGGTACTGATTGTTAGTGCCAATTCGTCGTAACTGTTATCAGTTCAATTAAATATTATTATATTTATTTAATAAATGATGTGGTAACTCCTGGTGTATAAAAATCACACTTCATGTTTAGTGAGTAACAGACCTATAGCAAAACATCATGTTTTTATGTTGTCCTAAAAAAAACTATGAATTCATGTAAGTATCCATATTTTCTAGTCTTTTACAGTTACATTTTTGTAAAACTATGAACAGAACAAATTTTAAATAACTTTCGTTCCGTATTAATTGTCTTTGAATATGCTCATTCGATTGAATTACCACGTGCCATGTTCCCTCATTTAGTATACATCTCAGTACTCATTGATAAAAATTGTGCTTTTAGTAATAAAAAGATAAAAACAGACCAGCTCAAGTACAGTATCTTTAGCTTATCATGACGAAACTACGGGCTCTGTGTCTTGTCAACTTGTAACGTTATAAATTTTATGTCATCACTTTCATTATAAATTTAATATAAAATTATCTGCGGAACATTTAATTATAGTAAATAATGTAATGGTTCACGAAGGTGTGACTGCGTAGCTCTGGTGCGCGTGCAGGATTAGTCGTTCAGAGAGTAATTAGCTGTCTGATCTCATTTATTATTACTGCATCTCTGAAAGCGAGAATACGCATAAACGCATACTCATACCGTTCTTAAGATAAATAATAAATAAAATTCAAAACTACAAGCTGCGTTGGAATCCCGCTGGGGTGAGTTCCTATTTGCGTGGTGTAATTTAGTGCTTGAATTGTAAGTTGCTCTAAAGCTGCGTTGTGAGCCTGTGACCTGTGATGTACCTGTGATATCTATGTTAATAGAGCCACTGGATCTTTAGAATTCATGCACCTACCCACTGTGCCTACGCCTGGTCTGATGCCAATGTTCTGGGTTTCAAAGATTCCCTGTATAAGCTTGGAGCCTACGCCTGGTCTAGGCTAGGCTCGGGAATAACTGCGTGGTCTCTAATTGGGACTCAACCGACCTCCGGACCACGGCGTGCTGTATTACACGGTGCACCACAGGAAAACCATACTGCTAAGGCCAGTGACTTCGTCCTATCTAATACCTAATCACCTTGTACGGCGTATAGCGAGGTGTCCATAAATAAATTTGGTATCCAATCTACCCCAATTTTATTTAACCCACTCCCATACTATATTTCTCCTACTCTGTTTACCGGCTAGCCTACATACTAACACGCGAACCGGGACAAACTTTACGTTTTAAAATTCTTAAAATTAACTTACCAAAATAGCAATAACGTCGTATGCCTCACGGGGTATTACGGACCCCCATACTTCGCATCCATGGCATTTTAACGGTAATTCATTTTAGATTGCGCAAACGGCAGCAGAATATACTCAAGAGCTCGGCACATGAAGATTAAGGCTGGCTTGCACCAACTATTTAAACTCGATTTAAGGATTTGACATCTCGCTTGCACCAACCATTTAATAACTGGTGCAAGCGAAATGTTAAATCCTTAAGTCGAGTTTAAATAGTCGGTACAAGCCACCCTGAAACTTGAAAAAATATCAGTGTCTTTAAGCAATGATGAACTGGCAGACCCTACCAGACCTGCCACGGATTAAAAATAAATTAAAGAAAGCAGTTGTATTTGAAAATGTAACTAGTATCCAAATTATTCAACAAGATCCGCAAGGCTAAAAAATTAGTGCTAGAAGTAGGGTTAAAAATATGATTTGTTTATGCCTCGACTCTCTGTCCGTCCCGAAAATTAAATGGCGTGCGGATGTATGTTCTGCTATACTACATATTTTATTATTCTACTTCAATTGCATATGTCTGTTCGTTTCAATTTAAGTTGCCAAAAGGAATAACAATTTTTTCGAGTTCTTTTAGTCAAAGCGAGTGTTTTACATGGCAGCGTTTCAAAGAAATAAAATTAATTAAATAATGCCTTTACATATATGGTTAGTAATATATTATGTCAAAACATATTTTAAGTATTGGATTTTATAACTACATAACTCTAGAAATATAAAAAGGTACGGTGTATGTCACAACAAACGATAACAAGCCGCCATTGGAATCGTGCAGCAGCGGCATACTGAACACATTCCTTGCTTTTCCATATCGTGTCGCTTTATCGCGATCGGTACCCCCCGCCGACTCGATGATCCATCTTGTAGAATACTGCCGACACAGATGAGCGATTGAAACGCTTATTGGAGCAAATTTTTCGAAAAACTCTCGGACATGTCGTTGTCAGATTGTAAAATTGAGCAGAACACGATGACCTAGGCGTTTTATGAAATACCGTCATTTCAGAGAATGATCTGTTGTCATGTGCATCGACGAGAACAGTACGATCATCAAGTTATGTTAGTTCGCAAGCAATTCTAAAAAGATACTACCAGTGAAATCAGCAACAAATTAACATTTTGTCATAATGCCGCTAGTGACGTGACGTGACGTGCGCTTAATATGCTAAATCAAATTTATTTATTTATTTATTTATTTAAAAAGGCATATCTACAGCACACACATTACACATTCTTACATAAATTAATAAACGCTTAACAACTAATATGTATGCCAATTAAAGATACACACAACATTCAATATGCTTGCGTTATAAAAAGTAGTCATAATACAGCAATACTAAAATGAAAAGTACATCAGAATACAACATCATAAACACACTAAATAAGATACAGATTAAGAAAGTAGGCGGCCTATCTTGTTCCTATATTTTGGAAGGGAATCACAAAACAAATCCAAGTCAGGCAATTCCGCTTGCACTCTACCGAACTCATCACAGATTCTAGATATCGGTGAGTGCCTACCGACATTGGTTTTGTTATTGGGTGTGTAAAAGAGCTTGGTGATCAGTTTTCTGGGTAGCCTACTTGGAACAGACATTGAAAAGAGACCAATCAAATGCTCGTTTTTGATCTGACCATTCCAACATTTATTCTAAAAAGGTCAGATCCAGCGTCTTTCGACGATCCCGCAACGATTTAATTTTGAAGAAAGTAAGACGTTGTTCGTAAGGGCATCTATGTGATATTCCCTGAGATATGTAAGCAATATGCCTGGTAAAAGCACGTTGAATATCATCAAGACGCTGAGAGTGTAATGTGTACACAGGATTCCATGACACACTGGCATATTCTAACCGACTGCGTACCAATGAGTTAAAAAGAATTATCTTAGTTTTCGCACTGAACGATTTAGTATTTCTAATAGTAAATCCAAGAGTTTGTGCCGATTTTTTCACCACCTCAGCGATATGTGAGGTAAATTTTAGTTTGTTGTCAATAATGACACCGAGGTCACGTATCTCACAAACCTCTAGCAGTGGACTTCCAGAGAGATTATAAGCAGATGGAAATGGTTGGTTCTTTCTGGAATACCGTACAAGAGAGCACTTCTCAACATTTAAGATCATATCATTAGAGTCACACCAATGGTGAATATGATCTAGATCTTTTTGAATTAATAAAACGTCAGCTTGCGATTCAATCTTCCTGAAAATTTTGAGATCTTCGGCAAAAAGAGCATAATTACAATTGTCAATGTGATCAGCAATGTCATTAATAAATACGATAAATAGAAGGGGTCCCAAATGGGATCCCTGTGGAACTCCAGATTTAGCATAATATACAGACGACTCATAGCCCTTTACTGCAACCATTTGAGGTCTCCTGGTCAAATAAGAACCGAACCAAGCCAGAAGTGAGCTATGTATACCATATGCCTTAAGCTTTGCCAGCAATATCGGATGACTAACTTTATCAAATGCACTGCTAAAATCTGTGTAGATTGCATCCACCTGAGAACCTCCATCAACCACTTGAGAAATATCAGTGACAAAACTGCATAAATTGATCTACACAGAATGACCTCCCTGAACCCATGCTGATGTGGCGTTATGTACTTGTTGATATATCGATAAAGTACAGGATACAGAAGTGACTCAAATACTTTTGAAATGAAAGACAAGATGGTTATTGGTCGATAATTTTTAACGTCACCCTTATCCCCCTTTTTATGTATGGGGAGTATTCTTGATCTTTTCCATTCCGCAGGAAAGACCCCCTCAACCAGCGAACGGTTGAAGATCAAGGTCAATGGTATGGCCAGTACACACCAGCACACTGTTTTAGAAATATAGGTGGAATAGTATCAGGACCCGGACCTTTATCAGCATCGAGTTCTTTAAGTTTATTACAAACATCTTTTTCGTTAAACATTCCTTTACAATATGATAAACTGTCATTATTAGCTATGAGTATGTTCGGCAGAGTTTGTCTTGCATTGAAGTAAACAGAAGAAAAGTGGGAAGCAAACAAGTTAGCGATCTCGGCACCACTCCTACCAATAGAACCATTTAAATGCATACATGCAGGATATGATGGGTCTGCCCTTCGTTTTCGTTTAATATATTGCCAGAAGATTTTGGTGTTATTTACTATAGCTGATTCAATTTTAGTGGTGTAATTTTTGTAACAAATACCATATAGTTTACTACATCTATCACGAATAATTTAAAACTCGATTTTGTCACGAGGATTATTAAATTTTCGATATTTAAGTCTAAGTTTGTTTTTTTCAGAAAGTAATTTTATTAGAGAAGCCGTGAACCAAGGAGGGTATTTAGATTTTTTTACGACACGTTTGGGTACATAACGGTTAATTAGATCACGCATAATTCGATAAAATTCAGATACCATTACATCAATACTATCACAATTGGAAAATATCGATTGCCAGCGCACGTTCTTTAGTTCAGCAGTCATAGTCTCATAGTCCGCCCTAAAATAATTGAAATTAGTGAAATTATTATCGCCAAGAACTGCAAAATGTACATTCTGAATATTAAACCCAATATGTGGATGCTGAGGATCCAATTTACTAAGAAGACAGAGTGGCCTGTTTACAAAGCAATCACTTCTAGTAGACAGTGCAAGATCCAATATCTTACCACGACAATCAAGGATTTTGTTAAACTGGTACAAGTTGTTAACAGTAAGAGAATCTACCAAGTTACATACAAGTCTACCACTTCCACCACTAGACACCATACAAGTACTGTCGCTTACTGAACTCCACTGCATCCCACCCAAGTTAAAATCTCCCAGTATGACTATGTTTTCAACGTGGCACCTTACGACACTCACAGCCTCAAAAAACTTACTCTGAGTGTCATGTCGTGGTGGAGGAGGCAAATACACTGCACATATCGCAATTTTTTTATACACATTGCCATCCCTTACATGCAACATAACCCAGAGATCCTCACATTCAGATTCCCAATTACTAACTCGTGATGCCACCACCTCCATCAAACTTGAATAGGCTGCCACCTCCAACCCGATCACTTTCTCTTGAGCGACTACATAGTAATCGATCCCTGCGGTATATAACATATCTGTCATCAATAAATTCATCATTGAATACATTTGAATTAATCCAAGTTTCAGTAAACACGATTACATCATAAGTACAGAGAAGAATATTCTTGTATATATCATTTGTTTTTGTTCTCATCCCACGTACTCGTATGTTTATGTATGTATATGGTGAACATTGTTAAAAGAAGCATTACCGACATTCCTAACTATTGAAAGCAATATTATATATAAACCGGTCTAAGTCATCAGTTTTATACCATCAGACCAACGTTTACATATACGTTGGGTATATGTAAACCAAAAAAAGCCTAGGTGGTCTCATTTTTACGAGTATAAATCCTTCCATTACGAATCCAAACAAACTTGTAATTCAGCTTTATTTATTCTAACTCTGGCGTGAAGAGATTTGTTGACCGGTGACAGATGCTCCAAAACAAAAACTGAAGTATTCGCACCCGCCAAACCCAGGTAACGTGAACCAAGCCTGTGTTCAGGATTTTTCCTATTGAAATTCTGTACTGCTGCCAACAAGTTGTCTCTGTGACGCGAACTACGAAGCTTTGCAATAGCAGTACGGGGTCTGGTACTTGTTTTGTCAATTTTAGCTACTCGTGTCACATGTAATATGTCATCATCAGCAAGTGGAGCATCGACAGTCTTGAAGAGTTGAACTAAACAATTAGCGAGACTTTCCGTTCTGTGTTCAGCAATGCCATTAATTTCAACATTGCTGTCCCGTAGTTGCTGCTCTGCTAAATTCAGCCTGGCACCAAGATCTTTAACCATCGAAATTAGAGCCACATTATCATTTTGCAAACCTTTAATAGTGGTAGCACCCTCCTCCAGCCGTTCCTTGAGACCCTCAAACTGTTCGTTAAAGAATTCAATAGATTTTTGAAATTCAGATATCTGATTCAAAATTTCCTCAATCTTTTCCTCCACCACCTCAGACACAGCAGACACAGAAATTAAAGAAAGCGCTAAAAAATCATAATAATAAATTAAAGGATACGAAAAGTAACGATCACGATAAGTAAGAAAAGGTAGAAGATTTTATGTCTTTAAAAACAAAAGAATCGGAAAAAGACAAATTGTTATAATTCGTATTTGCTGAAACTAAGGTATACTGATTCACGACCCTGTGGCAGACTGTACAGTTCTCTGATCTCTAAAATAAAAAAAAAATAACGAAACTGGAAACTGTAAATTGCGACTACTTACAGATAATACTGTGAATATAATATGCAGTGTAAGTATTTCGCTAAGATAATAATAAAACGTCGCGCGTCTGGACCGCTTGTTTAAAACGACCATCTGCGGGGCCACTTGTCGCGCGTACCGATGATCCATCTTCGTGAAAACACGCTCGCGACGCGTGATTCCACCAACAAGGGTGCAGTCGAGGGAACTGTGAAATATTTATTTTTCCCCTGCTGTACTCGTCTGACGACCAAGTTCGGTGTTGAAGTTATGGCTAAGCGAAAATTGGCACCGCTGTCCGACAATGCGTTTAGTCGAGTGGCTTCATATTTGAGTCAATTGATTAAAAGCATTTGAGAGATCAGTCATTATTTTAAGTGTTACATTTGCAGTTGCGCAACTTTTCTTGATTGGAAATTCACATAATAGGTCATTGGATTTTCAAGTTTCCATTGTACAAAGTACAATTACAATTACGAAGTGAGATTTAGGTACATTATAACATAACATAACATAACTTCACGCTGTATCCCCAACGGGGTAGTCAGAGAGGACGTCAGTCAGGTAGGTACATTATGAAAGACAATAAGTCTTATTTTTAATTCTAATGCAAAATAGCGGTGTTACAAATTTTGTGCCGTTATGTGTATATTTAAAGCTGCTGTTTTTGAGAAAGTTCTAAGCCATGTCTCGTAAAACTGTTTAGATTGCTTTATGCCACTGTTAATGAACTATTACGTTCATTTTAGTATAAAAATAGTAAGAGTGCGTTAAATGTTCATCAATATAGGGTTCCTTAGCTATTTCGGACAAAATAGATGTCAAATTAAATAATAATATTGAAAAATTGGTTCCGAAATAGCCATAAATTGTTCTTCTGTTTGTTGTTTCTGGATTTGGGCTACCGATTTCGACACCGACGTCTCTATGACATATACAAGGTTATCGTGAAAGGAGGTATAAATTCGCCGGGGTTTCAAAGTGTCACTGTTGACTGTTATATTGCAGTTATAATAATTAAGGAATACGTTTATTTTGATTTCCATACGAAAAAAAGTTCATTTAATAAAAAAATGCACAACCCTATCATTATGCCCTATATTTCAAAGATTTCCTAGCGACGTAAAAACGCTGATATGGTTGCCCCACCAAGTATGCCATGCAATTTGATATATTAATTTTGGAAATATTCTGTATCTGTACCTATCTGTTACCTGTAAATGTTAATCTAAAATACTCTAAAATTAAAGTGCCATCGAAAAAAATTCAGCCATTTAAGAAATTAGCCGTCTACATACATCCTACCCTACCCAAAAAGAATGTCCTTATAGAGCAAATCCTGTCCTGAAAATCGCAGGCCGCTGCCGCGGCACACTTGCTTTGCTCGTTCGGCTCACGCGTTGTGCTTTACTTACTTATATAACCTACCCAAGAGAGTGTTCTTATAGGGCGGATTCTGTTCTGGAGCTTCGCCGGCCGCTGCCGCCGCACGCTCGCTGCGCTCGCTCAGGTCGCGTATTGTGGTTAACATGCTTACCTTTTTTTTTTTTTTTTTGCGTCAGGAAATGCTTTATGCATTCCGTCCTGCCATGGGGGATGGCAGGGGGATATGTGGGACTCCACGGCTGTGAGGTGCAATGCCGGGCTACCCACTAAAACCTGACGGTGTTCCTCGAGAGCCTTGATGCCGGGGCAACGGGAGCGCGTTGGCATTCTTCCGCTACCCCGGCGGCAACGGCCAGCGCTAAATCGCCGGCCTCATCTCGTGTTTGGGCGGGCCTTGCCCGCCCGACTTCTAGAGAGGCGCGCGGGAACACCGCGCGCGCCATCTCGAGGCTATCTGAGGGGCGGCACTCCCCCGAATGCCACCCCAAGCCTCAGGTGGGCGCCCCGCCGTATACATGGCAGGGCGCGGTGATCGCCTAGCAGGCGATGGCCACTAGCACGGGTCCGTGCACATCTCCTCTGTAACATGCTTACCTAACTTAACCTACCCTATCCTACCCAAAATAGAGTATTCTTAGGACGGATTCCGTTCTGTATTAAGTTCACTAATAACATAGAAGACATCTGCAAGTATAGTTCCTTTGCCTTCCAAAAATTAGACAATCATAAACATAATATCTCTGATCAAAAAATTAATAATAAAAAGGAATATATCGCACAAAATTTTCAATTACAAAAGTTTACGAAATTAACATCTTAAAATATTAGCCACGTAATGTAAACTTTAAAATCTTAAATACTTGCAGTGAGTGTCGTCCCCGTTCCTCATAATAGGAAAACAATGAACAATATGTGTATGCAAGCAGGGTTACCAGACGTCACATAATTATAGTACACGTCACATAATATCTCGCCAAAAACCCTATTAATTGCAGAATCGATTCGATTAGTTTTTTTTTGGATCCAGAAACTCGTGGTTTCAATTTTTGTACGGCGTACTATAATTTTCAGGCATGTGCTATAATTTTACAGCCCAGATCACATAATTGTGTTTTTCAAATCTGGTTACCCTGTATATGCAAGTGATAAAACACGTAGTATTAACTTGATATAGAAATTAAAAATTATTATTTTAAAAAGGAAAAAGAAAAAGGAAAAGGAAAAAAAATGCTAAGATGGTTCGGGCAAATGGAAAGAATGAGTGATGAAAGACTGATGAAGAAAATCTGTAGAGCAAAAGTAAGTGGTAAAAAAGCCAAGGAAGACCAAGGCTGACTTATGAAGATCAAATAGCTAGTGTTAGCCGACGGAAATGTCAAAAGCACTCGTATTCCAGGCGAAAATGTGTGAGGAGAATGATGAGATTTGAGGAAGCGAAAGAAGTACGTAAGGACCACAACGCTTGGCGCTCCGTCCTCTCTGACTACCCCGTTAGGGATACGGCGTGAGGATATGTATGTATGTACATATTACCTTAAAAATATAATCGTTTAAAGTGACGCTATAAATCTTAAATATTTATGATGATTGTCTTGTGCTATGAATACATCATCTTTTTGTTAAATTTTACAAAAGAAATTTATAAAATTTTACTAAGTGTGAAGCAATGTATACCTTAGCCCCGTTAATATTATAATCATCATTATATTAATACAGGCGAAAACTTCGGATCCCTTTTTGAAAATATTGCGCGCATAGAGGAGTGTGAGATTTGGCTAAAGTTTATATGGAAAAGTGCAGAAAGATAAAATTTATATGTATTGTATGTGCTACTAATACATTGAAATTTTTTTTAGTACGGTTCTCCCTTAGGAGGGAAGGTAAAGAATTCTTTCTGTGCCCATATAACCGATGTCTTCAGTAGTAAATAGATAAATTCTTCACATTACTGATTAAAACGTCAACGTAATACATTTTAATGTCTCTTGGAGTTTCTGGCGACAAATATATCGAGGCAGTCTTTCTAGTAGGTTCCACTGAGGTGGACTAGGCCACTATAAAAGTCTGAACGTTACGCTACTAAATTAGCACTTATTTCAACAATTCCACAATAATATACAATAGTGTAGACACTGGGATACAAAACTACGCCAATTTTGCATCACAATATCAGCTAGTAACAATTTGCAAATAATTAAAATAAACGGTTAACCGTTCTCCATAAAATCCCGCCAAAAACTCCTATATTTAATTAAATTAAATAAAACACTCATTACATTCATACTGTCAATTTCAAAAAGACTGTCAATGTCATATTCATAATTTATATGTAACCTCCTTGGATCAAACCTACCTTGGAGTATAGTAGACATTGTCGCCGAAGAATTTATATTATAAGTTAATGTATATGGTCGAGTTTCGACCACCAGACGACCTCTAGTAAATAATTTTTATTTTCGTTCGGATTGAAATCCTGGTTGACGTTTCAATGAGTCTTCTAAAATATCATATTGATATATTGTAACGAGTTGGAGTTTTGGGGCTATTATGTGTGGAGCTGAAATATTATACAAATTCATCATATTATATAATATTGATACTTATTTTCAATTTATTTAGAAGTACTATAATTACAAATGTCGATTTAGTAGCTTTATTGTTTGATATACAGAACTGTCGCGTCGTCAAATTTTCGGGCTATTAAATCTCTCGTCCGATTAACCCTGAGGGGATAACAAAACTATATTTTCAAAGGCGATTTAATCGCCGTAAACGCCAGTCAAGTATGTTACTACAACGTCCGATGTTTAAATGAATTAGGACAGACTAAGTTGTGTTGTTTGCAAATGAGTAAAAACTAAGGTTCAAAATATTACATATAAAATCATATAGATAAAAATATAAATGTTTATTTGTTCGAAATCTTAAATCTCCGAAAGTCGTTCACCGATAGCTTTGAAATGTTGACACAATGTTGTATTTGGATAGACCTGTGTTTTTATGGACCTAAAAGTAATATAGCCGTTGATGTATCTCTATTTATCGATCACAAATCAGCTCATTTCATGTAGAATCTCTTAATGTAATGATACCTACAACAAAGACAACTCATATCCACATATACTCACACATCTATCTCCACACTGTAAAATACCACAATGTCGTGTTCTAAATTACAATTTTGATTCCACAAACTGTGTAACCCAATCTGTAGTTTTTGAATTTGGAATCATTAATTTCACGTTATCCTTTGTACATGCTTCTTTATTAGTGTACCTACTACATTCAATTAAAAACTATATTAATAAATTAATATTGACGAAGAAAATCTACAGAGCGAAAGTGAGAAGCAAAAGAAGCCAAGTAAGACCAAGGCCGACTTATGAAGATCAAATTTAGCCAGTGTTAGCAGACGGAAATGTCAACAGCACTCGCATACCTAAGCGAAAATGTGTGAGGAAAATGATGAGATTTGAGGAAGCGAAAGAGGCACGTAAGGATCGCGAAGCTTGGCGCTCCGTCCTCTCTGACTACCCCGTTGGGGATGCAGCGTGAAGATATGTATATGTACATTATATTAATTTATTGAAATGGAAATTGTAGACCGTTCGTAGCTTCCATTTTAAAGTCAGATCATTAAAAAAACTAATGTACTTAATATACTTACAGATTACAGATAGTCAGGTACAGTTAGTTATTTATAAAATAGTATATAACTACAGATAATTGCAGGAGATCTATAGCTCTTAAAATTGTCAACGGTCCTTAGACGTGACGACGCTTGGATAAATGGACTTTAATGGACTACTGCTATTTATACAACAATTTATAAACTTAAAGGGGCCCAATTAATACTCATAATTTTTTACTTTTTAGACGCTTTTTTTAATTCACGGGTTATTTGCTTGAAAGGTGACCTGCTGGAATAATTTTAGCTATGATTCAAGAAAATCTGTTCAGCCATTTGAAAATCGTCAGCTCTTTTCTAGTTGTTAAAGGGATGTAAGTAGCTTTTACTGAACTGATCGATTCGAAATGTGGTGTCCCGTGATTTTAATGGTATTTTAATAACATGGTAAACTTGACCTGATGTTACAGCATCATCTGGAATCAGCAGGATACCCAACTCTTCGCCAACTTCAAGCAGAGGTATCGTGTTTGGGCTCATTGGAAAGGTCATTATGAGTATTTATCACCATCTATCTATATCAGGATCAGGGTTTGAATTTCGTTTACCGTCCCGGAAAACATTTGTGTGAATCTCATTTTAAATGAGATTACAGAAAAGAAAATAGACAATAGCAATGAAAGACAATGGGCATCGAACATAATATAACAACCGTATTTTCTAATAAATATTAACATAAAAATTTGTTGCCAACGCGTTCTCATTGACTATTTAGTATATCTATGTAAAAAGTAACATATGCTCGGGTGAAGCCGGGGTTAATCTTAATTAATTAATCTGCGTTAAAGATAACTAATGATATACCAAACGTTTATCTCCTTTCTATTAATTATTACTGACGAAATATCCAAATATTAGCAGTAATATGAGAACGGTAATAAATAAAGCGTCATGCACATTACAGTAACATCTTTAAAAGTGCATTAGGCCCATTTCCTTATAAGTGATCTTGGGATTCATTCATCATTTTTTTGTTATTTTGACGTGTGTAACAGAGGCGAAAAACAGCATGATCAGCACGGGCGGCGGGGGTGCGGGGCGCTCGAGGGGTCGTAAGTGAGACGTCAGGGGTCGATGGAAATTGATTTTCCGCCATCCGTCATAACTTGTGCGTGTACAATGCTAGAGCCTTGTTATATTGTCGACTTTTTGTTACAAGTGGATAAAAATGTACATATCTTTTCACATCATTTTCCATTCAAGATGCACAAATCAAACTACATTAAAATCATAATAATTGGAATCAAATTAAGATGTATTTAAAGGTAATTTAAAGTTGATATCAATAATTACATAAATGCTATTATCGCTATAATAAATTAAGTTTTACAAATAAACATTGAAATTATAATAAAACAAGTCTATACATATAGTCCTCGACCAGTCGACCCCGACCTCCGAAGCCTCGACCAGTCTCTTACAAATATTTTATATATTTGTAAGAGACTGGTCGAGGCTTCGGAGACCGCCGGGCTGGCAACTTTTTCCGCCAACGAATCAGTTTGGCTATTCAGAGGTAATGCTGCCAGTCTGCTGGGCACTTTAAGCAATGGCAGCTTTCTAAGCGGCAACTTTGAGGAAGTCTATTATTTATGATATCGTGTAGTTTTAAGTTTGTAAATATTAACGTATGTCTGTACTTTTTTGTTATTAATAAGCTTTCAAATGCGTTTCAAATTTCCGTGCACTTCGTTCACTGCAGTCAGTCATCTTGAACAGTTTGTCAACAAAAGTTAGATGACGTGCGTGCGTGCTGCTCGTAGAAAATATTTAACAAAAAATTTTTTACGGGGGTTTGTTGTAATATATGACGGATTTCAAAGCTGTACTATACCTTTGTGTGTCAAGGTAAGTGGAATTTGGTTTTGTTGCAAAGATTAAGTATGTATTAAGGTGAAACTGACAATTGGTTGAATCTTTATTGCTGCATGTTTTCAGTTTATTTGATTATTTTGTTTCTCTTTGGTGCGCTTGGGGTAAAACCATACGGGGTAATGCCGGCTGGTACCCGGTTTTGTACCTTTCTTTCTTCTTGTATCTTTCTTTTTTTTTTTAACATTATTTTGTATGATAAATTGTTACAGTTCACGACAAAATGCCACGAAATTATAAAAGAACGACGAACCGACAATTCTGGGTGAAGAATGTATAAAAAATGCCGTTTTAGAAGTAATAGACGGAAAATGTGGATATCGTTTCGCTTCTCGAAAATTATCGGTACCACAATCAACCCTGGAAGACAGAGCGAAGAAGTACCGAATAAATAATAATCTCAAACATGCTTCAAAATAAAGTCCTAGGACGTTTTAAGACGGTCATTACAGCTGAGCAAGAAAATTTAATGTATCAGCATATAAAAGATCTTGAAGCTCAATTATTTGGACTAACGTACAGGGATTTTCGTCATCTTGCTTTTCAAATGGCAGATAAAAATGGTATAGATCACAATTTTAACAAAGACACCGAATTAGCTGGTATTGATTGGCTTTACGGATTTTTACGTCGTCATCCAGAGTTAGCGTTACGCCTTCCAGAGCCTACTTTGGAGTTAACCTTACGTTTGCATAGCAGCAGCCACTTGCAGTAGCTGCACCAATAAATCCACAACCAACCCCATCAAAACGACCAACAGGTAATCCACGATCAAGCACTTCACGGCAATTGGCATCGACATTTTCAGCTTTTTCGTCAGCTGCTATTTCGCCTAAGCCTTATGTTACAAGAAAAGCCAATACGAATGGTCGTCGAAGTAAGAGTGCTGTTATTACTACATCACCTTATAAATTAGAACTCGAAGTAAATAACGCCAAAAAAATTAACAAAACAAATGTTCCGAAACTTAGTGGTAACAAGAAAATCCTAAAAATTTCAAAATGAAGACCGTTTTAGACGATAAATGTATTTATTACACTGAAATTTACGGAAATATGCGATCAAGTGATGATTGGGGGCATTGTCTTAAGTGTAAGAAATGGGCCCATGAAGGCTGTACTCGTTGGGAACGAGATGATTTGGATGAGTTCCATTGTTTCCGTTGTTAAGGGGCAAAGTTGGGTATATGATGTAGGTGTATCCGGTTTTGGACCAGGTATGGGGCAAAACCGTAAAAAGTTAACTTTTAATTTATTTTTATTTTTATTACTTATAATAATGAAAACTGTGATCTAGTTGACCGAATATGTAATTCATTAGTTATACTAATCAAAGTCTAATAAAGTTAATTTATAATGTTTGAAATATTATTTTTTTTTAAATATTTCCCTTAGCGTCCCGATTTGACCCCACTTTCCCCTATATCTGTTTTTATTTCGCTTACCAGCAGGAGAGCTAAAACTCATTGCAATTTTACTTTAAGGCTAAATTTTCCGTCTCACTAGATTATGCATAAAATGCTATAATTATTAACAATTTTTGTGGTATATTTTAATGTTTTAATACCAATTGGTCGTAACGATATAAGGACTTAAATGCGCAACTTCTATTGGCCGCAATTGGAGATAAATATATTACATACGTCTAACATATTATAATTAAAAATCTGATAATCCGGTATATATTTACCTACACAGTATAAAGTATGGAATTGGCTTCTTAAAGTAATTATTTGAAAACATCGCATTTATAAAATCGATTTGAACACGGATTTCGCTTGTAAGAACCAAAGAATTCTGTATAAAATAAGGTAGATCTGTCCTATTCCAAGAAACGAACTTTTTTACACACCAACTAAAACGATGACAGTTATACTACACGCAAGAACAAACAATATTCACGTGAATGTAATTAACAAAATATATGAAGCGAAAAGACTAAATATAAAGAGTGACTTAAGATTTTAATTTTAAACAGCACTTTTGGTCAGACCACGTGACGTACAACAGTAACAGCGTTTTGGGACTTTTTGGGGGGAACGGTGTGAACGGGGGAAGTGGCAACCTGCCATTTTATTTAGATGTTCTAATTTTTAATTTTTTTTTTTCTGCCTGTCAAGCAGAAAGAAAAAAAAAACATCGTTTTGCACGCACTGGTGTTAATTAACTTCTATTTAATGCTTCAGAATTCAGTGCGTACGGCGTGTCTACCTCTATTTATTTATAAGTCTATGGTAAAAGCTAGTTTTGGACAGATATTAACATTCGATGTTATAATATTTGGTGTCTATATGTGTACTCAACCCTGTTGCAAGTACATTTCCGCTAATGGGTACGCTTACAAAATAATAGTGAATCAATTGATTTATGACTTCAATGTATGCAGTGGAACGCCGACGATATATTTATCGTATATATTGTTGATTTATTATGCACCAAAACTAAATATTCACGATTCATCATTTCAAATTCAAAATATTTTATTCAAGTACACCTTATGAGGAAATGTTTTTGGAAGTACAGTCTAGTGCTAGTGACGCACGTCTTAGTGAGGACTAAGTTACTTATAGCCACGCAGTGCTACGATAGCGAGGACGAGACGCCCCTTTCTTCGAGGGTACATAGACACACGGACATAAGTCCATGAATGTCCATTTTTCCAGTTTTGAAACGGAATAATGAAGAACTGGACGTTCAATTCGTTCCTTCAAGGACTACGATGCCTCAAAAACAGAAAAGAAATAGAGAGAGATAGATAGACAGACGAAAAGGTACAGGCAATAGCGTCAAAATCTATGCGCCTTTTATTACGTCAGGGGTTAAAAAATCAACAATCAATTTACGAACCGTTTCCCACAATAAAACTGCATGTCTACTGCAGTCGGAACGCGTGGTCTGCGATAATGAGCGGGTATAGGAAGTGGGTGAGACCCTGATTTACTAGGGAAACACACGCAGCACAGTTGCATTCTGTGTTCTTACACATATAATGTTTATTTGCCTTAAAACTTTGAATGAGAGTAAAAAATATTTAGCAATGTTCTATTTAGTAATATTATGTTTTTATTATTTATTTAGGAGTGTAGATTGAAACAATATTTTAATTATCAGTTTATTATTATTATTATAATTAATTATACATAAATTACAAATATTTGTATATTATACATAAACAAGTCACCCGCCTCGGCTTCGTCCGAGTGGGAGCTATTAAAGTGTTACCTATACAAAAACCTTCCGGAAGAATTTCTTTAAATGATAGTGATAGTTTAAAATCCGTTGCCTGGTTTAGAAGAAGTAAGCGGAAAAAAGACAGACGCGGACAGAGACTGTGTTTTATACTTTTTAGAGATCATAAATAATATAAATAAATTACGAAGATCAAATGGTCAGAGTGTTAGCTGACGAAAATAGTAAAAGCACTCGCATACTCAGGCTAAAATGAGTGAGGCGAGTGATGAGATTTAAGGAACCTAAAAAAGTATGTAAGGAGCTCCGTCCTCTCTGACTACCCCGTTAGAGATACAGCGTGAAGATACGTATGTATCATGTATGTACCTACGATATAAATATTTTTAAATTCAAAGCTTATTTTTTCTATGACGCGATATATAGGTGGTCGAAAGAGCGATTGTCTTACAAATTATTACAAAATTTGCGAAGACAATAAAATGTGTCGCTAGTCGCTGCAAATACTAATCGTACAAAAGAAGAGTGCTTAGATTGTTATTGTTAGCGTTCGACACATCAGAAAGAAAAGGAAAGCCGTATAATATCAGATCCGTTCGTCTGTTTTCCCGTCTGTTGGTTTGTAATTGTTAATTTTATCAATATAGCTACAGCTTAAAATTTGGGGTAGTATTAATTCTTGTTGAGTGTAAACTCTTTTATTTGCTCCGACATGCAAATGACACCTAAAATGTTCAAAGAAAAATTCAGAAGGAGATAATTGGGTGCTGGAGTTTTTTTACCATTCACCCTTATCTTCGAAAATATTGAACCTAAAATTTTCAAAATTTCAGGGAATATAAAGACTTCCTTATATTAATTATAAGAAAAATATGATTAGAGTTCGAAGTTTACATACATAACTTTAAAAAATAATTTTACGAACTTGAGTGTAATTAATTAGAAATCAATCACAGTGATTAATTAGATTAATGATTAGATAATCATAACCTCAAATAAGTAGAAAATATTAACACAATTATTATATGGATGAACACAACAACTGATAATAACTATACAACGAAGTAATATACTGAAAATGTTTTAACGGTTCATTATTTGTTTGGACTACATAACCACTTGTAGTCCAAACAATGTATTTGTATGGTATACGCTGTGCTGTGCGATTTTTTTAAAAAACATAGTTGGTTAACAAACAGAGATTGTGGACAAGATACGAGATAATAGGAGTACTATATTATCCTTTTACGGACTATACACTTGAAGGGTAATCATTGTGACCAGAAAAATTGCTGTTCGTGACATGGAAATCCAGCTTAAAAATACGCTCCAGGAACTTAAATCATCCAAGGATCTCTGCGGTCAATTGCTGCGGGAACGAGAAGAGAGTGAACAAGAAATAAAAATCATTATTGACAAAAACACAGAGCTGAAGAGTGACATGGGTAAACTGTATACTCAATATATGGAATTGTTAAATGAGCGAAATCAATTACAAGCAATCATTGACTCCTTTGACCAGTGCAGTAGTGAGCATGAAAATGCTCTGTCATATATCACTGAACTGAAACTAGAGCTAGCCGAGGCTCAGAAATGTGTCTCTGAACTGAAGAAGTCTCAAGAAGGGTCCGAGTCTCGGAAAGGACGGAGTCTTTGTGGTGGACTTGTGGGGATTGACTCAAATCTTACCCTTCACACGAAGCCTATTGTTACCATTGATCTTACCAAAGAGAACTCTTGTAGTAATATTTCATTTTATAATAGTATAATGAGTAGCAAGAAGTCGAAAAGATATAAGAAAGTTTGTAAACAAATTAAAAAGACTCAAAAACTTGTAAGCACAATGTCTTTAAGCAGTATTTAAAATTAAGGCAAGATAGATGCAAGTTACAAAATCAAATATTAAAAAGCAATAATCAGTTGGAATTAAGTAGGGCTACTTATGACAGAGGTGCGTAGTTTACAATCTAAGATAGTCTTATTAGAAAACTCTATCAAAGAGACATATTTCAAGTATGAATTATCTCAAAAAGATTTAAACGATAATATTGAAACTGTGACTCAGCTGGTGAACCTATGTACATATAATGCAGAACGATTTGAATCCCTTACAAATACTCATCATTGTGGCTATGCCAGTTCTGTACCGGACTCGGTTCCAGAGCCCGAACCTCAAACTAAACTGCAGTCGGTCTCTAATAATAGTGTAATTAATGAAAAAGTTGTCATACTTTCAGACACAATAGGGGTTAATTTTGGCCCATTGTTAAATAATTTAAGTTCCCAGACTACAACAAATTATTGTATGTCAGGGGCATCATTTAAACAAATACTCCAAAAAATAAAATGCTTAGAATTGGATTCCTCCACCACCTTAGTATTATTTGTAGGTAACAGTGAGAGTGTGAAAAGAGAGGATATTGTACAATGCTTTGAGATTTTATCAACACTAAACCTAAAAAATGTAGTATTTTGTTCTTTTGCATATTCATTATCATTCTCAAATGCTCAAAATAAATATATATACAAGTTAAATAACTTTATACATCATTTAACATGTAGACATAATAAAAAGTTTGTATATTTTGATATTAATAAATTTATTACTAAGTTTAAGATGAACAAGGATACAATTTGCATCTCAAAAAAATCTAAATTAAAGTTAGCAACATTATTAGCCTACACTCTACGGCATGCTGAAGTAACTCAAACACAGCATTGCCATAGCACAGTTGTAGGTAGCACTGTGAGTCCTTTAAACTAAGTAGATTGACAATAGGAAAGCCCAATAAGAGCAACATAGCTGTAGTTCATCAAAATATTAATCGCTTTACTGGCAAAATATGTGACATTGAATTATTGTGTGAAAAAACTAATTTAGATAATGTTTGCTTTACTGAGACGTGGCTGAAAACTGATAAGATGTCATTCAATATTAGCGGCTATGTAATAGCTAGTGTGTTCAATAGAGAACCAGCTGCAGGTGGAGGTTGTATTATATTGTTTAGAAATAACTTGAAATTCAAGGAAAGAAAAGACATAGTGAAGAAATCTATTGACCGGGTGTGTGAGTTGGCTTGTGCAGAAACAGATGCATACATAATTTTGTGTGTTTATCGCCCACCTCAATCAAATTTTTCACATTTCCTGTCGTTGATGGATGATGTCTTGAATAAAAGTAGTAAAAGTAATAAGTCAATTGTAGTATCTGAGGATTTTAATATAGATATACTAATAAGCACCCCAGAAACTGATAGGTTTATATCACTGTTTGAATCATTCAACATTAATTATTTATTTAAAGAACCAACTAGAATAACACCAAATTCTGCCACATGTATTGATAATATTTTAACCAACTGTAGTGCTGTTGAGTCTCTTCTAATAAATGGTGTTAGATCAGACCATAAGGGACAGCAAGTTCTTTTGTATAGTAATAGCAAATTGCCTTGCTCTAAAGTAATTGAATATCGGCTTTTTAATAAATATCGACTCGAAAAATTTCAAAAATGCCTAAAAATCACATTGTCGAAATTAGTTTGTGACCTAGATGACTCAGATGGCATGTATTCCTCCTTATTCAAATCTATCTGTGAGGAGTACAATAAATCTTGTCCTAAAGTGAAACGTAAGATTAACTACAATCAGTTTAGTTTTAGTGACTGGGCAACAAAAGGAAAAGAATAAGTAGAGATACGTTGTATACTCTGTATGAAAAAAAATCTTTGACTATTAGTAAGGAATTCCACGAATATGTCAGAAATTATTCTAATACTTTTAAAAAAGTCTGTAAAATGGCCAAGTCTCTTTACATTAGTGAAAAAATTAAAAACTCAAGTAACAAAATTAAAGCTACATGGAAGGCAATTAAGTTGGAAACTAATAAGAACTCATCTGTCGACAAAACAATTATGCTAAACATTAATAATAAAAGGATAACAAATGAAATGGCCGTGGCAAGAACATTTGAATCTTTTTTTTCGAATATTGCTAGTGATTATACGCGTTTACTAAATTCGTCCCCTACTCTAGCTGAAGCTCTTTTAAAGGAACATGTTCAATTACACAGCACAGATACCTTTCAGTTTAAACATATTGGTGGTCATGATATTGTTAAAGTGTTTAAATCTATCAATAGTAAAAAAACTGAGGATTTATGGGGTATCTCCGTCAAGGCTGCTGAGAGTATAGTCGACAACATAGCACCTGTACTAGCTATTATATTCAACCGTTGTGTAGATTTAGGGATATTTCCCGAACTAATGAAACATAGCAAAATAATACCGGTCTTTAAATCAGGCTGTAAAGAAACACCGACTAACTACCGTCCTGTTTCAATTTTGCCTGCCCTCAGTAAAATATTTGAAAAACTTATGCTTATGCAAATGCTAAAGTATTTTAATACTCAACAAATTTTACATAATCAACAATACGGACTTACTAAAGGGAAATCTACCACTGATGCTGCTATAAAGTTAATTACAACAATATTTGATGCGTGGGAAGATTCACATGATGCAGTAGGTGTGTTTTGTGACCTCACAAAGGCTTTTGATTGTGTTGACCATGATACCCTTCTCTTAAAACTAAAATATTATGGATTGCAAAGGGAAGCTCTGAACCTTATTTTCTCATATCTGTCAAATCGGGAACAAAGAGTGTGCATTGATGGTGTCAAATCATCTGGATCATTGCTTAAAATGGGTGTTCCTCAAGGCTCAATACTTGGTCCTTTCTTGTTCTTAGTTTATGTAAATGATCTACCATACTTTGCTAGGAAAACCTCCGAAATAATTTTGTTCGCGGATGATACATCGTTAATTTTTAAAATAAATAGAAGACTCACAGATTTTACTGTGATCAATAGCACTCTCAATGCAGTATCTAATTGGTTCGCGGCAAACAATTAGCTGTTGAATGCTGAAAAAACTAAGTGCCTAAAGTTTTCTTTGCCCAATGTACCCCAGGTAAATACTGATATAAAAATATGTAATGAAAACTCAAAATTACAATGGGGGCCACATATAGAAGCTTTAGCTCATAAACTTAGCTCAGCAGTTTTTGCGATCCGTAGAATTAGGCAATTAACTGATGTACCTACTGCCAGATTAGTTTACTTTGCATACTTTCATAGTATTATGTCTTATGCCATAATACTGTAGGGTTCCGCAGCCGATGTGGAGTCCATTTTCATTTTGCAAAGGAGAGCTGTTAGAGCCATACAATTTAAAACCTCGTGATTCACTCAGAGATTTTTTTAAAGAAGTAAATATATTAACTTTGCCTTCTCTGTATATATTTGAAAATTTGTTGTATGTTAAGAAAAACATGCACTTATTTAAGAAAAATGTGATTTACATCCACAACATCTGACGAGGAATAAAGATAAGTTATTGTTACCTAAACTCAGACTAACCAAGACTAGTAAATCTTTTTAGGAAATTGTATTAAATTCTACAACAAAATTCCTTCACATGTAACTGAGCTGAGTATAGGAAAATTTAAACGTCATAGAAAACGTGTTTTAATAGCAAAAGCTTATTATAAATTGGATCATTATGTTAATGACAGGGATGTTTGGCACTAAATCCTTTCTGCACAAGTGTCAACTGAATATACTTATTGTCCTATTTACACTGAATTATGTTTTTGTCTATTGATGTAATACTTAATGTATTGAATTTTGTTTGCGACTTTTTTGTTTTTTTTGTTTTCATACTTTTGATGTGATGTGATGCTTTGATGTGATATTTTACATATTAAATTATATTCTTTACATAGTTTTGATATTTTTTTGATGTAATTATTGATGTGTTGAATTTTATTGTTGACCTAGTTTTAATAACGTTCATAAGAGCTTGTAAAAGCCTAAATTGAATAAAGTATTTTGAATTTGAATTTGAAATTTGAATTAAAAATCATGATCATCACATGGTCATCATCACGATCATCATGGAAACAGTTTCATGATGGCAAGCATCCATTCTTTCCAAAAATACAAATACATAGTTTCCCTAATTCATAAACATACATAATACATAATGCGATTTTGTAGTGAATCAACAATGTTTGCTGAAGCTAACACTGATTGCTTTTATGCAGTCATTAGAAAGTGTGCCTCACTGCTGAGCCGTCTCCGTGGTAGCTCAAACAGTATCCTTCGCGTATTGGCGGATAGATGGGATTCTCCACTGCTGGCACGCTGGATGCGCCTACATGCTACCTATTTATAACCTGTAGTGTGGTGCTAAAACTTGTAAATATATTAATTATTGTAATTTTGTCTTTGTTTATTGTATTTTTATTTACTAACATTAATTTAAGTCAACAGTTACTAACATCTATGGATTATGTCCGAAATAAAATTTGTATTATTATTATTATTATTACAGTATACAGTAGCTATTTACTTTCTTCTTAATAGAAACGCGAAAATATCTCTAAAAGCTTAGAAAATAATATTATTAGGAATATTTGGAATAATATAATAATAATATTCTCAGACATTTCACACAGCGCCATCTAGTCCCAAAGTAAGCAGCACAGCGCTTGTGTTATGGGTACTAGACAACTGATATACTACTTATATACTTTTCTTTTGTTACTAAATACATATTATACATAAACACCCAGACTCGAGACGGGAATCGAACCCGCAACCCCCGTTTACTTTCCGACGCGCTAAGCCATTGCGCCACAGAGGTCGTCAAAATGAATGAAGCATATGAAGGAATATATGAAGGAATGAAGCATAGAGTTAAAGAAAATTATGTTTGTTTTATGTTAGATATTTTTTTTCCATTAAAATAAAGTTCTACAACAAACCTTATGTCATTGTGAGTGCTTTTGATATTGCCAGCTAACACTGTCTTGATCTTAATTTAGCTTTGGTCATAAAATCCAATCAGCAAGCACAAAATTAAGTTTTACTGGACATAACGCTTCCGTCTGCCATGCTGTATCGAGACTGGAGCTTTACAACGCCGTTTAAAATCGCGTATAGCCATAAACTGTTAAATCGAGTCAGTCAGGTTAAAGAACTAAATGGTTCGTAAAAATTAATAGGTCTGACGCGGGGACGTATCTGTGGGGCTACAGTGGAATGGCACTTTCTGCTTTATGAATTACTTTGGAAGTTTATGAAGCTTTTGTCAGGCGCGGAGTTTTTTCGCGTCACGTGTTGTAGACGGATGCGAAATTGAATTTTTCTAGACAAAGAATAAGAGAAATATGCGATTTAGGGGAGTATTAGAATGTATGGAGAAAGTGCTCGCGACCGTTTTATTTACTGCGATTTCCTTTCGCTATTAAATCATTTGTTCTTGTAACGATCTATCTTTGTAATATATGGTACAAATAATTGTGCTAGTCAAATTGAAGAGCATTTTGTGAGCAACAGTATTAGTAATTCAAAGTAAAACAGGATATTAAAATTAATATTTTCCACTACAAATGTACTATTTATGATTTAAATCATATACAAATTAAAAGTTAAATTAAAAAGCCTCGATCTAAAAAATAATAAGCAAGTACTGTTCAAAACAAGTAAAATAATTTATGTATCATTTATTTAAATATTTTACTGATTTATAATTCCACACAGGTTTCAAGAATTTACACAAATGTCCCTATTCATTTATTTATATTTCGCTTTCTCTGATATTAAAATATGCGTTTTCCCGAAGGAAGATTAAATAGTAATGATATTATTCAGGACTGGTAATGATGGACCCACAGTTTAATCAATGCCGTCGCCACATTTAAAAACTTTTTCAACATTGTATCCTATCCTACCTTTAAGTTAGTAAAGAATATTATTCAACAATAGTCAAGTAACCTATTAGGCCCCAGGCCAATATAGAGAACGAAATATGTCTAGCGTAAATGCAGATTTTTTTTTTGTTTCTGAGAGGCAAAATGTACTATTGTTCACGGACCTACGGACGCCCAGCCGGACTCTACGCCGACTGGGTAGTGTCGGACTTGCACCGACTAAACAAAACCTCTCTTTGCTGTTAGCCTTAGTGACTTTTACAGCGACACAGGTCGCGTTGGGGCGAGCGCTTAAGGCGCCCTGCCAGATGGTCGATCGCCTGAGGGTTCCTCCAGCCGAGGGATACCTCGTGTGGAGGGCGGACCTCGAACTCAAGGCGTCGCCAGGGGAGCTTTCCGCACCTGCGTGCATCTTAACGGGCTTCCTGTTCGGGTGAGGGTCGGGCTTCTACCGGACCCGGCCGGCGAGGCGGCTGAGGGCCGGTTAGTGTGCCTAGTGTTTCGCGTGGCAGTTTCCAATGTGGCTTAAGGCCCGCGTGTGTGCCGTAAATGCAGAGAAAATAAAAACCGAAGAATGGAAGCGTATATAATTGAAAGTTTATTGACATGGCATTTAGACTATTATAGCGGTCCTGCAATTGCGAGTGGTATCGAGTCATCATCCAGTGACGGTTAGACGGTAACGCGTAATCGTCCATTTGGTCAACAGTTACTAAGATTATGCGTAAATACACGATAACTTATTTAATTAATTATGGCGTCACATGTTTCTTTGTGACTCGATATGAAAGATAAAATTAAAGCAAATACAATATTAACTACGTTGAACGGAAAGAAGATTTTGCAAATTCATTACTGTTCTATCAAATTGAATTATAATATTATAACGATTTCAAAGCAATCCTAGTGCTTATACGCGTGCAGAGAGGTTCGCGTTACATAGTTTCAAGGCAAGGCGGGTGCTTTGCTTCTCTTCTCTGGTCAATATTTTCTTTATAAACAGGTATTGGATAAAATTCGTTTCAATTTTGTGTGTCGTAATTAAGATTTGTGTCGCTTAATTTAAGAAGAGATGTTAAAATATTCCAAACAGTAAAAACATTTTTGTCAGTAAATTTTATTTTGTATTTACATTGCCTTAGTTTTTTATTTAAAAGACACAAAAAGATTGTTTGATTTGGCAATTGAATTGTAACGGACCATAATGTACACTGAACATTTTATATTTTTCTCTTTGAGTAGAGTCTGAAGTAATAAAAATCCTATGATGTTAAGTTTATTTATTTAAACCGTCGACATCAAAGCGTGATGGTAGTGACACGGCGTCGGCGGTACCGGGCTTGCATAAAATACAAGGAAAAAGACGCCACAGTCGACCTTTGTACTATGTGTTCAACCAACCTCCTGCAGCGATCTGCACGCCTGGTGCGACGGATTTGGAATGAAATGTTTTATTAAACTCACCGTTTCAAAAAAACTGCGCTTTGAAAATAGTGTAAGACGGTTTGCACTTCTTAGTTGAACTGACAATTCTAATCAATGATTTCTTCTGATCATTATAAAACCGGTCAAGTGCGAGTCGAACTCACGCGCCGAGGGTTCCGTACCAGCACATAATGTAATTGTGTCATGTATTTACAAAAAAATATAGGTCGAATTCTATAACAAACTTAACTTTGCAGTTTAAAGACATTCTCCAACTGTAAGTTTAAGTTTGTAATCGCAATAAAATATTTTTTCACGTGATATAACTACAAATGAACGATTTACTGAAATACTCATTGAGTGCACATTTTGTTCAGACATTTTTGGAGCGTTGATTTTGTATCTAGTTTTTTATTTGTGATCGAAGCACTAATGTGACAAAACCGCGCGAACACGGCTGGCTCTGTGATGCGATGTAAGATGCGGCAATACATACTCAGTATGAAAACATTTCTAGCACTGCTATTGACAACTCTCTACTCTGTAAATTCAAATAGAGAACACGAATTGGGAATGAACCCTGTCTCTCTCACTCCTAACGATGGGTAATGACACTACTAGTTTATGATATCAGAGTATGATAGACTCATTTTTGACGGATTGGAGCCCTTACGCTGATTGTTAGTCACTTCTCACTACCATACCTCAATCAGTTTGTACTGTGCTCGTGATGGAGTACGATCCTCTCCTCATCTTATTCGTCTGCACCCGGCAGTTGAACTATAATCATTACAATTCAGTATGCAATTTGTATTTTAATTCACATCAATTACAGTGCTGTTTATTTTAACTGTTGTAGGCTGTTCTGAGCTTGAAAAGGAAAACATCAAAAAATTATAACTTACTCTGGAATTCTACATGAAAATCCTGATCTGGGTCTTAATCAGCATTCAGCAGTGACATCTCGGCTTTAATTCCTCAACCGAGCTTAAATAATTCCTGTTTAAAAAGAGCCTTAAAGCGGTAAAAAGTCCAACCAACCGACCATACTCGACAGGAGTTTGAATAATTTACACCTAAAGACTGGTGAGACAGCTTCCCTTTAATGACTTCTTAACAATGGAAAAACGCCCTTAGCTCTTATGCTCCTTGATATAAAATTGAATATGATCTGACATTGAAATATTCAAGAGTATAGCCTTCTCAGTGTAGCATTGAGTAATCTTATAGATAGGGAGCTGGTGGCGGAAATGTACTAAATTGGAATACGAAGAATATTTATAGATTAGGAATTTTTAAACAGTATCAATGTCTCCTAATATTGCATAATCATTAAGTTGTTAATAATGTATAGTAAAATAAAATCGCATCTGTCCACATTTGGCTTTCATTTGTTTCTAATATTTCTAGTCTCACATGTTAATAATTCTGCCACAGAATACAATTTCTGCTGTGCGTAGTTAATGAATAAACTTAACAGCTCCGATAGCCTAATAAAAATTTAAATACATAGATTTAGAACATTCATAGATGGGCAGTACAAAAGAGTCAGAGCATATTATTGCGTCTGTTAGAGTGAGATAGATAAACGAGACCATAAGTACACGCCATAGGTCAAAATGACCCCAATGTTAATTATGAACGAAATATATCCCTCTTATATCTTTGCAAAAGCTCAGGTGTTACAGTGTAATTTTGTTTTCATTAGAGAGGCTTCATTATGGTTAAACATGTGCAGTGTCCGGATGTAACTCATCACAAAAAAAACTGACAGAATTATAATTTTTCACATGCTAGTACTATTAAAATATCTCGTTGTCTAACTGCAATGTTTTAGAACTATCACAAATGTTTTGGACTTAAGTGGGTAGGAAAAATTATCGTAATTAACGTCATTATTGCGCTGAATACTTACCAAGTTCAGTTTAAAATAATAGCAAATACTCTGATAAGAGACTGTAGGTAGGGACTGATAGGCAAATACATGTATTATTACAACTTGTCGGTAATTTTTTTGAACTCGTAGTGGGTTTCTTTTTAACCGACTTCAAAAAGAGGAGGAGGTTCTCAATTCGACTGTATGTTTGTTTTTGTATGTTTGTTACCTCATAACTCCGTCATTTATGAACCGATTTTGAAAATTATTTTTCGATGTGGTAGATAATACTTTAGAGGTAGTCCCATTTAAATTTCATCGGTTTTGGAGGTTGAACTTCGATACACCAGATAACGTGACCTAGTTATAACCGTTATTTATATTGATGATTCTCTTGTATATCGTTACGTTGTGGAATTAGAAAAAAGTTAATTGCAGACCTGCCTCAGATATTTATTTAGATCAAGATCACTCAAAAGAGAGAAATAAAAAAAAATTATGAAAAAAATTGTACCGCCTTCAAAAAAAACTCAAAATTACAAAATAACTATCCTTTACTAATCGAAACTCAAGTACAATTAAAATATTTTCTTAAATACGATACACATACCTATATAATTAAATTTGACAGTTACTGTCGGTAAGTCGGTGCCAAGCCTACCAAACTAATAGACTTTCTGTTGTTGCAAATTGATTTGGCACCGACTTCAATAACCGTCAAATTTAATTATATAGGTGTGTGTATCGTATTTAAGAAGTTATTTTAATTGTACTTGAGTTTCAATTAGTAAAGGATAGTTATTTTGTACTTTTGAGTTTTTTTTGAAGGCAATTCAATTTTTACTAATAATTATTTTAATAAGTTACGTATACGTAACGTTGCTTATTAATTATACATACAAGAAACAAGTGTGTACGATATATCAAGTGTACACGATTTATCACGACAAAAGTAACACAATGTTTATCTCTGGCTCCCTAACTATTGGCATCGTCCTGTCGTGAATATCTCTTGTTCATCGACCGGTATCGTTGTCAGTTTTTAAAGCATATTTCATTTTACACGCTCTTCATGTGTCTTGTTAATTTACAGTTGAATATAATAGTGTCTGGTTCAGTTAAATTTCTGAATAAATGAATGCTAATTTAGTTTTTATTTGTAACTAGGGGAGTATACAGTAATACGCAGATTTTAAAACTATTAGATCAGTTATGTTGGACGTTCGCGAAGACAAACAAAGAGATAAAATGACAAATAAAAATTATAAAACGCGTGATTGGAATAATCCATTATCCAATCACGTTACCATAAGATAACGTGTAAATAACTGAGCTTAAGAAAAAGCCTTTATTACAAAATAACAAACAGATACATCGATTTTCTTTGATTCGTATAATATTATAGACACATACATACTGTATCATGCTGTATCTTTACCGTGGTAGTCAGATTGGACGGGCAGGTAAGCTTCGCGGTACTTACATACTTCTTTCGCTTCCTTAAATCTCATTATTTTGCTTACACATTTTCGCATGGGTATGCGGGTGCTTTTGTCATTGCCGTCAGCTAAAACTGGCTATTTGATCGTCGTAAGTCAGCCTTGGTATTCCTCGGCCTCCGCTAAGTTGTAGATATAATATTATAAATTTTGTATTTCAACATTAGACAGGTGTCTGACACATAATTGATAGGTAAGTCGGACGGACTGAGAGACAAAGGAAATCGACGTGGGTCACTGACAAGATGTTTCAGGATATATTAAATACAAATCGAGATACATGTACTTCTAATACATATATACATTGCCATGGAATTAGTAGCGCATTGATGTTTTGGCGTTTGATATGATCCCTGACGTTAAACTTGCTATGGATTTGTAGTACAGTGTATCTTCGCGTTGGATACGATACCTGAAGTTAAACACCGTTACGCGGATTGGGTGGGTGATTGATATCTCCGTACTTTGAAAGGCATGTTTAAGCTTTGATCCCTCCCCGGTGTAAATAAAGAAATATTTGCAGTTTTGAAAGCTGGTTTATTCCAAGAACTTCTTCTTGAAACTGGTATGGTGTACAATTTGATTATAAAATCGATTGTACGAAACTCGGATTTCGGAAGTCGTAGGGGAAGTGACGTCAAGTAAGTCTATATAAGCCGAGGTGTACCAAGTTTTGGATCATTCTACGGGATTAGCTGCTAATTAATTATTCGTCGTTAGCTATTCGTTACATGTTATAATTTGTAATTTGTTATTAATTATTGAGAAATATTGAGAAAATAAATTTAAAAGTGACTATGCGAATGTGTGTACTTTATTTTCTGCAACAAATGTCCTTTTATACACAAGTATTGAGAATTTACTACAGAGAATGTAGTGTAGTACAGTGTTTATTACATGGTGTACTAGTGAGTCTTATATATAGTGTTTCAGTGAGTTAAATAGCGTGTTTAGTATACATTCAGTCAAAAAAGTATCGGGAATGGATGATCTGTTTATGGTTCCAAATTCAATTTTTTGTTTTTTTTGTTGTTGTTAGATTGGCACAACTGTTTTCTATTTTGGCGCGGAGTTTGAGTTGCATCTGTTATTTAGATTAAATACAGTGCTGTTTTTAGTTATATCATTCTAGTGTATATTGCGAATTTCACAATGGACAAAAACATCGAACAAAGAGTTTGTCTTAAATTTTGCATCGCCAATGGAATTTCGTGTTCGGAGTCACTGAAAATGTTACAGAAGGCTTACGGTGAATCGATTTTATCAAAAACACGTGCTTATGAGTGGTACAAAGCGTTCAAAAGCGGTCGAGATGTGATGGAAGATGAATCGATTCGAATTTGAGAAACGAAACTATTTTCAACACTAAGTGACCACTCTAATTAACTTGACATTATTTAGACAATCTGTAGAATAACCAATTTCTGAACTTTAGCGGTAACATATGTACCTATTATCGCGGTTTATAGAAGCAAACATTATTACAGTAAGTAAATATGAGAACACAGCATGAGCAACTTAAGAACCCTAATTGTGTCGTTTAAATTATCTTGTGTAGTTTAATTTGCATACAAATGGGGAACACTCCATTATATGACTCCGAATTAACCTTAACGGCTGTTGTTTGGATTTCACAATACAAAGAGGATAATGTACTTTTAAGCCAACGCATGCTATATTCTGTTTTGCTCTTAGGCCGGGTAATTATAAAATCGATTTGAGTCAAACCTTGAAGAATCGATTTACGAAAAAATCGATTTTTGAAGAGTCTGTTTCTCACAAATCGTCTGTCTTTGATAGTTCATAATATGTAAAATAAAAAAATACTGCCAAAAATAATCTTATAACTTTTATTATTCTTTAGTGTATATTTGTCATAAATATAAGTCATTCTTATAATTAAATCATAGCAAAGAGTTATTTTTACAGTTATTTCTACTTTAAAAGTCGATTTTATCATTTATTTTTATTTAGAGTATCGTAGTGAAATACACAGTATCGCCATCCATAGAAGTTATTGTTTTAAATAAATTTATCTTTATATGTTTTTGGATACTTTCAACTACTTGCAGATAATTTTATGGTTTGATATCGATTCACTATCCATTGCTGAAAATTAATTTTGTAGTCCAAAAAATGTATTTTTCTCGCCATTGTTAGTTTTTACAATTAGGTTTATATGTATAACGTATTCACGTTTCTTCTACAGAAGTCAAAATACGTCGTCATTTCGTAATATAGTTCTTGAGTAAAGCCGGGCGAGACGCTAGTGATTAACCAATCACTAGAATATGATGAAATGAATAGTGCAAATTGACTTTGACCTCATTGACGTAATTGTTGTGATCGCAGCGTAATTGTAACAAAAACATTGTTCTTTTTGAATGTATTGGATAAAAAAATCATTGTTTAACATTTTTTAAACGTAACACGTCATCAATCATCCTTGTATTGATGGATGGTGTCAGCTACGGACAGTAATGAAATTTTACGCCCGCATACCCGTTCGTTACGGTAATTACATTCAGTGGACGGAGATGAGGATGGATTCTTTTTAATTTGTACAAGGATTTCACATAATGATCGTAGTGCCAGCTTCGTCCCCGTTACAAAATATGGGATCATTGGACAACGAGTCTATTCTAGTCGCAGCAAATCGATCACCACGCTTTTCCTTTTCGTCCTGTTGTGTATTCGATAGTTCGCATCAAAGTTTCGTGCCTTATAAAGGAAAAACAGCTCTCGTAGGATCATTCAGTCTTTCGCCCGTCCACATCCGTAAAAAGCGGTGTAACGTGCATACCTGAAAGGCATAGTGAATATGTTTTGCAGTAATTAAAATTTTAAAATACTTATGGAAGAATTAAAGAAGGGGTAAAATGGATCCCAATAGAAACATTTTATGTAAAATTGGTCGCCGAGACTCAGAAGCTCAAAACTGTTAAAAACTTGTCAGATCTCATAAAGAGCCAAGTTCTTAAAAATCTAGAAGGCCTAAAACGGGAAATTAACGCGATTATCTTTTATTTTTGATTGACGTTTCGAAAGAGTTGTATCGGCCGTGGTTTCAAGTAAACTGGCGTTTTAGATATTTTATAATGCAACGCTAAAGTTTAAATGTTCATACTGCGAGGCCTAACTCTACAAAATCTACATAGCTGAAAAACTCCGTCCTCTCTTTCTCCCTCAGATCAGCATCTAAATAACTTATTGGAACAATGTGTACTGCCTTATTGAGTATATCTTTATAATTTCAGTGTTCAGTAATACTGCTGTTAGCTATTGTCGATATTTGTGATTAAATATTACGAAGGATTATTGTTACGACGACAGTGTTATTGTGAAAATGAAGAAAAGAATGCTTAGATGCTCCGGACACATAGAAAACACGTGCTTATGAGTGGTACAAAGCGTTCAAAAGCGGTCGAGATGTGATGGAAGATGAATCGATTCGAATTTGAGAAACGAAACTATTTTCAACACTAAGTGACCACTCTAATTAACTTGACAAGAATGAAAAGAATGAGCGATGAAAGACTGGCGAAGAAAATCTGCATTTTGAAAGTGAAATTAATTGCATTTAAATTAATTGCAATTAAATAAAGTAATTGCAATTACTTTCATTGTATTCTGCAATTAAGGACTTTGCAATTAAATGTAATTATAACTAACAATTATATGTTTAATTGAATTAAATTAATTACAATTAATTTAATTGCAATGAAAATGTTAATTGCATTAAAATTTAATTAAAAATTTTATTGAATTATGCCCAACACTGCATAAAATTAATAAAATTCGACAAATTTAATTGCATTTTTGTGATGGTTTTCTACGCCTACCGAGCGAAGCTACACACTTTGCATTGTAATTGAAGACGCTCAACACCATGCATGTAATATCGACCATAATAGGTAGCTATCCCTAATGGGATCCATGATGTACTAATATTGTTCCCTCTGCAATTTATTAATCTTTGAACTTGTCAAAGCACTGCCGAGCGTATCTGCTCGATAGCGTTGATATCGATCAAAGTCTCTGTGGTCTCCGTTTCTTCAAGGTCATTCAGGTTTTTTAAGGCCTTAATACTTTATATTTTCGAATGTTAGTTTTAAAAAAATGACTCAGTCGACAATTACACGCGCTAACAAAACCGCACTTTTTCATTATATCACTACTTGTATTTTTCTATCCACATCACGATCCCAGAAGTAAACAGGAATCTGAAATTGACATAATGTTCTCTTATAATGAAGATAACATAACGATTTAACCTATTGTTTAATAGGATATCAGTCTTTCAGAAAGTGCAATATGCCATATATAGTTTAACATCATATAGATTATAAGATTTGCTTGCATTGTTGTCCGAGTATCAACCATTAGCTTTATTAAATACGAATTGTTTTGTTTGAAATACTAAGAATCTTAATTAAATTATAAAAACTTTCCTGAGTCATTATTAACTAAATAATTATTGAACACGGCTGGCACGCGTGGAAGAGCACGCCCTCAATTCCGCCACCTTACATTATATTAGGTTTGATAAGGTGAAAGTGTTGGCTTACGAAAAGAACTTTCTGTACGCAAGCTCTTTGAAGCCATCGAAATAGACCGCCGGCCTAATTTTAATAGAGACAAGGGATGGGCCCTGCCGCCTACTTGTAAATCCGTGTTGTTAAACGCCACGCGGAATAAGATAGTGCTGACGATTATGTAGTGGACATCGTGAGCACATTTTGTGCGCCCGTGAACGCCAACAGTGGCGCATTGGTCTCGCCGAGTTCGTCATCATCGCCGGCGCACTCCGCGCCCCGTGCCTTGTCAAGCCGCGCGTTGCGAGCTCAGGGGCGTAGTGCGAGACGCTGCGCGTCCGCGAACTCATCCCACTCACCCTGATGAAAGACCTCCAATAGATCCGAAACTAGTCGGTACCTATACCAATTGGACGTGAGTATAGGCATGTTCAAATATTTAACCAAGGATCTTATTCAGATCAGGGAACAGAGCTGAATAGGTGCTCATTGAGGAAAGACGATAGCTCGTTTGCAGCCTGGCGGACGTCCCTGCAAAGAATCTACGTCCACAAGGATCTTATAGGACTGGTTTGAAACAATGAGGCTGGTCTTGATTTTCTGAATTAAAATGAAGTCGAAGTAGTATGAATAATATGTATATTATATAGATTTGATATTGTTTCCCTGCAAAGACATACTTCATACATAAAGTCAAGGGTCATCATAAAACACGTACAATCTCCAGGGGTTGTGTCCGGGCTATAACTGGATCGTAAAATGCACGCTATGACGTCGCTCGGCAGGGTTGAGACCACCATTGTGCCATCACAACTTTAAGGCTTTTTGCACATTATATAATTTGGCACGTGAATATGTATGTATGTATTGTGGATTGATCAACTAGGTTTTATATTGCTTCGGTCGATTTTTTATTTATTTATTGCTCTAATAATAAAACGTATAAAAAATAATTTACTTATTTATTAATCTATGTTGAGAAACGTAGAAATTATCACAAAATCGAAAAAAATCCTAAAGAACAATAGGTTGTCCCTTGGACAACTGAAGTGTGAATTAGGTATTCGGGACAGTGGTACTATATTGCAAATCCACACAAAACATTACACTATAGAGCAGTTTAGAACATTCGTATCTAGTATACTATACTTATTTAATTTTTTCATGTGTACGTACATATCTTCACGCTGTATCCCCAACGGGATAGTCAGAGAGGACGAAGCGCCAAGCGTCGTGATCTTTACATACTTCTTTCGCTTCCTCAAATCTCATCATCATCATTCTCATCACACATTTTTGCCTAGGTATGCGAGTGATATTTTTATAACATTAAGAGAGAGTGATTTTTATAAGTTTGTTCATCTGTAGAAGGTAATCCATGAAGCACTGCATTGAACATTTCTTCAGCATTTCAAAAATTCATTATTCCAGATGGACATAGGTTATTTAATATGTATTCAACTCGGGCGAAGTCGGGTCAGATCGCTAGTTATAATTAAAAGGAGTAAAATGTGTACCTACTCAAGCTCAACTTGGCCATTCTTTCTTATCTTCGAAACTAATGGACTTGATTTAAAAGAATAGAAAACCGTCGTTATTTTTCAGAGAAAGGTTTTTTTGGTTGGATTTTAAAAACTAGTAATATTTGGACACTAAGGGATAGTATCAAGTAATAGCAGATTCAGTTCAACTTGATGGATGGCCCGTAAGATTAAAAAATACTATTCATGCAATTGCCTATTTATAACACTCTTATTTCAATCACCAATCTATCAAATCACCAAAGGAGACGTCTGTGATGGATATCCAAACTGATCCTTGGAAAAACACATAAGCGTGTCCTCAAATTTGATATAGGTAACACAGTTTCAGAACGTACTTAGCCGAGCGTCTAAAATGCTGCTTAATATATTTTTGGAAGTCGGAAATAAGATGAAACTACAAAAAAAATTAAAAATATCAAATTGAATGAATAAATAATAATAGTGATACTCCAGAAAATTATACCAATTGTGAGATCTTAAACTAATCACTAGGTTTGTACTATGGGTACAACACAACGTATGGGGGAGCTCCCAGTAGTACCCAGACTATTAGCTAATTTAAAAAACTTCTTTGCCTAAATTAGGTTAACCGACACTCTTATCACCACGCAACGAGACAGCCGATCAGTCAATTGTAATTTGAAGCTTCTTTTAAGTATTTATATTATACGATCAAACTATTTTTAATATTTTTTAGTTGTTAGTTATTTGTTTCTTCTTTTTGAGGGATCTTGTCCTAAATAAATATCTAGCATAAATCTACAACTAATTTTCTTCCGATTCTGGATTGGAAACAGTTCTAGAGTTCTTTTGTTTAAACAGTAGTTCATCATCAAATCGTAACTAAATTTCGATGGGATATCTTTCACCATGGACATGTACTCTTTAAATTCTCAAAATCCCACAACGTATCTACTTCAAACGAATTTTTGTTAACAGTGCTTTTTAATTTCTACAGTATTAAATTGTCGCAGAATTTTCCATCCTTTAGCTGTAAAGTTAGATGGGACACACAGTTTTCACGGCTTTAGGAGCGTATTTCACACCAACTATTATTGATCTAATTATAAAAGTAGCTTTGGAACTTCCATAACATCTTTAAAGACATCTACAGATACCTCACATGCTTATGTGCACTAGAAATACTTTTATATCCCTCAGATACATGTATGAAGCGTCGTCCTCATTGTATTTTTTTCGAAATTTTACTACAACATTACGTAGAGTCTGATAGAATACACAAATTTTCTAAATTTCATTTGTATGGTACCAACAGTTTTCGAATAAAATGGCTGACATATACGAACAATCAAACGAACAAACAGACGGGACGAAATTATAAAGAAATTAAAGAGGTTTCGGTTTTTGCCAATTGGATTTTTTTAAGCAACCTTATACAGTCTCAATAACACGTCCAAAGCATGAGCAGTGCGGTACACTGCTCATGTCTTGGATACGCCATGAATATATTGTTCTGTGACTCATGCACTGCATATGTACTACATACGCATCTGATGTGATTTTAGTTTTGTCGTATAAAAACTTTGCAGTTATTTATACGAGACATAATTTTAGCGCTTCTGCCGTGTCACGATTTGCTCATCAATAACGGGTCGTCTCTCACATTGGACAGGAAATTCAATAAAATTTTATCAATCCATTTCATAGTTTTATGTTTAATTATACCGGTTTCATTTTTTGTTAATTGATGCTCCAATTATGAAGGTGAAAATTCGTTTAAATTCCGCTGGAGAAGGTATTGTACAGTTAATTATACGTAGCTATATTATTTTCATCTATAGAAAGCTACATTACCAGCGAGTAACATGGGCTGTATATCATTTAAAAACAAATTCTACCCGTGCGAGGCCGGGGCGGTTTGCTAATAATATCATAAAGAGGTCAACTTTGTTTGTTTGTATGTAACGGATAAAATCAAAAATTAAATCGATTTCAAAAATTCATTGACCTATGAAAGCTACATTATCAGCGAGTACCATGGCCACCATGGGCTACATTTTATTTTCAAAAAAATTTCTACCCGTGCGATGCCGGGGCGAGTCGCTAGTATTACATGAAATCAAAAACACCAGCATACCTAGACGAAAATGTGCAATGAGATTTGATGAGGCGAAAGAAGTATGTAAGGACCAGCGTAAAGATATTATGTACGTATGTATATTATGTAATGTTATACATATTCATATTCATACAGGCAATTGCAAATGAAAAGTGTCACAGATCTGGCATGGAGTAGTATTGGCGATCGAACCAAAATTTTTATTTTGTTGATCAATACAAAACAAATTATGAGTAGTTACTGTAAAAAAAAGCATATAACTACTACACAATGTAACTTTATTTACTCATTAGGCATTTTATTTTATTTGAATATTTAATAAATTACATTTATATAAACATGGGAGGCACTGCATTAGCATCTTCTATGTCCCGCATGGGTTATCAGGCGAGGAGATTTTCTTAGAAATAAAGACTGGGTAATATAGCCTACACCTCACGACAATCAACAGGAAGTTTTTTTTTAAATTACAAAGCGTAAGAAATAATTTAGATTAAATAGGATCCTTCTAATCTACGTTCCATCGAAGTAATACGTGCCAGTCGGCCTGATGTCAATAAGAGAATGATCATCAGTAGAATACTCCTCGACGATCATAGATAATAAGTCACAGTGACAGCTGACAGCTGGCAGCCGACTTGCCGTTGCAGTAGCGTTCCAGGTTGCAGTGTTTGGTAGTACGATTCTCCCTTAGGAGGGAAGGTAGAGGGATCTTAGCCCGTACAACCGATGTCTTCAGTAACAAATAGATAAATTCTTCATGTTATTTCATCAAAATAGAGCGACGCTTGGGGTTCCGTTCTCTCTGACTAACGTGTTGGGGATACAGCGTGAGGATATGTATGATATGTATGGATGTATTTCATCAAAATGTCGACGTAAAACAATTGCTCGATTCTTTGTGGTCAATTGACCATAAAGAATCTAGCAATTTCTCACATATATATGTATGTCTCTGATAATTAGAAAGTGTCTTTAGAATAGTCTAAAAATAAAAACATTTTAATAGCACAGTGATTAAAGGCTCTTTGGTAGTGCATCTTGTATTTATTATAAGCAGAAGGCACTCACTATAAGTACTCAAGCTATATAATTTAGCTATAACGTGCTTACTATCCAAAAACAACTTCTGGCGATTAGGTTAGAAATATAGTGTAGTATAATGTACGTACTTTATTTTTGATGTTATTTATTTGTTGTGTTCGCAACTGAAAATCGGCGTCATGTGCGTGTTACTGGACATTGACATTTTGCTGCTGCAGTGCTGATCTTTTGTCATATAAACCAAAAAAAAAAAGAAAAAAAGTTATTACGTTGTATTATTTAAATTGCATATGTATTTGAGTAATTGTATGTGTATTTGTGTGCAGTGAATAAAATTATCTATCTATCTATAAGACGATCGCAAGAGCATTGCGGAGCGATTGCTTTAGAATTCATGGTTAAGTTAGGTTAAACATTTTTTTTTATCGAAGAAACAAATTCTATCTATTTTCAATATCTTCTGTCTAAATTCTGTCTATCTATATGATGATTTACTTTGCATTATTGAATAGCACCTACGTAATTTGAATATCATAATTTCTTAAAAATGTACAAAATGGATAATAGAATCCACTGGCTTTCCGTTTCGTAGCATAATAATTTTTAAACAGAGTTGCTTACAGCCGAACTGCTCCAAAAATCTCCTCTAACCCTTGTAAAAATTTTCCAAACACTAAAAATCAATCGAGCAAACAGACCATAATTCAATACGCGAACTTTAAAAGTCACTCCAATCACAAAAATCGCAAGGGTAAAAACTCTGAAACCCTCGAAAGGAACGCTGTACATCCAACAAATAAGGGGGAAACTCCGCATTGTGTCCAACCTTCAAAACCAGACGTTCTAATCGACCCTTTTGAAATTCGAACTAACGGAATTCGTATTTCCATAACAATAAAAACGTGATCCTAACATCTACAAATGCCTGCGCGATATTCACGGTACATAAAATCGCGCTCGGGCTATCTGCTTGTCTGGTCTAACTTGAGCTCCGTGAGGTCAATTCCTTCTTCTTTCAACGCCAATTACTTTCACGTCCAGAAGTGTCATACTAATTTGGGGGTGACTGAAGGACACGGTGTTTGCTGGTCGATGCCGTTTTGTGTATCTCCATTTATGAATATTATTAATAAAGATTCTTTTATGGGCTTTTAAAATTTCGAGAGATATAAAATTTATCTACTATGCTGGAAATTAACTTAATAACATTTAATTTCGACTTGAAGCCATGAGTGATGAAAGTCTTGGCCGAAACGTCAAGCCAAAATAAAAAGTAATCGTGTTACTGTTTCATGCGTTAGATAGATTGCTAAATTGTTCTCCAGTTTTAATTTAATTTTTACGTTACGTCTTTATTTTGAATATATTATAACTATGGTACTGTACTTTTGCTGTGCTAAGCTTTGTTTTCAAGAAATAAACAAATAAGTCTCTTGTATGCATTCCTTTTAATATCATGGGCAGATTAGGAGCCAAAACAGGATCAAATCTCAATAAAACATTTAAAATGCAGTAATTTTTTTTAAGTAAGTACATTAAAATCAATGATAGCTTGTGTCACCCATAGCCTCGTATACCATTCAATCGATTTTTCGGTTTATGTTCGACACAGTACTGAAAAGATTTAGAAACAAATTCAAGCAATTTTTAATCAGAAAAATAATTACTGAGGAACTTATCAGGGTTCACAAGAATTGAATAAAACCATCTTTCAAATCCATTCCTCTCATTTTGTTCATTGACTAGCCGGTTGGCACAGTGGCAAGCATGTGTCTTCCAAGCTGGGGTCCCAGGTTCGATCCCCGGTCAGGTCAATTTCGAAATCGGATTTTTCTAAATTGGTTACTGGGATCTCCACCCAGTTGATAATGTAGCAGACATAATGGTAAGTCGAGTGGTATTATGACAAATACACTGGCTTTGATTGTAACCGCAAAGATTTTTAGGAGAGGAATTAGAAACTTTGACGGCAAGGATCTTAAGTGATTACAGAACGTATGAAAGTGATATTTTGTAACTCGATTCTTCATTTCATTGACTTTGTTAATACAATACGGTTGGTTAACTGAAGCGCTACACGATAGGTTAACTTTTGTAATAGAAAAAAATGTCAAAGAAACCTCTTATAAAACAGCATTTTCCATTTTTCAGAGTAACGGAACCGATTTGTGTTTTAAAATTGTCTATGTATACATTAAACTAAACACAGTCTTCAAAATGTCAGTTGGATTTTTAGAACAAATTATAGATTTTAATATAAAAGAAAATAACTATTTTTTCGTATTTTTCGCAAGCTAGCGCTCACACGTTTGTATGGTGCAGAAGGTCTATTTTTAAATAATAATTTTTAATGACTGCGTCGCCTTAATATAATCATTGCCTTTGTAACGTTCGTTTTAACTAAAAAGACTCAATAAAAAGCGTCAAAAGTATTGTTTAACTTTTGTTAAGTTGGATGGAAACGAATAATACCTGTTTTATCATAATCAGCCGTTTATTTTGTAGCATCATTTGATTTTCCACGTCCCTTGCAGTCCCTGGGGCGCCATCAGCCAGGACTATCTGAGCCTCAGGGACCTATTAGTTTGCTAGTTATGAACTTTTGTACACAACCTGTCAGATTCATGCATAGCCTCACCTCGGGGACTGGCGTAGTGCAGGAATTTTTAGCGTTATAATGATAATTGAATAGAATATAACGCTTTATATTTCAAATACGTTAAATATAATGTTAATGGTCAAGCAAAAAGAAATTAGACGTGAAGAAAGTAGTGATTTTAGAGTAGCTTTTTTTTAATAATTAATGTACCAAAACGAAATGAATTAAAATCCTATGATGACACTTGAATGATGAATAGAAAATAACTCATGGTTTATAGGCATATAGATAACGGAAATTCTTATCTTACGTCTTTTACTTTTCCAATCGAAACAAAGAAAACTTTTATAATGGCGCTCGTGTGTAAACTAGAAATTTAACATGACTGGATCGTTGACGCAGTAGCAGTGAATCCGCGTTTTAAATCGGGGTTTCCGGGTTCGATTCACAGTCACGTCAGTATAGAAAACAAATTTTCTATGTTGGCTTGTAATTCTGATGTTACTGGGAGCTCCCCCATTTTGATGTGTGACACCCGTATTGCAAATCTAAAATCAAAAGTCAAAGTCAAGTCAAAGTCAAATCAATTTATTCTAGTAAACCCAATTGCAAGGTATTTTTGAACATCAAATCTACTTTAGTTCGGTTCGAAAAGAACCTGAACACTGAGAAGAACCGACAAAAAACTCAGTCAGGTATCAGGTATCATTTTTTCAATATCACTCTACAATTGTTATTTAAAATAGAAAAATCTAGTGCTTACTTTGTTGCTTACTTATTCACACAATTCTTGTAATTATTTCGAGTATTATTAACACATTCTTTACACTTGTTACGACTTTAAAATCATAGCCATAAGAGAATTAAAAAAAGTGATAAATTATGTTTTCGAACTCGACTTAGAATTTCCCTTACCTCATTTCTAAAGGTGGCTTGCACCAAATATTTAAATTCTATTTAAGGATTTCACATCTTGCTTGCACCAACTATTAAATCGTTGGTGCAAACGAGATGTCAAATTCTTAAATCGAGTTTACATAGTTGGTGCAAGCCATCCTAAAAGAATCAGATTTAAAATTTAAAAATAGTAGGAAATATGAAGTCTTATTATTTTTTTTTTTTAAATGGCACCGTAAGTGAGTACATTGCCAACGTCAAGTAAAGCGAGAAAACAATTCAGTAGATGATTAACGCATTTGCTAACGCATTAACACATTTAACACAAACTAATAAACAGACACAGAATAAGTAGAATCACAAGTAAATTAGTTCTTTCTTATCGTCAAACTCCTCCAGTAAAGTGATAGTAGGCTTTACTGAAGTTTTAGAGGACTTCTTGGAAGAGCGCGAAAACTTCAGCTACACATGTTTATTTAGATCTCCTCCATTCTTGTCACTTACACAGAACTTTAAAACACAATATACTATCACTATTGTACTTTAAAACTCCTAAAAATGTGAAAAATGGAAAATCTAAATAAAATGACAACCTCGCTTCTCCCGTTCCCGCCAAAAAGTCCATGAAGTCTTATTAATAGTTAATAAAAAAATGTAATCTCTTAAGTGTTGTAAACCTGCAGAAACTAATTTAAGTTTATCTATTAATAATGCGGTGTTGGTGCGAACTTAATTGTACGGTATTAAGATCTTGATATGCTTACTCGAAATCAAGTGAAAGTATAATAAATGAAATGTCTTAGAAATAACTGCGTTGTCAACTTGTCACCCTTACATACATATCCTTACCCCGTTAGAAATGCAATGTGACGGTAGGTATGTATGTCACCCTTATGGACATAATAACCAATGAAAAGATACGCAGTATGACAGGGTTGGCAATGATTGACAATTTTGTTGTAAAATTAAAGAAGGATACTTTAGACAGTTTCTGAAAGTCACTTAGAAAGAATGAGTGAGCGGTATCAAACGCTCAGGAAGACCAGAAAAAATGACCCATACGCAGTATGACAGGCTTAGACGACAGTGTTATCATAAAATTGAAGAAAGAAATGTTTAGATGGTTCGGGCTCATAGACAGAATGAGTAATGAAAGATTGACGAAGAAAATCTACAATGTGAAATTGAATGGTAGCAGAAGCCATTGACGATCAAAGCTTACTTATAATTATAAAATCCAAATAGCCAGTGTTAGCTGACGGAAATGTCAAAGTACTTGCATACGTCGGCGAAGTAAGTGAGGGGAATGAAGTTTGAAGAGGCGAAAGAAGTATACAAGTATTGCGACGCTTGGCATTCTGTCTTCTCTGTCACTCACGATTGAGTGATTGTAAACCCGATGGTTTACAGCGTAAAGATATGTATATATGTATGTATTACTATTTTTAAAATAACGTATTTATACTTCTGCGCATTAATCTAAGTCACATTTGGCCAATTTATTCTACTTTTGTCATTACGATAAAACTATTTTTAACACAAGTTAGAACAAAAGGAAAAGATAATTGTCTATTGAGAAGAGAGGTCAAACAATTTTCAAAAGATTTTTCTGTAGATTTTTATCAAAGCATCATCTGCTGAAAACGTGCCAAAGTAACACGTAATAACGTAAAATCGTGCAAGTGGGTCACTGCGGCGGATCCCTTGTCAAATTAACGCTCGCCTCTGTCTCGCTGTGACAAACGATGGAGGCATAATAAAAACTTGCTCATGAATGTTGCCGCTGATATAACATTCTGCGCTCTGACGTTTACAAACAGACGTACGTTCCTGAAAAAAATAATTGGGGATGATAAGGGGCCATCGTACTTAGGTTTTGATAGGTTTATGTACGACCTTACCTGCATCGTTACCACAATTTTAATCTTAGCGCCAAACAAGTGTGCTCGCGCTGAAGATATTCCAGTGTGGAAGGCAAGAGCTGCAAATTTCTGTTACAAGAGCGCTGCCAACGCACTTGCAATCTGAAATGTTTTCTTTTGTCTTCATATTGTTAATGTCCATGGGCCACAATGCACTTACCATCAGAGCGACTGTTTGCTCATCGTCTTCCTACATACATATCTTCACACTGTATACCTAACGGGGTAGTCGTTCGTTGTAACGTTTTTACATACTTGTTTCGCTTCCTCAAATCTCCTCATTGTCCTCACACATGATTGCCTAGGTATGCGAGTGCTTTTGACATTTCCGTCGGCTAATTTAATCCAAAATAGACCTTCTGGTCTGTGCAAAAGTGCGTTTGCTAGCTTACGAAAAATACGTAAATGTAGTTATTTTCGTTTATTTTAAAAACTATAATTAATTTTAAAAAATCCAACTGTGATTTTGAAGAATATGTTTAAAACTATACAGAAAATTTAAAAACATAAATCTGTCCCGTTACTCCTAAGAATGTAAATCTCTGTTTTAAAAGAGGTTTCTTCGACATTGTTTTTTGTGTTACAAAAGATCGTGTGTCGCAACTGAAAAAATAAAATCAATGAAATGAAGAATAATTTTGTATAGGTTACCAAATATCACTTTCATACGTTTTGTAGTCACTTAGAAAAATTGAGATCCCTGCCGTCAAAATTTCCAATGCGTCGCCTTAATGCTATCTTAATAATTGTTATACAATATATGGACATACTGTTCTAAAATTTTTCGTCCATCATTTTCATGATTATGACTTTTCATTTGGAAATAGTTATTTTTAAGTTTTTTTTGAATCGATGTCAAAAAAGAAAGTTCGACTGTAATTTAAAGATCTTCTATTTGATACGCTACAATGATGACCACAAAAGCAAGTGTTTTCGCTCTGTATCAAAACCCTTAGAACTAACCCTCAAAAGTCGAAAGCCATTTCGTGAAATTCATCTGAGTTTGTATCACTACTTATTGTAACTGTTTTTATATAAGTGGCAAATCATTCGAAACAGCCCTCTGAGAAAAACATATGTAACAATCAGACAAATAGACAGCGGATTGATATTTAAAAAAAAACATGAACAAATGCGCCAGACAATACATACCGATCATTTGGTCTCGAAGTGGAACAGTTCCTGTGCAATGAGAAGATTCGAGAAGTTCTAAAAAAATTCGTTTTCCAAATTCCTAACATAGAATCGAACCCGGTACCTTCCGCGCTTGGATGCAACACCTTAACCGCTGCATCATCGATGTCGTCGGTTGGTCGTATTGGAGTGTTCCGTACGCTAAAAGCGCATCATAACATCGTTTCTGCGTCTGTCTGTTTGTCATAGCCGATATAATCTTGAAACAACTAATAACGATATCGACTAAAAATTTTGCACAATTATACAACTTATTTAGAACATCTATTCTAAATGTAAAGACTGAAAATATTTGTATTTTCATTGCTAAGTAATCGAATCTGAAATCTTCGTAAAAATAATTCATAGATGGTTAGCACATAAAAGAACGAGTGATGAAAGATTTATGAAGAAAATCTAAAGAACGAAAGTGTAACCTAAGTCAAAGAAGACTAAGATTGATTTATGAAGATCAGATAACCAGTATGTTAATTGATGGAAATGTCAAAAGCACTTGCATACCTCGGCAAAAGTGTGTTAGGAGAATGATGAGGATTAGCTCCTCCCATTTCATTTTATTGCTTTTTTTGTCACAAAATCGAAATAGAATTCTCCTGAAAACCAATAATTTTGTATAGGTAAAAATAACAGTACGACATTTTATTAAAGGAAACTCTTTTAGTAATAAAAAATACTTTACGTGAGTTTGAGTTTCTAATGAAAGCACTTTGAGGTAAACCTCTTAGCAAAATAAACATTATTAATCTTGGAAACCTAATAACTTGTAGTTCACTACATCAAACTTAAGAGCATTAGATGTAGTCTGAAAGAGTCGGCGGCGTTGGCTACGAGCCAACACGAATCGGCCACACGTCTTCGAACAGGAAGAGTAAATAAGTACTATGTGTATCTATTCTAATAGCTATTGCGATAAGCTGGCAAGCTTTGGAGCGCAATAGGCAAGTAACTAAAGCAAGAAAGAAGTCTCAGATTGGATATATATTTTTTTGATTCATTTAAAAAGTATGCAAAAAGAAACATTTTGAAAATGTGGAGGAAATAATATTTACAAATAAGTGAGGTTTTTTGGGATAACAGGAAACTAATTTGCAACTATGTTTCATGTGCTCCCTTGTATACTTCAATACAAATTGTCGGCTTCAATTTTATCTCTTAGTGGATAACTTTACAAAAAACACTGAACGTATTATTTTTCATTTTCAAACATAGGTTTAAATATTCATATTCATGATATTAATTACAATGGAATTTCCGTTCAAAATTTCATCTCCTATACTTAAGCTTATTTTATGTAAACCATAAAATGTACATGGAAATATTTAGTGCTACCAGATTTCAAGGCAATTCGGAACCCTTTGTGTTTAGGGTTCCCTATCGAGAAAGGAAAAAAAGAAAGCCTTATAAGATCATTTCGTTGTCCGTCTGCCTGTATGTCGAGACCTTCTTCTCGGGAACGCGAGAAGGTATTAAGTTCAAATTAATATCAAATACTCATGTCTGTAGTCCTTTGGAGCTGGAAAAATATCAAGCTTCAATATCAAAAACTATACGGCACTTCTCATTGAACTAGAATCATGAAACTAGGCAAGAAGGAAGGTCTCATATCCCAAGTAAAGTAAAAAATCCGAAAATCTTTAATTTGTAGTTACATTATACGAAAAAAAAAAATAATGTTCAATTACAAACTTACACTTGTAGTTGGAGAGTGTGCGTGACCCGGCTGGGATACGATCCCCGATAGCCTCGAGGCCACTATGCACACCCGAACTGAACCGCGTGTACGCTAGTCCGCTAACTGCAACTCGATGACAGGAGCGGGGTGGGTTGGTGAAAATGAGACTCTTCCATGTTTTTCTATAATGAGCATCTAGTGTTCTTGTGGCGTGGTAGTTGGCGTAGCAGAAGAGAGTGCGGTGGAGGAGCAGGCGGAGCAGGGGGAGCAGGGCCGCTCTTTTGGTTGGTTTCTGAGAGGCGAAATTAAAACCCCGCGGGCTACCCAGCCGGACTCTACGCCGACTAGGGAGTGTCGGACTCGAACCGACTAAACAAAACCCCTCTTTGCTGTTAGCCCTAGTGGCTTTTACAGCGTCACAGGTCGCGTTGGGGCGAGCGCTGAAGGCGCCCTGCCAGATGGTCGACCGCCTGAGGGTTCCTCCAGCCGAGGGATTTCTCGTATGGAGGGCGGACCTCGGGCTCAAGGCGTCGCCAGGGGAGCTTTCCGCACCTGCGTGCATCTTAACGGGCTTCCTATTCGGGTGAGGGCCGGGCCTCTAGCGGACTCGGCCGGCGAGGCGGCTGAGGGCCGGTTAGTGTGCCTAGTGTTCCGCGTGGCAGTTTACAATGTGGCTTAAGGCCCGCGTGTGTGCGTGTAGAGCTACGTGATCGAGCTTCTAAACGTGAGACCCTACGGGTGTCGCGGGGGTCGTCCTCGCCTCCGCCGGTGGGGGCGGTGCGGTCGTAGTGTGTAGGTTGGCATGTTCGAGTTCGAACGTGTAATGTCGTCGTCGCTGTCGCCTAACACATGTCTAAGCCTACGATAGCGTTTGCGGACGTGGGGTTCGGGGGTGTACAATGACGCCCTGACCACTAAGGGGTTCGGGTGTAAGGAGGAACGGTGAAAGAAGCGTTGGGACGCCTCTTTTAGATATTGAGTTATAGAGGGCAATTCTAGGTCGTAGTGGAGATCTACGCTGCGCACGTAAAGAGGGGCACCGGTGGCCCTGCGCATGAACCTATTCTGAATAACTTGGAGGTAGTTGATGTGAGTGCGCGCAGCGTGAGCGAATACTACACTGGCGTACGTCTTGATAGGCCTGACGCACGTCTTAAATAAGGTAACTTTATGTCTGAGGGAATGAGCATGTTGAGACGACCGAGGACGAACGCGGCGCGGTCGCGGACCGTTTTGATGTGTTGGCCGAAGGTCATGGCACTGTCAAGGGTGACTCCTAAGTATTTGACTTTCCTAGTCCAAGGGATATCCTGGCCGAAAAGCGTGATTGTTCTGAGAGTGTTAGCGCGGCGGGCGCGGCTGGTCATCGTGCCCCTCGAGAAATACACGGCGGCGCTTTTCTCGGGGTTGACTTCGATTGTCCAAAGACGGAACCACTCGCCTAGCCTCGTGACCGCGACTTGGAGGAGTTGGGAGACTCTGAGGCGACTACGGTCTGATGTGAATAGTGCGGTGTCGTCCGCGAATAGGGCGAGCTCTACACCGGGGGTTTTAGGGACGTCGTTCGTGTAGAGCAAGTAGAGCGTGGGCGATAAAACGGAGCCCTGTGGGACGCCTGCCCTGATGGGGCGGGGAGAGGAGAGCACCCATTCGACTCTATAGCGGAAGGAGCGGTCCGACAAAAAGTCCCGTACTATGCGTATGAGATCGTCAGGCACGCCGAGCCGGCGCAGCTTGTACACCAGCCCGGCGTGCCAGACTTTGTCCAACGCCTTCGCTACATCGAAGAAGAGGGCCCCCGTGCCTTTTTTTTTTTTTGTTACGCAGGAGAAATCACAGATACCCAGACTGCTGGGGAAGAGGCTGGGTTATGTGGGGCTTTTACCCACCAAAACTCCTGCGGTGGTCGTCCTCGGCGCTCTATCGAAGGGCTCCGGGAACTCCTACGGAACGCGCCGGAGTCCCTCTTGCGCTGTGCCGAAACACTTCTCGGGAAGCAGCTACAGAGCCCCCCGGCACTTTCGCATTGTCATGACAACGCGGACCACACGCACTGTCGTCCGCCTTGGGATCGCATGGACAGGCGACCGGAGCCCCCACTCCGATCGGCCGCGACCCGGAAGGTCCCTTTAGTCGCTTCTTACGACAGGCGGGAAACACCGTAACCTTATTCTTTGGCCCGGGCTACAGGGCTAACGGTCCGGGGCATACGTTGCCACCGCCCCGGCGTCGTCTTCTCCGAGCGGGATCGGCCCTCTCGCGTTCCCTCTCCGCGTCCTCTTTCTGGATCATTACGATCTCACAGAATGAGGACATAGCCTTCCACGACTCTTCATCTGCCAGCATAGCCGCCACCACAGCTGGCAGGGACAGATCTTGCCCGATCTGGCGGACCAAGACTTGGCGCTCAGAGGCCCATGCAGGGCACTCCTCCAGTGTATGCTGGGCGTTGTCTTGGTCCCCGCCACAATGATGGCATCGTGCCGTATCCTCCCGTCCTATCCTGTTCAGGTAATGACCGAAGCAGCCGTGCCCGGTCAGCACCTGTGTCAGTCGATAGGTGACGTGCCAACCCCTCTGAAACCTGGCTTCGAAGTTCGGCAGGATCGCCCCGACAATGCGTTGGCGCGAGCTTTGCGGCTCTTCTAACCGCTCACGCCATTTCTCCATTACGCGTCGGCGCTCCCGCAGACGCACTTCTTCCGCCGTCGCTGGAGCGATTTCCCCATCCTCGACTCGGAGACGGACGTACACCCTTGCGTCCATCTCCGCCAGGAAGTCCAGGGGGAGAAACCGCGCCAGAATCAACGCCGCCTCTAGGGATATAGTTCTGTATCCCCGTGCGACCCGAATGGCCATCTTGCGCTGCAGGCTATTGAGTTTGGCTCTGCAGCGTCGGACGCCCGTCAGTCTTTGTGACCAAACGGGAGCCCCGTAGAGAGCCATGGATCGCACGACTCCTGCGTAGAGGCGGCGAACCTCCTCCTTTGGTCCCCCGAGATTTGGCAGCAAGCGGTTAAAGGCACCCGCTGTCCTTTCGATCCGGGGAACTAGATGGTCAAAGTGCTCTTCGAAGCCCCAGCGACTGTCCAGGATGAGGCCCAGATACTTCATGTACCGGCCCACCTGGACCGGCACGTCACCGACGAGAATCGTCGAGCTGGGCGGCTCCCGCCCTCGCGGGAGTCTGTGGAACCACATCGCCTCAGTTTTCTGAGGCGCTACCCGAAGACCCAGCTCTTCGATTTTAGAAACGACACGCGCTACCCCAAGTTCAGCGAATCGAATGGTTCTCTCATAGTTTTCCCCCTCAGCGAGCACCAAGGTGTCGTCCGCGTAGCAAACGAGATGCACGCCGATGGGGAGTTCTACTCGCAGGATTGCGTCGTATGCAAGGTTCCACAAGATCGGCCCCAGTACAGACCCCTGCGGAACCCCACACACGGTCTCCCTCTGAAGTAGTTCTTCTTCTCGACCCACGTATTGAATCCGCCTCGATCGAAGATACGACCCGATGATGCGCAGCAGGTAGGGGGGCACACGGTGGTAGACGAGCGCCTCTCTTATCGCCCCCCAGGGCAGGCTGTTAAAGGCGTTGACGATGTCTAGGCTCACCGCCAACGCCCTTCTATCCTGGACTACTGCGTCGTCCGACAGTGCTCGGACTCGAAGTATCGCGTCTACTGTCGAACGTTTCTGTCGGAAGCCGTACTGGCAATCCGACAGGTTGGGACCTTCGCATTCGAGATGCCCGCTGAGACGGGTGGCAATTATCTTCTCCAACAACTTGCCGACCTCGTCCAGCAAGCATATGGGTCGATAAGCAGAGGGAGACTCTGCGGGTCGTCCTTCCTTCCTTAATAGGACCATTCTAGCCTCCTTCCAACTAGAGGGGAAGAACAGGCTTTCTCGGAGGCAGCTGTTGAATAACTGCCTCAATCTGTCTCCCAAGCCGGCGGCGAGGGCTAGCGCGAGCGCCCGGCCAGGGATACTGTCTGGACCGGGCGCAGTATTTCGAGCTGTGAGACGCCGTACAGCTCAGGGCCCCCGTGCCTATAGTGCGACTCGGGCGGTTAAGGCCCTCCAGGATGTGTTCCGTGAGGCGGTGCACTTGTTGTATGTACGAGTGTTTGGCTCGAAAGCCAAATTGCTCGTCTGTGAGGAGACCGGAAGTGTCTAAGTGGGCTTTGAGACGAGCCAGAAGGACCCGTTCGTAAATTTTCCCTAGCACTCTAAGGAGACTGATTGGGCGATAGCTATTGGGGCTACTGCGGGGTTTACCCGGTTTCCGATGACGATCGCTTCCTTCCAGGCGGCTGGGAAGACGCGGTTCGCCATGGCGGCATTGATAATAGCTGCTAAAAGCGCGAGAAGGCGCATCGAAAAAAGTTTGACTACTCGGTTGGAGATGCCGTCTCTACCGAGGCTTTTCTAGGTTTGAGAGCCTTGACAATGTCCTGAACTTCGTCAACCGTCGCGGGTCTGAGTTGGTAGGGGGCGGTCGCGGGCGGTAGGGAGCCTACTTCGCGATTGACCATGTCTAAATGGTTCTGATCTACAGGCTGAGAGCTAGGGGAGCATTGGGCCTCCAGAGTGTCGGCCAAGTGTTCGGCTTTATCTACATCGTCGAAAGCTGTCTGTCCGTTCGGTTTCGTCAGAGGCGGCATTGTATGGAACGTGTCCGAATTGAGAGATCGGGCCAACTTCCAGTAAGCCTGGTGCGTCGGCTCGATCTCTCGCATGAGATCGCTCCACCTGTTATCCCTAAGTTCGGAAATTCGGTATTTGACTTCGCGTTGGAGGGCGCGCAAGTTGCGTTTATTCGTTTCTGAGGGAAACGAGTCGTAAGCGCGGGTCGCGGCGTTCTTGGCTCTGATCTGACCTCACGGGAGCACGAGGAGACCGATTCGCGGACGTGGGCGGTGAGCGCGTTTATCACCGCGGTCGCGTCCTCGGCGGAGCGGATAACGTCCGGTATCGCGTTAAGCCGCGGCGAATTCTCAGAATTTAGCGTTTCGTCTAAACTCTGCCCATCCGTCACGGTTTTTGTGAGCGTCCTAGTGTCTATCATAGATCCTAGTTTGAATAGTACCGGCCTATGGTCAGAGTCTAACTCGTGTAACGCCTCTATTGAGTGCAGCGTTAGAGCTACGTTCTTTAGAAGCGCTATGTCGAGTAAGTCCGGTTTGTGTGTTGTAACTCTGGGATAGTGGGTGGGCGTCATGGGGGCGATAACGTCAAAGTTAAGGACATCGGTTAGTTTGTCTAAAGCTCTGCCATTTCGCGAGGTGGTGTGCGAATTCCAGCGACGATGTTTAGCGTTGAGGTCGCCGGCGAGTATGACAGAGTCGTCTAAGTACAGGAGGGCCTCTAGATCGCTTCTAATTAGCGCTTTACCGGGAGGGAGATAAACAGACGCGAGTGTGACAGGCGCGTGCCCCGAGAGGGCCACCCGGCACACCGACGCCTCTATGTTGGTGAGGGCGGGCGTATCGATCGGAATACAGTGTAGGGACCTTCTGTAGTAGATAATAGTGCCGCCTTTGGGGGCGGGCACCCTATCGTTTCGCACGATGTTAAGCCCGGAGAGGCCGGGGTCGCGATTTCTAGGTTTCAAAAAGGTTTCCTGCACTTGCATTATATCTATTTGGTGGTCTCGCGTAAACTCGTGAAGAAGATCGCGTTGCCTGCGGAGTCCGTCCGCGTTAAAAAATTAGATTGAGAGCCCGCGCGGTTTGATGCGCGCGGAGGGAGTTATCTCGTGGGTGCCCGGTTTTATAACCTACGAGGGGGCGCCGTGAAGCGGCTTAGGCTGTCCAGAAGGGACGCGTGTTCGGCGAGTATGATGAGCCGTCCCATCCCGTCGCTACAGTCGCGGATTTTGCGCGCGACTAATTTAATTTCGTTAAGGTTGATATCCTTAACGAGGTCGGCGAGCATTCGGATGTCGTCGAGGAGATCGGACGCCGGGGCTGAAGGAGCCGGCGCCGCTGAACGCGTTTGAGGCGCGGGCCCCTTACGCCGCGGTTGTTGTGCTGGCGTCGGCGCTATGGTCTCTCGGGCCGGTAGAGCGCGTGCGGGCGCTGGATTGGTCGGCGCTGAGGGCGCGGGTTTGTTCGGCGCTGAGGGCGCAGGTTGAGATGGCGCGGAGGGCGCGGGTTGTGGCGGCGCAGAGGGCGCGAGTTGTAGCGGCGCAAAGGGCGCGAGTTTGGCTGGCGCAGAGGGCGCGGGCCGTGTGGGTGCGGAGGTCGCAGTAGGGGCGGCCTTAGGTTGGGCTGGGTGCGCAGGGGGACCGCGACGTTGGCCCTGATGTGCTCCGCCGGCTCGGCGCGACTTACCCCCGCGGCGGCGACGGCGCGGAGCTCTCGGGCATCCGCGATAGTTCGCGGGATGTCCGAGCTCTCCGCACAGTACGCAACCGGGAGGGTCAGACGTTTCCGGCGTGCGGGAGCACTCGGGGGTGCCGTGGTCTCCGTGGCACTTGACGCACCTAGGCCGTGCGAAACAGTTACGGGCCGAGTGCCCGTACAATTGACAGCGGTGGCATTGACCCACCGTGCCGCGCTTGTGCGGGGCCTCTACGGAGAGGCCGGAAATCCTACATACGGATTTTATTTGGAAAACGGCCTTTCCCTCGGGGGAGAGGTCGAGTACGACCAACACGAGGTCGAAGGCCTCCTTCGAGCGGGGCTTGTAAAGGCGGTGGACTTCACGCGCCGGGAGGTTTTGCGACTTAAGGTCGCCGAGAATGAGCTCTTCCGGGAGCTCCTTGGGGAGGCCGCGGACCTGCACTTTAATGCCCTGTGCAGTATTGCGGGCGGAGTTGAACTGGATGCGGCGCGCGTCTAAGGCCCGAGAGACCCTATCCCACGACGCTTTTTCTTGAATAAACACCGGCGGCGGTGTTTTGGTTTTGTCGGCCTGAGGGGCCTGGGTGGCCTGAGAGGCAGGCGCTTTTTGTTTGGCCAGAGAGGCCACGGGAGCTCCGGAGGCCTGAGGGGCCGCCTTCGTCGTTTTGGGGGGCGGGCTGGGCGTGTCGTCTTCCCTCGGGGAATTCACCCGCTTCCTCTTGACCACTAAGCGCCAATCGGGGCTCTCAGTGGCCTCGTCCTCCGAAGAGGAGGGAAGCGCTATGTCCATTTCCTCTTCGGAGTCCGAAGCCTCCGTCGGGTCAGGGGAAGCGGGCGAATCGCTAACGGGAGCCGGCTTGGTTGGTTCGCGCGGCGGGGGCTTCGCGACTGTAGCGGCGGCGGAAACGACGGCCGAGTAAGGCGCGGGGGTGGGGGCGCAGGGCGCGGGTGAGACCCGGTGGTCCCACAGGTCGCGAATATGAGAGTCGAGTTGAGCCATCACGAACGTGCGGAAATCGGTGTCCGTCAGCGTGTCCATGGCGCAGGTAGAGCCGCCAAGTTGTATATGAGGACCTCCCTGCCGGGGATAGGCAGGGGGGAGAGAGTGCCTACTATGTAACCCTGGTCGTACTGTGCCTGTCTTATTGTGCACAGATGTGTACCTAACACCTAGGTCTTATATAAACTTCACTACCTTAACACTAACACTTAGCGATACGAGTTGGCGCGGCCGCGACGCGACGCGGTAGGCCGGTCGGCGCTGCGGGGAGCGCGGGCGCGACGCGACGCGAACACACTATTAATCACTACGCACGATGCGCAGTGAGTACAGCGATGGCAGCGCACGCGGGCGCGCGGAGAAATCGCAACAATTCGAGTTGGCGCGGCCGCGACGCAGGGCCACTCTTTTTTTTTTTTTTTTTTTTTTGGTTTCTGAGAGGCGAAATGAAACCCCCGCGGGCTACCCAGCCGGACTCTACGCCGACTGGGGAGTGTCGGACTCGAACCGACTAAACAAAACCCCTCTTTGCTGTTAGCCCTAGTGGCTTTTACAGCGTCACAGGTCGCGTTGGGGCGAGCGCTGAAGGCGCCCTGCCAGATGGTCGACCGCCTGAGGGTTCCTCCAGCCGAGAGATGCCTCGTATGGAGGGCGGACCTCGGGCTCAAGGCGTCGCCAGGGGAGCTTTCCGCACCTGCGTGCAACTTAACGGGCTTCCTATTCGGGTGAGGGCCGGGCCTCTAGCGGACCCGGCCGGCGAGACGGCTGAGGGCCGGTTAGTGTGCCTAGTGTTCCGCGTGGCAGTTTACAATGTGGCTTAAGGCCCGCGTGTGTGCGTGTAGAGCTAAGTGATCGAGCTTCTAAACGTGAGACCCTACGGGTGTCGCGGGGGTCGTCCTCGCCTCCGCCGGTGGGGGCGGTGCGGTCGTAGTGTGTAGGTTGGCATGTTCGAGTTCGAACGTGTAATGTCGTCGTCGCTGTCGCCTAACACATGTCTAGGTCTACGATAGCGTTTGCGGACGCGGCGTTCGGGAGTGTACGATGACGCCCTGACCACTAAGGGATTCGGGTGTAAGGAGGAACGGTGAAAGAAGCGTTGGGACGCCTCTTTTAGATATTGAGTTATAGAGGGTAATTCTAGGTCGTAGTGCAGATCTACGTTGCGCACGTAAGGAGGGGCACCGGTAGCCCTGCGCATGAACCTATTCTGAATAACTTGGAGGGAGTTGATGTGAGAGCGCGCAGCGTGAGCGAATGCTACACTGGCGTACGTCATGATAGGCCTGACGCACGTCTTATATAAGGTAACTTTATGTCTGAGGGACATTTTGCTTTTAGCGCAAATGAGCATGTTGAGACGACCGAGGACGAACGCGGCGCGGTCGCGGACCGTTTTGATGTGTTGGCCGAAGGTCATGGCACTGTCAAGGGTGACTCCTAAGTATTTGACTTTCCTAGTCCAAGGGATATCCTGGCCGAAAAGTGTGATCGTTCTGAGAGTGTTAGCGCGGCGGGCGCGGCTGGTCGTCGTTCCCCTCGAGAAATACACGGCGGCGCTTTTCTCGGGGTTGACTTCGATTCTCCAAAGACGGAACCACTCGCCTAGGCTCGTGACCGCGACTTGGAGGAGTTGGGAGACTCTGAGGCGACTCCGGTCTGATGTGAACAGAGCGGTATCGTCCGCGAATAGGGCGAGCTCTACACCGGGGGTTTTGGGGACGTCGTTCGTGTAGAGCGAGTAGAGCGTGGGCGATAAAACGGAGCCCTGTGGGACGCCTGCCCTGATGGGGCGGGGAGAGGAGAGCACCCCTTCGACTCTATAGCGGAAGGAGCGGTCTGACAAAAAGTCCCGTACTATGCGTACGAGATCGTCAGGCACGCCGAGCCGGCGCAGCTTGTACACCAGCCCGGCGTGCCAGACTTTGTCGAACGCCTTCGCTACATCGAAGAAGAGGGCCCCCGTGCCTATAGTGCGACTCGGGCGGTTAAGGCCCTCCAGGATGTGTTCCGTGAGGCGGTGCACTTGTTGTATGCACGAGTGTTTGGCTCGAAAGCCAAATTGCTCGTCTATGAGGAGACCGGAGGTGTCTAAGTGGGCTTTGAGACGAGCCAGAAGGACCCGTTCGTAAATTTTCCCTAGCACGCTAAGGAGACTGATTGGGCGATAGCTATTGGGGCTACTGCGGGGTTTACCCGGTTTCGGGATTCCGATGACGATCGCTTCCTTCCAGGCGGCTGGAAAGACGCGGTTCGCCATGGCGGCATTGATAATGGCTGCTAAGAGCGCGAGAAGGCGCATAGAGAAAATTTTTACTACTCGGTTGGAGATGCCGTCTCTACCGGGGGCTTTTCTAGGTTTGAGAGCCTTGACAATGTCCTGAACTTCGTCAACCGTCGCGGGTCTGAGTTGGCAGGGGGCGGTCGCGGGCGGTAGGGAGCCTACTTCGCGATTGACCATGTCTAAATGATTCTGATCTACAGGCTGAGAGCTAGGTGAGCATTGGGCCTCCAGAGTGTCGGCCAAGAGTTCGGCTTTATCTACATCGTCGAAAGCTGTCTGTCCGTTCGGTTTCGTTAGGGGCGGCATTGTTTGGAACGTGTCCGATTTGAGAGATCGGGCCAACTTCCAGTAAGCCTGGTGCGTCGGCTCGATCTCACGCATGAGATCGCTCCACCTGTTATCCCTAAGTTCGGAAATTCGGTATTTGACTTCGCGTTGGAGGGCGCGTAAGTTGCGTTTATTCGTTTCTGAGGGAAACGAGTCGTAAGCGCGGGTCGCGGCGTTCTTGGCTCTGATCAGCCGACGGATGTCTCCAGGGAGCTCCCAACGGCGGTCGTTCGCCGCCGGGACCTCACGGGAGCACGAGGAGACCGATTCGCGGATGTGGGCGGTGAGCGCGTCTATCGCCGCGGTCGCGTCCTCGGCGGAACGGATAACGTCCGGTATCGCGTTAAGCCGCGGCGAATTCTCAGAGTTTAGCGTTTCGTCTAAACTCTGCCAATCCGTCACGGTTTTTGTGAGCGTCCTAGTGTCTATCATAGGTCCTAGTTTTAGTAATACCGGCCTATGGTCAGAGTCTAACTCGTGTAACGCCTCTATTGAGTGCAGCGTTAGAGCTACGTTCTTTAGAAGCGCTATGTCGAGTACGTCCGGTCTGTGTGTTGTAACTCTGGGATAGTGGGTGGGCGTCATGGGGGCGATAACGTCAAAGTTAAGGACATCGGTTAGTTCGTCTAAAGCTCTGCCATTTCGCGAGGTGGTGTGCGAATTCCAGCGATGATGTTTAGCGTTGAGGTCGCCGGCGAGTATGACAGAGTCGTCTAAATTTAGGAGGGCCTCTAGATCGCTTCTAATTAGCGCTTTACCGGGAGGGAGATAAACTGACGCGAGTGTGACAGGCGCGTGCCCCGTGAGGGCCACCCGGCACACCGACGCCTCTATGTTGGTGAGGGCGGGCGTATCGATCGGAATGCAGTGCAGGGACCTTCTGTAGTAGATAACAGTGCCGCCTTTGGGGGCGGGCACCCTATCGTTTCGCACGATGTTAAGCCCGGAGAGGCCGGGGTCGCGATTTCTAGGTTTCAAAAAGGTTTCCTGCACTAGCATTATATCTATTTGGTGGTCTCGCGTAAACTCGTGAAGAAGATCGCGTTGCCTGCGGAGTCCGTCCGCGTTAAAAAATGAGATTGAGAGCCCGCGCGGTTTGATGCGCGCGGAGGGAGTTGTCTCGTGGGTGCCCGGTTTTATAACCTACGAGGGGGCGCCGTGAAGCGGCTTAGGCTGTCCAGAAGGGACGCGTGTTCGGCAAGTATGATGAGCCGTCCCATCCCGTCGCTACAGTCGCGGATTTTACGCGCGACTAATTTAATTTCGTTAAGGTTGACTTCCTTAACGAGGTCGGCGAGCATTCGGATGTCGCCGAGGAGATCGGACGCCGGCGCTGAAGGAGCCGGCGCCGCTGGACGCGTTTGAGGCGCGGGCCCCTTACGCCGCGGTTGTTGTGCTGGCGTCGGCGCTATGGTCTCTCGGGCCGGTAGAGCGCGCGCGGGCGCGGATTTAGTCGACGCTGAGGGCGCGGGTTTGTTCGGCGCTGAGGGCGCAGGTTGAGTTGGCGCGGAGGGCGCGGGTTGTGGCGGCGCAGAAGGCGCGAGTTGTGACGGCGCGGAGGGCGCGGGTTTGGCTGGCGCAGAGGGCGCGGGCCGTGTGGGTGCGGTGGTCGCGGTAGCGGCGGCCTTAGGTTGGGCTGGGTGCGCAGGGGGGCCGCGGCGTTGGCCCTGATGTGCTCCGCCGGCTCGGCGCGACTTACCCCCACGGCGGCGACGGCGCGGAGCTCTCGGGCATCCGCGATAGTTCGCGGGATGTCCGAGCTCTCCGCACAGTACGCAACCGGGAGGGTCAGACGTCTCCGGCGTGCGGGAGCACTCGGGGGTGCCGTGGTCTCCGTGGCACTTGACGCACCTAGGCCGTGCGAAGCAGTTGCGGGCCGAGTGCCCGTACAATTGGCAGCGGTGGCATTGACCCACCGTGCCGCGCTTGTGCGGGGCCTCTACGGAGAGGCCGGAAATCCTACACACGGATTTTATGTGGAAAACGGCCTTTCCCTCGGGGGAGAGGTCGAGTACGACCAACACGAGGTCGAAGGCCTCCTTCGAGCGAGGCTTGTAAAGGCGGTGGACTTCACGCGCCGGGAGGTTTTGCGACTTAAGGTCGCCGAGGATGAGCTCTTCCGGGAGCTCCTTGGGGAGGCCGCGGATGACCACGCGAAGCTGGCGCTCCTCCGGGAGCGCATAAGTGTGGAAACCTATGCGCTCCGAGCGTAGGAGCGCTGTGAGCTCTCGATGGTCAGCCGGGGTGGGGACCTGCACCTTAATGCCCTGTGCAGTGTTGCGGGCGGAAACAAATTTTATGCGGCGCGCGTCTAAGGCCCGAGAGACCCTATCCCACGACGCTTTTTCTTGAATAAACACCGGCGGCGGTGTTTTGATTTTGTCGGCCTGAGGGGCCTGGATGGCCTGTGAGGCAGGCGCTTTTTGTTCGGCCAGATGGGCCGCGGGAGCTCCGGAGGCCTGAGGGGCCGCCTTCGTCGTTTTGGGGGGCGGGCTGGGCGTGTCGCCTTCCCTCGGGGAATTCGCCCGCTTCCTCTTGACCACTAAGCGCCAATCGGCGCTCTTAGTGGCCTCGTCCTCCGAAGAGGAGGGAAGCGCTATGTCCATTTCCTCTTCGGAGTCCGAAGCCTCCGTCGGGTCAGGGGAAGCGGGCGAATCGCTAACGGGGGCCGGCTTGGTTGGTTCGCGCGGCGGGGGCTTCGCGACTGTAGCGGCGGCGGAAACAACGGCCGAGTAAGACGCGGGGGTGGGGGCGCGGGGCGCGGGTGAGACCCGGTGGTCCCACAGGTCGCGAATATGGGAGTGTGATGACTCGAGTTGAGCCATCACGAACGCGCGGAATTGGGTGTCCGTCAGCGTGTCCATGGCGCTGGTAGAGCCGCCAAGTTGTAAGAGAGGACCTCCCTACCGGGGATAGGCAGGGAGGAGAGTGCCTACTTTGTAGCCCTGGTCGTACTGTGCCTGTCTTATTGTGCACAGATGTGTACCTAACACCTAGGTCTTATATAAACTTCACTAACTTAACACTAACACTTAGCGATACGAGTTGGCGCGGCCGCGACGCGACGCGAACACACTATTAATCACTACGCACGATGCGCAGTGAGTATAGCGGTGGCAGCGCACGCGGGCGCTCGGAGAAATCGTAACGATTCGAGTTGGCGCGGCCGCGACGCGATAACCCGGTCAGCGCTACGGGGAGCGCAGGCGCGACGCGATAACCGGTCGGCGCTACGCGGAGCGCAGGCGCAACGCGACACGACACGACACGAACGCACTAATTCGCTACGCACGATGCGCAGCGAGTAGAGCGATGGCAGCGCAACGCGGGCGCGCGGAAACGACACTGAGCACTGAGAGGCGAGGCGAGCGAGCGAGCGAGCGACGCGTGCGTCTCGTACGGCGGCCGAGAGCAGACTCTGTGTCGCAGGGCCACTCACTGGTTTCCTGCCCACTAAAGTACCAAACGATGTGTCCGCAACTAGCGCGGTCTGTAGCGATATCGATTCGGGCGCCCGGTCAGCAGCTCTATCTCTATCTATGGACTGTATCTATCTCTATCTGACCGGGCGTTCCGCGCTGCGGACACCTCTGATTGGTTACTTGTTGGGCAAGGGAAGCCAGTGGGCGGGTGAGTAAATGTGGTGAGTTTGTGTGATGTGTAAGTGTGTGAATGTGTGTATAAGCTCTCTTTATTAATATTCCCTTAATACTATTACATTTCTATATATCTATTTCCATATCTAACTATTAACTAATAATACTACATAATTCTCTATCCCTATTACAATATGTCTATATTAACGCATATATCTATCTATTTCTTTATTATTAACATCTATTTCACTATCTTACTCTCAACATAGGTCTATACTTAATTAGCTATCTGTACTTATTATTACTATTTCTTTATATATTACTTTTTATTTACATTTGCATTATTATCTATAATCTAATTTTCTACGTCGCGAACAGAGAGCATGGGAGAATATGTCTTTCAATACAAAGTTAAGTTTGTTTTTGAAACCGACATTTTTTTTTTGTAAAAACATAACACAGATAAAATACGTTATATAGCCTCGCTGCGCCAGTCCGACTCGCACTTAGCTGGTTTTTTTAATAGACCTGGCTGGAACTTTTTATTTTAGATAAATATCCTTCTTGAATATTTGTTCAATAAGAACAGACGGGAAAGCTTTTTCTTGTTGATCAGCGATAACAAGCATGTGGTTAGAATAAGTAACAAGGTCTTGATAAAGGAACTGAATTTTTTACGATGCCTTTGCTTCTAACCTGCTTAGAGGAAAAGTAAATTGACTCGAAAGGTCTGTGTAATCTATTTCAGGACTTATACCACTTTTATCCAGATTTCTATACACTACGATTTTTCCTGGGACCCTTACAAAACTGATATTACGCTATAATTGTGAGTCGCCTTAATTTTTAACTAGATTTGAGGAAGGTTGTCTACTCATATACGATTTTTCATGTTGGTATATGTTGGAAGTGGGACTTAAAAATAGAACCATTTCGTACTACGAAGGTATTTGTTACTTATACATACTTAGGGCAGAGATTAGATGTTTTTTAGAATGTTTTTGTTATTTAATCATTCAGTTCTATAGTACTCAGTTCATATTTACAAAACATTGGATGGTTATCACTCAAATAAAAAAAAATTGAGGAAAAATTTTAACCGCCTTCAAAAAAAGCACTAAAAAGTACAAAATAACTATCCTTTATTAATCGAAACTCAAGCATAATTAAAATAACTTTATAAATACGATACACATACCTATATAATTAAAGTTGACAGTTACTGAAGTCGGCGTCAAGTCTACCAAAGTAATAGACTTTCTGGTGTTGCACATTGATTTGGCACCGACTTCAATAACTGTCAAATTTGTACTTTTCAGTGCTTTTTTTGAAGGTGGTTTAAATTTTTTCTTAAAGTTTTTTTATTTTACCCTTTTGAGTGATCTTAACCTAAATAAATATCTAGGGCAGGTCTGCAATTAACTTCTTTCTGATTCCGAAACGTTACGATGTACAAGAGAATCATCAATATAAGCAAAGGTTATAACCAGGTCACGTTATTTAGTGTATCTTCGAAGTCCAATCTCCAATACCGGTGAAATTTAAATGGGACCACCTCTGAAGTATTACCTACCAAACAAAAAAGAAGAATTTTGAAAATCGGTTCATAAATGACGGAGTTATGAGGTAACAAACATACAAAAAAAAACAACATACAGTCGAATTGAGAACCTCCTCTTTTTTGGAAGTTGGTTGAAAAGACAACTTCGAGACGAAAATTATTTTTGGCAATTAAATGACATATTTTATTTTATTTAATGAAATATACCGTTTTTGTAAATTCGATTAATTTTCGTTATATGTGTTCTGTAAGTTATCTTCAATTTTTTCCGACTTCTGTAATGGATCTTGGTACAGCAGTTTGTGGAATAATAACACAGGGACTTTTGATTGACATTGACAGGGATGATTTGATTTATATTTATATTAATTTACACCAAGTTATTCTGAGAGAGCGGAACGGTTGACAGTCATTAAGTATAATCTAAGTGTCTGTAGTCCAGCGCAATCAGTGTATTACCGACTGACTGACGTATCACACAATTATTCTTAATGTATATAAAATAACACGATTAAAATAATATTAGGTAAGACAAAGAACTTTCCGTACATTAAATTAATAAGCTGTCATCATAATAATAATTAACAATCAATAATCAAAGTCAAAGTCAAATCAATTTATTCAAGTAAACCCAATTACAAGGTATTTTCGCACGTCAAATCTACTTTAGTTCGGTTTAAATACAAAACCTGTATACTGAGAAGAACCGACAAGAAAATCAGTCAGGTATCATTTTTTCAACATAATTGTACAAAAGATCAGTTGAAATACAATATTCTGAGAGCCAGTAAATGCATGTGCAGAGAAGATCATTTCCAGATTATTGTTTTATCTTCAACGAAATCGTTTATTTTATAGTATGATTATCTAATCAATGTACGTTTTACAACTAAACTAAATCTTTTTTCTTTTAATAGAGTGACTTCTTGAGGAACGTTATTATAAAAACGATTGCAGTTACCGAAAAATGAAACATTTGACATATGTAATTTTAATTTTGGAATAACCAATTTATCACGACCTCGGGTTTCCATACCACCAATATCGCCATTCTTTATAAACAGATCAATATTTTTCCTTGTATACATAATAATGTCAAAGATGTATGAGAATGGCAAGTTGAGTACATCAATTACTTCAAAACGATCTCTTAGTGATTCTCGTGCATTCATACTGTAGATGGCACGTATAACCCTTTTTTGTAAAATAAAAATGGAGTTAATATGCGCCGCTGATACCCACAGCAAAAGGCCATAGGACTTTAGGCTATGAAAATATGTGAAGTACACCAGCCTAACCGTATCCGCATCCATCAATTGCCTAATGCGTTTAATGGCATATATAAACCAAGAAAACTGGCAGACTTAATTAATTCGAATTGTTTCCCACCCAGTTTTATTTTATCATGAATTCTGGGTACATTAGAAAGGGAAAATCTAATAATACTGTCGCGACTCGCGAGTCCTCGGGGCAGTTAGGGTCTACGAAGAAAAGCGAAAGACGCGGGGGCCCGAACAAAACACTACTATTTGAACTTCCGAAACAGTCTCACGCGCACGGTGAATTGGGTTCATTATTTATTGTATTTATTATCTTTTGTAAAGCAATATAAACCAGCATATATTACAGTCCACTCTTACTTTAAGTCCTTTAGGACCCTACAAATACATTTGGTATTTTGTGCATTCAGTAGTAAATTTTTTACAACGAACCATCTCGAGACGTCTGTTAGGATCCTGTTTACCGAGGTAATATCTAAGTCCTTTCTGTCCAGTTTAAATAAAAATGAAGTGTCATCAGCAAATAATACTATTATGCATGAATCCCTGAGCATAAATGGGAGATCATTTATGTAGACTAGAAACAAGAAAGACCCCAAAATTGAGGAAATAATGTCCATGTAGACTGCTAATGTGATACAGATTGCTAAATTATTAACAAGTTATTAGTACAGCATTGGAATGCTGATAACTTGGAACTTTCATGTCAGGTACGTTACACTTGAAAAGTTGGAGGGAGGCGACACACTTCTTTCGCCTTTAGAAACACATTTCTCAGCAACTATTGAGTTAAATAAGAAGTCATTGTGAATATAATTTTTGAAGTCTTTCTGCTAACGCTTATGTGCACTGGAATTTTATTTTCATCCCTCATTTGCATGTATGGAGTGACACCCCTAATTTAATATTTTCGAAATTTCACTACTAAATTATGTACTGCTTCACCTTTACCTTCCAAATTTCACTTATAGTGCCATAAGTCACTGAATAAAATGGCTTTGACATACGGACAGACAGAATGACAGATAGAATGAAATTAGAAGGGTTCCGTTATTTTTGCCATGTGGCCACGGAATCTGAAAAAGAAGCAATCATAACATTACTTCGATGAGTGTCTAAAGTTATAAGCGATACTCGTATATTATTTCTTGATAAGTTATTCATTATAACAAATCGAAATCACGATATCAGGTCTTGGTCTGTTCTCAAAGTGACACTGATAGAAATCGGACATCACAGTAGCTTCCAACGCCTCCACGAGAACAATTTGTAGCCTTTAATAACCGTCATCACAAACTCAACACAATTCTATTGCCTTCATTACACAAAGAGACGAATAAGTGATTTCGTCTAAAGAAATCGCGAGTCCACGCAAAGGGAAGCTACAGAAAAAATAATGTCGCTCCAAATTGAATCATTTGTAATATTCATTCTTTTTTACTCTTGCTTCTGTGGACGCTTTTCAAGTTGACGACAAGGAAATAGGATGTACAAGAAATGGTAAGACGTTGACGTTTTTTTTTATTAATTTTCTTCCGGCATTCGTTCATAACTGTATTATTTCATTGTGATAATTCCTGTTCATGAGGATCAGATTTCTATAGATACTCGTATTAAACGATTCCCTACTTTCAACCTAATTTTCGTATTCATAATATTAATAATAGATAAATAAAATATAAGACGGTATTTAAATAGACTTCCTCACATCATTCTCGTCACACATTTTCGCCTAAGTATGGGAGTGCTTCTGTCATTTCCGTCGGCTAACACTCTGGCTATTTGATCTTCGTAAGTCTTGGTCTTCCTTGGTTTCTTTTACCACTCGCTTTCGCTCCGCAGATTTTCTTCATTCGTCTTCGTTCTTCGTTATGACATTTGAGGAAACGAAAGCTGTAAGGATTGCGACGCTTGGAGCTCCGTTGTTTCTGACTACCCCGTTAAGGATACAGCGTGAAGATATGTGTGTAAATAATAGTAATAATCATATATCTTGTCAATACTAATGATAAAACAAATAATAATAACAGACTTTTAAAAGTTGTCATTGTTTATGGTGTTCATAATATTATGTTATTATTTTTATCTATAGTCCGCGATATATGCCATTAGACGCATTAGGTAATTGATGGATGCGGATACGGCTAGGCTGGTGTACTTCGCATATTTTCATAGCCTAATGTCCTATGGCCTTTTGCTGTGGGGATCAGCGGCGCATATTAACTCGATTTTTATTTTACAAAAAAGAGCGATACGTGCTATTTACAGTATGAATGCACGAGAATCACTAAGAGATCGTTTTAAAGACATTGATGTACTGACCTTGCCGTCCTTATACATCTTTGAAACTATTATGTATACGAGGAAAAATATAGATCTGTTTAAAAAGAAAGGCGATATTAATGGTATGGAAACCCGAGGTCGTGATAAATTGGTTGTTCCAAAATTTAAATTACATTAGTCAAATGTTTCATTTTTGGGTAACTGCGTTAGTTTTTATAATAAAGTTCCTCAAGAAGTCACTCAATTAACAGAAAATATATTTAGATTATTTATAAAACGTACATTGATTAGACAATCATACTATAAAATAAACGATTTCGTTGAAGATAAAACAATAGTCTGGAAATGATTTTCTCTGCACATGCATTTACTGGCTCTCTGAATATTGTATTTTAATAAACCTTTTGTAAAATGACGTTGAAAAAATTATACCTGACTGAGTTTCTTGTCGGTTCTTCTCAGTGTCCAGGTTTTCTTTTCTCTTCTCTTTGAACCGAACTAAAGTAGATTTGACGTTCAAAAATACCTTGTGATTGGGTTTACTTGAATAAATTGATTTGACTTTGACTTTGATCTACAATTCACTATTAGACAACTGAAGGAAATTATTTCAGCAAATAAAATAATAATTAAATTAACTCCTAGGAATAACAAAAAACAATATTAAAATGTCAAAGTCTTTGATTTGTTTTTAATAGACTTTACACAAAAGAAAGAGGTTCTTATTTAATCTGCAATTAAAAAAAAAATGTATCTTAGGCGATATTTAAAGCCATTTGTGCATTGATTTTGATAATTATTTTTTCCTAAATAAATAATTTAACAAAGAAGTACAGTATTGAATTCACAAAAGAATCAGGACTGAAGAAATAGTAAACCATTGATTTTTATCGGTGTCATTCATTTTGTTTTATTATTATATTTTTTTTTTACGTTTTATTTAGGTAATCAAAAGTCATTACATTGCATTATTTATATTTATCACTACTTATGACATCTTTTGTTATAATATCACATTAGCAGTATTCAGTACTTTAACAGTATTCACTTTGCAATTAGTAATCTACGTAATCACACACTAAAATGTCTAACTTAAGTCTTTGACATGGCTAATATGTATTTTATTGTAATAATAACTAGGCTGATTATTCAGTATCAATACTTCGTGGATATGGGTTTAAACCTGGCGAGGAGCAAAACAATTTTTGATTTTATTTCTAAGCATATAAAATTAATTTTTATTTGTAAAGTTTTGAGTACTTTTTGTTCTGTGATTCTTCAGATATGCACCAGCTCTTATGTCACAACCTATATATTTTACAATGCACATCATAGTAAATCGATATACTGCGAAATAAAATAAAATCTTTGCATACTGGTGTGAAAGATAAGGAAAAATATGGAATAACCCCAACTATTGTAAGAAACTGACGTGGACAATGGGCTGGCAACCTTTCGCTGTATCATTCGCTTTGTCATCAGTGAATCGAAATATATATCGTATTACCAGAAGTGGTGTCAAAATGTGATTTCATTGTGCCTTCATGTTTTGTATGCCGCGAATGGAATTTGTGTGTTACGTATAGTTCATTAGTTTTTGCTAAAAAAGTAAATGTAAAAAATGCCAAATCTCGTAACGCAGTTCTTCCACTACAAAAAGTTGTGAGACCTCATGTAAAACTAAGTTAGTTCAGTTAGTATCTACGGAAGCACCCATTCAACAACTTTGTTATGAATTGTTATCTAATCAATTACCTATCAACATTTATAGTGACCATATTACTATTAGACATCTTTATTTTCGAAATAAATCTAATGAGTTGGCAATCACACGGCAACATCATAACATAAGAATAATCTACTATTTAAACTACTCTAATTGAACATAGTGCTAGCAGGCCTAATTTATGCAATATGTAAATAAGCACAAAGCGCTCAGATCACTAATATTAGGTAGATGTTATATTGCCGTGCGATTGCCAGGTCATTACATTTATTATAGCAATAAAGATGTGTAATATTTATACGGTCACTATTAATATTGATAGGTAATAGATTAGATAACAATTTGTAAAAAAGTTGTTGAATAGGTGCTTCCATAGACACTAACTAAAATAACTTGGTTTTACATGAGATCTCACAACTTTTTGTAGTGGAAGAACTGCGTTGCGAGATCAGGCATTTTTTTAAAATTTTTTTGTTTTTGATTAGTCTGCTAAAAAAGTACATAAATCTTGTTGTTTATTTAAGTAAACAAGACATCGCGTCACTCAATTCGTGGAAAAGAGAATTGAAATTATTATTAGACATTTCACATACTTCTATCGCCTCCTCAAATTTCATCATTCTCCTCATACACTTTCGCATAGGTATGCGAGTGCTTTTGACATTGATGTCAGCTACATTCTGGCTATTTGGTCTTTATAATTATATGTCAGCTTTCATCGTCAATGGCTTCTGCTACCATTCAATTTCGCATTGTAGATTTTCTTCGTCAATATTTCATTACTCATTCTGTCTATGAGCCCGAACCATCTAAACATTTCTTTCTTCAATTTTACGATATCACTGTCGTCTAAGCCTGTCATACTGCGTATTGCTCGATTGATTTTTTAAGCTACATTGTGTATATAAATAAATATTACTCTATCTTGTAACATTTAATTTAAAATGCTCCGAAAATATTTTTCATATTTTTGAAAAATTAGATGAACGAACCATAATAGAGTGTAATTTAATATTGGATCATCCAGTTAAGTTAAATTTTTATTTCCACATCACCGTTTCTGCTTTATGATACTCGTTTTGTGATAATCAACTGTCTTCAGGAATTCGCGACGTCACGGAGTCCGACAACGGCGAGGGATTATTCGTTTCTAAGTACCTTTTATAAATGCTTCTTTCGACCGGTTTTTGTTACTTTCTTCCGGCTTCGTTTAATGGGAGCAGCCATGATTAAAAGATGGCATTTTGTGATTTGGGCTTCCAAATCAGTAATGAAAGAAGTTTTTGTTTTATTATTGAAGCGTTTTGTGTAGCGTCTTGTATAAAGACTTTTTTGCTGTAAATAAAACATAATAACCATTTGGACTCCGAAAGGAGAGAAACAGTAACAATTTTGTAAATTTTGTGATTATTTACTTGAAATTGTTTTATGTTAACAGTAATTGTGATTTTTTTAGGAACAAGAGATATCAATTTGTAACAAATTGCTTTTAACCGTTTCGTTTAAAACAGAATAGGTTCAGAAAAAGTTATTTATTTTTAATTAAGAACTAGATGTACCCACGACTTCATCCGCGTGGAAATAACCGAAGCCTTCCCAAAAGTCTTTTGAAAAAAAAAGTAGCCTACTGCAAAAAAAGTAGTCGTCTCCGGGCACATGATGGTATGTGTCTGTATCAAATTTTAGCATTTTAGTTTAGCATTTCACGTAAAAAGTTTCATCCCCCTTCTCCCCCCGGGCTAGATTTTTGAAAAAAAAGTAGCCTATGTCTTTAATAAAAGAAGTCTACTTTTGTACCATCATAATCGGTTCAGCGGTTTAGTATTTTCCATACAAAGTTTCATTTTTTGTCAAAAAAGTAGCCTATGTCCGTCCCTTGGTATCAAACTATCTTCGTGCCAAATTTTATTATTAAAATCTGTCTGGTGGTAAGGCGTGAAAATGTAGCAGACAGACAGACAGACTTTCGTACTTATAATATTAGTATGGATGTTTAGGGTTCCTTAACAAAAATAGCAAAAACCATTACATTATAAGTGGTATCAAAAGCCAAGGAAGATCAAATAGCCAGAGTGTTAGCTGACGGAAATGTCAAAAGCACTCGCATGCCTGCGTAAAAGTTTGTGAGGAGAATGTAAAGCGAAAGAACTAAGGACCGCGATGCTTGGCGCTCTACCCTCTCTGACTACCCTGTATGGGATACAGAGTAACGATATGTTGTTGTTATATCATACAGAACTTGCCGAGTACAAGTCGAATTCGTACTCGACCAATTTTTTTAATTTGAACTTCTTTGTCCGAAGTTATACGGAATTCTTAATTTTTGCTTGTCGTTATAAGTAATTTGTAGTTATAATACGTAACATTGCCAAAATTGAAATTTTTGACTAAGCGACGAATTCGAAATTTTGACGGCAAGGATTTAAATTTTTCTAAGTGATTACGAAACATATGAAAATGATATTTGGTAACATAATTCTTCATTTCATTGACTTCATTTTGCCAGTTTCGTTGCACGATTGGTTAACTTTTATAACACAAAAAAAAATGACAAAGAAACGTCTTTTAAAACAGAGCGTTCCATTTTTTGGAGTAACGGGAGTGATTTATGCTTCTACATTTTCTGCGTAGATTAAACTATTTTTTTTATGGCGGTGGGCTCAAACGAGCAAGCAAGTCACCTGATGGAAAATGATCACACACTCTTCAAAGTGCCAGTTGGATTTTTTAGAATTAATCATAGTTTTTACTATAAATCAAAATAATTGCTTTTTCGTATTTTTCGAAAGCTAGTGCGCCCACGTTTGTATAGCGAAAAAGGACTATTTTAGATGAATTATTGTTTATCACAGCGTCACCTTGACGTATTATCTATTTATTTTGTCTTTGATTAACTTACCGTTTTAGAACTTCTGGAAATCCTATTTTTAGTTTCGAGTAAAACCGCAGACAAGTTCTAATTGGAATTCGATATTTATATCTATTTATAGGTGGTTTATTCTCATATTTTTAGCGTGTTATTCATCAGAATATTAAATTTCTTTTGCTCTTTTTATTCCAAAAGACAACTTAAATAAAGTATAATCTGATTCCTCATTCTTGTTCTGACATCAGGGGGAATAAACTGTCGTTTCATATGAAACGGGGTCGGGCTTGTAACTGCACAGCGCTGGTATGCGGGGGTCTAGTTGACCCCTCAGAGGGAGGGCTCCCTGACGACGTCACGCGCGACTCCTGGCTACACAAATCACGCGAGTCTAACACGCAATGCCACCCTGTACCACGATATTCTAATACCACAATTTCTACCAATATTACATCCTAATGTAGCTATGTATGAAAAGAAAAAAATATTTGAGAATGAAACCGCGTAGCGGAAAATGGAATTATTAAAACGTTCGGTTGGGGTCAGACGAGCCCTTTGCGATATGTCAATAGTTGTGTTTATTTTTCAGTAAATGCCTTTTTGCTCTATTAAAAAATGCCGGCTTAGTAATAACTCAGCTGTAACGGACGATGGATGACACGCCACATTGTTTTGGAAGACAGCAACTTGGGCATGGAAATAAAACTTATAAAGGGTTTTTTGAGGGAAATGTAAATGAACAAATAAGTAATGCAAATTACAACTTATTTATTTAAAATTAATGATTTCCACTATGAAACTGCTAGTTTTTTAATAATACTCAATTTACAATTAATAGTTTTCACAATAAATTTATTTCTGGTTTTATCATTAAGTAATACATACATTCATACTTATCTTCACGTTGTATCCCTAACGAGGTAGTCAGAGAGGATGGAGCGCCAAGCGACGCGGTCCTTACATAGTTCTTTTCCTTCCTTAAATCTCATCATTCTAATCGCATATCTTCGCCTAGGTATGCTAGTGCTTTTGACATTTCCGTCAGGTAACACTCTGACTATTTGATCTTCGTAAGTCAGCCTTGGACTTTCTTGGCTTCCTTGAAATTAGTGTAAACTTTAAAATTAATGATTTGTGAATATTTTTAACTTAAATCATATAATCCACGGTCCGATGTCATTTAGAAGGTGGCTTACTAATGGTGTGGGGGCAGTTTCTTGTAACGGTCTCATTAATTTTACTGTTCATAACGGACGATTGGATTCTACAAAGTATTTAGAAATATCAGAAAAGAAGAAGGGAAATATTCAAGAAATCGTAGGTAAAACCTATTACAGGAAAAACAATAGGGCTTTATACAACTGGATAACGCCACCTGGTTTTAAACAAAAATTTTGATATTAGATTGCTCATCGAATACTACAGATTGAAATATAATAATTCAATTATATTTGGGGCTATGTATCTCACCGAGTATTTGCCTATGTAAGGCATTTTAATATCAGGGCAGACCTGGTAGAACTCATTCATGAATTTCATAACGTCTGAAAGAATTTAGTTCTAAATTACGTTCACGATATACGAATCTAATCCTAATCGTATTTTTTAAGTATTAAATAGTAATGGTATCTATATAGAACATGAAAAATAAATTATTTAATAGATTCTGAGTGGGGGTGTGTGTTGAAAGCCTCCACGTGGCGCACCCTGGGCAACGGCAGCCCTCAATGCTCACCTGCTTGTGGTGAGCATTGAGGGTTGACGGCTAATTTCAACCACTGTCCTTCTTAGGACAAATGTATTATGTCTATGTATCAGTATATGTATATGTCTGCTTAGCATACATACATATTTATGAATTTTATTCATTTATATTTTATGGTATATTATTATATTTTATTATTATGTACCTATTATCGCCGAACCGTGGCGGCAAAAATCCACACCCAGGCCCACATAGCCTTGGGGCACTAAAATCCCCCCAGAAAGATGTACCACACTCACCAAGGGCAGGTAGTGAGTGTAAATAACTTCTCTTCTTGGCTCTCCAAACATCTTCCAGTAGCCCCATAACTAATAAATATGTCTGTACAAAAAAAGAAAAACTTAACTTAACTTAACTTAATAAATATGTCTGTACAAAAAAAGAAAAAACTACCCCAGGAGGGTACCACTAATGGTGGAGAATCCCTCACCGATTGTTCGGTCTGCCCCTCGTGTTCTGGGGAGGGCAACTTGTACTCACAATCTTTGGATTTGTCTGGCCTCGCTGAGGTCATACCTTCAGCCATTGACACCAACATCGTGTCCCAATGGAACGTGGCCGCTCACAAACGCCCCTTGAAAAAGGAGTCTAAGAAAGTGGCCGATACAAACAAAAAAAAGCTGAAAGGTAAACCAGAACGCAGCCGCCCTAACGGGCGCGCGAGAAGGGAGGCCTTGCAGCCCAAGAAGAAGATGACAACCTCCACCGTGACAGCCACCGCAGCAGCGGAAACGCAGCGCAAACCTGAGCCGTCCGCCTCCACGATGACAGTAACGGCACAGAAGGCAACAGAGTGTCCAACACCACCACCACTACCACCACCCAGCCAGTCGAAAAAGAGACGCAAACCGAGAGGTTCCCGTGGTCAGCGGATCGCTGCGACAGCTTCCACTGCTCCTGAAAAGGAACAATCTGGGGATGGGAACGGCCCGAGTGTACGTGTTTCCTCGAAGCGAGCTCGCTTGGACGAAACCCATTCTCCCAGAGGGGAAGCTAAACGCGCGAAAACCGACGCGAAACCAAAGCGGACGGCCAGCTACGCAGATGCACCTGAGAGTAGCGATCATCACCGTCCCGCCGAGGGACATCTCGCAAGATCAGGCAGACCAGCTCAGAGAGACCATCGACGATAACATCTTGCAAGCTGTGCTGTCCCCACCGTCTCTCAGTGCGCAAGCTCCATCCTTCCACAGACGCCCATTCCTAATGGACGGAGTGCTAGCGATGTGGTGTGAGGATGCGAATGCTCTCAACTGGCTGGAGCGAGCAGTCAAAACAATGGCATCACCTATACCCGGTACCAGCCTGGCTGTCATCAGACAGTCAGATATGAAGAAGAGGCTTAAGGCAGGCCTCCTCATCCATACTCGCATCACTGAAGCTGTCACACTGCACAGGGTCTTATGTGCCCAGAACCCATGGTACAAAGTAGACTCCTGGCAGTGTTACGACATGACAGTGGATGATAAACCAACAGAGATAAGGTCCAAGGAATGGGTGGTCCACTTAATCCTAGGAATCCCTGAAGACCAAAAACAGACCATATTGGATAGAGACCGCCGGGTAGCCCACATGTCTGGATGTGGGTACATCCGCTTCTTCACCTCAGAAGAAGTAGCGAAGGCCGAAAACAAACCAGCGACGAGTGAGAACTCAAAGGAGAGGACATCAACTCCGGAGCCGTCCACCTCAGCTCCCCAACAGGGTCCGAGCGAGATGGTGACGAACTCGCCGCTGCAGACTGAGGGACACACTAGCGATGAAGATGATGTCCTACGCAGTCCCTAGTTCCCTCAATGTCATCCAAACGAACCTCCAGCACAAACAAATAGCGGCGGCCACTTTACGCAGAGTGCTGGAGGCAGATAGCAAGACCGTCGCCCTGATCCAGAAACCCTGGATCCGAAACAACAGAATCTGCGGTCTAAATAACATCGGTGGTAAGTTACTGTTAGACACAACTGTTGATAACCCAAGTATGTATTTTTGTGCCTAAAAACATAACAACCACTGTGCTTAACCAATCCTGTTCTAGAGACCTCACTGCAGTGAAAATCCTTACAGAAAATCAAACTGTCCTTGTGTTAGCTTCAGTGTACATGCCGAGCGACGGCGAAGTTCCTTCAAGAGAGCTAGCCGAACTGGTGCAACACTGCGAAGCACACAACTGGGAACTGATCATCTCCGCAGACTGCAACGCACATCCTCCTCTGTGGGGAAGTAAGGAGAGACTTGTAACAACACAATCTTTCAAGCAGAATGTATTGGCATCACCAGAGCGGCACAGGCGGTTGCAGCCAGAGATGTCAGAGATATCAATATAAAAATTATCTCAGGCAGTGCCTCTGTGCTTCAAGCCCTACAAAAGAACACCATAACATCTGTCCTTATTCTGCAATGTCAGAGCGCACTCCAATCCATTGCAACTACGAACAGAGTAACCTTGCAGTGGATCAACGGACACAGCAACTCACTGGGTAACGACGCAGCAGATGAACTGGCCAAAAGAGGATCGAAGACAACAGTGCAGGGACCGGAACCATACCTCAGGCCCAAATAAAAACATGGCTGCGTTTAAAAACAGAACAAACTCACCATATAGAATGGAGAAACAGTGATAGCTGCAGGAAAACAAAGAACGCAATTCCGGTGGCTTCAAAAAGACTTGCCCGTAACCTCACCAGATTAAAAAGGGACAAGATCCGCAAACTTCTAGGTATTATAACCGGCCACTGTCCCCTAAACAAGCACCTTTTTACCATAGGTGTTACAGACAGCCCTCTATGCAGAGGATGTATGGAGGTAGGAGAAACGCCACAGCACGTGCTTATGGAATGCAAGAGCGTGGCAGATCAACGGACAAAACTTCTCCAATCTCCTGCATCGCTCCCAGAAGCCTTTGGCAGTCTGGAAAGACTGCCAACTTTCTGGGATGACCTGAGTTGGTTGGAGTAGGAAAACAACAGGACACACGCACAATGGCCCAATCAAGAGGCTAAGTGCAGAAACAGCCCGGCTAAACTAAACTAGATTCTGAGTGAGAGAACCCTGCTGCATTGCAACACGAGTTTTGCTGGCTTGCCCGGTCCACCCTCTCACAGAATATCGGCGTGAAATAACAGCATCTATTGCTGTTGTGTTTCGTTCGGTGAGTGAGAGTGCCGGTGGCATATCACCCCCTCCCCCTCCTTTCCCTCCTTTCGCTATTTCCCTCTCGGCCGGCAACGCACCCGTGACTCTCCGGACGTTGCGGGTGTCTATGGGCGGCGCTGGTCACTCTCCATCAAGTGACCCGCTTGCTCGTTTACCCCCTTTTATAAAAAAAAAATATTCTGCAATTTTACTTTAATGAGATTATTCAAGTGACTGTCTTCATTTTTTACAAAAGCATTCAAATTAATTAGGCTTCCGATTTTACCAAAGTCCCCTAACACTTAGCGAACCTCTGAAAATGGATAAGGGTCCGCTAATGTAAACCTTGCGTTTCACGAAATGTTAGGAAAATATCAAATGGCGAGAGTTTTAGCTGACGGAATGGAAAAAAGTATGATAAATGCAGTGGAAATGCGATATCTCAGATATATGTGCGGTGTCACCCTTGCGGACAGGATAAGCATTGAAGAGTTACGCTGTATGACAGGGTCGTACGACAGTGTTATTGCAAACATGAAGAAAGGAATGCTAAGATGGTTTGGGCACATAGAAAGAATGAGTGATGAAAGACAGACAAAAAAAAACTACAGAGCGAAAACAAGTGGTAAAAGAAGCCAAGGAAGACCGAAGCTGACTTATGAAGATCAAATAGTCGGGAGTGTTAGCCGACGGAAAAGTAAAAAGCGCTCGCATATCTAGGCGAAAATGTGTGAGGAGAATGCTGAGATTTGAGGAAGTAAAAGAAGTATGTAACTCTCTCTCTGACTACCCCTTTGGGGATACAGCGTGAAGATAAGTATGTATATATGAATCCCTATGTAGTTAAAGGATCCTCTAAACTTAGAATCTGTTTATCGAAAAACTTTTGGAAACGAATAGTCCTCTGGAAACGATAAAACGCCACATACCTATGTCTGACATTACTAGGGAACTGTTAGATTGGGGAAAACGAATATATAATAACCGGTTTAGGGGTCCTTTTAATTAAGGTGGTACATAGTTATCCGACGACTTAGTGTTGGTGAAACAGGCAAATATTTGTTTATAAATTAACTACTCTCTAACTACCGCGTTAGGGATACAGCGTGAAGATATGTATGTATGTATATAACTTAAAGAGTTTAATTTACCTAGTGTATAGTGAAGTTTAATAAGCAAGAGAAAATAACATATACGTAGAACTTATTCACATTATAAGACATATTCAAGTAGTTAGGACTCTATACTTCTCAGAAATTTTCATCATTACAGAATTACAGAGAGATATCTATCTATACTAATATTATAAAGAAGTAAACTTTGTTTGTTCGTAAGTTATGGATAAATTCAAAAAGTACTCAACCGATTTTTAAAATTCTTTCATCTATAGAAAGCTATATTACCAGCAAGTTACATGGGCTGTATTTTATTTTTAAAATAATGTCTACGGGTCGCTAGTAAGGTATATAATACTAGAATTTTTATTAAATTATAAAGATATCTTGCTCAAAGTTAAAATCATAACGTTTCAACGTTTCTCATAATAATTACAATGATTTTTACTTCATTGTAAGGAAAACATAATTCGGTATATTTAATTACAAGTGCCATTCGCGAGAAAATACATGTTCTCCGGTAATGCGGTTACATTATAATTCAAATAACCGAGTGTCTTAACTGGCGGTATATGAATATTTTCCCACTTCATAAGCTCACACGCATTCCGCCCACCGTCTCATTACAGGGCGGGCGCCAATTTAAAACAATAAGCACGCATTTATTTCTGAACGTTTCTTTATGCTTTTGTAACACGCGACGTGTTTCTTGTTTATTACTTTATATCGACATTAAAATTTGATCTTTAATGGTACTCCATTGAATGTACTCATTGTATTTATCGCAGAATATACTCATTCTACGATAAATACTATCTTAGGATTGTATCCTCAATAGAGTAGACTTTATATAAATCAGTAAATACATCATATTTAAACATTAATATTCACAAACTCAAAAGTAAGTATTGTCTTTAACTAGCTATTGCCCGCGACTTCGTTCGCGTAGTCTTTATTGACTAAGTTAATAATTCAGAAACCTTCGAAGGCGTACACAGAACAACTCTATAAATGAATAGTTTAGCAACGCATGGAAGACAAACACACAAACATACATTCATTTTTACATATAAGATACGTCGTCCACTTGCTCCACAGACAAATTAGCCTAAAGACAGGAAATGAAAGGGCACCGTTTTCTGCCATCGATGCGCACAAACGCTCATATAACTTCAAACACAAACGCGCGCTCCTTTAGTATTAACCAGAAAGCAGATCCGTCATCTGTGTCTAATTGTTTTAAAAAATATAGTATAAATTACGTAAACAATGCCAAATTGCGCTGTAAAGTGGTGTGGTAGTGACAGTCGTAAAAATAGTTTCAAAAAGGATAAAATCACGTTTCATCGGTAAGTATAAAATTAATAATAAAAATGTATATCAAAAAAATGCAGAGCTCTCACTATACTGGTCCTTGGTAGCTTTGAGTCAGCGTTTGTCCTTGTCTAGCAAGCTATAATTACATGTTGCGTCCTCACTCTTGCAAGATGGCACGTGTAAGTAGGGACGCGAAAAAACGTATCGATATATCAATATATTTTCCATTAATTTTGAGAATTTATAATGACTACCACTCTTTGAAATTATGTACCTAGTTCCATCCATACTATCCATACTATATAATAATATAATATATAATATATATATATATAGTGTAACGTTATAACGTACATCTTATTTAATAATTTAATTTTGGTATATCTTGGATTTTAATATAAAAAAGGTTAACAAAGATTATTTTAATAGGCAAATATAATAAACAAATATAAAATTTGTTATTATAGAATGCATAAATTTGTCTCTGAACTAAAATACGAGTAATCTGTGCACAGTACGTCTTCTTGCTCGCTATGCGCCGAGGCACTTAGTCGTTCTACCGCCATTGTTTTTGCAATTCCACGCGAGACAAGCTCAATGCATTGACGGCGCTTAAAAATTGTTTTTGTCGCTTTGTTTTGATGAGAACATTTAAAAGTAATAATCAATACGTAATATATTGATAGTTATTGTCTTCGTTCTCCAGCGTACGTAATTACGTGGAAACATATTATTTATTATAATTATCACCTCACTTTATTGGGTAAGTGAAGAAACGAAGGCTACTAATATATGTATGTATAACCCGGAATTACGAAATAAGATAAGCCCCCTTATTCACAAATGTCGGAAACTCAAGTTTCCGTATCCGACAGAAAACTTTTCGATGATTTAGTCTATACGCGATTCGCGAATCTGAAATATTATCATATTTATATTATATATATATCATATTATAAATAGTCGTATTCACAAATCCAAGCCGTCGGATTGAATTTATGCTAATAATCCCAAGATCTACTGAATATGTTGTTAAATGCGTGGCCGATTGTATACCGGGTGGTAGTGTCAAAAAAACATTGTTACGCCAGCTTTTCTCTTTGAACCGAACTAAAGTAGATTTGACGTTCAAAAATACCATGTAATTGGGTTGACCTGAATAAATTGATTTGACTTTGACTTTCATATTACGAAATTCTGATTGTCACGGTCGCCAATGTTTTATGAAGAATTTTGTATATATTTTAGACGTAATATAGTTTTTAAACAAAATAACTTTATTCTTTATATTTAGCTTTAATTTCATGACAAGGTTAATGGAAGAATTATAGATAATACAAAAAAAATTATAATATTTAACTACCGCACATTATCACAACCAGCATTGCTATCATATTATGTTAGGCGTTTACACTGATAAATACTTTTAGGTAATCACATTCAAAATTACTTAGTAAAAAATAAATACAAAGTTATTAAATAACACTGATCAAAAAATTTTACTACAAGCTTAACATTTTCATCGAAGACAAGACTTTGGTCTGGCAATGATCTTGTATTATGATTACTGATCTTAAATTGTAACAACGAAATAATATAACATGGAAAGTTTCTTAATGGCTGTTTCAAATGCGGATACTTTTTTAACTTATGCTAGATTTAAAAAATATATTTGAAAACAACGATTTAACTTTGACTTCGAATCTACAATTACTTTTAAATAAGTCTGAATTGAAAAACAAATTCAATAGTATTGGATTATTGTACCTCAAAGTAGTTTTGATTTATTAACCGAAATATCAGTTTCATTAAATTTCACTTAAAGGTTACACAAAGGTCACTGTCTGGACAATCTAAAGAAAAATGGTAACTTAATACTATCGAGGGGATGTTAGAGACGTGGTTTTATCGCTGGGTGTTAGTAAAAAGAGTGGACAGATCTTTACGTCAAAGTAACTCAACGCTTGTGTTTGATAAAAATTGCACGAGTTTTTGGAGAGAAAAAACAGTGTTTCCCATTATTAGACGCACCAGTACAATTAACAATAGTGTACCTATAAAAAATAGAATAAGATGATGTTAAGCAATAAGTTAAAGATCTAAGAAATATATCGTACAAAAATATAATGTGTCAAAGATATAATGGAATTAATAGTTAAGATTAATAGTAGAGAAATCGGAATCCATATCGAAATAAGCAGAAATATGTTGTAATATTTGAGAAAAGATTAGAGAATCAAGATAAGTAGCAGTAAGACTACAGATAATACAAACTATAATGTAATAATAATAAGTTAGAAAATAGAAATTAGAAAATACAGACAGGCGACAGCATGGATAGTAGGACCCTGGAAACCAATAAGATATGAAGGCAAAGAATATAGGGAGTGATGAGTGGAAAGAAAGGAATTAAAGTACAGTTAAAAGAAGAAGAAATGAGAAAAGTAGAAGTAAAAAAGCGTCTCTGACATTCATAATAGAGGAAAAGTACAATAAGTAACAAATTAACAGAAAACATGGCATTTTTTTTTAATTTCTGAGCTAAAAGGGTAAAAATGGGGCTTATAAAGTTTGAACACGTAAGTCTGTCCGTCTGTCTGTCCCTACGACAGCCGATTTACGTCCTTACATCGACTGAGCTGAAATATGGTACAGTTACCTATATAAACACCTTGTCCAAGCTCAGAAAAGTAAAAAATTACATAATGGGTATATTGTATAGATTCAGGTGTTACTTTGCAGAAATCCATATCATGCGATATTTTTTCCAAAATCTCAAACCTATTAAACGACACATGTATCGCCTCTCAATGAAGCATCCTTAGGATATTCCAGAGATCACTCTGATCCGAGTCTGACTCCGAGTCTGATCTCTGAAATATCCTGAGGGTGCTTCGTTACCGAGCCTGCTTCCAAGTCTGTTCTCTGAAATATTCCAAAGATTCCAAAGCAGAGTCCTCATTACGTAATACATCCTCAGAATATCATCGTTAAAAGGTGAAACACGAGTTGATTTACAAGTTTGAGATTTTGGTGAGATAGCTGAGAAAATTTTATAAGAATTCATCATTTAAATAGTGGGTACTTTGGACCTGATTATTTTTTAAACTTAACTTTAATTTTTCAACACTCTTGGGCGTTGTTATTTATCATTTTATATATACATATATGTACGGATAATGATAAAATCAAAAGCAGTTGACAAAAAAAAATCAATGAACTACAAAACGAAAAAAAAGTTTGGAAAATTTCGTTGTCGAATAATTCGATTTCAGTCTTGAAAATAAACATTGAAATTCTTGAAATTACTAGACTCGAGAGACCCGAGATGGAAACTCTAACTGATACTAAGTCGATCACGAATGAAAAATTGCTTTTCGTGTACAATGACCCTCTCTCTCTATATTAACATGAAGACACACATGTATACGTCTTCAAAGTTAGGTTTCTGCGTCAGCAAAGGCGAAGGCACAAGTTATAACGGTGTAAATAATATCGTAAACCATTGAAACAAAGTAGACCTATCATCCAAACTTTATGAGACGCTCGTAAACGCAGGGTTATCATCCTTCTGAAAGTTTGGGAGCTTTAAAAAGATTAAACCTATTAAATTTTTATGAAGACCCCTGCCAGTGGAGTGGCAACTCCCTCGATAAGAAACCCTGAATCAGGACTAACTTCTTAGAGATAGGATTTACTTGGCTGACAGACGAAAACAGGCCTTATTTTCTCAACGAAAAGATTCAGGAATTTGTTCCTGGCTAGCAGTAGAAAGATATCTTACGTCAGTTCTGACTTTGCGGTAACTTTATTTAATTTTCAGTTCAGATATTTTTCCGCAATCTTTTTACATTACGAATCTATACTGTTATAAGCTAACAGTGTTGTTCTGCACATTGAAAATATATCGTAAAAAATTGTGGGGTCTAGCTTAATTCTAAACAAGATTTATTTTTAAAATTTTGATCTGTTTGTCGTTCAATTCAATTATTCTACTACCTTACAAAAATGTACAACTGTGAGTTCAATTCGTTCCATTTTTGGATTACCGTTTACCAAACCTTCAAACCTCTGCCGTTTTAGATTAGGAGGTGTAAAAATGACTGAATAAATGGGCTTTGACATACAGACAGATATTAAGGTAAAAGTATTAAGGGTTTCCTCAAACCAAATAACAAAGAGACGTAATACTGCGAATAACACAGTGAGGCCAGGTTTTTAATTGTGTTGTACGTAGGCCAGTCTTGCCTCATTGGTTCTTACGACGTAGTTTTATTTCACAGTTGACCACCTCCGTGGCGCAACGGTTTAACGCGTATGAAAGTAAACGGGGGTTGCGGGTTCGATTTCCGCCCCGAATCTGGGTGTTTATGTATAATATGTACTTATTTACAAAAAAAAAAGTATATAGGTAGTATATCAGTTGTCTAGTATCCATAACACAAGCGCTGTGCTGCTTACTTTAGGACTAGATGGCGCTGTGCTAAATGTCTGAGTTTATTATTATTATTATTTCAATTGATTGATATTAAGTATGTATTTCTAAGCTCATTTGCGTATGAAATGTGATAAAGGCAAGCTCATCACTTTTTAACCATACGATTCGGCATTCTTGCGGTATAATAACATAACATAACATAACATAACTTCACGCTGTATCCCCAACGGGGTAGTCAGAGAGGACGGAGCGCCAGGAGTCGCGGTCCTTACACACCTCTTTCGCTTCCTCAAATCTCATCATTGCGGTATAATAATGTAATTTATAATTACTTAACGCTCCTGTAGCACACTAATAACGCGAGGCATAGTTTGATTGCATGTGTGTGCGTGTTGCTTTGTATGTACATGGTGAAGCATAGTTTTTTCGGGCTCACTGTGTCTTTTTTTTTTATTTCGCCTGAGGAGGTTTCCTTCTCTATTTCAACGACAAAACTTAAAAATATACGGAACTGTGTTTTTTAAGCGACCGTCTTAACAAAGGCTTTCAACATTCGCCTGTCGAGAGACGGGGGGAAGTGTACAAGACGTTCTCAAAGAACTATTCGCCTATTTTGGATGAATCTCGTTAGGCACGGTCCGTCTGATTATGCGGGCTCGCCTTTCAATGGCACCAATTACGACGTTTTTACCATTTTAACTATATTGGAGTATACATTTTTCGAAGGAGTTTTAATTAAAATCTTGGTAGCTTTACCATTACTACAACATTTAAAGAAATACAGTATTCAACGTTAATGTTAAAGGGGGTATAAATCCGCGGGGGTTTTAACGTGTCGCTGTTGACTGTTATATTGCAGATGTAATAATCACGGGATACGTTCGTTTCGTTCGAAATTCCTCAAGAAATTACTCAATTAACGGAAAAGAAATTTAAACTTGTCATTAAACACACACTGATTGGAAAAACATACTACAAAATTAGCGATTTCATTGAAGACACAACAATAAACTGGAAATGATCCTCTCTGAATATGCATTTACTGGCTTTATAGATATTGTATTTTTAAATAACTATTGTAGAATGATGTTGAAAAAATGATACCTGGCTGAGTTTCTTGTCGGTTCTTCTCAGTATTCAGGTTTTCTTTTCGAACCGAACTAAAGTAGATTTGACGTTCAAAAATACCTTGCATTTGGGTTTAGTTGAATAAATTGATTTGACTTTGACTTTGGAAAATAAAATAAACATAAGTCTATGTTTATTTTGTTTTCCATACAAAAAAAAACATTCATCTAATAAGAAAAAATGTACAATGGCATTATGCCCTATATTCCAAAGGTTTGCTAGCGACGTAAAAACGCTAATATTAGGGTTGCTTCAACTTTAATTTTTTTTAACTTTGAGATTTTACAAAGAAATATTTAATTTTGGCGAAGTTGTAGGACGCAATTTTTTCGTTGTCATGGGTACTTTAACACCCTTTCGTATTTACACATCCTTTCGAATTAACCTTGTATATGTATATATAAATGAACAACAGAAATATTAACTCAAACTACAACTTATTATATTTAAAATCGATAGTTTCCTATAAATTGTCAGTTTCTGATTTTAATAATATGCTATTTATAATTAATAGTTACCACAATAAAACTAGTCGCACAGCCATGAAGAAGATCCCCGAAGGGCCGTGAAGGACCCCGAAGACCCACTTAATTACCTCTTACGATAGGCGAGGAACACCGTGGCATTATTCTTTCGCTGGCGGGGTTATTATGTGGTTCTGATGTGGTAGAGCCATGCTGCATTGCAGCACGATTTGGGCCGTCTCGTCCGGTGAAATACCACCCCCATGCAGAATATCGGCGTGAAATAACAGCATCTATTGCTGTTTTGTTACGTTAGGTGAGTGAGAGTGTCGGTAGCTCATATCCCCCCTCCACCTACTTTCCTTATAGGCCGGCAAGGCACCCGTGATAACCCAGATGTTGCAGGTGTCCATGGGCGGCAATGGTCACTCTCCATCAGGTGACCCGCTTGCTCGTTTGCCCCTTCTTTTATGAAAAAAAAAAATATACAATATATTGCCTAAAAATTTACATACAGCGACAGCCACGCGATCATTGCGCGACCGGTGACTAATTGTAATAAAAAATTAATATCATATATGACCGTAAAATGCACTTTACGCGATAGATATAGCACCACTATACAAATTACATTATAGAAATTCTCGTTTTGATAGCAGATATCGCGCGATAGTTGGCTGACGCATTCTGACTGCAAGTTGGGTAATAAGCGTACTGGACGATGGGGCTGAGAATGCGTTACTCGTACCTATGTGAAGTTAAATGTTGTATGTAGTGTTCGATCAAAACTATTTTCGGTTTCGGTTTTACTTGCAAACAAAGATTTTCTTTATAGTAAAATGCTTTTCGAATGTCATGGCTGCTAAGGAAATAAAGGAAAACTTGTAGGATCTCTTCGTTGTCTGTGTGTCCATCTTTCCGACCAGTTAGGACCATTATTTCAAGAATAGATCAAAATATCAAGTTGAAATTTATATCAAACACTGAAATCTATAATTTCTTGAAATTGCAAAAAATTCAAGGCTCTGTATTAACCTGTAAAGCTTCTGGGGTACTTCCCGTTTAATGAAATTCTTAGAGTCATGAAATTTGATAAGTAACAAGGTCTCAGAGCACAATAACAGGGAATAATCTAAAAATTGTAAATTTGTAATTATAGTTATGTCATACTTTTGCTATTACAACTTAAGTTTGCAGTTGAAGAGTACAGGAGGAAGTATCTTTCGACTGCAAAGTTAAGTTTGCTTATTAACACAATTTATTTTTTTTGGTAAATAATACAAATAGTTTATAACTTTTGGTAAACAACTCGCACTTGACCGATTTTTTAGTTTTGATATTAAAAATATCCGTAACCTTAGTTCAATCACCATCAGACAAATTGTTTGTCTTTCTAGTAGCAGAGATTAATTAGCTAGTAGTATAAAAAAAATTATAAATTATTTCCTGGCAAGGAAAACCGGGATTATAACTAGTGATAAATTCTACAGAACCCTAACGTCGGTGGTCAAACTATGCAGATACAGCATCAAAGTTATTGGATGGCTCGTTACACTTCGCTCCGGCGCGGACACTACAGAGGAGGACTCTTTTCCCAGACGTCGTTATACGCCCATATTTCTTCATTGTGCTAGAAGCCACATCTCGTTTCTACTTTAAAAATAGTTATCTGCCCAACAATGCCGGCAGCAATCTTTTTACACCCGTAGACAAGTACGTATACAATTTTTATTTTGTAGGAGTCTGTTAGTATTAACATGTTTACAGTAGGTAGGTAACATGACAGTTAAATTTAATTAAAATTAAAATTGAAAAGTAACATTTTTTAAGACAAGAAATTATAGGCAGTGCCGGCCCGAGAATTTTAGCGCGCTAAGCGAAAGACTGTAACGGTGCCCTTTTAAGAAAATTCGTGGCAAAATAAAACAATAATATTAGCATTTAAGTGTAATTTTTAATTAAAAAATTAGAGTTCTTATTTATTACATAATGAAAAGTGTATATACATTTCTTTTTTGCTGTATGAAAGAGTAAAATCTAAAAGACAACGTTAGCTTCGGTAAGATTTATTCTTCTTTCCTCAATTATGGCAATTATTATATGTGCCGTGAGTGGGCGGGTGGCGCTGTCGAGTAATGTTGCCAAACCAAAGAAAAATATTTTGGTAGAAAAATATTTTGGTAGAAAAATGGGTAAAAAATTGGAAATATTTTCAAGTTGTAAATAAAAAAAAATGTACTGTATTTTCGATACTGCCGATTGCCACCCCCTTAATAGGAGCACCATCGCCTAGTTCGCTTATATGAACGGGTCGGCCCTGATTATAGGTATTCATTTGATTTAAAATGGGTTCAAATGACAAATGGAACACTAAGAGATTTGTCCATCTGTCTTTGTCACAGCTGATTTATTTTGTTATGTTAACACCTATTGAACTTTTTGTTATAGTTACGTACCTTAGATACATAAACTCGGGAATAAAAACAAATAATCGATTTTACATCCATTTTTATTAAGTTTAATATCAACTTTATCCAAAATTGATACACAATCCAGGTGCGAATGGACACGTTCTTCGCTGTTTTTATTATTTCTCTCCCTAATGAGCATGGAAGCATCTAGTATAATATAATAAGAGGGGGCAAACGAGCATGCGAGTCACCCGATGGAAAGTGATCACCGCTGCTCATGGACGTCCTCAACGTCCAGGGAACCGCGGATGTGTTGCTTGCCTTTAGGGAAAGCAGGGAAAAGGGGAGATGGACCACCGGCACTCTCACTAACCAAACGAAACAAACGCAATAGATGATCTTCTGTGAGACGATGGCATTTCACCGGGCGAGCCGGTCCAATTTATACTGCTTTGCAGTATTGGCTCTACCACACCGATTGGCGACGAAATGAGTACGGCGAGATCAAAAAGCAAATACAGACGTGTGCATGTAAGTGCATATGTATGTGTGAAGTGATGGGATACAAATCAACAAATTCCTATGAAAGTGAGGTTATTAATATCAGATTTCAGATATTTACTATTATTTTAAACGGAACTCGTAAGTATTCAGCGCAGTAATGTCGTTAATTGCGATAATATTTCCTACCTATTTAAGACCAAAACTTTTGTGATAGTTCTAAAACATTGCAGTTAGACAACGAAATATTTTAACAGTACTTGCATGTGAAATGCATAATCCTGTGAGTTTTTTTTTGTGATGAGTTACATCCGGATACTGCACACGTTTAACCATAATTAACTTTCTTTAATAAACACAAAATCTGAGATTTTTTGAATAAAAGGGGACTATCAATTATTGTAATAACTAATGTAATACCTATATTATCGCCAATTTAGGTAGATGGTATTTAAATCGGGATGTATGTTAAATCCAACCAATTCTCGCCCGGTGTCAATATTGCCAGCGTTGAGTAAAATATTCGAAAAATAATACTCAAGCAAATGCTGGCACATTTTAACATTCACGAGGTAGAGGGCGGTCAACAACTCATGCGGGAGCCAGCTTGATCAGGACTGTGCTTCAGGCTTGGGAGGGGTCCCAGGATGCTATTGGTGTTTTTCGTGATCTTTCCAAAGCTTTTGATTGTGTTAGTAATGAAACTTTAATTTGCAAGCTTAAATACTATGGAATACGTGGTAACGCTTTCGATCTCGTGATCTCGTATTTGTCTGACTGGGAGCTAAAAGTGAGTGTTAATGGGGTTTTGTCTGTTGGTGCATAGTTAAAAATGGGAGTTCCCCAAGGATCGGTTTTGTGACTTTTCCTGTTTTTGGTTTATGTTAACGATTTCCCATTTATTCTCAGGGACTTATGCGAAACAGTATCATTTGCTGATGACACCTCATTGTTATTTAAACTAGACAGAAAAGATTTAGATATTACTCGGGTAAACAGGATCCTAACAGATGTCTCGAAATGGTTCGCTGCCAATAATTTACTACTGAATGCACAAAAAACCAAATGTATTAAATTCTCACTTTCTAATGTACCCAGAATCCATGATAAAATAGAACTGGGTGGGAAACAATTAGAATTAGTTAAGTCAGCCAGTTTTCTGGGTTTAACAGTAGATAACAAGTTACAGTGGGCGGACCATATCGGGCCATTGGCTAGTAAGCTCGGTTCTGCGGTATATGCAATTAGAAGCATTAGGCAAATGACGGATGTGGATACAGCAAGGCTGGTGTACTTTGCATATTTTCACAGTCTAATGTTCTACGGCCTTCTGCTGTGGGGATCAGCGGCACATATTAACTCCATTTTCATTTTACAAAAAAGAGCAATACGTGCTATCCACAGTATGAATGCACGAGAATCACTTAAAGATCGTTTTAAAGACATTAATGTCCTCACCTTGCCCTCCTTATACATCTTTGAAACTATTATGTATACGAGGAAAAATATAGATCTGTTTAAAAAGAAAGGCGATATTAATGGTATGGAAACCTGAGGTCGTGATAAATTGGTTATTCCAAAATTAAAATTACACAAGTCAAATGTTTGATTTTTGGGTAACTGCATTCGTTTTTATAACAAAGTTCCTCCGGAAATTAGTCAATTAACAAAGAATAAATTTAGATTGGTTATAAAACGTACATTGATTAGACAATCATACTATAAAATAAATGATTTCATTGAAGATAAAACAATAGTCTGTAAATGATCTTCTCTGCAGATGCATTGACTGGCTTAACAAAAATATTGTATTTTAATAAACCTTTTGTAAAATGAAGTTGAAAAAAAAATACCTGACTGAGTTTCTTGTCGGTTCTTCTCAGTGTCCAGGTTTTCTATTTGAACCGAACTAAAGTAGATTTGACGTTCAAAAATACCTTGTATTTGGGTTTACTTGAACAAATTGATTTGACTTTGACTTTGAAAGCTGGATTTTCGTTCGTAACTGACGCTGGGGTCATTTCGGACTATGATTTGGATGTGAATGGTCTCGCCTATCTATCTCGCTCTAACATACGCAATACTAAGCTCTGTCTCTTTTGCTTGGCCCGTCTATGATAATAAACTTTGACCACCTCCGTGGCGCAATGGCTTAGCGCGTCGAAGAGTAAACGGGGGTTGCGGGTTCGATTCCCGCCCCGAGTCTGGGTGTTTATGTATAATATGTATTTATTTACAAAAGAAAAGTATATAGTAATATATCAGTTGTCTAGTACCCATAACACAAGCGCAGTGCTGCTTACTTTGGGACTAGATGGCGCTGTGTGAAATGTCAGTTAAAAAAAAACGTTCTCTTCTCATTATATCTGTTTAGGGATACAATAAATTAAATATATGCGGTCGAGTTTCCCAAATTTTATTACATTATTTTATACACTAGCAACCCGCCCCGACTTCACACAGGTAGAATTTTTTTTGAAAATAATATACAAATCAGCCCATTAACATGAACTGTTTTGTTCTTAATCTCTGATAATATAGCTTCATATGAGTGAAAAAATTTTTGAAATCGGTAGATTAGTTTTTGAGTTTATCCCTTACATACAAAGGAACAAGTTTATCTCTTTATAATATTAAGTACAACATTTGTAAGCGTATTATAACAATATTATTATCTACTAGCAAACCCGGCCCGTTTCACTGGGCGTTAGTTGAAGTTAAAATAAATTAAACAGTTTTTATAATTATTTTGATACTGCAAAAAAAAAACAAAAAAAAATTCTACTGATCCGATCGCTACCAAACTTTACAGAAACACCCGCTAGACCAATCTGAAGATTCCCTGAAAATCTCATCGAAATCGGTCCAGCCGTTTCGGAGGCCATAAGGAACGAACGAACATACATACATACAACTCCTTTTATATATATAGATAGATTACATAATATTATAGTAATTAGAAGGTTCATTCGATTTTATCAATTCAAATTAACGTATTGTTCTCTTCTTTATCAACTGCGAAGCTTCTGTTTATTCTATATTCGTACTTCGGCGCATATTCTATTAATGTTATTGTAATTGACATTCGGTTTGCGAACCACGTACTGACGCGTCAATGCATAATAAATACTTATAAAGCCACGTTAAATGTATTTAAATAAACAGAAATTTCTCAGTTTCACCTGCATGCATTATGTTATTTCCACATTAATTTTAATCACATAAAGTACCCACGTGTGATATTTTGTAACATTTTAGTAACAAGAACGAGGGTAGAATGGATTTCCTGCGTGTAGTGGGGCTGCAAAAAACCCTGATTTTGGTCTTGTAAGAGTTCAGTTGTTGAGAAGCCGTCGAATAGTCAAGTCTTGGAGTATTTGTGTTCTGTGAGTCAAGTACATAATAGTTGTGGTGAAGAATTGATACCGTGTTCATAGTGATCAGTGCTCCCGTTACATTTCGTATTTAACAATTATTATACTCGAATGTACAAAGCCTTCGTTAATTTATGGCATAAAGCAAGTCGAAACTATAGACGTTGTTGTGATCCTTGTAAATTAATAGTTTGTACCTTGTACCAAGAAACATATGAGCGTTTTTGGTCGACATAGGTTCTAAACCTGCACTAATGTGCGTAACTATGGAAGGGTCTCCGGACAACAATACGCAGCTGAACACTTAAGTTTTTGTGATTGTTTAAGTTCATACCGCCAATGGCAAAAGGACTGTCAGTTTCAAACTCACAATAGTTTGTGATAACAATACGTAACCTCCTTGGATCAAACAGTCGCATAGAGTAGAAGTTGTCGCCAAAGAGTTTAAATCAGAAGTTTATATTTACGGTCGAACTTCGACTACAGGGCGACCTCTCTTTTTTTATATTTGTATAATATGTTTAATGAAAATCAGCTCTCCGCCTATCCGCTGTCGAGTATTCGACGTCCGATCTCAATGTGATTAATCATATAGAAGTTACGACTTGTGGTCAGCAAGATCTTTCGTTTTAATTACATAAATTTTTTTATAAAAAAATTAAACCGACTTCAAAATAGAACACTGAAAATTATGAAATAACTACCCTTTACTAATCATAACTTAAGTACAAAAATAACTTTATAAATACGATATAAATACCCATATAATTAAATTTGACAGTTACTGAAGTCGGTGCCAAGCCTATTAAACTAATATAAGTACTTTCTGTTGTCGAACATTGATTTGGCACCGACTTCAATAACTGTCAAATCAAGTTAAGTTTGTTTTTAAAACCGACTTATATATTATCCTTATATATTTTGACGATATCGATGGCACGGTGATTTAGACGTTGCCTAAGCGCGGAAGGTGGCGGATTCGAATCGCGGCCGGGTCAATTTAGGAAACGAACTTTTCTAGGTCGCCTCTGGTCTGGCTGTAATGAGAGACGCCTCGGATGTTGTCATCGTCTGGTTCTCACAGCACAGGGAATGCCCTAATTTGGGACCAGAAGATCAATGTGTATTGTCTGGCGCATTTATATATTAGGTACTAGCTTTTGCCCGCGACTTCATTCGCGCGAAATTCAAAAACAACAACATCTTTATAAATTATAGCCTATGTGTCATTCTAATGCATGAGCTATATTATTGCAAAGTTTCATTTAAATCCGTTCTGTAGTTTTTGCGTGAATGAGTAACACACATCCATACATCCTCACAAACTTTCGCATTTATAATATTAGTACGAGTAGGATAAGTAGGTTTTATTTATCGGTAAATACATTATACAAGTATATTGTATGATAGTACTAAGCCCTTGGTGTATGGTACGACTCGCACTTGGCCGGCTTTTTTTTGTGTATTTGTGTGTGTGTATTTTATATCGATAAATAATCTTTCTGGCATTATTTTTGCAAAATTTAAAGTATTTTAAAATAAATCCGTTTTATTTTCAAGAACGAGCGTAAACGAATAACTAAGACATGTTTTAATTATGTACACATTGTACTTACTATGTTGTAAATTCGAGATAAGTTGATGTTGAATGCGCAGGAGTTTTATTCTCTACTCTTATCACAAGAGCTATCTCGATCAGCGATCGGCTCATATATGGCACTAATGAGCCTAACAGACAATGAAATACCACCATAGAATATGCCATGCGTAAATTTGTTCTTTTCTCTAAAAAAATTTTGTAGGGTTCTGTATCTCAGCACAAAAAACCGGACAACACTTGTCCGGCTTGTTGTAAGTTGTATTTGCGCAGTCAATGTTGCGCACTGTAATAATGACAATACATTCATTTTAAGGAATGCTACTATGAAATATATGTGGGCGTCACGGCACACACACCGATCATGTGGTCTTAAACTAGGGCATTCCTTTTTTTTCGTGAGGAACCTATCATGCTTACAGCCCTATCTCGGGGATGACGACGCGGTTATGTCAGACTATTACTGACCATAACCCCACGGCCACCGTGATCAACGGTGCAAATTCGGAGGACTGTGGGATCACCGCCGGTATAAAACCGAAACCCCCAGTACTCTCAGAGATTAAATTTCCCTCTTCACCTTAATGTTGGTCACGTAGGTCTACGCACTCCGTCGTCCTCCTTGTAGTCGACATTATATCGCGTAATGGTTGGAATCCGAACAAATTAGTTTTAGATACATACAGACATATCTTCACGCTGTATCTCTAATGGGGTAGTCACAGAGGACGGAGCGCCAAGCGTCGCGGTTCTTACATACTTCTTTCGCTTCCTCAAATCTCATCATTCACCTCACACTTTTTCGCCTAGGTATGGGAGAGCTTTTGACATTTCCATCCGCTATCACTCTGGCTATTTGATCTCCATAGGTCAGCCTTGGTCTTTCTTGGCTTCTTTTACCACTCACTTTCGCTCTGTATATTTTCTTCGTCAGTCTTTCATCACTCATTCTTTCTATGTGCCCGAACCATCTAAGCATTCCTTTCTTCATTTTTACAATAACGCTGTCATGCGACCCTGTCATACTGCGTATCTCTTCATTGCTTATCCTGTCCGCAAGGGTGACACCGCACATCTTTCTAAAAGATCGCATTTCTACTGCATTTATCATACTTTCACTCGATTTCGGGCATATCCAGGCCTTACTACCGTACAATAAAGTTGAAAAGAAGTCCGTGGCAGGAAAGTCCTTATGCTGCGTGTGTAAGGGTCTTTAATGCGCTGCCTGTTGATATAATAAGTTTACCGTATGCGCCATTTGCAGAATCTTTAAAAAAATGGCTAAAGGCAAAAAATTTTAAAGTATAAGTGAATTATTAAGTTAACGAAATTCTGAAACATGTTACCATAATTAATTTAATATGTTTATGTATGTTTAAATCAATTGTAATTGTTATGTTGTCGTTATTATTTTGTGTTTAATGTGTATTGGCTTTTTAAATTTTTGTGTACTTATTCCCTAACTATTATAATATTGACTTAACTACTGTATGCTAATTTGTTAGCGAAATATGTTTTACTTATGATATTTCTACTATCTCTGTTTTATTTACCACATTTCACACGAATAAACAATTATTATTGCTATTAGTTTTCAGACAATTATACTATAAAGTAAACGATTTCGTTGAAGACAAAACAATACCCAGATTTTCTCCTTGAACCGAACTAAAGTAGATTCGACGTTCAAAAATATCTTGTTTGGTTCAAAAATACCTTTGGTTTACATGAATAAATTAATTTGACTTTGACTTTACAGAATTGATTTCAATGTGTCTGAGAAACAAGTGCCAGTTACGTAATAAGATATACATAATGTTATGACGCTATCTTTGTTATGGGAGTGGTAGAGCCATGAAAATCGGAAAATTAAAAACAAAAGAATTTTATTTTAAAAGAAATGCGAAATGAATAAAAGTCTATCTGGCCTCATAAAGATAACGTTTTCTTTGAAATCGACAACAACATCGTTGATAAAGGTTAGTTTCTGTACAAAAAAAGTAATAAACAGGCTGTTATATAAAAGTCTCACTATGTCATGCGCAGGCGCACCTATCCCATTAATATTCAAGGGCTTTTTCTTCATCAGCGTAAATCTGTCTGACCGATATTAATAGCTCCCAGTAAAACATCAATTATTTAAAAATAGATTTTAAGTACATTGATATTGTGAACATTTTTAGACTCTCTTATTTAAAGTCCCGAGCTAAAAATGTCATGTCTGTTTGTGCATATGCGCCAGAGCTGATTTATTTATTTATTTTATTTATTTATTCATTGTACATAATGCTTACAACAGGCGGCCTTAATACCTAGTGGGATTCTCTACCAGTCAAGCTGTTAAATTTATTTGTCGTTTTTACATATACAGGACTGAACTAATATCGGAGCTTGGATTTCAAAGATACACCGAATATCGCGAACTGCTTATAACTTTTGTTCACATTGATGGTTCTTTATTATGTTATTCCGCTCTAGAATTAGAAAAGAAGTAAATTGTAGACCTACCCTAGATATTTATTTAGGCAAAGGTCACTCAAAAGGGAGAAAACTTTTTAAGAAAAACATAAATCGACTTGAAAAAAATCATTGAAAAGTACAAAATAAATAGTTATTTTGTATGTATTTTTAAATGGTATTTGTATCATATTTACGAGTATAAAGGATAGCCTTTTATTTTATTTTATTATATATTATTTTATTTTTTTAATTGAATTTTGATTAGTAAAGGATAGCCTTTTATTTTATTATTTTATTTTATTATATATTATTTTATTTTTTTAATTGAATTTTGATTAGTAAAGGATAGCCTTTACTAATCAAAACTCAATTAAAAAAATAACTTTATACTCGTAAATATGATACAAATACCATTTAATTAAATTTGACAGTTATTGAAGTCGGTGCCAAATCAGTGCGCAACAACAAAAAGTCTGCTAATTGTTAGACTTGGCATCGTCTTCAATAACTAGCATTTTTTAGCATTTAATTGCACTAACAAATACCATTTTCATTATTCTTACCAATTATAAAGTACTTTTAAATGATTAACCCTAATTGGCTATAGAGAAATATATTTTTAGCGATAAATAGCGTTCACTATTCTTACTACTTTTAAAATGTTTTCAAACTTATCCTTGTTTACTTCATTTTAAGCGTCAATGAAATAACTAATTAAGTAATAACACCTCTTAAGTACTCTTTCAACAATATAATTAATAAATTTCTTGACTTTGGAAATTCATTACGTGTAATCCATAAAATATTTCAAAGCTTCGTTACCGTAGTGAATGTTAGACAAAATAAGGGAAACTCTACTCGAGGGTCTTAATTAAAGGCATATCCACTGCCGGGAACAGCTGGCTTGCCTTTGTCGAACAGGACACGCACTAGAAGAAATGGATGGAGCAGTTACTAGAGTTATAAATGAAATTTAATTAAAGAATTAATAAACCCGCTTTTATAGCAATGTGCACAGAGTATAAGGTGCCTATATAGCAATTTTATTGACAAGACTTAAATTTTCGATCAATACCGTAAAGGCCGTTGAAGCTTGGATTAAGATCTTTAACATTCACCCAACGGGACTGACGCAGAATTTTTTATTAATCTTTTGCTTCTCTTACTTGATAACGCTCATCGAATTTCTTGTGGCTCAACATCAGCTGTACCTTCATCTTGTCTGTACATTTCAATCCATCGTTGCACAATTATTTTATTTAAGGCATTACGATTAACATTTTATTAACAAGTAACGTGTAAAGTTCTCCTGAGTTATAATTCTGAGAAAATCGCGGCGCCATACTTGCCTAGTGCGTTAAAACGTGCTAGTTAGTAGTTATATTTGAACCTCCATAACTTTATACGGCTAATAGGTCTTGTAGTTTGAATAGTTCAGCTCATGGTTGGCTTCAGTTGAACGTTTCGAAGAACTTTTGTTCTGTCTCTCCAAATTCTAATACTTCGTAATATATTTTTAATTTCATAAGATCACAAATGTATTGAATTGATTTTTTATCTCAATTCTTCGAATGAAAGAGGATTACAATTAGTAATCCGACTATAAACATTTTTGTAATCACATTGTACAAGTGATCTTCTTTTACATGTAGGTACATACTATTTAAAGGTCAATCTACATTGCCGCGAAAGAGAAGAGAAGGTAAGCGAAGCGAATTTATTTATGCATAACGTTTTGAACGTTATCATCACATTGTAACGTACAATGTGTGAGGAGAATGATGAGATTTGAGGAAGCGAAAGAGGTGTGTAAGGACCGCGACTCCTGGCGCTCCGTCCTCTCTGACTACCCCGTTGGCGATACAGCATGAAGTTATGTTATGTTATGTAACGTACAATTTAGTTCCGGGACCAACAACACGTTAAGTTTTCAAAGAGAGTTTTCAAAATGTTATGCATAAAAAATTCGCTTCGCTTTCCTTCTATTCTCTTCCGCGACAATTTAGGCCTATGGACACCTCTATCACCAGGGTTATTAGTTTATGCAGAGCCCTGCGCTGTAGTCTTTTATTTTGTCTTTCTATTTCGTCTAAGAAATGTTAGAGTTTATTCATATGCAGCAGCGTGTACAAAATTATATACATACGTACATACATACATATTTTAAAAGTACTACCACTCCTTGAGAAAATAATGTTCTCACTCGGAAATATAAAGGTACAACCACATTAAAGCGTTGTGTGCAGTGGCGGTGCGGCATGCTGCGTTTACTTTAAAATTAAATTAAATTAAATTAAAAATTTCAATTAAATTAAATAAATGCAACTTCAAAATGAAATAAATGCAACAGATGTAGATCTGTCCCGAAGTGTCGTGAATCTCGTGTGTACAAAACGATAAGACTCTGAAAGCAATGTTTAATAGTCAAGATTGCGGTTGGATATTTGAATGGATAGCCAGAGTGTTAGCAGACGGAAATGTCAAAAGCACTCGCATACCTAGGCGAAAATGTGTGAAAAGAATTATGAGATTTGAGGAAGCGAAATTGGTGTGTAAGGACCGCGACTCCTGGCGCTCCGTCCTCTCTGACTACCCCGTTGGGGATACAGCGTGAAGATATGTTATGTTATATTTGAATGGATATTAATTTGTCTGTTATTTAAAAAGAAAAAGAAACGACATACAACAAAAAGGTAATATGTAAGTGTCAATATACTATATATACACATACTTATATACATAAAATATAAATAAAATTGACGTGTCTGTCTGTGATTTCTAAGTAAAGGCTTTTTCTTAAGCCTATATGATTTTCTGCACGTAACGAAGACCCAAACAAGCGTTTTTAAAATTTTTGTTTGTCTGTCTCTCTGTCTGTCTGTCTGCCTGTCTGTTTGTTTGTCCGGGCTAATCTTCGAAACGGCTGAACTGATTTCAGCGAGATTTTCACTGGAAGGTTTTCCGAGGAATAATCTAGACAACTATTTATCCAGAAAGTTTTTAGGTTAACTTAGAGGTAAATCTACAAATATACGTACAAAAATCAATAACTATAAGTTATAAGAGTCTCTTTAAGTTAGATTTCCACAATACAGTACGTTCTATCGTGATCCGCCGTCTGGAAGCTGAGATCTAGCTGAGATCTAGACCTTTAGCTGAGCGGCGCCTGTGAAGTGGGTTTAACTTATAGTTGTTTATCCGTTGCCCTACTAACAGAAACAGACGTAGCAGACATCTATTCATGAAAATTTAACAGCAACGAAATTTTATATGTGCATTGAGATATTTTTGAAGAAGTGATTGAATTAGGTATTTTAGGCTTTTCTGATTCCAAAATAAATATTTATAGAAATTGTCGGTGCGTTCGTTTATTTTTTGGAAATCTATACATCTATACGTATACGTTACATAGTAAATAAAATTGAAATGTCTGTCTGTGATTTCGGAAAAAAGGCTTCTTCTAAACTTTATATGATTTTGGCACGAACCCAAGACTCAGGTACGCGTTTTAAAAAATGTTGTTTGTCTGTTTGTTTGTCTGGGTTGATCTTCTAAGCCACCGAACCGATTTCGACGAGGCCTGCAACGAAAGGTTGAGGTTTTTTCATTATAAAATTTGGTTACTCTTTCTCTCAGAAGTATTTAGGTTCCTGTTTGAAAGCTAAAAATCTCTAGAAATAAGAAGTAAATAATAAATCTATAAATATACATACATAAAAATGTATAAATATAAAAAAAGTGTTTTTCGCAGTATCATTATCAGTATATCTTTAAGACAATAAAGTATGTTCTATCGTGATCCGCCGTCCAAAAGCAGAGATTTGAAATGAGCTCCCGTAAAGTGGGTTTAACTATGTATACAAAATATAACGACAAAAACAGACACAGCAGAGACATTTATCTACGATATCTAATAACATTAGCAAAGCCATCTACATGTACATTGGAGATATTTTTGAAAGAGTAATTGAATTAGATATTTTAGACATTTCTGATTCCAAAATAAAGATTTATAGAAATGTCTGTGTGTTTGTATGTTTATTTTTTAGAAATTAAGAAACTACTAATAAATTTATATGCAAATTTCGCTAGACTCTCAGTTACTTAATAATGTGTAGATACATAATATTATGACGCTGTATTTGTCACATAGAACGATTAAAATGCAAACTTATAAAATCTCTATTAACAACGAATTGTATGAAAGACAGCTTACATTACATCTTTTTTGTTGTGTGTGTAATTCCTACAATAAGGTTTACTACAACGACATTTTCATCGTAAATTCATACTGACGAAGTCGCGGGTTACAGCTAGTATATAGTAAAGACTGAAGTACAACAACAACAAAGACAAAAGCATAAATTCACGTCGTGATGAGTAAATGCTAGGATTTCCAACTGTATCGTTTAAAACAGTATTATATTTATTTTTGCTAATACTGTTAACTGTTCAAGAGAAATAAAGTACACAAAATACTGATTTTGAAAATCAAGGCATGACACTGAAAAAAAAAAAATACGTACTTGGAAGAGATAAAATCCTGTTTTCCTAATTGTTTCCTTTTTGGCAAATTTGTTGGCAACTCTGGTACTAGTTAATTGTAACCAAAATCGCAACCAAAACCTTACAGTTTCATCATGTTTGTCTCTCTGTTTGTATGTCACATCTATTTTGTTTCATAACGCATACATCTATTGAGCATACATTTGATATATATATACGTAAATCGATATTCCTAAATCAGAAATGAGATAATAATAATAATAAGGAAACGGATTAGCCAATTAAATTGGAGCAGTTTACTTGAAACCAAAATTGAATTTGATTGCCAGACAAGCACTTGTCGATCTCATCTGCCTAATATAAAATATAACAAATTATGATCTGTGAATTGAAATGATAACAATAATAAATTCATAAATAGAACAGTTTTTTACATTGAATCCTATTTGTGTTATGTATTACATTACATTCAAACACTGCTTATGCACACATGAATAACTTTTTGGCTTCATATGTTCGGTGTTACTAATTAGTAAATACTTCATTTAAGCATTATTATTCTCAATCATATAATTTGACCTTGGATGTGTTTCTTATAATTAATATATTATATTAAACATGTGTTTTGCTCGAAATCGGTGTGACTCTTAAGTTAATACGTATCGTCATTGATGTGTAAACAACAAAGCAATTTAGTGTCAATTCTTAAATAACGTTCTTGGCCAATTTTTGATTTGTATTCATATATTTTTCATTTCGTTAATTACAAACAACAAATTTCCATAAGAAAATAATATTTCGAATCGACGCATCGTTTCGGAACACGGTGCCCTAGTGTACGGTTACCTTAACAATTTTAAAAACGAGGCTCTCTCGGAAACAACTATAAATCCACCTTCGAGCACACCTTCTTAGAAGCAATTTTACAGAGTAGGTAGTGCAAGAGCTACACTCCCGAGCGAATAGCATCCAGTCAAAGCGACAGCAGCAATCTTCACAGCAATTTTTCAATATCATCAAATTGAGAAATAGCTGAATGGAAAAGTGCAGTAAGCCCAAGAGACGGGCGTATTGCAACATGCACTAGTTGTGACTGCCTGTATTTAATATTATTAGTAGTCTTTTATTGAAGAAAGGACAAAGCAATTTAGTCTCTATTCTTAAATAACTTTTCTGTTAATGTACTGCGAGCTGTGCCAGTTTTTAAGGTACCGTAGTTAAAGTGTTAAAAAAAACAATCGATTTATTTCTTCATCTTTTAACGTATTGAACTGAATAGGTTTGATACACATTTTTCAATTGTCGGCAACATTGACGACAATAATTGATGACACATCTTGTATACATGAAAAGAAGTAATTAAAAAATCAAAAAACCCGAATGTAAAAACTGGAAAAGGTACTTAAAAAGATGTTAAAATGAAGTTGACAACACATGTTTATAATAAAAATTTTAAAATTCGTACTACTTATGCTTAGGCTTTTAATTCATGCTATTGAATCTTAACATGCAGTCGGAGGTTACAAATTTTTTTAGTCACTATGAATTTGGTACCAGCATACCTAGATAGCTGGTGTAGCCTCCGACTGCATGTTAATATTTAATAGCATGTATTATTGAAAGCGTAAGCATAAGTAGCAAGTGTGAATTTTTTAATTATAAACCTGTCTCGTTAACATCATTTTAACATCTTTTAGTACCTTTTATAGTTTTTACAGTCGGGATTTTTGATTTTTTAATTATCTTTTTTATTTACTAATTTTTGGTTTCCAGAATTCGAAGATCACAGCTTAAAATATAGCGTAAGACAATTCTTGGATTAATACCAATCCAACGATACCTTGCGCTTCACAATCCATCAAACCGTTCAGCCTGCAGCAGATCACAAAGAAAGAGACATACACACACATACACGCATTATTACACATACCCGTGCACATGTACACGCACATAAATTGTTATTTATTTGTTTCTCATGTATTATTTTCTTTTCTAAAGTGCATTTTTTTGCTGGGAACATGTAAAAAATGCAACTGGGGGTGGGCGTTGCCAATTACAACACAGTTTACAGTTAGTGTAATTAGCATTGTTTCTTCTGTTTTTCTTGTATCCTTATTCCATGTGAAATAAATAAATAAATGAATACATACATCCAAAAAACATTACCCTCCTTCTTGAGCAGTCGGGTAGAAATGGCCGTTTGTAATTTAAATATGTAATCGATAAACTCCGACGCTGTTTTACCGATCACCATGAAATTTGGCATTTACATATATTTTTTTAAATAGGTTTTTATCTCTTCGTTGTAAGTCGCCACCACGCGAACGAAGTCGCGGGAAAAAGCTAGGAATTTCTAAGAAAATTACTGCTACAGACGGATAGAATTGTCGCATGAGAATCTTACGAAGGTTTTTTTATAACGTACAGAACCCTAAAAATCGTTGTTTCTATTGGATAAAACTTTTAATTAATGTCTACACGTCCATAACTTCGTTACTTCAGACCATAGTTGGAAAATATTTTATTAGTTTTGGCATTTTTTTCATTTGTAGTTTCATTTGTAAAATAAACTAATCTAGATTACTTTTAGACTCGTCGCTTTACTATAGACAAAGAAATACTTTTTTTTAGACTTACATAGCCAAAATGGTTAAAGAGCTCGCGTACACCTAATTCGTCATCAGTCGAACTGTGCTCGAGCGACATCGGCCGAACTAGTCATCATCGCCGAACCAAAGTAAGCTACAACCACAGAAACTACAAACGACATCGTTCTTTCGAGTTCGGCCGATGTCGTCCGAGTATTACAGCCATTATAGTTTCGTCATACCGTTTGTTTGTGTCTGTCTGTCTATATGTCGCAGTCAATTATTTCGTCATCTATGCATCCCTACTGAACTGAATTTGGCACAAGGAACAAAAAATTAAATTGTCTATTTTTAACCCATTTCGAGGACTTAGAACTTGCATGAATATTTATTTATTTAGTTTCTACTACCACAGTAAATTTTTAGCCTATTTTTCTACATTTATAATTTTCCATTTACTCATTAAATAATATGTAAATAACTTATTATACTATAGCATGTACATACATGGAAATTCACGTAATTATAGTATATTAGTTAAATATTAATACATAATTATATATAATGTATATAATTACATGAATTTCATGTAATTATATATATAGGTATTATACACAAATATAACATGGAAATTAAGTTACGGCTATGAAGTTTGTCGAGTTCAAAGAAAATCTTAAATCCAATTAGGTTATTGATATTAATTATAGGTTACTTAGTAAGTTTTGAAATTGAGTTTCGTATTTTTATTGTCGTAATCTAAAGTATGCTTTTTAAATAATTTTTGTGCATTTTGAATTTTAATGTGCTTACTGATCACTTCGTTTAAAAACATAATATGGCAAAGTATAGTTTTTGAGTTAAATATATATTATAAATAAAATAATTTTAATGTGAAGATGATTTTGGTTCGACGAAAAAAAATACATTTACTCTTAATTATATATAATTAAACACGTTTTCAACAGTTTAAAAAAATATAAATAGATTATGGATTAAAAAGGGATGTCAAAGTTAATACGGGAAAAAAAAGCACGGCGTCAAAGTTACAAGCAACAGTTACTTAACGCATAAAAAAACTTCAGTGTCTAAAATCTAAATAATGTAATAGAGGAGCACAGGGGTAAAATATAACTGAACGGCAAGAACTGGATCCAAACTTTTCAAAATAGGTCAAAGGTGAAGTCAAATCAATTTATTCAAGTAAACAATTAATTCAAGTAAACAATTGCAAGGTATTTTTCACGTCAAATCTACTTTAGTTCGGTTCGAAAAGAAAACCTGAACACTGAGAACAAACCACAAGAAACTCAGTCAGGTATCATTTTTTCAACATCATTCTGCAATAGTTACTTAAAATACAATATTCATAAAGCCAGTAAATGCGTGTGCAGAGAAGATTATTTCCAGACTATTGTTTTTTCTTCAATGAAATCGCTAACTTTGTAGTATGCTTTTCCAATCAGTGTGCGTTTAATAACAAGTTTAAATTGCTTTTCCGTTAATTGAATAATTTCTTGAGGAATTTTATTATAAAAACGAACACTGTTGCCCAAAAATGCCCCCTTGAGTTTTGTAATTTAAATTTAGCAGTAACTAGCTGATCACGACCACGAGTTACCATACCATTAATAACACCTTTCCTTTGAAATAGATCAGGTCAGGATGCACACACACCCATAAAAACGGACGCTTGGTAGACGAGCACAATAATAAAAGAGACAAACGCTCACACAGGTATATAGGACATATATTTTTGACTCACACGATTTACAGTCACTATATAATATTATACAAAGAGTACAGACAATACACGATAATAATTACGATAAACTTGTAAGAAAGACAAATAAAAATATAATATTAGCGAATAGCATTAACCATCCGAACGACTGGAGAACGAACGAATCTGTGTCGTACACTGTGTTGGCGCGACGTTATGTTGTTAGCGCGGGCGTGCACAGTGTGTAGTTAAAAGTGTAAGAAGTGTCCGTAGATATATAATAAAATACATATATAAAATGTTCGCGTGTTCATAAATTATATTTAATTATTGTATATATTTATATACATTTTATTTAATATGTAGATTTTATATTTGTGAATAACAGTGAATACATGCTAGTGAGTAGTATTGTTATAAAATAAATGGTTACATAAAATATATATAAGGTGAAAGTATGTATGTTATGTAGTAAGAAAATTATGTGTCCTACGGAAATTTAAACTATTTTGGTTGGCTTACATAAGAAGAAATAGATTCTAAATAATGTCCTTCTTAAAACTTTACAAGCGACTCTCGCAAAGTTTCCTGTACTGGAAGAAAATCTATTAATTATGACGTATTATAATTTATTAATTATGACGTACTTAATGTTTATCAGAGCCTGGAGGATGGTTTTATGTAATATGTAATTTAATTTACATAAATCTGAGGAGGTCCCCTTAGAACTAAATTTCGTTTGACATTTGTTGAAACATTTTTATAATTTTAAAACTTTATTAGGTCATATAAAGTAATGTGTGTCCCAAAATTCACGCAAGAAGTAATTTTGATAGAAAATACAAATTTTAAATAAATATTTTAATCTTTTTTAAAGTTTCATAAACTATACTATATAGGGTTATGGTATGGAGTAGCATATCGAATTTCGTTGATACAGCGCTCAATTTCCTCCTTCAAGGCTAGGGAGAACATACTCTTGTAGGCTTGTCGTCGACTCGTTGGACCTTAGACTTGACTTAGACTAGACCTTAGACTTAGACCTAGAAAAATACCAATGAACACTACAGATGGCAATTCAAATCTAGTGTGAATTGTGAGACATCCGTTATAAAATATATACTCAATAAAAATGGATTATTTGTTGAAATGAACAAACCTATAACCTAACGTGTCTTAGCAATATGATGTATTTTTCAAGTCCAATGCATACTATAATTTTACTTTCAAATGAACGTACAAAGTTAATTAAGATAAGCTAGATCTATTTTCTATCTGACTACGCGTAGTAAAAAGATAATTAAAGGCTATGAAGGAGCGACACTGAGAAGCGCAAGCCCGCCTTAGACGCATAACGATTTATAATAGTTGTTCTACAACCGGCCTCTTGTGTGTTGCCCATCTTGTATTAATTACCGCAGTCGATTACTTGATGTTAAAAGTAAAATTTATAGTTTTAGCTGTAATAATTACTGCTATTTTTAGAACACATCGTGTTACAGATTTAATAAGGAAGCAGGAATAACTTTGTTCATAATCATTAATAGAATCTATTGGAGCTATTTTTAAAATGCGTTATTTTTTTAATTAAAACATAATAGAATCATTGGGCGACCACTAGTTATCAATAAACATTAATTACGGGTCGTGTCCAGGCGCAACCAGCACCCCAACAAGGAATATCAGTAAACGATTTTAGGATGCTATCCGGACTGCTACACTAGCGACTTGGCATTAAAGAGTATCGCTTTCAAATAGTACCATAAAAATCATCCATTCGCGAATCGGAAGACATTGCGGAGGCGCTGCAAAACCAATGGCCCTAACATCACCTTGAACGTGTTATTGTACTGGATGATTAAGGGTATAAGGGTTCACTCTTTGCCATATTGACTACGGAACCCAACTGATTATAAATCACTTATTTTAGATAAAACTTAAAAGGCTTGAGACTATAAAATTAACCGCGAACGACACTTTTAATCACCATCGTAAATTACTAGAGCTATTAAATATTTCATTGAAGCTGAGTCACTCATGATGTATGCGTGGAGAGTTCAATTTCTAAGAATGCTCAAGGAAAATAAGTCACTGCAAAGAAGAAATGCGATAGTCTTATGATATTATTAGCTCTCCGTTCCGGCTTAGCCCGGGTTGAATACATAATAATAATAATATAGAGCCTATGTCCATCTGGAATAATGTACCTAAATGTACCCTTCAAACGGTAAAAGAATTATTCAAATAGGTGCAGTGTTTCCGGAGATTACATACACCTCACAAGTCCACATATAAACGAACTTGAAGAGATTAATTTTAATATTTACTACAATCCTCGTCGGTTAAAGAACTTTAAAGTTCCACTCTGTCGCAACAACATCTCTTTCTATCAACCCTTAGCTAGAATGTGTAGGCAATGTGAGGATTTGAGTAGAAGTTGTCCCGAACTTGACTTATTTCACTCAAATTTTACTTCATTTATGAACAAGGTTATGGATGTTCTGGGGAGGACGGATTACATAATTGTAATTGTTACCGCGGTCAGCACTGCCGAGAACTTGAAGCGACGTAAGTATGCGACTCTCTCTGAGAGTTTCATATTTACGCATTTTGCAGACGAAATTTTGGGTCCCTGGGGCCCCGAAGCCCATCGACTGATTTCTGATATTCAAAGTCAAAGTCAAATCAATTTATTCGAGTAAACTCAATTGCATGGTATATATGAACGTCAAATCTACTTTAATTCGGTTCGAAAAGAAAACCTGAACACTCACAAGAACCGACAAGAAAATCAATCAGGTATCATTTTTTCAACTTCATTCTACAATAGTTATTTAAAATACAACATTCATAAAGCCAGTAAATGCCAACGAACAGTTTGGCTATACAAAGAAGTAATGCTGCCAGTCTGCTGGGCACCGTAAGCAATGACAGCTTTCTAAGCGGCAACTTTGAGGAAATCTGTTATTTAAGATAATGTGTAGTTTTAAGTTTGTAAATATTAACGTTGGGATAATATGTATGTTGTTGGGATAATATGTACTTTTTTATTCTTATTAATAAATTGTTACCTACCTATGTATTTCTTCCGAATTATTTTTCTTTCTTTGTAATTATTTATTAATTGAAGCTCTTTTTAGTCAATTTTTTGAAAATTTTGACGGTGGTGATCTCAATTTTTTTAAGTAATTTTTACTACAACACGTATGTAAGTGACATATGATAACCTGATTCTTCATTTCATTACTTTATTTTATCAGTTGCGATACACGATTGGTTAACTTTTGTAACACAAAAAAAAATATCAAAGAGACCTCTTTAAAACAGAGATTTACATTTTTCGGAGCACGATTTATGTTTCTTAATTGTCTGTATAGTTTAATCTAAACACATTCTACAAAATGTCAGTTGTATTTTAAAAATTAGTTACAGTTTTTAAAATAAACGAAAATAACTGCTTTTTCGTATTTTTCGTAAGCTAGCGCGCATATGTTTGCACAGAGCAGATGGTCCCTTTTAGATTAAATTATTTATTGTTCGCTTTAATGTCATGTCATGGAAATGTATTTTTAGGTTTTCGATCTCGTACTTAACTGTGATTCTGTCAATTACTGTAATAATTGTTATGATTGTAACCTGTATTTCCCAAATAAAAAGAAAATATACAGAAAAAAACTTAAAAATCCTCTCTTTGTCTTTTTATAATAGTAATATAGGTTATAACAGCTGCTATATGTAACACTTGAGTTAGAAAATATTATTTAATAATAATAGGTGAGTCAATAAGTGAAAATCCCAAAAGATATCTGGGGTTTTTGATATGTATACGTCAACAATTCTGTGAAATCTACGATCTCTGTGGTCGACGGACAGAAATAAATCTAGTTTGTTTGCAGAGGTCACAAATAATATGTAATTTATTGCTAATTAGTTTTGTAACAAGTTTCCTTCAATGTTATGACTAAGCTGATAAAGAATTTGCGTTATTTCCCACAGAAAACTAGGTTTTTAACTGTATAAATTGCAATGCCTTTGAGTGAACATTTTGAATAAGAAATGTATAATTGTTATTATGCAAAAAACCGATGTTACATATAAGCAGAAATTATAATTTATATATAAATTTAGTATGAGTTATAACTAGTGATGTGCCGGATATCCGTATCCGTATCCGTATCCGCGGATATCCGAGGGAGAAGAAAGATCTGGATCCGTAACCGTATCCTTTACTTTTTGGCGGATCTTTTACGGATATTTGACCTTATTAATTTTCAATACATAGTGTTACAAGCTGAGGGCAATAAGATGCCGGTTAAGGGTGCAAATTAAAAATCGTCCTTATTCCTTACGCATAAGCTCCAACCATAACAATAGATTAAATTCTGTATAAGTCGAAACATATTCTGTCACGCAAAGCGTCAAGTGGCGTCAACTATCGTTTCAAGGTCACGCGCACCGACACCGATTGAGTAAGAAAGTTAAGATACGTATCCGTATCCGCTGATCTTGACACCAATATCCGTATTCGGATCCGTATCCGCGGATATACATTTTTAACGAACCGGCACATCACTAGTTATAACTAAGTAATGAGTGAGAGCAACGAGGGAAGGATCGGAACCAGAAGTATCGAGCGAGTGAGAAGAAAGATGTCTAAAAGAAGTACTGGTATAGAGACGTATTTAAATAGGTTATCCAAATCCAGAATTGAAATACAATAAAATGAAATCTAATAATTTTGTTTCTATTTTTGCACCAGAGTGACGGAGCCCCCTTGGCGTCCTCCTTGGGGTCACATGGACGATGATACATTAAATGATTACAGGCTACATTTTATTTGAATGAGTAAGTTTTCAGTTCAAAATCTCTTAAATAATGAGATTTTGAACTAAAGTAAATGAAGTCCGAACAAAAACCGCTGCGTTTTGTTGGCCTATGCTGAGGAAACAGATATACATCTGTAAAAATAAATGTAGTACAAAAATATTATAGTTTTCAAGACCATAGATAAATATACTAGCGTATATAGATACTCGACATGCCTAATTGCATAAGTATATAACACTACTACAGTAATTAAATTTACTACAGTAAGTAATTAATACAGTAATACCGTAAGTAATTCTTTCTTTTTATAAAATTTCTCTCTCGCGGGTCCGCTGGGAGAAATTTCTTACAGAAATATGCGGTACCTTTTGCTTTTTTCTGTATGTATCTCTCTTAGTATATGTTGTTGTGTGCAATAAATTGTTAAATAAATAAATAAATAATTTTAAATGTATGAAATAGAAATACACAGGACTGTCGGTGCTGGTCGTCATTACTGTTTTGTTAGTTCTTCTGTATACAATAGAGTAACTAGAGAGTTAAATATCTGTCCCTTAACTCGACACAAATGCAAACAGAAATGTTTTGCTTGGCTATTGTCTCTTTCTAACGACGATACTGAAACACTGGTCAATGTTAACTGAAATATTTACTTCACTTACATTGTTACATACATTACACGTACAAATACATACGCACTCAAACACATACGCACTCAAACACATACGCACTCAAACACATACACACTCACGCACACATATTCATACACATATACATAGACGTACTCATTTCAACAGTACCACGTCTATACCACACTATACATTGTATTTCTTAATTGTATTGTATGCGAATTTTGCTCGGAGGAGGGCGTTGATATTCGCAACACAGTTCACACTTCTGCGGGTATCATCGTTTTCGTTTGTTGGCTGTATATTTGTTATAAATGTGAATATGAATAAAAAAAAAATATGTGCACTGTCACCCTTGCGGAGCAAAGAAGAGATACGCAGTATGGCAGGGTTGCACGACAGTGTCATTGTAAAAATGAAGAAAGCAATGCTTAGATTCGGGCACATAGAAAGAATGAGTGATGAAAAAAAAGAAAAGGAAAAGGAAAAAAAAGGAATGCTAAGGTGGTTCGGGGACATGGAAAGAATGAGTGATGAAAGACTGACGAATAAAATCTATAGAGCAAAAGTGAGTACTAAAAGAAGCCAAGGAAGACCAAGGCTAAGTTATGAAGATCAAATAGCCAGAGTGTTAGCCGACGGGAATGTCAAAAGCACTCGAGAATGATGAGATTTGAGGAAGCGAAAGAAGTATGCAAGGACGGCGACGCTTGGCGCTCCGTTCTCTCTAACTACCCCGTTAAGGATACAGCGTGAAGACATACAAAATAAATTATTGGGCACTTACATGAGTAGACGTCGCAATTATGAATGTAACATACTCGTAGATATGACTAGTATTTCGTGCGCGCGGAAACCGTGATGTGCAGCTAGGTTATAGATATTTTGTCATCATTCCCTGTTCAATTTTTAAAATGTAATTTCCCCTTTATGTGGAACCCTAAGTTATCGCGTGTCCGACACGCTATTACCCAATTTTTAATACTCACTTCGATGGTATACAATTTGTCCCATTGTATGAGTCATGTTATATCGATAAAGAAATCTGTTACTCTGTTGATACAGACCCGACCCAATGTTTTCATAATATAGAGCAAAAAGTATAAGTGGCTTCAGTGCGAGCACAAGGGACAGGCAACTCAATAATCCGGGCGCGACTGTTACGGAAAATTGAGATTTGTCACCCTTTCTCCATGATCATTCCCAAGTCCGTGCAATTTGGCCGCCATCTTTGATTGTGCGTAACCGGATATCCGGTTGGGGTTATCGTTTTCTTCCCATTTTGCGGTGAATGAACGAACTTATTGAGTTTCAGGTGTTTTGATGTCATGATTTATTTACGTTTTGTGTTAAGGAAACGAGCGATGAAATGAAAATCTTTACTTTGTAGAGCGGAGTTTGATTGCATTAAGATATCAGTGTTCGTTTTTGATGTGGTCAGGAGTTAAATTTGAGGCAACATTAACAACAAAAATATTTTTATTTTTGATCTCATAACTTCGTATTTAAGTACCTATTTCTAAAATTAAGAGCATGTATAACAGCCGTGTATAATATAAATAAATATGTGAATATCATTCCTCACTGCAATCTGCTTTTCTATTGTAGGGAATTTATTGATCGCTTATAGTTAGTTTTCATAGTATCCAATACATGTCGTTGTAGTAACGGTGTATTTATGTAAAGAAATGTAAGATCAAGTGAAATTGCGACTTGCGCACACGCGTAGAGGGTTTCATACAATGTAATTTATAATACTGTTTTATCCTTTGCGATTCCTTTGCAATTCTATATGAGCAATATGTGTATATTTATAATTGCGTTCTCGAAAACGGTTCTAACGACTTCGATGAAATTTATAACATAGAAATTCACGAGAGTAAAAAATCGATCTAGCTAGGTCTCAATTATGGGAAAATTGGTTTTTTTCATGTTTTTACACATTAAAACTTGCCCGCGAAATATGATTGGTAATTTCGCAGCAGACTTCTCAATAGCACAGTGGATAAAGCTTAGGTTTGCCACGCCGTAGTGCCCGGATTCAATTTCTGCAATGTGGGCAATTTTTTTTTTTTTTGATATACAATCAACGAGCAAAGCCCGGTAGCCCAGGCACTTATAAATTTCATTTCAATAGATCTATAATAAGACCAAGAACGACTCGTCACATTGCTGTGTAAACTTTATGTAAGCTTTTTCAATTCCAAAAATTTTTATAAATCTCGGCTCAGTAGTTTTTGAGTTGAAGGGTCAAGTTCGGGTATCCGATTTGCTTCCTCTTCAATGCTCCTCTGAATATTGTAAATTGTTAAGTAATGCAACGTACATGTTATGTGACCTAGCAAAGTGTATTACAATGCCGAATTTGAAGTGTGAGCGTTATACACTTCGTGATGAAATCGACTGTGACAGACAGACAGATTTAAGAGTTCCGGGAGTGCTTTAGATTAACTACAGCTTACGTGTTTTGATATATAATGAGGTGTTTTAATCTGTCGATGTTTGAAATCTGTCAATTAAGGTATCAATGTTAGAATTTTTTTTTTATAAAATACTTTTAATAGTTAAAAAGGCCTAAGACCAGGAAGGGCGGAATCGATTAAAAATAGCGCCTAGGACCCACGTCGAACTTGCGCTCTTTTGTAAATTATCTAAATATAACGTAAACGTCATAATTCTTAAAAAAACTTTTCATTCTTTGTTGTAGAACTAAAATTAGTCCCTTAATTTTGTTGCACTTCAGTAGTTTTAAAATTTACAATTTGACCTTCCTCGCCTTCTGTGACATTTTTTCATTCTTTTTTTGGTTTCTTCTATCTCTGTACTAAAGCTATAATGTATCAAAAAAAACTTATGTAGTTTTAACAAGTTTCTTTTATTTTGACTAATACACATATATTTGTAGCATGCAAATACGTATTAGTTTTATTAGCTTACAGAAAGATAGCTCACAATTTGTGATGGATATTTCGATCGCAAGATGTACGTAGATCGGAAGGACACATTCAAACAAAATACACATCTCCGCTACACCAATCAAATGAACATTTAATATTTCACAATTAGCTAATTTTGCGTCCTCCTTCGAATGGCGCTTAGCCTTCTACCTACCTCACTTTAGGTTCGCCACCGAAAACCGGAGACTTCAAACATCCAGAAGTCGTTATTGGGTAAAACAGTTTTCGTCAAGTGTAACTTTGATTTGGAATTTAATTATTAATTTATAAGAATTTGTGCAAAATATCTATGACAAGTGTCAAAATGAGAAACAATAGTTAATCTAAAGATTAGCCGGGTTCCGTTTTACCTTTCAGTATGGTACCCTATAAATTTACAAGGTTATAAGTACAATTGTTCATTATAAATTCACAGTCTTTCAATAGAAACTGACTCGGCGTAACTAACTTTTCAACAATTTCCACTCTATTAAGAATTCCATTAGACTTTGCACGTTACGTCTAACTGTGATATATTTGAACAACTTTCTATTTATGTCGGTTTGTTTAATGATTTATGAAGTTAACTTTAGTTTTTCTCTTTTACAGTATATGTATGGTATATAATATGTATATGACATGTCATCTATAAGGAGTACAAAACAAAGTTGCCTTCTGTATTTCTCTGTTTGCTTTGGTCTTCTGAAATTCTAATTGAATTTGCACTCCACCATTAATTCGTCATAAACATAACCAGTTTTCTAGAGCTCTTGAAAATTATTGGAAAAATTTGAATTGCAAAACCGTAAAAGGTGTTTTGCTTCTATCTGAAAATTTTCGAGATATTATTTTAAAACAATGTCATGGTATAAAATGTTAGGCCTAACATTGATCTACTTCCAAAAAAGAAAAAACATGATCGTACATCTAAACTATAGATTCTTTGTTTAGTTTAAATACAGTTACGAACTGTTATTTGTTTTAAATATGGTTTTAAGAGTCCGTCTATGCAGCCCAGTGTAACCGAATTCGTTCATTACACCCGTGCCCTATGTAGATAAAAATAAAGTTGATTTTCACTGTTGCGGTTTGATCATATTTGTAATTTGCACGAAAGCTACATACCAATTAAAAACTGGTTTTAGAGATTTAAGATTGTTACAATACATCTCGTAGCTTCCTGTTCATAAATAATACTGTGGAATTTGGTAGAGGGTATATTGATACTGTGTGGCGTGTTAACACCATAGAACTGGGGCCTAATTCACTATGACCATTTAGCGATTCCTTGCTTTGAAATCACGTCAATTCCATTCTTATCTACGTTATCCGCAAAAAGCGTATTCCGTATGACACATTTAACGAAATCGCGCGGAATGAACGCGACGTTAGCGTGATTTGAACTATCAAAAATTCCACGTTAGGCAATCGCGTGGAATCGCTGTGATCACAAATTAGTAAGATTATGTCTGTTGTGACTTTTACTTGATTTGCAGAAAAGTTGATTTGTTTTTACTTGCCGCACAACGGCATACATCTTTTGTACAGTCTGCGAACAAATGTAAATATTAATAGGTATTCGACTAAATTATGTTGAAAACCCGCTAATAGAATTAAAATCTATTATGGTGCTTAGTTGCATATTATTATACTTACGATTAAACTTCCAACAAAAACCTCTTTTGTAAATATAACATCGTTGTAGAAAAATGTTCAAAAGCATGTCATTTATGATTAGGTACTTCTGTCATGCTGTCGGTGAATTGTTTATCAAATATGTTACATTTATAGCCATGCCTATGGCTTTAATCTTTAAAATAATATATAGCATGTAAGGTTACAGCTATTAGTAACATTGTTCATTTAAAAAAAAAATCAATTAAAAATATTTAAGATCAAATACTACAAAAGTTATGTTCAGAACGTACTAGTGAATTTATAATGTACTATAGACAATTTGTCTTGAGGTATACAGAATACAAAGTACTCGCCGCGACATGGTTTAAAGGAGACACGATATTGACGTGGTTTAAGGGTGGTAAGACATATGGGCGAAATCTATATTGTCATAGTGAATTAGCCCCCTGTCGTTTACATCTCATATATATATAACATACTAATTCTTATAACTATTTATATTGGAGATGTACGTGACAAGTTCCCTTGCAGCGATGCGAATAATCAATTTGTAGATCACGCACAAGGTCACGATTCGCTGTGTCAGAGCAATATCTGGCACAGAGATGTTATAATTACCTACCCATTTTGGTAAAAATCATTTTAAAATTCGGTAAAATTTCGGAGATGCATTTATATGTTTAACAGGGTTTTTTCTGGATATTTTTATCGAGATTTTTTCTCAAATCGTGTTTCCACGTGAAAACTAACCGTTCTTCTAGGATGTTGACTGGGACGGAAACGTAGAATGAGGAGATATAATTAAAAGACGTGCTTTCGCTAACTCGTGAATTTCTCAATTGACTTATTTTCTGACATTCAAAAATACCATGTTATTATGAAAGTACCAACTCTTTAAAAAAAGTGTTGCCATTTGTTAACGATTATGATTAGAGCGATTAATCGAGAATATTGATATTAGCTAACATATGTTTAAGGATTTCAATAAAAAGAGTTGAAGTTGTACGTATTCAAATATCTAACTCTAATTCAGAACACACCAGCCAGCATAGGGGGCGAAATTTCACAAAAATATATCTAAATAATTTTGGAAACATTACTCTCTATGTCTATATATCAAATAGGATAGGGATCTAATCAATAGGCATTAAAGTCCCGTATGTCATTTTGTATTTGTTGATCCGCCTCTATTCCAGTCTTGTATTCATATTTGATAACGTAATTCTATTAAAGTTAGAGAATTTAATCACGTATTCGCTAGCAAACTGTAAACTATTCCCTGCAGTGAGTCGCCGTGCCGAGCCAAGTCCGGACTGAAACAATAAAATCCCGGAGTCCCGGGCGGTTGCAATTAAATGAATTGAATGCCACCGCCCCGTAATTCATTACGCGGTTGTGTGGTACTGATGTGGCGTTTTTAACTACTGATTACATTATTCAGTGATGCATTTTCTGTTCAGTAGATTTTTTTATGCTATGGAGAAATCAAACGAGCAAACACGGTACCTGACGGTAGTTGTACTGAAGCCATGGATATTTACAATAAAAAGGCTAAGAGAGTATGCACTTTAGACTGCAAATGTGTTTGCAACCCTCACAAATATAATGTTGAACGTTCACTGTTTTATGTATATACCGGCACGCTTATTACTCGTACTTAACCTGCAGTCACCATGCGATAGCCAATTATCGCGCGAAATCGATTTTTTAATACCCCAATTAAAAGATTGGTTAAGTTATCATTAACAAAACTGTGAAATAATATTCGAAATATAATGAAGCAGTAGTCAAATGCAACGTTGTGTAAAAAATACTAGTCGATCCATCGAATCTTTTCGAATTTTGTGAACATAAATATACTGAAGCTGGTGATGTGTTCTGAAAAGCAAATCGGTCGTGATTTTTGGCAGGCATAGTTTTTGCTAAAATGTTTCCGTACCAATTTGAGTAAAGAAAAAAATAAGATAGTCATTCATACTCATATCTTCACACCGTATCCCCAACGAGGTAGTCAGAGAGGACGAAGCGCCAAGCGTCGCGATCCTTACATGCTTCTTTCGCTTCCTCAAATCTCATCATTCTTCTCACATATTTTCGCCTAGGTATTCCACTATAAAACATACTTACATAAAGCTGAGCGAACCGCATTAAAAAACAATTGACAATTTTATAAAATTTTATGAACATCTCACGCTTGACCAAAAAATTTATAATGCAAAATTGTTTTCACAAAAAAGACCGAATGGTTCCAAAGAGAGTTCCCCTGTAATCTCCTATGGGTTCAAATTTCCCCATAACTGTTTCTTGTAAAATAATAAACACTGCATATAAGTTTGTTTCCTTAATTGACCTGACCGGGGACCAACCATAGGGCCCTGGTTTAAAAGATAGAAAGCTCTGCCCACATACCGACGCAACGGGCCAGTCATAATAAACATACTATTCTTCAATCAACTGACCAATCGTCTCAGTTCCGGCACATATTAATAAAAGTTCTACCCTAGAGACTAAATGGGTGTACCGATTAGATAAAATTGATAAATGAAGTGTCACTTATCTCGATATTGAGGGTGATGCAGTAGCAAAAAACAATCAATATGGCGGACGATAGTCTTCATAGAGATAGCTCAAAAAACAATATCGAAACAGTATTTTTATGATACAGATTCTTAGGGGATTCAAAACTGTGCATTTGACAGATTATTAAAAAATGTATAGTTAAATGTACGCACTGCATTCTAAAGTCGACATTATTTTTATCTGCACCAATGCCAGAAATCGCGCCATATGCAAAATACCATAAATAATGAGTTTAGAAATCTACCTTTTTTGCTTCAGGAAATGCTTTATGCATTTCGTTCTCGCTCCACGGCGACAGGGGCGTATGTGGGACTCCTCGGTGTAAAGGTCCAAGCTGAGGCTACCCACTAAAACCTGGCGGGTTATTCACAAACGTCGGAAACTCAAATTTCCATATCCGACAGAAAACTTTTCGATGATTTTGTCTATATGCGAGTCACGAATCCGAAATATTATTATATTTATATTACATATAAATCATATTATATATAGTCGTATTCACAGGTCCAAGCCGTCGGATTGAATTTATGCTTTTCGACGATCGGCCTTTCCGCCACGGAAAGTTTCCGACGTTTGTGAATAACCCACCTGATGGCATTTCTAGAGTGCCGATGGCGGGGCAACGAGGGCGCTTTCGCATTCTTCCCTTGGAAACCTACCTTCAACATGTCCACCAGTGTCTTATTATCTTCTGTACCAGTGATACCAGTTCATCGCCATTACCATCTGTACCAGTTATACTACATTTCAATATACAACTCAAAACAATACCCTAATTTTTTTTAATATTGTCTCTGTTCGCGCTGTAAGTCATTATCATTTAAATTTTACAGAAAAGACATAGATATTAGCGGACAGAATAGGACCTTGGCGGATGTCTCGAGATGGTTCGCTGCCAATAATTTACTACTGAATGCACAAAAAACCAATTGTGTTAAGTTTTCCCTATCCAATGTACCCAAAATCCATAATGGACTGGAACTGGATGGGAAACAATTAGAATTAATGAAATCAGCTACTTTTCTTGGTTTAACAGTAGACAATAAATTACAGTGGGCGGACCATATCGGGACTGTATCTAATAAGCTCAGTTCGGCAATATATGCTATTAGGCGCATTAGACAGTTGACAGATGTAGCTACGGCTAGGCTGGTGTATTTCGCATATTTCCATAGCCTTATGTCTTATGGTCTGCTACTGTGGGGATCAGCGGCGCATATGAAATCTATCTTTATTTTACAAAAGAGGGTAATACGTACCATCTACAGTATGAACGCACGAGAGTCGCTGAGAGATCATTTTAAAGACATTGATGTACTCACCTTACCCTCGTTATACATCTATGAAAACATAATGTACACTAGAAAAAATTTAGATCTATTTCAAAAGAAAGGCGTTGTTAATGGTATGGAAACTCGTGGTCGTGATCAGCTAGTTATTCCTAAATTTAAATTACAAAAATCAAGTGGTTCATTTTTGGGTAACTGTGTTCGTTTTTATAATAAAATTCCTCGAGAAATTACTCAACTAACGGAAAAGAGATTTAAACTTGTCATTAAACGCACACTGATTGGAAAAGCATACTACAAAATTAGCGATTTCATTAAAGACACAACAATAGACTGGAAGTGATCCTCTCTGCATATGCATTTACTGGCTTTATAAATATTGTATTTTTAAATAACTGTTGTAGAATTATGTTGAAAAAATGATACCTGACTGAGTTTCTTGTCGGTTCTTCTCAGTATTCAGGTTCCCTTTTTGAACCGAACTAAAGTAGATTTGACGTTCAAAAATACCTTGCATTTGGGTTTACTTGAATATATTGATTTGACTTTGACTTTGAAGTAATTCGTCTACGTATTTAAAAAAAAAATATTAAAAAATAGGGACGCACGCGCAGAGTCGATAATAATTGTACTGTTTTAAATATAAATAGTTACCTACCTGTAATAAACAATTTCATTGTTCTGTTTTCTTTTGTATATTCGATACTTCGTGTCGTAGGTGTAGATAAAGTGGTGTATGCAACTGTACATAATTAGGTATTAAAATAAATAAAAATGAATAAATAATACATACATACATACATATCTTCACGCTGTATCCCTAACGGGGTAGTCAAAGAGGACGGAGCGCCAAGCGTTGCGGTCTTTACATACTTCCGCTTCCTCGAATCCCATTATTTACCTCACAAATTTCCGCCTAGGTATGCGAGTTCTTTTGACATTTCCGTCTGCTAACACTCTGGCTATTTGATCTTCATAAGTCAGCCTTGGTCTTCCATGGCTTGTTTTACCACTCGCTTTTGCTCTGTAGATATTCTCCGTCAGTCTTTCATCACTCATTCTTTCTATGTGCGCGAACCATCTGATTATTCCTTTCTCATTTTTATGACAACACTGTCGTGCAATCCTGTCGTACTGCATATCTATTTATTACTTATTTTGTCCACAAGGGTGACACCGCACATATTTTTAAGAGATTACATTTTAACTGCATTTATCTTACTTTCACTCGATTTCGGGCATATCCAGGCATCACTACCGTACAATAAATTAACAAAAGTAAATAATGAAAACGCTAATGTGATACTATTATCCGCCGCGAACTTGCCTTTGCTTCGCTTGGTACGAAACACACTTGCGTTTTAATACTCTCCAACATGACAGTTGTAAAACACCTAAACGCCGTGACATAAAGATGTTTAAAGGCGAAATCATTTGAGTTTTCGTACATCAAAGAAAACGCCACTCCTAAGATTGCTTATGTATAGTTTGTAGGGACATTGTAAGTGTGTTAGAAAAGACGAATCAGCAGTTTTGTGTGGAAGCGTGAAGTATGCGAGCGTCGACGGCAGTTACTGCGCACTGCCCGATCGGAACGAACGCGACCTAAATTGGGGTTCAGTTGGGACAATAAAATTGTAAGGAACTCTCTAAATTTACATCTTTATTTCTGCCAGTGATTCCCAGTATAACTCATATAATCACGTCGGGGTCACCACTTTAGGATATTCCTATTTATATGAGTTATACTGGGAATCACTGGCAGAAATAAAGATGTAAATTTAGAGAGTTCCGTACAATTTTATTGTCCCAACTGAACCCCAATTTAGGTCGCGTTCGTTCCGATCGGGCAGTGCGCAGTAACTGCCGTCGACGCTCGCATACATCATGCTTCCACACAAAACTGCTGATTCGTCTTTTCTAACACACTTACAATGTCCCTACAAGTTCATTAATTCAGAACCTACGCACATGAAATTACTCATTATAGTAATAGATCTCGTTATCCCACATACTTTTGCTCTAGTTAACATTTGAAAATGGTTATAGGAGAATCGAACGAGGCACAGATGAGGTTTTCGGATTCGAATTAATCATTGTCTCTAAAATTAGATACTCGACCTAAAATTTTTTAAACGAAAAAGCTTTACAGAACTTTATATGAGAAATGTAACTACAGATATCTAAAAACACGGGAAATTAACGCGTTTATCTTTTATTTTCACTTGATGTTTCTGCCGAGTTGCATCGGCCGTGGTCTCAAGTAAACTAGAGACCACGTTTACTTGAGATCACGGCAGATGCAACTCGGCCGAAACGTCAAGCGAAAATAATAGGTAATCGCGTTAATTTTCCGAGTTTTTAGATATTTTATAATGCAACGCATAAGTTTAAAAGTTTGTAAGTAACTATAAACTCAACAAATTAATTTTAGAAATATACCCATTTACAAATATTGTATGGAACGCTTTGTGTCAACTCACTCTAGTTATTTCTTTTTATAAATTAGAACAAAAATCTCATTCTTTTTTTTTATGATTTGTCAATGTACCGATTCGTCACTGGTGGAAAAAACCAGTCGGATGGACAGACAGATCGAAACTTTAAAAATTGTGTTGAATACGGAACCCTGCAAAACTGTCTAACGAAATGTATTAAAGGAAATGTGTATTATTTATCGACAATCTCATTATTTTTAACGAGGCGCCGTTAAGGTTCGCGCAACAAAGAATCACATCCTAAAAATGTGCCAAATTTATCGGAAAAAAATAAAATAGCTAAGTAATTGCCTCGCATTGTCCGAAGCACTTGCGTTGGTGTAACCGAGGGTGAAATACTCCTGTATATTTTTAAAGGCTGGCTATTATTTCACAATAACCAATCAGCGGCATACGTGTCACTTGCTTGACGTACCCCAATGACGGGCGACACAGTTGAGTGTAGTGTATTGCAGTTAATGTCAGTGGATTCGACTCAGTGGTTTTCCTCACTAAATATTGAAGTAATAACAAAAATATAATCATTTAGAATGCCTTCTCATATTGTATAATACTACATGGCATATAGTGTATCCCAACTATCACATATCTATCACTATCACATATCCCCGGCGGAGAGAGTAATAATACCAGAGCCCGGATAGCTCATTCAAGACCTAGCCTGAGATAGAACCCGATACAAAATAAATAGAAAATCAATGGGTCTTACTCACACTACTGCAATCTATAATTTAGGAATTTTGATATGTTTTGCAATTTTCACTTTCTATATGTATACTTATAATATGTATATTTCCATATGTAGCTTTATAAATAAAATACCAGTATACGTGTGTTCGCAATTATTATCCCCCTAAACGGCTTAACTAATTTTGATGAAATTTAGAATGGATACAGATTAAATCTTTGGGACGGTCATAGATTATCTTTTTTTAATTCCATGCGTGGGGAACAGTTATCGTGTGTATAGAAAATGAAAAATGTTGATCAAATACTTTAGCAGAGCCGCCACACGCTGTCCTATCCAAAATTAAAAAAAAATCCTATCACCCGATATCAGCACCACCTACCAGGTCAAATTATGAATCTAAACCATCTAGGGACCCACTCAACCCCACAGACGTTCTCCTGCCCGAATAAAAAAAAATCCTAGAACCCGATTGGAGTGCCAGCTATAGGGTCCAATTGGCAACTTCAACCATCCAGGGAACCACTAAAACGCACACAATACATTTAAATAAAAATCGGTCGAGCCATTTTTAAGTGTTTGCGAGATTAACTCACGGCAATTGACTTTTATATACATAAGATATAAAATACCAACTTTTCCCGCGACTTTGTCCACGTAGTGGCGGCTTACGACAAGAGTGGTAAAGCCATACTGCATTGCAGAACGAATTGGGCCGGCTCGCCAGGTGAAATACCACCCTCTCACAGAATATCGACGTGAAATAACAGTATCTATTGTTGTTGTGTTTCGTTCGGTGAGTGAGAGTGCCGGTGCCTCATCATCCTCTCCCGTTCCTCACCCTCTTTTCCCTATTTCCCTAAAGGCCGGCAACGCACCCGTGATTCCCCGGACGTTGCGGGTATCCATGGGCGGCGGCTGGTCACTCTCCATCAGGTGACCCGCTTGCTCGTTTGCCCCCTCTTTTATGAAAAAAAGGGGAATAGCGTATGAACCTTCTCCATGAAAAAATACATATATGTACGTACCAACATTCACGATTATCGATCAAACGATGTTGAAGTTTAACTATTACATACATGCAAACAACAATTTCTTATAGGTATGTATTCTTACTAGGCGACCGTTATTTTCGTCAAAACACTCATTCCTGAACATGTAATTTCTAGCCTTAAACAATTAAAATATCTCTATATGTAACTCAAATACATTAATGGAAATACATCCAACGTTTGGTGTTTATGATACAAAAATGTGACTTTCAGAGCAATTTCTGAGGGAGGAAACAATTACTCGTTGAAAGTTTAATATTGGAAATGTCTTTTTTATTGTGTGTATTTTGAAACTAAAATAAAGATTTTAATATACGTTTATGGAACAAAAAGTTGATATAGAGTATATTGTCAAAAAGCTAGACGTTGTTTTTCAATTAAAATAATTATATTATTCAATTTAATAACTTTAAAATTTATAAAGTAAGAATCGAGTAGTTATTATTACGTAATATACAGTCTGGCCATAAGTACTGTAATAATAAAAAAAAACCAATAAAATTACATTCGAATTTGGAACCTGTCATTCTTATATGAATCTTCTTACCGTCACATTGATAAATAAACATCAGCTGTGTTTATTATATGTGTTAAAACCAAATAAACGTTATAATAATTACACAAAAATGAATCTAATGTATAAAATATTCACTAAATTTTAACAACAAAAGTTATCTGCATATATGTATTAAAAATAATTTGAAATACGTAACATTTAATTTCTACTGTGAATGAGTCTCAAGTGATAGTTGTTTAATAAAATAAAAACGTGTTATTTATTAAAAAATACTTTTATGAGACAAATTGAAGTTACAGAGGGCGTCATTTTGAAATTCACTTATTAATTCACGCCTTATATCTATGTTAAAAGTTTTTATAGACTATATGTAACTACTACTATATGTAAATATAGACTGTATGTATGTAATATAAATTATATTAATAAGAAATCGTGACGTTTAACTAAATCTTGTAATAACTTAACGCTACTAATGTCAGTCAACGAGGAAGAGGCTTACTTTAATAGTTCTCAATCAATTTCAAGTTTACCTATTTTCAATTATGAATGTAAGGAAATAAAAAGATTAAAATCAGATATAAAAACTTAAAACTTGATTTAAATAGAGTTCACACAGAGATTGAAAATCTTTTATTTGAAAACGATCAGTTAAAAAACAAATGCACAATATTAACAAGAAATTAGATACCTACATACAATAAATAGGACTATGTTCTACACCGACATCAACAAAATCGACACCACGAAATAAACGAGGAAAATTGAAAATTGTAACACCAATTACATTTTAAAGTAAAATGAATAAGAGTGATTTATTGGAATCTACAACTAACAAAAGTTGACACAGGAATCCGCTAAATGCGAAAATGAAATTCAATCAATAAGTAAACACACTACAGGATAATACAGTAGAGCAGATATGACGAAATGACAAAAAATAAATTGACTCATTTGAAAAAAACGGAAAGCAGAACAAAATATTAATAATAACAAATCAACAAGGGAGAAACGTTAGAAATACGTTACAAAAATTGGTAGGACCAGAATTTAAAGTGATCCGTATTTAGAAACCTGGGGCAAGTGTGATGTTTTGAAGAATACACATAATATAATCAAATTTAATGATTCGGTTTCGGTTGGCTTTAAATGTGTGGTTGGCTTCAGTGAAAAATACTAACACTATTGTACGTGAGATTCCATATAATAGATATTTCAATGAACAAAAGTCAAATTATGAATTGAAATTTTTATGTAAAAATACAACAATGTTATATTTCTAGACATGAATTATTATTACTAAACAGCTAAATATTATTCTTATGATTACATTTAAATTCAAATAACTTTGCTACAAATGTGTGTCGTTCATTATTGAAAAAAATATTACATACACACATCAAAAGTGTCCAGGGATCAACTACATTTTTAACTATAACAAAATTATCCAATTAATATTTATCAAATCTAGTCTTCCAGACTGGTTTCTCACTTTAATTCCTATGTTTCAGGTAACAACTTATCCCTATATTTTGTAAAAATTAAAAAAAATTACAATTTTTGCAAATTGTGGGAAATTAACCTAAGTTAATGTCGGTAAGTAAATGGCAAAAAAAAGGCAAAAATAAGGATTTTTTAAATTTTTATTGTAAAGATAATAACATTAATAATCTGTGTTTCCACCATTGGACACGAATTACACAATCACAGCGATCTGGCATGCTTAAAATCAGTTCATCAAAATCACTTTGAGGAATGGCCGCCCACATTCTTTCTAACAAGTCAAAAAGTTGTTGTGGGGTATGCACGGCATCCATACTCGGCAGACCTCTTCTTTGAAGCATATCCCATGCGTGCTCAATTTGGTTGAGGTCTGGCGATTGAGCAGGCCACGGCAGAACGTTGATGCGAGCGTCGGCAAGAGCGCGTGTTACGACTCTAGCCGTGTGTGGACGTGCATTGTCGTGCATTAGTCGAAACGATCACGTCTGAAACAATTCTCTCCGCATAAATCTGAGCATTGAGGTTGCCCCTGATCCAAATGAGATCGGTTCTTCCACCGATCCAAATACCGGTCCAAACCATTATTGTTCCCCCTCCATATGAATGAACTTCCTGACAAAATTTCAAACGTTCTTGACGTCCAGAGGTCCTCCAAACTCGAGTACGTCTTGTATCCGGCCTCATACCGAAACGAGATTCATCGGAAAAGCAAACACAACGCCAGTCTTCTTTCTCCCAATTTCTGTATTCGCGAGCCCATTGTAAACGGGCCCTACGATTGCAGGGTGCTATAGGTAGAACTCTCAGCGGCCTTCGGGAATGCAGACTCACTTCACGTAAACGATTTCGGATGGTTTGGTCGCTTATCAGCAAAGCCTAAAGAGCTGTGGAGCCTCGTAGCCAACATCATGGCGGTCATAGTACGATTCCGTCGAGCAATATTTTGGATGTACCGGTCCTGTATGAGAGTAGTGATGCGAGATCGTCCTCTATGTCACTCGGCCACGCTGCCCGTGATACGATAGCGTGTTCAGATACGGTTTATGACGCTCTGTGTAGTGCCAAGAGCGACAGTCACAGTACGTTGCCTGGAACCAGCTTGCAACATTCCGACGGCTCTCATGATTTCTTCTCGTGTCAAATGATGTCGTCGCTTCATATCGATGCAATTTTTTTCAGTTCCGATGCAGAAATTGTAATGGTTTTGTAAAAACGCTATTACACACTTTTATAGGAATCCTGATTGACAGTTCAATTTCTATTTTTAATCAAAATTTAAAGAAAATTCTTTATTCAAATAGTGAAAATCACTAAAAAGAATCAATAACAATCCAAAAAAGTTAAAATAATAATCCTCAATTGCGGCGATACTCTAAAACGTACTTGATCCCTAGACACTTTTGATATTATATTTATTACAAAATTAAAATAAAAAATACAATGATTTACAAAAATGACAATATAGAGAAACCGGTGTACTGTATACAGATTAATCAATTCAATCAAATCAACATAATCAAAAAAGTTAACGAACAGAATGTAATACTTGACGATGCCTGTGCAGATATGAATTATAACCCTAATGATTTATTTCTCGTATAATAGTATTTACGTGTCTCAATAATAAATCAGAAAATCTACAAGTATGCTTGCATGAACTCAGGGACAAAGGTAAAAATGTAGATGTCTTAGGTATAACTGAACATAACATGACTGAAGAGGACAGAGATAGGCTACAGATTCAAGGTTTTAAGCTTGTATTGGTGTATAACAGAAAAAATCGGCGTGGTGGATACTGTATTTTGATAAGGCATCACTTTAAATGTACAGAAGTTAAAGATTTAACTAAGTTATCGGTTTCTAGTATTTTGGAATGTTAGCCATAGATTTAGAAGAACACAATTTGTACGTAATTTGTATATTTAGAGCTCCAAATAATTGTTTAGAAACAGTAAATTTATTTTTCCATAACTTTGAATAAATGTTAGCTTCATGCAGTTGCAATAAAAAAGTTATTGTATACGGTGATTTTAATATAAATATTAATAATAATTGAACAGAAACTTTGGAACTGGAACAATTACTATTGAGTTACAATTTTAATTTAGAAATTAAAGAAGCTACAAGACTGAGTAATAACACATGTATTGATAATGTTATGCATAATGTACAAGGGTGCACTACTGAATTTGTAGATTTAGCAGTGTCTGATCATACGGCTCAAATATTAAAATGTCCAGTTGGTAAAAGTTGAATATTGAAACACTTTTATACAAAGAAGCGATTATAGTTTACAAAATAGATTAAAATTTAAAAATATGTATCGCTTCTTTAATTTAACGATGTATATTATGCCTACATTGATAATGTGGTCTTTAATAATTTTCATGACATATTTAAACTTATTTATGACATATGTTTTCCTCTAGTAATTACAAAGGTAACTATGGTTAAGCCGAAGTGGATTTTGAAGGGCAATAAACTATGTAGTAAACAATGGAGACACTTTTTTTGGAAATCCAGAATGTTAAAGAGCAAATAAAGTGAGCTACAAATTAAAAACTATTCTATTACATATAAAAAAATTATTCAAGAAACTAAGAAAGCTCGAAATAATTATTTTATTAAAAATAAAATGAGAGAAGGCGAAAGAAGAATGTCGGCGCTCCACTCTGTCTATCCCGTTGTGGATACAGCGTTAAGATATACAAATATATATTTAGAGCACATCTAATTTTGAACTTCCTTTAAACGGCGTCAAATGGCTACTGAACCAACACTCCCCATTTTCCCCTAGTATACAAACATAAAGATTTTCAAATAATTTTCTGGTATATACAATTTACGAGCACGCGAATGCAATTTCGATGCGACAAGTTAAAGGGCGCCTTTTGCCATTTAGCTCAAACGACAAAGGGATTGCAGGCATTTGACATGACTAAGTTAATATTAACTTGCACATAACAGTAACATATTGGATTCAAAAAAATAGTCAAACTGGCACAGAGAGTTTTAGAGAGAGATCTTGGATTACACTAAGACAAAATTAACTTTTGGAAATCTATAAGACAGTGCTTTCGGTAAATTTTTATTGAGTAATTTGTTTCTTCTGTAATTTTTCTACGAATATTTTAAAATGGTAACTCTTGCGTCATATGTAGGTCAATAAAATGTATTAAATGTGCGTCACCTATGGTCACCTATTATGTATGAGAATGTAATTTCAAAGACCAAACATCCAGTAATGACGTCAGTTCATCGCTCAGTCGTTCAGTCACATACTCAGTGGTGTAAACACGGACGAATTAAAAAAAAACTTAATAATTAATACCAGCACATAAGGTATGTATTTAGAAAAAAATATAGGCCGAATTCAAAAAAAAAATAACTTTGCAGTTTTAAGACACATTCTCCCATACTCGCAAACTGCTTTAAGTTTATAATTGTAAAAAAAAAATCACATGATATAACTACAAATTAACGGCTTACAGATTTTCCATTTACGTGTGTCATAAGATATTGCTTCTTGCCAAATTTCATGATTCTAGGTCAACGGAAAGTACCCTATAGGTTTTAATTCCCTTGCGAATGTCAATATATGCGGCATAAACGGCCGTATCTTTTGATTGCATTGACTTAGAAGTTCGTTTTTTTCACTGTTCCAAGGAATTGCAAACCTGAGTAATTGATATTAATTTCAATTTGATACCTCTACGCATTTTTGAGAAAAAGGGTCTTGACAGACAGACTTACCGATGGTTATCGAAGTGATCCTGTATAGGTTCCTTTTTTCATTGAAGTACGGATCTCCAAAAATAGAAGAAAAGCTATATAAAGCTGATTTGTGAAACTTCAAAAAGGTTGTGGTATTTTTTTGCGGAATAATCTCGCGGTATAAATGAATCAGTCATGTCATGTGACTGCTTTTTGGTGCGAACTTTTATCATTTAATTTACTTTTTTAAATATTTGTGCATATTTTAACTTCATTGTTTTTATTATGTTTATATAAGGGTTAAATATTAAGTAAATAAAAAAATATGTAAATGCAAGTCCCCTATTATGATAATCTTGACGTCATCTTCATTAGAATAGACCGAATATATACGGAAGCATTCATAATAATACTATCATTACTTTGTTACGGGAATCCTCTGACTGATTTATTCTCGGTTCTGAATGTGTCAGGGGTCAACCTATTACGTATTTAATACCCTCTATACCCGAGACAATTTAGAATAATTTATTATATTTAATTGGGTATAATATGAAATATCCATAGTGATGAGGGGCTGACGCTTCAAATACTAGTTCTTTTTTATCCTCAATAAATTCATTTACAAGTGTAATAAAGTAGCTATACGTAATTGAGTTACAACCAGTCGTTCTTATTGCAGTTTGAGTTAAAAATAGTGGTTTAAATTTATTTGAATTTGATTAAAGAAATGTAATTTTCAATTCTATTTGAATTATGTATATTCATTAATGCAATTTATCACTTTATCCAAAAAATAAGTGAAATGTATGGTCAATGTCACGCGGATGGAGAATGGCGAAGTGCGGGAAGGCGGTGGGGTGTAGACGGCACACAGAGCACGTGAACAATAAGATGATGCATATGTTTTGAGGAAATTGTGGAAAAATTCTGAAGTTGATGCACTAACTTTATTGTTTTGAGTTTAAACACTAATACGCGAATATCTTCTAATATTATTCCATCAAAGTTCATACTGTTAGTAATATTCCAATAAAACAAAGTACTTAAACTTATCTCCAAAAGTTACCGTGAAATATTACGCAATTTATGATATTATAAGTTAATGTTACTTTTCCCCTTTAATAATAATAGAGCAAGGAAAATAGCGTATCGAATTGTTGAATGTTTTCTCCTTGTAAGTGGATCTTAAAGGAATTGCGAACTGAAGGGAGAGTTTAATAATAAATGACGATGAAGGGCCGCCCGACAATGCAGCAGTGTGGCTGTGTGGCCATTGGTGCCGACATTAGAAACATACGGGAAAGTATAACATTCGCGGCCGTAATGATTGAAACTAATTGTTAGCTATTATCAATATTCTCGATTAATCGTTCTAATCATAATCGTTAACAAATGCAACACTGTTTTTTTGAAAGTGTTGCTACTTTCATAATAACGTGGTATTTTTGAATGTCAGAAAATAAGTCAGTTGAGAAATTCACGAGTTAGCGAAAGCACGTCTTTTAATTATATCTCCTCATCCTACGTTTCCATCCAAGTCAAAATCCTAGAAGAACGATTACTTTTCATCGATGAAAACTAACCGTTCTTCTAGGATGTTGACTGCGTGCTTTCGCTAACTCGCGAATTTCTCAACTGACTTATTTTCTGACATTCGAAAATACCACGTTATTATGAAAGTAGCAACACTTTCAAAAAAACAGTGTTGCCATTTGTTAACGATTATGATTAGAACGATTAATCGAGAATATTGATAATAGCTAACATAATGCAGGCTAATCTAGTGTTACGCAAATATAACATTCTCGAATTGGATTAACTCAAATAGAATGGATGACGTAATGATCAATCTTGTGAAATAATTGATACAGACATTAAAACCTTTTAAACTGTAATTTGCATTTAAATTCTTTGAGTATGTTTTTAGTGAAGTTCGAATCAGCGAACGTACAAACGAGAAAACAGATAAAATCGTACACAAAAATTATAAAATGTTAATTTTGAATCTAAACTTGTGAGCCTATTTCTTAAATTTTTTATGAGACAATAATCTATATAATAAAACAATGTAACGTATGTAAAATAATATAGGTAACGGTAATCACTAGGCAAAAAAAATACAAACGCTTAAAAGAGCATTATTTTATTACTGTAATTACTACTATTATGGATATTTAGATGTTCACAATCAAATTTTTAAAATTTAATTTTTATTTTTCAACTTACTCTCATTATTTAAATTTTTATAGAAAATCTTAGATATGGAGGCTACAAACAAACGAAAGTAAATTGCAACAACGTGCGCTCGAAAGTTGAAACCGTGTGTTTTCATCTTACACTTGATATTCAGTTTTCAATATCTTTGTTTAAACTCGAGACAGGCAAAGGGATTAGGATAGATTAATTTTGATGGACTGTACGCGATTGTTTGGTAGACAGCCGGCTTAAGGCGAAAATTATTATTTTATAATTTTCGAGTTATAATTCAAAGTTGTTTTAATTAAAGTTAGTTAGGGCTGGGGTGAACGTTCTCGTTGACAACAGATTTGCGTAAGATGGATAGCGATTAGTAGATTATGTAATAACACCTACGTTGTTTAGGCTTAATGTAATGAGCCTGAATGACTGATGTCGCCCACAACATGTAATAATATATTGAAAGTGGATTTTGTTAAAATGTTATGTATAAATTTATGTACATTTCATGTACAATTGTTAGAATGTCATGGTGGAAGCAACAGTGGTCATACAGGAAGCTTTGTCACAGGGAGACTGGTCACATATCGATCACATAGCAAATATGGTGACACAGCGAGTCCGGTTATACATAGAGTCCGGACATATAGCGAGTTTGGTCATGCAGCGAGTCCGGTCATATAGCAAGGAATTTGGTGTCATGATGCAATTTTTTATTGGAGTGCTGATCGTCGAGGGTTAGAAGGTAAACTAATGCTGCTTTACTTTACATTCAAATCGATGAAAGAACTAGAATATGACTGTAGGTTAGAAGAACTTGATCCAAATTCTCTAATAGATGAAAAATGTGAAGAAAATCCAAATATTTTCGAGTTTTTTTTAGATATAAAGGGGGTTTAATATAAGACAATGTTTATGTGAAAAACATAGGTAGGTATATTGAAAACTGTCACTATGATAAGTACTTAATTAATAGCATCGAAAAAATGTTATGCAACAAAGAAAAAGTATTAACGGGAGCGAATTAAGCAACGTAAGTGCCAAATTATTAGATTACTATAAATAAAAACAAATGAACATTTTAACAGATTTTCTTAATGTTAGTAATGTGTCAATAAGCAAAAAAATTATACCTACGTAAAATCATTCTCATTACGAAGTACTAAGTGAAAGTTTGTAAAAATAAAATCTACTTTGCTAAAAAATTATATTGAGAAAATTTAATTTACTAATATCATCAAAATTAACAAATAATAAAGTTTTTATTACTTCTTTTTCGGATTTTGGCTACTCGATAGCCCCGAACGCAGTGTTTTGGGTATACACTTTGTTCGAGCCATGATTGCGGATGTTATTGTTATTTATTGGTTTTCAAATAGGTACATTTATAGTGAACTTTATGATATTAGTTTATTAAACGCTTTTATATTTCGAATTATATCATTTATATGTTAATTGTTGTATATTGTGTTAATGTTTGTTTTTATTATTAATTGTGTTCATGTAGAGTTTAGAGCGAGCCGCGCTTGCGCTAAACATTTTGATCTAAAGAGAATACGGTTTCTTGGGTTATACATAACACAAATATATTGTGTGGCGGAGCAAAACCCTCGTTGCACGAGTGACTATATAAAAAATATTGGCCCTATTTGCTATATTTTTATGTAGGTATTCCTATTTTTGTCTCATGTGTTAAAATATTGTTTTTCTGAAATGAATGAAATTATAAAACACTTGCATTTGTTACGTGAATTCTCAATTTCCTAAGTTGGATAAATGTTTTGTAACCCCGAAATTATTTTATTAATCTACCTATTTATTTTCATATGCATCTGCCTTCCAAGCTAGGGTCCCGGGTTCGATCCCCGGTCAGGTCAATTTAGGAAATGAACTTCCCTAAATTGGCTTGGAGTCTGGGTGTTACTGGGAACTGTCCCACAGTTCGTTGTGTAGTATCCATAGTACAAGCTTTATTACTTAGTTTGGGGTCACACAATCTGTGTAATTGTCTGGAGTATTATTATTATTATTATTCAAATATTTACGTAAATACTTATTTAAATACTTATTGCACACTTAGAAAAGATGAGCAAAGGGTACAGCTTACTTCTGTTATAAATTTCTTTCAGCACACCCATTAACACTGAATTAGGTATGTCGAACTGCAAACGCTATGTTGATTTAAAAAAACCAAGCCATGATACGTGCGTAATCGATATGAATTTTAATGATACCTACCTCATATTCAATTACAATTCATTCTATGCGGTTTCCACCACAATGTAGAACATTTAACGAGGAAGATACCGTATCTTCATAAGGTATATAACGCATTTACTGCATAGTTTACAGAAAATATTGACATATTTTAGATATATTGGCGTTTTGTATACAAATAATCGTGCAAGGCTGGGATGCGTCACTAGTTATAAAAAACTAATAGCCATGATTATAATTATATTACATATTAATAAAATTTAGAATAGATTTAAGATTCTATTCATTGGTCAGCGTGCAATGACATCTAGTGATCAATAGTAAGCAATGTGAAGAAGTTCAGTAATACGTGTACAGATGGCGCTAGTGATATCGTACGCGCGTGCGCATCGATAATATTATTTTGTAGAATTTACGCACTTTATTGCGTTATAATTTAAAATAAAATAAAAATATTGAAAAACACGAAATAATTATCTTTTACTACACAACATTCAAGTATGAAAATAACTTCATTAATACGACACAAATACCAATATAATTCTGACGACATTCAAATAGAAAAGAATCATCAAAATCGGTGCACAAGTAACGAAGAAATCGGTGAAAAAAAAACTCGGTAGAATTGCGAAACTACTTCTTTTTCGAGGCAGTCAAAAACAATCAATATTACTTTAAGTAGTCACTTTTATTAAGCCTTAGACATTTTAATATTTTACAATAGGTAATTGAAAAATTGACCTATTTATGTTTAATTGATAATGTACCTACATACACATCTACATAATTTCATATTAGAATGTTTATTTATTTATATAACTATTTGTGTACAGGCAAATACATGTAAAAGAGACATGAAATGCAAAAACGTTATATGCATAGTACATACATATAATTTAATTCCATAATCCACATTGTGTTTTTCAGAATTATGGAGACACCATACATATAACAAATCCATCTATTTTCTATACTAATATTATGAAGAGGTAAACTTTGTGTCTGTATGTAATGGATAAGCTCATAAACTGCTCAACCGATTTCAAAAATTCTTTCACCTATAGAAAGCTATATTATCAGTTTATCAGCGAGTAACATAGACTGTATTTTATTTTAAAAATAATTTCTACTCATGCAAAGCCGGGGCGGATAGCGACTCGAGTAACTAGCGAATTATCTATATAATATTTTGTTAGAATGTCGTTGGTATAGATGAAGATATCGATGTACGTACCAATGCTTCAATTTCAAGATCTCTCTTGCTTATTGTACAATAATTGACGAATTTTTGGATTAGGTACCTAACATACATCTGTTCCCCGTAAAACGCATCCGAAATTCATAATTAACGATAATTGCCCCAAATTTAAACCAAACGCTCAGCGACAATTGTCATGTTTTTCGCCCTGTTCCACAGTTCCGCTCGTAATTGGATCCGAGCCGTTCGGAAACGTGAAATCACTAATCCGACTAATTCTGACAGCCATATGTCATTCCATAAACAGTTCATTATAAAAAAAATATGGTAACACATATCATTATCAATGTAGAAATTTTTATTTGTTTACAACTATTGACTTCAAAGTCAAAGTCAAATCAATTTATTCAAGTAAACTCAGTCACAAGGTATTTTTGAACATCAAACCTACTTTAGTTCAAAAAGAAAATCTGGACACTAAGAATAACTGACAAGGAACTCAGTCAGGTATCATTTTTAAACATTATTTTACGAAAGGTTTATTAATATATAATATTCACAGTAGACAGACAGTAAATGCATGTACAGAGAAGATCATTTCCAGACTATTGTTATATCTTCAATGAAATCGTTTATTTTATAGCGTGATTGTCTAATCAAGTAATCAATGTACGTTTTATAAACAATCTAAGTTTATTCCATGTTAATTGACTTCCTGAGGAACTTTATTATAAAAACAAATGCAGTTACCCAAAAATAAAACAATTTTCGGCTCCGAATATGTAACAAAAATGCGTAACTCAAAACTTTGCAAATAATAAAAAATCTATCAAATCAGTGATTAAATATCCTCTAACACCTGAAGGGGTAAAAAAGAGTGTCAAAGTTAGAAAAAGACAACGTGGTTGTAATCCCAGGAAACAGCCAGTGCGCTATTTTAAAAACACCTTCTCACCTGTTTGCTTTGCTAATTCTTATAATTGTTCATATAATATTAATATATTCAAGTGCAATAAAAATAACTCTATAAGTACGATACACATACCTATACAATTTAATTTGTCAGTTACTGAAGTCGGAAGTCTACCAAAACACCAAATTTTGTTGTTGCATATTGATTTGGCACTGACTTCAATAACTGTCAAATTTGATTACATAGGTATGTGTATCGGACTAATAAAGTTATTTTTATTGTACTTGTGTTTTGATTAGTAAAGAATAGTTATTTTGTACTTTTCAGTGTTTTTTTTGAAGGGGGTTTTTAACTTTTTGTGTCTACCTTTTGAGTGATCTTGGCCTAAATAAATATTTAGGGCAGGTCTACAAAACTTCTTTCTAATTCTGGAGCGCAATGATATACAAGAGAATCATCAATATAAATAAAGGTTATAATCAGTTCGCGCTATTTGGTGTTATTTGGTGTATCTTCGAAGTCCAAGCTCCAATACTGATGAAACTTAAATGGGACCACCTCGAAAGTATACCCTTTCAAAAAAAAAAAATTTAAATCGGTCTACAGTTGACGAAGTTATCGGTGAACATACATAAAAAAACACTTGCAGACGAACAAAGAACCACCTCCTTTTTTGAAGTCGGTTAAAAAGTAGATTTGATGTTTAAAAACACCTTGCATTTGGTGTTTGATTTGAACGAAATAATTTAACTTTTAATTTGAGTTTGAGACAAAAATGGCCCAAACTATCAATGTTAGACACACACCACCATAATTGAGGGTTACGTAGGAATGTCAGTAAGAGTAAAAGTTAAATATAAAAAATGGGTTGAAAATATTATTTGTTTTTTTTTCATTTCCGGTTTTGATTTACCGATGTAATGTTTCTGTACCAAATTACAGCTCCACAAGTGTAAAGGTGACGATATTGACTGCGAGGCACAACCAAACTAAAAATACCTTGTAATAATTTTGAATTCATCATAAACATCCTTTTTAATTAATTTTATACACAGAAATAAAACATACATACATCATACATACATACATCATACATATATAACTTCACGCTGTATCCCTAACGGGGTAGTCAGAGATAAAATACACAGAAATAAAATGTTAAAAGCCTTTATTTTGTCTAAGACTTTTATTCCTGAGGGTCTAGTCGATTCATAGTTAAATGAGACCCAAGTCTGTCAAAGAGATCAATTCGTATTGAAATCGATCCAGTAGAGTCTGAGTTTTCTCTGAGTAATATTCGAACAAACAAGTAGCCAAACAGTTAAAAAATTATAATATGTGTTTTTCTCCAATTCGGAGGTTTTTTACCTTCACGGTTCTAATAAAATGTAAGAATAGCATAGACAGATTTCTCATAAACTATGTTATACAGGTTTACCAATAAATATCGCTGCTGTCTAAAATTTTACGTGAGAGAAAATATTTTAACCAAAAAAACGAAACTCAAAAGACGAGTCACGGGTCGCCGCCTCGCATACTTCGGCCAGGTTCAGACATGTGTTGAGGTTGACAGCCATATTTCGAACTGAGTTACGGCAAAACGGTTTAAAATGATAAGTTAAGACAGATGTGAGTTTAACGAGGATTACTTTAACTCCGACACCTGTCTAAAAGTTTTGAGACGCAGAAAAAATGTTATACTTTTTTTTTGTAAATAAATAAACATAATTCATAAATAAACAAAGAATGCAATTTACTTATGTAATATTGTAGCTACATTAATATATCCATAACATTCTGAAAGTGTATAAGTAAATAAGTCTCTCTACATATCCCGTTACCGCTCGTTACGGATACAGAATGATGACGTGTATATATGAACATAATCATATTTTTAAATATTTAAAAGACTAACTGGCATCATTCAAACGAAGTTCAAAAGACACTTGCAGGAACGTGATCTGTCTTTTGCATAATACCAATTTGTCGTATTTGATATGTACCTGTTACATTATCATCTTTTGTATATTTATAATGTATTTTGTTAGGTGTTATATGTGGGTGTCCAAGCAAAAAGGGTCCAGTGGTCGGTATTTAGTTTCCGAGATATAGGCAGTTTTGCAAAGTTTGGTGAAAAAATCGCATTTCACGATTTTAATTGATTATTAATTAATGCTCAATTATCTACAAGTTCATATAGTAAATGACTTTATATGTTTCTAAGTAGAAACATACAAGAAGAAGTGTGTTTTTTTCAATCAAACTTTAAAAATGCTTTTCCCCAAAACAAGCATTTTCAGAGTTTCAAATTGAAATGACTGATAAAAAAAATATGTGCCAGTTTTTGAATATGTTTTTAATCCTTATTATCAATTGACTATTCTAAATTCCGAATCTAGTCTTAACTCAATACCCCACTACTGGACCCTTTTTGCTTGGACGCCCATATATGATTATGTACTTATGAGTAGTAATGAATGTGTATTATATTTTTGTTACAGATGTATGTAATATATTGTTGTTGTTGTCTTTTTTTAGAATGTATATGTTTACATATACGTTATATATACGTTACGAATTTTTAACATAGCTATGTACTGTTTATAGTATATACGTCATACGTTATATATTTTTAAGGATGTATTTTCCGCTCAAATTCCTGTGCTGGTTAGCTGTCCGAGTCTGATCTCTGGTATATACTGAAGATGCTTCGTTGAGAGGCGAAACACGTGTCGATTGGTGGTTTTTGGAGTTTGAGCGGAAAATAGCCAAAGATTTTAGAAATTCATCACATAAAATGGATTTCTGCAAAGTAACACCTGAATCTATCTACACAATATGATATACATATATATATATTTTAATAAGTACACACTACCTTCATACATTTTCTTTTTAACGAAGTGTGCTGGTAGAGATCTCTTAAAAAGATAAACATTTCCTTTTGTAGATTACTGTTTCTAATTTTATTTATATGTAATTTTTGTTTCCGTGCAATAAAATAAAAATATAAATAAATGAAAATATAGTATTTGCCATATTAAGTACAATGAACGTTTGAAAATTGTGTTAAGCATTCATTAAAACGATTATTAAGGACCACTACACACCCGGCGTTATCTAATCTCCCCTTGTTTCCTCCCAGAAGCCAAAGTGAAAGTAGCTTAATAAAAAAGTCAATAAAAAGGTGCTCTACTCAGTGATAGATTATAATGAGCAACAAAAAACAGGATGTGCATAAAAATACGGTGTTTGTTCACACGAGTAGAGCATACATGTGTTTTTGTACTTATTTTCATTCATTACTGTAATTATATTTCGTACTTATATGAAGCATGCAGCATAAACAATTATTAATAATTACGTATACATGTATGCTATTACGGCTTCCTAAAATTAACTGATAATAAATATACAAATACTAACATAACAAATAGTCAAAACAATACGCAACATTATAAATATTCTCTTTCTTTTTAAATTAAAATTATCTTTTTAGCTCCATTAATTTTGGAGATTGCAGTGTATGTAGGTATGTGCATACACTGTCTCGCGTGTTTATGTACAAGTCGATACGTCAGTATCACGAGAGCCGGCGGCGAGTGTGGACGCAGTGCGACTTGTATGTATACGATGTGGAACCAGTGCTTCTAGGTTAGGGCAAAGAAGCCGGATCCTACAAAAACTACAGAGATCTTGAACTTTTAAAAATCACTTGTCAAAACACTTTCAGTCATTCAAATATCTACTATAAAATATGGCGAGTTAAATATTATGTGCTTACATAAAAGACTAATGTATAATAAAATACTATACCTTTTATTTAGTGTTCCCGCTAATTATTAACGAGTGTAGCCGAGATTGCCCGAACGTCTATATAATTGTAACTTTGTATATACAATTAATCCGCCTTTGTAAAACACTTTTAATTATCAAACCCTTCGCACGCATTTATTATTTATTTGCAATACCCTGATATTAGGAACTGATTTAGGAATGGTAAGGGTTGTATGGATCATATTTTTTTGCTTCGCGTTATCGTGGAGAAGTTTCTGGTCATACAGCTTTTTGCGCTTTGCGTGGACCTTGAAAAAGCATTCGATAGAGTAGTGCGAAAGAAACTGTGGAGTCTTCTGCCTGAATATGGCGTAGATGGCCCCTTACTGCTGCATGCTGTGAGGTCATTATATTGAGGCCACAGAGCCTGTGTAAGGATAGACGGTGACATGTCGCCATGGTTTGAAGTCTGTTTACGCGTCAGACAGGGCTGTGTGATGTCTGCCTGGCTTTTTGTGCTATATTTGGACAGTTGTCTCCAGAGATTGAAAAGTAGTATAAGTGGTATGATTCGTGGTACAATGGTAAACTGTTTATTGTACGCTGACGATGCTGTGCTTAAAGCACCATCAGAAGCAGAGTTGCAGACACTAGTTACGTGCACGAAAGAAGACTGCGAAGTGGAAGGATTGAATATGAATTTGAACAAAACTAACGTTCTGGTGTTTGAAAGGGAAGATGTAAAGACGAAATGTGAGATTTGGGTACATGAAAAATGTCCAGAACAACTGAATGAAATTGTATATCCGAGGAGTGCGTTTTCGAGAGACAGAAGATGTGAGTTGGATGTGGAGAGACGGGTAGTAGCCGGCAATAAAGTGAACGGTGCTTTGTCAGTGTGAATATATCTAACATAGCCAAAATAGCCAACCACAATGCAATGTTGATTCCAACTTTATTGTACGGTAATGAGGCATGAATATGACCGAAATCGAGTGAAAGTATGATAAATGCAGTGGAAATGCGATATCTCAGAAATATGTGTGGTGTCACCCTTGCGGACAGGATAAGCAATGAAGAGGTACGCAGTATGACAGGGTCGCACGACAATGTTATTGCAAAAATGAAGAAAGGAATGCTAAGATGGTTTGGCCACATAGAAAGAATGAGTGATGAGACAGATGTAAAAAAAACTACAGAGCGAAAACGAGTGGTAAAAGAAGCCAAGGAAGACCAAAGCTGACTTATGAAAATCAAATAGCCAGTGTTAGCCGACGGAAAAGTCAAAAGCACTCGCATACGTAGGCGAAAATGTGTGAGGAGAATGATGAGATTTGAGGAAGCGAAAAAGTATGTAAAGTATGTATGTCCTCTCTGACTACCCCGTTGGGGATACAGCATGAAGATATTTACGTATATATGTACCTTGACATACGATTAAAGTCTAGTCAATAAAGTGAAGTATCTACATTAATATTTTGTACTAACAAAATTTTAGGGGTTTTATGTAAAACTTCTTTGTGTATTATGTGTGTGCAATAAATATTTAAATAAGCAAATTGAATTGAATATTGAATAAATAAAATTGAGGTTCTGCTTGTGATTTCTAAATAATGGCTTTTTCATAAGCTTATGTGGTTGTTTGTACGTAACCAAATCTCAAAACTTCTTTTTTTTCGTCTGTCTGTTTGTTTGTTCGAATTAGTCTCCGAAATGACTGAACCGATTTTGACGGGCGTTCCTTTGGTAGGTAGAGAACTTTTCAGCGAGTAATCTAAGTTTACTTTTTACAGCGCAAAAATAATAAATTCAAAATTGCAAGACACAGATATTTATTAATATATTACGCTGAGTCTCTCATTCTGAACGAGGACATGTTATGTTGTTAATTTTCACACAAACATTTTTAAGTGCTCCTGGAGGGTCGGTAATGATTGAATTTAATCATACAGGATGTCACCGCTCACACAGTTGAAAAATATTTTGATAAAAAACGACTGAGCTTTTGCAAAAAAAGATAGAAGAAGCTTTCGTGTGTTTTTGGAACAACCTGTATTTTTGAGTAATAAAAATCTTTATGCTCGGGTACAAAAATATCTTTATAAATATTATAAAAATATGTATATACGCAATTAAATTCGACGGTTATTGAAGTCGGTGCCAAATAATGTGCAACAACAAAAAGTCCTATTTTGGTAGGTTTGGCACCGACTTCAGTAAGTGTCTTTAATTATATAGGTATTTGTGTAGTATTTATAAAGTTATTTTTGTACTTGAGTTTTGATTAGTAAAAGATAATTATTTTGTACTTATCACTGTTCTTTTTTGAAGTACATTTAATTTTTTTTTATTTCTCCTTGGGACCTTGGCCTACATAAATATCTAGGATAGATCAACAATTAACTTCTTTTCTAATTTTGGAGCGCAATGACATACAAGAGAATTTTCAATATAAATCGACTATATAAAATATAATTAGATATATAATACATATCTTCACTCTGTATCCCTAACGAGGTAGTCAGAGAGGACGGAGCGCCACGCTTCGTGGTTCTTACATGCTTTTTTTGCTTCCTAAATATATAATATTATAATAATGTAATATATAATACTTACTGTATAATAATATTATCAACTGTTTTGTAAGTTCTCAATGGTTTTTTGAATGGATCGGTTAGTTCGGTAAAATAATTTTTTCTTCTTTATTTATTGTCATTTATTTATGTATTGACGATCACGATGGCATAGTTGTTTAGATGTTGCATTCAAACACGGAAGGTGCCGGGTTTGATCCCGGTTGGGTCAATTTCTAGATTTCTAACATTTCTAGATTGTCTCGGGTCGGGATGTACTGGGAAACGCCCCCAGTACTCGTCGTTTGGTTCTCTTAACGCAGGAAATACCCTAGTTTGAGATCAGATTATTGGTGTCTATTGTATAGCGCATTATTATTATTACTATTATTACATACATACATATCTTCATGTCGTATCCCTAACGGTGTAGTCATAAAAGACGGAGCGCCAAGCATTGCGGTCCTTACATCTTTCTTTCGCTTCCTCAAATCTCATCATTCTCCTCACACATTTTTGCCTAGGTATGCGAGTGCTTTTAACATTTCCGTCTGCCAACACTCTGGCTATTTAACCTTCATAAGTCAATCTTGGTCTTCCCAGGCCTCTTTTACCACTCATTTTCGCTCTGTAGATTTTCCTTGTCAGTCTTTCATTACTCATTCTTTTTATGTGCCCGAACCATCTGAGCATATTTTTCATCATTTTTACAATAACAATGTCGTGCAATCCTATCATACTGCGTATCTCTCCATTGCTTATTTTGTCCGCAAGGGTGACACAGCACCTATTTCTAAGAGATCGCATTTCTACTGCATTTATCTTACTTTTACTCGATATCGGTCATATCCAGGCCACACTACCGTAGAATAAAGTTGGAACCAACATCGCATTGTGTATGGCCATTTTGGCTGAGTTGGATATACTCATACTGCCTACTAATGCTGACTAAGCACCGTTGACTTTATTGCCAGCTGCCATCCGTCTCTCCTTATCGAACTCTACTAATTCGACCTCTACTTATTTTTAAGCTGTTTAATCACATTCTTGCAGAAATTTACAGATTAAATGTATACTGTCCACGGGTATGTCCAAAATGGACATACCTTCTCTGCCCATAAATATTTGCTTGATAGAACAATTCTAACAAACCACAATGATGCATTGTCATTTATTGTGGCACATTCATTATCGTGAGCTATAACTCTACCAATTTCGAGAGAGTATCCCATTCCATTCACACATTTGATTTATACTAATTAACTGTCCTGTTACGAGGGACCTTCGCATTTCGACAGCTACATTTTTTATTGCTTAAACCTATTGTTCGAGAGACATACTAGAGAAAAATAGCTATGCTTGTGACTTCGCATGAATATTAAAAAAGAACTCGTTAATCAGGTTTTAATGAATTTTGAAGCGTATAGAAGAACAATTAAGAATAAAAAATACGAGTGACTTTTTATTATTAATAAAAAAAATGTTTCTTCAATTTGAATTTGCCGCGCTCTGCGCTTTCAATAAAACTGTTATGACGTATATCCCCTATTTTTCATAGAGTTTTTGGCGGGATTTTATGGAGAACAGTAGGGCGTTTATTTTAATTATATGGGAATGGTTTCTAGTGGATATTGTCATATAAAATTGGCGTAGTTTTGCGTCCCAAGTCTACGCTGTTCTGCTGTTATGTGAAATTGTTCAAATAAGTGCTAATTTGGTAGCGTGACCTTTATAGTGGGCTAGTCCGCCTAAGTAGAACCTATTAGAAAGACTGCTTTAATATATTTGTCGCAAGAAACTCCAAGATACATTAAAATGTATTACATCTACATTTTAATGAAATAACATGAAGAATACTGATATACTTGACTGATATGATAGCTATTATTACTGAAGACATGGTTGTATGCAATGATGTTATAATACAAATAAGGTAGATAGGTTACGTTAGTACTAATCCAACTAAAATATTGTCCCAGTTACAACGTTACAAAGTGAGACAGATATACATTGCACTGCGTTGCTATGCAATGTAAAACTTAATTGCATTTCAAACTAACAAATCACATAGCTCTCTAAATCATTGTGATTGGTCAATTTCAATTTCTTACTACATTTTAAGCGAATCCGTCACTAATTCATAGAATATTAGTAATTAATGCCACAGAACAAACATTTAAAAAAATATGACTGATACCTAATGGGATTAGACAGAAAAAAATGATGTTTACTTTTTTCGAATTTCGTTTTTCTTGAATCATGTACATGAGAACAGATTTATTTAAAAAAATCGCCAACATTTTTTAATTATAAATTCGAAAATGATGAGAATGAAACAACTACTTTCATATAAAATAGATATTATTTTTTATTACGCATTTACTATGAAAGAAAAATGTAGCAATTATTATTTCTAATTACCTTCAAATAATTTTAATTCATTTCTTTTGCCTTTTTGATATGTTTTTCCATTTTGGGTTATATTTATGCATAGAATGAAGTCGGACATTGAATTGTTTTTTTATATTATTGCTTTTAACAAATGTAAAAGATGATTAAAACTGGATGGCTGCGTCATCACATGATCGTGTATATTATAAAAAACGTTCGGATTATTGAAAGATTTTAGAATGCGCAATAGGCATTGCATGACATTGTTGGTTCTGTAACATTACTTTTCATATTCTTTGACCAAGTCTGGGTTAGCTAATTAGCAAAGTTTTGGGGTGCCACTTTTCGAGTACGTGTAACTCATCTACCTCTTTTGTAAATATAACATCATTGGTTGTATGTGCTAAAATGCTATTTACCTTTCCTCATAAGGGAGAATCGAACTGCTACCATATTTTTCATTTTTGACTTTAATGTAAAGAAACAAGAAACTAACCAAAATTTTGCTAAATTTTCACCGTTCGCTGGTCCGTCGTATTATTACACTTAACATTCTAATGACACTGCTTTTAGTTATATACTACTCTGTCAAGAAAATACCAGGAAAAGATCAATAATACACGAAATGTTAGTTATTCATCCAAATTTATTTTATCACCTTCAAAGTATGCTCCTTCAGAAACGATACACTTACGTCAACGAATAATCCAATCAACAAAAAATTTTTTAAACGCTTTTTCCGGAATTGAGTTCAGTGCTCGCCGCGAATTCTCCTTTATGTCTTCTACCGAATGAAAACGGGTGCCACGAAGTGGTAATTTGAGTTTAGGAAAAAGAGTGAAGTCGGCTGGAGCCATATCTGGTGAATAAGGTGGTTGCTCGATGGTATATGTTGAGTTTTTGGTCAAAAATTCGTTCACAATGATGGCCTTGTGCGAAGGCACATTATCGTGGTGCAAAATCCAAAAATTTTCTTTCCACAAGTCTGGCCTTTTTCGTTGAATTTGCTCTCTTAAACGCCGCATAACGCCGAAATTATATTCTTTATTTACCGTTTGACCTTCCGGCAAGAATTCTGAGTGCACAACACCGCGATAATTAAAGAAAACAGTCAACATGAGTTTGACTTTTGATCGACTTTGGCGTGGTTTTTTCGGTTTCGGTTCAGTTGGAAGGTGCCACTCCGAAGCTTGTTGACTAGTTTGCATGTCAAACTCGTAAACCCACGTCTCGTCACCAGTAACAATGCGTTTCATGAATGTTGGGTCGGAATTAACTCGTTCTAGCATGTCTTCAGCGACTCTTATGCGATTGTGTTTTTGAAGAAAATTCAGGTCTTTTGGGACTAGCCGAGCGGCAACATGTTTCATACACAAGTGATTATTTAAAATGGTATGGATCGACTCGTGAGACACAGAAAGTTTGGCGGCTATCTCTCTCAAACTTGAATGAGCATTTTCAGTCACTATTTCCTTCACTTTTGCGATGTTAACTTCAGTTGCAGACGTTGATGGCCTACCAGAGCAAGGTAAATCTTCCTTCACATCTCGACCGCTTTTCAACGCTTTGTACCACTCATAAGCACGTGTTTTTGATAAAGTCAATTCAACGTAAACCTTCTGTAACATTTTCAGTGACTCCGAACACGAAATTCTATTGGCGATGCAAAATTTAAGACAGACTCTTTGTTCGATGTTTTTGTCCATTATGAAATTCGCAATATACACTAGAATGATATAACTAAAAACAGCACTGTATTTAATCTAAATAACAGATGCAACTAAAACTCCGCGCCAAAATGGAAAACAGTTGTGCCAATCTAACAACAACAAAAAAAAAACAAAAAATTGAATTTAGAACCATAAACAAATCGTCCATTCCCGATACTTTCTTGACTGAATGTATACGAAACTATGAAATATTAATAAATAACACTAAATATCTAATGTAGTAGCATTGAAATAATTTTGGTTATTTGTCAAGCGTTTTGTTTTTAATTTGCATGTCACTGAGGTTGCCTATATTCCTAGATTATATAGATCAAATTAGTGTCATAAATCAGTTCACTCAGGTTCACTTTAATATGTGAATGACACAATTCGTTCTATATATAAGACATAACAATTACAGAAGAATATTATTGCTCGCGATATGCAAACAATAATAATCTCCAATTCTTTATCTTTAAAAGGTTTTTATAAAAATACAAATTGAAGTTGTCATGACGTTTGAATTCATGGTGATTTTTATTGAAGCACAAACACACAAACGGACAAAAGTTCTAAAAAATGTTTGTTTTACTAATAACTAATAAGTAAACAATTGAATGAATCATTTGCGAACTAGCCCATCTCCAGTTTTGTTATAAATGTCATAGTCGCCACATTTGTTTACATTAAAGACAAAAATGAAAAAAATAGGATATAGACAAAGTAGTGTAGATTAGGAAGTTAGAAAAAAGTGTACATTTGTTTGATTTGAATTTTTCCGCGATCCCCGCTGTCGGTAAAACCGTTATGATGTAAATAAAGGAGTATAGGTTAGGAGGATAGAATAAAAATATGGGTACATTTACGCACTAACGAACTGATCTAATTTATATTTTATATACAGCACAGCTTACGAGTACTTGTATGTGTTTTTTATTCCAGCCTTGTATTGGAATTAATTAATAGTAAACACGTAAATGAGTTATTTTATTACGATGTCTGTGGAGGAAATGTAAACAGAGGGTCGACAGTGTTACGTGAAAACATAACAAAATTTTAATTAGTTTACTTTATAACGAATAAAAACTTTCGACGCGAGTAACGTTGATTGTTACTTTTCATAACAATACCGCTGTAACATTCTAGATTTATTTTCCAGTAAAATGTAGGTAAGTTATAGATTTTAAGTATTAAAGGGTGAGCAGAGTTACGTAATCGGTAAAAGTGTGGAGGTTCTTTATAATTGGAAATTTTAAAGGCATTTATCATAGGTATTACAGCTATGTCAAAGTCAAACTTGCTGTAAATTTGATAAACACGTGTTTTCTACGCAACGAAGTATGATGATATTCTCGGAATATTACAGAGATCAGACTCGGTCTAGTCCAGCACTGAGAGCTAACCGCGTTAGATCTCTTGACAAAAAAATACGTAAATCCAAACATATGTGTATATATATGTTACCATACGTCTAGCTTTGGGCGGGACAGTTCCGCTTCCAGGCTGTCTGTCCCGTTGTCCCGAGCCAGAGTAAAAATGACCCGCTTTCATGTCATTTCCGTGATAACAATCTCAACTACACAAATTTTCGAATAATTATTGATAGCGTTTTATTTTTGCCAGAAAGTAATGCTCGTGTCGAAAGAGTTTTTGCTCTAATTAATTAATATGGACAAGAGACAAAACACAATTAAGTGTCACAGTTCTGGAAGCCATTTTAATTAGCAAAACTAACATCAACTGATCATGTGATAAGCTCTATTCTTACTTGAAAACTAGAAACTGAATTTTGAAACTGATTTACTACGCAAACAAATATAAAACAAATGCGGCTGTAACTGAATCTAAATTCATTAATTCAAATTATTATTAATACATAGTTCTCATGTTCTTGTTTTGGAATAAATAGTAAAAAGCTTTTTCCTTATTAAATCTTACAAGCCTCCCGCTCCCGAAAAAAAAATGGCCGGGTTATACATTATATACCAGCAAGTAAATAAAATTGTGTCTGTCTGTAATTTCTAAGTAAAGGCTTTTTGTTAAATTTATATGGTTATTTGCACGTAACCAAAGACCAAATTCGCTTCTACAATTTTTTTGTCTGCCTCTCTGTTTGTTTGTCTGGGCTAATTTCCTATACGGCTGAATTCATTTTGATGAGACTTTCATTGTTAAGTAAAGGACCTTTTGGAGAGTAATCTAAGCTATTTTCTATGTCGGAAAATTAGCAATTTTAAAGAAAATGAAACCGCGAAGCTTAGCTAGTTAATAATAAAGATAAATTCCGGATAGTGTATTTATTCTTATCACCTTTCCTGAGTGATGTATGCCGTGACTTATGAACTATTCCTTTAGAAATCGGACCATTATGTTGGTGTTTTACCTCTGTCTCACTGAACAGAATTATAGTTTTTAGCGTATATATATAATAGAAACGATGAAACGAAATAAGCTGGGCCACCTGAAAATACGACATACATTAACATACATTATAATATGTACATTGTATATCTCATACAGTGTTACGGCTGCAACATATATAAATATGTTCATATAAAATCTTTTGGAATAAAAATATGTTTTATAATAAGAAAACAGATGAGTGTAAATAAAATATCAATACGAGTATATCGACTAATATTTACAACTGAGTTTGCCTGATAATCTTGTATAAGAGGCCAAAAAAAAATAGGCAACCCAAATGTTTCTTGTTCCTTATGCTTCGTACTCTCGAACAATATCGATTACGTTCGGTTAACAAGTGAAAGTTAAAAAACATACCTACATTAATTTTATTTAAGGGTAGGCTTGGGCTTGACTTAATTTCATCAGGTAACTTATTCGCGTATGTTTGTTCATAAATCATGATGGTTAAATAATATTTTTCATACGGTAAACTGATGAGCGAAAGTTGATCTCATTCATGATCATGAATTATAAGGTGTGGTAATATGCATAATATTATTATCTACGTCAATTCTATTATACATAAATGGGTGGAATATTTCTCCGAAAAACAAAACGGAGTGGTAAAAATCTCAGAGAAAATGTAAATCGATACGCAAAACGCATAACTCAATCAACATCAATCCGTAGCCGACGTGATTTTAACAAGTCACGTCCGTTGTTGCCATGCGATTCGTGTTTGCTTACCATCGATACGTGAAATGGAACGTTATTTAAAATCCGGCTGTCCCGGTCGATCTTTGACAATCTACACAGTGCAATAAAGAGGATATTTATTTATTTATTTATTTAATACAAAAGGACCCTCTACAGCGAGTACATTCAATCCATCACCAAAATACATAAATGATATGAATACAAATAAAATGCGTCACCAATTACAGAGAGCCACAGCATGCAATACAGTTTCAAATAGTATATAAGTTTGAAATATTTACAGTATAGAAAAAAAAAAAACAAAAAAAACACAAACGCAACAAAATACTCTACTCAATTTTCCTCATTATTTCACTACACCAAAGAAAAAAAAAGAACAAAATAATATAATGGAAAAAATATTACATCGCAACTGCATATTTGCACAGCATACCCATCACTTTTTTTATTACAATAGCAGTCAGTGTCCCCGAAAATGTCAATTTCAGAGGACATGCCATTGCACAGCGCCATTAGACGGTTTGTTGGTTTTGTGTTGTGTGTTGTTGTTTGTTAAATCAAGACCTAATTTAGTATAAATAGGGAAGGGGAGCCGAATGAAAATATTGATGTATACAAACAGAAATTATATGGTACGAGCATTTTGCTCAAAGATTTTGTGGTCCTAATACATCAAGTCATGATGTAACTTACGACATAATGCGATACGTCCATAATAGCACTGCTACTAAACCATGACCCTGCTAACCCTTCCCTTATACGGGTTATGCAGACCAAATCTGGGGTAGTGTACGGATATACAATACTTGATATTCTTTTCACATAAACTTCTTAATTCCCTATAAAATTAATTCTTCGTTATTTTGGCGTCTAATTTATTCGTGCTAGAAGCATTGGCTTGATAATGTATACGTATAACATCGCACTGCGTCCACTCTATCCGCCGGCTCCCGTGATACTAACGTATCAACTTACGTATATACACATGAAACAGTGTATCCGCATATCTAGATACACTACTATTTAGTCTTGATATTTTCCAATCGCTTACTGCGAGTTAACGATACAGCAACGCAACCAGCTGTTCACTCTGTCACCAACTCTGTCCAGTCTTACTTGTGCGCTTAAATTCACAGAAAATCTCCTCATGTGGTCCCGATCTGCCATCCCCGCCTTGCACCCACCGTACCGCGAAGTCCCATGACTAGAGACCAGCTAATACACGACGTAATCCGGAACCACAAAATTCCTGGCTGGCTGAATCACCACCTCCGGGGGAACCTATAGAGATCTCTAACGTTCTAACTTAACCCTAACGATCAGTCGCAATGGATAATGATATCTTGCCTTGTTCTCAGTACATTATCTATTAGCGACCCGCCTCGGCTTCGCACGTGTAGATAATTTTTTTGGAAATAAAATACAGCTCAACTTACTTGCTGATAATGTACCTTTCCATATGTGACGTAATTTTTGAAATCATTTGAGTAGTTTTTAAGTTTATCCATTACAAACAATCAATTTTTTTCTCTTTCTAATATTAGTACAGATTGCTTATATTTTATTAATATTTGATAACTGGTAACATTGTAATAACGTATATTACATTCTCTACCGTGACCATAGCATAATTAAATTGCAGCTTGCAATATTTAATAGAAAAAATAAAGTTTGGAAGTTTTATTCGACACAAAGTTATCGTTTTGGAAATATGATGCGATTTCCCACTTTACGTCTAAATAGAACTCCCAGCTAACTAATATTTTTTTGAGTATGTAATTTTAAGTTGTTATGCATCACGGGTCAGAGTTTTATTTTAAATAAAGGCCCAATGTTCCAGTCTAAACAAGCTTGTCATTGCAATGGATGTGCCCCACAAATCACCGGTTCGCTCATATAGATGGGCACGTTTTTACTCCTTTTTAGGATTGCGTGGTCACAATATCGCAAACGGAAGCCTTGCACGTGTGTCCGTCTTTCTGTCCGTTTACCTACCCGTATATCACAACGGATTTATCAGTTAGTCAACTATTTTTTTGTCTCGCTGCTGTCCACAAATTCCAAACAAAAATACTGGAAAAATATGTGTGTACACTAACGGCCCTTACCGATTTCGCCCGAGTTGAATACATAATGTACAGGCTATGTCCATCTGGAATAATGTACCTTTCAATTGCTGCAATCATTTTTAAATAGGTGTAGTGGTTCCGGAGATTACCTTCCATATGTAAACAAACTTATAAAATCCACTTATTCTCTTTATGTGTACACACATACACACACACGTCTTCACGCTGTATCCCTAACGGGGTCAGAGTCAAAGAGGACGGAGCGCCAAGCGTCGCGATCCTAACATACTTCTTTCGCTTCCTCAAATGTCATCATTCTCCTCACACATTTTCGCCTAGGTATGAGAGTACTTTTGACATTTGCGTCGGCTAACACTAGCTATTTGATCTTTATATGTCAGCCTTGGTCTTCCTTGGCTTTTTTTACCACTCGCTTTCGCTCTATAGATTTTCTTCGTCAGTCTTTCATCACTCATTCTTTCGATGTGTTCGAACCATCTTAGCATTCCTTTCTTCGTTTTTTTATGTGTATAATATTATTACAGATTTCATACATAAATATTGCATTTATAATATAGCTAAAATCCAAGAGTTGTAGCATAGAAAAAGCACTTTCAGCTGTCCAAGGCACAATTTTACTATTCTGTAACTATTTTCGATGTTATAATAACTCCTTTACATAGAAGTACATTGTTCGGTACGGATTTATAAATATGTAAATTATTACCTATCATTTTCAGTAACTAAGACAATAAATAGAACAAAACACCAGTACTAAAAATATATGATTTACCCTAATTTCTTTTTACCTTTACACCTACAGATGTGTATGGCACAGAGATTAATATATTATGTAACTTTTCTAAGCAATACAAAATATTTAATGGGTATTTAGTACTCATTTTCATTTTTAATTCCTTCATAAAATTTAACGTTCGTTTATGAAATTAAATTTCTAGGGATGACATTAAATTGCTACGGAGCTCTTAAGATATATATCCGATACACTTCTGGCCAGTTTTTTGTAGTTTCTTTCATTTTGCATTGGAATTGAGTTTGGGTTGAACGAAAATTTGACCCGTCTGCGCCTATCGGTCAACTTCAGGAAAAAGCGTTTGCTTTAACAAATGTATTCGTTTCAATTTGTCAGTGATGAAGGGAATTTTCGGCCCTGGCGATACTAATCTAAAAATGCAGAAGAATTTGTTGACTGACGGAAATGTCAAAGGCACTCGCATGCTTAGGGGGAAATGTGTAAGGAGATGGATTGTTGAATGTCAATAGAATTAAATATGTTAGATATATATAAGAAATATACGTGGGAAAGAAAGGGTGCGAGAAGTATGATTGATTTATTCCTGGTGGATAGCAGACTTAAGAAGCAGGTAATGGACACAAGAGCGTATAGAGGAGCCGATCTCGGGACAGACCACTTTCTGGTGATAACCAGAATAAGGGGTCTGTTCGCAGCATGGCGACATCGCGTAGTCCAAACCTGCAGCGGTTAGCCGCATTAAAAGCTGGAAACTGCAGGATGCGACCACCAGGAATGAATATGAAAGGGTATTATCCAGTAAGCTTGATGATAGATTGAAAGTGTTGAGCGAGGATGTTGAAGAATGCTGGCAGAACCTTAGAGATAGTATGGTTGAGGCTGCGAAAGAAGTGTGTGGAATGAATAAGATTGGGAACGGCAAAAAGCGTGATGTGTGGTGGGATGAAAGTGGCTGTGTATAAGAAAAAGAAAGCATGGCGAGACTACCTTGCTACTAATGACTGTGGTATGAAAAATTTGATGAAAGACAGGTATAAGCTGCAGAAAGCAGAAACGAAGGCACTAGTGAAAGAGAAGCGTGAAAGGTGTAGGGTGTTAGATGAAAACAAGATGTCGGACAACTTCGAGGAAAATTCCAAATTATTTTGGAAAGAAGTACGTAAGTACCGAAGTGGTCCGGCACCTTGCAGAATGAATAAAGTGCGTTCGAAAGAAAACAACCTGCTTACAAATAAAAAGGATGTTCTGCAGCGATGGAGTGAATACTATGGAGAACTGTATGAGAGTGGCGACTCCGTCTCTGATACTGAGAGCGATTCTAATGAATTGCCACACTCAGGCCAGGGACTGGAGGATGCCATTAGTATGAAAGAGATTGAGAAAGTGATAAGAAGTTTGAAATGTGGAAAGGCTGCGGGAATTGATGAGGTGACTGCTGAGATGATCAAGTATGGTGGTCCTAGGGTCTGGGATGCCTTCTGTGCACTCTGCAACCTTTGTTGGCAGAAGGGGGAGGTTCCAGAGGACTGGCGCACGGCAGTCATAGTACCTCTATATAAAGGGAAAGGTTCCTACCTAGACTGTGCGTGCTATAGGGCCATCAGCTTGGTCAGCTTAGCGAGTAAAGTCTATACTAAAGTATTGACTGAACGTATGAAAGGCGTTTCAGAAAGATATTTGTGGGAGGCGCAAGGTGGATTCAGGAACGGTAGGGGTTGTATGGATCAGATTTTCTCGCTTCGCGTTATCGTGGGAAGGTTTCTGGCTTTAGGTCAGAAAGTTTTCTGCGCTTTCGTGGATCTAGAGAAAGCATTCGATAGAGTAGTGCGGAAGAAATTGTGGAGTCTTCTGCCTGAATATGGCGTGGAGGGCTCCTTACTGCAGGCTGTGAGGTCATTATATCGAGACCACAGAGCCTGTGTAAGGATAGACGGTGACATGTCGCCCTGGTTTGAAGTATGTTCTGGTGTCAGACAGGGCTGCGTGATGTCTGCCTGGCTAGTCGTGCTGTATTTGGACAGTTGCCTCCAGAGATTGAAAGGTAATATGAGTGGTATGGGATGTGGTGACACAATGGTAAACTGCCTATTGTACGCTGACGATGCTGTGCTAATAGCACCATCAGAAGCAAAGTTGCAGACACTAGTCACGTGTATGAAAGAAGATTGTGAAGTAAAAGGATTGAAAATGAATGTGAACAAAACTAAGGTTCTGGTGTTTGAAAGAGAAGCGGTACAAACGAAACGTGTGATTAGTGTAAATGGAAAATGTCTAGAACAGGTGAATGAAATTGTGTACCTGGGGAGTGCGTTTTCGAGGGATGGAAGATGTGAGTTGGATGTGGAGAGACGGGTAGCAGCTGGCAATAAAGTGAACGGTGCTCTGTCCGCATTAGTGGGTAGTGTGAATATATCTAACACTGCTAAAATGGCCATCCACAATGCGGTGTTGGTGCCAACTTTGTTGCACGGCAGTGAGGCCTGGATATGCCCGAAATCGAGTGAAAGTATGATAAATGCTGTGGAGATGCGGTCTCTCAGAAATATGTGCGGTGTCACGCTTGCGGACAGGATAAGCAATGACGAGATACGCAGTATGACAGGGTTGCACAACAGTGTTATTGTAAAAATGAAGAAAGGAATGCTTAGATGGTTCGGGCACATGGAAAGAATGAGTGATGAAAGACTGACGAAGAAAATATACAGAGCGAAAGTGAGTGGTAAAAGAAGCCAAGGAAGACCAAGGCTGACTTATGAAGATCAAATAGCCAGAGTGTTAGCAGACGGAAATGTCAAAAGCACTCGCATACCTAGGCGAAAATGTGTGAGGAGAATGATGAGATTTGAGGATGCGAAAGAGGTGTGTAAGGACCGCGACTCCTGGCGCTCCGTCTTCTCTGGCTACCCCGTTGGGGATACAGCGTGAAGTTATGTTATGTTATGTTTATATATAAGAATAGAATGGCCAATACTTTACTGCAATTAATCAATATTTCAATTGCATTGGAACACTTCGTGCTGCAGTCGTGAAGGGAAAAAACGAAACAGAGAGAGCGTTACCTCTCCCGCTCGAGTTTTTACAAGCTTTTATTTAACTTGCCTTGTTAGTATGTATGTGTGGGTCGAATCTTGGAAGCTAAATTAGAACCACTTGGTAACGTTCGATTAGGCTCAAATTTGATATATTTGCGTGTCTTCAGTGACAATGCAATAATATGGTACCATTGAGCTGATCTGATGATGGAGTCGGAATGTGGCCATTGGCACTCCTAAACTTAATAAGATAAACCCATCGAGTTTGAGCTTATTTGTTTTATCTTGGAAAGCGCTCTGATGCTACATGATATCCAGGATCTGAAGACGGAAACGATAGGTGGTCATAGGAACTTCTGAAATAAACAAGTCAGACCCTTCGTGTTTAGGCTCGTTTGATTTGTCTTGGCAAGCACTCTGGTGCTACATGATATCCAAGGTTTGAAGATAGAGCCGGAAGGTGGCCAAAGGAACTCTGCAATAAAAGCCACTCATCCCTATCGAGTTTGGGGTCATTTGTTTTGTCTTGGCAAACACTCTGGTCTTACAATGACATTTACGTTCTGAGTGGAACACGCCGTCGTGTATGGCCAAGCCTATATTGTCCTTAGTCGAATAAAATCTTTACAAGGATTCCTCATCAAATTATTAGATAGTTCAAAATTAACAGGAAAGTTACCTTGCAATAATGATGCATTACTAGAAATTCACAGCTTAAGACAAAACTAAAAAGTTGAAAATAAAACTATTAATTAAAAAAAGCTTTTTTAAAACAAACTTTTATTTAAAAATTCAGTTGTACTAAAACGAAGACAACAATTATATGCAAGGATTGTGCTGATGAGTGTTATTTACATAGGTGAATATAATCAAATAGATCGATGGAAATCCTGCATGAAACTATCTAATTACATAGGCACGATGTTAGGATAATCACTGAAAAAATTAATATCCATAATTGTACCTAATATTCTATTACATCAAATAAAAGATCCCCTAAGTTTAAAAGCTCCATTTTCGAACCCATAACACTATGTGACAGTTTTATGTGTTTGTTTTTGTCAATATGGAGAATACTTTAAAATTATGTAGCAATTTAGAAGTAAAACAATAATTTCTGTTTTATCGATAAACTTTTGGAAACGAATAGTAATTATGGAAACAGTAAAACGTCACACAACTATGTCTGACATGACTAGGGAACCGTTGAAATGGCGAAAGCGAATGCTATTTAAAAACCGGTTTAGGGGTCCTTTTAATCTAGGGGTTACTTAGGTTATGTGACGACTTCGATAGCGTTGGTGAAATCGGGCATTAGGCTGTTGAATTTGACAGACATGAGAACCAAACAAATCTTTGTTCTTTCTTTTCGTTTCTTTTTATTCTTATTCTTTTAAGCTTTTTAATTATTTTTGAACTTTACAAGTGAAAAATGGACATAATTTTTTTTGTAAATATATCTGGAATGAAAATTTTTTTTAGGCGTGATGATAAAATGCAGTGTTTTAGTCTGCATTGGCCGGTTTGACAAACATACATAAGTCGTCAAAGGGAAAAAGACTGAGGCTGGCACACCAACGCCAAATCTATTGGTAGCAGATCTGTGCATGGAGAGTACCAATAATGTACAAATATAACTAGTTTTTGATAATATAAACTATTAAACTTTCGCGTTGCATTATAAAATATCTCAAACGTGAAATTTAACGCGGTTACCTTTTTATTTTGACGTTTCAACCGAGTTGCATTGACTGTGGTCCCAAGCAAACTGAGTTTGCTTGAGACCAGTTTACTTGAGATCACTGCCGATGCAACTCGGTCGAAACGTCAAGCCAAACTAAAAAGATAATTGCGTTAACTTTCCCGTTTTAGATAGTTTTTGATAAATACACAATTCAAAACGTGAACAAAATCAATTGCAAAGAACATAAACATCATGCAATTGAGCAAATACTGTCTTGTAGCACGGATAGAAAAAGTGAATATTCGGTGAATATAAGCGCAGGGCAGGGATGGTAAACCTTTATTTATCTATGTGCTGTTTTTTCTAAAGAAATATTTAACGAGGCCGTGACGTGCCATCAAACATTCTTGACTTAGCGATTAATGAAAAATAAACAAATGTATTTGAAAAAATAAATTGTTTCGATTAGGTACCTAAACTCTTTAATTGCAGACGTGCACCAATTACTTTGTCACGTGCCACCAGTGGCACGCGTACCATTGGTTTGCCATCGCAGACGTGGGGTAATGGTGAGTCTGATATAATCATTCTCCTTAATGTCCGTGAACACATAAAAATAAAAGAAAAACTTTAGATTTGAAGAAGCGAAGGAGGTGTAAGGCTACCATATTTGTTTTATCCTCTCTACTTCGTGACCGAACGAGGGTATCACGTAAACGTTTACGAGAAAAGCCTATCTATGTTAATACCAAAGAATATAAACCAAGCGACATTACGACTGTAATCTCCAGGACAGCTACAGACATCAATGCGTCACATAAAAACGAAATCCCCACGGATTTACGAGCGAAAACTTTGAAATATATTAATACTCGCCCGTTTAGCTTACGAGGAATATGCAATAAATTTTGCTGTATCACTAAACATTCGAAACGATGATTCGATATATTCCTTTACTTAATTGGTTCTAGTAAAAATTTAAAATTTAAACACAACTGATACAAAAAACAAATTTCCGTAACCTCAATGCGCGAAATCAATGTCAGCATTGCTGTGAAGAGATTACAATAATATCACATAGATAGCTAATATAAATAATTTGTAAAAGTAGAAATAGACATGAGATGTGAACGACAGTGCCATGGCGCTAATACGCCGAAACAATACCAATCTATTCTCTAGTATTATGACACAATCACGAAGCCTCAGAAGAAGTACGACAACACAAAATATAACTATAGTTACGGACATTTTCAAAAATTGCAGATTTCAAGTAAAAATCGGCTAAAAGCATCAGACACACATTAAGGCGACGAATTGGAAAAAGTATGAAGTGATATTTAGTAACCCAATTCTTCTTTTCATTAACTTAATTTTGCCAGTTGCGATATATGAGTAGCTAACTTTTAAAACAGAAAAAAATATCAAATAAATCTCTTTTAAAACAAAAATGTCCATTTTTCGGCCTACATGTATTCATTTGTGCCTCTAAATTTTCTGTGTAGATTAATCTAAACGCACTCTTCATAATGCTAGTTGGTTTCTTTTAATTAATTATATTTTTAGTATTAACGACAATAACTGTTTTTTCATAAGCTAGCGCGCGGACGCGCTTGTATAGAGTTTGTAAGGGTGCGAAGCTCTATTTCAGATAAATTATTCTTCATCACTGCGTCATCTTAAGTTAGTGTTCCATAAATATTTCAAACAAAGCGGAAGTTAAAATTAGATGTCCAATACCTATCATTAAATTTTGTTTTCATTCTTAGTTCAAAATTAATAGTTACTAATTGTTTTTTTTGGTAACGCAGGACAAATCCGAACCCGGTCTCCCTGGGTAGGAGTGAGTAATATGAGGTTATCATTCATTAAAGCTTCTGCAGTGGTCGTCCTAGCAGTTGTCGTCCTAGGCATGTTGTTGAGGAACTCCGCAATCTCTTACGAAACACACGGGATACATTTCTCGAGGAGGTAGTGACAACTCTCCCCCTGCGTCCTCGAAGAGTTAGCGCGGCCTATACGCGCTATCTTCTTCGAAGAGTCATGGATTGCGAAGACTAATTGACCTTCCTGTATCAAATTGCAATCTAGTAGATGAAAATAAATATCAGAGAATAACTCGTATATACGTACAAACAGACAGACAGACATGACGACCCTATTAAGGTTCTATTATAGCAATTTTGGCCACGGAATCTTAATAACTAAATACGAAAGTTGCGGCAGACCGCAGATTTGATTACTGTCTGACTTACGAGTGACCTCAGCGGTATAAATCCATAAAAACATTATGTATTTGCAAATAAATTAAAAAAGTTATTATTTATGTCTCATAAATCATTACATGTGAAACTCTGAACCTCATTTACATTAACTGTCAAAAATATATTAAAATTCTAACTGTGGATTGACGGGGGTTTTCAGTGACTAATGGAGGTTATTCAAATAATTTGGTATAACCACTACCTTCCAGCTGGTCACCATGTTAATTTTTTTCTCCTCGTTTCTTGCCTTGTTTAACTATTGCAGTAGGCTCGCTATTTGATACGACCATCTTTCCCTAAATTGACAAGCAGGAGATCGAACTATGAAAGTGAATAATACAAACGTTCTCACCAACAATGCACCGATCAAACTAAGTAAATTCTTATAAAGATAAAAAGATTTCTTTTAAACGTTATTCAGTGAAGTTCTTTATACCATTTCGTTCGAAAATTGAACAATTCAACACGATATCATCTCGGTCTCACAGACGTTTTTCTTTAATTTTTCTTTATTAAACCATCCTTTTAAGCGTATTTTCTTTACAAAATAGTTGCGATGTTTCACATCTGCCAGGCGTCCCGCGACGGCTCATTTATTTCTCAATAATAATTTGAAGATGAGCTTTTTTCTATAAACTTTATGAATTATAATTTACTTCAATGTTTATCGAAAATAGATATGTTATTAATAATAACCGAATTTATACACAATCCGTAAAAAGCCTCGCTTGTATTGGATGTCTCACGGTATCGACATCATACGCTATATTTCTTTTTTTTATATTACATGTGTGTGTGAGTACGATGAGCATTTTAGCTCATATAACCACATCTTCAGTAATAAATATATAAATTATTCATGTTATTTCATTATAAAGTAGACGCAATACATTTTAATATCTCTTGGAGTTTCTCGCAATAAATATATTAAGGCGGTTCTAGTAGGTTCCATTGAGGCGGACTAGGCCACTATAAAAGTTTCAACGTCACGCTACTAAATAAGCACTTACATTCAGTCAAGAAAGTATCGGGAATGGACGATTTGTTTATGGTTCTAAATTCAATTTTTTGTTGTTTTTCTATGTTGTTAGATTGGCACAACTGTTTTCCATTTTGGTGCGGAGTTTGAGTTGCATCTGTTGTTTAGATTAAATACAGTGATGTTTTTAGTTATATCATTCTAGTGTATATTGCGAATTTCATAATGGACAAAAACATCGAACAAAGAGTCTGTCTTAAATTTTGCATCGCCAATGGAATTTCGTGTTCGGAGTCACTGAAAATGTTACAGAAGGCTTACAGTGAAACGACTTTATCAAAAACACGTGCTTATGAGTGGTACAAAGCGTTGAAAAGCGGTCGAGATGTGAAGGAAGATTTGCCTCGCTCTAGTAGGCCATCAACTTCTGCAACTGAAGCTAACATCGCAAAAGTGAAGGAAATAGTGACTGAAAATGCTCATTCAAGTTTGAGAGAGATAGCCGCCGAACTTTCTGTGTCTCATGAGTCGATCCGTACCATTTTAAATAATCACTTGGGTATCAAACATGTTGCCGCTCGGCTAGTCCCAAAAGACCTGAATTTTCTCCAAAAACTCAATCGCATAAGAGTCGCTGAGGACATGCTAGAACGAGTCAATTCCGATCCAACATTCATGAAACGCATTGTTACTGGTGACGAGATGTGGGTTTACGAGTTTGACATGCAAACTAGTCAACAAGCTTCGGAGTGGCGTCTTCCAACTGAACCGAAACCGAAAAAACCACGCCAAAGTCGATCAAAAGTCAAAGTCATGTTGACTGTTTTCTTTAATTATCGCGGTGTAGTGCACTCGGAATTTTTGCCGGAAGGTCAAACGGTAAGTAAAGAATATTATTTCGGCGTTATGCGGCGTTTAAGAGAGCAAATTCGACGAAAAAGACCACATTTGTGGAAAGAAAATTCTTGGATTTTGCACCACGATAATGCGCCTTCGTACAGGGCCATCATTGTAAACGAATTTTTGACCAAAAACCCAACGAATACCATCGAGCAACCACCTTATTCATCAGATATGGCTCCAGCCGACTTCTTTCTTTTTCCTAAACTCAAATTACCACTTCGCGGCACCCGTTTTCATTCGGTAGAAGACATAAAGGAGAATTCGCGGCGAGCACTGAACTAAATTCCGGAAAAAGCGTTTAAAAAATGTTTTGATGATTGGATTATTCGTTGGCGTAAGTGTATCGTTTCTGAAGGAGCATATTTGAAGGTGATAAAAGAAATTTGGATGAATAACTAACATTTTGTGTATTATTGATCTTTTCCCGGTACTTTCTTGACAGAGTAGTATTTCAACAATTTCACATAACATCACAACAGTGTAGATACTTGCAATGCAAAACTACGCCAACTTTATTTCACAATATCCACTAGAAACTACTTTCAAATAATTAAAATAAACGCAAAACCGCTCCTCATAAAATCCAGCCAAAAACTCCTTTTTATATTACAGAGAAATTAAACCAGCAACCAATAAACCTTTTTTTTTTATAATGGCATGGCGCAAAAGCTCTTAGTTATTTACAATATCAAAACTAACAAACACTTCAGATTGCAAATGCGTTGGCAACACTGAGAACTAAAATGATGTGCCTCTTGTGCTAATTTTACATTACAATTCTCAGCAACCTAAGGATTTTGACAGCACTAAAATCCTATTAGAACTTCAGACCCGTCGGTCCATCAAACAATATGTTTGCCAACAAATTAGGCGGCCGCAAACTCAGAGCGCATCTGACTCAATTTAGGTAGTCCTTATTGAATTACAGACCGACACGTTACGGTGTCCGACCCAGACAAACTCTTCCTAACCGCTCCATAAGACCTCAACACTCAATGGATTTAAAATCTTAACTATACGCGCATAAGACTGATTTTGCTATTATCTGTTGCAGTGGGTGAAGCATATCAATGGAAATTCGACTTTGTGCTAGAAACTATAAGAACGAGTTTAGATCGCGTGTGTTGACAAGTGGTGAACTACACCTGAGACGTGAAGGGCGCGATGAATGATGTGACGTACATAGCCTCTGACATTGGACTTTTATTCATAGTCTGTAAATAATTATTTAATATTTTTTCTTATTCATAAATGTAGGACTGAACAGCTTATAGAAAAATATTTATTTTAATGATTCTGTCAACTGTAATGGATTTAAGCAGCTAAACTATTAACATACAATATTAACAATAACATTAACATTATCTCTTAGGTTAAAAAAAAATAAACATAATAATGAATTTTAGTTGGTTATATGGAAACAAATCAAGTAATATCTCGCTGTTGTCAATTGTTTTTAAATTCATTAAAAATATTCAGTGGTTTGTTGTGATTTTAATTAATTTTGTAAAGACACGAAGTTTGTTAAAAATAAAATATTAAAAACACATCTCAACGTTATTGTTTACAAACTGAAACTACTCATTATCTTAAATAATAAACTTCTTTTAAGTTGCCCCTTAGAAAGTTGTCATTTCTTTGAAAAGCCAAACTGATTGACTGATGAAGCCCGGCGTTCTCCCGAAGCCTCCACCAGTCTTTTACAAATATCAGAAACTAGTCAATGGGCTTTAGAGCCCCAGGGACCCAAAGTTTCGACTGCAAAGGGCGCAAATATGAAACTCTTAGAGAGAGTCGCTTACTTAAGCCGCTTCAAGTTCTCGGCAGTGCTGGCGGTGGCACCTGCTGACTTAGAAGTCCTTTGTAAATATATCAGAATTTAACAACATAGACCTTTATGGCAAGGCATAAGAACGATTATCGAATGATATGTGACATGTAAATTTAGGACTTGTATCTCAAGACCTAAACTTCGTAGAGCTGTGATCTAAAAACACATAACATTATGACATGTTAAAATATAGGCAGAATTAAAAAATATAAATGAAGTTGTAATTTGAAAATTCTACAACATGGCATGTTAAAAAATCATGTAAGCAATTGACTGAAGGCGTCGAGAACGATATTATTATTAGCGACGGAAATCTTTTTAGTAGGACCCAATTTTTTGGACAGAGCTATGTGTAGGGTCGGACTTCGGCCTAGTCGGTAAGTTTTTGCCTAACTATAGATTCGACACAAAGCTACATCGAAGTGAACTTACGGAGACTATAACCACGACTACTGCTACGAAAGTGGAAAGAAGACTACTGCGATTTGAGACTGTTGTTTATGTGCAAAGCGAGAACTTTGAGGAATGACTACATAACTCGGGACCGCTGTAATTGAGTTCGTATGTTGCCTGTATTTTTGTACGGAGTAAACTCTTCACAACATCAATCGCCATTTAATTAGCTATTGCTGGCAATACTATCGCTGTGGCGCAACAACAAAGGGTGCTACTAAAATAATTTCTAAAGTAAGGTGAGACGATCATTGCAGATAAGGCACAATTAAGGGGGGATTGAGGCGGAGAGATTGCACTCTGAATACAGAAATATGAGTCGAAGTGTCGGCTTTGGTTTTATTTCTCGTTGAAAAAGGGTCAAAATTAAGTCATACTGTTCGCTACTCTTAATCGATAGAACGGTTAGTTTTTTTTATGGAAAAATTAAAGTAAGAGGTACTTCTTGAACGTCTGGATCTCGCCGTTCAATAATTGAGAATAGCTACCCTACATATGAATGCGTTGACTATAAATAAAGGTCAATGCATCAGGCGGACTAGTGATGCGATGCAATTCCGCTAAATGGGTGATGGATAATTGCTGCTAATACGCAGATTACGATATAACGTAGCATTCCAGTTATGACATTATAATATTAATGTATGTTTCTGAACACGTACATACATATCATGACTATCATATCATGTATCCCTGACAGGCTAGTCAAAGAGGATGTAGTGCCAAGCATCGTGGACTATCATCATTAAACCTTATCGTTCTCCTTACATACTTTCGCAGAGAAACGTGACTGCTTTTGACTTTCTGTCTCTCTTGCGCTTCTGAATACAACACATAGCATTTCCGTTGAACGTATCCATAGCTTTTCTATGTTGACAGTAGCCTTAACTAGCGTGTTTCCGAAACCCATCGCTAAACCAAATCTGATAACAGCTCTTTTCGCGATCTGTCATCAAATATATTAGAAAATATATTCAGTAAAGGTTTCACAGTTTCCTCTATTCGTATCTTTATATTTGTCTAAACGCTGTCTTCATAAGTTTCATTTCCATAAATATTTATCGGTCCTATGACAGTCGTAATCAGCCTACTACCAGATCAGCTTGCTCAATTTCTGAAACACGTCGGTTACTTTGAATCTGCTGGATCATCTAGCTACGGATTCCTTTAGAGAAATTTCGAGCAGAAATCTTTTCAAGCACGTTGAATGATTTTAGGCTTATGGATCAGTCTCATTATTAGTGGCCCGTGGATCCTTAGCACTCCTTAGCCTGCTGTTGAACTGATCGCCACCATCATTATAAAACAAAGGTGCAACTGAGAACTAAAAAGCATTTATTTGGAATTATTGACATTTTGGAAATTGTCCATAGTCAGCATATAGGGCAGACGGCATGGCGTTTGCAGAGCATAGGCATCCGTTACCGTTCTGTAACAATTATATTGCCATATTTCTTGAACGCCAGAACCTTGACTGATTGTATAGTAAGCTAAATGTACCACATGCCGGTGAGAATAAATTGGAGCACGAAAGCTGTGTTTGTACGCTTACATCCCTCGTGACATTCTCGTCCCTTATTACTAGAGTTATTTTTAGGGTTTCTTAACCTGAAAAGTAAAACCCTCATAAAGGTAACCCTTATAGGTTTATTCATGCATCTGTACTTCTGTCCATTTGTTAGTTAGTCAATTATTTGAGAAATTAATACTAAATGTGACATATTCCGTACAATACGCTAATATTCATAAAATAATTAAAAAGGGGTAAATTGGGTTTTCTGTTCTCACTGGTATAAATTTTTGCTTGACACTTCTAATAATGTAGCACGTTTTTATTTTAACTAATAGCCTTATTAATTAACTTCACAAATAAAAGAGTCAGACAAAAGCATTAAAGAGACGTTTCAATTATAAAAAAAAACCGGTCCGAAACAAAATGGACGACAAAAATTAACACAAATGAGTCTACATATACGTATAAACAATACGAAAGGCGTGGTCATATAAATATCTGAATTATGCTAATTCGAGATTAAATTATACGCCCACAGGTTGACCACTGACGGACGATACAAACGGGCATTTGTACTACTGCCTTTTTTAAAATTGAAATAATAAGTACATCTAGAAAGTACGTGGTGGTAATAATAATTCATGTCAAAATTGTATTAGGTACAATGAATACATAACATTCAGACGAACTTCAGTTATATTTTAAATGACGCGCATTTTGATACATACATACATATCTTCACGCTGTATCCCTACGTGGTAGTCAGAGAGGACGGAGCGCTAAGAGTCGCGGTCCTTACATACCTCTTCCGCTTCCTCTAATCTCATCAATCTCCTCACACATTTTCGCCTAGGTATGCGAGTGCTTTTGACATTTCCGTCTGCTAACACTCTGGCTATTTGATCTTCATAACTCAGCCGTGATCTTCCTTGGCTTCTTTTACGTCTCACCTTCGCTCTATAGATTTTCTTCGTCATTCTTTCATCACTCATTCTTTCTATGTGCCCGAACCATCTAAGCATTGCTTTCTTCATTTTTACAATAACACTGTCGTGCAATCCTGTCATACTGCGTATCTGTTCATTGTTTATCCTGTCCTAAATTTTGATATTGTTCGTTACTTAAATTATGTTTTAAGATATAAACAGGTGTAGGATAACAAGTGTTTTAGGATATAAACAGGCTACATAATTTAAGCAATTTATTTATAAATTATAGTCATAAAAACTGTGTCATCTTACAACGAATTAGCAAAGTATTCAAAATAAAATATTACAAATTCTGATATTTTTATGAGACGTAAATATGACAAGAAACTAAACTGCAGTTCTAAAACGATAAGCGTATAAAACACGGCGTCACAACTGCTGGTTTGTGGGAGCCGTAAAAATATGTTATTAGGCAAAAATGTGATTAAGTTTCCAGTATTCCGATACAAAGGTATACCAATAGGAACTGCCGACAAGTTAATAGGTATTCAGATCATAAAGAAATCATTAGGCGTCAGAATACGTGGGTGTAATAGAGATATTAATGAATACAATATGTAACAATTAATTTATGTATTACTTATGCGAGTAGTTTAAATAAAGTCATTTTATCATTGTCATTGATCAACGTTTAAGTTTACTAATGAGAGACATAAATCTTTGCTGGTCCTAACGGGATTCCGTATGGAGGTAATCAAGAGTTAGTTTCAATATTTGAGCACCAACTTGTTTTGATCTTTTGCGTTTTTATAAATCACTAGATTAGATTGGCCCGCGATTTCGTTTGGTATAAATTTGCAACCACGTGTTATACTGCAGTCTTTGGATATGGTCTCTATGAATTTGGGTGTACAGGCTTTAATTCCTTAATAACACGAGCTGCGCTTTAATTTAAATAGCGGCGGCACGACGAATATGATAGATTCAACGATGTGGTAAGGGGGATGGATTACAACTGCTCCCTGCATCCTCGAGTCTGACTACGTGTGCTGGCAGAATCGGCATTAGCGCCAATTTACGGCGTTCACTGTACATTGCAATTTAATCGACCAAAGATAAGCTTTGTGGTTTGACTTCTAATACGATATCAATGACACAATATTACCCACGGTCACAGTCAACCTCAACTTATTCATATAAAGCTAGCTGCAAGGCACTTGTTGACCATAAAAATAAATGTAACATTACGTGTACATGTATTTTATATGCAAGAAAATGTCTAAAATTTTATGTTAAATTAATATTTTCTACCCTTCATTATAGAGTTTGCGTAGTGATACAGTACATCAAATTCAGTAACCGGTTTATAATTTAGTTCAGTAATTTTCAGGAAAGCTTATACTTAGAAATTGACTTTCGATTTTAAAAGTTATAATTAAGAAAATACAAATTCAGCTTAGTATACTTCAAAAAAGAAACAAACAAATAAGCTAGCCCGTTTAAAAATATGACACAATTACATCAAATAAAATGATGAGACAATGTTCTCTAGTGAAACGATTAGTCTAGAGCTGTACAATATGTATTAGTAAATCAGCAGTCGAAACTTTGGAACCCTGGGGCCCGAAATCCATCGACTGGTTTCTGATATTTGTCCAGGTCGATTGGTCGAGGCTTCGGGAGACCGTCTGCGTCGGGTTGGTAGCTTCTTCCGCCAATGAATCAGTTTGGCTATTCAAAGAGGTAATGCTGCCAGTCTGCTGGGCACCCTAAGCAATGGCAGCTTTGAGGAAGTCTATTATTTAAGATAATGGTTAGTTTTAAGTTTGTAAATATTAACGTTAAGTATGTAGCTCCAGGCCGACTCGGCGACAGTGACATCATCTTGCTCCGTTTCATTTTTTTCTTCTAAAGTATGGAACTGGATTTTTTTATCCAGATATTTTTAATTATTGAGACAATTTGAAAATCTGAGTCTACACAGTTTAATTTAGAAATGTTCACCTCGTTTATCTTAGCCAGGGATCTAACACAATTACGATCTTTAGTCTCTCAGTATTTCCTAAAAAAACAAACATTAGTTTAATTAAATTCACAAACATTTTAGTCGTAATCCTGTAAACGCGTCGAGTTGTGAATGTGCATTTGTAGCCGGGATGAAGGCGCTTGCAGACGGTACACGTGGCCGCCGCGTGTTCAACTCAATATGCCACCAAACGGGGGCACGCAAAAACACTCGTCAAAAACAAATGAGGCCGCCTATTACACCGTTAGGGCCAGTAGTCAAAAAGAATAATTGTAAATGAGAAGACAATACTGTGGTATGTGATCACAAAAAAAAATAAAAAATTTACTAAGTGTACGCGCGTACTTAAATAAAGTTTCTCGTAGAGCTTTGTTTTCATAAATGTAAAAAATACTGCTAATGATGACAGTTTGTGGTGGTTTTCTTTTATTTAAAAAAAAAATCTGTCTGTTGCAACTATCGCAGTAAGATTCACTGCGTGTCCGAGATAGAAGCACGGCTGATGTAATTCGGTCGAAACATCAAGCCAAAATAAAAAGGAATCGCGTTAATTTCTATAATGCATCGCGAAAGTTAAAAGTTCATTATGCAACAGTTTTTAAATTCCTTAATTTTTTGCGGAATTACCTCACGGTGTGATATACATCCACAAATCCAAACGCGTGCCGTCTCCCAAAAATAAAACTAAAAATAAGCCCCTCCATTAACTCCTTAATGTACTAACAATGCGCTGACAAGGGATGCGCATTCGCAAACGATGTACAATCAGATCACGCCACCCTTGGGCTTTCACTGTGTGGGGGGAATGCTGCAGCTTCCTCCACTTAGATTCGATTCTAACAAATTAACAGAGAAGAAATAACTGGTCGCAATTTTGATTTCCAGTCCGTGAATTGTCTGGCAAAGGCTTAGATTAAGTAAAAAGAGAAAGACGTAATGCTTCGAACAACACACTGAGGCCTGGTTTTTAGTTGTGTGATACATAAGCCACGTTACCATTATTTAATTAAACAACTGAAATAACGTTGTCATTGATAATGTTATACTGCTGATAACGTCGTTTTATTAGTAACGTATTGTTAATGCATACATGGACAGACATGTCCCTTCACAGTTTTATAATCGGTAATACTAGCGGCCCGGGTAGTTTTTATTTTTATTTTTCACTTAATTAATTTAATTTTACTTCATGTTACTTGCTGATAATGTAGCTTTTTATAAGTGATGGAATTTTAGAAATCAGTTGAACACTTTTTTAAGTTTATCCATTACAACATACAATCAAATTTTGTTCTCCTTGTAATATTACTGCAGATTAGAACTTTTTCCTGTGACTTGTAAATACATAGTTGCACCTTGGAACAATTTGCCCATCGTCCTTCAAAACAAACAAGGCAACTTGTAAAACCTTACTTACCCAATAATCGGAATAATCATATCACCTACTAATGGCGACATTTGTTGAGGTTTTGTGTTCCAACCCATTTTTATTGTGATTTATTGAAAATATAAGTTCATTAGTTTATTTACCTATGAAACGTGATTCCATCCTTCTTTATATTTCGAAGATTTGTTCTTGCACCTTTTACCTACACGATTCAGCGTCTTCGCGGTAAAATATGTTATGTAGTAATAATAATGCGAGGCATGGTTTGGTTGCATGTGAATGCGTGTAGCTTTGTAAGTACTTGGTGAGGCATAGTTTTGAGCGGCCTCACCTCGTACCAAGAAACATAATAGACGGAGCCATAATGAGTTGCCGTTTTTGTCACAGTGTGTCAAACGGATTTTCGTGTCTCTCTTTCTATCTCATTGAGCGTAACTATGAGTAAAAAGTTAGCTATAATAAATATGGCAACTTCTCACTGTCGCTGTAATTCATGTCAGCTCATGACCAACTTCACGTACATTACTGAAATAATTATTTGCAAAGTACACGTAAATCTTAAATGTTTTAGCTACTAGTATTCACAAACAAAAATATATCATGGTCAGCTGTGTATTGTTGTACTGTGACCCTTTTGTAATCATCCACATTAGTGAAGTCTAAAACTAGGACTTTTTGGCGGGAACGGGAGAAGTGAGGTTATCATTTTATTTAGATTTTCTATTTTTTACATTTTTGTGAGTTTTAAAGTACAAAAGTGATAGTATATTGTGTTTTAAAGTTCTGTATAAGTAAAAAGAATGGAGTAGGTCTAAATAAACATGTGTAGCTGAAGTCCTCGCGCTCTTCCAAGAAGTCGATTTTAACTTCAGTAATGCCTACTATCACTTTACTGGAGGAGCTCTACGATAAGAAAAAAACTAATTTACTTGTGATTCTACTTATTAATACGTGACATTGGCAAATGCGCTAATCTGTGCCATGTCATAAAGAGTAAAAAAAAAAAAGTCTAAAAACTAGGTAATCAAAAAATGGACACGCATTAGCAAATGCAGTCTATTGCACCTATTGGTCCGAGGTTTTCACTATGTAACGCTCGGTTTTTTTTTTGTTGTTTTTGTTTTAATTACACTATCTCGTTTACATCATATGGTAATGTAGTGAAGTTAAGTTAAATAGATATAATGTGTTTTTAATACTGTGGGAAATAATATTGCGTTGCTCTGAAAAGAGAATTTTTTTTTATTAGACATTAAAAATTGCTAAATTTATTACATTATTTCTTTAAAGTAATAACATAGGTATTGGTATCTTACCTGAAAAGAGAAACAAAATTTAAAGCTACTATTTCACACTTTCCTTTTAATCCACTATGATATTTTAAATTGATTACGTACAGTCTTTCAATGAAACATAACCTCTTTGCTACGTCGACAGAGGTGTCATGTCAATGCGCGGCAAGTTTAAATTAAATGAAGGACGAAGAACTTCCCTTACATAGAAAATGTATGTGTGCGTTCGGAACATTTTTTTTGATTGTTTTGTGAGCATGTAACGTATCTTTATTGTAAAATCACTGGGTTTCACTCTCATTAAAAATGGCATTTTTCTAGGATAAAAAGTGGCGGAGATTATTTTCTGTAAGTTTGACTGCATTTTATTTCCTCTACTTGCGAAATAAAATGCAGTCAAACTCGCTTTGCCATTTTGAAGATTAGCCCGTACAAACAGATAGATAGACAGCACAAAAATTAAGAAACGCGTGTATGAATTTTGGTAACGTGCAAACAACTGTAGGTATGATCTTATAAAAGCATTTAGAAATCACAGACAAATAATTTTTGTCTGTTTCTGAGATTTTGTATGGCGCTCCGTCCTCTCTGACTACCCCGATAGGGATACAGCGTGAACATATGTTAGCAGTTACGATGAAAACTAAGAAGACGTGACATGAAAAGCAATTGTAATTTTTTCAACAATTTATGAGGACCATGATCAAGAATACGTAGACACACGTGATCCTTTTCGCTTTCGACATAATAGGTAGTTAGTTGATCTTCTGATTTTTTTAGAATCATGTTACATTGTTTCGTTCATAATAATTCGAAATTAAAGATAATGAGTGGTTGTCGGTTGTTAAATATATTAAAAAAGCGACTGCCTCGTTATTGATAGTTGTTCATTAAGCAGTTTCAAACGTAGTATCAAATGTCAAAGCTTAAACTCGAAATAAATTAGGTCCCAAAGACGATGTATCAGATTGTCGTCTTTGAGAGCGCTTTTGGAGGTGCTTTGAGCTTTGATATTTTCCAGATATAATTTTAGTTAGCGATGAAACTCGTTTTGAAAGTTATTTTAATTTTATAGTTAAAATTTTGTGGAGTTTTATTACAAAGATAAGACAGTTTAACTTTATACTGTAAAATTGCAATTTTATTGCTCCCCTAATTATATGTGTGTTCTTTAATTGATAGTTTAAATTAACTAGACTTTACACTCGGTTTTTTCCATGCTGGTTGAAGAGAAAAATAAAATACTACCTTAAATTTCTGAACTACATAATCCACTATTATATTAACAAGCAGCATTTGAATATCTATGTTTGATTTCGCTTTCTCGAAAACGGCTCTAGCGATTTCGACGAAATTTACAATATAGAAGTTAAGGGGAGTGAGAAATCGATCTAGCTAGGTCTAAATTCTGGGAAAAATTGTTTTCTCCGTCTTTCACACATTTAAAACTTCTAAACTCTAACCTTTTTTTTTGGCAGCAGAGTTTAGCTTCTCAATAGCACAGTGGCTGAGTGTTGGTCTACCACGCCGAAGTGCGCGGGTTTGTATCCTGCAATGTGGTCAGATCTTTTTTGTTTTTTTTTTTTAATATTTTGAAATACATACATACATATCTTCACGCTGTATTCCCAACGGGGTAGTCAGAGAGGACGGAGCGCCAGGAGTCGCGTACATATTTTATATTTTTTATTTTATAAGGAGTACATATTTTGAAATAATATGCCTAAATTCAGTTTGCAACAAGTACCTGTGAAAAACACATATCACTTTAATAATAATAAGAAAATAAAATAAAAAATAATGATAAAAACATAGACTTCATAATTTCAGACAGCCTGTCCCGTACTACGAAGTGAGGCAAATAAAATGAAATAAAATGAAGATATGTGGGTGCTGTTTTTGCAATTTGTAACAGAGTTAACCTTCTCAATAGCACAGTGGCTAGAGCGTAGGTCTACCATGCTGAAGTGCGCGGGTTCGAATTCTGCAATGTGGTAAGAAGTTTTTTTTTTTTTTTTTTATATAACACCGAATAAAGCTCGGTCGCCCGGTACTAAATCTTAATCAAGGAAACGGTTGTCTAAAGTAAATTTTTGGTTCCACTGCCTAAATATTTTTCAGAATTTAAGCACCCCATTGCATAGCATAGCACCAAATAACTATGATCGGAGCATTTGCTCTAAAACCGTTTTCTTGAAGTGCATTTATGTTAAGCGACTTTCTAGATTTATACTAATGTAATGTTTAAGGAAGGTCACAGTACAACGATACAAAGTTGAACATGACATATTTTTATTTTTAACTGACTTCAACAAAAGGAGGACGTTCTCAATTTGTCTGTATGTTTTTTTTTTTTTTGTATGTTGGTTACCTCATAACTCCATCATTTATTAACCGATTTCGAAAATTCTTTTTAAAATATTTTTTCGTTTGGTAGGTAATACTTCAGAGGTGGTTCCATTTAAATTTCACCGATATTGAAGCCTGGACTTCGAAGATACACTAGATAACGCGACCTGGTTATAACCTTTATTTATAGTGACGATTCTCTTGTATATTGTTCCGGAATTAGAATGAAGTTAATTACAGACCTGCCCTAGATATTTATTTAGGTCAAGATCACTCAAAAGAGTGAAATAAAAAAATGTTATTAAAAAAAATTAAACCGCCTTCAAAAAAAACACTGAAAAGTATAAAATCACTATCCTTTACTAATCAAAACTCAAGTACAATTAAAATAACTTTATAAATACGAAACACATACCTATATAATGAAATTTGACAGTTACTGAAGTCGGTGCCAAATCAATGTGCAACAACATAAAGTCTATTAGTTTGGTGGGCTTGGCACCGACTTCAGTAACTGTCAAATTTAATTATATAGGTATGTGTTTCGTATTTATAAAGTTATTTTAATTGTACTTGAGTTTTGATTAGTAAAGGATAGTTATTTTATAGTTTTCAGTATTTTTTTGAAGGCGGTTTAATTTTTTTTGTGAATACTAGTAGCCAAAACACTTAAGATTTACGAGTATTTACGGACTCATAAGCTGACACTAATTACACTGACAGTGCGAGGTTGCCATGCTTACTATAGCTTACTGTTTTTCTCGTGGTTACGTTCAATGAGATAGAAAGAGACACGAAAATTCGTATAACACGCCGTGGAAAGAGCGTCAAGTTATTATGGTTCTGGCCAATATGTATCGTGATCCGAGGTAGACATACTTTTCACGACTTTTGAAGCACATATTTCAACAACTATTGACTTCGATAAAAAATTATTTATTTCAAAAGCTATCTAAAGACGACCCGCAATTACAATACTCAGTGGAATTTTTTTTCATCCTTCAGTGACATGTTTTTTATTTTTTTTTTAATATTATTAAATTCCTACTGCTATTGAATAAACAGCACCCGTGAGAACTATAACAAAAACCACAAAATGATAAATACTGCTACTGTTTCTTTTTTTAATATATTTAATGTATACATAAATACATACTCTCATATGTATATCTTTTTTTCCCCTTTACTCTAATTATTAATGTCTTTATATAGTATACTACATAAAAGTACATGATTTTACTACTATTTATTTAACCGTGTCGCTGCGCGCACATGGACAAGACCGAATTGTATAAATTCATCTTTAGTTACTTTTCAGTGACACGTAGCTCTATTGCGTGTTACCCTTAATTTTCTGTTTCTATATTTTAATTCCAGATTTCATGTACATAGTGCCAATAATCTCTGAGTAAAATGGCTGTGGCATACAGGCGGACAGACGGACAAACTTACAGATGAACTGGAAGACATGACGAAATACCAAGGGTTCTGTTTCTACCATTTGGTTACTGTAATGAGACGTGACCTTCTTATCTTTTATTCGTCGCTTAAGTTTTCATTTTACTAAGCTGAAACTCCAATTTTGTGTCAAAATTTGCCAAAAGTGTGATCGAACAGTAAATATCAATCTTTATTTACTTAGCACCAATGATGTTATGTTATTTTTAAATTTGACATTGCTTAACACCACTTGATTTGCTTAAAATCCGAGACCAAATAAAAATCCAAATAATTGTTCATGAGAACTATTTTTTATGATGATCTTATCCTATACTACAAATACGAGCAATAAAAACGGCTCTAACGATTCCGATGAAATTTTCATTATAGCGATATAAAAGAGCAAGAAATAGATCTAGTTAGATCTTAATTCTAGGAAAACTCGTTTTCTCCGTGTTTTTACATACCTACCTCAAACTTTATTTTATTTTATTTTATTATTTGTTATTAAATTACAAAAATCAAATAGTCAGAGTGTTAGCTGACGTAAATGTCAATAGAACTCGGATATCTAGACAAAAAGCGTGAGGAGAATGATGTGATTCGAAGAGGCAAAAGAAGTATGTAAGGGCCGCGACGCTTGGCGCTCCGTTCTCTCTGACTACCGCGTTAGGGATACAGTGTGAAGATATAATGTATGTATGTAAAACTTAGAAATTAGCCCCTAGAAATATGATCGGTGATTTCGCATCAAAGAGTACCTTCTCAATAGCACAGAGTGTAGGTCCGTCACACCAAAGTGCGCGGTATCGAATTGAGCAATGTGATAAGATTTCTTTTATGTTTTTTTTATCTGAACAAAGCTCATCACCCAGACACTTCTTATTATAAACTATTGCATTAATATCACTTTTTTTATTATTAGAAGTTTAGCCGTGAAATCCGACCAAACGGACAGACAGACTTTCGCATTTATAATATTATTATGGATTAATATACTGCGATCATAATTAGGTTTGTTAGGTGGTTATACCATAATTTTCAACGTTAAATGTGAAGCAAAATGTAGTTAGTCGTAATTGGTCCCTCGTCACAGATAGAAGCGAAGTTGTTAATAATTTACTACAAGATTGATGTAAAATGGTTACGCCAGCTTCTCGTCTACAAAATAAAAATCAAAGCTTTTACACAAGTGATTTATTGTTCTTGAAACTTAATGAATCGAAATTGTTAGAATTGACTTATGTTATTGGAATGGATCAAATTTAAAATACAATATAAGAAAAGTAGAGTTTTGTTCAGGAAGGCTATTGAAATAGATTCTAGAAATTATGCTATTACTAGCATACTGCGTTGGTTTGGCTTGAGCCGGCGGTTCTCGCTATTGACGTAACATGCAGTCTTTCAGCATATCAACAGATGAAGAAAAATTGATTATTTGGTCAGGATAAATGAACTATCTGGTTAATTCCATTAGAAGCCTGTGCCCAGCATTGCGACATTTTATTATTATACGGTAATATACACAAAGGCACTAATTCACTCATCGTGTCGGAACAATCAAACGTTCGCTCGTATTAAAGTCGTTACATCCCTCTGTGTCTAACATCCTCCCGTGTCTAATTGAGACATTTAAGGCCAAAGGATGTGATTATGTGCTAACATAAAATTCTATTATTCCTGTGCGGAGAACGGAACTTTAAAAATAACGTGCTTAGAGACGGATAAAATGACTAGTTATGTTGGCCGGGTTATAATGGACTCCGTACTTTTAAAAATAATAGCTGGTTTAACTAATATATACCGGTAGGACGAAAATTTTCTAGATTCTAGATAACTTATTTGCTATTAATAAAGCCTATTACAGCTCACTTGAAAATTTAACGGGCTAGTTTGAAAACTAACTTGCCAAATTGTGCAGAGATAGTTTACAGTAGGTATATCCTATTTTTTTCATTTTTAACTATAATGTACACAAACAAATAACTAACCAAAAGTTCGCTAATATTTCACCGTTCGAAAATCTGTCCAAAAATCTGAGGTTTTTGTGAAGCGTTTTGTTTTTAATTTGTAGTATTACCTAAAGGTTGCCTATGTTCCTAGAAATTCCTAAATTAGTATCAAAATTCCTAAATTTCCTAAAATTCCTAAAGTTCCTAAATTAGTATCAAAAATCAGTTGACTCTAATATGTGAATGACACGATTCATTCGAAATGAAAGACAAAATAATAACAGAAGAATATTATTGCTTACGAAGTGCAAACGTTAATAATCTCCTATTCTTTATTTTGAAGTATTTTTTAAAAACACAAATTTTTACATTTGTCATGACGTTTATTTTTCTTTTAATTCTTGATAGTTTTTATTGAAGCACAAAAAACATACGGACAAAAATTCTAAAAATGTTTCCTTTACTAATTAATTAATTAGAACGACAACTGAATCAGTAATTTGCGAACTGGCCCATCTCTAGTTATGTTATAAATGTCATAGTCACTACGCTTGATTAGATTAAGGACTGATGAAAAAATGTGATATAAAATAGTGCTACGCTCCATTGTATTTCACAAATCGTAAACCAAACCGTCAGAGATAGAATGCACATACATTGGTCATCGCCTACCACGCTAACAAATCGAAGTTCACAGTATAGTCGCAAATGATGACATAAGTACTTGTTATTACAAATACATATTAAAAAAATCAAATTCAAAACAAAAGTCGGAGGCCATAAGCAATTCCTTGCTTGCTTGACTCCTTCATGAAATCAAGAAAATTCGACGAGGCGAAAAAGTATGTAAGGACCGCGAAGCTTGGCGCTCCATCTTCTCTGATTACCGCGTTAGGGATACGGCGTGAAGATATGTATGTATTATTTTTGTTATAAATTCAATATTATGAAAACTATTTCTCTAAGTTACAGTTTTGTTTGAATAGTGGTATATTATTGACATCTTTCGAAGCCCTTATATTTATATCCATCATAATAGGGAAGAGACGAATGAATGTCACCTTATACAAGCGGTTAAATGGTTTGGACTCTTTAAACAGTATGACGAAACAGATTAAACACTTAGAATACGTAAATAGATACATGCATGCATACACTGCTAAAACATAACTGTCATTATACACAACGTGATTGGTTAAAAAGAAAACTACCAACAGGTTTGTTTTTCTAGAAGTCAGGAGCAAGTAATAGTATGGGTATTAGTAATAGTATTAGTATTAACTACTCAAAAACGACTTGCACTCGACCGGTCTTCATAAGTCTTCATCGTAGAGGCACATCTCTATCGCTATTCTATGATAGTATAGATTTTATCTGATATCAATTGTTTTCAATGATTTCAATCACAAAGTTCAATGACTTCGCAACAATGAGATACAATATCGCCCTCGCTATCTCACGTAATCTCACCACCTACGTTTCATTATTTATTGTAACTATCACAATCGTGCACGTAATGAAATTTAAATGAATATAATTAGCCATGAATACGGAATCTTTTGTCGTTAGGTATAATATACGATACTTATCCTTTATTACAGTCACTTTAATGTGAGTGATAGCTGATAGCTTTTATAGACAAATATTGTTAATATTAGAAAGTGTTTTTTGATGTTTTGTACTCTAAATATAGTATATATCGTGCACTATACCCAAAGACTATTACAATAAGTGAGGCAGACGCACCGTACTCCAAGAAACGATTACATGCATATATATGTGTCTTCATGTTGGTAAAGTGGTAGTAGAGTGGCAGAGGACGGAGCGCCAAGATTCGCGGTCCTTACATACTTCGCTTCCTCAAATCTCATCATTGTCCTCTTACATTTTCGCCTAGGTATGCGAGTGCTTTTAACATTTCCGTCTGCTAACACTGGCTATTTGATCTTCATAACTCAGTCTCTTCTTCCCTGGCCTATTATACCACTCGCTTTCGCTCTGTAGATTTTCTTCGTCGTTGAAGCGAGTATGTTCATGCAATCCTCGAATTGAAACATTAACGATATTATTCACACGAAAAACAATATTTACGCGAAAGTAATTAGAAAGTTTATAAAGGCAGTAACAGTGAAAAAAAAAGTATAATGCCGCCGAGGACACTCGAACTTATAACAAAATATAACCCTAAAAATTGCAATGTATATGTATGTACGAGAAGTGGGAGAGGGTGGCGGTGGTTGATCTATCTTCACCTAGTTTGACTCTACTTTGATCTATTGTACTACGTACTGGTATTAGGGTTTCTAAATAAAACCTCTAAAATTGCTCTGTATCTCCATATATTACATATGCATATAGCTATGTCTATGATCTATATGGCCCATGTGATCTTTGTGATCTAAGTGATCTATTCTATTATGATGAACTTAAGTTTACTATCTATTATGTGACACAATTCCATATACAGCATCTATATTACAATAGTTTAATACAATTTGCGTTTTGCACCAATTTTATCTTTAACAATATAAAATAACTAGAATATTTATTTCCTCATTTTAGCATACAATATACTTGTTTGAATCCCTTTCAGACGCGCAGCAAACATTATCAATGGGTAGATCTAAATCCTCGCGATAAGTTTATGAATAAATAATACAGCCTTTTGTTTCGGCCTCCCACGACGAGGGCCAGATAAAGGACTTAATGAGGCCTCTTATGCCTCGACTCTGTATCGTTTATATACGTTACATTACATTACATACTTTCACGGTGTATCCCTAACGGGATAGTCAGAGAGGACGGACCGCCAAGTGTCGCGCTCCTCACATACTTCTTTCGCTTCCTCAAATCTCATCAATCTCCTCACAAATTTTTGCTTAGGTGTAGGGGTGTATTTGACATTTTCGTCAGCTAACACGCTGGCTTTTTAATCTTCGTAAGTCAGCCTTGGTCTCCCGGCCCGGGTTCTCCTAGGTTAGGTTAATTTAAAAATTGAACTGTTAGAAATTGATTTATAGTCTGGATATTACAGAGAGCTTCTTGCTTTCGTTGTGCGGTACTCTTCGTAAGGCCCAGTGTGACTGGAGTCGTATACTTTTTGCAATCGTACGAATATGGTATGGAATTTACACGTGATTTGAACTCACTCTGCTGTTATTTAAAAAAATATTTTCGTTGCAGACACAGATCAGATACTTGTTTTATAAAAAAATAAACTTACTTCAAAATAATAACACCGAAATTAAATAAAATAAATTCATTGCTTAATGAACTCGATGGTGCAGTCGTTTAGACCTTGTACCCAAGTACGGAAGGTTCCAGGTTCAATTACCAGTCGGATCAATGTCTACTGGGAAACGCTTCTAGTAGTCGTCGTCTGGTTCTCATAGCACAGGGAATACCCCATTTGAGATCAGATGATTGGTGAGTGTTATCTGGCGCGTTATTATTATTCTTATTGTAAATACAATTTAAACTTTATGTAATTATAATTTAAACCAACTTTATTAACTGTATTTAATTATATAAGTATTTGTATCGTAATTATGAAATTATTTTAGTACTCGAGTTGATTAATATAGGTGACTTTTCTGTGTTTTTGTTTTGAAGTCGGTTTATTTTTTTGACCTTGGCGTGAATAAATATCTAGAGTAGGTCTACAACTAACTTCTTTCCAATTCTAGAACGGAATATATCAATAATCATCGAAATAAATAAGCTGTTAGGAGTATTTGGAGTAGGTATCTTCGAAGTCGAAAAAGAACAATTGAAATCGGTTCCTAAACAAAGAAGTTACGTCCTAACAAACGTAAAGATATAGTTTGTATGCATATGACTCCTGATCCTCCTTATTTTTTGAAGTCGGTTAAAAATACCTGCTAATCATTTACCTGTAAACGAAATCGCAAAGACACGACAAGATTCGTATTTTTTCTAACATCACACAAACGCCGTACCGTTTCACGAATCCACCCTATCCCCCAAACAAAGCAAAGAAATATCACCCTGTGCTGCTTCCGCGCGAGCTAACACTCTAGTACGAGGGGACTAAGTTTAACACAAGGCGACCTACAATTCTAGTACTCCCGCGACTCATTAGGGGCCCGCTACACGAGAAGAGGCCTGAGGGGCCTCAACCCCAGGCAAAAGGGGTTCTTCAAGTTTCGAGAGCAGTTTCTACCTCTGCGCACCTATTACCGGAGTCACTATATTAGATATTTTAAAAGGAAAACCGTCGTAATAGAGTTTACGATATCCACTGACTGACGTGAAAGAGATTTATACTTCTTATCAAATGTACACTGATTAGAAACTCATACTACAAAATAAATAAATTCATTGAAACAAAAGAATTATGTGGAAATAATATTCTCTTACAGTTAATTACAGTTAATATGTTATAATTATTTTTTCTTTCTTCTAGGCGTGGCGCACAGATTAGCGCATTTGCCAATGTCACGTATTAATAAGTAGAATCGACATGAAGCACGTTCGAAGTTTTCGTTTTTTCTTATCGTAAAACTCCTCCAGTAAAGTGATAGTACGCTTTACTGAAGTTATAAAGGACATCTTGGAAGGAGGCGAGAACTTCAGCTACACATGTTTATTTAGACCTAATCCATTCTTTTGACTTAAACATAACTTTAAAACACAATATACTATCACTTTTGTACTTTAAAACTACGAAAGATATAAAAATAAAAATCTAAATTAATTGACAACTTCACTTCTCTCGTTTCCGCCAAATAGTCTGTCGTAAATTTATGTCGAAAAAGTGATATCTATCTTGTCAATTGTTGTCAATGCAGATATTTTTTGCAGTGGTGGTAGATTTGACTGACAGAAAAATTTTGTAATTAGGTTTGTTTGAATAAATTGATTTAATCTTGACTTCGAATAAGTAATCTATTATATTATATTTGATAATAAGTAATATACTAGGCGTTTTGTTTTTGGACTGCAGGTATAAATGGCAGTACAAGTGAAACACGGGCGTTCACCATGATTTTTTACTCTTATATTCTTATATTTCAGTGCTCGCTGTGTTCAGAGTACAGAAGTACCTATAGGATAATGTAGCCTAATTATGCTTAAATATATATCACACTATGTGATTACGAAAGAGAAGAAATGGATTATAATAAATCATTTTTAAACACAACGTTATAATTCTTCCTTAGGAGGGAAGTTAAAAGGATCTAGCCAATACCACCGGCGTCTTCAGTAATAAATAGATAAATTCTTCCTATTATTACATCAAAATGTCGATGTAATATATTTTAGATGTTTCTTGGAGTTTATGGCGACAAATACATTGAAGTAGTCTTGCTAATAGGATCCGCTGAGGCAGACAGCCATTAAAAAATCTCAGCATCACTCTACTAAATAAGCACTTATTTCAACAATTCCACATAACAGCACAACAGCGTAGATACTCGAGACGCAAAACTACGCCAATTTTACATCACAATATCCACTAGAAACCATTTGTAAATAATTAAAATATACGCCCAAACGCTCGCTATAAAATCCCGCCAAAAACTTGGAACACGTTTTGAAAGAAATTTAAAAAGTATCTGAAACAACAATCGTACAAAAAAGGTTTAGGAGCTATAGAGTTTCATATATATACCAAAAGAGTTTATAACACTTTGTTTATCTTTATTAATGCAATCCAATCGTCTAAGGCTCCTTCAATAGGTATCTTATTTTCAATGTCAGATGGTCTTTTTTTATTTCTTTCAGATAAATTTTCGAAGATAATGTGAGAAAGAGCTTATTGCGAGTGTTCAAAAGAAGTAACGTTAACAAATTAGGTACAACGTTAAATAATGTGTTAGAATTCTTCATATTTTACCTTATATTTGATACTCCACATCTACTCTGAATTCTTTTTTTGCTTTCTGTCTAAGCTCTTAAAATAACCCACAAAAACCAAATTTAAACTGCCAAATAGTAGTCTTTGAGGAAAACGTTGAAATTGGTGGTTTCGCTTTTATGAGGGAAAACGAATATACACATACACATATATACGTAATATATGTACAGTTAAATAGTACACGCGCGTGCTCGTTCGCCCCCACTGATATAAAAAAAAAACTGTTAAAATCTTAACAGTTTTTTTTCGTTCGTTCGTTCGTTCGCCCCCACTGATATAAGTAACAGTAACAGTTTTTTTTTTATATCAGTGGGGGCGAACGAGCACGCGCGTGTACTATTTAACTGTACATATATTACGTATATATGTGTATGTATATATTCGTTTTCCCTCATAAAAGCGAAACCACCAATTTCAACGATTACAATAATGATTATTATCATCTTTTTTCGTCACCCTAGTCAGTTAAAAAGATCGCAAACTTCTTTCAAACCACTAAAAACGAATGAAATATAAAAGGAATCTAAATATATACTCTAAAGGATTAACTAGACTTTACCAGCCCACCAAAACATTATTTGAATGTATTCCCTTTATACTCGCATTATACTTACATTCAGACCTCATAAACATCGTTGAAACCAGCCCACTTCTTGTATTTTAGAAGCGGCTTAAGACATCTCTAATCTGAATTTACTGTGGAACATTGTCGCATAAAGTATCAGTGGAACAGTATAGTATATTCGTAAATAGGGATTTTAAATGGTTTAAAACAAAATAACGTTAGCGACTGACTCATGGGCTGATTCACAATTTGTTCCAAACCTTTAATGGCCTTTGATTTTATTCAAATTGGATAATATAATTTATTACAGCGTTTTTATTATGTCGCTCTCTTGTCTATTAGTTTGTACGTTCGATAAATATCATACAAATTAATAGACAAGATACATGCATACGCATTTGCACGACGTATCCCTAAAGGGGTAGTCAGAGAGGACGGAGCGCCAAGCGTCGCGATCTTTACATACTTCTTTCGCTTCCTCAAATCTCATTATTCTCTTTTCACATTTTCGCCTAGGTTCACACATTTTCGCCTAGGTATGCGAGTGCTTTTGACATTTCTGTCGGCTAACACTCTAGCTATTTGATCTTCATAAGTCAGCCTTGGTCTTCCTTGGCTTCTTTTACCACTCACTTTCGCTCTGTAGATTTTCTTCGTTAGTCCTTAATCACTCATTCTTTCCATGTGCCCGAACCATCTCAGCATTCCTTTAGTAGGCAGTATGAATATGTTCGATAAATGCAATCGATTTTAAACTAACTTCCCGATGAGCAAGCAACTTGAAACTTTAAACAATGCAATGCAATGACGCGCTTTATTTCCTGTTTATTTTTAAATTAAAAGATTACACGTAGAAGACAATATGAATAAAAAAATAGTAATATACTCTATATCCCTCTTGAGGTACTCAGAGAAGACGGAGCGCCAAGTGTCGTAGTCATTAAATTAAAAATGTTAGATGATGGAAATGTCAAAAGCGCTCGCAAACCTAGGTGAAAGTGCGTAAGAACGATAAGGATTGAGGAGGCGAAAGAAGTATGTAATAAATAATTGATAAATTTAAAACGAAAAATGTGGGACGTAAACCCGCAGTTAGAAGAGAGAACAAGAAACACAGTAAGATATAATTTTTTTTATTACTCATGCGGGATAAACAGTATCTAGAGGCTAATTCTGACACGATAGACAAAATATCACAAATAGATATATTTCTATCCAAAATTATCGCATGTAAAAATATCATTTCGAAGGAAAAATATCTATTGATAACTAAAATTCAATTCTCGCACACAATACACATATATATCGCAGGAGACTACGCATATCTATCACAATACTACCAACTCAAGGAGTTTTTACGTTCCGTTTTTCTCGACTGTGACAACATAAATTCGAGATCTTAAATTACGGTTTCAGTGATTATTGATATCTATTTTTAAAGTCATAAAACTAAGTACTATCTTTAATTTTCGTATTTCTATGAATAACGAATAGTTTGGAAACAAAGTAGTTGTACAATTAAAACATTATTTATTTTAAAATGATTCGTTAATGTTGTAATGAAACATAACTTTTCACGTCAAAGCAAAAACGAGAGAAGGGACCGCGATAATTGTCTATTGTTAACTCTTTATTTAGGCGAAACATTTTCTTGAACTCAACTTCAGTCAACTCAAAAGGATCTGACGCATTTCTTCGAATAGAGCTAGCATGTCTTGAAACTGAAGAAGCGGCAGCTGTCGCCTCTTCAAAAGTTCCAATAATATAGGCCAAATCATCTATTTTAATTGTATTTGATTTTTCTTTATATACTTATATGTATTACAATTTAAAAAAAATTATAATATATCCAATAATACCAAATTTTTTGTCACTCAAAGACCGATATCTACCGTGTAGCAATAGAAATTAATTATATCGAATGTTAGAGACCAGTCGATGTAAGTCGAACGACATTCCTTCGACATATATCGCAAGTGATATTCCGAGAATAGACAAATAAGCTTTCCATAGATAAAATATCGATTCTCGATATATATCTATCATAGATAAAATGTCTATTACGCGAGAATTGGCTCCCTAAACGCACATTTTTGCGGTTGATAAGTAGCTATTCTCTCATTGTACAATTCGAGTGCGATAAGTTTACTTGTCGCACGCAAATTTTGCCTGGCACACGCAAATCACGATTTAAAAAAAGAACGTGAAATGATCGATGTTAGTACCCATTGATATCAGTGTGAAAGATAAAGAAAATCTTGATTTCGAAGTTTTAGATTAATAAATGAAAATAAAGTTATTACTTTCTATAATTTTTGTTTGTACCGATATTATCTCTCCATTTGTAATAAAAAATAGTATCTGCAACTCGTGCGGTGTTCTCGATTGCCCACTCAAGCGAATGAGCGCACTCGCTTCGCTCGTGCGCTCGACTTCGTTCGTGTCAGCAATCCACAAATTGCCGCACTTGTTATACAATATACTATAATGTTCAATTCCATAGTCGGAAAAGGCACTCTTCGGGAAGGGACATATGGGTAAGAAGGAAGACGAAACGTGAAGCGTATAGGTCCTTCATTGTCTTCGACGTACTTCTTTGATCTCAGTTCTAGTCAGTCTCCTCCATGGATCACTTAACGTATAGAGTAGCAATGTCGTTTATTTTGTATGAAAACAATTTACGTTTAAACACTATTGCGGTTTTTTGTGTTCTGTTTTACAGTTTAATTCTTTGCTGTTTTTGCCACATCACCGAATAGAAGAATAAGCTATTTCATAAACATTTAAATATCTGTCGAAATACACAGAGATGTACACACAGGTCCAGTATTGGTTATGTACTGCTTAATGCGAGCGAGAGTTGATATTTGTGAGTGTATATAAACTGAGCAGTGGTGAATAAGATGGTCCGATATTTCATGCGCACTTACGCCTTATGCTAGTGGTTTTAACAATTCTATGAAGTAAAGCTCTAACATAACACTGCCACATTCGATTACAATTTAAAAGGCAGATAAAAATGTCATCGTGAAATTAAAGAAAGAAATTCTTAGATGGTTCGAGTATGAAGGAATAATGAGTGACGAATGACTGACATCGAAAATCAGTAGAAAATAAGCGGTAGTAGAAGCCGAGGATAGCCAAATCGGACTTAAGAAGTTAAAAACAATCAATGCTAGCTGACCTACTGGTGCAGTTCTTAATAAATCCCAAAAAGGTTAATATTATAATCAGCCCCAGTGTTGATAAAATAAGGCATAGTACTTGGGTTAGCATATTCAAACACGGCCTTTACCTACATGAAGAAACCGTGGGTAGTCTTTCTGTTTTAAAGCTCATGGAACGTAATTATTAAACGAAATGAAACAAGGGTTCGTGTTCTTGAGCAATAAATACAAACCGCGCACACTTGAGAGCACAAACAAATGCTCTACGTCGACAATTAAGACAATTCTAAATTAACAGATACAGCGAACTGTGAAATATTTGCACGAAGAGAAACATGTAACGTAATTTAAAACACGGACATTTTTTAATTTGTTTGTTTATGTCTTCCTTCCACTGGTGACTAAGAAAAACTTAAAACGACATATTCACGCTGTAGCCCTAAACAGTGTAATCAGAGAAGATGGTGTGCCAGCATCACGGTCCTCATTTATCTTTCGCCTTTTCGAATGTCATCATTCTCCACATAAGCTTTCGCCGAGTTATACGCGTGCTTTTGACATTTTAGTCCACTAACACTAGTTATCTGATATTTACGAGTCGGCCTTAGTCTCTCTTGGTTTTTCACCTCTCGCTTTTACTCTCACCCTCTAGATTTTTTTACTCTTTTCGAAAATATGTGTCAAAATGAACTACCATTCAGAAAAAGAAACAAAAATTATAAACATCGACAAAATAATAATCAACGAGGTCTATATTTATGAAACGTTAAATATCACGATTGTTATGTAAATTTTATTTGTCAGTCTTTTGTAACTCATTCGTGATTTTCTTCGTCAGTCTTTCGTAACTCATTCTAGATTTTCTTCATCAACCTTTCGTAACTCATTCTGTGTCTGAACCATATGCGACCTTAGACGTATTTGTTCCGGTTTTAAATATTTGTCGCATAGCTTAGAATGATCTGTAACTTTAAACTTCATCTTTATAATTCTCATTACTTTTTCTCATTTTTTGTTACTACAAAATCTTTATGAATTAAAAAAGTCCCGTTTCTTTGCAGTGAGAATAACGCAATATTTTTCAATAAAAACCGTAAGATTTTTAGTCATATGTAGTTTTTTTTTATAAACTAGACAATGGCGCCTATTAATTTGCGTCCCCACTTCACTAATTTGGACCTTGAACGCCTCGCCTCGGGTGACACCGTAGGCATATTCTTCAATTAAGAAATTATAGAGACTTCAAATCTTAAGCATGTAAAAAAATATCTCTGTACGAATGTCTCAAAATCAGTGATCACGTGTGACGTTGTTTAACCTCAGCGATCGCATCAAACTCCAAATCACCGCTTACGAGCGCCTCGTACATTTTAATATTGCTCCCAAATCCCCCATTAAAGAAAAATCCCTGATCAACACTATCTAAAGCAAACAAAGACAGCTCGTTCGCACATTCACCCTCAGTCCCCTAACATCCCCTATCAGAGGTAACCCCTAGACATGTAGCTGGCCTCGGACAGATCTACACTCCCGTCCTATGCCATCACTCTTAATAATGAAGGATCATGATTTAGATTGATAAGTGAACCCCTAGTTGGTTTGATGAGTTATATATATGAATAGACATGGCATATTCAAATACTTACACAATTACGGCGAAAAAGCTGTAATGCACTTCGATGTTTGAAAGGGGTTTCGAAAGTTTTACGTCAACGCGAATAATTTTATACGAAAGTTTTTTAGAAAATAACTACGACAACTTTGAAATAAGAAGTACGATGTACAAAAAAATTAACCTCTAGTAATCAAAACTCAAGCATCAACAAAAACAACTTCATAAATACAACAACAATGCCTATACAATTAAAAATACCTTAAAATATCTATTTGATTGGTAGCAAGCTTCCTGAACTAGCAGACTTTCTGACGTATTTTTGGTTGACTTTCTGGCAATGACTTCTGATTGTATTTGTATCATATTTACGAAGTTATTTTTGGACTTGAGTTTTGAATAGGATTAAAGAGTGCTCCGTACAATTTTTTTCCAAAAAAATTGTTTGTTATTACCCTCTTAAGTATGTGATGAATTTCTAAAATCTTTAGCTATTTTCCGCTCAAACTCCAAAAACCACCCATCAGCTAGCCAGCACCGAATAGCTGACTGAAAATTAGTTGACCGAGTCCGATCTCTGGTATATCCTGAGGATGCTTCGTTGAGAGGCGAAACACGCGTCGATTGGTGGTTTTTGGAGTTGGAGGCAGAAAATAGCTAAAGAGTTTAGGAGTTCATCACATAAAATGGATTTCCGCAAAGTAACACCTGAGTCTATACAATACCCTCTTAAGTAGTCTTGTCCATAAGAATTATTTAGGATAGGGCTTACAACAAACTCTTTTCCGATTCTGGAATGTTTCCCGTCAAAAGAATACCGCTAACCGCTACAAGCAAACAGACAAGATTTATATAAGCGGATAAGATTTAAAAACATACGATTAGGTTTTGGTAACGTGCAGATAACAATATAACCTGAAGGGAAACCTTTATTTTTGAAATCACCGACGCTTATATTGTATTTATTCGTATTCTGTGTATTTTGTACTCGTGTAGAATAAGTTTGTTAATATCCATGTCTCGGACCAAGAATAATATTGGGCGGAGCTTTAGCTTTAAGAGCATATCCGTTTTTGTTGGTGTGAGGTTCTAGACCTTTACTAATGTGCGTGACGAGAGAAGGGTCATAGTACAACAATACACTGATGAACATGACATAATATTTTTAATTTAGTGAATACTACTAGTCAAAATACTTAAGATTTTGAATTATTTTGCTTTTCAGTATTGTGACGTTATGACCGCCAGAGCGATCACGAGATGACACGAATAACGACGACAGTGCGATGTTGCCAAATTTACAATAGCTTTATCGTGGTTGCGCTCAATGAGAGACAGAGAGACTCCAAAATTCGTTTGATTCACGGTGATAAGAGCGGCAACACATCATAGTTCTTAGCCCGAGATTCATGTCTACGATATTTTTATCTCTGTAGTATGTACGTACTCATTACTTAAAAGGATTACAATTTTATCCAACGCCGTCCCGGACTATCTGCCGCATGTTTTTACTTAATCTCCACCAGTGTTCGGCTTTGGCCAATGATTGATGTCGACGAGTTTCATTAGCGTAATTAATGTTCTTATTTGACACCTATTCCCTTCAAAGTGAGATGACTTGTTTCTTTCAAATTCAAAATATATGCTTCGCTGTTATTCACGTATATTCTACTGCAAGGTATTTTTGAATGAAACTCGGCTATTCATAAATGTCATCTTAAAGTAGAGCTACTACATTTTTTTGATAATCGAACTTTCTGGACCCTGGTGCAAAATGACTCTCAGGTCAGTATGAAATATTGGTTAAAATTTCATTTCGTTCTCGGTTAGGTTCTTTTTTAAGTTTGTCCAGACACTCGAAATTATCTCGCGGCCCCGTAGTTGGTAGAATGAAAGGTACTGGCCAGCTATTAGCGTCGGCCGACAGACCGGCGCGCGTTGTCAGAATGATACTGGCCACTTCGCGCCGCGCCGCGAGGCAAGGTCATTATAGAAGACTTATAATTTGGCGGGAAAACATGGCAAAATTTTCTGGAAGTGAATCGGATGATGAACTAATGTATCGTAATAGAAAATGGCTTTTCTTGCCCTCGGAATGACTTGCCTTCGACTCACTTCCTACCTCAGGTAAGAAAAAGCGTCATTTTGTATTTGCTACGAAATACTATAGTAAATATGTATTTCTATAATTCTTATCTGTTATATATTATAATCCTACTAACATTAAAAATGCGAAAGTTTGTTAGGATGGATGTATGGATGTTTGTTACTCTTTCACGCAAACACTACTGAGCGGATTTTGATAAAACTTTACAGTAATATAGCTCACACATCAGAATAACACATAGGCTATAATTTATACGCGAAAGAAGTCGCAGGCAAAAGCTAGTGTATAATAATATTACCTTGTTCTAATATTGTGTAAAGTTTCCGTTCACATTGTCACTTATTGTTTTACTATAGGCTTACTCTGTTTTTAGTCTGTATTCCTTGTCATTTTAAAATCTTCGTGTAATACTTTTTAACTCCCGACGCAAAAGAAGGGATGTTATAAGTTTGTGCGCCTGTGTGTCTGTCTGTCTGTGTGTCTGTCTGTGGCATCGTAGTTCCTAAACGAATGGACCGATTATGATGCGGTTTTTTTTGTTTGAAAGAAGATTTTATGGTGGTAGTTCTTAGACATGTTTTATCAAAATCGGTTCAGCCGTTTGAAGATTATCAACTCTTTTTTAGTTTTTAAAGGGACGCAACCATCTTATATTAGTATAATCGATGCGAAATTTAGTATGCTGTGACTTCAATAATGTCACACTAACCTTGAACAGATGCTGCACCATCATCTGAAGTCAGCAGGATATCCAACTCCTCGCGACTTATAGTAGAGGTATCATGTTTAGGCTCATTGAAATGGTCTCTATGAATAGGTTATAGATAGATAGATAGATGGTGATCAGTGTCTGATGATGGATCAGACCCTGATCACCTGAACTATTGTCAGAATACTCAGATTTCGGCGAGGCACGATCTCGTGTCGCAATTTCGTGTAAATGTCCCGGAAAATATTTGCTTGAATGTGGGAATAGAGTGTAGATCGTAGTGTTTAAAAAGAATGAAATAAAAATTAAATTTAAAATTTAAAAACCCCCGACTCAAAAAAAACCTCCAAAAAGTAAAAAAATAATGTACCTCATACTCCTTTAAAATTGTGATAAGTTTCAATATAAATAGTAGTAATATATCCAAGCGTCTTCACGTCGGGGGACTGTTAAATAAAAAAAGAGAATACATCTAAAAATGATAAAGTATGTATGAAATTTAAATACAAGTAAACTTAGCGAAAAAAATATTTAATTAAAATGTTTAGGAAAATTTACCACACAAATTACGGAATCAAGAAATAAATCATTAGTACATACCTAGCGATCCTTGATTGTCGACCTTCTGGTGAACTTTTTATGAAAATAAGCGATGATAAATAATAATATCGAAGGGCACCTCCAGCCACATGCAAAGCGATGATAGCAAAAAAAACTCTTAATTCGATTTTATCTTTTTAATAGTTTTTATTTTTCTTTGCGGCCATTGTGCAAAAAGGTTGATAATGCGCGTGATGTTGACTCCAGCCATCTCAGGACCGGCTCACAATTCACGCACAGGAACGCGCTAGTTAAAGTTTTCCCTCATTCCACAATTTGTATGACGAAGGAAAAAACAAAAAAAGAAAGGAGTCCAACTTCCCTTATAATTCAAGCTGCCTTCCATTCGGGATTATCCAGAAATTATCTTCTATACTAATATCTTACGTCTGCTGTAATTTCAACTTTGTTGTCAAATTTTGCGTTATATAGTCGTTCTATGACTCACTCATTTCGATTCTATCATTTTTAAAATTTTTGTCTGTCTGTCTGTCCGTCTGTCTGTCTGTATGTAAGGACATATAAAAGGTTATAACTAAAGAACGGCGTGACTGATCTTGATGAAAATCGGCACGTAGTCAGAACACGTGATTGCGTTCATGATAGGTTACTTATTTTTTTAGAAAACTTTGTATGGGAATTGATAAACCCCTGAACCGATTTTGATAAAATTTATCAGGGAGATAGTTTGACATCAACGAACGGATATAAGCTACTTTTTTTTAATTTACCCCTAAGAGGGTGAAAAGGGGGATGAAACGTTGTATGGGAAACAAGGAAATCTTGGTAATGATAAAATTTGGTGAGATGATAAGACTTATTTTATCAAAAATACATAGGCCACTTTTTTATCAAAAATCTGTGAAAAGGGGGACGGGAGGAAGGGGGACGAAACTTTGTACGGGAAACGCTAACCGCTGAACTGACTATGATGTAGCATAGATATAGTTTGACACCTGGGAATGGACATATGATATTTTTTTATCAAAAAACTGCGCTTAAAGGGGTGAAAAGAGGCGTGAAACTTTGTAAGGGAAATGCTAAACTTCGGTTATGATAAAATTTGGTGCAGTGATAGACTTTTTTCAGCAAAAAAACACAGACTACTTTTTTACCAAAACTCTACCCCTGTGAAAAGTGAAGAGAAAAGTGAAAAGGGGGATTGCAATTTTGTATGGGAAATGCTAAACCTCTGTACTGATTATGATGTGTATGAAGATAGTTTGACACCTGGGACCGGGCATAGGCTGTTTTTTATCAGAAACCTATCCTTATAGGGTTGAAAGGGGGATGAAACTTCGAATAAGAAATGCTAAACCGCTGAACTATGATGATATATGATGAAATTTGGTACAGAGATAGTACGTGCCCGGAAGCAGATGTAGGCTAAACGTAGGCTCTTTTTCATAAATAATCTTTATAAATATATATATATATATATATATATATATATATATCGTGATCGTACCCCATTGAGGTATACGCATTGTTTTCGAAAATGGTTTTCAGGCTGTATTTCAGTAACGGATGAAATTATTACAAAATAAAAAAAATACGTAAGATTTAAAATCTGTAACTGTACACGATCAACCCAATTTTACGAGAAATGGTGGGGATAACACTTGAAAATTAAAACGGTCATAACTCTTAAACGGATACGTTTTTTTCGATAATTCTTTTTGTAACTACATACTAAAGTTATGCCCTTTCATCCATTAAAGTAACTGTCCCGTTTTCATATACATCCTGTATAACTATACAAAGCATTTTTATCATAGCCGTTAGTTAAATCAGATAGCTTTTACTTTAAAATTACTAATAAATCAAAAGTTTCCAACAAAATTTCCTTATAATAGCGTAACTGAATTTAATAAAAATAAGAAAATCGTAATATTGTTATTAAAAATAATGTTAAATAAAAATCACAATGTGCTTAAAATAACAAAATCTATTAAGTGCTTCTTAATTTTAAGATAAAACCAAAAGAAATAATACTCTTCACGAGAAATAATAAGTGAGCTAAAAGCGATCAAGACAATAAGAAAGACTTACGCGTGGCAAGTAAGTACTATAATGTAGTATTCTATTTGGACTGTTTCCGAATTAAAAATAGAGTAAAAGTCTCGAGGAGCTTTTCATAAGCAACATAAACTTTTATAGTAAACAATATATTATATGGGTTTTGACAGATGACGACTGTACCTCTAGATTTGAGTCAAACGATATTAGCGCAGTGATTATGACAAAGTTTGTCAGTTTTCTTCCCTATTGTCCTTTTTTTTCAACTGAGGATGTTTTGTTAAGAAGCGAAATACGAGTCAATAAGTTAATAACTTGGAAATAAAAATAATGAATTTACTACTAAGATTTATTTATGCAAAGATCTAACTGCAAAATACTATTGTTCAGATTTCTGTTCGGTAGGAGTACCTTTTATATCGATGAGGATACCTCCCCATCATCAAATATACCTCAAACCACCAAACCTAGAAAGAATTCTAAATTGACACTTTCATATTCTTTTTTTTTTACAAAAAGAAGGGGCAAACGACCAGGCGAGTCTTCCGATAGTCAGTGAAGTGAAGCCGCCCATGGATACCCGCAACGTCCGAAGAATCACAGGTCCCTTCGGCCTTTAGGAAAAAGAGGGGGAGGGATGTTATGAGTCAAACGTGAGCAGCGCCATCTGTAAATAGTTGCTTTACATTTATGGAGTTTAATCCTTAAGAATCGATAGACCACCGTCACTCTCGCTCACCGAACGAAACACAACAGCAATAGATGCCGTTATTTCATGCCGATATTCTGAAAGAGGGTGGTATTTCAGCGGGCAAGCCGGCCCAATTCCTACCACTCTCGCATACAATTAATTAAATTCAATTTTCATCTGTATGTATACTTAAAAATTAATGTTTGTGTATATTATGTAATTTATTGCTAAACTCCAACACCGCTTGACCGATCACCATGAAGGTTGGCACGTATGTATGTATGTATATATCAGTAATTTTTTCACGGAGAAGGTTTGTATGCTATCCCTTTTGTTGTAAGTCGCCACCACGGGAACAAAGTCGTAAGCAAATGCTAGTATCTCACAATTATTCAATGATTCGAAGAAAAGATAGTTATCTTTTTCACCCGCACCATATTTGTAGCCAACTGACACACGTATAAAGTATGGCGAACCTTTCATGCGCTCGTTCGACGTTCAAAGTTGTAAAAAAAACATTGGAAGAATTTTTTTTTGTTTGGCATACATTCGAAGAGCATAAGAATCGCTCTGGAATCCCATTGGAGGCCCCCTTAGAAGTTGTCAAGTCGCAGCTACTCGGAGAGCTAGTTGAATATTCACTGTTCACCTGTAGCTATCGAAGTACATATCCTGTTCCATCTTCTTCTGTGCTATAAAATAATACGAACAATATTTGTATTCGCGTTCTCGAAAACAACTTTTAACGATTTCATTTCGATGATATTTACAATATAGGGGTTTACGGCTACGAAAAATCGATTTAGTTAGGTCTCAAGTCTAGGAAAAATTGTTTAATCCGTGTTTTTAAACGGTTTTATTTAGCTTACCCTGTTTGTTGTTTGGGTCAAATCTAGTAATTGAAATTTTACCCCCTTTCCGTTAACCGATTGATCTCAAATTTGATACAAGCCTATAATTCTGATGACAATACAATTATGTATATTCAGTGTCATTGTAAATCCAAGATGGCTGCCGCCACAAAAAAGCAGATTACATATTTTTTCACAACTCTCTCAGCATGGGTATCAAATGAAAGGGCTTGAATAGTAAAATACACCATGAAAAATTTCAAATCTAAGATGGCCGCCGGTACAAAATGGTGGATTTCATATTTGTATGAAAGGGCTTTATAAGTAGAACACAGTGCATGACGGATCATAGAGTTAAGATAGTATATACACTAAATAGAATGAAAAACATTAAATTTCAAATTGAAAAAATAAGTAAAAAAACATTTTAAGTTAAACGGTTTTGTTGAAAAGAAATATAATAATGATGTAGATAATGTACTAAAAGCTAAAAAATAATTAGGTCGGTCCTAGGTACCAGTCATCACACCACTCTCCTCATCAGTCTAGGGAATTGATCAGATTAATAAAATCATGGGGCGCGTGAAATTTCTATCAACAGTCAACCGCTCATATCATTATAAATGCTATTTGCATATTTACTCAGGTAGGAATTGAATTAGAAATTGAAATAGATATATCTATTTAAAAGGTGCGAAATCTGATTGGTAATTTCGCTATATTTTTTACTTTCTCAATAGCGCAGTGGGTAGGGGGTAGGTCCGCCACATCAAGGTGCGCGAGATCCGAAACCTGCAAAGTGATTCAGGCTTTATTGTTTTTTTTTTTATATATGCAATCAAATCTAAAAGACGCTGAACAAATCTTGAAGATACTTATAATCAAAAACTTATATTATAATTATCATATTACCAACAATTATATTTGGTTTTATGCCAAAGATCCGTCTTTGAATTAGTTTATTGAAATAACACTCACTTCTAATAGGTATAGTTAATCGACTCGACTCTGTTACAATGTAATATAATAACACAGATAGATATATATTTATCGTGATAGGGTTGGGTCTAAACTTGTTAAGCGCTTATTATGGCTAATCGAAGAGTCGCAAGGAACCGTGACGACCCATTATAAAAAGATATTTAATTCGTATAATAAGGAATTTAGTTTCATAAAATGTTTGATGACATAATGAGTGAAGTAATTTCGGGCCAGCGCGAACTGATCGTATGAGCATCGGCGACTCACCTCATGAATAAATAATATAGTCACAATTTGGGTTGCCATTAAGCAATTATGATGTTGTTACCATTATAATGTTTTGGAAAGCTTTTAATTTTTTATTAGAACATATTACTTCGGAGTGTTCCAATGGCGGTATAAACGCAGCGCTATTAAATATCAATCAAGATGGTCGTGGTTAATCTCAGAATTACATCCTCGATATTTTATGCCGAGCGTGTAAACTGTGAGCAAGAAAATTATTATCTCATTAAGGCTGTGAGTAATAGAGCGCATGATTCGGAATCGTTTTCAGCTATGAAACACATTTAGAACAAAACCAAGCTTCTTAAAAGCTGAGTTAAAGTTGGAATATTGGTCACATTCCGAGTGAATGATGCTCATCCATGTATATTGGTGATTAAGCCAGAGATCTAACATTCACGAAGCCTGAATGAAGAAGAAATAGATAGACTGCGATTTCCATCTTCTCTCATAGGAGACAGCTAATGGAGGCTCTGGATGCTAATGGAGGATGTTACGCCGATTAGAGAGAAATCTGATTGCTCAATTCAATGATCACTAACAGCACGGCAGCGAGTGGTCAGCACTGTTGTAGCACTGTAAGGATTCTGAATCAAGGGCTATGGGAGTCCGGTACATTCAATTGAAGATACTGGAGTCAATCAACATGCATTGAAAACAACTCTCTCCACATACCTTCAAAAGGTGCCTAGAACCTAGTCTCTCCTCCGGGGGACTAAGCATGTTTTAAAAGAACGTGGAGAAAAATCTCAGATTATCAAGAAAAGGAAACCTCAATAGAAATTCCACCACCTTCATATGCTTCTAACTCCAGTGACGTCACTGCTGTCCTACTCAATTCAGATCATATTTGTATGATATCGCTTCAGTTTTGTTCATGTTTCAAGAGTATTTTCTTTACATAATATGTCTTTTTATTTGAATATTACGTTTATGAAGTAAATACGATTTTATTTTTGATATTGGTTCAGGTGTGACATAATCACCTAAGCGATCTGGGGGCCTAGACAAGTGGCTCGATTGTCGTAAACAATAGTAGAATAGAATGACAAACCACGTGATCTAGCGTAACGATTTATAAATTGGTAGTCAAACGTTATTAACTTTCTATTAAATCAAACGAAAATTAAATTCGTTTGGAAACCGTCGTATAAAACAAAGCCAAATGTCACTTTTTGATTTTGCGAAACGCTTGCCACTTGTCTAGGCCCCCTGACTTGGTTTATTTATAAGAAAATTCTCAGATACTTTTTTAACAATTATTAATTGGTACACAATAGCCTAAAAACACTGTGAGAACACATCGACAACTGACCGTTGAAACGGAAAATTAAATGCTAATATAAAATTATAAAACAACATGTACGCTGTAGATAATGATATTATAATAAGGGACTCGAGAATTTTGATGGCTGTTAACGATGACTAATTTTATAGAATAGCCACTTTTTTCTGAGTCAGTTTCATATGCTAAATGTTTTAACATTGTACATATTTTTAAAGCGAGGTTGTATGTAACAAAAAAGCTTCGACAAAGTGTTACAAATTCTTTTTCAGGCGAGTTTTTTGTGCACTTTTAATGTTTCTGATCAATTATACTAGTTACACAAAAGTGTTTTTGATCATAAAAGCAACTACCTATTTGGAAAATTAAAAGTTTTGTTGCTTCAAAAATTACTTTGTACATAAGGTCAAATTACATTTTACTATGTCGACAAAAAAACATAGTTCCGGTAGGCTTTCTGCCGAGTAATTTAAGTAATCTCAGATTCTAGTTACACTTTCCGTTTTTGCAGGTCCTAGAAGAATGGAAAGCAATGAAAAGATACGTAGCATGACAAAGTTACACGACAGCGTTATTGCAAAAATGAAGAAAGATTCCTTTGCTTAGATAGCTCGGACATATAGAAAGAGTGAAAATTAACCAGATATTGAAGTCGATGGCAAACCAATGTGCAACACTTTGATTAAGAGATGACAAAGTTGCACGACAGCGTTATTGCAAAAACGAAGAAAGATTCCTTTGCTTAGATAGCTCGGACATATAGAAAGAGTGAAAATTAGCCAGATATTGAAGTCGATGGCAAATTAATGTGCAACACTTTGATTAAGAGATGACATAGTTGCACGACAGCGTTATTGCAAAAACGAAGAAAGATTCCTTTGCTTAGATAGTTCGGGCATAAAGAAAGAGTGATTTGACAGTTATTGAAGTTGGTGCCAAATCAATGTGTAACACTTTGATTAAGAGTAAATAATTAATCAAGGGTGCAACAACAGAAGGTCTACTAGTTTGGTAGGCTCCGTACCGACTTCGGTAACTGTTAAATTTAATTACATAGGTATTTATTTGTATTGTATTTATATATTTATTTTTGTACTTGAGTTTCGATTAGTAAAGGATAGTTATTAAGTACTTTTCAGTGATTTATTTAGGTATTTGTATTGTATTTATGTAGTTATTTTTGTACTTGAGTTTTGATTAGTAAAGGATAGTTATTAAGTACTTTTCAGTGATTTTTTTCGAAGTCTGTTTAAGTTTGTTTTTAAGTTTTTCTAATTTTAAAATCTAAAAAATATCAGTGTCTCCAACAAAAGTTCCTTTAAACTCAGACTCCGGTTTCCTCTTATTGCTTTCCTCACAATGTTTTCGTTCTAAAGTGTTATGTTTATAAAATGTGTTAATTGAGAGCGAAGCCGATAATTAAATGCGTTTATCTCGCCTGCAGGGCACCGGCGTAACTTTTAATGAATCTTACGTGTTTACTGCGTACAAATACCCACTTCTATATAAACCCTTTAAAACTGAATTGGTAGTAAATTTGTTAAGTCCGCCTTTGTAATTTGAGAAGAGATTATAATTACATGGGTGTTTCATACTTAAATAGCAAAATTATCGCAAATTACAAATTATAAAAAATTTTTACCTTTGAGTTTTGTGTAATACTGTAAATATAACATGATTCATCATAAACTTCATAAATCCTGAATACTTGTACCAAACTATGAAATAAGGTAAATAAAATGTAATGTAAATTTAAAAAATAAATATTTCAGGAAAATGCAACTAACGGAGCAACCAACGAATTCGGAAATACTATTGTAATAGGTATGTGAGAGAATCAAAGCAAAAAGAACGAGTTAAGCATGTTATTGTAATGAACAACTCAATAAATGGATTCCAATCCAATTATCTCATTATATTACTTATATTATTACAATAAAATTAACTATATATTATTTCGATGAATCGTTACATTATTATTATTATTAATCCTTTTTTAATTCATATCCAGTTTTTACAATTATAAATTACAAATGTAGTGTTAGTATAATTAGTGTTACCTTATTAATTAAAGCTATTATTAGTATTTGTTAGTGTTTCTATTTTTCTAAGATATGAATCCCTTTTGGGTAAAGGCCTTCTCCATCTCCTGCCATTTCTCCTTATTTTGAGCAAGATGCATCCAGCTTGGTCCAACTGCTTTGACAATATCATCGGCCCACCGTTTATGTGGTCTGCCTTTCCTTCTCTTTCCTTTTGGTCCAGACCATTTAGTTGTTTCCAGGTCCCATCTTTTTTCGTGAAGGCGTGAAATGTGACCTGCCCATTTCCATTTTAGACGATTATTACTTATTAATTATAGTTAAAATAATAATAGCTGTTGTGAGAGAATAAAAAGCAAATAAACAAGCCTGTCCATATTGACAATTATTCAATAGCAAGTTTAAACAAAGTTGGTGACGAAGACAGTTCAGAGAAGAACGAGTTGCCGTGTTCGCATCTGAACAACGTCTGATCTCAGTATAATCTTGTTTTTGGTCTGATTTATCGACACTGTCTGTATTTTTATATTAATGAACAAACAACAATTGGGATACTGGGAGTGATACACGTATTTCGTTGTACTAACGACTTGTATTGAAATAATTTAATTATTTGTGCAAATTAATGAACAATCTTCCATAAGTATATATATATAAATAAGTATATATATTATGTATTGTATGTACGAGTAACGCAGAGTGCGTTTATTATTTATTTTTTATTAACATATTTTATATCAGAATTTCTTTTAAAATTACTTACTTTATTTTGTGAGGAGAACGACGAGATTTGAGGAAGCGAAAGAAGTATGTAAGGACCGCGACTCTTGATTTCCGTCCTCTCTAACTACCCCGATGGGGATACAGCGTGAAGATATGTATGTGTGTACTTATTTTTATAATTTTAGACAACATTATGTAGTATCCAAATTGAACGGTATATTATAACAATGTAGGTACAAAATATCTTACTAAGCCAAATCTCAAATTCATAGTTACGCAAAGATTCTGAGAAAATTTAGATAGTTTTTTTATGGATCCCGTTGGATTATAAATGTATCTACCGCCAATTTTTGACTTGATATTTTTAAAAATACTTCAGTGAATTTCTTTATTATTTTATGTCACTAATCAAACTTGGATGATATCATAAAAAGAGTGTAAAAAAATGTCCCGCATAAATATTCGAACAGGGGCCCTTTGAGACGACTTCGCTTGAACATAAATATTCTCTGCTCTGAATGAAAGTAACGAAGCGACATAGTATGTTATAGCATTGTTTACGCAATATTTTTCAAAGCTTTTCAAAATTTCCGTACCAAACTTGGATTAAAAGAGTGTTTGTTGAACTTGAATGTATGTTTGTCACTAATGTTTCAGTTACTTCAGTATCTGTCTGTAACAAACTGAAATCTGACCAAGTGAGTTTATGCTCCGAAATTTTTTGAGGATACTTCATTGAGAATTATTATTTAATTATTAAGCGAAAGTGAATATTAGTAGTAATTGAAAAGTAATCTAATCACTTACTTTTATCATCTGTCAAAAAGTAATTTTGTGTGAGATATGTTGGAGGTTATAAACGGTGACGTTATAGTTTTTCGCTGCCGCTGACGATATTTTTTTTATTAAATTAATAAAATGTTTTCTTGACTTAAGTCGTGCATTTGACTCTATTAATTATAAAATTCTATGGAGAAAACTCAGAAACGCCACTGTACCGGAGAGAATAGCCGGTCTGTTAGAGTACTGGTATGGAAACCAATCCAACGTGGTGAAGTGGGGAAACGAGTTATCTATAAGCTCGAATGCGGTGTTAGGCAGGGAGGACTAACGTCGCCTATTTTGTTTAATCTATATGTTGATCAACTGATCGGGGAGCTCAGTGATACCAAAGTTGGCTGTTACGTTAATGACTTACTCATAAATAACATCAGTTACGCCGATGATATGGTGTTACTGAGTCCCTCAGTCAGGGGCTAAGAAGACTGGTTTCCAAATGTGAACATTACGCGGAGACACATGGCCTTACTTATAATGTTAAAAAATCGGAAATAGTTGTTTTTAAACATAAGAAAGGCCCGACAAATATCCTTCCTGTGTACCTACGCGGATCTAAAATCAGTGTAGTATCTAAGTTTAAATACTTGGGCCATGTCGTCACGGAGACACGGCGGGACGACGACGACATTGAGCGACAAAGGCGGGCACTCGCCGCGCGTGCTAACATGTTGGCGCGGAGGTTCTCGCGCGGCTCACGTGACACTGTGTTGGCTCTGTTCAAGGCATACTGTCAGGGGCTCTACACCTGCCACCTTTGGTACTCTTTTACGCAGCGCTCGTTTCACACATTAAGAGTACAATACAACAACGCCTTTAGAGGAATGATGGGCCTGCCCTAGAGGTGTGGTGCGTCTGGTATGTTTGCCGAGAACAGGGTGAACGACTTCTTCGCGGTAATGAGGAATGCGAGAGCGACTTTTGAGGAGCGTGCTAGTGCGTCTCTGAACTAAATAATTAGGAATATTTACGACAGTTTTTATATTTTCGATGAACATTTTAATGTGATAATTTATAATTTGTTTTGACGTGTTAAATTGACAAGATGTGATAAAACTATACTACATTAAGTACCTACCTGTGTGACATAATTTTAATTTATTTTTGACATAATGTTATTTTTATTAATGTTATTGATGTTATTGTTATTATTATTTACATACTGCAACTATTGCTGTATTGTATTACTATATAGCATATTGTATTATAATATAGGTATCTCTGGGTATAAGCCTGAAATAAATTATTATTATTATTAATAAACAAAATTAAAAAGAAGACAGATTTCTTTTTATTTTGTCTTTTTCGTGGTAAGGGTTTCATAATTTATTTAAATTAATGATACTGTCATATGTAAATACTCAATTAAATTAAATAGTTCAAAAACAAACAAGAAATTGAAAAATAGACTTGACTTTCGGCCTTAATTTTGGAGGTTTAAATAGAAAGTAAAAAAAAGCAAATATTTTTGGTACCTTCGTGTGGGCTATCGAATGAAAGCTCTGTAAATAAAAAAAATAAACATGTTATCATTTTTTTTTTGAAAAAACTTTTAATATTCGCTGTCCACTCATCGTGTCTCTAAAACATCGATCAAAAAGTACGTTAATAAATATTGATCATTAAGAGTAAGGTGTATGTTGAAGGAAATTCATAAAGATCACCCTATATAAGGTACATTTAAAAAAAAATCTCCACTACGAACTTTACTTTGTCGTTGTCAGTGTTCTGTACATTACGTATTACAGATGATGGTTGGTAACATTTAAGTGACGGGAACACTAACTGTTCAAGTATGACTTGACTTAGGCGGTTTTTTTATAATTTAACAAAAATACAATTACTTTAAATCACTCGACGTCAATTTAAAATAGACAAGTCTCTCATAAGCAAAGACTATCTTCTCCTAACCGCTACTTACTTCAACACTTCTTCAGCGTTTAAAAGCCCAGCTTTAAGTGCTAACTGCCGATTATCCAGATTATATGACCACAGTAAATCATACGACACTTAGCCCCTTCCTTTGGGCTCGCAGTCCGGCCCTGTGAACTATGATCTATAAAATTGAAGTATTGCTTCCTATCACAAAAGAATTCCGTATATCGTAAAGACTACGTCGTAAAAACTGCAAATAAGCTAGGCTTTAAAGAAGTCATTCGTGTTTCAAATTAGTTTTTTCAATGATTTATAAGTCAGAGAACCATTTATTTCATATTTGTATGCAATAACTTTTACCGACATTGCTGTCATAATATATTAACTTTATTACTATACATATATGCGTATATACATACACACATGCTTATACAAACTTGTGTATATACCGGGTAATGTCTAAAACATTCGATAAATTGAAATGGGAAACTCTACTCGTGATTAAGATTAATTCTACGTAGTAATTAAGCAAATAAAAATTCGAAAAAAAGGAGCAGTCATGCATTTTACGTGCATGCATGAATTAACGTTTTGTACAATTCCAAATTTAAGTGTTAAAAAAAACTAAGAACTGTAAATACTTAGGTATAGTAAAAAAAATTAAACCGACTTCAAAAAAAACACTGAAATGTACGAAATAACTATCTTTCACTAATCAAAACTCAAGTACAAAAATAATATTATGAATACGATACAAATACCTATATAATCAAATTTGACAGTTATTGAAGTCGGAGCCAAATCGATATGCAACTACAGAAAGTCTAATAGTTTAGTAGGCTTGGTATCGACTTCAGTAACTGTCAAATTGAATTATATAGGTATTTATATCGTATTTATAAAGTTATTTTTGTATTTGAGTTTTGATTAGTAAAGGATAATCATTTCGTACTTTTCAGGTTTTTTTAAGTTGGTTTAATTTTTTTATTTTTTTTTATTTCTCCCTTTGGAGTGACCTTGGCCTAAATAAATACCTAGGATTTGTCTACCATTAATGTATTTTCTAATTCTATTGCGCAATGACATACAGGAGAACATGTAGTAGATAATATATAATAATACATAATATAATATAATAATACAATATATGGTAAGTAAAGCTTATAAGCAGTTCTTATTATTTGGTGTTATTAGTGTATCTTCGAAGTCCTATACCAGTGAAATTTAAATAGGACCAATCCGAAAGTATATCCTTTAAAATATGAAACGATTTTTCCAAATCGGTTTATAAATGACGGAGTTCTGAAGTAACAAACATAAAAAAAACATGCAACCGATTGAGAACTTCCTTCTTTTTCGAGTCGGTTAATAAAACAAAGTCATAATCGGCGATTGTCTATGTATCCTCTTGAAACTAAACTTGTTAGTGGATTCCGATGCCGTTTTCATCATCATTTAGGGCATTTAACTAGGAAGGTCTATACCTAACACACTAGCGATCCGCCCCGGCTTTGTACAAGTAGAATTTTAATGAAAATAAAATACAGACCATGTTATGTATGTAGCTTTCTATAGGTGAAAGAATTTCTGAAATCTGTTGAGTAGTTTTTAGCTTATCCATTCCGTACAAACAAACAATGTTTACCTTTTTATAATAATAGTATAATAGTATAGAAGTATAGATTCATATAGACTATAGATTAGAAAAATATTGACACCTGGGACGGGTCGCTTGTTTAAACATAAAATTAAAAGCGAATTAACATAAAGACACCGTATCACGATAACATAAGTGCTTTTTAATTAATACATTGCACGCAACAATTAAATGCAATTTTCTCTAGTATCTCTCTAAAATAGTTTATAATGAAATTTGGTAATGTGTTGAACGATGTTTAATTCAGCGTAAACGTTGCGCGAAAGGTCAAATATCAATCAGTCATTTGATTCAAGTAAATACAGTTACAAAACTTCTTTGTACATGAAATCTGTCGTTCATAGTTTCGTTATGTCTACATACTGAATTATACGTTAAACTAGAATAGAAAATCAAAAATTAAACCGCCTTCAACAATAAAACACCGAAAAGTACAAAATAACTATCCGTTACTAATCAAAATTCAAGTACAAAAATAGCTTTACAAATACGATACAAATACCTAGATACACTAATTATTGAATACGGCTTTACTCACGTGTAATCGGTATAGGTACCGACTAGTTTCGGACCTATTGGAGGTCCATCATCAGGGTGAGTGGGATGAGTTCGCGGCCGCGCCCCGTCTCGCACTGCGCGCCTGAGCTCGCAACGCGCGGCTTGACAGGGTTACAGGGTTACAGGGATAGGGATTACACGTGAGTAAAGCCGTATTCAATAATTAGTGCGTTAATAATGTCTCACGAAAGTTTTAATAATTTAATACCTAGATAATTAAATTTGACAGTCACTGAAGGCGGTGCTAAGCCCACAAACTAATAAACTTTCTGTTGTTGCACATTGATTTGGCGCCGACTTCAAAAACTGTCAGATTAAGTTATATAGGCATTTGTATCGTATTTGTAAAGCTTAAAAATCGGTCCACAATTGACGAAGTTATCGTTAAACAATAAACACACATAAAGAATTCTTCTTTGAAGTCGGTTAAAAATAATATTCATGGCGCGTTGGCAGAGCGTGACGCGGGAAGTATATCTATCTTCTATAATGCGTGGCGCAAAATAAAAGCGAGACAGTGCTATTGTTTCGTTGCTTCACATGGGGAAGTCCAATTCAATATGCAACAAAGGACAAGTATCAATCTAATATTAAATTGCTGCTTACACTCAAGTATTACAGAAGCTTAAAATCATAAAATTATTCAAATGTTTGTTGAATAATCGTTTTAAGTACGAAATTAAGTGAAGTACGCTATATTATTCACTTTCTGAGCGTCATAGTGCTTGTGGACTAGGTGTGGTTTACGAACCGCAGTTAAGTGGAACATATTGACGCTTTCAAACGTTCCATCTAAGTATTACTACATTGATATCGTTGTGTCTCTCTCTACAAAATGTATGACATACTGACGGAACACTGTCAGTATGTTATACACGATTTATTGTCATATTTATGTGTGCTGATATTTGGTATTGTGACGTAAACTTGTCAACTCTATAGCTCAGGGTGTTTCCCGACAGTCATACCGTGGCGACTAACTGGCGGTCAATCGGAGTAGCGGTTCTAATTTATTCGTGCTATTCGGAGGAGGACTACGGTGCGTGAGGTCCGTGCTGTAGTAGTACTGTGAGGATGCTGGGGGACGAGTATAGGCTCCACGAATCTCAGTCATACTCCATGGGGTTGGTTGCCTATGTTCTAGTTTCTCATACATTACCCAAAATAGGGCGTAAAGGGGTAACCTAAAACCAGAGATGAGAAACAATAAAGTCTTTAGCTATTTTCCGCTCAAACTCCAAAAACCACCAATCGATAGGTGTTTCGCCTCTCAACGAAGCATACTCAGGATATTCCAGAGATCAGACTCGGTCAGCTAACCAGTACCGAAATTCGGTGCTCGTTAACTGACCGAGTCTGATGAGCTAAATATTTTAGAAATTTTTCATACGAAATGGATTTCTGCAAAGTAACACCTGAGTCTATACAATAAAATAATATTTTGGGATCTTTTTTTTAAATTAACTTCTACTCGTCCGAAATTGTAAATGTTTTGGACGTAGATTTTTTTTTTATAAAAATAGCGTCATTGAATGATGAATGAATGAAATTCACCAAAAAAAATTGTTTCGTTAATAGATAAATTTTGCTGAATCACCTTAAGCCTGAAGTGCTCTATATCAGCGAATTATTTCACTTTTTTCAGGACTGGGTGTATCGAATACTACAGTACCGTTACAGTATTCTATTTATGGAAGCTTGAAGCGAAATATTTGTGAAACTTTTAGTTTTTGTACTGTGACAAGAAATCTCAAAAACGATTCCTGATCAAATTTCTTCTCGGTTCCTCTTAGTACTCACAGATTTTCCCGAGCAAATGACAGATTTGATATACATCTTGCTACGAAGCCAAGAAATATAATAATATTTCTAAAAACACCACAACCATCAAAACCAAAATAATAATCAAAGCCGAAATTGAAGTCCACCTCAATAACATTCTTTAACTATTAAGTTATAAACCAAATAAACCATTATTGAATTTTAAACATAAATACTACGGAAATAAGCTTTTCATTGCAACAGTGTTGGCATAAAACAAAGAAATACCTCGTAAAGTTCGAACGGGAGTAAGGTGAAACAATTTAACCGTCGGCTAGCGGCCGCGGGTCAAGCGGACCCGAGCTCCAACTTTCTATTGCACTCAGCAAATAGTCGAGGGGTTACTAATTAGTACGTTCGGGTCGAACGAACCGCCGACAAAAGGTCTAAGTTTGCGATTGCGACACTATAACGAGTCTGAGAACAAAAGCCCGGATTGTACGTACGGTTATTTGGATTTCTGTTGATATTTTATAACTATTAATTAGTAGTAATATTATTTTATGCAGATATATTACATTGTGTCCGTTTTCTATTAATTTAACTCGACTGCTCAGAAAGGAAAATGACGTTTTTCGGGTATGTATATAGGTATAATCCAAAATACTATGCAGGTTACATATGTGGTTTAAACATGTTGACAGATTTTAATAAACGAGGTGTTGTTATAGGATCGCTATGGGATAGGTATACCTATTATAGTTTTTACTTGACTGTTGCAGAAGGAGCGCAATCTTTCTGAGCAAAATATTTTTGGAAAGAAGTTCCTTAACATGGCTTGCGGGAGATGTGAGTTGGTAGAAAGTTTCGCGTAACGAAAAAGCGTTATATCACTTCTTGTCTGTCTGTCCTTTCGAATCTCAGCAACCCTCTCTCTCTCTCTGTCTCTACCTAATAAACGCTAGTTAATTGAACAACGTGGGGCAGGACTCGGACGTCTCATGGCGCTAGGTTTATTAGCTCTGTACATAGATTCACAGTGATCTTTCTGTCTCTTTCTATTATATACGTGTGTGTGTGTGCGTGCGAATATCAAGATTCGAGCAGATGAGCAGCGTGCGCAGCCGCCTGTATAGCCTCATTACACGAGGAAATTTTGTTAAAATTTATTTGTTTTTTCGTTTTTGTTTTAAGTCATACGTGAATTTTATTCTCTTTATTGCAATGCAGTTTTGAGAAATGGAAACTGAAGCTCAGAAGCTTCGTTTCCAACGGATTTCCCCCGACCGCTTTTAATAATTGGCAGGATAGATGAAAACGTTATTGTAAAAATGCAAAGAGGAATGCTCAGATTGTTCGGGCACATAGAAATAATGAGTGACGAGCGACTGACGAAGAAAGTCTACAAATGAAACTAAGTGTTAAGTAAATTTACTTGACTCCTGCTGCTGAAGGAACTTTGAGGTAGTAGACCATAAAAAGCACTTTTAAAGAAAAATAGTTTGAATAAGATATGTCTTGTTTGTAGATTTTGATACATACATATCTTCACGCTGTATCCCCAACGAGGTAGTCAGAGAGGACGGAGCGCCAAGCGTTGCGGTCTTTACATACTTCTTTCGCTTCCTCAAATCTTATTATGTAGATTTTGATATATGTGATATTTTCGGTTACACACTCGGCGGCCGCAGATATAACTTTATATTTCACAGTGTCATTAAGAAACGTCGCGAAAAAGTAACATATATTTGCAGCCAATTAAATTAATAGTTGTTAGGAATAAAACGTATTATTACGTGTTATTGTTCCTGTTGTCTCACGATGCCGGGAGATGGCGCTCGTAGTCGCGTTCAGTGCTGGTTTAGTCTATGTTGTCTTTTGGCATGTGGGTAATTCAGGTTATGTAATTTGATTTTTGTAATGGCGAAGTCTAAAAATGGGAGAAAAAATGTTTGAAAATTGGTTGTAAATCCCTGTATACTGATTTGTAGCAAAAAGAAGTTCTGTCGTGTTGATGTCTGTTCGCCGACTTAAATTAGCAGTTGCAGAATGAATTGTATTATATTGTTACGTTATAATTTAAAGTGGTGGACCAAAAGGTTAGGTAGGTGAGAAGAGTATATCTTTCGTTTTGTGGCTTTACGGCGCCGTAAGCCACCTCCGACTTCCACCATTTTGAAGACTAATGGACATTAAAGGGCTAGTGAATTGCTAATGGAGATTATCATACAATATATGTTCAAACGGACTACGTAACCTTTCATTGTGCATGGATGGACATGAACTTGTTTGGTTTTTAAGGCTAAATAAAACAAAACTCATACATATTTTTAATATTATCTCATGCTGTCCATCATCAAACGTTTGGCTGCCAACAGAGATGAACTCGAAGTCTTAAGAAGGAATAATGTACAAGATCGCTTCATATATAAGACTAAGAGTGGTATATTCTGAGCATATCTAGACCAATTTCCATCAAACATACCTAAAACCCTTGACATAAATTGTAAATTTCGAAATGTAATTCTGTTGATCTTTTAAAAAGCTACAGTGCCATAGACGAGGAAACAGATAGACATAGTCAGACAACGCCGTCATATATAACATCCTTATTTTTCGTAGAGGGTTGAAAAGATAATCGACACGTAATTTTATACTCAGCGCCTAATATGATTTTTCCATTAGGTTATTTGGACTCTTCAGTAAAAGATCTGTATAAAACTACACATAAGATATCAATTGGCGCCTGTGTGGTGTGGTCCCGCCCCACTGTCGCTCATTCCGCGTCAAAGCATGCACTAATTAGTCGACATACGACACTAGCTCCCATAGGAAACTTGGAGCGTTTGTCAAACAAACCAGCTGTGAAATTAACTGCTTATTATTTCTCATTTTGAATGAAATGTATACGTTTCTTCGCAATTTCATAGGTCTGATACTGGTTGTTATGAATAGATATGAATTAACTTATGTTCATATGTCTATAACTAGTATATATATATTGAAGTATTATAATTTTTTTCATTTTATTTTATAAATGCGTCAAAACAATACACCTCGATCATCTGGTCTCAAACTAGGGCATTCCCTGTGCTATGAAAACCAGACGAAGACTATTAGAGAAGTCTCCCAGGACACCCAAGACATGAGATAATCTAGAAAAGTTCGTAACCTAAATTAATCTGGCCAGGATAGAACCCAGAATCTTTCGCGCTTAGACAACGCCTTAAACACTACACCATTGAGGTCGTCATTTGATTCACAATATAGTTATAAGAACTCACATGTCAAAATTGTACTATGTCGATGAACAGAAACGCATCTCGTTTTGTTGTTAATTTATGTAGGTATTTATTATACCTATATACAATTATACTTATTTAAGGTTATTATGAAAGGGGGTATAAACCCGCCGAGGTCCCAACGTGTCACTGTTGACCGTTTTATTGCAGATGTAATAATTACGGGATACGTTTATTTGTTTTGTTGGAAAAAAAATGTACAACCCTATCATTATATGCTCTATATTTCAAATGTTTCCTAGTGACGAAAAAACGCTGATATTAGGATTGCCTCACATTTATTTTTGTTTAAACTTTGAGATTTTACATTAGAACTAATGAGATTCGGCGAACTTGTATAACGCAAGTTTTCCGTTGTCATGAATACTTTTATACCTTTTCGTATTTAACCATTCTTTTGAAATAACCTTGTACGTATATATTTTATCCACCAAAAATTTCGAACTTATTGATTAACACGTGGTTTCCTTTCCAGAAAATTCCAAAAATCAAACTCAATCAGCTCTGTATTACATGACCTGGCCGATTCTGAGTTCTGGCAATTCCTGAGCATAATTATCTGTTTACTGTGCAATTGTAAGTCGTTATCCTCATATAAGTTTTTTTATATGTAAAATAGGAAGTAAACGAGCAAGCGAATTGCCTTGTCGAAAGTGGTCACCACCACACATGGACACTCGCAGCATCCGGCGAATCATGGTTGGGTTGCCGGCCTTTAGGAAATGAGGGAAAAAGTGAAAGGAGGGAAAGGAGAGAGAGAGGGGAGATGGGCCATCGATACTCTTACTCACCGAACGGAACACAACAGCAATAGATGGTGTTGTGAGAGGCCGATATTCTGTGAGAGGGTGGTATTTTACCGGGCGAGACGGCCCAATTCGTGCTGCAATACAGCATGGCTCTACCACACATGTCTACTCTACTACACACGTAAGTAAATAATCATTCGAGAATTTATGCACATAATGTGTACATACATTAATGTTTTTCAACTTTCACGACTTCTACACATCTTACTGTAAAAGTTTTTAGTTGAAACGACGGCTCGTAGCCATTGCATTTCTTTTCTTTTCTCTTATTCTCGAACTCTTTTTCTCGTCGAACTTCATTCATTCTCTCGCTTTCACATACATAAAAATCCTTATTTTCGTCTCTCTTGCACATGTGTTACGTTCTGTTCCATGTTTACACTTTACGTGCCCTTTGAAATTTCAGCAAACATTAATTTGACTGGCCCGTTGGCGCAGTGGCATATGCATCCGCTTTCCAAGCTAGGGTCCCGGGTTCGATCCCCGGTCAGGTCAATTTAGGAAACGAACTTTTCTAAATTGACTTGGAGTCTGGGTGTTACTGGGAACTCCCCTAGGGTTCGTTGTGTGGTACCCTATAGTGTACAAGCTTACTGCTTAGTTTGGGGTCACACAATCTGTGTAATTGTCTGGAGTATTATTATTATTAATTTTTTTTTATTTCACTCTCGTACTTTGAAAATAAAAATTATGTTTTTCGCAAACACTCATACCTCATACCTTACATTACAATCCTAACTAAACAACTAATCGATCAATCGCGATATGTTGTAAAATGAAAAATCTGCATTAAAACATCTATTTTACACGTTTTCTGTTCTCTTTTGACCTTAAGGCATCAACACGGCATAGACTTGGTTAGATATGATCGTATGATATGTACGTATTAATGAACCAAAGATCAAAATGTTCCAATGAAACTCCTACCATATCTCCTATATTTTTTTTATGCTACAGAGAAAAGAAGCGAATACTTCATCTGACTGAGGAGTAGGTGTTAAGTATACTTACAATATCAAGGCCATGAAAGCTCTACAGATTGCAAAACCGTTGGAAAAACTGAGGACCACGATATGCCTGTTGCGTTAGAAATTTCAACGACTATCTTCTGTTCACCTTCTCCACCGGAACACAACGGTACAAGCGCTGCTGTTTTCAAGCCTGTAATAGCAGTTCCTGATGATATGCCCAACCTTTTGCAGACTTTTATGATCTGCACGTGAAGTTAAGCAGCTGACAAATAATATTTTCATTTCAGAACATTTGTTAGATAGTCATCCCTCGATAAAATCGATGAATCCCACAAGCTGCACGTGTACTTTAAAAATAATTAATAATGTCATTAGCGATGCATCTATTAGGGTTCCGCATAAACTGCAACTCATTCTCTAAACGTCACCAAAGCGTGTATAATTAGCGAAATCCGGACCACATGTTCTGTTCACAGAGTAATACACTTTACCTCAAATGCTCAGACTAAATTAGTTCAATACAAAATTAATATGAAATGCGGTACATAACAAAAGTTGCCGAGATATTGTTCATCCTGAGGGCAGATAAGGGTTGAGTAAATTAGGGGTAAAGAGGTCGGTAGTGGGTCAAATAAAGATGGCTGCAACAAATTGTGTGCTCTCCAAGCCTTTTGTGATCGGACCCTACTGCACTTAATTGTGCTTTTGTGTGGCGTTATGTCGACCTGGGATTGGCTAATCCTAGAGCTGACCGGACAGAAACAATACTTACTGGACCTAATTGATTTTCTGTCCGTTACTTGGGTGTCTTGTGTATAATCGTCCTGTATTTTATTGCTTTCATCGGGCTAAGTATTTGGTCTCATATTAAGTTGTAACTATAAGTCTCATTAACCACACAAGTAAAATAGTAAAATAACTTATTGTAAATAAATACAATCAATAATTAGCTAACGGAAATGTTAATAGCACCAGGTGTATAATCTCACAAAATTGTGTTTGGAAAATAATGAGATTTGAGAAAAGGAAAGAAGTGTATAAGAACCATGACTCTTAGCGTTTGTCCTCTTTACCAACCCCGTTAGGGATATAGCGTGAAGGGATGTGTGTATGGAATAAATTAAGAATATGTCCATAAATAGAAGTTTTGTAATTTTTACAGTTTCTAAGTAAATGTTATGTAACGTGTAACGTCATATGAAAGATCACAAAACTCATATCTATGAATATCATGAAAAGACAAAAATATGTAATACAGTAACTTCTTTTTAGAGACTTGGTACTATCAGTAAGATCAATGATTTATTTAATCCAGCTATCATCAGATTTTTATACTTTCTTAAAAATCAGATAATCAAGAACCTCAATCAAGTAAGTTTGTATATCAAGATAAGTAACTTCGACTTTACCTTAGATTACAATTTTAATTAGGATTCCACTGTAATTTGAATAATTACCACAGGATTGTATCTTTGCATTCAACAGCGACAGAATCGTTAATCTTTATCTACATCAATAAGATGTTTAATCATCTTATTGATGTAGATAGATGTTTAGATCTTCAAATAAAAACTAACAATTTACTTGACTTTTGTGACAACTAATTTAATATGACTCGAAGTAAATTTTTTAGGAATTATATTTTAAAAAAGTTTTAAAGATTTAAAACGATGTAGATGACGATATCGACTAATGCCTATGATAGCAACATACCCTTGTTACTGCGCCAATATCTCAATTTACACCCTTGCTAACCCGTCTAATGTTGAGAAGTATCTCATTCAGATTTCTATGGCACTTCGCGGACGGACAATCGCATTACTACATGCCTCAAAAACCTTTCGAATCGCCATCCTAAATAAACAGTAACAGAGGGGCGCAGCTTTTAAACGACATCCAGCTTCAGCTGACAGATTAGAGACTGAAACAAATTTATTATTGCCGTCGAATTAATAAAAGCAGACACTTTTATAGTGAAACTAAAGTTGAATTTAGCTGACATTTTTGTGCGCCAAACGCAATTAGATTCTGTTTGTAGATGGGCTTACCCGATAGGTGCTTATGGAGTTTTTGACGAGACAAAAGGCTAGGGGATGGAACTGGACCACGTGCTAATGTGTCCTCTGAGTGAAACTGATTTTTATCCAGTGAGCGAGGAACATTTTGCGGTAGATTAATCTATTCTATCCAGAGGTATAAGTTTCATTTCATTAGGCGTTGTACAAGTTACGTGTATTTTGATGTGGGGTGAAGGGTTCGCTTGCTTCATTTTAAAAGAGATTATGAAGACAAGAAAGATTGATAAAGGGTAGGATTATGCTGTGGACCTTCATCGAACATTTTATGGGGAAACCTGTATTTACTTTATTTTATTTATGAAGCGCAGTTTTTACACAGTAATGCTATTAATATGTCAAGTTTTTGAGCATGGCTTAATCTTTTGTTTGATAAATAAGTTTACTTGATGAAACTTAGAGTGCAAGATAAGTAAATAAATATATAAATGAATTACTGAGATGAATTTCTGCAAAGTAACACCTCAGTTGATAGAGTAATACATTCAATTAATCGAAATAAACCGGCTCGTCTGTAGTCTGTACGTTAATACGACACCCCTTCTACTTTCAATTTATTTATTTCTTTACACCATACAATGCGTGCATAACAATTAATATCTGTACTTACATATTATTATATACACAAGAATACATTGCTTCGTCTGTCGTTTCTATAGTCTACGTCGAACCATTATGCGTTTAAGTTAATGCTGTGAATGGGCGCGTTCTTTATTTGTACAATGTGCATATGTGTGTGTATGTTTGAAATTACATCAAATACATCAATCGGCCATATTGCCACTGGAAATCGCACTACAAGATGTGTAATGTATGCCTAATTTAAGTTAATTCTGTAAATGTGTGCTTTCTTTATTTGCGTTATGTGTGTATGTGCGTGTATGTTTGAAATGACATCAAATACATCAGTCGGCCGCAATTTACTTTTTAACGTATGCAATCTAATTAAGTCTAGGGGTGGGGGGGGGGGGGGATGGTAGTCAGATGGGATGGAGCGTTAAGCATCCCATCGGAGCATAAGCATTACACCCTTCTTTGGCCTCTTTAAAACTCATCATTCTCATCACACAGTTTCGCCTAGGTATGCCAGTGTTTTTATCATTCTTGTCAGCTAGCTAACACTCTGGCTATTTGATCTTCATAAGTCAGCCTTGGTCTTCCTTGGCTTCTATTAGCACTCACTTTTATTTTGTAGATTTTCTTCGTCAGTCTTTAATCATTCATTCTTTCTATGCACCAGAATCATCTAAGCATTCTTTTCTTAATATTTACAAAACCACTGTCGTGCAACCCTGTCATGTTGCGTATCTTTGCATTGCTTATTCATTTTCAAAATCCATGAATATTTAATATTATTTAAATCCTATGTTTTATCTTTATAGTAATTCATACTAACATGTTACTGGAGATAACGACACAAAAATATAATATTTTGGTCTTTTAATTTTTCAAATGTGTAGACACTAAGATAGTGTTAAAGTAAAATTCACTACATTTACAAAATTTAACTACATTTAAAATTATTTTTTAATAATATATATTTTTCAGAGATCTTTTAGTAATCCATAATAATGTATTACTAGAGGCAACTCCATTAAAAGGTATGGTTTTGCTCTTTTAAGTTGAAAATGCATAAGTAAATATCAAGGACTAATACGTAACGAATAAAATTTAAATTGATTTTATTGTCTTAAGCTTACAGTAGTTTTAAGCGAATGTACATTATTGCATAAGTTGCAAAGTGAGGAGAGAGAGTTGACGGCGGCTGTGTTGTCACAACGAAATATTTTTTTAGTAATAATTGTAAAAAATAAAAAATTTGATAATAACGTATTACTAAAGTCACTAATGTTTTTAAACTTTCACGACTTGTACACATCTTACAATATTTACTGACGGATTTTTCATATACCGTGAACAATATTACCTCCAGATCGATGGAGTGGCCATGTGTAGTCCTGTAGCACCGGTAATGGCCAATATCTGGATGGAACACTTCGAAGAAATGATAAAACCACAATTGTCACACGTGAAACTGTGGAAGAGGTACGTAGACGACGTCTTCTGTATTATGAGCGGAGGCAGACAGGAGGTGGAACAATTAGCTAGCCACTTGAACTCCATACATCCTAACATCAGGTTCACATTTGAAATGGAGATAGACAGATCGTTGCCCTTTCTTGATGTGAAAATAACGGTGAAAGACAATGGTACCTTGGCTCACACTGTGTACAGAAAACCCACGCACACTGACAGGTATCTGCATGCTAATTCGCATCACCATCCACGACATCTTCAATCCGTGGTAGCTTCACTGATGAACAGAGCGTACGACCTATATGACTCTGAACATTTAGATAGTGAACTCACACATGTTCAGGAGGTACTAAAGCAAAACGGGTATAGAGGAAACATACGACGTCCGCGGAGAAGGGAGCGTCGCCCCGAGGTCCACAGAGTGCCAGCATTTTTGCCGGCACTAAAGAAATACTCCATTAAGACTGTGTATAGTCCACACTCTAAAATGGCAAAGCACCTGCATACTCCAAGGGATGTCATTCCCTTCCAGACACCTGGTGTCTACAAGGTGGATTGCAGCTGTGGTAGTTCCTACATCGGACAGACGAAAAGAACAATAGCAAAATGAGTCAAAGAACATATCACAGCTGTCAGAAAACGACAGGCAAATAGGTCAGCCATTGCCGAGCACTTGCTGGAGTCAGGACCCAATCACTGGATTGAATTGCATCAGCCACAGTTCCTTTCCACCGATCGACACTATTATTCCAGAATAGCACGAGAGGCGGTTGAAATCAAGAAATACCATAATTTCAACCGGGAAGATGGATACCGCTTATCAACATCATGGAATCCTGTCATCAGTGAGTGTGTCCGGAGCCGGAATACCGGACGTCGCCAGTGTGTAGATGTCGTTGGTGTGGTGTGTCGAAGTACCGACAGTGACAATAACAAAAATTAAGAAATGCATTGAATGAGTGTGGGTAGTTGGAAAAACCACACGCTACGAAGACGTCATTCATCCTCAGCAGTCTGCCCGTGACCACGATCGGTGCAATCCGGTCGAAACGTCGGGATAAAATAGGTAATTAGCCTTAAAGTATAAACGCGACATAGACCCGTTAGTAAAAATTGTAAGATACTAAAGTCACTGCCACTAAAAGGCAAAAATTCGTATTATCTATTTTCGAAATGTCTAAAATCCAAATAAATTAGTTGATTTTTAAATTTATTGTCTCCAAAATTGATTCAAATCATAATTGTTAATCGTATTTCATTGTTTCATCATTGAGCTGTTAGAGTATGGAAATAAGTCGTCTAAGAAGATAACATGCAACATCAATTTGAAGATTTCGACAAAATCCTTCCAACGTATCATTATTAGACGCAACAAAAGCGGCACTCGTTAAGTTTGTCCGATCCTCGTGGGACGCAGCATATGCGTCCCGTTATAATTAGCGAACAATGTTTGGCTTTAGCAAATCCCTTTGGGGCGTAAATTAAGAGATTTCGCCGTACGGTCGGCTTACGTAGACATTTGCGTAAAGCCGTCCGAGGACACAAAACGTACATGTCTGCTTACGTAGACATTTGTACGGGTATTAAAACAAACACTGTAATTATTTATTGCTATATAATAAAAGAGATGTTCTTAGAAATTCAGCGACCTGATTAACTTTGAACATGTAATGAAATTATTTAGGTGAATTCCTTGTAACTTTATTGTTATTCTCAAAATATTTTATTCGACATAATGTTATCTTAATTACATTTTAATTTAAGACTTAAAAGTAAATATAGAATGTACCATTTGCTTATTTTCCTATACAGATGGTGAAAGTGGGCAAAGGGAAAGGATTAATTACATATTAAAAATAAAAGACATGAAAGTAAAATGTGATGAATTACTAAAATCTTTAGCTATTTTCCGCTCAAACTCCAAAAACCACAAATCGACACGTGTTTCGCATCTCAACGAAGCATCCTCAGGATATACCACAGATCGGACTCGGTCAGCTTCGGATTCGGTGCTGGTAAGCTGAATTTTTATTTATTTGTGTTGCACAAATTATGGAATAAGTTTTAACAATTGGCTGCTTTAACTGCTTGATTATCATAACTTAAATGAAAAATGTGTAAAAAAATCAGAGAGCACAACACTGATTAAATCTAATATATAAAAATGAACATTAATTTGTTCGTATGCGCAGCCGTAATGTACATTTGGTTCCGATGAAATTTGGTATGAAGATAGCTTGAATCCTGACAAAGAATTTATTTTAAAAATAAAAAACGCGGACAAAATTGCGGTCAACACCTATTATCAATAAAAATATTTTTTTTATGTTTTTATAATAAGAATAAAAAAATACATTTATTTTTCTTAATCATTTCATTGATTGTTAATAATAATAATAAGAACAAATATTTCATTATTGAACTCTGTAAGGTGACACGACCAATGTATCAATAAGTATTTTTACAATGTTCATATAAATAAAAGCGCGCGAGAAATACAGTGTAACAAATATTAAATGTAGAGCTATTATAATTAAACCCGTCACAATATTTATCAAGTTAAATATATTTTATTTTTAATCTATTTAAGTTTTAACGTTACTAAATAGAATTTAAATTGTTTTTATTAAATAGACAGCCACGCGTCTGACGACATTAAGCGATAAACAGCCAAGCATAAATAATGTTTCTCCATTTTCTAATCTCGATGTGAAACTTTATCGAATAGCATAAATTGTTTAGCTAAAATAAGCTGTCCCGAGTGGGTCGTTGCGGTATAATTTTATGCCTGCATGGGATTATTTTCTTTTATCGCGTACCCTCCGAGTTTGGAGTCGGAAATCAAGTTTATTATTGAATTATTATTCCGATGATATATGAATTTGATAAGATTAGGGGTGAATAAATACTGTGAAATCGTCAGACACAGGATTATAACTCGAATGAAATATTGCTGTGATTCTGCAGTCAGTATGTACAAAATACCCATTCTTTACTAATCAAAAATCAAGTACAAAAATAATTTTATAAATACGATCCAAATACCAATATAATTAAATTTGACAGTTACTGAAGTCGGTGTCAAGCCAACCAAATTTCTGTTGTTGCATATTGATTTAGCACTGATAGTTATTTTGTACTTTTCAGTGTTTTTTTTTAAATGGGTTTAATTTTGTTTTTTTTTTATTTCTCCCTTTCGAATCACGTTGGCCTAAATCAATATCTAGGGTAGGTCTATGACCAACTTCTTTTCCAATTTGGAGCGCAACATGAGCGCAATGATATGCAAGAGAACCATCATTATAAATAAAGCACTTATAAGCAGTTCGTTTTATATGGTCTACCTTCGCAGTCGAAGCTCCGATATCAATGAAATTTAAATGAAATCGCCTCGGAAGTATTCACCTTTTCAAACAAAAAAACAATTATTCAAATCGGTCTACAATTGACGAAGTTATCGATGAACATACGTAAAAAAAGCGGAAAAGGATATGTATGTCGTTCCGCTTCAGAATTAGAAAAGAAGATAAGTGTAGACCTACTATTTATTATTTAGGCCAGCCATTCCCAAAGTGGGCGATAACGCCCCCTTGTGGGCGCTGCAGGCCTAAAGGGGGGCGGTAAGAGACCCAGAAAAAAAATGGGAGCGTTGTGTAGAGGCCTGGGGGGTGATTTGTAATTTCATTTTGCTAGGAGGCATCTTAGACAACGACTGCATGAGCTCTCGACTCAGTAGACAAAATAAGTTTGGGAACCAGTGATTTAGGCCAAGGTCACTCAAATAGATGAAATAAAAAACTAAAAAAAAAATTTCTTCTTAAAAAAAAACAGCAAAAAGTACAAAATAACTGTTCCTTACTAAATGTAAATGTTACATATAAATGTTACATTAAGTTATTGGAATATTTGTTTGTTTTTTATCGTTTTATGTATCTGTTACAAGCTGTTACCAAAGCCTATGGTGTTTTATGTGTACACACGAAAGCATCAACAGATAAGGTAAGTCATTGTTGCTAGGACTGAAGAGTAATTAAACTTTGAGTGTCTTTTGTTGTTTATATAATGTTTATCAATAAATATTACAATGACGACGCTTAAAAACTGATGAAACGAAACTGAATCAAATTACTTGAAGATATAAATTGCCAATTAAGCATTATCAATTGCATCTTCCCTTAAATAAAATAGAAACGATGACAGTCTGTGCTGTGAAATGACGTCATAACACATTGGAAAACATAAATACATTTCTAGTATTGCATAAGTAATACATTTTAAACGAAAGACTAATTACGCACACATGCAAAACTTTTTGCTACATTTGTTCGTTGCCGCTTGGTAGCAACACTCCAAGCGTTATTACTCGCAATAAAGATTTTAAGTTTGCAACGTAAAGTTTTTGTAACTCAATCAACAACTCAAAAGCAATTTGTCTTTAAATAGCGCGACGTGGTAGGCGAACAGCTGCGAACCTTCAGTGGCGACACCTACAAACAACCAGAATATCTAACTAATGGAGTGAAAGGAATTTGAAATACGTTAATGAACACATAACTATAATGTTTCCCTTAGACCAAAAACTTATAGACAACGAAGAGTCACGCAAAATTCGATTCATCCGTCATATAAGTTTGCATTATATCGTGACAATGGAACAAATAGAAAAAACAAAAACGAAACGGAACAAAAACAAACTAAAGTAGATTTGACGTTCAAAAATACCTTGTAATTGGGTTTATTTGAATAAATTGATTTGACTTTGACTTTGAAATCTTGTAACATTTTCTTTTGTGGAGATGAATAATATATCATAGCTATTCTACTACATATAAACTTTTAAACTTTCGCGTTGCATTATAAAATATCTAAAACAAGAAATTTAACGCGATTACCTTTTTATTTTGGCTTGACGTTTCGACCGAGTTGCATCGGCCGTGGTCTCAAGCAAACTGTTTGCTTGATACCACGGCCAATGCACTTTAGATATTCTACTACATATTTAAATTAATGAGCACATAACTATAATCAGCAAATTTAAAAAAGTATATCCTCAGGTTCAGGGCGTCTCCAGGGCAGATTCCGTTATTGTGTGTATATTAACAGGTTTCTTATTCAGGTACGGGTCGGACCTCGAACAGACACGACCGGCGTGATAGATATAAGCTGATTCGTGTGCTTAGTTTTACACAGTAAGCTTTCAATTTTGCTTTTTAATAAATGGACAGAGGAAACGAGCATATGAGTCACCTGATGGAAAGTGACCGCCGCCGCCCCTGGACACCCGCAACATCACGCGGAATCACGGGTGCGTTGCCAGCGTTTAAGGAAAGGAGGGAGAGGGGGGAGATGGCTCACCGGCACTCTCACTCACCGAACGAAACACAACAATAATAGATGTTGTTATTTGCGCTAACATTCTGTGAGAGAGTGGATTTCACCGGACGAGAAGGCCCAATCGTGCTGCGATGCAGCATGGCTTTACCACACAAAAATGTGGCTTAAGGATCGTGTGTGAGCATGTGTTTCGACGTGGTCTAGTTTTTAAACGTGGACCACACGTGTGTTAGACTTAACAATGAAAAATCAAACTTATTCGTCCGGGAACAATGATTCACAAACCAAAACTGATTTGAAAGAGAATATTTCGTAAACGAAGCGACAATGAATAAAATGTATCTTTTATTGTTTCGCAGGAGAAACTTGCATACAAATACCCAGTCCTCTGGAGATGGGACTTAGTTACGTGAAGCTTTTTTGCAGCAATACTTCTAGAGTGATCGTCATCGGCGTGTCGTTGGGGGGCTCCGATATTTTCTTAAGAACGCACCGGCGGGGTTATTACCCAAAAATTTGCAGACAGCAATAACCACGCAATCATTCGCGACCGGTGACTAATTGTAATAAAATATTGGTATCATGACCATGACCATAAAATGCACTTACTCCCATCGCGGTAGATTTAGCGCCACTGTACAAATTACATTATACAAATTTACGTTATGACAGCAGATTTCGTGCAATATTTGGCTGTCTAATGCTGACTGCAAGTTGGAAATAAGCGTACGGAACTATTTTCGCGTTGTGCTTTTGTGCTTGTGCTGTGGAGCAGAATCAGAACCCACTCAGTGTTATGACAGCGCAAACCTCACGCGCTGTCATGCTCTTCGGGGTCATCTTCTTCGGGGTCGTACGGACGGACGACAGGACTAGTCCGATCGGCCGCGCCCCTGATGGCCCCTCTTAAGACTGGCGGGAAATATCTGAGCTACTTCAATATATTATTATTTATATGCGATTCACATTGTTATGAAAATGATCCTTAACATACAATAATACCACTAAAATTGCACCATAACTTACAATGAGAGTTTTTGTCTAACCCGTTAAAAGTATAGCATGAATATATTTATGTATGTATGTTATACATGGATAAGATTTTTAGTTAAGCGTTACATATTTTACACATTACATTTCTGATTAAAATAAGTAAAATCATTTATGTTCGAGATTTCAGCCTCTTTGCTTAACCCGATGTAGATACAGTGTGAAGTCTTTATAGATGTATTTATTTTATTGAAACTGAAATCGAAATGCAGGATGCTCCGAATTCTTCTATAATAAGGTATTCAAAAATACAATATTATTAGTCATATAAGACATATGTAGCACAAGACGCTTTGTGAAACATATCTATACTGTCTTAACTCTATGGCCCCTGCTCTTTCACGTCGCTTCACAGAGGGAATTTCCAATTTTGTTGAAAAAGCAGTAGTCGTCATCAATTAAAAGTTCGACAGGCAACTGTCGCTCGCTTGTAAAAATTTTAAAAATTAAAATCGTCTCGTGAATAGCCAATTAGTGACTTTGAAGACTGAGTTATTCAGATGACGAAATACTTTGTAATAATTTGAAACATAGTAATTTAGCAAAGTAAGAAAAGAATACACGTGTTGTTGACTTTTCCACAATTTTGTCAAGACTAAAGAGCATTTTTTACATTTCGTTATATATTTTCGAGTTTTCTTTCTAAATTGGATAAAGTTTTAAGAAAAAAAAAATGTACCTTGAGCAATGACAACTTTCTAAGCGGCAACTTTGAGGAAGTTTATTATTTAAGATAATATGTAGTTTTAAGTTTGTAAATATTAACATATGTATGTACTTTTTGTTAATAAATCAAATTACCAAGTAAAAGAAAAAAAGTTAAATTAAAACTACGAAATATATATCCCTCACTAATCAAAACTCAAGTATAAAAACTGATTTCAAAAATAAAAAAAATAAAAAAATAAAAACCCGACTGTGCAAACTCCTAAAAGGAACTAAAAAGATGTTAAAGTGATGTTAAGAAGACTGATTTATAATAAAATTCATGCTGTTAAATGATACACCAGCTATCTAGGTATGTTGTATTAGTTCCACATTAATTTTAATCAAATAAATTACCCAAGTGTGATATTATGTAACATTTTAGTAACAAGAACGAGGGTAGAATGAATTTCCTGCGTGTAGTGGGGCTGCATAAAAGCCTGATTTTGGTCTTGTAAGAGTTCAGTTGTTGAGAAGCCATCGAATAGTCTAGTACATAATAGTTGCGATGAAGAATTGATAACGTGTTCATAGTGATCAGTGCTCCCGTTACATTTCATATTTAACAGTTGGTACCTATTTCAGTAAGTGACTAAAAATATTTATAGCCTTCGACTGCATGTTAAGATTTATAGCAAGAATTAGATTGTAAATCCCTCTTGTTAACATCTTTTTAGTTCTTTTTAGTAGTTTTTACAGTCGGTATTTTTTTAATGAACTTTTTTTGTTTCCAGAGTTTTAGTCTTCAGAATTTGAAGATCACAGGTTAAAATATAGCTTATTACAGTCCTCGGATTAAAGCTAATCCAACGATAACTTGTACCTCAAAATCTATAGTTTTGCCTGCAGGAGGTCGCGAAGAAACAGACATACATACGTACATCCGAAAAACATTGCCCTCCTTCTTAGGCAGTCAAGTAAAATAAGCACAACAGAATTATTATTATCATTTACTAATGAAAACTCAATTAAAAATGTCTTCATAAATACGATACAAATAAGTATACAATTAAAGACAATTAGTGAAGTCGGTGTCAAGTCTACCGAAATAGCAGACTCTGTTGTTGCATATTGGTTTGTTTAGCACTGGAAACTTTTCCTTTTGTAATGACCTTGTTTCAATAAATATCCATAGTAACTCTACTACAACTAAGTTTTTCCAACTCTGTAACTACTCAACCGATTTCAAAAATTCTTTCACGTATAGAACGTGAACATTATCAGCGTGTAACATGGGCTGTATTTCATTTCAAAAAATGTCTACCCGTGCGAAGACGGGTGTTAAATAAAAAGATTATTGAAATTAATAAGCTGCTGATAATTTATTGTTTAACTCTGTACATATTAAAATAATGAAAGCACTTCAGCTGCAATACTGAGGGCCTCTTGTGTCAGAAATTTTACCGGCTGACTTACACTTCACACCGGAATAAGTTCCTTCCACCCGCAAGAAATCTTTCTAAAAAAACGTCTGACAGACATTTTGGTAGAAATACTAAATGAGAAACTAAAAAATATTAATTTATAAAATTATTATTAAAGATAATAAAAATAAATTATTTTTAATATAAGTCTACGTCATTACAATTTGTTAAAAAGCAAATAAGATACTGATTATTATTAAGATGTATTAAAACTTTTAAGAGACAGAATAGTTTTTGAGATAAGTTACTATTGTAACTATAGACATATTTTGCGATAAATTTAATCTTATATATTTGAACATTGTTTTCTTTCACAATACCCGATTTATCCAAAAGAACCCAAAAAGATTGTTTATCTATTTGAAAAATTAGATTAAAACGGACTTTAAGTACAAAATTGTAGAGAGTTCTATAAAGACATTTTTCGTATTTTGTATCAACAATTGTGTAAGTAATAATGAAAGGTAAATGTTGTTATTGGGACAAAGCATTAGCTCCTGTCCGGCGTCGGGTTACAACGCAAACACATAACCCCTCACTGGCCTATCCGGTTACGGTTAAGTGAGTCGCCACTGTGGAATCGTCCATAAAATTGTTTTCTTTGCTAAACGCCTGTCTTATATTTAAACAAACATGAATTTGATCTTCAAGACTTCTCTGACAAAATCCCAAGAGAGGGTTTACAGGAACATTCTAGATTACCTGAATAATTTATACCATTTAAACAAATGTTTATGTATTCATATAACGTAGTATTCCACGAGAGAACCTTCAATGTGACCGATCAGCTTGTCGAACATGTAGCCAATACAATTAATTGATACGACCGGAAATCAAACCTGGGACAATGGTCCTTGGTTCGATTTATAATAGTTTCAATAAAATTGCATTTTTTGGGCTTTGGATGGGTTTAATCACTAGCCAACTCAATTTGTGAAACGAACTTTTCAAAGTTGTTGCTGTGTCCACCAGTTCATTGTTTGGAGCATAATGTATTTGATTACTCACAGTATTAATGATTACAGTTGGAAAGTTAAAAATAATATTCAACAGTTGTGAGGGCATTGACTAGTCTTCACACAGTTTTTATTTGCGATATCCAAACTCCTTCAAAACCAATCTCAATATAATAATGTTAAGACAAAAAAGAATACGAACAGAAGAATCGGTTGCTGTTGTGGTTGTTGGTTGTAGACAAAAATCATAGGCGGATTTCTAAGGATACCGATTGTATAACTCGGCTCGCCGAAGAAAGTAGCAGTTATTACCTTAGATAGATTAGATACATTTTACGTTGGAATGGTCGATAATCTAACTATAATTGGAAATTAACCATTTCTATGTAAGTAAATTCAAAATTATTGTCTACAACAATAACCAACAACAAGTAACTGTAACAAGCTTACTATTGCGTACTGTGGTCAGTGCAATCGGCTTTCAAGTTCGAGTGCCCTAAAAATTGAACCAAAAAAAGCTAAAGACTACATAAAATGATCATTTTCAGATGGTTTTTCGCAAAATAACATTGGAATCTACAGTATAATATACTTAATAGTACATTAACAGACGACGCTGGCGACCTTATGGTATGTAGTCATTTCTATTAATAAGTCGCTTCCAAGAGAATTAACATGTCCACTTTAATTGAACTGTATTGGTAGTTAACCTACTTTTACTAACGCCGCGCCGGAAGAATTGTACTACGAAATGACTTCATTTTATTACATTTCCTTATAATTGCTTAAAATTGAGCAACAACTCAGGAAATTTACGCAAACGCAGTTATCAAATGCATCCAAAATATTTATGGTAAAAATTAAGAAAGTAATGCTTTAATGGTTTGGGTATGTAAGGTTAATTTAAAAATACTAATAACCTCTTAATATTTTGTTCTTATCATTATACCCAATGGTTTTTGTTCTACGACTTTTAAAACTAAACTTAACAAATATTTTTTGAGGAACGTATTAAGTTTTGAAAAAAGTCGTAGAACAAAAGTTGTTAGGTATGATGACAGGAATTTTGCACTAAGAGGTTATTAGTATTTTTCAAATAACCCTGTATAGCGAGAATAAGTAAAAAACAACCGACGACTGCCTATTGCATTGACATTTCTGGCTCAGTGTTTCATTCCAAAAAACAAAAGAAACCCGATAAAGGAACACTAACAAAATCGCCTAAGTGGCCATTTGTCTGTTACAGTCAATTTTCTTCGAGAATATTTGACATTGTATTTGTAATTTGTTGCGTATTCATCTAACAATATTTACTAATGGGTCTATGTCTCGTTTATACTTTAAGGCTAATTACCTATTTTATCCCGACATTTCGACCGGATTGCACCGATCGTGGTTACGGGCAGACAGACAGACGGGCAGAGTCTGCCCGTAACAACGATCGGTGCAATCCAGTCGAAACGTCGGGATAAAATAAGTAATTAGCCTTAAAGTATAAACGCGACATAGACCCGTTAATAAATATTGTAAGATGTATACAAGTCCTGAAAGTTTAAAAACATTGAGTATTCATGTTTAAGGGTTGGGTTTGAAGGCTTAAAGAGAAAATTATTTATGTGAGTATGTATCAAATGGAAGCTGTTTACACCATGAAATCAACATTTAACACTTACCCATAATCTCTAAAATATCACTCAGTATTTGAAAAAAAAACGAAATTTAAAATAAAGCATATACTTATTGAAAGAAAATTATTAGGACTGCATTATATTCTTTGTTTTTTTTTGCCATTTTATGATTTAGGGTATTTAAAAAAAAAAATTAAACAGACTTCAAAAAAAACACTGAAATGTGCGAAATAACTATACTTTACTAAATAAAATCAAGTACAATAATAACTTTATAAATACGATACAAGTACTATATATGTAATGAAATTTGACAGTTACTGAAATCGATGCTAAGCCTACTAAACTAATATTAACTAATTTCTGTTGCTCCACATTGATTTGGCACAGACTTCAATAACTGTATTTCGTACTCCTCAGTGTTTTTTATGTCCACCGAATTAAATCAAACCTTATTTTTTTTTATTGCTTCCTTTTGAGTGACCTTGGTCTAAATAAATATTTAGGACAGGTCTACAATTAACTTTTTTTCTACTTCTAAAGGGCAATGACATACATTTGAAAATAAATAAAGGTTATAAGCAGTTTGCATTACTTGGTGTTATTAAGCGTATCTTCGAAATTCTAACTCCAATACCAGTGAAATTTAAATGGGGCCAATCCGGAATCATATACTTTGAAATAAAAAAAGAGTTTTGCAACCAACCGGTAGTACTGGACACTAATTCGTGCATTAACTTGAACTTATGCCGTTTTACAATGGGAATGCCAGTAGCAAAAATGAAAGCAATTGACTTTATGATTTTAGCAATTTGTTTATTATTTAAAGATACATGTAATAAGTTTTTTAACTAAACTAACTAGAACTAGCATTTCCCACATATGTAATCACTTGCGAGGAATTCATGATATTTTGTTTAAAAATTAATAGCCTATAATTTGTAGTATGCCTTCAGTGATATCAATATAACTGTACAACCTTGGTACCTATACACTAATCTTTCATGCATTGTAGGCTCTCCGAATAAATCTTAAATTATAATGACGATCAAGTCATTTGTCCAGTGCAAGTAAAGTCGTAACCGACAAATAACAACAAACATTTTATATTGGCTTAATCTGTGGTATAAAAGCACTAGATTCAAACAAAGATAAACACATAACAATAAACAATGATGCTCGAGACAATGAAGACAATTAGCTCGCTAATAGAACTCAACTGCAATCAGCTGCGTCTAATTGTTGCAGATATTTAATTCGTGGGTAGGATAGTAAAAGCACTGCTTAAATGAATAAGTTCAACATGTTGTCATTTCACATTATTAGAAGCAAAGTTTAATACCCAAAGGGCAAGCAACTTGTTTTGCTCCTTTTTGTCAACTGTAAGACCCAATCCTTATTGCTAAGAATGCCATCGAGGTATGATTTTGTTACACTTTGTAGCTCTGTATTTACCAAGTGGAAAATGGCGCGAAGTTTGAATGCATTTAAAAAAAATTCACTACGCATAGCGATCGCAAAATTTTTCAAAACCACTGCAACTACCCTGTATTAGTTCCGCTAAGCGCACTTATTACTTTGTAATATTTTTACGGAGTATAGATATTATATAACATGTGTCTAACAAGTGCATATCTATATACGAGAACATAAAAAGCAAAGCCCTGGTTGAATGAGTCGTCATCACCCAATCTAAATTGCTAAGGATAGAAATATGAAATTCAGAAAGGATGTTGATTATGTATTGTTGGTATTGTTAATGAAAGGATTTTACGACGTTCAGCCCCTAAGGGAGTAAAAGTGTGTGGCTAAATTTGTATGTTAAGTAGTATTTTTATTGTCGAATTTACTTGAAACTTTGTATTGGACACAATGAATGAAATATGTCTTGGCGTTATTCAAAATTCGACCTGTGAGGGGTGAAACAAGGTGAAGAATTCCTAAACGTGAAAACAATTCGGTGAAGTCATAATTATTACACGGTTCACCGTGTAACGATAAGAAGAAGAATGGAGTAATATTTGGTTCCTAGGAATTAGGCTAAAGTCAAATCTGTACAAATGTTATGGTTCACGTGTACAAAACCGCGAAGAAAAGCTGTATACATATGTACATTCGGGTACAAAAGACACAACATTTAAGTTCTTGGGGTTGCCAATGTATTTAAAATCTGAAATGTGTGCTTCGAGTTGATATTGAGATGTCCATTGGGCTCAGTCCACTAACCGTCAGGTAAATTTGCTCTCCTGTCTTACTCGTGGTAAATCATCATCATCATATCAGCCGAAAAACGTCCACTGCTGGACAAAGGCCTCCCCCAAAGATTTCCACAAAGACCGATCCTGCGCTGCCCGCATCTAAAAGAAGTAAAAATTTTTAAACGGGTTTTTGTCTCTTATAGGGAGCCTTCCCAATTCCAGTCCCGATTATTTGCTCGTTTGTCTTTTCATAATAATATTATAAAAATATCTTAGTTCAATTTATTGGTTTCATTTTATTTTTTATTTATTCACTTAGATAGAATTCAGTAGTAGATAGAAGTAAATATCTATGTATATACTTCGATGTTTAAAGAACCGAGAACGAAGACTTGCACATCCAGTTACAAGATTTATAGTGTGCTATTTAAATCAGGCGAGCTATCGTGTCCTCCGACTATTCATAATTACTAATATCTGCATTTCTTTGTGTTGTTGAGCATGAGTCATGCAAAATGTACCTTCGACAATTTATTAAGGTGTAAATAATTATAGCACAGTCGTTGCAATATTATCCTTGGATATGCCTTTTGAATAGAAATTACACTACATGAACGGTGGATCAATTAATGTACCCATTTAAACCGTTAAGTATTTATGGAGAAATTACTGAACTTTAAAGATACCAATTGAAAAAAATCAATAAAAAACATTTAAGAAAATTATTAAACAGAGTTAAAAAAATTAAAAAAAAAATTAAACCACCTTCAAAAAGAAAACACTGAAAAGTACAAAATGACTATCCTTTACTAATCTAAACTCAAGTACAATTAAAATAACTTTATAAACGCGATACACATACCTACATAATTAAATTTGACAGTTACTGAAGTCGGTGCCAAGCCTACCAACTAATAGACTTTCTGTTGTTGCACACTGATTTGGCACAAACTTAAATAAAAATAAATTATATTGGTATGTGATCATATTTATAAAGTTATTTTAATTGTACTTGAGTTTTGACTAGTTAACAGTTATTTTGTACTTTTCAGTGTTTTTTTTGAAGGCGCTTTAAATTTTTTTTATTTCTCCCTTTTGAGTGATCTTAGTCCAAATAAATATCTAGGGCAGGTCTGCAATTAACTTCTTTCTAATTCTGGAGCGCAACGATTTACAAGAGAATCATCAATATAAATGAAGGTTATAACCAGGTCGCGTTATGTGGTGTATCCTCGAAGTCCAAGCTCCAATACCGGTGAAATTTAAACGGGACCACCTCCGAAGTATAGCCTACCAAACAAAAAAGAATCATCGAAATCGATTCATAATTGGCGGAGTAATCACGTAACAAACATACAAAAAAAACATACAGTCGAATTGAGAATCTCTATTTTTTTTTAAAGTCTGTTAAAAACACTGTATGTTTTTTTTTGAAGTCAATTTAATGATTTTTCTTAAAATTCTTTTTTGAGGATATGTTTAGGGGACCTAAATAAATTCATTTTTAAACTCGTCGTGTGAGATTCCAATGTTATATCAATAGATTAGATTTTTCTGTAGTTACACGTTGATTTGGCACCTCCTTCAGTAGCAAACTGTTAAATTTAATTATATACTATTTGCATCGTATTTATGAAGTTATTTTTGTACTTGTATTTTCATTAGGGTAAGACAGTTATTTTGTACTTTTCAGCGTTTTTTTTATAAGTCTGTTTAATTTGTTTCTTAGAAACCTTAGCCTAAATAAATATCTAAAGTAGGTCTAAGATTAACTTCTTTTCGATCAGTTCATAAAGAAAAAAGAACATAAATAAAAAAAATACCAACTTCCAAGTCAGCGGGTGCCGCGGCCAGCACTGCCGAGAACTTGAAGCGGCGGCGTAAGTATGCGACTCTCTCTGAGAGTTTCATATTTACGCCCTTTGCAGTCGAAACTTTGGGTCCCTGGGACCCCGAAGCCCATTGACTGGTTTCTGATATTTGTAAGAGTCTGGTCGAGGCTTCGGGAGACCATCGGGCTGGCAGCTTCTTTCGCCAACGAATCAGTTTGGCTATTCAAAGAAGCAATGCTGCCAGTCTGCTGGGTATTAAGCAATGCAGCTTTCTAAGCGGCAACTTTGAGGAAGTCTATTATTTAAGATAATGTGTAGTTTTAAGTTTGTAAATATTAACGTGTATGTATGTACTTTTTGTTAATGTAAATAAAGTCACCAAAAAAATACATACATACACTAACATAGAGCGTTCTCCTTTTTTGAAATGGGTTAACAAACTACTTCTTTTAGATGACTTCTTTTTTGGTAATGTTTTACGCCATATTTTATATTATTATGAAAATTAGAAAGTGGATGGCCCTAAAAAATTGAATTATACGGTACATTAGAATAGTACATTAAAACGATAATTGTGACCCTACGCGCTGGCACCTGGCAGAGCGAGCGCAGAAACTACTGCTTCGCCGTAAGTAAGAACCATACAGTGCTATCGTGTCGTCGGTACGAATGAGCAAGACATAGTTACGACGTTTTAATATTACGTACAATGAAATAAGTTTAACATTAAAAATCCATTTCAAATGTATATTTTGCAGTCAAAGCATTACATATGTGCATTAAATATGAAATGAAGTAAGATACGCTACGTTGTTCACTGCACAAGTGTCGGATTGAAAGTGAGCTAGGTGTGGACCCCGAGCCTCAGTTGAGTGGAACATAGCGATCGTTATTAACACTCAAAGTACTTACATAGATGTTGTTGCCCTAAAATGTTCAGTCATTATAATAATGAATGAAATAACATACATAATATATGCATTTCGAAATTAAGCGGGATTTTTTTAATTTTACCCTATTAATCCTTACTAGATCTGACGGAACAATAACTAGATATACTACTAAAATACGCATAATCTATATATAAACACGTGAAACGAAAAATTTGGTTCCCTTTTTAAGAAAATTGCGGGGACGCACGAGTGTGAAATTTGGTACACTTAAATTTTATGTAGAGAAGGACAGGAGAAAGCTAACATTTTTATGTAATATGTATTAGAAATACATTAAATTAAATAAAACACTCATTGTTTACGTTTATACTGCCAATGTCAAAAAGACTGTGAATTTCAAACTCATAATAGTTTGTGATCACATATACGTAATCTCCATGGATCCATTAGTCTCACAGAGTAGAGATTGTCGCCAAAGAGTTTATATTATCTGTCCATCCCTAGGTTGTCTGGAAGAGATCGCTGTTAGCGATAAGACCGCCTGTTGTATTTTATTTTGTACATATTATATTAATTTTTATTTCTTTTGTTTTGTGTGCAATAAAGTATATTATTATTATAAGTTTATATTAAAGTTTACATTGCAATAAAATGTAATAACTAATTTTTCATTGTAGGAGTTGAGGCTATAAAGCCGGAGAAGGACTTGAATTTATTGCAAGAGTTGGAGGCCATAAGGCCGGAGAAGGTCTTGAATTTAATGCAAGAATAGGAGACCATAGGGCTGGAAGAGGTCTTGACTTTATTGCAAGGGTCGAGGCCATAAAGGTGAAGGAAGTCTTGAATTTAGTGCAAGAGTCGGAGCCTATAAGGCCGAAGGAGATCTGGAATTATTATAAGAGTTGGAGGCTATAAGGCTGGAGGTGATTCTGAATTTATTGCAAGTGTCGGAGACCACAAAAAGGAGGTCTTGACTTTATTGCAAAAGTCAAGGCCGTAAGGCTGAAGGAAGTCTTGAATTTAGTGCAAGAGTCGGAGCCTATAAGGCCCGAGGAGGTCTGAAATTTATTGCAAGAGGTGGAGGCTATAAGGCTGGAAGCGATCTTAAATTTATTCCAGGAGTCGGTATTCTCTGAAACCATGTTATAATTTATTGTTATTTCGATAAAAAGAAAGCTATATGTGTCGACTAATATATTGACGATATTTCCTTTAATCTCATAATAAAATGTTAATATCGGCAAAGTCTACGTCTGCGTCGCTGCAATGACATTACAATGTTAATAAGATCACATACATAGCATAAATAGTTTGAAAGTTAGTGATAACCATGAAATGTGCACTAACCGCTGGCGTTAACACGTTAACGTTATAAGTATTGATATATTATTTACGAGATATTCCGTAGTATGATTCTACCAGCATGCAGTCACAAAAACAGTACAGCAACTCTTTATTTAGGAGTTGGCGGGTAGTAACAACTGACTGTAAGGAAACGCTCATTACTTGATGCGAAGAACGACTTGTTTGGTATTTTTAAATATATGTAATATATAATTTAATAGCATCTGTTATTATAATTACATCGCTACTCACTATTAATTGTCTCACATGAAAGTTCACATAAAAGCTATGTAGGTTAACTGTCTCATGAAATATCTAATTAAACAACATAAGTGGACATCGTATTCAAACTCGGAACAACACGTGTTATCTAATAATTGGGGCAAAATACAGCTGCCTAACAGATGTAGTGGTGTAATATCTTCTAAAATGGTTATCTAAACTATATTATACTTGTTTGTATGTAAGGAGTAATTTCTAGAAATACTAAACGAATTTTAAGAATTCTCTCACAAATGGAAAGTTACACTATCCCCGAGTAATACAAGCTAGGTTTTATTTTGATTAAAATTAACTTTCAGTCCAAAATCTCAATATTTCTAAATGAAGTCTGAAGAAAAAGCGTTATTTGTATGCTTTATCGGTGTGCGCTGGCCAAATGGTTGAATGTACGTGAATATTTACTAGAAAAAATATTATGGATAACAAGACCATAAACACACATACCTACATTTCTACATATCTAAATATATATTTACATCATAAACGTAGTATATACTAGCGAACAGACATACAAAGAGTGCGAGTAAGAATGTAATCTTTTATGATAGCGTCACGAGTAGGAAAGTGAGAGCAAGCGAAACGCTGTTGTAACCCTTTTTAAATGACAGGTCGTCACAAGTCGTCACGCTGTGGAGAACGCTGTTGACTTATTTTATTATTTTGTGTTATTCCTGTTTTATTTTAAAGAAATACTGTATTTTTCAATATCAGTTACGTATTCTGTATGTGATTGCGAAGTTACATATCGCAATAATCAAGGGAACCATTCGTTTCATAGGTAATATTGACAAATTTAAAACCATAACGCGTCAACGAGCTCTATGTTCGTTTATACGCTAGTATATATAAGTTTATGTACTTGCACAAACACTGTAGTAATTATTGCATCTATGCATACAACGTAGAAGATTAAATAATATTCCAACCATGAATGAAACCGCGAGGCATTGCTAGCAATATATTAACTCCCCCAGAACGTTTTGAGATATTTTTGAACGCGAATCTACCAGCGATAAAAAGTAAGCAGTAAGCGATAATCTGCACTTATTATAAAACAACGTCTATCTATCCCTTTATGTTTTTTTATGTGAGAACCATTTGTCCAATTTTCATGTTATTTTTTTTAATTCATAGCTGCTATTTGAACAGGGTTTATGATATATTTTGTTACACAAAGTAACGTACGTAATTAGTAGTGACGATAATGGACAATCAAGTCACAAAAAAACGCTTTTGGCTAAGAATATGTAGACAAGAAGGCAGATTCCCGCCTCCTGCGTTACGGAATCGCCTGCTCTCGGCCGGATACGTAGGGTTGTTGCAATGAGTGTGAGATGCGGAGAGCATCTCGTTTAGTTATACATTTGACGACCTCCATGGCGCAACGGCTTAACGCGTCGGAAAGTAAACGGGGGTTGCGGGTTCGATTTCCGCCCCGAGTCTGGATATTTATGTATAATATGTATTTATTTGCAAAAGAAAAGTATGTAAATAGTATATCAGTCGTCTAGTACCCATAACACAAGCGCTGTGCTGCTTACTTTGGGACTAGATGCCGCTGTGTGAAATGTATATTATTATTATTATTTGCTATGTTATTATAATAATGAAAAGTAATACGCACGGATCACTTTTTATTTTCGTTAAATTTAATGTCTTGTAGGTATGTTGAAGAATGATAATTCTATATTCGAATAACTAAATTATTTAGGCCTAAGGACAGTATAGTACATTCGTTTATGCGATTAAAGCATTTTCGTATTTGCAACGATGTGAAGAACGAACTGAAGACAAAGTGAAGAGGTTGCGTGGTTACGTCGCGCGCCACCCAAACTGGCATACATACACACATACATATCCTCACGCCGTATCCCCAACGGGGTAGTCAGAGAGGACGGAGCGGGAAGCGTCGCGGTCCTTTACATACTTCTTTCGCTTCGTCAAATCTCATCATTCTCCTCACACACCTTCGCCTAGGTATGCGAGTGCTTTTGACTTTTCCGTCGGCTAATACTAGCTATTTGATCTTCATAAGTCAGCCTTGGTTTTCCCTGGCTTCTTTTACCGCTCACTTTTGCTCTATAGATTTTCTTCGTCAGTCTTTCATCACTCATTCTTTCCATGTGCCCGAACCATCTTAGCATTCCTTTCTTCATTTTTGTAATTTTTACCCTGACTGGCGTTACAATAATTGCCCATATTCGCTCAAAATATAGCCGTCGTGCGCTACCACGAAGCTCGTGTATTAACGCACACACATACAAACCGCGTACGCTACGATTTCTATTAAGACATCCTACTGTTATGTAATATACTATGCTTTTGGGATGCTTAAATGGCTTACGCTAAGTAAACCATAAGAGATATAAATGAACTACATTATTGTAGATCTTAAAAAGACATACAAGAAAATCTGCAATATCATAAATATGTCTATCTTCTAAGGATTATCCACGACAAGCATTTCTGTATTTAAAATAACCGGAGGGCGATAGCCGTGGGCGGAGGTGGCAGAGGCAGCACGATTCGCGCGTGTGGTCAATCGACGGCGCGAGTGGCTTAATTGTAAATGTTAATAGAATAGTGGTAGAAACAATTACAAATACCACGTGATTTAGCGTAACGAATTTAATTTGACAGTCAAACGTTATTAACTTCATGTTCAATCAAACGAATAGTAAAGTAAAGTCGAAAACCGCCGTGTGAAACGTTGAGTGTTTTTATCGCCATGTTTTTACCGTGCAAAATACAATAGGTAAGCAAAATGCTTCCCTATTATATTGGTGATAAAGACGCTTTTTCAACGTCCACGGCATGACGTTATCGTGCTCGGAAATATAAAAGCTTCTCGATACAACTGCATACATTTGGCTTTCCCATTGTACCGTGCACGGTAAAAACGTGGCTATAAAAACGTTCAGCGGAAATATTAGAAGCGGCCAATGTACAAAGCGTTTGCCACTTGTCTAAACGGCCGATTTTGTACGTCGTGGCCACCGCACTACCTCAGTATGAATGAAAGCGGTAACCTTACAGTGGTGTCAAGTCTCTGTCTGCTCGTTGTTACAACTTTTAGTCCATCATCAGGATCCGCTCGATCCGACATAAAAAACAGATTTTGGGGGCACTTTTTCAATTTATCAAATCACTGAAGCCGTAAAGCCAGTGCATTAAAACAAACAAAAACTGTCAAGAATGTCATGGACACGCTTTTATTTGAGGTTCCGTAGCAATGTAGGATAGAATGTAAGTTTGTTAAGTTAAAAATTATTATTATGTAATTATTAATTTACTTTAAAAAAATCAAATAAATAAAGCGTCAAAAATATCTATTATTTATTTTGGGAAAGATCCCATTTTTGTTTTTAGTCTAACATTTTATCGCTGTGTCAAACAGCGCAGTAGATGTAAAGTTAACAGAAAGACAGAAAATTGTGTCGAAACTATATGGGTTCCATTTATTATTTTTTTATTTCATTTAGCCCTTCCAAGCCCCAAAACCCTCATACTAGAGGATGCGACTCCGGGATCCCGGGATTCCGACTGCTTTTCACTTCCAAAATTTTAAGGATTAAGAGCGTCTAGACAAGTGGCAAACATTTCGTAAAATCGAAACGCTTGCTGGCGTTATTGCTCGTCAAAAGTGACCTTTATCTACGTTTTATTCGGCGGTTTTCACACGATTTTACGTTTCATATGATATATAAGAAAGTTAATAACGTTTGACCACCAATTTCAAATTTGATACTCTAAATCACGTGGTATTTGTCATTCTATTCTATTAACATTTACGACATTCGAGCCACTGGTCTAGGCCCCAAGTTTTCCTAATCTCGAGATAATTTCGAGATCGATCATTATAAAAAATTACAAAATAGACTGCGTGAAGCTAAATCAATGAACTTATTTGCCTGACATTATAATGTAACAAAGCTTACTGGGTTCATTTGCGATGATTGCTTGATATAAAACTTCTTGTATATTGAATTAAATGATGTACATATAATAATACGATGAAAACTTGATAGGCAAGCAATTCTTACTGGGCTACTTGGAGATGCTTTTTTGCAATTTTCTTATTGTTTATTTCTAAATCTCACTACCGAAATTATTCCGGGATCCCGGGATTGACTATGTATAATTCCGAAATCACGGGATTAAAAATAAGGGCCGGGTTCGAATTCCCTGCCCCATACACATACCCCCATACAATTCTGTAAAATACGTTACTTTCCTTTAAGTTGCGTGTTGGTTAAAAACACATTTTAATCAATATTCTAAGAAAATATAGAAATTTTTCTGCGGATTATGATATTTACGTGACATATCGTTGACATGTTTATTGCCTACATATTACATTCACATAATCATATATGACTAAAGGAACATATTTCTACATTAAGCTTTCGTTATGGTGTTTCATTGCGTAGGCGACTCTGGACAAATGTTGAGAATTTGCTTAATTTATTGTTAACTGTTTATAAATTGGCTATTTTCTGCGGCCAGCTGTTGTCGTCGTAGATTAATGCCTGCAAAAACAGCTCTAGAACCAGTTTGAATCTAGATAAGCCTCTGGTGTGCTGTGTATCTGCTTAATGTTTGTTTAAATTTCGCTCTATTAAATTCTCTTTTGGTTTTAAATTGGAGACTAGGTAGTGACATAAGATTCATTTTTTCTGTTCCTACTAAAGTAATGAAAATAAAATTATATAAAAAAGTTCCTAAGCTGCAATTTTCATTTCTCAAAATTTAATTACCATAAGGAGATAATAAAACTCACGTATAATTTAAAACAAAAACAAAAAACAAATAAGTTTTTACAAAATTCCCTCGTGTAAAAGTAACGAAGTTATACAGCACACACACACACTCTTATATAATAGAAAGAGACAGATAGATCACTGTGAATCTATCTATGGAACTAACGAACCTTTTTTTTTGGTACGCAGGAGAAATCTGCACACCCAGATACTCAGACCACTGGAGAAGAGGCTGGCTTATGTGGGGCTTTTACCCACCAAAACTCCTGCGGTGGTCGTCCTCGGCGCTCTATCGAAGGGCCCCGGGAACTCCTACGGAAGGCGCCGGAGCCCAGAGCTAACGAACCTACCTACTCAATTAACTAGCGCGTGTTAGTAAGAGACAGAGAGAGCTGTGACGTGTGATGAGAGATGAGTAATAATTTCTACCAATTTGCACCTCCCACAAGCCGCGTTAAGGAGCTTTGTTCTAAAAATGTGATGTTAAACGTTAGATGTTAAACGTTAAAATTGATGTCATTGAAAGAGTTTATAATTAAAAAAAATAAAAAGTATGTATTTAAGTCCCACGCATACACAAAAGAGTAAGAGAGCGGCGGCGGAGAGGATGCATGACGGCGTAAGAGAACGTCATGCCGTTAACCGACCGTCATGGCATATGTGTCGTGCTTACCCCCAAGGCGCGCTAATAGATGTTTCACATCAGTAATTGTAATTTCTTGCAACCATTGCCGGAGTTAGAGATCTATAGTGTACTGTCTGTCATCTTTGACTTTGTCACACTATAGACGCCATATTAGATTCATGTGTTTTCAGCTTTGTGTAAAATAAACGTAAACCGTTGGAAAAAGAACTAGTTAGCATTGTCAAACGTCAAAGTTGAGTTTTGATTTTGAGGACATATTTAGGGGACCTAAATAAATTTATTTTTAAAGTCATCGTATGAAATACCTATTTTATTGTAACATTAATGAATTAGATTTAAGTACCAGAATCCCAAATTAAAAAAATATGTATCTCACTGTGTGTTATTTTTTCATTATTCGAAAATACGAATGTCTTTATCTCGAAAAGCATTCAAATCTCTAATCTGAAAATAAAAATTGTGAACTATAAAAATGAAGTGTACATCGAAAAAAAAACGTTATTAGAACTCTAGTGTGTTAGACTTTATATTGAGAATAACGAATTGTACAGAACACTAACCGCATAAGTGAACTTGTTCTTAAGCGGTTTTTTTTTGCAAAGGTCAATGCGACTTGCTATTTATAATGGATAAAAGCTCTCAAGGCTTTTTGGCGGGAACGCGAGAAGTGAGGTTATTATTTCAATTAAATTTCCTATTTTTTATATTTTTGGGAGTTTCAAAGTACAAAAGTGATAGTAATATGTGTTTTAAAGTTATATATAAGTGAAAAAATGGAGTAGGTCTAAATAAACATGTGTAGCTGAAGTCCTTTATAACTTCAGTAAAGCCTACTGTCACTTTACTGGAGGAGTTTTACAATAAGAAGAAGAAACGAATTTACTTCGAACATGATTAATACGCAACATTGGCAAATGCGCTAATCTGTGCGCCATGCTATGAAGAAAAAAAAAGCGCTCGTATATCTGTAAAAAAATCGTAGATCTTACTGTTTTTATACGTAAATATTTGATAATGTCATGTACCTGTGCAGAGAATAATATTACATACTCTGTAAAAAGTAAAGTGTACTATCGATGGAATGACTTAAGGTCGTGACAAGTTATTACTTGGACTTTTTGGCGGGAACGGGAGAAGTGAGGTTGTCATTTTGTTTAGATTTTCTATTTTTCACATTTTTAGGAGTTTTATAGTACTACAGTGATAGTATATTGTGTTTTAAAGTTCTGTGTAAGTGACAAGGATGGAGCAGATCTAAATAAACATGTGTAGTTGAAGTTATCGCGCTCTTCCAAGAAGTCCTTTATAGCTTGGGTGAAGCCTACTATCACTTTACTGGAGGAGTTTTACGATAGGAAAGAACTAATTTATATGTGATTTACTTATTCTGTGTCTGTGTACTAGTTTGTGTTAATGCGTGACATTGGCAAATGCGCTAATTATCTACTGAATTGTTTTCTCGCTTTACTTTACGTTGGCAATGTACTCACGTACGGTGCCATTTAAAAAAAAAAAGTTATTACTTCAATTTGCAAAAGGCAAGAATACGTTTTAAAGTAATACTTAACAGAGAAAAAGGGATGCATTATGAAGAACTATATTTTTGTTAAAAAGGCGATTAAATTCATTTATCGCTTTAATAAAATATAACACCCCTAGATAAAATTCCAAAAATCTTCGATAAAACCACTTAATTAAATATACTAACTTGATAAAATATTATGAGGCTATGACCTAATTACAGCCTATTAACAAATCGAAACGGTATGTAATAATAGTTCGTACTGCTGAAATGTATTTTCATACATTATACTTGGTAGAAGTAGTACGATTCTCCCTTAGCAGGCAAGGTAAAGGGATCTTAGCCCATACAATCGAAATCTTCAGTAATAAATAGGTAATTTTTTCATATTATTTCATCAAATTGTCGACGTAATACATTTAAGAAGTTTTTTGTAGTTTCTGGCAACAATTATATTGAAACAGTCTTTCTAATAGGATCCGCTGAGGCAGACTAAGCCACTAAAAAAAAATAAAAAAATCTCAACATCACTATTAAATAAGCACTTATTTCAACAATTTCACATAACAGCACATAAGCATAGATAATTAGGACGTAAAACTACGCCAATTTTACATCTTAATATCAACTAGAAACCATTATACGTTATATGGGCAGAGAACCCTTTACCATCCTTCCCAAGGGAGAACCGTACAAAAAAAAATTATGTTTTAAATCAAGCTTGCAATAGTTAATGTATACAACCGTTTTTTAAAGTGAAACTTATTAGTTATAAATTAAAACAAGACCATGCAACTTTTTTGTAAAATTATTAATTTTAAATATATAATTATGTGATAAAAATTTGTTGTTTAACATTATCGTTTACGTATCAGTATTTTGTATAATCATTTGTATGTCATTATTTACTCTTCCTTGTGGTTTCTCTAACATTTTCATATTAAATATGGTATTTTTTCAGGGATAAACCTTAGTCTATATTACTCACTGTAACGTCCTCTTGAAAGTTCCGTAAAAATCGATTCAGCCGCTTCGAAGTTTATACCGGTCAAACAAACAGATCGAGAGACAGACAATCAAAAGTTTTAAAAATACGTATTTGGTATTCGTAACGTTCAAATAATTATTTCGAAATCACAAATAGATTCAATTTTATTTATTTCTATAGGTGTATGCAATCCAGTTCACTAGCCATCTCTCTTCGACATTATATCTGTGTATATTATTATCCTTTTTAACTGCCAAATTATTACTATTATAATTATAATTCAGCACAGTTATCTCACAATGTAATAATCATTGTTATAATTTTATTTATTTCTTCTCTCTTGTTATTATTTCCTGCTTCTTCTTTTTAGTTTTACTAAACGGGCACTGCAGTATGCATTTTTAGTTTATACCATAGGTGAAGATTTTTAATTAGTATTGTTTATATTTGTTAGTTACAAAGTTATATATGAAATATCTGTAAATCTCCCTTAAAATAATAAATAAATAAATAAATCTAAGTTATTACAATATTCGATAAAAATCCTTTGCACGAGTAAGAATCTTAATCTAATTTGTATTCACATTTGCTTCAATAATAGCCAGTTATTTATTGGTTTTATGAACAGTAATATGTTATGTATAATAACACGGCTAAACCATATTTAGTTTTATGCTAAGCGGATTATGCAAATCGGCTTCCGTTTCTTTTATTATATAATAAGACACCTCGTTCTGTGGATATAGTGGAAAAATATACAAATAAATGTCCAATTTTTGAAATATATTAGTTATTAACAGTTTTTAATAACACACAAATATTCTATTTAATAAGTATTAACGGTGTCAAACATCTACTATACGCTTTTATATAACTATTATAAAACGTTAACAGTACTATCCCTATAATTAATATAATTAGTAGGCAGTGTGAATATATCTAACTCAGCCAAAATATCCATCCACATTTAAGTTGGCCCCAAAGTTGGCCCCAATACCGATTGGGGCCAACTTTATTGTACGGTAGCGAGCGTTGGATATGCCCGAAATCGAGTGAAAGTAAGATAAATGCAGTAGAAATGCGATCTCTTAGATATATGTGCAGTGTCACCTTTGGGAACAAAATAAGTAATGAAGAGATACGCAGTATGACTGGATTGCATGACAGTGTTATTGTTAAAATGAAGAAAGGAATGCTTAGAAGGTTTGGCCACCTGGAAAGAATGAGTGATGAAAGACTAACGAAGAAAATCTACAGAATGAAATCGAGTGGCAAAAAAGCCAAGGAAGACTAAGGTCGACTTACGAATATTAAACAGCCAGAGTGATAGCTGACGGAAATGTCATAAGCACTCGCTTATAAAGGCGAAAATGTGTGAGGAGAATGATGAGATTTGAGGAAGCGAAATAAGTATGTAAGGACCGCGACGCTCGACGCTCCGTCCTCTCTGACTATCCCGTTAGGGATACAGCCTGAGGATATATATGTATGTAATACATTTATGAATATGATAGCCTTTTAAGCTTTTTAGAATCCAAAATAAATATCTTTCCTATAGTTTCTTTCTTAGAACATCAAATAAATAATTAGTCAAGTGGGTATTCAACGCACGCAAAAGGTCCTGTATGATATTTATAAAATGGTACATTCCAAATTTAATATCTAGGAATCTACATATAATACGTATCTAGGATTTTTGTTAAATTTTCCCTGTAAGCTTTATGTAGGGCTTTGAGTATGTAATTCTAGTTTCAATAGTTACGGAGACAAGAGAGGAATGGTCCAATCGAGTTAGAGGATTCATATTCTTTAATTAACCTATGAATATATTTAAAAGTAATATAGTGCAAAATATAAGGAATATGGGTCTTTTTCTTTCTATTGTCACGAAATACTGAGTGATAGGACTCTTGCACGACACGCCTTTCCTCTGGCCCTAGGGCTTTACTCATACACCTTTCCACTATTCTCACTAGCTCGTCGTTTCTTTTAGTCAGCTGCCTGGTACATCAACACTTTTTTCTCTCATCGATTATAACTCGTGCGACATAATATGTCCAGACAATTCACTTACACCGATCAATCGCAACCGGTGTCGCTAAGCTTAGTTCTGCTTCATATTTCCGTGTTCCGCCTTATGGGGAGAGGCATAATGGAATCTCTCTATTGCTCTTTAACTGAATTGTAGCTTGTGGTTGACCTGCTGCATGGACTTTCAAGTCTTATTTCCAAACACCAACACGGGTAGGACGTATTGTTTAGAGGCTCTACCTTTCTAACTCATAAGTATATCTTCTTTGAGCAAGTCGGACAATTTTTAATGCGTTGCTCGGTTTATTTACCCTGCCTATTCTTTTCCAGACTCAATGTTTGCCCGACATAAGCATAAGAGTTAAATAACCGTATACGAATTCCAAACATTTTTTGTGTACAATTTATTAGCTCGCTACCCATACAAGTTCTTTGTTATAAATAAACAGTACGAAGTGTGAATGCAAAATCGTTTCATATCGAGTAGGCGAATGCAGGGGTGGAAATTTTAATAGCACCACGTTGTGGGGAGAAATTAAAAAAGAATGGCTAGAAAACGGTCTCCGCTTTGCCTTTTAATTTTCCGTTCGCCTGCGGCTGAAACTTTTACAGTTGGCGATCCGTTTGGTCATAATACAGATTTTACAATAAATAAAAAAGGCATTGTAGTGCGCTTTGTGCCTGGGTGACATATGGCTGGTAAATAAAGTTAAAATAGTAGAGTTATGGTGACAAACTAGCAACTAATTTGTGCGGACAGATGATAAGCTCGTAGGATAGTAGCTAGGAAGCTGTCTTAGCTTAACTTATTGTATAGACTCAGGTGTTACTTTGCGGAAATCCATTTCATGTGATAAATTCCTAAAATCTTTAGCTATTTTCCGCTCAAACTCCAAAAACCACCAATCGACTCGCGTTTCGCCTCTCAACGAAACATCCTCAGGATATCGGACCAGAGATCGGACTCGGCCAGCTAACCAGCACCGAATGCTGCTTAGGCCACCGGTGCTGGTTAGGTTAGGTTATAAAATAGCTAAACATTTTAGGAATTCATCACATTAGTTTAACTTATTACTCTTTGCTCACCATAGAATCATAATTTTTTACAATATTAATTCGATACAATTATCCATATTATGAGATGTGGAACCTAGTGACACCCAGCTCTAGGACAATTCAGAGGGTTCATTTTCTAAACTAACTCAACCGGGAATCGCAATCAAGACCGTTAATTTGGAACTAAATCATAAACATGAAATTTAGACTCCGGATCGAAGGACCACAATTTCAAACAAACATTTTGTTTCATATTAATAAAGTTTATAGACGAGGGGTAGCGGAATTCCGACGTGGAGGAGGATCCAAACGTAGCCTGTAAAAGCATCTCAAACCAGGACGAATGTTCAACTGTAATGAGATTCCTCCGATGTTATCTCCCGACAACGAATCCCCAATTTGTGGTCAGTCAATCTTCTCTAAGATACAGTAGAATTCAATTTGTTAAGACAAAAGAAATGTCTCCGTAAAGCCTCAAGAATTATTACGTTGAGATGTTTTAACGCCAACTTTTGTTCGTATTTTGATAGGGTTTACAATTTTGGGGTTCCATAGACAAATTGATTAAAATGGAACCCTTATATTTTCATGTCCGTCTGTCCGTTTAAAAATTAAATGACAGGTATTTTGGACTTGTATTGATTATTTATCGTTCCATTCTAATATTGAGAAAAATAAGATATGGAATTACAGGGTCCGTCTGTATGTATGTTTCTCTTTTACCATTTTTCTTACTTATTCTAGTAAGAGTCTGGTAGTTTTGGAAAGAAGAGGGAGGGATTCCTCTCTTCCATATTTATCCGCTTTCGAATATTTAAAAAAAATTGCTAGTCTCAAATATGTCGGATAATAATGTGATGCCATGCCAAGTCTCAAATATGTACGTTTCATGGTTTGCATGTTTACTGTGAGAAAATATACTTTGACAGACGGACAAATGGGTGAACAGATGAGATATATACTATATTACATAACAAATGTCTTAGATTTTACGGAGCTGTATAAATTTACTTTTGATATTAATCATGTTACATAATAGGTTAAAGATAAATGCCGTGGAAATGCGAAATCTCGGAAATATGTGCGGTGTCACCTACGAGGATATAATAAGCAAAAAAGAGATACATAGTATGACGAAGTTGAATGACAGCGTTTATGTAAAAATTAAGAAGCAGAATAATTGAAGAAGAATAGAAAGAATGAGTGATTGAGTGATTGACGATTGAAGTAAATATATGAAGCAAAAATGAGAGTGGTAGCAGAAGCCAAGGAAGACTAAGATATTATGAAGATCTAATAAGATAGATGGAATTGTCAAAAGCACTCACATGCCTCGGCAAATGTGTGTCAAGAGAATGACGAGATTTCAGAAGGCGAAAGAAGTATGCAAGGACCGGGGTGCTAATCACTCCATCCTCTCTAACTACCCGTTAAAGATATATCTACGTAAGTAGGTATGTGTAAATGTAGTACGAGACCCTTCGCACGCGAATTGAACTCTTAGTCAGTAAAATTCTTAATTCCAAATTCAATTTAAAAATTAAAATATAATTTTACCACAGCCCCTCGAAGATTAGCGAATTATCCCCTAACATAACTAAACAGTCCCATGAAACAATTCGAATTCGCACCACATAAATCGACCTCGGGGGCTACTATACTAAAAAAACACATCACCCTATTTTGGTTTACAGAATCGTACATATATAAATATAAATAAATATCTTCACGTTTAATCGTTCCATTGAATAGAGTAGTAGGAAACGATACAGTAATTAAACTGTATTTGATTTGTAACTATTATTCGCAGCTCCTACTGGATCTCTTCTTACTAATAAGGTCCCAAAGGTTGATTCAGGATTTGAATTGGGGGTCCTCATCTACAGAGATTAAACTTAGAAGTACAAGCGGGACTCGACAAAAAAAAATGTTTTAAGGCTTTGCCATTCACGTATAATCTAGTTGTATTTTTCCTTGACATCCATATATTGATACGCGAACAAAATTTTTAAACCCATTTTAAGCCTATTCGTCGGAGAATATTAAAATGTTCCTGTGCAAGATGAACCTCTTTTTTATATTATTTTTAATTTAGAATATAATTTAAAATGTTTGTCAAAATTTACTACGCTTTTGTTATATCTTTTGGTAGCTGCGGAATAAATCAGTCCTGTCTGGTTCTCTTACCTTTTCTTCCATTATCTCTGACTCTATTCTCATGCAGTCTGTTATAGTTGCTAACAAATAATTACTGACAGATGACTGAATGAGTTTTGAGTTGTGTATTTTGTATGATTTGTGAGTTGTGAGCGGTTTGGAATATGTGTGTATTTCAAAAGAAAAAGCCGTTTGTTTTATATTTATGGTCAAATCAAACTAAAATCGTACGTATTTACAAAACCATACAAATAAGATAAACAATTGTAAATCCTTGAATTCATTTGCCGAAATCAGTGGCCATTAACAAGGAAAAGTAAATAGGTATACTCGTAAAATGATTTTAACCATGAGAACGATTTAAATACTAAAGAATATTACAATCAAGTGTGTCTCAAAGTCAAAGTCAAAGACAAATCAATTTATTCAAGTAAACCCAAATGCAAGGTATTTTTGAACGTCAAATCTACTTTAGTTCGGTTCGAAAAGAAAACCTGAATAATGAGAAGAACCGACAAGAAACTCAGTCAGGTATCATTTTTTCACCATCATTGTACAATAGTTATTTAAAAATACAATATCTATAAAGCCAGTAAATGCATACGCAGAGAGGATCACTTCCAGTCTATTGTTGTGTATTCAATGAAATCACTAATTTTGTAGTATGCTTTTCCAATCAGTGTGCGTTTAATGACAAGTTTAAATCTGTTTTCCGTTAATTGAGTAATTTCTTGAGGAATTTTATTATAAAAACGAACACAGTTACCCAAAAATGAACCACTTGACTTTTGTAATTTAAATTTAGGAATAACTAGCTGATCACGACCACGAGTTTCCACACCACTAACAACGCCTTTCTTTTGAAATAGATCTAAATTTTTTTTAGTGTACATTATGTTTTCATAGATGTATAACGAGGGTAAGGTGAGTACATCAATGTCTTAAAAATGTTCTCTCAGCGACTCACGTGCGTTCATACTGTAGATGGTACGTATTGCCCTCTTTTGTAAAATAAAGATAGTTTCATATGCGCCGCTGATCCCCACAGTAGCAGACCATAAGACATAAGGCTATGGAAATATGCGAAATACACCAGCCTAGCCGTCTATTTTATATACATATGTCCTATGATTATAATGGCTTCTTAATTTGTTTGACAGATAACAGGATATAGAGAGCTTATTGCACAGCCTCATGCAAACTATGCTACTAGGTCTAAAGATTTTATGCTCTGAGCATCTATACCGTTGGGGTTATGGTGCGAAATTATGCATGTTTTCGTGAATAACTTTAAAACGTTCTTATTTGTATTATATTTGTACCGTCACGTCCGAGTTGTCGATTGCGTCTAATATCCAATTAATATGCCGCTACATTGAAAATGTCTTTAATTTATTACGTTCGGGTTAGAATATATTCTCATTAGTTTGACACTCACTGTCGTATTAACCCGCTAGGTCATTAGATTCGAGTGATAAATACCGATATCGGAGTACCGAAATAATGATATTGACTAGTGTTAGGGCAGTTTCGGACATCGATATATCGATTTGTAAAGATATTAAAAATAGTTTCTTTCTTTCATCTAATTTACAAATAAAGAAATAAAGTATTTTATATAATTAAATTATTTTACATTTTTAAAAGAAAATGCCAGTTCCGACGATACCTCGACGATTATGTAAGAGTTAAAAATAGAAATAATATCTGTTGGTGTTTCATATTAATAATTGTTACATTACACAAACGTAATCCGACTACAATTTTTAATTTAATGTTTGATCATTTTTAATTTCATTATTTTGTTTTGGTATTCCTTTCCATTTTTAACCGACTTCAAAAAAGAAGGAGGTTATACTATGTTTGTCTGTACGTATTTTTTTATATGTATGTTCACCGATAACTTCACCAATTGTGGAGTGATTTCAAAAATTATTTTTCTATTTGAAAGGGTATACTTTCGAGGTAGTCTCAATTAAATTTCAGAGGTATTGGAGCTTGGACTTCGAAGTTACACCAAATAACGCAAACTGTTTCTAACCTTTATTATTTATATCGAGGTCGTCAATTATTGACATCGGCGCCAAATCAATGTGCAACAACAGAAAGTTTATTAGTTTGGTAGATTTGTCACCGACTGCAGTAACTGTCAAATTTAATTATATGGATATGTGTATCGTACTTATAAAGTTATTTTTATTGTACTTGAGTTTTGATTAGTAAGGGATAGTTATTTAGTACTTTTCAATGTTTATTTGAAGACAGTTTAATTTCATTCCTAAATTTTTTTACAAAACAGTTTTATTTTATGGAATTAAACACCTAAAGTTGTATACCAATATTCGTTTACAATAAGAACCTGTATCTATCCATAACAAATACAACTTGGACTCTCAGTATAAAAACATTACATTTCTTGAATGTTTTTCTTATAACAAAATATACCAAGAAATTAAATGGGTTTTCAAATAAAAAATAATATAGTGTTTTCTCTTCGACTCTTTAGAACTTGTTTGCATGGATTACACATAGGATCAATCAAATTGATATCCTTCTGAGCTAGTTGCACCTGGGGCCTATTGAATTCATCCAATTAACGGAAAAACCATTTATATAATAACATATTATAATGTTATTGTTTCATAAAATGTAAAAAAATGTATTACTAGAATAATTAATAATTTTTAAGACATACATTGTCGAGACATAAAATATTATTCCCACGTTACTGTTTTCACTTTCATAATAAAATTGTTCATGAAATTACTTCAATGAGAAGCAAACAAAGCATAACAAATTCTATGTCGTAAAATAAATATTTTTTTTGAAATTTACTAAGCAAATAATTCTATCTGTATCTAGATACTTGAAGTTTCAAAAATGTTCTTAAATAACCATAATCGACAACTTTAATCAAACACCGACAACCAAATTTAATTTTACAGACTTGCGTATGATCCAAAACCGTTTCGAAATGACGGCGCATCACTAACTGACCCCTACTGTAAATTCTCAACGCTACCGCAGTCGATATGACAATTTATTTTTCCTTATCAGATATTTGGATGCAGTTGTAATGTTTTAAGTGCTAGGGAAAGGCGGCATTTCCTTTTCATTGTAACTCCTGCAAATGGACTCTGTGAACAAAACACTAATGGATCGCCGACTCGTCTTCACCAATGAGTGTAAACACAATAGACTTTAAAAGTAACCGTTCATCAGTTGATACGCATTATTCTGTTATTTGATGGAGTTTATATCGTAACAAATAAATTTACCTATTACTTAAATTTACACGCATTTGCTATATATATAATATAAAAATTGTGTCTACACACAATTATATTATATAACAAATGCGTGTAAGGAAAATTTGAGGAGGCAAAGAAGTACGTGAAGACCGCGATACTTCGCGCTTTATCCTTTTTGTTCCCATTAGGGATGCAGCCCATTACTTAGTTATGTAGAAGGAAAAATCGGTATTTGATGAGATCAGACATTTCACATGATTACTAGGTGGTACCCGTACTTCATAAGACTTCTTACAATACAAATTTAAGTCGCGTTTATACTTTAAGGCTAAATACCTCTTTTATCCCGACGTTTCGACCGGATCACGCCGATCATGGTCACGGGTAGACTGTTAGTCAGACTGTCAGTCTGTCAGTCAGTCAGACTGTCAGTCTGCCCGTCGGTCGGTCAGGTCAAAACGTCAGGATAAAAGAGGTATTTATCCTTAAAGTATGAATACGACATATACCTGTAAATTAATATTGTAAGATATGTACAAGTCGTGAAAGTTTAAAAACATTTAGAAGACTTGTTAGCTTCTCCAACCCTGTAGCCCTAGATGTTAGTTCATTTAGTTTAGTTTATTTATTTCAATATAAATTCACATCAGTAAGTATCATTACGCTGTTTTTAGAACTGTGCACTAGATACCTGTGACGCACAATTCGTAAATAAATAACTTTTTTAATAATATGCGCGTTTGGTGCCGGCCTTATACTATTTCAAAATTCAAAAATATTTCAGTAGTGCGTGCGTATGTGTGTGTGTGTGTGTGTGTGCGTGAGTTTGCGTTCTTGGTTGCGCGATAATGTGGTATAAATGGAATAAACTTTTATTTTGTCGTATCCGAGAAGACAGGATCACGAACCATCCATCCAACACAAGAAATATGTGAAAAAAACAGTATAATGTATAAATATTATATTTGGTTTCAAACACGAGAGCATCGTTACACCGCACGTGGCGTCATAAAAAGCTACGGCCGTGTCTTCTGTTCATTCAATAATTATTTCAAATATGTACAATGTGCCTTTATGAAATAAAGCAATCGATTTTTACGAGCGAGGACTCACACGGGTGCGTCTTGTCCGCGGAGAGAAGACCCAGGAATAACTAAAGGTGACTCGAAAAAAGGTTCTATGACGGTTCTGTAGAATTTGATATATTTGGTGTACTATAGGCCTGAGCAATACTAAAAGATATTGAAAGAAAATTTGAATATTATTTATGCTTTAATTTTAAAGATAATTGTTTTGCACAATTAGAAATTTTGTTTTTATACCTCACGTAAACATACATAAGGTCACATTATTTTTCATTTAGAACAAAGAGTCAACTCCTCACAATAAAATCAAACCTCGAAAAAATTCGCAAAAAATAATAATAATGATTCCATATAAAGTCCAGCCGCACTTAAGTTTTGCGCTTAGCAACGAACATTTCATTTTTATTCATTCTAGCTGATGCCCGCGACTTCGTTCGCGTTTTTTGTTTTCAAAATACTCTAAGTCCTTCCTCAGGGTTCATGCTATCCCCGCACCAAATTTCATCGCAATCGAATAAATCGTATGGCAGCCTAAAAACTACAAACAAACAAACAAATTTTGATTTTTATGTATTACATATATAAATTGTAATCTGGTAAAGGTATAAATCCTGTATATCTTAATGTATGCCATATCAATGCACAAAGCATTCCAGCCTATTATATTGATGATATTGTAGATACTTTTTCGTCTAAGTTACTACATGCGGTGTTAATTTCGGAGAGCTGGTTAAAACCCTTATTACACTCTAGTTCATATTCTCTACCTAAATTTATACTTTTACGGAATGATCGCATAGGTAAGGATGGTGGCGGTGTTGCCATGTATATTCAACGAGACTTTCCATATAAAGTTATCTCAAGCTCTGTGCCTGAGTACCACGATTCAGCTGAATATTTATTTGTTGAAGTGAATGTCGCAGACAATAAGGTTGTTCGAGGAGTCGTGTATTGTCTCCCTTCCGCTGATTATCTTTCACATTTAGAATCTGTCTTGGATCCTATATGTTTAGAATATAAGGATCTTATTATCATGGGTGATTTCAACACTAATCTTATAGTTAATTCTTCTCAGTCCTACAAACTTCGTTCTATCTTTCATTCTTGTAACATTACTGTTCTTCCTCTTGAACCCACTCATCACAACCTTAACACGAATGATTCGTGGTTGGACATAGTCGCTACTACGTCTCCTGATTACGTCGCTAATTACGGTCAACTTCCGGCACCTGCGTTCTCTCATCACGACCTTCTTTTTATTTTGCTGAGAATAAAGCCTCCTAAACTTAACCCGAGGGCTGTGTACACTTGATGCTTCGCCAGGCTCGATGTAAATAGTTTAGTCCAAGATGCTTTTCTTATCGATTGGTCACCACTGAAAGCTATGGCGTCGATCGACTTGATGGTTATTTATCTCAATACTGTTATTGTTGGTTTGTTTGATAAGTATGCACCTGTTCGCGCAGTCAAATTGAAACGTCCTCCAGCGCCCTGGATAACTACAGAGGTAAGTCAAGCGATGCAGAAGCGTAATCGTGCCTTTCGCAAGTATAAAAAGAAAAGAAGTGAAGGAAATTTTGACTTCAAACAAGCCCGAAATTGGTGTAGCCAAGTGGTAAGGGCAGCTAAACGCCATTATAATCATGCCAGCACTGTATCATCTACTTCTTCTGATATCTGGAAGTTTCTCAATTCCCTAGGAGTTGGGAAACCACAGTGCTCCTTTAATAACACTGTTTCTATCAGTGACTTTAACATGCATTTTTCTTCTGTTACGATTCTCGATAACTCTATTAAATCTAAAACTCTGCAAAAGCTTAACACATCAACAATACTTTGTCCCTCTTCATTCTTATTTTCTCCGGTGACGGAGGGGGAAGTTTCTATTACATCTATAAAATCCAATGCTATGGGCCACGACGAAATAAGCCGCGCTATGATCCTTTACATTCTGGATGCAATTCTACCTGCGTTTACTTTTATTATTAACTTTTCTCTTACAAATGGTGAATTTCCCAATACTTGGCTTAAAGTATTCGTAATACCTCTTCCGAAAGTTTCTAATCCCACTGCTCCTAATAATTTCAGACTAATTTCTATTCTTCCCTTTCTGTCTAAAATTTACGAATCTGTTGTCCATAGACAATTATCATCATTTATAGCTGAGTCTGATTTCTTAAGTTCTTTTCAATCTGGCTTCCGTCCTGGGTATAGTACTTCTACAGCTCTCCTGAGAGTTACAGAGGACGTCCGTAATAACATGGAAAACACCCAAGTAACAGTACTGGTATTAATAGATTTTTCCAATGCCCTTAATTGCGTAGATCACGACATTCTCCTTGCTATGCTTTCTTGTCTCAATCTGTCTCCGTTAGCACTGTAGTGGTTGTCTTCTTATCTTCGTGGACGCCAGGAGACCGTACGCGTCGATTAGAATACCTCCGAATGGTGTGATTTGGTTGCTGGTGTTCCAAAGGGCGGAATTCTTTCACCGCTGCTTTTTTCTATTTTTATCAATTTCCTGACTGTCCATCTTCAATGCTTTTACCACCTTTATGCAGATGACCTACAGTTGTATACGCAAACTGATATTACCAACGTAGATATTGCCAATTGTAACGTTAATGTAGATCTAAAGTGCGTTACTGATTGGTCGTCTCGATTTGGCATTGCAGTAAATCCAAGCAAGTGCCAGGCTATTGTCGTAGGAAGCTCTCGAGTCCTGTCGAGAATCCGTTTACCAAGCGTTATCCCTTTGTGCTACTGTAACAATTCAGTACAGATTCAGATAACAGTTCAGTTCAGAATTCAGTAACTGTAAATTTTACAGTTACTGAATTCGGTGCCAAGCCCACCAAACTAAAAGACTTTCTGTTGTTGCACATTGATTTGGCACCGACTTCAATAACTGTAAAATTTAATTATGTAGGTATGTGTATCGTATTTATAAGGTTATTTTAATTGTACTTGGGTTTTGATTAGTAAAGGATAGTTATTTTATACTTTTCTGTGTTTTTTTGAAGGCGGTTTAATTATTTTCAATAAAAAAAAATTATTTCACCCTTTTTAGTGATCTTGACCTAAATAAATATCTAGGGCAGGTCTGCAATTAACTTCATTCTAATTCCGGAGCGCAACGATATACAAGAGAATCATCAATATAAATAAATGTTATAACCAGGTCGTGTTATCTAGTGTATCTTTGAAGTCCAAGCTCGAATATTGGTGAAATTTAAATGGAACCACCTCGTAAGTATTACCTACCAAACTTAAAAAGAATTTTCGAAATCGGTTCATAAATGACGGAGTTATGAGGTAACAAAAATACAAAAAAAAAAAAACAACAATACAGACGAATTGAAAACCTCCTCCTTTTTTTGAAGTCGGTTAAAAATAAAAGGTAATCGCGTTAATTTCTCGTGTTTTTAGATATTTTATAATGCAACACGAAAGTTGAAAAGTTTATATCTTATATTTAAGTTATAAGGTAAGGTCCAAACTTATAAGGTCTTATATTTATATTATTAGCGTACTCGATATTTTTCGATATTTTTCGCTAAAGTCTTCAAGTACTAATAAGCTCTCTTGCTTTATTTTATATAAATGTTATCCACTGTTGGTCTGCTATTTGTATTGTCGTATCTAAAAGGTTTGTAAGACAAATAAAAGTCAAGAATCTAAAATGTTTACTAGGAATAAGTTCTATGCAAGAACAATTATTGTGTAGTATCCAAATAACCGCTAGTATTCGGGTAGACGCTTCGTTCCCCGTTCAACTAATCTAGAGTCAACAACTATGCAAAATTTTGGAGTACTTGAAATCTGTGATATAAGCTAGTTATACAGATAACTATTTATAGCTAGTTATACTAGTTGTAATAAAGTTATTAAATTGCTATCAAACCATTTCATAAGCATAAAAAAGCATTATTACTTCACCATTTTAATATCTCAGTGTCTACAGGCGATAGTGAAATTTTAGTATGTTTTTGCTTACCTATTACGATATTTTTTTCTTAGAGCATTGTATCTATTAGTAATATGGAAATAGAAACATAAAAAACCCTTTGTGAATGCTTAATAGAGCTTGAAAGTGTTTGATATAACTTAAAGCATTTGAAAGTTTGTGAAATTGATTTATATAAAAACTGCATATTGTCTTTTATACAGCTTTATTTTAATGTAAAAATATAAGTTGTTAAAGGCGACGTTTACTACAAATATTATTTGAATATATCTATCTTATTATCTCAAACATTCCGAATAGTCGATTGAAAGTGAAACGGGCTCAGTTTTCATTATTTTTAATTGTTAAATTTATGTACATATATATGCAAATATATACATCTCTTCACGCTGTATCCCTAACGGGGTAACCAGAGAGAACGAAACGCCAAGCGTTGCGGTCCTTATATACTTCATTCGCTTCCTTAAATCTCATCATTCTCCTCACACATTTTCGCCTAGGTATGCAAGTGCTTTTCACAATCTCGTCAGCTATATTATTAAACTTATGTAGTTGTTACAAATCGATTTTGTTACAACACCAGCTATAAAGTAGAACACAACACTTAAACTCAAATACCTTAATTTTCTGTTCATTTAATCCCTTATGGGGTTATCTAGGGATAACATTCAAAAGGCACCATGTCTGAAGAGAAAAATCTAGGAACTTCATTCTTATTTCATTTTCCACGTCGCGGATTCGCTCGACACACGGTGATAAAAGCGGTAAATTATTATGCCTACGTTCAATATTTTTCTTGGTCTGAGGTCAAACATGTAGTTTGTTTGACGAACTAGTCACACAAACCTGCAGATTATCAAATAATTTGACACAGAGTTTCACATTCACTCACCGTGCTTTTGAATTACTATACGTTAAGAGACAGAGGAACTGTCGAGTTTAATGCGGATCCCCAAAAAGGATCAAGAAACAGAGCAAAAGCAATTTAATTCTAAATTATTAATGTAATAAAAAACAACGCGTCACTAATGTATTCCAACTACGGTGTTACCGTTGTACGGAACGCAGTCAAACCAATGTTTATGTTAATAAAGTCGATTCAGTGTCTCCCATTGAGATGTTGTGTTGTTTATGTTTGTAATTCTGACGTGCCTACTGTGAGGATGTTAAATCTCAATATGTAATTATGTCATTTAAATAATATGTATGTAAAACTTTTTCAATTCCAAATAAAGAAAACAAAATTATTAACAATTTATATGAATATTGATGAATACAAAAAAAAGGTGATTCGATAGACATTTTTCGAGAATATCGGAGGAACCATAAAATAAATTATAATAAACAAATACTTACATATTATATACGCCTAGACATGGGGTGAAATCTGTCAGCTTATCTTCCGTGCAGGTAGTAACAGTCTCCAACCAAGGGATAGGCTTATTACGATGTACTAAATGTAATCAAAATAAGTCAAAAAAATGAGAAATCTTAGAAAAGCTGTATATATGTACATTAATTTCTTCAAATACAAGGTATGCATTTGAAATATTTACTTAGTTGTAAAGTTTTTAAAACAATAGAATTAAATATTTCAGATAATAGGTACACTGGTTTTATGAACATGCTACCTTTGGCACCATACAAAGAACTAGCGGTGTATTCCGTAGCATGCAGACCTCAAGATACATTTGAAAAGTAGGCAGAACTAGCCATGTCATTGGCTACGTTGCCATTCAAAAACAATTTGAAAAATTTGAAAAAAAAAATTTGCTAAATAAATCAGGTCATGAAATCGATCCTTGGACACAGCTTGGAAAGCAGATGCATCGTATTACCTATTGTTGTATTGTTAAAATTCGTGATTAAACGTTACAATTTTGATTATTAATAGATGATGACACCATTGCTTGCGAGAGTTGCTATTTAACGATAATTTATTTGTGAATTAGAAGTTACCATTTTCGAACGGCATCTTTAAATAGGTACCTACATTCATTATATCTCCATATATCCTACGTTTCCACCTACACTGATATCCTAGAATAACGAAAAGCTTTCAAATATATATAACGGATCGACCAAATAAAAACTGAAAGCTTTAAGAGGACATAATTTCTGCTCGCAAGTATCTTTAAAATATGTTTCGATTTAAAAAAAACGCCTACTAACGGTATGCCTTAGAAAAAATAAAAAATGGTTGTGAGATGACTGTTTATTTAATATTTCGTTTTTCATTTTTTTATTATATTTGAGTAACCTATTCACGTGTAAAGGTGATGGAAAAAATCAGCTATGACTTACGTATAGACAGACAGACAAATATGCAGAGATAAATAACCTATTATTGTTCCCTTTTAGCCCTTTGAACAATTGCACGTTTTTACCTAAAATCGTAAAATTGAAATTTGTTCCACTAATTCAAAATGTTAATAGTATAAGTGATATATAAACTGCAAAGAATAAAAGTAAGTTGAGTGTAACTGGGTCATTAGGTTTGTAGGACTGGGGTCCAGGTAGATAAAACAGAAAAAGTTGAGTTACGCCCCTATTCATTGGACTGCTACTGTTTTTGACAAAAGACAAACACGAGAGGACGGCACGCGTCCGGTTCTAGGAATTAGTGAAGCGACACAGGAGTATATCGATAGTTTTTTCTAAGGAATGAAAATATGTGTATTCATAATTAAGATATTAGAAAAATCGTACGATATTACATAAGAATTAGAAATGTTGTAAAAGAACAATGTATGGTACGAGGAGATTCCCGAGCAAGAAATGATATAAATTTTTCATTTCTCCGAGCAAGTAAGAAATGATATAAAAACACAACTAAATAAACTTCCATTATTTAAAAATCGTTTGTTACCGCATATTAATAACGACATCTCAAAGGTAAAAACTATTAAGCCGTTTAAGCTTAATTAAGAGACGGTGCCGAAGAAATAGACATATGTACAATATACACTCGAAAAACATAATCAAGTAAAAATACTACTATTTGCTGTTTTTTTAACCGACTTCAAAAAATGAGGAAGCTTTCAATTCGACTGCATGTTTGTTTTGTGTGTTTGTTACGCGATTACTCTGCGAATTATGAATTGATTTTGATGACTTTTTTGTTTCATATTTCAGAGGGACCACCCATTTAAATTTTACTAGTATTGGAGCTTGGACTTCGAAGATATACCAAATAACGAGACCTGGTTACAATCTTTATTTATATTGATGATTCTCTTGTATATCGTTGCGCTCCAGAATAAGAAAGAAATTAATTGCAGACCTGCCCCAGATGTTTATTTAGGCCAAGAACACTCAAAAGTTTTGAGAAATAAAATTTAACCCGCCTTCAAAAAAAACACTGTAAAGTACAAAATACTATCTTTTACTAATCAAAACTCAAAAAAAATAAAAATGACTTTATAAGTACACATACTTACTTAACAAATTTAATTATATGGTTACACATAATCATATAATTAAATTTGTCAGTTACTGAAGTCGATGCTAAGTCTACCAAACTAATAAACTTCTGTTGTTGCACATTGATTTGGCACTGACTTCAGTACCTGCCAAATTAGACTTTTAATTGTTTTTTTTTCGTGATTGGCATGATAATTGAAAATAAACGTGTCCTTAGTAGTACGTAATACATATTTTATATCATTTTTAACGGTATTTACTTATTTGCTGTAAAATAAAATTACTGTGTCGATATCTACTTTACAGAAGAATGTTCGATTAGCATAGAACATCACTAGCACAAAAATGTGCAATTCTAAAACAAGTTTACTAAAAGCGAGTCACAATTGTTTCACCCAGGGGGTTCTCGTTATGATTCCTTGGAGAATCTGCAAAAAACGTTTTATGCTAGTTGTCTCCCGCGGTTCCACAATGTAATAAGTTTTTATAACTTTCGCGAAGATAGAATAATTTAGTCGTCTTTGAAGGGACGTTATTTCGATTTGTTTAAAGTTTTGTATTAATGTTAGCAGCACATTATACCTTTTTGTTATTTTTAGTTTTAGTACAAATTCTATTTTATATCTAGTTCCTTCGCACATGTAACTTGGCATCAGTTCTAGTTATAAATATTTTAACTTTTGTACCCAAATTGTGACGTTTCTTTTTTCAAATACCGTATCAAAAATGGCAAATATTTTTGTTATTTCTGTCTGTCAGTTTGTACATCACAGTAAATAATTCCTGTTTCTTTACAGGTACTTAGTTCTTTGGCACCGACACGTAAATTGGTTAATCAAAACCAGCAATAAACAAAAAATGATTAAAAAATCGATCGATTGTCTGTCAATCTGTCACAATTGATTTCATTAGGAACTATGTGACATAAAAACTTGCCATAGTAATACATCTTGTTAACCCACATAATATTTTGCATTAATTTCGGCTTCGATTAGTGTGGGATCTATTATAATTTATAACATACCTAATAAATAACCCTCTGGAAGAAATTCTCTAAACGATGACAAAAACCGCATTAAAATCTATTGCGTAGTTTGAAAGAACTGAATGTAATACTAATCTCCATAAAACAACACTAAACAATGACATTATAAATATATACCTGACTTATACTACAGACACCAGGACACCATTAAACGAACTAGGGAGTACTAAAAAATATTGGACAGGGAGTCGATTTCAATTGTTTAAAATCGATTGTAACAATAAAATAAACGGATTCTTAGCAAATATTTCAAGCGAAATATTTGCTCTCGAACATCCACCCGCAGTTTCGCCAGTTAACCCGTGGACATGGAGCTTGCAACAGCCTTGAAATATCGGAAAGCTCAAAAATATTTAATATCGCGGTAAGAATAACATTATTTTATCATTACAATGGATACAAACCGTGAGCCCCTAAAAATGTGTTTCAAATTGAGTCTCTGGTACATTTTTCCGATAGTTCGATTTGACCTGAACCTTTCGAATATCTTCTGTACCACTTAAAGACAAGCCTAGTGTTTAATTTGGACCCACACAACTAACGTTAACTGTATAATTCAGTATGAGTGTGACTCCAGTACAAATTAGCAAAGCCAATTTTCTAAATTGATCTGACTGAGAATTAACTCTACACCCTCGATTTGAAAGGCAAATGAACTAGACCTTCGATCTGAAAAGTAAACGGATTAATCTAAGCAACACATTGTTGACCAGTCATACATTAACAAATGAGTTCTTTAATCTTCAAAGGCGGCACATAAGCAGGCTCGCTTGATAGTAAGCGGCAGGGCTCGTAAAAATCGAATATTTATAATAAACATAAAAATATAGACGTCCGGTATACATTATCATACTCGTATTTACAAAAAATACGCGGGTTTCATTCTGAAACTTATAATGTATCAAAATTGTAAAACAAAACTTTGATTTTGATTTTTTCATGAATTTATTGTAAAAGTGACAAAAAATTTGAGTCTTTAACACTGAGTTAGAATGTTTTTTTTTTTTTTATTATGTTAAGGAAACATACAGCAATTTCACACTTAAGAATTATAAAAAACATTGAATAAAATTACATAAGCCAAACAAGTTTCCACTATTAAAATTTGACAAATATTGAGTAGACATACAAACATAAATATTCTCTATAACATTTACGTCTTCCCGAAACAATAACTTATTTAATTTTTTTAAAAGACGATATATATTTAGAAGGCTTACAGGCAAATAAGTCAATATTACTGTGTACCTCGTTATACTTACTACAAGCTCGAACAATATAACGGTTTCTAGTTCTAGTCTCGGTACTATATTATACTTCAATGGTCTTTAAAATCTAATACATAAAAGTCAATGTTAGTTTGTTTGTTAGTTCGTATTTTATGCGCTGCCATGTCGTTCTTCCGATTGCCATAAAATTTGGTATGGAGGTAGCTTGAATACTGAGCAAGGACGAAGTCTATTTTAAAAATAAAAAACGCAGATGAAGTCACGGACATCGGCTAGTTAATAATATTCAGTTTTACTGAACTAAATCAAATTTCAATAGTAATTATTTTTCTAATTTTAACATACAGATATACAGACATCCCGTATCCCCAACGGGGTAGTCAGAGAGGACGGAGCGCCAAGCGTCGCGATCCTTACTTCTTTCGCTTCCTCAAATCTCATCATTGTCCTCACACATTATCGCTTAGGTATGCGAGTGATTTTGACATTTCCATCGGCTAACACTCTAGCTATTTGATCTTCATAAGTCAGCCTTGGCCTTCCTTGGCTTCTTTTACTACTCATTTTCTTCGTCAATCTTTCATCACTCAGTCTTTCCATGTGCCCGAACCATCTTAGCATTCCTTTCTTCATTTTTTCAATAACACTGACGTGCAACCCTGTCATACTGCGTATCTCTTTATTGCTTATTTTGTCTGCAAGGGTGACACCACACGTATTTATTATAATTTTAATCAGTTATATCTAAATATACCTATGACTTATGAAGCTTAGATAGCCAGTGTTAGCAGATGGAAATGTCAAAAGTTCTCGCTTTCCTAGGCGAAAATGTGTGAGGAGAATGATGAGATTTGAGGAAGCGAAAGAAATATGTTAGAACTGCGACGCTAGGCGCTCCGTCCCGTCCTCTCTCACTACCCCGTTAGGGTTACAGCGTGAGCATATGTATGTATAATGTATGTATAATGTATAATATCTAAATCGATTTTCAGTTTTAAAAGTTTATCGCGAGGTTAGGATTAAGGAAACTATAATAGATAACATTTTGTAAACAAGTTTAGTTTTAAGCAAACGGTTTATTTTGAAGAAGATTTTATTGGACTTCATATATGATGTAGAGACCGTTACGCTTGGTGCTTCGTCGTCTCTGACTACCCCGTTAGGGATACAGGGCGAAGACATGTGTATATGACTTTATTTGTATATATTTTATAGATAATTATGACATAAAATTAGAATCCCCTATGTAAGGTACATTGATTATTATGTTAACCGACGCTATCAAAACTTCGGTTAAATAGATATTTTATTTATTTTTTTACATTTTTAATCTTTCTTTTTATAAAGCATTAATTTATTTTAAAATTGTAGACAACCGTTTCAATTTTATTTATGTATATGTTTTAAGACGATTATAAGTCGACTATCAAAACTCGGCGTTCTTATTCGTTTGTCTACAGTTCACCTGAGACTATGACACATGTCATATTAATAGGATTAGCAAAAGAATTCGAATTAAAATATTTTTACGTCAGCAGAAAGGATAACGAAGGGTTGTCGCACAAATATCATTGTAGTGTCTGATTAGAATTCAAAATACATAATCATTTAAATAAATTCAGTTACAACGAGGTTTTTGATCGTTTTTAGCATCGGTAGTAAAAATCTTCAGTGAAATAAATCAGCAAGGAAGTCAGTCAGGTATAACTTTTTCAATAACTTCGTTATAAGATTTGATTATATGCTTTTTTAAATACCAGTGAACACTTGCCTACTGAAACGCAAAATTTATTCCCATCTTCAACAAAATCTTCAACAAAATGTTCATGTAAGTTTGAATTATGCTTTTAAGAGTTCCTTAACCAAAATGATAATTAAAATTTCACGTCTGCCTATCTGTCCGTACGCCACAACCATTCCGTTCCATTTACACTTAATGAATTGTAATTTAGTACAGAGACAAATTGACAACCTAAATCCCGAAATAAGAGCCAAAAATTTAAAAATGGTGATCCGAAGGCGCAGTGATAAGTGTGCAATGACCCTAACTCTTTTAGAAATTCTTTCAAAAACATTTACAGGTACAAAAGTACTTATAATATATATTATTATTTATATCTACATAGAAGCTTCTTATGAAAACATTAATGTGAGGTCTAATATTTAGATCAAATCAGATGATAATGTTATTAACCGCACTTAAAAGGGTCACCTCTGAATAACGTTCAGTCAAAATAAGATTAGATACGCTCAACAAAAATGGAAAAAGGCCGGTGAGGTACAGGGCATGTTCACAACAGTGTTCTTTCATACTATTACAATATTTTCTCTGAAATATTCGATATAATAGGTATCTATTTTATTACGTTTGTGACAAAAGTTATTTATACTAATATTTTGTACGTCAATGTTTAAATGCGTGTCTGTTTTTACGATTAAAAACCAATTTTGATGAAATCTTGTATGGGAGATAGCTTGAACCATTGAGTACCTACAACGGGATGTGTCATACGCGCTATTTCTCATACAAAACTTTCTGGCACTTATTGCGGAAGGAGAGGTACAACCACAAGTAAATGGGAACATTCAAATGCAATGATGAGTTATGTCTTTACGCTTTCGCACACCAATTCAACAACTTTCCTCCAATTTAAACATTTTTATTAAAAAAAATTAAACCACCTTCAAAAAAAACACTGAAAAGTATAAAATAACTATCCTTTACTAATCCAAACCCAAGTACAATTAAAATAACTTTATAAATACGATACACATACCTATATAATTAAATTTTACAGTTACTGAATTCGGTGCCAAGCCCACCAAACTAAAACACTTTCTGTTGTTGCACATTGATTTGGCACCGACTTCAATAACTGTAAAATTTAATTATATAGGTATGTGTATCGTATTTATAAAGTTATTTTAATTGTATTTGGTTTTTGATTAGTAAAGGATAGTTATTTTATACTTTTCAGTGTTTTTTTTGAAGGCGGTTTAATTTTTTTCAATAAAAATGTTTTATTTCACCCTTTTGAGTGGTCTTGACCTAAATAAATATCTAGGGCAGGTCTGCAATTAACTTCATTCTAATTTCGGAGCGCAGAAGAGAATCATCAATGTAAATAAAGGTTATAACCAGGTCGTGTTATCTAGTGTATCTTCGAAGTCCAAGCTCTAATATCGGTGAAATTTAAATGGAACTAACTTTGAAAAATTACCTACCAAACGTAAAAAGAATTTTCGAAATCGGTTCATAAATGACGGAGTTATGAGGTAACAAACATACAAAAAGAAACAACATACAGACGAATTGAGAACCTCCTCCTTTTTTGAAGTCGGTTAAGAAATACTTAGAAATAACTTGATTGAAATTATATTCGTGATCTATTGAAGTCTAAAATTAAATGCTACCACGAAAATTTTTCTTTCTTTTGCAATTTAATTGTAGTTTTATTCGTAACGCGTTAAGGTCTATAATTAAATGTTAGCTAAAAATATAGTTCAGCTAGGGAGTGCGTTTACATCATAAGTTGTACAATTCGGCAATTCAATACGAATTTAAGCCATTCAAGGTTCATTATTACATGACAAACATTACGATACGACTTTATAGAATGATGAACAAGTTAATGCAACATATTCGAAAGAATCGAAATACGTTATACTTAAAAAAAGGGTACAAAGTTTTCTTTTTACATATTAATATACAGACTCCACCTGAACGAAGCAGCGAGCAACAATTACGTAATAATATGAAACTATAAGTTTTTAAAGATTTCCAGCAAACACCTTACATCTGTGGTAGCGGGTAACCCACACAATTTACAGACGCAATACCACGGTGGGTGAGTGCTTGTGATTAAACAATAAATCGTGGGCTTCACGCCATTGTAATTCGAGTCGAAGGCCGCCTCCAAGATACACGTGTAAATGGTTAAATTTACAAAATTTGCAAGAGCACACTTAAGACTTAAAATTGATTTTAAGACAGGTTACTCCGTTGAAAATAATGTCAGTAAATAATAATATATATCTACGTTCTTTAGCTATCTTCTCCCAAAAGTAATCAACTTATTGATTGACACGTGTTTTCTCCATCTATAGTTAAAGGGGGTAAATTAAGTAAAAAAGTTTTAAACAACTTACATGTTACAATTGACAATTTTAGTACGTAATTTTTTCTTGTGTATAACGTTGTCTCGAAAAATGTACGATTCTATATAAGGAGAAACACTTAACTGTAACATTTGTTTGCTATTACCTATACCTAAGAATGATATTACTAAAAACTGCTTCATGAAAGCGTTATGAAATAGATACTTATTAGATTTCAATCAACATAAAATATTTGTTTTAAATGGGATTATAACAATAGATTTTATTTCGTTTTTAAAGAGTTTTTAGGAACTCAAAGACAATTGATTAATTTGACACCTGAATAATAACATTAACTTTTTGTGATAAAATGAATTCTAACTATTTTTAAATATTTTTAAGAATATATGGCATTGAATAAAATAAAATTTTCAATCATAGTTGTCTGTGAGCTTTTCCATGAGCTTTGGTTTGTTACAAATATCTGTTTCAAAATGTTGAATGAAAGTTTAAAAAGCATGAAAAGACTATTCTTTACCATTTAACAATTGACTGGAACGAACACAGTTCCATTTTGAACTCAAAACATTAACTATTCGGCCTATTAAATACAATTCAAAGAGAACCCCTACTATTAACACTCTTTGCACCTTCTCGAACGAAAATGTTTTTTGTGCTTAAAGCGATTCATAATTAATTAATGCGAGCGAAGCGTATCGGACACATGGTGGGGGGACAAATGGGACGGATGCCCACATTCCATTGTCGTGTAACTTACGCGCGTCGTTCATCAAGTTGACAAGCGTTAATCCAGTTTCCGGATTCCGTACTCGTGTTGCTCGATCATAATTCGGAATATTTTGAAATATGAGCTTAACTGAAATCTAAAGATTAAAAGTCATAGAACATATTATTGAAGAACATATTACGAAATTTAATAACGTGGCATGTCATGTGTTCGTTTCGAAAAAAATAATACTAAGAACAAAAAAAAGTTTTTTTTTTTTGACTTACGAAATGAAAGTGAACAAATAAAATCTGTGTATTTCTTAATTTATATTTTATAATTTTTTCAATGTCTTATAGTGAAAGGTTATAATTTGTTATATATATTTATCTAGGTTTTATATTAAATAAAAAAATATCATTTTATATGTACATAATTAACTATGTATTTACATTAAGTCGACATATCGACATAAATAAAATATTTGGCACATAAAATTTTATTCTAAATCTGACACAATCATGTAAATTTTTTTGGTGCTTTTCCATTTTCGTCCAATGTATTTTATTAGTACCAAGCTTTTCATTCGAGTATTACTTCCAAAAGGTTCGAGAACTCGTGTTAGGTGCCTCGTTGGAAGCCTCCCCGCCCTCCGCAGAATCTCGATGACAAATCGTTGCCTAAATGATAGTGTTCGGTCGACGAGAGCTCTGTTTTTGTTGTTTGATGTATGTCTGAGCTTTGTACACCGACTGTCCATTGTTCGATGCTGGATTGCACGGTTTTTGCGGACGCGAGGCGTTTACTCCACCCTATTTACTTCCGATGAAATTGAATTTTTCGGAATAAGTTTGCTCACGACTTTGTCGGCGTGCATTTTTTCCATACTAAATTTGAGACACCTTTTTAGAAATGTAAATAAAATTTTAAATTTTCACGGTCTTCCTTTAATAAGATGCTGTTATTCGAAGAAATTAATCATAATTACTGGCCCTTTTGAGGAGTAGGTATCATAAAAACGATATATAGAGTTTGTACCTTAAAAGTAAAACCGGAAACTTACCATGCATCCGTCTCTCTGTCTGTCTCTCATAGTTGAATCCTCAGAAACTATGTTACGTACAGATTTGAAATTTAGCATAATAATATATATACATTATTAATTACTTGGGTTTACATTGCATTAGTTAACATATGAAATGATTCAAACTTTGCATAATTATTAATTACACAATTAAAGAAACACTGAATTAAAGAAAAAACAATTGGACACTCGTATTAGTTTGATGGTTAGAGTTTAAATCGCATGAGCGTATAAATATAAGTAGGTATCTATGTTTTTCTTAAAAATTATTACATTTTTTATTACAAAATTTAATATTTACATAATTTAGAAATTTGAAAAGATCACAAGGTTTTGCGACACTCAGAATTAATTCAGTATCGAAGATTTTTATCTATAGAACACAAAATATCAAAGAAAATTTCCGAGAATTTGTATGAAATCTGCTTTCATTAAAATGTTTAATTTTCGCTATTTAACCCTTCCATGGTAAGATCTGATAAATAAACACCTGCCCTTATAGGGAGCCATTTGTTAAAAACATAGTTATAATTTTTTAACGAAGGTAATAAATGATTAATAGTTATATAATTGCGAGTCATTTTTGAGGTTCTGTAGATAATTAAATATCTGTATTCCTGATGTATTAAAGCGAACGTGAAAACAAAATAAAAGATTGAAACTGAATTACATGTATTTTCTGTATAAATAATTCAAAATGCGCTATTAATTAGACTAATTCACCAAATTTCGAATATATCTTCGATATGTGTTTCGCTTCTCAAGGAAGCATCGTCAAGCAAGTTTAGGCCCGTATTCTAGAACGATATTCAAGTGTATGAATCTTTGATTAAGCTTAGAAAAGGACATCGCTATATGCGATGAATATCGGCATTTCTTTCTATCCATTCTCAAGTAGAGATTCACACTTTGGCAACTAGAACATCTTTCTGTAATACGGACCATAAACTCAGTTTAAAGAGTCAGTTACCTCACACCAAATGTAATTCATTGAAGTGATCTAATCTGTGACTGATCTTAGCTCCATTTTTTTAAGAAGCTTTATTGAGAAACGAAACACGGGTCGATTAAATTGTTTTAAATTAGTTGTAATATGATACCTCAATGTTTTAAATTAGTTGTAAGTTGTAAAAATATAAGTTTGTTGTAAATTTCTCTTACAAAAAAAAAACTAGAAGTACAGTTAAATAAATTAACGCTAAATTGTAATTAAATTGAAACAGATAAGTACAAAACATTAATTATTTATTTTTTTATACTCATTACTAACTTGTGCACAATTTCATTTTAGTAGATTAAAATAACACGAAAGAAATCGACTAAGACAGACAGAAAATACGACGAAACTATAAAGTTCAATTGCTTATCATCACTTTGGCCACGAATCCTGAAGAGAAAAGATAAGTGCATACAAAAAAGGTGAGCAAAGAGTAAAGCTTATTTCTAGCAGAAACTTCTTTTAGTAAAAGGACGAGAATGAGAATTGTATGGAAGAAAAACACTGTGAACTTTAATATTCTTAAAAGTTGTGTAGGTATATATTTATAAACCTACTTAGATATACCAACATTTGCCCACCTTTTAAATAGTAGAATAATAACTATACAGAAGCCGGGCTAAAATAAAAACTTCTAAATCAGTTTTTTAACAGCCTAGTGCAACAACACTTTTAATTGAGACGTCTTGGTGAGCAGACTCCTCACGCTAGCTCTGAGTTCACTACGTTTCCGGCAATACTGATTATTGAAGCATCTCATTGACCCATTCGATGTAATATCTGACGTACTTTTATTCCTTTTTTTAAAAAAAATGGAAGTATCTGTACAAGTCCCATTTCTACGAAGTCGAAAGCCATAGGTATATCCTAAATCATACAATTAATCATTATTTCTAAACCCTTCCACACCGCACGGACGTAATGATGAGTGCCCGCGGGTGGCTTTTGTCTAGGCGTATGTTTCCTGTTTCAATTTACTGTGTAAAAAACTTTTGGGCTATTAATCAATAAACCACAATAATGGAAGGTTGTTTTTTTAATGGTCACCGTGTGCGAGATTCCTTTAAAGACGTTAGCTTAAAATGTGGTTAAGTGACTTTCGACTAATCATGTTTAGGGTTCTGCAGTAAATAGGCTTAAAAATATAATACCGACTGCCTTTCGAATCAAGGGTTATGGATTTGACTCCTGGCCAAGTAAAACCTGACGGTGTTCCTCGAGAGCCCTAATGCCGGGGCAACGGAGGCACAAAATGGCTAAAATATGTTGAAGTTTGAGTGTTACTAAATGCTTCCCCAATTAGAAATATTCCTAATATTTTGTGAGACAAAAATCATGTACAAGGTTATTTCGAAAGGATGGATGTATACGAAACAGTATTAAAGTACTAATGGAAACGGAAAATTTGTGTTTTACAACTTCGCCAAAAGTCAACAGTTCTAGCGTAATACCTCAAAGTTAAAAAAAATGAAGGTGAGGCAACCCTGATATCATCGTCAGCAAATATTTGGAATATAGGGCATTTTTTTGTATAAAAAATAACATAAACGAACCCCGTAATTATTAAATTTACAATATAGTAGTCATTGTATAGACTCAGGTGTTACTTTGCGGAAATCCATTTCATGTGATGAATTACTAAATACTTTAGCTCCAAAAACCACCAATCAACACGTGTTTCGCCTCTCAGCAAAGCGTCCTCAGGATATACCAGAGATCGGACTCGCTCAGCTTACCAGCACCGAATCGGTTTGGTGCTTGTAAGCTGACCGGGTCGATCGTGACCGTTTTTGGAGTTTGAGCGGAAAACAGCTTACCAACACCGAATCGGTTTGGTGCTTGTAAGCTGACCGTGTCGATTGGTGGTTTTTGGAGTTTGAGCGGAAAACAGCTTACCAGCACCGAATCGGTTTGGTGCTTGTAAGCTGACCGTGTCGATTGGTGGTTTTTGGAGTTTGAGCGGAAAACAGCTTACCAGCACCGAATCGGTTTGGTGCTTGTAAGCTGACCGTGTCGATTGGTGGTTTTTGTAGTTTGAGCGGGAAATAGCTAAAGATTATAGTAATTCATTACAGAAATACAACAGGGACACGTTGAAACGCCGGCGGATTTATACCCCCTTTCACATTAATCAGAAAAGAGATTTAAACTTGTCATTAAACGCACACTGATTGGAAAAGCATACTACAAAATTAGCGATTTCATTGAAGACACAACAATAGACTGGAAGTGATCCTCTCTGCGTATGCATTTACTGGCTTTATAGATATTGTATTTTTAAATAACTATTGTACAATGATGGTGAAAAAATGATACCTGACTGAGTTTCTTGTCGGTTCTTCTCAGTATTCAGGTTTTCTTTTCGAACCGAACTAAAGTAGATTTGACGTTCAAAAATACCTTGCATTTGGGTTTACTTGAATAAATTGATTTGTCTTTGACTTTAACTTTGAATCTTGTACAATTTCCACTATTTAAAAAAAAAATTAACATTGTGTAGTTTTAAGTTTGTAAATATTAACATATGTATGTACTTTTTGTTAATGTAAATAAAATTAGAAAAAAAAAATTCATAAATATTTTTTTGTAGACAGGAGAAATTAGAGTACTGATATACTGTATGTGTACAAACACATTACATTACACATTACGGTACATTAATATACTGTAATGTAACAATGAACTTTACAGTACTGTAATGTACTGTAAAATTTATGGTTCTTCTTGGTCACGATTATTCCTTTAACGTTTTGTCAGTTTTAATAAGGAACGCTGAAATAAGTCAACATGCTCTCACCCCTTTAATCATCTGCTCGATATGTTCAACAGATTTATATTTTTTTGGTTTGAGAAATGACATCATGATATTTTGTAAAATAAATGCTATGATTATTATTATCAGCTTTCATTTAAAATTAAAAAAGATGCAGAGATAGCTTTTGCGAACATTTTTGTAGGCATTGTTACAAGAATACACATATAAATTCACGCTATTTCACGATTAGAATGAAGAAGAAAATCAAAAATCATATATCAGTTATTAGATTACAAACATTTACATATATTACATATATTAATTCATCACGCTGTATCCCTAACGGGGTTGTTAAATGGGCTTCGGCAAATCTCATCATCCTCCTCACACATTTTCGCCTAGGTATGCGAGTGCTTTTGTTATTTTCGTCGGTTGACACTGGCTATTTGATCTTCATAAGTCAGCCTTGCTCTTTTTTTTATATCAGAAGTCCTTGGTTTCTTTTACCACTCACTTTCGCTATGTAGATTTTCTTCGTCAATCTTTCATCACTCATTCTTTCTATGTACCCAAACCATCTAAGCATTCCTTTCTACATTTTTACAATAACACCGTCGTGCAACCCTGTCATACCGCGTATCTCTTTATTGCTTATTTTGTCCGCAAGGATGACACCGCACATATTTCTAAGTCATCATATTTCTACTGCATTTATCTTACTTTCACTCGATTCAACAGCACATTGTGGATGGCCATTTTAGCTGAGTTGGATATGTACACACTGCCTACTAGTGCGGACAGAGCACCGTTCACTTTATAGTTAAATTACAAATATTTATTTGTAATAAACGAGAAAACGTATATTTAATTCCAAGGTAGTTTTTTCCAACGCTTCAGTCAGCTTAGGACCAGTCAACCTACTGCCCTTACATGGTTCTGTGGATATTTTGCGAAACATATTGACAGCGAACATAATATGAAGCAAAAATTTTTGTTTTTGTTCGGAAATAGCCTTCAATTGTAATACTTACCTTACATACCTTAATGAATTGGTCATTCCAAAATTTAAATTATATTAGTCAAATGATTCATTTTTGGGTAACTGCATTCATTTTAATAATAAAGTTTCTCAAGAAGTTACTTAATTAACGGAAAATGTATTTGGATTTGTTATAAAACGTATAAAATAAACGATTTCGTTGAATACAAAACAATAGTCTGGTAATAATCTTCTCTGCACATGCATTTACAGGCATTCTGAATATTATATTTTAATAAAGTTATTGTTAAATGATACCTGACTGAGTTTCTTATCGGTTCTTCTCAGTTCCCCAGTTTTTGCCAAAATGAAGTAGATTCGTCGTTAAAAACAGGTGTTTTTGGGTTTACTTGAAAAAATTAATTCGACTATGACTGTGACTTACTTGTGAGATGCAATAAAGGAACAATAAATGTATTTTCAATGTATTATGACATCGTTTCACTGTAAAACGGTTTGTGCAGTAAAGTGACGTCATAACTTTTTTGTATTCAATTTGAAGGAATACAATCGATAAGAGTTTAAGTGAAAATGGAACCGTTATCTCTTCAAATAACTCGAATCGATTTTGTATACTTATTTGGTTTGTGGGTGTTATTATTCTAGGATTATTTGTGTAATTGCAGATTATATTATTTCTGCCATTATTTAGGAAAATATTAAATTGATTTGCAATAAGACACCATGGGATAAATCTGAGAGCGATACTCAAATTTTTTGTACAGAAATTAAAAAATCGACCTTGAGGGCGTTCTTCGGATTTCAATTACGACCAACATATTCGCCGTATTGTGTTTTGCTTTCATTCATTCCAACCGAAATAATCTCTACCGCAAACAACATCGGTACAGTCGACTTGTCAAATATAATGCGTCTTTTGTACACCCCAAATCGATTATGGCCTTTTTGTTGTCAAAATTGAGGTTCAAAATTCTCGTGTTTCATAATAGTTGCGATGTTTATCGAAGCCAGGTGTGCGGACCCTTAAACGTATTTTAATTGAGTATAGGTGATGTTGAGACTTGTCTAAATTTGAAGAGTGAGTTGTTTAATACTATTATATTTTGACACTAGATTTTATTCGTTCCTTCATGCTTATATAAAAGAAAAATAGCCACTAAAATAAAAAATAATAATAACGCAAGATTAAAAAAAAATGGAATAATACAATACAAATGGTAACATAAGAAATCTTCACGCTGTATCCGTAATGGGGTAATTCAGAAATGATGGAGAAAAAATGGTTCGAAAAAAAGAAAATGGTTCGGGCACATAGAAAGAATGAGTGATAAGACGAATAAAATCTACAGAGCGAAAGCGAGTGGTATTTAAAGCCAAGAAAGGCCAAAGCTGACTTAATGGAGATCAAATAGCCAGCGTTACCTGATGGCAATGTCAAAAATATTCGTATGCCTCAGCGAAACTGTGAAGAGAATTATGAGATTTCAGAAGGCGAAAGGAGTATGCGAGGACCACGGGCACCTCATGCTCAGATATAATATTGTACTTATATATTACCAGCAAACCCGGCCCGTTTCACTGGGCGTTAGTTTCACTGGGCGTAAAAAACAAAAAAAAAATTCTACTAATCCGATCACTACCAAACTTTACAGGATCACCCGCTAGGCCATTCTGAAGATTCCCTGAAAATTTCATCGAAATCGGTCCAGCCGTTTCGGAGTCCATAAGGAACACATATACATAGATTGCATTTTATATATATAGACTAGCGACCCACCCCGGCTTCGTACGAGTAGAATTTTTTTGAAAATAAAATGCAGCTCATGTTACACGCTGATAATGTAGCTTTCTATAATTGAAAGAATTTTTGAAATCGGTTGCGTAGTTTTTAAGTTTATCTATTACATACAAACAAACAAAGTTTACCTCTTTGTAACATTAGTATAGGATAGTATAGATAGAGGATATATGGTATATAATTACAATGAATTTAGTGTCATCAAAGTTATAAGCAAATATTAAGTTTAATGTGATTAATGTGTGTATAGAAAGCTGTGTGGACATGTCGCGGTGTTCGGAGGTGGGCATTAAATTAATTAATAGAGGAGGTTGACCGAGGAATACCGTGGAAACCTTTGCTCGGTGTAAATAAGGTAGCCCACACAATAACAGCAAGATAGCGCGATATTTTATGCACAGTATTGGGCAAAACTAATTGTTTGTCTAATAAAATGTGTCCACAATTAAATTTTACAATTACAATTTTTAATTATTCTTGCTTTTAAAAATTCCATTTTGCCCAACACTGATTCCGCAAAACGATCGCAATACTTGGACCGCTACAATCATCCTAATAAAACTCTTGTTGACCAAACCATTCCAAAATACATACATATCCTTACACTGTCTCCCTAACGGGGTAGGCAGAGAGGATGGAGCTAATCATCGCGGTGCTTATTCCTCCCGTGAATACCCCGGACGTTGTGGGTATCCATGAGCGGCGGTAGGTTCCCATCAGATGACTCGCATGTTCGTTTGCCCCTCCGCCATAAAAAAATCTTTCCCTTCCTCAAATTAAAGCTAACACTGAGTTCTAATAATAAATAGGACCGAGTACACGTAGTTCTTGCGTAATAAGAGTCTCAGGTTTCTATCATAAATTCATTGTAAATCGTTTGAGGAGGCGAAAGTGTGTAAGGAACGCAATGCTTGGCACTCGGACCTCTATTTCCCCATTAAGGATGCAAGGTGGAGATGTGTGTATGTATTTATATGTGTATACGGTATGTAGAAGGAAACAAAGGCACTTCAAACGATGGTTCAACGTTCGATGGACTCAAGTAACATTTCACTGACGGGTGATATTCGTGCTCCATAAGACTTGTCAGCTGCTCTAACCCACACCTCTTTGTCGGTTTCATTAGGAATACATTATGAAGATAAGTATAATATACTATTATATTTTATTATTAGTTTTAGCGTGCAAATCAAACAGCGGATAGTAGAATCATTACGTGAAAAACAAATAGTGAAGAAAATCTACGCAGAAGCAAATTTGAGTAAAGTTAAGGAAGAGCGAGCCTGAATTTATAGATCTCCCCCAATTGGATGTGTGGGCTTGTGTGTAGTTTGGAGTCACACAACGGTGTTATCTAAATTAAGTATATAACATTATGACACACATACATACATATCTTCACGCTGTATCCCATTATGACATAAGTATAAAATACGAATTGCAAGAAGAACAGAATATTTCAAATAACTCTTCGAACAACTAATCACTTTCACGAAAGAAACAAATATGGAGTTTTTTTTTGATTCAAGTATAAATCAATGAACCATAAATAAAGCAAAAATGTATAACACAAAACACAATTTTATAATTTAAAAAAACTGTAATATAATATATTATAATACCAATAACAAACTGTAGCAGTATAATGGCGGTTAAATATACATATTAATAATTATTTAAGTTGCAACGCGCTAATGTGTTTACACCCTAACACAAACGGAACTGAGCTACCAACAAGAACAAAAACTTAGTAAACAATTATTCTTTGTTCTTTAAATGCTTATTTCGACTGATGTAAATTAATTCATAATAAATGTTATGATTTTTAGTTAACGCTCTGTCTGAAACGACTTCCGCTAGTTATTGAAGACATGTGTCACAATATTACAAGGTTAATCACGCGACTTCATTCACAGAGATTATGGATAAAATAATGTCACATTATTTCTCATTAGGGTTGGATAAATGTTCAATTCTAGCGTTCCGTTCAAACATTGATTAAAAAGTAACACTCCTGGAATCATTTTGGCGTCCGTCTATCATTCAGCTATGGAATTGAATTTGTAATAACTAGTACGCGGTAAGTAAATTCTTTATAACCTTTCATCTGTTCAAGAGCTACAATACCACAGAAAAATACAGATAGCGAGACATTACTCTCATTTCCTGCAATAAACATTGAAGCGTGGAATTGATCTTCATTATGTATTGTAGGGACAAAAGAGTGTTATAAGCAAGAATGACTATTACGTATGTGTAATCTCGTTTTGTCCATTAAAATACCGGAATCGTTCGACGGTGAGTTTGAAAACTTTTAACGAGCGTGTCTGTCAATCATTGTGCGAATGTTTTCGCAAAGTTTCTCATTTTTAAAGGAAAATACAGATTTCAAAGTACATTTAATCGTTTTCGCATAGAGCATTGACTTTATTGTACGGTAGTGAGGTTGAATATACCAAAAATTAAGTGAAAGTAAAACAAATGCAGTAGAAATGCGATCTCTTAGAAATATTGGGTCCTTACATATGAAATTAGCGTTTTGTCGTACTGACCACTTTGATCTGAAATATCTCCTCTTTGGTTAAGAATTCCAAATTAACATTTATAAATTCATTAAGCTGGTACATTTGAGTTTTGAAAACAGTCATTCATTTGTTTTTTTCCTCATTTTTTTTTCTTTGGCGTCGCTTATTACCGCACAATGGAAAACATGAAATATCGGTATATTTACGAGTACGAGTTCTACTGTGGCACCAGTGCTGCAGAAACAGCTCGAAGGATTAATGATGTGTACGGCGCTGGTGTCGCAAAAGAAAGCACGGTACGTTTTTGGTTTCAACGTTTTCGTTCTGGAAATTTCAACCTTCAGAACCAACCCCGTGGACGGCCGGAGACCAAAGTGGAAAATGAAGAATTAAAGGCTATTGTGGAAGCGTATCCATCACAAAGCACTTCAGAGATAGCTGCAGGCTTCGGGGTAAGTGACAAAACTGTATTAATCCACTTGAAGCAAATCGGGAAAGTAAAAAAACTTGAACGATGGGTACCTCATGAATTGAGTGAATCGAACTTGCAAACACCGACATAATAATGAAGGGATTTTAAATCGAATCATTACTTGTGATGAAAAGTGGATACTGTACGATAATCGGAAGCGCTCGTCGCAATGGCTGAACCCTGGAGAGCCAGCCAAATCCTGCCCTAAACGAAAATTGACTCAGAAAAAGTTACTTGTGAGTGTTTGGTGGACTAGCGCCGGTGTCCTTCACTACAGCTTTCTAAAATCTGACCAAACGATTACGGCAGATATCTATTGTCAGCAACTCCAAACCATGAAGGAAGAACTAGTTGCTAAACAACCGAGATTGGTCAATCGCTCTAGGCCACTGCTGCTTCACGACAACGCAAGACCACACACTGCACAACAAACAACCACTAAGTTAGATGAGCTACAATTGGAACGTCTGCGACATCCACCGTACTCCCCGGACCTTGCTCCAACAGATTACCATTTTTTACGGAATTTGACAACTTCTTACAAGGAAAAAAATTCAACTCCAATGCGGCAGTCCAAACCGCCTTCAAAGAGTTTATTGATTCTCGCCCCCATGGTTTTTTTTAGTAAAGGGATCAATGAACTACCTATGAGATGGCAAAAGTGCATAGATAACAACGGTGCATACTTTGGTTAATTAAATATATTTTACAAAAAAAAAATTGACTTTATATTCCTCCCGTACAAAACGCCAATTTCATATGTAAGGATCCAATAGTTGAACTACGCTATGCTCTGCAGTGGCTATTTTGTCAAATTAAAAATTGTTCCAACTACTTTGTAACCTTTACTTTTCTATTAACAGCAAGCTCCCAAAAAAAGTTTCTTGCCAAGGCTCGACCCTCGCACTCCACCACCCGAACGCGACACATTATATCGTTATAAGTGGATTGTTAATTAATTTAATAAAATATCCTTAAGCCGCACACTTTCACCTAAATACGTGAACCTTCCTGTACTTCCGGTTAGCCGCAATTTTATGTAACTTCAGCAATTTAGGAGAAGTACTTAAAAATCTCTCAAAAAGACATCACATTGCAAAAAAAGAAGTATCGAACAAAAATACATAAATTGGGTTATGGTTTTAGGCAGTCAATAGAAAAATGGATAAAGAAATATATATTTAAATTTCACATTAATTAAGCGTGTGCCCGCCTCAGCAAACTTATTTAAAAACTCGAAATTTTGGCAGCCGGGTCTTAACGTTTCGAATATAACCCCATAAAGAGCTCAATTGAGCCAATGGCGTTCGGGACCGTAAGTGACGTAATGTCTAACATTGATTATTAAGACAAATTAGAAGCCAATATTTAAAAGTTGATATTGAAATTCATAAACGTACTGATACTGATATTAATTCGCTACTCGCTCCGAAATTATAACGTGCCTCGGCTCTTATAAAGCCGGTTGCCCACTCACCGGCTCGCCGACATGTCCGACCTGTGTCCGACAAAGCTGCACCAATTTGCAGATTAACTGATGCGTAAATTGTTGAATTAGCCACACATTCAACGACGAAAGTCCGACCAATTATAACGCAATATGATACCGTTGCGTCGTAAGCTGATGTTGTGTTCACCTTTACAATGTTTATTACTGGGACGTATATAAAAGGACTTTACAATTGGTAAAAATAATCAAGAAAATGTTATTTGTCGCTGTTAAAAATATAACGCTTAAGTAATATGTTACCATTTCTTTCAAAATATGCTTAAAATGTAATGACGTTACAAATAATTTATGGAAAATATATGTGGGCATCCAAGCAAAAAGGGTCCAGTAGTGGGGTATTGAGTTAAGACTAGATTCGCAATTTAAAATTGTCAATCGATAACAAGGATTAGAAAATATTCAAAAACTGGCATATATTTTTTTTATCAGACATTTAAAATTGAAACTGAAAAAGCTTGAGAAAAAGCATTTTTAAAGTTTGAAAAAAAAAACACTTCTACTTGTTTGTTTCTACTTAGAAACTATATAAAATTATTTACTATATGAACTTATAAATAATTGAGTATTAATTAATAATCAATTAAAATCGCAAAATGCCATTTTTCACCCAACTTTACAGAACTGCGTATATCTCGGAGACTAAATGTCGACCACTGGCCCCTTTTTGCTTGAGCGCCCGCATATAACTGAGTAACAGAATTAATAAATCCAGCTCTCTACTATTTGTTACTTACCAGTTATATTTAAAATTAATAGTTAGTTATATAATAATTTTAAATGTAACTATAAATTCTATAAATTTACTATTTATGACTTTTATCATATGAAATTCAATATTAAGAGTTTCTAGAATAAACTATTTGTACTATTGGTTATAGTAGGCTTCAATATTATTTTTTTAAACAGTTTCCTTTTCATTTAAATCATCAAATCACGGAAAAACGTCATTGGTAGGATGACAGAGAAATTACATTAAAATCAATTGTTACAGTATTTTAATATTACAAAATATTATTTAGTATTTCAATTTTTTATAGCTTGCAATAATCGAAAACTAAATGAATACACTTTATAAAAAATACACTAACTTGAAAAACTATAATGAAATTATAAAACAATTATTATTTTGTAGCTTCATTATATTTGTTCTTATTGACGGTCGCGTCTCCTGCACCTTGCAAAGGCAGTCGGCGGTCCTTCGTTCTTCACGTAGCAGCGTTCAGGGTTGTGTAATATTATGTGGAGTGTTTGAACTCGTTTTTCGTTTTTTTAATGTTACGAGTAAAAAAAAAATTGTTAATTCATAATTGTAATTCGACAATTATTATGAATTAAGAAATGTACAATTAACGAATTTTAATTTGTTAATTAAAAGTGGAAATTATTATAATAATTTTATAGCATGTAATTTAAATCAGAAATAGTATATTTGTATTCGATATTATTATTTCAAACGTAATAATTTTTACTTTAAATGATAATAATTGTATTAGTAGTATTTCTCTTATTAATTTTAATATTTCTTTTTAATTTTAGGCATGTAGAGTTATGTTATGAACTTATGAATGTACAGTATTGACTCCAAATATTTCAAAGTTACGTGTAGACAAAGTATATGAGATGGATTTTCAAAAATAACACATTCATGCAAAATATTGAAATTGACGAAACACTTAGCCGAGCTCTATAAACAAAGACGCTACGTAATAATAAAAGCTAGTGGACCCGACAGACGTTGTCCCGCCCTAAAATAAAAAAATCCTATAACCCGATTGTAGCGCCGCCAACCGGGTCCAACTGTGGATCTAAACCATCCAGGGAACATACATAAAAAAATTCATCAAAATCGGTCCAGCCGTTTAGGAGGAGGTCAGTGACAAACACATGTACAGAAGAATTATAACATATAATATTTATAAAGACAATCACAGTAAACTCAGTTAATCCAACAAAATTGCGTCGTATATTACGTCTGAGTAATTGCCATAATTAATTTTGTACTATAATAAAATAATTTTTTTTTTTTCATTTATTAACAAAAACTACATACATATGTTAATATTTACAAACTTACAACTACACATTATCTTAAATAATAAACTTCCTCAAAGTTGCCGCTTAGAAAGCTGTCATTGCTCAAGGTACCTAGCAGACTGGCAGCATTGCCTCTTTGAATAGCCAAACTGATTCGTTGGCGGAAGAAGAAGCATATTTGTAAGAGACTGGTCGAGGCTTCGGGAGACCGCCGGGCTGGCAGCTTCTTCCGCCAACGAATCAGTTTGGCTATTCAAAGAGGCAATGCTGCCAGTCTGCTAGGTACCTTGAGCAATAAAATAATTATTTAACTTGAGAATATCTTTTGTAGACGCAGTTTCATTAATATTCCACGAACACAATAATTTGAACACAAACCGGAGATTTTATTGGAGTTTATATTATATGTCGGTGGAAATAATAAAAGGCACTCATTTGACTATACCATGGCAAAGCGCGACTTCCGATGACGCGCTAACGGAAGGTCGGGGCCGGCGCTGAGTCTGTTGGACTTCGGCGGCCGGTGCGATAGCATTTCTCCGACGGATCGTTTGCCAGTATTAAATTTCCAATTACCTACGTAATAATTGTTATGAAGAGTTTTCTGTCGTATGCACATTAACTTTATCTTAACGTTGTATTTTATGGAGTAATTCGCCTCTTGTAAGATTAGGTACCTATTTCTCATGGCTGAGTTGCAAAAGCACGAATTGCCACGGGGTCATTATATGTATTATATAATTATATGTATATATATTCCGACATATATATTTTATGTAGTTATTTTATACAAAATAATTGTAACTTAAATCGTATTTACATAATGTTAATAAATCTCCAGACAGCTACTAATTGTAGGGCTCCTATTACAGCAAAAAAAATATAGTTTTCTCGAATATTAAAACGTTTGGATATGCCCTATCGGTATTGTGACTGCTCCGTTTGTCTACTGTGAAATAATCAAATGAGCGAGCTAACATAACTCGAATCAGTTGTAATCATTGTGATTGCCGCGAAAAATGTACGTCAAAAATAAATAATTCTTTACATTTTTGCAAGAAAAGTGACATAAAATGTAGTCTTAATTTAAAATGAGGAATAATTATATAGTTCAAATAAATCAAAAAGTATAACATACAAGTCAGAAGTATAATAATTTCATAAAATTATGTAATTTAGTTACTTTTTTACTTTACTGACTGCCAACATAAAGAAGTACATTCACAGTGCCATTGCACTATAAAAAACAAGTTCGAAATAAGAATAAAATAGCATTCACAGATAACTTCACTCACTATCTCGCTACTGCTTTCTTTTTGACACCGTTGTACTGCTAGCAAAAAAGAAATATTGTTTTTTACCTTTTTAACACTAAATTAAATATCTACGCTAATGAGAACATCAGTAAGCATACTACACAGCATCACTACGTAACTTGAATGAGAATGGATAGTTTAAATAAAATAATTAAGAATCTGCCATATTTAAAGTAATATTGGTGTTTTTAAGTAGCAATACAAATCCCAAAGAAAAGAGAAAATTACAACAATATTATCCTCTTAAAGTTCTATCAGTCATACATATTAATTTAACGACATTTTTTCGTAAATATTTACAAAAACAATTGTAACACATTGTTAGTAATATTTTTTGCTATCGTTATGTAAAGATCTGGTGTTGCTTGTCATACAGAATGTCTCGTTCCCATTTTGTCTCCGATTTCGCCATATTTATATCTGATATACATTTTGGAATAAAATTTACCCACAAATACACACGTTATACACTTTATACATTCATACACCACTCAAACACTTGTACACTTTTACCCATTCACAAACATGCAATAAATATACAATACAAAGTATACAAAAAATATACACGTAAATATCTCAATAGGAGTATTGAATTTTATAATATATATTATAATACATATTTCTTTATTCTGCAGAGCGAAAGTGAGTGGTAGATAAAGCCAAGGAAGACCAAGGCTGATTTACGAAGAACAAATAGCTAGAGTTTTAGCTGACGGAAATGTCAAAAGCACTCGCATACCTAAATGTGTGAGAAGAATGATGAGACTTGAGGAATAGAATGAAATATATACGGACCGCGTTTGGCGCTTCGTCCTCTCTAACTACCCCGTATGGGATACAGCGTGAAGATGGGTATGTGTGTATGTATTTCTTTATGTGGTTTGTTAAATGACATAAATTCTTGTCATATACATAATAAATCTCGAGAGGCTGGGTACAGGCACCTGAAACACAGGTGTTTACCTACTTCGGGTTCTAGACGCATCAAACTTTAAACTACAATATTATAACGAGTGAAGCGAAGCTAACGAGTGAAGCTAAGCTAACGAGTGAGTGTATGTAATACAATATGTATTTGTAATAGTAAATAAATTAAATAAAAATGTACGGATGTGTGTGTACCTTTACGTGTAGTAATCTCCGATAAAAACTGCTGTACAGAAAGACATATGAACACCGAACTGATTCCATACGCGTTATTTTTCCAATTTTTGAAGAGATAAATAAAAACACGTGAAAATAACACTTGTCGTTGAAACTACCCGCATAATGACCTTTAAATTTCTCTATTACAGTTCAAGACAAAGATTTAGTAAACCCCAACGTCCCGAGTAAACCACAACTTGGCTTCAAACTTCCTATGGCACTCATTTGTCTAACTCATTTCTCTTTCGTAAGTGCCTTAACTGTTGTGACATGACTTCGGTTTTAATTTTTGTTAAGTTTGAGTTTAGTTAATTTTGACCCATTTAATATCTGAAAAGTTAGGTATATTTCATATTATAAAGAGGTAAACTTTGTTAGTTTGTATGTAATGGATAACCTCAAAAACTACTTAACAGATTCAAAAAATTATTTCACCTGAAGAAAGCTACATTATCAGCGAGTAACATGGGTTGTATTTTATTTAAAAAAAAAATTCTATCCTTGCAAAGTCGGGGCGGATCGCGAGTATGATATATACTAAGAAAGTAGATCTTAGTTTTTTAAGGTTCCGTGTTTCAAACGATAAAATGGTCTTGTAAAAACTTGCGCAAAGCGGGTTTCGCATGATATATATTAAATGGTAAATTTCACTAATAAATTTCTGGTGATCTTCAAGGGATGTAATTAAAAGCACTTATATAAAAATACTTTTATATAATGTATAAAAGAAAAAAATTGCTAACTCGAAACAATATGATGACGCTTATAATAATTGTAAGATGGAAACAATGAAGTAATATAAAATAATAACCTGCACTTATAAAATTCATTTACAAATTTTTTCTATAATAATATAACTTCTGCTTTCTGCCTTGATTAACGATTTTAGTGCAAGAAATTATTTTTAAAAGTATGTACTACTGTTAAAGCTTGTTAGTTGTCAGTAAGCTTGCTTGTCAGTGGTTAAAAACGATAAGTTTATTGTAGAAACTATTTAAACACCATATAATTATATTCACGAATAGTAAATTTTAATGGAAACTCTAAATTTTAAATATAATGAATTATAATTTCAATTACTAAGTCTGTTCCTGATTTGTATATTTACCAATCTATTGTAACGTTATAACGTACATCTTATTTAATGATTTAATTTTGGTGATATAATCTTGCATTTTAATATAATAAAAGTTAAGAAAGTTTATTTCAATAAGCAAATATAATAAACAAATATAAAATTAGTTATCATAGGAATACATAAATTTGTCTCTGCGTTGAACTAAAATACGAGTAATCTGTACGACAGTACTTCTTCTCGCTCGTTATGCGCCGAGGTACTTAGTCGTTCTACCCCCGTTTAGTTTGGAATTCCGCGCGAGACGTAACAAACTGAATGCATAGACGGTGCTCAAAAATTGATATTGTCGCTTTGTTTGCTTTTATAAAAATATTTAAAAGTATACTAATCAATACGTAATGTATTGATTGTTATTGTCATCGTTCTCCGGCGTACATAATTTACGTGAGAACATTATTATTTATTATATTTATCACCTCATTTTACTGGGTAAGTGAAGAACGAATTTATTTATTTTGTGAAGCTAATTGTAACACCCATTTTAGCTTAATATTAATTTCGATGCTTATACCAATTTGTATTGTTTTTTTCTTAATACTTCCGGCATCGGTTCGTCTGCCGAACGCGGACAGTCCGGGAAGTGCTGTGCTGCGAGGCAAAGACATTAGACGGGCAATCAACCCCGACCCTGTGTGCTATCCTGTTGAGATAAATTTGTGTTTGTGTGCTCCCGAGTTTTCTTTATTTCCGTAGCCGTATCTATTACCGAACACAAACCGAAAACTGAATCTGCATAATCTACGGACGAAGTAAATAGAAAAGGTATTTTCATTTGTTTATTTTTTATTTTTATTGTATCCACCAATTATTAGGCACTTTATAATCGGTAGAAATTACAATGAAAATCCTATTCATCAATATAAAAAATTAAATCCACTGGAATTAAATGATACTTCATAAAAAATATAATAATATAGCGAAACCGATACCAATAAATTTAATCAACGCATCGACATCCTCTGTTGCGACACTTCACCATCTGTCAATATCACCTTGCAGCTATAATTCATAGATCAAAGACTTCTATTTCTGTGGGTCTGGCCTCGCTTTGACTAAACCCCCTAAGGCAGTCTGCCGTAATTCCCTGTTAATTTCCTCTGCCACTTCTAATCTCGTCTTATCTAAGTTTGTTTAGAGAAAACAGCGCTCCATAGCTAAACTCACAAACCATATCAATTGAGGAAATACCGTTGACACACAACACACGCGTACGAGAAAATATTATACAATATGTCCCGGAAAACATTCGTAAAAATCGAATCCGATAACAGCTCTATTTAATCTGTGTTCTTAATTCATAACATATGTAAAAATAAAATAAGTACAAGTTTTACAAATTTATACGCGTTTTTAAACGCGTTAAATTAAGAACCCTGCATCAGTTATGTTACTGCGATTACTATAAACATTAACATTTCTTTAAACATTTTTATATTTAGATAATAATCCTGGTAAGTACATTACAGCTATTAAATAAAAATACAAATCTTTAGTAATTTAATTAAATTGTATCTAAATAATAGGAAATATCCTGTGTTAAAAATATAGTTAATACTATTATTTATGAAGTTTGAAATAGTTGTTAGTTGTTAGACCTCTTGCTTGTAATACATAATATTTTTTTATTAGATAAAATTTAATATCAGATATAGTTTTGTACTGATCATAATCATTTTATATATTATATTAATTAATTATAGTTTGAATTCGTAATTTTGTTGTTTTAATCATTTATGTACCATAATTGTATTTCCTTATAAAAAGCACTCTACAGCTTGAAGTAAATAATTCTTGACATCTAACAAAAACAAAGACAAATCAATTTCCAGAAACAGTTAAAATGGAAGTCGAAGCAAAAACCAAACTATTAAAATTTAGAAACTTAATCAAAAATAAACGTTGTAAGAAGCTACTTACATAGCAAAAACAAAACGTTTCATTACTAACATTGAAGACAATGGCATTAATATCTTTACTATTAACAAGCCTACGAAAATTGAAAATAAAGCGTTTAATACCAAGGTCATAAAGCTCAGAGTTGTCGAAATTACTCAGGCAATAACAGTAAACAAATTGGGAGAATAAATCACAAGTTGAGAGGATAAAAACGAAAGTGTTCATTCGAGTAGAAAATCCATTTCTTTCTTCCACATTTCGTTGGTTTTAAACTTTTAATTATTTGCCGGATGCGCGCCGCCGACTGTTCAGATCAATGCCCTTGTCTTGTTTGATTTGTTAATTTTTAGGGTACCTTACTTTAAAAGAGAGGGCAGAATCCTTGTCTTGTGTGTCTGTCTATTTGTCCATCAGTACAATCCATTTTATCAGGGTTGAAATAATTTAGCACAGTGATACTTTTATCTAACTCATCTACATAGCATGTTTTTATTAATATTTATGAACCTTATTGACATAAATCAGTAGATACATATCTTAACGTTAATAGTTACAAACTTAAAATTAAATATTTGAAATAACAGACTTGTTGCTTAGAAAGCTGTCATGGCTTATGGTACCCAACAAGCTGGCAGCATTACCTCTTTGAATAGCCGAACTGATTCGTTGGCGGAAGAAGCTGCCAGCGCGACGGTTTCCTGAAGCTTCGACCAGTCGCTTACAAATATCTAAAACCAGTGGTTGGGCTTCGGGGCTCAGGGTCCCATAGGAGAAATTCATAGGAGAAAATTAAAAAAGTACTTGAGCTTATATTAGATCTAGAACTAAACCATTAAATGGAATATGAAGCTAACAGATACCTAAATTTTAATGAACACTGTAACGAAATCAAAGGTTTTGTAGGTCTCCAGAAATATAATTTAGAAATTTATCATTATATAAATATCATATGGAATACTTTACGCGCACAATTTTGTGATTTGTTACTAAAATAAATAAAAACAGAAGCGAAGCATTTGTTTCTCTGTAAATTCGTAAAGCAAATGACGGGGCTAATGATAATAATGCGTAAAGATAAAAAAATGCAACATTTACTGCTTTATCCTCATATTTGTATCCTGTAAAGAATAAAATGAGTAAGTATCTAGAATGTAGGTGTTCACTCTTGCCTTGAAATTGATCAATTTGAATAAAGGATCAAAGAAAAAGTTAATAAAACGACTGTTTGCGACAGAGACCCCGAGGTGGCTCTATTATTGTCCCGTTCTAATTTTAGAACGGAATACTAAAAACTGGCTAATAATTTGGAAGTAAAATGCAGATAAGAATCATGTATGTAGTCGATTCTTAATTCGATTGAATAATTGAATATAGATAGCAATTGATTTATGAGATGTTTTGGTTGAACAGATGCAGGAAATGTTAACCGAATTCATGATAAGCTAAAAAAACGCAAATAGTATTGTGAGAATAAAAAACAAGAACAATTAATTTTTACCCGATTAAGGGGAAGCAAGAAGAGGGTTATGGTTTTAGCAACCTATGTATGTATTTATGTATGTAGAGAACAGATGAACATACGTTCATCTGTTTTAACGTAGAGTTCAATCACTTACCATATCAATTTTAATTATGCGCTTGACAGATGAGATCCTTTTTTTATTAAATGCAATATCTGTAGTAACTATCGATATAGTCTGTAATATACGACGGTGCCTGTAATATGCACAATAGATATCAAATTCAGAAGGTTATTTAAAAAAAATAGTAAGTAAAAGTGAGACAGTGCTATTTTCTCGTTGGTACTAATGCGCAAGTTCAATTCAGTGCGCGACAATGGACTTGCCCACCTTTTTTATTTTGCGCACGATAAAAAAATTCAGATTAATTAAACTTAATCCATATTTTACCGACTTCAATAAAAGGAGGTTCTATGATCATCTTTAAGCATGCTTTTTTTTATGTATGTTCACCGATAACTCCGCCAATTGTGGACTGATTTCGAAGTTTTTTTTTTGTTTAAAATGGTGGACCCATTTAAATTTTATCAGTATTGGAATTTGGACTTCGAAGATACACCAAATAACACCAAATAACACAACCTGGTTATATCCTTGTATATCGTGGCGCTCCATAATTACAAAGAAGATAATTGTAGACCTGCCCTTTAGACCAAGGTCACTCAAAATGTAGAAAAAAAATATTAAAAAAAACCGCCTTAAAAAGACACTGAAAAGTACAAAATGACTATCCTTTACTAACCAAAACTCAAGTACAATGAAAATAACTTTATAAATACGATACACATACCTATATCATTAAATTTGCGAGTAATTGAAGTCAGTGCCAAATCCGTGTGCAATAACAGAAAGTTTATTAGTTTGGTAGGCTTGGCACTAACTTCGGTAACTGTCAAATTTAAATATACAGATGGTATGTGTATCGTATACAGTTATTATTATTGTATTTAAGTTAGTATATAGTAAAAATATATATTTTGTATCTTTCTGTTTTTTTTTTTTTTTTGGAAAACGGTTTTAAATATATATTTCGTAGTCCTAAATTAAATTGAGCATAATTTTTGTTACTCATTACATAAGTATTACACATGTGATTTAAGTATTAATATTATAATATACTCATTATAATATACTCAGTATAATATACTCAGACATTTCACTCAGCGCCATCTAGTCCCAAATTAAGCAGCACAGCGCTTGTGTTATGGGTACTAGACAACTGATATACTACATATATACTTTTCTTTTCTAAATAAATACATAATATACATAAACATCCAGACTCGAGGCGGGAATCGAACCCACAACCCCCGTTTACTTTCCGACGCGCTTAGTCGTTGCGCCACGGAGGTCGTCAAAAGTATGAAATGAAGTAAAAGGTTCAATGTTCAGTATTTATTCCACAAGCAGCTAGGTGTGGTCCCCGAATCACAGTTAAGTAAAATATGAATATTGTTTTGAACAATCAATCCAGTAGTTCTGATAGGAAACAGAAGAACGCACATACACACGTATAAGATGTACATAAATACATACGCTGCTAAAAACATAACCATCCTTTTTTTTCGCCGTAATCGGATAAAAACCTCTACCAATCTGCTATAATTAGTAAAATCAGTATTAAAATGGAGTCTCTCTTCGCTGAGTCCGTTTGTAAAACATAGATGGTGGATTTAGAATCTTTTATGACGTCGCAAAACACATTTTATACACGGCCATTAGGCGCAGCGTGCTTGTTATGATTATAAAACAAAGGCCTGCCAGTAATGTTAATGCTTACTTAAGGCCCAAACCAGAATAATAATGTAGATTCTAAAGCAATAATTGTACGTTTACTATCTTATCTGTATCCGCGTAGACATTATTCCATAGAACGCTAAAGATTTAGAGCGGACATAATTATACATAAATCTAATAATCGTCTTCTTTTGTATTGATTCACAATTCAGTTACAATTTTCGGGAAGTCTATTTTATAGGTATATTATTTTTAATTAAATCAAAGTCTTAATGTTAATATTTACAAACTTAAAACTAAATATTATCTTAAATAATAGACTTCATCAAAGTTGCCGCCTAGGAAGTTGTCATTGCTTAGGGTATCTAGCAGACTGGCAGCATTACCTCTTTGAATACCCAAACTGGTTCGTTGACGGAAGAAGCTACCAGCCCGGCGGTCTCCCTAAGACTCGACTAGTCTCTTACGAATATCAGAAACCAGTCGGTGGGTTGCGGGGCCCATATGTATATTCGTCTATATTATTTTCAAGTAACTTGTTAGTCTTCTTTCTCAAAATAGGAAAAGAAACACGTTTATTAGATCGGTGTCTGTTTGTTTGTTTGAAATATGAAACAATTCTAACAAGTAGTGACCTAAAAACAAACGTTCGAGTAATATTAAGTTTTCATTATTGGAGATTAATTACGGAGGCTTGAAGAGAAAGTTAAAGACAAATTTCTTGGGGGCTATAATGTGTTACATGAAAGGTCTTTGAAGCATGAATATTAAAATTACTAATTTTACACGTTAACTTTTTAAAATAGTTTTTAAAATATGCGTCCAAATTGTTGTCGTACACTTTATCTCCAGAAGTATCATTAACATTACCAAGAAATTGTAACATTGTTAGAAAATTACATTTAGGTAATTTCATTTTATACATTAAAAAAACTCTTGAGCCAATTATTCTGTGTTGCTATAATAGTATTTTTACTTAAATAGGAAACTCTAACACTTGTCTGTAGAAAACAACTAACTAAGACTTGTATTTGGCTGGTTTTTTTTTACTATTTTTACTTTATGCCGAGCTTTGAACTAAACTAAACTTTGAAAACCGAGGATGCTTCATTGAAAAGCGAAACACGTGCCGAAAAGTTTCGATGGAAAATAACTAAAGATATGTGAATAAATTACAAACCACACGTAAAATGTTTTTATTCCTTCGCGTTTTCAATATATTTTAAGCACATGTTCTGAGAGAACGATAGATGCATAACAGGATCGTCATGTTTAGGCGCTTTTTTTTGTGTATCTCGTTAAAGATATAGTCAGTATTCGTAGATAAACTTATATTTAATACACATTGTGTTTTATGAAATGGATTGTAAGTCAAGTATATTAATACTTATTTGTTACTTTTTAATCGGTATTAGAGTTGAGGCTGAATCCGATTGCTAATTTCAGTCAATTAGGTCATCCTAAAAGTTTGCACATCAGTGACTCTGCCAATGATTGTACTCGTAGCTTGAAAAAAGTTAGACCATCGCTTTGCAATCCATCAGAAATTCTATTACAAAAGTGTTCTCATCGCAAGAGATAAACAAAAAATGTTTATACTCGACTGAATATTTCAACCGAAATACAATTAAATTAATCTATTACATCCTTACGGGTCCTTCGCTTTGCCATTGCTGATGAGAATCAGCATTGCAATTAGTTTTTGAGGAAGCCTGTTATTTAACATAATACCTAGTTTTTAGTTTGTATATATTAGCGTCTAGATATCCATCTATTAATTTAATGTCTTGAAAAATTAAAAAAGGGAAATTAAATAAGATATAAAAATTTAGGTACATTTATTAAGCGAAGTCGTAAACGCAGATATTTCTAAATAGTTTCTTATAGGTCCTTAGTTTTACTTTGTTTATTATTGATCGCTTAAAGTTTAGATGTGTCCGACCATCTGTCGTGTGAATGTCACGAATATCCCGTAATCTCATTAATGCGTTATATCTATAGAAATGTTGATTTACGTGTAAATCATCTGTAAAATGCAAAAAAAGAAATGACTGCTGGAACCGATGGCAGGAAATCAGTACTGATCACATATTTTAAAATTTTTATATGTATAATATGTACAATATCATTACTATTTTATGTAGTTATCCTCCATTCGAAATTCTAAATCCACTAATCGATATGTGTTTCACCTCTCAACAAAGCATCCTCAGGATATCGCAGAGAACAGACTCGATCAGGTATGAATTGGGATTACTTAGCTAACCGAGTCTGATCTCTGGATTATCTTGAGGATGATTCGTTGAGAGGTGAAACGCGAGTCGATTAGTGTGTTTAGAATTTTGAGGAGAGGTTAATTAAAATCATAGGAATCCAACTCACGACACTATTTTCATCGTTAACAGCTCTATTACGGTTTCACAGTAGTACGAATACATTTCATTCTTTAAAGAGATTCAAAACAAGATTACAATTTCTCCCCGTTTTAAGAAGTTAAACAAATTCATGTCATATCTACCAACTATTTCTAACTGTAAGAGTTTCTGAGTCACCATAATGCTGTATCTGGACCCACTCCGTGTGTAGAATAAGAAACGGCTCTTGATACGGATAAGCCCGCAACGGTTATTATGGTTTAGACGTCTCTATACACTAGATTGTGATTGAGCATTATTAGCTATCTTGTGATAACGAGCACTACTTGGTTGCTATAGAGCCGATAGATGTCAAATGAGTAATATTATGAGTTAATTTTGTTTTGAATATAAATCATAATCGCTCTTGTACGATGTTCTTACTCCCTGTATTGATTCTATTTACGTGATTTCCAGTTTCAGTGTAGGTAGGTAGGTAGGTAGTAGATAGGTAGAAATTACCTAATCTGAGAGGAATCGGAAAGAAATTCATTCCATTTAACAAGGTCATTGCCTTCTCTATAAGTACAAAATAATGATGTTCATTTATCTGTATTAATATTATGAAGAGGTAAGGTTTGTTAGTTTATATGTAACGGATAAACTTATTTATTTATTCATTTATTTAATCAGTAACATGTAACTTCACAGCGTAAGCCAAAACATTTACATGTAAGTATTACATACGCAATACCATATTAATAAGCCAGTTACAATTTCAATAGTACGTACATAATTATTTATAACTAACATAACATAACATATCTTCACGCTGTATCCCCAACGGGGTAGTCAGAGAGGACGGAGCGCCAGATGTCGCGGTCCTTACACACCACTTTCGCTTCCTCAAATCTCATCATTCTCTTCACATATTTTCGCCTAGGTATGCGAGTGCTTTTGACATTTTCGTCTGCTAACCACTGCTAACACTCTGGCTTTTTGATCTTCATAAGTCAGCCTTGGTCTTCCTTGGCTATTTATAACTAAGTACTACCAATAGGTAAGTAATTGATTCTGATTAACAATTATATATTAATTACAAATTATCAAATTAAAAATTAATGTCAATGTCAAAATCATACAAATAGTAAGTCAATTTAATCAAGTTAGTTCAATAATGTCAAAATAAAACAGATGAATTTTAAATATTAAAATATAAAAATAAAAAAGTATACAATGTCTGTATTAGAGAGTTGTCGAAATATTTTGACATAAAAACTGCTCAACCGATTTCAAAAATTCTTTCACGTGAAGAAATTTACATTATCAGCGAGTACATGATACTGATGATATATCTCATCAGATATATCATCAGTAGTATCATCAGCACATAATGATGTCGGCTGCATTTTATTAAAAAAAAATTCAAAACGTGCGAAGCCGTGGCGGCTCGCTAGGCTGGAATGAGATTTGGTATAGGGATAGTATATGCCCGGAGACAGATGTAGGCTACTTTTATTTAAACAACTAATTGTTTAAAAAAATTAAGTTACGTATGTATTTCTAAATTTTTAACAAAACACATTATCCATACTATTCATACTATACTATAATAATAATAATACTATACTTACTATACTATACTAATATTATAAATGTGAAAGTCTCTCTGTCTGTTTGTCTGTCTGTCTGTCTGCTTGGTTTTCACGGCTAAACCGCCAGACCGATTTTAATAAAATTTGGCATGGAGATAGTTTGACACCAGGGGGTGAACACAGGCTACTTTATTTTTTGAAAATCTACCCCTAAAGGGGTGAAAAGGGGGATGAAACTTTGTATGGGAAATTTTTAACCGCTGAGCCGATTAAGGTGTAATTTAGTACAGAGATACCTTTTCCATTAAAAAACATAGTTTTCTTTTTTATCAAAAATCTACTCTTAAAGGGGCGAAAAAGGGGATGAAACTTTATAGGGGAACTTTATAATGCTAAACCCTAACAATATGGGTATCAAATGAAATGGAATAAGCAGGGGAAGGTAGATACATATGTGACGTCACCATAAATCCAATGTGGCGGATGTTATGATATTCATTTTCAAATCCAAGATGGCGAATATTACTTTTTTTTGGATAAATCGATACGGGTATCAAATTCTAGGTTTCTCGGGGTGCTGATTATGAAAATGATTTTCACTTTCAAATCCAAGATGGCGAATATTACTTTTTTGAGTAAATCGATATGGGTGTCACATTATAGGTTTCTCGGGGTGCTGATTACGATAATTATGTTTATTTTCGAATCCAGAATGGCGATTATTATTTTTTTGGATAAATCGACATAGGTATCATATTCTAGGTTTCTCGGGGTGCTAATTACGAAAATGATGTTCATTTTCAAATACAAAATGACAAATATTACTTTTTTTTTGATAAATCGATAAGGGTATCAAATTCTAGGTTTTTCGGGGTGTTGATTACGATAATTATGTTTATTTTCGAATCCAAGATGGCGAATATTACTTTTTTTTGGTTAAATCGATATGGGTATCAAATTCTAGGTTTTTCGGGGTGCTGATTACGAAAATGACTTCCATTTCAAATCCAAGATGGTGAATATTACTTTTTTTTTGATAAATCGATATGGGTATCAAATTCTAGGTTTTCTGGGGTGCTGATTACGAAAATGACTTTCATTTTCAAATCCAAGATGGCGAATATTACTTTTTTGGAGAAATCGATATTGCTGTCAAATTATAAGTACCTCGGGGTGCTGATTATGAAAATGACGTTCGTTTTGTAATCCAAGATGGCGAATATTATTTTTTTTGATAGAGCTACAAGGTGTCATGTTCTAGGTTCCTCGGGGTATTGTTCAATACCAAACAATATGGGTATCAAATGAAATGGAATACGCAGAGGAAGGTTTTTGTATATGTGACGTCATCATAAATCTAATATAGCAGATGTTCCATTATAGAGAATAACTTTTTTTTTAACACCTACAATATGAGTACCTCGGGTAACCTCAGTAACCTAAAGAGGTCAAGGAACATTTTTCCATGCGGACGAAGTCGCGGGTACAGCTAGTATACTATATAATCGTTGAACAGTACAATCGGGACCCAATTTACAGTTTTTGATTATTTTTCACTAAAACCGACGTACAAACAATTACACTTGAGCTATAGATACTGTAACGAATTGGGATAGTACCCAATAACTCCCAGACTCCAAGACACTTCAGAAAGATTCGTTTCCTTATTGATTTGACCAGGAATCGAACAAGGACTTTTGTTTTGGAAAACAGATGTGCCATCGTGCCGAAACAGCAGTCGAATCGTTTTGGTTTAAACAATTTTAAAAAGTGTAGGCGATTCTTTTCACAAATACCCTCAGTGTATTGACACAGCTTCATACATATGTAGTAGAAATAATTAAAGTGGTTTATTCCAATATTATTCAATTTACAAAATTCCTTAATCCTATCCTAACTCGAAATGCACAGCTAAGAATGAAAATAAAAAAGCTAAGCAAAAGTTTTGACGACCTTAACTCGCCATAATGGATTTCTTCAGCTTCGGAAAAACGAAAGAATGTTGATTAAAAAGTTACGTAGAAAACACGAAGTTAAACACCAAAGCTGGTTTATGAAAATTATACTCAAATAGTACATAATACTTATTAGTGTTAGCTGACGGAGTTGCAAAAGCACTCGCATACCTAAGCGAAAGTGTGGTGAGGAGAATGACGAGTTTTGAAGAGGCGAAAGGAGTCTGTATGTAAGAACTGCGATGCTCGGCGCTCCACCGTTTCTGACTACCCCATTGAGGATACAGCATACGGATATAAACGCGTATGTATATGTATACTTATTGAAATTACGTAGACATTGTTAACTGCACATATAAATTAAAAACCAACGAGAAGCAAGACATTTGACGTTGCGGGTTCGATTCCCGTCCTGAGTCTGGGTGTTTATGTATAATATGTATTTATTTACAAAATAAAAGTATATAAGTAGTATATCAGTTGTCTAGTACCCATAACACAAGCGCTGTGCTGCTTACTTTGGGACTAGATGGCGCTGTATGAAATGTCCGAGTACATTTATTATTATTATTATTTGGCTGAGGATTGAGCATAATATAATCGTTGATATTAAGACCAAAAGACCACCTCTTTAGAGGTAGAATAAAAAATTAATAAATAGCTCATCATGTGCGCAATCACATGCTCTTACTACGTACCAATTTTTCTCAAGATCGGTTAAGCCGTTATTTAGTTATAAAAGGACATACAGACAGACAAACATTTTTAAAATGATAGAGTCACAATCAGTGAGTCATAAAATGACTATCTATCACAAAATATGACATTAAAATTATAATTACAGACACGCTAGAGATTTATGTTAGTACTGGCTGTACCCGCGACTTCGTCTGCGCGGAAAATTTTTTCGTAGCTCTCCCGGATTACGGTAGATTACATATACATAAACATACTATATTTAAAGATTGTTTGACTAAAGTCTACGTCTAGCTTACGTCTGTCTCCCGGCACACACTATCTCCGTACCAAACATCATAATTGGTCACACACAGATTTCTTCGAACATAAATGATAAATACATACATGTTGTACAAATGTCCTTGAAGTTCCAAGAGAGCACTCTTGTACCGATAAAAAATATTTCCAACAAAATTTCCTGTGGTTTTATTGTTAACATGATAAGAAACACATTGCTTAAATATAATACAAAAAAAACTTGTTTACGCGATAAGAAAACAAATCCATCTATAAACTAATAAAAATCTTAATTAAACAATCTTTTAACACATGTTAATTTTTAGGATTTCGTAATCTACATCATGAAACACTCAGCTGTATCCATCAGTCATCTTTATACTTACTAAGAAGAAATTTAGTAAACAGAGGTAACTTGGTAACCCAGAACCCGGTTAAGAAACAAAAAAATAATTAAAAGGTATTTTGGACCCATTTCTTTAATTGAACTACATAATATTTCCTAGTCGAAGTTGCTACGGAACCCCGAGTTAATGCGTATTTAATATGATTTTGCTCGTTTTTACGGTTCCGTACTACTAAAAAAAAACAGAACGCTTGTAGGATCACTTTGCGATCCAACCAGTTTGACGCTTTATATCAAGAACGAATAGATGTATCAAGTCGATATTTATAGCAAGTACTGAGGTCTACGGTCCCTTGGAGATGTAAAAAATTCTAGCTTCAAAGTTGACACAATTAAATGATACGGCCATTTATCTACTCAAACAAAAACCCCTAGGGTATCTATAATCATGACATTTGGCAAGAAGCAAGGACTCCCAGCACAATAAAATAAGAATATCAGATGATTACTTCACAATTTTTTCCATTACAAACTCATATTTGTAGTTGGAGAGTATGTCAGAACGTGTCTTTCAACTGCAAAGTTAAATTTGTGTGTAATCCAGCTTATATATTTTTGGTAAATATTTAACTCAAATACCTTGTATAGTGGCACGGAACCCTCTGTGTGCGACTCGCTCTTGGCAGTTTTTTTTTCGTTCGCGAATTGCATTTTCGATAATATTCTTGGGTATATTTGGTGGTAGTCGGTTTAGTTTTTTTCTACTGCTGTCACTGCACTGGTGATAGTTATTAAGTAATTTTACCAAGTGATTTTACCGATGGGACATAGACCGAAAATTGGAAAGGCTTCTAATAAAATATTGATAAAACTCAAACTGAGTACATATAAGGCCAGAAGCTGAGGGGCGTCCACGGGCGTGTTTGTTCAATATAATGGGTCCAATGTTTGCTGTGCGTGATTGATGCTCGCCTCCTGACCGGCCGCTGCACTAATGGATCGATTTCCAACTTAACAACAGAAACTGGCTACTGGCATCGCTTTATTTAGTGCTAACTAGCGAAGGAATTGTACAAAATTTTATTAACATGTTAAAAATATGCTGTCTGACTGAGTTTCTTCTCAGTGGAGGTTTTTTCAGAATCGTTGAGAGATCTGACAATCGAAAATGTTTTGCAATAGCGTTTATTGTTCAGAGTAAAAATGTTTATAGTTATTCAAAATCTTGCCTTTAATTGTTATTACACAATATAACCAAATAAGTTGCCAACTCCAGTAATAAGTCCATGATATTCCAGTTATTTCATCTTTGTTTGTAGGTTTTCATTAAGTACGTAGTTTCATAACATTTTTTCAACCGACTTCCAAAAAAGGAGGAGGTTCTCAATTCGGTTGCGTTTTTTTTATGTTTGTTACCTCATAACTCCGTCGTTTATGAAACGATTTGGAAAATTCTTTTGTTCGAAAGGATACACTTCCAGATTGGTCCCATTAAAATTTCATTGATATTGAAATTTTAGTTTCGAAGATATACCAAATAACGCGAGCTGGTTATCACCTTTATTCATTTATATTGATGATTCTCTTGTATGTCATTTGTTAACTATCGTTATCCCCACATGGTATAATGGTAGTAGGGAGAAGATATCCATGAGATGAGACGAAGAGATGCCAAATCGAGGGTCGACAACAGAAAGTCTATTAGTTTAGTCGGCTTGGCACCGACGTCAGTAACTGGAAAATTTAATTTGTATCTTATTTATAAAGTTATTTTTGTGTTTCAGTTTTGATTAGTAAAGGATAGTTATTTCATATTTTTCAGTGTTCTTTTTTAAAGTCAGTTTAATTTTTTTATTAAATTTTTTTTAATGTTCAAAAAAAGTTTTTTACGAATATCACTCAATATCGCAAAACAAACACACGTAGTAATTTTACATTCTCTTTACTGGTTTAATACTTTATTTTTTAGTAATCATTGATATTATATTTGCATTTTGAATTATCTTTTCTATTAATATTTTCAGATGCTATGGAATCAATGTATGATAATCCCGAAACAGAGAACAGGTAAATACAATTTTTGATAGTCACACCGTAACCGATAATAGTGAAGCTTTTAATACAATATCAGGTTTATTTCTGGCAAATTCTACAAATACTCAAAGAGTTTTATTCAATGAAATTGAAAAAATAAGACATGATGATCAATAAAGCTATTTTAGTTAAATATAGTAAAGTTATGGAAATAAAATGAGACTATCTCTATCACATTATTTTTCATGTGTCGTATAGCGAGTGAATCCAAAATATTCGACAAATAGACATCGTAAGCGTTAGTCATAATTAAGAATAATTCAACATGGTAATCCAGTAAATGTAATCTTAAAAAACACAACCATTTAACCTTTGGTGTGCCTGGTGAGAAGAAATCACACGACATGCCTGGTGGGTCAGACGGACCTGTGATTAAATATCATTTGTTTATGTCGTGTCCATGTTTTCTAGTATTTTTTAAGTTGTTTTTAGGCAAAATTAAATAATAAAATTTAAATTACTGTCGGCTTTTATTAATAAATCCTCTTAGAATATGCATATTCGGTCTAATAACTTTGCCCCTTGTTTCTAATCATGCGGTTAGTATGATCTATGGTATTTTTGATAATGTTTTTAATTATCAGTCATAAAGAGATGAAAATCTTTAAGCTTGAGTAGGTATGTCTTTTGCTTGACACGACGGAATGACATGGGTTCCATTTTTGACATTTTATAACTGAGATATAATACTTATGAATTAATACTTTCCGAATTCGTTAACTAGTATCTACTTATGCATAATCGGGTTTTTCAGTCTCGCATACACAACATCCGTGGCATTTGAACAAGAATGCATTCTTGTGGAAGTGGCGCAAATATATGCACCTAAAACCACAAAATTATTTTAGAAATTGTGTTAACATATCTTTCTGTACTATTCCAAATTGCGAACAATATAATTACGCTTAACGTTACGAACAAATTACTTGAAAGCTTTTGTATTTGAAAAAGCCTGATCGCACTTTTGATTTGCAAAAGCTTGTGAAAAAGCTTTCGAATTTTTACTTATCATGATAGGGCGAACACCCATACACACATGTTTACCTGCATACTTAAATCGATACATGAAATTAATGAATAAATCGATACTTAAATGACATACATACATGCATACGCTACTTAAATCATAATCCTCCATTTTGTTTGCTGTAGTTCAATAGTAATTCCCGGAGCCGCTTGACATGTGCTGAGATGATTATCGTGCGAGCCTTAGTGGGTAAACCCTAGTAAAGAGAAGCCTTTTATCTATGGTAAAGCACTGACATAGCCCATGCGCCAAGGACGTCCACTGCAGGAGATTTCGTGAGTAAAAATCACACATAGCCTAGTCTCTCCTTCAGGGGATTGTGTATCCGTGTACAGGTTTCTCTTGCGAAACCAAAAAAGAGTTTCCTTTTTTAACACTAGGCGTTTTTGAAGGTGTCTTCAGCATTACCAAAAAAAACCTTACTATGTTTCTCCAAACAAAAAATAAATAGGTTAGAATATTCGATCTCTTATTTTGCTTGCAATCTGAGCATCTGTTACTGCTTCTTCAATTAGTTGGTGGCATGTTTAATACAAGCTAAGGGCTGTTTGAGGCCGCACAGTTTGTTTGTTTGCTGTAATTTATTTATTTTATTCGGTAACAAACATTTAACAAAATTATAACATATTTACCAACTATGTTACATAATCGTGCATGTTTAGTCAGAAATACATATTTTTTCGAACCAGTGGCTTCTTCACTGACTTGCGAAATAAGCCTATAAATAGCAACTAGAATTTTAATCGACCTTAAACTGTGTTTCCAATAACAGCCTTTATCCTTCACAGAGTCAATGTGACATCAGAGAGAGCAGTCAAATGATGAGCAGATCATTAAAATTTTCTGAAACATTTAATTGAAGCGATCTTTGTTCACACAAAGGAGCAAAGCTTATTGAAGCAAAAACGATGGTATTGAACGAGTTTATTTCATAGAACGGATATCAATTCGAGACAGTTTTTGTCAAAATATCTTTAAGTTATTGTTCTGAATAATAGAAGAAACTGTAGAAAAGAGTTATAAGAGAGAGAGAGAGAATGTACGTCGCGTAGTTTCTAATGTTTGATGTGATCGTATTGATCAAATATATGTAATCTACTGGATGCATGATCTAGTGTCTTAAATATCTAACGTCTACTTGTTCAGCCGTTGTTCCATGACCTTTCTTCGCCATTTCTCCATGTCCATTCTCCTCCATTGGGGTTTCTTCATTGTCTCTTTTTTCGCCCTATATGTGGGAAGAGAAGCAACTCTAAAATATCTTACTCAGTGGTAAGACATGACAACAACCTCATAGATTCATCGTGCCTATATGTCCATATTTGACACAAAGACGCAAATATAAACCAAATGCAGAAACGAGAAAGTAAAATTAATTAATTCAATTTAGACTTATCCTTCTCCATTTTTTTACATTAATTTATTAAATTGAACCTTTATTCATTCTACGCTTTTTTACACTATTAGCTAGTTTTTTAAATTTGTTAAAATTACAATATATAATATTTTTGCACCGAGTGAATTTCTTGCCAATTATACTCAGTGTAGATTTTTTCGAAAATAGTATTGTAAATTTCACGCTCGAGAACATTTTGTGAATGAGGTTCATTTTAATTCATGAATTTGAATAGTACAACTGAAATAATCTGTGTCATAATTCAATAATAAATGTGAGATCAAATTTAAATACAGTACTTGGGCGACCGAGCTTTCTGTATCGTATAAAAGAAAACAAAAAAGTCTGACCACATTGCAGGATTCGCACCCGCGCATTTCAGCTTGGTTGACATACGCTTTGGCCACTGCTTTATTGGAAAAATAAATTCCATTGCGAAATTAGAAGAGTTTAGAATTTAGAAATTTTAAGTGTATGAAAACATAGAGAAAATTTTCCCAGAATTGAAACCTAGCTAGATCGGTTTCTCGCCTCCGTAAATCTATATTATAAACTTCATCGAAATCGTTAGAGCCGTTTTCGAGAATGCGATTACAAATATACAAATATTGCTCGTATAATACTACTCTTTATATTACTATTCTTCTAAATAACATAATATCTTAAATTAAAGGAAGCCTGAAATATCTGAAATTTTACATTTAATTCATTGTTCAGAAAAATAAATAATTGACTTTTCTCCGTGACTTTTAACCATAGACTTTATAAATAACTCCAGCGCCAGACGCCGTGTCTGAGCAGCAACGGTGAGCTAGATACTAGATAACCTGGCTCACCTGTACATACGACACACATTTATTATCAGATAAGCTGATCGGTCGCCATTTTGTTAAAAAATAGCACCCACACATCTACACTTTATTTGATTTTATTTGCGTCACTTACGGGACGTACGGGACGTACGGGACAGGCTGTCTGAAGTTAGGAAAACTATGTTTTATCATAACTTTTTATTTTATTTCCTTATTAAAGTGATATATGTTTTTAATGGGTACTTGTTGCAAACTGAACTTAGACATATTATTTCAAAATATTAAAACAAACACAACAAAGGTCTGACCACATTTCAGGATTCGAACCCGCGCACTTCGGCGTGGTAGACCTACACTCAACCAGTGATATAATTGATAAGTGAAACTGCTGCGAAATTAAAAAAATAGAAATTTAAAGTTTAGAAGATTTAAGTGCGTGAAAGACAGTGAAAACGATTTTTTTTAGAAATGAGACCTTGCTAGATCGATTTTGCCCTCCTCTCAACCGCTATATTGTAAATTTCATCGAAATCGCTAGAGACATTTTCGAGAAAGTGATATCAAATATAGGCATATATACAAATATTGCTCGTTTACTATAATAGTGGATACAATGTAATGAGTGTGTGTATACATGTGTGAGGAAATCGAGGAAATTTGAGGAAGCGAAAGGAATAATATGTGAGGACCGCGACGCTTGGCGCTCCGTCCTCTCTGACTATCCCGTTAGGAATACAACGTTAAGATATGTATTCGTGTATGTATGTGGATACAATCTGATTAAATAATAGCATAAAGATATATAATATAAATAAATACGTACAAAAAAGTACAAAAACCCGTACAATTGCACTGCCTTTTTTAAATATAAACAATACCCTAGTAGAGGCACTAACATTAAAATTGTTAATAATTAAATATTTCCACTAGGTTTCCGACAGCACACTAATCGATAAGGTACGTACTTATTCCTGTGATTAGCGCATTATTTATTTAACTTACATTCATTCATGATCAGTTTATGAAAGTGTACTGACCTGTTTATCTTTAAAGTATAAGTAGGTATAATGACATCGATTTTTATTGAAATAAATCAATATCAAAATACTGTATACATATCTAAACTTTAATTTTCACAAACTTGAAACCAAGTTATATCTTAAATAATAGACTTCCAAAGTTGCCGTTTCGAAAGCCGTCATTGCTAAGTGCACATAGCGGACAGGTAGCATTACCTCTTTGAATAGTCAAACTGATTTGTTTGGGGAAGAAACTACTAGACCGACGCGGACGGTCTCCCTAAGCCTCGATCAGTTGCTTACAAATATTAAAAACCAGTCGACAGTTACACAGATATAATATAATTAATCCCTAACTAGGATTTTCCTTGCAAAGTAGAATTCAGAGAATAAGCCGGTCAAGTGCGTGTCGGACAATTAACTTAAGGTTCTGTAGAGATTTCGGACGAAACAGTCGTTCAATATACAAAAAGTTAGATCCATATCAGACCAGTTCAGTACAGTACAATGCAATAGGCTAGATCATCCACTCTGACTACCCCGTCAGGGATACAGTGTGAGGATATCGCACCCCAGAGCCACAAAGGCGTAAGTAGTAATACGTCAATTTTTTTTATTGCAGTTTTGGATAGTGCAGGTAAAGCTACATATGCTCAATTTTTTCCGTTAATTTTTGACGAAAAATGAAGGTTTTAAGCCAAAAAAATGTTTTAACGCTTCACAAAAACTAATTATGTATTCAGTTTAAAAAGTCCATAAAGGCTGATACGCACATAAAATTTAGTCTAAACAAAAGTTATCGTCTTTATCTTCTTGTTTCATTAAATGAAGCAAGAAATTTGTAAACGTATTTGGACTTAGGTCTGTTTATCCTTAATACGAAAACAAAGTACGTAAAGTAATACTGATTACGTCTCATGACGAATAAAAATTATTGAATGTAAAGGATAGTTTTGTGAACTACATCACAAGTTTATAGAAATGAAGGAATTTATCTTGTCAACGAACAATTGCTGAGGGAGCTTGAGGAATATGAAGAAGAGGCTAAACGTGTTGTCGACCAGAATTCAGCATTAAAAGGTCAATTAGTGGAGTTACATGAACAGCTTGTAGAAGTAGTTGAACAATGAAATCAACTACAAGAGATGGTGAACAATTTTGACCAATGTAGTAACCCCTACTAGCGGACCCTGGGAAGAGTTGCTGAATTGGAAGTTGAATTGAATGACTCGCATAACCTCGTTCAACCGTTAAAAGACGACAGGAGAACAAGAGCTTTCACACACACAGAGTCGTGTTTGAGGAGTTGATCGGTGCTGACGCAGCTGAATTATCTCCATTCAGACCTGATGGACTAACAGATCCAGATGTTCATTGTAGGCAGACTGATAGACATATTTGCAGTCATTTTAATGTAAAAAGTAAAAATAAGTTACGAAAATACATTAAAATTAAGAAATTCATCAAAAGAATTGAAAAAGTAATAATAATAAGTTTTTATTGACAGAGAGAACCCAAATATCAAATATAAACAAACAATAAGTAACAAAAACTAACAATAAAATTAAATAAAAATCCTTTTTACTTTACTTTTTGTTACACATCCTCACAGACGGTCCGTAATACATTGTTTTCAGAGCTTCGTATTCTCATCCAGAAGGATGCTATACGAGCCCTGATCACGCAAAATAATCTGGAACCCCAGCGTTAGCGAACATAGGAGTGGCGCTGCAAAAACGAGGCAGTCTCATGAGAGTGCGAAAAACACCATTGTACTGCACTCTCATGGCGCTATGCGACCGTTTGAAATTATGAATCCAAAGTTGGGCGGTGTAGAAACACTGACAAAATGCCTTGAATAAGGTTATCTTGATAGTATCACTACGCCCACCAAATCTTCGTGCTATCATATTGACCTGACCTGACCGAAGTCGCCGTTCTCTCGCGCTCCACGTTTGCATCATCACTAAGATCATCGGTGAGTACGTGTCCAAGGTATTCGAACTGTTTCACAACCCGAACTACCGAACCATTCAGATACACTTCTGGAATCCTCGCCGGGCATAATACAAAAATGTCAATTCTTTCATAATAATATCTAGTTAGGAAAGATCGCAGGGATCTGTTAGACCAGCTGGAAAACTGCACACATCAATTACATCATGAACGCTAAGGTTCAAAAGAAATTCGTTATGAATGAAATGTTTCAGAATATGTTTTATGGTTTCAAATAGCTAGCAAATTTAAATAAAAAGTGGCTCACTGATACAAGAGGTGAAAAAGTATATACATAATCTCCAGGCAAACTATTTTACAAACATGATATTGAGCAAAATTGCTTACGACCGATTATTGCCTGTGTCAAGGTGCATTGTACAAACATTTAAAAAGTCTTTGTGATTCAAACGCAATTTCCTTACATTATCAAAGTTTTTATAGGAATTTGGTGGCTAAAAACGATCCTCGTAATTTATTGGCTAGTGATGAATCAGACGAAGACTGAAACATATTTTATTCGGTGAGATTTCATTTCAATTTACTAAATAAGAGTATGACAAGCATCTTAATTTAAGCCTAGCCATCCTAATAGTTTTGTTACTTTTATTGTGCTAATGAGAAAAGTGCAATAATTTGTTCAGTTGGTTAAATATTTATAAGTACAACAATAATAAAGAATATTTATTGATGGTGATGATGAAAATTGACTTCAATTGATAGATATGTAACTTAGAACAAATACAAGGAATGTCTTGCATAAACTGAAATTATTGTGATTATGATTTCAGTTTAAGAATGTATCAGTAACATTTCCTAATGATATATAAAAATTGATGTTATTTGTTTTAAAACTTATGATAATGTTTCTTTCGTAAACATTAAAGATGTTTAGTAAAAATTGATTTTTAATAGATTTTAATGTTTTCGCAAAGATTAACAATAAGTTACCATTTATCGTTTAATTGGGCAATAAAAAAATGATTCGAATTTGTTTTTAAAATACAATACTGTTTTTAATATTATAATAAAATATAATTTATACAAGAAATGTTTTATTACTGTATCCAAATACGTTTTAGCCCAAGGTCCATTACTTACAGTTAAGAATAATCATGAACACTATTGTAAAAAGAATATGTATTCAGTATTAAAATTACATCATATCTCTATTTTTTAAAGAACAAAGCTGTCAAAACATCGTATAAAATTTAATACTTAAAAAAAGGTGTAAGCAGTACATGCGCTCCGTATTTAAACACCGTATCGTACTTCATAAAAGACGTAATCAAGAACAATACATAGTGTAAAATTTATTTTTAAAAGATTAATTGGAGTAAAAATTATTACATCTGAGTGAGTGTCATAATTAAATAACGAAAACTTATGTAAAATGTTAAATACTAAATATTTAATAACAGGCTGATTTGCGATATCTAATACATAAATAATATAAAAGCTTGATTTTTTACCATTTATTGATATATAACACTAGATCATATGAACAAAATAGATATAACTACTCAAACAGTTTTTTTGCTCTCCTGTAAAGTTAGGGTTTTTAACTTACGCCTTTATTGGCCTGGGGGTGCGATATGTGTGTATTATATGTTTATTTTCCAAACCAATCGGTACAGCTTATTGATTATTATACATTATTTACCTTAACAACATGTTAAATAGTAGTTACTGTGCTCTGATACTCTTTTTTGACCCTTAGTGAGGCGACGTTTTGAAATCAGCCATTTACGTATTTTATTATATTTTAAATTTTTTACATAAAAAATATTTAACAACTAAGAAAAATAATAATTGAAAAACTATAATATAACAGAATTGAAGTTTAAAAAAGGATTAAAGGCATCAATTTAAAATGTATAAAGAAGGTTAGGCAGACAACAATAATAATAATAATAATATACTCAGACATTTCACACAGCGCCATCCAGTCCCAAAGTAAGCAGCACAGCGCTTGTGTTATGGGTACTAGACAACTGATATACTACTTATATACTTTACTTTTGTAAATAAATACATATTATACATAAACATCCAGACTCAGGGCGGGAATCGAACCCGCAAACCCCGTTTACTTTCCGACGCGGTTAGCCGTTGCGCCACGGAGATCGTCAAAACAATAACAATACGAAATGTATGAAGTAACGTTGTGTAAAATTTTAAATTCCTAGACACAGTAGTTTTCGGTTTTAGAGTTGATATGCTGGTCAGTCGCATTTCCCTTATACTTGTACGATCTCAAACTCGACTGAAACTTCCACCTAATTTGTGAAATTGGGTCAAAGTTTTCAAGAAGAACAAACATTTTTGATCCTATCTGTCTAGAAATTAAAATCTAGAAATTAAGTTATGAATCCTTTATGCACGGAATGATTCTCGCATGACATATTTTCTCAAAATTTTGTCCGTTTGATTCCCGGCTCAGGTAAACGAATTTAAAAGTCTTCGAATGCAAAATTATTTACTCCTAAGAACAAAATGTAGTCTCTATTTAATCCACCTAATAATCAAAGTACTTTCCATGGCTTCTAAACATGGGGCACTTGTGTAGTACAGGTTAATATTGCCTTAATCTCTTTTGCTCTTACAAGTCAAGCCGTCATTAAATAGAACACTAGATCAAAGCATATATTATTACGTACAGTAATAACTTGACTACACGCAATGCATTCATATTATATTTAACGATGACTTAATGTGGATAACAGTACAATAAATATAATTGGTACCTATTTGACAAAACTTCAAAAATACATGTATACTTACATTATCTTCACGCTGTATCCCTAACGAGCTAGTCAGACAGGACGAAGCGCCAAGCTTCGTGGTTTGACACATACTATTTTCGCCTCCTCAAATCGCATCATTCTCCTCACACATTTTCAACTAGGTATGCGATTGTTATTGACATTTCTATCGACTTATACTATGGTTATTTAACCTTTGTAAGTCAACCTTGGTTTGCTTTGCCTTCTGCTTCCACTCATTCGCTCTGTAGATTTTCTACGTCAATCTTTCATCACTAATTCTTTCTATGTGCCCGAACCATCAAAGCATTCCTTTTTTCATTTGTGTGCCTGTGTGCTTCTTTTAGCACCCAGTTTCACACTGCAGATTTTTTCTCATTTTTAACCGACTTCAAAACAAGAAAGAAGGAGGTTCTCAATTCGTCTGTATGTTGTTTTTTTTTTGTATGTTTGTTACCTCATAACTCCGTCATTTATTAACCGATTTCGAAAATTCTTTTTACGTTTGGTAAGTAATACTTCGGATATGGTCCCATCTAAATTTCATTGATATTGGAGCTTGGAATTCGAAGATACACTAGATAACACGACCTGGTTATAACCTTTATTTATATTGACGATTCTCTTGTAAATCGTTGCGCTCCGGAATTAGAATGAAGTTAATTGCAGACCTGCCCTAGATATTTATTTAGGTCAATACCACTCAAAAGGGAGAAATAAAAATTTTTTATTAAAAAAAAATAAACCGCCTTCAAAAAAACACTGAAGAGTACAAAATAACTAACCTTTACTGATCAAAACTCAAGTACAATTAAAATAACTTTATAAATACGATACAAATACCCATATAATTAAATTTGACAGTTATTCGGTGCCAAATCAATGTTCGACAACGGAAAGTCTCTTAGTTTAGTAGGTTTGGCACCGACTTCAGTAACTGTCAAATTTAATTATATGGGTATTTGTATCGTATTTATAAAGTTATTTTTGTACCTAAGTTTCGATCCGTAAGGGATAGTTATTTCATATTTTTGCAGCGCTCTTTTTTGAAGTCGGTTTAATTGTTTTATCTTGTCCGCGAGGATGACGCCGTAAATATTGGGTCCTTACATATGAAATTGGCGTTTTATACGGGAGGAATATGAATCAATTTTTTTTATATATTTAATTAATCAAAGTATGCACCGTTTGTATCTATGCACTTTTGCCATCTCATGGGTAGTTCATTGATCCCTTTACCAAAAAAACCATGAGGGCGAGAATCAATAAACTCTTTGAAGGCGGTTTGGACTGCCGCATAGGAGTTGAATTTTTTTCCTTGTAAGAAGTTGTCCAAATTCCGGAAAAAATGGTAATCTGTTGGAGCAAGGTCCGGAGAGTACGGTGGATGTCGCAGACATTCCAATTGTAGCTCATCTAACTTAGTGGTTGTTTGTTGTGCAGTGTGTGGTCTTGCGTTGTCGTGAAGCAGCTGCAGTGGCCTAGAGCGATTGACCAATCTCGGTTGTTTAGCAGCTAGTTCTTCGTTCATGGTTTGTAGTTGCTGACAATAGATATCTGCCGTAATCGTTTGGCCAGATTTTAGAAAGCTGTAGTTAACGATACCGGCGCTAGTCCACCAAACACTCACAGCTAACTTTTTCTGAGTCAATTTTCGTTTAGGGCAGGATTTGGCTGGGTCTCCAGGGTTCAGCCATTGCGACGAGCGCTTCCGATTATCGTACAGTATCCACTTTTCATCACAAGTAATGATTCGATTTAAAATCCCTTCATTATTGTGCCGGTTGAGCAAAGTAACACAGCAGTCGACGCGTGTTTGCAAGTTAGATTCACTCAATTCATGAGGTACCCATCGTTCAAGTTTTTTTACTTTCCCGATTTGCTTCAAGTGGATTAATACAGTTTTGTGACTTACCCCGAAGCCTGCAGCTATCTCTGAAGTGCTTTGTGATGGATCCGCTTCCACAATAGCCTTTAATTCTTCATTTTCCACTTTGGTCTCCGGCCGTCCACGGGGTTGGTTCTGAAGGTTGAAATTTCCAGAACGAAAACGTTGAAACCAAAAACGTACCGTGCTTTCTTTTGCGACACCAGCGCCGTACACATCATTAATCCTTCGAGCTGTTTCTGCAGCACTGGTGCCACGGTAGAACTCGTACTCGTAAATATATCAATATTTCAAGTTTTCCATTGTGCGGTAATAAGCGACGCCAAAGAAAAAAATAATGAGGAAAAAAACAAATGAATGACTGTTTTCAAAACTCAAATGTACCAGCTAAATGAATTTATAAACTTGAATTTGGAATTCTTAACCAAAGAGGAGATATTTCAGATCAAAGTGGTCAGTACGACAAAACGCTAATTTCATATGTAAGGACCCAATATTTCTAAGAGATCGCATTTCTACTGCATTTGTTTTACTTTCACTTAATTTCTGGTATATTCAAACCTCACTACCGTACAATAAAGTCAATGCTCTATGCGAAAACGATTGAATGTACTTTGAAATCTGAATTTTCCTTTAAAAATGAGAAACTTTGCGAAAACAGTCGCACAATGATTGACAGACACGGTCGTTAAAAGTTTTCAAACTCACCGTCGAACGATTCCGGTATTTTAATGGACAAAACGAGATTATATATACGTAATAGTCATTCTTGCTTATAACACTCTTTTGTCCCTACAATACATAATGAAGATCAATTCCACGCTTCAATGTTCATTGCAGGAAATGAGAGTAATGTCTCGCTGTCTGTATTTTTCTGTGGTATTGTAGCTCTTGAACAGATGAAAGGTTATAAAGAGTTTACTTACCGCGTACTAGTTATTACAAATTCAAATCCATAGCTGAATGATAGACGGACGCCAAAATGATTCCAGGAGTGTTACTTTTTATTCAATGTTTGAACGAAACGCTAGAATTGAAGATTTATCCAATCCCAATGAGAAATAACGTGACATTATTTTATCCATAATCTCTGTGAATGAAGTCGCGTGATTAACCTTTTAATATTGTGTGACACATGTCTTTTCAATAACTAGCGGAAGTCGTTTCAGACAGAGCGGTAACTAAAAATCATAACATTTATTATAAATTAATTTACATCAGTCGAAATAAGCATTTAAAGAACAAAGAATAATTGTTTACTAAGTTTTTGTTCTTGTTGGTAGCTCAGTTCCGTTTGTGTTAGGGTGTAAACACATTAGCGCGTTGCAACTTAAATAATTATTAATATGTATATTTAACCGCCATTATACTGCTACAGTTTATTATTGGTATTATATTATATTATAGTTTTTTAAATAATAAAATTGTGTTTTGTGTTACACATTTTTGCTTTGTTTATGGTTCATTGATTTATACTTGAATAAAAAAAAACTCCATATTTGTTTCTTTCGTGAAAGTGATTAGTTGTTCGAAGAGTTATTTAAAATATTCTGTTCATCTTGCAATTCGTATTTGAAGCTTATAATTACAGTTGTATTTTATAGAATGGAATGTTTTAGTTGTAAGAACGGTGTTTGTTGGTAGTGTATGTTTACAAAAACCAATACAAGCCGCATTTTCGAAATTGTCATATAGTTGTTGCATTTATCTCAAAAGTTAGGTAATGTGACTCGAAGTTTATACATATGTATAATATATACAAAATTATACATATATATAATATATACAAAAAAACTATTAGTATGTGCGCAACTCGTCAGCTGGTTAAATTTTTTATAATATTTAGAATATAAATATTATACAAACTATTATATATATGTATGTATAATACTTTTTTATGTTTTTTGTTTTCCTTACATTAACTACATACAACAAATAATAACAAGCACTATGAAAAATTAAAATAACGGTAACGTTCTCGCTTATCAGTATTGCTGTATTTGAAAGTATAATTTATTATTAAAATTGTTGCTTTTTTATATTATTTGTTATTTTAACTTTGTTAAAAAACCCCGTGTGTGCACGCCACTGAATACACTTACTTGCTCCATATTGTCGATAGAATGTCACTCTCACAAGCTTTACGTATATGAAAAAAATTTTAGGAAAAAAATTAAACCGCCTTCAAAAAAAAACACTGAAAAGTACAAAATAAGAAGGTACCTATCCTTTACTAAACGAAACTCAAGTACAATAAAAATAACATTGTAAGTACGATACACTTACCTATAAATTATATAATCAAATTTGACAGTTACTGAAGTCGGTGCCAAATCAATGTGCAACATGAGAAGTTTATTAGTTTGGTAAACTTGGCACCGACTTCAGTAACCGACAAATTTAATTATATAGATATGTGTATCGTACTTGTAAGGTTATTTTTATAGTACTTGAGTTTCGATTAGTAAAGTATAGTATTTTGTACTTTTCAGTGTCTTTTTTGAAGGCGGTTTAATTTTTTTCTTAAATTTGTATTATTTCTCCCTTTTGAGTGAACTTGGCCTAAATAAATATCTAGGGCAGGTCTGCAATTAACTTCTTTCTAATTCTGGAGCGTAACGATATACAAGAGAATCATCAATATAAATAAAGGTTATAACCAGGTCTCGTTATTTGGGGTATCTTCGAAGTTCAAGATCCAATACCGATGAAATTCTTCTGAAGTAAGATCTACCAATTAAAAAATCATCGCAATCAATTCATAATTGGCGGAGTAATCGCGTAGCAAACATACCAAAAAAAAAAAGTACAGTTGAATTGAAAACCTCTTTCTTTTTGAAGTCGGTTAAAAAGCGAGTAAGCGACTCGGTAACAAGCCGCCTACTGGCTTGCAACGAATTTTAATAATTATTAAATTATAGTTTTAAATCGTAACATTATAATCTGTTAGTAAATTCTAAGGTAATAGAAAATAGGAAATTTCGAGTTATTTTTGTAATTTTCTGTTAAAAATTTGAACTCTTTTTTCTACTACGTATGTTTCATTTTGAAGCTTCAGACTGAGATTTTTATTTTTATGCCTATGTTTTCATTACTAGGGTATAATTTAATATTTCACATTGTAATTTTTAAGTAGTTTTAATGTTTATCGTAGAAAAACGTAGCAAGTAAGAGTCGACTCGCGTGTAAAGGGTTCCGTATTGTTTTATAAATATGTTGAAAAACGATAATAGTACTAACAAACGGTTACTGTAATGTGTCTGAACCTTTACACAAATGTCTTTGCCAAACGTACATAGAGCTGTCAAAATAAAAATGCCAGATAAGCAGATGCCGTGTAATTATTTTTTTAAGTTACATTTAAGTGAATGGAAAGCGAGTTCGTAAATTATATGTTTCAAAGTCCGGCCTAGAAACTCAGGTGTAGGAGGTAGCGATGTTTCACACGATACGACGTGTTTTGAATATAATTTTGTACTTGTTCTAAATAAATTATCACCAACCAACTACGTCGAAATTATAACATTAATGCGCTTCACTGTGAAAGAAATTTCAGATAGTAGATATTATTTTCCTTCTTTATTTATTGTAGTTGTAACTTTATTATAACCAGTAAAGTGGCCTGATGCCACTTGAATCCAGTAAAAAAATCCAGTAAAAGTAAAATGATAAATTATAGGGATAAAATATAGGTAATTAGCATTAAAGTATAAACGCGACATAGACCCGTTAGTAAATATTGTAACATGTGTACAGGTCGTGAAAGTTTAATAACATTAAAAGTAAAATGAATGAAATAAGTGGAATTAATAAATTGAAACTGAAGAAATAATTAGAAATAATATAATAATATTTTAGAAATATATGTGGCGATCCTAGTAGACAATAAACCCATTAAAGTGATACGCAGTGTAGCAGGTTTGGATGAAAGCGTTTATTGTGGAAATGAAAAAGGAATACTTAATGCTAAGATGGTTCGGACACAGAAAATGAAAGAGAGAACAAGGACTGATGATAAAAATTTACGGAGAGCGTGCGGTAGCAGAATTCAAGAAAGACCAAGGCTGACTGAAAATAAAATGCCAGAATGTTAAACAGATGTTAAAACAGCGATGTTTTTGCGCTCAACATCAATATTTCGATAAAATAGATGAGTATCGATCATCCATAGCACAGAGCCCTATTCACATAGCCGGCTGAGAGTAGTATATTCCTTGCATATAACCGATCTCATCGTGTGATGTTTGAGGTTTCATTACAATAATAATAATAATACTGCAGACAATTACACAGATTGTGTGACCCCAAACTAAGCAGTAAGCTTGTACTATAGGTACCACACAACGAACTCTGGGGGAGTTCCCAGTACCATCCAGACTCCAAGCTAATTTAGAAAAGTTCGTCTCCTAAATTGACCTGACCGGGCATCCAACCCGGGACCCTAGCTTGGAAAGCAGATGAATATGCCACTGCGCCAACGGGCCAGTCAAAAGTGAATTCCGCTCAATTAAACGTGTAATAAGCTAGGTTATTTCCTGAAAAATTCAATATGCCATCTTTTGTAAAACATAAAGTCAACCACTGAAAGAAAATGATGGGCGGATATGTATCAATAAAAGTTTATAAAAGCTATTTCAAAAATATGCAACTAAAGGAGCAACGAAGTTAACATAGATTCTGCACCATTCTTTATTACACCATACCTTTTTTGGACGATTTTCTCTTGATAGGAAAGGCAAAGGGATCTACACCCATAACAGCCGTTGTCTTCAGTAGTAGATATATATATCTTCACATTATTTCATTAAAATGTTGACGTAATACATTTTAATGTTTCTTGGAGTTTCTTGTTACAAAAATATTAAGACAGTCTTTCCAGTAGGATCCGCTGTGGCAAACTAAGCCACTAAAAATATCTCAACATCACACTACTAAATATGCACTTATTTGAATAATTCCACATAATACAACAGCGTCGACACTTGGGACGCAAAACTACGCCAATTTCACATCACAATATCCTTTAGAAACAATTTGCGAATAATTAAAATAAACGCCCAACCGCTCCTCATAAAATCCCTCCAAAAATTCCTTACATCATTCTTTGTTGTCTTTTTTAGTTTTTAAATAGTTTTTACCATAGACTTTAAAACTTCAGACAGCCTGTCCCTTACTACGAAATGAGGCAAATAAAATCAAATAAAATATAGATATGTGGGTGGTGTTTTCTAACGAAATGGCGACCGATATCTGATAATAAATGTGTGTTGTATGTACAACTGAGTCAGCTTACTTCATTTCGCCCACGGTTGGTTCTAGTATACAGAATCTGGAGTTATGTATAAAGTCTATAAGTATTAATTAAAAATAAAATAGAAACTGCATCTCGTGTGCAAGTTTTTGTTAAATCTGTAGCAGGAGTTTAATATTTAACTTTTATTATTATGAGATAGTGGACAGTTAAATTTAGCTTTCAATCTCACAAAATATTAATTATGACCAACATGTCCTGACATGTTTGTTCAGAAAACGCTGTCCGCTGCTGTTGAGGAACAATGTACATAAACCGATGTTTATTTTTCCATGTCGTCGAAATATACGGGTATTTCATATAGATAACGTTTAGGGCGGACTCCGTTTTGATTGTATTTGTGTTTGAATGTGGAGCAAAATCACCTGCGTGTCCTCTTTTATATTTCTAAAGGGCTCCGTACTACAAATGGAAAAAGGAAACACGAAATGTACATTATATAATATTAACCAATATAAAAGACATGAATGTCTAGAACAAATGAACGAAATTGTATATCTGGGAAGTGCGTTTTCAGGGAATCGAAGATGTGAGTTCGATGTAGAGGGACCGGTAGCAGTTGGCAATAAAGTGAACGGTGTTCTGTCCGCATTAGTAGGCAGTGTGAATATAACTAACCCAGCCAAAATGGCTGTACACAATGTGGTGTTGGTTCCAAATATCTTGTACGGTAGTGGCCCTTGATATGCGCAAAATCGAGTGAAAGTAAGATAAATGCAGTAGAAATGCGATCTCTTAGAAATATGTGCGGTGTCACCCTTGCTGACAAAATAAGAAATGAAGAGATACGCAGTATGACACGACAGTGTCATTGTAAAAATGAGAAGAAAATCTACAGAGCGAAACTGAGTGGCGAAAGACACCAAGGAAGACCAAGGCTGACTTATGAAAATCAATTAGCCGACGGAAATGTCCAAGGCACTCGCATACCTAGGCGAAAATGTGTGAGGAGAATGATGAGATTTGAGGAAGCGAAAGAAATATGTAAGAACCACGACGCTTGGCGGTCCGTTCTCTCCGACTAGCCCGTTAGGTATACATCGTGAAGATATGTATGTATGTATGTATATACAGATTCCATTTGATGTAATGTTTAATATTACCTTACCAAGTGAGTTGTAGCAGAAGCCAAGGAAAACTAAGTGGGCGATAAAAAAAAGTGTAACGAAACACAAAAAAGCATTTTTTAAATTTTTCCTCTGTCTGTCTAGATGTAAGCGTTACTCTCCGAAACTACTGAACCGATTTTTTTTGCGGTTTTCAGAAATAGATTAAGTTCAACTTGAAGCAATATTTATGTTTGTTTCATTGAAATGATAATGAAAATAGTTACCGCCCTTTAAATATAATTTTGAATCCGCTGCTCGCCTGTTACAGATTCGTAATAAAACCGACTTTCACGCGAACGAATTCGCGGGCACCAGCTATAGGTAGTACTACATTTAAGACTTATCATATTTTTATTCAGTCCACTTCTAAACAAATCTTATAAAAGGTTCTGTTCTTGCTACATTTCTCTCTGTGTACAAATCCCTTACACAAAGTGACACTTTCAATCTCGAAGTTATATCAACAACTTGGGGACACTTGGAATAACAATCCTTTGTTGACAGTTTTCTTTTGAATCTGCTAGTGACATTGTTAAAGGATTCGCGACGAGGCGTGACCACTCGAGATGGCGACATATTAAATTAAACGCTTTGCTGGTACAGACACGAAAGCTTTAATGTAATGCTTGCACCCAGACGAAATGATGGCACCAACGATATTAGCGAATGGAAGAGCCATGTTACATTTTTATCGGCTTTTATTTGCTCAAATTTAAAATATACTTACATAGAATCACAAAAAGTAAGTTATTAAGTTAAACGGTTTTATTTGAATCACCAGCTGTACCAAAAATTACAAAACAATCGGGACACAATTTGACAAATTAAGATTCCGACTTCTGGTAAAAAATCATCTCATGTCGGATGCTGAGGGGCACTTTGTGTCGGTGCATCAGCGGAATAAGTAATAATCTCGGACTTTTAATATATTAAAATAAATACGTGGAGCGCATTTGAAATATTTCTTTTGGTGGGCTCGGAAACACCTGTTTCTAGGTTTGTTCTTATTTAATTATACAGTCGTTATACAGGTTTGGATGCACTCCACGTTTTTATTTTAGTCTATTAAAAGTACGAGATTATTACAAATTCCGCTGACGCCACAACACAAGTGCCCCTTGGCACCCGACATAAAACCCGAAATAAAATTGTTCAACTTAAAAGTTTTTTACCCATTCTTTTATTTAAGTTTCACCGTCTACCTCCTACCTCCATCATTAGACTCTCGTCGCCGAGTAAATTGTATGGAAGTTGTCAAAACCAACCAAACGAGCCCGAACTCGAGGAGGTTACTAGCAACGGTTGAAAAGTTCCCCCAAACTGGAGGGGGTTACTAGTAATTGTTGAAGAGTTCCACTGTCTACCTCCTGACTCCATCATTAGATCCTTGTCAACAATTGGTTGAGACATTGTTTGTATGTGTTGTATTGTATGAGATACTCGACAAAATCAACGGAATGAACCCAAACTCGAAGAGGTAACAGTTGAATAATAACAGTCAATAGTAACAGTTGAAGAGTTCCACTATTCACCTGCTGGTTCCATCACCAGACGCACGCTACCAAGATAAAATTATCATAATGTTGTATTATCATGGGAACTCAATCTATATGCAAAGTTTCATCAGAATCGGTTTAATACAAGTAGTTGAAAAAGCTGTCGCAAGATTGGAAACAAAGATAAAATAAATATACGGGAACAAGTTGAATAAAACCGTTTAAAAACACATTACGATGTTTCTTCAAAACAGAACTTAGATATTGATGGATTCCTAGCCAAGCCTTTGATCACCTACGTCTCCTATAGTATCTAATTACTAGCTATTATAGGTTACTCTTTGCTTCATCCACTTAATTTTTTTTCTTTCTCAAATTTAATACATATCAAATTTTATCAAAATATTGTTAGCGATTTAGCCTTGAAACCGTGAACCAGACAGAAATATTTTTGCATATCCTATAGTGTAATACGAGCAATATTTGTGTAATATATTTGTAAATCACGTTCTCGAAAACGGCTCTAACAATTTCTATTAAATTTACAACACAAAGGTTCACAGAGGCGAAAAGTTGATCTAGTTAGGTCTTAATTCTGAGAAAATTCGTGTTCCTGTGTTTTCACACTTAAAATTGGTAATTAGTATTGGTTGGTAATTTCCCAACAGAATTTACCTTTTCAATAGCATAGTGGCTAGATCCACAGAGTACACTACGCCGCAGCGGAAGAGCTCAAGTCCTGTAACGTGGTCTAATTTTTTCGTATTTTTTTTTGATCCGAGCTAAGCTTGGTCCGGGCTAAGCTAAGTACCCGCGTGATATTATAATATTAAGTATGGAAGGAGTATATTTCACATATAACATATTTTTCATTATAATGATCTCTTTTAACTGTTATACCTTATTTGACTTTTCTCCTTTTGTTATTTCTGAGGCACGTAAAAATTATGTCGAGGCCAAAAGTAAAGAAATCAGTACACGAGCTCATCTATCAAGAACTCCTAATTGCAACACGACACCGTTACAAGAAAGGGATGCAGCATTACGTAACATAGTTCATCCCGCTCACACAGGAATTACTGCGGAATATAACGCCAGAGCAAATAAACAGAAGCAAAAGCTGTGTAGAATCAAAATCCAATTAAGAGAGGAGCGCAAGACTCCCGCACTCGGGGACAGGCCTTCATTAAAGTATCGTAAAACATATAATTTCGTTGCTTACAAGCAATGAACACATTCCCTACATATGATGAGACATGTAGAGCTGTAATTGTGTACCATTCCTAACAAAATTCTGCATTGAAAATTAGTTTGCTAAACAATGTCGCCATTTAAAGTGCTCAACAAACCATGAACGAATATAATAAGCACTTTCAAGTAAAGGAGAGCGCGAATAATATAGTAATTAAGAGTAAACTACCAGAAAATTTTGTCGTAGAACAATGTTTTTGTGACAACGACGCCGTTAAATAAAAGCTCCGAAGGTTCGCGGCCAAAGACGTTATACTATTAAGCAAATAAAACTGTTCATTAAATTCGTAATTTATGTGTTCGCGGCTTGTATTCATTGCGTTATAAATTTTCCGGGGTGTTACTTACATCCGGGAGGAATTCTGCCGAAAAATTAAATTCTGGCGAACGTTATGAGTTTTTAAAGCTATTAGTTTAAAAAGCATTTCATATACCAAAAGGTAATATGATGATTAATTTATACAACCATCACATAACTATTGATATCGGAAACTATATGATTGGAGACACATCATCTAGAATATTTGTCGTAGACATAATAATTATTATATATCACCACTTTGTATTTCCAAACCCTATGTCTACGACTAGAATATTCTAGATGTGTAGATGATTGGAGATTCATATACCTGCTTTCCGTTATCAGTCGTTAAGTGATGGTTGTATAACCTTTACCTTTCTGAATATGAAATGCTTGTTAAGCTAATAGCTAATAGCTTCGAAAACTCATAAAGATCGCCAAAATGTAATTTATGTATATTATGTGTGTATGTTATGTAATAAAATATATTTGAGATATTAAATATTATTAATTAATAAGCCAAAACTTATTTTTTTATTAAGATTAAGGTACTAGCTACATCACTCTTGACTTCGAGGCGTTTCCTCTAAAATCTTAGATTTCTTTATGAATATTAATACAACGAAAATAAAATATTACGCGAGTCACATAAAGACAGAACATAAAGATATTGACCCTTGGATTCATCGAGTCGTCATCACTGGATATGGCGAGAAGGATCATCATAAGATTTGCGACTTATAAAATAGTGGCTATGCTTACGACAGATTGTATGGGCTTATAGTTAAAGCTTACGTATAACTGTAAGTGTAAATAATATTACAAATACCTATGAAATTATAAACAAGAACAGATCCTACTTTTAGCCGAAAAACCATACTATCTAAATGAGTCACAAAAACATTTGATTACTCGAGAGTGTGTTTGGTTAACAATTTTGAATCTTCGTTGTCCACAACCATAATTTATTACACTTTCCAGGTAACAGTTGAGAACACGAGTCCCGGTCCAAACATAACCAGTAATGTTGACAAGCAAATAAAAAAGTGTTCCATACTCTCATTCCACGACATGACCCATTTATAAGCCATAAAATTATTCTCATCTGACATCTCTCGCTCGTAAAACGTTATCACTGTCTAATATTTGAGGTTTTTTATTAGCAGTGAGTTTGTGTAGAAAGTTAAGAACGCTGAATGTTTTAATTTAGGAATGTCTTTGAGGTCCGACACTGTGTTGGATGAGTCGTAAAAACAAAATGCGGTTACAACAAAGGGAAATTAATGGAAGGCTTGATGTAAACGGGATGTTATATTTCCGGTTAAAAATGGTAAAGGGTTTTAGTCATTGCGTAAACAATATTTTGCTAGGAGATATACAAAAATAAACATGACTGGCCCGTGGGCGCGGTGGCAGAGAATCTGCCTACCATGCCGGGGTCCCGGGTTACATGGTCAGCTATCAGGAAAATAAACTTTTCTAAATTGGCTCGGAGTCTATGTTACAGGGAACTCCACCAGTTTGTTGTGTGGTATCCAGAGAATCACACAATTTGTGCTTGTTATACCATTCCCACCCGGATGCCACAAAAAGGGAATGGATAAAGTAAATTTTGAAATTTATTGGAAATCTTTTTAAATAAAATTCTATTTTAAAAGGAAAATTGTAATATAATTTGAAACAAATAAATCAATACTAATTTTGTAAATAAAATAAAAACAGAAAGATATCAAAGTGGTTGTGATGGTGTGGTGTAGTTTACAAAAATCAGATATAAATACCTTTCACCTTATAATTTACACATTATGATAACAAAAACACAAACCACTGGCTTAAATTAGATTGTATTGTCCCATACTCCACTCTCGAATGTTATCTCCAAAATTATAAGTCGACTTTATAAAATTCTGCAATCAGCATCGTCATTGTAAATATAAAACATAACATAACATAACATAACTTCACGCTGTATCCCCAACGGGGTAGTCAGAGAGGACGGAGCGCCAGGAGTCGCGGTCCTTACACACCTCTTTCGCTTCCTCAAATCTCATCATTCTCCTCACACATTTTCGCCTACCTAGGCGAAAATGTGTGAGGAGAATGATGACTTATATTTACAATACCTAGGTAGGTATGTAATATATATTGTATATAAACTCGTATGAAACTGGTGCGTCACCTTGATTAATGTGCTCTTTATCCGATTGAAGCCATTGCTCCCCCTTATTCTTGTCGAGGGGTCCATTTGCCTTGGAAGTTTGGGCGACATCAGTTTTCTGGTTCAAGCCTCTTTCTTTCTCACTTTGCCAACATCTTCTTTAATATTCTTAACAGATTTTACTTTTACAAAGAAATCCAATATCTTCTTTTTGAGGAGAAAAATAATCTCTTTACTCCATCACAACCATTCTTGTTCTCTCTAAAAAACGACCTCGCTCTCTTTTTTTTCTCATTTTTCAAATCCTGTTCTATTCTTCCAAAAAAAAAAAAATTTTAATTTTTAACTTGCCAGTTCTATAATTATTTTCTCTGACAACCTCTAAGCTCTTAAAAAGAAGGTAGAATGGCGAAAAAATGTTACATTGTCTAGAGTTTTATTATTATTGTGATTAAACATTGACTTTAATCAACTTTTATAATACTATTAATTGCAATTTTCACGTTACTTGAAAACGTTTTTGCTTTTGTACTGATTTTCGAAAACGATAAATACAATACCATATCGATTAGGACTAAAATTTTCCAACACCGATGCCCTGGATCTGACAGAATTGAAGCACCATAAAAGTTTCCCTTACAAAACTAATGAAAGAAGATTATTATAAGTAGTATCTAAAGAATTTTATTATCTATCCTAGTTTTGGCCGAAACAAACCTCCTTTTAAGTTAACTTTTTTAAATTTATTCGGAAAACTCAGATAAGGTTTTATGTGCTTTAAAAATTTGAAAGTTGTAATTACTGATTATCAAGTTACACAGATGGACGGTTTTAATAATAACAATACCACAAAACCCTAATAATAGCAATATTACTCACGTGTGCACATGGGAAGTCAATAAATCACAAAAGCTTTTGATTAAGTCGACTTCAAACATCGCTCGTTACGTAACTCAAAAAGAAGCGGAGTTTGAGTGACAATTTAATGAAGTGTTAGTCCATTGTGTAATTAAAGTTGAGGTTATTAGATGCGTAGCTTCGTTTAATGAATGTGTATGGGCTAAACGGAATGCATTTCGAAATGAAAATTATGGCATTGAAGCACCTTGATTTTAGATTGAGTTCAACTGTCGATCATGGTTTTCGCATTGCATAATTTGGAATTATTATTATTGCCTGCAATTACACATTCCATCGTCAGAATGAAAGTGACTTTATTTTAGATTGTAATTTAATTCTAATCTAATTATTAATTAATTTACTAATCATCTAATTAAGTGTAGCTTTTTGTTAAAAGAAATTCATAATTCTATTGCAATAGGATATGAAAGCAGATCAATTTTTTCATTATAAATCAAGCTTTTCATTACAAATTCATAACTCTTTAATGAGACTTTATGTAACATTGTACTAATTTCAACATGTTTAAACAACAAACAAGTATGACTCAATTACGAAGAATTAAACAGATGATTTTAATAAAATAATAACCGACAAGGTAACACTCAATACTAAGTTACGTTCAGTTGAAACTAATTAATTTTATAGTTGATAAGTAGTTGTGGCAAACCAAACAAATTATCCGAATTTCAATCCTGACGCTTTATTGCCGTAACCAAAATTCAAATTAAGATTTCGACTCAAATGAGAAATTAATATCGCTCCTTTGTTTGCAGAGCAAGCGAACATGCCTGACTGTGGTAGCAACGTTTAGTTAATTGTGAACACCAAAACACTCATTAGCGTACTGTAATCAATCAGAGTTGTATAAACCGAGTATGATAGATTCTCGATGCCTTCACACGGATGTTATGATAAAATAACTTACATTTATGTAACTGTAATTACTATAGAAATCGCGTTAAATTATACTTGCTGCTAATGTTGCGGTAAATGCCATGCTTGAAAATTGTATTATTGTTAATACGATTGTCACTGTTTTCGTTCTGATATACGACTATATTCCACCAATCCGAACCGAAGGCAAACTTCTCGTGAATACGATCAGTGTAATCCGGAATAAAAAAAAAGCCTCAAAGTACATATTAACGTGATATAAAATTGTTAGTTACAATGGTAAAATATGTTAAATTGAATACTTTTCAACTACCATTTAATCGGGCCCGCTTTCCTCATGTGAATGTCCTCCTATGAAATCCGGCTTTGAACCTCACACAATCAAAAGCACATTAGACAGTTATTTCAATAACTATTTGCAACAGAATAGCATTGTGTTATATATGTGTGGTTACTCATTGGACATAGCGAACACAATTTGTACACAACAATTTTTTAAAGTAAGGGTTTCCAAGAGCACAATTTTTAGAGGGTGTTTTGAAGAATGTTATATTTGTAAATCATAAAGATTTCAGATCTATAAAAAAATGTGTCATTAAACATTCTTCCTTGTAATTGTGCCAGCCATTAGACACACGATCTGTTTTAGTTCACTTCATCAAAAAAATTTAATTGTCTAATTTGTAATCTAAATATTAAACCATTCGAGTTATATTTGGTTGTGAGTATAAAAAAAATAAACCAAAATAATTGTCATTGAATGGGTGAGAAATTATGGCAGCCATAAATTTGTTAATTAAAAAAGAATTTCTTCAATACTCTAATATTTACCATCTACACTCGTAGCGCCTACGCGACGTTCTATACCCTCTTACATTATTTCTACGCTTAGAAACGCTTTCTTAAGTTCTTAGCCAAGGAGAGGATCATGTTTAAATATAGACGGTCCAGAACCCATTGCAACGTTGCCATGTAGCTAGTTACGCTTGCAGTTGCGAAAAAAAGCGAAGATAGAACATGCCATGTATTGGTTTAGTATCAGGGAACGTAGGCAAGCAAGAGAAGCTTTACTGGAGGTAAAACCTCGATATTTAAGTTGTCTACTTCATTTAATGAAAGCTAAGTTTCGTATCATTGTTGGTGCTATCACTGGACATGAGTCACATAACAAACAATTTTTAACATGAGTGTTACTAACAGTCCTCTTTTCAGGAGGTTTAGAGGCAAAAAAATTCACCCGTGTTTTGCTGGAATGCGAAACGGTGGCAACCCACCGGGCGATAAATTAGCATGCCAAGATTGCTTGCTCAAGTCTTCGCCAACACAAACAAGGTTTCTTCGAGGAGTTAGGATGGCAGGAATAGTGTTTATCTAACCTGCACGCAAAATAGACGTTTTGACGTCGGTTTGCGGAAACGCAAGTAATCACCAAGTATCATGTAAGTATCAAGTAAGATTTCTAGCCAATGGTTAAAACGGAGACCTTAGAGTTTCATCATGTCTGTCTGTCCATCTGTAACTATGTAACATCAGATTTAGTCTGTCACCATCAAAACTATTGAGCTGTTTGGTACAGAGTTGTAGATTGTTAATGCAAACCCTGAAATCAATAACCAAAAATTAATAATAGATATTTTATACCTGCTTTTAGGGTTCTATATCTCGAAAGGAAAAAAGGAACCCTACAAGACCACTTCGTTGTTCGTCTGTCTGTCAGTCAAGACCCTTCTCATTAACGCGTGAAAGTACTGAGTTGAAATTAATATCAAGTACGTCTTTATCTTGCTCTTTTTATAAAAAAATTAAACTTGTAGGACACGCGATCAAAAAATACGGCCATTTATGGCTTGTATTTTGACACTCGTAAGTAAATCAAAACGTATACCTACTTACGGTACTTCCTGTTGACTTAGAATCGTGAAATTTGGCAGGAAGTAAGGTCTCACAGCATATTATATATAAACGCCCAGACTCGGGGCGGGAATTGAACCCGCAACCCCCGTTTACTTTCCGATGCGCTTAGCCGTTGCGCCACGGAGGTCGTCAAAATCAGTCTTCGTCAAATTATTTATTTGCAATTACAAACTTACAATTGCAGTTGTGGTGTACGGGAGAACGTGTTTCTCAACTGAAAAGTTAAGTTTGTTTTTGGATCAACATACATGACAGTGACACAAATACATTGTATAGTGGTACGGAACCCTACGGGCGCGAGTACGACTGGCACTTGACCGGTTTCTTAAATATAATATGGAAATCTTTATACATATGCTGAAATCGTATTTAAGTAAAAATTTGGTTACCGTACAACTTTTTAAAGATATTTTCCTCAGAACAGATAAGGCTTGACGCCTATGCCAGTGTTTGAACTTGATATGGGTATTTCTATTAAAATATATTGGCTAATTCTGAATTACGATAGTATTCCTCTTCTTTTCCATTTCCGTAATGTCAAAGTTTACGAATACTTAACATTATATTACCGCCACCCAATAATAATAAAGCAGGCTTTTCTTTTTCTCTGCCATATTTTATATTTTGCGTGGTGTTTATGTAAGCAAAAACATAACAAAGGATACTATGGCAGTTAGAATCCCTTCATATACTTTAGAATTCTTTTATTGTTTGCTTTATATCAATAAGAAACAATGAGCCATAATATTCCACGTGTTTTATGGGTATGGGTCTTTCTACGTTTTTTTGAAAGCAAACCTTAGTGGCTACTGTTCAAAGCGGAAGCAATAGATTTTTTTGTAACGCATTGTTCATATATTGTGAGTCGGACGCATTAGCATCAATATTCATCTATTAAATCTTATCTTTTGCTGATGGAATTGAAGAGCCTTTGGTTTGTGTTTGTATGTAAGACTTCCGATCAACTATATAGTTGTTTTGACATCTGTACATAGTCTAAAAGTAATGTTACATTTTTGGTATTTTGGTCATCAAAACAAAAAAGAAACCTTACATTGTCACAATCATGGCGGTACATTCGTTTACTACAGTCGATTTTGTCAGAAATTATAGATACATAAATACATATCTTCACGCTGTATCCCCAACGGGGCAGTCAGAGAGGACAGAGCGCTAAGCGTCGCGGTCCTTACATACTTCATTCACATCCTCAAATCTCATCATTCTCCTCACACATTTTCGCCTAGGTATGCGAGTGCTTTTGATATTTCCGTCGGCTAACACTCTGGCTATTTGATCTTCATCAGTAAGGCTTGGTCTTCTTTGGATTCTGTTACCATTCAGTTTCGCTCTATAGATGTTGTTCATCGATCTTTTATCACGCAATGTTTCTATGTGCCGAACCATCTAAGCATTCCTTTCTTCATTTTAACGATAACACTGTCGTCCGATCCTGTCATACTGCGTAGTTCTTCATTGCTTATTTTATCAGCGAGGGTGACACCCCAACATATATTTCTAAGATATTGCATATCTACTGCATTTATCTTACAATCACTCTATTTCGGGCATATCAAGATCTTACTTTCGTACAATTAAGTTGTCACCAGCACCGCATTGATGACCATTTTGCCGGTTTTAGATATAAAGTCCGAAAATTAAGTTCTGAAAATATTAAAATATTGTAAGGGACCCTTTGTGCTGGAGTCTTGACTAATTTTTTTACAAATATGTTAAATATTAAGTAAATATCTATTTTGTTTTATTGTTGATGTGACGTAACATCACGCCGTTTCCAATTTAAAGAGCACAGTTAATTAATTTGCAACAAAATCCCACCACAATGGCCCTCCTAGCGTAAATATACATTCTAGTAACCATCTACATATCTAAGCAAATATTAGTCTAGGCACAAACATAGAATTGAGCTCTCTTTCAGTAGACTCCCCACGATGTAGTCGCCTCAATTAGTCTCCATTTGCGTCATAGTGAACTGAGGAATAAAAGCTGGTGTAGGTCATTGTTAAACTAAAATTCATTAGGTGTATTGCCATTGTTAAATGTTTTTATTTATTTACTAAGAAACTATTGAAAATAAAAACACTGCGCACTAAAACAGTGATATGTAATGTGATTAATTCTTGAATTTTTTGGCTATCTTCACACGTGTTTCGCTTCTTCACAAAGTTTGCTCAGGATATTTCAGAGATCAGGTTCGGTCAGCTAAACAAAAACGAATCGGTGCTGTCTAATTTAGATAGTTTATACATAGTCTCTTTAAAGATTTATAGAATATCCTGAGGATGCTTCGTTAAGAGGCGAAATATGTGTCGATTTTTAGAATTTTGGGCGGAAGGTAGATAAAAATTACAAAAATTCATGAAACGGTAAAAATTACAAAATACAATAACACCTGAATCTATGCAATATAAAATGTGCAACGTTAAGCATATTACTATAGTTCAATATTTATTTGAGAAATCTTGGCTATTTATTGTAGTTTACAGATTCTGGCGACAAAGGGTAATCATGTATTAGAGAGAGCAAGTAACGTATAAAACTTATCCCTCGTAATATTTTTTTAATTAAAATAAAAAACTAAACCCTTATGATATCACTTATGCCTCAGTTCGTTCGTCTAATAAAAATTAACGTTAAATGAAAATGTGCAACGTACCACACAGCCCACAATTCAAATTTTGTTCTGTAGTTAACAATTAATATACACATGCATACCTACATATCCTTACGTTATAGTTATAACAGGGTAGTCAGAAATAGAATGCCAAGCATCACGTTCCTTACGTATGTTTTCTGCCTCCAAATCTCATTATTTTCCCCGCAGACTTTCATAGAGATTTGCGAGTGCATTCATCTTCTGTATCTTCCTATCATAGACATTTATGAGTGCATCTTCATAAGTCAGCCTTGATTTTATTTGGTTTTTACTACCAGTCACTTTCGCTCTGTAGATGAGCAACGCCAATAATTCCTTCTATCTACAGTCTACACGAACCATCTGAACTTTCCTTTTTACATTTTATAGAGGTTATAGAAGAATTAAAGAGAAGGCAAAATCTTTATTCCCACCCTATTTGATCATTCCCCCTTTCTTCTTCTTCTTTCTCCACAATTTCAAAAGCATTCAGAAAATAGAAATCTTTTCTTTTTTACCGTACAGAGAGGATAAACGAGCAAATCTTGTGCCTCTCGTGCCAAATTTTAACCTAATGTATGTATGTAGGAAAAATATACCGCTGAGGTGTTACAGATCTTTAATTAAATTAATTTTATACACTTATCACCTATATACGGTACAGAATCTGACATTAGACCAATTTTTGTAAGTATTACTTACGTATTAACTGAATTACGATTTACTGAAGTCAATAATACTTACTTCTCTGTCTATTGCAGCTGTACTTGGCGGTGTTCCTTTATAGATTGTAACTCCATCAAGTTAATATTCCATAGGTGCCTCCAACTCAGGATTATGATAACAACCGCTCGTGTTGACCGCTTCATTCCCGTCACGTACTGTAGGTACTGTGCTTTGTCAGATTCAGTGCGCAGGTAGCAGCTTCGAAGCTTTTTTGTGAGATGTTTAAGTAATATTTCCTGGCTATGATTTAATGGATAGAATTTTAATATCTTTAGCGACCACTACAGTGATATTATGTCAACTATATATGACATATGTAGGTATATATACATCGTTCCTCATTAGGGTTGGATAGCATCAGCATAAAACCACATTTTGAACAAAGCATACATACTCTTACGCCGTGTCCTCAACGGAGTAGTCAGAGATGAAGCGCCAAGCAACGCGATCCTTACATACTCTTTCCCCTACTAAATCTCATCATTCTCTTCACACACTGGACTAGGTATGCCTGTGCTTTTGGCGTTTCTGTTCTGCGACTCGTTTTTGGTCTGTATATTTTCTTCCTCGAACTTTCATCACTCATTCTTCCTATGTGACTGAACTATCTAAGCTTCCCTTTTTTAATCTTTGCTATCGTCCAACCTTGTCATATTGTGTACGACATTAGGCTGATCTACAGCCAAACGCTTTACAAAATTTGTCACATAGATTTTTTTTCTTTAAGTACAAAATGCCTAGCTTACAACAAATTTGGTTGTAGAGTTTCATTTTATGTAATAAAAATGGATGTAATCAACAGCCAACCAGAAAAAAAAGTGAAGATTCCTATTTACGAAATAAAAAAAATTAATCCACCTTCAAAAAAAACACTGAATAGTATAAAATAACTATCCTTTACTAATTAAAACTCAAGTACAATTAAAATAACTATAAATAATCGTATTGACACATACCTAATAATAAAATTTGACAGTTACTGAAGTCGGTGCCAAGCTCACCAAACTAAGACTTTCTGTTGTTGCACATTGATTTGGCACCGACTTCAATAACTGTCAAATTTAATTATATAGGTAAATACGATTATTTATAGTTATTTTAATTGTACTTGAGTTTTGATTAGTAAAGGATAGTTATTTTATACTTTTCAGTGTTTTTTTTGAAGGCGGTTTAATTTTTTTTAATATTTTTTATTTATTTCTCCCTTTTGAGTGGTTTTGACCTAAATAAATATCTAGAGCAGGTCTGCAATTAAGTTCATTCTAATTCCGGAGCGCAACGATATACATGAGAATCATCAATATAGATAAAGGTTATAACCAGGTCGTGTTATCTAGTGTATCTTCAAAATCCAAGCTCCAATATCGGTGAAATTTAAATGAGATCACCTCTGAAGTATTACCTACCAAATGAAAAAAGAATTTTCGAAATCGATTCATAAATGACGGAGTTATAAGGTAACAAACATACCAAAAAAAAAAAACAAAAACAAAACAACATACAGACGAATTGAGAACCTCCTTCTTTTTTGAAGTCGGTTAAAAACAAAATTGCCTTCTATCGCATTTAATTCAATGTCAAATAAACTCTGCTCAGTTAAAGTAAAGCCTATTTTCTTTTACTATTATGTTAATGCTTAACAGAAAAACGAGCCAGATGAGATGCTATTAAACTGGAAATTATCCTTCTCTAGTGAGTTGTAGCTGTAAAAATGTTTCTATATAATAGAATAACTATTGAAAGTCAGTCTAAATTCCAAAAGTCCTTTTTATGTTCAATATATTAAAGAAAGAAACGGTTACACATTTTTTTAAATTGTCCTCCTTCGATTTTTAATCTCTTCTCATTTGTTTACTTCTGTATTTATTTTTAAGTCAAATAATGACGGTACTTCTATAATAATTTAATAAGTTGCACTGTCGTATCAATATGGTGAATATTTATAGCAAAAAATTTTATTTGATACATACATATCCTCACGCTGTATCCCTAACGGGGTAGCCGAGAGGATCGGCGTCAAGGTTCGCGGTCTTTACATACTTCTTTCGCTTCCTCAAATCTCATCATTTTTCTAACATTTTCACCTAGGTATGCGAATGCTTTTGACATTTCCGTCAGCTAACACTCTTGCTATTTGATCTTAGTAAGTCAGCCTTGGTCTTCCTTGGCTTCTTTTACCACTCGCTTTTGCTCTGTAGATTTTCTTCGTCAGTCTTTCATTGCTCATTCTTTCAAATCTTTGATGTATGTATATCTTTGGCTGTGACAGACATACAGGTTGACTTATTTCGAGGTGATACCATCAGTTTGGTTTTTTATCAATTTTGGAATGAGAAACTAAATGTGGCTAAAATACTACATTTATATTTATTTTCAGCTAATAGAAGATGCGCAATCATTGCTCTGGAATATTTTTTATTGTTATATATTTTTTAATGTTGTGTTGGATTTCTACGCAAGTACCTGTAGAAAAATGAGCACCTAAAAAAACAGGTAAAATTATAATAATTTTTTCTTATAAACCTTTCAAAACTTTGATGAAGCTTACTATCGCTTTATTGGAAAACCGATACGATTATAAAACAAAATACGAGAAAAATAAAAGAAAATAATTTTTATTTTGTATTTAAAATTTCTGTGAAATCGTGTGAATGTTGTCATATTATTTATACATACATACATATATTTGCGCTGTATCCGTAACGGGGTAGTAAGAGAGGACGAAGCGCCAAGCGTCACGTGATTTATATTTTTTTTCGCTTCCTCAAATCTTATCGTTCTCCTCACTCATTTTCGCCTATGTATGCGAGGGCTTTTGACATTTCCGTCAGCTAACACTGGCTATTTGATCTTCATAAGTCAACCTTGGTCTTCCTTGCCTTCTTTTACCATTCGCTTTCGCTCTGAATATTCTCTTCGTCAGTCTTTCATCACTCATTCTTTCTATGTGCCCGAACTATCTAAGCATTCCTTTCTACATTTTTACAATAACACTGTCGTGCGTATTTATTTTACTTTGCTTATTCATTTAGTTTATAATTGTATGTTTTTTGTGATTTATGTTGCCTCTGTGTACGTCTCTGTATACGGTCTTCGTGTAAGTAAGTCTCTGTGTAGTTACTCTGTAAGGTTGTGCTTCCCTGTAACGGTCTCTCGCGATACAGGTTCGCCTAGTGCGGGATCCAATGTGTCACTATGTATTTATTTTGTTGTCATTAATATAAATAAATAAAGAAATAATAAAATTGTGTTATAAATGATAAGTATAAAAATAAGAAATAAGATGGCTGTTTGAAGTTAATTCCCTAGGCCTCCTAAAAAGTAGAATACTATAAATATTGTATAGACTCAGGCGTTACTTTGCGGAAATCCATTTTATGTTATAAATTCCTAAAATCTATAGCTATTTTCCGCTCAAACTTCAAAAACCACCAATCGACACGGATATACCAGACAGGATTCGGTCAGCTAATCCTTAGGTTCTGGTGCGGAGGATTCGCTGCTGGTTAGCTGACCGAATCCTATCTCTGGTATAACGTGAGGATGCTTCGTTGAGAAGCGAAACACGTGTTGATTGGTGGTTTTTGGAGATTGAGCGGAAAACAGCTATGGATTTTAGAAATTTATCACATACAATATTATAAACCAATAATAATATGTTACAAACGAGAACAAAAAAATTTTTAACAAAGTTATTATGAGATTTGAGGAGGCGAAAGAAGTACCTATGACCACGATGCTTCGCGCTCCATCCTCTCTTACTACCCCATCAGGAATACAGCGTGAGGATACGTCTGCAAAACTTGTAGATTTTTCATCACCGATTCAAAATAAAAAAAGCACTCGTGGAATCAACTCTGTGTGTGTCTGTCTGATTGTTTGTCTGTCATGGAAATTTTTTTCAGAGAAAACTTTTTGTCACAAATAGCTGTTTGGAACATAGTAAGTATTGCCACCACTGTCCCACTGTCTATGTTCTTCAGATAACTTCATTAGTAAGGTTCTGATTTTTGCGGGTTAGTTTATGCATAAACAGAAACTAAAAAAAAACGGTCAACTTGTGTGACATCAAATAAACACATACAAAAATGTGTTAAAAACATTTTCAAAAGTGCGAGTAAAATCGCTGTACTGTAAAATCGAATCCCTCATTTACATAGAGAATAATAATATATAATAATAATAATAATATACTTACACATTTCACACAGCGGCATCTAGTCCCAAAGTAAGCAGCACAGCGCTTGTGGGTACTTATGGGTACTAGACAACTGATATACTACTTATATACTTTTCTTTTGTAAACAAATAGATATTATAAATAAACATACAGACTCAGGGCGAGAATCGAACCCGCAACCACCGTTTACTTTCCGACTCGCTTAGCCGTTACGCCACGGAGTTCATCTAAAATATCTAAATAATATACTATATATAACAATAGAGAATAAGGTGTATATTAAAGAAGAAATATCAGATTTACATTATATTATACGTACGCTTTTGTAAATAAGAAGAATTCTTCTACAAACTATGCTTTTGATAAATAATTTAATGGTTGTTAAATTATTTTCTGTACTGGTCGGTAAGTTCGTTAATTGTTTTTATTTATTGTCTGAATAACTGAAAAGGATAGGAAATAAATAATTTACATATTTATAAATCTGTGTTGAATAACGTAGTTTTGAGAAGAGGAACAGCAATAAAATCTAAAAAACTACCTCAAATAATAGTAAAATTGTCCCTGGCATCACTGAAAGTGCTTTGTCTCTTGGACAATCATTGAACTGGAAACAGTATTGACATATTATTAGAAATTAATTTAATATACTGATGGAATAGATATTAGTTTTATGATGAATATAATATTTATGTACGAAAAGAATACATAAATATATTTTTCGAGTAATTTTACTCAGGAATTTAGGGACAGCAGTAAGAAGAAAAACAACTGAGTAGTTAATTAAAAAATAGTTGAAATAATTGTTGATTACTTATGCTAAATTAAGATATTTTAAATATTTATTTACTAACTCAAACTTTCCTGCTGATTTGGGATAAGAAAAGTGTGGCACGTAGCAGCTACTTATCTTCTCGACAGGTATTAGAAGTCGCCCAAAGGCTTATTATTAGAAATCTTGACTGCAGAAACCTGTGACTGTAGGGGCCCTCTTTCGTCGATTTTACCTAAATGCAAATACATATCGCTAAGTGTAAAAAATATGATTTCTTGGCCTTGGGCTCTGTCCACACTTAATGAGAATTATGACGATATTATGTATTTAATCATCACTTTGTAAGATGTTGTGGGAATTTTTGCGTTCATTGTCTAAAAGTAATATTATTACAATGATGAACTAACCTATTTAGCATATTACTGTAAATATATGTTTGTATTTGTGTAATATCTGTAATATTTAGATTATTAATTTACTTCAATTTTTGAAACATTTTGTGATTAGATGTATCAAGTTAATATTATAAAAAATTGTAACGTTATTTGTAATGTGTTTTTATATCTGATGTATGAATAGAATATTCAATTTAATTGTATGTATATCGTATTTTTATTTATAATTCTACTTTAAGAATAGAAAGAACTCTTCGAAATAAAAACAATTGTTAAAAAAATTATCACAATGGCTTTATTAAAGTATATAAATAGTATACTTGTGACTTACATGATAATATGGACATCTATTTACACGTTATGTACAAATTCACATATACTACAGCAGTCTTATAAAACATATTTACACGAAAGTTACGAAACGTCATTGTAATGACGAGAGAATACAAAAATAGATTAAAATTTTAATTATTTGGTTAAGCGCGCGCTGCGATTATATCAAACACATGAAGCTGACTAAATGGTTTAGTATTTGAAACGAGAAGCATGACTAGACAAGGTAAGCCTGCCCTGACGACTGGGTGTCGATCAGCGGCGGTGGCGGTGGCCAGTGTCTAAATTCTCTTCTTCGGTTAGGATTAACACCGCCTAGTTCTAAAGAGGAGTAATCAGAATCTATTGAAGAATATATATGATCTGAAGGAGGCCTACCATCATTCCCGTAAGAACCAATTTGTGCTTGTTGCGGACGCTCCACAAACTCCGGGGTTGCGCTCACTCCGTCAGCTGATCCCCTCGTTTTTTCAGTAAACGAAAACGATCTCATAGTCCCGTTCTGCATACCATTTCTCATTGTATATGAACCTATATTATTTCTGTAACTAGAGGATTTATTATATTTATTATGATTGGGCATTGCGTAACGCAGCTTTTCCCAAAACTTATTTTGGCCCCATCTTATCCTTGACCCCGTCTTCAGATACGGTCTCAATTCGAGATCACACTCCGCTTCATGCAATACTGAACTTTCTTCTATTATTACTAAGCTATAAATTCTAGACTTGAGAATTTCATGCAGGGCTTGTCGAAATTCAAAACGCGACCATTCTGTCTCTATAAAGTTTCTCGTCAATACAAGTATGATTCGCTTTGACGCTTCGGCCGCTTCGAGAAGAGGCAAAGTGTATTGCATATAAGCGACGCCGTGTTGCGGTATATCTCTATAATGCAAACAGAGGTGATATGAAGGACTCCCATTTTCCAACTCGGCGGCCAGCGTTTGTATAACGAAGTCATCATCCTTAGGGCTGTAGCAGACGTAAGCATCGTATAATTTATCAGTGTCGTCGCACGCTCCGGTGAATGCAAACAATCTTATTCCGCAACTCGTGTACAACCATATTCGAATCGTGTCTCTAAACAAGAAAATCACAAGGATGACTAGCATGATTAGCATAAATCCAGTAAGCGTAGTCACCATCATGGGCATGTAATTTGAGACCAACATGTTATCTATAACAGAATCACCCGCATAATAGTCGCTGCATATCGTACCATTGAGATTGAGCTCTTTCTTTTGTGGTGTCCGTGCCTCCGTGTTCCAACACCACACGTCTGCCATATCTATAATTTTAGGAACGTTGTCAGATATGAATGCTGTGAATCTTTGCAAGTATCTGCATTTACAAGACCACATATTGTTACCGAGCGCCAGAGCGTTTAAATCCCTTTTATTGTTCAAGCTCCACACAGAGAAATCTACTAATCTATTGCCATCTAATCTCAAGATCTTCATTGAATGTAGCGTCGAGAAAGTTGAGTTCGCTATATAGCTTATGAAATTGTTTTGCAAATATAGCTCGTTAAGCTGTGTCAGATGTTCAAACTCGAAGCCCTTTAAATGTTTAAGCTTATTGTTTCCGAGATGCAAAATAATGAGAGAGGATAAACCGGCAAACGTCCTATTCTGTATGTTCTCAATTCCACTCGAATTTACATAAAGCGATCTCATATTTTTTCGACCGATGAATGCATAATTAAGCAATTCCTTGAAGTCGTTGCCATCTAAATAGACCTCGGTCGCGTCCATAGGTATTTTATCTGGTATTTCAATTGCCCGTTGACTAGAGCAATCTACGACGTTTGTGTGCCAAGTTGGGTCATGGTAACAGGAGCAATTATTAGGGCAGGTCATTTGGCAATCGCAGGCGACATAGTCGCAACAGTGGCATAGTGTGAAACAGTGAGTTTCGTAAGTACATAGGAAGTCAGTGGACTTCAAATTACTCAGAGGTATGTGTGTGACGCCTCTTGTGTGCGTCATTTTACAGAGAACGTTTTCAAGGTCCATTATCCTGGGATGTTGGCGCGTAGCGGTCATATTGTTTATCAAAGGCAACCACTCCATAGAGCAATCACAATCAAACGGATTTCCTCCTATGTAGAACTCGGGTAAGGACTTGTTCTCGGGGACCGGAGACAACCGAAGGCTGTTTATATCTAAATGAGATATCTCATTTGCGTAAATATCTACTCGAGTCAGATTACGTTTCTCCATAAACGTGTTTACTTGGATATTGTTAATGTTGTTATTGTTTATGAAAAGTAGTTCAACACTGTTCGGAATAGCCAAATGGGATATTTCGACAATGCGGTTATGGCTCACGTCCAATGTTTTTATATGAATTTCATCTTGAAGTTTATAGTAGTTTCCTAAATGTTCTATAAAGTTTCCGTGTACATCTAACCATTTTAGATTAACAGGTACAAAAGCGTAATCAAACCACACCAAATGATTCTCCGATAAATTAAGCCAAAGCAAACTTAATACAGCTGCAAATACTCCATTGATATCCGATATGAAGTTACCGTCTAGCCTTATAGCTTCTAATTGTTTATTTCTCTGAAAACTTCCCCTTTCTATGGCTTGTATTTTATTTTTCGCCAAATTCAATACTTGTAAACTTGGCAAATCCCAAAACATACCAACAGTTAAGTTTCCAATCTGATTGTCGATTAATCTCAAACCGGTTAGTTGATCTAAATTTTTAAAAGTGCCATTTTTAATATCTGATATTTGATTCTCTCCCAGATCTAAAGTTTTCAGTAATGACAATTCCCAAATGGCCGAGGGAGTTTCCGTCAGCTGGTTTGAACTTAGATCTAATTCTTTTAAATCTGAACAGTTTTTAAAAGCCTTATTGTCTATGTTAACTAAAAGGTTATTGTTTAAATTCAGTTTGCTCAATACAAATAATCCATTGAATAGGTATTCGTCTATTGTATGCAAACGATTTTCGGCTATATTTAATGTATGCAAGTTGTATAACGGTAGAAACGTGTTTTCCTCAATATATCCAATGGAGTTATTCCTTAAATCCAATATCTGTAGAAAGAACAAGTCTTTGAATGTTTTGCCATCTATCCTCGTCAAGGCGTTATTGGATAAATTCAGAATGACTAAGCGTATAAGGCCAATAAATGTTCCGCCATCGATGTGAGCGCTAGAGAGCTGATTATTCGATAAATCTAAAACAAGCAGCTGTTCTAATCGGTGGAACACGCCCCGAGCTAATTCAAATAACAGGTTATTATTCAAATACAATTCTCGTAACTCTTTTGTATTCGCGAAAGTGCCCTCAGGTATGGACTGAAGATTATTATAGGAAATATTTAAAATTCGTAACGAAATAAGTCCATTAAAAGTTTCACCTGAAATATCGCTGATGTTATTATGCTGAAGCTTCAGTTCTTGAAGCCTCCTCAATCCTGTAATTTCCGTCTCCTCGGACAGAGACTTAAGTTCATTGTTGCTTAAATCTAAACTTCGCAGGCCCGAGCCACAGCTTTTCCCGAAGCCGAGACGATCCAAGCTCTTGATTCTATTATGAGTGAGATTCAAAGCTTGCAAATTATCCAGTGGGCAGAAAACATCTGAGGGGATCGCCTTTAAGTTATTTTTTCCCAAATCAAGTGTTTGCAGTTCGCGCAATCCGTTAAAAGTTCCCAGCGAAAGTTCTAAGTTCTTATTCGGGCTCCAATCATAGTTTTTTGATCGAATAGACAACTTTTTCAGTTCACGTAGTCCTTCGAACGCGTTTCCCGGTATTCTGAGTAGTTTGCAGTTTTGAATTGCGAGTTCGGCAAGCGAAGGAAATCTTTGAAAATAATTCGCTTCGAGGTAACTTTCGAAGAGTAGCAGCTGGTTACATTCGACAGTAAGACGTTTTGTGCTTTCAGACGGTGCAGATGCTAGACTGGACCCATCAGTCTCGAGTGTTCGCACGCGGCACAAGGTGCCTCCATTGTCACTTTTTGGAGTGCAATTATCCAAACCTCGTGGCGCATATGCGGCGTTAACACTAAAAGTCACTAACAAAACAGTCAGCAATTGAAACATTTTCTACACACATTTGTCTTTGCTTATGGAACCATTAATCAATTAAATATGTAGTCACTGTCTCACTGTAAGTTATAGTCAACAAGTAAGGGAGATATTAACGTTTGTTTGTACACTTCACTGTTTACGTCGCGATGCACGTATGTTCACTGTCAGAGGCAACGCTGACGCGTGCCATCCGCATCGTGACTCGCGTGCGACTGAGGACTCGTTACAGCGGGAGAATGGCTAGCCGCTGCCGTCCCGGCATCGCCTCACCCCCTGCCTGTCGCCCCACATAGTTACACGTTCCTTCGCATGGCGCCACTTGCGACGATCGCTCTCGCACAATTATGTAATGTTTTTTTAATCAAGCCACCGCATCGGGTTAAAAAAGGAAGACTACGTCTAAGAAATTATGATTACCGATACGTCGACGCTTCTTTCCTTGAATCAATGATGAGCAGTTGAATTCTTTATCGAAGTGTTTTGATTGTATAGTCTAATGATATCTTATTATTTTATGACAGCCGTGTAACTCGATTAAGGCGGCGAGTGAGCTTTTAAATGCTACTTTAGAGGATTGAAACAAAGGCTGTCAAGTGCAGTCACCGTTTGAAACAAAGACGAAAGGACATCAAAGTGGCAATGAGGAACACAGTGCAGCTATGCCGCGGAGGGCTCCCTTAATTCCTTTTGCTGTCACATATTGAATTCCCAGCTCACATACTTTGGCGAAGATACCCAATAAAGCTCGTTTTGTGCCCCTTCAAGTTTTGTTCCGTGTAGAATTTTCAAATAGAGAAGGGCCACCGGTTTTGAACAAATTCCGGTATCTTGTAGAGACTGTAAAAGGTGCGATGTTACTGGGAGTTGATAATTTGATTTCCTCGTTCGACACGTAAAGTCGTTTACGGCCTAACTGAAAGTTAGCTGCGTGCGGAATACGGTGAAAGTTTCAGAAACAAACGTGTAAAAAGATATACAGCTGCTTGCATTAATTCGAAATAAAATTTGTAAGTATGAAGGCGTTGCAAAGTAGCGTAGTGATAATTGGAAGGCTGAACTTAAATTGTCACGCAGCTACAATGATATCAGAGCTACGGAACTTAATTTGTTGTTAATTACCGTGGCTAAATATTGTTACTTATTGACTTGAATATTTTAATAACATACAAGGTCGTCCACACCATATTACACTGACTTATTATAGTACAGCTTCTTTTATTCTCATCTCAATTGTGATAAGGGACCGATGTGCAATTGCATACGCTGTTATTTTTTACTTTCTTCAATTATGAAATAATAGACCAACTATTCCCATAGACATTATAAAAGAAAGACTCTGCATCGCGGTCCACGTGTTAATATATGCCTGAAATACGTTTACATTAAAAATAATTCGATCGCTCAGTTCTCCAGAAACATCGTAAATATTGAAATATAATAATTGCTTAGTAATCTGTTTTCTAGAAAAATGGCAGTTGATCAGAATATATTTACAACCTAGTCGGTACATGTATTATGGTTTATTAATATTATTGCTTTACCATACTTGGCACTCCATGCTCATCGAATACCTCGTTAGGGATATAGCGTAAAATATATATGTACGACGAATTCGTTGTGCATGTTTATATTATAGTTACTTTACTTTTGAGGCATGCGAGTACATAACATGTGACGGGGAATCCGATGTTACTATATCTATGGTTTTTCTTATTAGAATAAAACAATCCATAAACGATATAGAGTTAAAGAATATGTTTTCCGCAACGAAGTTAAGTGTGAGTTCAACTCCCGGAAATAGGGGTTCTGCGCGATATACATAATTTTAAAAAGTTGAAATTCTTAACTTAGCTTCTGGAGATATATTAAACTTTAGTAACATATTTATTTAAATTTATTGTCATTAATCTTGCGTAATAAAATATCTAAATACGGGAAATTATCACGATTATCTTTTATTATGTCTTGATGTGTTTGCCGAGTTACTTCGGCCGAACATATCAATATACAATATCTACTTATACATATTTTTTTTAAATTGTAGAACCAAGAGTCATTTCCAGAATGTTTGGAATTCTCCTATACATATTTTAAAACTTTATACACATGTGAAATGTCAAAAGCATTCGCATACTAGGCGAAAATGTGCGAGGAGAATGATGAGATTTGGTGAAGCGAAAGAGGTATGAGAGGACCGCGACGCTTGGCGCTCCGTCCTCTCTGACTATCCCGTTGGGGATATAGCGTGAAGATATGTATGTATGTATACATATGTGGGTCGCAACATATGTATCACTATGGCCCAAACACACATATATCTACTCTCTGAGAAAAAGATGGACGGACGCATGATCGATTGTAAGGGTTTCATTTTTCTTTTTACGCTACAGAACCCTGAAAACACTGAAAAGTTTTTTCTATTTAGGTCACAGTGAAGGCTATTACAACGGAAAGTTTAGTAGCTTAAGTGATAAAACACGTTGAGGACTCGCCGAACAGCTAGAGTGTTGTGATATCCTTAATGTTAATACGCAGTGGCGGGGTGTTCTGTATCAAAAGTTGCCGTCGAGAGTTCTTAGCGCTAGCTTGATAAATGACCCCGCACTTTTGCGAGAGTTGCGTATTTTTTCCTACCATATCGGGAGATGTCGCAGGCTGGTCGGGACGTGTTCAGACTGCCGATGACATCCCACTAACGCCACCTCCGTATCATCCCGTCGGATTATGCGGATCGCTGTCGTTTTTGAACTTTTTGTTTTATTTCCCCTCGCTTTATTTTCTGGGAAAATTTTGTTGCTTTTTTGTCGGAGATTGCTTTCGTGTTGTTTGCGAAGATGAATTTATTAAGCTTTTCGACGCTTTTTGAACGTAGGGGATTTTTTTGTAATTCACTTTATTAAGTTACATTTAAAATTAACACTGAACGTAGATTTTAAACAACAATTTCGCATGCAGTTTTCTCTTCAAATATTATATCAATCAACTTTCTATACGTTTTGATTTTAAAATAAAGTACAATAATAGTCTATCTATAGTATACTAGCAAACCCAGCCTGTTTCACTACCAAACTTTACAGGATGACCCGCTAGGCTAATCTGAAGATTCACTGAAAATTTCATCGAAATCGGTCCAGCCGTTTCGGAGTCCTTAAGGAACATACATACATACATTGCCTGTTATATATATATAGCAAACCCGGCCCGTTTGACTGGGCGTTAGTTGAAATTAAAATAAATTAAAGAGTTTTTATAATATTATTTTGATACTGCAAAAAAAAAAACAAAAAGAAAATTCTACTGCTCCGATCGCTACCAACCTTTACAGAAACACCCGCTAGGCCAATCTGAAGATTCCCTGAAAATTTCATCGAAATCGATCCAGCCGTTTCGGAGTCAATAAGGAACATACATACATACATACATCGCCTTTTATATATATGTAGATGTACACATAGCGTCAGGCAAATGGTTAGACTATTTTAGGGTATTTATATAAAAATCGAATTAGAAAAATGCCATTCTTGGAACTATTCCTACGTTTTACCTATGAAATGACACCTGACATTAAGGGACGAATTGGCTTTGACGGGATGGATCTCAATTTTTCTAAGTGAAACATTTGAAAGAGATATTTGGTAACCTAATTTTTCATTTCATTGACTTCATTTTGCCAGTTGTGATACACGATTGGTTAACTTTTGTTACTGAAAAAAAATATCAAAGTAACCTCTTTTAAAATAGAGATTTACATTTTTCGAACCAACGAAACCAATTTATGCTTCCAATTTTTCTGTTTAGATTATCTAAACACACTCTTCAAAATGCCCATTAGATTTTTAAAATTAACTAGAGTTTTTATTATAAAGTGAAATAACCATTTTTTCGTATTTTTCGTAAGCTAATGCGCGCATCTTTGTATGTTACAAAAGGTCTATTTTAGATTAAATTATCGACATCCTTTTCTCCCGTTAGATTCGTTCCGTCTTTAAAAGTTCAATGTCAGTGTGCAATTATTTGCTTGCCGCTACGTGTACATGAAAGTGAAATACTACTTAATCTTATTTATTCACGAAATCTCATAAACTACCGAAGCTTCATTCAATAATAAAATTTAATATGATGACAGATTTTGTAATATAGAGGTACGCTAAGAAATGATTTTTGGCAATTTACATCGTAAGGGAGAAAAGGGGGGTTGAACTTTATATGACACTTATGTAATGAAATGGAAACGGCTGTGAAATTGAGTACAATTATAGCTTATTAAAAATAACGAGACACGTATTCACATTTTTGTAAAATTCTGTGCGCAAGGGCTCAGGAGACGATGAACTTGTATGACGTCGTTTGGCTAGAAAATTTGGCAAGTCAAACCAAGAAAATGATAAAAAAATATTTTGAACCCAATTTTCTTTAAATTTTAAGTTGTGTTTTGTTCAAAATTACTACAGAACCCAAAGTTAGAAATGTATTCTACATTAATTTAACCGGTTTTGAACATTAACAACAACAATCGCATTTCCATCAGTCGCTAAGCTCATTTAGTTTTGTCTCACCAATATTCAAATACCTACTATTATCTATGAAAAATATGTTTTATCCTATCCTATGCTGCACTAATATTTATATGGTTTAAACTTTCCCAAAATTTCATTTGGTGAAGTACTTATTGGAGTAACATTGCTTTGCAGCTGTTTTTTCAGAGTTTCTAGCTGCAGAAGACGTATCAACTTTTAATTGTCAAGGTAGTAATAATATTTTTAATAATCTAATATTCAGTATTCACTTATACAAGCACGGATTACTTTATGTATTACCTACTTGTTAGTAAGCAATTATTTTAAGTTTTAAGGAGTTTGTGTCGTTAATCTAAATTTCAGGTAAAATAAAAGTAATTATGTTAAGTATGTAAGTACCTTGTTTTAATTCCGCGACTAAGATGAGAGTTTTACCGTTATATGCAATCACTATGAAGACTATTTTCAATCCAGTTACAGTATTATCGCTTAGAATATTAACGCTTGCTACTGTTTATTATGAAATAAAGGCTTTAGAATAAACAGAATAGACAGGCTATTTTTTTTGTATGACTTTTAGCTGAATCTTTTTTGCGATTTTGATCATGTGGATTACTACGTATAATCAGTACATCGAAAAAATTATAGGAAATCATTATTTTTGGATATGTATTCATTGGATTTTATATCCTGAGGGAAAAGGAAGCTGTTCCTTTACAACTGTGTGTCTACCTGTTTGTATATTTGCCTGTGAACTCTAATAGTATAGCTATTGAACGGATACTAAATTGAATCTTATCTCATTTCATTAATACTTGCAGTTTTCAAAATCTTTCTTAGTTGGAAAACTTGGAGTAAACCGATTAAGGTGTTTTCTGTGTCCGTGGTTTTAACAATTTTAATGAACAAAATTAGAAATTCGGCTTAACTATAAAAAAAAAGTCGAGCATGCAAATAAATTTCAATGAATTTACATAATTAGCTCGTCGATTGATAATTTTAAGAACGGACGTGATTTTTTTAATGAAAATTATTTCTTTGTGAACTAACCCAGATAGCAATTTAAACTTGAGCCAGGCGTGCACTAAGTTTGCGTGGAACTGTATACACTTAAGGCGAGTTTAAATTAGACTTCCTAGTTACCAAGCGTCAAAGGTATAATGCTGACATAACCAAGTGTTTTGCGTTGGAGTTCTGTTTTTCTTTCTTTATAGCATGGTGTCCAGATTAGTGCATTTGCCAATGTCACGTATTAACATGGTTTTGTTTTTTATTCATATCGTAGAATTCGTTCAGTAAAGTGATAGTAGACTTATCGCTTCAGTAAAGTGATAGTAGACATTACTGAAGTTACAGAGGACTTCTTGGAAGAGCGCGAGAACTTCAGCTTCATGTTTATTTACACCTACTTCATTCTTTTCACCTATACAGAACTTTAAAACACAATATACTATTACTTTTGTACTACATTAAAATTCCCAGAAATGTAAAAAATATAAAATGTAAATAAAACGACAACCTCACTTCTCCCGTTCCAGCCAAAAGTCTGTGCTGGAGTTATTCAGGTACGACAATCCTCGTATCAGAAGAGAACTATGTGGTAACACACAGAAGTAGGTTCCAAAATATAAACAAAAACTTAATACCAATTAAAAATTATAAGTTTGGGACAATATTGTCAAAAACTTTGTTATCACACTTAACATGGCAGATTTTAATCATTAAATGTTTTATACTTGCCTCGTCATATTTAACTCTGCAATTTACAGCATAACCAGCATCGAATTTACCGAGTCTGATCTCTGAAACATCCTGAGGATGCTTCGTTGAGAGGCAAAACACGTGTCGATTGGTGGTTTTTGGAGTTTGAGCGGAAAATAGTTAAAGATTTCAGAGAATCACATGAAACGGATTTCCGCAAAGTAACACCTGAGTCTGTACAAATGAATTTTTATTTAAATTCAGTTATCATAATAACTGTGAAGGAACATGTGAAAAGACTAAATAAAAAAGTTTAAGTTCTAAATATTTTTAGCTCTGTGCTCGAGAACATGGTCGAGTTGCGTGTCGCTATCTGAACGCAGATCAGACCAATCGGCACCTGCGGCGTACGATTGCACCCATTGGGTACAGCCAACTTTGCGACAACGGCACCAACATGTTCTATTCAAATGGCGAACGGGCACAACCACTGGTTTTAATGTACAGGAAATACGTTCGAGCCGTTAAGGTATTACAATAAGTTTAATGATTTAGATTATAATAGCGGTAAAACAATTGCTAAAACAGAAAGCCTGGTTGCGGGTTCAGCAAAAATTGCAAGGCAAAATGCTTTATCTAATAGACACTGAAACTAGACAAGAAAGAAGTCAAAAAGATCTGAAAGTCTTGCAAAATATAGGCTAATAAATTTCTGAGTTCGAAGATGTAGTCTAAGGTTTTTTAGAAGATATTTAATACCTCGAAGAAAAATATATTATAAGGTACTCCGGCGTTTGTTCGTCTGTCCATCAGTCATGATAGACAATCTGTCACAGAATAATTTATCGAATACTGTACTTTGTACAAATTTGAAATTTGGTACAACGATACGCGTTATTACTCTTTAAATTTCGTTCAATTAATTAAAAAATTATGCAAATCTTGTACTTACTCAAACCCGACTTGAACATAGAACATAATATAATATATCTTCACGGCGTATCTCTATTAAAATAGTCAGTAAGATGGACCATCGAGCATCATAACTTAATATTTCGGTTCCAAAAATCTCAATACTTTCCTCGCACATTTCTCCTAGGTATGCGAGTGCTCTTGACATTTCTGTCAGCTAACAATCTGATAAGATCTTCAAAGTCAGCTTTGGTCTTCTTTAACTTATGCTACCACTCACTTTCGCTCTGTTGATATTCTTCGTCAGTCTTTCTATGTGTCCGAGCCATCTGAGCATACCTTGCCTCAATTTTACAATAACACTGTCATCCAACCCTGTCATACTACGTATCTCTTCTCATTGCTTATTTTGTCCGCAAGGGTGAAACCGAACACATTTCTAAGAGACCAAATTTCTACTGCATTTATGTTACTTTTGAAAATATGTAATGAGTGAGTCCCTAGGGCCTATTGATATTCAAAAATGAATTTTACAAAATCGCTATCACTATGTCGCAAAAGTCATATGAATCCTTTTCGTGCGAGTTTAATTCGCATTTAATTAATTTTTCTTTAATCAAATGTTCGAGGAAATTTTTAAACGATACAAGACTTAAAAGCTCTCAATAAACCTTTCGAGTGATTAATTTCGTTATTCTTATTATATTTGCCACTGAGAATTGTTCTAAATAATTCTCACAAAGATGTTCTTAGAAAATTTGCTACACCATCGAATTATACTGATTTTGTAGAAGTGGTTCTTAAAGGATAATATAACGTAGTAAAGGATATTATAACGTAACCCTTTGTAATTAACTCGAGGCGATATTACCAACAGATATGAATCCATAGTAAAACTAGACAATACGGCGCAATTTATTGTCGATACCTATTCGCTCCGATAACAGCGTTATTATTGTCTTTATAGGTAACTGTTATTTTGTTAGATATGTCTTAAATTTCATTAATCCAGATAATATTTTGGGGAACAATTCAGATTTTATTTATGAATAATTTAAAATGTGTTTTTAAGCTGTTTCCATCTAAACAAATTTTATTTTTCGACACGTGTTCATTTTTTAACGGAGCATTTTAGAGGTAAGCTCAGGCTCAGTGCGAGGTAACGGTAGTGACGGAGTGCGTTTTATATATTAGAATGTTAGTGAATAGAACAGAAAATTACTTCAATAAGTTAGAAAAAAAACAATACATCGATTAAGTGGATGTGACCGTAATTTCTAGCGATACATACACCTATTTTCATGCTGTGTCCCTAATTACGAAGTCGCAGAAGACGAAGCGCATAATTTCACGGTCCTTACATACTTCTTTCGCCTCCTCAAATCTCATCATTCTCCTCACGCATTATCGCCTAGATATGTGAGTGCGTTTGACATTTCTGTCAACTGAACTGGCTATTTGATCTTCGTAAGTCAGTCATACCTGGGTGAAAATGCCTATGAGAATGATGAGATTCGAAGAGGCGAAAGAAGTATGTAAGGACCGCGAAGCTTGGCTCTCCGTCCTCTCTGACTACATCGTTAGGGATACAGCGTGAAGATACGTATGTATGTAGATCAGTCTTGGTCTTCCTTGACTTCTGCAACACTCACTCTCGCTATGTAGAACTGAAAAGTCGAAACAAATTAGAAAAGGTAAAGGTTTCACGATATTCTAAAAAGTCTTTTTTAACTTCAGCAAAGTCTACAACTATCATTTCATTGGAGGAGTGTCAGAAGCGTTAAGGAATTAGTCATAAGATAAACTTTTACATCATATTTTATGGTGAAAGATAAAGTCTTTTACATCAGACAAGTACCAACGAAATTTGAATAATGAACACGGAAGACAAGGCTGATTCCTTTACTTCCCGGGAATGTAAGATATGTTAAATATAAAAATTATTATTATTATAGTATTTTAAAATTATATAATACAGAAAAGAGATTGATATAAGTTTCTAGTGAAGTGATAACTGCAAGTAATGTTACAAGTAACATATTTAGACACAAATAGTATGTTAGCACATAACAAACTTCGATAGGAAATTAAACTCGCTCGTATTGTAATCGAATTTCTAAGGATATTAGCACAAGATTACTCGTCAATCGAAGCAGTCGTTCCGAACTGTTCCAATAGTCCAATCTCGTAGTTGATTGAACTGAATCCGTTCAGTGGGCCAGTGACGTGTCAACATCGATTGTACTAGATTGTAGCATGTAATATCTTTACCTTACGGACATTGTTATAAACGTTGTGTTACCTCGTATAGGGAAGGGATTCGAAAAGAAGTCGAAAGAGTTTTCACAGGATTCCGTGCCTTGTTAAAGAAAAAAAATTACAACAATACTTCACGTTACTATTAATCTGTCTATTCACCTGCTATAGTCGTTGTTCTACAAAGATTTTTGGAAAATATTTAAAGTCCTTGACATAGACTTTATAACTCCAGGATGGCCAGTCCCTTATTACGAAGCGAGGTAAATAAAATGTAGTTGTGTGGGTGGTGTTTTCTAACGAAATGGCGGCCATTGGCTTATCTCTTAATAAATGTGTGTCGTGTGTGTGTATTCGTGAGTCGGCTAATCTAATTTTCCTCACCGTTGTTGTTCGAGATATAGCGTCCGATTTTATTCATAAATTCTATGATTCTTGATATATTATGTTCGAACACATATTTTGTACTATTCAACGTTTAAAATAAGCAAATCGATATTCGAAATACACTTAACTATTCCTTCTCCAATCATCTTCAAAACTACTCAACTTAATATTTCAAAAAATTCAAGGCATTTAAATCTTAATTCAAATTTACACGAAAAATGTAAATAAGATCCTAGAGCTTACATAATGTCAGAAATCAATTGTAGAAAATCATTTCATGAAAATCATGAACTAGCGACCCGCCCCGGCTTGGCACGGATAGCAGAGCCAAATCGTAAAATTCGTTCTTAGTGAGCGTCTACACCGCAAAAGGAGTAACTATGCTTCAAGTCAATCGGACCTATAGTTTCGGAGATCTCGTAGTGAGTCAGTCAGTGAGTGGTATTTCGCTTATACAGGCGGTTAATATCAAAATACTAGTAACCTTTTAGTGCGAAATTCCTGTCATCATACCTAACAACTTTTGTTCTACGACATTTTCAAAACTTAATACGTTCCTCCAAAAATATTCGTTAAGTTTAAATGCCATTTTCAAAGACATTTCAATGTATTTCTATTTTTGTATGAAAGAAAAAGTTAGGAATTTTTAAAAGCCGTAGAACAAAAGCTATTGGGAATAATGTTAGAAACAAAATACTAAGAGGTAAATTAAGCCTGTATAGATATAGATAACATGGAATTATCTGTGCTTAAGTCGACTCATACTTGACAGATTCTTATAAATTTCACACACAATACACATAGATAAACATCTAATTTTATCTGCATTAGGAATAAGGTGTACAATAAAAAATAAATAAATAAATATAATGATAATGCGCGAGATGATACTCCTGGCATTCCGTCCCCTCTGACTACCCAGTTAGGGATACAGTGTGAAGATATGTATGTATGTATGTATAATGCACCAGACAATACGCACCAATCATTTGATCTTAAACTAGGGATTCCCTCTACTATGAGAAACAGACGACGACTACTAGGGCCGTTCCTAGTACACCCAGAGCCGAGACAATCTAGAAAAGGTCGTTTCCTAAATGGACCCGACCGAGAATGGATCTGGAACCTCCCGCGCTTGAGTGCAACTTCTAAACGACTGCACCATCGAGGTCGTCAAGCATGTAACAACTAAAATAAAATATCGTACTTGTATTATAGTTTATAATAAGTAATACATAGGTATTCTCACGCTGTATCCGTGACGGGATAGTCAAAGAAGATGGAGTGTCAAGTATCGTGGTCATTGCATACATTTTTTGTGTCATTAATTCGCATAATTCTCTTCATAACATTTCGCCGAGGTGCGCGAGTTTCGATATCTAACGCTTCGGCTATTTGATCTGGTATATAATGTAATAATATTGAAAAGTTAAACTTTTACGCAATATATGATATATTATGGTAATAGAAAAGAGTGGTAGCGGAAGCGAGGGAAGACCAAGGCTGACTTACGAAGCTCAAATAGGCAGAGTGTTAGCAGACGGAAATGTCAAAAGCACTTGCACACCTAGGCAATGTGTGAGGAGAATGATGAGATTCGAGGAAGCGAAAGAAGCATGTAAGTATCGTGAAGCTTGGCGCTCCGTCCCCTCCGACTACCCCCTTAGAGATACAGCATGAAGATATGTATGCATATATTACTATGATACAACCCTTTAGGTCCAAGTAAGGACTCGCCCATAAGCAAAAACCGTAGAAAACATTGTTGATGTCTGATAGAGTCTGATAATAAAAATAATGATTTTTTTTTTTATAAAAAAGGGATAAACGAGAAAAGCAGGTCACCTGATGGAAAGTGACCGCCGCCACCCATGGACATCCGCAACGTCCGGAGAATCACGGGTGCGTTGCCGGCCTTTAGGGAAATAGGGAAAGGACGAAAAGAAGAGGGAGGGTGTGAAGAGCCACCGGCACTCTCATTTACCGAACTAAACAATAGCAATAGATGCTGTTATTTCACGCCGATATTCTGTGATTGTATTTCATCGGCGAGCCGGCCCTATTTGTGCTGCAATACAGCATGGCTCTATCACTCATCTTCTTTGAAGTATGTTTGTACCACGGAATAAATATACTTGAATTAATTTAATATTGTTAGTTACCTATAAGAGCGGTATTTGATATGGAACAATAAAAACTTAACGCATATTACCATCCAAGTTATTGTAAACCTCGACGATGATAATTTGTAACGAAGTTTAACGTATAAACATTTTGTTCGAAATCAAAAGTCCATTAAAAGTTATGCCAGACCCTCAGCAGCATCTCATTCGATTTATTTATCAACAAAAATTTTGATGCTGTCATAAAATAATACTGCAGTGTCTAAAATAACGCTTTTAAATAAGTCTATACTTTAGACACAAATTTACAAACAATATGTAACTGGAATATTATTTAGTTACACATAACTTTTCGTAGTAAATGTTATTCCATACATAGAACAAAAATAAAGGTAACAAATCTTGTGATATTTTTTATTATCTATATATTTTTTTTTGTTTTACGTTGTAAATTGAAAATTAATAACGATTTTAAATTTCTTAATACTGCTGACAAAAAAATATAAAAAATTTTAAAAGGATTCCGTTAGGGATACAGCGTGAAGACATGTGTGTATGTACCTATGTATTAAGTCAATTTAAAAAAAATGATTAATGCGAAAAAGTCGTTCACTTTATTTATGGATCTTTGAAAAACATTTCTAATTTCATATTAATTTTTGGAATAAATACTATACTTATTTAATTATTCGATGCCCGTTTTTTTTTCTCATGAGATAGATTTTCTGGTACAAATCATTCTATAGAATTGAAAGTAACTAACTGGTTACTTTTCTTACATATCGAAATTGAAAATAACGAGTTACTAAGGCCAATGGCGGGAAAATTACTGGCCACATAACATGCATCTTGCTCATTGGGTAAAAGTTTGCAATTAGCAAGATTTAAGTGCAGTACACTTACAGTTTCTTTTTTTATGTGTGGAAAAGAATAATGTACTTCAATTCGAAGTATGAGTAAAAGAAATATAATATTTGGCGCTACCATCCCTCTATATACTCTCTCTGTGGATAAAGGTTTACATGTATTTCGGGGATGATTTTGGATTTTCTATTTGCGCAATGTTCGCTGTCGGCCATCTTGACAAACGATTAAAAAGCGGAGAATCAGCACGGACAAGCGGTGCTGTTTGTCGTCTAACCAAGAGTGCGAGTTGTCAACTGCGCCCCTCCCGATTGATCGGGAGGGGCGCAGGAGGGGCCCGACATATAGATGTGAGAGTGATAGTATGTATTTCTGACAGGATTCTATTTTGTTTTCTAAATATTCATTCCCCTGTCATATGGAAGGTCAGTGTTGGAAACTCTAACAAACATTTTGTTATAAAATTATTTATATGGCAATTTTGTAAGGCGTGCTATGTCGCTCTGATATAATGTTTCTCTCTCTTCTGTGTGAAACTCTCATTTACGACTGCTGCGAAATTTGTATACTGCAAAAATAGATTAATTATTTAATTAATAATAAAAATTAATTAATTAACCAGCCCTACAAGATAAGAGCGTAGATTCTTTTTTACTTTTAGTTATTTTATTTTTCTTTTTTTTTTATTCTACGGTAGAATTCGGTGGGATTCTGCAGGTGTAATTCTTTGTTTCGGTTTTTCATATCCGTAGTCCTTTGTTGTCTTTGCTGTTTATATTAAAGAAATTATTGCGATAGCAGCATTTTAGGCGTCACTGAACAAGCTCGCAACTTTATCCAACAACGTTTGCCAAATATTATTTGCATTCAATTTCCAGTGATACCTCCCTGTTTGAGTTGTCACCGCTGCAGGTACTCTACTCGTGTGTTTGTAGTTAATTATGCTAATGGATTGCAGCGCAAACGGATTCGAACTCCGCAAAATGTTTGCTTACCAACCTCAGGTCTGTTGGGTTATCGTATGTACTTGTTGTAAAAAGCCGACCCGGGGCAAGTCATAATTGGGCAATTAGTGGTGGTGGTTTCATCTGAAATATAAAAATCAGAAAGCGAAGTCATGGACGACGAAAAAATTGAACCGCCTTCAAAAAAAGACACCGTAAAGTACAAAATAACTATCCTTTACTAATCAAAACTCAAGTACAATAAAAATAACTGCATAAGTACGATACACATACCTACATAATTAAATTTGACAGTTATTGAAGTCGGTGCCAATTCAATGTGCAACAACAAGGCAACAACAAAAAGTTTATTAGTTTGGTAGGCTTGGTAGAATTCGGTGCTGGTTAGGTGGCCGAATTCTATCTCTGGTATATCCTGAGGATGCTTCGTTGAGAGGCGAGACGCGTGTCGATTGGTGATTTTTGGGGTTTGAGCGGAGGATGGCTAGAGATTTTGGGAATTTATCAGGTCAGACATCACTAGTTAACTATAGGTGATACTTGAAATAAAGCACATAAATATTGCATGATATAACTTCAATATACAATTTAATAACAAACGCGTTTTGAAAGAAGTGTTCAAATTAGCTCACAAATCAGATAACCTGTTCCCATAGTTGCATGTGATCGACTAAATGAGTCGATACCAATTGACTACTTTTTAGGTGGGCAAATTTTTAGTCATTGCCAGTCTTGTAAGTCGACAATTTATGCTACAAAAGGTCATTTTACCGCAATTACCATTTAAAACAATCGTCGCGCGACTGCGGCGCAGCTACCGCTCTTTATGTGAACACCCCACGTTTTTTAAAGAATAAGGATAGCTCTGCGACAAATTTCGCAAAAACTGCTAGACAATTGTAAACTGAAGATCGCGGGTGGCAGGAATTTGATATAGTTTCCTTTATCATTTAGGGTGGCTTGCACCAACTTTTTAAACTGGATTTAAGGATTTGACATCTCGCTTGCACCAACTATTAAATCGTTGGTGCAAGCAAGATGTCAAATCTATAAATCGAGTTTTAATGGTTTGGTGCCAGCCATCCTCAGAGAATTTCTTTCGGAAGGTTTTTGTCTAGGTATACAAAAACCAAAATTAAGTGTATTATGATATCTTCGGACAGAGCCAGAGCGGTTTGCTAGTTCTTTTAATAAAGTTATTTGGAGTTAGGGTGTTTAAGAGCATTCTACCAGTTTGTTGACATTAACAGTAACATGCAAAGCCAAAACTTAGTTTGAAGCCATTCAAATTGTTTTAAAAAGAAAACATACGGTCTCAATTTCTTTGATGCCTGTTAAAAAAGTGTCCCAATTACTGCAAAAACAATCAAAAGTCCTCAATTAACGAAGTTTCTGCGCCCCCCAACGAAACAAAACCAACATGCTCCGTAACGAAATTGCTATCGATTCACATAACAAAGGTAACTGAGACGGTCGCCACTCTAATTAACAACTTGGGTTTAGTCCCTTATGTAACCATAAAATAATACAGTATTTGTACTCAGTTGCGATGTTTCACACTGACCAGAAATATATTTATTTGTAACTATTTAAAAAACTTTAACAAAACTTAATACCTATGACATATTGATGACTCAATAAAAATAAATATGAGATAATGACTCAATAAAAAAAAATCCACCCAGAGTTCCGTAGTGATTATTAACAACCATGCCATTTGGACCATAACTATTCGCGCTTCGTTAGTACATTTTTATAAACTTTATATACCTATTTTTATTGAAAAAAAAATTAACCCGACTCCAAAAAACCGTTAACAAGTATAAAACTAATTAAAACTGAAGTACAAAAATAACTATGCCATCGCCTCGTACTTGTATGGTGCGCAAAAAAAAACGAAGGTTTCATGTTATTGTGCAGCATACATAGTACATATACAAAATATAACCGCATTGCTACGCCATCGATTTGCCTTCTCTTTGACAAATCTTTAAGATTCAATATTATATTGATAAAACGACACTTAGCTTTCCCGTTAAAATGTTACCACTGTGCCTCTATTCTGCAATATCCTTTGTATAACAGGATCAAAAACTCGTATTATTCTCGTACTGGTAAACGAGATAACAGGCAATTTACTGGAGATTATGTAAGTCGCAAAACAAGGTTCTCTCCTTTATAATTATTATAGAATTTGGGACGGATCGATTGTAAGTACATAGGGAAACCCATTTAGCCATTATGGACTTGTATAGAATTAAAATTAAATCATGTAAAATTAATTACGTAGTTGTTTGCTTCGACTGTTCAGGTTTAAAGAGAAAAAAGTAAAATAATGATTGACGAAGATTTTAAATATTAGGAAGTTCTAGATTCTAGACAAGAATACATAATACATAATAGTCCATTTTATTCCAATTTCCAAAAAACTAAATAAGAATAAGTTTATCATTTAGTTAAGTAAGACATATCACAATACATAATCCTTCATTTTTCACTTTAATGTAAACAAACAAGAAACTAACCAAAATTTCGCTAAATTTTTACGGGTGCTGGTGCTGTCCAAACAGAGCGCCTAGACAAGTGGCTCAATTGTCGTAAACACTAGTAGAATAGAGTGATAGATACCACATGATCTAGTGAAACAGATTTTAAATTGGTAATCAAACGTTATCAAGTTTTTATTAAATCAAAGGAAATGTAAGTTCGAGTGAAAACCATCGTGTGAAACGCAGCCAAAGGTCACTTTTGATGAGCAATAACTCCAGTAAGCGTTTCGATTTTACGAAACGGCCACTTGTCTAGCCGTCCTGTAAAAACCGGACCCTTTACCTAAAGAACTCAGAGATAGCAACTATCAAGTTGAAATTAATATCAAAGACTATCCTTATGGTCCCTTGGAGGTGTGAAAAATTCAAGCTTCTGTGTCAATGTAATCAAAAGATACGATTATTCATGTACGCAAACGAAAATTAGTAGGATACTTTCCGTTAACTTAGAATCATAACAGGCAAGAAGCAAAGTCGCAAATTAATTATAACAATTGTATCGCTCGTTCTTGCCATCACAAACTTTCATTTGCAGTTGGAGACTATTGGTAAACGTGTTATTCAATGGCAAAGTTTGTTTTCGAATCCGACTATATTTTTTTGGAAAATACGTAACACGAATACATAGTATGGTTTTACGTTAGTAATTAATTAATCTGTGGTATGGTGATATGGAATCATTGGAGCGCGAGTCGGAATCACACTTCATTTTTAGATTATTAATTTAACAATAACTTATCCAATTAAGCTTCAAATAAAAAAAAATGAACTACTGTAGATCTATCTGAATACGTTTTTGGCTTGTTTTTAAGGTTCCCTAGCCAAATGGCAAAAAACTTATAACGCTTATAACCTTGTCTTGTTTGTCTATATGTCCGTATGTCACAAGCTTTTTACTTGGAGACTACTGGCACTACTAGATGGAATTTTAAAGATGTATTTTTGAAATTTTGAACAGCTATACAGAGGTTTAGTGTAAATTTGAAAAAATTAAATTAGGAGCGATTGATACTCTCTACATGTAACTATGAGATGAAAAAATAATTCCACTGCTCACAAACGTGTGGAGTATGTTCTTTTTTTTATAACAGAGGGGGCACACGAGCAAGCGTGTCACCTGATATAAGGTGGTCGCCGCCGCTCATGGGTATCCGCAAAGTCCAGGTAATCACGGGTGCGATGCCGGTATTTAAGGAAAGAGTAGGCTCGTTTCTTGTTCAGATGGGTCTTTGAAAATTACATTCAACAACAACAAGAGGTTTCAACATTACATTTTATTTAAGTCAGCAGTAGATTAGAAATGTGCTTCTAAAGTTATAACAAGTGTGTATTCCCCTCAAACTTCTCGAGCATGAGGTGGAAAATTTTGAAAAAAAAATGGTATTGGCGGTGGAATTAAAAAAACACTTTCGACTAAAATACGTTTATTGTGTAGTTTTTGAGATAATTCTGGGATATTATCGTTTACACGCTATTTTGAGTTTAGCGACCGCAGAATAATAATTTTTGGGAAATTCTATGAATTATAAACTTTTATTCGCTGCGAACGAAATTAATATTGTAAAAGACAATGAATTATTTAACATTATAATTTTAAATATCAACCTCAAACGTTCACATATGGAACACTGCTCTGTGCGTTGTCTGACACACACTTGGTGGGATTTTCTTCGTCAATCAAACCAGCATTAAAATGAAAAAGAAATGTTATGAAATATTGATAATCAGGAGTGGAAAATATAATACAAACGTAATATTCGAATGGCATACATTCCGTAGATGACGTATGCAAAGCGTATACCTAAAATGAAACAAAGTTTTAACAATGGTTTTATTAAAATTCATATATTCGATGAAAGGTAGAAAAACAAAAAGTAATCGAAATTTATACAATAGAGAAAATAGTTACACCGGGACTGGGTTAGTTGAAATTTAACTGAAAAACGGAAAATATCAGGAGTAGCAGTGAGAAGCTCTGATTTATATTATGAAAGGGTTTTGGATGTTAAAACGGCGGGAGTTTTATGTACATCCACTATTCAATGCTTACCATATGAAGGTTGAAAAAGATGTGGAGACTTCATTAGTGCTTAATAATTCTTCTCTAAAATGAAATAACTTTGATAACTAATGTAAATGTCAAAAACAGTCAAATATCTTAGTGTAAATATGATAGATGATGTATAGGTAAACAAAAAGGTTTTTCAAGACCACAATGTTTGGTGGAAAATAATATTATAAACCGTATAAATAATGTAAATAGTTAGCAATTGGACTAAAATTAAATCAATTGATATAAAAAGAATAAATCTTCAAATCTGCAAACTTAAACTCGTCCTGCAACTACGAAACGACAGTTCAAGGTCATTTGCGTTTTTTGATAAGAGCGATTACTGACCCCATTAACGCACTAGCGATATCCGCTCACACCTTCGTTTAGTGTCGCATTAATAGCTCAGGTACGTTAGCACTTAGGACGTGCCGCTCGGAAAATCGTCATGAGCGCTCTGATTCGCTCACTACTCGAGTTTTAATCACAGTGCTTGAGTTAAATTTTTCATTACGTTCGACACAGTAATTCTTTAACCCTAAACTACGAATTAAGTTGTCTATGAATAAGACAAATTAAAAAAGTTTGCTTCTTAAATGATAAAATTAAACTGCAGGGAGCTAAACGTGTTATTTTGTCTTAGTAATCAGATATACAGCCACCACATCAACATATCAATTACTTATGGTATAGATTCGAATTCAAAAGTTATATTTTAATTCTGAGATTACTTCGGATTAGTTGCGTCATGTTGCGCTCTGTCCACAATAACGATCACTCCGGTAATAAATGTTGACATAAAAGTGGTAATACCAAAACTATTTCAAGCCGTACACTTGCTGAGACGTCTCATTCATGATGTCTTACGACGAGATGATTCAGTCAATTTTCTGAATTGTTGAAATATTTCGATACTTCTACATTGTATCATACGTCGACTCGAAAGAACAGTTGCTTCTCTCAGTCATCATGAGTCGACAGAAATGTTCGACTCAACTTGACTCGAAGAAGACAATCGTTTCATTTGCTTGACTCAATTAAAACAGCTGCTCACCTCTACAATCAATCGAAATACATTGCGACGGCTTCATCGAAGAGTGACGTTGATCACGAAGCGGTCGAAGAGAGTTACAACTCTTACGCCATCTCTAATACCAACCAGACACTATACCTCATGTCTCTGAATTATATTGAACTGTCCTTAATCACTATTATTAATTTCCGTATGCTTCAACAACAAAATTCAAGTAATTTAATACTTGAATCACATAGAATAATAATTTCATTTTTCACATCGTAACGATCCCCACAGTTTTCACTGTTCAGTTTTGCTGGCAAAGCAACGAGCGTGGTGACCGGCTGCCTCTGACTATGAAATATTGATCAAAAACTAAACAAATGTTCTCCAATCCAGTTTACCTTTACATTTCATGAGTGTACTGAAAGGGCCATTTGTTAAGGAAATATTTTCTCGTTGTAATTGTATTGATTTTGATACAATCGAATAAAATATAAAATCGAGACAAGGCGTGATTGAATGTTGCGTAGAATTGTAAGGTAATTATTTCATACCTACTTTTAGGGTCTCATACTTCGTAAAAAAATACTTCTCACACTTCGAAAAAACTCAAAAGAAATAGTAATTCATCGTAGCATAGTTAACACTTTAAAATATTTGTGTAATAGGAATTATGAGTAGTCAAAATGGGAGCGCAAACTTGACGACCATTCTGCCCAACAATACATCCGAAGCGACTGGATCTATGATTTAAGAAAAATCAGTGATAAATTCAGATTTCAGGTATAGACCTGAAATCTCCAGGAAAATTAATTAAATTCCTAAGTTTTATACCTCCAACCCTGTATCATATACAATTTAAAATTCATCGTTTTTGCGATAACTTTTATCAACTTAATTGTTTTTTATTTGTTATGAAGACTGAATATGAGAGGATTGATGTCATTTTCAAGATGACCGCAGAAAACATTTTAATAAAATATGTACACAATTGTTTTTTAATAGTATGAACAATTGTATATTTACTTTTTCATATCTTTCTTTTCTTCTTTCTTTAAAAAGAAGGTGTTCTTAGATCGTTCGGGCACAGAGAAAGAATGAGTGACGAAAGACTGACGAAGAAAATCCACACAGCCAAAATAAGTCGTAGCAGAAGCCAAAGAAGACCAATGCTGACTTATGTAAGACGATCAAATAGCCAGAGTGTTAGTTGTCAAAAATATCAAAAGCCTACCTAGATGAAAATGTGCGAAAAGAATGATGGGATTAGGAGGAAGCGAAAGAAGTATGTTGAGACCGCGATACTTGGCTCTTCGTCTACACCGAATATTACGTTAGGAGTATTGCGTGAAGATGTGTTGTGATGTAATCAATTGTTTCATATCGTTGAAATTTTTTAGCATCTTTGTAGTTTTCAGGTATATTTTAAATCGTCGATAGCCTTTTTATCGCAAGGAAATTACATTTTTTAAAGTGGGATATCGCAAATTATAGCGCGTTTAGACACATCTCTTTAATACGTTCATAAATCGACTTCCAGTTGGATCGGATAATAAAAGAATTCAAGCACACATTGTCATATCATGTTTTATAAGCGACCATACTGTTTTTGCGGCGGAACATTCGAAAGGCGAGTAAAAAGAGAATTCCGCGCTTTGTTTTCTTTCGTTTACAAACAAAGATTCATAAAAACATTGGCACCCAAAAAAATCGACGGCGAATCGTGTTTTAGCTCGTTTACAGATACAGCGAAAGTGTAAAATATACGAGCCTTCAATATTTATACGTTTTCATTTTCAGAGTTCTCGGGACAAAGTATGGAACGCTTGCGGCGTAGTGATGCCTGCATTATTAAGTTATATATATGTGGGATAGGTTTTGCGTAAGAAAAAAACGGTATTGAAGAACTGTACTTTATTTTTATTCCTATAATTTTCAAACTGACTTTAACACACAGTAACATCGTTAATTCAACTCTTACACATCTTTAAACTCTCTAGCCTTTCTCGTTTCTTCTCTCTTCTCTCGTTTATACATTAGATTTCATTCATACGTCTATCGCAGTTTTTATTTCCTACACATTATATTTATATTTATGCTATATCTACACAAAAACGTTCAAAATTATAAGAAAATGTATGTAAAGGCGAGCTTATCTTTGCAAGAGATATCTTCTGCCCAACTTCACAAAGCGATAGACTGTATGCGACATTTTCTTTGGTTACCACTACTATTTACTTTCACTCTATAGATTTTCTTCGTCGGTCTTTCGTCACTCATTCATTCTATGAGCCCGAACCATCTAAGCATAACTTTCTTTCCACGAAAGAAGAAAGAAAAGGGAAGTAAAGAAAAAGAAAGATATAGTAAATTGTGCACCGTCTATTGGCTACATCATTCGAGGAGATTGTACTATAGTGTACCTATCTTACGAGTCGACTAAAGGGGGATCTTCTCAGATCTTCCATTTGATGCGACCCCAAAGAGAACAGTTGGGGGATTCTCTCTGTCCCGAATACGTGCTTTTCGTGACGTATGAGGGGATCTAATTTGTTTCGTTGATCTTAGGCCTCTTGTACTCGTATATGTTCACGCTGTATCCATAACGAAGTGACCTGAAAGGACGGAGCACCAAGCGTCGCAGACCTTACATATTTAGTTCGCTTCCTGAAATCCCATTATTCTCCTCACACATTGGTAAGTCTCATACAATCCAGAATCACCCGCCCGTTATTCTCGCCTTTTCGTACACCTCAAGGGATGAGGAAATTATTGTAGAATTATTGAAAATAAACATCTAACTCCTTAGCTTTAGAAAAAATGTATTTTTTTTATAACTACAGAACCTTACTTATTTCAGAGTCCAACACATGCTTGTCAGATTTTTTTATTTGATTTATTCACGATGCACGTTTTGTCTCTGAAACAAAGGACTTCGTTTTTCTTCTGCATTGAGTTTGGTCTTAGGGTTTAATAAATAATGCATTATCACGCGACTTGGGTATAGGAGGCAGCGTATATAAATTGTAGCTGCGACCATATTAATGCTTTAAGCGATGGTTCTATCACTTAGATGTTTTTTTATACGTTACTTTTGCTACATTGTAGTATTCTAAATGTAACGTAATAAAAAAACATTAGAATTGTACAGCTGTGCCTCGCGGTGTAGCTAGCGTTAAAGTTTGGATTTTTCCGGTATCAAAATTAATCTAATTATTGTCTGAAAAGTCCTCTACCTGCCAATGAAAGTCCCATCAAAATCGGTTCAGCTATTTTGGAGATTAACCAGGACAAACAAACAGACAAGACAGACAGACAGATAAAATTTTTTAAAAAGTATGTTTGGGTTTTGATTCCGTGCAAATAAACATTTAACCTTGAGAAGAAGCATCTATTTCAAAATCGCACAGACACTATTTTTTTTTAATGTACATGTAAACAAAATTGAAGTGTCTGTCTGCGAAAAGTTAATCTTACAATAAATGATTGGTAACAAGTTATTATATAACACTAATTGTGCAAGTACAATTTGTAATTGGGTAGATTTTAGGATGTCATGGCAAAATAGTAAAGATGGATTCCTTATTGTTTGTTAATGCCCGTCTAACTGGTTGCCGGTCGTCCGTGTGTCACAACCGATTAACACTATCATCTTTCCATCTACTGAGCTGAACGTTACAGAAATCTCAAAGTAACAGGTTCTGAATATTTTAGGGTTCTTTACCTTAAAAACAGAAACTTTAAAGGATCACTCCTGTGTCCGTTGTCGTTGCGTCCGTCTGTCACGACCGGTTGGTTTTTTTGGAATTATTTTGTTGAGAAGAACGATGAAATTCGAGAAGGCGAAAGAAATATATAAGGACCGCAACGCTTGCTCCGTCCTGTCTGACTACCCCGTTAGGGATACAGCGTAAAGATATTATGTATGTATGTATGTGACGCAAAAATTTGGCACATCTGGTTCATGATTTCTTATCTTCAAAACTATGGGACCTAGAATTTATCAAGGAATGTAAAGTTACAGGAAAAAATTACAAAGGTTCTAACAGATAGGTTAGTTTACATTTATTTTTACAAAAGAGGGGACATACGAGCAAGCGAGTCACCTGATGGAAAGTGATCACCGTCGCCCATGGACACCCGCAAAATTCAGGGAATCACGGGTGCATTGCCGGCTTTTAGGGAAAGCAGGGGGAGGGAAAGATGGGTCACCGACACTCTCACTCACGGAACGAAACACAACAGCAATAGATGCTGTCATTTCACGCTGATATTCTGTGAGAGGGTGGTATTTCACTTGACGAGTCGGCCCAATTCGTGTTGCAATGCAGTATGGCTCTACCACATATTAAATTGTACGAAAGAATTTCAAATTTTATAGTTAGCAAATTTAGATTAGTCATGAGATGAAAACTTGCCAAATTAAGTACCATTATATTATCTATTAAATATTCCCCAGTGTCATTTCATTATCATCAAATAACGAAGAAAACTTACAGCAACATAAAAGTTAATTTTTGTTATGGAAAGGTAAAAATGACTAAAGTTCAGGTGTCGCGAATCGGGATACCAGGAGATCATGCACAACCAGCTGCTGTCTTGTTTTAATCAGAATGCAAATTTAATGGCCGTAAGACATTTACATGTCAATGGCTCCCTAAATAACGGAATGCGAGACACAAAGGATCCGACTTGGGCTGGTGGCGGTATTAGCACCGGCGTATTGATCTTAGTTTACGAGCCTCCAATGTGCCCATGAATACCGATGCGTTTTAATGTTAAATTTGAGTTCTTATAAAAGCTTATTAGGGAATTTATAAAATCATCATCTTTAAATACCTAATGAACACATTTCCTGTAAGAAAAGGAACGCTTAAATAATTAGCACATTTATTTAAATTACAAACGAAGCGCACTTTTTGAAAAGAAGTATTCTCGTAAAATTCCAGAACTAATACTTGATCAGCTATTCAACATCGGACTTTTGATTAATTAGCTGCAGTAGCTGATCGGGTGAACTTACAAAGATATATGAATAAAAGAATCCTTAGACAGTTCGGGTGTATAAAAACAATAAGTGATGAGAGATTGACAAAGAAAAACTACAGAACTACAAGAAACTACAGTAAGTGGAGCAGAAGCTAAGGATCAATAGAGCTGACTTATGAAGATCAAATTGCCAGAGTGTTAGCGAAGAATATGTCAAAAACGCTTGCATATCTTGGCGAAAGTATATGATGAGAATGATGAAATTTGAGGAGGCGATAGAAATATACAAGGACCGCGATACTTGGCACTCCATTCTCTCTGACTACCCAGTTAGGGATACGGCGTGAGGATATAAGTATGTTTTTGTATAAAAATCGAAACATTTTTAATTTCAAGCAGTTTCATTCCTTTTTCAAAGTACTTACCACTTATAGATGCGTATAGGTTACTTACTCGTTTTCACCTCGAATTTCCAAAGGCGTAGACAAAGAGGACAGAAAGTAAGCATTGTAGTGCTTACATGAGTCTCACTTCGTTTTACCTCATCACTTCACGCATTTTCGCAGAGATGTGCGAGTTCGACAGTTTTGTCACTTTGTCACACACACTAAGAAAAATCTGAGTTAAATTTGCTGTTAAAAGATTGTTTACAGTTCTGTCACGCTTCTATGTGGGTTCATCTATACATACCTATATCTTAACAAATTTCTTACATTTTTCTTAAACCAGAACTTAAAATTAGAAACAGAGTAAAAAGTAATCCGATTTTTACCTATTTTTTCAATTGTTTTTTCAGTTTCCTAAAGAACTCAAAGTTAATGCGTGTCTAAGACGCCGCTAGCCGTTTTTTGTAATAGCAACACTGTTAATTTCCACTTTCACGTTGAAGATAAAGCCCTCCTTTCGCACCCCTCTGGAATCAAACAGCTAATGCAACTTAAGACCTCTTATTGACGCATTATAATAGCAATCTTAACAAGATCTACCCTGCTTCATCAGAAAATAACAATTTGTAGGCCAATAAAGAAATAGCAGACTAGATCCTGAGCTCACATTAACTGGATAGCACGTTTTAATGTCGACATTAAATGATCCTTTTCTTCCTTAACGTATATAAAGGTGGAATTACAATAAGATCGGATCTGGAAGTGTACTCAAGTTTGTAAAACTGAACATGAATCCGATACTTAACAAAAAAAAATATTTATAGCTACTGATGATTTCATTTCAAGAGATCACAGTTTTAAAGTATCCGGCACGCTTGTTATCTAACTTGCAGTCAGCATGCGACAGCCAAATATCGCGCGATATTTACTGCCAAAACGAGAATTCGCATAATGTAATTTGTATAGTGGCGCCATATCTACAGAGAAGAGTGCATTTTACGGTCATGGTTACAATAAACAAGCAGTAGTCATACGTGATATCAATTTTTTATTACAATTAATCATCGGTCGCGCAATAAATGCGAGGCTGTCGCTGTCGGCAAATTTTTAGATAATAAGCTTGCGGGTGACAATATGGTCTGCATAGAAACGGGACGGGAAAGACAGTCGCCCTGGTAAGTGGATTGATGCTCATAGATATTTACACCATCAAGGCTAAAAGAGCACTTCAGATTTGAAACGCACTGCAAACTCTGACGTTTAAGATTATATGCCATTTGTGCCGGAAATTTTACCGGCTGTCTTACCCTCCATACCGATCGCCACAGTGTAAGATGACGACAGCGAGCTGAACGGATCCTACATAAAGTCCTACCACAAGCAATGTAGCATTAAATACTCCAGAAATCAAAATAGTTCGCGGTCTGACCTTTGAGTGGTTGTGAAACAAACAGCCTTATTATTGACAACGTCTCCTACGCACATTATTGTTAAAATATTGTAACAAACTTTGTAAACGCGAACCTATGTAACGAGCTGCGTAAATGTAAATTTAAATATATATATAATGTACTCCATGACGCCATCTTGTTGTTGTGTTTCCTTTTATTGTAGTTCTCACATATTTTATACGGTTTTTGGAATTCATTAAAAATCAAAATATTTTATAAATTATCGTAAATAGTCTGAGCCAAGTTTCCAAGAGAGTCAAATTAAATTATAAAAACAACGAATATCTTAAGTAAACGTTGTCAATTGATTCCGAAGTCAACTGACAACAAATACTTAAGTTTAAGTATCGACAACGATTTTAGCCAATTATAGTAATATTTCATAATTTTATTAAACTCTTCCGTAAAGTTGGTGAAATTCACTTACGATAATTTATATAGGAGGTCTCGAAGGAGTCTTATTTTAGTAAAACACTGCAACGTGGCTTGCTCAGGCCAGCAGAGTGAGGTGTGGGTTGAGTAATTGATGATGTTATTATTACTGTCACCTGAAGAGTGGTGTACCTAATTTGTTTAAGGGCGCCTAGTACACCTCTGCAATCGACATCTAATGGGATATTTATAGAAAGATAATTAATTAGACACCAGAAAAACATCACACGAAGAAACAACATTTATTTCTTATAACTTAATCTCTATGGTGGATTCAATCAGCTCACTATGTATTTATTATAAAAGTTAGTAACAACTAAAAAGATTAAATGCTATGTTAAACAACATTATCCTGTTTATTATTATATATATTAAATAAGAACATCTATTATCTAACAGCACTTAAATATTAATTAGTTTACAGAATAATTCATTAGTATTAAAGTTTTACAAGTATTGAGCTCAGATATTACTTGTTATAGTTACAACGACAAAATTTATTTATGTTATCTTAAATTAAAGAGAAGTGTACCTAGTTATGAAGACTTAGACACCATTACCTTGTTTATGTACTGCATTTAAATTCTTAGTAGTACAGATACATAAACCCAAGCACATTTTATACCTTATTAATCAGTATTTCATTTCACAGAGAAAAATATATATTAGATACACAATACCTTTATGTGGAGCTAATATCTAACAGAGAATTATTTATAGTTACAAGTAGAGTGTTATCAGTTTTATCACTGATCAATCTAAAGAAGGAGGTGGTCATCCACCAACTGCACCTACTCCTCAGTCTTCCCCTTTATCGAACATCTACTGACATCACAGCACCCACATGCCCCGGTCCTCAAAGATTCCCCCTTAATAGGAACTGCGATATAGCACCCAAGTGAAGAAGACTTAGACTTCTTGATAGTTAGAGTAGTGCACCAAACCATTCTAAGAACTATTTTGATTAGTTCATACTGAAGTTTAGATGAATGTTGAATAGATTTTACTACTATTTCAAAGTATTCATTACATATAGGGACAGGAGGTCCACCTGGTTTCTATAGGTGTCCTTTGAACTCTGTAACAAGCACATGTAGACATTAGAATCCTATTCCCTAGTCCTATCATCATTCTTTCATTCCCTTATCTACAGTTATAGTACTCACCATGGGATCCACCATGAGATTACCTCAACTACTTTAACATATTATTAACTTAACTAACTCATTTATTCTAATTGAGGTTGCTACTCCCAAATAAATACAGCTAAGACTATCCTAGGCGACATGTGGCCTAACTTTAGTTTACATTATGAGACCTTGATGAGGCAGCTTGTCCCGCAGCAGAGAGAAAAGAAAAAGGAAGCTGTCGGATACGAGACGCTTTTTATACCCCACGACGAAGGTCACCTATGCTCCTACTCCTGGAACAACTAGTGAAGAGACAGTGGTCGGCAAACCCTATCTAAAATTACACCTACCTAGCGAGTCGATAAAATTCAATAATTCTTTCTAAGTGTATGACGTTTATGTCAACAATAGTTTTTTTATTATTCGTTCGTACTAATAAGTTTATGAACTAGAGACCTAATATTTCATTAATTTAGAGCTTATTTCATCAGAAAGCAAAGGCTACATATTTAGAGTCTATCGATATGTTTATCGAACATATCTTTACATCCATACTTCTAAGTATAGATAATCTAGACCAACGGTACATTTGTCATCGAAGCCGTGTGCGTGTTCTAGAATGTTGTAGAAAGTTCCATTTACAAACGAATTATTGAAAATAATATTACTAAAGGAGGTCTAGTTAATTCGAGGTTTGTTATTTTTACCTTAATATTACTTAATACTCAAAGATACTATATTTATAACAAATTTATTCCTGCTGAAAGGCTTACGGTCAATGCTTCAAACGTGATTCAAGAAAGCTAAACTGGTCTATGTTGTCCATGTCCGTCTGTCACAGTGAATGTTGTTTGTAAACAATTAGATCTACTAAGGAATGCTTTGTTTTTCTAGATAACAGAAGTTAAAAGTTAATTTATCCTTTAAGTAATTACGTGCATCTATAAATATTATAAGTTATTGTTCTCCATGTCAATGGAGACTCAATATGACTGCTACAACACCAATAAAATTTAAAATAGAAGTAGACCCTTAAGGTCAAATTAACTTGATAATGCAACGGGGTGCAATGTTGTGGCTTAGACTTCATTATTCAGTAATGAAGATACATACGCCACTCGTGTCAGAAAAATCTCGTTAGGGTGCACCTCAATTGGCTTACGATAATCATTTTATTTGTTAACGTCACCGACTTCTTCAGATATGTTTAATTTTGTGGTTTATACTACTCGTGCGTCCATCTGTATGTCTGTCCATCTATCACAGTCGATTTTTTCAGAAACTGTAAATCGTGAAAACTTGAAATGCACAGTAATTATATGCTAATACCACCATATAAGAAAATTTTGGATTCTTAGTTTGTGGTAATATTTACTTATTGTGGTATCCACAAAATACATAAATAAATATCAAATTAGGTTCTCATACTCGGCTTAAACATTTCGTTCCCGATTTCCCTAACTATTGGAGCTAGAATTGTAGTTGTAAAAATGTAAAGTCATAACTGAAGGTTACAAGAGAAATATATAAGCCTCAGGGGCTTATAAAGTTTAGAAATTCATTTTAAAATGTCATCATTTTATTTTTTATAATTCGAGGAGGTGAAAGAATTATGTAAATACAGAGATGCTTGGCGTTCCATCATCTCTGACTATCCCATTGGGAATTCAGCGTGAACATGTAAAAAATCTTAAACCTAAATTAGAAAAGTGTGTGTGAAAAGATGTAGAAATGTAGAAAATTTGGAAAAAGTTAAAGTCTTAAAAAAAGCACGTTTAAAGGAAAGGAGTCAGTCAAAGTTAGTCAGAGAGGACGAAGCGCTAAGCGTCGCGGTCCTTACATACTTCTGACTACCCCGTTAGGGATACAGCGTGAAGATATGTATGTATGCATGGTATCAATAACATAATATGTTGTGAAATCTGAGACAGACCGCAGCAATAATTTTATTTTTCGTAGTGTCATTGAAAAACGCTATTAAATACAAACTAAATACTTTTACTGCCGAATAAATGAATATTGTACATCTCAAATATAGTACCTTTCACTATGCGTGGCGCCAAACGTATTTGGACGTTTTTTTAGAGCCGAATCTATTTAAAAAATCCACACGAAGAATATCATTCTTTCAATAGCCTTGTTAAAGCTCCGATTACAGTTTCTTTCTTTTTTTGAAAATAATATAAACAAAATGCCTTTTCCATTTATTAACAAATTTTTATAACATCAATTAGAGTTATAACACCACACCTCAGCAAATTACATGTGAGTTTACGAGATACTAAATAAGGACACGTGAATGCCATTAATGTTATTACACTTTTATACGAACTTATATAACTTGTATATTACGGGCAGGTATATTGAGTGAGGGGATAACAGCCGACGAGAGGGAAATCTCATTAAACCTCCATTAATTCATAAGAAGATAGCGTTTTACGCTTTCATCTTTTAAAAAAAACATGTTATCACTACTTATCTGTTTCACAATACTAAGCAAAGAGTTATGCACAAAAATCACAAATAGCCTCACATATAATTAGGTATGTATTCGAGTGTAAAATACAGGTCTAACGTCACTCTATTTATTATTTGTGGTGAACAGAAAGCATGAGCACTCAACCTATAAAGACGAAATATCGGACCATCTTATTCAGCACTGATCAGTTTATTTACACTAACAAATATCAACTCTAGCTCGTATTAAGCAGTACATAACCAATACTGAATTGTGTGTTCATCTCTATATATTCCGACAGATATTTAAATATTTATGTAATGACTTATTGTTCTATTCGGTGGTGTAGAAAAAACAGCATAAAATCAAACTATAAAACAGAACGCAGTAACCGCAACAGTGTTTAGACGTAACCTGTTTTCATACAAAATAAATGACATTGCCCCTCTTATAGGCTAAGTGCTCCATGACAGTAAGCGAAGTGAATGCTATTGTAACATATCTTTGACAGTCATAATATAGATATAAATTAATCATCAACCAACGTCGGTAATTCAAATTTATAGTAAGAGATGTAAATTCGTTGCCGCTTGTGACTTGTATTGATTCATAGGCTCAGTTACAGGCGACGCCGTGTTTCAGAGTATCAGCAATTATTTTCTAGGTATAAATAAGTAAGTAATTTATTTGTTTCAAAAATGTATTCATTATTCATTAGAAACGGCTGGACCCTAGTGTTCTGAGGCCAGAAATTTTGTCTCGAGTTTAGGCCAGAAGATAATAGGAAAAAAGAGGCGACCCCCGCCCCAGGTCTTTCCTGGTCCAGCAATTATTCAATTGTGGTCCAACGTGGCAATACTGCCAGCGTAATGTACACATTTGGTTCCGGTCGGAGCTTTCCAGACGGAGCCGTTTTCTACCAGCTGAATATCATTTATACATCATAATATAATGTACGCAACACACTTTAGAATAAGTTTTAATTTTGTCATTATTTATTTGTCAAGTAGGTTATATTTTATAGAATAATTTTAAATTAAGTTTAAGCCATGGGCTAGTTTCCGATATTTGTAAGAGACTAGTCGAGGCTTCGGGGGACTGTCGGTATGACAGCTTGTTCCTCTAACGAATCAGTTTGTCTATTCAAAGAATTAATGCTGCCAGTCTGCGGGGCACCATAAGTTATGACAGCTTCCTAAGCGGCAAATTTGAGGAAGTCTATTTTTTAATGCAAATTTCAGTTTTAAGTTGAAAATAGCTTTTTTTACAATAATTATTATTAATTTTTTTAACCGACTCAAAAAAGGAGGTTCTCAATTCGTCTGTATGTTTTTTTTTGTATGTTTGTTACCTCATAACTCCGTCATTTATAAACCAATTTCAAAAATTCTTTTTTCGTTTGGTAGGTAATACTTCAGAGGTGGTTTTGTTTAAATTTCACCGATATTAGAGCTTGGACTTCGAAGATACACTAGTTAACGCAAACTGGTTATAACCTTTACTTATATTGATGATTCTCTTGTATATCGTTGCGCTCCGGAATTAGAATGCAGTTAATTGCAGACCTGCCCTAGATATTTATTTAGGTCAAGTTCATTCAAAAGGGAGAAATAAAAAATTTTTATTAAAAAAAAATTAAACCGCCTTCAAAAAAAAAACACTGAAAAGTATAAAATAACTATCCTTTACTAATCAAAACTCAAGTACAATTAAAATAACTTTATAAATACGATACAATTATCTATATAATTAAATTTGACAGTTATGGAAGTCGGTGCCAAATCAATGTGCAACAACAAAAAATCTATTAGTTTGGTGGGCTTGGCACCGACTTCAGTAACTGTAAAATGTAATTATAAAGGTATGTGTATTGTATACATAAAGTTATTTTAATTGTACTTGAGTTTTGATTAGTAAAGGATAGTTATTTTATACTTTTCAGTGTTTTTTTTGAAGGCGGTTTAAATTTTTGATTTATTTGTTAAGTAGATTACATTTTATAGAATAATTTTAAATTAATGTTTGAATTGGTATTGTAATAATTGTATTGTATTGTATCAATTTAATGATATCAAATAAATAATCTGTTACCAATGTAGAATAATTCTTTAAGACATTGTATAGACCCAGGTGTTACTTTGCGGGAACCCATTTCATGCTACGAATTGTTATAATTTTATAAAGCTTATCTCAAAATTCCAAAAATCGACTTTCGTTTCGCCTCTTAACAAAGCATTCTCAGGATATTTCAGAGATCAAAGTCGGTCAGCTTACCAGCACCTAATCAATGAATAAGTCAGACGTGAAACTCTTTATACCTATCCATGGAGCACTCAATCTATAGAGACGAAATATCGGACCATCTTATTCACCACTGCTCAATTTATTTACACTAACAAATATCGACTCTCGCTCACATTAAGCAGTACATAACCAATACTGGACCTGTGTGTACATCTCTGTATATTCCGGTAGATACTTAAACTTTTATGTAATGGCTTATTGTTCTATTCGGTGGTGTGGCAAATCAGCAAAAAATCTAAAACTATAAAAACTATAAAACAGACTGCAGTATACATAACAGTGTTTAGACATAAATAGTTTTCATACAATATAAATGACATTGCAACTCTATAGGTTAAGTGATCCATGTACCCATCCCATGTATACTTATGACCCTGCCCACTCTCTATGCATCACTGGAATGTCCTGAGGACGTTTTGTTTAAAGGCGAAACAAGTGTCGATTTGTGGAATTTTGGGCAGAGAATAGATAAAACATATAGCGATTCATAACAATTCTTAAAGTTATGAAAATTAAATCTCATGACATTAATACGTTACGTTACTTCATGACGTATCTAAACAGTTCCAGAAAGTAACTAATAAAAGCGTTCTAAATTGTCACCAGCCAACTATAAAAAACTATTTCCAAAACAATAATATTCACACTTACCATCTTTTTTCCTGAATACATAAAACGATTTCCGTATCATAATTAAATATTACACCTAATTGAAATGAGACGTTAAAAAAATCTGTATATAGTCATCCCATTGCAGGATTGGGCAGTTCACAGTGTATCTATTTCACGTAACATGGCTATTTCAAGTAATGACTTGATTGATATTAATAAATAAATGGTAATCTAGCCGTCATACTAATGAAGAGCGATGAGTACAATACATTTGTTGATATTCCAAACTGAACGCTTCGCCGCATCTTGATTTCGCTAGGTAGAAAATAATAGACCTGTATTTGACGCCATAGCAGCGCTGTCTCCACGTTCTTCGCTTTATCGTGAGCATAATATCATCGCTTCAAAGAATATCTTGTCAAATTATTTTAATAATAAAGTAATTGAGAAGAAAATTCATTTACGTTAAAGTTTAAGTTAAGAAGTTAAAGCTAAGAGACATTATGTAAATTATTCAGTGGCACTTCATATTTTGTTACTATTACTTTGGATACCTTACAGAATCATCGCGTGTTGTGATTAACTATAAATGAGCTATTCGTCAAACAAAAACAAGTGACGGTTATTAGTTTATCATTTTATGGCATAATGGCGTTTTACGAAATACTCAGACACATCACTATCTGCCCAACTCTGCAATGTTACGACGACATGTATATTTTTTATTCTTTGTTAGCAAGGGCAGTTCGCACAGATTGGATTAAAGATAACGATCGCATTTCCTATTAAGTTCAGTTGCAATAGGATGCTCTTACTATCTAGGAACAGACTTCACGTTTTCCATTTTATTTTTCAAGAAAACTCCACCTGGCGATACCGACTCTACTGCTTCCAGTAATTGCACTGTTGCGGATATTCTTTTACCATAATTTCACTGGAATCGCTAAAATAAAATTAAATGATATTCTGATTTAAATTAAATCCAATAATGTAATAATACTGTATACATACATATCTTTACGCCGTATCCCTAACGAGGTAGAGAAGACGGAGCGCCAAGAGTCGCGGTCCTTACATACTTCTTTCGCTTGTTCAAATCTCATCATACCGTATTAGTTAAAATAGATAGATAGATAAATAGTTTATTCGGAGCACAGCACACAATACAGGAAATGTAAAAGCAATCAAAAAATACATAAAACAATAAAAAAGAAAAAAAAAGCGAACACAAAATAAAGAAAAAAGTGCCTGACATGTGCTGTGACTACGAAGAGGTCCTGGCTCAGCATTATGTCGCAGACTGGCTACAACGCTGGTATTCTGCCAGCACCCAATAGTTGAACGTGCGTTTTCTGAGTTTATTATAAAATGACTGTTCTACTCAGTGCCCTTGTGATGACGAATTGAGCCAATATAATTTATATAATTATAAGTGAAGAAAATGTGTTAGAAAAAGTTGCTACATACATAATATATAGTGTGAGAAAGAAAATTGTATAACTAGTATTATTACACTTCTATTATTAATTAAAGTATATGTAAATGTTGCACAGATTAGTCAATACATAAATAAGAATACTATGAACATTGAATATGATTACGAAAGTGAATGCGAAAAGTAGTATGAGCGCACGAGTGTGTACGTGAATGGGAGTACGAATGTAACAATTTGAATGCGAATGTACAAATAAACACATACATACATATCTTCACGCTGTATCCCCAAAGGAGATCAGTCAGAGAGGACGGAGCGCCAAGCGTCGAGATCCTTTCATACCTCTTTCGCTTCCTCAAATCTCACCGTTCTCCTCCTTCTAAATGTTACTTAATAAAAATTTGTAAATAAGATGAAATAATGCAATTCTCGAATCAACTGCCAAACCGTGCGGAAAGTAAAGCACATGGATAAATTATAGGCCTCTGAATTCAGGCTATGACAATGAATTAATAGAATTATAAATATTTCACCTTGCTTGTAAACTTTATTAAATATATAGTAAGTTTTAGTTTCGAATTAATTTTACAGTAATGATGTGGACTTCATTGTACGCTAGTGAGGCCAAGATATGCCCCAAATCGATTTAAAGTATGCATGTATGTATGTTGTATGTATGTAATGCAGTCTAAATGCGATCTCTCAGAAATATGTAGGATGTCACCGTTGCGGACAAAATAAGCAATGAAGATATGCGTGCTATGATATGGTTAGAGAACAGTATTATTGTAAAGACGAAAAAAGTGATACATACATACATATCTTCACCCTGTATCCCTAACGGGGTAGTCAGAGAAGAAAGTGATTCTTATTATATATACATATAATGTTTAAAATATATGTATGTATATATACACTACTTATAAAACTTATCATTTATGGAATAAAAGCTTTTAATTAACAATGTACTTAACATACTTAAACATAAAATAATCTTTGAAACTAAAACAAAGCAACTGCCAAAAACATTCAAAATTTCTCCCATAACACGAGGCTTATCCTCGTTCTCTTACATAGTTAATTCACAAAGTCAAAATTAAAATAATATTCGTTACATGATGCCCGGTCGGAGCTCGTTCCAATGCAGAGCCGAGATAAGCACCCCGGCAAAAAGAGATTGCAAATTATCCATCTCCATATCATGTTATTACAACTGTTGAGTGCCAGACAGCTCTACGCGAAGTTATAACCAATAAATGACATTTCGTTATAATGAGAGTTAAATATATACGTCAATTCTCAAAGTTCATACATACTGTAACGGGGTAGAAACTTTTAAACTTTCGCGTTGCGTTATCAAAACGGGAAATTTAGCGCGATTACCTTTTTATTTTGGCTTGACATTTCAAGCGAGTTGCATCGGCCGTGGTCTCAAGCAAACTCAAGCAAAAGTCAAGCCAAAAAAAAATTTTATGAAAAAAAATTAAACCGCCGATAACAATAACAAAAAGTCTATTAGTTTGGTAGGCTTGCCACAGACTTCAGTAACTGTCAAATTTAATTATAAAGGTATGTATATCGTATTTATAAAGTTATTTAATTGTACTTGAGTTTCGATTAGTAAAGGATAGTTATTTTGTACTTTTCAGTGGTTTTTTTGAAGGAGGTTTTTCATAATTTTTTTTTATTTCTCCCTTTTTAGTGATTTTGATCTAAATAAATATCTAGGGCAGGTCTTCTTTCTAATTCCGGAACGTAACGATATGCAAAAGAATCATCAATATAAATAAAGGTTATAACCTGGTCGCGTTATTTAATGTATCTTCGAAGGTCAAGCTCCAATACAGGTGGAATTAGAATCACCTCTGAATTATTATCTATCAAATAAAAAAATAATTTTCAAAATCGGTTCATAAATGACGGAGTTTTGAGGTAACAAACATACAAAAAAAACAACATACAGTCGAATTGGGAACCTCCTCCTTCTTTTAAAGTCGGTTAATAAATAGGTAATCGCGTTAAATGTCCCGTTTTAGATATTTTGTAAGGGGATACACAGACCATTAACGGTAAACATCATTTTATCATTCTCTGTACTCATGTACACCGACACATACGAATGATTTTTTCATTCTGTTAGAGCCATCTAAACTTCACAAGTCACCTTTGACGTCGATCTCCTTTAGCTTGCTTCTACTACGACATATTGTTCTGTAAATTTTTTGTGAGTCATTTTGTCAGTATTTCTCTTTACTACATACGTAGATACATATCCTAACGCTATATCCCGAACGGGGTAGCCAGAGAGGACAGAACGCGAAGCGTCGCGGTTCTTACATACTCCTTTCGCTTCCTCAAATCTCATCATTCTTCTCACACATTTTCGCCTAGATATACGAGAGCTTTTGACATTTCTATCTAACACTAACACTCTGGCTATTTGATCTTCATAAGTCAGCCTTGGTCTTCCTTGGCTTCTTTTACCACTCACTTTCGCTCTGTACCTATATTTTCTTCGTCAGTCTTTCATCGCTCATTATTTCCACGTCCCCGAACCATCTAAGCATTCTTTTCTTTATTTTTACAATAACACTGTCGCGCAACTGTGTCATACTCCGTATCTCTTCATTGCTTATCTTATCCACAAGGGTGGGACCGCACATCTTTCTATGAGATCGCATTTCTACTGCATTTTTCATACTTTTCCTCACTAGCTTTTTTATTATAAATTACATACATACATACAATCATATCCTCACGCTGTATCCTTACGTTGGTAATTAATTCATAACGTGTTCATAATATTTATAATATACAACGAATAATAAACAAACAAAAATAAATAAATGTACTGTAACAAGATAGATACTTTAGTTAAAGTACAAGAACCGTTATAATGTAAAATTTAGTATTTAAATGAAGTAAAGAAAAAATGATACCTGTCTGAGTTTCTTATCGGTTCTTCTCAGAGTCCAGGTTTTCTATTTGAACCAATCTAAAGTAGATTTGACGTTCAAAAATACCTTGTAATTGGGTTTACTTGAACAAATCGATTTGACTTTGACTTTAAAAGATTTTTGAAAAGAAAAACGCCATTGTTTCATTTGTTAAAAAATGGAAAAAAGAAGAATCTATGAATAAAGCTGCTAAAAATAAATTAATACTCATATCATTGGGCACATACCATGTTTGTAATTTCAATAGTAGAATGACTGAGTAGATATACGTATCTACACTGTCTCGGTGGAAATAGTGAGGTTTATTCAAGATTGTTTGGTAATGAATATTAATATAGCACTGAGGCAACCGCGTGTGCTGTTGAATCACTAACACTGGATACTTACATTCAACTTGTGCATTTTCAAAACAAGAATAGATAAATATTTCGTAGGTAAACGTAATACATTTTCGTTGTAGTTAAACATCAGTGGCGTGCATTCCATAGAGACAAATAGACACTGTCTACCGTGACAAGTTGCTAACTAAATAAAGTTAAAAATATATTTCAACCAAAAATATAATTTCAAAATTCCCGCACTCGCCTTATTTCAGGTCTTTACCTATGAAATTACCGTTTAGTATACAAAAAGTTAAAAAGTATATTTTTTTATGTTTAATAATCAAAGTTTGCAAGTGATGCATCTCTGTCAGCGCAGTGGTAATTTTTAAATGCCCTTCTTGAAGAAGTCAGGTGTACGGGAGGCAACAAACTGTTCAAAGGCATTTGGTACTGCCTTTCGGGTAGAACTTTTTTCCTGCCAAGAAGTTGTCCAAATTTTAGAAAAAGTAGAAGTCTGTCGGCGCAAGGTCTGGTGAGTACGGTGGATTACGCAAAACTTTAAAACCTAACTCTTGTAGCTTAGATACCGTCTGTTGTGCTGTGCGAGGCCGAGAGTTGTCGAGCAGGAACAGCGGAGACGAGCGATTAACCAAGGCTGGCCGAAGATTTGTGAGCTTCTCCATCATTGCGTCCAGTTCCTCACAGTACACATCCGTAGTAATGCTTGTGCCATTTGGTAAGAAGCTGTGATGAATTACACCGGCACTAGACCACCAAACAGTAACTATCACTTTTCTTGGGGTGTTTTCGTTTGGGGTATTGCCTAGATGCTGAACCAAGGTCTAACCAACATGATGACCGCTTATAATTGTCAAAAAGAATCCATTTTACATCGCAAGTGAAAATGCGGTTCAAAATCCCTTCTTCTCTGTGTCTATTAACCAACGCAAGGTATAACTCTACGCGTTGGCGCGTGGCCGCGCTGGCGATCGTTCATTTCATGCGGCACCCACTTATCAAACTTTTTTACCTCGCCAATTTGACGCAAATTGACCAATATTGTTTTGACGCTAACATCGAAAGCTGCTGCTCACTCAGCAGTAGATTGAGTATCCTCAGCTTCCACTACCGCTTTTAATTCGTCGTTGTTAACTTTAGTTTTCGAGCGACCACGGGGTTAATTTTTCAGATCAAAATTTCCATGTCGGAAGCGTTCAAACCAATAACGGGTCTTGCGTTCTTTTGTAGTGTTCACTCTGTACACATAGTTAATGTTGCGAGCCGTTTGCGCCGCATTGCTACCGCGTCGGAACTCGTATTCCGTAATTACTCGTATTTTTATCGTGTCCATACTAATGGAAAAGATACAAATGTAGTGAAAACAAAACACTAATCAATAAACAAATGACTGAATTTGAAAATAAAATTTCATGTTTTTAAAATAAAATTCATTTGAATTTAGAATCCATTGCCAGCCATACACAAATCACATTTCAAATGGCTAGTATTGTAGAACGGCAACTTCATAGGTAAAGACCTAATATTTTTTTTTATTTTAGCGTCCCCTGAAAGTTTTTAGTGATGTTCTTTTCCTTACCTATGCAATTTTTAATAAATACGTATATAAACAACAGATGGAGCTCACCGGCGTTCAATTTTGAACAAAATTATATTTTATGTTTTAATTGTTGTAGCTTTATAAGATATCAAGTAACAATTTTGCTACCGTTGATAAATTTTGCAACGATGTTTCAGTGACAAAAAAAGTGTAAAGAATGAAAAGAAGTTGTTCCTACCGACCTAATGTAATATACATACATACATATATATCTTCATGCTTTATCCCTGACGGGGTAGTCGGAGAGGATATAATGTAATATAAGTGTTATAATTCGTATATGTTGCGTTACGGATAACGGTACGCGCATATGAAAAGTTACTTAAATAATTTATTTAAACAGAAAGAACTCATTTATAGCATTTCGACCATTTTCTTGATAATAATGCCTAAAATATTTAAGATGTCTCTGGTTAGGACTTTGGTTGACAGAACTGCAGGATGTTAATATTAATTAGACTGCGCCTCCAGGGAGCTGAGCGCAAACGTATACACGTCGCAACTGTCCGACGCTAATATTAACATTACAAAGAGACAAGAGTATTTTGTTACAATAGAACTTGTACCCACACTAAACATTGTAGATCTGCAGTTAAAATATAGAAACATCCTCACATCGAATGTCGCATCTGTGATGATGCACGAGATGATGTGAATGATGAATTATTCGACGTTTTTCCATCTCTCCATCGGTTGTTTCATTGAATGTTGAAATGAATGTTTATTGTTACGAATAGTTTAAAAATGTAAACATCCAAAAGTACTTTCTTAGCGGGCTCTCTACATTACGCTATCACCAGACCAAATTTCATGATCCTAACTTTAGTACTTTTCAAGATTTCGTGATTAATCAATCAGTAATTAAGTGGTATGGCGCTTTTATATATACCGCGGCACCGAGCGGAGTGCCCGTTATATTTTAAGGCACTTCAGCCATCTTTGTAAGAAGAACAAAGGATGAGCATTTTCATGTTGAGAATCACTTGATTAATTTATTACATTACAGAAATTATAATAATTTTACAAATGACCTTGAGTGCTTGCGGACGGCCATCTTTAACTTAAAAACTGACAAAAAATGCACAGACGGCGCCTATGACCTCATCCGGATCTCATTCGATCTAAAAATGTAAATAAAAATTGTGGGAAACATCTGTTTCCAGTTAGTTACTAGATGTCAATTAAAGTTATTAACTCTACGCCAAGAAGAAAACACTATAACTCGAAACGTCGTTAAACATATGGATGACTAAACTACAATTTCGTCGTTCTCTCTTCTTTTCATAATTAATGTGGAGATTGATGGATTTTCAATTTTCGTGCATAATGATGTGCAGAGTATCCGTCTCGCTAGCTCCAAGGCACGCACGCTTATAAGTGATAAGGCGACGCATTGATAAATAATAATTTAATCTAAAATAGACCTTCTGGCGAGAAATATACGAAATAGCAGTTAATTTCGTTTATTTTATAAACTATAATTAATTTTTAAAACGCAACTGTCATTTTGCAAAATACCTTTTGATTAAACTATATCAAAAATTTAGAAACTTAAATCAGTCCCGCTACTCCGAAAAATGTAAATATCTGTTTTAAAAGAGGTTTCTATAATTTATATTTTGTGTTACAAAAGTTAACCAATCGTGTATCGCAACTGTAACTGCAAAATAAAGTCAATGAAATGAAGAATCAAGTTACGAAATATCACATTCATACGTTTTGTAGTTACTTAGAAAAATTGAGATTCCTGCCGTCAAAATTTCCAATGCGTCGCCTTAATAGCTAAGTTAGCGGTAGCTTACACATTAATATCGTAAAGACATATGCACTATGCACCTAAAAGTAGATCACTTCAAAATATTAAAAGAGATAAAATAATTAATATTTTGATATGATCTACGTTTATATATGTACATACATAGAACTACTAGTAGAACATACGTCCATAGAACTTACTTATCTTAGATGAGTGACCGAAGAACTGGCTATTCTTAACCTTGGTATCGTGATTTACTTAAATTTATTTTTATTTTTTAATCCAGTTTCATTAAAAAAAAGCTTGTTTTAAAAAAAAATTATTCACAGTAAATAGGAGCATGTCCGAAGCCCGAAAACCGGACGTCGCCAGTGTGTAGGTGTCGTTAGTGTAGTGTGTCGAAGTACCGACAGTGACAATAGCAAAAATTACAAAAATGCGTTGAATGAGTGCGGGTAGTTGCAAAAAATCGCACATTACGAAGACGACATTCATCCTCATCAGTCTGCTCGTGACCATGATCGGTGCAATCCGGTCGAAACTTCGGGATAAAATAGGTAGTTAGCCTTAAAGTATAAACGCGACATAGACCCGTGCTTAAATATTGTAGATGGTAAATAGGGTTTCATATACATATGCAGCCAGATTTTTTGTATAAATATTCAAATAGAAAATAGTCGTGGAATTTAGCTATTTCAAAATTTTCAAAATTCCACCACTGAAAGAATTTTTAGAAATGTTACGAATCTTAGTGTAAAGTGAGAACGCCATTTTGTTTTGCTTTATTAAATCGAAATGGCCGCCGTGACACTGTACAAAAGTCTCGAACCCCTTTTTACCTCGGTTTATTATTTCAATGAAGAAAAGTGAGTTTGTAAATACACATTTATATTACAAGATTCATATCATAAGTAAATCTCAAAGCATACTAAATAATTCATTTAGCTTGTAACCAAGCACATAACAGTTTAGTATTCAAAGTTGCTAGAATATTCAGTATTTTGCTTTAGTCGTTACTCCTTACTTAATTAATTCTATTCGGGATTAGTTGGTTTTCGACAAACAGACTCTGAAACACATGCGATGAGACAACTCAGAGAATTAACGGTTACCATAGACACAAAAATATAGACTCCGTGTCTCGAATTTCCGTCCGGCATCCGTTCATACATCACTTTGTTAGAAAACAGCGTCACAAATAATAGGTTAGAAAGAAATACGACAAATTGAACTTGGATATTTGACTTAAATGTGTCGTACAGGTAGATAGACAACATCTACCAGGAAAAATTTACGATTTTAGCAACGTATGTATGTATATACTTTGTAAATAATGTTAAGATAATGTGTAGTTTTAAGTTTGTAAATATTAACATATGTATGTACTTTTTGTACGTATGTATGTCTGTATATATGTGTATCTATGTATGTATATCATTGATCACATATTAAAACAAGATACACAATCAACATTCCAAAAACGTCTGAACCAAATGTGCACTCAAATGAATATTTGAGTGCTTTTTTGCCATAGCCATAGATAAAAGCTATTTCGTTATTATATTTTGCAGTTATTACCTCCCAATTTATTAATGTCTAATATATCGTTAATTTTGTTATAAATATAAGGTCGAAGTAAATAAAAGGATCATTGTGCGTTATTAGATTTTGTTTCTGAAGTGCTCCAAGTTATATATCGTAGACTTTTAGATGATTTGCGTATATTATATATACAAATCTACGAATAAACAGTTGCCTAACACAGAATACTTTGCAATCAGCATATAAGAGATTCGTAGGAAATCTAAATGGGTTACCGAAAGTCACCTTCAAAATTGCGTTGCGAACGCTCTACTTTTAAAAGAAGAGACGTTGACATTGCACCTCACGTAATAATGCAATAATTTAGAACCGATTGACAGGGCGCCAAATACATGTATGTCGGAAAAGACACGGGGCAATTCGTGCTTCTGCAACTCAGCCATGAGAAATAGGTAATCCTAATCTTACAAGAGGCGAACTACTCCATAAAATACAACGTTAAGACAAAGTTAATGTGCAAACTAAGGAAAACTCTTTGTAACAATTATTACGTAGGTAATTGGAAATTTAATAATGGCAAACGATCCGTCGGAGAAATGCTATCGTACCGGCTGTCATAGTCTAACAGACTCAGCGCCGGCCCCGACGTTCGGTTAGCGCGTCATCTCAAGTCGCGCTTTGCCATGATATAGTGAATGAGTGCCTTTTATTATTTCTACCGACATATATTTGTTTTTTAGTGACCACATCTAATACATTTGTAATACGCCTAAGAACATGCAAAATTTTTCTCAAACGACAGTGGAGTGATTCCAATTGATGAATTCATGTAAGATCCAGAATTAGACAAATGAATTGACGATCATTCAGTCCCACACTGATGAAGACAAATAAATAGACGAATTAATAGGTGCCGAACGCTGATTGAAACTGAAGGGAAGAAATTTAGTTTTTGTTACATTTAATGTCAAAAGATTGTTTTGCCATTATTTAGATACCCTGTGCAGACCCAGCTGTGTCCATTCCACCACTTCTTCCCAAGTCTCTCCAAAGAAGAGTATGACGGTATCATCAGGAAATGCTTGTATTTGAGCATTCCTAGGAACAAGCAAACAAAATATTTACGTAAATTAAAAACAAGGTTGGACCGAGAACACTTTCCTTGGGGAATTCCAAAAGTAATGTTTGCATAGTCACTGTACTATTGTAAATGTGTGGGTCCTGTTTCTATCGATATATATTATATATTAATAATATTGGACTTTGGTATCAAAATCAAAAATTTTAAATGATTCCTTAAATTTATATAGATGCTTAGATTATTTTATAGCGTCTATAATTGTTTTAAAGACAATATATTTTTATCGAAAGAGTAACATTTAATTGTATGGCGTTATATTCTTAAAAAGCTATTAATGACCAATTTTGTCTACATTTTCACCAATATTGAAGAAAGTTTAAATGCATCCCCTACATAAATCACTTTTAAAATATCTATGCGATGCTAAGTCTATAATTTAGTTTTGTCTTTGACAGAATCAGATTATTCTCCATTTAGGACTTGAAGTAAACTCTACAGGGAACGCAATCACATTGTCATGGATTTAACCATGACAATGACAATTTTAACTATGACAATTGTTATGGTTTTAACCATGACATTTGGTTTACTAAATACAACAGAACGGTATTACTATTAGCAGCTTTTTTAACTGATATATTTTATGCATCGAATTAAATAATAAACACTATTTGAAACTCTTTGATATTCTTTGAAAAATATAGGAGTTATTGGCATTTGAATTACATTAGTGATGAAATAAAGGAAAGGAAGGATGAGGAATTCGAATATGACGTCACAAACTCGCAGTGTCGTTGCTCAGTGCTGAGACGCTTTCTTTCTTAGGCTGTCACTCTTAGGCTAAGAGTGACAGAGACAGATGATTCTTACTCCGTCCAAATTAAGTTAAAAAAAATTAAAAAAAAAAGTTAAACCGCTTCAAAAAAAATACTGAAAAGTACAAAATAATTATTCTTTACTCTAATTATTATTTGTCTTGAAAATTAAGAGAAGAATTATGTAGGTAGTTGTTAAAATTAATAATCAACTAATTACGTAAATATTAGTGGCCAATTTATAAAGATGAATTCACATCGTATTAATTTTGCTACTATTAATTAATAGAAATGGACGTTACTTCATGTTTCCAGGTTGAAGCTGCCAAATTATGATAATATTCCATTGCGTAACATGTTTAAAATAAAAAATTGGTGTACTATTGAAATCATTTATTCCATAAATTGCCCAGAAATTTGAATTAGCTTTTTCTATAATATACCTACCATTAATTTTGTACGCAAATTCATTCGTTACATTCGTTTTATTCTCACTTTTTACTGTTGTCTATGTCTGCGCCCTCGGCAACAGTAATGTTTACTAGAGGTTGTCTGGTGGTCGAAATTCTTCCGTAAATATAAATATAAACTTTGACCGACCGTTTGATCCAAGGAAGTTACACATATATGATCACAAACTGTTATGAGTTTTACATTTAAAGTCTTTTCGACATTGAGTTATGAACTTAAAACTATGCTAAATCTCACACTCCTCCGAACGCGCAATATACTTAAAATGGAATACCAAGTTTTTGCTTCACGTATTAATATATTTCCAAATTTTTTTTATTGATTACATTAAAGCTCGTCAATAACTACTAAACAAAAAAAAGAAAGAAAATCAGTTGACAAATAGAGGAGAAAACGGTACCTAAATGTTTCGTCTTCACCTATTTACATATAGGTATATAAATATTAGTACAGTTCTCCCCGTCAAATAAATATTAACTTGGTTATTATTGAAACGTATTCATGATATAAAACGGACCCATGGGCATTATTTATGATAATACTAAGGATACAAAACCTTTCAACGGAAAAAACACAAAGCAATATTACAAACAGAAACTCAAACGAAACTAATTCATAGTAAACATAGGGAAAACATCAAAAAAACACCTTTCATTCTATTTCTTCACAATATGGTAATGCATTCTGTGCAAAGCCTACAAAATACAACATCAACCCAAATAATAGGGGCTAGGAATCAGGTTTTCCACCTCACATTTTCCGTATTAAGTATTTCGTCGAAAGCCCTCCATTCGACCCCTCAGCGCCCGATATCATCCCTTCAAAATTATGAAAGTGTATAAACATTTTCACGCCCTATGTTGCTCCCTCTGATTTCCACGTTTTCCTGCAAGTTATTATTATCAAATCATGATATAGATACCTGGCTAGATAACATCACAGCTCCCCTTTGTTAATGGAAAAATAAGACCGACTTTCAGATTACAAATCATTGTTTTACGATACAGTAATTCGTTTTGAGGGGAGGCAAAATTATTTTTTTTTACTTTGCTTTGTAAATTATTCTTCGATGGAAAGGATATACTTGTTACTGACAAAAAAAATCGTCAAGCGAAACTACCGCTCTTATACAGACGATTCTGCGTCACATTTAAGCATAAAATGATTTTCTGAAATTATTTCTAGAACTCCATAAGATCCGGACAATTCATTAAATTTTTCCAACAATGTTAAAGTGAGTCTTCATGTTCTTATATTTTTTAACTTCTGGATACAGTAGTTTTGGAGATAAATGTGGAAAACGATCAAATTGAGTTCAAATACCTATTATACCCCTTCTTAACTCATATATACATATTATATAATAATAACTAGTATAAAATGTGTAGGTTAACAAGACGTATCGAATTCCTCAACATTTCGACGGATGAACGAATGAGTGATCTTATAAGGGCACTTATGATATCTTATAAGAACCTTACTTATAAAGTATACGTTATATCTAGTTCATTGTAAATTATTTGCAGCTACGTAAACATAGCTATATTCACATGATGTAGGTACATGTTAATGTATACACAACAGTATAGACCCCAAATAAACCGCAGACAATTTTTGTTATATGGTAATTAGTTTCCTATATACAAAGGCTATGTAATCATCTCGTACCCAAAGCATTTTTCCTATAGATCGTTAGTCTAACGCTCAATTTCGCCATTCAACAAAATAGCTAAAAATAGCTAAAAACAAAACTAGCGCTATTAAATAAATAAATGCGCTAGACAATACACACCAATCGTCTGGCCTGCAACTAGGGCAGTCCCTGTGCAATGAGAATCAGACGACCGACAACTACTGGGGCGTCTCCAGGTACACGTACTCCCGAGACAATCTAGAAAAGTTAGTTTCCTAAATTGACCGGACCGGAAATCGAATGCGGAACCTTGCGCGCTTGGATGCAACACCTAAGCGATTGCGCCATTGAAGTCGTATTATTTAAATTATCTTAAGGGTTACCTAGAATTGAGAGATTGTTGGTAAAAGCAAGTACACGAAGCAAGCTTTTTGGAGCTAAAAAAAGCACAATTTATGAAAATTATAATGTATCATTTTCGTGTATAAATTTAAATATCAAAGGATTTATAAATTTCAAACCGTTATATGTCTATCCATTATATCTGTGTGTGTGTGTGTATTTATTTCTTACTAGGTTCTTTTATTTGAAGGCCGCAATTTTAAGAATGTTCTAGCTATATTTGGTGGAAGTCGATCTCAATTATTTATTTTATATTATTGGAAAAAATGAAAAGCTGTCAACGATTTAAAATACAATGAAAATATTATTAGTTCGCAAAATACAGAAATTTCTTAAGAAATCTGCCAGCGAAATATAAATTGGATTTTTATAATATTTTCTCTATAAGTTTTCCAACTGAAACTAATATTTCTGGAATAATTAAAATCTTATTAAACAATAACAGGCAGTAATCTCTCGAAGGTCTTCATCAGTTCCAGTGGTTGATGTAAACAAAGCTAAGCGAGCGATTACCAAATACTTTTTTTAATTAAAAATCGTTGAATGAAATTGGATCGGTTTTCTTTGTTCGGGGCTTTAACGGTATTTATTTGGGTATTTTTTGCACAAATTATTCAGGCTTATTGAACATTGGACGTTAGAGGAGGCAATCTATCACGGACTTGGATATAGAACCGGAGACCTTGTAAAGAAAGCCGTCCTCGCATAAATGGGTCACAGAAATCCTTTACAAGTCGGACTTTTAAAAATTGGTTTTATTCGTTTTGCATGTTTGCGGCCTCGGGTCAAACTTGGGCTTTGTAACTAGGGTAAGTTTATTTTCTTTACAGCTAGGGTTTATTTATATCGCGACCCTAAATTTAGTTACGACGGGGCGAAATCAAATTTCGGCTAGCGACTTCCATTCCTTTTCAGTTTGTACTGAAACTGTTTACTTAGAAAGATCATAAGATTTAAATAAATTTTCATTTGTAACAAATAATATTTTAGTACGTGAATATAATATTTTACTATTTAATTAAATTAAAATAATAACTCATAATACAAGATCTCACTCTCCGTAATTCTCGTCTCACCACATCGACTTGTCGTAACTAATTTGAGCAGTAATTGTGAATTTATGGACATATGATTACCTCCGCTAAATTAAAATAGGTTAATAATTTTGTCTCATCAGAATTCTATTAAATAGTAACCGCCATATTTTTCCTTATTATTATGTAAAATAATATCACTCTTAGATGGAACTTTTTAGCGTAATGATAATATAATATACTCAGACATATATACTCAGACATTTCACACAGCGCCATCTAGTCCCAAAGTAAGCAGCATAGCGCTTGTGTTATGGGTACTGGACAACTGGTGTACTTATATACTTTTTTAATTTGTAAATAAATACATATTTTATTATACATAAACACCCAGACTCGGGGCGGGAATCGAATGCACAACCCCCTTTACTGTCTGAGGCGCTTAGCCGTTGCGCCACGGAGGTCGTCAAATGGTCGTTAAAGTGTAATGGTAATGTCATAAATATGAAGTCACGACATTCAATTTTTACAGTTATTTTGCATTAATTCCATTTGTTTATGTTAGAGTGCCTATTAACAATGTTTTAAGCTAGCAAAAATTTAATATTAATGGTAAATACGCCATATGACACGTACTAATCATCTTGTCTCAAATTCATTCCCTGTATTTCCAGACGACTATTAGGGGTGCCTACCAGTACGCCCAGACCCGAGACAATCTAGAAAAGGCTGTTTTCTAAATTGATCTGACTGAGAACATTAATTATTTGATTTAGATACAACATCTAAACCACTGCGCCTTCGAGGTTGTCAAAAATCAATTATTTATGACCGTATGAACATTTTCTTTTTTTTCTGAATAGTAAGAAATGATTCGTTATTTCTACGAAGTTTGTAATAATCCATTACTTACAATCACAGTACTTATTTAAAATTAATGTCAAAAATCATTCTCGAAAAACCGGAATTGAATAATTATGTTCATGCAAATTAAAGCCAATAGTAGATTCTTTGCTAGATAGGTATAGCAATAAATGCTAACATATCATTTTCCTGACCCCTGCAATCGTTTAAACGCCGAATCTATCTCCATTACTCTAAAAGTGTCTTTGTCGAAGACAATTCACTGCCACAAAACATTACTTTATTCTCTAACCCGCATATCAGTGATCTGCAGAAATCCGTGGACCCTCATTGGATATCCAGGGTTCTTTTATTACCGTTGTAAAACATAGATCTACGGAGTAAGGATTTGGTGAAGGCAGGTAACAATGGATGAGTGTAGTCGGAGAATTGGGGCCAAATATGCATCAAATATCTCTTGATAATTAGGTGGAATGAGAGTCTAATAATATTTTTACGAAAAAGATGTAACGGATCTACACTGAAGATATCTTTAGGAATGTAATTTTGCTATTCTTGTTGTTTGTTTGTTCTTAAACTTCTCAATATATTTGATGACGTATTTCGTATTGTACTGTACATATGGATGTACAAAATCCCCCAAGTTTTTGTGGTTTTACACACCCTGTGTGTAAGCCGTTACACAATCAAGTCATTTTTAGTGAAAACCACATTACGAGATATCTGTGAAAGTTTATCACTAGTCTGGAAAGAATCGGTACTGAATTGACTAGGCAAGAAATTCAGACATATTCTAAAGGTTAAACTCCTCGAAGTGAATAATATTGTGAATAAAAACTGATTATTGAACTAGTACACATCGACTTTGTGTTTAAAAATATATCCTCAAAGAAGATTTCTATCATTACCAATTTGATTTCAAATAAAAGACGTTTCAAACAACAACCCAAACTAAATTACATATCCACTGAAGAAATATGACGAATATTTTCCCGACATCGTGTAAATCAAATAACGGCAAGGGAAACATGATGTACAGATCAAAACAACTTACGGAAGATCAAACGAGGTGAACCAAAGGTGACCCAAGTTGGCTTTAAACGTCTTGTCGGAAGAAAGATAACGACTGAAGCTTTTTCTAATTCAAGGAAGGTCACAGGAGAGGTCGCTGGGTATCCAATAAAGAATAGTTGGAGACGATTTTCCAATCTCTTTGTACGGGCAGCGGTGGCTGCGAGATAAATTTTATGACAAATTGAAACCTTCGCTGCTGTCAGATTATGTTCTAGCTAAAGCGATAAAGTGAAACCTTGTTTAAAGTATAGAAATTTAAATGCGATGTTTTTGTACAGTAGTAATTATTTTAGTTCGCTGCCTTTTTAAATAACGATGCCATGTTTACTTTTCTATTACATTTCCTCTATACTTTGTGTGTACTTACTACTTCTGCAATACAAAATCATATGTCCATTATGGTACTGTAATCGCATCATCACTATCATTAATAATATAAGTATATTTGTATCGTATTTATGAGATTATTCTTGTACTTAAGTTATGATTAGTAAAAGAGAATTATTTTGTAGGTGTACTAAAAAAAATCTCTCATTTGAGTGGTCTTGTCTTTGATCACACATAAAAACAAGATACACAAGCAACGCTCCAAAAATGTCCGAACCAAATTATACTCAAACGAGTATTTGAGTGCACTTTTGTTTTAGCAGTATTCGAAAACGCTAACCGCAAACATGACAAAGTGCTCCTTTAAAAATTGTAAATACGACACGAGAACGCTAAAAAAGACGACAATTCTTATTTTTGGTAAATAAATTAAATAATTTTATTTACGTGTTCATTATTTCGTTATAATAATATTGTTACATCGCTCTTTTTTATTAAATTCATAATCTTATTATTCAAAAAGAGCCTGACAATAATAATAATAATATACTCGGACATTTCACACAGCGCCATCTAGTCCCAAAGTAAGCAGCACAGCGCTTGTGTTATGGGTACTAGACAACTGATATACTACTTATATACTTTTCTTTTGTAAATAAATACATATTATACATAAACACCCAGACTCGAGACGGGAATCGAACTCGCAACCCCCGTTTACTTTCCGACGCGCTAAGCCATTGCGCCACGGAGGTAGGGTGACAATATATGTCGTATTCTTGTCACTTTCACGTAACAAATCAAAATGACTGTATAATCTTTTGTCTCAAAATAAAATGGTTTCAACCTTTTAAATCCATTTATTTCGTATTTTTATTTATTATCTGTAAATATTGCAAATTATAAAATATATATAAAAAATCAACTAAAAAAGGATCCTCTACTTTTTTATTATGTCAAAATCAAAATCATAAAATTAACACATTTATTTTTCTCATTGTTACCAACGTATACAACCTACGTGCAGTTTGTATACATACATATTTATATTCCTTAACAATGACGTAAATACCGAAAATGTATTAGGTAAAATATACTTTAAACACGAAACATAAGATTGCATTTTTAAATATTTTCTTTAACAAACTTCGTTTCAATGTCATGCAAGGATCTTTTACCAGCTTTTACAACCTTATGTTTTGACAATAAGGTCTACTTTAAATTAGCACAACATTACGGATAATTCTATACCATATTAGAAATCTATATGTCAATTCAGACAATAATTTGTTTAGATTTTATAGAAGATTGTGCATTTAGTATTTTATTTGTGATCGAAGGGTCTTGTTTTAGAAAATTAAATGTCTAGATTAGGTCAACGATTAAGTTTTTCTAATTCCGGAACGGAACATAAAGTAAATTAATCATCAAAATCAGCCGTTGAGAAGTTCATTTGTTAAACCAGTACTCCATTAACAGATCTTAATAAAATTCATCTGGGACCACACTGGACATAATGTACTCTTCCGAATATAAAAAGAATCGACGAAACCACGTGATAAATAACTATCGCTGGACATTTATGAAATAGATTCCGGTGAATTGAGAACCTCCTACTTTTTTGGAGTTAAAAAAGTCAGAAAATATAATGATTTTAATGTCAACAGGAAAAAATGTAGCATAAGTTCTAAATAGCTTTTACAGATGTACAGAAATCTATATAACATCTCACCGGAGTACACTTTGCCATCTCTTTGCCATCTGTAAGGTTACTTTTAACCCACGACGCAAAAAGAGGGATGTCAAAAGTTTAACGTGTGTATCTGTGTGTCTGTCTGTGACGTAGCGTCTAATCAGATGGACGCTGAATAGATATAAAATTAAAACAGAATACAACTAAAAATGACGAAGTTTGCGATCCGCTGCAGCGATATCACTTGGATATATTACTGGTACTATTAATATTACAACTTATCATAAACTTAAGGGGCCAATAGAAACATATCATTTTTTTATTTTATAAAGATTTTTTTCAATCGGTTTTTTAAATTTTAAGTTTAAGTTATTTTACTAAAACTTATTAGTGAAGTCAAGTTCTAATTTCGCTGTGGCTTGTTCACTGCGAAAAGAAGTGAATTTTAACAAGTGTAGTAATTATTTTATTAGAAAGGAGAATAGCTGATTGTGAACGGAAGGAAGATGAAACGAGTTACTACTTTTCCTTTATTTTTTTTTCCTGAGAACTGTTATCCTTACTTTTTCGTACCACAGATAAACAAATGACTTAATTGCTATTAAACACACTACTAACTCGTTCCGATTTATACCTTTAGGTTACTCTTTCACAACGTTTAATTCCCACATAAGTGTATAAGTCGTGTATAAAATATTTATGGAAAGATTTTACACCAAAAAATGAATCACTAGTTACTGAAATATTGAAATCTACGACGCAAAAAAATGATCTGGGCCAATTTCACTAAACATAACTAAAAACTTTCTCCAAAGGTATAGCTTACATAATACGAACTTTATGCAATTGGTTTATTAGTTCTAGAGCCAAATTGTCACGGACGAACATACAGACAGACAACGGCGGTAAACTTGTAAGAGGCCTCTTTTCCTTCGAGGGTTTCAAAATACGAAAGATCTATACATATAACTGAATAATAAAGTAACAAACAACAAAATTTAATTTTAAAATTGAATTTGAATTTCGTGTCGAGGCTCGAATTTATTAAACAGCAAACGAATTCCATTATCACACCCTTGAACAGAAAAATATCAAAATGGCATTAGCATGAACAAAATGCATTACCACAGAGACCCGAGGGAATACGAAAATATAAGCCGATCAGTGAGTGGTCCAACGGAGACGTTCCAAAAATAACAACAGTTATAGTGAGTAATGAGTAAAGATTTATATACAACAATAAGAATCAATCCTCATAAAAGTTCCTTTAAATAAGTTCTCATATTTATTTTCTTACTAGGTATAGATTCCGAGCTGTGTTTTTGGCACCTCAGGCATCATGCATCATTTTATTATACAATGATTATTGATATTTAACGGAACGTAAAGGGGTGCCATATGAGAAAAGAATAAGGAGTGATCACATCGGAAACAGGAGAAAAAAAGGTAGTTTAGATCTCCTACGTCCATCCCACACTCACACAAATGACTGTCAATTATACGAAATGTACTAAGGTGAGCTGGAGTAGAGTTACACCCAAGCCTCATACGGATTAAAATAGAACATAAGGTTGTATTAAGCTTCGTTTTAAAAAACCAAGGTTTTGGGGGAGTACGTGGTTGAATACTGTGATAAAATGTACCTTTAGACTGGCTATTAATGTCCAAGAGCTTATTTCAGGACTCCTGGAGATAGACTTTGGGTAACGCTGTCAAATCATGACAAAAGTTATGATATGGAAAAATGTCACCACACTGTACCACTTCATTGGCAAATTGATCGGCTTTTACCGGTACCTTTGATACCAGAATGAACAGGTATCCAGGCAAAAGAAACAGAATAACCTTTTATCTGACATTTCAGTAACAAATTTTTGATTTGAAAGATTATAGGATAGTGAGTTGTAGAGGGAAAAGAATATCTAGACAGACCTTGTAAAGCACTCTTAGCATCTGTAAAAGTAACGGTTTTATCTAAACGCATAAGCAGACTATACGCCATAGCCTTAAAAAGACCGTAACATTCGCCAATGAAAACAGAGGATTCCGGTAGGAATTTAACTTTCTGATGAACGTTATACTTTCTGATGAAGCGCTCCAAAAGTTGGCGCATGAAGTGTTAAGTATTTACGATAGCTACGGATAAGACACAGAGGGGATTTATTATTGCAATAATTAGAATAAGAAAGAGAGTCATTTAAAATCTGTAATTTAGATAAAAGTGGATGATTCAAAAATTGTAAAACCCGAAAGAAAAATTTATCTCCACATTTCACCTGTAATGCATTAATAAGACTTGTTTTCATGGCACCGCAAATGATTCTATGGGCTTTAGACTGAATTAATTCTATTTTTTTTTTATTGCAGTAACATTACAGGGTTCTAACAAAAAAGTTCCATAGTCCAAAGCACTTCTTATCAGAGTTTATAAATGAACTTAAGTGAGAACGGGTGAGCACCCCATCAAACACCCACCAAACGCCAACCAAACACCCACCAAACACTGTAGCATATTAATGAGGCGTTGACATTTGCTAACGACATAACCGCAGTGGGCTGCCCACTGTCAATCAAGAGTCTAGTCAAAGTCGGAGAAATTTAACTTGCAATGTTATAGAAATTGAGCAGTCACCATAATAAACTTTAACGGTAGGTGAAGCGCGCATTCTGAAAAAAATGACTATTTAACATTTTGAAGGACCTATTTCAAGACTATTACAGTCGAGCCATTTTTTTAACTCCCGACGCAAAAGAAGGGGTGTTATAAGTTTCACGTGTCTGCGTATCTGTGTATCTGTCTGTGGCATCGTAGCTCCTAAACGAATGGACCGATTATGATGCGGTTTTTTCGGATGCAGATGGTTTGGAAAGCAGGTTTTCTAGCGGTGGTTCTTAGACATGTTTTTATTAAAATCGGTTCAGCCGTTTGAAGAATATCAGCTCTTTTTTAGTCTAACGGATGCGAAATTTAGTATACTGTGACTTCAGTAATATCACAATAACATAGTAAACAGATGCTGCAGCATCATTTAAAGTCAGCAAGATATCCAACTCCTCGCCACTTACAGTAGAGGTATCATGTTTAGGCTCATTAAAATGGTCTCTATGAATAGGTTATAGATAGATAGATGGTGATCAGGGTTTGATGATGGATCAGACAACTATTGTCAGAATACTCAGATTTCGGCGAGGCCAGATCTCGTGTCGCAATTTCGTGTCTCGTCCCGGAAAGTATTTGCGTGAATGTGGGGATAGAGTGTAGATCGTAGAGTATTAAAAAGCATGAAATAAAACTTAAATTAAAAATTTAAAAAACCCCGGAGTCAAAAAAAAACCTCCAAAAAGTAAAAAATTAATAAGCCTTTTAAATTTGTGATAAGTTTCAATATAAATAGTAGTAGTAATATATCCCAGCATCGTCATGTAAATAAAGTAATAAAAAGAGAATACGACTACTAAAAATGACAAAGTATGTATGAAATTTAAATACAAGTAAATTTAGGGGTTAAAAAATTCTAACAATGTAAAGAATGTTCAGTAATGTCATGTCAACCACCTAAATACTCTTGACCACATGTATAACGCCTACGTTTTGATCTACAATGCAGTTTTGTATGACCTAATCTACAACAGTTGCAGCATTGTATTGTAAGGCAACGTTCTGCACTGGCACAGCAATATAGCAGGTACATAAGCACACGTTTAAGCAACATTTGTCCATCAAAAGTAACAACACTAGTCTGTGATGGTTACCATATGGGAGAGCTTTCAGTCATTACTTTGTAATTTAAATGCCTCATTTTGAGAATTTCTCCACAACCTATAGGAACACTAATATTGTTTATAACTTCTTTGATAAGACCTATCCGAGTGACATTGAAAGATGGTATAAATGCCTTATAACTCCGTTCAGATAATTTAGTATCACTAACAAAATAATTAGCATCGTTATGATTCGAAAAAGATACAGATGATCTGTTTCTTCCTAGCCTTTTCAAACTCCCATTAAGGATACTATTAAAGTTATTATTTGCGCCCAAATGTAACTGGATGCAGCGAGGTGCCATCATTAGGGGATGTCTGTTGTCTGAATGTGGATAACGTACGGAGGTACATCAGTTTTCTGATACACATTCCTGCCTATGGATTGAGAATGAATGGAATTCAAATTAATTCATTTAGTATGTGTGTGCGTGTGAGATTTTTCAGATTTTGAAGGAAGATTGCAGTTAGGCTTTTCGATAACGTCATTGTCAGAACATTGGCAGTTATCTACATTTTTCAACTTATCATCCGATTTTTTTATTTTTTTTATTTTTTATTTATTTATTTGCACAAAAAAAAATACACAGAAACAGTAGTCAAAAAAGTAAGAATGGCAAAAGGTAATGCTTATCTCTTTAAGAGATTTCTTCCAGCACACCTCGGTGATAGAGATAATGAACGAGGGTAGGATGTGCTTCAAAATAAATATAATTTTTTTTTTTTAGGTACATAATACATACATAAACATACACATATATATATATACAAACAAATATAATATAATACATACATAACTATTATATTACTATTATTGCCTTTTCGTTACAATGTCTGTATATACGCCGAGTGGTTACTCGTCTACGCTTATTGTGGTTAACAGAGCTGTGCATGTCCATACTGGAATCATTGTCGTTACTGATAGTAACAGTATATGCAACCTGGGGGACATGACTCCCAGGGTCAGGAGGTTTGTTCATAATACCACAATAAAATTATGAGATTTACCAATAAAACAGCGAATATAAAGTTACACTACAATATATACATGTAAAAACCCGCGCATTTCCAATATATTCCTATTTCTAACACTCGTGACGATCTTACACAACATGAAGTTAGCAACAAAGAGAGGTTATTTTTTTATATTTAACCAGTTTTAATTTTTATTTCGTTTATTCGAAGCAGTCAATTATATTTTTATTCACGCGCGCACTTTTTTTCTAATAAGATTCCTCAAGAAATCACTCAATTAACGGAAAAGAGATCTAAAGAAGATTGGCACAAACCCATGCAGTTTCAGTGTCGCATATAGAGTTCGCGTTTGTTAATAAAAATATCTTAAAAATATACATCTAAGTAATTACAAAATGAAATGTGATTACAACAAATTTTTCCGAAATGGGGTTTCACTGAAAATCTTGGCCAAACAACCTTGTACGCATGTGAAGTACTACAGTGATTTAAAAAAAGGATACAACATTGAGTAACGAAATGGTTTAATATTATTCAGTAATGTACAATTCATTCTATAATAAGTATTGTAAATTGTAGTACATAAAATAGGTATCAATCCAATACCTACTTAAGACATACATAACTCATACGTTTAGTCACTGCAGCGTACAACCATTTCGGAGCCATATCGCAGCAATGATAATGAAATACTACTTTACATAGACTGACATAATATTACCATGAAGTCTTGTATTTATTATTATATTCGTATTATGATTTTTTAGTCAGTGGAATATATTTTGAAGTAAACTTACCAGCTCTTCTACTGTGAATATCACAGACTAGTATGTCATCCCAATTGATTGCAATTTGCAATAACAATTCAATTTTTTCAGTGATGGCTTCTAATTTGCAATAACAATACACAACGAAACACGGGTGACAGCTGACAATCAAATGACACATGACAGCGTGACATTAGATTATAATGTTGCCAGGAGATTCTTAAAAAACGTATGATTATTTACTTTCACGTATTAAATGAAATACATCATCGTTTTTAGTAATGTAATAATAAATTAGTATCAATAACATGACTATGACTGTCACCATTTCCTATCACATACCTTTGTTTTTAATGTAATAAAAGATATTGTTGTTAATAATTGAATGAACAAACCACTGTTATAATTGCACACTAAAAATTTTTATTAAAAAAAATTAAACCGACTTCAAAAAAACACTGAAAAGTATAAAATAACTATCCTTTACTAATCAAAACTCAATTACAATTAAAATAACTTTATAAATACGATACACATACCTATATAATTAAATTTGTCAGTTACTGAAGTCGGTGCCAAGCCAACCAAACTAACAGACTTTATGTTGTTACACATTGATTTGTAATAATTTTCTTTGCGCATATTTATTGGCTTTCTAGATATTTCATTTTATTATTGCATAAGATATTACAAAATGATGTTGAAAAAATGAAACAGTTTCTTGGTGGTTCTTCTCAGTGCAGGTTTTTCCGGAACGACGGCAGATTCGACGTGGAAAAAATACCGTTTGATTGGATTTAGTTCAATAAATTGAAACTTTGTCTTTGATTTTTGTCAGGCTTTGAAAAATTACACAGAAAGATAAGTAAATGTCGTTTTTTTCCCTGGACTCTTTATCGAATGTATTTCGACACTTCTAACTTCTAATTTCTGACTATAATTATTGGTATATTTTCTATTTCTGACACTCAGATCAGTAAACATTTTTTTTTATAAACGACGGTGCAAACGAGCAATCGATATGAAGTAATCACTGCCACCCATGGACACCCGCGACGTCTGGTGAATCACGGGTGCGTTGCCGGCTTTTAAGGATAGGAGTGAGTGGAAGAAGGTGAGCTACCGGCACTTTCACTCACCGAAGTAAACTCAACAGCAATAGATACTGTTATTTCACGGCGGTATTCTGTGAAAGTGTGGTATTTCAATGGGCAAGCCGGCCCAATTCGTGCTGCAATGCAGCATGGCGCTACCACATACATCTCTACTAATGGCGGACGACAACATGATATGTTTAATCATGAATATGGTCCCGAAAAGCGTTAAAACACTTAAAAGAGTATGAATATTTCTTACTCACCAAAGAGCTACTTGCAAGTATGTAATGCAAATTTTATTTATTTATGTAAATTAATATCTGTTCTTCAAGAACCAGCGAGGTGGGAAATTGAACGAGTATTAAAATAGGCTAAGTCGACAATCTGTCTAGTCTACTAGGCTAGACTAGGCTTATGAAAACATGTGACGTGTAACGTATTAATAACTTTATGCCTTCTAAAACAATTTCATAAAGGGGTGGACAGAGAATTCTTGTTTCTGTCTTGGGTGTCATTTTGCAATAATGTAGCGATTTTATAGAGTAGGGTTCCGTTCTAAAATTAGAAAAAATAACAGTTACGAAATCATATACAATATTATTTCTGTTTATCGATCACTGATCTTTTTAGGGGATTATTAGATGTAAACCATTTAAAGGAACAGTAAGTGCTGGCCCAAAGCCAGATTTTTACTTCAAAAGTCGAGCTTTCACTTTTGGGAGATCGTTTGAGGCATTAAATAAAAGCATTTTTTGATGACCTTTTCGAATATATGCCTGATCTTCAAGTCAAGCCTTATCTCTAAAAGCATCACTCAGAATTTTTTCGGAGTGATACTTTTAGAGATTAGACTTGGTCAACTATTTAACACCGAAATGCTGACCGACTCTGAACTCTGAAATTTTTTGAGGATCCTGCGTTGAGGTGAAACATGTGTGTCGAGCAACGGGTTTGAAGATTAGGGCGAGGATAGTTGGAAAATATTACAGAGAGAATTTAAATTAGTATGAACGTTTAAAAAATAACTAATATTGTAATCTTACAATCCTAACTAAACGGGTCTATATGTATAGTGTTGATACTTTGAGGCTAACCTTTTTTATCCCCAACTAGGGATTGCAATCCCTACATACTCATACACTCTGTCAAGAAAGTACCAGGAAAAGATCAATAATACACGAAATGTTCATGTATTCATGCAAATTTATTTTATCATCTTCAAAGTATGCTCCTCTAGAAACTATACACTTACGCCTACGAATAATCCAATTATCAAAACATTTTTTAAACGCTTTTTCCGGAATTGAGTTCAGTGCTCGCCGCGAATTCTCCTTTATGTCTTCTACCGAATGAAAACGGGTGCCACGAAGTGGTAATTTGAGTTTAGAAAAAAGAAAGAAGTCGACTGGAGGCATATCTGGTGAATAAGGTGGTTGCTCGATGGTATTTGGTGAGTTTTTTGGTCAAAAATTCGTTCACAATGATGGCCTTGTGCGAAGGCGCATTATCGTGGTGCAAAATCCAAGAATTTTCTTTCCACAAATCTAGCCTTTTTCGTCGAATTTGCTCTCTTAAGCGCCGCATAACGCCCAAATAATATTCTTTATTTACCGGTTGACCTTCAGGCAAGAATTCCAAGTGCACAACACCGCGATAGTTAAAGAAAATAGTCAACATGACTTTGACTTTTGATCGACTTTGGCGTGGTTTTTTCGGTTTCGGTTCAGTTGGAAGGCACCACTCCGAAGCTTGTTGACTAGTTTGCATGTCAAACTCGTAAACCCACCTCTCGTCACCAGTAACAATACGTTTCATGAATGTTGGATCGAAATTGACTCGTTCTAGCATGCCTTCAGCGACTCTTATGCGATTGAGTTTTTGGAGAAAATTCAGGTCTTTTGGGACTAGCCGAGCGGCAACATGTTTCATACCCAAGTGATTATTTAAAATAATATGGATCGACTCGTGAGACACAAAAAGTTCGGCGGCTATCTCTCTCAAACTTGAATGAGGATTTTCAGTCACTATTTCCTTCACTTTTGCGATGTTAACTTCGGTTGCAGACGTTGATGGCCTACCAGAGCGAGGCAAATCTTCCATCACATCTCGACTGCTTTTCAACGCTTTGTACCACTCATAAGCACGTGTTTTTGATAAAATCGATTCACCGTAAGCCTTCTGTAATATTTTCAGTGACTCCGAACACGAAATTCCATTGACGATGTAAAATTTAAGACAAACTCTTTGTTCGATGTTTTTGTCCATTATGAAATTCGCAATATACACTAGAATGATATAACTAAAAACAGCACTATATTTAATCTAAATAACAGATGCAACTCAAGCTCCGCGCCAAAATGGAAAACAGTTGTGCCAATCTAACAACAACAAAAAAAACAAAAAATTGAATTTGGAACCATAAACAAATCATCAATTCCCGATACTTTCTTGACAGAATGTATATATTAAACAGATCTCTGTTTAGTTAGTATTTAAGATATGTACAAGTCGTGAATGTTAAAATACATTAATATTGCAATATCAATTCAAACGTAGTAAAAAGTTAATGAAAATTGAAATGTCCTTCCCGAGAAAATCTACAAAGTTGGGAATATTTATCAAAACCGCATCGATAACTTTCCAAGTAGGTATTTATTCGATTCGACAGAAATAGTGGAGAAAGCTTTAAAATTGCTCACGTGATTCCCACCAATGTGCTTAGAAGGTGAACGACCTACAATAATATTACGCGTGAACTTAGTATATACTGGCGTATAGGCGTACAATGAGTGCGATTGAGAATGTACGTAATCTTTTATGATAATGGCACTAGTAGGAAGGCAGCAAACGAGACGCTATTGTAACCTGTTTTGAATGACAGGTCGTCACATGTCGTCACGTTATGGAGAACGCTGTTGACTTTTTTTATTATTTTGTGTTATTCCTCTATCATTTGGTGTTATTCCTGTATTATTTTGTTTTACTCCTTTTTATTTCAAAGAAGTACTGTATTTTTCAATAATGGTTACATGTTCTGTATGTGATTGTGATATTACATATCGCAATAATCAAGGAAAAAATTCATTTCATAGGAGACATTGCCAAATTAAAAATCTTCACGCGTTAACGAGCTGTATGTTCGTCTATACGCCAGTATATACTAAGTTTATGGTATTACGTCTTGTAAACCCAACTATGATAACTTCAAAGGAGTTTGTCTTCTTTCGCACCATTTACTCCGAAAGAAAACATGAAAAGGGTTCACTCGAATTGTGATGTCGCTTGTCAAATGGGTGAGCAAGTTTTTCATAAATGCTTTTGCTTACAAACTCGAATTCTTTTCTTGTAAAATATGATATCAGACGTGTTTAGGAAGCACAGTTGCTTGAACTCACAAACTTTTCATAATATTTATATCAGTTGTTGAATTGGAACACGAATACTATGAGAGTATTGCTGAAAAATGAACACGAAAACTAGTATTGCTGAAAAATAAATGTGACTTTAACCTTTATTAGAAGTTTTACGTTATACTTTAACATAAGTGACAACTTTTCACCAAGAATAGCTGTTTCGAAACTTCTGCTTTTAAACAAAAGAAATTACCAGCAAATAGGTATATTCGTTTAAAAGTTGTGATGCCACAAATACAGACAAACAATAAACAAACTTAAACAGATCAAGCATTAAAAATAAAAGGTAAATGTCAAGGAACCACGTTATCAACTCTTACATGTTTTTAAATAAACCTGTGTTTCCCTTCTCAATGACGTTTATATACGGAACCTCCAATCTGTCTTGGCGATATTTCGTTGAGAAGCGAAATTGATGTTCGTTAAAGAATTTGAAATTTTGGCCAAATGATCGTTAATATATAAACGAGATGGATTCTTGCAAAATAACAATAACAAATGTAAAAACTTTGTTATCATATAAATAAAAAATAAAAAAAAACACTCCATTTTGTATCAATGCAATACAATTCACACAACACATTTTCATAATAATAATCTTGGTGATAGGTCACACCTGTACCATCAAATTATCCCAGAAGCCTATTATAAAATTAATTACATCCACCGGGATCATTACTCTCTGATCAGACCCCAACGAAGCACTTTATGGGGTGAATATGATATTCCCTAATAGCATCATCTCACCTACCGATAATTTGATACACGTCAAAACATTATAAGGGTGGCAATAAAGAAAATTTATTCATTAAATTTCTGTCGTTATATTCGAAAATGTTTCGACCACTTCATAGAATTTAATTTAATTTTTATAAAGTGTATAAATACATTTTGTAAACTCAAACTAAACACTAGATTTGTCTTATGGTTACATAACAAAACCAGGAAAACGACAGCAACACTCAGATTTCAAGAAAGTAAAAAAAAATAGGCAGTGATTAAAGATTGCCGATAGAAGTGAAAACTTAAAACTATGAAATAATGTAATGAAAAGAACTAATGTAAAAAAAAACAATAAATATAAGGTATACATGTATAGGTCCATACACCTATGGATGGCTTAAAGTCGAGTATATACAATGTATTTGTGTATATGTGTGCTAGATGCGCGCAACAGCATGTCGGTGAAGCGCGCACAGCATGTCGGTGAAGCGCGCACAGCATGTCGGTGAAGCGCGCACAGCATGTCGGTGAAGCACGCACAGCATGTCGGTGAAGCGCCCACAGCATGTCGGTGAAGCGCGCACAGCATGTCGGTGAAGCGCGCACAGCATGTCGGTGACTCAACAGGTCGGTTTACCCGTCTAAAATTCGCCGAACGTGCCTGTAGAAGTATTCTCTTCAAAAAATTTAGTTTTTCTATTGTGTTAGCCGAAAATCGAACCCAGTATCCGAAACTTGAAAAGTCGGAAGGTACTAAAAAGTAGCCAGTTGAAAAATAAAATAATTACAAAAGTATTACATACTCGTTCAATATCGTAAAACCTAAAAAAAATTATTGTTTTTCGCTATGAGTATAATATTACAATGTATAATTTGCTTACATTTTAATTTATTTTATACCGGTTTTTTCTTTCTTCCTTTCTTCATGGCATGGCGCACAGATTAGCGCATTTGCTAATGTCACGTATTAATAAGTAGAATCGAGATAAAGCACATTCAAAGTAAATTTGCTTTTCTCCTTATCGTAAAGCTCCTCCAGTAAAGTAATAGTGGGGTTTCGTGAGGTTTTATAGGATTTCTTGGGAGAGCGCGAGAACTTCAGCTACACAGACATGTTTACTTAGACCTACTCCATTCTTTTCACTTACACAGAACTTTAAAACACAATATACTATCACTTTTCAACCGAATTCAAAAAAAGGAGGAGGTTCTCAATTTAGTTGTATGTTTTTTTTTATGTTCGTTACCTCATAACTCCGTCATTTATGAACCAATTTGGAAAATTATTTTTTTGTTCGAAAAGATACACTTCCCGATTGGTCCCATTAAAATTTAACTGGTATTGAAGCTTTGGTTTCGAAGATACACCAAATAACGCGACCTGGTTATTTATATTGACGATTCTCTTGTATGTCATTTGTTAACTATCGTTGTTCCCACATGGTATAATGGTAGTATGGTATAATGGTAAAGTAGGGAGAAGATATAAATTGGCTGTGATATAATAAATTCAGTCAGTAGAGTCAGTCTTGTGGCGGACAGAGAATACGGCTGGTGGCTGTCGTCTTCGGATTGTAAGAATACTGCTAGGGTGTAATTATGATGCAACCTTTACACTGTTCTTTTATAACTGATTGATATTGATATGATATTATATTGATGATATTGATAATGGCCATAATGGACAATAATATTCCATGTTTGATCTGTTCGCATCCTTTATTGTGAAAGCTCACAGTTTGTGCTCCTCAATAGAATGCAAGTTAACACATTGCGCTCCAGAATTAGAAAATTAACTATTTGTAGACCTGCTCTAGATATTTATTTAGGTCAAGGTCACTCAAAAGGGAGATATAAAAAAACTTTTATAAAAAAATTAAATCGACTTCAAAAAAGAACACTGAAAAGTATGAAATAACTATCCCTTACGGATCGTTTAGTAGGCTTGGCACCGACTTCAATAACTGTCAAATTAATTATATGGGTATTTGTATCGTATTTTTATAAAGTTATTTTTGTACTTAAGTTTCGATCCGTAAGGGATAGTTATTTCATACTTTTCAGTGTTCTTTTTTGAAGTCGGTTTATTTTTTTATAAAAGTTTTTTTGTTTATACCGATTATTGCATATAGTCCATCTAAACTTCAATTTTAACTACGCACATTTTCAATCAAGGTTCACATTGAAATTTCGAGTACTGCTCAGTCTTTTCAAACGAATTTGAATATTGAACTTATATGCTATCATTCAAGTTAACTTCACATTTAACTTCAGAGTATTTCCCACTGTATTAAATTATTTAAGGTGGGCCTTATTTATACGTAAATATATTTTTTTCATTTAGGGCGGTTTGCGTGACATCCGATTACTTTTTTTCAGTTTATTGTTTAGTTAAGTGCATAAACTGACTAAATAATTACTGTAAATGCATTTAGGAATAGCGCTGCGTAATATCGTTGGTGCAATTGTTTAACTTATCAAGTATATTGTAAAGCAGTAATCTACGTTCCATTCTATTTATTTACAAAATTGCAAATAATTTTTAACGAATTATAGCTTTTTTGAGTGAAATGAAAAGGGAGAAATTGTAACATAATCTCATAATAAACTGTCAACTACTACTTTTCGTTATTCATTCGGACGTATTTTATTTTACGTAATTTCTTATGTATATAATATGGATATAATATTTATTTCTATATAATAGTTAATATTACGTATTTTCTTATGTAATAAATTGTTTATTATTTATGTGCAAGATACTTAAAGGCACCTAATCTAATATTTTATAACCGAAACACATTTTAAAGTGCGTTTAAAGCGTTTAATATCTTTACTGCATTTAAATTGGCAGATAGATAAATGCAATTAAGATGTTAATTTTCGCTGTGCAAGACAATATTTTTATGTAAGCACCTAAATATGTTTAGCTAACATTTAAACAATATTTAACAACGTTACACAAGTTGCCCTTAAACTTTTTTTTTTAAAGAGGGCCCAAACGAGCAAGCGAGTCACCTGGTGGAAAATGATTACCGCCGTCCATGGACTCGCGCAACATCCGCGAAAGCACAGGTGCGTTGCCAGCCTTTAGGGAAAGAAGAAAAGAAAAAAAAGGAGGAGGAGTGGGGATATGGGCCACCGGCATTCTCGCTCACCGAATGAAACACAACAGTAATATATGCTGTTATTTCATGTGGATATTCTGTGAGAGGGTGGTATTATATTGGGTGAGCCGGCCTAATTCGTTATGCAATGCAGCATGGCTCTACCACTCTTAAAATTTTGTGCGATTAAGTTTGGATTTCGTCATTGCTCACGTCACGGCTCTACTACACTTAACTTCAAATAGCGTCTACTCTGTTCGATTTATCATTTCAATATGGGTCTTATTCTTATCGGATTAAGATACACATTGAAAGTTTAAGTATAACGATGATAATTCGATTTATCTATGGTTTCAATGTAGGCATAATTCAAATTCTAGTAAGGTGGTTCATAGTTCTTATAACTTTAATTAAATATCTATTCGTCGCGTCGTTCTAATCTTATGCGTCTTTACGCATATTTAATAAGAGTTCATATTGTTAGATAATGTTCTGCTTCAATCAAATTCCCTGTCATTTCAAGTTGGGCCTTATTCTCATTGTCGTACAGTTTATATTGAAACTTCAATTATTACTGAACATATAAATACTTTTACTATTTCAACGTAGACTTTATACTCATTAATTTAAAATTGACATTAATATTTTAAGTGATTGTCACTATTTTATCCAAGAATCCAACCGTCTTTTTAACTCCTTTGTGACCTAAAATTCATTTTCCTTAGAACCGTATACGTCTGTTCCGGTCAAAGAGTTCACGTAATCCGTCCGCGAACAAAGCGGGCCTTGCAGGTTAGTTTGTAGTATCAGATCTCGAACTCGTATTTGTCATGTAAACAGATATACTCACGCAATGTCACTGTCTCCGACCGTTCTTCCGTCTTCCCATTTTTTCCCACGTCAAGAATCGTCTGTTTGTGCAAACAACAGTGTTTGATATCTCGCTGTTTGCGAACAAATATACTTCTCGCTATTATTGTTGGGTACTGTTACATCACTTCCTATGTCGTCAATCATTTTCTAATTGTCCACCTTGTAGTATTTGCAGTTATTAACCTTTAATATACTTGGTATGGTCAAACAGACCTAAGAACTTAAATATTTTTAAAGTTTAAACTTGAGCGCGTTTCTAGTCTTGAAGCAGACCATTTTTCTGCAATTCCTACAATTCGGAAAGCATTTATATGCCAAGTGCCACAGACGTAAAGTGTGAACAGGTACAGAAGACCCGACTAGGCCACAACACGTAAATATTTTATCCATAAATACATTTTACGATTTCGAATCCAAAACATGGTAAAAATGAAACCATGTAAAATATACATTAACGAAGACACACAATTACAGTGTATAAAAACTAATCGCAATATTCACCGAACATGCGAAATGAATACACGAAGTATTCAGTTCGCTTGTTCAGTGACGTAATGACTAAAAAATCGAAATTCATTTACATTTTTTTTACAATTTTTTCTACTAAATTACATAAAGATCAGTGTTACTAAGTCTTATAATTACATAAAATTATATTTCTGTAAGAATCAGTTTCATACTCACGTACTCGAATATTATAGGTACATACGCTTTTACTATAAGCACTACTACACGTGAAACCTACACACTGAGCACAAAATATATTGTTTGATAAGTTATTGAATAGCTTAAACGCAGATTTTGGAGCTTTCAATTTAAAAAGTGGCCACTGCCAGGCGTGGCATGGTTCAACTATTTTTACATAAAAATATTACTTCAAATAGTAGATAATATAGATAAATAAATTCCTTATACAGGACGTAATACGTAGTTAGTTACTTCTATTTACTAGGCACGCCTAAGGTTATTTGTACATTTCCATCCTTACAAACTTAATTTATATAACTCTATTAATCTCGTAAAGAGTACTTGTCACGTGTAAATTCAGCGTAGGTACATAATTTTGAAATTTATGGGCTAAAATCTTAGTCTATGGGGACCGTAAGCAAATTATTTGCTAACACTTTTGGGCCTACTTATAAACGTAACACAACTTTATTTGTTTTTCTCTTATTTGGAGTGGAAATAGTGAAGGGATTTGGGTATTGTAACAACTAGACTCGCAATTCTGTCGCTCTAGTTATCCTGTTTGCCGGAGCTCTGTCCATCCCCAGAGGAATCACCTCATTAATGGAACAACGTGTGTAGCACATTACCAAATTTAGATTTGCCGACAGCATTGATGTCGTCTGTACTAGTTCAGCTCTTATTGCTAATAATATTTAAGTCGGTTTTGGCAATTAAGTTGATTGGTAAATGAGAAGTAGAATATAGAATGTGGAACTCCTAATAACTGGATACACACGGTTGATTGGTTTTGCAAACATACTTATAAATTATAGATATCATTTCCAATCCATCTGTAGTGCAGTGCGTTCAGAATTTAATTAATTCTCTGCGTGAGCTGTTGTACATACAATTCACGTATAAACAGCGTGATTTAGTATTATGATAATGGATAAAAAGTCATATTTAAAGTTTAAAATATATTTCGTAATCACATAGTTGTTTATTTTATACATATATAACTCTTCATAATAAATACTTGTCTTGGATTATCTCGAGCTTCTTTGTATGCAATTGTCATACAAAATAAGCTTCAGGTAGTTTATTGAATCCAAGGCTAAAACTGCTGCCAGAAAGTTTAGCAACTCTTTCAAGGCATTCTCAAGGAAAGATTGAACTTGGAAAACGTTGATTGATTTTCGGTGTCGTCATCGTATATTATCAGGCAAGATTGTGATCAAATGATTGTATGTGTGTGTGATATGATGAAATATCTAAACAACGGGCCTGTTGGCATGATGGTTAGGATGTCTGTCTTCCAGCCCGTTGTCTCAGATTCAATCACTGGTCAGGTCGATTTAAGAAATATTCTTCTTGAAATTTGGTTTCGTATCAATGTATATGCGTACCTATAGAACAAGTGTAGTCCTTAGTTTGCGTCACACAATTTGTAACTGAAAATTAAAAAAAAACATAAACCCGTCGATTTTAAAAACAAATGGAACAATAGGCTTATTGCAGTGACATGTAACAGTGATTTATCAAACGTTTCCTGTTATGAGACTGCCTATTCTTCGCTGCAGTGTGTCATATATTGCATTCGGTTTGTTATGCACGAACTTATTCCCATTTGTAAACATCGGTAAGTGTTAATGTCGCGTTATTATCTCGTATTTTGTTTACATACTCCTATCTTTGTACAAAATAAATACCGAAAAATCGAAAGATGAAAGTCGGTTCCTGTGTATGAATTGATATGTAAGCACGTGGTATTTTTTGGTAACTATTTATACTGATTTGACTAAACACAAGCTTCATTAGAAATTCGAGTCCTGCAGCTAACACAGAACCAGGTGACGTCATCACGAGTCCGAAATGATGAATGCTCCAAGATGGCTCCTGTTATTTGACTTCTTGATACAGATATCAAATAAAAGTGCTTGACTTTTTGGCGGGAACGGGAGAAGTGAAGTTGTCATTTTATTTAGATTTTACATTTTTATATTTTTGGAAGTTTTAAAGTACAAAAGTGATAGTATATTGTGTTTTAAAGTTCTATATAAGTGAAAGGGAGTAGGTCTAAATAAACATGCGTAGCTGAAGTTTTCGCGCTGTTATAAAGAACCAAGAAGTCCTTTATAACTTCAGTAAAGCCTACTATCATTTTACTGGAGAAGTTTAATGATAAGAAGGAAAAACGAATTTACTTCGAACGTGCTTCATGTCGATTCTACGTATCTACGTGACATTGGCGAACGCGCTAATGTGTGTGCTATGCCATGAAGAAAAAAAAGATGAAAAAGATTACGAACATATAAGTTTTATTTTAAAACATACGATTTTAGAAAAAATAATTTCATAGTGATAGAATTGGATTAAACAGATGGTTTAAAATTTCAATCTCTCATATAATAATAACTAGCGACACGCCCAGGCTTCGCCTGGGTTGTAGAATATTTGTAACACACCAACATTTCATTAATTGAGATGTTGATACAAAAATACCATCCAAATTTTTGAGTTTTCCGGTGGATTTTCCCAAAATTTTCTTTCATACAAACCTCGTCCTGACAATTACTATCACGTCTGCCAAATCGATAGAGCCGTTCTCAAGTGATGATCCTTCATACAGATAGACATATTAATTATAATCTATTATTAGTAGATAGTGTGAATATATCTAACTCAGCCAAAATGGCCATCCACAATGCGGTGTTGGTGCCAACTTTATTGTACGGTAGCGAGGCCTGGATATGCCCGAAATCGAGTGAAATTATTATAAATGCAGTAGAAATGTGATCTCTTAGAAAAATGTGCGGTGTCACTCTTGCGGACAGGATAAGCAATAAGAGATACGCAGTATCACAGGGTTGCAAGAGAGTGTTATTGTAAAAATGAAGAAAGGAATGCTAAAATGGTTCGGGCCCATAGAAATAATGAGTGATGAAAGATTGACGAAGAAAATATACAGAGCGAAAGCGAGTGGTAAAAGAAGCCAAGGAAGGTCAAGGTTGACTTATGAAGATCAAATAGCTAGAGTGTTAGCCGACGGAAAAGTCAAAAGCTCTCGCATACCTAGGCGAAAATGTGTGAGGAGAATGATGAGATTCGAGGAAGCGAAAGAAGTATGTAAGAACCACAACACTTGACGCTCCGTCCTCTTTGACTACCCCGTTAGGGATACGGCGTGAGGATATGTATGTATGTATATATTAATAATAATCGGTCCAGTTTGTAAATTTCCTTTTATCTATAACTTTCGCGAAAAGCGAAAGTTTATCTACAATATGTTCGTTTGAACCATCCGCCCAACGTCTACGCATTAATCTGTGAAGTGCGCTCATTCTACTCGTGACGGAGACATCAAAAGTAATGTCAATAACAGTTAAATATTTCTTTCTCACTCTTTCGCTCTCCCTTTCGACTCATCACAATAACAGAGACATTAGGGTTCGCATGGCTCTTACTATGAGTCCGCGTTTTCTTCCTGATTTACCTAGTTATAACTAAAATTAGAATGATGTACACGTTGCAATTTTATTGGTCGCCCAAAAGCACCCATTGCAGGTTAATGAATCGGATGAATATTATCCATACCCGTAAATAGAACTTTAATTAAAACAAAAAAAAATACCCCCAAATAAAAAAAATAAGTATCGTCTTTTGAGAAACGACCTTTACGTAGGTCTTAGAAAAAACGATACTTTTTTATTTTTTTATTTGTGGGTATTTTTTTTATTTTAATTAAAATTCTATTTACGGGTATGGATAATATTCATCGGATACATTAACCTGGATGCTTTTGATCGACCAATAAAATTGCAGTGCGTATAATAAACGTAAATCTATAGTTTATTTTGCATACGAAATCTCGTCAGATCCATGTCAGTTGTATATTAAGGAATGAAATCTCATGTTAATCGAAACATTGTATCCTATTTTTGTTTGCGATTGCAAATAAATTAAAAATTATAACCAAATTGAACATATTATTTTACAAATCTCATATTTTTATAATATGAATAGGTACTACATGAGCATAATAATATGGGACCTAAACGTCATTGTTTAATACGTATACGGTGCACAAAAAATACCGAATGAAATTAATACTTTTACACAGTGTGTAGTTTAGAGCCATGCTGAATTACAGTACGAATTACGAATTGGGCCGGTTTGCCCGGTGAAATACCACCCTCTCACAGAATATCGGCGTGAAATAACAGTATCTATTGCTGTTGTGTTTTGTTCGGTGAGTGAGAGTGCCGGTGGGCCATTTCCCTCCTTTCCTTAAAGGCTGCAACGCACCCGTGATTCCCCGGATGTTGCGGGTGTCCATGGGCGGCGGTGATCACTTTCCATCAGGTAGCTCGCGTGCTCGTTTCTCCTCTCTTTTATAAAAAACATCCGTATTAATTAAACAAAACGAATATTTCGAACAAAGTATTTATTACTCATTAAAAAACGTTTTATTATCAAAATTTTTTTAGAAAGTTCTGCAACCATGGACATCTTATTTTGCAAAATATGGAAACATGTACTCTTGTGTATAATTACTAAATGAAATGAAAAAATAAGAGACAAATGAAATAACGTTGCTAACAGTACCAAACGGGTGAATTTGGCGCGAGATCACATTCCTTACAACATTACACTTAGTATATCTTATTAGGATATCGTATTAGGATATCGTATTAGGATTAGTACAGTGAATTAAAGTTTTGAAACAATGAAACAATAGTAGGGGGGCAGTCTTGTTCTTTTTGTTGCGACATCCAACGTCGAGCAATGCAGCGCCCGACGAAATATTTATGACAATATTAATCGTTGATCTTGCTTCTAACGGCGACGTGATACCACTAAATCGCGCTAATTGCCGATTCTAAATCATATAGAAGAGAGAACTGTGAAATTGCTACACAAAGTGAGTATATTATGACAGGTTAGGAATAAGTAGATATGAAAGACACTGTGTACAATGTAGAAGATTTTTGTACAATTTTACACATGTAAACAAAACCGGATTTCTTTTTAATTTTTAATTCACAAGATATTATGTGAATAATACTCACGTTATTTCTATTAAAATCGGCACCTAAGAATTTTCTTTTTAACATGAAAATTTGTTCATATTTCATTCTTTAAAAACAAAATGTATATTTATAAATAAGCAAAATATGACATAGCGCGAAGATGAATAAAATGTCTAATGCAGCATCGCTGAGGTAAATCAGATAAGCTGACTCACCCGTACATACGACACACATTCATTATCAGATAAGCTGATCAGGCGCCATTTCGTTAGAAAACACACCCACACATATTTTATTCAATTTTATTTTTTTCATTTCGCACGGAGCAGACTGTCTGGGGTAATAAAATGTACGAATGTACGCAGTATAATATTTTCACTCTGTATTCTTGACATGGTAGACAGAAGACATACCACCATATTATATCTTATTTTTTATACCTCGAATAAGTAAATGAATCTAGAACAAGTGAATGAAACCATGAATCTAGGAAGTGCGGTTTCGAGAAATGAAGAGATGGTAGATGTGAGCTGGATCTGGAGAGACGAGTAGCAGCTGGCAATAAAGTTAACTAGCATCTTTCAAAAAGGTCTTAAAAGAACACTTTTCGTCATTTGCATAATTAATTTTTTATAATAATATGTATTATACTTATGTGTGCGTTAGTATTGGTAACTATGTGTGTATAATATAATAGTTATGTGTGTATTATATTATATTTGTTATGTACCTATATGTATATGTTTATGTATGTAAATATTATATAATGGTTCATATATAAATTAACGTTAAATTATACTTATTATTTATTTCGGTGATATTTTGTTTTCTTACATTTATTTTTAAGCACATCCTACCCTCGTGCGTTTTCTCTATCACCGAGGTGTGCTGGAAGAAATCTCTTAAAGAGATAAGCATTGCCTCTTGTCATTGTTATTTTTTTTGACTACTGTTTCTGTGTACTTTTTTTGTGCAAATAAATTAAAAAAGAAAAGAAAGTTCCTCAGGAAATTACGCAATTAACGGAGAATAAATTTAACAGTGCGACGTGAATATACTATATCTAAATCTGGAAACATGGCCATTCACATTGTGGTGTTGGTGCTAACTTTATAACTTTGTGGCACTGTGCTTTGCTTTGTGCTCTCTCGCAACGTATTTCAGTAAAGCACGAGAGGGGCTCTGATGCGCTCCATAGGAGTACCCGGAGTCCTCGACAGCGCGCCTAGTCCAATTCCGCGGAATATTTGTTGGCTACATGAGGCGAGTTCGAGTAGAGCAGTGGTGCCTATGATATACCCTGTAATTACACTAGAAGTTGGTAAAGAGAGCATGAAGCCCCGAGTAGTACTCTGGTAAAACCGTGGGGGAACGCTAGTGCCGAGAATGACCACAGCAAGTGTTTTAGTGGCCGAATGTCCCAAATACTCAATCTCACCTCTATAAGGGAATAACAATATGAATTTAAACAATGAAACGATTAAATATATTTTTGAATATACTTGTCTAAGATATCCAATATTTCTTTTTTTATTGTACTAAAATCGTAAGTAAAAATAGACTCTCATTTCTCATATTCCACAAAATTTATTATACACGTGTAGACGTATTCGGCTATAAATACTAACGATAAATGATGGATCAGAATTAAAGACATACTTTATCATTACTGTACATATAGAATTTGAATTATTGAAATATATCGAATACACAATAGATTCGTAATATGCAAGTTAAACATAATATTACAGTAACTTGTTCGTGACATGAAACTAAAAAAACTAAGCAAAAAACTTATATTTATTTCACTTCACATTTCAGTTGAAGACAAGTATTTTGAAGCACCTTCAGAAAATGTACAATTGGTCACTTATTCCAAACAGTCGTTTCAAAATTCAGTAGGTAATATTATTATTGTATTCTCTGACTGCAGGGATGAGCATTGAACATCTCCTATATGTCGGAGATGTTCGATTTTCTCAAGGTGCTCTACCATCTCTTAACATTTAGCTGATTCAACTAATCAATATTTTTTATACTACATAGGAGACAAAATGTGTTAAAAGTCCATTTAATTATAATCGGACTGAGGCCCATAGATATTTTTAATATTAAGACTAAGATATACTTCAGATTGCAAATGCTTTGACAACCCTGAGAAATCAGACTTTATTCTTTTAAATAAATCTGTGTGATAGAGCCATGTTGCGTTGCAAGACGAATAGGGCCTGCTCGACCGGTGAAATGCCACCGTCTCACAGAATATCGGCGTGAAATAAGAGCATCTACTGCTGTTGTGTTTCGTTCGGCGAGTAAGAGTGCCGGTGGTCCGTCTCCCACCACCTCCTCCTTTCCTTAAAGGTCAGCAACGCACCTATAATTCCTCGGACGTTACGGGTGTCCATGGGCACTGAAGATCGCTTTACATCAGATGACTAGCTTGCTCGTTTGCTCCCTCTTTTGTAAAAAAAAGGCTATCTAAATAACATATGACTTAACATTACGCTACGAGAGTTTCTCGTAATTTACTCCGTAAACTCATCAAAGTCATTCTCATGTGAGTTACGACCCAGCTGTCCAAAACTATACTGAATCAACATTAAAAACCGTCAAAGTCATATCTTAAATTGACACTAAAACGTTATAAAACAGCGGCTCCGTTCCGCGTCATTAGATTCCAGTCGCGCTCGTCGTCCGCTTGATAAAGCTGCCACATGAGCCAGTTTACGACTGAGCTGTAAAAGTATATGTCGACTAAATGATACATAAACAGTGGGACGTGTAAACGAATGTAGCACATTTGTTTTATTGGTGTCATTAATCCGTGCTTTCGACGCGTCCGACACACGCGGGGAGCTGCTTATGCATGATTTGGGACACGATGCGATTCACTCTTGACGCATCAACGATCAGTCCCTAATCGATAGTAAAATATTTATCACAATTTTTTATTCTAAGCTTACAAAAATAAGTTGAAAATACATTAATTTTAAGAGCATCAGTGATACGGTAATACGCATCTCATCACCGTCTCATCATCATATATTTTAACGTCTTTATAAATAAAACGATTATAAACTGAAAATGAAAAATGGACAAAAATAACTTGACTGTAACGAAACTATGAGCTAATACAACAGCTTGTACTGTGTGAAAGATGTTTAGATCCAAGATTTTCCATCACTATGTATTGTCATTCTTTTAAGATGCCATTAGAAGTAGGAAAGTACTCGTAATATAAAGGAATTAAATAAAATTGACTATCTCTAGCCTATATAAGTTTCATCTGACCTCATTAAAATTTAACGTTCGAAATTCCAAATATCAAAGTCAAAATTTAGTCAAAGTCAAATCAATCTATTCAAGTAAACCCAAGGTGTTTTTAACGTCAAATCGATTAACAATATGTGGCATTATCATCAAATAATGGTACTACATTTATTCAGGACTTTAACTCATTTATTTATCACTAACCTAGACAGTAGCTAACATAATATAGATACTGTATAACGCACTCAAGATGTACCCAAAACCATTTATATTTCAATTAACGTACATAACTCTATACGTATGTTCATATTCAGTAAATTCCTTTCTTGAGAATCCAACTCTGAATCTTCAACATCGACAGTATGTTCTTTTCATCAGAGAATCAAACAAACTGGAATCAATAATAAATAATTTATCCAAATAAATAAAATGACATAGGTACTTACAATAAGTTTTAAAAGCTTTACAAAAGCTGCATTAAGAATTTACTATCGCCTCTTATGTATCAGACAAGCGCCGCACTTTTCAAGTGTTTTAAGACGGCGAGTGGCGAAATCCGTAGAATCGCGTTAGACTTGCTGCCGGATCCCGTGTCGTTATTCTGAAGATATTGGTTGAGACTTCAAATAATTTCTACTGCTGAAGCTAATACGACTCACGTTATTTCTATTAAAATCGGCACCTAAAAATTTTCTTTTTAACATGAAAAATGTATACACGATTTCTAACGGTAAGATAATTGCTATACATCTAGTATTCTTAACTCTAATGATTACGATAAATAAATTTTCAATAGAATCTGGAATGTAATTCAGTAACTTTTACTTATTAAAAATGAATATCAATGTGACAGTTTTTTCTAAAATCGTTGATGAATTCCATCACAAATATTTTCACAAAACGTACGCTGAAGTGATGTCTTTTTATAGACAGTAGAACCTAGACAATTGAACCCGCAAACTTAGGTTCTGGTAAGATGTCCGATGTTGACGATCAATTACCCTATATGAAATAGCCTTTGGTCTAAATTGAATTCAAAAGACTGTGATATTCTGTCGATTTTCACACTAAGTTCATTATAAAAATGTCAAAACTGTTATCGAAATGTTAAAAAACGATATCGCGAAGAATCTGGAAAATCTACTAAATATTTTTAATAACATCTTTCTGTCTACTCTGCTCGTGACGCAGCGTGATGAAAACTTGTATATTGCTAAGAATTGTTATATTATCCTTTTTGTGAAGTGTGGCCTGCCATCGGATGCGTACTGTTCTTTGGTTTTGATATTTGGCAACTATCTTCCTTATCTAACTTATATCGTGGCTCAACAACATAGTATTCTGACTCACATGTCGGTATTTATTTTAAGTTTAATTTTATTGTGGTTGGTTCATTTATTAATTGGTAAAGGTGTAGTGTATTTCGGTATACTTAATTCTGATTATAGTCTTGCTCACAAACTTTACGAGTATATCTTTTCTTACAATTTGATTATGGTCTCAATGCGTTACTTAGGATGTGTCCGCGTATATACTAAACTAAATATTATTTTAATTTATAATTACATCTTCTTGGTCCAAGTGTGGGCTCATCCGTGTATTAACGTTAACATTTTTTCTCGACTATTAATTTTAATGTTATTTCTGCAAGCTCTTGTTATATTATGTTCACCCAAGTATATATTAATCGTATCTTTCTATGTAAATTTGTTTGAGACTTTTTTCTTTTATAATAAATGTGAGGAAACTCGAGCATACATTCTGGATACACTCTCTGTAAATTATTTTGTGGGTGTGTTTGTGAGAAGTAATATTGACCATTTTATAAGTCGAAGTATATATGCCGAAGGTCGATACTATATTGGTGTAGGTAGATTCGTATGTATGCGCATGAATCTTTCTGTGACGAAGTGTATTATGGGTGTGTCTATGTGTATTATAGGTCTATATTATGTCTGTGTTACTGTATGTATATGCGAGTGCAAATATGACGTTATATGTACGCCTCCTTGTAAATGTGAGTACCTGTGGATAAGTGGGCACGTTTGTGTGAGCATCTGTAGGCAGGTGTATATATATGAGTATATTATGAGGAAAGTTGTAAACATAATGTATTTGTATCAATATCAGGATATGTGTCCGTCTCGGTACCTATTTAAGTACAAAAAATGTAGTGTATTGGAGTGCTTCAAATATGCGTATTTTTTGCGTTTGTTTATGTACAGATTTGTAAGTATTAATATTCATATGAATGAGTACGAATGTTTGTGGAGGTATAAATTTCTGTACGTAAGTGTGTTTTTATTTGTGTATGCTAGTACCAATGCAGCTTGTGTATGCATAATGGATTTAAAAAAAAAAAAAAAAAAGAAAAAATTTTTTTGATTTCATTTATTAAGCTTGTTTATTTTATTACATATTCATGATGGATAAACTACAAATATATTTTCAAAATATTCGTGGTTTACGAACTAAAACACACGTATTTTATCAAAATATATTAGCTAATAATTATGACATAATTATTATCGTGGAGACTTGGTTGTGCGAGGGAATACTCAATACTGAATTTTGTGACGACCGATATGATGTTTTTCGCTTAGACAGGGATTTTATGGCTACTGGTAAATCCATCGGTGGTGGGGTTTTGGTATGCGTGAAACGCGAGTTCGGTGCAACTATTTGGAGTGAGTGGTCGTGCTCGCCTACTGAGACCTTGGCAGTAACTATTCCTTATAAAACTCTCGGGTTGAATAATGATCTTCATATTATAGTAACCTATATTCCTGGTGGCATGAATCAGCACTTAGACTTAAAACGTTTCTTTGATTTATTTACATCTATTATCCCGTCCACCTCGTTAGATAACTATTTAATAGCAGGAGATTTTAATTTGCCGTTTGTGAATTGGTTGCATGGAGGATTAACTTACGGCAGCGGAGGTTCCCTGGCGACTCAAGTAATTGCTAGGGAACTAATTGATCTGCTTCAATTGCATGGTTTCTCCCAGTACAATCTATTGTCTAATAAATACGATAACATTTTAGATTTGTTATTTAGTACTTTTGAGATCGAGGTAACCAAAAGTGATTTTCCATTAGTGAAAGAAGATGTATTTCATCCTTCACTGCACATTGATGCCTCTAATATTATTCTATCACCCCCAAAGCGAACTTCGTATAAAAAACTTCAATTCAGTCTAGCGGATTACAACTCCATCAATACGTTTCTTAATAACATTGATTGGGATACTGAATTTGCCGAGAGAAACACTGATGAATGTGTTTGTTACCTTTATAAACGCATTGAAGCGTGTATTGATAAATATGTGCCAAAGAAAACTGTCTATGAAAGAGGCAAATATCCCGTATGGTATTCTCAATCCTTACTTCGAGTTATTCAGGAGAAGAATAGAGCTCATAGGCGGTGGAAAAGATTTAATAATAAACGCGACTATTATGAGTTTTCACTTCTTCGTGCACGTCAGCACAAATTACAGTCAATAAGTTACAAAAATTACATATCCCTATCACAAAAATTAATAACTAGTAATCCTAAACTCTTTTGGACCTTTGTAAAATCTAAAAGGAGAAATGCTAATTATCCTGCAACTTTCACTTATAAAGATCAACTTCTATCTAACACGGAAGATATTGTGGAAGGCTTTAACGACTTTTTTTATAAAATGTTTATTCCAAAGGCCCCGTTTTATCACAATTTATGCTTTTCGCCTCCACAAGATGGAGTGATTGACTACATAAGCTCCATACATACTTCTAAAGAAATAGTTTTCTCCATTTTACACAATCTCGATGTAACTAAGGGCTCTGGGAGCGATGGTATTCCCTCGTCTTTTATAGTCAATGGTGCCGCCTCGCTCGCTTATCCTTTATACCTAATTTTTAACAAATCTATAAGTGGTGGTGTCTTTCCAGCCAAATGGAAGGAAGCACGTATTGTTCCTGTTCATAAAAAGGGATCAGTTAGTAAAATCGAAAACTACAGACCAATATCTATTTTGAATATATTTAGTAAAGTGTTTGAAAAAATTGTTTATAATACTATATACCCCTCCATTTCACACTGTATCCCTAAGCAACAACACGGGTTTCTAAGGAAAAGGTCTTCTACCACGAACTTAGTCTCTTTCTCTAGATTTATATTGAATCGCATTGAGTCTGGTGGACAAGTCGATGTGATTTATACCGACTTCGAAAAGGCATTTGACCGCGTCGACCACGTTATTCTTTTATCCAAGTTGTACAACCTGGGGATTCACGGCGATTTGCTGCGGTGGGTGGAATCTTACCTCACTAACCGTTGTCAAGCTGTAGTTATAGGTGGATGCAGATCTAGTTTTATAGACATTAGTTCCGGTGTACCGCAGGGATCTCATCTGGGTCCGTTATTTTACAGTGTTTATTTGTATGATGTATATACGTGTTTTCGGCATTCCGAGTTTTTGATGTATGCTGATGACACAAAAATATTTAAAGATATCCGAAACGTAGACGATGTTAGATTACTTCAGCTTGACCTAAATCGTCTCACTGAATACTATAATCGTAATAGAATCTCCGTAAATATTGATAAATGTCAGTTAATTTCCCTTACAAGACGGCGTCATCCCATTGCATGTAATTATGTTATCGGGAACAATATTATAACACGTACTGAAATGATACGAGATTTGGGTATCCATTACGATAGTAAATTTTCTTTTAGTCCACATATTGACATAATTGTTTCTAGGTCATTGAAAAACCTCGGGTTCGTCATGCGTACATGTTCCGTATTCACAAATGCCAATTGCATAAAGAATGTGTACGTAGCGTTCGTACGAAGTGTATTGGAATATGGTTCTTGTGTTTGGTCTCCGTGTTATGGCGGTCAAATTCAGCGTGTTGAACAAATTCAAAGAAAATTTATCAGATACTTAAACTATCGCTTATCGCATTCCCACTTGTCATACGAGAATGGGTGTCTAGATCAAAACTTAATGACCCTCAAAAATAGAAGAACATTTCTCGATATGTCGCTTTTGTATGACATAGTGCGCGCTGAGATTGACTGTCCTGACTTGGTGGCCGAACTAGCAGTTTGTGCTCCACGGAGGCGTACACGTCATACGAAGCTGCTGTATGTCCCTCTAAGAGGTACAAACTACACAAAGAATGAAACCTTGACTCGCATTGCACACACCTATAATGAATCATTTGTTGAAGCAGATCCATTTCAATCCACAAGGCGTTGCTTTCGATGGCAGGTTAGGCGTATTTTAATGGAAAATAGGGGTAGTCAATGTTAACAGTTGTGGACCGCCATCCATTAAGTTGATTACGATGGAAAATGGATGGATGAATAATAAGAAGGGAAGAGATAATAATAATAATAAAAAGAATACTGTAATTTCCACAAATTAACTAAGTTAGGGTAATCTGTTATTGGCCTTTTGTGTATTACTTGCTTCTGTATATTATTATTAATGAAATGGCTGTTGATTACCTGAATAAACAAAAATAAAAAAAAATAAAATAAAAAATCTTCTTAAAAAAGGATTTGATTACACAATTTATTTTTTTCAAAGACGAATAATCCTTTGAATTCTGCGTAATTCTTTCTAAAACTATATTAAAAATATACGTCATAGCAATATTATGTTGCTATAACAGAATAACACCGGTGGATTACTATGTGAGTGAACATCGAAACTTCAAGAACGAGCTAATGCGCTAAGCCCAAAGTTTTTATTATAACATTGGAATCTTATTCTCTTTTATAAGCATTAGTATTATCGAGTGTTGTGTAGCGTCTACGGAATTATTAGATTGGAAAATAAAACTATAATCTGTGTAATAATTTTCACTATTTATGTATTTTTAAGGAAATTGAATAACGTACGTATCCAACTATCTCATATATTACATATGAAATAGCTGATACCTGCAACTTCGTCCGCGGTTTTTATTTTTAAAATAGCCTATGTCCTTTTTCAGAATTCAAGTTATTTCTATACCGAATTTCATCGCAATTACTTGAATGGTATGCCAGCGCATAAAATACGAACACACAAACAAACCAACATTGATTTTTATGTATTAGATTGGACATAATATGTATATGTAAATACATATGTCAATTGCACAACGAATTCTGACACTTCAAATTATTTAGAATTGTTTTGTAATATTGGCCGCTGATGTTAATTGTGATTCTTATTAATTCCTTTTGCGTCAGTTACAGCAGAGATCTAAATACAGAATATAGTCACGTAAAGAAAATTGAAGAAAAATATAAACATCATGATCCTGGCGATGTCATCAAAATAAAAATTGATGAGTTCGTAATTTCTTTTAGAGCAGATTTCAAATAATATCAGCAGCCATTATTGTAAGTAAAATTAATAAATTTAAATATCGAAACTTGTAGCTCGATCTACGAAACATGTACAGGGTGTGTTAGCTACGATGTTCGATTTCCTTAAAACATTTTCAAGTGCAATAATTTATCAGACCATAAACAATGTCACAAAATCTAATTAGCCTTTTGTTTTTTAAAAGAGGGCGCAAACGAGCAAGCGGGTCACCTGATGGAAAGTGACCGCCGCCGCCCATGGACACCCGCAACGTCCGGAGAATCACGGGTGCGTTGCCGGCCTTTAGGGAAAGCAGATAGGGGAAGTGGAGAGGGAGATAGGCCACCGGCACTCTCACTCACGAAACATAACAGCAATAGATACTATTATTTCACGCCGATATTCTGTTAGAGGGTGGTATTTCACCGGGCGAGCCGGCCCAACTCCTGCTGCAACGCAGCTTGGCTCTACCACTTAAAATATACTATACCTATTGCATAGCTTTCCATTGTCTAAAAATGAATAGGTATCAATTTGACATTTTAGACTAATTCGTGAACGATGATCAGGTACATTTTTACAATGGCTACACCAATAGGAATGAACTGTTTCTATTCAGTGAAAGTTAGTCAGTCTTTAGGAGCATTATTGCGTTACTTCTATTGTCTCATTTACGGAAAAATAATAATCCTATAATTAAGGTTACAATATCATTGAAAACAAATCTTTGGTCTGAAAATCATCTCCTCTGCACACGAATATAGGCTTTCTGAATACTATATTTTAAAATATCCAATATAAAACGACATTGAAAAACACGACTAAGTTTTTTTCAAATCGACGGTACATCGGATATTTATAAGTGCCCTGTTATTACTATATAACATAATAATAATAACTTGGTACATTATAATTAATTGGACTTTGATCGAATACTGTATTCACATTGTTAAAATGTGTCTGATCCGTTCATTAATGAGTGTAACATATCAAATTAATTTTCACTATAAATCAATAAAAAATACTGAATTAGGCAACTGGTTTTTAACTGCCATTTTGTAGCGATGTAATCTCAGCTATATATATTAACTATATTTATCACCTACAAAAGTCCCCGCACTAGCGCAAGCACTGCGATAAAACAACGCTGTTCCTTAACAACAACATATATTTTTTTATAAAGAAGGTTAAATTCAGCTACAGTAAGTTCTGTCCACGTTTCCATTTGACCCAACACAACCGTTATTCTTCTTCAAGCTAATCTGGATTACAAAAAACATGTTATGCGGCTTACAAAACTTTGTAGACGAGCGTTTGGAACGCTGAAGTATAATTAGATGAACATATTTATTAGATACAAGCTTACAAACTCAAATAAATCAGTCATACGAAAGTAAAATCCTTCATTTTGTTTATTGTAAGGCAGTAATCACTGTACTGGTTAAGTGCGTATTGACAAAGGTTGTAGGTCAGTACAATAAGCCAGTAAACATTCAGAGCAGAACGAAATCACCGACTATGAGTATTACGATTGCACGTGAACTACGAAAACGCTCCGGAGTTCAAATAGACCGCTCCAAGACATGTTTCAACACACTGTGAGGGGCATATCGGTGTGTTCCCTAATGAATGGCGTGGCTTGCCTAATATCTGAAAACATCCATAGTGAGTTTTAATTGGTAACAGTCCTTTTAACATTTTTTTCTGTACAAACAACAGAGCACAGTATATTTGACTCGTGTTATTACAAAAAAGATATTAAAAAAAAGAATTCTGGCCACTGCGTCACTATCTAATCGCCAATGTAGCCTATCTCCATGTGATTATATTCGGAACTTAATGTGGCTTTATGAGGAACGAAGCCATTGCTTATATAGTATGTATTTAACGCCAAAACATCACTACGTATCAGTACTGTCATTATTTAAAAAACCGACCGAGAGTTCGTTGGACACACATTACAAGTAGCTAAGGGTACCATAGCAATTTACGTCAAAATAAGAGCTTAATTTAATGAAATATTTAATATTAAAAAAAATAACAAACGCAGATCCTTTAATTTTTTTTCTCATTTCTAGTTTTGAGTTAATAATTTACTTGCCTGTACTAAATTTCAGTTTCTTGAGTGTAAAAACGACAGAATAAATTGTTTGCGATCTATCCCTATAGATCGCAAACATGGGCAGACTAACACGACGCAACTATAAGGGATAATTTTGATCTAGAAACCCTAAAAACTGTTGTAGATCAATGTTATATACCAACGCCAGTCTGCACACGTTATAACGGAATGCCATGTAAACTTAGCTCGAATTTCTTCGCGTTTCAGGCGATTTCAAGCACTACACTACAACACAAACAAATGAAAACGCCTATTAACATGCAATGTTTATTAAAAAAATACCGCAGAGTTCGTTGTGCTTAATGAGTTATGAATGCGTAAATGTTTGGAACGCAAATGTTATAGCCCTAATAAAATTATTATTTAACGGGAAATTGCGTTGACAACCCTATCTACAATGCAGTCAATGACCTGAACGATTTTATTGTCATACTAGTTCTTCCCATGATTTTACCTATAAAAAATTTATACTCATTATAAAATGAATTTAGTTATAATCTAAAATTGAAATGTATGTACGTATTATGTATCCTCACGCTGTATTTTTAACGGTGTAGACAAGAAAACAGAGTACCAAGTATCGCCATCCTTACATATTTTTTTGCCTGTTTAAATCTATGGCAGTACTTTTTAATATTCTCGTCAACTATCAATATGGGTTCGAGTCGAGATTTGTCATAGTCAAAGTCAAACCAATCTATGCAATTAAACCTAATTGCAAACCATGCAAGGTGGTTTTTGAACGTCTCGTCTACCTTCGTTAGATTCGAAAAGAAAACCTGCACACTGAAAAGAACCGACGAGAAACTCAATCAGGTATAATTTTTTCAACGTCATAAATTATGGTTAGCGCAAGTCATAATTATGGAAAAGTGTTCCATATAGCCAAGCATAAAACAAGATATATATTTCGTAAACTCTATCTATTAATTACTGATATTAAATTAAAATTTTTAAAATCGGTTACTTGTACTCCCTTATCTCCGAAACTACTATCTGCTTTCTTAAAATTTCAGATAATGTAATGGTTTACATAGTTTACGGTAAGATACAAAAAGGTTTACGTACGTACGTACGTTTCAGGTGTATGTACGTACGTAGAATACTATAAATATTCTACGGAACTCTCTTGCTCTCGTCGAACTCAGTTTGACCTACTTTTTAGATAAATAGAATTTATCAGAAATCTAAAAACTTAAAACTATTGAATTAGCAATATAATTCATTACTTCAATTTCACATAATTCCTTAATTATTTTTTGCCTACTTATGTAAATATTGTATTTGTAATTGTATTGGAATCTTCTCGCTGTCCTTCTGTCAGTCTCTCTGTAACAGCTCTTTTTCTCAGAGTATTTGACATAAAACAGCTGTAATTTGGAACAGTTCATGACATTTAATGACAGCCCAAAGAAAGAGGTTAACTTCAAAAATCACGTTTTGACTTTTATGGATTCGTTTAGGACTTCTTTTATGGTCGTCGTGTCGAGTCAAATTAAAGCCTTTTACATAACGAATTCAAAAGTTGTTACTTTTATTTGTTACTGTGAATTATCTTTATTTACACTTTCTTGAAATACACGTAAAAATTGCTTGTTATATCCAAACATACGTACATACACATACACACATACGTACACACACATACACACATACGTACGTACACCTACACGTATGTACGTACGTATTCTTACACGTACGCAAAGTCAGCCTTGATCTTCTTTGGCTTCTACTATAACATTCACTTTCGTTCTGTAGATTATCTTCATTAGTCTTTCATCACTCTTTCTATCTTAGATTAAAAAAACCTGACAAAAATCATAAATATGAGAATTAGGTGTAGATTGCAGGATATTATTAAATTTAATTAATTTAATTTAATTTTGATAATTAATTTCATTTCATTTTAATAATTAGTTCAAATTAATTGTAATAATTAATTTTATTTTAATAACTTAAATTGAGTGATATTAATAAAAGGAATCCGGTCTCAAGTAAATTGTCCACGGCCGATGCAACTCTGCCGAAACGTCAAGCCACAATAGAAGGTAATCGCGTTAATTTCCCGTGTTTTTAGATATCTTATCTTTAGATAACGCGAAAGTTTAAAAATTTATATAAAGTAATTATTTTTCTGCGTGTTAATCTGACATTATAATTGATCAGACTGAAACTAAATAAGTTTCATTATCCCACCAAATTACTTAAATACACAACCTATACGTCATTCGCAGTCTATTTCATAAATTGTTTAATGAACTACGTACACATTACAGTTATCTACATACATACATACCTTCACGCCGTATCCCCAACGGGGTAGTCAGAGAGGACGGAGCGCCAAGAGTCGCGGTCCTTGCATACTTCTTTCGCTTCCTCAAATCTCATCATTCTCCTCACACATTTTCGCCTAGGTATGCGAGAGCTTTTGACGTTTCCATCTGCTAACACTCTGGCTATTTGATCTTCATAAGGCACCAACATCGCATTATGTATAGCCATTTTGGCTGAGTTAGATATATTCACACTGCCTACTAATGCGGACAGAGCACCGTTCAGTTTATTGTCGCCTGCTACCCGTCTCTCCACATCCAACTCACATCTTCTATCCCACGAAAACGCACTAGCAGATATACAATTTCGTTTACTTGTTGTAGACATTTTCCATATACCCATATATCACACTTTGTCTGTACATCTTCTCTTTCAAACACCAGAACCTTATTTATCTCATTCATTGTATTTCGATTCTCTTTTCATACAGTGATACAATTAAAATAACCACACAAAAACACCTTAATATACCCATATCGTGTCGGGTATTGTTAAATTAATAATAGACGTTACGTTTATGAAAAGTCACTGTTACATATAATGGAAATAATAACGTAGGAAATATGACACACGATATATCAGTGCACGCACCCCACCATACTTAAGCCACGTGTGTACAGTATCAACACTTGTCTTGCTGTCGCGCTTAATAGGAAAAATTAACCGCTATTTCTCAAAAATTATTTGATTTAAACATCTAGACATCACATCTAGATAAAGGTGGTAGAGCCATGCTGCATTGCAGCACGAATAGGGCCGGCTCGCCAGGTGAAATACCACCCTCTCACAGAATATCGGCGTGAAATAACACCATCTATTGCTGTTGTGTTTCGTTCGGTGAACGAGAGTGCCGGTGGCACTTCACCCCCTCCCCTCCTTTCCCTATTTCCCTAAAGGCCGACAACGCGCCCGTGATTCTCCGGATGTTGCGGGTGTCCTTGGGCGGCGGTTGGTTATAAAATAAAAATAAAATCAAATTACATCTGAAAGAACAGTTAAGCATAGTTAGCATAGCGAACAGAGTTTCAACGTTAACGTTCAGTTTTTATGAATTATTATAGACATAATACCAATTTACTTGCAGTACATTACATTACATATCTTCAAGATGTATCCTAAATGGGGTAGTTAGAGAGGACACAGTACCAAGCTTCGCGGTTCTTACATATTTCTTTTGCTTTCAAATCAAAGATGATTTGAAAACATTTCTTTTTTCATTGCTCAATCAGGGAGTAACCAATTTATTCCATATGTTACGACAAAATATTATTTAAATTTGTCATAAAAAAATCGTATAAGACATCCTCATTTGTTTTTACTACGACAAATTACAATCACATTAGAGTATAGCTGTAGGTGATACTACTCTGTGCCTATTGACGTCAAAAGACTATTATACTTTCTCTTGCTTATGACCTCCGACTCGGGGACTGAATATGTAAAATTACAGTTGTTTATAGTCCGTGAGATTTAATAGGTCGGATTTGACGTTTCTTAATTTTCATGCCACTATAACTTTGTATCAACGTTCCTGATACCTAATACAAATTCAATTAATTAAATGCTGAATAAAAAACCGTTATTTATTTTTCCCACGACTGATCATTACACAAAACTACTAACTTTGATTTCTTTTAGTTAAAAACACAGATATTTCCTTATATATCTTCAAAAGAATTTTCTAAATGGACGTTGTTACAATGTTATATCACGAGGTGTATTGCTCTAGTACTGCTCCCATTTGCAATCGTTTCGTAACTAGACGAAATCGATAATCAATTGAAATGTTGTAATAATCGAATAATTTAAAATAAGGACATTATCATAGTTTTTAAATAATATTAGATCTGTATTCTTTTTTTGTGTTTGCGTTTTAGTAAAAATGTATATAACAAAATTCGAGGACAGACATTTTTGAAACCAAGTAAAATCCATTATTGATCTTTCGTTTAAAAATAAACCACAATAATAATATCAGAATTAATCTTGACTGATTTTCATGTTTAATTCTTTTACTTTTTTCGTCAAGCGTCGGCGACGAAGAGAGCTAGCTCTACGGACATGTATCAAAGCTCAGAAAATGATTAAATATTTATTTTCCAACAATATTTTTTATTACAGTCTGCCTTTATTTACTACTAATACTTAGTGTGCTCATTACGAGTATAGTCTTAAATAATGAAGTTCCTTATACATTAGTCCCAAAAAATAAATATATCGAATTAAGTTTATTCATACACTTAAATATGTTTTACTGTAACAAATACCATATCTCAATAAACGTACTATGTAGTTAACAAACTAATAATCATAAGTGAAATATTATGATGCTATTATGAACATCAAACAATGATATCGATTTTCGTTAGAATCGAAAAAGAATCGAGAGATATTTGTTTGGTCCCATAACTAGTCGCAGCCATGTGACAGACGTCAAATCCGACCTATTAAATCTCATGGACTATAATCTAATTTGCGAGTGCTCGTTAAATACGTAAATTGAGTTTTAGTTTCAAGACTTTTGATTTTTTTGTTAACATAAAAATATTGCGCTATATCACATTTTTGCTTATTGAATTCTTCTTAGTTCGTGACTTTATGGCGTATTACAGATGCAATAATATATTTAAAATAATATAGTTTATGTGTTACTAGCGTATTTGAGAAGAATCCAATGATACCTCATGCGTTCAAATCTATCAACTAGTTTCCACTTTGCGAGAAAACAGATGAACATACATACATAAGAACGTACTGTTACTTTATGTACATATGTATTATGTATGTACATACACACGCAAATGCAAGCACACATGCACGTACGCATGCACGCATTCACGCACACATGCACACATCATACTCTTTTAAAATCATAACCATCATATTTGCTTGGCGGTAATAATTAAAAAATAAGCTAAACTTCTTTGAAGTGATGGCTCTGTTCATATTACATCTGGCACCCTATCGTATGCAGTGCGGGAACCATAATCCTGGCTTATTTTTCAACATCATTAACAACGTGAAAGGATAATGCATACTTTTGCAATAACATGATACAGTAACGGCATGAGGGAAATGGCTGCGCAGTAAGTGACGCTCGTCGATTACTTATTGTTCGAAATTTACATACAATCTATCATCAAAAATGCCTTGTAATTGAGATTACTTGTTTAATGCAAGCTCGTAATGCAAGAAAGTATCTCGTTATGATTCGTAAATCGTAATCGATTGGTCTAAAGGTCTGTTATATAGAGCTAGCCAAAACGACAAAAATGCAACCGTTACGTATTATTTACAGTTCATTTATATACTAGCAGCCCGTTCCGACTTTGGTCGGGTTGAGTACAAAATACATAGCCTATATCCATCTGAAATAATGTACATTTTAAACTGTGCAAAAATTTCAAACAATTCAAATAGGTGCCAGTGGTTCCAGAGATATTACCCTCCAGATATGAACAAACTTGCAAATCCGTTTTCTCTGTTTATAATATTAGTATTTTTGAGTTAAATTACACCAAAATTTCAAACCCTTTAATTGACGGAAGAAGCTAAGCGAGTCTAAACTCTTACATACGTGAGGATGATTCGTCAAGAAATGAAACACGTAACGAATAATGGTTTCAAAGTTTTGGTGGTATTCGGCTAAACATTGATAAAAAAAATCGGTGTGTGCTTACGACCATACAATAGATGTAGAAACATATACGATATTCTAATTTTAAAATACATGAGAGGACCCGTGCTGATCCGCAGCATTGTATTGATACTATAATTAAAAAATAACGTTCTCATATGATGAGTAATTGTTACTTAAGTCGAATACAAACACTGAAAGTCAAGTTGAATGTTCACACTTAGCTTCCCTCTAACGCAACCAATTTAAGTGAGCAAAAGCTCAAATGAAAGAGCTCGTTCCAGCGAGTGTTCTTAGTCTAAAACAAACCGCGTACCTCAATTAGAATCGAAGATTCTAACGAGATAGAGAAAGAAATCTATGTAAACGTAAGAAATGTACAGAAGGAAATCTCGCTTATACTCAAACGTGAGAACGAGAAACGTGAGAAACCTGAGAACAGTAAAAGCTTTATGATTTCCAATGGTTGATGACAAATCTATGCCATACCTTTCATTTAAAAAAAAATTAAGCAAATCTGTTGGATAGAACAACCGAACAGACTCGTAATAGATTTCGTAATTTTTTAATACTATATGGTGTCCTTTTTCTGGTACACAATGCGACACAACTATAGGTCGTCGAAAAAATGACTGTTCTGTACTATACTCTTTGGGAACGACTGTCGATTGCCGCGAGCTACGCTTACAAATCATTGCCTAAATTGCCCAGTCAACAAAATGTGTCGCTACGAATACTTATCGTGGAAAAGAAGAGTGCTTAGAATGTAGTAATCGTTGGGATTCCACACATCAGAAGGAAAAAGAAAAGCCGTATAGTATCAGATGCGTCTGTCCGTCCTGTCAATTTTCAATGCTTGATGACAAATTTACGCAACAATGCCATTCGTTCAAAAAAAAATTAGGCAAATCGGTTGGATAGAACGGCCAGACGGACTCGTAATGGATTTTTTTTTTAATATGGAGATATAAACGAGCGCGCTTAAAATTGACTGGAACCGAGTACACCCGATTCTGCGTCACCGAACCGAGCGTGACGGTTCTGTTTTGTTCACTGTTCAGAAAAAGCGCACGGTGTGCCTAAAGAAGAAAACTTCTTTAGGCACACCGTGCGCTTTTTCTTCAATAAGCTACCAGTAATGTCTGATAAGGGTTTCCGGAAATAAATACATGTGTCCCATTTTCTTTTATAGATTGAGATCCCTTATAATTTTATCATATACGTATGATTATCTGTAAGCTATGGCCTAGGTTTATTCCGTTTAGTCCCGTAGCCCCGGCAGTGATTAATTCGGTATTCCCCGCTGTCGTAGGAGTTGACTAGAGGAGGCTTCGGTGTCACGGCCGAACGAAGTGGGGCTTCTGATGTCATCAGGTTGACACTCATGAAGAATGAGAGTGCGCGCTTTTGTGGAGAAGTGATTTGGTACAGTGCAAGAAGGGCTCCACTGTGTTCCATAGGGGATCCCGGAGTCCTTTGACGAACGCGCCAAAGATGACCGCCGTAGGAATCTTGGTGAGTCAATGCTTCAAATAATTCGGTCTTCATTTCGCCTACATTTTTTCATCTTTACGTCTACTAAAAAGAAACGCGATATAATAGAGTCGACTAGTAACACTAAACCAGTAAGATAAATGCAGTAGAAATGAGATATTTTAGAAATATGTGCGGTTTCACCCTTGAGGGCAGGATAAGCAATAAAGAGATAAGTAGTATGACATGGCTGCACGACAGAGTTATTGTTGAAATGAAGAAAGAAATGCTTAAATGGCTTAGGCACATAAAAAGAATGAGTGATGAAAGGCTGACGAAGAAAATCTACAGAGGAAAAGCGAGTGGTAAAAGAAGCCAAGGACGACCAAGGCTGATTAAAGAAGATCAAATATCCAGTGTTAGCAGACGGAAATGTCAAAAGCACTCATATACCTAGGCGAAAATGCGTGAGGAGAATGATGAGATTTGAGGAAGCAAACGAAGTATGTAAGAACCGCGACGCTTGGCGCTCCGTCCTCTCTGACTAACCAATTACAGATATAACGTAAATATATGTATGTATGTATAAACAAAACTGTAAATAAGAAAAAGCAAAAAAAGCCGTCCTTTGTTGGAATTTGTTCCAAAATTCTAGGTTAATACGTGTATGCAGAGCTTTGTTCATTATTTTTCTAAACTGTCTGATAGTTTAGGTACTACAGGATGCTTCCACTGGTCATCGTGTGGAACCCGCGGAGCTTAGTGCTTAATTTGAACTCACAAAATATAGCATGTTCAATTAAAAAAATAATGTTGCATTGCTTACACCGTAGTTTTTAACTGAAAAATAAAAAGCTTTATTGCTCACTATCCGCAACGGATTCGCACGGGTATAAAGTTTTTGAAAATATAATACAGCCTATATCACTCGTTGATAATGTAGCTTTTTATATGTGAAATAATTATTGAAATCGGTTTAGTAATTTTTGAATTTATCCATTAAATAGTACAAACAAAGTTTATCTCTTTATAGTAAGTTTTAGTATAGATGACGGCAGCTATAAAAAAATATTTGAATTTCAATGAAAAATATAGGCCTTTAAAGTCAAGTAGCGGGGATAAGTTATCTTTGTCACTCCTAGAACTGAGTAACGTCGTTACGAGTTTATGACATCGTCTAAACCCACCAAATAACCCATAAATAATAACCCACTAAGAATTTTAAAAGGAAATGAGTGCTATATTTCTCAATAAAATTGAAATATTTTTAACAGTTCTGTTTATAAGTTGTAATTATTTCAATATCGTTATTTAAAAAGCACAAAAACGCGTAATAGCTTCCACATTGAATTCTTGATACCGTATGAGTTAAGAGTATGTCGTAATTAATTACGACAGGCGAACAATAAATAATGAATAACCTAGACTTTGACTTGTTTAAACTAACTAGCATGACGTTACTTCTAAGGATTAGCGACAGTGAGCGTGACAGGCAGGATGTGACTGCGATATTAGCTACACTCGGCTTCCTTACAAAATAATAGGCTAGATAATAATAATATTATACTCAGACATTTCACACAGCGCCATCTAGTCCCAAAGTAAGCACCACAGCGCTTGTGTTATGGATACTAGACAACTGATATACTACTTATATACTTTTCTTTTGTAAATAAATACATATTGTTACGAGCTGAGGGTAATAAGATGCCGGTTAAGGGCGCAAATATTTTATTTTTCTTCGTACAAGTAGATGTCAAGAACACGCGAACTTAATTACGGCGGTTCCTAATCTTCGTAGTCGCCCTCGAAGTAGGTACTCGCGTAGTAGTCACCGAAGGTACACGCTTCACTTAATAACAACGTTCCCGAATCGCAGAGTTCTTCTATCCAAGGTCGTCGCAGTAGTCGTCGTAGTGTTCTTCGTAATTCGCCTTGATGTCGCCTCGAGATATCACTTCGATCGACAGTTGAGAAACACTGACTCGGCGGCGGACACGGAGCTCTATTTATAGTCGGCTAAAACGAGGGTGGAACTTTCTAGTGAATTACGCTCGCTAATGGTAATTCGACATTGTTCTCGACACCGCCTGTTTGCATGAATCATAGGTACATGACACGTCATCGCTCGGGAATATTCGAGGTGCAACTTGGTTCTTCTTTCTTAATTTGACTTATACCATTCGATAGTAGGCCTTAAACCTAGCAATGCGTTTTTAGGTCATAACTCGATAAAGCCTAGGTCTCGAGATATAAGCACTAAAAGTTATGTTTCGAGCTCCATTAAAAAATCGACCTTATTTCCTTACGCATAAGGTCCAACCGTAACAATATTATACATAAACACCCAGACTCGGGGTGGGAATCGAAACCGCAACCCCCGTTTACTTTCCGACGCGCTTAGCCGTTGCGCCTCGGAGGTCGTCAAAAAGATAACTGCTCTTAAATGCAATCATTACATAATTTATACACTGTATTAAAATAATTAGCAATTCTGAATACGATTGAGAACAAAACTAATTGACATTCATTGACTAAAACTAAGTTATTGCGTTTTAAATTTCAGTAGCGGGAATAAAGTGGGGATGAGCTAGAGGGAGATACCGTTACTTAGTTGTGACGTCACAATGTCGCAATGACATTGCACGGCGCTAGGAGTGACAGAGACGGAACTCATCCCCACTCCGTTCCCACTACTCAATTTTAAAATCGAATAACTATTTTGTTTTTCATTATTATTTTGAATATTTTTCACAGTTTTTTTTTTATAACTACTAAATCTATCTTGTGACTTCTTGGCGAAAACGGGAGAAGTAAGGTTGTCATTTTATTTAGACTTTCTATTTTTACATTTTTGGGAGTTTTAAAGCACAAAAGTGATAGTATATTGTGTTTTAAAGTTCTGTGTAAGCGAAAAGAATGGAGTAGATCTAAATAAACATGTGTAGCTGAAGCTCTCACGCTCTTCCAAGAAGTCCTATAAAACTTCAGTAAAGTTTACTATCACTTTACTCGAGGAGTTTTACGACAACGATCTATATAACGATTCTTCTAGATTCTTCTTATTAATACAATACTTGACATTGACACGAAAAAAAATAAAAACCTATCTTTTAATTAGGTCGGTAATAAATAGTAATCTTGCCTATTTAAGGAAGAATAGCAGTTTTGAGGACCATTAATGTGGAAGAATTACGCTTTGTAAGGCTTAATTAGCCTGTTGTAATATGTTATACATACATAATTAATATTCTCATAATATCTAATTTTACCACCATTTCCCGTACATATTTAATTATTCATTGCGACCTTGACATACATAGTGACAGGGTGAAAAGTTACATGACTTGCTTTTCATTACACGCATGACAAAAAAAACAAAACATGTATCGCGTAGATGACATTAAAAATAGACTACATAATACCGGCTAAAAGAGTGTCGGATGTATATTACGCATGTACATTGTGCTTAGGATTACGTAGCTCTTTCAGACACAGTAAAAGTTATGTAAAGAAATATGAAAATTGCTTTAAATACCTTTATTTAATTTGTCGTTTTTTGTTTATAGGTTTCTGTTACCGACTTACATCCCTGTACCAAATTTTAGGTGGTAGGTGTACATTTAACAGAACGATTTAGCTGCGAAATACAAACAGAAAGACAGATAAGACTAGAAGGGATTACCAGTTTGATTACGAAGTCCTAAAATAATATTACGTCGTAAAGAATCAGGACTGTACAAATCGTGAAGATTTGGGCCGCTACGTGAGGCAGGAAAATTCCGAAACAGAGATTGATGGCTACCGCACATACATTGTGGACGGCGGTGGCGGGTTACTGAGTTCAAGACACTATTGTCCTAATAAATAGAACAAGTTTTCTTTGGGCTTTTTATATAGGTACTTGCACTATCTTACCTAATTTTTTGTGTGATAGAGCCATGCTCCATTGCAGCACGAATTGGGCTGGCTCGCACGATGAAATACCACTCTCTCACAGAACATCGGCGTGAATCAACACTATGTATTGCTGTTGTGTTTCGTTCGGTGAGTGAGAGTGCCGGTGACCCATCTGCCCCCCTCCCCCTTCTTTTCTTATAGGCCGGCAACGCACCCGTGATTACTCGGACGTTGCGGGCGTCTATGGGCGGCGGTGATCACTTTCCAACAAGTGACTCGTTTGCCCGTTTCCCCCTTCGCCATAAAAAAAACCTACTTACCTAGACAAATTCGCTGGTCAGCCGTACCATATGATTTATGTTCGACATTAATCGTGAAATAATATAAATGTAACCAGCTTGAAGGTAACTAACAAGCTCAGATCTTGCGCAGTTAAATGAACAGTATAATTATTCAGACCAGCAAGGACCAATATATAGAACAAGAAGATTAATATCCGACGTATTTTTCCGTGGTGTATCTGGATTATCATAACACAATTGAACTATCACGTCAGAATTTTAACCTAAACAGTTCAAAAAATCGCTATATGTGAGATTATTTTATTGTATTACTAAGAAGAATGTAATGATGCTATTATAAAGTACCATTTAACTCTCATTTCCAATTTTAAACATTTCAATATCTTTATCTGTCAATGAAATATTTAGTATCGAAAAATACGTAGTATGACTATTCTTTTCCGTAACTTTTTTTTGTTGGCCTAGGTAATGGAATACTTTGTTATCTGTCAGCGAAAGAACTTTGTGGAAGTAAACGGACAAATGAAATTACAATCTTCGCTATGCAACACCGTATTGACGATGGATGCTCTTATCCTTAGAAATGTACATGTCGTAGAGATTATGTAAAAAAATAATTACGAGAGTTTTAAGTAAAATATTACAAAATATACCCTCTCTAGGAGAATGAATCTCTTGGAGAGAGTCTTATTACGTTGCCCTCATCTGTTTAGACGTCTACAGTTCCCCACAATGCACAGTTTCCGTACACCGAGTGCCTATCAAGAAAGTCATAGACTAGAGTTATGTGCTGTTGTGATTGACCAGCAAACGACTCTTACAGAGAGCTAAGCATCGCATACTCAATGCTGGCTCTCGGCTTTATATCTGCGTTCTGCACAATAAGACTACGGACGTACTAAGATCTGGTTCTTCAATTGACTCCAGCGTTGATAAATATGAGAAGCGACGCAGACGGTTCCACTTTCTAGCCTTGATTGTGAGGCGAAATATTGGTGATTTTCTTTGTCTCGTAATAATTATTAGAGTGGACTCTGATTGTCCAAAACTTTTCTGTAAGATAGACTAAAGTACCGAGGTGTACTGAAAAATTTTTTGCATGAACTTCCATTTGTAAAAAGTAACTAATATCAAATTATGCTGGGGTAGTTAGCGTAAGGCAAATGAACTTCTTGCGCATGTCGACATGAATATTTTTACAAGTACTAATAACATTACATACTTAATTACCTGCAAATTAGAGGATTATTATTCCCAAAACTTGTATTATTCCCATAATTTATCCATTTCATTGATCTATTGTTTGTTTCCTACCTTCCGTGTTTCTGTCCAACCTATTAGCTTTTAATAATATTTATTGGTGAAATCTTGTGATCGGCCTCGTTCTAAACTTATAAGATTTCTTAACCTTACATTAAAACTACAGAGACGATCTCTGCGAAAACAATGAAGTCGCGGGCAGCAGCTTTGACTGCAACTAAAGTACAAAAGAAGCAGAAATTCCTAAGAATATTCTCTTAACAATTAAAGAGAAGTGAATTATAACGCTCGGTTGTTTATAATAAAAATACACTAGGATTATAAAAACAAATTATCGTTTTGCCCGTGGGGGTGACAGTACGGAGACTGTAATGGTATTGCAGGGGTGCGTCAAGTGGCAGACACACCACCATCCATTATTAACGCAGCCTTATTCTGATTATTATATTCTACATCTATTCAAAATAAAATGCAACGAAAAGATTTTAAAAATCAGTGATGAATATTACTAATCAAATTTTTTTTTATATTTGTTGGAGCATTGGAAAAAATAATTCGCATGGTGTGTATTTGGAACATTTTTAAATGTTGAGTATCATTTAGAAACGTCAGGTATATCACATATTTGGGCTGTATCACATATGGGGTTACTGTCATGCCGAGAAAGTGGCGTTTTAACATCTTTAGCGCAGACCTTAAAGAGTTTCGAACACTTTCATGTGAGACGTCTCCACGAGTGGATGAATCACACGGTTCTGAGATCACCATAATTTTAGCTATACTGATCACGGGAATCTTAGATTATCCCCAGTATGTAAATATTGTAAATGTTTCGCAAAAAAATGAAAGAAACCTGAAATGCTGTCGTTGTCGATGTCGTTTTGGACTTGTCTCAGTGATTTTGTCATTACATTTTGAATTAAATAAAAGATAACCATTTGACTAAAGTTTTAACTTACACAATAGCAAAATAATATTTCACTTGTAATGTGCAGGAAACGACTGAAGATCTTAATTTAAGACAGGTCGCAGATATACCAGGAAACGACCTAGGATATATCCTTACCGCGGACAAGGGCTGCGACCCGAAAAACATGCTGTGGAGGAATTTAGCTGCAATTTTAAGCCAAGCAGTTGACACATATGATTCTCTTATTACCAACATAGAAAGTATTAAATTAAAGCTAATATTAACATCACCAGAATAAGGATCGTTAGAGATTTCGTACACAGGCACGATCTGCATTCATTAACTAATGTATAGACTTTCAAAATATTTACACATAAATTTCGCTTAAGGCAAAAAACTTGGGTGGTAAACGTCAGGGACGTAATGAATGATTTCTTGAGATATTATCATTTTCATTACAAGTTTCGTGATAACTTCTGCTTTATACCAATTTTTATAAACAAACAAACCAAGGCTACCAAACTAATAAACTTTTTATTGTTGCATATTGATTTGGCACCGACTTCAGTAACTCAAATTTAATTATATAGGTATGTGTATCATATTTATAAATTTTAATTGTACTTAAGTTTCGATTAGTAAAGGATAGTTATTTTGTACTTTTCAATGGTTTTTTTGAAGACGGTTTAATTTTTTTTCAAAAAAAATTTTTATTTCTCCCTTTTGAGTGATCTTGACCTAGGGCAGGTTTGCAATTAACTTCTTTCTATTTCCGGAATGTAACGATATACAAGAGAATCATTAATATAAATAAAGTTTATGACCAGGTTATTTGGTGTATCTTCAAAGTCCAAACTTTAATACTAGTGAAATTTAAATGGAACCACCTCTGAAGTATTACCTACCAAATAAAAAAAACACAACATGCAGTCGAAATGAGAACCTCCTCCTTTTTTTGAAGTCGGTTAAAAAATAAACTATTATTGAAAACTAACTTCACGGTTACAAAGAGATTTCCAACTTCCGTTGCTAAGTTCATGATATGTTAAATCGACGTGCAACTTTCATCGCCTGCTGAAATTATACTCTGATCTCCTTCACCTAACACTCCAAAAGAAGTATAAATTAAATAGTAGGCTTTTAAACTATAGCAGTTAAGATAGAGAGAGGATAAGTTAGAGGTAACATCTCAAACTCCCACAAACTTGTTTTTTTGTGGCAGTAAAACATAATTTTCGTCTTATTTTCCTCTTCTATCGGAGTCACACAAAAGGAGTCGGAGTAGACGGACAAAAAAATACAAAAACCCAAATTCTAATAGCACAAAATATATGAATTTCCTTCGAATTAATTGTTATTAGTAGGAGCGAGTATGATAACAAACTCCTTAATAGACGGTGGTTTGAATTATTTTGACACCGACGGCGACGTCCTCGTCACGTCGTTTTAATTGACATTCTGACGCGGAAAATATAACTAAGTCGGGGTCGAGACACACTAAGCTTGTATTATTTTTGTATGTAGATTGTTTTCCTTTTGTAAAACATGTTTTGTCTTTTAAACTACATATTGGGAAGACAAACGAACAATACAATCCATCTGATAGTAAATAGAACTAAAGCAAACTTGACGCTCGAAAATACCTTGCAATTGGGTTTATATACTTGAATAAATTGATTTGACTTTAATTTTGACTGAAACCCATAGACATTTACAGTATTAAGGCTAACAAAGCACATCCTGGGGATAAGATAACCCTGGGGAATAAGATGTTGTCTGCCTCTTCTGTCTTATGTGTTCCACACAAATAAGAACAAGAACATATTTGATATTATATTTGTCAAAATTAATGTAGTTTAAACTGTACAGACCTTCGGCTCTTTAATTATAAGTCAATTTTCAAATCAATTGTCAAGTTTTTTTTATTTTTTTAATAAAGTTCTATATCTTAGGTAACTCAAGCATTATTTAAAAAAACTTGTTTTATGTATTATTGATAAATGATATTTTGATATTGTATTTGCTAGTTCAGATAAAAAAATATAAAGAAGACATTGTGTCAGGCCCTTATATTTTTTTTTCTTAGGATGTACAATGGATATGGTTCATTACAAGGTACGGGTGTAGATGATTAGCTAACAACCTGTAAATAATATTTTAATTAGTGATCTGTAATCATAAATACTTATTATCTATTAGAAACAGTGTCGAATTTTGATTTAGTACTTTTTCAACCCTGAATGTAAAATTTAAATGAATGAATTAAATGAAAGAGTGAATTAATGAAATTAATGTAAATCATGAAAAAGTATGTATGGCCGTTAAAAACTGGTGTGAATATTGAGAGATATTTACGAAAAAGTTGTATTTTCCAGAGTTTGGTGTGCCTCAACTTTAACTAAGAGTATCATAACATGTCATTAAAAGAGGATACGATAGAAAACATCGTTATGATGTTATGGAACGAATCGCTTGAAAGACGTAACAGGAAGGCGTATCAAATATGGTTGTTCATATTAAACTTTTATAAGTAGAGGTAGCTTTAAGCCCGCGACTTCGTTTGGATGGATCTCAAGATAAATTAATACTTATGCAACAATAATTATGTAATAATTATATAATAATTATAATTATAAAAACAATAAATTATATAAAAATAATGAAATAATACTTAATATGCATAAGAAATAATCTCTTCTTGAACTACGGCTGTTAGTAATTCCATTGAATTCTCATACAAATTATTTATCACCCATATTTTACCACTCTTGAGATATTTTTTTTAAATACAGAAACACGTCATTGATAATTTACAGCCAAAAGGTTGCATACTAAATCTCAACATAATAATTTTAAAAATAAAATTTTTGAAATAAATTTCACAAAAGTTGAGAAATAATTCTTTCTTTATTTCTAACCAAATTCTTCAAAATTGGTATTTATGCAAACGCGTATCTCCTATTTTATCTCTTTAGGTGTTGAATTTTCAATAATTGCTTCTAATCAGATGCCTGCAGCAAATTAATGGAATCTTAGTCCAAAATTCTAAAGTTTCTACATTTAGCGTATTGGAGTGTGCATTGTCTGTTATGCCCGATATACATTGGTCAAGGACAGTGGCGTGTAGCGACTGCATGTACAGTGGCGAGTGCCAAAGGCCTGGACAGTGACCGTTTACACTACAGCAAGTCAAGTGGCAATACTCCGTCGAAATGGACGAGCAACATCGAAAAATACGTGCTATTTCGCGCAGAATTCTTTTCATTATAATTTTATTTGATTTGAATAATAGATACTCCAACAGCATTATCACAATATTAACCCAAGTAAAGTATAAAAAATTTTAAACAGTGTGAAACACTTTTACAGGAGTATGCACTCACAATTATTATACAGTGATACTAAATACACTACAGTAACAAAGCATTACAATTTTTGAATTTGGTAGATACAATAGTATAAAACAAAATAAAACATGGTAAAATAAAATGACATATAGGTAACTTATGCACAATATGGCACATACATACATACATGCTGTATCCCTAACGGTGTAGTCAGTCCTTACATACTCCTTTCGCTTCCTCAAATCTTATCATTCTCCTCACACATTTTCGCCTAGATATGCGAGTGCTTTTGACATTTCCGTCGGCTAACACTCTAGCTATTTGATCTTCATAAGTTAGCCTTGCTCTTCCTGGCTTCTTTTACCACTCACTTCTGCTGTATAGATTTTCTTCGTCAGTCTTGCATCACTCATTCTTTCCATGTGCCCAATATGGTAATTTTTTTTTCGAAATTTGTTGAAGGATTTATGAAAAATGTCAAGATCATCTGAATACAAATCATTACAGGTACGGTACGCATAGTTCTTTTTTTGAAGTTAGTTTATTTTTTTTTTATTTCGTTGCTGTCTATGAAATCCTAACAAAAATTACTCAGAGAATATTCTTACGTATTTATTTCAACCATTATTATTGTATTTATGATAAAGCTAAAAAACTAATCCATCGATATATTAAATTAACTATAAACAATATTTCGATATTTTTCCCTACTTTAGTGGTTGTCCAAGAGACAATTTTATTGTTCTTTGAGTTTTCTTTTTTTGTTTAATATTTCTTATAATAATATGTAATTATTGTCTATCCTTTAAGTTACATGACAATAAACAAACTAAAAAAAATATTTTACCTTATCATAAAAAATATAATTTTGATCGATTCATACAATATGTATATTGTGTAATTTTAATAAAATTCTAGAGTCACAGTCGGAAAGCTTCTCTGCAAAAAATCTATTGCCTACCGTTTGAATATACTAAACAATGCGACAAATTGATAGGAAAACTAGAAAGCGCAGCGGAGCTGTTAACAAGAAACGTCAAGTGATAGCACGTTGACTATGGCGGCGTGATTGCGCGCCTGTCGCGCTGCCTTGAGATATTACACTTGCACTGTCAAGACTCAAGATGCAGCTGGGTTTTACAGAATTAGAGACTGCAGAGGCGACATTAGTTTTGTGATCATCGAAAATTTATACATGGAGCCACAGTGAAGTCTATATTATACATTAGAGGTATATTTATTTTCTTTATATATTTATTGTAATTTCATATACAAATATATTACATATACTTATACGTTGAAGTATAGGAAACGATACGTGAGCTCACACTTGGATATCATAATTATGTTAAGAGTTTAAATAACAATTTATTGTACAATTATACAAGGTGTTACAATAATACCCTATTCTATTCATTCCTATTCATTTTGTATGAGAGGACAAAAATTTTTTTTTTCATATTTCGACCCATGTTACTCAGGGAAAGTTGTTCAGTTTCATGGGTACGTCAACCCCCTTTCAGTAGTATAGGATATTTTTATTATACCTTAAAAAATAAAAATTTCTAGAAGGCTACTTCAAAGCAACGGAATCCGACATTAGTATTTTCAAAACATCATTAATTTTTGTTTATAGGTATAATATATTGGATTAGAATCTATATCCGTTATAAATAGTAGAAAAATAAGTCATGTGTATTTTCAAGTTCGGCACTTATTAAAAATGTCCTAATAAAGGTAAAAACTTTGTAATACATAACTGCTATTTTTTATAAAATTAGTAAAAAAGTATAGTGCAAATATGTTACGACTATTAATTTCAATAAGCAGTTATAATCACATACTTGCATACTTACCGATAAAAACCTCCTTTTTGTTTTCATCACAGTTGCCTATTATCTAAGCGGGCAAAAAAAACCGCAATCAATTATTTTTTGTGAAAATAAGCTAGATAACTATTTCTTCTAGAATAATTAAAAGTAATTATGAACAAAACTGCTCAAAAATTTTTTTGAAATACAGTGAAAATATTTAAAAGTTATTCGTTTAAAAATTGTAGTAAAAGGACAGAGAGAGGATAAGTTCCGTCTCTGTCACTTCTAGAGCTAGCCAATGTCGTTCCGAATTTGTGACGTCACGTCTATATAAAACTGTCTCCCTCTAACTTATTCCCACTCTGCTCCTACTACTAAAGTCAAAAACTCAATAACAAAATGAATCTCAAGTTGTTTTTTCATATTTTTATTCAATTTTTTTTTTATTTTGATACTGTGTACAAAATATATCAGTTAGAGTAGACTAGCCTATTATTACATCTAGTAAAAATATATATCTTTTTGCAACAACTTCGTCCACGACTGCCTTAGTACGTCTAGCAGGTTATTAATGTAGTTTTAAAATGTGCTCTCGAAATAACTTTATCTCATTTAAAACCAAGGTTCAGTCTTGTAGAAGGAAGTTAAAAGGGGTACGGACTTTTATTATGCTATTTAAATGGATTTATGGAGAATAATAATCTAGAAAGATTATGAGCATTATTATTATAATTTTTTCTTCTTCATGGCATGGCGCACAAATCAGCGCATTTGCCAAAGTCACGTATTGTATTTTAATAAGTATGTCGAAAAACTCCTACAGTAAAGTGATAGTAGACTTTACTGAAGTTTTATAGTACTTCTTGGAAGAGCGCGAGAACTTCAGCTACTCAGTCATGTTTATTTAGACCTGCTCCATTCTTTTCACTTACACAAAACTATAAAACACAATATACTATCACTTTTGTACTTTAAAACATCCAAAAATGTGAAAAATTGAAAATCTAAATAAAATGACAACCTCCCTTCTCCAGTTCCCGCCAAAAAGTCTTATGAGTATTATTGCTTTTGTCTCACACCAAAACGCTATCAATTACTTGATGTTCGTTGATGACTTGGTGGATTGGTTCTTCAAGTTTGTACGAAAGCATGACAAAAGGGGATATTGTCCACTCCGGGAATATAATAAAATTAATAGTACTGCTTTTCAACAAAACTTTTGTGTTAAAACTTGTGTAAAATGTAAATTTAAAAAAGGTAGAAACACATAGGTAGGTAGTTATACAGGGTGTATATGAAAACGGGACAGTTACTTTAATGGATGAAAGGGCATAATTTTAGTATGTAGTTATAAAAAGAATTATCGAATAAAATGTAGCCGTTGTATATAATAAAATAATATTGTACATAATATAATAAAATGTAGCAGGTGTTAACACCATTATTTCTCGTAGAAGTTGCTGGAACGTGTAAAGTTACAGATTTTAAATAGAACATATTTTTTTATTTTGTAATAATTTCAACCGTTATTGAAATAAAGCATAAAAACCAACTTCAATAATAATGCATATGCCCCTTAACAATTGTTTACAAATCGCTACGATCATGAACTCTAATTTAAAAATACGTTATTTGGACATACACAGGAATATCAACCTTATCTTTACATAAATAAAGGAGATTTCTGTGGATTTGTAAAATATTGTACAAATTAAATTTCGGTGTCGGAAATAAACAACTTGTCGTGTTAAGGGGAAGCACAACTGAAGTAATTGTGATTTGACCTGTATCATTGTTTTTATTACACAATAATACTTTATTGAAGCGTAATCAAGATGCATTCTCAGTATACTATAGCATGTTCAAGAAGGTGTTCCGTTTTCATATACACCCTGTATATAATATTATGTCGATGTTATGCGACTTCACATGAACGTTTCTTGTCGAGTGCGCTAATGAAGTGGGGGGTCTACACGACGATGACGTATAAATAATGATTGAAATATGCCCCCGTACCCCTGTGAAGGCTGCCTCAGCACGTCGTTCCGTTCTTTGCGTAAACAGATATAAACGTATTTCTTATAAAATATATTATTATCTAATAATAAACAGTATCACTAATACTGTAGTTGAATACCGATGGTTGATCTTTTGTTACGTAAAACCAACCAAAGATCACTAAAGTATTCATTATTTTTGCAGTATAACAATTGTTCAATTTACAAAATAAAAAAGATTGAAATTACACCTTTTAATTATAATAAAACTTACAAAGCTGTATGTTACATTTACTAATGGGTTTAGTTTAAGAGTATGTCGATAGTGTGCATCGGACCTACCTTAGTTAATATTACTTAACATATTCGTTAATTACACAAAATAGTTTTTTAAATATTTGAACATTTTAAACTTAGTGAAATCAACAATTTCTGAGCGTTAGTCCGAAATTAACCCTCAAGTTTAGTACAACTTTTGTAAAACTATCATAGTTAATTCAGTTCAGTGTAACTAAGCGTATGAGTAAATTTAAGATATGTATGAAAAAATCTAACTCTAAAACATCTAAATCTAATGTAACAGCGTGTTAGACAAGTTAAATGAAAAAAAATTGCGTTTAAAATACCCATTATTTGTTTTATGATGCACAAAATCGAGTGAAAGTAAGATAAATGCAGTTGAAATGGGTTGAGATGCGATCTCGCGAACAAAATTAGCAATGAAAAGATACACTGTATGACAGGGTTGCACGACAGTGTTATTGTAAAAATGAAGGAAGGAATGCTTAGATGGTTCGGGCACATAGAAATAATGAGTGATGAAAGACTGACGGAGATAATTTACAGAGCGAGTGGTAAAATACACCAAGTAAGACCAAGGCTGACTTATGAAAATCAAATAGCCAGGGTGTTAGCCGACGTAAATGTCAGAAGCACTCACATACCTAGGCGAAAATATGTGAGGAGAATGATGAGGATTGAGGAAGCAAAAGAAGTATGTAAAGACCGCGACGCTTGGCGCTTCGTTCTCTCTGACTCGTAAGGGATACAGGGTGAAGGTATTATGTATGTATGTGTTTCGAATTTTGGCTTAATAGGTGTAAAGAAGGCGGAATAAATCACTGGTGATTTACGAACAGAAGGAGAATAGACTTGAGAAACCTATGAAAGATCCTTGTGGCCTTTTTAGCTACAAAACCCTAAAAAAACTCAGTAAGCTAAACTATAAAATAAAGGCAGTCTAAACCAAATTATATTTAAATGTATACCAATTATAATAAAATCTCTTTTCGCATGAATAACCCGTAAGTGCGTATGCGGTCATTTCGGCCCCGCTTGAATGAGCCGGCGTGCAGTCAAACCCGGCTCATTGTCTGTCAGTCCACAAGGCTCGGCTGCCGCCATCGTCAGAGGCGCCGAGCGGACGTTGGCGTAATTTAGGACTTCATTGTATCATTGACCATTCAGATCGAAGATTTGACTTCTGATAACTCGACTGTTTCGACTGATGGTACGTCACATTATTTAAATATTTTTTTTTAAATTGTATCGATTCACTCGACGTTAACTGGTTTAAATATAGTTGATGTTCTCGCAAGCCCCAGTGTAATTCACAATGAAGGAAATAAATAATGCATTGCTTCCGATGTATTGAAATTATCTGACACGTTGCTGAGAAATTTAGTGCATGTGCGCTCCAAATTAATGATCAGAGCTTTGATTCCCTGTAAGTTAAATGGGAAAGGATATTTTTTTAAAACGTCTTGAATTTTAGGTGTTGAAGATATAGCGAATGGATGTGAAAGAGAAGGAAGTTTATGTCGTCTCCTTCGCGTACCCAGATAATGTCAAACGGAGCTGTCTAGAGAAGAAAAATAATTAACTACAATCTTGTCTGCAGGTCGCTGCAGGGAACGAACCTCTAAGTTAAGGTATTTGTAGACATTACATGCAATAAAAATTTGTAGATATTCCCAAAATTAATTGCGTAATTAATGAGAATGTTTTGCTTTATAGAGAGGTACTATGACTTGCGCACCGCAGTCATAGTACCTCTCTCTCATTTAGACTGTGCGTGCTATAAGGCCATCAGCTTGGTCAGCTTAGCAAGTAAAGTATGAATGGTGTTTCAGAAAGATATAAGTGGGACCGCACAAGATGATTTTAGGAACGGTACAACGGGGTTGTATGGATCAGATTTTCTCGCTTACCGTTATCGTGAGGAAGTTTCTGGCCATAGCTCAAAAAGTTTTTTGCGCTTTCGTGGATCTTGAAAAGGCATTCGATGTAGTAGTGCGAAAGAAACTGTGGAGTCTTCTGCCTGCACATGGCGTGGAGGGCCCTTTACTGCAGGCTTCAAGGTCATCACATCGAGGCCACAGAGCCTGCGTAAGAATAGATGGAGACAAGTCGCACTGGTTCGAAGTCTTTTCAGGCGTTAGACAGTTCTGCGTAATGTCTGCCTGGCTGTTTGTGCTGTATTTGGACAGTTGGCACCAGACATTGAAAGGTAGTATGAGTGGTATGATATGTGATGACACACTGGTAAACTTCCTATTGTACGCTGACGTTGCTGTGCCTATACCACCATCAGAAACAGAGCTGCCGGCTCTAGTCACTTGTATGAAAGAAGAAAGTGAAGTGAAAGGATTGAGTATGAATGCGAACAGAACTAAGGTTCTGGTGTTTGAAAGAGGAGCGGGACAGAGAATGTGAAATTTCTAGAACTAGCGAATGAAATCGTGTATCTGGGGAGTGCTTTTTCGCGGGATGGATAATGTGAGTTAGATGTGGATAGACGGGTAGAAATTGGCAATAAATTCAACGATGCTTTGTCCGTACTAATAGGTAGTGAGAATATATCTAACACTGCCAAAAGGAGTGTTGGTACTATTCTATAGAAGATCCCGGAGCCCCGGAGACAACGCACCAATGAAGACCACCTTAATAATTTTGGTAAGAAAAGCCCCACATATCCCAATCCCACTCCCGAGGGAGGGTCCCACTGTGTGCAAGTTTGTTTTACGTTACAAAAAAAAGTGACGCTTTACTTCAGCAATTATACCATGCACGAAATTACGGGCGGCTCTAAAATCTATTTAAATAACATCAATAACCGTCGCCGCGAAGCATGTTTAGTGTCAAATTAAGCAGCAAAATAAACGAAGGCCTTATCGTATTTGGCAACAAGTCATCACCACTGAATTGATTTTACCAGATCATCAATCTTTTTGACTTATTGATTGATGATTAGCCATCGTTTTGACGGAAAGTAATTAAAAAAAGTCAATGGACACATCGTGTTCTCACACGTAACGGCCGCCCGGTATTTTTACTCTGGTCTAATATGACCCGCGGTCATCTGCAAGGTTACGTTATTCTGATGTCGGAATGAAGCGATGCGAGAGGTCAGGTTGTAATGGGCGCGTGCGAGGCGGGTGAGTCAAATTATTTTATTATCGAGCGTACAATCGCGAGTTGTCTGGACCTTTTTGTTGTGACAGGCTATTTATTCTAACCGGGTTACAATGAGGTTTCGTTGGTATAAGGTCGTGCAAGATTAAAATGGGGCCTTCAGCTAATGTATTGGGTAACGTATGACAGATGTTTCATTAAAAAATAAAATTGAATAGTTGTTAGAGAGATTTATTTAATTACATGAAACATAATAACGATATTTCATTTATTATATTAATGCCCAGGTATATAAAATTACAAGTAATTTCGTTTAAATTAAAAGTTGGCAGATAAACGAAACTAGTTTCAGCTATGTTTTGTGATATTTAAGGATATTTTATACACTTACGAGCAAAAATTCGGCCTACGTACCAAAATCTTATTTCGTTTAAATAAAACATAATTTTCTCTATAAAATCCCTAACAAAAAAATAATGAATAGGTGTCCTCAAAAAGCGATAAATAATTATATTTCACCATTATCTGCTGCTGTAGAACAAAAGAAAATAATATTATAAGAAATCTTTGAGGTCCTCCGCATATTTTTTAATATATTAATAAATTCGGCTACTAAAGTTAAAAATATAATCGTGAAATATAATTATGTATTTGTCGTTATAAGGGTAATAAAAAACCTGTTTATTTTTCTCTTTTTAAATTCTTATTTAATTTTATTTCTATTTAACACTTTCTAAACTTAATATAAGGGTGGCTTGCACCATTTAAACTCGATTCAAGGATTTGACATCTCGCTTGCACCAACTGTTAAATAATTAGTGCAAGCGAGATGTCCAACTTTTAAATAGTTGTTGCGACCCACCCTAAAACTAGTAACACCAGTACTTTTTATTTAAAACCAGGTATACGCCGGTAATGAACGAGTTGAAAGAGTGATATAGAAGCGAGGAAATAGTGTTAAGATTCGTAAAGAAAATATGAGCCTTCAACATTTGGACGACGAATGCTTTTACAAAATGTTTTTATGAATTTAAACAAAATGATAAGCTTAATAAAAAGGAAATCGATAAATCATTTAATTCCTGTCGGGGTTGAAAATGTAAGTAAAAATTAAGGGTGGCTTGCACCAACTATTTAAAGTCGGTTTAAGGATTAGACACCCATCTTGCACCAATTATTAAATCGTTGATGCTAGTAGTGTAGTAATAGTGGGTGCAAGCCACCCTTAATGTTTTAGATTTGACAGCGACATTCATACACGCCCACGTCTTCGGTTTTCCGTAAGCATAAATAAATTGACTAAAAGATATTGTGAAAATATTATTATAACATAATATTTTGTAATGTAATTAACTGCAATAATTACCTATCTGTTAATCGCACAAGTTAACCTAACCGGTTTTATTAAAAGTTATAAATCGCCCTATTTCTTGCACGAAAGTGTATTATGTCTCAAATGTTTGCTTCTACAAAACTTATGAAATTTTCTTTCATCTTTCAGACGATAATTAAGTATATAATGAGATAAAATCTACTTTTACTTACACTAAAAGAAATAAATAACATCCCACCCTTATCTATATCTGTTACTGGATAAAGTTCTGCGAACTAAAAAGATAATTAATCGTAGAATACTACGATACTGATTCTTATTATATTATACAATTTCATAGAATAGGTCATCAAAGCTATCTTACTAGAGACCAGATTATATTATAATTTTATAATAAAAATAAAGAGGCTTAAACAATCGTGCAAAAATGCAAGAAAAATGCTTAGAATGTGCAAGTTTCAAAACATACATCTTAACAAAACAAAAATAACTATAACTTTTAAATCTAAATATTATATACAATTTTTACAATTTTTGTTGTTTTGAATATTTACAAAACGTTCAATTATGATGTTAAAATGTAAGTAGGAAACAGTAATAGTATATAAATATAATATTACGTAGAATAGTAACAGTAAACCGAGAGTAAATATAAGTAGAGAAAGAACACTCTACTTCCAAGATCATTCGACAATATTATTTTAATCTATTATTTAAATCAGTCTTCGATCACAAAGAAATCAGTACATACATACACATTACAATATTTACAAACTTATAAAACTACACATTATCTTAAATAATAGACTTCCTCAAAGTTGCCGCTTAGAAAGCTGTCATTGCTTAGGGTGCCCAGCAGACTGGCAGCATTACCTCTTTGAATAGCCAAACTGATTCGTTGGCGGAAGAAGCTGCCGGCTCGGCCGTCTCCCGATACCTCGGCCTGTTTCTTACAAAAATCAGAAACCAGTAGATGGCTTTGAGGCCCCATGGACTCAAAGTTTCGCCTGCAAAGGGCGTAAATATGAAACTCTCAGAAAGAGTGGCACCTGCTATCTTGGAAATCGTCGGTACATGAGAAACAGCAAGTGTATAACCACATGTGGCGTCCCACACCAGTGACTTTCCAAGTTTCCAAGGAATGAGTGTCAAACCATCTGGTCTCCTGCCGTCACTGCACGCAATACCTACAGGCTCGAAGAGTGCAGGAACGCCAGCGGCTACAAGAACCCACCGAATGACGTCATTCAAGGCATTTATTTAAATCGAATAAATTGTAATTTATAATAGGTGCTATACTCATATTACCAAATAACATCCAGACCAAAGTTTAAACCGCGTCATTGCAATTGCTTCTTCAGTCATTGCAATTGCAAATGTCATTGCAATTGTAGTATTTAGTATTACCATTAGCAATTGTTAGTTAGTAGAAACTCTTATTTATAGCAATTGTTTTCTTTTAAGTGAATAACCATTTATTTATACTAGTTAGATTTTGTTCCTAGTTATTAGCAATAGCTAGATTTGGTTAGCATTTGCTTAAGTAAAAATAAAATAAGCTTTTGGTATAAGCTTTCGCTAAAGCATATTCACACGAAACTCAGGTTTAGCTTTAAAAATGTAAGTAAAAGCATATGCTGACGTTTTATTCACATCACCCATTAACGAAGCACTTAATTTGACACTTCGCAAGCCTTATTTAATATTATAATTATACGGACATTCCTTTTTAAAAGCCGGTTTACCCGTTTCAAATAGTACCTAATAGAATCGATTACGTATTTTCAATCTTTCATCAACAATCAATTAATTTTTTTGCGAGATCGATAAATCGTGCTTGTACTAAAAGAGCAATCGGTAAAAATTTTATCATTAGCAATGATGATAGCAAATAACTGCTGAATATTAAATTAAAAGATTTTCTTTTATTAAAATAAACAAACGAGGCTGAACTTGTAGATATTTGACTAGACACGGCTTAAAAATCTGGACTTACTAAACCCAGACCCCAGGCTACTATTAATGAAACAAGTTGTGTAATTAATGCATACTCACCAAAGTATCTGTATATAGAAAAAATGGTTGTGTGTATGTATTATGTAATCGCTAAACTCCAACAAGTTTCGACTGATCATTACGAAAGTAAAAGTTTTTTATGCTCTCTTTTGTTGTAAGTCGCTACTACGCGGACGTGGTCGCGGTATCTTATAAAAATCATTGAACAGGCAACGGCGCGATACTGTTCTAGGCCTTCAAGTTCGTTTTTAGTTATCAGATTCAAAATAACAGCTGGCAAAATTAAACTAAACATTGAGAGGTTACCATCTAACGCCTACAAAAACTGTTCTATAACATATTTCCATATTGATAAGATATCTAAAAATCATTGAGCGTCTAATAACATTGTTTTCAAAGAGAACAAAGTAATTTATAGTAAATGTTATCTTTTTGGGAGTCCGTACTTTAAAAAGAAAAAAGGAAACCCTGTAAGAATACTCACGCGGCAGACCGACTATAACAGTCGATTTTCTAAGATAGTATGAAACATACACGAACAAACTATGTGATAAATTCCTGAAATTTTTAGCTATTATCTGCTCAAGAGTTTATCACATGAAATGGATTTCCGCAAAGTAACACCTGAGTCTATACAATAACAAACAAAAGAATAAAAACAATATACGAACTTGAAGTTTAACATGTAGATACATCTCGGTAAACCACACGATATTTGCTAATTGTCATTTTAAGATATTCGTAAGACCATCAAATGAGGAGCAAATTGAATATTTGAACTCAATTTGACCATTCGCCTCATAATTCCAAAAATACTGAACTCACCGGAAGGTGTAATGACCCCATCAAAAACCCTATCAAAAAAGCCCGAAATATCACCGGCCCATCGCGAGGAAGAGGGCGCACGCCCGCCACCGGTGGGTAGATACTCGTATACAGAAAAAGATTCATAAAAAGCACTTTAGCAAACAGACAAGTCAGAACAGAGCTCTCTGGCGCAGTTGTGCAAGGAGACACGACCCCAGCTAAACGGGAAGAGAGTTAGACAAAGAAAAAATCGGAAAATGTGATGAAATTCTTAGGTGTCAGACATTTTCACAAATGAATTTAAAAAAATTATGAAATTATCATTTTATGAAATTTATACAAAACCGTCTGTACGAGATACAATCTCGCACTTGGTCCATTTTTAAAATTATTGTCTCGTAATTACCTTACGCGTACTAAATCATTTAGATTACGTATTCGGCTTGTAGAGTCCATTCGTCTTCTTACTCTATCAATTGATTGTAGAGTCACCTTCGACTGTCAGAGAGGTCGGGCCATGAAGTACGTGAAGTAAACATGAATTAGAAAAATTAAATTAAATTACCGTAAATCAATACATTAGGAACACTTGCATCCCAAGGTACGGTTACTGTCCTTGTTAATATGGGTACGGTTCTAGGGTTAAAGAAGATAAAACTTTTCTTGTGTTTTCATTTGACACTACATAATAATTTAATTTTTTTTAAAGTTTGATACAATATGAGCAATTTGAATCCTCGAAATGAATCTCCACAGTAAAAATTAAACTTTAGGCTATAACGCGGCTACGGTGATGTTAACTTTGAATGTTCTATTATTGGTAGGCATGAACTACTCAGGATATTGGGTTTCTTTAGGGCCACCCTGGAGAGGAATACAGAGTAAATTTTTATAAGGGCGCCTTCCCTGTATTGCTACAATCGATTTCAGTTGTGAAATAAATACACTTTAATACAACATTCACCAATTTATTAAAGAATTATAATTATCCCTAAATATAGATCTCATGAGCTCACTAAATGAAATCTTAAATGTTATATAGAAGAATTTTAAATGAGATTTTACATACAAAACAAACAAATTACATCTGTATTGGAAATTACAGAAATGAGTACTGTAACCAATAATAAGTGTAACTGTTTCTTAATATTTGGTATAACTAAAACATTAAGATGAACTACAATAACAAAATATAAGGTTAGTTATGTAGATTTATACTTGAATGTTAATAATTTTTATATATGCTTGTACATTACCATCTAAGGAGATAACCATGTATGTATATAGCTAGTCGAGTTGTCCCACCAATGGTCCATAAGAATATCCACGGTGTTCACTAAACCCTTAGTGACTGCACAATTAAGTTAGGTCTTCCGCAAGCCGAGTTGTCCCTCCAATGGTCTCAAAGAATTTCCATGAAGTCCACTATACTCGTAACTCACAAATAAATCTCAAAGAAAAGAGATTAAATATGTATTAAGGTAATCCAACCTCATACTGCAATGCATCTTCGATCAAAATGTCAGATTGACAGATCCACAATAGAATTAGAAAGATCCAGATAAAAGTAGCCACTGAAAAACAACCCGTAAACAATGCCCATTTGCTCGAACATTCCATTTTACTTGATTTGTGAAACAGATATATATCAACACTCGTCTCTCTCTTATCGAATACAATCGATTATTAGGAATTACTCGAATTTAAATTTATACAACAATTTATTCATTTCATCGTCAAAATGGGAAAGCAAACCTGGACAAATTATATTAATATCCAATAAAATTATTATCACCTACAATTGTTTTATTTTGTTTATAACAAAACTATATTTTTATACAAAAGAAAATCGATTATCGCTTTATTACCACGACACTTATTACTATCGATGTTTCCAAACATTCAATGTTATTCCTGAACGCAACGTAAGTAAATGTAGATTTTAACGAAAGTACCAATGAACTTTATAATGACACAACTAAATAATTAAAAGTTTAGTATATTATGTTCTGGTTTAAATAATATACACTTAAAGTGCAATATTTATTGATTCTACCTGAGAAGAAATGAAGTAGTACTACGTACTCGATTGCGAACAACTTTCCGAACGCGTTACCTATTAATCATTGTATCGTAGACAATTGTCATCTGTCACACACTAACCACAAATATTACTGTGGAATGCAAATGAAATTTGTGTTCGATTCTAATTTGTATGTAATTAACCATAACTATATATCTACGAAAAAAAAGTGTTACAAGGCCACTGCATACTACAACCGTTCTTTTCGTAGCTTTACATTCAATAATCTCTGAAAAAAGACGACTATGATAGACAGACGGATAGGACGGACAGATCGTTACATCATTACAAATTTGGTATTTAACACTAAAAACGAATTAATCAATGCTATAGTTTTCTCCACAAGGTATTCATCGCATAGTTCGTGGCCTCACACGCAGTGGTGAACTGAACGTGCTTGTTCAATTAAACTAGAACCGCGAGATAACGACAGTCACGTACAAACGGACGATGGTATCTCATCACATCCATACCTCGTATACCTCGTGTTGGTAGCGCAAGGTATGAATTAGTAAAACCAACAGAATTGTAATTACTATGCTTACACGCACATGATTCCTTTAAGTAAATAGAAGTCTAGACATCCTAAAGCATTGTGTACTCTAAAGGTAGATCAGTTGTACACAGACAGTCCTGTGCCCGGGCCAGAGAATAAGATTACCTGTTTCGTGCCAGTCGAAACTTTGACTAAGATCTTCTTTGCACATGCATTTACTGAATCTCTGAATATTGTATTTTAATAAATCTTTTGTAAAATGATGTTGAACGAATTATAGCTGGCTGTTTCTTGTCGGTTCTTCTCAGTGTCCTGGTTTTCTTTTCTCTACTCTTTGAAACGAACTAAAGTACATTTGACGTTCAAAAATACCTTGTAATTGGATTTTCTTGAATAAATTGATTTGACTTTGACTTTGACGAGGTTCTTCGGGGTTGCGACCAACCGGAGTGAGGTTCCGGTCGTTCTAGACACCAAGGAGGACAACAACGCGTGTGGTCGGCGCTGACGTAACACTGCAAGATATACCATTCTCACCCGGATCCCACAAAAATGGAATGGATAAATGTGATTTTAATTAGAATTTGGAAATTTTTAAATAATTTTCTTGGAATCAAAAATATATATATAATAACAAAATTTAATATGAGAAAAAATAAAAGATTACTTTTAAAAGAGAACAGAAAAATATGAAAAAGGAGAAAGTGATGGTGTAGTGTGTGCAAGTGTATGTGGATATCTGTTAACTATAATTTACGTTATAATAACAAATAAGGTACCAACAATAAAAATAACAAAATGTAAGGACTGCAAAATGGCGCCCCATCCTCTCTGACTACCCCGTTAGGGATACAGCGTGAAGACATTTATGTATGTATAACAAAAAAAAACTTTATCAATAGATTTATGCTAGATATTATTTTCCTATACACTCGAATTTCACTGGTGAGAGATATCTTCTCACTAAGGCAAATCATTAGTTCTTTGCTAATTTCATAAAATACTCTGAATTGACTATCAGTCGTGTCCAGTCTAGGTGGAAAAATAAATACTTAATAAATACCTTTTGTCAATTTCTGAATAATTAGCTGTTTATTCAGGTATTCAATTAAAATCTGAAGAACCAGGCTTCATTATTAAATTCATTCTTTTTTGTCAATTACTTCAAAGCCCTTTTATGTGTTACTACTATATAAATATATACTAACTACTGTTACTATTTTTTTTTGGATTTAGTTTGGACTTGGTGTACATCATATTTTTCTTCAAAGTTTTATTCGTCATCCCTAAAAAAACACCGTCCTCCTCTCTAACACCTATTTTCTCCTCCTTTCTTTCTTAAAAATTCTATTCCATTCTATTAAAAAAAATGTTCAAATTTCTAACTTGCCAGTTCAAAAATTTATTTTTCTGACTAAACCTCTATGCTCATAAAAAAGGTAGAAAAGGAAAAAAAAATGGCATAACGGGTATAGGGGAAGTTCTGTTACTGCCTTTCAGAGAAGGACTGTGACACAACGTAAGAGGGGCTCCGGTACATTCAGCATGAGACCCCGAGGCTCCTCGACAACGCATCGAGGACGAGGACCGCAAGAATTTTATGGATGAAAGACCCATATAACCCAGTTTCTCCTCCAGAGCGACCTGCGTACTTGTATGCGGGTTTCTCCTACGAAACGAAAAAATAAGACAGTACAGTAAAAAAAGACTGCGTCACACTATAATAGTATGTCATCCGTATTATAGACCAGTGGAAAAGATTCGACTGAGGCAACAGAATGTAGGGCAGGCAGACACCCTATTATTATTCGTGTAGTTTCGGTTTATTTCGACTCCTCTCAGCGTAACTTCGTGTCACATTGAGAGCTTTACCCATTTATTCGACGTATCAAGAAGTATTTTATTACTGCAGTTTTAATCCTTGGTTACGTTAATTGTGTGGTAAATTTTTTGATATAATTAAACATAATTTCACGCGTTTTATTTCACAAAAATAATGGTGGTTAGCTAGTTACAGGCTTCTCTAATAACAGTTATGAGCCGATTGGGTGCTCCGGCATATCTCGAGGATAATTCATTAAGAGGCGAAACACGTGTCGATTAGTGCTTTTGGAAGTGCAGAGGATAGCCAAAAGGTTAAAAGAATTCAACGCAAGATATGATTATAATTGTTACGTGACACGAAGATCTAGCCGATGCACACCAAGCGAATTGCTTGTGTTCAATTCCGAAAAATACTCAATTTCATGATATTTATTCTCGGACTACGAAACGTCATAATAAATTGCCGCTGTTACCACCGTGTGTCAAAATTTTGTCTTGCCTCTTTCTATCTCATTAAGTAGAACCACGAGTAAAGCAGTTAGCTATAGGCAACCTTGTACTGCCAGTGTAAATCGAGTCAGACTATGAGTCGGTCATGAAATAATTATTTGCAAAATACTCGTAAATCTTAAGTGTTTTTGGGAAGTATTCACAAAAATAAAAATATGTCATGTTCAGCTTTGTATCGTTGTATTGTGACCTTCCGTAGTCACGCACATTTGTAAAAATCTGTCAACAAAAAAAGGACACTAAGGATATACTTGTAGAGGAAACGCTCCGTCCATTGATACTCGGTCCTAGTATTTATTCGCCTTCTTTTTGACAAATACTTTAAGCAAAAGTAAGAGTTTCATTGAATTCCCGCGAGCCAAAAAACTATGTCAAAAAGGTAGTAAAATAAACTAGTCTTTAAACTAGGCGCAGCGGCTTTTAAGGCAAAACATCGTATATAAGAGATAAATAAATGATACGCTATATCGTCAAAGGGCTCATAAAACCTAACCCTTGATATGCGCGTCTAATCCACGTATTGAAGCTATTTTGACTTCAGGGCTCCGTAGAAAATCTCAATTTTTGAATAAAGTATCTGAAAAAATTATTTTTTTCAAATACTTTATTTAAAAATTGACCTGAAGACTTTTATAAGTCCGCTACAAAATTATAAAATGGGGAATATTTAAGACGGCCACAACACACTTATGCTATCGTCATGCGAAATGAATGACAATCACAAGACAGTTCGCTAAATATCCATCACTCAACCATCAGTTAATGCATTAAGCGTTAATTCTAATTTTTGGTCCTAAAATAATAAATATACAAAGAAGGTGTACATTGAACAAAAAAAAATTTAATAAGAAAAATAATATTAAGTAACGAATAATATGAAGTATGAATATATCATAGAATAATGTAAGTCTAATTTAATGTAACATTAAGCTCTTATATCTACACTCATCAAAAGTATCTAGGGATCAAGTATGTTTTAGAATATCGCCGCAATTGTTAGTGATTTTCACTATTTGAATAAAGAATTTTGTAAGGAATTTCATTCATATGGAGGGGGAACAATAATGGTTTGGGCCGGTATTTGGATCGGTGAAAGAACCGATCTCATTTGGATCAGGGGTAACCTCAATGCTCAGATTTAAGCGAAGAGGATTGTTTCAGACGTGATCATCCCTTTGCGAAGCCGGTTGGATGATTCGTTTCGACTAATGCACGACAATGCACGTCCACACACGGCTAGAGTCGTAACACACGCTCTTGCCGACGCTCGCATCAACGTTCTGCCGTGGCCTGCTCAATCGCCACACCTCAACCCAATTGAAAAGAAGAGCTCTGCCGAGTGTGGATGCCGTGCATACCCCACAACAACTTTTTGACTTGTTAGAAAGAATGTGGGCAGCTATTCCTCAAAGTGATTTTGATGAACTGATTTTAAGCATGCCAAATCGCTGTGATTGTGTAATTCGTGTCCAATGGTGGAAATACAGATTATAAATTTTTTTATCTTTATAGTAAAAATTTAAAAAATCCTCATTTTTGCCTTTTTTTCGCCATTTAATTGACGACATTAACTTAGGTTAATTTCCCACAATTTGCAAAAATTGTAATTTTTCTTAATTTTTACAAAATATAAGGATAAGTTGTTAACTTAAACATAGGAATTAAAGTAAGAAGCCAGTCTGGAAGACTAGATTTGATAAAAATTAATTGGATAATTTTTTATAGTTAAAAATGTACTTGATCCCTAGACACTTCTATCCAAATACATAAAATTGAAGTATCAGTCTGTGATTTCGAAATTAAGGCTTTTTCTTAAGCTTATATTGATGTTTACATTTATATGAAATAAAATTACCTTTAATTGTACGTAACCAAAACCTAAACACAATTTTTTTTCTGTTTGTTTATTTGTTTAGCCAAATTTCCGAAATACCTGACCCGATTTTAACGAAACTTAGCTGGAACACGACTTTCCATAGAATAATCTAGGTTACTTTTTATACCGAAACAATACAAAATTTAACGTGGATAAAACCGCGAGGCACTGTTAATAAAAAATAAAATAAGCTGAGGATAGGTTACTTATAAAAATAAAGAAAACAATTATTATGAAACCTGCAATGACGGAAAAAAGAAATGTCAAAGTAAATATAAAATAAGAAATTAGAACTAAGTTAAATAACGCACGAACAACAAACCCGTGTACGTAGTTTTACAAATATAAAATAATCGTTGGTCTTACGCTGGACCATGGTACAACCAATTTAGCGTGTAACGTGCTCATCTCGGCATCTATGCTTATTAACCTTCCTATAGCCGCGCATTGGCCTGCGAGACCGATGATTTACATTATCGCTGTTTTTTTTTAAACGCAAAACGCCAGCGAATTGAGCTTACTATTAGCTGCATGATCCATTACTACCTTCAGTTTAGTGTGTCACAAGAGTTTGTGCCGACAGCATGTGTTACCTTATTTGACGACTATTGGTCTGAAACATTTTTAACAATTACTATTATTATGTATTCGTTTTTATTATTATTGGGTTAATACCACGTAAGATTTCTGCAAATTAACTGTAGGTTACATTTCAACCTCATAATTATTGACAAACAGACCGGATTACCTTTAGAAAGGTTCGCCTGAATTATGAAGATGGCTTTTAACAACGGCTGTAATAAAATACTGCTAATTATAAATAAAAGTAAATATATTATATAACATTTTGGTTTACGTGCTTTCATACATTCCTATCTTATAATAAATATTATTTTACTGATATTTTATTAAATAAGTGGTAAAAAATAGGCTATAAAATTTTTGGTCCCAAGCACCCTGTGCGGGTATACATGTTATTCTATTTGGCGCGGGTATAGGAAGGTTACAGGCGTTTTCTTAGAGATTATTTTGAAAAATATATAAATTGTCGTATTTAGTGGGCCAAAAACATGTGAAGTAACATATATATATATATATATCTTCACGCTGTATCCCTAACGGGGTAGTCAGAGAGGACGGAACGCCAAGCTTCCCGGTCCTTAATAATAAGAGTAAAGTTGAAATAATAAAATTAAATTTTGACATTGGCGTTACTTTTTGGTGGTGTAAATACAGATATAAAAAAATAAGAAAATTAAGAAAAAGAAGAGGAGATTTTCGATTCATCAGAACATTTTTTTTTATGTTCGCAGATATTTTTAAGAGATCGCATTTCTACTGCATTTATCTTACTTTCACTCGATTTCGGGCATATCCATGGCTCGCTACCGTACAATAAAGTTGGCACCAACACCGCATTGTGTATGGCCATTTTGGCTGAGTTTGATACATTCACACTGCCGACGCAGAGACGCACCAAAAAAATAATCACTGATATGGTGCACTAAACTGATATTTTACATGGACATAATAAAAAGATGGACTCAGCGTCAAATAATTTAAAATTGAATTAAGGCAAAAATAATAAATGGATCCGTTTTCTAGCTAAAATAAATAAGTCGGCCGATAGGCGTTTCCGATGCAAATATATGTTGCATTCATAGGAAGACCAGCTTGTTTAAGTTGCTTCGCTTTTGAGAACACGTCGCTAACGCAGAATTCATCTTTTTATATCTATGGTTTTTCATAAAATTTTCTCAACTGTTTAACCCTAAAACTCCCAATGATAAGGTTGTGTAAAAATTTTACATGTGCCTTTATAGGCTGCGTACATTAGGGAAAGACGACATAGGGAGGAGCGAGGTCGTTGACCCCGAGAGTCGACTTCTTCCAAGCAATTTGTTTAGCTTCCAGAATGTTCTTCGCTAGAGAAAAATATGTTAATTTTCATTTTGGGAAACATTTATATAACTTATGTCCAGGTACATTCATATTAATATAAAAATATATACAGAGTAGTGTACTTATATTAAAAACGTTTAAGGTATTATTTATGATTTTTTTTGTTATTACAAGACATTAATGAGTGATGAAGAGTGAAAGTGAATACTCGCATAGAAGACCAATGCTGACTTATGAAGATCAAATAGAGTGTTAGCCGATGGCAATGTCAAAAGCACTCGCATATCTCGAGGAAAGTATGAGTATGTATATACAAAATAATCATTAACCATTATTAAGTTTCAATAGTACATATCGTCATACAATTTCCCATTAGGAATAGACATAGCATAAAAATGACACCTTGGTTCAAGTCGCTATCTTATCAGCCTTGTAACTTGGGCTAAATAATAAGGCTATGACCTTCCCCTTCTGTCGTAGATGACGATTATTTACTACATCTATACACAGAATATGAATAGAGGCTACTAGCCCTAAGGTCGCAGCCAATCATAGTGGATTTCGATTCTCCATCCATACGATAGCGAAAAGGACAACAATGCGCATGGTCCGTGACAGAGTAGAGGAGGAGGGTCATTGTCACTGTCACTGTCTCCCTGATAAGTGCTTGGCAAAAGCATGAGAGCATGAAAAGCTGTGACAAACAGACAGATAGAAAGCCAGACGGACACCGACGTGACTCCATAGTCCAAAGGTATGATTCCGACTCCGGCGACACCAACCGTAATTTGTTAAGCATGATTCACGTTACACCGTATCGGGGCCGGGCCCTGGTACGGGCGGGGCATAGTGAAACATCTGTAATACACTTCTGTATGAAGTAATTCATGTTCGACCGAACCGAGTCCGTGCCACGGCTGAGGCACGGTCGAGGCACGGCGTCAAAAACTCCGTACAAAAGTATGTTATAGATGTTTCACCGTGCCCCGCCCGTGGCACGGCCCGGCCCCGACACGGTGTGCCGTGAATCATGCTTTAAGTGACGATCTCTTTTTTATAACTTGCATCGTAGAGTTGGTACAAGATGCTTGGCAACAAAATTAATTAATGTAATGTTTATTATTCCGCAACAAATAACTCATTTTGAAAAAAAAAAAAAAACGCTTTTGCGGTATACGTTTAGCGGCCATACAGGAACGGGAGCGATAGTGCAATGGCGGCGATAATAGGTTGCGACGGCAAGCTACACTGGGGCGCTACGATTTCAATGTATTTCTTACAAAACTGTACATAAAAACCGGTTATGTCAATTGCAGTTGTTGTCGCGGTCTGCAGTTTCCGATTTGCGGGATATGCGGTTGCGGCCTTCGGAATCATATTTTCGGTGTTCCTTTGACAATTTTGGAACAAAATACTAACAGATAAAAACGCTTCGCCATCCCAACGGTTCGCTTTTTATTTGACAAAATTTTAAATACCTACAACTATATTCCATGTTAAATATTATCTTATATGTGGTTTCCTCTTAAGTATTCTCAAACGCAATAACCATTAATTTCTGAGTAAGGAGCGCAAAGTCTCTTAAGGGATAAACACGACAGCTTAAGGCACAAAGGAGGCGATAAACACGGAAATGAACTGAACTCAACTACCAAGACATGCGGATTCGCTTGCATCGCATATCGCCGTCTGTTGTGTAAATACTCGTAGCATCTAAGTTGCATATTATAATTACAGTTCAGGCTAGTAGCTCTGAACTTAGTCAAGAAAAAAACCTACTTGATGAAAAATATTTTGACGGGACTTTTTGAGAGGACTTTTGAAGAGTAATCTGAAATATTTTTAACCGACTTCAAGTAAGGAGGAGGCTCATAATTTGTCTGCATATTTTTTTTTGGGTATATTTGGGCATAACATCTTTGTTTGTGAACCGATTTCAAAGATCGATCCAGAAAAATACACAACAATAGAAGGACTACTGATTTAATAAGTTTAACACCGACCTCAATAACTATCAAATTTAATTATACAGGTATTTGTGTCGTATTCATAAAGTTTAATTCAGCCGAAATGGTCATCCACAATGCGGTGTAGGTGCAAACTTTATTGTACGGCTAGCATGAAATATAATTTATTTCAAAATGTTTTCGTGGTAAGTAATTTATGCCAAAAACTGTTTTATAGAGGTAGTCATAAAATTTTACTTAACTCTTCGTTAATTTGGATTGAAACTGTCTATACATATATGTTACATCCATATTTATATTTATCAGGTTTATCGGATAAAATTTAATAATCATAACTTAAAACGTATAGTTTTATGCGGAGTAATTTGTGATGATGACAATTTACTTATACTTAGAGGTCGCCCTGTGGTCAAAATTCGACCGTAAATATAAACTTATAATATAAACTCTTTGGCAACAATCTACTCTGTGCGACTATTTGATCCAAGGAGGTTACGTTAGATGTGATCAGAAATTATTATAAGTTTGACATTGACAGTCTTTTTGACATTGACAGTATGAAATCCATTTAATTTAATGTACTTATTTGTAACACATATTACGTAAAAGTTTTTGCTTTCTCCAGTCTTTCTCCATATAAACTTTAAGTGTACCAAATTTCACTATTATTATATAGAATAATTTATTACTCCGCCACGGTAACAATATCGCTTGTTCATATCCGTAACTAAAATGAAAAAAGTAAATTGTTTTTAATTTAACTTAACATTAATGCGGTAAGAAGACCAAGAAGACAAGGAAGACCAAGGCTGGCTTACAAAGGTCAAATAGCCAGAGTGTTAGTTGATGAAGAGGTCAAAAGTACTCGCATACCTAAGCGAAAATGTGTGTGGAGAATTATGAGATTTCAGGAAGCGAAAGAAGGACCGCGACACTTGATGTTTTCGTCCTCTCTGATTAGCCTGTTAGGGATACAGCGTGAAGATATGTATGTATGTATGTATGTATTAATGGGGGGATCTACACGATCTTATTTTTTTGTAATACGATTTTTCATGCTCTGGATCTTTATTTCCTGACATAAATAGTACAAATTAGTACACCGATAATAATCTACATTGTCTATACTTGTCTAAACTAATTATAAAGAGAGAAAGCTGATGTTCAAAGTTCGTTTACATGTGGAAAGTAATTCCCGGAACCTTTTTTTAGCTCCGGATTCATGTCTATAGAACCTATATGAATTATTTTTTCATCGTTTGAAAGCTACATTATTCCAGATGAACATAGGCTGTTTATTATATATTCAAATTGGGAGAAATTGGGTCAGGGCGGGCAGCTAGTTAACTTTATATATAGTACATAGTTATGTCAGTAAATGATATATCATTTCAAAACCTCATGAAGCAAATACTCCAAGCCGAAGAAAATTTAATTCTTGGCTTTGGAGGCAGACAATTTTCCCAACGACTCTTTTTGGAGTGGATCTTCCCAATGATTCAATGATCGATGATTAAATCTTCGCACTGATTCAACAACCTCTCCAGCAATTAACATGTCAATAACATAAATGTTGATTTTCTCTTTCCAAGTTTAAAACATTCATGTCTTTTTCCAATAACAGAGTGCTTTCATGACATTCCCTCTATATTTTTTTCTGAGTCATCCATGTCTAAGAGCTGTCACTCTCGGATGTATATGTGAGTGTAGAAATATGGCCGCTATGCACGACTTTCGCAAAAATGCATGCAATAACCTCAGTGATGTTATTCTCATTATGTTCAGGACTTTTGCTACTGTTCTACGAAGCAAATTATTTTGTGCTATATTAAAAAAAGCTTAGCAGTGAGCATAATTTAAATAGCGTTTGAAATATTAAACTCCATAAATATGGAAAATACATGACCAGATATTGTATAGATTTAGGTGTTACTTTACGGAAATCCATTTCATGTGATGAATTCCTAAAATCTTTTGCTATTTTCCGCTCAAACTCCAAAAACCACCAATCGACACGTGTTTCGCCTCTCAACGAAGCATCCTCAGGATATATCAGAGATAGGACTCGCCCAACTGTGCTGTGTGCTTTGGTGCTGGTAACCAGCATCTGTGATCGTACCGTGTTAGGCGTACATTCCACTACGCCGGCAAACATTTCTGTTCCAAAGGATACGTACGGACGTACGGACTCGGCCAGGGTAGCTAGCCGAGTCCGATCTCTGATATATCCTGAGGATATCCTGAGGATATATCAGATCATTTATTTCATGACACGAAATACATGACCACTGACATTAAAATATTTTAAATAAATTATTGGTTCATAAACGGACTGCCATAATGCCAATTACTTTCAAAAGTCCAGCAGCATAAGCGTGATGAAAGGGACAAACAGACAGATAGATAAACTTTTACCATTAAAACCCTTATAGCGCTAATTACGAACCATACCATAATAGTAATTAAGTGAGAACTTTGCACGGTATTTTTGAGTTCTGTATCTTTCAAATGTTGCCCAAAAAATTTGCTATTATTAGGTGACGTTTTTGGTATTCATAAATGTTTGTTTCATCTCCTTTTTTTTTAAAGTTATGTTTTTATAGTCTAAAGCTTTGTGTATATGATAGTTAAAAACAGAAATCTATACATACTTAAATTTTTCAATATATTTGTTTTAACAACAGATGTAACCATTCTATCATGTCAATGTACAAGCAATATTCACGAAAAACATAGGAATAAAAAATAGTAGAGAATGCCGTGTTTTTAACAAGAATATCTTATAGGAGTTTATACAGGTTGGGTCGTCACACCAAGGCTTCCACTTTGACGTAAATGGTTTCATGGAAACAATTGTTTAGCTAACTGCCATCAGCCGCGCGATATTACAACAAATATTGAAATGCCATGAAAATAATTTCAGTCTACAAAGTTCAACAAGATAATACTACAATTTTTCAATGTGTATTGTATTAGAAAAGCTCATAGTAAGATTCGATGTCAAAGGCCGCATCTCACATCTGAATGATGATATTTATTGACAATACTTTAAAAATGGATGTGGTCCCATTATTTAATAAACATAGCTTAAAACAGTCTTAGATGTGCAGGTGCTGTTTTCTAACGAATCAGCTTATCCGTCAATGAATACATACATACATATATTACGCTATATCCCTAACGGGGTAGTCAGAGAGGATGGAGCGCCAAGCGTCGTGGTCATTACATACTTCTTTCGCTTCTTTAAATCTAATCATTCTCCTCACACGTTTTCGCCTAGTTATGCGAGTGCTTTTGACATTTCCGTCAGCTAACATTCTGGCTATTTCATCTTCAAAAGTCAGATTTGGTCTTCCTTGGCCTTTTTTACCACTCACTTTCGCTCTGTAGATTTTCTTCGTCAGTCTTTCATGACTCATTCTTTCTATGTGCACAAACCATCTATTCATTCCTTTCTTCATTTTTACAATAACACTGTCGTGCAACCCTCTCATACTGCGTATCTCTTCATCGCTTACTTTGTACTTAAGGGTGACACCGCACATATTTCTAAGAGATCGCATTTCTACTGTATTTATCTTACACTCGATTTCGGGCATATCCAGGCTTCACTACCGTACAATAAAGTTGGAGCCGACACCGCATTGTGTATGGCCATTTTGGCTGAGTTAGATATATTCACAATGCCTACTAATACAAAAAGAGCACCGTTCACTTTATTGCCAGCTGCTACCCGTCTCTCCACATCCAACTCACATCTTCTAATCCACGAAAACGCACTCCCCCGGAATACATTCTCGTTCACATTTTTCATTTATCCATTTTTCGCTCTCTGAACACCTTCTCTTTCAAACACCAGAACCTTAGTTTTGTTTACATTCATATTTAATCCTTTCACTGCACAGTCTTGTTTCATGTACGTAAGTAGTGTCTGCAACTCTGCTTTTGATGGTGCTATAAGCACAGCATCGTCAGTGTACAATAGGCAATTTACTACTATACCATCACATATCATACCACTCATACTACCTTTCAATGTCTAGAGGCAACTGTCAAAATACAGCACGAAAAGTCAGGCAGATAGTCTGCCTGATAAATTTTATGTTTGTCATATGTACGGGTGAGTCAATTTATCTGATTTGCCTCACCGCTAGTGCAGGGACTTGACGTCTAAAGTTGTTTATGAAGTTTATGACTCAGAAAGATATGAAAAGAACCATGAGAATTGGGAATAAAGTGTATTGAAGGAATGTTATTAGTACTAAGTGCAATGTTAAACATTTTTTTTTATTAAAAATAAACTATGACGAACTTTGTTTTGTGGTTCTCAGTACAAAATACTGTGAAAGAACAATTTTCATTTGGGGCCAGATTTTATTACGTTTTGTTATAACATCAACACTACGCTGTCGCCAATGCTATGTCGTCTAACTAGAGGATTTGCTTGTAGCTACACTTAAAAAAATAATGAAAAGGAGTGGACTCAGATTACAAATGCGTTGTGAACCCTAAGGATTAAAATATCGTGGCTCTGGTGTCAGAATTTCTCCGACTATCTTACGTTCTTACCTTTCCGTAGAGATGGGTAGGTCCGGATGGATACGTGTCTGCGGACCCGTATTCCTAGTGGTACCGTTGGATCAGAACAGAACGGACAGTTGGAACAGAACTATTTGCCGGCGGAGTAGAATGTACGCTGAACACGGTACAATCACAGACTATAAGGTACGAGTCTATAACCTAGTATTACATAATATGATCTAACTCCGCACTCTCCGTAAGACCGGTTCGAGAGCTGGTACCGAATTACCAATACAGATCCGCGGATACAGAACTTGGAGCCGTATCCGCAAAGCAGGATTTACATCCAGATTCGCTGATTAAAAAAACCGGACCTACTATTCGGTGCTCGTAAGCTGACCGAATCTGATCTCGGTTGCACGGTTTCAATGTACTAATGAGATGTCATAAGTTTCCGACCGTTTATTGCAATTTAGGCGAAGCGCGGCCCGCGACACTCTACTAATTAAAAAATAATGGTTAGTTGCAAAGCTATTTAGACCAATATAGTATTAATCGTTATCAAATTAAATATGTTAGTTAAGTTATGCACTCAATCTAAAATAAAATCGTTTATTAATCGTAAGACATATACCAACGTTAACTTTCTGTAGGTCTTTTTAAGATGTACAATTTCGTGGTACATTACTTTGATGTATCTCGTAAGTTTAGCCAGTGTCAGATTGCTAACACCCGAAAATATTATTTTTGTAACATGATTAAAAACATCGACTTTTCTTTACTTTCTATAAACAAAATATGTATGTGTTATAAATGCAAACCTTCCATATGAAATTTTCTAAATCATAGTGAAAACCGTATTAAAATCTGTTGCATGGTTTCAAAGAAGTAAGTGGAGAAACGGACACGCGGACAGCGACTCTGTTTTATTCAATTTATAGATTACCTATTACAAAGACAGCAAAAATGATTAAAGTCACAATATAGAAAAGATCTTATTGGGTTATTACTATAATATGTACAATTGTACATAATTAGACTTTATAACTCCAGACAGTCTGTCTCGTACTACGCAGTGAGGCAAATAAAATGTAGATATAGGGGTGTTGTTTTCTAAAGAAACGGTGGCCTATCTAATAAATAATCAATGTGTGTCGTATGTAAAGATGAGTCAGCTTATTTGATTTACCTCATTTTTGCTACTCAGGCATAGCGTCTGAAGTTATTTATAAAGTCTTATGAATATGTGCATGGATATACTGTAGACAACATTCTCGAAAATACATTATCTAAAATATTAATTTGCTCTTTTATTTATGACAGGGTCTATAACCAAGCCTCGCTTCCTATTCGTTATGGAGGCCTGGGCATAAGCAAAATCTTGAGTGTGTCACTGCCTGCTTTTATTTCGTCAGCCTACAACACGGAAAATCTTTTCCTATCTGTTATTCGCCCTTTCTTAGGATCGGTTGCGGTGTTGTGCTTGACTGATGCTCGAAATGCCTGGTTAAGTGTTGGTCCGAATATTACCATAACCTGCCTACCTCGACCTTTTGTCAGAAATACTGGGATGAGCGTCTACGCAAAAATGTTCATTTACAACTTTTTCATTCTTGTAGTACCGAAAAAGATCGGTCTCGTCGTCTGGCTGTTTCTGAGAAGGAGTTAGGACACTGGTTTTAGATATAATCTTCAAAAACTTAGGAACCTTAATTGACACTACCACTCTTTCTCTCGTAGTATCCCTTCGTCTGGGGGTCAGATCTAACCTTCTTCACCGTTGCCACTGTGGTGATCTCGTCGATGCATTAGGTTACCACGATTTATTGTCTTGTCATTGTCATTTATGATACGACGACATGCTGCCTTGAATGACGTTATTCGGCAGGCTCTTTTCGCCACTGGCGTTCCTGCAGTGTTAGAGCCTGTAGGTATTACGCGCAGTGACGGCAGGAGACTGGATGGTTTGACGCTTATTCCTTTGCCACTTGTGTCGATAGATTTGCTGCTTCCCATGAACTGGCGCCTTCCAAGTCAGCTGGTGCCGCGACCAGCTCTCCCGTAAACTTGAAGCGGCGTAAGTATGTAACTTTCTCTGAGAGTTTCATATTTGCACCTTTGCAGTCGAAATTTTGGGACCCTGGGACCCTGAAGCCCATCGAATGGTTTCTGGTATTTGTGTGCGACTCAGGAGACCGGCGGCCTGGCACCTTCTTCCGCCAACGAATCAGTTTGGCTATTCAACGAGGTAATGCTGACAATCTGCTAGGCACCCTAAGCAATGATAGCTTTACAAGCGGCAACTTTGAAGAAGTTTAATTTAATATTAGACTTCCTCAAAGTCACCGCTTATGTTTAGTTTTATTTATAATGTTTAGTTTTAAGTAAATATTAACGTTAAGTTATGTATGTACTCGCTTGATGGAATGTACATATTATATTCTCATTGCCTAAATTCTATCTGTAAAATACTTACAATTTCATCGTTTTTCTAGTTAATTTTATAATAAAAACATAAAGATTCTGTCCCCGAAAAAATGTACCTACGCGAGAATAAAGAACTAAATATTTAAAATACCGTGCAAGGTGCTAAGGCGTTAGGTGTCAGCTTTAATTGGTACTGAATTTCAAGGCGGGCGGAGAGATCGTGCTCATGAAGTGGCCGGTCGAGTGTTAGCGGATCGGAATTGAGAAGTATAAATAAAGCTAGCTTTCTATAAAAGCATGCCATTGACTTATCTTTCTAGTAGAAAGAGCGCAATTAGGTGAGCGACGCTCACAATTGTCGATCATAGCATTTATGTCACTCCATTTATGTCAGTGAACATTTGAACATACATCTATACACGTAGCTATGTCTATATATATGAAATTGAAGTGTCTGTCTGTGATTACGAAATAAAAGCATTTTCTTAATCTTATATGCTTATTTGCACCTGACTAAAACCTGTAACACACTTTCAGTAGCGCGAGCACGAATCCTATCGACAAAGTATTCGTATCGTAAGCGTAAGCAAATTGTATGACTTTTAGTACAGCGCCCCTATAGGACGTAAAAAGAACTATTTCGTATCGCCTTCGTAACGTAACGTAAAGGTAACGTCAGCCATTTGTATTGAAATAGAGTAAAATCATGAGCACGAACCTTATTTTGACGTACGGTAACGTAAATCTCGATGACAGACGCACAAATACTTTTTCATAATAATAATAATAATGTGTGGGATTTGTTTTCATTTTCATGTGTTGAAATTAAAATCAAAACGTACCCAAAAAACGCAATAAACTTTTCCGCAAGAATGTTTCAATAGTGTTAACATAAAGAAATGTGACATCGAGAGGTTATTTCAAAAAACCGTCAAATCTAAGCCGTTCGAAACTATCAACCATAATATAAAAACTAATTTTATTTTGAAAAATAATGCACAATTGTAAAACAATAATATATTTTTTTAGATATTTATAAGTTATAAATATCTAATACAATATATTTTTTAAAGATTTACTCCTTTTGTAATAAATTTATTATAATAGAGTTTTACATTTCAAATAAAAATCTAAAACTTTCTCTGATTTCGTTTTAGGACGCACCCTTCATTCAATAAATTGTGTAGTTTACTCAAACTTGCCAGTCCCTAGTTACGTTAGGATGACGTCACCTTCGTAATCGTAGCGAGCTCTCGATAGTTGGTAAAATGCGCTTCGTGCTGCGACTCTCGTAATCGTATAGGAAATTCGATACGATTACGTTACGAAACTGTCGAAAGTTCGTGCTCGCCCTATAGAATTTTATCTCTCAGCCTGTCTGTCTGTTTGTTTGCCCAGGTTAATCTCCAAAACGGCTAAACCGATTTTGATAGGATTTCATTTTCAGGTAGAAAACTTTTCAGACAGTAATATAGATTATCTTTATACCGGAAAAGTGTCAAAGTTAACGAGATTAAAACTACGACTTACGGCTAGTAATAAAATAAAGTATCAAACATCACTATGGACGGCTGTTCTGGAAAAATATTTGCACATTGCTAATAAATGTGAACAGATCGAAATTTCAGTTACAAAATTTTGTAGGCAGAGAATATCGAATACAATTCAAATCAACGTACAAGAATAACGAATACTAGTCAACAAACTATATTTTATTCTACTAGGGGCTTTGTAAGCAATTTATGCAAAAATAAAGTAATTACAAAACCATGTACGTGCGTCGTACAGGCTTCTCCAGTTTCTTGTGCTATAACCATGGTAAAAGTTTATTTTTTGTTACTATCTTTCTAATGCCGTGCTTAACGCTTACACTGGGACCTTATCATTTTAGCATGCAATATTGCGGGAGCCATTGTTTGTTTTTGAGTTTCTTTTGAAGACATCTAATTGGGAAGAGGAAATGTGGATACTCCTCATTTAAATTCTCGTCTTGTTTTCAGTTTATTAAAAGCGTAACTCACATTATACTGGTGAATTATAAAATATGTTCGTAATAATAATTCAAGTAAAATACAAATAGTTTTTTTTTAAAAGAGGCATCTAATTCAAGTACATATTAAACAAAAATAAGTATTTAAAGTTCTATTTTTGGTTTTCAACCTACGTTTCAAGTCAGTCGCATTTCTGGAATTTTGAGTTGAGATTCATTCATGTGCACATTGCAATCTTAATTTAGTTACAGCAAAGCTAAAAAAGTAATTCATTATATTATTTTTTTCTGACATCAGAAAAAATTACTTACCTACTTAGCACGAATATGAGATTCTTATACCTAAAGTACAACTCCAAGTTAAAATATGAGCAACGCATTAAATATCACCTGTATTATTTAGAATAATTTAAGGAAATGATAGTAACGCGACGCTTGGCGTCCGTCCTTGGCTCCGTCCTCTCTGTCTATCCCGTAAAGGAAACAGCGTGAGGATATGTATGAAACTAACTAAAAACGAAAAATGAAGAAAAAATATACAAAGTTCATTAAATATATATAAGTGTCTCAAAGAAATGTCTTTAGTTTATATTCGTTCTGTTGACGTTCAATTTAGATAATGTCGGAATATGCGTTTGTGTTCATAATAACATTTAGTTGATAAATTAAAGATACTCGGAAAAAGTAGATTTACTATAAGAAGCAATTTTAATCTAAAATGTACTTTTACTCGGAGAAGCACTTTTACTCTAAAAAGTAGACTTTAAAAAAGCATGTTTGCTATACTGCAAGGGGTTCACTGTAAACTGTACTGCGTGGAGTGAGGCGACCCTCTACTGCCGATCGCCACCGAAGACAGCATGCAAACTCGCGAATGTAGTTCGGGTTATGGTCATTGTTACGACAGATTTGTTGCTAAAACCGGAACTAAATCTAAACTACAATTTTACGCCAAAGCTGACTGAAATTGAAAAGACAGTCGGATATTATAAAAGATTATGGTAATTTTTTTGTTCAAAAATGTGTAAAATATTATTAAATCGAGGCCGTTTTACGAAGATCAAATTGCCTTGATATTAGCTGACGGAAATGTTAAAAACACTCACATACCTAGGCGAAATTGTGTGAGGAGAATAATGAGATTTGAGGAGACGAAAGAAGTATGTAAGGACTGCGAGAATTGGCACTCCGTTCTCTTTGATAACCCCGTTAGGGATAAAGCATGATATTTATCCAGGTGTGAACTTGCTTGAAACTATGACTACACTATGAACTTACGGATGTAATTTTTACAAGTTATTTTATTATATGACTTAGCTATGAAGTTAATAAATACCTAAATACGTTTATTTTCGCGCCATATTCCTGACGAGATGGGTAGAACGAATGAAGCATTTCGATCTCACATTTTTTGACATTATAACTCGTCATTCATTCCGTACATTACCGTGATAAATTCTTCAGTAAGCTCAACCAAATAAAATACAGACAAGTTTTACTTTTGGTCAGTTCACGTCATAATGTTACCCTTAATTTTCTTTCGATTTTCGTCCAAAAATCGTGGATCCGATAACTCTTTGTTTGCTAAACGAGCCGCTTTATATTACTTCACCACTCAGCTTTATGACCTAATATATTTATTTGATAGTACACTCTAACACAATGTAATAAAGTCCAAATTTGTGTACAGGAAATTAATAAAATTTATGAGGAAATCTATAAGCCTTGAGTTTGAGCTGTGAAAAAGGCCGTGCTTGAGATCGTTGGAATATAGATTCGTTATCAATATTGGTACAGTGCTGTTTATATCAAAATAAGAAAAGATAGTAGGTGAAATATGATTTAAAATTGCATTATTAAATAACAAATGACGCTATAATGCGCAGGTTTCTTGTATAAGTTCAATTAAGGTGAATAAGGTGAAAATAGTTCACCGCTGTTTTTGAGAAAGTTCCTGTTTTTCTGGAAAAATTCGCAGCTGTTATAAAAGATTTCTCTGCTTTTTACTCAAGAATAGGTAATAATAAGTTGTGATTGACTTAAATATAGATAAATATACGTTTATACATTTTATGTTAAAATAACTATTGATTTTTTATATTACGACCATAAAAAAAATTTGTCACTAATATTTTTTTTTATAATGTAATAGATCTACGTTTTGCCATTAACTCACTTGTTGCTAAGCGACGACGTGGCCAAAGATGGAGCACCTCGAAATAGGAAATATCTATTCACTCTAGCCCTGAAGATACCTGGATTATAGTTCTCAGGAAACACAGAAGACGTCAAGGAATTCCATTCTTTGGCACTACGTATTATGAATGTGGAGCCAAAGCGATGAGTACAGGATTTTGAATTGCCACAAAGTACGGGTGATAGTGTGCCGTTTTCCTGCTAGTCCTGTAGTAAAATTGCTATAAAACACAGCAAGACTTGTCGTGATTGAGTAGTCGTGAGTTCACCCTAACGTCAAAAGTTTAAGTTATATAATTCTTTCGATAATGGATGCATATTAATCTGGAACTCACGTTTCGCTTGCGGTCCAGTTGTAGACTTCAGATAGTGCACTCGAAATTTACGAGTATTTGAGTTATGCGCTATTTGAAAATGTAGAAGAGAATTTATTGGCTATAAATATGAACTTGATAATGGTTATGCCTGAAAATCATTAGAAGAACATTTTAGAAAGACTTGAATGCTTACTTCCCCTATAACTTTCATATACTATTTGCAAAATATTATAACATGTAGAAAGAACGAATTAGAAACGATTAACGTAGAAAATCTACAGAGTGAAAATGAATGGTATCAGAAGTTAAGAAAAATCAAGGCTGACTTTTGAAGGTCTCAGATCAGAAAGGAGTTATCTGATGCTATGTCAAAATCACTCGCATACCTCGTCGAAAGTGTGTAAGGAGAATAACGAGATTTGAGAAGATAAAATAGGTCTATAAGAGCCCTTTCTACCCCGTTAGGAATACAGCGTGAAGATATATTTGTATGTAAGTAAATTACTAAATATCGTGTAATTAAATCAAATTCAAATTCAATTTATTCAAGTATTTTTGAATGTCAAAATAATCTACTTTAACTTTTTGGTTCAAAGAGAAAACCTGAAAATTAAGAAAAACCGACAAGAATCTCAGTCAGGTATCATTTTTTCAACATCATTTTACAAAAGGTTTATTAAAATACAATATTCAGAAAGTCCGTAAATGCATGTGCAGAGAAGATCATTTCCAGACTATTCGTTCAACGAAATCGTTTATTTTCTAGTATGATTGTCTAAATTAATGCACTATATGTATCACTAATGTATAACTAATCTAAATCTATTTTCTACTAATTATTTAATCGAGCGACTTCCTGAGGAACTTTATTATAAAAACGAATGCAGTTACCGAAAAATGAAACATTTGACTTATGTAATTTAAATTTTGGAATAATCAATTTATCACGACTTCAAGTTTTCATACCATCAATATCGTCTTTCTTTTTAAACAGATCTATATTTTTCCTCGCATACATAATAATTTCAAAGATGTATAAGGACGGCAAGATCAGTACATCAATGTCTTTAAAACGATCTCGTAGTGATTCTCGTGCATCATACTGTAGATGGCACGTATCGCTCTTATATACATTTCAAAATTTAAGATGATATGTAGTTTTAAGTTTGTAAATATTAACGTTAGGATATGTATGTACTTTTTGTGATTAATAAAGTTACATTAGAAAATATATATATAAATACAATATAAAATATACATTACAAGGCAACTAAAAACAAGACAACTAATTATTGCAACAAACTACTAAATAACAGCTGATGCTTTGAATTATTTAATAAATTTCGATAAAATATATACTTTATTGCCTAATTAGAAAATCAAAATTAATATTTTTTTTTCGTCTCTTTACGAGGTTTTGTTAGAGGCTCTTATAAAAACAGTATCACTGTTGAGCGTTTTTACATAAACAATTTTACGCTTACTTTGAAAGGTCTAGGAATACTCAAAACAGAAAGGTTCGCACATGTAATATTCCAAATCTAAAATTATACCGTTAAAGTTATTCTAACAATAAACTTAGTAGACGTTTCTTCTCATAACCTTAACCCCAGGGAACAAAATCTGTCGCTGTTCAAACAAGACGAATGTACGTCCTTTAAAGTTAACAAAAATATAACAATGAAAAATAAAAACATTGGAAATTAGTGGGTTAGAATTAACGACCTTGTTAGTCAAGTAAACCCACGACCTCGTTGGCGCAGTGGTTTAGGTGTTACGTCCAAGCGCGGAAGGTTCCGGGTTCGATTCCCGGTCGAGTCGATTTAGGAAACGAACTTTTCTAGATTGTCTCGGGTCTGGGTGTACTGGGAACGCCCCAAGTAGTCGTCGTCGGGTTCTCATAGCACAGGGAATGCCCTAGTTTGAGACCAGATGATTGGTGTAATGTCTGGCGTATTTATTATTATTATTAAATGTAACACAATCTTTACTTATATCTATGTCTCTACTGTGAGGTTTAGTTGCAAGGAAGTCCGTTCATGCCTCGTTAAATATTATGATGTCACTTTTCGACAATATAACTATCAAGAGAGCATGATTTTTAAGCAAAACCTATAATAGACTTTCTAATAACTGGACATAAGAGTTATGTTACAAATCTCGACATTAAAAATTTTATTTTTTATTTTTTAGTACTCTCATAGTTTTACTGTTTTAGAAAATTTTAAATAAAAGCGTTCAGAATGCTTTTTAAGATTTTTACACGAATGTTGTAAATTAGAAGGTTCAACTCTATCAACTTTGATAGTAGATATCTCGTTACTGAAGGAATAAAGTCAACCTTTTTTTTATATGTATATCAGAGGGGGCAAACGAGCAAGCTTGTCACCTGATGGAAAGTGACCTCCTAAGAAAAAATAATTGCAATAATTTTAGAACCGTCTAGACATTAAACATTGATGTAGGGAAAGAAATTATTTCCCGTTAATTTTTACTTTGAGGGAGTCCAAAAAAATGTTTTTAACGAAAGTATTTTTATCATTTGTGCTTTTAATATATCTGTCTACATACGTGCATACATATCTTCACGCTGTATCCCTAACGGGGTAGCCAGAGAGGACGGAGCCAAACTAATATTCTTTCTGTTGTTGCACATAGATTTGTCACCGACTTCAATAACTGTCAAATTTAATTGTATAGGTATTTGTGTCGTGTATAAAAAGTCACTTTTGTAATTATTTTGATTAGTAAAGTATAGTTATTTCTTACTTTCAGTGAATTTTTTTTGAAATTGGTTTAATTTTTTTAATAAAGTTCTTTTAATTCTTCCTTTCGAGAGTCAAAGTCAAAGTCAAATCAATTTATTCAAGTAAACCCAATCACAAGGTATTTTTGAACGACAAATCTACTTTAGTTCGGTTCAAAGAGAAGAGAAAAGAAAACCTGGACACTGAGAAGAACCGACAAGAAACTCAGTCAGGTATAATTTTTTCAACATCATTTTACAAAAGGTTTATTAAAATACAATATTCAGAGAGCCAGTAAATGCATGTGCAGAGAAAATCATTTCCAGACTATTGTTTTATCTTCAACGAAATCGTTTATTTTATAGTATGAGTGTCTAATCAATGTACGTTTTATAACTAATCTAAATATATTTTCTGTTAATTGAGTGACTTCTTGAGGAACTTTATTATAAAAACGAACGCAGTTACCCAAAAATGAAACATTTGACTTATGTAATTTAAATTTTGGAACAACCAATTTATCACTACCTCGGGTTCCCATACCACCAATATCGCCTTTTTTTGTAAATCGATCTATATTTTTCCTCGTATACATAATAATTTCAAAGATGTATAAGGACGGCAATGTCAGTACATCAATGTCTTTAAAACAATCTCTTAGTGATTCTCGTGCATTCATACTGTAAATAGCACGTATCGCTCTTTTTTGTAAAATAAAAATCGAGTTAATATGCGCCGCTGATCCCCACAGCAAAAGGCCATAGGACATTAGGCTATGAAAATATGCGAAGTACACCAACCTAGCCGTATCCGCTTCCGTCAATTGCCTAATGCGTCTAATGGCATATATCGCGGAACCGAGATTACTAACCAATGCGCCGATATGATCCGCCCATTGCAATTTACTATCTACTGTTAAACCAAGAAAACTGGCAGACCTAACTAATTCTAACTGTTTTCCATCCAATTCTATTTTACCATGGATTCTGGGTACATTAGAAAGGGAAAATTTAATGCATTTGACTTTAGCCTAAATAGATATCTAGGCAGGTCTACAATTAACTTTTTCTCTAATTCTAGAACGCAATGAATTTATCTTACAGTTCACAGTTACAGTTTACAGATCACGTTATTTCGTGTATTTTCGAAGTCCATGGTCCAGCCAATAATAGAGTGAAAAAATGGGACTTATCTGGAAGCATATCCTTTCAAATAAAAAAAGAATTTTATAAATCGGTTTATAAATGACGCTGTTCTGAGGATTACCTCTGATTTGTTAAAATTAATTTTTATGAACTAATTAAAAATATTTGTTAAAATATATAAAAAACAAACAACAAATACAGCCAAAATGAGAACCTCCTCCTTTTTTTTGAAGTTGGATAAAAATTAGGAAACGCGCCTGTTGATTTATGGGTGCTGGCAGAATGTCAGCGTTGTAGCCAGTTTACAACATGATACTGAGCCAGGACCTCTTTGTGATAGGCACATTTGTATTATTTTGTTAATTTTTTGTTAGTTTCTTTTTGTTATATTAATTAGTTTCTCCAGGTTTCTACAGGTGGCGTGATGACGAGGTCAGCGTTTGTATAATAAGTTAGTGTTAATATTGTTTTCTCTCTCTGACTACCTCGTTGGGGATACGGCGTAAAGATATGTATGAATGTATGTATGTTAATCTTGTTTTTAAGTCAGCTCGGTAGACTGACCAGTCTAGTACCTATAGCATCTACTCCGACACTCGTATATAGTAAATTATTGTAATTTACTTTAAATTAATCAATATAATTTCGATATTTTTAGTTTTAAAAAGCCTTTCTCGCGCTCTCAAGAGTTAATTATCTACATCACATTTTTTTCATTTTGTCTTTGACGTAAACAAATGTGGCGACTATGACATTTATAACATAACTAGAGATGGTCTAGTTCTCAAATGATTGACTCAGTTGTCATACTTATTACTTATTAGTGAAACAAACCATTTTTAAAATTTTCGCTCATTTATGTGTTTGTGCTTCAATAAAAACCACCATGAATTGAAACGTCCTGATAAGTGTAAAAATTTGTTTTTAAAAAACACTTAAAAATACAGAATAGGAGATTATTATTGTTCGCACATCGCAAATTCTGTTATTATTCTGTCTTACATTTAGAATTGATTGTGTCATGCACTTATTGAGTGCACCTGAGTGAAAGTGATTTGTGGCACTAATTTGATCCAGGAATAGAGACAATATTTAAGTGACATCCAAATTAAAAACAAAATTTTTTCAACATTGGATAATATTCAGTGTTATTTGTTAATATTTCATAGTTTCATGTATATAACAGAAAAGCAGTGTAATTAGAGTGCTGCGTGTATACTTCGATATGCTTCGGACCTGCGAACGGTGAATATTTAGCGAAATTTTGATTAATTTCTTGTTCGTTTACATTAAAGTCAATGATGAAAAAATAGGGCATACCTATCGTTATTTTTAGTTCGAATACACAACCCTAAGTAAGAAAAAATGGAGATAATGAAAAATTTTTTTCTAAATTCATATTGTTACAATCAAGCAAGTCTTGTAATTGTGTCCATTTTTTATAATAAAATTGTTCAACAAGTCATCCAATTATGAAAATGTAATATAAAATTGTTATAAAAATACCCTGGATATTTTTGTCATCCAATTCATCATCAAGTCATCCAATTATGAAAATATAATATAAAATTGTTATAAAAATACTCTGGATATTTTTGTCATAATATGAAAATATTGTTGACGTCTCTATAGTTGAAGGAATACTTGTACAATTTACGCAAATAATTTTATTACTTGAACAGTCAGTGATTTTGTGATTTCGGAGACCAGGTACCATGTACAGTGAAGGGTGCTATAGTCGGATGTACAATTCTCATTTAATCGCAAGCAAAAACCGCCATCCATCAAGTTGGTGGGGATGGAAAATGGATGGATAGATGAAGAAAAAACTGTAATTTCCACAAATCATCTATGTTAGGGTAATCTGTTATTGGCTTTTTGTGTACTACGAGAGATGATTGTTATTAATGAAATTGCTGTTGATTACCTGAATAAACAAATTAAAAAAAAAACTGTATTTCATACCATTTCTCAAATACATTGTGAAAAACGAAGTTATTTCTGCGTTTGCTTAGCGTGTAATCAAATCTAACCGCAGAGAGGCGAAATCCGTATCAATTAGCAAGTTTGAATCTTTGTGTTGAGAAAAGCTAAAAAATAAAGAAATTGGTGAAACGACAGTCGTATTAGGTCCTAGGTATATGAACACTCTATTTTTATAACAAGCAAAAATAGTCTTTAAGTAATGGTAGATAGGTTGCGGTTTTACCTTGTGTGCTCCAGAACAGAGGGTAAAGAGTAAATAAACAATCACAGATAGAACACAACATAATGAATATATTGTAAAAAAAAACAGTATAGATACTTAAACGGTATATTGTACCATTAAATATAACATTAATTAACATATGAAGCGTAAACAGTGACAGTTATAACGTTCGTAATTGCATGCACAGTGTCGCACACAGTGTCTACACGGAGTCTCTAAATGTTACGCGACTTAAACCGTTGAACTGCTTGAATGTGAAATAATGTGGGTAAAAATAAAATTAAATATATTTGTAATAAGTTTTTCCGAGTATAAATTCTATTATTATTTGAATAAGTATGTGTTTAAAATGAATGTATGTATTTGTGTATGCGTGTTTGTCAATATAATAATATAATATTATGTGGACATAAGCATGGAAATGAAATATAAATATAATGTATGTAATACATGTGTTTGTTTGTGTGGAAGAGCCATGCTGCATCGCAGCACAAATTGGGCTGGCTTGCCCGGTAAAAAACCACCCTCTCACAGAATGTCGTCGTGAAATAACAGCATCTATTGCTGTTGTGTTTCGCTCGGTAAGCTAGGGTGCCGGTGGCTCGTTTCCCCCCTCCCTCTTCCCCTCCTTTCCCTCCTTTCCCTAAAGACCGGCAACGCACCCGTGATTCCTCGGACGTTGCGGGTGTCCATGGGTGGCGGTGATCACTTTCCATCGGGTGACTCGCTTGCTCGTTTGCCCCCTCTTTCTATAAAAAAAATGCATGTGTGTGTGAGCCTACAAGTCATTGAACTCTAATAATATTAAGGCTTAAAGATGTCGTAGGAAAAAGTTACTAATACTACACTCTTATACAATTCAAAAAGCACAATTATGTTCAAAAGAAAGCCACATGGCTGTAGAGTCTGTTATTACGCGACGTAACGATATCAATCAGTTTTTTGTCAATTCCGAATAATCGATACCTTGTGCTCCGATTATGGCTATCGCTCGTGCTTCAAATTGCCAGCTGACAATAGAATGACTTGAGTGAAATGATTTTTCGATATAAAAGGTCTCTATTGTGCTCTGTTGACACCTACCTGATCATTATCACAAAATTCCTCATATTTTTGATTATGTAAGAAACTTTATTTTGATTTTGAATATGGCTTGAAAAACTCATGAACATACTGAAGTTAAAAGCCACAACACCGCAACCTTATCTCTGGATCCTATCTACTCCAGCGTTGTGCCACTGAGATATCAGTGTCAGTTGCGAAAAACTTAATGTCTATTCAACCAAGTGGTTTTCTTTGCGTACTAGTCCACTTATTTTTAATTTATTTGCGGACTTTGCATATTTCTGTTATTGTTCTCTTTCACTTTATATGACATAACATTTAATTTATTCAGATCCCCATTCTAAGTTTGCATTTAGAAGCTTAGATTAAAAAAATCTGTACATATAAAAACTTAATGCCACTGATTAATTATGAAATCTCAAAAACTGCTAAAGCTACGGTAATTAAATTTGGTCTGATTATAGTTTGTGTAATGTAGAGGCCTATTTAGAAAGGATTTTTGGAAATTTACATTTAAAATGGAAAGAAGGGTGCTGAACTTTGTATGAAAATTTTATGTGTAACGGAATACAGCAGTGACATTGAGTACAAATATTGCTTATTAAAAATAATGAGCCACGTGTTTCGCATTTCTGTAAAATTCCACTCTAAGAATGGGAGAAGTGTTAAACTTTGCATGAAACTATGTATATTATATGAAAGTTAAAAAAAAATAGCATCACAACATACCGATATAAACCCTTGGGAAGAACATAGTTACTTTTTGTTAAAATGCACGTGGACGAAGTCGTGGGAAAAGGCTAACATAAATTATGGCAGCTGCTTATCTCTCTATTCGGGCCGTGAAAGTTGGTCAAGAAGTAGAACTTTATTATTTATAAGGTGCTTGTGTAGGTGATGAACTGACAATCTCTTGGCGTCTACTTTCGTTTTCACGTCTGTAATGTCAAGGAGTATTTTTGATATGTTTTGCTGTTCGGTTTTCTCCAATCAGAAAATGGCGTGAAAGCATGTACGTTATATTTAGAAAGGTCTAGGGACGTATATTTCAGGGCATCTTCAAATTAGACGCTCGAAGAAGCGCTACTGTGACGCCACTGTGGCGCATAAGCCGCTTTTGTACAAATTTTATAGATTTCTAGAAGCACTAACACAGCGTTACACAGTCATGACACACATGCGAATCAGTTGCAGTGAATTAGTGAAAAGGTGCACGCATTTTTTGTATGAAAAACGATGCTTGTTTGTCAGAATCCATCGCGTAACGGACTCCTGATATATAACATAACTAAAAATTAGGTCGCATTTACTCACTACAGAACACCACAGTGGCGATACGGCAGCGCTTCTTCAAGCGTCTAATTTCAGAAAAGTCTTGAGGTCTGCGAAATTTGTTTTGTTACTCCGGAGAAATCTGTTCACAGATATCTAGCCTTCTGTGGGAAGGATTGTTTTATGCGGGGCTTTTACTCACCAAAACTCTTGCGGTAGATCCTCAAGCAGTAACAAAGCCTCCTTTGCAGCTTCTAGTGTCACGACAGCGCCGACCACGCGCGCTGTCATACTCTTCAGGGTCGCATAGATTGACAACAGGAACCCTCACTCCGATCGACCACAACTTCGAAGGCCCCTTCGACTTTTATGGCAGACAGAGAACATCATAGCCTTACTTTCGAGCCCAGGCTGCACAAACCTATGTTGTTTATTACTATTCTATTTATTGTTTGTGAATTTCTGCTATTTATATGTTATAAACGAGTAACACTGATTACATTGGTTTGATATATATCATGGGCATTTTAAGTTCGTAACACCAAAGTTACTACAATTAATAAGTTTGTTTAATTTGTAGACATAACAGTAAAAGTTCAGTTTTTACGAGAGGCTAGAATTTAAATTATGTAACTTTGTTAATTGAAATACTTTTCATTGTGGAGTTCATTATAAATTATTGGTTGGTTTAATAATTAATAAATAATAGTAAACTTTCGATTTTCTGAATTTCATTCGATTGTATAAAACGTATATACTATATATATGTATTTAGGTATGGATATACCGTAGGACCTCACGAAATCCCACCACCGATTTCGCAAATAATAGGACAGAAAACAAGACATTTTGAGGTTACAACATTCGAATCTTAGAAGAGTTTCTAGAAAAGAGTCTGAATTTAAATTTAAATTAAAAGTACTGGCTGAAATGCTCCAAGTGGGGCCATGGTGTAGCCTTCCTCTGCTAGTAAGATGGCTTGTGAAATATTTTGTTGATTTTTCTGTAGGTACTTATTTAAAGAAATAATGTTTACCTGTAAAGAATAACTTTCTATACTTATTTATATTTACTGTTATGGATCTGAGGCTGTTATAGTACAGAGATTTTTGTATTGGTAAAGTTCTAAATATACAGTAATACATTTGGCATCAACCGTAGTTGATCATAACTTTTTAGCCTTTGGTGTGCCTGGTGAAAAGAAATCACACGACATGCCTGGTGGGTCTGACGGACCCGTAACTAAATATCATTTGTTTCTGTCGTGTCCATGCTTCCTAATATTTTATTAATAATATTTATAAGTAATAAACTTTAAATTACTGTCGGAATTTATTAATAATCATCTTAGAATATGCTCGTTTCGAATCATGCGGTTATTACGATTTATGGGATTTTTGATAATATTTTTAATTGTCAGTCATAAAAGGATGAAAAAATTTCAGCTGAAGTAGTTATGTCTTTTATTTGGCAGACGAAACCACATGGGTTCCATTTTTGACATTTTATAACTTTGGACCCCTAAAAATTAAGTTGCCGATACAATATTTATGTATTAGTACCTACTTATGCATTATCGGATTTTTCGGACTTGTATACACTTTACACCTGAGACATTTGAACAGGAATACATTCTGCATTGCGGAAGTAGCGAAAATATAACCACTAGTTTAAAACCTGAAGCTACTCAGAATCGCAGCGCTCGTAGATTTCAAATTTAAAAGATGTCGTCGTTTGTAAGCTATAGTGGGTCTGTTAGACCTTACCAGGCATGCGAAGGGTTAACAACAACAATTTAAAGAATAACAAAAATTAAACTGACTTCAAAATAAAACCACTGAAATATTGCAAAATAATTATCTCTTACTAATCAAAACTCAAGTACAAAAATAACTTTGGAATATGATAGTAAATAATACTTATATAATTTTGATAGTTACTAAAGTTGGTGCCAAGCCCATCCAACTTGTACATTTGTAATTTGTAATTCTTAGTAAAGTCTTGTGTACTGATTAGGTTGATTACGGATTTTATTCGAACCTGTAATAAATCATACACACAAAAATACCTTAAAATGCTGGCATTCTTTTTTTAATGAATACTTTGGCGCTGATTAACTTCCATTACCATATTTAAAAAAAATTTTAAGCCCGTCCGGCCATTCTATCCAACCAATTTGATTTTTTTTTTAATGTTGATAATCAGCTATTGATGCACAGATTTTTCATCATAAAGCATTGAAAATCACCTAACTTTCACCCTTCTCAGGTTATACTCAAACGCAATTTCCTCCTGTATATTTCTTATGTTTTCATGGCTTTCTTTTACTATTTCTCCGGTTCTAATTAAGGTAGGTACGTGGTTCGTTTTGGGTAAGAACACTCGCTGGAATAAGATCTTTTATTTTATTTTTGCGCACTTAAATTGGTTAAGATGGAGGGAAGCTAGATGTGAACATTAAACTTGACTTTCAATTTTTAACCGACTTCAAAAAAAGGAGGAGGTTCTAAATTCGTCTGTATGTTGTTTTTTTTTGTATGTTTGTTACCTTATAATTCCGTCATTTATGAACCGATTTCGAAAATTCTTTTTAGGTTTGGTAGGTAATACTTCAGAGGTGGTTCCATTTAAATTTCACCGATATTGAAGCTTGGACTTCGAAGATACACTAGATAACGCGACTTGGTTATAACCTTTATTTATATTGACGATTCTCTTGTATATCGTTGCGCTCCGGAATTAGAATGAAGTTAATTGCAGGCCTGCCCTAGATATTTATTTAGGTCGAGATCACTCAAAAGGGTGAAATAAAAAAATTTTATTAAAAAAAATTAAACCATCTTCAAAAAAAAAACACAGAAAAGTATAAAATCAAAACTAAAGTACAATTAAAATAACTTTATAAATACGAAACACGTACCTATAATTATGTATATTTAAATTTGACAGTTATTGAAGTCGGTGCCAAATCAATGTGCAACAACAGAATGTCTTTAGTTTGGTAGACTTGGCACCGACTTCAGTAACTGTCAAATTTAATTATATAGGTATGTGTTTCGTATTTATAAAGTTATTTTAATTGTACTTGAGTTTTGATTTTATACTTTGATTAGTAGAGGATAGTTATTTTATACTTTTCTGTTTTTTTTAAAGGCGGTTTAATTTTTTTTTGTATTCAATTTAGGTTAGGGTACCATTATTTATCATATGAGAGTTATTTTTGAATTATATCATCAGCACAATGCTGCAGAGTAGCACGAGTCCCGTAATTACAAATGAAAACTTTGTTACAGCAAAAACCATAGAATCACAGCGTAAATAGATGCGAGGAGCGGAAAAGAGAGAATGTCGTACGGTGTGGTGAAGAGTAAATGAAAAGGATGCCGGTTATCTGTGTCTTCTTTTTAATTTATACATACATACATATCTTCACCCTGTATCCCTAACGGGGTAGTCAGAGAGTACGGAGGGCCAACCTTCGCGGTCCTTACATATTTCTTTGCTTCCTCAAATCTCATCATTCTCCTCACACATTTTCGCCTAGGTATGCGAATGCTTTTGACAATTCCGTCGGCTAACACTAACTATTTGATATTCATAAGTCAGCCTACCTTGGCTTCTATTATCACTCACTTTCGCTCTGTAAGTTTTCTTCGTCAGTATTTCATCACTCATTCTTTCTATGTGCCCGCACCATCTAAGCATTCCTTTCTTCATTTTTACAATAACACTGTCGTACAACCCTGTCATAGTGCGTCATATTACTTATGTTGTCCGCAAAGGTGACACCGTACTTAATTTCTAAGAGGTCGCGTTTCTACTGCATGTATCTTACTTTCACTTGATTTCGGGCATATCCAGACCCCACTACCGTGCAATAAAGTTGGAACCAGCTCCGCATTGTGTATTTTAATTTATGATAAATATAAATTTTATTCACGAAATAAAGTTAAATCAAATGAAGAATGTAAAAACTGCACAATGTAACTTGAATAAGTAATAAATTAAACAAAAGTTTTAATTAAACATTTAACTAATGAAATGTTGACATGTTTTGTTCAGTATTGTGTTTGGATGGCGTCAAAGCACCAAATTTAGAAAGAATTTCAAATTTGAAATTTCGTATGTTATTGCGTACTACCGAAGGAGAAGAGATGGTTATCTTTCTCACTCGCACCATCGGTGTAGCCAACAAACACGTGAAAAAATATAACGAACCGTGCCGAGCCTTCATTCCGCGTTCAAAACTATAAAAATAACTGCTACAAATGCCTTAAGTCTTTGGAATCCTAATTCAGAAGAGATTGGCACTAGTCAGAGGAGTGTCCGAACCGCTCTGTAGAGGACTTTACAAATCAATGTACGGAACACAGCACTCGTTCGTAAACGACTAAATGAGTTATTGAATTGGCTCTAAACGAGCGAACAGTTTCTCGTTGCTCCATTGCTAGTCTGTATAATCTAAGTCTCTGTCTAAATTCTCGACTTCATCGAACAATATTTTCCTCTCTCTGTTATTTGCTCTAAAATAAAAATGAAATTATAGAGCACGGTTATATGTTACAAAATCTCTGTTGTTAACTGATATAAAATCGTAGGAAAACGTCCATTGTTTTATATCAAATTACTGCGTAACGTGAATTGCGTAACTGGGTCGGCTTTACGTAAAACTATCTCAAGTATGTTCTGAGAACTTGCGAATTACGAAAGTAATAAACTATGCCATTAAAAAGTGAAATTGAATGTCAAAAGCTATGTTCGTTATAAAAAATGTCTATTAAAATTGTTTGTGGGATATTACATTAATTTAAGTGAAGGTTTTACTACATTGTAATAAATTCTATATATACATACATAATATTGGGTCCTTACATATGAAATTGGCGTTTTGTACGGAAGGAATATAGTCAATTTTTTTTTTGTAAAATATATTTAATTAATCAAAGTATGCACCGTTGTTATCTATGCACTTTTGCCATCTTATAGGTAGTTCATTGATCCCTTTACTAAAAAAACCATGGGGGCGAGAATCAATAAACTCTTTGAAGGCGATTTGGACTGCCGCATCGGAGTTGAATTTTTTTCCTTGTAAGAAGTTGTCCAAATTCCGGAAAAAATGGTAATCTGCTAGAGCAAGGTCCGGGGAGTACGGTGGATGTCGCAGACATTCCAATTGTAGCTCATCTAACTTAGTGGTTGTTTGTTGTGCAGTGTATGGTCTTGCGTTGTCGTGAAGAAGCAGTGGCCTAGAGCGATTGACCAATCTCGGTTGTTTAGCAGCTAGTTCTTCCTTCATGGTTTGCAGTTGCTGACAATAGATATCTGCCGTAATCGTTTGGCCAGATTTTAGAAAATTGTAGTGAACGACACCGGCGCTAGTCCACCAAACACTCACAAGTAACTTTTTCTGAGTCAATTTTCGTTTAGGGCAGGATTTGGCTGGGTCTCCAGGGTTCAGCTATTGCGACGAGCGCTTCCGATTATCGTACAGTATCCACTTTTCATCACAAGTAATGATTCGATTTAAAATCCCTTCATTATTGTGTCGGTTGAGCAAAGTAACACAGCAGTCGACGCGTGTTTGCAAGTTCGATTCACTCAATTCATGAGGTACCCATCGTTCAAGTTTTTTTACTTTCCCGATTTGCTTCAAGTGGATTAATACAGTTTTGTCACTTACCCCGAAGCCTGCAGCTATCTCTGAAGTGCTTTGTGATGGATCCACTTCCACAATAGCCTTTAATTCTTCATTTTCCACTTTGGTCTCCGACCGTCTACGGGGTTGGTTCTGAAGGTCGAAATTTCCAGAACGAAAACGTTGAAACCAAAAACGTACCGTGCTTTCTTTTGCGACACCAGCGCCGTACACATCATTAATCCTTCGAGCCGTTTCTGCAGCACTGGTGCCACGGTAGAACTCGTACTCGTAAATATACCGATATTTCATGTTTTCCATTGTGCGATAATAAGCGACGCCAAAGAAAAAATAGTGAGGAAAAAAGCAAATGAATGACTGTTTTCAAAACTCAAATGTACCAGCTAAATGAATTTATAAATTTGAATTTGGAATTCTTAACCAAAGAGGAGATATTTCAGATCAAAGTGGTCAGTACGACAAAACGCTAATTTCATACGTAAGGACCCAATATTTCTAGGATTTATTATTTGATTTGAATGATATTTCTGGGATATTCAACTTTTTTATGGCTATGTACTATAAAAAAACAGGGAACAGGAAATTCTTAGAAACTCTAAGTAGGAACTTTGGCGTAATGATACATTTTGTTACCTACCCACATTTGCATTGTATGCCATTTTAAAATATACATACAGAGTGATATTATAGAAGGAAAATATTGAGTATCTAAACTTTACTGTACCACCTTATCTATAAAATTTCTCTTAGGTGTACAAGGGACGTCCGTATCCGCATCCAGGTAATTCGTATTTCTCGGATCCGAATACTTTGATATATATTTTTAATTTAATAAATCTGTTGTAAAATGTTGTTGAAAAAATGATACCTGACTGAGTTTGTTGTTGAATCTTCTGTATCCAGCTTTTCTTTTCAATCCGAAGTAAAGTAGATTTGACGTTCAGAAACACCTTGTAATTTGGTTTACTCGAATAAATTGATTTGACTTTGATTCAAACCGAGTTTTCAAAATATATTTTGTAGGAATCGGATCGAACGCAATGTGAAAACACACTAAGAAAATTGAAGTTGACTAAGCAAAATTAACAAGAACAAATTATTGAGCAATATTAAAATTAAACTAATAGCGTTCATGCTTTCAAGTTAGGAAGACTGTTGATTTAACAGAAGTAATTAGTTTGTAACTAGCGCTGGCGTGGCCCTCGGCTCTTAGACTATTCTTTAGCATGACAGACGCCACTGTAGATTAATTAGTCTCATTTGTTAAGAGGGGAACCACGCCTTGGAGATGCACTTTTGAAATGGTGGGATGCAGAATAAACAAAAGTCTGGTGAAGCAAATTGAGAAAAATGGTAATTATTTATTTTAATAAGTGTCTACCTACTCTTTTTTTTTTAAGAAATTGGTATATTATATACAACGATCCGACCGTAGGCGATACGACAAATGGTAAGCTGTATTCTCATGGCACGAGGTCCATGAAGTCGGGTACTTAGGAAAATGAGTTAAATGCTACAATTGGAGGCAGTATGTCTAATGTGACAGATTCGATAACATAATCAACTGATCTCTTGCATTATTGACTGTGGAGATAGAGCACAAAATCCACACTAGTACCTACGTTCTGGAGTTCATACGATTCAATTGAATCAGCCAATCACACTGACCGATACGACTTAGGGACCTTCGAGAAACGAGCCTACTCTTTCCTTAAGGCCTTATGGCTCTCCTTTTAGGGGAAACATTCGTACGCTAGATGGCGTTTGCTTATCGAACGTGTTCATAGTACCTAATTTCACAGATTTCTCCCACACTCACACACGCGCCATTCCCGTAGGCCACACATACAAATAAAGTTATAATACTATTGAATGTTTCCTAAGCATTACGTTCAGAAATATTTATGAGATGAAATCGTATTGAGTTTAGAAATAAACATATTAGACATAGTTTGAAAAATATTACACATATTCTCATATATTATATTAGGTGTTCATTTGTATATAATAAAATAAAAAATAATGCGTTACACCTACTTATATCGTAAAGATTTTTTGACCTGTTTGCTGTCACGAGACTAGGGCCAGGATCAGATGATGCGCAAGGATGTACTTATATTATATTCTATGTACTATAATGTACTTGATGATGTGATTCAGAGATCTGAGTGTGATGCAGTAGATAACGAAACCCAAGTACTCCTAGTCAGACGACTCATAATAAACCCATTGAAATCCAACTCATTCTACTGATTTCGACAAGTTCTTTGGTAATGGATGATAACCAACAGCCTAATGATACCGTGGAGTTAACAATTCGCCGTCTAGTACCTACGGACCATTTCGACTTCGGCTTGTTTGGTATTGACATGTAGGTATATTGGTGAATACCAAGGTTTCTATTAGTATGAGTAAGAGTATGGTTTTGGAGTCAGCGGCAATAACAAGAATACCTACCCTGTGGCTTGGGCCAGAGAATTTGGCTACGGTATTCTAAAGACAAGAGGCCGGCCTTTGGGGTCGCGAGCGAACGGAGTGAGGCTTCGGTCATCCATCCATGCAGATCTATGTAAGCTAGCTAGTAATTTAAACTTAAACCAGACGTGCACCAAGGTTGATTTCAACTGTATACACTTGCAGCTAGTTAAAATCAGACTTCCTAGTAAAAAAAGGTTACTTATACGGTAATTTCTAATTCTGTAATAATTATTCAATTAGTCCAAGATCCGACTGAGGTTGACCTTCCCTAATCGAGTTTCCTAATAAAATAAATATTTTATATATAATGTATAATTAAACAAAACGTGCTAGGGTTGCCACCCCACATCCCTGCATTGAATTAAAAATTGTTTAATTAATTTTTTTTAATAATTGTTGCTGTGCAGTTTCTAACGAGTAAAAGATGTAAATAAAACGCCAAAGTAGGGTTGCCTACCTTTTTCTAAGCAATAATTAAAGGTTGATAAGTGTAAATAGGTAAGTGTGTATTAGTAATTTACTATCATAGAGTTTCCTTACATATGAAAATTATATGTGAAAATGTAGATAATAATATTAGGAACACGATGGTATAGGGTTATCTTTGTTTGCAACCCTACTTTGGAGTTTTATTTCCATCTTTTACTCGTTAGAAACTGCATAACAATAATTATTGAAAAAAATTAATTCAATAAATTTTAATTCAAAATGCAGGGATGTGGGGTGGCAACCCTAGCTCGTTTTGTTTATTATACATTATATTGTATAAAATATTTATTTTATTAGGAAACTTGATTAGGGAAGGTCAACCTCAGTCGGATCTATTACTATTAATTTAATTTGAGAAAAAAATACTAGATTATAATCGGTTTCTTATATTTTTTAAAATTTAGGTAATAAATACAGGAAAGTATGTATGACAATTGTATGTACAAGTAAAGAGGAAACTGCACTTATATAATTACATGTAACGAAATAATATAACGTTTATAACTTAGTTTTTATTTAAAATATTTTGTTAAAACTTAGTACACTTTTGACTAAACTATACATTAATAATAGTAGGGTGTCCATTATTATTGTACTCATTACGGATTCTTCTGTATTTTATTCCAAGTTACTGTTAGTGGCGTTTCGCATCTTGCAGGACCTCTTCACTGTAATCGAAGATAATTCTGCTTCCATTTTTCGTCTCTTCACTCTGTCTATATCAAAAACAATAAACTTAACAAAACAAAATAAAGTATTGATAATATCGAAGAGTTACAAGTTATTTCCACTCCTATTTAGTCTATAATGTATCTGTCCTTTGCAACACACTATACTGTATGAAGGACAAGAAAATCAAAAACATAAAAAGCTCCCGACAAAAATAAACCTTTAAAAAGTAAGAAAATAATATGTACCTCAATGCCCTTTAGGTTTATGATAAGTTTCGATATAAATAGAAGTAGTAATATGTCCAAGCGTCTTCAAGTCTAAGTTAAGCTAAGTTTTTACTTTATTTATTTAGTGGTCCCCCGACGCGACAACGCTTGGATATATTACTGCTACTATTTATATCGAAACTTATCACAAATTATAAGGCCCATGAGGTACATATTATTATTTTACTTTTTGGAGTTTCTTTATTGAATCAGGGGTTTTTAAATTTTAAATTTGTTTTATTTCATGATTTTTAAACACTACAATCTACACTATTACTACGATCTACATTCACGCAAATACTTCCCGGGACGATACACGAAATTGCGACATGGGATCGTGCCTCACCAAAATCTGAATATTCTGACAATAGTTGTGTGATCTATCATCAGACCCTGATGACCATCTATCTATCTATACCCTATTCATAGAGACCATTTCAATGAGCTTAAACATGATAACTCTACTATAAGTGGAGAGGAATTGGGTATCCTGCTGACTTCAGACGATGCTGCAGCATCAGGTCAAGTTTACCATGTCATTGTGACATTATTGAAGTCATAAGATACTAAATTTCGTATCGAACAGACTAGTAGAAGATGCTCGCGTCCCTTCAAAAACTAAAAAAGAACTAATATTCTTCAAACGGCTGAACAGATTTTCTTAAATCATAGCCAAGGACACTCGATTACGTCACCTTTCAAACAAAAAAAATTAAATCAAAATCGGTTCATCCGTTTAGGCCCTACGATGCCACAAACAGACACACTTCAAACTTATAACACCCCTCTTTTTGGGTTGGGATTAAAAATATAGGAAACAATAAGAGATTAGAAGTTGATATATAATACTAACATCGATAAGCATCTTATTATACAAGTATTTACACAGTTTACCGTTATTAGTCTTGCTAATGACCCGTTCATTACCAAGATTTCATGACCCACCGATTTTCTTTCTCTCTTCTGAAGAGACTAAATACATCACCTCTTCTCCAAAACTGTGTATTAAGAAGATAAAAACAGAGCGAAGGGACATAATATGGTGTAAAAATATAAAGAAAGATTTAAAAATCATTAAAGATAAAAGTTAATACATTATATAATAATAATACCGTTTGCCATTATTCATAAGTATTGATGATATATATAATAACAAGCGTTATTGATGATAATGCTTCATGACCCTCACATCCTCTTCCTCTCCTCTGACTTTAATGTACTCCCTCTTCCCTCTTCTTCTCTTCACTAGTTCCATACTACCTGCTAGTAGAAGATGAAACATAGTACGAAGGGACACAATATACTGGAAAAAATAAAGGAAGATCAAAAATTATAAAAGATAAAAGTTAATATAATATAAAATAAAAAGATGTAATAACGAACATTATAATCCCCTGGCATGAAGGTACTCCTTCTTCCATTTGTCTCTTTACTTGTTCTATACTACATATTACTATGAGATAAAACATAGTATGAAGAGATAATATTCATTTATTTATAACATTTACTCTCTATTAATATAATGTACATATCAATCAAACCACCACCAAATTGTCATCGGGGGAGTCTGGTGTCTGCTATATGCTGGAAATACATGGTATAAAGGAAGATCAGAAAATCATAAAAGTTTATTATAAAATAAAAACCAATACTAATGAACATTATAATCATTTAACGGAATGAACATTGTAGAAATTTTAGGGAAGATAAAAGCAAAAATAAATGATAAAAGTTACGCATTATAAATTACGAATACCTTTTTAATAACAGTACAGCGTTATTGATAGTAACGCTTCATGACACGCAGATCCCATTCCTCCGGCCGGAATTTACGCTGTCTTCTATTTGTCTAATTCCCTTTTCATTGACATTGCCAATTAATTTCGGTGCTCGTACTCAGCTTCCTCACGAGCAGCGTGAGCCATGCTATGTGCAGTTGTCTGTTCCCACCAGGTGAACATGGTGTCATGGTGAGAACGATATAATTTCACAGTGAAAAATGGTATGTCCAAGGTTGCCAGAAAATATCTTAAATGAGAGAAACCACATCCAATAGAAATTATTCCAGCTACTGCTTCATGGTTAATAGTCGCTTTTTCTTTTAAATTACGAGACGTCTCCAAATTAAACTCTTTGTTGCACAATTTACAATTAACATAAAATTTTGAGTAAAGACCAAATTTAACTTCTCTATTAATATTTAAATAAGAAAACTTACAGTCATGAAGAGATTCATGATCTGCAATTTCCTGAATTTGTTGAAAAAAATAATCTGTCTACAATTCTTTTTGCCTTTTAACAAGCATTTGTTTTTGCTTACTGGCAAACTCTGAAATTAAAAAACAAATATATCTGACTATTCGAAATAACTGTGTGACAAATTGATGCAATATTCAGTATTTTCAAGATAAAAGTTCTGTTATGGATACTATCAGTTAAATACTTATGAAAGATGCGCTCACGTTATTTCATTAATAGACGGATTAATGTAATGGAAATGCCAATTCTATTTGTTATTACTATAAAATATATTTCTGAATAAGTTATGGATTCGAAACGGATCATTAAGAAAGAATTTACATTAGTTGTAACAATAAGAAACAAGCTTAGAAATTTTTCCCGTAACTACCATATGGAAAACGACACAAATTAGTATTTATTGCTTTCAGTAATAACATTAGAGAAAGTTTCCATTATTCATCATTGTACGTTGGTCACCCTACATCACTTACTAAATATGGTAATTTTATTTGGAACATTGGAATGGTATAGATAAATCTAGTTGAAATGAGTTTCAATCATAACTTTTTTGTACACAAGAATAAGACTTCATAGTTCAATTGTTACTTTTTAGTCAAGTGTGACTGTGACCGTCATTTAAAATCAAACGTTATATGTTTTTTCCAATTGGAAGAAATAATTATGAAATTTTTTACGGAACGTATCTATAATCTCATATCGAAATTGCAATGCAAATGTTGCCAACTAGCAGTGAATATCATCATTGAAGTGAATGAAATCCGAGATCAATTCATTTGCGAATGTAACATACCACTTTTCATGTCGTTTTTTCCACGGGCACTAGCTACTAAAAGTGTTTAATCCTAAATACTGGCCAGAAAAACTTATTAATTATCTAGTATCATCATCAATTAAATTATAAATATGTTTTATTTAAAATTTCATAAGATTTTGAAAGGTTTACTTTACGAATCAGACGTGTTATGTCATTTGCTGGTGATTGACTAAATGAGTTGCTGCCAATTGGCTTCAAACAAGCAAGCAATTTCACATTATTTATTGCTCTTTTATACATACCTACTATATAATATATTTATTCATATTAATTGTATTTACTACAGATAACATGTCTATGTAAACATAATTATTTTTTATTACTTCTTTCACATATCATGTAGTAATAGTAACAGTGGACAATGGTTACCATTACTCATGTAATAGACTGGGTTACATCGTCCTCGAATAGACTACATTTCTTTACATTGCAAACTAATTGCAATATTTTTGTTAAAAAAACCCATTATTGTAATATTAAAAATATTAGGTAAGTATTAGGCAAATACTGTCATATAGGTAAGCATCATATTAGGGTAGGCATAGGTACTAAATTTTCAAAATCCTACACATTACATAAAGTAGTAAGTACTTACTGTAGATACAGTCTCAATCTGTTGCACTCGAAATGATCAATTCCACTTGTTAGATGCTGGTTGATAGAACTGCAATACATAAAATTAATATATGGGCTTTATTACAATTTTCACTTACATAACATAAATTTAACAATTTATTAAAAATTGAATCATTAATAATAATTAACTATTTTTATAATTTAAAACTTTATACTTTATATCCTCTCCGCATACAATATCTTATAAATTCACACTTAAGTACTTTACAAATTATAAATTAGGAATAGTTAATTTCATTTATAACAAATGTGATTTGTTAATTAAATACCTCCATAGAAATATCTCATAGAACAAGTTTTTCATTATAATTATTTGTTATTGTTACATAAAATTAATATATTTATTACAATTTTCACTTACATAATATAAATTTGTCAATTTTTTAAAAATTGAATTGATTTGATTACTATTTTTTAAATTTAAAACTATACTTTGTGTCCTCTTCGCATACAATTTCTGATAAATTCTCATTTAGGCACCTAGTTTACATATTATATATTAGGGACAGTTAACTTTACTTATGAAGTCATAGATGTGATTTTTAATGAAGTACCTACATAGAAATTTCATAGAACAACAGCTTTACGTTATAATTATTTGTTACTGATACTAGTTTACTACCAGATTCTCGGATGTATTAGTTTTTCTATAAATAGGCCTTATGCGTTTTTTATGGTTCTTAATATAATATACATATACATGAATATAAAGCTGTGTTCATTCCGAGGTCCTAGGATCCGAGTTATTTGATTCCCAGTCTGATCACTTAATTTGTTCTTTCAATGTCCTGCTCAGATTAATTCTGTTCATGAAACGAGTTAAACTGTGAGTCTACTTACTGGAAGAGTATTTAGTAACATCCAGACTACCAGTTACCAGTTTGTAGCCTGAGTGCATCATCATAGTATGAAGTATGCTTATTTTGGGGTCACACAAATGGTATAAGTATAAATCAGTGGTAACATAAGTGGTGATCTGAGACATTTACAAAATCACTAAAATACCATTAATGCATTAGGAACTATTAATTAAAGTTTAAATTGTGACTTATGAGAAATGTCTGAAATGAATTTTAATTAAATATCACTTTGTTATACAAGTAATAATCGATGCTCTCGTTAGTTCAAATAGGAAAGTATACATTATAAACGTTCAATGGGTTCAAACTTACTATAACAGTTTCATACCTAACTAGTAACTAGCATACTATTTTTTCTGTAACATAATAATTACCTACCTTTCTGAATGGTGTTTTCGTGTTGTATTGCGTGTATTTTCTATACAGATTTGTAAATGCAAACGCCTCTTTTTGGTAATTTTGTTAAATTGCCTTACTTTCCCCATCTGAAATATACAAAGTTATTGTTTTTAAACAATCACTTTTACGAATACATATCTTTACAGAAGAATAATTGAACATAAATAAAGAGAGATTTTTTATATGTATAATTAATGATAAATAGCGATTAGTGAAAAAATTATGATAACTATGTATTTGCAGTTGAGAAAATTGCAAAATTGATAAAAAAATTTTGAAAGCGCGGTGAAAATATATTTTTTGTACAATTATGCGTTGAGAGGGAAGGCAAAGGAATCTATGCACATAACAGCCGACGTCTTTAGTATGAAATGAAATATTCTTCTTAAAATATCAAATGTCGACATAATACATTTTAATGTTTATTACATTCTCTGGCGACAAATATATCGAAGCAGTCTTTATAGTAGGATCGACTTTAGCCGACTAAACCACTAAAAAAATCCCAACATCACGCTACAGAATAAGCACTTATTTCAACAATTTCGCACAATGCATAACAGCGTAGATACTTGGGACGCAAAACTATATCAATTTTACATCACGATATTTACTAGTAAACAATTTGCAAATAATTAAAATAAACGCCCAACCGCTCCCATAAAATCCCGCCAAAAATTTGGTAAAAATATAAATTATAGATATAATTATAACTAGGTACTTACTGACACTTACTTACTGACATAAAATTGGCATATTGCCATTACATTAACTTTAATATACCTTTAGGCATTCGTTTTCTTTCTAAATAACATAATTATGACAATTTACGTTATATTACAGTAAATGAGTTACATTATGTCATACTTAAATTGAATACTAACCGATTATTAAAATTTTGGACACATGAAGTAATATATCGATATTACATTTATTTTTTTCACTGGCAACACTTTTTATGAATAAAATTGGTGTATACATCCACTCCCTACAGGGCTCGTAGCCCGACTGAAGCGCCACATCGGTGACATCAACTTTTACATAAAGTATTCGAGTCAATGAATCCTGTTTTTTTTACTTTTCTTATCGAATGTGAAAAACATATATTTTTTTTATGGTTGTTATAACAATAAACTTATTTTTAGTGATAACAGAAAACTTTTCTGTTCTTTCATTATAGCTGGCTTATCCTCCAAAGTTACGAGTAAAATTACCATGACCGGGGGATACTTCTCAGAAAAAAAAAAAATTCCTATGTTCCGCTATGATATTCAATATTTGAAATCCATACGATTGTAGACAAAAGACTGAACAATTTATTTTGACTTACAGATTGAGTGCAATTTGCTTAGTTAGCCCGTAAGTAGTACCCAAAAATCAGCAAATTATCGTACTGTAGCGATTCTTGTCCGAAAAAAAAAATAGTTTCATTATGCAGAACTATGAATTTTAAAATTTCCTACATATCTGGCTATAGACGAAAGAATGATCTATTTACTGTAATTTTTAGTTTGTGTATACTTTGCTTATTAAGCCCGAACATAACACTCAAAAGTTAGTAATTTCTTGTTCTTTGGTGATTCATCTCAAAGAAAAAAATTTATTTCACTATGTTTTTCTATTAATTTTAAAAAAAAATTCTCATCAGATTGTATTCGAAAGAACGAACTATATATTTCAACTTAAATTTTGTGTGTAATTTGATTAAAAAGCCCTTGCGGACTCCTTGAAAATCAATAAATTCGCGTACTGCGTAAATGCGAAAAACCTTCTTTGAGAAAAAAAAAAATTTCAGTATGTTCTACTATGAATTTTAAAAATTTAAATCCATACGATTATAGATGAAAGAATGGCCTACTTATTTCAACTTGCAGTTTTTGTATAATTTACTTAGTTAACCCAAAAACTCTACCCAAAACTCAGCAAAATCCCATATCCTCGTACTTTACCGGTCCAAAGAGCCTTAAAGGCCGGCAACGCTCCCGTGATTCCCTGGACGTTGCGGGTGTCCACGGGCGGCGGTGATCACCTTCCATAAGGTGACTTGCTTGCTCGTTTGCCCCCTCTAATATTAAAAAAACACAAGTTGCGTAGTTAGACTTCTATTATGATATCTGATCTGTGCTTGAGTACGTCTGTCTGTTAGTTACAGCCAAACAGCATAATTTATTTGTTTACTCGTTTGCCGCTGTACACGAAGGCCATTCATTTCAATAAAATGATTCAAGTTACATATTACAGTTAAAATTATTCATCAAATTTCCGACCAGAAAACTCATGCCATGGATTTAATGTATGAAAAGAATTCCATAACTGGATGTGGCGTATACACCGCGTCTTGTGAGTAGGGGGTGTCATAACACCGTTTTCATTGAGACAAATATTCATATTAAGGGCGCAGGGCGTGCGTGCCTCGCGTACAGAGCGGAACGAGTGAAAACGAATTAAATTATAAGAGGAGCAATAATTTCGAAGAGTTATGAAGACGTTTCCACATAATATAAGGAATAAAGTTCACATGAGATGAAATGTTTAGTTCATGAACTCAGCTGTAATATATGTTTTAACTGTGACTTGAATTCAATAATGATAATTTGTTGTTTAGCCATTGGCTTGGTGGGTAGTAGTCTCGTATTAAATTCCCGATGAGATTGCATACAAGCATATTACAATTATGATAAGATGGTAATAATGGTAAATAACGATACTATTGTTTGGTAATTTTGTTTCACTAATGTGTGACGCGTGTACATAAAAGAAAATACTACGTCATTTTGAATTCAAACAAGAAAATAAGTAATTATGAAAAATAAACTGTTATCTCGCTGTTTATTCTGAACCCTGTCACATTATGTTTTAATGCTCTCTCTAAACCTATGAAAACTAAAATAGAAAAATCTACTATTACTACTACTAAAAATTCATTATACTCTAGAAATTGATACAATAGCATTGATGTGTTGTTTCTATGTTGTTTTTATGCAAACGTTTTGGGTATTCTATTTAGGGATTTATGAGAAGTCTTTAAACTATTTACAGTCCGGCCGCTGAGAGAATGTGTTCCTGACAGGTCGTGTTCAACTGGACAACGTAACTTTGAAAAGGCGTTCGATTTACGATAAAAATATTTTTATTGCTTATTAGCCCGAATAAAGAATAATTATTATTAATAACTATATTATTATGTTAACTAACAAATATTATAATTTTGCGCTAAATTTATTGTTAAATAAGAAAACAACGTTTTTTTAAATCCATGTTGCGCTGTTACAAGGATAGGTGAACTATTTATTTTTGTAGTGATGTGCCAAAAATAACAGGCAATTGTAACGTTATTTGTCGTTATCCTATAAAATAAAACGTTTTTCTTTATAATATTTGATAATAATGGAATGTAATAAATTTCATAATATTATAAAATGGGCCCAAACCGAACGCGCGAAGGCAAGTAGCGTAATATGACTAACTACTTTTATATTTCTGTTCAAGATTTTTTGTTGATTTTTATATTAATATTTATAAAAATTAATCTCACATTTTTATTTTCTTTACGTTAGTTACATTATGAAATTAGTAGCTGGACAAACGAGTATTGAATTGTTACTCTTTTCTTGCGTCGGTTGAAGAAATAATATAACCATGTTACTTTTTGCCCATCACTAGTCATGACCAACTGACAGATGTCAGGGACGCATTCTCTCAGTGGCCGAACTATAAGGTTGGTATTGCCAACAATAAAATACCTTACGTTACACATCACGTTCAGTTCTCTACACATCCGTTTTCTGCTATGATTCGCCGCCAAGTATTTGCAGTTAACAATAGATATGGGTAGATTAGGATGGATACTTGTCCGTGAACGAGAGTCCCTTGCGGCACTGATGGATTTTAAAAATACAAATCAGACACGTATTTTTGGTACGAATTGTTTGCACGCCAAATAACATCATGGAATGGAACGAACTTGTATGTAAAGTGTGATATGAATAGCACAGGTCGTGTAAAAAGTGTTCTGTGGCTGGAAATTATAAATAATCTGTGTTCGTATCCATAGGTAATACTTAATGTATTATTTATCTGTGGCACGATGAACACGGGTGGAAGAGGACGTGCATAGTTGGGTACACAGTACTATGTTAAGATCACAAATACCATAGAATTATACTGGTCTTACTTTGTGGAAGTCCATTTCATGTGATGAATTCTCATAATTTTATATATTTTCCGCCCAAAATCTACAACCTATTAATCGGCACGTGTTTCGCCTCTTATCAAAGCATGCTCAGGGTGTTCCAGAGAACCGACTCGGTCAGCTAACTAACATCGAATGCTGTTCGAAATTAATGAATTCAGTACTGCGTAGCCGACAAAGTCTGATCTCTAATTTGCTGAGAATACTTCATTCAGAAGCGAAATACTTGTCGATCTGTCGATGAACAGGTTTGAAGCCCGGTCATAAATAAGATATATAAGAGACTAAAAATTATATTTTTTTTCTCCGTCGGACGTTAAAAACGTTAAAAACGAATAAATTAAACCGAAAAGGAAATAATGAAAAGGAATAAAAAAGTATTCAGCAGTATATTTTTTAATTGTCAACAAAAAGCCTAGGTTCGATTAAACGCAAAATGTATACGGAAATGGTACTTTAATTGTAAGTTCATTTCATGTTCACTCGATCCGAGACTCGACGCCACCGTACGAACGTGACATGTATGAATTAAGGAGCTGCCGTGAGTAACAACACGTGGATATCGAGGAAATGGAAGTACTGTAGCTGTAATTAATTAATGAAGGGAAATTTAAAAAAGAAGAAATACGTATTAAGTTACTATATGCTAAAATACATATTAAATTACAGTATACGAAAACATATATTACATTAGCATATCAACAACACAGGATCGAAAGTTCGATTGAAATTTAATTAACATAATGTTAGCAGCACCCCGCCACTTCTCGCGGAAATGACGTCATCAATACAACGTGCTTATATAAGTCGCTACAAGTCGAGTATCTAGGGCCTTAAGCCACATTGTAAACTTCCAGTCGGAACACTAGGCACACTAGCCGACCTTTCGCCGCCTTGCCGGCCGGATCCGCTAGAGGCCCGGTCCGCACCCGAATAGAAATAGGAAGCCCATTAAGATGCACACAGGTGCGGAAAGCTCCTCTGGCGAGGCCTTGAGCCCGAGGTCCGCCCTCCATACGAGGTATCCCTCACTTGGAGGAACCCTCAGATTGTCGACCTGGCAAGACGCCTTTAGCGCTCGCCCCAATGCGACCGGTGACGCTTTAAAAGCCACTAGGGCTAACAGGGAAGTGGGGTTTTTTTAGTCAGTTCGAGTCCGACACTATTCAGTCGGCGTAGAGTTCGGCTGAGTGTCCGTGGGGATTTCATTTTGCCTCTCATAAACAAATAAAAATGGAGGCCCTGACTTTACACGTTTGAACTCGAAAATGCCCACTTACACAATACGACCGCATCGCCCCCACCGGCGGAGACGAGGACATCCCCCGCGACACCCGTAGGGTCTCACGTTTAGAAGATCGACCACGTAGCTCTACACGCACACACGCGGGCCTTTAGCCACATTGTAAACTGCCACGAAGAACACTAGGCACATTAACCGGCCTTCAGCCACCTCGCCGACTGGGTCCGCTACAGGCCTAGCTCTCACCCGAATAGGAAGCCCGTTGAGATGCACGCAGGTCCGCCCTCCATATGAGGTATCCCTCGGCTAGAGGAACCCTCAGGCGGTCAACCACCTGGCAGGGCGCCTTTAGCGCTCGCCCCAACGCGACTTGCGACGTTGTAAAAGCCACTAGGGGTAACAGCGAAGAGTGGTTTTTTTAGTCGGTTTGAGTCCGACACTACTCAGTCGATGTAGAGTCCGTCCGAGTGTCCGTGGGGATTTTTTTCACCTCTCAGAAACCAAAAAAATAAATAAAAAAGTATCGAGGCACTTTATTATTGTCTTTTGTTGCTAAGAGCATGTCTTCGATAGTAGTATTTTGTGAACTGTAATGATTTGGAAATATAATTGTTATTAGTAATTTATTATTTAGTGTCTCGTATTATTTTTTTTATAAAATCTTATAGAGTTTGCTAATAATAATTTTATTTTAGAATCAGTTTAGTTATAATTAGTGCACATGCGTTAATTTTTTTATTCGTGAAGCATGTTGTAGAATTTAAGTTTCCTTGATTACGTACCTAAGCAACAAATTATTTATTTATTTAATTCTAACAACTCGTAAATGAAATAATTTATAAATGTAATGCCAACTAATTTGCATTAAAAATAATATAATAATATTTAAAAATTCTATTATTAACTAAATTAATTAAAACGAGTTCTGAAGAATCCGACAGTGAATTAGGAGAAGCAGAAATTGTTAAATATTTTGAAAACGCAGCGAAAAAATCGCGAATAATTTATTCCAAAAGTCCAAAGATCAGTACAACTTATGTTACAAGGAGTTTTTATTATGGAGAGAAAGAATGAGAATTAATTATTTAGAAGAAAATGTTCTTTTGGTTTATTTTGAAGAGTTATCAACTTTATTACAACGTATATTTTGACATTTAAAAGCGACATGAATTTAGACGCGCAAAAAATTTGAAGCGTACGCACTAATTTATTTACTCATTCAATCGAAAGGTAATGTGGCCAAAATACCGAATTTTCGATCAAGGCATGAAAAAAAATACATATCACATTACTGTAAGCTTATATATTATGTAATATTACATTACTGTATGCTAAAATCACGTAACTCACGCCATTTTCTGTATAAGATACACAAAGCTTCAAAGTACGATAAGACCATAAAACCATGCATTTCTCCTGCGATATTCGGATTCGAAAGATGACAAAACTGAACCAGATGATGACAGATTGTTAAAACATGTAATTGATTAGTACTTTAATATTTAAAAAATGAATGATGACAATCAATGAAGCCCAGTTTCCGCTTCAAAGCGAAGAAAAAATATGTGGAATAGTACATTTCGATACAAGTGTGGAAGTCATTTCATCACGAGTCCCGGTTTTTTGTCCCAAGCCGAAGGCTCGAGTCAACAATAGGGACGAGTGGAAATGACAATTCCGCACGTGCATTGAACGACGTTTTTTAATACATTTGCGAAAAAAATATGAATAAATAAAAAAAATGCAGAAATGTCATTTCGCGGAGTAAGTTTCTTTTTTTTAGAGGACTTGGCAGGGCAACGGTTTCTGTGCATTCAGCCAATTCAATGACAATAATTTATCTAAATACAAAATAATTTTAATTGCGTTCTTTATTTATTGGCATTATACGTATATTTATTTTAAATTTCATTCATGTATTAATAGTATTTACGCTGTAAAATAGTCATTTCCTACAAAAATTTTGTACAGAAAACTTTTTGATTAAAAACCTCCTTCATGCATTTGGATGTTATATGCAGGAGGAAAACAAAAAGCACTAGTGTGGAAAAGAATAACTTTCCGCACGCTAAACACACATGGAATAGTCTACTTTTTGAGCAAATGTATTAAAAAAAATGTTTTATACATTTGCAGTAAACAGACTACCCCTGTCTTATATCAAAATAGTAATGCATGAAAAAAATATGTGACAATATTGGTCGGGAAATAATCTTATCGAACGTCATCCTTAAAATCGTATGCCACTTCCAAAATTTTTATGTACAAGATTTACGCCCTGTATATTGCGGGGAGGTGTATCCTCATTTTGGAGTCATTACACGAAATAGTATCACCGTATGAAGTCTCAGGGGAGGAGGGCGACTTGTGGTTGTTTGTTTATACGCTCCCATATATTCCCATTTTGGTTAATTTAGTTTTTGTTCGGTCGCGGATTAGCGCTTGCCAAGTCGAGGGGTTGTAAATGAACGTAACAGAGTACGTGAGAATAAGTATTTGATTTATTTGATTCTGAATATTTGATCTGTCAGCATTGGTCTTCTTCCGCTTCTGCTACCATTTCCACTCTGTAAATATTTTTCGTTTAGTCCTCACGCAGACATTAATTTTCTCACGCTGTATCCCTAACGAGATAGTCAGATAAGACGAAGCGCTGAGTATCGCACTCTTTATCTTTATCTATATCTTTGTGCGAGAATTTCGGTGCTAGTTAACTGACCAAGTCCGAACTCTAGAATTACCTGAGGATGCTTCGTTGAGAAGCGAAATACGTGTTGATTATTGTGTTTGAGATTTTAGGCGGAAGATAGACTATTTATTAGATTAATCTACACTAATATTATGAAGAGGTACACTTTGTTTGTATGTAAAAGATAAACTCGAAGTCTATTCAACCGATTTCGAAAATTCTTTTCACCTATAGAAAGCTACAATACGTACTATTACTAAATTACTAAAGCTACTAGCGAGTAACATGGGCTGTATTTTAACATGGGCTTCGTTTGGATACAAAAAAAATTGTACCCAAACGAAGCCGGGTGTGTGTTGGTAGTACTAAATAAAGGAAATAAATAAGGGGTATTTATTCGTTTTATTCAGATTAATTTTGGGAGCGCTTTAGTGAACTTCCTATATAAGAAAGATTAAGAGAGTACGGGCAGATGAGAAAAGAAGTAATTATATTTTGATAAGGGAAGAAAATGACAAAAGTTCATTTAAGTGTTAGTGAGTTTATATAAATGATCTTAACAAGCAGATTCTGATCTGGCGCTTTGCCGGCCGCTGCCGCTGCACGCTCGCTTTGCTCGCTCGGCTCGCGCGTTGTAGTAAAAATAATGACCTAACCTAACCAAAAAATGTTCACATAAAAATTGCAATATTTATATGTTAGAAACGAAAACTAGATAAGCGTAAATTTTAAATACTTTTAGCGAATTCCAGGAATAAATGGTATCGTAATGTTTAATTTTTAGATATACAAATGTGTAGCCATCTAAATCTTAGCTTTAATTTAATATTTACAGTAGGTTTTAAGTGATTTCAAAAGAAAAATACGTTTCCAAACACATACAAAGACATAACCTTATTAAAAAAATGTTCATAAAAAATTGCTTATATTAAAGTTAAAACGAAAACTTAGTAAGTGTAAATTTTAAATAATTTTAGCGAATTCCAGGAATTAATCGTATCGTAATGTTTTGTCTTTAAATATCCAATGCGTAGCAATTTAAATTTTAGCCTTAATTTTATATTTACAACAGGTTTCAAGTGATTTCAAAAGAAAAATACATTTCGGAACACATACAGAGAAATGAAGTATGTACTTGCATCCTACAGTATACATTTCACAAAACCATTAAAGAATTCGTTAATAATAGCTTATTACCTCGAAATCAAAATCCACGTTCGTTATTAAAAATATAATACCTTTAGAAATTGCTTGAGGGATATCAAATTAATTCCGATGTAATTTTTTATCCAAGTTTCACAAAATTGTGCCTATCTTATGAACGTTATCTCAGATAAATGTAGGTACCTCAGACTTATTACTTTCTTGTATATTATCTCTTTCTTATGTAAGTTATCAAAGCTAACATGATATTACCATCTGTAACCAAGGCGCTGATCTTATGAAAAGAACTACATATATTATATGATTGTAGTTAAGAACAAAACACAGGCTAAGTGCATGTCGGACCGCGCACAGTGAAATGTTTCGTAGTCATCATACACAATATTCAATTAATCGCAAAAACAATTTCAATATGAATATTCAATAATATTAACTATATAAACTAGTACGAAATACGAAATGAATTAAAGAAGTCATAGTAGGAAATTTCAAAACCACCCGCAGCCCTGAGCGAAAATGCGTGAGGAGAATGATGAGATTCGAAGAGATGAGGGAAGTATGTAAAGACGGCGACGCTTAGCGCACCGTCCTCTCTGACTACCCCGTTAGGGGTGCAGCATGAAGATATGTATGTATTCACTAATGTTAGCAATCGCCAACTGGCAACTCTAAAAAGAAAGTAGGCGGGGAGAAAGACAACGACATGCGGGTCGAGCATTCATTGTTCGTTCGGCAAGTCTCGGAGACGGTACGGTGAAATTAAAAGTGATTTCTTTAATAGAGTATTTGAATTAATCAAGGAAAAGCCTTCGCGTTAATAGGTTAATCTTCGTCTTGGAAAATCAGTAATACTAGTAATTACGTAGAAATTGCGTGTTCTGTTTTTCCTTCTCTACTAGATCAGAATGAAGGAAATATTATATGTTCGTGATTTTTTCTTTTGAGACTTTAGAGTCAAAGTTATCTATTTGAGACATTCAAAATATCCTCTTTGCGCTTCCCATTCGTTGGAGACAGAAAAATAAATACAAAAATAAAATTTATTGTGATCCTAAGATTCTTGTCAGAATAACAGAAAAGAATATGTTGGAAACAATTATATACGCAATTGTCAGCTTATGCTGAGTCGGTGTCCAATTTTGGCATCACATCACTCATGGGCTAAGTAAATTGTATTTAGTCTTAGGTATGTACTGTATAAGTAATGTTATTCTGTATCGGTGTTTTTTTTTGTGTTTTTGTATAAATTGTCATAATGCGTGATTGATGCCAAATAAATGTCTGTCTATGTCTATGTGTATGTCAATTACATTTCAGTTGTTCAATCAACAATCATGTTATTATTTTTTTTTATTACTCATATTATATTATCGTGAAATTGCATTTTTTAAGTTAATGTAATGTTGAATTAAATTTTCAACATTTTATCTTGCGACATTATGTATTCTTTACTGCGATAAATATCTTTGTCATCGTTATCTTTATAAATATTGTCTAATGTCGAAATATTTCAACGCGGACACAATAGGAAATTTCATAAATTGATTACTTTATAATCCGCGCCAATTATTAATGTCCTTTAAGTAATTCTGAGCGATGTTTATCACGACTCGACAAAGTTCAAAGCAACCATAAGAAATTTTGTTAGACTCAATTAAACCGTTCTCAATCTAAGTAAATATTTCAGTACTTTGGGAAGCTATTTATGGTCCCTCCAAGCATTAATTAAACCTCCTTTGATGTTCAATCTGTTACTGGAAAGTGGAAACGCGGTTAATTGCTTAACTAGTCAAGTTTATGACAATTATTTGATAAAATCCAGTGATTATTTCACGAAAAAACTTATCACACAATTATAAATCGGCCAAGTGCGAGTCTGATTCCTGCAACTACGGGTTCATATCACCCTACAATGTATTTGTGTATTATTTACCAAAAAAATATACAAAAAATAATATTAAAATCGGATTCAAGAAAATATTTAACTTTGCAGCTGAAAGACATGTTCTCCTATATTCTCCAACTGAAAATGTAAGTTTGCAATAACAAAGAAATGTGATATAATTGCAAATTCACAATTTTCGGATTTTTCCCTTTCATTAGTTATTTACCTGATAAGAACCCAGCGGGTACAGCTAAGTACTAAGCTTGTACTGTGACTACCGCAAAAAAGAACTGGAGGAGCTTGGCGTAACTCCAAGCCAATTTAGAAAAGTTCCTTTCCTAAATTGATCAGACCGGCAGGCTTATTACCTAAATTGCAGTCAGCATGCGACAGCCAAATATCGCGCGATATCTGCTGTCAAAACGAGAATTTGTATAACGTAATTTGTATAGTGGCGCTAAATCTACCGCCAAAAGGGCATTTTACGGTCATGGCGTATTGAAACGCAATCGTTATACATAATATCATTTTTTTATTACAATTAGTCACCGGCCGCGCAGTGATCGCGTGGCTGTTGCTATCGGCAAATTTTTAGACAATAACACCGCCTATGAGTTATGTCAGACTTTTTGGCGGGAACGGGAGAAGTGAGGTTGTCATTTTATTTAGATTTTCTATTTTTTACATTTTTAGGAGTTTTAAAGTACAACAGTGATAGTATATTGTGTTTTAAAGTTCTGTGTAAGTGACAAGAATGGAAGAGATCTAAATAAACATGTGTAGCTGAAGTTTTCGCGCTCTTCCAAGAAGTCCTTCATAACTTCAGTAAAGCCTACTATCACTTTACTGGAGGAGTTTTACAAGAAAGAACTAATTTACTTGTGATTCTATATGGATTCTATTTATTCTGTATACTAGTTTGTGTTAATGCGTGACATTGGCAAAAGCGCTAATCATCTACTGAATTGTTTTCTCGCTTTACTTGACGTTGGTAATGTACTCACGTACAATGCCATTTACAAATAAAAAAAAAAAAAAAAAAAAAACACCGCCGCACGCTTATTACCTAACTTGCAGTCAGCATGCGACAGCCAAATATCGCGCTGTTATATCTTCGGTCTCCAAGTAATATCACTTTGTCATCGCCTATTCTGCACTCCTTCAATACTCTCGACTGTTGATATAACTCAGACAGTGTAATCCTGATCTCCAAATTAAACGGGCCTGCCCCATAATTTAAATAGATAACATTTAATTTTATAAGTGAATAAATAAACTTTCTTTTATTCTATTTGCACTGTCTTGTTTCCAAGACAAATTGGAATTCCGTGATTACAACGCGATATCTGCTGTCAAAACGAGAATTTGTGTGATGTAGTGGCGCTAAATCTACGGCCAAAGTGCATTTTATAGTCATGGCGCAATAGACGCGCAATTGTTATAGGTTCATGTCATGATATCAATTTTTTATTACAATTAGTCACCAGTCTCGCAGTGATCGCGTGGCCGTCTGTGTCTAAACTTTTAGGTAATGACCTTGCGGGATTCAATCACGGAGCGCGGTGTGAAAAGCAAGCATTCTACCGCTGCACCAACGACAACGGCATAGTCGAATATATTGTCGTTGAAAATATTGCATACTTACTTGAAAGTATCAAAAATATTGAAGCTAGTTTGCGTCATTTTAAGACCAAGAGCACTGTTATTAATGTTTCATATTTAAGCTACCGTGGTAATTTGGCCAAACCATATTCAAGTTAGCGGTCTCACTTTTAAGTGACGGATGTTATGTGGGCCAACTATTTTTTGTGCCACCGCTGTCCCCAAATATCTGACAAAACTTACTCGTAAGTTGCATTATTCGTTTCGTACATAAATATTGTATTTATTATGAAACTAAAGATTTCATCAATATATTCAATTAACTTTTAACGATACATTGTATAGACTCAGGTGTTACTTTGCGGAAATCCATTTCACGTGATTCATTCGGCAACTTTGAGGAAGTTTATTATTTGAGATAATGTGTAGTTTTAAGTTTGTAAATATTAACATATGTATGTACTTTCATGTGATAAATTCCTAAAATCTTTAGCTGTTTTCCGCTCAAACTCCAAAAACCACCAATCGACACGTGTTTCGCTTCTCAACGAAGCATCCTCAGGATATACCAGAGATAGGATTCGGTCAGCTAACCAGCATCGAATCAGCTGTAAACAGTTGTTTTCGTTTATTTTAAAAACTATAACCAATTTCAAAAAATTAAACTGGCATTTTGAAGATTGTGTTTAGATTAATCTACGCAGAAAATTAAACGCCATAAATTGCTTTCGTTAGTTAGGAAAATGGAAATCTCTGTTTTATAAGAGGTTTTTTGACTTTTTTTCTGTTACAAAAGTAAACTAATCGAGTAATGCAACTGGCAAATTAAATACTTGCAGAAAAAGTTCCAATTCGTCGCCTTAAGTTATTGCCGGATGGATACTCTATCTTGTTTTCGAACTAATGTTAAATTCTAATCTGGGTTTTAGTTACTTAATGGAATAGTTATATATATGTTTAGATTCGGCACGATAAAATAAGTTACATGAATACACTACAAAAGAATAAATAAGAGAGATCCGTTTCATATTGAAATTATATCAAAGTATTCGAGCAGGATACGATTTGCAAACTGAACATATTATAACTACATAATATTATATACGTGCATATAACATCTGAATCTGTACACAGCCCAAGGCAGTCGAAATTTTATTAAAACTTCGCCCCTTTGAGATAACTTCTGTTTGATAGAAACCAGAGCTAAAGTGGGGCGACAACCCCCCCTCTGGGGAGGGGAGGCACCCTGACAATTAATGCCATTTACGAATTTTATTTCATTTGCGAAAGGAACTCTCGTTATTTGATTATTAATAAAATGAGTTTTATTTTGTTGCCATTTGCATAATTGTTTCATTTCAGAGTCGCTCGCCGAATTCGATAATGTCCGGCTGGGTTCTATAAAGGAATTACACTTGCATTGGGTAAGGAGTGGGCTTACGGCCTTCTGGGAAATTGAGTTTTCTGATTCTGAATTTACATATGTCTCAGACCTTGAAGAATAATGGCTTTCAGAAAAACACAAGGAAGCGTAATTATATAATAATTTATTCCTTAAAAAAACAAATGAAGTGGTCGATAAAATATTCTATATTGTTACTTGAATAACTGCAATCTGACGATTGGATTTGACGATCTCGATAGCGCAGTGGTTTGTCTTGTATCTAAGCGCGAAAGGTTCCGGATTCGAATCTCGGTCAGGTCAAATTAGGAACCGAACATTCCTAGAATGTCTTGGGTCTGAGTGTACTGGGAGACGTCCCTAATAGTCGTCGTCTGGTCCTCATAGCACATGAAGAATGCCTTAGCTTGAGATCAGATGATTGGCGTGTATTGTTTGGCGTATTCTTTCAAATAAAAAAAAAATCGAATCTAAATTTTATATTTTTAGTGTCAAATTGTATTCATTTTTCACGGCCATTTTTCTCACAGACTATTTGACATAAGCAGTTGAAATTTGGAACAGTTACAGTATGGGGTGGAACAATGACAGACATTAACTTTAAAAGTCGAGTTTTGACTTTTGGGGTTGGTGTCGGGGATTTATAGAAAATTAGGAATTGTTTTTACAATACAATACAATACAAAACACTTTATTGCACCACAAGTAAATAAATATGAAAAAAAATAAAAATGTTTACATAAATACAGTCAATCTGTTATAAGGACATCGAAAGGACCACTAATATTGGGTCCTTACATATGAAATTGGCGTTTTGTACGGGAGGAATATAAAGTCAATTTTTTTTTGTAAAATATATTTAATTAATCAAAGTATGCACCGTTGTTACCTATGCACTTTTGCCATCTCATAGATAGTTCATTGATCCCTTTACTAAAAAAACCATGGGGGCGAGAATCAATAAACTCTTTGAAGGCGGTTTGGACTGCCGCATCGAAGTTGAATTTTTTTACTTGTAAGAATTTGTCCAAATTCCAGAAAAAATGGTAATCTGTTGGAGCAAGGTCCGGGGAGTACGGTGGATGTCGCAGACATTCCAATTGTAGCTCATCTAACTTAGTGGTTGTTTGTTGTGCAGTGTGTGGTCTTGCGTTGTCGTGAAGCAGCAGTGGCCTAGAGCAATTGACCAATCTCGCTTGTTTAGCAGCTAGTTCTTCCTTCATGGTTTGCAGTTGCTGACAATAGATATCTGCCGTAATCGTTTGGCCAGATTTTAGAAAGCTGTAGTGAACGACACCGGCGCTAGTCCATCAAACACTCACAAGTAACTTTTTCTGAGTCAATTTTCGTTTAGGGCATGATTTGGCTGGGTCTCCAGGGTTCAGCCATTGCGACGAGCGCTTCCGATTATCGTACAGTATCCACTTTTCATCACAATTAATGATTCCATTTAAAATCCCTTCATTATTGTGTCGGTTGAGCAAAGTAACACAGCAGTCGACGCGTGTTTGCAAGTTCGATTCACTCAATTCATGGGGTACCTATCGTTCAAGTTTTTTTTACTTTCCCGATTTGCTTCAAGTGGATTAATACAGTTTTGTCACTTACCCCGAAGTCTGCAGCTATCTCTGAAGTGCTTTGTGATGGATCCGCTTCCACAATAGCCTTTAATTCTTCATTTTCCACTTTGGTCTCCGGCCGTCCACGGGGTTGGTTCTGAAGGTCGAAATTTCCAGAACGAAAACGTTGAAACCAAAAACGTACCGTGCTTTCTTTTGCGACACCAGCGCCGTACACATCATTAATCCTTCGAGCCGTTTCTGCAGCACTGGTGCCACGGTAGAACTCGTACTCGTAAATATACCGATATCTCATGTTTTCCATTGTGCGGTAATAAGCGACGCCAAAAAAAAAATAATGAGGAAAAAACAAATGAATGACTGTTTTCAAAACTCAAATGTACCAGCTAAATGAATTTATAAATTTGAATTTGGAATTCTTAACCAAAGAGGAGATATTTCAGATCAAATTGGTCAGTACGACAAAACGCTAATTTCATATGTAAGGACCCAATATTTGGTCGTAAAAACCGATAGTCATAATAACCAGTAATATTTTTATGATACAAATTCGTCTACACAGAAGTTTCATGTTTAAGATAAAACTACATATCATTTGTTTCAATTTTTTATGTTTTTCTCGTCATGTGGGTTTTTAAATAAAAGCTAAAAAGAAACGCGTATTACTTTTTGTAACTTTTTAATAGTTTAAAAAAATACTTTAACGATATAGCTCACAAAAAATCATGAACTTTGGGAATAAAATTTAAAATTAAATGAATTTTTTAAGATTTCTTCAATCCTTTGCTTTTTCTTTTTTTATATAAAGGAAGTTCTAGGACGAAGTATTTTATGCGATTAGCAGTACAGAACTATTATTAGAGTTCGACGCGTCGTTAGCCGGTATTCATGTATGATTTATTTTAACATTCATTTCATGTTTTTAACCAACTTCAAAAAAAAGGAGCAGGTTCTCAATTCATCAGTAGGTTGTTTTTTTTGTATGTTTGTTACCTCATAACTCCGTCATTTATGAACCGATTTCGAAAATTATTTTTTTGTTTGGTAGGTAATACTTCAGAGGTAGTCTCATTTAAATTTCATTGATATTGGAGCTTGGACTTCGAAGATACACTAAATAACGAGACCTGGTTATAATCTTTATTCATGTTGATGATTCTCTTGTACATCGTTGCGCTCCGGAATTAGAAAGAAGTTAATTGCAGATTTGCCCTAGATATTTATTTAGGTCAAGATCACTCAAAAGGGAGAAATACAAAATTTTTATTAAAAAATTCAGCCACCTTCAAAATAAACACTGAAAAGTATAAAATAACTATCCTTTACTAATCAAAACTCATGTACTATTAAAATAACTTTATAATTACAATACACATACCTATATAATTAAATTTAACACTTATTGAAGTCGGTGCCAAATCAATGTGCAACAACAGAAAGTCTATTAGTTTGGTAGACTTGGCACCGACTTCAGTAACTGTCACTTCATGTGTATCGTATTTATAAAGATATTTCAATTGTACATATATGTGTTTTGATTAGTAAAGGATAGTTGTTTTATACTTTTCGGTGTTTTTTAGTAGTCGATTTTTTAGAATTTTTAGTTTCAACTTTTTAGTATATACAAGTTAATTATATATTTTATAGATATTGGTTTATAAAATGTAGTTTCAAATATTTTCCATATTAATTTTGACAACCTTTAACAAGTGGTTAGAGGTTGACTACCCATAAAACCCCTCCTAGTGCTTGCTTATTTTACACTTTTGTACAAACTTTGAAGTTTCTGAACACAGGTATGTTAATCAGTTTCATAGAGTAAAATTAAATCAACTATAGTCGAAAAATTTGGTTCAGAAAATATCCAATTTGTCGTTTCAAAGTCAATAAACATTGCCCTTTTGTGTGACCTCAAATATTATGGGTACTTGCTACAAATTAGGATGTCACTGGTGACACCCAGACTACAAACAAATTTACAAAACCTTGATTTCTAAATTGACATGTCAGGAGTCGAACTCTAGGTCTTTGCTTGGAAGGCCTAGGATAGAAATATATTAACCCTTACTCAAACGAGCCTACTATTACACAACTTCGATATTTTTTACAACTATGTTATTATGTTACGTTATATCTAATTGTAGATAAATCAAGTCATTTCTAATGACAGGGTTGCATAACAGTGTTATTATAAAAATGAAGAAATGAATGCTTAGATGGTTCGGGCATTTCGAAATAATGACTGATGAAAAACTGACGAAGAAAATCTACAGAGCAAAAGTGAGAGGTAAAAGAAGCTAAGACAGACCAAAGCTGACTTATGAAGATAAAATACCCAGAGTGTTAGCAGACGGAAATGTCAAAAGCACTCGCATACCTAGGCGTAAATGTGTGAGGAGAATGATGAGATTTGAGAAAGTGGCAGAGGTATGTGAGGACCGTGACGCTTGGCGCTCCGTCCTCTCTGACTACCCCGTTAGGGATACAGCGTGAACATATGTATGTATGTATGTATTTTTAAGAAAATCAAAACGTCAATTAGTTTTTGACATAAATAACTAACCACGACATTTTTAAATAAAAAAATTTTACTTTTTGGCAAGTTGCTTCGAAAGGACTAGTACTTCGTAACAATAAGCATTTCTTACAATATTCGATATATTATTTCGTAGAAAAATAGCAATCACCGCAAAATAACACACGCGTTTTGAAGAAAACATGTTCTAACATTGTATTTCACCTGTATAAATTTAACAGAATTAATTTTTATTAGTCGAAAGGCAATTCAGTCACACTAAATGACTAATAACGAAAGTCGGTGAATGAGCAATACACGGCCATGACATGACACCTTGATTAAATATTACATATTACTTTTATAAAATGGTAACTGAGACGTGTCTCTACATAAAAGATATTTATACTAAAATAATTGCGGTAGACTTATTTATCGCCTTCAAAGGAGAATGCATCAAGTACAGAAGTAAACAGTAATCATTTATTTATACATATTATACAGTGTGTATATAAAAACGGGACAATTACTTTAATGGATGAAGGGGCATAACTTTAGTATATAGGAGTTACAAAAAGAGTTATCGAAAAAAAAGTATCCGTTTAAGAGTTATGTCCATTTGAATTTTCAATTTGAATGTTATCATCACCATTTCTCGTAAAAGCAACTGGAACGTGTAAAGTTACAGATTTGGCTTTTTGGCGGGAACGGGAGAAGTGAGTCATTTTATTTACACTTTCTATTGTTTATGTTTTTTGGAGTTTTAAAGTACAAAAGTGATACTATATTGCGTTTTAAAGTTCTGTGTAAGTGAAAAAAATGGAGTAGGTCTCAATAAACATGTGTAGCGGAAAATCTTGCGCTCTTTCAAGAAGTCCTATAAAATTTCAGTAAAATCTACTATCAATTTACTGGAGGAGTTTTACTACAACGATCTAGATAACGATTCTTCTAGATTCTACTTATTAATAAAATACTTGACATTGACAAATGCGCGCCACGTGCGCCATGCCATAAAGAAAGAAAAAAATTAGATATCTTGAATCGAACATTGTTATGTTATTTACTTGCTCTATAGTTTAAGTCTTTGGAAGAGTTCAATCTGTGGACAGTCTGTTTCAGAAATGTGGTACTATGAAAATGATTAAAAGTAAAATAATAATAAATGGTTGCACTTTTACATGTTTATTTCCTTTAAGTATAATTTAATAAACATGTTTTTTATTTTGTAATAATTTCATCCGTTATTGAAATAAAGCATGAAAACCAAATTCAAAAAGATTGCATAATGGCCATTAACAATGTTTAGAAATCGCTACGATCATGAACTCTAATTTAAAAATACACAGGAATATCAACCCTATCGTTATATAAATAAAGGAGATTTCTATAGACTTGTGAAATTAAGTAAAAATTAAATTTTGGTGCCGAACATAAACTACTTGTCATGTTAAGGGGAAGCACGACTGAAGTAAGTTGTGTTTTGACCTGTATCTTTGTTATTATTACATAATAATACTTTAGTGAAGCTTAGTCAAGATACATTCTCGGTATACCATAGCATGTTTAAAAAGGTGTCCCGTTTGAATATACACTCTGTACATTAAGTAATTATATTATTGTTTAATTAATTTATGTAACATGATAAATAAAGTTTCTGAGGGACAGAGCTTTTCTCGACGTCTTATAAAAAAAAAATTGACCACAGTGCAGGATTCGAACCCCGCACTTTGGGGAACGAAGGATTCTGGCCTCTTTGAGAAAATGAGAAATAAATGAGAGACGCTATTCGATATGTAAAAGTACAAAGTAATATTATATTTTTGAATTTATAATTTATTTTTTTTCCAAACGCGCGGTTTGCCCTGTAATTAATCATCAGCCAGTAACATTTTCCATACAATATTTTCATTTGATCAACTCGTGTACCTTATTCAAACTCATTTCTGCCCTTTAAGAAAGTCTACAAAGGAAAAGACCTATTTTGGTCGCACTTATCGAGGAACCAATAATCGTTTTTCGAATAGATGGAATGAAATTTCTAACTTACGACTTCAATTAAAAAATGTCAATTTGAACATAAACCATTTTTTATTATTTCTCAATTCTTGGGAGGCAAAAGGAGTATTCCGTGTTCATCATTCAGATTTCAATAGCATTTATTTGTCTAATGTAAAAATTTTATGTCTCACATAAAGTGCAAGTCTCACGTAAAATTTATTATTTTCTGATTTCACTTATAGGCAATAACATTAGGTCATAGTTATAGTAACACATACTATTGCCGCATTTAGCAGTGCTGGTTAGTATCCTAAGTTGACGACGCTGGGTGATGGGCTATTATTGGCTCAATTATTTACATGTGACATTTGCCAAGAGTAGAAAAGGTGTTTCTATCTCGAAAGGTTTATATATTACCTACTTAAAAAACTTAAATCAATAAAACGATTTAGTTGCAGTTCAAACGATTAAATGATATTTAAATACTATTTATTTATTACTCAAAATATATTTATAATACAAAAGAAATTAACACACATATTACGTCATAATTGATTACTTATTTTGCGCTTTATGTATAGAAAACTTATAATAATATATTTAACATGTACTAAAGGAAACAAGAGGAATAAATCCATGGCCGAATTGATCAAAATATGATTGCTGGCAACTTTAGTTTTTCTTACATTATCAATGTAGATTCTATTAAAATACAATTTATAATTTAGATTCTTGGCAGACTTATATAATATCTAAGATCGTATCTCTTTAAAAGTAAATATTTTCTTTTTAAATACGCATATATTCAACGATTGTCTGTTCTGTGACAGATGTGACCAGCCCATTACCACTTCGACTTGCTGACTTTCAAAGCTCTGTCGACGATTTTGGTTTTATGTTAGATTAAGGCATATCTTGTCACTTTTTACATAATTATCTAAATTTGTTTGAACTTATGAACTAGCCGTACTGTTACTGTACACGTTTCGGTACCGTATACCATTACGGGTGGGATGCATAGATTAAATATTTTTGTCTACAGGCTATAAAGTATGGGTAACGAAAAGACATGAAGAAACTTCTCCAATTACCGCCCATCCTAGACTAATCCTCTTGACTTCTTTTTCGAACTTGTTTCTACCTAATTACAATCTATATATGTATGTATATAGTTCTACACAACTTCAAAAACCTTATGGTAAATGTTAATCGGTATCGGAACTCCGTGATCATTGACCATGACCTTTAGTCCGGGGCAAATCAATTTGGATATCGACCCGGTGACCTAAAGCGTCATTTAGATCACTCAGCATTCCTTGAAGCCCTCACAGCGGTTCTGCAAATGAATTGATTAATAAAACATTATCGAGAACATTTCAATAGTGTATTATATTAGTGTTTCGCAGAATAACAAAGTGTAAATATAGCGAAAGTATTTTTGTTCACTGTATAAATCCGATGTTGCTGTACACGTTTTCTTCGAAAAATGTGTGAGCCGATCGCCTAATATAATATGAAATAATCACAAATCCGTCATCAATTCAAGAAATAAATTTCATTGAATTAGCGAAATCGATAATACCGTATTCTAATTTTTCAAAGGCTGTCTCGTGTGGGTGTTGGAAGCCAGGTATCACCGTGTCACGATATACCACTATGTCTCATTATAATATCAAGGTATTAGTTAAGTAGCAGATAGACAAAGATACGGCATATCGAGTATCAGATGTAAACGCTGGGACAGGTTAACAACCTACGGCAGCATTCCGCTTTGCTGGTACAATGATGAGTATTTGTATAGAGCTGTTGTTTTGTGTCAGAGAAAATGTATGTGTGTCCGTCGCTAAATCATGAATTCTGTAGTCAAAATGGTATAAATATAGCCTTTATAATATTTTCAAAATATCTGCCTGTCGATTTGTTAGTCTGCTTGCCTGTCAGTATGTTGCAGTCAATATATTTCGTTATCTTTGCACTTACTGAGTTGAAATTTGAAATAGAGACGCAAATTGGTAATTCTATACTAGAAACGAGGAACAAAAAATTAAATAATGGGTGCTGCTAATTTACTTCGGTTTTTTAATTTGACGATACTTTTAGTTTGACTGAAATTGCTATAAAACACTATTGATTTTTACAACTCCTTCTTTTAGACGGCTTTTATTGCACAAAACACGATAACGGCACACAGTTTTGGCCGACAACAACAAAGTTCCTTATTTCCTATTTTAAATTATTATTTTAATCTTAAAAATATTATTTAATATCAAGCCCGTGAGTGATCTTATAAGGGTTACAATATTCCTTTTGAGCTACGGAACCCTAATAATAAATTCTGTGCTGATCTAGGAAAGTAAAGAGTGTGCCAATTACTTATATTCCCATGCGGAGATTATGGTTAGAGATAGGTTATTAAAAAGTGCTTGTGGCCAATGGACCAGCAAACCGTCCCTAGTGGGCCAAAAAACTGTGTAAATCCTAATTCTAATTGTTCAATTAGCCGTCATTATACATTTGATATTAGGTCCACACCGAATGGATAATGACATAATATTACATACGTACATATCCTCTCGCTGTATCCCTAACGGGTTAGTTAGAGAATATAGTGCTAAGCATCACGCTACTCATATATTTTTTTCGCCTCTTCAAATGTCATTAGGCTTCCACGCACTTTTGCTGAAGTGCGCAAGTGGTTTTGAACTTGCCATTAGCTAACACCATGTCTATTTGATCCTAACAAGTCAGCCTTAATTTTTTTTAGTTTTCGCTACCACTCACTTTGGCTTTGTTATAATATTATGTAAGAAGAAAGTATTCCATAATTTGTCATTTTGCGTAGATATCAATTAATGTTGCGGAGATACTCGTATCTTCGTATAGAGCAAAACATTCTTCTATTTTAATTAAAACAAAAAATAAATTGGATGTAGATAGATTATAAGCGTTACTCTACAGAAATTGATACTAAGTATATTATATATATTTACATACATTTTCAGATACCTTCCACTCAAAGATATAAACTTATTAATCAACATGTGTTTCGAATTTCAGAGATCAGACTCGGTCAGCTATTAATTATTTCGAATTATTTCGCTGCTGGATAGCTGACCGAATCTGAAACAATAGAATAAAATGTCGTAGAGAAAATAGCTAAAGAATGTATATAAATTGACAGACTTGAATATAGGTGTTGACAGCTCTAATAATATTTATTTCATTTAAGGCCCTATACACATAATATAGGAGTGAATTGGTGTTTACTGGCTATTAAATGTGAATGCGATCCGATTCCGGCGTGTGTCGGTAACCAGTATAAAACATGGTGCTCTAATGAACGAGGTGACTTGCTGATAGTGGCCGTGCGTATGCGCTGCTCATTTGTAGTCTATTTAATAAGGATCACGAAAAAATAATTGTATTTCTCGACTGATACTTTTTTGTGCATAGATAGTTTTCAAGGAAAACCAATTTGTGTATCACCTGATTTATTGGTTAGATTTTATTGGGAGCTTATTATTATGTCTTAAATGCATATGTCTGTCTGTCGTCTGTATATCACAGTCAATATATTTTTACACCTACTAATTTTGACAACACCGAAGATTAAAGAATAAGAAAACACTGGCGCCCTCTAGTAAAGAACAACGGTGTTAGTGGCGTCATCAAGAAGAATGATCGACGACTTGCTACCCACCACCGCTGCGAGATTATATAAATCATAACTAGAGCGCGATAAAAGTCTTTTTTTTTTGTTTTCTTCCTTTATACTGTAGCTCGACCTGGTTGTTATATTAAATTAATTGCGTATTTTGGAGTTTAGTTCCAAGTATTCCATTATTATGGGTATCGAACATAATCATTTAAAAGTATCATTTTCATCACAAAGTTAGAATTATGCCGCATTATAAATTGATATCTCTAAAAATTATGAACAAAAAATGTAGAGTATCATATATTGAACTAAAAATATTTTTTTTTAATTCTTCTTTATCTGAAACTGCTACGGGATTCCAAGTTAAAACGAGTCTGATACGCTCTTGGCCGTTTTTTCTTATTAAAAATGCAGTGTCATATTGCATCGTCTTTAAGTAGGGTCATTTTTCAATTCGATGGCAAATAAAGCGTGCAGTTTTAAAGGTTTAATTAAATGCGCGGTAATTAGACACGGTGAGCGAGTATGTTAATTAATGCACACGTTAACTCTTCAAAACTCTGCCATTGTTTGTGCGTCTGCGCATGTAAGGGCGTGTTCGCACCAGACGTTAAAATAACCGCTGATTTTGTACGATGATCACGAACACACTGAAGCAACTTTTGGGTTATGATTAACATATAATATATACATGTCATATACGTTCACTCTTACATTCATAAATACATACAAACACAAGAAGGGAATAATTGAATATTACTTTTAAATTGTAACACGAGGATTGGCACCTGTAACAGAACTTGTAAATCTTATAATATCAATTTGTTTTATTTACATAATGACTTTTATTTACATACACAATTCACTGTTTTTTTTCTCTCTATAGTTCATACCTCTCTCTTTTCCCATTCATTTTAAATTATTCTTTAAAAACTTTATTGAAGTGTGTCTGTTATTGCATTTTAATCATAGTAATTTTGTTTTTGCCTAAATTAATTAAAAAAACATTTATATATTATGTTTATATGAAGAAATGCTTTTGCCTGGCAATTTCTTCATCGATAGAAAAATATCGTACTAAAATGATTCCGATATATAAATAGTCATCGACATATTGAATTTATTAGCTATTACAGAGTATTTATTTGAGCCCCAGTTTAGTTTATGACTGAAAGGAGTTTTAATTAACACGATATAATCCGTCGTACGTCATATGCACATAGTGTGAATTCGCCCTAAAAGTCGAATTCCCAATGCGGTAATTTTTTGTATGGAAACTTTTTTATGGGGAGCTTTTAAGAGGGAAAAGTGTGTGCTTGAAATAAGAGATTTGGTTTTCGGTTTACTGGTGCTACTCTACTTAATTGGCTGTAGAGTTATAACTACAATAACTCTCATTCATGACAGAGAAAATACAGAAAAATACTTTTATATCGTAATTACTTCTTAGAACTTAATAGCAAAACAAAAGATTCATTCCGACTTTTTTACACCTGTAGACTTGAAATTTGGCTCATAGACGTAAGTAATTCAAAATAGAAACGATAAATAAAAAGTTAAACACCTACTTATTGTTACATACATAAATATACGTATTTACTTATGCTGTGTTCCCAACGGAGTAGTCAAATGGAATAGACTAAACAGAGCTCCAAGCACTGCGGTCCTTACATATTTTTTTCACCTCCTCAAATCTCATTTTTCTTCTTACACACTTTCACTTAGGTAAGCAAGCACGTGTTTTGACATTTCCTTTTAACACTTCGGCTATTTGATATTCATAAGTCAGATTTAGTCTTGGCTTTTGCTACTATAAGCAACTTTCGTTCTATAGATTTTATTCGTCATTCTATCATCACTCCTTTTTCTTATGTTCCCAAACTCTCTAAGTATTCTTTTTTTCATTTCTACAATAACACAATCATCTAATCTTGTAAACAATCATCAATCATCCGCATATCTCTTCATTGCTTAATTTGTTCGCGAGGATGACACCGTACAATATTTTTGAGAGACCGCATTTCCACTGCATTTATCAATTTAAAATAATTTCAATATTAATTTTAAGTCAATTTAGGTTCAGTACTTTCAAAGTAAAAAAAGACTGCTTGTAAGATCGTACACGTGTATGTCTATCTGCCTGGCTATCTGTATATAATGTAAGTTCGCTATATAGAAGTTCGTTATATTCTGTGTTCTCAAATACAATATGATGTACAGACTTATATTGGGCATAGTGATACAGCTTGATAAGGCGACGCATTGGAAATTTTGACGGCAGGGATCTCAATTTTTCTGAATGACTACAAAACGTTTAAAAATGATACTTGTACGATGCTAGCAGCGTACATCACTTTGTGCGTTGTCAGCGTTTATGCGGACACGCGGCAATTTAACCATTCCTTACGTCAGTACACGTCCAATCACCAATCCAATTGCGTGTGCTCATAACCATTAAACCATACAAATAACCATTTTAACCATTTAAACCATACTATTTTAGATTAAGTGAGTTCATCAATAAACCATATTATGGTGCTCATCTTTCTCTATTATTATTTAGGAACCATCCCTAAATATATCTCTGCACGGAACCACCACACCGTACAATATTTGCTATCCTGATTCTTCATTTCATTGACTTTATTTTGACAGTTGCGATACACGATTCGTTAGCTTTTGTAGCACAAAAAAAAATACTAAAGAAACCTCTTTTGAAACAGAGATTTACATTTTTCTGAGTAACGTGACCGATTTATGTTTTTTAATTTTGTGTATAGTTTAATCAAAACATACTCTTAAAAATCACAGTCGAATATTTTAAAATTAATTATAGTTTTTAAAATAAACGAAAATATCAGGTTTTTGTATTTTTCGTTAGCTAGCGCGCGCACATTTGCATGCAGCAGGAGATCTATTTTAGGTGAAATTATTGTTTATCAATGCGTACCTTTACACACATATCATGTTGCATTAGCTAACATTTTAATATATATATAAGGGTATTAAATAGGGTTAATACTCAAACTCTATTATCAACCAAACCCTCGCTTTAGTAAGGCCTTCATTTTTAAGTAATTCAGGGAATATGAAACATTTGAACCTGTAGCTAAGTTTCCAGGAAAAGTAACGACAATTTTAAATCATGTCAATATCTAGAAATTTTACGTTACATAAACATTTACATAATATAATTTGGTAATAGCTAACTTATGAAGATGAAATAGCCACAGTGTTAGCCAATGGAAATGTCAAAAGCACTCGCATACCTTTTTGCATGGCGTATGTTTGTGAGAGATTTTAGGAAGCGATTCAGGTATGTAAAGACCGCGATACTTGGCACTCAGTGCTATCTGACTCCGTTAGGGATACAGTTTGAGAATATTAACGTATGCATTTTTGTATGAAACCCGACACGACTCTAACTCGCACTAGACTTATAATTTTCTTAATATTTAATATATTGTGCATGTTATCCAACTTGACGAAAGGCAATGACGAAATGCAAAATTAATCGCACAAAATTTTAAGAGTGGTAGAGCTATGCTGCATTGCAGAACGAATTGGGACGGCTCGCCCGGTAAATTACCACCCTCTCACAGAATATCGGCTTCAAGTAACAGCATCTACTGCTATTGTGTTTCGTTAGATGAGTAAGAGTGCTAGTAACCTATCATCCCTCCCTTCCTCTCTCTCCTTTCCCTATTTCCCTAAAGGCCGGCAACGCACCCGTGAGTCTCTGGATGTAGCGGATGTCCGCGAAGTGACCCGCTTGCTCGTATGCCTCCTCTTTCATAAAAAAAATAAATAAAAAAAATAAGGAGTGATTTGTAATTCACGCACAAATCATTTGACTGGCCCGTTGGCGCAGTGGCATATGCATTTGCTTTCCAAGCTAGGGGTCCCGGGTTCGATCCCCGGTCAGGTCAATTTAGGAAACGAACTTTTATAAATTGGCTTGGAGTCTGGGTGTTACTGGGAACTCCCCCAGAGTTCGTTGTGTGGTACCTAAAGTGCAAGCTTGCTGCTTAGTTTGGAGTCACACAATCTGTGTAATTGTCTGGAGTATTATTATTATATTACGCTTATAAATCCAACAATATTTTTGATGCATTTCAAAACGTGACCTATTGTACATATGTCATGTTGTATGTACTTCTACACACTATTGCATATATATCATGTTGTGACAATCAATTATTCACTAAGGTTTGACGTAACGAACTACATTAGTATCAATCAATGTCCACCTAATTAGATCAGATACGCCTACCGCTATACCCGTATTGATAGTCTTACTAGCTAACTTTTGCCTGTGTGATGTGCGTGCATTACGAGAAAATAAATAAAAAACAAGTTATTTAATAAAAACAAGATTTTATTAAAACGCACAGAAAAAGAAAAATTAAAATGTATTGTCATCATTACCCCACAAAATTGCGAAATTTCAGTCGTACATACGTTTAGAGGAAGTGGTTGCAATATTTTAACTAAATACTCAACAAACACGTGATATAAACTAAAAGTTTGTATTAAAAAACTAATAGCTTCACACATTTCTCATTAGATTTGGATACCAATTTTAAAAAAAATTACATTTTGACGATTTTTTGAGTTCTACTTTTTCTAGTACTTATTGGGGCTAACAAACGGTAAAGCATAGTTAGATACAAGGTTGCTAGCCTATCGTTTACAGATTTTTTTTATTTTTTTCTTTATTTTTTTATCAGATTTGAGGAAGCGAAAGAAGTATGTAAGGACCGCGACCCTTGGCGCTCCGTCCTTTCTGACTATCCCGTTAGGGATGCGGAGTGAAGATATGTGAAGATATGTATTTTTTTAACTTATACATAAATGCATATTATGTTCGCGCTGTACCCCTAATGAGATAGTCAGAAAACAGGGAGTGCCACATCTTCTATCTTATTTTTACGGTTTGTTAAAGAAAGTATGCAACTGATAAGTACTTGTATTATTTATGTGTGTACATCATAAATGAACTTAATTAAGTTAATTAATTTGAATGTTGTCTATAAGGAGAATGATGAGATTTGAGTAGGCGAAAGAAGTATAGAGCGCGATATTTGACGCTCCGTGGTCTCGGATTACCCCGTTAAGGACACAACGTGAGGATATCCATGTACGTCATTTGTGTAACATAAAAATGGAATAGATGAGCTATAAAGTGCAAACCACGTTTAGATGGTGAAACGTTCTGCACAAGGCAGTTGGCTGTTGTCGGATGAGAAAAGTCATATATCGGACTTAGTGGCGTGCATTGGCAGAGGCCTATGTCCAACAGTGAACTACTATAGGCTCATTATGAATACAAAATTCTCTCTATGCTATTTATATACTCGAATACTACTCAACCAAATGAGCTCAAATGTACGGGTTATGTACATTGGTGGAAAAATTTTAAAAGTCCTATTATAATAACTAAAAAATACTTCAGTTTTCTCATAAAATCTGACCTCAAAATAAGTACTAGGCCTAAGAGTACTATGACTAATACAGGTATTACACAACAAATTGGGGGTGAACCAATTACACCAAGACTCCAAAAAAAAATTAGAAGCATGCATTCACTAAATTTACCTGGCCGTTAGAAGATTGCGCCATTACCGCGCTATCGAGCCAATCTAGTTTTCATTAGTATCTAAACATTAGTCAAATACCTTATTACGACAGAGATCATCTGTCTTTAGGGTTCCGTACGTTCTCAATTGTGTGAAGCACAAATATAAAATTTGCCCCAGCGATATATCTTATACGTATTTTCCATTGAATAACATTTCAAACATTAAAATAAAGATTATAGAAGGGAAATGTGATACGCAGTCTGAAATATATCATATCCCTACTTGTCTTTATTTAACATGCGGAATATTAACGCGATTACCTTTTATTTTGGCTTGACTTTTCAACCGAGATCCATCGACCGTGGTCTTAAGCACACTGTCACAGCAGGTGTCACTCCATGTACGAGGCGATGTTCTATCATCTAACCTTGATATTTGTAGTCTTCAAACCACACTCACAGTATTCACACGTTTAACCGAATCTCCCTTATATCCAAAATTACTCGACATAGAAAAAACAGTTTTGAGAACAAAAAGTATTATCCAAAGTTTATAGAAAATTTATTAATTGAAATCCTAGGTCTTATATCGAATAGATGGATATAAATAATTTCAGATCGAATAGTTGAAGGATTAGCTGATGGAAATGTCAAAATCACTCGCAAATCTAGTCGAAAGTGTGTAAGAAGACTGACGAGATTTGACGAGGCGAAAAAGGGAAGGACGTGATAGTTGACGTTCCGTCCTCTCCGACTGCCCATTAGGTATACAGCGTGATGTACAGGTAATGTATGTATGTCTCATGTCAGAAATTTATTATATTTGAAATTAAAAATTATTACACTTATATTACAAACTCATTTTTTAACGACATACGAAACCCTCTGAACGTGAAGTGAACTCATACATTACTAATTTCGGTTCAAAGAACAGATACTAGCACGAACGATATATCACGAAGCACCGAAACTGAGCCAGTTTATCGCTAGATCGAATCAGACAAAGACACACGACTTGCCTTGACCTACTTAGGCCTGACTTAACTATTATTATGTGACATACCATTAAAATAACCATTATAAGTTTTACAGAACTTATCGAAATGTTTTTAAGTTATACATAACTGCTAATAGATTTGACGTCCAAAAATACTTCATATTGAAGTCATTGAATTTTGATTAAATAGAATAAAGACCGGGCAAGTGTCGTCATAACTGACAGTCTAAAGTTTTCTGAAGATAATTCGTCGAGAGAAAATTTTAAGAAAAAAATTAAACCGCCATCAAAAAAAAAACACTGAAAAATACAAAATAACTGTCCTTTACTCATCAAAACTCAAGTATAATAAAAGTAACTTTATAAATATAATACACATACCTATATAATTAAATTCGACAGTTACTGAAGTCGGTGGCAATCCTATCAAACTAATAAACTTTGACAACAAACATTGATTTGGCACCGACTTCAATAACTGTTGAATTTAATTATATAGGTATGTGTATAGTATTTATAAAGTAATTTTTATTGTACTTGAGCTTTGATGAGTAAGGGACAGGTAATTTGTACTTTTCAGTGATTTTTTTGCAGGCGGTTTAAATTTTTTCTTAATTTTTTTTATTTGTCCCCTTTGAGTGATTTTTGCCTAAACAAATATCTGGGACAGGTTTACAATTAACTTTAACAAATAAAATTTCTAATTAGAAGCGCAACGGTATACAAGAGATTTATCAATATAAATAATGGTTATAACCAGGTCGTATTATTTGGTGTATTTTCGAAGTCGTAGCTTCGTATACCGGTGAAATTTAAATGGGATCACTTCGGAAGTATACCCTTTCAAACAAAAACAAAATTCGAAATCGGTCCATAATCGACGAAATTATCGGTGAACATACATAAAAAAAAATATTTAGATGAACACAGAACCTTCTCCTTTTTTTGAAGTCGGTTAAAAATATAAAAAATGGAGTCTATAATACCCATTATTTAACGTTTTGCTTTCATTTTGGGTTTGAGTCTCCAATTTATGGCTCTGTAACAACTTTTTATTTGTAACGTTTTTGCCATTCTACGGAACCCTGAAAATAAAATCCATGCTAATATTACAAAGAGAGCAGTTGTTCTAAGTCTGTTCATATAGAAAGGGTAATCTCCGGAACCACTACACTTATTTGAAACATTTTTTCACCAATTGAAACATAATTTCTTTCAGACGGACATAGGGTACATAAAAATCAATGTTTGTCTGTAAGTTCGTTTGTATTTTATACGCTGCCATACCATTAATCCGATTGCGATGAAAGGTATGGAGATAGCTTGAATCCTGAGGAAGGACGTAGGCTATTTTAAGAATAAAAAACACGGACGAAGTCGCAGGCACCACCTAGTAGGCTACATATTATGTATTTAACCCGAGCGAAGTCGGGATGGACTGCTAGTTCGATGTAAATTTTTGTTTTTGATGTTTTGATGTTTAATTTTAGCTAACTTCAAAAAATATAAAAAAAGATTGTTTACATCATTATATTCTCACATTAGTTCCATTGTAGATCGCTGTAAAATAGAGATAGATCTGTTGACTCATATATATCGGCATCTCATAAACGCAACGGCACAGAACTCCTTGATATATTGATAGGTGTGTTAGCTGTTAGGTACTATTTGTTCTCGGCTGATGGACACTGATTATACTGTTTACTTAACTATCGAAGATGTTATTTTTGGTAATGGTGTGGGTACTACTATGTTTTTGAAGCACAAATATTTAGAATATGAACACAAACAGTGCCAAGACAGAATATACATTATAAACAGAAGGAAAGTGATATCGATCTCTTTTTGAAAAAGAATTTGCAATTTGACTGATCTCGCGATTGGTTTTTTACATGTCTTTTATTTTAATAATAAAAAAATATGCAGCAGCTGAGCAATAATACGTATTTGAATTTTATTAGAAAGTATTATTGGATTTTTAATTAATTAAATTCGTTATTACAGTGTAAAGAAATTCATCAATTATTTATTATGACTACACAATGTAAAATTTAATATCATATTTTTTTTATAATTTTGTTTTTTTTTTGCTGAGATTTTTTTATTTCATTATTAACATAGCTTTATTTTTGTTTTATTTTTTATCCGTTAATAAATCCACAACGGCTTGAATGACCTTTAAGGCACAGAATTCTTTAAAGGAATGTCTCTCTCGACACTTAAGATACATTACGACTTTCAAGCGATTACGCGTACCCATTGATACTTTCGTTGTCTTAATTAATTTTATCTTCAGGCAAAATATTCAATCATTCGTTTGTCAACTGTTTCCGTTTCGTTATTCAGAATTACCAAACAGTAAATATGTCCCAACAAAGTACAGATACAACCAAAGATTATAGAGCGGTCAAGGCATCTGCCGGAGCCAGCCTCGGGCATGCTCACTCTACAATCAACGGGCATTTTGAAGGAGGTAATTGAGCTAATAAGCAAGCGCCGTAGGCGCAGCTCCAGTTTATGCAACTAAAATCACTGGTGTCACTCGATGCCGTAAATTACGAGTATTTTTTAACATATTAAAGACTGGACAATAATTCTCAATGTTATCAGATTGGCCTGTTGACGTGCTGATATGTTAGGAAACACTCGTCTAAATTGTTCCGTAATCTATGTGTATATGGTTTCACTCCCTGTTCGTTGTGATGCCAGTAACTATAGTGCAAACCTAGCACATTTTGGTGCCAAATAATCTAATGGTATTGGACTGATCGTATTATTTATTTAATCGTAAGCTGATTGGAAAGTAACTGCATAAATTAAATAAAATAATAAGCAAAAGTTTCATCAAAAGACAAAACTATAGTCTGAAAGTAATTTTCTTTACTTAATAATTTAGTGGTTATAAAAGTATTTATTGGTTATCCATAAGGATCTTTTATTCTAATATGCTGTATGGTTATTGGAAAATTATGTAGAAAATAATTGCGGAGTACGAATTATTTGTGGAGTTGATTCGCGCACAGAAGTTTCCGTAAAACATTTACAAACATGCTAAATTTCCAAACCTAATGTTTGAGATTAATGAAATCTAAGATTTTAGAAGTTGTATTTTTTCTATAAATTTCTTCTCTTTTATATACTCAGACCAAATAAAAAAAAAACGTATGCGGTCGGGGGACCCCCGTCAGGATCAAAGTGCCTAAGCTGCAGTATTAATTTCTCAAAACTTAATTGCAATAATGACACGATAAAACTCACGTGTGATTGAAAAGAAAAACAAAACCGAGCATCGCCCGACGCGGTGGTTGCGCTCTACGTAACGCTTTTTTCTTACATGACGGTTTCTACTAACTCAAACTTTTCCGCAAGCCGCGTTAAAGAATTTCGTCCTAATAAAAATTAAACAGCACAGTAAGGTCAGGTTTTTATTTGTAATTTCTTTGACAATTATGTGTCTATATAAATATATGTACATGTCTCCGTTTATTCGTCACATAGTTCCTCAAACAGAAGAACAGACAGACATACAAAAAGCAGAATGAGTGGTCATATAAGGATTCTGTTAAGCCTTGTGAAGATTCCGATTTTTCTCAACACAGGTTTTTTCGAATCAGTGGTAGTTCTGATATTTAAAAGATTTTTAAGAAACGGACTATTTAACGAATTTACTTTGACTTGATATTATTATTTATTTCACAATTATTTTCATTAGTAATTGGTCGTTCGTTTGCCACCCCCGCTATAAAAAAAAGTAGTCATTAAATGTTTCTGAGCATTGACGGTTAAGAATCTAATCGTATCTATCTCAAGAAAGTTAACTTCACAGGAGACAAAAAAATGTTTCCTGAAATAAACGCGCTCTTAACTTTGGTGGTATTTCTCTAGCGAATAACTTTACCATTTTTTGTGAATTTAGAGATAGTCACTGAACAAGCTCTACCAAAACAAACTCTAACAAAATTAGCAATGAAGAGATACGCAGTACGACAGGGTTGCTTGACAGTGTTATTGTAAAAGTGAAGAAATAATTCTATGGTCAATTAAATATTGAAAATATATTTGTAGTAATCTCTATAAAATGACTAGTTCCTTTCCATTGACAATCGAAAAAAACTAATTAAAAACACAACAAATCAAGACGTTACTTTACACAACATCGATCCAACCACAATACCGTGCTGAGCAACTCATCCGATTGTCTGTGAACATCATTGACCCAAAAACTCTTTCCCATCGTCGCTTGCAACATTAATTAGACTCTATAATTAATAGCCGCTCCGATACAATCGGACTTATTTTTTGTATTGATATCATAAAAGCTGCCATCGGCAAATAAAGTTTGGTTACTCGGCGAAAATTTACTGTCGACTTATTTGGTATTATAGGAATGATTAAAAGGAAAAAAATTACTCGTGCGGAAGGTATTGTATCCGCTTCTTATCTTCAGTGAAGTCTTTCAATTTAGATTTTTATTATATCAAGTGCAAGACAAACGAGCAAGCTATCCACCTCATAGAAGGTGTCGTAAGGCCTACGGACTTTTACAGTATCAAAGCTAATAAAATACAAGTAGTAAAAACGTTGGCAATATTGAGGACTATAATCTTGTCTCTCTTAAGTCAGATATTTCACCCACTGTCTTCTTTCTTTCTTTATGGCATGGCGCACAGTTAAGCGCATTTGCCAACGTCACGTATGTCAGGCTTAAAAGATTGTCCTAGGATAACCTAGGACATCTTGATATGCGTAGGATAACCGATAAGGTCTAGATCAAACTAGTTTGGCCTGACGTCAGGTTTGACCGGGAACATATATATTTATGTGGATTCCAATTGGTCTGCTGTAATTTCTGTACGATTAATTACATTAAAATTATAGTATTTTTAAGCGACTTCAAAAAAAGAAGGAGGTTTTCAATTCGTCGGTATGTTGTTTTTTTTTGTTGTATGTTTGTTACCTCATAACTCCGTCATTTACGAACCGATTTCAAAAATTCTTTTTACGTTTGGTAGGTAATACTTCAGAGGTGGTCCCATTTAAATTTCACCAATATTGGAGCCTGAACTTCGAAGATACACTAGATAACACGACCTGGTTATAACCTTTATTTATATTGACGATTCTCTTGTATATCGTTGCGCTCCGGATATGAATGAAGTTAATTGCACTGTAAATAAAAAATAAAAAAATTTTATTAAAAAAAATTAAACCGCCTTTAAAAAAAACACTGAAAAGTATAAAATAACTATCCTTTACTAATCAAAACTCATATACAATTGAAATATCTTTATAAATGCCAGATCAATGTGCAACGACATAAAGTCTATCAGTTTGGTGGGCTTGGCACCGACTGCAGTAACTGTCAAATTTAACTATATAGGTATGTGTATCGTATTTATAAAGTTATTTTAATTGTACTTGAATTTTAATTAGTAAAGGATAGTTATTTTATACTTTTCAGTATTTTTTTTATGATCTTCTAAGGTTTTCGACCTCTTGTAAACTTTTAGACATAATATTATTTACGTTACGTGGTCATCCGAGATATTTACGCGTTATTTAGAAGTGGTAGAGCTGTGCTGCATATCACCCTCTCACAGAATCTCACAGAATCTCACAGAATCGGCTTGAAATAGCAGCATCTATTGCTGTTGTGTTTCATTCGGTAAGTGAGAGTACCGGTGGCCCATCTCCTCCCTCCCCCTCCTTACCTTCCTTTCCCTAAAGGTCGGCAACGTACCCCTGATTCCCCGGACGTTGTGGATGTTCATGAGCGGCGGTGGTCACTCTCCATCAGGTGACCAGCTAGCTCGTTTGCCCCCTCTTTTATAAAAAAAAATATACTTCATCTATGATATTATGATATTGCTAACTTTGATCGGCTATTATTTGATTCCATTTCTGTAAGCTCAAATACAAAATTTGGTAGAAAAAGCGTCGAGATATGATTCCACTCTGTTTAGAAATTTGGTCATTCAGAAATAGAAAGACGTGAATTTCTGTTCGTTTGTAATATTCTTGGAAGGATCTCTCAAAACTATGTAATTCGATGGCTTTGATTTCATTCGCAATAAGAAGCTAAAGTGACCACCTTACTTTCTTTCAACTTACTTTTACAACCTGCACGGGAATATAAGCAGTTGACACACTGCGTAATTTTCATTGTCTCCTAGACTAAAGTAAAACCAGTTAAAAATTATAAATAATGTCGGTATTTATCATATATCGTATTTGTCATTAGTTCTGCAATATTTTCAATACGTAGTCTAATAAACTGAATGAATTATAAAGATTTTGGTAGAAAAACATCGTTTATGTAAATTCTCCGTATGTATCGTTTACGAAGATGAGAAATAATCTGACAGATGTTCTTTTTACGTAACATTATAATTTCGATATTTGATAAAAGTGGGCGAATCTTTATTATTGCTAATAACCATATGAACGACGTCTCCACAATGAAACCAATAATTTAGCAGTCATCAAATTGCAATAAGCGGTTGCAGTACGAAATTACACGTGTTCCATTGTAATGATAGATAATGTCACTTGTAATGAATAAGTGAAAGTTTTGATGGGTCGTTGCTGAGAACTGATTGCTACTTGGTACTTTAAGTATATTATTTCGCATTTGGGAAGGCAGAACATTTTGCTTGCTAAGTCAAGATTCCTGACTTCAATTTTTTTTTACTTTAAAGAGAAAAAACTGAGTTACGTACGTAGGAGTTAATTCACTACAATTCTCTCGATTATGGTCATGGGTGATTGAGGAACTCAGCAATATCCTATGGAATGTATGAAATCTTCTCTAGCGCTATGGCAAAGCAAGTTTTGGGTAGGCCCTTAGAAGACCTATGTCTTCTGGTCTGCTGTAGTATAAGTTGAAATAACATTTAAGCATGGTTGATCGTCGAGCGCCAGTTTAACCAACATCATTCTCATCATCATCAACGATAACTCTGGATTCGAATAAAATTAAAATTATTTAGGCATCTAAGGACATATGATATGTTTGTTCAAGCGATTTAGACATATTCGTATTTGTGACGATGCAAAGAACGCATGAAAGACACAGACCGGCGACAATAATTACCCGTATTCACCCAAAATATTGCCTTCGTGCCTGCACGGCGCGTGCATATTAGCGCGCACACGTATAAACTGCATACGATGGTTTTCTATGACGATATCCTACTGTTGTGTTTATACTGTGGTCCGATGCGTTCCGTAAGAGATCTCGGAGCCCCTTGACAACACGCCGAGTACGGCCATCGTAGAAACTTCAGTGAGTATAAACCCTAAAAAAACCAATCACATCTTCAGAGTATCTACTCAGTGTCTATGTTTGGATTTCTCCTGCGTTGCCAAAATAAGCCCTAAAGCTCAGTTCAAAGTCACGCAATGCCATGAGAATCTGGAGATTATTATAAAAAAAATATGCGAAAGAAGTTAAGGTTAAGAATGAAGTTGTAAGAATATCATCCTGTCTTGATACAGTTTGTCATTTACCATAGAAAGCACTGGGCAATAATTCTACGTACAAAATGCACATAAACAAACTAACGTACAATCAAGTATGTTTTTCTTATCTGGACTCTTTTTACCGCCGTCGGAACCTGTTTCACGGCCAGCCAACAATAGCTGCGGGCAGTTCAACTCTTTATTACAATTCGGGGGGTGGTGTAAGAGATAACCATAAGCGGAGAGTGAAATAGACTGTCGAACTATAAAAACTGAACATGAGTTCATCGAACTCGCGTTACCACAGCATTTACGGAAGTAAGAAATGTATAGAAGTTAATTATTTTGTGTTAATAATTTTGAAGTAATATTTTTTGTATTTTTTTGTACCTGTATAAGGCATAATAAAATTAAGCTTAAAAAATCAAGTTAACTGGATATTTGATCTAAAATTACCCATTACTTAATTGTTTTCCACTTCTGGTTTTGGCTTACCAATTTCTTCGCCCAGTTTCAAATCATTGAGTGTAAATAAAGAAGAATAAATCGGCAATGACATATGGACGGACAAACAAAATGCTTTCGATTTTACCACTTGAAAATCGTAATATTAGAGCCTCCATTACTGTGAATGCTATTTTAGACATAAATTTATCGATTACATCAAATGCATACATTCAAGTGACGGTATGATTGAAACAATTTGCCAAATACAACTTGTATTTGTGCTATTGGTTACGTGCATGACAGTAGCGTCACCTAGCGTGCGCAACTATGCGAGATGATATTAAATAATGACATACAAATGTTCTACTGATTTATAATAAATAAAGTAATTAAAAGATAAATAGAACGACGACAAATAGTATTTTCAGAGGAATTTGTTAAAAACACAACAAATCAAGACGTGTTGTAATTGAAGTAAATATAAACAAATTGCCTATCACGAATTGTTGCGAATTTCTACCACGGCATGCGCTGCGATCGCTTTACTATAACTTCCACTATGCACTTCGCACGTAGCGATACCTAACTATAGTTTCCCACTCATGGCTTAGATCGCGTAGTATCGCTTTTTTTTCACATAAATCCCAGCGCTACCTCTGCAAAAAAAAAACAGCCTACTTCATACAGTGCCGCCTTCTTATGTCAAAAATTACTAAAAAATACCTTTGCACTGCTTTCACTCGTTACAGGTTATATACAGACACATAAATAAATATAAGTAACATTAATAAAAGTTCCGTTTTATAAGTTCTAGAACAGAGCACTACAGAATTCCATTATGTCCTTCTGAGTGTTTTCTTTTCCAAGAATTCCGCTCCAAGCTTGTAACTTATAGAGCAGTCGGCACTGTCCGAATCCATTATGTATCTCGTTTATGTCCTCACAAATGTCTTAAGTTTTGTATGATATCGTGGTACAACTAACGGTCACCATTCGTGGGATTACTGTTGACACATACCGTCGGAGACTATGTACACATTGTTGAAATTCGTCAAGAATTTTATGACTACCAACTTTTCCTCGGATTATGTTTCCGCTGGTTCGCATACGATGAAAAACGTACGTGACAACTGCTTGCCTCCTCGTGAAGTTTGTAGGTGTTTGCCAAGCGGTAGGGATCATTATAAAGTTTGTTTAAGGGTCTAGCAACCCATCATCATCTAGTTCTACAATGTCACCTTAGTTGCCCCATGATAAATAATTAAGAAAAAACAATTTAGACACTGATAGACTTAATTTTTCTGTTAAATAAAAATCAAACAGTTAAGTAGGAATGAATTATAACTTTACCTAACAGTTAATTCAGCATAAATCATTTTCAAAATTTCGTACCCAAAGGGCGCCAGTGGGACCCTATTAGTAAGGTTTCACTGCATCTGTCTGTCTGTTCTACGATTAAAGAGGTGTAACGTTTTAACCGTAATTAGTAGCCGGTTGAAATTTTCTTAGAATTTGTATGATTATAGCTGATATACGACAAATGATGAAAACCAAGCAAAGTGACAAAATGCAGTGAGATTCCCATAAAAGAGACGATTTTTTTATGTATTTTTTTTCTTTTTGCTATCGTAAAAACGGTAACACACACAAGTATCAATCTTGGTGTGATCGTAGAGAAAACTCTTAAATGAAACAAAAAAAAATGTAATGAAACGAATTGTAATGTACTAATCCCGAATTGAAAGAAATAAAACACAATTTTTTTTGTAAATATAGTATAACACAAATATACATACATATCTTCACAGCGTATCCCTAACGGGGTAGTCAGAGACGACGAAGCGCCAAGCGTCGTAGTCCTTACATACTTCTTTCGCTTCCTCAAATCTCATCATCTCTCTCTCTCTCTCTTAACATGAATATTGTTTCACGAAATCCCAATACACTCGCACTTGACTGGTATTTACTTCTACCTTTTAAATATAACTGAAGGCAATTTTATCTTTATCAGAAGCAATAACTCTTATTTCGTTTTACTCTAGAGCAGGCTATTTGCATTACGTTCAAATATTTGTAGTTAGAGTAGTGTCCAGGTGTAGTTGCTGTCCTTATATACTCTATCACTTATTATAACATTCATGTATGTGTCATCGTACAATTGTAAAATTGGACAGATCGGTGAGCCAGGGTGTTTAAAGAAACGTCGGCATCTTGCCGCCGCCGATATATCGATTCTGTAGGTGTCCAAAAGTGTAAATAAAAATTAAGTACAAAATTGTTTCTTGGATACAATTCTACGTCGACATGTATTTCTGACGTAGTCTACTTTATTATTAATTTTGTTTTGTTACTTTTCACGTGCGTAAATCAGAGAGAGGCAACGCCACTAACGACGTCGAACGTGAACAGTTTTACATAATACCAAACCAGTCATAATGTGACGAAGCATTTGGCTTGGAATCGATAATCGCATTGCTCTCGTCAACCCAGCGACTTTTCATTGAGAACGTTATGATATACAGGAATAGGTTATATCAGGAATTGACAGCGTTTCGTGGCATCCCCAGAAGCTTCATAGTTTGTCCAATTCTATTATTATACTACGACATGTGCATTTCGTCATAATATCTATTGGTACGCAGAGAGGAGATACGCAGTATGACAGGGTTGCACGACAGTGTTATTGTAAAAATAAAGAAAGGAATGCTTAGATGGTTCGAGCAGATGGAAAGAATGAGTGACGAAAGACTGACGAAGAAAATGTACAGAGCAAAAGTGAGAGGTAAGGCTGACTTATGAAGATCAAATAGCCAGAGTGTTAGCAGACGGAAATGTCAAAAGCACTCGCATACCTAGGCGAAAAAGTGTGAGGAGAATGATGAGATTTGAGGAAGCGAAAGAGGTGTGTAAGGACCGCGACGCTTTGCGCTCCGTGCTCTCTGACTACCTCGTTGGGGATACAGCGTGAAGATATGTATGCATGAATCTATTGGTACAAACTTATAAATACGTTCAAACGTTCTTGTCGTGAAGTTATTGCATGTTCAAAATATTATGTACTGCTATAAGTTTAAACAACATTATGTGGAACTTCTTGTGGATTAATAAGACCAGCTTTAACTTAAACGAGGTTACATGAATTTGTCAGGATTAAGTTGACTTATGAATTGTAAGCAAGTTTAAATCTCCGTTGCAACTTAAGCTTTGGTCAAGGTTGCAGTTCAAGTGTCGCAAGTTGAAATAAGCTATTTTTCGGGACAATTTATTTTACATTTTTTATTGAGATAATACAGAGATTTATATTACTCATAAAACTATTCATGTAGTCATGAGAAAAAGAATGTAGTTTTTAATGGTTACGTAGACGACCAGATAAAAATGGATGGAACATTTTATAATTACGCATTCTTTTGTCAATTTATCATAATAAATGTTTTCATAAACCATATGATACACAGAAACTTAAAATTTGGTGTAATATAATTTATACTAATGCATTTATTTGAAAAAAATTTTCACCATTTGAAAGGTACATTATTCCATATGGAAATAGGCTATATATTATGCATTCAAGCCGAGCGAAGTCGAGACGCGAATCTAGTAGTATACCTTTTTAACAAACAACCTTATTAGGTATATAATTAATATTTTTCAATTAATAATTAATAATTTTAATTTAATAATTTAATTAATAATTTAAGCTTATTAGAACTTGAAGGTAAGACAAATCGATAATCGAACTCGACTTTTCTCTTCCCATATTTCTGAAAACTAAACATATAATATGTAAACTCATAGTATGAAATAATAAATAAAAATGAAATATAGCACCCGTTTGGATACTTTTAAATTTGATGTTAACTTTAGAGGCGTTATTAAAAATTGATTTACTATGATAAAATATTTTCTATGGACTTGTTATGTCCAAGCGAAATTTTAGATTGAATACCTTCAACTAGCTATTGTGTTTCCATTGAAACCGTGTTAGCAACCGCTATTCTTTTAGAAAGAGTGCACAGTACCTTCCTTGAAGTGTCAAAGAAATTTATGAAAAAATTCATGTAGAGTTTCTATCGATACATTAGTTGTGCCGTTTGTTATCATCCTTGCAGAATATATAATTTGTTATTAACTTGGATACAGCGCTACCTAGCGGATCCTAGCATATCGTCTTATGTACTGTATGTATATAGAGTGTAACACATTTTTTTTAGATATATAATATACTGTATAATTACATACAAATTACAATCAGTCACGAATTTTATTTTGCATTATTGTTGAGGTTAGTGTGTGACAGATGACAATTGTCAACGATACAATGACGCGTTCGGAAATTTGTTCGCAGTCGAGTACCTAGTACTACTTCATTTCTTCTCAAGGGAAATCAATAAATATTGCAATTTAAGTGTATATTATTTAAGCCAGAACATAATATAGTAAACTTTTAATTATTTAGTTGTTTTCGTTGTAAAGTTCGTTGTTATTTTCGTTAAAATGTACATTTACTTACGTTTCGTTCAGTAATTACAATGAATGTTTGGAAACATCGATAGTAATAATTATCGTGGTAATAAATCGATAATCGATTTTCTTTTGTACAAAATAAATATTTGCTATAAACAAAATAAATCAATTTTAGGTAATAATAATTTAATTCGGTATTAATATAATTTGTACAGGTTTGCTTTCCCATTTTGACGATGACATAAATAAATTTAGTTTTAAATACGAGTAATTAATTTCTAATAATCGATTGTATTCGATAAAAGAGAGACGAGTGTTGCTGTCTGTTTCACAAATCAAGTAGAATAGAATGTTCGAGCAAATGGACATTGCTTCCGACTTGTTTTTCAGTGGCTACTTTTATCTAGATTTTCTAGATCATTCTAATTCTATTGTGGAACTGTCAATCTGACATTTAGATTCTGTCACTGCAATTTTCAGACACTTCCTATTGGTCGATGTCTTTTTAGAGACTTGCTGTCTCTTTCTTAGGTCGGAAACCTCAGATGAAATCTGAGTAGTTTTCATTAACAAATAATAACGATGTTAGAGGGTACAAATTTTATCGAGGTGTAGTATCAATCTTGGACGGAGCCATTCTCTCTTAGTGGTGGTTAAGTGGCAGACAAAAATGCCCATGTAGAAATAAAATATACATGCCTATATATTTAGTATGTTTCTAGTGTTCTTAAGAAGTTTTTTTTTATTATTTTCAATATTTTAAAGTCCCATGATAGACCTCATGGTAAGTAGAATGTGGAAGTTGTAGTTTTCTTTTAAAAGGATGTTCCTTGTCTAGTCTAGTGTATTCACCCTAGGAATTTTGTTACAGGGTTCCATGTTTGATTCCATACTTAATCCCATAAACACCGTGGAATGACGGTGTATTCTACTTTTAGTTGGATATTTTCTTTAAATATACACGATCAGGTGGATTACTTTCTCGAATCGTTTGTTTGTGCATTGCAGTATGAGGTTGGATTACCTCGATACGTATTTAGTCTCTTTTCTTTGAGATTTATTTGTGAGTTACGAGTATAGTGGACTTCATGGGAATTCTTTGAGACCATTGGAGGGACAACTCGGCTTGCGGAATACCTAACTTAAGGACAACTCGGCTTGCGGAATACCGAACTTAATTGTGCAGTCACTAAGGGTTTAGTGAACACCGTAGATATTCTTATGGACCATTGGTGGGACTACTCGACTGGCTATATATATACATGTTTATCTCCTTTGATGGTAATGTCCAAGCAGATATAAAAAAAATTATTAACAATCAGTAATAAATATACTTAACTTAACCTTATATTTCGTTATTGTAGTACATCTTAATGTTTTCAGTATATCTTATATTAAGAAACTGAAGTTACTCTTATTAATGGTTGTAACATTCATTCAGTAATTTCCGATATAAATGTATTTTTTTTGTTTGTAAGATCTCATTTATAATTTTGATAAATAACAGTTAAGATTTTATTATAAGAAAGGAACTCATGAGATCAATATTAACGGATATTTTTTTTTAGTAAATTGGTGAAAATTGGAATATAGCGTACTTTTATTTCACAACTGAAATCGATTGTAGTAATACAGTGAAGGCGCCCTAATAAAAATTTGATCTGTATTTCTCTCCAGGGTGGCCCTAAAGAAACCTAATATCCTCAGTAGCTCATGCTTATCAAAAAAACCACATTAAAATATTAACACCTGCGCAGCACGTTACAAGAGCTTGTTAGTACACATATTTAGAGCTTTTCATTCAATCGTACGCCCCTCTATTTATTTCGTGCTAAGCGTTTTCTAATTTATTTTTAATATCATCAAATACACAATTAGTGTAATTGTCAGAAACATTTAAAAAACATAAATATGAACGCTATTCATTGAATTTCAAAAGCTACGTATAATATGGGAACAAAGGGTGGTAAATTATACGTAAAAATTACGACACCAAGGCGACATCACTGATACAAGAAATTGCAAAATTACTTAACACTAAAGTGACTTCACTTCGTAATATCCGATGGCTGCAGGCAGGGCACAAAGAGTACCGCCGGAGGCTTACAAGTGGAAAAAAACGCAACTACTACCTTCGAAACAAGATTTCAATACATGGCTTACACTATTTATGCTAATAAGTCGAGTAGCGCAATAAAATGTCAACCAGACGCAACTACACTTGCGACCAAAAGAACGGGTCAGTAATAAATTCATAAATAAATCACCTAACAGAACGTGTTATCTCGACATGAATGTGTTATCTATATGAATGATGAAGTTTAAGGAAGTTCAACTGGTTATACCTTGTTAGGGATACAGCGTGAGATAAATTTTACTTATGTTAATGTAGCATATTTTATATGCTATCTCAATGAAACCAAGTGACATCGCGTTATGGAAAACTTCATTATAATACAAAATAATAATGTATTTGTTGGTATAAATAATAAAAGGCACTCATTTAACTAAGGCAAAGCGCGACTTCCGGTTTGGAAGGGATGCTCGCTAATGGAACGTCGCGCTGGTAGTCTGTTAGACTACGGCGTTCGGTGCGTTAGCATTTCTCCGACGGATCGGTTGCCATTATTAAATTTCCAATTATCTACCCAATAACTGCTACTAAGAGCTTTCTGTAGTTTGCACATTATTTTTGTCTTACCCTGGTATTTTATCGTGTAGTTCGCCTCCTGCGAAGATTAAGTGCCTATTTCTCATAGCTGATTTGCAAGAGTACGAATTGCTCTGTGTCTTTACTTACTACAGTGTACAGAAGTAGTAATGTGTAATGTTAATTCAATTGTTGCTATTGAATTACTGAACACAACCTATTAATATCTGAAAGAAACTTTGACAGAGATGTAACAATTGATCTTGAGACTACATCATCTATCTACATACGATCATAAAACATAGACTTAATAATATTTAATGAAATAAGTTAAAAAAATGCACTATAACTACCTCACACTACTAAAAAGAAACCTCACGAGCCACCACTTCTCATGTTTGACAAAAATTAAAAACGTAGACGATTATTTCCGATATTATGACTGGCCCGTTGGCACAGTGACATAGCATCTGTTTTCCAAGCTGGGTCTCGGGTTCGATCCCCGGTCAGATCAATTTAGGAAACGAACTTTTCTAAATTGGCTTAGAGTCTGGGTGATACTGGGGACTCCCCCAGAGTTCGTTGTATGGTATCCATAGTACAAGCTTACTGCTTAGTTTGGGGTCACACAATCTGTGTAATTGTCTGGAGTATTATTATTATTTAACGATAATTGTATTTGTGAAAACAGAAGTTTGCAATTTTAATACATATTTGACATTAACTGTTGAGATTTAGGAAAAATTATTGATTACTTTTTACTTTTTATGGTCCTGTACCTTTAAAAAATAAAAGTGGACCATTTATTCGTTTATTATTCTGCTCATCCATCCATTCATCCGTCTATCTGTCTTTCTGTCTTCCGTAGTCGATTCCTCAGAAATTCGATTATTGGCATAATGATACATCTTGTTAACTCATTTCAAGGATTTCATATATAATTTTGTTAACAACAGATAGACAAAAAAGTCTAATTTGTGATAAAAGTGTTACAATTATACACTTTCGTAATATTTTTTCGAGATATCAATGTAAATTACCAAAATGGCTTTTTTAGTAGTTACATTCTCATATATTTAGTTTTCCGTCAGTAGTTTTCTTTTTGTACTATTCATAGGGAACTAGGGAAATTTAAGCGTTTATTTGTTGCATGAGCGGGCGTCTGTAATGTAATCGCTGCGCTACGCCTGTTGTGACGTAATATTAATTTAGGGTATATAAGTAGTGGTATTTGAGGTTTTGAATATTCATAAGAGATTTAAAGGAGTAAATTAGATACTGGAACTCGACTTGACCATTCAACGCTCTATTTATAATTTCTCTCATAATCTCACAGATTTTTAGAATTTAAATTTAGAAATTAGAATTTCAGAATAGAATCTTGATTATTTTTTTTTCATTATTTGTCTGTAATTCTGAAATATAACATTTTGACAATGGAATATTGTAATTGTATTTAATCGAAAAACATTAAATTCGTTTTTGTTTGTTCCGATTTTCTTGCTCCAGAGTTCACGTACAAGTTGCTTGTAATACGACCAACACAACGAGGCATGTGGAACGCACCTTTACTCAAGATAAAGTATCGTCCAAATTGCGTTCGACAGTTCTATAGATTCTGGTGAGATTCGTATTGTAATACACGAAGCGAATTGTGATCAATGACGAAATTATGCTCTATTAAATTCGTCTCAAATAAAAATTGCCTTTTGCGCAACGCCGATGTAAGTAGAGATACCTACCTGTCGCAGCGATTCGATCGCAGTAGATAAAGCGGTGGACAGTAATTGATAAAAGAGTTTAACTGACAAGGATATCTATTATCGTTACGGCGTAATTAGTTGCAAGTTATCAAGATTAAAAACAAAACGTTTCGCAATACTGTCTCAATTAGAGTTAGCAAATATTAAGTACCGTTATGAAACAGTAATTATATCATTATTAATAATAATATTTAAGATACAAGGCCTTCTGTGTTGATCTGAGAGAGGAAGAAGTATATAGAATTTGGCAAGTACCTACTTATCTTCTTAAACAAGTCGCAAAAGTCAGCCAAAACTGCAAAAAAATTGCTGATCACCACCTCATTTCCAAAACTATCGCTCAGAAAATTTTGAAAAAGTCATGAATATTGAGAGTAAGGTACATTGAAGGAAAATAATCAGAACTGCAGACTGCAGATTGATCGTTCTTTAAATAAAAGGATAGCTTTGTGAAAGCTTTTTCGAGTTAGTAGCAATAAACTCTGATAGTAATAAACTCTGGTACGTGTGTTATCTGCGATAGAATTAGATAATAAGTTAGATCGTTATAGTAATGGAACACCCCAAAGCTTACTTAAATTATTAATAAATAATTATTGAAATTGTATTCAAACACTTCGTGCTGCAGTTGTGAAAGAAAAAAGCAAAAGAGAGAGGTGGTGCGCTCGAGTTTTGATTTATAACTCTATAATATCCCAGCGGTAGTGAGGAGCAAGCCGTCGATCGTTCTTCTTGATGACGTCACAAACACAATCGCGCTCTGCTAGAGGGCGCCAGTGTTCTTTTATTCCACATTCGTTGGTGTTGCTAACACGTGTGATAGCACCTTTTCAATTGTGATAACTTCGATTTTAGTATTTATTTTCTTGTTTTTGCATTCATTGATTTAAAAACTTTGTCGATGTAAAACTGTTGAAAATTTATCAAATTTATATAGGTACATTATTTGAACATAAATTTCTAATGAATCAAAACGGTCTTCTAATTGAGTTTTGGCCACTTTCCTCTGTTATACGTCAATTCCAAAACGTTTATACAATCTTTACTGAATTGTAAATGAACCAAATTCAATATATTTTATCGAATAACTCTTCTGATTTAAATTTTCCGTCATCATCTACAATCAAACGTTCGCAATTGAACTTCTAGTTCAGTTAAAATTTGCAATAACAAAGGCTGGTGTTTAGTTTTCTTGTTGCTTTGTGTATGAAGAACATTGTTCACTATACTTCGTGTTCGAATTCGTAATTAAATTTTTTTTTAAATAATTAATACCCAGTAATTAAGCAAAATTTTCACTACAAAAGGTCCCTAAAAAACTTATTACATTTACGTATGAGTATTATTTTGGCATTACATCATTAGTTAAATAATTGACTTTTAATTCATTTTTCTGTAATTAATATATTGATGTATAACTAAATGGGAAACAGAATAGAATTTCTTTTTCATTTTTAGAGTTTACGAAATTATAATTGTCTCTTGTATTGAAGCTAAGGTCTTTCATACACCTTTGGGATGAAATCTTACTCACAAAATTAAAACGCAACCGAATTATGTAATGTTACGTAGACGTCGTGTATTGTTGCTCATAGCGCTTTAAATACAAAGTTTTGGCATGTTACATGCACGTGTGTTTGGCTCAATTGATAAATACTCACTCTTATTTTCGAGAATCATTATTATTTTGTGAGTTCAAATCTCGACTCGGTCGCTCCACAATTTTTTTTATATCTATTAATATTGATATTTAATATTATTGTATACAGTGAGGTGAATAAAAGAATTTCATTAAATTTAAATTTATTTTATTACCATAATTTAATTATTTAAACTTTTAAACTTTCGCGTTGCATTATGAAATATCTAAAACGGGAAATTTAACGCGATTACCTTTTTATTTTGAATTGACGTTTCGACCGAGTTGCATCGGCCGTGGTCTCAACCACACTCAACTCAGTTTGCTCGAAACCACGGCCGATGCGATTCTGTCGAAACGTCAAGCCAAAATAAAAAAGGTAATCGTATTAAATTCCCCGTTTTAGATATTTTTGCTCTGGCTGGAGACATCGAAACAGACAGCCTAAAAGTGGGACTATCCTGATCAAAGCGGGACGCATGGTCATGTTACGTACAACTGAATGGTAAATCGATAGATTTTTTGTTTTCTTCAAAATCCACTAGTTTGGATATTAAATATACAAATACAAACAGTTTATTTATCAAAATAAATGAATTTCCATTTTACATTTATCCTTAAGGTTATATACAGGAGAGAAAAATAACAGGATAACAGCAATATCTAATGGACCCCACACTAGGCACAGCCTGTATCGTGGGGACCTAATTTGGCATTTCGGTAGGCAGTGATGTTACTGTTTGCAATATATTTATCACTTTTGGTTAAACTATATTTTATTACTAAATCTTATTGTATATTATTTTCTTTTTCTTCACTGAATTTTATTACATTGACTAAGATAAATTTTTCTTATTCCTCTCTCTCTCTGGATATGTGTGTAAATGTCAGTGTGTGTCACTAGGTTTGTGGAGGTAAAGTGAAGTGTCTGTGTAATGGAGAGAGTGTATATGTGGGAGTGTCGCATATTTGCACGCTATGTCTTAGTGGAATGTGTAAAGGAAAATTTATTTATGTCCATCTATGTTTTCTGTAACTACTCGCATTCTAGCAAATAAAAACATTATTATTATTATATATTATATTAATCTCCGATTTCGACAATACTTGACACTTACTTGATACTTGAAGACGGGCTCGTTTCCGCAACTCGACGACTATCGCGCCTATTTTGCGTTTCGGTGGAGAAAAATGGCGCTACTCCTGCCATGCCAGCTCCTCCAGGAAGTCCAGCACCTTCTTAATGTTGGTGAAGATTTCGGGGAGCGATCTTGGCGTCCCAAGATGTTTAGCCCGGTAAGCTGCCACTCCGCTGCACTCCAGTAAGACATGAGCGGCTGTTTCATCTGTCCCTAGACAGCCCCTGCAAAGAGGACTGTTAGTAACACCAATATTAAAAAGATGTTTGTTATAAGGACCATGACCTGTTAAAGCACCCGTTATGGTACGGGGATTTGCTCTCGTTAAACCTAGTAGGTATCGTGCCAGCCGGGGGTTTACCTTAAGCGCGCCCGTTTGGCTTGCCTACATTCATAGGTGCTCGTCCAAAGCATGTCCCGTTTAACCTACAGCTATAATTGAACTGGATCCTCTCCTAGCTAATTTATCTGCTGCATAATTGCCACGTGAATGACTGTGTCCCTTGATCCACTGGAGAGTTACTGTGTTGTTTTCACAAACTCTCATCAGTAGTTGATGATACTCATATATTAGACTTGATACAATAGTGTTACTTTTCAAGGCTTGTAACACTGCCATACTGTCGGAGTGTATCCCAATAGGAAAACCCTTCAACTCTCTCATTGCAATTGCCCTTGCCGCTAGGATAATACCTACACATTCCGCTTGACATACTGCATTGTGTGCTCCAAGCGGCATATATTCATGGATGCTTAAGTCATCCGAGAAGACGCCAGTTCCATTGCCTGTCTCCGTTTTGGAGCCATCAGTGTAGATTTGGAGTTCCCTGCTAGAGGTAGCCCCTTTCTCCTCATGAAGCTGTTTTTTATATTTCTTATCAAAATTATGAATTATCGGAATCCTATCATTTACAGCCCCTACCAATGGCTGTTCCTCAATTATCATACTAAGAATAGCTGTATGTGGTGTTCCGATGTTGTTCCAGAGATTTAAGCAGTTCAGCCTGATTGCTGATGTCGATGCCTCCTGTTGGATATATAAGTGCCGTGACCGACTTTGACAATATAATATAGATATCTTATAATCCTAATTAACATGGTCTATGTCATCTTAATACTTTAAGGCCAATTCCTTTTTTTATCATGGCCATGGGTAAACTCATGCGGATAAGCGTCGTCTTCGTAGTCAGAGGGTTTTGACAACAATATAAGAAAATAAGTGTGGGTAGTTGACAGGAACCGTACACCACAAGACGAAGCTCATCCTCATCAGTCCGCCCGTGTCCGCGATCGGTGCAATCCGGTCGAGACATCGGGGTAAAAATGGTATTAACCTTGAAATATCAATACGACATAGACCCGGTTAGTTAGGATTGTAAGATGTGTAATAGTCCTATAAAATTTTAAAACAATATTATAATATATGCAATGGACAGATACCTTTATTTGTAATGTTTGCTTATCCTGGGGCTGTTGTAATCAGCTTCCGAATCTGTTGGAAGTTAGATTGAGTTACAACTTCGATGAACGATCGTCCGATTCCGATTTCGTTAGAAAACCAACTGTTTGCTTTGTATTAAAGGAAGCTTTTATTTATGAGGTAAAAACTTTTATCTTCCAGTCCCAGGCGAGAAAAGAATACATTGAATCTGTCAAAGCTAATAAGGCAAATAATTTAACTTTAATACACTTATCTTTTCATTAATATCACAATATATAGGGTATTAATTTGAATCCTAGAATCTCGTGATTGGCTAACTATGCACCTACATAAACTATTCTGAAATCTAAAATAATAAAAATACGTTACTTTGATCAACACTTCTTTCGTTTTTTCAAATCATAGTAACTTTCAACCGTTTGCGGACGCTATGCGTTGGTTTACCCTAGAATGCTCCGCATGAATTTCACTGTGATCCGTTATCCGCGTGTTGACAATGATTTTCAAATATCTTTTATATTTTCACACATCAGTTGTTGGAATCATAATTTAAAATGATATTATCTAAACTTCTCAATCTCTTCTATTATTTTATTCTTTTACATATTACTACATGACATTGGCGAAATTCGCAATCGCGACGGTGCCATTTAAATATAGAAGAAGGATTTTAGAAATATATGTAGATAATGCGATGTTACTAACATCCTGCGTTAATGTAATTTTTTCAGTGTGTGCTTGTATTTATTGTGCTAATTTAGTCCACATACAAAACCATTAATATGCACGCAGGTAGTGATACTCCCCTGGTGACGCCCTGAGCCGAGATGCGTACTCCATAAGAGATATTCCTCGGCTGGAGGAACCCTTAGGCATTCGACTATCTGGCAGGGTGTCTTCTGTGCTTGCTCCAACGCGATCTTTGACGCTGTGAAAGCCAAAAGGCCTAACAGCAGAGGAGATTTTTTTTAGTCGGTTTTAATCCAATACTGCTCAGTCGGCGTAGAGCCCGGCTGAGTGTCCGTGGGGATATTTTGCCTTCTAAGAAATATAAAAGAAACACCTTAGTTTTATGCGTACAGAGACTACACTGTAAATTTAGACTTGATAAGTGACCAATGACTGTGATTGATTTCTTTGTGAATATTAAGTGTCTATATACAATGAGGAGAAACCGGCAAGGCAATAACAGATATTATTTTTGGGATTTTGAAGGACTATATCGCAACACTTACAGTTTCGTCGTGTCTTTATGTTTATATGTCAATATCACAAGACAGATTCGATTGGTCGAATTTCGAATTTTAAAGCTGAAACTTGACTAGGCGTGTGTGTATTATAAATTTAGGAAATAAGAATTATAAAAGTAATTAACGGATGTTTAGTAAATTATTAACTGTCCTCGGTCCCCTCGCCCTCGCCCTCTCCCTCCCCTTTGTGAGTCGTAAGAGAAACCTGATAACGGACGGACGTGTGCGCATCTATCGCGGAAGTGTTCCTGTGCACAAAATTATAGTTATACCGGACCCTAACTTAATATAATATGTGTTTTGAGTTGTGCATGTGCTGTGAAGGAATCCTCCAGTGGAACCCAAACCTACATAAATGTACGTAATACCACATGACAACAACACGTTGGATATATATTAATATTATAAGATATTTCGGATTCATTATTTTTAATTTAACGTTTAGGGTTTACTTAATGCGTGGACGACACTTGACCAGTTATTTCAACACCATTTTACATAAGAATTTTGTTACAATGGTTTTAAACATGCCCAACTCTTTCTAGGGATCATTACACGTGTTTAAACAACAAAATATTTTTTGACTCCATTGTGTTCATGGAGTGAAAAATTTAGAAAGTTTGTATGAAATGTAAGCGTAATGTAGCGTAAAGCGTAAAACGTAATGTAAACTGGTCAATACACACTTCAACTGCCTTTACACTCTGTTGGCAGTTTTCCACGTGTTATTGCGGGCTAAGCCAGTACGTTATATTGCTCTTTCATTAATTATCCACATTTAATGAATTACATCATACAATTTTCCGTTCGGACAGTCCATAATAAACGAACTTTTTATTTGATTATTTGCCATTTTAGTAATACATGCTTTTATTTGCCTTGTTAGTATGGGTGGCTTAAATCTTGAAACTTTATTCAACTGACCGAGCTGAAATTTTGCATGTACAATACCTACAGGCTCTCAGACTACAGGAACGCCAGCGGCGACAAGAGGCCGACGAATGTAATGTTATTGATCTGTGCCAGGAGCACTTTCAAAGATGACACTCATATCAGTTTACTAAAGAAAAGAATATCCATCATCTTGGATTTGAAAACGGACGTCATTTCCATGAGTAACTTCGCATGACACCTATATCATTTCATTTAAAAAAATAATGTCCCTTATCTTAGATTTCAAAATTGACGTCATTTTCTTAAACAGCTTTCAGACAAACCTCGAAAATTACAGTCATGTAGTATTATTAAAAAAAAAATAACCGCCATCATCGATTTGAAATCGACGTCATTTTCGTTTTCTGTACCCCAAATAAACTTAAAACAACATCCATGTCATTTAATTAAAATAACGTCCTTCACCTTGGATTTCAAAATCAACGTCATTTTCGAATATGTCCACCCAGAAATCTCAAAAATAACGCCACATGTTAAAGTATTAAAGGATATATTGTATTGCATTGCATACAGTTGGTTTGCACTGCGTACCGTTGAGTTGCATTGCGAAGCGTTGCGTTGCACTGCATTGCGTTGCATTGCATCGCGTTGCGTTTCATTGCATCGCGTTGCGTTGCATTGCGTTGTGTTGCATTGCGTTGCGTTGCGTTGCATTACGATGCGTTGCGTTGCATTGCATTGCGTTGCATTACGTTGCAATGCATTGCGTTGCATTGCATTTCGCTGCGTTGCATTGCATTGCGTTTCGTTGCATTGAGTTGCACTGCGTTGCATTGTGCTGCATAGCGTTTCGTTGCGTTGTATTTCTTTGCATTGAGCTGCATGCATTGTATTGTATTACATTACACTAGACACTTCTTTTAAATACAAAGAAATCTCAACAACAAACTTTGTTTTGTAGTTGGCAGAGTACTGAATACAAATTAAGTAAATATGACTTATGCTTGGCCGTTTTCGGGGTTCCGTATCTCAAATAGAAAAATCAGAAGCCTTATAGAATTACTTCTTTGTTTATCCATGTGTCCGTCCGTCTGGCCAGTCAAGACCCTTTATCTTGAGAATGGGTAGAGGTCAATTATTCAAGCTTCTAAGTCAACGTAATCAAAAGATACGGTCATTTTTGTGTTTAAACAAAATTCTTCACTTCTCGTTGACCTAGAATCTTGAAATTTGGTAAGAAGCAAAATCTCACAGCAAGATGAAATAAAAAAAATCAAGAAATTGCGGATTTGTATCACACTTTTTTGCCATTATAAACTTACATTTGCATTTGGAGAGTATGGACGAACTTGTCTTTCAACTACAAAGTTTGTTTTTGAATCCAACTCATATTATATCCGTAAATACATAACACAAATACAATGTATTGTAGTTTGAAACTATCGGTGCACGAGTCCAACTCGCACTTGGCTGTTTTTTTGTTTGTACCACTAAATTAAATAGACTCAATGTTACAATGTATCACATTTCGAAAACTGTTGTATGTAATGAGTACGAGTCAAGATTTATTGCAATACTATTACAAAGTTGTTCAGCAGTACCACGTACAATTATGGTCTTACTCGGATGTTGTTAGCTAATATTGAACCAATTGTGAGATGGAATGTTTGAAAATACATATATTCTCTGCAGTCTTGTTAACTTTTATTCTTTAAAGAGATGACATTTTGTCGGGACAATATTTACTTGTGATCTATAAATTATGGATCTTAGGAATATGAGGAGAATTTTAAGCAAACTTATGAAGATATTGGTCTCAATGACTTATTTCAATTCAATTTTAATTGAAATGCAAATCATATTCATTAAATTAAATCACATGATGAAGGCTTTTTGAATGACGAATCAAAAGCATCGAGAAATATTAGTAAAGAAGTCAGCCATTAATTATCATGTTTTCTCAAAATATCATCTTATTGTCTTTTAACGTAAGACCTCTTCTCAACCTCTCAGGACAGACAAACGCTTGAGTGATCCAATAACGGTGCCATTTTTCTCTTTAAAGTACAGAATCCTAATAACAAGTGTCTCAACACTCAACTTAGACCTGTAACATACCAAAGACTAGTTCGCTAAGCAAAAACACATCTAACTGCAGATGTTATCTAGCTAAATTGCAGCAAACGCTGCCGGAGTGGCTCGTACCGGTTGCCGCTCCAGTTCTCAGGCTTTGTCGCCGGCCCTCTTTGTGACTTGACTATCTGGATCACACATACGGAATATTCGAGACACGAGAGGTTCACGATGTGGCGCAATTTTGTTTTTTTTATGAAATTATGTATTTTTCGATGAGAGATACTCATGATGTGATAAAATTTTATTTTTAACCGACTTCAAAATGAAGGATATTCTATTTTCGTCGGTATGTATTTTTTTATGTGTTTTCGGGCATATATTCTTTATTTATGAACCAATTTCAATGACTCTTTTTCCGTTAGGTTTAGTATACTCCAAGATAGTTTCAAGTCAATTTCTCTGATAAGCTTTAATTTTGAGATACACCAAATAATTATAACTGTTTACAAGGGTTCATTCGTATTAATGATTCTTTTGTATTTCATTCGGTTCCAGAATTAGTAAACAAGTAAGTTGTAGACCTACTCCGGATTTATGTGTTATATTCAGACCGAGATCACTCAAAAGTAAGAAATAAAAAACATTTTAAGAAAAAAATTAAATCGACTTCAAAAAAAAACAATGAAAAGTACAAAATAATTACAAATACCTAATACAAAATAAACTTTTCAAAACTAAAGTACAAAAATAAAAATTCGACAAAATATCTGTATAATTAAATTTAACAGTTATTGAAGTCGGTGCCAAATTAATATGTAAGGACAAAAAGTACTAGTTTGGTAGACTTGACACCAACTTTAGTAACTGTCAAATTAAATATATACGAAGTTATACGTATCGTATTTATAAAGTTATTTTTGTACTTGAGATACTCGCTACAACTGTTTTAAATTTTAGCTGTTTACGTCAAACAGACAAACGTTTCATAAACATTTCATGCATAGAACAAGCCTAACGCTTTCCTGGGGTCACAGGATTTGTCTAATTGTTTGAATTATTATTGTTGTTATCTACAGGTAGAAAGTGAATAGTATAAGAAGCCAAGGAAGACCAGGCTGATTTATGAAGATCAAATAGACAGAGTGTTAGCGGATGGAAATGGCAAAAGCTCTCGCATACCTAGGCGAAAATGTGTGAGGAGAATGATGACATTTGAGAAGCGAAATAAGTCTGTAAGAACCAGGACGCTTGGCGCAACCTTCTCTCTGACTACACCGTTGGGGATATAGCGTGAGCATATGTATGTATGTATAAATAAACAGAGTGTTAGCTGACGGAAATGTCAAATGCATTCGCATACATAGGCGAAAATGTGTGAGGAGAACGATGAGATTTGAAAAAGCGAAAGAAAGCATGTCAGGACCGTGATGCTTGGCGCTCCGTCCTGTGTGACTACTCGTCGGGGATACAGCGAGATTTGGTTTCGAAAAAATTGAGATTTTACAACAGTAATTAATGAATAACAGGAGCAATTTTATTATGAAAACTATTTTTTTATATTTAAAATCGTAAAAGGAATTTTATATTGTAAACCGTTTTAATAATGCGCAAAGATAAAATTAAAATAATGAGTTATAGAACACAATACATAGCTCTCGATTACATAGCGGTATAAATCTCTTAACAAAGTTGTAACTTTGTAATTACGTATTATGTTGTGAACTTTTCATTGATTAAATAATAATTGCTAGGTCAGTAGGTAGACATCTTAACGTTAATATTAACAAACTTAAAACTAAGTTTTATTGTAAATAATAGATTTCTTCAAAGTTGCCGCTTAGCTTGAACTTGAAACTGATCCGTTGATGAAAGAAGCTGTGAGTCCTACAGTCTTCCGAAGCCTCGACCAGTCACAAATATCAGTAACTAACTCATATTAAAAAACATATATTGGAAACTATTAATTTTAACTGTAGTAATTAGTAGTTTGAATTACTAATTCTGTAGCTCAATTAATTATTTGCCTACTTCTTATACAAGGTTATGGGAATAGAAAAAATGCAAAACTTCATGTATTTAATTACATATTATGCTTGCATAATTCGAAACTAATATGGATTGAATATACAAAAATTAGAAATGCCAATGTTTTGCCCTTGAACTAATCTATATCTGACCTTAACAAAACCGCTTCCGCCTACCCTATGTGCCGCACAATTTGAAACAGAACCTGCGACCTTGCTTTCAAACATTGGCGATCTAAACAATCTCAAGAAATATTTTAATCAGGTCTTAATAAACCAAGGCTGTACATTCGATAACAAAGATTTGTTATATTTTTAATTAGCGAGCTACTTTGCCCGTAGATAACATCTTAATAGTACTGACAATTCTTTCGGTCTATTTGTCGCTATCTAGATTGCTTGTGTAACAAATACCATTGTTTAGTTTTTAGACAAGTCCTAATTACTAGACAATTAAAAATGAAATCTGCTCAAATGCTGCTCATAAAGTTCTGGTGTTGGAAAGAGAAGATTTACAGATCGAGTGAAATTGGAGTATAAAAAAAATGTATAAAACAAATGAATGGATTTGTGTATTTGGGAGTGCGTTTACAAGAGATGGAAGAAGTGAATTGGATGTAAAGAGACGCGTAGCAGCTGATAATAAAGTGAATGATGTTCTGGTTGCATAAGTAGGCAGTGTGAATATATTTAAATCTGTTAAAATGGGCATCCACAATGTGGTATTGGTGAAGACTTTACTGTTACGCGAGGCCTAGACGTGCTTAAAATCAAGTGAAAATGAGGTAAATGCAGTAAGAAAAGTAGTTCTCAGAAATATATGCGGTGTCACCCTCGTGGATAAGATATGTGATGAAGAGATACGCAATATGGCATGGTTCGACGACAGCGTTATTATAAAAATGAAGAAAGGAATGAGAAAGAAATGACGAAATGAACAATTATTTGTTATGAAACAATACTCATGGCCAAAATTCATTTGAATATCCATGTCAATAATTATATTATTAATTTAATAAAACAATTTTAATTCCACCTATGATTTAATACCTGTCTCCTACACCACTATTAATTATAAATTCACGTCTATCTGCTGCAATGTTGTAACCTAGAGTGTACAATGTGTACCTGACATAATAGTATCACACCTACTGCCCTCGAGGTCTTTATACTTGATAGAATAATAATACGTCGCTACCTCGTACTGTATAATTACAAAATTTTGTTGTTCAATAGCGTGAAATGGTAAATGTAGTAATGTGCCAATGGTCGATAAATATGATATTCAGTGAGTTTAGTCTTGAAAAATATAAATTTAATGATTTTACTGACAAAAAAAAAGTAGATTAGGAACGATGTGTCATAGAGTGTTGTTAATTGAAACGACGGTTCGTAGCTATAACATTTATTTTCTTATCTCGTTTTCTCGCTCACTCCCCAACCTTCTCGCATACATCTGACCCTTTCACACACTAATTATCAAACTTCATTCATTCTCTCGCTTTCACATACATAAAATTCCATATTTTCGTCTCTCTCATATTACGTTCTGTTCCATGTTTAAACCTTACAATAATTGTAAATTGAAAAACAGAAGTAATTCAACGTTTTACATAATTTTCTTGACGTCAATGGCGTTCTTAGAATTTTACGGTTTGTATCCATTATTTGTAAAAATAAATGGAAGTTACCACGATATTAATATGTTTGAGTTTTGTGATATTTTGATGCAGTTGCAAGCTCCACAATCACGGGTTAACTGGTGAAACTACGAGTGGATATTTGAGATTAAACAATGTATTAATAAGTAAAATCACAAGTAAATTCGTTTTTTCTTATCGTAAAGCTCTTTCAGTAAAGTGTTAGTAGGCTTTACTGAAGTTATAAAAGACATCTTGAAAAGCGCGCGAACTTCAGCAACACATATTTATTTAGACCTACTCCATTCTTTTCACTTACACAGAACTTGAAAACACAATATACTATCACTTTTGTACTTTAATAGTCCCAAAAATGTAAAAAATAGAAAATCTATATAAAATGACAACCTCACTTCTCTCGTTCCCACCAAAAAGTCCGTCAAAAATGTTATGGTATGACATTGCAGTTTTTAACCCAAGAAACGTACCCATATTAACAAGGACATAAACCGTACCCTGGGGTGCACATGTACCCCTTTGAATTAAACACATTTTTTAAAGAAATTTAAAGTTTTTTTAAAAGTAAGAAATATAATTATTTAACATGACTATCAGTCTTCAAATTACAACAATACAGCATTAAGAAAATGAACTTTAAATCCAATTATAGCAAACTTTTTTTTTGGTGCTCATTATATACCAACGATTTGCATATTGCACATTGATTTCGCGATTTTCAGTCTTTTGACCTCGAACATGAAAAATATCTCCTCATTTTTTAATTTTGAAGGGCAGGCATATCACATGCCCTTTTTTATCAATAATATCTTTAATACTTATCTCAAGATAAGTTGATAAAGTTCGTTGCAAAACGGTCTTCAAGATGAGAAGATGAGTCTTCAATGAGATAGATTGCATGAGCCTTTAGATATGATACGTCTATTTCTGGATATGGATCTTCATCATCTCCACTCTACTCAAAAATTACGTTTCGAGTGTGAATTAAAAGACATCTAAAACAAATTACCAAAATAATTTTGAAATCAATTTGCATAAAACAACAAGTAAGCAAAAAGTAACAATTAACATAATAAAACATTATATAGCCACAGTTGAGCGTCTAAATACTAACCAAAACATGTTCTAATTTATTGTATGAGCTAAATGTTGTTATAAATACTCGAAAACAAAGAAATTAACAATTATGAAAAACAACATCGACTGTAAAAAACTTACGTTAATCATATCCTGGGGTACAGGTGTACCCCAATCAGCTCCTGAACGTCTACACAGCGGTGCTGCTTATGACACCCTGACATACAGGGGCACTCTCAACTCCTCTTAGAATACACGAAGCCGCAAAGTAATTGTGTATGTAAAAAGTTATAACCGATTTTTTTATTTTTTTATTTGCACCCCAGGGTACGGTTCTAGGGTTAATCTTCCATTTTGTATAAAATTTCCATCGTCATATTTAACTTGGTAGTTAACAATGAAAGAAAAATCCAGCAAGCTGCAACCCTAATTGCTATCTGGGTAGCGCGTTGATGGCCCTATACCTTTTCGTAAGAACCTTTTCGCGCCTTATTTAAAGAACTACGTGCTGTTGTTTTTGTAGTGGTGCAGTTCTTTCTGAACGGTGGTAGATTTGACCATCAAAAATACCTTGTGAAAATCATAGCAAAATCAATTTTCTTTAGTAAATTGTTTCGATTTTGACATTAAATGGAAACCTTTATAACATATACATTTATTTTGTTCTTTCCTTCTACAGCGGCTCTTACAAATTAGTCATGGAGATTGTGGTTTTCTAATAAAATTATGTTCCTAGAAGTCGGTATACTTCAAACTTATTACACGGTGATCGCTCACGTCAAGTCTACCGATCTAGTTACAACACAGTATGTTATTATGACTCATATCATAAGGTATTTAGTTTTGTTCGTGTTCTTTGCCTTTTAAAATACCTGGAATCAAATGTATGTGTGACTTCATTATTAAAGTTCGTTTCAATTTAAATTGTCAAAAAATAACATTTATTATTTCATTTAATTAAGACATTCAAATATATTGAATAGCTATTGACATAAACTACTTATCATTAAGACATTTTTCACTAAATATCTCATGTTATAAATATTGTCTTATTTTATAATACGCGCTTATTAGACTCCAAAATATTTTTTAAATTATTAGCAAATAGAAACTGAATAAATCTGATGATTGTTCTTGAAATAATATCTATGTTATACTTCATTTTCTTTCTGCTTCTTCTGTCTTTCTTCTTTATCTTCTTCTATTATTAATATTTATAAATATATAAAACAAAGTCGCTTTTTCTATCTGTTTGTGCGTTTAGTACTTTTAAACTATGCATAGATTTTAATGTGATTTTTACCATCATTTAGAAAAGACGTAGCAGAAGGAAAAGGAAGAAAAATCTAAAAAGTTTTTGTATGATTATGTTATAACATATCCTACCTGTGTAAAGCCGAGGCGGCTCGCTATTACTGCATAAAATTACAAATTGAAAATTCTTAAAATTTTCTTTTATGTAATTTTCCAATTGTAACTAGATAAATTGACAAAAATAAAGTGACTAGGTTATAAAATTTCAATAGTGCGGACAGAATGGAAATAAGTTAGAAAGAGATGGCGGTACAGAGCTGAAGCGTCACGAAGTCGAAGTGAGTTAGCCCCGTGCTGTGTGAGACAGAGACGGAATTTGTCCCCACTCTGCTCCCACCACTTGAGTTTAAAAGCGACTAATAATTTTTAAGTTTCTTTATGTATATATATTTTTGGCAGTTTTGTTCGTGATTATTAATAGGCACACTAACCGGCCCTCAGCCGCCTCGCCGGCCGGGTCCGCTAGAGGCCCGGCCCTCACCCGAATAGGAAGCCCGTTAAGATGCACGCAGGTGTGGAAAGCTCCCCTGGCGACGCCTTGAGCCCGAGGTCCGCCCTCCATACGAGGCATCCCTCGGCTGGAGGAACCCTCAGGCGGTCGACCATCTGGCAGGGCGCCTTCAACGCTCGCCCCAACGCGACCTGTGACGCTGTAAAAGCCACTAGGGCTAACAGCAAAGAGGGGTTTTGTTTAGTCGGTTCGAGTCCAACACTCCCCAGTAGAGTCCGGCTGGGTAGCCCGCGGGGGTTTAATTTCGCCTCTCAGAAATCAAAAGTGATTATTAAACTAAACCTGCCTTTTAATTAGCTCATTAAAAAATAATCAGTTATTTTTTTATTATTTTTTTTATGAAAGAGGAGTAAACGAGCAACCTGATGGAAAGTTGGAAAGTGATCAGATACAGTGAAGTGTAATCCATGGGGCTGGAAGACATCGGACTCGTATAGGTTTAAGTGCGTGCTTATCTAGTATAGACAAAACGGTTCGATTGAAAATATTGACTTTGTTATCTATATCTTCAGCACGTAATAAAGACTCCCAGTCCGCAACACTTACATCCTCTCGAAACGCCTGAAAGTCAATACTGGCTATGTTACGACACATGATCACCCTAGGCTTACGTTTTGGGGCTCTGATTTTATAGGAAGTATAAATGAGATCATGTTTAGAGAAGGCCGGAGCGGGAAATTGACCGTGTAGTGCAACAAAGTCTGGAGAAGAGGTGATTATTAAATCTAGAAGTGAAGGGGGACCATTATGTGAAAAGTGAGTGGGGCCTAATTCAAGAAGTTCTAGGTCGCAGTAGGATAGAAGGGAAATGAGTTTTTTACTACGATGGTCATTTTTTAATAGACATGATGTGTTGAAGTCCCCAATGATACTTATATGTCTAAATTGCGGTCGAAGATCTTCTACTTCTACTTCTTCTATGGATTCAAAGGTATCGAAGTAATTAATATGAAGTGATGGGCTGTAAGCTACGCCAAGCAGAAGAGTATTATGGTATAAGTTTAAGAGTAGTAATATTATTTCCAAACTAGCGACAGAATTCTTATTGAAAAATATCTCTTAACTGGGTTAGTATTTATTTTAATAAATTGATTTGACTTTACTTATATTTAACATTAAAACCTGGTGTGATTGAATAAACCAAGATTAACTGTTTCTGTAATTACAAATAAATTCATGAAATTCAATTTTAAGTATCCCTATTTTTAATTCAATGAAATATAAATAAATAATATTCCTTGGTTGTTGCTTTGCAATGAAATATAAATAAATAATATTCCTTAGTTGTTGCTTTGGTGTGATTGAATAAACCAACATTAACTGGTTCTGTAATTACAAATAAATTCATGAAATTGAATTTTGAATATCTATATTTTTAATTCAATGAAATATAAATAAATAATATTCGTTGGTTGTTGCTTTGGATTACTTTGGATTTTGATAAATGATTAAAAGTATGGCTATATTACGTAATTGTAGGCTATATATGTATGTACTCTAAGCCTAACGATGTCATAAAGATATTTTTATTGTTAAGGAGATATGCGTATAATATATTTTTCCGAAGTCTAGGCGGACATATTCAGAGTTAAAAGATAATATTTCTATAAAATAATACCTATTAAATAGGATTGGCATAAATTGGATTCTCTATATATTTTCGACGTCAGTTCAAAATATTTGCATCATATCCGCCTACAGAAAGCTCATTGAGTTGCAAGCGATTCAATTAATGTGACCATATTTGCATAATATTTTGCATTAAATAAGATATAAGTGCGTTTATCTACCCACGTTGCTACGTAATGTAGATTTTGTTACCAACACAATTTAAATTATATCAGATAATGAGGAATAAATTAAAATTTTAATTATTGGTTAAAAGTTTGGTTTCGATCTCACAAATAGGTATGCAGTATTTTTTACTTCTAACTATTGCTTTACTGTCATTTATTACTCTTGATACTAGTACTCAATAACTGATCCTGATATTAGTTCTTTTCAAACAATAACAGATTATTCTGTTAATATATCGACGAGTATTATGTATACTGTTACAAGCCGCAAAACATTGAGTTGGATTTTTGGTGTTTCGCTGTAAAATGTATAGGTACATACCTACACCAGTAGTACACACATATCCGTACGCTGTACCTCCAATGGGGTAGGAAGGTAAGAAGGATTGATCGCCAAGCATCGCGGTCCTTACATACCGCTTTCGCCTTCTCAAATTTTATCATTCTCCTCACACGCTTTGGGCTGAGTATGGAAGTGCTTTTGACATTTCCGTCAACTAGCACTCTGGTTATTTGATCTTCATAAGTCAGCTTTGATCTTCCTTGACTTTTCTTACTACTAGCCTTCTTTTTATTAAAACTGTAGATTTAGGTGTATGTACCATATTCTGTTAAAGTTATTTCAAAATACTAAATATCTTCGAAGACAAAATTTTCATATCTGATTAAAGTTAGAGCTTTTTTAACTAACCAAATGCCTATACTAGTACAAATTACATGCATCAGTGTTTGTCGAAGCGTTTCATTTGACGCGAGGCAAGTACTTGGACCAGTATACGGGCTGCGGGGTTCCGAACGGTAGGTAGCAAGTTCATTATGTTCGCATTAGTTTTGATTGGTTGTTTATTATCAATCAACAGTGAAATTAATATATGTTCAGGTTTATTAGTTTATATCTTATATGTGGATTTTTATGATACCATGTTATTGTCAGTATTTGTTATAAAAAATCTTCACACAGTGATCTAGCTCCCTGGAGAAGATACTGGGTTATATAGGGCTTTTATCAACCAAAACACCTGTAGTGACCGTCCGCGGTTCCGGGATCTGCGACTGAAAGGGAATTCAAATTAATGCGAGTATAACACAATTTGCAATCAAATTGAGTGTTTTACTATGCTATCAAATACAAAATAAGTGATTAACAAGACTTAGCACTGGCCAAATTATTAATTTGTACGTCGCAAAGTTTCGAAAAGAGAAAATCGACCATTGTAGACAGACGAATGCGTGAATTGTCTTAAGAAGAATGAAGTATGAATTATCAGTGAACTTTCCTTTAAATCGTATTTTAATCTTTACTGACAAAAAGTAATTGATTTTATCTTTCGCCTTTTCTCTCATCTAATAAACTCTGTAAAAGTTTAAGCTTTCATGGCAGATAACATTTAGTTGAAAAGTTCCCTCAGATTGAGGTACAGAAAATAATAATTTTCAAAGAAATATAAAAAAGTTAAAGGTGTTTTTGGCTTCATCAAGCACAAAAATCAAATAATAGATTATTAAACATATCGATTCAGATATACAGTCTAGTAAGCACTAGTTGAAATAAATTTGGGTATTAGGAATCAGAGACCGTTACTATGAGTTTTTCCATTCAATGTAAGTTACATACATGTATATTTAACTTTTTCTAACAGAACTGACAATTCGCAAAAAATACTACCTAAATATATCTTCTGATTTTATAATTGTTTGTACTCTCAATTTAAAATTAATAGATTACAGATTAATAGTAGATATTGTTTACATATAATAAGGTTAAATTTTTACAAAAAAAAAAGAAAAATACGACGTCTGCTCACTCGAAGATTATTATAAAATGATATAGGTATTTGTAATGTTTCTATGAAATACAAGTATGACGTAATACGTCCTGAAGTAATCATAATTATAGGATCAATTGTTTTGAAGCGAATTGTTGTCTGAATATCAGAGCCAAATCGGGTATTCTAAAACTCTATTCAACATATATTATGAACTTAATATAACATACATGCATATCTGCGCTGCTAAAATAACTGTTGTTCTTGCTTTGTCGATGTTGATAAAAAATATAGGTATTACTTAATCTTAACAACGACGGATCACAAGTCGACATATCAATATTATACTTGACCAACTTTTGTAATAGTTTCAAACAATATTGCGAACTATAAAACTTTAATATTACAAACATGAATTTGCGTCTCAAGATTTGTTTGAGACCTGACACAAACACGTTTTGCTGTAATTAAAACTTGGAATGCACCTCTCGCCAAAAGTTTAGCGAGATGGCAGAGCTTGGCGTAGTTCTTGTTCACCTACTATAAATGTTTACAGCTTGCACTGACAGTGCTATTGTCGCGGTATCTCTCGTAACTTTTTGAAATATTATATCATATTTCATTGTAAGTTTCTGGCTGGAGTTCCTGTCGAATGGCTCCATAAACTATATGAAAACACTATTTTCTCAAAGTAGATTCTTTTTCCGATGACAGACTCATATACAATACAAATTTCTTTTTCTAGTTTTACTGTAACTTTGATGATAGCGTAAATTAAAAGTTTGAACTATATATTATTTTAAAACTGTGACAAATAGTATGAGAGTGCTGCCCCATTGCTTCTGACATGATTTATTAATTACCGTTTTTCTACTCTATTTAGATGATCTCTCGAATCGATAATACTTCATATGTAGAATAATACATATACGAAAATTGTCTAAGCGTGGCTTGCACCAATTATTCAAGGATTTGACATCTCGCTTGCACTAACTATTAAATCGTTGATGCAACCGAGATGTTAAATTTTTAAATCGAGTTTAAAAAGTTGGTGCAAGCCACCCTCGTTTCGTTGATAAAAAGCAATAGTCTGGAAATAATCTTCTCGGCACATGAATTTACTGGCTTTCTAAATATTGTATTATAATAAACCTATTGTAAAATTATGTTGAAAAAATGATACTTGACTAAGTTTCTTGTCGATTCTTCTCATTGTCCAGGTTTTCGTTTCGTACTTAACAGATCTTAAATTTCTGTGTTAATGATTGCGCAGAAAAAACAAAATTATTTATTCAAGACGCTCGATACCAAATTCGTATGTCGCACTCGCCATACGCGCCGCGCCGCTCTGAGTCGTGGCATCAGCGCTATAACTTAGTACATTTGTTTCACACTCCCGCCTTCCCTCTCACCGCGGGCCGCGGTCACGCGTTCGTTTCCGCGCCGCTCATCTCTCGTCGCTGCGACTCATGGCACGCTCTAAACAACTTCTTAAACTTATTCTCTCCGCGGTTGCGAACGCAAGACGTAAGAAGCGCGAGCGGTGAGGTCGTGGCCAAGGGGTAAGATCAATTGCGTCTGTTTAGGTTTTAATTTTTCTCTTTTCTTTCCTTTTTCTTGTTACAAATATGACGTTCCTTTTATCTTCTTAGGAAATATGTTTCCAAACACGGCCAAATAAGTGTTTAATTTGACATATACAAGACGATTTGAAATGTAAATAAAAGGATTTTGAAAATAAAATTGTATTCAAAGTGTACACTGTACATGTAAAATTGTAGGTGCCTACCTACAATTTTACATGTGTACACTACAGGTATGTTCTTCGCAAAGTAATTCGCTGACGACGCACACTGAGGTATCTCTCGTTGATCTTTGACGAGTGATATAACATTTTGCAATAGTTTGATTTGAATTTCGTCACAGACCAACACATAGCACAGAAGCCAATCTGAAATAGCAACTCAGTGACGGCTTTCTTATCTTACTCAGCTTTTTTACAACCCTGGTGTACGCAGATAAGTGAATCAAACTTTACTGTTGTTACTACACGTAAAACTATGTCATGAGCAAATAAATACAAATATACGATCACAAGATTCCTGAAAAAAATTACGTAAAATCGACTTATATCTCGCCTATACAATCTCGAAACACATAATTATTATGCATCCCTTTCTAAATAATTAAATAAATAATTAAAGCCATAAGTAAAAATAGAAAGAAATATTTCCTTTTTTTGTTAGATTATCCTGATTTCTAGGCCTTGTGTAATTATTCTGAGAACTTCCTAGAGACAATTAAAAAATAGAAATTTCGTTTTATTATACAAGAATGATTCAAATGTGAATAAGTTTAGTGGGTTATGTATGTATTAGTAATGCAATCAGATTTTAGATAAACTCATAATTCGAATTGACATATGACACTGATATGGGACTTGCGGTGAAGGAAGTGGTTCAAGTCTGACTCATGAGAGAAGTATTTGAATTATGAACTGTGAAGATGACAATTTTGACTTTTTAGGCAAGTTTAGATGTCTCTTTACTTTGAAGTTGTAAAACCCTTCGATGTAATACGAGTAAATAAGTATGGAATACTTACATACAAATGTTTGTCATTATTATTCTGTTCTTTTATTTTTATTCTCAATAAAACGGAAGCAAGAAATTACAGTACTAACAAACCTCGATGCAAATGTGTTAAAAGCGAATAACAAGCCTATACAACTTTATTTACAGACTGTTAGTGCCTCGTATTTCCGCCCGTGTTTTTGATACTTTTTTGGTATATAAAGAAGCTTATACTATTTCCTGAAAAGTCTTCTACCTGTCCATGAAAGTTCTGTCAAAATCACTTCAGCCATTTTTGAGATTAGCCTGGACATGCAACGTTTTGAAAATAGCGTGTTTGCATTTTGGTTACTTGCGAAAGACCAAATATGCTTAAGAACAAGCTTTTATTTCAGAATCATAGACAGACATTGCAATTTTATTTATATGTATAGATGTGTAGATTTAAGTTACATTAGCTTTATGTCATAGCTATACTTAATAATATAATAAATATAATTACGTATTTCGAAAAACTTTCACAAGTCATCTCACTACTGTACAAGACCTTATACAAGTTAGGAGACAAAAACCAGTAAGATAAATGAACAACACTATTTCAAGAAGAGGTAAGGTTCATGACGCTTCTACTGACAATCACACCAACTTACTATGGGTATGCAATTAAGATTGTATCGTATCCATGTCGTAAACAACTTAAAACGTTTATTTTTTGAACCGATTGGCCAGTTGCAAGCTTCTAGCAAAATCTTTTGAGCTGATGATCTTAGATTTAGGTCCTAGCTCGAATAATTCTTAAATGAATTGTTTTAAATTGTTTTGAAGTCTGAATATCACTGAAAGTTCCCTCAGTTTCTTGCGTGCTACCCAGTGAGAAGCTTAGCAAATTGAAGTCACACAACATTCAGTGATCGAACAGGATCCATCGAGTTAGTAGGTAGTTATACATACATACATATCATGCTGTATCTCTAATGTAGGTAGTTATATCAACCTTTATATCAACAAACGAGGCAGTATAGTTATTACTCTATACTTTTAATAATTACAGAACAGACACGTGTTCTGAATAAAGTATACGTTCTGTTGGCACACGTAAAGGTCGCGGAACTACCTTTCGTAATGAAATTGATTCACAAGTGGGTATTGTTACACGAAAATAAAACAGGAACTCGTTTGAATTTTGTATAATATACGTTAATTACTAGATAATCAACGTATTTATACAATACTTTATGATAAGATTATACGAGTGTGATGTGCGACGCCAATTTAATTTATTACTATTGGTTTCCGGCCAAAACCCATTATGGACGGAGCCATATTAACTTGTCGCTCTTACCACCGTGTGTCAAATCTTCGTATCTCTTTCTATCTCATTAAGCGGAACCACGTGTAAAACAATTAGCTATAGTAAGTATGGAATCGTCGCACAGTCAGTGTAATTCGTGTCAGCTTTGTTTCGACTATTAGTATTCACAAAAATAAAAATATGTCATGTTCAGCTGTGTGCCGTTGTATTGTGACCTTCCCTAATTACGTACATTTGTAAAATCTAGAAACTTGGTAGACAAAAAAAGGCACGCTCTTAGAGCAATGCTCTGTTCGTTGTCCGAGATATAGGTCCTATTACATAAAAGGAAATTGAAAATCAAAATTATTGCCAGTATTGAACCAGTCTTGAGATAAAATAATAAGAAACTCATGTGTTATTTATTTTTTATCATTATTTTACCTGTATCTTATCTATATAGATAAATAAAAAGATAGAATTTGCTAGGCAAATTTCAAAAGTGAAACAACCAAAAAAATGATCGACCTGTGACTTTAACACAGCTATACGATATGAGCCGATAGGCCCTTACTTAAACAGAAAATTTAACGGGTTATATGCGCGTTAATTTCCTGTTTTAGATATATTTTATACTGCAACGCAAAAGTTTAAAAGTTTATATAGGCCCTTACTTCTCTAAAAACCAAATTGGTACTTAACAAAATCAATGCTTAGCGGTTTCTTTTCTAGGGAAATGGCGATCAATCGGTTTAAATAATGGATACGTGTTTCGCAATCACAAATGGGCCAGCTCACATTTGAAATAATTATGCAACGCGGAGTCGTCATTTGTCGAGTCTATAGATATATCACATAATTCTAAGTATTCGGATATAAACGTATTAATATCTATGTAATATAATATGTTTATACATAATATACACATACACACATATCTTCACGCCATGTCCCTAACGGGGTAGTCAGTGAGGACGGAGCGCCAAGCGTCACGATCTTTACGTACTTTTTTCGCCTTCTCAAATCTCATCATTCTCCTTACACGTAATCAACATTTATATCTATATTATATTTATAGAATAGAATATCTTTTATGGAATACCCGAGATTCATGACAATAAAAACAAAGCGTGGTGGTCAAGCAAGCATAATTGCAATCGTACACTGCGAAGACAACGCTAAGCCTCGTCAGACTGCCGTCACCACGATCGATACAATCCATTTAAAAAGATCAAATAAAAAGGTTAAAAAGCCTTAAAGTAAATATTAACACGACATACCCATTTGTTTATAATTGTTAGACGCGTAATGTATTAGTCGTGAAAATTTAATCACGTCTTTAAATTTTTTATTGAAGTTTCTTTACCTTTAATTTAAAGACAAATAAAGAAAGGACTGCTAGATGGTTCAGGCATGCGAGAATATGATTGAAGAACGACTGAAGAAGAAAATCTACAAAGCGAAAGTGAGATGTAGCAGATATTAAAGAAAATCAAGGCAATTATTATTTCTTAACAATGATGAAGATTTCTAGCCAGTGTGTGTGTAGCTGATGGAAAGGTCAAAAGCCTCGACGTAAGTATGTGAAAGGGGAAGTCGTGAAACGAAAAGAAGAACGTCATGATTGGCGCAGCATCCTCTCTGTCCGCCCCGTTTGAGGAAATAGCGTGAACACATATTAAGCGTGTTAAAGACTAGTGAAAATTAAAACAAATAGTCACAGTAAATTTGTCAGTGAATTTTAACTGCTGGATTCTCAGACGTATTTCATAAAAAAAATTTCGACGCTGTTTTAACAAAGTAATTATATCTGAGCATCTTTCGGTACTTTTTTCGTTGCCACAACAAAACAAAGGAAAAAACATAATACGAGTAATTCGATATTTTCTTTTTTGCTCAATACAATAGAGCGGTTACATTTTAAGAAAACTTTTATTTAGAGGAAATGAAATCGTAATGATTACGAAACCCTCTGTCAGTCTAGTTAGTAAGATCTTTATCTAAACTTTGAGAGACCTTCAGATTCCTAAAAAACTCAGATGTTTCGATAACTAATATCGAACAAGACGCGTCATTTTGTGAGTTACCGATTTTGTCGTAACTCGTAACAGCCTCTTGAGAATAGCAGCGTAAGTAAAAAAATTATAAATACGATGAAACCAGAGACATTTATTTTGACACATCATAATTGCCCGTAAAAACTTTGTCACAAAGCACAACAGCACAAAAGTTAGCACAAAATATAGAGTAACAGAAACGGAAAGGGAAAATGCATTAAAGTGCAGTGAAGAGTAAGTGAGAAGGATATACCACAAGATGGCTATGCCTGTTTTTATTTTATGATAAATGTTAAAATTTATTTATTGTAATGCTTCATAGCTTAATAACCTAATTGAAATAATGCGAATAACATAAATACGTATTATGCTCACAATATAATTTTACTGTTATAAGCCATTAGGCAAATAATAAACACATTTCATCTAAATATTTAAAATTGTCAATATCTAAGTGGCCCGTTTTGACATCTAGTTATGACGTATATAGTAATAAAATTAATCAATAACTTTTTGTGTTCGAAAACACTTTTTTCGCGCTTTAAATAATATGCCAAAGCATTATTTGAAGTAATTTCCTTCATGTAACTTCTATTTAAAAAAACTAAAAAAATCTCTCAAAAACTACACTACTCTTTTTTTTAAACAATAATACTATAACTAAAGTGATCGCTGATTTTCACTTTATATTTAATTTCATATATAAATGTTAATATAAATAATGTAATGAATACTTTTAATGTTACATTAAGCCTTAAAAACAAAACTAAAAAACTAATTATTCTCAGTTAGTGAGCCTCTAACTTTAAAATGTCAAGTAATATAAAACCTAATAATTTTACCAGTAAGTTATGGAAATTAATTTTTGGATAGTACATTAACGAAGATAATACTGAAACAAAAATCGATTAACAAAGCTTTTAACAGATTTTCGTTAAAAAATTTACCATTTTATAAATATCCTACGGAACCCCTCTATAGGCGAGTCGGACTGGTACTTGAGCGACATTTATTTTCTTTTTTTTCTAAGAGCAGCGTGGAAATACAATTCAATAATTAAACAAGTTTAGAATTCGGTTCAGCAGTTCCAAAAACTACTTCTAATCTAACGTCTATTCATCTTCATTTTAATTCTTTATTCAAATATTTTTTATTATTTTTGTGTATTATTACAATACCAATTAACTTTTTGTACTCATAGTCACGAGTACAATAAAAATCAAATTTTAGAGTTACACGGTTTGTGACGTAAGGGACGAAAGCACAATAGTTATGAATTTTGTGCACAAATGCCAGCGGTGTCAAAGTAGACGTGACAAATAAAATGGCGACCGATCGGAGCCTCTCACTTTTGATGTAAGGGGCGATACACAATGACGCATGCGATCGAATATGACATCTAGATTTATGTCAGCGTTACGAAATCTTGTATCGATTTGTTAAAAATATAACTTAGCATACAACTTCGAGCATTACCATAGTTCATTTGTGTATACACTGCCTTTAAAGTCCTTGAATTTATTTGAAAGTTACGATATTGTTACATTTACATTACAATGTTACGACCTCATTGTAACATTACATTCTTATACTGTATTTCTAGGCTAATATATAAAAATTAATGGAAGATAATAATATGGCCATAGAAAGACTCAGACATGTATTAACGAAGGATTTCATGGCAATTTCACATAACTCTCTTGAAAAATGAAACACTTTTTTAGGGTTCAGTACCTCAAAAGGAAAGACGGAATCCTTATAGAATCATTTCCTTGTCCATCTGCCTGTCTGTTAAAACAGTTTTTCCCAGGAACGCGGACGGTATCAAGTTGAAATTATTAACAAAAATATCTGGGGTCCCTTGGAGCTGTGAAAAATCAAGATTCTAAGTCAACACGATCAAAAATACGACCATTTGTGCCTTAAATTTTGACACTCGCAAAGTATATCAAAACTTATAGAGTACTTTCTATTGAGTTAGAATCATGAAATTTAGTAAAAAGTAAGGTCTCACAGCAAAATATAAGGTAAAAATCCAAAAATTGCAAATTTATAATTAAATCACGCTTTATTATTATTACAAACTCACATTTCCAGTTGGAGAGTATGGGAGGACGTGTCTTTCAACTGCAAAGTTAGTTTTCGAATCGGACTTATATTTTATCGGTAAATCTATAGTACAAATACATTGTATGGTGGTACAGTTCCCTCGGTGCGCGAATACGACTCGCGCTTGTCTGGTTTCTTAATATGTAAATTGATAATCATTCTATTATACAATGTAATGTAAGCCGATAATGTTCCGACGGTTTCTTTTTCATGTAAAACTACTCAGAAGACCAACGAGGAAACAGTCTACTAGATGGTAAGGGGACTTTTCTTTTGAAAAAGTTACTTGAAAACTTTAAACTGCTCTCCAGTGGGGTTGGTGTTCGACAAGTTCGTGTGCGCTAACCTTTACGTCTCGTACGTTTCTTTATCTATAGGCCGTTCAATAACTGATTGCGTAACTTAACCGCATAATATTGATATCAACTGTCCAATATCAAATATAGTTTATGTCGAGGTACAACTTAACCGAAGTCGTAATCAAAGTGAACGTAACATCTGCAATTGGTCTTGTTCTGAACTTTTAAATAAAGGAGACTGCTGGATAAAATTTTACGACTTTGTTTGTTTTTTTTTATATGAAAGAGCGGATAAACGACCATGCGAGTCACTTGACGAAAAGTGATCACCGCCACCCATGGACACCCGCAATGTCCGGGGAATTGCGGGTGCGTTGCCGGCCGTTTAGGGAAACGAGGGGGAGGAGCGAGATGGGCCATCGGCACTATCACTCACCAAACGACACACAACAGCACAGAAGCTGTTATTTCACGCCGATATTCTGTGAGAGGGTGCATTTCACCGGGCGCGCCGGCGCAATTCGTGCTGCAATGCAGCATCGCTCTACCACACATGAAATTGTTAAAATTATTCAAAAAAGAAACCACATAGGAGTGTTATAATACTCTCACAGGAAAGGAAAATGGTATTTTTGTTTTGTAATACTTCCCGTACGCTTGAACGTTCAGAATTTAAAAAAAAACTAAAAAAAGTAACACATAAAACTATGCATTGATTTTAGGGACGGTATTAATATCACTTTTTAATACAATTAATAAAAGACATGCACACACACAGTAAAAAGGACAAAACGTGGAAAGAGTGCATATCACCAGTACAGTAAAATATGTGATAAGATGTCATAGAAGTGTGCGTTCCAAATAACAGTTCATTCATATTTAATATATTTTGAAAGTTCTCAATAAACGTAAATAATAATAGGTAATGTTTGTCAGCATTGTGACGACTTTTTAGGGTATTTACACCTTAAACGGCCCGTAAATAATCGTTTTATCGTTTATGACCTATTGGACATATCCGGAGCATAGTTCATTTTGAAGTATGTATAATCGAAGTCATACACAAGGTGAGTGTAAATTTTAAAAAATCAATGAACCTAAAACTTAAAGATTGCAGGAAAAGATCTAGCAAAATTTCCAAACCTTATACATCCCAAAAAACAATATTTACTTTATAATTTTATAAATATCTTACCGAACTCTCTGTGTGTGAATTGAACTTAAATAAGCATATATGTAATGTATATCTTTTCTGTGATAACACTCTCCTCCGCAGTCTACCAGCAATGGGATAAAAAAAAATTAAACCGACTACAAAAAAAAAACACTTAAAACTACGAAATAAGTATCCTTTAATAATAGTAATCATAACTAAAGTATAAAAGTAACTTCATAAATACGACACAAATGCCAATATAATTAAATTGGACAGTTACTGAAGTCGGTGCCAAGCCTACTAAAATAATAGACTATCTGTTAAACCCAAGCTCCAATACCAGTGGAATTTAAATGAAATTAATCTGGAAGTATATTCTTTCAATCAAAAAAAATTTTTTCAAATCGATTCATAAATGATGGAGTTATGAGGTAACAAACACAAGAAAAAGTAAAACCGAATTGAGAACCTACTCTTTTTACAAGTCGGTTAAAAATAAAGGTCGTTGTTTGACAATCAATTTAGTATTAAATACATGAGTGAGTGATAAAGTATCGATACTCGTTGTAGCAATCATTTAAACATATTACCGAAACTTGATTTTTCGCGTGAAAGTGCTCCATAACTCACAAATGTGTTTGAAACAGCGTCAGCAAAACCTTAACTAGTGGGACAGGTGTGAAGGATACAGTTGGTTTCCAACAAATCCGCCACTCACCCACGCTAGACGAGCATAATTCACGAAATGCATTTACGGGCGCGCCGGGTCGACCGCGGACCTCACTCCGAAACCCGCGGTGTTACTATGAGTGACTCGATCGAAATTCACACCTACGTACACCCAGTAAAATACGTGATGGTCCACTAAGCTTATTTAATTTCAGCTGTTTTTAAAACCCACTTGTCTATTTGCGTGAGTTTTTTTTTGCCACGGTGCGGGTTTACAGGATTCCTTGGTTATAATGGATTTAACAGCAAAACGACTAAATCGGAACACTTACAGTTTCGTTGTGTTTGTCTGTCTGTTTGTTCGTATGTCACAACTGATTAATTCCGTCATCATACACCTACCGAGCTGTGGTGCAGTGTTATAAATATAACTGACAATTAATAACATAAATAAATTGACAGAACGTTTAAGTTTATATGGCTGTTGATTTCTTTAAGTAAATAAAATAAAATAATTAACAACCATTAAAACAGAAATTAAGAACAAAATTAATGGTTCTATTAGACCCAATTGTTAACATCATCTTACTATGACGCATTTAAAAAAAAAGTTACTTAATATCGCTTCAATTTCATGATAGATGGCGTTAGTAGAAAATACTAGTAAAACATTTAATCACCATAAATTATACCCGCAAATTCATTTTAAATTAATTATAATTTGAAAAGAGACGATCGCTTTCATTTCACGATTTAATTTTCTCGCAACAACAATCTTTTTTAAATTTCCTAATTTAACTTCTATTTTGTCAGAATTACTACGAAACCTTAAGTTAATGGCCATCGGACATGTTTTTTGTATTTTTTTCATATTAACGGTAAAAACTTTAAAAAATGAGTAATTATAATAAGTTTATGTGAAATAAAAACGTTTTAGAGTTTTTTCGAGATTAATCTCTGCAAATACTTTATATTTGGGAAGTGACTTTCACTGAAAATAGAAACTCCCGTAGCTATTTTCGAAACAATTTATTTAGTGAATATTTGTTATTATCGTATTTGTTTATTTATTCACTAGATTTATTCGTAGGTAGTTAGTTGTAGGGTTACGAAGCCTTAAATGTCGAAAGCAGGACCCTCGTAGTTTTTTCATGTCTGTTATTCTAAATCGTGTGACGACATTATGCATAACTATCGAGTTGAAGTTTGTTTCAGAGACTTAAAATAACCTAAAACCGAACTGAGAAACAAAAAATTAAATATCATTTGTATTTGGAATTCGTATTTTTTTATGCGTTAAGTTATTGAACTGATCTGTCCGAATCTGGACGTTGCGGGTGTCCATGGGCGGCGATGATCATTTTCCATCGGATGATGCGCTTGCTCGTTTGCCCCCTCTGATATAAAAAAAAAAATCACAATAGAACCCTAATTTTACGTGTGTCCCATAGTCTTAGTTGCTTTTTTTTGTTTTTTATAATTATTAGTTACTTATCATTTAAAAGAATTAAGTAAAAACCGTGATACTTGGCGCTCCGCTTTCTCAGTTAAAAATACAGTGTCAGGACGTGTAGTATGTACTATTCAATTTTTTTATTTCATTATAATGAAAAAAAAAAAAGTGCGTGTATATGTGATTATAATAAATGTTATTAGGGACTCTATTTCGGACCTTGAGATATTCGCCATATTGATTTTATAATATCATAACAACATATTCCTGATTCGTCACATGATAACCGACAGACTGAAATGTTTTTAATGATTCTTCATTTACTCAAATAAATCTCAGTTTATCGGAACAAAATCTCGATGCTAAGTATTTCGTAGGTACATACACACATACATATCTTCACGCTATATTCCTAACGAGGTAGTCAGAAAGGACAGAGTGCCAAGCTTCGCGGTCCGTTTTATTGCTTCTTCGAATCTCATTAATTTGCTCACGCATTTTTACATAGGTATACGGGTGATTTTGACACTTCCGTCAGCTAACACTCTGGCTATTTGATCTTAGGACGTCAGCTTTGGTCTTTCTTGGTTTCTGCTACCTCTTACTTTCGTTCTGTAGAATTTCTTCGTCAGTCTTTTATTACTCAATCTATGTGCCCGAACCATCTAAGGATTTCTTTCGTAATTTGTACAATAACACTGTCGTGCAATACTGTCACACTGCGTATCTCTTCGTTGCTTATTTTGTCCATAAGGGTGACACCGCACTTATTTCTAAGAAAGCGCATTTCTGCTGCATTAGTCTTATATCTAATTGCGGGCATATCCAGGCCTCAATAACGTACAATAAAGTTGGCACCAACTTTGCATTGTAGATGGCTATTTTCGTAGGTATGATTTCGTGGGTAGGTGTACATCCCCTTAAATTTTCTCATCGCATCATTTTCCAATTTTTTCCATAAAAATAATTTACGGTGCGAGAAAGTGGCGAGTCGGTACAATAGTAATGCGTTTGAGCAAAATTTATCGGAAAAGATTTGTGGTGGTGCCGATGCTGCAATTTGACTATCGGAAAATATATTTTATGACGTTCACAACAGTTTGTTGGACTTAATGGCCGTTTATGGCATTTTTAGGGGACCCAATTCGTTTGCATTTGCGTTGATTTGCAGTCAGGCACGGCAGTTACTATAGATTGTGTTTGGAAAAATTCAATCAACAATGAATAAAACCAAGTGTGTCAGACACGGATCCTTAACAATTTCGCGCAAATTACAAGTTCATTTAATAATTTAATGATAAATTTGACTAAAATAATGTGTCCCAAATTTGATTTTTAGTGTTTCGCATATTAAAAAAAACTGAATCCTTATGAGATCACTTGTGCTTCTGAATACGCTAGTTTTTTATTGGGCACGGCAGTTACCATACCATGCATTACGTTTAAGAAAATTCAATCAGCACAAAACCGTATGTATCAGACGCGAGTCCGTAATAATTTCGAAAAAAGTTGAAGTTTCGTTTAACTAACCGACTTCAAAAAAGGAGGATGATGTATGTTCGTCTGTATGTATTTTTTTTCGTATTTTTTTTTTTGTATATTTGGACATAAATTCTTTGTTTATGAACCGATTTCAAGATTTTTTTCCGTTTCGTTCAGTACAGTTCCAAGATTCCATTTAAATTACTCTGATATTAGAGCTTAGACTTTACACCGAATAATCTCATGTGTTTTATAAGTGTTTATTTATATTGATGATTCTTTTGTGTATCATTCCTTTTCAGAATTAGAAAAGAAATTAGTTGATGACCTATCCTAGATATTTCTATGCAGGCTAATGTCAGTCAAAAGCCAAAAATATTTTCAGATAAGAATGAAGCCGATTTCTAAAAAACAGTGAAAAGTATAAAAAAAGTTATCCTTTAAATTATGTTGTTCTTTTCAGTTCCTTTACTAATCAAGACTCAAGTATAAACTTAACTTTGTAAATATTTATGAAATTATATTTGGCAGTTATTGATGTTGGTGCGAAATTAATGTGTACCAACCATGTGACAAGAGAAAGTCTATTAGTTTAGTACCGATTTCTGTTTTTTTTGACTTGGTTTTTTTTTGATTAGTTAAGGTTAGATATTTTGTACGTTTCAGTGTTTTTTTGAAATCGGTTTAATTTTTTTTTTTTCAAAAAATTTTTTATTTTAAAACCACCCAGTGTCTCTTATAGAAAGAAAAACAGAATGTGCTAAATTGCTTATCTTCCCGCTTAATGCAATTGCTCGTTACAATGAACTTGCGAGTATACAGGCGTGTGGTAACAATCTGTTACTTTCTGATTCCGTTCACCATCTATAAGATGTTAATTTGCTATTGAAAACATTCTTTGTTTAACCTTGATGCTTTGCCCATATATTTGTGTATATCTTACTTACATTACTTATAAAATTGCTTGGTAATGATATCTTCATTCATTCTTTTATTACATACGAGTTGCATTATACTTAAAAAAGAATGCAATTACTGCAAAACTAGTGCCTGTAATGAAAGCAGTATTTAACGGGTTTCACACACCTGTCTTGTGATCCCACAAATTTAGTTATTTTCCTTTTGAATAGCTATTTGTCCTTTATTAATATGACAGTAAGAGTAAAAATTGTGTAATTTTAAATATTGTAGACGATGAATACAATTATTCTCATCGGGAACCTAAAAAAGTAGTAGTGTTTGAGTGACATAATTTTAAAGAAATGTAAAACCATTACAAAATCCCTCATGTCTATCTCTTTTTCTATCTGCCGTCCATCAATAACAGTCGATTTTATCAGAAACTTAGTAATCTTAAAAAAATGTTTGTCAAATTTTTTTTAATAATAATAACGTTGCGACCTGGCGTTGCCAAAAGTGCTGAATTGCATTGTAGTAGAATATAAAGCAATTTGAATGCGCGACTCGCCAGTCGCTTACATACCATCGCCCTGCCATGACACTTTGTACTTGTTAAATTGTGTAAGAAGAAATATAAACTTTGACACCGACATGTAATTTATTCATTTGGATTTACAATAAAAGAAGACAAAATTAAAACGAAGACAATCCCAAAACTTGAAGTGGCATAATGGTATTTTTTTTATTCCATACATTTTTTTATTGCACTAATTAATGTTTTAAAATTCTGGCAGGAACTGGCAAAGTCGGTTAAGTAAATACCATTACACCTTTATCTTCGAAACTACTAAGTTTTTTCTCGGTACATGTTATTTTACAATCAGTGGTAGACTTCACATTCTTCTTCAAAATGTGATTTAATTGTATAATAACTAAAATTAAAATCTACTAACACAAAAAATCTGAAGTAACTTTCACTAAACATAGTTAAGAACGTTCTCGAAAGCAAAAAATAAAATCACAAGCAAATGTTGTGTTCATCCGTTAAACAGCTATAATGTCACAGACAGATAGACAGACGGATAATCAACGGAGTCTAAATAACATCTCTTTTACGTCGGAGGTTGAAAATGATTTGAATTTAAAATTGAATTCAACATCTCTAATTTCGAAATATTTTTGCTCTTAACGACAGCTTTATCAAATTAATTACTTAAAGAATTAAATAACATTATAATGAAATTTACAAACTTCAAACTAAGTTTTAAACAAAATTATGTTGCACGATAACCATTAGCGCTCTCTAACAAAATAGAAATCAGCTACTGTCACCTGCTTCTACAAATATGGACACCCTATATTACCTACTATTAATAGCGTTAGCAAAACTAGTCTCGAGTCAGGTGTCACAACGAACATGGTTCCTGTCATACAAGTTTTTGTCACACTATATTTATTACATTATCTTTTCCCCGTGGTTTCGTTTGCTTGGAATTTAAAAGAAATAGTACAGATTGTATTGACTTCTAGGTATAATTTCAAGAAAATATAGTTCATGTATTCTTTAATTTTATGTCTTGTTCGCCATATTCCGCCAAAATTATCAATCGACACGTGTTTTTCTCCTCAACGAAGCTTGGAAAAACAGATCAAAGTGTATTTTTAGTGTGAGACGAAGTTACGCCCGTCGATGTAACACATAATTTATTATTTTTTATTCCTATTTTTTTTTTCTTTATTCATGATATGGCACACAGATTAGCGCATTTGCCAATGTCACGTATTGTATTAATAAGTAGAATCGACATAAAGCACGTTCGAAGCAAATTCATTTTTTCTTCTTATCGTAAATTTTTTCCAGTAAAGTGATAGTGGGCTTTACTGAAGATATAAAGGACTTCTTGGAAGAGCGCGAGAACTTCAGCTACACATGTTTATTTAGACCTACTCCATTCTTTTCACTTAAACAGAACATTAAAACACAATATACTATCACTTTTGTACTTTATAACTACCAAAAATATAAAAAATAGAAAATCTAAATAAAATGACAACCTGACTTCTCTCGTTCCCGCCAAAAAATATTTTTATTTCTTTCATTCAATGTGTTTCAAGCACATTTTTTGTTTCACATTGTTTTATGTTTTTTATGTGGCCAGTTTTGTTTTTTTATATGTGGCTAGTTTTGATAACAAACGTCAAAGAAGTATAACTTCCTACGTACGCACATGAGTACACACACACTTCTTTTTTTCTTTTCTCATAGACCACCATAAAAATACAAGGTGGACATATTATTAGAAAAGAAAATAGAAAAAAAAATGATAAAATAATATACCTCTGATTTCGAGTCTTTCAGATTTTCTTTAAGCTTCTGTTAGCCATTATCCAATAGAATAAACATCAGTGTATTCGCTGGAATACACGCCACAACTCGATATTTAGGTTACAGCCAAACCGACGCCATTGTGCAAAACGAAAGTACGCTGTGGCTCGAATTATTAGAATCGAGCGGAATTAAACGCTAAATAATAATGGCAAAAATAAAAGCACGAAATAACAAAAATAGGCCAAGCGTTAGGTCTAATCGCGCACAGAGGTTTCCTTACTATATCTGCATAATGCTAAATTTGGTTGATTATTTGATTATAAGAAAATTCGATTTTTTTCTGAAAATTTTATAAAACTTTTATTTTATTCTGACTTCCTTTAAATCCTAGGTCCGGCGTGTAGCGCTACCTGTATAGTCATGTCGTTAGAAAAGTAGTTAGTACAGTCAGTACAGTCATATAGTTACTGAGGATATGTACTGTGACAGACTGAAGACTATACAGGAACGAAATTCTATGAATCTGTAAAACATGTCGTGGTTGTCTGCGGGAATACCGCCACCACTTATGACTTGTGTCATTAAATACGATGTTTTATTCAGCCCCGTGACTCGTTACCGTGCCGCATTGTGCTCTAAACAAACCGACACACTGTTTACCCCGTTCAGTGCATGCCCGATTTTCCTTTTACGATAACAATCATAGTTTTAGGCATATCTCACGAGTCAAAATGCAATAGAAATGTTGGCACAAAATGGTCTGAATACAGTGGACCATAATGAAAAATACTCCATTCTTAAAATTTAGGGTGTCATCCACTATCTGCCAGGAAAATCAAAGGATCAAAATTGTCTGTACAAAATGGTGTGACAATATAGTGATTAAAATTAATCGTCTTAACTTAGTTTTTATTATTGTTTAATGCATTTATTCTACTCTAATTTACTTCTCATTAATATGTTAGTTTATAACCAGAATGTTAACCGAGTCAGATCAAAAACCAAAGATCTATATTTGAATACATTAAACACCGATATGATATCGTGTGTTTAACCGAAACTAATCTTAACTCTGACTTTTTTGATAGTGAACTATTTGACAGTCGCTATAGAGTTTTTCGTAGATACCGAGATAGTGTTTCATCGTCTAAAATAAAAGGTGGCGGTGTTCTGATCGCTATTAAAAATCATCAGTGGAGGATATTGATTGGTATCTTATCTTACCTTACCATAACCAAGGACATAGGTTTAACCTTTGTGTTTGTTACCTACCCCCTGACATCTGAAGTAAGAAGTTCTGATCGCTATTAAAAATCATCAGTGGAGGATATTGGATTGGTATCTTATCTTACCTTACCATAACCAAGGACATAGGTTTAACCTTTGTGTTCGTTACCTACCCCCTGACATCTGAAGTAAGAACAATCACATTAACCCACAGAAACAATATTATAGAAACTTCCATAGATGTAATTATACTAAAATAAAACTTGAATTTAATAAAGTAAATTGGTTTTTGCTTGAACTGGTCGATATAAATAGAGCCGTTACAAAATTTTATAACATACTCGAAGACTTAATAAAACAATATACTCCGCTATCTTGCAAGTGTGATGGTCGTTTTCCAGTTTGATATAACCAGACATTAAGATGGTGTCTTAAAAAGGAAAAAGAAATACCATATTCGTTTTAAAAAATATAAGAACCCAAGAGATTATGACAATTTTGTTGCACTACGTAAACTATGTAAGAACTTGATCAATTCTTGTTACAAACCCTTCTTATCTTCTGTGGAGGATTGTTTGGCATCAAACACTAGATTCTTCTGGAGATTTGTTAACAGTCGAAAAAGTATTGAAGGTGCAACTCAGACAATGAAATATGATAATGAATTGATAACCGGGGGTCAAGAAGTCTGTGAACTATTTTCCAAATACTTTTCATCTGTCTTTGAGGGAGGTTCTCATAATAATCAAGCCATTGAAGGCCTGATTGAATGTAATGAGAATTTATCTAAAATCACACTGACATACTATGAAGTACTAGCAAAATTGAAGAATTTAGATATTAATAAGGGCTACGGTCCTGATGGTATACCTCCTAAGTTCTTAAAAGAGTGCGCCGACGAGTTAAGTCTCCCGTTACAACTATTATTCAATATGTCGCTTAAGTCTAGTGAGTTTCCATCATATTGAAAGACTGCCCATATAATCCCTATACACAAGTCAGGGAAGAAGTCGGACTGTGTCAATTATAGGCCAATAAGTATTTTATCATGCTTGGCTAAAGTTTTTAAAGCAGCAGTTTATGATCATATCTATAATTACTTACAACCTTTGTTGTCACAAAATCAACACGGTTTCATTAAACACAGATCCATAATCACTAACCTACTGGAATACAAAAATTACTTGTGTGCTGCTTTTGCCTCGGGGGACCAGGTAGACTCTATACACTTGTTATATGTCAATTGTTAGAATGTGTTGCTTTTATAATGAAATATCACTTACGAATGATCGCACAGATATATTTGATAACAGACATAATTTATTCAAAACCAATGTTAGACGTATTCTCCACTGAGCTATTAATGTAGAAATGAAATATTTAAGAAACTGATGCCATTTATGTTTACGCGTTACTTTGCCGTGTTGTGTACGCACATGTCTGGACTTCAATCTGGTTCACGACTAGAACGGTCTGAGTTGCAGAAAGTCAGTCGGTCGCTTCCCACGACACCACATGTTAAATGAGGTGATTCGGCGAGCTCTGATGTCCGCTAGCGTGCCAAGTATCCTTGAGCCTCCAGGTCTAAGTCGTTTGGACGGCAAGCGCCCCGATGGTCTGGCGTTGATCCCGTGGGAGAGGGGTCGATGCTTGATATGGGACGCCACATGTGTTAGTACGTATGCGGCCTCCCACCTTGCATGTACGAACCGGGTGGCCGGTGCTGCTGCGGAGTGGGCGGCTTTACAAAAACATTATAAATATGAACAACTCAAAAGTAGGTATATTTTTGTACCTTTCTCCGTAGAGGTTAGTGGAGTATGGGGTATGGAGGCCAAGAGTTTTATACGGGAGTTAGGGCTGCGGCTGAGGAAGAACGGATTGGATCCCCGTTCTGAGTCGTACCTGGTGCAACATATATCGCTTGCCATACAAAAAGGCAACGCTGCGAGCGTTATGGGCACGTTTGCATCAGGTACGATTCGGGGCGGTCTCTTTGACTAAGGCTACGGCTATGATTAAAAATAAATTGACGACTTCACAATTTTGTACTTAATAGGTTTACTTTCAAAATTATGCTCCAAATGTTACAATGTAATAAAAGAAATATAAGATGTCTAACTAGAATATAGCTCTGTTTATTGTACTCTTGATTGTAGTCTGTTGTGTGTACCATTTAATTAATAAATAAATAAAAAGACTCTACTTCTTCGGGCATATCATGCATTTATCCTTTCCTCACCATCTAAGCATGTCACATTCATCTGAACAGAAAGAAGCATTAGAGAGAGAGCGTTACAAAGTTGGTCTGAATTCACACGGAAAAAAGGTAACGATTTTTACCAAGCTGTCTGTACTGCATAGGTACAAACTGTAAGTAGTTACATTGGCAACAATTTCTTTTCTGTTAGGAGTCATCTACGTATGCGCGGGAGACGACAGAATATTATTTTCTCTATCACAGCCACACATCTCTCCATACGATCGTGCGACTTGAAGAAAAAATATTAACATTTGCAATGCTTAGTAAGCGCATAATAGCTTCCAACCAAACCAAATAAATAACAACATAAAAACAGTGAAGGGTCCCGTAGTCGATGTGAATTTTCTTTAGAGTTATTTGTTTAGTTAAAGTTATTGCTTTAGTGTCATCCGTTGTTCTTAAACAGCTAACATCAAAACATGAATATTTAAGCCTACTCGTACCATAGAACCCTAAAAACGTTAGAGATAGCATGTCACGTATTGACTAAAAAAATTTAACCACCTTCAAAAAAAAACACTGAAAAGTACAAAATAACTAGTAAGACACTAACTTTAAAAATACGATACAAATACCTATATAATTAAATTTTACAGTTACCTATTGAAGCCGTTGCCAAGCCTACCAAACTAATAAACTTTTTGTAGTTTCACATTGATTTTGCACCGACTTCAATAACTGTTAAATTTAATTATGTGGGTATTTATATCGTATTTATAAAGCACATAACATATCTTCACGCTGTATCCCCAACGGGGTAGTCAGAGAGGACGGAGCGCCAGGAGTCGCGATCCTTACACACCTCTTTCGCTTCCTCAAAACTCATCATTCTCTTCACACATTTTCGCCTGGGTATGCGAGTGCTTTTGACATTTCCGTCTGCTAACACTCTGGCTATTTGGTCTTCATAAGTCAGCCTTGGTCTTGCTTGGCTTCTTTTACCACTGAAGTCGGTGCCAAGCCCACCAAACTAATAGACTTTATGTTGTTGCACATTGATTTGGCACCGACTTCAATAACTGACAAATTTAATTATATAGGTATGTGTATCGTATTTATTATTAAGTTATTTTAATTGTACTTGAGTTTTAATTAGTAAAGGATAGTTATTTTATACTTTTCAGTGTTTTTTGGAGGTGGTTTAATTTTTTTAATAAAAATTTTCATTTTTCCCTTTTGAGTGGTCTTGACCTAAATAAATATCTAGGGCAGGTCTGCAATTAACTTTATTCTAATTCCTGAGCGCAACGATATACAAGAGAATCGTCAATATAAATAAAGGTAATAACCCGGTCGTCGTTATCTAGTGTATCTTCGAAGTCCAAGCTCCAATATCGGTGAAATTTAAATGAGACCATCTCTGAAGTATTACCTACCAAACGAAAAAAGAATTTTTGAAATCGGTTCATAAATGACGGAGATATGAGGAAACAAACAAACAAAACAAAAAAAAACAACATACAGACGAATTGGGAACCTCCTTCTTTTTTTGAAGTCGGTTAAAGAAGGGTTTATTATTACTATTGTTATAATGGGAATTCTTTCTTTGCCTGTTTAATTTTGGAACCCAAGGAACCCATTAGGCAAGGCCTAATCCTTTATAATTATTCTTATTATCTTGTGTACGTGACAGTACACATTACAGTCGAGTAATTAAAGAATTATTAGCCTAATTACATATTATTCGCGACTGTTTATTCGTTTTTTTATTCCATTTGCAAATGGCGGTCAGTGGTTTGACATCTGTTCAACAACGGTCGTGCTTTGTGTAATTGCATCAATATCAAGCTAGTATACAAGCTAGTATATTTGCGAGTACAATTTGAATTGTTTTTTTTTAAATTACAAATATTTTGCTGCCCGTCAGTGTTATCATTGACAAATTTCGAATTGCCATACAACACGCGTCACGAAAGATGAAATTTGAGGCACCACGTAATTTAACTTGCGCAGTATTGTAATAGTACCTTATAGTAGTAGATGTTGCTATAAATCGTCTACAGTGTAAGTCAAATCACGTTGTGCTGCAGGTCTTATCTTTCGTGGCCCGTATTAAAGCTGAATTTTCCGCCATATTTTTGAATAAAATTTAAAAAAATTGTAAGTCTTTATCGTTTAAGAGACTTTCTATTAAAATAACTGATATAGCCAGTAAACAAGTCTACATGGAAATATACACAACACACAATACATTTATACACGATGAAATGGTAGACTGGCTCATGTACATATAGCAAGCCGATTGGGCTGAGTTTCGGTAGAAAATAGCGCACCAAGCCTTATTTTAATATTTGTGGTCCCGTTCTTTATAATTTGGGTTATTTGGCTCTACGTAAAAGAAGCCGAAATTTCCATATAAAATGACACCGCAAAAAAGCCTGCCGTAGGCCATTTTGTCTGAAACATAATGCGTGAAAAGCCGTATTAACAACACCACTTCTGGTGACGCGAGGGCAAGAGCAAATGGACTGATGTTTCATCTGATAACGATTCCAATTTATCTTTCGAGGCAGGGAACACTATAAACGCGAAAAATGTTAATGGTGTTAATGAAGAATTTCTACATTTGACCTCTCGACCTGTGTATTATCAATCGAACTCCTAATAATGATCCATCCTGACCTCTTTTCACAATCTTACATAACCTACTGATGACTCATTTCACATAAATCATGATGCATATTGAGTATTACAATTATGACCTAAGTAATATCGAAACTGTCAATCTGTCATATTATACCTTGCGCTATGCGATAAATTTTTATTGAATATTACAAAACTGACGTATTGTGCAGACGAAAGCCACTTAATTATGCCCCAATGGTACTTATTACAGCGGCCTTGTCAAACTAAGAAACGGTAGCCGACTACAATAAGCTAATCATACGCCTGCAAGAATTATTCGAGCTTGAGACACACGGGCGAATGGATGCAAGATCAAATTTTGCAATAATATTTAGCGCCGACATGACATGATTGATATTAACAAAGAAAAGTAATCGAGAAATTTAAAAAAACCCGACTGGAAATAAAAATAACTGAAAATATATAAATAATAATGTAAACTAAATACTCCTATTTCAAAAGTCATATTTACTCCTTTTGTACCTTTTAGAGTGACAAATAATAGAAAATGTATGTAGGTTTTAAAAAATTCAAGCTCCTAAACCCTACCTACCTAGGCTACAGCAGTTATCTGGGACATATATTTAGGTAATAATTCATAAACAGAACAAAAATATTCGCAGTATCCTGCTATATGTTAACATTTAATAGCATTAAGTTTTCAAACCCTAGAGCAGGTTTTTTATTAGTTACTTTTTATTAGCAAACGTGTTTATCGACGGAGAAGCAGGCTTTTTTTTAAAAGGTCACACACGTGGTCTACTCGTGAATAGCCCTCTAAACGGTACTTGTAAAATGGTAATATTCTACACCAAATGTCTGAATACCTATAAGATCCTCGAAATTGTATAATCCCATGATAGGTTTTTCTACCATCATATAGATTGTTTGCTTGTCTGTTTTCCCAAGGTTAAAATAAAATAATGGAAAGTGCCTTTGTGTTCAACGGATATGCTCGATATTATGCTTCGCAAACTTTCTGCTCGTGTGTCTCAGGTTACGCCTATAGAAAGATATATGAATGGCGGCTCTATTTACGTGCGGTATTTCAATATTATCGTGAACCTTGTCAGGTGAACAATGGCATGAAAGCTAAGAGATGAAGTGGAGTCGTTAGCTGCCAAAAACAAATTGATTTTGCTGCACCTGTAGCCTTTAACTCCTATAGCTTAAAGCCCACATTTACTTAGTCCATATTTATTGAAGTGTGTCGTGGTTGATACGTAATAGTACTAGAATACAGCGTAACTGATTCGCTCGGTTTTAACTAATGTCCAACCTTCGCCAGCTGATGCTTACAAATAATACAAGCTTTTGTTTCGTTGGTAGGGAATGTGTACGAATTGTTTGGCCTTCTTTTTTTATTGCCTCTGCTTGTTTACTACCATCACATTTTATAGGAATACTATAATTTACTTATTATTATTGAGGAGGATTAAATGTGTGAGGAGAATGATGAGATTTGAGGAAGCGAAAGAAGTCTGTAAAGAGCACGATGCTCGGCGCTCTGCACCCTTATTACGTAACTCGCAGACAGCATGCGACAGCCAATATCGCGCGATATCTGCTGTCAAAACGAGTTTGTGTAATGTAATTTGTATAGCGGCGCTAAATTAACCACGAAATATGCATTTCACGGTCATAGAATAATAGATACGCAATCGTCATACATGATAGCAATTATTTAATACAATTAGTCACCAGTCGCGCAGTGATCGCGTGGCTGTCGCAAATTTGTCTGCAAATTGTTAGGTAATAACCCCGCCGTTCTCTCTGACTACACCGTTAGGGATAGAGCGTGAAAATATGAATGTATGTACGTATTATTCATTTAAAAATCGGTATCAAAATATATATAGGTATATAACATAACATAACATAACATAACTTCACGCTGTATAGGTATATGTATATGATATTTGTAAATATTGACATCACCATTTGTATGTTCAAAAATGTCAGTAGCGATTCGGCGGGCTTATTACCTACAAATTTGCAGACAGCGACAGCCACGCGATCAGACAGCGACCGGTGACTAATTGTGATAATAAAGCGGTATTATGTATGACAATTGCGTGTCTATTGCGCCATGACCATAAAATGCATTTTTCGTGGAAGATTCAAAGTTATAACATATCTTCACGCTATATCCCCAACGGGGTAGTCAGAGAGGACGGAGCGCCAGGAGTCGCGGTCCTTACACACCTCTTTCGCTTCCTCAAAACTCATCATTCTCTTCACACATTTTCGCCTAGGTATGCGAGTGCTTTTGACATTTCCGTCTGCTAACACTCTGGCTATTTGATCTTCATAAGTCAGCCTTGGTCTTTCTTGGCTTCTTTTACCAATCACTTTCGCTCTGTAGATTTTCTTCGTCAGTCATTCCTCTATTTAAAATACTACACATTAAATTACTCTCATATACACTACCTATTTCCTTAAAGGCCGGCAACGCACCCGTGACGTTGTGGGTGTCCATGGGCGGCGGTGGTCTCTCTCCATGTGACTCGCTTGCTCGTTTGCCCCCTCTTTTATAAAAAAAAAGAAAAAAAAGAAATTTTATGTACGTGATCCTATTTAGCAGGTTTCACTACACCTTCTTTTGAGTTTCAAGGCATTCGAATACACGATATTTATATATGATCAAGTCATTACCGCTATAAGTGATCCTACATTAGAAACTAAACTACAGTACCATATATAGATCTGGTGAATAACCCAATAACGCGTTCCCGTTGGTATAAAGGTTCAACTTTAGGTAAAATTTAACATTGCCAGAAATTTTTAAAATTTTTGATGCAGTAGGTTTAAAAATCAGCAGGAGGAGGAAACGATCAAGTCTAGTTGATCCGGAGAACCCAGTAACGTTCCCATTGGTTTAAAGCTTCAACCACAGATTAATTAGTTACTAACGTAAATTCAACTTTGAGTAAGAATAATATTTTCTGAAATTGTGAAAATTTTAGATGTAGTAATAATGGAAATAAGGAGAATGGAATGATCTAGTCTAGTCTTCACAAGGTCAGTAAAGAACCCAGTAACGTTCCCGTTGGTATAAATTTTACCAGTTTGGTGTAAATTTTACCAGTGTAACCAGTTACATACTATGTAGGTTAACAAGATGTATCACTCTGGCATAAGTTTCCACTGCAGTTATTTTCTGTAAAAATCGTTTGTGATAAAGAGACAGACGCATAAAACGATGAAACACTAACATTAAACGTTTATGGATTAGGGAATAAGAAAGTAAAACTTAGGCTTCAAGACAATTAAGAAGAATTAGTCTTTTAAGTTGATTGTTTAAAAGCAGCAAGCCAACATCATAATTTGTTCATTGTTTAAGCAATCTCGTTGATGCAATGAATAAATATCTCACCGTGGAAGTAATGTGAGCTCAGCGCATTAATATACATGATGCAGATATCTTGTACGGGAAGATTAAACAGACGCCGTCTATGAGGCCTCCGGGAGACGTTTAACTTACTCCGTTCATAGAGTAGTGAATCGTAGACGCGAAACTTTTTATACCATTGTAAATATGCATTTTGTTGATTTGCACTTTACCACAACTTACACATCTATAAATATAATAGATTTCAAAAAATACCGACGAAGCGCAAATCGTATTTATGCTATTAATGTTATTATCCACTACTATATGAAGTTTGTCATGTTGTGTTGATATGTAATTCTCAAAAAATGATCCTTTAATTTACACATTACTCTCTTATTTCATTATTGTTTTTAGATTTTGTGAGCTTTAATTTTGAAAACAAGGTGGACAGCAATCTTTACGCATATTGTGAAAAAATTTAAAAAACGAATTCATTTTTTAAATTTTTCAAAGTAAGTTCGTGATGTAAAGGGACATTTGATACTCCACATTGCGATCAGAAAAAAAAGATTCGAAATTTAGTCAAATAAAAAGTGGCTGAGACAAACAAACAGGCTTAATATGGACATCGAGACGATTCCAGAAGTGTTTCTTATTCTTAGTTTTGAACGTAACTTTAAAACTATCTTTCAAAAATGTTCACATGATTTGTACCTTAAACTCTAAAACTTTAATAAAATTGTTCACAAGACTCAAAATTTTCCAAAATTGGTTTGTATTTGAAGTATCTCTAGTATTGTCGAAATGATACTTGTGCGGTACTCCGCCAGGCACGACCACTGCGCGTGCTGGGCCCTTTACAATTTCGGCAGGGTAACAAACGTGCCGGGAACTGCCCGACATCGACTGCGATACGCGGCGCTGATCAACAATATTGTACAAGTGGGAGAGGCTAAATACCTTAAATATCCGTTAGTCTTCAGGGTGGTGTAAGTTGGAGGTGGCTTCCGGCGCTGTAAAGCCGCAAAATGGTAGATATGCTCACTTCTCACCTACCTAACCTTTTGGTCTACCACTTTTGAATTATGAAGTAACCGTATAATACAATACAATCAATTGTTAATTTAAGTCGGCGAACACACAACAACACGACAGAACTTCTTTTTGCTACAAATCAGTTTACAGGGATTTACAACTAATTTTCAAACATTCTTTCTCCCTTTTTTGTCAATAAGCCGCCGACTACTATTTTAGACTTCTCAATTACAAAATTCACTTCACAGAGTAAATTACCCATATACCAAAATAAAAACATAGACTAAACCAGCACTGAATGCGACAACCAGCACCATCTCCCGGCATCGTGAGACAACAGAAACAAAAATACGTAATAATACGTTTTATTCCTAACAGTACCTAAGTTTTATCCGTTCTGCGAGTATAATTTTTAAGTCCGTGGTAGGTATATGAACAAAAAATACCTTTTGTACTGATAAGTTATTCTACTAGGTATTTTTATACATACAATAGGTATTATTATTATTACAGTACTAGATACTTTTTGTAATTCTTTTATTAAATATTTTTTAAATAGGGTGTTTTTTAATGTAAATAACTAGAACAAAAAATAGCACTGGTTAGTGCAAAAAGCTAAAGATACTTTTTGTGCTATTCATTTTTACTTAGATACATAACTCTATACGTATCGTCATACATTATAAATATATTTTGTAAATCAATATCTAAAACTATTTTCGTGAAAATTACTGTTTGTTTAATGCCAAATCTTTTAAATTATTCTTTGTGCGTACCTTTGCTAACATTTGGATTAAATCTTGTTGTTCAACGCTGGAAAGCTATAAAATGCCTACAAAAACAAGTGATAGTGAATTGCGTTAATATCAAGGGCGACATTCAGGAGAGAGGCGAGTTAAAAAGTTTTGTTACAGTTCGCTAATAAAAAAAAAAGTCTTTCTGAGAGATCGCTAGAAATGTAGGAATTAATACTTATTACATCGAAAATTAATCAAATAATTACAGGCGTTATAGCATGCAAATAATTTGTTGGTCAACTTAGTAACTAGACAGTAAAAACTGGCTTGACAGCCACAGAAGACATAGCAAAGTTACGAAAAAATTAAAGGTGCAGTGTACACCGATATATCGAAGAAGGTATCGATTATTTTGCTCATTCATCTAACTCTACCAAATGTTGTATTGAACGCCGATAGGAAGGTTTTTATGCATACATATAAAGAAGAAATTAAATCATAAATTTTAAGTAAAAAAAAAAGTTCATAGATCATAGATATACAAAAGTACACTTGCGGAAAGTTTAATTCTGAAATCTGACACAATGCAGAGTTAATTTTAATTCGAAGTGGCCATTGTGTTAAAACCTCGGACCAACATTATTTGCTATAAAAGCATATCCTTAGTGTCCTTTTTTTGTTCACCGATTTTCTAGATTTTTATTTGTGATTAGATTGTGACTAGGGAAGATCACAGTAACACGATACACAACTGAACATGACATATTTTTTTTTTTTTTAATATTAGTACGCAAAATATTTAAGATTTAAGAGTATTTTGCGAATAATTATTTTATGACTGACTCATAAGCTGCACGAAATACATTGACAGTGCGAGGTTGCCATACTTACTATAGCTAACTCTTTTACTCGTGGTTACGCTCAATGAGATAGAAAGAGACAGGAAAATTCGTTTGTCACACGGCGGAAAGAGCGGTAATTTATTGTGGCTCCATCCATAATGTTTCTTGATCCAAGGTTAAAATGGCAGTTTCTTACTTTAACTCATATTACTATAACTGTTTCAAAAACGGAACTCTAATATGAGAAGATTTTACACGACAAACTATTATTTCTAATACAATACTGATCTAAATTTGCAAGTATTTATAACTCGAAAATCCAAATGAACGAAGCTACAGAAGAAAGCTATAGTAAACAATAAGAATGTTCTCGTGCATGTATAGAAAACATGTCGAGAACAAAAAAGTCGGTGCATTCGCTCCATTTTTTCAGTTCCGGCCACAACCAGTAACTTAATACTTGAGAGAACAGGAGCAAAAAGACTGCAGACACCGTGAAATCACTAATCCGACCTAATTTTGAATCGTATATGTCATGTGAATAACGACCGAAGGGCATTAACTCGAAATCTTTATACGAATCGTTGTAAAGCTTTCTACATAAAGATATCAATGTTGTGACCGTCGCCTTAATGTCTATACTATTATAAAACCGTAATAGAGATATGTCTGGATTATTTTGGGAAAAAATCGCGACAGGTAAATCAATTTTCCATTCCATTTCCATTAAAAAAATATCTGGACATTCGTTGGTGCGTCGTAAAGAATACGCAATGAATTTGAATGCTAATTATGTGCAATCAGATTCATTAGAAAAAAATTTCGTTATACGTCAATAATAATCTCCAGAACAACACTAATTGTAAATTTTATGCTGATACTATGCGTGTCACTCAAAAACTGTGGGAATACGGAGTAATAATTATAGGGAAGTCGCAATTATTTATTTTTTCAATGTATGTGTCATAAAAGTTTAGTACTTATTTATACACTACAAAAAATAAGGCAGAGTCTCGTAATGTGATATCAGTGCTTAATTTCACTTTTTGCGAGTGAGTTTTTTCGCAAAAGAACACTAGACATGCACATGTCCCCAAAAACCAAATTTTTTCCTCATGTTTATACGTCTTACTATTTTCTTATTCGTTGTTTTTTTTATTGAACGACACTTGCTTACTTAAATGGATGTAGTTATCTACATATTATATTTCCTTACATTTCACAGTATTTGGTTTTTTATGACTGTTTTTATTTTAGTCTTAAGGGCCCTTTGACATTTTTGTGCGAAATAGTGATTTTTTAAATATTCTGCTGGCAGTTTATAATAGGTCTATTTTCCTTCTTGAATACTGGTGTTGCATATTTCCATATTTATTTTATAATAATACAATAACCATTCTACGATGTCAAGGAAGGATAAGGACAAACTACAAGAAAAATTCTTAGACGTGCTACTTTGACGTTCTAATTAACATTGTTTTAACGAGTTTTAATAATTTATAAAATTACGTTAAAATAAAATACATATTCTTATTGAATATTAGTGTTGTGGAAATATCATAAATTGCTTTATTTTACAAAAAAAAAATTAAAAAATCTAAAAAAACAGGGGTTTATTTTATAATAGTTTTTCCGTTGATCCTATATTTTAACCGTAAATTACATAAGCACATCAAAGACATCTGTATTTTATTATAAAACAGCAACAAAGCCATGTCTGTATTGACGATCTTTTTCAAAATGAATGAACTAGGCATTTTAGGATTTTCTGATTCCAAATTAAATACTTATAGAATTGTTATATGTGTATTTGTATGTTTATTTCTTCAAAGCTAAGAAACTGCCATTGAATTTCTATAGGTTCTATAGATCTCTGTGTTTGAAGAACTGGAGTCTCACTTACTTAATAAAGTGCACATCATCACGTTTACCTTAATTACAACGGTGCGAAGTAATTTTTAATCAATAAATAAATCGAACTTGAGTTTTGATTAGTAAAGAATAATTACATCTAATCATGACTACATAACTAGTGGTTTCTAGGTAACCAATCCTAATACTAGTTGCGCTAGATAGGTAAATACTTACCTTTGTTTAATCTTTACTTTTAAAATAGTACCTACATTAAAACATAATAGTATATAACTGAATACAATATTTGTGTTAAGGAATGTTATTGTATTTCCTTTACATGCATTTAACGCGTCGAAAACACTTAATACTAATTACGAATTTATATGCATTTATCTAAAATGGAAAAAAATACTAACAAAAATTGAATACTTTTCCGAATCAAAAACTTTTGATTCGCAATAGTATCAAAATTATATTTTCTACTGAAGTCGCTTCGTTACTCGGACTGCGACAAAGCTGCGAAAGTCGCACGCATACATGAGTATCCAAGCGCAATAATATCCTAATTCGAGTGATTATGATTTGTCATAGGGCTCTTAAGCATTCAAATCTAAGTCTGCTTTTGAGCTTTCCTGAGTGAGTATGCCAATTATATGTTCTAGCTCTTACACTTTTACATATTCCAAAACTTTTTATTCTCCCATAAAGTATTTTAAATATTTTTTTCTAAAACCCCTATAAATGTTAATGATAATGAATGTGTCCTTGCCTGACACCCCTTTCAATCTCAATTTTTTGTCTTTTTTTATGATCTTCATAATAATTTTTATTTTTTCTAAGTTCTCTAATAAATTACTGTCTGATTTAGAAGAAAAAATATTTTTCAATAACGAGTTTCAAACCAACAAGTCCTTTTCATAAGCTTATTTCTTATATGTCAAGACTTATAATTAGCATTTAAAAATCGTAGGGACAATATATGAATCACTATACTTTAAAAATGTTATTTCTCAAGCTATACAAATATATTTGAAAAATATGCGCCACTTGAAAGTAACATTTCAGGATTCGTAAATTACTTCACGTCATGTGAGCGAAACGCTGACAAATGACATGTGCTTGGTCGGGCCGCGTTTATTTTTAAACCTCCTGCAGAGGGTTGAAACCGAACACCGCACAAGGAATCAAATAAACGCACTCCACGCTAGCTATTGATGTTCTGTGTTATGATTATATCATGCTCATTATTCTTCTTCTTCCTTCGTCGTAGCTCGGACTGTAACTGGTGGTCCAGTACCAGCTACGACGAAGCCAAAAGTATGTTCCTCGAATGCAGTGGAGTATTTACCATGTACCCAATTTCAAATGGGTTCCATGGCTAGGGGCAGCAGGGTCATGCCGAATAGCCGTCCTTAACATATTTGTGCATCGCATGGAAAATATAAACATTTAATAATATTTAGTTTTTGCTTTCTTTTTGTTAATTGATGAGGTGGCAAATTTTATAGGCCTATGGCGCCAAATCTTAAAATTCACCACTGCCCAAATGTGTATTATGGATCTGCACTTATGAGTGTGTGTATGGTACCATCCACAGCTCAAAGAAGGCCCAATCGATTTCAAGGTGTCATCTAAGTTGTGCTAGTATAGAAGATAACATGAGACGTAAGACATCAAACGGACACTGCGTAAGTTTTTGCAAATAAAAGTCTCACATAACTCAGTTTCATCCATAGGGAGGGATGGGTAACTTGGGAAGTTTTTCTTGCGTTACAAAAAAAGGTCACCGTTATACAACTCGGTAATCTGGGAGTAAAACATACAAACAGACAAACTTGAAACAATTTTGAGACAAGTGTTACCTCGCGGATACGAAAACCAATAATTTATTTTTGTTATCTTACGCAGAAAGTTTGAAACACATCGATCAACACGTGTTTTGCTTCTCTATAATTAATATGAATCATCGCTTTGAACTTTTTATAAAAACTCCAATAATATTCAGAGAAACCTAATTACCGTAAAAATCGTCGACGTACAGACTCCATTAAAATGTTATAATAGTCTCAATAGCAGTATGGTTTTTTGAACAGGTATAGAATATCTTTTTTATTCTTACTTAACTTGATGTTACTTTTTCAGTCAATCGTCTTACACAATATAATAAAATATAATTTAACTCGCATTATTTACAAATAACGTAACCGCCGTTAAGCGTATAATCATCGTAATTGCTCTAATAAAGACATGATTTTACTTTGTAACGCAACGGTTTTTTTCTAAATCACCATTGCACCAGTATAATCAGATCTCTGTTATTTGAACACACTGTACACCGAGTCAGAGTAAATATGTCTTGGTAAAATGGTCATTACTACCAGTTTATTTCGGAGCTGCAGGCAAAATCCCATAAATGTAGAACGTCAGAAAATGCAAACTATTTTATAATCGTGTGGGCAGTTGATCAAAAGTAATGAATTTTGTTTGTGTTGGTATGACAGAAGATAACTTACATCTTCTGTTGGTGATAGTGCAGTAACACGTATCTAAACATCATCTAAATAACTTGTACGAGGCGAATATAATTATTGATGTAATAAATATATTATAATCAGCAACACAATTATGAGAATTATACTATGCGATGCAACAATGATAAGCAAAAAATAAATATAGATGTTTAGATTCATTTAATGACATCTATATTTAACGACATCTATATTTATTTTTTACTTTGGATGGTAATCATGAGTCTGGGAGTGAAAAACAAAACAAAGAACGTTCCAACTGCTTATATGTGTTTCTGTTCTGGACAGTCAAATAAAAGTTGGCCATGTGTTTATAGCAAGGAAATGTTATAGGCGAAATGTTATAAGAAAAATTATCACTGTACTTCCATTTTAAGCCTAAACTCTTATTACTAAGAGTGTTATTAAGCTTCATTACGATGTGCCTATGTGCTGGCTCCACACCGAAAATGAATATGTAAGTCGAAAGAATTGTTAAGGCATTTATAGCCGGAGATGTGATTTATTTGAAATACACCTATTTTAAATTAAAATACAAAATGCAAAATACCTATTTTTATTTTGCATTTGAAATACTTTTTTTTAAAGTGCATTTTGTATTTTATTTGAAATAATCTACATAAATATTTAGTATTTGTAAAACGAAAATTGATTGTGATAATTTTTTTAATTCATATTTCGCATTTTTCATTCTCAAATTCATAATTACTTTATTTAAGAATGCATCCACCCTAAGCTATGCCAACAATAATACCAACATTGCAAGTCCAACTGTTTCTGTATCAATGCCAATGCCAATAATGCCAATACTACAATAGACCTGGAAACACTTCCAGGTCTATTTTCGTTTGGTGGAATGATTATGAGGCCACATAGACGGAACATGAAAGATGAACTCTTCGAACAAAACTAGTGTTAAAATCAGTGAAATAAGTATTTTATTTGAAGAAAGTATTTTGAAAATACCTATTTTGTATTTTGTATTTAAGTAGTTTTATTCAAAACCATTTTGTATTTGTATTTGAAATAAAAAAAATAACTAAGCATTTGCATTTTGTATTTAAACACTTTTAATAAACTATTTTGCACATCTCTGTTTATAGCCAGCCATATATGATTGTTACCTTAATATGACAATAGATTGGCCTGTTCGTTTACCTTTATTAATTCACACTGTAAGTAGAGTGAATTCCGTCCTTTTCTTCCAGGAGTAACATAATAACATGACGGTATTTCTTTTACTGTGACGGAGGAAAAATTGGTCCCATGTGAACAAAGCCGTGGGAAATAGCCAGTTCATACGTTTTATATGTACTCGTTGAGAACTGATGTTTATATTAATCGCTTTATAACATCACTTAAGCATACGTCGTACTGTTTTGCTTATACATTCAGGACGAGCTTTCGCAAATGTGATGATTGTAACAGATAAATGCAACAGGTTATACTGTAACTTTATGTCCAGGATATAAGGTTGTAAAAAGAATGTAGCGTTTTATAGAAACGCAAAGCTAAATTGGTCGGTCGTAAAATAATTTTACAAAACAACGTTTTCTCAGAACGATTATTTTGAATTACGCGAGCTTTAAAGCTCTGCTTCTGTATGCACGGTGGCGGGAGCTGATCTAAAAAAGCTCATTACATCTGTCCTTTTAAAAGCTTGATAAATTATTAATTAGACGATTTTGCAAGCTCTCAAAAAGACGAATAAGAAATTGTCATCCGTGAAGCGACTAAATAAATATTCAAAACCTAATTTCAAATGTGAAGGAAATACAGCTTTTAGATGTCTCGTTGAATTTCTGTTTGAAAATAAATACCTTAAAACTGTGCGTTTTTCGCAGGAAAATATTCGCAGTAAGTGTTTATATTAAATGAAAATAATTAAAAACTTTGTATGTACATGTATATACGATATGTACGCACGTATGTAATTAAAAACTATGAGCGCAAATTACAAAAAGTCATTTCATTGGGAAATCTAAGAGCTTGCTCTTGCAATGTTGTAGTGCCTTTTAACTTCCAGTAAGGTTGAAATCGACACAAGCAAACGGTTGAAACAATGATAATAGTCATTTGTATATTTTAAATATTCGAAACACGAGATACATAGTTATGAAATCGTTGTCTCTTAAAATTAGTGATGAGGATAATAAGCGACGAGACAGAGTTTATCTCCACTAGAGGAAATGTTAAAATATTATACACATGAATATTAGCATATTTCAGCCGTGTGTCCGTTTCGATTATCGCAATTATTAGATTGAATTATACAGACGTATATACAGTTATTAAGTTACATTGTTTTATGCTTTTAAAAGTCATTATAACTAAAAATTCGACACCTAATACCTACTATTTCGGACTTTTAGTATTAATCACTTTGAACCCGGTCTATTCTCATACAAATACTGAATTTTTCCTTGTCGAACCAGAGACGTCTCGCCTCCGCCCCAGATACACTCTGAATAGAGAGACCCTCAAGAACATTCCTGGCGGAGCATTTTGCGCTGCTCACCCCCTACGTGTCTTCATTACGATGACCACTAAATCCATGTAGACTGAAGAGCGTTTTTTAGTCAGTTAGAACCCAACGCAAATCGACAGGTCGTCACGGACTCTCCTAAAAAGTGAGGAGTGGTTGGGTGTTCGATAAAAATGCATTCATTCTCAGAAAAAAATATGACATTGTAATCACGCTATCGCCTCATGTAATTTCAATTTCAAACACGCAGCATTTCAGTTCAACACATTAAAAAAAGTTGGTAAAGGTGGCACCGACTTCAGTAACTGTCATTACTGAATTCGGTGCCACCTTTACCGACTTTTTGTTGCAGTTTATTGGTTTGACGCCGACTTCAGTAACTTATTTTGTAGTAGGTTTAATTTTTTTCTTGAAAAGTTATTTATCATTCCCTTTTGAATGGCCTTGTCCACAATAAATATTTAGATTATGAACGTTTCAATTCTGGAACGGAATATGAAATTAAAATATGTATATTATATAAATATAATAATTAAAATATATAAAACGTTGAGGAGTTATTTGGTGTATCTTCAAAGTTCGAGGTCCAGTACCAATGAAACTAAAATCAGAACACCTTGAAGATATACTGATCCCAGCGCAACAAAAATTATTAAAATCAGTTTATAAACGAAGAAGTTAGAACCTAACATACAAAATATATATCCATAGACGAATTGAGAACCTATTGCCTTGTTTTACTGTGTTAATAATCCTGTGGACCTATCCATCTCTAGACAAAAACGCCTAGTGCTTATTATGGTTTAGAAGGCGTTTATATTTTGATGCTATGCATTTCACGCGTCCATAAAGGCAAGGTTACACGACCGCGGCGCTCTCTATGAGTGATGTTGACGTTACTCGCCTTTGACTCCGAGTCCCTCAAATGTCCGAGTAGCTTGAGGCACATCGATATTCATAGTCACGTTCACAAGTTATTGTAAGACGACCTTTTACGCGTAATATATTTTTTGGATTTTTTGTCATTAATTTTTTCGAATTATGGTATTTTCATAACCGGAACAGTATCTGTGATATGCATCAGAATAAAGTTCTTAGCAAATTTTTAAAGAAATGAGTCAAAAAATAAGTAATAAATGGAAAATATATTTCATTTTTCATATTTTGTGTAGAATTTATATTATTAATTCACGTATGTGTGCCAAACTTCAGTTTAGAAGATGTAAAGATGGTGATATGAATCAGTTGTGACACGCGAACAAATAAAAGACAGTCTACCCTTCCTCACCCACCATATTTTTCCTATCAGAGATCTCGAGTATTAAATATTAGTCTTGTGGTGTTTTAACCCACAAAAATTCCTGTGATGCTAGTCCTCGGCGCGTTGTTGATAGATCTCATATGGAACACACCGAAGCACTTTTCTCGTTGTGCCGAATCATTCTTGAGAGGAGATGACAGAACTTACAAAATTGTTACAAAGAGAGTTCCATAATACTCTCCCAGTCCTATGATAGCGGGGCAACACGCGTTATCATCCTTCTCGGGGCCACATGGACAAACGACCAGAGCTCCCATTCCAATTGGCCTCGACTCCGAAGACTGTGACGGGCAACGCTGTAGCCTTATTCTCTGGACTGGATTATAGGGCCTAGCTTAAATATTACCGCCTTAAAACAAGAATATCTGCGATATGGGTCACATGAGTAACACTAGACCAACCGTCTTAATAGCTTAATAATACTTTAGTATTGTTATTTACCTCTGATCTAGTCATTGCAAGTGCCTCATCAATAATTAATAATTTAATACATACATACATATCTGCACGCTGTATCCCTAACGGGGTAGTCAGAGAGGACGGAACGCCAAGTTTCGCAGTCCTTACATACTTCTTTCGCTTTCTCAAATCTCAACATTTTCCTCATACATTTTTGCCTAGGTATGTTGCCTGTATTTTTAATGTTAGGTTTTAAAGTTAGGAGAAAAGAGCACATTATTTCACATCAATATCAAATAGTCTGTTAGTCTTTTTTTCAGAGAATATTTGACGTGAACGGCCGAAATTTTGTAACATTTATATTAAGTGAAGTTGAAGTGTTTTTCGAAGTTGGTTTAATTTTTTTTTTAATTTTTTCATTTCTCCATTTTAAGTGACCTTGACCTAAATAAATATCTAGGGTAGGTCTACAATTAAGTTATTATCTAATTCCAGGGCTTCAAAGCTTACAAGCGGTTAGCGTTATTTGGTGTTATTGGTGTATCTTCGAAGTCAGAGCTTGTGGTCAGAACCGGTGATATTTAAGTGGGACCACCTCGAAAGTATGCCCTTTTAAACAAAAAACAATTTTGTGAAATGGGTCCACAATTAATGAAGTTATCAGTGAACATACATAAAAAGAAAAAAAAATGCATACAGACGAACATAGTGCCTCCTCCTCACTTTTAGCTGTTTCTTTTTTCGACTGTATCACGAAGCGTTTATAACTAAATTAATTGATTATTTTGAAGTACAGTTCAGAGCATTTATAGGTATCATTGTTACTTTAATTTTTTAATTTTGTTAATTTAAGTCTATTGTATTTATCAAAAAGTATTTTGAAATACGTAAACACATGGAAATTAAAGAATCTGTGTGTATTAATTTAAGCAAAAATAGTACGTGAAATGATAAAAAGTAATCGTGGAATAAAAACGTAACACCGCACTATAAATCGTGTCCAGATCACCCGTTGCGGGCACGCCGCGAGCCATAATGATTCATTAAGTGCCTCCCCGGGATTACCTTTTTGTAATTGACCGATGATGCGAGTGCCGTATCACAGCTTCTCTTTTACACTAGTCGCCGGTTATGAGCTGAGAGCGATAATATTTTTAATTTTTTTTTTATAATGAGAAGACATATCATGAGCAAACTGCCAACGTCCCAATGATGGTAAATAGACTGAGGGGCCCACATGTCAAGACTAGGACAGCACATCAGATTGCAAATGCGTTGGCGATTCTGAGGACTAAAATGGTACTACTTTCTCTTCTAACTTGCACCACTTGCTCGTGGCGTACGTTGACCATCGCTATCCGTGACTTTCTTATACACATTGTAAAAAAGTGAACAAAAAATATATCTTACTATATTCACATGTTATGTTTTTACAATATTCACAACACATGTCGACTTTTTATATGCGATTAATGATGATATAAATTTTTAAATACCGCTAAATGTTCGATACATTTCGATTACTGTTTACTACAATTTTAATATTGCTCACAAATGTGCATACATTAGGCCCATTACACGCAGGTAACTAAAGTTAAAAATTCGAAACCCTGATAACAAAAATAATTATATATACATGTAATCATAGCTAACATGAGGATTCTGAAGCTCATACTAGAGATTGAAATTGTGAGATTTGGTACAGTTAAAGTTTATATGGAGAAAAAGTGCAGAGAGCTATTTTTATGTAATATGTGTTACAAATACCTTTAATCAATTAAAAAACAAATACAATAAAATAATTAGATAAAACACTGACTATTTATGTTCATACTGCCAATGACAAAAAGACTGTCAATGTCAAACTAATATTTTTTTTTCTTTCTTTATGGCAAGACGCAGAGATTAGCGCATTAATCGTTATCGTAAAACTCCTCCTGTAAAGTGATAGTAGACTTTACTGAAGTTTTATAGGACTTCTTGGAAGAGCGCAAGAACTTCAGCTACACATGTTTCTTTAGACCTACTCCATTCTTTTCACTTACACAGAACTTGAAGACAATATACTATCACTTTTGTACTTCATGACTCTCAAAAATGTAAACAATAGAAAATCTAAATTAAACGACAATCTCACTTCTTCCGTTCCCGCCAAAAAGTCCCCTAATGCGATTTTGTGATTGTTTGCGATCACATATTATATGTTACCTACTTAGATCAAACCTAACAGTAGCAAATACTAAAGATTTTCGCCAAAGATTTGATATTATAAGCTTATATTTATATGTAAGGTTCTGGTGTTCCACACATGAACGCCATGAGGTGTTCGATTTAAAGACTTTGAATTATTATCATGTTGTTTATTGTACGACGTTAGCTTACAGACTAATGGTTACAATACAGATTCAATACAATACACTTAGTTATAGATATATATCTACGTACACTACAGCTCCCCCGATAAAATAAAATATTTTTTTTTCCACAAGAAATAAAATTCTTACACAATAACATATTTAATTGACAAAGATAATAGGTACATGTACTCAAATTACATAAGGTTTGATTCGATTTTTATTAAACGTTATTACTTTGTTATCTTTCTTAATTTTAACATTACATTTATCTTCTTCTATAACTATGTATGGACCTTTATATATATTGTCCAATTTATTACCTCCTACTTTCTTAACGAACAACTTATCATTGGGCTTATAACTAACAGAGTTAACATTGATATCATATTTAAATTTCCTAATTTCTTTACTTCTAATCAAGTTTTGACGAGCATCGTTTTGTGCTCTTTGTAGTCTAAATCGAAGTTCTTGTGAGTAACTATCAATATTGTATAAAGAACTAACAGTATTATCGCAATGTAAATTTAAATTATTAGGTAATTTACATTTATAACCAAAACTAGTTCGAACGGAGTGTATCTGGTCTCAATGTGCACGCTATTATTAAAAGAAAAACACCAAAAAGCTAACCCAATAATTTATTTGAATACGTAAGTATGCGCCGAGATGTTTATGTGTATTCTCTAATGCGCCAATTGATTGATGATGGTAAGCGGTTGATGTTAAATGTGAAATTTGCAATAAAGAACTTACTTCTTTAAATGTAGACGACATAAATTCACTACCTTGATCTGTACCTACCTCCTTTGGAACACCATATCTAAGAATGAAATTCTCTACAAACGCTTTTGCACCTTCACTTGCTTCCTTAGTTTTCATTGGATAAGCTTCTACAAATTTTGTGAGTTCAAATTGTAATGAATAAATATACTTGTGACCTACGTTACTTGGAATAAATGATCCAACAATATCTAGAAAAACTTTTTCAAGTGCTTAAGTTGAAGTAGATGTAATAGCTAGAGGTTGTTTAGTATGTTTGCTGTGATTTTTGCTTTTGGCAATTGCTGAACTTATCAACAAAATTAGTTACATCAATAGATAAACCTGGCCAATAGTAGTATCGTTTGATATTATTTATCATTCTTCTAATTCCTGCATGTCCTCCACTTGGTAAAATATGTAAGTCATTGATAATTACTCTCTTATCATCCGCATCATAAATTCTAGTCACGTCATTTACTATGCATAGCCTTGGTCCTAACCAAATATCTAACTTCTTTATTTTGTCTGATAATATTCTTATTAATCTTTTATTTTTTTGATTTCTTAAAATAACGAGCTTTATTATATTTCTTCTTTTACATAATTCTTCCAATTCTTTTAACAAGACACGTCGTGTTCGTGTTAATAATGACTCTGGAGTAACATAAATCGTAGATTTAAATAATACTACTTTTTTTGATTCACTTACTATCATATTTTCATCCTTATTTAGCAACTTCTTTTCAATATCTTTATGAAATGCGCGCAACTCATTTTCATTTGAAAGGGAAATAGTACAGACTAAATGTGAGATTTGGGTACATGGAAAATGTCTAGAGAAAGAGAATGAAATTGAGTATCTGAAGAGTGCGTTTTCGAGGGATGGAAGATGTGAGTTGGATGTGGAGAGACGGGTAGCAGCTGACAATAAAGTGAACGGTGCTCTGGCCGCATTAGTAGGCCCGCCTAACACAGCCAAAATAGCCATCCACAGCCATCTAACTTTATTGTATGGTAGCGAGGCCTGAACGTGCCCGAAATCCTGAAAAAAAAAGTTTTAGAACCCGATTGCAGAGTCACTTACCGGGTCCAATTATAAATGTAAACTATCTAGGGACTTACTCAAACACACACAAAAAATTTCATAAAAATAGATCAAGCTGTTTAGGAGGAGTTCAGTGACAAAAACATGTACAAAAAAATTATATGTACACACATATGAAGATATCCGGACTCACTGACTCATCATAGCCAGCATGGCCACCCTAAACTATTAAAGGTAGAAACATCAAATCTTTACAGTAGCTTCCTTTTGTGATGTAGGAGAAAATCAACCCTTAAGACGGTGAAATGGGCGAAGTTTGCAGGTAGAAAAAACCTTTATCTGTTGACCTGAAATTTAGCACAAATACTATTCAACAAAAATATTTAAATTATAAGCATAGTAGCGTATTATACTAACTTTATGATTTAAACACCTCTCGGGTTTTATTTAGTTTCATACCATAATGGTGATGATAGGGGATGAACTGACTGACCACTGATTCGTCATCGCTCAACCGAGATTACTGAAGCTAAGGAACATGGGCTTTCTTTTATAAAGCCAGAGCTCAATAAGAAGGAATTTTCTGAATCAACCTCTAAGAGGGTGAAAAGGGGTGGCAAAGTGTGTATGGGGAAGAAAAATCTTTATTTATTGACTTAATCTAAATTGCGTAAACCTAATTCCACGCGGACGAAGTCGCGAACAAAAGCTAGTTAACACACATACACACATTTGTTAAGCTAGTTAATACACATAGTAGGCAGTGTGAATATATTTAACTCAGCCAAAATGGCCATAGACAATGCAGTGTTGGTTCCAACTTGATTGTAAGGTACTGAGGCCTGAATATGCCCGAAATCGAGTGAAAGTAAGTTAAATGCAGCAGAAACGTGATCTCTTAGAAATATGTGCGGTGTCACCCTTGCGGACAGAATAAGCATTGAAGAGAGACGAAGAGATACGCAGTATGACAGGGTTGTACGACAGTGTTATCGTATAAATTTAAAATTTAAAAAAACCCCGACAAAAAAAAACTCCAAAAGGTAAAAAAATAATATGTACCTCATAGCCCTTTAAATTTATGATAAGTTTCAATATAAATAGTACTAGTAATATATCCAAGCGTCGTCACGTCGGGGGACAGCTAAGTAAATAAAGTAATAAAAAGAGAATACAACTAAAAATGATAAAGTATATATGAAATTTAAATACAAGTAAACTTAGTGGTCCCCCGACGTGACGACGCTTGGATATATTACTACTATTATTAATATTGAAACTTATCACAAATTTAAAGGGCTATGAGGTACATATTATTTTTTTACCTTTTGGAGTTTTTTTTGAGTCGGGGGTTTTTTTAATTTTTATTTAAGTTTTATTTCATGCTTTTTAAACACTCTAAGATCTACACTCTATCCCCACATTCACGCAAATACTTTTCGGGACGATACATGAAATTGTGATACGAAATCGTGCCTCGCCGAAATCTGAGTATTCTGACAATAGTTGTCTGATCCATAATCAGACCCTGATCATCATCTATCTATCTATCTATAACCTATTCATAGAAACCATTTCAATGTACCTAAACATGATACCTCTACTGTAAGTGGCGAGGAGTTGGATATTCTGCTGACTTCAGATGATGCTGCAGCATCTGATCAAGGTTACTATGTTATTGTGACATTATTGAAGTCACAGTATACGAAATTTCGCATTGATCAGACTAATAGAAGATGCTCGCGTCCCTTTAAAAACTAAAAAAGAGCCGAAATTCTGCAAACGGCTGAACCGATTTTAATAAAACATGTCTAAGAACCACCGCTAGAAAACCTGCTTTCAAAAAAAACCGCATCATAGTCGGTCCAGTCGTTTAAGAGCTACGATGCCACAGAGAGACACACAGACACACAGACAAGTCAAACTTATAACACCCTTATTTTGCGTTGAGGGTTAAAAATGAAGAAAGGAATGATTAGATGGTTCAGACATAGAGAAAAAATGAGTGATGAAAATTTACGAAGCGAAAGCGAGTGGTAAATGAATTCAAGGAAGAGCAAAGGTGACTTATGAAGATCAAATAGCCAAAGTACTCGTATTAGCAGACGGAAATATCAAAAGCACTTGCATACTTAGGCGAAAATGTGTGAGGAATGATGAGAGTTGAGGAAGCGAAAGAAGTATGTAAGGACTGCGACGCATGGCTCTCCGTCCTCTCTGACTAACTCGTTAGGGATACAGCGTGAAGATATGTATGTATGTACACACATTTGCATTGGTATTTTTTCACAGTTATATTTGTGATAAATACCCTCTTAAGAATGTAGTTTACGAACGTGTTGCATAATTCCAAAAAAATTGTAATAGATTCCGGTGACGTCATTGTAAAAATGTTATTGAAACGCGTGAGAACACACCGTATGAAATAAAAAGCATAACTGTGTACTTCATTAGGTACGTGTTAGCTATTTCAATTTATACACAATAAGTTTAATGGATATATCTGGTTCGGGAGAAGTGTTAAAAGGGAGTTATTGCGTTGGCTCGCCTCCGTATACGATTATGCCTCTCGGTAATGAATACCAATGTACGAGACTGTTCTCCATAAGGGTGTGAACTTTTGACCAATGTTCGCGTTCGTAGTATGTGAAAGGTTTAGGTATTTACGTAACGTTACCACTTTTCCGTTTTTAGTTCAAATATACGAGAGGACCCGTGCTGTTCCGCAGCATTGTGCTTATAATATAATTCAAAAATAACGCTCTTTATTAATGAGTAATTTATAACTTAACTAAAGTTAAATAAAAAAATTGAAAGTCAAGGCAAATGTTCATACCTAGCTTTCCTCCATCTCAACCAATTTAAGTGGGCAAATGCTCAAATTAAAGAGTTTGTTTCAGCGAGTGTCCTTAGACCAAACGAACTCAAGTAGAACCGGAGATATAGAGAATGAAATCCATGAGCACATAAGAAATGTACAGGAGGAAATCGCGTTTGAGTATAACTTGAGAAGGGTGATAGTTAGGTGATTTCCAATGCTTGATGACAAATCCGTGCATCAATACCCTTCATTTAAAAAAAGTTAAGCAAATCTGTTGGATAGAACGACCAGACGAACTCGTAATAGATTTCACACTTTTTTTTAAGTAGGAAACAGCACAATTATACGACATCCGACATAAGCAAAACATGTCGCACATAGCAACAGTGTCTTCAATATTACGTAATATATTTAATAATACATACAATGTACGTACATCTTCACGCTATATCCCTAACCGAGTAGAGAGAAAAGACGGAGAGACAAGCGTTGTGGTTCCCTCTAGCGCCGGACAGCGCTAAATACTGGACAGATGTAGTCTAGGGAAGAAAAAGACCACCGTTCATTCTCGTGCGTAGAAATCTTATATAGAATTAATCTTAATAGAATCTTAATCTTAATAATAATATATAATAAAATAATCTTAATCTTATATAGAATTCAATGAAAGAAGTCGTTCCAATTCTGGTGACATGCTTTACCAAATTATAATGTAATTTACGTGAATGGTTTTTAGGCATCATTTAGAATATATTCTCAACGGGGCCGATACCGCCCCTCAGTGGGCGTCGAAGTATTCCATGGGAGCGGTAGCGGATTCAGAGGCAAAAAGGGGGCATTGAGGCAGTCAAGCGGGGCAGTCAAATAAATAAATAAATGAAATATTTTTTATTTATTGTTCATTCTGGGTTTATTTATTTAATTTAATTAGCGATTGCATTGCAGAATTGGTTGTCGTTTTATTAATTTCCGCTTCACGATATTTAATAAATAATGAGCAGATATATTAGGTATAGATAATATTCAATTGTGTTTTAATATCTCTTATAAAATTGACTTTACTTTCAAATTTTCCCTAGTACTGGACAAATTTATTTTTACCGATATATATAAATGTACTTATCCCAAATGATAGCATTTCATATAAATATTCTGCAGAGAAAATTTCATTAGTAGAACATTTGTCTCGCTTTCATTAATACCTTCCTATTTGACATAATCGAGTAAAATTGTTTGCAGTCCCAATTAACTGCCTTTCGTGTACGAATTCAATATAATTATGCATTAATTGGATCTTTACACAAAATACTTGAAACTATGTTAAACTAGATGTTGTCTGCGGTTTTAAAGATTAAAATTTAAAAAAAGATAGCCTATGTCCTTTCCGGGAGCATAATTTAACTCTACTATAAATTTGATTAAAATAGGTCAAGCTTTATTTTTATTATTTCAGAGGGGGCAAACGAGCAAGCATGTCACCTGATGGAAAGCTGTTTAGGGGGAGAAGAATTACGAACATACGCACACCGGAATTTTATGAATAAAGATTATTTGAAATAATTTGTGTTTATTATAATTATTAATTATTTCGACATGCTTAATAAGCCTTAGTATAGGTGTTTAATTAAGTTTAATAAAACAAAGTGCTTGAACCTTGTATTTGAACTAAGTAAATGGAATAACCGTGATTATTGATGCGTTTTTGCGAGTGCCATAGCCAGCTAGGTCCCTTATATTTTAGGTATTTCTGTTTGATTGTTACAGTTTTGTCATTCTATTTCTATAACTATTTAAACAATAAAAACGTTATTTGATGATTCGAAAATGGAGAATGTTGTGATAAAAAAACGTTATTTTATTTTTTAATTCGACTATTGTATTCGTTCCAAGAATATGGAATGATTTTAAGTGTTTTAGAATTTAAAAAAACGACCGACTTCAAAAAAAAAACACTAAAAAGTACAAAATAACTATTCATTACTAATTAAACCTATATAATTAAAATTTACTATTACCGAAGTTGGTATACTAAGTCACTAAACTAGTAGACGTTCTGTTTTGCACATTGGCACCGACTTAAATAATTGTCAACTTTAAATTTTGTACTTTTTCATGTTTTTTTAAGTCGGTTTTTCCTTTTCTTAAAGAGTTTTTTACTTCTCCGTTTTGAGTGACCTCGGCCTAAATAAATATCTAGGAGAGGTCTACAAATTTACTTCTTTTCTAATTCTGGAACGGAATGATATACAAGAGGATCATCATTATAAGTAAATCAAAATCCTAAAAACAAGTGAACGAATATTACGACGCATGTTGAAAGTATTTTAGTTTTTATTATAATTATATTATGCTACATTATATATTGCTTTTAAAAATATCTTCCCGCTGTATCCGTAACGGGGTAGTCAGAGAGGACGGAGCGCCAAGCGTCGCGATCTTAACATACTTCTTTCGCTTTCTCAAATCTCATCATTCTCCTCACACATTTTCTCCTAGGTGTGCGAGTGCTTTTGACATTTCCGTCGCCTAACACTCTGGTTATTTGATCTTCATAAGACAGCCTTGGTCTTCCTTGGCTTCTTTTACCACTCGATTTCGCTTTATAGATTTTCTTCGTCAGTCTTTCATCACTTTCATTATGTACGAACAAATTCAAGGTGAAATGGTAGATATGTATATAATTCACGGATTTCAGTAAAATATTACTGGACTGCGGAACCCTACAACACGTGATCCCAATACGTTCTCAGTTGGATTCATTTCATCATACAAAATATTATAACACTGTAGATTGCGTGGGAATTTCGCATGGGACCCAACAATAATCACAAAATGGCGGGATTTGAAATTTTTATTATAATCCAAAATACATTAAAAAATACAAGTTAATCGAATGTCTTAATTAAAAACTTGTTTAAACTGGATTATTTATATTCGATTTTGGGCTAATTAAAAATTCCTGTAGGTGATAATTTCGTCCTTTTAAAGCGAGCATAATTATTGAATTTTATTGCTGCAATTAAAAGATGACTGTTTTTACTGGATTTTATCGTTTGGTTGGTTTAAATAGTGTTGCCATTTTAAGTGTATCATATCTAAAATCGGTAAAGTGTTTTAATACCGCACGTAGGATTCCGTACGATTTTATAAAATGGTGAAATGAAGTACATTTCTGAAAATGTAGACGAAAAAATGGTCTAAGCATCCTCAGGTAATTTCAGAGATTAGACTTGGTAATTCAATTCGTCGGTCATGCATTCCTTACAGAGGAGCTGACCAATTCTGATCTTCTGATTTCCTGAGCGTTAAATCGTTACTATAACATTATAAGTTTGGCGAATAAGATGAAATTTCTCCACTGATTTTGTGTGACACATCTGTCAATGACGGCACTAACCACGCCAAGCACCACATGCGAGGTCGGAGGTTTCGCCTTGTTGTTATGGTTTGTTGTACAAACTACAAATATCTGTTACCTAAGACAAATATTATCAGCTATGCTGCTTGTGTTGTTGTCCACTAAATCAGTGTGAGAATGTAACCACATCGAGCTCTTCTCCGTGTTGTGTCGTACGCAATCTAAGGCTGGTTTCCCTTCGAAGACTACGTGGAACTTAAAGTTAATGGAGGTTTTGCTCATCAACTTTTGGCAACGAATCGACATATTTTTCACAGTCAAATCGACTACAGTAGGGCGAGCACGAACTTTCGACAGTTTCGTAACGTAATCGAGTTTACTATATGATTACGAGAGTCGCAGCACGAAGCGCATTTTACCAACTATCGAGAGCTCGCTACGATTACGAAGGTGACGTCATCCTAACGTAACTAGGGACTGGCAAGTTTGAGTAAACTACACAATTTATTGAATGAAGGGTGCGTCCTAAAACGAAATCAGAGAAAGTTTTAGATTTTTATTTGAAATGTAAAACTCTATTACAATAAATTTATTAAAAAAGGAGTAAATCTTTAAAAAATATGTTATATTAGATATTTATAACTTATATATATCTAAAACAATATATTATTCTTTTACAATTGTGCATTATTTTTCAAAATGAAATTGGTTTTTATATTAAAGTTGATAGTTTCGAACGGCTTAGGTTTGACGGTTGTTTGACTTACTTGTCGTATTAATAACCTCTCGATGTCACATTTCTTTATGTTAACACTATTGAAACATTCTTGCGGAAAAGTTTATTGTGTTTTTTGGGTACGTTTTGATTTTAATTTCATCACATGAAAATGAAAACAAATCCCACACAATATTATTATTATTATGAAAAAGTATTTGCGCGTCTGTCATCGAGATTTACGTTACCGTACGTCAATAAGGTTCGTGCTCGTGATTTTACTCTATTTCAATACAAATGGCTTACGTTACCTTTACGTTACGTTACGAAGGCGATACGAAATAGTTCTTTTCACTTCTTTCTCTGCACTCTACGTTCTCTGCACATGCGTTTACTGGCTTAATGAAGATATTGTATTTTAATAAACATTTTGTAAAATGAAGTTGAAAAAAAGATACCTGACTGAGTTTCTTGTCGGTTCTTCTCAGTGTCCAGGTTTTCTATTTGAACCGAACTAAAGTAGATTTGACGTTCAAAAATACCTTGTAATTGGGTTTACTTGAATAAATTGATTTGACTTTGACTTTGACGTCCTATAGGGGCGCTGCACTAAAAGTCATACAATTTGCTTACGCTTACGATACGAATACTTTGTCGATAGGATTCGTGCTCGCGCTACAGACCACTTTCTAACACTTCTTATTATACATCCAACACTGAAGATGCTTCATTGAGAAGCAAAACACGTGGTTAGGAAGTTTGAAGTGTGGAAGGTAGCTATAAATACTTGTTCATCGCTAAACACATGCCGAGATTACCCGCCCACTCATATCAATCTATTCCCTTTACGATTTAATAAGAATTTATATCTGTTAAAAGATTCGTGTGAACGGAATTCCGGGCCATCATCATATTTATCTTCACGATGTCTCCCTAACGGGGTAGTCAGAAAGACGGAGCACCAATCGCCACGGTCTTCACGCACTTTTTTTGGTTCCTCAAATCTCATCGTTCTCCTTAAGCTGGTCACGCATAAAGAAAATAACGTATTAGTATAATTTATTGGTCGAATTTCTAAAAGTAAATATTATCGTTTCCCTATCAATTTGAATAGCCTATCTGCCACCTTAGCCATAAAAATAAATCCAATCTTTGCAAACAAGCCTAAATCTATACGCAGGAAGCGTTTGATTTTATTGAATCCGATATTATAAAAATGTATCGTAAAATTTTATTACCTTACCAATTTGAGGAGTAATCTTCCACGAGGTTTTTACTGCAAACGTGTTTAGTTTGAGTTTTGAGAGGATTATATTTGACCGGACAGTGGTCAAGTAGATTATTATCAGAAATGTGAATGTAACAAAGTAATTTGTAGTACTTAGTGAAGACGATTTTTGGTTTAAATATTCCTTAATTCAAAGGCGTAAGGTGAATAATATGGGTTACATTCTTATGGACGCGAAATAAACTTTTGGAAGGACTCGTAAAACTATATAAAGGGTGTTTGTAAACATTTATAGTTAGGCCTTTGTTGAACAGCCTGTAGTTACACTCGTATAATTTTAATGCGACTATTAGTTTCGTTTTCGAAGCACGTAAACTTAGGCTAAATGGTTTATTGCCAATAAAGCATAAACTCTGTTTTTATTACATTGGTATTATTTAGTATAATTTACGTATTATAGTATTTACTGGTAGGATTTGTAACGGTTAATATTTCACAAACAACAAGCAATCAAATAATTATCAAAAAATGATACCTCACTAAGTTTCTTGTCGGTTCTTCTAAGTGTACAAGTTTTCCCTTTTAACCGAACTAAATTAGATTTGATGTTCAAAAACACCTTGTAGTTGGGTATATATTAATAAATTGACTTCGACTTTTATTTCGACAAATTGATACAACAAACAGTCATTACAATTGAACCCAAACTAAGCACCAAGGGTATGCACGGTTATTTCGAAAAGATGGGCTAATGTAAAAGGATATTAAAGTACCCATGACAACGGAAAACGTTCTATAACTTCGCCAAAAGTCAATGGTTCTAGTCTCAGTTTAAAAAAAAATAAAGGTGAGGTAACCTTAATATCAGCGTTTTTACGTCACTAGCAAACATTTGGTATATTGGGCATAATGATAGGGTTGTACATGTTTTTTTCTGTTAAATTAATGTTTCTTTTGTGTGGAAAACAAAATAACGTATTCGATAATTATTACATCTGCAATATAACAGTCAACAGTGACACGTTGAAACCCCCGCGGATTTATACCCCCTTTCGCAATAACCTGCACATAATGAATACCTACCACATAACAATCTGGTAAAGCAGTAATGAATGATTTTATTTTTATTGTATTTTTTACAAAAAAAAAAACAGAAATATGGAAGAAGTCCGATTTTTTAAAAATGATCTCGATTTATTTTTAATCGATCGTTGTTAAAACTTCGAATCGGATAGATATAAACGCTGATATAAATAATAATAATACCCGAGACAATGACACAAATTATGTAACCGCAAAGTAAACTTGCTTGCTTATTATAGGTACAGCACAATGAACTGGGGGAGATCCCAATAACACCGACACAACAAGGCAATATAAAACAGTTCCTTTTGTAAATTGACCTGACCGGGAATCAAATCCGGAGGCTCAATTCGTTCAAGTCAAATTTATTTAAAGATTTGCCACTGACCCCGAAAATACAATCTCACGCAATTTTCTTAACTTCTTAAAATCGATAAAGAGCGCAATATGTCCTGCAACTGGCCGAGTCAAGATACCACTATCAAGGGACGCAACCCTTTCATTTCCCGGGCAATTAAATGTGGGATTTATTGCAAATCGATGTTCAATCGCATTCCAGTGATATTCAAATCGTATAGTTTCTAGAAGGTTATCTTCTCCAAAGAGAATTAATTATTTTCTTACTCAAATCAGTAACCGAATTAAATTAAATTAATCGTTATAAAAATGATATTTTATTCAGATCGAAATGCATAAGAACCAGTATTTTTAACCAATAATCAGTTCGTAAAATCGATTTCTAAAACTTGAAACTTTTGTTACAACTTTACTGTAAATTTAAAAATGGCTGCTCCCGTGATTTTATGTTTTTTTGTTAAACTTTTAGTGCAGTGTTTTCGAAACAAAAAGCGAACAAAATAGTCTAAAAGTGTTCGATTTAATGTAAAGCATTGTTCTTTAACTCAATGTTCTTCATTCATGCAAGAGAAGTTTTACACCATTATCAATTAATACAACAGTGATATACAGTTGCAATCGAGTTAGCTTCCAATCTCTGTCACACGTAAACTGACGAAATACATTAGGAAAAAACGCGTTTAATATTAATAGTTCATTACTGTTAAGCAGTGAGTTATCTGGTCTCCTTTGTAAGCCAACACCGCCCCGTCAAATGCTAATTGATGCTGTCAGTCAGAATAAAGCGGGCCTTACCGTGGACCCCATTGTATGACAGCAGAACACGAAAGTATAGAGCTTAGAAAGGTTCGATACTGTGCGTAAAATGGAAAATTATTGACGAGTTAAATCACCTTATGTTAATTTGAATTTATGTTTTTTAGAACTTATTGATAAGAGAGTGGTGAAAACATTCTAAAATATTATGTAACATTTTTCAGCTTTTTCTACATTCTCTTGCTTATGGCATTAGACACTATCCAATAAATTCAGGAAGAGACGTACACTCATCAAAAGCATCTAGAGATCAAGTACGTTTTAGAGTATCGCCGCAATTGAGGATTATTATTTTAACTTTTTTGGATCGCTATTGATTCTTTTTAGCGATTTTCACTATTTAAATAAATAATTTTCTGTCAATTTAGATTAAAAATAGAAAATGAACTGTCAATCAGGATTCCTATAAAAGTGTGTAATAGCGTTTTTACAAAACCATTACGATTTTTACATCAGAACTGAAAAAAATTGCATCGATATGGAGCGACATCATTTGACACGAGAAGAGATCCTGAGAGCCGTCGGAATATCGGAGTCGGTTCCAGGCAACGTACTGTGGCTGTCGCTCTTGGCACTACACAGAGCGTCATAAGCCGTATCTCGACACGCTATCGTATCACGGGCAGCGTAGCCGAGTGACATAGAGGATGATCTCGCATCACCACTCGCAGACAGGACCGGTACATCCAAAATATTGCTCGACGGAATCGTACTTACTATGACCACCATGATGTTGGCTACGAGGCTCCACAGCTCTTTAGGGTTGCTGATAAGCGACCAAACCATCAGAAATCGTTTACGTAAAGTGAGTCTGTGTTCCCGAAGGCCGCTGAGAGTTTTGCCTATAGCACCCTGCAATCGTAAGGCCCGTTTACATAGGGATCGCGAACACAGAAATTGGGAGGAAGAAAACTGGCGTTGTGTTTGCTTTTCCGATGAATCTCGTTTCGGTATGAGGCCGGATACAAGACGTACTCGAGTTTGGAGGACCTCTGGACGTCAAGAACGTTTGAAATTTTGTCAGGAAGTTCATTCATATGGAGGGGGAACAACAATGGTTTGGGCCGGTATTTGGATCGGTGGAAGAACCGATCTCATTTGGATCAGGGGCAACCTCAACGCTCAGATTTATGCGGAGAGGATTGTTTCAGACGTGATTATCCCTCTGCGAAGCCGGTTGGATGATTCATTTCGACTAATGCACGACAATGCACGTCCACACACGGCTAGAGTCGTAACACGCGCTCTTGCCGACGCTCGCATCAACGTTCTGCTGTGGCCTGCTCAATCGCCAGACCTCAACCAAATTGAGCACGCATGGGATATGCTTCAAAGAAGAGCTCTGCCGAGTATGGATGCCGTGCATACCCCACAACAACTTTTTGACTTGTTAGAAAGAATGTGGGCGGCCATTCCTCGAAGTGATTTCTATGAACTGATTTTAAGCATGCCAACTCGATGTGATTGTGTAATTCGTGTCAATGGTGGAAATACAGATTATTAATTTTTATATCTTTACAATAAAAATTTAAAAAATCCCCATTTTTGTTTTTTTTTCCATTTAATTGACGACATTAACTTAGGTTAATTTCCCACAATTTCCAAAAATTGTAATTTTTCTTAATTTTTACAAAATATAGGGATAAGTTGTTAACTTAAACATAGGAATTAAAGTAAGAAGCCAGTCTGGAAGACTAGATTTGATAAATATTAATTGGATAATTTTTTATAGTTAAAAATGTACTTGATCCCTAGACACTTTTGATGTGTGTATTTTTAGTATTCCATAAATCTACCGTGCGGGTACCGTGTCAATCGCTTTGTCAGGAGAGATGCCCAGAGCAGTACCTGGGACTTGCGACCCAGGAGTACGTTTAAGGTGCACCATTTCTGCACGCATCAACGCTCATCTTTACTGTCTTGACTCCTCTGCCTGTCTAAACAGATTTGATAAAAGCCTGCCAATGCTGCTGTGGATGTTTTTTTAAAATATGTAGCTCTTGCTAGCTCTTGCTAACGGTAGCTCTTGACAAGCCAAGATCTTTAAGTAGGTAATAGAGAGATTTGACTGGTATACCTCTCGCTTCTCGCTCAGTTTTACAGCATATAAATTAAACTCATAACTGTTTTTGGTTAATTCATTGGTTTTGTCACAATATTTTATAATTGGTCTTTGGTATTTTAGTCTCCCATGGCACTGTTAGTTTTACTAATAATGTGTGTTTATATGTATTTGAGAAAAGGAATAAATCTGGTCTTGAAGTAGAAACAGCCACATCCTCTGATATTTAATAGTGTTTTTCGTACATGTTCATCAGAATAGTCCAATCGGAAGCCAAAATCCAGGATCGAGTAGGGCTTGTTTTTGGAGTTTATGATCGTGCCTCTTTTTTTAATTCTTTAAAACGCTTAGGTAATTTTATTCGATTTTTTTTAATGTGAAAAATATTTATTACATTTTTGCCTAATATATTGCATATTTTCTTTAGACTTAACCTTCTCAAGCTCCTGAATTTGTTCATCAATTGTAACGGAATCCGATGTTATTATCTTCATTTTTATCTATACAGACTTCATATAGAATTTTTCAGAAAAAAACAATTTAACGACACGCGTAATAAGACGACCTCAATGACGCCTTGTATAGTTTTTAGAAACTGACATCAGTTGTTTACGATTCTGTGGGAGAATAGTTGAGTATATCATAATCCTCCTTTTTGCTTCTCCGTAGTCGAGTAAATGAAGTTGTAGACCCAGAACATAATATTATATATGTCCGTATATATAAGGTATTGTATGAACGTGTATAAGTTTAGACTGATATAAACACATTATATTTTAATACAGCTTATATTTTGACAGTGGCATTTCTGCTTCTTCTAATATCTATGCTTAGTTCTTACAATGCTAGTGCTATATGTATCCGTTTAATCGTCCCCTGGGAAAGTTCCCGAGTTATTCGATTAAACCGTTTTTATTAGTTTCGCCCTTACCAAGTCAGACTTGCTTTAGTTCGAGGAAGTCTGCTCGTGTATGAAATCGATTGGGAATACTTGTATTAGTTCGTAGGAACTGTCGCAGCTGGGATATTACTATTGAATTTAGATTTTCCATCAGAACTTTTTTATTGACAGAATATTATAGAGCCTTTTTAGAAAAACCTCTCAAGAAAATTTTGGTACATTTTACAGGTGATTTTCAGTTATCCGTTCCAAAATGGAAAAAAGGAAACGCTTATAGCATCCATCTGTATTTACTTTCCGTCTCTCTTTCCGTCTGTCAATCACAGCCATTTTTCAGTAAAGAATTACGAAGAAAACAGCTGACATTTTTAACAGTAATGTTAAGTGGTTGCCCTAAGACAGACGATGACTACAAAAGTAGAAGTTTCACTTTCGGAGGTTAGTTTTGAAGATTAAATACAAAGCCAAAACATACATTTTTTGCGATCATCGTGTATAATAACATATTTTGAACTAGTTTTTTATACGCTTCCAAAAATGAGCATCAAAATGATTTAGTAATGAAAAGATGATGATGTCTTTATGCATTACCTCAGTACTTCTTATGCAGAAATATCGGAAAAATTGAAAATTCGCGAATATTGAGATTAAGATTGTATACTGAAAAAACAATATCGAGATTGCAAGGTTTAATTATTTTTTAAAACAACGTACGTCAAGCTTTTTTTGCGATTGACAGTTGATAATAACTGATAATAAAACTTTTTGGCAGGAACGGGAGAAGTGAGGTTGTCATTCTATTTAGATTTTCTATCTTTTACATTTTTGAGAGTTTTAAAGTACAAATATGACAGTATATTGTGTTTTACAGTTCTGTATAAGTGAAAAGAATGGAGTAGGTCTAATTGAACCTGTGTAGCTAAAGTTCTCGCGCTCTTCCAAGAAGTCCTTTATAACGTCAATAAAGCTTATTATCACTTTACTGGTGGAGTTTTATGATAACGATTCTACTTATTAAAATACAATACGTAACATTGGTGAATGCGCTAATCTGTGCGCCATGGCATGAAGAAAAAAAAACTGATAATATCAGTACGGAGCAGAATCTTAGTAACAATAACATAGCCTAAGCACGATTTGTATTTAACAATTTTTTTAAGAAATTAGAAACTTACTGAAGAAATATTGTTAGGTTTTGTGTATTGAATCACATTCTAGACTTGTTTATATTAGCGCGATCTTTTCAAGTTTTATTTGAAAAATAATTTTTTTGCAAGACTTGTAAATTGCTTTCTTGCAAAGCTTTTGTCGCAGTTACATATTAATTTTACAACATAATTTGTAATTAATAATAAAAGGCTAGCCTGAAGTCATATTATGGCGTTATAGGGCATAAAATTGTGCATTATAAAATTCTACTACAAAACGTTGATATAAATAGATAAATTATTATTTTCATAGTTAGATTTTGTAACTGTACAAGTTTTAGTAATAATTTTGGTGTCAAACTAATGGACTATAATACTGACCACATCAACACATCATTGGCTTGAAAATAGGTCGAGAGCTCTACGCCGAAAAGTAAATATAGCTATTATGTGGTTTCCTTGTACCATTGGCTGTCAGTTAGCGAATTGTGTAAACTGTAAATAGTAGTGATTTAGTACTAACAGGTGATTTTTATAAACACAGATGACTGAACAATTTTAATTTTCTGTACAGTTGATTGAAAATCTTTTCTTTAAATTTTTTCGTTTGCTAACTAAAATGACAACGGAGCTATTCTAGCTTTGTCACATCTGTCTACCCGTCCATCTGGTCGTCTGCCCATCCATCTAATTTATCCAAATTTCTGAATTTGGTGTGTTGAATTAAATTAGCATTTAAAAATCAGAAACGAAAAACAAAAACGATTAGATTTGTAGCGCCCTTACGCACACAATAAAGATTAGTAGTTATTTTTTTAAAGCTACTCTATTGAGTGAGTATCATTGAAGAGGTCTTTAAATTTGAAATAGGTAACCACAACTATTTTGTATTTTAAAGTAGCGTTTACAAAACATTGATCCACAAAGTGAGATTTATTTTAATGTCTATTGACATTTTCTAGCTAAGAGTCTTAAGAATCTAAAAAACGAATGACGAAGTATTAAAGTTGTTCCAGTAAACATTTTACATACATACATACATATCTTCACGCCGTATCCCTAACGGGGTGGTCAGAGAGGACGGTGCGCCAAGAGTTGCGGTCTTTACATACCAATTTTTTTCGCTTTCTTAAATCTCGTCATTCTATTTACACATTATCGCCTAGTTATGCGCCTAGTTATTTACCACTCACTTCTGCTCTATAGAAACATTTTACCATGCATACAATTACCTACGACTGAGAAAATTGACAGAGCAGAAGTAGCTATTATACGATACCATAACTGCAGAATTTAAGGAACATCGAAGATCGTAATTAGCTCTTCTTTTTATACACTAATTATTGCTGTACTTACTTTATTTATACTATATATGTCTGAAAAGACACAGGGCAATTCGTGCTCTTGTAACTTAGCCATGAGAAATAGGTACGTAATTTACAGGAGGCGTAGTACTAAACAAAATACCACGTTGTGACAAAGTCAAGGTGCAAACGATAGAACTCTCTTAGTAACATTTATTAGGTAGGTAATTGTAAACTTAATATTAGCAAACGATTCGTCGGAGAAATGCTAACTTAACGGACGCCGTAGTCTAATAGACTGCCAGCGCCGGCCCCGACGTTCCGTTAGCGCGCATCCCTTCCAGACGCTTTGCCCTAGAGTAGTCAAATGAATGCCTATTACTATTTCCACCGTCATATATCTTTTTACTCTATAGTTATATATTTTTATATTGTTAGTTCCACATTAATTTTAATCACATAAATTACTCACGTGTGATATTATGTAACATTTTAGTAACAAGAATGAGGGTAGAATGGATTTCCTGCGTGTAATGGGCCTGATTTTGGTCTTGTAAGAGTTCAGTTGTTGAAGAGCCGTCGAATAGTCAAGTACATAATAGTTGTTATGAAGAATTGATAGTGTGGTCATAGTGATCAGTGCTTCTGTTACATGTCATATTTAACAATATATATTCCACCAAAACTCAAACTTATTAATCATTCATCGATACGTGCTTCGCTTTTCGATGTAGTATATGCTTAACTAGCTGTTCACGGTCACTCGTTGCTGTAGCTCAGTAGACATTAGATTATTAATCGTGAATGACGGTCTTGATTGTAGAAAAATCCCACATAAAAAAGCTACCTTAAATTTTTTCCGAATTTTAAATTTTCCTGCCAACTTTTCCAATTGTTCTTTCCCTAAAAGTCTCATTGCGACTAGTTATTAGAAACATTTTAAAAAATTAGCTTACGTTACGTCACATTTGTCGTTGTTTGAAACTCAGCGCGAAGTAATGGATAGATTTATACTTTCTTGATTATAAGCGTTGGAAAGGGAAACACTTATCGATTGATAACTTTGATATTTAGTAGAAATATACCTAAAAAATATAAATGGGCACCCGTAGATTGATTATAAATACTACAACAAAATAACACCTGAGTTAATATAATATGTGTAGATCTTGAATAAGTTATAAATCCTATAGGTCAGTGACCCTGACCTGTGTGTACAAGTTAATTTATTTACGGTATCAATACCTGAAACGTGACTTCGAAACAAAACTCCGCTTGGAACCACACAAATAAATGGATGTCTTTTATATTGCGTGCCGCACGTCGACACGCAATCAAAGCGAAAATAATTTCATTTCTAGTGAAAGAATTTTTATGTATGTTTTCCCAGTTGCAAAGGTGAGTCGATCGTGCGCCAACATTGCACGCTCGTGCTGCTCAGACGAGCGTGTAATTTAAAAGGGAATGGGATCGTTAATTTTTTTTTTTTTTTATAAAAAAGGGGGCAAATGAGCAAGCAAGTCACCCAAAGGAAAGTGATCTCCACCGCCCGCAGACATCAACAACGTCCGGGGAATCACGGGTGCGTTGCCGGCCTTTAGGGAAAAGAGGGAAAGGCGGGGGAGGGAGGAGATGTGCCATCGGCGCTCTCGCTCACCGAACGAAACATAACGGCAATAGATGCTGTTATTTCACGCCAATATTCTGCGAGAGGGTGGTATTTCATCGGGCGAACCGGTCCTATTCGTGGTACAATGCAACATGGCTCTACCACACGAAATTATCATCAAATCATCATCATCATCAGCTGATATTAGTTGATTCTTAAAAGTAAATTTCTGTTGAAATAGATCATCTATATCAATCTTTGATCTTACTTATCCTAAAATTTCTCTAAATCTATTTGCATCTACTTTCCAAATACGTTGTTCTTGGATTTGATTTTAACTCTATTTAGAAAACGAATTTTTCTAAATAGCCATGAAGTTTCGGTATTACCGGGTGCTACCTTCGTTCGTTGAATTAGTATAAATGCCGAAAGCTTAGTATGGGTTCACATAATTCATATAATTGTACGGAGTATTAAAACAGTAATAAGTTGATCACAAAGTATTTAACAAATGTTCAATGAAAACCACATAATATATTGCTGACACAAACAAAAGTTTGAAAGGAATAGTCAACAAATAAAAAACGCTCAAACGTTTTGAACGCTCGTCTGTGCCGCCCCGAACCAGAAGTGTACCCAACTTTAGAACAGATTAAAACTTGTGATGAATCGCTATTTCGTTTACGCGCACTCTAACTTAGATACAAGATATTTGCTTTATGTGTGAAAATGCAAATACGTTGAGAATTTCTCAACTTTCTGTCGAGAATCACATTCGTCGCGAGACTTGTTAAGTTGGCTTCTTCGTCGGATTATTTGAAGTATGAGCTTCATCTTATAAAGTGGTATGCGAGTTTGTTGAAAGATTAAGCGAATATTTATTAACTTATCACCAGTGATAAAATATTTTTATGAAATCGCAAATAAAACAATAAATAAAAAATCTGTCAAGAGTGTGTCTGACACGCAGTAATTAACTTGTAATTTAAATGAAATGTCGAAAACGGAACCCTTATTTATATAAAAACCCTTATATGTTCGTCCTGTCCGTGTGTGTGTTTTTTATTCTTCTTTCTTTCTTCAATTTGTCTGTCCGTCTGTGTCCTTATGTCACAGTCAGTTTTTTATTCAAAGACCTTTGGCGCTATACAAATGAAAAGAATGTAGGTGTTTTTTATGAACTGCTACATAGTGGTGTAAGAGATCGTTTTAGAGACATTGATGTACTCACCTTGCCATCCTTATTCATATTTGAAATTGTTAAATATGCGAGGAAAAATATAGACTGTTTTTAAAAAAAAGCGATGTTAATGGTATGGAAACCCGAGGTCATAATAAATTGGTCATCCAAAATTTAAGTTACATGAGCCGAATGTTTTATTTTTGAGTAACTGCGTTTGTTTCTATAATAAAGTTACTCAGGAAGTTGCTCAATTAACGAAAAAAAAGATTTAGATTTGTTATAAAACGCACATTGATTATACACTCACACTATAAAACAAACGATTTCGTTGAAGACACAACAATAGTGTGGAAATAAACTTCTCTGCACATGTATTTACTGGATTTCTAAACATTGTATCAGTGTCCAGGTTTTCTTTTCGAATCGAACTAAAGTAGATTTGGCGTTTAAAAACTCCTTTTAATTGGGTTAACAAAATAAATTAATTTGACTTTCACCTTTAGATGGTTTTCAAATTTTATATGGTTTCAAAGTGACCGTTTTATTTTTTTGTAATATGCGCTTCTAAAGTCGTATAAAATGTCTACTCTAACTTTATACGTACGGAGTGCAAAGTTCTCAACAATATCAATATCAATATAAAACTTTGTTTTACACTGTATCATTGAGAAACGCTATGAAATACAAACTTATTTTTGCTGCCCACTAAATGAATACTGTGGATCCCGATTCGTGATCCCGACGACAAAACCCTTCACTGAGCGTGATCCAATACGGATTGGGCAAGATTTTTACTATTTGACTTACATAAAAACATAACATAACATAACTTCACGCTGTATCCCCAACGGGGTAGTCAGAGAGGACGGAACGCCAGGAGTCGCGGTCCTTACACACCTCTTTCGCTTCCTCAAATCTCATCATTCTCCTCACACATTTTCGCCTAGGTATGCGAGTGCTTTTGACATTTCCGTCTGCTAACACTCTGGCTATTTGATCTTCATAAGTCAGCCTTGGTCTTCCTTGGCTTCTTTTACCACTCACTTTCGCTCTGTATATTTTCTTCGTCATTCTTTCATCACTCATTCTTTCCATGTGCCCGAACCATCTAAGCATTCCTTTCTTCATTTTTACAATAACACTGTTGTGCAACCCTGTCATACTGCGTATCTCATCATTGCTTATCCTGTCCGCAAGCGTGACACCGCACATATTTCTGAGAGATCGCATCTCCACAGCATTTATCATACTTTCACTCGATTTCGGGCATATCCAGGCCTCACTGCCGTACAACAAAGTTGGCACCAACACCGCATTGTGGATGGCCATTTTAGCAGTGTTAGATATATTCTCACTACCCACTAATGCGGACAGAGCACCGTTCACTTTATTGCCAGCTGCTACCCGTCTCTCCACATCCAACTCACATCTTCCATCCCTCGAAAACGCACTCCCCAGGTACACAATTTCATTCACCTGTTCTAGACATTTTCCATTTACACTAATCACACATTTCGTTTGTTCCGCTTCTCTTTCAAACACCAGAACCTTAGTTTTGTTCACATTCATTTTCAATCCTTTTACTTCACAATCTTCTTTCATGCACGTGACTAGTGTTTGCAACTCTGCTTCTGATGGTGCTATTAGCACAGCATCGTCAGCGTACAATAGGCAGTTTACCACTGTGTCACCACATCCCATACCACTCATATTACCTTTCAATCTCTGGAGGCAACTGTCCAAATACAGCACGAATAGCCAGGCAGACATCACGCAGCCCTGTCTGACACCAGAACAGACTTCAAACCAGGGCGACATGTCACCGTCTATCCTTACACAGGCTCTGTGGTCTCGATATAATGACCTCACAGCCTGCAGTAAGGAGCCCTCCACGCCATATTCAGGCAGAAGACTCCACAATTTCTTCCGCACTACTCTATCGAATGCTTTCTCTAGATCCACGAAAGCGCAGAAAACTTTCTGACCTAAAGCCAGAAACCTTCCCACGATAACGCGAAGCGAGAAAATCTGATCCATACAACCCCTACCGTTCCTGAATCCACCTTGCGCCTCCCACAAATATCTTTCTGAAACACCTTTCATACGTTCAGTCAATACTTTAGTATAGACTTTACTCGCTAAGCTGACCAAGCTGATGGCCCTATAGCACGCACAGTCTAGGTAGGAACCTTTCCCTTTATATAGAGGTACTATGACTGCCGTGCGCCAGTCCTCTGGAACCTCCCCCTTCTGCCAACAAAGGTTGCAGAGTGCACAGAAGGCATCCCAGACCCTAGGACCACCATACTTGATCATCTCAGCAGTCACCTCATCAATTCCCGCAGCCTTTCCACATTTCAAACTTCTTATCACTTTCTCAATCTCTTTCATACTAATGGCATCCTCCAGTCCCTGGCCCGAGTGTGGCAATTCATTAGAATTATTAATTAGAATAAACTATTTGACTTCATGTTGTAAATTCCATATTCTGCGTCATATTAATTTTTAAAACATATTCCAGCCTATAACGTGCGTAGGTAACTATAGTTATTTGTTATACAAGAGTGCAAGATTGCTTTTTAACCGCGTGCTCAATTTTGATGACCGAGCAAGCGAAGGATTCAAAAATTAGAATCCTGAGCGTTAGCGAGGGAATCAAAAGAGCACGAGGTGAACAATCTTTGCACTCGAGTGCAACACGTAACTTTTCATCCCACCTCAGCGAGGAAATGACTAAATGCAAAAAAAAACATTTACAATCACAAGATACTTTTATTTCAGTTTAGGTATTAACTACTACATTATGATAGGTAAGTATTACAGAATAATCTTGAAATTATAATAAATAATACTTAATAATACAAAAATTGAATGTAACGTTGCTACAGTTACTTGAGTGTAATATTTTTGTTAGGTACTGTAATGTTGGTGTTAGTGACTTGTGTACTGTTTTTCGGTAAACTATCTGTCATACTTAACAGTTGTACCGATTCATCGGATTCCCTTGGCGTAAATGTTGGCAAGAGAGGGCGATGGTTAGGTGTTTCGTAACGGCTCATTTTTGATATCGAAGGGCCAGTCCAAGGATCTGACTGAGGCTCTTTCAGTGTAATGGCTCTTACGATGCCTTTACATATTTTAGACTTATTTTGGATGGAATCTTCTATGTATCCCTCTACAACCGCATTGGACTTCCAGCCTCCATGGCGCTTAAGGGACAGGAGATCAGCTCCTGAATCGGCCAAAAGTGTGGCTGAAGTTCGTCGGAAACAATGACCTGTGTACAACAGGGGTTCTGGAAGTTCAAGAAATGTTGCTATTTCTCGTGGGATACTGCCAATTTTATTAGCACCCATAGGCTGTCTGACACACTTTCCGTTGCAATATTGTAGAAAAAATCGATTGATTGGAGTGTTAGGCGGGCGTAAGGATTCATATTTCTCAACAATTGTTATGTATTCTTTGCGAATGACGAAGTTGCGGTCTCTTTTTGTCATTGTATTAGGTAAATTAATTAATAGTAAGTAATCTGAATGTTTCTGAATGTTTTTGACATTAAATTGTGTTAGTTCATTAGTTCGACATGCTCCCTTTATACCAATAATAAGAACAACCTGTAACGTAAATAGTATTGTAGTAGATAAATTAATAAAATTGATATGCAAGCTTAATTATGCCTATCAACATCTATTAAGTACGTATTATATTATGTCAAGTAGTTGATTAATATACTTAAGTAGACACTGAATATGCAACTGACTTACTTTTGTCGCCAAATAAACGGAATCAGGTGCTTCGTTAAGAAACTTTTCAATTTCAGATGCTGTGAAAACCTTCGATTTTTTTGGTTGATGACCAGATGAGGCTCTTTTTAAAAATGCCACTAATTTAGGATAGGTGTCGATATGTATGTATTTTTTCATTTTTATTGTTACTTTTAACACTGAATACGTACTCCATACAGTGTTTGATTTCTTGGTCTCGGATAATTCAATAAAATATGCCAGCAAACGTTTTCTGAGAAAGTTCTGGCTCCTTTAGCTAGTCGCCACGTGTTGAACATATCGTACTGTTTCAAATACATCTCGCGTGATTGTTGAGGGAGAAAGATCATTTGTGCATTATTAACAGTTTCAGTCAATTCTGTTAGCGTCAAATAAACTTCCTCGTCGCTAGACTAGAACCACTCATTTTAGCTTTTTCACTTGTTTTCAAGTTTCTTGTTTTTAACCTAAGGTTTTAACAATATGACGTGAAAAGAAAATGGCGCGCGCAAAGCAAATTAAAAAAAAGTACACCAAGAAGGTTCCGAGTCTGAGTTTTTAACAAATTAAAAAAGTTTGTATGATAAATTCGGCACCATGGAGGGAGAAGTAAATAGGTTTAATGGTGTTTTGAATTCACAAACTTAATGCACACGATGTTCTTAATTCAATTTACTTTATCCTCTAGCGGATAAAAACGGCTTTTGCACTCAGATATCGAAGGACAAAAATACTCTTTCTGAGAAGGGGGGATGAAAAAATAATTTATTTGAAATCGGTTACTTGACCTCTTGGGTTCCTTTCGCTCAGAGAACAGACAACGATACATAAATGTCATATATAGATGTATATATGACATACATGATACATACATGTCATATATACATGTATAAATGACATGTATGTATCGTTGTAAAAATACACTACATACACACATATATAATTATGTACATGAGCTGCGAAGACATATCTCTCTTTTAGTTTAATCTATGAGCGTCTTAAATTTATACTAATGGTCTAAAATTCAGATACTTATCACGATTGTACCTGTCATTGTTTTAGCTCAAAATAACATTTGCGATGATTGATGAACATAACGATGCGAATAATCTGGAGTTGCACAAATGTCAGCTTGTAGGTCAGAGGTGCTGCAAAGAAATCAATTAGAGCGAGTGACACAACAAAATCTACTATAAGTTGACGTTTACTTGCCCGTTAAAATTAAACAAACTGATTTATTAAAGCTTGACGAAGTGTGATTTCAATGAAATGGTTTCATTAAATTAATTTTGAGACATTTATAAGACTTAGAACATGTTATATTTTTTGTAAGATACTCCATAAAATTTTGTATGTTTAGTAATATGAGAGACGATTTCCTGGTAAGGTCGACATTGAATAAATTTTCTTTTGGTAACACAGGAAAAATCTGCACATACATACAATACCTACGAGATGGTGATCTCCTACGGAACATTTCGAAGCTCCTCTCACGTTGCGCTGAAGCACTTCTCGGGGTTCTCAAGGTCACATGAACAACCGACCAGAGCCCTCACTCCTCGCTTGATTTTTTAATAGCTTGTAGTTATTTTATACTTTTTCAAGTGAATGAATGAAATATTTTAAATGAAAAAACTATTTTTTCGTTATTTTTATCAGTTTTTAGTCTTTTTAAGTTCGTACCAATTGAGAATTTTATCATATATTATTTTACTTCTAAGCAAACGTGATATATCCCCCCTCCTACTCTCCGGGTCTTTCGTGATTCGATATATCGTTAATAAAAATTCACAGAAATATATTATGTACCTCTAGAACTATTTAGCTTACAATACTGCATTCTTATGACTTAAGGTCTACTCAGACAAAAGCGATATTTTTTCTTTTTTTTTAATTTCTAGATTGTTGTACCTGTTTAGTTCCTAAGCAGGAACAAGGAATGGAGAAAATACTCAACAGCGATGAGTATTCCGTTTTTAATTACCAACTACCTCTGCTGGCTTTATTGCGCTGCATTGGCACACATCACGTATCAAATAATAAGTACGTTTGTACCAAAGGATTTGCATTTGGATGTACTTCCTCACATAAATTCTGCACAGGATAACGTGTCCATCTCTAGTTCCCAGCAACAGTCATACTCCATGGAAACTTAGAAAAGATTCTTCTTTAAATCTGGAATTTTGGTGCGAAAGGTCGACTTACTTCGGACTAATTGTCAAGAAACTCAAGGAGAAAGTTATAGCTAGTGAAATGGAAGATTAATGAAATCACTTTGATATTTTAAAGGTAGATTAGATTTACTTCATACTACGTACAATTGATGAAATAGTGTTAGCAAATCTCCATGAAATATTGTTGATGTAAATCTGCCAAAGAATTTTTGGACTACTTAATAACTTTACATATTTGTTAGATAATTTGGGATAGCTAATGAGGAGCACGTAGGTGGACAAAAAAGAAAATCGAAGGCGTTACATTGTCGTTTCACATTACAGCTAGTGGTAACATTATTTTTTTAGATTTGTCCGTTATAGTGTAAAGGTTACATATAAATTTGACCAGCGCTCTTTCAAATCTGTAACAATGTCTCTAGTATTATAATGGTTACCTTTTTTGTCGGAGACAGAAAAATCTCCAAAAGATACGTACTCAAGCCGAAGAAGACCTCATTGTATAGCAGTTTTATCTTCTAAAACCCTTGCGACGATCCTTGGTGCACAGAGGGATTGAGATCTCGGTTGAAACTCACTCTCTAAGTACATCACCAGGGAGGTGATGTATTACATATATAGCGTGGACTTCATACGCTTTTATCGTTCTTGAGGTTGTTTCTTCCGTAACCTCAAAAGCCGCCTTAAATACCTACGAAAGATGAGGGATGCCGTATTCTCGGATTCTTGGTAAATGCAGTTTTTCGGTATTCTTTTATTTCCAGGCTAGAAATCTAATTGTCTAGTCTAAGCAGACCTTAATAAACCATCAGGTTAAATAGAAAGGGCACAATAACGTGTAATTGCAAATGATACAGTGTCTTGTAGCTCACCATTTGCGTCTACCCACGCTTTCGAATGCATCGACTGTAACAAACATTCGTGTACTATTTTAATCTCGATACAATATTTTCGCATGTTTATTAGCTTCTGGGATGCACTGTATCTGGCCTCCATTATTGCAAATGTGGGCGTAGATATTATTCTTCATAAATGGATGTCGTAGTCAATTTTAAGATCTCTGTTAATTCTTTATGAGGTTATACGATTTCACGAATTGAACTATAAAATGAGAGTTGTTAAATAAAATGAAATTAAAATAGGTATTGTTATATGGTTATTATAATAACAAAGTAACCAACATTATAATACTGACACTGACACAAATTGGACGTACTTATGCAAAACAGAGCCAACCTACAAACATTGTTAAATCAAGATAAGTGAGTAGGCATAACTTAAGGCTAACTTCTTTCTTTTGGATAATGTTAAAATAAAATTTAAAAAATTGTATGCAATATCAGTTGTCTAGTACCCATAACACAAGCGCTGTGCTGCTTACTTTGGGACTAGTTGGCGCTGTGTGAAATGTCTGAGTTTATTATTATTATTATTATAGGTAAAAAATTATTAGGTATTTGCAAATTATTTAACATTTTATTCTCCATTTCTCGATTTAAATTGCTAATATAATCTGCTAAAGGGGTTTGAAGATTATATTTGGAGCTAGACATACTCAAAACGGCAAAGCTTATACGAAATCGATTGGAGACATTTAAAAGAACAAAAAAATTGCTATATTCTAAAGTTTCACGTTACAGACGCCTTCCAGGTTTCTTCAAAACCCTTTCAGCTCATACGATGAAGATGACGAATCAATCGGCTTTGAGATACAGACAGACAACCTGACATGACGGTTCCATTTCACAATTTTGGTTCCAGAAGTCTGAATACATCCAAGCGTACTGAAGACTTTTTTCTAATAAAACTTTGGCACTACATAAATGCCAACTTACTATGCTGATTTTCTTTAGTGAAATACTAACTGGATTTTTTTTTCTGATAAAACCAGGATATATTTGTTTGCCTGTCTGTCTGTTTGTCTGTCTGTGTGTCTCATCGAATGTTGCGGTCAGTTTATGCCGTCGTCTTTTCATATACTGAAGAGAAATAAATTGTAAAATCTACGATCGAAATAGGAATCTAAAAATAGAATAGTGTATATTTTGAACCCATTATGTTATTTTAAATTCGAATTCAAGTTATTCTGAAACCACAACGGAACTATGTATGTTATTGCATGCGATGCGTTCTTAATCGGTTTTAGGGTACCGTAGCTTAAAAGAAAAAACTGGCCAAGTACGAGTCGGACTTGCAAACCGAGGGCTCGTACCGCCATACGATGTTTGTACTCTGTATTTAGAATAGAAAAAAACAAACTTAACTTTGCGGTTGATAGACATGTTGTCCCATACTCTCCAATTGCAAATTTAACTTTTGCAATGGCACAAAAGTTTGATTTTCTCAACATCATTCTACAATAGTTATTTAAAATATAATATCCATAAAGCCAGTAAATGCATGTGCAGAGAGGATTATTTCCAGTCTATTGTTGTGTCTTCAATGAAAGCGCTAAGTTTGTAGCATGCTTTTCCAATCAGTACGCGTTTAATAACAAGTTTATGTCTCTTTTCCGTTAATTGAGTAATTTCTTGAGGAATTTTATTATAAAAACGAACACAGTTACCCAAAAATGAACCACTTAACTTATAAGCTAAGCTTATAATTAACACCTTCAAGAGACCATAGACTTCAGCGTTTAGTACATATATCAACTTGATGCCTCTATCTGTTCGTACAGACGTACACATGGTTGGACAAACGAAGTGATGATATAAGCTTTCGTTTTTTCCTTTTGAGGTACGAAACCCAAAAATTTCATGAACATTCATAATGTGTAGGTAGGAGATGTATAAAAATAACATAGAAGAAAAGCTCTACGACTTTGTTCGCAGTTTATCGCAAGCGATAAGTAACAGTTAATACAGCCCTATTGGCCGAGCCAGGGAAGTATACGGTGCTTCCCGGCTGTCGTATGCGGCCACTAAAGGAGTTTTTGAGGTCGCGTCCGATCGGAGTTGGGGCTCCAGCTGTCTGTCCATGCGACTTCGAGGAGAACGACAGCGTCTGTAACTGTCTCCCCCAGAAATGCTTCGTCACAGCGGGTTAGAGGCACCGGTACATTCCGTAAGAGGTCCAGGAGTCTACGACAGCGCGCCGAGAACGACCTCTGCAGGAATTTGGTGGGTGAAAACCCCGCATAACCCAGTCTCTTCCCCAGGGGTTTGGGTAGCTCTATATAGATTTCTCCTGGGTAACCAAAAAAAAGTAACAAATAACGGCGAACATAGTAGTTTTAATTCTAAATTGTAATTCTCATACAGACACATAAAAGTCCGTCGGTTTTAACCCTATAAAATGATCTAAGCGTGTTTTTCATAATACAAGTTCAACCCACCACTTCGGCACACCAAATAAATACGTACTATTGTAATAGGCGAGCGTTCCCATGAATATCGTGCCACCAGTTATGGCTAGCCCACACATGTTGAGTTAAATACCTTATTTATAGCTAACTTGTACTGACCTTTAAGTACGTACCCATTCAATACCGAACAAAATTAAATGTGGATAACTCCAGAATTTAATAATTTTAGTAAAATATTTTTAGTAATATTGGGAAAAAATTAACGCAGAGAAGTAATATTAGCAATATCTTTTATTTTTATTTAAGTATGTTAAAATTGACAAAAGAATACATGAATTATATCGGTGTTCGTCTGCCTGTCCGGCGAATGCATTAAATGGTATTAGTAATTAAAATTGGTGAATTGAAAACAGGTTCATTTTTATAGTCAAGTTTTTATTTTCGACGTTCAGTTTCAATGACGCGCGAGCGCATTATATTCCGTAAACTATAGTTTGAGCTCTGTGACAGCTGTCAACGAAATCACGCCCATGAAGTTCCGATTTTTGTAAAGCTAAATTTAACCTACGACAACATCATACTTTATTGGTGGGACTGCATGAATAGTGATGTACGACGAGTCAACGTAGCCACGTTATGATTCAAATTAATAAATTAATATAATATTGATATATAAATACTGATACATAGACTTCGACAGCGTAGACATAGATACTCTACTATATCACAGACTACAGATAACACTTTACACCATCAATTACATAATTACAGTGATACCATATACAACAAAACTCAAACAGTAATTAAATTTTTAAATTCAGAATTTAGTTTCATTATTATTATTTAAATAACCTAACACTACGTAAAATCTTAAAAAAATGATTTGTTTAAAATGTGTACCTCATTTCAAAAATAATTATTGACGCTATGCAGGAAGATTGGGAGCGTGATGTTTACTTTGACAAAAATATATGTGAACAAGAGTTGATTAGTAATCTGCAGGACTGCTCCGGCAACTCTGAATCTGATTGCGACGTAGACATTGATTTGGATTGAGAGCCTTTAAATGAATAAAAACGTGTAACCTTATATTCCTAGTGTTTGATTTTGTTATAACTAAACTCAGTTAAATATTATGCAAATATCGTTAACTCCGCCGCAATGGTGGATCTGTGTGAAACGGGTCCATTAGTGTGCCGGTCCCAAGCCCAGACAAAGGAGGAGGACAAGGAATCACAATGGATTATGACTTATTCGAGGAGGGGAGATGGATACGAATGCGTGGTGTAAACCCCACATTCGAATCCACTGATATTTCTGACCAAGTAACCCACCTTCCCATCCATTCTTCCATCGCATCCTCTATCCTAGCCTTGGGATATCCCTCTCTACTGCACAGGGTATGGAGGCTGTGCAGGGAGTATCCATTCTCCTTACCCCCAGGATCAAGGTGGGAGGGTTCGTGCCGAGGATACACAGCCTTCAGCTGTAGACAATGGGGGGTGGTGCGGAGGGGGTCTACCGGTAGGGGGGAAGAATTAGACCATTATGCAGAAGGAAGGTGTTGAAACTAGCTGAATCCTGGGAACCACGTAGAGGTACTCTGGGAATGAGGCAAAGCCGAGACACTAAACCACTGCAACAAAAAATGGCCTAGGCCTCCCCTCTATGCGGGTGGAACTTCTCCGCACATTCGCTGTCCTTAACGAGACTGTGCATGGGATGTGGCGTACCCTATGTACGCCAAAATGTAGCTGAGGTGTGATAAGAGAGCACTGCCGCACTCAAATTATAGTTCTTCCCTTTTATATCAATAGAATATAGAGATTAAAACTTTAAAAACAGAAACTAAAGTCTCTGCTGCGGGGAACCAGGCGCAGACGACTCAAAAAACTGGAATAGAAGAAGGGAAGATGCATGCTGACAAAGCAGGTGGAGGACCTCTCAGCGCAGGCTTACTGGCAACATCGAAATTAAAATGTCGGTCGGAACTTCGGCCAGCACAGTAAAGGATGTCCGCATGCCACAGAAAATAAAGCGCCAAAGTACAGATACAGAAGAGGGTCCCTCAGAACGTCCTCCATTAAACTTTAGCGTTAGACATAAATTAAAGAAAAGTAAAGAGGAACTACATAGTAATCGGCATGCATATATTGAGGGTAAGTCCACGGAAACGGCCTTAAACAACCTCACTATCAGGCTGAAAAGAGCTATTAAGAACAAGGAATTCGCTATGGCATGCTTATTTGATATCGAGGGAGCTTTTGACAAAGCAACATTTGAAGCCATAGAAAGGCCAATGACTAGAGAAGGCATAACTGAATCTTTGAAAAAATGGATTGTATGTATGCTAAGAAACAGAGTATTTATAGCACAACTAGGCAATGTAGTAAGTAAAGTTGAAGCAAAAAGAGGCTTTCCACAAGGAGGATATCTGTCGCCACTTCTGTGGTGCCTGCTAATAGACTCGTTAATATACTCCATCAACGACATGGGAGTGTATATACAAGCATACTCAGACGATGGAGTGATGCTTGTAACTGGGAAGCACCTGGAGACCACTAGATTAGTTTTAAATATGACCATTAAGCCTTAGAATGGTGTAATCTAAGAGCACTTGATTTGAATCTTTTGAAAACACAAATAGTTATTAGATCACACTACGAAATTAACAAAGCATGTTAAAGAAGTATGCAGGAAGGCAACGATGGCACTATATCAATGGCGAAAGACATTGATATAGTGCCGAAAGGAAAACCAGCACCGAATGGTTAGCTCACCGAATTCTATCTCTGGTATATCCTGAGGATGCTTCGTTGAGAAGCGAAACACTTGTCGATTGGTGGTTTTTGGAGTTTGAGCGGAAAATAGATAAAGATTTAAGGAATTTATCACATGAAATGGATTTCCGCAAAGTAACACCTGAGTCCTATACAAACTTGGTTGAGTTGACGATTGGACGATTGATGACAATTGATTGAAAGAAACGTCAGTTGTGAAATTGTGACTGCACTACTTATCACATTATTTTCAAATGTAAATTAGAACATATATTTTTTTTTATTGAAACTCGAATAAAAGGATAACGTAAACATTAATTACGAGAATAAAATGTTTCTCGCATTAAACGTTTCTGTGAAAAGATTTTTTAAGCAATTATTTAGCTGTTTAATTAAATCGCAAGTAAATTAAGCCATTGTTTATTATTTTATTTATTATAAACTTAAGTTACATTTTCATTATTGTTGTTTTAACCCGTAAGTATCAGTCATAACACATAAAATATAATAATATTTTAGGTTTTGTATAAATTTTGTACAAGTAAAAGGTTAATAAAAAAATTAAAATGCGTCCAAAACACAAGTATTAATAAAGATAGACCGACAGACGAACGGACAGTGCAATTTTTGCTATTTTGAGTGCAGCACAATAAAATCGCGATGTTTTAGTTACACGGTGTTGCGTAAGCGGTTGGATCTATCTAAATACGGCTAGTCCCAAGCAATATATTGGTACAAGATTTGATATTTTGTTTACCCCGGCCGTCCGCGACTTAACCGGCGTGGTTGCCTTCCACGCGGAAGTTAGATGCAACTTTGTTAAAGATTGTAGCCTGAATACTTGGTTTAGAATCGATACCAGATTACCAGACTATGGTTTTATCTCATTCTATTGTTGACTGGTAACTTTGGTAACGCACCGTTCTTTGGTGTTATTGGTTACAATCAATGATCAAGATAAGTACGCACCGTGGTTATCAGTCAACAATAGAGATAAAATTCATACATAAGGGCCTCAAGGTCATATTTCCTTGCTCCAAGCATTTGTTAGAAATGCAAAATTGAGTACGATTCTCAGATTTTTGGTGGTACCGCATTGTAAAGGAAAATTGCTTTATATTTCTGTGCTGTTGTGTATTTTTGAATAAGTTGACGAGTTATAGACGTATACTGATAAGTATTAGGTACGTTTACGTAAGTATTATTACGTGCGTAGTATGTATGGTTTACGTGTTTTGTGTTGTGTTGTGTTGTACTGCACTGCACTGCAATGAGTTGCGTTGTACTGCATTGCACTGTATTGCTTTGTGTTGCATTAGGTACCTTTTTACTAGTTTTGAACAAAAAAATAAATAAAATAAATTTCGCTATCATTGTGATAAAAAAAAAATTATGTTGCAATTGTATCGTAGCACCTATCTTGTTTTAGCAAAAGAAATCCTGCAAACTATGAACGAGGCCCTATGTGTATCTTATAGTGCAAGTAACATAAAATGTTTTATTATAATTAGTTAAATGATTTAATGGACAAAATTTATATAGCATCCAAGAGTTTTTAAGGGCCAATTATAAAGTGATAAAATGATATGACATTACTCAATAGAATAACTTTTGACAATTTAATGATAATAATATTAACAAATAGATTGCAACTACTTATTTTAAATTTATTTATTGATTTTTTTTATATTATTGACATGTAATAATTTATTGACATTGATTTTTAAGTCGTTTATTTTTTTTAATTTGGTACAATAGTGCGATATTAAGTATAACATAGTATCCTTTCATTGTGACAATTTTCGTATTGTTGGCTTTATCAATTGTGCATGATTTTGTTTTATTTTTCCGTTTGTATGCTCTTGGCGGATTACAGAGGTCTGTTTTTTTTGTATTTGTACTTGACATCTATCTATATCTACAACCTGTAATCAGTATTCACAGACAAGTAATTAAATAAATTGTAATAAAAAATTGATATCATGTATGACGATTGCGTGTCTATAGCGCCATGGCTGTAAATAGCACTTTTCGCAGTCGTTATTGCGCCACAAAAAAAATTACGTTATACAAATTCTCGTTTTGACAGCTAACGCAGATATGGCGCAATTTTATGCTGTCGCATGTTGACTGCAGACTAGATAATAAGCGTGCGAATCCTTAAAAATCTAAACAATAATTCTGTTGCCCATGCGAGCTGGGGGCTTACCACCAACTCTTATAGCATTATTATTTTAATGTTACTTGACTTTGAAAGCTCGAAATTCTGACAGTTGCTTAGTGATTAGTTTTATCATTCGATTTTCAAACAGCAGTAAGAGAATAAAATGCGTAAGAACCGCGATGTTTATCCGTCCAACCTGCCTTAACTACACAGTGAAGTCAAGTAGCATTAATGCCTGCATTAACGTAGGACACGGTTAGTAATGTTGTAAATGTGAAAGGGTGGTTGTTTATTTTATTTTCACGACTAAATCGCTGATCTAATTGTAATAGATTGCAGACTCGGGTATTACTTAGCTATAGTCCATTTCATGTGATGAATTCTTACAATTTTACGCTATCTTCGGCTCGATTCCAATCCCACTAATCGACACGTTTGCCTCTTAACAAAGCGTCCTCAGGATATTCCAGAAATCACACTCAGTCAAATAATTCCGTGCTGGTTGGCTGACCGAGTCTGATTCCGTTATCTGATCACGTGGTCTGGCGGAACACGTGTCGATTAGTGATTTTGGTGTTTCGAACTGAGGACAGCTAAAAATCATAGGAATTCATCAAACGTCCCACCACTCACTTTTTATATTCCCAGTGCCTCTACGAATTATAGACAGAATTCGTATTTGTGGCGCACTTGCTACTATTATATTACTTATCAGTTGTCGCAGAAATAGATGTTTTTGATGATAACATACTAAAAACGAGGAGAAAACTCAGTAGCTTACTTCGATGAATTTATATTTTTATGTATTGGACTTGTTGGATTCTATTGTTTGTGTTTACTTCAACTACTGCGATTATTATTTTTATATACAAATATTATGTATGTTAGTATTTCTCACTTTATTTTAACTTAGTATGTATATTCTATCACTATTTGTGAAAACTTTTATTGACTTTTGTTTCCTAAGTCACCTCTTTCTTCTGTACTATTATACCGAGTCGCAAGTTTTCCCTGTAAATAAATAAAAAATTAAATAAAACTTTTGCAATGTAATTTGGAGATAGCTTGAAATCTGGATAAAGGCAAAGGCTACGATCTTGAAAATTCAAGTCAGACGAAGTCACAAGCAACATACAGGTTCAAGCAATATTTGAAATTTTGAACAAAACTAAGTAATCTTCTTGGTCAGCCTACCGCTGTCTTACGTCATAGTTAGGCAGTGTCAATGCACGTTTTTAGTTTTACGACCGACTGTTACCTGCCATTTAAAGGCAATAAAACTACTTTTTAAGATACTCTGCCTCTAAATATTGGGTGCGTGAAAATATCGTCTTTTAATGGCCGAAATTCTCTCAGAAACACTAACTTGGAATGAGCCGCGGGCATCCGTTTTTATATTTTAATCTGGACTTTACTTGAGGTCGCTCTGAAAGTTTTGGGACTGTTTAAAATAAATAAATAATACTCCAGACAATTACACAGATTGTGTGATCCCAAACTAAGCAAGTAAGTTTGTACTATGGGTACCACACAACGAACTCTGGGGGAGTTCCCAGAAACAACACCCAGACTCCAAGCCAATTTAGAAGTTGGTTTCCTAAATTGACCTGACCGGGCGTCGAACCCGGGACCCTAGTTTGGAAAGCAGATGCATATGCCGATGCAGTCAGTTTATCTTGGAATTTTTTGTGTTAATTACGTTACGTAAAGTTTTGTGTATTTATTTACATGAAATGGGACAAATTATTTAACCAATTTAATTAAAAGTACTTACATATATTATATTTGGCACTGAGTGTTCTTTCTAAATAAATGCGAGTATAATATATTATATTTTTAACTCTAACTTTTAAAGGCGATAAACTAACAATTAGCGACTATCTGATTTCGGTTTTCCATGACGTCAAGATATTATTTTATTATGCCTTAATGTTTTGTCCATTTTTTTTCCAATTTGTAATGAGATATTACATCAAATTATAAAAAAATATTGTCATTGTCCTGTTTCATATCCCATTGATAGCAATAATAAATAATCAGAGAAATATTGTCCCCAGTTTAATTACTAGGCTTCGACATTAAGTGCTGTAAAATTAACGAATAGAATATATTATTCCAAACCTATAAGATTATTTAGGAAAGTTCTTTCCCCTGCTTAGACATTAGGAGGTTTTACTCAAGACAATCGATTTGAAAGATAAATGTGTTAATTACCGCGCTATCGGGTTACTCTCTATTAATAAACTATTTTTTTTTTTAATTTAGGCGATAGACTGGCTTCGCACAAGGTATTTGGATCTGCAAGATGGCGGTAGTAATCATAATTGACCTGCAGAGGATGTATCCAATTATTATACTTCTCTTATTGTCTTTAATAAGAGGGCGAAACTTTGTTTTTAGGTTATTTACTTGGAGCACTCACTACTATCAACACTAACATTACACTTAACTGAATAAAAAAAGAAAACAGAATGTTTATCATTATTTAGTTATCTATCTACTCAAAACTTTCTCAGCCACACATTTATTTTCATCTAAATTGCTTTATAAGCAGACGCTTTTATAATCTGTGCTTAATGCACAAATGAATATGGAACCCGTTGAGTTTGACCTTTCCAAATTATATGACGTTCAACATACTTTCTTTGAGGTTAACAAATTAGTGCCAATTACGTATAATGCCGATAAAGATGATTGATTAACACTGAGTTTGGTGAAAGTAAAAAAGGCTTTGCTATCACTCGTGATACTGTACTCTACTAGAAAAATTATGGATGAGACTATGTTTCCAATTTTGTCATATAGCAACGATATAAATCTCTATGTTTGTGACCAGAAAATTATTCAAATTGTGTAACATATTATTATATTATTATTATAGTTGATTACTAACATTAGTTTGTAAGTATTGTATTACCTACAAAGATAGACTTCTCTGGTCTGATTTAAAATTAAAATAAAATAAAATAAATTATAAGTCATATAGTAGTCATGTTTAGTCGCAGTTCCAAATTTCAATCACATAGTTGTTATGGCTATTATTCTCAAATTACACAAATACATATCTTCACGCTGTATCTCTAACGGGGGGTAGTCAAAGAGGACGGAGCGCCAAGCGTCGCACTATTACAAACTCCTTTTGCGTCCTCTAATCTCATCATTCTATTATACTAAATCTCATCATTCATCATTCACACTTATTATACTGCCAAAAAATCGTGAAAAATTTGTGTCAGAGGTAGAAATTTTCAAATATGCCAAAATTCTACCCGTACATGAAAAATTTCATTAGATATACTAAAAGAACAATACTTTCGAATTGAAATACAACATGTTCTATCACACTCAATGATGACGAGAAAAGTTGCTAACAAAATACTAATAAAACCTAAACACAATAATTACTACGGTAAAAGAATATCTGAATACATTATTCCAGAGTTAATCAACAATATACCACCTAATATAAAAGATAAATTAAAGTCTACAAACATATCTCGCGAGCTAAGAAACATGTTGTTAAATAACCTGAGTGAATAGTATCTTAATAATGGAAAATAAATAAATATTTACATAGAAAAGAATTTAATATAATATGTGTGTAATATAGACGATACATAACCTAATAATTTTATTATTAGGTAGTTCACAACTGTTGTGTAACATCCCCTGTATAATACAGTAAAATTGGTAAACTATAAATTACCTTCGGATGCCGAGAACATTGGCAATGAGACAAACCACAATGTGGTTTAAAGTTGCCATATGCTTTTTTTTATTTCGCTTTTGTAATTGATCAATAAATAAATAAGAAAAAAAAATTTCTCCTCACACATTTTCGCCTATCTTTTTGAAGTTTAAATTATTAAGGTCAAATGGGTCGATTTTGTACAATTGCGTCCGTTTTTATAGTAAGATCCTTCAAACAGTCGTTTAATATTAACGGATAAGAGACTTAAAATTGTTGTTGAACTTACACGAAATGGTAAATTATAAAATAAATTAAATAATGTCAACAGACACAAAGCCATAGCTTGGAATAATATTCTCCGCACCTATTTTTCGAAAATTATATTTTGATATGTTATAAAATGAGTTATAAAAACAATACCCACCAGACGGAATTTTTATTCGGTTTTCTGAATCGATGACAGTTTTGTCTTTCAAAAATATCTTGTAACTTATGGAGTTTACTTGAATAAAATGATCTTACACTCACATCCATCCAGTTACAGTTTCGTAAACATTCCTAAACAACATTTAAAAAACTTAAAGTCATATAAGAGTTTTGATGCGTTACCATCAATTATTAAAAAAATATTCCTTGTTCGGATATGTCCTACCACTGTACTATAACGGGCCAGTGAAGAAAGTTATTTAAAAAAGTATGTAAGGACTGCGATGTTAGATTTTTTTAAATATATCGGCTTTTGTAGAAGATGCACTAATATCTCGTCAAAATACCTCAATTCCATAATACCTCGATTGTCTCCATATAAACTGTGTATAAAATATTCGTTTAAAACATTCGTTAACTTAGATCTAAAGATTCTATCAGCCCTGGACGATAGCACACAATAGGTAACAAGTAACAACGCAGTGCCGGCTGGCCCACTCACCGTGATATGGCACATCGATGCATTTAATTGTTGTATGATAGGCCCCTAATGCACCTGTCAAAGAAACAAAGCATCCACCAGATAACTCCAAAATCGAAGCACAATTTTTTGTTGGTGCGTTTCAGATCGTCGAATGTAAATGTTTATACTATCACGTTTGTAGCGCCCGCGCCGCTACGATTTACATCTGGGGCCTACTATCGATCTGAATACTAAACATTCGACGAAAATAAATTACTTAAAAGTAATAATAGTTGTTGGTACAACATAACAGGAGTCAAATAAATAAAAAAACTTATGTCATTAAATAAAATATTCCAATAAAAATACCAATGTAACACTTATAAACGCGACATACATTTATAATTATATATATATGTATATAAATTTAACTGAATTTATCTTAAAAAGTTCACAGGATAATTATACTTCTAAAAATTGTAAAATATAACATTAATTCATGCACACATATCTTCAAACGGTATCCCTTACGGGGTAGTCAGAGAGGACGGAGCGCCAAGCGTCGCGCTGATTACATACTTCTTTCGCGCTTTCTCAAATCTCATCAATCTAATCACATACTTTCGTCTAGGTATGCGAGTGCTTTTGACATTTCCGTCTGCTAACACTCTGGCTATTTGATCTTCATAAGTCAGGCTTGGGTATTCTCTGGCCTCTTTTACCACTTGCTTTTGGTCTGTAGATTTTCTTCGTCAGTCTTTCATCACTAATTCTTTATATGTCGCCGAACCATCTAAGCGTTCCTTTCTTAATTTTTACAATAATAAAGTCGTGCAACTCTGTTCTACTGGATATCTCTTCATTGCTTAACATTAAAATATTATAAATAGTATTTGAAACGCCTCAGTCGTCTATTTAAATTAAGAACAACAGAGGAAATGATAATTAATACAATAATTAGAATTGTCCGAAGTTTCGACAGTTTATCTAACGATAGTAGACCCCTGACGAGACGCGCCACTCATTTGTCATGCCATGCGTCCGTTTTGAAAGCAATTGTTCTCGGTTCAAATGCATTTGTGTTATGATGTGTATTTGATCGGGTTTATCGAATTGAGTATAACCTTTATTTACTTTTCATGTTACGACCTCTAATACGTAATGGTTCGGATTCGGCTATAATTTTTGTGAGATCAATTTTGATAACAGTTTTTGGATCCAAAATGGGCACATAGATATTCCAATGTCATTACCCCAAAAAATAAGAAAATTATGATATAAAATGCGGGCGTCCAAGCAAAAAGGGTCCAGTAGTGGGGTATTGAGTTAAGACTAGATTCGGAATTTAGACAAGTCAATTGATAATAAGGATAAAAAAATATTCAAAAACTGGCACATATTTTTTTTATCAGACATTTAAAGTTGTAACTCTATTAAAGCTTGTTTTAAGAAAAACCATTTTTAAAGGTTGATTAGAAAAAAAGACACTTCTACTTGTTTGTTTCTACTTAGAAACATCATATAAAGTATGCAGCAATACTTTACTACTAATAATAATAATTGAGCACTAATTAATACATACAGACATACATATACATATCTTCAGGCCGTATCCCCAACGGGGTAGTCAAAGAGGACGGAGCGCTAAGCGTCACTAAAAAGCGAAAGAAGAAAGAAGCGTATTAAAATAAAAATGCTACTGTAATAAAGGAAATGTATACATTCATATTATTTTTACGCTGTATCCCTAACGGAGAAGTCAAAGAGGACGAGGCGCCAACCGTCGTGGTCCTTACATTTTTTTTGCCTCCTCAGATCTCATCATTCTCCTCACACATTTTAACCCGGGTATGCGTGTGCTTTTAATTTTTCCGTTTGCTGACATTCTGGCTATTTGACCTTCATAAGTCAGCCTTGGTCTTCCTTGGCCTCTTTTACCACTCACTTTCGCTCTGTATATTTTCTTCGTCAGTCTTTCATCACTCATTCTTTCCATGTGCCCGAACCATCTAAGTATTCCTTTCTTCATTTTTACAATAACACTGTTGTGCAACCCTGTCATACTGCGTATCTCATCATTGCTTATCCTGTCAGCAAGCGTGACACCGCACATATTTCTGAGAGACCGCATCTCCACAGCATTTAACATACTTTCACTCGATTTTGGGCAAATCCAGGCCTCACTACCGTACAACAATGTTGGCACCAACACCGCATTGTGGATGGCGATTTTAGCAGTGTTAGATATATTCACACTACCCACTAATGCAGACAGAGCGAATGTAAGTCATCGTCGTATGGTCACCCTAGGCGTCTCTGTAAGGAGACAACTGACGCCTGCAGTCACTGCGGGGGAGCCCACATGAAGAAAGATTGTCCAAATAGGCAGGAAGAATATAGGTGTAGGAACTGCGTCCAAGCCAGCATGGATGATCGTGCCGACAACGCGTTTGATAAGGAGTGGTGTTTAGTGTGTAAGAAGTGGGACATGCTGGCTCGGGCAGCGGTTGCATATTGCTAAGGTGGATTAGGTGAGCTCTCCGAGATCGGCGGCAAAACAGTAAAAAAGCAGCTGAACGAGGTGCAGCGGAACATGGCAAGTAGTTTCGTAAGTCAACCTTGGCTTTTATTGGCTTCTACTACCACTACCTATGTTGCTATAATTTAATTTTTAGTACCTAATTACTCCAAAATCTAGCAAATTTTATAACGTGACGACATTGCCGTCGTAGGTGGCACCAGCCTTTGCGCCGTGCGTCGCCTGTATAACCAGGTCCAAAAGTTTTCTCACAATTGAACTTTATTTTATTTTATTTGGGGTTTTTTTACTCATTATCTTAAAAGTATTATCTATTTAAAACGAAATCTCGATACTAAATAATATGTTAATGGATTCGACAAGATTTTTTTTATATATTGTATATGCATTCAAATACTACATCTTGCCGATATAAAGGAATTAAAAACACGGTCACATACAGCAATCTATTATAATTGCAGTGTGTTGTAATGCCTGATTAAATAAGTCCTTTTACAGTAAAAAATATAATTAAAGATCGGATAATCAAGTGTATTATTACCTACAAGGTATAAAGTATGGAAGAGGCTTCTTAAAATACGTACATACATATCCTCAAGCTGTATCCCTAACGGGGTAGTCAGAGAGGACGGAGTGCCAAGCGTCGCGGTTCTTACATACTTCTTTCGCTACTTCAAATCTCATCATTCTCCTCACACTCGACGTGTTTTTGACATTTTTGTCAGCTAACAATCTGGCTATTTGATCTTCGTAAGTCAGCCTTGGTCTTCTTTGGCTTCTGCTACCATTCCTTTCGCTCTATAGATTTTCTTCGTCAGTCTTCCATAACTCAATCTTAACCATCTTAGCATTTCTTTCTTAATTTTAAAATAACACTGTCATGCAATGTTGTCATACTGCGTATCTCTTCACTGCCACATTGCACATAAATAAAATTAATTTAATAAAAATCAGGTGAGTCATTAATGGGTAACGGCTTTCCATATTATAATAGGATTACTCAATAAATTATAATTTCACAGAAAAAAAATTAACTTGTTATTAAACGTACACTGATTGGAAAAGCATACTACAAAGTTAATGATTTCATTGAATACAAGATAATAGTCTGCAAATTCAAGCTTTTAAGTCAATATAATCAATGGGGAACTGCATTTATGTACTGAAACAAAAACCTATGGGGTACTTCCTTACTATTTAGGACCTCGGATTGTGGAATTTGGCAAGAAGCAATATTTTACAGCACAATGAAAATAAAAATCCAAAAAATGCTACTAATTATGTAGTACTTTTTTCCACTTTTTGCAACTTACATTTGCGGTTAGAGAATATTTGAGAACGCGTATCTTTGAATTACAAAGTTAAGTTTGTTTTTGAATCAAACATATCATGTAATAAAATAAATAAATAAAATATTTTGGGGCAAACACAAATAATGATTGTAACCATGTACAAATGATTGTAAAAACGATGATATGAAACCCTAGGCTGAGTTCAACTCTTTTGGATGCTGGTTTTAAAATGTCCTATGAAACTCTCTATGGGCGTTTTAGGACTTAAATAATTAAAATATTTAAAAACACGGGAAATTAACGCGATTATCTTTTATTTTCGCTTGACGTTTCGGCCGAGTTGCATTGACAGTGTAGCTCATACATTGCCAATGCAACTAAAAAAAAAAAAAACAGCAAACCACCAAATCAGCCACTGGATAGCATTTCATCGCCCACAAGTCCTTTCCACCGATCGCCACTTTTATCTAAGTCGTGCGTGAAGCAGTTGAAATCAAGAGACACAAACATTTTAATCGGGAAATCAGATACAATTTATCAACAGCGTGGAAACCTGTGATTCAAATGACAAAACCTCGTTTTTCACATCCGGTTAATTGTGTGGACACCGTGAGTGTTGTGTGTAGGAACCCCAATAATTATTTGCAAATATCAGGGTTAGATGAAATAAAATCAGCCTCGGACACGGAGTGAAGCTTGCTGCGACAGTTTACTTGAGACCGCGGCCGATGCAACTCGGACGAAACGTCAAGCCAAAATAAAAGGTAATCGCGTTAATTTCCCGTGTTTTTAGATATTTTATAATGCAACGCGAAAGTTTAAAAGTTTAAATAATTAAATTATGGTAATAAAATAAATTTAAATTTAATGAAATTCTCTGTCAAACCACAGACTAATAAAATGCTTAAGATTAATCTACAATACCTCTGTATCTTTTATTCACTGCACCCCATTTACATCTGATATCGCATCGTAACTGGTTTGCAACCAGATAACAGTTTAAGGAGCTCCCATCACTACCGGCTCCTTGTAATACGTTTAATAGTTAACTTAAACCTATCTGCTCAGGCTATTAATAATAAAGAGATGTAAGATAACTTGTGAACGCATATTTTATGTCCTTCCGCGTGCTGATTTATGACAGTTAAGACAAATAGAGTAAGTGCAATTTTAATAAGAATAATGCAAAAGATTTATTTCCTAGATTCGTTACATGCTCAGGAAACTACCAAAAAACAATGTTCCGATGGCACGCACATACATTTTTTATTTTAATTACATTTCAGTACATTTCATAATGATCTAAAAGGGATGAAGTAATGAAAACAATATGAACAAAAAAGTTTTAAGAAAAACGAAACCGACTTAAAAAAAACACTGAAAAGCATAAATCATTTTTATTATTACTAATCAAAACTCAAGTACCGAAGTAACTTTATAAATAGGATACAAATACCTGTAGAATTAAATTTTACAGTTACCGAAGTCAAAGTGCCAAGCCTACCAAACTAATAGACTTTTTGTTGTTGCATATTGATTTGGCACCAACTTCAATCACGTCAAATTTATAAATTTATTTTTGTAATTGACTATTGATTAGTACAGGATAGTTATTTTATACTCTTCAGTGTTTTTTTTAAAGTCGGTTTAATTTTTTCATTAAAATATTTATATTTATCCCTTTTGAGTGATCTTGGCTTAAATAAATATCTAGAATAGGTTTACAAATTAACTTTTTTCTAATTCTGAAGAGGAATGATATACAATTGAATCATCACTGTAAACAAAGCTTATAAGCAGTCAGCATTATATGGCGTATCCTCGTAGTGCAACCTCTAATACTAGTGGCATTTATCTCGAAAGTATACCCTTCCAAACAAAAAAGAATTTTTTAAATCGGTCCGCAATTGACGAAGTTATCGGTACCGTAATCACTATCGGAACACAGAACCTGCTCCTTTTTTTTGAAATCGGTAAAAAAGGTAGCACTTGGCATTAAAGCATTGGGTAGCAAATGCGCATTTGTCAACTTATACGACGGCGCTGAGGACAGAGATTGCGATTGTAGGTAGCGTTTGTACGCTTCTTTTTCGGCGCGTTAGTTACGTATCTATCAAGCCTTACATATATTATGAAATCATTAGGATTATATAGATTTTTTTTTTATTACCTGTCTACTGTGAAACTAATTAGTCTATGTCGAAATGTATTTACATATTGAAATGATCACCTTCGCCCATGGACACCCGCTACCAATCTATCCGAACTGTAACGTTTTTGAGTTGCGCAGTCAAAATGTCTTAAACGGAACCCTTGTAGTCTATCCAGATGAACAGACACACCTACAGAAAAACAGATTGAAGTCTGTTTGACACCTACATTAATGTGTGTCCGGATTTGCATCTAACTTATAAATACACATAATTACACAAATTTTATGACCTCAAAGTAAACAATAGGCTTATAGAGTACCACACAACAAACTGTGGGTAGTTCCCAGTAACACTAGCGTTATCAACCGTACCGTAATATATTATAGTATTGCACTGTATTTCGGGTTTGCGTACTATATACTGTTGAAGAAATATATAATATGCAAAAATACTATATTTCGATGATCAATCTTTATTTTGTAGCACCAAAACTAACAACAAACACATTCTTCACTTTTTAAAATATATGAACGCGCGATGTAACCGAACGCTCCGTCTTGAAATCGGCTTTTAAAAATTGAAACATTAATTAAAAATTGAATGCGATAAATCATATGACACTTTTATTGTACACAAAAAATTGTTAAAAAATGCAAGAAGTGCAAAAAAAAAAATTACAAAAACGAATAAGTAATAAATATAATATTGTCTTTGTCTATCTTTTAATCTTTCCATAAAATACTGATTTTAAGTGTACTATATTTTTTTATAGCTTATTTTGAAAAATCAGCCAATGAAATGTTGGCAACTCTAAGTAACACCCAGACTCCAAGCAAATTCAAATAAGTCCCTGAATCCTTGCCGGGGATCGAATCTGGATCTCTCAGCTTGGTAGGAAACTATACTGCCAGTCATCCATTTCCATCTAGATTATTTATTTAAAAGCTCATTAAAAATCAATTTTCTCGCTGTTAAAAAGTCTCACCTCAGCGATTCAGAACGCTAAGCATAATTTTCCACCGATACGATCCGAGCAGATATTAAAAGTAATTGACTAAAAACAAACGAAAGCGAATGAAAGAGAAATAAAGCCAACGAAAAAGGCAAGGGAGAGATGTAATGGGCAAGATAAGTTTAACCAATTACCGGGGACAGGGTGCAGCATCGGCGGATAAAAATGGCCACTCGGCAAATATGCGAGGATGGGACCGCCGAGATAGTGGGTGGCGAATGGCGCGCTACAGGTTGGGAATTATAGCTTTTGGTTTTCAATGACTAGCCATTTTTGAATGACACACACACATACACCTGTATAAACATATGCATGTCCATTTTTGGGATTCCATAAACAAATGGTATAAAATCATCTAATTTATAAAAATCAATGTTTGTTTGTTCGTATTGTATGTGCTGCCGTCATCGCAATCGATGAATGCATCGATTAGGAGATAGTTTGACACCAGTAGACGGACATAGGCCGTTTTAAAAATAAAAAACGCGGACCAAGTATCAGCTAGTCTAAAATATAAAAAACAATGCTAGTTTGTTCGTGTTTTATAGGCTGCCATATTGTTCACCGATTGCAATAAGATATGCAGCTAGCTTGAATTCTGAGAAAGGACAGGCTTTTTTAAAATTAAAAAACGCGAACTAAGTCGCGGGCATTAGCTACTACATGATATAAATTGATGTTAATCTCCAACACCAATTGACCCATTCCATGAAAGTGGATACTTCTATGTATTTTTTTATGAAGAAGATTCTTATGCTATCCCTTTTGTTGTAATTCCACGTTACTTTATTGGTACTTGCCAACAGATGGCGCTGAAGCATTTAATCTACTGTACCGTTAAGCCGATCGCCATGATAATTGGTATGCGTATAATTTGAACACAGATAATAAAACCAAAGGAAATCCTGAAGCCCCTAAAAAGCTGAAGACGATCACATCATCGGAAGAGTTTCAGTGGGTAAGCCCACATAACCCAGTCTTACCCACAACGAATAAGGGGAGGGGGACCACACTCTGACGGTAGCTACAGCCCTGTTAAGTAGACAATGACAATATCGTGCGTATATTCGGGATCTCTAAAGCGACAAAACAAACTATAAAATTAGAGAATATTGACATTTCTTAATCAAGTCTCCAAGCTAAGCCGGTATGGGTCGCTGTAAGAGTATAATTAATATATATTTTTTTAATAAAAATTAAAAGTTATACATTTTCCGTGATCCATGAGCTTCAGCCTACTTGTCGTCGAGTATCACTTTTATTTTATTTTCATAAAATGATACGTAATTAAATAAATTTCTAAAGATTTATAAGCTCCAGGACTTTAATTATAATATATTCCATAAATCTTATACAATTCTACGTTTATTAGTTTCAAAACAAAAACTGGAAAAGTGGAAGCGGTCAGGTAGACTTGACATACAAGAGCCATACTTATTAGGCCATAAGCAAGGGATGAATATGAGTAAGTATAAAAAATCTTATCTATTTTTTTGTAGTCTGGGAACCAAAACCTAATTCTGGCTTTTAAGACGACGTATTGGAAATTTAGACATCAGGGATCTCATATATGTTTCTAAGTGACTACATAACGTATGACAGTGATATTTAGTATCCTGATTCTTCATTTCATTGACTTCATTTTGGCAGATGCGATACACGGTTGGTTTTTGTACTTTTGTAACACAAAAAAAAATATCAAAGAACCTCTTTTAAAACAGAGATTTACATTTTTCGGAACAACGGGACCAATTTATATTTCTAAATTTTCTGTATAGTTTACTTTAAGCATATTCCTCAACATGACAGTATAGATTTTTTTAAATTAGTTACAGTTTTTAAAATAAACGAAAATAACTATTTTTTCGTATTTTTCGTAAGCTAGCGCGCGCGCGTTTCCATAGAACAGGTCTATTTTAGATTAAATTATTGTTTATCAATGCGTCGCCTTAAAGTTTTTGCTTACAGAAATGTTTTGTCATTGCCTATTGAGTGCTTTGTTAGTAAGAATAAAAATAACAATTCACATTCTATTGGCTCTTCCTAACTATATGAGCGTAACTATTTGTGTATTCTCCATGTACGTTGGTTTTCCATGTACCTACTTAAGTTCTCGTCTGTATTCGATTACTTTCGCCCACAATTTCGTCTCAAAATCGGGTATTTGACTAGTTTTGCAGACATTGTGTTAGTAGCGTTGAAGATGAAGACCAGCTAGCCAGAGTATTAGCTGACGGATGCGAAAAGCACTCACATACCTAGGTGAAAATGTGTGAGGAGAATGATGAGATTTGAGGAAGCAAAAGAAGTATGTAAGGACCGCGAAGCTTGGCGCTCCGTCCTCCCTGACTACCCCGTTAGGGATACAGCGTGAAGATATGTATGTTGAAGATACAGTACAATATTTGTTTCAAAAATAAAACGGAAGTCACATAAGAAAATAAGATAAGATAAAGAAAATTCGTCATAATAAAACAGCATAGTGCCACTGTGGCACTGTGCCAATACGGTGCGGCCATTTTGTTTTTTGTTTCTAAAATGGCAACTTGCAATCTGGTTAACTTTATTCAATGCGTACACAAACTATTTCCTAAAATTAATAGTAACGCGATTTGGAGCTGCCATATTTATGGCAAATCTTAAAGATCTCATAAAACCTGCAATTTAGAATAATGTAGCGTTAAGGGATTGTTTGTATACGAATACGCTACTCTATCAACTGTCTCAGTCTGATTGATTTCTAACTTTTAGAAAGAAAATAAAACCGCTTTAAGGTCTTACCTAAAAGGGATCGAATCTTTTGACATAGTAGGTACCACTTAGTCTGTATCATTTTGATTTTTAGCTATTACAACAAAATTTTCAAACGGCTAATAACTTCAGTACTGATTTATGGCTGTAAATGTACAAAAAGAATAAACATATCTATGTATATACGTATTAGATTTTACTTCAAAACGTTTGTGATTTCCCGACGTTTCATTTTCTTTTGCCCACAAATTAAGAAATATTTTATCTTAAAAATACTTACATTATATGAAGCTAAAATTCAATACCAACTCAACCTGTGAAATTTTATACTTACCTACGTGTTAGTTACATCATTATTCAACACTCGAGTATTTCAAATATTATGAAAATAAAAAATATGTGAATATCAATGAGTGTAGGTAAATATACAATTAAGAAACATATCTGAATATTGAAATAATAATCTATTTTTAATCTAAAATAATTCTAAAAGAGGCGTAAACTAGATTTTCCGTGCAAAAACACCATGAAATAAAAATGTCATAGTTTCATGTCCTAAACATAAAATATATAGGTATTTAAAATACGCAAATTTACACATAATTTTAAAACTTTTCTTATAATTTGTTAATAAAGATCTGTAGTACTTACATATTTTAGAGTTAAATTTTAAGTTATAATAAAATCTATACAAAAATAATTATTGTATTCTAACTGTAGAAGTACATACATACATACATATCTCCACGCTGTATCCCTAACGTGGTAGTCAGAGAGGATAGAGCGTCAAGCTTCGCGGTCCTTATATACTTCTTTCGCTTCCTCAAATCTTATCATTTTCCTCACACATTTTCGCGCAAACATGTCTGAATGTTGAAATAATAATCTATTTATAATCTAAAAATAATATTGAAGGAAGCGAAAAGTCGATTTTCCGTAAAAAAAAACTCTGAAATAAATAGCATAGTATCATGTCCTAAACATAAAAGTATAGCATAAAAATACGAATTTTTATAAGTCTAACAATTCCATTTGGAGGCGTCACAAAACGTTACTTGCGTAATGATATCATAGCAAAAGGGCGCCATTCGAAGTCGATCACTCGATAGCGACCTTTATTGAAACAATTCATGTCAAATGTCAAGGCTGGAGTCCCACTTAGGTCAGCTAAAAGACTGAGTTACATCAAAGGACGTAGTGACTTGCGCGAGATTGCTCATGAAGTAGATGGCTGAATTGACGTTTTTTTTAATAGCTCAGTGAAATTTATAACGAGGAGAAACTTTTACAAATTATATTCTTCTTTCTTCAAGAACCTGACTTGAAACGTTTAATATATATTTGTACCATTGATTTCATAAAAAGCTAGATATGACATGCTATAACATTGTACACTTAATGAAGATAAATAAGGTATTTTGCACTGGGATCGCAGTCATATAATAAAGTACTCTGTGGGCGCGATCTATCGTATTGTAGCTCCTGTTGCCCGGCCATGCGACTTCACAACAGCGAGTGTTCTTCACCCCTCCTCCTCGGTATAAAACGTGCTTCGGTATAGCGCGAGATGGGTTCACATTTACTGTATTTTTAATTCTTCTGATGTCTGGATTCTTTTTAAAAGTGTTTTAATTTAAAAAACTACGACCTTAGGCCAGAGGCTAAGGGAAAAAGGAGGCGACCTTCACTCCAGGGCATTCCTGGTCTAGCAATTGCCAGCGTAATGGGCACGTTTGGTTCAGGAAAGACCTTGGAGCTGTCTTCGTTCAGTTGAATACCATTTACACATCATAATCTAATCTAAAAAACACACTTTAGAACGAGAAAGTTTTAATATTTAATCTTCATTTAGTTGTTAAGTAGGTTATATTTTATAGAATAATTTTAAATTTATTTAATAATAAATAGCTCTTTAGTATAATTGTTATTTGATTAGGGACGTTTTCATCATTTTTATGTGCTTCTTTTTCATTTAAAATATTCATTAATTATCTATAAAATAAATTAATAAAATAGAAAAGATATACATCTATGTAAAGTAAAACGCACATTTATTTGAAGCTTTGTATTCTAAATTCGAAAATTGAATAAGTAGTTATATATTTATGATCCAAAAGAGACATTCAACTTATCACAAGTGCGACGAGTCGACAGCTATTTATAACTTTATTTGTTTAAAAAACAGTATAATATGACCTTAAACAAAGCATAAGGTATTTTTCGGCACGCATCATAGTTTTAAGGTATTTTGAGGAAGTGATTCGTCAGCGAACACCGACAACAATCAACGCGTCCAACATTTTAATGAGGCTTATAAAATATTGTACATTGTTTTGACTTTTATTTAGTTTAATAACCTTTTTTAAAACATGACTGAAATTAATTTGTGTTAAATGAAATTTCTTTTGTTGAAGTATAAATATAGTGTCCATAGCATAGAAATGAGTGTATTTAGTTTTGAGATCGTTACATTTACCTACCACAGACTTAATAAAAAATAGACACCGCGTCAGGTATTTGAAAAGTCACTTACCAAAATAAGCTGGCTTCTCTGCAAATACGACACATATTTATATAAATTAGCCGATATGCCGCTATTCGGTGCTGGTTAGCTGACCGAGTCCGATCTCTGGTATATCCTGAGGATGCTTCGTTGAGAGGCGAAACACGTATTGATTGGTGGTTTTTGAAATTTGAGCGGAAAATAGCTAAAGATTTTAGGAATTCATCAGATACTATACCGCCATTTCTACTATAAAAAAAAAACAATACTAAATAACAGGCATATTACATTACTTTTATTTCCTAGTGGCCAGTTTTACAAACTATATCTACTAATACTATTTTGAATACCGAACGCTGCGTAACAGCAAATAGAAGAGAAGCTCGCCATCTAAACGCATGTTGACTATGAAAACAATTGGCAGGGCTCGCTTCTCTATCAGAGTCTGATGCTGAAGACACAGAATCCTAATTCACGTTCACCTATGTGAGGTTGACTAACTGGTCATAATCTTCAAATCTTAAGGTCAAATTTTAAGTTTTACTTCATAGATTTATAACTCCAAACAGCCCGTCCCATAGTACAAAGTGAGGCAAATAAAGTCAATAAAATGTAGATGTTTGGGTTCTGATTTCTAATAAAATAGCTTTTGATCAGCTTATCTGATAAAGACATGTACAGGTGAGTCAATTTACCTAATTTGGCTCACTGTTGGTGCGCAGAATATGGCGTCAGGACTTATTTATGAAGTCTTTTACTTTAACTTTATTTGAAATTACTGCAAAGCCATAAGTCGACATGTCCCTAACACATTTTTTTGGTATTGTTATAAAGCTGCATTTTTTGAATATATGTTTAGACATATTCTATCTTCAAAATATAGTTGGTAATACAGAATGAAGACAGAAGGTATATTATATTTATGTATCACTGAATATCCGAGGTCCTGCAAAAAAAGGTATAAAATAATTAGCACTAATTAAGACTTTAACGAAACATTTTAGTGTGCGTCGTTTAGAATAAAAAGAATTCAACCTTAAATTGATTTCGGTTTCGCTGGAGAACAATTAAAATGCAAATCGGGACATTGGTCCCACTTTGAGACCGGATAATAATTGCAGAATCAAATTAACGAGCCAGGTATAATTAGTACGATCAAAAACATGTAGCGAACCCACTAAGCTACATAAAGACATATAGACATTTTGGTAATATTAATGTCGACTTAGATGTTCAATTAATAATGTAATGAATACATTATAAATATATTTATAAATATGTAATAAATACATTTGACAACCTCCGTGGCGCAACGGCTAAGCGCGTCACAAAGTAAACGGGGGTTGCAGGTTCGATTCCCGCGCCGAGTCTGGGTGTTTATGTATAATATGTATTTATTTACAAAGGAAAAGTATATAAGTAGTATATCAGTTGTCCAGTACCTATAACACAAGCGCTGTGCTGCTTACTTTGGGACTAGATGGCGCTGTGTGAAATGTCTGAATATATTATTATTATTATAAACTTATATATTACCTATATTAATTTTTAATCCTGAATTGAATAAATTTTAGTATCCTAATTTACTAAATTTATTTTTAAGCTAAATAATGTAAGTCTACAGTTTATGTGTTTGTTTTGCTAGTGAATAACTTCACGACCCGACAACTAAAGGTGGTCAAACGAACGATTGTCGACTGGCCCGCGAGCCACGTTCGGGTTTCTTACAAAATTACCTAGTCGATTAAAAGTTTTACACTACAATATTAACAAAAACGAAGTAACCTAATGAGCTAGTGTCGCGCACGGGTCTCTTAAACTGAGGAGAAAGCTCTGAATGTGATAAGAGAGGTGTTGAGCCGAAGCGATTTAGCATGAAACTATGCGAACAACATAAGAATAATTACAGTAAAGAGGAGGGAAATGAACAAGAGAGTCTACTGATGGAAAGTGATCGCCACCGGTCATGGGGCATGGACTCTCGCAATGTCCGGGGAATCACGGGCGCGTTACCGGCCTTCAAGGTAAGGAGGGGGAGGGGAGATGGGCCACCGGCTCTCTCTCTCACCGGACGAAACACAACAGCAATAGATGCTTTTACGCCGATATTTCTGTGACGTTTCTTTTAGTTAGTTCCTATCTTTAATAATAACTTATGCTGGTAATCCTCGGACCTTTGGCTCAACAGAGATAAAGTCGAAATTTAAAGAAGCAATAATGACTAAGATTGAGTATATGAGATTCACAGCTGAATATCCTAGTAATGGCTAGACGAATGTCCACGAAATATACCTGAGTATATTTGCAATGACTGTAGTTATCAAACAAAAAAACACTGCAAGCGAATCGGTTCATCCATTTCGTTGTCGCCATACCATAGACAAACACAAGCACAAACACATAAAAAAAGTCAGAAAAATAGGTAACGGTGTCAAACTTATAATACCCCTCCTGTGTCGTAGGGGGTTAAAAACTAAACTCGGCGTGGAATTCACGAGCAACAACTATTAGTTAATAGCACAAATCAATAAACGCTAGACAACACCTCAGACTGCCTATAATTAAGCTATATATTACTTAAACACCGATCATTTTTACAACTCTCCTCCTAACTGCTCTCTAATACTCAACGTCGATCAACGTCGACCAACCAATCACATCACAGTAACTGTCTCACGCCTCGCAAGGTTTTGACACGTTTGATTTCCTAACAAAATTATTCAAAATGTTATGGGCTTGCTGGTCTGTGAAATATAGCCATGCATATTTCCTTATCAGTTACACGGTATACCCTTCTTCGAAATGGACACACAATATGTCATAATTATTTAATTAATTCAGCCCCACCTAGGGTTATCTGTCTTTCATAATTCAAGTATACACCGACTGAATATTTTATCGCATTTAGCACAGAATAATTGTTTCTAATATAATTATTTTGGCTACTGTTTATTTAAGTATTGTCACAGCAGAATACGTTTTAAGCTGTGGTTAAATTAAAAATTAATGCTATCGATTTGCGGCGCGTTTCGACGATCACGTAGGCGCAACTTAATTATTCGATTGTTTGTATTTGTGTATACGGGACTAATTTATTAACAAGTCTATTACAGTGTAATAAACATTTTTAGAATATAGTTTCACTACTTTTTCAGTTTATTACAAAAATAAATATTAATGTCACCCGTTGTCATTGCTCATTATTTGTCTTTCTTTAGTTTTCTTTGCTTATTCTACAGATCTAGCTTATTCTGTATGTGTAAATTTTATAGTGTTTCTCGAGGTGTTTTCGTTATGTAAATCACAAGCTAAATCAAAAGATAACAACATTAAACAACGAGCAGTTACCGGTCGGCGCCCAGAGTGCACCACGTGGAAGTTGCCCAACCCAGCACCCCGTATCTTGTCTCCACTACGCTTACCCAGTATGTAGAACAATAAGAGTCGCAGACGTACCCAGAATTCTTTTCGTGGGGCTCCAGGTCCAATTAATGACTGAAGTTTTCAAACTTAAATGATATTCGCGGTTGCTAAGGCCGCCATCGGTTGTCCTAGCGACGACATGCGTCGCTAGGTCTCTTCCACTGCAGCGTCCAATTGCAAGTCCATCTTGTGACGCACCTACGTAACAACGCATGCGTATTGTTACCAAAACAAGCAGCCGTCATATTTTGACTGACTTTTTTATGTTTTCAGTGTACATTTTAAGTTACTTTATTGTGTTTTTTAAATTTGTTTTAAGTTATTCTTTTTTGTGAATGTATTTAACTGTGAATGCAGTCCGTGATCCAATCTTGTGATGGCACGTCGAACGCGACCCATATATGTACACAGTGCAACAAGTCTTTCAAATCCTCGAAAGGCCTCAACATACACACTACAAAAACACACAGAAAATGTATTAGCCAAAATAGTTCACCTTTAGACATCCATCCCATTATTCCGAGTGCGCCTACTTATGTAGCCAACGATCCAACTCCTTTCCACACATATCTTAGCCATCTGAAAAATAGTATACCCATAGTTAAAAGAATCCCTCGAGGAGCTCGAATAACCGTTGCCACACATTTGTCACAATTAATCCAGAAATGTTACATAAGCAATTGTACTCAAGATTGGCAGAACCTATTTTTATTTTCATACAGCACACTACATATATTAAAAACTAATGAACCGAATTTATCCCTGACACAAAAGATTAAGAATAACTGTGCTGTAAGCTCTTCGCCTTCTCCCACACCCCTAATCAAACATGATGCCCCTCGTAATCGCAACAAACTCATCGAATACAAAATCTGTGACGGAGATCTCAAAGGTGCCGCTCGCCTTTTGTTCTCCAACGACGTGCTATCACCAGATACCTCTGACACCCTTCAGGCCTTACGGACAAAACATCCTCCAGCTCCAGTAAACCCATATTCTCTCGACCCACCAAAAGCAGGGCAAGCATGCCTTCAAATTCAAAACAAAGATGTTACGAATGCCATTTCATCTTTTAAGCCAGGTTCGGCTGCAGGTTTGGATGGAATCTCACCCCAACATTTGAAAGATTTAACATCGCATTCTGTGGGTGATGCAGGCGAGAAACTTGTAAATTCGATCACTAAATTAATCAACTTTATGTATTCCGGTAATGTCAATCCAGAAATTGTTCCCATTCTTTTCGGTGCGAACCTCATTGCCCTCACCGAAAAGGACGGAGGGGTGAGACCAATTGCTAATGGATCAACACTTCGACGTCTGGCCTCCAAAATTGCTGTTCGACATATTTTACCAAAATTAAATTCGGAATTTGAACCCGTACAGTTAGGCTTCGGTGTAAAAGGAGGGTGTGAGGCAACCGTCCATGCCCTACGCTCTTTCCTAACTTACGGACAGCCTGACGTGTTGCTCAAAATTGATGTCAAAAATGCATTCAATTCGGTAAATAGGGATACCCTGTTGAAGGAAATAAAACAACATATACCGGAAATATACAATTATCTTCTTCTGTTACGCTGAACCAACAAAATTGTTATATCGTTCTAATGAACTGTCCTCGGAAGCAGGTTGTCAACAGGGTGATCCCCTTGGGCCTGCAATTTTTAGTTTAGCAATAAATCCTATAATCAAAAATTTAAATTCTAAATTCAACGTTTGGTACTTGGACGACGGAAACCTAGGAGGTGATGTGGATACTGTGTTTTCGGACCTTTTTTCAATCAAAAATAAATTTGAAGCCATTGGTTTGGAGCTTAATTTTAGCAAATGCGAACTTTTTATAAATAATTGCGACTTAAATTTAAATGACGTAAAACAAAAATTTAATATTTTGGCTCCAAATATTAAAATAGTTAACAGTAATTCCCTTTACCTTTTAGGTTCTCCAATTTTTGATGAATCTATTTCTGAATATATTAATAATTCAATTACTAAATTTCAAAATTCTGCTGACCGTCTCCTTGAAATTAGTCCACATTATGCACTTTGCATCTTAAAATTCTGTCATTTTGTCCCAAAATTTACGTATGTTCTCCGTTGCTGCTCCTTTTGGAATCACCCAGATCTTTTGACACAAGTAGACGACTTAATCAAAATTAGCTTAGAATCAATTCTTAATATGCAGCTGGACGAGCAATCTTGGGCCCAAGCATCCCTACCCATCCGTTATGGTGGTTTAGGGATTCGCAAAATTTCCAGTGTCGCTTTACCAGCCTTCCTATCTTCTGCCTATAGTTCAGCAAATCTCATAAGTAAAATTTTAAGGGCATCCCCTTCAAAATTTGCGATTGTTGGCTTGGAAGAAGCTAGAAACGCTTTCTTAATTGCATGTCCAGGTCAAAATTTTCCAGTTTCTCCAAATTCACAGAAGAGCTGGGACGACATAAACTGCAAATTTACTTACGACAATCTTTTGAACTGTAGTACAGGTTCGACGCGTGCTAGGCTTTTGGCCGTGGCTGCGCATGAGGCTGGCTACTGGCTTCACGCGTACCCTTCGTCAAATATAGGAACATTTCTTGAGCCTGACACGCTCCGAATCGCAACCTGTCTACGGCTTAGGGTTCCGGTCTGCACTCCTCATAAATGTCCCTGTGGCAGTGATGTCGACAAGTTAGGACATCACGGACTGTCATGTCAAAAAAGTGCGGGCCGCTTCTCGAGACATGCCGCACTTAACGATATCATACGCCGGTCCCTGGCCACCGTCAACTTGCCAAGTCTACTTGAGCCGACTGGTATTGCAAGAGACGACGGCAAGAGACCGGACGGTATGAGTTTGATTCCATGGAAGATGGGTCGGGTGTTGGTATGGGATGCAACCTGTTCAGACACGCTGGCCCCTTCCCATCTACATGGAACTAACAACAGAACTGGTGCGGCTTGTGAAGCGGCTGAAAAAGTTAAAGCATGCAAATACGGGGGTCTAGGTTCCGAATATGATTTTGTCCCGTTCGGTGTCGAGACCCTTGGTCCGTGGGGTCCTAGCGCCATAAGGCTTTTTAAGGAAATAGCAAAAAGGTTAGTTGACATCACAGGAGACCGAAAAGCTGGCAGTTACCTCGGACAAAGAATTAGTCTAGCTATTCAAAGGGGGAACGCTGCCAGTATCTTTGGAACCTTGCCTAAAGGGACTCCTTTTAAAAATATATTTTAGTTATTATATTATTTTTTCTAAGGTTTTTAGTTTTAGGTTCATTAATTCTTTTTGATATATCTAATCCATGTGTAGTCTTTAGTTTGTAAATAACTTTTAGAGTAACTACTTAATCTGTGATTTTAATATAAAAATATCTACTTAAATAAAAAAAATAATAATACTCTGGACGATAAATTAAATGTGTGAATAAAATCTATACTTAACAGTACTCAGTTTTTTGACACTATTAAATATCAACTATTGCTCACATTAAAACAGTACATAACTAGTTCTTGACCTGTCTTTAGATCTATGTATATTCCGACAGATATTTAAATACTTATATGTATAATGGCTTACTGTTTTATTCGATGGTGTGACAAAAACAGCTAAACATCAAACTATAAAACGAATATAATCTCATTTCATCGTTAAGTAAAAGTAAATGCGTGAGTGTGGTCTAGAGCAGCCATTCCCAAAGTGGGCGATAACGCCCCCTTGTGGGCACTGCAGGCCTAAAGGGAGGCGATAAGAGACCCAGAAAAAAAATGGGGGCGTTGTGTAGAGGCCTGGGGGGTGATTTGTAATTTCATTTAGCTAGGAGGCATCTTAGACAACGACTGCATGAGCTCTCGACTCAGTAGACAAAATAAGTTTGGGAACCAGTGGCTCTAGACGAAGGCACACTTGAACATATCTTCGAATGTCCAAAATAAGTTATTCTCTCTGTGATGTTCTTCCCTCAAATATACCTCGACCTATTAATATCAATCCTTGCTATCATATTATATATTTACTCCCTTTGTAAAGATCCTGGTCTATTTAATCTTTATTAACAACATTAAGCTGTAATTATATATTAGGTACTAATTCCTATGTAGCAGTCCATAATTTTAACATTTATTTTATAAGGTGATGGTAAATGTTTGTTTTGTGTCTCCTTTTTTTAGACTTCTGGATGGCATAGTATATAGTTTGGCATGTTCGCGATGATTTTGATTTTGTGATTACTTTTGCGTGAATCTCTAATGAATAACTTGACACTGGCAGAGTTCGTATAAATGGGAAACCAATAATATTGAAAGAAGAAGAAGAAGAACAATAAATGCACAATTTTCAAATTAAATTAATTTTATCACGGGTCAAGTTAAACTGGACTCTCAATTGACGTGCTCGATGACTGTGTGTCTATGCGTCTTGCTTTCTCTTGGTGTAACTTCTATTACGTTATCTTAGTCTATTTATACGCATATGTTTACAGGTTTGTTTGATTTTAGGTTGATCAATCGGCGCTGTCGGTATTTAAACGTAAATTGTTTTCAAACAAACTTTCACCAATATGTGATGATTAATAAGTTTTTATTTAGCGAAATATAGAAGCTATACTGTAGCTTAATAGTAACAAATAATTACTGACAGATTGACTGAATGAGCCGTAAAACCGGACGTCGCCAGTGTGTAGATGTCGTTAGTGTAGTGTGTCGAAGTACCGACAGTGACAGAAACAAAAATTATAAAAATGTGATGAATGAGTGTGGGTAGTTGCAAGAAACCGCACGCTACGAAGATGACATTCAATCTCATCAGTCTTCCCGTGACCACGATCGGTGCAATCTGGTCGAAATATCTGTTCTATGGGTCGAAACGTCAGGATAAAATAGGTAATTAGCCTTAAAATATTAACGCGACATAGACCCGTATTTAAATATTATAAGATGTTGACTGAATAAGTTTTGAGCTGTGAATTTTGTGAGCAGTTTCAAGCCTATGGAATGTAGGTATGTTGAGAGTAAAAAGCGTTCATTTTATAATTATATTGTATATATTTCGGCCACTGCGCGAAAGATCAAACAAATAAAATGACCATTAATAAAATTCTGAAACTAGTTTTTGTTGTGTTCTTGCTAAAAATAAATGTCTCCTTTGTCGTTACCCTTATTTCCTACTTTGTATGTACGGAATATCGATAGAGTCATCCGGTACGTGCAGATTTTTACAATTGTTTTAAGTCGAGACAGAAAATAACTTATGACTATTTATTATCAATGAAGTTTGTATTTTATTGAATTGCTAAAAATTTTACTCACATTTCCCACGACTCCGGACGCATATTGTTAAGGTTCCATAGTCTAAGTTGGCAAAACGAGGACTGGCCCGTTGGCACAGTGACATATGCATCTGCTATCTAAGCTAGGGTCCCGATCCCCGGTCAGGTCAATTTAGGAAACGAACTTTTCTAAATTAGCATGGAGTCTGGGTGTTACTGGGAGCTCCCCCAGAGTTCGTTGTGTGGTACCCATAGGACAAGCTTACTGCTTAGTTCGTTGGAAACGCATTGATTTTGGGTTTTGTAGTAATTTTGAACCAAGTAAAAGATAAATAAAGACAGTTTAAAAATTTAACTTCAAAGTCGGTGCCAAGCCCACCAAACTAGTAGACTTTCTCTTGTTCCACATTGATTTGGCACCGACTTCAATAACCGTCTAATTTAATTATATAGGTATTTGAGTTTTGATTAGTTAGGGTTAGTTTGTAATTTTCTGGTTTTTTTTAAGTAAGTTTAATTTCTTTTTAAAGCTTTTATTTCACCTTAACTAAACGAACTTAGGTAGATTTGACGTTCAAAAATACCATGTAATTGGGTTTACTTAAATAAATTGATTTGACTTTGACTTTGACAATTTTGAGTGATCTTGGCAAAAATACAACTAACTTTTTTAAAACCGTTAGAGTCCTAACTACATGGAGGTTCGACTTCAAATACACACTAATTAGTCATTTAGTGTGTATTTGAAGTCCAAGCTCCAATATCAGTCAGATTTAAATAGGACCACCTTGGAGCTATACTGGACCCAAATGAAAAAAGAGTCATTGAAATCGGCTCATGAACAAAGAAGTTATGCCCGAACATATATTTGAAATATTAATTTATGTTTTTATAACAGTCAGCACACAGACGGACAAACAGACATGACAAACTATAACTCCAGCCATTTTGAATACGAAACCTCAAAAATGTATTAATCGTATTTCAGACTATTTTTTTAATTTCGTTTTAAATTTAGTTTAAATTTTTTAATTAAACTTTTACATTATTTTAAATTGTAATAGAACCCTAAGCTAAAGCGTATCTATAAAGTCTTGGCCGTTTTTGCTAGTAGCGACAACGTATAATGCGTTCTATCATTACTTCATTTGAGGAGTGTTATATATCTGACATAGTTCTTGACTCTGTTACAGTACAAGTAAGCATACAGTATTCTATCTTCATACAAACGCTCCCAAACGACGCGCTCGAAATCCGGACATTTCTCGGCATACGACAGTCGCGAGTGCGCCGCGGTTGTCTTCGTACGGTATGAGACGCTCCCGCGCATTTACTGACTAAATATTATGTCAATCAAGTTTATGAGCATAATGTTCAGTGTATGGATGTTTGAATACATCTGTATCGAAACCAGAAATATTTCTCTGTTGCTAATTTGTAGGAATTATATTATCATAATGATCTAGTTAATTTATTGCTGATTTTTAATTATACTGCACACAAAATGCATTTTTTTTTGTCCATTTCCACCGTACTAACTCACAAACTTTTGAAACTAGATATAAAATACTAGTAAAATTATATAAATAAAAACTTATTAAATTTTCAATAATATAAAATGAAAAGATAGTATGACAATTTAATATAGTACATATTATCATATACGTAACCCAAAAAAAACATTCAGTCCAAGTCGGTAGCCCTATTGCGTGTTTACGTACCAAACGAACGTAGGTAATTATCTCTAGGACACTGCCGAGATAGAATACTGTATGCTTACCTGTACTGTGACTGTTTCATCGTAGTTTTTGAATGGTGGAACCGATTAGCATACGGTTTATTTTAGTTGCGAGCTGGAGTTACAATGAATGTAGCACCGAAACAAAACCCGCTTATTTCTTAGGGTTCTGTATTTTAAAAAGAAAAATGTGCCGTGTCCGTTCGTTTGCCGTAGTCGATTTTTAAAAACTATGTAATGCACGACCTTCAAATTTGGCACAGTGATACAACTTTGATGAGCCTGTTCGCTGGGTGGCAGAGCATCTGTCTTCCAAACCGGGGTCCCGGCCATTAGGTCACTGTTGTTACGTTGTATCGTTAGAAAAAATATCACAGCGTAGTTAAGGCAGCGGCGTCCATGTTAATAGAAGATTTTTTATACATATCTGCCTTTTGTTCATTTTTTTAAATAAGGAAAAGGATATGAGAAGGAACAAGGAATGCATTTACTGGCTTTGTTAATATCGTATTACAAATGAGTAACTGTAGAATGACGTTGAAAAAATGATACCAGACTGAGTTTCTTGCCGGTTTTTCTCAGTGTCCAGGTTTTCTTTTCGAACCGAACTAAAGTAGAATTGACGTTCAAAAATACTTTGTAATTGGGTTTAGTTGAATAAATTGATTTGACTTTGACTAACGACCACTTTGCGCTGTACCACTAGAACAGCCATTCCCAAAGTGGGCGATAACGCCCCCTTGTGGGCGCTGCAGGCCTAAAGGGGGGCGGTAAGAGATTCAGAAAAAAAATGGGGGCGTTGTGTAGAGGCCTGGGGGGTGATTTGTAATTTTATTTAGCTAGGAGGCATCTTAGAGAACGACTGCATGAGCTCTCGACTCAGTAGACAAAATAAGTTTGGGAACCAGTGCACTAGAATAACGTACAGAGTAATTACGTTTTAGACAGTACAACAAAGTTTAATCAATATCTTTTGAGGTACGTATTGGGTTTTGAAAAAAGCCGTAGAACGAAAGAAGTTAGTTATGTTGACGGAAATTTTGCACTAAGAGGTTCTTAGTATTTTTAAATTAACCCTGTATATCTGACAATACTCGTCCAAGAATTTCAACTGTCTCTGTCTGTCCAAGAATTTCAAAAATTATAAGCCACTAAAAGTCTTTCTTACCTTATGTTTATAAAAAAAATTTAAAAGTCCTAGTCTAGTCCTAATAAATTTCTAGAATTAAAATTTAGAATTTTACTAATTTATAATAATCACACGCAATCGTATGCGCGTGAACCAAACTCTTTAACCAACATTTGGCCACGTTTTGTAAGCATATAGACTAACATAATACATAATTAGAAGAATATTTGATTCTTATTTTGAAATTACTTGCCTAACGTATATTATTATTTTGTTCTTAATTTCTTACTTTTTCGAACCATCTCATATATTCCGCACATTTAACACCGAAGTGTGCAAGTGAATGTAACATTTATTGCTATTTGTTGTCAGTTATTCGTTATGATTATGATTCATAACGCATTGTCCTAACAATTTCGAACGGTATCCAGAAAATTGATGAACTTTTATGGAATTTCTCAATTAACTTTTATGTCACGTATACACTTTATATTATAACCCACGCGACTATTAAAAAAAATAATACAATGTTTGCCGACACGAGTCGTTCGAATACTATTACGATCACGTTCCATGGGTTTTATTGTGGCGTCAGATACGTATACCTCATCCTGCATTCTGAATTTCATGTTTGACTGGTTTGTTGATATATAACTACTTATCTACAAACATAATTTAACATAATTTCCCATTAGAGGTAGACAAAGTATTAAGAAGCGACGAAGTTACATCTTGACGCCCCTTCGAGAATAAGTATCGCAAACAAGACTCTTTTGATAATTGTCACAGGCGAGTCATCCTATCATAGTTATTTATTTTTTAGTAGTGTGTTACGTTTATTAACCATAAGTGCAAAGTTGGGTAAAATCTCTGAATTTCATTGAAAGAGAATCGGCTAAGTACAAGCAATTTCATAATTAGTGTCCATTACTCTCAGTTGACAGTGACATTGACAAAACTGTCACCAACCAATAATCGCAAAACAAACATGTAATAAGTTCTACTTCTTTGATTTAAATATAAAATTAAAACTGGCCGCTTTGAATGAATGAAATAAAAATTAAAACTGGTCACATCTAAAGAAAATAAACTCTCTTCGTTGCTAACTTCATGTTGAGTTAAATCGACGAGTGCTATCGTTGCTAACTCGGACCAAGAACAAAACGAACGGAGCTTTTGCACTAAGAGCGTGTCCTTATGGTGTTATTTTTCGCTGACCGAGTTTCTATTCTTTTCTTTTCTTTATTGGGGAAAAAAACAGATACAGACAAAATTATTACAAAATAAATTAGAACATAATGCAGTGTACATAGTCTACACCCTTGACCAATTCCCACTTAGACTTATTGGTAGACGTGGCAATGAATTCATAACTAGCTACCTAAAACTAACAGACACAACAATTATTAATCTTAAGTACATGCGGAGTCTACAAAAGAATGCCTTATGAATATAACAATCAGCACAAACATCAGAGCTCACTACTTAAAAATAAATTACAAATACAGTTTTTGGGCTACATTTATTTATTTAACAGTAGGGTTACTGGACGCTTAAACTTACGAACTACCGAACATGTCCACCGAGGTTAGTTGCTTGTTGTATGAGGCGCAGAGTCAAGGGATTCTACAGTTCTAGATTTTTACTAATGTACGTGACTAGAGAAGAGTCACAGTACAGCGACATTCAGATGAACAACACAAATTATTATTTTTGTGAATACTGGTAGACACTTAAGAGTAACGAATAGTTTTGCAAATAATTATTTCATGACTGACTCATGAGTTGACACGAATTAAACTGAGAGTGCGAGGTTGCCATACTTACTACAGCTAACTATTTCACTCGCGGTTACGCTCAATGAGATAGAAAGAGATGCGAAAATTAGTTTGATACACGCTTATGAGAGCAGCAACTTATTATGGCTTCGTCCATTATGCTTTTTGGTCCGAGGTTGATAAGTTCATGGTGTATCTATATCGATGACGTAACTACGCTCCGATCTTTTTCATCTGACGCGCCAAAAGAAATATATCTTCAAAATATTAAGAATCACAAACAAAGATCTTTCAATTATCGAAACGCTTGTTGATTGTGATACGCTTCATGTATTATTTCTGGATTCTTTATGTACGTATAGCACACAACTCAATGTTAGATAGTATCAAGCTTCGAAGGACCATAACGTTACGAGTGCCATACAAGAGTCTCTGTATAACAAAAAATTTGCCTTAGATATGAATCGCCCGTTTAGTGTAATTTATGATACACAGATAGGTGGTTATGCGGCAACCTTTTGTGATAGCGGTATCGTCCAAAAATCAACAATTCCCTTTGTTCCCGTCGCCCCACTTATATGCAAATAAGTGCGCCGCCCGTCCCGTCCGCTGATTTAGGACCCGTATTACAGATTCACGACGATGAAAAATGCATACGATTTGTTGGAGCTACGAAACTGACCTTGATTTTGACCTTCAATCAACTTTGATCTAAAATAATAAAAAATTGGTTGTGTGCGATATTTAGAATAATCTCAGATTCTCCTATGAATATTTTAAAATATTCATGCATAATATGTGGAATAAAAAATCGAATTTCAAGTTTGTATATGATATAGTATGTAATATTTATAACACGAGAAGTTAAATCGATTACCATTCATTTTGGCTTTTATTTTGGAGTTTGTTTGAGACCATGGTCAATACAACTTGACCGGAACATCAAGCGAAAATGAAAGATGATCTCGTTCATTTCTCGTTATTTTAGATATTTTCTAACGCAACGTGAAACTTTAAAAGTTTACATTATGTGGATTTTGAAAATTGATGAATTGATAATTTGAAAATGATAATAATGAATTGTGACAGACAGACGGACGGATGTACGAGTGGAGTTTTGTTTTTCTTTTTTTTTTTACGTAATGGCATGGCGCACAGATTAGCGCATTTGCCAATGTCACGTATTAATAAGTAGACTCGTTTAACAGTTAAACAGTTAGGCAATGCAATACACACGTCACAGTATTGTTATCTCATGATGAACGGAAGTAAATTAGTTTTTTTCTGGTCGTAAAACTCCTCCAGTGAAGTGATAGTAGGCTTTACTGAAGTTATAAAGGACTTCTTATACACACAATACACTTTCTATTTAGGTGTGTTGTTGATACCTAATTAATAAAATGACTAAAAATATTTGTAGCCTCCGCGACTGCATATTAAGATTTAACAGCATGAATTTTTGAAAGCCTACGTAGATTTTACTACTAGGCACTCCTTGAGGTATAGAAATAAGTAGTAAATATGAATTTTATAAGTTTTATTATAAATCCGTCTTGATAAAATCATTTTAACAATTTTTTAGTTTCTTTTACAGTTTTTACAGTCGAGTTTTTTGATTTTTTAATTAACTTTTTTATTTCAAAAATTTTAATTTTCAGAGTGAAGTTCCTATGACAATTCTTGGATTAAGATCATTCCAGCGATACCTTGCGCTTCAAAATCTATAAAATCGTTTAATCACAGAGAAACATACATCCGGAAAACACATAAAAAAAAACTTTTGGAGATAAGGTACCAACATTTATTGGTGTATTTTTGCAAAAGTGTTAAAAAAACAAACAAGTATTGTATAATAATTACTATATATTTTGAGAATCACCATTTATTATTTGAATTTTTCATTCAGAGCCTGAAAACTAAGCCCCAAAAGTTATCACTCGGCTTTTTATGTTCACCTCACCATTTACTGTAATAGTTTTTGAGGAATATGACTGTGTCGGACAGATAATGGACAAACGGATGTACGCGTTTTTGACTTTATACAGATTCTTAAAAATATAATTAAATAGAAATCTTCGTAGCAACTAATACGTTAACTTAGGCTTCGTTTTAAATATAACTTTAAATCATTCGGGGCTCGAGCAATGCACTAAGTGAAACTGATAGCGATAGAACAATACGTGTGTAGTGACAGTTGCTGATACGATGGTAAGTGGTCAGCGATTTGTCGTTCAATATCAAACGCTATAAATCGAAGCGAGAGATATATCTTATGTTATGTTCGAGTTATTTTGTGAAGAAGATTCAATATCTCTTGTTAAAAAAACTAAACTTTTCATGCATTAATTTATTTTTAAAAGACGCTATTTTTTATTAAGATTATCACTATTTTAGTAAGAACTTTTTAAACAATGTTCAAAGTTATTTATTTAAGGAGATACAGAAGATTTATTGTGTCCGTATGAAAACTTATTTGAGTAAGACTTTTTTTAAGGCGACGCTTTGGAATTTTGAGGCCAGAGATATCAATTTTTCGAAGTGACTAGCAAACATCTGATAGTGATATTTGGTGTCCTGATTCTTCATTTCATTGACTTCATTTTGACAGTTGTAATAGACGGTTGGTTAACTTCTGTAACACAAAAAAAAATATCAAAAAACCTCTTTTAATACAGAAATTTACATTTTTCGAAGCATCGGGACCGATTTATATTTCTAAATTTTCTGTATAGTTTACTTTAAACGTATTTCTCAACATGCAGTTGGATTTTTTAAAATTAATTACAATTTTTAAAATAAATGATAATAAGTGTTTTTTCGTATTTTTCGTGAGCTAGCGCCGCACGTTTGCATAGAACAGAAGCTATAATTTAGATTAAATTATTGTTTATCAATGCGTCGCCTTAACAATAGGTATTTAATGTCTTTTTTTCCTGAGGAGATTAAATTCTATTACGAAAACTCAATATTATTCGAGTAAGACTTTTTCTAACAATACTCAATATTTTGAAGAGTTAATATATTTCGTAAAATAAAGACGCAAGGTTATTTTTAACCGATTTAAAGGGACAGAGGTTCTTAAAGCTTTTGTATTTTTTTACATGTTTTTAACGCAATGTCTCCGCATTTGCAATTCGATTTTGTAGATTTTACAAAATTGAATTTTATTTATATAAATGTACTCACGCTATATCCCTAGCGGGGTAGTCGGAGAGGATGGGACGCCAAGTATCCCAATCGATACAAACTTCTTTCGCCTCCTCAAACGTCATCACTCTTGTTACACAGTTTCGCCTAGGTATGCAAGTGCAGTAGAAATGCGATCTCTTAGAAGTATGTGCGGTGTCACCCTTGCGGACAAAATAAGCAATGAAGAGATACGCAGTATGACAGGGTTGTACGACAGTGTTACTGTAAAAATGAAGAAAGGAATGCTAAGATGGTTCGGGCATATGGAAAACATGAGTGATGAAAGACTGTCGAAGGAAATCTATAGAGCTAAAGTGAGTGGTAATAGAAGCCAAGGAAGACCAAGGCTGAATTATGAAGATCAAATAGCTTGAGTGTTAGGCGACGGAAAAGTCAAAAGCACTCGCATACCTAGGCGAAAATGTGTGAGGAGAATGATGAGATTTGAGGAAGCGAAAGCAGTGTGTAAGGACTGCGACGCTTGGCGCTCCGTCCTCTCTGACTACCCCATTAGCGATACGGCGTGAAGATATGTATGTACGTATGTATGTATGTATGCAAGTGCTTTTGACGTTTCCGTCATTTTTTTGTTTGAAGAGGTAAGTAGTTATATGTTCATAAAATGTACTTACGATCTGATAAAATAACTCTTCAACGACTTATACATTTTGATGATCCTTTTATTTATTGTTCCGTTCCAAAATTATAAAATCAACACTTATGAGAGTATTTTAAGATTTTTTTGTGATATTGAATAAAACGAAATATTTTTCAAAAATCGTTTTAGCAGCTTGAAATAATTATACTTTTCTGCATCGAACTGTAAATTCAATTTTACTAGTACAGTAATATTAGTTGAGTAATGTGGAGACAAATACAATGTCTCAGGTTCGATCTTAGGTTAAAAATTATTTAATATATGAAAGAGCTGAAAATAAATTAATTAAAAGCGACTACATCTATTTGTTAACTTAGTTATCTGTAATCCATGTACCTAGATCCTGCTCACTCCTACCTATAAATCTGTTAGAGAAATCGCGAAGCATAATTTTCAAATATTTGCTTGCTTGCTTGCAAATAGTCAACGTGGCTCACATAATATAATGTCAATTACCAAGGCTGTTCTATATTAGCATAAAGCAACCGCAAGCTCGCCGAGCGACTGACAGTAATAACAAATTAGGGTAACCGCTCCAAACATGGACCTCGCCCCAGCCATTCTGCTCGCACCCTTGTGTGCGCGAATATATGTCCACATTTGTGTACTTTACGCGGTGGTAATAAGGGTTATATTTGGCGAATATAACTCTGAATTTATGTACCGAACGAGCACCGGTACTAATTGTGTTTTTGTTTGTTACTTTACATCTGAGTGTTGTTCTAAATTTCAAAATTGGTTACAGTTTGTTTTTTTAAGGTCTCATACCCCGAAAGGGAAAATAGAACCCTTAAAATATTACTTACGCGTCAATGCATGAGTCTGTCCGTCATACTCGATTATCTCGGAAACTATACCTACAATGTCCTATCTTTTTCGCAGAGTAACACATCTTGTTAAGTCATATATTTTCACTACATAAATTATGAAATATTCGAGGAAAATTACTATTAAAGAGATATCAATTGGAGTACTCTAACCAGAATTGATCCTCCTTCCTCTCCCCTGTCTTAGCAATTACTGAATCTATAATTTTAGACGTAAGAAATATGAAGACTTGCTCAAAGTTTACAACAAACATGACGAGGGTTTTAGGTAGTGATGCGTGATTGCAAGATATTTCAATAAGCGACCATGAAAAACATTTTTATTATTCTTGACACAAATTATATTTATTATAGATGGCGCTACATGTATGATATTTTATTTATTTAAATATTCAAATACATTGTGCATCTATTTGTGATTTTACGTCTCATTTATATATCATATTACATGTATATTTTATTTCTACTTTATTCATTGCTTTAATTCTTGTTTGTAGCTGCTAAACTTTGGTTAGAATAAATTCGTAGAAGGCTGCTTGCGGGTGTTAAAATGATTTTAGTATAATATATGTTAAAATATTGTTATTTAGAGGTACTTCATTCTGTCCAGTTAGTTTATTATAACTTCTTGACGCACATGCCACCGGTCCTATATCCTCATAAAATTCAATATTTATTTTTTTTAAATATAGTCAAACCAGCACAAAAATATATTTATAATCATAATCGAGAAAAAATCGAGTAACGCTTTCTTGAGTCATCATAATATGAACACCCTTTTTAAGCGACTTAAAAAAGAAGGAGGTTCTCAATTCGGTTGTATGTTTTTTTTCATGTTTGTTACCTCAGAACTCCGTTATTTATAAACCGATTGGGAAAATTGTTTTTTCATTTGAAAGGATACACTTTCGGATTGATCCCATTTAAATTTCACTGGTATTGAAGCTTGGACTTCGAATATGCACATTATAACGAAATAACGCGAACCGCTTATAATCTTTATTCATATTGATGATTCTCTTGTATGTCATTACGCTCCAGAATTAGAAGAGAAATTATTAGTAGATCGACCCTAGATATTTATTCAGACCCTAGATATTTTCAAGGTTATTCAAAAGAGAGAAAGTGAAAAATTTCAGAAAAAAATTGAAACCGACTTAAAAAAAAATCACTGAAAAGTACGAAATAACTATCCCTTACTAATCAAAACTCAAGTACGAAAATAACTTTATAAATATGATACAAATATTTATGTATTATAATTAAATGTTACAGCTTTTGAAGTCGGAGACAAATCAATGTGCAACAATAGAACGTCTATTAGTTGGGTAGGCTTGACGTCGACTTCAGTACTTGTCAATTTAATTAATACGTATTTGTATCATATTTATAAAGTTATTTTTGTACTTGAGTTTTAATAAAAGGATAGTTATTTCGTACATTTCGGAGTTTTTTTTAAGTCGGTTCAATTTTTTTTTTTTAACTTTTTTGTACAGATAACACTAACAAGAAAGTTCATTTGAAGGTTAAAGAAATGATGACCATGTACAAGACAATATCGAGACTTAGAAAGTACTTCAGATTACAAATGCGTTGTCACTCCTGAGAACGAAGACGTTGTGCCTCCTGCTGCAAAAATGTCATCGGCTATCTTACTCTGCACATTGATACACAATATTGCAAGGACTGCTGTTGTGGTGCAGGATTAGCGAGTAAGCTGGTGATAGAGATCTGGATCGACCTCGCACAAGGCTCTACCATTTTCCTAAGTATAATAATTACATTATTAATGACGCCGTTCTGTTGCTATTTTTAGGGTCCTGTATCCGAAATGATAAATGGAACCGTCTATTTTCAATGTATTCCTTAATATTCACGTCGGTAACGATCTGTAGTCACATCCAATTCATTTCATAATCATTACACCTACTGAGCAGAAATTTGATGAACAACATCCTGAATAGTATACGAACATACAAACATACTGTTAGCTTCACTACATTCTAATCACGGTAATTAGTCATCTGTGACAATTTTGTGACGTTTTAATAGCAAATGTGGGGTCAAAATACTTTGCCTACGTATTAATGAGGCTTTATAAAAAATCTGGAAGTTATCAAGTAGTAATAGTAGTAGTAGTAGTTATCAAGTAACAACAAGCGATCGTGTACAGTTTATTTGAACAGAGGTAGTCAGAAATAGTCGGTAGTCGGAAAAACTTTATAAAGTTTATGTACTACCGACCCGATATATTTATTATTGTAATATCTTAGTTGTAATAATAATTAAAAAAAAAAAATTAAATTATGCCCTCCGCCATGCGCTGTTACATAGAAGTAGTCTAGTGCAATCAGTGTTAACCGTCGTTGTTAAAATATACCCAAAATCTCAAAAAAAAGTTCAGTGAGTTATTCAGTATGTAGTGAATTATTCAGTGAGTTTTATACGTAGTGTTTTAATGAGTGATTAGTGAGTTTTATAGTGCATTAAATATACGTATTGATTAGTGAGCTTTTAATATATATCTTCACACTGTATCCTAATCAGTAAGAGCATGGTAATAAATAATAAATAAAATACTTGGACTAAAAATTGAATTAGCATAAATCGGCAATTTCGAACTGTAAATACCAATCCAGATGCAAACAATACAGTGGTCCATATTGGCAATGTGCGTAAACCGCCCTCGTCATCTCGCCCATATGCCTATTGGTAACAATGGAATTAGTCGTCATTGAAGCCATGCTCAGTTCGTTGAATATCTGGATAGCGTGTAGCAAGTGCACTTCGGGGTGACACTTTAGGCCCTCGATGCTGACGTTATGTGACAACAGAGATGGGGAGACACAATGGACGATCATCGGCGATTTTACCCTACTCATATTCACTCCGAGTTTCGGCGATGAATACACAATTGGAGGATTTACATAAGGGTAATTTTAAATTTCAACTACATTATACACTGGCTGTCGCCGCGGTTGTAATGTAGGTATCTGCTTGTCGTAACACAGGTCCTGGTTAAATTAGGAAAGGAACTCGATGCAAAGTAAGTCAGTCTGAACTCTGGACTTTCCTGAGGATGCTTCGTTGAAAAGGTAATTATAAATGGATTAATTCGAAATTGTGTTGGAATAAAAAAAAAAAAGCGCCGTATAACTCAAAACTTTATATTAAAGAATCTATTAAATAAATAATACGTACAACATATCCTCAAACTTGATCTCTAACGGGGTAGTCAGAGAGGATGGAGCGCCAAGGCGTTGCGGTCCTACGTGCACTTGTGTTAGATATTGCACCTCTTTCGTCTGTTACACTCTGGCTATTTGATCTTCATAAGTCAGCCTTGGTATTCCTAGGATTTTGCTGGCACTCACTTTCGCTTTGTAGATTTTTTCGTCAGTCTTTCATCACTCATTATCACTATCTCCAAAACCATCCCTTTTTTAATGCTTACAATAACATTGTCATGCAACCCTGTCTTTATCTTCATTGCTTATTTTGTCCGCAAGGGTGACACCGCACATGTTTCTAAGAGATCGCATTTCTACTGCATTTATCTTACTTTCACTCGATTTTTTTCTTCAGTCTTTCATTACTCATTACTTCTATGTCCCCAAACCGTCTAGGCATCCCTTTCTTCATTTATACAATAACACTGTCAACCAACCTTGGTTGTGTATTTTGTCCGCTTGGGTGATACCGCACATATTTCTGAGAGATCACGTTTCCATTGTACTAATTTATTTTCACTCCATTAAAAAATGAATAATGAAACTCGTATTTAGGCAATTCTAAGTCTAAGTTTAAGAGGCTATAAAATTTTCAAAAACAGTACTAAAAATAATATAGATGCTTAAACAATTATACCATAAATAAGTAAGTGATTCCGTTCCTATTTTTAAGGTTTCATATTTAAATAAGCAAAAAGCTAAATCTTTATACTTTCGTCGTGTCTGTTTATCTGTTTGTTCGTCTGTATGTCACGTATAATTTATATCATAGTCTTTTAACCTGCTGCTGAGGTGAATGGTAAAAAGATAAATTCGTCAATGAGAAATAATTTTTTTTATAAATGACATATTCTAACTCCAATTATTTACAACACGCTTTTTCCTGAATTTATAATATTACAAACATATCGCTAGGTTAAAAATTAACAGCATTTATCAGTCACACCTTACAAAAATATTGTCTTAGGCCACCATAAACATATCGATTTTCGTATAATTAAATTTATTCACAACTCGCAGTGGGAAGTGGAATAAATTCGTCCGCAAGCGCCGCTCGAAAAATTCAATGAAGAAATTTTATTAAGAAAAAAAATTGTAATTTGCATATCAAAAGCGAGCGAGTTAATGGCGCCGTTTTGAATGCAGAGCACGTCGATTCATTCGTCTGCTTCAACCCTTACGCGACACTTGCGTTAGGGCTGCCACGCACCCAAATCTCGCATAGCTTTAAAAAATAAGTCTTATTGCCTATTCTAACTTTATCGTTATGAATGGCCAATGTTAAGCTCATTTCTATTAAGAAGAAACTGACTCTTCCGGAGGGATGACAACTGAATAATGCTTATTTTAACATTTTTAAGAAATAATCATGTACACTGTACAAACATATTCGAAATATGTAGAATGAAATAAAAATCGTGAAACTTAAACTCGGCGCCGTAATTAACAAAACCGATTAATCGCTCGAGTCAAAGGCTTATTTAAAATTTCCTTTGCTCTTGACCTCCGACACTAGATCACACCTGACTTTTTCTTCCTTCGTGGCATGGCGCACAGATAAGCGCATTTGCCTATGTCACGTATTAGTAAGTATAATCGTCATGAAGCACGTTCGAAGTAAATTCGTTTTTTCTTCAATTGTAAAACTTCTCCAGTAAAGTGGTAGTAGTGGTACATTTAAAACTATAATAATTAAAACGACAAAATATCACACCCTAACACACACTAACAACGAAAACTACCCTATTCTGTAGTTTTTTTGTCATTTTTTTTTCTTTCTTTATGACATGGCGCACAGTTTAGCGCATTTGCCAATGTCACGTAGTAGAATCACAAGTAAATTAGTTTTTTCTTATCGTAAAACTCCTCCAGTAAAGTGATAGTAGCTTTACTGAAGTTATAAAGGACTTCTTGGAAGAGCGCGAGAACTTCAATTACACATGTTTATTTAGAGCTACTCCATTCTTTTCACTTATACAGAACTTTAAAACACAATATACTATCACTTTTGTACTTCTAAACGCCCAAAATTGTAAAAAATAGAAAATCTAAATAAAATGACAATCTCACTTTTTCCGTTCCCGCCAAAAAGTCCACCTCATTGTTGTTAATATGTAGAGCACCATGTACCTGTCATATGTATGCTCCATATACCATATGCGTTAGAAATGACATCTCAATCACTTGATTTTTATACTGTTGTAATTAAAATGCTAGCATTTTTTTTAAAATTTTTTAATCGATATTTTTCACTCTCTATGCTGACGTAGGATAGGAAATACTCAACCCTAATTTATTAATAACTAGCTGTACCCGTGAATTCGTCTGCGCGGAAAATTTTTTCGTGGCTTTCCCCGGATTAGGTTACATTATATGTACATGTACATAGTATGTTCAATGATTGTTTTTGAAAAAAGTCTACGTCTAGCCTACGTCTGTCTTCGGGAACATACTATCTCTGTACCAAACATCATAATTGCTTCGGCGGTTGAGCATTTCCTATTCAAAGTTTCATTCCCCTTTTCACCCCCTTAGGGGTAGGTTTTTGATAAAAAGTAACCTATGTCAGTGAATAAAAAAATGACTAGCTATCACACAATTTGACAATAAAATTATAATTACAGACAGACGCTAGAGACTTATATAGTAGTATAGATAGATGACAAAAGACAATAAAACTAAAATCAAAAATCCTGACAATATAAAAAAAAAATTAATTTACAATATATGAATAGCCGGATATTTTTATCATGACTTGGTAATTTATTTACCGGACTGAATATGAACACAGAATATTACGAGTATGTAATTGAAAGGAAAGGAAATTTTCCACTGAATGAGATCTTTTTTCAGAAGTATCTCCTTTCTTTAGCGCCACCGTCGACTGAGTAATAAGTCTGAACAAATTATAAAAAATATGAACAACGATTACAAAATCTGGCCACAGATTAGATGTCCTGGCTTACGATTTTCGAACTAATCTTATATTAGTGAAATAATTACAAATTAAATAATTACGAATTGTAATTAAAAATACAGTTATTAATAAAATAATTACAAATTACATAAGTATGTAATGACTGCTCTCTACAAAGCAGATACATTTCCAATGACAACTCCGTTGATGAAAATTAAAGATTGTTCTCTATGGATAAGCTGGTCGGCTCAAGGATCAAGCCTAGGGACTATAGTTCAAATTCAAAACTAATATTTATAATAAAAAATCAATAAAATAATGATTTAATTCGAACACAAACATAAACAAGTTTATGCAAGAACAGACAATAATAATTTATATTTGAATAAAGCTTGCTCCACATAATATTTTACGAGCTAACAATTTCCCGACATAGTTCATACAGGGGATTTTAATTCGAATATTTCAGCCGTAACTTATTGTTTCTGTACATTTGAGCGTATTCACGGGACACAGTGTCTTGAAGAATGACGAACTGATTTAAAATCATCAAAACAAATTGTGCTCTGAATCATGATTAGAAGACTCAAATTTATTCTTACCCAAATTACCATGAACACGATCTAAACAAATTTCATTGCCAGTTAGTGAAAAGGATAGTATTGTATTTCTAACGTCTAAGTTGAGGGTCCTTCACATTTTTTAGTGTCGATTTTAATTTCTCCAGTTCATTGTATGGCACTTATTTAATCTTGGTTGACTTGGCTTAGCTTGGGTATATTTATGCAGAGTTTATTATTCTTATTTTTACCTGAGCATCACCATTCTACCGACTCCTTTCTCTGAGAAAAGTAGGTGTAAAAACTCCTTCCTACCGAAAGTAGCAACAACCAGATGTCGAAGCAGTGAAAAAAGAAAATAATTCTTGCGTTATCAAATAAGCCATATCTTATGCACAAATACAATTCCTATAACTCGTTCTCCTTCAGTTTGCTTTTATTTGGTTTAAAACAGGGTAAAATTATACCATTTAGGTTATAGCAGACTGGAAGACTGCAGATTTGGAACTATTTGACACACATCTGAAATTAATTTTATACTATCGGTACAAGTAACTGAGAGAGTATCAAATTGCACTCCTAAATTTCGAGTTTATTAACAAAGTTTTTTGTAATGAAAATAAACTTGAAAAATTCAGAAGATTAATGCACTAAGCACCACACCGACGAGCAAAACATTTTTAACTAACGACGAGAAAGATTGGTGTTATAAGTTAACGTGTCTGTGTATTTGTAGGGTTGTAGTTTTTAAATGGATTAAGCGATTGGCATGCAGTTTTAATAAAAATGGAGTTTTTGAGCATGACTTTAGCTACATTTGGTGGCGATGTGTTCGGATAATTTTTTACTTAGACTTTTTCGTTTTAGTTGCGGGGCAACGACGTTTGAAGCTCAATTCATTCGACAATCCATTAGATACTTTATACTAGATTCATGAATAAAGCAATAGCTTAAATATGTACATACATATTTAAGCGTTTGCTTAATTCATGATTGTTATTTATTTCTGTTTGTTTTATTATTATTATACGACTACCCCGTTAGGAATAAAACGTGAAGACATGTATGTATGTATGTATTGTACGATCTATTGCTTAAATTATGTCCCATCGAATGAATTTTTAAAGTGCGTCCATGTTATTCTTTTGTGAGGGAGTTTAATTTGTAATGTTGTACAGTTGTCCAAACTTCATACCAGTGTGTATCAAGATAATCTCCGTGCGAGCGAACGTGTGTCGCGGGTAAATTAGCAAAACAGGCAACGCGTCGAAAACCCGTCGCAATGGCTAAATTAAGAGCAATCCAACGAGCCGTTGTTGATGCCTTTTTAATCGCTCGCAGGTATTTCGTGAAAGGCGCAAACATCGAATATGTTGTTCGACAAAATACGACGCTTAATAAATGGGAAGAGTATTAATAATTCAATTTATTTTTCGAATAATGTAACCAAATTTAAATGCTTGTTTGGGAGAGAAATAAGAACAGGTGTCAGAAGCTTATTTCTGGCAAATCCTGAAAGTCGATCAATGGACAAGGCTTATTCTTATGTTTATGCTTACCTAATACGGCCGTTGTAAGTTCTCTTTTGGCCTCTGGGCACACAAAGTTTGATGTTTTTACAGAAACCAAAAACGTAAATCCAAACATCAAAACCTCAACGTAAAAGACGGGTGATATAACTTGATGCCGTTGTCTCATAAGCTTGTTTGTAACATCATAGCTCTTGAATGGGCGAAGCGTTTTTTGGGGCTTTTTTATTTAGTGGCTACAGTTTTCGTTAATATTCTTACCTACGTATGGTGGAAATCTTAGTGGATTAAGTAGGTACTAGGAAAGGACATAGGCTACTTTTTCTTAAATTCCATGCAGACGAAGTCTCGGATAATATTTAGTATTTAATATTTCAACTAGTGCACCAATCCAGTAGGAGACCGTATGCAACGTTGTTTCACCTCAGCGATTGTATCGAATACCACCAGGATCTCATCTCATAAGGGCATACCAACTCTATAATTACGTTTCTTGCCCCGATAGGATCGCAGGCTGTATCGCTTCGATAGGGGCGATCGTCGATCGTATTCGAATGAGCACAGCAAATTTTATGCATAAAACTTTTAGCTGTGTACATGCAGATGTGATTTTACGATACTCTCTACAATGGGCGCACGATTTCAAAACACTGAATTTAAACAACTGTTGGTATAAATGTATTAATGTTTTTAAACTTTCACGATTTGTGCACATCTTACAATGCTAATTAACGGGTATATGTCGCGTTTATACTTTAAAGATGTTTTCGCCCGACGTTTCAAGCGAATTGCACCGATCGTGGTCACGGGCACACTGATGAGGAACAACCCACACTTATTCATCACATTTTTAATTTTTTTAGAGCCATGAGGGTAGTATATAATAAATAACTAGTATTAGTAGGGCTTAGGTAGTAGTATCCAAAATGGCCATCCACAATGCGGTGTTGGTGCAAACTTTATTGTACGGTACTGTATTGCCCGAAATCGAGTAAAAGCAACATAAATGCGATCACCCTTGCGGACAAAATAAGCAATGAATCTATGCGCAGTATAACAGGGTTGCACGACAGCGTTATTGTAAAAACGAAAGGAATGCTTAGTTGGTTCGAGCACATAGAAAGAATGAGCGATGAAAAACTGACGAAGCAAATGTATAAAACGAAAGTGAACGGTGGCAAAAGCCAATGAAGGCCGAGGCTGACATACGAAGATCAAATAGCCAGTGTTAGCAGAAATGTTGAAAGCACTCGCATACCTAGGTGAAAATGTGTGAGGATAATGAATAGATTTGAGGAAGCGAAAGAAGTATTTAAGGACTGCGGTGCTTGGTGCTCTCTGACTATTCCATTAGGGATACAGCGTGAAAATATAAAAATGTTGTATTAGTAGGACTTCAAATAGTTATCGAGACATTCGTTAGATAGCACCCGAACCTGTGGCTTCATAGCACAAAACTGAGGCAGTGCATTGCACGTTCCTTATAGAGCACAAATCCATACAGCAGTCGGACCAGTACTGCACGTCTCAGAGTGATTGGTATTTGTAATATGGGATATACGCTCGCCTAACGACTCCGTATTGTCATTGCAGTGCCTCGCTCGCAAGTTGTCTACGTGCGAAGAGAGTGTTTCTCATGAGATTTGGTAACAAATTCTCGACAATTTGTTGATTGTGCGACATCTACACTCACCGACCATGCTTGCGTCCATTTCTTGATCATAAGACGGAAGGTGAGAAGGTGAGAGAATGTGGTGTTGTTCTAGTGTCAGAGTGGTAAACGAAAATGAGAGTGGACCCTTATAGTGAATGCGGCGGGTTACCGTTATACCTACTACTATTACGTTGCGCATCATGCGAAAGCCAAATTGACAGAAGTTCGAGTTACGCGTATAACTTTTAATCTATCTATTGAAACTTGTCTACTTATATACTCTATTATAGTATATAAGTAGACAAGTTTACTTATATACTATAATGGTATATACTTATAGCTCCATTGTCTACTTTCTCTATTAATATTTTTCGTTGACTTTGACTTTGACTCTATTAATATTTTTCATTGGGACTAAAATATATAACCTATGATGTATCAAAACAGAATTAAAACTAGAAATATGTGTGGATCACTCTTGCATGCAAACTAAGCAATGAAGAGACATGCAGTATGATAGGGTTCCACAACAGCGTCATTGTAACAATGAAGAAAGTAATGCTTAGATGGTTCGGGGGTACAAAAAGAATGCATGATGAGAGACAGATGAAGAAAATTTGCAGACCGTAAGTGAGCTGCAACATAAGCTGAAAATAACCATGGCTGACTTATAAAGATCAAATATCCAGAGTGTTAAGTGATGAAAATGTGAAAAGCACTGCCATACTTAGGCGAAAGTGCATAGGACAATGATGAGATTTTAAGAGGTGAAAGAAGTATAGGACGGCGATGCTTAGCGCTCTGTGCTCTATGACTAGCCCAATAGGGTTACAATGCGAGGAGATGTTATGTCAGAATTAAAACCCGTGAACTGCCAGTTAGTCTTACAAAATTGCTGTCTGTTTCTTGTTGCAATCGTTAACAGCAACACAAAGTTTGTCGCAGAACTTTCTTTGTAGAAAATATTGTCAACCATGAAGCAAGTGCACTTGTAATATTGTATGTGTTCATGAGCCTCAGTCCACTCGCACATTTGTCTATCAAAAAAATTAAAAATGATATCTTATATAATGAAATCCTCATGATTTCTTTCAAACTATACCTTATTCTCAATGTTCAAGGTTTTTAAAATTATCCTGAGTGATACTTTGAGGATAAGGCAGGAGGCAGCAGGTCGTACAAAATGTGTCAAAACTCAGACAAATCTGAATAATTCTTTTACATTCCGTCGAAGCCCCAAAAGCATCGTTTGAAATTCACATCTTTATTTGGGCCCTTCAATATTTTGTAACACTGTGACCATTGGAGTAATCTATTATTATAGGAAGAAGTAGAATTGTTCATTATTTTGTAACAAATGGTGACCATTGCAGCATCTTACTACTCAGAATATAGCCGCCATAAAGATTTATCACCAAAAATCTCCTCATCAAATCTCGAGGCCGATCGAAAAGTTCGCCAAAGAATTATTATTAAAACGATCTCGATAAATCGTTAATGAAGAACGGTGCACGAGATACCCATCAGCGGCGGACTAACGAAAATTGATTTCAGACCATCGATGCGACGATACGTTGATAATTCTGCGGAAGCGATGCGTTATTTAACTTTTTAATAGCATTCCAAAGGTCTACCTTTAGTCGCGTAGTGCGATAGACCTTGCAAGAGACCCACTTAAGGGGATATCAGAGACGTTTTTATAATAGACATATTCTAAGTTGCAGGATAGGTTACTATAGCATAAAATTCTATAATAGTTGTAAACGACATAATATCTGATTGGAGTGTTCCGTCTCGTATCGATTTTTCAATCACATATATTTTGGCCCACTCCCCGACAGTTGGTGTGTCAATAATAATTCCGGTAAGTGTACAATGTTGAATAAAATGATTAACCTCCCCGGCTGGCGCAGGCGTCCGAACTTTGCACTGTTCAATGCACAGTATGTTCACATAAATAGTAAAATAAATAAGAAATATACACCGAACAATTGGTTGTGTGACCACAAATTAAATACTGGACTCGTTTCTGTTAATTTCGGCAAATAATTTTACTATTAATATAGATCAAAACTTGTCAAAGAACATATACCCAAAAATGCTTAGATAGTCAGATTTTCGTAATTTCACAAAGATGGAATTTGTTTTTTTCTCAACTGTATCTAATACTTTATAATGCAACGTTGCCGCTTCGCTCGGTGACGCGTCCCCCTCGCGCCCCCCTTCCCGTCTCTGACGTGTCGCTGCTTGTGTAAGGCTAATTTCTTCTAGAAATTCTTTAATTTTGCATGAAAAAAATTAAATTTAAAAAAATAATTTTTGGGTATATGTTCAAGTATTTATGTATACCATTAGTATAGTCATTTGCCTAAGTTACTGGAAAACGCGTGAACACGTTGTATAGAGTACAATTTAAAATAGTTCGTTTCCATTGAACCTAGAATCTTCTTAGAAAAAGGCAGCGCTGCCCACTTCACTATTTGAATAGTCACTAAACGAGTGTATGACTTTTAACATCATTCTCTATTATTTTATCCAGATGGTCTTATGGCACTTAAAATACAAGACCAGCGCTTATTTTTGGATCACACAATTGGCTTAATTGTATAGATTATTATTTAAAAAAAAGAGAATTATCAAGCGTGATTTTCACTAAAGCAAAGATGAATCTAATAGAAAATTTTGTTTCCGAAGATCTGTAAAACCTAGGACTTTATTATGTTGTTCCTGTAAACTTAACTTAATGCTTATTTTTCCTGCAGCTTTTATAAATCCAAGATCAAGTGGTTTCATAGAAAAGGGGAGGCATGTTTTAGTCAGGTTTGAGTACTCAATATGGCTCCTCTCTAACTGTTCCATGAACATTATAAAATACTACTAGAGAAAAATATTCTTTAAAAAGAAATATTACTACATCAAATTTCAAATTTATGTATATGCTCAGGAATCGACTGAGATAGACGGATAGTCGTATAATGATCTCATAAGACTTCTATTTTTCCTTTCAAAGTACATTACAGTAAAAAATCAAATGTTATTTTAAATTAAATCAATATGAACAATATTGTAATAGAATACAATATGTCACTGAATTTCCTTCAGCTTCCGCCTCTGCAGACTTTGATTTGTTTTGTGACCAGGTCTCGATATCTAAGACGACTGAAAGTTAGATATTTAGAAACGTATAATTTTGTTTTTTTATCTTAACATCCTTAAATGGGAAAATACAATAGGAGAAAAAATCTAAAAGAAAAAAAAATGACAAAACAACCGAGATTATACAGTTTTTTCGTAATGATTTTCACTGAAATGGATTGGTAATTATTATGTCCTAAATCTCTCTCTCTCTTTGCGAGTTTACATCTATATTTTTGACATTACAGTTTTTTGGTAATACAATTTTGTATTTGAAGTTGAAGAGTATAGTATAACGTATCTTGCACTGCAAAGTACATTTTTTTTGTATCCGACTTATATTTTTTGGTAAATACGTAACACAAGTGCATTGTGTAGTGATGTGGAATCCTCGGTGCGCGAGTCTGACTCGCGCTTGGTCGGTTTTTTAAATAAATACATCTACTTGCTATTTATATATATTGTTGAAGGATTTAACCGTTAACTTTTTACTAAAGGAAAAAATTTAATCCCATGAAGAGTAACTTGAGTAATAAGAGACAAATATTGTTCCATTTATAACACATGCACACTCAATCTAATTTACTAACATCTCGAAACATCCTGTATTGTCTAATACAACTGTCAACATTGAACTTGTATCATGTATTCGAATATGACATAAATTTGATGTCTACCCCGGGAGGGGTACGAAATGAAGACCATATGTAGGACGGGTCGTGTTACGTAGGCCAACGTTACTAATTCTCTGAACTTATAGTTACCCTAGTAACGATGTGGGGTCTGACTGCGAGCGAGAATATGGCCGTAATTGACTATACTGACGTGATTTTTAAGATTCTATAGCCAAAACGGCTAAAATGTCTGTCTGTCCACCTGTATGTCACGACCAATTTATTTACATATATATCTACGTATATCATATTTATTATAGTCCAACTTTTAATTCGCTAGAGTGATTTAACATTTCCAGGGTATCCATTTTTATATTTTTTTAAATAGTTATGTCCCCTTATGTTGACTTCCGCTAGAGTGATTGGGCGGCGGCGTTATTCGCATGAAATCTTTTTTTCGAGTCATTTCTTTTATGAGATAGCGGTAGCGTCAAAGTATATGTATATTTGTAGCTATAAGGAAAATGAGTAAAATGGTAAAAAATAAAAAATAAAATATGATGTTTATTTATTCGAATTGTTTATTACATTATGAAATGGAAATGAAATGAAATTAATATATAAACAGGGCCTTGTCCGCATCAAATTAAATGAATAAAATGTTGAACTAGTCGATCGATTTAGTTGAATCGAAATTAACTGAGTTCTATCACACGACAACATTATTTACAATTTTGACTAAAACGTCAAATCACTGTACCGAGTTAAAAGTTATACTATATGCTGTTTAATATAGACTTTGTTACCCAAGAGAGAACTGATACTCCAAACACAGAAATAAAAAATTAAAAATGTAACAATAGATGTCTACGAGCATGGGAGAATTCCAATTTATTTTGTTTGAGTGTACAATGGAATCTTATTTTAATGCATGCCCGACTCATCTTCGCCGTTTTTTCTTAATAATTTAAAACTGAGCGACTAGAGTAGATACAGAAACCTCATCATAGCGGTCAAACGCTAGCAGTGGAGCCATACTCTCCCCCCTCACTACCGTCCGTAACCCTAGCGATTACTACATACAATGTGACAGTTCATTGTGTATATAATTATGGAGTATTGTTCATTTAATGTCACCCACGTTATCGGTTACTCACGTATTGAATAACATAATCACTTGCACTTGTTTTTATTCATTCCTATTAAAAGTTACAAATATGAAATAAAAACTAAAAGTTTGAAAAATTAAATTTTAAATATTGTAAACTTAGACAAATAACACTTAGAAATGCTTACAGAAAAGCGACACTAAATAATTGATTTAAAAAAATTATCAATATGTCTCTTCTTTTGAAATGAAATAATAGAAACTTTTTTTATGCTTTTCTGATGTAATATGACATTTTTCTGAACAAATCGTATTTTTTTTCCTATTTCATTAATGGTAGACGCAATCGAAATGTATGTGCTCGGTCAGAGTCATTTAAGGCTCCAAGTAAATTATTATAGTGTCGAATTATAGTTATTATCCAATTATAAGTATAAGTAATTATATAAGTATATCTAAGAGTTACTTAGCAATATTCTTAGATAAACATTAATTTTAGAAGTTTAATAAATTTCGCAGTATTAGTAATTTTTTATGACGTTACGTGTAATTTTTGTCTCTTTTGTAACCAACTACTGACCATGCTAATGAAAGTAGTAGCGAATACATGCGACGTCAAGCAATGCCATTTTTTCTGTTTTCATAAATTGATTAGTGATGTAATTTGGTGCTAATTTAACTAAACTGTAAATCATATAGTAGTAAACCATACATACCTTCACGCAGTATCTCTAATGGAGTAGTCAGAGAGGACGGAGCGCCAAGCTTCGCGGTCCTTACATGCTTCTTTCGTCTTCTCAAATATCATCATTCTCCCCACACTTTTTTGCCTAGGTATGTGCATGTTTTCGACATTTCCTTAAAGTAAGTAATAAATCATGAAAGCAAAATATGTTTTCTTATTGTTGGTTAAAGAGAAATAGAAAAGTTTTTAATGCATCAGCATCTTATCTTTTTGTAAAGATTACCGGAGTCAATCAAAATTTTTTTAAACCATCGAGAGCTATTTATTTAAAAGAAATATAAGAAAACTCGATATGACTCTATAATAAAATGAAATAATAGATATAGGTACCTACTTCTTCAATAATTATTTTTCGGCTTCGTAATAATTAATTTTCTCAAAAACATTACCTTCTGTTTAGGTGTGGATGGGTAATACTTACGTATCTTTCAGCAATCGTACGAATCGTACGATCTAACGACGCCTCATTTATGAAAATTAATGAATTTATGTTATGGGATGCGCCAAATGCGCTACATACACCCAAAAAATATTGCTCTCCATCTGGGCTGTCGTTGTTAGTAATATTTCTCCAATGAGTGGGAAGGCAAAGAGTCTACGCTCATACAGCCAATGTCTTCAGTAATCATTTCTTTCATCACCATATCCCTTACACTTCTCCAGTAAAGTGATAGTGGACTTTACTGCAGTTAAAAATAACTTTTCAGAAAAGCACGAAACCTTCAGCTGCACGTGTTTATTTAGACCTTCACTTTTTTGTCACTTGTTTCTGAACAAATATATTGTAGTATAAGTAGTATATTGTGGGTCAAAGTTCTAACTTTTGTACTTAAAACTCTTAACAATGTGAAAAATAGAACATCAGAATAAAATGTCAACTGTTCTTTTCCCATTCCTCCTAAGAAGACCTCGCGGCTGTCGGGTAAAATAAACGTGCAATTTATTCTATAAGTTCCTTATCCAGATGTCTAGCACGGAACTCTTATATTTCGTTATATCTGTATGTGGGTCTGTTAGTCTGTCACAGCAAATTCCATCTTCTTTACACCTGGAATTTAAGTGAAATTTAGTTTGCAGAATTGTAATTGAAGACCGAAATGCATTTTAGCTGTTTGGCACAAAGACGTAAATTGATAGCCTAAAGCCAAAAATGAAAAAAAAATTATTAAAACCTGTTTCGGTACTCATTTTTTATTTCTACTCTGACTGGTGTTGCTACGCAACTATGTATTTCTTTTTTTTTTAAATGCGCCAGACATTCGCACTAATTATCCGGTTCCAAACTAGGAATACCTTGTGCTATTAGAACCAGACGACGAATATTGGTGTCTCCCAGTACACCCAGATTCGAGACAATCTAGAAAAGTTCGTTTCCTAAATTGACATACCGGGAATCGAACCCGGAACCTTCCGCACTTGGGTGAAAAACCTAAACCACTGCGCCATCGAAGTCGTCGTGCTCTTAAATGACGCACTATTGATCGGTTTTTGTAACATTAGTATAGCAATAGGGACAGGCATAATATCCATTATTCATTAAATGAAACCGTGATTGCTTATTGAATGCATGTGAAACGTCATCTGCTGATCGATACATTCAGATTTTAACGAAGAATAATTGTACTCAGGGATTAATTTGCAAAACAAATCGAATTTGTGCATGGAATCATAGTAAAAGTAGAAAGATGAGGCTATGGAAAATATATAAACTAAGTAATTAATATTAAATTACAGCGATTTTAGACTACCAATACTTGTAACTTGTTCTAGCATATTGTATCACTTAAGATATTTATTTCGATAACATATTTCTACTATTGAACCTGGGACTCTCGGCTTTGAACGCATATGTTTTTACTACTCAATTAAACAAGAGAGAAAAGAAAAACAACCGAAGCCTAGTAAAATGTCGTACACCGAAAACACTTTAAAAAAAAGTAAAATATTTATTTATTTGATATAATTACATTGATTTCTAGTACTAACATATCATTAGACAAATTACGCGAGACTAACTTCAAAGTAATCAGTGTGTCTTATTTATAATATCTTCCTGTATGTTGCAATAGCTGAAGTTGCTGAGGTTGCATACTGCTGCCTAAGCGCGATTGTACGTTTATACTTCTATAACTGGCTTTCAGACAAAAAGGCGTTAAATTTTAAAAAAAGATGTTTAATATGAGTTTGATTTGATTTAATTTACTCCGGTAAAAAATGACAAAATAAATGGACCGCAACAAACAAATAGACATGACGACACTTTAATGGTTCTGTTTACCCGTACTGTGGAACCCTGTTATTCACTTATATCAAATGTAAATAAAATAATTGTATTGTTTTACTGTGAGATAATGGTATGGATGTTTACAAAAAAACAGTTAAATAACACACGATTGAAAAGCGCATTCGAATTTCGAGGACTAATGAATTGGTGTCTATCAAATAAGTAACAAAGAGATTAACGCTTTTAATTAAAACAATTACGTCCTTTTTCAATACAACCGTTTCAAGTAAAAACGTTAATTAGTTAATTGCATATATGTACAATATAATGTATACTTACTAGGATAGCCAGATAGATGTGATAAATTCCTAAAATCTTTAGGTATTTTCCGCTCAAACTCCAAAAACCACGTTCAAACCATCACCACCAAACCAAAACCACGTCGTTGAGAAGCGAAACACGTGTCGATTGGTGGTTTTTGGAGTTTGAGCGGAAAATAGATAAAGATTTAAGGAATTTATCACATGAAATGGATTTCCGCAAAGTAACACCTGAGTCTATACAATATCTAGCCAGATAGAACTCTGTCTGTAATCGTGGGTAACACGTTCAAAACGTGGTCATATTCTGAAGACAAATAAGGGTTCATACATAATAATCGACATGGCATTGATTGGTAGTATGTTGAATGTCGAAGTTAATTACACTTATTATTGAGTTATCTTCAAACTAATGAATGGAAATAAAATTATTGATTTGTTTATAATAATAATAATAATACTTTAGCAAACGACACGAAATCATATGACCACAAATTAAGCCCTAAACAGGGGGAATTCGAAATAATACCCAGATTTCAAGCCGATCATTCAAGCCGAGAATAGTTCGTTTCCAAAATTCACCTGACCGGGGAGCGAACCCGGGACCCTAGCTTGGAAAGCAGATGCTCTGCCACCGCGCCAACGGTCCAGTATAATTGCTATATTAGCTGTTGTGCAACCGTTGATTTTTAATACATATGTTTCTACTTAATTTATATTTGAAATCAGTTCACTTTTTCTAATCCTAAGGTTTTGTCATCGCTTCTTTGACTTGTTTTTGTGTATTTTTATCGCCAAAAAAAAAATCTTCAATACTTTCCATATAAGAGCAGATCAAGTGAATAGCAAGTGCAGTAAACCACAGCATACCTGAAATCTCTCTAAATCTTGGTAAACATCTATATCAAACATTACTAGTCCATACTTCCTTAAATCTCATAATTCTCCTTAGAATTTTCAATTAGGCGTCCGAATGTTTTTGATTGATAACCCTGCCAGCTAACACTTCATTGCGTTATAAGATGATGTCGAAAAAATGGAGGTGCTTTCAGTCGTAGATTTCATTTTTAAAAATATCTTCAATTTTTTACTTCGATAAAATATTTAGATTATATCAAAATGTACGGTCGTTAGATCTTTGCATATTAATAACTTCCAAAAAAGCTAACAAAGAAAAAACGCGTAGATTGTTGCTTTCACTTCGAACCAAAGCTAAAAAGAGACTGGGATTATCACATGTATTAAACGATTCTACTAGGCGACTTATGTCCTTAGCAACGTTACTTCAATTTAATATTGCTTTAGTTGGTAACATCAAGTTAGGTAAGAGGATTATACGTATAAATCTCCATTCATAGAAACCTCAATATATTTGAAGTTCCCAACTTTTCCGCAAATCGTGGATAAAGAATGTCAATAACGCCTACCTGTAAGTACGAATCTTTTCAAGCAGATGGTGTATTGGTTATAGAATTGAATCCGCACCGTGTCGTACACTGAATCGTACTCTACACAGCTCTGTGTTAAGTTTGTTCTTTTATGCAATCTTTTACTTTTTGCATTTCGAATTAGCTTACGAATTCCTTTACATGGACTATACTTCCAACTAATGATTTGATTAGTCTAGCCATTCTCAGGATCTTCAAGTCTGAATTGTAATTATGATGAAATCTAACTAAAATAGATTTTTATTTACATACATACATACATATCTTCACGCTGTATCCCCAACGGGGTAGTCAGAGAGGACGGAGCGCCAAGCGTCGCGGTCCTTACATACCTCTTTCGCTTCCTCAAATCTCATTATTCTCCTCACACATTTTCGCCTAGGTATGCGAGTACTTTTGTTATATACGTCTGCTAAAACTCTGGCTATTTGATCTTCATAAGCCAGCCTTGGTCTTCCTTGGCTTCTCTTTCCTCTCACTTTCACTCTGTGTATTTTTTTAGTCACTCATTCATCACTCATTCTTTCTAAATGCCCGAACCATCGAAACATTCCTTTCTTCATTTTTATGTAATCAAATATATCCAATAAAAAGTCGTTGCAGTTGGAAACTTTGAAAAGGAATCTGCTGATTTGAAAATTTCAAATTTTGTTACGAATTTCGTTATTTTCAAATATTCACCCAGGAATGCTTTAAATAACTTCAAAGTACATGGTATTAAAAATGAAAGATAAGATAATAATAAATTCGCAAATGAACTCTACGCTGTTCATAGCAGGTCACTTTACCGCTCTTAAAACTAGTGTATTTCATACATTGTAGAAAAATTATTTAGAATTTTGAACACGATTGTGAACAAAACTACTTTAAATTCATTAATAAGAGGGGATAAGCTGAGTAAGGTGGCTTTAAAGAACTATAGCGTCATAAACTCGTAATCTCATTGCCCAGTGTTATGAGCGTTAGAGACAGAAGTTACACACAATCTGTTCCCACTTTTTGAATTTAAAAGGGAATAACTTATATTTTACATCGCATTTCGACAAACAAACTTTCGCTGTTTTGTTCTTGGTTATTAACTTTTACTTAGTTAAAAGTAACATATTTAAAAAATAGTTTAGTATCTTATTGGTCCCCTGTTCAAAGGTGCCGCCTAAAACTATAGGAACTAAATCTACCAGTGAGAACATTATTTTTGGGTCGATAAATGTCTTAGAACAATCGCTGATAAGTTTTCAACGACAGGTAAACTGTCATCTGATAATAATGATTGGTGTAGTTTAAAATGAAACATTTAAGAAATGATTGAAATAAATTCAAGTGAATTCAATTGCTCCTAGCAATAACAATACCTATAACTAATAATAAATATCGACCCTTCTAAAATTTAATTATATATTATTATATAGAAATCAATTTGTAACAGTAACAATAACCCATCTGCAGATTCATAGTAAACAAGCGTATGATGTTGTATTCTCACCTACTCAGGCAACATGCTTGATTTCCCATGACGAGCCCTATGTTGTCGACTACAATGAAATATGCACGCGTGACGTACACGCCGTGAAATGACGTTAGCAAGGATTCCCTTGTAGCACCGAGGGGTTACGGGTGTCCATTGATTCATATGGCAAGGTATTAACTGACGTAATAACGTCAGACATGATCGTGTGAATACTGTCTAAACTTGTAAAAGTACATACTCTGAGTTAAATAATAATGTTTATGAAACGCACATGCACAGTCCTGCTAAGGTTGACTATTTTTTGGACTTTATGTATAATTACAATAATGAAACGCCTGTACGCATAATGATGTGTTTTGTGAACATCTTTTATTTAATAACCAATTCACAAGTTTACTTCCCATATTTTGTTAAAAATACCAATAACCGCCAGTGTTATCATGACCCTATACATCCTTGACGTAGTTTTTTGTATCAGGTCACTGCCAGGTTAATTTACACTACATCAATGACCGTTCGCAGCTACACTTAATATTATGTCAGTTTTGGCTGTTTCTGTTTCTATGGGTTTTCAAACATATTTAATGCTATCGAATTTATAAAAATATATCGTATCGTAGAGTATCGTAAATCGTATCATATAAAAATGATTATATTGTGTTTATCAAAAGGAAAGTTTAGCAATTCAAAACATTGTATGGAGACCTTCGCGACCGAGTCTACTTTGCAAATGACCATTACATTTTTTATAATTTAACGTAGTATGGAAACAGACACCCACCTTACACTGTCGATGGAGTTTAGATATAATTTTTTGATATCGCCTGAGGAACGCTTTGACACAAAGCTATTTCGGTAAATCCAAATATTCACTCAATATCGATTTCGAACGCTAAAGAATTTTGTAGTACATTATGGCGCATTTTGACTGAAACGTTCGATCTTGACATGAAAAGTATTATCTTCGTTTAAGTCGGAAAACTGTAAACTGAGGAGAGTAGGAGAGAGTGGTAAAAGTCATTGTTTGATAGCTTATTCCTTTAACTAGATTTTAGGTTACCACTTATTTGTACAACCTTGCCATTCAGAGCAGGCCAGGTCAAAAAAAGAATGCAGTAAATAATTTATACGGTTATAAAAATAATCAAAAATATTTTAGTTGATGTCATTTATATTTGGAACATCTTACATAAAATGACGTGTTATACAGACACACACACAGTCAAACACATATGGATAATGACATATTTTTGTTAGAAAATAATATCTGTTAACATTAATAACTGTTGTCGGAAAAATTAATACATTTTTTTCACGTAATGTGAAGAAAATGATATTGTACATATTTCTATAAAAAAATATTGAAAAAGTTATGAGTAAAATTTGTTAAAAATTATAAATAAGTGAAACTATATAAAATGAATTTAATTATGCCCTTAAATACATATCTCTCAACGACTACCGTTTTGTGAACAAGTATTATTACACATAGGTACTTGTCAGCACCGCTATTGCGACCTAACGGTGAATACGAGTTTGCCATTATTTTGTGTAGTATCTCTCTTTATGCAGGTGTAACCTACTACTATGTTCCATGTATTTTGAAAGTTTAGGAAACTATTTTTCACTTTTAGGAATAAATTTTACATAACATAATTTAACATATCCTGTGTAAGAAATTAAAAAAAACTGTTTTACTAATTTTATCAACATTTACATACCTAACAAAAAAAAACAAATTTTTTATAAAACATTGTTCAGTGACTGTAAAAAAAACTACTAAACTAACTACCAGTTATTATTTAAAAAATGGGATAAAAGTACACTCCAAGCAAAAAACAAAACGAGAAAGTCGTGTACAATTTATTATTTTTATCATGCAACTTGAAGAATAATGTTTTGTATCCCACACCTTCTCTCATTTACGTTACACCTCGTTTGAACTTCATGTTACAATTTAAAGCTATTTTATTGACGTTATTTGTACAACTGTATTATAATTACTAGTGTTGTGTAGCTAAAGTTGGAGATTTAAGCTTTCAAAAGATAATATTGTTGAGAGATATTGTCTTTCTTTGGTTCTACAAGAAAAATTTCACAAGGTATCTAGTCTAAGATAATATTGTTGAGAGATATTGTCTTTCTTTGGTTCTACAAGAAAAATTTCACAAGGTATCTAGTCTCCTTCCACTGGATTGTTTGGGATTTTTGGCCAACGAAATAATAGAGCTTTGGGATCTCATATGGAAAGTACCGGAGGTCCTTGCACTTGCACACACGCCAACACTCAAGGAGGACTAGCATCCTTCTGTTGCACTCTGAATCTGCAACCTGAACTGGACGATTGGAGTCCCCAGTCAGATTAGTTGCAATCCCCTAGAGTTCATTCTTATTGTCTCGTTAACATATGGTATTTTTCTACTTTTGGATTACAGAGTTAATTTTGAATATGTCTAGCGCGTTCGTGAGATGCACTCTACAGTTTTAATAAGCTTTACGTCTTGTTTCAAAGTCAAAGTCAAATCAGTTTATTCAAGTAAATCCAATTACATTACAAAATTACAAGGTATTTTTGAACGTCAAATCTACTTTAGTTCAGTTCAATAAAAAACCTGGACACTGAGAAGAACCGACAAGAAACTCAGTCAAGTATCATTTTTTCAACATCATTTTACAAAAGGTTTATTAAAATACAATATTAATTAAGCCAGTAAATGCATGTGCGAAAAAGATTATTTCCAGATTATTGTTTTGTCTTTAATGAAATCGTTTATTTTATAGTATGATTGTCTAATCAATGTACGTTTTATACATGCATACATATCTTCACGCTGTATCCCTAACGGGGTAGTCAGAGAGGACGGAGTGCCAAGCGTCGCGGTCCTTACATACCTCGTTCGCTTCCTCAAATCTCACCATTCTCCTCACACATTTTCGCCTAGGTATGCGAGTAATTTTGAAATTTCCATCTGCTAACACTGGCTATTTTATTTTCATAACGTACGTACCTTTTATAACCAATCTAAATTTATTCTCTGTTAATTGAGTAATTTCCTGAGGAACTTTGTTATAAAAACGACTGCAGTTGCCCAAAAATGAAACATTTGACTTAAGTAATTTAAATTTTGGCAAGTAAAACAAATTTATCGCGACCTCGGGTTTCCATACCATTAATATCGCCTTTCTTTTTAAACAGATCTATATTTTTCCTCGTATACATAATAATTATTTCAAAGATGTATAAGGACAGCAAGGTGGAGACATCAATGTCTTTAAAACGATCTTTAAGTGATTCTCGTGCATTCATACTGTAGATGGCACGTATCTCTTTATTTGTAGAATAAAAATGGAGTTAATATGCGCCGCTGTTCCCCACAGCAGAAGCCCGTAGGACATAGACTATGCAAATATACAAAGTACACCAGCCTTGCCCTGTCCACATCCGTCATTTGCCTAATGCGTCTAATTGCATATGAAGAAAAAAGCGAGTTTATACGCAATTGAAAAAAATGACCTATTAGGATTTTGTTTAGCGTTATTCTCTCTGGATATTATTGAGTAGCTCATTTCAGCTCATTGTATGACACTTAAAATGAAATTAAAGAGCTAAATTGGCCGTAATTAATAAATCACCGTTATGTAATTCATTAAAAATTCGTTTCAAGGCAAAGATTCTTTACTCACGTTTGGGGAATACTAACCTAACCTAACACACAAAGAATTAAACGTAACTGAATTATGCAACGCACCTCATTGACTGGGCAGGACGTCGATTTATCTGTGGCACAACACTTGGGCGGACGGCTTCCAAAGACGAGATCGCGATGTCGTAGATTCAAAATCTTGGTATAGCAATGAGTTTCTCAATATTAATTTGTAAACGAGATTTTTTCTATTGGTAATATTCTAAAAATGTCTGATTAATAATTAAATTTTTTTATGTTCGTTACTTCAGAACTCATTTAAAACCGATCTGGAATTTTTAATTTTTATTTGTAGGGATATACTTCTAGATTGGTCCCGTTTAAACTTTGATGGTAGTGGAGCTTGGACTTGGAAGATACACCAAATAACTCTAACTGTTTATAAACTTTTGTTATAATGATGATTCTGTTGTATGTCATTGCGCTCCAGAATTAGAAGATAAGTTAATTATAAACCGACCGTAGACATTTGTTGTTTGTCATTCAAAAGGCATTAATTAAAAAAAATTAACCCGACTTAAAAAAAACTCACTGAAAATTACAAAATGACTGTTCTTTACTAATCAAAACTCAAGCACAAAAATAACTTTATAAATACGATACAAATACCTATGCAATTAATTTTGACAATTAATGAATTCGGTGCCAAATCAATGTGCAGCAACAGAAGGTCTATTAGTTTGGTTGGCTTGGCACCGACTTCAGTAACTGTTAAATTTAATTATTTATTTATTATATTACTGAATTAGATAGCTTTGATTAGTAGACAATAGTTATTTTGTACTTTTCAGTGTTTTTTAAATCGGTTTACAATTTTCTTAAGTTTTTTGTAAAAATAAATGAGACTCGACATCAGATTACCGCGCGATAAATAAATATCCTGCGGATAATATTACCATAACAGAATAAAGTGTTACGACACACAGGGTCGAGATGTTTAACTTTACTAAGAAATCGGCGTGTTAGCTCGCGCTCGTTATCTCGACAACACGACAACGGCTGCGCATTTTAACGTCAAGCAATGCGCTCGCGCAGTGTGTGCGCGCTAAGGAAGAACGACGGAAATGTAAAATTGACGAAAAAAATTACTTTGTATAATTTCATTGCAGTTCGACATTTTTTAATAACTGCATCTTTTTTTTTTTAATACAGGCATTTTTCTTTATTTCTGTATGAAAAGTTTTTAAATATATTTATGTAATCAGTATGAATGAATGAATGAATGAATGTATTTAACATAAATATACATAATACCATTTTCCTTTCGGGGTGGACAGAACGATAAGTTGCAACGATATTATCCTAATGTTGAAATAAACCCATATTCATAGCGATGGATTGTAAGCCCAAACAGCTGACATAGCAATTTATAAATGTGTACGCAGATGACGTATTAGTTCCTCATAATAACCCTTAGCTGACTTTTACAGCCTGTGTGGAAAAATAAGCACAATCAAATTTTTATTTCTCTCCCAGACCAGCACCGACTAATAAAATGTAATGTTAATTGGTTAAAATGCATTATTAATTGCACGTAATAATAAATAGTTAAAGCAGTGCATAATTATTATTCTTTTTTATAAAGATTAATTTGATTAATAAGCAAATACTTTTACATGTTTTGAACGTTAATTTTTCAAATATTTGAACTAAAATTTTTTTTTTTTAAATACAGTTGCGGTGTTCTTTTTTAAGGTGTTAATGTATACGCGCAATGGTTTTTACTGTGCTTTCGCTATGTAGGTACTCATGTTTCCCTCAATACATTAAAACGACATTTGTTTCAAATATATACGATTTAGGGTAACGAAGAGTTCCTAGATACAACAATATCTGTTATATTATATATTAATATTACTATAATATTAACTACAATTTTTTTTTTATATGTTGGACGATTTTCAGATTTGAGATAATTTTGGGGCTGAATTCTTGTAATAGATACTGAAGATAACGAAAACTTTGTACAACTTCAACCCTTGTGGGATAGGGATACCAATCTAGGCACCAGGTTAGGTATATAGGTATTAGATACCATACAAGGACTTGATGCTTATTGAATTGAACTGATAGCAAAAGCCAAGGAAGACCAAGATTGACTTAAGAAGATCAAATAGCCGCAGGTATTTGGTGATGGAAATGTCAAAATCATTTGCAGACCTAGACGAAAGTGTGAAGAGAATTATGAGACTTGAAAAGGCGAAAGAAGTCCGACTGCGATGCTTGGCGCGGTCCTCTCTCATTACCTTAATAGGGATACAGCGTGAAGATATGTGTGTGTGAACTGAACTGAAGATTCATATTTTACAAAAATAAATTAACTATAGCACTGAGTAATTATGAAAATTGTATATGTAATTGTATTATATATTATTACATACTAAGACAGATAATTTTGAAATTGAATCGGAGGAAAAAAATCACTTCTTTTCAACAAGTTAAGAGATTTTCCCTTGTCTAGGTATTTACTATGCATTTTAACTAAGATTGAGATCACACGTTCTAACAGGTACAGTGACCTGTCATAAAATATTTGCGATATACTTACCTACTTTCTACATCCTACAGCAACAACAACAACAGTAATTAATTCATTATTCATAACGCTCAAATTTTTTTTGGACTCTATTATTTATTCTCTTACCATTTCATAAATGCCTTTCGTACGAAATACTGTGTGCACGAAATCAACTCAAGCTTGACCAATGTATTTAATTAAATTTATCTACCTAAAAATTTTGTTTTGAATGTATTAAATTAACATTTAATTACGATTGAAAAATGTACCTACTTGGTAAGTAAAATGTGAATTGAAGCGAATAATTTATGCAAAAGTGCCACATACCTCGTCCGGGTTTGTTTTATTCTGCCGCCGCGCCGGTGATAGGATCTTGTATCACTACATTGTGTTCTAAGTCGTACGTTCGTTCGTCACACCGATCTGTAGATAGTGTGATATTTTGACATGTGAATAAGAAATTATAATGTGAATTGAAAGATGTGATACATGATTATTTTTTAGTAACTGAGTGGAAACGTTTCGGGACGCTCTGATTAAGGAACGCTTATGTAATTGCCTCGCGGTATCCATCTGACAGTCGAGTCGTTTTTCTACGATTATTTTCCATTTGACCGCCAAAATAACCATTCACAATGCGGCGTTGGTGCCGACTTTATTGCACGGTAGTGAGGTCTGTATATACCTGATGAAAGTAAGAAAAACACAGTAAAAACGCGATCTCTCAGAAATATTGAGTGCGATAAAACAAAATACTCAATCAAAAGAAACGTAGTATGACACGGTTGCATGACAGTGTTATTGTGAAAATGAAGAATGGAATTCTTTGGTGGCTCGGGAACATGGAAAGAATGAATGATGAAAGACTGACAAACAAAACCTGCACAGCCAAAGTGAATGGTAGCAGAAGCTAAGGAAGACCAAGGCTAACTTACGAAGGTCAAGTAACCAAAGAATTAGCTGACGGAAATCTCAAAAGCAAAGAAAATGTAATTAAGCGAAATTGTGTGAGGAGAATGATGAGATTGGAAGGAGATGAAAAAGAATGTAAGAACCGTGATGCTTGGCGCTCCGTCCTGTCTAACTACCCCATTACGGCATGAAGAGATGTTACATTTTTATTTGACATAAATGGCTGAAAGGAGGAGTCGGTAATCCAAACACACACGTGGACTTCGATAATTGCATTATGCATTTTGGAGTAGTTTTAACGGTGCAAACAAAATGTAATTTATTTATTCTCTGTATTTTAAGTCTATGTAAATTTGTGCGATTGTGTGAACGCTACTTTTATTACTTTTTTCTAACACTTTTTTTGCATCCAATAGCAACTTTCTGATTTGAATGATTTTGAACATGAGAGAATAAGTTGTAAATTGAAAGAAAATTATCGGAATTGCATTATGTTAGATAAATACAATAATTACAATTGTATAACGCCTTGCCCGAAGTTATTAAGAGTTGTGTGTAACTTTAACCACATTTAAACACCAAGTTAAAAAGCATTTAGAGAATTTTGAGATTTTAGAGGTATGTTAAGACTCCGCGTCTGCCATTGTAATCAATCTGATCAAATGTATAAATCATACTGTAAATTAAATTTTCTCATTTAAGTGATTGTAAAATAATATTCTCATGAGATAAAAAAAATCTTTAATCTGAACTACTGCTGCTGCAGGTCTGCTGGAAGAACTTTCTTTTAGAAATCTAGCTCATCTTTTCTGTATGTATCTTTTTTTGTGATGTTTGTGTGTGCAATAAATATGAATAAAAAAGAATAACTACTGTTAGTTCCACATTGATTTTAATCACATAAAGTACCCACGTGCGATATTTTGTAACATTTTAGTAGCAAGAACGATGGTAGAATGGATTTCCTGCGTGTAGTGGGGCTGCATAAAAGCCTGATTTTGGTCTTGTAAGAGTCAGTTGGAGTCTGCTCTCGGCCGCCGTACGAGACGCACGCGTCGCTCGCTCGCTCGCCTCGCCTCTCAGTGCTCAGTGCCGTTTCCGCGCGCCCGCGTTGCGCTGCCATCGCTCTACTCGCTGCGCATCGTGCGTAGCGAATTACTGCGTTCGTGTCGTGTCGTGTCGCGTTGCGCCTGCGCTCCGCGTAGCGCCGACCGGTTATCGCGTCGCGCCTGCGCTCCCCGTAGCGCTGACCGGGTTATCGCGTCGCGGCCGCGCCAACTCGAATCGTTACGATTTCTCCGAGCGCCCGCGTGCGCTGCCACCGCTGTACTCACTGTGCATCGTGCGTAGTGATTAATAGTGTGTTCGCGTCGCGTCGCGGCCGCGCCAACTCGTATCGCTAAGTGTTAGTGTTAAGTTAGTGAAGTTTATATAAGACCTAGGTGTTAGGTACACATCTGTGCACAATAAGACAGGCACAGTACGACCAGGGCTACAAAGTAGGCACTCTCCCCCCTGCCTATCCCCGGTAGGGAGGTCCTCTCATTCAACTTGGCGGCTCTACCAGCGCCATGGACACGCTGACGGACACCCAATTCCGCGCGTTCGTGATGGCTCAACTCGAGTCATCACACTCCCATATTCGCGACCTGTGGGACCACCGGGTCTCACCCGCGCCCCGCGCCCCCACCCCCGCGTCTTACTCGGCCGTTGTTTCCGCCGCCGCTACAGTCGCGAAGCCCCCGCCGCGCGAACCAACCAAGCCGGCCCCCGTTAGCGATTCGCCCGCTTCCCCTGACCCGACGGAGGCTTCGGACTCCGAAGAGGAAATGGACATAGCGCTTCCCTCCTCTTCGGAGGACGAGGCCACTAAGAGCGCCGATTGGCGCTTAGTGGTCAAGAGGAAGCGGGCGAATTCTCCGAGGGAAGGCGACACGCCTAGCCCGCCCCCCAAAACGACGAAGGCGGCCCCTCAGGCCTCCGGAGCTCCCGCGGCCCCTCTGGCCGAACAAAAAGCGCCTGCCTCACAGGCCATCCAGGCCCCTCAGGCCGACAAAAACAAAACACCGCCGCCGGTGTTTATTCAAGAAAAAGCGTCGTGGGATAGGGTCTCTCGGGCCTCTCGGAGGAGCGCCAGCTTCGCGTGGTCATCCGCGGCCTCCCCAAGGAGCTCCCGGAAGAGCTCATTCTCGGCGACCTTAAGTCGCAAAACCTCCCGGCGCGTGAAGTCCACCGCCTTTACAAGCGTCGCTCGAAGGAGGCCTTCGACCTCGTGTTGGTCGTACTCGACCTCTCCCCCGAGGGAAAGGCCGTTTTCCACATAAAATCCGTGTGTAGGATTTCCGGCCTCTCCGTAGAGGCCCCGCACAAGCGCGGCACGGTGGGTCAATGCCACCGCTGCCAATTGTACGGGCACTCGGCCCGCAACTGCTTCGCACGGCCTAGGTGCGTCAAGTGCCACGGAGACCACGGCACCCCCGAGTGCTCCCGCACGCCGGAGACGTCTGACCCTCCCGGTTGCGTACTGTGCGGAGAGCTCGGACATCCCGCGAACTATCGCGGATGCCCGAGAGCTCCGCGCCGTCGCCGCCGTGGGGGTAAGTCGCGCCGAGCCGGCGGAGCACATCAGGGCCAACGCCGCGGCCTCCCTGCGCACCCAGCCCAGCCTAAGGCCGCCCCTACCGCGACCTCCGCACCCACACGGCCCGCGCCCTCTGCGCCAGTCAAACCCGCGCCCTCCGCGCCGTCACAACTCGCGCCTTCTGCGCCGCCACAAACCGCGTCCTCCGCGCCAACTCAACCTGCGCCCTCAGCGCCGAACAAACCCGCGCCCTCAGCGTCGACTAAATCCGCGCCCGCGGGCGCTCTACCGGCCCGAGAGACCATAGCGCCGACGCCAGCACAACAACCGCGGCGTAAGGGGCCCGCGCCTCAAACGCGTCCAGCGGCGCCGGTTCCTTCAGCGCCGGCGTCCGATCTCCTCGGCGACATCCGAATGCTCGCCGACCTCGTTAAGGAAATCAACCTTAACGAAATTAAATTAGTCGCGCGTAAAATCCGCGACTGTAGCGACGGGATGGGACGGCTCATCATACTTGCCGAACACGCGTCCCTTCTGGACAGCCTAAGCCGCTTCACGGCGCCCCCTCGTAGGTTATAAAACCGGGCACCCACGAGACAACTCCCTCCGCGCGCATCAAACCGCGCGGGCTCTCAATCTCATTTTTTAACGCGGACGGACTCCGCAGGCAACGCGATCTTCTTCACGAGTTTACGCGAGACCACCAAATAGATATAATGCTAGTGCAGGAAACCTTTTTGAAACCTAGAAATCGCGACCCCGGCCTCTCCGGGCTTAACATCGTGCGAAACGATAGGGTGCCCGCCCCCAAAGGCGGCACTGTTATCTACTACAGAAGGTCCCTGCACTGCATTCCGATCGATACGCCCGCCCTCACCAACATAGAGGCGTCGGTGTGCCGGGTGGCCCTCACGGGGCACGCGCCTGTCACACTCGCGTCAGTTTATCTCCCTCCCGGTAAAGCGCTAATTAGAAGCGATCTAGAGGCCCTCCTAAATTTAGACGACTCTGTCATACTCGCCGGCGACCTCAACGCTTAACATCGTCGCTGGATTTCGCACACCACCTCGCGAAATGGCAGAGCTTTAGACGAACTAACCGATGTCCTTAACTTTGACGTTATCGCCCCCATGACGCCCACCCACTATCCCAGAGTTACAACACACAGACCGGACGTACTCGACATAGCGCTTCTAAAGAACGTAGCTCTAACGCTGCACTCAATAGAGGCGTTACACGAGTTAGACTCTGACCATAGGCCGGTATTACTCAAACTAGGACCTATGATAGACACTAGGACGCTCACAAAAACCGTGACGGATTGGCAGAGTTTAGACGAAACGCTAAACGCTGAGAATTCGCCGCGGCTTAACGCGATACCGGACGTTATCCGTTCCGCCAAGGACGCGACCGCGGCGATAGACGCGCTCACCGCCCACATCCGCGAATCGGTCTCCGCGTGCTCCCGTGAGGTCCCGGCGGCGAACGACCGCCGTTGGGAGCTCCCCGGAGACATCCGTCGGCTGATCAGAGCCAAGAACGCCGCGACCCGCGCTTACGACTCGTTTCCCTCAGAAACGAATAAACGCAACTTACGCGCCCTCCAACGCGAAGTCAAATACCGAATTTCCGAACTTAGGGATAACAGGTGGAGCGATCTCATGCGAGAGATCGAGCCGACGCACCAGGCTTACTGGAAGTTGGCCCGATCTCTCAAATCGGACACGTTCCAAACAATGCCGCCCCTGACGAAACCGAACGGACAGACAGCTTTCGACGATGTAGATAAAGCCGAACTCTTGGCCGACACTCTGGAGGCCCAATGCTCACCTAGCTCTCAGCCTGTAGATCAGAATCATTTAGACATGGTCAATCGCGAAGTAGGCTCCCTACCGCCCGCGACCGCCGCCTGCCAACTCAGACCCGCGACGGTTGACGAAGTTCAGGACATTGTCAAGGCTCTCAAACCTAGAAAAGCCCCCGGTAGAGACGGCATCTCCAACCGAGTAGTCAAAATTTTCTCGATGCGCCTTCTCGCGCTCTTAGCAGCAATTATCAATGCCGCCATGGCGAACCGCGTCTTTCCAGCCGCCTGGAAGGAAGCGATCGTCATCGGAATCCCGAAACCGGGTAAACCCCGCAGTAGCCCCAATAGCTATCGCCCAATCAGTCTCCTTAGCGTGCTAGGGAAAATTTACGAACGTGTCCTTCTGGCTCGTCTCAAAGCCCACTTAGACACCTCCGGTCTCCTCATAGACGAGCAATTTGGCTTTCGAGCCAAACACTCGTGCATACAACAAGTGCACCGCCTCACGGAACACATCCTGGAGGGCCTTAATCGCCCGAGTCGCACTATAGGCACGGGGGCCCTCTTCTTCGATGTAGCGAAGGCGTTCGACAAAGTCTGGCACGCCGGGCTGGTGTACAAGCTACGCCGGCTCGGCGTGCCTGACGATCTCGTACGCATAGTACGGGACTTTTTGTCAGACCGCTCCTTCCGCTATAGAGTCGAAGGGGTGCTCTCCTCTCCCCGCCCCATCAGGGCAGGCGTCCCACAGGGCTCCGTTTTATCGCCCACGCTCTACTCGCTCTACACGAACGACGTCCCCAAAACCCCCGGTGTAGAGCTCGCCCTATTCGCGGACGATACCGCTCTGTTCACATCAGACCGGAGTCGCCTCAGAGTCTCCCAACTCCTCCAAGTCGCGGTCACGAGCCTAGGCGAGTGGTTCCGTCTTTGGAGAATCGAAGTCAACCCCGAGAAAAGCGCCGCCGTGTATTTCTCGAGGGGAACGACGACCAGCCGCGCCCGCCGCGCTAACACTCTCAGAACGATCACACTTTTCGGCCAGGATATCCCTTGGACTAGGAAAGTCAAATACTTAGGAGTCACCCTTGACAGTGCCATGACCTTCGGCCAATACATCAAAACGGTCCGCGACCGCGCCGCGTTCGTCCTCGGTCGTCTCAACATGCTCATTTGCGCTAAAAGCAAAATGTCCCTCAGACATAAAGTTACCTTATATAAGACGTGCGTCAGGCCTATCATGACGTACGCCAGTGTAGCATTCGCTCACGCTGCGCGCTCTCACATCAACTCCCTCCAAGTTATTCAGAATAGGTTCATGCGCAGGGCTACCGGTGCCCCTCCTTACGTGCGCAACGTAGATCTGCACTACGACCTAGAATTACCCTCTATAACTCAACATCTAAAAGAGGCGTCCCAACGCTTCTTTCACCGTTCCTCCTTACAACCGAATCCCTTAGTGGTCAGGGCGTCATCGTACACCCCCGAACGCCGCGTCCGCAAACGCTATCGTAGACCTAGACATGTGTTAGGCGACAGCGACGACGACATTACACGTTCGAACTCGAACATGCCAACCTACACACTTCGACCGCACCGCCCCCACCGGCGGAGGCGAGGACGACCCCCGCGACACCCGTAGGGTCTCACGTTTAGAAGCTCGATCACTTAGCTCTACACGCACACACGCGGGCCTTAAGCCACATTGTAAACTGCCACGCGGAACACTAGGCACACTAACCGGCCCTCAGCCGTCTCGCCGGCCGGGTCCGCTAGAGGCCCGGCCCTCACCCGAATAGGAAGCCCGTTAAGATGCACGCAGGTGCGGAAAGCTCCCCTGGCGACGCCTTGAGCCCGAGGTCCGCCCTCCATACGAGGCATCCCTCGGCTGGAGGAACCCTCAGGCGGTCGACCATCTGGCAGGGCGCCTTCAGCGCTCGCCCCAACGCGACCTGTGACGCTGTAAAAGCCACTAGGGCTAACAGCAAAGAGGGGTTTTGTTTAGTCGGTTCGAGTCCGACACTCCCCAGTCGGCGTAGAGTCCGGCTGGGTAGCCCGCGGGGGTTTCATTTCGCCTCTCAGAAACCAAAAAAAAAAAAAAAAAAAAAAAAATAAGAGTCAGTTGTTGAGAAGCCGTCGAATCAGGGGGTGTCAACTTTGTATGGAGCTATTGCAGACTTTATATGGAAACAAAATGAAAGTGACAAGAGATGTAAAAAGAAGGAAGATAGAAAATACCAGGGATGTCATTACAAAATATAATTTATTGATATTATTTATCAATGCACTGATATCGATTATTGATACTGAAATTTCATTTATCTCGTTAATTTATTATAATTATTTAAGTACTACATATAAAAATGACAATAATAAAATATTTTACTTCAGTGAACAAAGATATTTATAAATAAATTGAACAAAAATAACACATTTTGTTATCGATATTAATAATCGAATAAACTACTAATTGAATTCAATAATATAGCAACCCTGTTTGATGAAATGTCAAAAACTTTACAAATAGAAAAATTTTCTTCATAACCGTCGATTATATTTCTATTTGTTTTTAGCTTTTCTGTGTTTCGCACCAGATATTCTCCCCCTGATCGCTTGAGGAAACTCGAATCGGTGTGGTTGAGACTTGTGGATCAAGACAGTGACTTTTGAAAGAACAGAAAAAGTAGACTTTTGTTCTCCATAATAAATAATTAGAAATTGTTGTTATTATATCCACGTTTAATTGTAATCAGAACTCGTGATTTAAAATAAAAAAAAATATCACTAATTCTGTTTGTTTTATTAACTTTCCAATTCCATTACCTTCTTATCCGCTGAACATATTAGTTTAATCATAAGAAAATACGCTCAGAGTACTATTTAAATCCTCGTAATTTTAGTTTATGGAAGCATTACCAGATGGCGCATAGTCTACACTTTTTTTGTATGGAGTTGTAGTTCTTCTCCTTGGAGTATATGTGTTCTGTGCGTCGAATGGTCAAGTACATAATAGTTGTGATAAAGAATTGATAGTGTGTTCATAGTGATCAGTGCTCCCGTTACATTTCATATTTAACACTTGTTGCGTTAATTAAGAATACAGACTCGTATATTCACTTTTACATTTTATTTCTCAATAATTAATAACAAATTACAAACAATACCACGTTGTCACAAATAGCCGACGACGAACAATCAACAGCTAAAGATCCAGATCTTGGCACGCATCGGCTTATATAGACTTACTGACGTCACTTCTCCCACGCCTTGGCGACAACAGATGTGACAGGCAGGATGTGATGTCAGCTAAGCAGACCCGGTGACAGTGACGTTATATTGCTTCGTTACACACTACTCTTTTCTTTTACATATAAAAGCTTTCTCTGAAAAGGCTCCACAAACTCTATTTTGCAGCTGGTAAGTGACAATACTCAATGGAAACGGCGCGGCGGTATGGCGGCATTACATATCGGGTTGGTTGTCAATTACCTAAATTATTATCCAATTTAAGAAGAACCATGAAGAAGAATTTAATAAGACCGAGAGTAAGATACTTATATAGATACAACACCAACTCTTTATCTTAATATTCTCAATCATGAAAACATCATAGGATAATATTATAAAATCTTGATAAAAAATTAAAAAAAACCTTATTTCGTCCTAAATTCCATTTGAATCTTTGAAATTCTATAGAATTTCGTAATAATTTCTGATAATTTGGATAGGTAATTATTAGTATTTTTGAGACTTCTCCTCGATAAAGTATGACCAAAGCGCAACTGGAAAATCAACCTTATTGCCGCCGTCATAGGGCGACTCCGCCCTATGACGGTAAAATTTATGACGGTATTACCACTCGGTAAGGGACAGATTCGCTTGCGCTGAGGTGCATAGACAGGCACTTGTAATGCAATGACTCCTTCATTTTGCATGACGTTTGCATGAGTATGCAATGAGCGTCTATGAATGAACTGCGATATCTTTTCCCGTTCAATGGAAGTCGCTCAATCAGACCTCCAGCCAAAAATGGTACCAAGAACCCTCGACTTGGGAATTAGATACATAAATTAGTGAGCTCATGAGTCATTTGAAATTATCTGTTTATTCTATTAAGGATAGAACACGAAAATGAGTATGCGTTTTAATTAATACCTCGTAAATATAGAAAGGGGTTCTCAGAAGACATACCCCTACCTCATACATGCTACGTGACGCCAGCGTCATATTAATTTGCAACTTGTTGATGATCGCGACGCCTTATCGCACACGTCACGTGCCCCTTCGCATTAATCACGTGACCTTACCTCGACCCCCTGCCATAGAATAGATGCGGAAAACAGAACGGGTAAGGTTGGTTAGGATGATTTCAAATGATACTTTTATCATTATCATCTGTGGAAATAATGAGCAACAATTTAAGCTATGAGCGTGGTGCAACACGCACTCATTCCATTCATTATTCATTAGGTTGTTTAACAATGATAAAGCTAAAGAAAACACCCGGTCAAGTGTGTCTTACGCATAGCTAAGAGGTTCCGTACTTGGGATGCACGATATTCATTTAATTCGCAGCAAAAATTTGTTTGTATTTCTAGCGTTCCTAAAAGATAATGTGAAAAACAGAATGATTTCTGCGAAAATTCTCCATGTCTCAAAAATCACACACATACCACATTCAAAACAGTGTTCGTTGCAAGTGCTTTATAAGTTTTATCTTAAATATTACATCATGCATGGAGTCCCACTTCTAATTTCTTATTTCAAATTTTCGCTGTACTATTTTGTAACACACATCTTCACGCTATAACCCTAACGGGGTAGTCAGAGAGGACTTTCTTCTTTCGCTTCCTCAAATTTCATCATTCTCCTGACACGTTTTCGCCTAGGTATGCGAGTGCTTTTGACATTTCGGACTGCTAACACTCTGGCTATTTGATCTTTATAAGTCAGTTCATTGTGTAACGAAATTACAAATTTCAACTATGTAGTGCCAACAGTTCCCGAGTCAAAATATACGGCCGTGACATACAGACAGACAGACGGACGTTTCACATTCGTAGTGATAAGGATAGCAGTTTTTGCTATTTGGCTATGGAACTCTAAAAATGTAATTATTTGGAAAATTGGTTATAACATCTATTTTATTTAGTTTATTTGACGACCTCCGTGGCGCAACGGCTAAGTGCGTCGGAAAGTAAACGGGGGTTGCGGGTTCGATTCTCGTCCCGAGTCTGGTTATTTATGTATAATATGTATTTATTTACGAAAGAGAAGTAGTATATCAGTTGTCTAGTACCCATAACACAAGCGCTGTGCTGCTTACTTTGGGACTAGATGGCGCCTTGTGAAATGTCTGAGTATATTATTATTATTATTTTGCGAGTTATGTGTATGACTTTATATAACTCTACCATATACATAATACTTTTTATTAGGAGCGAAATCTTTTTCTCGTTAAAGAATTGTTTTAATTAATTGCAAATTGTTTTTAGTGGATATTGTGATTTAACATTGGCATAGTATTGCGTCTGAAATAAGGACTTATTTAGTGTGATGTTGAGATTGTTTAAGTGGTTTAGTCTGCCTCAGCGGATACTACTAGAAAGATTATTGTCGTCTTTATCGTCAGAAACTCTAAGAAACGTTTAAATGTATTACATTTTAATGAAATAATATGAAGAATATATCTTACCAAAGACATCGGCTGTCATAGGCATAAATCCCTTTGTCTTCCCTTTCAAGGGAAAATTGTGCATTAAAAAAAACACTATGTTCCGCCAATCAATAAAAACAATATTATGAACCTTTAACGCTAAACTTGGACTTTTTGGCGGGAACGGGAGAAGTGAGATTGTCATTTTATTCGGATTTACTATTTTTTACATTTTTGGGAGTTTTAAAGTACAAAAGTGATAGTATATTGTGTTTTAAAGTTCTGTGTAAGTGAAAAGAATGGAGTAAGTAAGTCTAAATAAAATGGGTAGCTGAAGTTCTGGCGCTCTTCCAAGAAGTCCTTTATAATTTCAGTAAAGCCTACTATCACTTTACTGAAGGACTTTTAGATAAGAAGAAAAAACAAATTTACTTCGAACGCGCTTCATGTTGTTTCCATTTATTAATCGGGACATTGGCAAATACGCAATCCGTGCGTCACGTCATGAAGAAAGAATGAAGAAAAAAAAAACGCTAAAATTATAATTCTGTGATTATGTCCACTACACATACGAATTTTGTGGACTTTAAATGAAAAATTGATGTTGTCATCTAATTTTGTGTCCAATGACCCTTCATCACTCTTAATCACCCTTGATTTAAACTAAAATGGCAATTCTATTTGTACATGTCTTCAATAAATAAATGACCTCCATTCTAATATTACTTCGAAAAGTCTCTGTTCCAATAAATCTCGAAACTTTAACCCGTAGTCTCGTGTCCCAACACTTTAAAAATGTCCAAACCTCCCAACCTTCTAGTATATCGCACGTTCACACTCTTATAATGACACTAGAAAAGTATAAGCTTAAAAAAACTAAACGACTTTGTCAGTGGGATATCAACGGCAATGCATCACAGTAATGTAGCCGTGTGAAACTCATATTACTCATAACCTAGTTATGAATCCTTTAACAACTTACTCAGAAGTTAGAATTAGTTCCCATAATTTGTAACACAGAAAACGAGACGTTATGAGTTTGACCCCGGTAATGTCCAGCAGGTCAATACCCAGTGTGCATGTAAAATTACGTGGCAAGTAGAGGCACAAAAATAATATTGTATAAGTGCTCATCGTTAATAATGTACTTTGTTAAGAACATCGAATATATAATATACCATTGGTAATATAATCAACTGATATCTTTTTAAGAAAAAATTAAACCGACTTGAAAAGTGCAAGTAACTATCCAACGATGCAAATATTTACATAGTAATCAAATTTGACAAACATTAAAGTCGGTGCCAAGTCAACAAAACTAGTAGACTTTCTGTTGTTGCACATTGATTTGGCGCCGACTTCAATAGAAAAAAAGTCTAATTTAGTTACATATATATTTGTTTGGTATTTATAGTTATTATTGTACTTTATTTAAGGATAGTACATCAGTAAAGGATAGTCAATTTGTACATTTCAACCTTTTTTTAAGTCGGTTTAATTAAATTTAGTCTCATTAACTCCATTTTCATTGCACAAAATTTTAACTAATTTAAAATGTGTATACTACCCAGATATGTATATCATCAGATTATAATAAGATATATTGATGTCACCGTCATATAGTTACTGTTGAAATCGATACTGACATAGGAACAAATGAATGAAAGCAATCTCATAAGGTTTCCATTTGAAGATTTCGTTTAAGGTTCCGATTTTTCGGAATTATTCCTATATTGTTATGTAACTGTTTGTTACATAACAATATAGTAACTGTTTGTTACATAACAATATAGTAACTGTTTGTTACATAACAATATAGGATATTCAATACACTTTTACTTTCCCCGAAGTTCCGCTTTTAACGTATCATATGCTTAAAACTAAAGAGCTAGGAAAGAAGAAAATCAATCGTCGGCAGTGTATAGACATCGTTAGGGTAGCGAGTCGAAATACCGACAAACATAACATAACATAACATAACATAACTTCACGCTGTATCCCCAACGGGGTAGTCAGAGAGGACGGAGCGCCAGGAGTCGCGGTCCTTACACACCTCTTTCGCTTCCTCAAATCTCATCATTCTCCTCACACATTTTCGCCTAGGTATGCGAGTGCTTTTGACATTTCTGTCTGCTAACACTCTGGCTATTTGATCTTCATAAGTCAGCCTTGGTCTTCCTTGGCTTCTTTTACCACTCACTTTTGCTCTGTATATTTTCTTCGTCAGTCTTTCATCACTCATTCTTTCCATGTGCCCGAACCATCTAAGCATTCCTTTCTTCATTTTTACAATAACACTGTTGTGCAACCCTGTCATACTGCGTATCTCATCATTGCTTATCCTGTCCGCAAGCGTGACACCGCACATATTTCTGAGAGACCGCATCTCCACAGCATTTATCTTTATACTATCTATATACTTTCACTCGATTTCGGGCATATCCAGGCCTCACTGCCGTACAACAAAGTTGGCACCAACACCGCATTGTGGATGGCCATTTTAGCAGTGTTAGATATATTCACACTACCCACTGATGCGGACAGAGCACCGTTCACTTTATTGCCGGCTGCTACCCGTCTCTCCACATCCAACTCACATCTTCCATCCCTCGAGAACGCACTCCCCAGGTACACAATTTCATTCACCTGTTCTAGACATTTTCCATTTACACTAATCACACATTTCGTTTGTTCCGCTTCTCTTTCAAACACCAGAACCTTAGTTTTGTTCACATTCATTTTCAATCCTTTTACTTCACAATCTTCTTTCATGCACGTGACTAGTGTCTGCAACTCTGCTTCTGATGGTGCTATTAGCACAGCATCGTCAGCGTACAATAGGCAGTTTACTACTGTGTCACCACATCCCATACCACTCATATTACCTTTCAATCTCTGGAGGCAACTGTCGAAATACAGCACGAATAGCCAGGCAGACATCACGCAGCCCTGTCTGACACCAGAACAGACTTCAAACCAGGGCGACATGTCACCGTCTATCCTTACACAGGCTCTGTGGTCTCGATATAATGAACTCACAGCCTGCAGTAAGGAGCCCTCCACGCCATATTCAGGCAGAAGACTCCACAATTTCTTCCGCACTACTCTATCGAATGCTTTCTCTAGATCCACGAAAGCGCAGAAAACTTTCTGACCTAAAGCCAGAAACCTTCCCACAATAACGCGAAGCGAGAAAATCTGATCCATACAACCCCTACCGTTCCTGAATCCACCTTGCGCCTTCCACAAATATCTTTCTGAAACACCTTTCATACGTTCAGTCAATACTTTAGTATAGACTTTACTTGCTAAGCTGACCAAGCTGATGGCCCTATAGCACGCACAGTCTAGGTAGGAACCTTTCCCTTTATATAGAGGTACTATGACTGCCGTGCGCCAGTCCTCTGGAACCTCCCCCTTCTGCCAACAAAGGTTGCAGAGTGCACAGAAGGCATCCCAGACCCTAGGACCACCATACTTGATCATCTCAGCAGTCACCTCATCAATTCCCGCAGCCTTTCCACATTTCAAACTTCTTATCACTTTCACAATCTCTTTCATACTAATGGCATCCTCCAGTCCCTGGCCTGAGTGTGGCAATTCATTAGAATCGCTCTCAGTATCAGAGACGGAGTCGCCACTCTCATACAGTTCTCCATAGTATTCACTCCATCGCTGCAGAACATCCTTTTTATTTGTAAGCAGGTTGTTTTCTTTCGAACGCACTTTATTCATTCTGCAAGGTGCCGGACCACTTCGGATCTTACGTGCTTCTTTCCAAAATAATTTGGAATTTTCCTCGAAGTTGTCCAACATCTTGTTTTCATCTAACACCCTACACCTGTCACGCTTCTCTTTCACTAGTGCCTTCGTTTCTGCTTTCTGCAGCTTATACCTGTCTTTCATTAAATTTTTCATACCACAGTCATTAGTAGCAAGGTAGTCTTGCCATGCTTTCTTTTTCTTATACACAGCCACTTTCACCTCATCATCCCACCACACATCACGCTTTTTGCCGTTCCCAATCTTATTCATTCCACACACTTCTTTCGCAGCCTCAACCATACTATCTCTAAGGTTCTGCCAGCATTCTTCAACATCCTCGCTCATCACTTTCAATCTATCATCAAGCTTACTGGATAATACCTTTTCATATTCATTCCTGGTGGTCGCATCCTGCAGTTTCCAGCTTTTAATACGGCTAACCGCTGCAGGTTTGGACACTACGCGATGTCGCCATGCTGCGAACAGACCCCTTATTCTGGTTATCACCAGAAAGTGGTCCGTCCCGAGGTCGGCTCCTCTATACGCTCTTGTGTCCATTACCTGCTTCTTAAGTCTGCTATCCACCAGGAATAAATCAATCATACTTCTCGCACCCTTTCTTTCCCACGTGTACTGATGGATCCTTTTGTGCCCAAACATGGTATTAGCCACAAAAAGATCCTTTTCCATACACAGTCCTAGCACAATCTTACCAGCATCATTTACTCTCTTATCTCCATATTTGCCTAGGACAGACTCAAATCCTGTTCGAGCTGTCCCGACCCATCCATTCATGTCTCCACACACAACAATTCTTTCGTTCTCTTCAACCGTCGCTAGAACTTCTCTAACATTTTCCCAGAACTGCTCTAGTTCAGCCAAACCGACAGAGGACAGAGGAGGGGCATATACTGCCAAAACAAAAATTCTTGTCAACCCAATCTTGAGGCGTACCCAGAGCAGTCTGGGATTTATACATTCATACTCAGTCATACAATTAACCATACGAGAGGACAGTAAAACGCCTACCCCTTGACATCCCCTATCTCCTTGTGGTACCCCTGACCACAAAGCGATGCCTCCTCCGGGCAAGTCGGCAAGTTCACTGCCGCCTCGCTTGGTTTCACTCAAACATAGCACATCCAATCTTTTCTCTTCCATAATATCAATCACTTCATTCATCTTCTCCTCAATCCCACCTCTCACATTCCACGCAGCTACTCTGCACTCCTCCCTCCACTTCCCGCCGCTAGGTGCACAGCGTGTTGGGTGGCGGTCCCCAACGCCGAACTGCACTCTGCACACACCAGCGGGGACAGACCGGTGTACGTCGCTTCCGGGGGACGCCCTAACATTATAATTGCCGTTGTCCCGCATGGTATGCACAGAAGAGGAATTGCAGCCCCGAAAAGGGCTGGCAGGGGTCGCGACGAGCACGCTTCCTCAGTTGACCCCCGAAATACCGACAGTGACAATAATAAAAATTATAAAAAAAATGTCATGAATGGCTGTGGGTAGTTCGCAGAAACCGCACAGTACGAAGACGACGCTCATTCTCATCAGTCTTCCCGTGACCACGATCGGCGCAATCGGTGCAAAAAAGGTATTGAGCCTTAAAGCAGAAACACGACATAGATCCGTTTATATAAAGTTTTTAACTATCGCGTTGCATTATAAAATATCTAAATCTGTAAATTTAATGAGATTATCTTTTCGTTTTGGTTTTATTACATATGGCTTATTTTTTTTTATTTAAGCAAACAGTTTGCTCGAGACCACGGCCGATGCAACTCGGTCGAAACGTCAAGCCAAAATAAAAAGGTAATCGCGTTAAATTTCCCGTTTTTGACATTTTATAGATCCGGTTAGTATAATTTTAAGATCTGTATTAGTAATTGTAAGATATGTTAAAATACCTTCACGCTCCATCCCTAACGGGGTAGTCAGAGACAACGGAGCGCCTGGCGTCGCAGTCCTTACATACTTCTTTCGCCTCCTCAAATCTCATCATTCTCCCCACACATTTTCTCATTTTAAGATATGTACAAGCCGTAAAAGATGAACACATTAAAAACTAACGAAACCTGTCTCTTCCAAATACCATGTTTTATTCTTTGAACCAACATCACATCACCCTAAGGTGAGACACGCTGGCTTATTAAGGGAACTTAGAAATGCGGGGTCGAGTTTACCTTTCATGGGGGACACCGGGGAATATGTTTACTTGGTCCAACGCTCGTACTACCGAAACTCAACTTTGAATTATTTCAACAAAGTTATATCTATCTCTCACAGCCTACACACGTAGACAAAGAAAGAAGATGCTTCGCTAAACGGTGAGTTACGAGCCAAAAGGTAGATTACATATGAACAGAACTGCCTTAGGCTCCTGGGAAATATAAGTTGGGTTCATAAGTGAGGGAGAAGGCAATAAGCATTAAAATTCAGAGGGTCCCTTAATACCTTGTATGTTTCAATTTGTTAAATGTGTTGTTTTTATCCTATTGATTGAATTGAAATCCTAACTTATTATGTAGACTCTAAAGTTTAAATTAAGAAAATAGTCGAGGTCGAGCTTTTCTCGCAAGTGATATTATTATTATTGAATTTCTGTAAATTTGTTCAGTTAATCTGAATTGCTTATGATAACACCGATGGTGGGACCCTACGTAGTCTCAATATTTTTTTCGTAGGAAAAATACCGTCTTCTTGCAACTTTAACGAAGTCACAAGTCTTCTGCGAACGCGAACGAAATCTCGCGGTAAAGCTATTATTTCTTTATCACTATAATCCATGTTTATTCGACAATAACAACACCCACAAGACATGCGTCATTAAGCACTTCCAACTTATTAGGGTCGGATCGTTATTACGATATTAATATACCGATCTGAGAACCAATGTCAATATATCTGTTGGTTCTCTAACAGTTTCCGCTGACGTGATACAACTATTACTGACGTATATTTCTCTATGTTTACTGAAGGAAATCGTTCTTTATTTAGCTGACTTTTTTCTTGATGTTTAAGATTAGTACTTAATTTCTTACACTAATGAATTCATTTTTTTATTTGTATGGGGAAATCAACAGCGTACAAATTAATACAAATGAAATAATAGAAATGAAATAAAATGCGGTTCTTGAATGGTAATTTACATTTTTCTATATAAATATTATGTGTTGTTATAGATAGGGGCGCTATTAGATAAACGCAACTGGATGTATTAACTAAATAGTGTTAATGAATACTATTAACATCAAAATCAATTTTGCAAATATAAATGCGCAATAACAATATTCTCGTGCAGGCGAATCGAGTGTTCGACATAGCGAAGCAACGAAGCGAAGGTCGGTCTTTAAACCCTGAAGATCGAAGGCCAATGAAGGCTGCTCATCGCCTATGTTAAATCGTACTCTTATCTAATAATATAATTTTAAATCGTACTTAACACATGCTGCAGACGCTGGGTGGTGAAGTTAGTGTGTATGCACAGACAACCTGTCCTACGAGACCTGAAATGTATACGAACTTCTAATCAAACTGTTCTGTCTAGGTCAAAGGTATAGTACTTAAGCGGGCGGCACAGGCAGCTGCGTGTACTAGAGGAAAAAGAAACTGTGCATGACGATAGTGTACCTCTATATATCGATAATTCATGCGTACGAGAATTTTATTCTTATTTCTTGAAAATGAAAAATTATAATGATAAAAACAATATTATTTATTTTGAAACAGAAATTACGAATTTATTAGTCTTAAATCGGTTAACCGATTGACGTTCATTCCTTGGAAACTTGGAAGATGGCTGGTGTGGGATGCAACTTTTGTCGATACACTTGCTGTTTCCCATGTACCGGCGACTTCCAAGTCAGCAGGTGCCACGGTCAGCACTGGGGAGAACTTGAACCGTCATATGTGGCTCTCTCTTAGAATTTCATACTTGCGCCCTTTGCAGTCGAAACTTTGGATCCCTGGGGCCTCGAAGCCCATCGCTTGGTTTCTGATATTTGTATGAATCTGGTCGAGGCTTCGGAACACCACCGGGTTAGCAGCTTCTTCCGTCAACGAATCAGTTTGGCTATTCAAAGAGATAACGCTGCCAGTCTGCTGGGCCTTAAGCAATGACAGCTTTCTAAGCGGCAAGTTTGAGGAAAACTATTATTTAAGATAATGTGTAGTTTTAACTGTAAATATTAATGTTAGGATATGTATGAACTTTTTTGTTATCAATAAAGGTTCTTACTAATTTGAGTCTAAACCTTTCAATTTTTAATTTTAAAACAGTTATTCTAATCAGAAATGTATGTAATAAGTATCAATTAACTAAAAGCTTGTAATAGTAGGAAGGAAACAAGGTAATTTGGAACTAGGTAGGTATACAACTCCAAAAAATGAAAGTTATTACAAATTTCCAAAATTAATTGAAACGATATCGACATATCAATATGTTTCTTCGCATCTTTACTTACACATGCTGTCTTGCAAGAGCGAGACACGACACATAATTATAGCGTGCTAGACAAGGACAAACGCTGACTCTAAGCTTAGCAGCAACCAAGTATCATTAGAAATCTGCTCACTCCTGTTATAAATTTATATTGTTATCCAATTTTAACCAATTGTGGTTATATTACCGCGGCATAGGTATTTCTTTAAAAGATGATGGTTCATAGCTATGCTAGGACTGTCGTAAGCTGTCGCGGGTAGAACCGCGAGTCGCCGCTAGCGTATATTATAAACGATCTAAACAATATCACCTAACTGCCTAAACATTCAATTAGGAATAATAGTGTAACTCGTTAAAGGGCTGTTTCATACATAACTCATTTATAGAAAAACTGTATGAATGGCTTGTTAGCGTTTCCCGCTTGGTCTCAGGAGTGCAGGCGTGACGTCGTGCGGTTAAGGTCAGCGTAACGTTCATAAGCGGAGCGATTTGTGTTTTATTTTGAGTTGTTCTTTTCTAGGTACAATATTTTTTAAATGGCTGTAGTTTGTTATAAGAAATTATTATTAATCAGAAAAAGATGAAACAGTAATAATATAACCGGCAATCAAACATAATTATTTCTTCTGAATACATACAGCGTGAAGATACATATTATGTATCTCTAACGGGATAGACAGAAACTCCTCTTTCTCCTCACACACTTTTACCGAGGTATGCCAGTGATATCGACCTTTCATGTAGATTTTTTGTTGATTCACATTCTTTCTATATGCCCGAATTATCTAACCATTACTTTTCTCATTTTTGCAAAGGCACCCTGCCAATTAACGCCTCTCTTCGTTGCTTACTTTGCAAGTGAGAGTGACACGGCACATATATCTTACATCACATTTTTATCGTATTTATCTTACTTTCGCTCAATTTTAGGCATATTAGGCATTTTAGGCAATTTTATCTATTAATAACTTTCGTGCGCATTTTTCCATTCGATTTCGACATAATATTTTTTTTAATATTTTTTGGTAATTGTTCTAAATTACATTTTTGTCAATTAATGTCAAAAGCACTCGCATAACTAGGCGAAAATATGTGAGGAGAATATGTGATGATGAGATTTGTGGAAGCGAAAGAAGTATGTAAGGACCGCGATGATTGGCGCTTCGTCCTCTCTGACTACCCCGTTGGGGATACGGCCTGTAGAATGTATTTATGTACATTTTTGTATTTTTATTTAGAATAACATTCAATTAATTTTATTTTCCATTCGCTGATTTATGGAGTTCATGTTATAATGCCTTTTAAAATTAAACTTTCCATATAGGGACCATATAGTTGAAGGTCAAACGTCAACTTAAAGAATATCTTTGAGTTAACGAAAAAGGTCGCCCTTTCGTGCAGTTATTATCAGTTCGTCACTCAATCTTAACCTTGACATAATATGACCTTGAAATGAAATTGGAACCAAGCTATTCGTAGAAATTACGACTCGTATCATCGTACTCGATTTCGACAGTCATATTTTTTTATTGTGTTATCTGCTTACAGTCAATATGATCATATTCGCATAATATGAACGATTATAGTGTATTTATTTTGGTGTATTTATTCTGGTATTAAGTTAAATAATAATGGTAAAATTAATAATTAATATCGATTTATTTTAAAGGCGATCAAATTACTCAAGGATATAATCTGAATTTATAAATGAAGCTATAAATCCCTTGTTGCTTTTTTTATAGTTCATACTTTATATAAATGCTACTTTGAGTAATCTGTATTAAGTTATTTTATTTAAATATCACATAAATATTGAAATCAATTATCGAGCAATGGGCTCGATGACTGCTCTTAAATGTGGTATATTTTATATGAAATATTGTATTAATATAATGAAACATTTTGAATACGATTGAGGTAAAACAAATTGCATTAACTGACAAAAACTGGTTTAAAACTTACTTAGTACTCAATATTATATAACTTTTCTGCTCTGACTACCCCGTTGGGGATACGGCGTGAGGACATGTAGTATGTAAAACTTTAATAGTGAGAACAGAGTGGGGATGAACTAGAGGGAGATAGCGTAACACAACTGTGACGTCGCAAAGTCGCAATGACATTGCGCAGCGCAGCGGCGTGACAGAGACGGAACTTATCCCCACTCTGTTCCTACTAATAATTAAAAGCAAATGACGCTCATGTTTTTTATAGTATTTCGAATATTTTTTCACAGTTTTGTTTATGATTACAAAACCTTTTAAATAAATTGTTAAAAAATAGTCATGTAGTCTATTATAAAACGACTACACATTATTGTTTGTGAAACGCTACTTGATTAGCGTTGTAAACGTAGTCTAACACGGTCATAATTTTTGATGGTCGCAGTCAAAGGGGACTCCGCACGTTACTAGGGCGTGATTGTTGCAATTTCTCTCTTACAATAAGACATATTTTTCCAAATCCCGAATAGGTGGGGTTTTAACGACCTGCCAATTCTTTTGGCTATTTGTTCAGTTCCCTTGAGCTTTTTGTTACGTCCTCTACATTTCTGTCAATAGTCACGTCAAATGCACTGTATAAGACTATTTATTTTGAGGATTATGAAATAAAAGGTTTTATGTAGGAAAAGAAGTATTTATTCAAATGTGCACACTTAAAACTTCAAATGGCACACTTGATATTTTACAGTCCAAATTGAAAACATTGTAAAACTTAAAACAAAGTTAAAAGTAATATAAAACAGTGGTGAGAAGAACAGCCAAGAAACTTAGTTGAATACCCAAATCATTCCCTCTGCTAGCCCGAACCAGTAAACATTTCTTTCTTACATTTTTACATTTCTTTCATTGTATGTTCTATTTGACATTATGTAATTACATATTTAATATTTAATGTTACTCGTATGCAGGTGTCGATTAGAAATATATAGTAATTAAACTTTTTTGTAAGGTGATAAAAATGAAAAAATGATACCTGACCGAGTTTCTTTCCAGTTCTTCTCAGTGCTCGATTTTTCCTAACCGCTGCGACTTTATTGAGGTAGATAATTCCAGTCAAGTTGCAGATAACTGCTATTATATAATAATATAAATGAGAAAGGGCGTCCGTCTGTTTGTCTGTTATAATTTCACGTCTAAAACGCATTGATACTGGTGAAGTTTGGAATGGAGACAGATTATAGCGAGCATCAGATCAGCTAGTAACCCATACAAGCATGACATATTTCCAATTCCCCAGCAATCTCACGTCCATCTAAAACAGATGTTCACAGCGGCCGTCAAATCGGTCACACCTCAAGCCTGTGAATAAGTTGACCGATTTTTAAGGTTCCGTAGCCAAAATAAATAGCTACCACAGAACCCCTATGTGTGATATGTTCGTAGTTTTTGTTAGATATAGTTTGAGTGTTATCTGTGGAATGGAAGTTCGATTGTCTATGGTACTTAGATCTGTATATTGTATGAAATAAAGTAAATTGGATAACAAATCTGCAAATTTTATTGGAGTTAAATGACTAAAAGTAAAAATTTAAGTTTTGTTTATTAATTAATTTATTTATTTAGACACACCAACGAATGATTCACGATACTAGTATCAGTTTTCGTTTGTTGTGTCTCTTTAACGTCATTTCCGCTTGTCTGTCTGTGTGAAAAAATTGTTCGGATTTTTTGTATGCACCGTACTAGCACGCGATAGTGTCTTTGCGTTACCAGCTCCTGGTCTCACCGTGGGTAGTATTTGGACTTGCAGATATCAAACAGAAAGCAAATGGTAGGTCAGTGTAATCGTAATCGTATGTAGTCGTAATCGTAATGGTAGGACAATGCATCGAGGAGGACCACCCTAGGAGTTTCAGTGTTAGTAAAAGCCCTACATAATAAAGTCTCACCCTCCGAGGTCTAGGTAACCCGTGCTCAGGATTGTCGTATGTAACCAAAGAAATTCTTCCCGTACACGACTTCCATAGTAAATCCCATTCCCTGTCAACTTTTACGGACTGCGCGAGAAGTAGGCGCACAATATATTTTACTTTCACTCCTAAATTAGAATGAAATTTATTGTTTTGATTGTTTTAAACTTAAACAAATATTAAGTAAATAAGTATTACAATATTTATTTATCAAAGAAGTATATAACAACCGCGATGCTTGGCACCTGACTACCACGTTACAGGCTAATTTGTTTGTGTTACAGATACATGAGGATATGTATGTTATATGTAAGTTGTAAATGTGTAATTAAAAATTCCACCTATTTACTGCAGAAAAAATAACGACAACAATGAAAAATATTTTTTACACGTTCGACTTTGAAACCGGAGCTTAAATTAATTTCTTGACGGGTTAGAGTGATATTTCGTTTTGTGGTCTTGGGAGATTTTGAGGAGTATTGTAGGGCGCATGTAATCTTCAAAGTTAAAGTCAAAGTCAAATCATTTTATTCAAGTAAACCCAATTACAAGGTATTTTTGAACGTCAAATCTACTTTAGTTCGGTTCATGGAAAACCTAGACACTGAGAAGAACCGACAAGGAAATCAGGTATCATTTTTTGAACTTCATTTTACAATAGGTTTATTAAAATACAATATTTTCATTTAGCCAGTAAATGCATGTGCAGAGAAGATCATTTCCAGACTATTGTTTTATCTTCAATGAAATCGTTTATTTTATAGTATGATTGTCTAATCAATGTACGTTTTATAACCAATCTAAATTTATTCTCTGTTAATCGAGTAATTTCCAGAGGAACTTTGTTATAAAAACGAATGCGGTTACCCAAAAATTAAACATTTGACTTCCTTTGTCAACGTCAGCATAAAAACAAAAATTACTGCTTGTTGTGGAATTACATAAGGTGTTGTGATTGTTAGATATTCACTTATTATTTTTCATATTATTCATAGATACGGAACATACACTAAATGTTTTATTTGTTTCTCAATCGTGTGCCACACGCCACCTGTAGGGCGGCTGTAACCGGAAAGCTGCGGCATCCACACAAATAAACATAATTTTGTTTTGATTGTTCACTTCTGTTTCCTTAACGGTTATAACGTCGACGACAGCATTATGTATAGTAACTGTTACGAACCGCTACTTGTATTCTGTGGTATATAAAATGTACCACACTCAATTAACCCATTAAATCTTACGTAATAGCTTATATGTGCGTCGCAATGCTGTTCTACAAATGAGGTGAGAAAGAGACGAGCCATACTACGCCACTCTTTTTTGGGGATCTGTAGTGAAAAAAGGAATCCTTGTTATTTCGTCATACTTAACATATAAATTGGAAACCCTGAACCGGAAACGAAAAACAATTATTTAATGGGTGTTTGGGACTAATTCCTTGAATTACATTTTTAATTAATGCGTGGTAAATTGTTTACTTGTTTGCTATCGCCCTTTCTTAGTACAAAGAAAAATATACTTGGTTTTTGTCCATCTCTCTGAAAACAAGATTCATTGGATTAGACAACTTAAGTTTGGTATAATATTTTTTATTTTTTTTTTAATATTTTTAAATTTCGAGTTTTAACTTCCGGGGTTAGTTTTATTGGATAAAATATAAATAGTTTTTATGTCATCATTTGATGCAACTTATGAATTAATTTTATGTAAGTAATATGAATTTAATATGAATTTTAAAATATGTAACATGTTTCTTTACGTTTCCTTTTCTATTGAAAACCTTACAAAAACTATTGCTTATGTCTTAACCTTTGAAAATAGGACGTATGCATTGAAGAAAAATTATCCATATCGTATTATATTAGGTCTTTTTTACATGAAAAGAAGATTCTATGTTAAATTTTGTTTAACGGTTGGTAACAAATTACAGGACAGAATTATTTGCCAAGAAACAAATTGGACGAAGCCATAATAACTTGTCGCTCTTACTACCGTGTGTCAAACGAATTTTCCCGTCTCTTTCTATCTCATTGAGCATAACCACGAGTAAAACAGTCAGCAATAGTAAGTACGGCAACCTCGCACTGTCTGTGTATTTCTTGTCAGCTTATGAGTCAGTCATTAAATACTTATAAATCTTAGGTTTTTTAGCTAGTAGTATTCACAAAAATAAAAATATGTCATGTTCAGCTGTGTATCATTGTGCTGTGACCTTCCCTAGTCACGCACATTGGTAAAAATCTAAAAAGACGGTCAACAGAAAAAGGACACTTCAAGGACACGCTTTTAGAGCTTATGCTCCGTCCATTGTGACACTTGATCCGAGATTGTAATATTACTTATGACGAAAAATATAAGTTTTGTTAGTGTTTGTAAGATTCTCCCTTAAGAGGTAGAGCAAAGAGTACTACGCCCATATAGCCAATGTATTCAGTAATATGTGATAAATTCGAATCTATTCCGTGCTGGTTAGCTGACCGAATCCTATTTCTGGTATATCCTAAGGATGCTTCGTTGAGAGGCGTAACACGTGTCGATTGGTGATTTTTGAGTTTGAGCGGAAAACAGCTAAAGATTTTGGGAATTTATCTCATGAAATGGATTTCCGCAAAGTAACACCTGCGTCTATACAATATCTTTTCAGTAATAATTTCTCTTATTTTTCATGACACTCCTCTATTAAAGTGTTATGAGGCTTTACGGAAGCTAAAAAATTTCTTGGAACAACGCGAAATCTTCATCTGCACATGTTTAGACCGCCTCCATTTGTTTTATTTGCACAGAAATTTAACGCACAATATAATATCACTTTTGTACTTTATAACTCCCAAAAAAGTGAAAAACTGAAAATCTAAATGTCAACTCAACTGTTCTTCTCCCGTTCCCGCCAAAAAGTCCATAATTTTTTTTCGTATGATATTCCAATGAGAGGAAAGGCGAGGGATCAATGCCCATAACAGCCCGATGTCTACAGTAGTAGATAGATATATTTTTCACGTTATTTCGTTAAAATGTCGACGTGAAAAATTTTAATGTTTCTTGTAGTTTCTGGCGACAAATAGGGTCCTTACATATGAAATTGGCGTTTTGTACGGGAGGAATATAAAGTCAATTTTTTTTTGTAAAATATATTTAATTAATCAAAGTATGCACCGCTGTTATCTAGGCACTTTTGCCATCTCATAGGTAGTTCATTGATTCCTTTACTAAAAAAACCATGGGGGGCGAGAATCAATAAACTCTTTGAAGGCGGTTTGAACTGCCGCATCGGAGTTGAATTATTTTCCTTGTAAGAAGTTGTCCAAATTCCGGAAAAAATGGTAATCTGTTGGAGCAAGGTCCGGGGAGTATGGTGGATGTCGCAGACATTCCAATTGTAGCTCATCTAACTTAGTGGTTGTTTGTTGTGCAGTGTGTGGTCTTGCGTTGTCGTGAAGCAGCAGTGGCCTAGAGCGATTGACCAATCTCGGTTGCTTAGCAGCTAGTTCTTCCTTCATGGTTTGCAGTTGCTGACAATAAATATCTGCTGTAATCGTTTGGCCAGATTTTAGAAAGCTGTAGTGAACGACACCGGTGCTAGTCCACCAAACACTCACAAGTAACTTTTTCTGAGTCAATTTTCGTTTAGGGCAGGATTTGGCTGGGTCTCCAGGGTTCAGCCATTGCGACGAGCGCTTCCGATTATCGTACAGTATCCACTTTTCATCACAAGTAATGATTCGATTTAAAATCCCTTGACTATTGTGTCGGTTGAGCAAAGTAACACAGCAGTCGACGCGTGTTTGCAAGTTCGATTTACTCAATTCATGAGGTACCCATCGTTCAAGTTTTTTTACTTTCCCGATTTGATTCAAGTGGATTAATTCAGTTTTGTCACTTACCCCGAAGCCTGCAGCTATCTCTGAAGTACTTTGTGATGGATCCGCTTCCACAATAGCCTTTAATTCTTCATTTTCCACTTTGGTCTCCGGCCGTCCACGGGATTGGTTCTGAAGGTCGAAATTTCCAGAACGAAAACGTTGAAACCAAAAACGTACCGTGCTTTCTTTTGCGACGCCAGCGCCGTACACATCATTAATCCTTCGAGCTGTTTCTGCAGCACTGGTGCCACGGTAGAACTCGTACTCGTAAATATACCGATATTTCATGTTTTCCGTTGTGCGGTAATAAGCGACGCCAAAGAAAAAAATAATGAGGAAAAAAACAAATGAATGACTGTTTTCAAAACTCAAATGTACCAGCTAAATGAATTTATAAATTTGAATTTGGAATTCTTAACCAAAGAGGAGATATTTCAGATCAAAGTGGTCAGTACGACAAAACGCTAATTTCATATGTAAGGACCCAATATATTGAGGTAGTCTTTCTAGTAGGTTCCACTGAGGCAGACAAAGCCGCTAAATAAATTTCAACATCACACTACTAAATAAGCACTTATTTCAACAATTCCATACATTGCACAACAGCGATGTAGATACTTGGAACGTAAAACTACGCCAATTTTACATCACAGTATCCACTAAAAACAATCTACGAATAACTAAAATGAACGCCCAACATCGCTTCCCGGAAAGTCCCGCCAAAAACTGTAATTTTTTTTTAAATTTTACATTCTAATACATGGGAGGCAAAGGGAATTATGCCCATACAGCCTTGTTTTTCATGTAACAAAAATTTAAATGTCAACTATTTATATTTATAACAAGATTTACCAGTAATAGATATCACCTCTCACACGTCACGAATTGTTAGAGTGAAAGAAATATATGGCATAAGCCTGTAATAGAAAGAGGTGGAAATACACATTCGTCTTTATCAGTATGTTTTAGGATAATGTTTTAAGACTGTTAAGCTGTTGCATTTTATAGAACCAAACAAATCGTTGGTCGTTAGTAGTAATTTTAAGTCGTTAATAATTTTTGAACTTTACAAGTGAAAAAATGATATTTTTCAGATATATGTGAGATACAAACACTTTTGGGTGTGATGGTAGGATACGTTATTTTTGGCTGTAAAGGTTGGGGACTTTTTGGCGGGAACAGGAGAAGTGAGGTTGTCATTTTATTTAAATTTTCTATTTTTTATATTTTTGGGAGTTACAAAGTACAAAAGATAGACTGATAGCACATTGTCTTTTAAAGTTCTGCATAAGTGAAAAGAATGGAGTAGATAAACATGTATAGCTGAAGTTCCCGCGCTCTTCAATGAAGTCCTACAAAACTTCAGTTAAGTCTACTATCACTTTACTGGCGTTGTCACGTCGAGGGACCGCTAAGTTTAGTTGTATTTAAATTTCATACATACTTTATCATTTTTAGTTGTATTCTCTTTTTATTACTTTATTTACTTAGCGGTCTCCCGACGTGACGACGCTTGTATATATTACTACTACTATTTATATTGAAACTTAACACAAATTTAAAAGACTATGAGGTAAATATTATTTTTTTACTTTTTGGAAGATTTTTTTGAGTCGGGGTTTTTTAAATTTTCAATTTGTTTTATTTCATGCTTTTTAAACACTCTACGATCTACACTTTATCCCCACATTCACGCAAATACTTTCCGGGACGATACACGAAATTGCGACACGAGATCGTGCCTCGCCGAAATCTGAGTATTCTGACAATTATTGTCTGATCCATCACCAGACCCTGATCACCATTCTATCTATAACCTATTCATGGAGATCATTTCAATGAGCCTAAACATGATACCTCTACTGTAAGTGGCGAGAAGTTGTATATTCTGCTGACTTCAGATGATGATGATATTATTGAAGTCACAGTATACTAAATTTCACATCGATTAGACCAATAGAAGATGCTCGCTTCCCTTTAAAAACTAAAAAAGAGCTGATATTCTTCAAACGGCTAAACCGATTTTGATCAAACATGTCTAAGAACCATTGTTAGAAAACCTGGTTTCAAACAAAAAAAACCGCATCACAATCGGTCTATTCGTTTAGGAGTTACGATGCCACAGACAGACACACAGACACACAAACACTTATAACACCCCTTCCTTTGCGTCTAGGGTTAAAAATAACTATTCTTAACGCACATTTATACCATTAAAACATTTGATTTTAACTTCACTGTAACTGAATCTGCATCTGAAATGCCACATTATTCCACATCAGTCGCTAATTGACAGCGCGAACCGATTTATTTTTCATGCATTTACAACACATGAAAACACATTTAATTCACGCCTGAATCCACGTCGAATTTGCAATGGAATTTATTCATTTAACGAATCTGTCGTAGTGCATATTGTATATACTTATTTAAAATTTGAAATGAAATAGAGCTGTGAAAAAATAAAACGAATGTTGTAAAAAGCAGTCTAGAGATTAAAAGTAAGGCCTCTTGTCCACAGTAAGTGAGTAACTGGCCCGTTGGGGCAGTGGCATATGTATCTGCTTTCCAAGCTTAGGGTCCCGGGTTCGATCCCCGGTCAGGTCAATTTAAGAAACGAACTTTTCTAAATTGGCTTGGAGTCTGGGTGCTACCGGGAACTTCCTCAGAGTTCGTTGTGTAGTACCCATAGTACAACCTTACTGCTTAGTTTGGAGTCACACAATCTGTGTAATTGTCTGGAGTATTATTATTATTGTTATAATTTTGTCGCACTAGGGTCTCGGATGCCTTCTGTGCACTCTGCAACCTTTGTTGGCAGAAGGGGGAGATTCCAGAGGACTGGTGCACGGCAGTCATAGTACCTGTATATAAAGGGAAAGGTTCCTATCTAGACTGTGCGTGCTATAGGGCCATCAGCTTGGTCAGCTTAGCGAGTAAAGTCTATACTAAGGTATTGACTGAATGTATGAAAGGCGTTTCAGAAAGATATTTGTGGGAGACGCAAGGTGGTTTCAGGAACGGTGGGGGTTGTTTGGATCAGATATTCTCGCTTCGCGTTATCGTGGGAAGGTTTCTGGCTATAGGCCAGAAAGTTTTCTGCGCTTTTGTGGATCTAGAAAAAGCATTCGATAGAGTAGTGCGAAAGAAATTGTGGAGCCTTCTGCCTGAATATGGCGTGGAGGGCTCCTTACTGCAGGCTATGAGGTCATTATATCGTGGCCACAGAGCCTGTGTAAGGACTGACGGTGACATGTCGCCCTGGTTTGAAGTCTGTTCTTGTGTCAGACAGGGCTGCGTGATGTCTGCCTGGCTGTTCGTGCTGTATTTGGACAGTTGCCTCTAGAGATTGAAAGGTAATATGAGTGGTATGGGATGTGATGACACAGTGGTAAACTGCCTATTGTACGCTGACAATGCTGTGCTAATAGCACCATCAGATGCAGAGTTGCAGACACTAGTCACGTGTATGAAAGAAGATTGTGAAGTAAAAGGATTGAAAATGAAGGTGAACAAAACTAAGGTTCTGGTGTTTGAAGCGAAGCGGTACAAACGAAATGTGTGATTTGTGTAAATGGAAAATGTCTAGAACAAGTGAATGAAATTGTGTATCTGGGGAGTGCGTTTTCGAGGGATGGAAGATGTGAGTTGGATGTGGAGAGACGGGTAGCAGCTGGCAATAAAGTGAACGGTGCTCTGTCCGCATTAGTAGGTAGTATGAATATATCTAACACTGCTAAAATGGCCATCCACAATGCGGTGTTGGTGCCAATTTTTTTGTACGGTAGTGAGGCCTGGATATGCCCGAAATCGAGTGAAAGGATGATAAATGCTGTGGAGATGCGGTCTCTTAGAAATATGTGCGGTGTCACGCTTGCAGACAGGATAAGCAATGATGACATACGCAGTATGACAGGGTTGCACAACAGTGTTATTGTAAAAATGAAGAAAGGAATGCTTAGATGGTTCGGGCACTTGGAAAGAATGAGTGATGAAAGACTGACGAAGAAAATCTACAGAGCGAAAGTGAGTGGTAAAAAAAGCCAAGAAAGACCAAGGCTGACTTATGAAGATCAAATAGCCAGAGTGTTAGCAGACGGAAATGTCAAAAGCACTCGCATACCTAGGCGAAAATGTGTGAAGAGAATGATGAGTTTTGAAGAAGCGAAAGAGGTGTGTAAAGACCGCGGCTCCTGGCGCTCCGTCCTCTCTGACTACCCCGTTGGGGATACAGCGTGAAGATATGTTATTTTGTCGCACCGCATACGAATTCTATCTGACACCTTTGTCCACGATATCATTATTGCCAGATGTAGCTACGGCGGCGGCGAAATCAAGTGCAGCCTTAGTAGAACTGTTTCGATTGTGTAACAAGGACGAAAAAACTTGTGATTGCATATTAACATTAATATTATTAATTAACAATATATTAATGAATATTTAAAACTTAAAATTTAACTGGTTTTTGCTGCTACTAACTAACTATAAGTAACTAGGGTTACTAAATATAAGTACTAAATATAAGTAACTAGGGTTAGTTAGCATAGTGGTTTCTTTCTAAATCAGACGGTTTTATGAAATCTTCTTGTGAAATATATTACATAACATATTTCTTGCCTCAAAAGTAAGGCGTTTATCATTATGTCCTCAATTGTTTTATCCCATAGTACGAGCCTTATTAGAGACATAGTTCCCCGTTAACATCCATATTGTTGTATGATTTCAACGTAGCGAGTCAGACGCTATTCGGACGCAAATCCGTCGTCGCGGACACATTCCGATAGTTTGTCGTTAATGACTGTGCAGAATTGTCGGAGCTTGATCTAACAATCCTTTTGATCTAACAATCCGGCGAACGTAAGAATTATCTTACATTGAATCACAGATTAAGTATTTGTAGCAAGCTGCAGATGCGAAAGTGACTTTACTGCAATAGTTATGTATTTCGTATTCTAGTGATTCCGAAAAATTCCGAAGCACTTTAAGGGATTATTTACATCAAACAACAAAGGAGGAACTCAAGCATGAAAACGAAGAAAGACGAGGTAAACCAAATTTCAACTCGAAATAGAAAAGTATGAGTATGAGTCAGACTGACAGAACTCTGTCAAGCAACTGACTTTTAAGGCGGATAGTCAAGACAGCAGAATCGATTACAGCGCCAATACATCTCGTTCGGAACTAAAACTGTCACAGGCCTGGTGTGGACAAAAGGATATGCAAACTACCGTTTATGTTACGTAAGCCCGGTGGTTTCACTGGATCTAAATCACAGAACACATATACTCCAAGGAGAAGAATTACAACTCCATCCAAAAATTGTGTAGACTATGCGCCATCTGGTAATGCTTCCATAAACTAAAATGGCGGGGATTAAATTGTACTCTGAGCGTATTTTCTTAGATGACTGAACTGAATAAAAATTAGCGAAAACTTTACTTGATAAAGTTAATGTTTAAACTATAAAGTTTTCGCTTATTTTTAATTAGTTCAGCGGATAGCAAGGTAATGGAACTTGGAAAATTAATAAAACAAACAGAATTAGTGATATTTTTTTAAATTTAAATCACGAGTTCTGATTACAATTGAATGTGGATATATAATAACAACAATCCTTTCAAAAGTCATTGTCTTGATCCGCAATTCTCAACCACACCCATGAGAGATTCCTCAAGTGATCAGGGGGAGAATAGCTCGTGCGAAACACAGAAAAGCTAAAAGAAATAGAAAAAATAATCGACGGTTATGAAGAAAATTTTTCGATTTGTAAAGTCTTTGACATTTCATCAAACAGGGTTGCTATATTATTGAATTCAATTAGAAGTTTATTCGATTATTAATATCTATAACAAAATGTGTTTTTTTTTGTTCAAATTATTTATAAATATCTCTGTTTAATGAAGTAAAATATGTGATTATTGTCATTTTTATATGTAGTACTCAAATAATTATAATAAATTAACGAAATAAATGAAATTTCAGTATCAATAATCGATATCAGTATGTTGATAAATAATATCAATAAAGTATATTTTCGCATACCTAGGCGAAAATGTGTGAGGAGAATGATGAGATTTGAGGAAGCGAAAGAGGTGTGTAAGGACCGCGACTCCTGGCGCTCCGTCCTCTCTGACTACCCCGTTGGGGATACAGCGTGAAGTTATGTTATGTTATATTTTGTAATGATATCCCTGGCATTTTCTGTCTTCTTTCTTTCTACATCTGTTGTCACTTTCATTTTGTTTCCATATAAAGTCTGCAATGGCTCCATACAAAGTTGTCACCCCCTGATCTAAATACGTCACCGTGGACAACAAGCCTTATAATTACAAAAATTTGTGTAGGTTTAAAAAAACTTATTCGTCCATCCCTTGTGTTACATTTCTTTGTAATAAACTCTTCTCATCTTTTCATCGCTTACAACTTGATTGACTTTTACGAATTCATAAGGTCATAAGTTGATATGTTAAAAATTATGCTTTTTCTCCCTAACCAAAAATAAAAATCATTGTTTTGTATTCACAATGTACAATTTTATAACAATAATGCTTGCCCACGAATTTGTAGCAATTTGCTAATACTTGGAATCATATTGATGACCTCAATGGCACAGTGGTTTTAATCTTGTTTCCAAGCACGTAAAGTCCGGGGTTCGATTCCCGGTCAGGTCTATTTAGGAAACGAGCTTTCCTAGATTGTCTCGAGTCTGGGTGTACTTGGAAACGCCCCTAGTAGTCGTCTGGTTATCATAACATGGGGAATGCCCTAGTTTGAGACTAGATGTTAGGTCTGTACTCTCTGGCGCATTAATTCCACTTTTGTGTTATGCATATAAGTAGCCCTCATTAAATGTTTTAATTGATGGCAAAAATCACACTGAAATACACTTCAGTTTGAATTATATTGACTTCAACATATTTTTCTACTAGTAATTGTTGACTTTCTTAATCTTAAAATTTTATTTTATTTGAGCAGTTTATTGTGTGTGTGTATAATTCGACTATATTATACTTTAGGGGATGACTGCAATTGCCATTGTAGGCTGTGTAAGTTCACAGTATCCACGCCTACTCGCGCCAACCTGTAATTACAGCGGACTGTACTTCTTTCACCGCTACCTTATCTCGACAATTTATCAAGCATATCGGCTCCGGTAGTGCTGTTTGTATGCTAATGGAGCTGAGTACATTCTGATACAAAAATAAGGATTGTCTATAAATATTTCGTTCAATCATGAAACGCTTTTTTAAATTTCAAAATCAAAAAAGTCTTTCATTGCTTTAACATTATAATATTCTCACTCAATTTTTCAATAGTGAAAGTTGTAATATACACATATTAATTTTGCTGACTGTACACTGTTTCCTTTCTATAAACAGAAACCATTTACGTAGGCAAAATACAGAGCAATAAAGTGCAACAAAATTTTAGTGCATAAAAGGAACGACTTTCAAAACTAGGTCTCATTTTAGGCTAACCGCACATTGGCCTATTATCGTCTGAGCGATAGGTATAGGCTATCGTCTAGTCGCTTAGCCTACTAAACGGTTGTATACGCTGCATCTAACCACTCGGACGTCCATTCTGTCGTTTGAGGAACCGAGCGGTAGCATAAGTAGCTAATCTATTTAATTGCTCCATTACACAAATCACGCATTTCTTTTATCAACGTCTACCTCTCTAGATGGGTTGCAAAACAATGATTTCTATCGAAAATCGGCAACTAATAGTACACGATCGATAGTACACGCGACTGTATGTATTAACCAGTAAGTAAAAGTCGAACAACTGTTGAGACGCGAACGCTTGTAGCGTTTACAACTACTTACTGTCCGCAAAATGTAATAGGTACGGTATGACAGATGCGATCTAAGGATGGGGCTTAGAAAATCGTAACCTACGTTATTCGATTCGATTCTTGCGAAGTATCGATTGTAACTACTTGTAGATGCAATTTGATTGAACAGGTATATGTCGATATTCTGTTACAAGATTAAAACTGATTAAATACATACGCCCTGAGACCTTTCCAGTAAGTTGCAATAAATGTCATTAGATGTTGTCACTTTTAGTTATAAATTTGCTTCTGTGTTCTTTACTACTGACAGAACTAGTATAGATAAAGGATTAAATCTAATGACTTTTTGTGAGTCACTCAACTTTAAAATGACTTTGATGTAGTTGTACTAAAAGTACCAAATAAAAGAGACATAATTTGATTAAAATCACTTTATTCACTCTCACTACTTGTACTTTCATCATCATGCACATCTATCATTATTTCGATTTCAAGCAAATTGTCAAAATGTATATCTCTGTCGAAATCATCATTAATTTTAATACATTACACAGTTTTTAAATTTGAATTATCGATTGAATCGGATAAAATACTGCGATACATACAACACTAAATTAAAAATAAAAACGTAACTGTGACCTCATAAACTGAAAAATGATGTTTTATTTTAGATAAAAAGCATTGTATTAATGAAATTACTTAGATTTATATTTGATCACATTAAAGAAAGTGGGATATAATTGATTTAGATTTTTTAAGTCGTAAAGCTTGCAATTTTTTTATGCGTCGTTACGTAGTGTAGTCGTTCATAGCTGTCATAGTGTACCGTTTAGATTGTGTCAACTACAATCACACAATCTACCAGTTGTTCAAGTAATAGTAGCCAATGTGCGGCCAGTCTTAATACTTCAATACGCAATATAAATACAATGTCTTAAGACCAACAACCGGCTGTGTTTCATACTGGTGATTATTATCAATCCAACCACGTTCCGAGATACCTAGTACTGGTAACTTTTCAGTAATAAATTCCATGTCGATAATTCATTATAGAGCTAAGTACAAAACTAAAAACTGGCGCATTTACTCGTCAAATGCAGCTGATCCCTAACGGGGTAGTCAGAGAGGACGGAGCGCTAAGCTTCGCGGTTCTTACATACTTCATTCGCTTCCTCAAATCTCGTCATTCTTCTCACACATTTTCACCTAGGTTTGCAGGTGCTTTTCACATTTCGGTCAGCTAAATACCCTGGCTATTTGATCTTCGTAAGTCAGCCTTGGCCTTTCTTGGCTTCTTTTACCATTTGGTTTCGCTCTGTACATTTTCTTCGTAAGTCTTTCATCACTCATTCTTTCTATGTGCCCGAACTATCTAAGCTTTCCTTTATTTATTTTTACACCGCACAAATTTCTAAGAGATCGCATTTCTACTGCATTTTTCATACTTTCAGTCGATTTCAGGCACATCTAGGCCTCACTACCGTACAATAAAGTTGGCACCAACACAGCATTGTGGATGGCCATTCTGGCAGTGTTAGATACATTCACACTGCCTACTAATAGGAACAGTGCATCGTTCACTTTATTGTCAGCTGCTAACCGGCTCTCCACATCTAACTCACATCTTCCATCTCTCGAAAACACACTTCCCAGATATACAAACCCACGTGGAGTATATTTACTTGTCCCAAACTTAGGTATAAAACAGTTGTTCAGCAGCTATGGGTGGTTGCAGTTCGAGTCATCTCACAAATACCAAGTATAATGGAACTGTGAGTATCAAAATTTATTACGAATGTCATAAACCACTAGAGGTGTTATATGAGTATTAAAAGTTAATGCTCACCACGTATTGTATGCAAGTATGTACGTTGAACAATAATACTAATCGAATGAAAGAAGATAAAACTGCATCGAGACCGCTCGTAAATATCAACTTACAGATGTTTACGAGGCATAAACCTTTCCGTAGTTTTAAGTTCAGGATCTCGCCTCACAAATTGCATTTTATTAGGACTTGAAACTTTTATGGCATACACGATATGACAAGATGATGTTACAATGTTACATTGTTAGCTTTTTGAATCATTGAACAGTACAATTTCAAAAATACAAATAAAAATCGGTGTCCAAAGACTTAGTCTATTTAAACTGAGGTAGACAAGCGCTATACTCTAAAAACCTAAAAAGTACGAATCGTACTCGCGCTCTGAGGGTTCCGTAGCACTTTACAATGTATTTGTATTATGTATTTGCCAATAAAATACACATATACATACATTTCTTCACGCTGTATTTCTAATAGGGTAGTCAGAGAGGACGGAGCTCTAATCTCATCATTCTCCTCACACATTTTCGGCTAGGTATGCAAGTGCTTCTGACATTTCCGTCTGCTAACACTCTGGCTATTTGATCTTCGTAAGTCGGCCTTAGTCTTCCCTGGCCTCTTTTACCACTCGCTTTCGCTCTGTAGATTTTCTTCGTCAGTCTTTCATCACTCATCCTTTCTACGTGATCGAACCATCTAAGCAGTCCTTTCTTCATTTTTACAATAACACTGTCGTGTAATCCTGTCATACTGTGTATCTCTTCATCGCTTATTTTGTCCGCAAGGGTGACGTCGCACGTATTTCTAATATAAATAAATAACCAATAAAATAAAATAACCAAATATTTAACCAAACCAAATACAAATGTAAGTTTGTAATGGCTAATAACTACAAATTTACAATTTTCAGATTTTTCCCTTTACTTCTTCTTTTCAGCCATAGGACGTCCACTGCTGGACATAAGCCTCCCCTAAAGATCCCCAATAAGACCGGTTGGTAGCGGCTTGCATCCAGCGCGATCCTGCGGTCTTAATAAGGTCATCCGTCCACCTTGTGGGTGGACGTCCTACGCTGCGCTTGCCGGTACGTGGTCTCCACTCGAGAACTTTTCGACCCCATCGGTCATCAGTCCTCCGCGCTATGTGCCCTGCCCATTGCCATTTCAACCTGCCAATCCGCTGGGCTATGTCGGTAACCTTGGTTCTTCTACGGATCTCCTCATTTCTGATTCGATCTCGCAGAGAAACTCCGAGCATAGCCCTCTCCATGGCTCGTTCGGCTACTTGAAGCTTACTAATAAGGCCCATCCATTTCCCTTTACTTAATATAATAATAATAATATTGGGTCCTTACATATGAAATTAGCGTTTTCTCGTACTGACCACTTTGATCTGAAATATCTCCTCTTTGGTTATAAATTCCAAATTCAAATTTATAAATTCATTTAGCTGGTACATTTGAGTTTTAAAAACAGTGATTCATTTGTTTTTTTCCTCATTATTTTTTTCTTTGGCGTCGCTTATTACCGCACAATGGAAAACATGAAATATCGGTATATTTACGAGTACGAATTCTACCGTGGCACCAGTGCTGCAGAAACAGCTCGAAGGATTAATGATGTATACGGCGCTAGTGTCGCAAAAGAAAACACGGTACGTTTTTGGTTTCAACGTTTTCGTTCTGGAAATTTCGACCTTCAGAACCAACCCCGTGGACGGCCGGAGACCAAAGTGGAAAATGAAGAATTAAAGGCTATTGTGGAAGCGGATCCATCACAAAGCACTTCAGAGATAGCTGCAGGCTTCGGGGTAAGTGACAAAACTGTATTAATCCACTTGAATCAAATCGGGAAAGTAAAAAAACTTGAACGATGGGTACCTCATGAATTGAGTGAATCGAACTTGCAAACACGCGTCGACTGCTGTGTTACTTTGCTCAACCGACACAATAATGAAGGGATTTTAAATCGAATCATTACTTGTGATGAAAAGTGGATACTGTACGATAATCGGAAGTGCTCGTCGCAATGGCTGAACCCTGGAGACCCAGCCAAATCCTGCCCTAAACGAAAATTGACTCAGAAAAAGTTACTTGTGAGTGTTTGGTGGACTAGCGCCGGTGTCGTTCACTACAGCTCTCTAAAATCTGGCCAAACGATTACGGCAGATATCTATTGTCAGCAACTGCAAACCATGAAGGAAGAACTAGCTGCTAAACAACCGAGATTGGTCAATCGCTCTAGGCCACTGCTGCTTCACGACAACGCAAGACCACACACTGCACAACAAACAACCACTAAATTAGATGAGCTATAATTGGAATGTCTGCGACATCCACCGTACTCCCCGGATCTTGCTCCAACAGATAACCATTTTTTCCGGAATTTGGACAACTTCTTACAAGGAAAAAAATTCAACTCCGATGCGGCAGTCCAAACCGCCTTCAAAGAGTTTATTGATTCTCGCCCCCATGGTTTTTTTAGTAAAGGGATCAATGAACTACCTATGAGATGGCAAAAGTTCATAGATAACAACGATGCATACTTTGATTAATTAAATATATTTTACAAAAAAAAAATTGACTTTATATTCCTCCTGTACAAAACGCCAATTTTATATGTAAGGACCTAATAATACTACTCAAGACAATTATACAGATTGCGTGATCACAAACTAAGCAGTAAGCTTGTACTATGGGTACCACACAACGAACTCTGAGGGAGCTCCCAGTAACACCCAGACTCCAAGCCAATTTAGAAAAGTCCATTTTCCTAAATTGACCTGACCGTGGATCGAACCCGGGACCTTAGCTTGGAAAGCAGATGCATATGCCACTGCGCCAACGGGCCAGTCAAACTTATGCTATAAGACATTGCTTCTTGCCTGTCAAGATTCTAGGTCAACGAAAAGTACCCTATGGGTTTTGATTACGTTGCGAGTGTCAAAATATGCAGTATGAACGGTCGTTATTTTCTTTTCATTATAATTATTTTGTACTTGACATTGTTTTTAACCGACTTAGAAAAAAAGAAGTAAGAGATACTATTTTCGTCTGTATGTATTCTTTTATGTATAATTGAGTATAACTTCCTTGTTTATAAGCAGATTTCCATGATTTTTTTTCCGTTGGGTTCAGTACAGCTTCAAGATGGTCCCATTTAAATTTAATTGACATGGGAGCTTAAATTTCGAAGATGCACAAAATAATCCCAACGTCTTTTTCAAAAGAGTTTGTAATATTGATGATTCTTTTGCATATCATTCCGTTCCAGATTTAGAAAATAAGTTAGTTGTAGATTTAGCAAAAGGTAGGAACAAAAAACTTTTAATAAAAAATTTAAATCAATGCGCAACAGTAGAAAGTCTACTGATTTGGTAGGCTTTAGTAGTAGGCACCGACTTTAGTAAGCTGTCAAATTTAATTACATGGGTACCTATTTCTCTATGGGTATTTCTATCGTATGTACTAAGTTATTTTTGTATTCTAGTTTTAATTAGTAAAGGATAGTTATTTTTCACTTGTCAGCTATTGTCAATATTCGCAATGAATCGTTATAATCATAATCGTTAACAAATGGCAATACTGTTATATGAGAGTGTGGCTACTTTAATAATAATATGGTATTCTCGAATGTCAAAAAAATAAGCCAGCCGAGAAATACACGAGCTAGCGAAAGCACGTCTTTGAATTATATCTCCATATACCCTACGTTTCCACACATGTCCACATCTGTGGACATGTGTGGAAACATGTCTGAGTATTTTATTTGCTCACACATCGCATAACAAAATTGATACTACGCTATGAAAAACTCGGAGCGCTAAACCGACTCGCAATTGGTCAGTTTTTTCTTCCATGTTCATGAGACGTGAACTAATATACCGTTGAAACATAACGCTCGAGACCCATCAAACTTTTTATCATTACAAACATTACAATTTCGTTCGCAATGTCTTCGCTTATATCCGTCTAAATTATACGGCAAATGCTGATAGCACCCCATTACGCAGGAGCCCACGCTAATGCATCTCATTCTCTATTTGTCAAATTATAGGTCGCGGTGCTTTGGTATAATAATACGAAATGATATAATGATGCCAAAAGCCATTCACGTTCTTGGACATGTTTGCAAGTAGTGAAAGTTTGAGATCATTTTACCTTTCTTCCGTCGATTTTGTAATGGTTGCTGATTTGCTCTCACGGCATCCCAAATATGAGGCTAATAAACAAATGAATGGTTGTTCTGTGATTTTTCATTACACACCTAATCATACCATATCAATATAACGAAAGAGTTCTTGAAACTGACGTAAAAATATACAAATACTCTCGACAATTACAATTGTGTGATATCAAACCTCGGACCAAAACGGACAGAGCCATGATATTGCCGCTCGTAATGCCGTGTGTCAAACGAATTTTCATGTCTTATTCTATCTCATTAAGCGTAACCACGAGTAAAACAGTTAACTATAGTAAGCATGGCAACCTCGCCTGTCGAAGTAATTCGTATAAGCTCGTGACCGAGTTTAAGTACATTACTGAAATAATTATTTGCAAAATGCTCGTAAATCGAAAGCGTTTTGGTTACCAGTATACACAAAAAAGAAAATATATCATGTTCAGCTGTATGTAGTTGTACCGCGATTCTTCTCTAGTCACGTCCATTAGTGAGTCTAGAAACTCGGTCAACAAAAAATGGACGCGCTCTTAGCGCAAAACCTGCGTCCATTTTAGTTCCTGGCCCTAGCATCAAACTGAGGGAGTTCCCAGCAACACCCAGACTGCAAGTCGATTTAGGAAAGTTATTTAATAATGACTAAAATACCCTGTTTCAATTCGACTTCATTAAGAACATTGTAACGGTTATATTCTGATTTCTTAGCAGTTACAGTATTCGTTAAGAATTTTGCACATGACATTAAAAAGTATAAACGCATCCGTGAAATATACCAAAGAGTTAAAAATTTTTTGAATTCTAGTTACATTTTTTATTATATACGTAACATAAATACATTGTCCGGCGGTACGGAACCCTGATGCGCAAATTCGACTCGCATATGCTTTTGTTTTTTTGGTAAACCTGGTAGCACCTGGGCGACTGAGCTTTGCTTGGTAATTCTATATCCAAAAAACAAAACAACAAAAAAGTCAGATCACAATTCGAATTCGACCTTCGCACTTCGGTGTGGCAGACCTACACTCCAGCCACTGTGCTACTGAGAAGGTGAACTCTGTTGTTAAAGTGCCAAACATATTTAGGCAGGTTTTAATTTATAAAAACACGGAGAAAACTAATTCCTCCCAGAATTTAAGAGTCCGCCTATGCAGCCCAGTGCAAACGAATTCGTTTGTAACCCCCGCGTCTTATGGCAACGGCGATAAAGTTAATTTTCGCAGTTATGGTTTGATCATATTTTAGTGCAAAGAAATCGCAACATTTGTTTGTGTACATAATTATAATTTGCATGAAAACTACATTACAAATTAAAAACAGGACCGGTACATCCAAAATACTGCTCGACAGAATCGTACCATGACCGCCATGACGTTAGCTAAGAGGCTCCACAGCTCTTCAGGCTTGCTGATAAGCGACCAAACCATCCGAAATCGTTAACGTGAAGTGGATCTGCGTTTCCGAAGGCCGCTGAGAGTTCCCCCTGGTTTTACAGGTTTAAGATGTTATAATTACCTATCCATTTTAATAAGAATCATTTCAAAATTCTGTAAAATTTGGGAGATGCTACTAGATCTTTATATAAAACAGGGTTTTTGTGGATTTTTTATTGAGATTTTTTTCTCCAATCATGTTTCCACGTTTAAGGATTTCAAGATAAAGAATTGAAGTTATATTCATCCAAATATCTAACTGTAAGCCTTCTTAGATGTCGAGATCCAGGTCACAAAATACACCAAAAACTGTATAGGCGGACTCTTATGAAATTGTATCTAAATCGTAAGAGCCGTTTTCGAGAACACAATTACAATTGTAACAGCTAAATCTCTCTATAACCTATTTAAAAGTCTTGGTTTGGCACGAACTACCGTAAATTCTTTATTAGAAAGGACATCCAAAGCGGGATTGGCAGGTTTCTACCAAATCTGGTTAGGCAGGCAGAGGAGTCAAAGCAGTGTAGGTGAGCGTTGATGCGTATCATAATGGGGCCCTTTAAAACTACTCCTGGGTCGCAAGCCCAGTTTCGACCAATCGGAGTAGGGGCTCCGGTTGTCCATTCATGTGACCTCGAGAAGGACGATAGAGCATGTGGTCCGCGCTGTGGTGGCACTGCGAGGGAGCCGGAGGGCTCCATAGTTGCTTCCCCGAAAGGTGCTTCAGCACAGCGTGAGAGGGGCTCCGGCGCGTTCCATAAAGACCCCAGAGTCCTTCAACAAAGCGCCGAGGACGGCCGCCGCAGGAGTTTTGGCCCCACACTCAGCCACTATACTATTGAGAAGGTAAATTCTGCTGGGAAATTAAAAAAGTTTAGAGTTATTATTATTATAAACTATAGCACAGATTTCCTAGTCTAAGCATTTCTAAAAATTGTTGTTTTTGTTTTAATATTTATACGTCTTCTAGTGTAAATAAATATGTAATTATTATGTATTATATACATACATACATACATATCTTCACGCTGTATCACTAACGGGGTAGTCAGAGAGGACGGAGAATAAATATATGTATTATATAATAGTTAATAACTACTTTTCTAGTAGAAATTTGAAGTCGGGTCCCTCGCTTTATCAAACATTAATGAAAGTCAAATCGAGTGATCAATAAGTGTAAATTAATAGTATTCAGTAAGTATGATATATGCAAACATATAAATGTGGTGAAATACATCACTCTCTTCGACTTATAACAGAAAAAATAGCGATGTTGAAATACCAAAACCAGTTTACAAACAAAGCAAAATAATGCAAATATAAATGCATATAAATTATACATTAGTATAATTAATTCTAATTCTAAAATTACAATCATAATAACACACAAAAACTTATCGACTAATCCCGTCACCATATCTGGCAGTTGACTGACACAAATCCAAAGCTACGAAAGAGTCTACAAATGAAAAAATTGTAACAAGCATTACGTGTAATATTCCACCAGACAATCGCACTGGTGAAACAGAACAGCTATGTATGACAATTAGAAATGACGTCGTTGAAACCATGTCAACGGATCAACAGATCTACATCCAAGATCTAAACGAGCGGAGTTAAAACGAAATTAATTAATGAATTAGCTTAATGGAAGTTAACGAAATAAATGATACGCTGTGTCGTCTCTCGCTTCAGTAGCCGACGATAAGATGACGTGATAACATGTTATTAGCGTGACGATGGATGCCTCGAGGCGTGATGAAGGAAATGGTACATTTATTTTGCTTCAGACTCGTAAAGATGATATCTTTCAAATATATATGATAGGACTTGCTTGTCTCTATATACTATAGAACAGTCTTAATCTTTGTTTGCCATCGTATTCGTTCATAACTTCTAACAATCCGAGTGGATTTCAATACAATTTTTACACGTGTTTTTAGATAGAGAAAAAGATTTGTATTTATGTGTACACTGTACATGCAGATTATCGACATAATTTTTATTCTTTCGTCAAATGAAAGCAATTATTATTTCAGAAAATGACTGTGTTTACCTAATCATATTTCCATATTATTTACTTTAGCTGCCACCATGTTACAATGTTGACTGATTCTGGAGTAGATACATCAGTTTTATTTCCTATCATTTCGCGGTTACCATTATTTGATATGTATCATATTTCGACATATTCTGTTACATTTAGGATGTGAAATGTCGTGATGTCTCCAGCGACGCGCGCAACACTTGCGTATCATTCTTGCGGTTTAATTCGACTACTTACACAGAACAAGATCGTGCTCAACACGCACATAAATGAGTTCCGCAGCTAGCTACTTATTCCTTTACATTTTACGACTGCCTTTGCTTTTTAAAGGAAATAATAAGTTCATTGAAAAAGTATGTTATGTTTGTATGTCTACTTAATATCCGTTAAAATTCAATAGTAGAAACTTGTTTAGTTTATGTAATTTAATAAAATGTTCTTTTTTTTTAATTGTCAAATTGCTGTATAACATAATAAAATAAAACAACAACAAAAACTTATTTTGGAAAAACATTTTCCGCAATATCCATAATATTGTAAAATCTAATACTCAGCATTACTTTTGGATCCTATACATACATGAAGTTAGTTATTATAAACTGCTTGCAATGTTCAGTTCACTGATTTATTTAAATTTTCTAAATCCTTAAATTTTAAAATTATTTGGCAGTGTTCATTATTTTCAGATGACGTTTTACTTTTTATCATATATACATATCTTCACGCCGTATCGCGAACGGGGTAGTCAGAGAAAACGGAGCGCCAATCTTGGTCCTTACATACTTATTTCGCTTCCTCAAATCTCATCATTCTCTTCACACATTTTCGCCTAGGTATACGAATGCTTTTGACATTTCCGTCGGCCTACCATTCTACACTTATTTGATCTTCATAAGTCAGCCTTGGTCTTCCTCAGCTTCTTTTACCACTCACTTTCGCTCTATAGATTTTCTTCGTCAGTCTTTCATCGCTCATTCTTTCCATGTGCCCGAACCATCTTAGCATGCCTTTCTTCATTTCTACAATAACACTGTCGTGCAATCCTGTAATACTGCGTTTTTCTTCATTGCTTATTTTGTCTGCAAAGATGACACCGCACATATTTCTAAGAGATCGCATTTCTACTGCATTTATCTTACTTTCACTCGATTTCGGGCATAACTAGGCCTCACTACTTCATTATACTTATTATACTATATTATACTATCATTATACTTTTTATCAACTTTTATTAAAACATTGAACAACGAGATTGCTGCTACATCTGTCATGAAATCCTGACCTAAAGAATGCAATGTTCTTATTGGTTAATTTTGTTACTTGTGTATTTTATTAACCAAAAACACAGGTCACAAAACGATAGTTTGAGTATATGGCACCGACATGTATAAATTACCACTGGACAGGCTTTGCGAAACCAATGACAGCTAATTTAGAATGCCAGTTTGAAGCACCACCTGCGAAATGCGAAGTTGATGTATGATGAATTACCAAAATCTTTAGCTTTTTTCCGCTCAAAGCCCAAAAACCACCAATGGACACGTGTTTCTCCTTTCAACGTTCCTCCTCAGCTTTGGATTCGGTGCTTGTAAGCTGACCGAGTCCGATCTCTGGTATATCCTGAGGATGCTTCGTTGAGAGGCGAAACACGTGTCCATTGGTGGTTTTTGGAGTTTGAGCGGAAAATAACTAAAGATTTTGGTAATTCATCAATGAAATGGATTTCCGCAAAGTAACACCTGAGTCATTAATTTTGACTTATGCTGCACATGGCTATTTCAGTTCCATGCACTCTCGTATATGTCGACCATATGTTGACAGCACCAAAATGGTGTAAATCATTTAGGCACAAACATAACTTGACAATTGCCAGTCTAGTGTGGTAAAATATGGTATACATGTCAGCGGTATATGGTTAATTATGAATACTAATAAAAGTACCTTAAAGCATTCAATTTACTAAAGAAATTTTAAAAAATACAATCTATGGTACAGGGGAATTATTATGTAACAGGTTATTAAGCCTTTTTAATTACGATCTGCGATAAGAAAAAATCAGGAAATTTAACGCGATTATTTTTTTATTCTGGCTTGACGTTTCGACCAAGTTGCATCGGCCGTGGTCTCAAGCAAACTGTAGCAGCAAGTTTCACTCCGTGTCTGAGGTAGATGTTTTGTCATCTACCCCCGACATTTGTAAATAGTTTTCGGGATAGATTCAAACATTAAATGACGTTTTAAATATATGCTATAATGCAACGCGAAAGTTTAAAAGTTTATAAGAAAAAACATTTGGCATGTTTTACATTTTCCTTCATACATATATTCACGCCGTAACCCTAACGAGGTAGTCAGAGAGGACGGAGCGCCAAGCGTCGTGGTCCTTACATACTTCTTTCGCTTTCTCAAATCTCATCATTCTCCTCACACATTTTAACCTAGATATACGAGTGCTTTTGACATTTTCCTTCATCTTCTAGAGAAACACGAAAGCAATGGAACGAATCGACGTAATTGAGTACGGAACCCTAAAAACGAATTCAAACATTAAATGACATTCTTGAATCTGACCGCAACGAAACAAGTTTGTAATTAAATCGATAGTAAATCATTGCGACGTATTGCAGTGTGATATCCAAAACGTTTCACACGACACCGAAATATTGATTGGCGATGATTCGATAAAATCATTTGTCGTTTGCGTCAAATGCTTATGCTTTCTTTTTAGTAAAATGGCAGGTGGTTTGATCGATTTGACTCGATTATTACTTTTGCTGCAAATTTATCTGTGTATGTGTATAATGTCTATATCTAATATACAACGTTATTGTAAAAGGAGGTATAAGTCAGGGTTTCAACGTGTCAATGTTGGCTGCTATATTGCAGATATAATAATTACGGGATACGTTTATTTTGCTGTCCATACAAAAAAATATAATTAAAAAAGTTTACAACCCTATCGTTATGCCCTACATTTCAAATGTTTGCTAGCGACGTAAAAACGCTGATATTAGGGTTGCTTCACCTTTATTTTTTTAAACTTTGAGATGTTACACTAGAACTATTGACTTTTGTCGAAGTTGTAGAATGCAAATTTACCGTTGTCATGGGTACTTTAATACCCTTTCGCATTTACACATCCTTTCGAAATAACCTTGTATAAAAATTAATGTTTGTTTGTGTTTTTGTTTGTGTTTCATGGGCTGCTATACATTTCATCCGATTGCTATGAAATTTAGTACAAAGACAGCTTAAATAATAAATGTTTTTAACCTTAATACAAATCAAAAGACACCGCAAAACAGTGACATGTCAAATATAAATAATAATCGATGTAGCTGATGTGTCTTAAATCGAAACCGTTACACGTCTGTCGATGTAAGTATTAATCCGATTATGCACCGGGACGGCGGATTTAGTGAATGTTTCATTTAAGCTTGCGTAATGTATCTAAAGCTTCATATTCACACAGACAACAAAATAATAGAAATGTGTAAAATGCAGATATTACACAATTTGCGCTTTCGTTGTTATGGTGAACACAGACTTATCTTTTAAATTTATTTCAGAAAATTTGCTCTCTTTTTGCAAACTCTTAAAGTGACGTTCAGATTTTATGAAATTCCGTAATCAATCCCTAATCCATTGTGGAATCCAGAATATCGACTATTTTTTAAGTGTTTAGCTTCAGGTGATGTTATGTGTGTAATGTATTAAAATTGTTATTATAGATGATTGTACATGATTGTAACATTCATTAGTTGTATATAACAAATAACTATTTGAGTTCAATCTGACAACACAAAGAGTCTGTTAGGTATCCTTTTTTTGACGACGTGCAGGGAGAAATCTTCAAAAGGTACCCTACCTCCAGAAGTATATCTGGATGTGGAACTTTTACCCATAAGAAATCCTGCTGACCCATTTGACGACCTAGCCGACCAACATCGTTGTCGAGAAATCCTTATTACTTTCTTGATTATTAGAATTAATTCAAAGAGAATATTTTATTTATTTAGATTATAATAAACATTTCTGTCAATTTTGTGTTCTGTGGATATTTTATGACGTCGTTTACCAGAACTACGACAAACAGATATAAACTATGTTTCAGCAATATTAAGGCATAAATTTCATATTTGTGCACCGGCCACAGTCGGCCCGATATGAATTTAGTTTAAAAGACATTTATAAGCTGCTTTTCAAGTAACTTTAGAATTATTAGTTGTAACTCATAGCACATACATACACAAATAAAATTAGGTATATTCTACTTAATTCGCAGATAAATATTACATTATAATATATGAAAAAGTATACTCGAATACCTAGTGTTCTTGATGCTCTTGATAATGAGAAAAGTAATTATTACAAAAACAAAATAAATCTTTCAATTAACAAAGAAACAGTTAAGAGTGAGTTGGATATGTACTACGTCAGAGTTCAGTAATAAACGGATGGATATAAAATTGTAGTGTTTACAAGGTTGGCAATGCGCAGTGATACTCCTGGTGTCGCATGCGTCTATAGGCCACAGTAACTGCTTCACATCGGGCGGGCCATATGCTTGTTCGCTACCTTTGTAGCACAAATAAAAGATTATAGGCCACTTAATGAGAACCTTCTGGTTGAGGCCAATCGGATTGGGATCTCCAGTAGTCTATCCATGCGACTTCGAGGACGTCACCACGCGTGGTCTACGCTGTCGTAAACCGCGAGGGTTTCAAGTTTTACCTTCGTTACCGAAAAACAAAGGCAATGAAAACGTGCAACATGTTACAACTTAGCCGTATTTATATCACTCAGCTCAGTCAGTGGGAAAAACAGTTGACAAAAGTAAAAAAATTATAAATCAAAAGTAAATGTATACCGCAATACAGACCACTAAAAACTCGTCAACATTCCAAATTAATACTTATCATCGAAGTGCGACGCCCTGACGCGTTCATTAATTTACCAACGCGCCCCACAATACCCACAAAAAACCCCAAAACCACGAAACAGAATACAACTGCTACCCATTAGAAAATTTTATTTAAACTCCGGTTTCCAAAGTCCGAACAATAGATAATAAATATTAAATATTTTGCTATTTCTTTCTAAGTACTTAATCTGTCGAAATTAATTGTGTGAAACAAATAATTAACGTCTATTATATTATTTGTTCAAATATGAAAACGCATTTGAAATAAAATGTAAAAATACGTGACAAAGTAAGTTTTATTAATACACTTCTTTCTCTGAAACATACAGCATGCGCACACGCTATATACTTAATGGGATAACCATAGAGGATTGTGTGCCAAATGTCTTTAGTTTTTACATATTACTTTGGCCTCCTCGAATCTCATCTTTCTCCTCTTACACATTTTCTTCGAAATATGCGAGTGTTTCTGACATTTCCGTCAGCTACCACTCTGTATCTGCTTGGTCTTCATATGGTCTTACGGTCTTCCACTGCGGGTATAGGCAGCGCATATTAACTCAATTTATTTAAAAAAAAGCATTACATGATTTTTTTTAATTAAAAATGAATACGTGCGATTTACAATATAAAAGCGCGGAAGTTGCAGAGAAATTTTTAGAGATTGATGTACTCACCTTGCATACATCATAACATAATTCATAGGTACTAGAAATTTATAATTAGATCACTTTATGAAGATAAGTGACAATATTGTTACTTAAAAGTCATGATAAACTTTTTGTTAGTCAAAGACAGAAAAGTCTGGAAAGAAACCTGGCCTTTTATAAATCGTGATTAGAAAATTTCATCAAGAAATGATGACGCCTTATGCCTGATTGAATTACCTTGCCGGTTTTTTTCAGTATAAGTTCTTTCCAAACCGCAACATAACACAACAAAGGTTTCACTTTCAAAAATAATTCATAATTCGGTTTAATGACGGTCTTTTTAGACCAGAAAGCTATATTTATTCGAGTCATTTCATACTGACTGAAAATCGTAGTAATAATAGTTTTCCCTCAATACATAACGGCTCTGACCGTCAGCTACTCCGGTAGTGATAGAACTAAAGGCGACAGTATACAAAAGTTGTTAAAAAAATATTCCGTTTGAAGTGTTTTTATACCGTGCTAAAATTCGTGAGATATATGTATTACTGATTTTTGAATATTAAAAGACTGTTTTAAATAAAATTTATTTCCTAAAAGATTCCTAGTAAAAATGCAACTTTATCTTCCGTACTATTTGGTTTGTGGTCACTAGCGACAGCTCCGATGCTATCAATAGCTGTCAGTTACTGTGAATTCAGTACTTTAAGATCAGAATTATTTGACTTATTTTATTTTTAAAATGTTACATTTAGATTTTCTTCATTATTCCTAATATAATATCAACAGTCCTCAGGCCTGTGTAGTTGGATAGTCATGAAGTGCTATGCTATAATATAGTGTCACCCTTTTAATGATTTAATGTTTCTTAAAGATTATTATCCATTATGCTATTGCATAACAATATTATTTGAAAAAAAGAGAAGTATTATTGGTATCTTGTTTTCAGTTATTAATAAATTGAAACACACGGTGTAGTATCGCAAGACTAGTGGAAAAATATTTATTAGATACTTTTAACGAATAAAATGTTACAACTTTGTACTATCAAATATCTGTGTCCGGCCACGCGTTGCTGTGGCTCAGTTAGGTATTGTATTATTAGCCGTGAATTATAGTCTTGAATTCATATAAAATTCCATAGGAAAAAGCACTGTCAGTTTTTCCCAAATTTTTCAATTTTCTAGCTAATTTTTCAATTTTTTTTCCTTGAAACTTTACTCAACATTACTAACAGCCGTTATCAAGTTTTGCGTTAATAACGAACGACATTTTATTTTTATTTACATATATAGAATTAAATTATTAAATTCGTGACGATGAATACCAATTTTAACACACGGGACGCCCAAATCACACGCTTGTCTTCACCTATCAGCAATGCCCACTCGACTGCCAACTGTACATGTTTTGACAAGATTTCACAGTCTACTGATCGACTTCTAATTAATTAAGATTCTCTTAAGAACTCTAACAAATTAGAATCGAAGTAAACTTATTAAAAGGTCCAAACGTATTCGAGACCTCGTTGAAGATCGCAACGAAGAGAGGATTTAACCTTTTCGACCTTTTTCTATTCAAATATTTCATGGCATATCTACACCTTCCGATTCTACCGGATCCGATCGCAATCATTCGTAAAACTCACAATTAATATTATATACTGATATTTAAAGTACGAATATCTATTTTCTGTTAATTAAGTGACTTCTTGAGGAACTTTATTATTAAAACGAATGCAGTTACCCAAAAACGAAACATTTGACTTATGTAATATAAATTTTGGAATGTCCAATTTATCGCGACCTCAGGTTTCCATACCACCAATATCGTCTTTCTTTATAAACAGATCTATATTTTTCCTCGCGTACATAATAATTTCAAAGATATATAAGGACGGCAAGGTGAGTACATTAATGTCTTTAAAACGATTAGTGATTCTTGTGCATTCATACTGTAGATGTGCGTAAGTCACAGTTGTATTTCGTAGAAAATATACAACGTACAATCTTTTGGCATACCGTTATTTAATATAATCATAGAAGAATTAAGAAGACGTAAATTAGGTACCTTCCCGATCTGCCCAGTAGCCCGGGCTCGAGAGTAAGTCTACGGTGTTCCCCGCCTGTTGTAAGAGGCGATCGACTAAAGGGACATTCGAGGTCGCACTTGATTGGAGTGGAGGCTCCGATTCTCCTTCCACGTGACCTCGAGGAGGATAACAGCTCGTGAGATCCGCCCTGTCGTAGCACTGCGAACTCGCAGGGGGGGAATTGTGCTTCAGCACAGCAGCTCCGGTTGCGGTCCGTAAGAGATCCCGAAGCCCCTCGCTTTTAGTGGATATAATCAGTCCAGAGAAGTCCCATATACTTTCTTCGTCACCACCCGAGCGGGACAGGAAAGCATAAAGCATTTCCTGACTTTAAAAAACCTCATGGACCTCATATTCAAACATTTTCAAAAGCCTAATTTATTTTACAAGAAAAAGAAAACAAAATTCCTACGTCTTACGATATTCCTATTTTATGTATGCTAATTGAGGTTAATATGCAACTTTATGAACTCCCTAATTTGAACTCATGCTTGATCAATCCCTTTATACAATAAAGCCCATTAAGATATATTTGTAAATGTCAAATCAATGTTCAAAGAAAAACTGGAAAAAGATATTAGGTACTTTTAGTGAAAATCGGAATGTCTGAAAGAGTTCGTAAGAGTTTCTTAGGTTGGACTCTAAATGATGTTATCAATTTTCTTGGATGTTATTAGGGGTTGGCTCAAACATATTATAATCATAATAGATTAGACTGGATTTTATTAAAGTGGTTTATTTCAGCTATTTCAGATATTTTTTTTGAATAGAGTATCTGAAGATGTAGATAATTAGAAGTCCGTTGCAAATGAAATTGCTAAAATACACGTACGTTAGTGGCAAATAATGTCATGTATACAAGATAATATTATACTAATTCATGATGAGAAAACTTTGTACCTCTTTTTAAGCATATTGCGGCACAGAGGACTGGAGATTCGACAAAGATAGACAGATAGATAGATCGGCTTATAAGGTGAATGCAGAAAGCTAAAACTTATATATAAAATATTCGTTGTTTACGATCTCACTGTCAATGTCAAACACAGAATAGTTATACCGTCAACGTCAAATGTAGTAGAATAGTTAAAGTAGTTTGTGGTCAAACAGTCGCAGGTAGTAGAGATTGTCATCAATGAATTTTGAAATGGTGCCAACAAATAATTACTGACTGAATGAGTTTTGTGTAATTTGTGAGCTGTGAGCTGTTTCGAGTATTTGGAGTGTAAATCGAGGTATTAAGGTGTTCATTTTATTTCCAGACTAATTTCGACCACGGGCACCCACTAGTTATAATAATTACAGTTATCGTAGATAACAAAAAAAATACTATAAATAGAAACGAATGAAGTATTAAATACCTATCAGATTGAAAACTAAATAAATATAACGTCTTTTTTAACTGTTCCTGTTGTCTATTTGAGGTCGTTAACAGAATCACCATAAAACCAAGAAAAGATACGGATTTATTTTCATGGGTAAAAATCATGTTACAAAGACGTTGCGACATTAACTTTTTTTACCGGATGAAACCGGATTACGTGGAGTTTTTACAGACTAAAACTCTTACGGTGATCGTTTTTTGCGCGTTGTTGAGGGACTCCGAGGGCTTTTACGGAATACATCGCGCTGTGTTGAAGCACTTTCCGCGGTGCACTGGCACAAGTCATCTTGCATCTACGCAGTGTGGACCACATGCGCTCTCGTCCTCCTCGAGAATGCTACAATCAGCCACGACCCCGAAGGTCTCTTACGATAGGTGGCGAAGATGTAGTCTAATTCTCTAGCTCGGAATATAGACTGGGTTAGACCAGCCAGAATAAGACTAGAATAACAATAATGTACCCAATGTCGAATAAGAAGAATGTAGTATCGCAGCTCTTTATCGGACTTTGAACACTTTTGCATGCAGTTTTTGGATATCGGTCCTTGTGTCAAACTGATTCGTTGGTGGAAGAAACTACCAGCCCGGCGGTCTTTTGAAGCCTCGACCAGTCTCTTACAAATATCAGAAACCAGTCGATGTTCGGGGCCCCAGGGACCCAAAGTTTCGACTGCAAATGGCACAAATATGAAATTCTCAGAGAGAGTCGCATATTCTTTTCCTCTTATTAGAAATTGCGAAAATAAGCTACTTGTATTTTTCAAATAATTTTTGCGTTTAGCCAGTTCTAGTAAACAAATTAAAAGACCTGCACAATAGAGACATGGCAATTTGCAAATCGTTAAATTCGTATACATATTTTTTGATGAACCCACATGGTGTCTCGTTAGACACAGTTTTTCGGAAAGCTATTGTTGAAAAGTATATGAAAATAAGTTTTCATACAATATTTCCTTTTAAGAGAACTGAACACGTGTACGTACTGAACACATTCTGAGTACTTGTTAAGCAGTTACAAAAAAAAGTCTTCTTTCATGTATGAATTGGATTATTCTAGTATCTAAAACTCACCAGAGATTTTTCGAAGTAATAAAATAATTTGTATAAAAATAAAAAATAAATAAAATACATATTTACAAAGTTATTAAAAGTAATTATTATTATCAATAATAGACTTCTTCAAAGTTGCCGTTTCTACGCGTTGCAGCTTTCTAAGCGGCAACCTTGAGAAAGCTTATTAATTATTTAAGATAATATTTGATTTTAAGCTGCAAATATTAACTTTAAGATATATTAAAAAGTGTATGTAATATAAAAATAGCTTGATAATTATCCGACACGCACTTGACATTTTTCTTAATGCGACAAAATCTGACGTTAACTGCAGTTCACAAGTCACTGAAACAGGAAGATATTATAATCAATTTACGTACACCAAAACAGAAACTAATCAATATTCCGTTTAACTGAATACATTAACCCAATAACTACATGGTAATGCGATTTAATTAAGGTGCATTTCCGATTGCACGACACACCTACATATGTGCACATGTGTACAGATGCACGGCTCGCGATCACATCTATCGCATGAGACGCATCGGTGCACCAATTTAAAGAGTTTAATGAATATAACTATAGTAAGTACGTTTGTCCAATGCTGAACGAAAGATTGCACTTAAAGTGGAGTTTTTCTATTGCGTTCCTGTTTATATGAAACCACAAAAAACTGCATTTTTATAGTATAGATTAAAATTAAAAAAATGTAGTTTTTAATAAATATTTAAATGAAACACTGATAAATATTTTTCTGTTTGACATCGACACGATTGAATAATCGTAGAGTGACTTTAAATGCCGATTTTGATGATTAAAAGATTGGAATCCAAAAAAAACTTGAAAAATGAGACCACCAGTATTATAAGCAATATTTTTTTTCGAAATTGTTGCTTACGTAAAAAATAGACAGAAATGCCAAAAGCGCTCGTATACCTAGGCGAAAATGTGTTAAAAGAACAACGAATTAGAAGAGGCCAAGAAGTATGTAGAGATCATGATACTTGACACTCCGCTCTCTGACTATTCCGTTAGGGAAACAGCGTGAAGATATGTATCTACGTATGTATGAAAAACTATAATTTTATTTTTTATTACAAAATGTGTCTTTTTTACATTCAGTTTCGGTTATTATTACTATTATTATATATATTATTACTATTATTTATTTACAATTGATCTGAAACCGCATTACAATTAGGCCGGGACTGGGGAATAAAGAAACGGACAAAACTATTCAAATATAATATTGCCGTCTCTAATAATCACACATACAATAGTTTTATTAAATAACGTTTTATAAATTCTTTGTAATTTTATTTCAAGTGAAAAATCGCAGCGAAGAAACTGCACTCAATTGAATCGCGACTTACATATTGCTATCGGTTCGTGACTTCACAAACGGGAGTCGAACTCGGAAATCAAATCTAATTTACTTCATTTGCTCGCCAACGAAGTCTACATCCAGTTTGCCATTGAAAGGATTACCTCTTGACGTAGATGTTCCACTGCTACAAGTTACATTTCGATTGTACAATCACTTTTAGGTAAAGTTAGCTTCTTGTTACCCGACTACGGTACAAAAAACTTGTAAACAAGATGGAATAATTGTTAATAGTAGTCGTTCAGTGGTCAAAATTCGACCTAAATATAAAATAAACGCTTTTTTCCCATAACATTACACTCCTCAGACTCGAAACAGCCCACAGCTTTTACACAAAATTCATAGTTTGAAATTCATTCCAATCTGCCACTAACTATTATATTATTTAATATTTCAAATATTTTATAGGGATATCTCTTGATTTTACAATACGCTAATAATTGTTAGACGATATTTTTAAAAGTTTAACAGATTCTAAAATGCTTAACACGAAGTGAAAAGACGTTATAACTCAAAAAAAAAAATTTAAAAAGTAAGCTCGTAACCTCGACTATTTCTCATACAATTTTTATTTTATTTTAATAGTTATTAACTACCCTGTAATATGACTATCTAATTCTATTGCCACTAATATAGGTACTTATTTAGTCATACAGACTTCCTGGTAGGGACGGGAAAAGGAGAGTTGATATTTTACTACTGCATTTATCTCTCTTTTTTTAACTAAAATGAGCGTACGTTTGATTCCTCTCGTGCCTGATGAAAAGGAATGACGAGACCTAACGTTAATCTCACACTTGCCTAAAAGCCGCCTATTCACTCTTGTTTAGAATGGGGAATGTTCTCAGGAATTGTTTGGAGTACTTGCCGCTGCTGAACTCCATGACCGTACTTCGCGCGATCCACTGTCCTTCCATCCTCACCACTTCGATGGATGGCGGTCTACAACTGTACGTTTTTATGACGTTTCTTGCCACGTACGACAATTATATGGAACAAGTTTACTATGCGGTGGTATTCCCGGACCGTTATTACTTAGAGACCTTCAAGAAACGAGCCTACTCTTTCCTTAAAGACCAGCAACGCCGTCTTGATTCCCTGGACGTTGCTAGTGTCTATGGGCGGCGGAAATCATTTTCCATCAAGTGACTCGCTTGCTTGTTTGCTCCCTCCACCATAAAAAAAATTAGATTTTCCATTTTTTGCATTTTTAGGAATTTTTAAAGTTAAGTCAGGTTTGAATACCCAATGTACACTTTCTTGGACTCTTTCATTAATATTTTAAAATTTTAACTTTTGTGAAATATGTAGGTTATTAAGATGTATCGCTACGCCATATAAAAAAATTGTATGTCATTGTTTTAGAGACTGATCCTTTGGCGCATTGGCGGAACATCTGCTTTCCAAGCCGGTATCCCGGGCTCGATCCCTGTCTGTCAATTACAGGAACAATTTTTATTAAGTTGGCTTTGATTCTGAGTATTACTGGGAGCTCCTCTAGTAATGGCAAAGCATCTTCCAAGTCGATGTCCCAGGTTTGATCCAGCTCGGTCAATTTAGGGAAAGATCTCTTCTAAATTTGATTGGAGTCTGAATCTTACTCAACAGTTCGTTGTGTCGTACCCATAATGCAAGTCTAATGCTTATTTGAGGTCATAATTTGTGATATTGTCCGGAGTGTAATTATTTTTAACTCGTCTGCGATAGATGAACAAACGGACCGTGGAATCAGAGAATATGTAAAAAAGAAGGCGGACTCCCACCTCACGCGTAACGGATTTGCCTATTCTCGGGCGGATACGTAGGGCTGTCGTGTTGGGAGTGTGATGCGGAGAGTGTCTCGTTTAGTTATACATTTAGTTTATAATAATAAAAAAAATAAGATGCAATACACATGGATAGGTGTTATGTGTTTGTTAAATTTCATTTCTCGTAGTTATATTGAAGAATGATAACTCTGGATTCGAATAACTACAATTATTTAGGCATCTAGGGACATTATAATACATCCGTTTATGTGATTTAAACATTTTCATATTTGCAACGATATGAAAATGATTTAAAGACAAATGAAAGTGGTTGCATGTTCGTGTGCATGTTCGCGTCGTGTGCGACCCCGCAATAACTATCTATATTCACTCAAAATATTGCCGTTGTGTGGGTGCCATGGCGCGTGTGTATCAGCGCGCACACATACAAACCGCGTACGCTAATTCTCTATGAAGACATCCTACTGATATACTTATACTGTGGTGAAATGTTTGGGTAATCTCACAAAAGTTCTGTTTTATAAGTTATGAAATCGTAAAAGCGCTGAATTTACATTCCAACACGATCTACGCTTAGCGGAGATGAAATATGAACTAGATTTATTTATACTGAAACAGTCGAACGAACACTCAGATCAAACAGTTTTCTAGCCGAGTACCACTTGTAGTTCCCGGAGGAGCGGTTGGAGAAATCGTGATAGAATTGCTCTGATTTATTTTTTCGTTTTGTTTCTCTCTCATATAATATGTATGTCACAGAGTAAAATTTTCAAATAAAACTATAATTTAATAATTTATCACTCTACATACAAATGACATGTATAATTGTATATTATGTAGATATACTTTTACGCTATTTTCTACCCAAAGGGAAAAAATATATTGCAAACATTTAGACGCTACTATTAATAGAATCAGAAGAAAAAGTAACTGCACCGCCACTACTAGATGATTTTACGGGGTCGTATGGAGCTCGCACAAGGTCCTATCATTACAACTTGATAATAGTGTGAGGACTTATGGACCCCGCTTGAAGTCTTACCACCTGCCGCTCCAATTCAACTACCAAACATACTTTGCCGTAGAATTTTGTTTTTATATTACGTGTTCATTGTCATTTCATTCTCTTCCAATCTCATTTCGTTCAATGTACGTCTTATTCTCAAAGTTCATTATATTTTCCACATTTTTTTGAGTGATACTTTTAAAGATAATGTAAGATGATAGCAATTTTTAAGCTTTTTATTTTATCAAATGAAATTACTGTTAAAGTTTTAAAGTTATGAAATATAACCTAATTAACGATTTTGTTCTTAGTAGGTATTAGTATAAAAACGAGCATGAATTGAAAGGACACCATAAAACTTTAAATATTTTACGACGGACTTTATTTAATTAATTAGCTTTTTATAAAACTACTTCCAAGTGAACGGTTGTATACAGAAAGTAGCCAGGTACCATAGTTTTAGTGATAATTAAAACTAATCATACTTATGATTACAATGCAATGCGAGTATATTTCTTTCGATTTCACGACTCAATACTAGTTTTAATTACTAGTTTTAATCACATTACATTTAGGTTTTTTATTTATTTCTGTCAGATATTCCATCGAATACGCTAGTCATTTTAAAATTGTAAAATTGCCGCAGAACCAAACAAACTGCAACTCGTAGCATAGCCATTTCTAACTTAAAAATGAACCTTCTCACAGAAATTCCAATTCATAATAATATGTCATCGAAACATTAAACATTGAAAAAAAAAATTCATAATGCTCCTGTCACTATTGCGAGATCGCTTTTCCGTATTATAATTTAGGCAATATTAATGAAGAGTGACATGCAACGTCAAAAGCTAACAGTATAATTTGTGTTCTATAAAGTACAAGCATTATTTTTCTCATGGTTAATTCAAATTATGAAATGAAACTACTTAAAAGTTAATAATAATAACGTTCCTGATAATTTCAGTTGCCGTGTGACCTCAAACTGGACGCTAAGTTTGCATCTTGATAGGCTGTGGGTATCTCTGCACGAGCTGAAGGAGCTCGCAGGAACATCTAGACCACAAGCCAATTAAAAAAAGTAATCGGACACGGGGCCCCAACATGGAAGAGCCCTATCTAAATTACCTTTAGTTTAAAAAGTAACTACAAATGACGTTCCCGTAACTGACCTAATAAGCTTGATTTTAAATGTTATCGGTATATTTGTGTTATACATTATGTCTCTAACAATAAGTAAAACTGTATGCCTTTTTTTGTGTTATATTTTACTCTCTACCAATAAGCAGTTTCATATTATGTTGTAGATATTTATATTAGTTACATTTAACTCTTTACGAATTAGTACAGTTTTACATATTCTGAGCCATTTTGAGTTATATTTAACTCGCTATTAATCAGCACGGATTTATATACTATGAGTATTTTAATGTTATATTTGTATATATAATAGTAATAAAAATTATGAGTATTTAACGTTACATTTCGTTAATTATTACTAGGCGCATTGTTTGTTGGAGTATTGTGAATTTGACGCCGTTGTGTGTCTATTCTTGCCTGTGTCATCGTAGCTTCCGAATTATTGGACCTATGTGCACAGTAATTTTTTTGTTCAGAAGGTGTTTTGAGGACATTTTTGGCTGTGTTTATTTCTTTATTTTATATGTACTTGTATCACAGATAGAAATATTGTGATATACTGTGTAAACAATAATTAAAATACATGAATCCCGTTGAGACGCTGCAATATACAGGGTGAATTCAAAAATACAAATAACCTCTTAGTATTTCGTTTTTAACATTAACCCTAATAGCTTTTATTCTACGACCTTTAAAAATTCATATATTTTTCTTTCATACAAAAATAAAATACATTAAATTAAATTAATTTTCTTTAAATTAACATTAAAAAAATTTTCTGAAAATGGCACCCTACTCTACCCGGTCGTAAAAGCGGCACATACACAGCGCGGCGCTGAGGCTTGGTGCGCTTGCACTGAATGCACTGTATTATTGGAAATACGTACACAGAGTAACTACGTTTCAGACAGTACAACAAAACTTTCCAAATATTTTCTAAGGAACGTAATAAATTCTTAAAAAAAGTCGCAGAACAAAAGTTGTTAGGTATGATGACAAAAATTTTGCACTAAGAGGTTATTAGTACTTTGCAATTAACCCTGTATATAAGATGAGGATGAGCATTTTTAATAAATTCATATTACTTTTACGGATTTACGAAAGACAAATCAAGTACGAGGTGGGTGCATACGTATAGGACGACTATTTGGTAATTATTATTTTTATTAGTGTGCCGCAATCAGACAACGTACTATCTGAGAGTTAAGATGTTTGGTGAAAATTAAACCAAATTTTTTTACGGCAGGCTTTTTAAATTTAATTTTTCATTTCTACTCATTATGTGACAGTATGGGATTGAGCGATGCGATGCTATTAATATACACTCTACTGTATAAAAATCTATACTACATTACTGATTCCTTTCTGTACAACGCGAACCAATCTCATTTTTCATTATAAAAGTCGAAACAGCACCGTTGCGTCTTCCAAGTAAACTTAGTAGACTTCGGCGGACAGTATTATGAAATACAACTAGAAAATGAAAAACTTTATTTCCAGTAGCAAAGTATGTCCTCAGTAGCACCGGTGCATCAGGGACTGCTGAGGACTGCAATATATTAAAAAGTAATCTGTTTATGTTAATTAAAAGACCGTATATTACAAATAGTCTCTGAAAGAAACTATTGACAGATAGACAGACAAACATACGGACGAGGTAACTCTATGTATTTTCATATAATAATAATTATAGGTATATTATATCTCGAAGGCGTAATTTTATCTAAACGCCATATCTCATAATATAATACTTGATCAAAATTAATAACTGAGACATCATTTTGAAGATTACATTCCCTGCTAATGATGAAAAATAAACAAATAGTTTGAAATTAATGTTTTCGTTGTGAAACTTAGTTTTATAATCCTAACTAAACGAGCTGTGAGGACTTATAATATTACTTAGACTTATTACATATATGGGACTTGAAGGCTAACTTTTTTACATGTCGTGTTAGTTTAAAAACGTCAAAATTTAAAACACTTGAAATTACATTATCTGTCTTTGCATAATACCGATTTAATGTAATTAATATTTATCTAATATATTTATCATGTTTTCTATATTTATAATGTTTTTTGTTAGGTGTTATAATTATAGTTATAACTATGTAGTGTGTGTTATATTTTGTTACAGATGTATATTATACAGATATTGTTGTATTTTTTTGGTATATATTTGTGTACAACATATTACGGACATGTAGGTTGTATGCGATTGAATATATATATATATATATATGTATATGTACGTGTGACATTTGCTTTAAGGATTCTTTCAGTTTCCATAGAGGGAGTTTTTGGCGGGATTTTAGGAGGTGCGGTTGGGCGTTTATTTTAATTATTTACAAATTGTTACTAGCGGATATTGCGGTGTAAAATTGGTGTAGTTTTGCGTCCCAGTGTCTACACTATTGTGCATTATTGTGGAATTGTCGAAATAAGTGCTAATTTAGCAGCGTGACGTTGTGACTTTTATAGTGGCCTAGTTCACCTCAGTGGAACCTACTAGAAACTTTACCTTTTTTTGAAGACATAATATATCTTTTGGCCATATATGTCATGTTAATTGTGTTTTCTCACCATATCCTTCATGTGAATTTTGTTTGTGCTTAAATTTCACATGTGTAACTCTCGTTATATATTCATCTCATTCACAACATATTCCCGTCATCTAACAATCTGGACATATTGAGGTATAATAAAAAGACGTGCTTTGGGTGGCTCGTATATTTCACAACCGACTTATTTTTTGACATTCATAAATACCTATTCGCATAATCAGGCATATTATTAAGTATCAATACTCTCAAAGTAATGATGTTGCCATCCGTCAATGATTATCATTATAACAGTTAATCACGATTATCGACAATTGCTAATGCAAAGTTTCTAAGAAAATGAACTGTGTCAGAAAAACAGGCAAAACAACGCATGAGTGAAATCACGTTAAAATCACGAATAGAAATCACGTTATTTTTTTCAAGGTCCTAAAATTATTTTTTTACCTAGTTTCTTTTTTTCCTGGAATCCAAGTAAAAGAGAAATTCTAATGTATTTTTTTGTACGTGTACCTCATAGACTATAATTCTTCAGACGACCTGTCTCATACTACGAAGTTAGGCAAAAAAAGTCTAATAAAATGCAGATGTGTAAATGTTGGTTTCAAACAAAATTGCGGCCGATAAACTTATCTGATAATAAATGTGTGTCGTATGTACAAGCGACTTACCTTATCTGATTTACTGCTGTACAATTATAAGTCGCTTGCTGTACGGGATATGGGGTCTAGAATTTTTGTGAAGTCTATGATATACATGAAAACATACTTCTGTACAATTTTGTTCTCTTTGTGTTATTATTACACTATCCTTTTCACGTTTCTTGCATGCTCAAATGTTTTCCTTTTCTTTTTAATGTCAAGAGAAGATCTTAACGCACATTTTAATACCCGTATTTATTCTCTCACACATTTTTCTAACTTCCCCATTAAGTTCGCGTCTCGAGTGAGGCATAAACACGACGGCTGGTTCTAACTTTTATTTTTCCTCTGCGACTTATTTTTCTAAGAAAACGTTAACAGCTTTCAAAGTTCAAAACTGAGCTGGACTTTTATAACCGAAGCCTTCGTTAATACTGAGTTAATGTTAGAATTCCTATAATTGTTTTTGAAACAGCACAATGTTAACGGTTTTTCGTTTGCATTAAAAATCAGTCAATAGATTTTTGCTTTTAAAACATTTTTATGAAATTTACCATTGCAGCAACAAGGGCACGCGGTCAACTACTGTTATCGACCGAAAGTATGAATTTTCCTGAAGATGCTTCGTTGAAAGGTGAAACATGTGTTATTTAAGGAACGCTATGTAGGAACGCAAAGGATATAGGAACGCAATGTATATAATGCTATTGTACTTTGTAACTCGAAATTTAGTTAACCAGTGAGTATTCTGAGTTGACAGTTGAAAGGTTGTTAAAACAGGAAACACACTACTTATAAAAAAATTCGAATGCCGAGCTCATCACAATGCGGACATTGTATCAAAATATATTGCATATCGCGCTTTAGATGCAAGAATGTAAACAAGCGCTGACCCGATACTGTTTAGAACCGGCTGCTAAAATTTTAAATGTTTTTAAATTAGTTTGCTAAGCGTGCACACGTTTAATGAATGTAAAATTTAAATATATGTTTCTTTATATTTTTTTTCAGCGATTGCCTAAAAACATAACGCAATTGATGTACTTTAGTTCCATGCTTTTTTTTCAGCAATGTGATGACTTTTTGACAGATTTTTAAGTATTTATCCTAAATTACTTGAGCAAGTTACATAAAATTGCGGCTAACGGAAAGACAATACAGTTTACTAAATACCGGCTAAATGATATTTCATTATATGAATTAATATTCCAGTGGTAACGATATATGTCCGTTCGGGTGGCGGAGCGTGAGGGCGGAGCCTGCGCGAAATACTTTTTTTGGGGGCTTCAATACTTTTTCTTAATGAACATAAATACTGTAATAATGAAATGCCTACAATATCCATATGTAACCGTTATAGAAGAATTGGTTTTTTAAATAATTTTATCCTTTTTTTAATTTTTTCCGCATTTTTAAAAAATTTTCATCTTAATTCTTTTCAGTGAAGGTTTCTTCGAACTGTTAGATGACTTTTAACAATGCAATGCTTGTAACGAGTGAGTTCCTTACCATTTGTTTAAGTTTCATGCAATTTTATGATTTCCACCAGAGTTGTATCAATACATTGTATCAATAATAATAAAACAACATCTATAAAAATGACGCAATTAGAAAATAACACAATTTTCATGACCCTCTACTCTCTATTATGGATACCACACGAATTAGAAGACAAACTAGAAGTAAAATAATTAACAAAAATGTATTAAAAATAATTTGTTCGGGCTGGGAATTCATTACTAAACCCTCGACTTGAAAGGCAAATGCTACCGTCACCCTAATCTGCATTCACTTTTGTCGGTTATCTGATGTTTAGTACTATCTTGACTTCTGTACTGATTTTTGAGTCCTTGATTCATTGCGTTCTCATTCATTGTTTCTTATTGCTTTTCTCAATTTCTTGCTATTTGTTCTTTCAGTATAATTATTTCAGCCGGTGACTCATTTGGCTAAAAAAATCACCTTAAATTAATGATTAAAATTAAATTATAATTGTCTGTTGGCACGGTGATAGTAATATATATATATATAGTTAATGCTAAGTGTCACACATGTGATTCCTGGTCAAGTCAGTTTAGAAGATGAACTTTTTGAATTGCATAGGAGTTCGAATGTTACTCCAGATCATTGTACAGTACCCATTATATAAACCTAATGCATAGACGGAGTTATATTAGCTGACGTATTGTTTGAAATATTTATTGCATTAGGAGTTACTATGATTAGAGCACCAATTTGTCACACAATAAATACGTTATAAAAAACTGAATGCACATCAAAGGTGTTATTATAAGACAAAATTATTTTTAAATTTGTTGACAGTCAAGTCACGTCGCTGGGATTTCTGGAACTGCTTTAAAAACGCTATTAGGTCGATCGTTAAACTTTGAGTGAGTGACATCTTTAACAAAATCACTCCGGATTCTACCAAGAAAATATCACATGTCATCACAATTTCAACCTTAAAGTAACGAGCCTATTGATACTATAGAAACAATCGAAGACTTCTCAAATGAAAATATAAAGTTGCCTTTATAACTTGTTGGCTTTACTGTCAGAGTGGACTTTTTGTAACATCACTCCTTTTTGATGCTTTTGAGATGTACCGTTTTAGTTTTAATACGAGTAGGGACGTGTATGAGACGTGTCTTTAGAGTGATGAATACTTAAACAAAAGACATCCAAACATTTTATTGGATCAGGAGTAATTGTCACTCAGATGAGCGTAAACGACAAGATTTAAAGTCGTTAGTAATGTGTTTCGAACTTAGACTTTTGATTATTTCATCAATGAGGGTTTTGCTGGAAATATTTACGTAAAATAAAAGTTCTATATTTTACTATATTTTTGAGTCCCTAACAAAAATTATATGTATTTAATGATTATAATAACTTTCACTCAATTGCAAAACAACGACAGTGTTATTGCAAAAACTACGTTATAAATTCGTTATAGTTGCATATTTTATAATGCAACGTAAGTTTAAAAATTTAGCATGCTTAGATGGTTCAGGTTCAGGCATATGGATAGAATGAGTGATAAAACACTGACGACGAAAATCCACAGAGCGAATGTAAGTTAGTGGTAGCAGAAGCCAAGAAAGACCAAGGCTTACTTAAGTGTAAGTTGACTCGCATACCTTGGCGAAGATATGAGAATTTAAATCTAAATGAATCTAAATCTTCATTTTAAATAATCTATTTTATGAAATAGCATTTGGTTGGAAAATGCGTGAATATCAGGGAAAATAGGTAATATAGTAGAAAGAAAAAAAATGTGATATTTGACATTCCAATTATTTAGTACATTATGAAATGGCGACGATATCGAGCCATATCAGGACCTTAGCTCCGCGTACCACTCTGATACGTGTATAATATCGAATTTTTTTAAATTATTGTTTTCTTTTAATAAGTATAATTATTTCCAACTACTTTATTTTTTTTAGATGTGGTATAACTATAGTGAAATATCTAAATTGAAATAACTAATCTTGTATTTCATTTCTATAAAGGTTAGGTAACCTTTAAAGTATAAGTGTATAATTTACTTAAGTAATAAATTTGTAAGTTTAAATCCAAGTTTGCTTTGAATCTTGTTCTGTAGAACAATAAACACCCACTCCGTTAGTCTCCATACTTTGAGGATTAGTCCCATGCTCACTAAAGTTATACGACATGACTATCGTTATAAATGGTGTTTATTTTTATTACATTCGTTCAATACTACTTTTATATATTTAAAAATAGCTAAGATTGTTTTTTACAAATAAAAATTTAATAAAAAATTAAACCGAATTAAAAAAAACACTGAAAAGTACAAAATAACTATTCTTTTGCTAATCGAAACCTAAGTACAAAAATAATTTTATAAATACGATACAATTAACCATATAATTAAATTTGACAGTTACTGAAGTCGGTGCCAGTAGGCATGGCACCGACTTCAGTGTCAATCTTCACCTTTTTATGAAATGAGTAATCGGGCGAGCGAAGCGACCACTAATCCGTACATTTTTGTGGTACACTTAATGAAAAAACTATATCTCTAGATTTGGAATTGAATATAGTAATTTAAAGTCATTTTTAGATGTGTTATCCATCATTGTTTTTGTAAAACGAAACAGTGTACGAATTTATTTAATATCCATGTAATGTATATCGCATGTAACATGTGTGTTTATTACATAGTAATTTTATATAACAGCGAGCCCTTACAGAGCTGTGCTTTTGCTAGTAATGGAATTAAATCTGGCTTAAATATGTTTAAACAACAAAAATAATAACTGCATTTAATAGTTAAATTACTTAAATTCAAAAGAAAGAAGTATGTTAGGACCGTGACGATTGGCACTGCATCTCCCCTGACTACGCCGCTATGGATAAAGCATGAACATATGTATTTATACATTAATGTATGTCTGATATTCTAAAATTTGCTTAAATTTCGTTTGTCCTTACTCATTGTCTTAATTTTAAATTATAATTGAAGCTATGAATAACCATACATCATAAAAGATATGCAACTGATTGTACTAATCATACTATCCTTTACTATCACGTGAAAATACGGCGTGAAGATATTTATGTATGTAATTATACTAATAGATTGGAACTTTTGTGCGGTGGTAGATTATCCGATTTTCATTTTCTATTTAAACAAACTTTTTAAATTAGAGCTCCCTCAATTTATTGTTGAGTAATTTTCTGTAGTATTTATTAAATATCTAAGGTATAAAATGAGCATCCTGTACAATACTTTATTAAAACGAAATCCCGTGAAGCAACATTAACGACTTTATTTTACCGAATAACGCGTATTAAGCACTCACACGGGGCGTATTTAACGATATTCAATTTATGACGATAAGAAATCGGCGGGCGTCTAAAAATTGTAAAGAATCCATAATTTATGTCTGTCCGGGGACTGCCGCTGCAGTAATCCGATTAGCTTCTACTCGCTTTTTAAGTGGAGGACTAAATACTGATATATTTTTCCGTTTACCTCACCCATGCAGATGGCGTGCTAAGGACTTATTATTTGTGTTGACTTTGTAGGACCTATAATAATTTTTCACGTGGTTTCGCTCATGAAGAATCGATAAAACTAGTAAATATTTTGGAAAAAATTACTGTACAAAACTTAGGGCTTTGTATAACGAGTAACGACTTTTAAAACTACAACACAAAGTATTACAGAGCTTTCTTTTCTTTAAAGCAAAGTGTCTAACGCAATACAATCCTATAAATTACCTTCCATTTACACTACACTTGAGTATTTAATGCCTTCTTTTTATTTTTCTGAGCAACATTATTAGAGACAAAGTGGAAGAACAGCAACATTTTAGAAACTTTTTGAAGTGTACGCATAAAAATCATTTTTTTTAAGAGTTAAAAAATTAACACCGGTAACGTGTTATAATTTTTTAAGTTTCTAAATTCCAGACGTAATAAGCTTTCATTGAAATTAAATTTAAAACCACATTGCCCCGACTTCAGAATAAAATTTTAAAAACTGTGTAATAATTTAAGCCCCAAAAACGAAAACCATAAATTAAGAATTTAATTTTAGAAGTTCAACTTATCGTTGGGCCACTACTTCCAATTACTGTTACAAAGTTTATATCATAGCAAATAGTCTCTGAAAAAAATAAGACTAATAAAAAGAGAGACACATGAGTAGTGTTCCGTAACTCCAATTGGAAAAGAACATGAAAAACATAGAATGGAACAAAAAAGCTAAAGGACACGACGACACCGAAGTGATTCTATACCTTTTTTTTTTATGTGATAGCGTATGCAGTGTTGTAATTCACTAGAGCACTGCCTGTGTTTTTCAAATAAAGTTTTTTTTCTTTTTGAATGTGATTTTTTTATACGCCATTTTTTGGTTATGGCATGTTTATTACCTTTAATAAATCATCCTTTGATGCATATTTTCTGTGGAAAATAGTTTCGATGGTTCACATTAACTAAACGTCCCGCGACGACACATTTTTTCCAATTTTAGATCAAAGTACTAATTTTCTTTTAATTCTATAATATTAATAGGGATAAGTAAGAAAGTTTGATGAGTTTATTTTACATTGAAACCCACTCTGAATATACAAATATTATGCCCTAACCTGTCTCTGTGACCTTTCGCATACCTACCATTTTAGTCAAGGTCTAGAGAGTCCCAGCTACACGAGCAAGATTAATTTAGAAAGCAAACTTTTCTGTAATGCCTTGGAGTCTGTTACTAGGTTCGTTCCTAGTTCATTTTGTAGCACTTTTAGTGGCCATTAAATTAGGTGTAATTTTCAGCAGATGACTAGGACTAATCTCTTCTAAAATTTTAAGGCTATACCAAACGAAAAAAATATTTCGGTTATAATACAGAATTATGATACCTAGGAATAAAAACATAGGTCGTGAAAATCGGAAAGAGATAATGCATGCTATAAGGAATTAGTTCCATTTTGGTGTACCTGTAAATCCAAGCACTCATTACGAGAGAAATTATTTTGTATGTTTGAAACACCAACAGTATACAGGAACAACAACAAATACGGAAATAATAAATAATCGTAATTCAATAATTATAGGCACTCGCTTATTAAGACGTTTTGATGAAATTATTACGCGTTATTGTTCTATCCACCCCGAATAGTAAATAGAGTGATGTTATTTATATATGTATACTGCGTAAATGTTTAGAGAACTTTGTAAGCAATCCCGTAGTTACGATGAATAATGGTAAATCAAATGCAACCAATAAAAAGTCACAACGAAAGAACATAGTGCAAAAAGAAATTGAATAATCTCTTCGATTGTGATAATACTTCAAAATCAACAATAGCGATGCAGTTTCTTTGTATAATGACACCAAAATAGGAGATAATCCAACTTAGAATGAAAAAAACTGTTATGCGAAACTACTTTAACTAAACAATAAAAGCAAACTAGTCGTAAAACCGGAATGACTTAATTTGAACATTCAATAAAGAAGTTGGGAATCGCAGAAGTATAAAATAAGATGTTGGAGTCTATTACATTTGCATTTATTACTGCAATCTCTTTAGTTTACGTAATGAACCGGTTGTTATTGCTTCTTAACTATCCGAAGTAATTACTTCATCGGAATAAATTTTATGGACAAATTGTTTGATGTCTTCATTTGGTTTCAATTAACAGGTAATTGATTTTTCCTCGAATTTTGCTTTATTGGATACAGGAAACCATTTTGAATGCTATTAATATCGTAACTAATTTTTGTTTACTATTAAATCTTATTTAAATCACTTGACTTTCTAATTAGTTAAATTTCTTCGTCGATACTTTTATCTAAAATGGCTTCTTGGACTTGGATTGAATTGTAAATGTCCATAGGCTTTCGTCCACTCACCATCAGTTGGATTGTTTTCTCTTTTATCTTCCTTTTTTGGTACAAAAAAAAATAAATTAATTGTTACATTGCTTGATTTTCAATAGAAAACAAGCGTTTTTTTATTGCTCCGCATTATTCAATGCATTAAAAAGTCTTAATTCAATAGAAATTAATTACGCAAGTTATAGTTTCCGGAAGCAGTAATTTCGGTTCGAAATCGATAAATTAGTCAGGACATCACTAACAAATATATTTTTAACATAAAAACTTACAAATCACACTCAAAAAAGCTTAACGCCTCTTCTAACTAAGGCCGTCAAAATAACAAAACAAGTAATTTGTAAACGTTCCCGTCTATAAACTTGAAACGACAATAGCAAAAGCGATAATCATCAGCGCTAAATTCTTTAACTAAACATGAAATGACAAATTATATATATAATTTAAGAACTGACTATGAAGATAATCTAGTCGAAGAATCTGACTGTTCATCGTTAGGAGATTAATATCGTGGCCGAATGATCGCATAAACAAATGATACAACCACGGTCCGGTCGTTGACCCTTAATTCAGATAAGCGCTCTTGTATCTATAAGTATGACAATAGGAACGAATCTGATGAATAATAACTCATTGTCTTACTTTTTGTTGAACTAATCACTACATTGTTTCTCTTTTATAATCAATTATTCGATTAAGTTTCAAATAAATGACGGCACTGGTCCTATCAAATATCCGACGTCATTCATTAGCTGGCTATAGATTTATGCCCGGCGATCGTTCGAGCATTTTGTTGTTGTCTTTTTGTTACACGGTTGTGGTTTAAACGGTAATATCATTAACAATTTAATGTACAAGTAACAGAGATTCCGATCAAATACCGAATCCATCATTGGCCTAAAATATAAGTATTGATAAAGACAATTTTGAGAATTTTAATTTATTCCTATAGCTTGTTATGAATTAATGTTCAAGAAATGTAAGTCAATTTTTAAGGTTTCGCACAATAACAGCGAAAACGAATCCCTTGTGAGAGCGCTCCTGCTTCTATCAATCTGTCCGTCTGCCATTTTCTCAGAAACTGTAAGAGAAACTATGTGACAAACAAAAAAATTATCACAACAATACATCGTGTCATTCATGCACTTGCATCATTAAACTTTTTAAAATATTCGTAGACCTCGAACTATATTACTCTTTCTCCGACAATACTGTAGCAAAAACTTAAAAAAAATTAGAAAATTTAACTCTTACTTATACAGGGTGTATATGAAAACGGGACAGTTACTTTAATGGATGAAAGGGCATAACTTTAGTATGTAGTTACAAAAAGAATTATCGAAAAAAACGTATCCGTTTAAGAGTTATGACCGTTTTAATTTTCAAGTGTTATCCCCACCATTTCTCGTAAAATTGGGTTGATCGTGTACAGTTACAGATTTTAAATCTTACGTATTTTTTTATTTTGTAATAATTTCATCCGTTACTGAAATACAGCCTGAAAACCATTTTCGAAAATAATGCGTATACCTCAATGGGGGTTTTCAGGCTGTATTTCAGTACTGAAACACAGTACAGTTACTGAAATACAGCCTGAAAACCATTTTCGAAAATAATGCGTATACCCCAATGGGGGTTTCCAGGCTGTATTTCAGTAACGGATGAAATTATTACAAAATAAAAAAATACGTAAGATTTAAAATCTGTAACTGTACACGATCAACCCAACTTTACGAGAAATGGTGGGGATAACACTTGAAAATTAAAACGGTCACAACTACATACTAAAGTTATGCCCTTTCATCCATTAAAGTAACTGTCCCGTTTTCATATACACCCTGTATATGACAGAAAATATAATGAGTTTTAAAAATTAAATCTAGAAAATTATCGTTTTATAAATGTATATCTTACGAAACCCAGCATGCGAGACTAACACGCACCTAACAAATCTTCGTGTTATTCCTAAAAACATTATTTGCTTTTTTATTCTTTCGTAATTATCTTAGAATTAGTGTGCTAGCTGTTAATTTTCTCACACAGCTCATAAAAGTCTTTCAAAGGATAAAATTTATTATTTATAAGTAATTATCATTGAGCTAGTAACCTGCCAGTATTTGCTTTTACTTGGATATTTGTAAAGCTAAATTCCAGAATCAACGTCAAGATGCAATGTTATAGCAACTTGATGGTCAGTATTCTGAACATCCCAATTGAGAAGTGAGGTGGCATTATGTGTTTATGTACATTACTTATAATTAATTGATATTGTTATAGGTACTAAAATTTCATTTTGCAGTAGTAATAAATTTATAATACGAAGAATAGTATGACATTCAGTCAATCGAGATTTATCAAACATGTCTGACTTGTAAAAATCAATAACAAAGTTTGAATTTCTAAATGGCTGAAGTAATTGGGCATGACAAAGATAAAGTTTATAAGACAAGGTATTAAACATTACAATCCGCGCCATTCGTATGTATAAATCAAATGTCTGTTAAATATGTTTCAATGTATTGCTAATAAAGATGGCAAAACCCGTCGTTGACGCCATTTCATGTTATCTAACGCTAATCTCCTTTTGCAACTCAATCCTGTTTGCTTTAAATCATCGATGAATGATGCTAAATTTCGCGTGCCTACAACGTATCTTACAACGTTATTGATAAATCAATTCCGCCGCGTTCCTGTTTAATTTGTCGAATTTGCAGCCCATTTAAAAAATAACACACCACTTCGTTAGCCTAACAAATTGGAACGAATTAAACACGAATGGTTCACGTGATTTCAACAAGCGAAAACAAGGATGATTGAAAACGTTGCTTAATTTTTTTAATTGACCCAAAAAAGTGTTCCTGACCTAGCTGTTGGTTTAGAATTTCGTTTGAGACTACCCACGTCGTTAATACTTTTACAATATTTCCGCTCATTAAGCGGCAACCCTGACGATTAAGTCGTAACATGCTCTTACAGAGTTCGTGTGTGCACCAATTAAAATTTATTTTCTATAAAGACTCTCACGCCTTGCTTGCGATACGGATCTTTACGACAGACAAAGAATTATGTGTGTGTTTTATAATTGCTCCTAATGCCATTTGTAAGTGCGGAAGATCTTCACCGAGATATAATCCGTTACGTAAAGCTCCGTGTTATTTTGTTGATGTTTCCGAATGATTGATGAGTTGCTTTAGTTTAATTTTGTTTCAAGTCTCAATGAAAACTTAAAAGGTCGAAGTGTAGATAGGAATATTTTTTAAACAACCGCTTTTCGATCAGACTTTTTTCGTTAGAAAATTCTAGCTTCCAAAACTTTTAAAGGGCAGATAATTTCGTGAATGGTAAAAAAACTCTAGTGAGATCGACTGAAATTTCCATGTCACTTACAAATTTATTCATTCTGATAGAAAATTTGAATTTACTGTAATTGTATACCTTATGGCTAAAAGAACAGAGTTGTAAATGGTGTTTGGACTGTCATTGATAACTAGCAAATACTTGTCATTGGCGGTGTAAGGCACAAAAAAGTGTCAAATTGATCTCGCAGTACAGTCACGTTCTGTTTCCACGGATGGGATCGGAAGTCTGGTTCCATATAACTAAACCAATCAGGCGGCCATTGTCTCAGTAACGCCGTGTAGGATCGTCTGTTGCTTTGAGAACTGCGTGGTCAGTGGACCGTTTGTGATAATGTAGACGACTACAACTTGAATGGTCACTGATTTTGGAGGATTTTGATGAATAAAATAAATGGTTTCGATTATCTTTAATTACATTTAATATGTTTATTTCAAATACTTTTTAGAAATAAGATTATCATTTTAACTGCTATATTTTTAATGAATCTTTCACGTGTATACTTCATATGGTATGAATGAGATTTATAAATAATTTAGAGAAAATGAAATCCATCTGAAGTCTAACACGTACAGATTTATCTCATATTCAATATCTAAATATAATAAACTAAAAGTAATTGACTAAGGTAAGTTTCGAAGAACAATACAAAGTTTTAATAACCTTATTGCTTTTATAACAAAACATTTCATTATCAAATTGTGAGTTTAGAAAGTTTCCGCTGATAAAAATGTGAAAATTTACTTAGAAATTTAATACTTATCAAGGTTGTCTTTAAAAAAAAAGACTAAATTTCGATAATAAACTAGTTATTTTAATAATCTCACCAAATTCTGTATGGAAAAAATTCTTAAATTTATTACTTTAGACCTCAGACCTGTTACCTTTTGATTGTCTGCCATAGCCATTTTTACACAAAGTTCGCATGCCTAGAGTATACTAATGTTAACTTCCATTCTATTGAAGAGCACAAACCGTGGGCTCTCACAATAACAGATGCAAACATGGCACTTTATTACCCATTATCAATATCAATATCATCAATATCAATATTATATCACATTAATATCAATCAGTTACAAAAGAACAGTGAAAAGGTTACATCATAATTACACCCTAACAGTTTTCTTACAATCCGAAGACGACAGTCACCAGCCGTATTCTCTATCTGTCACAAGCCTGACTCTAATTTATTATATCACAGGTAATTTATACCTTCTCCCTACTACCATTATACCATGTGGGGATAACGATGGTTAACATTATAAACATAGCATTTATATCAGATTCTGTGATGAAAATAACTGATCTTTGAAAACACTTAAAGCTAATAGTGGTTCAAACACAGACTTAAATCTTGATACTAGAATTTTATTTTTTTTTAAATTCTCGTGAATGAAATAACGATTCTTTAAATCAATTTAAAAATGTATAACACTTTACTTCGTGTTTCTTTTTATATACTTTTGTAGATAAGGCGTTATAAGTTAGGAATAATATGAGAAAATTATGAATATTGACAATAGAGTGAAGATTAAATGAAAATTATCAGCATTTATTTATGCACTTTGTTCGTGTAAAAATAATACGCCTTTGATAGTTAAGGTGTATTACTTTTAGGCATTTATTTTTAGCAGAAGACCGCACTCTGAGGTAATTGAAGTCGAAAAGTTTAACCTTGAACCATCTCATTATCCTTCCAACTGTTTTTCTCTTTTGCTGTTGATATATCTGTATATGTGTATAACAATTTCATGTATACTAGTAGATATATTTCTAAGTTATTTCTATGAGTTAGAAAGAGACAGAAATGAATCGTAAATGTTCAAAAGTTACTCCAGGCTATATACTTCTCTTACTTACTTTATCCAACTAGATTCTAAGATTCACTTACTTGAAATGCGTCAATTTTTTTCCTGGTATACAAACTGTTCTCAAAGATGTAGAATGAATCTAAGGTTAGTACAAGAATCTTTGATGTTTTTTTAAATATAGCAAAAACCCGCCCGCTCATTATCCCTAGGTGAACGCAGAAAATGAAGAGCCAAGTATTCACCACACATGGTCAGTTGTAACTTTTTCACTCCTTCTAGCACTAGAATTATCTAATGTTCTTGGTCTCGTCCCACCACGCGTTTTCACTGTATATTTCAGTCGTCATTATCTGTTTAATTCATTTTTAGCACAGAAAAGACGCGATCAAACCGTTCACATGATAAGTGGACTGGATATACAAAAAGAATGCACCAACTTTTCACTTTCGCCGAGGTATGCGGGTGTTTTTGACATCTGTCACCTAACACTTGCTATTTGATCTTCATAGAGTTTTACGGCCTTCCACTGTGAGTTTTGGCGGCGCAATTATCTCGATCTGTTTTTATGAAAAGTAGCAATATGTAACACTTGGTATTTGATTGTCATAGGTCAACCTTGGTCTTACTTGGTATCCATTCATTCATCACTTTTATGAGTTAGAACCACGGAAGTTTTCCTTTCTTCATTACTAAAATAACACCTACAAACTTATGTCATAATTGTTGAATAAAAACTTTGTTGGGTAGAATAGGCAAAAACTCATACAATAACTAGGAGAGACATTATTAAAGTTAGAGGTAGTAAATTATACAGACCCGTGTTAAGCCCGACAAGTTTCATACGACCTGTACTTGGGTTATTGTCTCTGCAGGGACAACCCGACCTTCATCACGCGGAGGAATCATAATACTAATAACTGTATTTTGAGGCAAATAAACTAAACAATTGAGTTGTTATGATATATTATAATATATCGTAGTAATATAACGGTTATACACAATAGTAATACTTTTCAGGATTCCGTACCTCGAAAGCAAAAATGGAACCCTCTTTAAGATATTTGAAAGGGAAGATGTACAGACGAAATGTGAAATATGGATAAACGGAAAACGTCTTGAACAAGTGAATGAAATTGTGTATTTGGGGTGTGCATTTTTTAGTAGGCATTGTGAATATATCGAACTCAACCAAAATGACCATCCACAATACGGTGTTGGTACCAACTTTATTCTACGATGGTGAGGCCTGGATATCTAAAATGGGAAATTTAACGCGATTACCTTTTATTTTGGCTTGACGTTTCGACTGAGTTGCATCGGCCGTGGTCTCAAGCAAACTGTCACAGAAAATCTCCCTCCGAGTCCGAGGTAGAAGTTTTGTCGTCTACCCCCGACATTTGTAAATAGTTTTCAGGACCTACACATAACACTCACAGTGTCCACACGTTTAACAGAAAGCTAAATATGAGGTTTTGTTCTTCGAATCACAGGATTCCACATCGTTGATAAATTGTATCTGTTTTCCCGATTAAAATTTGCATGTCTCTTGATTTCGATCGCTTCACGCACTACTCTTGGATAAAGGTGATGATCAGTAGAAAAGAAAGTGATGATCAGTAAGAAAAAAACTTGTGGGTGATAAAACTCAATCCAGTGATTGGTATCTGATTGGAGCAGATGTTCCGCTATCGCTGATTTGTTTGTTTGCCGGTTTTTCACCGCTGTAATATGTTGAATCATCGATCACTTAAATCCTGTGATTCAAGGAACAAAACCTTGTGTTTCGCATTCGGTTAAACGTACGGACACTGAGTGTTGTGTCTAGATATCTTGAAAACTATTTGCAAATATCGGGTGTAGATGACCAAACTTCTACATCGGACACGGAGCGAAACTTGCTGTGACAGTTTGCTTGAGACCACGGCCGATGCAACTCGGTCGAAACGTCAAGCCAAAATAAAAGACAATCGCGTTAAATTTCCCGATTTAGAGATTTTATAACGCAACGCGAAGTTTTAAAAGTTTATGAGGCCTGAATATATCCGAAATTAAATGAAAGTAAGTTTAATGCAGTGGAAATGCGATCTTTTAGAAATATGTCTTTTAAATGTAAAGTTTGATTTGAATTCAACTTATACTTATTTTAATAATTACATACAAATAAATTGATCGCATGGTAGCACAGAACCCTAGGTGTGCAAGTTCAATTCGCACTTGTCAGGCTTTTATACATATGTAAGTACAAATGTAAATGAACGAATGAAACCTAAAACGATAAAAATCATAATGGTTTTATAATATTCATTTCTATTTTTTTTTTTATTCTATTTAATTTATTTAATTTACGTATTTATCTAATTTTAAGTCGATTTCTGCAAAGAGGACGAAATAAATCGCCTGTGACAAGGACAGACGGTCAGACAGACTGAGACAGACATGAGAAACTATAAAGGTTCCATTTCAGTTATTTTATCTAAGGACCCCTAAAAATTCATTCAGCTTTAGTTTTAATGGCATTAAAATATAAAGACAAGTGCGTAAAGCTCGTACGTGTTATAGATAAAGTCACTTACTTGAAACACTTGCGCTTCTGTCTCTGTTAAAGCAAAGTCGTGGAGTTAATTGCTTTTCACTTGCTAAGTGTCGCATTTTACTTATGTCATTACGTGTCCTGATGCAGCGAGCTTTAACAACGCTTTGATGCATTCGCTGAAAATGTAAGTACATTTTCTGTATGTCATTTTTATATGAACAACTAGCGGGCTGCCCCGACTTCGCCCGGGTTCAATATATAACCAATATCCTTCTGAAATAACGTACTTTCAATTGCTGGAACAGTTTTATGAATACGTGCAGTAGTTCCTGAGATTACTTTCCACATATAAACAAACTAACAAAATTCCCTCTTTCTTTATAATATTAGTATAGATTAAGCAAATTGGGTGACCCAAAACGAAGCACTAAGCGTGTGCCACAGGACAGCCTTATAGCCCAGCTAAGAAAAATAGAGCTAAGATATACCCTCCCTATCTTAAGAGGTAACTAAAGAAGTCTTCGGATCGCATCTGATCGGAATGGAGGCTTCTGTTGCACATCCATGCGACCCCGAGGGGGATGACAGCGCATGTGTCGCGGCACGGCGAGGTTGCAGGAAGGCCTCTGTTACTTCCCACCAGAGAAATATTTCGGTACAGCACGAGAAAGGTTCCGGTCAATGCCTTTTCAGTAAAGCTTTGTTATATACTTATAAAACAACCAAAAGATGATCCGAACGCAGTCATATACATTTTTATTTTAATTACAATAATAAGACCAATGGAGCAGCTATTGTTTGTTATTTGCGCGTTGGTTCGTTGGATTGTCTACTCATATGAGAGCAACTGAGACCAGGAACTACAATTGTAGTGTTTTTCAATAATCATTGGCTCCGGTGCGTTCCATAAATTCCGGAACCCTTCGACAACGCAACAAGAACGATCACCACAGGACATATCAGTATCTTTTCCATTGTGCTGGGTACCTGTATGCAGATTTCTCCTGGCTCATACTTAGGGTACCACACAACGAAATAGCAAGCTCCCAGTAACGCCCAGACTCCTCGAAAATTAAGAACAGCTCGTTTCCTAAATTAACCTGAACGAGGATCGAATCAGGGGCCTCTGACTTAAAAGCCAGATGCTTTATCAGACTGCCAAATCTTCCACTACGCCAAATGCCCAGTTGCTTTTGTATTGTTAAAGTTCCATAGCCAGAACAACTAAACAAAATCACATATGAACGTGCATAATTCAGTATTTTATTTCACGTTTTGACACAAATTATTTGTCATACACAAATCTAATTTTGATTATTAGCTAGCAAGATACGATGTACGTACATACTATGTTGTGATTATTTTTTAAATCCTTTTCGTATATTATTGAATTTAGTTATGAATTACAATTCCAGAGATAAAATCCCTGTAATGGAAACCTTATAGTTTTTTCATGTCTATTCATCTGTCTGTCCATACTATCACAACTGATTTATTTCAGAATCTACACCTATTGAGTGGAAATTTAATAAAGAAACGTAAACTGGTAAACCTAGCCCAGAAATGAAACACAGGAAATTATTAAATTAATTAATGGACATTTTAGAGCTATTTTCTTGCCATTTTAAATTACATTTTTACACTCACTACTGTTGCCACAGAAACAAATTTTTTAATGTTTCTGTGACAGAATTACTTTCTTTGTATAGCTATGGTTTACAGAAAATTACAAGTAGTTTTCATACATATGTACGTACAGAGATATCCTCACGCTGTATCCCTAACGGAGTAGTCGGAGATGATGGAGCGCCAAGCTTTGCGGTCTTTACATACTTCTTTCACTTCCTCAAATCTCATCATTCTTTTCACACACTTTCATCTAGGTACGCGAGTGCTTTTGATATTTTCGTCAGCTAACATTCTGGCTATTTATTCTTTCTAAGTGTGAGTCCAAGTGAATCTTGGTCTTTCTTAGTCGCTTCCACGCATTTTCGCTCTGCAGATTTTCTTCGTCAGTCTTTCATCGCTCATTCTTTCTAAGTGCCCAAACCATCTTAACATTCCTTTCTTCATTTTTACAATAATACTGTCCTGCGACCCTGTTATACTGCGTATCTCTTTATTGCTTATCCTGCCCGCAAGGATGACGCCGCACATATTTCTAAGAGATCGCATTTCTATTGCATTTACTATTCATTCGATTTCGGGCATATCCACGCCTCACTACCTTACATTCTAACATTCTATCTATTTATTCTTTCTAAGTGAATCTTGGTCTTTCTTAGTCGCTTCCACGCATTTTCGCTCTATATAGATTGTTTTCGTCAATCTTTCATTACTCATTCTAATATGTGCTTGAACTATCTAAGCATTCCTTTCTTCATTTGTAGAATAACACTGTCGCTGAACCTTGTCACACTGCATATCTCTTCATTGCCTTCTATTGTTGCATGTTATTACTCAAAAAAACTTTTTTTTAGATTGTCTGCTATAAAGGCTAGTATAACTGTATCTTGGTTACATGTATAGTTATAGTTATATTATGTACTAAATTTTTTTTTTAAATGGCACCGTACGTAAGTACATTGCCAACGTCAAGTAAAGCGCGAAAACAATTCAGTAGATGATTAGCGCATTTGCCAATGTCACGCATTAACACAAACTAGTATACAGACACAGAATAAGTAGAATCCATGTAGAATCACAAGTAAATTAGTTCTTTCTTATCGTAAAACTCCTCCAGTAAAGTGATAGTAGGCTTTACTGAAGTTATAAAGGACTTCTTGGAAGAGCGCGAAAACTTCAACTACACATGATTATTTAGATCTCCTCCATTCTTGTCACTTACACAGAACTTTAAAACACAATATACTATCACTGTTGTACTTTAAAACTCCTAAAAATGTAAAAAATAGAAAATCTAAATAAAATGACAACCTCACTTCTCCCGTTCCCGCCAAAAAGTCTATGTACTATATTATTATTATTCTTAGATATGAAGCCAACTGAGTTTTCGTTTTACGTTTTTTTTCTTTTTCTTTGAGACCAGTACGAAAACTTCATATTTTATTCTTTTTTCATAGCATGGCGCACAGATTAACGCATTTGCCAATGTCACGTCTATGTAGAATCGTTATCGTAAAACTCCTCCTGTAAAGTGATAATAGACTTTACTGAAGTTTTATAGGACTTCTTAGAAGAGCGGGAGAACTTAAGCTACACATGTTTATTTAGACCTACTCCATTCTTTTCACTTGTACAGAACTTTAAACACAATATACTATCACTTTTGTACTTTAAAACTCCCAAAAATGTAAAAAATAGAAAATCTAAATAAAATGACAACCTCACCTCCCGTTCCCGCCAAAAAATCCACCATATTTTATTAAACATTGATATACATATTATTAATAGCTAATATGTTGGAATGCACAACAACATCACAATACTACCGCACATCAAAGTAAGACGTAAGTTTGACTTTCTAACTAAATCCGTATACATACAGTAACTCCCCTAAAATCGGGGTTCCGTGCGCCATAAAACCAGTACATTACCGGCATTCCGAGCTGTTTAATGACGCAATATTTCCTCTGTTTGCTTGCAATCGTTAAAGCATATTGATACAAGTTCGGTTGGTAACTCTCCAACTTCCACCGGGGTCGTAAAATTACAGAACCGTCTGAAGTAATATCTATTGTTGTATTGATACGCCGATAGTTCCGGTTTAATAGGTCTCTGGTAATAAACTTAAGAGGGTACTTAAGGAATGTTAAACTGAGACTAATATAACGTCAACTTCTCAACGATTCTGTTAAGAATGTTTGGGACTTTTTGGCGGGAACGGGAGAAGTGAAGTTGTCATTTTATTTAGATTTTCTATTTTTTACATTTTTGGGAGTTTTAAAGTACAAAAGTGATAGTATATTGTGTTTTAAAGTTCTGTATAAGTGAAAAGAGTGGAGTAGTAGGTCTAAATAAACATGTGTAGCTGAAGTTCTCGCGCTCTTCCAAGAAGTCCTTTATAACTTCAGTAAAGCCTACTATCACTTTACTGGAGGTGTTTTACGCTATGAAAAAACTAATTTACTTGTGATTCTACTTATTAATACGTGACATTGGCAAATGCGCTATTTTGTGCGCCATGCCATAAAGAAAAAAAAAAGAATGTTCGATCGTAGCCCATTTAAATTAAAATCTATTTATATTTCATAACGAAATTCAGCAACGTTTCCAGAATAATAACAGCATACCAGCCTGGATACACAAGAACAAAATAAAACACAATTATTTCTACGTATTTTTAATCCCCGACATCGCATATAATGCGCATATATAACTTCGATGCGTATGTTTGTCTGTTGGTGACGTCGTAATTTTTAAACTTCTGGACCGATTTGAACGCGGTTTTTTAAATAGCCATGTGTATTGTATTTTAGCTTTTCGGTTGGTCGCTAGTTCGTTAAAACAATACATAAGATATATTATCAATGGACGGTACAGACTTATACATTTGATCTGTTTAAATGTGTATAGTATATTCAAATACAAAATACACTGAAGACATTTTTTAAATAACGTCTCTAAGACATCCGTGAATATAATTATTTGAGATTCGAACACTGTACATCTCGGACCAAAAAACACGATGCCGGAGCCATAACAAGTGGCGAAATCTTGTTGCCGATCTTATCGTTGTGTCACACAAATTTTCATGTCTCTTTCTATCTCTTTGAGCGTAACCACGAGTAAAACAGCTATAGTAAGTGTGACCACCTCACACTGTCGGTGTTATTCGAGTCAACTCGTTATGGACTTCACACAGATTATTTAAGTTTTATTTATTTTAGTGTTTTTGCTATTAGTTTTCAATAAATATTTTATAAAAAAAATTGAACCGCCTTAAAAAAAAGCACTGAAAAGTACAAAATAACTATCCTTTCCTAATCGAAACTCAAGTACAATTAAAATAATATTATAAATACGATACATTTACCCACATAATTAAATTTCACAGTTACTGAAGTCGGTGCCAAGCCTACCAAACTAATAGACTTTCTGTTGTTGCACATTGATTTGGCGCCGATTTCAATAACTGTCAAATTTAATTACATAGATATGTGTATCGTATTTATAAAGTTATTTTAATTGTACTTGTGTTGCAATTAGTAAAGGATAGTTATTTTGTATTTTTTAGTGCTTTTTTTTAAAGGCGGTATAATTTTTGTTTCATTGTTTCATTTTTTTTTTCATTTGTGACTATTTATACAGTAGCAGCAAAAGACATTAAAATGTTAAGACTTCTACAGTAACAAATCTTTATTTCAAAAGAAATCAAAATTAATTCAAAAGAAAAGAAATGGCAAAAGTATGGCTTAAAGTTGAAACAGCCCCGTACTCATATCAGTTCAGCCAAAGCTGGGCGCTAGAGAGTACCTATATCAATAAACAACCAACAAATAACGATTTTCCTTGTAGTTTACCTAAGTGCCGACCCATTCACTCTAAGCACGACCAATTGCGCTGTTTACAGTACACGACTTAGAAAAATATGTCCAGAGAGTCCAGACCACAGATAGATTCCATTTATATTTTATTGTAATTATTAAACCAACAGTATATATGAAATAGCTATATAATACAACTTAATAATCACATCATGTAGCATAGCGTAACATAGCAACGAATCAATAAATATAAATGTAAAAAGTGGTAGAAATATATTATTTACAAGAACGTGTTGGCGATGCTATATTTGGTTTCGCTATTTTTAAATTTATGAAATAATGGTATTCGTTCATGCATCTTCTGTGATCTTTTTATTTGACTCATTTAAAAACCAAAACAATGTGATTCTAAAAATAAAAAGTAAATTCTATTTCCAGAAAAAGTATGACTTATGTACAATGTGATCTCTAAGAAATATGTGCGGTGTCACGCCGACGGGGAGGACAAGCAATGAAGAGATACGCAATATGACAAGGTCGGGCGATAGTATTATTGTAATGATAAAGAAATTAATGCTTAGATGGTTCGAGTACATGAGAGATGAAAGACTGACGAAGAAAATCTACTGAGTAAAAGTGACTGGTTGCAGAAGCCAAGGCAGACCAAGGCTGACTTACGAAAAGCAAATAGCCGTAATGTTAGCTGATTGAAATGTCAGAAGCACTCGCATACCTAGGCGGAAGTATCTTAGGAGAACGATGAGATTTACGGAGGCGAAAGAAATATGCAAGGACTGCGATGCTTAGCACTGGCAGTCTGTCTTTTGTTATTACCCAGTTGGGGATGCAGCGTGAGAATATGATGTAGCAACTAAATGTATGCCAATAATAGGTCTGTAAAATAACTGCATGAAAACAAAGTAAAAACAATAACAATGAATACTAACAGCCATTAGATCAAGTGTGGCCACATTTCAGAAAAGTTGGAATTGACTGAAAATACATTACATTGATCGAGGAAATCTAGATTGCTATGTAATGCGTGCCATTCTGAAAAAAGGGTTATTATAGGAAACATTTTCATTCGTTCATCTCGAATCAACATGGCCGTCTTTGTAGTCTCATAAAAATCCTTAATTTAAACATGAAAACTAGATTGAGATTTGGCCAGTAAACATTGAAATATTCCAGGACGCTGATTATTTTCCGAATCAAATTACTGATCGACCTTTGGCAACTTCCGTTAGTCCTGGTCCATCCAGCTCTAACTTGGTGGGAATTTCAAGAAGTGAAGAACCCGCGCTATGTCCTACTTCTACCACAAGTGATGAACGTTCCCTTGCAAACAGTATTTCACATGATTCTCGTACACCAAGTTCATCAATATTAAATTTACCGGCTACTCCTCCTCAAATCAACTACGGAACAGAAGAGGTACCCAAGTCTGCAGAAAACCTTGATAAGAATTCACCTGATCTGGCGATATCTGAAGTAATGCTTAATACTATCACGATGCCTTCAACCACTGAAGATATAATACCTGTAGCATCTACATGACGAAATACTTCAGTTTCTGTGACAGCAATTCCATTCTCACCTGAAACTCTTAAACCCTTGGCAAAAGCTCCACCAAGGAAAGGAAATCAAACAAATAGACGCAAAGTGAAATCCACTATCTTAACCGACACTCCCGTAAAGGATGAACTAGCTGCAATCGAAGCAGCTAGAACGACTAAGAAAAAGGTGAAAAAACCTAACTTTGAAGAAACAAAAACAAGAAAAAGATCAAAACCAGGCACTAAAACTAAAAAGGTCAAGGTTGTCAAGAAACAAAGAGGAAACGAAGACAGTGCAGAAGAAGAAGAATCCTTTTGCCTTTGTTGTTTAGAGCCATATTCAAATAGCAGAGCCAAAGAAAAATGGGTGCAATGTCTGAAATGCAACAACTGGGCTCATGAAGCTTGCACTGGTGGAGAACTTTCTTATGTTTGCCACAACTGCTTGTCAGATTGACGTTTTTTATTTTCATAATATTTTTATTTTTCACTTTTTTGAGATTGTTGCAACTTAAATATTTGAAGAAATATTGATCAAGACTGATTGTAATACTTAGGAAACGACTGAAAGTTAATAATTATTTTATGTCAAAGATTTAGAATGTAAAACATTTTGTTTATTTGACTGATATTTTAATTAATGTTACGAATAGGACGTTATGGTACTTTAAACTGCTTTAGGAGTTGATTATTTGTATTAGACCTGTAGTTACCTACTTAACTGATATATCAGTACAAAATATTTATAAAAAAGTTTGTTTCGTACTTGAAAAGTTTAATTTTAATAAATACCTTCAAATTATATCATCATTATTATTTTACAGCCTTTAATACTTCACAAAAATCATATGTTTCAACTCTCCTCGACCCCTGTTTCATCTTACCTCGGTATGAGGGGAGTTGAAACAAGTTGACTTGTTACGGTTAAGTCAATTTTTCACCACAATATTTAACGCTTACAATTTTTTTATGTTAGTTATTCGCAAGTGTAAAAAATGACCTATCGATTGGTACTAATATCTAACGATTTGTGTTTATAGTATTTGATGTACGAAACAAAATGTGAAAATTGTTTCAACTCCCCTCGGTCTCCCCTAGTACATAAAGCAAATATTGTGCACGATACTCCTCGATGTGCGGGACCAACTCTCAGTTCGCCGTTTTCTTTCGTTATGGAATCACGAAAGAGAAGAATACTGAGTTATGAAAATATGTGCTTTATTGAAATATTCTATATTTTCATTAATACGAGGGCTGCTATTTATGTATCCGTTTTATTGCTTTTCAAAATATTCACCATGATGATCGACGCACTTTTGCATGCGTTGGAACCAATTTTCGTAGCACTTTTTCCATTCGGATTGAGGTATCTCCAAAACGTGCATTTTGAACGCATCAACAGCCTCTTCACGGCTTGAAAAACGTTGACCACGTAATTTATTCTTCACGGTTGGGAATAAATAGAAGTCGTTGGGGGCCAAGTCGGGGCTGTATGGCGGATGACCCGTTAATTCGATCTTTTGATCTTCCAAATACCGAGTTGTTTCGGCCAATGTGTGGCAGCTAGCATTGTCATGATGAAGAAGGATTCTGCGTTGTCGGTTGTTCTTTCTTATTTCTTCAAAGACTTCTGACAAACAAATGGTCGTGTACCATTCAGAATTAACCGTTTTACGATCCTCTAGTGGCACTGTAGCTACATGTCCATTTATACCAAAAAAACAAGCGACCATTTGCTTCAAAGTGCTTTTTGAACGAATGACTTTTGTTGGGTTCGGCTCATTTTGGAACAACCAAACCGTTGATTGTTGTTTAGTTTCAGGATCATACGCACATACCCAAAATTCATCACCTATGTACATATTAAAGACAGCTTTTGAGGCACCCTAATTGTACTTTTGTAACATTTTTTCACAACAATCGACACGAGACCTTTTTTGGTCAATTCTCAAGTTGTGCGGAAGCCAAAGTGAACAAATTTTTTTTACAGCTAAATGTTCGTGTAATATTTTATATATACTCGTCATACTATGCCCAGAGACGCCTCTATCTCGCGATATGTAACATGACGATCTTGCATTATTAGTTCCCGCACACACAGTATAACAACCGATTTAGGGCGACCTTCTTTAACTTTGTCTGTGAGCACAGACCGCCCACGACTAAACTCACTAAACCAGTGATACGAGTACACAGTAGTTTTCGATAGTGCTTCGTCCCCAAAAGTCGAAGTGAATTGATCGATGCACTGTTTTTGAGTTAGCCCTCGCCGAAAATCGTAATAAATCATAGCACGAAAATTTTCACGACTTAAATCCATGGTGATAAAGACTCGCAATTTTCAAAATGACGCCACAAAGGATAAACAAATGACAGCTACATGAAACAAATTGTATTCTTCAGGCAAAGAGTTCCATTTTTAAATGTTATATTTACTTTTTTAATATTGTTCTGTAACTGGCCAGTTCCGGATACATAAATAGCAGCCCTCGTAATACTTATATGACTATGTAAAGTATGTAAAAAAAACCCCACCTGGATTGCAACTATATGTTTCTCGCGAATTCGTCCGCGGGGAATTAAAAACTAGCCTTCGTCCTTCTCCTTAAAAAAGTACCTTGTGATTAGGTTTACTTGAATAAATTGATTTGACTTTGACTTTTCCAGGGCTTAGTCTATTTCCATTTTAATTTTCAATAAAATCGGTCAAGCAGTTTAGGAGGAGAATATTTAAATGACGATAACTGTTTTCGCGGTAATTCGATTTTAATGAAGCAAAGCTTATATGTTGCTCCAAACTGAGTTTAATCTGTCTGTGAAAATTGCAGGAAAATCCGTCGAGTAGTTTCAGAGATAACCGTGTATATACAGACAAACAGACAAAAATTCAAAAGAAATACTTTTTTGTATTCTGTTTTTCTTTGTTTAGCACCCACGGTCATTTTTTATTTTGTTAATTTATTCCATGTACAGGCACACGATTTCTACTGCTTTATTATATATATATATATATATATATATATGTGTGTGTATGTATATAATACGTACATACATCCATACATATCTTCACGCTGTATCCCTAACAGGGTACCTCTTTCGCTTCCTCAAATCTTATCATTCTTCTCACACATTGTTGTCTAGGTATGCGAGTGCTGTTGATATTTCCGTCTGTTAAGACTCTGGCTATTTGATCTTCATAAGTCAGCCTTGGTCTACCTTGGCTTCTTTTACCACTCATTTTCGCTCTATAGATTTTCTTCGTCAGTCTTTCATCGCTCATTCTTTCTATGTGCCCGCATCATCTAAGCATTCCTTTCTTCATTTTTACAATAACGTTGTCGTGCAACCCTGTCTACTGCTTATCTCTTCATTGCTTATCCTGTCCGCAAGGGTGAATCCGCATATATTTCTAAGAGATCTTATTTCTACTGCATTTACCATACTTTCACTCGATTTCAGGCATATCCAGGCCTCACTACCGTACAATAAAGTTAGTACCGCAACACCCCCTTGTGGATAGCCATTTTAACAGGATTAGATATATTCACACTGCCTACTAATGCGGACAGAGCACCGTTCACTTTATTTCCAGCTGCTACCCGTCGCTCCACATCCAACTCACATCTTTTATACCTGGAAAAAGCACTCCTCAAATACACAATTTCATTCACTTGTTCTAGACATTTGCCATTTACCCAAATCTCACATTTCGTCTGTACCGCTTCCCTTTCAAACAACAGAACCTTAGTTTTATCCATATCCATATTTAATCATTTCACTTCACATTTTTCTTTCATGCACGTGACTATATAATATATAAACCTTCACTAGTCGGTACGGTGTTATCTAAGGTATAAAAATAAATGTTTGTATTTTATGGGCTGCCATACTGTTCAGCTCATTACGATGAAATTTGGTATGGAGTTAGATAATATCCCGGGAAAGGACATAAGTAATTTAAGAATAAAAAACGCGGATGATGTCGTGGATATCTGCTAGTTACAAATAATTTATTCGGTGTCGTGATTAGGTTCCATTTGCGTAATTCTTTTCAGATATTAAGTAAAAGAAATATCCCGAATAAAAGAAAATACAATGGAATTAAATTAGGAAAATTACGTGACAAAACAGGCAGCGTTAGGGCCAGTGTGTAGCCTATTGGTTATGACGCGCACCGCCGCCGACGACGATGGTAATGTCACATTTAAAAAATTGCTAGATTTTGAGGTAATGGGGTATTAAAAACATGTATTTTAAATTACAATATTTTATTATTTTTACAAGTAAAATATTTTTTATTTATTTGGATAACGTCATTGGGATATTCATGTACCCTTTTCAGAATGAATAGGATTTTTTATGTACAGTATATACAGATATATTACGATACAAAATCTATAAAAAGAGCACAAATCACGTTTTTTGTGACAGTAACTTGATAATGTGTGAACAGTTCACACTTGGCTTAATAGTTTGACAAACGAGTGTTGAAGTGTGAAATCATTAACACTGCCGTCTGTTTGTCGATTCACAACAATTTTATTGCTATATTGAGTCAACACAAAAGGTGCTAGCATAGGGTTTATGTAATTGATAAAATAATGCTACTAAATTTTATAATGAATCGATTTATAACGTGCTCGCTGTGAACAACAAATATTTACAATGAAAATTATTGTGTTTGTGGCTATTAAATATACTTTTGAAATATTCGTAAAAGAAACATATTTCCATTGTAGGTATTAATGAGACAAAGCAACATTTCATGTAGCCATCTACTATTTTGGTGATGTGGTCTCAAAGTGACGCAGTGGTAAACAATAAATAATTTAATTTAAAATAGACCCTCTGCACCATATAAACGTACGAGCGCCAGCTTATCAAAATTACGAAAAAACGGTTATTTTCGTTTACATTACAAATTATTATTCATTTTAAAAAATCCAACTGTCATTTTTAAGGGTGTTTAGATTAATCTTCACAGAAAATTCAGAAGCCTAGATCTGTTCCCTTAGTCCGTAAAATGTAAATCTCTGTTTTAAAAAAGGTTTATTAATATTTATTTTTCTGTTACAAAAGTAGACCAATCGTGTAACGAAACCGGCAAAATGAAGTCAATGAAATGAAGAATCAGGTTACTAAATACCACTGGCATACGGTTTGTAATTACTTAGAAAAATTGAGATCGCTGCTGTAAAAATTTCCAATTCGTCGGCTTAAGGTGCGATAAATCCGTGACACCAGCAGCTTAGTAATGGGGTCGCGTTGGTACCCTTTGGACAAGGACTAAACTTCATATTTTATATTTGTTAACAATTTTCTATAGGATATTGCAAAATATCAAAATCTTAATATTACTATATCTTAATTTTTTATTTTAGGAATATACAAGGGTATTAATTAACTAATTACAATAAAATACAATAAAATAAAAAATAATTACAACACTTGCATAAAATTCAACGTAATGTAACAAGACTCAATGGTCAAGAAAATACTGTTTCGTAAGTTGGCTAGCAATGAAGAGATACGCAGTATGACAGGGTTGCACGACAGTGTTATTGTAAAAATAAAGAAAGGAATGCTCAGATGGTTCGTGCACATGGAAAGAATGAGTGATGAAAGACTGACAAAGAAAATCTACAGAGCTAAAGCAAGTGGTAAAAGAGGCCAGGGTATACCAAGGCCAGCGGTCAAAGCAGAATGTCAAAAGCACTCGCATACCTAGGCGAAAATATGTGAGGAGCATGATGAGATTTGAGAAAGCGAAAGAAGAATGTAAGTACTGCGACGGTTGGCACTCCGTCCACTCTGACTACCCTGTTAGGGATACAGCGTCAAGATATATATGTATGTTTGTAAGTTGACTAAATCAAGAATCGAATCTTGGAGACACAGCTTAGAAAGAAGATACTTGCTTTAATAAATTCAACAACAACACGACACATCCTCGCCCAGTATCCGCATTGAGGTAGAAAAAACGGAGCCAAGCATCGCGGTATTTAAATACTTCTTTCATCTCTTCAAATCTTATTATTCTCCTCACATATTTTCGTTTAGGTCTGTACGCGAGTGTCATTTTCGCCCTGTAGACTTTCTTCGTCAATATTTCGTCGCTCATGTGTTATTTAACCTTCTCGGAATGCGTATCTCTTCATTGCTTATTTTATCCGCAACGGTGACACCGCATATATTAATATGTTCAAATTTTGAGTTTCTGAAAGGATTTAAAAGAAAGTTTACATATGTCACTTAAAATAAACAGCGTCATAGACTTATAATGAATTTATCGTGTCTTCAATTGTTCGTCAAAGTCTTGGAGTGTAAACGTCTCCAAACCACTCGAATCGACCGCCGCACATATTGGTTCATATCGTGGCTGGCCCGCTCTGCGCTACTCTAAATTTGTACCATTCCGAAATACGCTTACTCCGACACATTATCCCGTTTTATGACCTATAAAAGTCAGCCGGGACGTACTACATTTGTGGCAGCCCTTATTTTCAGAACCTAATATAGCTTTTTCTTTATCGACAAGTCCCTATATTTTATTGCAACGCTATGCATGGATTTTTTCAGGGCGATTTGTGTATTTTACCGTTCTTCAATAAAATATGTTTATGTAGGTATTTTATTGTGGTCGTGACAATTTTGCTAATACGAGATTTTTTAGTATAATTCATAAAATGTTTATTATACGTAAACTTTGTATGAGTACGTGACGCTCAATGAGAGCCCCGTCATTTTAGGTTGTCATAAAATTTTGCGATAAATCCAAACATTTTGGGTGTAAAGCTTATGACCAATAAGCTTATTTTATGGATGTATCAAATCATCTACTATTCGTAAATCATGGGTACTTTTTGTGTCAAAACGTGTTCACCATTCTGCTGTGTCAATTTTTGTTTGGAAAATATGAGCATCAAATAATATACATTTTGTAGTTTGTACTTTATAGAAACTAACGATCCGTCCTGGCTTTGAACGCGGGCTTATTTACAAACCATCATTATAAAATATTGTGTCTAAAACTGGAAATTTAACGCAAATACCTTTTTGTATTGGGTTGACGTTTCGACCGAGTTGCATCAGCCGTGGTCTCAAGCAAAACTCCATAAACTCATTATATAACTCAAGCAAAACTTTATAAAACATCATTACTTTTCTTCTGTAGACAAAATGTGAATGTGTTAAAACGAAAAGAATAGTGAAAATCAAATTGTAATCCATTTTGAAGCTTAAAAGTCAAAAGCGAATGTATACAAGGTTATTTCCAAACGACGTGTAAATGCGATAGGGTATTTAAGTACCCATGACCATTGAAAATTTGCATTCTACAACTTCCCCAAAAGTCAATAGTTCTAGTGTAAAACCTTGAAGTTTAAACAAAATAACGGTGCGGTATCAGCGTTTTCCTGTCGCTAGCAAACATTTGGAATGTAGGGCACAACGATAGGGTTGTACATTTTTTTCTAATATATTTTTTTATATAGACAACAAAATAAACGCATCCCGTAATTATTATATCTGCAATATCACAACTAAAGAAGAGATACTTGCAACGATTAATTTTTAACCTTGTGATTTCTTCTATTGTGATTAAATATTTAAAGTAACTAACACATTTCATTAAACTAATGGTCGCCCATTGAATGAAATGTGGCCGATGAGCGAAATGATAAAAGAATTGCTTTTTCGCTTTGACACACATGCTACAGACTGTAAACAGCTCACAGTTCACAAATCAAACATAATTCACAGCTTGCAACTGAATAATTCAGTCAATCTATCAGTAATTTTTTTTTCGCTACCCCTGATTTTTATTCAAGGACTTTCTTAATCTATTAAAATTTTCCTTACACAATAACTTTACACACCTATTTCTCCTAATCACACCCTTTTTCCATTTATTCTCCATTTTTCTAGTGCATTTCTTATTCCTTAACCTACTTAGTTACATATTATTTATTTATCTCTTACCGATTACTATGCATAGTTCCTTAATTTTTCTCTAACACTCCGATAACAGACTTACTATTATTTTTCTACTGAGTTCTTATGTCAAAAACTGTATAACATTATACAATTTTGGCACAATTTTTCTTATGCTAACATTTATTCCTTAAGTTACCTTATTCATTATTTTTTCACTGTATTGTAATTACTCTCCTTAGATTGCTCGCCATCAATGTGGGTACATTGACGGCGTTCTGTGTGTAATTATTTGTTGCAATATATTTAAATTCTTCGGCGACAATCTCTGCAAAGTTTTCTCCACTCGTATTAATATATTTGTAGATGATAATTATTACTATGTCAGTTAAATTGACTTCCCAAGTAAACCATTATTTATAATCCAATATTAAAATAAAAAATTGTTGCAATGGATTAAAGAGAAGAGACGATAGGAAAGGTTCATAACCATCGTATACTAACATTCCACTGAACAACATGAACATTGAACAATTGAACATTGGGTTTCTGGGGTCTAATTCCTTAACATCCTTTGGCTAAAATGACATTCACACAAACATTTTTTTTTTTAATAATTTTCCTTTCTTAACATTTACGTTCGTGTATATAGTTACCTAGTTATAACAACTTACAGTAAATTAACTTTAGCTAAGCTATCCAAAAAAAATTGGCTATCCAAAAATAATTTGTGAATCCCTACAATCTTCTATAAATTGAATAACATATTTCTCGTGAGAGGCGACCGGATTTCAGGGTAACATGAAACAAGATTATTCACCTGTAATAAATCACCGTCCTTTATGTCCGAGTTGCAACCCTTCTACAGAACGAAAACGCTACAGTGCTAACACTCCCTACAAAATTATCAAAGGCACTGCAAAAAATTCTAAATGTAGATTGATTTCCACCTACCAATTTTCGAAAAAAATACTATTTACAAATCAATATGGTCATACATCGAGTCAAGGTTGGTCCATTTTGACTCTAAATCCGAGGTTTCAACACTTTGAAATTGTCTGGACGTCTCGGCGAGCAGACGGGTTACAGGTCCGTTGGCTCTAGTATCACCACGTTTCTAGTGGTACTGAATATCGGAGCATCGTTGTGGTAGAAAAAGACCTATGCCTAATGCCATCTTAGAAAGTCTTCGAGATAATGTTAACAATAAATAAATGTCAAATAACACAATTTGCTTAAGAAATTTCTCACAGTAACTAATTTAATTATATTATTAGCGTTTACTTTTCGTGAACTCTCTGTATAAACCGTCACCACTCCGACGATACACCATCTGTTTACATTACCTCCATGCTCACTTTGTAATTCAATTATCACTTTTTGCAACAAATTCCTGCGACGTAAAAATCCTATTAGCCTCCTGATGTGCCATTCATTAATTTATAGCGAACTTCGCCTTAAGTTCAATCTTCTTTCGTAGATTCTAAAGTTCGTTTGAATTGAAAAGATGTAAAAGAAAATAACTTTCGGGATCTAATATTACAAAGGTTTTTTGTTTTAGAATTATGCACAGGTGGATTCATATGTCCAGATTTATACATATTATACATTATGTACATGTGACAATAGTGTCAGATGCGCGTTCACGGATTAAGTGCAATTGTGTAACTCGTTTGAAATTCTGGTAACTTCTGCTCATGATTTCGTGGATATACACTGTTCCATTAATATTAGGACTACACTTTTAATAATAAATTTACAAAAAATAATAATAATAATAATAATATACTTTATAACATACGAAACAAAAAAAAGTGAATATATATACAAAGTGAAATACAACAAGCGGTCTTATCGCTAACAACGATCTCTTCCAGACAATCTAGAGATGGATGGAATAGTTGGAAATAACCTAAAATAAAAGGTGAGTTTTGCTGCAAACATATGCGACATGCTTATATACATACCCAACAATATATATAACATACACACGCACAAACACGCATATAATGTACACGAATAAATAGGCATTCACAACATACATATACACACACACAACACGATACATACTTACAATAATACATACTACGGCTTATAATGACTATACTTCATATCCAAGAGAAATAGACACTGATAATAACGCAGTACACAAATATATACAGCAAAATAACGACGTTACAAATTTTTTGTAACGCTATTCGATACATTTTAACGCAGCCATCTTGTCCACTGGTGTCGTCAAAAGGAGCTATTCTACGTTATGTCCGACCAGATCATGACTTGATGAAGCATTTAACTTGAAACCTCAAGAAACGTATCACCTCTCCTAGTTCCGCCCAACTTTTTATTGGCTACATTATGATATGACCGCTAGACAATATGCCATTTAATGTAATGGCCGGACCTCTGAGATCGAATAATCTTTATAGGTTCGATTTCTAAATTTATAGTAAATAATCATCAAATGAATAACATTTGTAATAAATAACATGTGAAAAAGTTCTTTATGATTTATGTTGCCAATTATCAATTAATTCGTGAATTAGCACTGACGTGCTGACATGACACTTAGTACAAAATGCAAGTGTGAAGTTCGAACTCTAAGCATTCATGTCGTCCTGGTCTTTCTTCTTTTTAAAAGCGATACCAAAGGGGCTTTATCCACTTCGAGCACCCTCCTTTGGGCTACTGCTCCTCTGTCGATTAGTTGCCCAACCGTCATTTGTTCATGGTCTGTCTATTTTGCAATCGCACCATGACATGCACATTATACAGGATGTATATGAAAACGGGACAGTTACTTTAATGGATGAAAGGTCATAACTTTAGTATGTAGTTACAAAAAGAATTATCGAAAAAAACGTATCCGTTTAAGAGTTATGACCGTTTTCATTTTCAAGTGTTATCCCCACCATTTCTCGTAAAATTGGGTTGATCGTGTACAGTTACAGATTTTAAATCTTACGTTTTTTTTTATTTTGTAATAATTTCATCCGTTACTGAAATACAGCCTGAAAACCCCCATTGGGGTATACGCATTATTTTCGAAAATGGTTTTCAGGTCATACATACCCAATCAACGGTCAACGGTCATAACTCTTAAACGGATACGTTTTTTTCGATAATTCTTTTTGTAACTACATACTAAAGTTATGCCCTTTCATCCATTAAAGTAACTGTCCCGTTTTCATATACAGCCTGTATATTTAAATATGTAATTTATGTTACATTTTATTTAGTTTATTTTACGTATGTTTGTAAATAGGACTCTTTTTGGTGGAAATATGGATTTAAAATGGATGCTATTTAAAAAATGTATTGAAATAAACATGTGGATAGGACTGGATGACGAAAGCTATATGTCAAAGTAAGCTGAAACTAGTACATTTGCAGATCGAAAAATGCTATCCATAACTCGTAGGTTTTTTCGCAAAAAATATTTAAATCTGTCCCACATATAAGTTATCTCAATCTCAACCCTTCGTCGGTCACATGAACGCGTGAGAATGCAAAAAAATGAGCAGTAATTTGCACAAGTAACTCGCTCACGAATTTCCTGCACGCAAGGAAACCCCGCATGCGTACAACCTGCTGAAACAACACGCACGTGGTGTTACGTGACACGACCGGGTTACACGAAACTAGTACTATGTACATTTGAAATACGAATAGAATGCGTGAATGTACATTGCGCAATGCAAATTTGAATTAAGTAGTATCGCACTTGACTTTTTGGCGGGAACGAGAGAAGTAAGGTTGTTATTTTACGTAGATTTTTCAACCGACTTCCAAAAAAGGAGGAGATTCTCAATTCGGTTGTATGTTTTTTTTTTATGTTTGTTACCTCATAACTCCGTCATTTATGAACCGATTTGGAAAATTCTTTTTTTGTTCGAAAGGATACACTTCCAGATTGGTCCCATTGAAATTTCGCTGGTATTGAAGCTTTGGTTTCGAAGATACACCAAATAACGCGGCCTGGTTATTTATATTGACGATTCTCTAGTATGTCATTTGTTAACTATCGTCGTTCCCACATGGTATAATGGTAGTATGGTATAATGGTAAAGTACGGAGAAGATATAAATTGGCTGTGATATAATAAATTCAGTCAGTAGAGTCAGTCTTGTGGCGGACAGAGAATACGGCTAGTGGCTGTCGTCTTCGGATTGTAAGAATACTGCTAGGGTGTAATTATGACGCAACCTTTACACTGTTCTTTTATAACTGATTGATATTGATATGATATTATATTGATGATATTGGTAATGGCCATAATGGGCAATAATATCCCATGTTTGATCTGTTCGCATCCTTTATTGTGAAAGCCCACGGTTTGTGCTCCTCAATGAAATGGAAGTTAACACATTGCGCTCCAGAATTAGAAAATAAACTAATTGTAGACCTGCTCTAGATATTTGTTTAGGCCAAGGTCACTCAAAAGGGAGAAATAAAAAAACTTTTATAAAAAATTAAACCGACTTCAAAAAAGAACACTATAATATAGCTGAATTTGATATAATGTTCATAAATGTGTTTGTTTAAAACATGTATGAACAATTTTAATTTTTAACAACAAAACCTTCCGGGTTTGCTCGACAAAAAATTTAAGTAAGAAAACATTGGTTTGTAAATCATTCTACAACGGTCAATCAGTCTAAAAATTTCCAAGTAAAATTACAGAATGTTAAATTATATGTAAAATTGCTCTATAGCTTTTTGTCGGAAGTGTTAATGGAGTGAGGACTGTTTGAAGCATAAAGAATTAGTATTTTTTTAAAAACGTTATAATACCGCAAAACATAATTTTTTGACTTGTATTATTTGTAAATTACTTATAAAAAGTTATAAATTCTCAAGTAAATAGAATTTTTAATTGGATCAAAACATTATTTTATTTCACATTTTTTCACGTTTCAATCCACGATTTTAATATTGAAATGGAATTTTGTTATTCTTGTTTTTAAAGATCAGAGTGAAATTTCAGCAGGCAACAGAAATTAAGTCATCATCATAACACACCATTAAGTTAGCAAATGGTTAGCAAAGAATTTTTTTTCTTTTCCATCTTCATAGCATGGCGCACAAATTAACGCATTTGCCAATGACAGTAGTAGTACGATTCTCCCTTAGTAGGGAAGGTAAAGGGATCTTAGCCCATACAACCGTCGTCTTCAGTAATAAAAAGATAAATTCTTCAGATTGTTTTATCAAAATGTCAACGTCATACATTATATATATCTTTATTGTACACACGTGTTATATTAAATATTACAAAGAAATAAAGTACAAAGGCGAGCTTATCTCTGCAAGAGATCTCTTCCAGCCAACCTCACAAAACGTTAGACAGTATGTAACGAAGGTAAGTAATGTACAAAAGCGTGTTAATAAATAGTCGTATTTGCACAAATTTGTATTCATACATATTCATATAAATAATACCTAAATAGCTTATAAATACGTACATAATATTATGTGAACGCAAAGATATACTATATATACATATACATACACATAGATACACATTTAGATATACGCGCATACTACGCATTGACATTGACATTACATTTTAGATGTTTCTTGGAGATTCTGGCGATAAATATATTTAGGCAGTCTTTCTAATAGGATCCGCTGAGACAGACTAAACCACTAAAAAAGTCTCAACATCACACTACGAAATAAGCACTTATTTCAACAATTTCACATAACAGCACAACATCGTAGATACTTGGGACGCAAAACCACGCCAATTTTACATCACAATGTCCACCGCAATCGCAACCGCCGAACACTCCTTGCCAATGATAAATAAGAAGGAAGTTTATTTTATTTTTGAGTGACTAGTTTTAATTTTTATTTCATTTATTTCAAGCAGCCAGGTTTAATTTTTTATTCACGCTAACGAAGTATATTTTTTTACGTACATAAGTACACGCACGCTCTGTTGTATTTTTTTGTTCTGTTCTATTTTCTTTTGAATTTTTAAAAATTCAATTCTATTCAAAAAGAATATTTGTGTGTACGTTTGTCCTCTATGCGTTCCTAAACCAACTGCGTACGCCCGCAAACGTTTTTTAATTATTTAATTTAGTAAATAGGTAAATGAAATCATGCGGATAAGCCAGTATGAGATAAAATATATTAAAAATGGTTTCTAGTTGACAGAAACTATGTTATGTATTTTAAATAATTGAAACAATCTTATTTACATTGGCATATTGAGTAGAAATTGACTTCATTGTGTACCTTTTTCTGTAATCCAAACAATTACACGAACTATTTATTCGTTAAAATTCATCAGCTTTCTGTAGTTTTTACTCATGTTAGCCAGTTTCTCTTGAAAGTCATTTGTCAAAGGCCCGATTAGAAGCTCTTCCATTAAAATTATACTTTCAGCATGACACTTGAGCTCGTAAATGATTAGGGAAAACACACCCTTGGGGGCATCCAGAATTAAAACCAAGGATTATAATTTAGACGGTAATTGAATTTCCGTTTAATTTTTGCTTCATAATGAGATTAACAAGGAGAAAGAAATTATATTGAAATCTGAACCATAACAATTTAATTAAGCATCATTTCTGATTTATATTACGAATCAGCTGTTGTCCGTAACTTCATTTATGTGGAATGGAAAAAATGTAGCCTTTACCTTTCTTAGGGCTTAGACTATCTCCATTCATTCATACAAAGTTCAACCCCTGCCCCTATGCGAGCAGTTTTTTTAGCAATTTTCAATTATATTATATGAAAAAACACTATAAATTTCTTTACTTTACATAGAATTGATCAAATTTTGATCACGCTATAAATAAAACGTCTATATCAAATAAATGGTCAAAAGATGTCACCATATGTTATCCTCACTCGTGATTGAAACAGAAAAAAAAGGCGTCAAAGAAAGAGATGAGTGAATGAATTTGTAAAAGATGTTGGAACATCATGGAGAAGAAAAGCTACAAACAGAATATTATGGCAAACTCTTGGGGACGCCCATGCCAAAGGGCAAGCTAATAATGTTACCGATGTCGATGATTAATTATATAAATTAAGGATATTAATTACAAAGGAACGTAGAGTATCAGAAATAAAAGCTATTTGTATAAATAAAACGTTAAAATTAACACACCATCTAAATCTCTAGTTATTACGCTCGTCAAAGAGATAAACATAAACATTGAATAACTTGTAAAAATTTGTCACTGCCCAGCTGCACTTCGCTATCTATACGCATAAGAACATATTTCTATTTCTAGAAACAGACATTATGCTTTACAGTTGGTATTGAACCCAACTGTAATGCTATATAAAGTTGTATGTTATGTAACTACACCTACAATTATAAAATATTGTTCTAAACGAAGGCGCGCGAAGGATGTAATATAAATCTTAATTCATGACGGTTCATCGACGACGTCCTTGTGGACCCAAATTCCATATTTATTTAAGGACAAAACAAACAACCTACTATTAGTCAGTTGCGACTTACCAATTCCATTGGGGAAGCCGTGGGACGTACTCAGGCAGCGTTTGGAGGGTGCATCACAACTATCAAAATAAAATAACTATCTTATTATTAAATTTTCGTATAACTTCACAATATTATGTTATTAATATCTGCAGGCGATATGAATTTAGAAATCAAATTATATACAATTACCCGATGTTAAATTAAAAACTGTAGGAAATTAAACAATATTAAACATATATATAATAAAAAACAATATTAAACATATATAAATGTATTTTCATTCCAATGTACCTGACTACTATGTTTAGTTTTAACCTAAAATTAACAACACACTGTAATTAATGCAATGGTGGAGGGATATTGTTCCAACATTTAGTTGCACTATATTTGAAGCTACCTCTAAACACAGAAGTTCTATGCCGCAGTATAAGTAGGACAGCAGATGATGCACGCAATTCAAACTTCTTTAATTCGCTCATCCAATCTAATTTGGAGTGAAGGTATTGAGGTGCTGCTGTTTAAATGACGTCGAAGAATGGTGTAACCAAGTGCAAGTTTCTTCGGTACTGTATTTTTAGAATATTTCCTTCATTTAAGTAAGGACTTACATGAGCTTTAGATAGTTTAGATAACACTAGCGATTCCTCTAACACCTCACGTACATCAGTACTAAGATAAGTACGCACATTATGTAAAAGCTTAAGTCGGTAAAAATTGTTTGATATGTTTTTCTAACCGCAGTTCTTCATCCATCATTAAGCTAATATTACGCGCTTCATGCACTCGTTCGATTTGAAGCCCGTCTACATTAATCTGCAAATGTCAGCACCTATATACTTAATCCGTTTCTTGGAACCTATGACCATATGCTTTGTTTTGTTTGCATTTAACATAAGAGCCAACGTTTAGCCCAATTCGATATGTTATTTTAGCAACTGCGTCTTGAAATCTATTATGTTTAAACGAATAATATATTTGTACGTCATCGGCATATATATGATACTCACAGTGCTTGATAACGTCAACAACGTCAACGCTGAACAATATGAACAATAATGGCCCTAAAACTGATCCTTGTGGGACTCTTATATTTACTGGTCAAAACTAGATCGTTTGCTCTTTCCCTTAAAATCACGAACCTCATCATTTGAGAATGAATACTCAGATACAAATCAAACCATTTGACTGTTTTCGATTCGAAATCATATAAGACATTTTAGATATCAGTAGAGAAATGTTCAGTGAGTCAAACGCCTTTGAAAAGTCCAAAAGCAACAGAATCGATTAAGAGAACAAACTATATTTTGTACTTATATCAATATACATTTCTTTAAAGTATAAGGTTAAAAAAAATTGAAAGACGTATAGGCACATACAGATAGTGACACAATCTTTATTTTTATCTTTATTTTTCTTCACTACCAGTATGGTTGTGTCAAGGCTATACAGTCCATTTCGCGTCCTATTTATTTGTATTATATTGTGTAATTGATACCCATATTGTAGATGTTATTCTCGAAATTGGAATAAATAGTAAGTAAATTACCGCAAATATTTCCCTGATTTGAACGTTATCGATAAATTTTTCCTTTATATTCTCCTTGGAAATTTTCCCATAGGCATATCAGTATCTTGGTTATTGTCCTTAAAACAACCCTGCCAACTTCACTACGAAGCCCGTAATGAAATTAAAGAACACTGCAGTTCTCCATTTCGTTGGAAATTGATTGGTTCAGAGTTATCAATTGAGAGTGGGCGTTGTACTGCATATGCATGCACAATTATCTTCACGCTGTATCCCTAACGGGGTAGTCAGAGAGGACGTAGCGCCAAGTTTTGCAGTCCTTACATACTTCTTTCGCTTCCTCATATCTCATCAATTTCCTCACATATTTTCGCCTAGGTATGCGAGTGCTTTTGACATTTCCGTCTGCTATCACTCTGGCTATTTGATCTTCATAAATCAGCCTTCGTCTACCTTGGCTTCTTTTACCACTCGCTTTCGCTCTGTATATTTTCTTCGTCAGTCTTGCATCGCTCATTCTTTCCATGTGCCCGAACCATCTAAGCATTCCTTTCTTCATTTTTGTAATAACACTGTCCTGCAAACCTGCCATACTGCGTTCAACTATTTTGGTACAATTGACAAATTAGTGAGAGTGTATTCCCGGAAGTATTTCCGAATTTCGGTAATTTTCCCTACGATTTCCCGCGTCTACTTTATATTGCTAATGGAAGTTGTCTTACGTACACATCAGACCTTAGTACCCCTGTTAATGCCCCGAATACGCCCACCAGCTTATCTACGAAGGCCATAATAAAATTTAAGCACACCGCAGTGTTCCATTCCAGTAGAAATTGATAGACGCGGAGTTATCATTTGACAGTGTGCGTGCTGTACCGTGCTGTACCGTGTTGTCACGCAACACTGTGCCGTGCCCAACGATGTCAAAGAGTAAAAATATAATTAATACGTACCATTCTATCGAGGGGATAATTAAATAGCTTTCTTGTTGAAAGGTCAGATGACCATTAGGTACTAAGTATTACTGTTTTAAAAAGGTAATAATAACAAAAAGAAAATATGGGTCAAGTGTGAGATTTACTCGCGCATTGAGAGTTCTGAACGATGTTTTTAAAATGGTAAATTTCAAAACATAATTTCTAGAGATACGTGTCTTTTGTTGTATTTTTCTTGTAAAATATAAGTGAAATTCATTCTCTCAAATTTTAAATTTTAGGCATATAATTTTAGAGATAAAAGTAGAAGTAGTTAGATAGATATAACATAACATATCTTCACGCTGTATCCCCAACGGGGTAGTCAGAGGGGACGGAGCGCCAGAAGTTGCGGTCTTTACACACCACTCTCGCTTCCTCAAATCTCATTATTCTCCTCACACATTTTCGCCTAGGTATGCGAGTGCTTTTGACATAGTTAGATAGATATAGTTAGATAAAAGTAGAAGTGTTCGAGTACAAAATTTGAAGCTTCTTCATGTTTTCTTATGATTACGTAAACATTTTAACTAATGCAACGTATTATGTAGCTTAACGCGATATTGGTTGATCGACTATTTTTTGTACCGATCGACTAGTCGGGTAATTTTTTTCAATTTTATTTATTGACTTAATAATTGAAATATATTTTTATCTCTCAAAAAAAATTTCGAAGAATAGTAAAAATGTATCTTGCACAACGGGAAATGCTTTGTCTCCTGGACAACCACTAAAGTAGGGAAAAATATTAATATCGATGAGAGTGAATTTAATATGTTGATGAAATGGATATTAGCTTAATGATATACACAATATTAGTGTGAACTGACAACATAACTATATTTTCTGAGCAAGTTTTTTTAGGATTTCAGGGACAGCACTAAAACAAAAAAAAATTGACAATGACAGACGGAAAATTGATAATGACAGACGGAAAATTGACAATGACAGACGGAAAATTGACAATGATACACGAAAAATTGACAATGACAGACGGATGATCCGTCTTTCCTTATAAGGTACGCAGTCCTAAAAACCTAGTATGTTATTATATTTTGATTAGTACTTTAACAGTAACAAAAATAATATCTGCAACTCGTGCGGTGTTGTCGATTGCCCACTCGAGCAAAAGAGCGCACTCGCTTCGCTTGTGCGCTCAACTTCATTCGGGTAGGCAATCGACAACTTATCCCACTTTTTGCACAATATACTATTAACATTTCTTCTCTTTTCAAATTTTCACACAGCTATCGCATAACGAATATTTTAATTGATTACAAAGATTTTTAAACTTTCGAAACACAGTTCTTTAAATGACTTTGAAATAAAAAAAAAACCTAACTATATTCTCGAAACATTATTTCCGAAAAGACTTATTCAACAAATTTTTGTTTTAAATTTAAACCGTCACGTGTTATAAAACAGACGTACTTTCTCACCGACTAACAATTCAATATTAATTATAGTAACGGGTAATTTTTAATTAATCTTTGATATTTCACTGCTTTACGCATATTCGTCAGTCTGTCATGCGACACTCGCTGTCTGGGGCAAGGACCTCGGACTTATGTTTATTTTTTAAATACAACCCTTGTGTTATAAAAGCTCTTTATGGGATAGTGAAGAATTCTTAGAAAGGTATTTACGACTGCATTATCGTATGAGATTCTAACTGAAATGTCTTCGCCCGTTATAGTTTTTAGTGACCTGTTCCGAAATTGGATAAAAAGGAATCACTTGTGAACTCACTTCTGTGTCTGTTCATTTATCGCAGCCATATTTGCAGACATCATTCAATGCAAAAAACTGTTATGGCATGTGACAAAGACAAACAATAATTTTAAAATTCGCAAGTATTTTTTCTTGTTGTCACAATGGTATCAAAGAAAAGATCTTCAACACAAATTCAAGAATGCGAAACACGTTATCTGGCGATAAAAAAACAATATATAAGGTTATAATATAGCTCTGTCTGACTGTTATTGTAAAAATTCAAAAAGGGATGCTTAATAGATGATCCAGGGGCATATAAGGAATGAGTCACACGATTGACGCAGAAAATCTACAGAGCGAAAGTGAATGTACTAGAAACCAAGGAAGACCAAGGTTGAGTTATGAAGATTAAATAGTCAGAATGTTGGTGACGAAGATGCAAACCTCGGTGTGTGAGCACAGTGATGAGATTTGAGCAGGCGAAAGAAGTATAACTATAACAATCGCAAGCTTGGTGCTCCATCGTCTCTGACTACACCGTCAAGGAGATAGCGTGATATGTGTACTAGCACATAATACTTCGATTTACTTTTTCTCCTCGTACATTATCAGCAAAAGTATAACACAAAAACTCAAAAAAAAAAAAAAAAATATCATGTATGCAAAATTGAAGAAAAATTGTTATTAAAACTATTTTGGTACTTTTTCAACTCGGTAATAAAGCTTTGAAACAAACTTAGTTTACGGTATCGAACAACTAATTGGAGAAGCGGACTCCCACGTAACCGGTTTTTTGTATACCGTTGTTGATTGGTGCTTACAAACAAAACTAAAATTCTGATTAGATTTTCAATTCTGATTAGTCTTTTCTGTTCGTATTCTGATAAGCCTAGCGTTGTTTTCAATTGGAATCGGTTTGGTAAGATTTCATTATGAGCATGAAAACCCAAACTGTTTCTAAAACGCTTTTATTAGCTTTACCTGTAATGTTGTACAAAAATCTTAGAAGATAATTTTGACCCACTTCGCGGTTTTCGATTGAGCTGAAATTTTTCATACACTTTTAGTTTGGATGACAATACATGGTTAGCTGAGTGATATCATTCTAAATCCAATATGACGGACTTCCAAGTTACTTTTTATGCACTCCCATGACATGGATATCAAATGAAAGGATTCGCTGCGAAGAATACGAAACATAGAATGACGTCACTCTAAATTCAATATGGCGGACTCCCGAAGATGGCGGATTAGTTATTTTTTATGTACTTCCATGATATGGGTATCAATTAAAAGGATTTGCTGAGAAGAATACGAAAAATATTATAGTTCAAATAAAACTAAAAAACATGCATTTGTCATGCATTAAAAATTAATTAAAAGAAACTGAACAACACGCTTTAACACGCACATAAAATTAAAAAATATTAATTAAATTAAATAAACTTTTACTTGGTACGATATACTCTTGTAATCCTCGCCAATATTTTAACTTCGTTGTAGAGTAAAAGAAATTTGTTTTTTGTTCAATACGTGATGGATGATAGATATTATTAAGTAGTTATTAGAAAAATTATCACGTCTTTTATGTCCAATGACTAATTCAAATACCGTGGACATAACCAAAAAGATGGTTATGTGCACTTTAAATTAATTTACATTTTTAACCGACTACAAAAAAAGGAGGAGGTTTTCAATTCGTCTGTGTGTTGTCTTTTTTTTTTTTTTTGTATGTTTGTTACCTCATAACTCCGTCATTTATGAACCGATTCCGAAGATTCTTTTTTCGCTTGGTACGTAATACTTCAGAGGTGGTCCCATTTAAATTTCACCGATATAGGAGCTTGGACTTCGAAGATACACTAGATAACGCGACTTGGTTATAACCTTTATTTGTATTGACGATTCTCTTGTATATCGTTGCGCTCCGGAATTAGAATTAAGTTAATTGCAGACCTGCCCTAGATATTTATTTAGGTCAAGATCACTGAAAAGGAAGAAATAAAAAATTTAAAAAAAAATTAAACCGCCTTCAAAAAAAACACTGAAAAGTACAAAATAACTAACCTTTACTAACCAAAACTCAAGTACTATTAAAATAACTTTATAAATACGATACACATACCTAATTTAATTTGACAGTTATTGAAGTCGGTGCCAAATCAATGTGCAACAACAGAAAGTCTTTAGTTTGGTAGGCTTGGCATCGACTTCAGTAACTGTCAAATTAAATTATATAGGTATTTGTATCATATTCGATTTATGTATATATCAGCGTGAAATCTGAGCCCAGACTTTGTGCAAATGGGTGAACATAAGGCCCGAGGACATCTTCAACGTAACTTTCAGCGTTCATATGGCTATCTGCAAAAACGAGCTCAGTTCGTCTGTTCTTCATAATACCCCCCCCATACCATCACTGTGGGAGCCACTGTAAGGGTGCACTTCCTGGACGAATCTCAGCCGTTCAGCATTTCCGGGATGACGGTACACTGTTACCCTTCTCGTATCAAGCCTAAATCCAAACCGGGATCATCATCATCACAAAATAAAATTTTATCCCATTGCTCCTGGGTCCATGTCAAGTGTTCCCTACACCATTCGTTTCGACGGGTGCGATTCCCATTGCATATAGGTGGGCACCTAATTAGACGTCGTGCTCGTAGGCTGTATTCATGCAGCCTATTTCTCACGGTTTGGTGGCTAACAACAACACCGCTTGAGAATTGTAGCTTTGAACCTATCTCCCGGGCGGTTAACATCGGCTGACGTCTTGCAGTCAGTTGTATGTATCGGTCCTGTCGAGCAGTTGTACTCCTTCCACGTCCTGAGTGCTGCTCAGCAGGATCCCCTGTATTAACGTAACGCTGCCAAAGATTACAAATCACGCTCCTATTGACACCAAAATGCCGAAACATTTTGGACTGATTTCTTCACGCTTGTAGGATTCCTACAGTTCTCTGCATTTCATCAGCAGTCAAATGGCGTCGCTCCATAACATAAAAAATGACTCACCACTCAATTTTTTTTAAAACTGTATATCTCAAAATGATAAAAGTGCGATAAATACCAAATTTATCAAGCAACAAAAACACATGAAATCGGGAAAAAATAATTAGCTTTTACTTTAATGAAGACAAAACACAACCGAAAGGGTTATATTTTTAAAATCAGCCAGTATATGTTTTCGAGAACAAAAAAAATTGTATACCAATCTCCTTTTCTAAGAAAAAAACAAAGTATCAATTAATAAAACATGCAGTTTCTGTAAATAATGCGTGTTGCTTAGATTTTTTTGATGTGTGTAATTAAAAAAAAGAATATCAACATTTAAAATAAAATCAAGTAAATACATTCATGAACATAAGTAAAATTTTATACTCAGAAGGCACATACATACATAGATATCTTCACACCGCATCCCTAACGGGGTAGTCACAGAGGACGGAGCGCCAAGCGTCGCGGTTCTTACCACAGACTACTTAGAAGATACTACGTATCAGACGGCCGACTTCCATATAAATTTGTTTAGAAGTTAGTTAATCTGTGGCAGGGCGAAATTGAATTTAACATGTATTGTTTTTTTGGACCACTGCTTTGAGCAAAGGCATTTTTCCTGTAACAGCCGGTCTTAGATATCACTTCATTTTATTGTTGATAATAATTTCAAAGGAATTAAAAAATAAAAGAATGTTTATTTATTTTGTGCTTTATTTTTAAACTTTTTATTATAATTTAGCAGTGCTTGTTTTTGCATTTTTGGCAGTGTAGCTACACGCCTTTCAAGGCGAACAATATCAGTACCCTTTAAAATTTTATTTAAAATAATGCACCAGTTATTGATAGCAAATCTTGTCACTATTAACAAAAAATGATCATCTCGGTGTTCTGGACAGTTTATGTCAAAACATGTTTTAACTTTATATTATATATTATATTTTTCAATAAGGTGTCCCAGTGAGGATTATTTTCTAAAAACATATTTGTTTCCGCAATGGCTGTGCCGAAACACCGAACTATCTGCTCCGATGGGTAGCTTAGTCTATTTTTGAACTGCGTGAACTCCCTGTGACTCACCCAGTTATGAATAGGGAGTTCGATTTGACTAATTAATTTCTTTTTGCATAGGTCACAAGGAGTTCTCTTTAATATTTTTCTCACTACCCATCCAGCAGTGTAGGTCTGTGAATGAACTTCTAATTTCTGTCCTCTCGCTTCATCGACAGTTTCATTCACAGATCCACCCAGAGAATGAGCAGGCTGACTTGACTCCACTATTGCCTCGTTATGCACTATTTGCATTTCTTCAATGGAGTGGCTTTCATTCGTGGATATTAATTTTAAAATTTGCGAGAGGTTCAGCAGTTGGTCAGCCTGATCATCCTCACAAGTATAGTTTTGACTATGAAAAGTGATCAATCTTGTTATTAATAGTGATTTGAAAGTGCAATTGAAGCTGTAGCAGTCTGGATCATTGTTTCTAAAGTTATACGCCCTCACTTGTCCAAAAAAGTTTTCGATTGGATCAGAATTGAAATATCGAGGACGCATAACTTTTAGACCCTGTTCTTGAAAGAACTGCCACAGCCTCATGTAACTTTTTAAAGTTGTAATGCAACTTTTTAATGTGGGCACTGGTACCGTATTGCCTTTTTTATCGATGAACTTTATTTTCTCTAATTTCTCAATTACTTCCCGCCAAAAGATATGGTGATTGCTATTTGCTGTCACTGCTTTTCGCAAATCTTTGCCCTTCGTATTTTTGTGGTGAAGGGAGTTTCCATTCATGGAGTCAAACAATTGGTCGAAAAATTTTACCGTCTTCGCTGTATTTTTCATTGTGCCACTCACCGGTCTTCCATCGGTATAGTGAGCTAAAATAAAAATACATGTAAAGAACAATTTTCCAAACAAAACTGGCTTGTGATGAAACAATTTTAAATTACAAAAATAAACTTACAAAATTGTGCCGTATATGATAAAGCTGCAGATACGGTGGCACTAAATACGCGGGCGGCAGCTTTGACCTGCAGGGAAGATTTTAATTACTTCAGTATGATTTTGAGTAATGTAAATCATTATAATAGTTGATTAGAATTACTTATAAACAGTGGGATCTAATGGGCTAGATATGATAACATATTATGATCTTAATATATAAATATTCATATATTTCTGATGGATATATCCACGCAGAGACCAAAGGACTGAATGTATTGAGCTGAAAAACGGATAAGTATAGGCTATCTGCGCGCGATAGAAAGTCTACCAAGGGCTATATTCTTTTAGAGGGACTACAAGCACACTTTTTTTTATTTTTCAAAAATGATGATGATGAATGATGATATATTTTTAATTTTTTCTCTCTCAAAAACTACTTGACATAGAGAAATAATTCCAAATCAATGTAATAGTGTAGGTAGTCACCTATAAAATATTATTCTTGTTTGTTTTTTATAGCAAAATTTGTAATTAATAATAATAATAATAATGATAAATTTCAATTCTAAGTAAATTTTATAGGTTTCTTTTTAGTTGAGCACCTCCAAAAAATACAGTAAATCGTGTAATTTATTAGCTTGTAAATTCATTACCGAAATCCAATGAGTATACCATAGTGAATATAAAAATGGAATCATGTTAAAATCATACAATTATTTGTTAGAAAAATTATAATTACTTATTCGAATGTGATTAGTCTTCTTCAGCGTCATCATTTATAGCAAAGTTAATATTGTTTTAACAAATACTTTCAAGAGTATTTCCGCCGGTTGATATAATTTTTGAAAGATATCTCGCATGTGAAATATAATAATTGCGGCTAAAAGTGAATAACAGCTTACACTTCTATTGCTATTAGGGTAATTCTAACAGTATCAAAGAATACTTTTGTGATCCGAACCATGTAGGACAAATTCAACATAACATCAGTAAGTTTTTAATTATGTGACGTGAATTAATGTTACGTAAAGATGATGTATAAGTATGACCCTAAGTTCAGTTTAATACAAACCTTAATTTTCTTCCTGTTATTTATTTTGTCTGGAATGACATGTTGGTCATTGAGTTTATGGAGCAATCTTGATTCTGCATGATTGCAGTCTGTCAAATAAACATCAACAATGTCTTCCCATTTTGACAAGTTGCCAGTGTTTTATTTAGGAAATTATTCCTCAATCCTTTGATCAAATGTGATGGATCATAGATCACACTGAGTCTCACCTCGGATATTACTACAGTTTCATCTGGAAAACAATGATAATTTTTGATTGTAGGTAGAGAATACATGATGACAGTCAAAGGACTGTAATAGAATACTCAAAACAATAGGCAAAAGTTATATCAACCTGTAGGCAGATCTGCAAGTATTTGTTCTCGCCTTGTTTCCTCTTGCAGCTCCTGCAAAGCTCTACGAAAAGTAGAACCCTGGTCACAAATAGTAGCCAGGGGACTAAGGCCAATCTCAATGGCGGCAGCTACAACCTTCTTTAATATATGTTTTAGTTCAGCAGGGTTAGTTGCGCCTTTACAGAAGTAAAAGGCAAATGGTTGCTGCCATTTACACACAGCTCCTCTTAACATAAAGACTAGGGCGTGGTCAGCAAACTCTTTATTTTTTTCATTTAAATGAATAAATCCATCGATCTTGTCTTTCCTATCATTAAAATTCAGTCCTTCAGTGAGGTGCATTTCATCGAAAATTATTGAACATAATTTTTTATTATTGTCCCATGATGTAATCTAAAAATAGAAATGAAAAATTAATATTATTTTTAACAGACTTTAAAAAAGGAGGAGATTCACAATTCGGCTGTTATGTAATTTGTGCATTGAATTGCATATAATTATACATACCTCCTTCTTCATTACTTCAACGAGTATAGGATTGATGCCCACTTCGATGTTCAATTGTGATATTAATTTATTAAGTGTGGACTTTGATGGTAAGATAAATATTTTTTGAAGAAATCGGTAGCATTTAGGGCTCTGCTTCATCACAGATAGTGCAATCAATTTTTCACTATCAGAAAATCTGCGTGCTTGTTTTTTCTTCATGCAAAGCCTTATTTGCATATGTATAATTTTCTTTGCATATGGGTTTAATTTTTTAGTGAAATCTTCAAATGAGTTTTCCTTACAATATTTCAGTGCTCTTTTTGCCCGTTTTAAGAAATGTACCTGATTCTTGGCTTTATTATATTCTTTATATAATTTTGCGCACTTTGGTGTCAAATCACTTATTTTACTAATGAGTCTTTTTCGGGACACCCTCGGTTCTTACATACTTCTTTCGCTTCCTCAAATCTCATCATTCTCCTAACACATTTTCGCCTAAGTATGTGAGTGCTTTTGACACTTCCGTCAGCTAACGCTCTAGCTATTTGATATATATATAGCTATTTGATAAGTCAGCCTTGGTCTTCCTTGGCTTCTTTTACCACTCACTTTAGCTGTATACATTTTCTTCGTCAGTCTTTCATCACTCATTCTTTCCATGTGCACGAACCATCTTAGCATTCCTTTCTTAATTTTTACAATAACACTATCGTGCAACCCTGTCATACTGCGTATCTCTTCATTGCGTATTTTGTCCGCAAGGGTGACACCGCACATATTTCTAAGAGATCGCATTTCTACTGCATTTATCTTACTTTCACTCGATTTAGGGCATATCCAGGTCTCACTGCCGTACAATAAACTGAGAAGTCATCATTAATAAATTCTTTTACACTATAATAAGATGTATGTTTCAAAAATTTAAAAATTCTTTCTTTGGACAGGGGCAGCCTATCAGTTTTGTTATAATCAGATAATTTATTATGTAAAGTTATTGTCATATAATAAGAGTTATTGCAAAATACTTCCAACTTTTTAAGGGGTATATATAATTTGTCTCTACAGCGGGATTTTGTTTTCGACATTTCAGTTTGCTTCAGAGAAAGACTCATATGTTTCTTAACAAATACCAACATTTCATAAATGTACAAACAAAGCGCTTCGTAGTTATCAAGCCTATGAGCCCCGTAAATTGATCTCACACATTTTTTTTGTACTATAAAAACTTCATTTGCTGCTATCGAGTTACCCCACAAAACTATGCCGTATCTGATAATTGAGGACACATATGCATGATATACGGTACGTGCAGTTTCTTCGTTGACTCCGAATCTTTTAAACGGTATAAAACTTATATAAATCTATCCAATTTGTTGCAGAGGACGTCGATATGCAATCTCCAGTTAAAGTCCAGAATCGTTATTCTCAAAAAAGCAGTATTTTGAACTTCTTCCGTGTTTTGAATAACATGTCTATATTAATTGTTAAATTATTATACTCTAGCCAATCAACAACAGTACTAAGAGTCGTATTTATTTCATTTTTAAAGATACTGTTATTTGAATATTTTATCGTAACAATCCAATCATCCGCAAACACAACATTACATTAGTACATTAAACATAACATAAGTATTGTATACACTCAGGTGTTACTTACCGGAAATCCATTTCATGTGATAAATTCCTAAAATCTTTAACTATTTTCCGCTCAAACTCCAAAAACCACCGGTGATTCGCTGCTGGTTAGCTGACCGAATCCTATCTCTGGTATATCCTGAGGATGCTTCGTTGAGAAGCGAAACACGTGTCAATTGGTGGTTTTTGGAGTTTGGGTGGAAAATACCTAAAGATTTTAGGAATTTATCACATAACATAGGTACACAATATCGATACACTTGCTGTTTCCCATGGGCCGGCGACTTCCAAGTCAGCAGGTGCCGCGGCTAGCACTGCCAAGAACTTGAAGCGGCGTAAGTATGCAACTCTCTCTGAGAATTTCATATTTACGCCCTCTGCAGTTGAAACTTTGGGTCCCTGGGGCCCGAAGCCCATCGACTGGTTTCTGATATTTGTAATGGACTGGTCGAGGCTTCGGGAGACCGCCGGGCTGGCAGCTTCTTCCGCCAACGAATCAGTTTGGCTATTCAAAGAGGCAATGCTGCCAGTCTACTGGGTACCTTAAGCAATGACAGCTTTCTAAGCGGCAACTTTGAGGAAGTTTATTATTTAAGATAATGTGTAGTTTTAAGTTTGTAAATATTAACATATGTATGTACTTTTTTGTTATTAATAAAGTTAAGGTACATAATATAATTCAATAAATGTGAAGCAATTACGTGGGTAAGGGTTCAGGTAAGAGGCAAAAAAAAATTAGCAGCGACGCACCGTCACATTCACAGTGTGCTCTTTTATGTCAACGAAAATTATGTAACATAACATAACATAACTTCACGCTGTATCCCCAACGGGGTAGTCAGAGAGGACGGAGCGCCAGGAGTCGCGGAAAATTATGTGTTATTAACAAAATATTGTTCAATTTTACTTTTTATGTTTTCATCATTTAAGTCTGTTTTAACTTTTATTGGAATTTTGTTAATTAAGGTTGGTATATGACAGTTTCCTTTTAACGTACAAATTTGTGAAATAAGTAAAAGCATGCCTCGAGTTACATTTCCAGTACAAACTTTATGTGATATTTTATTTCGAAATTCTTCATTAAGGAATTGTTCACTCAGAAGTGTTATATTTAAGTTAGTCTTGGTGTAGGAAGTACTTTACAGAAATCAAACAATTTATAATAGTAATTTTGATGTAGTCTTTTTACATTGTTTGGAACTATTGTTTTTAATATTCGTATTTGAAGTTGGATATACGTTTAGATGTCTTGTACAACATGCAATGTGGTACTTTTTCTTTTATTGTAGCAAGTTTTGCAGACAAAACACATAGTTTGTCACATGTTTGAGGAAGCAAAAGAAGTATGTAAGTACCGCGACGCTTGGCGCTCCATCCTCTCCGACTACCCCGTTAAGGATACAGCATGAAGATAGTATGTATGTAATATGTATGTATGTATGTATAATATATACTTTCTCCAAAAATTACTTTCGTCCGTATTGCTAACGTCATTTTTAATTTTTTTTGCTTTCTCTGCACTTTACCTATCAGTTTCAATAACTCATGTTATTAACTAGCATCGTGGCTGCAGCCAATTACTATAATTCACTTAATTAACAATTCAATGTCACCACGGCCAGTCACGCTCCATAGCGTGCCCCTAACTCTCCAATTAGTGTAGATTTCTTACGGTAATGCCATAAGCTTTTCGAGATACATTTGGGCACGCCTGATAATTATAAAATTTTAATGTAATTTAAGACACCAGAGAGTACTAACTAGTAGATTGTAAGAGCTCTCGCTGCGTTGACTTAATTTTTAGGATGCTTTACCTTAAATAAGAAAAACATAATTATTATTTATAAGGTCACTCATGCGTTGATATCTCTGTCTGTATGTTCATCTTACAGTCGATTAGTTAATGAGACGATGACTTTTTTCCTTGTTTTTACTCATTTAGTTTGCAAACAGGTCGCGATTGGATACAAGTTTTTTACATACATACATATCTCCACGCTGTATCCTTAACGAGGTAGTCCGAGAGGACAGAGCGCCAAGTGTCGCAATCCTTACATAGGTACTTCTTTCGCTTCCTCATCCATTCATTCTCCTCACACATTTTTGTCTAGGTATGCAAATGCTTTTGACATTTCCGTATCGATCTTCGGAAGTCAGCCTTGGTCTTCTTTGGCTTTTAATATCACCCACTTTCGCTATGTAGATTTTCTTTGTGAGAATTTCATCGCTCATTCTTTCTATGTTCCCGAACCACCTAAGCATGCAAGCATTTTAGATGGTAAATTGGGTATTCAAACCCAATATGATCATCCGTCCAATTACCGAAATATTTAGAGACATAGTATTTTAAATAATGTCTAGGAATTAACTAAAGTCTTCAGGAAAATTACATAATTACATAGAAACTTCTAAAACTATATTTAGTAATTTATCGCGTTATAAAAGGTTATAAATCTCGTATGCAACTTTCTGTACGAGAGTCAAATTCATATCTAGCCAATTTTTGAAATTGATCGCTATTTATAGGGAAATCGTCACTAGTGGATGTCACTTCTTGCAGAGGTACTTTTTAAAGCAGTAGTGTTTCAAAAAGTAGTTCAAAAAAATTTAGAAAGTTTTAGGAGATTTTTGTGGATCTATGAAAATGAAATAAACGGACATAAACTACTTGTCATGTTAAGGAGAAGCACAGTTGAAGTAAATCGTGTTTTGACCTGTATCTTTGTTATTATTACATAATAATAATACTTCATTGAAGTAATCAAGATGCATTTTCAGTATACTATAGCATGTTTAAGAAGGTCTCCCGTTTTCATGTACACCTGTATATAAGGATTAACGTATCGACTGGAACATAAACACACGAGGCAGTGTATATGCACTACAATTATGATTTTGTATAGACTCGGATGTTACTTTGCTCAGATACTCAGGATATACCAGATATCGGACTCGGTCAGCTTCGGTCAGATTCGGTGCTGGTAAGCTGAACGAGTCCGATCTCTGGTATATCCTGAGGATGCTACGTTGAAATACGTGTCGATTGGTGGTTTTTGGAGTTTGAGCGGAAAAATGCTAAAGATGTTAGTAATTCATTACAATTATGATTCTTGAAACCTATATTTATATAAAAAAATAACAAAATTAAGCAGCTTTCACTAAACAATCGAATAAAAAATCATTGCGTTAACTTAATGTAGAATTTTGGGTTAGATCCATACTATTGATAGTGAATCACACCCGTGATTTCGACCACTTCTTATCGGCACAGTATAGACATAACAGTAGGATGTCGTCATAAAAAGCTAGGGTACGCGGTTTGTGTGTGTGCGCGCTAATGCGCACGCGGTGTGGCACACACACAGCGGCAATATTTTGGGTGAATATGGGTAATTATCGTAGCGTCGGGGTCGCACGCGACGTCAACTTGCTACCACTTCCGTTTCTCTTTAATTCGTTCTTCACATCGACACAAATACGAAAATGTCTTAATCACATAAACATACGTTTTATAATGTCCTTAGATTTCTAAATACTTTTTAGTTATTCGAATGTAGAGTTAGCATTCTTCAACACAACTACAAGAAATTAAATTTAACAAACGCGAAAAACTTATCCGTGTGCATTCTTTTTTATTATTATGCTCTAAATGTATAACTTAACGAAATGTTATCCACATCTCACACCCAACGCAACAACCTTACGTATCCGGCCGAGAGCAGGCAATTCGGTTACGCATAAGGCGGGAGTCGGCCTTCTTTTCTATATATTTTCTGTTAACGTTGAACGTGTTCAATTCTGTGATCTACTATATAATACATAAAGTACACTTTTTAGAGTGCTATTTTCAATATGACAAATACAGAACTTATATAGTTATCGTATGCGTGTCCGTTTACTTAGCTGTAGGTCACAGAATATTAATTTCTTCATATATACAGTTACTGAGCTGAAAAGTACAAATACGTAATTTGGTAGTTTAATACCAAATAGTAGAAATAAGACAACAATAAAAAATCTTATATATTATGTAAGGACTGCGACTACTGGCGCTCCGTCCTCTCTGAGTACCCCGTTGGGAATACAGCGTGAAGATATGTATATATCTTATATATTATAATAAAACATAATAAAATAAATTACAAGTGCACTTAGCATATTGCCAATAATGTTAAATCTGTGTTTTACTTCAAAGACATAAAATAAAGTTTTTTAAATTTAATTTCTATTTTATTCGAAATTATATTTAGAATGATCGGTTCTATAGTAGATAATATTTATCTTATTGTCAGTCTACATTATAAACGCGCAAGTTTGTGTGCATGCGCAACTACTGATCGGGTTTCTATATAGTATTTTAATATAGCTTATTAATATAGTTTATTAAATCAGAATAACACATATGCCAAAATTTATAAAGATATTGTGTGTTTATAAAGATATTATGTGTTTAGATATTTCATGTGAACGAAGTCACGGGCGTTCTTTAGTATTATAATGAAAGTACGCAATGGGATATTCACACCATTTCTTTTAAACGTATTCTAAAAATAACTCGATAAGAGCAAATAAACCAATATAACCCTTCGAGCGCAGCAGTTGTTTCTATTATCACTGCCTTTTCGAGGGGCTCCGAGCTTTCGAGGAAAAAATGAGCAGCCGGATATGGAACCCGTTTCCCGTCTGTTTTATTAAAACTGCGATATTGATCTCAATCGCCATTTGTGCCACGTTTGAGCAGTTTAATTGAATGACGCGACCAGAATTAACCACAGAATTGTTCAATACAATCTTGCGTGATTTATGGACGCCATAACTTTGCCGAATTCCACGCCTACTGGATTCGATTGATTTTGCATAACGGAGCGAGTTTTTTCTCCTAAGGAAAGACATGTAAAAACCTTATTATTGTAAGAAATATTAAGCGTTACAATAAGAACTAAATCGATCTCTTTGCTCTTACGCAATGAACTACGTGTAGCAATATTATTTCTCAAACGCTAAATGCTACTCCATAAATTTTACTAGTGACCCGCCCTGGTTTGGGCGGGTACAGTTTACTGATAAAATAAAATATAGCCTAATTAGACACAGATAATGTAGCTTCCTATTAGTGCAAAAATTTTTAAAATCGGTTCATTAGTTCCAGAGATTACCCCAAACACACAAACAACACAATTTTACCTCTGTAATATAATAATAACAGATACTCGTAAGAATAAAAAAAATCTTACTTCTGAGTAATTTTTTATTCTTTTTAACTGCAATTTATTTAATTAAACTTTTATAAACTTTAAATTTTCTATGAAACCTAAGTTTATCGTAGTCGGATACGATCTCAGGCGATATGTAACAAGTCGGCGATGCCACTTTCTAAAATTACTTATGAATAAAATATTGTGCCTCGCGTTGTAACATAAACAAGAGTACAATACTACAACAAGTACACGTATTCCAGAAATAGTCTAGATAATTACACCAACTTTGTGATCCGAACTGAGTAATATGCTTATAACATGGGTATCAGATAACAAACTGGGAGAAGCCTTCAGTAACAACCATAACTAGTCAGGGCTTCGGGAGGTCGTCTGACTGGCAGCTTCTTCCGTCAACGAATCTGCGTGGCTATTCAAAGAGGTTCATTATGCTACCAGTCTGCTGGGCACCCTAAATAATGACAGCATTCTAAGCGGCAAATTTGAGGAAGTCTATTATTTCTGCTAATACTTAGTTTTAAATTTGCATATGTCTACGCCGATTATATTTCAATTTTATTTCATTTATTTATGTATGTATTCTAAAACAATTATTTATTCACTCTGTCGCATACTCATTGTGGCAACACCACACACTTTCCTTCCGTATCCGCTCCCGTCCTATGAAAAATATAAAAGAAGATAAAAAAAATGGCGAGCAGACGTATCTACGCTACTACGATACGCAATTTATAAAAAAAATAAGTTTAATATTATACTAATGCTAAATCAATGTGCAACAACAGAAAGCCTATTAGTTTGGTAGACTTGGCATCGACTTCAGTAACTGTCAAATCCTAATAATCGTAATAAACATAACATAACATATCTTCACGCTGTATCCCCAACGGGGTAGTCAGAGAGGACGGAGCGTCAGGAGTCGCGGTCCTTACACACCTCTTTCGCTTCCTCAAATCTCATCATTCTCCTCACACATTTTCGTCTAGGTATGCGAATGCTTTTGACATTTCCGTCTGCTAACACTCTGGCCATTTGATCTTCATAAGTCAGCCTTGGTCTTCCTTGGCTTCTTTTACTTTCGCTCTGTATATTTTCTTCGTCAGTCTTTCATCACTCATTCTTTCCATGTGCCCGAACCATCTAATAATATTATAAATTTGAAAGTTTGCGAGAATGTATGGATGTTTGTTACTCTTTCACGTTAAAACTTCTCAATGGATTTTAATAAAACTTTACGATAATATAGCTCATACATTAGAATAACAGATAGGCTAAAATTCATAAAGATATAGTGTGTTTTTGAATTTTGCGCGAACGAAGTCACGGGTGTAAACTAGTTTAACTATATAGGTATGTCTATCGTATTTATTTTTGTTATTTGTGGTACTTGAATTTTGATTAGTAGTACTTTGTACTTCTCGATGTTTTTTTTTTGAAGTCGGTTCAAATTTTTTCTTAATTAATAGGCAAGTAGTATAATATCATAGGTTGTTTTACAAACAGTAATTTCTATTACTGTTTGTAAAATAATCAAATTACTATGGAAAATTTTTGTCAGTTCCTTTTAGCGCAGATTTTTTGCAACTGTGTGGCAGAATCATTGATGTGCAAGTGTCTCTGAAAGGTCTACTTGAACGCAGAATTTTGTTTTTGACTCTGACATATGACTTCAATGTATTGCTGTGTTTTACGCGAGTTACTGGACTTTCTTCTTAATAAATCGACAAAAAAATTCATGAGAACATCAAAGTATTAATTAGCTACGTTTTTGGATAGCTGAATAGAATACCGAAGAAGCTCTCATTGTTGTCTTGACGGTTTTTATCGGCAAAAATTCCAACAAAAAACGGACGATGGAAAAGAAACTTGTATTTTTTTTAACAAAGAACATTGCGCGGATGGTTCGGGGACAAAAATGAGGCTTATTTACAGCGGATTCAATCAATTACGTCGGCCGTCAGTGGTCACCTCCTGTAATGTATTGGTACTTCGGATGACATGCCGCGATGAGTTTGGAGCACGACAAAAAATTCGCTCGTCGTTGAACGAGGTAAAAACTACTCGGACATCTCGATGGCCGGTCGACGCAAAAACTGCGTCTACTCGAAGACAGCGAGAGCAGAATAGCTGGATGCGGCAGCCTCAGTTACGACCGCAAAAACAGGTAACCCAATATTTTTGAATTTGTGTAAGAAATTTGATGTTTCCGTATGCTTCGATTGTCGTGAGTTAATGGTGCGGGTAATGCGGAAGCAGGCAATTTTGAAATTGCAAATTAACCGCTTGTAGTTGAGTTAGAAATATGTATTGTAACAATGAAAGAAAGCGTTATAGAAATAAATTTAAAATAAATAATTCACTCTGATTCTTAAAAAATAGTTTAGACCAGTAACCACCAAATGCAGCTAACATTTCCGAAATTGTAGCTTTTAATCAAATAAAATGGTATACAAATTTAAGACGTGCAATGTCACAATCTGATAAATACATTTATAATGTCAACATTATAATACCCCCATTTTCCCTTTCCCTTTCCATGGGAGAGTTAAAAATAAGACGGAATGTTATGATTTAAGAATAGGAAATATGTAATCGAGCACCAGAATTAGTACCGTAATTATTACCGGAATTAGTAACAAACAGAGTTTGTATCGTATTTATAAAGTTATTTTTGTACTCGAGTTTTAATTATTAAAAAAAGGATAGTTCTTTCGTACTTTTCAGCGTATTTTTTGAAGTCGGTTTAATTTTTATATTACATTTATTTTATCTCTTTTGAGTGACCTTGGCCTAAATAAATATCTAGGGTAGGTCTATAATTAACTGCTTTTCTAATTCTGGAGCCCAATGGCATACGCGCGTTATTTGGTGTATCTTCGAAGCCCGGGCTCCAATACCAGTGAAATTTAAATGGGACCAATCTGAAAGTACATCCTTTCAAATAAAAAAACAATTTTCCAAAAATAATATTAAGAATTGAAAAATTCCTCCTTTTTTTAAAGTCGGTTAAAAATTAGTGGTTTTCGCATTAACTGCAATAATCCGATATTATATTCAAGCTGACAGCAGAGACTAATTAGGAAAAATTACATTCGGGATAAGATAAGTATTCTTTGTTGCAAAAACAGCAAAAACAAATGCCAATATTGAAATTTTTTTAAGTAATATTATCCGAGTTTCAACCTTATATTAATATAAATAGTATTGACAGGTGGTGATAAGCCAGAAACAGAGCCTATATAATTATTTCATAGCCTTTAATATTTTAGCCTAGAATTATTTTATATCCTGTCCTCATTATTTTTTCAAGATATACTATTTTTAATGAAAGCGGTTACATTATTTCTAGGGCGTTATGTATTTTTATAGCAATAAATAGCATTTCTTTTGTTATTTTACAAAATTTTTAAAAGTTGTTAAATGCGTTCTTTATATAATTATGAAATAAATGAATAGAAAAAGAAATGAAATGAAAATGAATAATTTTTCTATAACTCTTCTTTGAATTATCGCTAAGAATGAAAATTTGATGTAGTTACAAGATAATGGAGAACAACACAGAAGGTAAAAAATTAAACGAATAGTTAAAAACTGAAGTAGACAAGAACGCCGAAACTAAACTTTAAAGGCAACATTTTTTATATTTTCGGTTTTGTCATTTGGCTTAATTTTAACTGTCGATAATTCAACTACGGTAGTAGCCTCTTCGTACATCAAATACGTTACTAATGAAATCGCGGCCGCTGCAGCAAACAAGCAGGCGATCGCATCAAAAAGCGCTTACCGCTCGTTTTTTTACCTCTAATTGTGAGTTACGAGGGTTTGCCACTGGGGAGGCTTTATCGCACTACATAATAAGTACACACATATTGCGCTTCGTGACGTTGCATTTGTAGATTGCCTATGTTCATATTTAGTTGCACTTATATGCGTACCTCACTATTGGAGAATACAAACTAGCCGAAAGTATATAGAGCACGAATTAACTTAGTATTACAGCAATTTTGGTAAAAATAGATTCCTGTGGGAAAATTATTAATTAAAATATCCATGAAAAATATTTGTAACCTGTTTTTAACCAACTTCAAAAAAAAGGTGGAGGTTCTCAATTCGCTTATATTTTTTTTAGGTTCGTTACCTCAGAACTCATCATTTATGAAGCAATTTGGAAAATTGGTTTTTTATTTGAAAGGATTATACTGTTAGATTGGTTATATTTAAATTACACTTGTATTGGAGCTTGGGCTTCGAAGTTAAACCAAATAACACTAAATAACGCGGACTGCTTATAAGCCTTATTTATTTATATTGATGATTTTCTTGTATGCCATTGTGCTCCTGAATTAGACAAGAAGTTAATTGTATAGATATTTATTTAGGCCAAGGTCACTCAAAAGGGATTAATAAAAAAAATTTTAAAAAAATGAAACCGACTACAAAAAAAAAAACACCTAAACTATCCTTTACTAATCAAAACTCAAGTACAAAGATAACCTTATAAATATGAAACAAATAATTACATAATTAAATTTAACAATTATTGAGGTCGGTGCCAAACCAATATGCAACAACAAACTCTCTTTGTTTCTTTTTTTTCATGGAATGGCGCACAGATTAGCGCATTTGCCAATGTCACGTTTTAATAAGTAGAGTCGTTATCTTAAAACTCCTCCAGTAAAGTGAAAGCTTTACTGAAGTTATAAAGCACTTCTTGGAAGAGCGCGAGAATTTCAGCTACTCATGTTTATTTAGACCTACTTCATTCTTTTCACTTCCACAGAACTTTAAAACACAACATACTATCACTTTTGTACTTTAAAACTCCCAAAAATGTAAAAAATAAAAAATCTAAATAAAATGACAACTTCACTTCTCCTGTTTTCGCCAAAAAGTCAACAGAAACTCTATTAGTTTGGTAGATTTGGCACCGACTTCAGTAACTGTTACATTTTATTATATAAGTATTCGTATCGTATTTATAAAGTTATTTTCGTCGCCCAGTTTTGGTTAGTAAAGGATAGTATTTCGTACTTTTCAGTGATTTTTTTTAAGTTGGTTTCATTTTTTTAATTGTTTAATAGCAAAGTTTAATTTAAATAATTAAACAAGTTCGCCACCAATTACATATAAATACTGTTTGTTTTGTGAAACATCCAATTTCATGGAACATTAGAAACACAAAAGCATATTGACCATAAAGCCTCCTTTCTAAAAATTATTCTCTCGTAAAAACGATTAACTATCAGCGTTGAACAACCGAGGTGGCTTGTAAAACAAAGTCACGCGTACACACCATACGTCAACGCGCGCCGGTGGGTAGTAAATAGCCCATCGTGCTAAATCGTGCGAGCGAGCTATATCACTTCGCTGCAGTCGTTACAAACGCTCGAGTGCGCACGCGCCGCTTGTGTCGTACTCACTACTATAGGGAATCAAAGATTATAATATTAAAAACTGATGATAAAGTATCAACTCATGTATTCTAAACTTGAGTCTATACTTCAGCGTCAACTTTACAGTGTTTACTATATATACAGAAGATATCTTCTGTAGCAATAAACACTGTTAATTTAAAAGTTCTAATATAGTACATATGTAAACAGATACATATTTAGTCTCAGAAAAAATTCCTTCAGAAACCAATAATATTCTCGAAAATACAGTTTTCGAAAAAAAAACCTCTTGCAAATAGATTCATCTGTTCTTCATTCAGCTGTAATGTCACAGAAAAACAAACATCGAAAATGGCGTTAAACTTATAACTTGTAATAATAATAATACTCCAGACAATTACACAAATTGTATGACCCCAAACTAAGCAGTAAGCTTGTACTATGGGTGCCACACAACGAATTCTGGGGGAGTTCCCAGTAACACCGAGACTCCAAGCCAATTTAGAAAAGTTCATTTCCCAAATTGACCTGAAAATAAAATTGAAATTGTAATAAAAGTGTTAATAAAAGCAGAAATTAAAAGACAAAAATAAAGAAGATATCAACACATGCTCTAAACCACCCATTCCCAAAGTGGGCGATAACGCCCCCCTGTGGGCGCTGCAGGCCTAAAGGGTAAGAGGGTAAGAGACCCAGAAAAAAAATGGGGGCGTTGTGTAGAGGCCTGGGGAGTGATTTGTAATTTCATTTAGCTAGGAGGCATCTTAGACAACGACTGCATGAGCTCTCGACTCAGTAGACAAAATAAGTTTGGGAACCTGGACGTCTAAACTGTTTGGTCTATAAATTTAAATCTTTGTAGCGGCCTTCTTTATCTAATGTAAGGAAGCACTGAGATGGTATATTTCAAAAATCAAGTTAAAGTACTCACATTTAACTGGTTTTATTTTATCTATAAATTTAGATGTTATTTGTTTAAATCTATTCGAAGCGATGAATTGGTATATGTTTCCTTAATATTTTATTAGCTATTTTAACCAGCACCTATTTCGGTTTTAGCTGACCGAATGTGATCTCTAGAAATTAGAAATTCCTGAAGATACTTCATTGAGAAGTGAAACATGTGTAGGTAAATAAGTTTGAAATTGAACGAAAGATTACTAAAAATATAATATATCAATTCATCACTTGGTTATAAGTTTATGAATTATAAATACTTAAATACTTCGCCTTCTTTTCACTTGTAAAGACAATAACTAAATAAAAAAAATATTTTTCAGACAATTACAAAACATATTTGATCAACCCATGTTTAAATACCTATGTTTATATAAATACTCCGTTGAAGAACCTTTAAAGTTATAAATCTTTTGAACATTGATTAAGCCGATTGAATTGAAATAAAAAGTAAATATTTACGTTCATCCATATCTGCTTGTATTAATATATAACTAATTTTTATTTAATTACATAATAATATAGTTAATAACAAACAGACAATAAACGTTCACAGATCACAATTTTAATGTGTAAGTAAGTATGAAATATATGTACGAGTTAAATATTTTTTAAAAGGCATTATTACATTTACAATAAAGAAGTATAATTTACCCAAGAAAAAGCTTTTAGCATCTACTTCTTTACCCTTATTCTATGCCATTAAATGTTATCGCACATTTCGTTTTGCCACCTATTTCCTGATTCCGGTGTTCGCGTCAGTAAATACCAAGTTTGTAGTTTGGTAGAATGGAGACAAAGAGAGGGTAGTCTATTGATCCGTAGTGCTGCACACCCTAGTTGTGGAAAAATGTATCAATTTTAAATTCATTTAAAGTGGTCGTATTTGTAATGCATTAAAGTGAGTGACGTTCGCTAGTGATATTAGATTGGTTCTTTCGTTCATTTGACTTCCAAGAATACCAAGTTCGAATACCGGCCAGCTTAAATCAGGAAAGGAACATTAAATATCGTAATTCTGTATGTAATTGAGACTTCCTACAGTACTTTATGTGGTTAGAGTTAAGTGTAGAGCTAACTTTGAAATGAGCACCTTCAGGAAAACAGACTTGTTCAGATTTGTTCAAATACGTCAGTCAATCAGTGAGTGCGAGATAATTGACTGAGTAAGTCTAATCTTTCGTAAAGAAACGAAATATGTGACCATTATTAAGTTCCAATTTTAAAATTATCACAAATATAAAGACACGACCTTTTTACGATTTTCAAACAGACCGGAAAGTTATTTTCAATCTCAATACTTCAAATAGCTTATTGAAATATTTTATTGATAAATATACGAGTGTGTAAGCGAGCCATCTGAATAGAATGGCTCATTGAATGGAACGTACCTATAATCTAGATGATTTTCAATCTAAAGTTTAATGTTTGCCCCTTTTATGAGAATAAAATATCTCTCGCCAAAATAACTATTCATTAATAAACTCTGTTCTGAATACGGGTGAACTACGGGTGAATATCGCCTTAAATCCGTATTAAAATGAGATATTTTGGCAGTAACATACACTATTGTATTGACCTAGATATTTTTCAGAAATTATGTACATAATATGTTTATTCTATTACATATTTTATCCATGCATACATACACATCTTCACGCTGTATCCCTATCCGGGTAGTCAGAGAAGACGGAGCACCAAGCGTCGCGGTCCTTACATACTTCTTTCGTTTCCCCAAATCTTATCTTTTGCCAAAGCTTAGCTTTTGACATTTTCGTCGGCTAACACTTTGGCTATTTGATCCTCATAAGTCAGCATTGGTCTTCCTTGGCTTCTTTTACCACTCGCTTTCGTTCTGCAGATTTTCTTTATCAGTCTTTCATCACTCATTCTTATTATGTGCCCGAACTATCTAAGCATTCCTTTCTCCATTTTTACAATAACACTATAACATAACATTTTAGCCATACTTCGCCAAAATTATGTAGAGTTGCCCGTGTTTTAAAACTAAAGCATTTTTTTTTTTTATTGAATCTGAATAATTTATTTTGATTATGCCATATTTATTTTTTAATAAACCATCTCTTCATGCATATTTTCTGTACAAAACAGTTACTATGTTTCACATCTGACAAGCATCCCGCGACGGGTCTTTTTTTTTCCAATTTTTGTTCAAAATACTAATTTTATTATACTTATACAGCGTTATCGGGATTAATAAGAAAGTTTTATGAATTTATTTTACATGAAAACCATATCCAAATAGACAGCAGTGAGGCAGAAAATAATTGATTGACCCAATTATATATTTCTAAAATTTTGATTAATAGTTAGGTAGTTGGAATAATTTTGTTGTTTTTGATTAATAGTCAGTTAGTTGGTAGTTGTTTTCTTTTAGTGTTTTAAAGAGGTTATTTTTTCTTAGAAAATAGTTTTACTTGGGTAAACAATAATTATTGATGTATCCATTTAATTCCTTTATTGCGATTCTGTAATACTTTTTAATTACGGCGACGCATTGATAGATAATAACTTAATCCAAAATAGACCTTCTGGTCTATACAAAAGTGGATTCGCTAGCTTACGAAAAACACGAAAAAGTAGTTATTTTCCTTTATTTTAAAAACTATAATTAATTCGAAAAAATTCAACTGGTATTTTGAAGAATATTTAGATTAAAACTATACAGAAAATTTATAAACATAAATCGGTCCCGTTACTCCTAAAATGTAAATCTCTGTTTTAAAAGAGGTTTCTTTGATATTTTTTTTTGTGTTACAAAACTTAACCAATCGTGTATCGCAACTTGCAAAATAAAGTCAATGAAATTAAAAATTAGGTTACCAAATATCACTTTCATACGTTTTGTAGTCACTTCGAAAAATTAAGATCCCTACCGTCAAAATTTCCAATGCATCGCCGCGGTAAATATGTACTATGTACATTCTAATGATGGAATTACATTTAGTTTGCTTTATGTATTAAGCTAAGATTTGCAGATATCACTTTAAATATTCCGTGTTTCTAATTAGAAATAAAAAATATAAGGTCAAGGTCAAAGACAATCCCGGCTATAATGAAAAGAAGAAGCCAAAAAAGCGAAAGAACAACAGCGTATTATTAAACGAGAAATTACACGAGTCCGTAACAGTACAAAATGTTCAATTAAAATAAGCTTCCCTTTATTCCCGGCCCTTTGTTTAGATTTCCGCCAGCGAGCTAAGAAAAATAAGATCAGACAAAAACTTGTGGCTTCGCAAAGGGTCCAGCCAAGCGTGAACCTTCAAACAACAGAGCTGGGACAACAGTCTAACGGCACCAAGATGTCCGCTAGCTTTGTGCACTAATAACGAGTCTGTATGAAGTAAACCTATTTTTATAATTAAATATTTTTTGTATCCATCGAAACAATACAACAATCTTGTATCGTGAGTACCTCATAGCGAACTGGAGGAGCACTTGGTAACAGCCACACTCAGCAAAAGATAATTCATCTACGATGAAGACCTACTTTAATACGACTGTGGAAAGATGTTCGTTCAAAGAGTGTTCTAGACTTTAGCAGTACTTATCTACATATTTTACTCGAAGCACCAAATCGGTTTGAGGAAATATAGGAGATATAAACAACATAGAGATGGCATACATATCAACATTTATTGTTCTGCAGCGAAATAGAAAAAGAAGATTTAAATTACGTAGTTCAGATTATAGACATTAGTTCGGTTTTTTTTATACATTAACAACTAAAATTTCACAACAGTCTTTACTCTTGCAAAGCAATGACAAGACCGAAAATTAGTTGTTTGTTTAGAACACCCATTCCCAAAGTGGGCGATAACGCCCCCCTGTGGGCGCTGCAGGCCTAAAGGGGTGCGAAAAAAAATGGGGGCATTGTGTAGAGGCCTGGGGAGTGATTTGTAATTTTATTTAGCTAGGAGACATCTTAGACAACGACTGCATGAGCTCTCGACTCAGTAGACAAAATAAGTTTGGGAACCTAGAGTCTAGAAGGACCTCATTCACTCTTGGCTTGAAAATGCCCAAGTGCCCAACGCAGGAAATAAATATTATAACTAAGCGTTAATAATTCGTTATCGTGAACAGAATCATCTAGAAACAATAATTACGGTCCAATTGTCTTGTTTTTTGTTACAAATTTATCAGATTCAATCAACTTTATTTACTTGGCTGCCGATCTATCATCTTTACGCACAAAAATCCGACAATTTCTAATCCACACATATTAAATATATTTTTCTCGTGCTTACGCTCCTTGTAAGAACATGAAGCGCCTTGTAAATATTATAATACGATATTCAGAACACATTCAATCAGTGTACGGTTTATTGTCCTATAACTAAAAATGTTCTTTCACAGTTTTTTCCAGAATCCCATCGAATCTACTTCTCTGAAAAGTAAAAATAATTGTAGCCATGAGCATGCACAGTAGGTAGACATAGCATAAGGAAATGCGGCATGTTTATTTTAGCAAAAGTGCTGGATAAAAACGGAGTTCCCCTAACTAGGTCAGCTGAGTGTCGCGGTTGTCATTACGTTGACGAACAAAGGTTAGCTATCTTGTGAATTGGCACCGCTGACGCTGGCAACACGATTGACTCTTTTATACACCCTGCACCATTGCAATATATATATATATATATAAATATATATGACGCGGCACCGAGCGGAGTCCTCGTTATTTTTTCAGGTGATTCAGCCATCTTACATGATGAGAAACACTTAATTGCTTATTACATTACAGTTATTATAATAAATTTTACGGATGAGTTTGCGGCCACCTTTAACTTAAAACTGACTAAAAATGCACGGGCGCCGCCTTAGACATTCGGATGTCACTCGATCCAAAAATGAAAATTAAACTGTAAGAGATTATGTGTGTTAGAGACATGCTGCATTGCAGCATGAATCAGGCTGGTGTGCTTGGTGAAATAGTACCCTCTCACAAAATATCAAAATATGAAATAACAGCACTGTTGCTGTTGTGTTTCGTTCTCAGAGTGCGAGTACCGGTGGCCCATCGCCCCTCTCTCCCTCCTTTCCTTAAGGGCCGGCAACGCACCCGTGATTTTCCGGATGTTGCGAGTGTCCATGAGCGACAGTGATCACTATTCATTAGAGGACTCACTTGCTCGTCTGCCCATTCCTTTCATAAAAAAAGATATCCGTTTTCGGGTAGTTACTAGATGTTAATTGAACTTATTATTAACTTACGGCTAAATATAAAATAATAATAATAAATATTCTAAACAATTACACAGATTGTGTGACCCCAAACTAAGCAGTAAGCTTGTACTATGGGTACCACACAACGAACTCTGAGGAAGTTCCCAGTAACACTCAGGCTCCAAGCCAATTTAGAAAAGTTCGTTTCCTAAATTGACCTGACCGGGGATCGAACCCGGGACCCTAGCATGGGAAGCAGATGCATATGCCACTGCGCCAACTGGCCAGTCAATAAAAAAAAGAAGCCAAAAAAAGTCAAGCCAAAAAAAAGAAACTATGTTAACACAAAGAGCCGTTACATTATAATTGTGTATATGTATGTAACTTAGCATGAACGGAATTAGTAAGTTCAAATATTTGCGCAATTTTATATTGCCTTTGACTCCAGCAATGATTGACATAAATTGCAATTATTTTATCTCGTTAGCAATTTTTTTTTAAACACTAGTTATGTCTAGTGGTTTCACCCGAGTTAAATTTGCTATTTTTCTGCTATAAAAAGTAGCTTTGATTACCCTCTGAAAAGTCCTCTTCCGGCAAATAAAAATCCAGTAAAAATCGATTCAGCCGATTTACAGTTTAGCCCAGGCAAACAAACAGACAGATAGATAGACAAACAAAAGTTATGAACAGGCGTGTTTAGATTTTGGTTACGTGGAAATAACCATATGAGCATAAGAAAAAGCCTATATTTCGAATTCACAAACAAACACTTCAATTTTAGTGTTAGTTAAAATCCGACTGTTAACAGTCGGATTTTAATTTTAAAACTTTAAAGAGAACAGTGGAAGATTCTTTACTAAAATAATATTTTACACACAAGGCATTTATGAAACAATTCGACTAAAACGCGCCGAAAGATCGCGTACCGTGGCGCACATAACCACTTAATAAAACGGTGGCAAGTCATAAAATTCCAAATTTATTGCTCCAAATTGCAAACTTTATTGTTAAAACACGCTCGTACGTCAGTCGACAGCAGGGGGCGCAGATGACTTACACTTTATTAAATATAATAATGGCTTACGCTGTGACTTTATCAGCGTGAAATTCAGAGAAAGCCTCATTACAGGCAGTCTCGTAACTTGATGCTAAAGAATAGGTCGTAAGTAAAACGCTTAGCAGATTCAAACCTCAATAGGTTAAACAGTGGTGCTTGTACACATCTGGATGGATGACCTAGTATTGAAACGAAGTTCTTTAACGCGGCTTGCTGGAGTTTTGAGTTGGTAGAAATCGTGACGAAAGGAATGTTACGTAGGGGAGGACACGCACGTCGCGCGACGCTAGAGTGGTTAGCTCTGTCACAGCGATATTTCCTTCTCTTTCTATTATAATACAAGTATATGTGTGCGTACGAGTATCGACATTTATATTTTTTGTTTTCAATCATACGTGAGTTTTATTAGTAGTCTCATTAATGCAATTAAGTTTTGAAAAATGGAAACTGCAGCTGAGGATCTTCGTTTCTGCCGGGGGTTCCCCAACCGCACGCGCTTAATTTTTTTTTACATATCTATATTTCAAAAGATATGTTAAACTTGAAGTTGGCTGTAATGACATGACTGCAGGTCTTAAAACAACTCAAGAGCCTTTTCTCACCTTAGTAATTAATTCACATCGCATATAATGCGATGTAATACCCAACTAGCAAACTGGTTTTATATTCGAGGATTTAACCTAGTCTTTTAACAGTTATATGGGAGTGTTTCCGTAACCGCGACCACAACGCGACAACTATACCACTAAAATATTATTTGGTCCCTTTTCGGATAATATAGACTTTTATATGACAACTGTGCAGCTGGTAATTTATTCTCAGCGGTTTTAATAGTTAGGTATAACCCGATTAATTATTACTTCATCTGCGAAAAAAATGTTTTTAAAAATAAGTTTTTATTAAATTATAATGTCACACTCACCAGCCCCAAGCAAAATTTCTCAATCGGTTAGGTGCTAGTATGAGCTAATCGTCGACGAGCTCATCGTGCTAGGACGAGTTAAGTGCAACTTTGCCTAAAAAAATTTGACCCTGCGCACATACTAACAGGTAGAATTGAATAAAATTTCATAAAAGAACTCAAATTCGACAACACACATTTCATTCATATGTGCGTAATATTTATATATATATTAATACGCGAAGAGAAATTTCGTACCCCTTTTTAAACATGCGCACGGAGGACTGTGAGACTTGGCCTTATACTAATGGAGAATGAGTGTAAAAAGCTGAAATTTATACATGTAGGTATATAAATATCACAAATCTCAAAAATCACTCCAACGTGTGTTACAGATACATTAAACTAAATTAAAAATTTCACGTTCATACTGCCAATGTGACATACACATAATAATTGTGGTCAAGCTCTTAGGGTCAAACTGTGGGTCAAACAGTCGCACAGAATAGAGATTACCGCCAAAGGTTATTCAAATGTTATCAAAATCAAAATATTCAAATGTTGCTAACATATAATTACTGATAAATTAACTGAATGAGTTTCGAGCTGTGAATTTCATTTGATTTGTGAACTGTGAGATATCTGGTCCTAGAAACGTAATGGATGAGTCATAATAAGCTGCCGCTTTTACCACCGTATGTCAAACGAATTTTCTGTCTTCTTTATCTCATTGAACATAACCACGAGTAAAAGAGTTAGTTATAGTAAGTATGACAACCTCACACTATCGTGTATTGCGTGTCAGCTTATGAGTCAGTTATGAAATAATAGCAAAATACTCGTAAATCTTAAGTGCTTTGGGTAGAGAATTCACAAAAATAGAAATATGTCATGTCGATAAGTGTATCGTACTGTGACCTTCCCTAGTTACGCACATTAGTAAAAATGTAGAAAGGCAACAAAGGACACCTCAATGCTTAGTCCATTGTGATAATTGGTCCGAGGTGAGATGCTCTGAGTCAGTGGAATACTACACAGACATATACATGTCCAGAGTAAGAAGAGTTTATATTATAATTACGGTCAAATTCCGACCACTGGGAGACCATTATATAGATAGAAGTATATAAAATTATGAAACTATGAATTCAATGTGTATTATTTAAATATTTCATCGCATTGACCAAAATCACGACGCATATGACGGAGTATACGAAATACAGTTTATCAGCAAGCTCTATATTGTCAAAGAGCGACTACGGTTGTTTGTTTAGGGATCCTATATCGGCTCATATTTTGTGAGCGAATAAAAAACTTTTCTCGTTTTGTTTACAAACGTTTATTGTGATGAGATACAAAAATATTGTCTTTCGTTTCATACGTTTACGGCTACGTTTTTCTAACAGTATGTGTGCTTGGTATTCTTTTTACGTATTCTAGATTTACTTATTTCGCTTGTATAAATAAACATAACTTAACACCATTTTCTTCTCGAGATAAACAGAGCATGAAAGTCCAACATATTCATGATATTGTATAGACTCAGGTATTACTTTGCGGAAATCCATTTATTCATCACATTTCATGTGATGAATTACTAAAATCTTTATCTATTTTCCGCTCAAACTCCAAAAACCACCAATCGACACGTGTTACGCCCCTCAACGAAGCATCCTCAGGATATACCAGAGATCGGATTCGGTAAGCTTACCAGCACCGAAATTCAGAAAGGATTCGGCAAACACGAACAAATAAGTGCCTTTTATTATTTCCACCGATATGTTTAAACGTTCATATTTACAAACTTAAGACTAAATATTATCTTTAATAATACCCCGGTCAGGTCAATTTAGGAAACCAGATTTTCTTGATTGTTCTGTGTCTGGTTGTTACTGGGAGCTGCCCCAGTTCTTCAACAGATATAGTACAAGTCTGGTACTAGTTTGTCTAATCTATAATTGTCTGGAGTATATTTATTAAAATATCGAATTTCATCAAAATTAGTTCAGCAGTTTAGCGGTGAAACCATAACAGACAGACACCTGCACTTATAATACTGTTATTAACATAGATATAAATATAAATGTCAAAAACGCTCGCATACCTAGGCGAAAATGTGTGAGGAGAATGATGAGATTTGACGAAGCGAAAGAGGTGTGTAAGGACCACGAAGCTTGGCGCTCCGTCCTCTCTGACTACCCGTGGGGTATACAGCGTGAACATATGTATGTATATATAGATTTAAGTTGAATTTTAATTTTGTTCGCACACATCTGTTTTATAATAATATGACCTATATAATATGACACCCCAAACTGAACTTTAAATACGCACCTGACTGATCTAGAATCAAAACGTGATCTTCATTTCTTTTTCTTTTCTTATGCTTATGCACATTTCTTATGCTGTTTGTTTTCTTGTAAATAAATAAAAAAAAGGAAAAAAAAATAAAAAATAAAAAAGGGCTAATAGATATGATCTTATTATTTATGTAACATATAAAGATTTTAAAATTCATACCACGAAATGGCAGTCCTTTTGACGTCAATAAACTGTATATTATAGAAATTTAGCCTTTCCAAACATAAACAGTGTTTGAAAATGCCCTAAGTCAAGGAGGTGCTTGATGGCAATAGAGTAATTTTTCCAACTCCAGATGGAGTGAAATTTCTTGTGCACAACATGAGCTTAAATATTTAAATAAATAGAGTGTTTTTGCTCTAACAGCGTGATCTCTAGACACGTGTACACGGTCGAAGAAATTCGTGTTGAATAAACGCGCCCTTTTGTGATCGAAGCCCTTAACCAAACCGATTGAAAGAGAGGGTAATATTTTCGGTTCATTTAAACATGTTCGTGTAATAACTTGCTAGTTTTAAGACTTATTAGTTAAAAGATCCTTAAATATACAATTTGAAACTGAAAATTTAAATATTTTTACGTAAATCTTTACCACAAATGTAATAAATAAGGACTTGAGACACAAATTCAAACATCCCCAAATGACACGATTTCGTAGTTGAACTGGCATCCAAAGCACAGATTAAAATTCATTTGGGAATTTCTGGAAGGCTTTTATAATAATGTGCCGAGATGAACCCGATAACACGACCCAGTTTTTTAATCCCATTCTCCTTACATTGTTTATACTTTGAATGTTTTTTACTGTGTTTTGGAGACCTGAGAAATATTATACCTAATAACTTCTATTCTTATCACAAATTTTACAGTATTCGAATTTGAAATGAAAATTGGATAATAATTAATTTTAAATTATGTTATGAAAAATTTGAAATTTGCAAGACTTCAACGAAATTAGGGAGAAATTTAGCAACTTTTATAACAGACTAAAAAAGGGAGTCTTTTCCTCTTCTATATCTTTTTTTGACTGAAAATAATAGATTATATAAGTATAATAATATTTTTACGACAATGCGATATTTTGAATCCAGAACGAGCAGGATTCTACAGTTAAAATCACGAGCGCAGCGTTGGATTCAACGCCCTAGGTAAAAAAATAATCTTATCAGACAACGAGTGATAGTTTCTTTTCATTCACATCTATGAGTAATAAATGAGAGATATTATTGGATATGTAAAAGTACAAAGAATGTATAAATTTTTAATTACTTTTTTTTTCTGGCGCGCGGTTACCGCCAGTAACATTTTTCATATATTTTCATTTTTGACGTCTTTGCTCGCAGAACATAAAGAATGAATTCGTGTTCCTTATTCAAATTAATTTCTGCCCTCTGTGAAAGTTTCTAACAGAAAAGACCTATTTTGGTCACACTTATTGAAGAACTAATCATCGTTTTTCGAATAGATGGAATGAAAAGATAATACTTCATTTATTTTGGAATTCATATTACAAAATTGTATCCAACTGACGCTCACAAATGATTCTGTATTGTTACATTAATACTAGTGGTCGCCCCGTGGTCGAAATTCGACTGTAAAATATAAAGTAAACGCTATTTTCCCTTGATATACACTCTATAGACTCTCTTCTCTCTAATACTCTCTCTCTCTCTAATCTTTACTCTGTGGGATTGTAGGTCTACAAACTATTATGTGATTGATATTGACAGTGTAAAATTGTAAAACAATAAACATTACATTTAATACAATGTATTTGTAAAATATTTTGTATCTTAATTTTAACTTTCTCTACTCCTTCTTCATATAAACTTAAATTTTGTCAAATCTCATACTACACCATCCGTACAATATGCTTAAAAAGGAGTAATAAGTTTTTTCTTCACCTATTAATGTATAGATTACTTTTGATAAATTCCTGAAATCTTTAGCTATATTCCGCTCAAACTCCAAAAACCACCAATCGACACGTGTTCCGCCTCTCAACGAAGCATTCTTAGGATATTCCAGAGATCAGACGCGGTCAGCTAATCAACACCGAATATTCGGTGCTGATTCGGTGTTGGTTAGCTGACCGAGTCGTGTCGATTGGTGGTTTTTGGAGTTTGAGCGGAAAATAGCTAAAGATTTCAGGAATTCATCACATGAAATGGATTTCCACAAAGTAACACCTGAGTCTATACAATGTATAGATACTATACTATACTTAAGTAAAAGTCAATGAAAGTTACATATTAAATAAGATCTTCGTATTTCAGCCTTGGCCTTTACTTTTAGCGCAACATACTTGTCTGTAAATTTTCTTCGTCAATATTTCTTCACTCATTATTCCTATACGCCAGGACCAATGAACCATCTAAGTATTTTTTCTACTATAGATATAAAGTATACGTCTACACTCTACAGTCTTACTGAACATACCCATTATGTGACTTCATTGAAAGGATCTTTACAATATGAGACCATATTTTATTATTTATCATAACCAAATTCATCCTCGAGTGAACCTTGTGCTATCTACATCGCGGTTGGGGCCATACTCTATTGTCTTCATAATAATATAGTGCCCCATTGCCCAGTCTATTATCCATAGAGTATGTGCTAACAAAGATATCTGGTAAAAGAAGCCGTGGCGGGTAAAATGGAGCACAGCGGGTCGATTAATGCGGTGCCATCTAATTTGTTATTAAATGCGTCATTATACCCTCACTCGGATTCCAAACGAGGGTGGCCTTTGGAATCCAATGAATTTTAACACGACTCATTGGTAACGTTTTTAAATATTTATCAGGGGATAAAATGTTTCCGTTGGACCGTTATATATTATTATTCTTTGAAGGATAAATTAGAATACACAAAGGGTTTTTTATTTAACAATAAAACTTGTCTCCGTTATTGTAAAAAAAACGAATTTGTATTTATAATGTGAAGCGTTCTTTTTACAAATCCTTAGGAGCTCCTGTTTTTTAAATGCCAATGTTCTTATAGGGCTGTTCATTTGCAATTAGGTGTGGGTTCTGATCATTCTTGGATGGTAACCTAAAGAAGTATGGGGAGGCGTCGTCGAAAATAATATCATCACATTACTCCAAAATATTTCCAACAAATGCAAAAAATGTTTTCATAAATCGTCGAGAGAATAGCAAAAATCTTATAAGGAATGAGGTCATTGAAATGACGACGAGAGAGGAAACATATTATGGTACTAGGGGGATTTTATATACATATCTTCACGCTGTATCCCCAACGGAGTAGCCAGAGAGGACGGACCAAGAATAACGGTCCTTACATACTTCTTTCACTTCCTAAAATCTTATCATTCTCCTAGGTACGCTTTTGACATTTCCGTCGCCTAGCATTCTGGCTATCTTCATAAGTCAGCCTTGGTCTTCCTTGGCTTCTTTTACCACTCGCTTTCGCTCTGTAGCTTTTCTTCGTCAGTCTTTCATCATTCATTCTTTCTATGTGCCCTAACCATTTTAGCATTCCTTTCTTCATTTTTATAATAGTACTATCGTGCAACCCTGTCATAATGCGTATCTCTTCATTGCTTATGTCCGCAGGGGTGACACCGCACATATTTCTAAGTGATCACTACTAGAGATTTCTACGGCATCTATCATACTTTCACTCGATTTCGGGCATATCCAAGCCTCACTACCGTACAAGTACCTTACCGTACCGTAAGGTTGGAACCAACACCGCATTGTGGATGGCCCCATTTTGGCAGTGTTGGATATATTCACACTCCCTACTAATGTGGACAGAGCACCATTCACTTTATTGCCCGCTGCTACCCGTCTCTCCACATCCAACTCACATCTTCCATTCCTGGAAAACGCGCTCTCCAGATACACAATTTTAGGGAGAAAGGAATAAAAAATCGATGAAAATTGATGACGTAATAATATAGACGTACCTCGTGTAATTTTTTTAAATTCTATGACAAATAAAACAAATCTTTCAGTATATTAATATTTTCTGCTGAGATTTTAACGTCATTTTTCTCGGTCGCCTATTAGATTGGTGATCGAGTATGGTCTACATAACGAAATTCTATCAAGTCGTTAGTTTTAGCTATTGCTACATGGAGATAATCGTTAAATTTATTAAGTCCGAATTTCGAGGACATATACATATAGATATATAACAAATGCATAATGTAAAATAAAAAATATTAATATTATTATATGTGACCATGTGAAAATACAATATACATATTAATACAATATAAAATAATTCGTTCAAAACCATGTAATTATTAGTCCTAATAGTAATCTGTAATACTTCAGCTCCTTGCGGGATCCCGGTAAGAATATCGTAAATAAAATCTCTTGCAACCACCATATGCATTATAATCTGATAATAATTCGTATACGTGTATGTGTGAATGGCCCTATGTCTGCTACTCGTAACCCCTACAAACGTTATCACAACCGCATCGTAGTTATTAAGCCTCTGGCGGGAGAATGCACCGTCATACAGTGTGACGGTTCAAGTTAAAAGAGATATGACGAATAAAATTCACGCCATGATTCATTTTCTCAATGTGTTAACTGATTAATGTGTGGTATAGCCAGCTGTATGAATGTTATGATTATAGAACTGTATAAGCAAACCATCTGATTTGCTTATTAAATCGATTCAGTATACGAGTAGATTATTTCTAAACCGGTAATAAATTTTGATTTCAAAAATACCTTGTCAAAAAGTATACTTAAATTTATTTATTTATATTATTTGCTTACTTGACTTAGACCAGCCATTCCCAAAGTGGGCGATAACGCCCCCTTGTAGGCGCTGCAGGCCTAAAGGGGGCCGGTAAGAGACCCAGAAAAAAATGGGGGCGTTGTGTAGAGGCCTGGAGGGTGATTTGTAATTTCATTTTGCTAGGAGGCATCTTAGACAACGACTGCATGAGCTCTCGTCTCAGTAGACAAAATAAGTTTGGAAACCAGTGACTTAGACGAACCTCTGAAAGCGTATATCTCGCCCACATGAGTACATTCCTCGAACATACAAAAATTATGCAATCCATTCTATTGAACTATTAATATAATAAGTAAAGTTAAATTGAACTGTATTAATTGTAACTATTTTAGTTTGACATATGCCAGACTTAAATAGCTATACAGCTAAAATAGCATATAAATGCTGTCATCATTCTAAAATTTCTACGTTGCTCTGTGTTGATCATACATGTACCGCTGTAAGTTTATGACTTGTACCACAACAACGAGACGTTCTAAGCCTCGAGAACGGACAAAATAAAAACGAGCAGCCTCCTTGTTGGCTTATCGGAATTGATTACTTTTTCGAAATGTCCTCTAGGGAAGTACTCCTACGGAGCTTTTTTATACAAATCGTTAAATTCCTGCACAACGCTGTAGGGTTTTTTGTTGACATTAGTAATTTTATTATCCTATTATAGTGAAGTCAAAAGGAGGGTAATGTTATAAGATTTTTTCAAAATAAGCAATGGAAACATATGCAGTATAACAAGGTTACACGACAGTGTTATTGTAAAAATGAATAAAGAAATGCTTAGATGGTTAGAGGTTCGGGCACATAGAAAGAATGAGTGATGAAAGACTGACGAAGAAAATCTACAGAGTGAAAGCGAGTGGTAAAAAAGCCAAGGGAAAGCAAGGCTGACTTATGAAGATCAAACCCAGAGTGTTAGCTGACGGAAATGTTAAAAGCACTCGCATACTTAGGCGAAAATGTATGAGGAAATTGATATTTTAGGAAGTAAAAGAAGTATGTAAGGACCGCGACGCTTTGCGCTCCGTCCCGTTTGACTACCCCGTTAGGGATACAGTATGAAGATATGTGTGTAATTTTTTTTATTTAGATAAACATAAAACTAGTCGCAGTCGGAAGCCTATTATATTTTCCTTTGCTTATGGCTTCCGACTCGTGCAACCAATCCAAGAAATTACAATTATTTGATCTTGTTCCCAAGTTTGTGTTTTTTGTTTGTAAATTTTGTCCCGTTTTAGTTTCTTATTTCATTTTTATATATTTCTTTAACATCAAAAACATTGCCTTATTTTATATTTTTGTTCTACGTCTTACATATTTTTGAAATGGCTTTCTTATGCTTCTAAATTTAATATCTAATGTCATTGCTGTTTCCCATGTGCTGGCGACTTCCAAGTCAGCAGGTGCCGCGCCGCTTCAAGTTCTCGGCAGTGCTGGCCGCGGCGTAAGTATGCGACTCTCTCTGAGAGTTTCATATTTACGCCCTTTGCAGTCGAAACTTTGGGTCCCTGGGGCCTCGAAGCTCATCGACGGGTTTCTGATATTTGTAAGAGACTGGTCGAGGCTTCGGGAGTGCCTCGACCCGGAACCCCGCCGGGCTGGCAGCTTCTTCCGCCAACGAAGTAGTTTGGCTATTCAAAGAGGCAATGCTGCCAGTCTGCTGGGTACCTTAAGTAATGACAGCTTTCTAAGCGGCAACTTTGAGGAAGTTTATTATTTAAGATAATGTGTAGTTTTAAGTTTGTAAATATTAACATATGTATGTACTTTTTTGTTATTAATAAAAACTTTATAAATGTCATAAGGCAGATTGTTTATTTAGCTGTTGATTTTATATCGTAATTAAACGCCTTATTAAATTCTTAAAAAAACCGGCCAAGTGCGAGTCAGTCTCGTGCGTCGAGGGTTTCGTACCACCTACAATGTATTTGTGTTATGTAGGAGTATTAATCCATAAAATACAAGTCGGATTAAAAACTATCTTAACTTAGCAGTTGAAAGACACGTTCTCCCATACTCTCCAACTGCAAATGTAACTTTGCAATGGCATATAACTACAAATTTTTTTCTTTACTTGTGCTGTGAGACCTTGCTTCTTACCTTTCATGATTATAGAATACGCGAAATACCCGGCATAAACGGTCATACTTTTGATTGCGTTGACTTATGAGTTTGATTTTTTCAGAGCTTCAAGGGATTCTAGACTTGAATATTTGATATTTATTTCATTTTAATAACCTCTATGCGTTCCTGAGAAAAATGATCTTAACAAACAGAGAACAAAAACCATTCGAAAACAAAATATCTTACCCACTTACCGCTTGAAAAATTTCCAAAATATCGTACTAGGCGACAAATAAAATGTTTTTGTTATTAAGTTTTTTAGTTAACACGAACGGCCTCGCGTGTGGGCGAGTTAACATAATAACCGGCCGATTTAAAAATACTTGTAACATTTCCTACCGCACGCGGCGACCACAGCTCCAAACATCGATATCGTGTAACTGGATGTGCTTAAATTAAGTACGTAGATGCGATAGAAAATTGGTCTCATGGTCCGACACGTATTTACTAAATAAGTACTTGTTGGACCTTGCGATAATTAATAACTCCAATGGTGCTTATGGAGAGCGTATGAGTATCATTTAGAACGTAAGCTATAGTATCTAGTTGAAATGAGAGATGGCGTGACAATTATGACAGACGAATGATGACTTAAATAGTTTAGTTTAGTGATAACGATTCATGTGAGTAATATTTGGCATAATTAAGTAAATATAATTCCCAGCCCTCAAAACCATGAATTCGTCATAAACATTCTTCGTCGACGTTTCTTTTATGAAAGTGTATAGCAGCTTATACTTCGTAAATAAGAGAGGCCTTGTTAAACACTTAGTACGTTCCTCGCGATCGAAAGCTTCATCGACTTTAAATCCGTTTTCAAAAGAAATCAAAATGTCTTTATTTAATTGGGCTCACAAGAGCACTTTTAAATCATCATAAGTGATTGCGATTTATTTGATATCCTTGTAAAAATTTCCTTTTTAAGTTATAATTAAATAATAACGGGACCAGTTATCTATTATTTCGACTTGAATTCTAATTTCTTTTCAATTCTATTTATTTCTCGTTTCATATCCATTCCTGTGCCAATTTTTAATTTGTGTAAGTGTAAATATGAGGGAATACATCGATTGTGACATACGAAGCGACAGACAGACTTGTTAAGACTATGAACGTTCAATTTTTGTTATTTATACTATTGCACGCCAAAATTAAGATCAAAAGCTATTGCGGGTCCACGTGTGCAATATTAGTACATACACAAATCTGCCTCTATGTATGGCGGCCACTATGATATGAGACATGCCATATCCAGTCGTACTACATCGGTGATTTCAAGCACAGGCCTAAACCGTAGTTATTAACAAGTATTCCAGCCATTGTTTTCTTTGTGACATATTTATTTTCGTAGCTTTAGTGCTGGGAATATTGTTTTTGAGTGTGGCGGTTATTGTTTTTTTTTTGTAGGGCTCAGGACACGTTTTGAATAATATACTCAGTGCATATTTTCTAAGTATCAAATATCCAACGACTAATTCGACGGACACGTCAAAAATGTTCGAATACTTTGGTGTAAATATGTAAGGATATTCAAGTACAAAGAAACGAAAAGACAAATTACGACCTCAACACTTGCCATTCTGATCCCTGACTACCCCGTTACGAATAGAGTATGATAATAATCTTTTGCTATCTTAACAGTTGCTAAAACGATGTGAATTATATAACATTAACTTAGGGTACTGTAACAGTATTTGACAACTGCATGTTTAAATTAAGAAATTAACGTCACATTATAAACACATAAAAACGTGTTTCAGACACTTAGAAAGAATGAGTAACGAGAGACTGACGACAAAAATCTACATAGCCAAAGCGAGTGGTAGCAGAAAGCAAGACAAACCGAGACTGACTTATGAAGATCAAATAGCAATAATAATGTCAAATGTACTCGTATACATATGTGATAATATGCGAGGAGAATGATGAGATTTGAGTAGGCAAAAGGTGTAAGGATAGTGTTGCGTGAGGCACTCCAGCCAAGTCCAGTCTCTGATTAATCTGTTACAGCATGATAATATGTATGTATTATTATTATTTTAGGTATGGATCTCTAAGAAATTTGTGCGGTGTCACCCTTGCGGATAAAATAAGCAATGAAGAGATACGGAGTATGACAGGGTTACACGACAGTGTTGTTGCAAAAATGAAGAAAGAAATGCTTAGATGTTTCGGGAACATAGAAAGAATGAGTGATGAAAGACTGACGAAGAAAATCCACAGGGCAAAAGTGAGTGGTAAAAGAAGCCAAGGAAGACCAAGGGTTGACTTATGCAGATCAAATAGCCAGAGTGTTAGCAGAAGGAAATGTCAAAAGCACTCGCATACCTAGACGAAAATCTGACGAGAATGATGAGATTTGAAGAAGTGGAAGAAATATATAAGGACTGCGACGCTTGACGCTCCGTCCTCTCTGACTACCCCGTTGGTGATACAGTGTTAAGATATGTATGAATGTATGGATCTTTAAAAATATAAAAACGACACGAGATACGACATATTAAATAGATAAAAATAAATAGCTTGTCACAAAACATTCAAAAAAGTTTTTCAGATTCGTTGTACTAAATAAATTTATAACATCGCGCCATTCCTCAGGGTGGATTTAGAACCAAGAGGCAACGAAATCATACCTTTTAACACCATCTTAGCAATAAGTATATGAGTTTACATGAGGCAACCGGAACCGGAAGACAATGACAGGTTTCCAGCTTTTAGCCTAAACAAGTCTCACATAAAAACGTTATATCTTATACGACTTTTGGGATCTCTGCGGGAAGGCAGTTGAGGTATTCTATTTTTTTCAATACCAGCAAGGAAGTACATTCAAAATCAATCTTCGCTATTAAATAGTCTCACCTAACACCTCACTTAATTAGCCACAGATCTCTAAAAATTACAACACGTATAACAATAGACGTCTTTCGCGAACACTCATTGTTCCAGTTTTAATCAAAGGACCACATATGAAAGATATTATTCATAGTCTTTTTTACTTGCATCTTCCATATGTTTATAGCATTATGATAGCTTCATTTGTGCTTAAACTCATTATGATTCGCGACGGGACGCCGTGCTTAACAAAGCAGCCACTAAAATGTTTTAATGGACCCAAAAATATCACAGTCACTGGCTATTGTTTGAGGCATCCTCCACCTGGACCCAGATGAGATTCCTATCACGTTGTAATTAATACAGCTAATATAATGTGTAGGACGCTGCATACAAATTTGTGTTACATGAACATTTATATGATGAATTGCATTTTGTTCTAATAACAAATTAATTTTATAACGGTTATGTACGGTGTCACTAGGGCTTGAGTCCCTCTACGTACTATGTCTCGAAGTCCTGGGACTCTTACCAAATTTAATCCTCTCATGTCTCGCCAATTTCGAGTCGAGACCTGAAACAATCTTAACATAAAATCGGTGTTCAATGATTACTTTAAATAATAAGTAACACATTCTATATGAGATTTGAGGAAGCGAAAGAAGTATGTAAGGACCGCGATGCTTGGCGCTCCATCCTCTCTGACTACCCCATTAGAGATACAGCATGAAGATATGTATATATATTCTTTAATTCTGACTACCCCATAAAGTATACAATGTGAAGATACGTATGTCTGTATGTATGTATGTGTGTGTATGTATATTCTTAATTTCATTAGTAATAAAATTAAACTCTTGTAATAATTATGATTACTAGAGTATGAAATATGATTATTGATGATAAATATAATTACTAATTTTGTTTCATAATTGTTACATATTTTAATTGTCTAAACTTTAATTAACATTAGAAATATTATAATTCGATTTTGTTTAAATGTTGATTTTTTATAAAATGAACGTGTCGAAGTCTAGCAACATCCGGGATGTTGCTAGACTGCTAGTGTTACTAGTGTTGATCATAAAATATCTCGTATTCGTTCTCGTGTCTCGATTTCCCTAACCCAAGGTGTCACTTTAGAACGGGGTAATTCGCTGGAAACTAATCCCCTACGTGATGCAACAGTATGATATCTGTCGTATACTTTCATGTACTTGAAGAGGTAATGTAATTGAAGCACCGCATAGTAGCGTTTTAAATACAATCAGTCAAGAAAGTATCGGGAATGGATGATTTGGTTATGGTTCCAAATTCAATTTTTTGTCTTTTTTGTTGTTGTTAGATTGGAACAACTGTTTTCCATTTTGTTTTAATGTTTAGTTGGTTCGAATATGTATAAAAAGTATACGCAGAACGACTGGGGAAAAATTTACAGAGTGAAAGTGAGTACTTATGAAGATCAAATAGGCAGTATGGATTGCAATTGGTGGAAACATTAAAAGCACTGACATGGCTGGGCGAAATGTGCGAGGTGAATGATGAGATTTATGAAAGTGTACGAAATAAGCACCGCGACACTTGGTCTCCGTCTTTTCTTTCTATCTACTGTGTGACGGTAATGTATATAGACGTATCTATTTCAGTTTTAAATATTTACCACATAATCTACAATAGAATGATCAATTAATTAATATGTAATAAAATAATAAAACCGTTTTAATTCTTGTTACCGTACTTTTTTTTCTGAGAGATTTCTATTTCTGAAAGATATTTGTGGAGGGCACAGGGTGGTTTTAGGAACGGTAGGTATTGTATGAATCAGATTTTCTCACTCTGCGTTATCATAAGGAAGTTTCTGGCCATAGGTCGGAAAATTTTCTCGATACCGTGCTTATAGCACCATTAGAAGTGGAATTCTAGAATAAAACTAAGGTTTTGGTGTTTGAAAGGGAAGCGGTACAAACGCAATGTGAAATATGTGTAAATGGAAAATGTCTAGCGGGCTCTTGTCGCCGCTGGCGTCCCTGCAGTCTTAAAGCCTGTAGGTATTGCGCGCAGCGAAGGCAGCAGACCGAATGGTTTGACGCTCATTCCTTGGAAACTCGAAAATCGCTGGTGCGGGACGCCACTTGTGTCGATACACTTGTTGTTTCCCATGTGCCGATGACTTCCAAGTTAGCAGGTACCGCGACCAGCACTGCGGAGAACTTGCAGCGGCGTTAGTATGCAACTCTCTCTGAGAGTTTCATATTTATGCTCTTTGTAGTAGAAACTTTGGGTCCCTGGGGTCTTAAAGCCCATCGACGAGGCTTTTTTTGTAATCAGAAATTGCGTGATTTTATTTACGTATTGACAGCTGTAATTGTTAATCAAATAGTTGAATATATTTGTACCTTCACGTCTGTTCATCTAAACAGACGCGATAGAAAGTTCTGTTAATGGCAAATTAAATAGTGAAAATCAAAACCACGACGCGATTAAGGCCAGCGCAGACGAGGCGGTGGTCAGCAGAGCGGACGGCCGGCCGCTAAGCGGCTCTTAATATGATTAATTCCAAATGAAAGTTTTATTAAACATTCTAACCGTTGATGTTCTGTCAAGAATTGTGTTTTTTGTTGAACGTACAGTTTAGGTTTGAACGGTAAAACATAAATTTGTAAATTAGATAACAATTTAAACTTAACTTCATAATCTATTATTGTAATTAAAAGACGAGCCGACCTCAACAAAGACATACATACACACGCATAGTAATCTCTCACTGTATCCCTAACGGGGTAGTCAAAAGAATGGAGTAGCTAGTATCAAAATCCGTTCATTAGTTTTTGCATGAAAGGGTAACAAACGATGATACATCCATTCTCACAAACTTTCACATTATTTATAATATTAGTAGGTTGGTCCTCGCATTTTTAGCCTCCGTTGCGTCACAGGGCTCGGCTGAAAATCAACGCCACAGCGTAAAGACTTTGGCATATGCTGAGCTTGAGACCCATTCGACATCGCATCCTACTGTAGTTCTGGGAAATACCGAATAATAAAACTGTTTCCTTTTTTTTGTTGTTCATTGTCATTGTTTACTGTTCATTGTTGTTTTTTATTATTGATGTTTTGTGATGTTGAATAAACTATCTATCTGGCTATTATGGTCGTAAGTGCCTTCTCGAATCTCATCACTTTTCTCATACACTTTCGCTAAAGAATGTGAGTGCTTTTGACAATTTTATCAGCCTTTTTTAGCCTTCAGCTATTCGAACTTTTCACTTTTAGATTTTCTTCATCAGTCATTCTTTTATATATGCCCGAAGCATTCTTCAATAAGAAGCATTTCTTCAACAAGTATTATGTATCTTCAATAAAAAATTTCATAGCTATTTAGGTGAACACAGAATTTAAATTATAAAAATTAAAGTAATCGGATTCAAAACACCCAGTATTTAATTTTTTTCACTTGTGGGCTTAATTAGAAATTGTTAGGAATAAATAAATCGATCGGCCCTGACATAATATGGACAGACAGAGAGACGGACAGTTAGACGTACAGTCTGAACGACAAAGAGACATACAGATACATAGACGTATGACAGACGGTCAGAAAGACGGACGGACAGACAGACATGACGAAACTACAAGAGTTCTATTTCAATAAGTCAATTTCAACAAGTTTTAACAAGTAAGCAGTGATGTATTGTTTTTCAGAGTTATTCTGATTTTTTATTATTTTATGCTAACGTTACATACACTCTGTCAAGAAAGTACCGGGAAAAGATCAATAATACACGAAATGTTAGTTACCCATCCAAATTTATTTTATCACCTTCAAAGTATGCTCCTTCAGAAACGATACACTTACGCCAACGAATAATCCAATAATCAAAACATTTTTTAAACGCTTTTTCCGGAATTGAGTTCAGTGCTCGCCGCGAATTCTCCTTTATGTCTTCTACCGAATGAAAACGGGTGCCACGAAGTGGTAATTTGAGTTTAGGAAAAAGAAAGAAGAGTCGGCTGGAGCCATATCTGGTGAATAAGGCGGTTGCTCGATGGTATTTGTTAAGTTTTTGGTCAAAAATTCGTTCACAATGATGGCCTCGTGCGAAGGCGCATTATCGTGGTGCAAAATCCAAGAATTTTCTTTTCACAAATCTGTCCGCATGACGCCCAAATAATATTCTTTATTTACCGTTTGACCTTCCGGCAAGAATTCCGAGTGCACAACACCGCGATAGTTAAAGAAAACAGTCAACATGACTTTGACTTTTGATCGAATTTGGCGTGGTTTTTTCGGTTTCGGTTCAGTTGGAAGGCGCCACTCCGAAGCTTTTTGACTAGTTTGCATGTCAAACTCGTAAACCCACGTCTCGTTACCAGTAACAATGCGTTTCATGAGTGTTGGGTCGTAATTGACTCGTTCTAGCATGTCTTCAGCGACTCTTATGCGATTGAGTTTTTGAAGAAAATTCAGGTCTTTTGGGACTAGCTGAGCGGCAACATGTTTCATACCCAAGTGATTATGTAAAATGGTACGGATTGACTCGTGAGACAGAAAGTTCGGCGGCTATCTCTCTCAAACTTGAATAAGCATTTTCAGTCACTATTTCCTTTACTTTTGCGATGTTAACTTCAGTTGCAGACGTTGATGGCCTACCAGAGCGAGGCAAATCTTCCATCACATATCGACCGCTTTTAAACGCTTTGTACCACTCATAAGCACGTGTTTTTGATAAAGTCGATTCACTGTAAGCCTTCTGTAACATTTTTAGTGACTCCGAACACGAAATTCCATTGGCGATGAAAAATTTAAGATAAACTCTTTGTTCTATGTTTTTGTCCATTATGAAATTCGCAATATACACTGCAAAGATATAACTAAAAACAGCACTGTATTTAATCTAAATAACAGATGCAACTGAAACTCCGCGCCAAAATGGAAAACAGTTGTGCCAATCTAACAACAACAAAAAAAACAAAAAATTGAATTCGGAACCATAAACAAATCATCCATTCCCGATACTTTCTTGACAGAATGTATATTGAGCTGCCCATATCCGTTTGGAAATTAATATAAATTGAAAGTTGGTCATTCTGTCTGCAGTACAGATAGTGATGTACGAAGATTCGCATTCGCACTTGCGAATATTCGAATAATTTTTATATTCTCATAATGTAGAAGTAAAGAAATTTCGCTTATCCATTTTGACAAAGAAAAAAGTAAATAAATAGTATCGAAATAAAAATGCAATAAAATAGTATAAACTAGTGAACAGCCTTAGGTTTACTGACATAATATTACTAATCACTTTTATCGGGTATAACAAAATGCATACCTTTTAGTCATGCAATGATTATTGGCGTTTGCATTTGTAAATATTCGTATTTTTTTTAATTCTCATTTGCATTCGCGAATAACGGAGACTATACATTCGAATTAGGAATGTGGGAAATTCAATATTCGTTACATCTCTACGTGCAGAAGTGCAGACTATCAAATAGAGCGGATTACCTGCCGTGGCAATTTCGCCGTCCGCCGGTCACAAGAACATACTAAGCCTCTGTTTCTAGCCGGCTAGAGATATCGGTACTACGTAGTCTTGATAACAAAACACGGCCTCTAAAGATGGCTACCTTTTTTATAAAAAAAAAACCGTTAGAATATTTATTCTCGTGTCGTGTCATATATTATTGAACTAGTGATTCAAAGTGCATTTGTTTGATTTAACTTTCCATATAGGCCATCAAAACCAACTCCCGAAATCAAAACTCAACTTTTGAAGATGTTTGTATTCATAATTATAATTGTTCCAAGTTTATGTCAAATAGTATCCCGAATATTTATTTGTAATCTTCAGTGCAAAATAAGAGATGTCATAAGTTTGACATCGCTGTCACTGTTTGAACATAACAGTAGGATGTCTTCATAGAAATCCAACGTGCGCGATTCGTACGTGTGGGCACAAATACGAGGTGACACGCACAAAACGGCAATACGTTGGGCTAATATGAGCAATTATTGTAGCACCAGTCGGAGAAGGATGCAACACAAGCTGCGACCGCTTCCGTTTGTCTTTAATTCGTTCTTTACGTCGTCACATATATAAAAATATCTAAATCGCTTAAACGAATGTATTACAATGTCTTTAGATGTCCAATTAATTTTAGTTATTCAAATCGAGAGTTATCATTATTCAACCTAACTTACAAGAAATTAAATATAACAAACATTAAAAACATATGTTTTTTTTTATACCAAACGAACAAGCGTGTCACTTGATGGAACGTGATCAGCCCATGGGACACCCGCAACGTCCAGGAATCACGGGTGCGTTGCCGGCAAGGAAAGAGTAGGCTCGGTTCTTGAAGGTCCCTAAGTCGTAACGGTCCGGGAATACCGCCGCTATAAGTTGGTTCCACAAAATTGCCGTACGTGCATTGTTTGTTATTATTATATACTAAATGTATAACTAAAGGAAATGCTCTCCGCATCTCACACCAATGCACCAACCCTACGTATCCGCCCGAGAGTAGGTAGTAATTCCGTTACGCATGAGGTCGGACTTATTTTATACAGATTCTCTGACGCTGTCCTAGGTATGTCTTTCGATTGGTCTGTCTGACCGCCACATCGTAGAAATCTAACGGCTGAACCAACTAGAAGCAGAAGCTGTAGTTTTTCGGAATTTACTCAGCTATGTTTAATGGGATATGTCCAACTATTCTTAAAGTAAGCTTTGAATAATATTTGCTGAGACATCTTAGGTTCTACTAAAGCCAATTCCTTTTAAACGTATTTGCTTATTATAAAATCTACAGCGAAAGTGAGTGGTAGCAGAAGCTTGGGACCACCAAGACTTGACTTATGAATATCAAATAGCCAAGGCGGTAGGTGACAGAGATGTCAAAAGCACTCACATACCTAGGCGAAAGCATCTAAGCACAATGATGAGATTTGAGGTGGCGCAAGAAGTATATAAGGGACTGTGATACTCGGCGCTCCATTCTCTCAGGGATACAGCGTATGAATATGTATGTATGCTTATTAAATGTAATAATTCCTATTTTGGGTTCTAAGTCAAAAATACTCGTTTTGCGACTAGTCGAGACTTCGATTGGAGTCCTTGGTTTCAAAGATGTAACTCTACACTAGTCAGCCAACCACGTGATATATGTATGTACGTTACGTTCTTTATTTCAGTTGTCAACTACAAATCTTCGAGTCCCACCCATGTCTGCCATGTGTCGAATACTCACATGTTATGTGCTAAAGTACAGCGCCTCTGCGTACTTCTGCTTTTGGTCTATGTCATACGCTATCAGAGGCCTATGAGAAAATATCACTGTAAAGTGAGGCAGCGAGAAAGTGCCTCGAATTTGCAGGGAGTATAAGATTAAGTAAAAGATTATAAAATAAAATAAAAATTAAACCGCCTTCAAAAAAAGTACTAAAAAGTACAAAATAACTATCCTTTACTAATCGAAACTAAAGTACACTTAAAATAACTTCTTAAATACGATACACATACATATATAATTAAATTTGACAGTTACTGAAGTCGGTGCCAAGCCTACCAAACCAATAGACTTTCTGTTGTTGCACATTAATTTGGCTAATCGATTTTCTTTTGTATAAAAATATAGTTTTGTTATGAACAAAATAAAACAATTTTGGGTGATAATACTTTTATTAGATATTAATATAATTTGTCCGGGTTTGCTTTCCCATTTTGACGATGAGATAAATAAATTGTTGTAAAAATTTAAATACGAGTAATTTAACTTACGAGTAATTTTTTGAAGTCGGTTAAAAAACTTAGTGCCAAGTCGAGCTGGCATCGAAGCGGCAACGGCGCGGCGTAGTGACGGCGGCGAGGTGGCGTTGAGTTGGCTTAGAGGCCGCATCGAGGGCCCACAGCCCATCTATAGAAGTAAAAAAAAAATTTATTAACAAAAATTAAACCGCCTTCAATAAAACACTGAAAAGTATAAAATAACTATCCTTTACTAATCAAAACCCAAGTACAATTACAATAACTTTATAAACACGATACATTAAATTTTACAGTTACTGAAGTCGGTGCCAAGCCCACCAAACTAATAGACTTTCTGTTGTTGCACATTGATTTGGCACCGACTTCAATAAATGTAAAATTTAATTATGTAGGTATGTGTATCGTATTTATAAAGTTATTTTAATTGTACTTGGGTTTTGATTAGTAAAGGATAGTTATTTTATACTTTTCAGTGTATTTTTTGAAGGCGGTTTAATTTTTTTAATAATTTTTTTTTACTTTACCCTTTTGAGTGGTTTTGACCTAAATAAATATCTAGGGCAGGTCTGTAATTAACTTCATTCTAATTCCGGAGCGCAACGATATACAAGAGAATCATCAATATAAATAAAGGTTATAACCAGGTCGTGTTATCTAGTGTATCTTCGAAGATCAAGCTCCAATATCGGTGAAATTTAAATGGAACTACCTCTGAAGTATTACCTACCAAACGTAAAAAAAATTTTCGAAATCGAAACACAAAAAAAAATAAAAAAAATAAAAAAAAAACATACAGACGAACTGAGAACCTCCTCCTTTTTTTTGAAGTCGGTTAAAAATAAAGGTACAAGCACTTACGTAACGACATCAATTTAACTTGAATCTTTAAGTAACATAACAGTTGAATCTCAAGTCAAAGTTTATAACAAAGTTATATAACACTTTATTCAGGGAAACCCAATAACTAGGTGTTTTTGAACGTCAAATCTACTTTAGTTCGGTTCGAAAAGAAAGCCTGGACATTGAGAAGAACCGACAAGAAACTCAGTCTCAGGTATCATTTTTGTAACATTCTTTTGACAATAGGTTTATTAAAATACGAGATTCGAAAAGCCAGTAAATGGATGTGCAGAGAAGATTATTTGCTGACTATTGTTTTGTTTTCAACGAAATCGTTTATTTTATAGTATGATTCTCTAATTTTTGTAAATTTTTACAACAAATCTAAATTTATTTTCTGTTAATTGAGCAACTTCCTGAAGAACTTTATTATGAAAACGAATGCAGTTACCCAAAAATGAAACATTTAATTCAAGTTTTGAAATAACAAATTTATATTTCAATCCTATATTTCATGAGGTTTCAAACTTATTAATCGACTCTTATTTTCTTCTCTTCTTATTCTATTTGTTAAGAACTTATTGCGTGTGAAACAAGTAAATAATAAATTAAGTTAAAACAACATACAATCCATATCGAGTACCTACCTCATCAAGCTTCGTTCATCGCTGAAATCGCTTATTCTCCCAACATGTAGCTTACACAATATCTTACAACATCGTTCACCTATTTATAGGAACAATCGATGAGACAACGAACTAATACTTACAGAACGACTTACGACCAAATATATTATTCAGTGTAAATAATAAATATACCTATAAAATATGTACATAAAACAAATAATATTTTTTAAAGACAGAGTAATAATTTATTTGCTAGTTTCTTCTATAACTTTCTTAAAATATAATATAATAATAATACTCCAGACAATTACACAGATTGTGTGACCCCAAACTAAGCAGTAAGCTTGTACTATGGGTACCACACAACGAACTCTGGCGGAGTTCCCAGTAACACCCAGACTCCAAGCCAATTTGGAAAAGTTCGTTTCCTAAATTGACCTGACCGGTGATCGAATCCGGGACCCTAAGCTTGGAAAGATGCGCCAACGGGCCAGTCAGTAGTATCAAATAATTGAATGATGAGTTTTGAAATACAACAGTGAAAATATTTAAATATTAATGAAAATTATCGAAGTAATTTTCGTTTCTTTGTACAACCGGTAGGATTATTACGTAAAGAACGACAGTTGCGCCACAGTCACGTGACGATTGTTTTAAAATTGTAATTACGAGGCCACGCGGTAAAACACTTTTTGTAGCATAAATATGGGCGCTAACAGTAGTTTTTAGTTAATAATAATTAATCAATAGAGGTAACAGTAGCAATCGATTGCTTGTAAGATTCGGCTATCACTCATTGGCTCAAGTTAGGTAATAAGGTAGCGGAAAGGCAAACAATTTACCTGACGGTAAGTCAGACGGAACCATGGAAGACCAATGCTGATTTAGGAAGATCAAATAGTCAGAGTTTTGGCTGACGGAAATCTCGAAAGCACCCGCATACCTAGGTGAAAATACGTGAGAAGGATGATGAGATTCGATGAAGCGAAAGAAGTATGTATGGACCGCGAAGCTTGGCTCTCCGTCCTCTCTGACTACTTTGAGGATTGAGATCGTATAAAAGCTTGCATTGCTGTCTTCTGGTGAGGATACCAGAACACAACAATGCAAGCACGTCTGTTTGGCAGCAAGATTAGCAAGTAAGATTGTGGTAGGTATTCATACGAATCCCACACAAAGTCTAATGACTACCTCCGTGGTGCAACGGCTTAGCGCGTCGGGAAGTAAACGGGGGTTGCGGGTTCGATTCCCGCCCCGAGTCCGGGTGTTTATGTATAATATGTATTTATTTACAAAACAAAAGTACATAAGTAGTATATCAGTTGTCTAGTACCCATAACACAAGCGCTGTGCTACTTACTTTGGGACTAGACGGCGCTGTGTGAAATGTCTGAATTTATTATTAAAAAAAAAAAGTACTACAGAGGGCTACCACACGCGAAAACTTTCAAAATTAGGTAATAAAGATAACCTATGTCACTGTTACGCACCGTGTGAGAGCGCTACAAGTTCGTAACATCTTATCTCTGACCAAGAATAAAAATGGACATAGCATTTGCTCTAAGAGCGTGTCCTTTTTTTGTACCAAGTTTCTCGAGTTTTGTTAATGTGCATTACACAGCTGAACATGACATATTTTTGGAGTTTACTCCTTAAGAATCGATTTTCATATAAGGCCTTCGGTATGGAAATTTTATGAGGAGTAAAATTTATATAAGCGTTAAATAAAAGCGTTACGTTTTCTGCACAACCGAAATCATGTATGTGTATACTTGTATACAGTCGACGTATACAGAGTACGCCGTGCAACTGTGTGCGACAGCTGACGCATGTATTTACTATTTACTATACCTATACGAATAGCAACGATCAATTTATGTTTTGATTTTAAAGTTTTACTTTACTTATTTATATCTATTAATATTGATATTTAATATTATTGTATACAGTGAAGTGAACAAAAGTATATAAAATATGGAAAAAACCAGTAAATTCCTTCGTGCGTCGGAGCTGACACACACACTTTTTTTTTAAATACTAGCAGTCAAAACGCTTCAGATTTAATAGTATTTTGTAAATAATTATTTCAGTAATGTATGTGAAGTCAGTCATGAGCTGACATGAATTACACCGACAGTGCGAGGTTGCCATACTTATTGTAGCTAACTGTTTTACTCGTGGTTACGTTCAATCGGGTAAAAAAAGTCACGAAAATTCTTTTAACACACTGTGATAAGAGTGGCAACTTATTATGGCTCCGTCCACTATCTTTTTTGGTCCGAGGGCATAACTCTCATATTTTCTGTCAAAGTTAAACTCGTCTTTACAATTTGTTTTATTTGAATGCAATGTATCAAGAACGATAAATTATCACATTATTTAGAATTAACATTTTGTCAATTGTTATCGCGTTATGGCTTCAATACATCGATTTGAGGGAACGACTTGATACCGGCCTATAGATTTACAAATCATAAAGCACAGAGTGAATGCGCATAACAAGCGGGCCGGCGAGGCGGTCCGAGTGTGTTTTGATTGATTCAGGTGCACTTACATAAGTATGTAGGAGGAATAATTTGTACCATTGCTTGCTCCTGGGACCCGAGATCTTAGTACAACGAAGTTAATGTGGACAAGACAAGACTTTATTAACTTTTACTTCAGATTTCGTAATATCTGAGAATATGTTTCGTACTCTTTTAAATCAACTTTTAGAATCCAATGATAGTATTACCATATTTAAATGCATCACTTTTTTTATATTACTATCATTTCTTTTTAATCGAAACTGCATACAGATTCGTTCTTTTAGTATGAAACACACAAACGTAAATTTAAAATTAAAATTTGTGTTCTTCGACATGTCTTTGAACCATATTATAATATGCAAGACGTACAATTCTAAAAAAGTTATTAAATATGAAAAAAACATCGAAATTAAAATTCCTTCAAAAGTATCTGATAATAACGTAGCAAGACCAAAGACCAAAAATTCATTAGGAATGCAACTAGATTACCTACCCTGTGGATCACTGCACTCAACGATCATTTGCCTCATAGATCGTATTAAACTTTGAAATACCACTACACTACCATATAGCAGCTCATAATGTGTGTAATAAAAAATTATTTTTTATATGCATTTTTAAAAAACCGAATCCATAGGCAGCTATTCCCACCATACGTAATAAGTCTTATCAACAAGAATCTCAACGATACCGCACTGAATGGAACAGTTATTTCATTGCAGTATTATGTCAAGTCATCTCTGTAGTCTACAGTTTATATTATTCAAACTCACACGACTAACAGACTATAAATCAGAATTCATATTTTGATTCCTAATTATATTACTGCAAAGTCGAAACTTGGATGGTTTTTGTTTGGTAATAGAAAAATTATGTTTGTTAATGCAGTGGTCATGACCACTATTCGTAACAAAGGGATGTCATGTTGAGACACAATATTAACACGACTAATGTAATTCTTATTCTAATGTCCACGATACGCTTTTGTACAATTATTGGCTTAGATTATGAGCATATGTTTTACTTCTTGGCAACAACGAAAAAATAGTCAATATTTTAGTTAGATAAATAATTTAGCATTTCTAGTACAAAACATAAATTTTAGTTCTTCTGATACAAGGTTATTTCTTTTTGTTTCAAGGAATCGTGGATTAAGGGGTATACAGCGGTGACTGGGTTCTGAGAAGCAATTGTAATGACTTCTAAAAAGTCTGAGCCAAATGTTTTTAGTATTCCGCATTTTAAAAGAAAGAAAAGAGCTGTATTATAATACCTCTCATGCGGAGTCCGTATGTCATAGTAGCATTTTTCGAAAACGTTATTATAAGAACTTGAAATTTAGCCTAGTAAAGCCTACATCTCGATAATCCACATAATTGTGTCGCACTAGTCAATATTTCAAAAATTCATGTGAGAACTAACAGTCTACCCCGGTTTCACATGGATGCAACGAACTAATAATGCTCCGTCATAAATGTTCAATCGTTAATTGGTATAAGGCAAATCCCGGCCCGTGACGCGATCTTTATAGGTACCTACTCACCACCTTATTGCTGCGTGTAATTTTAAAACTGAGATATCTTCTAATATATTAATTTAAATTAAATGTCGTTAAGAGCAATTTTATCTACATTGAGTGCCCAACGTAATTAATATACCTATTTAATTGGATAAGTATTGATATTATATTGGTCAAAATAATTTCGCAGTTAAATTTGACAGTTATTGAAGTCGGTGCCAAATCAATGTGCAACAACATAAAGTCTATTAGTTTGGTGGGCTTCGCACCGACTTCAGTAACTGTCAAATTTAATTATATAGGTATGTGTATCGTATTTATAAAGTTATTTTAATTGTACTTGAGTTTTGTTTAGTAAAGGATAGTGATTTTATACCTTTCAGTGTTTTTTTTGAAGGTGGTTTAATTTTTTTTAATAATTTTTTTTTTAATAATATGTGAAAGATAAAACAAGTTACTATTACTTATTCTTAAGAGGTCATGTACCATCGCAGACATTCTATAGGTCTTTATAGGATATATTCCGTAGTACATAATTTTCACGTATCTGATAGATTAGCCAACGTGAGCATTGTAAACGGTCGAAAATATTAGTTTCACGACTTGATTACAAAATATCGGCATTTTCTGTACTTTCTGTAAATGAAATTTGCATGTATTATACCTACAAGCCTTCCGAAAAAAGTTATCTTAACGACAGTGGAAACTGTATCAAAATCCGTTATGTAGTTTAGAAGAACTAAGCGCACAAACAGACAGACGCGGATAGCGACTTTATTACATATAACTTAGAGAATAAGAAGAGACAAATTGAATATTCACCGCTGCCAGATTTTTGAAACCATTGAACATGGAATTTCAATAATATGGAGAACATAATACTTTAAGCAGTTTACAGAAAAAAACATAACGAATGTTCTATATTATATAGATATTTGTATTATAAAGTTCCGAAATTGTGAAAATCATGTAATTGTTTCAAGGAATGCAAATATAGTACAAAAAATCTGAGACAATACTTTGAATCAGTAAATACCATACAAATATCGTATAGTACATTTATATACATTTATATAGTGTAGTACATTACACATACATATATAGTACATTTATATCAAAATCCAACGACTTTATATTTGTTTTACGAATAGAAATGTAATGGTGATATTATTCTTAGTAATCAAAGCTGACCTGTTACGTTAAAATCAACACCAACGTCCATTAATTAAACATTTTCAAAACGAAATCTAATCACAAACAAGACGGTGGCTTTTGAGTGTAATAAACGCCTTCATTAAGCCAACAGTATTTATTTTGATAGCAATTCAAAAATCTTAAATTGGGGGAAATAAAATTCCTGCCATAAACTAGATAAGCCCGCTTTAATTTTCAGATTAAACGTTCGAAAGATAGTTAACTCACTAAATCCGACCGGTTTCTAATAATATCGATATGCAGTTAAAAGCCTTTGCTGTAATTACTTGCCTTCGACTATATTACTGGCCGACACGTGTCCATTGTGCTACGATTCTTCTGTAAACAAATATTATCGATAGAATATATATGTTGGTGTGAGATTTGACATAGTTAAAATTTATATAGAGGAATACAGAAAGCTATAACTTGTATCTAACATGTTGTGTTACGGATTGAAATGAAGTTTGCAGAATTCGATGATAATTCTCCTTTTAATTGTAGTAATTATATATCAGTTGCAGCTTTAACAATATTTTTTATAATAAAAAATGATTACAAAAATTAGCCGTTAGTTTTTCGTCAGTTGCAGTTATTACAGAGTACATTAGAGTTATATCGACAATTGGTTGACGTTTCTCCTCCTCTCGCTCGCCACTAGTGATGCGCGCCGACACGTGTTACAAATACAATAAATTAAATTAAATAAAACATTGATTGTTTACGTTCAAACTGCTAGAGTCTAACACATAGACAAACACAAACAAACAAGAGACGTAGGCAAACCTCGGACCAAGTACCACAATAGACGACGCATTGGTTTAAAGCGTGTCGTTAAAGTGTCATTTTTTTGACCGACGTTCTAGATTTTTACTAATGTGCGAGACTAAAGAAGGTTACAGTACAATGATACACAGGATACAACATAATATATTCTTATTTTTGTACCAGTATCTAAAACAGTTATGATTTACGAGTATTTTGCAAATAATTATCGTGAGTGACTCATAAGCTGACATGAAATACACTATTGTATGGGACTCAGGTGTTACTTTGCGGAAATCTATTTCGTGTGATAAACTCCTAAAATCTTTAGCTATTTTTCGCTCAAACTCCAAAAACCACCAATCGACACGACTCGGTCAGCTAACCAGCACCGAATCAGCACCGAATATTCGAGGATTCGGTCAGCTAACAGGATTCGGTGCTGGTTAGCTGACCGAATCCTATCTCTGGTATATCCTGAGGATGCTTCGTTGAGAAGCGAAACACGTGTCGATTGGTGGTTTTTCGAGTCTGAGCGGAAAAAAGTTAAAGATTTTAGGAATTTATCACATGAAATACACTGACAGTGCGAGGTTGACATACTTACTTACTAACTGTTTTACTCGTGGTAACGCTCAATGTGATAGAAAAAGACAGAAAAATTCGTTTGACACACAGTGGTAAGAGAGGCAACTTATTATGACTCAGTCTATTATGTTTTTTGGTCGGAGGGTCAAACAGTCACACAAAGTAGAGACTGTTGCTATCGTAGAGTGGAGAATGTCCAATAGATATCGTTGCTTAAAACCTAAATTCTAAAATATACTATACTACTGCATAAATCTCTTGCGTCTGTCTGTAATTTCAGATTTTTTGTCAAATTTTGCGATAGATAGTCGTTTTATTACTTACTCATTTCGATTCTACCATTTTTAAAATTTTTGTCTGTCTGTCTGTCTGTATGTCCTTTTATAACTAAAGAACGGCTTGACTGATCTTAATGACAATCGGTACGTAGTAAGAACATGTGATTGCGCTCATGATAGATTACTTATTTTTCAGAAAATCTACCCCAAAAGGGGTGAAAAGGGGGATGAAACTTTGTATAAGAAATGGTAAACCGCTGAACCGATTACGATGAAATTTGGCAGGGATATAGTTTGACATCAAAGAATGGGCATGGGTTACTTTGTTTTCAAAAATTTTCCGCGAACAGGGTGAAAAGGGTGACAAAACTTTATATAGGAAACACTAAATCTTATTAATGATAAAATTTGGTGCGATAATAAGACTTTTTTTGTCAAAATTACATAAACTATTTTTTTTATAAAAATCTGTGAAAAGGGACAGGAGGAAGGGGAATGAAACTATGTACGGGAAATGCTAAACCACTGAACTGATTGTGATGTAGCATGGATATAGTTTGACACATGGGAACGGACATAGGCTACTTTTTTATCAAAAAACTATCCTTAAGGGGTGAAAAAGGGGATGAAACTTTGAATGGGAAATGCTGAACCGCCGAACCAATTATGATGTTTGGTACAGAGATAGTATGTTCCTGGAGACAGACGTAAGCTTAAACGTCGACTTTTTTTTTTGTGTTTAAACATACTATGCATACTTTTACATATAATTTAACCTAATCCAGGAAAGCCACGAAAAAAATTTTTAGTAACCAATAAAAATCAAGTAGGTTTTGGCTCAAAGAGAGGATGTGAAGCGGCAGTGCATGCGGCGCGTGCTTTTTTGACACATGATGGAGGTGAGGTACTCCTTAATGTAGACATAAAAAATGCATTTAATTCTGTTGATAGATCCACCTTGTTGACACAGATAAAACAGGATGTTCCGGACATATATTCCTACCTCTGGCAATCTTACAGCAGTCCTTCAAAATTAATATATAAAGATAATTTATTACATTCCGAAGTTGGCCGTCAACAAGGTGATCCTCTCGGACCAGCTATTTTCAGTTTGGCTATCCATCCTGCGATTTGTAATTTAAATTCCAAATTTAATATTTGGTACCTTGACGACGGAACAATAGGAGGTAAAGCAATTACTGTTTTAGATGACCTTAAAACCCTCATTCAAAGGTTTAAAGATATTTGCTTAGAATTAAATTTTTCTAAATGTGAACTCTTTGTTTCTGATTCTGTTCCAATTATTACAAAAAATGAAGTAATTAATAAATTTAACAATTTGGCACCAAGTATTAAAATCTAGTCAAAATAATCGCTGTACCTCCTAGGTGCTTCCGTTTTAGATGACTCCATACCCTGCTTTATCAATGATCAAATACAAAAATTTTGCCAGTCTTCAGACAAACTTTTCAAAATTAATTCCCACATGGCTCTCCTCATTGTCCGCTTTTGCCTTTTCGTTCCAAAATTTACATATGCTCTTCGCTGTTCTTAGCTTTTTAAATTTCAAACGCTTTTAAAATCTGTAGACAATATTCTAAAAAATACATTACCTAAAATATTAAATTGCTCCGTTGTTGATGACAGGGTCTGGAATCAAGCCTCGCTTGTGTGTCACTGCCTGCTTTTCTTTCGTCAGAAAAGTTCGTCGATCGGTTGAGGTGCCGTGCTTGACTGATGCTCGAAATGCTTGGTTAAGTGTTTGTCCGAGTACTAATCTGCCTACCTCGACTTTTTCTCAGAAACACTGGGATGAGCCTCTATGCAAAAATGTTCATTTACAACTTTTAGATTCTTATAGTACCGAAAAAGATCGGTCTCGCCTCCTGACTGTTTCTGAGAAGGAGTCAGGACACAGGTTGAAGGTAATAACTTCAAAAAACTTAAGAACCTTAATTGACAATACCACGCTTTCTCTCATAGTATCCCTTCGTCTGGAGGCCATGACTAACCTTCTTCACCGTTCCCGCAGTGGTGATCTTGTCGATGTACTAGGTCACCACGGTTTATCCTGTTTGCGTAGTGTGGGCCGCATGTCACGATATGCTGCCTTGAATGACGTCATTCGGCGGGCTCTTGTCGGCGCTGGCGTTCCTCCAGTCTTAGAGCCTGTAGGTATTGCGCGCAGCGACGGCAGGAGACCGGATGGTTTGACGCTCATTCCTTGGAAACTTTGAAGATCGCTGGTGTGGGATGCCACTTGTGTCGATACACTTGCTGTTTCCCATGTGCCGGCGACTTCCAAGTCAGCAGATGCCGCGGCCAACAATGTCAAGAACTTGAAGCGGCGTAAGTATGCGACTCTCTCTGAGAGTTTCATATTTACGCCCTTTGCAGTTGAAACTTTGGGTCCCTGGGACCCCGAAGCCCATCGACTGGTTTCTGATATTTGTAAGAGACTGGTCGAGGCTTCGAGAGACCGCCGGGCTGGCAGCTTCTTCCGCCAACGAATCAGTTTGGCTATTCAAAGAGGCAGCGCTGCCAGTCTTCTGGGTACCTTAAGCAATGACAGCTTTCTAAGCGGCAACTTTGAGGAAGTTTATTATTTAAGATAATGTGTAGATTTAAGTTTGTAAATATCAACATACGTATATACTTTTTTGTTTTTAATTAACCAATAAAAATCGACATTTTTTTAACATTAAATTTTAATATTTAATGTGTCTAGCACACTGGAAATTAATCTAAACCATTAATCAAATCCATATTCTAGATTTCCCGTGTCTTAATCACATTTATTAATGCAACGTGAAGGTTCAAAAGTTTATAATTTCCAATTTCTCTCTACATTTCTCACGTCAAAAAAAATCGATTAAAATTTCGTTCACACTTCTTGTAACTATAAAACAGACTGAAAAATTGTTATACTCATCCATTATAGTTAAATCTTTTCCATCAGAGAATAGCAGTCCCTGTGGAAGTCATTCGTATCGTCCCAGCAAATGGACACTTTTGTTTAGCATAAGTTAAGGAATAGAATACAACTTAATCCAGGTATCTTAACATATTTTATCTAAAGCCTAACTTAGTGGTTTGGAAGGCTTTTCTTGGATGTTAATAAAATTATTTTGTACAAAATTATCTGGAGAAAATGAACGTTTGTGGCTAAATTGTGCAGGTACATTTTTGCATTGAAATAAATTGAATTAACATATCTCGACACAACCTCACAAATTGTATAGCCTCAAAAACCGTTTAGAATTTACTATGGATACAATGCAACGAAGTGCAAAAATATCTAATAACTCCAAATTTGTCCGTTTAAAATGAAAATTATTTTTGACGCATATTATCTCTGCATGGTCAAACAATTTTTATGTTTCATTCGAAGGAACAAACAATGTGTTTTATGATATGTCTTTCGCTATTTTGAATCTTATCAACATCTTCATATATTTACTTCAAAGTATGTGAAAGCTTTTGACCTTCATGTTAGTAGTTTAACATGTGGATTGATATTTTTTGTCATAATCTGTTTGGTTTCTTAAAATTTCTTTTGATTTTTTTATTGTCATAGATTAATTGAATTAATACATACATACATACACACATACATACATATATATATATCCTCACGCTGTATCCTTAACGGGGTAGTCAGAGAGAACGGGGCGCCGAGCGTCTCGGTTCTTACATACTTCTTTCGCTTCCTCAAATATTCTCCTCACACATTTTCGCCTAAGTATGCGAGAGCTTTTGACATTTCCATTCGCTAACACTCTGGCTATTTGATCTTCATAAGTCAGCCTTGGTCTTCCTTGGCTTCTTATACCACTCACTTTCGCTCTGTATATTTTCTTGGTCAGTCTTTCATCACTCATTCTTTCTCGTTCGATGCCCGAACCATCTAAGCATTCCTTTCTTCATTTTTACAATAACACTGTCGTGCAACCTTGTCATACTGCGTATCTCTACATTGCTTATCCTGTCCGCAAGGGTGACACCGCACATCTTTCTAAGAGATCGTATTTCTACTGCATTTATCATACTTTCACTCGATTTCGGGCATATCCAGGCGTCACTACCGTACAAAAAAGTTGGCACCAACACCGCATTGTGGATGGCCATTTTGGCAGTGTTAGATATATTCACACTATCTACTAATGCGGACAGAGCACCGTTCACTTTATTACCAGCTGCTACCCGTCTCTCCACATCCAACTCACATCTTCCATCCCTAGAAAATACACTTCCGATACACAATTTCATTCACTTGTTCGACATTTTCCATTTACCCAAACCTCACATTTCGTTTGTACCTCTTCCCTTTCAAACACCAGAGCCTTAGTTTTGTTCACATGAATTCAATCCTTTCACTTCACATTCTTCTTTCATGCATATGACTAGTGTCTGCAATTCTGCTTCTGATGGTGCTATAAGCACAGCATCGTCAGCGTATAGTAGGCACTTTACCACTGTTTCAACACATATCATTGAATTAATAGATAATACATATATGCAGTACTTATCTCTAACGGGGTAGTCAGAGAAAACGGAGCGCCAAGATCATCATCGTTGTCTTCGCACACTTTGGACGTTTCCGTCAGCTAACACTTTTGCCATCAAATAATAAAATTTTAACCGTTACGGTCAGCTAACCAGCACCACACAGAATAGCTGATCGCTATTCGATGCTGGTTAGCTGACCGAATCTGATCTCTGGTATGTCCTGAGAATGCTTCGTTGAGAGGCGAAACGACTAGTGTCGATTGGTGGTTTTTGGAGTTTGAGCGGAAAATAGCAAAAGATTTCAGAAATTTATCACAATATATTACTTAAACAACATTCATTACATAAAACGATTTAATAGTAACAAAACTACACAATTACACAAATAATAGTTTATTAAACCGTATATATTTTTTCAATAAGTTTTTGTAAAGAAACATCATTTAGAGTCTGCTAATTTTTATATGACAATCAGATATTTGCTGCAACAAAAAGCAGAGTTTTTATCGGCTTGTGGTTAAACTACAATAAGCACGATAACCGCAAAAAAACGTAAACAATAGATAGTGATTTGGAATTATTAAGTGTTATATCAGAGCTGATGTTTCGACTGATTTGACCACAGAATGTTAATCGAAAGTTTTGTTTGAAACCACAAAAGACAGTCAAAATGCCGAGTCATACATTTCGCAAACAGTTGTATAATATAATATTCATTCTTATTTCCATAATATCACCGATTGTTATTAAAATATTTGGTTAAATGATTGTTCGAATTGAATGCAGAGCGTTCCGTACGAAAAATGACCGTTCCTTAAATTAATTTTTGGACATTTATGAAACTCGGCATTCTCTAAATCAATGTGCAACAGATAATAATAGTTTACTAGTTTGTTAGGCTTGGCACCGACTTCAGTAACTGTCTGTATTATATAGGTATTTGTTTGTATTTTTCTACTTGAGTTTTGATTTGTAAAGGTTAGTTATTTTGTACTTTCCATGTTTATTTTTAGAAGTCGGTTTAATTTTTTTTAAAGTTTTTTTTTATTATCTCTATGTAGAACTCTAGTATATACATACATACATACATATCCTCACGCTGTATCCTTAACGGGGTAGTCAGAGAGGACGGACCGCCAAGCGTCGCGGTTCTTACATACTTCTTTCGCTTCCTCAAATCTCATCATTCTCCTCACACATTTTCGCCTAGGTATGCGAGAGCTTTTGACATTTCCATCTGCTAACACTCTGGCTATTTGATCTTCATACGTCAGCCTTGGTCTTCCTTGGCTTCTTTTACCACTCACTTTCGCTCTGTACCAAACCTCACTAAATATCACCAAGAGGGGGAGTGGTCGAAATAAAATATAAAACAGCTCAGGAATTAATGGATGCTTCCTCATGAGATTATTCGCGCGTCCATCCATTTATACGTCTGTCTGTCACAGAGATATCAGTTGAATCTTCGAAGAAATTATTTATATAAATAATGACGAATAAAGAAAGGCTTAATGACGCGTTCTGTTAAGCCATATTGTAATTCATGGAAAAAGTAGATATAATGGAAGTTTAGGACTTAATAGACCTCCAAAAATTAAGTTCAAAAACTTAATATTTTATAAATATCAAATGAAACTCTCTGTCCGTGAGTCAGACCAGCGCTAAGCTGTTATAACTAATTACGTACGTTTTATAACAGATTTCTGTTAATTGAGTAATTTCCTGAGGAACTTTATTATGAAAACGAATGCAGTTACCCAAAAATGAAGCATTTGACTTTAAGCAATTTAAATTTTGGAATAAGTAAATGGTTTTAAAATGTTTATAAAGTATACCTATTTTTAATTAAGTATAGATTTTATTATTATATTATTAACCTATAGCTTTTGCTGTAGGAAAATATAATCTCACTTCTCTGAGAGAAATTAATAGGACTTATCACCAACCGATATAATCTTATAAATAAAACAAAATATAAATAATTCTAATTGATACATTTACACAGAATTAGGATTAAGACCGATGCCATTAAGCGAGCCACTACAGCCGTCGAGTTTATGGAACCATAAATTAGGTAGATAGACGTTTAATAGACAATGTCTCTCAAGTTTATCTCCCAGATGGCGTCTATCTAACGAAACGCTATAAAAGATCGTCTTGTCCTGATATAGAAAAGTATAACATAGATTTATAATGTAAATAGAGTATTATAATATCTATACAAATAAATAAAATCGAAGTGTTTGCTTGTGATTTGTTAAGAGCACTTCAGACATATATTAATTTAGGGTTCCGTAGTACTTTCAAACAAACAGAAGTTAAATGAAAAGTATTTTATCCAAAATACCTGTTATTTACATACATACATGCATATTTTCACGCCGTATCCCTAACGGGGTAGTCAGAGAGGACGGAGCGCTAAGCGTCACGGTTCTTACATACTTTTTTCGCATCCTCAAATCTCATCATTCTCCTCACACAATGTCGCGTAGGTATGCGAGACTTTTTGACATTTATATCTGCTAACACTCTGGCTATTTCATCTTCATAAGTCAGTCTTGATCTTCCTTGGCTTCCTTTACCAGTCACTTTCGCTCTGTATATTTTCTTCGTCAGTCTTTCATCACTCATTCTTTCTATGAGCCCGAACCATCTAAGCATACCTTTCTTCATTTTTACAATAACACTGTCGCGCAACCCTGTCATACTGCGTATCGCTTCATTGCTTATTCTTTCCGCAAGGATGACACCATACGTCATTCTAAGAGATCGCTATTCTACTGCATTTATCATACTTTCCCTCGATTTCGGGCATATCCAGGCGTCACTACCGTACAAAAAAGTTGGCACCAACACCGCATTGTGGATGGCCATTTTGGCAGTGTTAGATATATTCACACTATTTACTAATGCGGACAGAGCACCGTTCACTTTATTGCCAGCTGCTACCCGTCTCTCCACATCCAACTCACATATTTCATCCCGCGAAAACACACTCTCCACTTGTTCTAGACATTTTCCAATTACCCAAATCTCACATTTCCTTTGTACGCTTCCCTTTCAAATACCAGAACCTTAGTTTTGTTCACATTCATATTCAATCCTTTCACTTCACATTCTTCTATCATGCACGTGACTAGTGTCTGCAACTCTGCTTCTGATGGTGCTATAAGCACAGCATCACCAGCGTACAATAGGCAGTTTACCACTGTATCAACACATATCATACCACTCATGCTACCTTTCAATGTCTAGAGGCAACTGTCCAAATACAGCACGATTAGCCAGGCAGACATCACGCAGCCCTGTCTGACGCCTGAACAGACATCGAACCAGGGCGACATGTCACCATCTATCCTTACACAAATACCTGTTATTTAATTTTGTAAATACAATTTATATCTCTGTGGCTTTGATTATGCGTCAAAACGACGTGATAAAGCGTTATTACATACAGACGGACGGGCGCAAGAGCAGACGGACAATGAAACAAGTATATACACAGACGCACAAACCTACGTGATCAAACTCTCGGGGTTATGTTTTAGTTATTTTAAATACGGAATTCTAAGAAGAACTTCTTCGAAATCTTCGCAAATTTTTTGATTATATTTAGTATACGAGTATGTCATAGACTTAGTATATATGTACTGGCGTATAGACTGTTCGTCTAGTTCGTTGTTGACGAGTGAAGATTTTTAATTTGTCAATGTCACCTATAAAATGAATGACTCCCTTAATTATGGCGATTTGTAATATCACAATCACATACAGAATACGTAACCATTATTAAAAATTCAGTGCTTCTTTGAAATAAAACAGGAATAACACAAAATAATAAAATAAGTCAACAGCGTTCTCCACAGCGTGACGACTTGTGACTATAGCGTCTCGTTTGCTGTCCCTTTCCTACTCGTGCTACTATAATAAAAGATTAAATTCTTACTTGTACTTTTTGTACGTCTATACACCAGTTTATACTAAGTTTATGGTATGGTATATATATATATATATATATATATATAGGTAGTATGAAACCACGTCCTATCAATTTTCCTATTAAATACGTTTGTAATGCGTTTTCTCTCACAGTTTCTCAACATAACCATTTTTAGCGAATAAAACTACATAAATCATGAAACTTAATACCTACTTCTGTTTTGATCACTCCCGTTGTTCCTGGAGCATACAATAGGGGTGAGCAGAAAAAAACACGTTCGGGTCCAAACCACACTTATAAAACCGCCCTTTGTAAATTTATTGTCGTTGAATGATATGATGTCTTTATGTTTTGAAGTTGGATGCCATTGTGAACTTATCTGATCTTTGTGATATTGTGTTTATAATGGTTTTGGGTACCCACTGCCTTTACATGACTGTATTTCGAAACATTCTTATTTGATGTATAGCTTTGATTCCTAATACTTACTAGCCTGTATCGACTAGCTCATGTTAATTATCTTCTGAGAGCGCGATCTTTATGTAAAGAAACTTTCACAAAACGCTGGATAGTGTGTATCGGAGAGAGATCGATCCAATTATCAGTTTCATTTTAATGTCGCCTCAAAGTGAAAAAAAAACCTATTTAAAAAAGTGACCCAATATGTTCCGTAATGGACATCAATTGTTTGGATTGACTGGTCAGGATTACATGACCATTAATGACATCAATTTTTAAGGTTTTCCATCAAAATGAAATTTAAATGATAATGATTGAATCAAATCTATTCCAATTACTCATTTAACTTCGATAATTAGTCAGAAATAATGCTGAAACAGCGTTTTTGACATAACCTTGAAAGATTTGAAATAATTATTATAATCTTAGGCATAGGGAACATGTGTAGTAGTTGTCTATGGTATATTGTTGTTGCATTCAAAACGCACTTTATTGCGTACATCGTAAGGTTCATTTTTATTTCAAACGATTTGTTCAAGTATGATTTAAGTTTAAATCAATTTAATTTCATTTTAATTGATTCAAATAATGAATTTGAACAAAATAATTGTACTTTCTATTTAATTCTGTTACCATTTGTATGCTATTGATTCTATATTATTATTTCTATGACAGTCTTTCATCACTCATTCTTTCTATGTATCCGAACCATCTGAGCATTCCTTTCTTCACTTTTACAATAACACTGTCAAGCAACCCTGTCATACTGCGTATCTCTTCATTGCTTATTTTAGCCACAAGATTGACATCGCAGATATTTTGAGGAGGATGACGAGATATGAAGAGGTGAAAGAAGTAAGAACACCACTGTACTCGAGGCTGCATCCTCTCTGACTACCCCTTTAAAGATACAGCATGAAGATTTGTTATGTTATATTAATATTAGACGATCTAGCTATTAGATCTATTCTATAATTGGGCAATCAATTTTGAAAAAGCCGGTAAAAGAAATATATTTAAAACGGTTCGAAGAAATTCGATGAAAATTACTATGTACTTAGAGGTTTATTTGCCTAGAAACGAAGGTCAATCAATTATTTATTATCCAATTAAATGACATGCACTTCCTATGACTGAGTCATTTTACTAAAAAATTCGGTAAATGTTATTAGTTTTCCGTATTGTTGTAAAAGTGGAATACTTTGGAATCGCCTCGTTGGTCTGTTCAGACATTATTTAATGTAAAAAACAGTTGTACATAGTACGTAGCGGCCTAAATATGGAATGAAGTTCAAAAGTCGAATCGTATAGTGAAAAAAAATTAGATTATTGTATACAGTTTCAAATATTAACAAAAATATAGAAAAATATGTAATATTTCATGTTTTTCTTTTACTTCGATTACTTTATTTTGTTTCTTAATACCTATCTACTTTATAAAAGTCATTGATTATGCAAAAATAGGTTGAGGAAAAATTATAAATTGCATCATATTAAATACTTACTGTCAACTGGATGTGCCTCGTGGTTTTACCCACATTAGTTATGGTATTTTTTCGGCATTAAATGTGGCCTAGATTATTCTTCTACCTAAAAGTCTCGTCTAAATCGACTCAGCTGTTTCTGAGATTAGACCGGACAAACAAACAGACAGACAAAAATTTTTAAAAAACGTGTTTAGGTTTTGTTTACGTGCAAATAATTATATAATCTAATGGAAAATCCTTTACTTTTTTTAAATCACGGACAGACACTTCAATTTTATATATATGTATGTACAAATATAAAAAGGAAGCTCTATCACAAACTTTATTTTGCTATTGGTAATAATTAATAACGTTCAGTACTGACCGGTTTTTCACACATAACATTTCTAAACTAACTTCTAACTTGTCGTGTACTTTGTGTCACTTTTATAAGATATCAATCTTTATTTGCTAGATAAGAGACATTTTGGTGTAAAATACCACATGCGCAGATATTCGTTTATAATAAAATATTGTGACGGCGTCCCGCTGAGGTGCTTCGCTAAAATATGAGAGCGTTATCAAGATGCAGCTGATGGTAGGGCCCATAAACCACCGGCTTCATTCTACGTGTTTTGAAATGTTATACCAACAAATGGATGTGAAGTTTAAGTTGTTGCGACGATTAAAAATAATAGCTCTATTACAACGCGACTGCCTATATATTATTCAATATTGACATCATTGTTGGGGCGTCAGTTGTCATGTATCAATAGGAGGACTATTGCCCACAAATACATCTATATATTCTCTAAATACAACAAAATATTCGCTGCGTAATACTTATTTCAACAAATAGACAGACAGGCAAACATGCAGACAGATAAGAAGACAATCAAAGACACGTACAAACAGAAAGATTGACCGCAAGAAAATGTTCGCGTCGTACATCCGCAGCAAATGTTTCCCAATGGCCAATATTGTAAAAAGTTTGTTAAACAAATCATCTTCTTACACACCTGACTAAACGGGTCTATGTCTTGTTTATACGTCACGTGGTCACGGGCAGACTGCCCGTGCGATTTGGTCGTTTAGGATTGTAAGATGTGTAGTACAGGTCCTGAAAGCTATATATATATATATAAAGCTTTCTTTATTATGTAAAAATACTTTTTTTTTGTTTAGCAGAACAGAATATGCATGTATTTTATTAGTTAATGTTTTCATCACACAAACATGCACATACATTACACCCCCATACACGCCAACACACGCAATCACACGTTAATAGTTCACCGTACATATTTCTAATTTATTTTTTGCAATGTGCATTTGTTAGTTAGCAACAAATCTAATAAGTCGGAAAAAAGCAAATTAAATTTCATTACCAGCACCTCATTATCTCGCTTTTCCCATCATAAATTAACGCCTGAGAGATAAACACTTTCTTAGATAACTAAAGAGCGTTAAGTTAGTAGAAGTGAGGGGACGTGTAAGAATTTCTGCCTGCCCTCTCGATGATGTTGAGATAAAACATTATTTATTGCACCTGTCCCTCTGCACGCGATCTGGACAAATTAAACGCGTAACTTGATCAGTGCTTGGCGGAACTTTGGAAGGATACTTTTAGACTATTCCTAGAAAAGATTTAATATATTTCGAGGAACTATTCTAAGACTGAATAAATCTGGAACGTGACGACTTTTTATATCCATTTATTGTATACTATTATCTTAAAGAAAATAAATATTGCACAGAATTTCAGCATTTGTTTGATCACAAAAAACTGGGAGACTACCTTATAACAATCAGATTATAAGCCAATATAAGAGATTTTTGCCAGGACTCGAATGTTTCTTGAAATGGAAGTAAAATGAACGAACGTTTTGAAATTGCTTTGAAGTTTGAGTATTGCTGGATATTTTTACTTCCCAATTTTTTGTTTCGCATCCACAGTCCTTTAAAACTTACCTAAGTAACAATAAAAATTATGTGATTGTGTGGTGATACATTTCTTTTCTGTAATTGCCACTAACACAAATGAATATTTTAAGATAAATTCCTAAATTTACGTAATTAGTTATTTGTATGCATTATTCATTTGAAGGTGAGATTTATCACTAGTTCAAAAGAAGTACCTACCGAACTCTTTTCAGTAGGTACTGCAATGAATCATATGAAGGTTCTTCAAATAATACTTTGCAATAATGCTACATACATGCGCTACATACATACATTTTCTTTTTGGAACAGACAGAAAATTAAGGTTTAATAAAAATATATATTTGTCATTCTTTCTTAAGGAATCTTTCTATAATGGAAGCAAGTGAAAGCAAGAAGCATGAAAGGAATGTTTAAACATCGTCTTGCAACAGAATTTTGATATGTTAGTATGCAGGTTCGGAGAGGTTTACTCCCAGACCATGTTTCATTTATCGACGTATCGCACTATATGTCAACAGAGTCGCAAAATGCAAAATGTCATAAGTTCGGTGGGAAATAACCTCGTTTATCACCCCTAAAATATACTTACCATAAAAAGGTCATAAAATTAATTAAAAACTCCAACTTGATAGTGAATTTAACAGGAGCACTTGAGTATACAATGCTAGCATTTTCGTCCTAGCACTCAACGCAAAAACCGAACGTATAAGAACACTCGACCGAAAAAAAGCACCAGGTGCCCAAAACCGCTATTGTTCTGAGCAAAGATTAATAAATCTCTGGGGAGTGTATCTCCGATCTGCGCTGCTGTTATTGCAAGCGCATTCACATGCCACAGAGCTCTTTGTAATGACAAAGGTGTCATCGAAGAAAAAGGGGCCCTATCGCGATCTATGTTATCAGATCCAGCTCCCTCGCCGAGGTCTCAATAGAATGGATGGATCTAATTCCCTTAGCCACAATAATGTACATGAATTCCAATTTAGTCCGGACATGAAGTACAAGTAATAAACTCGCTCCGAACTTTATCACAGCTTTGAGTTAATAGCGGGTGAGTTTTAAAAATGCGTTTACGTTACAGTGTTTTTTATTGCCTTGTGTTCCTTTGCGGCATGAGCAAGGATATTCCATGTTGTCGTTAAATCACTAAAGAAATTTACTTCTAATCAGTCTTTTCTTAGTTTATCCATTACTAACTTAAGATTCATCTAGGTACAGAACTAAAAAAATATTTTTGTCAAAATTAATTCAATAATTGCGCTACAAAGGTCGATATATTTTGATGGTTTTTTCTCTATCTACCAGATGATGCTAACCTAGAAAACATTAAAATATAGATAATAATATTATGATCATTCGAACAATATTGTTCTTAAATTAGAATGTAAATAAAATTGAATACACTAAGATGACGTCATTTGTTGTGAATCAGGAACCGCAAAATGTTTAAAATAGTCATAACAAAGACTCATTACAAATTTATCTGTTGTAGTTTCTATTCATTATGTGTGACAGAGTATGAATTATACTTATAAGTTATGCGAACTATTAGCTGTTTATTCTAAGATCAATCGAATTAACCTCGGCCAAATTACGGTTAATTTAACATTTTGTACGGAAAACAGCTGTCAGTCAAATGCGAGCGCAAAAAGCAGTGACACAGGAATGACGCCTCATTACCAGACATTTCCCATTGATCGCGCACGCGTTAAAAATCGTTATATTACATGAAAGTGTCCGTCGTGATTGATATGTGTCCCGGACCCGCTTAGTTTTTTGTTGCTTTCTAAAAATTGATACTACACACAATACTGGACAATTGCTTCGATCAAACGGAGTATTAAGTCCGCTTGTCATTCTAACGACGCAGCTCTCCCGGTTCATCAGGAACGGTAACGAGATGTACACGCAAAAATTTACTTTAATTGCGAGCTGTTAAGGCTGTTTTTCCTTCATTACTATGTAACATAGGAAGCGTAGTGGAAAAAGTTATTGTCAGTCGTTTTATGGGTTATGATTTATGACCGATGACTCCCAACGGGCTTCGCTCTTGTGATAATCTCATTGAGAAGCGCCTCTTGTGGGTATACAATGCTACCTAAATTAGCTATGGCCGTATCGTAAGAAGTTTGATGCTGGAATACCATAACAATGACAATCTTTATGAAGATATAATAACTGATAAAGCATCTTATGCAGTTACAATTAAGTTCATTTTAGATTAACGAAAAGATACGTGGATCGTGTGTGGCAGGTTACACAAACAAGGTTCGTTTTGATTCCGTTTGTATGTTAGTTTTTCGGGTCATGATTATAATCCAAACAATGAAACTGATGTGGTCTCTGATACGATTAATGATGATATAATGAAGTGGAAAACATGTCCTTATCGAGTAAGGATCTTTAATTCTATACAAATTCGTTTGTAAATTGGATCTCAATTCAAAATATTCGGTATCAACATATATCATTGTTAATATACTGTTACATCTGTGACCGATAATAAAGTTTTTAAACCATGCTCGTATACATCCAAAGGAGGATGACAACTCGTTTTGTCCACGCAGTCGTGATACTTTTAGTGTACAGACTGGGCTTTGTAACTGCTACAGAATGGTTTGGGCACAGCGCGAGCGAGATTCCAATGTAATTCGTAGGAAATCTTGGAGCCTCCTGACAACGCGCCGTGGTTGGCCACCGCAGGAGTTTTGGCAGGAAAAACTCCATCTAACTCAGTATCATTGGAAGGAAGGAATACCCAAGGAACTGGGTATTTGTGTGCAGATTTCTCCTGCGTAAACAAAAAAAAGATTTGTAGTCGTATCTCACTATCCAGGAAATAAGTAAGGCTACAGTATCTCATGCTTATCGTGAGGGAAGTCTACAGGACAGACTTTGAGGTTACGCGCAACTTTCGCTCTTCAATTCACTTCAAGTAATCCCAATGAGAACTAAGGAGCATGTGTTTCTCACTGCCGTAGCATTGCAAGGATGCAATGAGGACTTCCATCCCTCACTAAGACGTGCTCACCTTACATGCATCGAAGTCTACCACAGTACAGGCTAAAACCCTGCTTAACTTAAACTCATATCCTGAGAGCTAAATACTTCATTCATCAATTCATTTATCATTCATCATCGTCAATCCATCAACGATATTAATATGGCAGGTTGGTTACTGTGCTCACAAATAAAGTCAGTTGGGATTACCAGCAGTCTAAGTTCTTACATATCACACACCATCTTAGGTGAATGTGTCCGAATTATAATAACTTTGTAATTCACCTTTTTTTCTCTCGTACAATAAAGTTAGACCACCTATGAATTACCATTTTATCAGCTTTAGATATTATCATAATGTGCAATGCGCCGTGATTACATTACCAGTAGCTACATGCCTCTCCATAAACAACTCAAAAACAATACAATAATATTTTAATATTAAAACTACGCGTTGTGTCATATCGTAACAGATGACTCCTATTTCCTTATCAATAAAATCTTTATGAAGAATTGTACTCTTCAAGCACATCGTTAAGTAGATTTGTTAAGATTGTGTCCCTCAACCCAACCGCGTCTGCAAGGGTTGAATAATGGGACAGTTTTTTTACTATTTGTATGAAAACTCAGGGGACCGTGTCTCGTGTGACAGATAGGCACCTCTTGAGAAATACGTCGTAAACCCAAGTAATTTTGTTGTGTATAATATTACTAGCTAGTAATATTATACAAGGTTATTATATAAGGTTGTCCTTAACAATGTGGTGTATGTTAATTATCTGATTTCGTAAAAGACTTTAATGAGCTAATCTCATTATTTTACCTAATGGAAAATAACAGGAATGGTAGACATCATTTCAGAATTCTATTAAATAATAATGCATTATCATTAGTGTGAAAATTAATCTAATCTACCTATTACGTCAGTAAAAGGTTCCGGGTTCGATTTTCAACTGCGGAGAATGCTAGCAATAACTGAATTAAGGACTTCGAGAGTACTCAATGAGACTTAGATTTCTTATATTGACCTAGCCGAAAATCAACTCTAGAATCTAAGATTATAAAGACAGACACCTTCTAGTTTGGAGTCCTCAATTGAGAAGGGAGACCATTGATTGGGGAAATTATCATTGAATTAGTGATTTCTATTTAACAATACCCAATTCAATGATGACTTAGAATTTATTTAAATAAATTCACGGATGTTCCATAAAATTTTCTTTTATAGCCGGTTCAATGTTAATGTTTATTTAAGGCGCTACGGTTAATTAGCCGATCATAATAAAAGTTAAAACAATAGCCGATTGAAGCCAGCGGCACGGACCACCGCCCAGACGAGACGACCAACTCTTAATAGTTATTCCAGAACATCCTGTCTTTTAATTAATTGTTAATACATTACAATTATCATGGATATTAATTCTAATGTACTCAACATTTTTTCTATTCATAATAAATTATATAAATACTTCTTGTTGTAGAAAGCCCAAAATGACTTCAAGGACATCAACCCAGCAAGGAAGAAAGTTATTTAACGGTATGTTTATACAGTCTTAGGAGCCCGTGTGGACTTTGGTGTGTTTGATGACCTGGATCTCGATATCTAAGAATACTGAGAGTTAGATATTTGGATACATACAACTTCAACTCTTTATCTTGAAATCCTTAAGCATGATTGGATAAAAAAGTGTCGATATAAAAAACAGAAAATAAACCCTACATAAAGATTCAGTTGCGCCTACGAAATTCTACAGAATTATAAAATGGTTTTTACTTAAATGGGTAAGTAATTGTAATATCCCAAATCTCTAAAACCACTTTTTTAATGCAGTTCTCTTGCAAATTACAATTATGTGCAATAACAAATCGTTCTCCGTGTCAAACTATGATCAAACCACAACTGCGAAATATAACTTTATTGTTATCGCTATAAGGCGCGGGGGTAATGAACGAATTCGATTGTACTGGGCTGCATAGATGGACTCTTAAGTCATTTAACCGTTACATAGGAATGCTTCTGTAACGACTACACAACGACCGCTATGTGACTGAAAGGTTTAACCACGGCTATTATATGACCACCATGCAACTAAAATGCTGTATTATTTAAGCTTTTCTGGTCATATAGGCGCATACATGACTGCTATATGAATAACAATATAGGTGGACTTTTTGGCGGGATCGGGAGAAGTGAGGTTGTCATTTTATTTATGTTACCCATTTTTTACATTTTTGGGAGTTATAAAGTACAAAAGTTATAGTATATTGTGTTTTAAAGTTCTGTATAAGTGAAAAGAATGGAGTAGGTCTAAATAAACATGTGTAGCTGAAGTTCTCGCGCTCTTCCAAGAAGTCTTTTATAACTTCAGTAAAGCCTACTATCGCTTTACTGGTGGAGTTTCACGATAAGAAAAAACTAATTTATTTGTGATTCTATTTATTAATACGTGACATTGGCAAATGCGCTTAACTATGCGCCACGCCATAAAGAAAGAAAAAGAAAATGGAGGTAAACTATGTTTTATCTAACATATTCTTGAATAAATGCTTCTATTTTTGTTATATATTATTATCAGCCATGTCCGGTTTGAAGAATCAAGTATGTTACAAATTATATTCTTGAGGGTATTTTCCACATGCATTACAAATTAGAGGCACAGAAGGCCGACTCTGGCCCCGTGACTGAATTACCTACACTCGGGCGGGTACGTAGGGTTGTTGTACGTAGAGTGTGAGATACGAACGACATTTCATTAATATATATGTATATGTAAGTACAAAATAATAAAAAAACGATGCACACGAATATGTTTTTCATGTGCATTATGTTTAATTTCTTGTTGTAATAATGGATATTAATATGTGAAAGGAAAGCTCTGTACCCCTTTTTAAGCATGTTGCGCTCACGAAGGTGTGTGAAATTTGGCATAGTTGAAGTTTATATAGGGAAGGAGTGCAGAAGGAAAAAATTTATATGTAATGTGTGTTACAAATACTTATATAAAATAAAATATTCATTGTTTATGTTCATACGGCCAATGTCGAAAAATAATTTGTGGTCAAACAATCGCACAGAGAAGAGATTGCCTCCAAAGAATTTTAAAATACTGTCAACAAATAATTACTGACAGATTGACTGAACAATTCTCGATTTGTGAGCTATGAGCTGTTTTGAGTCTAAGGAGCATATGTCAATGAAAAAACGCGTTTATTTTAGATTTACAGTCGAATTTCGAGCACTGGGCGACCACTACTTATAATAATTTCTTGTATTGTGTAAAAACAAGTAAGCCTTCCTCCAACTACACTGTACACGACTACCTGACGGCTACTTGACATCTATTTAATGCTGTCTAAAGCCCGACTTATAACACGTAGACAACAGGTTTTATTCTCGCTCTTATTGTTGAAATGTAACAGAATTATCACAGTCAGCTAATTGATGCTATTAATATTGTAAAGCTAACATTAGGTATTGGTGGGTACTGGTAACCAACTGGCGTTCCACTTGACATCACACGGGGATATTACTTTGTTGAAACTACTTTCAAAACGATTCCAGGAATGCGTTGTGCATCTGTATATAAATAGGTACCTAAAGACAAAACAGTTCAATACCTTTTTTCCTCTGTTTGTCAACCAATTTTCTTTTTTTTTTGTTTAGTGGCTATGTTTTAGTGTTATCAATGAAGAAAATTTGGAAACGATTACATTGATACGTAAAGAAAAAACTACGGATCCCTTTTCTATAACAATATCATAAAGAGATAACTTTGTTTGTTGTTTGTTTACGTGGGGTAGAGCCGTGCTTCATTTCAGCACAAATTGGGGCGACTCGCCCGGTGAAATACCACACTCTTACAGAATATCGGCGTGAAATAACAGCATCTATTGCCGTGTTTCATTCGGAGTGAGACAGTACCAATAGCCCACCCGCCTTTTCCCTCCTTTCCCTCTTTTCCTAAAGACCAGCAACACACTCGTGACTCCCCGAAAGTTGTGGGTGTTCATGGGCGGCGGTGATCACTTTCCACCAGGTGACCCGTTTTTTTGTTTGTTTTTGAGAGGCGAAATTAAATCCCCGCGGACTACCCAGCCGGGATACGCCGACTGGGGAGTGTCGGACTCGAACCGACTACTAAACAAAACCCCTCTTTGCTGTTAGCCCTAGTGACTTTTACAGCGTCACAGGTCGCGTTGGGGCGAGCGCTGAAGGCGCCCAGCCAGATGGTCGACCGCCTGAAGGTTCCTCCAGCCGAGGGATGCCTCGTATGGAGGGCGGACCTCGGGCTCAAGGCGTCGCCAGGGGAGCTTTCCGCACCTGCATGCATCTTAACGGGCTTCCTGTTCGGGTGAGGGCCGGGCCTCTAGCGGACCCGGCCGGCGAGGCGGCTGAGGGCCGGTTACCAGGTGACCCGCTTGCTCGTTTGCCCCCTCTTATATAAAAAAAAATGTAATGGATAAACTCAAAAACTACTCCTGCGATTTCAAAAATTCTTTCACCTATAGAAAGCTGTATTATCAGCGAGTAACACGGGCTGTATTTTATTATCAAAAAAATTCTACCCGTGCGAAGCCGCCCGGTTCCTAGTAAAGAGTATTGCGCGCACGGAGGACTGTGAGATTTGGCATATTTTTACGTTTATAGTGCCAATGTCAGACATAATAGTTTGTGATCCTATATATGTATGTAACCTCCTTGGATCAAACAGCCGCACAGAGAAGAGATTGTCGCCAAAGATCTTACATTATAAGAATGTATCCTTATTTATATTTACAGTTGACAATCAACCACCGGGCGACTTCTGTAGTAATCTATAAAAAGTTCAACGATTGAGCGGTATTCAAATCTTCAAGAGATACACAGATTGTAACACTGATATTTATATACATGTAGATAATCTATGAACATAAAGACTCGGAGGCGAAATTTAGTAAGTAATGGATAAAGCCGTATACCCTCAGGCATGGATATATCGTGTGGGAAAGTGTTATTTTAAAATTTTCCTACACTGTTGCCTACTATATTTTTTGGGTTCTGTATCATCCAAATAGAATCCCCATCGTATATTTAGTAGTTATCCATCCGTCAGTTGCTATAATCTATAAACTTTTAAACTTTCGCGTTGCATTATAAAATATCTAAAACCACGATTACCTCAAGGCCGTGGTCTCAAGCAAACTTTGCTTAAAACCACGGCCGATGCAACTCGGTTGAAACGTCAAGACAAAATAAAAGATAATCGCGTTAAATTTTCCGTTTTAGATATGCTATAATCTAGTGGCTGATATAAAATGCCGTAAAATATGATTTACACGTGTTATGATAATACGTTGTTATAATTTAAAAAAAATATTAAAAAAAAATAAAAAAAATTGAAAATAAGTCGATACTTGAATTATTTCTCGCACAGATTTGCCACTAGTAAATGTAGCCCTTCACACGTTACGCATTCTTAGACTGAAAGAAATGCGTGGCGTGAGCCTGTAATAGAAAGAGATGGGAATATAATATCTCATCTCTATGGGTATGCTCAATATTTTATGACTTATGTCGTTGCATTTGACAGTCCTATGACACGAAATATATATCTGTTCGTTTGGACTTTTAATTTTTTTAATTATTCTTGAACTTTACAAATGAAAAATTAATATAAAAAGTTTTGTGAATACGTGTGAGAGTGACTCTTTTGGGGTTGATGGTAGAATGCATTATTTTGGGCTGTGTGGGCCGATTTGACAATTGCAGGCCGTTGAAGCGAGAAAGACTATAGTAGTCTCATCAACATAATATCCGTTAGCAGTAGATTTGTAATTTTTCAATAAATTATGACAGTACTCTAATGTACAGACAAAGTGTGAAATATGGGTAAATGAAAAATGTCTACAACAATTGAACGAAATTGTATATCTGGGGAGTGTGTTTACAAGGGTAAAAGATATGTGTTGGATGTGGAGAGACGGGTCGCAGCCGTCAATAAGGTGAACAGTGAAGGTGAAAGGTAGGCAGTGTGAATATATATAACTCAGCCACAATGCCCATACACAATGCGGTGTTAGTGGTAATTTGTACGGTAGCGAGGCCTGGATATACCCGAAATCGAGTGAAAGTGAGATAAATGCAATAGGAATGTGATCTCTTAGCTTAATATGTGCGGTGTCAACCTTGCGGACAAAATAAGCAGTGAAGAGATACGCAATATGACAGGGTTGCACGACAATGTAATGTAAAAATGAAGAAAGGAATGCTTAGATGGTTTGGGTATATAGAAAGAATAAGTGATGAAAGACTGACGAAGAAAATCTACAGCGAAAGTGAATGGTAAAAGAAGCCAAGGTAGGCCAAGGCTGACTTATGAAGACCAAATAACCTGAGTCAAATGTCATAAGTACTCGCATACCTAGGTGAAAATGTGTTAAAAGGGTTAATTTTTAGGAGGCCGTAGCTTAAATGACATGAACGGATCACTTACAATATTATCATATTGTCTTTTTGTTTGTCTGTCAATATTTCACAGTCGATTGACATATTTACACCTAGTAAGTAGACTTTTAATTAATTTAACTTCTGCTTTTCCGAAATCGCTAAAAAACCTTAAGCAAATGCTTGTTTGACACACTCCTAGCGCATTTTTTACTCTAAAAGGATGACTATGTTTATTTATATTTAAAGAACCCTTTACACCAGTGTCTGGCTCCGACTTAACCAGTTTTTATAAACAGTATGCAAGCAGGGAACGCCGATCGCGCATAACTTAGCTTATCTCTCTTAGGCTACCGGTTCCACACATATGACTACAGTCCATTCAAATGTCAATCACGGTTGATGTAAACAAATCTTTTGTTCAATCGAATTTGTAAATCTTTTGTTCAATCAAAGTGTATCTTTTCCTAATGTTTTGAAACTAGCTTTTATTTGCGAATTTGTCGTCTTGTCTTACAGAAAATAAATGTTTCAGAGAACAAGGTCATGACATTTTAGGGTGTCGCGAAGAAAATAATGTTCTAAATACTGTGTATATATTATTTGTAATTGTGCCAGCTTAATATGCTGACACAACATGTCCGTAATCTCTTTGCGACGACGTGGACATTGAATTTTCCGATGCTTACATAAAATACTACAAGGTCGTGCTTCGAGGTTACGGAAATATTGTGTCGGCATATTAAGCTGGCACAATTAAAAATTTATACAGTGTTTAAAATAACGATATCTACTTTATACGATAAATTTATACCGTAAAATACCATGACCTTGAACTCTTTTTTTACATTTAGTTGAAGAAAAAATATAAGAAACGGGGAAGAAGCGCAAGAACATTCAGGCTCCAAGATAATTTAGAAAAATTCGCTTTTTAAATTGACCTGAACGAGAATCGAAGTCGGGATGCTTTGGATAGCAGATGAACTACTGTACCCCTGGATTAGTCAATTTGGAACCCTAACTTTTCCAATAAATTATTTTTATCACAATATTTCGTTTGAAACGGATTATACCGCGCACAAACTCACGCGATCAAGTTACCCGAGAGATGCGCGCCAAGATATTGCCTTTTTATTTATTGACATTTTCTAATGCTGCTCACCGGCCATTCATCATGCCCAGCCGATGCTCACGGCTCTGATAACACACCTCATTGTTTGCCCACTCATAATGGAGTACTGATAAAACACGTGGGTGTCCGTAATCTCCGCGCCGGGAAATCTACAGCGCGGTATCAACCAAAATATATTAACCTAATACCGCAGTAATGAATGATCACTCGTAGATACTAACTGGACACGATTTATCGTTATTCCTTAACTTACAACTCTTCGTTAGGGACCAATTTTTAACAGTTATAATGAACACCACTGCTATCTTCCAGACTTTTATTTAATTCAACATATTTGTGTCGCGTTTTAAGACCAAGTTATCCTAGATACCGTATGATGCGATACTACTTTGACGGTAAAAAGCCGACATTTCTACTGCAGCTTCAAACTCAGAAAAAACGAGCATATAGAAAAAACACGGCTATTAATATTTTATTTAATAACTATTTAATTTAATACAACGCTATATTTAATTATAAATAAAATATATAATTTCACAACAAAAAAAGTTTTGTTTCGAAGTTCTCGTTTATTTGAGCGATAATCATCGTTTCTTTAGAAATATGAACTGAATACTATTGAATTAAACGATTTATTGATTACATTTTTAGTAAGCTTGTTATTTTCTTTAAGTTAACAAAAACATTGAAAAAAACACATTCTTCGTCGTCCAAATTTAAATAAAAGCTCACATTTTACTGCACAAATCTCAACAATATTTTTTCGTCTATGCCTCACTCTCTTAACTTCATTACTTGTGAATACCTGGTTTTAATAACACTGATTTACTGATTCTATCATCCTTTACAACTACTTCTATACATTTGAAATCAAATGAGAGGACCCGTTCTGCTTCACAACATTGTGTTGATAATATAATTATAAAATAATGCTCTTATATGATGCGAAATTTTAAACTAATCTAAGTTGAATGCAAAAATTGAAAGTCAAGTTGAATGTACACACCTAGCTTCCCTTTAACTAAACCAAATTAAGTCGGCAAAAGCCCAAATCAAAGAACTCGTTCTAGCGAGTGTTCTTAGACCAAAACGAACCGCGTACCTCAATTAGAACCGGAGATAGAAAGGAGGATATGAAAACATAAAAAATGTACAGGAGGAAATCCCGTTTGAGTATAACTTGAGAAGAATGAAAGTTAGGTGATTTGCAATGCTTCACGACAAATCTGTGCATCAATACAATTCATTTAAAAAAAAATCGGTTGGATTGAACGACCGGACGGACTCGTAACAGACTTCATATTTTTTTTTAATATGTAGATAAACCAAAGTCGCAATTATATTCGATAATAACTTCTAAACTTAAAAATGTATTTTAATGCAGTTTCAATCATCATTTAAAACATTTCACAAAAAAGGCTTATATGTGTAACACATTCACATTTAGTCTATAGAAGTAGAGAAATAGTTACCATTTGTAATCAAGTCCCCGTGCGAGACTGGAGCGAAGCTACACAGATAGTACGAAGTAAAAATGACACGAAACAAATTAAACCACCTTCAAAAAAAAACTGAAAAATACAAAATAACTATCCTTTACTAATCAAAACTCGAGTATAATAAAATAACTTTTAAAGTACACATCCCTATATAATTAAATTTGTCATTTACTGAAGTCGGTGCCAAGCCTAACAAACTAATAAACATTATGTTGTTGCACATTGATTTGGCACCGACCTCAATAACTGTCAAATTGAATTATAAAGTTATTTGTATCGTATCTATAAAGTTATTTTTGTTGTACTTGAGTTTTGATTAGTATAGTTATTTTATAGTGCTCAGATTTTTTTTTAAAGGCGGTTTCATTTTTTCTTAATTTTTTTTTATTCCTCCCTTTTGAGTGACCTAGGTCTAAATAAATATCTAAGGCAGGTCTACAATTAACATCTTTCTAATTCTGGAGCACAATGATATACGAGAGAATCATCAATATACTTAAAGGTTTTAACCAAGTTGCGTTATTTGGTGTATTTTTGAAATCCAAGTTCTAATAACGGTGAAATTTAAATGAAAGTATACCCTTTCAAACAAAAAAAATCCATATCGGTCCGCAATTGACAGTCTGCGGTGAACATACCCATAAAAAAAATACATACGCCCGAACATACCCCCTCCTTTTTTTTAAGATGAATAAAAATAGAAAGATCACTTGACAAGAGTTGTATACTCTCTGGTATGGTATCAGTATGTATAATCTAGGTCTAGCTGGTGAAATATAAAATGTGTTCTGGCAGTAAATGTCACCGATAAGGCTTATCGTACGGTATTTATATACGATGGACTCCTGTTGCTATTCAATTCGTCTGTATGATGTATCTGACACCCAATAATTTAGGGATCCTTAGCGATGTCAAATTAAGAAGCAAAATCAATTGAATCGGATACGAAATACTCATATTTTAGGGTTCCGTAAACCAAAGGAAAAAGGAACCCTTATGGGATCACTTCGTTGTTTGTCTGTCTGTCAAGACCCTTTTTATTAGGAACGCGTAGACATTAAGTTGAAATAATATCAAATACTCAAGTCTGCAATCCTTTGGAGACGTGAAAAAATCAAATTCTAAGTCAACGCAATCAAAAGCTCGCCTATTCATGCCACATATTTTGACACTCGCAAGAGAATCACAATCTATATGGTACTTCCCGTTGACCTAGAATCATGAAATTTGGCAGGAAGCAATATATTACAGCATTAATAAAGGAAAAAGTTCGAAAATTATTAATTTATTTCGAGGAAGACCAACAGCCAAAAACAAAGAATATGAAACAAAAGTACCAATGTAGCAGCCAATAAAAGGTCTTCACAAATGAAACACTAATTGTTACATAAAATGAAAATACACAGTATTTTAAGTTGACGTAATTAACATATTGTAAACGTACAATTGTTATAACCATTACTAACATCAACCTAATTATTAAGTTCAGTTAGAAATAAGAATAAAAAAAAATTAAATTAAAAAAAGATAAAATAATTAAAATAAAAATTATTAACGTATGTATGTACTTTTTGTTAATGTAAATAAATTTCTTAATATTAAAAAAAAATTAAATTAAAAAGAAAAATTTAAACATTAGATTGTATATCTATCAAACGGAAAACACAAATTAAAGAAAAAACTCATTACTACGCATTCTCCTTGCAAAAGGAATGCTCACGTTATGAAGATCAAAATCCAATCTTTTTGGCAATTCATTATAGTTAATTTTAGACCACACAAATAAAGAACTAGATGCACAATCTCCTGTAAAATTTAAACAAATTATTGTCCGAATAGACGTACTCATATCTTTTTAATACTGTATAGTATTATCGGTAACATTGTGTTAATCTAAAGTAGACCTTACTGCCAAACAATAAGGTTATAAAACCTTGTAAACGATTCTTGCATGGCACTGAAACGATGCTTGTAAAAAAATATTGAAAATGCAATCTTACGTCTCATGCGTAATGTATAATTCACATAATCTGTGACTCGCTCAATATGCACTCACATACTTATTTGAGCGCACATTTGGTTGGGATACTTTTGGAGCGTTGATTGTGTATCTAGTTTTTTATATGTGATCGAAGATTTTAGATGTAGATTTCAATTTTAATTCATTTGTAGATATTTGCCATTATAAAGTTACATTTGCAGTAGGAGAGTATGGGAGAACGTATCTTTCAACTGCAAAGTGCAGTTTATTTGTCAATCGGACGCATTTTATCGGTAAGTACAAAAGACGAATACTTTGTATGGTGGTACAGAACCCTCAGTGCGCGAGCACGAATCGCACTTGGCCGATTTTTTTTTACTTTTAATGTTGAATTACCATTTGAATACTACGGACGAATAAATCATCAGTGTGTACAAAGCTGACGAAACTCTAAGGGTTTGGTATTTTCTTTAAGCTACAGAACCCTAAAGTCTTGTTTTATAACGACTTTATAAATGTCATTGTAAAATGGTTGACTCACCGACGCGCTACAGTTACGGTCAATTTGTAAATGTATTTCTTACGCTTAAGAAAGGTCAAAGTTGAAGTCTGTGTATTCATCTCTCAAAAATAAATTATTATCAGTGATAAGTAAAATGGAACAATCATTAATGACTGTATGGTTTTATGTGTATTCAATGATCGTTATAACTGTTTCATACCTAAAAAAACAGTTTAGCAATCTCCAAATTTCAAACATAACGATACGTGTTTTGTTTCTCAACGAAGCGTTTTCAGGTGTGAGAACGAATCGGCTGCAGACATTTTTATAAGCTTAGTAATTACTTTGTTTAAACTACACTACAATAAGTTTATTATTAAGGACACATGTTCGTAATCTAGTGTAAGTAAGACTCCCGGACAAAATAAGAAACAAAGAGATACACAATATGTCAAGGGTTAATAGGTGCCTCCTATCGTCTTTCCATGAGACCCCGAGGCGGACAACAGCGTGCATGATCCGCGCTGTCACAGCGTCTCCTGGGAGGCTTCGGTACAGCGAGAGAGGAGCTCTGGTCGCGTTCCATAGATCCCGAAGTATTCGACAACGCGCTATCTTGGCAAGATTTTAGTGAGTATAGTATAGAGAAGTCCCACAGACCCTCTTTGCCACTCTCGAAAGGAACAGGGATGGACAAAGCATTTCCTCACGTTAAAAAAAGAGGTTAATGAGTTACATTCTTTACAAGGTTGATTGATTTGTACGTCCATTTATACAAAAATACATATAAACAAAAAAGCGTTTGTCTGTGATTTCGGCATAAAATCCTATTCTTAATCTTAAGTATGTGTTTCTTAGCGTGTTAGTAAAGCTCAAACCATTGTTTTTTAATTTCTTTCTGTCTGTCAAGGTGTTTGTTTGTCTGCACAAATTACAGAAACAGCTGAACCGATTTTGACAAAACTTTCATTGGTTGGTAGAAAATTTTTCAGACAGTAATATAGGTTACTCTTTATACCGGAAAAAAAAAACAAATATAACGCGGGTGAAATTACAAAGCACAGCTAGTTTAAGCAAAACGAATGCAAGTACGACTAGCGCGTGGAGTTCGATAACATATTGACTTGATAAAATGGTAAAGTCTGGAGATCAATGAGAATTATAATACTGTTAATAATATTTTTTGTTTTGTATTTTTTATGTAATGATTTATATTCCTTGAATATTTCAAATCAAAGTCAAAGTCAACGATTTATTTAAGTAAACCCAATTGCAAGGTATTTTTGAACGTCAAGTTCACTTTAGTTCGGTTCGAAAAGAAAACTTGAATACTAAAAAGAACCGACAAAAAACTCAATCAGGTATCATTTTTTCAACATCATTCTACAATAGTTATTAAAATATAATATCCATAAAGCCAGTAAATGTATGTGCAGTGAGAATTATTTACAGACTGTTCTTTCTTCAATGAAATGGCTAATTTTGTAGTATCGTTTTCCAATCAGTGTGAGCTTAATAACAAGTTTAAATCTCTTTTCCGTTAATTGAGTAGTTTCTTAAGGAATTTTATAATAAAAACGAATGTAGTCAAAATTCTAGGTATCAAAGTTTTAATTATAAAAGGAAAAACTGACGACCACGATGGTGCAGGAGTTTAGGCGTTGCCTTTTGCGTTTCCAGATTCGATAACCGGTCTAATCAATTTAGTACTAGACATGTCCTAGTAATTGTTTGGCAAATTTATTATTTTTATATTGGGCAAGGGAGTCACCCTTCAGAACTGGATAAGCAATTAAGACATACGCAGTATGACAGGGTTGCACGACAGTGTTATTGTAAAAATGAAGAAAGGATGCTTAGAAAGAATGAATGATGTAAGACAGACGAAGAAAGTCGACAGGGCGAAAGCGAGTGGTAAAAGAAGGGAGACCAAGGCTGACTTATGAAAATCAAATAGCCAGAGTGTTAGCCGACGGAAATGTCAAAAGCACTCGCATATCTAGGCAAAAATGTGTGAAGAAAATAATGAGATTTGAGGAAACGAAATAAGTATGTAAGGACCGCGATGCTTGGCGGTCCGTCCTGTCTGACTACCCCGTTAGGGAAAATATGTATGTATGAAGGGGGAATGATCAAGACAGGTTCAAACACACAATTTGCTTTTAATTTTTCTTATGGATATTTTAAATTTTAACTATAGAGCAACATATTTGGTGTAACACGATGTAGCTCTTACTAAACGACTTTTCAAAATTGTACTTTGTATAGTATTTGAAACAATGGAAAGCTAGGGATGGACAAGCGAATGTCTCGTAAATAATCTGGCAAAGGCTTCGTTCAATCGAAACGAATCACTTGGCTGCGTTTTATACAGAAGTTTTCACTCGATTTTACGTTTCGTTTTATACATAAGATAGATAGTTAAGTAGAAGTAAGAAACTTTGGGACACAGCTCCGAAGCCTATCAACCGTCAGACTATTGTGACCGTTTCTGCCCAGGAATCAGCTTGGCTATTGAAAGAGGTAATGCTGCCAGTCTGCTAGACGCCCGAAGCAAGCAATACAGTTTTCTTAGCGGAAACTTTCAATAATTTTTAATTTAAAATATATAAACGACGTGAAATCATATAGGAAAAATCTTTTATATTGTTTAACATGAAAATACTATAACAAAGCAATTGACAAATGTTTTTACAAATACAAATTAATACTCGTAAGAACCTTGAAATAAAAGTTAAACTTAAGTCATTTAAACCCCCGACATATAAAACTCTTTATGAAATAAAAATCATTTCCCACTTTCTTTATTTCGGTGTCGGGGGCCCACTAAGTAAATAAACCAACTATCAGTTCTATGTTGAGTTTTATTCCATTTACTTAGCGAGCCCCCGACCCGACGCGTTTATATAAAAAAACGGAAATTATTTTTTAATTTTCGCTGATTTTTATTGATTTTCACTTGGCTACGTTTTATACAGCAGTTTTCACTCGATTTTACGTTTCGTTTTATACATAAGATAGTTAATGAGGTTTGACTACCAATTTAAAATTCGTTACGCTAAATTAAGTAATATTTGTCATTCTATTCTAAAAGCGTTTATGACAATTGAGCCACCCGTCCAGGCCCCTGGGCTCTGTTTTGTACTTTAGAGTCAAAACCGCCAAAAAAGTACCATAAAGTAAACAGTATGACTATAATTACTCCTCGAAAGAGACGATTGGTCACCTATCCACTTATTACTACTCGGAATCATTCGCTCAGTTTCATTTTCACTCAATGCACTTTCGGTTCAGTGAAATTGAAATGAAATATCCCTACAAGTCTCTTTAAAGAACAGTTTATATGTGTAATTCAGTGTATGCGAGGTAATAACCACAAATGGGCAAGAGGTATATTAGATACTTGTGAATTCCTTTCAATGAACAAGGATTTATGATATTTTGTGTACATCATTTATGTTTAAATATATGTAAAAGCTTACGCACTGCGTTAGTATATTTATCACAAATTTAACTATTAATTTTGACTATCAATTTTGAAATAGACAATTGACAGATGTGGATACTTCTAGATTGGTGTACTTTGCATAATTTCATAGTTGCATATTTTCATAGCCTAATGTCCTACGGCCGTCTGTTGTGGAGATCAGCAGCGCATATTAACTCCATTTTATTTTACAAAAAAGAGCACTTCGTGCCATCAACGGTATGAATGCACGATAATTACTTAGAGATCGTTTTAGAGAAATTAATGTACTCACCTTGCCGTCCTTATACATATTTGGAATTGTTATGTATACGAGGATCGTGATAAAGTGGTTATTCAAAAATTTAAATTACGTGAGTCGAATTTTTGGGTAACTGCATTCGTTTTTATAACAAAGTTCCTCAGGAAGTTACTCAATTAACAGAAAATAGATTTAGATTTATTATAAACGTACATTGATTAGACAATCATACTATAAAATAAACGATTTCATTGAAGACAAAACAATAGTCTAGAAATAATCTTCTCTGCACATGCATTTACTGACTTTCTGAATATTGTGTTTTAATAAAACTTTTGTTAGATGATATGGAAAAAATGAGTTTATTGTCGGATCTTCCCAGTGTCCAGTTTTTCTCTTTGAACAGAACTAAAGTAGATTTGACGTTTAAAAATACCTCGTAATTGGGTTTACTTGAATAAATTGATTTGACTTTGGCTCTATGTTTTTTTTCTTTCTTCATGGCATGATGCACAGATTAGCGCATTTGCCAATGTCACATAGTAAATCAACATGAAGCACGTTCAAAATAAATTGGCGACCTCGATGGCGCAATTGTTTAGATGTTGCACCCAAATGCGGGAGGTTCCAGGATCGTTTCCTGGTCGGGTCAATTCAGGAAACGAACTTTCTTGGTTGTCTCAGATTGAACTGGGAAACGCTCCCAGTAGTCGTCGTCTGGTTCTCATAACACAGGGAATACCCTAGTTTAAGATCAGATGACTGGTGTGTATTGGCTGACGCATAAACAAAAAAAATTTGTTTTACCTTCTTATCGTAAAACTCTTCCAGTAAAGTGATAGTAGGCTTTACTGAAGTTATAAAGGACGTCTTGAAAGAGCGCAAGAACTTCAACTACACGTGTTTATTTAGACCTACTTCCTCCACACTTTTGTACTTTAAAACTCCCGCAAATGTAAAAAATAAAAATCTGAATAAAATGACAAAATCACTTCTCCCGTTCCTGCCAAAAAGTCCTTGACCTTCCTTAACAATTTCCGTTCGCGGACACGACTAAAGATATAATGCTTTTGATTGCACTAGACTACTGCTCTTTGAATGATAGCACATGGCGGCGATTAGGATACAACTATAACTATCTCCAATCGTGTGCACTGTAGACAACCACTTGGGTGCTATTTAATAGCTACATAGTTCACAAAGACTAAAACACACAGCCTCATTAATGAATGAAAACGTGATAAAATGAAAAACATATCCATGAGCATTGTTTTTTTAATATTCAGTACTGTTAGCAACACCGACGAATTAACATAAAGGGGAATACTGGCGCCCTCTAGCAGAGCGCGACGGTGGTCGTGACATCATAGAAAAGAACGACCGACGGCTTGTTCCCCACTACCGCTCGAGATTATATAAGTCAAAACTCGAGCACTCCACTCACTCTATAGCTTTTTACCTTCACGACTGCAGCACGAAGTTCTCGAATACAAATTAATTAATTGATATTAAATATGAATATTAATCGATTAATCGATAATTTAAGTAAAGTTTGGGATGTTCCATTGCTATAAGTATCTAACTTACTATTTAATTTTATCATAGCTAACAATACATACATACATGTCTTCATACTGTATCCCTAAGGGGTAGTCACAGAGGGCGGAGCGCAAAGTATCGCGGTCCTTACATACCTCTTTCGACTCCTCGAATCACATAATTCTCTTCCCGCACTTTCGCCTAGGTATGCGAGTGCTTTCAACATTTCCGTCAGCTAACACTCTGGCTATTTGATCTTCGTTAGTCAGCCTTGGTCTCCCTTAGCTCCTTTTACCACTCACTTTCGCTCTGTATATTTTCTTTGTCACTATTTCAACACTCATTCTTTCCATGTGCCCGAATCATCTAAGCATTCTTTTCTTAATTTTATATACATTATATAATTCTGTTCACGTTTACTAATTTAGCTAAAGGATCTATGCTATCAATTAATTCCTGCTCTAATATGTTTATAGAATTTCCTAATATAAGTACTACGGTAGTGTTCACATTAAACTTTTTATTTACAATTAATTGAAATATATGAGAGTGCATCTGGAAAATGGTAATTAGTGATGGACTAACTGACATTGTTATTAATTAGACTGCCCAACCTAGTCTATCAGAAAATATTGCGATATTACTTTTTACATTACTAGAGATGGTCAGTTGCCCAATCTTTCTTTGTAGGCTGGAGTCACCACACCTCTTATTTATAATCTGTGAGTACGACATATCTGAGCTTACTGAGTGATGATTTAGGTGTATTTAAATTTGTATATAATAACGTTTCCTTTTTTATTCTCTGCCAAAGCCTAGTCGGCCACCTTTTGACAACGAGTACATGCGTGGAGAGTAAATGCTGATCGAGTACCGCTATGAAAGTGAACTTTATCTTTCTTTTATCTTTATCTTTATATTTCCATCGATACAAAATCGTAATCGTAGAATAAACATCATCGATTTTTGACAATATTTTGTCTCCGGCATCTCGCAGAATTACGTCATTTCCTATAAAATACTTGTATCCCGACGAGCCCAATATTAAAACGAGCTCAGTATTAAATTTTGCAAGCAGTTTGGATCAAAATAATGAAGTCTTTTCTACTCAGCCCCTTCCATCCTGCGTCAGGTGACCTTAATTTAAAGACTAGATTCCTCTAATTTCAAGTGACTTTGCGCCAAATATGTTGACACAATTCCTTTATTACACGACCTTAATAGTATCTAAATTAATAACATATCGTCGAAATAAATGTCCGCGTTATTGGGTACTGTTGTACTTTTTCCATGATTGCATTGTGATGGAATAATAGGGCTGAATATTTAGCACACAATATATAAGTACTTATATTGCAACATGTGACCGTTATAGAGTCGATTATTTCTATTTCGTGATTAAACTTATTGTACTAACTATATAAATTAAACACTAGCAGTTATCCGCGACTTCATCTGCGCGGAAAACAGGATAATATACAGCCTATGTCCACCATGAAGGTCCATTCCAAACATTGCTGAAATAATTTCTCAAATCGTATGAGTAGATTCAGAGATTACCTCCTACATCCATACTTGCAAACTTAAAATCTTCAAGACATTATGTAAGTGACATTATTGCGTTCTCATAGTAACAATATTTGGACGTACATTAAACCTGCGCCACAGATTAATTAGTTTACTACCGTAAACCTGCGCTATGGATGCCAGATTTTAACCCAAATTAAAATAATTCAATGTCTAAGTTTGGAAGGTATGTCCAATAACCTCTAGATTCATGAGTCAGTCAAACTAATATAACGAAAATATTTTCAAATATCTAATATGAATATTCTTAGACAGGTCACCTTCAAATAAAACTAATTTGATAAATGTTGCAAACTTGTTTAATAAAATCAAACAATTTGGTCACCAATTACTAAGCTAGTTTTTGCATGCGCACAGTTTATTGACTTTTAAACTTTAGAACGCAATATTCATAAAATTGATGGGGAGCTATTAGGCTACCTGAGTAGCCTATTAGTTACATTAGAAAGAAACTGGTAGTGACTGAATAACAAATTATAACATACAAACATGTAATAAATGTCAAAGCAGCCGCTAGAAGGAGTTATTTTCTAGTACCAAAAATATTTTTATATTTATGGTACATTTGATACAAAAATTAGCAGTTTTACGGTTGACTTGCAGAAGAAGGTCACTGCGCCTATTCTCACTGCAAAATAATGGTTGATAAATTCCTTAAAGATTTTGTTATGGAAGAAGATGAGAAATACAATGGTAGTTTAATGCTACTGATCAGCTGTTGATTATTTAGGTATTATTATTGATCATTTAGGTATTATTTATATATGTATGAATACAAATTTGTGCAGCTATGACTATATATTGTACGTTTCTTACCACTTACATACGGTCTAATGCTTTGTGAGTTTGGCTGAAGATATCTTTTGTGGAGATGAGTTCGTCTTTGTACAAATTTTATTGTAATATTTCATGTAACACGTATATATAAAGATATATATAGATCATTTTAAGTTGATTGGAAAGCATTTCATATATATATAAAAATGTACAAGTATTATGTTAATATTTAAAGGCATGTAGTGTGTTGTTCACTGTTTTAGACGTTGGCGATTTTTATAAATCAGTAGACTCGAGATGTGTTCTTGATCCTTTATCCACCCCGATTGGTAAAAAGCTTAAGATTGTAGATAAAAAAGTAACTTCGATCTCCTTAATGATTTTTTACAATACTCGTAGATTTTTCACTTAGATATATTGAAGGCGCATTCTCTACTAATTACCGAAACAATGAACGTAAAATTGGAAATGCACCGCGAGATTCAGTACCAGGACCACGGACAGATTCGACTTTCGACCAATTACGAGGCTTCCTAACCTACTTCGTAGCGCGATTCATTAAGTGCTATTCAAATCACAATTTCACAATCAAAGTTTCATTCAGTGTTAATTACTAGCGAAACCTCAAATGAAAAATTGATCGCTAGCAATCCTACTTGTACCATTATTTTTTTGTCTTTCTTTATTCATGGCATGGTGCACATATTAGCGCTTTTCTCACGTATTATTGTATAGAATAGACATGAAAGCATATTCGAAGTAAATTCTTTTTTTCTTCTTATCGTAAAACTCCTACAGTAAAGTGATAGCAGTAGTTTTAACTGAAGTTGTAAAAGACTTTTTGAAAGAGCGCGAAAGCTTCAGCTATACTTGTTTATCTAGACCTACTCCATTTTTTTCACGTATACAGAATTTTAAAACATAATATACTTTGGGAGCACGCAGTGCCCCCAAAATATATTATGTTTGTGTACATATTTCTAAGAGATCGCATTTCTATTTAGGAGCTGATTTTCTTAAAGCAGCTTATCTCTGTCTCAAGGTTCAAACTGCATAACTTTATACCCAATTCAAAATGGTCTCAGCTGTACAATCGTGAAAATGTAACAAAAAGACGGATTTTCGCATAATATTAGTATTAATTTTGTGGGTATAAATCTAATACAGTCACGCTATTTCCTATTCGGAGTGGACACATTTAACAATATTTTAACACAATATTTAACAAAATTGTATGTCATCTTCGCTTCTTACTTATTGTCTAACCTGGGCTACTGAGCTGCATAATAGACCCTATTCTTGCCCGATTTTTACGACTTGCACTAGAACATAAGCAGGTAATTATATCATACAAAGCAAGTATCTTGTATATTAAATTTCGGTGTGCATGTGTTCGGAATTTTTCTCCTCGTAAAGGGCATGACCTATTTAGAATGGAGACAGATTAAGCCCCGAGAATGGACCTGACTACTTTTTTATTTCTATGCGAATGAAGTCGCGGACAACAGCCAATATCATAATATATATATATCTAACTCTCCTGCGACTTCATCCGTGTTAATATAATTCGATAATAAGATGTCTTCAGCGCTACCTATCAGATCCTGACATAGCTATGATCTATCGTCTCGACAAATCAAATGTACCTATTGGGGAATGACCGCAATCGGTCAAGTCGTTCAGAAGTTATGCGATAACTAACAGATATACCAACCATTATATATAAAGATTAATGCGATTTCATGTGAACGAATTCGTGGTAAGCCTGGTCATAATTTTATGACAACGCTGAAAAAGAAAAACAGATCTAACCGCATCCTAATGCAACTATATCTGGTTCACTGGAATTCTTTGATGTGTTCCAGTAGTTGCGACAACGGTCCATACACGTCTCATTTTATGGCAATTTATGGGCAGTAAATAGATGAATGTCAAAACAAACTATACTCAGTTATGTCTATTATTCTATACTGGTTACCCGCCACGGGTTCGCCCGAGTGAGATCTTTTATAATGTACCTATGCATAAACTTTCCAGAAGAAATGGTACACAAAAAAATAGTTGGTGTTTGCTATCGCAGACTTTTATGTAGATTATTTAATTTTATGCAATTCTTGTCTACACGATATTTTTGTATCTCTAACGCCTAGTTTCTCAACCTGGGGGTCGCGATCCTTGAGGGCGTCGCGTTTGTTATTAAAGGGGGTCGCAGGCTGTTAAAAAAATAAGACCTATTTACAAAAGATTCCTTTATTAAAGGAAGGAATTCATTGTGGTGTTATAAAATTAAATATTGCCGTGTAATAATAACAGGAAAAAATAAACTTATAGCCTACTTTGTTTAATTAAAATGATTAATCATGAGCATTAATTCATTAATGCGATAGTTAGCTTTGTTTCTCACTTAAAAGTATTTCTTTACGTGGATCATCTTTGCAAACACTCATAAATAAATTATTTTCGATTCGATAACAGACGATTTCTGTACTTATTCACATGGAATCCATTCTACATACAGCATAATGTCTTTTAATTTTACTATCACGCCACTGTTCTTGCTCGTTATCGCTTTTGCGCCATCAGTACAAAATGCAATGCATTTATCTCAGTTCAAGTTTTCGTTTTGTGTTGCTTCAAGGACTGCCTACATTAAAAAGTCCTTCGCCAATTTATATTTGTAATGTGCGGTTTTGCGATTTTATCGCCTGAGGGAGCTTTGAAAATTTAAATTACACGTATAAATTAACTATTAATTAAAATATTATTATAATTATAATTTTATAGTGAAGGGGTCGCAAGACTTTATACTTCACTTATTCGCTTTTTCGTGGGTTGCAACTTAAAAATGGTTGAGAAACAATGTCTCTAACGGATTAAGCAGCGTTTTTCATGAGAGCCCATTCTTGGCAGAAAATTTCTTCCCTTATATAAATACATACTTTCACGCTGTATACCTGAACCAGTTTTTCCCGACCTGATTCACTGATACCGTTAATGCTCATCTCCTGTATGATACAGGGAAATTTTTAATTGAAAAATCTTCCTGAAGAAACGCAAACCATAATAGAAAAAACCACATACACATCCATGCAGTGCACAGAGCCTGTATGCATTAATGCCCTTTTTGCTTATTGGACAATAAACGAGTTGTATTGTATTGTAACCACGATCATGGCACGACCACTGTACTTTAATACATATATGTGGGATTTTTGGGGTCATACATATATTACATAAAAGCTATATAATAACACTCGTAACGTAATCTCAACCACGATTTTCCTGGCAATGACTCAAGTGAATTGCAACCACTCCAGACACGAGTGAGTTACTCGCTTAAATGTAACTTAAATCGCCATTAGCTCCGCCGTCCGCGGGATACGAGCCAAGAATTGAATTTGGCATATTCGTTCACTAGTATGTCGAGCCCTCCGAATTAATTAAAAAAGATAATGTAATTTTATAACCATTTTTTAAACATATGTATGGGAATATTTACATAGCTTCAGAGAAGACACATCGAGGTGTAAAAAAGTTGCTTTTCAATGTCAGTTCCAGCAATATATAATACTTCGGGTATAGGTATGGCAAAATGGAAGTAGCTGATGATAGATAGCGAGCCTATCATCTTCCGTCATCTTCCTTACCTTTTATGACCTATGAGAGAAGATAAGCAGTTGCTTCATTTTATGTTTTGTTTTTCTCTCTCAGAATTGCACGGAACTTTGCACTACATTATATGTCAGAAATCGAATGCAAGCATGACGTCACAATAGAGCCTTCAACTTTTGAAGTTTGGACCGAGTGGACGCATTTGTTCCTATTGTGAAATAAAAAACAGTGTCATTCTTTATTTGCTTGAGATATCCATCATGTCGAAAATTAACGGTAATGAGTGCCCAAGGAGTCCTACTAATCCCCTTACGGCAACATATACATTATGGGCATTAATTTTGTTATTTAGATAATAATTTTAATCAATATCATTTAATTTCATTCATTCATTAATGAAGTCTGAGCAAAGTAAAGATTGCTCGAAAACAATTGAAAGTCAAATATTTTGTGGATTGGTAATCAAGAATTTAATTGTTCTACATTATTTAGTTTACATAACCTTTTATTAACAGAATCGACATCTACTTCAAACTTTCTCAAGAATACTTTGTCGAGAAGTGAAACATGTCGATCAATACATTTAAAATTCTGACGGCGAAAATATATATAAGTTATTGTATAGACACAGCTACTTTGCAAAAATGGCTATAATTATAAGTACTTATAAGTTTAAAGAATTAATTAAGTATAAAGTATATAATTATAAGTACAAAGATATTATGTGACTTTGAACTTTACGCGAACGAAGTCGCGGGCAAAAGCTAGAAGTACATAAAATTGAACTCCGTAAAGTGACGCCTATTTTCATATATTTTCGGCAAATACTGTGTTAGCATTTTTCTTTACATTAATAAAGTTTTGGAGATTGATAGCCCATTAATAGTTCACATGCAGTGTAATTTTGTTTCAAAATGTACTCAACTAGAATATGAAGTAGAGTTCACTCATCCGTGAGCGACTGATTTAACTGAGACGTTTCCATATAGTGTTGAACTAATTCAAACAGTTAGTGTCGTTCTTTATTTGCTCGAGGTATCCATCATGTCATTACATGATGGATACACGCATTAGTGTATGTGTAATGAGTGTAATGAATGCCCAAGGAGTTCTATTGATCCCCTTACGGCGACATATACATTATGCGCATAAATTTTGTTATTCAGGTAATAATTTTAATCAATATCATTTAATTTCATTCATTCCTTTATTAAGTCTGTCCAAAGTAAAGATGTTCGAAAACAATTGAAAGTCTGATTGGTAATCAAGAATTTCATTGTTCTACATTATTTAGTTTATATAACCTTTACGGATCCTTAAAGTAAATCCGTAGTTCATCACAAGTTCACAAAGTGCGCTCCTCATTAAATGAATTACGAACCAATTGCTCAATTGATTCAGCTTAATTCGCTCCTGAACAATGAGCGTATATGATCCGCCCGAACAACCGACTTCGTTAAGTGTTTCGCCCTTAATTCCCATTCAGCAGACTCCATTTGCAATAGTGATGTAATTTTACTATTTTCAACATTTAATTTAAACGGAGGTGCGCGAAATACGGATAATATTTTTAATTATTTTGTGACACTAGTTGGTTAACAACCAAACTAAGCAAACAATCAATAATGAGCGAATCAGATTAATGAACGAGTAAGTCCAAGTCTAATATGAAGCTTGAATTCTGCAACCAGCCTCTATGATCTCTATATAGAACTAACTCTAATAAGCACTCTCGCCTATTCAGAAGAGAGCGTTAATTAAAGTCTGAAAGCATTAGTAAAAAGCCGTCTGCTAACTACGGGCTTTGAATGAACTTCGTTGCAATATACGTGGGCCTTCATTTGTTTGAAACCGATGGAGCATTTACTTTGTAAAATGGCTGTGTAACTGATATTTGAAATGTACAAAAATACTTACATACTATTATTGAGTAGTTAGCAGTTACTTCAGAAGCAAGAAAAGCAACCCAACCTTTGGACCAAGTGATTGAGATTTTGAATAGATATTCCTTCCATAATTTAGGTGAGGTCTCAGTAAGCGTTTTACAAAATTTAACCCCCTAAGGGGTTGCAAAATTTTTTTATATTAAACTTATAATAGAAAAAACTATAAAATACCTTTAATAACCTAATACTTCATGTAAAAAATTTAGAATGATAATTCATTAAACTCGTCCTCACGGGGTTTTTAGTGGGTATCTGAAGTAGGGTGACCTGTGAACAGGAAGGTAGACGGACTAAAGGTGTGATAGATATTACTTTTGTTATATTTATTTATTTTATAAGGTTATTTATATTATTTAATACGTAATTTAAGTTGTTCATTTATTTCTATATTTTTATTGTTTAATATAAGTGTATATTTTATTTACGTTACATCGTATTTAAGATTTTGGAACGAGGCTGATTTAAAAAAATCTATTTCGAGCAGTAAAAAGGGATTTAAAATTAATCATAGACAAAGTTTGACTAAACGCGGTCGATGTCTCAAGTAACAGCTATTTGTTAATGATTTACTTGGAATAAAGAGTTCCTATAAATATTTTGCAAATGTTTTAGATAAAATTACATGAGATGTCTTAAAACATGTATGTAGCAAAGAAATGACTTCCGGAATTTTAATCCAATTGTTTGTATGTTTGCATAATCATAACTATAAAAATTCTGCACAAAATTTATTGAAATTGACGCAGTAGACTTAAATAGTGTCTAACTTAAACTTAGTGTGTGTATTATTGCGATTTTTTTTTATGAAAAAGGGGGCAAACGAGCAAGCAAATCACGTGATGGAAAGTGATCACCGCCGCCCAAGGACAACGCAACGTCCTGGGATCACGGGTGTGTTGCCGGCCTTTAAGGAAAGGAGGGTGAGAGGAAACGGGCCACTGGCACTTTCACTCACCGAAAGAAACGCAAAAGCAATAAATGCTGTTATTTCACGCTGATATTTTGTGAGAGGGTGGTCTTTCACCGAGCAAGCCGGCCCAATTCGTGCTGCAATGCAGCATGGCTCTACCGCATCATTTATTTTTTTTTACTGTTGGGATTGTTAGGATTTATTGTTAAGAAGCTGTAATGCAAATAAACTATCGTAGACTAAGTTGCACTTACAACTATTCTACGTTGGAATAATTGCATTAATATGTATTCTTAATTCCACTTTTATTTTAAACACATAAAGTAACCACGTGTGATATTTTGTAACATTTTAGTAACAAGAACGAGGGTAGAATGGATTTCCTGCGTGTAGTGGGGCTGCATAAAAGCCTGATTTTGGTCTCGTAAGAGGTCAGTTGTTGAGAAGCCGTCGAATAGTCAAGTACATAATAGTTGTGATGAAGAATTGATAGTGTGTTCATAGTGATCAGTGCTCCCGTTACATTTCATATTTAACATAATACAATTATTACTTAGCGCAGTAATAATTGTATTTTATCTCTATAAAATTGTTAATTTCAACCGTTTGTTATTTTATGTCTATAGAATTGTTAATTTCAACTGTTTGTTCAATTTACATGTAATCTATACTAATGTTATAAAGAGGTAAACTTTATTTGTTTGTATATAATGGATAAATACAAAAACTACTCAACCGATTTCGAAAATTATTTCACCTATAGAAAATTATATTATCAGCAAGTAACGAGGGCTGTATTTTATTTAAAAAGAAATTCCACCCGTGTGAAGCCGGGTCGTTAATCTAATATATGAAAATTTTGTGGTAATGTACAACGTTTATGTTTAATTTACAAGTCAAAATTAAAAAATAACTATTCAGATTGAAATAAAATGAGTTTATTTTTAGCAATATCAAAAGAACTATTAAAAGAATTTCCCGCTTTGGCGTAACAGAGAAATTGTAATGATTGAATAAAATTTATTTCCAGAATGGTAGCGAGGAATTCTAATAATAAAATCTGAAAGTAACTTTTCGTTAATAGGCAATCAAACTCGCTACGATAACATAAAGAAAACGGCGTTTTCTCTAACAACAGATTGCCAAGAAGCAATTCAGTAAGATAAATTAACGAAATCACGTACAAAGGGAAAATTAAAGCATACAGTATAACCATCTTAATTATGAACCTAAAATAACATTTCGTTCGGGATCTAGATAAATTGGCTTCACTTGTCGTGAACGTAACTTGTTCATTAGCGTTTAAATAAATTCATTAATAAGCCGGAGACGAGTCGACGCCGATCTATAAATCAAATAGTGAGGGAGTGTCGCTGACAAAGGAACGATAACATAACGCGCTCACGATACACATTGCTGTCCAGTTCGATTAACCCACATAAGCCTATATAGCCCACGTATCTTTCATCTTTGTTTATTAAAATTAAAATCCAAAATTTTAATGTAATTTAAAACTTATTTTCATATTCATGCCACTTCCCATTCAAGGTGGATAAGATTATTTGTTGGCACCATATTGTATGAAATTTTGAGCTATGGGCTGTGATTTATAAATTATCTGCACAAAAAATTGCAACTGAACATTATTGATTGTACATTAATTATATGTAAATATATATATATGTATAATAAATAATAATGATTTTAATTCTTACCCTTCGATGGAAAAGACGGATATTATAAATTCGATGCCGTTGCGTCTTTGTTGTATTTGTCTGTAACAGATTTGTAAGCGTTATTGTATTCGAAAAAAATTTAGTCATGTTTGATGTGATCGTTGCAAATTATTTTCAATATATGTATATATTAACATTATAAAGAGGTAAACTTCGTTTGTTTGTAAGTAACGAATGAACTCAGAAACTACTGAATCGATTTCAAAAGTTCTTTCACTTATAGAAAGTTACATTATCAGCCAGTACTGAGCGGATACTATTTTATTTTCAAAAAAAATCTATCCGTGCGAAGTCAGGGCAGGTCGCTAATCTACTATGAGTATATCGATCAGCAGCATTGACGAAATATACACTAGCGTTTACAGTTTGCCCACGTATCGGAAAATATTCGGTATCTTGAATTCAAAACTCAAATTCAATGTATTTGTAATTAAGTAAAAAGAATTTTTTGAAGTCAAATGTACGATACCATTTATGATGTTTCGGATTTTGTTCGTCAAACTGAGGGAGTGTGTGTCGCACATTTCACTCCTTTCTAAAAGCGGTTCCCACAAAGATCTTTCTTCGTGTTCGATGGCATGCACATTAATCTATGTACGCTTTCACAGCCCAATATCCCATGTACATATTATTACATGTGGTATATGGACCTATTTACTTATTGCGATTTCATACAATTACGAGCTTCTTCCTGTCAGCTCCACTGCTGTGAAATTTGACATATTTGTTACTTCGCGTCGATAACTACAAAAGATACAGATCTGTTTTTAAAAAAGTAATTGATTTGTCTACATTTTTGAGTTAGATTCCGTCCAGAATTTCAAACATTTTGACCAACGCCCCAACGCGAGTTTCAGTTCCTAACGGAACTTTCTCTTTAAATTTCAGGGATCAGACTCGATCAAATCACAAGGACTTTCATTACCCTCTATCTCTTTCATGTATCGAGCATTACTTGAGCACTTACAGGTATTTGAAAAGCTTTGTATTTCCTGCACCAGAACTGAGTTTAGCCCATTTCCTTGAATGAAAACATTCTCAGCTAAATCTCAATACGCTGACAGCGTCGGTGTAAAGACTTATGTGTTTTTTGACGCCACAAATCTTCCAACAAAGCTTTATTTATAAGCGTCGCGTCTCTCGATCGCGCTCAAAAATTGAAAAATATGTTGAAGACATCGAATGCGTCGTTTCGGTACAGACCGCTTATTTTTACAAGAATAGAAATGTTATCTATGATGCTATAATGAAAAACGGAATGTAAGCATTTTTCGTATTTTTTCTTCCAAAAGCACTCATTGCATTTCTTACATATCTTTCGATTTAACTATTTTTACTACAAGCAATAACTGTTCATGACTGCATTTACAGTATATTAATTTTGACTGCATTAGACTTCTGTTTACCAGCACATAGTGGTTAGAATTAAACTATATCTGTGTACCTCCATTCGACCACACTGTTCACGATTATTTAACGGCTTCTTGACAACTACTTATTACAAAGGTTAATGCCGGAATTTTATTTAATTTATTTCGCTCTTGTTATTGAAATAGTACAAATTGAAATAGCTTAATGCGATTAACATTGTCGTGACGCTAAAAGACTTCTTTTTTATTTGACAATTAGGTACTGTAGGTTTAGTTATAGTTTTTTTTGTAATAACTGGGAGTCACCTCCTCCCCCCCCCTTCCCTTATTATTATTATTTGTAATAACTTCTTAAAGAACATTCAACCCTCGGACCACGTATCAAAGTGGACGGAGCGTGTCCTTAAAGTGTCCCTTTTTGTTGACCGAGTTTCTAAATTCCTACTAATGTGTGTGACTTGGGAAGTTCACAGTACAACCATACACAATCTGAACATGACGTATTTTAATTTTTGTGAATACTAATAGCCAAAACACTTAGATTTACGAGTATTTTGCCAATAATTATTTCATGACACGAATTACATTGACAGTGAGAAGTTGCCGTACTTACTATAGCTAACTTTTTTGCTCGTAGTTACACTAAATGAGTTAGAAAGAGACACGAAATTTCGTTTGACATACGGTGGTAAGAGCGGCAACTTATTTCGACTCCGTCCATCATGTTCCTTGGGTCGAAATTCAATCAGAATGTGACAAATGCCACTACAATAGCGACGTTTAACAAAAACCTTACTACTGGAAAAATCGGTAAAACTCTAACAAAGTTTTATTCAAACATAATTCGTTTTGTTATAGTATTTTTACACTTAATGTGTAATGTGTGACCCAAAACTAGTATATAACATGGAAAATAAATTAAAGTTTTCCAAGTTTTCAATTCTTTTTAAATTTTATTTCATTAAATTAAAATTCTACTGTCTAAAATTCTTATGGAACCTTAATACGTATCCTAAGCGTTCTCATCTGGTTTTTCTTATAATATTACGTTGTGGCTATTTCTATACACGTTTACGTTTATATCTTTTCTGTGCACGTTCAGTGCAGTTATCTGTTTTTGTAAATACATAGAGCCGTCATTTTTCGCTGGCGATAGATGGCGTGGCGGCGGTGCGAGCTAACTTAGATAAATCGGTCGGAAGGCACCTCGGTACATTGGCTTCCCTAACGACCTTTACTGCGGAATCAGTCTACGGTTAAAGGTGATTTCATATAGTCTGTGTGTGCGTACATCAGCTGAACTTTCAAAGGCTTTAGGGGATTCCTGATACGCTTTTGTTGCGATGAAATGTAAAAGAAATCGCTTTTCTGATTACACATTCGATGTTACGTATTATTTCTGCAGAAGCAAGCAAGGATTAATTTTGTATGCTTGAGTGATGTCGGTGACACGACATTCCTACGCGTCTCATTAATTCACAAAGGTATCAGACAAGGACGGATATGAGGGGGACTATCGCCCCTCCCCCGTCTCCAGAATGTAGGGGGTAGTTGGCTTTAGATCTGACAGCGTAAAGGCAAACTAGCCTACGACCTGGGGCGCTCGAATTTGGGTGCGGTATGGCGAATATCTGTTTTTTAATTTTTCTTATAATAATAATGCGCTAGACAATATAGAGGTACATCAATCATCTGATTTTAAACTATGACATTCCCTGTGCTACGCGAACTAGATGACTGCTGGAGGTTTCTCCCAATACGTGATTGTTTGGAAATTTATAAACATTATAGTTCCAAACGAAAACAACCATTAAAGGTGATTCACGTTACACCGTGTCGGGTGCGGGCCTTGCCCGTGCCGTGTCGTTTCCACCGTGTGTCGGCCAGGCCTATAATTAATGTTACACCGGGCTCTTTATAAGTAATTACACTAGTAATTATTGCGCATCCGTGAGATATGTGTGTATACTGAGTGTTGTCAAGCAACTTCTATTTTCTTTTTTTTTTTTAATTAGTTTCCATTTATTGCTTGAGTGATAATATGTGTTATAATGCAACTTTCACAACTTGAATTGGCAGCTATTGCAATTGCTATTAATGGCGAAGCATTTGATACACGAATTACATACATACATACATAAAAGTAGGACTGACGGACGAACAGGAGCGTAGGCTTGGAAAAGGGGGCCATTGACACCTTTCGGGTACGGAACTCTAATAATGAAGTTCATCATCAGCATCTGGTGCATAGATGTCTTAAATTGAGGGGAAAGCTCTCAATGAGATATAGAGTGGCACGGCGCCGAGTTAAGTTGAATCAACCCATAACTATTTATTTACTGTTTATTTGTATATTTTTAGCTAAATGCCGCCATAATTTGAAGCCCTTTCTTTAATGGGAACGTGTTTTGATTTTCAACGAAGCATCCTCAGGAAAATTTCGAGTTTAGATTCGGTTAGCTAATCTACATACATACATACATATCTTCACGCTGTATCCCCAACGGGGTAATCAGAGTGGACGGAGCGCGTAGCGTCGCGGTTCTTGCATACCTCTTTCGCTTCCTCAAATCTCATCATTGTCCTCACACATTTTCGCCTAGGTATGCGAGTGCTATTGACATTTCCGTCCGCTGACACTTTGGCTATTTGATCTTCATAAGTCAGCCTTGGTCTTCCTTGGCTTCTTTTACATCTCACTTTCGCTCTGTAGATTTAGAAACACGAATTGAAACTATAAAAAGAAGGTGGGGTGTAGGACATCTAGCCATCTAGCCATATCATGGACAATAGCGTTCTTGCACACCATTGCGCACACATTCTAGTAATTTTTCGTCGTCCATTTCGCGATTACGCTGCTCACTATAGTTTGACGTCGACTGCCCTCCTTTTTCTTTTTTGGTTTCTGAGAAGCAAAATGAAATCTCCGCGGACACTCACCCGGACTCTACGCCGACTGAGTACGCGGACTTGAACCGACTAAACAAAACCCCTCTTTGTTGTTGGCCCTAGTGGCTTTTACAGCGTCACAGGTCGCGTTGGGGCGAACGTTAAAGGCGCCCTGCCAGGGACTGTCCTCCGGGCGCTCAGCTAACGCATTTATGTTACTCGTACAACGCGTTGTCGCCGGACCGGGTCGGAGGCGGGAAAAAATACCCACCGCCATTTCGACGCCGTGCCCCGACCGTGCCCCGGCCTTGGCACGGTCTCGGCCCGGTCGAACATGAATTAGTTCATACAAATGTATATTATAAAAGTTTTCCCCATTCCCGTAAAAAAAAAATTTTCGATACGACTGCGTTGTTTTTTTTTATTGTAATTCTTGCAAATAATATTTAAAAAGCAGTTGTTGAAATCATGATAATATTTTTCAATAGAACTGTACGTATCATGCAAGATAAATCTACACGCGGAGAAAGCACAAAGGACTTTGAATCTTTCTTATAAAAACAACTGGTTTTTTTGTTCGTTCGGACCTTCACAAAAATTATCGTTTCAAACTGTTATAATAAAGATGTTATCATGCTAGTTGTCACGACCTTAACAAGGGAGCACTGTGCGGACCAGTACGGAATAGTAACACTTGTATAAGACTCGATGACTGGTCGTTTCGACCGATACAGACAGAGATAACAGATTTATTATATTCCTAGTTTTAATTGACTTTCGATCAATACCTTTCTATTTAGGGTTCTATGAGTCAAAGACGTTGAAAGCTTGGAAAGGAAATAGGTAACGATTTTTGAAAAAAAATTAATCTTTTTTCAGGGTTCCATACCTTGAGAGGAAAAACTCGCAGAGAATAACAAAACACACACAATGAAGAAAAATAAGATATTAAATATAAATGTGAAAAAATATTTGAAATTGTACCTACTTAAAATCTATTTTTATCCAAATTGTCAAAAAGTAAAGAAGACTTAATGTTTTATTCACTTATGACTTATGAAGATCAAATAGCCAGAGTGTTAGCTGACGGAAATGTCAAAAGCACTCGCATACCTAGGCGAAATTTGTGAGGAGAATTATGAGATTTGAGGAAGCGAAAAAAGTATGTGAGGACCGCGATGCTTGGCGCACCGTCATCTCTGACTACCTCTTTGGGGATACAGCGTGAAGAGATGTATGTATGTATGTTCATTCACTTAAAAAAGAATATTTATATAAATAATAAAGGTTGTTTTCATAATAAATTACCATAAAAACATTTTGAATTAAATTTTATCGCATTATTAAAAATTTCCTACTTTAATACACTCTCTTTATTTAAAAAATTTCAAAAAGTTGTTTATATTTTTATATATTGAATTGAAATGGACCATGGTCCATCTATGTGATAATGAACTATAGTACGAGTACCTAAGCCAATGTTAAACATTTTAAACATTTAACATTGTGTCAAACACTGTGTGTCAAAAGCATTGAACAAAATAAACTTAAAAGAGAACTGACATGGTTGTGGTTCGCAAGTGATTTAGTTTACGTTTTTATAACTTTTGACAAACAGAACACTTTAAAAATCGTTGCAAAGTTATCGTCGTCATCGATTTAAAAAAATATCTAGTATAAAGTAGATACCGCTACAAAAATAGAACAAAAAAGATATTATGCTCCTATGAGAAATCTCAGATGTAGTCCTCTACCTATTTAATAATTTGCTAAATAATTAGTTTAAGAATGTCCTCTGAAGAATTATTTGCACTTTATACATACATACATACATATCTTCACGCTGTATCCCTAACGGGGTAGTTAGAGAGGACGGAGCGCTAAGCGTCTCGGTTCTTACATATTCTTTCGCTTCCTCAAATCTCATCATTCTCCTCTATTTGCACTTTATAAGTGTGCATTATTATTGTTTTTTGTGTATGGATTTATTTTATTGACATAAATCAGTACAAACATATCTTAAGGTTCATATTTTACAAACTTGAAACATTATCTTACATAATAGACTTACTCAAAGTTACCACTTAGAAAGTTGTCGTTCCTTAGGGTACCCACCAGATTGGCAGTATTACCCATTATGGGTTTATTAACATTTTTAATGTCATTTGAGATTCATTGCGATTTCATGAAATTATCTATATATAAGTATCAAACAATGTGTTTTTCTTTAATCAAAAATTATATTTTTTTAGAAAGTGAATATTCACCGTACTCAATCTTTAAAAACATCATATAAAGAACAGAACAATTCAAACGGTGCTTATAAATGAAACGGAAAGTTAATAAAAGGTGTAGGTTTTACGGAGACTCAACAATGATCACGTTTTAAATTGGCGCGTGCGACGTGAAAGTAGAACAAAAACATTGCACCGACGACGGAGCGTGCCAATGCAACCCGTCGCTATTGTATTTAAAACAGCGCTAAAAGTCAAGTAAAACTAATTTTTGAATGATAAATCTTTGAATGACATGATTGAGTCATGCAATGAGCTACAATTTTTGAGACTGGGACATTGATGCGATGGTAAAGGTAATAAATATATCTAACTTCTATAGAGGTCCTAGGTTCACTCCCTAGCCAAGTATTTCAGGGTTCCGTTACAAAGTTGGAGAAATGTAACAGTAATGCTATGATTACTGCTAAATTTAAATTACAAAAGTCAAGTGGGTCATTTTTGGGCAACTGTGTTCGTTTATATAATAAAATTCCTCAAGAAATTATTCAATTAACGGAAAAGCAATTTAAACTTGTTATTAAACGCACACTGATTGGAAAAGCATACTACAAAGTTAGCGATTTCATTGAAGAAAAAACAATGGTCTGGAAATAATCTTCTCTGCACACGCATTTACTGGCTTTATGAATATTGTATTTTAAATAACTGTATATAGAATTATATAATTTGTTTTTTATGTTATACAATGTTGAATAAAATGATAATCGTATAAGAATAACTATTGTAGAATGATGTTGAAAAAATGATACTTGACTGAGTTTCTTGTCGGTTCTTTTCAGTGTTCAGGTTTTCTTTTCGAACCGAACCAAAGTAGATTTGACGTTCAAAAATACCTTGCAATTGGGTTTACTTGAAAAAATTGATTTGACTTTGACTTTGATCTCTGTGTCTGTCTGCTCATCACAGATGTTTTTCTAACGTATTACGTATTTGACTTTTCCATACCTACAGTAATTAACAAATGACTCATCAGAAAAAACTAAAAACGAGCTGTCAGCATGTTGGAGACTTGTTAGCTAGGGGTGGCTTGCACAAACTGACATCTCACTTGAACCAACTATTTAATAGTTGGTGCAAGCGAGCTGTCAAATCCTTAAATCGAGCGACACTGAGAGTTCTGCAGCAATTTCTAAAATAAATAAATAGTAACAAACTCCAACCAATCGCACAAATCGCGTAACCCCAAACTAAGCACTAGACTTGTACTATGAGTACCACACAAAAAATTGGGGAAGCTCCCAGTAACATCGAGACTACATGCCAATTCAGAAAAGTCTTTTTCTTCAATCGAATCTAGGACCTCAGTTTAGAAGTTAGATGCTCTGTCACTGGGCCAAAATAAATTGAAAAAATTAAACCCAAGCATAAATTATTCACTTTGTTTTTTATTTTTGAGTTCGGTTTAATTTATATCTCTCTATCTTTCAACTCGGTCGGTATAAAGATAACTGAATAAGCGGCGACATACGGACAAACATACGGACTAACGAACGAACTATAAAGGAAGAGTCTATACAGGTTCCATTTTTGACATTTTAGTTACAGAACTCTAATAATGTTCTTATTCAAACTATTTCAAAGACATCTTCAGATCCGTTGATCAATATTCAACTCCAAGTCTAAGTACTCTTTGTAATAGTAGGTACGAAATATCATATGTACTAACTTTTGCATGCAACTTCGACCACGTGAAACTCGGATCCCTTTTGATAGTCTTAAATCATAAAAATTAAGTCATAAATGGAAGTTATTGCTCAAATTTCATGTTCCTAGTTTCAGTAATCTTGTTTGGGCAAGGAAGAATCGGTCAGTCAGTTCATCCCCTATTTTACAGCCTTAGAGTATAAAATTTGATAAAGGCTAAAAATTTATTATGATAGATTTAATTACTTTTATTGAAGAGAATCTGTGCTAAATTTTAAGTCAATGGAGATTTATTTTTCCCCAGACTAACTTTACCCCTTGTTTTTACCCTCTTAGGGGTTGGTTTTTGAAAAATCCCATTTTATCTTGGCACTACTTCACAAAGGAAGCGATTGTCCAAATTTCATGTTTCTAAGTTCAGTAGTTCAGGCTGAGCAATGATGAATCATTCAGCCAGAACATCATTTAAGATTTAAGATTTACACTTCTATGGGAAAAACATTCCAAAACAAAAGACAATGCTACATTTCATCCCACAATTTCGTCTTTTTTATACCACATGATTTATGCACGAGACGCGTATGCAGAGCCCATTGGCGGAGGTCTCCTTGCGCCTCCATGATTTATAATATGAACTCGAAAGAGGTTCCAACGTTCCGTTTAATATCTTTGATTTACGATAGACAGCTCGCGCGGATCTGGAGGTCAGGTGTGGGGGTCACTTCGAAGGCGTTAGATGCAATATGACGACAGATCTCTATTCGCGAGATAAAAACGCCCAACCTAACGAAACGGTAATTTCGTACATAAATACACACATATCTACATATCCGCACGCCGTATCCCTAACGGGATAGTCAGAGAAGACGGAGCGCCAAGTAACTTAGTCCTTATGAACTTCTTTTGCCTCCTCAAATCTCATCATTCTTCTTACACACTTTCGCCTTAAAAATCTTGGCTTCATGGTTTTTTTATGTCACCTGATGATAAGTAGACTGAGGGTGGCTTAAATCAATTATTTAGCCTCGATTTAAGAATTTGACATCTCGCTTGCACTAATTATTAAATAGTTGGTGCAAGCGAGATGTCAGTTTCTTCAGTCAGTCTCTATGGAGCTCCAAGTTAAGAAAACACTGCAGATCGTAAATGCGTTGGCAAACCTGAAGACTAAAATGGTCTAGCCCTTGTGTCAAAAACTGTTTCATGAACACGCTATAGAACTCTCTGCTCGCTAGTTAAACTCGCAACTGATCGAATAATTTTTGTAAATGGTATGAAATTACAATGTGATACGTAGTGTGACAGGGTTGAACGACAGTGTTATCGTAAAAACGAAAAAATAATGCTTAGAAGGTTCGGGCACATAGAAAGAATGAGTGATGAGAGATTAAAGAAGAAAATTTACAGAGCGAAAGTGAGTGGTAATAGAAGCCAAAGAAGACCAAGGCTGATTTATGAGAATCAAATAGCCAGAGCTGACGGAAATGTCAGAAGCATTCGCATACCTAGGCAGAAATGTTTGAGGAGAATGATGAGATTTGAGGAAGCGAAGGAGGTACGTAAAGATCTCGACGCTTGGCGCTCCGTCCTCTCTGATTACCCTGTTAGGGATATAGCGTGAAGATATGTATTATAATTAATTGTAAATGTTTATTTCATTTTGCGCAACAATATCTAATTGTTAAAACAATTACAATTGCATATTGTCATTATAATTGTTTTAACAATTACAATTAACCCAACATTGAGGTGTGGTATACTCAAATTAAATAAATTTTCACCTTTCGTTCAAAATGAAATGAATTACTTAACCCCAATGCTGCCCCTCGATTCATACCTGTGAATATCGCGCATAACTGCCAGTCCCGCGATGATATGTGGCAAGATTGTTACCATTCACTTATTTTTTGTTCCCTCAATAATGACATAGTGTGAGCCGTTTTAATAACTCGTCGTTCTCTCGCCTTAGGGAAAATTTGTATCATTCGCTATGCGATCACTGCAACTCCTAAAAAAACTAATTCATTAATGGTTAAAAGTCATATTTCAACGATTAATTCATTCATGAATGCTAGTTAAAATGCTAGTTAGATATAACATGCTAAAATATTGCATATTCTAAAAATAGGTACACTACTCACAGTGTCACACAAACATGTTTTATATTGTAAGCCAGCAAAAAAGAGATAGATATTCGCAATTGACTGTAGTACGAATTAAACAAGCTGTCGTCATTTGTATAGTTTCGGGTATAGTGTTGTTATTCGTGTATTAAGCACTTTATGTATGTAGATAAGGCTGACTTATGAAGATCAAATAGCTAGAGTGTTAGCCAACGGAAATGTCGAAAGCACTCGCATACCTAGGCGAAAATGTGTAAGGAGAATGATGAGATTTGAGGAAGCGAAAGAAGTATGTAAGGACCTCTCTGACTACCCCGTTAGGGATACGGCGTGAAGATATAGATAAGATAAGTATGTATGTAGATTAGCTAACCGGGTCTAGACTCGAAATTTTCCTGAGGATGCCTCGTTGCAAAATAAAAAAACGTTCCCATTAAAGGGCTTCAAATTATGGCAGGATTTTGCTAAAATAATAAACAGTAAATTATATAGTTATGGGTTGTTACAACTTAACTCGGCGCCGCGCCGCTCCATATCTCATTGAGACCTTACCCTCAATTTTTTCATGGATTTCAATGGAATTTTGGTGTTTCTGTATTCTACAATACATACAAGCGTCAAACATACATAAATCTGAACTACATACAAACATTTCTCCACTCTGTATCCCTAACGGGGTAATCTGAGAGGACGGAGCGCCAAGCGTCGCGGTAGTTACATACTTCTTTCGCTTCCTCAAATATCATAATTATAACATAATTATAATTATAATTACAACTACGTAAACTATGTTTTATACATGTTTATGTGTTAATCTGTCTGTATATATGTAATCATAAATACGTTTGTACTCCAAATCCTAGTATCTATTATTTTAGTACAAGGTGTTTCATACTTATACAAAAATAATTAATTAATTCCTTTGATGTTACATGACTCGCTAGCACGCCGCGATTCACGCTATTCCTGTTTTAAATGTCACTAACTGTATCTTGTGGCTCCTCTTGCCTTGTAAATATCTTATATTAAACGTAAAAGAAAGATATTTTTAAGTTTAACAAATCTTTACAACGCCATAATTTCTTATTAGTGAATTACTCCTTAATATTATGTTTAAAAACATAATTTTAAGTTTTGTAACCATAATATAATTTTTTTTTATATTAATCAATATTAATTAAATACAATCAATAATAGATAGCTGCACTTTTATTATTTGTATTCTACGTTTCTACCCACGGCGAAATTACAAAAAAAAAATTTAATTGTAATAATCAATTGAAATACTATGATTCGCAATTGAGAATCCTAGGGATGTAGGACTGATTGCCGCCAATTACAGTTAAAAACATTCTTATAAACCGTTGCTTTCAAACAAAAAACCGCATATGATTTATTCGTCTGTTCGATAAAGACGAGAGAGACACACAGAAAGAGAGAAACAGATAGCGAAAGTATAATACATCTATAAAAAATATGTTGTATTTATATACATACATACATATCTTCACGCTGTATCTGTATTATGTATATAATATACAAAATTATGACACACCCCTCTATTGGGTGTCGATCAGTTTATCTGATATTTTTCTCGAGAGTGTGCCCGTTTTTGAAGACTGTAAAATTGTCTTCGCCAATGCTTTATGTATTCAAAATATTCGTATCTGCCGTTAGAATATTTCGAGAACACAAAAAAAAACACTTGTACTACATGACAATGATGATTATAAAAGTTATAAAATTGATCTCTTCTACGTATTTAACAAAAACTTGGAAACAAGATGAAGCTTGCATTTCTACATAATTATTTATATACATTTCCTTTCTCATGGCGTACACATTCAGCAATGAATTTTAGTATTGAGAGTTATGTCTTAGTTTCTTATTTGTTATTTCTTAGTTAGTTATTGCAGTTATTAGGGTTAGTTATTACAGTTATTAGGTAGTTAGTTATTACAGATATTAATTAGTTTAACTGATCTGTAGGTTAACTAATCCAAACTGAAATCTGGAATATCCTGAGGCTGCTTTATGAAAAAGTGAAACACGTGTCGATTAATAATTTTGGGATTTTGAAGATAACTAACGGTTATAAGTATTTCGATATTTATTTCATCTTGCTTGCAAGTTTTGTCAAATATACATATAATTCGGGTTTCACTTTTATACATGTAATTTTTTTTTTGACTATTTATTGTGAAGCTTGTTTTTAGTTCCTGACTTTATGTCAAACTATGGACGCCATATTGAGTTTCTTAAGAAACAACCGGCTTTGTAACCTGCGCATATTTGAAACTAATCAAATGCTACTTCATACGGTGAAATCGATTAATGGAGCTCGGCTCTACAAAGATGAACAAATAATCATACATACATATGCTCCAAATATCATAATCCTTATTTTCTTCGCTGTAGCCAGGATAAATCCGCATCAAATGAAAAAACTACAGACAATCATACAGACGCAAAATTTTGGTATATACAGAAACGTACTCATAACTCATCTCAGCACACTGGACTCGAAAAGTTATTTCAAAGGCAAATAGTTTTCATGTCACCACGAGAGGGAGCAATCGGCTGGAGTGTACATGCCCTGTTTGAAATCCCCTTCAAAGACAAACACAAGAAAAACACAGTTATTATTGTCAGAAATATTAGCTTTCATGTCTTAAAATAATCGGCGATCGAAACTATACTTTATTGCTTTGAGATAAAGAATTCAATACATTTTCTTATTGTATTTCGGTTTTAATAGCAAAGCACTCTGTTGCATGACAGTTAGGTTTTAAACCGTTCTCTGAGAGGCGTACAAGTGAAAAATAAACTTTTACATGCGTCTACATATTATTATGGAATATTTACTCTTGTATAAACAGAAGACAAGTGTGCATACTAATCACAAAAACAAAAGACCTGACAGTGAAATAACTATTTGTATATAAATAATAAGTCTCGAAGACCCATACATACATATCTTCACGTTGTATCCTTAACGAAGTAGTCATAAAGAAGATTCATAATAAAATAAATCTGGTTAAGAGTGTGTCGGACACGTATTGACCACAGAATTGCTACCAATAGATATTGCGTTGATGTGATCAATATAGTCTCGCTTTGACAGCCTATGTATGTCAAACCGGCCTTTGCAGTCTAAAATACTGCATTTTTACGCCCAAAAGAATCTGTATCTCGCATATGTTTACAGACATTTTTATGTTAATTTTTCACTTGCAAAGTTCAAAAATAATTAAAGAACTTAAAAGCGATACGAACAGATGTTTGTTTGGTTTTTATGTCTGTCAAATGCAACAGCTTAGCAGTTTTAAAACATTGAGCATACCGATAGAGACAGAATGTATTCTCATCTCTCTGTTATAGGCTTACGCCATATACTTCAGCAGCATAAAAATCTATTCGTAGTAAATATGTGGTATTGGCATAGCGTTTTATAGCAATTTCGGCGAGTAGAAATTAAACTAAAAAAAATTTTGGGTCCAACATACCCATTAAGTTACCAATGCCTCTGTACCAAATTATAGCTCAGTAGTTGTAAAGATGACAAAATAAATTGGCTAAAATACGGAAAAACACGTTCTAGCTATTGTGAATATTCGGTATTCAATAATGTTACAATCATAATCATTAATTGATGGCAACACTGTCATTTGGACGGTGCTAATTAATATTTTGTTTGTGATTTAGTCTGATAATATTATTGAAGTACTTTTTGGAGAGAATGGGAGAAGTGGGGTTGACATTTTGTTTAGGTTTCCTTTTTTTCAATTTTTGAGAGTTTTAAAGTTCAACAGTGATAGTATATTGTGTTTTAAAGTTCTGTATAAGTGAAAAGAATGGAGTAGGTCTAAATAAACATGTGTAGCTGAAGTTCTCGCGCTCTTCCAAGAAGTCGTATATAACTTCAGCAAAGCCTACTCTCACTTTACTGGAGGAGTTTTTCGATAAGAAAAATCTAATTTACGTGTGATTTTACTGGATTCTACTTATTAATACGTGACATTGGCAAATGTGCTAAACTATGTGTCACGCCATAAAGAAAGAAAGTAAAGATATTATTGAATGTCATAAAATTAATTAGTTGAGAATTATACAATATACAAACTAGCAAAAATATATCTTTTTGTTATATCTCTAAGCATATTACATTTCCACCAACGTCGATATCTTAGGAAAAGAAGAATCATATATAGAGTCCGAGTTTGTTTTCAGATCAACGGACAGATGGACACACAATTAGAGAAAGACAAGATGAAATTGTGCTACGGAATTAAAAAAACGCATCAAATGCAAGTCGTATTTGCATAATTCATGTACCGTACTTACGTACTACCGTACCGTACATTTCTGCCAACCTCTTTTGTCGTAGGGTTTTTACATAAAAATAAGTATTTAACACACCACATTTCTGATAATGTTCCTTTAATACACCCTAGATTCTTTATTTATACTCTTTCAAATTATTTTTTAGAATTTCTGAGTTACACTCATAAAAAGTTACAGATACACTAACTTGACTGTGGGAACTTAACACCTGTCAAAAAATAGCCTATAATATTATACATGTACAGGTTATAAGGTGCGATTGATTTTCACAAAATACCTAACAATTGAGTCCTTTCTATACTAATATTATGAATGCAAATGTCTGTCTGTCTGTCTTTCACGTCCAAACCGCTGCACCGATCTTAATGAAATTTAGAATGGAAATAATTAAACCCTAGGGAAGAACATAAGTTACTTTTTTTAAATTCTACACGTACGAAGTCACAAGCAAGAGCTAATATTTAATAAAAATTGAATCAAAAGTATCACTTTTGATTAAGATTTATTTCCTTGTGAAAATATTACACTACGTGTTCTAACGATCCACCATCAAAGTGGTTTATAACAAAACATCATTTGGAATGAAAGGCAATTTGTGACACGTGTTTACACAAGTCAATTCCGTGCAAAATGTCTGGAGATTTAAAGTTTTGAGGGACAAAATCAATGTTTGTTCAGAAGTTGCGAGCAGCTAAAAAAACAAGTCCCATTGAGAAGTAATTTCCAAATTTCTACAATGTTCTTTATGGCGATAACTTTACAGACGATATTCCTATAAACATTCTGCAAAAGAATTGACAACTCTAACGTTGTGCTCACATAATCCTTTTTGTAATTCTGTCAAACATTCCGATTGTTTGAAACTTAGCGAACAAGACCGTAAATGACATGCTTTTGTGCTTGTCTGTCTGTAGAATAAACATCGTCAATTCCCTACTTCCATAATTTTGCCACACAAGCTTCGAACCATAGATATAAAAAGAAATAGACTCTTCATCGTACACTTCGAAATTGAAACACTCAAAATAAGCCGACTCACCTGTAAACATGACACATATTTAAAGACGATCCACCGCCATTTCGCTTGAAAATGGCGTCATAAGCATTTCAATTTAACGCTCAACTCCAATCTCCTAAATAAATTCATTTAACATAATCCTGCAACATCAAGGTTAACGTCTAGTACCACCTCTCCGCGAGTGGTTGAGATTTGTCATATGAGCTATACATACCGTTAATGCCACAACAATTTTCATCACATCAGTACAATTTTGTAACTGTACTGTAAAGTTATTCTCAACCATACAATGTTGCTAGTTGGGTGGTGCATGTTCCATTACTTTTTGCAACGGCGAGTCTATCTTTTATTATGTTTATGGTTGAAGCATTGTCACAAGATAATGGTAATGCTAATAATAGAAATATTTTTGGCAACGTCAATGAGTATAGAGCATGAACAGTGGGGGTGCAACAAGTATTAAGTACTTGATGAAAAAATGGATCCACGCTTTTGTTACTTCGATAGACCATTGCATCTTGAAAAAGAAACAAATTATCTGTTAATCACGAAAAATTGTAAATTAATTATTTATTATGCATGTATAGAATATAGAAACAAACGTACTTCTTATAAACAATAACATGAGACCCGAAGCCAGTAATGTCATTGACTCTTGTATGATCGGTAAACAAAAACATAACATAACATATCTTCACGCCGTATCCCCACCGAGATAGTCAGAGAGGACGGAGCGCCAAGCGTCGCGATCCTTACATACTTCTTTCGCTTCCTCAAATCTCATCATTCTTATCACACATTTTCGCCCAGGTATGCGAGTGCTTTTGACATTTCCGTCGGTTAACACTCTAGCTATTTGATCTTCATAAGTCAGCCTTGGTCTTCCTTGGCTTTTTTACCACTCACTTTCGCTCTATAGATTTTCTTCGTCAGTCTTTCATCACTCATTCTATCCATGTGCCCGAACCAACTTAGCATTCCTTTCTTCATTTTTTCAATAACACTGTCGTGCAAGCCTGTCATACTGCGTATCTCTTTATTGCTTATTTTGTCTGCAAGGGTGACACCGCAAATATTTCTAAGAGAGCGCATTTCCACTGCATTTATCTTACTTTCACTCGTTTTCGGGCATATCCAGGTCTCACTACCATACAATAAAGTTGGCACCAACACCGCATTATGTATGGCCATTTTGGTTGAGTTAGATATATTTATACTGCTTACTAATGCGGACAGCGCACCGTTCACTGTATTAAACAAAAAAAATGTCTAATAAAAACTTTTTTAAATAATATTAGATTATCAAAATGAAATTTCGTTAAACTATTATATTTAACACTTATTAAATACCGTAATAATGTTAAAGTTCTGGAAACTTCTACAACCATGTACGTCTTGCAAAATATGATAACGAATGTAATAATTATATTAAATAACAATAATAGATATAGGAAATTACATTGCTATTCGTATGACACGAGTGTGAAATATAAAGGAGTATTACATTCCTTCACACAAATAGACCTATATACAAATGTTAGCTTTACATACTTCTGTTGAAAACCGAACGTGCATAAAGAAGCTTCGCTCAGAAAATCAAAGTAAATCAGATAGCAACTAATCGCAAAACCTTCATGTTTAGAAGTTTTGTAAGTTAATTTTTATAACCGCATTTTTTGAAGTCGGTTAAAAAACGCTTAAGACGGTGTTGGATACGCATTAATTTAAAATAAAGTTTTGATGAAGTTAAAGTTTCATTTATTTTTTTATTTCAAAGTCAAAGTCAAATCAATTTATTCAAGTAAACCCAATTACAAGGTATTTTGATCTGATCATATCATCACACATTTTCTAGGCGCGCTCGGTAAAATTTCGAAAAAATTACAGTTTTCTTTCAGTATTAGGTTAACGTTAAATTTAAAAAATGATGTCGTCAAAATGAGTCCAAATTAAAGCTTATATATTTTTTGTTTTTCACTTCTGGATTTGGGTTTACAATTTACCTTCTTGTACCTTTCAGCTCAAAAGGTATAAAGAGGATGGAGAGACATGAAGTAACTGTAAGGGTCTTAGCTGATTTATTTATTTTATTAGCCACTTTGGGTACCATAAAAACTGATGATTTTTGATTGAAACTAACGTACTAGCGAAATATGTAGAGAAGGTCTTTTTCTAAATAAAATACCTATTCCGTATAGAATTTACATCTGTTACTCGAAAATATATTTTTACTCAGTAAACTAAATTCCATCTTAGGTTGTTAGTGTACATTCGTACAATCCGTTAGCAAACCTGCAAAAACCAGTACAACAAAAAACGAAAAACTGCAAATCTTGTTATCTCAGATCGTAACTAAGTTTACAGAAATTCGGTCAGATGAAATATTTTATACATAAAGTCGATCAATGTCGAGTTTAACTTCCGCGTGAAAGATTCAGTACGATATTTATGAAAGAATGTTTTTTTTTTAATTAATTTCTGACGATTTATAGAACTTAGGACTTTTACTATAGTCTTTTTATGTATAAATAAAGCATTATATTCCGTGACATTTTTAAAATAATAGGTCAATAAATTTGGAAATAAGGAGAGACTTCATGTCGTGTTTGCTTCTATCTGATTCTCCATAAATATATTATTTAATTATGTTAAAAACCTGCCTATGCACCACAAGTGAATTCATTCTTTATAAACTAGCCCTATGCAACAGAAATAAGGTTCATTTTCATAGTTACAGTATGATCACATTTTAACAAGAAGTTTTAGGATTTGATTTTGTTGATAATTGTAATTTGCAAGAAAACACCATTACCAATTAAAAAACTGGTTTGAAGGATTTGACTCTTATAATAACATATACAAATTAGTAAAGTCTATTTTGAAGTTTCGTGGAATTTTGGAGATCCAAATTGAATTTTTGCGTAGAACAGGGTTATTTCTGGATTTTTTTGTCGACATTTTTTCTCCAATCGTCTTTTTATCCACGTTTGAGGATTATAAGATACACATAGTTGGAGTTGTATGTATCCAAATATTTAACTCTCAGTCTTGTTAGGAAGCGAGATCCTGGTCATTAAAGACACCAAAGTCTATATAGGTGGACTTTTCACTAGAATTAAATGAGTTGGCAAGATGTAAGTGTGACAAACTTCAAGTGCGTCAGATAGTTACTGAAAAAGTCATTAATGACAAATGTACAGTATGGATGGAATGATGGATAAACAGATAAACGAAGAAACTACGGATGCAAGGATAATATTATAAATGCTCCGTTTTCTTTTTGAAATATGGAACCCTATAAAGCGTAAAAAACTTGTAAAAAAAGTTGTTTGGCGTTATCCGAAAGATTACGAGCGACGGGCACAATGGAAATAAATAAATCATATAAAAAGACGTGAAAGTTCTCCGCAAAGGTTGCGAGGGTAGTATCGCAAACAATCAAAGGGTGAGTAAAGCTCTTTGCACATTCGGTTTTATGTGCTTTTAGGGCATGTAGAAGCGAGTGGACGGTGGTAAATAATCGATTTTATTGGGAGCTTTTAGTATATACAAATGTAACGTGATTTATAGTTTCAAATTCTGGCCAGTATTTTTAAAAAAGAATGCCCAAATCTACATAAATAAAAATCATGTGTCACATGTATGACAGAGCATCACTTGGGAACGTTTCGTCCGATTTGTCTGATTTCCTTTCTATTGTATTCGTAATTGTCAGGATAAGGTTTGTATAAAAGACAATTTTTGGAAAGTTGACGGATAAAGTGGGAAAATTGGATGGTATTTTAATATGGAAATCTCAATAAAATAAATTTGGCGTGTTGCAAATATTCAACATCTCATCCGAGCAAAGTCGGGGTGAGTCGCTAGAATCCCATAAATATTATATTAAATAGTAGCTTTTGCCCGCGACTTCGTCCGTGTTATGGTAACTTATCACATGTAATATGGATTTCTTTCTCCGTTATCGTCAACGGAAAAAGATATACATATTACGTGGCAACTTTCATTGTGCGTTGTAATTGTTTAAACGGTGTCGCAGTTTAGCGATCATAAATATACAATCCATTCATATTTTTTTATATAATAATAATAATAATATACTTTATTGCACATAAAACAAAAGAAATAAAAGTTAATATAATATGTAGGTACAAAGTAAAATACAACAGGCAGTCTTATCGCTAACAGCGATCTCTTCCAGACAATCTATCCATCCATCCATCCATCATCCACCAAAAATCCATTTTATATGTATAGGTTATACGAATATGGGTCTAAATAAAGCACTAAACCTCTTTTTACAGGAAAACTTGAACATGATACCTAGGTACCCAGCCCCTGGGAACAAAACTGGGTTGTTTAGGATTATAACCCACTAAAACTGCGGTGATACGTTCTTGGTACGTTGTTGAGAGGTTTCGAAAAAGGAACTCACCGGAAGCTCTCCCGCGCTGTGCCAAAGTACATCACACGGAGCCAAAAACCACCCTAAAGCACTCTCGCAGTGCTATCACAGCATTGATCACACGCGCTTCTTAGTTTCAGCTCCTAAACGGCTGATTATTTGTCAACCTCCGACGCAAAAAAAAAGGATGTTATAAGTTTAGCCGTCCCTCGACACGACGACGCTTGGGTATATTAGTAAGACTATTGTTTTATTACAACTTATCATAAACTTAAAGGGCTAATAGGTACATATTATTTTTGTAATTTTTAGAGGTTTTTTTGAGTCGATGGTTTTTTAAATTTTTAATTTGAGTTTTTGGTCAATCGTTTAGGAGCTCTTTATCGAACTCTCTTTAAGTGAACATAATAAATAATGCTAAAGTGAACATAATACATAGCAGAAATATTTATCTATACTAATATTATGAAGAGGTGAACTTTGTTTGTTTGTATGTAATGGATAAACTCAAATACTACTCAACAGATTTAAAAAATTCTTCCATCTATGGAAAGCTACATTATCAAATAGTACCATAGGCTGTATTTTATTTTAAAAAAATCTACTCATGCGAAATCGGAGCGTGTTGCTAGTCTATAATATTTCGAAACAGTAACAAAGCCGAATTTATTGGTACATTGGAGATATTGAAAATTCGTTGCCAAGAATGCCGTTATAATTAATTATACGTAGGAATTTATTTCTTAATTTTGAAGTAATCTGTAGACTGATCAGTGAAATCGATATCACCGGACGGAAATCGTTTAAAATCGATTAAAATTTTACGCTCCCAACATGTTCTATAAAATATTTACTTCTCGAAATAAAAGATAAGCTTATAAGAAAGTTTTACAGGAAAAAGAAGTGGATATTTGAAACTATTTATTACATACTAATTTTCCGCCCGCGGCTTCGCTCGTGTAAAATGAGATACGTACAGTTATTTTACTTTAAACCTGTCGTCCTATACGGCTTCGTCCAGGTTAAATGTATAATATGTAATATGTCCATCTGAAATAATGTACCTTTTGAAACGGTAAAAGAATTTTTCAAATGGATGCAGTGGTTCCGGAGATTACTCTCCACATATAAACTAACCTGCAAAGTCCGCTCTCTCTCTTTATACATACATAAATATCTTTACGCTGTATCCCTAACGGAGTAGTCAGAGTGGACGGAGCGCCAAGCATCGCGGTCCTTACATACTTCTGTCACTTCCTCAAATCTCACCAATCTCCTTACACATTTTCGCTTATACCTAAGCGCATAACTCGCATACCTGCGAGTGGTTTTCACATTTCCGTCGGCTAACACTTTGGCTATAAATCAGCCATGGTTTTTCTTGGCTTCTTTTACAACTCGCTTTCGCTCTGTCGATTTTCTTCGTCAGTCTTCATCACTCATTCATTCTATGTGCCCGAACCACCTAAACATTCCATTTTTAATTTTGACAATAACACTGTCGTGCAACCCTGTCATACTGAGTATCTCTTTATTGCTTATTTTGTCCGCAAGGGTGACATCGCAGATATTTCTATAAGATCGCATTTATACCGCATTTCTCATACTTTCATTAGATTTCGGGCATGTCCAGGCCTCTCTACCGTACAATAAAGTTGGAACCAGCAACGCATTGTGTATGACCATTTTGGCTGAGTCAGATATATTCACACTGCCTACTAACGCGGAAAGAACACGGTTCACTTTATTGCCCGCTACTACCCGTCTCTCCACATTCAATTCACATCTTCCATCCCTCGAAAAGGCACTCCTCCGGTATACAATTTCGTTCACTTGCTGTGGATATTTTCCATTTACCCATATTTTACACTTTGTACATCCCTTTTGAACACCAGAACCTTAATTTTGTTCACATTCGTAATCAATCCTTACACTTCACAGTTTTCTTTCAAGCACGTAATTAGTGTCTGCAACTCCGCTTATGATGGTGCTATAAGTACAGAATCGTCAGCGTACAATAGGTAGTTTACCACTGTACCATCACACATCATACCACTCATACTACCTTTCAATGTCTGGAGGCAACTGTCCAAATACAGCTCGAACAGCCAGGCAGACATCAAGCAGTCCTGTCTGACGCCTGAACAGACTTCAAACCAGGGTGACAAGTTACCGTCTATCCTTACAGCGACTTTGTGGCTTCGATATTATGACCTCACAGCCTGCAGTAAAAGGCCCTCCACTCCATATTCAGGCGAAAGACTCCATAATTTCTGTAACAGTACTCTATACCTCTATAGAATGCTTTTTCAAGATCCACGAAAGCGCAGAAAACTTTCCGATCTATGGCCAGAAACTTCCCCTTATCTTATATCTAGATTATCTCAGTTGGCATATTTATTAGTTATTAGTGAAACAAAACATTTTTAGAATTTTTGTCCGTTTGCGTTTGTGCTTCAATAAAAACCACCTAGAACTAAAACGTAATGATAAGTGTGAAAATTTCTTTTTAAAAAGCAGTTAAATATAAAGAATAAAGATTATTATTGTTTGCACATCGCAAATAATAATATTCTTCTGTTATTATTCTGTCTTACGTTTAGAATGAATCATGTCATTTACATATAAGAGTGAACCTGAGTGAACTGATTTATAACACTAATTTGGTCTAGGAGTACAGACAACCCTTAAGACATGCAAATTAAAAACAAAACGCTTGACAAATAATTAAAACGGCCAAACTCACGTCCAATCGGTATAGGTACCGACTAGTTTCGGACCTTTCGGAGGTCCTTCATCAGGGCGAGTGGGATGAGTTTGCGGTCGCGCTCTGTGTCGCTCCCTAATTATTTAGTTTTAATTATTTTATTTGTAATGTATCACGAAAGTTTTAATAATTTAATTGCTTAACAAATAACCTAAATGTTTTCAATGCTGTACTATATTGGATAATATTTAGTGTTATTTGTTAATATTTCACAGTTTCGTGTATATAACAGGAAAGCAGTGTCATTAGAGTATAACGTGTAATACTTCGGACCAGCGAGAGGTGAATATTTAGCGAAATTTTGGTTAGTTTCTTGTTTGTTTACATTAAAGTCAATAATAAAAAAATGGGATATAACGACCACGACGCTTGGTACTTTATCCTCTCTGACTACCCCGTTAGGGATACGGCGTGAAGGTAATGTATGTACCTATATATGCACGTATAACATACAGTATAAAACAACCTGCAGCTCGCACTACTCATGTACGAGAAAATTCACCCCCTCCGATCTCTCTCTTCATAATATTAATTAACTAATGATATAATTAATTAGTGTTATTAACTAATAATGTCATTGTACTAGAAGAAATACAGCCCAAAGCGAACGAAGCGAGGCAAAATCTCGAAAATCACTCCGAAAAAGTATACACAGAAACACATACACAAATTAGCAAATATATTTTAACAGTGACAGCTCGGAAATAACTAAGCAACAGAAATTTTATTATTATCCATTGGGACGTAGCTTTGGTTGTAATAAATACAAAAGTTATAGTTTAACCCTTCGCTTAAGGCCTACCGCAAGCGGATTACCGTCATTATTCATTCCTACCGTCTAGTGCCCCGGGCTCGAATCCCGACTGAGACAGAATGATAATGTATGTATGCGTTGACCTTATAAAACATTTGTTTATTTCGTAATAAAGCATTGAGATACATAATATTACAAGGTTGGGTGATAGTGTCATCGTAAAATTGAAGAAAGGAATGCTTAGATAGTTCGGGCACATGGAAACAATGAGTGATGAAAGACTGACGAAGAATATCTACAGAGCGAAAGTGAGTGGTAAAAGAAGCCAAGAAAGACCAAGGCGGACTTATGAAGATTAAATAGCCAGAGTATTAGCCGACGGAAATGTCAAAAAGCACTCGCATACCTAGGCGAAAATGTGTGAGGAGATTGATGAGATATGAGGAAGCGTAAGAAGTATATAAGAACCGCGACGCCCGGCGGTCCGTCCTGTCCGGCTACCTCGTTTGGGATACAGCGTGAAGATGTGTATGTATGTATGTATATCTCACAGCCACTTACTCGGAGACTATTGGCACCATATAGATGACATTTGGATTTCAAAAGTTATATAAAAGTATTAAACAGATTTTTTAAGTCTGATAGTTGCTGAAATGTGCGCTTCCAAAGTCGTAAAAAGTGTCCTATCTCTCCCTTAACTTTTCAAGTATAAAGATGAAAATTCTGAAAAAAATGAGACACTACATCTTAAAAGGCACTTTCAACGAAGATATGTGCAGTTTTTGAGTTATGGGGCATTTTTGGTTCCAGGCTAAGCGACCGTAGAAACCATTGACCAGTGTTATTGACAAATATTATTGAATACAAACTTATTTTTGCTGCCGATTAAATGAATATTGTGCATCTAGACTACACCCTTCATTGTATATGACCGACACCGACTGGTTTTCCATTTTAGAACGAAATATATCCTGTATTTTCAACGTAAGTTGCAGGGAAATGTAATTCCAATGTTTGAAGACTAAAAAATAGGCCATAAATGTGAACCAAAAAAAATAAAACAGTGTATAAAAATATACAAAGAACGAAGTCAAGGAAATATTTTATTTTAGAACACGTTGTGGAGTTCCACAGGAGACACGGTGCGACGCATACCGACGATTTGTTACCAGCCAGTGATTAATAAACTGCGTTTCGTTACTCCAATGGAGTTAATTTCATCCGGAATACGAACGATAAATAAGGGATGCTCGACATTTGTCAATTTGAAAAATTGAGATCTGATTCAGTTTCTGGCTTATTGGCGATTACCTTTAAAGGGGAGGAAGATTATGAGTCTTAGAATAATATCGCTTAAAATGAGTCTTCACTAACGAGCGACATCTAATAAATGACGCAAAACATTTATGCCTGTATGCGTAAACAGAGTTTCGATTAAAATGTAATATTGAAAACTTTTTAATTTTTTTATGTTCTTCCGATATATTATGACATAATTTTAGTGTACAAATCGTATTTTTCTTTACTTTATCTGAGGGAGATGCGGTCAGAAAGTACTCGGTGCTTGCTCAGCAAATGGAGCCACTTATGGCTCAAAGTAAATTGCTTCAGTTTCATGTGTTTAATCTGTTTTTAAGCGTTTATATATTTATTAAAATAAACAAATAATTCACAATACGTAGTATCATTTCTATTTTTATGAAGTTAACAGTCGCATGAACCTATCGATTACAGGTGCGTACAACACTCATTACAATTTATTACACATGGCTAACTTATTTGTGTAACACAAACACTCCAGGAATCCAGATACAACAAATACATAAACATATAACAGATATATAAAAACATGGTATATGTGAAGAAAATATTTATTGTATTACGATAGCATATGTCTACGGTTAGCACGTTAAATGGGTTATAATTTTGAGATTATCATCATTGATTTAACTAGCAGTAGAAAACGGGAGACGATACTTTTGAGAAGAGGAGACACTAAGGAGAAGACAGTTTGTATGCTACGAAGGCTCAGTGAGGATTTGTATCAACGTATAAATATATATGGGTACATTTTTTGTTTAAAGGAATTATTATAAACCGCCCAAGTGGATCACACACAGTGAAAGATTCCGTAGTCAGGATAAACGTTCACGATTAAATTCGATTTACCTGCTTACATACTTAATTGAGTTAGCAATAGGAATAGTAGATTGTACAAGGGAGTAAATAAACATTTTTATGGCAAGGCGTTATTTTGAGTCCAGATCGGAGCGAAGGATTCTAGAGTAGAATCCTAACCACAGCAAGGAATTCTAGAGTTGAATCCTGAGCGCAGCGAGGGATTTAATGTACGGTGCCCGAGGTAAAAATTAATTTTACTACCGCGTGATACACTCTACTTTTCATTCCCCTTTATGAGAAAAATAAATGAGAACCGTTATTTAATAGACGTACCTAAAAGTACAAAGAAATTTTATATTTTTAAATTTTTATTTTCTTTTTTTTTCTGGTGCGCGGTTCCTGTTTACTCTACACTCTCTACACTACACAACATGTCTTAATCTAACAAATTTTTATTGAAAGTGATTTTTTTTCAAGTTTAACAACCTTAAATTTCTTTTTTTTCCAACAGTTAAAAGTTAGAGCGAGAAAGATGCACTTTTTACAAGTTGGAAAATGTGAATCTATCTTTAACTTAAATAAAAAATCACTTTCAGTGGTTTATATTCTTTTTGACGACCTATTTGAAGATACTATGGAACGGTGTTTTTCAATCTTTTGAGTTCGCGACCTCTTTACAAGTTAAAAAATTCTAGCGACCCCCTAGGCCCATACACAAACAAAATGTTAGCGATTTGAGAACACTACGTTTATATTTCTAACTTTTTTAATTAACAATAATTTTGATTAAATTTTAATCATTGTAGGTCCCAAAAGAAAGAATATTCAAGATCAAGTAGATACCTATCCTCCGCAAAGAAGCCGCGAGAGCTCTGAAAGTAAGTATTAGGTGTGTAGGTAACGTTGCCTTTTTTCTTTTTTCCGCGACCTCCCTAGCAAGGCTTCGCGGCCCCATAGGGGTCGCGACCCACAGTTAGAAAAACACTGCTATAGAAGGTACACACGCTTATGTATGCTGAATTATCTCGTTCGTCCCTCAATTACATGTATAGAGTATCATCTCTACTTTTTTTTTTATATTTCATTACTCAGTTACATAGTACTCATAGTCTCCGAATAAAATGACAGCAACATACTCACGAACAGGTGGAAATTATAATAAGTTCCGTTTTTGCTATATTTCCAAGGAAACCTAAAAAACATAACACATTAAAAATAGTTGAAACGGATCGAGTCTATTCTAAACACATCGGTTCGTTTTTTTTACTTTGAACGTAGAAAATATTTAACCCTATTTATTTCCTTATGGCCGCACATTGACGTCAGTGTTATTGATCTATAAAGTCAGTTCAATTATTCAGTTGTTGTGTCCTAAGTGCAATAGTGACGAGTTATTACTGAGGTATCTTCGGTACCCACCTATTCGTTGTAGCTTTTACCGCACTTCTACTAATCGCCAACCATTATAAACTCTTTCAGCTTTGATACATTTCATGTATACGTACATGTGAGAGATTGTTCATTATTTTACACGAACAATTAATTTTTTGAATCGAACAAGTCGTTATTACAACGAAATATGTGTGTATTTCGTTCCTCCCACTACACCATCTGTTTGTTCATTGATACGAACAGATTGTCGACAGATCAGAGGTTTCCTCGCTGCACCTGAATCACTTGGTCAGGGCGTCATCGTACAACCCCAAGCTCCGCGTCCGCAAACGCTATCGAAGGCCTAGACATGTGTTAGGTGACAGCGACGACGACATTAGACGTTCGAGGTCGATCATGCCCACTTACATATTACGACCGTACCGCCCCCACAGGCTGAGGCGAGGACGGCCTCCGCGACACCCGTAGGGTCTCACGTTTAGTAGCTTGATCACTTACTACACGCACACACGCGGGTCTTAAGCCACATTGTAAACTGCCACGTAGAACACTAGGCATCTCGCCGGCCGAGTGTGTTAGAAGCCCGGCCCTCACCCGAACAAGAAGCCCGTAAAAAGCACGCAAGTGTGGAAAACTCCCCTGGCGATGCCTTGAGCCCGAGGTCCGACCTGCATACAAGGTAACCCTCGACTGGAGGAACCCTCAGGCGGTCGAACATCTGGCAGGACGCCTTTAGCGCTCGCCCCAACGCGACCGGTGACGCAGTAAAAGCCACTAGGGCTAACAACAAAGACGAGGTTTTTTTAGTCGGTTCAGTTCTGACACTACTCAGCCGGCGTAGAGTCCGGCTGAGCGTCCGTGGGGATTTCTTCCCCTCTCAGAAATAAAAAAAAAGAGATCAGACGTTGTTCAACTGCGAACATGACAGATCATTCTGCTCTGAACTGTCTTCGTCACCAGCTTTATCTAAACTTGCTATTGAATAATTGTCAACATGGACAGGCTTGTTTATTTGCTTTTTATTCATTCACAATTATTATTCTTACTGTACTTAATATGTAATGATCTATATTAATAGTATATTGCTGTTATTGTTGTTGTTATTATAATAATGTTAGTAATATAATTAGATTTGAGATATTCTGGATTGAAATGCATTTATTGAGTTGTTGATTAGAATATGATGCTCTACTCGTTTTTTTGCTTTCATTCTCTCGAATACATATTATATACAAGCTGTTATAATACATTGCGTTACATAAGATATCTAACATGACATTTATACAAGAGATTGCGTTATGAAAAATTGACAGTTTTTCTGCCAGCCGTAGAATAGTGCGACGTGAAAATTTCATTTTAATGAATTGTGTACAAAGAAAAATCTAACACGTTATAATTCTGATAATTTTGCTTTAATGTAGGTATACCTTAATCTCAGCATACATATATACTATTGGAGATAAGTGAGGAGGACGGCACATTTGATGCGTAAGCATTAATAACAACAAATGAACATTAGTAGCGACATGTTACATATTAAATATATAAATTGGGAAATTTAACGTAATTACTTTTTTATTCTGGCTTGACGTTTTGACCAAGTTGCATCGGCCGTGGTCTCTAGCAGTTTGCTTGAGACCACGGCCGATGCAACTCGGTCGAAACGTCAAGCCAAAAGGCTTAAATTTCCCGTGTTATATATTTTATAATGTAACGCGAAAGTTTAAAGTTTATATATGTTACATATTTTTTAGCTCATGTTTCCTTTTTTTAATTTTTTTTTATGACGGAAAGGGTAAACGAGCCAGCGAGTCACTTAATGGAAAGTGATAGTCGCCGCCCATGGACATGGACACCCGCAACGTCCATTTTTCTCAAAGATTTAATTTCATCAAACAATTGTTTTTACCATCTGTTTCAGTGACCAAAACAGAAGTCAAAACTCAACTTCTTAACTTCCCCTCTCTTTGGATCATACTTACTATCCCTGCCAGATCTCTATGTCATATGGAGTAGACAAACAGACATTGACATGATTCCATAAGTCGTCTTTGTTCATGTGTGAGTTGAGAAGATGCATCACTGAGCCTTTGAGTTCGTGCGATCCAGAGTTTCCGAGCATTAGCATGTTGTTATATTTATTTGAGGCTAGATATTTCTAGGTATAATTATGAGTGATGATTTTATATGGAAATAAATGTGTTTAGGTATTTATTTATAACTAAAGAAAAATTCTGCAGCACCTTCGAGAAATATAAATAGCTATTACTTGTTCATTAAGGCCTTAGTTTATTTGATCCGTTTCCATTAATGGCGCGCAACCATTAAGCGTAAATCCAGTGTTATAATAAATTATCACAATAAGACATTTCGCGAATTATTAACGAAATCTTGAGTTCGAACCGCGTTAAATATTTAAGAGACTGAGATTTATGAGAAATCCAAGAGGCGAATGCGTCCCCGTTGATAACAGAGGACGGATCTGGCGCTTCCATTTAAACAATGCGGATACACACTCCTCGTTTCGTGTTTCACTAAATCACTCCAATCCGATGACATCTATAAATTCCCTTTCTAATTATAATAGAAGGAAAGCCCGACCAATATAACCGCGCCTGCAGCGTTCACAAATTGACTCGTTTCAACTTTATTAAAACTAAAAATTATCGTATCCGTCCCACGACGCGACGTTTAACACCTTTCTTTAGGGATCCGTAACAAATATACTAAAACAGAACCGTTATCGTTTCGTAACTTAGACAAAAACTAGTTAAGCACAACCCGAAGTGGAAAAAATGAAGTAATGAGAATTAGAATCCATTTTTGATACCTCAAAAGGAAAAAATGGAGCCCTAATTGAATCACTACGTTGTCCGCGTGTACGTCTATTCGGCCAGTCAAGACCCTTTATCACAAGAACGAGTAGAGGTGTAGAGTTTATCTAAGCCAATCTAAGAGCTATGGTCCCTTGGAGGTGTAAAAATTCAAGCAATCAAAAGATACTCCCATTTATTTAATCTAACAAAAACACGGTACTTCAAGTTGACCTAGAATTATTAAATTTGGTAAGGAGCAAGGTCACACAGCTAAATTAAAGGGAAAAATCCAAAAATTGTGAATTTGTATCTAATTATGTCATATATTTTTGGAATTACACATATTTGCAATTGGACAGTATGAGAGAATGTGTTCTTCCACTGCAAAGTTTGTTTTTGAATCCGAATTACATTTTTTTGGTAATACGTAACACAAATGCATTCTATGTTGGTACGGAACCTCAGGCACGCAAGTCTGATTCGCGTTTTTTTTTTCAAAAAACATTCTACTTTGTGTGTAACCTGCTGCAGAATTATATGTAAATGCGTATCCGATACACTCTTGGCCAGTTTTTTAATATTTCATCCTAAATAGTGTAATGGTCTCCAATGGTACTTGATTTGTTTTAAGTTGGGTACAAAACAATAATTAAAGCCAAGGTGAGTGATCAAAATGAAAACTTTTCCAAGAAGAAAACGTTACAGAAAAATTATTTTTTCCTGTTATAATTTTAATTAAAAAAGAAATACAAGGCTAAATAGGTACGTACGGAATCGTAGCGGAATTATCCGCGGACGCTCCGTCCTGGACGTTTAATTTGCGCAGCATTGTATCCGCGAGTGAAGACGAAATTAATTACCGTTTACTTATTTTTTAATTAAAATTAGATTTTATGAAACGGCCGTCTACGTAATCCGTAATATTTCATAAAAGATGGAAATTCTAGAGGCGCCATATTGTGAGAAAAGGCATTCATTTTGGCAATATTTTGCATTTCCAAGTGGATTTACTGATAGTATAATTCGAGCTCATTTCTATGTTATTTACGCCTCTCATTAAAGGCAACTATGTTTCTATTTGCCGTTTATTAAACACTTGCTTCAACTGAGTTATTCCAAGTATTATAAGTATTCCTTAGACAATTACGGAATAATTCCCAATTCGTTTATTAAAAATGAAGTTCTGTTATTCAACTTCAACTTTAACTTACCAGTGATGGCTTCTAATGTGTCAAGCTCATTAATACTGCCAATGTCTGCCGAAAATATTATAATAGAGTCTAGGTTCCCAAACTTATTTTGTCTACTGAGTCGAGAGCTCATGCAGTCGTTGTCTAAGATGCCTCCTAGCTAAATGAAATTACAAATCACCCCCCAGGCCTCTACACAACGCCCCCATTTTTTTTCTGGGTCTCTTACCGCCCCCCTTTAGGCCTGCAGCGCCCACAGGGGGGCGTTATCGCCCACTTTGGGAATGGGTGTAATAGAGGTTGTTAATTTTCAGTAGTGCAAGAACTTAACAAAATATTTTACTACCGCCACTCATTTGTCAACTATCTATTTCCTTTACTTATTAAATTTTGACTTGATAAATTATTTTTCGCCGCCGTTTCTTTCTTACTCGGGGTGGATAGAACATCAAGCACCAAACCCACAGCCTAACATGAGCTTTACCAGGGGCCTTTTAGAGTCGAAAAAGTACAAAAACATTTTCTTATGTAGAGAAAATGTTAGATTAAAAACGTTCATCGAAATATTTAATTCAGTCAAACTTCAGTTTTAGAAATAAATATATTATTTTAATTTTTAAACGAATAGTGATCAATTATACACTATTTAAATTACAATGTAGTGTTTTCTTATTCAATAATATTAAAAGTTGTAGTGGAATATATTATCTTCAAAGATATATCTATAGCAAAGTATAAATTAACTTTTAGACAAAATAATGCTGAATACATTGTGAGAATTGTAATCCTTACTGTAGTATATCCTACGACCTGCTTGATATTATGATCGGGTATCTTTTTTATATAAACTTAAATTATTGTACGTAGTGAGTGACCTTCTAATCAGAATCTGGCACTTTAAATCCACTTTTTGATGAGAAAAGTCTTACTCTAGCTATATTGTTGAATAAATCAATGCGACAAATAATTGTATAGTGACATTATTCTAAACAACTTTTCTCCGGTTCTAAACTATAGTATTCATTTTTCTACTCTCTATATTCAACAATAAAAGTAACTTTTTTATCAAAAAATCAAATCTTATTTAACTCGTAATAATTAGAGACCCTTTTAATAATAATGAGGGTCTCTAATTTGAATATTCGTGCAACTAAGTAGCTGGAATACGGCTGAGACCGGAGAATGTCGGACTTTGACTAGAAGGGTCTCTAATTGTACCTACCTATTTGTAACTAAAATTCATATTTGTGTAATCCTCTTTCATCTTCCTTCTCTGGCCCATTATTTGACGATGACCTTGCGGTTTAATGCGATTTTTATCAATGAGTTTTAGGCTAACAGATAACAGCTTAATTAAATAGCGACATGTAGGAAGTATTTCATCTATACAAGTTTCATGTAACAAATTTATTCTTGGACAGACTTTTGCGATATGCAGAAGATTAGCATCAAGCAGGAACAGCATGGAGAGCTTTGTGCAAAGAAATAAAGGCCGGCAACGCACCCGTGATCCCCTGGACGTCGGAGGTGTCCGTATGGAAATTCGTGGTCGTGGTCAGCTAGTTATTCCTAAATTTAAATTACAAAAGTCAAGGGTAACTGTGTTCGTTTTTATAATAAAATTCCTCAAGAAATTACTCAACTAACGGAAAAGAGATTTAAACTTGTCATTAAACGCACACTGATTGGAAAAGCATACTACAAAGTTAGCGATTTCATTGAAGAAAAAACAATGGTCTGGAAATAATCTTCTCTGCACACGCATTTACTGGCTTTATGAATATTGTATTTTAAATAACTGTATATAGAATTATATAATTTGTTTTTTATGTTATACAATGTTGAATAAAATGATAATCGTATAAGAATAACTATTGTAGAATGATGTTGAAAAAATGATACTTGACTGAGTTTCTTGTCGGTTCTTTTCAGTGTTCAGGTTTCCTTTTTGAACCGAACTAAAGTAGATTTGACGTTCAAAAATACCTTGCATTTGGGTTTACTTGAATAAATTGATTTGACTTTGACTTTGACTATGCGGCGGTGATCACTCTCCATCAGGTGACAAGCTTGCTCATTTGCCCCTCTGATATAAAAAAAATTATATACATATGTAAATTATATATATAATTTAGTAACATTATCTTAAATAATAGGGTTCGTCAAAGTTGCCGCTTAGAGAGACGTCATTGCTTAGGGTGCTCAGTAGACTGGTAGCATTACCTCTTTGAATAGTCGAACAGATTTGCTGGCGGAAGGTGCTGCCAGCCCGACCAGTCTTACATATATTCGATTATATACAAAGACATAAATAATAATATATATGTGTACATATATACAATACATGTATATGATTTAATTATGCGACAATGAAAGAAAAAACATTTCTGCCCAATTTCTCTCGGGTCCGAATTTGTCGTTAATCAATAACTGGTTTACCACCTGTTACGTTATAAGACTTGTAATAAAGTGAAAAGCAAATATCGGTAATTGTAAGTTCCTGAAACGGCTCAGCCCCGAGGGATCCCGTCGGGGAAGACCTATGATACATCAAAAACAATTTCCACTAAATTACCCCCATCGAAAACAAATAACTCAATCGCCGGAGCAGAAATTTTGTTTACTCCAACAGCAATTTGTAAACATTGGCTTGGCCCGAACTCGAATTCTAAACACGCCAACGCAGAAACCCAATCACTTAGTGGGTCATATCGGGCCCATACCGACTGAATTAACATATTTTCCCTTATCGCCGAATGTGAAGGTCCGACCCAGAGTTATCGCGGATGTTTCTACAACAAGGGTGTATTGGGCTACATTCTTCGAACAAATGCGTCCCCGCCCACGACGAGATTACATTATAAGATGTGTTTGTGTATAAATCTTGTAGGACAGCTACGAACATCGCGGATGTAACCACTATGACAAAATAAATGTCGCTCCTCCCTCGTTTCCACGACCGCATCCCGAGCGCTTCGCCACACTTGTACGATACGCTTGTGTTTAATTTGGACAAATCGCTGCGGCTGTGTAAACTGTAAACAGAATATTTTTATTCATTAACGAACATTACTGTTATGTATTCTGTTTGGCGTTAGTTCAATGCATTAGTGTTTTTGAATTGATGTTAGTCTGAACGTGCAATGCCTTCCGGAGCAGTCAGTGACGACTACAAAAGTATTTAATTATAACATCGTTGGTAATTTGAGTGTCTGTCTGTCTTTCACGATCGTTTTTCTCAGGCTTTTGACATAGACGGCTGCAAATTTTAAAATAATAACGAGTAGAGACCGACACACAAACCTCGAGACAACAGTGGGGTTTTAACTTTTTAGGGATTAGTTTTTAGGGCAGTTCACTAGGACTATGATCCTATCCCCTTTACTGTGGTAATTGATCTTAATGCCGATTCTAAACCTGGCAGCATAGTTGATATGAGATTATGTGATGAGCTAAGCTTGCGCTATGCGTATAAACCGTCAAAAGAATTCGCATTACGTTTATAAACAATCACAGCATAGTAATAAAATAGTTTCTTCTTGATATAAAAAATAGTATTGATAGACTCAAATGTTATTAATTTATTTATAGTTCTTAACTATTTTTACGTAGAAGTAATTCGCATATCAATGAAGCATACTCAGAAAATTCCGAAGCTTAGACTCAATCAGCTATATACTCAGAACCAATCACTCGGTCCTGGGTAAGTGTTATGTAAATTTTATTTTCACTTACGGTTGAACAGTCCAACATTAAAATCGCTCTAAATTAATTCATGGCTACTCAAAAACAGCCGGACCGGAAGTAATAAACATGTAACTTGAAACAAAGGCTGCTCATAATATCCAAAATTCGTTCGACGCACTCGTTTACACAATCAAAATGTTTTTATCGTGTGAGGCCGAACGCGACCTTTTCACGGCCTTCTGATTTATGCGTCTCTGTGTCACCGATATAGATTGGCTTATCTAGAGTGTGCATGATTAGAGCTATGGTAGTATTCCGTTTCAAAATTGGAAAAACGGACCACTTGTGGAATGACCTTCAATGAAGTTATAATTACAAAAGTATTTAATTATACATCTGTAATAATATTATAAAGAGGTAAAGTTTGTGAGTTTGGATGTTCGGGGTAATCTCCGGTACTACTGATCTGATTTTGAAAATTCTTTCGCCAATGGATAGCTACATTATCAGCGAGTAACATAGGCTGTATTTCATTTTCAAAAAAAATTCTACCCGTGTCTGTCTCGTGAAAGATCACAATTGTTTTTCTCAGGCTTTCGACAAATACAGCTGCAAGTTTTAAAATAATAACGAGTAGAGACCGACACACAAACCTCGAGACAACAGTCGGGTTTTACCTTTTTGGGGACTAGTTTTTGAAACTTAAATAGAAAGCTACAAACAATTTGTTTTGGTCATTGAATGAAGGTATCGAAGAAGCTCATTATTAAATCACTAGCTGAAAAATATAAAAGATGGAAATAGGCTAGATGACTGTCCTTAAAATTGGTATACTATTTCATACATTGTATTCAAATAATTAAAAAATTTAAGCACATCTGTGAAAAACTATCTAAAAAAACGGGAACTTTTCGTGGTCAACGCAACTCGGTCGAAACGTCAAGCCAAAATAAAAGATACTCGCGTTAATTTCCCGTTTTTTAGACATTATAAAGCAACGCGAAAGTTTAAAAATGTGAAACAACTACTTTAAATTCACTGAAATTAAGTTATTGGGGTTTAAACTTCAGTGGAACAGAGTGGAAATATACATACTAGAGGGAGACAGCGTTACAAAACTGTGGCGTTACAAATTCGTAAGGACATCGCCCAACGCTAGGAGTGACGGATATGGAATTTATCCCCCACTCTCATACCTCTTTTCGTGTTTGTAAGCGAATAATTATTATATTTTTCGTTGTATTTCAAATACATTTCCACAATTTTGTTCATGATTACTAAGCCTATCTATTGGTTAGATCAATAGTCAACCAGCCTGTTCTCGTTACTCCTTTTTAATAAAACGGTTAAAATAACGATAAGATCTGCTGTATCCACAGTTAATCTTCAAAAAAGTCGCGTAAAATCTGAAATAAAATCATGAATTTTAAAACGAGATGCAAATAGAACTGAAGTAATGAGAACTGAATTAATTTAATGTTTTTTTTTTTACATAAAAAGTTATACAAAATAAATGTAACAAGAACAGCACAACAGACAGCACAGAACACCAATTTCACAAGTACGAGTTACACTTGACCAGTTTTGGTAATCACTTTTATTGTATATGTTTGAAAAAACAGCTACGACTTTTATTGAGTTTGAAGGAGATAAATGGTTACTTTAAAGGTTCCTATGAAGAATAGAGTTGGATTTTTATCTGTCGTGAATCTAGTGGCTTGTTGTTTGTTTATATTGAAGATTAATGAATGAATGACCAATTTGTTTTTCATATCAAAGTTTTGGGCTGTCTGTCGATGAGCTGATTGTAAAACCTGTTTCATCGCTTACTTACAAAGTTTATTTGCCAGAAAGAGAGTAGAGTATTATGAGCATACGTAATGTCGCTGAAGTTATTGACTTCAGCGACATTACGTATGCTCATAATATAAAACCTCTTATATTCTAAGCTAAACAATTCTGTAATGGTGATATACATAAAATTGTATGAATCGTAAATTTTAATTTTGAAAAACGACTTAGATTTAGATGTTGACTTGGTTGGAAATTTAACACCCGTCTTATAAGAAAAACTTGTAATGTTAATATTTTTTAAGATTAAAACGTTTTAGCACATCGTTACAAAGGGATTTGTACCGATTGTGGTCAATTCCTGTTAATACGATAAGTGAAACCCGGTCGAAACACTAAAGGATTATTTGCCCTCAAGTAAATATTAACACCTCATGAACTTGGTTATATAATAAGTGTAAGATGTGCACGTGTCGTGAAAGCTTAAGGCCATTAATACTAAATTAAGCCATCAAACAGTTGGTAGAAATTTCATTATTCCGTTCAAAATTTGCATTTCATTATTACAAGTCACAAAAAGTTTAAATTCACGCCGCACCTTTACCGAGGAATTTATATTCGTGAAATGAATAGTGACGTCACAACAACTATTAATGGCTGCCCGCGTACATGCGACACAAAATCGCCGTAAAACCACTTTTTGAAGAACACCCTGTGATTTAAGAGTCCGCGTATGCAGACTTTGATGTGGATTACGATATTTAAGACGACTGAGAGTTAGATATTTGGATAGGTACGTACTACTTCGACTTTTTGTCTTGAAATCCGTCAACGTGGAAACTTGATTGGAGAAAAAAATCTAGAAAATAAAATCCCAGAAAAAACCCTGTTCCACGCAAAGGTCCATTCGAACCATCGAATTATACAGAATTTTATAATGAATACTAAAATGTATAGTTAATTATAAGTGTAATATCTCAAATCTTTAAAACCAGTGTTTTAATTGGTTATGTAGTTTTCTTGCCAAATGAAATTACGTGCAAAAACAAATCTTGAAATTTCTCCGCATTAAAATACATATGATCAAACCGCAACTGTGAAAATCAACTTTATTGTTATCGCCATGGAATGCAAGGCTATTGAACAAATTCGGCTGCACTGGGCTCGACTTTAGACTGGGCTGACTTTTCAGGTGGACTTTTAACGACATGCCTCCTAATTATCAACATATGTCGTTAGTGAATTTTTGAAGAAATGAATAAATAGTAATAATGAAGATTTGAGGAAATGAAAGTATATAAAGACCGCGAAGCTGGGCGCTCCGTCCTCTCTGACTACCCCTTTAGGGATACAGCGTGAAGATATATAATACATGAATAAATGCTCTAGATAGTTTATACTATTGCGTAACCTCAATTTAACCACTAGATTTGTATTAGGGGTACTGTTCGAGAAAGATTGTAAAAAGTGATTTCAATTTAGGATAGAAAACTTTCATTTAAATTTTTAGTACAGAGGATTAATACAAATTATCGTATGTTGATTTGATAACAAACGAAATTTACAAATTCATATACATGCTAAACTTATAATTATAACCTGAATAAGAGAGAGCAGTAAAATTTATGAGTTCAGCACAAATAGATCGTTCAGGCAGTTTTATTTCTTAGTGATAGTAATTACATAGTACAATAATGATACGGAATACAGCACATGTTTGCAGCTTCTTGAATCCAATAGGGATTTCCAGACTCTAGGACATATAAAAGAAATTATTCATCGCATCATCATGTCAATCAAAATTTAAGTTTAGATTATAAAAATATATACGTAGTCGATATACATAAACATTGTACACACTTATAATTAAAAAAGTACCTCCAAAATTACGAAATAAAATGTAAAACGATGGAAAATACGAGTATATAAATTGATGTGAAAGGCAGAAGACTATGTGACTTTTCGACGTTTATAAACTGTAGTGTGCGCTAAATCTAACATCAATTTGGTTGCGGCCAATGCAATTATAACTCCTCTATACACCCCCAAAATCTCATTGGCGATGATTGCGTCAATTGTGTGGATGCGGGTGCAGACAGCTTGTTGATCGCGATATGAAATATGTAATGAAATTATGAATATATTGTAATATATGGCTGAGGCGATAATCGCCACGCCACATGACGCTGTGGGTTGTGATGACTCTATCAGATATAACAATGAATCTAATAAAAACATTTCAAGTGTGACATTAAATTATATACTTTGACAATCTAATAGAATGCAATCATTAGTTATATCCTAATTATAACGGAATTATATTTGAAAATTAAATATGGATTTGAATGAAAATTGTAATGTAACAAAACATCTTTGAATAATATAAGTATAAGAAAAACATTTCCAAAATATTTCGAAATCAAAGTTTTTTTTGTTTCCTATGTAAGAATAATGTTTGTACATTTAAGGTATTCGCGAAAAAATTTTTAAATAGGCTTTTTGGACTTCTTTCATTTAAACTCGTTTTAAGGACTTGACATCTCGCTTGCACCAATTATTAAATAGTTGGTGCAAGCGAGATGTTTAAAATTAAGAAAAAGTTTAGTCTGTTTTCTCAACTTCACTGAGAAACTACCGAATTATATTAACAGTATTTTTAACTTTGTCTATACTAAATTATGAGCGAGAGATTATCATGTACACTGTATTGTATGTATATGGACTGCATGTATATACAATTACATACGCTGAAAAATGTCATGAACGTTGAAAATTGGACGACGAACCGACGAATTGGAAATTTTGCCGGCAGGAATCTCATTATTTCTGAGTGATTACAAAATGTATGAAAGTCATATTTAGTAACCTGATTCCTCATTTCATTGACTTCGTTTTGCCAGTTGCAATACACGATTGATTAACTTTTGTAACAGAAAAAATATATCAAAGAAACCGCTTTTAAAATTGAGATTTACATTTTTCGGACTTAAGGAACCAATTTAAGCTTTTATATTTTCTGTGGATTAATCAAAACACTCTTTAAGTGCCAGTTGGTTTTTTAAAAATTAATTACTGTTTTTAATAAACGAAAATAACTGTTTTTTCGTATTTTTCGTAAGCTAGGTCGCGCACGTTTGTGTGCTATTTTAGATTAAATTATTGTTTATCACTGTTTCACCTGAAATTCTCGACAATTATCAGCATTGAAATATGTATAGACGTCTATACATGAGATTGCGATGTTTTTTCTTTGAACGCAAAAAGAAAGTGACAAGCTTATTTGTGGTTGAACAACTGACTGTTGGGAACATTAATTACACAAATATGATCCCTTAACTCATCTTAAAAGCAAATATTGATCGTCTTGATATCCTCAGGAGATGAATTTTGAAATACTTATAAACTGAATGTCTGTCCAGCTTTCTAAGCGGCAACTTCGAGGAAGTCTATTTTTTAAGATAATGTTTAGATTTAAGTTTGTAAATATTAACGTTAAAATATGCATGCATACTGATTTATGTCAGTAAAGAATTTAACTGTCTGTATTCAATATTACTAGCTATAAAAAAGAAAAATATTATATTATGTTGTAGCATTATCTCTTCTATTTACATTCCCTTTATATTACTCTCATATAAAATATAAAGTATAACTTGTTAGCTTTATCATTAGCCAAAGGTAAAGTTATTCCAACGACGATGACATTTAAGCTTCTTATTCTTGGAAAGCAACAAAAAAAGTAATTCGAAAATAATTGAAACATTTCTATGTCCTAATGGATTAATGCTAAAATGCCTCGACGGCTTATCAAATGATGGGGGTCGTCTTCCAAATGAAATGTCCCGGCTTAATGCTCGCCTTACAATAACGCTGTCCTTGTCTACCTGCCGAGCGTAATGAGACGGTGAGGGACAGAAAATAATTTGAAGAAAAACGTAATGTAGGGTTAGAAGCATTTGCTTTCGTGTCCCTGCAGGTAGATCAATAAAACTGGCTATTTCATTAAGTTTATGTCCGACAGCACTTATAAAGCCATTAAAAACCTCAACTCAGTCGACTCGATGCTCATAACTGTTTCCAATTTACGTGTTTTCTACTGTTTTTTTGTCTTTGTCATGTTCTAACATTGTAACATTGGAATTCCCTTGTAAGATTGCACTGCTACATATTTTTTTGGATCTTAGTTAAATAATATTAATCTTAACATCAATGTTATCGGCGAACTAATCGACAGCATGGAAACCCTTTCAGGACTATTAATCTCAACTCCAAGTTACTGCAGTTAGATTAGATAAGGACGATTAAACAGTTGTCTAAATACATTAGATCTCTAATGAGAGTACGTGAAAGGCACTAAACATAAATCCTTTTAGGGCTACCTACTGCAAAAGAAAACAGAACTCATATAACTATTCATGTGTATTACAACTGATTGTCTCGACAACCTTGATGTACAAACTAGAAAGGCATGTTTTTAGTTATCGTATAAAAGTTAAAATATTCGTAAAAGAATAAAAAAATCCGGCCAAGCGCGAGTCGTACTCGCGCACCGAGGGTACCGTATCACCTTACAATGTATTTGTATTACGAGTACGTATTTTTCGATAGAATATACGTTGAATTCAAAAATAAACTTAACTTTGAAGTTGAAAGACACGTTATCTCATACTCACTAACTGCAAATGTAAGATCGTAGTGGCAAGACACATTATTTTGTATAAGATATTGCTTCTTACTAAATTCCATGGTTCTAAGTCAACGGGAAGTACGTTATAGATTTTTATTCCCTTGTGAGTGTCAGAATATACGACACAAACGGCCGTATCTTATGATGGCGTTGACTTAGAAGTTTGATTTTTTCACAGCTTCAAGCGATTCCAAACTTGAATATTTGATATTAAATTCAACTTGATACCTCAACGCGTTTTTGAGAAAAAGCTCTTGACAGACAGACAGATCCCATAAGGGTTCCTTTGATGTACAGAACCCTAAAAAAGGTTACTTATGTACTGGAAAGCGTTTTCATTATCCTCCTTTATCTCTGAAATTGCGAGACACAGAATTTGACAAATTTCAGGGAAAGCAATCTGTCTATATATGTGTAATGAAAATGATTTTTTTCTTTGTCTGAACTACTGAACTGTTATGGAGTGTAGTTGGAATCACTTTAAAAAAAAAACGTTTTACTGCAGTATATAAGCACTTTTATATTACATCAATCTATACTAATATTACAAAGAGATAAACTTGGATTGTACGTAATTGACAAACTTAAAAACTGCTCAACCGAGTTCAAAAATTCTTTTCACTATAAAAAGCTACATTCTCAGCGAGTAATCTCTGTTTGTGTGAAGACTTCGCGCTTAACCGATTATTAAAATAACAATACAAGTGAAATCAATAAATCAATAATTTAATATGTGTAGTGGAGCCATGCTGCATTGCAGCACGAATTGGGCCGGCCGTGAAATACCACCCTCTCACAGAATATCGGCGTGAAATAACAGCATTTATTGCTGTTGTGTTTCGTTCGGTGAGTGAGAGTGTCGGTTGCCCATCTCCTTCCTCCCCTCCTTTCCTTAAAGGCCGGCAACGCACCCGTGATTCTCCGGCCGTTGCGGGTGTCCATGGACAGCGGTGATCACTTTCCATCAGTGACTCGCTTGCTCGTTTGCCCCCTCCGCCATAAAAAAAATGTAAAGGACGTATTATACGGTTTGAATATGTTCATACCAATTTCCATTCGGGATTAACAGAGCAAAACGAAACAAAACCATAACTTGGCGCTATTTGTAATTATTTGGAGTTACAGCAAAATAGAATCCAATTGTGACAGATCGCCCGCTGACTGGCTCGTTGGAGCGGTGTGGCTCGCATGAAATCTGCATTCCTAGCTGGGGTACCGGGTTCGACTCTCGGTCAGGTCAATTCAGGTTAGAAACTTTTGTAAATTGGCTTGGAGTCTGGGTGTTCTTACTTCAGAGTCACGCAATTTGTGTAATGTCTATAGTATTATTATTATTGATAGATGATCTCCTATGCCATTTGCTCATAATAAATTAATAAATTATATTTCTCGGCCGACTTTTGAGGCCTACTCAACAAGAGAAACAGCTAATATATTCCATATTTTAAATATATAAATGCTTTTATAATTTCGTCCTCTCCGTGTCTGTCTATCCGTTTGTTTGTCCGTAAATCACAACCATTTTTCTCGGGGACTATAGGCATTACATAAATGAAAATTGGAAGGTAAGTGTATTCTTTGAACATTTGTAACTGAGGGATGAAAAGAAAATTTCAGTGCATATGCCTACGTGTGTAAGGTACCGTTAGATAGGCTGTCAAAAATAATACGAAAGTTTCATATTAGCATAATTTGCTGAGATACGCGCCTCTAAAGTCATAGAAAGTGTGCCCGTCTAACTTTTTAAATTATTTTGTGAAAAATTCCGAATAATAGAACTTAAAAAACACTTTCAATAAAATTTTGTTCGCATTAGATATGTTGTGCAACTTTTGAGATATGGGGTATTTTAATTACACGTTCAGCAATCGCAGAAGAAACTTTCTTACACGCGTCAGTGACAAACGCTGTAGAATACACCGTTTAAGGAACACTTTACCATGAGTGGTCCGACACGCTCTTGGCACGAGAATGGAATCTATTCCTTTATAGTCTTAACAATCTGTATATTTATGAATAAGTTATGAAACATTTCTGAATAAGCCATCACAGCTGAAGGCTTAAGATGAAGTTACATTCGCGTGTCCCGACCACAGTGGTGTAATTGGCAAGCCTCCGTGTCGAGCTCACGCTGTCACCGAGCCTGATCTATCATGAACCCTTCCCTTTGTTTTCCAACAATAAACTCTCCGCTCAAGAGCTATCCACGCGCTCAAAGTCCAACATTTAAGTGAATGATGAATTGTTTAACGTTAAGTGTTCTTACGCCTATTTAAAGACGCGCTTTTGTTCAGAGTTCACGGATAAGGTCACATCACGGATGAACGCGAGCGATTCACCGCTGACATTCTTGAACACGTCTTGCTTACATAATCTGAGTTTATTTATTAATACTGTAACATTTTTTTTTTACTTTATCCAAAAGCATAAATAGAAATTCTCTAATGATTCATCCACGCCGAGCAAATACGTGATCAACTAGTTATTCTTAATTTTAAATTACAAAGGTCAAGTGTATCATTTTTTGTAACTGTGTTCGTTATTAAAATAAGGTTCCTCAAGAAATCACTCGATTCACGGATAAAGTTGTTATTAAATGTACACTGATAAGAAAAGCATGCTATAATATAAAATAAACGATCTAATTAAAGACAAAATCATGGTCAGCGAGTAAATAATCCTCTCTGTACAATGCACATGCATTTAGCTGGCTTTCTGATTTAATGTTTTATTTAAAATACATACGTATTGTAATCTGATGTTAAAAAAAATATAATTGATTCAGTTTCTTTTCGGTCTCAGTGTGAGTGTTTTCTTTTCGAACCGAAGTTAGATTTAATGTTTAAAAACAGCTCTCAATTGGGTTAACTTAAATTGATTTGAATTTGGCTTTGACAAATTTGCAGGCTAAAGGTTAATATAGATATTTTACAATTAATTTAGTAATATAATATAAAAAACTGTTGCGTACACTATTTGTGTGATTTCCTGTAGATTACTATTATTGTCTGTTGTGAGATAAGCCGGGCCTGGCGGTGACCGCCACCCACATATCATTACAGACCTCACAACACAGCATTATATATTAAAGTTTATTTGCCGAGTTATCCAAGTCGATAAATCAAGAAGGATACCGTGTAATGGACACCGCGCGTCCCTGGACACACATAAATTCTTTCTGTATGTTTTTAGTAAATCATTTGTTGTGGACGTACCGGTAACGAAAATAATACCTTATCGACTCCAAATTTGTGTTCCGGTACTAAACAGTTTGAAAGATCCATTATATTTTCAAATATATTCCCAAATTTGTAAGATCGAAAGATTTTTCTTTCTTAAACTTCCGTAGCCAAAATTTGAAAAATGTAATTCTAACAGTTTTCCATCGAATCTAAAATTTCATCCTAACGCTTCGAAAAATATTTATGGATTCATGAGTAGATCGTATAGACTTTAAATCCTTTTAAACATAATGTTACCTGTATAAATATTTATATTAAATACTGACTTATGAAAATCGAATAGCCAGTGTTTGCCGATGGAAATGTCAAAACCACTCGTATACCTAGGCGAAAATGTGTGAGAAGAATGATGAGAACTGAAGAGGCGAAGGAAGAATGTAATAATCGCGAAGCTTCGCGCTCCGTCCTCTCTGACTACCCTGTTAGAAATACAGTGTAAGGATATGTATGTATGTACATTAATACGTGAAGAGAAATCTTTTCACCTCTTTTAAAGCATATTACGCACACGGAGGAGTGTGACATTTGGCATAGTTAAAGTTTACATGGAGAAGGAGTGCAGAAAGGTAAAAGATATATATGATATTTGTTACAAAATCATAAATTAAATTAAATAAAACAATCATTGTTCATGTTCGCACTGCCAATATCAAACACGTAATAGTTACGACGACCTTGAAAACACTAACAACCTTGATGGCGTTGTTGTTTAGGTGTTGTGTCCAAGCCGGAAAGGTTCCGGATTTAATTCCCGGTTGGGTCAAATTTAAAGAACGAACTTTTCTATATTGTCTGGGGTCTGAGTGTACTGGGCAATACGACTAGAAGTCGTCATATGGTTCTCTGGTTCTGTCACTATTTATGAGATCCTGAGGCGAAAGAACCCTCCAAGAAAGAAGAACCAAGAAAGACCAAGCAACCAACCAAGAAAGAAGGCGAAGAAGAAGAAGAATTTAGCGTGAGGGTATTTTAAGTATGTATTTATTATTTACACTGTTAATGTCGAACATATAATAGTTTATAGTTAAACCTCGGATTAAGAAATATAAAGAACGGAGCATTTTTTGCTTTAAAAGCGGGTGCCTATAGAGTACTTTTTTGTTGGCCGACTTTACATACATATCTTCACACTGTATCCCTAACGGGGTAGTCAGAGAGAACGGAGCGCCAAGCGTCGCGGTCCTTACATACTTATTTCGCTTCCTCAAATCTCATCATTCTACTCACATATTTTCGCCTAGGTATGCGAGTGCTTTTGACAATTCCGACGACTAAGACTCTCGACTCCCGACTGACTTTCTAGATTTTTACTAATGTGCGTGACTAGGGAAGGTCACAATACAACGATACGCAGCTGAACATGACATATTTTTATTTTTGTGCATACTAGCACCCAAAAACACTCAAAAAATTTACGAGTGTTTTGCGAATAATTATTTCATGATCGACTCATAATATGACACGAAATACACTGAGAGTGCGAGGTTGCTATACTTACTATACCTGTTTCATTCATGGTTACACTCAACCAATGAGATAGAAAGAAACAGGAAATGTGAAATCTGCGGCTCACATTCATGTATTACCTCACACTATGATGCAGTTTCAAATCTATATAAATTATATTATAAATATTATCATTATGATATTCTTGAATAATTGCAAATTGTATAATTTATCTAATTTAATGCGACGCTTGCGCGGGTTGGTTTGTCAGCGGTTTATACACCACAATGTCAATACAATTAATAATTATGATGTACATTATTGTGATTCTAAAATGATTTATGAGTATTAATACCATTGCTAATACCATGTCGAAGTGTAAAAATGAAATATTATTTTACTATCAGAATTGTGGTGGTTTAAGGTCTAGGCTGGCTGATTTACGCCTTAAAGTGTTAAATGCTACTTATGACGTTGTCATGTTGACCGAGACTTGGTTGCGACCAGGAATACTGGATGCTGAGTTGCTGAGCGGTGACTACACTGTCCACCGCCGGGACCGCGATCTTTCGACTCACCACAAAAAAGACGGCGGTGGAGTGCTTATAGCGGTGCGTAACTCCGTAAGGGCCTCCCGTCACGTCCCGTCAATTTTAGTCATCCCAATCACCGCCTACGACCTAATTGTATCGATTGTGTACATCCCTCCAGCTTCTCCTAGCTGTGTGTACTCTGGCCATTTTAAGACGTTAGAAAAAATTGAAGAACTGGTACCCGGCTGCAGGTTCTGCGTGGTGGGAACTTGCCGGAATTGGCTTGGTATAAGTTGCAAGACTCCTCAAAGCTAAAAGTACGTTCTGTGCAAGGTGCTCTCTGCTCTCTCTGAGTTTTTATTTAATACGTGTGCATTTCTGGATTTGAGTCAGTACAATAAATTCCAAAATTATAACAATAAAACTCTTGACTTGCTACTTTCAAATTTAGAATGTCACCTCTCACCACCGGATGTTGTTCTATCTAAATTGCATAGGCACCACCCTCCATTTCAATTTAATATTAATACCCAGCCACTATTCCACTATCAGTTAAGCATATTCTCAGGTATAATTTTTTGAAGGCTGATTATTCCAATATCATAGAAGAATTGAATCGGATTAATTGGCTCGATGAATTAAATCCCTTATAAGCTACCGACGCGGTTATTAAATTCTATTGTTTATTGTACAAAATAATGGACGAGCATGTACCAGTATATAAAAATAAATTCACGTCTTATCCGAAATGGTTTTCATTCGCGCTGATTAAAATGCTTAAAGGTAAGAAAAAGGTCTGGATAATGGAAAACATACCAGTCCCTCCGTGATTATGGTGAATTTTCTATCCTACGAGCCCACTGTAAGACACTGATGGCGGAGTGCTTCCGCAGGTATACTAATAACACTGAGGAAATTATGAAAACAAATATTAAAGCCTTTTGGGCGTATATATCTTCCATGAAAAAGACCACATCTAACTACCCTCACACTATGTACTTCGGCGACAAAGTTGCCAGTTCTGCGAATGATATAAGTGAGTTATTCTCGACGTTTTTTAATTCGGTATTTGAAGAAAAGGCCAATTGCCATTGCACAGAATTGGATAAGCTGCCAAGCTTGCTGGCTTCGAGCATAATCTCTAACGTGTACATAACAGAAAAAGATATTAAAAAAATACTATTGAAATTAGATACAAAAAAGGGACCCGGCCCAGATAAAATCAGCCCCATATTTTTTTGAGTAACATAATTTTAACCCCCCTCCGAATAATATTGAATAAATGCATTGTAGAGGGCACTTTTCCGGAATGCTAGAAGTTATCCTTTGTCATGCCCATACATAAATCCGGTTCGAAATCTCAAGTCTCTCATTATAGACCGATCTCAATACAGTCTTGCATATCTAAATTACTAGAATCTCTCGTCCATGGAGCGATCTTTCCGTTGGTGCAAAATAACATTATACCAAAGCAGCACGGATTCGTAAAGCGTAAATCTACGTCCACCAACCTTTTGGTGTACACTAATTTCCTATTTACATCAATGGATGAAAAAACCCAGGTGGATGCTATATATACAGATTTTCCGAAGGCTTTTGATAAGGTAGATCATGCAATGCTATTGCGGAAGTTGGCGTTCAACGGGATTAAAGGCAACTTATTGAGATGGTTTGCTTCCTATTTAGAAAAACGTATCCAAAAGGTTGTAATTGGTGGTCAGGAGTCTCAAGCTTCGCATGTCTCATCTGGTGTGATGCAGGGCTCGATTCTTGGACCCCTTCTGTACACGTTATTTATTAATAACATCGGTGACTGTTTTCGTAATTGTTCTTTTGAGATCTTTGCTGACTTGAAAGTATATAAATCTGTACATTGTCCAAATGACTGTAATCTTATCCAAGAAGACCTGGATCGTTTCCACCAATATTGCCTGGTAAATAAACTATCTCTTGCATATGACAAATGTGTCAAAATTTCTTTCACCAAGAATAATAATAAAATTTTCGGTCAATATCGTATTGGAGATAAGACGTTGCACGATGTCACGTCTTTAAAAGACTTGGATGTCACACTGGACGAAAAACTAACTCTAGACAAGCACACAAGTTACAACAAAAGCATACAAAATACTAGGATTCGTCCTGAGAGCTGCCAAACCGCTAAAAAAGCGTTCGTCCTACATGCTCTTGTACAAATCGCTGGTGCGCCCTCTCCTTGTGTACTCATCTGAGGTTTGGAATCCTTACTATAAGATCTACATAAACCAAGTCGTATCATCCAAAAAAAATTTTTAAGAGCCGTTAATTATACATTTCGTCAGCCCCTTCCGGTCGTATGTAGAACTCTTAATACAGTACGAACTTGCTTCCCTGACGGACAGACGTACGGTGCGGGATGCTGCTGTTCTATACAATATATGCAACGGCGGCTACGACTGCCATGACCTTCTCGAAGGTATCAGGTTTTGGGCTCCGTCATACAGAAGCAGATCTGCGACTTTGTTCGCTGTCCCGACGAGTAGAACTATGGCATGTGTCCGTGCGCCGCTCCGTAGACTCTGCGACTCATACAACAAGCAACTAACTCGGTTGACATGTTCGCTAGTTCATACGATAAGTATAAGCGTCGAGTAACCCTTTTAAATTTTTAATAACCCATTTTTAAATAAAAAAAATGTAGCCTAGAAACTGTATTTGTAATTTATTTATTTTTTAGTAGTGGGCCCTGATGTTTACGTTGATTGTTATATTTATAAGGCATTCTTTTGTAGAGTCCGCATGTGATTAAGATTGTTAATTGTTGTGTCTGTTAGTTTTAGGTAGCTAGTTGCTGAAACATGTTGTGAATTAATTGCCACGTCTACCAATAACTCTAAGTGGGAATTGGTTTAGGGCGTAGACTATATATACAGCATTATGTTCTAATTTATTTTGTAACATTTGCGTCTGTATCTGTTTTTTTTCCCCAATAAAGAAAAGAAAAAAAAAGGAAAATTCGTTTGAGACACGGAGGTAAGAACGGCAAGTTATTACGACAGAGTCCATTGTGTTACTTGATACGAAGAAGACGGTCGTAGAGAGTAAAGATTGTCACCAAAGAATTTTAAAATGTTGCCAACAAAAAAATAATGACTGACAAATTGCGTGAATAAGTTTGGAGTCGTGAAATGAGTGTGATTTGTGAGATGCGAGCTTTTTTCAGTTTGTGGAACGTATGTCAAGGGAAAAAAGCGTTTATTTCAAATGTATGATCAAATTGCAACCATACTGGGCGACCACTAGTGAAAATAGACCGGATAAAAGCATACACATACCAGCTGTTCGAGCACTCATTACTTTTATTAGTCATAATGAATTGCTTATGGAGCCGTATCCATCTACTTAAGACGCAGAAACCAGACGTCACGTCAATCACTTGAAGATCCCCGCAACATTAAACATATGCTAAGAATCGACTACTGGGGACCCCTACCATTGGCACGTTTACAATTATATCCCATTTTTTTCTTTTCTGTCCTTAATGTAAACTAATGAAGCGACTATGATATTTATAACATAAGTACAGATGGGCTAATTCACAAATGATTGACTCAGTTGTCATACTTAATAAATAATTACCGCCATGAATTAAAAGGATATTGGACATCCTGATAAGTGCAAAAATTTGTATTTTTAAAAATCAATTAAAAATGGTACATATAATGTAATTTTGTGTACATGGAAAATGTCTAGAACAATGAATGAAATTGTGTATCTGGAAAGTGCGTTTTCAAGGGATGAAAGATATGAGTTGGATGTGGAGAGACGGGTAGCAGCTGGCAATAAACTAAACGGTGCTCTTTCCGCTTTAGTAGGCAGTGTGAATATATCTAACACAGCCAAAATGGCCATCCACAACGCGGTGTTGGTGCCAAATTTATTGTATGGTAGCAAAGCCTGGATATGCCTGAAATCGAGTGAAAGTATAATGAATGCAGTAGAGAATATGTGCGGTCTCATCCTTGCGTACAAGATAAGCGATGAAGAGATACATCGTATGACAGGGTTGCACGACAGTGTTCTTTTAAAAATTTTTATTACAAAAAATTAAACCGCCTTCAAAAAAAACACTGAAAATTATAAAATAAATATCCTTTACTAATCAAAACTCAAGTACAATTAAAATAACTTTATAAATACGATACACATACCTATATAATTAAATTTGTCAGTTACTGAAGTCGGTGCCAAGCCCACCAAACTAATAGACTTTATGTTGTTGCACATTAATTTAGCACCGACTTCAATAACTATCAAATAAGTTTAATTGAAACTACATTTGTTATAACAAAATTTTTATTAGATATTAATATCGTAACATAAATAAAATTTAACCTAAAAAATACAACATTTGTGTTCATTATTTCTTAACTTGGCTTCATAGTGATTTATTACATATATACTTATATGTATTCACAGTGTATCCCTAACGGAATAGACAGATAATGGTTTGCTAATTGCATCGTCATTTCATATTTCTCCTGGAACAATTTCGTCAAATAATTTAATATTTTCAACTAACACTATTAGTTAGCCTTAATATTTTTTACTCAAATGTGCGACAGCAAATATAGTTTATGTTTTTCATACATATCTGTGTATGTTCATATGTACCTATATCGGATTCTTTATACCCTTTTAGAAACATCCCAAAGGTTAGATGCCTTTTAATCATTGAGGTGTCTATCGATTCGTATAAACTCATAACCGCGCGATGATTATAGACCAGATTTTGTTTTTATGAATCCAAAGTGGCGATCGTAAATAAATTATTATTCGTTTTTTTTTCGTAAAAGTAACACATGGTAGGACCCACAGTATTAGGTGTCCTGTAATGTTGCGACCTATTTATCAAATTCGAATTAATAAGTGACTGCACACATCACATGGCGTTACACCACTATGATGATCTACAACGGGTCATTATGCCCTGATTATGTGTGGAATAAATTATAGGGATGTTTTAAGTCATGCTTTAAGTGTCGTGAAAGGAACCGGTAGTGACAGTTGTGTTCGTAATTTAAATAGGATAAGTACCTACGTAGATATTCTTAGGGCTTCGCTAAACGAATGCCATGAATAGTGTTACATCATGGATCGGTTATCGAGCACAAAATATTTAACTATCGGCCAGTGCGTGTCAGATACGCATTAGATTAAGGTTCCACTGTAAAAAAAAGTAGTCTTTTTTTTAAATGATGGAAAATTTGCCTGTTAGCGGCTTATAGAGCGTGACAAACAAAAATGGGTATGGTTTTTGGTATTTTGTTTATGGCGCTCTAAAAAGTTAAAAACATTACTCGATTTTTAAATTTTCAAAAGAAATTCAAGAATATTTTTTTAAATCGTTTAGATCGTTACTTTTCAAAATATTATATTGTATTTCAATATCAGTTTTTTTATTCGTATTTCCGTCTCTCGGAATTCTCGCAAACATAATCCACTAGAATAAAACTTTATCAGTTCATTAAAAAAGTACACTATCTTAAAAAAAATATAATGATGCCGTAAAATAGTTGTAAGATATATAAAAAATTATAACATTAAAATGTAATTTCATAATACATACTATTAAAATACTATTATTAATAAAAATTCTACTAATTTAATTGCTTTAATTATAATGAATGGGGTAACAAATCTGTAAATTTTGCTTCTATATTAAATTATATTGTCTGTCTAAATGTAAGGACCGCGACGCTTGGCGCTCTATTCTCTCTCTACTCCGTTAGGGATACAGCGTGAAGATATGTATGTATGTAGGTATAAATGTAACAATATTTACAACAAAAAACAAAAACTTTTGTGAATAAGTTTTGTGTTTTCTCAGTTTTTTACGTAACACGTCAACTCGTCAAGTTAAGTCAGTCATTCACAGTAATCTAATCATTCACTTGACTTCCGAGTCGTTCCCACATTTTACAAGGTGCTACATTTGAGTACAATAGCCGAACAACGCATAACTCGACGCGCTGGGTGGTCCTTGCATAATGCCATATTCAGTTCTATGCCAGCGTAATGGTCGATATTGACACTAATTATAAAACATAATGCGCGATTATTCTAAAATTGTGCAGACAATATAATATGCGGTATTCATACTCGTATTATGAAAATAAAAACTTATTGACTTTTTAACTTATTGACTTATAAAATACTAAAAGAAACTCATTAACCAAAGATTTATGAGACCTGGGACTTTCTTATATTTTACCAGTTAACTTTACGTAACGTCTAATTTTTACAATTAAACTTTACCTATATAAATATATAAAATAAATATATAAATAAATAAAAGACAATATTGTGGGATATGTCAAAATATTTTGAACAATTATCTAACTCCGGTATGGTCTAGTGGCTAGGATACCTGGCTCTCACCCAGGAGGCTCGGGTTCGATTCCCGGTACCGGAATACACTTTTTATATTTTTTATGTTATGTTAGGCTAAACAGTGAAAACAAAAATATGGAAATTGTGCAATAGAATTCAAAATATAAGTAATTGACAACTTGAAGCGACGTAAGTGAGCTCACTCCGAGAGTTTCGTATTTCGTTCCTTGTAATAATTTATTCTTGACTATGGACAATGTAGTCCTTCAGTCGAAATATTAAAGACTTCTAGAGAAACATTAACTGTCCCTAACACTCCTCCAGTAAAGTGATAGTAGGCTTTACTGAAGTTAAAAAAGGACTTCTTGGAAGAGCGCGAAAACTTAGCTACACATGTTGATTTGGATCTCCACCGTTCTTTTCACTTACACAGAACTTTAAAACACAATACACTATCACTGTTGTACTTTAAAATTCCTAAAAAGGTAAAAAATAAAAAATGTAAATAAAAATGACAACCTCACTTCTCCCATTCCCGCCAAAAAGTCCCTTTGGCTATTCAAAGAGGTAACGCTGCCAGTCTGCTGGGCACCCTAAGCAATGACAGCTTTCTACGCGGCAACTTTGAGGAAGTCATTTAAATTTATGTTTATTTTAAGCTTATAAATAAATTAACGTCAATATTTGTATGTACTGATTTGTCAATAAATTTTTAAGTTTGGTAATTGAAACTGAATAAAAATAAAATGCAATTAAAAAAATTAAATCGCTTTCAAAAGTAAACACTAAAAAGTACAAAATTACTATCCTTTACTAATCAGAACTCAAGCACAAAAAAATAACTTTATAAATATGATGATACCACATACCAATATAATGAAATTTGTCAGTTACTGAAGTCCGTGTCAAGCCTACCGAACTAATAAACTTTCTGTTGTTGCACATTGATTTGACACCGATTTCAATATCTGTCAAATTTCTCCCTTTTGAGTGACCTTGGCCTAAATAAATATCAAGGGCAGGTCTACAATTAACTTCTTTCTTATTCTGGAGCACAACGATATACTAAAGAATCATCAATATAAATAAAGATTATAACCAGGTCACGTTATTTGGTGTATTTTCGAAGTCCAAGCTCCAATACCGGTTAAATTTAAATGATATCACCTCGGAAGTATACCCTTTCAAACAAAAAAAAACAAAATTTCGAAATCGCGCCACAATTGACGAAGTTATTTATTTATTTATTTATTTATTTATTTGATCAATAGATACTCCAACAGCATTATCACAAAATTACACCAACTAAAGTATCGAAAACATCTTAAACAGTGTGAAACACTTTTACAGGAGTATACAGCACTTACAATTATTATACAGTGAGAGTGATACCAACTATACTACACTAACAAAGCATTACAATTTTTGAATTTTGTAGATACAATAAAATAAAACAAAACAATAAAACATAACATGGCAAAATGAGACAAAATATAGCTAACTTATCACAATATAGCAATAATTTTTTTTCGAAATTTGTTGAGGGGTTCATGAAAAATGTCAACATTCTCTGGATACAGATCATTATAGGTACGCATAGTTCTATTCAAAGGAGAGAATTTTCCTACATTTGTTCTGAACTGAGGTATTGAGAAGCATTTAGTGATAGGATAACGTGGTATAGTTCGCGGAACTGTCAGGTTTATTTTGTTTAACAATTCAGGTGCGTCCAATAAACCGTTTACAATCTTATGTAAAAATGTAAGGTCAGTAACTTGTCGGCGCTTCTCAAGAGTATCCAACCGGAAATATAATAAACGTGCTGAATAATCAGAACGGTAAGGACGGCCCTGACATTTATAAACCAAAAACTTTGTTATGTTGTTTTGGATTTTTTCGATTCTGTCACTATGGAGTTTGTAGCATGGATTCCAGATAAAACTTGCATACTCCAAATTGGCTGTTATACAATAAAATTATGGTTTGAGTATTTTTAAAATCTTTGCAAATCCTTTTTATGAAGCCGGTCATTTTCCAAGCTTTTGTCACCATACTATTAATGTGACTTGCAAATGTTAATGATCTATCCAAGAGAACACCCAAATCACACGCCTGATTAACTTCCTTGATAACAACATTCCCCAGCAGATATTTAGGAGCCATGATATCTTTTTTCTTTTTTGTAAAATTTATCGAATGACATTTTTCTGCGTTCAGTGTCATTTTATTCTGAATACACCAAGATTGAACAGAATTTAAGTCATCCTGGAGAAGAATAATATCCTGGTTAGACTTGATCTGCCGATATAATTTTAAGTCATCAGCAAAGAGCAAGTATCTACTATTACGGATGCAGCCAGTGACATCGTTAATAAATAACAAAAAGAGCACTGGACCTAGGTGTGAGCCCTGAGGTACACCAGATGTTACTGCAAACGTTTTAGAACTATAACCGTTAACAGTTACTCTTTGCATCCGGTCCCGAAGATAGGATCCAACCCAAGCCAAAAGATGACCATGTATTCCGTAGTGTTCTAATTTAGAAAGCAGGATATCGTGATTGACTTTGTCGAATGCACTACTGAAGTCCGTATAAACCGAATGGATTTGAAGACCAGAGTCTATTGAGGACGAAACATCAGAGACATAACTAGCAAGGTTCGTAATAACTGATTTATTCTTTCGAAATCCATGTTGGCAGTCGCAGACAAATTGATTAATATAAGATGCAAGGGTTGGATAGATCACACGTTCAAAAATCTTTGAAAATGTGCATAGTATTGAAATAGGGCGGTAATTTCTGATGTTAGATTTATCACCTTTTTTGTGGATAGGGACTACATTGGCTATCTTCCATAAAGATGGATAAACAGATGTCTGAAGTGATCGTTCGAATATCATTTTTAAAGGTAATGTAAGGTGATTATAAGTCATTTTAAGAAATAGTGGAGGGATACCATCTGGACCTGCCCCCTTGCTTGCATCAATTGACTTCAGCAGTTTAGCTATGCTGCGTTCATCCACTACTACAGCACCCATTGATTGTTGCGTATGAGGTCTAAGAAAGTTTGGCTTACAAGACATCATTATGTTCGGAGTATACACTGAAGCAAATTGTTTAGCAAAAAGATTACAAATATCCTCGCCCGAGTTAGCAGTAGCAGAATCCAAACTCATTAAACCCGGTATTTCAGACGAGGAACCACGGCGTTCCTTGACAAATGACCAAAACCTTCTGCTATTATTACGGATAGCGTTCTCCACGTCACGAATATAGTCAGAGTAACAAATCTTAACTAAACCATCAATACGTTTATTCAATAACCTCAGTTCCAATCCATCTCTGGGATTACTGTATCTTTTAAACTTTTTTCTAATTTTTTCTTTCTCTCTAATAATTTTGATTAAATCACGTGTGAACCATATAGGGTATTTAAAGTTGCGTAATTTACTTTTCGGTACATCAGACATTATAATAGATTCGATAATAACATAAAATTTACCAACCATATTGTTGACATCTCCCTCAGAACCTAATTCCTCTGTCCAATTCACTTGTTCTAATTTTAAATTAATTTCTTCGTAATTGGCCTTCCTAAAATTGTAACCAGAAAATAATTTTGGTTTTAAAAACTCTTTACCATTAAAATTAAAAATATTAATTTCTAAAGCAGGATGATGAATATCGATTTTTGCAATAGAATCTAAGCTTTCCTGAACATGAATACCACTTAAATTTCCCAGAATTAGGTCTAAAACTCTTTTGTTGTGGTTTTTAACAGAGTTAAATTGAAAAAAATCATTTAATGACATAAAATCTACTAACGAGTAACCCAGGGTATTCTCGTAACCACTAGGTTTCAGTTTTCCTGAGTCATTGTCACCATCCCACTGAATAAAACCTAAATTAAAATCACCAAGTATAACAGTATCAATAAAACAAGACTGCATTACGGTACTGATATTGTCTAGAACAGAGTCCAACTTAGTAGAAATAACCGGAGGAGGCAAATACAGAGCACAAAATAATATTTCTTTGACGACATCACCCGCCGCTGTGGAAACTAACACCCACAGGTCTTCGTGTGTACTCTCAAAGCATTCAATTCTTTTGGAACGAAATCTTTTTGAGACCGCTATTAGCACGCCTCCTCCTCTCATGCCCGTTGCATTAGACGTGTGACGATCTCGTCTATAAACATTGTAACCAAGCGTAAATAATTCATTATCGTGAACAGAGTCATCCAGCCATGTTTCAGTAGCAACAATAACATCGTATTCGGTCTTCAGTGTTGCCAATCTAATGTCATTAAGCTTAGTTTTCATTCCTCTTAAATTTTGGTAGTAAACTATGAATTTGGAAACAATCATTACGGTCCAATTGTCCTTTCTTCTTTTTTTTTTTTATTGCAAATTTATCAAAGATTCATACGACTTTATTTGCTTGGCTGGTGATCTATCATCTTTACGTACAAAAATCCGTCCACTTCTAATCCACACATATTTGATATTTTTTTCTCGTGCCACGCTCCTTGTACGAGCATGAAGTGCCTTGTAATGTGGAGATAAGTGCTCCGAAACAAACACTGCCGACTTCTCACCGCCGTAACCTAGATGTGATGAATTTAGTTTTCTGTCAGAATTCACCCTGTTGAATTTGGAAACAGCTGCAATTATGCCGTCTCTTATTTGTGTGTTTGGTAGCTTTATTATAATAGAACGTGGTCTTTTATTCGAGTCATTTAATTTACGAACTCTAGTGCAAGAGAGCACGTCTTTATCTGTAACAGGATATGATATCACAGAGCACAACTGTTTCATCACCGATACTAGGTTTTCAGATTTATTTTCTGGAACACCGTTCAATTCTATATTGTTTTCACGCGAGTGTTGTTCCATTATATTGATTCTAGTAGACAGTTCTTCAATTTTATTGTTTAGCATCTGATTATCCTTAACCAAACAGTTAATGTTAACATTATATTCCTTTATATCAGACATGAGGCGGTCGTATTCGGAGCTCATAAACTCAACACCTGACTTAAGATCCTTTAATGTAGACAGCTCTTCCCTAATAAGTGAAAATTCATTAGCAAAAAGAGAATCAAAGGCCAGCTTCACAGTTCTTGACACCGCCGATTCGATCTCAGTTCGTATCATAGACATCATCTCTGAATCTACTCCTCCGGTAACAGTCGGACTTATAGCGCTCAGTGGTTTTTTGCGCCATGTTACATTAGACTGTGCGAGTTCATTATCACTGACATCAGAGGCGTCGACTTGGCGATTCAACGGATAATTACTCGTTTGTGAATGAACAGGAGTATCGGCGTTATTGCCCTTACGCTGCTTATTTTTACATCCAGGTCAAGACCATTTATTTCTACTTTCTTTCGACATAAGGTTAAACCGCTGCAGTGAAACAGCAGCGCATTCCATATCATATACATCTTTACAGAGACAGCATATTAAATATTCACGGTTCTTAACCTCATTCAAGCACCCGGCACAAGGCCTAATTTTAGGTGCCATTCTCTAAGCAGATACTTTATACTATTGTTGTATTAATCTATGTATTGTGATATGTTGTTCAGAAAAAAAGGCAGCTACAAAACATTGCATAAGCGGACAGGGGAAGCTCATATAAGATAATTATTATGATAAATGCACCTCATCTACCTTCAAAACTCAACGAAATATGCAGCTAGAGGCTGTGAGATAAAGGTCGTAAGCGCCGTGCTAATCGCGTCGCTTACGCGTTTTCGTCAACACCAAGTAAAAATTTTTAAATTTTTGCACTATATCACAAAAAAATATGCAATTATTATTGATAGAAATAATTACACATAATTTCAATAACTGTAAACATTAAACACAACTTTGACAACCGCATACACAAGACCAATGCGATAAAATCTCACTTAAAACAATTTTGCCGATTTTAAGATGTAATGTTCTAACTATAGTAGCGGCACACAGTTCACACAGTTATCGGTGCAAATACACAAAAAAAAACTGCGTGCAGACGAACATAGAACCTCCTCCTTTTTCTGAAGTCGGTTAAAAATGACTGTTTAAGTTAAATCATATTAACCACAAGCAGATGTCATTGTCATGATGAGAACAGAAAATATGTATTTTGAAAAAAAAAATAGAAAAACAAATCTTAAATGCTTACCATGGAAATAAAGATATAGCTACATTTTTACTTTAAAAATCCTTTACATACATATCTTCGCGCTGTATCCCTAAAGGGGTTAGTCAGAGAGGTCGGAGCGCCAAGCGTCGCGGCCTTACATACTTCTTTCACTTCCTCATATCTCATCGTTCTTCTCACACATTTTCGCCTAGGTATGCGAACGCCCGACGGTCTCCCGAAGCCTCCACCAGTTGCTTAGAAATATCAGAAACCAGTCTATGAGCTTCGGGACCCCAGGGTTCTAAAATTTCGACTGCAAAGGACTTAAATACGAAACTCTCGGACAGAGTCGCATACTTACGCCGCGCTGCTACAAGTTCTCAATCCATACTAATGTTATAAAGAGGCAATCTTTGTATTTAATGAATAAACTCAAAAATATCTCAATTGATTTCAAAAATTCTTTCACCTGTAGAAAGCTGCATTATCAGCCAGTAACATGGGCTGTGTTTTACTTTCAAAAAAATTTCAACCCGTGAAAAGCCGGGACGGGTTGCTATAACTTATGTTTTGAATTATTAATTCTATTGCGCATTTTCCATATTTTTGTTTTCACTGTTCGGCCTAACATAATATAAAAAAATATAAAGTGTATTGCGGTACTGGGAATCGAACCCGAGGCTTCTATGTGAGAGCTCAAGCCACTATTTAAAGGACGAAGCGATACCAACAGGTTTGGTCGTAGGATGTCATACAAAATATGAAGAAAAGAAAAAATATTGAATGGTATGTGAATTACTTTTAAATTTGTGCTACTCCCAATTCCCACTTGCTTTTTATTCCCATTACATTTTTCTCCTGTAACATCACTAATGATTTTTCCAATATTTTCTTTTGTTTTTCTAATATAATGTAATAAACATAATATAATGAAATATCCCACAGATTCCCATGATGATGATTCCACATTTAAAATATAAGCCAAGCCGCAGGCAAAACTATGTAAGTAAAATCTTATCAAAATAGTAATTAAGATAATGTAATTTATATCGTCTGTAATCCCATTACTGTTGTTTAATTACGCTCCTAATATAGTTACATAAATTAAATTGTTACGTACAACGAAGCGCTCATTTTAATTGAATTATTCATGATACTCTTATAGTTAGAAATTAAAAATCTTTATTTAAATGTTAAGTAAGATATCCCTTAATGAATGCTTTTAAACAAATAATTAAAATGTCTTCTACTCTGGTCTGAAAGAGAAAGAATAACAAAAAAAACCAGCTATTTATCTTCTAGAGCAGGTCTCAAAACCTGCCAAGTGTGTGTCAGACTCACCTTGTGCTAGAGTTCTGTGGCAATTTAATTTATTCAAGAATAAAGGAGTCTAAAGTCTCACTATTCAATTATTTCTCATCTATGATTTGGTTCACCAATATATGGTACATCTCTTTATGAGAGGTAAATAGATGGATACATACATAAGGGTTATCTTTTTCCTTTTAAGATAAGGAACCTTGAAAATAAATATAAACATATTCCCTCTATCCCTATAGGGGTAGTCAGTGATGATTGATGATAGAGAGACAATTATCGTGGTCGTCACATTCTTTTGCCTCCTCAAATTCATTATAAAAATAACAGTAATAAATATTCCATAGAATTACATATGACAATCTTTCTGCTATTTTTTAGCACATACATACGTAAATATACATATATACATGAATAATATGAGTGAATGAGCAGTAGAAATAGTAATTCAAACTGCAACTTATTATATCTACACTAATTTTATAAAGAGATAATTTTGTTTGTTTGTGTGTAATGAATAAACTCAAAAAGTGTTCAACCGATTTCAAAAAGTCTTTCACCCATGGAAAGCTTAGAAAGCTACATTATCAGCCAGTAACATGGGCTTTATTTTATTTACTAAAAAAAATCTACCCGTGCGAAACTGTGGCGGATCACTGATTTAAAATATATTTAAAACTGTGTTTCGCGGTTTGACTCACATTAATTTTGGTATTTTTCCGGTATTAAAAATAACCTAGATCACTCTCTGAAAGGTCCTCTGGCAATCAAAGTTCCATCAAAATTGGTTAGCCGTTTCTGTGGTTATCCCAGACAAATTAACAAAGATAAGAGACATGACAGTCAGACAGGCAAACAGACAAAAATTAAAAAAAAAGCGTATTGTGGCGTTGATTACGTGCGAATAACTTAAGAAAAATGCTTTACTTTTAAATCACAGGCAGACACTTTAATTTATTTATAAGCGTATAGAATAATACTAATTTTTAAATATATTCTACTTTTAAACCACATAAAATATTATGTGCAATTTGTAATTAATGACTTCCCCAATAAAATTACTTTTACCCATTGATTACTGTCAACGTTAAAATTGATAGTTTTCACATTAATTTGAAATTCGAAATCACCTGTAAAGAGTCCACCCATGCAACCCAGTGCTACCGAATTCGTTCAGTACCTCTGCACCCTATGGCAATAACAATAAAGTTGATTTTAGCAGTTGCCGTTTAATCATATTTTAGCGCGGAAAAATCTCACCATTTGTTTAGCGTCTAATCGTAATTTGCAAGAAAACTACATTACCAATTAAAAAACTGGTTTTCGAAATTTGAGATATTATACTAATAAACCTATTTATTTCAGTAAAAATCATTTTAAAATTCTGTAGAATTTAGGAGATGCAACTAAATCTTTTTGCAAAACAGGGTACTTTCTGGAGATTTTTTTCTCCAATCATGTATCCACGTTTAAGGATTTCAAGATACAGAGTCGAAGTTGTACGCATCCAAATATCTAACTTACAGACTTCTAAGATACCGAGATCCAAGTCACCAAACACACCAAAGTCTGTATAGGGGAATCTCAGTCGTATTTGTAACCATTGCTTCAATGAGTTCATCGTATTTATTCATAACGCATTTTATGAGTCTGACGAAGTTAAAAATAAACTCATATAAAACGCGATCTGCACTTAATACTGCTATAAGAGCCAGAGGCGCATTAAAGTTCTAGTTTTTTATCAACTCAACCGGCATCTATGTGGCGTCGAATTAAATATTCAAACCACGTCCGCCGTTAATAACGTTTGACATCCGAATGCATTATGCTAATACTATTTCCTGCTAAACTCCGCTCCAGGTACCACGAATTCTTTACAAACCATTGTTTTTAGGAGCCTTCAAAATATCTAACAGATAGCGAAATTTGCATTGTTAATTTATTGGTTTCGAAGGTAATATTTTTGCTCTCACGTCAAATTATAATTTAGATGGGCCTTATTTTTATGGAGACATTAATTTTTGGGTTCCAAGAATGTGAGTTATAAGAGGTGACCGCGAGTGATTTAAGAATATTAGATACAAATTCCGTGACCGTACCGAGAGTACCCCTTTGATCTTGATTAGTCATTAATAGATTTTGATTGTAAATCTTGGAACTAACAAAATTTATTTTTCGATTAATTGTTTATCGATTAATATATTTAGTTTCTTATCGTATTTCTTTTGGTTTTGACTTCAATAAAATGTATTTCGTTTAACATTGTAGACACTAAAATGTCACTCAAACAACCAAAAAAATATATCTAACTTTATTATTATACTTATAATGCGTTTTTAATACTGTGCGAAAAAAAAACAATATTGCGTTGCTCTGAAAAGAGAAAGTTTTGAGTTATTTATTAGACATTAAATATTACTTAAGCTATTACATTATTTCTTTAAAGTAATAACATAGGTATTGGTATCTTACCTGAAAAGAGAAACAACATTTAAAGCTACTATTTCACACTTTCCTTTCACTCCACTATGATATTTTAAATTTATTGCATACAGTCTTTCAATGAAACATAACCTCTCTTCAACCCACAGAACTCCTTTATACTTTCAAGCTACGTCGACAGAGCTGTCATGTCAAGCGCGGCGAGTTTAAATTAAATGAAGGGCGAAGAACTTTATATACTTATGCTGATTGAAAACTACCTATAAAATAAACGATTTCCTAGAATACAAAACAATAACATGGAATAGTGTTCTCTGCTCGTACATTTACTGGCACTCTTAATACATATATTTTTTATGTTTATATAAGAGTGAAAAAACGAGCAAGCGGGTCATCTGATGGAGAGTGACCACCGCTGCCCATGGACACCCGCAACGTCCGGGGAATCACGAGTGCGTGGCCAGCCTTTAGGGAAATAGGGAAAGCAGGGGGAGGGGGTAATGGGCCACCGGCACTCTCACTCACCGAGCGAAACACAACAATAATAGGTGCTGTTATTTTACGCTGATATAAAAGGGTGGCATTTGCTGGCACAATTCGTGGCCTCTTCCACTTTTTAAATATGTTTTTTTAATATAGTTTTACCACTGCGGAACGGAATGCGAATCATTTGACAGCTCGAAATGACAGGAGTTGTCAATCTCTCTGTCGCTGCTACTGTGTACGTCAGTGTGTTAATATTTTTATACGTGACATTGGCAGAATTAATGTGCTTGCCACATTAGAAGCCATCACTGAAAAAATTGAATTGAATTGTAAATATTTTTCCGTTCACATTTAATTTAATTATAAAAACTTATGCTGCAATGTAGTAAACAATAAAACGCCATTGTGTATCGCGCGTGTGTTATTTATCAGTTCAAATTATTTATCAGTTATCGTATAGGAAAAACTCGGATCACTCGCACCATCGGCTCAAGTTACCACAACAAGATAAAAGATAATACTTTCCTTTTCCTTTTCTGCTCATCGTCGATGGTTTGGCTTTTGCTAAGCCAAATATGTTGTAAAATGATGTCATCGAAATGATACTGACTGACTTGCTTGCTGATTCTTCTAATTGTAGGTTTTTATTAAAATTCAAATTTGACAAACACTTTCAAAATGTCTCAACTGGTTTTAATTGTATAATTTGATCCGACTTGAACATTGAAAATATTGAATGGTGACACATAAGTACACATTATTGTCATGCCGTATTCCTAACAAATTAGCCAGAGAAGATGAGAAAATAAAGTATTAAACACGATGTCCTTACATATTGCTTTCGCTTCTTCAAATGGCATGGTTCATCTCACTTATCTTTACCGAGGTGAATTAAATAACGTATCAATTCAAATAAGCACTAGACACTAAATTTGTATTTTGGGTACCGCATAACTAACAAAAGGTGCAATCAATGATACCCAAACTTCGGAAAATTCGGCAAAACAATGAAAATACAATTTTTTTCAGAATTAAAACATATCTAGATCTATTTTTTGATCCTCCAAACCCCTATATTGTAAATTGCATCACATCGTTGGAGCCGTTATCGAGAATGCAATTACAAATATACTTATATGTTGGCGTTCAAGGAAGAAGAGTCCAGTAGTGGGGTATTGAGTTAAGACTAAATTCGGAATTTAGAATAGTCAATTGATAATAAGGATTGAAAAAATATTAAAAAACTGGCATATATTTTTTTTATCAAATGTTTGAAGTTGAAACTCTGAAAAGGCTTGTTTTGAGATAAAGCATTTTTAAAGTTTGATTGAAAAAAAGAACGCACTTCTACTTGTTTGTTTCTACTTAGAAACATCATATAAAGTCATTTACTATATGAACTTGTAGATAATTGAGCATTAATTAATAATCAATTTAAATCGCGAAGTGCCATTTTTTCAGCCAACTTTACAAATCTGCGTATATCTCGGAAACTAAATCCCTGGACACTTTACCCTTTTTGCTTGGACGCCCGCATATACAAATATTGCTCATATAATAGTAAAGAATAGGATTTTCAGTATTTCCTTATATTTACTCCAAATGTTGTTTTCATATTATTTAATTATAATGTAATATTTTACTGTGATTTACTGACATAAATCAGTACATACATATCTTAACTTTCATATTTACATATCTATTTTATTTATAAAATTTAAGATTTATAACGTTTTTTTGTATTAAGTATGAAAACATAGTGGATTCTTTAGCAAATACTTTAGATTAACTACTACTTACGTGTTTTTATACATAATGAGGTGTATAAGGGATAGGAAAGAAAAGAGACATACATAATTTGTGTGAGAAAATATGTGTATTTTTCATTTGTATTTTTCTACTCTTCTATTCAACGGCGTCAACACAGTATGTACATATACTTATTATGTTCCTAGGGCAAGTATATTATAACTAAAACTATTTGAAATATTTATCGTGTTTCGTTTAATTAAATGAACAGGCAAATAGGCAAATTGTATTAAAACGTACTTCTACATATCCATATACTGATGAACACCATAACTCTTTTGTCTTCGACTAGAAAAAAAGAGGTGATGTATGGAAGAGGAATTCTCAGTACTTCCTATTCCATTCATTAAATTTTAAGGTTAAATTTTTTTGTAGCTCACTAAACTGTCGCGCGCTGCACGCGTGCACTCTGGTACATTTTTTATGCAGCGCTACAAACGTTTTGACGTTAAACATTCCCATTATTACCTCAATAGTAGACAATGTGACTTTGTTCGAAACAATACATACCGATAAATGCTTGTCACTATTAATATTGTTGCTTTTGACGCTCGTAACGGTGTACCCTTTGTATGTAGAGAGTTTAACAAGAGCCGTCCGATTTAGCGCTCAGCATGCGTCATTTGAGCTCAAGGAAGTCACAAAGGAATGTAACGCCATTTTTCCATATTAAAACTTCGATTTCTGTATTCATTTTTTTGCTGAATTCAAGTTAAATTAGTAACGCTGTAACGTCAGACCGCACACGGAACAATGATGGGTACCTTCGTGACTGTTCTCATGTGAGCCAACGAAAGTAGAGATCCAATTCAACCCATGGGAGCTATAGAAAGTTTTTGTTTATTTATACCCCACCTTATATTTGTGAAATATGATTTATATTTTTGATTAACGTATGAAGGAACTTATTTTTATGGTTCAGTTGTAAATCTAGATGATCGAACGTGTTTCTGTATGTCTATTTTTCTTGGAGAGTATTTGATGTACAGTTGATAGCTTGATACAGATGAAATCTTTAAAGGTTATTGTAAATGGAGGCCCAACGACAGTCGCGACTTTAAAAGTTGAATTTTGACTTGCGTTAAATTCGGACAGTAATAATATAATTACAAAATATGTAATTACATCTTTATTGAAACTCATCCTCTTATTATTATTTGTGTTCATGACACATATGTATTTCATCGTGAAGTATCTCATCATTTTGGTATAATTTAATTTAAAACGATTTGAAAGCGAAGAAGATGCCCTGGCTGCTCGTAACTTTGACATTTCTGAGGTGTTTGAAGAAGAGTGGTCATTGATATTTTCTAAGTGGTTTAGACAAATGGAAAAGCGAATATATGTCCAAGGTGAACAATAAAAAAATGTGAAACGCCGTTTATCATATTATGATAATATAGTACAGAAGACTATTAACATAAATACATATTATCTTCACGCTGTGTCACTAACGGTGTAGTCAGAAAGGCCGGAGCGCCAATCTTCGCGGTTGTTACGCACTTCTTTCGCCACTTCGAATCTCATTATTCTCATGACGCGTTTTCGCCTAGGTATGCGGTTGTTTCTGACATTTCCGTCAGCTAACACTCTGGCTATTTGATCTTCATTAATCACTCTTGGTCTTCTTTGGCTTCTTTGACTCATGTGCCGTCTTCTCATGTGCCGACATCTTTTCATGTGCCGGAACCATCAAACATTTCTTTCTTCATTTTTACAAGCCTGTTTCAACAACAAAATTTAAATATCTAGTGTAGAAGAATAATTTACGACCAAAAATTTTGCACACTACTACATAGAAATTCCCTAGTTCCTAGTCCTCATTGGAATTCGTAATACTTGCCAGTTTCTTCGCCGATATATTATTATACTATATTTGTATAGTATAATAATATATCGTATTTTTCATCACTGACCATTTAAGACGAATTTTCAAAAAGTAACACCTAAGCGATAATAAATGAAAAATCAATTGATAAATAAATAAATAATCGAAGAAGAATTTTGAAACTAATAAATTATGTACAGATTTTCTCTGTATATCCCGTTATGGATATAATGGGATAATATACATATAATATGATAAATAAAATCACATGTATGTTTTTTTTTAATTACTAAAGTTATTACTTATTTTAAGTATTTACTTTTAGAGATTAGCAAATTGCCTATTGTCTATGTTACCTGCTCTCAGACAGCACTTACATCCCGAGTCCACGCCAATTTAAATGATTTCTGATAGTGATTTAGCCGGGAATCGAACTCAAGACGAGTTAAAAGTAATGTAACCGTCGCATTAAAGTAGCAGTAAAAATTCGCAGTACATAACACACAGGCACTTTATTTTTCTCATCCTATTTACATCTAAATTAACGCCCGTCGCGTCCTATTTTTAGAAACCCATTAAAAACTAATAGCTCAGTGTTCCTGTCCGTCTGTCTGTTCCTCCAAATTTATTGGATCAATTAAATCGTTCCGAATGCTACGACTAAATTAGCTCACTGTTACGTTATTTGTTAAACTGAAGGTTGACTGCACAGACAAATTTACACACATATCCCATCTTTTCTTGCGACATCACATAGTATATTCTTGCTGAAATAAATTAAAAGGGACTCTTCATATGTTGTAAAAGTAAATCGTCTGTACCATAGACATCATATTTACAGACACGTAATTGCAAATGAAAATTTTATCACAGTACATACCATAGAATCAGTGTAGGAGCGGATAAGAGAGAATGATATACGGTGGATTGAAGAATAAGTGAGAAGGATATAATGCAATGTGGCTGTAATTGTTTATATTAGGATTAATAGTTACAAATATTATTTTATTGTAAAATACGGAATAAATTTTTGACTTACTGGAAATAAAACATATAAACACTGCAAGAAATAACTATAATAACGAATTAAATAATAAACACGCTTTATTTGAACATTAATGTTCGGAAGTTATTTCACAATGAGCCATTGCCAACTGGTTGTAAAGAAGTAAGCAATTTTTCAGTGCTGCTTTGCTAGTCTATTAACGTATTGTGTCTATGGTTTGTATCTAATAGTACATTTTGTACATACCATAGTTTCTCGCCATTACACACTTAAGAGTGGATAGAGCATCACAGAGCTATGAAATCACACATTGACATGACACTTCCATAACATTCGTAAAAGTATGATAATTTCTGCAAATCTACAAGTTAAGGACTTTCTTACACGACTAAGATGACGTAAAAAGTAGGTTATAATTTTAGCAACGTAATATATGTATGCATGTATGTATGTGTGTATGATATATAAAAATAGGTACTTATATAAATTTGAAAACTTATTTAATATATTTGTACACGCATATTTATTATTTTTACATATATTTTACTTAATAATATATTTAATTTTTCTGTTAGCTGTTGTCCGCGACATATTTCGCATGGTATTTGATTTAATAAATTCTTTAAATTATTGTGCAAATACATCATCTTCCTAACGTTAATCGCAATCGAATGAAAGATATGGGCATGCATACGGAACAAACAAAGAAACATTCGTTTATATATATATATAAACAGACGTCATAAATAATTTCAGACACCATGTCCCAAGAGTAACGATGAGGCAAATCAGCCAAGCTGACTGACTCGTACCTAAGACACACATTTAATATCAGATAAGCCAATCAGCCCCTATTCCGTTAGAAAACAGCACCCACACATCTATATTTAATTTGTTTTTATTTGCCTCATTTCGTAGTACAAGACAGGCTATCTATTGTTGTAAAGTCTATGGATATAGATTTGCATATTTTTTCACATTTTTACCTTTGATAGCACACACATTCTCATAGAGATCAACACACATGTTATTGTTATTAAAAGTTTACGAGTATGCCACAAAGTTACAGCAAAACGTGTTTAGGAAAAATGTTATGATATTTTATCATACTCTAGCAAACAGCGGTGCTAGATGATTGCGCAGTCTATAAAGTAACTTTGGAATAATCTCGCTCCCGTAATGGATCCTGGAGTTTATGACGTGCTAACTCTAGATGTGGAGCGAGCTCGTAACACTACTGTGTTGACGGCGATGAGATCCTGATGCTCGCGCAAACACCTATTATGTACCTGACGCTCACAATTTGGCACCGAACTTTGTCCATGCTACTTTTGAAGAACGAAATAGAATATCAGGATACAATGTAACATTTTATATTGTATCATGTCAAATAAATAAGTTATAAATAAACGTAAAAATATAGAAAATAATTTTTTAAAGTTATTTGCACTTATTTTATTTATTATAGACATAAAAATAACATATAATATGACATACATTGTGTCCTGTTAGTTACTGTCATGTAAAATTACACACTTATTTAAATGATACGATTTTATATACGTAGAAAAATTATTTCTTTTTCAGCTCAATTAGCTTCTTATGATTTCTTTTGATTTATTTATTGTCTCAATTAACAGAAATGGATATATCTTTCATACGTACATACATACACATATCTTCATGCTGTATCCCTAACGGGGTAGTCAGAGAGGACAGGGTGGCAAGCTTCGCAGTCCTTACATATTTCTTTCGCCTTTCGAATCTCATCATTCTCCTCACGCATTTTTGCCTAGGTATTTGGGTGTTTTTGACATTTCCGTCAGCTAACACTCTGGCTATTTCGTCTTCGTAAGTTAGCCTTAGTCTTCCTTGTCTTCTGCTACCACTCACTTTCGCTCTGTGGATTTTCTTCGTCCATCTAAGTATTCCTTTCTTCATTTTTACAATAACACTGTCGTGCAATCCTGTCATATTCCGTATCTCTTCGTTGCTTACCCTGTCCGCAAGGGTGACGTTTAAAAAAAAAAATTGGCACCAACACCTCATTGCGGATTGCCATTTTGGCTGAGTTAGTTTCACACTGCCCACTTCTTACTAATGTGGCTTCAAATTCACATTGCCCACTAATGCGGATAGAGCACTGTTTATTTTATTGCCAGCTGCTACCAGTCTCTCCACATCCAACTCACATGTTCCATTCTCGAAAACGCACTCCCCAGATACACAATTTCATTCACTTATTCCAGACATTTTCCGTGTATCCATATCTCACATTTCGTATTTCTTTCAGGAATTATAATTATTATGCACAAAATTAATAAAACCCCAAAGAACAGTACACTTGTTCCCTTGGACAACCGAAAGTGCTTTTTCTCTCTGAATAAAGTAGAGAAAAATATCAAAATTTAAGGCTTTCATCTGTCTCTCCTAACATTAAAGGGCTGTATTTTTGGAACTACTATAGATAGGGGCTTGAAATTTGCACGAAATGTTACAATGGTAGACATTAATAATAAAAAATCACCGTACTTGAAATCTGCTTTCCTTTCAGTTTTATTGTTTTTGCATCCCTGAAACGGTAACATAGTACGTCAAACGTCTAAGTCGGCGTAATTATAGTGCAAATTCTAAAATAAAACAGCAAATAAGTAAACCGGCTAAGTGCGAGTTGTTCTCATGCGAGATCCCAAACTGAATGAAATTAAACTTTTTCTGTGTAAATAGATAACAAAAATGCAGTGGTGAACCACAGGGTGCTGAAGCACCCTGAGTACACAAGTCCGACTCGCACGTCGACAGTTTCTTATTATATCTATGACAGTAACAAACTGCATATATACATATTATTTGAGTCCCATGTAAATAATACATTATTTACCCTTCTTTGCTAAATCGTGGTCGGATAATAAAATGATTGCGAATCGCTGTTGGCTCATTTCTCCAACCCGCTGGGGGTCGTCGGTCCGCGAGAGACACAAAGCGAAGGAAACGCTAACACACACATTCTGGAGATCAAAGAACGCGCAATCTGTGTGAAAAAAATAACGTTTGAGTCCCAAAAGGGCGGGCCCATTTACGCGACCCAATTCACGCGAGCGGTTCGGACTACGACGAAATTGAATTGAAGTCTGTCCGGACGAATCCAGAACGCGTGTCGAATTGTTTTACGTTTGACGAATTTGCTTTTGGGAAATTTTAAATTCGTAACAATAGCCCATAATGATGAGGACCGTTCTTTGTTAGTATCAGAATGTATGGCATGTGAGGAATCTGTAATGGGCGAGGTTCAGTCGACGATATCGCCGAAAGCGATCGTGTGGCGATAGTGCAAATAAAACGGTCCGATGTCGAATTGAGATTGTTTTTACAACATTCGTGTTGAGTTCCTCGCGTGCCGCTCAATGAAATTGTTTTGAAGAGCTCTAAAACGAAACGATTTGTGACTGTTTAAAATTGAAACAATGGCGAAATCATGAAATAAATGTAATCAAATTCCAATTTTTAGTGGTAAGATACTGTAGTTAGTACCCAGTCATTACTGCCATTAGGTTAATACAGAATGGAAGAAATATTATCGAAGCCAAATGTCTTGTATGAGTCCTACGATATATGCTTTGTAAAAAGAAGAATTATCTATAAATTAAAGACTATATGTTTGTGTCAAATAACACTAAAAGCCATATTTTTAGCTTTTATGCACTGTAAAAAATACATTAGTTGAAGTTACAAAACGAAGTTACGAAAGCTGTACTTAACTGGGGGGTTAATATCAGACTAACGCGCGGAAATTATTAATTTAATTAAACCTAAAATGTTAAAATATTTCCAAAACTATCTTGTGCACTTAACACATTTTTTAAGTACATACATCTTCATGACGTATCCCTAACGGGGTAGTTAGAGAGGACGGAGCGCCAAACGTCGCGGTCCTTACATACTTCTTTCGCTTCTTCAAATCTCATAATTCTCCTCACACATCTTCGCCTAAGTATGCGAGTGCTTTTGACACTTCTGTCGGCTAACACTCTAGCTATTTGATTTTCATACGTCTGCCTTGGTCTTTGTTTTAAATAATATTAACTAAGGTCAATCCGATGCACACCATCAACACACTCTTAAACTAAATCCTTAATAAATTTAACAAAAAATGTTATAAATTTTATTATGTTAGAACGTGTTACTTTAATCTTTTTTATTTTGTGAATTGAACTTTGTCATATTGTAAAATAATTAATACTTTAGTGAACTTTGCTTGGTTTTTCGAAACAGACCAATCCTCAGAGTTCATCTAAAGTATTTTTTCAGTGTGGTTTTGCATCCATTTCAACAATAAAATAAACAAGCTCATGTCGCAACATTAATTTGAGTTTCCAGAGACATAGGTATTTAGATCCTGCTGCAAGCATCATGGTAACAAGTTGTCTCATTTAATACGTACAATTAACCCGAGATCATGGTGTTTGCAACAGCATCGAAATATCTCGGAAAATTCAAATAAATAAATGTAGCTGTAAGAACTCGTCCATTTTTATTTTTATAATATATTTTTAGGGTTCTGTGATGATCTATAGGACACAGCATAGACCAATAGACAATGTTTATGCAGTAACCTGCGACTGCCCAGAGTTTAGCAATATGTTACTTTCGCCTATCCACTCTCTAATATTCCATGTCCAGTCTCGATGTCACCAATCAGATCACAGCACGCCGCGCCATCTCGCACGCTGCAAATTTGTGATACGTCTGTTTTCATTGTAAAACTACTCAAAGCGAATGAGCTTACTGATCTGTGTTCCACACCGAACGGATTTATGTTTGTACCACAGAAAAAACGAACAAGCAAACAGTTCATAGAAGGTGAGTACACTAAGGCTTATGGACTATTGTAATATCAAAGAGAAGAAAGAATTTTGACAACCCTGAGGACTGATGTTGAGTCTTTTGGCCCAAAATTTCAACGAGCATCTTACGCTTCACACCAGCGGGATTATGGCCTAAAAATTTGCAGACGGCTACAGTCACGCGATTACAGCGCGACCGATGACTAATTATACCTAATAAAAAATTGTTATCATGAATGACGAATGCGTGTTTATAGCACCATGACTATAAAACGCACTATTCGCGGTAGATTTAGCACCGCTATACAAAATAACATTATACGAATTCTCGTTTTGACAGCAGATGTCCCGCAATATTATTTTGGCTATCGCATGCTGATTGCAAGTTAGTTAATAAGCGTGCCGAACACAACAGAGCTGACAGAGCAACAGAGTAAAATACCAAATGAACATGTTTGACGACAGAATTAGCAATTTACGCAAAATCACTCGAAATCATGTCAATTTACTATTATTTATTAATTATTTATTTATTTATTCTTCAATGTACACAATTTATACAATGGGTGGATTAAATGCCTAGTGGCATTCTCTACCACCCAACCTGAGCCTTATTGTCAGAGAAATTTTTGACGGTAAAATAAAATAGAAAAAAAACACAAAATATAATTACATACACACAAATACCCGCAGATATATTTTATATAACATATTAGCGACCCGCTACGGCTTTGCAAGGGTAGATTTTTTTTTTTAAATAAAATACAACCCATGTTTACACGCTGATAATGATTTTTCTACTGATGAAAGAGTTTTGAAATCATTTGAGTTGTTTTTGCGTTTATTCATTACAAACAAATTTTTTCTCTTTAGTATAGAAGTAAAGATAGTATAGACAATCTATAAGTTCGTATTATAAAAAAAATATATTATAGGTACCGGCAACCGTTTTTTATGTACTACATATGACTTTATATACCTGCGTATAATATTTGTAGGTACATAAAGTTGCGTCCTTATTTCCCGTGAGGGTACCTCGGCGTCAAAGTGTGAAGAGAGTGATGAGGTTTAAAAATGGAGGCGCAAAAGTTGGAAGTTGATGCTCTCTACCCTCTGTCTACCCAGTCAAGGATATAGTGAAGAAATAGGTTTTGCAACATATATATTATAATGTGTAAGGTACTTCAAAAATTGATGAAAATAACGACAATAATTGTATTTATTGGTATAAAACATATAACGTTATGGAATAACAATGTTACTATGTTTAATAAATATAATAACGCTATGAAATAATTATAGACTATGTATAAAAAATTGAAAAGATATAAAATAATAGTTTTCAGTAACAAAATAAGATTCCTTATATAATTTTCTCCAATTAATTTCTACTGTCATCATGACAAAACAAAAAATGTACGTATATCTCAAAATTTAGGGCATATGATGGTTATATAGCTGGCGAAAAATAATTTTATTCTTATCATTATTAATTTAAACTGTATGTATATATACGTAGTCTGGTCATAAATACCATTAATGTAAAAAAAAACAAGAATATTACATTCGAATTTGGAACCTGTTACTATCTCTAATGAATATTTATAGTGTTTTCTCATTTTCGCGCCAATTTTTGTTAAATATTCAAGTGGTAATAAAATGAAGTGGGGTGATAAGGAGAACCGGATTCCTGTGATAGCATTACACAAAGTAGGTATAGAGACTAATGCAATTCTGGAAACTCCGCTTGGTATTAGCCGAATATTTGTGTACTGGCCTATTGATAGGTACAACGAAATGTCCACTGTTTGTGACAGAAAAAGATCTGGCGGTCCACGTAGTATTCGTACTAAAACGGCGATCAAAGCAGTGAAGGAAAGAATCCAAAGAAATCCTGTCCGAAAGCAAAAGATTTTATCTAGGGAAATGAATATAGCACCCAGAACCATGTCGCGTGTTTTAAAAGATGACTTAGAACTTGCAGCTTGTTGGTCATTACTTAACCGATAGTTTAAAATAGATAGGATGGTAAAATCTAAAAGACCTCTTAGGCGGTACGCAAAGGAAGTTCACAGAAAAATTTTATTTACTGACGAAAAAATTTTTATTATCGGCAACATTTTAATATGCAGAATGACTGAGTTTATGCTCAAAGCTCTACAGAAGCTTCTCAATTAGTCAGTAGGGTACAACGTGGGCATTATCCAGCTTCAGTGATGGTTTGGTGGGGTGTTAGCTAACAAGGAGTGACTGAGCCATATTTTTAGTATCAAAACGTCGCCCCAGGTGTATCAAAATACGATTCTTGAGAAGGTAGTTATACCTCTTAACAACACCATGTCGCATAATCAAGAATAGTCCTTTCAGCAAGACTCAGCACCGGGTCATAAAGCTCGATCCACACAAGCGTGGCTGGAACGAAACGTTTCTGACTTCATCAAAGCTGAAGACTGCCCGTCATCTAGTCCCGATCTTAATTCACTTATGATTATGATTTATGGTCTCTTTAAGAGAGTATGGCATGCTCTAAACGCTATGATAATTTAGAGTCCCTAAAACTTTCCATAAGATTGGCAGTGGCGAATTTTCCCATGGATTAACTGCATGTTTCAATCGATAACTGGCCACAAAGTTTAAAGGATTTTATGAAGGCCAATGGAGATAATTTTGAATAAGCTTTATATTTTTAAAATGCTATTGTATTAATGTACAAGCTAACACACATTGCAGTAATAAGCGTATTATGTAATAGAAAAAAACGATATCTTCCTTGTAACGATATTTATGGCAAGACTAAGTATATATGATTTTAATCAGAAATAGTTAATTCGTAGTGAAAACAAATACTTTTAATATGTTGAAGTTGTAATGTAAATTGTTATATTTATTTTAATTTATATATTTCTCTATGTTTTTTTAATTCATGGTTTTGAATTTACGTACTCGTAGAGGTTATTCCTTAGTCTGGTAATAATATCTACTAGTAATTATCTGGTAATACTCCTGGTAATTGTTTAGTAATACTCAAGAATAGGTATCACACGGCAAAATGGAGTAGCGATTAGAAATATCCAGAATCCTAGTAGTAAATATTGTTTTTGTGGAAGTACTCGTACATTAAAAGAAAAACCGGCTAAGTGAGAATCGAATTTGCGTACCGAGGGTTCTGTACAACTATACAATCTATTTGTGTTTTATATTTACAAAAAAATATAAGTCAGAGTCTAGTGCTTGTAATGTTTCAGCTAGCTCTGGGTACTTGATCTACATAATCAGCTTTCCTCTGGCTACGAATTACTTTCACTCCTTAGATTCTCTTCGTCAGTGATTCGTCAGCTATCATACATGCTCAAATCATCTTAGCATGTTCATTTGGTATTTAATAAAATAAAAAAGAAACTTGTAACTAATGTTTTTGGATAAACGAAAAAAGTAGGATAGAGATACTTTATGGTAAGAGGAATAGATTATTCTGAGGTACAATGGAAGTAGCGGAATAAAGACGTGATATGAGTAAGATGGCGGTTTGCACATTTTGGTTTAAAATAAATACTAGTTAAAGAAGTTAACGAGTTTCGCTTCGCGATCCTACATTAATAAATTTTAATTATACTCGGTAATCGAAAACTACCTCAAGAACCATGTTCATCTTTATAGGCAACCTACCATTTGTTACCGTCTTGTTTAAGAAATCACATCTGCTAAACTTTATTAGGTAGCTCCACAAAGTGATGGAGGTGCGTATCAAATCGCGCGATTCAAAACGCTCCTTAACGCAGCTGGTCGGGCCGAGACGAATGATTTTATTTATTGTTCAAATCTTATGAAAATCGGTCGGGTACGATTTAGCTTTTGAAACTGTGTCACCTTGCCTAGAATTAGACACGCATTTCCAGATGCACGCTCTTCGATCATTTCAAATTATACATGCGTCTACCATAACCTTTGCGTTTCCGTGATTGATCAAATAGCACCGTTAATCATGTGCCACATACATCTCCAACTTGTTTTGCACAAACACATCTACATATGTATATACATAAGCACATATGCCTACATACACATGTTTTCTGTAGTCTACGCTATTATGAACAAAACAGTAAAAAGAGGTCCAACTACTCGTTGGAATCAAATCAACAAAATCATTTTGACACTGCTTCTGGTACATAGTGTTAGCTATTATCTATATTCTTGATTAATCTTTCTAATCATAATCGTTAACAAATGGCAGCACTGTTTTTTGAAGGTGTTGCTACTTTCATAATAACATAACATTTTGAATGTCAGAAAATAAGTCAGTGGAGAAATACACGAGCTTGCGAAAGCACGTCTTTTAATTATATCTCGTCATTCTACGTTTCCATCCAAGTCAAGATCCTAGAAGAACGTTTAGCTTTCAATAGTAAGTATTTTATTTATACAAATGACATCGTGGAACAATTTTCAAAAGTACCTTATGAAGCCCTGACCAACTCAAATCACAGAGCACTTTAAATAAGCAGCTGGCACAGCAATCACTGTGGATGGTATGTATTGCTCTTTTTTGTGAAATGAAGTTCATTTGCGTCGCTGATTCGCACATCAGAAAGCTATAGGACAATGGCTATGGAGTACACGCATTACACCAGTCTAGCTATGGCTACTTCGCCAGTTGTTTTATTCGTATAATGGCATATTTCGCTGAATTGCTAGTAAAAATAACTTTTAATATGCTTTTAAAAGATAACGCAAACACATTCGCGAAGTTGCCTTGTTCCACCGGCCGCAGTCAGCGCGCAACCCGATCCAACTTTTTGCTCTACAATTCTACAGTAGCTGCAGCGATTTGATTGCTCTACTTTTTGCTCTCCTTTTCAAATAAAGCAAAGTAATTGTTTGTTTTAAGTCCCGTAGATTGCGTCCGCGCGGATTTGTTACAGAGAATAGAGACTTCAAAACGGTTGAACGATTCTGGCGTTCCGTTTTTTTGGTGTACGTGATGTGCCTGATCTATCTTTAGCGTCATCGATGGCATTTGCGACATTTATAAACGCGCAATGTTTCAATGACCTTGGACAACTGACTTTAGTTCTATAATAGACACACTTTTTCTCTGAAAAAATACCGTACAACCATTTTTTTTTAATTCGTTTCCATGACGCTCAGAGAGAAAATAACATAAAAGTCGGCCAAGGAGTAGATACAATAGAATGAGCCCTATTGTCGGGCTTTTCATAAACACATACATACATATCTTCACGCTGTATCCCTAACGGGGTAGACACAGAGGACGGAGCGCCAAGCGTCGCGGTCTTCTCATAAGTAGATTGTATAATATAACTATAAAAGGTATATTTTGTATGTGATGGTCCAGCAACTAGGATTGACAATTACACTCACTATCAAAAACAGTATTATACTTTATTTTGCTCTATAATACTGTTAAATATCATTTTTGTCAATTGTCCGTAAAACACTAGTACTCAAAGACAAACCTAAATCGGTTCGATTAAAAAAAGTAATATTCTGTTTTATTTTTCGAAATACTTTTTTTTTCTTTTTCTTCTTCCGACCTTATTATAAGTACCATATTGTTTGTTTCGCTTTTTCGTCAATAAGTCTTATCAAAGTGTGATTTTCTGTCCATTCTATTTTCTTTTCATTATTCGAATAAAAAATGGCCAATGAAATGTATTTTACAGTAACACATTTCAGAAAAAAATAATATATATCTGTCACTTTATACTGAGCTTTGATTATTGTCTAATCTTTTACTGTAATCATTTCAAAAAGCCTATATTTAAGAATACGTATGTCAACCTTGTCGCAAATGAGCGATATCTTGTTTTTGTATTTTGACAGTAGCCTTAAAACCATTAAATTCTGAATAGACTCTCTCTAGAAAATAATAAATACATTTAAAGACAAATTTAATAATAGATTCTATTAAGAAATTTCTCATCCCATGTTAATGCTATCTCGCATCGCGGAGATTTGATTCAAAATGTGAAATCAATTCTAAATTACTGTGCACGTTTTTTGCTCCGGAGCAGGTAACAGGAAACGGGTTGTCTGACGTTAATCCCATAATACGCGCGTGTGTGTGTGTCATTGGTGCTTGTGTGACTTCGCCGAGTTTTTGTGACCTATGCAGCTCTACTAATAACGTTGCATCTCTTTTACACTTAAATAAAACGTGAGAGACGTCGCAATATAACAATCGTAAGATGTTCTGTTTCTTCTGATTCTGTCCGATTCGATTTTAACTATTGGAAAACTTGTAAATAAATTATTCCTATAAAATTTGAACTGGTATTATTACTATTGTAACTTTTTATGGATTTGATATATTTTCTATGTGACTCGTTTCGAAATTAGAATATTATTGAAATTTAATTTAATTAATAATATTATGGATCAATTCAGTGTACGTCTATCTATCACAGCCACTTTTCCCAAAGTCTAGGTATGTGACATAATAAATTGAAGTTTGAAACAGTTATAGTATGCAATTACCCAAAGAAACGTTAACTTCATACAAGGGTTACTTTTGTAGGTTTAAATAGAAATTTCATTTTTTTCTAAGTTGGAATATCTGATGAAAAATTTTTACAATTTACATTATAATTACAAATACAATATAATTACCAATACAAATATAATGATATTAATTTGAGTTACTTTCTCTTTTCAGAAATACGCGTAAAAATTGCTGTCTTTCCATTTTATTTCCATTAGTACAGCTTAAATAAATATGAATTAACATTGAAGATAAAATGCAGATTGAAGGAAAATTTACAGGACTACAATACGTTAGTTATTTTATTTTTTCTATGAGAAATATTCGAGAATATAAACAATGACGTCATAGTTTTTTCGTCATTGACGAATTTTTGGAAGGAAGTTCTTTAACGCGGCTTGCGGGAGGTTTGTATTGGTAGAAATTGTCACGTAAGGAAAAATCGTTACACGGGGCGAGACCCCCGCGTTGCGCGGCGCTAGGTTTGTGGGCTCTACGCATAGATTCAGTGATATTTCTGTCTCTTTCTAATATATACGATTATATGAGTGTATAGCAATATCGAAATTTTTATTTTTTGTTTTTGTTTTAAATCATACGTGAGTTTTAATGGCCTCATTATTGCAATTAAGTTTTGAGAAATGGAAACTGCAGCTCGGGTCCCCCGACCGCACACGTTCTTTGACGTTTTTACGTTTTAAATTAAAAAAAGAACAAATTATTTTTTATTCCTTCTCGTTTAGTTCTTTTGCACATCTCTCTGTTTTGTGCAAAGCATTTCGAAAATTTATTTTTGATACTGTCAAATAAATGATATTTAACTGTGTTTTTGGCGACAGTATTTTTGAGTGGGGAGCAATCACTGTAATTAAAGTACAGTTGACAGAGAATTAATAAATAATTGATGGAGAATTGAGATTAAAGTCATCGTAACACTCATCTCTTCGCATTTAATTTTTAAAAATAGCTAAAAGTATTCTCAAAAAGTATAGTTTTCAAACAAAAAAACGATTTATCCATATATGATATACAAACTAGCAGACGGGCAAACATACAACATCAACGAACTTATAACGACTCTTTTCTCTGCCATCGATTCAAAAAAAATTCGTTTAAATTTAAAAATAGAATCGCATAGTGTAATACGTTGATTAATAGTGCGTTAGCTGGTAGTTAAGTACGATCAGATGTTAAGCTTCGTCTGATACATATGTATGATTTAAGTTCAGCACTCCTTTAATACCGCGGTACCCTCGACACTCCTTGTCATTAAGTGGTTGACTAGACAACAATGACAATAATGCCTTGTGATCAGCTAACGGACGCCGCGTAGTTAACGAACTATAGAGAATTAGTTATCAATCAACATATGAAACACTTGCAAACATTACCACTAATTCTGAGTAGTGTACGGTACTTGCAGATGGTGCCAGTACATTCAAAACAGCGCTTTGCAAGCGAGTAGTCGACGGATTGTTACTGAGTGGTTCACTTGCCGTCCGCAAAAGGACAGCTTGCGAGCGAAGCGTTCTTGTGACGATACGGAGTTATTAAGACAGCGTATGTGCGCGGAAAATCTACTTCAAAGTCAAAGTCAAAGTCAAATCAATTTATTCAAGTAAACCCAATCACAAGGTATTTTTGAACGTCAAATCTACTTTAGTTCGGTTCAAAGAGAAGAGAAAAGAAAACCTGGACACTGAGAAGAACCGACAAGAAACTCAGTCAGGTATCATTTTTTCAACATCATTTTACAAAAGGTTTATTAAAATACAATATTCAGAGAGCCAGTAAATGCATGTGCAGAGAAAATCATTTCCAGGCTATTGTTTTATCTTCAACGAAATCGTTTATTTTATAGTACGATTGTCTAATCAATGTACGTTTTATAACTAATCTAAATATATTTTCTGTTAATTTAGTGACTTCTTGAGGAACTTTGTTATAAGAACGAAAGCAGTTACCCAAAAATGAAACATTTGACTTATGCAATTTAAATTTTGGAACAACCAATTTATCACGACCTCGGGTTTCCATACCACCAATATCACCTTTTTTTGTAAATCGATCTATATTTTTCCTCGTATACATAATAATTTCAAAGATGTATAAGGACGGCAAGGTCAGTACATCAATGTCTTTAAAACGATCTCTTAGTGATTCTCGTGCATTCATACTGTAAATAGCACGTATCGCTCTTTTTTGTAAAATAAAAATCGAGTTAATATGCGCCGCTGATCCCCACAGCAAAAGGTCATAGGACATTAGACTATGAAAATATGCGAAGTACACCAACCGAGCCGTATCCGCATCCGTCAATTGCCTAATGCGTCTAATGGCATATATCGCGGAACCGAGCTTACTAGCCAATGCCCCGATATGATCCGCCCATTGCAATTTACTATCTACTGTTAAACCAAGAAAACTGGCAGACCTAACTAATTCGAACTGTTTCCCACCCAATTCTATTTTTTCTGGGTACATTAGAAAGGGAAAATTTAATACATTTGGTTTTTTGTGCATTCAGTAGTAAATTATTAACAGCAAACCACCCCGAGACGACCGCCAGGTTCACCCAGGTAATATCTAAGCTCTTTCTGTCCAGTTTAAATAGCAATGAAGTGTCATCAGCAAATAATACTATTTCGCATAAGTTCCTGAGCATAAATGGGAGATCATTAATAATAATTCTTGGCATACTTACAAACCTGAACCACCTAATGAGAGGTAATGCAGGTCAGGTACCTGATTGGTTCAATGAGCGACGACCTTTACTCCGCTCTTTACGGGATGGGTTTCTCAGGCTACTGGGACTAGCTATTCCAACATCTCTATATAAGGCGTTAGCATTGCACATTATATTTTCTAAGCGAAACGCGAGCATTATTTTTCCGGACTCAGCATCCGCTTTTTCATAATATTCCCTGGGGATCATTTCGTCTCGAGATTCTTGGCATTTTATTAAATAACTTGAAGATTAATAAACGTAGAGCGATTAATTTCCAAGTCATAATATGGATATTCTTTTTCAATAGATTTCCTTCACAGAAAATTATATTTAATTCTCGCTCAATGCTTCTGGTATCTGACAATAAAAAAAATTATTCTCATCCTTATTATTTCTTAGTATGTTTATGTATCTGTTGCGATGAATTGTCAATATCTACTCGGATAGTTTTTTGCCGGATTTTACGGGGAGCAGTTGGGCGTTTATTTTAATTATTTGGAAATTTCTAATGATGTCGTGATGTAAACTTGGCATAGTTTCGCGTCTCAATTATATACGCTGTTGTGCATTATGTGGAATTGTTCAATAATTGCTTATTCAGTAGTGTGGTGTTGTAATTTTTTTAGTGACTCAGTCTGCCTTAGCGGATCGTACTAGAAAAGACTCTCGATATATTTATTTGTCGCCAGAAACTCCAAGAAACATTAAAATGATAATACATTTTCGACATGTTAATAGAATATATATGAAGAAGTGTTCATTACTGAACATCAGTTATATGGGCTAGATCCCTTTACCGTCCCTCCTAAGGGAAAATCGTACTACTACTTCTACAATATCTAGTCCAACTTTACAGTCTGTTAGACAAAATACCTAGGTACTTATCTAAAAGTTACATACGGATGGGATTATTTAATCCTTAACGCCCTGCCTATCATATTAAAGATGTAAAAATAAAGAATGGAATGCTTGCAAGGATTGGACGTGATGTAGAGAAAACGAGAGAAGAACGAATGATTAGGAAAATCCAGAGAATGAATGTGATTGGTACTATAAATTGAGGGATTGTAAGGTTACTTATCAAGATCTAATTGGAGTGTAAGCTAACGGAAATGTCATAAACATTCGCATGTCTTGGTGGTTGTGGTATGCGAGGATAATTATGAGATTTTATTGGGCGAAAAATATATGCAAGCGAGCAATGCTTGCCATCGTCTTCGTCACCCCTGTAGGTATGTAGCGTGAAATATTGTATGTATAAATGTATGTAGAGACACAGTGTTGAAATTTTGTTAGTGTCGACTTAGGCAGTCGTTACTCACACATGCAAACGTCACTCAAAATGAATGACTCATCATTTGTCACTTAACAATCAGTCACTGCATTACAAATTAATAAAAAGCGAGAACCTTGATTTAATCATGGTTTAACGTGGTAACATGGTTTCACCTAGCATAGTGTGTAATGGTCGCCTTACGTCGTCGACGTGTTACTAAGATTTACTAACTTAAGAACAAAACATAAAACATTAAAAAAATATAACAGAACGTCAAATTCCAAAACAAAGCTTAAATATTCGACAAACAATCGAAGTCCCCAATAATCCTGAAAACGCAGGTGATCATACGTTTCGCAAGCTTTGTATTAATTTCCACATCAGTGACGAGGTAAGCCTGTGCGAGAGAGTTATGGCCAGGTTACACGAGACTAGTATGTAGAGCTAGTAACTGAAATAAAAGGTCGTATAAGTACTAGCAAATCATTTGTAGGCTCACTTCATGAGAAAAAAGACCCATTACGTGATTACTCATGCGTCCGTCTGCCTCTTCATTTTACAAACTTGAAATTCGACATACTCATATATTTAACAATTCAAAATATACATTCAGACATCTTTCTTTCATCTTTACGCTGTATACCTGACGGGGTAATAAGAGAGGACTAAGCGCCAAGCGTTGCGGTCCTTATATACTTCTTTGGTTTCCTCAAATCTTATCACATTTTTTGGCGACCTCCGTGGCGCAATGGTTAAGCGCGTTGGAAAATAAACGGGGGTTGCGGATTCGATTCCCGCTCCGAGTCTGGGTGTCTATGTATTATATGTATTTATTTACAAAAGAAAAGTATATAAGTAGTATATCAGTTGTCTAGTACCCATAACACGAGCGCTCTGCTGCTTACTTTGGGACTAGATGGCGCTGTGTGAAATGTCTGAGTATATTATTATTATTTTCGCTTATATATGTACATATATTTCTGCCTATTTAATCTTCGTAAGTCAGCCTTGGTTTTCCTTGACTATTGCTACCACTCACTTTCGCTCTGTAGGTTTTCGTTATCAGTCTTTCATCACTCATTCTTTCTTTGTGCCTGAACCATTTAAGCATTTCTTTCTTCTTTTTCTCAATAACACTGTCATATTGTATATTTGCGAACGACACCATACATATTTCTAAGAGATCACATTTCTGTTGTATTTATCTCATTTTCACTCAAGTTCGGGCATATCCAGGCCTCACTACTGTACAATAAATTAGGAACCGACATAACATAAACTAATAAACATAAACTGAGGAATAAAAAAAAAGCAAATTCTATATTCTATCCACGATTACAACTAAAATTCTATTGAGGTCATCATACAATTACAATTTACTAAAGACCAGTGATTTCGCAGACTATATCCTGCCATTGATGGAAGTAAACCAGAAACTTTTAAACTTTCACGTTGCATTATTAAATATCTAAAAACACGGCAAATTAACGCGATTACCTTTTATTTTGGCTTGACGTTTTATTTTTTAGTTGCTTACTCGCCCAAAACATCGCCAAAATATAAGGCTTTAATTTCCCGTGTTTTTAGATATTTAGTACTTAAGCCAGGAAGCTAGCTACTATATACACTATCCTACTAACCTGTAAGATTCACTAGTCTCGTGTCACCCGGGCATAATGGTCGCTGCGGGGGCCTGTCGAGTACGATTAAAGTCCCTCGATTTAATCCAGGTGTCCTTCTGCAGTCGTACTGACAAAGGGGAGGACAAGAATAAACTAAACATCCTTATAATTAATGAACTAAACATTCCTACCTAAGCTTTAAACTTAATTTTGTAAGTACTTGTAGCGTAATGGTGCTTAATAGAGACAAGTGGTCAGTGAGTTCGTTAACTTAGCGGTTACCATTGGTTAAAAGAATCAGCAGTTGGTTTTTAAAAAAAAGTATGCCAAATGATGAACTAGACTTCAACTCACGCATAGAAAATTTACATTTAAAAATTTTAATTTAGTTACATCAACAATCAATAAGTTGTTAGCTATTCTCAATAATCGTGATTAACTGCTGAAACCATACTCATTAACAGATTTTGAAGGTGTTGCTGCTTAATAATAATGGTAGGGTATTTTTGTATGTCTAAAAATAAGTTGAAAAATACACGAGCTAGCGAAAGCACGTCTTTTCGTTGTACCTCAATGTCCTTTTTTATAAAAAAAAGAGGAAGCAAACGAGCAGGCGGGTCATCTGATGGAGTGACTGCCACCCATGGACACCCGCAACGTCCAGAGAATCATGGGTGCGGTGTCGGCTTTTAGGGAAATAGGGAAAGAAGGAAAGGAGGGGGAGAGGGTGATGGACCACCAGCACTCTCACTCACCAAACGAAACACAACAGCAACAAATGCTGTTATTCTACGCCGATATTCCGTGAGAGGGTGGTATTTCACCGGGCTAACCGACCCAAATTGTGCTGTAATGCAGCATGGCTCCACCACTCCTAAAATTAGAAGAACAGAAAGCTTTCAAAATGAAAACCTATCACGAGTACCGTGCACTGTAATTATCAATATTTAGTACATCACGATTATTATACCATGGAATTAGACCGACTTATAGGTAGTCATTGACGTCGTTATTATAGACATTGACGTCACATTCGATATGACCAATAACGTCGCGTTCAATTTAAAAATTACAACACATTTTTTGGATTATTTATTAATTATTTTCTTAATCAAAAACCTTGTTACCAGTTGATGGATTCAACTATAGCTTTATTGAATGAAACGAAACTTCAATGCAATGTAACTTATTCCTTCAACGATATGAATATACATCGCTACTCGTGTAATCGATGAGTTCCTTCGACATTCATAAAATAGACAAAAATTTAAACTTTTTTCAACTGGTTGATTATACAAAAAATGTAAATAAATGCATTTTGTTGACGCTAACAATGAGAACGACTCATCTTTAATGCTTTGATGTTTGATGTGATCCCTGAAGTTAAGTAATGCTTGGTTACCTATTCGATTTTTATCATGTCTCCCTGCTTCGAAAGGCACTATTGTAAGAATTGGTTCACTATAATTAAATCTATACATCTATATCTATATGTGTACATAAAATTGAAGTGTCTGTATGTGATTTCAAAACAAAGGTTTTTTCTTAAGCTTAGATGTTTATTTGCGCGTAATCAAAACCTAAACACGCCTTTTTAAAATCTTTGGATGTCTGTCTGTATGTTTGTTTGTCTGGGCTAATCTATAAACGTCTGAACCGATTTAAGTCAAGTAGAGGATTTTTCAGAGAATAATCTAGACCAGGGGCTCCCAAAGTTTTTTTTCACGCCTCCCTTCTGCCTAAAATGAAAAGCTCACGCCCCCCTTTTAGTATGCTTAAACTGCAATCTACTGTAGAGCTGTTCAGTTGGACTAGTGGAAACAAAGGAATACTAAGTCTGAATATCAACCTTGAAGAAAATATTTATTAAAAATATATATTGTAAAAGGAAGACAAAGTTGGTGCGTCATTCAGTGTGATGGATAAGCTTGCATATTTTTTTACGCCGTTACATGTTGTCACGACCCGCAGTGGGGCGCGCCCCCCACTTTGAAGATCACTGACCTAAGACTACTTTCTTCTAATGTAACACGAGTAACAGTCGCAGGGACTTTTTGGCGGGAACGAGAGAAGCGAGGTTGATATTTTATTTAGATTTTCTATTTTTTATATTTTTAGGAGTTTTAAAGTACAACAGTGATAGCATATTGTGTTTTAAAGTTAAAGAATGGAGTAGATCTAAATAAACATGTGTAGCTGAAGTTCTCGCGCTCTTCCAAGAAGTCCTTTATCACTTCAGTAAAGCCTACTATCACTTTACTAGACGAGTATTACGATAAGAAGAAACTAGTTTACTTGTGGTTCTACTTATTAATACGTGACATTGGCAAATGCGCTAATCTGTGCGCCATGCCATGAAGAAAGGAAGAAAGAACAGTCGCAGGTAGTATCAAATAAACACTGTCAAATAAACGCGAAAAATTATTGTCCTTCCACCGTATCTATAATAGTCCCATTCAGAAAGATCTTCAATTCAGGTAAATTGAGAATAAGCCTACTTTGGAGAAAAATTATTATCAGGATTGCTTTCCTCTGCCGTTACATTAAAATTGTTGGTCATTCTGAGTACTCTTATAGTAACACGCGCAAAAGTGACGACAGTGAAATTGTCTGACAAACTCAACAAAAAACTGAAATAAAAACCCTTGGAACGTTCCCATCAAGTTCAGGTAAAGACGATTACTATGGCAGCTTAAAAAAACGTTAAAGACAATATTTATAATTACAAAATTGGCTGGTAAGTGTTTGCTGTATAATTAAATGAATGATCCTAATTTTGGAGTTCCAATAAATTCGCCTTTACCTGCTTCGCTAATGACTACACAATTTTAAACAGAAACATTTAATTTTTTATGTAAAATAAACAAAAATTCTTCTGAGATAACCCTCGAGTGTTATTTTAACGATTAAGAATGTTGTGTTTGTATGCGAGAATGTCGTGTATACATAGATAAGAGGTCTTTGTGATGAACTTGACAAAATTAATTAAATATATTGTTGCATTTTAAGCATTCAATATCATGGATGTGTTTCACTGTCCTGTTACATATTATCTTAAATGTATACCTCGTTATGTCTATCGATAATTTCTATTTATGTCTATTTATTTTTTATCAGGTTCATCTCAATTCTATTCATCAAAAACAAAAACAATCTTTTAGTCTTTTTATGTAGATAATATGGGTGACATAAAATAATTCAGTTTGCATGAAATAAAATTATACATACATATCCTCATGCTGTATCCCTAACGAGGTAGTGAAAGAGGATGGAGCGCCAAGCGTCACGTTCCTTACATAATTCTTTCACTTCTTCACTTTCACTGGCTATTTGATCTTCATAAGTCAGCCTTGGTCTTCCCTGGCCACCATTCACTTTCGGTCTGTAAATTTTCTTCGTCAGTCTTTCATCACTCATTCTTTCTATGTGCCCGAACTATCTAAGCATTCCTTTCTTCACTTTTGCAATAACACAGTCGTGCAACCCTGTCATACTGCGTATCAGATTTTTATTATAATGTTGGAAAACTTAATTGCTGAAAATCTATAAGTCTTAGAATTTGCATAATATCTTCCTTTAAATTTTAGGTAAAGCTATCTTTGATATGTTTAAAATTCCAGATCTGTGAATATTTTGAAATTTTAACCAGTTCGACAGGCATAAATTATGTATATTGGTTAACAAAATGTATCATTGTACCTTTCAGTCCGCACATTACATTGTTTGTGAATAAATCGACTAAGACGGACGTACAGACAAGCAAGATTTTTGGATGTTTTACTTTTATATAGACCACTTTTTTATAAGCCACTAGTTTGAGAATAGATTAGGAAGGAAGGAAGCCCTAAGGAAGGACATAGTCTACTTTTTTTAACGCCACGCGACAAAATTCACAGATAACATCTGTTTGTACATATTTTTATTCAAATGATTGTTTTCAAATTGAAAATTTAATGATTTGGACTAGTCTTACTATTTCGATATAAATAATTTCGTTAAAATTATTATGAATCTTTTTTAAGCAAAAGTAATGAAAATAATGTCTGTACTTATGCTTTATCGATTTATAAAATATCGATAATAATTATCTCTGTTTCCTCGCGTACGAGACGTTACTCGTGCTGCCCGCTTACGTGTCTCACAGAATAGTTCGCTTAGAAAATTACGTGTTTTAATTATTATGTCACGTGGTAGGTGGTCTGCGATTACAAGGGAAAATATAACGGACGTGCGTACATTTAAAAAAGTATTTTTGAATTAAGTGTTGATTTCTAAAAATCTTACCTTGTATTTACAAAAAACTCTGTCAACTCTTACAGAGAAAGTCAGTTTCAATCAACTTTATCAAATTTCAAAGCGAGAGAAAGTGATTAATCGATGTCAATATTGTTTTTATATCTTTGTTCTTAGTCTCTTCGCAATTAAACAGTGGCTTAACTAATGCGGTACTTTTTACTGACCACAGATCATATTGATAGTCACGAATCTGCCAAAGTAGACGTCCGCAATGTGGTGTTGGTGCCACCTGTATTGAACGGTAGTAAGGCCTGTTATGACTGAAACTGATTGTTATAAAATGAATGCGATGGAAATGCGATGTCTCAGAAATATATATGTACAGTGTCAACATTGTGGACAAAATAAACAATGAAGAGATATGTAATATGAAAATATTGGATGACAGTGTTTTTGAGAAAAATATTCAGATACTTCAGGTATATAAAAAAAATAAGTAATGAGTGAGCGTTGACGAAAATCTACGAAGCAGAATGAATAGTAGCAGAAGCGCATGTTTTTTGAAGATGTGACAGCCAGAGTGCTAGCTGACGGAAAATTCAAAAGCACCAGCATATCTCGGCGAAAGTGTGAGAGGAGGACGATGAGAATGCAAGTAAAGTATTTAATAATTGTGATGCTTTATCATCATCATTTCTGTTCTATCATCTTGGTTGCATCATTTTTCACTACCTCATTAGTGATTTATCTTGAGGAATACGTAATAGCCTCTGCTAATTTATAAACCATTTCCTAGTCTTGCAAACAGACATAGTAAAACTATAAGAGTTCAACTTATTCATTTTGATGACGGAATCCTAAAAATTTCATCAGCAATACAGGTCAACTCTAAAGACCGTCTGTAACGATATAATGACAAGACGGCGGTCATAAAATGCGACTCCCGACCCGAACCGTCCCGGATTAATGTCGATTTAATTAAACCTATATAATTTTGATCCCGGCCGGCCTACGGACAACGGACGTGGAGCACGGAAAGTGACGCGACACTATAATTTTTGAGCAAAAAATAACTTTTTTTTTATTGGCTTAAAACCTTTTTTTAACCCTTTTTTAATTACACTTTATTTATGTGGAGAGTAAGCCTAAAGGTCAGTGCCCACTTGCCACCCTGGCACCCCACTAGTACTACCTCGCCACTTGGTGTTCACTGCTCACTCTGTTGTGGACAGGTACTCGACTAGAAGAAGTCTAATTGCTGCCTCGTCATCAACGATTGGACGCAGCAGGGCACGGTTAACGGATCATCTAGAATTTGTCACTAAACCTAACCTAAACAGAAATTTTGCAAACAATACTTTAGATACTATAAATACATTAAATTAATAAATTTGATGACTTCCTCGATGTATGATTTAACACTGTCTTCCTGCTTATCGCTGACTTCATTTATTACCCTCGTTTTAACAGAGCTTTAGTTATTTAGAAAGAACATTTTCAGGGTACATATGGTTGCAATTGATGGAGAATGTGTTATGGAGAACACTAAATAAAAGAGATACTTAGATGGTTCGTATCCTCGGCTTCTACTATCACTCATTTTCGCTCTGTGCATTTTTTCGTCGATCGTTCGTTACTCATTCTTTCTACATGTCCGAACCGCATTCCTTTTTATTTTTAAAGTATCACTTTCTTTAAAATCTACTGTATTGTCATATGTTTTGCAAGTACATTTTATTAATTAATAAAAATTAAGAATATAATTGTAAAAAAACAGCTTCTTTGTTAAACGTTGCCTTGTAAACAAAACTTCATATATAGTAGAGAATAAGTAGAAAAAGATGACGCTATCAGACTATGACGTCACATAATCATTGTTACGTTGCCTTATAACCTTATGAATGATAGAGACAAAACCTACCTTCAATAATTAAGTTTAAAAACTTCTATTGCTAAATATATTTTCCAGTTGCAGTCATGATTAATAAACTTTCATTTCAGTTAGTTTAAGACAACATCAAATTGTGCTCTGCAGAACTGTACGGTTCAATAAAACCTCTACGATGGCTTCGGTGAAATAATAATATCAATATTCAGAAAACCTCTCTTCTATCAAAATGGCATTAAGCAGTTCGTGAAAAATAAAAAAACATCTTCGTACCTTTCATTAAATGGAATCAATCATCAATTTACAGTGGAATAAATAAAGTGTTAAAGTAGGCCCTGTTTTTGTTTGATTTTTATTATTTTTCTTTAAAGAATAAACATAAAACCAGACCAGAAAATACGTAGAAGACCGGCTCCCACCGAGCACGTTTCTGAGTCGCCTAAACTCTACGTTATTTTTTTTATCAGAAATAGATCTACGTTTGGCCAGTTTCTAGTTAGTAAGCGACGATATAGCCGAAGATGGAGCACATAAAAAAAAAATTATGCGCTCTAGCTCTGAAGACGTCCAAATTATGCTCCTCAGGAAATACAGAAGACGGAAAAAGTTCCATTCTCCTATAAATATTTTGAAACGTAAAATATATGGGTAAGCAATATGAATCAAAATCTAAATTTCAAGATTTTACATGATACAATTTCTTAGAAAATTCATTGTGATTGTTATGATGTGACATGAGTGTTAAGGCGATGAATTGGAAATTTTGACGGCAGGGATTTCAATTTTTCTAAGTGATTACGAAATGTATGAAAATGATATATGGTAACCTGATACTTCATTTCATTGATTTCGTTTTGCCAGTTGCGTTACATGATTGGTTAACTTTTTTAACAAAGAAAAAAATATCAAATAAATCTATTTTAAAACAGGGATTTACATTTTTCGGATTAACGGGATCGATTTATGCCTCTAAATTCTGTGTACATTAATCCAAACACACTTCAAAATGCCAGTTGGGTTTTTTAAAATTAGTTATAGTTTTTATTATTAACTAAAATAACTGTTTTTTCGTATTTTTCCTAAGCTAGAGCGCGCACTATTTTGGTTTAATTATTGTTTATCATGCGTCACCATAATAAAAAACACTCTTTTTGCTACGAGATACGTCCTACGATATCCTAAATATATTCAAATTGATTGATAAACAATTTAAAACACTTTGAAATTCCAATTTAAAAGTTCTAGATCGTCAAACGTATCCATCCACTTGATCTTACTTCTAACGTTCACGAGTCAGTCCGAAGGCTGCGTGGGCTCACCCCAAAGAAAGGTCCACTGTAGGCGGGCCGACTTTATCAAATTACAACCTGTGCCGTTCAGTTCACCGACAAAGGCACCGATATTCTTTAGGCCACCTTTAGGGGACTCTTTATAATTTGATGCAAGACGATAGACGATTGAGGGTTAAATTCAATGTGACACGTGACTCCGAATGGTGGACTTATACATTTTTTCTAGTAATTATTTTATATTCTATCAATTTCTTTTTATTTCATAAAAATAAAGAGATAAATACTGAAGTATTATTTGTTTGACTATTTAATACAGAGATGTCACAAGCACTCGCATATCTAGGCGCAAATATATGAGGAGACTAATGAGATTTGAGGAAGCGAAAGAAGTAGGTAACGACCGCGACTCCTGGCGCTCCGTCCTCTCTGACTACCCCATTGGGGATACAGCGTGAGGATATGTATGTAATGCAGAGATCAAAAAATCTACGTTTCGCACTTAGAAACACAAGTTTTGGTCGAATCACCTTAGTTATTTATTTATTTATTATAAGTACAACCACAGCACATGTATTACATATATCGTAAATTATTGTAAATTGTTTGAGTTTCGATTTCAATATATATGACTATAACAGTGTACATAGCTATTACCACAAAATGATACGTACGTTAAGGCATTACCGGAGTACGTTGTGCAAATGCGGAAAAAACCATCCCAGTGAGATGGTTTATCAGATATCATGAGTTTCGCACTGACCGGATGATAGTGAGATGATCTCACCAGCATCCGGTCAGTGCAAAACTCCTGATAACTTTACTTTTAAAACTTGGCAGCCCGTCGATCCAAATCTGGTAACCGGTTGCCAACCGAGTTGTATTCAATTAAAGTTCTTATTATAGAAGATTTTATATTATCTTATAATATACCCGACAAAGAACTTCAAAAGTTGCGTTTTGACTTTGTAGATTACTATCGGACTTAAGTAGGAAGCAAAAAAAATACTTAAGTTCATTTTGTATAAAACATAAGTTTATTATACGGTAGTGAGGCCTGGATATGCCCGAAATCGAGTGAAAGTAAGATAAATGCAGTAGAAATGCGATGTCTTAGAAATATGTGCGGTGTCACCCTTGCGGACAAAATAAGCAATGAAGAGACAGTAGAACAGTATGACAGGGTTGCACGACAGTGTTATTGTAAAAATGAAAAAAGGAATGCTTAGATGGTTCGAGCACATAGAAAGAATGAGTGATGAAAGACTGACGAAGAAAATATACAGAGCGAAAGTGAGAGATAAAAGAAGCCAAGGAAGACCAAGGCTGACTTATGAAGATCAAATAGCCAGAATATTAGCCGACGGAAATGTTAAAATCACTCGCATACCTAGGCGAAAATGTGTGAGGAAATTGGTGAGATTTGAGGAAGCGCGAAAGAAGTATGTAAGGAGCGCGACGCTTGGCGCTCCGTCCTCTGAATACCCCGCTGGGGATACAGCGTGAAGATATATATATATATTACTTTTTGTCACTTTTTTAACACTTAATAAAACGCTTATAAATGGCTGTACCGCAAATTACATCAAGAAGTATTGCTCAGAAAATCTGAATAATTCAACTACATTGGAAATGCGAAAATCTGTTAACTACAGGAAAATTATCAATGAAGAATTTCGTTAGACAAATTCTTTTTACAAAGAAAGAACGACTGTTTTGGCTTTGGTGATTGGTAAGAACTGGCACTGCGAAACAGTAGATATCTTCTCATATTGTAATCGTACCTATCACAAGAGAAAAATATTTTATAGCCAAAAAAATATAATATGTCATCTACCTACTAAAGTTTCAGAGATAATATTACAAAAGAACATATTTCGGCAGTCTCTTACTCAAGCCATTCTAATCACAACTACAACTTTAAAGAAATCCCACAAATCAAATATAAACATCTTTAAAAATATTAATAAATATACAAAAAACCTTAACACCCAATTTGGGCTATTACAAAGCATAAAGGATCAACCAAATTCTTATTAAAACAGAGCACGCCTCTACCTGTGCGACCAATTTGTATTACCGACCATTAAGTACAAAGAGGTTTTTGTTTATTTTACGAATAAAGTCGAAATTCGATTGAAACAAATTTTGTGGTACGTATAATAATAATAGTTTTGCGTCTCATCTCTCCCATGAAATATTTATGATTGTATGCGTTTCTTCCATCTGTGTGCACAGGCTTATTATATGCATAGTAACTGTGCTAATGCACAAAACAAATAATGCGCGGTGCATGGTGCAAGCGTTCTAAATGCAGTCTGCAGACAGCAATCAGCTGATTAATATTGCATTCTTGTAACGCAGTGAAATCCTTCGTTTATAAATTCAGCTTACATTTTGAGTGCCTAAAATATTCAATCTTCAAAACGAAAGAAGATTGAAGCCGTAAAGAATTATTATATATTCAAAGCAATCTGATGAATTTTAACTTACATATTATTACATAATAGCTTTTACGCTGGTCTGGGAGGGAGAGGAAATGTAGGATCTTTCCGCGCAGGTCGTAAACTTGGCTTATTTATTTTAGGAACAAATGCTTCGTCTGATCAATTTAAGCTTATTATTTCTATATATTTAAGGTTTGGAAGAGGAAGAAAAATATTGTCTTGTAAGCTATTTATCGTAGGTCATAAAAGTCAGTAATGGTCTAATGGTTTAAGAACCGAGGGGAAAGAAAGTTTGGTTTACGTCAAACATAATTAAGAGAGTTTCATTTGGAAAAGCAGACTTATTACGTTAGGTATTTGTGCAAATAAATGTTTGATTGTCTTAATAAACATTAGAGATTACATATTGAATATAAGTATACCATATGAATTTGTTACACTCCGCAGTGGGCGTGGCCAAATCAAGTTTGTAGAAGTCTTGAATTGTGGGAGGTTCTAAGTTTGACAGTAAACTTATCATCACTCGAGATACGCGCTTATTATAGTCATAACAACAGTTAACAACTATAAAAAGAGACAAAATCACAGAACATTGAATAGGCAATAGAGCTCAAAATATTTATCGAATATGAGGTTCGTACTTTCACATTTCATTCAAATACTCTCAATAAAAACACAACTTAGAAAATATATTAGAGTTATTACTTTTAAACTTCAATTGTAGAGGAAGAAGAGTCAATGCTATTGGCCTGTGCTGTCACAGCGCGTTGTGTTCTTACTCAGCGACAGATCCACAAAGACAGAGATTGTCTCCACGCGGTGCTCACTACTTCAATCAAAGCCGTTAATAATTTGTATATTTTTAATTTTTTTCAAATATTTTTTCACTGGGGTGATCATGTTCATTAAAGCAATCATTCACGTAGTTCTAGAAGCAGTCAAATTGTATATTTCATTCACACAGAAAGTACTAAACGCATACCATATACATCGTCGTAAAGACTCAGAAATAAAATAAAGTATGCATTATTTCTTTACTATATCAACAGAAAAAAATGGAAAAATGGAAATCTATATAATCCAATTATTTTAAAAACTTTCTTAGACTCACAGTACAAAACGGTTATTTATAATGGTATTTCTACCGTTTCTCAACCACAGTTGTATTTAATCTTGCCGTCATAGATGTCATAGGAGATTAAGGACATTACCCAAAAGCCACAGAACGTTATCAGCTGCGGCTAGTAGCTGTGTATGGGTGGCAGCACGCGAGCCGGCACGCCTCCTGCGCCCGCGCCGGTACACAGAGCAAATAATAACATTATAATGGATAACTTAATGGCTACTGTGGCTACCTTCTTCTGTCTCACCTCTCACTACTCATAGGGAGTTCCAATATGGTAACGGGCGCGCACGGTATGGTTTCAAAAGAACTTTCTCCTTCAAACGTTCAAACAAATGGAAGGAGCTATTTGTCAAGGTTTCCTAAGAGAGTACAACATGAAGTTCTTCAAAAATTATATGAAAAATCAAGAATACCCCTGAGTTACAGGCATCCTTTGATAGGCTAACGTAATTGCTTAAAGTCAGATGTATCATATGCGTGTTTGTCAGGTTATTGGTATAAAAAAATTTAAGCTAATTATTCTGAGATATCATAAAATATTGTAAATACTATTGCATGAAAGGTAAAAGAATAAATAACGAAATATCTAAAATTTTAAGTAGACAATGATTCTTCCATATTGGTTTGGGAGTGAAATAAAAACACAATGTGATCAAAATCTTGTAAAACAACATTTTTAATATTTTTTATTTTCTATGAAAAAAACGGGTATAAATAAAAAATGCCTAAGAGTAATTTGGACACACATGAACTTAGGGTTCTGTAGTAATAAGAAAGAAATTAAACAAATAGGTCTCAAATATCAATTATTTAATATTTTAATTGTTATTTCTGTTTTTAGTTCACCAATATAAAGTTTTTTCCTACGGGACCTTAAAAAGGTATTTAACCTTGAATTTTAGCACGATTCAGACCCGTTACAATTGAACAACTCTGCCTACCATAACCTCTGCCGTTAGCTATTCAACATCCTTGCGCTCGAGCGGCTGCCCCACCATGCGCGCGCGCCTCATCTACATAACAACTCAGCGCTCATTGGTAACTATTAACCTCATCGTAACTCATGAGAGCGAGTAATTAATGGCTTGTATTGTGAAGGTCTGATAAAATGGCTCCATGAGACTGACTCTTCCCATTATATACGATTTACTAATTATTCAAAAAATATTTTCGATCCAGTCATATTACGAGATTTCTGTTTTAAAGTTAACAAAAAACTTGGAATCACTTCAGCGTCTTTCTGTTAATCAAATTAGCTATTCTCAGAGATAATTCGTCGTAAATAAGCGAAATTTGAATTAGTTAGTACGAAGTTGTAGTCCAAACACAGACGTGAACTTCAAAAGCTGAGTTTTCACTTTTTAAAGTTAATTTTGGACCTAAAGTAAATGTTTAGAAAAAATTGTATAGGCTGTTTACCATTTGAATAAACGAACATAAATTCTAAGAACCAGTTGTTTCGTTATATTACCACTTAATATGTTTTTAATAGTAGATTTCAATATTCGACATTAACTAATAACGGTGTCAATTTACTGTTTTCAGTGGACGGTGACCGTTGCAATCGATATGACCACGCTTCCGTGGAAGCTGATGTAAGACCACACGCAAATCAAAAACAATGCCATATTAGTTTACATGAAATATTTCATGAATTTTTATGAGCATTCAAATTTTATTAGCTTATTATAATATACAACAAGAAATTAATACTAACAACTCACAGTAGTTTCGCTCAGATGAATCAGTGTTTCAAATATTAGAATTCTGACATATGTAGATACAAATGTTCGTGCTGTATCTGTAATGGGGTAGGGAGTAAGGACGGACAATGATGGATTATGATCTTTCAGATAAAAAAAACAAAAAAATAAATATAAGACAATTACTCACACGTCTGTCGGTCTGTCACAGCTGATTTTCTAAGAAATTACACGATGTACAAGCTTGAAATTCAGGATAACGTTACATACATATATACATGTCTTCACGCCGTATCCCTAACGGGGTAGTCATAGAGGACGGAGCGTTTTGTATTATTATATACATATCTTCACCCCGACGGGGTAGTCAGGAAGGACGGAGCGCTAAGCGTCGCGGTCCTTACATACTTCTTTCGCTTCATCAAATCTCATCATTCTCTTCACACATTTTCGGCTACGTATGCGAGTGCTTTTGAAATTTCCGTAGGCTAACACTCTAGCTATTACAACGTTACATCTTATGCATGACACATTTTATTAACTCAGACTTTCGCACTAGTGAACAATTTAAAATGTGCATCGAAGAATTGAAGAGGCAAACTAGGTACATTCTGACTTAATTATTCCTTCCTTTACCTCAAAAACTATTACACATAAAACCACTTAATTATACGTTTGGTTACACTAGAATAGTAATAGTCATTATGACAATGATTGTGAGGACACTCGATCTTCGATCACATATAGAACAAGATACACAATCGACGCTCCAAAAATGTCCGAACGAAATGTGCACTCAAATGTCAAACATGTCAAAGTGCTTGTTCAAAAATTGTAAAAACGACACGTCCAGAACGCTAAAAAAGACGGAGTTTCTAACTTTTGGTGGATAAATTAATAATTATATTTACGTGTTCATTATTTCGTTATAATAATAACGTTACATAATTCCTGGCGCTCCGTTCTCTCTGACTACCCCGTTGGGGATACAGCGTGAAGATATGTATGTATGTTACATAGCTCTTTTTTATGAAATTCGTATTCATGTTTGTCAAATAATGTATGGCGACATAAGTCTTATCCTTGTCACTTTTACGTAACAAATCAAAATGACGTAAATAGCGACGCAAATATTATTATTTGAATTACTTATACTTTAAGCAAGAAAGATAAGATTGCATTTTAAATATTTTTTCAACAAATTTCGTGTTAATGCCATGGAAGGATGCTTTACCAGCTTTTATAATCTTATGCTTTGATGGTAAGGTCTATTTTAAATTAACAGAATATCACCGATAATACCATACGTTAGAAACATTTACGTCAATTCGGACAATTTTTTTTTTTCATAGACGATTGTGAGTCTAGTTTTTTTTGTGATCAAAACACTCAATGGACGAACGCGGCGCGGGAATTAGCACTTCACCGTAAGTTAAAACGAGACAGTGCTATTATGTCGTCGCTCCGAATGGTCATTTTATTTGTAGTAGAGTCATGCTGTATTGCAGCACGAATTGGGCTGGCTCGCCTGGTGAAATTCCACCCTCTGACTGAATATCGGCGTGAAATAACAGTATCTATTGCTGTTGTGTTTCGTTCGGTGAGGGAGAGTGCCGATAGCCTATCTTCTCCCTCCAGTTCCTTTCCCTCCTTTCCCTCTTTCCCTAAAGGCCGGCAACGCACCCGTGATCCTCCGGATGTTGCGGATCATTTTCCACCAAGTGACTCGCTTGTTTATTTCCCCTCTTTTATAAAAAATAAATAAAAGGACAATTCCAATTCAAAGTGCGACAATGGACTTGCCCACGACGTTTTATTTTATAGACAATGAAATAAATTTAATTCATAAAATCCATTTTAAATTAATATTTTGTATTTCAATATTAGTAATTTATTTAATTCTTGTATTCCTTAGCATAAAAATATTACATAAGTGTTTTATGTGTGAAATGAAGTTGTTGGTGTTCCCCTGTCTTTCCACCTTGGGCCCATAACCTGAATGGTTATGGGCTTTTATATTGGCAGAAATTTTACACATATATTAATGGAACTTTATTTATTAGAGAACATAAAATTATCATTTAGCAAAATACAATTGTACAAAGCACGTGGCACACACAGGCTCACAGAGACAAGATAGAAAAGGAGGACCGCAGATAATACAATGTTATTAGTTAACAGTTAATATAGAGAACACCAACAGAAGTCAAATGCACTACATTGCTCATTGCGCAAGCATCGACTTGAAAGCGAGCTAGCTTTGGTTCCCGAACCGCAGTTGCGTGGAATAGCAATTGTTTTGAACCGTCACTCTAGTAGGTACTAAATAGATATCGTTCCCTACTACTCTTAAGCTTCATACTTGATTGCTTGCGGAACCCTGTCAACAAGTTGAAGAATATGTGTAGCCGCTAAAGAAGCAATCTCTCTCTACAATAGCCGAACGTAAACTATACAATTTATTTAGAGCCACCGACGGAATTGAATCGATTGGCGGTTTAACTTTTACTGTCAGCAGACTCTCAGTTTGTAACTTTGTACAGTTTGTAACGTTTAACTTTTGACCTCTACTGAGGTACTTTTAAACCATTTAATACATAGTAAAATGTGGTAGATTGATTTTGTCACCAGAAAAAGCCTTATCTGTTGTTGTCACATCAAAGTAACACTGACCATATCTCCCATTTTTCGATATTGAGGAATCAATCTTCAAAAGAAGCATTACCTCTTTGCGGAGATACTAGGTTATGTAAGATTTTTATTTAGTAATTATTTTGTAATGATCGTAATACTATAAGCAAAACCTGAGATCCATTCTTGATGAAAACATTTTTTTCTCTTTTTTTTATAAAATACGCCAGACATTGCACGCCAATCATCTGGTCTCAAACTAGGGCATACCTTGTTCTATGACAACCAGACGACGACTACTTGGGGCGTTGTCAGTACGCCCAGACCCGAAACAATCTAGAAAAGTTTGTTCACCTAAATTGACCCGACCAGGAATCGAACCTGCAACCTTCCACGCTTAAATGCAATATCTAAACCACTGTACCGTCGAGGTCGTCGTTTGGTTATGCGGATGAAATCTTCAAAATATGGCTACGAGTTTGATGTACAGAGATTCCCACGATTACTGTCGTCGGCGTATGAAGGATGCTCCAGGATCTAAAACAGAATTCAACACTACCTCCCTGCTATAACACAGAAACTGTCTTATATTTTTGTTTTACGGAAAATAGATCTACGTTTTGCAACTAACTCACTTGTTTCTAAGCGACGGCATGGCCGAAGATTGAGCACGTCGATCTAGGAAAAATCTATTCACTCTAGTCCTGAAAGTGCCTGGATTATAGTTCTCAGGAAACACAGAATACGCGGTGAGTTCCATTCTTGGGCAGTACGTATTATGAATGTGGAGCCAAAAGCGATGCGTATGGATTTTTGGAATTGCCACAAGGAACGGGCAACGATAACGATAACGAACGATAGTGTGCCATCTTCCTACTAGTGCTGTAGTAGAAGGGAGAGGGTGGGACAAGGTCGTGAAGCTCTTGTGCACTCTCACCGAAATATATCCGATAGAAAACAGACATGCTTTACGACGGTGCTCCAGGCTAAGTAGTTTTTTGGCATTTTGGATATTTTGGAATACTTAAATTGTATTTTACATTTTCATTGAATCTTTGTGTTACTAGGAGTTCTGTTAGTTCGTTTTGTACTCATAATACTTAATTTTTGGCCACACAATTCTTATGATTGTACATACATACATACATATCTACACATTGTATCCCTAACGGGGTAGTCAGAGAGGACGGAGCGCCAGGAGTCGCGGTCCTTACATACTTCTTTCGCTTCCTCAAATCTCATCATTCTCCTCACAGATTTTCGCCTAGGTATGCTAAGTGCTATTGATTGTCTGAAGCGTTATCATATTAGTTAAATATTGCCTGTTCTATGACACCTATTATATCTCAACAGCCTTAATATTGATATTGACATATTGATATTGACATATTGATGTTATTATAGTATTGAATATAATTTAATTTCAACTCTTTTGGGTTCGTTATGATTAGGGAAAAAGTGGTCCTAAAATGAATTCAGTGTAACTGAATAATTTGAAATTATTTAAATACACTGATGTAAATAAATAATAAGCTATTGAGTTCATTTACACTCACAAATACGCACACATACATATACACTCGCACAGACACACATACACATAAGGAACACGTAAGCGCACAACCAACCACTTGTCTGCAACGTATATACTAGGATATAATAATTATGTGGAAATCTATAATTGACGTGACTAAAACTGCGTACTTCATTAAACTGTGATTTTATTTGTGTAATTTTTTATACGCTGATAATAAATAAATGAATAAAAAATGAACTCTTTCGAACGCTGCGTTTTCAAGGTTCCGTAGACAAAATGGCGAACACAGAACCTTTATAGTTTAGTCATGTCCGTCTGTCCATCGGTATGTCGTAGCCGTATTTCGTGTTTCGTTGTTTTCACACCCATTGAAATTTGGAATAAATACGTAAAATTGAATATCGGCTGTTTGGGATTTTTTTTTAATTTAATATCTACTATTCCAAAATTGTTATAAAAGCCTACGTATATGAATATCCAACACGGTTTTTATCGGTTTCAGATACTTTTACATCGCAAGAGAGTCTACAGATTTCAGTTTGTTATACGATTTGAATTCGTAGAGTTTACAAAGAAAGCAATTTATATCAAAATGCACAAAGCGTTCTTACTCTTAGTATTAAACCTTATAATAACATTTTTAGTACGAGAGCTGAAGAACAAAACGAATTAAATCGAATTAAGTAAAAACAAAGAAAAACAAATTTTATTTGAGAACAGTTCTTTTATATGCAAAATAAAATTATATCCACATTACTTTGTAAAACAGGTTACTTTGAAAAACGTTTTCTTTTTTAACTGCTAAGGACCAAATAGTCTAAAAATCACACTTACTTTTAAAATAAACTGTGTTCTTTTTGATAAGTAATTCATGACAAACGTTTGTCAAAAAAGTGTTTACCAAATCTTCATCAAAAAACATTAACACGAAACTTTTCAACTTAAGTAAGTAAGTACGTATATTATCGGACTCTGATAACACTCATGTTTTGTATTTTTCTTCATCAATCGCTCATCAGCTCATCACTCATTTTTTGCATGTGTCTGACCTATCTAAGCAAACCTTTTTTCATATTTACAATTAAGCATTCCATCCATTTTTATCATACTTTGTATCTCTTTATTGTTTATTTTATCCGCAAGAGTGACATCCTTCAGAAAATGTATATAGAAAAAAAATTATAGACCGAAAAGTGAGTGGTAGCAGAAACCAAAGAAGACCAAGGCTACATGTGAAGATCATGTAGCCAGAGTGTTAGCTGATGACAATATCAATAGCACTCGCATACCTCGGCGAAGGTGTGTAAGGAATAACATTATCCAATAATTGCTCCCGCTCTAACAAGACTAAATTCAAATAACAACACAAACGCTATTTGTTTGTAATTAACGATGCATCCTTTCAGACGTTGTATAAATTCTGTACCCCCTATTATGTCGGCTTCGATGAACGATATTCATTTGTGAGGTAACATGAGCTGCTGACGTCAACTGACCGTCCGTAAGCTGCTAACAATAGCATACTATTAGAATATTTGCACCGATGTACTGATTTGTACGTTTACACTTTAACATGTTGAATGCCCTAAGGTCACTCAAAGACAAGACAACAAATAGAGAAGCAGTCGCAGTTTTTTTTTCTAACACCGTGCGACTGGCTGTCGAGTAGTGACGTCAGGAATTTTTAAAACACATATTTTTATTGTACCTACCAAATACGAAGACATTTCTATGTTTTCAAAAGGGAAATGTAACTCAAAAAAATAAACAAAAGAATTAGTACTTAACTATCAACTTATTAAGATTAAAATAATTAGTTTCTTCTATACACTTTTTTACTAGATACTGTTAACCAAACTCAATTACATCTGACGATGTCTTTACTGTATAAATATCTATTATAATTAGAACGCATATAAAGTAAAACGAAGAGCGTTCTCAAAAACTGCAACTTTTAAAGAAAAATACCGTCACAGACGAACACATATATCGACAGATAGACAAAAGTTTTTAACATTCTACGTAAAAAAATAGTGATATAATTTATCCGTTATCCATTGCTAACACCCCTGTTATCAGTTTAGCGTTAAAAACATTGATATTTTTTCGAAGAAGTGTTAAATGTTTGAAATAGAATTTATTTTTTATCTTCAAAGATATATATATTGATAATGCCGTACATAAAGTAATTAATAATGACTATGTTTGTTCTTAAATATCATACAATGCTTGTTGTAACAGAAGTTTTACATAAAGGATAACCTTAATTGAAATTGCTCCTAAAATAAACATGAAATATGAATGTACATACGTAACTATTCTAAACTCTATGTAGGTTTGGAGACCACGTTCGTAATCGTACAGTAGGCTTATCTAAGGTATCGCGTGTACTCGGCCGAGCGCGGTAATTCCTTGTCATTATGGTATTATTTATAACAACGCGGCGCAGGCGCAGCGGCGACCGGAGGAACGCGTTGCATGCTCTGCATACACATAGATTAAAACAAAAAACGTTGTGGAATCGTCATTAACTTTAACATTGTATATAATGAAGTTTGAGGATTTAAAGTTTATACATATGTATAAAGCAAACTTACGAAGATCAAAACATCAGTGTTATCTAACGAAACTGTCAAATGCACTCGCATATCTTGGTGCAAGTGTGAAGAGAATAATTAGATTTAACAGCGAGATGAAGATCCAGTCGTCGTTTTCACTATATCCTTTATATTTGTTGTAAACGAATAGAAGCATAAGTAAATAAAATAAAAACAAATGAAATGAACATTCGAGAAGTTCGTTAAAATTCCTTCCACTCATTTTATTTACGATAATGTCACAATCAAAAGAAATTTAGGTATATTTCCTTTACTGAGATATATTTATAATATGAATTCATCATTGAAGTTGGATGCCTGTTACTTCTTCCATTGCTCATTGTATCAAAATCTAGTGTTAAATGAAGCACAAGTATTTGTGTAGTCATCGTTTGGTTTTCATAGCACAAGCAATACCCCAGTTTGAGATCAGATGATTAGTGTGTATTGTCTGGCGCATTATTATTATTATTATTTCTTTCTTGATTTAGACTGGCCCGTTGGCGCAGTGGCATAATTATGCATCTTCTTTCCAAGCTAGGGTCCCGGGTTCGATCCCCGGTCAGGTCAATTTAGAAAACGAACTTTTCTAAATTGGCTTGGAGTCTGGGTGTTACTGGGAACGCCCCAGAGTTCGTTGTGTGGTACCCATAGTACAAGTTTACTGCTTAGTTTGGGGTCACACAATCTGTGTAAATTGTCTGGAGTATTATTATTATTATTTCTTATTGAGTCTCCGAGAGACAGGGCACCATCAGGCAGATAAATAAGTGTTGTTTGAAATCTATGTATAGCATAGTTGTTAGCTCGTAACGCCGGCGGCGGGCCAACCTGTTCGCCGGAGAGAGCAGTCATACGTCATTGGAGTCGCTGGAAATTATTCCCGAGTCATATAATAAATCATAGCCAACTGGTAATTAAGTCACTCATAACCAGAACAACAGAATAAAAAGAGTTGTAAAATTTTTCACATTAAATAACCATTTTGGCCGCGCTCGGCCTAAACGTTCATCATCGATATTTTTTATAGTTTTATCTATTTTTTTTAGAACAGTTTCCTGTGCGCATAATAAATGATCGTGAATTAAATGTCTGTTAACATTGGATTACATTAACCACATTTACATGTTGATATGACCGAACCAACCTACCGCGGCGAGATATTCACAGTTGTAGGAGTAACTGACTGAGACGCTCAACATACACGTCTATTTTTCTTGTCTTGTCTTTTAAGTATGGTATAAAGTTAATAGGTGCGACATTCTTCAAAATATTGAAAAAGTGGAGACATTCGTTGTTTTTTTCACACTATTTACCGTTCGAAGTGAACAGACGGTAAGCTTGATGCCACTTTTAGCAATATGGTTTTGGATTTACAGATGATAAAACGGAATTAGGGACATAAACTAATAGACTTGTACTGTGCTAATAGTACCAAAATAGGGATTCACTCGTTTGGTTTTGCTTGTTAACAAACATTCTTAATGTTATTATTCTAAGCTCAAAGCACTGTTTAATTCACTGTGTCATTATTATTTATTTTACGGTGTATTTCTTGAGTGTACCGTAGTAAAATAAGAAACCCTTATAATTTCCGTTTGTCTGTCTATACGTCTGTCTGTCTATCGGCGGAGACTCTTGATACTAAAAAGCTATAATTTCGTATGTTAATACAAGTTGTGAAATAAAGTTTTAAAAAAAATGTTTTTGGGTCCTCCCTTTACGTAATACAGGAATGATTTTCTCATTCGTTTATTCCACTGTATTTTGAGTCATTGGATAAGTTTTATAAAATATTGAATGTATGTGACAAAACTTTTTTTTCAGTTCAAGGATCCGTTTGCGAAATATTAAACTTCGAAGTGCTCATTTTTTTTAGAATCACGTGTTCCTTCCTTCCTCTACGAGCTAAACCGTTGTTTTGAGATATGTAAAAAGCATTCACAATAGTAGTACATGTAACGAAGTTATAAAGGCAGCTATCACAGCTAAGTAGGCTCTACAAGTTAACAAGTAATAGTCGACTAACTTATAAAATGTACTTGGATATGTGAAATAAAATTCAGTCAATTTCGTGAAAATTCCATACAATATGATATTTAGTCAATAAGTTAAAACTAAATAGATTCTAAACTGTATTAATGTTATTGTAAAACGTAAAAATTAAACTATATAAATTATTCATATTTAACATGATCATAGTATCAAAAAGCCGTTTCTAAATGTGCATATTGTGAGGGCAAACGGAACCGTGCACTGCGCGTAGCCCGACACATGCTTGACCGGTTTTTGTTGTTTGCTCATCAGTAACACGTTAAAAGTTTCACACTTACATAAAATTGACAATAAATCAGAGTAATTACTAGCAACACAGAAGCCATATTTGAAGCCAAACTCAGCTCATCACACGCCATCAACATAACTTATTGCGTACATTATTGATCTCGTAACACTGTAATTTGGCTTAATAACCACAAAACTCATTAGAGACGTTTTAAGAAATTCCCAGTAATAATTAATGGGTTCAAATAATGTTTAAGTGTTAACTTGCAGTCGTGTTATCTGGTATGTTACGGTTATAGTGGAAAGTGGAATAAAATTTTATTACAGAGCGTGAATCAATTGATAAAAGTTCCAATAGATGTTATTGTGAGTCATTTTCTCTACAATACCAATAAAATAAAAATACCGGTCAAGATAATGTCAGAAAATAGCTGAAATAAGGTTTCATAACAATTTCGAATGAAGTTGAAATTGGAATCTTTAAAAAAATTTTTTTTCTCGTATCTGGTTTTAAGTTGCCAGTTTATTATGTCTCTTTCAAATGTCAGCGTGTTTGTCAAATTTCAGCTCAGAAGTCGTAAACATGGCGTTATAGTTAGCTACGAGATACGAATAGACAGAGATTATGACGTAACTATAATGGGTCCAGTAAAAGTTTTACACAAAAGAATCAAAAAAGGAGCCGTTCACTTTGCAAACGAAAAAAGTATGTAAGGATCGCGATGCTTGCCGCTCCATCCTTTCTCACTGGCTCCCTACCGAAATAGGCGTACAGCGTGAAGAAATGTTGTTTTTACACATACATATCTTCACCCCGTATCCCCAACGAGGTAGTCAGAGCGGACGGAGCGCCAAGCGTCGCGATCCTTACATACCTCTTTCGCTTCCTCAAATCTCATCATTCTACTCACATATTTTAGCCTAGGTATGCGAGTGCTTTTGACATTTCCGTCGTGTTATGTTTTTATAAGTGGGAATTCCAAAAACTTTTACTTTTATTATATTCTAGCTAGCTTCGCCTAACTTTATCCTGTTGCGTTACTTGCATAGATTAAGATCCGGCTGCCAAAATTTTAAGCGTTCTTAAATAAGTTCGCTGAGGCGGGCACACGTTTAATGAATGTGAAATTTGAGTATACAATTCTCTATACATTTTTCTATCGACTTCCCTAAAACCATAACGCAATTTATGTATTTTCGTTCGATACTTTATTTTCTGCAATGTGAGAGAAGTCTTTTTGAGAGATTTTTAAGTATTTCTCCTAAATTACTTGAGTAAATTACTTAAAATTGTAGCTAACGCGAAGACAATACAGTTTACTAAATACAAGCTAAGGGATATTTTATTATATGGATTAATATTCCAGTTGTAACGATATATGTCGCGTTCGGGTGGTGGACTGTGTGGGCGGAGCCCATTCAAGAAACTGTTTTTGAGAGCTTGCTCTTAATCTAATATAAATGAAAATCAATTGCCGCATGTAGGAATGAAACTTGAGAACGACTAAACCGATTTGGCTGTTTTTTTTCTCTTGTATTCGTATTCAGCAGAATAAGGTTTGTATGAGAGAAATTTTTAAGAAAATTTACCCAAAAAGTCAGAAACTTAGATGTTATTTTTGTATGAAAATTTCTAGAAAAATATTTAATATGTTGCAAACATTCATCATTTCACCCGGGCGAAGCCGGGTCGTTAGTTACTTAACGATATTTAGTCAAATTCGAATTAGACATTTCGTCCAGTGCGTGAGTTCTATTATCATTTATTTTAAAGCGACGCATTGCAAATTTTGACGCCAGGGATCTCATTTTTTCTAAGTGCCTACAAAACGTATGTCGGTGATATTTGGTATTCTAATTCTTAATTTCATTGACTTCATTTTAGCAGTTGCGATACACGGTTGGTTAACTTTTGTTACACAAAAAAAATATCAAAGAAACCTCTTTTAAAACAGAGATTTACATTTTTCGGAGCAACGGGACTGATTTATATTTCTAAATTTTCTGTATAGTTTACTTTAAACATATTCCTCAAAATGACAGCTAGATGTTTTAAAATTAATTATAGTTTTTAAAGTCATTTACTTTAAAAACTATAATTAATAAGTGTTTTTTCGTATTTCGTAAGCTAGCGCGCGCACGTTTGTATAGTGCAGAAAGTCTATTTTCGATTAAATTATTGTTTATCAATGCGTCGCCTTAATAATTTACAAAATTGATTTTTGGAGAAAATAAGACATACCACCTCTTACTTCTTGAAATTCTGAAAGGTCAGGTCCATAATTACTAAGACAGAGGGAAGAACAAGTTTAAGTTGAGTACTTCTTATTTTCCTATTTGTTTCTCCTATGAATAATTGTCTTAAAATGATTACTGATTCAAAATATATAGATAAAAAGATGTATAACCATACTTTTCAAGTATGTACGTCACCAAGATTTTGAGAACATCAGCCACTGCTGATGTCACTACATGCAGACAAACGGACAGATAGACACGCCATAGAGATCTCATAAGGGCTGCATCGTTCGTTTCTAAAAATGAAGCTAGAACTTATCCTAGCGAATTGAAAAGATTGTAACTTTTACATAACATTGAATTTCAACATATTATATGTACAGGTATTGAATATTTTTCCAAAGTATTGTCATTATCATCAAACACATCTTTATTAGTTAAAGAGTACATTTTAAAAACAGTCAAATTGAGTATATTGTCACTATTAGCCCACGTTCCTCACCCAGTCTTAAACAGTTAAGAAGTCCAAACAATCGTAAAAAGTCAGTGGGACTGTATATCCGAAACTCCCAAGGCCGCCCATTCAGATGTTAAATAAATTAGTTTTCGGAACGGGCCAATAAAAGTTTTAAACAAAAGAATCATAAAAGGAGCCGTTCAGTAGCAAGCAACAGTTTCTCGATGATTTACCGTCGGCCCGGGACACAATAGACTCGAACTTTTCAAATAAACCGTCTATGAGTAGGCAAACATGTAGACGACAAGTTTTCCCGCGCGCTGTTTAGTAATCGCCGCTTGCGTCATAACGTTTACATAAAGTCAATATTATAACCGATACCTCTAAACCACCCATTCCCAAAGTGGGCGATAACGCCCCCCTGTGGGCGCTGCAGGCCTAAAGGGGTGCGGTAAGAGACCCAGAAAAAAAATGGGGGCGTTGTGTAGAGGCCTGGGGGGTGATTTGTAATTTCATTTAGCTAGGAGGCATCTTAGACAACGACTGCATGAGCTCTCGACTCAGTAGACAAAATAAGTTTGGGAACCTAGACTCTAAACGTTGGAAATCTAGTGATCCTGTGTCCACAATAGTTATCTTTGATCTTTATTTATCCACGCCATTAGTAAATTTGGATTTCAAATATTTTTTCACTTTTAAAAAACTGGACATGCCGTACTTCCATTTCGTCAATCGTTACAACCGCCAAACGAAAAATTAAGTTTGACGTAGAATTTTATTTTTTTTTTACAGTCAAATGCGGAAAGTAACCAAGCCCTGCAAGTTGTACAGTAGTTAAAATTATTGAATGGAGCAACAAGGCAAGATATTATGATAACAAATATCTTGTCACAGCTATTAATTTTATTAACTATTAATATTATCAAGTTTTAATTGCACATGAAAAGTAAATAATAGTATTTGTTACTAGCAGTTAACAAATTTCAAATTTCTTCTTTCTTAACTATTAACAAGACTTTTTGGCGGGAACGGGAGAAGTGAGGTTGGAATTTTATTTAGATTTTCTATTTTTTTTATTTTTAGCAGTTTTAAAGTACAACAGTGGTAGTATACTGTCTTTTAAAGATCCGTGTAAGTGAAAAGAATGAAAGAAGTTCTCGCGCTCTTCCCAAAAGTCCTTTAAAACTTCAGTAAAGCCTACTATCACTTTACTTTAGGAGCTTTACGTTAAGAAAAAACTAATTTACTTGTGAGTCTATTTATTAATACGTGACATTGGCAAATCTACTCGCCATGCCATTAAGAAAGAAAGAAAGAAGAAGCTATTATCAAATTTCTTGTCAGAGCTGTTAATTTTATTGACTATTAATTTCATCAAGTGTTAATTGTACATGATTAAAGTAACAATGTTTGTTACTAGTCGTATTCTGTGGTTTCACAAGCGTTTAATTTTGTATTTTTCCAAGGTAAAAAGTAGCTTAAATTATGCTCTTTGAAAAGTCCTCTACCTGTGAAGTCTCGTCAAAATCATTTCAGACTTTTTAGGGTTTGGCATAGACAAACAAATAGACAGACAAATAAAAATAGTAAAAATAACCATATAAGCTCATAACCATATGAGCTTAAGAAAAAACGTTTTTCGCGAAATCACAGATATTTCGTTTTTATTTAATTCCTAATTATAAACTGAAACAAAATGAGTATTTGTTTGTTAACTGTCTATTGTATCCAAACACATTACAGACTATTTCATTCATGTAATATATAGTACACAAATAGCTATGGAACAATGTGTGAAAGTTACTGTAGATATTAATCTTTCAGAGTAGTTAAGATTTCCTTGTGAAATGGGCGCAGTAAAACTCAACATGAGTTTTAATCAGTAAATGCTCAGATTGCGCCATACTATCTAGATTACAGATAGCACCATACACACCGACGGACAAACGTTTTAAAAATATTAGAAAAGAAAAATCTTTAAATTAAAATTGAATAAACTCAGCACGTATGTTAAAACACTGATCGTAATAAAACGAAATAAATATCGAATTCGAAACAGACGGGAAAAATGGATACTTAAATTAAATTTCATGTCTGTTGTCAGCTACCGAATGTAGGGGTGCAGGGGGTATTAGGGTATAAACAGGATGTCACGCCGCTTGTCGCCGTGCTATAAAATGTACGTATGTCGTTCAGGTTGGTTGGTTCTGCATGTGTAATATGCCGACAGTGGCACAAAAAAACGATTAAAGTTAACCCTTTTTAAGGCTCCGTAGCTAACATAGCGAAACCTTTATAGATTTGTCATAGTATCAGTTTGTCCGTATCTTAACCGATTCATTTTGTCAAGCATCAAAAGAAAGTAATAAAACACTTATAGGATCAGGATCACTTAATTGATCGGATGTTTGTGTGTTCGTCTGATCAGTCAAGATCCTTTATCTCAAGAACAGGTAAAGGTATCAAGTTGAAATTTACATGTAATACTGATTTCTGAACTATCTGAGAGGTATTGAAAATTCGAGTCGCTAAGACAACGCAAGCAAATGATATGGTCATTTATGCACTTAAACAAAAGCTATGGGGTACTTCCCGTTGATCTAGAATCATTTTTGGAAAGAAGAAAGTTATTTGTCATTATTCATGGTAGCAAATATTTAACTTTTTTGTCATTACAAACTTACATTTTAATTGAAGAGTATGGGGGAACGTGTCTTTCAACTGCAAAATTAAATTTGTTTTTCGAATCCGATTTATATTTTTGTAATTACTAATATAAGAATATTCAGAAAATTTACACTGTAATACCCATATGAGCGATTTTCTTTCAATGATTAGGTTTTATAGTTAAACCTGGTGCGTGTAATATACCTACTGAGTTGACATTTCTCATAGACCGTATGTCATGTAGAGATGAGACACAATACTATAGTGATAGACAGGTAGCAAATATCGAGGTGACATACGTTTACAACTAAAACAAAATAATCAAATTTTAAATCCATTTCTACTTAATTGAAATTGTGTATAAACATCTGGAGTATTATTATTATTAGTTATTAAGTTTCCAGCTAAGTCCATACTTAGGCGAAAATGTGTGAGGAGAATGATGAGATTTGAAGAAGCGAAGGAAGTATGTAAGGACTGCGACGCTTGGCGCTCCGTCCTCTCTGACTACCCCGTTAAGTATACGCGTGAAGATATGTATGTATGTAAGTTTCGAGTTTATATAATTATTACTTATTTTCTAAATTAGTAACGTTCTATTAAATTGTTCACGGAATTCAAGTTAATGCACGTCGGACTCGCACTTGATTCTTTTTCTGCCATATTATTCTCATCGCCATTTTGTCGATCTAATAATGGACTAGCTTATGGATAAAATTTACAAATTTTACGTATAATGTAATGTTCGAACCTACCCTTTCGGAATGGACATCGTCAAGGCGCAGCTCCCTTTTTAGGCCTACAGATAGTGGTACAACGGAAATAATCGATAAATAAATACGCCAGACAATGCACACCAATCTACGAATACTACTACTACTAGGGGCGCTCCCAGTACACCCAGACCAGAGACAATCTAGAAAAGTTCGTTTTCTAAATTGACCCAACCGGTAATTCAACCCGGAACCTTCCGGCCTTGGGTTCAACGTCTAAACCACTGCACAATGAAGGTCGGAAATAGATAAAGATAGATAGCTAGCTCGTCGCTTTTTCATAAACTCCTTATGCGTACCGAATAAAATAGGTCGACTCGTAGATACAAAAATATTTACTCTACCTATACGATACAACAAAATGCAACGCAATTTACCTGTGTCGATGCCTGACATACTTTTATCCGATTCTTTAATGGTTCAATACAATTATTCAATACAATAATTCAATTAAAGAAGTATACATACTTCTTTAATTGAATAACATCGTCGCTATCGCGAATGTAGCCAATAACACATAATAATAAGAACCACAGACAAGGTTCTTGTCTGTGGTTCTATCTCAGTTTTTAGGAAGGTCCCAACAATTGTATCAGAAAAAAACAAAATACACTACAGGGTCACACAAAACCAAAGGAATGTTTTCAAATAGGTGTATTAAAACGTAACAAAACTTCTGTCATCTGCAGGACAGCAGCAAAACAACGATTGTTAATGTCAAAGCTCATTCAACATGAAAAAATGCTGTAACAATACAGCAATAAAATTTTGGACACAATTTACAACGTACGGTAGCCGTACGTAGTGTAGACTTTTGTCTTGATCCATAGAGGCTCGTTTATTGCCCATTTCGCTTTATTCTTTCACGGCGCGAGCTATTTTATTTTTTGTCGTATCTTAAATAAGACATAATGTTCTAAGAAACGGGACATTAGAATGGACCCCGGGCTTTCTCTTTTTGTGAGGGCCACGTACGACGGATTTTATGGTCAATTGTTTTACTTAGTCGCCGACGTGGCAAAAAGACGAACGAGCTCGCTTGGGCGCGGTTAGGACTGCGTCCGTACGATGAGAGAATAAATTTATTATGAGCTATGCTCCAACCTACTTTTTTAAATGCTGTAGTTATGTTAGAATGGGAGTTAAAAATATTTTGATTGCAGTAAAACTGATATGGCCGACAATACACCTGTAGTTACTCCCTACTACAATTTTACAGATTACTATAATTAGCGCTGCCATCATCTAAATATCCGACCCCGAACAAAAACTTCAAAATCCTCGGATATTTGTGGGAAATCCAATTTTCCCGGACACCCCTGAAAATAATTACACACGAAAGTAAAAACGTGAATTTTGAACTAAAATTTTAATTTATTTTAGTGAAGGAACGAAAGAAATGAAGAATATTTTGTTTGAATTTTCTATTTTTTGCACGTTTGGGACTTTTGAAGTACAAAAATAATACTATTTTATCATTAAAGTTTTGTGCGATTGAAATAAATTGAAAATTGAAATAAATATGTGCGGCCTCATCCAAGAAGTTCTTTTTAACCGACTTCAAAAAAAGGAGGTGGTTTGAATGCGGTTACATTTTTTTTATGTTTGTTACCTAAAAACTCCGTCATTTATAACCCTATTTAGAATTATTTTTTTTCAATTTCACTGGTATTGGAGTTCGGACTTCGAAGATACACCAATAAAACCACCAAATAATGCAAACTGTTTATAAGCTTTAATTTTATTGATGATTCTCTTTTACGTCATTGCGCTCCAGAATTAAAAGAAAAGTGAATTGTAGACCCACCCAAGATATTTATATAGGCCAAGGTCACTAAAAAAGGAGAAATAAGAAAAATTGGGAAAAAAGTTAAACCGACTTAAAAAAAACTCTGAAAAGTACCTTATACTACTACCTTATACTAGAAGTAGTATCTTATACTAATCAAAACCGACCGAGGACTGAGGACCGAGACGCTTGGCGCTCCGTCCTCGCTAACTACCCCGTTAGGGATATGGCGTGAAGATGTATATCATATATATGTATTTATGTATGTATGTATGAAGTCGGTGTCAATACAAATCAATGTGCAATAACAGAGTCTATTAGTTTAGTAGGCCTCTTGTCTCAGAGTCTCTTGGCACAGGTATTTTTATACTTTTAAAGAGTTCCAGAGTGCTCTACTCGTTACTGGAATAATCTTTTCTTTTCCTCCTTTCTTACCCTCACTTAATGAACACTGCTGCAAAAGACGTAAGAGGTACCGTAATGCTTGACGCAATCACTTTCGCCACAATTTGACAAAAGTTTCACTGTATTTCATATTTTATTCTCTAACCAACAATAAACTGTCCCTATTAACCTCGATACTCGCATTCACAGCAATAACTGCACGCTTTAGAGTAATAACCAGCATTTCAATAAAAGGTAATTTTAACGGTTATATAACGGAAGAAGCCTCCTCCAATCGTTATTCTTCGTTCATTACTCTCACTGTGACGTGATATTACTCAACCACCGTATTTGTTTACTCGCCAAACTCGAGAGAAATGATTCGTGATTACAATTAGCTTCAATTTTCTGGGTTTCACGGACATAAAGTTTTAAACAGTTATTTTTAAATACATCGAAATATAGTAACATTTATGTATTAATGTGTATAAGGTCAAATGAATATGATTTAATTAAATAAAGTGCATTGCATGGTATGCTGATGTAGGTACAAATGTATGTACCTATATATATCCTAGCTAAAGATTTTAGGAATTTATCACATGAAATGGATTTCCGCAAAGTAACATCTGAGTCTATACAATACCCATAATAGTTTCTGATCACATGTAACGTAACCTCCTTGGATCAAACAGTCACACAGAGTAGATTGTCGTCAAAGAGTTTATATTATAAGTTTATATTTACGGCCGAAATTCGACCACAGGGCTACCTCTAGTAAGAAAAAAATACATGTAAAAGAAAGTAAAGTAACGTTAGTTATTGTAGTCAGATAATCAAAACATGCAATATAACAAAATAAAAACAAAGAACAAATGTAAAAAATAAAAATACAGATCACTTAAATAAATAAAGAAAGAATATCTATATATATATTTATGTCTTTATTCTATGAATACATACATAAATAAAGACAGAAAGAATATAGAACAGGATAATGAAGAAGGAAAGAAAGTAGGAATTATGAAAGAGGAAAGGAAGAAGGATAAAGAATCTAAACGAGAGGGTATACAAGAAGAAGAGAAAGAATAAACTAGAGACAAGACAAGCGGGTTATTCACAAACGTCGGAAACTCAAGTTTCCGTATCCGACAGAAAACTCTTCGATGATTTTGTCTATACGCGATTCACGAATCCGAAATATTATTATTTATATATAATATATATATCATATTACACATAGTCGTACTCACAAATCCAAGCCATCGGATTGAATTTGTGCTTTTCGACGATCGGCATTTCCGCCACGGAAAGTTTCCGACGTTTGTGAATAACCTCCAAGGTCTCTGATAGGTATATGCCAGGGGAAGCAGTAAATAAGACTGTATCTCTGTTAGTCTGTCCGTACGCTAAACCTAATTCATTTGCTCATCTTTACACCTACTGAACTGCATACAGACTCATAAATTGGAAATCCAAACTCAGAAATGAAAAACATTTTTTATTCGAAACGTTCCTCGATATGTGTATCAAATAAAGGATTGATGAATTTAATAATTTATGATAATAATGATATAATTTATATGAATAAACATATTTTGACCTCATTGCAGTCTATCTTACAGCCATTTTTCTCGGACACTTTGACGCAAGCCGTTGAAATTTAGGAAAGTTGTAAGTGGTGAACCAGAGAGGTTGACTTTAAATTTCTAACATTGACTTATAGAAGCAGATTTTGAGGGCTTAAACGGAAACTTACAATATGATTTTTTTTCACTCATATCATGGAATTAATTAATATTATATATGACGCATTAAATTGGTTACTTCGTTATAAGTTTTTCGAAATTACGTTAAAATTACTGGGCCCCTAACACATTTTTCACTTAAAAAAAATTGGGAACAATCATGATCATGAACATTTAGAATAAAGTATACGTTGAGTATACGTTGACGACTCCGTTGGCGCAGTGTTTTAAGTTTAACATATAAGCGCAGAAGTTTCCGGGTTCGAACTCCGGTCAGGTCAATTAAGGTAATGAGCTATTCTAGATTTTATCGGATCTTAGTGTACTGGGTGACGCCCCTAGTAGTCATCGTCTGGTTCCCACTGCACAGATAATGGCCTAGTTTGAAACTGATGATTAGTGTGTATTGTATAGCGTTTTAATTTATTTTCAATTACATATTAATTATTGAAAGAAATTTATCGGGATTCCATTATGAACTTTTTTTACATAAACGGAAAGCTCCACAACAAATTAACATTGATTTGCGATAGATAGTACTTTTTACAATGAATATTGCTTTACAACTTTAAAAGCTGTGAAAGCTTTACAAGAATAAATGTTTTGCGATTGGTTATTGGTGTTTTATTTATTTATTTTATTTTATTCATTCACTTAAAGCCCACAGCTCTTGAAAATTTTAGTAATACAATTAATTCATCGTACTTGGAAACGCCATCGATAAAATAAAATATCAAATAAGGAAATCATCATCGTCAGCCCATGTTCGTCCACTGCTGGACATAAGCCTTACCAATATTGTGCCACCATATCCGGCCCTCGGCTCTCCGCATCTCTTCAGGTCGTCGGTCCACCTAGCGGGCGGCCGTGCTACGGGACGTCTTGAACGTGGTCTCCACTCCAGAACCCGTCCAATGAGGAAATGTTGATCAGAAATTACGAAAATTCATATTGATATCTTTCATGTAAAATACATACATACATATCCTTACGCTATATCCCTGACAGGGTAGTCACACAGAGAGAATTCAAGCATCGCGGTCGATCATGTTTTTTATGTTTTTGTTTAAACAAAAAATATTTTAAATTATGCGTGTTACCATCGCCTGACCGAAGTGAAAGTAACGATTAGAAGAAGTGACAATAATCCAACTGGACCGTGACGAACCCGAACGTCTCTATAGACACGCGGTATTAAATTTCAATACCGCAAGTGAAAGCCACATATTAAGAATGTAACACGTGGGCAAGTGGACTGCGAAAAATATCATGATATCTCTCATTGTATATGAAAATATTACCTTTCACATACCCAAATCAAGTATCAAAAATACGACGATATTAAAAGCTATTCGTTCTTTTAGAATGTCGACATGGATGGAAACATAGTATATATTGAGATATAATTAATACAATAGTCGTAGTCTGGTTCTCATAGATCATAGCACAGGGAATGCCATAGTTTGAGGTCAGATACATCACACAGATGAGCACACAGATGAGGTGTACATCGTCTGGCGCATCCATTTATTCATAATTTATTCAAGTAAATCCAATTACAAGGTGTTTTGGAACATCTAATCTACTTTAGGTTTAAGTCGCAACAAATGCGTCCCTATTCTTACTTTGAATATATGGTCTGGAAAATTCTGAAGAATTTACAGAATACAATAACTTACAAAGCACTTTCAAAGGAAGTTGATCCGAATAAGATACGACTATGTTGCGTAATTTTTAAGTTATGGGGTATTTTCGGTTACACGCTCAGCGATCGCAAAGATAACTTTCTTGTTGTCCACGTAAATGAAAATACGGGACCCTATACTGTGCGTGGTCCAACACGCGCTTTCCTCGTTTCTTTACTCAACAATTAACCAATAGGTAGTCCGCCCATATCGTAGCCTTACGTTTTCAACGTGTAATTACTGAAGCAATCTGAAATAATTACAGAACTTAATAACATAATTTAATAGCCCCACCGTTATTCTTGTAAGGACATACTAGTAGTTTGCAATCAATTATATTTAAATGCTGTCGTCCTGTAGTATAATAAAGGACAAATCATGATATATTTGGTTATTTCATGAAACGCCGCTGATTAATAAAATGCATCAGTGACATCATTTCATTTTTTCCCCTTTTTAGTGTTTCGCCTAATTAATTATAGCGAACGCTAGCTACAATATTCAAGTTTTCAACTTACATTTGTGTAGTTCTGTACTAAATCTTCACCTTTCCAGTCTTGAATATCTTCGAAAAGAGAATACATGCATATCTTCATGCTGTATCCCTAACGGGGTAATGAGAGAGGTCGAAGGAATAACTCCAAAATGTAATATGCGACAGAAGTTTACCTACTATGTCTAGATCTGTTTAGAAAGAAAGGCGATATTAATAGTATGGAAAACCGAGGTCATAAACAAGACAGTCCCAAATTTAAATTACAAAAAGTCAAGGATTTATTTATTAAATTAATGTCCAGTAGAGTCAGAGATGGAGAAATATAGAAACTTAATTGTTGAATAACTTAAAAAAGTTATTATGTCCTTAAATTATACAAAAATTACACGCGGATAGAACTCGCGCCGGATCAAGTACTATTTACTTACCAATGATAGGATTGAAGCCAGGAAAGAGACGTCAAAGAAGATCAAAAATGACAAACGAAGATCAAATAGCCAGATTGCTATCGGAAATGACAAACGCACTCGCATATCTCGGCGGCGTGTGAGTACTCGTAGATTGATGAGATTTAAGAAAGTGAAAGAGGTATGCGAGGACTGCTATGATTGACACTATCCTCCTCTTTGAATACCCCGTTAGAGATACAGCTTGAAAGTATGTATGAAAAATAATCGTATAGAAATTATTAACCATACAGTTCACAATAGATAATGATTAAAAATGGTAAATTTAGTGTGAATACTATTAATTTTTTTTATAATAAAGTGGAAACTATTAATCCAAACTTTTTATATAAAAATTTCAAATGTGAAAATGTTTGTCTATTACGTTTTCATGACTAAACTGCTGAACCTGTTTCGATAAAAATTCGAGACTTGAGTAACTTTTTTAAATTCCACACGCATGGCCTAATATCACGGTAAGAATATATCACAAGAAGGTAACATTTATTGCTTTTTTATATATGTAAATAGTAATCTCTGGAACTACTGAACCGATTATAAAAATTCTTTCAGTTATAGACATCTTCATTATCCCTGATTAATATAGGCAATAAAAAAATATTTCTATAAAAATTAACAACACCGTGTAAAACCGGGGCGAGTTGCTAGTTTTAAAAATTATTATTATTATTTTACACATATATACTATACATACAATACATATCCTCACGCTGTAACCCTAACGGGGTAGTCAGATAGTAGAGAGCTCCTAGTATCGCGGTCGTTATGTATTTTTTGGCGTCCTCAAATCTCGTCTTTCTCTTTATAGTATACTTCCTCCTGCGACTTCTTTTGACATTTTAATCACTAACGCTCTGGTTATACAGTTATTTTTATATTTAAAAATAGTTATTTATAATTTTAAAAAGCATCTACTAACTACTAATTATATATTGAGTTAAATTTGTTATTGTAACTATACGCATAAGATGTTCATATGTGCGATGAGTATCTTAAACCGAATATTTGTAGTTTAAGAGCAAGGTCCCGAAAAACTCCGCCCTCACGCTCCGCCAGCCAAACGTGACATAATATATCGTTATAACTGGAATATTAATTTTTAAAATAAAATATCCTTCAGCCAGTATTTAGCAAAGTGCTTTGTCTTCCTAAAAGCCATAATTTTATTATTTAGGAGAAATACTTAAAAATCTCTCAAAAAGACATCACATTGCAGAAAATAAAGTATCGAACGAAAATACATAAATTACGTAATGGTTTTAGGCAGTCGATAGAAAAATGTATAAAGAAATATATACTTACATACATACACATGCATATCTTCACGATGTATTCCTAACGGGATATTAGAGAGGACGGAGCGCCAAGCGTCGCGATCCTTACATACTTCTTTCGCTTCCTCAAATCTCACTCTCCTCACACATTTTCGCCTAGGTATGCGGGTGCTTTTGACATTTCCGTCGGCTAACACTCTAGCTATTTGATTTTCGTAAGTCAGCCTTGGTCTTCCTTGGCTTCTTTTACCACTCACTTTCGCTCTATAGATTTTCTTCGTCAGTCTTTCATCACTCATTCTTTCCATGTAAATATATAGGTACTTAATTAATATAAATATATACTTAAATTTCACAATCATTAAACGTGTGCCCGTCTGAGCAAACTTATTTAAAAATGCTCAAAATTTTGCCATTCGGGTCTTAAGTTTGCGAGATTTGTTGCTCTATTGTATATTACCTTTACCACTTTATCTCACCAACGAAGCACTATTGTTGGCCATTACTGTGCCATTAGCAGTCAGATCAGCCTTTCTGAGCTAACATTGTATTAGGCATTCAATAGAGGTTTGCGTTAAGTCGGCATAAACGGCCCGGAGACGGATGCGACTTCCGGCCTGCTCAGTGGACACAAAAAGCCTTATTGTTTATATTGGAGTTAAGAAATTCGGTTCAGAGTTGAAGGTTAACTCGAATTATCCCAGTTATTTAACAATTGAATTTAATTCGTGTTTCAATTGACTTTTTAACCTCTGACGGAAAATTCGTCGAGAAATAATGCGACCTCGATAACGCTGTGGTTTAGGCCTTGTATATAAGCGCGGAAGAGTCAGAGTCGGTTGCTTTAGGAAGCGAACTTTTCTAGATTTTCTTGGACCAGGGTGTATTATAAATGCCCCTAGTGATAATAAATTTAAAAGAAAAATAACGTCGAAAAATACGACAGAAAATTATGAAATATGGCGGAAAATTTAAAATTATGACGTCATTGCTGGATTGCTTGCTTGTGAGTCAGTCAATAAAAAAATAGCAATTGATTGTTTTTTAGTTTGTAAAAATAGTTTTTCAAATCAGTCAATATTAACTAAAAAAAACCTTTTTAGTTTAAATATTTTGTTTTCGGGTTTAGTCTTAAATAACTACACAAAAACAAATAATGGCATAAAACTTTTACCAGCTGTCCACAGTTCTCTTTTTTACGAGATCAAACTGTGAATCTACCAAATAAATCGTTAGAATTACAAGGATATAAATGTTTAAATATGTGGCTATACATCTCACTGGATTCGAACATTTTTAAAATGACATGTATTTAACAACTAGTAACCCGCCTCGCCATCGTCTGAGCAGAATTTTTTTTTAAATAAAATGCAGCCAATGTTACTTGCTGATAATGTAGTTTGCTTTTGGTGAAATAATTTTTGAAATCGGTTCAGTAGTTTTTGAGTTTATCCATTACAAACAAACAAAGTTTACCTCTTTATAATATTAGTAAATAGGTTGTTATAAAGAAAAATGTTTCAATACGATTCTTTTATCTATTTTACTGGATTACATGGTTAACGGGAAAAATATGACGAAGTCGTATTTCGTATAGATTATACAATTTAAGATTAGAAATTTACTTCATAAATATCCATTATAACAATAAATTAACGGGTTCTAACCGCGATATTAAATATTGGGAGTTTCTCGATATTTCGATGCTGTTGCAAGCACCATGTTCACGGGCTAACTGGCAACACTGCGGGTGGATTCATAAATATCGCCGGAATTCTTTGTGCGCTACTCAAGCTCACCCTTGGCTTTGTTTCCCTGTTTGAAAACTGCAATAGTCAAGAATATCCTTACCTATGTTTGCTAAAAAATGATATAGATTGTTATTTACGTCTGCGGTGTAGGTATATATTTCCAATTTTAATCCTTATCGAAAACCCTTTTAAATGAAGTATCTGTTCTAGCAGCGTTAAGTTGTGACTATTTTGCGATCGATACTTAACATTTATTGACAAGAATAGACCTTGAATCCATTTAAACATAAGGTTACCTTAATATAAATCTATCTATTAAAACGTGAAGAGAAAACTTTGTACTCCTATTTCAACATTTTGTACGTACAGAGGAGTTTGAGGTTCGGCCTAGTTAAAGTTCACATGAAGGAGTGCAGAAAGCTAAAATTTACATATAATATGTGTTACAAATAAATACATACATACATAAATACATACATATATTCACGCTGTATCCCTAACGGAGTAGTCAGAGGATGGATCGCCAAGCGTCGCGGTCCTTACATACTTCTTTCGCTTCCTCAAATCTCGTCATTCTCCTCACACATTTTCGCCTAGGTATGCGAGTGTATTTGACATTTCCGTCGGCTAAACTCTGGCTATTTACATATATATACACACATATCTTCACGCTGTATCCCTAACGGAGTAGTCAGAGGACGGAGCGCCAAGCGTCACGGTCCTTACATACTTCTTTCGCTTCCTCAAATCTCGTTATACTCCTCACACCTTTTCGCCTAGGTATGCGAGTGCTTTTGAGATTTCCGTTGGCTAAACTGGCTATTTACATACATATACATAAATATCTTCACGCTGTATCCGTAACGGGCTAGTTAGAAGTGACTGTGGCTATTCGATCTTCATAAGTCAGCCCTGGTCTTCCTTGGCTTCTTTTACCACTCGCTTTCGCACTGTAGATTTTCTTCGTCTGTCTTTCGTCAGTCACTTTTCTAGTCACTAGTCACTATCTATGTGCCCGAACCTTCTAAGCATTCTTTTTACTTCAAATACAATACAAATACACAACAAATTCCGTTACAAATACGTGACATTAAATAAAATAAAACGTTTATTGTTTAGTTTCATACTTCCAATGTCACATAACAGTTTGTGGTCAAACACTCGCACAGAATAGAGATTGTTAAATGGTGCCAACAAATAATTATTAACAGTTTGAATGAATGAGTTTTGAGCTGTGAATTTTGTGTGATTTGTGTGATGCGAGCTGTTTAGAGTCTGTGAAGTGTATGTCAAGCAGAAAAAGCGCTTATTCTGTATTTGCGGTCGATTTTTCACTACAGGGTGGTTACTGGTACATACCTACATTTTATCCTAATATATTAAACGTATTGATTATTTTTCAAATCACCAATTCTAGTGTAAAAACATGCACAATGGATATAATATGGCAACTCGCAAATCGATGTGTTACGTGTATAATACAGCCGTCTTGAACCGAGATGCCGTCTCGTTATACGCAGTTTTCTGGAAAGCTATTGTCAAAAACATCTCCTTGAAATAAAATATACGACCCTTGCTTTTAAGTGAACCGAACACGTGAATACTGAACGCATTCTAAGAACTTTTCAAGCAGTCAGAAACGGAAGTCTATTTTCATATCCAAAATTACGTTATTCTAGTACTTAAACCTTATTAGAGATTATTTTCTAATAATAATGGGTTAGTACAAAGATAAGTGTTTTAAAATAGATACATACATACATACATATCTTCAGGCTGTATCCCTAACGGGGTAGTCAGAGAGGACGGAGCGCCAGGCGTCGCTGTTCTTACATACTTCTTTCGCTTCCTCAAATCTCATCAATCTCCTCACATTGTTTTAAAATGTATGTTATAATTTCTTATAAACATATGTATAACAGCGCTACCGTGGGCAATACGGCAGATGGTTTGCGGCCAATATATTACACAATTTTTCGTGACTTCGAACTAAACCTAAAATATCTTTGATGCCACATTATAAATTAGGAGAGCATTCATTGATACGCAGACTCCAAACTCTACTCAAACGAAAAACAACTTTAAAACTTGAAACAAGTTCGAACCATCGAGCCCTCGATTTATAAAGGGAAACCTACATTTAAAAAAGTTACAGTATTGTATATTTTATTTCCTCACTGACTACCCCGTTAGGGATACGGCGTGAGGATATGAATGTATGTATTTTGATCGTCTCTTAAGAAAGCAAGTTGAATATCGTTATATTAAGTTCTTGGTTATATGTTATATCAATATACCGGCTCGACTTTATTGACATATGATTACCTGTCACTATTTAGTTTTGCTTTGTCTCGCCAAAGTCCACAGTATACTTACGTTGTAAATATAATATATTAATCTATTTCAATCTACTTTTAATCCGGTTCATCAAGAAGTAATCATCTGTTCATGCTTAGTATTTATGTCAGAATTAGGTACAGTAAACTCTTGTAGGAACACTAAATCTTGTTTATCTTTTTAGTAAATTGGATTTTAAGAGATTAAAAATAGTGTCAAATGATTTTGTTAGCCCTTATGCTCTATCTACTTCAAAAGGGAAATCTCGTGAAATTATGTACTTATTTCAATTTACTTAGTTAAACTGATAACTTTATCAGTTTTCATTGTATAATAATATTATATTCACGTGTAGGTAATTATGTAACAATAATTATTATTTTATGCGCTTCCAATCTTATTTTGTGATTATGTGAGTGCGCTTTATGTTTGGTTCAATGAAATTAAGAGATATATCACAAATGAAAAGTAATATGATAGTAATAGTTGATAATTTTAGGTACCATCTGTATTCCTTCCATTTTCATTGAATAATATTTATATAATATGTTACATATTTTTGCCTAATATTATTTTTACTAAACGAATTTTTGTTTGTATTAAAAATGGTAAACAAAAAATATCTTGTTATAAAATATTTTCATTAAATTTATCTTTTGTAACATGAACTATGTAATAACAAGAAAAAATGTATCTTTTCTTCAGTAATTCGTAACAGATATTGAAATCTTTCCATTCATATTTGCCAGAAGATGAAAAGGAAAAACAGAAATTAAAATTCATCATTTTATTTTGTATAAATAACGTCATATTACTGATATTTTATATAGTATGATCACTTTTCGCTATATACAGTTACTCATATACTACAGCAGTCTTTAATTTTTTTACGAAACTATACACAGGATAACGGCAATAACGTTTACACAGTTTTGGTATAGCGCTTAAAACTAGTAAATTACAATATTTACAGCGTACTAGGGCTACGATATTTACATAGAGTGACTGGAAGTAGGGCGGTGCCCTCTAGACTAGGTAGGCTTGTACGGCGTTGCCGGTGTCGACAAGCGGCGGGGGCGGCGGCCACTGGCGCAGCTCTCGCCTGCGGCCTGGTGCAGTGCCCTGCTCTAGAGACGAGTAGTCGCTGTCAATGGACGAGTAGATATGGTCAGAGATCGGCCGCCCGTCTGGGCCGTACACTACTCCTTGCGACTGTCGCGCGACCGACGGCGACTGCCGCACGTCGCTGCTGTATTCAGGTGGCGCACTAGCGCCTTGCCCACTCATCACCGGTGACTTGTTAGGAAAAGGCAGCGTACGATTCCCGCCATTCGGAACCGACGAATCTAACGTGTATGTGTTGATGTTCTTCCTGTAGTTACTACTCCGCGCCTTGTGTCCGGGTCGGGACGCGTCGGGCATCATGTACCTGAGCCGTTCCCAAAACCTCTTTTGTCCCCATCTCAGTCGCGATCCCGTCTTAAGATATGGCCTCAAATCGGGGTCGCACATGGCGTCGGAGACGACGGAACATTCCTCTATTAGCACCAACTTATAAATGCACCCTTTGAGCGCTTCATGTAACCCTTGTCGGAATTCGTAACGGGACCACTCGGTTTGCATAAAATTTCTCGTGAGTACGATTATTATTCGTTTGGAAGCTTCTGCGGCTTCGACGACTGGGGGCGCGCATTGCATATACTGAGCGCCGTGGTGTGGAATGTCTCTGTAATGAAGGCAGAGGTGATACGGTGGATTCCCGTTCTCTAATTCGGTCGCCAACGACTGCACGACGAATTCCTCATCTTTAGGGCTGTAGCACACGTACGCGTCATATAGTTTCTCACTCTCCTCGAACGCACCCGCGAAAGAGAACACCCTTATGCCGCAGTTCGTGTACAACCACACGCGAAGCGAGTCTCTGAACAGGAACAGTACAACGAGGGCCAATAAAATTAACATAAAGCCGGTGAGCGTGGAGACCATCATGGGCACGTAGTTTGACACGAGCATATTCGTGACCGAGTTGTCCGCGTAATAGTCGGTGCAAGCGGTACCGTTTAGGTTGAGCTCTTTTTTTTGCGGCGGTTTCGCTTCGCCGTTCCAGCACCACACGTCGGTTATATCAATGATTTTTTGTGCATTTTCAGCTAAGTATGCAGTTAATTCTTGCAAATAACGGCATTTGCATGACCACAAATTGTTGCCGAGTGACAGCGCTTTCAGGTTGGGATTATTATTGAAGATCCACACGCTAAAGTCTACTAATCTATTTCCGTCAAGGCGTAAAATTTCTAAAGATTTTAGAGATAGAAATGATATGTTGGCGATATGGCTGATGAGATTGTTTTGTAGGAACAACTCTTTCAAATTACTCAACTGATGAAACTCATAGCCTTTCAATTCTTTAAGCTTATTGTTGCCTAAATGGAGTATTTGCAAGGCCGTGAGGCCGGCGAAAGTTCTGTTCTGAATACTATCAACGTTGCTATTATTTACGTAAAGAGATCTCATCTTTTGTCTTCCAATAAAAACATGATTTTGCAGTTCTTTGATATTGTTCCCGTCTAAAAATACCTCGGTGGCGTCCATTGGTATTTTATGTGGTATTTCACTGGAAGATTGTCCGGAACAGTCCACGACGTTCGTGTTCCATAAAGGGTCGTGGTAGCAGGTGCAGTTTTGAGGACAAGTCATTTCACAGTCACACGCGTCATAGTCGCAGCAGTGACATATAGCAAAACAATGAGTCTCATACTCACACAGAAAGTCTGTAGTCTTAAGGTTGGTGAGAGGCACGTGAGTTCCGCTTCGTGTGTTTGTCATTTTACACAATACATTTTCTAAGTCCATCACACGCGGGTACTGACGCATAGCGGTCATATTGTTTATGATTGGTAACCACTCCATTGTACAGTCACATTGGAAAGGATTACCACCTATATAAAATTCTGGTAAACTTTTATTAGCAGACACTGTCGATAAACGTAAACTGTTCAGTTCTAAATTCGTTATTTCATTTGCATACATGTCCACACGCGTCAAGTTCTTTTTATCGAAAAACGTGTTCACTTGGATTTTATTTAAAAAATTATTATTTATAAACAACAGTTCTACACTATTAGGTATCGCCATAGACGATATTTCCACTATACGATTATGACTAACGTCCAACGTCTTTATGTGTATTTCATCTTGTAACTTATAATAGTTACCTAAATGTTCAATGAAATTACCGTGTACGTCCAACCACTTCAGATTACTAGGCACAAACGCGTAATCGAACCACACTAAATGATTTTCTGATAAATTAAGCCACAGCAAACTCGCAAGTGTAGCGAAAACACCGTTGATGTCTGATAAAAAGTTGCCGTCCAGTCTTATAGCTTCCAGTTGTGTATTACGACTGAACGTTCCTCTCTCGATGGACTGGATCTTGTTCTTAGCTATGTTGAGTACTTGCAAATTTGGCAAGTCCCAAAACATTCCAACGCTTAAGTTTCCGATTTGATTGTCAATCAACCTGAGTCCTGTTAATTGATTTAGATTTTTGAATGAGCCGTTTCTGAAATCTGAAATCTGATTTTCACCCAGATCCAACGTCTTTAAGAATGCAAGTTCCCATAAAGCTTCAGGTACTTCCAACAGCTGATTGGAACTCAGATCTAATTCTTTTAAGTCAGAGCAGTTTTTGAACGCTTTTCGATCAATGTTCACAAGTAAATTGTTATTGAGAGTCAATTTACTGAGCACAAATAAACCATTGAATAGCTTCTCATCGATCGTGTGAAGTCGATTTTCTGCTAAATTCAACGTATGAAGATTATACAGAGGCAAAAAAGCATTATCTTCGATGTAGCCGATTGAGTTGTTCTTTAAATTTAATATTTGTAAAAAGAAGAGGTCTTTAAACGTCTTTCCGTCGATTCTTGTCAAAGCATTATTTGATAAATTCAAAACGATCAGTCGTATTAATCCAACAAATGTACCGTCATCTATGTGATTGCTTGTCAGCTGATTGCTAGACAAGTCTAAAACGATTAACAACTCTAATCGATGGAATATACCTCGGGCGAGTTCAAAAAGTGAATTGTCATTCAAATATATTTCTCTTAATTCTCTAGCATTAGCAAAAATCCCTTCGGGCAACGTATGTAGACGGTTGTGTGATATGTTTAAAACTCTCAAAGACGTCAGTCCGTTAAAAGCTTCACTAGATATGTCACTGATATTATTGTGTTGCAAATACAAATGTTGCAGACTTCTCAATTTCAGCAACTCCGACTCTTCCGGCAAAGTTTTGATTTCATTGTGACTCAAGTCCAAACTGTGTAAGCTCGAGCCACATCCCAATCCCAAGCCGAGCTGTCCGACCGTTCTTATTCTATTGTGAGTCAAATTCAATGTGTTCAAATTTTCCAGAGAGCAAAACACGCCGGAAGGAACAAATTTTATGTTATTTTGAGCGAGATCCAACGACTGCAATTCCGACAATCCGTTGAAAGCGTTCAAAGAGATCTCTAAATTCTTGGTAGGACTCCATTCATAGTTCTTAGAACGGAGTTTCAGCCTTTTCAGTTTTCTTAAGTCTTGAAACGTGTTGTCTGGCACTTGGAGCAGTTTACAGTTCCTTATGGACAATTCCGTGAGGCCCTCTATAGGACTGAAATAATGGGCTCTTAGAGAGCTTTCAAAAAGTAGTAGGTGGTTGCATTCGATAGTGAGCCGATTCGTGTCCGAAGTTACTGAAGTAATACTCGCACCATCACCATCCAGCGTCCTGACCCTACAGAGGACGCCGCCGGCGGAGTCCTTGTTACACTTGTCCGAGCCGTAGGGCGGTAAAGCCCATCCGACTTGCAGCAGCGCACAGAATACAGCCGCTATAGTGTACATTATGAGACTATATATCACAGACTTTTCATTTCACTACGGAACGTCTCATAAACACTCCCCGCGGGTCGATATCACCATTTCCGAAACAAAGTCCGTGATACACTCGAGCGACCGAAAACCCGCTAGCATTTCACTACACTGAAGTCCGTAAAGTTCACATCGATTGTAGTCCTCGTTGAGATACGTTTGTTGCAATTTTCACTCATTAATTAATTTGTTTGAGATCAGTTGAGTATTATTAATTGCGTGTAGTTAGTGGCGCGCTGTGACGCGTACACTCCGCGGCGCGGCTCGGTTGCGACTGTCAGTAGAAGCGCGAGTCTCAGGCATGTAGCAATGGGAGCACGGTTGTACCCCGCAATCCCCGCCCGCAAAAGCTCACCATGCTGTTTAAGACTCGTAGCGGCATCTAGTGATAAGTAACTAAGCGTACGAACTTCAGAAACGAAATAATTACCGTATTTGTACGCAATTTTTTATTAATAATAATGCTTTTACAAATACGGTATTCAGTTGTATTTTAGAAAATTATTACTGTTGGAATTCATTAATATACAAATTCGTTAATATATCTTGCATTCCTACTCGATAATAGATGCCGCTGTCTGCAGTTTTATAAATCTGGGTTTACAATATTAATATACATAATTGTGTAGAGTAAATTATTTCAAAGAACGGTAATATCGAAAAGTTTCGACATTCAAAATATTTATTTTTATTCTTCTACAAGAGAGTTGTATAAATAAAGCAAGATTTGCATAAAAGTTGTTTTGGAACTCAGTTTAAGCATCGCCCATAACGTGAAAATAAAATTTCAAATTCAACTTGAATGCTTTATTGTTTCCTGATGTTTCCACGTTAAAAACTGTATCTGCGAACAGCGGGGGAAAAATGGAAAAGTCTTGTCGGCAGCTTTCCACGGGAGTCGTCTCTTTGTATCCATAATATGTATACGATTTCATGACGCACGGTGTATATAAAATACTAGCTTTTGACCACTTCTTCATCCGCGTTGAATTAAAAAAGTAGCCTATTTTCTTCCCTTGGGTTCAATCTGTCTCAATTTCTATTTTATCTCAATTGGTCCAGTGGATTAGCCGTAAAAGCCGACCAGACAGACAGACATACTTTCGCATTCATAAAATTAGTTGGATAGTATGTATTTGTATAGTTTTTGTCTATGTTATCTCAAATTATGTTAATTTCTGTTACATTCTGCCAAAATATCTGTATTATCAAAACTCCTATAGTAATCGTGTCTGTCTGTCCGCCTATCTGTCTGTATATCACAGCGATTTACTCTTTAATAGTCGCAAAACTAAAATGTGATTAAGATAAATTTCTATAATTAAAATAGCTCTACCACTAAAAATTGCTATGTAATTGAAAGACATATGAATTTTTTATTAATAATAAAACAATATTTCTTGCCGGGAGTTAATGAAGCAGCCTAAATGACTTAAATGGAATGGCAGAGATTCGGGTGCATAATTTATATAATTTCTAAGTATATTCCGCTCAAAAAGCTCGTTAATCAACGTGATATTCCAGATATCAGATTTGGCCAGCTCATATAGCTTAAAATTAGAAGAATTTATCACAAAAGGATTTATGGAGTTGCTCGATTAAGGGAAAACAGATTTAGATTTGTTATAAAACGCATATTGATTGAGACAATCGTATTATAAAATAAACGATTCCGTTGAAGATAAAACAATAGTCTGGAAATGATCTTCTCTGCACATGCATTTACTGGCTTTCTGTACATTGTATTTTAATAAAGCTATTATAAAATACATACATACATACATATCTTCACGCCGTTTCTCTAACGGGGTAGTCAGAGAGGACGGAGCTCCAAGCATCCCGGTACTTACATACTTCTTTCGCTTTTTCAAATCTCATCATTTTCCTCACACATTTTCGCCTAGATATGCGAGTGCTTTTGACATTTCCGTCGGCTAACACTCTAGCTATTTGATTTTCTATGATAAAATGATGTTGAAGAAATGATACCTGACTGAGTTTCTTGTCGGTTCTTCTCAGTGTCCAGGTTTTGTTTTCGAACCGTACTACAGTAGATTTGACGTTAAAACACCTTGCAATTGGGTTTACTTGAATAAATTGATTTGATTATTACTTTGACTGTGCAAATATCTGAATTTATACAATTCATCAGGCGTTTCAGGGTTCTGTATCTTATTAGCAAAAACATAAACTATAATTTATGCATTCGTACGTTTACCACAATCTATTTTCTTAGAAACTATGTTACTTATATTTGCAGTGATATCTTGTTAACACATAACATAATACATGATGAGATTTGAGGAAGCGAAAGAAGTATGTAAGGATCGCGACGCTTGGCGCTCCGTCCTCTCTGACTACCCTTTAGGGATACGGCGTGAAGATATGTAGTATGTATAAACTCACGCCATTCCCCTAACAAGGTAGATATAGCAATTGTATTCCATAGTTTTACCCACGATATGTACATTACAAATTACATTATTCTTCAAAATTTTCGCTAATGTATAAAGTAGTTTGACGACCGCGTTATCTAAATTTTGATCTTTGAGGCTACTGATTATATACGATTTGACGTTCACTTTCGAACTTTTTCAAATTCCTTTTTTCCATTTCCTAAAAATAATTTGTATAGTTCTATTTTGAATTAACCCATTACTGTCTGCGTTTGTGAAGATAATCCTGACGCCTGTTCCTGTAAAAAAACAAAAATGTGAATGAAACGAAATAAAGCAATGCTATTTAGCGCCGGCGGGCGTCATATTTTGCGTTACATTATCTTTGCCGAACAAAAAATATAGATAACTTTTTTAAGTGAGGTGTTTATTTGTTACGAACAAAACCTACGAGTAATCCTTTGTAAAATTATGTAAGGCGCTTATTGTGAGTCATTACGAAGTGAAAGAATTCTCAGGTGGTTCGGTCGTGTACCTACCTGTAAATAATGAGTGAAGCAAATTGATATTGATCATATTATAAAATAAACGACTTCATTGAAGATAAAACAATAGTCTGGAAATGATCTTCTCTGGACATGCATTTACTGGCTTTCTGAATATTGTATTTTAATAAATCTTTTGTAAAATGATGTCGAAAAAATTATACCTGACTGAGATTCTTGTCGGTTCTTCTGTATCCAGGTTTTCTCTTTCAACGGAACTAAATTAGATTTGATGTTACAAAATACCTCGTAATTGAGTTAACTTGAATAAATTGATTTCAATTTGACTTTGACAAATAAAAAAGTTTGTTTAATGCGAGTTCAAATTGTACGTAAAAGTGTTATTGTTATCTAAAAAAAATTATTATGTGGTTTGGAGTCTGTATAAAGAATGAGTGAAAGAACGATTAAGGAACGAGTGATGCAGAAAATGTAGAGAGCGAAAGTGAGTATTAGGCATATATGCCAAGGAAGACCCAGACTGGCTTATGAAAAGCAAACAACCACAGTGTTAGCTGAGAGAAATGTCTAATCTAGCATTTGCATAACTATTATGTTTGAGGAGTTGAAATAATTGGGACTTCGCTTTCTGTCTACCCAGTTAGATATGCATTTATCAGCTTTTACAAGTGCAATAAAACGTGACGAGATGTCTAATATTTACAATGAATAAAATGTAACGAGAATGTTCGGTGGAGTTGTGTCGTGGCCATAAACGGCCCCCCGCACTGCGGCCGCTTGACAGACCGATGTTTTTATAAATGTATGACTTAAGTTAACCTAATTTATTCAAATAAACCCAATTACAAGTTGTCGTAAGCGTCAAATTTACTTTAGTTCAGTTCGAAAAGAAAACCTGGACACTGAGAAAAGCCGACAAGTAACCCGATCAGGTATCATTTTTTCAATAATTATTTTACAAATGGTTTAAAAAAAACCAGAAATTAAATATTTAACCTATTATTAGACTTTTTGGTGGGAACGAGAGAAGTGAGGTTGTCATTTTATTTAGATTTTCTATTTTTTACATTTTTGTGAGATTTAAAGTGCAAAAGTGATAGCATATTGTGTTTTAAAGTTCTGTATAAGTGAAAAGATTGGAGTAGGTCTAAATAAACATGTGTAGCTGAAGTTCTCGCGCTCTTGCAAGAAGTCCATTCTAACTTCAGTAAAGCCTACTATCACTTTACTGGAGGAGTTCTACGATAAGAAAAAACTAATTAACTTGTGATTCTACTTAGTAATAATACGTGACATTGGCAAATGCATTAATCTAAATCTAAATCAAAATCTAATCAAAAGCGGAACCATAAATATAAAGGAAAAGTGTTTGTGATATAATTGAAAGTGAATAAAGTCTACAACTGAACTTAAAGTGGTACCGGCATCTGTCAACGGACATACGTTTTTGAATTATACTTAATTCTACGTTAACCCGGAAGTATTGTTTTTTTATATTGATTAATATACATAATCGATTGCTTGTTATGTTCGACTATTGCCAACATATTGCTAAAATTACTGTTAACAAGAAGCACCACTCCCCAGTTCTCACTACTTGTGAGACACGTCAAATAACACGCACTTGGCAGGTTGCAATCTCTTTTTGCTTGACTAGCAGGTGGAAGCAAAACTGAAGAATAACAACATATTTCCACAGACATTATTTACTGCTTTACTCAACAAACACAACTTCGGAGAGTAAATTTAAAAATAAAACCTTTCATTTATTTCAAAACAATTTTTTTCATAATTAGTTTATTGAAAACACATTCTTTATTTTAAATTACTTTAAGTATTACATTAATTTGTTTTTAATTCAAGTATTTAATTAAATAAAATTTACGTTTACGTATTTACGTTATTTAATTTATTCAAGTACTAAAGGTGAAATAAGTAATCTACCTACAAAAAAAAAACTAATAACATAATAATATCTCTCTAATTGTAAATAATTGCAGTTTTTTAAGGACTTATTTCATATATACATAAACTATTTTAAGATAATGGCCACCAAAACCGGAGTGATGACACGTAAGGTAGCCTCTCGTGACATAGAAAGTAAATTGAAGGTCGCACTCTCACAACTGAAGGAGGCCCGTGACCTCAACGAGCAACTGTTGAGGGAGCAAGAAGAACATGAAGAGGAGGCTAAGCGTGTCGTTGATCAACATACAGCGCTCAAAAGTCAACTGGTCGAATTGCACAAACAATTTATGGAAGCAGTGGAAAAACAAAACCAGCTCCAAGAGATGGTGGATATGTTCCACCAATGCAGTAACACCTACGAACAGACCCTGGGAAGAATTCATGAACTGAAAGGCAAGCTGAATGAGTCCCACCAGCTCGTTCAGCAATTGCAAGACTACAGAAAAGACCAGAAAGCTAGGCATACACAGAACCTGTTCGAGGAGCTGGTCGCTGCTAATATAGATGAGTTATTGTCAGGTGGACCAGATGGACCAACAGATCCAGGTGTTCACTTTAGACCAATTAATAATAAAATCCAAATACAAAGTAGAAATAAGTTATATAAATATATTAAAATTAGAAAATTTATTAATAAAACTAAAAAATTAATCAAAAAACAGAAGTCATTTTATAAAAACATAAAATTGAGGAAAGACCGCAGGGATCTGTTGGACCAAATGGAAATCTGTACTCATAAATTACATGAAAGCAGGGAAAGATATGATGTGGAGACCAGTGAGCTGCATGGTGTCATAAATAAATTAAAAGATAACATTTCAGATATCACTAATAAGTACAACATAGCTCAAAAAGAATATAATGAACTTAGGCTTCTATCAAAACAAATAGAGAGTGAAATATCTGTATGTAAAAGTACTTGTATAAATACAAAAATATCATCTGAATTTTCTAGGGTGAATAGGTCATACTCGCAGGTTATTAATGACAGATTTGATGACCGCAGTCCTCAAATTAAAGAAAAACTTACTGACTGTAGTAATATTAAAAATAACATTGCAATATTTTCTGACAGATTAGGATTAGGTTTGGGTAGTTTAATTAACAACAGTGTCAGTCAGCCAGTCACTAATTATTGTTTCCCAGAGGCACCTGTTTCTCAAATATTTAAACTAATTCTAAATAAAAAGTTTGATGTAAATACCACCTTAGTACTTGTATTGGGAAATTCAACAAATGTAATGAAGCATGAATTAGCTGATAGCTTGAATTCTTTGGCTAGAATAAAAAATGTGAACAAAATTGTACTATGTGCGTTCCCCTATTCCACATGGTTGCCAAAGAATTATAATAATTATATTCAAAATTTAAATGATATATTGAGTAGGGTGACACTTTGTCATAGTGACAAATTTATATATTTTGACACCAATAAATATATTGGTAACATTTTATACAAATTTAGACTGACAAAAGGTACTTTGTACTTGTCAAAAAAGGCAAAGCATAAACTCGCTACATTAGCAGCTAAATGTATTAACTCGGTTATAGGGTCTATAACTAAGAACATAGTCAGGGACGAAGCAAGTTTTAGTAGTAATACTAATATGAATGCTGAAAAGAATTATTTAAATTAAACAATCGGACAACAGAGAAACTTCATAATAATATCATTACGTGTGTACATCAAAATATCAATAGTTTCTCTGGTAAAATATTGGATACTGAATTATTAATAGAAAAATATAACATAGACATTTTGTGCCTCACCGAGACGTGGTTGAAGGCAAACAAAATGTCTTTTAATATAAATAATTTTAATGTGGCCAGTGTGTACAACAGAGCGTCGACGGATGGCGGCGGTAGCATAATTTTGTGTAAAAACTTTCTTAAATTAAAAAACCGCAAAGACATAGTTGCTCTCTCTGTTGAACGTGTATGTGAAATGTCGTGTGCAGAGCGGATCAGTACATATTCTTATGTGTTTACAGACCTCCGTCATCTGATTTTAGCCAATTTTTAATTTCTATGGAGAAGAGTCTCACAAGGCTCAGCAAATGTAAGAAGTCGGTAATAGCGTGGGGTGACTTCAATGTAGACATACTAAATAGTTCGAAGCAAAAAGATATGCTCATCTCGCTCTTTCTCTCGTTTAACTTAGTGCATATTTTCGATGAACCGACCAGGGTTACATACCATTCCGCGACATGTATAGATAACATTTTTATGAATAAGTGTGAAATTATAGAACATACTATTGTTAGTGGTATCCGTTCAGATCATAAAGCTCAGTTAATAAAACATGGACATGAAACATAAATCAGAACAATTATTTGAATTTAGGCCATTGGGAGAGAGTAGGCCAAAAAATTTTACTCATGATGTAGCCAAATTTGCAAACACGTCTCTTCTGGTGATGATCCAAACATCATGTATGAATCTTTAGTCAAAAACCTATCCAAAATATTTAATAAGAATTGTCCAAAGAAAAAGAAAGTAGTCGTTAATAACAAGTTACGTTTTGCGGATTGGGCGACGAAGAGCATAAAAAGAAGTAGGGATAGGCTTTATGAGTTATATGATGAAAAATCTTACACTGCAGATGAAAATTTTCATAACTATGTTCGCATTTATTCGAAAATATTTAAAAAGTATCCAAACACGCGAAAGCGATCTATATCGCGAATAAAATTAAAAAGTCAGACAATGCGATAAAGGCTACATGGAACACTATTAATAACGAAGTCGGTAGTAAACGAAATAGAAATAACGAAGGTTTTTCAATACAAATTGGTAATAAGGTTGTTACTAATAAAATTGAGGTTGCTAATGCTTTTGAAAATTATTTTTCGAATACACCTATAGAAATAACGAATGGTTTGGGAGCGTCTTCGCAAACAGCAGAGACGTTTTTGAGAAAAAATGTTGGAAAATGGTTCCCTAATTTTCAATTTAGGTACACATCTTCACTTGAGATAGAAAAAATTTTCAAGCAATTACATAAAAAGAAAAGTGAAGATTTATGGGGACTATCAGTTCATGTCATGACTGGTGTAATACCTTTATTATCGCCAATTTTGGTAGAGATATTTAATAAATGTGTCGATCAAGGGGTGTTTCTCAATTTAATGAAACACAGTAAAATTATTCCATTATTTAAGTCAGGTTGTATGTTTAATCTAACAAATTATCGCCCGGTGTCAATATTACCAGCATTGAGTAAAATATTCGAAAAAATAATACTCAATCAAATGCTATCACATTTTAACATTCACGGGGTGTTTCACGGTCAACAGTACGGGTTCACGAGAGGGCGGTCAACAACTCATGCGGGAGCAAGCTTGATCAAGACTGTACTTCAGGCTTGGGAGGGATCTCAGGATGTCATTGGTGTTTTTTGCGATCTTTCCAAGGCATTTGATTGTGTTAGTCACGAAATTTTAATTTGCAAGCTTAAATACTATGGAGTTCGTGGTAACGCTCTCGATCTCGTGGTCTCGTATTTGTCTGGCCGGGAGCAAAAAGTGAGTGTCAATGGGGTTTTGTCTGTTGGTTCGAGGTTAAGAATGGGCGTTTCCCAAGGATCAATTTTGGGACCTTTTCTGTTTCTAGTCTACACTAATGATCTCCCATTTATGCTCAGGAACTTATGCGAAATAGTATCATTTGCTGATGACACTTCATTGCTATTTAAACTGGACAGAAAGAATTTAGATATTACCTGGGTGAACAGGATCCTGGCGGACGTCTCGGGGTGGTTTGCTGTTAATAATTTACTACTGAATGCAGAAAAAACCAAATGTATTAAATTTTCCCTTTCTAATGTACCCAGAATCCATGATAAAATAGAATTGGGTGGGAAACAGTTCGAATTAGTAAGGTCTGCCAGTTTTCTTGGTTTAACAGTAGATACTAAATTGCAATGGGCGGATCATATCGGGGCATTGGCTAGTAAGCTCGGTTCCGCAATATATGCCATTAGACGCATTGGGCAATTGACGGATGCGGATACGGCTAGGCTGGTGTACTTCGCATATTTTCATAGCCTAATGTCCTATGGCCTTTTGCTGTGGGGATCAGCGGCGCATATTAACTCGATTTTTATTTTACAAAAAAGAGCGATACGTGCTGTTTACAGTATGAAGGATCGTTTTAAAGACATTGATGTACTGACCTTGCCGTCCTTATACATCTTTGAAATTATTATGTATACGAGGAAAAATATAGATCGATTTACAAAAAAAGGCGATATTGGTGGTATGGAAACCCGAGGTCGTGATAAATTGGTGGTTCCAAAATTTAAATTACATAAGTCAAATGTTTCATTTTTGGGTAACTGCGTTCGTTTTTATAATAAAGTTCCTCAAGAAGTCACTCAATTAACAGAAAATATATTTAGATTAGTTATAAAACGTACATTGCTTAGACAATCATACTATAAAATAAACGATTTCGTTGAAGATAAAACAATAGTCTGGAAATGATTTTCTCTGCACATGCATTTACTGGCCTCTCTGAATATTGTATTTTAATAAACCTTTTGTAAAATGATGTTGAAAAAATTATACCTGACTGAGTTTCTTGTCGGTTTTTCTCAGTGTCCAGGTTTTCTTTTCTCTTCTCATTGTACCGAACTAAAGTAGATTTGACGTTCAAAAATATCTTGTGATTGGGTTTACTTGAATAAATTGATTTGACTTTGACTTTAAATCTGTGCGCCATGCAATAAAGAAGAAGAAAAACCTATAATTAGCCCATTTGTACGTAACGGTTTATAGTAAAATACGCATGTAATTATGAACACAATAAAAATCAGCCAATTGCAAGTTAAATTGACTAATACACATAGAGCTCCCATAAAAAGCTAGATTAGCTTATAACAAAATTAAACAATTTACTTATCACGTCTCTGGAGGCAGCATAAATAACATCAAAAAAAACTGTATCTGAAATTGTCAAAACGAATTGCCTGAAAAGATGTTAATTCGAATAAAATTTAAACAATCGCATGGAAGGAGACGTTCAATTGTTTTCTCAATTCAGAACAATTAGTTCTAAAATTAAATTAAATTAAAACCAGCCACCAATGTTGCACAAAAGAGATTTTCGATTTTTTTATATTCCGCTAAATTTGCCAGTGTACGCATTTACTATCAATTCCATCTTTTCAAAAACAACTGATTCTTCGAAAAGGGTGACCAAAGTAGGCCTTTTTATATATAAGCTTCAATAGAGGGCAGAAATGACTTTGAGTAAGAAACACTAATATTGTTCCTTACTGGTTCTGCAATCAAAGAAGTCATACGACAATATTGTGTATAAAATATTACTTATCGATTACCTGAGCGGCAGTAACCGCGCGCCAGAAAAAAAAAAATTATAAATTTGAAATACGCTCGGGATTCTAGAAACCTTTACTCGTTCTCTTCCCTCAGAATTACCAAACTTCCTATTTTCCCTAATTTTCTTTAAATAAAATGTATATGTATTATACACATAAACCTTCCGGAAGAAATTCTTTGAATGATAGTATCAAAATTCTTGGCGTTATATGAAGAACTAAGACAGACAGACAGAAATAGCTACTCTGTTTTACGTAAATAAACCAACGTTTAATAATATTTTACATTTTGAACTCGTGGTTTAAAGGATTTTAATTTTTATACCTCCCACGATAACACCAACAATGAATGTCTTTTAACTTTACAATTAAACCTGCAAAAGTGATAGCTCTACATTTGAAGTCAACGGCTGTCTTTGGGCCAACATTAATGTACTGTACTTACAACAAAGGGTACATTGTACAAATAATATATGAGCCTATCTTATCGGTACAAGTTCGGTAGAAAATAACAGCGCACCCGTAATATGTAGACATCGTCATGTGTCCTCAATAAGACCGCACAATGCAGATACGGCCGCGGTGTAGTAGGCAAGGGCACGCTAGGGTGTGTTCGACTGAGTAAATTGAAACGCAATTTGGAGTACACCACACAAGGCTCTGTTTTATTACTATTTACCGTGTTGATATAACTTTCTATAGGTATCTATCTATCTATAGGTTTTGTATTATTACATACATATCTTCACCCCAACGGGGTAGTCAGAGAGGAGGGAGCGCCAAGCGATGCGGTCCTTACATACCTCTTTCGCTTCCTCAAATCTCATCATTCTCCTCACACATTTTCGCCTAGGCGTACGAGTGCTTTTGAATTATTATTTTGTTAATAGTCATTGCTCGGTTTAGTAAAAATGTTTTTAAATTGAAACAGGCCAAATAAAAGTCAAATTATATCTAAAGGCTATGTAACGCATTGGCATCTGGCCATTACTTACAAAGGAACATTCCAAAAAGTTTAAAAAAAAATTTACATGGATCACAAAAATTTTAAAATGATTTTCGCTTACAATGGACAGGTATTTATTTGAATAAATCGCTGAAATCTGTTTGGCAATAAAGAATGCTGTTTTTTTGGCACATTACTATTACATACAAAAAATATTTCGCTACTATTCAGTGCTAAAATATAATCAAACCCTAATTACGAAAATCAACATTAGTAAAGCTGCTATCACAGGTTTAAAGAACGAATTCGCTTTCATTGGGCCTCATAGATAGATTCTTAATTAGATGAGCTCTATTACTACGCTACAACAATTACATTTTTGTGATATACGCTATGAAAAAATTCTTAAATCTCTGGATTCAGAATTTAATATGGTAATTAAAAGTCATGTTTGGATGTGTTATCTATCATTTTTTTAAAATGTAAAGGAATATAAAAAAAACTGTTTTTGTACTACTAACGCCATCTGAATGACAATTACAGAACTGATAGGGCCTAAGGGTCTTCACAGAGCTGTGTTTTTGCTAGTAAATAGTGAAGTAGATTCTGATAGTAGTCACTAATGATGTATAATTATGCTACTTCATACAAAATTATTAACCGAATAATCCAAGTATTTTCTGCACTAGCGCGAGGCAGGATATAACCCCCGCATCCCGCGTCCCACCACACCCGGTCTCTCCCTATCTTGGCTTCCGGCTCGCTCCTTTCCGACACAATAACGGTTACACCCTATATCATTGTACACAACATTAATAACATAAATAAGCAACAGTACGGTACAATATTACAATAGTAATAATCTTAACTGACTTACTGATTCGTCATTACTGAGTCATAAATGTTGAATTTCTAAACATAAACAGGGTGGACAGAGCAACCCTGAGGATGAAGATGTTGTACCTTTCACGTTAAAAATTACTGGCTGTATTAAACCACAAAACCAATAGAAGTTCCTGGGAAAAACATGAAGTACACAGTAACATCCAAAATAAAAACCTAAAAAAAATTTTAAACGTTCGTCACTTTTTTTTTGATGACGCTAGAGAAACCTCCAAGTGATACCAAGTCGAGTACCAGAGAAACACAAGGCTGAGAAAGGATTACCTGGGGGCTTTTACCTGCTAAAACTTCTGCGGTGTCTTCAACGTTTATCGAGGGGCTCTGAGATTACCCACAGAATGTAAGTGAAGCCCCTTTCGCACTGAGACGAGGAAGATCTCGGGGAGCAGAGTACAGGGGCGCCTGAAATGATAGAACTCAGCAAAGTTTCTCCTTTGATCATCTCCTCCAACAGGAGGGAGGTACTGTACCCATATGCTTACCCGGCTACAGAGGTAGAACGTTTTGGCCTAAATTAGCCTAAAGAATCCACTGAATATTTCACTAGTCTAGTAATCAATAAACACCCATACAAACTACGTAGAGAAAGTACGGAAAGTATACCAGCAGCATTCTCTTGATCTGGAATTCTAAAACAAACTAACTTATGATGCCACGCATCTTAACATCTATAAAAAACCCTGGGCTAAAGTTGAAAGACTTACTGATCCTCATATCTTAGAACAATAAAGCTTAGAATCCAATTAAGCGCATAAAACTGAAATAATTTTTATGGCGCATTCAATGGATCCGTTGGACAAACAGTTTTCAATCGCAACTTGCTTTAAAGAACAGTAAAAATTACAGTCCATGCAGTGAAATGATGTCACAATACATTGAAAAAACATAAGAAAGATTCTTATGTAGCATTCCAAAGTAGGTGTACTTAAGTATGACTTCTTAATTGAAACACTGTTGACACACACAAGCACTACCCTTTTTAACCGACTTCAAAATGAGGAGGAGGTTTTCAATTCAACTGTATGTTTTTTTTTGTATGTTTATTACGTGATTACTCCGCCAATTATGAATTGTTTCCTATAATTCTTTTTTTGTTTGGTAGATCATACTTCAGAGATAATTTAATTTAAATTTCACCGGTATTGGAGCTTGGACTTCGAAAATACACCAAGTAACGCGACCTGGTTATAACCTTTATTTAATTGATGATTCTCTTGTATATCGTTGCGCTCCAGAATTAGAAAGTAGTTAATTGCAGACCTGCCCTAGATATTTATTAAGGCAAGACTACTCAAAAAAGAAAAAAAAAATTTATCCGCCTTAAAAAAAAATCACCGAAAAAAAAACTAACAATTCACTAATCAAAACTCAAGTACAATAAAAATAACTCTATAAGTACGATACACATACCTATATAATTAAATTTGTCAGTTATTGAAGTCGGTGCCAAGTCTACCAAACTAATAAACTTCTGTTGTTGCACATTGATTTGACACCGACTTCAGTAACTGTCAAATTTAAAGTTATTTTTATAGTACTTGAATTTTGATTAGTAAAGGATAGTTAAGATGATAGTTATTTTGTACTTTTCAGTGTTTTTTTTGATGGCGGTTAATTTTTTTTTTATTATTTTTTTTTAATTCATTTGTTTGGGGTTGCTCGTTGGTAAATCCTTCTATGCGTTATTATTTTAAGCTTTATGCAATGCTAAAACTTTTTTTCAAGCAACGAGATCAGAAAATCGTTCAAACTTTTTAAGTTGATGTTTTATTTCTATTGTTCTGTTTTGAGACATTTAGTTTATTTATTCACACAGCAATATAAACCTCATTGAACTCACTCGTGCATGTACTGGAGAACACATTTTAACTCAAGAAAACCACACATTACACCCTCCATAAACAAAGGCCACATGCTAAAAAGGTGCCCAATAAAATGTCATGTTACTGCAAGTAATAACAAAATGCGTAATACTATGTATTTAAGCTGCGTTGTTTACAAATGTGTAGGGTAATTATGTAAACGTACGGCGAATACTGAATACAAATTTCACGTTAGGTGTCTGTGTTCACATAATGTATACACTCACCCTTTTAACCCAAAATTGGGCCACGGAAAAATGCCCGGCGTTTTGCTATTGGAAAAACATTTTGGGAATCCCGCTGTCTGAGTGGATATTTATTATATCCGAATGGAAATTACGGCGCTCTTCATTATTTAAGTAAACATTGTGAGGAATATTTTTATGCAATATTTACTTTTTATAAAGAGTATGATACCCTCGGTGATCATGGCTCCTTAGTCGAAATGTTAAAATTAAAGGCCTCATAGTACTGTCGTATTTGTTTGTATCTCGGATCAATATCACAATGGACGAAGAATTCGCTCTCAGAGCGTGCCCTTAAATTGTTCTTTCGTGTTGACGGAGTTTCTAGATATTTACTAATGTGCGTGACTAGGGAAGGTCATAGTTTAACGGTACACCGCTGAACACGACATATTTTGATTTTTGTGATTACTAGTAGACAAAATATTTAAGATTTATGAGTATTTTGCAAATAATTATTTCATTAATGTTTTTAAACTTTCGCGACTTTTACACATCTTACAATATTTACTAACGGGTCTAAGTCGCGTTTATATTTTAAGGCTAATTATCTATTTTATCCCGACGTTTCGACCGGATTCATTCATCCTCATCAGTCTGCCGGGACCACGATCGGTGCAATCCGGTCGAAACGTCGGGATAAAATAGATAATTAGCCTTAAAGTATAAACGCGACATAGACCCGTTAGTAAATATTGTAAGAAATTATTTCATTACCGACTCTAAAGTCGACACGAATTACACTTACAGTGCGAGGTGGCCATACTTACTACATACCTAGGCGAAAATGCGTGAGAAGAATGATGAGATTCGAAGAGGCGAAAGAAGACGTGAAAGAAAGAAGAAGGCGAAGCTTGGCGTTCCGATATCTCTTACTACCCTGTTAGAAATACAGCGTGAATGTATATGTGTATGTATTTTTGTATGTATGTATTAATTGTTATAATCAGATAAGCTGATCGATGCCCACGAGAAGTGCTTCGGCACAACGCGAGAGGGGCTCTGGCGCGGTCCGTAGTAGATCCCAGAGCCATTCGACAACGACTTCTGTAGAAATCTAGTAATTGAAAGCCCCATACAACCCAATCTCTCCCTCAAGGGGTTGAGTATCTTTATGAGTTCTTCTGCCTAATCAAAAAAAATTGTTATTCAGTGGATCACTTACTTTCTATTTTTAAAAATTACTAGCGGACTTGACAAACGTCCTGCTCAAATTTTGAATAAATTTTTAGAACTTATTACAGCACCACCTACCAAATCTAAACCATCTAGAGACCAACTTAAACTCACACAAAAAATTTTGATCACAATCGGTCCAGCCGTTTAGGAGTTCAGTGACAAAGCCATGTACAGAAGAATTACATATATAAAGACATTCAATTACGTAATTAATAAACTTATTTTTGGATTTTGTAACAAAAATTTACTGTTTTATTATTCATTTAGTCACTGTTACTTCAATCATTTTGTACACCATGTAGCGTCACACAGACAATGCAGAAATAATAAATAAACGGGACAAAGACAAAGCAAAGTAACGCCAAAGAAGATAAATGACTTTCCCGATCAATATTATTTCATCGCTTCCACGCCAGTACGAACTGTTCCATCTTTACCCTAAGAACACGTGGGGCCCGAGCTCAGGACTTTCGGCCTTATGGAGGCCCCAAAATTCCGATTTTTTATCCGATTCAATTAATTTGTCAAAAATACATTGCTTTCTCTATTAATTTCTCTATGGTTACAATAACGTAAGGTCCATATGTAAAAGAGTAATCACATAATTATAGTATTTGTTTAAAGCTTTTTGAAGTAATATTTCTTTTGGCGCATTTGGAAAAACGGGATCCCACGAAGCATAGATCAAAGTGTATTTTTAGCGTGTATAGAAATTGCGAGCGCCTATATAACACATAATTTATATTTTTTTATTTCATTTGTTTTTTTGTACGATTTTTGCTTGAGAGGGAAGGCAAAGGGATCTATGCCTATAACAGCCGATGCCTTCAGTAATGTATAAATACATTGTCATATTATTTCATTCAAATTGAAATGTCGACGTAATAGACTTTGATGGCTGTTGGAGCTTCTGGCGACAAATATATTGAGGCAATCTCTCTAGTAGGATCCGCTGAGACAAACTAAGGCACTAAAAAAATCTCAACATCACACTACTAAATAAGCACTTATTTCAACAATTCCACATAATGCACAACAGCGTATATACTTGGTACGCAAAACTACGCCAATCTTACGTCACAATATCCAGTAGAAACAATTAGCGAATAATTAAAATAAACGCCCAACTACGCCCCATAAAATCGGTTTTCTTTTTTATATGTTGCCAGTTTTGGTTTTTTATATATGGCCAGTTTTGTTTTTCATTTTTATTTACTGCAAAGAAGTATAATTTCTTACGTGCGTATAATGATACAGAGTTTTTTTAATTAACCTTGCTGACTTAACAAAAGAGCCCCCAAACTTGATTTGTGCAAAGACCCCTGTATGGACTAAATCGGCCGTAACAGAAGCGTACTTAGTTACCAATAATTTTAAAATTTGATAAACATAACTGCTAAATACAATGCAAATGAGTTACAGCAAAGTCCTCGAGGCGTAATCCGATTTGCATCAAATATTTACGCTAATTCACCTCGCATGTTTAATCAAACACTACCCTTAAAGAACAACTTTAATTAATCAAGATTAATAGCTTGTAGTTTAGCGTAGGACCCTAAGGCCCCTTTACACTTTTCGACCTGTTACGTTGATAATTATCATCGGACAACTAAAATTAATAATTTAAAAACATCAGGCACAGAACTGATCTCTAAATTTATGTATATGTATATTCGGACATAGTTTCTTCATTTATGGACCCATTTCAATAATTTTTTTGTATTGATTTTTTTTAAGTATCTCTCTTTTAAGTCTGTTATGAATAATATGTATAAAATAATGCAACATGTAGTTATGTTTTTTTTTTTCATTTGCGTCCATTTTAATTTCGTTGGTATTCGAATTTCATTGGTATTGGACCTTGGACTTCGAAGATACATTAAATAACACATCATCGGTTTAAATATCATATTATGAAGATTCTTTTACATATTCTGTTCGTTTGTAGTTTGATAGGCTGTGCACCGACTTCAATATCTGTCAAATTTAAAAATAATTTATATTGTATTTATGAAGTTAATTTTGGAGCTTCAGTTTTGATTAGCAAAATTTAATTATTTTGTATCTTTTGTTGTTTTTTAATGATATTATGTCGATTATAGGAATTTCTTTGGTTCCTAGCTGCAGTGGCATTTGGTAGTGTTTTCGTTTGTGATATGTGTCTGTTATGGCTTTCTACATCTATAAAATCATACCTTGATGGTAGTTTTTGTTAAGCATAACCACCACAGCGATACACTCAGTATTGGGTGGCAACGAGGTTAAAAAGAAGACGGGAGAGTTATGAGGTCAAAGAAACAATGGAACTAGTATATTGTATCTGATAACAGTTTAGACTTCTAATAATTTCAATGGATGAATGTTTACTCCGTCTTGTCTGATGGAAATCAATGACGTCACCTTAGTAGCTTGCCCAGAAGATTCACTATTGATAATTTAGTATCAGCGAGTGTAAAAGGTCCACAAGGACTAGTAATACGGTAAGACAATCACACTTTTAGAGAAGGGACGCGAAAAAAGAAACAAAGAAACTCGTTTTGGAACCCTTCAGGACTAAGGAACGTATTAAATTTGCATTAGGCGAAATTGAAATGCGCCCTTCGATGACTCGTTACGAGGGCTGACTAATAATGTCGTTGCTCCACCGATCGTCGAGTCACGCCGTGACTGTCTGATTAATTGAATCATTTTTTGGCGAGCCCTCTAGAGACATTGGCGATTTTGTAAATTCCTTTTGTTTGGATTTAAGCGAATAACCGTTAAATGGTTAATGGCGTGGCAGTTCTGAAAAACGTTTGTATATTTTTTAGATATCAGCGGTGAATATGGAATGATAAATGAAATATAGAAATGATAGTAAATGGGCGTTATATAATTGAATAAAAATAAAGAGCATTATAGCTGAGGTGGATACAGAGATGAAAGAAATGATAAACTATTGACGAAGGAAATCTGTGAAGAGAATGCAAATGATAGCACAAGCCAAGGAAAATCAAGTTTGACTTGTGAAGATCAAATACTCTTAGTGCTACCTAGCACATTTGTCACCTGACATAAGTTGTAAAAACATTACCATACATTGGCAAAAAGTGTTAGGAGAGTTATGAGAAGGCGAAAGAGTGTAAAGACGTGTAAAGACCACGAGGCTCGTGACTTCATCCTCTCTGACACCTCCGTTAGGGATACAAGATGCAGATATGTATGCATATTATCATTGAGTAAATACAACGGGAAATGCGATTCACTAGCATTCCCCTCTGTCAAGGTATAAGTAAAAAAAGTAGCCACCGCAGAATAACAACTAGTTTTGAATCGATATCTTACCATTTCACTGCGTCAAGTGCTCCGCAAAATATGTCGTCTCCTACCGTCAGTAGTTGCATCGAAAAATCCGCTACAGCCAATCTAGAAAAGGACGGAATTATATTCTGTAAGTAAATATGATTTTTATATTAAGTACTAGTTTTCCATTTCAATATATTTTTTCAGAATAGTATCACGAAATCGATTTAACGATATCATCAAAACGTATTTCGATTTATTCGAATACGCCGCATTAACTTGATCATCATTATAGAAAGTCGTATTGTAATGTTTGTCATACAATAATGAATCCTGAATTGGCTTAAATTCGTACCTTACAGTTTTTAATTGCCAAATTGTACAAGATGTGACGTAAACGCACTCCCTAGCGAGACAACATTTTCAGCTAACATTTAATTATAGACCTTAAAGCGTTAGGAATAAAATTACAATTGAATTGCAAGAGAAGGAAAAAACTACGCACACCCCGCGAGACTATGTCATGGTAGCATTTAATTTTAGACCTTAAAAGATCACGAATAAAATTTCAATCAAGTTATTTTTACGTATTTGTTAAATGGGGAAATGTTGTCGAATTGTTTGTGTGCGAAAGCATAGAGATACAACTCAACATTGCAGACAGACTAAGAAGATACTAAACATTGCATTTGAGTGCTCTCGTTTACTTGTGGGAGTACATCTCCTGCCGCAAAAAGTATCAAATAATTTTGTATGAGAAACAGCGCGTTTGTATGAGAAACAACACAAAATATATGGATATAGTCTTTTAGATAAATTACTTAAAATTTTACCAGTATTTTAAAATCAAATGATACTAAGCTAATTTAATTTAAACTAAACTTAAACCCATTCCACTTTCGCCCCGGTGAAATTCTGAATGCTGCAACATACTCCATTTTTTTTTATTGAGATTTTCAGACAAAAATTTCATCCAAATTTCCAACATATATCGTGGATTTTTCAAAAATTTTTATTCATACAATTCTTGTCCTGACATCTGACAATTATTAACACAGCAAAAATAAATCAACCAAATCGGTGGAGCCGTTCTCGAGCGACGTTTCGTCATACATGTGGCGACTGATTTTTATTTACATAGAGGATTACACATAATTTTTTTAACGCTATACATTAATAACAAAAAAGTACATACATACGTTAATATTTACAAACTTAAAACTACACATTATCTTCTATATCTATACATAGTATAAAACGAAGTCGCTTCCCGCCGTCTGTCTCTCTGTACGCTTAGATCTTTTAAACTACGCAACGGATTTTAATGCGGTTTTCATAAATACCATTTTAATTTTTAAAAAATGGATACAAATTATGTGGTGTGCCAGATATTACTCTGATACAGCAAATCGTAACCTTGTGCGCGAACTACAAATAAAATATCTGTATCGCTGCAAAGGAAATTGTCACGTACATATCCGATATAAATAGCTGTAAGAATTAGTATAAGACATGAGATGTAAACGAGAGCTCTATAGCGTTAACACGCCGCACGGTACCAATATATCATCTACCACATAGTCCGCAGTATTATATTTGCCAACATGAAGAAGACCGAGAAGAAGCATTGCAACATGGAGTTTGGAGAACTATTTAGACCGATACCAGGAATTAGTATCTACATTGCACCCGTGCGAAGCCGGCGCGGATCGCCAGCAAATAATAAATAATTTGAAGCCCATCGACTGGTTTCCGATATTTGTAAGAGACTGGTCGATGCTTCGGGAGACCGCCGGGCTGGCAGCTTCTTCCGCCAATCCATTTCAGCTTGGTTTGACAGAATCAGTTTGGCTATTCAAAGAGATAATGCTGCCAGTCTGCTGGGCACCTTAAGCAATGACAGCTTTCTAAGCGGCAACTTTGAGGAAGTCTATTAATTTTTAAAGTTTATTATTGAATTTTGGGATTTAATTTTGGATATTACTAGAAAGCAAAAATATATACGTATTGTTGTAATAGTGTCAGACATCAGTTACGAATTGTAAAAAATATAACGCATCACACTCTGCGTCATTTTTTCTTCACTATATCTAAGTAATGAAGTATATATGTAAAGATGTTAGAAAAATCTGAAAAAAAATGAACATTAAGAATAACGTGTAGATTGTAGAAATTAGGAAATTAGAGTAGAGTTTTGAGAATAAGGATTGAGGAAATCGTAACGTAACATATCGTCACGCTGTATCCCTAGCAGGGGTAGTCAGAGACGACGGAGCGCCAAGCATCGCGGTCCTTATATATTTTTTCGTCACCTCAAATCTCATCATTCTCTTCGCTCATTTTCGCTTAGGTATGCGAGTGCTTGCTAACATTTCGACTATTTAATTATTGTAAAATTTATAACAAAGTTAAATACTTGTTTTTCAAAACTAGCGCAGACTTCATTTTGTAGTTGGTATTTCAAAACACTAATGGCATTTGTTAAACGTGGCAATCGCTTTGTTTCTTTGCGCTGTATGATTAGAGGCTACCTAAACCTATATGTAACAAACAAAATAGTAACTCGCAAATTCCAATTCTAAGTACCTACAAGCAACGTTTTCCTTCATAACAAAAGCAAGATATATTATTATTAATAGGGATAATATGATGGAAAACATTACACGGTACACAAAGTTTCGACATGAGAGTGTGTGTACATTATAACAAGTAAGTAGAAACTTAGCCAAATAGTTTGTTCCACTCTCAAACTCTTGTTATGATAAAAGTTACGATTACCTCTCGTATAAATAAACTCTACTCGTAATATATATGTATATGAGTAGTGAATTAAAAGATTTATTATTTACATATTCATGAAATATTCCTGTGTAGACACACGCCTTGGTACTTATTACTAATATAGATTTAATAGCAGATACATTAATCTCAATATCTGTACATAAATACGTACAGACATTTCATTTTTATTTATTTATATATATATAGACAAATGAAATGTCTGTGATTACGAAATACGGCTTTTTCATTAGCTTATATTTTCCTTTACACGTAATCAAAACACAAACACGCTTATTTATAATTTTTGTCTTTCTCTCTGTTTGTTTGTCTAGGCTATTCTCCGAAACAACTGAATCGATTTTGACAAAGCTTTCAGTAGCAGATAGAAGATATTTCAGAAAGTAATATAGGCTACTTTTTATACCGAAAAAATACCAAATTTAGCGCCAGTGAAACCGCATGACAGGTAGTTAGCTAGTTGTTAATATAATTTAAAAACCAGTATGTATGAGATAGCGATATGTATAATGACTTTCATTTTTAGTAAAACTTTTATATACTTTTAGGTTTACATCGACTAAAATACTTCTAAATATTATATTTCATACGAAATGTCACTCATAACGAATATTACGGCGAGTTGATATCTAAAATAAACTATGATTCAACGCTAAACTAATCCTATTAGCCGAGACTTTACCTGCGCTTTCCCATCGAGATGATCCGACCATGGACTAGAGGCTCATTGTTGGTTTGAAAGGCGACCCAAATATTGTCACAATGGAATCGAGCGGGACAAAGAACAGGCCATAATTAATGACCGGAGCTACGAAATGTCGCCGTCTTGCCTCGACGATGAACTGATGAATATAAAAAGATGTAGAGCTGATATTAGCCTTAAATTACTGACGCCTTAAAACGAAGACTCCGCTTCATTGAAATGTATGTATATATTACGTGTCTATGACTTAATAAGTCAACTCATTTAACTGAACTGAATCTTACAAGGACATATTTTTTGCAAACCGATGATAGATTTCACAACCAAAAATAAGTTTTAATAGATAACAAGTTATGACTAATAAATGACTATATTTTCAATTTAATTTGAATTTCGTAACCATACATATTTCCTACGATTACATTCACCTGAATTTAGAATGAAAATATGTCAAAAAAAGATGACAATTATTCTTTTAGATATTCGTAATGAGAGTCGTTATTACGTCACTTTTAACAAGCCTTTCTTCCCAATAATTTCTTTAAATAGTTTAAGTTTACTAACGATTCAAAAGTAAGTTATAAAATCATAAATATAAGTATAACAAAATCAAAATAAATATTTTACTCAAAAACCTCAAACATGTCGTGTGCCTTTGTAAAGACATTTCAAGGTCAAACAAAAGTGTCGCAATCTGCGATGTCTCTGCTTCATTTACACCCACTGCCAGAATTGGAGTCGCAGTGCGTATGCAATAGAAGTCATTTAAGTTACTTATTCTATCAATGCTAATGTTAACAATTTGAAATTCACTGGAATATAGATTTGCAGATACATTTTTATATATAAAAGAACATCTCTATTCATTCCTTGTTCCGCATCATTCCACAGCGACGCTCATATCGTTAGATTAAGATAAAACTAAAACAATAATCCTTTTCATTTCATCTACAGTCCTTTATTTCAAGTGCGATGAATGGAGAGGTACATGTTGGTATCTATAGGGGAAAAAATCTGTGTGGGATGACTTCATTACGTATATTGTACGGTTTCATTGGATGGATAAACCTGTGACACATAAGGTTATTCGCCCTCATTAGCTTTTGAACAAGCCTATCTACACTACTGCAAAACAAAGACGTTAAGGAGGTTTGTAAGGGAAATAAATGACTTCTTCTATAACATTTGTTTTTCTCATATCTTGATAAAAAGTATACTTAGTGTTATTCTCGAGTAAACCCTACACTAACTACTGTTATACTTAGGTATATCCTAAAACGACTAGCGATAGCATTCGGCCCTTCAACGGAGTCAGTCTTTTGGGCGACTTAGAAACATTCATACCGACCCAAAGAATCATTAGTATCACCTTTTCCTTCCCTATTGTTACGTTCTGGACGGAGCATTAGACGTTGTTATAATATGGCGTCGATAAAAGCTGACATTGCTCAACTCACGATATCTCGCTACAATTATTTGCCAGTAGTAAGTCTGTGCACTCAAACAAAGAAATATCCTTAACGTATGTTTGTTAGTGTTTAGCTGCGAGTTATTCAATGCACTACATGGCACATTAGAATCTAAGATCATATCAAAATTGGAATTCTCGCTTTACGTCAAATAATTAGACAAAATACCTCATAACATAGGAAAATAATGTATTAATACATACAGATATAGTACAACAAAAATCGTCTTGGTCATACAGACAAGTTCTAGAGTAGAGATAACGTTTGGCAAACGTGGTGCAGAGTGACGTCTAGGAAGATAGAGTAATGATTTGCACGAGGCAGTTGTTTGAAGAGAAAAACTGAAAGTTCGTTCAGTGGCGTCCCTTAGGAGACGGCTATGTCCTTAACTCAATTATTACAGGTTGATGATATATTCCCGCCATATATCTGACGGACTAAATAGAGAATCGAGTCCCATGTATCGTGGTCATCTCATCATTCTCCTCACCCATATTCACCAATTTTAGTACTTTTTACATTTCACCTACACACAATCAGGTTACTTAACGTAAAAATAAATTAAGCATTAATCAATTAACCCCAAACTAGATTGCTTGCGAGATTTTAATAAAAACCACAAACTTCAAATATCGCTTCGTATATTTCGAGATTGCAGCTACAAGGCTCTCGGTTCTTTGTTGAAGGCGCTCGGCCGTTGTTTACGGGCTGTGGCGGTTTCTTAGTAAAGCAAGGTGTTTAATTGGCTGACAAACTGCTCGCGAAGTAATTACGTCTCGCCTGCTAGCAGCGGCGAGAACGCGTCAATCCAAACGAACTAGTGTTGCCAAACAACAAAAATACCGTTAACATTCGATAAGAAAAAATGATTTACGAGTGATGAATTCCTAAAATCTTTAACTATTTTCCGCTGAAATTCCAAAAACCACCAATCGACACGTGTTTCGCCTCTCAACGAAGCATCCTGAGAATATTCCAAAGTGCAGACTCGGTCAGCTAACCAGCATCGAATGGATACTGATTTACGAGTGTATGGCAAGTCTTAGGATCATACTGAATTTTGCATTACTGACAAATCTTGCAAGCAGAAAAATATGACCTTGAAGCCCTCGCGTATGAATTTTATCTCACTTTAATGTTAACTGGTAATTATAGTAACATACCGTATTCAATGATATTGGCCACAATTTTACTGTACACGATACAATAAGGAAGTAAAATGATGCAGTTGTAAAAAGACGCTTTTAGATTTCCATCAACGATAACGTCCACGGCATGACTTTGTCGTTGAAGGAAAAAGCGTCTTATTACTCAACACAATAGGGAAGTATTTCGCTTGACTATAGTGTCGTGGACGGTAAAATCATGACGATAAAATCGTTCAACGGTAAATTGTAAAAACGCCTGTTGGTTACACTGAAAGAACAAATGCGTTACCGTGGTAACCATTCAACAATAGAGTGAGGTAATACTCATTCACGAAAGATCCAAGGCCATGTTTTTCGCTTTGGAGATTTGCTAGTAATACAAAATCCAATATGATTCTAAAATTCTTAGTGTATGGACAAATTTATAAAAAAATCTTATTGTGAAATTGGTTCAACGTTCGAAAATATTTTGTAAGAAGGTTTATATTAATTATAAGTGATAGATGGCAGTGGTTTCATATTCGCCAGCGTTTAGAGACATCTGAGATATAATAAGCAGCTCGATAAGAAATGTATTTAAGAAGTGCATCAGGCTAAGGATCTCTTACTAAAGATAGTTTAGGATTGTCGATGGAACCTCGCATCAAACAGTCAAGGTTTACACATCAAACGTCGCATCATTTTGCAAAAAATCGTTAATCTATTGACTACAAAAAAGCTTGCATAGCTACATAGACGTAGTAATTTACTGAATAGAGTTTTCTAATTTGACTTAGAAACTGGGTATCACAAGGGTTTTGTGGGTAATACTTAAGACACCTAGACTCGAAACAAATTTCGGAAGGTTGTTTTTAACTTGACAGTGAATCGAAGCTGTGACTGCTGACTTTCACACACGATCAGATTTATCGACAGCAGAGACTGCTCAACACTACTGCTGTCTAAAGTTCTCGTAACATCAAAGAACGACTTCATAGTCGGCAGTGTGCGGTTTAGCTGCTAATACAGGTGCCACGGGGGCTTGGTTAGCTGCCTTCACTGACGGTATGATAAGTTCGCGCCCTGGATCCATCACTCGACCTACAAATCATATACATACTTACCTAGAGCCCAAACGCTGCATTCAATTTGTAGAAATGTGGTGAAGGGCATTATTATTCACCACACTTTAACTGAATAATTTATTTATTACTTTCTTTCTCTGTACAACTATTCTAATTATTTTGTTATACTTTTAAAACATACTTAGCACCATTATATGCCAATTTGTTACACATTCTCTTTACTTCGTACCACATCAGTATATCTCACTCGCTCACATCAATCAGTGCCCTTCTCTAATATCTTTCCATCTTCTCACACCCATCTTTCTCTTTTTAAGGTCCGTTCCCAAAAAAACGCAACTTTAATATGCCATCATTTGAATACATCTTTATTTTCAAACTCGTGTGAATGATCTATACTGCTAGAACTGTGGTAATTCGCTCACTGAGACGTCTTACTAGAAAGTGTATAAATCGACCAATAGCACCCGTCTGCGCTAAAAATGTCCGGCCATTTTGCCGTCACGACTACCAACTATCCGACCCAGGTATTGTATCTGACGTATTTATATAATATTGAGCGTTTAAACCATAATAAATACAATGCGTAAATAAAAATATATGCATAAAATATTAAAATTATAAATGCAAAAGTCTGTGTTTGATCGGCGCTCATATCCAAACCACTGGACCAATTTTAATAATAACAGGAATAGATTAAACCCTAAGGAAATAGGTTATTTTTTTTAATTCAACACGGAAGAAGTTGCATGCAAAAGCTAGTATAAAATATATATAAAATCATCGTCAGTCTGCGTGCAATTTATAAACTCGAATACCATTGAATCGATTGAGCTAAAATTTATTATTGGAAAGGTTTACCAAGTTGTTCGAGCCATTTTAAATTAGCCACTGCGAGGCTTGTCAGGGTTCAGATACTGTATATAAATACAAGTTAAATGCCATTTGTTGGTAAGTGCATCACTTGAGAACGGCTGAATTGATTTGACAATTTTTTCAAAATGTTTGTATTAGTCGGAATAAGGTTTTTAGTGAATGAAAAATTGAAAAGTAAAAGTGCTTTTTCTATAGCATTTTTGTGATCACATGGAATCACGAACAAATTTATTCAAAAGACAAAACGTTTATTGTTACAGGGGGTGGAGAAAATAATTGGGTGCTTCAGAATTTTAAATTTTATAGTGAATAGCAAATAAAATCAATAACTATTTGTAGTGGTTATATTTTCCTCCGTTTACAAACATCAAAGACTAATCCGATTTAATCCAAATATATATAATTCAATTGACACAATCATGCAATTAATATAAACTTATCACACGACGTGTTTTTAATTAAATTTAATTAAATAATAACTCAATTAATTCAATACCAGACAATTTCAATTCCGTAAACATCTCAGTAATATTTAACATGATAAACCTAACATACAACGTGTCACTTAACTGAGAGTTTTAGGGTCACTTGAGGTAAGCCTTTGTTCTATTAAACATTATTCAAAACTAAATGTATTATAGAGGAAGGACGCCAGTGGCAGTAATGGCTGCCAGACTGAAAAAATTAAGCGTTGACAAAAGATAACAATTTAGTGTTGGTTAATCGCTAGCCGAAAATTATCCAGAGTAGTCTCCGGGAAGCCGCAGCTGGAAGAGAAGTGGCGAACTTGAGGCGAAATCCACGCCACGAACCACCATACCCCTCGCGCGATTTAATCAGCCGAAACTCAAAGCCTGCCCCACACAGCTAGGGCCAAACACCAAGCAGATCACAGCCAAAAGGGTGTGCAGGTGTCCTTTTGGCCCGTACTTGAAACACCCGTACCGGAAACACCCGTGCGTGGAACCTCCTTACGAAGGAAAATGGATCAGGCTTGGACTCCACTGCGGTCCAATGTTAACGGAGCGCGTAATCACACCAAAGCTCCGGTAAAAGCACACCCACTACACTATAGAGGAAACTATAGAGGAAAATGGGGCGAGCCTGGAATTTATAGGGATCATGTCAACTTCCGGGTCACCAGCACACATTCCATACACCAAACTCTCATACAATCGTTATTAATTTTCCTCCGAACAAACTCTAATAGTCACACCGACGCAGACGGAGCTCAACAATACGAAACATATACGAAGTGTCCCATTATTCGAGCCGAAAGCAGGGCGCGTGTACCACAGAACACATATACTCCAAGCGTGTAATTTACTACTCGACTAAATTCCATTTACCGCAAAACGTCGTACTAGAATGTCAATAAACTCCCGACCAGCGAAGGCAGAATAAAAATGACAAACGTCGACCCATTCACCACAGATAAAATACAAAATCATTTCTAGAGTAAACATACGCTCCAAAATGCGCGAACATATGTCATTATTATAATTTAAAACATACATTATCTACATTATTTTAGAAAAATAATTTACTACGTAACACTTTTGAGGCAACTACTAGAGGGGAAGGCGGGGCGCAACGGGATAGCCGGGCGGAATAGGACAGAGCTGTTATCAAGTGTGTAAGGGTGTAGGTGTAGAGCCGGTCGTATCCCGACCTTCGGTTATCGGCCACGCTTTCTTACGAGTGTCATTCATTTGTTTTATTCTACGTGTTTTACTCATTAAAATGTGTATCGTTGAATTTCCTAAAATTTGTAAATATCATAGGTATTGTATTGGGGTAAGTAATGTTATTTTTAACTCTTATCATAAAGATAGTTATATATTACATTCCCTATGTATTTTTTATGATATTTACAGTATATTGGAATAACAATACTGACTACGATGAATTTTATATACGGTTTTGACAGTAGTATATACCTAACAGAATGGGGTGGGGCGGAATGGGATGATACCCTATTCTGCTCTTTATGCTTTTGTCATAATTTTATGTGAACCTATCATTCACGATGCATCACAACAAGAGAAAAACAAACAGGCAATGCTGGACATCAGACGACATGCAACGTTTAAAGAGCTATATTCGCAATCGAATGAGGGCTAGTGCTCTTGCGTGAGGTGCGAAAAATGGGCACATGTGCCATGTGATGGTTGTAATAGTGACGACGATGAATCCATATTGATATGTGAAGATTGCGTTCAAAAAATTTAAAAATTTATTTTAAAATGTCTTACCCCGTTCTGTCCCGCATAGTGGGGCAGTATGGGAAAAGGAGACTTTATTTTGCTCTGTTTTTCTACTTTTTTTTTTGTTTTTTTCCAACTTTTTTATTTTTGTAATATGCCAAATTGTCAAAATAAAAAAAATACAATAATTATTGTGTGTTTCTACTCAATTCGACGTGATATCTCATTAAGAGATCGTACCCCGTTCCGCCCCGCCTTCCCTTACTAATATTACAAAAAGAAAAAAAAAATTTTTCGTTTGTAATGGATCAATTCAAAAACTATTCAACCGATTTCAAAAATTATTTCACCTATAGAAAGTTACATTGTGTCGCCCAGTAACATGGGCTGTATTTTATTTTTAATAAAATTATCTACCCGAGCGAACCCGGGGCGGGTTGCGTGTATAAAATAAATGTTAATGATATAGGTATCTATGTACTACCTTATTTCCATAATTTTATGAAATGCCCTTTTAATGTTTTATTGTGAGTTTATCGCAGTCTTCAGAAGGACTATTACATTCGAATTGAGAATTTCAGCGCCGGACCCATAGTTTATTGTGATGAGGTTAGTTTAACGGTAGTTTTACACAGACGGACAAAGGTTATTACTTTATTTTAATGGAGGCAGTAAAAAGGAGTTAGGTAATTTCACGTAGCTGACCGTCAGCCAATATTTAGTAAAACTTTAACTATACTAAAAGATTTCCAACTGACGTTTCACCCCAAATCGCTTCAGAATAGTCGTAATTAAATTTTTATGGGTATACGCTTTCTGTATGGTTTATGCTTTAAGCCATAAAGTAAATAGAGAAATATTGATCTAGCATGAATTAAATTTCAATTCGTGCGCAGGGAATTTTATATGACATTAACCGATTTATAGAATGGTTTGGAAATTTAATTTCTGAAGATATTCTACTCAGTTTTCTCGTTGTAGTTTTCTTGTCAATTTCAAGATAAGTAAGTTTCCACATTCCTTAATTTTTTTTTGAATGTCCAATATTTTAGAAAATAAGGGAGAGAGGAAACAATTCGAATTTAAGTAGGTATCAATTGTCTTTAATATTCTCTCTTCTACATAAATAAAAATCAATTATATACTTTTTTTGACTGTCACGGTTTGTATCCCTTATATCATGATCATGATGATGATCGTGATCATGGTGCTTGCAACAGCATCGAAATATCGGGAAACTCGAAGTTATTTAATATAGCGGTAAGAAACCGTTTATTTTATTGTTATACAAAATGAATACCTACGATTATTACCTAACTTGCAATCAGCATGCGACAGCCAAATATCGCGCGATATTTGCTGTCAAAATGGGAAATTGTATAATGTAATTTGTATAGTGGCGCTATATCAACCACAAAAAGTGCGTTATGTGGTCATGAAAAAATAGACGCAATCGTCACACATGATTAATTTCTTTATTACAATTAGTTACCGGTCGCGCAATAATCGCGTGGTTGTCGCTGTCTGCAAATTTTAGGTAATAACTTTGTGGGCCATCCCAAGCCAGCACGCTTATTATCTTAAAAACAGCATGCGACGGCCAATATTGCGCGATATCTGCTGTCAAAACGAGAATTTGTATAATGTAATTTTATATAGTGGCACTAAATCAACCGCGAAAAGTGCATTTTACAGTCTTAGAATAATAGATACGAAATCGTAATACATATCAATTTTTTATTACACAATTAGTCACCGGTTGCGCAGTGATCACGTGGCTGTCGCTGTCTGCAAATTCTTAGGTAATAACCCCGTAGGGCGGGACGCTAGTGATTCGACATCTGTATGTTTGTGGTCGCAATATTTATAAAGTAGTCGGTCGATTGACTAGAAATTTTGACACAACGTAGCATTCGCATACGCGCGTGTTTTATGTAAGGGTTGCGCGACAGTATTGTTGTTAAAATAAAGAAAGGAACGCTCAGACGGTTCGGGCACGTAAAAAGAATGAGTGATGAACTGATGAAAGACTGACGAAGAAAATCTACGAGTGAAAGAAAGTGATAGCAGAATCCAATTAACATCAACGCTGACATAAGATCAAATAGCTAAAGCGTTAGCTGACGGAAATGTTAAAAGCGATATACCTAGAAGAAAATAGGTGGGGAGAATAATGAAATTTGAGGAAGCGAAGGAAGTCCGTTAGGATGGAAGTGTTTGGCGCTCCGACGTCTCTGACTATACAGCGTGAATATAATATGTATGTATATATTTCTATATTTAACGTAGTATTTATTTTGTATATAACGTAGAATAAATATGAATTGAAGTTTATATTTATTATTTATTAAATATAAACGTATTTTTACGGCGCTGCCGTCGTCATAACGCAGTCGTAGTGATATACGGCCCGCTCGGCCTGCGCGCACCCCTCGTCCACTTTACGACCAAGCTGACCACTAATCTTACCCTTATTGGCTTGTTAGCACCACCTTACGACGTTCTATTATTATATTTCACACTTTATTTTATGAAGAATTATGAATGGTTGCAGGCAAACTTTTTTGGTAATCTCTCATTTCGTCTTCTTAATGTTTTGAATTCTCAAATGGTTCTAAAGGCTTTGTTCTTTTAGTCAGTGCTATGTTTTATTTGTGAGTCATAATGTGGATAACAAGTAATATTGTAATGATATAAACAGAAATATAAAACTGAGTGAGCTAGGTACAGAAAAAATATAATAAGCCATATAAATTTAATAAATAGTTTTATTTTTTCTTAAAGAGGGCCAAACGAGCAAGCGGGTCAATTGATGGAGAGTGACCAGCGCCGCCCATGGACACTCGCAGCGTCCGAAGAGTCACGGGTGCGTTTCTGCCCTTTAAGGAAATAGGGAAAGGACGGGGAGGGGTGATGGGCCACCGGTACTCTCACTCACCGAACAAAACACAACAGCAATGGATGCTGTTATTTCACGCCGATATTGGCACACATTTTCTTGTGAGAGGGTGGTATTTCACTGGGCGAGCCGGCCCAATTCGTGCTGCAATACAGCATGGCTCTACCACTCTAATGTGAAATATATGTAATTACCGCGACTTTAACCGTGTATATTTAACCAAAGGTACCTTATGTCCTTCCCCAAGCCTTAATCTGTCTTCTGTCTAACAGGTTAGCCGTTAAAACATAACAGATACAGTTTCATACGATCTTCATGTAATATATTATCTATGGCCGCTTCGTTACTTTACTTGGCCCCTTTAATCACACAGTATATTAGAAACAATATCTTTTTTTAATATATAAACGTATTGTTGTATAATATACATACATATCTTCACGCTGCATCCCTAACCGGGTAGTCAGAGAGTACGGAGCGCCAAGTGTCGCGGTCCTTATACACTTCTTTCGCTTCCTCAAATCTCATCATTCTCCTCACACATTTTCGCCTAAGTATGGTGTAAAACATTTTTAACTATATTTTCGAATTCAAGACAAAAGTAGTGCGATGCTTAATTATTAATGATAACAGTGTCCAATAACTATATAACCGTGATATTTCCTTTATTTAAATAAAGACCGTTCCCGGAAACAGTTAAAGATATACTAATGTAATTCCGATTGCAGTAAAGTACTTCTATTAGAAAGCACATGATGAAACTGTCTCTGACTATCTTGAATCGACTACACTGTGCACGACCCTCAGAACAAGGGTCCAAATGGACGGAGCATTTGCTCTAAGGACGTGTCCTTTCCTTTGTTGCCCGAGTTTCTAGAACTTTACTAATGTAGGCTAGGTAAGGGTACAGTACAAGGATACACGACTGAACATGACATATTTTTGTTATTGTGTATACTAGTAGCTAAAACACTTTAGATTTACGAGTATGTTGCATAATTATTTCAGTAATGTACGTGAAGTCGATCATGAGCTGACACGAAATACACTGACAGTGCGAGGTTGCCATACTTATTATAGTTAACAATTTTACTCGTGGTTACGTTCCATGAGATAGAAAGAGACGAAAATTCGTTTGACACACGGTAATAAGAGCGGCAACTTTATATGGCTTCGTCCATTGCTTGTTGGTCCGCGGCACGACCACTTGGCAGCTATTCGACAACTACTTTACAAACACTAAAGTCAAACTTTCAAATAAAGTCTCATTAACTAATTTTATCTTTACTCTTATCACTGAAATGCTACAAAATTATCACAGATGATTAACTGACGTGACAAAATTGTTGAAAAGCTAAAACTGGAATTTTAAAAGTTTTGATGAAGCAATGCTTAAACTTCAAGTTCAAAGTCAAATCAATTTATTCAAATAAACTTAATTAATTACAAGGCATTTTTGAACGTCAAATCTATTTAATTCGCTTCAAAGAGAAAACCTGGACACTGAGAAGAACCGACAAGAAACTCAGTCAGATATCATTTTTTTTACATCATTTTACAAAAGGTTTATTAAAATACAATATTCAGAAAACCGGTAAATGCATGTGCAGAGATAATTATTTCCAGACTATTGTTTTGTCTTCAAGGAAAGACAACAGGAAAGCTTTATCGAAAGTTCTAGATATTACACAGAAATCAAGTTTAGAAACTTGACTTGCTGTCTATATAAATAAAAGCGAATGTTTCTTTGTAAGTGTGGTATGTTTGGTTTTATGTGTGAAAGAGCCATGCTTCATTACAGCAAGAATTGGGCCGGCTCGCCCATTGAAATACCACCCTCTCACAGAATATTGGCGTGAAATAACAGCATCTATTGCTGTTGTGTTTCGTTCGGTGAGTGAGAGTGCCGGTGGCCCATCTCCCCTGTTCCCATCCCTTTCCTCTTTTCCTAAAGACTGGAAATGTACCCGCGATTCCCTGGATGTTGCGGGTGTCCATGGGTAGCGGTGATTACTTTCCACATGGTGACTCGCTTGATCGTTTGCCCCCTCTTATATATAAAAAAAAAATTTGTCCTCTATGCTTTCGTAAATTCCTAAAGAATTAATGCCATTGTGATAAAGCTTTGATGACTTATTCTACGTACGCCGGCGAAGCTTTCTGAATTATTTAATATTTTAAATTGAAAACCACGCGATTGAAATCGCGGACAACAAGTCATTTCATATATATCGTGTGGAACTCTCTGTACGAAAATCTAACACTCGCTTGGCAGGTTTTTAATGTACGGAACCTTTATAAATAAGTACTACATACTTATTGTTAGTACAATCCAAAAGGGAACATCCTCAAAAATCCAATCATCCCTCCCCTCATGCAGAAATTTGATAACTGTCAGTATCTTGTGACGAATATTGTTTATTGAGTGAAGAAAGTATGAAGGGAGTATTATTAGTTTACAAGTGTATCAAGCGGCCCCTCTGTTTATTATCGAATGCTCGCGGGAGTTCGATATTACTTTCAAAGTTACGGAAGTTTGCTTTTGCCTGTCTCGGTGTCGCAGACGTCATGGCGTTAGATTACAAAGTACTCACAGCATATGATACCCAAGCTGTCTCACTTAACTTTATGTAAATGAATAACATTAATTTTAGAAGTAAAGCCCTACTAAGTATTTAACTTGGACGAAATAAAAAAAGGCGACCACGTCGCAAATGACACAGTGAGGCTAACGAAACTATGCCTTGAGATGTACATGCAAAACAATACGCACACACGAACAACCAAAGTATAGCTTGGATTATTAGTGTCAGCTACTCTGTTATAGGAGCGTGGTGTTATTATAAATTACATTATTTTTCAGCGAAAATGCTGAATTGTATGGTCATAAAGAAGGTTATAAAAGAAGTCTTCAAAAAATAAAAAGCAGGACATAATCACGTATCATACCTAAGTAAGTTTAGAAACTCGTAATTTAAATAACGATGACCTTTTGACGACCTCCGTGGCGCAACAGCGTCGAAAAGTAAACGGGGATTGCGGGTTCGATTCCCGCCCCGAGTCTGGGTGTTTATGTATAAGATGTACTTATTTACAAAAGAAAAAGTATATAAGTAGTATATCAGTTGTCTAGTACCCATAACACAAGCGCTGTGCTGCTTACTTTGGGACTATATAGCGCTGTGTGAAATGTCTGAGTATATTATTATTATTATTATTAAATAAATCGAAATAAAAACTGCTTGGAACATAAAACCTCAACTGGTGTTGTCAATAAGCAAATTGTTCCAAGGTGCAACTACGTAAGTAAATCGCGAGCAAATTAAAATACTATGTATTATAAAACTGTACGGAGACGTATCTGTACCCTAGTAGAGTCGTCGTTATGTACAATAGATAACGACTCTACTAATAGGTCAAAGTCAAATCGATTTATTCAAGTAGACCTTATTGCAAGGTGTTTTCGATCGTCAAATCTACTTTAGTTCGGCTAGAAAAGAAAACCTTAACACTGAGAAGGTGAGAAGAACTGACAAGACACTTAGGTAAAAAAAACCTATCAGTAGAATAGCATCATCAATGATAACGTTATTTTTATAATAAATGGGCAATTAGGAACCAATATGCAACCGCATTAGTGGGTAGTGTGAATATATCTAACACTGCTAAAATGGCCATCCACAATGCGGTGTTGGTGCCAACTTTGTTGTACGGTAGTGAGGCCTGGATATGCCCAAAATCGAGTGAAAGTATGTTAAATGCTGTGGAGATGCGGTCTCTCAGAAATATGTGCGGTGTCACGCTTGCTGACAGGATAAGCAATGATGAGATACGCAGTATGACAGGGTTGCACAACAGTGTTATTGTAAAAATGAAGAAAGGAATGCTTAGATGGTTCGGGCACATGGAAAGAATGAGTGATGAAAGACTGACGAAGAAAATATACAGAGCGAAAGTGAGTGGTAAAAGAAGCCAAGGAAGACCAAGGGTGACTTATGAAGATCAAATAGCCAGAGTGTTAGCAGACGGAAATGTCAAAAGCACCCGCATACCTAGGCGAAAATGTGTGAGGAGAATGATGAGATTTGAGGAAGCGAAAGAGGTGTGTAAGGACCGCGACTCCTGGCGCTCCGTCCTCTCTGACTACCCCGTTGGGGATACAGCGTGAAGTTATGTTATGTTATGTTATGCAACACTGACCTACGAGACTAAAAACATTCATTTAAATAAAAACCCACTTATTATTACTTATTATTACTTAACACAGTCAGCATACGACAGCCAAATATAGCGCGATATCTGCTGTCAAAACGAGAATTTGTGTAATGTAATTTGTATAGTGGCGCTTTATCTGCTGCGAAAAATGCATTTCACGGTCATGACGCCTATAGAGATGCAATCTTCATACATGATATCAATTTTTTATTGCAATTAGTCATCGGTCGCGCACTGATCGCGTGGCTGTCACTATCTGCACATTTTTAGGTAATAACTTCGCCGGTCTTACTGTGATATTCGCAGCAAACAAGACGAAAGAACATTAATTTCTTAAAAGAATTGCTGTAGTTGGAAGCCCTAAATCAGGGAAAGTGTAATAAACCTCCGACCCTGGTCAAGAATTTGCAGAATTACAGCATTATTTTATCTTGTTTACAATTATGTGTTCAGTGAGTCTTCTCTATAACTTTCGAATTTATTAATATTGCTTATAATAATAGAAACACAGCTCTATATTGCATACCGAGTTAATATCAGGAATGATCTCCATCAAGAAAGTGTGCAGTTTCCAAAGTAATAAGGACTTCATAATTGTAATCCTCAGAGGAATGGTCGTCATTAAGATATTGTAAATCAATACAGCGACAAATAAGGGCTCAAATGTAGCCGAAAGTTGTCTCGGCCGCACTTGTGGCGAATACCCAATTAATGACAGACTTAGAATTTGCGAAGTTCCAATGAACCAATAAATTGTCGTAGAGGCACAACACCGAGCACAGATTAACTTTGAAGTCGACTTAATGGGGCTTATTTATATATTAATAAATTAAATTCCAAAATATCTAAGGACACCTAAGAGCAGCGAGATCAATTCTTGTAGGACAGGGAGATCGGATTTTGTATTTGCTTTGATGGTTGAAGAGGTTAATCAATAGTTAGCTGTATACATAATATAGTCATATTTCAAGCGTGATTATACTTTGGTAGATACGTTAATGGTCTTATGCCTAATGAGGAGCATGTTGTAGTAGCATAGCTCCATCAATTTGTATTAGGCCTATTCGCGAATGGCCACTGAAGTAAGTATTCTTCTAATTCATTATTCTGTTCTCCTAATCTGTCTCTGTTTTCTATGCCACTACAATCTCAGGCGAACTGACATTGAATCTGATCGTATGTGGACTACAGCTCATGGACATTTACGATATGAAGGATAAGAAAACATTTCATGTCGCAAATGTGTGGACAACCCTGAGGACTAAAATGTTGTGCCATTTGAGTAAATTTCGCAGGCTGTTTACCCTCCATAACAGAACACCTAGGAGGGCTGTCTTTGTCCCTTTAAAATGTAAATTTCCAAAAAACTTGTCATGGCTGGACCCTACATAACACAAACTCATAAAAGACCAAATTTCATAGTTCTACCTTTAGTGCTTTTTGAGTTTTCGTGTTTAATTAATCCGACAGCCAGTGTGTCAGTCATTTCGCTTCTATATAAGTACATAGATTATATTTAATATATATTTTAATAGAAGGGGCAAATGACCAAGTGAGTCACCTGATGGAAAGTGATCACCGCTGCCCATGGACATCCGCAACGTCCGGGGAATCACGTGTGCGTTGCCGGCCTTTAAGGAATAGAAGGGGGGGAGATGGGCCACCGGCACTCTTACTCATCGAACGAAACACAACGAAATAGATGCTGTTATTTCACACTGATACTTTGCGAGAGGGTGGTATTTCACCAGGTGAGCCGGCCCAATTCGTGCTACAATGCAGCATGGCTCTACCATACCTAGTTGTAATTACATATAAAAAATAGTTATTTCTGATGTAAAATCTGTTATCAAATCTGTATTTAATAATTAGACAAATGTAGTGAAAAGGAGTAATAACGGAAAGGTGATATAGACCGTAACATATTGGACTTGTTTCATTAACGAGTCGATAAAATCAGTACAGGCGACAGACTAGCATTTTCACTGTCTTATGTCTGAAAACATTACGTAATTCAAATTCAATCAGCCATTTCAAACAGAGTCAATACCGAGGTCAAACCATGTTTATCGATTACGACGTTGTGACGTTTATGAGGTTTATTTAAACGCGATTATATAGTAATTCTTAAGAGTGAAATCTACCATTGATTCCAACAAAATCCTGCACCGAAAAAAACTATTATGAAGCTCATAGAAGCATAGAAGCTACGAGCTCATCAGAAGGTATCTTTTTTTTAAACCAATTTACTATATCGAAATACAATATTCTGAAAGCCTGTAAATACATCTGCAAAGGGATTATTTCCAGATAGGTTGTGTTTGATGAAATCGTTTACTTTATAGTATGACTATCTCTTGCCTGCGACTATTTACATGTGGAATTTAAAAAGGAGCCTATGTCCTTAACCAGGGTACCAGGGTAAGCGCTGATTAAGGACATAGGCCAACTCCATATCAATAACAAGTTTAAATCTTTTTTCCGTTAACAGAGTCACTCCTTGAGGAACTTTATTGTAATAACGAACGCAGTTGTCAAAAGTGACCCTCTTCATTTTCCTGATTTAAATTTCGAAGGTATAATCAATGAATGATGACAAAATATGTATAACCAAAAATGTATATAGTTATTTAAATAACTCCATGTTAATCTGAGAATGAAAGAAGAACATATGGAAGGCACCCTCTACTTATCTTTCCTCGCAGGTTACAAAAGTCAGCTGAGTAGAGTTTATTATACCTTACAATGAACTTTACCCAGACTCGTATAGACTAAAAGCACCCTGTCACTAACTGGTTTCACTTTTTCACCTGTAATCCCAAAAATAAAAATAATATAAAAATATTCATTGCCTGAAATGACATCAAAGTATGATTTCTTATGCCATGATGGTCATGATTTTCTGTCTAATCCAAGTAGCAATCAATCAATCCATTTATTTTAGTCCTCTACATGAAAGGCGACTCTAGATACTTTCAGCTCGGAGACAATTTAGAAAAATTCTAGATCAAATTAAAAAAAAATCGATTGCTTGGCCCCGCGTAACCTCGATCGGACATCGAAACGTCGCCGCAGAGGAAGACGTTATTTTTTCACAAATTTCTTTTATATCTAAACAAACAATGACGGCGTCGTCCCGGGAGGCGCGGCTGAATGAGCTAATTATTTACAATCCGACACGCGGCCAAACTTTAGCCCCAAAAAAGTGTTACGTGAAATTTCATTTCCTTACTTTGCTTTGTCCCGACGCCGTAAAAAATAAATAAAGGGTACTGTTCTAACGTGGCGATTGATAACTGCGCCTACTCAGACGTGACAACTTTTTATCCGACTACGGCGAAAACAAATACTATATTGTATTGATTTTGCTGTTAATTTGCGGAAAGTAAAAATAAGAATAATGTACCTACAATAGAAAAAGCTAGAACGAGACTAGTAATATCAAAACCCAAAGTCTAGTCTAGATTTAAATTACACAAATCGAATAAATTTGTGTTTGCAGTAGTTTTTGTAACGAGGTGCCTCAGCAAATCAACTAATTAAACTAAAAAAGTTAAAATTTGTTATTAAACAAACACTGATAAAAAAAATCTCATTAAAAAGATAATAATTTTATACATCATACATAATGCTCTATTCCTGACGAGCTAGTCAGAGAGGACGGAGTGCCAACCGTCGTAGTCGTTGCATACTTCTTTCGCCACCTTAAATTTCATCAATCTTCTCCCATGCTTTGGCCGAGGAATGCGAGTGCTTGGGAATTTTTCTAATACTCTGGCTGTCTATAACTCTGGCTATTTGATCTCCATGAGTCAGCCTTGGTCTTCCTTGCCTGCTGCTACAATATACTTTCGCAATGTCATCGAAGACTCTGCCCAATTCTGCACATCCGTTCACGGGTCTATATCTATAGAAACTTTATAACAATATGCAACGTGGCTTTCAGGCCGGTAGAGTGAGGTGTGGGTTGAGTAATTGATGATGTTATTATTACTGTCACCTGGAGAGTGGTGTACCTAATTTGTTTAAGGGCGCCTAGTACACCTCTGCAATCGACATCTAATGGGATAATTATAGAAAGTTAATTAAATAGACATCAGAAAAACATCACACAAAGAAAACATTTATTTCTTCTAACTTAATCTCTATGGTGGATACAATCAGTTCACTATGTATTTATTATTAAAAGTTAGTAACAATTTAAAAAGATTAAATGCTATGGTTAAACAACATTATCCTGTTTATTATTATATATGTATTAAATAAAGTCACCTATTATATAACAGCACTTAGATATTAATTAGTTTACAGAATAATTCATTAGTATAAAAGTTTTACAAGTATTGAGCTCAGATATTACTTGTTATAGTTACAACAACATAATTTATTTATGTTATCTTAAATTAAAGAGAAATATACCTAGTTATAAAGACTTAGACACCCTTTCCTTGTTTATGTACTGCATTTAAATTCTTAGTGTTACAGATACATAAACCCAAGTACATTTTATACCTTATTATCCAGTATTTTATTTCGCAGAGAAAAATATTTATTAGATACACAATATCTTTATGTGGAGCTAATATCTAACAGAGAATCACTTATTAGTTACACGCAGAGTGTTATCAGTTTTATCACTGATCAATCTTAAGAAGGAGGTGGTCATCCACCAACTGCACCTACTCCTCAGTCTTCCCCTTTGTCGAACATCTACTAGCGTCACAGCACCCACATGCCCCGGCCCTCAAAGATTCCCCTTTAATAGGAACTGCGGCCTGGCCACGCGATATAGCACCCAAGTGAAGAAGACTTAGACTTCTTGATAGTCAGAGTAGTGCACCAAACCATTCTAAGAACTATTTTGATTAGTTCATACTGAAGTTTAGATGGATGTTGAATAGATTTTACTACTATTCCTAAGTATTCATTACATATAGGGACAGGAGGTCCACCTGGTTTCTATAGGTGTCCTTTGAACTCATGGGATCCACCATGAGATTACCTAAACTACTTTAACATATTATTAACTAACTCATTTAATCTAATTGGGGTTGCTACTCCCAAACAAATACAGCTAAGACTATCCTAGGCGACATGTGGCCTAACTTTAGGTTTCTTCATGAGACTTTGTTGAGGCAGCTTGTCCCGCAGCAGAGAAAAGAAAAAGGAAGCTATTGGATACGAGACGCTTTTTATACCCCACGACGAAGGTCACCTATGCTCCTACTCCTGGAACAACTAGTGTAGAGACAGTGGTCGACAAACCCTATCTAAAATTACACCTACCTAGCGAGTCGATAAAATTCATTAATTTTTTCTAAGTGTATGATGTTTATGTCAACTATAGTTTTAGTATTATTCGTTCGTACTAATAAATTTATGAACTAGAGACCTAATATTTCATCAATTTAGAGCTTATTCTATCTAACAACAAAGGCTACATATTTAGAGCCTATCGATATGTTTATCGACCATACCCTTACATCCATACCTCCAAGTATAGACAATCTAGACCAACGGTACATTTGTTATCGAAGCCGTGTGCGTGTTCTAGAATGTTACAGAAAGTTCTATTTACAAACGAATTATTAACAATAATATTACTAAAGGAGGTCTAGATAATCAGTAGGCTATCACTTTTACATTAATAATACTCAATACTCAAAGATACTATATTTATGACAAATTTATTCCTGCTGAAAGACTTACGGTCAATGCTTCAAACGATATTTAAGAAAGCTCAACGGGTCTACGTTGTCCATGTCCGTCTGTCATAGTGAATGTTGTTTGTAAACAATTAGTTTAACCAAGGAATGCTTTATTTTTCTAGATAACAGAAGTTAAAAGTTAATTTATCTTTTAAGTAATTACGTGCCTCTATAAATATTATAAGCAATTGTTCTCCGCGTCGATGGAGACTCAATATGACTGCTACAGTATCGTTTTAGGTGGTTAAAGAATTATTTTATTTTAAAATATAAAATTTTAAAATAAAATAATTCGAGAACATAGATTCCCGAAAATATATAAAGCAACAAACACAGAAATCTACCTATACTGCACATACTAGCACACAAAAGAATTAAGACAGCAAACTACTACAGGGACGGGTCGCGTTCCTATCTAGAATTTACCTAACTATGACCTAAGTTTCTATTGCGTCACCAGAACGTACTAAATCTTTTATATGCCAACGGCCTAAAGGTTTACCCGTTAAGGACTTCAGAGAATATACTAAAGGAGAATGTTTTTCAGTAATGATACATTTCTCAAACTTAGGCGCCAATTTGGCGGAGACATGTTTAGCAGCATCAGACAAAGTGAAAACTCTTTTATATACAAACTGTCCTGGCTGATATTCAACATTACGCTTCCGTAAATTATAATTACGAGCGTTTTTCTCATGAGATTTAGTTATACTAGACCGCACTTTTACAAAGATTTCTTTTAATTCTTTAAGTGAATTTGAGAAAGTAATTTGGTTATCAAGAGTAACCTTCTCACCACTCACAGGTTGAGAAGAGTTATATAAGTCACCATTAATTATCATCTCTCTACCATAAGTTAGAAAATAAGGAGTATGTTTGGTCGATTCATGCAAAGATGAGTTTAAAGCACATTGAATCTCATAAATATGTTTATCCCAATTTCTATGATCGTTTTTTACATATGTAGCAATAGCCCTGACAAGTTCACGATTAACGCGTTCCGATTGATTAGTTTGAGGGTGATACACTGGGTTGTAACATACATGAGGTAAGTTGTATTTTTGGATTAAATCCCTAAATTCTTTAGCTATGAATTGGGGACCGTTATCCACATATAAATACTTTGGTACCCCATGAGTCAGGAATATCCCCTTTTCCAAACATCTAACTATATTCTTTGCGGTAACCGTTCTTAATGGAAACAAAGTAACATATTTACTAAAGTAATCACTACATACAAACAAATATCTATTTCTGGCATAAGAGGGAGGAAAGGGACCTAAGATATCACAGGACAGAGCTTCACCAGATATAGAAATGGGCCTAGAGCTTCCCATATACCCTGCTGGCTTTGTATTTACTGCTTTATACATCTTACAGGTCTCACAAGCCTTTACATACTCGCGTACATCCCTATAAAGAGTAGGCCAAAAATACCAAGTTGCTAATTTTTTATGGGTTTTCAGTACCCCAAAATGACCACTAGTAGGATCGTCATGATATTGCTTTAAGAGATCTAAGCGTTTGTCAGAAGGGACTACCTTCTTCCAATCAAATTGGGATGTTAACCTATATTTATTTTTAGATAATCTATATAGTTCGTTATCCTCTATTTTATAATTAGGGAACAAAGTAGGTTTACTTAAACAGTTGCTATATAGCTTTTTGTACCACGGATCGCTAGAACTTGAGTGATTTCCAATTGAATCTATTTTTATCCGGGACAAAACATCAGGAACTACGTGGTCTTTACCCTTTCTGTGTATAATTTCAAAATCAAACTGACTTAACCTGCAGGCCCACCTATTTAGTCTGCCTGTAGGGTTTTTGAGTTTAGTAAACCAAATTAAAGAAGCATGATCTGTAACTATATTACACTTCCTTCCTTCTATATATGCTCGGTATTGCTCCAATGCATATATTACAGCTAAAAGTTCTCGCTCAGTAGCAGAATAATTGACTTTCTGATTATTTAAAGTACGACTACAGTAAGCTATAGGGTGTTCTATATCGTCATAACACTGAGTTAGCACCGCGCCACTAGCAAAAGAAGAGGCATCTGTGTGAATCGAAAAAGGACGACTAAAGTCCGGACACTTCAGAATAGGGGCGCTAACTAAAGCGGTTTTTAAGTTAAAGGCATCGTCCGCTTCTTTTACCCAACTAAACGAAACTTTCTTACTAGTCAGACGAGACAGAGGACGTGATATTTTAGAAAATTTTTTAATAAAACGGCGGTACCATCCCGCCATGCCTAAGAATCTTTTTATATCCCTAGCGTCCCTAGGAACTGGAAAATTCAAAATCGCTTCTACCTTAGCTGGATCTGTCCGCAGTCCGTACTGGTCTACGACATACCCCAGATATTTCATCTCGCTCCTGCAGAACAACGATTTTTTCATATTGATGGTCAGGTTGGCCATCTTGAGTTTTTCGAGGACTGCCTGTAAAAGCCGAATATGTTCATCAAAATCAGACGTACAGATTACTATGTCATCGATAAAACAAAAGACCCTATTGTCGAATTGAGCAGTGAAGAGGCTATCTATCAAGCGTTGCATGGTAGCTGTGCTCCCACCAAACCGAAACACATGCGTTTATATTGAAAGAGGCCCCCACCAGGTACGGTGAACGCAGTTTTTTCTTAAGAGGATTCAGTGAGGCAAATCTGGTGATAGGCGGCACTCAAATCTAATGATGTTAGGTATTTAGCGTCGCGTAGGTTATCTAAGATGTAGCTGACATACGGTAAAGGATAAGCGTCAGTTTTAGAAATCGCATTCAGCTTCCTACTATCTAAACACAGTCTAAGGTCGCCGTTAGGTTTATGCACCAATACTACCGGAGAATTCCAAGGTGAATTCGAATGTTCTACTATACCTAAGTCTAGCATTCTTTTTCTAGTTCTTTTTCTAACGCAGCTTGTTTTTCAGGGCTCAAACGATAGTATTTTTGTTTTATTGGTTTAGACTCACCGGTAATAATTTCGTGTTGTATAAGGTGAGTTTCACCTAAACCAACCTTCTCAGTATCAACTGCTTCGAACAAGGTTTTGATCTTCAAGATTTGTTCCTTCTGAGATGGAGACAAATTTTCATATTTCTAGAGACCAGTAGCAGCAGGTCTCTCAGCTATGCTATCTACTACAGCAGACAAAGTTTCCTTCCCAAAGATATCAGGAGCTAGTTCGAAAACTTTCCAAAAGTTTATGCCGAAGTGAATAGGTATTTCTATATATGGCTGTATTAAGAATTTTACCAATTCTACTTTATTTTTAAACTTGACAGGCAGCATCATATACTCAGTACAAACTAACTCGTGACCACTAGCCACATATAAACTAAGAGGTTTGTTCAAAGAAAATTTGGTTAAACCGAGCTCTAAAAATATTTTGTGACAGTTGTCACCTAAGACAGAGCAAGAGGCGCCACAGTCTAACAAACCTTTGACTTTTAACCCTAATATGTCAACAGCGACATATGGTCTAGTGTCATCCGTCGGCGGTTCAAAATAGCTTACTTCAGTTGGTGGACAAGCTTTTATGTAGTTATTTTTCCGTGAAGTGAACGAACTAATTAGTTTCCTTGGAAGTGAACAATTAGTGCAATCGGGAGTGCGTACTCCCTTTTTCCCGCATCGAAAACAAAGTATTTCGCGTGACTTCCTACATTGTCGAGCCAAATGGTTAGTTAACCCGCAACGAAAACATTTTTTTGAAGTTTCGCCTTGGTCACAAGGCGGTTTCGAAGAATTAATTGAAGCTAACTGGTTAGTTTTAATGTTAGATTTATAATTAGACTTGTTACCTTGTATTGTTTTGTTCTGGTATACAAAGTCAGGCAAGCAATTGTTCTCCGCGTCGATGGAGACTCAATATGACTGCTACAAATAGAAAAGTCATAGGCCCTAATACTTACGTAATATTCTATCTTACTTTTGGATCTACGAATATATCTCTAATAGATCTTGAGTAATTCTTAAAATAGAACATTTTAGGAGTATCATGTAAAACCCTCTGTCAAACTTACTCTGGTACTATATTTTAAATTTAAATAGTGCACGGGCCGGTAACATATTCTACTGATAGTGATATTAAAGGGAATATTTTTAAAATGCTGCGGCTGCCCGTCGCGTGACCTGCTCGCGTGTCACGACGGCCTCAAATTAAAACCGCTCCGATAAAGCGGCCGGCTCACGACTGTCGCCCGACGCGTCTCATTTAATTACGCACCCTACACCTTGTCGTTTCCACATTATCTATCGCTTTGAAAATTATGTATTTTCTTATTAAAATAAACATTGTATTTTTTTATGAATACATAAAACAGAAAGAAAGGCACATAGAACAAATGAGTGATGAAAGACTGACGAAGGAAAACGTGAGTGATAGCAGAAGCCAAGAAAGATTAAGACTTGACAAAGCCCAAGACCAAAAAAAAAATTCTTTTTTTAAGCTTATTTGAAAGTTTCTCTTCATATTATTCCTTAATTCTTGAGATACATAGATGCCTATACACTATACAGCTTTGTCTTCCGTGTTCATCATTCAGATTGCAATAATAATTGTGATGCAAAACTTGTTCTTTTTTCTTCTTACCAAGTCTCTAACACTCTTTCAGTAATGCAATACTTAGTAAGCTTTACTGGAGTTACAAAGGACTGTTAAATGAAATTCTTCCAATTGAGAATTCTTCTCACCTGTACACAACTTTGACGTACAATAATATCACTTTTGTGCTTTAAAACTCCCGAAAACACAAACAATAGCAAATCTAAATTTTGAACAAAATGCCAACCACACTTCTTCCTTTCGCGCCAAGAAGTCTAACCTCAAAACTTTCACTTGTCTGATTCTCAACTTTCCCGTTTTTTAAAAATATATCGGTCATGTCATTAAATTTCATGTACCCACTTAAATCGAACCGCAAGGAAGGTATTTATGGTACCCATTATTTTTTTCCTAGTCCACAGTTGTATGGGAGATGGGCGTCATCCTTTACTGTCTTACCTATCACGTTGGAATACAACAGTGAAAGCAGTGCTCTATGGCAACAGGATTAGCGATCGAGATGGTGTAACAACCTGAACGGACCCCGTATATAGTTTTGTGCAGTTGATCAAAAAGATCATTAAATCTTCCAAACATTTATACTTGTCAGTTAACAGGTAATTCTGCAATCGGCTGATTATTTAGATAAAATATCATCGCTTACCATTATCCTTATATGGTCGTCGCTTGCATTTGCGCTGTAGTGGTTGACAGATCGGTAACCGTAAAAAGGTACCTCGTGGTTCATTAAAATACTCGGAAATTTCTGAACGACGTACAGGAGAATAAAATTAATGATATCGATTAAGCGAGGAGCGACGCGGCCGAGACGAGATCGCGTGCAACTGACAAAGACCGCCTTCTGGGAGTCGCTCGTGTCAGTTTTAATTGGGGCAGAGTCTGGTCATGTTCCGATACAAAGTGTGAACTATTTTTTATTCGCGATCGATTCGGAAATCAATTTTAAACATTTTAATAAGACACATCAATTTTGAAAATCTGGATGATGTCGTATCATGTGAAGTAACGTTCGAGTGGGTTCCATAGCGTTGGTGAAAAGGAAAAAACCGGATAAGGGTCAGCTCACATCGAGACGACATGCAGCGTGCGTTTTTTAGAATCCCGTACATTAAAAGAATAATCCCTTATAAAAGCCTTCATATATTCATTTTTTTTTTTATCAGAGGGGGCAAACGAGCAAGCGTGTCACCTGATGGAAAATGATTACCGCCGCAAATGGACACCCGCAACGTCCAGAGAGTCACGGGTGCGTTGCCGGCCTTTAAGGAAAGAGTAGCCTCCTCATCTCATGTCAAATTTGTCTAATGCACTAGGTTAAGCTTTGAGATTTGTAGGAAGTCAAGACAATACGCAGGGGAAAAAGCTACACAAGTTCCTACCTGGCATCTTCCGTGATTCGCTCCGTATACAGTTGTGGCTAGGAGCATGGGAGGTGGATTTATGATTTTGTCTACAGAACCCTAAAAACAAATTATAAAGAGGATTGACAGAAATTTCCACCTTGAAAACGAAAACTTATACCTACAAGGGCTGCTATTTATGTATCTGGAACTAGCCAGTTACAGAACAACATTAAAAAAGTAATTATAACATTTAAAAATGGCTGAGGAATACAATTTGTTTCATGTAACTGTCATTTGTTGATCCTTTGTGGCGTCATTTTGAAAATTGCGAGTTTTTGTCACCATGGATGTAAGTCGTGAAAATGTTCGTGCTATGATTTATTACGATTTTCGGCGAGGGTTAACTCAAAAACAGTGCATCGATCAACTCACTTCGACTTTTGGGGACGAAGCACTATCGAAAACTACTGTGTATCACTGGTTTAGCGAGTTTAATCGTGGGCGGTCTGTGCTCACGGACGAAGTTAAAGAAGGTCGCCCTAAATCGATTGTTGTACCTAAAAATATTGATGCTATAAAAGTACAATCAGGGTGCGTCAAAAGCTGTCTATAATATCTACACAGGTGATGAATTTTGGATATATGCGTATGATCCTGAAACTAAACAACAATCAACGGTTTGGGTGTTCCAAGATGAGCCGAACCCAACAAAAGTCATTCGTTCAAAAAGCACTTTGAAGCAAATGGTCGCTTGTTTTTTTGGTATGTAGCTACAGTGCCACTAGAGGATCGTAAAACGGTTAATTCTGAATGGTACACGACCATTTGTTTGCCAGAAGTCTTTGAAGAAATAAGAAAGAACAACGCAGAATCCATCTTCATCATGACAATGCTAGCTGCCACACATCGGTCGAAACAACTCGGTACTTGGAAGATCAAAAGATCGATTTAACGGGTCATCCACCGTACAGCCCCGACTTGGCCCCCAACGACTTCTATTTATTCCCAACCGTGAAGAATAAATTACGTGGACAACGTTTTTCGAGCCTTTAAGAGGCTGTTGATGCGTTAAAAATGCACGTTTTGGAGATACCTCAATCCAAATGGAAAAAATGCTATGAAAATTGGTTCCAACGCATGCAAAAGTGCATCAATCGTCATGGTGAATATTTTGAAAAGCAATAAAACTATAATAAATGCTATATGTTTGTTTCACTTTGTTATTCCGGATACATAAATAGCAGCCCTCGTACTATTAAATGTATTTCAAATATATTTTTTTATTTAGTACCGTTTTATACTGAGTCATTCAAAGTTTTGTTTTTTTTTTTAATGTGCATATATCATCATATCAAATTTAATTAAAATCGATTAGTGATTTAACAGTATAAACCTAACAAGGAGACGGACAGAAATTGTTCTTATAATATTAGCTTGTACTCGTATAATATTTTGTTGGTAGTATTAAGGCAGAAACAAACAACCTATTCAAATCTAATATTTTCATCGCAAAAGGCATATTTTTCAATAGCACATAAAGTATGTTAGTCTAAAAAGCAATTTCAAGCGGCTGGGGGCCATTCGGCGGTCGATTGCTGCTGGGCAAATTGGGGCATTCATTTCTAGAGCTTTAGAACGTTGGAGCTGGGGTCTGCGTCTTACAATCTTATTGTCTAAATGGCACAGTTATCTTGGCGCCAGATATAGACAATAAAGGCTATCGCATACAACCAGTTTGTAATTTACTAAAGGTGTAAAGTACAGGAATGATTTTAGGCATACAGCGCAAGATAATTATTGTATAGAATCAGATGTTTCTTTGCGGAAATCCATTTCCTGTGATAAAACTAAACTAAAACTATTTTACTGAAAAAATCATTTTTCTTAATAATATATGTTACATAATTATAAAAAGAATATCTAATTAATATCAATAATATTATTGATGTACAGAGAAATACATATATACATATCTTCACGCTGTATCTCTGACGGGGTAGTCAGAGACGACGGAGCGCCAAGCGACGCGGTCTTTACATACTTCTTTTGCTTCCTCAAATCTCATCATTCTCCTCACACATTTTCGCCTAGGTAGACGAGTGCTTTTGACATTTCCGTCGGCTAAAACTCTAGGTATTTGATCTTCATAAGTCAGCCTTAGCCTTCCTTGGCTTCTTTTACCACTCACTTTCGCTCTGTAGATTTTCTTCGTACAGAGAAATACTATTATAAAACGTAATATATGTTATATATTGTAATATAATGTAATACAAAATAAATATTTATATTTATTTAATATTAAAGACGACTACAAAAATTCTAATAACCGACATTTTAAATTGGTTAAATTTTAGTCACCAAAAATCGGCAAGCAGTGTGCGTCAAACCTTATTTCCACACGATATTTCAAGCAAGCTAAGCTGTTCAGCTTTCATGAAAATTAACTATTATTACGTCCAATTTCCACTATTTTAAACCATTTATATATATTCTCATACATCTCACGTTTGTCACGTTAACGATAGGGCAGACAGATACCGCCGAAGGCTTTGCTTAATGAGTGGTAGTTTATATGGTTAACTGTAGTTGTCACTTACCGGCGGATGCGTCATTCGTACCGTCATAAATGGTGAGGTCCACAACATAGAATTAGCGAGACACGAAAATGAAAAGGAAGTAGCAATTAACTAGCTTTCACGCGTTGATCCATGGACTAAACACTGGTTTGTGAGAGTCTCTGATTCTGGAATAATAAATCACTCAATGTGAATACACATATGGATTCGATTGTTCTTAGTGATTCTTTAGTGAGCCCTTGACGTCTTGCGAAAAAAGATACAGAATTATATATTCAAACAAAAACCTATAGAGTATTTACAATGACTTGAATCACGAAATTTAACAAGAAGCGAGGTCTTACAGCACTACAAAAGGCGAAAATTGAAAATTTCGAATTAATTTATCATATTTATTTGCCATTACAAATTACATTTGCAGTTGGAGAGAATTGCAAATGCACCTTTCGACTGCAAAGTTGTATGTTTTTAAATCTAACTTATATTTGTTTAGTATACATTGTATGATGGAACGAAATCTTCGGAATGGCAGTCCGACTCGCACTTGGTCGTTTTTTTAATCAGCATTCATGACCTTCAACTCTTATGTATTTATCTGGAGTCGCTTCAAACCCTTTAATTAATTCGTGTCTGACATGCTCTAGGGCATTTTTTTTAAATTAATTATTTAATTTTTATTATGTCATATCGAAGTTATTTTCAACTTGAATTTTAATGCACAGCATGCCGAAGGTAGCTCCTGTCGACGTAACGCTAATGAATTTTCTGTCGTATGGAGCGGCTGTGATGACGGTGGCGAAAGAAGCTCGTCACTGCTGTAGGTAAGGTGAAGGGCGCGGAGTGACGCGGATCGCGCGTCACTAGACTCGACAGGCTGAACGGCGCGGTGCATTCCCCTTTCGGTTCATCGGCCATTTGTCATTGTTTAAAATCAAAATAAACATTCGATGTGCAACAGAATTTGCTAGAAAACGGAACTATTGACATATTAGAAATCCAGATGAAATTGTTTTGCCAAAGGTTCATAAAAGATGCCTATATCAGAAAAACTTATGCCATGTATGGACGAATATAATATAAAGAATGCCTAATGACTTTAAAACACTGCTACGAAAACGATTTACAGAGAAAATAGAATTATGGCTACAAGAATAATGCTCTTTTTCAAACGTAGCAATTTAAGTTTTTTTTTATGAAAGAGGGGCAAACGAGCAAGTCACCTGATGGAGAGTGGCCACCGTCGCCCATGGACACCCGCAACGTCCGGGGAGTCACAGGTGCGTTGCCGGCTTTAAGGAAAAGAAGAAAAGGAGGGGGAGGAGTTGATGGGCCACCGACACTTTCACTCATCGAACGAAACAGAACAGCAATAGATGTTGTTATTTCACGCCGATATTATGTGAGAGGGTAGCATTTCACCGGGCGAGCCGGCCCAATTCAAGCTGCAATGCAGCATGGCTCTACCACTCTTAGTACTTATGACAATGATGCTTCTGACATGTTATGTATTAAAACTTAATTATATGTTAATAATTGTAAATAATAATATACTCAGACATTTCACACAGCGCCATCTAGTCCCAAAGTAAGCTGCAATAGCGCTTGTGTTATGGGTACTAGACAACTGATATACTACTTACATACTTTTCTTTTATAAATATATACATATTATACATAAACGCCCAGACTCGGGACGGGAATCGAACCCGTAACCCCCGTTTACTTTCCGACGCGCTAAGCCGTTGCGCTACGGAGGTCGTCATATTATGTTAAGATAATGCGCATGTTAAATTTCTGGCGAAATATGTGAAACTAAATTATTTCGTACACATCTTTGTACCATATTTATAGCAAATTAACGTTATTATTATTCGTTATACCGGCCATACACGTTACTACCTGGTGGAAAATTATACCTGCCCAGTTTTACCTGTGCAGTTCGACCGCAGCATGTTTGTTCGAAAAACTGCACTGGTTTATTCATGTGTTATACGCTCCTGTCATGCGCTGTAAATGCGTATACAGTTAGACATTTTCAGTAAATTATAACATGTATGCCCGGCTTTATAATCCGTCTCAACTATTTGTAATGTGTCATTTTTTTAAGAACTTCATTAAAGTATAACTATACAGTAGGTAATGTTGCAAGTTGGTACAAGTAAAACATTAATTTAACGAGTGCGTAATCTACTTTATGGATGTAAAAGAAACATAACAGCTTCACGCTGTATCCCTAGTTGAGTACCGAGCGCCATGCATCGCAGTCAATACACAGTTCTCTCGTCTCCTCAAATCTCATCATTCTTCTCATTTTCGCCTAGATATGCTAGTGCTTTTGACGTTTCCATCAGCTAACTTTTACATAGGGTAGCTTTGTTGAAATCAAAAATGAATTGAAATGTGGTTCAGACATGTTGGCCGACACATGTAAAAAAGTCGTCAAATTATCATGGACCAAATGAAGAAGTACAAAATAGAATTGGCCCTAATTACCGAGACTTTCCTGTCTTATGATTAATGCCTTCCGTTCTCATTTCACCACTTATAATGCACTGCTTGAACATAAAAATTATTATTGAAATCTCTGCTTACATACTGCTATTTTTATTTATTTTTTAGAAAGTACAACTTTAATCTGTGACTTAAAAGTAAACAGATGCTATGAACTTCCTATCAAGTTTTAGATGAAATCGATAGAACTTCAAAGGACATGATTTATTTAACTGTAAAGTTGTTTCATTTAATAATAAGTAATCTCAACAAACTTAACGCCATCTACGTTACGGGATAAAAATAGCTTTAACATTTTATTATAAGGTTTTTTTTGGAAGCAAAGTTTAACATTTATTATTTTACAAATAAGCGCGATTGAAAACTGCAAGTAATGGAATCTTTTCAAAAGAAAAAGAAGTTATTATATTGTGTGTATTACGCAGAGAGCTCCAGAAATAGATTAGTTTGACTCTATATATAACGTTACTGTACGTCCCGCTTTCGGCGGGACAGTCCCGCTTTCAGGCTGTCTGTCCCGTTGTACCCAGCCAGAGCAAAAATGTTCTGCTTTTGCAAACAGACCAAACGATAATTAACACGTACCATACGGATACCCCTACCTACCTTTATTCAGATCATGTGATAAGATCTGTTCTTACTTAAAAACTAGACTCGACATTTTTAAATTTATTTGCTCCGCCGACATTAACATTACATTAACTCCATTTTTATTTTACAAAAAAGAGCGACGTGCTATCTACAGTATGAATGCACGAGAATCACTAAGAGATCGTTTTAAAGTCATTGATATTACTCACCTTGCCGTCCTTACACATCTTTGAAATTATTATGTATACGAGGAAAAACATAGATCTATTTATAAAGAAAGGCGATATTGGTGGTATGGAACTTCGAGGTCGTGATAAATTGGTTGTTCCAAAAGTATAAAATACATAAGTCAAATGTTTCATTTTTGGGTAACTGCGTTCGTTTACATAATAAAGTTCGTCAAGAAGTCACTCAATTAACAGAAAATAAATTTAGATTAGTTATAAAACGGACATCAATTAGACGATCATACTATAACATAAACGATTTCGTTGAAGATAAAACAATAGTCTGGAAATGATCTTCTCTGCACATGCATTTATTGGCTCTCTGAATATTGTATTCTAATAAACCTATTGTAAAATGATGTTGAAAAAATTATACCTGACTGAGTTTCTTGTCGGTTCTTCTCAGTGTCCAGGTTTTCTTTTCTCTTCTCTTTGAACCGAACTAAAGTAGATTTGACGTTCAAAAATACCTTGTGATTGGGTTTACTTGAATAAATTGATTTGACTTTGACTTTAACAAATATAAAAAATGCATGCAAAATGCGTCTGCAACTGAATCCAATGTTGATTAATTTAAATTACATATTATTATTAATACATTGTTCTCGTTTTCTTGTTTTTGAACAAATAGCAAAATAGCCTTTTTTACTAAATTTCGCAGGCGTCCCGCTCTGACTTGAAAAATAAATGGTCACATTATCTATATATATATTTTTAGCTAATCTGCGCCAAGGTCAGATCTTCGTGTCATTGATAATATATTTATTTGAGCGAAACTCTTTTAAAACTTTATACTTAAAGTAGTAAAGAAAGTAGCTGGTAAAAAGTGATCATATTTGAAACGTAATTAAAAAATACATATGAATTAACAATAAATAATTTATTATCTGGGAAAAACATCGCGGATATCAACAAAAAGAAAGATAGACAGCAAGACACCTGGCTTATAAAACTCTTAAGTTGAGCCAAAAGACCACAATATGTTAATAATGGTGCGAGCCAAATCGAAACAATCCGAAACTACACGAATAACGACTATTCGTCTTACTCTCGCTACAGTATATTGCTTTATTCTATCTCTTTTGTCGCTGACGTAGAAAGTCGTGTAATTAAGATCTAGGTCAAAAAAATCTACGCATAATTTCGAAGTTAGTAATCTCTACCTGTACATAATAGATACAAGCGCAAGTATATCTCGCAGTTGTTTTTTGTAGTTACCACAACACTGACAAAAAGAAACGATTATTTGAAAAGATAAGAGACCGGAAGGTTAGCAAAAAAGGGTTTCTCTCAGTAAAACAGGCGGATTATGAATTCTTTCATACTTAAAACGAAGATTGTCTTCATTAAATACAAAAGGGTAGCTCTGAAATGATTTGTCTGCATAAGTATGCGTTCACAGGCCTTTGGTTAATTGTGACTATGCGATTATTACAAAAATATAAAAAGTTTTAGTCAAATTCGCGTTCAACTCACTTACAGAGGTTTTATAGGATACTAGCTAATACCCGCACTTCTTCCGTGTTTTTTTTTATTAGCCTATGTCCTTCCTCAAGATTCAATATATTTTTATATCAAACTTCATCGCAATTAAATAAACGGTACGGCACCCCAAATACGAACAAACAAACATTGATTTTTATAATCTCTCGGATATTTTGAAATTAGTAAAATGATAATGTAACATTTGTAGCGGATTGTATAATGTTGTTGGTAATTCTTGTTAAAATGGTTTGATTGTGATTGAGGTTTGATGAAAAAAACACTTAATTAATAGGATAAATAGATAGAATAGGAACAAATCCGCTGATATTAATGGATGTTCTGTCATGAGTGACAATAAAAAGGAGATACATACTCCTAAAAAAAAACACAGAGCGAGAGCGAGTGGTAAGAGAAGCCAAGGAAGACCAAGGCTGAGTTATCAAATAGCTAGAGTGTTAGCCGACGGAAATGTCAAAAGCACTGGCACACCTAGGCGAAAATGTGCGAGGAGAATGATGAGATTTGAGGATGTGAAAGATGTATGTAATGACAGCGATGCTTGGCGCTCCGTCCTCTCTGACTACCCCGTTGGGGATATAGCGTGAAGATATGTATGTATGTGTGTATTCCCTATTCCCTTTTTTATTTCATTCGTTTGAGTAATTGCCTATTTTATTTTTTTATTATTCTTTATTCCTCCTTCTTATTTCCTTTAGACGCGCGTCACCGACATGCTGTGCGCGCGCAGATAGTACCTACACATATACACAAATACATTGTATATACTCGACTGTAAGCCATCTATAGATATATGTACTTATACATGTATACCTTATATTTATTGTGCTTTTTACATTATTTCATAATTTTAAGTTTTCACTTCTATCGACAGTCCTTAATCACTGCCTATTTTTTTTAATACAAAGCATAAAATATAGCAGTTTTAGAAACAGTTAGCTAGCCTATCCAATATACTATCTTAGTATAGAAGTTATTTCTTTTATTAATTGCGTCAAAATTTCAAAGCAACCGGTGAAGAACTCCCGGAGATTTCGGATATAGAACAAATATTGGAACGAAAATGAATTCTTTATTTAAGAGCAAGCTCGCGAAAAAAGATTTTTGCCTAAGCTCCGCCCTCACACCCCGTCAACCGAACGCAACATATACATATATTGTTATAAGTGGAATATTAATTAATAGAATAAAATATCCTTTAGACAGTATTTAGTAAAGTGAAAATTGTCTTTCTGTTAGCCACAATTTTATGTAACTTACTCAAATAATTTAGGAGAAATACTTAAACATCTCTCAAAAAGGCATCACATTGCAGAAAAAAGTATCGATCGAAAGTATATAAATTGCGTTATGATTTTAGGCAGTCAATAGAAAAATGTATAAAGAAATATATGTATATGTCGGTGGAAGAAATAAAAGGCACTCATTTGACTATACTACGAGTATGGCAAAGCGCGACTTCCGGTTTGGAAAGGATAACGCGCTAACGGAACGTCGGGGCCGGCGCTGAGAGTCTGTTAGACTACTGCGGCCGATGTGATAGCATTTCTCCGACGGATCATTTGCCATTATTAAATTTCCAATTACCTACGTAATAATTGTTACAAAGAGTTTTCTGTCGTTTGCACATTAACTTTGTCTTAGCGTTGCATTTTATGGAGTAGTTCGCCTCATGTAAGATTAGGTACCTATTTCTCATTGCTGAGTCGCAAGAGCACGAATTACCCCGTGTCTTTTCCGACATATATTTAAATTTCACATTAATTAAATGTGTTCCCGCCTCAGCAAACTTATTTAAAAACTCTCAATAATTTGGCAGCCGGGTCTTAATAGACAATATAAATTAACCAGTACGTTACACACGATCACTCTCGCACTTAAATGTTTTATAACTCATGCGTTGTTATAATAATTGTTTACGTTCCTGCAGTGGTGCTGATACAATGAACCCGCTTATCAGCAGTTTACGGGCGTGTCACGTCTGTGACGGTATCGACGTCACGTCACCGGCACGTGCTCTAATCACGTCCGTCCGTCACGCGACAGGCGCAATTTGTACGTTACTGCGTAAGGTCACTATAACACTCAATCGCAGTGACTTGAATGAGAGTTTGCGGACGACATGCGAATGGATTTAGGTCACAAGTACTGACTAACCACATTGATGTTTGTTCTTAATTTTTTTTTAATATTCTTAAATTTTTGAAATTCCGTATCTCAAAAGAAAACGGAACGCTTATAGTATCAGGTCGTTGTCAGTGTTTTCGTGTGTCTCTCTGTCAGACCCGTCAAGGCCTTTTATCCCAAGAACGAATTATAAATTAACTCACTTATGACGGAAATTAAAAAAATACTTATGACTCCTCCAGCGGCTCAAACAAATAAATATTAGGTAAAAACAAAGACATTGAGTCACGTGGAATATATATTCGAATATAGTATTCGTATTCGTATCGTATCTCTCAATCTATACAAAGTTCATTATAAAAGCCGGGCTTTTCGCTTCATACAAATTGCTATATAAACCTTAGTAAAAAAGCTACAACTATAACGAATTTTGTCATTAGAGAAAAAGTGAAGTTGCAAGCCCCGTTGCAAGCCAACGCGTGAGAATGAAACAATTGATTACTCAGATTTTTTCTCTTATTGTGCCTTGAGAGGTCGTTAGTGTCGATCGACCGACGCACTGATTGGTCGCGACTTGGAGTCAGCAATTGTTTTATTTCTCTGTTTCCTGTACTGTTTTTGTTTGACAAGTACTTCGTTAAGTACTCTTCGATATAATTTGAAGTAGATATTGATTACTCATTCTTGACATGTTATAATTCTGTGTTCTTGACTGAGCATTTTAGTAAGTCAAGCCAGGCTTTTGGGCTTGTATGAAGGTACCGCCACTGGTTTCTGGATATGGGTGGAGTAACGAACAGAGGGAGACCATTAATTCGTTATTTCAACGTGGGTGGAATAACGGTGAATACTTTCAGCCCATTTTTTCGCTTACTACATATGTATACATTTTTTTCGTTATTTCGTTATGTCAAGTCGTAAAGTGTTTAATAATGAAATGGATGAGTACATTCTTTTCATTATTTCGTTATAACATACATTACAGTAGTAGGATTACTTTCACTTAATCACTCCGTTATATCGTTCGTTATAGTAAGTGAAACAACGACCTAGAAGATTACCTTCAGTTTGCTTTGTTATTTAATTATCTATGTACTATGTATCTGTCGTTATAGCGGATGCGCATACAAATTAAAGAAATACGTTTATTTCATTTCGCTACATAAAATGAAATAACGAACTGGAGTAGGTTTGGTGCAGTAAAAATTGGTAAAGTACCAGTTTTACTCACGTACAGTGGGTTCCGTACGATATTCTTAAAGTTCTGTATTTCAAAATCTAAGTTTTGGAAATCTGTAAGTGTTGTCCTAGACTATAAATTCGAGTAACTCCAGACGTCGTGTCGCTGCAACGACATTGAGGAAAATAGTTAAGCTGACTCACCTGAACAGTGTACATACGACACACATTTATAATCGGATAAGCTGAACGGTCTCCATTTCGATAGAAAACAGCACCCACACAAATGACATTTTATTTGATATTATTTATTACTAGCCTTTTCTCGCGACTTCGTTCGCGTGACGTTCAAAGACACGTATCTAATATCTGTATAAATTATAGCCTATGTGTTATTCTGATTAGCTATATTATTGTAAAGTTACAATAGAATCCACTGAGTAAATTTTTTGCGTGAAAGAGTAACAAACATCCATCCAACCTCAGAAATTTTCGCGTTCATAATATTACTAACTTTTGTTTAGTTCAGTTGTAAGTTCAAAAACACACAATATCTTTACAAATTATAGCCTACGTGTTGCTCTGATGTATGAGCTATATTATTGTAAAGTTTCAATAAAATCCACTACGTAGTTTTTACTGATAAACACGCAGATCAACAACGACATCAAACTTGCAACCTCCCTTTTCTGTCTAGGATTAAAAACAGTGGAACAGCCTGCAATACGAATAACGATCTTGAAATGAAAAATCCCCTCCGATTTGTGGCCGAGGTCACCGTCGGAATTTTCTGTCAAGGTCGAAGCGGGCGTTCTCGAATGGCTTTCTTTCACAATTAACTGCTTGATTTTCGCCTTTGATCGAACCGAGCTGGTTTAATTGCCTCTAATTCATTTGGTAATGAAAACAAATATGCCTGTAGAGGTTTGTGAAATAATATTTTACGAAATATGCCGCTTTACAGTTTAATTTAACGAATTTTTTATGAAGTTCCTACAGTCTGAACAAGTCAAATGACCATATCCTCAATTTTAATATTAAATTATAAAATACGTGTAGTAGCCTTCATTTGTTTGAAAATTCGTAAACGGATATAAGCAATTTAGTTGATATAATACCCAAAACATTATCCACTGATCACACGTAGAGTAAAATCTAAGTCAATGTCAAATTAATTTATTGAAGTAAACACAATTCTAAGGTGATCTTGAACGTTGAATCTACCTTCGTTCGATTCGAAAAGAAAATCTGAGAATCACACTAAGAAGAACCGACAAGTAACAGTCAGGTATCATTTTTACAACGTCTTTACATTTGGTTCATTCAAATATAATATTCAGAAAGTCAGTAAAAGCAGGTGCAGAGAAGATCACTTCCAGACTATCGTTATCTTCAACAAAATCGTTTATTTTTAACCGAGTTCAAAAAAAGGAGAAGGCTCTAAATTCGACTGTATGTTTTTTTTTGTTTTTGTATCTTTATTTCTGCAATTACTCCGCCAATTATGAATCGATTTCGATGACTCTTCCTTTGTTTGATAGATAATACTTCAGAGGTGGTCTCATTTAAATTTTACTGATATTGAACCTCGGACTTCGAAGATACAACAAATAACGCAACCTGATTAAATCCTTTAATTACATTGATGATTCTCTTGCATATCGTTGCACTCCAGAATTAGAAGTTAACTGCAGACCTGCCCTAGGTATTTATTTAGGTCAAGATCACTCAAAAGGAAAAAATAAAAAAATTGTAAAAAAGAAATTAAACCGCCTTCAAAACAAAAACACTGAAAAGTACAAAATAACTATCCTTTACTAATGAAAACTCAAGTACAATTAAAATAACTTTATAAATACGATACGCACCGACTTCAGTAAATGTCTAATTTAATTATATAGGTATGTGTCGCATTTATAAAGTTATTTTAATCGTACTAGAGTTTTGATTAGTAAAGGATAGTTATTTTGTACTTTTCAGTGTGTTTTTTTTAAGGCGGTTTAATTTTTTCCTTGAAATTTTGTAGTATGGTTTTGTACGTTTTAATACAAATCTTAATCTATATTCCGTTAATTCAATATCTTCCGGAGGAACTTTATTATAAAAATGAACGCAGTTACCAGTTCCCCAAAAATTAAACTTTTGAATTATATATTTAAATTTTGGATTGACCAATTTATCATGACCTCAGGTTTCCGTACCATTAATATCGCCTTTTTTTTAAACAAATATATTTTTCCTCGTATACATAATACTAATTTCAAAGAATAAGTGGTGAAAGAAAAAAACTTTCGAAAAAATTAAATTAAACGCAGTTGCAGTTGACTGGCCCGTTGGCGCAGTGGCATATGCATTTGCTTTCCAAGCTTAGGGTCCCGGGTTCGATCTCCGGTCAGGTCAATTTAGGAAATAAACTTTTCTAAATTGAGTCTGGGTGTTACTAGGAACTCCCCCAGAGTTTGTGTAATTGTCTGGAGTATTAAAAAAATAAAAACAAATAAATACATTGAAAGTGAAAGAGCCTTATAATGTACAGAGCTAAGACCCTTTTACTCTGCCAAAGGATCCGGGTACTAAGTAGTCGTTCTGGATATCTTCTGTCCTAATCTTAAAACTTTTCGATCGACACGTGTTACTTCTTCACCAAACTTCCTCAAACTCCTGAGATCATACTCGGTGAGCTAGTTGATTTGGCGCTAGGTAGCTGTTAGCATTCCTCAAGTTTTTCAATTTAAAGGCGACGTAATAAAGCTTTGGTCGCAGTCGATATCGCTTATACCGATGACAGATCTAATCAAACACACAAAATCAATAAAGTTAATTGGAAAACATACTACAAGCCGCAACGTCCTGCGTCCCCACACACAGTGCGCACGCAGGAATTAACTTAGTGAATGTTAGTAGTACAATTGCGCTCCCTAATGAAGCGCCAGCAACTCCAATTAATTGCCAAACGTGCCTCGAGTGCTAACACAACTATTCAAATTGGACACTTGGTATGGTGTATCCCGACCCTGTAATCACCTACTGGGTATACAACAAAGGCGACAGGAGAGGTCTACACTATTGGTGGTCAAAACACTCCCATTTATGATGCTTTGCGATGGAATGTTCATCTAGATAACACTATTAAACTAATTTCGATTGCGTTCCTAGAATTAATGTGCGATTTTATTTGTACGATGAAATATGTAATTGAATATGTAATTTTATTAAATTTAAACAGAAATCGCGTACTCACATTTACAATTGGAGAGTTTTCTGTTTTTGAATCCGACATATTTTCTGATAATACATTTTTTTTTTTGGACGAAGTGGACGAAGCGAAACAAGTATGTAAGGATCGTAGCAAGTGGAAAGAAGTGGTCTCTGCCTACCCCTACGGGAAAGAGGCGTGATTATATGTATGTATGTATGTAATACATAACACATACTACCTAGTTTTTATTTTTTCTTGCGCGTTTTCCATTCTAAGGTTGTTTGGAAGAAATCGTGGAGAGCGATAAGACCGCCAATTGTATTGGCAAAATTGTAATTTTTGTTATTTTCTTGTGTTTTTTATCTGTATTAGGAACAAGGTGTACAATAAAGAATAAAATAAATAAATAAAATAAATAAACACAAATACATCATGTTTTAATCCGCAGTATGACAGGATTCCACGACAGCGTTATTGTAAAAACGGAGAAAGGAATGCCCAAATGGTTCCGAGCACAAGGAAAGAATGAATGATGAAAGACTGATGAAGAAAATCTACAGAGCGAAAGTGAGTGGTAGCAGAAGCTAATAAAGACCAAGGCTGACTTTCGAAGACCAAATAACCAGGGTGTTAACTGACGAAAATGTCAAAAGCACTCGCATTAGGCGAAAATGTGTGAATGATGAGATTGTGCAAGCCAAGATTGTAAAAACCACGAAGCTTGGTGCTTCTGCCTCTCTTACTACCTCTAGTACTACTACTACTATGAGGCATATAGCGTAAGTATGTATGATTCCGTTCTTGAATCTGACTCGCACTTGGCTTATTTTTATTTCTTCAGATCTGGAAAATAACAAAATTTCAAACACATAACAATTAGTTAACCCCATAGTAAGTACAAGGCTCATACTATGAGTGCCATTCAACGAACTATAAAGCATCCGCAGTGACACCTAGACTCAGAGACAACAAATTACAACCCAAAATTCGTGTAACTGAACAGAATATTATAAGCAAAAATGTCTTGAAATATTTTTATATTATAAATTAATTCGTGTATTTAAAAATAGCTCACGAATGCACAAATAAAATCAGTCGCCATTCCCGAGTCACGTAGAGGCAACATGCGAGCGTTCCCCCGTTACGAACTGGGTCAGATTGTATAACTCCGTATAAAGAATCGTGAAGTGGATTTTTATTTGTCGCTCGTTAAAAAATATTCATTAACAGTTCGCCTGACTATAAACAAATACGTTTATGACCACTTCCGTTTCAATTTACTACTGCGTTTTTCAATTTACTACTGCGTTTTACGAAACCGTCATTCCATTGTCCGACCAAGAATTTAAAAATCAACCATGGGAGTTTCAAACATATATAACCTTAGAGTTCTGTAACAATTTCAGACATTAAAAATTTAATTAAATTAGTGTTAAACTTTCACTTTTAAAAAATCGGTCAAGTGCGAGTCGCGCACAGAAGGTTCCATTGGATATTTAGAAAGTGCCGCCTACTGAACTTAATAATTCTTCTATGAATGTTTTAAAATGTTATCTTGTAGTTAGTACAGCATATTATGAGGCTTAAAACAAGGCGTATCACAATAAGTTTTTGGGAGATTGAAAATTGATTTTGACAGAAGTACATTACAAATTAGTGTAACATACAATGTGGATTAAAAAAATGGCTTGTGTTTAACTTATCACCAGAAAATATAGTAAAATGTAATGGCAAAAAAACACTTTATACTACCAAAGGTTACATATACATAGTGTGAAATTACAACCAAAAATTTTACAACTTTCTATTTAACACGTTCAGTGCGACATTGGGTCTATAACGCCTCGTACGGTGTATTTTTGCTGTGCCCGTTAGAAAAATATAATCTTCTCTATCGTGCGAATGGCATTTCATTAATTTTATCCAGTGTAGAAAAGAGATGGATATATGTCTAAAGTGTACTTGAAACCGGGAGTGGTGTGGTATATTTACTTTAATATGGGGTTTCTTAAACCTAGTGCCGCACTGAAAATATAAAATGTTATATTTATATAAATGTGTAGCGAGGTCTTTCGCACCTCCTTCACACGCACTTCGTACCCGCACCCGACGCTAGTTGCACTCGCCTAGTGTTGTGTATATTATCGTAGAGAGAGACAAAACGTCCAAAAGGTGTCAAAAAAAATTGAGAAATTAGTGAAGATATTATTTGGTGGTAATGATGTCAATTCGGAACCAAAGTCAAATAAACGGCTAGTTTGGTAAAAACGGGTAAGTTGTGGGTATTATATAATATAATTTACTTTGTCAATATAGCCACATAACGATTTAAAGTTTATTGTTTTGTTTTTATTGTTCTATCGTAAAAAATTACAGTTTTTCTCGGATTCGTGAGTACATTTTGTGTAGTAAGGTGTTTCTGCTACCTACCTAATATGTGGCTATTGACATTTTAGGTCTTGATGTTTGCCTGGTATTTAAAGCAATAAATAAGCTGCGCATAACATATTTCTGGCAAATTATATATTATGTAGACAAGGTGCAAACAACAACTCATCAGGTCAACTACACGAATACAACTCGTTCCCATTGATTTACCAATACCACATAATAAAACTCAAATAAACTTATCGACATTTTATTTTCTCCACACTGGAACATACGCATAACTCCCCGTACTCAGTGCGCCACGGGGTACACTAACCCATGTTTTTTTTTTACGTACAATTTCTAAACAAAATATGTAATTGAAGTACGGCCTCGGATTTAAGAGTAACAACGCCTTATCAATAATGAGAAAAGCAAAGTACCAAAATAAAATAGTCTACATGCACAAAAAGTGGATTTAAATATCTGAAACGAAACGAGGTTAAATAAATTTCTTACCGCGATTCCATGATAATAGTTTTAGTACGAGATTATCTGCGCCTCTTTCCGTGATAATGAAAAGTATCGATAAATCGGTGACGCTGTTATTAAAGCAAACTCCAAACTAATCACTGTTGAACTCAAAAATCCGGCGCTTCGCTGGACACTGCCGTAGCACGCTCGCTTCGTCCGCTCAGCTCGCATGTCGTGATAAAAATACTAACCTAACATAACCTAAACAAAAAGAGTGTTCAACCTCCACGTAGCCATTGGACAATGGACGATAGCGAACTAGCTGAAATTTTTTTGCAATTATTAGTGATTTTTGACAGATTCATTTTAAAAAAATATTCCTGTTGTTAGCAATAACATTGGACAGAAAGCGAAATAAAAAAATATTGAAATTAGATTGAAATTCACAAGAAATAAATCATTCATCAATCAATTCAATTCAATCATCACAAATTATGAGTATCTAGTGAATCTATTTGCACACAATTTGTACAAAATTACTTTCAATTACAAACTATTTATCCATGGGCTTTTGCTTCCTCAAACAATTGTCTTCACATTAAGGCCCTCGATAGCGCAGTGGTTTAGATGTAGCATCTAAGCGCGGAAGGGTCTAGGTTCGATTCCCTGACGGGTAAAACTAGGATACGAACTTTTTTAGATTGTCTCGGGTCTGAGTGTAGTGGGACAATGTATTATCTACTAATAATAATATAATAACAATATACTCAGACATTTCACATGGAGCCATCTAGACCCAAAGTAAGCAGCACAGCGCTTGTATTATAGGTACTAGATAACTGATATACTACTTATATACTTTTCTTTTGTAAATAAATACATATTATACATAAACACCCAGACTGGGGCGGGAATCGAACCCGCAAACCCCGTTTACTTTCCGATGCGCTTAGCCGTTGCGCCACGGAGGTCATCAAAATATTCAGCACTATTATACTGTCATCAAGTCATCATGCAGTTACAAAAAAAATATAGCAACATATTGTTATGTTTTATAAATAGTGTAAATATTATTTTTCAGGAAATAACTATATAATGACCTACATGTTTGTTTACCAAGCCACCTATTATTAACCTATCGATAAAATCAATCAGAAAATGAGTGTAAGTAGTAACTTAACAAGGTCGTATCATTGTTAGCTTTATTTAACGACGTATCGTTGAGTGTAGGGGCAGGCTCGCGTGCAGATCACGAGCCGATACGATTCCCAGTATTAGGTCTATTACAGACGTGAAATCGTAGGTGACAAACGGACTCCTGCAAATACAGAACAAATTACAGAAAAATCTTGTTACCGCTAACAAGAAATGACAGAAATATTAATTATATGGAAGCCGGCGGGGGTTGTTACCTAAAAATTTGCAGACAGCAACAGATACGCGATAACTGCACGACTGATGCCCAATTGTATTAAAAAATTGGTACCATGTGCGATGATTGCGTGTCAATCGCGTCATGACCGTAAAATGTACTTTTTGTGGTAGATTTAGCGCTACCATACAAATTACAGTATACGAATTCTCGTTTTGACAGCGAACATCGCACGATATTTGGCTGTCGCATGCTGTCTGCATGTTAGGTAATAAGCGTGCCGAAGTCGGTTAAACGAGTTATTCCCAATTTTAAGTAACTTTTAATATTTTTTCAAAAACATTATCTTCTTTCTGGAGTAGTAGATTAAAAATAATATGTTCTTTAAGAGGGCGTACAAAGGTACACTAGCGCCACTTCTTTAAAAAAATATTATCTCGTGACCGAGAAGGAATTATGAATAACGTCTCAATAAGAACCCTCGGTAAGTGTGTCTAGAATTTTGTAATACCTTTTACAAAGTTTCTTATTGAGACACGAAGCAACAAAATAAGATCTAGAGGAATGTGGCCGCTTTTCTTTAGATTGAGTTTTGTTGGTTCGTGTCTCAATATGAAACTTTATAACAGGTATCAGAAAATTCTAGACACACTTACCGGGGGTCCTTATTGAGCCGTTATTCATAATTCCTTCTCAGTCACGAGATAATATTTTTTTAAAGGAGTGGCGCTAGTGTACCTTTGTACGCACTCTTAACCCTATGATTGAGACGAGCTTGTAGACACACGACGAATCTTTATAAAAATTTATTAGCAGGTTTAAATTACGGCAAATAAATCAACATGATAAGCTCTGAAAATATTACCCTCCTTCTGCGACAGTCGAATAATTATAGAAATCAACTAGAACTTTTTAGAATAACTGCATTCGTTTTCATTTGAACTAATAATGATTAAACATAGAATTTACTTTTTTATAAAGTTTATTTTAATAAATTACGAAATACAACATGGAAAATTAATACCTGACTTTCTTGTCGGTTCTTCTCAGTGCCTACATTGAGTGTCAGTGTAGGCAGAGAAGAACCGACAAAAAAGTCAGGTATTAATTTTTCAAGTCAGTGTAGGCACTGAGAAGTACCGACAAGAAAGTCAGGTATTAATTTTTCATGTTGTATTTCTTAATTCAAGAAACCTATTTCTTCTACATAGATATTAAGTTTAACGTTGAAAAATATATTGTAACTGTGTTTACATGAATAAATTAATTTCACTTTGATTTTTATTGATCACCAGGTTCTATTTATGTCCATTGCTCGTGGCTGTATGTTCTGCTTAAATTAGGGTTCCCCTACACTTTTCAATAGGTCAAACAGTCTGGTAAGGCTTGATATTCTGCCCAAAGCAGGTGGAAAATTCAGCCTGTACTCCCGACACTGACCAAACAGGTTGAAAGACCTGAAGATGAAATCTTGCTTTCAGCTTTAGATATAGCTACCTATTTTGCGCAGATGAATGGTGTATGATATCGATACCAGATCGAAAAAAAACATGTGCGGTCGGGGGACCCCCACTGCAGTTTCTATTTCACAAAACTTAATTGCAATCATGTGATAAATGTGACGTACAAATCAAAACAAAATTATAAAATAAATAAGTTTTAACAAAATTTCCTTATCTATAGTAATTTGATGCGCAGTATAGTATCTCGATGCGCGTGCGCAGAAAGTTCGCTGTTAATTTATGAACAGAGATAACGAAACTAGTGCCGCGCGGCGCGCGGGTCCCGCCCCAAGTTGCTCAATTAACTAGCATGTGTTAGGAAGAGTCAGAGAGAATGTCGCTGAGAGTCGAATGAAGGGAAATAACGCTTATTCGTTACGTGACGATTTCTACCAAGTCCCACCTCCCGCAAGGCGCGTTAAGAAACTTCGTTTCAAAACTTCGCTCCAATTATGTAAAAACGCATATTTACGTTAACAAAGTTGTCGAATCACGACTAGTTACAGTCAGGTGATTTTAAGAACAATAAACTTTAATTAAAAGTGTTAATTACAACATGGAATTTGGAGCTTTTCGATTTCGCCGATAAAAATCGGCCAAAAGTCGGTCGTCTGCAACAAGTTTTAGTGTTAGCCGTACTATTTAACTATGAAATTTTAGTGCTTCAAATAACCGTTCAGGTAATACTCATTAAATGGTTCACTGGAAAACGACTACTTTTTGATTGTATGCATTTTATGCCCCTCTTTATTTTCAAAGTTCGAATCTTTCGAAATAGGTTAGATGAGTATTTCTTCACGACCTAGTTGAAAGATAGGTTCAGTAATCATTAAGAAAACTGTGAAAATATAATCGAAATACAATAAAAAACATGAGTTATCCGCTTTTAAACATTAGTAGTGGGAACAAAGTGGGGATATGTTCTGTCTCTGTCACTCCTAGGGCTGTACAATGTCATTGTGACTTTGTGACGTCATAGCTTTGTAACGCTATCTCCCTCTAGCTTATCCCCACACTGTTCCCAGTACTGAAGTTTAAAACCCAATAACTCAGTTTCTATCAATGAACATAAATTACTTTTTTCTCAATTTATATACAAAACATTTAATTATTTTAATACAATGTATAAAAATATACCATATTTAATAGCAATCATCTAGCATATTGCATCATGTTGGTACTTTATTACTGCCTTAAAAATAACAATTCAATTGATAATTGACCAGATCAATAAAGAAACATTATATAGGTTAGTAATAATCAAGAATTGCTTATTCTGGCTGGATACCGTACTCTGAAGAAGTAGTTAAAGACAAATTAAATGACTTCGAGTAACCTTTGATCACTAACGTTTCCTTTCTGTTCCCTTCTAACTCCTGGAAATCACTAGTATCGCCTAGGTATGCGAGTGATTTTGACATTTACGTCGGCTAACACTGGTTATTTGATCTTCATAAGTCAGCCTTGGTCTTCCTTAACATCTTTTACCACTCACTTTCGCTCTGTAGATTTTCTTCGTACAGAGAAATACTATTATAAAAACGTAATATATGTTATATATTACATTTTACTGTGCCTGGTCCGACACGCACTTGGCCAGTTTTTTTATTTTTCATTTCCTAATCTTTTGTTTCACTATTTTCTTATAATTTTGGTTAAGGCGACCTAACAAAGTGCCAGATATTACTCTGACGCAGCAAATCGTAAAAAAAATATGTTCAGAAAAGAAGAGAACAGCAACAATCACCATGTGAAGACATTGTTGACAAGAAGAAAAAACTAGAATCCACGCAGAACACGCGGAACTTTGCGCCAATAACCCACTCAACCGCCTTATAATTATAACCAACGAAAATACATATCTTCGCGCTGTATCCCAACGGGGTAGTCAGAGAGGACGGAGCGCCAAGCGTCGCGGTTCTTACATACTTCTTTCGCTTCCTCAAATGTCATCATTCTCTTCACACATTTTCGCCTAGGTATGCGAGAGCTTTTGCCATTTCCATCCGCTGACACTCTGGCCATGTGATCTTCATAAGTCAGTCTTGGTCTTCCTTGGCTTCTTTTACCACTTACTTTCGCTCTGTATATTTTCTTGGTCAGTTTTTCATCACTCATTCTTTCTAAGTGTCTGAACAATCTTAGCATTCCTTTCTTCATTTTTACAATAACACTGTCGTGCGACCCTGTCATACTGCGTCTCTCTTCATTGCTTATCCTGTCCGCAAGGGTGACACCGCACATCTTTCTAAGAGATCGCATTTCTACTGAATTTATCATACTTTCACTCAATTTCGGGCATATCCAGGCCTCACTACCGTGCAATAAAGTTGGCACCAACACCGCATTGTGGATGGCCATTTTGGCAGTGTTAGATATATTCACACTATCTACTAATGCGGACAGAGCACCATTCACTTTATTGCCAGCTGCTACCCGTCTCTCCACATCTAACTCACATCTTTCATCCCTCGAAAATACACTCCCCAGATACACAAATTCATTCACTTGTTCTAGACATTTTCCATTTACCCAAATCTCACATTTCGTTATATAATTTTATATAGAATTAATAATAAATAAAAATTTAATTAAGGGGGGAATACTGTGCCAGATATTACTCTGACACAGCAAATCTTGACCTTGTGCGCGATCTACAAATTAAATATTCGCATCGCTGCAAGGCAACTTGTTACCTACATCTCCAATATAAATAGTTGTAAGAATTAGTATAAGACATGAGATGTAAACGAGAGCTCTATGGCGTATAACGCCGCAACACTATCAATACATCATTTACCAAATTCCGCAGTATCATTTACCATCACGATGAAGCACGAAAAGATATATCGCAACAGCATTCATTAAAATATTGGTCCTTCGAAGCAGATAACTGTCATTTCCAAGTCAAGCGAATTATTTAAGGGACTGACTGATTGTTGAACATTGACCTCCATTTAACAATGCTAAAGTTGGCAAGCTATTTTACGTAAAGGCTGTAAAGAATTTTTTTGCAGGAGTTCGTAGCAATCCCTGTTCCAAATACTGCACCTAGAATTCATAAATACCTTATTACAGATTTCTAGTAATGAAGTATCAATTTTATATCACTCAAATTGAATTCAAAGACATATTTTTCCCTTTCTGTAATTACCCTAGGAATATTTTAAAATTAACTAGTGCAAAGATGTGAGTTAACGAGGGAACGTGCAGTGATTGAAAAGGCATACTCTTTCTATGAAATTTGACGATTTCATTGAAGACAAATCAGTCTCTGCACATATGTTTACTGGCTTTATGAATATTGTATTTTAAAATAACTATTGTTATTGATATTGAATAAATTATGTGTTATTTATTGATTTATTTATTAATTGATCCATTACTGTTAATTTAAATGTAGGTATAATAAGATTTTTCCTTTATCCTATAGTTTTATTTATTTAATTATTAGGAGTAGTGAGAGAAAACGGAACGCCAAGCACCGCGGTCCTTACATTTTTGCCTCCTCAAATCTCATCATCTCGTCACACACTTTCACCCATAGATATACAAGTGCTTTAAACATTTCCATTAGCTAAAATTTTGACTATTTGAATTTCATTAGCCAGCCTTGCTCTTCCTTAGCTTTTGTTGCCACTATATTTTGCTTTATAGATTTTCTTTGCCAGTCTTTCATTAATTTTTAATTCTCTTATTAATATACATAGATACATACATAACATATCTTCATGAAGTATCCCTAACGGGGTAGTCAGAGAGGATAATATAAATACCATTAAAAATATTTCGACTTCATTCGAAGTTATCCTATTGTCATCAATCGTCAGATTAATGTCCAATGCCACAGAATAAATATTTGCAATAGGTCCATTATTACCTTCTTCTCTTTACATATAAAAATTAATGCTTCTTTGTACGTTTGTTTTCTATTCGTTCCTGAACTATTCATCTGAGTGAAACGATACTGATGAATTGTTTTGCGTACGCATGCGAAGGTTTCCGATTTATTTAATCTAGTGAATAAAAGACTACATGAACAAAGTCAAGGGCAGTAGCTAGCATACGCTAAAATTGTTTATTTATTACCTAGATAATTATTAGATATTAGTGGTCAATTATTACATTCTAATAACTTTGACCTTTGCCCTTTAAATATACCTAGTTAATTCCTCATTTCAGGTTATGTAAGACTCCAATAAACCCATATTTTATCAAATGTTTGCCGCGATCAATATTTCAAATAAAATATCAAAAAGTACGTCAAACATTCAAGCGGTCTGGTATTCTGTAATCTGTATCACCGTTGTGTTCAAATTAAACGGTCGATCGAGCAAAGGACAAACAATAACGAAACGTAACGATTCCAGCGAAATTGTTCTCGTTGGATTAGACGAGTGTTCAGCGTATTACAGACACAATAGCAGTCCGTGGTGTTTGTGTAAATACTTTGTCAACCGCACGAGGATTCGTACAATGAAGACCTTTTAAGCAAAAATTGTGTTTACGCAGACAATAACCGCGCGCGTTACACTCAGCGTCACGTACTGACGAATCGAGGGAGAATTATATTGAGCTTATATGATGTTACGTTACGTGATGAATCACAAAGTCGAAAGTTCAATTTTAACAGCCAATGATAATTTGATAAACATGATGAAATAACTGTAATTCTTTGAACTCATTACTGACGTCGAGGATTTTTTTATAAACCGACTGAAGATTCGGTTTTGGTTTCAGCCAGTTTCAACCGAAACTCAGTGTTCGTGATTTGTTGCGCCTCGTTCGGTTAATTTCAGGCGAGTTCGTGGCTCGTGTATGAACCGTCGGCTCACCGTGTTAACACCTGACTACGTATTTTTTCTCGCTTTCTGTTGAGTTATTCTGTTTTTGTTACATACTTCAGTTATTGTTTTGTTTCTGGAGAAGCTTGTAAATAGCTAAACACCATTTGTTTATCGAAAAAAAATATTTAATTAAAATGTTTAGAAAAAAGAAATCAAGAATAAAGAATAATAATAACAGAAGAATGAAAAAAGGGATGCTTAGATTGTTCGGGCGCATAGAAAAAATGAGTGATAAAAGACTGACAAAGAAAATATACACAGCGAAATGGAGTGGTAAAAGAAGCCAAAGAAGACCAAGGCTGACTTATGAAGATCAAATAGCCAGAGTGTTAGCAGATGGAAATGTAGCTCTCGCATACCTAGGCGAAAATGTGTGAGGAGAATAATGAGATTTGAGGAAGCGAAAGAAGTATGTAAAAACCTCTCTGACTACCCCGTTAGGGGTACTGCGTGAGGATATGTATGTATCTGTGTTTAGAAAAATTTTCCAAACAAATTACTGAGTCAAGAAATAAACCAATAGTACCTGGCGATCCTTGATTACTGACCTTCTGGTGAACTTTTTATGAAAATAAGCGATGATAAATATTGATAGCGAACGGCACCTCCAACCACATGCACAGCGATGACAGCGAAAAAAATTCATAATTCAATTTTATCTTTTTTAATAGTTTTCATTTTTCTTTGTGCCCATTGTGTGAAAAGGTTGATAATGCACATGATGTTAAGTCCAGCCATCAGGACCGGCTCACGACTCACGCACAGGAACGCGCTAGACGAAGTTTTCCCTCGTTCTACAATTTGTATGGCGAAGGAAAAAACAAAAAGAAAGGAGTCCAACCAGTTTCAATTAACACGAATTAATTGTCGCATATGTGTAAAATACGCTAGATTTTAGTAAACAACTTAAATTTTAACATGTCTAAATAAGTTTCGGGTTCGACGGAAACCGAGATCGAGTCCGAAGATTCGGTTTCGGTTTTGGCTCAGAGTTCTGTTTCGGTTGTTCACTGGTATTTTTTTAACTTTTTTAATATTGGATTATGTGGAGCCTTTATTCAATGAAACTTCTATTGTCTTCAACACGATGTCAAGTGACTCCGAGATGTCTGACGCAACCCCTTTCACACTGTGCAGTGCAGTGATAAAGCCCTTGCAGCACCCTCGAAGTGCTACGATGGTGAAAACCTTTGACAATAACACATCTTTCCCTTGTTCATGATTTCCAAGAATGATGAATTGAAGTAATCTTGATTGCACGTTAATTTCCGTTATCTGGAAACAATTTAATTGCAATCATTTTGGTACTTTCCTTGTAATGGATCAGATTAACATTGATCAATGCATCCAAAACATGAAATTGATATTAACTTTCAGTCGATTTAACGCGATTTGATCCCTGATGTGGAGACTCCATTAAGGCAAACATAGTTAGTGTGAAGAGGCTTCCTGCTCCTCCATCTAGCTCGAAATTAGAAGACTAGTGCTAGCTTATCTTTCTGGATCGCAATCTATCAGAACAGGAGCTCCTGTAATCCACTACGAGGAAAGCGTTAATGGAGCTCCGATACATTCTGTAGGACATCCCAGAGTCCTTCAACATACGCCGAGGATGGCACCACGGAATATTTAGTGGCTAAAAGCCCCACATAACTCTCTGGGACTGGATGCCTTTTTCAGGTAGACATCCGTGTCAAAACAAAAAAGAGGACGATCTTCAACTAGTTAGCGCGTTCCTCCATCTGTTTGGAACCAACTGGAACCACAAAATCTAACGTCGGACTTGGCGTCGCTTTGATTCAGATCTATGTTCTGCGTGGCTGTGGATAAAACAATATTTATATTTGAGATTCATAACGTAACGTTTGTCGGATCACTCTGTTCGCGGCTTTATTCTGTCCATTTATAGCAACAACTATTTTTATGTCATTATTTGTCCTGAGAATAGTTATGATAAAAGGAAGAATTACTAAGCGTTTATTTTGATAATTTCTTTACTTAGACCACCTGAAGACTTTTTATAATAAGAGTATGTGTACTGAAGAAAGGTTTTTCGTATTTAGAAGAACGTATGGATTATGGACTTATACATAGCACTTATTTTGGGAGGATATTACTGTTGAAAATACTTATGTACATAAACATCATGTCCTTTACGACGAAGACGACGCAATCCTTACATACTTTCTCGTCCTCAAACGTCAAAATTCTTCTGACTTTTATCGTAGTATGTGAAGGCTTTTACTTCTTCCACTTCTAACATTAGGGCTATTTTCATTCACTCCAGGCCTTTCTACGCCACTCACTTTCAACTAAACATGAACAGAAATTTGGCGTCCGTCTGTCCAGCTGTCGCATATCTCAAGAACTACGCAGTGTACAAACTAAATATAGCATAAGCATATTGCGCGCACGGAGGAGCGTCAGATTTGACGTAGTTGAGGTTTATATGGAGAAAGAATACAGAAAGCTATAGTTTTTATACATATTATATTACAAATACATTAAATAATTAAATTAAATAAGATCGTAATGATACTCCCTATGATGCCATATATGAACTGTTTTGTTGAAAAGGGGCACCTAAGCAAAGAACCAAATTTTTTTTACTACTGTTAGTTTGTCTGATAATTTTAGGTAGTCTTACCCTCAGAATTTTGTAAATTAATGAGCAATGAATAGTTTTACCAGTTTTATCATAACATTTTGGGGTTAAAACAAAACCGGTTCCGGTCAGTAACATGTTCAAATGATTAAAACTCGTTTCGCTCGATTTCGTAAGGTATTTTTTTCAGGTAAGAAAAATGTCAAAACCGCCCGCTATTTTTGCAAATGAGTATTAATTAACATTTAAACTAATTATAACAAAATTAAAAAAGCTAATCGCATAATTTACGTATTCGAACTTCTATTGAACCTATTGCAGAAATTTAAAAAATCAGGCAATATAAGTTTACAGATAAAATATTACGAAATTCTTAACTGTTACAGAACTCCAGATATAACATGTTATTGGATTTTAAATAGGCTAAATTATCCCGTCCCTATCCACCGATGTTGAATTGCGCGCGACGGCGTTAATTAGACACCTTGCACTGATGCGCACGCGCCAAACTAGAGGCCCGCTTGACGCAATTTTCGTTCAATTATAAAAATCTTAATAATAACAATAAACGTTAAAAGTGTGTATGTATGCGATTGTGAAACAAAGAGGAAGGACATTTGACTATCGCACCAGTTTTGTATGCCCCAAACCTTTCCATTGAGCTCTGAGTTGTGAAGAAATTTGAACCATAAAATTAGCGACCACATGCAAACAAACATAACAAATAATATCGGATTTTTTTTTAAATTCTCTTTGCTAATGAGGGAGATGATTTGCAAAATGACAGTAATCCTACAGAATAACTTCGTAACTAAAAATAACAACCCATTTCACTAACGCAAACATGTAAAGGAAGTTTGTTTAAGGATAGAAAAAATGGCGGTCGACGACAAGACGGGGTCCCGAGCCTTTCTTACGGTGATTAATCCGCCTGATAAGGGAACCACAAAGACTTACAAATGTGGGCTTACTAGATTCCAGATCGAGAGCCGATAAACTCACTTTAAGAGGTAGAGATATGAAAAAAAACTGGCAAGAGCGTGACGGATATGCATTAACTTAGGCTTCTGTAGAAATTTCGGACAAAGTTTAAGTAAAATTTAAAAAAAAGGTTAATGAGTTATACTTGCGCACACAGAATTCCGTAGGATTTTAATGAAATGCTTGTTTTCCTTTATTATTTTATTTCATGCTTTAGACTATCACATATACAACATGATGTAGTAACATCCCAATAATATCCAAACTCCAAATCAATTTAGAAAAGCTTACTTTCTAAATTAAGTTGATCTGGATCGAACTCGAACCCTCATCTTAGAAGGCAACTGACCTGCCACCACTCCATCAGGCTTGTTATGCTAAATTTCCAAAACTTAAATTAAAACTATAAGCCTAGTAGTTTAAGAGATATAAGTTGGGGGAACGGTCAATACAAAATTCTATATCCTAAATGTCTACCATTATCCTATAAGTGTTTTAAAATGTGATGAAATCTTATAATTTTTAGCTGTTTTTCACCTTTCAAATTTGAAATTCACCAAAATTTGTATGCATCGACGCTTAAGTTACGGGACCCTAAAAAACTGAACCTTTGTCAAGATATCCCAAATATAAAAGTTACAGAGACAGAGCACGTGTTTGAACTAGTCATTATATTTTTGCTGCCACAGCTGTATTCAGTTGTGTGTTACGATTTTAGATTAGGAAGAGGCTTAAATATAATGCCCGTTACACATTATAGTATGATACAATAACTTACAAAAATAGAATTTTAGTACTGCCTTCGCTTTTTTAGATTTTTGAGATTCTGTACCTACCTCAAAAGAAAAGTTGAATCATTATCTTTTTTGGTATATAGTACAGATACTAGAACTTATGTGTTATAAATTATGTTATTACACAATTATGTTACTAAGCAATTGATATTCTCATGATTATGAAAACACTCATACTTTCGTTCATTGCGTTCCTCTGTTATGTCTATCTATCACAGTTAATTTTCTCATGCTAGATAAAAACTTTAAAAGCAAATATATTTTGCACTAATTAGAACCTCGAAATTCTTATAAAAGTATTTAAGATGAGCAAACTGGACACTCATTCAATTGAACAATTCTCTCCCTCTTATTTATGAAACTATTGGACCGCTTTGGTGGAACCTCCTGCGGGTTCCGTTTAGTTCGCTACCACCGTGTTACTCGCTAAATACCGCCAAACAGTACTTGCTCTGTTGTGTACCTGTGTAGAGGGCGAGGCAGCCGGTGAAATCTCTAGCACAAGAGGCAGAACATCTTATTCATCAGAGTTGCCAATGCATTTGCAGTCTTGATATTGTAATTGACCACATGTCATCAGGTGGATTGCTTGCTCCCCTGGCTTTCTTCCTAAGATAAAATAAAAAACCCAAACCATTCAGTTAGTTTTAGTATAAGTTAATTTATAGTCCTTTACGTAAGATTTGTAGTCAAACTTTACTGTATATTATTCCTCTATGCAATTCCTTACATGAAACAGAGTGTTATGATAACAAAATTTATTTAATATTAATAACAAAAAAGTACATACATATGTTAATATTTACAAACTTAAAACTACACATTATCTTAAATAATAAACTTCCTTAAAGTTGCCGCTTAGAAAGCTGTCATTGCTTAAAATACCCAGCAGACTGGCAGCATTGCCTCTTTGAATAGCCAAACTGATTCGTTGGAGGAAGAAGCTGCCAGCTCGGCGGTCTCCCGCAGCCTCGACCAGTCTCTTACAAATATCAGAAACCAGTCGATGGGCTTCGGGGCCCCAGGGACCCAAAGTTTCGACTGCAAAGGGCGTAAATATGAAACTCTCAGAGAGACTCGCATACTTACGCCTCTTCAAGTTCTCGGCAGTGCTAGCCGCGGCACTTGCTGACTTGGAAGTCGCCGGCACATGGGAAACAGCAAGTGTATCGACACCAGTGGCATCACACACCAGCGATCTTCCAAGTTTCCAAGGAATGAGCGTCAAACCATCCGGTCTGCTGCCGTCGCTGCGCGCAATACCTACAGGCTCTAAGACTGCAGGAACACCACCGCCGACAAGAGCCCGCCGAACGACGTCATTCAAGGCAGCATGTCGTGACATGCGGCCCGCACTACGTAAACAGAATAAGCCGTGGTGACCTAGTACATCGACGAGATCACAACAGCGGCAACGGTGTGGAAGGTTAGTCCTGGCCCCCAGACGAAGGGATACTATGAGAGAAAGCGTGGTATTGTCAGTTAAGGTTCCTAAGTTTTTTGAAGGTATTACCTTCAACCAGTGTCCTGACTCCTTCTCAGAAACAGACAGGAGGCGAGACCGATCTTTTTCGGTACTACAAGAATCTAAAACAGCGTATATTTAAATTAAATGAATTTTTTTTTATTAGTTTTTTAAAAAGATGATAAGTAGAGAGATAGACAGATAACTCTTTATTGCGAAAACCTTTGGATAGAAACAAAGTCAACATTAAGGTTTATAAAAATGAAAGTGTAACAACAGACGGTCTTATCGCTTACATATTTTCATGATTATCACATTTTTATGATGATCTTTCTCCTTTGTTCCCTTAAAGTAGAAAATAAATTGCAAATTACCCGAATAAAATGTATAGAGAATTCGGTGCTGGTTAGCTGACCGAGTCTGATCTCTGGTATATCCTGAGGATGCTTCGTTGAGAGGCGAAACACGTGTCGATTGGTGGTTTTTGGAGTTTGAGCGGAAAATAGCTGAAGATTTTAGGAATTCGTCATACGTATAGAGTTCACATTAGCTGACAATTTTTTAAATGTTTTATAGCGTTATTCCAACATATTAAATACTATCGCCATTTAAAAATTTTGCTTCAATCCAATCTTAACTACGAACTAGACCTGTACAATTGTACCACACGAAGACCCTGACTCGATCAACAATCACCGATCCCAGAAATCCGGTGGATTAACCACCCAGAGATTATGCAAAAAATTTAAAATATCTAATAAATATTCTGTCGCAGATCTCATTCAAAGTTTTTTTTTTAGCAATAAGGTCATATTACGAGGTATATTACGTCCTCGTATACATTTATTTGATATACACAAAGTGAAACTATTTTCTAGGAAAATATTTTCTTATATCGCAAAGTTATTATGTTACAGATAAGCTGTATAAATAGATTTCTTATTGCTTCCTACGCGTGCTTGTCTGTTTATGTGAAAGTGAGTTATTATTTTACCAATAAGTCTTTAACCTAATTACGCTACGTTGATTGTCTGGAAATGGACGTAATAGTCAATATGTTTGGAGCTATTTAGTTTAACTACGGTTTTCGCATTTTGACACTTAATCATTGATATTTTTTAACTAATTCTCGGGAGGCAAAACTATTCCAACATAGCCAATGGGTTCGGTATTATTTTGATTTCAAAAACAAAGTTTCACTATATAAAATCTTATCTTTCCAAAAACTACTTCTGGCACTTATATTAGAAGTCCGACGATAGCGAAGCGTATCGAAGCAATCTTCTTAAGCTTTGATGTAAATTTTTTTAACTATTATTTTTATAACTAAGTACTTCTACTAAAAAGCTAAATTTTGTCATTGGCTTCTAAATAAATGATAAAATCCTTTCCCATTCTAGTGCTCCCTTTGTTTAAATATGCATGTCTATTGACGTTCATCGCAGGGTCTCAATGTCAAATTAATACCCATTTTCAATTAATATAAGATGTACAATTAATTACCAGTTAAGACTAAGCGCTTAACATCCACTTATCAGCCCATAACAGCGTATTAATATTGTGCAAATTAATTTATTGGGTATTTTCTTGTATGCACCGTACAGATACGAGACAATAATTCATGTCACCGGGTTTAGGTCTCAAGTTATTGGGCACGGGCTAGAAATATGTGTGAAATGTTAAACTAATTATTTTCCGCAAATGGAAGTTAAATAATGCGGTCCCTATAGCATTTTACATTCAAACTCATGTGTCGAGAATGCATCAAAGCAAATGCCATTGTAAACAAAGAAACATTCTTTCCAAGAACACTGACGTGTGTTGACAAAATGTCCTTTCGCCTTTCACAGAGAAATAGATTAATTAGGCGCAAGTGCGCCGTGTGTGGCACTCCCTGATGGCCGATCAGAACCACGATAATGTCCAAATGCTGACATTATAAAATTCCAGTGATGTCACGACGCTACGTAACGACCTCAGTGTTTGTGGCAAGTTGATTATCTAAATGTCTCTGATACAATGACTATGAACGTATGACAGTGATTATTTACAATGAAGAGATTATAAGTGAATAATTTGATTCTTTATAAAGATTTAGGCTTCAGTTTAGTAAGATGAGGGATTAGGTTGTATGATGAAATTCTATTTTTAACTTAACTAGATTTATGTTTGGGCGAGGTTTGGTCACTAATATTCCTGATTTTAAGCGACGATGTAGCTGAAGATGGAACTTGTTAGTCTAGAAAAAAGATATTCACTCTAGCCCTGAAGATGCCAGGATTATAGTTCACAAACACGGAAGAAAAACAAGAAGACGGCAAATCATGGAGTTCTATTTTTGGACTGCAAGCATTGAGAATGTGAAACCAAAGCGCTGTGTACAAATTTCTGGAATTGCCATGACGAACGAGTGATAGTGTGCGATCTTCCTACTAATCCTGTGATATAAGGAAGAAGATAGGATAAGGTCGTCCAGCTCTTGCACCGAATTACCAATAATGGAGGTTTCACAAAAAACAATGATGTCTTTATAACCGGCGATTTTACGACAGAATGCCTTATTATATTTTTTAATAACGTAAGTATTTTCTATCGATATAATTAGGTTTCAGACTGCGACATCACTTTCGTGAAAAATCAAGATGGTGGCCGGAACATAGGCCACTAATCTTCAAACCCCTTTCGTACTCCATTCATCCATCTACTGGACCTGGAATTTTAAAATTTCAGGAAATACAAATTCTTAAGTAACTAAAATTTACTGGAAAAAATAAACCTATATTCCTAGATCTTATAAATCTCTATATCATTCCCTATACTAAAAATATCGTACGGAATCCTCTGGATTCGAAGTGGACTAGCACTTATCAATTTTTTTTAAGTTACATGAACTAATTTCCGGATCGAAATATTCAGTCATAAATGTGTTGCTCCAAAATGTTATCATTATATCATTTTGTAAAAATGTAAGACAAATCCTACAAAAAATTAGCAATCTCTTTTTTGTTTGTTTCCAAACTCTCTGTTTGTACTTGAATTAAAGTTTAAAAACTCAATCGTATCAAGTCTTTGTTTGCCATTTTATTTATTTTTGCGATCAAAAGGAACTGCGGAACTGCCTTGTTTCTTCCTTGAGTGACATCAAAAGTTTTACAGACTTTGTCTATTGTACAGCAAAACTGGGTGTGTTTTATTTACAGCTTGTTGTGATCGTTACAGAAAATACACCACAAAAAACTAACAATGGTGCGTGCGATTCGAGACGAGGGAATGATGGGTATTTATTGTGTGACACAAAACATGCCCCCATGAGAAATGGCATACACAGCGAGCAAAACCGCATGAGACGATAGAATTATTATACGATCCAGAATAATTACATTATGTAACTATTTAACCTTCTATTTTCTGTCTGTAAAAAAATAATAATGTGTCTGACTGTCATCTATTCTGCATATATGTCCTATGCGTTTTAAACCAATCATCCTATTGTGATGAAACTTTGCCGAGTCGTTCTAATAATTAATTTAATAAATACGCGAACGAAATCGCGGGCAACACCATCCCTACTTCTGCGCCTAGAAACTTAAAATTTTCCACAGGGCTTTCTTCAAAGACAAAGTCAAATCAATTTATTCAAGTAAACTCAATTACAAGGTCTTTTTGAACGTCAAATCTATTTTAGTTCGGTTCAAATAGAAAACCTGGACACTGAGAAGAACCGACAAGAAACTCAGTCAGGTATCATTTTCTTAAATATATTAGCAAACATAGAGACCAGATTTTTGGAAATTCTGTCTCTGAAGGATTGATAAGGGGTGTCAAATACTCATATTTATTATGTGCGCTCCGTACAAAAATGAGACAATGACTTCGCGTCAGGAAGTTGAGGTCTCATGTTATTATGTATGAGTTATTATAACAATTAAGCTAAAGAAGCCAAGAAAGACCAAGGCTGACTTATGAAGATCAAATAGCTAGAGTGTTAGCCGACGGAAATCTCAAAAGCACTCGCATACCTAGGCGAAAATGTGTGAGGCGAATGATGAGATTTGTGGAAGCGAGAGAAGTTACGTACCCCGTTAGGAATACGGCGTGAAGTTATGTATGTATGTATTAAGATAATAATAGGTGTATAAAACATTTCAAATTTAATTACTTGACTGTAATGTTGGCTAAGCTCCTACCACGCTTTCAGAACTTCTAAACATTCTAACTACATATACAAATATTTTAATATCCATTTCGCCCGCAAACTACCAATGTAAGTGATTTACAATAGCAATTTCTCGTCACGGGCCCTCCATCAATAATCGCCTCCTCGAGGCTCCATCATATTATTAATAGAGCCCTCGGCCAGTTGATAATAGAGCGGACTATTTGCCGTGCATTGTCAACGCAGGGGCTGAATGCCGCGCAGAGGTGGGCGCGTCCTTCTACACAATCGACGCGTTGCGCTCCTTAGGGTTGTGCTAATGTATTTATCCCCATGCCTAACTATTATCGATATTTTACATTTGTAGAGCCAATACTGAAAAATATATTATACTAGCTAATGTTCACGACTTCATTCGTGTGGTAAACGGGATATTATACAGCCTATGTCCATCCTGAATGTTCATTTTAAATATTGATGTAAGATTTTTTTTAATTGGATGAGCAGTTTCGAAGACTACTTCTTAGATCCACAATTTAGAAACTTACAAACTTTACCTCTTCATAATATTAGTTTAGATAATTAAAACTCAACTGCATTATTCAGTTGTTATACTTTTTCTGTGACTGCATAATGATAAATCAATACTGTTGAATATATGGTAGGTAGTATATTAGTACGGTAATAATCGAAGCATCTTAACGCCATGACACAGTTCGTTCACATCTGATTATTAATCTAATTTTGTAAACTTTATTGAAAATGTATGCGATTGTATTGCGATCCTATTGCGATCCTATTGCAATAACGCGGCCGTTGATTTCGCTGATATATTATTTATTTACATCCATATCTTCACGCTGTGTCCCTAACGAGATAGTCAGAGATGACGAAGCGCCAAGCTTCGCGGTCCTTATATATTTCTTTCGCCTCCTCTAATCTCATCATACTCCTCACACGTTTTCGCCTAGGTATGCGGGTGCTTTTGCAGTTACGTCAGCTAACACTCTGGCTATTTACATACATATACACACATATCTTCACGCTGTATCCCTAACGGAGTAGTCTGGCTGGGAGGACACTCTGGCTATTGATTGTCGTAAGTTAGCCTTGGTCTGCCTTGGCTTCCGTTACCACTCACTTTCGCTTTGTAGATTTTCTTCGTCAGTCTTTAATCACTTATATTTTTATGTGCCCGAAGCATCTAAACATTCCTCTCTTCATTTTTACAATAACAATTGCAATTCGGTCATACTGCGTATCGCATTTCCACTGCATTTGTCTTAATTTCATTTGATTTTTTTATTATTCGTACAATTTTTATTGTATCATTTACATTTAGTTTATTTATTTATTTACTTATTTTTAAAGTCCGTAAGCCCTATGTTATATATAGACTCAGGTGATACTTTGCGGAAATCAATCTCATGTAAATAAGTCTTATAATACTACTTATAGTAAACTTTCTCCTAAAATCCAAACGAGCTTATCAACACATGTTTCGCCTCTCAACAAAGCATCCTTAGGATATTTCAAAGGTCAGACTCGGTTAGCTAACCGACACTAAATTGATGAATGGTGATTCGAATCAGCTATGGAAGTAAGGACTGCCTTGTTTGGCGCTCTGTTCACCTTGTTAACCCAGTAAAGGATTCAGCGTGAAGATACTTCAAGCTATATCAAATTGCTTCGAGCTTTCTTTAACTAAGACATATGAGAAATTATCGATTTAAAATTATAAAATCAATTTAATCGATATTACAAAGCATAAGTCACAATTCGCAACTCTAGTTGCAGTTTGCTAGTTCCCACATTTTTTGCGCAGGCTTCACCAACATACATCCCGTAGGGATCACCAAACAATGAGGTGCGCAAGCGCAGCCCACCGGCGGCCACACATCAGCTCGCTACGAACCGTAATAATTTTATGCCGGCATATTTAATGGGATTTCGCAATTTATTATAAAACGCTTTTATGAAAATAAACTAGAGCCATTTCAAATTTTATTATGGCAGTGGATGTTCTTGTGTAATGAAAGAAATCGAATTTGGGCTGTGATGTAACTAAGCACTTTATACATTTTGTACACAGCGTGTTACAGAAACTTTACAAACAAATCGAATAACGATTTGAAAAATTTTGAAACACCATTTTCTTAATTTCTAAACAATAAGCAAAATATGAACGTTCATAGGCTTATCTTCAACAATTACGGTTTTTCAAATGAACTTTCATCCCTCATTCTTAGAAGTTAGGAGTCCCTTAGTAGTTTAATTTCCAAAAATCTCTACTTAAGATACTGCGCATCGTCTGTTATGAAACATTGTTATATACCTATTATCTTGTTGTATACCTATTACCTATCTAGAGAACGAAAATCAGTGGTAGCAGAAGCCAAAGAAGACCGAGGCCGACTTACGAAGATCAAATAGCCAGAGAGTTAGCTGACGGAAATGTCAAAGACACCCGCATACCTAAGCAACAATTCGAAGATGCGATAGAAGTTACGTAAGGACTGCGAAGCTTGGCGCTCCGTCCTCTTTGACTACCCCGTTAGGGATACAACGTGAATATATGTGTGTATGTATGTATGTTATATAAATCCTAGAAAATGCATTAAAATTTAAAAATAACTTATTTATTAACATCAAATTAAAAATTCTCTAACTACTTATTAATATTATTTGTCTTATCGAAAGGAATGAAATACTCAAAAAGTATGACATTTATTCTTTATTACCTATAGGTATTCTTTATTATAGATATGTATGTGGAGATGTATACACATTTCCATTCACACAAACCATTCGGAAAATACCAATGTTAAAGTCAAAGTCAAATCAGTCCATTCAAGTAAACCCAATTGCAAGATGTTTTCGTCAAATCTACCTTCGTTATTAGAAAGCCGAACACAACAACTTCGTTATTAGAAAGCCGAACAACCAACAAGAAAATCAGTCAGGTATAATTTTTTCAACATTTACAATCGGATTAATAAAATACAATATTCAGAAAGTCAGTAAATGCCTGTGCGAAGATGATTATTTCCAGGCTATTATTACATACATATCTCTACACTGCAGCTGTATTCCTAATGAGACGAGATTTGAGGAGGTGAAAAAAAAATGTAAGAACCACGAAGTTTGGCGCTCCGTTCTCTCTAACTACCCTGTTTAGAACTACTATTGCTTTTCAAACAATTAAAACAGCTCAAGTATTCGACAATGACCGCTTTTCTTCAGACACTTCAAAAATCTCAGTTATAAGCTGCATCAGGGCATCTTCTTATATTTTAAATCCCTTACCAATTAAAGCGGTAAAAACCACAAGGTGGTAGGTCAGGGGAATTTGGTGGGTGAAATATGACATGGTAACGTTTTTTGAATGAAAATAAACGAGTGTTTTGGCAAAAGTAAGCAGACGACGTTGTCATGATGCCAATTGTACTGGATTCATGACTGTGACCGTTTAACAAAAAAATTATAATTCGATCTATATATGTTCCATTTGCAAAATCAGCGAATAATTTATGACAATGTATAACTAGTCGGTTCAAAGAAATGAATAAGCAATGTACAATTTCTTTTGGCGTTAACCCTCGCCTTTTATGTAAATATTTCCTTGGATGTTATACGCAAATACTTCCTTACAATGTAGGCTTTAATACTTTGTAGTTCAATATAACTGAAACAGATGGCGCTGATGGCCTGCTGAGGTCGTAAAAGAGTGCTTCCTCAAATCTACACTATCTTATTTATTAAAGTGCCACTGTTAGTCTTATTAAATCAGTGTTCGGTAATAGTTATTCCAACTCATTACCGCAAAACAAATCAATTAATTATCACTTTGTAACTGTCGTAGTATACTCGCACTTGAGAGGTTTTTTAATACATACAAAAATCTTAGAATCATATTGGATATTGCATCACTAACAAACCTTTGAAGCTAGAAAATGTTATGTCCTTAAGACCGTTCACGTATGAGTTCTCACCAATGAGGTTATATTTTCTTCCTTTTTTCTTTATGGCATGGCGCACAGATTAGCGCATTTGCCAATGTCACGTATTAATAAGTAGAATCCACATGAAGCACATTCGAAGGATTTTTTTTTGTTATCATAAAACTCCAGTAAAGTAATAGTATATAAAACTCCACCAATAAAGTGATAGTAGGCTTTACTGAAGTGATAAACGACTTCTTGGAAGAGCGCGAGAACTTCAGCTACACATGTTTATTTAGACCTCCGCCATTTTTTTCACTCGTACAGAATTTCAAAACACAATATAATATCACTTTTGTACTTTAAAACTCGCAAAAATATAAAATCTAAATAAAATGACATTCTCACTTCTTCCGTTACCTCCAAAAGTCTTACATTTTCTTTTGTATTATAACATCATTGGTTCTCACATATGAATATATCTTACTTTATTGTTGACCGATAACTATGGTAATGTACTAGCTATTTGGTGGTAAGCATAGTACATTATCGTGTATGTAGACGCCAAGTCTTTGAGTTTTATGCACGATTTCTCATTTTTTTCATATTCAGGCAAGTATTTTTTAATGATGTGTGAAGTACCTTCAAAAACTCCTCAGTCTCTACGGGTGAGTTTTTATTAATATTATACTATATTATTATTATTATTAAATCACCGAACAGATTCAGGTGTTTCTTTACTGAACGCCTGTCGACCAGATCATTCGGTGCTGGATATCTAAGTTTAATCTCTGAAGATTGAAGTCCAATTGATCAGACCAACATTTCACACTACAGCAATTTTTAAGTGTGCCTCTTATAGGTAAGGGTCTTAAGGCCTCTTGGTGCCCTTGGACTAAGAAAAACATAACGATCATACGGTTAAGTTCATATTATGTCACTGTTACGATTCAAAATATATTTGTTTTTATAGCTTTTGTTATATCTAATTAAAGATCACATTCGTAATGTTTGTGGCAGGTCCGGGACCGGTTACTTGTCACTTGAGTGACTTTGCTGACGAATATAATACGCTAATTGACTTTTATAAATATATAAGGAAGCAGCGGAATCACTAATCCTCATTACAACTCATTACATTAAAAATTTATTAAAATTAAGATACCTACAACAGTATTGATAAAAATTAATAGTGTAATCTAAGGAATAGTTCAATTTAAAGAGAAATGCCATAATTTTAAACGAATGTTTTTTTTTAATAAAAGATGTCTATGGGCGGTGGCGATCACTTTCTATCAGCTGTCGCGCCAAAGCAAGCGCGTCACCTGATAGAAAGTCATCACCACCGTCCATAGACACCCGCAACGTCCGGGAAATAACGGGTCAGCCGGCCTTTAAACGAACGTATTTCTTCCTTCGTCCTACGTCCTTAGATGCCTAAATAAATATATTTAGTTATTTGAATCCGTATGCATTGTTTTTTATTATTATATACAAAATGTATAACAGCCCATAAAATACGAGCAAACACACATTGATTTTTACATAGTAGATTAATATTGCAGAAGCCGAGAAAAAAATTGGTCCGTTCCTTTTTATCTGTGAAAGTATATTCGGTGTTGCCGCCAATATGTGGAATGCGGAATTAATTATTCATATTTAATTTTAAAAAAAGCTGTAATGGTAACGCAACTAAAAAGTGATGAAATTAACATTTTAACGTTTAATTTTAAGAGTGTACTTGCCATTATTCTTTACTATTTTTGTTTTAATTCATGTGTAATTTATAGATAATGCTTTTCTCACAATAAACGATTCTAACTTATACGTTATAAATCACGAGCAGGCTTTATTATAAGAATACTTTATATAAGAATTAATATAAGAAATTAGTTCTTGTCAGCAAAATAGACTAAGTGATGCATCTTTGTGTTTTTGGCATAAACTTAGTATATACTGGCGTATAGACGAACATAAAGCTAGTTGACGCGTGACGATTTTTAATTTGTCAATGTCCCCTATGAAATGAATGATTCCCTTGATTATTGTGGTATGTAACCATTATTAAAAAATGCAATATTGCATTTTTTAACAGCGTTATCCACAACGTGACGACTTGTGACGACCTGTCATTCCAGAAGGGTTACAATAGCGTCTTGTTTGCTGTCCCTTTCCTACTCGTGCCACTATCATAAATTATTACATTCGCACTCGCACTCTTTGTATACCTCGTTTTTCTTACTTGTCCTAAATGGCAAACAAATATGGCGTACAAAGAGCCACTGACTTTTCATAGGGCTGGGAACAATTGAATGAATTACTTTCTTTTGACGATTGAATGAAATGAACTAAATTTATATATGTCCGTGTTTTCTTACTTACCGTAAAACGTAATCAATCTTTACACGTCTTTTTTCATAAAATTCATAATTTCAATTAATTTTCACTTTACTGAAATAATTTACATAGATACATATCTTCACGCTCTGTCCCTAACGGGGTAGTCAGAGAGTAATAATTTAGTAACAATATACTTAAATGTCACATTATCCGTAATAGATTAGTAAGTTGGCTATTAATATTTAAATGACTTTTTGAATAAAGACGTATTAGGATTGTTTACAATTTAAGACAACTAAGTAAAAACAGTTTTCTTAGATAATTTGTGTCCATCTATCTAAAAAAGGGAAATTGCTCATATGATTTACCCAATGTAAAAATCACGTTATATTGGTATTTGTTATTGTGTATTGTGTTGATACAAAACGATGCTACATATCGATGTTTTTATCAATACCCGTCGATACGATATGGGAGATATCATATCAGTTCTCCGGAATATAGTATTCAAAATATCGAATGACTCGAGAGATTTATATTCGATCTACGAAATTTTTAAAAAGACATGGTTAATCATCTGATTTAAGTTAAGTTTCTAGAACGCCACTCTATTACTTTCAAAAAGATAGTGGTGCTTTCAAAGTTTTTTCTTAAACATGGGGTACGATATATTTTTAAATCCCCACCCCATTTTTAACCCAATATTATTAATATACCATTTTTAAGAAAAAACTTTGAAAAACGATACTATTATTATCTTACGATATTAACAATATCGATACAAAGACTCGATAATATCACTTATCTATACAATGGGTACTGATACATTGCATAACCATATATTGATACAAAGCGAAATATCGGATATCGTTAATGAATGACTTCATTCTTTCTATAAGACAATATTGACAGGAAGACAATAATCCTAAATCCCTATTAAAACACCATATTATTCTCAAATTATATTTAATATGTTTCTAAATTAAGGAATTTTCAAAAAATATATCTATTTTAATGATATTGCTTTTTTAATTTATTTTTACTCATATACAAACTTGTTGTCAAAACATCAGAAAAAAAAACAGATCTAAATTTAATTCATTCATCCCCTTAATCCCATCTCTACAACAAAACTTCATAACTGTCATGTCTATTTATTATCTGTGTCAGCAGTAATTTGGTTTTCTGAATAAAATGGGTTTTTTTTAGTTTTTACGAACAATTTGAAGTGGTTTACAGTGAAATGTGATACTTTCACGTTTTAGTTAAAGTTTAAAAGATTCCTCCGTAGCCTAATTTCTGTAGTTTTTTTGGATTGCCGTGTTTTTAGTGCAATTGGAGTTTGTTTACTATTTAGGACAAGTAAGAAAAAACGTATTATACGTCTATAAGCAAGTATATACTAAGTTTATGATTTTTGGTATACCTTCATTATGTTCTCAATAATATATAAAGAAAAGACGATAAAGTCAACTAAAACACCTATGTAGGTAAAAAAAATCTAATTAAAGCTGTAAACAACATGTACATGAAATAATGTAGATAAGTATGAAAGTATTATCTTAAATCTCTTTGAGCAAGGAAGCGGCGAGATTGCAACTTTTAATTTACGAGTGAAATCCGCCGCCGGTGCACAATGTGAGGAACAATATTAAATTGTTCGTAGGATAATCATAAAGCCAGCGGCGTAAATGGAGCGAAACGATCGAGGACATATGAACGAGTGGAGTCGCCCTAAGCATGGATTTTTTTGTGTGCATTGATTAACTCAGGTGTTAATCATATGCCTGTAACCTTGGACAGAGATAAAAATTACAGTGTTCACTACCTTTTGTAAGAAGCGACAATCTCAAAGAATTATTTTGTTAACGAGCGAAATAATAAACGAATCAACGACGTATGTTCATTCATGGTAACTCAGTAGTTATACTAGGAAAAATCGTATGCTAAATTGAATTTCGTTAGTAAGAACTATTACTTTACATTGTTTCAATTCCTCTCATAAGCTATATTTATTTATTTGACGTTAAGAGTGAAGGAAATAAAGATATGATATTTTTTGCAGATCACAATTTCTTATATTGCAATACACAACATTTTTATCAATTTTAATCCTTTTAAATATATGTCGAAGCAATAACACCAGTAAGGTTGAAAATATGTGTGACGTCAGAATTACTGATGTCACTAGTGTTTCTTAATGAACTCATTAGAAAAATCACAAAATCACAATAACTCCCAACAATTTATTTAACACTATTCACAATCGCTACTCACTATCTATAAACTAAAATATCACCATGTACAGGAGAGATCTCTGCGTTATCGCCGCATGTCCGAACTGGTCGAAAGCTGGAGTACAAAAGAGCTCTTCTCTGTACTCATCGGTACAAGAAATATGAATCACCTCCCTCTTTCTTCCATGTTATTAAAAGTAAAGTTGTCAAGCAAATGACACTGTATAATTCATTCACCCTCAATTACCTATTTCTTGTTCTGACGTCACAAAATCAACGCAAGTCTAGTTTAGTTTACAATGAGAAATTACATACTTTCGATAACTACTCCACTCCTTTCATTAGCCGTAAGCATATTGCACCGGCTCGCAGTAGACTCTCGCCTTAAGCCCAGGATAGATATTTGTCGCGTCGTTTACTCTCATAGCCGAATAACTCTTATAGCGAGCGCCTTCGATAGCCACCTCCTATTTATCATCCGTGTCATTTATTACTTACATGTAATAACGTAATATTTTAAAAGCATACAGCAGGGAGACTCGCAGTATATGAGTTTTCAAAGTCAAAGGCAAATCAATTTATTCAGGTAAACCCAATTACAAGGTATTTTTGAACGTCAAATCTACTTTAGTTCGGTTCAAATAGAAAACCTGGACACGAACCGAACGAAGAACCGACAAGCAACTCAGTCAGGTATCATTTTTTCAACTTCATTTTACAAAAGGTTTATTAAAATACAATATTTTCATTAAGCCAGTAAACGCATGTGCAGAGAACATCATTTCCAGACTATTGTTTTATCTTCAATGAAATCGTTTATTTTATAGTATGATTGTCTAGCCAATGTACGTTTTATAACTAATCTAAATTTATTCTCTGTTAATTGAGTAATTTCTTGAGGAACTTTATTATAAAAACGAATGCAGTTACCTAAAAATGAAACATTTGACTTATGTAATTTGAATTTTGGAATAACCAATTTATCACGACCTCGGGTTTCCATACCATTCATATCGCCATTATTTTTAAACAGATCTATATTTTTTTAGATGTATAAGGAGGGCAAGGTGAGGACATTAATGTCTTTAAAACGATCTCTAAGCGATTCTCGTGCATTCATTCTGTAGATGGCACGTATTGCTCTTTTTTGTAAAATGAAAATGGAGTTAATATGCGCCACTGATCCCCACAGCAGAAGGCCGTAGGACATTAAACTGTGAAAATATGCAAAGTACACCAACCTTGCCGTATCCACATCTGTCATTTGCCTAACGCGTCTAATTGCATATACCGCAGAAAAGAGCTTACTAGCCAATGCCCCGATATGGTCCGCCCACTGTTTCTTTTTTGTACTATCGAAAAGACAGACGACTAATCGGCTCACTTGATGGTAGGTTGATTGAGAGTCATAGACATATGTATGTATATAATTATCAATTAGGACTAAGAAAGCTTTCCAGATTGCAAATGCATTGGCAATTTTGATGAATAAGATGTTCTGCCTCTTGTGCCAGAAATACCGGCTGACTTACGCTCTACACAGGAGCACAATAGTGGAAGCACTGCTATTTGACAGCAAGATTAACGAGTAATATGCCGGTAGCTAGTGTTAAGAGTGTTAGCAGATGGAAGTGTCAAAAGCATTCGCATACCTAGGCGAAATGTATGAGGAAAATGATGAGATTAGAGGAAGCGTAAGAGGTATGTAAGGACCGCGACGCTTGGCGCTCTGTCATTTTTCACTACCCCGTCAGGGATACAACGTGAAGATATGTTTGTATGTCGGTAGCTATAACAGACCCCGCAAGGTCCTACCACCGGCAAAGAATGTTATCTTTCTGTAGAGTCATTTTTACAACCTTTATTTCCATAAGTATCAACAGTAAAAATCTGAAATAAATCTTGAACAGAGAATGTTGGCAACATCGACGATTAAATAATGAGAAAATACCGGCGCCCTCTAGCAGAGCGCGCCGGTGCTCATGACGTCATTAAGGAGAATTTCTTCTCATCTTTAACTGCACCAACCTCGGCTCAAGTGTCACAATGGATGGTTCATTTGCTCTAAGAGCGTGTCCTTAAAGTGTCCTTTTTTAGTTGACTGAGTTTCAAAATATTTGCTAATGTGCGTGACTAGGGAAAGTCGCAGTACAACGATAGGCAGTTTAACATGACATATTTTTATTTTTGTGAATACTTGTAGCCAAAACACAGAATTTACGAGTATTGTGCAAATAATTATTTCATGACCGACTCATAAGCTGACACTAAATACACTGACAGTGCGAGGTTGCCATACTTACTATAGCTAACTGTTTCACTCGTAGTTACCCTCAATGAGATAGAAAGAGACACAACAATTCGTTTGACACACGGTAGTAAGAGCTATTATCGCTGTATTTCTTGGTCCAAGGCGCTACCTCTCATTTTTACTTCTCCCTTTCTCGAGTGTAGCACGAAGTTTTTATATAATGCTAAATTAGTTGGTTATTAAGACGACGCATTGATAAACAATAAATTAATCTAAAATAGACCTGTTCTATGCAAACGTGCGCGCGCTAGCTTACGAAAAATACGAAAAAACAGTTATTTTCGTTTATTTTAAAAACTATAATTAATTTTAAAAATCCAACTGGCATTTTGAGGAATAAGTTTAAAGTAAACTATACAGAAAATTTAGAAACATAAATCGGTCCCGTTGTTCCGAAAAATGTAAATCTCTGTTTTAAGAGGTTTATTTGATGTTTTTTTTGTGTTACAAAAATTAACCAACCTTGTATCGCAACTGTAAAAATGAAGTCAATGAAATGAGGAATCAGGTTACCAAATATCATTGTCATAAATTTTGTAGTCACTTATAAAAATTGAGATCCCTGATGTCAAATTTTCCATTGCATCGTCTTAATCGAAGTACTGTCGTACTTATCAAGAATAAGATTTTTGAAACGCTTTTTTGCTTAAAAATAAATCTCAATGGCAATTTTTACTTATTTATTTATTTTATTTATTTTGAACACCAACAACATACAAGAATACAACAAATATAGAAACTACAAAAACAATGTGTACTATGCTAATTGTAGGTATTTACTTACATAATCTCGTATTTTTTGTTTGCAACTTTGCGGTTGTAACCACTAACAATACGGAAGACTGCAAAAATATAACTGACACTCGGCCGGATTTTTGTTTAAATTGGAAATATATAAATGAGCAACAGAATTAGTAACTCAAACTGCAACTTAATTTATTTAAAACAAATAGTTTCCACTATAAATCTACGAACTCTGATTTTAATCTTATGCAATACAGGGTCTGGAATCAAGCCTCGCTTCCCATCTGTTATGGAGGCCTGGGCATACGCAAAATCTCGAGTGTGTCACTGCCAGCTTTTCTTTCATCAGCCTACAGCACGGAAAACCTTTTCCTATCTGTTATTCGCCCTTCCTTAGGATCGGTTGAGGTGCCGTGCTTGACTGATGCTCGAAATGCTTGGTTAAGTGTTTGTCCGAGTACTAACCTGCCTACCTCGACCTTTTCTCAAAAACACTGGGATGAGCCTCTATGCAAAAATGTTCATTTACAACTTTTAGATTCTTGTAGTACCGAAAAAGATCGGTCTCGCCTCCTAGCTGTTTCTGAGAAGGAGTCAGGACACTGGTTGAAGGTAATACCTTCAAAAAACTTAGGAACCTTAATCGACAATACCACGCTTTCTCTCATAGTATCCCTTCGTCTGGGGGCCAGGACTAACCTTCTTCACCGTTGCCGCTGTGGTGATCTCGTCGATGTACTAGGTCACCACGGTTTATCCTGTTTACGTAGTGCGGGCCGCATGTCACGACATGCTGCCTTGAATGACGTCATTCGGCGGGCTCTTGTCGCCGCTGGCGTTCCTGCAGTCTTAGAGCCTGTAGGTATTGTGCGCAGCGACGGCAGGAGACCGGATGGTTTGACGCTCATTCCTTGGAAACTTGGAAGATCGCTGGTGTGGGATGCCACTTGTGTCGATACACTTGCTGTTTCCCATGTGCCGGCGACTTCCAAGTCAGCAGGTGCCGCGGCCAGCACTGCCGAGAACTTGAAGCGGCGTAAGTATGCGACTCTCTCTGAGAGTTTCATATTTACGCCCTTTGCAGTCGAAACTTTGGGTCCCTGGGGCCCCGAAGCCCATCGACTGGTTTCTGATATTTGTAAGAGACTGGTCGAGGCTTCGGGAGACCGCCGGGCTGGCAGCTTCTTCCGCCAACGAATCAGTTTGGCTATTCAAAGAGGCAATGCTGCCAGTCTGCTAGGTACCTTGAGCAATGACAGCTTACTAAGCGGCAACTTTGAGGAAGTTTATTATTTAAGATAATGTGTAGTTGTAAGTTTGTAAATATTAACATATGTATGTACTTTTTGTTAATAAAAGTCATCTTATGCAATTATAAAATTGACAGTTTCCATAATAAATTTATTATTTTTAAGAATTATCTATTGCAAATTTTAAAATTAATAGTTTTAAATTTAACTCTTCTTAAATTTAAAAACCACGGGCATGAAGTCAAAATTGTATCAGGTCAACAGCAGAAATTATATTGAAAAAAGTTATAAGTAGATTTAATGGTACGAATTGTTATTTTATATTATTTCAATTTACTTTCATACTTTACAATTATTTTAAAACGTCATCATATTTTTTCAACTTTGTTAATGTTTAATGAAATGATAACATTTTATTGAATGAATTATAAATTTTCATACCGATAAATATTATTATGTAAATATATAAATATAATATATATGTAATACATAATACATATATAATAGCGATAAATATATAACAATGAAAAGATACGCAGTATGACAGGGTTGCACGACAGTGTTATTGTAAAAATGAAGAAAGGAATGCTAAGAAGGTTCGGGCACATAGAAAGAATGAGTGATGAAAGACTGACGAAGAAAATCCACAGAGCGAAGGTGAGTGGTAAAAGAAGTCAAAGAAAACCAAGACTGACTTATGGAGATCAAATAGCCAGAAAGTTAGACGACGGAAATATCAAAAGCACTCGCATACCTAGACGAAAATGTGTGGGGAGAATGATGAGATTTGAGGAAGCGAAAGAAGTATGTAAGAACCGCGACGCTTGGCGCTTCGTCTTCTCTGACTACCCCGTTGGGGATACAGCGTGAAGATATGTATGTATGTCTGTATAAATATAATTTCTATTGCTGTTTCGACCAATTATAAAACGTTTTCAAATGTATCTCGTTTGAAAGTTGCAAGTTTTGAGAAAGCACTTGCTCTGTTTGCGGAAATTGGTGATTCCTATTATATCTAATATTTTAAAATGTTTAATAACATTTCCAACTAACTTTGCTTGCTTTTGAGCTTAGCCATCTGTAAACTCACTTACTAAATTGATCTCTGTAATCTGATCTGTAAGCCCACTTATTGAATTATTTATGTATCCTGAACGACGAGTAGCTTGGAGTTATGTGTATTTGTTCATAATAAACGCAAAGATAATCCAAACAACAAAGTCTGTATTTCAGAAAACATTGCAAATTGATTTCAGCAAGCCGTGTTTTACGATTTACGAGTTGTACCAAAATGGAAACCGTAAAAAGCGAGTTCACATAAATAGAAAAGTTAAAGATAACACCCCTAAATGTACTTCCACGAACAAATTTCACCGAAATCTGATAAAACTCTCGATCTACGCCCTGTGAAACTTTCCTTTTATCTCTGCGAGGTGCGTCATTGCCAATATGAACGTTTAAAATATTTCGACTACTTTTTTATAAACAATATATACTCGTACATATGTGTACGTCGATACAAGCTGCAACCGAAGGTATAATAAGCATGTTAAATGATATCTTGATAGCGATTTGTCCACAAAGATTATTCGTGATTGGTCGATTGCAATAAATTGTGAACACCGTATATTGGTGTCTTGGAGCAAGACACGGAGCCATAATAAGCTGCCGCTCTCACCACCGTGTGTCTAACAAATTGTGGTGTCTCTTTCTATCTCATTGATCGTAACCACGAGTAAAACAGTTAGCTATAATAAATATGGCAACCTCGCACTGTCAGTGTATTTCATGTCAGCTAATGAGTCCGTCATGAAATAATTATTTGCAAAATACTCGTAAATTTGAAGTGTTTTGGCTACGAGTATTCACAAAAATAAAAATAAATCTTGTTCAGTTGTATATCTGTGTGTATGCGTGACCTTCCCTAGTCATGCGCATTACTAAAAATCTAGAAACTCGGTCAACAAAAAAAGGACACCGTAAGGACACGCTCTTAAAGCAAATGCTACATCCATTGTGACACTTTTAGTGCTTTCCACTACATGTCGACAGAGTCGAGGAAATTGTAACTCAACCGCCTCAATGAGAATATCTCGTTGAACCTGTCATGTTCACCGTAATTAAAAGTGTTACCTAAAGTTAGTGCTAAAGGTCTGTGATTCAAATAAAAACGTTGGTCATTGTCATTTTAGCTTCGTTTTACTGGTTTGCCAGAGTACCCAAATACATGGAGCCCATAATGTGAGACTGCGATGAACCATATGTCGTGTCGCCCGCGGTACCACCGCGCCGTTATGTATACAATCAAAGACTTTTAAATCAATAGATAGAGGCGCCCTACGCAAATTCTGCACCGTTAGATAGTAGTTAATTAACATCAGTGCGTACGACGCTTTTGCCGTTATACGGTCTTATAAAAGTCATTGAGTACTTACAACGAGAGGCAGCATACGCGCTATTTCTTGTACTAAACTTTCTAGCACTTTTTGCGGGAGAAGAGGTAATACCTCAAGTAAATGAGAGCACTCAAATGCAATGATGAGTTGTGTCTTTACGCTTTCGCACACAAACGATACGACAACATTCCCCCTATTTAACAAATACGTAGAAATAACTCGATTGAAATTTTATTCGTTACAAATTAAGGTCTAAAATTAAATGCTACCGCGAAATATTTTCTTTCTCCTGCAATTTAATTGTAATTTTATTCGTAGCACGTTAAGGTCTATAATTAAATATTAGCCAAAAATGTAGTCTCGCTAGAGAATCCGTTTATGTCATAATTTGTACAATTCGACAATTAAAAACTGGATTTATCATACCTTCACATATACAGAAACCTTCTCTTGCGTATTCCATTTCATTTGATATCTATATTGCCGGAATTGAAAAAAAAAATTGTTATATATTATTGAACATCCGCCATGTTGGATTTATGATGACGTCACATATACAGAAACCTTCCCCTGAGCATTCCATTTCATTTGATACTCATATTGCTGGTGTTGAACAAAAAACTTATTTTCTATGATGGAACGTCTGCCATATTGGATTTATAATGACGTCACATGTACAAAAACTTTAGCCATGTTTAAACACACATTTTTTAAATTATAGGCGTTGAATAGTGCTTCTGTACAGATTTTTCCTTCTTTCTTTATTGATACAACAAATAATTGAGAAAAACTGTCACTGTACTTTATATGTACATACAAACACATCTTCACGCTGTATCCGTAACGGGATAGTCAGAGAGGACGGAGCGCCAAGCGTCGCGGTCCTTACATACTTCTTTTACTTCCACAAATCTCATCATTCTCCGAACCATTTTTCGCCTAAGTATGCGAGTGCTTTTGATCTTCATAAGTCAGCCTTGGTCTTCCTTGGCTTCCGTTACCAATTACCACTCGCTTTTGCTGTGTAGATTTTCATTGTCGGTTATTCAAAACTAATTCTTTCAAATCCATGTACCCGAGCTATCTAAGCATTCCTTTCTTCATTTTTACAATAACATTGTCGTGCAAGCCTGCCTTTACTATATATTATTATTATATATTTTCTTCATGTTGGTTTTGTCCATTTCCTACAAACTAAACTCGCGTTATCCTTGCCTATTATTAAGCTTGCACTACATTTAGTTGTAATTACGTATAAAATTGTTACTCGTTGCTATAACCAGTTGGCAAGCCTGTATTAAATAAATAAACAAATAATGTAAATTAAGTTCACTATGACAAACATATAAGTTGACGGTCTATTTATAACTGAGAAACGGATTTACTTGTACGGTAAGTTATTGATAATTATAGCAAATGGAAATAAGTACATTGCTATGGAGTCCTTTTTCCTTAAAAAAACTTGATGTTAATTAATTTAATAAATGTAAATACTGACTATAAATATGGGCCTATGTTGTACTTCGAACCGTTTATTCACGAGCCCTGTTACAAAAGTGTCGTGTAATGTGTGACAATTATTTTATTTATAAATATGTCTTTACCGTTATTGCAATTTTTAACTTTATTCAGTTTAGTGTGCTATGTGAGATCAATAGAGGCAGGTTAGTGTATTATAGTTATATGAAAAATAATATGTAATAATCTATCAATATAAAAAATTAGATTTTTAGCAAAGCTAGTAATTCTATAAAATCTGTTTCAAATACTAAACACCGCGGTCGTAGAGAAGCTCGCTTTAAAATCTTGCGTATATTACTGCTAGGCATACATAAATTAAAGATAAAATTATGTAAATATAATACATCGTATTGAAATTTTGTTGAAAGTAAAAAAAAATTAAGGAGCATCTATAACGTGACAGAAGCGAAGTTTAAAATATAGAAAAAAAACTGTTTATATGTCGTAGATACTCGGCTACTTGTTCGTGACTAGAAAACAATTGGTATAGCCCGATTCATTACCGATGTCTGATGAAGAAGACATACGATTTTGAACTTAATGCACATCCACCCACGCGAGGCTCACTATCAGGTTATATATGCGTTACACATAAATATATTATAAAAGGACACGCTCATTACTGACTGCAGGCAAAGAATACGTAGAAAAGAAGGCCGACTTCCACTTCATGTTGCAATTGCAATGCAATGCAGAGAGAATCTCATTTAGTTAATCATTTAGTACATAATAATAAAAAACAATGGGCATGGATAAGTTTTTAGTATTTGTTAAATTTAATTTCTTGTAGTTATGTTGAGGAGTGACAACTCTGGATACGAATGACTAAAATTATTGCATCTAAGGCCATTATAATACGTTCATTTATGCGATTTAGACATTTATGTATTTGCGTCGATGTGCATTAAAGACAAATGGAAGCGGTCGCATGTTTGCGTCACATGCGACCGCATCTGGCGCTACATATTACCCATATTCGCCCAAAATATTGCGGTTGTGTGCGTGCCACGGCGCGTGTGTATTAGCGCGCACACATACAAACCGCGTATGCTATCTTTCTATGAAAACTTCTTACTGTTCCATTTTACTGTGCTGTAGGCATGTGTAACTGACCGAAACCTATCTCTGGTATATCCTGAGGATGCTTAGTTGAGAAGTGAAACACGTGTCGGTTGGTGGTTTTTGGAGTTTTAGCGGAAAATAGCTAAAGATTTTAGGAATTTATCACATCACTTTAAAATGTTTCATTTTGTGTTACCAAGCTCGCAAAAATCATAATTTGCATGTTAGAAATAATTAAAGATGTCATCAAAAATCCGAGTTTTATTCAAGTAATCTATGAAATAAATAAAATTAGTTATTTCGCCGATAATAAAAAAATCGTCCTCTGAAGGGGTAAAAAGGGATGTCGGTTATGGACAAAAATGAATTTCACACGAGCGATACAAAATGACAGGCTGGTAACTGTAACCCGATTGCAAGTATGCAAAACGCTTCCGTTTGGTTGAACAAATATAACTTTTTCGCAATTGACATTAGGTTCTTTGAGGCATAAAGCTTTGGGTGACTTACAAACACTAGGTCGTCATGTTGTAAGTTCAAGTTATCGGTATGACCTCGGTAATTAGCATTCAAAAACTCAAGGCCAAGATATCAGTATAGCCATGAATTATTCATTGTTATTTACAAACCACTTTTTTTACTGCTGCATCTAAATTATCTAATTAATAATTACATTCGAATGCAATACATAAGAAGCTTAGATGTTCCAGGACATTTCAGTGTGTTTTTATGTTAACTTCTTCCAAAACTTATTTCCAAAAGTAAAAAAAAAAGTAAAATGTCAATGAAATCAGCAATATTTAGAATTAACTTTATATTGAAGAAAATTTATCAGAATCTCATAATATTGGGCATTTCTATAAATAAAAATAAAAGCGAGCGATATTCAAAAAATTCTATGTAATATAATAATAATAATAATATACTCGGACATTTCACACAGCGCCATCTAGTCCCAAAGTAAGCAGCACAGCGCTTGTGTTATGGGTACTAGACAACTGATATACTACTTATATACTTTTCTTTTGTAAATAAATACATATATATAAACACCCAGACTCGGGGCGGGAATCGAACCTGCAACACCTGTTTACTTTCCGACGCGCTTAGCCGTTACGCCACGGAGGTAGTCAAGTCAAAACATTAATCCTGTGAATTATGTGTAAATTATTCTTTGTCTATTCCAGTATCATTTATAGAGCGATGCAAGTTGGGCGATAGAGCATGCATGACAAAGTCTGCTAACGCAGCGTTGCCGATAGTAGCCGATGGCATCCCCGCCATAGGCGTGCCGTCCGGTGATCCGCTCCTAATCAAACTGATACAAACTGAGCAAAACGGGCTCAAGGTCAAATTCGCCAACATATTTGTAACTGGCATCAAGAACTGCGACTTCAAATCCTTGCTGTAAGTTTAGCATATTAACATGTATTTCGGATTAATAGTAGTTGGTAACTTTATGTATCGTATCGCGCTCAATAAAAATTTGTGTTCGCGTGCTTTTTTTTTATTCCATAGCCGCCATACTGGCGCCCAACGTGGGGCTCGAACCCGCGACCCTGAGATTAAGTCTCATGCTCTACCGACTGAGCTAGCCGGGCGCATAGCGAGCGAGAAGAAAAATACTATTGCACGGAATACTTATATTTTACTTACAGTTTTTTTAACGCAAAGACAAATTCGTCTATTCCCATTATTGTGATAACTAACTTTTATTATACTACAATACAATATTATACAATAAAATGAAATTATGAAACATGATGTACGTTATAACGTTACAATCGACATATAGTTACCAATACTATTGACAGAATTCTACACCGGCTACACGGCGATTCTTTCAGTGGTATTATCCACATTATTATCTACCAGTTTTTGAGCTCAACTATTGATGTATCAAATTGTTGATGGTTCGCTGTCTGTGTGTATAGTGTGCAACTCTAAATGAAATAAACGAAAGGAATACACGTTAAAAGTAGTGATGTGCAGAATATCAGTTTCCGTATCAACGGACATCTGCGGGGAAAATAAAATCAATATCCGTATCCCTATAAGTCACTATTTAGCGGATTTCAGACAGATCTTTTATATTCATTCCTTATGTGAAATTGAAAAGCTAATAACGAAAACCACTGCACTTAGCACATTCGTAAATTACTAACATAAAATATTTTCGTACTGCAATCTTAAGTTTAGGTAAACATTGTTTTTGCCTTAATATTACACCAAAAACAATAACGTAATCTACGCTCTTCTTTGCCACACTAAATTATAAGCAAAAATGTGTGCAGTGCAAGTCGATCTCATAATTTCAAATACGCAGAACGAGACAGATGCGTGTGAGCTTAGACCGATAGTTTTGAAAGAGCGAAGTAAAAAAGATGAGGTGCGTTTCCGTATCAGCGAATCTGAACACTAATAATCCGTATCCGTCTTAGTATCCACGGATATACTTTTTAAACAATCCGGCACATCACTAGTTAAAACGTGTACTCGACTGATACATCTGATTCAACATATAACACAGAAATTACTCGAACACCAATGCGTTGTGAATTAGATGCCAGCAGTGGTTTTGCTATTGCCGTGAATAGACGTGTGAACCTCATATATGGAGTATAACACTTAAACTAATAAATAATAAATAAATAAATAATTTTTTATTGACAAATTTCACAATATTTGTCAATATAAGTAAAGTAACATGCAGTAAAAAAAATATAAAATAAAATAAAACTTATGGTTAAACTTAAGAAAAACGTGAAAAACAAAAAGAAACACGCGATAACTGTGTGTATCTGAGGGTGTATGTTAATGTGTGTTGTGAATGAAAATTGTGAATGTGTTTGTGTGTGTGTGTGTGTGTGTGTGTGTAACACGTCCTTGATCACTTTTTTTCACTCGCTATGATCGATTGCACGCAACGATTGCAAATGCTTTGGCAATCTTAATGTTTAAAATGTTTGTATGAAAAAACAATTATCATTTTAATTTTTTTTACAGATTAGAAAAAACAAAATTCGACTTTGAGTTGAATTGCAAATTGGTAATGAAAGGAGACTACGAACTGGGTGGTAAACTGTTAATATTACCTATTGAAGGAGATGGTCCATTCACAGTAGAAGCCCGTGAGTTATTAACATACTTTCAACTTTAAGGTGTAAACTCCTGTGCACAACATGCGGGGCAACGACAGCGAAAACAATAAAGCGAAACAATAGGGCATCCCCCGAAAGTGACGTACACCGGTTTGTCCCCGCTGGTGTGATCAGAGTGCAGTCCGGCATTGGGAACCACCATCCAACGCGCTGTGCACCTCGTGGCAGCAAGTGGAGGGAGGAGTGCAGAATAACTGCGTGGAATGCGAGAGGTGGGATTGAAGAGAAGATGAATGAAGTGATTGATATTATGGAAGAAAGAAGATTGGATGTTTTATGTTTGAGTGAAACCAAGCGAAAGAGCAGTGAACTTGCCGACTTGCCTAAAGGGATGCCCGCTTTATGATCAGGGGTACCACAAGAAGAAAGGGGATGCCAAGGGGTAAGCGTCATACTGTCCTCTCGTTTGGCTAATTGTGTAACCGAGTATAAGTGTGTAAACCCGAGACTGCTCTGGGTGCGTCTCAAGACAGGATTGACAAGGATTTTTGTTTTGGTGGTGTACGCCTCAGTGTCCTCTGTCGATTTGGGTGAGCTAGAGCAGTTTTATGAAAATATTAGGGAAGTTCTATAGACGGTTGAAAAGAATGAGAGAATTATAATATGTGGAGACATGAATGAATAAGTCGGGACAGCTCGAACAGGATTTGAGTCTGTCTTAGGCAAGTATGGAGATAATAGAGTGAATGATGTTGGTAGGATTGTGTTAGGAGTGTGTACGGAAAAGGATATTTTTGTTGTTAATACCTTATTTAAGCACAAAAGGATTCAGGACATTTTTATAAAAAAAAAATTATTAAAAAATTCAATGAAATACTTTAGTGCATGGAATTTAAAAAAACAGTATTTTTAATTAATGAAATAAATTCTGCTAGTTGGGCAGGCTTAACACCCACTTCAGTAGCTGTCATTAAATAAATATTAAAAGAATTTTAATTAATAAAGGTAATTATTTCATATTTTAAGTTGTTATATTTTGAAATGCGAATTTATGCGAAACAGTATTATTTGCTGACGACAGTTCATTGTTATTTAAACTAGACAGAAAAGATCTAGATATTACTTGGGTAAACAGGATCCTAACAGATGTCTCGAAATTAACGCTCTTATAAGATGAGTAACTGTAACCTAAACTAAGTTGAAAACAAAAATTGAAAGTCAAATTGAATGTTCACACCTAGCTTCTCTCCAACTAAACCAATTTAAGTGGGCAAAAATTCAAATGAATGAGCTCGTTCCAGTGAGTGTTCTTAGACCAAAACATTTCACGTACCTCAATTTAGAACCGGAGATATATAGAAAGGAAGCAATGAAAATATAAGAAATATACAGGAGGAAATCGCGTTTGAGTATAACTAGAGAAGGGTGAAAGTTAGGTGATTTCCGAATACCGTGCATTTAAAAATAAAATAAGCAAATCGGTTGGATAGAAAGACCGGACGGACTAGATTATTGAATGGATTTCATATATTTTTTTTAATATAGATTAACGCCTTGTTCGTAATAGGGCTAGGTCTAGAAGCTAATACTAGCGCGCTATAATAGCTTCATTTACTAATCTCATGTCACTCGGTAATTATTTTTGAAAAGAGCATTGTTTATCTAATCGCAGTGCTACAAAAACCTTTTTTTGTGTTTTTGACGACCTCCGTGGCGCAACGGCTAAGCGCGTCGGAAAGTAAACGTTGCGTAGGGGTTGCGGGTTCGATTCCCGCCCAAAGTCTGGGTGTTTATGTATAATATGTATTTATTTACAAAATAAAAGTATATAAGTAGTATATCAGTTGTCTAGTACCAATAACACAAACGGTGTGCTGCTTACTTTGGGACTAGATGGCGCTGTGTGAAATGTCTGAGTATATTATATTATTATTATTTTATATTATTATTATGTTAAGATAAAAACAAACCTATTATTTATGTAAATATCTTATTACTATGAATTCATTTCGATCTTATACACACTATTTGTCGGTTAGCAACATAGTGTTACGCGACATATTTATGAATTAATTACGATTTGTAAAGGTCACAACGTCTATTAGGAAGAAACTCATGGCATAAGTTTATTCGCAAACATGCCGGTTGCTACCAAACCGAATGTCCAATTAAAATTCCAAATATAATATTGTTTTCTTAAAAAAACATTTATTCGTACCGGTCGACAGTAAAAAAAAAACAAAGTTATTAAACCTAAACATATAAGCAAGGGAAAATTAAAAGGCCTCCGGACTCCAGCATTAGCTTCAAATAATTACAATTATTTCATCTTCCTAACAAGTTTTTCAAATTCGTGATCTGAAATCTTTTTTATATTAAATATATTAATGTATAAAAATGTACAATGTATGGAGTAACCAATATGTTATATATTTTTAAAATGACCTTCTTAATATCTTAAATTTGAGACCCATCAGGGTGATGTTAATGAATTTCTTAGGCCTTGAGTTTATGTCATGCTACAGACATTATACTTTTTTAAATACCTAGTGTATGTTAAACTCATAACTGAAATGAATCCAGTAATTGAAATCTGTCCAACTTTTTCGGATCTATGGGGAAACAGTTGAACATAATACATAGATATTTGTACCTACAAAAACATACTATCATATATACATACTCTGATAAAATTATAACCCTCGATTTTACTTGGTCATAATGGAGTAACAAATAATATGCTAATTTTTTATTTTAGTTCAGAATTAATTAATTCGTTTTTATCTAAAGTGCTAAGGTAAATAACAACCACTTGACCAACTACCTTCTCTTTTCTTTCTTCACATCATGAGACATTCACATGCATAAAATATGGCACCAAATTAAAAAAGTTTATAAAGTATTATATACAATTCGGGAGAGTACCTGTGAATACACGAAATTCAAGCCTTTGTTAACTTCCTACATTGAAAACTGACTGAAAACCAAATTTGGAACTCTAGAGAAAACAGTATTGCACGAATGTCCCTACCAATAGTCGTTAAGGTTGTAAGAAAAGGTGAAAGATTATTATCACATACTTTTAAAAACGGAAGCCACCGCTTTTCTTCGGCCACGTCTTCGAACGCTTGATTCAATATAAACGGCATGTTTGCGCCTAATCTTAAACTTAGGTTTTAACGAGATATTTAAGTTTTGTTTTTTAAATGTATCGCTTTCTGTTTAAATGTATCACTTTTCGATTATTAATACGAAACATTTACAACGATTTATTACTATTTTCATAATACATTATAAATAATATAAATCTATCCGTATAGCGGGTATATTTTATCTTGACTGGCCCGTTGGCGCAGTGGCATATGCATCTGCTTTCCAATCTAGGGTCCCGGGTTCGATCCCCGGTCAGGTCAATTTAGGAAACGAACTTTTCTAAATTGGCTTGTAGTCTGGGTGTTACTGGGAGCTCCCCCAGAGTTCCCAGTGTGGTACCCATAATACAAGCTTACTGCTAAACTTGGGGTCACACAATCTGTGTAATTGTCTGGAGTATTATTATTATCTATACAACCTGTATTAATATTAAAAAAAGGTATATTTTGTTATTTTTATATAATGGATAAACTCAAAACTACTCAACCGATTTCAAAAATTCTTTCACTATTTAAAAGCTACATTACCAGTGACTAACATGAGCTAGTTTATTCACAAAAAAAAATTCTACCCATGCGAAAACCCGGGCCGGTTCGCTGTGGGAGTTATTTTGTAAGAAATATTTGGTTTGGTATTTTATATAATTTACGATCGATATTATAGTACTAGCAAAAGCTAGATAGCACATTTATACAAGAATTTAAATCACTATTAAATTGCAAATCCAGATCCAAAATTTTAGCTTTCACCAGTCCTTCTCCATATAAATTTCGCCCTCCTGCGTGTGCGCAATGTGCTTAAAGAGGGGTACAAAGTTTTCTCTTCACGTATTAATAAATATAGATATTGTAGGTACATTTATTTTAGTTTACGCATAACTATAAATTACGTTAATGAGGAAGTATTAGCAACGAAACTAGTTATAAAAAATTAATAAAACACTTAAAAGTATATTTCTTGACTATCTTTAAAATGTAATATCCTCGAGTTAATATAATCCCGACGAAATATATTTTTAAAGAAACAAAAAATATTACAAAAATAATAGTAATTTCCATAATTTGAAGGATTTAATACAATAACTGAATTAAAACCACAAACAAATTCAAAATTTGCGTCTTTAGATGTAAATTTTTTTATTGCTTTTCGCATTTGTTGGGTCCAAACAGAAATAGACATCACATATACACATACTAAAGGCTATGGTGCGTGAAATTTGATAATAAAATATACAAAAAACAACAAAAACTGCTAAAAAATCTGGCCATGAAATAAATTTACTTCTAAGATTACTATTGTTTTCAAATTAAACCGCTGTATTATATTTAATGGAGTATTGGTTGCATTTTGGCGTTCAGTACCGTATAAAGAAAAAACATAATCCTTATAATAGGATGTCCGTGTGTCTGTCAGTTCGACCAGTCAAGACCCTGTATTTCAGGAACGGGTAAAGTTGTCAAGTTAAAATTGATATCAAACACTGGTCTATAATCCCTTGAAGGTACAAAAACTCAAGCTTCTAAATCAACGCAATCAAACTATACGACCATCTATGTACACAAACAAAGACCAAAGGGGTACTTCCCATTGATTTAGAATCATGAGATTTGGCAAGAGGCAAGGTCTCACAGGTCTCACAGTACAATTAAAGGGAAAAATCTAATACACTTCACTGTCACACTTTTTTGCAATTACATACTTACTTACAATTGCAGTTGGAAAGTATAGGAGAATGTGTTTCTCAACTGCAAAGTTATGTTTGTTTTTCAATCCGACGTATACCTATTTTTTAATAAATACATAACACAAATATATTGTCCGGAATTCTCAGTAGGCGAGTCCGACTCGCACTTGGTCGTTTTTTTTTAATCTTTTTATTTGCACAGGTCAATAATATTTTTTGTTACAGAAAAGCTAAATATAAATGTCACTGGTGAAGTAACAGAGAAAAAGAGCGGCGAAGGAAAATCCTACTACAAGGTGACGTCATTCAAACACAACACTGAAGCCTTGGCACCAATAATATTTGATTTCAAGAACCTTTACAACGGAAACAAGGAGTTATGTACGTAATATTTGAAAAACCCCTTGCACGAAAACCTTTGATTTAGTAACGGGGTGAAATCTTTAAAGATATAGCATTCAGGGGTGAGACCGCATCTATGTTATATACAGTCCATTGATAGGAAATGTTGACGTACTGTAATCTCCCCTTTGAACCCACGACCGAAAAGAGGAATGTTATAAGTTTGAGCAGATAAATCAACTTATATGCGATTATTTAATAGCATAAAATTAGAAATTCATGAAAATTTTTAGCTATATTTATTGGCCATAGACGCAGAATATTTTTTTATATCAATTTCATAAATTTAAAATTATATAAATTGATAAGAAATACATACATACATATCTTCACGCTGTATCTCTAACGGAGTAGACAGAGAAAACGTAGCGCCAAGCTTCGCCGTTCTCAGATACTTCTTTCGCTTCCCCAAATCTTATCATTCTCCTCACAATTCGCGCCTAGGTATGCGAATTCTTTTGACAATTCCGTCAGCTAACACTCTGGCCATTTGATCTTCATAAGTCAGCCTTGGTCTTCCTTAGCTTCATTTACTACTCGCTTTCGTTCTGTAGATTTTCTTCGTCAGTCTTTCATCACTCATTCCTTAGGTATATGTGCCCGAACCATCTCATAAGCATTCCTTTCTTCATTTTAACAATAACGCAGTCGTGCAACCCTGTCATACTGCATATCTCTCATTGCTTATTTTGCCCTTAAGGGTGACACTGCACACATTTCTAAGAGATCGCATTTCTACTGCATTTATATTATTTTCATTCGATTTCGGGCACATCTAGGCCTCACTACCGTATAATAAAGTTGTTAACAACAGCACATTGTGGACAGCCATTTTAGCTGAGTTAGATAATATATGGACAACGTCTATTAATGAAGACAGAGCACCGTTCACTTTATTACCAGCTGCTACCCATCTCTCCACATTATAGCTAATATTCCATGATAATAAATAGTGTTTTTAAAACTTAATTTCATTAATACATTATAACATTTTGACACATTTGAGTCCCAATTAACTGGGAACTTCACAATACATTTAAGCCATATTTGGATATTGTAAATGATCAGACAATTTTAGATATTTAATACTCAGCGTACTTCATTGTTTCAGCGGAAGCAACGGTAAACTTCGCCAACACTAACTACAAGGAGATTCTGCGAGAGATAGGTCAGCCGATACTAAACGAGATTATCACAGACATTATCAAAATTGTAAACAAAGTATTTAAAAATATACCCGCCGATGAAATATTCCTAAATTAGGTCTAAGTTTATTATAGTTATGTCTCCTAATAAATTCTTCAGAATTATTTGTTGCTTCATTTACAAATCAAATCAAATGTTTTATTTGTGATACAGAGGTTCGACTACTCTTATAATAATACTCCAGACAATTACACAGATTGTGTGACCCCAAAGTAAGCAGTAAGCTCGTAATATGGGTACCACACAACGAACTCTGGGGGAGTTCCCAGTAACACCCCTGATCGGGGATCGAACCCGGGTCCCTAGATTGGAAAGCAGACGCATATGCCACTTCACCAACGGGCCAGTCAATGGGCCAGTATGCAAATTTTGAAAAAATAACCTATTTGAGCATGCTGTGTCAACAGTTTTGGCGTACAAATACACATAAATTTACCTAGAATATTTAAAATAAATAACGCTACATATTTTATTTCGTTGCTATGAAGTTTTAAATTTTAATTAGTCAAAAAAATTACATAATCTTTATTAATAAAAAGTACATACATATGTTAATATTTACAAACTTAAAACTACACATTATCTTAAATAATAAACTTCCTCAAAGTTGCCGCTTAGAAAGCTGTCATTGCTCAAGGTACCTAGCAGACTGGCAGCATTGCCTCTTTGAATAGCCAAAAAAATTAATTATAGTCTATTATTATTTAGTCAACCAGGCAAATGAATCAAAAACATTGTAAGAACTCAGTAAAACAAATAATCTATGAGGAAGTGAAACAATTTGCGTTTAAATATATGTAATTTGTTGAACTCTTTTAGATATTGTGGAATATTGTTATAATTTTTTAGAGCCAATGTCAACACACCTCGTACAAGGCGTTAGTATTTTTGAAAATAATATAAGCTCTATTGCGGGGCCTATGAATAATTACACGTTACACACAATTTACATGTACAAATACACGCATGTTCTCACTTTTAATGTACACACAGGTACAATTGCATGTTGCATACGACACACATACACAATTACACGAATGTTCTCACTTTTAATGTACACACAGGTACAATTACACGTTGTACATGACAGATGTACAACTACACCTATGTGCTCACAATATTTAACTCTATACATTCATTTCATTATCACTTTATATTATTATATATTCACTTCTTCTCACTTTCTCACACTTTTTTATACTTCATTTTATATCTATATATGTACATATAATGAAAGTTTTTTTTCTTTGACCGCGATAAACTTGAAAACTACTGGACCGATCGGCATGGGACCATGACCATTCGACGCAGATTTAGTTGTAGATGGTTCTAGGCTACTTATTTTTTGAACTGCATAGACTCTTCACAATTTTTCAAACAAAAATGTACTATTACCTACAAAATTTTCACTTACGCCAGCGAAGCGGGCGGGAAACGGCTTGTATATTTATATATACATATCAATATAATAACAACAAACTTAGCTAAACCACATAATTTGGTTTCAAACTACCACTGTTACATTGTACTATTTAACTCAGTATAACTAATTATAATGAATTACAACTCATTCCTTGTAATATCTTCACGCCGCATCCCCAACGGAGTAGTCAGAGAGGACGGAGCGCCAAGCGTTGCGGTCCTTACATACTTCTTTCGCTGCCTCAATTCTCATCATTCTCCTCACACATTTTCGCCTAGGTATGCGAGTGTTTTTGACTTTTCCGTCGGCTAACACTAGCTATATCCTTGTAATATTTGATACTGTATGACGTTCTGAATCACGATCTCGTAATTTTCATATTTACTCAAATTACTGTCATTATTATAATTTACTCCATTTTACAATTAACCAAACGAGAGGACAGTAAGACGCCAAACCCTTGGCATCCCCTTTCTTCTTGTGGTACCCCTGACCACAAAGCGATGGCCCCTCCAGACAAATCGGCAAGTTCACTACCCTTTCGCTTGGCTTCACTCACATAACATATCCAATCTTCTTTTTTCCATAATATAAATAACTTCATTCATCCTCTCGTCAATCCCACCTCTCACATTCCACGCAGCTATTCTACACTCCTGCCTTCACTTCCCGCCGCGAGGTGCACAGCGCGTTGGTTGGCAATCCCCAACGCCAGACCGCACTCTGTTCACACCGGCGGAGACGAACCACTGTACGTCGCTTTCGGGGGACGCCCTACTTTTATCCCTAACGTTGTCTCACATGGTGTAAACAGTAGAGAAATTGCAGCCATGAAAAGGGCTGGCAGGGGTAGCGACAAGCACGCTTCCTCAATTCATCCCCTTGTTTGGACTTTAATAAAAGAAAATTAAGTGCAGACAAAGTGAACCTTAACAATGTCTTTTCCGCATTGTTTAAAACTTGAAGTTGATTTGCAAAAGCGTTTCTTAAACTAACATTTACCTATTTGCCACATCTAACCAAACCGCCTCGAGATTAAGACCCAAATATAGCAATATTTGGGTCTTCATATTTGGCTTTTTGGGTCTTTAGTAATAGGTAAACACAGCTTGCGTATGAGTGTATTTTATGTGTTTGTAGTCGACAAATAATTTCAGGTGTTGTGGGATCCACATCGACAAGGTCAGACAAGATACAATGTATTAAATTATTCATCTGCTTCGAATAACTATTGTCAATTTGTTCAAATATTACAATTTCTCACGCTTATTCATATTTGTACAACTTGAAAATTACATATCAAAGTGGTTTTAAAATAAAATATATTTTAACACTTCAATATTGTGACATCATTTTTTAATACAAAATTTTCTTCAGACAATTGAAAGCAGATTGAAGACAGATTGAAGACAATTGAAGAGATTGTATCATTACATTACGTTGCATTGTTAATTTAGGCTATCTAACTGTGACCTCATGAACATCACTACCTAGCGCTAGAAGTGACAGAGATAGAGCTCATTTCCACTTAAAACTCGATTTTAACTTGAAATTTGATACCATAGATACATAAATTGGTAACCCAAATCTAAAAACGAATGCTTCGTATTTGTGTTATGGACCCGATTTTTTTTATTTATTAGTCTCAAATTGCTACGAAATCCAAAGCATATTCGCGGCTAAAATTGTCTTTATAAAATGTAACATGCCATTTTTAGGATGATACACAATAAAAAAATAAGCTAACAAAAAAAGTCCGTATATTCCGCTGTACGCACCTAAGAAGTATTACTTTTTATGATGAATAAAAATTAATATTAAAACTGGTCATATGTAAAAAATAAACTCTCATTAAAAACTATCAAACTCAGTCAAATTAATGTATTCAAGTAAACCCAAATGCAAGATAGTTCTGAACGTCAAATCTACTTTAGTTCGGTTCGAAAAGAAAACCAGGACACTGAGAAGAACTAACAAGAAACTCAAGTCAGGTATCATTTTTTCAACATCATTCGACAATAGTTACTTACCTTCATATTCAAGCTTTTACATTCAGCTTTTAAGTGAAGATGGATACAGCAAAAATTAAAGTAATTTTCTAATACAAGTTCCAACGTGGAATTAACGCAGCAGAAACTGCTCGTAATGTTGATGCTGTGTTTGAGGAGGATACGGCTAATGAACGCACTGTGCGTTTTTGTATTAACCGCTTTAGAAGTGGAATCTTCGACTTTGAGAATGAACTACGAGAATGACCAGCCACTAAGGTAAATAACGATGAACGAAGGTTGTACTGGAACCCGATCCGTATTAAACTACCAAAGAATTAGCGGCATGGTTGACGTTAGCATACCCACAGTATTGACCGCTATGGAGCAAATCGGTAAAATTAAAAAACTTAAAAGTGGGTGCCTCCTGATTTGACTTGATTGCCTTACCTTGTTAAGTCGATACAGAAATGAAATGATTTCGGACCGAATTGTGATGTGTGACGAAAAGTGGATTCTTTACGATAATCGCAAGTGAACAACCCAAAAAGACTTCGTCAATCGATCTGCAGCATCATTACTCCATGATGACGCAAGACAAACACTGCTCGAGAAAGTGGACGAAGTAATTCAAGAGGAAGGTTCATGTTTATAATTCATTATTGTATTGTGTTCATTAGTTAAAATATGACGATGATTGTTGAAGATGTCGGAAAAAATCTCGCTCACTGGGAGATTACATCGAAAACGCTGCCTAATCCCTTTGAGATATATCAAAACAATTTACCCTGGAATTGTTCCTCATTTATAGGTCTACAGAAAACTTTGCGATGACATAATATGTCTATCTTTTAAGGATAGTTTACTATACCCATTTTAATGTTAAAAAAAATAGTCACATAATATGATGTGGTAATTGGAAAGCTATTTAGACGGATACAATATAAATTCTCATCAAATTAAATACATTAGATACCTTAAGCATTTCATTTGGATTATAATTGCCTTTCACACCATACAATTTAAAATAATATTTTAGGAGTTATCTCAAAATTAAAACTATCGCGCGACGAAATAAATTACTCCGAGTGGGATGAACATAAATATGTTCCACATGCTTGAGGCAAGCTGATACGACACTATGACAAAAAAAAATGTAGGCGTGTATACTCTGCTACCCGTGCGAAGCCGGGACGAGTCGCTGGTATACTATAAATGAGAGCCATTTAATACCGCATATCATAATTACTAAAAAAAATTTTTAACTTTTTGCTTAAACTCCTGTCTCGGCGTTCATTAAGTTTATGTATGTATGTACGTAAGTTACAACGAGACAAAGTATAGATAAGTTTAGAGCTTTAATGAGGGTGTAGTAAATCGAAAGACAAGGGTACTTGCACCGTACATAGTTTATATTAAATTACAACGAGTTATGCTGTTAACCGTATTCCTTAATGGTTCATATTCCCATATGAATCATTCTCTATCACAGGAGCCACCAGTGATAGTATGGGAATTCTTACTCCCCCAAGGACCTCCTCCTCCCCTACAGTCCTGCCCTGACCACACAATCCCCCGATGTATCATTTGCACAGTCCGAGTATAGACTCCAGGACATTTCGTTATTAATCTTTTGCTCATGGCGATCTCACTCGCGGTATTACACGTAGGATCTACCATGTTCAGCGCAACTGTACCATTGTCCCTGGATATCCCAGATGTTATACAACTTATTATTGCATAATGGATAACGATTACACACTACCACTCACCCAGTTTATCTTCATCACTTTGCTAATACTTTACCATTATCACCACGTTTATATGGCTCGCACTCTCGCAGTGCCGTCCGCTTCACATCTACCCGACAAGTGCTTTTAAAAAGTCAAGTATCACGTGATCTCGTTAGGACCACAGAGTAACATCTAAAATCACAGTCACACAAAAGCATATGCAAAGCAAGTTACCGTTAAAGTAACAATATAATATGTTTCATACTTACCCAATTATCTATGTTATCTCGCGAAATTCGCGACATTCCCGACGGCGAAGGAATTAGAGCAGAGCAATAAGATTACGTGTCCACTGCGCAATCTTTTCTCTCGCCCTCGTCGCCGCCAGCCTTCTTTGTCTAGGTTCAGGTGGAAAGTCACCCTGCACAATTTCAGGTAATGGTTTATCACCACTTACATCAACAACTGGGTTTGGTTGTTCTGAATTATTAGGTTGTTCCAGAATAGCATCACTACAATTCCTTTCTCTCGTTTCCTGTTCTGACAAAGAATCAATATCGATAGGTACATCAGGAGTATTCCGCCACACGTCTGTCGTTAAAGGTTCATTTGAACCATTTGTTTGTGATTCGACGACATTTCGTGTGATAAATTCACTATCAGAAGTAGGGATATCAACGTTCATCGGCGTTTCATTTGTCAAGGTTTCTTCAGGCCTCAGTCCTTCGTCAGTACTGACACAAAGAGGTGCGCCTTTAGGAAGAACAGATGAGGTGGTCGGTTGAACTACTATTCCGGGGTCAGTTTCAAGAACGGATATCTCATCCTCTTCTCCGACTTTCAGTGGATAAAGATGTCCTATAGTACGTGTGTATTCAATATCTCCGACTTTCACTTTTGCTACTCGACATTCACCATCATTACCTTTTAATAGCGTAGTTATTTTTCCAACCTTCCAATTTTGTCTGTTTTTTGACTCTCCTTTGATTTGAACAATATCTCCCAGTCGAGGATCTCTTCGTGTTAACACTCTTGATTGTTTATAAGAGTGTTTATATTTTTCTCTCAGGCTGGTAAGATACTGTCCAATAAACATTTTCTTAAATTCGTCCAGAATCTTTATACCTCTCTTCCATTCTTCTAATAAATCTAATTTTGTCACTGTTTCAATTATAGACGTTTTGTTTGTTGAAGATTCCAAAAGGATGCACTCTCCTAAACTCAAAAAATCTACGGGTCTGAGTATGTGTTCTGGCTCTGGTCCGACGTATGTTAACGGTCGGGAGTTTATCACCGCTTCAACTTCCTTTAATACAGTATTCAGTTGAGTATCGTGTAGCAGATGTTTTTCCAATGTGCGTTTAAGACAATGCTTCACGAGAGCAACCATTCTCTCGTAAAATCCGCCATGCCATGGAGCTAATTGAGGAATAAATTCCCACTTAATGTTGTTCTCTGCGCAGAACGAATTCGACAAGACTTCCGATGTCAACCTAAATTGTAAGGCATTGTCTGAAACCATCCCTTTAAGAAAACTTCTCGAAGCTATGAACCTTCTAACGGCTAAGAGGCATTCTCCGCTGTTAAATCTTTCACTACTTCCAAGTGTATGGCTCTAACAGCAAGATATGTAAATAAACACACCCATCTTTTCTCTTTACCATGCTTAGTACTAACAAACATAGGTCCAAAATAATCTATGCCTGTATAGGTAAATGGCGCAATATAATTTGCTCTTTCTGCTTTCTAATGCAGGCGTAGGTGGTAATTTGTACGGTCCGCCACCATGTTTCACACATTGAGTACATTTTCTTAGAACTCTTTGCACCTGAGCTCTGCCTTGAGGTATCCAAAATTGTTTCCTGATTATACTCAGTGTGTGATTAGCACCGACGTGGTAATTTTTGGCATGCGTTTCTTGTATCACTTTATTCGTGAATTCACAGTCCTTTGGTATCAAAATTGGGTGTTTCATGTCATAAGACCAAGTAGCATGAGTCATGCGTCCCTTGCATCTTAATATGCCATCAACATCTAAAAATAAACCTAGGTTTCTAGACAGATGAGTTTCCTTTCCTGTGACTTCGTCGGCAAAGAACTCAGCTTGTAATTTTCTCATCTTTATAATATCCTCATGTACTATTTTAGGATGTTCATTTTCTATGACAGGAACATTGTCAACTGATGACTTTATCGATGAATTAACATTTACCGGACTTTCTTCTACTTGCATCATCTCTTCTTCTGGACTAGTGTCCAGAGCCTCCCCCACAGAGAAGGCAGTTGTATGACCGGCTTCATGAGGCCAAAATTTTTCACCCTTTAAAAGGAAGTCAGGTCCTTTGAACCAAAGTTCATTCTTTTTATGCCACAGTTCTGGTCTTGTAGCTATATCTGCTGGATTGAAATTAGTACTTACATAACACATTTCACCTTTGTGGTTTTGTTTGATCTCATTTACTCTTCTTGTAGCAAATGGAGGGAGTAATTTATTCGATCTCATCCAACTAAGAACGACAAGGCTGTCAGTTCACAAATATGTCTTTTGTATCGGCAGGTCTATGTTCTCATTCACATACTTTAATAGTCTGCTTCCAATCAAGTAACCTAAGAGTTCCAATTTAGGAATTTTCAGGTCCTCCTTTTGTTCGATTGGAACTACACGAGCTTTTGACATAATCAAGTTCGAGTTTACTTCTTTGGCTTTACTTCTCAAATATACTGCAGCTGCATAAGCATTTTGAGATGCATCTGTAAAGCAGTGAAGTTGGTACTCTGTTCCTGCTGCTGTCGTACTGATACATCTTGGTATTTGAAAACTTGGTATTGCTTGCGAGTCTCTCTGTGCAGCTTCTAATGTTGGTAATAAATCCTGTGGTAGTGCCTCATCCCATTTTACTTTTCTTTTACAAACTTCTTGAAAAAGAAGTTTGATCGGTAACACCAAAGGGGATAGCAATCCTAAGGGATCATACACTCGTGCCAGAGTCTTTAGTACCTTTCTCTTTGTATCGATAGGTGCTTCAGATTTAGTCAGTCTGATTTTCAAGGTATCGTCATTTACATCCCATGTCAATCCAAGTACTTTAACTTCATCAGTTTTATTGGATCGAAATTGTTCTGGTATTGCTCGAAAAAGCTCAAGTGCACTGTCTGTAGACTCTGCTCCTGTAACCAAATTGTCCACGTAGCATTTGTCAGCTATTTCCTTTAACAGACTTTGATTTGTCCTCGACATATGATGTCTTATAGTAGCTGTGAGCAGAAAGGGAGATGATATTATTCCAAATGGTACTCTTGTAAATTGCATTTGTACTATGTTATCATCTGTAAGAGCTTTTTCTAGATCTTTCACCCATAAAAATCTTGTGACTCTTCGATCGTCTTCTTGTAGACCAATCTGTAAAAATGCTTTCTCAACGTCTGCTGTTAAAGCAATTGGTTTCATACGAAATTTGAGAATAAGTGCAGTCAAGTCTTCTAAAAGAGATGGTCCACTATAAAGATATTCGTTAAGACTTTTCTGACCTGTAGTTTTTGCTGATGCATTGTATACTAGTCTACCTTTCTTGCCATCTTGTTTCACCATATGGTGGGGCAGATAATGAACTGGAGTAGTCGTTTGTGAAGTGAATATTTTTTCAGGTTCTATAATTTTAATAATATTCAGCTTCAACTGTTCTTTCAATATGTTGTCATATTCACTTAATGTATCCTTGTCCACTCTCTTTAATAAACTTCTCAGCTGACCACACGGTAGTCTAAAATTGGTAGGTAAATCAGTTGGTGGGTAGTCGATCCATGGCCACTTCACTTCATATCTACCTTCTCGATATTGAACGGTTTCATTAAAGTGTCGCACGGCTTCATCTTCGCGTGTTATTTTTGGAGAATCAACAATACCGATGGATTTGAGGCTCCAGAGAAACTTAATATCTAAGTTCCTCAAAGGTAAGTCGGGTTCTGCAAAATATGGGCACGAGGGCACATGGCATTCACAATATGTCACTACCGATAGGGTATCTTCGCTTTCTATATTTTCTATATACCCAGATACAATCCATCCAAAATCAGAGTCTATCAAGTACAAATTTTCATCTATCTTTATTTTATCCTTTCTTATAAATGTATAATAGTAATCATTACCAATCAATAAATCAATTTCTTGGCCACTACTGTCATCGTCACCAAGAATGTCTACAAGGGTTGCATCACCAATAGTTGGTACAGGCAACCTGTCCGTAATTCGAGGCACAACATTGACAGATATTTTATGAATTATGCCACGTTTTGTTTCTATCATTATATCAGTGGATGGGCTTTTTGTCTCTTTAGGTACAGAAGATCCAAATGTGAAGATAAGAAGCAAATCCTTCCTAACAGTGGGGAGATTTAATTTTCTAGCTGCTCTTTCTGTTATATAGCTTCTTTGACTCCCACTGTCCAAGACAAGTCTGCCTCTCATCCTAGACTGAATGTGATCTGGGTCCTGAATGTTGATTACCGCCGTCTGTAAAAACGTCTTTATACAGGTTATACTGAGTATTTTCATAAATATTGCTTTCTTGTGTAAACATACCAGATCCTTTCGGACGAAATATCTGATTATGCCCTCCTGTGCAGTAATAACATTGTAACTGTTTCTTGCAATTTTTCATTATATGACCTGTACGTAGACAACGGAAGCATCGTTTGGATAATTTTTTCTTCCTATCCTCCACAGTGCTTACTTTGGGACATTGGCTACTATAGTGATCACCACTGTTACAAAATATGCAAGGCCATTTCCTTTTCTTCGGAGGCGGGGGCTTTCCGGCTTCATCCGATCTCCTTTTCTGTTGTGTTTTGGTAACAAAGTGACGACGGTCTTGTTCTTGTTTTCTGTCATTCTTTACAGCATTTTTATTCTCCCTTTGATATTTGGTTTTGACATGGAGGACTTCTTGTAGCGAGTTATGCTACTATGTCAGATAACCTTGACATTCGTTTTTCATGTGCTACACACGAGCACATGGCCTACTCCGCCAGAGCCATTCTGACGGCCCCAGAACGCTTTCTCCATAAATGAATATAGTAAAGAGGAAAGTTAGGACTTCTTGTAGCGAGTTATGCTACTATGTCAGATAACCTTGACATTCTTGTGCCATTCTGCAACACACGGCCTACGCTCTAGAACAACTGCCCTTTTCTTAATTCAACAGCATGTATCCCAGCACCTCCACCAAATTTTGTCTCGGCGTTCATTAAGTTTATGTATGTATGTACGTAAGTTACAACGAGACAAAGTATAGATAAGTTTAGAGCTTTAATGAGGGTGTAGTAAATCGAAAGACAAGGGTACTTGCACCGTACATAGTTTATATTAAATTACAACGAGTTATGCTGTTAACCGTATTCCTTAATGGTTCATATTCCCATATGAATCATTCTCTATCACAAGAGCCACCAGTGATAGTATGGGAATTCTTACTCCCCCAAGGACCTCCTCCTCCCCTACAGTCCTGCCCTGACCACACAATCCCCCGATGTATCATTTGCACAGTCCGAGTATAGACTCCAGGACATTTCGTTATTAATCTTTTGCTCATGGCGATCTCACTCGCGGTATTACACGTAGGATCTACCATGTTCAGCGCAACTGTACCATTGTCCCTGGATATCCCAGATGTTATACAACTTATTATTGCATAATGGATAACGATTACACACTACCACTCACCCAGTTTATCTTCATCACTTTGCTAATACTTTACCATTATCACCACGTTTATATGGCTCGCACTCTCGCAGTGCCGTCCGCTTCACATCTACCCGACAAGTGCTTTTAAAAAGTCAAGTATCACGTGATCTCGTTAGGACCACAGAGTAACATCTAAAATCACAGAGTCACACAAAAGCATATGCAAAGCAAGTTACCGTTAAAGTAACAATATAATATGTTTCATACTTACCCAATTATCTATGTTATCTCGCGAAATTCGCGACAACTCCCGAAACTAATCTCTAAAACTGAAAACCCAACTTATAAAGTTCAATTCCGTTTTGTGATCAACAATTATTATTATTAATCTTTATTTCAACAGTTTACGTCAAGTAGTCTACGAGAAAAGCATGTGTTTTCGTTGTCTGTCCATGAATTAAAAACTACTCAGCGTGGAACTTTGACCATTCAATAAAGAATTATTTGTGGGTTATTTTTTGGTCCACTTTTCACTTTTTTTTCACTTACTGTCAAAAATAATTATTTCCCGCCAATAAAAACAAAATACGTCGGTATTTTTCTTAATCATTCTATCTTTTTCATTCATTTGTTTCTCAATCATATTGTATGTATTATTTTGAATTATTTTAATTGGAAACTATATTGAATGTCGCTGCAGTGATAGCGAGACAGTAAAAAGCACGGGAGTGCTGGATGGGTTAAAATTACAAACAAAAATCAATTATTACTGAATTTTCATTTACGCCCAGCGAAGTGGTTGGCTAACGGTTAGTAAAAGTTTGTAACTTAAAATTAAATGCAACAACTTTAACATCTAAAAAAAACTCATAACAATTTAACGTACACATTTAACAGTTAACTGTATGCTTGGCGTGAAAACAATTTTGCACAGAATGTATTAAATCAAAATAGTCTTGCATAATTTTTTTTATTTGTATTAATTAAAATTCATAACGTCGTCAAAAATAACATTGCGTCTGCTTCGAAAATTATAAAAACGGTGAATTTCTCTGCTATTTATTCAATTTGGATATACAGCTGCATAGATAGAGCAATACCTACTTGAAAATGTTAAGAATTTTGTTACTTTGTTTCGTTATTAGCGCAGCATACTCTGAACGTAAGTGAAAAATAATTGTAATTGCTGTAATTATAATTGCTCTTGATTATAATAATTGTAATTGCTCTTAATTGTGTTCACAGGGACTAGATTTTTATTATAGGCGTTACAGATTTGTAGGGCAATAAATAATATACAGAACGTATCATTTTAAGGGGTCGTTTTGTTCATGGTATTGATCACCTTTTACTAAATCAAGACCGATAAAGTTACCACATATTCCTTGGTATTTAAGCTTGCAAATTAAAATGTCATAACTAAAGTAATAATAATAATAATAATAATAATATACGTTATTGCACACAAAACAAAAGACATAAAAGTTAATACAATATGTACAAAGTAAAATACAACAGGCGGTCTTATCGCCAACAGCGATCTCTTCCAGACAACCTAGTAATCTTTCTAGTAAGATTTCTAGTAAAATTTCCAGTAAGAGTATTCAAATGCCTTGGAATAATAAAAAAAACAGCAGTGACATCTGTGATTTCTTCCAAACTTCTACCACAGTTTTCGAAGCTTGTCTTCGAAGCACTTCGAACACTTGGAAGCTTCGAAGCACGAAGCTTGACCCCACATGGGTTTTTGGCAGCCCTACGTACCTACTATGAGATATCGCAAAAAAAACAGCTGTTTGGTACATTTTAGTGTAGTAAGTTTTGAGTTATTTTAAGAGCTCATTCTATTTGCTATAATTTAGGGCTTCGGTTCCATAATAAAAAATATTAAGTTTCAAGAGTATAATGCCGATAAAAGGATACTACGCCTGTCTGTTATACCTGTCATGTTGTCTTTTTAGAGGTCCTAACTATACAAATATGAATCACTAAAATTATAAAAATGACTCTTTTCTTTATTGCAAGTTCCAACAACAACTTACAATAAAGAAAAGAGACATATTTCTTTCAGTCTTTTTGATGTTTGGTGCCCAATTGTAAGTAAGTAGAGGCCCAATCACAGATTTATACTTCAGAAGTTGAGTTGTAACTGCTAATGATTAATTTTGGGGGCTTAAATAGAAATTGAAATAAAATATATCAATGTAATAATTGAAAAATCTGTGAGTCCAAATGCTAATGCAGAAAGTGTTATCAAGATGTGATTTTACATACATACATACGGACGTGATGAGGACGGAGCGCCAAGCGTCGCGGTCCTTACATACTTCTTTCGCTTCCTCAAATCTCATCATTCTCCTCACACATTTTCGCCTAGGTATGCGAATGCTTTTGACATTTCCATCGGCTAACACTCTAGCTATTTGATCTTCATAAGTCAGACTGGTCTTTCTTGGCTTCTTTTACCACTCACTTTTGCTCTATAGATTTTCTTCGTCAGTCTTTCATCACCCATTTTTTCCAGTGAAGATGTGTTTTTGTATTTCCTTAATAGTCCATGCGCCCTTAATGGGAACAAACCTGAAACCTGTGTGTGTTTTATTGGGCTACCTCTACATTGTTCTGGTTTTACTTAAAATGATTTTGTCAATATTACAATTGTTCCTTTCGTAGCCATCGTGAATATTTCATTTGCTTTTTACAAAGCAAAACAATACAGTTAGCTTTTGATACAAAACTTTATTTCATAGTGCCGATTAAATGCAATGCTTGCAACGACAATGAAAAAATACCTCAGATAGTTCGTATCTATTATAATTAGAAACCAGTTCTCAGCACAGGAACATGCTCAGGCCACTGGTCATAAGCCTTACAATAATACATTTTTTTTATGAAAAAGGGTAAACGAGCGAGCGAGACACCTCATGGAAAGTGATCACTGCCGCCCATAGGCACCCGCAACGTCCGGGTAATCATGGGTTCGTTGCCCGCCTTTAGGGAGAAAAGGGAGAGGAGGGAGAGGGGGGAGTTGAGCCAGCGGCACTCTCACTCACCGAACGAAACACAACAGCAATAGATGCTGTTATTTCACGCCGATATTCTGTGAGAGAGTGATATTTCGCAGGGTGAGCCGGCCCAATTCATACTCCAATGCAACATGGCTCTACCACATGAAAATTTAATTTAACTTCACAGTACTATCTTTGACACCGTGTAAACCCGGCGATTGGGTGTGTTCCTTGGGGCATGGTCAAACGATATTCCCGAAAGTCATCTCTGGAGATTTAACCAGCGACTGCGAGAATTTGGATCCCATGAAACTTAAAGAAATCGTAGGAAATCTGACGTCATTGTATTACAAGTTAACTGATGTTACTTTCACTGGATTAAAAGACTGTTACATAAACAACGTCAAGTAAGTAGCATCGTAATAATTAGATTTCAATAATAACTCTTATTACGGATTATTTATAAAAAAGAATTGGACAGGTCTTTTAACGAAAAAATGAAATCGATTTAAAAAAAAAGCACCGAAAAGTAAAAAATAACTATCCTTTACTAATCAAAACTCAAGTACAAAAATAACGATAAATATGATGTAAATACCCATATAATTAAATTCGACAGTTACTAAGTCGGTGCCAAGCCTAGCAAATTTAATAATAAACTTTCTGTTGTTGCACATTGATTTGGCACCGACTTCAATAACTGTCAAATTTGTAGGTATGTGTAAATAAGATTAGTTAAAAAGTTATTTTAATTGTACTTGAGTTTTGATTAGAAAAGGATAGTTATTTTATACTTTTCAGTGTTTTTTTTGAAGATGGTTTAATTTGTTTTAATAAAAAATATTTCTCCCTTTTGAGTGATCTTGACCTAAATAAATATCTAGGGCAGGTCTGCAATTAACTTCATTCTAATTCCGGAGCGCAACGATATACAAGAGAATCATCAATATAAATAAAAGTTATAACCAGGTCGCGCTATCTAGTGTATCTTCGAAGTCCAAGTTCCAATATTGGTGAAATTTAAATAGGACCACCTCTAAAGTATTACCTACCATACGTAAAAAGAATTTTCGAAATAGGTTCATAAATGACTGTTATGAGGTAACATACAAACAAAAAAAAAACAACATACAGACGAATTGAAAACCTCCTCCTTTTTTTGAAGTCGGTTAAAAAAGAACATAAGAACCTGATATATGCATTTAGAGACCAAAATATTTGATAATTATTGCAAAATATTTGTATTTTATAATTTTGTTCTGCATCCTAAGCACTCGAAACGATTTCCGTCAAATGTAATCGAACTCAAATCTAATCGCAAAATGTATAAAGACAGTTTCTATTTGTATATTTAAGAGAATTTATTAGCAATATCACATTTACAATATCTAGAAATTAAATTGGGGTCCCCGTAAATCCGTTTAAGGGACCCCTTTTAGCAACTATATCATTCAGCAAATGAAGTTTAGGTATTTATGCTCCATATTTCCGATCTCTGCTAGTGGCCATCGACACGTGACATTATGACGCATCGGCAAACTATCTACAATTGTTCATAAATTCAAAATCGAAGTGAAAGAAGATGGAAGTGGAAATACACAACCTACATAATATTATAAAGTGTTAGGTAGCGAATAGCTCTCCTGCAAAATGACAGTGAGTAAAATTAATTATCTGGTTCAATTTTTTTTTTTTTCAGGTTAAATTCGAGCAAATCCAGCTTATACTGTGATATGACATGTCCACACTCTGAAACATCCGGTAACTACTTAATAAACGGCCAGATCCTCTCAACTCCAATCGAAGGCGAGGGTACATGCACCGTCACTGCAAGTGAGTTAACTGCAAAATTATTTAGGTCCAAAATATTTTGGTCTTCGTTAGTAAATGTTTAATTAAAAATGTAGAAAACCTCGACACAAGAAATACTTAACAGGTACTTTTTAAATTACCTGCCTTCTGGAAGATTCATACTTTAACTGCAAAGTTACTTTTATTCGACACTTTTAAAAAAATTATTATTATAGACTTTTGGCCACTATCAAAAATCGTTGAACGGTCATTAACGTAAACCGAACATAGGAAAGGTCCCAAAATTGATCCCTGAAGAACGCCCATTTTTAATTTTGAACCAGCACATAGTACTTAGATTACTATTCTTATAGCTTAACATGCGGATATATTATGAAAAGACCATTCTTATTGTCTTCATTATTGCGTCTTTAATAAATAATTTAGTAAGAACTTTAAACCTCACAAAATGTAAACTTCTTTCATATCGATTTACGAAAAATAAAATGTGCTAGCTTATTATCCTCCTGTAGGTTACAGAACCCCGCCAAGAGATCCGTGGTTATGGCAATATGGCAATGATTTATATATTCCATAATTCCCTAAAATATAAAATCCTGTTCCTATGATTGGTTAAACGATTGGTATGTAGGTCATTGCCTAATCAAATTTCTTACAACGATATAACCAGATAGCTAGATCATTGGCTAGCTATTTTTCGCTATCTAATGCTTATAGAAGAAGTCATAATATTAATGTTCAGGAATGATATGACCAAAGACACTGCAAATAGGGAATACAATAAAAGTAATACAGCAGACAAATATACAAATTATGTAACCCAAACTAAGAACCAGACTTGTACTATGGGTACCACACGACGAACTTTGGGGGAGCTCCGAGTAACACCCAGACTCTATGAGATTTTGGGTAAATTCATTTTCTGAATTAACCTGACTTAGAATCTAAATTGGGGTTCCGCACGCTTATTACCTAACTTGCAATCATGCAATAGCCAAATATCGCGCGATATCTGCTGTCAAAACGATAATTTGTATAATATAATTCGTATAGTGGCGCTAAATCTACCGCGAAATGTGCATTTAACGGTCATGATGCAATAGACACGCAGTCCTCATAGATGTTAACAAATTTTTATGACAATTATTCACTGATCGCGAAATGATTGCGTGGCTGTCGCCATCTGCAAATTTTTAGAAAATAACCCCGCCGGTTTAGAAGGCAGATGCTCTGCCATCGAGCCAATGGACAAGTCATGGCATGACATTATAGTAATTACTTAAGTACCTACTGTTAGTTCCACATTAATTTTAATCACATAAATTCCCGAAGTGTGATATTATGTAACATTTTAGTAGCAAGAACGAGGGTAGAATGGATTTGCTGCGTGTAGTGGGGCTGCATAAAAGCCTGATTTTTGGTCTTGTAAGAGTTCAGTTGTTGAGAAGTCGTCGAATAGTCAAGTACATAATAGTTGTGATGAAGAATTGATAGCGTGTTCATTGTGATCAGTGCTCTTGTTACATTTCATATTTAACACTACTTAATTAAATGCTACAGAGGAATATCGTATTGGTATCGACTGCGTGCTGATAAAAGTAACGGGAGATGATGGCAAGGAACACTACAAAATCAAAGACTTCGAGTTGGATCTGGACCCGTGGGGCGGCGTGAGCTTCGATTTCAAGAACTTATTCAATGGAAATAAGGAATTATGTATGTATTTCTCTAATTATATATTAATGCTAATTTTGAATTGAAACAAAGCATTATTTATTAAGGATATTTTTGAAAATAAGTTGGAACTTAAAATACACTTGAAACTATTAAGTCAATGCAAAACAAATATTTTTAGAATTTCTGCTTGTATTTGTTCCGTGATTAATTCCAAAAATTTAAACCAATTGTATTATATAGAATGTGGATTGCGCCGACTGAAATACCACCTGATGTAATAGACAAGGCAAATTATGAATTTATGGTAAGAAACTCTATTATAAACTTGGACCATGAATCAAAATGGACGCAGTCATGATGAATTGCCGCTCTTATTGCGTCAAACAAATTTTTGTATCTCTCTTTCTACCTCATTTAGCATGACTACGAATAAAGCAGTTAGCTACAGTAAGTATGGAAATCTCGCACTGTCGATGTAATTCGTATCAGCTCATGACCGACTTCACTTACAAAACCGAAGTAATTATTTGCACAATACTCGTAAATCTTAAGTGTTTCGATTTCTAGTATTCACGAAAATAAAAATATGTCATGTTCAGCTGTGTATCGCTGTACCGTGACCCTTCCCTAGTCACGGACAGAAAGTCTAGACACTCGGTCAAAGAAAAACGCACTCTTAGAGTAAAAGCTCCATCCATTGTAACTCTTGGTCCGAGATTAAGAACATATGTGATTTTTTTTGAAAAAAACTATTAAGAAACCCAAAAAACCTGTGCCATATTATACTGACACAACATTACCGTAATCTCTTTACAACGACACGGACCTTTTGCCGATTTTTACATATAAAGTCGTGCATCGAGATTATGCCCGCTGTTGCAATGTTTCTTCTCGGGCTTCTTCATGTTGGTAAAATAATACTGCGGACTTTATGGTAGATGATATATTGGTACCGTGCAGAGTGGTTACGCCATAGAGCTGTCGTTTACATCTCATGTCTTATACTAATTCTTACAGCTATTTATATCGAATATGTACGTGACAATTTCCTTTGCGACGATGCAGATATTTCATTAGTAGAAGTAGTCGCGCACAAGGTTACGATTTGCTGTGTCAGAGTAATATCTGGCACACCCGCCACACACGATCAAGTATGCATGATCAAGTCCGTCCATGCATGAAGAGGAGGTTGCATCAAGTAAATTTGATCGTCTGTGGCATTGTAGAGGCGTCATGCCAAACAACACTTCATACAAGCATACTCGATTGCGTGTGGCGAGCATTACGGAAATGTGTCATCATACTAAGCTGGCACAATACTCCCCCCATAATAGAGCTCATTAACCTTATTATAAAATAAATACTATTGTTTCAATATTTTCATATGCATAAATTTAATGCATAACATTTAGATGATGAAGCACACTAATATAACATTTAGATATTATAATAGTTTGCTCATTAATAACATTTAGATGTTACAATAGCGCTATAGTAAACTAATTAATCTGTGATAATAGTATGCTCGCACGTGTTGTGGTTTAAAAAATGCAATAAATTTCTTTGAAGATATTGAAACAATGATATTTATTTTATAAGTGTTATCAACATCGACGAATAAACATAAATGGGAAACACTGGCGCCCTCTAGCATAGCACGACGGTGTTTGTGACGTCATAGAAAAGAACGACTGACGGCTTGTTCCCCACTACCGCCCGAGATTATATAACTCAAAACTCGAGCGCTCCACGTCTCTCTACTGCCTTTACCTTCACGACTGCAGCACGAAGTGTTCGAATACAATTTAATTAATTATTAATTGTCAATTAAATACTAATGTTTATCGATTAATCGATAAGTTAACTAAATTTTGGGATGTTCCATTGCTATAAGTATCTATGTAACTTACTATTTAATTTTATCGTAGCTAACATAAGGTAAGGACTTCTTTAGTAACAAGAAAGTCCTTCAATGTCTCAAATCAGTAAAGACATGTGTGTATATGTCTTGACATGTCTCCACCACCTTCTTTTTAACGTTAGGAAATGATTTATGCATCCCTACTCCACTCGTGGGCAGCGAGAAGGGTACGTGGAACTTCTCTAGACTGACTATACCAACTAAAACATCACGGTAATTTTCATCGCTTTACTTATCGCACTGGTTTCTACAGTGATATGATGATTTAATATTGAAATCTTCTAAACCGTTACAAATTCTTGAATAAATTCTAGAGCGTCAGAACGAAACCAAAGAACTAAATAATTGAATAAAATATAATTTTTCAGCTGACAAAGCACACAAGATTGCTAATGATAACTGGCGTGAAATAGCACTACTTTCTCAAGGTCCAGTTATGAAGGCAGTCGTGGGGAAAATCATCGAAAATTGCAACAAGTACATAGAACTCATACCAATTGAGCAATACTTGATATTGAATTAGAAATTCAGTTTTTTATATACAGATTATCAAATAAAAAATAATTTTCTGTGTTAAATATGATATTCATTTTTATAATATACCTGTGATTATAGAGGTAGTATTTAAAGACTTTAGTTATATTTCATTCTTACTAATGCATAACAATTCAAGGATTTTATCGATTTCTTCGCTAGTCTTAAGGATGGTAACTTATACAGACCAAATTACATACTGGCTCTCGTGTCGAAACCAGTAGAAAAAATAGCAAGTACTTTTTAAGATCGAAAAGGCACCGTCATCAATAATTAGTTTTGGTAGAGGCAACTATCCTGTAGATATTGTCTCGGCTATTGATGACAGTATTGTTGGTATTGACAAAAGGAATACAATGCATTGCTGTACATATTTCTACATTTTTCAAAGGCTTTTGATACAGTTTTGGTTCAAGTTATTTTATGTAAAGTACAGGTTATAAACTAAAATGTTAGAACCATCGCGATTAACATTGTTCAAGATTATTTAGAGCGAATCGATCTCTCCAATCGTATTTAATGTGTGAAGATAGGCGGTTGACTTAAATCTGATTAAAACAGTACTTTGGTGTGCCGCTAGGCGTTGTTTTGACTCCTACGTTATTTGATGTTGAAGTTAATTTAGGTTAAGTATGTACACATATTTTCCAACAATACTTTTACAGTTGTTTCTTTATACTTTGTTAATTCCTACTTCTATTATCTATGCGACAAAGCGACATTGCTCGTAATAGAAAAAGGGTCGTTTTACAAAGATTATGACTAAAGATGCTTTTGGTCTTCCACTACGCTAAACTCTAATATATTGGTTCTCTGTGTGAACCAACTTCGTATGATTATCATAACTTTGAGAAAGCTCTTACAAACCAAATCCAATACAGTTCAATCAACCAATACACTACGTATAGCTTTGGATTTTAACAGTGTATGTACGTATAGAGGTATGTATGTTCAAAGTCAAAGTAAAATCAATTTATTCAAGTAAACCCAATTACAAGATGTTTTTGAACGTCAAATCTACTTTAGTTCGCATCTTACAATACTCTTTCACGGGTCTATGTCGCATTAAGTTATGAAAGTTTAAAAAATATACTTTAGTTCGGTTCAAAAAGAAAACCTGGATATTGAGAAGAACCGACAAGAATCTCAATTAGTTATTATTTTTTCAACATCATTTTACAAAAAGTTTATTAAAATACAATATTCAGAAAACCAGTAAATGTACGAGCAGAGAAGATCGTTTTCGTGTATTTTATTATGATTTAATATGACTGTCTAGGTTCTCCGCGTGGGCGACAACGCCCCATTGTGGGCGTTTAAGACTTTCAGGGGGGCAGTAGAAGACCCAGAGATAATTAGGGGCGTTGAGGTAGCATAGAAGGGGCGTAGGCCTATTAAAAAAGATAAAAAAAAACACGCTAGTCATGTACTAAAGTAAACTTTATTATTGGTTATTTTTGTTACCGTATGTACTGAAATAATAATTTTTATCACACGTGCGAAAATTCACATATTGTGGTAATTCGGGACTAAAAACCATGTCAGAAGCAACAAAGAAGAGACGGCAGTATAGTGTGGATTATACTAAATACGGATTTATCGAAAATCCCACAAATCCATCATCATCAATGTGCCTTATTTGTCAAAAAACATTTTTAAATGAAGCGAAGAAGGCTTCTAGGCTTCAAAATTATTTTAATAAAATACACTCGGATAAGAGAGACAAAGACATGACCAGACAATTTCGTACTTCTTTCTCATGTCTTGAAAATAAGACATGAGAAAGAAGTACGAAATTCAGCTAACTATATCAAAAGTTTCATCAGCTTCTAAGACTATTTCGGACTTCGAGCTTCGTGCAATATCTCATTATTGATTGCTAAAACAGGCAAACCACATACTGTTGGGAAAGATTTTATTTTACCATCAGTAAAAGAAGTAATAACGACTGTGGTCCGTAAACCAACTGCAGATATTATCTGAAAAATTTCTTTAAGCAATAGTTCTGTGCAAAGATGAATTGATGAGAAGGCTGAAAACGTTGAAGAATCATTGTAAAATCATCTGTAGACTTGTCAATTTTCAATTCAGCTGGATGAGTCCACTTTACTAACCAATGAAGCATCGTTTATTGTCATACGTTAGGTTCATCAAAGATAAGAAAATATGTCAACAAGTATTGTATGCCACAAATTTGGAAACAGATAAGAGTACAAAAGGAGAATCCATATTAATACACTGGAAAAGTTTTGTGACGAAAAGGAAATTCCTTTTAATAATGTTTTGTCAATTGCTACGGATGGCGCACCGGCTATGACAGGACATCACAAGAGTTTAATAGCGTGCATAGAAAATAAATTTTCTGACGTGCTTACTGTATATTGGGTAAATAATCGCCAGCATTTGGTTGCAAAGATCGATAAGATCGAAAAACAAGGCAAAATTAAAAATTTGTTCTGAATAAAAGCTCACGCAGGGATGAAGGGAAACGAGAGAGCCGATAAACTGGCAAAAGGGAGGCACAAGGAAAGAAGACGAGATCGAAGTACGACGCATGGCCTGTTTCATTCGTCAAGTGACAAATTAGATTGGAATCGATTGACAAATGGAACAGTAGGTATAAAAGTGAGAAAATAGCATCGGTCACCAAGATATCTTTTTCTAATGTCGCCAACGCCTACCCAGTGATGAGAAAAATAGACATAGATCACATTCTGGTCCAGACTCTGACGGGGCACGGAGGTTTCTCTAAGTATCTATATTGATTCAGATGCAAAAAGAATCCGACGTACCTTTGCAAGACGGGGAGGGACGAAAGTGTGATTCATCTCCTGATGGAGTGCTCGCTGTACGGCTACGAGAGATTAGAAACAGAAAGTGATATTGGAGATAAACTAGAAATTAGCACAATACACTCAATTATTGCCAACAATCACAGTAGAGATAAGTTTTTAGAATATTGCGAAGATATAGTAATAAATATTTAAAAAAAAGAATAATAAAGGAGTTTTAATGTCGTAATATTGTAGAAATTAAAAAGGAATAATAAATAAAATTGTGATAACAGAATGATAACCAACAAATGTATAAACAAAAATGTGATATTAGTATAAGTAACAAGTTGTGATAAAACTATGATATTAGTATAAATAGGCATAAGTGTAGAATATAAGCTTAAAAATGAATGCAAATTGTAGATGTAAGAGAGAAAGATATCAGATAGAAAAATGCAATGGATAGATACAGGTAAGTCAACAAATGTGTAATTGATGGATGGCAACGTAATAAATATAAGAGTTAAATGTAATAAATAGAGATAAGAACAGCTAAAAGAAAAGGATAAGACCGAGAGCAAGAAGTGAAATGAAGAATAGATAAATAAGGACCCTAACAATACATACTTCAGGGGAAGCAGTTTAAAAAAAAAACAATGGCTGCGATAAATGCTTTCGCCTCCAGCATAGAGCACTTATTAACAAGTACTAAAGCAAGTAAAGTTCATCAGTTTACATACTTAAGACACGAACAGGTCTTAAACCACGGATGCAATTTGATGGTATGTTTATGTTATTTGCAATCGCTTGATATTATTTAGCTGTGCCTTTTTAAGGCGTGAAAACATAGGCAAAAACCAAGTAGTTTTACTTTGAATTTTTCTGAACTTCTTCCTTGTGAAAATTGAATCTACCGCACAATGTAAACAGTAATGAACAAAATTTGACAAGCTGTTATACTACCAGGATTGTAACAGTATGCAATGCACGATACTGGATCATTGGTAGACCGATTTCTTTATACGCGGTATCTAGCAGCTCCGAAATCTTGTCTGTTCGTTGTATGACATTCTACATATACGACTAGTAGTAAACAGGCTCATATACGGACAGTTTAATAGTACGATAGTTGAAAAGAACTTCTTCTCAAGTAATAAACCAATAAAAGGCGTTGCATAAATTTACCCTCGTTTTAAATATTTAATCATCAAATGTGTGATGTATACAGAGTGAAGCATGCTCGATGCCTTTCTTTAATAACAGCTTCAAACTGCTCTGAAATCTCATTTGTTCGGTATACCTACAACATTTCATATGCTTGACAAAGAACAAGTTTATGGACGGATATTTGATACGAGTCTGCACTAAATTGATACGATCTAACTTGCCTATTTTGCCTCCTTTAATATGGCCTCAGCTTTCATATTTATAGCAATGTCGTTGATAGTTAACAATTCTGACAAAAATTCAATCTTTTTTTTGCAATGCGTTAATGTCGCAATTCACTGGTTTCTTTTCCGCTAGTTTTAGGTTAACCTTCTGAGTCTATGCGTACGCGTATCTGATTTGAAAGCTTACAGTAGTCGTTACGACCACCAGGCAAACGAATTAAAATTAGTTTTTTTTACGTTTCGTATTTGTTGAGTTGAAACAATAGAAAACAAGCATCATATTTACACGTACTATTTATAACGACTGTTGTGCGTGAAATATGACAATGAATATACAAGAATCCACAGAAAATGTTGAAAAAAACCGGCCTTGAAATATATTGATATTTATGAGCAACCAGAGCCTTGAAATTAAACTGCTACAGTATGTTTACACATACTTTGGCTATGGAGACCTAATTTTATTCATTTTTAGGAAGTACATAATCTTTGTTCATAAAAATTACCAAACGGTGTATAAGCTAAGACATGTTTTATATCATATTGATTTTCGTCTTGAAATAAAAGCGACCAAATGGGTAAACCTTAGATACATCAAAGTAAGTGTATATCTTTAAAAGACTACAGAAATGTCCTCTAATCTCTTAATGATAAGCCTCAATACCCTTTTAACCTTTTACACATTGTTAAAAAATATTAAATTAATTTGCAAAGCTTACGAATTTGTAATTATATCACACTTTTTTGTCATATGTACATTTGCAATAGAGTATGAGAGAACGTGTCATTTGACTGCAAAGTAAAATTTGTTTTTGAATCTGACCTAATTTTTTTGGTAAATACATAACACGAACACATTGTATACTGGTTTTTTTATTTGACATTGAAATGAACTCTAAGTTATTACGTGTCTAACACGCTCTCGAACAGATTTCTACAGTTGTGGATGTGTCCACAACTTATAGATTACACATCAGTAATATTTTTCGTTACAGAATATAAAAGTTGTTCGATCTTTGCCATAACATGGTCAGTGGGTAAGTCGAAATATATCCATTGACTTTGAGTGACATGTCTGTCAACGACGGCATATACTACGCCCCGCGCCTCGTCGAGGTCGTACGTTCCGCCTTGCTATTACGCTGTAGATATCACAAAACAAGCATCATCAGCCGTACTGCTCGTCTTGTGTATAATGAATTCATCAATTTGGAGTGTGAGAGCAAATACCACATTGAGCTTGTCTCCGTGTTGTGCCGTGCAATCAAAAGGCTGGTTTCCCGTTGGAGACTACGTGGAGCTTAAGGTTAGTCGAGATTCTTGCTCACCAGCTTTTGACAACGGATCGACCTACTTCTCACACTCAAAACAAATAGTCCACTTTCGAATAACCATTCTTATATACATCCAACAAAAGTAGGTAATGGGTGAGATAAAAGAGAAAAAGAGTGGCGAAGAAGTCTTAGTATATAGTGACTTCATTCAAACACAACAATGAAGCCTTGGCACCTGTAATATTTGATTTCAAGAACCATTACAACGGAAACAAGGAGTTGTGTACGTAATGCGATAGGTTATTTGAACATGGATAACGAAACAGATTCGATTAAAAATTTGAAAGACTTGCACAAAAACCATTGTCCTGGTAATACGAGAGAAGTCGTCAAGATTCAGGGGGTGACACTGCTTCCATATTGTGTCTGGTCCATTGGTGGGGTACATAACTTTTAACGTACTGTATCTCTCGTTTGAACCTCCGACGGAAAAGGGAGATGTTATAAGTTGGACGCCGTGATCTGTTAATCTATACAGATCGACAGATCACGGTGTCCAACCAAAAGCAAAAATCGCATGCAAATCACAAATATACGTTTGTGATTTGCATGTGATTTTCGCTTGAAAGATGAAGTTTTGATGAATAGTCTAGTTTTTTTATTTCTGAGGTTTTTATCGTGGCCTTCATTACAAAATAAAATAACTCACAAACGTAGGCAAAACAGTTCATCAAAGTTTCATCACAATCTCATGAATCGTTTAGGAACGCATGGAGGACGAACATACAATCAAACATTCATTTTTATATGTGAGAAAATACAATATAGATAATATACCTTTTTCTGGGTAATATGTAATAAATGGAGTCTTCACGAAATACAAATATTAAAAAAAATTAATGAATGAATTAGTATGAAATCTATACTAACATCGTGAGGAGGTAAACTTCGTTTGTTTGTTTCTATATAATGGATAAACTCAAAAACTACGCAACCGATTTCAAGAATTCTTTCTTTTATGGAAAGCTATCAGCGAGTAATATGGGCTGTATTTTGTTTTCAAACAATTTCTACCCGTGCGAAGCCGGGGCTTTTACTATTATAAAGAGGTAACTTTTGTATGTAATGGATAAACTCAAAAACTCCCTAACCGATTTCAAAAATTATTTCACTTGTAGGAAGCTAATTTATACTCGTGCGCAGCCGGAGCGGGTCGCTAGTTAATCAAAATAGTTTACAACACCTAGTGGTTAGAAATATTAAAATTATTGAAACTATTAATTAAGGAGATTTGAGGAAGCGAAAGAAGTATGTAAGTACCGCGAAGCTTGGCGCTCCGTCCTTAGGGACCTGTTGGAGATGCGGAAGATATGTGCATTAAGTTGCAATTTAAATTACTAAATCTGTGGGCCATTTATAGATATTTTTTTATAAAAGGGGCAAACGAGCAAGCGGGTCACCTGCTGGAGAGTAAGCAACCGCCGCCCATGGACACCAGCAACATCCGGAGAATGACGGGCGCGTTGCCGGCCTTTAGAGAAATAGGGAAAGGAAGGAAAGGAGGGGGACGGGTGATGGGCCACCGGGACTCTCACTCACCGAACGAAACACAACAGCAATAGATGGTGTTATTTCACGCCAATATTTTGTAAGAGGGTGGTATTTCACCGGGCGAGCCGGCGCTATTCGTGCTGCAATGCAGCATGGCTCTACCATCTTTTATGTGATGTGTTTTCTGTTAGTTTTGAACTCTATAATCGACATAATATTATGATTATATGTATGTTTAAAAAACTATATAGTACAACTGGCTGAAACACCATTAAATCTTTCAAATATTTTAACCCATCAATTAACAGGTAATCCTACGATTTCTTTACTATTTAAATAAAATATCAAGCAATTAAAATAACACTTACAATTTATTTATTCGGACATAGCATCAAAATTACAAGTGTTTCAATAAACTATTCAAAATCCCATATTTTATTTTTGATATTTCCTTTTCAACAAGGTCAGAAGAGATTATACAATAAATTAAATGATTTATTGGTTGTGAACAAACATTTTAAATTTATTAATGCATTAAAATTTCTCATGCTGTCTCATATTTATACAACTTGAAAGTTACTGTATAAAGGTGGCTTCAAATCAAAATAGATTTTAACACTTCGAAATGTGCGGTTTATTATTTCCTTATAAATAATAAATCTATATCTATACATGTATATAAAAATCGGTTGCCGTGCGTTAGTCTCGCAAGAACTCGAATATGTTTGACCGATTATAATAATATTTTTTCTGTGTTTTAGTGAGTCCCTGGATGGTTTAGATTCAGAATTGGACCCTGTAGGTGTTGCTACAATAGAGTTCTAGAATTTTTTTTTATTCTGGGCAGGAGAACGTCTGTCGGATTGAATGGGTCCCGGATGGTTTAGATTCACAATTGAACCCGGTAGGTGGTGCTACAATAGGGTTGTATGTAGCGCGGTATGTCTGGGTGTCCACAAATGTCTTACACGATATTTAAATGGAATTAATAATTTATGAATAGCTGAGACTGGGCGTACATTTTATTATTTTATTCCTTCTATATTTAAAAACCGGACAAGTGAGTTTCGCGCACAGAGAGTTCCGTAAAATGGTCGCCCATATATTGATATACGTCGCAGTCAATTCTATATCTGCAAGTTTAAGTTTGAGATAGCAAAAATATTTTTCCATGTGATGTAACTGCGAATGTCAGGATTATTCCCTTTACAAGTGCTGTGAGATCTTGCTACTTGAATCATGATTCAATGTCAATGGAAAGTATCCTATAGGTTTTGATTTACTCACGACTGTCAAAATATCAGGCATAAAAGCCGTATTTTTTATTGCATTTACTTTGAAGCTTGATCTTTTTATAGCTCCAAGGGACTGCATACATAAGTATTTGATATGAAGTTCAACTTGTTACCTCAACGTGTTCCTGAGAAGGGCCTTAAAAGACAAACTGACGGATAGACACGTGGACATCGAAGTGATCCAGTAAGGGTTTCTTTTTTCGTTTTAAGGTACGCAAATCTAAAAACGACAACTTACGGTGTATGGGCTCATTAATTAATTCTGTTATTTATTGTACAATGTAAGCAAGCAATAAAAAAATTTGTAATAAGAGAAAATTAAATCGCCTTCAAAAAAACAGTAACAAGTACAAAACAACTATCTTTTACTAATCAAAACTCAAGTACAAAAAAAATAACTTTATAAATACGGTACACATACAGTAAACATAAAACTTCAATTTTGTATTACAATTTAAAAAAAAAACAGGTGACTAAATAATTAACAAAAATATACTTGTTTACACCTGGCAACCCTAACGTTGCGGCTGACTGAGAGCTGGCAACCATTCTTTTTTCAATTCTTGACATCATTTTCTTTAAAATGACGTAAAATTGATTAAAAAAACATATAGTTGCAATTTATATCAGCAAATTAATTATACTTAAATTAATTACAGGTAATTGCGGCTAATTTTTTATAGGCCACCTATCGCTGATACATTACATACACCCCTAACATTCATTTAAAATTAGTTTTATCAAAAAAATAGATATCTACGGAATCGAGCGGTGGGATCTCAGACTATATGTATAATTAAATTTGACAGGTTACTGAAGTCGGTGCCAAGCTTACCAAACTTATAAACTTTCTGTTGTTGCGCATTGATTTGGCACCGACTTCAATAACTGTCAAATTTAATTACATAAATATTTCTATTGTACTTATAAAGTTATTTTTATGATACTTGAGTTTTGCTTAGTCAAGGATGTAAACATCTGATCACTTATTATTACAAAAACAGGTAAAAAAACGGAGTCCCTGTTAGTATAGAAACGTTACCTTCAACACGGCCGAAGACACAGGCAACAATTAGTTTCTAATTTACATACAAACGTAGCTCTGTTCATGTTATAATAGTTATAGAGACAAATTTAAGCGAGACTTGAATATAATGCATTAATTACATCGTTTATAAGTCGCTAGAGATGCAATTAAATTAATGACGTTTTTTATTTAGACTGCAATAAAATGTTATACAAAGACTTCTTGTTCATTCAATGTGTACATACTTATTTATAAATATCAAGAGAATTCTTACATAAGCAATTAATTTAATAATAATTGATACACTGAGTCAGGACATATCGTGGTTTCATAATGATGCTGGCTGCATTTCCCGCGACGCCATTAATGTCGATTGTAAAAAATAGCTGTCTGAATACGTTTTATTTTATAAAGCTTAAAGAGTTATAGATAAGACACACTTTTCAATTTCAATTTCAATCCAGTCTATTTTCAATCGAAGCAGGTAGTTCTCAATAATTGCAATAATTGTACACTTAGAACGCGCAACAGTTCCCACCGACACACAGTCAACTGCACTTCACGGGAGTCACAGAAATAATATCTTTGCTACCCGCGCTGTCGCTAGGCTCCGTCGAGCGCCACAACATGGCGCTGGCGTTCTATCCGTATAAATGTATAACTTAAAATTAAATGTAATAACTTTAATACCTAAGTACAAGATAGAGAGAGTATGTGGGATGGGATTTATAGAGTGATACGCAGCACAGCCGCGAAGGAGGAGGATATACCCCTCGTCCGAAACGGTGTAGCACTTGAAGGGGTGGAGTTGGCCAGGTACCTGGCAGAAACCTTCTATCCTGAGGATAGCGCTGATAGCGACGATGCATAACACATGAGGATTAGAACAACAGCGCCAATTATCAATCAGATAGAACAAGGTGGATCATGTGATCCACCGTTTACTAAATACGAACTCATGTGGGCTGCATCGAGCTTCAGCGCAAAGAAAGCGCCGGGACTGGACGGCTTCACTGCAAACATTTGCAAGGCAGCTATCACTCTACAACCCGATATGTTTGTGGAAATGTTTAATAGGTTTATGAAACTTGCGTGTTTCCCCACTATTTGGAAGGAGGCTGTGATAGTGATACTCAGGAAGCCTGGCAGGTCGGACTATGCGAGTCCAAGGTCGTATAGACCTATAGGGTTACTGTCCATAATGGGAAAAATCTTGGAAAAAATGCTCATAAGCAGAATTAAGTAGTATGTGTTGCCGGACCAGAGTTCGCATCAATACGGTTTTACACCACAGCGAGGAACCGAAGACTCCCTCTATGTCATTGTCAACTATGTCAGGGAACAAGTGCGACAGAAGAAGATCGTGCTTCTGGTGTCCCTGGACATAGAGGGAGCCTTCGACAACGCGTGGTGGCCGGCGTTATGATGCGAACTCGCCAAAACAAATTGTCCGGCAAACTTAAGACGACTGGTGGACTCGTATTTGTCCGACCGAAAGCTACGAGTAAGGTATGCTAGTGAGGAGAGCGTTAAGGCCACAATGAAAGGGTGTGTGCAAGGTTCGATAGGGGGACCGACATTTTGGAATATATTGTTGGACCCCCTATTGAAACAGTTGGAAGAAAGGGGAGACTACTGCCAAGCATTTGCAGACGGTGTGGTCCTGATTTTCTCGGAAGAAGACACTCAGAGTCTCCGACGGAGGGCCGATGCGGCGCTTCGTTGTGTCTGGGACTGGGGGATTCGGAATAAGTTGAAATTCGCGCCTAGCAAGACCAAGGCCATGCTAGTCACGAAGAAGCTGAAGTACGATCCTCTGGTGTTGGACATAGGCGGGGTGCGCGTTGGGCTTTCGGAGGAGATCAAGATCCTGGGGCTCACGATCGACCGGAATCTTACGTTCAGCGCTCATGTGGACAATGTATGCCGCAAGGCGCTGAACGTATATAAACAGGTCTCGAGAGCTGCCGGGGTCAACTGGGGGTTGGAATCTGAGATAATTAGGACCATATATATGGCAGTGGTCGAACCAATTGTTTTGTATGCGGCGAATGTGTGGGCACCGGCGTCCTACAGACTGGGGATACGTAAACGGCTGGGTGTGGTGCAAAGAGGCATAGGGCAGAAGATCGCCAAGGCGTACAGAACGGTCTCTCTCAACTCTGTGCTACTGCTCTCTGGGATGTTGCCGCTTGACCTGAGGGCGCAGGAAACTGCCCTTCTATATGAGGTCAAGAAGGGGTACTCCCGGAGGGTAGTGGGTGATCGAGATGTGGAGAGGCCGTTACCGTTTACGGAAACGCCACATCCTGCGTGCCGGATGGAGCTAGGGTACCAATGCGTGGAGGACAGTGCGGAGCTGGAGCTATACAAGGACAGTCGGTGTAATATATACACCGACGGGAGTAAAATCGAAGGAAAAGTGGGGGCGGCGCTATCCATATGGAATAGCGTCGCTGAGTATGGAAAGAAGAAGCTGCGATTGGAACGTTACTGCACTATCTTCCAGGCGGAACTCCTGGCTTTATCAAAGGCCGTAGAGTATGCACTTAACTGCGACACACCTAGCTGCTGCGTATTTAGCGACTCCAGTTCTGCTCTGGACGCCATAACGGGTAGTAGGTCTCTGCATCCCTTGGTGATCAAGTGTAAGAAAGACATCGATGAGATGAAAGACGCTAGTAAATCTATTAGATTGTATTGGGTCAGAGCGCACGTAGGGATGCAGGGTAACGAAAGGGCCGATGAGCTGGCCAAGGACGCGGCACTCAAAAGGAAGACGAGGCCGGATTACGACAGGTGCCCCATTTCATTCGCCAAACGACAGATTCGAGGTGAGTCGATTGATGAATGGAATAGGCGGTACCTTAGTGAGAAAACGGCCTCTGTCACCAAAGTGTTTTTCCCGGACGCCATCAAAGCTTATGCGGCAGTACGAAAGATTAAGATGGATAATGTGTTAGTGCAAGTGTTCACGGGCCATGGGGGGTTCTCCGAATACCTACATCGGTTCAGGTGCAAGGAGAGCCCGGCGTGTGCCTGTGATGAAAGTGTGAGCGAAAGCGTGATGCATGTGTTGTGTGAATGCCCTATCTATGGCAGCGACAGGTTAGACGTCGAAATAGAGCTTGAAATAGAGATAAAACAGGACACCATAGGAGGAATTATGCAAGATAAGAATAAGGTAGAACGGTTTTTAAGATATTGCAAGAAGATAGCCATAAAAGTAATCGATAAAAATAAGGCGAAAAGTGATCAATGATACGGTTTGGTACTGATGTTATATCTGTAAAATAATCTGTGATAGTATAAGATGATATATTAGTAGATAAGAATACAATAGAAAATAAATGTAAAAATAGTTTTAGATACCACTGTGACAGTTGTACAAATAAAATAAAAGTAGTAGATAAGATAGCTGTACAATTAAATGAAACTGTAGATATACCACTGTGATAGATGTAAAATTGAACAAAAAGACTGAAAACTGTATATAAATAGGATTGGATAAGAATCTGTGTTATTAGCAGTAAGTTATAGATATAGATGTAACATTAGCGATAAGATTTTATTAGAAAAGAAGTATATAAAATAAAACAAAGCAGTAGTTAGCATAACTAGAAAAATTGTAATAGAAAGTAAGATAGAATAAGGATTTTTTATGAGAATAAAGTTTACAGAGGCGACAAACGAGAATTAGCTAACCAACTGTTAGGCTCGAGACAGAATGAAAGGTTTTATTCCTAGAAGAATAAAAAAGCGAGAACTGGAATGGATGAGTAGAAAAATAAAGTTCCTGATTTTGCCCACATCAGGGGAGTAGGTATTAAAAATTAAAAAAAAAATACCTAAGTACCTTAAAACTCATAATAATTTAACGAACGCAGTTAACAGTTAACGTGCATAAAAACGATTTCACACAGAATGCTTTAATCGAACAAAATATTCGTGGACATTTGTTATATTTGTTTTAACATACATCAAAAATAATATTAAATCTGCTTCGAAGAATTATAAAAACGATGAACTTCTCAAGTATTCATTCAATTGAAAAGTACGGCTGTGTGGAGCATTATTTGAAAATATTCAGAATTTTGTTGTTGTCTTTCGTTATCGGTGCAGCGCGGTCTGGACGTAAGTGAAAGTTCATAATAATTATTGTAACTTGAAGTGTTCTAGATTTCGTTCACGGGAGATATAGGTTTTTTAGCTATTTCAAAAAAAGGGGGACTGGAGGTTCTTAATTTGGTTGTGGTTTTCTTTTGTGTTTGTTACCTCCGATTTCCGTCATTTCTAAACCGATTTAGAAAACTCTTTTTTTGTTTATTATGTTGGATATCCTTCCAAATTGGTACCAATAAACTTCACTTGTTGTCGAGCTTGGACTTCGAAGATACACCAAATAACACGAAATAACGCGAAATGTTTATAAGCTTTATTTATATTGATTTAGAGAAGTTAATTATAGACATATCCTACCTATTTATTTAGGTCAAGGTCACTCAAAGCATAGTAGCTGATATAACTATGTTTCCACTCAGTTCTAGTTTTAATGATTTCTCGGTATATTAGAAAGGGAAAAGTCGATTTCTTTTTTTAAGTCTTCCGTTATAATTATTATTTTTTAATATTACCAACGAACCATCTTAAGACATCTTCCTGGTTCCCTGCTAAGCCTGTTAACATCTACTTTTTTTTATGTCTAATTAAAGTAACATTGAGTTGGCATCAGCAATTATTATGAATTCGTATTGTTAGTAAAAGCAGTAACATGAATGGTCCCAAAATTGAACCTTGGGGAACGCTCATTTTTTATTTCGTACCCGCAGATAGATTCCCATTTACACTTACCCTTTGTCGTCGGTTAAACAAATACGAAACCACGAGACCGATACCATTACTACATATTCTATGGTATATAGACTAGCGAATTAAAATGTCATAACTAACATAATCAAAAGCCTTGGAATGATAAAGAAAAACACTTCCTTTCCTTCTAAGCTTTCAGCACAGTTTAACCAAGCATATTCTCACATGGGCGGTTAATCGCCCTGCGTACCATAAAAAATCAATTGTTTTAGTCCAATAGGTGTAGAGAAATTACAACAGCCAATTTTCTTTTTTCGATTTCTACTCGGTTCTATAACAAAAATTATTTAGTTACACGAGTAGAGTACTGATAAAAGGATATTACTACTTTCTGTTACACCTGTAAATGTTATCTTTTAATGTTTCTTATCAAAATCAGAAATGCAAAACACTTTAGAAATCACATCAACGCCTTTCATACAATTACAGACATAATAGTTTCGGTTTTTTTAACGTAAACGGCTGTTCGATATTTGTAATACGTAGTGATTTTTTCCTCTAATGGCTACAATTACAGTAAATAGTAGCCCAAACAACAGACGCTTCCTTCAAAAGTTGAGTGTAGACTATGAAGGTTAATTTTGTAGACTTAAATAGAAATTTAAATAAAAAGATTTCGAAGTAAATTGATAAAGCGATTTGTTAGTTCAAATGCTATTGCAGGGAGTTGTCAAGATGTGATTTTCTAGGTCCGTATTAGTCTTTTTATCCCTAAGTATAAATGGCGTCAATTTACCTGTATATTAATCATGCATACATGTACGTTGTACGTATTCTATAGGGTTATTTCTAGATTTTACTGATTATCCTGAAAACGATGATTTCAAAAATAAATTATTGTTTTAAAAGCCATTACGAATATTTCATTCGCTTTAACGAAGTAAGCTGCCTTTTTATAGAACAACACAATACGACTAGCTATCGATACTAAATTTTATTCAAGGATATAGATTCAAGTGCAATACGAACACCAATGTAGAAATACTTCAGAAAGTTTCTTTCTTTTATGATATAAGACTTGTGTTTAGCAGATTAATATACAGAGTTAATTTAAAAATACTAATAACTTCTTAGTATTTTCTACTAAACATTATCCTCAATAACATAAGTTTTTTCTTTCATACAAAAATAAAAATACATTAAAAGTTTCTGAAAATGGGACCTACTCTACCCAGTCGCTAAAGCGGCACACGCGCAGCGCGGCGCTGAGGTCCGGTGCGCGTGCACTGCACCATTGGAAATACATACAGAGTAATTACTCTTACATTAATTACTCTTGTTGTACAGTTCGAAACGTAATTACGGTTCAGACTGTACAACAAAACTTAACAAATATTTTTTGAGGAATGTATTGAGTTTTGAAAAAAGTCGTAGAACAAAAGTTGTTACCTATGTTGACAGGAATTTTGCACTAAGAGGTTATTAGTATTTTTAAATTAACCCTGTATACGGACTGTTATAATTAAACGTTAAAGAAAATATTTAACTTCACAGTACCATCTAAAACCGTGTAAGCCTGACGATTCGGCGTGTACCTTGGAAAATTGTAAATTGGTATTCCCAAAACTCATCTCTGGAGACCCAATTACAAATACCGACAATTTGGACCCCTTGAAACTTAAAGAAGTTGAGGCCAAGCTGGACCCCTTGTACTACAAGTTAACTGACGTCACTTTCAATGGGTTAAAGGACTGTCACATAGACAACGTCAAGTAAGTATCATACTAATAACGATAAAAATAACAGAATATTGACATAACAGAAGTAGGTCTTTTTACGAAAATTTCAAACAAGAAAATAGACCTTTGGAATGCAAAAAAATGACGACTTCACTTATCTATTGTTAATATTAGTGATTAAATATTACAATGATGATTATTAATAGATGGCAACACGATATACGATATAACGATAATCAATAATATTATTCGTGATTAGCCAGTTGATATTTTTGAACAGCAGGTTTAAAAAATGGGCAGCCGAGAATTACACAAGCTAGCGAAAGCATGTCTCTTTATCCATGTATCCTAATTTCCACCCAATTCTATATCCTAGAAGAAAGAAAAGCATTCATAAAATATATGGAATACATCGCAGGAGCCGAAATCACAGAGATAATTATTCTATAGAAAAATGTGCCAATATCAACCTTAAATAGCCTCTGAGAAATATATGTGACGACAGAGACTTAGATGATTTAATACATGTTCCATTTTTCCACTTGTAATACTGAATTTTAAAGTGAAAATCACACACAAGGTGTTCAAGATCATAACGTCGCATAAACTGATCGTCTAAGCTACCTACATTTTAAATATTTTGTAGTATTTCACTTGTAAGTCGAAATACAAACAACCTACATAATATAAAGTGCCAGAAAATTAATTGAAGACGCTTCAACAAAGTGACAACAAATAAAATTGCAATTTTATAATTTCAGGGTAAACTCTAGCAAACCCAACATATGCTACGACATAATATGCCCAAACTGAAATATGTCCGGCAACTACATAACGAACGGTCTGATTCTTTCAGTCCCACTCGAGGGCGAGGGTACATACACCGTCACTGCAAGTGAGTTAACTGCAAAATGATTCAAAGGTCCAAAATATTTTGTTATTCAGTAGAAAATGTTTTTATAAAAATTTCAAAAACCCCGACACAAAAAATAATTACCAGGCACTTTCTTAATTATCTACCTTTTAGAAAACTCATACTTTAACTTTGAAATTACCTAAATAAAAAAACACGTTGAGACCCGCTGAGGTTTCTTATTTTCTTTACTTTCTGTAGCAATTTCCAACGTATTTAGTAATTTCCTAACATTACTGTTGAAGTATAAGTCTTCCATAATAATAAAACTTTCTACTTCGGCTTCGGACTTAAATTTAATAGCATATTTGGTGTTTGCTCCCTTTTTGTATGTTTGTTTGCCAATCGGCAAAGGCATCCTCCAACATTGTCCATTTCAGCCTATTCCTAGCCAGTCTACTCCATATTATTCCTACCTGTCTAATGTCATCATCTGACTGTTTTTGTAGTCTGCCTCTGTGTCTGTCTTTTTCCTCTCTCGAATACCAACCAGTTACAATAATTTTATTTTATTTGTCTCTCTCTCTCTCTCTAATCATATGACCTGACAATATCCATTTTAGTCTTTTTATTTTCATTGTTATATCTTGGACTCTGGTCTTTTGTCTGATGTTACTGTTTCTTATTTTAACAAATTTCTTAGTTCCTGTTAAGCTTCTTTTAATCGCGCGTTGCCATGCGGCAAGTTTATTTATTATGTTTTTGTTAAAACCCATGTCTGACATCCGTAGACTAAGACTAGTAAAATATAAATATTATTAAACCGTTTACTTTTTGTTGTATTATGATTTTTTTTTGCTTGTCAACACTTCTTTTAGATCCCAGTATCACTTCCAGCTGTTTCCTATTCTTTTCTTAATTTTTTTATTTATGATGCCTATTGGTGCCATTAATTGTTCTAAGTAGGTATTTTTCAACATAACCAATTTCAATATTACTTACTTTTATCGTGCTTTTTTTCCGTTGGTCATTATTTTTGTCTTATCCGGATTTAAATTTAGTTCTGCTTCTGCACTTACTGATTCTAGTTCATTTGATATGCTATTTAGGCCTTCAGGCGTTCTTATAAATAGTACAATGTCATCAGCGAACCTTAAATGTGTTAATGTGCGACCGTTTATATTTAACCCTAGATTTTCCCATTCGAAATTTCTGAAGACCCTTTCTAAAACAGCTAGAAAAGTTTTGAAGAGAGGGGGTCACCTTGTCTTACACATTTTTGTATGTTAAATAGATCACTTTTCTTTTTTAGTTAAATACATGGTGAACTGAGTTTATAAACACTTCTAATTTGTATTCTTATATATTTGTATTCAATCCCCCTGTACTTATAGTGCTTCCCAGATCTTCATATGTATTAAGGAGTTAAATGCTTTTCTGTAGTCTGTGAATGCTATGTAATACCTAAGCTGATATTCGCCATATTTCTCTAGAGTTTGTCTTAGAACATGAATGTGATCCAGCACTGTATAGTCTTTGCGGAAGCCTCCTGGTCAATTGGCTGTTGTTCAAATTTTCTTTCCATTTGTTTGAGTAGAATATTTGCAAATATTTTATAGATGTTAGACATCAAACTGACGGGGCAATAATTTCTAACATCGTATTGGTCTCCTTTTTATACAGAAGGATTATGTTAGGTTGAGAATTTAAATAATAGTGGAACTGAAAATACAAATGACGATAAATAGTAGTGGAAACGCTTTTTGAAACTGGTTATTTTGTAAACTTTAAAATTACATACCCTTTATTTGAAACATTTAATGAATAAAAAAAGGAAACCCGTTTTAAACTAATAACTAATGACAATCATTAACAGGCCTTATTAGCAACACAAACCAAGCTTGTAAGAAAGCGCCTAGATACTTTCTTATGTAATAAGAGCTAATCATGGTTTGATTGATTTCGTCCAAACAAAAAACAGTATACGAAACGGTTCAACTGTCAGGAGCTAGGTACAGACAAACACAGACAAACTCCCATCGGGAGTTAAAAACTGAAATACACTAACTAGGATATCAAGAAACAGTGCCACAAAAACACCGATTTATGATTGATTAAAAGAAATTTGTATGAGATATTTCCAAGCCAAGATTCTTATAATTGAACGAAATGACTTACCATGTGTAAACCTTATAATCAGAGGGATTGTTCAATGGCATGACATTGTCACATTTATTTAACATATAACAATTTAATGTTACAGATATTTATCTGTAACACTGATATTTATCGTATCGGAGTCGACAACGCACTGAATAAAGTAACTGGGCTTGATGGAAAAGAACATTACACTATCAAGGATTTTAAGTTACAGCTGGACCCGATGTTACCGTTGTTTACAAATTAAAAAACCTATACAATGGAAACAAAACATTATGTACGTTTGTTTTTAGCTAAAAAATTTAATGCATTTATACTACCTTAAAACCTATTCAATTGAAATAAAAAATTATCTATGTACGCGTTACTTAGTATATGAATTGAGTATGTAATTGGAATAATCAAGTATTTCTTTTTTATCGTTTAAAAAAGAGGAGGAGGTACAATGTTCGTCTATGTGAATGTTTTTGTTATGTATGTTCACCTATAACTTCGTTAATTGTGTACCGACTTCGAAAACTTTTTTTGTGAGTAAGGGTCTAGTTATAGGTGGTCACATTTCAATTTCAACCGTATTTGAAGTTGGACTTCGAAAATACACCAAATAACGCGAGTAGATTGTAATCTTTATTTATATTGACGATTCTCTTGTGTGTCGTTGCGCTATAGAATAAGAAAGAAAATAGTAGTAGACCTGCCCTAGATATTTATTTAGGCCAAGGTCACTCAAAAGTGAGAAATAAGAAAATGTTAAGGAAAAGATTGAAACCGCCTTTAAAAACACTGAAATAACTGATTAACTTCATATACGATACATACCAACATAATCAATTTCGACAGTTATTAAAAAGAAAGAAATGAAACAACATATATATTTCAGCTGACAAATTCCACAAGTTTGTTAGTGATAACTGGCGCGATGTAACGCTGCTGACTAATGGACCACTTATGAATGCAGTCGTGGGGAAAATCGTCAAGAATACCAACAAGTACATGGATCTCATACCGATTGAACAATACTTAATGTCAAGAATTAGAAATTCTGTTGACAAATTATTGAGTTTGAAATAATTATACGTTAAATATGATTTTCATTTTTGTAATATATTCAAGAAGTTTTAAAAAAGTATAGTTTTAATTCAATCTTAGAATTCTTAAAAGATTGTCGGAAATTTTTTTGCTAGCCTGAAGGGGCCGATGAAGCAAAATTGAATTAAACGAGGAACCTTTTGAGTTATACTTATAACTCATATCAGAATTAAAAAAAGTAATTGTTACAATTGATGTTATTTTCTGTCCTGGCGACTGTTTCCGAAACACGATTTCTTAAACCTCACTTGATAGAAAATAATAACAAAATAGCTTCTAAAAATATCAGTCCAGTCTTTCTTAGTTATGCATAAAACAACATCGATGACAATAAGTACAATTAAGTGTCACTTAAAACAATTACATTTTTATTTTAAAGAAAATAACTAATATAAATTAAATAATTTATTTTCTGATTTGTCACTTAGGCCTTTCCATTCCAAGCAGCGACTATATAGCGACTTCTCTGTCGCATCTCTCCTAATAAATTCGACAGTCATAGCTGAAGCCCACTGCTGTATTATCAATGGATTAGCCGAGCTGATATTATCAATGATAATACAGAAATTATTTTCATTTTATCTGCTATTGGACGCAGAGTGGGCGTGGTATTGTTCAAAGTCTTTAGCTCTTAAAAATTATATGTCTTAAGAATGATAACGTATACACATTCAAAACTCATGTAGACCAAATGCCATACTACCTCTCATGTCAAAAATATTAGAAAATAGTAAGCACTATTAATAAAGGCACTGTCATCGAAAAGCATTTCATTTTTAGAAGAGGCAACTCAATATTTTTGGTAACAACATTTTTTTTGGATTTCACCTGTATTGGAGCTTGGACTTCTAAACATAACATAACATAACATAACTTCACGCTGTATCCCCAACGGGGTAGTCAGACTACCCCGTTGGACTTCTAAAATACATCAAATAACGAGACCTGGTTCTACTTCTATTTATATTGATAATTCTCTTGTATAATGTTACGTTCCGGAATTAGAAAGAAGTTAATTGCAGACTTGCCCTGCCCTAGATATTTGTTTAGGTCAAGATCACTCAAAAGGGAGAAATAAAAAAAATTTATAAAAAAAAAAATTAAACCGCCTTCAAAAAAAAACACTGAAAAGTACAAAATAACTATCCTTTACTAAACGAAACTTAAGTACAATTAAAATAACTTTATAAATACGATACACATACTTATATAATTAAATTTGACAGTTATTGAAGTCGGTGTCAAATCAATGTGCAACAACGAGTCTATTAGTATGGTAGGCACCGACTTCAGTAACCGTCAAATTTAATTATATAGGTATGTGTATCGTATATATAAAATTATTTTTTCAACATCAATACATTAAACTTTGATTATCTACAGATACCACCTTGGTTGCTTGGAAACGCTCAAAAAAATGTCTACTAAAATTAGTAGACATTCGTCTCACCTTATTCAGTGTTATTTGAAAGATTACGCGTTACTGAGGTTGTCAATAATTAATTATTATGTCTGTTTGTGCTGTGAAATTTTGTCACAACTATGCAAATAAATCTTCTAAGTACCCAAAGATATATTTCCATCGCTAAGTCATAAAATTTATTTACATTTTTTTGAGAAAAACTATTACTTATTTTAAAATTTTTTATGTCAGTTGAATTGAACGCAAAGGAAACAAACGCACAGAAAAAAGCGCAATGTTATATAAGCCCACAAGAAATACTCACACGTGGAAAATTGCACACATGGATCAAATCGCACAAGAAAAAAACCTCTCATGTGTAAATGCGCATATAGAAAAAAGCACAATGATGTGCGCTTATTTCTGAGAATAAAATTAGGTTGTGTCAGAAAAAGTTATGTCAAATTAAATTGTCAAACGTATAAATTGTCTTTTTTTATTAAAACTAATTCGTTTTTTGTACTTTAAATTCATTTTTATTTTATACCCAATGGAGTTTTCGTCGAGCCAGAAAGACAAGTGAGTTCTCGTTTATAGTGGTTTTGAATACCTTCATATTCGCACAAGAGATGGAATAGGTGCCGTGAAAATTGACAAACTAAGTGTCAGTGTGCAACGTGGCTTGCTCAGGCCGGCAGAGTGAGGTGTGGGTTCAGTAATTGAACCTATTAATCATTACTATCACCTGGAGAGTGATGTACCTAATTTGTATAAGGGCGCCTAGTACACCTCTGCAATCGACATCTAATGGCATATTTATAGAAAGTTAATTAATTATACACAAGAAAAACTATACACGAAGAAACAACATTTATTTCTTATACCTAAGGTTCTTTGGTGGATTCAATGAGTTCACTATATACAATGAGTTATTAATAATTCTAAAAGATTATATGCTGTTATAATACAACACTAGCTTGTTTATTATTGTTTATCTATAAAGAAAAAACATCTATTATCTAACAGCACTTAGATATTAATAAGTTTATAGAGTAATTAATAGTATGAAAGTTTTACAAGTATTGAGCTCAGATATTACTTGTTATACAAAAACATATTTTATTTATGTTATCCTAAATTCCAGAAAAATATACTTAATTATAAAGTTTTAGAAACCATTAAACATAAATCAAAGTATATTTTATACATTAGAATTAAATATTAAATTTAGAGAGAAAAACATATTAGATACACAATATCTTTACGTGGAGCTAATATCTAACAGAGAGTCATTTATTAGTTACAAGTAGAGAAGTGTTATCAGTATTATCACTGATAAACCATAAGAAGGAGGTGGTTATCCACCAACTGCACCTACTCCTCAGTCTTTAACAAGAACTGCGACCTGGCCACGCGTTATAGCACTCAAGTGCCCCGGTACTCAAGGATGTACCTTTTAAAAAGGAACTGCGACCTGGCCACTCATTCTTCCACCCAGAGCGAAGAGGATTCAGACTTCTTGACAGATAGAGTAGTGTACCAAACCATTAATTGTATTCATTGGATATCTAAGCTTTAGATGAGTTTGAATAGTTTTTAGTACTATTCCTAGATATTCATTGAAGACAGGGACAGGAGGCCCACCTGGTTTTGTTAGGTGTCCTTAGAACTCTGTAACAAACACACGTAGACATTAGGACCCTATTCCCTAGTCCTATCATTCTAATGCTCGCCCTTCTCTACAGATAAAGTACTCACCATGGGATCCACCATGAGATTACCTAATCTACACTACTACACATTATTAAATTAACACATTACTTAATTATAATTGGGGTGCTAATCCACACAAAGCTAGACTAGGCGACATGTGGCCTAACTAAGAGTTTCAACATGGTTGACGCAGCTCGTTCCGCAGCAGAAAAAAAAGAAAAAGAAACTAGCCAGATACGAAACACTTTATATGCTCCTACTCCTGGAACAACTAGTGAAGAGTCAGTGGTCGATAAACCCTATCCAAAATTACATCTACCTAGCGAGTCGATAAAATTAATGAATAATATCTAAGTGTATGACGTTTATGTCAACTATAGTTTTTTTACTATTCATTAGTACTACTAAATTAATGAACTTAAGACCTAATGTTTCATTAATTTAGAGCTCATTGCACTTGAAAACAGAAGATATTTAAACAGAGTCTATCGATATGTTCATCAAACGTACCTTTACCTCCACACTCCTAAGCATAGATAATCTAGATTACCGGTACATTTGTCATCAACGCCGTGTGCCGTTCTAGAAAGTTATACATAAGTTCTATCCACAAACGAATTATTAAAAAGAATATTTCTAAAGTAGGTTGTTATTTTTACATTAACATAAATTAATAATCAATTATAACATAACATAACATAACTTCACGCTGTATCCCCAACGGGGTAGTCAGAGAGGACGGAGCGCCAGGAGTCGCGGTCCTTACACACCTCTTTCGCTTCCTCAAATCTCATCATTCTCCTCACACATTTTCGCCTAGGTATGCGAGTGCTTTTGACATTTCCGTCTGCTAACACTCTGGCTATTTGATCTTCATAAGTCAGCCTTGGTCTTCCTTGGCTTCTTTTACCACTCACTTTCGCTCTGTATATTTTCTTCGTCAGTCTTTCATCACTCATTCTTTCCATGTGCCCGAACCATCTAAGCATTCCTTTCTTCATTTTTACAATAACACTGTTGTGCAACCCTGTCATACTGCGTATCTCATCATTGCTTATCCTGTCAGCAAGCGTGACACCGCACATATTTCTGAGAGACCGCATCTCCACAGCATTTAACATACTTTCAATCGATTTTGGGCATATCCAGGCCTCACTACCGTACAACAAAGTTGGCACCAACACCGCATTGTGGATGGCCATTTTAGCAGTGTTAGATATATTCACACTACCCACTAATGCGGACAGAGCACCGTTCACTTTATTGCCAGCTGCTACCCGTCTCTCCACATCCAACTCACATCTTCCATCCCTCGAAAACGCACTCCCCAGGTACACAATTTCATTCACCTGTTCTAGACATTTTCCATTTACACAAATCACACATCTCGTTTGTACCGCTTCTCTTTCAAACACCAGAACCTTAGTTTTGTTCACATTCATTTTCAATCCTTTTACTTCACAATCTTCTTTCATGCACGTGACTAGTGTCTGCAACTCTGCTTCTGATGGTGCTATTAGCACAGCATCGTCAGCGTACAATAGGCAGTTTACCACTGTGTCACCACATCCCATACCACTCATATTATCTTTCAATCTCTGGAGGCAACTGTCCAAATACAGCACGAATAGCCAGGCAGACATCACGCAGCCCTGTCTGACACCAGAACAGACTTCAAACCAGGGCGACATGTGCCCGTCTATCCTTACACAGGCTCTGTGGTCTTTATATAATGACCCCACAGCCTGCAGTAAGGAGCCCTCCACGCCATATTCAGGCAGAAGACTCCACAATTTCTTCCGCACTACTCTATCGAATGCTTTCTCTAGATCCACGAAAGCGCAGAAAACTTTCCGACCTAAAGCTTGAAACCTTCCCACGATAACGCGGAGCGAGAAAATCTGATCCATACAACCCCTACCGTTCCTGAATCCACCTTGCGCCTCCCACAAATATCTTTCTGAAACGCCTTTCATACGTTCAGTCAATACTTTAGTATAGACTTTACTCGCTAAGCTGACCAAGCTGATGGCCCTATAGCACGCACAGTCTAAGTAGGAACCTTTCCCTTTATATAGAGGTACTATGACTGCCGTGCGCCAGTCCTCTGGAACCTCCCCCTTCTGCCAACAAAGGTTGCAGAGTGCACAGAAGGCATCCCAGACCCTAGGACCACCATACTTGATCATCTCAGCAGTCACCTCATCATTTCCCGCAGTCTTTCCACATTTCAAACTTCTTATCACTTTCTCAATCTCTTTCATACTAATGGCATCCTCCAGTCTCTGGCCCGAGTGTGGCAATTCATTAGAATCGCTCTCAGTATCAGAGACGGAGTCGCCACTCTCATACAGTTCTCCAAAGTATTCACTCCATCGCTGCAAAACATCCTTTTTATTTGTAAGCAGTTTGTTTTCTTTCGAACGCACTTTATTCATTATGCAAGGTGCCGGACCACTTCGGTACTTACGTACTTCTTTCCAAAATAATTTGGAATTTTCCTCGAAGTTGTCCGACATCTTGTTTTCATCTAACACCCTACACCTTTCACGCTTCTCTTTCACTAGTGCCTTCGTTTCTGCTTTCTGCAGCTTATACCTGTCTTTCATCAAATTTTTCATACCACAGTCATTAGTAGCAAGGTAGTCTCGCCATGCTTTCTTTTTCTTATACACAGCCACTTTCACCTCATCATCCCACCACACATCACGCTTTTTGCCGTTCCCAATCTTATTCATTCCACACACTTCTTTCGCAGCCTCAATCATACTTACTCTAAGGTTCTGCCAACATTTTTCAACATCCTCGCTCATCACTTTCAATCTATCATCAAGCTTACTAGATAATACCCTTTCATATTCATTCCTGGTGGCCGCATCCTGCAGTCTCCAGCTTTTAATCCGGCTAACCGCTGCAGGTTTGGACACTACGCGATGTCGCCATGCTGCGAACAGACCCCTTATTCTGGTTATCACCAGAAAGTGGTCCGTCCCGAGATCGGCTCCTCTATACGCTCTTGTGTCCATTACCTGCTTCTTAAGTCTGCTATCCACCAGGAATAAATCAATCATGCTTCTCGCACCCTTTCTTTCCCACGTGTACTGATGGATCCCTTTGTGTCTAAACATGGTATTAGCCACAAAAAGATCCTTTTCCATACACAGTCCTAACACAATCTTACCAGCATCATTCACTCTCTTATCTCCATATTTGCCTAGGACAGACTGAAATCCTGTTCGAGCTGTCTCGACCCATCCATTCATGTCTCCACACACAACAATTCTTTCGTTCTCTTCAACCGTCGCTAGAACTTCTCTAACATTCTCCCAGAACTGCTCTAGTTCAGCCAAACCGACAGAGGACACTGGGGCATATACTGCCAAAACAAAAATTTTTGTCAACCCAATCTTGAGGCGTACGCGTATCCAGAGCAGTCTGGGATTTACACATTTATACTCAGTCATACAATTAACCATACGAGAGGACAGTAAAACGCCTACCCCTTGGCATCCCCTATCTCCTTGTGGTACCCCTGACCACAAAGCGATGCCTCCTCCGGGCAAGTCGGCAAGTTCACTGCCGCCTCGCTTGGTTTCACTCAAACATAGCACATCCAATCTTTTCTCTTCCATAATATCAATCACTTCATTCATCTTCTCCTCAATCCCACCTCTCACATTCCACGCAGCTACTCTGCACTCCTCCCTCCACTTCCCGCCGCTAGGTGCACAGCGTGTTGGGTGGCGGTCCCCAACGCCGAACTGCACTCTGCACACACCAGCGGGGACAGACCGGTGCACGTCGCTTTCGGGGGACGCCCTAACATAATCATTTCCGTTGTCCCGCATGGTATGCACAGAAGAGGAATTGCAGCCCTGAAAAGGGCTGGCAGGGGTCGCGACGAGCACGCTTCCTCAGTTGACCCCCAATCAATTATACATTAAACAAATCAATTTTACATTAACATTACTTAATAATAATCAAAGGTATTATATTTATCAACAAATTTATTCTTGCTGATAGTTTACGGTCATTGCTTCATTGTTGTTAAAAAAGTTAAACTACTCTATGTTGTCTATGTCAGTCTGTCACAGTGAATTATGTTGGTAAATATTTAAGCTAAGCAAAGGAATTATTTATTATAATTATTTTTCAAGATAAAAGAAGTTAAAAGTGAATCTTTGTGTTAAATAATTATGTATATCAATTAGTACTATGAGCCATTGTTCTCCATGTAGGTGGAGGTACTAAATGTGAATGCTACAATTCATTTATGAAAACGAAAAACAATATTGTAAAAAAAAGAAATGTGTAACGTCGCCACCGTCAAGCCGCACTCACTCGAAGGGTCATTCGGGAGACATCGGCCGTTTCCGATCTGGGTCGGCCGCTGTCGCCTCTCTCACCTCCCGCACCCCGGAGACAGGGGGACTAAAAAAAAACAGAATGGCGAGCGCGCTGACTCGTCGCGCGGCACGTGTGCAGTTAGTTTTGACGTGTTTAGACTACATGAATAAAATAGAATCCACCACATTCTTTAATATTATTATGATCCATAACTACAAAATATTATTAGACTACATGGCGCCCAACGTGGGGCTTTCGAACTCTCTGCGTGAAGTGAAGTTACCTATCCAATCCGCTAAATAGTAAACACTGTGCTATCCACTTACCTATGTACAGTGAGTTTTACAATAAATCGCGAGTGTGAGTGATAGTAGCCAACGGCTGTAATTGTGTATTGCAGCAAACAATATAGTTTACGTATTTTTGCGAGATAACTTCCTTCAATATACGTACTTACTCGAGCTGACTTTACCGGAGCAAATCGAAATTATCTGCCTACAATTTAAGTGATAAGTGTTATTAAGTGTCAGAAACTGTGGTTTATTACCGTACTTGGGACATTACATGCAAGTATAACAAGTCATATTTGTCGAAAATCAGTAATTTCTTACCTAATTCAAAAAAATTTGTTCGAAGTTCGTGACCTTTAGTTTACCTTAACGGCACAACCGAAAAATGCCGCGCACGACAAGACAAAATACCAACCGTGACGAGAGCCCTCCTCCGATGGATACTGTTGGCCAGGGCCGTGAAACCTCACCTTCTGGAAAACCCGGTTTGGTCATGACCGATCGCCAGTTACTTACTTTAATAGAAAGTATTTCGTCGACGACTATGGAAATGAATCGAATGATGCTAGAAACCGTATTGAAGAAAAGTTCTACAAACGGATCCACATCCGATACCGCCGCTTCGATGGATTCCAAGCCGCCACTTGGAGACGGCGTGCGCCTCCAGACGTTTGGGAATTTCGCAAAGTGTACTGCACGTTTCGACGGCACCTCGCGCAACGCAGACGAGCTGGAAGCTTTCATTGACGCGGTCGTAGTATATAAAGAGTGTACGAACGTCAGCGACGAGCACGCCCTACGAGGGTTACCCATGCTTCTCGTCGGTGAAGCAGCAGTGTGGTGGAGAGGAGTACGTTCTACGGTGACGACATGGGCGGAAGCCCTGTGCCGGTTGCGAGGAATGTATGGAGTTCCGCGACCCGCATATAAGATTTTCCGCGATATTTACGCAGCCGTACAAGGTACAGAGCGCGCCGATGTGTTTGTGTCCCGTATGCGCGCATTATTATCCAAGCTACCATACGTTGTACCAGAAACCATGCAGCTTGATATTGTGTATGGACTTTTAGATCGTAGAATAAGGAAGCGCGTGCCACGCGACGAAGTAAACAATCTCGAACAGCTTATCGAGAAAGGCAGGTTAGTCGAGGAGGCATTGGCGGAGGTGAGTGACCCTTCAAATTTTAACCCTTCGAGTGTCGGCGGTACGAATTCATATAACCCCCATTACGCAAATGTTACTTTTTCACGGGCGAACGTTGTTAACCATTCGAACGTCGACGCACGTAACCCTTTGACCGCCACAACAGGTTACCCTTCAGGTATAAATGTGTCGCATTTTCGAACCACCGCGCAGAACCCGCGGGATTTAAATGATACAGCGAAACCAAACACGAACGATAATATTAAAGTAAAACGCGCGCGCCCGAGGTGTGCATATTGTAAAATGTTTGGTCATAGTATTGACGAGTGCCGTAATAAACGGGGTCAAACGGCAAAACCGGACGCACACGCGAATAAATCAGGTCCTACGGAGCTGCGATGCTACGGATGTGGTCAGTTGGGTGTCGTGAAATCTAAGTGCGAGATTTGTAGGGGAGCGACGTCTTCTACCGCACCCGAAAACAAAAGCAATCGAGCAGATTTTCATAGTGCGCAAGTGGATGATGTCGACGGCCCACGTCCCACTGTAGGAGTAGAGATATTGGGCCACAAAGGAGTCGCTATATTGGATACTGGGGCCACCCATTGTATTGCTGGTCCTACGTTGTATCGGTTACTGGAACGCAAAGGCGTAAAGTTTAGGAAAACGCACCGTAGCGTAGGTTTAGCGGATGGAACACAGTCTGTGCGGGAAACACTAGAGTGTGAAATGGTTGTCAGTCTGCAAGGACGCGCTGTGCCTACTATGTTCCTGGTCTTACCCGAGGCAGACACTAGGACCTTATTGGGTAGAGATTTTATACTCAAAGCTAACCTTGTACTGGACCTACCACAGGGCACTTGGAGCTTCTCCGATGAACCTCAACGGAAATTCCCTTTCGTCGAGTCGTACGACTTATCTCCCTCCAGCGATGCAGAGCTGATGCGAGTCGATGCGGTCGACCTTACTTTAAGGGGAGATGAGGGCACGAAGCTGACGCTGGATCAAAGAGCGCAACTCAATGCACTACTGGTACGACGAGCTGATCGCTTTTGCACCGAGGGTCCTCCCACGGAGTATGCTGTACATCGTATAAAGGTAAGCGACAAACAACAACCAATTGCCTCTCCACTGTACAGGTTGGCGCCGAACAAGAAGGAAATTTTAGAGACAGAGCTAGAGAAGCTTCTGGAATCCGATGTGATTGAGGAGTGTGAATCGCCGTGGGCAGCCAACGTTGTCCTCGTGGAGAAGAAGGACGGAGGAGTCCGCCTCTGCGTGGACTATCGCAAGTTGAATGCTGTTACAGAGCCGGACCGCTATCCTCTGCCCAGGATGGAGGACGTTCTTCACGCAGCGAAAACCACTAACTTCATGACCACCTGCGACTTAAGATCTGGTTATTTCCAAGTAGGCGTCGCATCGGAGGATCGCGATAAGACTGCGTTCGTAACACCGCTGGGCACCTACAGGTTCAAGAGGATGCCTATGGGACTTAGAAACTCAGGGGTCACCTTTCAACGACTCATAGACAGGTTCAAATCTGGTAAGACTCTTGCCAACGTCTCACTTCTGGCGTATTTGGACGATATAATCTTGCTTTCGGAGACGTTCGAGCAACACCTGCAAGACCTGGAAGCGGTGTTTAACCGTCTGGAGATGTTTAACCTCCGTATAAACCGCGACAAAAGTCACTTTGCGCGGGATTCGGTCAAGTTTCTAGGACATGTAATTGTTCCAGGTGGCATCCAAGCCGACCCAGAGAAGACTACCGCTATTGCAAACATGGCTCCGCCCCAAAACGTCAAGCACCTAAAAACCTTCTTGCAAACATCAAGTTGGTTCCGACGATTCATACCGAATTACGCCGAAGTCGCCCGCCCGTTAACAGATCTGCTCAAGAAAGACCGTGTGTGGATGTGGACTTCCAGGCAACAAGAAGCGTTCGACAACATCAAGCGACTTCTCGTCTCCCCACCAATACTGCGTCAAGCTGACGATTCGAGACCGTTTGTTCTACGCACAGACAGTAGTGGCTATTGCTTAGGAGCTGTATTGATGCAAGGGCAAGGATCAGAGGAGCGCCCGATTGAATATGCCAGTCGTTTGCTTACAAGCGCGGAACGCAATTATACCACAACAGAAAGAGAGGCCTTAGCGGTTGTCTGGGCCACGACTAAGTTTCGTGGATACATAGAGGGATCTGAGGTTGCAGTCAAGTCAGACCACCAACCCCTCCGCTGGCTTATGAGTATCAAATCTCCCAGTGGCCGCTTAGCAAGATGGGCACTGACATTGCAGGAATATAACCTGAAGATTGAATACACGCCAGGCAGATCCAACTCCGTCGCCGACACCCTTTCTCGTCCCCCTTGCTCGAAGGAAACCAAATGTGATCTTTGTTACGCTGAAATAGACTTACCATCGAGAAGTCCTCGTGATGTTCGAGAGAACCAACTTAAAGACCCAGAACTCCGGAAGATTATCGAAGACCTGGAAACCCCTGACGATCCGTTTAGGGGGAGAAGTTGGGCAGACCGAGGATTCACCATTTCTGATGGAATTCTGTATCGATATGGGCCGGAACACGATGACGAAGAGGTTGCTTGCCTTGCAGTGCCGTCACACGAACGCGAAAAGATTCTTTCTGAATATCATGACGCTCCCACTGCTGGTCACTTCGGGACCGAACGAACTTTACACCGATTGTGTTCAAAGTACTACTGGCCGGGGATGCGACAGTATGTGGCCGCGTACATCAAAAAATGCGTACCCTGTCAGCGTTACAAGGTTGATGCGAGAAAACCCGCTGGTCTGCTCCAGACACCCGCAACTACACGCCGCTTTGAGGTCGTTGCCGTGGATCTCTTCGGACCGCTACCAGAGACACCCGGAAAGAACAAATGGATATTGGTAGTGGAAGATGTATGTACACGTTGGGTAGAATTGTTCGCCTTGCAAACCGCCACCAGTATTGAATGCGCCAGAACGCTGATCGCTGAGGTCTTTCTGCGATTCGGAGTGCCAAGACGCATCCTCAGCGACAATGGTGTGCAATTCATAAGCGAGGTGATGCAACAGGTCTGTAACACATTCGGTATAACTCAATCTCTCACCCCGAGGTATCACCCGGAGGCAAACCCGGTCGAGAGAAAAAACCGCGACCTGAAACCGCAACTGGCTATCCTGGTGAAACAAGACCACGCGTCCTGGGATACTCATCTAGCTGCCATCCGCTTCGCTATGAATTCTGCAATTACCAGCAGCACGGGACACTCACCTGCCTATTTGACATATGGACGTGAGATACGTGCTCCAGCTGACGTTTTAACGGATATGAGAACCATCATTGATAACGACAATGCTGTGACCAGCATCACACCATATTTGCAAAAATTGTCTACAGCCCTCCTGGAAGCACGTGATGTACACGAGAAAGCCCAGGCGTATCAGAAGCGCTGTGCTGATGAAGGACGAAGACCTGCTCCCGATTACGCTCCAGGAGACCTAGTGTTGCTAAAGACCCAGGGCACTAACGACACTGGCAAAGGACAAATAGCAAAATTTATTCCCCGACGCGATGGGCCGTACAGAATCAGAGAAGCCATCAGCGCAACAACGTACCATCTCGAGAGACTTAGCAGCGGCGAACTATTAGGTAGGTACCACGTTTCCCAGCTGACCCCATTCGTAGGTGACGCACAACCACCGGTGAATGAGAAGCGTAAACGCGGGAGGCCTAGGAAACTCCAACAACCCGCATGCGGGGACGCTCTATCCGGGTTGTAGGGGGAGGATGTAACGTCGCCACCGTCAAGCCGCACTCACTCGAAGGGTCATTCGGGAGACATCGGCTGTTTCCGATCTGGGTCGGCCGCTGTCGCCTCTCTCACCTCCCGCACCCCGGAGACAGGGGGACGAAAAAAAAACAGAATGGCGGGCGCGCTGACTCGTCGCGCGGCACGTGTGCAGTTAGTTTTGACGTGTTTAGACTACATGAATAAAATAGAATCCACCACATTCTTTAATATTATTATGATCCATAACTACAAAATATTATTAGACTACAAATGTAAATTTATATAATGAGTTTATAATATGCGCCGGCGAAGCGCCAGAATGGAATCCGCCTTATGAAAACGCTCTTTGGGTAGGATTGCTCTTTGGGTAGGACCAACAGGCGCTTATAGCTCCCATTAAGTGAAGCCTTAGCCTGCCACTCCAAGACCGCAGTGCGTAGACTTCATGTCTACATCCTTCTCGAGGTGGCTCTGTTTGCACTGAACACTGCGGATCTAGATTGGAGAGTCGATAAACACTCCTGAGGGTGTCACTTCGGTGATGCCCTCAGTACCGGGTTGGGACCGAGTAGGTAGTGGAGCCGAAAGGACCCGGCCCGGACCGGGGGGAGGGGTTCGTGTTCCCCGTCCTCTTAATGTGGACAGGGAACACGAACCTCTTTTTAAGACGGAAGCAGCATAAAGTGCTTCCGAACTCTCAAGCTAACCAACTGGAACTTAGTAAAAGAAATTTAGAAATATTTACGCGATTGTAGCCAATTTTGTAGAAAAGTATTATGAAACAGAAGATAAGTTATCTTATTTAAGAACAATAGCTAATCTACAGTAGTTTATATTTCTGTTTAATAATTAAGGTTTTATAGATTCTTGGAAATTTGGTTTTCTTTTAATCCTAATCCATGTGAGCAATTTTCCACGTGTGGACATTTCTTGTGGGCTTATATAACACGGGGTTTTTTTTGACCGACTTCAAGAAAAGTAGAAGGTTCTCAATTCGTCTGTATGTTGTTTTTTTTTTGTATGTTTGTTACCTCGTAACTCCGTCATTTATGAACCAATTTCGAAAATTATTTTTTCGTTTGGTAGGTAATACTTCAGAGGTGGTTAAATTTCTTCATTCATTTCCATTTAAATTTCACCGATATTGGAGCTTGGACTTCGAAGATACACTAAATAACACTACCTGGTTTACCAACCTTTATTTATATTGACGATTCTCTTGTATATCGTTGCGCTCCGGAATTAGAATGAAGTTAATTGCAGACTTGCCTTAGATATTTATTTAGGTCAAGTTCACTCAAAAGGGAGAAATAAAAAATCTTTATTTAAAAAAATTAAACTGCCTTCAAAAAAAACACTCAAAAGTAGAAAATAACAATCATTTACTAATCAAAACTCAAATACAATTAAAATAACTTTATAAATACGAAACACATACCTATATAATTAAATTTGACAGTTATTGAAGTCGCTGCCAAATCAATGTGCAGCAGCAGAAAGTCTTTAGTTTGGTGGGCTTGGCACCAGTTGGTAGACTTCAGTAACTGTCAAATTTAATTATATAGGTATGTGTTTCGTATTCATAAAGTTATTTTAATTGTACTTGAGTAGTGATTAGTAAAGGATATTTATTTTATACTTTTCAGTGTGTTTGAATTAGCCTGATGATACCACTTTTTTGAATGAGAAAATCGCGCAACTGTGGGTAATTTTGGTTTTAGGAAACAAATATTGTTACTATAATTTTATTGCGTAATGCTCTCAACGGTTAGCCGATCATTTTTGGCAGAGATTTGTGACGGAATATTTGCCAACTTTAGTTCCTCGCCGAACTTCAACACATGAAGCACCAGTATTGAAAGTCGGTGATCTTGTATGTATTGCGGACGGGACTTTACCCAGAAGATGCTGGCCTAGAGGACGTATAATAGCAATGTTTCCTGAAAAAGATGGAATTGTGAGAGTAGCGGATGTGGTAACGAAAGGGGGTGTGCTGCGTCGCCCTGTAAGGAAATTGGCTCAGTTGTCGGTTGCTGCTTAGTTACTGTGTGTTCACACAGTCGGGGGCCATGATTAGGTTTTTTGATCACCCTGTCTCTAGTTTGACTAATCGACAGAATATAACAATATTTTTTTTATTTATTGGACTGTTGTAATAATTATTATTTTAATCGCTATTAGTTGAATTAATATCAGAGTAACTACAATTTGCTAAAAATAAAAACTTTGCCAAGTACTAATTTAACAAATTATTAAATGTTTTAGCTTCCCTGTGGATCCTGTACTAAGAGCTGGATAATTGTCATACTTACGGCAAATGGAAGGTGAAGATTAATTAATATCTCACAAAACTTCTCTTGTGTGATCTGTACATTTTAATGCTAGTGACGTTCAGGTTATAAATAGAGGTTACGAATGTTAAAAAAAGGATCTGTATCATACAAGGTATTTAAAAGTTAAAAAGAAAAAAGTTATGGCTAAGTAATTACTATATTAGTTGTGTATCTAAAAAATTGAGAAAATTGTGAAATTAACAATAGGTTACCTAATTGATCATATTTTTCACAAAAAAATCAGTTAATTTCATTTATTTTAAAAACTGTGTAATTAATTTTCAAAAATCCAACTAGCAGTTTGAAGAATATGTTTAGATTAATGTATGATAAACAGAATTCAGAAGCAGAAATCGGTCCCGTTAGTCCGAAAAATGTAATATTCTGTTTTAAAAGAGGTGTATTTGATATATCTTTTTTCTGCTACAAAAGTCAACCAATCCTGTATCGCAACTGGCAAACTAAAGTCAATGAAATGAAGAATCAATTTACCAAATATCACTTTCATATGTTTTGTAATCACTTAAAAAATTGAGATTACTACCGTCAAAATTTCCATTTCGTCGCCTAAAATCTTTCGAACATTTGTACACGTTAATTAATACGTAATTTTAAAATTGCGAATTAATAATACCGGTCTGGCACCTTCTTCCGCCAACAAATCAGTTTGGCTATTCAAAGAGGCAATGCTGCCAGTCTGCAAGCGGCAACTTTGAGGAAGTCTATTATTTAAGATAATGTGTAGATTTAAGTTTGTAAATATTAACGTATGTATGTACTTTTTTGTGATAAATAAATATGTTGCTTTAAAAAAAATTATGATAATAACAATACTTATTATTTATTCATTCGGACATAGCATGAAAATTTGAAGTATTTCAATGTCATGTTATGTAGGTAAATATTTTTAATATATTCAAAATCTCTTATTTTATTTTTGATATTTCCATTTCAACAAGGTCAGAAGAGATTAAACAATAGATTAAATTATTCATTTGCTATGTACAGACATTTTAAATTAATTTATAAATTAAAATTTTCATGGTATCTGATATTTGTACAACTTGAAAATTACCATATGAAAGTTGTTTCTAATCAAAATAAGATTTTAACACTTCAAAATGTGCGATTTATTATTTTATTATAACTAATAAATAGGTAATAATTTTAATTACATCACAGTAGAATTGTCCTGAATTGTTACATGGATTTTTCTAGATTACCGATCCAAAAAGTGAAAAGGCGAAATCTTGATTACTCTCAACAATTATTGTACCAATCGTGTATTTAATAATGTTCTGTGGTCACTTTTTATACGAAGAGTAATAAAATTAAACAGAATTTAGATCGCACTTTGTTCTAAGTATCTTTGTTCTTAGCATTATTATTTTAATGTTACTTGACTTGACTTACGAGGTAGTTAAGGTGAGTTGGACAGCTAAACATCGCGGTTCTTACGTATTTCTTTCGCCCACTGATGATTGAACGTTGAATGATAAAATTAATCACTGACCTACTGTTAGAATTTCGAGCTTTCTAAGGCAAGTAACATTAAAATAATAAAGCTACAAGAGATGGTGGTAAGCCCCCCGAATGCATTTCAATAATTTTAAAAAGTTTTTTTCCATATTATGGCCCACGAGTTGGTGCTTTCGAAAATAAATTTTAGACTATACGCGATAAAACGCTTTTATATTCCAATCAATTGTTATTGTTATACATGCATACTACGGGCCATAACGTGTGTAGCGCGCTATGTCTGGGTGTCTACAAATGTCTTACATAATATTTAAATGGAATGAATAATTTATGAAATAGCTGAGACTGGGTTCTTAAAAAGAGACATTTTATTACTTCTATATTCAAAAACCGGACAAGTGCGAGTTTTGCACACGAAGGGTTCCGTAAAATGTTTGACCATACATCGATATACGTCGCAGTCAATCTCCAACCGTAAGTGTAAGTTTGTAATCGCAAAAAATACTTTTCCATGTGATATAACTCCGCCACTCCATGTGATATAAATCCTTCAATGTGGCATATATCTGCATGTTTCTGGACTTATAGTATTGGACAGTCTGCTTAAGGCACATGATAGCACTTTCAGTTGAAAGTTCAGGGCGAAACCCAAACTGTGCATCACTTAAGAGTAGATGTTTTACAAGATGTTTGTCAAGCAGCTGTCCAACACTTTGGAAGTCACCGTAGCTATAGAGATATGTCACCAGTTTTATTTTTTCAATTGGAACTACGTTGGTTCTCTAAGGTTAGCAGGGAAGTAGCTATGAGAAAGACGCAGAGAGTAAAACAAAGCCAACACTCCAGGAAGATGATACTCGCACATTTCAGATGCTCCGTGCTGAGACCGTCATGCCCCGGGGATTTTTCTCTAGACATTTTCCTTATTACTGCAGCAACTTCTTTAGCTGTAAAACATATGGGAACTAGAGGCGAAAACACCCTAAAGTGGTCTTTAAAGAGATTGGCTATTTCTCATCTGTACTATAGTGATCCACTCTCACCGGGCAGGACCCAATGTTGAGCCTGTTACTATCTCTCAAAAATTGCCTAAAATTTCCAGAAGACCTGTGCGCAGCGATAATGTCCATTTTTATTTGGTCTTGATGGTTCTGACACCATCTTAACTTACTCTTAAAAACCCTTCGACTCTCGCGCATATCCGCCCATATTCTGCCGTTAGATGGTTTATTATAGAGCAGCCAAGTCTCAGCGCTGAGTCGAGCCTCCCTATGAGCCTCACGCACGTGGTTATTCCATCCCACTAGCCCCCTACCATGTGAGACCTTTTTGCTTCAGTGGGTTCCTATGGCTGACTCTGTAAGAATCTTAATTATTACATTATATGAAAGGTCTAATTTAATTTAATTATATAAGTCTGAATTCTGGAAATTTCCGTGAATTTGGAGACTATGCCAGGTTTCGAAAGTTTTGTCCCAGGACTCTGAATAGAATCGAGACTGGAAGATCTACTGCTAACCTAAACTGAAGAGTTCAAAGGTTTGTTCATTTTAAATGAGTGTTGAAGATGTCACTGAAAACTCCAAATCCAATTTCTTACAATTATCTTCGAAGTTCTTGCCTCACGTATTAATAAAACTGTTTCCAAAATTTTCTTGTCAATCCTAAAGCTCGTCAATAGCTAGTAAACAAAAAAAGAAAATCGGTTGACAATCGATCTTTACCTATTTGTATAATATTGTTAGCAAAATCCATAAGATTTTATTAAAAAAATAATATAAAACACTAAATAATAAATTACTAATCACAATTATAATTCCAAATCATTACAAATCAATACAGATCGCAAAATACTACTATCGAAGACATACTCATAGCAACAACCAACAAAAATTAAGTGCCTCGATACTCAACTTGTAGCGACTTATATAAACACGTTGTCCTGATGACGTCATTTCCGCAAGAAGTGGTGGAGTGCTGCTAACATAGCCCCTCCTGACAGAGCAGCGTCCTCGATGCCCGCTGGTACAATAAGCAGCCGCATCGGTGCAGCAGCGGAGGTAGCAGAGGATGTCCCGATAATGCAGTTCGGTTAATCCTAAAAACTTCTCACCTGTGCGACAGCAGTACCTTGATATAGTTTGTCCTTCTGAAAAACATATTCGATTAAAACAATGTTCAGACAGTTTAAATGCAATCGAATTTCATACCATTTTCCATCAGCCATCATTTAACCACATTAGACAATAGAACAACTGCTTAATAAAATTATATGAAAGGCATGAGTATGAGAAGAGAGTCTAGACCACTGGTTCCCAAACTTATTTTGTCTACTGAGTCGAGAGCTCATGCAGTCGTTGTCTAAGATGCCTTCTAGCTAAATAAAATTACAAATCACCCCCCAGGCCTCTACACAACGCCCCCATTTTTTTACTGGGTCTCTTACCGCCCCCCTTTAGGCCTGCAGCGCCCACAAGGGGGCGTTATCGCCCACTTTGGGAATGGCTGGTCTAGACCTAGACAATGGTTCCAAGTATAGGTAATATTTTAGTTTATTTATTTTATTTATTTTTATCCTTAACTATTATATTACTTTCACCAACACTACTTTTGCTTTTTTCTTTCTTTTTTTAATTTAATTTTGCAGGACGGGATATGCATGTATTTTATTTTATTGTTTAACTTTTTCAATACACAACAATTACACAATACACGCACACACACCATCACACTAACACCATACACGCACACATACCATCACGCTCACACCATACACGCACACACCACCACACTCAACACACTATCACATTCACAGACATGCCAAAACACGTGCACAATTCCACAGTCACATATAAGTGCTGCTTATTATATAGTTACATACACCGTATGCATTTCCAGATTAATGTTGCAATGTTTTTTTGTTAATAACTAATATAATATTATTATGGCTAAGATTGTACTGATAGAGCGAAATGACTGACTGATGCTTAAAATACAGGGCTTCCTAGTTTAAGCACCGGTAATATCGATTATTACAAGTGATTTTAATAACAGCCATGTAATAACAATTTGTAATTTTTCTTGTATTGTTATAACTGTGTATATGGCGTAAATAAATATTGTTATTATTTATTATTATTCACTTTATTCATACTTCATCTAGTAGTTTGTACCTCACACAAAATAACCTCGTGTTAAATAACAACATGCAAGATCATTAAATTTTAACATCACATTCATCAGTTTTAAAGCACAGACATCTCTTTTAAAACATAAACCAATTACACATTTTTTTTTAATAATTTTAAATTGCGATTGCATAAACGTGACCTAATTAATGTTCGTAAAACATGTTGTAGTCAACATTAAGATTGGATTTATTTGACATTTATTTGATTTATTTACTTTCATGTCAGTAAAGCTTTTCAGTAGCTTACTGTGAAATGCACTTATTTTAAAGTTATACATTTTAATTTAAATAAGTACATTATTTAAATTAAAATGTATAACTTTAAATTAAATGTGATAATTATAACATTTAAGTAACTAAACTCATAACAATTTAACGAACACAGTTAACAGTTACCGTGTACACAACGTGTACACAATATATTTTATATCAAACAAACTACTCATGGATATTATGACAAACAATATATTCATGGATATTCTGTTTTCTTTGGATTGGTTAACATTCGTAACGCACAGCTATAAATAATATTGTGTTTGCTTCGAGGAAATATAAAAACGACGAATTTCTCAAAGACTCATTAAATTTAGAAGTACATCTGTGTAGAGCATTATCTGACAATGTTTAGACTTCTGTTGCTGTCTGTTGTTATCGGTGCAGTGCGCTCTGAACGTTAGTGAAAATTTATTATAATTATTCTAACTTCAATTGCTCGACATTTCGTTTACAAGTGCCTTAGGTTTTATTATACCTGTAAGGAATTTATAGCTTAAAATGCAATGTCTATAATCTCAATTCGTTGTAGAATTACGCATATGAATAGAAAATCCTTTTAGAGGGTGATTTCATTCATGATATTGAACGACTTTTAATAAAGTTACAATCCAATACAGACTAAACGATTCATTTAAACCCATTTATGAGGTATTTTTGGACTTCGACTCAACTGTCGTTACGATAACAAAACCTGTATGGTCAGGTATCATTCTATAATCTTCATTTTGAAATAGGTATATAATGTATATGTAATTGCATTCGCAAAAAAAATTCATAAATTTATTGTTTTATTATTGATCATAAATTTGATTCTGTTTTGCGCTAATGGAGTAACATCTTGAGGAATCCTATTCTAAAACGAATGCATATTCAAAACTTACCTAGTTTGTGTCCACTGTGACCATTGACTTTTGTAATTTAAATTTATAGATAGAGTTCCAGCTTATTATGATGACCTTGGCCTTTTTATAGAACAACACATTAAGACTAGCTATCGATATTAAATTTTATTCAATGGTATAGACTTAAGTGCAATGCGAGCAGCGATGTAGAGATACTTCAAAAAGTTTCTTTCTTTTACAATATGAGACTTGTGTTTAGTACAGGAACATGTACAGGCGGTTAGAATTAAGCATTTAACAAAATATTTTTCTTCATAGAATCGTTTCTAAAGCCGTGTAAGTCCGACGATTTGCCATGTTCCTTAGAGAATGGTAAAGCGATATTCCCAAAAATCATCTCTGGAGATCCAGCCATAAATACTGACAATTTGGACCCCTTGATACTTAAAGAAATTGAGGATAAGTTGAATCCCTTGTACTACAAGGTAACCGACGTTACTTTCACTGGGTTAAAGGACTGTGCCATAGACAACGTCAAGTAAGTAGCATTATAATAACAATAATAAATCTATCTAAAAACAAGGAAAATTAACACATTTACCTTTTATTTTTAACAGACTTCAAAAAGGTGGATGTTCTGAATTTGACTGTATGTTTTTTTGTATGTTTGTTACGCGATTACTCCGCCAATTATAAATTGATTTCGATGATTTATATTTTGTTTGATAGCTCATACTTCAGATGTAGTCCAACTTAAATTTCACCGGTATTGGAGCTTGGACTTTGAAGATACACCAAATAACGCGACTTGGTTGTAATCTTTATTTATATTGATGATTTTCTCGCATATTGTTGCGCTCTAGAATAAGAAAGATCACTCAAAAGGAACAAATAAAAAAAATTGAAAAAAAAAAATTAAACAGCCTTAAAAAAATTCAAAATAACTATAACAGTAATAATAAAGCCCTTTATTCTAAAATTAGTATTTGTACGTACAACTGCATTTAAACTAAAAGCTATGTTCATTACAGTATATCTCTAATTTCAGTGTGCCTTCTGGCATAGGTCTCCTCCAACGACTTTCACTGGCTTCTATCATTTGCAACCCTTTTCCATTTTGCGCCCACCGTAAACTTAAATACATCTTTCCATTTCATTATCTGTCTTCCTGGAAACGGGAAAGCAACTACAGACACAAGTAAAGGAGGAGAAAAAGAAAGGAAATATCGCCTATCTAAACTATGACAAATTAGTAGTGAAAAAACCTAGAGTTAAAAATCGAGAGAAAGAACTAGGGGTGAGTTAGGGCCACCAATCACACCAGCACAAAAAAAGTCGAGCATACAAAATGAACTTGTACTACCACTGACTAAAACCTTAGCCAAGGAAACCATAAAATCTAACGTACTCCACTACGTTGAGCGTGGGACACCAGTCTCACCTGCAGAGACTCCAAAAAATTAATGCCAAAAAACCAAAACAACACAAAAAACACAACTTTTTTTTAAACCAACTATCGAAAATTGCATCCTAATCCGGCTGGTCACCGTGGGCAAAGTAGACCACAACCCTCCTAACACAAACAGCAAAACCAACATAAACAACCTCCCAACATCAACACAATTGTCTGCCAATCCAGATGGTCCCCCAGGATCTTCGGATCTTCTAGCCAAAAGTTGCGAAGTATAACAATTTTCAGATAACTCGGATGATGGTGCGACGTAGCGTGTAGGCTTCCTATAAACACAGTGTGATAGAGTCCCACCTTGCCTCACGGTTATTTTTACGTGTAAAAATGTCAGTGATCTACCGTTCTCCATTTCATACGTAAACTTCACATTTGGGTGAATGGAGTTTAGGTGTGTCATATACTGGTCTACTTCCTACTTGCTTCTCTTCTTCATAATGCAGAAGATGTCATCCACGTATCTATTCTAAAGTTTCACTATCTCCGGTCCTAGGCTAAGAGGCTACTTTTCGAAATGTTTCATCCAGATATTGGCTAGTACAGGAGCTACAGGAGTACCCATTGCTACACCTTCAATCTGGAGGTAATATTGATCCTGGAAGAGGAAGTAATTGCCATCTAAACAGTTTTTAGCAGATCAATATAATTTGAAGGCATTTCACTATCTCTCAGTCTTTATTTCACTACGTCCAGACACTCCTTAATGGGAACATTGGTGAATAGCGATTCCAAATCAAAGCTGACCATGACGAAATGAAGCAAGTCTTTTACAAAAGACGGTGATTTTCTCACAAGAGGCTGCAATACTAATGCAACATGCTTCGCAAGATCGTAAGTAGGAGATGTAATTTGATCCACGATAGGTCGCAAGGGCACGTTGGACTTGTGATACTTGTGATACTGTGCCACGGCAGATGCAATTCGGCCGAAATGTCAAGCGAAAATGAAAGGTAATCGTGTTAATTTCCCCTGTTCTTAGATATTTTATTATGCAACGTGAAAGTTTAAATGTTTATAATAATAACTCTCACAGAATATTTCTTTAAAAGAAATTGATCTTTCATCGAAAATTTCAAACAAGACAATATATCTCAATGCAACAAAAATTACGACATAATACATGTGGAAAACATCGCAGGAGCTGGAAGCACAGGGATAATAATTATTCAAAAAAAAAATGACAAATATTAACCTCAAATAAGACATATTATATCCGCGACGACAGGGACTTAAATGATTCCATGAATGTTCCGTTATTCTAGTTGTAATACTGAATTGTAAAGTGTAAAAAGTTGTCCTACGGGACGTTCATGATTATGACGTCACATAAACTGGTCGTAAGCTACCTACATAAATTTATATCCTTTATAGTGTGTCTTGCTAGTGGAAATACACACAACCTATATAACACTGCTAAATAACGAATTGATGATGCTCCGACACAGTGATAGTAAATAAATTTGCACATATCAAGTATTTTATTATTTCAGGTTTAACTCGAGCAAACCCAACTTATACTACGACATAATATGCCCACACTGGAGTATGTCCGGTAACTATGAAATGAACGGCAACCTCCTCTCAACACCACTCGAGGGCAACGGTACATTCACCATCACTTCAAGTGAGTTAACTTAGAAATGGTTCAGGTCCAAATTATTTATTTAATGTTCTTATTAAAAATTTAAAAAACCTCCGACACAAGAAATATTTGGTAGGTAATTTTAACTATCTACCTACTTTAACTATGCGATGAGTTTTTTATTTTTCTTACTTTCTTTTACATACGTACATACATATCTTCACGCTGTATTCCCAAGGAGGTAGTCAGAGACCACGGAGCGCCAAGCTTTGCGGTCCTTACATACTTCTTTCGTTTCCTCAGATCTCATCATTCTCCTCACACATTTTCGCCTAGGTATGTGAGTGCTTTTGCCATTTCCGTCGGCTATCACTCTGGCATTTGATCTTCATAAGTCAGCCTTGGTCTTCCTTAACTTCTTTTAACACTCACTTTCGCTCTGTAAATGTTCTTCGTCAGTCTTTCATCACTCATTCTTTCTATGTGCCCGAACTATCATAGCATTCCTTTCTTCATTTTTACAATAACACTATCGTGCAACCCTGTCATACTGCGTATCTCTTCATTGCTTATTTTGTCCGCTAGGGTGACACTGCACATATTTCTAAGAGATTGCATTCCTACTGCACTTATCTTACTTTCACTCGATGGCCATTTTGACTAAGTTAGATACATTCACACTGTTTACTAATGCCGACAAAGCATCGTTCATTTTATTGCCGACTGCTACCCGTCTCACCACATCCAACACACATCTTCCATCCCTCGCAAACGCACTTCCCAGATATACAATTTCGATCAATTGTTGTTGATCATTTAATGTCTGCAACTCCGCTTCTGATGGTGCTACAGGCATCGTCAGCGTACAATAGGCAGTTTATCACTGTACCATACCACTCATACTACCTTTCAATATCTGGAGGCAACTGTCCAAGTACAGCACGTATAGCCAGGCAGACATCACGCAGTCCTGTCTGACGCCTGAACAGACTTCGAACCAAGGCAACATGTCACCATCTATCCTAACACAGGCTCTGTGACCTTGACATAATGACCCCATAGCCTAAAGTGAGAGGCCCTCAACGCCATACTCAGGCAGAACACTCCACAGTTTCTGTCGCACTACTCTATACGATTTTATACGATTTATTTTATACGATTTTTCAAGATCGACGAAAGTGCAAAGGGGGGGTCAATTGAGGAAGCGTGCTTGTCGCAATCACTGCCAGCTCTTTTCAGGGCTGCAATTCCTCTCCTGTGCACACCATGCGGGACAACGTAAATATAAAAGCCAGGGTGTCCCCCGAAAGCGACGTACACATGTTTGTTCTCGCTGGTGTGAGCAGAGTGCAGTTCGGCGTTGGGGACCGCCTCCCAACATGCTGTGCACCTCTAGGCGAGAAGTGTAGGGAGGAGTGCAGAATACTTTCTTATCTGTAGCGGTATACAATGTATTTAGTAACTTGCTAACATTACTCTTGAAGTATGACTCTTGCGACGATTAAATAATAATGGAAACATAATTTTTACACTTTTGGATGGCTAACTTTTATATGACATAGACTCTATTTGGCACATTTAAAAAGATGAAAAAAGTATAAAATAAACCGGTTCTTAACTAGTAACTTATGACAATCATTATCAGACCTTTGTTTAGCAATAGAAATCAAATTGGGAAGTTTTTAACAATAACAATAAACAATAGTGCCCAGATATCTTACCATATTATGTTCAAAGCTATTCATAGTTTGATTGATTTCACCTAAAAAAAACAGAATGTGAAACGGTTCATCTGTCAGGAGCTAGGCACAACGCTACAGACAAACATAGCCGGAGTATCTTCAGGAGTTCAAAATGTAAATATTAATATATTAATATCGAGTATCGTGAAATAGTTGCACTAAGAAGAGCGATTGATTAAAAGGAATTTGTACGGAGCATTTCCAAACCAAGTTTTTTGTAATCAAGCATACAGCTAGGTAGCTCGACTATCTAATCTGACTTATCATGTGTACCGTAAACCTTACACTCAGAGGGGTCGTTCAATGTCATGGCATTGTCACATTTACTTAAGTACAATAACGTATAACGATTTAATGTTACAGAAAAATATCGCCTCGGCGTCAACAACACACTGGATAAGATAACTGGGGCTGATGGCAAAGACCATTACACTATCAAGGATTTTAATTTGGAGCTGGATCCGATCGAAGGCATGAACTTCGACTTCAAAAACCTATACAATGGAAACAAAGAATTGTGTACGTATTGATCTTAGTAAAGAATTTAGTATATTTTATACTAATTTATAACTCGTTTAATGGAAATAAAGAATTATGTTTGTATCTATTAAGTAATAGAATTGAGAACATCACAGGGTTCATAAAATATTTTTTTTACTCATCGGTTAGTTCGGTTAAGTATTTTTTTTATTACTTTATTGTCTTAATTATTAGAAAGGATAGCCGATAATTTACATATTTATAAATACGTGCTGAGCAACCAACTTCTTAACCGGCTTCAAAAAAAGGAGAAGGTTCTATGTTCGTCTGTATGTATTGTAATTGTAAATCGATTTTGAAAATTCTTTTTTTGTTTGAAAGTATACTTTCGAGGTGGTCTTATTTTATAATTTCAACGGTATTGGAGCTCGGACTTGGAAGATACACCAAATAACACCAAGTAACGCGAACTGGTTATTACCATTGCATTGATAACTAGCTGTACCCTGCGACTGCGTCCGCGTGAAAAATATCGCTGTAGTAAATTTTATTGTGGGTATTATATGCACTACATTGCATAATCACGTTGTTCATATCACACATCATAATAATATCATAATCACCAGTCATCATCGAGCATGTAGGTGATAAAAACACTCCGTTTGTATTTGCTGGTGCTACTTCTGTGGTTTGTTGTTAAAGGAACAAGGACGTCGAGCGGAAAATTCCCAAGATTCTTTGCGACTTCGTAAAAAACTCATTCTTGTTACATTTGTAAATGTTGTCAATTTTCTTCACTAAATATACCTATGTACCTATGTATTTCTAAGATCGAAATAGAAAAAATGTAATTTCGCGTTTCCGTTTAGTTATCTTTCCGTTGCATATCTAAAAATTCTTTACTCATATTCAATCATACAATCTAAAATCGACTGTCTAACTGACAAAATTCTACATACGTATAGTCTTCGTAAAATACACAGAAGCTGAAGTGCTTGTCTCGTTTGTTGAAAAAAAAATGTCGTGAACTGTTGGTAAATTGTTCTTAATCATCACGGAATTTGGTCCAACAGAAGCTCAAACAAACAAAAATTTTAAAAATATTTCTTTCACTATTTAGAAATGCGCCAAAAGGTTGAAATGTTGTTGAACCTTTTTAAACATCTCCCATTTACACGTAATCGATACAGTTTTTGAAATGCGGACTCGTGTAATGTACAAAATTTTTTTTTTTTTTATATTTATACTGTATTGTAACCTTAGCGCATTTTTCTTAGGCAATCGACAGCAATGACGATCACAACTTTGATTGATACTATTCATTTGTCAATATTCTGTTAATTAATTTTTATTTTCGAATTTCACGAAACTCCCCACTTTTATGAAGAGATAACATTAGTACGATTCATAGGCAAAATTATTTCTCAATTCGTACACTGCCGCACCCTAGTATGCAACTAAACTTCAGCCCTTTTTCACGTAAAGACTGTTTTTTGCTACACTGCTTGTGTATACAAGAATGATAGAGAAAATAATAGATTATGTGTGATAAATATAGCGTAATGATATACACATTATACACATACACATTATTAAGTAATTGAGAGTCTTGTCTTTCAAACAGCCAACTTTGCATATTAGAACAAGTAGTTAATTTCCAAAAAGTCAACATACGAACACACGAACATTTCTTTAAATATTAGTTTTCACTGTGCAACTGTGCAACAACACTATGCAACAACAGAAAGTCTATTAGTTCGGTAGGTTTGGCACCGATTTCAGTAACTATTCAATTTAATTATATATATATATATATATATATATATATATATATATATATATATAGATATGTATAGTATTTATAAACTTATTTTAATTGTACTTGAGTTTTGATTAGTAAAGGATAGTTATTTTGTACTTTTCAGTGTTTTTTTTGGAGGCAGTTTAATTCTTGTTCTTAAAATTTTATGAAAAGGAATTATTATACTCGTAACTTCGGAAAATACTCAAAGAACTGTAAAATCGTAAATCTGTGAAACAGATCAATTTTGGTCGGAGTGGTATAAATCCGGTGGGACCTGGATAACCACTTATCTAATATTTAAAAATCAATGTTTTTTTTTTAAAATCAATGTTTGTATGTTTGTATTTTATGGGCTGCCATATCGTTCATCCGATTGCGATGAAATTTGGTTTGGAGATGTAATAAACTCAGGGCAAGGATATAGGCTATTTATAAAAAAACGCGGACGAAGTCGCGAGCATCAGCTAGTATTAAATAAATAATGTGCATCACTCACAGTAAAATAATTTATATTTATATAACATACTGATTTACTAAATAGGTTGGAAATTAGAATAGACTTATGTTATAAAACTCTAACATAAAAATATCATTACTTTCACGTCATCATAACAAAAAAAATTATTGCAATCTATTTTTAATTTAGCAGTGGCTTTTAAATTCTATTAAGGAAGCCTAAAAGGAAATCTCGTTAAGCCTTATAACCTTATTATAAATATCATTGTTTCTAGATCCTGATATCAAAGGAGTTCATAGCATTATTTCAAATCAGAAAATTTCTTCAAAATACGAGTACAAGCAAATTACCATAATTTTTACTTTCTACGTCTCATAATGGTTTTTACAGTAATATGATGATTTGAGAATAAAATAGTCTGAACTGCTACACATTCTGGAGTATATCTAAAATGTCAGAACAAAACAATTGAATTAAATAACATTTTTCAGCTGACAAAATGCACAAGCTGTTTAGTGATAACTGGCGTGAAGTGTCGCTGCTGTGTCAAGGACCAGTTATGAATGCAGTCGTGGCGAAAATTGTCAAGAATAACAACAAGTACATGGACCTTATACCGATTGAACAATACCTAACATTGGAGGAGAAACTCTGTTGACAAATTATCGAGTATGAAATACGTTACCTTAAATATGATTTTCCTTTTTGTAATATATTAATAAAGTTTTAATAAGTTTTTAATTTTTCTTTTGAATGCGTAAAAGAATCAAGGATTTTATCGGAAATTTCGCTAGCCCTAAGGGGCCAAACGGAGCAAAATAGAGCTAAAAGAGTTTTGAGTTATAGCGCATACCATTATAAAAAAAGTAAAAGATACAATTGATTGTACTTCTGTCTTGTTGACTGTTTCCTAAACATAATTTCCTTAACCTCACTCGACAGAAAATAATAACAAAATAGCTTCAAAAAATACCAGTCCAGTCTTTCTTAGTTATACGTAAAATAATATCGATGACATTAAGTACAACAATGTGTCACTTAATAAAACAAATGCCCGTATTTATTTTCAAGAAAGTGACTTATATAGTTATTAAAATAATGTATGTTCTGATTTGTCACTTAGGCCCTTTTATTTATTCCAAGCAGCGACTACATAGCGACTTCTCTGTCACTTCTCTCTTAATAAATTCCACAGTGATAGCTGAAGCACGCTGCTAGGTGGATCTGTCTGATGCGCTGGCCGAGCTGATATTACGCAGATTAGGCGTGGCATTGTTCATGGTCTTTGGCTCTAATCTAAGTCTTAAAAATAATAACGTATACACATTGAAAATCTATGTAGAGCAAATGCCATAATGCCACTCATGTCAAAAATATTAGAAAAGAGGAAGCAATATTAATAAAGACACTGTAGTGGAAAATAATATAGTTTTAGAAGAGGCAACTCAATATTTTTGGCAACAACAGAGGAAATGTAAGGCATTGTTGTATTTCTACATTTTTCAAAGGCTTCTGACACAGTTTAGACTGTAATTATTTTATCTAAACTAAAAGTAGTTAATGTTAGATCATTATGTACAATAAACGTCATATATTATCTCTTCTATAGTATTCAGTGGGCGATTGACTTATTTTTGATGAAAATTTTACTTTGGTGTGCAAGGTAGAAATTATTTTGACTACTACATTATTTAACATAGGGATCGTGGAATAAATATGTGAGCTCAAAATGGAGTAGAAAGATCCAATAAAATCTCAGAAAGCATAACTAAAAATCTCTTTACACCTATTTAGCAAAGATCAAAAGACCGATCAGTCTCACTTTAAGCGTAACTTTAAATGTCAACTCGGTCCTTCTGCTTATTAAAATGTTGCTCAATAGTCACAATTTTGTTATCAGTAAATAATTTTTTTCTGTGACCTTCCTTTGCGTACCGCCTAAAAAGTTGTTTTGATTTTACCACCTTTACAAATATCGGTTGAGTAATGACCAATGCATCTCTTATAAGCTGCGTGTCCTATGTCAACTTTTAAAATACGCGACATGGTTCTAGGTGTTACATTCAATTCCCTAGACAAAATATTATGCTTTCGAACAGGATTTCTTCGGATTTTGCCTACACTGCTCTGATCGCCTTTTGTTACATGGATGGCCAGATCTTTTTCTGTCACAAACAGGAGATGTCTAGTATTATGAAAATATTATAATTTCATAACGCATTTCTAATAATCTTATAATTAAATTATTAAAACTTTCGTGAGACATTATTAACGCACTAATTATTGATTACGGCTTTAATCACGTATAATCGGTATAGGTACCGACTAGTTTCGGACCTATTGGAGGTCCATCATCAGGGTGAGTGGGATGAGTTCGCGGCCGCGCCCCGTCTCGCACTGCGCGCCTGAGCTCGCAACGCGCGGCTTGACAGGGTGGGGGGCGCGGGGTGCGCCGGCGATGGTGACGAACTCGGCGAGACCGATGCGTCTACGTCAATATTGGTGTTTACGGGTGCACAAAATGTGCTCACGATGTCCACTACATACTCGTCAGCACTATCGTTCTTATTCCGCGTCGCGTTTAACAACACGGGTTTCCAAATAAGCGGCAGGACCCATCCCTTGTCTCTATTAAAATTAGGCCGGCGGTCGATTTCGATGGCTTCAAGGAGCTTGCGTGATACAAAGTTCTTTTCGCGATCTAACACTTTCACCTTATCGAACCTAATACGAGTATAATGTGAGGTGTCGGAGTTGAGGGCGTGCTCTGCCACCGCCGAGGTGTTGCTGTCCATTTTACGTACACTGCGGATGTGCTCGGTGAGCCTGCGTCCCGATTCTCCAATGTAGCTTTTGCCGCAATCAGCTCAGGCGCGCAGTGCGAGTCGGGGCGCGGCCGTGAACTCGTCCCACTCACCCTGATGATGGACCTCCAATAGGTCCGAAACTAGTCGGTACCTATACCGATTATACGTGAGTAAAGCCGTAATCAATAATTAGCATCCAGGTTCCTTGTAAATAGTAAATAGCATCTTAGAACCGACAAAAAATCAGATATCATTTAATCGGTTATCATTTTTTCAACATGGCGACGCATTAGAAATTATGACGGCGCGGATTACAATTTTTCTAAGTGACTACGAAACATGAAAGTGATATTTAGTAACCTGATTCTTCATTTCATTGACTTCATTTTGACAGTTGACATATACGATTACTTAACTTTTATAACGCAAAAAAAATGATCAAAGAAACCTCTTTTAAAACTGAGATTTATATTTTTCGGAGTAACGGGACCGATTTATTTTTCTAAATTTTCTGTACAGTTAACTAAATATATTCTTCATAATGATAGTTGCATTTTTTAAAATGAATTGTAGTTTTTAAAATAAACGAAAGTATTTTCATATTTTTCGTAAGCTATCGCGCGCACGTTTGCATTGAGCAGAAAGTCTATTTCAGATTAAATTATTGTTTATCAATGCGTCACCTTAAATTACAATATTTAGGAAGCCAGTAAATGCGTTTGAAAATATAATTTACAGACCATAGTTATTATCTTGGGTGTAATCGTTTATTTTATAGCGTGATTTTACAATTAGTATATTTAAGTTTAAAAAAATTTATGAATGAATGAATATGAAATGAGTTACAAAAGTTTACGGCAGCTACTGGTTAGAAACAGTAACATTGTAGAAACTATTAAGAAGATTTGAGGAGGCGAAAGAATTATGTAAAGACCGCGAAGCTCAGTGCTCCGTCCTCTGACTAACCTGTTGGGACGCGGCGTGAAGATATGTATATTAAGTTAAAATTTAAATTACTAATTCTGTGGACTTTTCCACAGGACTGGTTGAAACATCATTAAGGTGACGCAATGATAAACAATAAAATAGACCTGCGATATACAAGCGTGCGCTCGCTAGCTTACAAAAAAACAGTTGTTTTCGTTTATTTTAAAAACTATAATTAATTTTAAAAAACCCAACTAGCAATTTGTAGTGTGTTTAGGTAGAAGCATAAATCGGTCCCGTTACTCCAAAACATGTAAATCTCTGTTTTAAAAAGATGTTTCTGTGATATTTTTTTTTCTATTACAAAAGTTAACCGCAACTGGCAAAATTAAGTCAATAAAATTAAGAATCAAGTTATGAAATATCATTTTCATACGTTTTGTAATCACTTAAATAATTGAGATACCTGCCGTCAAAATTTCCATTTCGTCGCCTAAAATTTATTAAGATTATCAGACAACGGAGAAACTTCATAATAATTTCATTACGTTTGTACATCAAAATATCAATAGTTTCTCTGGCAAAATATTGGGTCCTTACATATGAAATTGGCGTTTTGTACGGGAGGAATATACAGTCAATTTTTTTTTTGTAAAATATATTTAATTAATCAAAGTATGCACCGTTGTTATCTATGCACTTTTGCCATCTCATAGGTAGTTCATTGATCCCTTTACTAAAAAAACCATGGGGGCGAGAATCAATAAACTCTTTGAAGGCGGTTTGGACTGCCGCATCGGAGTTGAATTTTTTTCCTTGTAAGAAGTTGTCCAAATTCCGGAAAAAATGGTAATCTGTTGGAGCAAGGTCCGGGGAGTACGGTGGATGTCGCAGACATTCCAATTGTAGCTCATCGAACTTAGTGGTTGTTTGTTGTGCAGTGTGTGATCTTGCATTGTCGTGAAGCAGCAGTGGCCTAGAGCGATTGACCAATCTCGGTTGTTTAGCAGCTAGTTCTTCCTTCATGGTTTGCAGTTGCTGACAATAGATATCTGCCGTAATCGTTTGGCCAGATTTTAGAAAGCTGTAGTGAACCAAACACTCACAAGTAACTTTTTCTGAGTCAATTTTTGTTTAGGGCAGGATTTGGCTGGGTCTCCAGGGTTCAGCCATTGCGACGAGCGCTTCCGATTATCGTACAGTATCCACTTTTCATTACAAGTAATGATTCGATTTAAAATCCCTTCATTATTGTGTCGGTTGAGCAAAGAAACACAGCAGTCGACGCATGTTTGCAAGTTCGATTCACTCAATTCATGTGGTACCCATCGTTCAAGTTTTTTTACTTTCCCGATTTGCTTCAAGTGGATTAATACAGTTTTGTCACTTATCCCTAAACCTGCAGCTATCTCTGAAGTGCTTTGTGATGGATCCGCTTCCACAATAGCCTTTAATTCTTCATTTTCCACTTTGGTCTCCGGCCGTCCACGGGGTTGGTTCTGAAGGTCGAAATTTTCAGAACGAAAACGTTGAAACCAAAAACGTACCGTGCTTTCTTTTGCGACACCAGCGCCGTACACATCATTAATCCTTCGAGCTATTTCTGCAGCACTGGTGCCACGGTAGAACTCGTACTCGTAAATATACCGATATTTCATGTTTTCCATTGTAAGGTAATAAGCGACGCCAAAGAAAAAAATAATGAGGAAAAAAACAAATGAATGACAGTTTTAAAAACTCAAATGTACCAGCTAAATGAATTTATAAATTTGAATTTGGAATTCTTAACCAAAGAGGAGATATTTCAGATCAAAGTGGTCAGTACGACAAAACGCTAATTTCATATGTAAGGACCCAATATTAGATGTTGAATTATTCATAGAAAAATATAATACAGACATCTTGTGCCTCACCGAGACGTGGTTGAAGGCAGATAAAATGTGCTTTAATATAAATAATTTTAATTTTAATGGCCAGTGTGTTCAATAGAGCGTCGACAGATAGTGGTGGTAGCATGATTTTGTGTAAAAATTATCTTAAAGTCCAGAACCGCAAAGACATAGTTGCTCGTTCTATTGAACATATATGTGAAATGTCGTGTGCAGAGACGGATCAGCACATATTTTTATGTGTTTACCGACCTCCCTCAACTGATTTTTGTTAATTTTTAATTTTTGTAGAGGAGAGTCTCACAAGACTTAACAAATGTAAGAAGTCAATAATAGCGTGCGGTGACTTCAATGTAGACATACTGAATAATTCGGAGCAAAAGAAATATGCTCATTTCACTCTTTCTCTCATTTATTTTAGTGCATATTTTTTATGAACCGACCAGGGTCACATACCATTCCGCGACATGTATAGATAACATTTTTATGAGTAAGTGTGAAACTATGGGAAATACTATTGTTAGTGGTATCTGCTCTGATCATAGAGTGCAGTTCATTAAAATAGAGGACATGAAACACAAATCAGAACAAATATTTGAATTTAGGCCATTGGGAGAGAGTAGGCTAAAAAACTTTACACATGATGTAGCAAAATTTGCAACCACTGCTTTTTTGGTTGATTATCCAAATATCATGTATGAATTATTAGTCAAAAACTTATCCGAAATATTTAATAAGAACTTGATTGGGCGACGAAGGACATAAGAAAAAGTAGAGACAAGGTTTATGAATTATATGATGAGAAATCTTACACGGTAGATGAAAGTTTTCATAACTATGTCCGCACTTACTCTATACTCTAATTGATAATAAAATTGTTACAACTAAAATTTAGGTTGCTAATGCTTTTGAAAATTATTTTTCAAATGTACTGTGGAATACGTGGTAACGCTCTCGATCTCGTGATCTCGTATTTGTCTGACCGGGAGCTGAAAGTGAGTGTTAATGGTTTTGTCTGTTGGTTCAAAATTAAAAATGAGCGTTCCCCAAGGATTAATTTTGGGACCTTTCCTGTTTTTGGTTTATATTAATGATTTCCCATTTATGCTCAGAGACTTATGCGAAACAGTATTATTTGCTGATGATAATTGTTATCTAAACTAGAATCATTGTTATTTAAATTAGACCGAAAAGATCTAGATATTACTTGGGTAAACAGGATCTTAACATATGTCTCGAAATGAATACACAAAAACCAAATGTATTAATTTTTCTCTTTCTATTGTACCCAGAATCCATAATAAAATAGAACTAGAATAAAATAGAAATAGAAGTCTGCCAGTTTTCTTGGTTTAACAGTAGATAAAACAAGTTACAGTGGGCGAACCATATCGAGGCATTGGCTAGTAAGCTCGGTTCCGCGGTATATGCAATTAGATGCATTACGCAAATGACAAGGCTGGTGTGCTTTGCATATTTTCACAGTATAATGTCCTACGGTCTTCTGCTGTGGGGATCAGCGGCGCGTATTAACTCCATATTTATTTTACAAAAAAGAGCAATCTTATGGCACATTAGTGTCGATTGTGGGAAAGTAACTGATATGAATAGGATTTTTGTCTGTTTGTAAAATTTACAATAAAACTGTTTACACAGCGTTCATTGAAAACTAATAATTACCCCTTAGTACAAAACTCCTAACATCTTATCTAACAACTTTTGTTCTACGCCTTTTACTTTCCTAAATTTTTTTTTCAAGTTTTGTGGTACTATCTGTAACGTTATTACTCTGTGTATGTATTTCCAATTGTAAAGTGCAAGCGCACCGCCCATGACACCACGCCAGTCGATCGAGTCGAGTCTCAATCGATATTTTGTCTTAGTGTATTTTGACTTCTTCTGAGATAATTAGGTTAAATGAAACTTGTTTTATTTAGTTTAGATCGTTATATTTAGCGAAACATCAAAAAACTTATTTACGATACTACGACTCGCCACCAGACTCAACGAGACAGCGCTAGACTTTAGAGAATACTAATTCACAGTTAACAATTTCACCGCGGATCCAGAAATGAATTTCTCTAATTCGCATTAGAGAATCGCACTGCAGGATTTCAAAAAAAAATTCTCCGCAAGCCCTTCAAAATTAATCTTCAAAACTGCAAACCCAACTAATAAAGGCCAAGTCCGTTTTTTTTTACCACTTATTATAAAGTACTCTTACTAACTTCAGCAGTTTACATTAAACAGTCTGAGAGAGAAACTGCTGTGACAGACAGACAGTCAGACAGTCAGACGAACATCGAAGTAAGTTTCGAATTTTGGAATTTAACGCTAACAATTTTAATAGAACTGTAAACTTTTTCTGTAGCTTATTGTAAAATATACTTAATTAAATAAAAGTATTTAACTTAAAATTCAATGTTAATAACCTTAACCTTTAATTTACTAAACTCATGACAATTTAACGAACGCAGTTGACAGTTAACGTATAAAAAACGATGTCACACATAATTTTTGATATCAAACAAATTATTCATGAATATCCTGTTTTATTTGGATTGATTAACATTCATAACACACAGCTAAAAATAATATTATGTCTGCTGCGAGAAATTATAAAAACGACGAATTTCTCAAACATTCATTCAATTTAGAAGTACAGCTGCGTAGAGCACAAACTGATAATGTTTAGACTTTTGTTGTTGGCTGTTGTTATCGGCGCAGTGCGCTCTGAACGTAAGTGAAAATTTACTATAATAATTGCAAATTTAAGTGCTCGAGATTTCGTTCACAGGTACCCTTACCCTTTTATTGTAACTGTAATGAATTTATAGGTTAAAAACAATGTGTATAACCTCAATTCGTTGTAGAATTCCGCATACGCTGGAGTAATAGAAAGTCCTTTTAGAGGGTGATTTCATTCATGATATTGAACAACTTTTACTAAAGTTACAATCCAATACAGACTAAACGATACAAGCAAACCCATTTACGAAGTATTTTTGGACTTCGACTCAACTGTCGCTAAGATAACAAAACCTGTATGGTCAGGTATCATTCCATACTCATTTTGCAATAGGTATATATGTATACGTAAATGCATTCACAAAGGAAATTAAAAAAATAATTGTTTTTTTATTGATCACAAATTTGATTCTGTTTTGCGCTAATAGAGTAAGTTCTTTAGGAATCTTATTCTAAAAAGAACGCGTATTCAAGACTGACCCATTTTGTGACCAATGTGCCCATTGATTTTGTAATTTAAATTTTAGAGTTAGAGATCCAGCTCATTATGACCTTGACCTTTTTATAGAACAACACAATAAGACTAGCTATCGATATTAAATGTTATTCAATGGTATAGAGTTAAGTGCAATGCGAGCTGCGATGTAGTTCCTTTCTTTCCTCTTCAGAAAGTTTCTTTCTTTTATAATGTAAGGTTAGTGTTCAGCATAGGAACATACACACGCCGTTAGAACAAAGCGTTTATCTAAATATTTTACTTCACAGAATCGCTTTTAAAAACTTGTAAGCCCGACGATTTGCCGTGTTCCTTAGAGAATGTTAAAGCGTTATTTCCAAAACTCATCTCTGGTGACCCAGCCATAAATACCGACAATTTGGACCCCTTGAAACTTAAAGAAATTGAGACCAAGCTTGACGTCTTGTACTACAAGGTAACCGACGTCACTTTCACTGGGTTAAAGGACTGTGACGTAGACAACGTCAAGTAAGTAGCATCATAATAATAATAATAATAATTACTCTAACTTATAGTATATTTACAAAAAAGAAATAGCTCTTTCATTGAAAATTTCAAACAAGAAAATAGACTTGTGAAATGCAACAAAAATTACGACACAATATATATACAGAAAAGATCACAGGAGCTGGAAAAACAGAGATAACGATTATTCTAAAAAAATGTGCCAAATATCAATACAAATAACGCCTCTGAGAAATACATACCCGTACTTAACGACAGAGACTTAGATGATTCCGTAAATGTTCCGTTTTTACAGGTATAATTTTGAATAATTGTAAAGTAGACACCACATGAACTGGTAGCCCAAGCTACCTACATACGTTTAAATCTTTTGTAGTGTTTGGCTTGTGATAATGAATTGAAGACACACCAACAAAGTGACAGTAAATTGCACAGGTCAAATTTAATATTTTATTATTTCAGGTTTAACCCGAGCAAACCCAATTTTTACTACGACATAATATGCCCACACTGGAGTATGTCCGGTAACTACGTAACGAACGGCGAGCTTCTCTCAATTCCACTTGAGGGCGAGGGTACATACACCATCACTTCAAGTGAGTTAACCCATGAATGATACAGGTCTAGAATATATTGTTATTCATTAGTAAATGTTTCATTGAATAATTAAAAAACCTAGCAGGCATGTATTTAGTAATTTACTATAACTACTGTTGAAATATGAGATTACAACGGTTAGTTAATAGTGTAAATATAATTATTACGCTTTTTGAAAAAAACTGGTAATTATTTGAACTTTTAAACGACATGACCTTTATTTGACACATTTAAAAATATGAATAAATGAAGAGAAAAACCTGTTCTAAATTAATATTTTATAACAATCATTATCAGACCTTTGTTTAGCAACAGAAATCATACTCGGAAGTTTTTAAGAATAACAACAAACAATAGTGCCTAGATACTTTCTCATATAAGATTCAGAACTAATCATAATTTGATTGATTTCACCCAAACGAAAACAGCATGAGAAACGGTTCATCTGTCAGGAGCTAGATACAATGCTACAGACAAACACAGACAGAGTCCCGTCGGAAGTTAAAAAGTAAAATATACTAGGGTATCAGGAAAAAGTTGCAATAGGAAGACCTATCTATGATCGATTGAAAGAAATTTGTACAAGCTATTTCCGAACCAAGTTTCTTATAATCAAACATATAGCCAAGTAGCTTGACTAGCTACTTTTCACTATCTAATCTTATTTATCGTGTGTAACTCTTATACTTGCACTCGAGACCGTTCAGTAGCATGACATCGTCACATTCACTTAAGTGCCAAATAATAACGTACTACAATTAAATGGCACAGTACAGTATACAATATACTAGGCATGCCTTTTAAGTTCTGTCGTTTCCATATTTCCCGGCAATTTTGAATTTGGAACTGTTCTATATTCGAATGTGTTTAAATTTTGAATCTCAAACCAGTTGAAAGTATTAGGATTAATGCTATTGTTTAGTCACAGCGTCGATTGGAATCTGTCATCAATCTGTCAGGTTACGTACGAAAATGAATCTTTCTAAGGAAAATGTTCGTGCAATAATTTTCTACAACTTTAGAAGAGGCCTGACACGGCTTCAGTGTTTTGAAGAGCTAACATCTGTGTTCAATGATGAAGCCCCATGTCTGCGGACTGTCGAACGCTGGTATTTAGAATTCCAGCGTGGACATACTAGTGTTAGTGACAAATCTCGCGAAGGACGCCCAAAATCCCCCTTCACTGAAGATAACATCATTGCTGTGGACAACTAATTCTCGAAAATCGTCATGTGACGTATCGAGAGATAGAGGCTCTATTAGGCATCTTAGGGACAACCATTCAGAAGATCTTGCATGAAGCGCTTGGTGTGAGAAAGCTAGTTTGCCGTTGGATACCGCATCTGCTTTTCGACGATCACAAGGCGGCCCGCGTCAGATGGTGTAAGAAAACTCTGCAAAGGTTCAACCGAGGAGAGTTAAATCACGTCTACGACATCATCAGTGGTGACGAATCTTGGATCTAGATACTGGATCTGGATACTTGGATCTAGATGCCTACGATCCTGATTCCAAACAACAATCTACAATCTGGGTCTTTCAAGACGAGCCAAAGCCGTCTAAAGTTGTTCGTTCTCGAAGCACTTCAAAGAAGATGGTGGCCACGTTCGTTGGAAAAACCGGCCATGTTGCGACTATTGCACTTGAAGATCGTAGAACGGTTAACGCAGAGTGCTATACCACAGTTTGTTTACCACAAGTCATCGCCGAACTTCGAAAATCTAACTCAAAGCGACGCATCATCCTGCACCACGACAACGCAAGCTCACACAGCGCTCGTCAAACGATTGAGTATTTGAAGCAGGAAAAAGTAGAAATTCTTAACCATCCTCCATACAGTCCTAACCTAAGCCCTAACGATTTCTTTACATTTCCTAAAATTAAGAAAAGTCTTCGTGGTCAAAGGTTCTAGTCCGGTGAAGAAGCAGTCAACGCTTTCAAGTCAGCCATTTTGAACACTCCCACTTTAGAGTGGAATAAATGTTATAATAACTGGTTTGAGCGAATGGAAAAGTGTATTAAGCTACGTGGTGAATACTTTGAAAAACAATAAAAAGTACTATAAGGTTCTAGTTGTGTTTTTTTCTTCAAACGACAAAACTTAAAAGGCATGCCTCGTACAAAACGACGATAGAATATACAAAATATAGTACAATACACAAAATACAATACACAATACGAATTACAATTAAATGTTACAGAAAAATATCGTATCGGCGTCGACAACACACTAAATAAGGTAACTGGGGCTGATGGCAAGGACCATTACACTATCAAGGATTTTAAGTTAGAGCTGGACCCCGTCGCAGGCGTGATCTTCGACTTCAAAAATCTATACAATGGAAACAAGGAATTATGTACGTATTGCTCTTAGCAGAAGTTAACGTTCATGCTTATTTAAAACTATTTGATGGCAATAAAGAGATTATGTAGGTATTATTCTTATTAGAATTGAGTACAGAGGTAATTGGGTTCAACTATTTTTTTTACTGATTGGTTAGCTCGTTAATTTTTTTTCATTGCCATAATTATTGTGAAGGATAGTTTATCATTTACGTATTTAATAAGTAATGTGCTGAGTAACATGCTTTTGTGAGAAGATATTATTATATTATATACTTAGTAATACACTATTCTACTTAATATAAAACTGAAAAAATTGTAAAATTGTCGAAAATTTTGAAATATTGTTACAAGCTAATTTAATATATTGTTGAGATTGATTTTCAATTTATGATATGTATTATATTAATATGTACATAACTATATTTTCCGAGTCATTTTTGCCAGGAATTCAAGAACGGCTGCTGTGAGAGAAAAAATAGTTGATCCAAACCAAACCTTACAAATATAATAAGTTGTCGATACTCACATTAAACGAGTTGATTACTTTTTTTTAATGATAGAATTTCATTGAAACAAGCAAATTAATATAATTTTTAGTAAAATTATCCTCCCTTTTCTCAAATCACATGCACTCGCTTCACATACTTGAATCTCTTTCATCTCATTGCAACCAGCACTCCATAATTCACTATATACGTTACATAATACAAAGGTTTTTGCAGTGATATGATAATTTGATAATAAAATAGTCTGAACCGCTACACATTTCAAAGTATGTAACATCAGAACAAAACAAATGAATATAACAAAATTTTTCAGCTGACAAAACGCTTAATAAGATCAATGAAAACTGGCGTGAAGTGTCGTTGTTGTCTCATGGACCAGTTATGAATGCAGTCGTGAGCAAAATCGTCAAGAATAACAACAAGTACATGGAACTCCTACCGATTGAGCAATACTTAATATTGAATTAGAAATTCTGTTGGCAAATTATCGAGTATGAAATAAATGTATGCTAAATATGATTTTCATTTTTGTAATATATTATTAGTCTTTAAAAATTATAGTTTTACTTTACCCTTCGAATGCATAAAAGAATCGAGGACTTTATCGGAAGTTTTTTCGCTAACCTTAAGGAGCCGAATGGAGCAAAATTGAGCTAAACGAGGACGTTTTGAAGTAAAGCTCATATCATTATAAAAAATAGTCATAGTTACAATTGTTGATATTTTCTGTCTTGGTGACTGTTTCCGAAACACAATTTCCTAAACCTCACTCGATAGAAAATAATAACAAAATAGCTTCTAAAAATACTAATCGTCTTTCTTAGTTATGCGTAAAATAATATCGAGGACAATTAGTACAATAATTTGTCAATAAAACAATCGCGTTTTTATTTTAAATCGAGCGTTTTTTTTTTAATATTTGAAGAGGGGCAAAGGAGCAAGCGAGTCACCTAATGAAAAATGTTCACCGCCGCCAATGGACAGCCACGACATCCGAAGTATCATGGGTGCGTTGCCGGCCTTTAAGGAAAGAAGGGAAAGGAGGGGAGAAGGGAGATGGGCTACCGGCACTGTCGCTCACCGAATGAAACACAACAGCAATAGATGCTGTTATTTCACGCCGATATTCTGTAAGAGGGTGGTATTTAACCGGACCAATTCGTGCTGCAATACGGCATGGCTCTACTACACTTAACTATTATAATTTAAATAATGTATGTTCTGATTTGTCACTTAGGCTCTTCTATTCCAAGCAGCGGCTATGTAGCGACTTCCTTGTCACTTCTCTCCTAATAAATTCCACAGTGATAGCTGAAGCACGGTACTAGGTGGATGATAACGAATACCCATTGAAAATCTTTTAGACTAAATGCGATACTACCTCTCATGTCAAAAATATTAGAAAATAGTAAGCACTGTTAATAAAAGCACTGTCATCGAAAATTAGTACAGTTTTAGAAGAGGCAACTCAATATTTTTGGTAACGACAAAAGAAATGTATGTTGTATTTCTACATTTTTCAAAGACACAGCTTCGACTTTAATAATTTTATCTAAACCAAAGGTTATTAATGTTAAACCATTATAATAAACATTGTCATATATTATCTCTCCTATAGTATTCAATGTGTGAAAATAGGTGATTCACTTAGTTTCGATGAAAGTTTTACTTCAGTGTGCTGCACGGCATTATTTTGACTATACATTATTTAATAGAGAGCATCCATTAATTATGTGAGCTCAAAATGATGGGAAGGGACCCTGTAAAATCTCATCAAATCTCATTTAAAGTGAGGGGCATAATTAAAAATCTCTTTACACCTATTTAGCAAAGATGCAGAGACCGATCAGTCTTTAGAACTTTAAGCGGAAACTCGGTCATTCTGCTTATTAAAATGTTGCTCAACCGTAAAAATTTTCTCATCACTAAATAAAATTGTTCTGTGAGCTCCCTTTGTGTATTGCCTAAGAAGTTGTTTTGAATTTACCTTGAATTTATTTATTCATTTTCAAATTATCGGTTGAGTAATGACCAAGCGTCTCTTAGAAGCTGCAAGTCCTACGTAATCTTTTAAAATACGCGACATGGTTCTGGGTGCTACATTCATTTCCCTGTATAAAATCTTTTGCTTTCGGAGAGAATTTTCTCGGATTATTTCCTTCAGTTCTTTCATCGCCTCCTTTTTAATAGGAGTACTACGTGAACGGCCAGATTTTTTTTCTGTCACAAACAGGGAACTGTTATAATAGCGAGTACATTGCAATTGCATACAAACTATTTCGATGACGTTGCATTCAAGTTCCAATTGCAATTTACGTAACGCTTTAGCATTTCCTCATAATACTGATTTCATATATAATATGAAATAAATAAATAAAATATTTACGACAGTCTGGTTTTGAACTTCGCGACGGACACATACTAAAATTCTTGTACAATTATAAAATTGAAATAAATTACGTCTTTCTCAAGAGAACATTTTCTTTTTTAAAAAGTTCTTCAGGACCCGCCCGGTAACAGAACGTTTCATTATATCTATCAATAGCCCGCTACCTAAACATTCAACTAATATAGAAATTCAAAAAACAACCTAGGCTCCATGTAAATAGAACCTAGGCTCCATGTAAATAGAACCTAGGCTCCATGTAAATAGAACCTAGGCTCCGTGTAAATAGAACCTAGGTTCCTTGTAAATAGTAATTTAAAACCGTCAAAAAAACAGATATCATTTAATTGGATACATCATCATTGGGTACAACATCAATGTATTAAAATACAATATTCTAAATAAAGCCAATAAATGCACTTGCAAAGATTATTTATTTACTGATCACAGTCTTCTCTTATCTTCGAAGGAATTGTTTATTTTATAGTCTGATTTACAATTATAATAATACATTTAAGTTCAAAAAATTAATTCAATAATTAATATGAAATTAACTGTAAAAGATTACAACAACTGGTGGTTAAAAATAGTAAAATTGTAGAAAGTATCTGAGGAGGTGAAAGATGTAAGGACAGCGAGGCTCGGCGGCGGTCGATCCTCTAACTAACCTTTTGGTAATGCGGCGTGAAATTATGTATATTAAGTTGCGGTTTAAATTACTATTTCTGAGAGCCTTTTATAAATATGTTTTCTGTTAGTTTTGGGTGCTATAATTGACATATCGTAATTATATAATTACGTTATGTCAATTATAGCAGAAGTCGGTGCCAAATCAATGTGCAACAACAGAAACTCTATTAGTTTGGTAGGCTTGGCACCGACTTCAGTAACTGTCAAATTTAATTTATAGGTTTGTGTATGGTATTTATAAAGTTATTTTAGTTGTACTTGAGTTTTGATTAGTAAAGGATAGTTATTTTGAACTTTTCAGTGTTTTTTGAAGGCGGTTTAATTTTTTTTTTTTCAGTAGTCGGGTTTTAGTTCCTGAACTTAATTTTATGTTCATTTAAAGTAATCAAGTTAATAAGCATTAAACTCTTATTTACACATATATTATGTGTTCAAATAAACTAATTGTTACGACTGGTTCAAAGGTCACTAAGATGACGCGCTAACTTACAAAAAAACAGTTCTTTTCGTTTATTTTAAAAACAATAATTAATTTTAAAAAATCTTACTAGCAATTTTAAGTATGTTGGATAGAAGCATAAATCGGTCCCGTTACTCCGAAAAATGTTAATCTCTGTTTTAAAAGAGGTTTCTTTGATATGTTTTGTCTGTTATAAAAGTTAACCAATCGTGTATCTCAACTGGCAAAATTAATTCAATAAAATGAGGAATCGGTTTACCACATATCACTTTCATAAGTTTTGTAATCACTTAAAAAAATTGAAATCTCTGCCAACAAAATTTCCAATTCGTCGCCTAAAATCTTTCGGCCTACACGTCAATTAACACGTAATTTTAAAATTGCGATTAAAATAATACTTATAATAATTTATGCCTTCGGAAATAGCATGAAAATTAAGTATTTCAATGTTGTGTTGTGTAGATAAATATTTCAAATTTATTCAAAATCCCTTATTTTATTTTTCATATTTCTATTCCAACAAGGTCAAAAGAGATTAAACTATAGATTAAATGATTCAATTGCTATGAATCATTTTGAATTTGTTTATTGTACATAAGAATTTCTCATGCTGTTTCATATTTGTACAACTTGGAAATTACCATATGAAAATTGTGTCAAATCAAAATTAATTTTAACACTTCAATATGTGCGATTATTATTTCGTTATAAATAATAAATAAATAAATACATACATACTCATCTTCACGCTGTATCCCTAACGGGGTAGTCAGAGAGGACTCTCAAATCTCTCAAATCTCCCTGGCTACTGGATCTTCATAAGTCAGCCTTGGTCTTTCTTGACTTCTTTTACCACTCGCTTTTGCTGTGTAGATTTTCTTCCTCAATATTTCATCACTCATTCTTTCTATGTATGTATATAATTGATAAATAGGTAATAAATTTAATTATTTCACAGCAGAACCATCCTACACTACACTGTCTTTAATTCGTTCATTACGTCGTCACAAATACAAAAATATCTAAAACACACAACACTAACGTATTGTATTATCTTTGGATGCCTAAATTATGTCCTGTATAATACATACAGTACTTGTATATTTGTAATCGCATAATAAGATTTGAGGAAGCGAAAGAAGTATGTAAGGATCGCGATGCTTGGCGCTCCCTCCTCTCTGACTACCCCGTTAGGGATACGGCGTGAAGACATGTACTTATGTATGTATGTAATCACTTTCTCGAAAACAGCTTTAACGATTTCGATGAAATTTACGATATAAGGGTTTACGGGGGCAAAAATCGATCTAGCTACGTCTCGGTTCTGGGAAAATTCGTTTTCTGCGTGTTTTCAACACTTAAAATTGGTAATTGGTATTGATTGGTAATGTCGCCAGAGAGTTTATCCTCTCAATAGCACAGTGGCTAGAGCGTAAGTCTACCAAGCCGAAGTGCGTGGATTCAAATCCTGCAGTATGGTCAGACTAATTTTTCTTTACTTTTTTGAGCCAAGCAAAACGTGATCGCCAGCTACTTACTAGCAGTTATTCGAAACCAGAATTATCGTTTTTCAACGTAACTACTGGAAATTAAATTCTTACAAACATAAAAACTTACCAAGTGTAGGCACACATATTAAATTATATAAGTATCTGAAGTCTCGAATCGTTCTTTTTTTTTAAATAAAAAAAAAGAAAGAATTTTTAAATAAAAAAAAAAGAATTTCCTGGAATTTGGAAACTAGGCCAAGTTTCGTAAATTTAGTCCCAGGAATTGGAATAACATCGAGAGTGCAATTAGTGTTGAAGCTGGCAGCAAAGACTCCAATTCTTTACAATATTCTTAAAAAAGAATCCGAAGTTTTCGCTTCATGTATTAATATAACTGTTTCAAAAAATGTTTTATTGGTAACACTGAAGCTCGTCAATAGCTACTAAAGAAAAAAAAGAAAAGTAATGAACTTTTTTGTCTTTACCTATTTACATAATATGGATTCCTAAATTCGTCTGTTTACATCAAATAGACGGCGAGAGAAACTGCTGTGACGGACAGACAGACGTACCGACACCAAGGCAATCCCATAAGTAATCGGTTTTTAAAATTCTTTGAACTTAACGCTAACAGTTTTAACGAGACATAAATATATAACTTTAAATTAAGTACAATAATTTCAACATTTAAGTAACTAAATTCTTAACAATTTAACAGTTAACGTATATGCATAATAGGTGTTGATGTCACACATAATTCTTTATATCAAAACCAATTATTCATGGATATATGTCAAACAAAATATTCACGGACATTCATTATTTGGATTAACTAATATTCGTAACGCACAGTTAAAATAATATTACGTCTGCCTCGAGGGATTATAAAAATGTCGAATTTTTCAAACACTCATTCAATTTAGAGATACAGCTGCGTAAAGTATTGTTTGAAAATGTTTACAATTTTGCTGTTGTCTTTCGTTATCGGTGCAGCACGTTCTAGAGGTAAGTGAAAATTTATTACAATTATTGTAACTTTAAGCGCTCGAGATTTCGTTTACAGATACTCTAGGTTTTTATTGTAACAGTTGTGGATTTAAAGGGTTATAAATCACAATTGAAGAAAATGAAAGAAATAACAAGAACAACAAACAAAAAGAACAAGAAAATGAAGTAATAGAAATTCGTTTTAGAGGATCATTTCAATCACGATATTGAACAGCTTTGACTAATGTTATAATCAAGTATAAATAATGATAAAAGCAAACCTAGTTGCAAGATATTTTTAAATATCAACTCTACTGTGAGTTAAGTAATGAAACCTGTGCGGTCAGATTTCAACTTCATTTTACAAAAAAAAAAATTAAACCGCTTTCAAAAAAAACACTGAAAATTACAAAATAATTATATCCTTTACTAATCAAAACTCACGTACAATTTAAACTTTATAAATACGATACACATATTTATATAATTAAATTTGACTTGAAGTTACATTGACAAAACTGAACCCTATCAAACTAATAGACTTTCTGTTGTTGCACATTGATTTGGCTCCGACTTCCAAATTGTACTTGAGTTTTGATTAGTAAAAGATAGTTATTTTGTACTTTTCAGTGTTTTTTTTTGTAGGCGGTTCAATTTTTTTTTTAAAAAATTTTATTTCTCCCTTTTGAGTGATCTTGACCTAAATATATATCTAGGGCAAGTCTGCAATTAACTTCTTTTTAATTCTGGAGCGCAACGATATACAAGAGAATCATCGTTACAAATAAAGGTTATAACCAGGTCTCATTATTTAGTGTTATCTTCAAGGTCCAATACAGGTGATATTTAAATAGGACCACTTCTGAAGTATAACCTACCAAACAAAAAAAGAATTTTCAAATTAGTTCATAAATGACGGAGTTATAAGGTAACAAACATAAAAAAAAAAGATGCAGTCGAATTGAGAACCTCCTCCTTTTTTTGAAATTGGTTAAAAATATGTATGTAAATGCATTCGCAAAGAAAATAAATAAATTGCTAGAATTATTATTATTATTACTATTTGATCATTTTATCAGATTTGCGCTAACGGGGTGACTTTTTGAGGAATTTAATCCTCAGTTATTCCTTTAAAATATTATTTAGAAATATAACAAACGCATTTATTCAAAACTGACTCATTTGAATTTTGTAATTTAAATTTCACAGTAAAAATTCCGACTTCGTCTTTCTTTTATAAAAAGCTCTATATATTTCCTTTTTTTCTTTCGATCTCACGGCGACTCGAGTGCATTTGTGCATCGTTCATCCCTCCACCAGAGAGCCATAGGATATTGAACTATGAAAATATGCAAAAAACACCTACCTAGCCGTAACCACACCAGTCAATAAATGTCAAATACATCACAAGAAATACCATCGCCGAACTAATCTTAACAGTTAAAGCTAGTAAACTCCATTCGGTCCGCTCATTGTAACTAATTTTCTGCCGTTAAACCAAGCAAAGTAGCTGATGAAACAAATTCGGCTTGCCACCTAGTTTTAGTATTAGTGAATGCTCGGTACACTAGATAGGGAAAAGTTGATAAATTTCGTTTTCTCTGCCTTCCGTTGTAATTATTATTTATTACTAGTGAGCCATCTCGAGACTTTTACCTAAATCCTGCTCAGCTAGTTAACATACGTCTTTTCCATATAATTTAAATATTGAGGTGTCATCAGTAAATAATATTAATGCGCATCATAAATATGATAGTTTATGGACTGTACACTGGAGTGTCGTTTTTCATCTTCTGGGGAACTCCTGAACTAGGTCGCTGATTGTATGCGGTAATTCAGAGTAACTATGTTCTGGACACTGTCGAACCAACCGAACACCGAATACCCAACGAACAGAGGTTTTAAATTAACAAATTAAAATGTCATAAGTCATAACTAACATAATCAAAAGTTTTAGAATATTAAAAAAACACTATCGCTCGATTCCTTCCAAGCTTCTACGAAGCTTTTTCCAGCATAGGTTATTGACCGCCATACGTACTATTATTTAACGAGAAAACAATCAGCTATTTCATACATTTTAGTTTGTAGTAGTATGGCGGTCAAAAACCCATGGTGGAAAAAGCTTCATAGAAGCTACCACACCCACTAGGGTGATTTATTACAATAGCTGATTTCGTGTCCTTGATTTCTACTTCGCTTTCATAGTAAAAAGTTGTTGAGTTTCATCAGTATACTGCTGATGAAAAAGTACTACACCTTTCTTTCACCTTTTTTTCATCAATATTAGAACTACAAAACATTTAAGGAATCATATCAACTTCGACCACAGATCGAAGTATTTTTTCTTTACAGTAGCAGACATTCTCTCAGTTTTTTTTTACGTAATCAGCTGTTTGGTAACTCAGATTAGTCTGAGTTTAGGATTCACAATACGCACTGATTTTTTCCTCCATGTTTAAAATTACAGTAAATAGCGGCCCAAAAACAGAAGCATTCTTCCAAAGTTGAGTTTAGAGTGCTGAATGTAAATTTTTTGAGCTAAAACAGAAATTTAAATAAAAATATTTCAAAGTAAATTGATACAGCAATCTGTGAGTTCAAATGTCTGTCTTTCCACGCCTAATGTTCAATGGCGTGAACTTATACACATGTATAAGTTCACGCCATGTGTGTATGTACTTTTACTTCTACATTTTTCCGATTTTCCTGAAAACGATTCTCCCAAAAATAAGATTATTGTTCAAAAGGTCATCATGAATATTCCATTTGCTTTAAGAAGTATGCTGCCTTTTTATAAAACAACACAACAGACATTAGACAATTGACACAACATAAGACTAGTTATCGATACGAAATTTTACTCAATGGTGTAGATTTAAGTCTATTGCGAGCAGCGATGATGAGATACTTCAGAAAACTCCTTTCTTTTTTAATATAAAGCTTACGTTCAGTACAGGAACATATACAGGTCATCATAATTAAACGTTTAACAAAATATTTACCTTCGCAGAATCATTTTTAAAACCGTGTAAGATCGACGATTCGGCGTGTGCCTTGGAGAATGGTAAAGCGATATTCCCAAAACTCATCGCTGGAGACCCAACCATAAACACTGACAATTTAGACCCCTTGGAACTGAAGGAAATTGAGGGCAAGCTGGACCGTTTGTACTACAAGTTTTCTAACGTCACCTTCACTGGGTTAAAGGACTGTGACACAGATAATGTGAAGTAAGTAGCATCCTAATAACAATAACAACTCTGACAAAATATTTATGTAAAGGAAACCCTTTCAATGAAAATTTCAAACAAGAAAATAGATATTCTGATTGCACCATAAATTACGACATAATACATGTGGAAAACATCGCAAGAGCCGGAATCACGGAGATTACAATTATTCGAAAAAAAAATGTCAAATGTCAACCTCAGACTTAGATGATTCCATAAATGTTCCGATATTCCATTTTTAATACTGAATTACGAAGTGTATTTCAGTGTTGCAGAATTAATAAAATGCGTTCGAAAGAAAACAATCTACTTACAGATAAAAAAGATGTTCTACAGCGATGGAGTGAATACTATGAAGAACTGCATGAAAGTGGCGAATCCGTCTCTGATACTGAGAGCGACTCTAATGAATTGCTACACTCTGGTCAGGGGCTGGAGGATGCCATTAGTATGAAAGAGATTGAGAAAGTGATAAGAAGTCTGAAATGTGGAAAGGCTGTAAGAATTGATGAGGTGACTGCTGACATGATCAAGTATGGTAGTCCTAGGGTCTGGGATACCTTCTGTGCACTCTGCAAACTTTGTTTGCAGAGGGGGCGGTTCCGGAGGATTGGCGCACCGCAGTCATAATACCTCTCTATAAAGGGAAAGGTTCTCATTTAGACTTGCTTAGCTTGGTCAGCTTAGCGAGTAAAGTCTATACTAAGGTGCGAGGCGTCTATACCAAGGTATTGACCGAACGTATGAAAAGTGTTTCTGAAAGATATTTGTGGGAGGCGCAAGGTGGTTTTACGAACGCTAGGGGTTGTATGGATTAGATTTTCTCGCTTCACGTTATCGTGAGGAAGTTTCTGACTATAGGTCAGAAAGTTTTCTGCGCTTTTGTGGATCTAGAAAAAGCATTCGACAGAGTAGTGCGAAAGAAACTGTGGAGTCTTCGACTTGAATATGGCGTGGAGGGCTCCTTACTGCAGGCTGTGAGGTCATTATATCAAGGCCACAAAGCCTGTGTAAGGATAGAGGGTGACATGTCGCCCTGGTTCGAAGTCTATTCAGGCGTCAGACAGGACTGCGTCATGTCTGCCTGGCTATTCGTGCTGTATTTGGACAGTTGCTTCCAAACATTTAAAGGTAGTACGATGGGTATGATATGTGTTGACACAGTGGTAAACTGCCTATTATACGATGACGATGCTGTGCTTACAGCACCATCAGAAGCAGAGCTGCAGACACTAGTCACGTGCATGAAAGAAGAATGTGACGTGAAAGGATTGAATTTGAATGTGAACAAAACTAAGGTTCCAGTGTTTAAAAGGGAAGCGGTACAAACGAAATGTGAGATTTGTATGAGTGGAAAATGTCTAGAACAAGTGAATGACATTGTATATCTGGGGAGTGTGTTCTCGAGGGATGGAAGATGTGAGTTGAATGTGAAGAGACGGGTAGCAGCTGGCAGTAAAGGGAACGGTGCTCTGTCTGCATTAGTAGACCGTGTGAATATATCTTACACTGCTAAAATGGCAATCCACAATGCGGTGTTGGTACCAACTTCATTGTAAGGTAGTGAGGCCCGAATATGCTCGAAATCGAGTGAAATTATGATAAATGCAGCAGAAATACGATCTCTTAGAAATATGTGCGGTGTCACCCTTGCGGACAGGATAAGCAATGAAGAGAAACGCAGTATGACAGAATTGTTACGTGACAGTGACAATAGTGTTATTGTAAAAATGAAGAAATGAATGCTATGACAGATCGGGCACATAAAAAGAATGAGTGATTAAAGACTGACGAAGGAAATATATAGAGCGAAAGTGAATGGTAAAAGAAGCCAAGGAAGACCAAGGCTGACTTATGAACATCATATAGCCAGTGTTAGCGGATGGAAATCTTAAAAGCTCTCGCATACCTAGGCGAAAATGTGTGAAGAGAATGATGAGATTTGAAGAAGCGAAATAAGTATGTAAGAACCGCGACACTTGGCGCTCCGTTCTCTCTGACTACCCCTTTAGGGATACAGCGTGAAGATATGTATGTATGTATGTACGAAGTGTAAATAATCGTCATACAGGACGTTCGTGATTATGACGTCACATAAACTAGTCGTAAGCTACCTACATGAATTTAAATCTTTTATAACGTTTGTCTTGTAAGTGGACAATACACACAATCTATATAACACAAACGAACTGAAGATGCTCCAACAAAGTGATAGTAAATAAAGTTGCACAGTTAAGTATTTTATTATTTCAGGTTTAACCCGAGCAAACCCAACTTACACTACGACATAATATGCCCACACTGGAGTATGACCGGTAACTACGTAACGAACGGCGAGTTCCTCTCAACACCAATCGAGGGCGAGGGTACATACTGCGTCACTTCAAGTGAGTTAACTGGGATATGAATCAGGTCCAAAATACTTAGTTAATGTTTTTATTAAAAATTTGAAAAACTCCCGATACAATAAATATTTGGTAGGCAAATTTTTAATTATCTACCTTCTGGAAGACACATACTTGAACTGTGCGCAGAGATTCTTATTTTCTTTACTTTCTTTTCTATAGCGGTTTCTAACGTATTTAGTAATTTGCTAACACTACTGTTGAAGTATTAGCCTTCCAGCAGTAAAATAATAGTGGAAATATAATTTTTACGCTTTTTATGCACGACGGACGGAACGGAACGGAAGCGGTATATGCGTCTGGGGTTAGAGGTTGTTTGTGTGTATGTATGTCTTTTACCATTTTCCTCGAAAACTACTGAACCAGTTTCGATGCGGTTTTTTATATTTAGAAGGTATTATGTCAGAAGAGATTTTTTAATATGTTTTACGGCTGCAGACCTCCAGGGGCACTGCAGCAGCCAGAATACTCTTAAGAGCTTTTTATTTAAAAAAAAGCATTTTGAAATTTATAATGTTAGTGGAATGTAGATGGTGACGTAATTAACGTACTCTCTAAAAATATTGAAACAAAAAATAAAAAGTAAAATTAAAAAATTTCAAAAATCCCGCGCCAGATGTTAAAACGTAATCGAAAAAAGATGAATAAGTTTCGGCCGATGCAGCTCGGCTGAAACGTCAAGCCACTAGTCGGAGGACTTTAAAAAAAATTATTTAACGTTTTAACATCCGGCGTAGAATTTTTCAAAATTTTTAATTTTGCTTGATTTCGAAGATTGTTGGTTATTATTTAAACTTTTAAATTACATAGTCTTTATTTGGCACATTTAAAAAGATGAATAAAGGATAAGAGAACCTGTTCTAAACTAGTAACTTATGACAATCATAATCAGACCTTTATTTGCCAAACTGAAACCAAATTCGGAAGCTTTGAACAATAACAATAAACAATAGTGCCTAGATACCTTAACATATAAGATTCAAAGCGGGGCTAATCATGCTTTGATTGATATCACCCAAACAAAAAACAGCATGCAAACAATTTATCTGTCAGGAATTAGATACAATGCTACAGACAAAATTAGCCAGAGTTTCTTCGGGAGATAAAATTAAATAATACTAGAGTATCGTAAATTGTTACATGTGTAAACATTATACTCAGAGAAGTCGTTCAATGGCATAACATTGTTACATTTACTTTAGTACCAGATAATAACGTACAACAATTAAATGTTACAGAAAAATTTCGAATCGGCGTCGACTATGCACTGAATAAGGTAACTGGGGATGACGACAAGGACCATTACACTATCAAGGATTTTAATTTGGAGCTCGACCCGATCGAAGGCATAAACTTCGACATCAAAAACCTGTTCAATGGAAACAAAGAATTATGTACGTATAGGTCTTAGTAACAGAATTGAGTATACGTACGTATGTACGTAACGTAACGTACGTACGTACGTAAGATATGTATATATCTTCAAGCTGTATCCCTAACGGACGTCTAGAGTCAGAGAGGACGGGGCGCCAAGCGTCGCGGTCCTTACATATCTCTTTCGCTTTTTCAAATCTCATCATTCTCCTCATACATTTTCGCTTAGGTATTCGAGTGCTTTTGACATTCCCGTCTGCTAACACTCTGGCTATTTGATCTTCATAAGTCAGCCTTGGTCTTCCTTGGCTTTTTTACCACTCACTTTTGCTCTGTAGATTTTCTGCGTCAGTCTTTCATCACTCATTTTTTTCTAAGTGCCCGAACCATCTAAGCATTCCTTTCTTCATTTTTACAATAACACGGTCGCGTAACAACTCTGTCATACTGCGTATCTCTTCATTGCTTATCCTGTCCGCAAGGGTGACACTGCACATATTTCTAAGACATCGCATTTCTACTTCATTTATCACACTTTCACTCGATTGGGAGTATATCTTGGCTTCACAATAAATTTGGCACCAACACCGCATTGTCGATGGCCATTTTGGCAGTGTTAGATATATTCACACTGCCTACTAACGCGAACAGAGCATCGCTCAATTTATTGCCTCTCGTCTCTCCACATCCAACTCACATCTTCCATCCTTCGAAATTGCACTCTCCAGATACACAATTTCTTTCACTTGTTCTAGAGATATTCCATTTACCCAAATCTCACATTTTGTATATTTTTGAATTGAGTATATTTTATACTAATTTAATGGAAATAAAGAATTATTTTTGTATTGCTCTTAGTAATAGAATTGAAAACATCGTTGTGTTCATCGACTTTTTTTTAAAAATTGGTTATCTCAGTTAAATATTTTCTAATTTTTTTATTGTCTTAATAATTGGAAAGGATAGCCGATACTTTACATATTTATAAATTCGTCCTGAGCACGTACTTTAATGAAAAGGAGTTATTATAATATCGAAAAATACTCAAAGAACTGTAAAATTGACCCATATAGAACTTAAAGTGCTTTGTCTCCTGGACAATCACTAAAATAAAGAAAATTATCGTAATATCGTTAATAAGTAATTTAGGATGGCTTGCACCAACTACTTAAACTAGATTTGAGGATTTGACATCTCGCTTGCACCAACGATTTAATAGGAAGTGCAAGTAAGATGTCAAATTCTTAAATCGAGTTTAAATAGTTTTTAAATAGATGTTAAATTTACTATAAATAGAATATTTATGGATTAAATGAATACGTAACTGTATTTTCCGAGAATGTTTGTCAAAAATTCAGAGACAATAGTAAAAGAAAAAATTGTTGATCCACCTGTTTATACTAATTTAAAACGAATTCAATGGAAATGAAGAATTATGTATGTATCAATAGCTATTTGCGAGTAATGGGAAAATATTATAAGCCAATAGCATTCCAAAGCTCTAATAAAGGCATGTAATTGCATGATGGCTTCTAGTGTTACGGCGATGTGCCAAAGCAACTTGCGTATCTTGGTTAGAGCACTTACTGGGCATTGTTACTTAAAGAAGCGCATGTCTAACATAGATCTCTACGAAATAAGAATGTGCCGGTACTGCCAAGAGGCGGATGAAACATCTATGCACATTCTGTGCGACTACGGACCACTGATGCGCATTCGTCGATCCTGCCTCTGCCAGTATTTTCTGAGTCCAGAGAAGTTACAACACGTCACTCCAAGGAATACCCTGCACTTTTGACTGCAATGGGACATGGTAGTTTTTTGTAACATAGTGGCGATTACAATAGATCAGTTTTGATCGCAGTTATATAGGTCTAGTGGGACCTGCATAGCCATTTTTGTCAAATAAACGACAAATAATAATGCTTATCCCTCACAGTAAGAGGATTTATTTACCTATATTTATACTGATTTTAGACTAAAACAGAGCTGTCTATTAAAGATATGTTTTTAAATGCGTTGGAACTTAGAAGAAACTTTAAACAATTCGCCGAATACAAAACGAATACTTTTAGAATTGTTGCTTGTTTTTATAATATTATTAAATCAAGAAAAGCTACTAAATGGATTGAAAATTGCTGACTGACTGAAAGAAAGGTTCCACCGTAATACATAATGAGGCCAATTATGAACTTATGTTATCAAACTCTAATACGGAAACGACATTTTTTTGACATCATCATATGAAAAAAAAATCATTACAATTTTAATTTATTTTTAAAATATCTAATATAATAATAATATTTTCAATTAAAAAAAACTAAAGAAACATTTTCGTTAAGCTTTATAACCTTATCATATCATTGTTTCTAGATCCTCATATCAAAGAAGTTTATTGCATTATTTCAAATCAGAAAATTTCTTCGAACATACAAGCATATTACTATAATTTTTACTATCTACGTCTCATAATGGTTTTTGTAGTAATATGATGTTTTGATAATAAAACAGTCTAAACCGCTACACATTTTAGAGTATGTCTAAATCATCAGAACAAAACAATTTAATTAAATAACATTTTTCAGCTGACAAAATGCACAAGAAGGTTAATGATAACTGGCGTGAAATGTCGAAGCTATCTCATGGACCAGTTTTTAATGCAATCGTGGCGAAAATCGTCAAGAACAACAACAAGTATATGGATCTCATACCGATTGAGCAATACTTGATATTGAATTAGAAATTCTGTTGACAAATTATCGAGTATGAAATATTTGTTCGATAAATATATTTTCATTTTTGTAATATATTATTAATAAATTTTTTAGAAGATATAGTTTAATTTCACTCTTATAATGCGTAAAAGAATCATGGATTGTATCGAAAATTTGTTCGCAAACCTTAAGGGGTTTAATGAAGCCAAATTGAGCTGAATAAGGATCATTTTGAGAGACACCTATAGATTATATCAAAATATTAGAAAACAGTAAGCACTATTAGTAAAGGCACTGTTTTCAATAATTAGTTCGTTTTTAGAAGAGCCAACTTTAGTGAGGACGTTATCTCTGCCTATGCTGACAATATTTTTATGAATGACGGATGAAATGTAAGACATTGTTGTGTTTTTACATTTTTTAAAGGCTTCACACAGTTTGACACAATTTCGACTCTAATTCTTTTATCGAAACTAAAAGTAGTTAATGTTAGATCATTGTAATAAACATTGTCATAGATTATCTCCCAAATATTATTCAAAGTGAAAATAGGTGATTGACTTAATTTACATGAAAATTTTACTTTGGCGTGCCACACACTGGTAGCCGTGGTGATCAACAAGACGTCGTCCGCGAAGGCCTGCATCTACAACCGTCCGAAAGAGGAATTTCCAGGTGCTCGTCTAATGTTAAATTCCACATGGTTGGAGCACAGCCCGACCCTTGAATGCAGCCCTTAGTCATGATTTTTGTGGCTGTGGCTCCAACATAGTCGAGAATCACTGCCCTATTTTGAACATAATCTCTGATAAGTTCTTACACGTTACTTGGACAGCCCAACAGTTTAAGTTTGTGGAAGAGAACTGGCCACCAGGCGTTAGCGAAGGCCGCTTTGATGTTTAAAAACACTGCAGCGACCAGTTTGCTCTCAGTTTTGCTCTTTCTTACAAAGTTTAGGGTTTCTCTGATAGCGTCCGTAGTAGACCATTGTTTGCAGAAACCGTACTGGTTGTTATTTTATTTTTCGAGTTTCTCGGCACGGTAGAGTATCCTCTTAATAAAAAGTTTTTCCAAAAGCTTTCCAAACACCGAGAGCAGCCCAATAAGACAGTAGGAAGAAAATTCGTCATATTCCGACTTTTCAGCCTTCGGGATGATTTTCACTAAGGTTCTCTTCCATTGGGAGGGAAAGTTTTGGAGCTTAAGACATTGATTTAGAATGTCAGCAAGTATCTGAGGATAAGCCAGTGCAAACTGACGACAAATTTATTCAGTCAAATGTTAATTGCTACTGTTACAATATTGTGTTACTGTAGAGCAGCGTTTCCATTTTGATGGGTTGCGGCCCGGCACCAGCCCACAAAAATAAAATAAAAGATTACAGCAGTGTCTCCTTGTTATAATAATACTAGGAGGAGATGCATCGATCGTCGTCGCACCAGACCTCTGGAAAAAACTATCATCGTTTCCGGCAGACTTGGATTCCCTGGTAAAAAATAGCAGCTTTGTACTTATAGTTAAAAGTTATAAGTAAAAATAGGACACATTAATTGACAATAGAAGTAGTTATACTTCTATTATAAATGAACGTGTCTTGTTTTACCTTATATACCAGGGGGTTTAAAAACTCTTGAGCGGGTCACGAAGGGAGACTATGAAAATTACCGAGCTTTGGCTCAAAGCAATATTTGGGAAACGCTGCTGTAGAGAGATGCGAGAAATAAACTACTTGTACTGGTAACGGAAAAAGGGTCGTTTAAGGGTTATAAATGGAAGATTCTTTTGGTCTTCTATTAGGCTATATACTACAATACATTTATTCACCTTGCGAGACAACTCTCTAACTCTGCCTTTGAGGAAGCACGTACAAACCATATGCACAACATTACGATAATCTAATATAGAAGGTACTTCCCAGAATATCCTTTTGAACCAGTGATTGAATCACACTCACTAACCATCACTTTTTTGTTCTCAACGGCCAATTTTATAACTAACTGTCAACTTCATTCTCGTTTTAAGGGATCCGTACCTAGAAATAAAAAAGGAACCCTTATAGGATCGCTTCGTTGTCCGTCTGTGTGTTTGTCTGTCAAGTCCCTTTTTCTCATGAACGCATAGTAATGTCAAGTTAAAATTAATATCAAATGCTCATATCTGTAATTTTTTAGTGCTGTGAAAAAGTCAAACTTCTAAGTAATTGCAATCAAATGATACGGCCGTATATGTCGCATACTTTGACACTCGCAAAGGATCAAAACCTATAGGGTACTTTCCGTTGACATAGAATCATGAAATTTGGCAAGAAGCAATGCCATATAGCACAGGAGGGAAAATGCGAAAACTGTCGTAGTTTTTTTCCATTACAAACTCGCATGTGGAGTTGGTGAGTTTGGAAGAATGTGTCTTTCAACCGCAAAATTAAATTTGTTTTTAAATTCAACTTATATTTATATAATCAACTTATATTATAATACACAATACAAATACATCGTAAGGCGATATGGAACCCTCGGTACGTGAGTACGACTCGCACTTGGCCGGTTTTTTGACTAAATTAATTCACTAAAGTTATATCACAATCATATGAATGGCTTAGGAACTCATAGAGGACACATATACAAAGAAACATTCATTTTTAATTATTAAGATTAATGTTTATATCCTATTCTACTAGTGCAAACAAACAAGAAACTAACCAAAATTTCGCTAAATTTTCACCGTTCGCTGGTCCGGCGTATTACAAGTAGCACTCTAATAACACTGCTTTACTGTTATATACACGAAACTATGAAATATGCACATGTAAGTATTCACTCATCACTCATAGATCTACCTACATGTATCGTTACGGCAATTTTCATGAACAATATTTAAATAATAGTGAAACTTTGATATCCAATAAAAATAGTGCGTAAATATATTCATTCTCTCGTAAATTTGCAGTAACAATGTTATCCAACGTATTTGTTACCTACATAAAGTGAAAACAACATGTTTTAAGAAAAATTTCTAGACACCGGAAAAACTTAAAGAAAGTGATAAAACACAAAAGGAAGCCTAAAAGTTAAACTGACTTTTGAAGTACGTGAATGTGAGAATCTATATAAGTGTACAGTGGTGTGAATGGAAATAATTTTAAAAAGAAAGTTGATAACTATTACGAATTACAACGCACAATAAATTGCACCATCTAGCATATTAACAAACAGTTATAAAACGAATTCACCTACCTATAACAAATTGAATAAACTTAACTCATATATTCATAATTAATTAATCAGCGTTTTGGATATTTGGCAACTATGGTACCAAAACCCTTAATTACACGTAGTCAGACAAACAAAGAGTTACAAGAACAACTTAAAAACGCTCTTTTACAACTGACTCAGTCCAAAAACCTCTCTGAACAACTATTGTCAGAACGTGAGGATAATGAAAAAGAAGTTCAATGTATCATAGGCAGGAACCAGGAGCTGAAATCTCAGCTGGCGGAGCTTGATATTCTGTACATGGATGTTCAAGCAGAGCGGGATGAGCTAGTGAGCTCTGTTGCTAAGATGGAAGACTGTAATCAGGGCTATGAAGAGGCTCTGACTCAAATCGACTGTCTCAAAAGTGAGTGCCATCAAAAGGATATGAAAATTACTAGGCTAGAAAATGAGGTGGATTGTTTAAAACTGAATGCTACTTTAGACTTAGGCCATTCAATTTTAGGTAGGAAAGTAAGTAAAAACTATTGCAAGATACCGCACAAAAGTTTCAGTAAAAATTATTTTAGAAAGTTAACAAAATTAAATAAAATCTTTTTTAGAGGTAAGAAATATATCAAATTGTATAATGTTGGCCACAAATTGCAGACAGTAAGGAAAGAACAATCTGAATCAAAAGCTTTATTATTAGAAATGCAGAAACGAAATAAAGTTTTAAGTAATCAATATGAAACTTATGTGGAGCAATTACAAAATCAAATAGATAACTTATTAAGTCAATTAGACGTAATTAAAAGTAGATACGAGTCTGCACAATTACTTGTAAGTAACCAAACTTTACAAGTGGATGAATTAATTGAAATGGGTCACGAAAATGAGCAACGATTTTTATCACTTGTCAGAAAAAATAACTTTAATTGTCAGTGTAATTACTCAGTATCCTCGGAGCTATCTGCAACAGTCATGAACTCAACAGCTGATGACAATATAAATAAGTTAAATTCATCTCTTACACCTTTGACATCGGAGAGTCTCGCAGATTGTTTCAACGCCCCATTGCCTATAATTGAAAGCCCACAAGAAAATACAGTGATTTATTGTGACGGGATTGGTCAAGGATTTGGACATCTCTTAAAAAAAGAACTAAACCATTGTGTTATTAACTATTGCATGACAAATATTTCGTATCATTTGTTAATAGACAAAATTTTAAATGATAGATTGAATAATGTCTTGAATAATAATACAAATATAATTATTTTATTTGGAAATGGCTGTGAAATTACCAAAAAGTCTATGTTAAATGGTTTTGAAAAATTACTTAGTGTTGCCACCATAGGCATAGGAAAAATTATTCATTGTGCACTTCCATATTCCTGTACAGTAACAAAACATTGGAACGACTACATATGTAGACTAAATTCATTTTTATTTCACTTAATAAATCGTCATCGTGACGCTTATTGTTTTGACTTTTTTGACACTAATAAATTTATTAGGAACTTTATTTTGACGAATGGTAAGCTTCGACTACCTAATTTTTACAAATGTAAGATAGTTAAATTATTAGCTTACAAATTATCTAATTTTACCAAATGTATTAGTTTAGGACAAGACATACCTGAGGGGACTACCTTAGTGGGCCAGTTTCCGATTACTAATTTAGTCACAATACCAGAAGGTAGGCTGTCTCCATCAGGTTGTTTAAACTAGTTAAGCCGACAAAGAGAAAGCCTGTTTATTTAGTACTAGCACATCAAAATATACAAGGCATTCTCGGCAAATTTCATGAAATAGAGCTATTTTTGGAAAAATTTTATGTAGATATTTTTTGTGTTACAGAACATTGGTTGTGCTCACATCAAATGATGTTCAGTGTCTCTGGTTATAGTGTAGTAAGTTGTTTCAACCGAATTTCTGCAATCCGTGGTGGCTCTTTGATATTAGTCAAACATGGACTGGTAGCTAAAAACCGCAAGGATATTATTGCACTATCGGTCGAAAGAACTGTAGAGATTTCAAGTGTTGAGTTGAAGCAATTTGTTATACTATGCGTTTACCGTCCCCCTAACTCTGATTACAGAGAATTTGAAAATGTAATGGAAGATGTTTTTAAACTGCTGTTTAAATGTAAAAAAAGAATTATTGTTTGCGGTGACTTTAACATAAATTTGCTTGAGAAAAATAAGTTAACGTCTAAATTTCTATTATTTTTTAAATCATTTAATATGGTAAATGTTTTTCATGAGCCGACTAGAGTAACTTTGAACTCAGCAAAATGTTTAGATAATGTTTTTTGTGACTGTAAATGGCAAGATAAACAGATTGTTAATTCTATAAAGTCAGATCATATAGGTCAAATTGTTAAATTTAATTACAAAAAACTCTTAAACAATAACGAATTTTTTTGCAGACCAATTACTGATAAAAAAATTCATGCTTTTAGAGAAAAAGTTTTAGAGAATGCTCACCCACTCAATATGGAACCTTGTGTAAATAAAAACTATCAAGAAACATTTGACGGGTTAAATACTGCTTACCAACAGATATTCACAACTAAAAAAATTCATATGACTGTTAAGCGTACCTTCAATGACTGGGCTACACCAGGCTTTAGAATAAGTAGAAATAGACTTTACGAGCTATATGAAGAAAAAAATTTCAATCATAGTGAAAAATTTTGTAAATATGTACGAAACTATTCAAAACTTTTTAAAAGAGTATGCTCCATAGCTAAGTCTTGGGCAATCAGCAGTAAAATCTGGAATTCAGAAAACAAAGTTAAAACTACTTGGAATATAATTAATAGAGAGACCGGTAAAATACAACCACGAGATAATAACTTAACTCTAAAGATCGATAGTAAAACCTTATCTAACAAGTCCGATGTAGCAAATGCCTTTGAAATCTTTTTTACTAATATTCCTATTTTAACAACGCAATCTCTAAACTCTTCATCTGTCCAATCTGAAAAACTATTGAAAGAAAATGTGACACGTAATATTGTAAAACCGTTTGTTTTTGAGCATGTAACCCCTCATATCATTGTTGAAACATTTAAATCTTTAAACCTAAAGCCTACTGAGGATAATTGGGGCATGTCAGTAAAGGTCATTAATTCAATCATTGACATTATTGCGCCTCACTTGGCTGTTATTTTTAATCAAAGTATAGACCAAGGAATTTTCCCAGATTTAATGAAACATAGCCGGCTCATTCCGTTATTTAAAGCAGGACAGCAGACTGATCCAACAAATTTTAGGCCAGTTTCCATTTTGCCTGTGCTTTCAAAGGTTTTTGAGAAAATTATGAATAAACAGTTACTTGTGTTTTTCATTTTAAATAGGTTGCTTCATAGTGAGCAGTATGGTTTTAGCAAAGGTAGATCCACCATCGATGCTGGAGCTAAACTGTTGGGGCATATTTTTGATGCATGGGAGCACTCGCAAAATGCTATTGGTGTGTTTTGTGACCTGTCTAGGGCCTTTGACTGTGTGGTTCACGATACTCTTTTACGAAAGTTCAAATTTTATGGTTTAGGAGACAAGGCATTGGAGCTGCTCAATTCGTATTTAAGTGAAAGAGTTCAGAAGGTTGATATTACCGGAGTTAAATCGAAAGGATCCATTGTAAAAATGGGTGTCCCCCAAGGATCGATTTTGGGTCCCTTTTTATTTTTGGTCTATGTTAATGACTTGCCATTCCTTGTGCAGAAACTAGGTGATATAGTTTTATTCGCTGACGACACTTCTCTCATATTCAAAGTTCCAAGGCAGGCCACTAATTATGATGAAGTGGAAAACATATTAGGTAAAGTTTTGGAATGGTTCACCGTAAATAATTTACTTTTGAATTCTGCCAAAACTAAGTGCGTTAAATTTATTTTACCCAACGTTAATGATTCTGACATTAATATTGTTTTGGACGATACAATACTAAACTTTGTAGATTCTGTTAAATTTCTAAGCATTACTATAGACAATAAGGTACAATGGGGTCCTCATATTGAATTATTGGCTGGAAGACTTAGCTCGGCAGCATTTGCTGTGCGTCAAATAAGACAACTAACTGATGTAGCTACGGCTAGAACTGTGTATTTCAGCTATTTTCACAGTATAATGTCGTATGGGATATTACTCTGGGGTCACGCAGCCGGTTTTACAGAAAAGAGCGATACGATCTATTTATTGTTTAGAATCTCGAATTTCGTTAAAAGAAAAGTTTAAAGATATTAATATTCTTACGGTCTATAGTCAGTATATCTTCGAGAATATTATGTATGTACGTAGGAATTTACACAGGTTCCGAAGGGTGGGTGATATTCATAATAGGAATACCAGGTCTAGAAATAAACTAGCTGTCAAGGGCTCTAGATTGGCAAAGGTACACAAATCTTTTATTGGGGACGGTGTTCGCTTTTACAACACTTTGCCTGAAGAATTAATCGCACTACCAGACATTAGATTCAAGAAAATTGTTAAAGCTATTTTATGCTCGAAAGGCTATTATAAAATAGAAGATTTTGTTAACGATAAGTTGGTCTGGTCAAGTTGTTGTGCAAACGAAAAAAAACTGTAATTTTAGGACTTACGAAGAGGGCAATACTGTCAATTAATAGTTTTTGTTTTAACGTTCGAAAAATACTTTACGAAGTTTACTTCGAATAAAAATCTATTTTATTTTATTTATTTTTATTTATGTAACACTAATATTATCCAATATAGTACGGTATCGAAAAATTGAGCTTATTTGTCAATCGTTTTGCTTTTAAATTGTAGTGTAGTCTAAAGGTTGCCTATGTTCCTAGACCAAATTAGTACCATAAATCAGTTCAACCCAATATGTGAGTGACACGATTCATTCTAAACGTAATACAGAATAATAACAGAAGAATATTTGTTCTGTTTATATCTTATCACCAAATTCAGAAAGTATTCAAAATTCAAAATTTCTACTAAGTATGCTAATAAGTAAAAAAGAGAGCAGAAATTGTTGGCTTTCTCACTCGCACCATCGGTGTAGCCAACACTCACGTAAATATGGCGAACGATGTCGAGCGCTCGTTTCGCGTGTGAAAAACTATAAAACCGACTAAAATTATTCACTACGTCTACGGAACCAGAAGGAAATTGGCGCTGATCAGAGGAGTGTGCCGAACCGCTCTGTGGAGGACTCGCTGGGGGCCCCCTTGGAAGTGGACAAGTCGCGGCTGCTCGGTGAGTTTGGTCAACTTTCTCTCTCAACTCTTGTGCTATCGAAGTAGGTATCTAAAATAATACATGCGGTATTTTACCCAACAATATTGTTTGCGATGTGCAAACATAAATAATCTCCTATTCTTTATTTTTAAGTGTTTTTTAAAGATACAATTTTTTACAGTAATAATGACAGTTATTATTCTTTTAATTCTTACTGATTTTTATTGAAGCACCAAACACAGAAACGGAGAAAACGAAAATGTTTGTTTCAATAAAACTAATAAGTTTGACAACTGAGAGAATCAATCAATGACGAATTAGCCCCTTCCTCCAGTTATGTTATTTTGTACAAAAATGAACAAAATAGGATATACATTTTCAACCTGATACAAAGACATCTCTGCCATCTCATACAATCTCATTATTATACAATACTTATTTTCTGTTATTCTCACGGCAGTAATTTATTGCCGAGGAAAAATGGCCTATGCATAATATTTATAGTTTCTTCGCTTCCTTTGCGTTTGTCCATCCATCCGTATATCACAACTGATTTATCCCATCTTCTTTACACCTATTTAGCAAAGACGCAGATACGTAAATCTGTAACCCGAATCCAAAAATGAAATACAAACATTCGAATATTTAAATAGTATATTATACCTACTCTGTGGTCTGTGTCCAATTTATTAATTTTAACTCCTGCTTTGCCCGACCATAATAATTTACGGTACTCCAAGGTTATGCGTAACAATTCGCTCTTATACATTTTTATATATTTTTATCACAATAGTTTTGTCATCATTTTAACAGAGAATTAGAATATTCCACTCACTAAATGTTATTACATTCAATAGTGTAATATTGAATGACATTACACACTTTCATCACAAAATTATTTTTTAGAGAACGGAAATCTCAAACCTACCTTTGTAATTTTTTGGTGATACACAATAACAGATAAACTATCATCGTATGCTAGACAAATTACTACAAACATAAATTGAAACATTCTCGAAATTTGTAAAAATACTTTGGACTTTACTCTGTAAACTTCGCTATTTCGCAGTAATATTTCCTATAGTATCACCACTAATTAATTAGTTACTAATATCACATTAAAACAAATAATGAATATTCATGTATTCCAGACCTCCCCCATCTCAACTTCACCAAAACCAAACCATCTAAACTTCAACAAGACACACAACAAACAAGACCAAACCATCTGAACTTCAGACGTGGCGTCCCAGCCATTTGTAGACTTCATTTCTGGAGACCCATAAGTTCTAAGGCTTTCACTGTAAGATTTTTCATATAAACTTTAGACTACTTTACACTTTTAAACTTTATAAATCTTAGGTAAGAGAAGAATTTGTCAAGTTAACGTTGAGCATCTAATTTTACATTTTTCCATTCTCCTTGTAATGTTATAAATTTTATGACATCACTTTAATTATAAATTTAATATAAAATTATCTGCGGAACATTTAATTATTGTAAATAATGCAGTGGTTCGCGAAGGTGTGACTGCGTAACTCTGGTGCGCGTGGAAGATTAGTCGTTTAGAGGGTAATTAGCTATCTGATCTCATTTATTATTACTGCACCTCTGAAAGCGAGAATACGCATAAACGCATACTCATACTGTTTATAAGATAAATAATAAATAAAATTCCAAACTACAAACTGCGTTGCAATCCCGCTGGGGTGAGTTCCTATTTGCGTGGTGTAATTTAGTGCTTAAATTGTAAGCTGCTCTAACGCTGCGTTGTGAGATATCTATGTTAATTGAGTCACTGGACCTTTAGAATTCATGCACCTACCCACCGTGCCTACGCCTGGTCTGATGCCAATGTTCTGGGTTTCCAGGATTCCCTGTATAAGCTTGGAGCCTACGCCTGGTCCAGGCTAGGCTCAGGAATAACTGCGTGATCTCCAATTGGGACCCAAGCGACCTCCGGACCACGGCGTGCTGTATTACAAGGTGCACCACAGGAAAACCATACTGCTAAGGCCAGTGACTCCGTCCTATCTAATACCTAATCACCTTGTACGGCGTATAGCTAAGTCTACATAAATAAATTTTATTTAACCCACTCCCATATTATATTTCTCCTATTCTGTTTACCGGCTAGCCTACATACTAACACGCGAACCGGGACATCCTTAATAATAAGTAATAATTGGTACTAATTAGCACATAGAGGGGTAAAAAGATGGATCCCATAGATTTTATAAAAAACTCCAGAGGCCATGTCTCCTACGCTACGATGAAGTAAATGAGATAAGCTGACTCACCTGACGTTTATTATCAGATCGGCTTCCATTTCGTTAGAAAATAGCACCCACACATCTTCATTTCATTTGAATTTATTTGTCTCACTTTTTGGTAAGAGACGGGCTGTCTAAAGTAATAAAGTCTACGGGAATAATATAGGAAAAAGAAAAGGTATTACGTTAGTGATTAAAAGAACACAATACAGCTGATTTTCAATGATTTGACAAATAAATAATACTCACCTATATTTAATAACACTTTAAAATTATTTACCGCATTCCGCGGAAATGTATTTTCAGCTGTGACGTTTAAAAATAATTTGTTTTTAGTTGAACTAGATATCTTGTACCTTGGCGTAAACTATAGTTAAATTTATATTTTAAAATTACGTAGTTACATACCTAGTTAACCTCAACATCTAATGAATACATTTAACAGTTACATGAATTTGCGTAAAAACCATATCAATTAATTCATGGACATACATTTTTTTGATTAATTAAAATTCATAGCAAGTCGCTAATAATAATATTACGTACGCTTCAAAGGTTTATATAAACAAGGATTTCTCAGGTTCTATTCAATCCGTAAGTACAGCTGCATACAGCATTGTTTGAAAATGTTTAGACTTTTATTGTTGTTTTTTATTATTGGAGCGGCGCGCTCTGAACGTAAGTGAAAATTTATTATTGTAACTAGTTGTGCCTGCGACTTTACTCACAGTGAGTACGATTGAGTTATAAGGAGAAAAATAAACTCATGTCATGCAATTAACTTGTACTAGAGGTCGTCTGGAGGTCGAAATTTGGTCGTAAACATAAATATACTTAAAGTTATTTATTATTAAACTCTTTGGCGACACTCTCTACTCTGTGCGACTGTTTGATCCGAGGAGGTTACATTATGATCACAACCTATTATGAGTTTGACATTAACAGTGTTTGTGACTTTGGCAGTATGAACGTAAAACTGTGCCAAATCTTACACTCCTCCGTGCGCGCAATATTCTTAAAAATGGACCCAGTTACTTCATGTATTAATTGTTTACAATTTTTTTTTTATAACACAAAAGCTCGTCAATAGACACTGGCTATTATACGTTCAAACTTTCATCTGGATCTAGTGCTGGGTAGTCAACTGAGTCTGAACTCTGGAATTTCCCGAGACTGCTTCTTTAAAAATAACAACAATAGATATCTATAAAGTACAGTAGTTATAAAGTTGAAGTTTCATACAGTAACGTAAGTAAGTTTATACAATATGGCTTTGCGAATATACAAATTGAACAAATACAAATTATCTTTCTAGTATTCCGTAAAAACTGAGAGCACAGAACATAATGAATCACATTGATAACTACCCGTCAGTAATAGTTCTTTGAAACATTTAAACGGAAGAAGCTGAATTGTAACAATTGTAGCAAATACAGACTATAATTTTAAAAGTCGAATACTGACTTTGCAGTTAATTTTGGACATTGTGTAATCAAAAATATTTAAGTTTGCTTTCAAATCCAAAATATCTAAAATACCGCATGAATTGGGAAAGGCTGTGAGGAAAATGATGAGATTTGGGGAGGCGAAAGAAGTATGCAAGAACTGCCAGTCTGACTACTCCGTTAAGAATACAGCGTATGGGTTTGTATGATACATAACATATGTATGTAGAAATATGGAAAATGGTATTTAAGCTTATTTCTCGCTGCGACCAAACGATTGCGATAAAAATGAGGGCATGGGCAGAGCAAGATATCCAAAAACGTTAACATTTGAGAAAAGTTAGATGATTCCTGAAATGATTCCGATGGGAAGTCCCGTCGGGCACACGCTTTTAATAATTTCATGAAATTAAAATTCTATTGTGGTACAAATTAAAATAAACCACTTTTACGTTAAGGCAACGCTCCATGCAAAAGTGCACGCTAGCTTACGAAAAATACGAAAAATCGGTTATTTTCGTTTATTTTAAAAACTATAATGAATTTTAAAAACCCAACTGTCATTTTGAAGAATGTGTCTAGATTAAACTATGCAGAAAACTTAAAAACATAAGGTGGTCCCTTTGCTCCGAAAAATGTAAATTTCTGTTTTAAAAGAAGTTTGTTTGATATTTTTTTTGTGTTACAAAAGTTAATCAATCGTGTATCGCAACTGACAAAAAGAACTCAATGAAACGGAAAATCGAGTTACCAAATATCACTGTCATACATTTTTTAGTCACTTATAAAAACTGAAATCCCTATCGGTAAAATTTCCAATGCGTCGCCATAAATCACCTTCTTACTCCTAGGGACTGCTCATCGAGCACATGCTCCATGAGACTACTACACCAAGTGCGGACCTTATCATCGTACGGGTGCGCTGTATCCGAGTGTCAACAAGTGTCTTATGTAAATAGATTTTTTTATTTATTTATTTATTTAATGCATACAGTCGAAATTACATATAAACAAAATTGGAAGTAGTAATCTAAAACGGCAATGCTTATCTCTTCAAGAGATCTAACTGCACATCACATTAAAGAAGAAAATGTACGATGGTGATATGTGAATATTAAAAGAAAAATGAGAATATCTTATACACATATATGTATACCTTATATCTTTTTTTTATGTAGTTACATTTAATAATTAATAACAAAAAGTACATACATACGTTAATATTTACAAACTTAAAATCACACATTATCTGAAATAGACTTCCTTAAAGTTGTCGCTTAGAAAGCTGTCATTGCTTAAGGTACCCAGCAGACTTATATCTTATATGTCAAGTATAAAATATAACAGGTTTTTAAATTTTATACTTATTTTGGGTACTTAGGATGTATGAGCTTCAATATTTTAGCATTTACATTGTGTGACAGTTGGCCAAATAAAAGGCAGTCCCAATTTTTTAGACAATGATTGTGTCACAATTCTAGAGCGTTCTTAAAATCAATTATGGATATTTTATTTGCATTAACGAATCGGTGCCATTTTACCTGAAAACACAAAACTTTTTAATTTAAAATTAAACATTAATCGTTTACGTTCATACTACCAATCAAATAGAATTTAAAAAGTTCGTTGTCAAACTTTTGAAGATTATTTTTCTAAGTGTCAAGCAGTCGCACAGAGTAGAGATTGTCGCCAAAGAATTTTAAAATGTTGCCAACAAATAATTACTTCCAAATTGATCGAATGAGTTCCGAAATGCGAATTTTGTGGGATTTGTGAGTTGCGAACTGTTTTCGGGATCGATTTATGGCTTTGTTCTGTGATTATTTATCTAAACACATTCTTTAAAATGCCAGTTGGATTTTTAAAATTAATTTTAGTTTTTAATATAAACGAACGTAACTATTTTTTCATAGGCTTACGAACGCGCGTTTGTGTGGAGAATGGAGCTTCTGTGCCCATGCACAGAAGCTCTATTTTAAATTAATTATTGTTTATCAATGCGTCACCTTAACTCCACAGTACCATCTATAACACCGTGTAAACCCAACGATTCGACATGTTTCTTGAAGAATGGTAAAGCGATATTCCCGAAACTCATTTCTGGGGACTCAATCACTAACACCGAGAATTTGGACCCCATGAAACTTAAGGAAATTGAAGCCAAGCTGGCCACCCTTTACTACAAATTGACAGACGTCACGTTTATAGGATTAAAGGATTGTGACATAGACAACGTCAAGTAAGTATCTACTCATATCATCCTAATAGGTCAGTATGTCCATATATATGTCGCAAAAGGATTCTGCATGATATCAGTGGACCTGTTTACATCTTGCTCTGACGTCGTGTGTCGAGATAATTGACTTTATTAAGAGTGGTAACGCCATGCTGCATTGCAGCACGAATTAGGCGGGCTCGCCTTGTGAAATACCACCCTCTCACTTAATATCGGCGTGAAATAAAAGCATTTATGGCTGTTGTTTCGGTCGGTGAGTGCGAGTGCCGGTGGCCCATCACCCTCTTCCCATCTTTTCCCTATTTTCCTACAGGCCGGCAACGCGCCCGCGATTCCCCGGACGTTGCGGGTGTCCATGAGGGGCGGTGGTCACTCTCCATCAGGTGACCCGTTTGCTCGTTTGCCTCTCTTTTTAAAAAAAAGAAAATTATCAACACTTATTTATTATAAAACTAGTTTTTATACATTATACAAAAGTACTTCAGTTTCTACTAAATACCTAACAGTAGTAACACGACAAATTAAAAAACAATAATTATTCACGGAACATCTATGTACGGATTGATTTCATTTTTGCACCCACCGAGCTGAAATGCGGACAAAAATGTAAATTGGTATAATAGTGGCGATCCACTGTTGCGGTACTTCTTCAGGTACTTCATGATGATAAATAACACAGATCGTCTATTGGTACTGTTTCGGCGTGTTAACGCCTTGGAGCTGTCGTTCACATCTCGTTCTCATGTTCATTTTTATAATAAAATTCCTCAAGAAATTATTCAATTAACGGAAAAGTAATTAAAACTTGTTATTAAACGCACGCTGATTGGAAAAGCATACTATTTCTAGCTAGCGATTTCACTGAATAAAAAACAATAGTCTGGAACTAATCTTCTCTGCACATGCATTTACTGGCTTTATGAATATTGTATTTTAAACAACTATTGTAGAATGATGTTGAAAAAATTATACCTGACTGAGTTTCTTGTCGGTTCTTCTCAGTGTTCAGGTTTTCTTTTCGAACCGAACTAAAGTATATTTGACGTTCAAAAATACCTTGCAATTGGGTTTACTTGAATAAATTGATTTGACTTTGACTTTGATCTCATACCTGCTACTATATTTACAAACTATTGATACAAATTATCTACGTGACTTCATTGCAATCTCTTTGCAATGACGCGAAAATTTAATTTTCCGATGTTTACATATTGTAAGGTCGCGCGTTGAGATTACGGAAATGTCTTATACAATACCAATTAACTGGTCTATGTCACGTTTACGCTTTGAGGCTAAATTCCTCTTTTATCCCGACGTTTCGACCAGATTGCACAGGTCGTGGTCACGGGCAGACTGATCAGGACACTACGAAGACGACACTCATACTCTGCCTGTGACTACGATCTGTGCAATCTGGTCGAAACGTCGGGATAAAAGAGAAATTTAACGCTAAAGTGTAAACGCGACATAGACCAGTTAATTAGTATTATAAGATACGAAAATGTTGTGTCAGCATTTTAAGCTGGCACATATAACTTAACACTGTAATCCCTAACGGGGTATTCAGAGTGAATGGAGCGTCAATTAACAATGATGTCCTTACTTCTTTCATCTCCCAAAATCTCATTATTCTCCTCACACAGTTTCGCTTATGTAAGTGAGTGCTTTTAACATTTCGCCGTTAATGCTTTGAGCATTTGACCTCCATAAGTCAGCCTTAGCTCCCCTTGACTTCTTTTACCACCCACTTTCGCTCTGTAGATTTTCTTCGTTAATCTTTCATCACTCGTTATTTTTATGTGACCGAAACCTGTAAGCATTCTATTATTCGTTTTTACAATTACATTACCGCGCAACGTTATCAACCTATGTATCACTATTATTGCTTATTTTGTCTGCAAGGATGATGCCGCACATATTTCTAACAAACCACTCGATTTCTGACATATCCAGGCCACTTTAAGTCTTCTCATATTTGTTGAATCTCTTTTCTATTCGAATAAAGCTGTAACTTCTTGATAGTAGAATAAATGTAGCATTTTTTTCTAAATCATAGCTTTCCTAAGACATTATAATTTTTTATAACTAAGTCTTTTATTATTTCAGGTTGAACCCGGACAAACCCAACTTATCCTACGATATAATATGCCCACATTTAAGTATATCCGGTAATTACGAAACTAATGGGCAGCTCTTGACACTGCCAGTAGAGGGCCAAGGTCCATTCACCATCGATGCAAGTAAGTTGATAATTGAACTGCAAACAGTACTTAGAAGCAGTACTAGTAATTTGATAAAGCCTGCACTAAGAACTGAGGAAGCAACCGAATCAGATAATATAATTCTTTCTAAGTCATCTTATTATTATTCGGTATTGCAGTCAATTTCAATCCAATTTACAAACGAGGTAACAATGTTCGAGTCTTTGTACAAATTATAGGCTTTTTAACTATGAATTAAACAAGATTTTAATGAAAAAAATAATTGGAAAATGTCAATAAAATAAATTGAAAAGACTACGTTGTGCCTATGTCTTCCTCAGGGATTACCTCTAGGGACTACCTCTATGCCAAAATTCATTAGTGTGTTTAGCGGTTTAGTCTTTAAATAGACAAACCAGCACAGACACTTTCGCTTTAGATTTGTATAGAGAATGGGCCAGAAAATAGATTCCATTTTGCCTTGACTAGAAACTGTTCGGATCACTCTCAGGAAATGATGTGACATTAAGAACCAAAAATGATTTTAAAAAATATTAGTTTCTTATTTATTTAACATTAAATTTAGCGCACAATTACAACATTTATTGTCAGTTGACATAATAATATAATTTTTAACGATAATTATTTATTAATTGAACAAATGAACAATAAAAATATGTTTATCGTAAATTCAACGTCATTTCAAAGTTAAGTCTGTGGTTAAGTCGTTCATTCGATCACGACCTGTCAGGAACGCATTCTCTCAGCGGCCGGAATATATATTTTGTCAGGGGATATCAGTGATACAAAAAAAATTAATCGCTATTTACACGTACATTAGTACTGTAACATAAAGATATTTTCCAATAAATTTATTGATAAATAACACTTTATTAAATAACATCCGTGTTATACATATAATTCGAAATGATCGTTTATCTTTTTCACAAATTCGATTGCAAAAGACTAATATAGTCTAAATACCAACATAAGTGTCCCCTGTTACGTAACAAAATTCAATATTACAGAGGAATATCATATCAGTATCGACTGTGGATTGAAGAAGGTAACTGGAGGTGATGGCAAGGATCATTACAGTATAAAGGACTTCAAGTTGGAGCTGGACCCGCGCGGTAGCATAGACTTCGACTTCAAGAACCTGTTTAACGGAAATAAGGAATTATGTATGTATCTCTGTAAAACAATGGATACTATATGTTTAAATTAATTATGACGACTGAACTCGTTTATTTTTAGGCAATATATACTCTAAGACACTATATATTCTGGTATATATATATATGTAGGTATAGCTTCCGAACAAAACAAATTAATAAAGTAATATTTTTCAGCTGACAAAGTACACAAGTTTGTTAAGGATAACTCGCGTGAAGTATCGAAAGTCTCTCACGAACCATTGTTGAAGGCAGTTGTGAAGAAGATCATCAAGAATTCCAACAAGTACATGGACCTCATACCGATTGAGAAATATTTGATACTGAATTAGAAACTACAGTTAACAAATTGTCAAATATGTACCTATAACATTCGCCAGAATCGCCTGTGAACGAAAACGAAATGTGTTTCCTAATCTCTCGTACCGCACCTGTACTGCTTGGTACTCGTAATACCTAACTATACTGGTAATACCTAACACCCGATTGTTACGACACACGATACACTTCATTTTCAACACATCTGTTTTCCTCAGCGATTTGTATCAAAAAAAGCATTTCGCTCTTTCTCCTCTTGACTGCTGTCAGCCGCCGTTATAGTCCACGGTAGTCAACAGTACGAGTATAATATATCTTGCTCAATCAGTCTATTATTTTAAATGATAAGCTAAATATTAATTTTTTAACCTAATTGTTAATGGTGGAGCAATGAAAATATTTTAAATACATTGACGACACAATGGACATTTTTCATTTTTATAACAATGTCTTAATATCAACTAATTTCCATTATTTTAAAAATGAAATAAAAACTATCGAATTTCTCCAATCTTATATTTACGGGAATATAACATTTCTGCCAATATGACAGTACAAAATACGAATATTGAAACGAAATGTTTTTAATGAAGCAATACAAATAATTAATTCATTACAGTTATTAACTCGGTCAATGTACGACATCACTTAGCAGGTTCACAGGTGTTTCTGACGTGTAGTAGGTATTCCATTATAATGACCTACAAGCTTCATTCGAAAATTGTAATTGTTTAATTGAAGATAAAATTCTTAAATAAAAGGAATATTATGTACCTTTGCTTAATATATGTAAGTTGTTACGTAATATTTTCTCCCTTTTATGTAATTTTGTGTTCAAGTTCAAACTTCATTTGGAGTAATCTCGAATAATTTCTTCACTTATTTCGCAATTTTCCAGTCCTGGTTGCATTGTTCTCCCTTACATTTACTTTATTTCAATACAAAAATAATGAACCGAAGTGTAAATTTGCGAAATAAATCTGTAGAAACATGTACGTTTTTTATATCCATAGTTACTTGGAAATCATTGTACTTTAAATATGTTCGATTTTCAATTTTATAATACATAACAAAGTTATTTTAAAAATATTGTTTCATTTCACTCTTAATAACACATAAGAATATATTTTTTAGACTTAGCCATAAGGATGGTAAAGTATAATACACATTGAGCAACTATAATCCAATTGCCACACTGTCTTAAACTATAGTCCGGCCGCTGGGAGAATGCGTTCCTGACGTCTCTCAGATAGTCAGGACTAATGATGGCCAAAATGTAACACTGTTATATTATTACTGTTATATTATTCTGGCTTCTAATTTCTGAATGTAACTAGCGTAAAGAAAATAAAAATGCAACAGTAATGTTCAGAAATATTTAATATAAAAATTAACATTAAAAAATTTAACAGAAATATAATAGTAGCTAGTCATATTACGCTTCTTGCCTTCGCGCGTTCGGATTGGGCTCAGTTTTATAATATTTTGAAATTTATTAGTACATTCCATTATTATCAAATTATTAGAAAGAAAAACGTATTATTTTATAGTATAACGATAGATAACGTTACAATGCTTGTTATTTTTAGCACATCACTAAAAAAATAAATAGTTCACAAAACCTTATAACAGCGCAGTATGGATTTAAAAAATATTGTTTTATTATTTATTTAACATTAAATTTAGCGCAAAATTATAATATTTATTGTCAGTTGACATAATAATGTAGTTTTTAATGATAATTATTCGTTAGTTGGGCAAATAAACAATAAAAAATATTTTTATCGTAAATTCAACGCCATTTAAAAGTTACGTCATCCATTCGATTACTTGTCTGAACCCATTCGCTCGGCGGTCGGACTATAACAAAAAATTGTTATAGGCTTAGGGTGTTACTTACATGAAAATTCATCCCAATGTCCAATCTAAATATATTTTAGCTATTTTAGCCCAGTTATAAAGTTGTAGTTCGATACGCGTTTCCTTACTGAATGAAGCAGTCTCAAGAAACTACAAAACCTAGATTCTATCAGCTACCCAGTACAGAGTCAAAAAAAATTGACATTGATTCAAACTCCAAAAGGTGTCATTTACTATTAAACTTAAAATTTTGCCTAACAGAATTTCACACTAGCTAGACAGAGACATTGTAAATTCTCTATAAGTACATTGGTCATTTCAAATTTCTCAGTACTCATTTACATAAGTGTGTCAGGCTGTCATCATCTAGTAACAACTCCTCCAAACCAAAGGTAATTCAGAAAATTTTCCAATGCAGAACATGCATAAAAATTATAATGAGATGTTATATTCATAAATCATACGGAAAATAAGCTATATTGAAAGATGGCTTCGAAAATTATAAGTTTCTCACAAAATATCTTCCTTTTCAGAACATCAAACATCCACTAGTAACATATTTCATCGCTCAGCTGTTCTCAGTTACATACTTTAGCGGTGTAAGCACGATGATAGCAAATAGAAAAAGTTTTAATAAAGCAGATTAGTGAAACTTTTGCAAGGTTGATGTGGACATGATGACGTGAATTTTTGTGGTGTTTTCCTCAAAAAAAGAACCCAGCGGAACGTGTTCCGAAGTAAATAACAACACTGCATACGTTATATGTATACGAGCTCAGTACGAACGCGTGGCGACACTTCGCCACATCGCCATGTTAACAGCCGGTCTGACCCGCCGTATAAGATGTTTCACATGAAAAATTAATTTAAATTTAATTAACGTATTAAATTAAAATAATCATGAGATACAAGAGATCGACACTACAGCATTAACACGCTAAAACAAGCAAGTACCGATATCATTTACCTACAAATATACGGTAGTGTTATTATATCATCATGAAGAAACCAAATAAAAAATATAGCAACAAATTTCTTAGTTGTCTTACACGACATCTAAAGGGTTTTACCTAAAAATTTGCAACCAGCAAGAGCCACGCGATCACTGCACGACCGGTGATTATTGTAATAAAAAATTAGTATCAGGTATGACGATTGCGTATCTATTATTCTATGACCGTAAAATGCACTTTTTGCGGTAGATTTAGAGCCACTATACAAATTACATTACACAAATTCTCGTTTTGACAGCAGATATCGTGCGATATTGGCTGTCGCATGCTGTCTGCAAGTTACTGTAATAAGCGTGCGGGAAGAGTTTTTGTTCTACTTAACACAAACCTCACTGCAGCTGTAAAGTATGAAGCTAAGAAATGGTACATTGCTATCCAGACCTGGCCATTAGAGCGATTGACAACCGAGTAATATTGGAAGGACGAGGCAAAGTCGCTAAGAAAACAAAGTAATGTTGCTTATGTGTGAAGTGGGTGGGCGAATCTAAAGTGGCAATAAGCCGCACGCATAGCCTGAAAACAAGATTAATGGTGTAGAAAAGTCTTGGAGCCATGAGACCGAAGAAGACCAGTGGAAAGACCGCAAATAAGGTGCAAGGACGACATCGTAAGGATGGTGGGCAGCGACTGTACGAAATTTGCTTCAAATAGAAAGAAATGTAGGTAGTTGAAGAAAACCTACATCAATGTGCTTAAAAATTACTTGAAACGATAATGATGAGGCGAATATGAGTGGTTCCGATGTAACAGCAGACTCCTATTTAACTAAACTTGTCTGTTAGTTGCTATTTTGGCAGAAACTTGTCCTATCTCTAATTTGTAAGGAAAAAATAAACAAATGAAATCATGAAACATAAAAGTTTAATTCGTATTGAAAATTAAACTACGATGATTTGTACCGTTTACCGTACCGTTACCGTACTACTCCATAAAATACCACGTTAAGACAAAGTTAATGTGCAAACGACAGAAAATTCTCTGTAACAATTATTACGTAGGTAATTGGAAATTTAATATTGGTAAACGATCCGTCGGAGAAATGCTATCGCACCGGCCGCCGTAGTCCAACAGACTGTCAGCGCCGGCCCCGACGTTCCGTTAGCGCGTTATCCCTTCCAAACCGGAAGTCGCACTTTGCCTTAGTATAGTATAGTCAAATGAGTGCCTTTTATTATTTCCACCGACACGTACATACAAGTGAGTGATGAAAAAGAATCGTTGCATTCTATGTAAGCGTATGGGGTATCTTTGGATAGGTCTTCAAAATAGATATAGAGGTTTCACTGATTGTTTCTTATTTAAGTCAGTAATTGCTGAAATATACGCTTCTAAAATCGTAAGAAATGTATATCCTCTATAGATTTTTGACAATACTACAAACATAAACTGGAAAGTAACGAAACTGTGGTCCCCCGCAAATGCCGGACTCGCGATAACTCGCGATCCGGACCTGCATAGCACAGGAACTTGAATACGAATATCATATATTTCTCTACTTCTGTAGACCATGAATGTTATATACGTAGTACGACCTGGGCGACCGAGCTTTGCTCGGAACGTAAAAAAAACTAAAAAAGAGACTGATCACATTGCGGCATTCGAAACCGAGTGTGGTAGACACCGAGTGTGGTGTGATGTGGAACTTCGGTGTGGTAGACCTTCACTCTAGCTACTGTTCTATTAAGAAGATAAAGTCCATTGTGAAATTACCCATCGTATTTCGGAAGCAAGTCTTAATGTTCGAAAACATGAAGAAAACAAACTTTTCCCAGAGTTGAGACTTAGCTAGATCGATTTTCACTCCCGTATACCCTTACATTGCAAATTTCATCGAAATAGAGCCGTTTTCAAGAATGCAATTATAAATTGCAGCTTTTAGTATAAGTATGTTCGAAATCATAACGACAACAACATTGAATTCGAGTTAGAAGTTATGAATATAACTACGAATTGTGAATCTGTTTTACAGTATTTTAAAATAGAACCAGCAACTTTTCAACAAATTAATCTGAGATACTTATAACCAAGATGTAACTTAATTAAACACATTTATACAATTAAAATTATGTACAAAAGTGTTATCACTTAGCTCAAATCACAATAACTTAACGAATATATTTAATAGTTCACGTAAATTGGCACAAAAAAATGTTTTGCGCAAACAATTTTTTTAAGTCATGAGCATAAAGATCATTTATTAGTGTAATTAAAATTCATACCATGTCGCTAATATCGTGCTTACGTGTGCCCCGAAGGTTTATAAAAACGCAGAATTTCTGAAGCACTCATTCAATCTAAGTAAGTACATCTGCGTAGAGATTTACTTGAAAATGTTTGTACTTTTGATGTTGTGTTTTGTTATTGGAGCAGCGCGCTCAGGACGTAAGTGAAAATTCATAATAGTAACTAACCGTATACGCGACTTCGCTCACAGTAAATCTAAAATTCGTTTGGAAAAGTCAAAAAACATTTTCAATAGTTTTTATTCCCTACAGTATTCCACAGATACTAACGTCAGATGTGTTGTCCTTTCTTTCACCCTACCGTAACTAAAATGGGAAAAATTCTTAGTTTCCTCTTATCTTCCTCTTATTTCGATCTCGATCTCGTCATTTCATATCTGGCTCACCGAGAACAAAAGTGAGTGTAAATAAGTAACCTCATTTACACTCACTACACAAATGAGGTTACATCTGTCGGTTCTAAATTAAAGATGGGCATTCCCCAAGGGTCAATTTTGGGACCGTTCCTATTTTTTGGTTTACATTAATGATCTTTCGTTTATGCTTAAAGACCTATGTGAAATAATATTATTTGCTGATGACACATCATTATTATTTAAAGTTAACAGAAAAGACATAGATATTAGCAAACAGAATAGGACCTTGGCGGATGTCTCGAGATGGTTCGCTGCCAATAATTTACTACTGAATGCACGAAAAACCAATTGTGTCAAGTTTTCCCTATCCAATGTACCCAAAATCCTTAATAGACTAGAACTGATGGGAAACAATTAGAATTAATGAAATCAGCTACTTTTCTTGGTTGAACAGTAGACAATAAGGTACAGTGGGCGAACCATATTGGGACTTTACCTAATAAGCTCAGTTCGCCAATATATGCTCTTAGGCGCATTAGACAGTTGACAGATGTGGCTACGGCTAGGCTGGTGTACTTCGCATATTTCCATAGCCTTATGTCTTATGGTCTGCTACTGTGAGGATCAACGGCGCATATGAAATCTATCTTTATTTTACAAAAGAGGGCAATACGTACCATCTACAGTATGAACGCACGTGAGTCGCTGAGAGATCATTTTAAAGACATTGATATACTCACCTTACCCTCGTTATACATCTATGAAAACATAATGTACACTAGAAAAAATTTAGATCTATTTCAAAAGAAAGGCGTTATTAATGGTGTGGAAACTCGTGGTCGTGATCAGGTAGTTCCTAAATTCCTAAATTTAAATTACAAAACTCAAGTGGTTCATTTTTGTATAACTGTGTTCGTTTTTATAATAAAATTCCTCAAGAAATTACTCAATTAACGGAAAAGAGATTTAAACTTGTCATTAAACGCATACTGATTGGAAAAGCATACTATAAAATTAGCGATTTCATTAAAGACACAACAATAGACTGGAAATGATCCTCTCAACCTTTAACACGATGCAAACCTGAAGATACACCGCATTTCGCGAAGGATAATAAAATTGTGTATCCGCAAGTAATCACTGGAGATTCAGCCTTAAGTATCGAAAGTATGGACCTATTGCACATTAACGAGATCGAGGGCAAGCTGGCTACCGTCCTCTACAAGTTCACTGATGTCACGCTCACCGGGTAAAGGACTGCAACTTAGAGAACATCAAGTAAGTAACATCCTGATGCTCGAATCATACTCTCCACTATGGGAGTGATCTTCGCTGCACATACATTGACTGGCTTTATGGATATTGTATTTTTAAATAACTATTGTAGAATGATGTTGAAAAAATAATACCTGACAGAGTTTCTTGTCGGTTCTTCTCAGTATCCAGGTTTTCTTTTCGAACCGAACTAAAGTAGATTTGATGTTCAAAAATACCTTGCATTTGAGTTTGCTTGAATGAATTGATTTGACTTTGACTTTGATCTCATAAATCTCAATCTTACATATTATAATCTTATAAATGCGGACTCGTAGAAACGCTAGCAGATAAAATAAACGACGAAGAGATACGCAGTATGACAAGGTTACGTTACAGTGTTATAGTAAAATTGAAGAAAAAATGCTTAGATGTTTCGGGCGCATCGAAAAAATGAGTGATGAAAAACTGACGAAGAAAATCTGCAGAGCAAAAGCTAAAGAAAACCAAGGACGACTTATCAAGATCACATATCCAGGGTTGTTAGCTGACGGAAGTGTCAATAGCACTCGCATATTTAGGCAAAAGTGTGCGAGAAGTATGACGAGATTTGAAGAGGCCAATGAAGCACATAATAATTGCGAATGAGATTCGAGAAGGCGAAAGAGCATGATGCTTAGTGCACCATCCTTTCGGACTACATCATTAGGAGCACAGCGTGAAGATATGTTATGTTAGCAATGACGAAAGAATCCTTCACATAACTCCTTCGTTGATCCTTCATTTGTTTTAAAAGTTCCTGCTCAGCAGCGTGACCTTTTTAATATGTTATAATATCTGCAACAATTTATCTACTAACTAAGATAAATAAATTAAATTTAAAAAAAAATAAAAAACCGGTCTGTAAAACTCTAAAAGAAACTAAAAAATGTTAAAAATTATATTAAAAACAAAGGTACATAATAAAAATTTTAAAATTCACACCTACTACCAGGCGAAAATATGTGAGGAGTGTTAGCTATTATCAATATTCTCGATTAATAGTTCTAATCATAATCGATAACAAATGGCAACACTGTTTTTTTGAAAGTGTTGCTACTTTCATAATAACATGGTATTTTTGAATGTTAGAAAATAAGTCAGTTGAGAAATTCACGAGTTAGCGAAAGCACGTCTTTTAATTATATCTCCTCATCCTACGTTTCCATCCAAGTCAACATCCTAGAAGAACGAATAGTTATCAAGAGAATAATGAGATTTGAGGAAGCAAAAGAAATATGTAAGTGCCGCCACGCTTGGCGCTCCGTACTCTCTGACAACCCCATTAGGGATGCAGCGTGAAGATATGTACGTGTGTATGTACTCACTACTTACTTTTATACCTAGTGTCTAGTAGAAAAATCAATTGGCTTTAAAAATTCATGCTATTAAATCTTAACATGCAGTCGGAGGCTACATCAGTTAACTAGGTATATTGGTACCTAATTCATGAACTGACTAAAAATATTAATTTGTAGTCCATTATGTTTTTGGTCCGAGGCTATTAGTATCTCAGTTCAAGAAGTATAATGAACGAAGTCATAATAAATTGTCGCTCTTCAGACTGTGCGTCAAATGAATTTTAGTGTCTTTTTCTATCTCATTGATAGTAACCACGAATATACTCGTTACAGCTACAGTACGTATAGCGACCTCGCACTGTCGATGTAATTCTTGTCAGCTCATGACCAACTTCACGTAGATTACTGATATCGTTATTTACAAAACACTTGTAAAGTGTTATGGCAAATAGTATTCAAAAAAATTAATGTGTCACGTTCGGCTGTGTCGATCAACAAAAAACACACGCTCTTAGAGCAAATGCTCCGTCCAGTTTGCTTCTTGGTCCGAGATTAGTATCTATGTTATTCCAAAATCAAAAGTTTTAGGAAATGTTTGGAATAGGTTACATGTGAAGAGAAAACAGCTCTAATTAATACTAAGTCTAACCAAAATAATGTACTCCGCAGTATTACCTTTAGAAAAGTGTAAACCCGACGATACGGAGTGTCTCGTGAAGTTCAGTAAAATGGTGTACCCGAAACTCATTGCTGGAGATCCAACCTTCAACACTGAGGTTCTAGATCCAATGCACCTAAAGGAGATTGAAGGCAAGCTGGATAAAATGTACTACAAGTTCATCGACTCCACGCTCATTGGATTGAAGGATTGTAACGTAGATAACGTCAAGTAAGCAACATCCTAATAATTAGATCTCCGACAACTCTCACTCGTGAAGATAGTAGCAAAAATTCGAGAAGGAGTCTCACTGAGATGTTCCGACTATATGCAATATACATATCATATTTTTCAATGTTTTTTGTCGATGTACCATACATCCCATATTACTTCTGTCGCGACTCGCGAATCCTCGGAACAGGTCAGGTCTACGAAGAGAAGTTAAAGACGCGGGGGCCCGAGCAAAGACTTCTAACTTAACTGCCGAGACGATCTCACGCGCACGGTGTTAATTACATCTTAATTATTTAGTGTATTCATTATATCGTTTGTAAGCTATTATAAGCCAGCAAAAATTACAGTCCACTTTCTTTCAAGTCCTTTAGGACCCTACAACTTCATCAAAATGAACGATGGAGACATCGTTTTTAAGATTGCGTCCTGCTAATGACGAGAATTAAATTGTTAAAAATTAAGGTTTTCTGTAGTCTTTTTTTCAACTTTCTGCCAGCAGCCCCATCTATTGACAATTTGCTTAACTAACATGCATAACAGCTGCTGGTTTATGACTGATCAGTCACGATAAAAGGGACGATACTATGCAAAATATTCGCACGGTTGGACAGTATAATATAAGAAATGACAAACTACTAAACATACTGGAATTTCATGAATTTAAGACTTGTTATTTTTTCTGTAGTATATACACAGATTAATTAGTTACTGGTATAACGTCTGTGGGTATAACTAAAACCTCATATTGTCTGAGTTTTTTTTAAAGCACACGTCCAGTGTTATAAATGCAAGAAAAATGCAAGAACTTATTTACTTTTATGGCCAATTGGATTGGAACGAACCACACATATTAGGTGTTACGTAATGGATTGAAGGAAATCCCTGAGAGAAACAGCTTGGTTAAATTGTAGTTGATTTAGTTATTAGTTAAGTAAAATGGACTTTACTTATTATTTCAGATTGAATCTGGATAAATCCAAACTTTACTTTGACCTAATATGCCCACACTTCACTTTATCCGGTAATTACGAAACAAATGGCCAGCTTCTCTTACTACCAGTCGAGGGCCAGGGAACATTCACCATCAATTCAAGTAAGTTAACGCTTTAACTGCAAATTAATTCAAGACCAAAATATTCTCTTCAAGTAATTAGCATTTTAATCTAGCTTCAGTTATAGGAACGAATCTGCATACAGAAGAACTGACAAGTAGTTCGATGACTTACCATTCCTCCAAAACAATTTTATTGTACTCTAACTTTTGATCACGACTTCCTCCGCGTGTATTTCTAATGAACCGTCGCCACAACTATTCTCATTGTAGGGCTTTTACATATATATCTGACAGAGAGTTAATAAATGTACAAATCAGAGGAAACAGTACATTGTTACGGGAAAATGTGAACGCCTACGCAAACTTTATTATGAGATGTAATCACGAGACAAATTTCCTAGATTACTTTGTAATACATCACCTCAATTCTGTTCTCGTTACACAATTTATAATTTATATACCTACAGAAATATGAATTCATTCGACAAAATCATGTGGGTAGTTCATATAAATATGCGTAATAATGCCGTACAGAGTTTAAGAAAATTACAGAATTTTCTTGCAGTTGTTTATAACTTGAATTGTTTGTAACCTTTAACTAAATTAGTATTATTACTCCGCTCTAAATGCTTGTGCCGTGGTATTTTAGTACTTGAAATGTTATTTCATAAGAGCGTTTATTGCAAATCATATTTTTCTTAGTACTTTGATTTACTTAATTACCACGTGTAATTAATCTTAGTCATGTGTGTGATAGAACCATGCTGTATCGCAGCACGAATTGCGCCGGCTCGCCCGGTGAAATACTCGTACCAACCTCTCACAGAATATTGGCGTGAAATACTCGTAATGGCATCTATGGCTGTTGTGTTTCATTCGGTTCCCCCTCTTTTTCCTCCATTCCCTCTTTACCTAAAGGTCGGCAACGCACCCGTGATTTCCCGGATGTTGCGAATGTCTACCAGCACTTTCTACCAGGTGACTCGATTGCTCGTTTGCCCCCTCTTTTATAAAAAAAAAATAAGTAAAGCCCCCCATTTCAATTGATTAAATATTTAAGATTATATTCTACGTAAGTACAACCATGCGTTTATGAGGTGAGCAATCCAACTCTTTTTTCAAATAACAATCGCATACGCAATAATCACATAAACGCAAAATTATAGTTAACTACTTAAAAGTTTATTTCATGAGACTTCTTGTTTCATAACTTTATCTTGTTATTTTTTAAAATAAAATCTGAAAATTTATGTTCAGCACATATTCATTCAATGTTACAGAGGAATTCCGTATCGGTGTTGACTGTGAATTGAACAAAATAACTGGTAGCGATGGCAAGGAACATCACAGTGTCAAGACCTTCAAGTTGAAGATGGATCCGCGGGGTGGCGTGAACTATGATTTCAAGAACTTGTTCAATGGGAATAAAGAATTGTGTATGTTTTCATGTACAGTACAGTACAGTAAATGAGCACGTTTCTGCTATTACTAATGTGTCCATTGCAGATAGATACTATTGAGAAAAAAAAATAAACCGCCTTCAAAAAAAACACTGAAAAGTACAAAATAACTATCCTTTACTAATCAAAACTCAAGTACAATTAAAATAACTTTATAAATACGATACACATACGTATATAATTAAATTTGACAGTTACTGAAGTCGGTGCCAAACCTACCAAACTAATAGACTTGCTGATATTGCACATTGATTTGGCATATGGATTGGATAGTTATTTTGTACTTTTCAGTGTTTTTTTTGAAGGCGGTTTAATTTTTTTTCATTAATTTTTTTTATTTCCCCCTTTTGAGTGATCTTGACCTAAATAAATATCTAGGGCAGGTCTGCAATTAACTTCTTTCTAATTCCGGAGCGCAACAATATACAAGGGAATCATCAATACAAATAAAGGTTATAACCAGGTCGCGTTATTTGGTGTATTTTCAAAGTAGAACCACCTCTGAAGTATTACCTACCAAATAAAAAAAGTATTTTCAAAATCGGCTCATAAATGACGGAGTTATGAGGTAACAAACATACAAAAAAAAATCACATCACAGTCGAATTGAGAACTTCCTCCTTTTTTGAAGTCGGTTAAAATGTTGCAAATGACTATCTCTGCATAAAAAGCAAATCTTAGAATTGTTACTTTTATGTTTGTTCAAATGTCAATCATAAACTGTTAACCAACGTGGATTGTCATGACTGGCTTAGACCCACGTTAAAATATTTAACAAGACTAATTATAATCCTATATTGAGAATCAATGGGAATCTTCAATCGATTCTCTACCGACTGTTCGCGAATAACAGATTTTATAATTTTATTATTAGCAAATATCTAAACCACTGCGCGTTCTAAAGATCACTCATCCAAGTATATGTATATTGTCGGAAGTAAATAAATAAAATTTAAAATTTCAGCTGACAAAGTACGCAAGTTTACCAACGATAATTGGCGTGACGTTGCGCTGTATACTCAGGGGCCAGTCATCAACGCGGTCATGAAGAACATCATCAAAAACGCCAACAAATTTATGAAAGTCGTACCGGCTGAGGAATACTTGATATTGAATTAGTAACGTTGATCGACAAATAATTGAGTACATAATTAAGACACGCTTGCTCGTTCGGCCCCTCCGATATAAAAAAAAAAATATGCATTCGTCGGAATTATCTGTGATCGAAAATGAAAACAATTTAAAAATTTTTATATGTTTTTTCCATTTATATTTTGACTTATTTTTATTTTACGTCTGCTCTCTACAGCAGTTAGTACGTTCCGTTTACGTCTGCTCTCTACAGCAGGCAGTACCCAAAGAGACATTTCTGCTCTGCTCGCAACAGCTGTCATCCGCCATTAATCGCGTGTACGTAAAAGATGACATAATACTTCTTGCTCTTTTAAACATGCAGTGAAGCGTCTCTATTCGTATTTTCAATTCTAGAAGTTCGATAGAATGTAATATACTTATCTTATATTGAATAATTATAATTTTTATATCTTTGCAAACTCTTTAATGTAATGATGTCACAGCGAATTTAATTTTGTGTATATTATGACAACATTATATAAAATTTTCAATGATATTTGTGTAATTCTTAAAATAGAAATAGATACTATTAAACTATTTAACTATTGTATTTATGGATACCCAAATTACTGATGTAATGACTAATGACTCGTTAACTTTGTTACGTGTATATAATTAAAAAAGTAAAAAAAAACAGTTATTTTTATATCGCAACTGAATTGTGCAATTCAGTTGCGATATAAAGTCATTTGGCAGGTCTACAGATATTTCCGATGAATAGTAGATACCTACCTCTTTAAAAATACCTACTTATTTTATATAATTCCATATATATTCTATAATTCCAAAATACAAAATGTTTAAAGTTATTTTTCATTTTTAAATTAGATTTTTACGGTGTAAAGAAATTATATGTGTTATACTCTTGATATATGAGTTGTTTTTGCAGTTTGTTAATAAAAAAAATATTTCAATCATAGTATTTATTACCCTAATGTACAAAAATAAACAATTTCAAACACAGGTTAAAAGTAAAAATTGTTGTACTTTCTCTGGTAAGAGAGTCCAAACATTCCATTAGGACGCCTGCTTTTTGCCTGCCTGTCACACAAGCTGTTCCTTAAGGACCATGATCTGATCTTAGCGATAAAAAAGCAATTAAGGTATGCGTTTTTTCATGACGTGATTAATACAGCCATATTTACATATCTTGTGATTCAATAGACAATTGTATAAGTATTTAGAGGAATTTTAAACAAATGACTACCTAACTACTAATAAATGCTCCGAATTAGAATAAGTACTTAGTCGTAACTTAGAAGTTATTACAATTCTTCCAAGAATTTTATCCTTATTCTGAAATCTTTTCAGCAATTTTATTTGGATGGATTACAAAAAACATGGCAATAAGATCGTCCTTCAGAAGCAAATAAACACTACATAGAAAATAACTGAAAGTAAAATGTAAAAACTTTCAGTAGTAGTAAATATGCACTATTCTATAATATGTAGATACATAAGCTCAGCATGGGTCAACATAAAGCGCCGTATAAGTACGTGTAAGATATCTGATGATATGTATTCTAATATTCCTTGCTTTTGCGGAAATACGTGATATCCAGCCGTAATATTTTGTAGTAGTTATTAATTGAACTGAAAAGATTTCACTACGTCGGTTTCTTGGTAGATGCTAACAATATGTAATTAATTATAAAAATGAAAATCATGCACAATCCTAATTATATAAAAGTATTTTTATTATAAGGCTCTGTTTTGAATTTAATGTTGATTATAAGGTAATAACACATACATACATATCTTCACGTTGTATCCCTAACCGGGTAGTCAGAGAGGACGGAGTGCCAAGCGTCGCGGTCGTTACATACTCCTTTTGCTTCCACAAATCTCATCATCCTCCTCACACATTTTCGCTTAGGTATGCGAGTGCTTTTGATGTTTCCGTCTACTAACGCTTTGGCTACTTGATCTTCATAAGTCAGCCTTGGTCTTCCTTGACTTCTTTTACCACTCACTTTCTATTTGTAGATTTTCTTCGTCAGTCTTTCATCAATCATTCTTTCTATGTGCTCGAACCATCTAAGCATTCCTTTCTTTATTTTTACAATAACACTGTCGTGCAACCCAGCCATACTGCGTATCTCATAATTATAAATAAAATATTGTGTTTGTCTGTTTATAAGGTGCAATGCAATGACAACAATACTGTGTTGTTTTGAATATAGACTATAAGTAATAAGTTAAATCGTATTAATAGACTATATTGTCTCTTACATGGTACGAAATATTTGAGACTAAGGCAGAAAAAGTTCACAATGCAATTGAACACTAAATATTATTTAAAATTGGTACTTTAAAAATAGACAGTTGACAAGTAATGGCATAAAAACATATTTTACACAATATATTCAATATATCTAATCTCAAAACATTACAAAGCAACCGTATTATTCATAAACATTTTGTTCTATTCTGATGATTAAAATTCATGCTACGTCACTAATAATGTGCTTGTGTATGTATTGAGGGTTATAAAAACTGAGAAAATCTCAAAAGTCTATTCAATCTGGAAGAACAGCTGAATAGAACATTACTTGAAATGTATAAACTTTTGATGTTGTGTTTCGTTATTGGAGCAGCGCGCTGTGGATGTAAGTAAAAATTTTTAAATTATAACTGGCTGTGTTCCTAACTTCCCTCACGACGACCATAGAGTTTGTTCGGATAGAGCAATAAATATATCTCAAATTACCTGAATTAATTATTTTAACCACTAGCTATGGTTATCCACAGTGATATATACAATATCCATGATGTGATCCATTTCAAAATTAAAAACACGCAGCATTTACAAAATCGTAACGTAAAATCTAATATAACAAAAGAGTAACTTGTTCTTGTGAATACTATCATAATTGAAAAGCGAACCACTAACTGTCTTCCTTTGTAACTATGCGAATAATTGTAAATAGTACTTTTATTTCTTTTTGTGTCATTATGTACTTGATGTTCTAACATAATTAAAAGAAGTACTTTGTCCGAAGAGATTAGCAATCCACCTATCATTGCCTGTGGACAACCTTATAGCTACTATAAAATATTTGAATGAAGCTCTGAACTAAATGAGGTCGACAGTGCTGGCGCTGATTGCATGAGAGGAAAGAATTGTAGAAAAAATAAGTAAATGGCATAATGGCATAAACAAGCTTGGCACTCCGTCCTTTCTGACTACCCCGTTGGAGATACAGCGTGAATATATGTACGTATGTATAATTTGTAGATGGCGACACGATATACGCTAGTATTTGGTGATGATAATTTATGTAATATAGGAGCCCGCTAAGGAAAGATTTTTGGAAATTTACATTTTAAGGAGGAAAAGGGAGGGGTTGAACTTTCCTTGAAAAATTTTATAGAACACAATACCACAGTATAAACATTACAGGATGTCTTCATAGAGAGCTAGCGGACATGGTTTCTATGTATGCGCGCTAATACCACAGTACAAGTAAGCATACAGTATTCTATCTTCATACAAACGCTCCCAAACGACGCGCTCGAAATCTCGGCATTTCTCGGCATACGACAGTCGCGAGTGCGCCGGGGTTGTCGCCGGACGGTATGAGACGCTCCCGCGCATTTACTGACTAAATATTATGTCAATCAAGTTTACGAGCATAATGGTCAGTCTATGGATGTTTGAATACATCTATATCGAAGCCGGAAATATTTCTCTGTTGCTAATTTGTAGGAAATATATTATCATAATGATCTAGTTAATTTATTGCTGATTTTTAATTATACTGCACACAAAATGCATTTTTGGTTCTTTTCCACCATACTAACTCACAAACTTTTGAAACTTTGAACTTTTGATATAAGCTACTAGTAGAATTATATAAATAAAAACGTATTACACAGTAAACATTTGCAATAACATAAAATGAAAAGATAATATGACAATTTAATGTAGTACCTATTATCAAATACGTAACCCAAGAAAAACATTCAGTCCAAGTCAGTAGCCCTATTGCGTGTTTACGTACCAAACGACCGCAGGTAATTATCTCTAGGACACTGCCGATAGAATACTGTATGCTTACTTGTACTGTGCTAATATGCATGCGCCCTGGCACACATACTACGGCAATATTTTGGGTAAATATGGGTAATTATTTCAGCGCAAATCGGGGTCACATACGACGTAAAAATGCGATCTCTTCCACTTGTCTTTAACTTGTTCTTCAGATCTTCGCAAATACGACAATTGCTAAACTGCATGAACAAACGTACCATAATGTCCTGAGATGACTAAATAATTTTAGTTATTCGAATCTAAAGTTATCATTCTTCAACATAACTACAAGAAATAAAATTTAACAAACACGAAAAACTTATCCGCGTGTACCTTTTTTATTATTATGTACTAAATGTGCAACAAAACGACCCAACGCAACAACTCTACGTATCCGGCCGAGAGTAGTTAATTCTGTTACGAATGAGGCGGAAGTCGGCCTTCTTTTCTACATATTCTCTGTTAATACGGCCGTGAGTACAAATATTGCTTTTTTTTTTAAAATAAAGCACGTGTTTCATATTTTTTTAATATTCCACTCGCAAAAGTGAGTTCACAATTTATCAAAACTTCATTCTTTATCAACAAATTATACTGCCACTTTAACGGTACATCTAGAGTTATAAAATATACCACATTTTTATTACTTGTTCCACTTGTGTGGAAATTACTCACAGAAGGGGATATAGCTTTGACAGACAACAAAAGTACAAATTTTGTGTATATTGGTAATCGTTAAATGTTATTTACCAATACTTATTGATACCAATCAGTAGACATAGACAGACAGACATTTATTTGGCATCACTCGCGCTTTATAACAAGCAATTAGGAATTTAATATCACCAAAAAAACAAAACATTGTAGTCTATGACCCTAAATCCATAGAACACCGCCATATTGCGTTAAGGTAACGCATTGATAAACTATAATTTAATCTAAAATAGACCTTTTGTTTTACGCAAAAGAGCGCGCGCTAGCTTACGAAGAATACGAAAAAACAGTCATTTTCGTTTATTTTAAACACTATAATTAATTTTAAAAAATACAACTGTAATTTTGAGAAATATGCTCATAGTAAACTATACAGAAAACATAGAAATATAAACCGGTCCCGTTGCTCCGAAAAATGTAAATCTCTGTTTTAAAAGAGGTTTCTTTGCTATTTTTTTTTGTGTTACAAAAGTTAACCGACCGTGTATCGCAACTGTCAAAATAAAGTAAATGAAATGAAGAATCAGGTTACCAAATATTACTGTGATACCTTTTGTAGCCACTTGGAGAAATTGAAATCCCTGGCGTCAAAATTTCCAATGCGTCGCCTACAAAGTTACTATCGCGCTTTACTGCATAAAAAATTAAGCGGCGCGGCGGCAAACTTTGCTTTGCGATTGACAACAACTAACAATACGGAGCACTATTTACAAAAGTACTTCGCACTTGGCTGTTTTTTTTATTTAAAATACCTTGAAATGCTATTACATATACTGTATCTTTGAACTCCATATTGTTATTGTTTTTGTGTAATGTTTTAGTTTCGCCTTGGAAATGGTGTGACGCTGAGTATATGTATGTAAAAAGTTGTCTACATAAATATATACATACCTATATTTTATTGGAAATAAATTCATGAAATTGTAATTTTGTTTTCAAAGCAGTGAAAACATTTTTATTCCTGTATAGCGGCCCGTCCCGACTTCGCCCGTGTTGAATACGTAATATTATGTAGCCTATGTCCGTTTAGAATAACATACCTTTCAAATGGTGCAAGAATTATTAATATAAAATCCCGGCCTGCCTTACTAAAATGCTCAGTCAAGAATACTAACGTGTCAAGAATGAGTAATAAATATCTAATTCAAAACTTCAAATCATATCAAACAATTTTAAATTCCCTTCCCTTCCCTTGAATTATTTATCAATCGAAAACAGTGTAGGAATCTTAAAGAAATAAAACAGGTTTTTGAATCCGAGTCGCGACCAATCAGTGCGTTGATCGATCGAAATTAACGACGTCTCAAGGCATAATTAGAGCAAAAATTAGAGCAATCAATCGTCTCACTCTCACGGGTTGGCTTGCAACGGGGATTACAACCTCTCTTTCTCTAATGGAAAAATAGCTGTAGTTACAGCTGTAGTTTTTTTACTAAGGCTCATATAGCAATTAGTATGAAGGGAAAAGCCCGGCTATCATACTGAACTTCGTACAGATAGAGAGATACGATAGCAAATACGAATACAATTCAACGTGATTCAACTTCATTGTTTTTACCTAATATTTCTTTGTTTGAGCCGATGGACGAATGATAAGTATTTTTTTAATTTCCATCATAAGTGTTAAAGTTAATTTGTAATAAAAAATCCAATGAGTTGTTCATTGTGAGGTATACAAGCTAAAATTAAAGTGTATACAAGTTTTAATCAGCATAGAAAATGTAAAACATTCGAACTTTTTCTGCTTATGACGATTAAAAAACTATACTGGCGCCACAAAAGACACATGAATTCACAAAAATACATGAATACGATGATTTCTTTTAGTAATTTGGATAAACAACGAATTGAGATATATTTATATGTTAAGAACTGATAAGCTATTTACGCCTGTACATTTTTAATAGCAAAGTATTATAAAAATAATTGTTTTGTTGAAAAATAACGCGGGTAGCGATCTCTTTCCTCTCTTCCTTGTCCACCGATTGTGCCAAAGTCGTGATTGATTAGTTATTTATAAATTGTAGTCTTCCCTATACTTTTACAAAAACAATGAAAAACATGTACCCATGTCGGGCGGAGATTACTCTATTCATAAGTCATCACTCATTCGTTTTATGTGCCCGAACCATCTAAGCATTACTTTCTTCATTTTTACAATAACACTGTCGTGCAACCCTGTCATAATTTTAGATAATTTTTAGATAATGAATATATTTAAGTTTTCAATCTTGAAGCATCTAACAGCAATATGCAAATGAGTAAATAACATTTTCTCAATTAGACCACAGAACCCTAAAACATGGTTCAAAAACCATACGTTAATTTACTTTTACCCAAAGCCGTATTCGCATGTGTACATATCTCCATTATTAACTTTATTTCGTTATTTCTACAACTGCTAATATGATAAGTATTGTGGAATTAATTTTTTAAATTGACATATGTTAAAAGTCAGTGCTTTTTCTATGAGATTTTTGTATTAGGATAGGACAACGTCTGTTTGGTCAGCTAGTTTGTAATAAATAACTAAAAGACCCCGTCACAGAAAATAAAAATGCTTTGAAAGGTTTTAAATTGTTTGCTCCGCAGTACAACCTTTAACACGATGCAAACCTGAAGATTCAGCGTGTTTCGCGAAGAATAGTAAAATTGTGTATCCTCAAGTAATCGCTGGAGATTCAGCCTTGAGTATCGAAAGTATGGACCCATTGCACATTAACGAGATCGAGGGCAAGCTGGCCACCGTCTACTACAAGTTCACTGATGTCACGCTCACCGGGTTAAAGGACTGCAACTTAGAGAACATCAAGTAAGTAACATCCTGATGCTCGAATAATACTCTCCACTATGGGAGTGATCTTCGCTGCACATACATACATTTACTGGCTTTATGAATATTGTATTTGAAATAACTATTGTAGAACGATGTTGACAAAATTAAACCTGACAGAGTTTCTTGTCGGTTCTTCTCAGTGTCTACGTTTTTTTTTCGAACTGAGCCAAAGTAGATTTGACGTTCAAAAATACCTGCAATTTGGTTTACTTGAGTAAATTGATTAGCTTTGACTTTGAATCCAGGAGGCAAGATGGGGCAACTTGAGTACGAGAGCGTGGATGCCTTACTCTCCTCCTATCGTACTGCCTCGCTTCGCTACGTTCTAGTTTCATTCAGTGTTGATTTGTTTGACTTAAGTCAAAGGACATGAGGTACGTGGCGACCGGATCAACTAAATAAATTGAGTGTGGTATGTTAAAACTCTTGCAGTCTCCGGTCGCCACGGCTCGTGCGAGAGCCTTTTTTATTATAAAAGAGGGGGCAAACAAGCAAGCGGTTTACCTGATGGAGAGTGACCACCACCGCCCGTGGACACCCATAACATCCGGAGAATCACGAGTGCGTTGCCCGCCTTTAGGGAAATAGGGAAAGTAGGGAAAGGTGAGGAAGCGGGTGATGGGCTACCGACACTCTCACTTACCAAACGAAACATAACAGCAAATGCTATTATTTCAGGCTGATATTCTGTGAGAGGGTAGTATTTCACTGGACGAACCGGCCCTATTCGTGCTGCAATTTAGCATGGCTCTACCACTCCTAAATAGCCTCCGCGAGGCGTACTCACGAGAGTAACGTGAGTAAAGAAATTTCACGTCATTTGGCCGATCCACAAATATTTCCGAAGGATAGAAGATACTTCGTTACGGAGAATGCCAAATTCATCTTTGATTAAAGGCGTAGTAGACTTAATTTTTAGAGATCCATGAGACAGCAGCCATATATCTACATTTTATTTGATGTTGTTTGCCTCATTTCATAGTTCAGGACAGGCTGTCTAAGAGTTATAAAGTCTATGGATGTATCACTACTTTTTGAAATCGTTCGTCTCGTACCTATAGTTTCGGAGAAAATCGTCAACACAAGATGAGCAGAGTGTTCCTATAAATGATCGCTTTTCCTTATAATATACGGAACTTTAATTCTACGGAACGGTCTATTATGATATTATATTTGAAAGACTTAGGGGAGATTATTCCAAAACCAGGTATGGGGGTAAAACTAGGACACGGCACTAAGGCTTTCTAATTCGTTTCAAATTTTCACGCGCTTCGTTCACTGCAGTGAACCATCTTAAATAGTTTGTCAACAAAAGTTAGATGACGTGCGTGCGTGCTCATAGAAAATATTTAAGAATAAAGTTTTGACAGAGTAGAGGAGAGAATATTCGACGGATTTCATAGGTGAAATAATTTCGTGAGTAGAGGTAAGTGGAATTTCCTTTTGTTGCAAAGATTAAGTATGTATTAAACAAACATTGGTTGAACCTATATCGTGGCATGATTTTAGGTAATTTAATTACTTTGTTTCTCTTGGTTGTGCTTGGAGTAAAACCGTATGGGGTAATACCGGGTGGTACCCGGTTTTGTACAACTATCAGGTCATTCTTTTTTTATTTGATGTTATTTTACATGATAAATTGTTACAGTTCACAACAAAATGCCACGAAATTATAAAAGAACGACGAACGGAAAATTCCGGAATGAAGAATTTATGAAAAATGCCATTTCAGAAGTAATAGACGAAAAATGTGGATATCGTCTCACTTCGAAAATTCTCGGTACCACTATTGACCCTAGAAGGCTGAGTAAAGAAGTTCCGATTGAATAACAATGTCGAAGATGCTTCAAAAAAGGCCTATTTTTTTACAGCTGAGCAAGAAAATTTAATGTGTCAGCACATAAAAGATCTTGAAGCTCAATTATTCATACTAACATACAGGGATTTCCGTCATTTTGCTTTTCAAATGGCAGAAAAAAATTGTATAGATCACAATTTTAACAAAGACACCAAATTAGCTAGATTGGAATAAAAAACTTTACAGATTTTTATATCGTCATCTAGAGTTATCGTTACGATTTCCAGACCCTATTTTAGAGCACACGCATAGAGATTCAATAAGATAAATGTCTGAAAAATTTTTTCCTTGCAATTACAAGAAAAATACAATTTTGGACCAACTTAATGTAATGAAACTGGGATCACGACTGTCCCTAAAAATATATCTAAAACTCTGACTTCAAAAGGTAAGAAGTAAGCCTTATCTCCTCAGCTGAAAGTAGCGCAGTTTTGTGTGTCAGCGCCGGCGCCTATGTTCCACCAGTCTTAATTTTTCCGAAAGTTCCGCATTGTTAGATGGTACGCCCCCTGGAACTATCGCAATATGCCATCCCAGTGGATGGATACAAAGTGATATATTTGTTCACTGGCTAAGTCACTTCAACTCGAACATCAAACCTACTAAGAATGACTCTGTACTGCTTTTGCTTGATGGACACGCAACGCATACCAAAAATCGTTTCTTGATAGAAAAGCATGAGAGAACGGAGTCGTCATAGTCAGTTTTCCTCCACACTGTACACATCGTCTACAACCTCTCGATGTTAGCATCATGAGTCCATTAAGCACCTACTACAATCAAGAAGTGATGACATGGCTGCGTTCAGGTCGTATTAAAACCTAGTTTCGACTTGGAAAGCTTTTTAGGATTGCGTATGCAAAAACAGCGACTCTACAGAATACTGAAAGTCGTTTTTTAAAACAGGTATTTGTCCACTGAATCCGAATATTTTCTCAGATCATGATTTTATTTCTGCTACTACAACGAAAAATGACGTCACAAGTTCTGATCCTACGATGAACTCTTCTAGACAAGTTACGGTTGAAACTCAAGATAAAAATATTGTTGTTAAGACAAACGTCGCTAAAGTTAACCCTTTGCCTACACAGCAGCAGCAACTTTCAGAAGCTTCACCAATGACTCCACAACCAACCCCATCGAAGCGCTCAACAGGTAGTCCACAACCAAGCACTTCACGGCAATTGGCAATTGGCTTTTTCATCAGTTGATATTTTACCTAAGTCTTATGTTGCAAGAAATACCACTACAAATGCTCGTCGAGATAAAAATGCTGTTATTACTTCATCACCTTATAAATTAGAACTCGAAGTAAATAACGCCGAAAAAACGAACAAAGAAAATGTTTCGAAACTTAGTGGTAACATACAAATCAAGAAATGGGCTCAAGAAGGCTGTACTGGTTGGGAACGAGATGAACCGGATGAGTTTCATTGCTTTCGTTGCTAAAGGGCCAAGTCGGGTACAAGATGTGAGTTTACCCGATTTTGGACCAGATATGAAGCTAGACCATAAAAAGTTAACTTTTCGAATTTTTTTTTTTATAATTTATAATAATGAAAACTGTGATCTCGTTGACAACATATGTGATTAATAAGTTAAACTAAACGAAGTCTAATAAAGTTAATTTACAATATTTGAAATTTTTTTTTAATATTTGCCTAGCTTCTCGATTTTACCCTACTTTCCCCTAGTAGTGTAATATTCGTTTGTACGTGAAATTGTATAAAACCGTTAATATTTCAGATTGAACCCGAACATACCCAACTTATACTTCGACATAATATGCCCACAGTTCAGTCTGTCTGGTAAATACGAAGTTCAAGGTCGCCTGTTTTTGCTTCCAGTCGAAGGCAAGGGAACATTCACCATTGATTCAAGTGAGTTGATGATTTAACTGCGAAATCTATTAATCATTAACAGTCACTGGAAGGAAGTAGCGAGGAAATCAGTTGGATATCATTATTCGAAAAATTCTATTTTAATCGGAGTTTACTCCTTAGGAATCAATTTGCAGGTATAGCCCCGTGGTACACAAATTAGACTAAATTAGAATTAAAAGTTTCGTTACGTTGCCCCTCCACCGCAACAAACTCGCGCCGCGCATGTCATACTGAACACGTGAATATGCATATCTATCAACATACTGTTCTCTTATGGAGCTAACTCCAACCGCACGTTGTAGCTGAAATGCAACATTTTTTTATCCGTGTTCTGGAAAAAGCATACTCTAACAATAAACTTTAGTAAATCAATAAATGCAACAGGGACAGCTTAGATTTTTTACAATATTGTTTTTGTGGTCTCAGAAGCATTTATTAATCCTGAGTTCCTATAGTTCCTGATAAGTATTTTTGAGTCAGAGGTTTTTTAAATTATATTTCAAACTATATTTAAAATTTTTAATCTCAAAATAAAAGAAAATTAGGACCTATTTTAATAATACCTTGTGCTAATCATCATCAGACCTTTGTCTGCTAACGTAGACCAACCTCGAAGTTTTTACGGCTACGAGATTCAAAGAGAAAAATAGTTATGAACATTGAAGAAAACTGTAGCGATCAAACTAAAAGACATTTCACATTATTGTCTGTATATTTTTTTAACTGTTTTAGTATTCTTTTTTTCTAACTTCACCATATATTATAACAATTGATAAAAAGAGGTTGCGTCTAATTATGAAACCTAATGCAATGTTACAGAGGAATATCGATTCGGCATTGACAGTGAGTTGAAGAAGGCCAAAGGTAGTGATGGCAAGGATTATTACAGCATCAAGAACTTCAAGTTGGAGATGGATCCCCGTGGTGGTGTAAGCTACGATTTCAAGAATCTGTTTAACGGGAATAAGCAATTATGTATGTATTAATCACAGTAAAAAAATAGTGTAATACTATTAAAAACGGCAACAGAGCATTGACTCACTACATATATACATACATGCGAACACGCAAGCACACAGACACACTGCTTACATACACATACAATACATTGAAATTTTCATTAATTCACCACCACGAGGTCTCTTCACCCCGAAAGTAATAGGCTAGTCGACTGCTCCTAAACTGGTATCTTTCTAAGTTTGTATTAAAATACAGTAAGAAGAACTACTTTACATTCAATGTGATCAGATGTAATGAATGTATCACATTTTAAACTTCAATAGTGGGGACGGAGTGGGGCTAAGTTAGAGGGAGATGATGTTACGGAACTATGACGTCACAAACTCTCAATATTGTTGATCAGTGCTAGGAAAGACAAACACGGAACTGTCGAGTGTCGACACACTGTTCTCACTGTTTCTATTTAAAAGCGAATACGCGAATAACTTATATTTTTCATTATGTTACTAGAATTTTACGACCTCGGTGGCGCAGTGGTTTAGGTGTTGCAAAGTTCCGCGGAAAGTTCCGGGTTCCGTTCCCGGTCGGGTCAATTTAGGAAATGAACTTTTCTAGGTTGTCTCGAGTCTGGATGTACTGGGTACGCCCCAAGTAGTCGTCGTCTGGTTTTCATAGCACAGGGAATGCCCTAGTTTGAAACCAGATGATTGGTGTGTATTCAAAAAAGAACAATTTTTCTCAGTTATGTTATACCTATTTTAGTTAAGTGGTTACGAAATTGTATTTTAGTCAAGTTGTTATGAAATTGTCAAGTAGCCTATTACATACATGTGTATGTATGTATAACATTCTGAGGTTTATTGTATGATGTGATGTACATGAACCTGTATATTCCGCGATCTGTACATGTATATTGTATCTGTATATGATATAGGTACGTGAACCTGTATACCATATTGTGCGACCTGTACGTGTATAGTATAGCTGTATATGATACACGTGAACATGTATATTGTACGACCTGTAAATGTATATTGTACCTGTATATGATGCAAATGAACCTGTATTTTGCATGTATGAAATGAACTTTTTTTTGTAACACTCCAGATAGTTACATCAATTATATGGCTTCATATTTAGCACTATGCTTGTACTCTGTGTACCACATTGTATGTACAATATGTATACTACATTGTATGAGAAGCGAATGAAATGTAGTGATGTATGTATTTTGTATGAGAAATAAATGGATATTCATGTGAACGTTTCCAGCTGATGGCATCCACAAGTTTGCCAAAGATAACTGGCGTGAGGTCACATTGGAGACTCAAGGGCCAGTGATGAACGCAGTCATGAAGAGCATCATCAAGAATATCAACAAATTTATGAAACTCATACCGATTGAGGGATATTTGATATTAAATTAATAAAATCCATTCGAAATTCTTCAATTTATCTGTGAAGGATAATGAAATAATAATACGTGCGCTATATCATGAGACTTTGTGAGGAATGTGATTTTACGGGTGATTAGACTGTGCGGGTTCCTTTTCGATTGCTACTACCGTCTCACTCGCTAATCCTGCTGTCAAACAGCGTTTACACCGTTGTGTTCAAGCATTGTCCGATATGGTGTCTTTAAAAATAATTGTACAATAAATATTTCTTTCGCTTCCTCAAATCTCATCATTCTCCTCACACATTTTCGCTTAGGTATGCAAGTGATTTTACATTTTCTTCGAGTAACACTCTGGTATTTGATCTTCGTATATCAGCCTTGGTCTTCCTTGGCTTCTTGTATTAATAAAATAAGTATAATAAAACTGGAGTTTCATTTCACTCTTAATTAATTAAGTTAATAGTAATCTTAATATATTATAGTAGTTTTTGAAATAAATTACTGCACGAAAACATTGATTTATAACACAGATCATTAACGGACCATATGAAGCAATGCCGGTCCACCTGTAAAAATAACACATTTACATTAAGATGATGAGAGACACTGGAAATTTTAACGGTAGGGATCTCAATTTTACTAAGTGACTACAAAATGTATGAAAATAATATTTGGTGACCTGATTTTCCATTTCATTAACTTCATTTTACCAGTTGTGATACACGATTGGTTAACTTTTATAACACAAAAAAAAAATTAAAGAAATCTATTTTAAAACAAAGATTGACATTTTTCGGAGTAACAGGATCTTTTTATGTTTCTTAATCTTCTGTATAGTAAATTCTAAGCACACTCTTCAAAATGTCAGTTGGATTTTTTTAAATTAATTATAGTTTTTAAAATAAACAAAAGTAACTGTTTTTTTCGTATTTTTTGTAAGCTAGCGCGCTCACGTTTGGATAGACCAGAAGGTCTAATTTAGATTAAATTATTGTTTATCATCATGTCGCCTTAAATGAGCCATTCACTAGAAAATAGCTCTGAACTTTGAAAATTTAAAATCTTTACTTGCTGCGTCATTTTCTAGTAAAATCACTTTTAAAATATTGGGTACAAATATACATTGAACTATTCAACTAACTAGTATTGTAGCTATATTTAAATCTACCGTAATTACTATTCACTGTAGTGTGTCCGTGTCTTAATATACAACATAGGCGTCTGAATATGTCCAAAATCATATAGAATTAATAAGAAATGAGCACTGAAGGGAAATGCAATACGATAGAGTTGGATGAAAATGTTATTACAAAAATGAAGAAAAAATAAATTACATAGTTCGTGTATGTAGAGAGAAAGCGCGATGAGGGACTAATGGATGGAATCTACAGAGCGAAAATGAGTGGTAGTAGAAGCCAAAGGAGACTAAGGCTGATTAAATAGCCAGAGTGATTATATTTCTGGGACAATAAGCACATCTTAGACCTCAGGGTTGTCAACGCAATTGAAAGCTTAACCTTGAATTGATACTAAAAATGTATAGACCTTAATTCACTTATCATCAGGTTCATCGTTTGCTTGTTTTTTTTATCCATTATATGAAATTCTCATGTTATGGGTAGTTTATATTACAATAATTCTGGGAAAATTACATTTATACGAACAAAATTATCAACAAACAAAAAGAAAATACAAGGTCGAATAAAATGTCTGAGAGAAATGTGAAAAGCGCTATCATACCTCGGCAAATGTGTGTGAGGAAAAGAGAATGAAGAGAAGAACGAAGTATCTGACGGCTGTGACACTTACAGCTCGTCCTCTCTCTTTACCCCGGTAGGTGTAAAGCGTGAAGATATAGACGTTTAAAAAGAGTCACAAAATTTGACAAACTGATGATGTTATTTTTAGTATTTTCCAAATAATTTACAAAAAAAAAAGATATAACTATGTAAACGGTACAGCAAATTTTTCACTAGATGCTTCACCATAGATAATACACAAAAAGAAACAGATAAAAAGACATTTAAAGCATAGGCACTGTAAGTTAAATTTATTTATTTATTACACAGTAAAATTCATAATCACTCAAAGAACAAATTTATTAATTTATGAATACAATGAATCGGCATAAAGAATTTTTTTCACAAAATGTTTCATTTCTTAAACATATGAACATTTTCTTATATTTAAATATTTAAAATTCATGTCATGTCACTCATTCTGCTTACGTGTGCTTCAAAGGTTTATAAAAACGCAGAATTTCCAAAACATTCATTCAATCTGTAAGTAGGAGTTACGGCTTCACAGAGCATTACACGAAATGTATAAATTTTTGATGTTATGTCTCGTTATCAACGCAGCGCGCTCTGGAAGTAAGTGAAATTTTATTTTATTACTGCATAAATCACAAACAGTCTGTGGCATAAATGAAAAGAAGACTAGGCTGACACAATTAAGTAAAAAAAGGAGTCGTTTTTCTAATTTGGCTGCCTTCCGAGGGCTATTCCCTGCTGTTCTGAAGAGGAGCACGCAGCGAAGGGAAGATCAGGAAACCGCAGGAAGAAAAGAAGCAGAGAGAAGTTCAACCAGCAATTCAGTAATATCGGATTCCAAAACTGATTCCCCAAGCCGGGAAACGAATGCAAAACAAAAAGATTCGTTATTTGTATTATTATTTAATTATTATTGTGGCATTACAGTTAAAGTTTATAAATTATTATTTTAAAATGTAAAGACTCCAGAGCAGCTTAGACGTCGTCCTAGCAATTCTTTATACCCAAAATTATCATTTGTCAACAAACGTCGTCCGTCCTGTCAGCCAGCCAGTACTAGAAAAATCGAAGATACTTTTTGGAAGTTGTTGGGAGTTTAAAAAAATATATAAATTAATTTACAAAGTTACAACCTCTCACAAACAAACAAAAAACGGACACTCTCTTAAAGCTCCGACTATTACGATATTCTATTGATTTAGAATCATAAACAAAAACATTTTGTTTTTTAGTGATCTCTACTTACTACTCGTATATTTTAATATTGGCGAACGGCTTAAAAAAATATCTATTATACAAAAAATTTGTGCTTTTGTTCTGTCATATTCATCAGTTCGGCACAGGTGGCACCAGTAATAAAGTTGGTACATTTTGATCTTTTAATACTCGTGTTATAAATAAGGATACTTCGTGTTATATTTTCAACACATCGAAGATGCCGTTCAGTCAATACAAGGTTCCAATTTTATATTATAATTTGTTGCCAAAATGTGAAGTTCAGTAAATAAAACTGAAAATTTTACAGGTATTGTGAATCGAAAATATCAATGGACAAATTCTTATCGTTACTCACTAACAAACAATTGAAACTACATAGAATCCGACTGTCAATATCACCCAAAGGAATCAAAATTACCCCGATGGACTGTATAATCTTTTACGAAAAAATAAAAGACTGTACGACTATACACCTAAATACTGAAATAGAAGCAAATAATTATTTTATTTTTTATTAATAATTAATCTATGTGTCGGTGGAAATATTAAAAGGCACTCATTTGACTATTTGGCAAAGCGTAACTTCTCGTTTGAAAGGCATGCGCGCTAATGGAACGTCGGGACGCTAGCAGTCTGTTAGACTACGACGTCCGCTGCGACAAGCATTTCCCCGACGGATCGTTTGCCATTATTAAATTTCCAATTACCTACCCAATAATTAAATTATGGTTTAAATACTGCTGCGGTTACTGCGTTCCAACTGGCTAGCCAAAAATAAAAAAACAAATTACTACAAGACTAAACATGCGTAGATAAAGTAGACGGATAATAGACTGAGATAAGTAATAGAGGTTGCACCAGCGAAAGTGAAACGCATAGATACACGTCACCAAGCACGTCAATTGATTTTCTAGTTTAACTTGACCCATGATAAAATGAATGTCAATTTGGAAATTGTATATTTATAGTGTGATTTTTTGCGACACCACTAATAGAACAGTAAGCCATTATACAAATATCTAAGTATCTTCTGGAATTTACAGAGATACAAGCACGGATCCAGTGTTGGTTGTGCACAGTTTTAATGCAAGCGAGAGTTGATATTTATTGGTCTCACAAAATTGAGCAGTGGCGAGTAGGATGGTCCTATACTTCAGTTGGGGTTAAGTGCTCTATGAACACAGTCAATTTGTTCTGTTATTTTTTGTAAGCATTAGAATAATAATGTGATAATATTTTCTAATTTAACCACGGAACTCTGAAATACATATTCAAAAACAATATTGTACACTTTTATTACAAAAAGCATTCAATGTACGTATTGTTATTATTTAATAGAAGTAATGTTATGATAATTATATTACGAAATTGATTTTATGATTCACATAAATGTCGTATATTTAAAACCTTATGAATTAAGGCGCAAAACTTAAAATTTTACACATAGGTTCCTCATGTAGTGTTATATTCTGGGAATTCAACCCAAGAAGAAGTTATATAAGAAGTAGTTATTTAGTAGTTATTTATTTATTAGCTGGAACAGTTACATCAGGTAATCATTCTGCCAAACTGGCGTGCAAACGTGTAACAAATTATTTTTTCTACACAAAATAATACGTCACAAGTTACATTAAAATTAATATTATCTAAATATCTCAGGTCACACAATTTTACATAAAAAATAAATAAACATAAAAAAAAAATTAAAAAAAATAGCATCGAGACATGAAAAAGTCAAAAGCATTTCCTTTAAAAACTCGTAAGCTGTCATTCTTGAAGCTATCGGGTAATTTATTTATTTATTTATTGTATTTAAAAACGCTGATATTAGAATTGCCTCACTTTTCAGTTCTTGTTGACAGCCCTTAGTGAAATTTATTCACTAAGGGGTGTCAACAAGAACTCCCCGAGCAAAGTCTTGGATAACACTGTATTAGATAGTTTGGTTTTTCACCAAGACTTTAGGGAACTACGCAGTTATCAACTCAAACAAAACTGCAGGTTGTTGTTTATGTATTTAATAGCTCTGAAACGAATTACAATACCAATCGATAAAAAATATTTAAATTAGACATTTTTGAAGAAACAGACAATAGGTTAAACAAACAATTATAAATACCTATTGATTTTGTCTGAAACAATAAGTGATAATATTTGAGTGCTCTGTTGACGCGGTAGTATCTGCTTTCCCAGTTCAAGGTCCCGGGTTCAATTCTATTTGGCTGAAAGGATCGTCTTCTCAAACTATTTATCGTAAGCAGCTGAAATTTTGCTCAGGAACAGTTTAGTTAGCAATAGCTAAGACAGAGGTCAACTTAAAAAACTTAATTTTGACTTCTGTAGATTAATTTTAGGGATTAAATTCTTTGATTCGTCGCGTGAGATATTTGGAAGCACTTCATTAATTCAAAATGTACGACATATTTTTTCGTTAATACTTTTTTCGTTAATATGTAAAACTACCCCTCAGAAATATTTAAAAATTCATTGTGAGCAATGAAAGACAATTATTTATCAGAAGAGAATGACGAGATTTGAAGAGGCGAAAGATGTAAGGGCCGTAATACTTGGCAGTCATCCTTGGCGCATGAGGTGTGTAATATGAACGTAAGAAAAACACTGATAAAAAAGCTTTGTATAATGAGAAAATGTACTTTTTCGGTTAGTAATTGATCAGCTGACGCCTGACGGTACATGCTCGCTCGGAAAGTAACAATACTAAGTCCAAATACGACTGTCACTTGACTAGGCATGGGCAACTAGGTAAATTTTTTGCGCCATCTCAGTAACTCATTCACATTTCACGGCACCAGCGCTTCGAGTTAACTCGAAATCTTGCCAGGCGCAGCAAAATGTTTCACGCCAAGTGAGTCGCAAAGCGCACACCAGACACATCTCGCGCCCAGTGACTTTTAGCGCAGGTAGCGTATTATGCAATTATTAAAGAGTGTTATTATTAGTATTTAGAGGAACGACATTATCCTATAATTGAACCAGACAAACACCAATCATCTGATCTCAAACTAGGGTATTCCCTGTGCTATGAGAACCAGACGACGACTACTGAGGGCGTCTCCCAGTACACTCAGACCCGAGACAATCTAGAAAAGTTCATTTTCTAATTTGACCCGACCGGGAATCGAACCCGGAACCTTCTGCGCTTGGGTAACGTCTAAACCACTGCACTATCTAGGTCGTCAATGAAGTGTGTTATGCGCGAATACATTTTAAAGAAGTGAGTCGACGCATCCGGTCTAACATCTGGTACAGGGAATGGAGTTGGCGCATTTATGTGTAGTGTTACTCATGCCTACGTTGACGAAGCTTCAAAATATTTCTTGTCTTTTTAACCGATTTAAAAAAAGGATACAGTTCTCAATACGACTGTTTTTTTTTTAAAGGAGGACTTCAGAGGTTCTCGATTCGGTTGTTTTTCTTTTATGTTTGTTACCTCATAACTCCGTCATTTAAGAACCGATTTTGAAATTTTTTTTTTCTTTGGTAGGTAATACTTCAGAGGTTGTTCCATTTAAATTTCATCGGTATTGGAGCTTGGACTTCGAAGATACATTAAATAACAAGACCTGGTTATAACCTTTATTTATATTGATGATTCTCTTGTATATCCGCTCCGGAATTAGAAAGAAGTTAATTGCAGACCTGCCCTAGATATTTATTTAGGTGATATTACTCAAAAGCGAGAAATAAAAAAATGTATGGAAAAAAAATTAAACCGCCTTCAAAAAAAAAACACTGAAAAGTACAAAATAACTATCCTTTACTAATCGAAGCTTAAGTACAATTTAAATAAATTTATAAATATATAACATATATATTTTTTCATAAAAATTATTTTCAGCCTATAAGCAAGTACAACTTATTTTACGTATTTTTTTAAACCGTCTCTCGTCAGCCGTCGTCTGTGCAAGCAAAAATTGTGATCTTTGGCGTCACGTGTCACAATTAACTAATGATTATTTTACTCCACAGTTATACCATTGACACCATGCAAACCTGAAGACTCGGTGTGTCTCGGGAAGAATGGTAAAGTAACGTATCCAAAGGTCATCACTGGAGATACAGTCTCCAACACCGAGAACTTAGAGCCGATGCACCTTAAGGAGATTGAAGGCAAGCTGGCTACCATCTACTATAAGTTAACAGACGTCACGTTTACAGGATTGAAGGACTGCAATACAGACAATGTCAAGTAAGTTCTATTGTAAAATTAATGTGTTTCGTATTTTTAATTATTAATCCCAACACCTGATTGTCTTGGCGATACAGAATCATCCTAACTGAACAATGGTAGATTTAAATTTAAAGAATATTTTCGTATTATTTAAGTGAATAAAAATTACTGCAATTTAGCTCGTTTAAAACTGTATTTCTAGGAGGATGAAGGGCCATTGCAGTCCTTACATTTGACAAATTAACTCAGAATAACAATAACAACTAACAAGGAGTAAATACAGCTAATTGATTACTCTTTCAGGTTGAACCCAGATAAACCCAACTTATATTTCGATATGATATGCCCAAAATTCGATATATCTGGTAGCTACAACACTAATGGTCGCCTCTTCTTGCTGCCAGTCGAGGGTCAGGGCACATTCACTGTCAACATAAGTAAGTTGTTTTAACTTGATGAGTGAAACATAATAAAGTCTAAAACATTTTGATCAAGCGAGCCTCATTAAATAACTGGTCAAGAATGAGTCGGACATGCATTATGGTTAGACGCGACGAAAGAGAGATTGAATATAAAAAATGTGGTTTTCGTTTCTGTATTTGAATTTATTATACAATACTAAATTTCAATTCGGCAAGCATGTAATGCTGTGACATATTATAAATGCGACCCGCGCCGGCTTCGCACTGGTGAAACTATTTTTAAATAAAATGCATCCCATGTTACTCGCTGATCTTTCTATTGGTGAAGAATTTTTTTAAATCGATTCAATAGTATATGAGTTTATTCATTAGTTACATACAAACATTTACCTCTTTACGATATTAGTTTAGATAAGGGTTCCTTGCTGTTTTGGTTATGGAACCCTTAAAATTCATACATAATTAGATAGCATCGCGCCATTTCTCATTCCTAATGAACAGGATATTAGTGCGGAAGAAATCTTGACACTTAGCAATTTGTATTTGAACTAACCTAATGGATGGCACATCCTGCTCTTAATTCTTCGATCATTATAAAAACGATTAAACTTACACTGATCATTGGCTTTAACATTTTGATGTATGTTGTTACTGTGTATACTGAAATCTATAGACATGTAAGCGAAATACCACTCACTGAATGACTGACTCATCACGAGATCTCCCAAACTATAGGTCCGATTTAGTTGAAATTCAGCATAGTTACTTCTTTCGCGGTGTAAACGCTCACTAAGGACGGATTTTACGAAAGTCCTGTCTAAAATGGCTCTGCTTTCCATGCGATGCCGGGGCGAGTCGCTAGTAATAAATAAATTCAAATGTTTCAGAGGAGTATCGCATTGGCGTCGACTGTGAGTTGAAAAAAGCAGCTGGCGGTGACGGCAAGGACCACTATAGCATCAAAAACTTCAAGTTGGAGTTGGACCCACGTGGTGGCATGGACTTCGAATTCAAGAACCTGTTTAATGGAAATAAAGAATTATGTACGTGTTATATTGAAATGGAATTATATGTGTTTGTGGATTTGTGTAAATTGTACACAAATTCTTTCACTTTTTTTACCTTTGCGAAAAGAACCGACAAGAGGCTGAATTTCATATTCATTCAAAGAATTTTATTACAACTATCTGACATAAAAATCCCCGTGTTTTTTCAAATCATTCACACGTGCTAATTTATTCTTACGCCGCACGCCGCGCTTTACGGTGACAATGATTTTCGCTTGCTTATGGACCGTGATAATTAATATAAATTGTCCTAGGGTCTAAAATCTTTGTATGACAAATAAATAAATAAATACAATTAAATTTTCCAGCTGACGGAGTACACAAATTCGCCAAAGATAACTGGCGTGAGGTGGCGTTAGAGACACACGGGCCAGTGATGAACGCGGTTGTAAAGAACATTATCAAGAATTCCAACAAGTTCATGAAACTTATACCAATTGAGGAATATTTGATATTAAATTAGAACCATTGGTTGACGGTTCAAATACTACAACTCATCGGAATTATCTCTGAATGAAATTAAAATCTACACACAGATATTTCTTATCAGCATTTCGTTTTAATGCGCCTACTAAGTGCAATAAAAAAGTTACAATTAGTATTTAGAATAAAGATGATGTCTTTCGGGAAGTTTTAAAATCTATTGGCAAATTATGAAACATTTCTATTCATTCGAAGTCCCATCTGTGACGCTCAGAAGCACATTTAAATTGTAACGTAAGAAAATAAACTAGATTACTTCTTAACGACTTAGTTAAAAGCTAGGTTTAGTAATTATAAACAAAACTGTAGACTCGAAATACTATGAAAAACACAGGAGTCTTAGTAGTGTAGTAAACTTTAGTAGTGGGAACAAAGAGGGGATAAATTCTGTCTGTCGCTCCTAGCGCTGCGCAATATCATTGCGACTATGTGACGCCACATCTTCGTAATGCTATCTCCCTCTATCACCACACTGTCCCCACCACTGACGTTTAAAATCTAATAACTCAGTTTCTGTTTATGAATGTCAATTAATTTTCTCTCAATCGTATTCAAAATGTTTAATTATTCCAATTCAATGTACAAAATACACCACATTTAAGAGCAGTCAGTTAGCCTATTGTTTTATTTTACAAATGTACAATAATTTTGCAGTTCTTGTGTAATAAATACAATCGGTGATTTGTTTGGTGCTTTTGGTTGATCATTGTGGTATGTCCGTAATAATTTCGACGGGTTAAAGGCTATTTATTGTAAAAAAATATCGATCTTTATCCAACATTCATGTTTTTCAGTGTGTTTACTTTTAGACAAAATTCGGTGGATTAATATTATGATTATTGTCTGTGGTCGCGCTACATAACATTAATGTACCTACTAAGAAGTTAGGGTTGAATATTTACATACTTTTAATGTGCAGAGTGTGGATTAGAACTTAAATCTCTTTAGTAGTTATACTCGCATTTTCGCAAATAAATGTGTTGTTATTATTTTAATAATTGTTTTGAAAATGAATAATATGCATAAATCTGTGTGTAACGAACAAAACCTCGCCTTATAGTGTAATATTTATTATTTCCTCTTACTTCTGTCCAACCACATACACCACATACCTATTCCTCTCACTCCTTTACGTCTCTGACTATATTGTCCATCTCTTACTCTCAAGTGTGCCTGTCCTTTTCATTCGCTTCTGTCCGTCATCTTTCTTACTCGCTATTTCAAACTTTCATACTGCTCACTTGCACGTTACACATCACATCTCTAATATTTACATGAATATAAGGTTACCAAAATGTACAAGTACTGCTTCAGTAAAATTTTAATTGATGTTACTCAAAAACATAGCTTCTTTAGTTTCATTTGCCGTAAGTGATGTATGTCAGATTATTATTATTTATTATTATTATTATATTATTATTATATATAACGGCGGATTTACCTCAACAGAGTTTTTAGAAATAGTGACGTCAGCTAGGCTGACGTCACCATCATTATTTTCTGAATCACTCATTATAAATCAATAAATAATTTTAACAATAGATTATCAATAAACACCACAGCACATGAATTATAATTAAATTTAATTATAATAATTAAAAAACTATTACAGAAGTAAAAACACAAATAGAAATATAAATATAAATTAGAAATAAATTATAAATTAACGTACTCACAATGATTTTCGTCTGCACTTCTCAAGTTCTCGAGCCAAAAGTGATCCGTGAGCGCTTTGAAAAATCCTTCACACGTGGCACGCCGTTTTTGCGCTTCTCTTTTCAAAGCACTCGCGTCAATACAATAATTGTTAATTTAATGCGTATTGGTTTCTTTAAGATAATCTTACCCAAAAATCCTATTAATTTTAACAGTGATTTTCAAATGATAAAAGCTCGACATTCCATGCACGCCGTAACTACCACATTGTATTCGCCGAAGACAACCAAACAACTCTATATATGTTTATGCCTGTTACCGTAATGAATAGACCAAAATAATCTATCTTAAATTAAGACATTAATTTTAAGATAATAAGCTAAACAAACTTTCTATCAAAAGCTGAGTAAACAATTAGCAACTGTATCAAGCAACATTAATGAATATTTATTGATTCAAAATGAAAATCTAAATCTAATAAGCATGATATAATTACACAATTACTAACTATTTATAAAATCTATGTTCAATTACGGACAATAATAAATTAAAGTTTTTCAATTTAATTTTTCTCCCAGGTCTCGCGCCGACTTATATATATTACATATATCGGCGCAAGAATATCTTGCGTTGAAGTAAAATAAAATTATAAGATGAAATTCACTGTCAATATTTAACTAATGCATTAATTAATGAACTATCGAAGGTATGTAATTTCTAATTGTAAAATAGACTAGACTCGTGTTGGTTTTGTGACGTCAGAGCAAGAAATAGGTAATTGAGGGTAAATGAACTATAAAGTGTCATTTGCTTGACAACTGCTTTTAATAATAGAAACATGAGGGTGATTGCGTTTTCTTGTACTGACGAGTAAAAAGAAGAGATCTCTTGTGCTCCAGCTCTCGACCAGTGCGGACGTGTGGTGACAACTTAGAGATCTCTCCTGTACATGGTGATATTTAGTTTATAGTTCATAAATTATAGATAGTGATAGTGAGTAACGATTGTAAATACAGTTTTAAATAAATTGTTGTGAGTTATTGTGATTGAGTGATTTTTGTAATGAATTCAAAAGGAAATACTAGTGACGTCAGTAATGCTGACGTCACACATATTTTTAACCCTTCTGGTGTATCTGCTTCGATATATATATATATATATATATATGCTTCGCCTGCCTAACTACACATCAGGAAGCCACTGCTTCCATACATTGTCTATGTAGCACATATCTTGTGTTTTTCTTTAAATCTGTGTTATAGCTAAGGCAACTCCTACAAAATACCTTTCATTTGTTCTAAACACTACAACCTGCTCGGGGCAGCCGGTAGCTTCAATATTTGTCATTCTATCTTTGACCAGCATGGACGCAAATAAAACAAGGATATACCGTGTATTTCACGTTATTAACAACGGAATTCTTTTATAACTATTTGTTGGTACATAGAACAAGTACGTAAGTAAGTAATCAGACCGTTTTTTATGATATTCTACAATACCCAATTATATTTTTTGGTCAGCTTATCACACACACTTCTTGCCACGTGTTCAGGTCGTTAGTTCGCTACTTAAACCTGTTAGAATTGATTAAAGTGATCTTGACCTTGATCTTCAAGACCAATATTTGCATGCGGAAAATAATACTTCGCATCTTAAACTTTATAAACTCGTTTGCATGATATTTGTTGAGAGCGTTTAAAACGATTAAAATGGCCATTATCAGTTAGAAACGTCAGACGTAATACCTGATAAGAAATAGAGATGGCGTGACAGTCGTCACGGGAAAATAGCAAAAGTGTTTTATTGCGGCCGCACGGATCTACCACGGCCGGGTTGTTTAGATAGTTTGGGTTCTATTATCTAATCTGTGGTATGAGTCACTTTAGAGTAATAGTCATTGCTTTCGAGTAAGACGACTTAGAGAGCGTATGGGTCCACTGGCTCTGGGATCATCACGTGTCTAGTAACTTTACATTATCTTTGTCTGTAGTGACTATAATCACTAGAGCACCGAGCGGGGATAGACCGTAACATAAGAAATTAACTGACCTATTGAGACATGTCAACGCATAGTCCAATATTTTTGATTTTAAAACATAAAACTTTGCACAGAAGTTAAACAACAGTTGAATCGTCTTATTCATTTTTTTTAACTTATACACGTTTATTTTTAGCTTAAAAATAAGATCTCTTTTTCCACAATAACTTTAATTACCTAGATTTATTTATTAAAGAACAGTCTGGAAATAATCCTCTCTGCATATGCATTTACTGGTTTTATGGATATTGTATTTTGAATAAGTATTGTAGAATGATGTTGAAAAAAATGATAAGTTGACTGAGTTTCTTGTCGGTTCTTCTCAGTATTCAGGTTTTCTTTTCGAACCGAACTAAAGTAGATTTGACGTTCAAAAATACGTTGCATTTGGGTTTACTTAAATAAATTGATTTGACTTTGACTTTGACCTAGATATATAGTTTTCCATAAATGACAATGGACTTACCACCATGACACCGAATTTATAAGAAAAACTCATAGATTTACCCTCAGACCAACAAACACATGGACAAAGTCATAATAAGTAGCCGCTCTTACCATCGTGTGTCAAAGGAATATTCGTGTCTCTTTCTGTCTCATTGCGCGCCTAGTCACGAGTAAAACAGTTAGCTATAGTAAGTATGGGAACCGTGCACTGTCAATGTAATTCGTGTCAGCTAATGAGTAATGAAATTGTGGGCATACTTATTATAAACATTGTAGTGTATTAATATTTATATTTTTATGTACTTAAATTATATTATTACAAGTACTTACATAATACATATACTTACCATATTCATATAGGCAACCATAAAATACATAATATAAAATAATCAAATATTTTACATACACGCATACCATTTTATTTTATGCTTACCTACATTTTGGACATCGTACGCTTGCGCGTAATATGAGTTTTGTTAAATTGTTTTGCAATATACCTTAGAGAACGCCCGTGCATAATTGTTGTGTGCTTCTGTGCTTGTATGTCGGAATAAAAAATATATAATACAGACCAGCATATCATTTACGTACCTTCATTACCATAAAATAATTATTTGCAAAATACTCGTAAATCTTAGTGTTTTGGCTTCTAGTATTCACAAAAATAAAAATATGTTATGTTCAGATGTGTATTGTTGTGCTGCAACCCTTCTCTAGTCATGCACATTGGTCTAGAAACATCTAGAAACTCGGTCAACAAAAAAAATTACACCGTAAGGAGACGCTCTTAGAGCAAATATTCCGTCCAGTTTGATACTTGGTTCGAGGATTTACCATTAATAGATATCGCCCTTCACACGTCACGAATTATTAGACTGAAAGAAATATATGGCGTAAGCCTTTAGTAGAAAGGGATGGGAATACCTATATAATAATATTATAGTAATAATGCGCCAGACAATACACACCAATCATCAGATCTCAAACTAGGGTATTCCCTGTGCTATGAGAACCAGACGACAACTACGACGGCGTCTCTCAGTACACCCAGACCCGAGACAATTTAGAAAAGTTCATTTTCTAAATTTACCCAACCGAGAATCGAACCCGGAACCTTCCGCGCTTGGTTTACGTCTAAACCACTGCACCATCTAGAATCTAGATCGTCATTATTATACATTTATATTTCATCTCTGTCGGTATGCTCAATGTTTTAAAACAGTTAAGCTGTTGCATTTGACAGACAAGAACCGCACAAATCATTGTTCGTTAGTACTTTTTTGTTTTATAATTATTTTTGAACTTTACAAGTGAAAAATTAATATAAAAATGTTTGTAAATATGCAGGGTTAATAGAAAAATACTAATAACCTCTTAGTCCAACATTCCTGTCGTCATACTCGTACCTAACAACTTTTGTTCTACCACTTTTTTCAAAACTTAATACGTTCGTCAAAAAATATTTGTGAAACTTTGTTGTACTGTCTGAAATGTAATTACTCTATGTACGTATTCCAATGGTACAGTGCAAGCGCACCGGCACGCTTATTACGTAACTCGTAGTCAGCATGCGACAGCCAATATCCCGCGATATCTGCTGTCAAAATGAGAATCTGTGTAATGTAATTTGTATAGTGGCGCTAAATTTACCGCGAAAATTACATTTTACGGTCATAAAATAATAGATACGCAATCGTCATATATAGTACTAATTTTTTATTACAATTAGTTACCGGTCGCGCAGTAATCGCGTGGCTGTCGCTGTCTGCAAATTTATAGGTAATAACCCCGCGGGCCTTAACGCCGCACCGCCCCGCCGCCCCGCGCCGCGCTGCGCGTGTGCCGCTTTAGCGACCGGGTAGAGTAGGCGCCGTTTTCAGAAACTTTTAATGCATTTTTATTTTCGAAAGAAAAAACTAATGAATTTCTAAAAGACGTAAAACAGAAGTTATTGATGATAATGTATAGTACAAAATACTAAGAGGTTATTAGCATTTTTAAATTAACTCTGTGTAATATGAGATGGAAACTCATAAGAAGTAAATTTAAAAAGAAGTAAATTTAGTTATTATTCATAGGGCTGCAAACGCCGGTTGGACAATGCGAGGAAGATTATAGTGGCCACATTAACGTAAAATCTAAACTTCATAACTTATATGCGAGTACATCTATCGGCAAGAGCTAGTCAAAATATAAAGAACATAATGTAAGTTTCCAGGAAGTAGGATATGAGTCACTCATATCAATAATAACTTAATTTGCACGAGCCAAGGTTGAGGTTTTATAAATACATTTATACATAAATAAAGTTAACTTAATTGAGTACCTTATGCAAAAAATAAAAGTGATGATCACTCGCTTCCTGGCACTGAACACATTGCGAATTACAATTCTTAAAAAAAAGATTTTTATGGTTGCGTAACTACAATTCAAAAACTTTTGAGTGTAGGGAGATGGAGAAAATGATAAAAATTCCGATAAGGGGGCAAATTACAAAAGTTCATGTAAGTGTTATTAAGTTAGTAAGTGATCTGTAAAAATTAAATAAAAGGTAAACTCTACTGCGATATTAAAAAAGTTTAGAAGTTTAGAGTTCAGAAGTTTTAAGTGAGTGAAAGACGGAGAAGACGATTTTTCCCGAAATTGAGACCTAACTAGATCGATTTGTCGCCCTCCTTTAACCTCTGTACTGTAAATTTCATCGAAATCGCTCGAGCAGTTTTCGAGAAAACGAAATTAAATATATGTATTTGTATATGTATATATATAGGTATATAACATAACATATCTTCACGCTGTATCCCTAACGGGGTAGTCAGAGAGGACGGAGCGCCAGGAGTCGCGGTCCTTACAAACCTCTTTCGCTTCCTCAAATCTCATCAGTCTTCGCCTACGTATGCGAGTGCTTTTGACATTTCCGTCTGCTAACAATCTGGCTATTTGATCTTCATAAGTCAGCCTTGGTCTTCCTTGGCTTCTTTTACCACTCACTTTCGCTCTGTAGATTGTAGATGTAATATGTAATATATATTTATTATACATATACAAATATTGCTCGTTTAATATAATAGTAGATATATTGAAAACCTAATACAGTATTTTACATTTTACATTTAACAAATTGTATAAATAAAACAAAATAAATTGCAACCTAAGCAGTTTACTAATTAACATTTAAAAAGCAGTGTATCTCGTTTAAATGTTAACATGGGTCAACTAAAGGTGGCAATTTAACCTTGTATATTATGTTAAAAACAGGTCCCAACAAAAGAATTCACTCTTTGTTCTGTCTTCTCTTTACTATACGGGAAATCGTCAAGATTAATGACATTTCATGTATTAAGCTGAACTTAATATACTTTTACTCTGTATACTTTGTACCTATGCAATTGCTTAGAAATTGTAGAGTTAAAAAATGTAATTAAAAAATTTGGCTTAAAGTTTACTTGAGATTGTGGCTCATACTTTTTAACCATTGCCGCTATTGGAATTGTCCTATACTGCTCTCTACTTTCGTTCAGGCACATGGAAAGAATGAGTGATGAAAGACTGACGAAGAAAATCTATAGTGCGAAAGTGAGTGGTAAAAGACGCCAAGGAAGACCAAGGCTGACTTATGAAGATCAAATAGCTAGTGTGTTAGCCGACGGAAATGTCAAAAGTACTCGCATACCTAGGCGAAAATGTGTGAGGAGAATGATGAGATTTGAGGAAGCGAAAGAAGTATGTAAGGATCGCGACGTTTGGTGTTCCGTCTTCTCTGACTACCCTGTTAGGGATACAGCGTGAAGATACGTATGTGTGTATGTATGTATGCTCTCTTTTTTTACAAAGCGAAAACACTTAATTATTCCACTTGACTGACGACCGACACGAATAGCGTTGATTCTCTACTTCTCCCTTCACTTCTCTCGTCTATTTCTCTCTTCTCTCTCCTCCTCGACTTCTCTTGCTTCCCTTTGCTGCTTCTCTACTCTTATCTCTTACTCACTCTACAAAAATATCGTGTAGTATAAGAATTTTATTATTTTTAGTAATTGAATTTTCAAAAATGTTACTGCCACTCCTAAAGCGGAGGCCGTTAAAACCAAAATATTTTATTAATCTAAAGCTCAGTACAAATGTTATCCGATTTGCAAAAACGTGTTTTAGTATTAATATACTGTAAAAAAACAATCAAATATCATTTTTTCGATAACTCACAATAGAGTTCTGAAACAGAATAATAATAATAATTCACAATATTTTTTGTTGAAAAATTGTTGTATCCGAAATTACTCGGAAAAATCGGAAAAAATCATGAACATTTAAAATAAGGCCAACATTGATGAAAAATAATCAAAATTTTATTATATTAGACAAGCTGTTACAAAAAAATCGCCTAACGACAAAGTTTTCACTCTTTCAACTAGGTAGTAATACATTGATACCATAAACTAGAATAGTTTAGAGTATCCGTGTAGTAGTAGTATGTGACTGAAATTTTTTAGTCAATATTTGAATAAATCGCCTATAACTTATAAAATCGAAAATCTATTTATAGGGTTGCGTGCCTTGTAAAAAAACTTAACACTTGTAAATTATAATATTATAAATTTTGAAACTTTCGCGTTGCATTATAAAATATCTAAAAACACTTTATTATTATTAAGGAGTTTCCTTGAGACCACGGCCGATGCAACTCGGCCGAAACGTCAAGCGAAAATAAAAGGTAATCGCGTTAATTTCCCGTGTTTTTAGATAATTTATAATATCACTAATGCCTCGGTCCGTATGTATGTATAGTCGATTATCTCAGAATTATCTTCCTTGCTAAAATATATGGGAACTGTAGATTCAGTACTTGCGTCAATCTCTTAAAAATATTCCATAAGGGATTTTAGACATTCGCACCTTAAACAGCATATGACGTCATATATTTATGAATATTTTGCGTCCAATTTATTCATAATATGTTATATACCTGTTTTATTTGATTTTTTTTTCTCTTTTATTTTGTTATATAAAGCATTAGTGTCACAGATGAAACAAAAACGGAGCTATAAATAAATATTTTGAAATTCGAAACGAGTTCTGCTGATGGTGTCAGTAAACTACACGCGAAAAAAATTTATTATGGGATGTATGGTAATCTTTTTGCGGACACAAAAAGTTAACGAAAATATGTCTGTCTCTGTTTTTTATACATTACCGAATTGAGATGTAATCAGTTCTTATATGTTTAGCAATACTGCTTGTGTAGAGAATTTACTTTTGTTAGAAATGTTTTTTCTACTTTCTCTGTGGCATGACGCACAGATTAGCGCATTTGCCAATGTCGCGTATTAATAAGTAAAATCCACATGAAGCACGTTCGAAGTAAATTCGTTTTATCTTCTTATTGTAAAACTCCTTCAGTAAAGTGATAGTAGGCTTAACTGAAGTTATGAAGAAGTTTATTTAGACCTACTCCATTCTTTCCACTTATACAGACTTTAAAACTCCCGAAAATGTAAAAAATAGAAAATCTAAATAAAATGACAACTCTTCATTTCTCCCTTTCCCGCCAAAAAGTCGTTCGAAATATTACTCGTAATATTTATGTATTTTGTTCCAAAATTGAACACACACGTTTTCCGTCTGACATAATCTAAACCATATAAGTATAGCACACGGAACTGAAAAATATTTGATGAAACAAGATTTCAGTACTGGGCAGCTGACTAAGTCTGATCTCTGGAATATCTTGAGGATGCTTCTTTGAGAGGCGAACCATGGGTCGATTCAATACACACGAAACGGATTTCCGCAAAGCGACGCCTACTTCCATAAAATATCATATTATTGGCTATTACTTGTAATGGATATTATTTATTTCGAAAAATTAAACACATTTATTAATGACATTTGTAATATAAACGCTTCAGCTTCTTATATGAAATTTCATTTATCTTCACGAAAGGGAAGATGTACAGACAAAGTGTGAAATATGGGTAAATGGGACATGTCTAGAGCGATTGAACGAAATTTTATATTTGAAGAGTGCGGTTTCGAGGGATGGAAGATGTGAGTTGAATGTGGAGAGACGGGTAGCAGCTGGCAATAAAGTGAATGGTGCTCTGTCCGCATTAGTAGGCAGTGTGAATATATCTAACTCAGCCAAAATGACCATACACAATGCGGTGTTGGTGCCAACTTTATTGTACGGTAGTGAGGCCCGAATATGCCCGAAATCGAGTGAAAGTAAGATAGATGCAGTAGAAATGCGATCTCTTAGAAATATGTGTGGTGTCACCCTTGCGAACAAAATAAGCAATGAAGAGATACACAGTACGACAGGGTTGCACGACAGTGTTATTGTAAAAATGAAGAAAGGAATGCTTAGATGGTTCGGGCACATAGAAAGAATGAGTGATGAAAGACTGACGAAAAAAATCTACAAAGCGACAGTGAGTGGTAAAATAAGACCAAGGCTCACTTAATCACTTACGAATATCAAATAGCTAGAGTGTTAGCCGAACGAAATCTCAAAAGCACTCGCATACCTAAGCGAAAATGTGTGAACAGAATGATGAGATTTGAGGAAGCGAAAGAAGTATGTAAGGAACGCGACGCTTGGCGCTCCGTCCTCTCTGACTACCCCGTTAGGGATACAGAGTGTAGATATGTATGTATGTTCACGATTTCCCGCATAGTAAAGACTAGACTGAAACGCTTGGCGCTCCGTCCTCTCTGACTACCCCGTTAGGGATACGGCGTGAAGATGTATGTATCTAATAAAATAAATGAGACAGAGTTATTATTTTTCATTTGGAAATAAATAAAGGAGCGGTAGAATTAGTAATTCAAACTACAAATTAGTTCATTAAAATTATTTTTTTCTGCTATAAATTTAATGTTTCTGATTTTAATGATGAAATGATCTGTTTTTATGCAGTGAAACTTTGGGACACTGGAGCTCCGAAACCTATCAACCGTCAGCCTATAGCGATCGTTTCCGCCCAGGAATCAGCTTGGCTATTGAAAGAGGTAATGCTGCCAGTCTGTTAGGCGCCCGAAGCAAGCAATACAGTTTTCTTAGCGAAAACTTTTAATAATTTTTAATTTAAAATATATAAACAACGTGAAATTATATTGGAAAAATCTTTTATATTGTTTAACATGAAAATACTATAACAAAGCAATTGACAAATGTTTTTACAAATTACAAATTACTCGTAAGAACCTTGAAATAAAAGTTATTGTCATTTAAACCTCCGACATATAAAAAACCGTTTATGAAATAAAAATTATTTCCCACTTTCTTTACTTCAGTGTCGGGGGCCACTAAGTAAATAAACTAACTATCAGTTCTATGTTGAGTTTTATTCCATTTACATAGCGAGCCCCCGACCCGACGCCTTTATATAAAAAGACGGAAATTATTTTTTAATTTTTGCTGATTTTTATGTGACAGGGTTTTTTAATTTTTAATTTATTGTCGATGGGTGTTCGTGGATATTTTTGTCTTTCAGTTAATTTAATTGTGTTATAGTATAAAAAGTCATAAAATGTATAATAATCACAATTACAATATATGACATACAATGGAAAACAACATATATAATTATATCTCGTGTACGAGGTAACATCGAAGCCCCCTAGCATCCTCCTCTCAAGTACGTCCATTCATACAGGTATATATAAAAAATTGTTAATAAGCGTTCAACTTGATATAAATAAGGATATTGATAGATTCAGTTTACATAGTGAAAATATACAAGCTTGATCAGTCGTGAGGCCTATTATTTGTTTACATTTTAAATAGTTTTTAAATTTAAAATGTGTGAGAAATTACTCGTCGCGAGTTTTATCGCTTTAATTTGTTTTACGCACGCGAATCCAGGTAATTTGTTTTTTATTTATTCAATTTTTTTTAACAACACTTTTCAAGGTCGCCATGCGATAGTGAATTATTTATCTAAGCTTTTTGATTCATTAAAAAAAGCACCTCAAATTGCATGTAATTAATTGCGTGACTAGTTACTAAGCTTGTAGAATGAATACACATAGCGAACTGGGCGAGCACCCATTCAAATCCAGATTATAAGACAATGTAGAGAAGATTATTTCCTGCCTGACTGGAATTCGAATCTGGCTGACACCTTACGTTTGAAGGAAGATACACTAACCGTGTAACTGATGGGCCAGCATTTATACACGCTTACGTCTCAGACATCACACTATATCCCTAACGGGGTAGTCAGAGAGGATGGATAGCCATTTAAACATTTAATTTCAAAGAAATTAAATGTTTAATTTAATATACATATGTTTATTAATATTAAATGAAAAAACATGAGTTAAGGAATGGGTCCAGACTCATAGTTTTTTTTTCTCTTTTCTGATTTCAAATTACCAATTTAGATCTAAAGTAAGTATAAAAACGACAATATAATCGCCTGCTACATAGGGACAGACGGACAGATTCACAAATAACATGACAAAACACCACCAGGGACGCCAGGTCTGACGGCAGGGATCTCAATTTTTCTAAGTGACTACAAAATGTAGGACAGTGATATTTTGTATCCCTATCCTTCATTTCATTGACTTCATTGTGACAGTCGCGATACATAGTTGGTTAACTTTTGTGACACAAAAAAATATCAAAGAAACCGCTTTTAAAACAGAGATTTACATTTTTCGGAGCAAGGAAACCGATTTATATTTCTAAATTTTCTATATAGTTTACTTTAAACATATTCGTCAAAATGTTAGTAGTATTTTTTTAAATTATTTATATCTTTTAAAATAAACGAAAATAACTGTTTTTCCGTATATTTTGTAAAAGCTAGCGCGCGCACGTTGGCATAGAACAGGTCTATTTTAAATTAAATTATGTTTTATCAATGCGTCGTCTTAATGTTGCCGTTACGCCGGTACGGATCGGACGAAGCATTGCACTTGGTGGCCGGCTGGTAGACATGCAGTCGAAATTCAAAAATGGTTTGGCAACCTTGAACTAAACGGACTCGAAAAAAGTTACTGTTTAGGCAGATTTTATTGAAACCGAGTTCACAGTAATTACAAATCTAGACTTGCATGTTTATAGGAAGGTTATCTAGTTTTCAACTTGTCTTGTTACCTTGCACAAAGAAACCTGTTATAATTATCTATCTATATCTGTACATCTAACAATAGATGTACCTATATATGTAACGTCTAAACTCCAACACCAATTGACCGATCATCATGCAAGTTGACAGGTACTCGTATATGTATTTTTTCATGGGCAAGGTTTTTATGCTATTTCCTTTGTTATATGTTTGCTATTATCAATATTCTCGTTTAATCGTTTTAATCATAATTGTTAGCAAATGGCAACACTGTTATTTGGTCTGTTGCTACTTTAATAATAATACGGTATTTTTGAATGTCATAAAATTTATCAGTCCACCTAATTATCGATAATAGTGCTGAGCAATTCGACATCGTTATCGATATTAGGTACGTACCCACCCGCCAATGAATTTTAAATTATTAATAAAAGTAAATGAAAAACTGTCAATGTATTTTTATTAATTTATACAAATAGACAAACAGTAAGGAAAAAAATTAACTAAAAAGTAAAAAAGTAATTTAAAAGTTAGAAAGTTTAACTAATATATGATCAGCAGCTGTTAAGGCCTGTATTGCTAAGAGTTAAAGTCGTTTTTATTTTGTGTCCGGTTTCTAAAAATTTGTATTTTTTCAATAAAAGGCGGTGTCCGTCCACTATTTTAATTATACTTTGATATCCTATACTTTCCATCCATCCACGTGCCAAATCAACGTGCAACAACAGACAGTCTACTAGTTTGATAGGCTTAGCACCGACTTCAGTAACTGTCGAATTTAATTATGTAGGTATTTTTACTGTATGTATAATATCATTTTTGTATTTGATTGTGTTTTGATTAGTAAGAAATAGTTGTTTTGTACTTTTCAGTGTTTTTTTTGAAACCATTTTATTTATTACAGTTTTTTTGTTATTGTTCACAGTATAATTCATATGATGCGAAAGGCGCTAAAGAATCAACATAGCTAGCGGCGCTAGCGCTACAAATAACGCCATCTATGTTGATTAATTTTTTTATTTAATGCTGATTAATCAAATTAAACAATTTTTTATTTTTGTCCACAGCATCATTCATAACTAAATGTCGGCCAGATGATTCGAAATGCGCTAAAGAATCGGGGCAGGCAGCCCTACCGAAATTCGCGGCGGGTATAGCCGAACTGAATGTGGACGTGCTGGATCCAATGCACATCGATAGAGTGGATGCTGGCACTAATAATTTGAAACTGGTGATCAAGGATGCCACCGTCACAGGACTAAAGAACACTCGCATCAAGAAACTGCAGTAAGAATATATTTTATGGTTCCACTGGTTCTATATCTGAAATAGAAAACCGACGAAAAGTTTGATTCGGGTTCCATAACCCTTAGGCATGTATAAGTTACATTTAAAAAAGGAAGGAAAATTTAAATCTTTTATGCATTACTAGCTTTTGTCCGTGACATCGGACTAAGGAAATTTAAAGCATAGATATACAAAACTATATTTTAACTTTCAATTCGATACAGTGATTTGATTTGACCTTTCAATGTGTCAGGGTTTTGAATATTGTGCCCAGCTAAAATAGTGTTGTCAAGCGATAGAACTGAGTCTACATCGATTCAATTAAACCAATCGACTAGTCTAACATTTATATACCTGACGCGAACCTGTAGCGTCGCCATAATGATTTTATTTTCATTTTTTTTACTGTTTTACACTCTTTTTTTATTGCTATAAATATTCATATATTTTCGACGCATTCGTTATCTCATGAAAAGAATGATCCAAAATAAAGATTTCATACAGATAACGCCGCTGACCAACCGCTACAGATTTAGTAATAATGCTGTCGACATCGCTATTAAAATAATTGTTAAAAACTCTTTAATTATTAAAATTATCGTGAGACATTATTAACAAACTAATTATTGAATACGGCTATACTCACTCCGCGAACTCATTCCACCCAACCTGATGATGGACCTCCTACAATAGGTCCGAAACAAGTCGGTAGCTATACCGATTGGACGTGATAGCCATAATCAATAATTAATTTATAAGAACTGGTTACCATGAAAACATTAAATCACTCTACCGAACCTTGTTACCGATTTAAGTTGGACTATAGCACGATATGATAACTAATCATGAATGTTAATGGCATTGGATACTATAATCTACGAATGATAATATACTCACACAATCACATGCAGGGCAAATGATTATCAAAAATGTGTAGTAACTTTTACGAATCAGTTCCTCTCCTATTTACCACCCTTAAAGTATGATATTTGATGAATTCTGAAGTAGTTTTTAATTATTTTTATTTAAGAGTATTCGTGCTTTTTTCATGCGATTTTTTTTTCATTCGATTTTTTTCTTCATACCGATTTTTTCACCGACATGCAAACTTAGTCACCCTTTTTCACTTTTTTAGGGATTGATTTTCAGAAAATCACTTTCTGTTGAGTCTCTGCATCATAAAAGGAAGACAATATCCAAATGTCATATTTCTAACTTTAGTAATCTTGGTTGGGCGATGATTAATCAGTCACACCGTTCAACCCTTATTTTACACTCTTAGGGCTCACAATTTGATAAATGCTGAAACAGATGTTTAATTATTTTTATTAAAGAATATTTGTACTAAATTTAAAGTAATAAAAGTAATTATTATGAAATTAAATATTAATATTTCTAGCTTCAGTAGTTTCGGCTGGGCAAAGCTTGATTTTCTAATCAGTATGCGTTCGATAACAAGTTTAGATCTCTTTTTCCCGAATCCAGTGACTTTTTCAGAAAACTTATCATTAAAACGAATACAGTTACCCAAAGACGACCCATAACTAATTTAGCATGAACTAGAATATCGATACCATTAATATCGTTTTTATTTTTAAACAGATTTTTATTTCTTCTAAAGTATTTTATATTTTCAAATAGCATTACATCGTGTAGCCCAAATGAATGAACCAAGAAAATTCAATAATATTCGGGTCGGACTTCGAGAAATTAACTAGATTGCAGCTCAAATCATTTTAAAGATTATTTTATATTACTAAATAAATTAGAAAATCTACAGAGCGAAAGTAAGTGGTAGCAGAAGCCAAGGAAGACCAAGGCTTACTTATGAAGATCAAATAGCCAGTGTTAGATAACGGAAACGTCAAAAGCACACGCATAGCTAGGCGAAAATGTGTGAGGAAGAGATATAATGATAAGATTCAAAGAGGTGAAAGAAGTATGTAAGGACCGCGTAGCTTGGCGCTCCGTGCTCTCTGACTACCCCGTTAGAGCTACAGCGTGAACTCATTAACCACATGTATATGTTACAGACGAGACCCGGCCAATAAGAAGTTGTTTTTAAAACTGCTATGCAACGCCGACTTGGACGGGCAGTACGAGATGAATGGACAGCTGCTCATCTTGCCCATTGAAGGCAAGGGCAAAGTACACGCTGGACTAAGTGAGTACTTAATCAATAGTTTATGCCTGTGCTTAAAAGTGGTATATGTATATATATATATATTCATTTCTGCTTCCCTTAACGTGTGTAATGGAAGGGTTTTTGTCCATCTGTTTTCTTTCCATCTGTCATTTTTCTTTTAATACTTATACTAGGTACATCTATCCTCTTTCGTTTTCCCTACTCTTCATTTCCTATCCATTTTCCTTACCTATCCTTATTATATTGTTATAGTCACAAAATATACACGGGATGATTATCCCAACTCCTAATATCAAATTAGAGATTCATTTTACTAATAACTAGAAATCACTAAGAGAAAGATCTAATAACACTAAGAACAGAAAATAATCATGAATTAGCGATCGAGGACAGGTGTTCTTCGTTTAGTGTCTGGGGCAAAAGTGATGTGCTCTCGCGTCAACCATCGTTAGCGGCGCCTCGCCTTCCGGGTGAATGTCTAAATGACATCTGTCAATCCTTCATTGATTTCACATCCCTTTCTATTTAAAGTCCATCTCTTTTACTTTTATTGAGATAAATAGAACTCTTTCTTTAACAATATAGTACATTACATGCATTCTGTTAAACATAAATTTACACATACAATAAAGCAGTAGAAAACGCGTGTCTGTAATGTAATGTAATGTAGCCTTTATTTCCATGCCTTTCAAATATATAAAAGATAAAAAAAAATGACAAATACACAGCTTATAATATTTAAGAAGACGTGGCCCCTTCTCGGGTATAGGCCTCCCCCAACTGTCTCCATCTTTTCCTATTTTTTGCCTTCAGAGTCCAATCTGTACCGGCAACTTTATGTATCTCGTCGACCCAGCGGTCTTTAGGTTTTCCTGCCCTTCTTTTGCCGCTTGGACCTATCCATGTAGTGACACGTTTTGTCCATCTGTTGTCTGTAGTCCGTGCAATGTGTCCTGCCCATTTCCATTTTAATCTTTTAGTGTGTTGTACTGCGTCGATTATTTTAGTTTTACTCCTTATGTTCTCGCTCTTTTGTTTGTCTCTAAGCTTGATTCCTAGGACACTACGTTCCATTGCACGTTGGCAAGAGCGTATTTTGTTTATAATGTTGTTGGTGTAGATCCAAGTTTGAGCCCCGTATGATAGGCACGGCAGCAAGCAAGAGTCCATGACCTTTTTTTTCAAGTTTAGTGGAAGTTTTGATTTTAATATTTCCTTGAAGCTCCAATATTTCTTCCAGGTAATACTGATTCTACATGCTAGTTCGTCTTCGTGTCTTGTTTTTTTGAATGCTATTTGCTTACCAAGGTAAATATAGTTATCTACGTACTCTACGCGTGTCTCGTTTACCATTATGGGACCTTGATAGCTATTTGTAGCAACTTTCGTTTTCGAGGTATTCAGTTGTAATCCAACACTTTGGCTGGCTCTGTTCAGTTCTTCGAGCATCCTTTCCAGCTGTTTTGAAGTGTTTGCGAAAAGTATGATGTCATCCGCGAAGCGCAGGTTACTTAGGAACTCTGTGCCAATTAGTATCCCTTTTTTCTAAACACAAACACTTCAAAATGCCAGTTCAATTTTTTAACATTAGTTCTTCGATCACAAATAAAGAACTAGATTCACAATCTCCTATAAAATTTAAACAAATTATTGTCCGAATTGACGTATATGTTTTTAATATCGTAAAGTATCGGCAATATTGTGTTAATCTAAAGTACACCTTACTGTCAAACTATAAGGTTATAAACGCTCGTAACCGATTCGTGCATGACATTGAAACGATGTTTGTAAATAAAATATTTAAAATGCAATCTTACGTCTCGTGCATAAAATATAATTCAAATAATCTATTTGCGTTGCTATGTTGCTACGTTGATTTTTTACGTGAAAGTGACAAGGCTAAGACAAATATTGTCAGGCAATATTAAAAATATGATTACGAATTAATTAAAAAAGAGCTATTTAACGTTATTACTATAATGATTAATGAAATAATGAACACGTAAATAATATTATTTATTTATTAACCAAAAATAAGAACTCGCGTCTTTTTTAGCGTTCTAGATGTGTTATTTTTGCAATTTTGGAAGGAGCACTTTGACATGTTCGCTGTTAGTATTTTCGAATACCATTAAAACAGAAGTGCGCTCAAATCACAGACAAACTACCCTAGAGACCTGAAATGTTTACGAATTTCTAAGCGAACTATTCTGTCAAGCTTAGAGGAATGAGACGTAAGCGGGCGGCAAGGTAACGTCACGTACTAAACGAAATAGTGATGTACTCGTAGATATTGTATATATCGATAAATACAAGAATTATTTTCATAAGCATATTTTAAAAATAGAAATAATAAAATATGTATATACAATCAAAACAAGATTCTTTATTTCGAAACAAAAAAATCAAAAATTTGGAATAGAAATGCAAATCAAATTCGTTTGGGTAGTACGTGTTTCTCCTAATGTAAAACTTTTTAACAAAAAATGAAATTGACAAAAAACGAAACTGAAAAGCTTTGGTGGTAGAACCACCCAACCTTTTCGTCTGTATGTATTTTTTTAACCAACTTTAAAAAGAGGGAGATTCTATGTGCGTCTGTATGTTTTTTTATGTATGTTCACCGATAACCTCATCAATTGTGTACCGATTTAAATTTTTTTTTTGTTTGATATACTTCCGAGGTGGTCCCATTTAAATTGCACTGGTGTTGAGCTTGGCCTTTGAAGAGACACGAAATAATAATTACCAATTATAAGCTTTATTTATATTGATGATACATTTTTATATCATTTCGTTCTATAATTAGAAAAGTAGTTAGTTGTAGACCCATCCTATATATTTATTTAGACCAAGGTCACTCAAATGGGAGAAATAAAGAAAATTAAGAAAAAATTTAAAAGTACTAGAAATAAACACTGAAAAGTATAAAATAACTATCCTTTACTAATTACAACCCAAATATAAAAAAAATACTTTATACATACGATATAAATACGTATATAATTAAATTTGCTAGAGTGTTAGTCGACGGAAATGTCAAAAGCACTCGCATACCTAGGCAAAAATGTGAGAGGAGAATGATGAGATTTGAAAAAGCGAAAGAAGTATGTAAGGACCGCGACGCTTGGCGCTCCGTCCCTCTGAATACCCCGTTAGGGATATGGTGTGAAGATTGTATGTATGTATGTACATAATTAAATTTGACGGTTATCAAAGTGGGTTCCAAATTAATGTGCCACAACAGAAAGTCTATTAGTTTGGGAGGCTTGCATCGATTTCAGTAACTGTCAAATTTAATTATATAGGTATTTGTATCGTATGTATAAAGTATTTTTTTTTGTATTTGAGTTTTGATTAGTAAAGAATCGTTATTTTGTATTTTTCAGTGTTTTTTTAAAGTCGGTTAAATTGTATTCTTAAATTTTTTCCGAATTAAATTGAAACCAAACCTCGAGATATACTCTATCCAATAAAAGAGAATCATCAAAATCAGACTACTCTGTAAAAAGCTACTACAAAAAAAAAATGCACCGACTTGAGAACCTCCATCATTTTTTCCTCGGTTGAAAAAAGAACGGTGACATCTTTTTAATGATAACTGTGTTTTTTTAATAGAAAAATTACATACCAAATTACATCTTAATCCGTTCAGCGGTTAAAAATTTCCAATACAAAGTTTCATCCCCTTTTCACTCCTTTAGGGGTAGATTTTTGGAAAAAAGAAGTATGTTTTTTAATAGAAAAGGTTTTATCTATGTACTATACCAAATTTCGTCTTAATCGGTTCAGGGGTTAAAATTTCCCATACAAAGTTTCATCTCCTTATTCCCCTCTTTAGGGGTAGATTTTTGAAAAATAAAGTAGCATATGTTCACCTCCTGGTGTCAAACTATGTCCATGCTCAATTTTATTAAAATCGGTACGGCGGTTTAGCCGTGAAAACCAAGCAGACAGACAGATAGACAGAGAGACTCGCATTTATAACATAACATAACATAACTTCACGCTGTATCCCCAACGGGGTAGTCAGAGAGGGCGGAGCGCCAGGAGTCGCGGTCCTTACACACCTCTTTCGCTTCCTCAAATCTCATCATTCTCCTCACACATTTTCGCCTAGGTATTATACTTATTACACTCGCATTTATAATATTAGTATAGTATATAGTATATTATACAATTATGTAATACTATATAATTATATATTATATAATTATATGTTATATATATTATATATTATATTATTATATAATATGGATAGTATAGATGGAACTATGTATATAATTTCAAAGAGTGGTAGTCATTATAAATTCTCAAAATTAATGGAAAATATATTGATATATCGATACGTTTTTTCGCGTCCCTACTTACACGTGCCATCTTGCAAGAGTGAGGACGCAACATGTAATTATAGCTTACTAGACAAGGACAAACGCACACTCAAAGCTACCAGCGACCAGTATAGTGAGAGCTCTGCATTTTTTTGATATAAATTTTTATTATTAATTTTATACTTACCGATGAAACGTGATATTAACCTTTTTGAAACTATTTTTACGGCTGTCACTACCACACTACTTTACAGCGCAATTTGGCATTGTTTGCGTAATTTATACTATATTTTTTAAAACAATTAGACACGGGTCACGGATCTGCTTTCTGGTTAATACTAAAGGAGCGCGCGTTTGTGTTTGAAGTTATATGAGCGTTTGTGCGCATCGATGGCAGAAAACGGTGCCTGTTCATTTCCTGTCTTTAGGCTAATTTGTCTGTGGCTCAAATACTCATTTGAGCGCACATTTTTGGAGTGTTGTTTGTGTAACTAGTTTTTTATTTGTGATCGAAGCATTAGTTATAGTTTTTAATATAATCTAAACTACCTATTTTCTGAAATACGACCTCATAACTTGAGCTAGAGCATGCGCGTTTATATTAAGTATGGGTTACAGAGCGCAGAAGCTTTATTTTAGATAAACTATTTATTACTGCATCACCCACGGACCGAGAATAAAAATGGACGAGGCATTCACTCTAAGAGCATGTCCGTTTTTTGTTGACCGAGTTTCTAAGACTTTTACGAATATGCGTGACTAGGAAAGAGTTGCAATACAACAATACAGAGTCGAACATGATATATTTATTTTCATGTTTACTAGTAGCGAATACTCTTAAGATTTACGAATTTTGCAAATAATCATTTCAGTAATGTACATGAAGTCGGTCATGAGCTACACGAATTACACTGAGAGCGCCAGGTTACCATACTTACTATAGCTATTTTACTCGTGATTACGCTCAATGAGATAGAAAGAGACACGAAACTTCGTTTGACACACGGTGACAAGAGCGATAATAGAATGGACGAAGTCATATTATGGCTTATTGGTCCGAGGCGTCACCTTAAGCTTCAGTAAACAGAGTGGGGATAATAATAATAATAATATACTCAGACATTTCACACAGCGCCATCTAGTCCCAAAGTAAGCAGCACAGCGCTTGTGTTATGGGTACTAGACAACTGATATACTACTTATATAATTTTCTTTTGTAAATAAATACATATTATACATAAACACCCAGACTCGGGGCGGGAATCGAACCCGTAACCCCCGTTTACTTTCCGACGCGCTTAGCCGTTGCGCCATGGAAGTCGTCATAAGTTAGAGGGAGACGGGGTTACGGAGTCATGTCGTCACAATCTCGTAGTGTCACTGCCCAGCGCTAAAAGTGACAAAAAAGGAGCTTATACTCACTCTCTTCGACTAACTTCAGTAACTGTCAAATTTAATTATATAAGTTTTTGTTATTTTTGTACATGAGTTTTGACTATAAAAGGATAATCATTTGTTCTTTTCAGTGTTTTTTTTTAAGTCCATTGAATTTTTTTTTCTTATTGAAATATTACGAATGTTCGATCTTTGCCATAACATGGTTGGTGGGTAAGTCGAAATATCTCCACTGACCTTGAGTGACATGTCTGTCAACGGCGGAATAGACTCGCCACGCGCTTTATGCGAGGACGGACGTTCCGCCTTGCTACTACGCTGCAAATATCAAAAACAAGCATCGTCAGCCGTGCTGATCGTCTTGTGCTTAACAATTCATTAATTCGGAGTGTGAAAGTAAATACCACATTTCGCTCGTCTCCGTGTTGTGCCGTGCGCAATAAGAAGGCTGGTTTCCCGTTGGAGACTACGTGGAGCTTAAGGTTAGTGGAGATTCTTGCTCACCGGCTTTTGGCAACGGATCGACCTACTTCTCGCACTCATAACACAGTCCACTTTCTAATAACAATTCTTATATACATCCAACAACGAACATTAGAAATATTTGGTTCATTCGTTATAATTTTTTACGAGCGACCCGCCCCGGCTTCGATCCGGTGGGATGTTAAATATTTACACCCTAGCAAATTATTTTTTTCCAGATTTTTGTACAAAAACCATACAAATGACAACGCCCAAATTCGCTACCACTGATCCCAGAGTAACCATTCTATTTAAAAAATATAATTTAATTTCTTATGATTTTCTGTGTGGTTCATAACTTGCTTAAGCTAGCACAAGCAATGAGCAAAATAAAAAGTTTTTTTTTGTAACCAAACATTCATTATGACTGAACAAGGCTGTAAACATTAATACTTTTGTTCTTTACATTACGTTAAATGCAGATTTATGATGAAAAATGACTGTATCCTACAATTTAATAGCGCTAGATTGTCTAAGCTATTACTGAAAATATCTAAAAATGAAATTACTTTTTTCGTAATTGAAATGACTGACACTATGATAGCAAATCAACGACGTTGTCCGAGTTTGACATGAATTTAAATTGTAAGTTTGTTTTGTCTCTCGTAAATACTCTTCTTGTTCATATATTAGACAAATTTTTACGTGGCAACAATATTAGACTATAAGGGGTGCACCAATATCTATATTATATCGTTCTATGTTTTTTTGTTGTTAGTTTGTTTGTCTAAATGTAACTAATTCATATGAACAAGTAATTGTGAATGTGTTTGTTTTGTCTTATGTGTTCCTTACATAACCCTATTTGTTTTAGGTACATTAATCTGTCAGAAAACAGCAAAACAACATTTTTTTATTTCTATTAATCCCCATTAGTGTCTTCTACAATAAGTGACATTGGCAGTATTAATGTGCTTGACACATTAGAAGTCATTTAAAAAAAAAGACATGAATTATGACACACCCAGACACACCTTTTTTTTTTCTTTATGCAATCCGGTCCCGCCTGGGGTAGGCGGGGGGATATGTGGGACTCCACGGCTGTAAAGAGTGCAATGTCGGGCTACCCACTAAAACCTGACGGTGTTCCTCGAAAGCCTTGATGCCGGGGCAACGGGAGCGCGTTGGCATTCTTCCGCGACCCCGGCGGCACCCAGACACACCTAACGCAATTGACTTTGACATTTCGGATTTTTATGAAGTTACATCTACACCATCTTATACATATTTGCTTGTGAAAGAATGTGTGAACTTGTTATTCTAGCGATTTCATTAGATTGTATGTAAATAACAACCCCTGCAGTGTTTCTGGGTGATTAATATCTCTATACGATTACTATTAGCTATATTCAACTTGACTTTTGTGGTCGTTTTGGAAAATGTCGCGATGCGCGTGCTTTTTTTTGGTAGGCGTTTTTATTTTCGCTTTAGTTACTATACTATTCCGAAGTGCTTATAATAGACCATACAATAAAATTAATACAAATACTGGGCATGCAAATTTGTGGATGGGGCAAAGTTCCATAGTTTTTGGGCATTGTCATTTCCGATTTTTTCCGTGGATTTTCCAAAAATTTTCTTTCATGCAAACCTTGTCCTGACGATTACAAACAAAAAAAAAATTGCCAAATCGGTAGAGCCGTTCACATGTGATGCTCCGTCATACATGTGGCAATTGATTGTTATTTATATAGATTATTTGGAACTTACGTAGCTTAATGTGAGCCATCTAATGCTTTATCTGTTTTCATGTACGTGTATCTTAATGTAAATCTTGTTGCCACTAGCACAATTTCTTGTCAGAATTCTGTCAATACCAAAATAGCGGTGACCAACGAGGTCAAGAACGTTTGAACCGTGTCACTTAATACCCGACTCTATTAATAGCACACGTCACTGTGCTATTAATAGATTCTCAATTTTGTGTGCTTACGTTAGTAACGTACTTACGTAAGAGTACTTATATTACTTAAATAAATATAAATAAATGTAGGTATGTCCTCAGTAACATGACATCATTTATAAACACAAATAAATGGATTTAGGGAACAAAATTCAAATTTAAAAAAATTTGTTAACGAATTTTAGAATTCCCTAGTCAAAATGTCTGTATGTCCGTCTATTTGTCTGTTAGTATGTCAAAGCTGGATTATTCAATTTTTTTTTATTTACTGAGTTGAAATACAGAGATGAAAATAGACTTTATTGTCAATGGGCGGCCGTTGGTTACTCTCTATCAGGTGACCCGCTTGCTCGTTTGCCCCCTCCTTTATAAAAATTAAAATAATTCCGTAATGAAAGGTTCTATTCAGTAAAATTTGTGTGACACAGACGCCATAAGATGTCAATCCTACACCATTCCATTTTATACGTCCATATTCCCGGACGGTCTTGTGTACTCTCTTGTCATATTTTCTTTTTCTTTGTTATCAATGACTACAAAATCAAATGTGTTTTTAACTACTTAGATAATAATAATAATAATAATAATAATGCGCCAGACGATACACACCAATCAACTGATCTCAAACTAGGGTATTCCCTGTGCTATGAGAACCAGACGACGACTACTGAGGGCGTCTCCTAGTACACCCAGACCTGAGACAGTGTAGAAAAGTTTATTTTCTAAATTGACCCGACAGATAATCGAACCCGGAACCTTCCACGCTTGGAACAACGTCTAAACCACTGCGCCATCGAGGTCGTCAAATAATTATCTTTATTTTTTTTAGAAAAGGCCGTAATAAACGTGGATGTGGACTTCGAGGACTTCGATGGCCCTAACGGCAAGAAACATTGGAGCATCAAAAAGTGGAAACATAGCTTTGAACTAAAGGAGAAATCTGACCTGATTTTCGAGAATTTATTCAATGGCAGCGAAGAATTAGGTATGTATTCAGAAGCAGCATATTTAATTACACCTAATTTCTTCATTAAATTTTCTCTATTAGATCCTTCGTCTAGCTTTTGTTTAACTAGGAATTGCAAAACCCGGATTTTCTCAAATCGGAATTTTAGAAATATCTTCACCTAGAAATCCAGATTATCCAGACTTATCGATTTGGTTGAATTTGTTTACCACCTACCATAGGGAATGTGCAGTACAGCTCCAGACACGACCACTGCGCGTGCTGGGCCCTTTACAATTTCGGCAGGGTAGCAAACGTGCCGAGAACTGCGCCTACATCGACCGCGATGCGCTGCGCTGATCAACAATATTATACAAATAGGATAGGCTAAATATCTTTAATGTCTATTAGTCTTTAGGATGGTGGAAGTCGGAGGTGGCTTCCGGTGCCGTAAAGCCACAAAACGGAAGATATACTCACTTCTCGCCTACCAAACCTTTTGGTCTACTACTTTTGAATTTCTACCATCTTGGATTTCACAATGAACGTCATCTTTTTAATCAGCACGTCGAGTAACCTAGAATATGACACCTACATCAATTTACCTAAAAAACACAAAATATTCAAATTTATTCGCATACCTAGGCGAAAATGTGTGAGGAGAATGATGAGATTAGAGGAAGCGAAAGAAGTATGTAAGAACCGCGACGCTTGGCGCTCCGTCCTCTCTGACTACCCCGTTAGGGATACAGCGTGAGGATATGTATGTATGTATTCAAATTTTCCGAAGTGAATCAACACTGGATATGGTGTACCTAGGTATAGGAGCTCAGTACAGGCGCGTGGCAAGGCGTCGCGCTTGTAATGAGCTTGTTCACTCTAATATACATATATACAGGGTGTATAGGAAAACGGGACAGTTACTTTAATGGATGAAAGGGCATAACTTTAGTATGTAGTTACAAAAAGAATTATCGAAAAAAACGTATCCGTGTAAGAGTTATGACCGTTTTAATTTTCAAGTGTTATCCCCACCATTTCTCGTAAAATTGGGTTGATCGTGTACAGTTACAGATTTTAAATCTTACGTTTTTTTTTTATTTTGTAATAATTTCATCCGTTACTGAAATACAGCCTGAAAACCATTTTCGAAAATAATGCGTATACCCCAATGGGGGTTTTCAGGCTGTATTTCAGTAACGGATGAAATTATTACAAAATTAAAAAAAACGTGAGATTTAAAATCTGTAACTGTACACGATCAACCCAATTTTACGAGAAATGGTGGGGATAACACTTGAAAATTAAAACGGTCATAACTCTTACACGGATACGTTTTTTTCGATAATTCTTTTTGTAACTACATACTAAAGTTATGCCCTTTCATCCATTAAAGTAACTGTCCCGTTTTCATATACACCCTGTATATGACGCGTTGCCAAGTCTAAATTTGTCAATTTTTTTCTGTATTGAAATCTGGATGTTACTTGGTTGCTCCCTCAGATTCCCATACATTTTTCTTTTTCTCTTTTTGCTGTAACATCTGTGTTAACACAATAAGCCATTCAGTTGGTGTTATTGAACCTATATCTTATCAGCAGAAGGTACTCCTTCGAGAATCTTTCCTATGTCCTAAGCACTTTCCGCATCCATATCCATAGTACAAGCACAAAGCTTATTTGGGAATAACACAACTGGTGTAATTGCCAGAAGTATTTATTTCTGTAACACCGTTATATGCTATTCCAGGTCGTGCTGCCCGTGATCTGGTGGCCTCCAGCAGTAACGAAATCATACTAGAAGTGGGCCAGCCCGTCATCAAGGCTATTGTGGCAATCGTGGTGGACAACATCAACAACATGTTCAAGGCCGTGCCTGTAGAAGATCTTGAGCTATAGTTGCTCTAGAATAATACTATTACGATATCTTAGTAAATTACAAATTTTATTGCTGTCTTTTTTTTTGCTACTACGAAATACTATATTTCAATTTTACTAAACTTTTAGGTTACAACATTATATGATTGTAAGAAAACAGTATCTATGTGTTTTTTTAGAAGGAGCTAAACTGAATCATTAATTCACTATTGATATACGTTAATCTGTTCTCTTAATAAATGAATAATCGATAATCAAACGAAAAAAAAAAGTGTATAATAATAGCTTCCTTTATGCGATGCTCATTAATTCCATGAATATTTTATTTATTTAGATTAGCAAGCGATGGTGCAACGGCTTCTTTCTTGCAACATACCGATTTTTCCTGTCATCTTAGTTTGAGGCATAGATAAATATGTCGCGGAAGTCATGAGTACGAACGCATCGCAGCGCCATCTACGACAACGTTTCCATGACGGAAACGGAAATGAAGCGCAAGCGCCGTTTTGGTGGCGTTACGCCGAGTCTAAGCAGAATACGACACATTCTAGAGAGGGACTCGGAGTGTGTCCGTCGTGATGGTTGATTGTATAACCTAGAAACTGCGTCGCGTTACCCGCTAGGTCATTTGAAATTAGTTAGAAGTTAATTTGTACAGTTTGAACATTAATAACCAAACCCACTGTGAATAGTGTCGAGAGTTTCCTTTTGCTTCATTTGAATACCTATATTCTGAACGCCTACAAAGAATGTCTAATCTTGCATCTGTTGCCCCAAGATCCGACAAATATACAATGTAAATCTGCTTGTCTCACCCGTCAGATCGTAAAATTGGCCAAGGGGTAAGATTATTTATAAGCTCTATCTATCGGTATCTTTCGGTAGCTTGTACGTCTCTATCAGTAGATATTTTGATGGAACGATATGTATTAAGAAACGCTAGATTAATAAACCAGGTTATGAGTATTGGCTCAAATAAAAACACGATATAAATTCTCCGTGGTACATGTATTTTATTCGCACTTCTATTGGCTCGAATAAAATTACGATATTAAATCTCCACGGTACATATTATATTATTTTATTCCAACTTCTTAAATCACATTACACAGACTGCACTTTCAGACCAAGATCCATCCGATATGCGTGCTCGCCAGCAACTGCCTATATAAATACAATCTTAAAAGTTAAAATGCTTCGATAATGTACTGATACCTCCGAAACAAAAAATAATGACATAGTAACAATCATGAATATGTTTCTACCTGCCAAGATGTTTATACGACAAAAATAGAATACATAAATATGAACATAGTACCTACATCATTGTAACAATATGACCTAACACGAGGTTAATTACTGACATTAGATTACTAGGTTTCGATGTTACTAAGTTAGGTCGTTCATCTGTGCGACACGGGGAAAGCGCGTGTGGTAAGCTCTGTCCTGGCACTGCGAGGATGCAGGGAGACTCTGTCAGTGCCCCGAGAATTGATTCCTCATACCGTGAGACCGGCTCCGGTACGTTCGATAGGAGATCCGGGAAACCCTCAACAACGTGCCGAGAACGACAACCACCGATAGTGGTGGCTGGTGGGTTAGTGGGTAAAAACCTTGCTTAATCCATGTTGCTCCTGGACTGGATACCTGTATATAGATTTCCTGCGAAATAAAACAAAAGGATAAAAGTCCTTACACACGTCTTATTAAAGATCTCGTTTCGTAAATGAAATGAGAAAAAGACCAGTACGGATTACTAAAGTTAAGCCAGCCTACTATCAGACCTTTTAGTCTCTTGTAAGCTCTTTGTCCTTCTTTTTCGTAACTCATGTTAGGTTCACAACAGCGTTAATAACATCAATCAGCCACATGCGATAATTTTACAATGTCTCAATAACAAACTTCATTCCTTTGCTTCATTCACATAACAGTGTCAGTTTAGCTTTAGTAAGTAGTTGTCGAACAACCGCCAAGTAATTATCATGACAGTTATTTAAAGTAGTGTAATGACGATCTTCTAAAAGTAATTACATAAGTATTTGTGTATTGAAAAGTAAAAAAATATAGTCCTGTACAGAGTACTCCCTCTTTACTCGCCTTGCACAACATGTGTATATGTCCTTTTTGTTTCAATTTTACTTTAATGCAAACAAACAGGTAACTGACAATAACTAAACTTTCGTTAAATTTTCACCGTTCGCTGGTCCGACGTATTACACGTAGCACTCTAGTAACTCTGCTTTACTGTTATATACACAAATATGCACTTATAACACTAATATTATCCAATATAGTACAGCATTGAAAAAGTTAAAGTTATTTGTGAAGCGTTATGTTTATACGAAATTGAATTAGTATCATAAATCAGTTCACTCTAATATGCGAGTGGCACTATTCATTCGAAATTTAAGACAGAATAATAGTCTCCTACTCTTAGAGATATTTTTTTTTAATACAAATCTTTAGACTTATCATGACATTAGACTAATAACTTATATATATCGCTTGCTTGGATGAACAAGGTAGTAACTAAAAAAAATGTGATTTTGAGATACTACTACACCTTTACTTAAAATTGTAAGATCTTTCAAATTAATTTGGTCGCATAATTATTCGATGCGAGGGGGGTCTACGGGCAGGGTAGTATCTCCGTCCTTTTTGCACTTTTTCGCCGCCCCATTGGATGTACATAGTCGTATTTAGTTTTGCCCCCTTTTTCTCGTCAATTGGTAGGTAGCGACAGAACGTCAGTTTTTGTTGAACAAAGTATTAAACTGAAATAATTCATCGAAAGGTAAGTTACATTTGAATATCACATATTTGTGAAATTCGGCAGTATCTTAAAATAATACCTTGTTTGTTGATCATTTTATACAGAAGTGAGTATTATATACCTCTCTTCAGTAATGTCTTATTATTTCGTGTATTACGAACTTCTCCAAAATATGAAGTAGGCTGGAACCTTACCAAAGGAGTAACTTTCATAAAAAAAATAGGTACGGTTAACCGATCTAATACAGAAAAGCTGGAATATCACAATAAAAACTTAAAGTTGCCCTCCTGGAAAATCGACTTTTTTGAGTTAATACCCTGTTTATACAAGCAGGCGATATGACAACTGAATCAATCATTTGGGAACTAGCCCATCTCTAGTTATGTTATAAATGTCATAGTCGCCATATTTGTTTGGAAGAAAATGAAGGAAATAGGATTTACATATCTTAGCCTAATTCCGTGATCACAGGGTAATAACACCTCAATTTAGATTATTGCATTTAAAATTATTATCACATATCGACGGAAACAATGGATTACAATATTTATTATGTGTATCTCTCGAAGCTAGATATTGACGGAAGTAACGTTGTCTAAAACACTTCCAACTTATCTGCGTTTAATACTCACCATCTTATTTGAATATTAAAGTTAATTATACACACAATTTCACTGTCTGGTTTTTAACTGTCGTTTAGCTACACGTTAGCACACCATATGTTTTTAATATCAGTGCGGCGTTGACGTTTTTATATGCTCTCGCCGTGTGAAGATGTCGAATTGTTCTTGTGCTGTTTATTGTGATACCAACGCGACGCGTCACCAGCTGACGACAGCTACACGACGGGATAACAGTATTTACGAGTCTACATACATATTTCTACAGAGTACAGTTAAAATCATTAATTTCAACTCAACTCCGACCTAAGCTAAAGCGACCTCTCTTCTAGTGATTAGGATTCGTTACATGGGATTTCAATATACATACATACAATGAAAAGATACGCAGTATGACAGGGTAAGACGAATGTGTTATCGTCACAACTGAAAAAAGGAATGCTTAGATTGTTTGGGCACATAAAGAGAATGATTGTTGAAAGTGATGATAATCTACAGAGCGAAAATGAGATAGAAACAGTACCCGAGGAAGACCGAGGCTTTGAGTGGTAGCAGAAGCCAAGGGGTACCAGCCTATCTTACAAAGATCAAATAGGTGGAGTGTTATCTGACGGAAATGTCATACGTACTCGCATACCTAGGCGAAAGTGTGAAGTAGAACGATGAGATTTGAGGAGGCGAAAGAAGTATGTAAGACCGCGACGCTTGACGCTCCGTCGTCTCGGACTACCCCGTTAGGGATGCAACGTAAGGACATGTATGTACGTATATTCTCTAAGTTTTCCTCAGTGTGCACATTTGTTTCAAACAAAAGATAGATTTGAGGGTTTTTTGTTTATATCAGAGGGAGCAAGCGAGCAAGTGTGTCACTTGATGGAAAGTGATCACCGCCGCCCATGGACACCCGCAACGAGAACCCGTTCGAAAACGCCTTGCAATTGAGTTAATTTGAATACATTTATTGGACGACATTAATTTGTGGTCTATTTTTTTACGGATTAAGTAAAATTTACATAATATTTTATATCTTTCGGTTTATTTATAAAAAAATACATATCCCAACGTTAATATTTACAAACTTAAAACTACACATTATCTTAAATATTAGACTTCCTCAAAGGTTGCCTCTTAGAAAGCTGTGAATGCTTAAGTGCCCAGAAGACTGGCAGCATTACCTCTTTGAATAGCCAATCTCTCTGTGACATGTCGTTCATTCGCTTATAACACGCCAATTGCAGGCCACTGATGTATCGATGAGGGTAATATCAAAAGCTTCCATTTTGTTTTACGGGTGGTAGGACATTGTGTGGGTAGGTCCAAGTCGCTACCACTGTCTTACACACTAATCCTGCCGCCAAGCAGCAGCAGTCCTTGCACTGTTGTGTTCCATTGTGGAGGGTGAGACAGTCGGTGATTTCTGGCACAAGAGGCACTAAATCTTAGTCCTCAAGGTCGACAACGGATTTACAATCTGAAGTACTTTCTTGACCTTGCTATTGTAAATGTTTATGGGAATCGGTCACCTTACCACCAGATATGCTCGGACCGAGAAAGATAATACCCGGTTTATATTGGTCAAGTGTTTAGCGAAGTACATAAGTAAAGTAAGTACAGTGGTGTAAACCGATCGAACAGTAACGAGTCAACTTGGCTTGTAAGCTGCCTTGCAAGTGGATCCAAATAGAATCGCTTTCTACTTTTTGGGTAAGTGACGCCCCCGGCACAGGCACTTTTCCCTCGTACGGTTCTTGACTCGCCACTTGACCTAGTGTATGCATTTAATAGTGTATAAGTGACCGGCAACAAGACTACTCGCTTGAGCTGTTTTATGCGATATTTTAAACAAAATGACGTCTAAATGGTAAACATTAATTTTCATAAATAAGAAAAGAAGAAGATTTTAGACACTTTTTCTCTATTTGCTCCACTGAAAAGAATTTTTTGACGTTGCTCGTCCATTTCGACGGAGTAATGCCACTTGACTTGCTGTAGTGTAAACGGTCACTGTCCATGCTTTCGCCGGTCGCCACTGTACTTGCACTCGCTACTCGCAACTGTCCTTGACCAATGTAAAGCGGGCATAACAGGCGGAGCCAAGTTGCCGCTCTTATCACCGTGTGTCAAACAAGTTTTCCCGTCTTTTTCTTCTTCAAGAGTAAAACAGATAGCTATAACAAGTATGGCAACCTCGCACTGTTGATGTAATTCGTGTCAGCTCATGACCGACTCTGCGTACCTTACTGAAATAATTATTTTCAAAATACTCGTAGATCTTAAGTGTTTTCGCTACTAGTACAGACGAAAATAAAAACATGTGATATTAAGCTATGTATTGTTGTACTTTGAGCCTTCCCTAGTCAAGCGCATTTAGTAAAGTCTAGAAATTACGTCACCAAAAACGGGACACATTCTTAAAGCAAATGCTCCATCCAGTTTGAATTTGCCTTGCCCCTGGAATAAAAAAAATATCTAAGGAGGTTTGACACAAAATACGATTTACAAAGTTCAAATTGTCTTGAATATTCGCGTTATTTATGAAATGGTAACGAAGGCAAATTACTAAATTTAGCTTCTGAAAAGCTGTGAAACCTAGAACGTCTGGTATTTTCTCTGTTAAATGTACGTAACGCTCCACATTCCCAAAAAATATTAATATATAATATAATATAAATATTAATATAATTCAGCAATTTCGATAAAAAAGGGGAATGTCAAATTGAATTAAAATACCCATTCTTTTTCTTATTTCTCTATGAATGTTTTCAGAGTTGGGTACTTTTTTTTTTAAAGGAGAGGGGCAAACGAGCAAGCGGGTCACCTGATGAAAAGTAACCGCCGCCGTCCATGGACATCCGCAATGTCCGAGGTACTACGGGTGCGTTGCCGGCCTTTAGGGAAATAGGAAAAGGATGGGGAGGGGGCGATAGGCCACCGGGACTCTCACTCACCAAACAAAACACAACAGCAATAGATGCTGTTATTTCACACCGTTATTCTGTGAGAGGGTGGTATTTCGCCGAGTGAGCTGGGCCAATTCGTGCTGCACTGCAATTTGGCTCTACCATTCTATTTAGAGCTAAATTCCGTTTTACCATTCTATTGCGACACATACGGGATAACAAGATATACCTATCACTATGCCTTTCAAAGTGTAGAAAGAGAGTTAACTAAGACAGATATTTTTTTGCTTGCATTCTGGTCTGAGTCAAAGAAAATTAATAAATTTAAGTTCATGAAAATTGGCTAGACGATAACTAATTGCTAGTCATTCTGTCTAAAGAGTACTTATCGGGCCCTTGGAGGTGTATCAATTGGAGATGAATCAGTATTCCGTTAAAAAATAATCATAGAAAAGCATAAAAACATAATTGGTATGAATTGAAAAACATAATACGAATGCATAACACTCCAATTTATCTTACACGCAGTTGAGTAACCAGGTATGAGATATTTCAGTTATTTTTATCGATGATCGATATTTTGACAAATAGACGATTAACTTTCGATGTAATCTGCCACATCGATATCGAATACAATTAGACACGATGACGAGGCGGAATCCTAGTGACTCGCCTCCATATTCCGTACCACGATCGCTTAACCATAAAAAAATAAATTAACGTCTTTAAACTATTTTGGAGTACAAGTACACTTGCAAAAACAGACTAAAGACCAGTCGCTTAGTACAATAATGTTTGTAATATTATTTTATACCGTCTTCAAAAAAAAAGGAGGTTATCAATTCGACTCGTATGTATGTAATATTGTCAGAATTGCATAGTTTTTGTATATGTTACTGTATACCAGCTTCTAAACATGTGTGCCAAATTTCATAAGTGTATGCACGTATGTTTGTCCGCGCATATCTCAAAAACTATAATTTGGATTGCAAAAATTCTAGTTGGACTAGGTATAGTTCAACTTAGGGGCACTGCAAGTTTCATCAAAATCGGTTTAGTAATTTTTAAGACAGAGAGTTAAAAGTGTATCAGTCACTAGGAAACCGTATCATTGGCTTAACAGCGTAATTCTAAAACATTTTATGCATGTTGTTTTTTTTTTTCAATGTTTGCATGCAGTTAGGATCTAGCTAAACAATCTCGATGAAAATTGCAAAAAAAGGCTTAGCAATTTAAAAAGTAATCAATCGTGTAATCGTTAAATGGCAACATAATAAAAAAAATGATTAAGTAATTAGCTTCGATTACAACTGAAATTTAAAAAATGAACAAATAAAAAAGTAATTTAAAAAATTTAACCGCTCTAAAAAAGAACACTAAAAACTACAAAATAACCATCCTTTACTAATCTAACATCAAGTACAATTAAAATAACTTTTTAAATACGATACACATATCTATATAATAAAATTTGACAGTTATTGAAGTATATATCGTTACAGAAATTTAAATTATAGTACAGTAAAGCAAACACAGTATAATACAGAACAGTACAATACAATATAAAAGATAAAAAGTAGAACTTCTTACAGGATACAAAGAGTTACAGAATGACGTGTTAAACTAGTACACTTTGAATTCATTATTTTCAGAGTTTTATTTAATTCCCCGACACGGTAATAAAAAGCATGCTTAGACTTAATAAGTTCTTGGGTGTGTCTATGCACTTGTTGGGGTTGGAGGATAGAGGTGCATAAAGACCCAGCACCCTCGCTAGTATAAATAGTTCATGTACCTACTCATTTATAGCAGGACCCTATCTTTTATTTCCATCAATTTGATTTTCCAAAATTGTTGCATTAAACACAGCATTTGTTACAAGTTCGGTGAACATACATTATCATAACATTACATAAACTCCCAAAAATGTTACTGAGAATTACAAAAACGTTATTAACTGGGGCGTTACTAACGAGCAATCAATAACACTGATTTATCTTAATGGGGTTACGTTATCGATAAAAAAGACCGTAATACAGCACATCACTAGAATGAAATTAAATCAAAATTTAGAATACAATGCGTGTTTTGTTTGGTAGTATACAAAATATGATATACTAAAAAAGAAAGGGAATGAATTCAATTAAAAGTGTAATGTTATGTTAGTACAGTGAATTTTATGAATAGTATACTGATCGTTTTCGTAGTAGTTACAGAGGGTAGGCACGTGGCATATCCATTTGCGAGCCATCTGATTTCTTGTAAAGTTACTAACGAATTATCGTGGTTTTTGGGGGATGTTTTAGGGTACGTTTCACGGACGGATAAGCAATATTATCGTGTTTATAGTTTTGCTATAAAATGCATTATTCATACGCTATAATATATTTTGTTTGTATTAGAATACACAGGGACATAGTTGTCAAATTGCAACTGGCAGGTCTATTTTTATTTTATTTTATTGGAACACCAACAGTACAAAAATAGAAACACACAAAATAATTAAAACAATAAATTATTCTTCTCGTTTCTTTTTTTTTTCAACTTCTTCAAATTCTTCAACTCGTTTCATATTTATTAGTAACATTTCGGCTATTCTCAAATAAAAAATGGTGTGTCTTACAAAAATGTCTTCCTTCTCATTACTAAGTTTAAAACTAATTTGATTATCGAATTTTACTTTAAATTAACATATTATGTAGTATTATGACATATTATGACAGATTGGAATAGTTAAATAGATTAAAATTATATCATTTTCTAACATAAAATTATAATTAATGGATGTTATTGTGAATTTGATCTAAAGTTGCCTGGAGGAGATCGCTTCAAGATAGCGATAAAGCCGCCTTTTGTACCGCATTATTTAAAACTTGTTTGTATTTTTGGTGTTTTTTGTAGTTTGAATTTTTGGTGCAATAAAGTGTAACTTATATACACTTTATTGCACAAGTGCTGAGGCAGGCACACGTTTAATAAATATGAAACTTAAATATATACTACTTTATACATTTGTCTAGCGACTGCCTAAAACCATTACGCAATTTAGGAATTTTCCTTCGATACTTTTTTTTGCAATGTGACGCGTTTTTGAGAGATTTTTAAGTATTTCCCCTAAATTACTTGAGTAAGTTACATACAATTACTGCTAACAGGAAGACAATACAGTTTATTAAATACTGGATAAAGGATATTTTATTATATGAATTAATATTCCAGTTATTACGATAAATGTCGCGTTCGGATAGCGGAGTATGAGGGCGGAGCCTAGGCAAAAATCAACTTTTGGGAGCTTGCTCTTAATGCTTCTCTAATGAAATAGGTTTGAGACGGTAATTCTTTTTTACAGAATTAATATTTAATTGTTATTTAATTCTAAAAATAAACGCGGACACTCTTATTTTAATTTTATTCAATAATTCAGGACAATCCAAGTGTGATTGTTCAATTTTGTGTGTATATAGGACCGGATATGTACCTTCTCTTCTCAAACAAGGATGATATTTTAAACACATATTTGCATAAGCATGATTGCGTTCTCTACATTAAATGTAGTGTAAATTCAATTCAGTTTAGATTTCGTATGATGAAGGTACTTAGTCTAAAATCAGGGCTTAATACTTATTAAACGAAGACATGAGAGAAAATGATTAAAATATTTACTTATTCTACTTTTGACTTCACTATAGCCAAGTATAAAGTAATTGAAACGTCTCATAATGAAAATTCTAAATGATTTCAACAATTAAATCAAATAAATATTAAATTATTGCAAATTCAATACAAATTGTCAATAGAACCTATGGAAAATCTTTCAGTTAAAGAGTACAGTTTACTAAACGGTTGGAATTACGGGTAAAAGCAAGTATTTTTACTTCCCAATCGGTTAGGTTCAATTAGTTTTATCTATCATCTGATTAGCTGCCGAAGAGTCCACTAAATTAGATCAACTCGGGCACAAAAACTTGTCCAGTCATACTCAGGTTTGCTGATAGAAAAAATACATTACACAGTTACAATGGCAGAGCAGTGCGTTGTAAGTGTTGTAACATGTTAAAATAGATATGCGTATGTCCATTTTAGGGTACTGCAGTGAAATATGTATTGAAATAAGTTATAGTTTTTACCAGACTGCGAGCAAGTGAAGCAAATAGTATGGTTATAATGACAACGTATGTATCTATTACATGTGTATAAAAAGAATTTCCTAGAAGAACACGAACATTTGAGTCTCACATATTTATTTACATTTTGCAATTCTTCCACACTTACACAAAACTTTAATTCAAATTATACTATTTTCTGAGAATACAGAATCAATTGAGACAACAAAACTACTTTAAGTTCTAGTATCACTGCATGTATCACGCTTTGGCGATTATGCAATGACTGTGGATGTCACGCGTCACTTTAAAACAAATTATAAATCTTGAGTCGTTCTTACGTGTAGTAATTATATTAGGCTCAAAAAGAGACTAGATGGGATCACATTTCACGTGTCAACCACGCATTACTTCACGCATCACGTGTTATGTGTCACGCATCACGTGTTAACTACGACTGATAGCGACTTCAGGTTGATTATTTATTCTGAAACTATTTTGTACTTTAAAACTTCCAAAGCGTACAAAGGAAAATGTAAACAAACATCTAAGTAAACCACATTTGTTCTTTTCCCGACAAAAATCTTGTATGACTTTTTATTTGGAACATCAAAGGATCACCGCCATCTATGACAATCGACAACACATTAAAGAGAGAAAGGGTAACTCAATACGGTGCCCGCTACAGCATGGATATGTTCTATACCGTTCAACCGAACCGAAATGAAACTTGAAATTTAATATTTATTTGTTCAACCGAAATGAAAATTGGTATAAATAAATATTAATATAGAAAATACTTTTTCGCTATCTGCTTTATTAATACTTCCCACCAGATGACGCTGCAGCATTTCATTTATTCGTTACTGTACCGTTTTACTGATCGCCATGGAAATTGGTATGCGTATATATTTGAACACGAAGAATATATGCGGGATATCTAAAGCAACAAAAACTATAACAAAACAAACTATTATATATATTAGAGAATATTAACATTTCTTAATCAAGTTCCGTGAGAAGCCGGGTCGGGTTGCTACTATAGTTTATTATAAGGGAACTGAATATACCATTGAGAGAGTCAAAAATCACGTGATGGTTTTCTAAACATATCGAATTTTATTAATTTATAGATATAATTAATCAATTTTGACCACAAGCGACTAATATGTCGTACACAATTTCGAACCATTTTTAAACTCTGATTTCTAGTAATAGTACCGTTGCATGCAATGCTTTAGAATATAATCTTCATGGTTCCGTGTAAGGGGTATATACGGAGTTGACGGGTAACAAATAATATTTTTAATTATAATAACAGTTTCGTGAATCCGGTGCATGTATGTACGTCAAATGCAACCCTATTGTATGACAACCTGCAATTACACACCTATTTGAATACATACAGTTCAAGGTAAAATAGAATTTAGCGTTTTGTAATATGGTTCGTTTTTTAAACTACAGTTTTCCCCTCGTTTCTGTAATCAGTTGAAGAAAAATATATGACTAATTATAACTGACTAAATGAAAATAAATTTCTTAGTCGAACGATTTTAAGTATTATGTGCACGCGAAAAGTTTATTATTTTCAATTATTTGATCCGATAGGAATACAAATTTGATGCATATCTTTGCGCTTTATTCCTATCGGATTAGACAAAGAAGTCGGAGTGTCAAGGATCGCGATCCTTAAGTACTCTGTTCCCCTCATCAAATCTAATCATTCTCACACACTTTCGCAATGAAAGGCGAGCGCTTTTGACATCTCCGTTAGCTTACACTCTGGCTATTTGATCTTCATAAGTAATGACGTAGTGTGTGTATCTATAAATCAGTGAATACTCACAGCCGGGTCATCAAGCTTGTATCACAATCTATACTTGACATTGATTAAACGCATCCAGATAAGGCGCCATTTACAAAGGTGTTTTTATTTATTAAATTATAACATACATAATAAATTAATAAATATATGACGTCAAAAGGGTCTTGTGACGAAATAAAATACCGCAAATATAATCACTAATTAACTATTTTTGTTATTGTATATTAATATTTAGATTTGCAGAGTTATTGAGTGGTAATGCGTACGCACTTTCTCAACATCTTGTTTTGTCGCCTCTCCTCTCCCCTCTTCCTCTCCACTTATCAATTTAATGATCAATGTGTAAATTTTTTTGCCATTTAAAACTCTATCGCCGCTGGCATTCCTGCAGTCTTAGAGCCTGTAGGTGTTGTGCGCAACGACGCCAGGAGACCGGATGATTTGACAGTCTTTCCTTGGAAACTTGGAAGATCGCTGGTGTGGGACACCACTTGTGTCGATACACTTGCTGTTTCCCATGTACCGGTAACTTCCAAGTCAGCAGGTGCCGCAGCCAGCACTGCCTAGAACTTTAAGCGGTGTAAGTATGTAACTTTCTCAACTTTGGGTCCCTGGAGCCCAGAAGCTCATCGACTAGTTTCTGATATTCATAAGAGACTGATCGAGGCTTCGAGAGACCCCCGGGCTGACAGCTTCCTCCACCAACGAATCAGTTGGGCTATACAAAGAAGTAATGCTGCCAGTCTGCTGAGTACCCTAAACAATGACAGTTTTCAAAGCGGCAACTTTAGGAAGTCTATTATTTAAGATATTGTTTAGTTTTAAGTTCGTAATATTAACGTTAGGATTTTTTTTTTATATCAGAGAGCGAAAACGAGCAAATGTGTCACCTGATGAAAAGTAAGCACCGCCGCTCATGGACACCCGCAACATCCAGGGAATCGCGGGTGCGTTTCCGGCCTTTAAGGAAAGAGTAGGCTCGTTACTTGAAGGTTCCTAAGTCGTAACGATCCCCGAATACCGCCGCTATAAGTTGGTTCCACAAAATTGCCGTACGTGGTAGAAAATGTCGTAAAAAACGCACAGTTGTAGACCGCCATCCATCAAGGTGGTGGGGATGGAAGGGCAGTCGATTGCGTGACGTACGGTAATGGAATTCAGCAGCAGGCAGTACTCCGAGCAATTCCTCAGAATTAGGATATGTATGTACTAATTTATATAATAAAACTCTTTGTATAAATATATATTATATACAATGTAGCATTTTAAAATTTGGGATGCAAAATAGCAAGAATAAGAGTACAATCACTTTTTGTGCAGACAATTCAAAAGCATATGACAACAAAAATATTCTAGATTGCAGCCACTGAACATAACTAAGAAAATAACAGTTACAGCATTCAAATGGATCATCCGTTCAAAAGCCACGATGGCATAGGAAAACAGTCCAAGGCGTTCATTTCCGTTGGAGATTAAAAGTAATATGCTGCAGAAACATACCTAAATTTTTTTTATAAAACGTGCACGAGGCTTAAACGAGGGTGGAACGTACGTTGGCGGCCATTTAATATTTCATTGGCATTGCAAATCACGATAAGCACTGCGACAGCTCGCGTGCGGAACGCGTTGATGACTCATTGTTTAGTGACATTGTGTCTGCGTGATACAAATCTTATGCAAATGACATGTGTATTTATTACGCACATGTCATTCGCGTATTGTTTTGTATCCGAAATAACAAAAAATGTTACAACCTCATAATTTCATCACGACATCATGTCATTTTGTCCGTTGTTCGTAATTAAATAATGGCTAAAATAATTTAATAATGGCTATTGTGTATATAATTTATTTTATAATTAACCTTTGTTTTGTCCGAAACGGCTACAAAATCCTAAAATCAAGCGTAATTTTTGACAGTTTTTTCGATTTTGTATGAAATGAATATATTTTTTTAACAATATGGCCACGTCTTTACGTCGAACTTGACCTTACAATCGCCGTTCGCCCCCGTTCGTCACTCGCGCTCATACATCACGGAAATCGGAATTCTGTGATAAACGCTCCGCTCCGCGCACTCACCCGCCGAGACGCCGGTCACCGACCCGCGTTATTGCTGATGTAAGCTTTCACCAGACAAGCCTTGATTGTAATGCATTGTTAATATTCAAATTACGTCACTTATCCGTGGCTTACACGTTATGAGTCGATAGCGAGTCACCTAAACTTCCGTTTTTTTTTTTCAGTTCAATAGACTTAATTAATAAGTTTCCGCTTTAGCTTTTTACTAGCTAAATACAACATAACCCGTAAAACAAAGGAACTAACGCAATTACCTTACATTTTGGCTTGACGTTTCGGCAGAGTTGCATCGATTGTGGTCTCAAGCAAACCCCCAGCAAGCTTCACTCCGTATCTGAGGTTTACTTTTTTTGGTATTTCAGCTGAAACGTCATACATATGTTGTTTGATGCAAAGCGAAAGTTTGTAATTTTATTCATGTAAGTAGAACAGAATCGGGTGGATAGTGGTTTATACGTAGAAATTAAGTGGACTAACTCTTTACCGATTTATCAACTTAACATATAATCAAGGCATCATAGACAGTGTTATAAATAATTGGCTAAATAACTTAAATGGTTCAGGCACATAAAAAAATGAGTGATGAACGATTGATAAAAAAAATCCACAGAGCGAAAGCCGAGGAGCCAAGGAACACCAAGATCGACTCGTGAAGATCAAATTTGTTTATTATGTCAGAGGGAGTAAACGAGCAAGCGTGTCACCTGATGGAAAGTGATCACCGCCACCCATGGCCACCCGCAACGTCCAGGCAATCACGGGTGCGTTGCCGAACCCAGTGATTAATACCCAGTGTTAGGAGAGAAAAATGTCAAAAGCATTCGCATATCTCAGCAAAAGTGCGTGAAGAGAATGATGTGATTTGGGGAGGCGAAAGTATGCGAGGACCGCGATGCTATCCGCTGCATCCTCTCTGACTATTGGGGATAGGTGACAGCGTAAGTATATGTTTTTATGCAAGTACCTAAATACGTGTTGGAAATCAAATAAATAGCTATAATTCTAAATACATTTTATCTCCAACATGTTTTATCTTGTTGTTATTTAGTGTCTAGTACACTGTATATAACTGGCACATGCAGCATTCAATGATGTACAAATTTGCTAAAGTACATACATATCTTCACGCTGTATCCCCAACGGGGTAGTCAGAGAGGACGGAGCGCCAAGAGTCGCGGTCCTTACATACCTCTTTCGCTTCTTCAAATCTCATCATGCTCCTCACACATTTTCTCAAATCTCATCATTTGCTAAAGTAATAAAAAAATTAGCCCAAACATGTTAATTAATTTGCTTACAGACAACAAAGCACACATTAACACGAACTCACAAACTTCATCAATGCAACCATGTACACTCGAACATATTTACATACATATATTCACGCCGTATCCCTAACGGCGTAGTCAGAGAGGTTGGAGCGCCAAGTGTCGCGGTCCTTACATACTTCTTTCACTTCCTCGAATCTTATCATTCTCCTCTAAGGTTTCTGATTTCTCGACTTATTTTTTTTCCCGTAGTTCGAGAATTCTCGACTAAGAATTCCCGGGAATTCTCGAATATTCCAGAAATAATTAAATTAAAAAAAAAATAGAATATTTTTAATTAAATGCAAACAAAAAAACTACGCTTATTATGCAATAATCATCAACATTTATTAATTCTTCAGTCTTGTGAGTTATAACACATATTTTTAAACCAAATAACTAAATTTGAGTATTTTTTTTCATAAAACAAATAGTAAATAATTGGTCGGGGCTATTGAAACTGCGGGGCATTGCACCATTTGGCTATAATTTTCGTTCTATAAGGTTTATTAATAACGACATTTATTTAACGAAATAATGAGTCTTTCCTCTACTGAGACCTTATACTCGTAGAACGAAAGTTATAGCCAAACGGCGCCATTGCCCGGCAGTTGCATTAGCCCCAATTAAAATAACGAGTATCTTCATGCAAACCATTTTTAAATTAAAGTTGAACACTTACAGTATCTTTTTTCCCATAAATAATTAGAGCTTTTAATCACACTCATTTAATTAAATAAAAAAACCGCGCGGGAGAAGAGAGCACGGACGCAAACATAATCAAAAGATCAAGACGCGATTTCTCGATTTTTCGACACTTTTTTCTCGTCTCGAGTAGAGTCAGATTTCCCGGAAATTCTCGCTTCGAGAAGTCTCGACCAGAAACCTTATTCTCCTCACACATTTTCACCTAGGTTTGCGAGTGCTTTCGACGTTTCAATCAGCTAACACTAGCTATTTGATCTTCATAAGTCAGCCTTGTGGTCTTCCTTCCTTCATATTAACATAAAATACTAAAAACATATTTCATGTATTATATTTGCAATAATTTTAATGTTATTTACGATGTCATTGAAGTTTAATTTTATTTTATTGTTTTGGCAGTTGTTATTAGGTTCGTATTTTCTTTTTGCTTGCACCCATGTGGTTATTTTTATTTAGTGAATCGTGTTTTTTTTTCTTTCTTTATGGCATGGCGCACCGATGAGCGCATTTGCCAATGTCACATATTGTATTTATGTAGAATCGTTACCGAAAAACTCCAGTAAAGCCATAGCAGACTTTACTGAAGATTTATAGGACTTCTTGGAAGAGCGCGATAACTTCAGCCACACATGTTTATTTAGACCTACTCCATTCTTTTCACTTACATAGAACTTTAAAACACAATATACTATCACTTTTGTACTTTAAAACTCAAAAATGTAAAAAATAGAAAATATAAATAAAATAACAACCTCACTTCTCCCGTTCCCGCTAAAAAGTTGTGAATCGTGTTTTGGACTCCTTGGCTTTGGATAGGCTTTGTCTAAATAAATAATTAAGTAAATAAGTATTACGCTTATGTGTTGAATTCTTAAAATCTTTAGCCATCACCACCGAATTCCACCAGCACCAATTCGGTCCTGGTTAGCTGACCGAGTCCGATCTCTGGTATATCCTGAGGACGCTTCGTTCAGAGGTGAAAAACGTGTCGATTGGTGGTTTTTGGAGCTTGAGCAGAAAATAGCTAAAGATTTTAGGAATTCATCACATGAAATGGATTTCCGCAAAGTAAAATCTGAGTCTATACAAGTATTACGCTTGGTATTAATTTCAATTTTCTTTTTATTTTAGTGTTTTAAATAATATTCTCATGTAATAAATAATGTTATAGCTGTATTACATACAAATAAATGATGATCACTTAAATGTTATACCATGATTTATTCGTACATTAAAGTGACATGTAACAGCATGCCGTTCGTCTCTCTCGCACGCAGCGCGGAAACATGCGGAGGCGGCGTCAGGAGCCATTAACTGTAGTTAACTACGCGTAACTGACGATGGTTGAACTATCGTTAGCACGCTATTTAACTGTCCTATCGACGCAGTTCTTGTACATCTGCTTTCCAAATCAGAGAATCTAGGTTCGATTCCTAGCCTAGGAGTGTTTTCAAATTATCTTATTGTAAAAGTATGGGTGTTACTTTTGACTGGCCTGTTAGCGCGGTGGCAGAGCATCTACCTTCTAAGTTGGGTTCCCGTGTTTAATCCCCAATCAGGTCAAGTTAAGAAACGGACTTTTCTAACTTTCTAACGAAACTCAGTCAGATATAACATCATTCTACAATAGTTACTTAAAATACAATATTCATAAACCCAGTAAATGCGTGTGCAGAGGATTATTTCCAGACTATTGTTTTTTCCAATCAGTGTGCGTTTAATAACAAGTTTAAATTGCTTTTCCGTTAAATGAATAATTTCTTGAGGAATTTTATTATAAAAACGAACACAGTACCCCAAAAATGACCCACTTGACTTTTGTAATTTAAACTTAGCAGTAACTAGCTGATCATGACCACGAGTTTCCATACCATTAATAACACCTTTCCTTTGAAATAGATCTATATTTTTTCTAAATGAGTTTTTGCATCATAAAATAAAAAGTTACATACTTATCTTCAAACTGCATCCCTGATGTCCTCGCGGTCCTTACATACTTCTTTCGCCACCTCAAATCTCATCTTTCTCCTAGGTATTTTCGCCTAGGTATAAGAGTGCATTTTAACATTTCCGTCAACTAACACTCTAGCCTAGCTATTTGAAATTCGTAAGGCAGCCTTGGTCTTCCTCGGCTTCTTTTACCAATCGCTTTCACTCTAAAAAATAAAAAGTTAATAATTGTATATCATACTTCATAAAATAATACCAATAGTGTGACCCCAAACTAACCACAAGACAAAACATCATATGTGGCGGGTTAGACCGGCTATTAACGTGGCGACGTGGCGCGCGCCACGCGCTTGTACTGAGCTCGTATACTTGTAGCCAGTGTTGGGCAAAATGTAATCATAAAAACAATTACAACTAAAATTTGTAATTGTTTGCCTACAAATTGTCGTTACAATTACATTTTACAATTACAATTTTTAATTGTAATTATTTTTATAATTGTATTTTGCCAACATTGCCTGTAGTGTATGAAGTTTTGTTATTCACTTCGGTTTTCACTTTAAATAAAGAATAACTTTTTTCTTTAAAAAAAACTGGCTTTCTTACGATTATGCCATGTTTTTTGATTGTGCCATACCTATTTCCTTTAACAAACCATTCTTTCCTGCATAACTTCTATACAAAATAGTGAAATGTTTCACATCTTGCCAAGCGTCCCAAGGACGAATCATTTGTTGTTGACGCAGAAGTAATGTGCAATAAGACACCCAGTCACACAACGAACGGAAAATCGTAGTAACAGCATTCAGTCTTGAAGTCAATTTAGAAAAATTCGTTCCCTAAATTGATCTGACCGGGAATTGAACCCGGGGCTTCGTCGCTTGGAAAGCAGATGCTCTGCCACTGCACCAACGGACCAGTCATAAAATCAGCAAATCGGAGGCTAGTCTTTCAAAACAGCGCAAATCGGATTGTAGTCCATTCTATAAGTTTTTAGTGACGTGATTGCACAAGTGAATTTTTTTTTAACTGAGGTTTTACCATAAACAGTATATACTAGCGCATAAACGAACATAGATCTTGACGCGTGACGATTTTTAATTTATCTTTGTCACCTATGAAATGAATTATTTCCTTGATTATTGCGATTTGTAATATCAATATCAGAATCACATACAGGACACGTCATCATTATTGAAAAATACAGTACTTCTTTGAAATAAAACAGGCTGGCTTGACGTCACTTCCTTTTACGACTAGGCAGCAGAAAGTGTTAGAAGGCTGAAAAAAATAAATTAGGCTGGCAGCTCGGCTTAGCTGGCGAGGCTGACTAACCTGGTTCAGCGACATCGACAATGCGTCGCCTGGCTTCGTTACAATTTATACATACATATCGCACGAAACTCTATGTAAGAGTCAAACTCTGAAGTTGACCAAATGTTTTTCATAATCCTGAATGCTGCTGTCCTGAACTCTAACTGTTTTATGAAACCGTAGCTTTCGCCCGCGACTTTGTCCGAGTTGAATTCGATACAAATTATCTCATGAATAATTTAAACTGTGTGCTGACCTAATGATGAAATAGTCAGCACATCTTCTTTTATGCATATATATTTTTCTCTCACGAATTTTGCCACCCCTTTTCATCTTGTTAGAGGTTGATTCTCGGGGTAATCCCTTCTTTTTGAGTCTCTTTTTCATAAAAGGAAACTACTGTTCAAATTTCATGTTCTAGGTTCAGTAATCTTGGTTGGGCGATTATGAATTGGTCAGTCAATTCGACCCTTATTTCACGCCCTTCACGTATGAAATTTGATAAATGCTGAAATAAGTGTTCAATTATTTTTTTTAAGAGTATTTATGCTTTTCAAGCTAATAGATAAAGATTTTTTTCTCATACAAAGTTTGCCCCCTCGTTGCGCCCTCTTAGGGGTTTATTTTCATAAAATCCCTTCTTATCTCGCCACTACGTCACAAATGAAAGATACTTTCCAAATTTCATGTTTCTAGCTTCAATAGTTTCAATAGACTAGGCGATGATGAATCAGTCAGTCAGGACATCTTTTATATGTGTATATAACTATATATACACCTATATAGTTTATTACTATATAAGTATACTAGCTGTGGTCGGTTACCTTTTGCTGTGGCTTAGTAGTTATTGTATTATATTTGTGAGTTATTGTCTTGAGTTCATATAAAACAGAAAAAAACTACTTTCAGTTTTCTCGAGTTTTCTCATTTTTTGGCAAGTATTCCAATTTTTTCTCCATAAAAACCTTACTCTAATTATTACGAACATGTAAAAAAATCTGTCAAATCGACCCAAGTTCTCAGATTTTGCTCTTATCAACGACCATTTTATTTTTATTTATATACGTAGATGTACGGTATTATAGACATAGTTAAACGCCAACGTATATATCAGTACATAGATATAGATTATTATGCCCTATTGTTTCGTCTGCCTGTCCGTGTCATTGATTGTCTATAGCTTATAATTGGCGCAGTTCCCATACACTCGGACACAGATACAAATCAAATAGCGGTATCGAAAATCGACATTAATTGTTCGATCGAAATGTACTCCTACATACAATCCAAACAGTATTGACATCAGCTTACAACGTGTACTTTATTCCAAGTACAGAAGATCTAAAATTGTATTGTGTATAATTTCTGTAATCTGTGCTCCTTACTCATCAACGCTTATATAGCCTCGTTTGAGATATAAATTACAGTTACACTGTAATCTTAAGAGGATTAACAGAGCACAAGCGTCAAATGGACATTACATTGCCCATTCACTTCCTTAGACCTCATCATTCTCTTCATGTATAATATATGCTTTTCAAGATATATGAAGTATAAGATCAATACGCTGCTAAAATCATAACAGAATGGTTATGGTTTTAGCAGCGTAGTATATGCTTCATTGTGTATTTAAGTATATTTGTTTTCTCACAAAGTCTAAACCGCTCATTAATCGATTTCAACGTTTGAGGTATCAATTAATTCGTCTCAATTACGCACGTAATATGAACTCGGTCACAGTATGCATATAACAGTAGGGTGTCTTCATAGAATGCTATCGTACGCAGCTAGTATGTGTGCGCGCTAATGCACACGCGTTGTGGAAGCACACGACGGCGAAATTTTGGGTGAATATGGGTAATTTTTGTAGCGCCTGTCGGGGTCGCACGCGACGCAATCACGCAATCGCTTCCATTTGTCTTCAATTCATTGTTCACATCGTTGCAAATACAAAAATATCTAAATCGCCTAAACTGACGTATTATATTATTATCTTTTGATTCCTGAATAATTTTAGTTATTCGAATCCAGAGCTATCATTCTTCAACATAACTACAAGAAATTACATTTAACAAACTTGACAAACTTATCCGCGCATATTTTCTTTATTATTATGTACTAAATGTAATGTAAACTAAACGAAATGCTCTCTGCATCTCACGCCCAACGCAAACAACCCTACATATCCGGCCGAAAGTAGAAAGTTCAGTTACGCATGAGGCGGAAATCGGCCTTCGTTTCTAAATAATATTCTCTGGCTCGGTTGTTTTTTGAAAAATTCAAAGTGGTGATGTCAGATTAAATGTTGTCAAATGTTAAGTCAAGTATCAAATTTAAGAGGGCGAGGAGGCAATTTCAAGAGTACATACATTTATCAACACGTGAGGCAAAAAGATAACGTAGAGCAACACTTATTTTTCATATACAGCTTATATATTATATACGTACATGATTGCATACGCTGCTAAAATCTTAAGAGCCGATGTCAAGAAACAAGTATATTACGCTTTTACTCTGTCTCAAATAAAAATGGCGTTAAATTACGTGTGACTACTAATTTATTTATTGCAGATGTTTATTTCCGAAGAAATAAGACAAACAGAGCCCGAGTGAGCGTTTTAAACTTTGCATATGTCCAATTAATTTTGTTTGTTTTTCATATAAATCAGAGGCGGCGCGTGAATAAATCGCAGTACAGAGATATTTAGTTCTTATTAGTTTTGATTAACGAGCTGCGCCGCCTGTTCCGACGAGCTCTGTCTGTACTCTTTGTGTCGATAGATCATAACATGCAACGCATTAAAATACCTCCACAATATATATTGCAGTACTATTTATTGTGCCACTAAAAAGACGTAAGCACAAGAGGTACTGAATTAGAATCTTCCATGTCTCGCGTGGGTTATCGGGTGAGGAAATTTTGAGGTGAGGTGAGGAAAGGAAAGTCGGGCTAACGTAGTCTTCACTTCCCACCAAATAATAGGAACAGTTGTAATTACACAGTGCATAAAATAACTAAGATTAATTAGGATCCTTCTAATCTACGTTCCAGTGAACACATGTGCGGGCCACCTCGACGTCGATCACAGTGCCGTCTCTTAAAACGTAGTGATTACTTACTCGGTAGTCGATCAGAGAATGATCGTAGTTATAGTGCCAGCTGTCATGCGAGTCACCATTACATTGTTTGTAAGATTCTCCCTTGAAAGGGAAGCAGAGTCCACGTCCATACAGCCGATGTCTTCACTTATAATATGATCTGTTCTTCATATTTTTTAATTAAAATGTTGACGTAATACATTTTAATGTTTCTTGAAATTTCTGACAACAAATATATTGAGCGATATTTTTAACAGGAAACGCTGAGGAAGACTAAGACCACTAAAAGAATCTCAACATCACTCTACAAAGTAAGCACTTATTTTAACAATTCCACATGTTTCACAACAGCGTAGATACTTGGGACGCAAAATTACGCTAATTTTACATCACAATAGCCATTGGAAACAATTTCCAAACAACTAAAATAAACACTCGAATGCTCTCCGTAAAATCCCGCCAAAAACTCTCGAGTCTCCATTCGATTCGATTCGAGTATTCGATGTTACGTCACAAAATAGATGCGTTCACAAATTATCAATTCGAATCGAAACGTATCGTTCAGAAATTAATAGTCTGACAGAATAGAAAACGGTACGATCGAGCCCGATTTAGTCGACTCACCGACAAGTACATACATTACAAAATAATAAAATATACAATCTATGAACACAGTACAATTTCAGTGACCTTATCGGTAATTCCTGGCACCTTTTGGTAAAGGAATAACATATCAGAAGTTTATGGTAGGCGTTCACAGTGTACAGGCATATTCAGTAGGCGTATGATATATGAACTACAATATGAACTCTAAAAGTTGATCTTTATCTTTGAGGATTACTTTCGGAGACTTTGAACGATTAAATTTGTTTTGAGACCATCGTGTGGGGTATCCAAATAGAAGTCTAATCAGAGAAATACCACAAAAGTCCTTATATATGTTCAGAATTAAATTTAGAAATCTGTACCATTTCAAAATCACTGCTATGTACGCCTATTTGATCGCAAATTATTGTATAAAGAGCCATGAAGTTCTCTACAATCTCTACATATAATTAATGTATAGATAAATAGAAATACGTTGGCACAGCAAGGAGTTTTGTATTCAGCAAGTGGCTGCCGCACGCCTAGAGCAGTTTCAACCATTTTCCCAGCGGCCGGCCGCGCTGTGATTTACTCGCTCAATATTCCGTCCGAGTCAGGTGGGCTGGAATTAAAATCCACTAGAAATATGGACGGTGAACCTGCCTGTAAAAAACGACGAAAGGCACACGTTAGTATAATTTATTCGAACGACTTTTTCATAAGATGCTGACGTCAGTACAGCAGTGACACGGGTCTTTTGGTGTCTTTTTGTTTCTTTGTATTAGTAAAAGCAATTAGACAAATTCAATGTAAAACATTAAATTTGAAAGACTTAATTTTAATAAAATATTTTCCATAAATCTCTTCAGTGTCAAAAGAATTTAAAAAAAGCGTGTTGAGCACAGTTGAACGTGCTTTTACTTAGGGTTATGTATCAATAGCAAAGGAATAAGTGAGAATATCTTTTCAACCTTTCAAACTAAAAAGAAAGAGAATACTTTACGTAACCCACATCGTATATTTTCCTATTTCAATTGTACCTATCATTAATATCGTTGTTTTGTGATTCTCACTATTACGTGACATTGGAAAATTTCGCAATAGCGACGGTGCCATATAAATTAAGAAGAATAAGTAAGCAATGGAAAATTTTAGTAATTTTTGTTAAATTTCGTTAAATAAAATGTAAACAACTTTTTTTTGTTTGTTTTTTTGGGGAGTCTGACGACAAAGGGCATCGAGGAGGAAGCGGGCAGCGGGCGCATATTTGCCGTAGCTCTGTAGCTCATTTCGCTAGCCGCTAGCCACGCGGTTAGCGATCACACGTGTTGACAGTTGCGGACGTTTTGTGAGGTTTACATAATATATTATCATTATACATGAGATTACAATCTCAGTTGAGTCAACATATCTTCGGATGCAAACTTAATAGTCAATCCAAGCAAATGGCTCTTAGCGTGTACGAATATTTTATAAAAAAAAATTGGATCCAAATTCGACTGAATATCAACAAGATCTTTACCTTGTAGCAGAAGTTACTGGGTTATCGGAAAAGTCTGTATCTAGAATATAATTGTACAACGAGGGAAGGCATTGAAAAAAAATACATTGAAGGGATTATTTGCTGAATATTCTGCAGAGAAGTAGGAGCATTGTGTAAACCACGTAATTAAAATTGAGGACGACTACTGCAAATATTACATTGACAGACTTTTAGATGATGTTGTTGATCAATTCATTATTAATGTGGAGGACGATTCTGATGATGACAGCTTCGAAAGTGAAAAATTAAGTTCAAGTAATTGATTTATAATCTTGATACCTTGCAATATACAATAGTACAAAAGTTTATTAAGGATTTTTATTTTTTTACAATAGCATAAAGTTTTTTCATTCAAATTATCATCATAAATTGATTTTCTCATTAAAAAAACACCACCATGTTAATCGTTAAGCGCTAGACGTCACATATCTCAAGAACTGTCCTGTCCGAAATTCACCTCTTGTGTATTCACTCGCGCGCTTACCGCCCGCTCCTCCCTCGATCCCCTTTGTCGTCTTACCCTCGCACCCCTGTACCGCGCGGCCGAGGACTCACTTAACCGGTCTACCTATAGCTCTACGCACATGCCACACGTCGCTTCATGCCTTGTTTGCTAATTTTAGGATTTCAATCTTTCATAGAACGAAATAAAATTCCCATTTCTATATATAGTTATCTTGTCTATTGTTTTACTAATGTGTTAATTGTGTGTCTGGATATGCCCAAAATCGAGTGAAAGTATGTTAAATGCTGTGGAGATGCGGTCTCTCAGAAATATGTGCGGTGTCACGCTTGCTGACAGGATAAGCAATGATGAGATACGCAGTATGACAGGGTCGCACAACAGTGTTATTGTAAAAATGAAGAAAGGAATGCTTAGATGGTTCGGGCACATGGAAAGAATGAGTGATGAAAGACTGACGAAGAAAATATACAGAGCGAAAGTGAGTGGTAAAAGAAGCCAAGGAAGACCAAGGCTGACTTATGAAGATCAAATAGCCAGAGTGTTAGCAGACGGAAATGTCAAAAGTACTCGCATACCTAGGCGAAAATGTGTGAGGAGAATGATGAGATTTGAGGAAGCGAAAGAGGTGTGTAAGGACCGCGACTCCTGGCGCTCCGTCCTCTCTGACTACCCCGTTGGGGATACAGCGTGAAGTTATGTTATGTTATGTTATGTCTATTGTTTTACTATTACAAATCAAACATTTCAATTTAAGATTTCAAACTTACTACTTTGTAATAAAGACCATTTTAATTTGTGATTGCTACAGCTAGCAATGACAAATTAATGATAATTAACAATAACAACAGGCAAAACGGTAAATTAATGTTGGCGTTTGGATTTGAAATTGTTGACAGTAACAGACAAGCAGAATACACAATAATATAGCCCTATTGTAACAAATTAATTCATTATCGCTTTGCAAGACAGTAACGTATTATAATAAGTTATTTTAAAATAACACAACACCGGTATTCACTATTACAAAACAGCGGTTATTGCCATTACTAGAAACTGGTACCTACTTACTTTTTTCTATCGCCCTCTAGGGCAGATGGCTACATTGTACCGCAGATACAGAATACAATTTAACCGAACTCACTGGATAGCTCAAAACCAATAACTGCATAGAATCAATAAAAATTTAGAAGAATCATACGGGCTTTAAAATCCACGTGCAATTACGAATCATTTCATTCTGAATCCGAAGAATCATGCAGGATTTAAACTCCACGTGCGTTTACGAATCATTTGACTCTGAGTCCGAAGTTATACAAATGCTTATCTTTAACTATATTTTATATTAAATTAAAAAGCCTTGGGTCGGTGCTGATTGTAACATTTATTCAGTTGTCGTATATTAAAACTGATTCAGTGCTCAGTAACTTTTAAAATATAAGAACTTCATTTTCATAATGCGAGGGGCGGAAGCTATAAAGCGAAATTGTTTTTACGTTGTTGTTCGGTGCCTAACGTTTCAAGTTCCGTAAATATATTCCGAGCAGGAAAAGTGATGATTATATTGTTTTATTGTGTGGACATCGGTGTAATGACATCCGGTGTTTAAATATTTGTAAGCAAACGTAATTCACTTAATAATAAAAATATTTTGTTCTTTTGCCTCTCTACTGCGATAATAGTACTTATTTTGGGAAGTAGTTACAAGACAAATTTTTTATAGTTCCAAGCCGAAAGGAAGAAACGAATCCTTATAATGTCGTCAATTCCGATTTTGTCTGTTGTCATTACAGATACTGAGAAGAATGAGATAAAAAATTTGAGTAAATTACATTTCGATCAATTTTTTTTTTCCAATTTGGTACGAAATGGGCAGTCACTTTCTTTTTTAAATGCTATAACAATGCCCTGACGGAAGTGTCAAAAGCACTCGCGTACCTAGGCAAAAATTTGTGAGGAGAATGCTGAAATTTGAGGAAGCGAAAGAAGTATGTAAGGACCGCGACGCTTGGCGTTACGTACTCTCTGACTACCCCGTTAGAGATACACAGTGAAGATGTATGTATGTATGAAGATGTCCTGCTTTTAAAAAAAGTGATATGAAAAATACTGAAAAATTAAAGAGTCTTCATCTCTTCCTTGATTCTATTCCATGCCTGTGTGAGAGAGTAAGAAAAAATATCTAGATTGTTACAGCATCTTTATGCCCCGCAAAGGTTGTAAAAGTCACTCAAGAGATATGACCTTGGTATGAAGAACTTATACAAATAATGGATTAAACAGTCGTTATAAAATTTGATGAGTACTTAAGTACGATGTGATTTTTCTTTGTAACTGGAGTCACTCTTGAACAAATGGATTAAACTTTCATTTATGAAATTTACTATCAAAAGTATGGATACGATCCATAATTTCCGGAATTTATTATTATTTTAACTTGGTTGTATAGTAAAAGCTGTTAAATCTTGTTTAATTTAGAAAAATATACACTCCATGAATCATATTAATTATTCTATTTACTTATTTTGATAACTAATTTCCTATCTCTATTTTTTTATAAGTGTAACACAGATTATATTTTATAGTAAAAGATTTCCTACATAAGCATTGGAATCCACAGACAAATTAGTTGGAATCATTCTCGTTCGGAATCCTGTAATGTATTTACATCCGTTACTAAAGTACCTATTCCCGGGATATCCCGGGAATTTCGGGTCCTACCCATGCTTTTGATAGTAATCACACCCATGATACCAATCACTGATGATTACTATTATAATTATACGTGTGTAGGTATATGGATAGATCAATTGTTTTTTATTTATTTGTTTAAATATTTATTGCACACACATTATAATAATAATAATAATAATAAATATAATAATACTCAGACATTTCACACAGAACCATCTAGTCCCAAAGTAAGCAGCACAGCGCTTGTGTTATGGGTACAAGATTACTGATATAGTAATTATATTTTATATACTTTTCTTTTGTAAATAAATACATATTATACATTAACACCCAGACTCGGGGCGGGAATCGAACCCGCAACCCCCGTTTACTTTCCGACGCGCTTAGCCGTTGCGCCACGGAGGTCGTCATTACATTATACACACACTAAAAGTTACATGTAGAGAAGCAAAGGGTGCAACATGTTTCTATTAGAAATGTCTTCCAGCAGACCGACGAGAGTGATGATTCCGTAGAAGAACTGTGTACATACTATGCACACTATTAAATTATATCTAAAACGGGAAATTTAAATGTTAAATTGCCCATTTTAGATATATTTTATAATGGAACGCGAAAGTTTAAAAGTATATATGCACACTATTATTCAACATATAATATATGAGTATTCATATATGTATACTAGCGACGCGCTCCGGCTTCGCACGGGCAGAAATTTATTTTTAAATAAAATACAGCCCATGTTACTCCCTGATAATGCAGCTTTCTATAGGTGAAAGAATATTTGAAGTCGAGTAGTTTTTGAATTTATCAATTAAATACAAACATAAATATAAACAATATGTAATATTTAATATATATAGATACATACATACATATCTTCACGCCGTATCCCTAACGGGGTAGTCAGAGAGTCAGTCGCGGACCTAACATACCTCTTTCGCTTCCTCAAATCGCATCATTCTCCTCACACATTTTCGCCTCGGTATGCGAGTGCTTTTAACATTTCCGTGCTAACGCTCTGGCTATTTGGTCTTCATAAGTCAGCCTTGGTCTTCCTTGGCTTCTATTACCACTCGCTTTTGCTCTGTAAATTTTCTTCGTCAGTCTTTCATCACTCATTCTTGCTATATGCCCAAACCATCCATTTATTATATTTATCCTTTTAATAACTGTAAAAGACAGATATAATTTACATATTCATAAATTCGTGCTGAGCAATGCAATTTTAAGAACAAGAAGTATTATGAAATCGAAAGTAATTTCGAAGTACAATGAAATCGTCTCTTGGACAATTAAAAGTGGTTTATCTTTCGGACAACCACTAAAAAATATCTAAATATTGCTGCATAACATTGAAATATATACCATATTTTCCAAGTAATTTTTGTCTCAAATTCAGAGACAGCAGTGAGACAAAAGTAGTTGAGAGAGGGATGTAACACATACAATGCAGTATGAATAGCAAAAGTATAGTTACTGGAGCATAGCGTGAGAATTCAACGTGAGCGACCTGCCCGGTCTTCTGATTTATATGGCAAAAACGGAACACATACAGAGTGAGCGTCCGTTGCAATTAAAAACATTGTAACTTGCAACTAATATTCAAGTTATTTCTAAAATGTTGCAATTGAATTTCTTCAAGCGTGTATTCGAGGAAGATTAAAATTTCTGTTTGTTATACAGCGACCGCCTTTAAAAATTGACCTAATACATACATACATATCTTCACGCTGTATCCCTAACGGGGTAGTCAGAGAGGACGGAGCGCCAACCGTCGCGGTGCTTACATACTTCTTTCGCTTCCTCAAATCTCATCATTCTCCTCACACATATTCGCTAAGCTGACTGCTTAGTTTAGGGTCACACAATCTGTGTAATTGCCTGGAGTTTAAAAAAAAAGATTTTAATTTCAGTTGTAATCGAAACTAATTACATAATAATTCTTTTTATTATGTTTCCATCTAACGATTACACGATCACTTTTTAAATTGCTAAGCCACTTTTTGAAATTTTCATCGAGATTGTTTAGCTAGAGCACTGGTTCCCAAACTTATTTTGTCTACTGAGTCGAGAGCTCATGCAGTCGTTGTCTAAGATGCCTCCTAGCTAATGAAATTACAAATCACCCCCAGGCCTCTACACAACGCCCCCATTTTTTTTCTGGGTCTCTTACCGACCCCCTTTAGGCCTGCAGCGCCCACAAGGGGGCGTTATCGCCCACTGGGAATGGCTGAGCTAGAGCCTAACTGCATGCAAACATTGAAAAAAAAACAACATGCATAATGACATGTTAGAATTACGCTGTTACGCCAAAGACACGTTTTCCTAGAGCCTGATACACACTTAACTCTCTATCTCAAAAACTACTCAACCGATTTTGATGAAATTTATAGTTATTCCTAAGTTGAACTATACGTAGTCTAATTAAAAAATAATGTTTGCAATCCGATTTATACTTTTTGAGATATGCGCGGACAAACATACAAACATACATACACATGAAATTTGGCACACATGTTTAAAAGCTGGTATATACAAAAACTGCACAATTCTGACATTATTACATACATACGGGTCGAATTGATAACTCCTTTTTTTTAAGTCGGTAAAAATACCAACTGTCAAAATCACGAATTAATTATCGTTTAGTAGAAACTCTCCCAAACGACAGTGTCGTCATCTATTAACAATTAGTATTATTGTAACATTTAATCATGTACCATACGTTAACAATAACTAACCTTTGTATGTAAAATAATAGAAAATCAATTGTTACTCATCGCTAACTAGGTACGAAACTATATTTGTCTTAGACCTAATTTTTTATTTTAAAAACTTTTTTAACAATAATATTTTCAATAAACGCACTAGACAGTAGGATACTCGTATCATAATCATCTGATCTCAAACTTTGATTTGCTTCGAGAACCAGACATCAAGTGAAATCGAACAACGAACCTTTCGCGCTCAGATATAAAACCTAAAACACTGCTACAACGAAGAAAATGTGTCCATATATTGTAATACTAATGATTTTCTTTTAATATACATCTTATAACCAATATTGTTACAAAACATTTTGGCTTATCCGCGTATATTTAAAAAGAAATTGCCTGTGTAGCCCTGATAACGTAAGAAACGTTATTATGGATATGTATATAAATTATGTATTATACGCATAAACTTAGTATATACTGGCTATAGACGAATATGGAGCTAGTTGACGCGTGACGACTTTTAATTTGTCAATGTCATCTATGAAATGAATGATTCCCTTGATTATTGTGATATGTAATGTCACAATAATATACATAATATACAGAATACGTAATCATTATTGAAAAATACAATACTTCTTTGAAATAAAGCAGAGATAATACAAAATAATTAAATAAACCAAAAGCGTTTTCTACAGCGCGACGACTTGTGACGACCTGTCATTGAAAAAGGGTTACATTAAGGTTACAATAGTGTCTCGGTTGCTGTTTCTTTCACTATCATAAAAGATTACATTCTCGCTCGCACTCTTTGTACGTCTATACACCAGTATATAATAAGTTTATGATTATATGGATTAAACATCAGTATCTAAAAGATGTCGTTTTATAGACATCACTTAACCAAAAATTTATGGTTTGAAAAATTACCTACCACATTAAATACTTGTCAAGTTCAGAGGAATATCTCTCCCACAGTTTGCTAGGAATTTTCTAATTGGTGGTAATGATGCGTTAGCGTCATATGTAATTACAACGTCTTCACGCGACGTGACGTCAACCCACAGTGAACTTGACTCTAGAGATGAGTGTTAATATAGCGAACTAGTTACATTAACGTTTAATCGTTGGTTAACGAAACTGTTTCCTTCGTTCAAAAAGCCAGTTGACGAATTCAACTAGTTTGCTTTGCCAAACAGATTGTTTCATTTACCAAGTCATACTAAAATATTTAAAATAGTTTAAGAGATAACTTACCAAAGACACTTTTCGACATATTATTTTATTTCATATTGTGTGAACGATCATTTATCTTTATTGAACATTGCTCAAACTGCTGTCTAAACCTATCTAATAATGTATTGAACATAATTTTGAGTTCAATCGATCGAATCTTTAAATAACTATAGACTAATTAATTTTTACATATGTAGCTATCTACATACATCAAAATTTAAAAAATTAGGCAACATATAGATGTTGCCTAATTTTTTAAACGAAGGAATAAGTTTTTTTACCTTTTTTGAATTGAATAGAAACGGACCACAGCTTAACGAGACAATAAAACGTAGCCTTCAACGAAACAAATATTCATCATATTTTCATTGATCGTTCTGTTTGTCAACGAGTTGATTGACGTTGATTAAATACACTCATCAAAAGTGTCTAGGGATCAAGTGCGTTTTAGAGTATCGCCGCAATTAAGGATTGTTATTTTAACTTTTTTGGATCGTTATTGATTCTTTTTAGTGATTTTCACTATTTGAATAAAGAATTTTCTTTAAATTTTGATTAAAAATAGAAAATGAACTGTCAATCAGGATTCCGATAAAAGTGTGTAATAGCGTTTTTACAAAACGTTGATTAAATACACTCATCAAAAGTGTCTAGGGATCAAGTGCGTTTTAGAGTATCGCCGCAATTGAGGATTGTTATTTTAACTTTTTTGGATCGTTATTGATTCTTTTTAGTGATTTTCACTATTTGAATAAAGAATTTTCTTTAAATTTTGATTAAAAATAGAAAATGAACTGTCAATCAGGATTCCGATAAAAGTGTGTAATAGCGTTTTTACAAAACCATTACAATTTCTGCATCGGAACTGAAAAAAATTGCATCGATATGGAGCGACGACATCATTTGACACGAGAAGAGATCATGAGAGCCGTCGGAATGTTGCAAGCTGGTTCCAGGCAACGTACTGTGGCTGTCGCTCTTGGCACTACACAGAACGTCATAAGCCGTATCTGGACACGCTATCGTATCACGGGCAGCGTGGCCGAGCGACATAGAGGGCGATCTCGCAACCACTCGCAGACAGGACCGGTATATCCAAAATATTGCTCGACGGAATCGTACTATGACCGCCCATGAGGTTGGATACGAGGCTCCACAGCTCTTTAGGCTTGCTGATAAGCGACCAAACCATCCGAAATCGTTTACGTGAAGTGAGTCTGCGTTCCCGAAGGCCGCTGAGAGTTCTGCCTATAGCACCCGGCAATCGTAGGGCCCGTTTACAATGGACTCGCGAACACAGAAATTGGGAGGAAGAAGACTGGCGTTGTGTTTGCTTTTCCGATGAATTTCGTTTCGGTATGAGGCCGGATACAAGACGTACTCGAGTTTGGAGGACCTCTGGACGTCAAGAACGTTTGAAATTTTGTCAGGAAGTTCATTCATATGGAGGGGGAACAATAATGGTTTGAACCGGTATTTGGATCGGTGGAAGAACCGATCTCATTTGGATCAGGGGCAACTTCAGTGCTCAGACTTATGCGGAGAGGATTGTTTCAGACGTGATCATCCTTCTGTGAAGCCGGTTGGATGATTCGTTTCGACTAATGCACGACAATGCACGTCCACACACGGCTAGAGTCGTAACACGCGCTCTTGCCGACGCTCGCATCAACGTTCTGCCGTGGGCTGCTCAATCGCCAGACCTTAACCCAATTGAGCACGAATGGGATATGCTTCAAAGAAGAGCTCTGCCGAGTATGGATGCCGTGCATACCCCACAACAACTTTTTGACTTCTTAGAAAGAATGTGGGTGGCCATTCCTCAAAGTGATTTTGATGAACTGATTTTAAGCATGACAAATCGCTGTGATTGTGTAATTCGTGTCAATGGTGGAAACACAGATTATTACTTTTTTTATCTTTACAATAAAAATTTAAAAAATCCTCATTCTTGTCTTTTTTGCCATTTAATTACCGATATTAACTTAGGTTAATTTCCCACAATTTGCAAAAATTGTAAATTTTCTTAATTTTTACAAAATATAGGGATAAGTTGTTAACTTAAACATAGAAATTAAAGTAAGAAGCCAGTCTGGAAGACTAAATTTGATAAATATTAATTGGATAACTTTTATAGTTAAAAATGTACTTGATTCCTAGACACTTTTGATGTGTGTAGTTGAAAGAATCATCCTGCAATAATTTAGGACTTCGTGAGATTTATAAATATCGCTAAAATATCCATAATTTAATTATTTTTTCTCTTTTCGGGCTTATATTACCAGCGCACGTCTTTGTACCAAGTTTCAAATCAATTGCACACATACACACTAATGCACATTCATACACACACATACACGCATTATTACACATACACGTGTATATGTACAGTTGTACACGTACACACATTTAATATATATAATATAGTATTTAATAAAATTGTTCCAATCCAATTCCATTACCGTACGTCACGCAACGTCTCCTTCCATCCTCACCACCTTGATGGATGGCGGTCTACAACTGTGCGTTTTTTACGACATTTTCTACCACGTACGGCAATTTTGTGGAACCAACTTATAGCGGCGGTATTCGGGGATCGTTACGACTTAGGGACCTTCAAGAAACGAGCCTACTCTTTCCTTAAAGGCCGGCAACGCTCCCGTGATTCCCTGGACGTTGCGGGTGTCCACTTTCCATTAGGTGACACGCTTGCTCGTTTGTCCCCCCTGATATAAAAAAAATAATTATGATTTGTCCTGTATGTATTATTTTCTTTCAGAAAATGCATTTTTTGCTGGGAACATGTAAAAAATGTCATTGGGGGTGGACGTTGCCACCTGCAACACAGTTTACAACTAGTGCCGTTGGCATCGTTTCTATTCTTTTTCTTGTAATCTTGTGCCCTGTGAAATAAATAAATAAATAAATAGTTGTAAATGAAAAGAAATAAGACACATAGATAACGGAAGTATAATGGCTCCATGTCTACAATTTTGGCTGCGGAACCCTAGAAATCAATCTATTTTGACCAGACCACTCCAAAAAGTGTAATGTTTTTGAATGTATTTATGTATGTCAGTTTCTTTAGAAAATCCTGTAGCTTTAACGACTTTATGGATTTTATGGATATTTATCCATAAAATCTATGCATGCTAGAGACTGCATCAGAAGGAGGGTTATATTTGTGATAAAAATGATAATTAATCAATCGGTAAACGATTCAAATTAACGGTTATAATTCGTTGACGCTTGGAACGTTAACGATCCCTCTCTACTTGGCGCCTACTCGCAAATTACAGGTACTTATTACATAAATAAATACCTTTCAAATAATTATGGCTTTCCCAGCCAATTGTTATTGTCTTTTACCAGACATTTGTCCACAGTTTTTCTTGACGGAAAGACATGATGGAATACAATAGTTCAGTCGGTAGCGGATTTCGCCTTACAAAATAAAAGTTACAAAACTGAAACTTGAAATATGCCAATGCACCTTACGGTGGCAGCAATAAAGTTAATTTTTGCAGCTGCGGTTTGATGTTAATGTGGAGAAGTCTCAAAATGGGCTGATGTACATAATTGTAATTAAAGTAATAAATTACCTATTACAAAACTGATATGTGAGATTTGAAATATTATTATTACCTATCCATTTAAGTAAAAATCATTACATCATAAAATTTTGTAAAATTTCGGAGACGCAACTTATAAGACTTATACATATCTTCACGCTGTATCCCCAACGGGATAGTCAGCGAGAACGGAGCGCCAAGCATCGCGGTGCTTACATACTTCTTTCGCTTCCTCGAATCTCATCATTCTCCTCACACATTTTCGCAGACTTATAAGACTTATAAAACTAAATTTCTGAGCAAAACAGGTTTTTTTTAATTTTTTTATTGAGATTCTTTTCTCCTATATCTGCGTTCCACGATATCTACGTCTTATTATTGCATATATGTACATGTGCACTAGATAGGTACTGTTAACGTTTGAAATATTCATAAAAGGGGTAGTCATAAAGGACGCAGCGTCAAGCTTCACGGTTCTTATATACTTCTTTTGACTCCTCTAATCTCACAGTTCTCCTCACACATTTTTGCCTAGGTAAATAAGTGCTTTTGACAGTTCCGTCACCGAACACTCTGGCTATTTGATCTTCATAAGTTAGCCTTGGTCTTCCTTGGCTTCTACTACCACTTACTTTCTGTATATTTTCTTCGTCAGTCTTTCATCACTCATTTTTCTAAATACCCGAACCATCTAAGCATTTTTGGACGCTTGACGCTCCGTCCTCTCTGACTACCCCGTTGGGGATACAGCGTGATGATATGTATGTATGTATCTAATCTTTCCTTTTTTCATTTTTACAATAACTCTATCGCGCAATCCTGTCGTATTGCGTATTTCTTCATTTGTCACTTTGTCCACCAGACAACGCACATATTTCTAAGAGATCGCATTTATACTGCATTTATCTTGCTTCCAATTGATTTCGGGCACATTTAGGCCTCACTATCGTAAATAAAGTTGACACTAACACCGCACTGTGAACGGCTATTTTGCCTGAGTTAAATACATTCACGCTGCACCGTTCTCTTTATTGCCAGTTGCTCCACATCCAGCTCATATCTGCCATCCCTAGAAAACGTACTCCCCGGATTTACAAAAGTAAAAATATAGGTCTGAAAGATTTTCAAAAATCAGGTTCTGAAATTTATCGTTCTTAACATTGTACAGAACTCTCTGAGTGAGTCGAACTCGCGTTATTAGTTACATTATAACGTTATGATGTTAGATGCCACCTCATCCACTGCGTCTACAGATAACTCAGACGCAGCACATCCGCTTCTCTCCACAATGAAAACGCCGAGCCATCATTACACCAACCGTAAACTTCACCTATAAACCTCTCAAAAACGCAATAAAAAACTTTTTAATAACAATACAGAAAATGTTTGCTTTACGTCTTAAAACGACTCGCTTCTTATTTTACGACTTTTTAATGGCGCCATAAATACTTAATAAAGAGAATTTAAAAAAAAAATGTAATGTATAATCAAATTAGGAGTTAATCATAAAACTGGGCCGTAACGAAAGTAACGATACTCGCTGCCGACTATTAATCATGCCGTTAACACCAGCGGAAAGAATTTATGGATCATCTGAAAAGATTGAAAAAACATTCAAATTTTAAATGTTAGCATCTGAGTAGCTATCAATTTAGTAACTGACGTAATTAATTTAGTCTTCTGCCTAAACTAAGTAAAGTCTAAACTCTGAGCTAATTAGAGTCTAAATTCCGAGCTGAACGAGCTGATAGCCAATAAATCAACCAGAGACGAAATGTTGGAATTTCGTATTAAAGTTGCTAATAAGGTAATTGTCAAAAATGAAAAAGTAGACGAAATTTATGGCCTTAGTATATAGTAGTGCCCTGTGTATATACTTCGTATATAGTGTAGTGTAGTGTACCTGTGTATATAGTTGTATATACTTCGAGACACAAAATAGCATAGTAGTAAGAAATAATGTAAATAAAACTATATATAAGGTTAAAATTAGTTGACAATAGATTAAGATCTGAATGTAAATAGTTTAGAATAATAATGAATAGTTTAGAAGTAGGGACAAAACGTATACTCGAGAGGCGAGTGAAGGTAGAATAGAGTGAAATTAAGGAAATATGTAAACAATTAAAACAGATAAATAATAGCAAATAAAGACAATTAAAGGCTTTGAATATACATCGGAGGTAGAAGAGTTAAAATTTAAAAAAACTACTTATTCATTAAATTTTGCGGTCAATGCTCATTAATTTTCCATCAACCTAGATAGACTAGAGAGGGTGGGAAACAATTAGAATTAGCGAAACCAACTACTTTTCTTGGTTTAACACCAGACAATAAGTTACAGTGGGCGGACCATACCGAAATTTTGGCTAATTAGCTCAGTTCAGCAATTTATGCTATTAGACGCATTAGACAATTGACAGATGTGGCCACAGCTAAGCTGGTGTACGTCGCATATCTCCATAGCCTTACATCTTACGGCCTACTACTGTGGAGATCAGGGGCGCATATGAATTCTATCTTCATTTTACAAAAGAGGGCAATACGTACCACCAACAGTATTAATGCACGAGAGTCATGAGAGATCGTTTTAAAGACCATGATTTAGCTACTCACTTTACCCTCGTTACACATCTTTCAAAAAATAGAAATAAAAAATATGGATTTATTTCAAAAGAAAGGTGTTATTAATGGTGTGGAAACTCGTGGTCGTGATCAGCTAGTTGTTATTCCTAAATTTAAATTACAAAAGTCTAGTGGATCATTTTCCGGAAACTGTGTTCGTTTTTATATTAAAATTCTTCAAGAAATTACTCAATTAACGGAAAAGCAATTTAATCTTGTTATTAAACGCACATTGATCGGAAAAGCATACTACAAAATTAGCGATTTCATTGAAGAAAAAATAATAGTCTGGAAATAATCCTGTCTGCACACGCATTTACTGACTTTATGAATGTTGTATTTTAAATAACTGTTGTCTTTTGAGTTTCTTGTCGATTCTTCTCAGTGCTCAGGTTTTCTTTTCGAACCGAACTAAAGTAGATTTGACGTTCAAAAATACCTTGCAGTTGGGTTTACTTGAATAAATTTATTTGACTATGACTTTGGCGGAGGGTCCCGCTGCACGTCGGTAGGGATGTTTCTCTTTTCAGAAACATAAAGAAATAAATATCCACATGCGGATGACAAATAAATTCAGTGACCTCATAAATTTTCTACAGTGGTTTGTAGTCTAGATTATACTGGAAGCTCCCCCAGTATGTTGTGTGTTACCAAAAGTACAAGTCTAATAGTATGAGTATCACAAACAACTTCCCTAAATTGGCTTAGAGTCTGGATGTTACTGAGAACTACCACATTTTCGTTAGCCCACAACGAATTAAGAGAACTCACAATAATACCCAAATCCACGCTAGGCTTGGATGCCTATGGCTTTTCCTCCTTCTCACACATTAACTGGAGGAGCTCTCAATAATACCCAGAGCCAACGGTTTGGAGTCATACAAATTTTGGAAATGTCTGAAGTAATAAATATTATGTCTGAGGTATTCGCTTCCATTTTAAATCCCGACATATAAACGGTGTTGCAAAGTGGATTTTGTCGTGTGTCTGTCTATCAATCTGTCTATGGTTTCGTAACTCTTGAAGGGATGAACCAATTTACATGTAATTTTTTATTTGAAAGCTGCAGTTTTCGAGAATTTTTTTAGCAATGTGTAGTGGAAATCATTGGGTGTCGATTATTTTTTGTAAAGGCTGTATTGAAATTGTTATTTTAATCCTAATAGTTATGACATCCACAGTTTGCCATTTCAAGCTAAAACTCATTTATAATTATACTCAAGTACCTTTAGTCTAATAGCTATCCTAATTTTTAATATTTAATTAAGACCCATTAGCGAGCAGATAATCTTTATGTAAACGAGCTGACGGCGGCGTTGCATCACGCGGACGCCGAGATAATACCACAGTTCCTCGCCGCCACCTAACCACCCCCGCCGAACAATACCACCTGCTATTGTTACAGCGATTAAAAAACATATTCTACTATGTGTATAATAATCTATGTATATACATGTGGCACAATTAACCAAGAAGCAGAAACTGTTTACTCAGAATCATAAACTGAATCCATTTCCAATATTTAAATGTGTGGTATTTTTATAATTTCATTTAATTTTAATTATGGTTACACAAGTTGATGCAAATGAAAATAAAATTTACACTTTGCGAGATAAAATGCACTTTTGTTTCTATTAGCTATTATACTTTTTTTTCTTTATGGCATGGCGTACAGTTTAGCGCATTTGCCAATGTCACGTATTAATAAGTAGAATCACAAGTAAATTCGTTTTTTCTTATCGTAAAACTCCTTCGATAAAGTGATAGTAGACTTTACTGAAGTTATGAAGGACATCTTGGAAGAGCACGAGAACTTCAGCTACACATGTTTATTTAGACCTACTTCATTCTTTTTACTTATACAGAACTTTAAAACACAATATACTATCACTTTTGTACTTTAAAACTCCCAAAAGTGTTAAAATAGAAAATCTTAACAAAATGTCAACCTCACTTCTCCCGTTCCCGCCAAAAAGTCTCTATTATACTTACACATATAAGGAATTCAATTCTGACCTTTGTTTCTAATCCTGAGATTTCGGGATTATACTTAGTCAATCCTGGGATCCCGGGATAATTTCGGTATTGAGGATTACAAATAAACAATAAGAAAATCTTACAGAAATCGGCTATATAAACAACAATTCATTTACAGAAGACCAACGTATTGTACGGTATACGCCTAGCTAACATTGCCCCATTGACTAGGCTGCCATTCCATTAGAATTTAAAATAATTTAATGTTAAGCAAGTATTAGGTATCACGTAACCCAGTGCGTTTGCTTGGCTATCATTTTAATTTGAAATATAAGAATTTTTATTGCAAGCAAGCATCACCGAGTAATCCAATGAGCATACTTGCCTATCATTTTAATTAAAACTAGAAGTATATTAATCGCAAATAAGCATCCTCAAATAGCCCACTGAGAATTGCTAGCCATCATTTCAGTTCAATATACACTTACAAAACTTTTATTCCAAGCAGTCATCACAAATTAACCCAGTGAGCTTTGTTTCATTAAATTATTTTAAATTTTAATATTATTAATTAAAAAATAAATTGGAATAATTAAAGTTAATTGTTCCAATTTATTTTAAACAATGTCAATCCCGAGAATCTCAGAATCATGAAAACTTAATTCCGAAAACTTCGGGACTATAAAGTCTCCATGTCCTCTAAATCCTCTATATCGAATCCTTTATACTTATATCTTATTTATATCTTCTAGGTATGGGGACTATCGTTGCGCGCTATTCAGACCCGACACAGGAAGCGGCCAAAAAAATTAAATAAAAATGAAATTAAAAAAAACAGAAACAAAATGAAACTACAATAAATTAATTTTTAATTAAAAAAAATTCAAACTAACAAATGTTCTGTCTATGTTTGTGAAAATAGGCTGAAAATATTAATTTAGGTTTCTGTAACGGTTTCATAAAAAGTAGAAGACAAAAGTTAATAAATCAATGTGAAAATAGATGCAAAATATTTTTTTTCCCCATTTCTGGTTCTTAATTACTAATTTACATCTCTGTGTCAAATTTCAACGCGATAGGTATAAAGATGAAGGAATAAATCGAATGTAACATTGAAATAAACACGAAAATAAATTGTTATATACGGGACCCTAAAAATTAATACCATATTAATGGTTCAAAATACTTCGATCTTTTTTATCTCACAAAAAAATCCTTTTGTAGTCTTTAAAAAAAAGTTTTTAATACAACAGCCACAAAAAATTCTCCCGATAAAATCGTGCCAATTCTCTTATCGGTCACGTTTTTGGGAACAGAAAATATTATGTGTATTAGCCTCCAATTAACACCACTCTGGCAAAATATACCGACGTTATCCGACTGAACAGATAAGATCTGTCGTTGGTTCCACTTTCTCACGTTACAGGGGAGGTTTTTAGAACTCCGCAGCGTTTTGTCGCCTCCCCGTGATGCAGGTGCCGTGTCCAATAGATATAGACATCAGGCAAAGAATAAATCAACCTACAAAACAGAATAAAATACGGCGCTCTAATGCCATTAAGCTACTGTTTATGTGAATCTCGACCTTGATGGCTCAGTGCTTTAGATGTTGCACCCAAGCGCGGAAGGTTACGGGTTCAATTTCCGGTCGGATCAATTTAGGAAACCAAGTTTATTAGATCGTTCCGGGTCTGGGTGTACTGGAAGACGTCTCTAGTAGTCGTCGTCTGGGTCTTATAGCACAGGGAATACCCTAGTTTGAGATCAGATGAACAGATGATTGGCGTGTATTTTCTGGCGCATTATCTCTCATAATTCGACACTGGCAGAACTCGTAAATACATGAAATCACTAATATTAAAAACAAACAAAGAAAAATAAAAGAACTAAATAATCTATCTTCTCTCTCTCTCTCTCTTCTGCCCTTCTTTCGCCTAGTTTTATATGAAATATAAGCGGTACGAGCTTTTCTTATAAAGAAATAGAGTCAAAGCCAAATTGAATACTTTGAACAAATATTATTTATAATATTTAGATAAATTAGATTCAAACAATCCAATGTATCTATTTCTATTTAGATAAAATGGATTGAAACACTCCAATTTATCTAAAAAGTAAATAAAGATTTCCCAATGTATGCCGTGTAATTTAACAATATAGTAAACGAACATCTAGTATGTTGTTTTGCAAAATAGGACATGTAAGACAAAATAGTCTAAGACGTAACAGAAACAGATACTTCAAATTTAATTTAATGTCATGAAAATGCCTTATTCTATAACAGCCGTGTTATCTAAAAACACTACGAGTTCTAAGTAGCTAACTCAGAGAACATCCAGTAACATCCAGGCTTCGAGATCGAAATGGCGCTAGCGACCCAGCCAAAATGAATATAAAGTTAATAATTTTGTCTAATTGATGAGCATCACTTAGATACATTTTTACAAGATGTAGCGTCAATTTCCAAACAAAGGAAGTTACATTGGTAACAATTAAGGCGACGCATTGGAAATTTTGACGCTAGGTATCTCAATTTTTCTAAGTGACTACAAAACGTATGACAGTGATATTTGGTATCCTGATTTTTCATTTATTTGACTTGATTTTGACAGTTACGATACACGGTTGGTTAACTTTTGTAAGACAAAACAAATATCAAAAAATCTCTTTTAAAACAGAGATTTGCATTTTTCAGAGCAATGAGACCGATTTATATTTGTATATTTTCTGTATAGCTTACTTTAAACATATTCCTCAAAATGACAGTTGGATATTTTAACATTAATTATAAATTTTAAAATAAGCGAAAATAACTGTTTTTTCGTATTTTATGTAACGTAGCGCGCGCACGTTTGCATAGAACAGAAGCTCTATTGTAGATTAAATTATTGTTTATCAAGACATCGCCTTAATCACTCATCGAATTTAACATTGGGAGAACAAACCAGCACCAAAAGACTATCCAGAAGCTAGTTAGAAATTAGGCATGCAAAATCAAACTGTAGTGTCGCATCTTCCACAAATTGATCGTTGCGCTACATCGCCTCCCAGGAGAGAGAGCTGTGGACCGTGAGCTGTATCGGCGTGTATCGGCGACGCGGCACCTGCCTCTCATTTCGTTTCGGTTGCCACCCGTTTATCTTCATTACCGCTTTTTGTGCGTATTGACACACCTTTCCCTTTTGTTTTCCGTGGAGCCGTCCACCCATACTTTATAAATAGGGCGATATTTAAATCAGGATACGCGCCATTTGTTCACTCGCTTGAACGATTTGTGGCTTTAAGGACTTTGAGTACAATCTTTATGTATAATATATTCTATTGTAGGTATACACATAGCGAGTTATACACACATTAACAACTATCAGATCACACTGTATGTGTCTCAAATTACATGTATACAGTGTGTATGTACATATGTACATTACCCATATATTTATACGTGAAGCGAAAACTTTGGTTCCCTTTTCAAGAAAATTGTGCGGATGTAGGAATGTGATATTTGGTAAAGTTTATATGGAGAAGGACAGGAGAAAGCTAATATTTTTATATAATATGCATTACAAATACATTAAATTCAATATATCACTCATCGTTTACTTTCATACTGGCAATGTCAAAAAGACTGTCAATTTCAAACTCATAATAGTTTGGGACCACATGGTATACGTTACCTCCTTGGATCAAACAGTCGCACACAGATTAGGAATTGTCGCCAAAGAGTTACAATATCAGAGGTTTGTATTTACGGTCGAATTTGGACCACAGGCCGACTTCTAGTACATCTGTTTCTTCAAAAAGCCGAAGCCACTTATACTATTTCAAGGTAGGGATGTATGATTGAAATCGTTACAATTTTACTTCTTGTTTGCCAAATTCAAAATAACGTTGTACTACTTACAGTAAGATGTAAAAAAGGTCATTAATCATCGAACCCCATCGAAATTGTTATCAAAGCGAAGACATTTTAAAAATATAACACAAGAGGCAAAAATGATATAGAAGAATATTTATTCGGTTAGGAATACTGGGTGAGCATATTTATGCATGTATATTAAAAGCATTTACATGAAAATAAGTCCGTCCGTTTGTACACACAAGCCTGATGGATAACATTTTAAAATGTTCAGAGGAGAATCAGATAAGGAGCAAATTAAGTACTCCAATTCGACTGAAACATCCTCCCGTGAATTCCAAACCCACCGGGGCTAGAATTCCAATAATTTCACTAAATATAAAAGTATCTTATGTTACTTATGTGCCTTATTTAACTTTTACAGAAAAAATACCTTTTATCTTCTATATCTATAGTCTATAAAAAAGAGGTAAATTTTGTTTGTTTGTATGTAATGGATAAACTCAAATACTACTCAACCGATTTCAAAAATTATTTCACTTATAAAACTACATTATCGACGAATAACATGGGCTGAATTTTATTTTCAAAAAATTTCTACCTGTGCGAAGCCGAGGCGAATCACTACTATATCAGGAAATATATTCATTTTAGACAGACATACATATCTTCACGCTGTATCCCTAACGGGGTAGTCGGAGAGGACGGAGCGCCAAGCGTCGCGGTCCTCACATATCTCTTTCGCTTTCTAAAATCTCATCATTCTCCTCACACATTTTCACCTAGGTATGCGAGTGCTTTTGACATTTCCGTCTACTAACGCTCTGGCTACTTGATCTTCATAAGGCAGCCTAGGTCTTCCTTGGCTCCTGTTACCACTCACTTTCGCTCTGTCGATTTTTCTCGTCAATCTTTCATCACTCATTCTTTCTATGTATGTATTTTCTTTTATTTTTACATACATAATACCTATATATATATATAATAATTAATATAAATATATATATATATATATAATAAATAATATATAATAAATGTATATATAGATAGAGCCCTTGTACGCAATTCGAATTCACACTCCACCATTTTTATTGTTCCGCATCTCAAAAAGAAAAAACGGAAGCCTTACAGGATCACTTCATTGTCTGTGTGTTTGTCTGTCCAACAAGTCAAGACCTTTTATCTCAAGAACGGGTAGAATTATCAAGTTGTTTATGCTCGTATATATGGAATACTGAGGTCTATGATCCCTTGGAGGTGTAAAAAATACAAGTTTGTAAGCCCACGCAACCAAAAGGCTATTTATGTTATTAAACAAAAATCTATTGAGTACTTCCTGTTGGCAAGAAACAAGATCCCACAACACAATAAAAAAGAAAAATCCAATGCAAGTTTGTAATTACATGTAACGCATTTTTTTTCTATGACAAACTTACATTTACAGCTGGAAAGTATGGGAGAACGTGTCCTTCGACTGCAAAGTTAAGTTTGGTTTTGAATCCGACATATTTTTTATGACATACATAACACAAATACAGACTTTTTGGCGGGAACGGGAGAAGTAAGGTTGTCATTTTATTTAGATTTTCTATTTTTTACATTTTTGGGAGTTTTAAAGTACAATAGTGTTAGTATATTGTGTTTTAAAGTTCTGTGCAAGTAAAAAGAATGAGTAGGTCTAAATAAACATATGTAGCTGAAGTATTCGCGCTCTTCCAAGAAGTCCTGTAAAACTTCAGTAAAGTCTACTATCACTTTACTGGAGAAGTTTTAACGTTTTATATAACGATTCTACTTAAAAATATTACAATACGTGACATTGGCAAATGCGCTAATCGCCATGCCATGAAGAAAGAAAAAAAAAAGACACAAATACAGTGTATAGTGATAGGAGATCCTCGGTGCGCGAGTCTGACTCACACTTGCCCGTATTTTTAAAAGAAAGTTGTATATTATTATAGCCAGTTATAAGTCGTTACACCGAATCATTATTGTTTGTGGTTAATATTGTATCTTAATTCATGCAATACTTTTCAAATTTATGGACAAATAGACCTCTTAAGGCGACGTATTGGAAATTTTGACGGCAGGGATTTCAATTTTTCTAAGTGACCACAAAACGTATGAAATAGATATTTGGTAACCTGATTTTTCGTTTCATTGACTTTATTTTGCCAGTTGCAATACACGATTCGGTAATTTTAGTAACACATAAAAAAATATCAATGAAACCTCTTTTAAAACAGAGATTTACATTTTTCGGAGTAATGGGATCGATTTATGTTTCTAAATATTCTGTATAGTTTAATGTATAGATGTTCTTTAAAATGACAGTTGTATTTTTTTAAATTAATTATAGTTTTTAAAATAAACGAAAATAACTGCTTTTTAGTATTTTTCGTAAGCTAGCGCGCGCACGTTTGCATAGAGCAGAGGGTCTATTTTAGATTAAATTATTGTTTATCAATGCGTCGCGTCGCCTTAAACGACGTCAGAAGTTAAATCGATAAACGTCACAGTAACGCTGTACTACTGTAATTAATAAAATGCCTTCGTAATTTCATTAATGACTTAATTCGACCATTACTTGATAGTTAAATGCGTCTTTAAAAGCAGCAGTTCAAGCTACAGATAACACTAACGACTCGTATTACTTAGCACAAGGGCCTCTTTTTACCAATTTAAAAGACCAGTTAAGTACAGGTCGTACTTCGCGTGATTAGCGTTACCTACAATTAGTCGTTACCGCCATCAGCAAAAAGCTAATAAAAAGCACTTAATGTAATTATGATAATTATTCTGCAATATTCACCTTATTCTCAATATTCATGTCACTTTTCCCATTTTTCTGAGTGATTAAATTTAGGAGATAAAGCGTTCTTACGCGTATTTTTCTGTGCGAATCTCCTTTGAGGGAAGGTAAAGTGATCTATGTCCATACAGCCAAACCGAACTCAAACAATGACATGTCAAATAATTTTCGTGTTTTGCACGTTTGCGAAGATACTTTTTTACGTGTTGTTTATAAATCTTGTTTAAATAGATAACGCGGAAGCCGAAAAAACAAAATGCACAATCAAAATTTCCGGTCAATGTTATACTGAAGGCTTAATCAGCGCGCTGTCGCGGCTTGCCAACCAATGGGTCCTCCAGTGAGTCCTCCACTGAGTGTTTCGAAGACTCCTCCAATTTGAACTAATCTCCTTACTTTCCATATAAGTGCCATTGACGTGAAATAGTTCATTCTAATCTTTTTTGCAACTAGACGCTTAAGACGGCTTGCCATATTTTTTAGGTGTGAGTTGGCTATGCCGATGATGTGAGCGAGAAGGACAACCATGTCTGTTCTCGTCTAATTACTCAATAATTATAAAATATTATGAAAATGGAATATAAAAGTTTAAATTTAGAACTCATTCTAGATTGAGTGCTTTCATGCCAATCAAACATAATACTGGGATTTTTTGGCGGGAACTGAAGAAGCGAGGTTGTCATTTTATTTAGATTTTCTATTTTTACGTTTTTGGGAGTTTTGAAGTACAAAAGTGATAGTATATTGTGTTAAGTTCTGTGTAAATGAAAAGAATGGAGTACGTCTAAGTAAACATGTGTAGCTGAAGTTCTCGCGCTCTTCCAAGAAGTCCTTTATAACTTCAGTAAAGCCTACTATCACTTTACTGGAGGAGTTTTACGATTAGAAAAAACTAATTTACTTGTGTTTCTACTTATTTGATACGTGACTTTGGCAAAAGCGCTAAGCTGTGCGCCATGCCATAAATAAAATTAAAAAAAACATAATACTAAACAACATGTTGTGATATAAAGCCCTTTTATTTGATATCCCACACGACGATTTTTCCCTATTCTTTTTTAATTTTCACTTTAAGCCCCCAAAACAAACCTCAAAAGTAACAACTATTCCTTTTGACCACAAACAATAAAAATTCCCAAAGAATAATTAATTAATGAAATACAATTAATTAATGCCTCATTAATACTGCATCAAAACATCACTTTATAGTACACATTTTACTTATACCATGCTTTTTCGACATGCCTCCCGACCAGAAATGAAAGAAATGTAGCGCCGCTTCAAAAACACATGTTTTAGCAAAGGAAGGAAGATCTCATTAACTGGTTTACGAACTCTGGGAATTTGGTATTGAGATTCTAAGCAGGTGCATTTTAAAACAAGACGCCCTTTTTTGTTTGACATACAGACATCGAGAACGACAAACTAAACCCTTTGCGTTGCGTTGACAATAAAAACAGTGCGTTGTTGAAAAGATTAGTAAGTCTAATTTCAAGGTCTTTCAAGCTCACGGAACAATTTTTTTCTAATAGTCTTAGAGTTTTTTTTCCCTTTCTTTATGGCATGGCGCACAGTTCAGCGAATTTGCCAATGTCACATATCAATAAGTAGAATCACAAGTAAATTAGTTTTTCTTATCATAAAACGTTATCGTAAAACGGACGTTGCGGGTGTCCATGCGCGTGTCACTCTCCATCAAGTGACTCACTTGCTCACTTGCGCCATCTTTTATAAAAAAAAAACTCCTCCAGTAAAGTGGCAATAGGCTTTACCGTAGTTATAAAGGACTTCTTAGAAGGTGCGAGAACTTCAGCTACACATGTTTATTTAGACCTACTCAATTCTTTTCACTTATACAAACTTATACTTTGAAACACAATATACTATCACTTTTATACTTTAAAACTCCCAAAAATGTAAAAAATAGAAAATTTTAACAAAATGTCAACCTCACTTCTTCCGTTCCCGCCAAAAAGTAGTCTTAGAGTTTGAAGTTTAATAAGTAACTACAGACTATAAATAATTTCTTAAAGCAAAACAGATTACATCAAAGAATATTTTCTTATTGCGAAAATTCCAAATCTGAATACAAACTTTTTAAGTACGCTCTCATGTATATACTGAAACAGATATTATTTAAATATTTGTAAGTATTTTTTTCAGAAAAACTGAATAAGATTTTCTCGTACAACATCTCTTAGCAAAAACAAAAACTTGAATGAAGTACTGGAATGAAGGTAATTGCTCTTGTAAGTATAGTATTGTATTTTTAAAGGTGGTAGAGCCATGCTGCATTGCAGCACGAATAGGGCCGGCTCGTCCGGTAAAATACCAACCTCGCACAGAATATCAGCGTGAAATAACAGCATCTGCTACTGTTGTGTTTCGTTCGGTGAGTGAGAGTGCCGGTGGCCCATCACGCCCTCCCCTTCTTTTCCCTCCTTTCCCTATTTCCCTATAGGCCGGCAACGCGGCCGTGATTCTCCAGTTGCTTCGAGTGTCCATGGTCGGCGGTTGATTGCTCTACATCAGATGACCCGCTTGCTCGTTTGCCCCCTCTGTTATATAACACAAAAATACTTATTTTTAATTCTCGTTGCAAATTTTTACTTCCGCGCCTCTTTTTAGGTTTCTGTAAACAAAAGACAACAATGGAATCCTTAAAATTTCCTCACGTCTGTCAGTTCGTAAGACGCGGCTGATTTGTTTCATGATCTTTACAACAAATGAGCTGACATTTGACTTAGAAATGTATTCGTAAATTAGAAACCCAGATTCAGTATGAAAAAAACAAATAGATAATATGTAGTATCCTTTTCATTTTTTCTTTAATTTATTATTATTTATTTATTTATTCTTCATTGTACACCTTATTCGTAATACAATTAGAAAATACAGAAAATTACAATTTTAGCCAAACGATTGGTGGTTTTTGGTCTTATCGCTCTAGACAATTTTTTCCAGACAACCTTAGGATAAATATTGTTCGAAATAAAGTTCGTAGTACACTGGTACACTACTACCTAGTAGTACTACCTAGTACACCACCAGTGTGTGGTGTACTAGGTAGATAAATGGAAATATCGATATAAATATATTTAACATGTACATGTGACAAAATATGTAAATACAATTACACATACAAAACAATATATACAATACAAATACGAGAAAATACAAATATATACAAATACGAGATGGATAGATTCATGCGATGGATATACATAAATACATACCGTATATAACGTATATGCTCACTTACAACTCTGTGTATATAAAAGTGGTTGTTTGTATGTATGCAATCGCTACAGTCCAACAACGTGTGATCGATCACTATGAAAGTTGGCACGGCACGTACACATGTTTCTTCATGGAGAAGGTTTTTATGTTAACCACTTTGTATGAAGTCGGCACCAAGCTAGTAAAGCTAGTATAATATATATATATATTTTATATATTATAATTCTTCCGTACGTATGTGTGTCACTAAACTTCTCCTAAACAGCTAAACCAATTTTAATTAAAAAAATTTTATGTATTTCAGTGGGTTCCTGGATGGTTAAGATTTATAGTTGCACCGGTAGGTGGCACTGCAATCAAATTCTAGGGATTATTTTTTTATTTTTAAGCCGCTAATAGCAGGCAAGCCAAAGTTCAGGGAGGACTTCTGTCGGGTCCGCTAGTAGTATATACGAATACATAACATCAGTGAAACATAATGTTCCTTCAGACGTTTCTTAAACATTTGCGAGGATTGTGGTTACTAAATGTCGCAGGTAGTGCATTCCATAATCTAACAGCTTGCACTGTAATATAGTTTCTTGTTTATCCTAAATAGCTACAGAAACCTAAGCTATAACGTGATAAATAAGCTCTTGGTCGTAATTTTCTATGCACTTGTTGGTTGCGACCATCTCATTGCACCAGGTGCGACACAGCCGTGTGTCCCAGACATATTGGTAAAAAGTCCCGTCGCCGCTTGCAGTGGCCGGTCACCGCTTGTCGCCCGTTGTCGCCGCTTTGTCGGCACTTTTTATGACGTAACCCGTAACCGTGACTTTTAGTAATCGGATAGCGATCTGTTTGATGAAGCCTGCGTCGTTCAGGTAGCGGCCGTAATCAAATGTGAGTTAACACAAAGTAGCCGCGGCAATGTTAAAAATTAATTTCATAATCTCTTCCGACTAAGAAATTATGAAAAGTTTATTATTAACACAGGATGTAGCAAAAACTTACACCGTCTGAAAAGGAAATGACTGACAATGAATTAAATTCGAATACAATATTTTCAATTAAGTACTTAAAAGTACAAAAAATGCTATAAAAATAAATATCATTTCAATTATCTTCAAGCGCATTATTTTTTTTCTTCGTCCTCTCGGTATCAAATGAAACTAATTATACAAAACGTTTACTTTAAAAGATGTAGTAATTTAATTTATTAGTCATTTATAACCAATTTAATTAAGTGGACTGAAGAAAATAACTGAATTGACAAGGTCCAAGCATCTCTTAAAAAATTGCTACGAATTAGAAGGCACTTATAGTATCTACATATATTATGTACAATAACAATTCCTAAGTAAACTATATATTTGAACATTTTGCAAGAACCACAATGCGTAATACTCCGTCCATACTTCGCCCTCTCTACCTACCTCGGTAGGGGTACAGCTTGGGGATGTATGTTTAAAAAAATGTATGTATTTTCATGCAGCAATTTTTTATCAAATCCCGACAACCAAATGACAACCATACAAAAATTAAAAAAATATATTTTGATTCTTTTACCGACTTCGATATCATTCGAAATCATTGCAATTTTTAGAAACTGTGAAATAATTTTTTAAGCCTATGCTAATATTTATTACGTTAATAGCGACACAGTTTTTGACTAGTCCATTCAACATAGTTACATCTAATATAATGTAATTTAGAGTTCCTGTAAAGAAATAAATAAATAAAAATAAAATTTATAATAACATAGCCCCCCCTGTATTAAATACACTGTATTGAACTAGGTAACCCGATGCTTGTAATGATATTTTAGTAAATACCTCGACACGACATAATTCTAAGACGATTAACTTAAAGATTACCGCCGGTGCTGCGTCTGTTTCCGCGTCGTTGACCATCGCCGAAATATAAATATGTAATTACATATGTTATGTACGATGAATAAATATATTTTAATCGATCAAACATTAGCATTAATTTAGTCCGCTGGTCTGAGACAGAATGAACAATTTGAAATATGTCAGAACGTTCAGTTCTCTCAGTTCTCTTTACCTCCGAACTTCCAAGCCTCCGAAGAACTGAATAATAAAAAATTGTATATGTTTAGATGTCAAAACAACACGGAAAGTATATTTGAAGTTATTTTAAGTAGTTCATCTATAATAAGGAGTTTTTAGTGAGATTTTATGGAGAGCGATTGGAAGTGAAAAAGGCGTGTCATTTTAATTATTTGCAAATTGTTTCTCCTGGATGTGGTGATGCAAATTTGGCGTAGTTTTGCGACCCAAGTGTCTATCGCTGCTGTGCAATGGAATTGTTAAATTAAGTGTTTATTGTAGTAGTGTGATGTTGAGATTTTTTACTACTAGAAAGACTCCTCAATATATTTGTCGACTGAATCTCCAGGAAGCATTAAAATGCATTATTACGTCGACGTTTTAACGAATTAATATGAAGAATGTACGTATCTATTACTGAAGACATCAGCTGTTATGGGCATAGATCCCTTTGCCTTCCCTCTCAAAGGAAAGTCCTACAAAAAACAAGTAGTTCAAATGCCCATTACTACACAATATATCTAAATATAATACATACGTTTAATGGTCAGTAAACGCATATGAAGAGAAGATTATTTCCAGCCTATAGTTGCGTCTTTGATGAAATCGTCTATTGTATGATTTTTCAATCAGTAAAATCATAATGACAAAATTTTTTTTCCATTTAATATACTACTTCTTGAGGAACCTTATTATAAAAGGAATGAACGAGCTCGGAGGTGGAAATAACGTTGACCTACATAAGGATTTACTGCTAAGTAAAGTTATGAACTACTCTTACCCGCGACCTCGTTCGCTTGGCGTTAGTACTTTTGTTCCGATTTATAATTTTAATAAAGAAGCCGGTGATGAATTACTTAAATCTTTAGCTATACCCGAGTCTATAAAAAAAGCCGGTGTCGTTCTTCAGTATACATGCCGTTTCCATACATACCGAAACTTATCGGAATCGATACAGCTACAATTTAGCCATACCAAATAGAACAAACATATCAAATAGACAAGACTTTCGCGTTTATTAATATGGATTAACATATTATATAATCAAATGTTTTTTTATTCATCAAAAAAGTAACAATCTGTTTAAAAAATTAAGTACAATTTACGAATAGTTTGTAAGTATTATTACAATTGTACGAGTATTAACTCTAAACCTAAAGTCACATTTTTGCGCTTCATTTAATTAATGTTATTACTTACTTTAAATTACTGTCTTTTTCGTTCCTTACAGTTTTCACAGGTTTATGAAATGTGCGCTGCAGACGTTACTGGTAGCGCCCTCTCTTATCGAGTAGTGACAACCACGTGTGTTTCATAGCGCACAAAATGTAAAGTTATAAAAATATTTTACGTCGTTCTTTTATAATATTATATAAAACTATAGCTCAAATTACAAATAAATATTAATGTGAAGTAGTTTTAAAAATTAAATCTTACTACCGGTTCAAAAATTATAATGAGAAAGCCAGGCAAGAAAGGCAACAAAATAGGCACATAGACAATGTGATGCACTCTGTATTGCTAGTTAGCTGCATTGCGTGGGTTCTTCAAAAGTTACTTTTCTGTACCATAGTTACTTCTCTACATTTATACCAATAATTACTTCTTTGTACCAAATAACTTTTTGGTGCAGTCTTAAAATACAAAATTAAGGGATATATACAATGGAGCTATAGAATTAGTAACTTTATCTACAGATCTCAATATTTAAAATTGACGGTTTTCTCTATAAATTTTGATATAAATCACACCTTTAAAATTAATAGTATTTGCTATTGTATTTGCTATAAAAAATTTACTACTATATAAAAAACTTACTACTTTAATATAAATTTAGGTTACAACTTCAATCACTGAAACTTTAATGTGATGTAATGGTAATAAAGAATTCTTAGGAGGAAAAATGCAGGTTAAAGCTTAGATTGTTTCACATTGACCAATTTTGAAGTGCCGTTAAATGCATCCCCAAAATTACTAGTATATTGTTCGTTAAAATTTAGTGCTAGTGTTCAAGAAATGGATGATCTGAATAAATAACATGAGCAACTGAAGTTTTTGCGTTCTATCACTGTATTGCGAAAATGTTATGGAATTATTGATAAAGAAAAACAACAAATTTAATATCAGTCTAGCGCTATTGGAATCTGAATAATTAACACAAAAGACGTGGCTGTATGAGCAATGTTTCCTTTGCCTCCCAAGAATTGAAGAAAAATTAAAAATAAATGATCTTTTGGCGGAATTTTTTTGAGAGCAATTGTGCGTTTTTTTTTAATTATTTATCTTGTTGAAACATGGGAGTGCTTTTAAACATTTAAGTCAGCTAACGCTCTATTTGATCTTCCTTGGTCTTCCTTAATTTCTGCCGCCATTCATTATATTTTCTTCGTCAATAGTTATTTTTTTTGTTATTTTAGCAACAAAACCCAAAGAAACAATGACTGTAATCTGACCTCAGACGCACATCATAGCACGAACGCCCTTGTTAGTAAGAACCAGTATTTATTAAGAATATTTTCAGTACATTTCTTAGCTTAATTACCTCTCTAGCTTTGCATTTAAATTTACTGTAATAGGGAATTAAATTTGTGCGTCGCACGCCAACGGAATAACGAGCGACATTACAGTGCCTTACCAAATGACGACAGAATTATTGTTAATAATTTACTTAACATTTACATTGTATAACTATTTTAAACAATAAAAGTTATGAAAAATAAAACATATAAAACTTGCAAATAATAAATATGAAACTTGCAAATAAGATGAATGAAATTCTTCGCAATCATTTGCGAATTTTATTTTGTCGGGTTTTTTATTATTGTAACTTACATATCTGTACTTTCTTTTTTTAAATATGATACTCATAATATAACTTAGTTCACATTTACATTAAATAACTATTTAAAAAATATAAGTTATAAAACCAACAGCCGACTGTACATACGTACATATCCTCTCTGAATAACCCTAACAGGGTATTCAGAGAGGACGTAGCACCAAGTATCGCGACCCTTATGCCTCCTCAAATCTCATCATGCGAGTGCTTTTGAAATTTCCATCAGTTAACACTATCTATTTAACCGAAACTTGCAAAGAAGATAAAATAACTGAAATTCTTTGAATTCAAAGTCAAAGTCAAATCAATTTATTCACGTAAACTCAATTACCAGGTGTTTTTGAACGTCGAATCTACTGAAGTTTGGTTCGAAAAGAAAACCTGGACACTGAGAAGAACCAACAAAAAACTCAATCAGGTATCAATATTTCACCGTCATTTTACAATAGGTTTATTAAAATACAATGTTCAGAAAGCTAGCAAATGCATGTGCAGAGAAGATTATTTCCAGAATATTGTTTGGTCTTCAATGAAATCGTTTATTTTATAGTATGATTGTCTAATCAATGTGCGTTAAATAACAAATCTAAATATAATTTTCGTTAATTGAGCAACTTCCTGAGGAACTTTGTTATAAAAACGAACGCAGTTACCCAAAAATGAAACATTCGATTTAGGTAATTTTATTTCCAATTTAATTCATTTCCGGATTTTATTTTGTCGGGTATTTTTAATGTTATAACATAATTATATTTTTATTTTTTCGATATGGTAATACGTTGCTCTGTATCACAATTTTAGCACATGTGTCTGTTGTATTACATATTTTTTAATGGCATTTTAAATGCCCGTCAACCACTTTCATTAGCTTTATGTTATACTACAGAAACTTAAATTCAACTCAGCATGTAAGAAAAATGCATTATTTTATCAACGGACCAATCGATCAAAATTCACGTTAATAATTAATGTGTTATTTTTGTACTTGTGTTTTGATTATTATCAAATGATAATTATTTTGTATTCTTCAGTGTTTTTATTTTTTTCTTCAAAGTTTTATTGTAAAATAAAAATCAAACTTGATTGCCCAGTGATCAAAATTCGACCCTAATTATAATTTGTACGCTTTTTCCCTTGACACTACACTACACTGACTCGAAAAAGGTCACAAATCGCAGACAATCGGAGCTTGGACTTCGAAGATACACCAAATATCACCAATTAACGCTAACTACTTAGAAGTTTTATTTATAGATTCTCATTGCGGTCCAGAATTAGAAAAAAAGTTAATTGTAGGTACCCTAGATATTCATTTAAGCTAAGGTAGAGTTTAAAACTCATTCAGTCAATCTGTCAGTAATTATATTATTTGTTGACGACATTTTAAAAAGCTTTGACGACAATCTCCACTCTGCGCGACTGTAATATTATATTAAATTATTAAATTTTACGTACAGTGTCTCTGCTAATATTATGATATTCTTTATTGTGAATGTAGTCCAATATTTGATCAAATACGGGAGCAAACTATTTTCATCTTTCCTGCTAACAACTCACTATTTAAATATATTTTTTGGCTAACAACAAGTGCATATTTGTGAATCGGGTTGAACCTGAGATTTGAATAAGTAATTTCGAGAATAATAAAGTAAACAGAGGAGGGGAGCTGGAAGCGTGATAGGATCGAGGATTTGAACCAACTACCGACAGTAATATTGGCAATGGGTAGTGTGACCATTAGGTTTAGATGTGAGATGAGATGAGAAATAAATATAAATTAAATTCGATATAAAATTGAGAAATGAAACATAGGTCTCCCAACACTCTCATAGTGCTACAGCAGACTCTTTCTATTCTTCCGCGGGGACACCTAAAATGGAAGATCGGGGCCTCTGCTCCGATAGGCCGTGACTCCGAAACACCCCTTTTAGACGCCTGTTACAACAGGTGGGGGGTTTATACATACATTTTTTTTTTTATGAAAGTGGGGGCAAACGAGCAAGCGACTCACCTGATGGAAAGTGTTCACCACCGCCCATGGACACTCGCAACGTTCGGAGAATCATGAGTGCGTTGCCGGCCTTTAGGGAAAGAAGAAGGAGGGGGGAGATGGGCCACCGGCACTCTCACTCACCGAACGAAATACAACAGCAATAGATGTTGTTTCACGCCGATATTCTAAGAGAGGGTGGTATTTCACCGGGCGAGCCGGCCCAATTTTTATTTATGATCCATCCGGACCTATCCATTATTATTGTCTAGTACCTACTGAGTCAATTATGTGTGTTTACTCATGTTATTTAGATAAATGTAATGTAATGTAATGAAGAAATAAATCATTATATTAATACGTGAAACAAAAACTTTGGATCCCTTTTTAGAATATTGCATACGCGGAGGAGTGTAAGATTTGGCATAGTTAGAGTTTACATGAAGAAGAAGTAAAGAAAGCTAAACTTTTTATGCAATATGTGTTACAAATATATCACGAATGAAATAAATTACTCATTGTTTGTTACGTTTATACTGCCAATGTCAAACTCATAATAGTTTCTGATCATATATGTGTAACCTGTTCGGATCAAAACAGTCGCAAAGAGTAGAGATTGTCGCCAAAGAGTTTATATTATAAGTTAATATTATATACGGTGAAATATTTACGGTATATTTACGGTGAAATATCGACCACCTGGCGACCCTTAGTCATAATAAATAGGCAAATATTATTGCCTTTAATTATTTGTGCCCGCTAATACACTGACACAACATTTCTTTAATCTCATTGGACAACTTTATTAATATTTAAATATCGAAAAAATAAATGAGCGCATCGCTGCAATGAGATTATTATAATATCATGCCCATAGTATAAACAGTTCATAAAATTAAGAAAAATGAACGATTAGCGCTGTGGCGCTAACACCCTGTAATAAGTACCAATATATTATTTACTAGTTATACCGTAGTATAATAATAATAGTAATAATAATAATAATAATAATTTTGTTTGCATGAATATTAGTATATAGTATAACATTGATGTTGATATTGTACGCAAAAAACAGCTCTTCCTATTATGCTACCAACATAGCATGCAAATGTTTAATTAATAATAAATTTATAAAATTACTACATTATCATGCAATTAGAAGAAATGCGGCACAGTAGTCGTCAAGACATCCACATCAGCCACAGGTCCTTTCCACCGATCGACACTATTATTCCAGAATAGCACGAGAGGCGGTTGAAATCAAGAAACACCATAATTTCAACAGGGAAGATGGATACCGTTTATCAACATCATGGGATCCTGTCATCAGTGAGTGTGTCCGGAGCCGGAAAACCGCACGTCGCCAGTGTGTAGATGTCGTTAGTGTAGTGTGTCGAAGTACCGACAGTGACAATAACAAAAATTAAAAAATGCGATGAATGAGTGTGGGCTGTTGCAAGAAACCGCACACTACGAAAATCATTCTCATCGGTCTACCCGTGACCACGATCGGTGCAATCCGGTCGAAACGTCGGAATAAAATATGTAATTAGCCTTAAAGTATAAACGCGACGTAGAGCCGTATTTAAATATTATACGATTTAAATATTATACGACGTCGTCAAGACAGTCCGCAGCAGACACCGCCTCATGGAGACCTCGAGCGACCCCCGCGGGCTGCGCGGGACGCATACGACATCCGCGCCCGACCCGTCCGCACTCACAATAAAACACCTCGCCCCACTTTGCTTACATTTTGCTGAGCTCTTTATACTGATTGGAAATCTGTTAATATTTAGCCCTTTTTTACAAGTTCCGCTCCCTTTTATTTTGTGTAGATAATATACTTGGAATTACAAACACCGTTTCACCTTTTATTTTTCATTTTTTTTACGTTTGCTTTGGACCATTTAGAAAAAGAAAATATAAAACGAAATACAAAATTTGATCGAGTTATTCAAATAATTAATTTTTTTTAATTTATATTAAAATTTGTAACAATTTATTTCATTACTTATTGAAGATATAAACAGATATATACACAATAAATTATATTATATGAACATTTCGAAGCCATTTCCGGAATTTTTTTATGTATTATTATATATTTGAACTTACAGATGATGTTTTATAGTATATTCAAATGCAAATTATAAATGACATATCGCAAAAATTTCGGGAAATTCTGGACATCGATGTTAGGTGGACGATCTCAGATATGTGCATCGATAATGATTGAACAGATATGAAGGACAATTTACTAGCAGTTCAAGATACTATTGTATACGTCGGAAAAGCCCTCCGGCTGTATAAATATTAACTTTATGAATACTGTGTACCTAGAAAAATCGGCTGATTAGCCAGACGATCTGTAGTCCGGCGATAGGTGTGTATCATATATTGCGGAAAAATGGAATGTAGCTCGAAAGCGAAGCAAAAGCTCAATAACTTTTAGGTAACATTTATAATCTGCCCGTGAAAGAACTTCATGTTTTTAATATTACAAATTATCTGGGAGATTAATCGCCTGAATTCTTCTCATACATATCGTACGTGGCTATATTCAGTTCAGAGTGTTCATCAAAATAGTCACGGTCAGAGGCTACGTAATTTCGGCGTTGATCTACGAACAGCTCTCAAAGTTAGCTAAGCATCGCGTGTTTGATGAAAACTATTCGTTCTTCTAGGATGTTGACTTGGATGGAAACGTAGGATGAGGAGATATAATTAAAAGACGTGCTTTCGCTAACTCGTGAATTTCTCAACTGACTTATTTTCTGACATTCAAAAATACCATGTTATTATGAAAGTAGCAACACTTTCAAAAAAACAGTGTTGCCATTTGTTAACGATTATGATTAGAACGATTAATCGAGAATATTGATAATAGCTAACACGTTCTTAGCATAAACCCAACTGAACATCAAATTTCGAATTTGTATCTAGATTGGGTGATGATTGTTATTCCTAACAGCCATTCACCACTTTACTAAATTAAATATAAACCATTGAAACTTCAGTTCAAGCAACGTAGATAAATTTAATTATTCACTAACAAAATCAATATATCTATATATTAATACGTGAAGAGAAAACCTTGTATCCCTTTTTAAGAATATTACACGCAATGTAGAGTGTGATTTAACATTGTTAAAATTTATATGGAGAAGGAGCGCAGAAAGCTAAAATGTAAATATAATATATGTGTTCAGTATTCTGTTTGGTAGGTTAGCACCAAATCCAGGAAGGATTCCAAATTCAAAATTTCATACATAATTCATTTTCCTATTTTATACTTATAAGAAAAAAAAAAAGAATAGAGATGGTTGGTTTCCTCACTTGCACCATCGGTGTAGCCAACATACACACAAAAAGAAAATATGGCGAGCGCTCGTTCCACGTGGTGAAACAATAAAAACGACTGCAATTAATTATTACATCTACGAAACCCTAAATTCAAAGGGAATTGGCACTGGTCAGAGGAGTGTGCCTAACCGCTCTGTGGAGGACTTGCTGGAAGTGCCCCATGGAAGTTGGCAAGTAGCGGCTGCTCGGTGAGTTAGTTCAACTTTCTCTGTCAACTCTTGTGCTATCGAAGTACCTAATAATACATGCTGTATTCTACCCAACAATATGTTAGAAGTATATGTATTAAATAAAAGAAAACATTACATTACATTGTCAATGTCAAGCACGTAATAATCCAGTACGTAATGGTCAATGTCAAACCACTTTTCGCTAAGTGATTTTAAAATGTTGCATGTTGCCAACAAATTACTGACGGATTGACTGAGTGTGAGCTGCAGCTGTCCTGAGTCTGGAGTGTATGTCGAGAGAAAACAACGTTTATTTTATAATTACGGTCGAATTTCGGCCACTTGGCTACCACTGGAATCGTCCTCAAATTTCTCTAGTTCAGAAAATCGTTACCCAAATATGCGTTCTATACAACACGATTACGTTATTAAAAATTAACTGTAGCGACTGTTTCTTCAAAACCCGTATGGATAAATTCTCGGGCAAAAGCCAGTAAATAAAATAAAATAAGTAGGCATTTCATTATCCACGTTCTATTCGTAGTGAGACGTAATAGAGTGAATGAGCATCCGAGTCGATAGTTCTCGTGTGAAGCACCATTCACTTGCTGTTTGCTACTCGACATTATAAATTGCAGTACTGTGCCCGAGAGCTCTCCACCGCTCTACGGACATCAACCCTTATTGACTTTACATGCATCTACTTAAAAGTTTCAGATGCTGTAAATAAAAGTACGATAAAAAAGAAACTTCAGGACATTCATTTCAGAACATCCACGCTTTTTCAAAGTGTGGAATTACAATTACATTTCAAATTCAGTACCTACTTCGGATACATGTAGAATAAGTACTTCGGATACCAAACTTTCTATTTTAAGGGAAAAGTATTTGGAATATATTAAAAGCAAACTAATCGCCGGGAGTTTTTCTTGGATAGAAAACATTTGGTAAAGTTAAAATATATTGAGTACTTATAGTAAATGCCTTCTATTTACAAACATATCACTGCGCTACCAAATCTCAGATTAACTAACCTTTAGCCATTATTAATATCATTTACACCAGACTATCCGGATATACTTTGGATATAATTACTTTTGACGACCTCCGTGGCGCAACGGCTAAGCGCGTTGGAAAGTAAACGGGGGTTGTGGGTTCGATTTCCGCCCCGTCTGGGTGTTTATGTATAATATGTATTTATTTACAAAAAAAAAGTATATAAGTAGTCGTAGTACATCAGTTGTCTAGTGCCCATAACACAAGCGCTGTGCTGTCTGGGTGTTTATGTATAATATGTATTTATTTACAAAAGAAAAGTATATAAGTAGTCGTAGTACATCAGTTGTCTAGTACCCATAACACAAGCGCTGTGCTGTCTGGGTGTTTATGTATAATATGTATTTATTTACAAAAGAAAAGTATATAAGTAGTATATCAGTTGTCTAGTACCCATAACACAAGCGCTGTGCAGCTTACTTTGGGACTGGATGGCGCCGTATGAAATGTCCGAGTACATTATTATTATTATTGCTTTGCATTACGTGCCTTCGTATAGTTTATTAAAATAAAATTGCGCTTTATTGCGTACAAAGTAAGGTTTATTTTTACTCGAATCAACATGTGCGACCACTATTTAATTAAAATTTAGTGAAATTTATTATTAAATAACAGCAATATACATTACAAATAAGTGAAATAGATTCTGCTAATGATGATGAGTCACGTTGCATAAAGACAGAACATTTCACCTAATCGAAGCTAAGTTACTTCAGCAGTTTTACATAATAAATAGTGAAACCATATTTTTCAGCGACAAGCAAAATCTATTGAGTCGATAACGAAAAAAGATTTAAGGATGATAAATTCAAAGAATTGGTAGTGCGCGCGGACCGACATAACTCAGTTCGAGACGCGCGGTCCCGCGGGGTGCCGCGACCTTTACGCTGATCTATGGACCACCAACTTTATCGTCGAGTTTTTCTGCTGTCCTCTGATAAAGAACTATAGAAATAGCCGTTCATAAAACTGCCAACTGACTGTAACCAGTGGAAAAACATGAAAATATACCATTGTATCAAGAACAGAATGCTGATGAAAGTATTTATTTGTATAGATTCAGGTGTTACTTTGCGAAAATCCATTTCATGTGATAAATTCCTAAAATCTTTAGCTATTTTTCGCTCAAACTCCAAAAACCACCAACCGACACGTGTTTCACCTCTCAACGAAACATCCTCAGGATATACCAGAGATCGGACTCGGTCAGCTAACTAGCACCGAGTCGGTGCTGGTGGAATTCGGTGCTGGTGGAATTCGGTGCTGATTATCCATCTCGATCTCTGGTATATCCTAAAGATGCTTCGTTGAGAGGTGAAACACGTGTCGATTGGTGCTTTTTGGAGTTTGAACGGAAAATAGGTAAAGATTTTAGGAATTTATCACAGAAGCGTAATACTTATTTACTTAATTATTTATTTATTTAATTTAACGTTTTACTGTGGTCCCCACACAAAGCCTATCCAAAGCCAAGGAGTCCAAAACACGATTCACAACTTTTTTGCGGAAACGGGAGAAGTAAGGTTGTTATTTTATTTGAATTTTCTATTTTTTAAATTGCTCTCCCTCAAATAAGCTCTGATTGGTCGCTCACTCTTTGGTGTGGTTAGGGAAACAATTGGTTTAAATAGTCGTGCAGCTGATTCAGTTGTTGATTCTAGGAATTTATCACATGACATGGATTTCCGCAAAGTAACACCTGAGTCTATAGAAATAAATACAAAGACTTTCATCAGCATTCTGTTCTTGATAGAATTGTATATTTTCGTGTTTTTCCACTGGTTTTGATAGTTTGAACGGTAAATAGCTAAAGATTTTAGGAATTTATCACATTTGAATTTATTTATTGGATTGCATCAGTAAACATCACTCTAAGATTAGTGATCTTCATTTGACTGACTGGACGACTACTCTCCAAGCTATGGGTCCTCACATCAATTCGATTTTTGAAACGTAATTTTTTAAATATCCTTGAGTATCTATGGGTGTTACTGGGTTTGCTCTCTTAGTTCTTTTCAAAGTCCGATTTTTATTCAATGAAATCATAAGGTACCACAGTTACGAGGTATTTTTGGCCAATGTTTTGCATTATAGTTCAACCACAAACATCATTTGAATACGTTATTCATAGAAAGTAGGTGTTTTCTAGGCTGCCTGCCAAAGCCTATAACTCCTGGTAATAGAAGAGAATGACTTAACATTGTATATCCATAGACTGAAAAAGTAATGCAAGAAATAACATAGATACACCGAAATTTTTTTTATGTAACCACCATAATATTGAATATAGTAATAAGCGACAAAGTTTTTTTGGTTTCTGTATTTAAAATGGCAAGAACAGTTGTGTCTGTTTGCTGACTTATTGGTCACAATCAATTTATTTTTCATATATACATCTACTAAGCTATTTACTACGAAAACGTAAATTAGTAATCCATAACCAAAAATTAGAGACAAAAAATTAAATAGGTAGTGGGTATTTTGGATATAGTTTTTTAACGTTGGTCTTTAAATTTAATTTCTTATTTACTACTGCGGAACATTAAGTTAAACAGGTCTGACACACTAATAGTTTAGTTTTTACATGTAGGTACAAATTAAATATTTGTCAGTTTGATTCTCACTAAATATATTTTAGCGGCGTCTTTGCCATCACAGAGATATTATTGTGTAAATCACACCAATTAAATTTCAATCTAAGCTCCAATTAATGCGTGTCCCGTCCCATGTAAAAAAGTTTTTTCTCTGATCTAACTTGATTGAGAAAGCAAATGTCCTATTGCGAATTAAATGCGAAATATTTTTTTATTTGCGAAATATAGATAACCCTAATTTATAATATAATAATAATAGAATATCCATAACCATTTCAACGTCGATTGGTAGCTATAATCTCAAAAAGAACAGTAGCCGCGTGGGCGTCCATAGCAGTCGGCGAGGAGGGCGACGCCACCGCCATAGATATGATAATATCAAATAAGTTCACACGGCTCATCGGTTCACATGAATCACTACATATAAATCCATGCCAACTATGCCATTATGAATCATCTTTCAATTTTATTTATGCGATTCTCTTACTTACCTACTGCTAAAATATTTTTCTATTAGTGAAAAGAAAGACTATTCTAACATTACGAAAGCTTAGAATAATAAAGCCAAGAAGTAATTTTACTAACAAGAGATACTAAACGAATGACCTAAAAAGCTATGCATGTACCAGTGTATAGATCATAACGTAACTACCGATCCATCCCGGCTTCATCCGGATGAAATCTATTACAATATACCTCATACGAAAACTGTCGGACAGAAATTATTTGTATGATCGTAAAACTGCATGAAATGTATTGCGTAGGTTAAAAGAATTAAACCCACAAACAGACAAATGGAAAGAGACTTTGTTTTATATATTTATAGAATACAAAGATAGATAATAATAAGTAAGATAAACAGTATAGAAATGCGATTTGCGATTAAAATTTCATAGAAATATGTGCTGTGTCACCTTCACAGACAAGATGAGCAATAAAGAGACACGCCTTATGGCAAGGTTGGAAAACAGTGTTATTGTAAAAATGAATAAAAGAACGCTGATAGTTCAGGCGCACAGAAATAATGAACGATGAAAGATTAATAAAGAAAATCTACAGAGCGAAAGCGAGTAGTACCAAAAGTCAAGGAAGACCAAGGCTGATTTATGAAGATCAAATAGCCAGAGTGTTAACTGATGGATATGTTAAAAACACTCGTATACTTAGGCGAAAGCGTGTGAGAAGAATGATTTAAGTAGCCGAAAGAGATGTGTAAGAACAGCGATGATTGGCACCCCGTCCTCTCTAACTCACTCATTAGATATTAACCGTGAGGATATGTATAGGTACATGCATGTCCATAATTATGTTGCACGTAGAATGCATCTCTATAAATGTTTTATTTTTTTCTGATGTGTTGTGATTTATAACAACGTTTTCCAGTAAAGGTAGTTATTTTATCCAAGTATTTTGTTTGATAATGATGCGAACGACAAATGCCTGCCTGACATACGGAGCCATTTCCGACTCCAAGTAAATTGCTTCATTTACTTCTTCAACACAAAGTTATCTTGGTTGATTTCTGCCAAACATTGAAATAACATTTTTAAACACTGCAGCACCCGAGTATAAAAACTGATCATGTGCATTTCGGACCACACACAGTGAAAGGTTCCGCCATCAGAATGCATAATATTCATTTAATCGCCCACTAAATAAGTTTGTATTAATGACTAGAATGAATAATTTTGAGGGTTTCATGTCTCAAACGAAAACGGAACATTTAAGAAAACATTCACGCGTCCATCCAGTTGTTTGTCCTTCAGTTACAGATGACTTTTTTTAGAAACAAAGCGACATGGATACTTGAAATTTGTATTTTATTTCTCACATTCTTATTTTATTACTACTTCTTACACAGGAAGCTGAAATTTTAAATTTCAACTCAGCACGATAGAAATCAAAAACACTTTTCCGATAAGTCAATAATGTTAATAAATTGCCTGTATAGTCCTCAACGAACGTCGCTGGCCCCCCGCAGATCCCGAGCCACTCTATGGCGAATAACGCACTTAATGCCAAATTAGCGCTCTCGTTTCACAGCCAATAAATTTAATAGACCCCAACCGAGCTCACCGAAGGAGACGTAAAGGTCGCCAGCTGTACCGATCAGACGATGTTAAAACGTGCAAAATTAATAATAAGCTGCCATATATGTTTGTCAAGCATACACTTCATAGCAAAATGTAATATGTATTCAAGCATTAGATTCAATACATTAGGGTCAGACACACTAGAAGAAGAAGAACTGAGAACAACCAAACTAAGGGATACCCTCAAATTTCGTAGGAAAAATGGAAGATTCACGGATGAAATGGCAAGGGAAAACCTCCAACCCGGCAGTAACCGGAGCTCAACCCAGGGAACAGGGCTGAATGGCCACCTCTCGAGTGAAGCCGACAGCCTCTCTTCAGCATGACGGATATCCCTACATGCAATCTATAATCTACATGGTCGTCAGAATAGAAAGCTGAGTACCTTTTTGAACCGACATCTGTCAAAGAAGACCAAGACTAGCCAGAGTGTTACCTGACACACACACACACCTTTGCCACATATTGTGGCAAAGGTGTGTGACGTCAATAACAAGGTTTGAGGAGATGAAAGAAGCATTTAAGGACCGCGGTTCTGGGCGTTCCACCCTCTTTGACTACTACATTAAGGATATATCGTGAGAATATGTATGCATGTAAGATAACAACTAATAGTAAGAACACTAATGCTCTGGTCACAGACGACGCCAAGAAGGCAACGGTGACTGCATATAGCTTAGTAATATATTACCTAAACGGCGACACTCCCACTGCTCTCTGCCTATCCGCTCCATAATATTCAACGTTCGATCTCAGTGTGACCAATCACTTCACAGCACACCGTCCTTAGCCCCGCAAGATTTTGCGATCTTACTATCCTAACTAAACGTGTCTATGTCGTGTTTATACTTTAAGGCTCAATACCTTTTTTATCGGGATAAGAGAGGTATTGAGGCTTAAAGTAATAAAAAAAAATCCAGTCGAAAGTAACACAGTAACAAACAGTAATCCGGTCGAAACGTCGGGATAAAAAAAGATATTTAGCCTTAAAGTATAAACACGTCATAGACCCGTTTAGTTAGGATTGTAAGATGTGTACAAGAAGAGAAAGTTTAAGAACGTTTGTTTTTATTATAAGATTACTCAATGCGTCATCTAAGAGTTTATTGGTCTGTGGCTCACATATAACTTCCTCCTGTCTGAATTTTTTTTATACTTTTAAAATGTGGACTCAGCTATATTGCTGTTTCACTTATCTTGTACTAATTGTTGTCCGCGACTTCATCCGCGTAGAATGAAAAAAACAATGACTTTTTTCAGTTTTCATTCCAACTGTATTCTAAGCTTCATCAAAATCAATCTAATAGCGGTATAGCCGTGAATAACAGACAGACAACCACCTTGACATTTATAATATTAGTATGAATTTTAAACACTAAGTCAAAAATGAAATACAAATCATCTGTTTCAATGAAACCCAGTTATTTGTTATTTTTCGGGTCGTTTTTTGATTAGTCATCTGCACTAAATAGAACTAACAAAAAACTTGATTGAGTATAATTTTCTTCACATCGTTTTGTAACTTAACTTAACTTGTACTTATAAAGAATATAATATAGTAATTTTATAGTATGATTTTTAAAATCAATGTACGTCTTAGAATAAATTAATATCTCTTTTCCGTTAAATTAGCATCATATTATGAAAACGAAGGTAGAAATCCAGAAATAACAAATTTGACTTCTGTAATTTAAATTAAGGAATAACAATTGCTTTCCATGAGCTCAAGTTTCAATTAACATTAACCTCAACATTACCTTACTTTATAAATAGATCTATTATAATTATTCTTATTATTATGTACATATACTTATTCTAATATTTATGAGAACAGCAAGAATACATCATCTCTTTAAAATCTTCATCATCTCTTAGCGACTCCCATATATTTGTGCACACACAAAATTCACATTCAAATTTTATGCTTTATTTCTCAATTCAATTTTCTCCTTCAATTAAGAACATGCACATTTTACATGTATGAACGCAACCATAATAAAACAAGTCTATATTAATTACGCTCACAGCATAATAAAACTCAATATTACACGAACCATAAAACACTCAAGACAAGTAACATTCAACTGAATTAATGGACGGTAGTCATCGTTCAATTAACAACAATTGAAAGTTAGTGTTGGTCTTAATATTGCTGTAACCGATATGGACATATTCCAGAAATATAGCGATCAAATTAATTGTGATAAGATCTCAAATAGAGTAGATCTCGTGTTGTAGACTTTGCAGACTTCGTACCTTTTTTTTTTTTTTTTTTTTTTTTTTTTTCGTCAGGAAATGCTTTATGCATTCCATCCTGCCATGGGGGATGGCAGGGGGATATGTGGGACTCCACGGCTGTGAGGTGCAATGCCGGGCTACCCACTAAAACCTGACGGTGTTCCTCGAGAGCCTTTGTACCGGGGCCACGGGTATACTTTCGTATTCTTCCGCGACCCCGGCGGGCAACGGCCGGCGCTAAACCACCGGCCTCGTCTCGTTTTGGATGGGAGGACAGAACTCCCACCCTAAGTGCTTGAGAGGCGCGCGGGAACACCGCGCGCGCCATCTCGAGGCTATCTGAGGGGTGGCACTCCCCCGAATGCCACCCCAAGCCTCAGTGGGCTCTCCGCCGCTCCAGTCGGCGGCGGAGGAATCGCACGCCAGAGGCGTTGGTCACTAGGGGAGGCCACTAGTCCGTGGCCATCCCCTCTACACCCGGCCTGGCAGGAGCCACACGGGCGGCGACAGAAGCCGCCCTTTCGCCCTTTTTGGGCTTGGCCCCCGCACAGGCTTTCCCCCCCGTTAAGTGACCGGCAGGCAGACCGCTCGCGGCGCACAACGTGCAGTTGGGCGCCGCATTGCACCCGCCGGCCTTGTGACCCTCTTGGCCGCAGCGGTAGCACTGCCCGCTGCGGTCCACGTCCGACGTGCAGGAGACCCGCACGTGCCCGATCTTGAGGCACCTATAACACCTCAAGGGCCTCGGCTCAAGGAGTTGCACCCCGGCCGAGACCCATCCGACCAGCAGTCGGGCACCCGCCACCTTCTTCGCAGCCTCCACTGGGCAGCGGACCCAGGCTGCCCCGAGTCCAGAAGGGGCGCGGCGGATCTCTCCCACCTTTAAATCATCCACTGAGACGCCTCCAACCTTTGCGACGGCTGCGGCCACCTCCGCAACCGTCGCCGAGTCATCCAGACCCGACACGCGCAGTTCTGCGCACTTCGTGGGCCTGGAGACTCGCACGACCTCCGGGTTAAGGCTCTCCCGCAACTTATTTGCAAGTGAGTCCGCTTTCTCCTTATTATCAGTGCCCGGCAACTCGAGTATACCGGCACCGGTCGCCGCCTTCCTGTACCTCATCTCTGTTATACCTAACAGAGAGAGGTCCACTTTACTTTTCGCCTCCATAAGAATGGAGGCGTACGTAGCGCCTTGTCGCTCCGCCTCGGGCGAGATCGTGAGGACAACAGCCGAAGTCCGCGGAGTTCGGAGCTTCGGCTTCCTCCTCTTGGACTTGGCCTTGGGCTTTTTGCCCTTGGCCTGGTCCTCTTTGGGCGGGGGCTGAGAAGTCCCCCCCGGAGCCTTCTTCTTGCCCCTTCGGGCAACTACGCTGTACGCCTCCTCCATGGAGGCCGGTGCCGGAGGCAGCGGACGGGACACAGGGGGTACCCCCGCCCCAGACGACGCCGGAACACTTTTCTTCCCTTTTCCCCCCTTCCCTTTCCCAACAACGCCGGAAACCGAAGGAACGACGCTGGAATTGGGAGCAGCAGATTTGCCACTCCCCGACCTACTTGATTTTGGCAGCGGAGCAACGCATTCCGGCTCCACGCTCGCCTCCTTTTCCGCCAGAGATGCTGGCCGGAACCGCTTCTCCGGCAGCAACCGATCCTCCAATGCCTCAAAACGGGCATTTACCATGGCGCCCACCTGCGCGACAATAGCTCGCGTCAATTCCTCCTGTGTGGGCGCCACGGGTTCCCTCGCTGCCGCAGACGAAGACGGTCCGGGGCGGTTCATAAATTCAAACATCTCTGTTTTTAGCTCCGCCATTTGAGAGCGGAGCTCCTCTAATTGCCAACGCAGGCGCTTGTTCTCCTCCTGCAAGCGCCTGGTCTCCTCAGTTGAAGATCGAGAAGTCAGTTCCTCAAACGTCGTTTTGATGGAGGCGACGGCATCTTTAAGGGCCTTAATATACGGCCCCTTCAAGTTTTTGGACGTTTTGGCCACCTTTTCAATGGCGGCCAAGTCCTTCGCCATGATTTCTTGAAGGTCTGACCGACCCTCGCCACCTCCATCAGCAGATGTCGCGGCTGCCGAGCGCGATGCCCTGGCGCGTGCGAGCTGTCGCGTCGTCTCCGCCATCTCCTGCTCGGCACGCAGCTCCATCTCTTGCCTCTCGGCGTCCACGAGGGCTTGCTTGGCCTTCGCCAGGCCAATGTACTGGCCAGTGGTAGGCGGTCGGCCCCTGCCTCTCTTCGCCAGATTTTTGGCTGTTTTTCTCTTCTTCCTTTCCCTGTCCTCCTGGAGGTCTTGGTACCAAGGAAGGCACTTTAACTGTTCTCTGGTCGACTCAGAGTCCGACGATGAGTCGACCATGCGCTCCCACGAAGAGGTACGTTTTCTGCCTGCTCTGGGCGTCCTCGACCCGCGCGAGTCCAAACTCTCGACACTGCCACTACGAGAGTCGGACATGAAAATCACCTCCGGTTCCTGCTTCTTCTCCTCAACCACCTGTTCCACGTCTTTTTTATTTGTTTTGGTTGTATTCATATCATGATCGTCCCACTAGGGGACACGAGTTATGAGACGAACTAAATGACCACCCCCGGGTGACGCTCATTCCGAGGGCTAGGGTATATACTGTGGGGGTCCCCAGGTACCCACAGGTTTTTACGTGTTCGCTCACGGGTTTGTTTCAAGTTTTCCTTCTCTTGGGCCGGCCAATGAAGGCAAGCCCGTCGTCGGTCCGCGCAGCCACGACGTACCCCCTTAGCACCGACACGGGGGTCGTTGAAGTGACTGCGCGGGGTCCCGGGGAGGGCGGCTGGTGCAGGTCCGCCCTCCATACGCCACCCGGCGACAGGGTTAGTGCCGCCGAGCGCGATCCACCTTGACTTTGCGTCCTCCGCAGAGGACGCAAAAACCAACAATGCGCAAACGCGCGCGACAACCATTCCCCTCTGAAAGCAGAGGGGTAAGGTGACGACAACGATCCCCTTTTCGTCCTCTGAGAGGACGATTTTCCCCCCGGTCCGGGCCAGGCCCTTTCGGCACTACAGCCTCATCGGCCCCGACCCGGTACTGAGGGCGCCGCCGAAGCACCACCCTCAGGAGTGTTTATCGACTCTCCAGTCTAGATCCGCAGTGTTCAGTGAAAACAGGGTCACCTCGAGAAGGATGTAGACATGAAGTCTACGCACTGCGGTCTTGGGGTGGCAGGCTAAGGCTCCACTTAATGGGAGCTATAAGCGCCTGTTGGTCCACCCCCTGTGGTGGGTCACCCACACCACTCGGCCCCGCAGACTTCGTACCTAAAAGGTGCCAGCAGAACCGCAGTAACCTATGCTATCTGCCTGTCCGTCGTCTGAGGACCGAATCTTTTGCACCGTAATAAGTATCCGTTTAAAATTAACGCAAAATGTATTATTTAATGGATATCGTAAAAAATAATAAAAGTCGGTAATAGGCATGATGACGGTCAAAATGAAAGTCAAAGTCAAATCAATTTACTCAAGTAAACCCAATTACAAGGTATTTTTGAACGTCAAATCTACGTACGGTACGGTACATACGTACGGTATGGTACGGTAATAAAGAATCAAATAAATAGTTTTAGAGAAAAATATGTGTTGAAACGATTCTAAATAACGACTCAGTTTTAATTTAGACATTGAGATTAATAATATTTATAATAAAGAAAAAGTATAAAATACTGCAATCGGCCATGTTAACTGAATCACCAATCAGAGCAAATGACGTCACGCCTAGGTAAATATAACTTTTGTATTCTAATTTGGGAATGTAACCCTAATAACGTTATCTAGAACAATATTTACCTAGGCGTGACGTAACAAGCGGACGCCATGACACCTACTAACGTTTTCGCGCTTAATTCAAATTACGTAGAAACAATTGCAATAATTAGCGTTAAAACTTAGTTTATTGCTGAAATAATATTTTCTTCGGAAATAATAGACGCGTACCTACATTATAGAAGGGGATTTCAAAATCTGTCATCATGCCTATTCTTTACGTCTGTATCAAATACCCACAATTCTATAAATTCACTGAAACAACGCTACATTTCATAATAGTACGCAAATTATTTTTATTCTATTGTATTAAGGTATGGTAGAGCCACGCTGCATTCCAGCACGATTAAGCCGGCTCACCCGGTTTAATACCACCCTCTCAGAGAATAGAAAGAAATAACAGCAACTATTGCTGTTGTGTTTCGTTCGGCGAGTGAGAGTGCCGGTGGCTCATCTCCCACTCCGCCTCCTTTCCTTAAAGGCCGGCAACGCGCCCGTGACTCCCCGAACGTTCCGGGTGTCCATGGCCGACGGTGATCACTTTCCATATGGTGAAATAATGTTTTAACCTTATGCAAATGAAAATGTATTAATATAGAACCAATTATTGCTGCGTAAATTTCGGCCATAAAATATATAATAATAGGTATTATGTCTTTATAGAGGCTCACTCTATAAAGAGACTTAAATAAATAGCTACTCTCGCGGCGTGGCTACAAAGAACAATCTAGCTCTTCATCTGCGCTAGTAAGGCGTTAGTGCGTATAATTTTAATCACATATAATATAATATGGTATACCTAATTTGATTCACGCACGCGTGCAGGCGAAAATGCATGGAATAACTACGCCTGAGTTTGTCTTACTCTGACCGTCTCAAAGTAGTAATGTCACTATCTCACCCGGCAGGGTTACAATTTGGAATTATTATTTTGTAATTAATGATAATATATATTAATAACGAAACATATACTAAGTTACATTGCTTACTCATAATTTACGTTAATAACTAATTAATCTGTGCCCATAATAACTACAACTGACTGACAAATAACGCGACTTATATGCTTCACTAGGAGTCATTTCAAAATATAGTGTGAAGTCCTCAGGCAAAAGAAGGTTTAAAACTGATATTACATGAAGTAAATATACTGACGTTACGTAAATTATGTATCAATTTGTAGATAATTATAGTATTATGTCTCAAAAAAAGCTAGATAATATTCGGTAATATTCGGCAAAAGTTGTAGGATTTATTTACGTTCTAACACATTTCCTAATAGAAAAATGTGTTTAGATACAAAAATGTGTAATGTTAATACTTGTACTAATAGTAAATACGTATTACTCCATTACTCTTCATGAGTAATTACTTTTAAAAGATTGTATTAGACCCAAAAATTATTTTAGGCGTCTACGTTGATACAGTACAGATATAGTAGAACTAACTTAGGATTTAGAAAACCGATGAGATACAATATCGAGCGAGCGACGCAATTGAAGTGGGTTCGAGTGTGTGGCACGCGCAGGCGCACGCCACTGTTCTTTGTCGCCGCCAGTTAGCGACGTCCGTAAGTATATTTTAGTACTTGTACTACGAAGTAAGCCAATCCTGGGGGCCTAGACAAGTGGCTTAGTTGTAAACGCTAGTAGAATAGAATGACAAATACCACGTGATCTAGCATAACGAATTATAAATCGGTAGTCAAACAGCAGTAGGAGTATCTTGGACACAGTTCCGAACTAATGCCTCAATCATCCAGGAACTCGGCATTAAACAGCGTCTTTCTTCCATCGTCCAATGTCGTATTTTTACTTTCTTGGGACATATCACATGTCGAGAAGACACTTCTGTGGAGCGACTTGTGGTGCAGGGGAAAGTCGAAGGCACTAGAGCGCGCGGCAGATCACCGATGCGATGGACCGACCAAGTCAAGACTGCACTCAATGGTTCACTCCACGAATGCACAAGAAGAGCTACAGTACGGGAAGAATGGCGACGGATTGTTAAGCTTGCTGCCGCCCCTGATGTGACGACCACGACCACTCTGCCAAGAGTGTGACGACGAAGAAGAAGTCAAACAGCTTTCACTTTCTACTAAATCAAACGAAAGCTGAAGTCATGTGTAAACCGCCATATAAAACGTAGCCAAATGGCAATTTTGGCGAGCAACAACGCTAGCAAACGTTTTGATTTTATGAAGCTTTTGCCACTTGTCTAGCCGTTCAGGTTCGATGCAGATCTAGGAGAATTATGATGAAGTTCGAGTTCCGATCAAAAACCCAGTTTAATCAAAACTCTGAATTTATTATAACCATTAGAAAATTCAATGTTTTCATCGAAACCCTAAATCGGATTAGTAATGACAAATTCATACTGCCAATCCCATGTTTTAATCAAAAAATTGAATTTTTAAGATTTATGACAAAATCGAGTTTCAATTTGAAAATATTCTAGGTTTTCTATGAAAATTTTGATTTAATTATAATCCTGCTATAAATTTCGCCATCTCGAGACATCTGTTAGGATCCTGTTCACCCAGGTAATATCTAGGTCATTTCTGGACAATTTAAATAACAATTAAGTGTTATCAGTAAATAATACTATGTCGCATAACTCCCTAAGCACGAATGGGAGATCATTAATGTAGACTAGAAACAGGAAAGGTCCCAAAATTGCTCTTTGGGGAACGGCCACTTTCAATTTCAAACCAAGAGATAGAACCCCATTCGCACTCACTTTTTGTTACCTGTCAGACAAATACGAGATCGAAAGCGTTAACACGAATTCCATAGTATTTAAGCTTGCAAATTAAAGTTTCGTAACTAACACAATCAAAAGCCTTGGAAAGATCACAAAAAACACCAATAGCATCCTGAAATCCTTTCCAAGCCTGAAGTACAGTCTTGATCAAGTTTGCTCCCTCGTGAGTTGTTGACCGCCCTTTCATGAACCCGTGCTGTTGACCGTGAAACACCCCGTGAATGTTAAAATGTGCAAGCATTTGATTAAGTATTATTTTTTCGAATATTTTACTCAACGCTGGTAATATTGACACCGGGCGATAATTTGTTGGATTTAACATACAACCTGATTTAAATAATGGAATAATTTTACAGTGTTTCATTAAATTAGGAAATACCCCTTGATCGACACATTTATTAAATATCTCTACCAAAATTCGCGACAATATAGGTATTACATTAGTTATAGTTATTAAATGAACCGATAGTCCCCATAAATCTTTACTTTTCTTTTTTTTTAATTGCTTGAAGATTTTGAATTTAAAAATTAAGGAACCATTTTCCAACATTTTTGCGTAATAACGTCTCTGCTATAGGCGAAGATGATTCTAAACCATTTGTTATTTCTATAGGTGTATTCAAAAAATAATTTTCAAAAGTATTACCAACCTCTATTTTATTAGTAACAATTTTATTACCAATTTTTTTTAAAAATCTTCGTTATTTCTATGTTGTTTGTAGTGTTCCATGTAGCCTTCATCGTATTGTCTGACTTTCTAATTTTAATCGCAAAGTAGATCACTTTCGCGTATTATGTTACTTTTTAAAATATTTCCGAATATATTGGCATATGATAATACGAAATATGTTGGATGGATCAATCATTATTTTACAACATTTTGAGTTTCGACTGATGCGATGTGCGTCTAATCCAACGCGTTTCTGTCTTGAAATGAGCTATGGATCTACATTAATTTAAAAATTTAATGCGGTAAAACATACGACGCTATTAAAGTAGAAAAAAATCTTTCCATGAAATACTTTATTTTTTTGATGTGTACTATATTTTTTACAGCTTATTCTGTAAAATTGTATAATCAGCCGAAGAAATGCTGGCGACCCTATTTACAAATGCAAATTCAATAAATTCATATTGTTCTAATAATTTAGACCGAACAAAGACATTATCAGTCAACATGTTATGCATAATTCCCGAGCCGACATGAAATATGCATCCGACTCGCTCACCTTACTTATTAATTACGTAATAACAACGGGTATTTATTACCCGTTGTTGTGTTTAATACTCATAAATATATGGCTACATCGGTACATGCTCAAGGAGAATTTACGATATTGCGATGTGGTATACAATACCCACTCTTTATTGCAACCAGTAAAACAAATACACTGACTGTCCCAATCATGGTCCCAGTGACGCAGTGACAAAACATCTGTCTTATGCCAGGGCTCACAGTCAATTTCCGAACATGGGGCCTAGACAAGTGGCTCAATTATCGTAAACGGTAGTAGAATAGAATCTAGCGCAACGAATTGATCTAGCGTAACGAATTTTAAATTGGTAATTAAACGTTAAGTATCAAAGTCAGTAAAGTGAGTGGCAATAGTACTCAAGGAAGACTAAGGCACGATACTGTTATTGAAAAAGTGCAGAAAGGAATGCTAAGATGGTTCGGGGATATAAAAAGAATAAGTGATGAAAAACTGACGAAGAAAATCTACAAAACGAAAGTGAGTGGTAAAAGAAGACCAAGGCTAACTTATGAAGATCAAATAGCCAAAGTGTTAGGTGACGAAAATGTCAAAAGCAATAATATATCCAGGCGAAAATGTGTAAGGAAAATGATGAGATTTTGGAAGACCAAAGAAGTGAGTACCTCGTAAGTACCGCGACGATTGGCGCTCCTTACTCTCTAACTACACCGTTAAGGAAACCGTGAACATATGTGTATGTATCAGTATTGGATAAAATGTAATTGTAAAAACAATTTCCGGTAGTGATGGTGAACAAACAACTATAAGCCAGAAAGAGGGTAAAGTGAAATAAGTTCTCACTAATAACCCGCACAACCCGCAATTTCGCCAGTCAACCCGTGATCATGGTGCTGGCAACAGTACTGAATGATCGGAAAATTAAAAAATATATTTAATAACGCAGTAACAACCCCTTTATTTTATTATTACAATAAGTATTAACCGTGAGAGGCTAAAAAAATGTATTACTGGTATGTATATACGTAAATGTTTTTTTTTATAATAATGCGCCAGACAATACACACCAATCATAGACTGGCCCGTTGGCGCAGTGGCATATGATAGATAGATAGATAGATAGATGATTTATTCAACATCACAAAAACATCAACAATAAACAGTGTACAGTGACAGTAAGCAACAAAAAAAGAAAGAAAAAAACTATTGTGTGATGCGATGTCGAATGGGTATCAAGCTCAGCATATGCCAAAGTTTTTAGGCTGTGGCGCTGATTTTCAGCCGAGCCCAGTGACGTAACGCACGCAGGAAATGCGAGAACCGAAGTAAAAGAATAAAATACAGAAAACTGAATATGTAAAAGAAGAAAATAAAAAGGAATTTTTGTTTTATATGTACGTATATATATGTTATCCTTATACTCCAAGACCGCTCAACCAATCGAATGTGTTTTTTTATGTGGATGCAAATGTGTTTGTATGTAAATGGCGCAAGTAGGTATGAAACCTCGGGGCATAACTAATATAAAATATAAAACCCAACCAACTAAATCAAAACAAGACTATGACTTGTCAAACTCAGCTTAGGAAACTAGTGCAAGATGGCGCCGCTGTTCTACAAGAGGTAGTTCTACAAGAGGTAGTCTTCAAAGTTTTCTCTTTGCCGCTTTAGAATATGCTTCCTCAGGTTTACCCTAAACGTGTTAACTGTATTTAAGTCTCGCAACGGGGGAGGCAGGTTATTCCAGCATTTCGTCGCGTTGTATCGAAAACTACCTCGGAATGCCGCCGTTTTGAAATTAAAAAGTAAAGTACCTACAGTACACCCCTAATACTTAATTTGGGGTCACACGATTCTCAGTCTAAGTCAAATCAATTTATTCAAATAAACCCCCTTGCAAGGTATTTTTGATCGTCAAATGTACTTAGTTCGACATCATACGAGTACGAGTACATCATTATTTAAAATACAATATTTATAAAGCCAGTAAAATGCGTGTGCAGAACGGATTATTTCCAGACTATTGTTTTTTTCTTCAATAAAATTACTAATTTTGTAGTATGCTTTTCCAGTCAGTGTGCGTTTAACAACAAGTTTAAATGTGTTTTCCGTTAATTGAGTAATTTCTTGAGGAATTGTATTGTAATATAACAGTTTTCCAAAAAATGGTCCACTAGACTTTTGTAATTTACATTTAGGAATAACTAACTGATCACGACCACAAGTTTCCACACCATTAATAACAGCTTTCCTTTGGAATAGATCTGTTTTTTCTAGTGTACATTATATTTGACGGGCTGACCCGTTGGCGCAGTGGCATATATGCATCTGCATTCCAAGCTAGGGTCCCGGGTTCGATCGCCGGTCAGGTCAACTTAGGAAAACGCACTTTTCTAAATTGACTTAGAGTCTGGGTGTTACTGGGAGCTCCCCCAGAGTTCGTTGTGTGGTACCCATAGTACAAGCTTACTGCTTAGTTTGGGGTTACACAATCTGTGTAATTGTCTGGAGTATTATTATTATTATTATTTTCAAAAATGTATAAGGAGGGTAAGGTATCAATTAATAAAACATGCAGTTTCTGTAAATGATGCATGTTGCTTAGACTTTTTTGATGTGTGTATTTACTAAATCCGGTATTAGTATTGGCTTTATATTAGACAGTACATGAACTGATAATCCCCACAAATCTTCCCTTTGTGTTTTTTATTGTTTGACAGTTTTTTCTATCTCAAATGAAACCGTGTGCCTGAACCATGGAGCGAGCACTCAACCTATAGAGCAGCAATGTCATTTATTTTGTATGAAAACAAATTACATCTATGGTAAACACTGTTGCAGTTACTGGAGTTCTATTTCATAGTTTGATTTTTTGATATTTTTGCCATAACACCTAATAGAGCAATAAGCCATTACATAACTATTTAAATATATGTCCAGTTTCGGTTATGTACTGTGTAATGCGAGCGAGGGTTGATACTTGTTAGTGTAAATAAACTGAGCAGTGGTGAAAAAATGGTCCGATATTTCATCTCTATAGGTTGAGTGCTCTATGGCCTGAATTGAAAACTAAGGAACTAATTTCCTATATTTTGACTAGTGCCCGTGCTGCATGTGCAGAGTATACTAGAGCACTAGTATATTCTACAGGTGCATTTGAAAAAAAACTAACAAAAAAAAACTAACTAAAAACATTAGCAACCTGTTTTTTGTTAACAACAATTTTATTATTAATGTACAGTGAGAGGTCTTCGTTATTCTTATTTTGTTTACCTACTTCTGTGTTAATAGTGTTCCATATTGCCATCATATTTTATGTAATTGTTTGGAGTATTATTATTATTGTTACAAATAAATACAAAAAAATAATGCGAACGATAACTTTTAAGCGGCCTCATTGCTAAAGCTAGCTATCTACGTACATTACAGAAAATTATAATATTTCTTGTATTGAAAAAACTGTCAAGTACGAGTTGAGCGAATTATTATAAATTGCTTTTAAATACATCCCTTTCTACTTTAACATCTGTTATACCTTGATTATACGTAACGAGTACGGAGGTGAGAGTGCACTCGGCCGGGTACTCGGTTTGTATAAACTCATGACCGAGTGCTCGGCAGAGTAAATCAGCGAGACAGTCACTTGGACCCTATTCTTGTTAGCGCATTCGACTAACCGTTCAGCACGTTTAAACACGCACTGATGATGCGTATTCGGCACTCGGTACTCGCCTTGTCGTTCGCTGTATTTCTTGTGTTGTTTTAATATTTTCTTTAAGTTCTTGACTGACTGACTGACTGTCTCGGCGTAAAATTTAAAAAATACGTGTAAACACTCACTCGGCCTAGTGACATCTTGCTGTCTCGCTATTGCACTCGCTACGTGTAATCAAGGCCTTAATGTTCTTATTATTACTCAAAAGGTTTATTTTAAAAACCTTTTGAGTAATAATAAGAACATTTAAAAAAAAATTCGAAGCATCTGTCACAGTTGAGGAATGTCGTTACTAATGAAATAATGCTATTTTCAAAACGAATTACTGTTAAATACATAGAACGTACGTAAACCAATTATCGATAACAAGTGTCCCATCTGGACCAAAAGACAGTCGTGGCAACGACACTGCATACAAATTAAATTTCAGTTGTGATACTCTAATCAAGACAGACACTTTCGATGCACATCTGCGTCTCTTACGTTAAACTTGCGAATAAATCACACCCTTTGTTAGCCTAATTTCGACCCTTTGCCGAAGACAATAAAATGTTTATTGAATGCAAGAGGAAAGTTTGGGCCTTAAAAGGATTTCGCTTTCTAACAAGTGAAGATGAGTCTACCACCGTCCGAAGTGTCCAATCACTAATGCCAGTCTAATTTGTTCAGATGATCAGATGAAAGTATAAAACGAGTGTGGAAGGGGTGAGTAATCCTAATAAACAAGGAGCTGATGTTAGTTTATCAATATATTTATGTAATATTATATTATAATAACTTCAGACAATTACACTTTGTTCGAAATTAAATCACTTTTATTTTATTATATCATATTACAAAGTATTTTTCATTCTATCTATTCGAAAAACAATGATTGGTTCTTCGATAAGCGAGACCAAAATAGGTCATTTCTGTTAAAGACTTTCACAGAGGGCAGAAATGAGTTTTAATAAGGGACACGACTTTATCATTTATGTTCTGTGAGCAAAGACGTCACGAATTGAAAATGTTGTATGAAAAATATAACTGGCCGATGATTACCTGGACAGCGTTAACCGCGTGCCAGAAGAAGAAGAAATTTAAAATTATTTTTTACTTTTACAATCATGTAGAATAGTTACTCTCATTTACTTATCTCATAGAGTCCCTCTTGAATCTTTCGCTCCGCTCTGGATTCAAAATAGCGTCTCTCCGTAAAAATATCATTTTGCTCCCTTGTTATACAATTTACTATTTTACGTCAAATCTATCACCGGTTTGAACATAACTGCAGTGAGAAAAATCGCCAAAAGACTTAGTCAGGCATTATTTTTGTGTGGAACTCGTACTACAAGTCTGTAGCGCTTACCCAACTTGTAGCTTTTTAATCACTTGAGCTTAATACCCTTCATGGTGGTGTCCAATAAAATTATTTAATTGGTTTTGTATTTAATTTTACCATAAATGCCACGCCAAATTTAAAAAAAAATCTCCCATCCTATGATATGTGCATACACATTACATACGGTAAAATTTCACTGAAATATTGAAAGCTCGGTGAGAGAAAAAACACAACATAGAACGTACGCTTTTGAAATCAAACCTTTCTTTTGGTTTCGCCGTAGCTCAGCCCAGTTTGGGAATCGCGAAATTACGTCATATATTTGTGTGATTCCCAAACTTACCATTAAATTAACACTATGGGTACCGCAGAACGAACTGTGGAAATTCAGACCTCAAGGTAAATTAGGTAAAACTCTTTCCTAAACCGGAACCGGATATTGCATCCGGGGCGCCAGCTTCGACAACAGATGCCCTACTACTACGCCAATGGGCCAGTTAAATCGAATACTATTAACTAATCAATTAAACAGGCCAATAAATTATTTTATATTATATAAGATGTCAAAACAATCAGGATTAACACGTAATGAAAATGCATTTAAAGTTATCAAATTATCAACAAAATATATTTCATTAACATTAACTCCGCAGCAGATGAAGCTTTTTATAAAGTTTAAAATTTTTTTTTTGAATTGTATTTCGAACGATAAGCGCATCCATCGAATCCTTAATTTCGATATTCGCATTCACTTGACGATGACAAATCATATACTCGTATGTAATTATATCGCCATCAGCTCCCTGTCTATGACATTTTGTGGGGCATTGACAAATGGAATCTTAAAGCTGTCTGACACTTTAATAACTGCAATAAATGATGGTAACCCTACACACTGAAATATTGTCATTCTGGTATCATATTTCTGTAAAAAAAATTTTATTACGGCCTGTGAATGGAAGAAATAATGTGTGTCTCTTGTGCATCACACTTACGACAAAAAATATTATGATAACTTTTAAAGTTGTATTTGAATTATAACATATAATATCTATATCTATCATATATTAATGAATATTGTTGTATATTATACATACACACAAACATACGCAAATATAAAATTTATGTATTAAAATAATTAAATATAATTTATGAACATACAAACATTTTATATACGTATTTCATTTTACACCTACCGACACTTTTAACATTTTACATTACACTGTGCACGCCCGCGCTGACGAATAATAACGGTCGCGCCAACACAGTGTACAACACACATTCATTCTGCGTTCGTTCCAACGACTGTTGCAAATTGATGTACTTTTTAAATTCTTTTTTTAATTTCTGTCGTAACATCATCGTTATTATAATACTGTATTTATGATTGCTTGTGTGATATATGTATAGTGATATCTGTAAATCTTGTGTCTCAAAATTATATGTGTTACCTTGTGAAGTGTTCGCCTAATTTATTTGTGCCAGTCTACGAAGTGTCCTTTTTTTATGTGTGTGGTGTAATTTATAAATCAGATAACCATATCGACACCCCCACAAATATAAACTTATAAACTCTTTGGCGACAATCTCTGTGCGACTGGACTGTTTGATCATTGGACCAAGTGTCACAGTGAGCGGAGTATTTGCTCCAAGAGCGTGCCTTTAAAATATCCTTTTTTGGTGACCGAGTTTCTAAATGTTTACTAGTGCGTATAACTAGGGAAGGGAAGGGGAAGGTACAACCACAGATTAATTAGTTACTAACGCAAAGTACAACGACACAAATCTGAATGACATATTTTTATTTTTGTGAATACCAGTAGCTAAAACAATTAAGATTCTTCTTCTTTTAATACTATTGGCTTCTCGTTTATACGAACGAAACTGCCAGTGTCAAGTTATTCATGAGAGATTCACGCAAAAGTAATCATAAAATCAAAATCATCGCGAACATGCCAAACTATATACTCTATGCCTTCCAGAAGTCTGAAAAAAGGAGACACAAAACAAACATTTACCATCACCTTATAAAATAAATGTTAAAATTATGGACTGCTACATAAGAATTAGCAATATATAATTATAACTTCATAATAATAATAACAATAATATACTTTATTGCACACAAAACAAAAGAAATAAAAATTAATATAATATGTACAAAGTAAAATACTTATCGCTAACAGCGATCTCTTCCAGACAACCTAGGGATGGACAGATTAGTCGGAATTAACCGAAAATGTGAGTTTTGCTGCAAACATATACGACAAATTTATACACATACACAACAATATATATAATATAAACACACACACATATACGCAAACAAATAGGCATTCACTACATACATAAATACACACACAACACAATACGTACTACAACTTATAATGACAATATTTCATGTGTAAGATAAATAATTAATACAGACACTTTGACAATAACGCAGTACATGAATATACATATAGCGAGAAAAAAAAATCACATTGGCAAGTAATGTTCCTTCACCAGTTGTTTGAAGGAGTTCAAATGTTGTGCACGTCTTATAGTTACTGCCAATGAATTCCACAAACGCTCACCCTCTACAGTCAAAGATTTAGCCAAAAATTTAGTAGTATGTTTAGGAATTTCCAATTCCAAATTCTCCGATGATCGGAAGAATCTAGTATTAGTTTCAGAAAGAAACTTGAAACGCTTTTTATAGTAGAGAGGTGCAGTAGGATTAATTATAATGTTATAAAGTAAAAAAAGAATGTGGGCATTCCGGCGAAGACGAATCGGCAACCACTTGAGCTGAGTGCCAAAAGCGGATATGTGACAATATTTGCGCAATCCAAATATGAAACGTAAAGCAAAATTTTGAAGCCATTCAAGTCTGTTAAGTTGCTCTTCAGAAAGTTCAATGTAACATACGTCGGCGTAATCCAGTACAGGCAGAAGAAGGGACTGAGCAAGCGCAATTTTGGTAGCATTTGGAAGAAAATTACGTAGTCTTCTTAACGACCTAACAGAAGAAAACATCCGGCGACTACCCTTATTCAACTGGGGGCTCCAGGTAAAACTTCCATCCATGTATATCCCTAAATTTTTCACACAGTCACTGTAGGGTAGATTTATATTATCAAAAACAACAGATGGAAGTCGTGACCAGTTGATTCTGGAGGTCAATCTAAGACTACCAATGATTATGACTTGAGTCTTAGCCGGATTAACCCTCAATCTAAAAGATTTGCTCCAATTACTAATATGCGTAAGGTCTAAATTTATTTTATTTATTGCTAGCGGCAAATCATCAATAGAACCCTGGGAGTAGATTTGTAAATCATCTGCATAAAGGTGGTAAGGTGAAAGTAAATAGTCAGAGATAGAGTTTATAAATATAGCAAAGAATAATGGAGATAAAACGCCATCCTGCGGAACACCAGCAGTAGTACCACACCAGTAAGAGAGGTAGTCTCCAATGTGGACCCGCTGCCGGCGTCCAAACAGGTAACTACGAAACCATTCAATCGCGTCAGGAGATATGTTAATAGAACGTAAAATACTGAGGAGGACATCAAAATCGACTGTATTAAATGCATTATGCAATCAAGGAGTGAAACTACAGTGAGATTGCGGCTCTCCATCCCCGATTGAATATCGTCTGCGATATTCACTAATGCTTAATGTTGTTAATAAAGATAAAATAGGCCAGGATCTTTACAAAGGGAGTAAATACATATGATAGCAATTAAGATTTACGAGTATTTCAATTATATTTTCATGACCGACTCATAAGCTGACACGAGTACTGACAGTGCGAGGTTGCCATACTCACTATATCTGTTTCACTCGTAGTTACGCTCGATGATATAGAAAGAGACACAAAAATTCGTTTGACACACGGTGGTTAGAGTGGCAACATTTTATGGCTTCAACCATTACGTTTCATGGTCCGAGGTTTGATCCAAAGAGGTCACATATATGTGATCATAATCAAAAACGAGTTTGACATTGACAGTCCGTTTGACATTGACAGTATAAACGCAAAACTATGTGAAATCTCGCGGCGCCATATAAATAAAGAAGAAGAAGAAGAAGAAGTCAAATCTCAACTCCTCCGTGCGCGTAATATTCTTAAAGAGTGTTCCGAAATTTTCGTTTCACGTATTAAAAGTACGGAAATTAAGCTCACAAAACCTTTTTATAAATATGTTACGGAACCTTCTTTACATGAGCTGAACTTCCACTTGATCAGCTTTTGGTCTTCAAATCAAATAATACCGATATTCATCTAATGAAAACGTAACAAGCTAAGTCAATATACACAATCGCTACAATGAATCGGACAATTCAATAAGCCAATGATTGTTTCGCAGAGTGGGCCAGTGGACCACGAGCTAGGGTTGTCAAGTCTAGACGTATTATTTCCTGGATATTTCAGGAGTACGCTTAAAATGGATTATAATGTTTTAACCAATTTTTCTACGGAATCAGATTGAACCCTTGAACGAAGTCGCAGGCAACAAATAGTTAAACGGTTTAGAAATTATTGAATTAGTGATTACAGATACAAAAATGAGCAAAATTAAAACAGAAACGTCTCATAATTAAAAATGTAGACGAGACATTCTAAATGAGTGACAGACTTTCGCTATCTCTTTTACGCTATATACTGATAGCAATATAGTGTAAGCAAAATAGTGGATTTGACAGCCCTCTGAGAATGTTTTTTTTTTCAAAAAGTTGAGGTTTTAACTAGTGCGACACAATTTTTTGTACACTTATTTAATAAATAATAATTAACGTTGTCTGGCGCACACCAATCCGGCGTCTCCCAGTCTACGAAAATCTAGAAAAGTTCGTTTCCTAAATTGACCCGACTGGGATTCGAACTCGGAACCTTCGGCGCTTAAGTACAAGATCTAAACCACTGCGCCAATGAGGTTGTCAAATTATCAATTACCATCTGGCAACCCTAACCACGTCGCATCAACATTCTTGTTTGACAACCGTGAATACAAATATTTAATCGGACGGCTATAATCACAGCAACAATGCGAAAGTAATTGAACGTTTCAAATATGAGCGTTGTTAAAACTATCGAGTACATCATAATCTTTATACAGGATGTTAGTTTCTAAAATTTCGTAGACAAAATGGTAAAAACGCAACACGATAGTTTCTTTATGTCTGTTATGTCGGCCTGCTTGTCTGGTTGTCATTATATTACAGCTAATTTTTTCCATCATTATAACACCTACTAAGTTAAAATTTGGCACAGAGGCAAACATACATCCATACATATCTTCACGCTGTAACCCTAACGGGATACTCAGACAGGACGGAGCGCCAAGCGTCGCGGTCCTTACATACTTCTTTCGCTGCCTCAAATGTAACCTGATAACCCAGAACCAAACATTAAAAACTTATATCAAAAAATTAAAAACCTTTCTTAGGATTCCATAGCCAAAATAGGGAAAAACACATCCCTCCTGTGATAATTCATTCATGTCTGTCTGTCCGTCTGCCTGTCCATCATAGTGTCACAGACAATTCATTCCATCATCTTTAACATAGGTATTAATCTATAGTAGAAGCAAAGACGTAAATTGGTAACATAAAATCAAAAATCAGAAAGATAATATTAAAAAGATTTTGGAGTCCTTTAAAATATAACCGTAGATTACGAATTTGAATTTTACGAGTAATTTATAGCGTGTCCGACACTCTCGTGTCCAACACAATTCCTGTTAGGTATCGGTGTCTTCTGCCTGTCGTAAGAGGCGAGTAAGGTCTTGGGATCGCGGTAGATCGGAACGGGATGTTCGATCGTTCATCCATACGTCCCAAGGAGTACGTACGTGCGTGTAGTTCTCGCTATCGTAGCATTGCGAGTATGCTGGAAGGATGGTATTGTCCGCCTGAAAGTGCTTCAGCACAGCGCGAGAGGGACTTCCGCGCGTTACGTGGAAGATCCCGGAGCGGAAAACAATCACGGCAAGAGTTTTAGTCGATATAAGCTCCACACAGCCCAGACTCACCCCAAGGAAGCAGATTACCTGTGTTTAGGTTTCTCCTTCGTTACAAAAAAAAATTACTGAACTGAACATAACATATTTTTTGAATTGTCGTGGGACTTGATCTCAATTAGCATTCAATTTTATTAGCTATGACAGTTTAAAAAAATCAGCGTTTATTATCCTAATAGAAATAAATAGATAGGTATATCTTATATTTGTGTATATTAAAAACTTTAGCACTGTACTAAGGCCCTGTATAACAAACAATTATTGATGTGATGGCAGTGGCTAATCCCGTCCAGATAATCTCACTCGTATAAATAAACCCTGCCATTTAAGAATTAAATAGAAAATTTATTACGTATTCACATTTCAACCTGGCCACTAAACGTTTTTTTTTTTTAAAGGTAATTCCACGACAAACTGGTTTACCCTAGACAGTGTTTTTACAGAAAAAGAAAGGCAAACAAACACTGGCTTTTTAATTGGCTGTAAGTAACAACTGACGAGCATATATCGCAAAAGTTCGACTTATGACTTACAATGAGTTTAAACAATTTGAAGCAAATTGAGCTAAAAGTAAACAATAACAAAACGTTTTGACGTATCATGATATTATTCTTTACTGCTGTGTTACGCTTACGGCTTTGTGTCTGTGGTGTGTCATTGGTGGTGTGCAGCTGTGTGTGATGTGCGTGACACTGTGTACATTTTTCCCTAGCTCTCTCAAATTCAGCGCACAGGCCGATCTTTATTTATTTATTTCATTTAATGGATAATAATAAGCAACAATCATTTCCAATATTTTTCTCTAATTTCAATTTATTTCTAGTATGGTGCGGATTATAAGTCGCAATTCAAATAAAACAAGAGTATTGCCGACGGTACTTTTCGACGAGATATTTTATACCCCGCTTTGATGTGAAGACCTCTTTGCTGACCGCAATAAATGACTCGCTAAAGAGATAAAAGTAAGTTCGATTCCTTTGTGGCGAAACGCGGTCAAGTGACTTCAAATGTAATGAAAAAAGCCTTTAGCCGCCGCTCTAGGGAAATTTATTTCTTCCAATAACCAGAAATCGTGTTCGTTCATTTTGGCTCTTTGAACTGATCGTGTCCGACGGCAACCGGCGTGTTTGTATACTCGCCGTTTATAAATAGATGAATTGTAAATACTGTTACAAATTATGCTATTGAGTGGAACTGCCACAGGAAAGTGCACGACGCGTGCTCATATAATTTATCATAATTATATTTTTAGGTAACCCTAGGTAGGTTCTTCAGGATTGCCAACAATATTTTATAATAACGTATCCTACTTTATTTTTGGTGAATATACTTTGTACTTTCTCATAAAAATGAAGTATGTGAAAATATTTTATTTTAAGTTTTTTCTGTGATCTGTGATACGCAAAAAGAAACACTCTTACGCGTAATTTTTGAATGTTTTATCAATATCTAAGATAAAACAAAGGCATACATACACTTAATAATAATTATTTAATTGAAACTGTAGATTATATCTACCGACAGACGTAGATTATATCTTTCGACCGAGTTTGCTTAAGACAACGGCCGATGCAACTCGGTCGAAACGTCAAGCCAGAATAAAAAGGGAATCGCGTTAAATTTGCCGTTTTAGATATATTCTATAATGCAACGTGAAAGTTTAAAAGTTTATATGAAACTGTAGATGTCTCTGTAAGGAGGGTGCAGGTGTAAGCATTGTCGACATCACACATTAACGATAATTCGTTCATATCGGTTTCTGTTGTAGACCAATTTGCATTGTTATAATGATTGAGTGTTTTCAAGAAGGAAATTGTTACCATGTGCTAGAATCCCAAAAGCACAAAAAAATATAATTTATAAAAATACTTTTTCTTTCTTTCCAATACTTTTTTCCATTAGTTACAGGATCACTTACGTCATTTTATTCAAAAAACGTTGGCAATCCTACCGTACTTCAACAGAAAAAATCATAATTTGACTCCCAAACATAGCATTCCGTCGGTATTTTAAATATTAGGCTGTTTCAATCAAACTTGCCGGTAGAATTATACCAACAAAATTAAAAAATGTCTATATGTATTTTAATAATCATTTGTTAATTACAAGTAAGCGTTTTCAGCAACTGTTTTCCAACGCTGTGGCGAACCCTCAACGCCACGATATTTACCAATTTGTGAACTTTTAGCAATGATGTTATATTACTTTTAGTAATTTCGATTTCTAAGGCCTATAAACTCTGTCCATGTTTCATAACGCTTGCCACCTAAACTGCGCTTCAGCTGATGAAAACAGTTGCAGCTGCAAAAGCTGTAGTCTCAGACAATTGCACAATACTAATCAGTAAACATCTTACATATCGCAAACAAGAATAGTTCTAAACGTAGCGCCAAGTTTGAATCAGACAACCTATTATATGAACTTCTAAACTTAAATTCTGAAAATCTATTATTATTTCAACAATTTACTAAAAATTATATACAGAGCAAATAATAAACAAAGAGTTACGTAATACGTCAGGGATGTCTTGAGATCCCTAAATGATTTTATGCACTTACAATACTTATATATGCATATGTATGCGTATATGTCCATATAAGTTTAGTATGTATGTATACGTGGGTTGGAATTTTTATTTTTATACTGGTCGGTTAGTTCAGTAATTTTTTATATTTTTTGTCCTGACAACTAAAAAGAATGAATAACAATTAATTAAATCTTTATAAATCAATGCTGACTTTTTGGCGGGAACGAAAGAAGTGAGGTTGTCATTTTATTTAGATTTTCTATTTTTTACATTTTTGGGAGTCTTGAAGTACAAAAGTGATAGTATATTGTGTTTTAAAGTTCTGTATAAGTGAAAAGAATGGAATAGGTCTAAATAAACATTGTGTAGCTGAAGTTCTCGCGCTCTTCCAAGAAGTTCTTTATAACTTCAGTAATTATCACTTTACTGGAGGAGTTTAACGATAAAAAAAAACTAATTTACTTGTGATTCTACATAACAGTACGTGACATTGGCAAATGCGCTAATCTGGACGTCATGTCACAAAGAAAAAAAAATCAATGCTGAATTTACTTTTATGAATAAAAACTCATAGAATAGCAATATCGTCCCTTGGACAACGGAAAGTGCTTTGTCTCTTGGGCAACCTCTAAAGCTATCGAAATATAGTTAAAGTTATTTTAATATATTAATGGGATAGATAATAACTATATGATAATTATATTATTTATGTATGAGATTAATAAGAAACTATATTTTCATTCGTTTTTATACCATAAGTTCCTCATTCCTAAAGAAGTCGCTTAATGAACGGAAAATAGATTTAGATTTGTTATAAAACGTACACATTAATTAGACAATCATACTGCGACATAAACGTTGAAGACAAAACAATAGTCTGGAAATAATCTTCTCTGCACACAGATTTATTGGCTTTCAGAATATTATTTTTTAATAAATCTATTATAAAATTGTGTTGTATAAATGATAACTGAGTTTCTTTTCGGTCCGTCTTAGTGTACCGGTTTTTTTAAACCGAACTAAAGTAGACTCGACGTTCAAAAACACCTTGGGCTTACTTCAACAAATTAATTCACTTTGACTTTAAGAGTAATTTTTGTCAGGAATTCAGGGACAACATCGAGATAAAAGTAACTAATAAATAACTCAAGTACAACATTAACTTTATAAATAAAATACGCATACCCATATAATTCAATTTGGCAGTTACTGAAGCCAATGCCAAGTCTATCAAACTAATAAATTTTCTGTTGTCGCACATTGATTTGGCACCGACTTTAATAACTGTCAAATTTAATTAATCTATTAGATATTTGTATTGTATTTATATAGTTATTTTTGTACTCGAGTTTTGATTAGGAAAGGATAGTGTTTTTTTTTTAAGTGTACAGTATCAGTGGTTTTTTTTTAAGTCGGTTTAAATATTTCTCAATATTTTTTTTTATTTTACCTTTTGAGTAACATTGACTTAAATAAATATCTAGGGTAGGTCTACAATTAACCTCTTTTCTAATTCTAATGACATACAAGAGAATCATCAATATAAAGAAAGGTTATAAGCAGTTAGCGTTATTTGGTGTTATTTGGTGTATCTTCGTAATCCAAGCTCCAATAGCGGTGACATTTAAATGGGACTACCTCGAAAGTATGCCCTTTCATATAATAAAAGAATTTTCGAAATCGGTCCTTAATTGACGAGGTTATCGGTGAACATACATAAAAAACACATACATACAGACATACATAAAAACTCCTCCTTTTTTCGAAGTCTGTTAAAAACAGTCTATCGATCCAGTTAGTAAATGAAACGGGAGTCAAAAATTGGAACACCAATGCAATTATTAACTAAATAAAACTATACGGCGATTAACAGCCGTATACTATCCTACATATGAAAATGTCTCGTTAACTCTGATTCAGCTCAACCTCGTGTTCATTTCAACCGCAAAACTGTATGTGAACAAACCACGCCGTTGCCGCTAAGTGGAGCTTAGCGGTGCGGTCAAACGAGAAATATGTGTATTAGAACAGAGATATGCGACCACAACTCATACGTAACTGCCTTTATGTGCAGTTGGAATGTTATTCATATTCACAGGGAAATATATACATTTTACCTTTTATTCAAAGAAAATGCGATATTATCGCTATTTTTACCTTTCAGGGTCGACCCTTTCAAGGCTGAGGGACGCGGTTGTCCCATTTTTACATTTTATTTATACATAATAGATAATAGACAATAATTATCAAATCGTTGTGAAAATTACATCAGTTGTTACAAATGTAGAACAAAAAACGTCTTATCTTCTTCTCTTTTACGCACATTAATTTTAATCACATCATTTAGTAATAAATGACGGCGCGTTATCTTAGTTTTGATTGTTTTGAAGAAATATTAATTGTCGGTAGTGATTATTTCAATATTGCATCAAAGTGATTTCATAAATACGTAATATTTGATTTGGAGCGAGTAACACCCGAATGCAGTTGTGTGAGGCAGTATTGTGAATATATCAAATAGTCTGTGTGACAATATAGTCTGCCTGACAGTATAGTCTGTCTTACAATATAGTCTGTGTGACAGAACGACATTAACGTGGTGTTCAAGTTCCGCTCTGTGTGAGTGATATCTGTGCATTCGTGGTATGAGTTAGTTCTTGGTCTGACGTGGTGAGAGTAAGTAGTTCAGAAATTAACGTGGTGATGACCAGAAAACCATTTCTCCAAATCAAGTACAAGTATTAATCACATTTTTGTAATACAATAAAACAGATAAAACATTTTACGATTTATCATTAAAGATTCATTTATTATATTCAATTCAATTTAATTCAACTTGCAATGATTACAGGTTGTAGATATAGATAAATATTACAGACAAAAATAAAAAAAAACGTCATCGGCAATCCGCCAAGGCTTACAGACACAAAATTAAAAACAAAATCATGCATAATAAGGTAGACGACTATTTTTTAATAACCTAATTAAAGGATAGGTTCAAAAAACAAAACTGAAATAATATTCATAATACAATGAAGAATATAATAGTTATTCGCTTTTAAAGTCTTTATTACTAGGGTACTACTAATTTTGCATGGGATAGATAAAAGTTAGACAACTCAAAAAAGCGCTAAATCAGGTTCCGAGAGCGCTAAGGTGACGGCAGTGTTCGATATGTGTATGTATAATTTATTAAAAAGTTCCACGGTAGCTCATTAATTTATAGTTGCGTTTTTACCAATACAAATACTACAATAATGGAAACTCCATTTTTGGGTGTCCGTAATCAATTCATAAAATCGATTCTCTACTCGAGATCGATCGATCAATTTTTCCATTAATCGATCTCGTATCGCCATCCCTAGGAATTAGGAAAGTTGTTCCAACAAATTGGAAGGTGTGTAGGACATTTTAATCAAAACTCGAAGGCTCCACCTCTCTCTTTTGTTTTTACCTTCACGAATGCAGCAAAAAGTGTTTGAATACAAATTAATTAATTATTAATTGTTAATTCATAATTGAAGTAAAGTTTGGGCTATTCCATTGCCATAGGTGTCTAACTTACAATTTTATTTGATTGTAGATTACAATCAAGTTATCTGATTTATGATTGTACTGTGGTAATTAATAATAATACTCGTAACGATTACTTACTATTAGATTTAGAGTACTTTACTGACACCAAAATTACTTATCTACAAACGAATATGTAATGTACGTGTAGGTAGTTAGTTATTAGTTTCTGGAGTTTAAAAAAACATTGTTTTATTTCTTTGAAAAATTTTTAGTGCAGGATCCGCGCTGAATCCAGCTGGATTTCTTTGACCCAGCAGCAGATTGAAAATGCCGCTGAATTGCAATCCCTAATCTCTAGCAAAAACTAATTGATTTTTACGACTACTTTATCAACGTCAACGCCTTCACTCGTTAGTGAACGAAACGGGAACGATGTGTTCATTTCGTTTTCAAAGGAACTGAAATTCGTCAGCTGTTAATATTTGTATTTCGGTTTTACGAAAAGCTGCTAAAGCAAGAGCGGGCTGCACCCGCGCACCCGCGCCTCCGGAGCTCGCCACAGTTAAATTATCGTAAGCAGTAACTACGTTGGGTTGTGTTATAAGTATTTCACAGTTTCTAGGTTTCCGTATCTTAAAAGGAAAATCGAAACACTTAAAAGGTTACTTACGCGTCCGTTTGTCTGTCAATCTGTTGCAGTTAATTTTCTCAGAAGCGTGGCTCCCCAATACGAAATTTTGACATAATGATTCATCTAGCTAACCCACATATGCACTAATTACTATTTTAAAATACGCATAGGACAATTAAAGGGATGAATTGGGTATTCGAACTCAATTTGAATGTGTGAGGAGAATGATGACATTTGAGGAAGCGAAAGAAGTTCGTAAGAACTCCGACACTTGGCGCTTCGTCCTTATTGACTACCCCGTTAGGGATACAGCGTGAAGATATATATGTAGGTAATTTGACCATACTTGTAAGCAAAACCATTAGACCTTTAATTAAAAAAAAACATAGAATATGAAACCTTACCAACAAAAACATATTGAACGTCCCAGGTCAAAAATTCATTCAAAAATCATGATGCAATATTTATCATTTTATAAATATTGTACGAGAAGCTCTATGTGAGAGCAAAGCTCAATCCTAACCAATTTTACATTATGCTATGTAACGTTATAAATTTTGTGTCATAATTTTATTTATAACTGCAATATAAAATTATCTACGGAACGTTCAATTTTTTTAAATAACGCGGTGGTTCGCGAATGTGTGACTGCATAACTCTGGTACGCGTGGAAAATTATTCGCTAAGAGGGTAATTAAAATTAGGTATCTGATTTTTATTATTACTGCACCTCTGAAGGCGAGAATACGGTCACTCCTACCGTTCTATTATATTGTTATTATAAATACATAAGAATTAATATTACAAACTACAAGCTGCGTTGGAATCCCGCTGGGGTGAGTTCCTATTTGCGTAGTGTATTTAGTGCTTAAATTGTAAGCTGCTCTAACGCTGCATTGTGAGATCTATGTTAATTAAGCCACTGGACTTTTAGAACTCATGCACTTACCCACCGTGCCTACACCTGGTCTGATGCCAATGTTCTGGGTTTCCAGGATTCCCCGTATAAGCTTGGAGCCTACGCCTGGTCTAGGCTAGGCTCAGAAATTATTGCGTGGTCTCTAATTGGGACCCAAACCGACCTCCGGACCACGGCGTGCTGTATTGCACGGTGCATCGCAGGGGGACCATACAGCTAAGGCCAGTGACTCCGTCCTATCTAACAACTAAACGCCTTGTGCGGCGTATAGCGAGTTGAATAAATTTGGTACCCAAGCTACGCCAATTTATTTAACCCACTCCCATATCCATTACCTCTAATCTGTTTACCGGCTAGCCTACCTAATAACACGCGAACCGGGACAGCTACATTATGAGAACTTTTTGGTACTGAGAAATATGAAAAGTTAAGCTGGTATGTATCTATGTGCATTATTTTTTTGAATTTAGCCAAAAACTTTTATAAATGCCCAGTAAATTCAAAAACGGTAATGACCGTTACAAAAATGTAATCCAAATTTAGTTTCTTGAAATAATATGAAGTCTATTTAGTTGACATTACAAAAAAAATATATATATATTTCGCTGTCTTATACCACTACTTAGTTTTTAAAAGGTATTGGCTTTTGTCGTCGATTTGAGCATTTTTGCTCAAAGTTGATCTACTGCAGATTCTAGTTACGCTGTGGCATATAGATGCATCGCTCTGCAAACGTACGATAAAACGCTTAGTCGGTATAGCCGCAGCACTTGCAGACTGAGAAATCTTGGTATGGCATAATTTACATGCGTCTGAATGAAGAGTAGGAAAGTTAGAATATGACTATTGTCTCACAGTATTATCTCATAATGATAAAACGCTGACATGATTATTTGATTGTTATCATAAACGAATACAATTAAACTACTGTTAAAGGAAGAGCTCTATTTATCTCAATAAAAATAAAAGAGATGGACTATAAATAGAAAGGGATGTGGAATCAATGAAGGATTGACAGATGTCATTTAGACGTTCACCCGGAAGGCGAGGCGCGCTAACGATGGTTGGCACAAGAGCACTTCACTTTTACTCCAGACACCGAACGAAGAACACCTGCTCTTGATTGCTAATTCGTGATTGTTTTCTGTTCTTAGAGTTATTAGATCTTTCTTTTAGTGATTTCTAGTTACTGGCAAAATGAATCTCTAAATCGATCTTAGGAGTTGGGATAATGATCCCGTGTATATTTTTTTTTAATAAATCCTACTTTTGATTATTATAATACTACAATAAAATAGAAATAAGTAGAAGTTACATATCTATATTTATATATCTGCCAAAATTGTTATATATATATATATATATATATATATATATATATATATATATGTATATGTATCTATATGTATACTTTGTATCTCTACTAATATTATGAAGACAGAGTGGATTTTGTCAGTTCGTTTACAAATGGAGGGTAATCTGTGGAACCACTGCACCTATTTGAATATTTGAATAATTATTTCATCATTTGAAAGGTAGATTATTTCAGATAAAAAAGAGCTAAATATTGTATACTAGCTATACCCGCGACTTCGTCCGCGTGGAAACATTTTCCTTGACCTCTTTAGGTTACTAAAGTTACCCGAGGTACTCATATTGTTGGCGTTAAACAAAAAAGTTATTCTCTGTAATGGAACATCCGCCATATTAGATTTATGATGACGTCACATATACAAAAACCTTCCCCTGCGAATTCCATTTCATTTGATACCCATATTGTTGGTGGTGAACAAAAAATGTATTTCCTATTATGAAATATCCGCCATATTGGATTTATGATGACGTCACATACACAAAAACCTTCCCCTGCGTATTCCATTTAATTTGATACCCATATTGTTGGTGTTGAACCAAAGTTATTTCCTGCTATGGAACATCCGTCATATTGAATTTATGGTGACGTCACATATGTATCTACCTACACCTGCGCATTAAATTTCATTTGATACCCATATTATTAGTATTGAATGAAAAAGCTATTTTCTGCTATGGAACATCCGTCATATTAGATTTATGATGACGTCACATACATAGAAACCTTTCCCCGCGTATTCCATTTCATCTGATACTCATATTGTTGGTTTTTAACAAAAAAGTTATTTCCTATTATGGAACATCAGCCATATTGGATTTATGGTGACGTCACATATAAATCTACCTTACTCTGCGCATTCCATTTCATTTGATACCCATAAAAATAAAATAAAATAGATTTTTATTCGAAGTAAACTTCGTAAAGTATTTTTCGAACGTTAAAACAAAAACTATTAATTGACAGTATTGCCCTCTTCGTAAGTCCTAAAATTACAGTTTTTTTTCGTTTGCACAACAACCTGACCAGACCAACTTATCGTTAACAAAATCTTCTATTTTATAATAGCCTTTCGAGCATAAAATAGCTTTAACAATTTTCTTAAATCTAATGTCTGGTAGTGCGATTAATTCTTCAGGCAAAGTGTTGTAAAAGCGAACACCGTCCCCAATAAAAGATTTGCGTATCTTTGCCAATCTAGAGCCCTTGATAGCTAGTTTATTTCTAGACCTGGTATTCCCATTATGAATATCACCCACCCTTCGGAACCTGTGTAAATTCCTACGTACATACATAATATTCTCGAAGATATACTGACTATAGACCGTAAGAATATTAATATTTTTAAACTTTTCTTTTAACGAGATTCGAGATTCTAAACAATAAATAGATCGTATTGCTCTTTTCTGTAAAACAAATATCGTTTGCATATCGGCTGCGTGACCCCAGAGTAATATCCCATACGACATTATACTGTGAAAATAGCTGAAATACACAGTTCTAGCCGTAGCTACATCAGTTAGTTGTCTTATTTGACGCACAGCAAATGCTGCCGAGCTAAGTTTTCCAGCCAATAATTGAATATGAGGACTCCATTGTAATTTATTGTCTATAGTAATGCCTAGAAATTTAACAGAATCTACAAAGTTTAGTATTGTATCGTCCAAAACAATATTAATGTCAGAATCATGAACGTTGGGTAAAATAAATTTAACACACTTAGTTTTGTCAGAATTCAAAAGTAAATTATTTACGGTGAACCATTCCAAAACTTTACCTAGTATGCTTTCCACTTCATCATAATTAGTGGCCTGCCTCGGAACTTTGAATATGAGAGAAGTGTCGTCAGCAAATAAAACTATATCAACTAGTTTCTGCACAAGGAATGGCAAGTCATTAACATAGATTAAAAATAAAAAAGGACCCAAAATCGATCCTTGTGGGACGCCCATTTTTACAATGGATCCTTTCGATTTAACTCCGGTAATATCAACCTTCTGAACTCTTTCACTTAAATACGAATTGAGCAGCTCCAATGCCTTGTCTCCCAAACCATAAAATTTTAACTTACGTAAAAGAGTATCGTGAACCACGCAGTCAAAGGCCCTAGACAGGTCACAAAACACACTAATAGCATTTTGTGAGTGCTCCCATGCATCAAAAATATGCTCCAACAGTTTAGCTCCAGCATCGATAGTGGACCTACCTTTGCTAAAACCATACTGCTCACTATGAAGCAACCTATTTAAAATGAAAAACACAAGTAATTGTTTGTTCATAATTTTCTCAAAAACCTTTTAAAGCACAGGCAAAATGGAAACTGGCCTAAAATTTGTTGGATCAGTCTGCTGTCCTGCTTTAAATAACGGAATGAGCCGGCTATGTTTCATTAAATCTGGGAAAATTCCTTGGTCTATACTTTGATTGAAAATAACAGCCAAGTGAGGCGCAATAATGTCAATGACTGAATTAATGACCTTTACTGACATGCCCCAATTATCCTCAGTAGGCTTTAGGTTTAAGATTTAAATGTTTCAACAATGATATGAGGAGTTACATGCTCAAAAACAAACGGTTTTCCAATATTACGTGCTACATTTTCTTTCAATAGTTTTTCAGATTGGACAAATGAGGAGTTTAGAGATTGCGTTGTTAAAAAAGGAATATTGTTAGTGTTGGATAAAAAAGTTATTTCCTATTGTGGAACTCCGCCATATTGAATTTATGATGACGTCACATACATAGAAACCTTCCCATGCGTATTCCATTTCATTTGATACCCATATTGTTGTTGTCGAATGAAAAACTTATTCCCTATAATGGAATATCCTTCATATTGGATTTATGTTGACGTCACATATATACAAAAACCTTCCCCTGCGTATTCCATTTCATTTGATACCCATATTGTTGGTGTTGAACGAAAAAGTTATTTTCTGCTATGGAACATCCGCCATATTGGATTTATGATGACGTCACATATCCAGAAACCTTCCCCTGCGTATTTCATTACATTTGATACCCATATTGTTGGTATTGAACAAAAAAGTTATTTCTTATTATGGAACATCCGCCATATTGGATTTATGATGACGTCACATGTCCAGAAACCTTCCTCTGCGTATTCCATTTCATTTGATACCCATATTGTTGGTGTTGAATGAAAAAGTTATTTTCTGCTATGTAACATCCGCCATATTGGATTTATGATGACGTCACATAACCAGAAACCTTCCCCTGCGTATTCCATTCATTTGATCCAGATGTTCTTAAATGCACTAGAGTGTGTCCTATATACAAGGGGAAGGGTGATAAAGACACTGTAGATAATTATAGGCCTATCACTATAGTCTCTAATATCTCTAAACTAGTGGAAGCAATATTGTCAACGGAGATGATGAAGCATTTTGAAACAAATGATCTATTGACTAAATCACAATACGCCTATAGAAGACACAAATCCACCACTCTTGCAGCTCAAGAAGCCTTAGACTGTGTTATAACTGGTTTAGATGATAAATACAAAGTAGCAGGCATATTTTGCGATCTCTCAAAAGCTTTCGACGTTATCGAACACGAACTATTACTGAAAAAATTAAAATATTATAATATTATAGATAATGCGCACAGTTTGATAAAATCATTTTTAACAACTAGGCGCCAAACTGTTAAAGTAACAGTCAACGGAGGTTCTGGAAAGGCAAGATCTAAACCCGGAGCAGTAGTGATGGGTATTCCCCAGGGTTCTGCACTGGGAAATACTCTGTTTTTGAATTTCGTAAACGATCTGCCATCTTCCATTACTGATGGTCTTGTAGTATTATTTGCTGATGATACCACTGTAATAACATGTGCTAAAACTTATGACCAATTAAATATAAAAATAAATAACATTTGTAGACAATTAAGTAACTGGTTTACATCAAATGCATTAATACTTAACGTGTCTAAATCTCACGTCATGTTATTTGCCGGTAAAACGGTACCAAATATGCCGGCAATAAATTGCATTATGCCCATAAGTACAAACTACAAATTTTTAGGATTTACAATTGATTCCACACTAAATGGGAAAGCACATATTCAGTATTTGTGTGATAAACTTAGCAGTGCAGCATATGCACTGCGTAAAATCAAACCGTTAGTATCAAATGCAGTATTAAGACAAACGTATTTCGCGCACTTTCATTCCATTATGACCTATGGCACAATAATGTGGGGCAACTCATCTGACTCTAATCGCATATTCGTTTTGCAGAAACGTGCTGTACGTATACTATCCGGAGTTAAAACTAGAGAAACTTGTAGAGGTTTGTTCAAAAAACATGGAATACTAACACTGTACTCAATATACATATACCAGATTGTAATGTTTGTACGGCAGAATATATCAAACTTCACCCGTTGCACTGGTGGTGGGCGTGCGCTCAGGAATGTAGGACGTTTAAAATCAGTCCAGTGCCGTAGTCAAATGGCTACGAAAAATCCCCGAGTGATCGGGCCTACATATTATGAGCGTTTGCCTACTGACCTGAAGGATGAAACAAAAGACGAAACGTTTGGTCGCCGACTGAAAGACCTTTTGTTGGATGGTGAATATTACTCAACTAATGAGTATCTTTCTTAGGACATTAAACTATGTAAAATATTATTTATTTATGATTTAAAACATTGACATTTTCATGGACTTCTTGACATTGTAAATTTATAAAATATATAATATACGTATGCATAATGTTTACCTCATTTGATAGGTATTTGTTGACAAATTATTTACTATTTAATTTTGTTATTTTTATTATTGTATTGACGATCATATTATTCTCTGACATTTTTAATACTGTGTGTAAACTTGACTTTGATAATATGAAATAAATAATTCATTCATTCATTCATTCATATTGGATTTATGATGACGTCACATATACAAAAACCTTCTCCTGCATATTCCATTTCATTTGATACCCATATTGTTGGTGTTGAACGAAAAAGTTATTTTCTGCTATGGAACATCCGCCATATTGGATTTATGATGACGTCACATATCCAGAAACCTTCACCTGCGTATTTCATTTCATTTGATACCCATATTGTTGGTATTGAACAAAAAAGTTATTTCCTATTATGGAACATCCGCCATATTGGATTTATGACGACGTCACATGTCCAGAAACCTTTTCCTGCGTATTCCATTTCATTTGATACCCATATTGTTAGGGTATAGCATTATCAAGTTCCCCTATAAAGTTTCATCCGCTTTTTTACCCCTTTAGGGGTGTATTTTTGATAAAAAAGAAAACTATGTTTTTTTAGTAGAAAAGGTTTATCTCTGTATCAAATTACATCTTAATCGGTTTAGCGGTTAAAAATTTCTCATACAAAGTTTCATCCCCCTTTTCACCCCTATACGGGTAGATTTTTGAAAAAAAAAAGAAATCTATGGTTTTTAATGGAAAAGGTTTTATCTATGTACCAAATTACATCTTAATCGGTTCAGCGGTTAAAAATTTCCCATACAAAGTTTCATCCCCCTTTTCACCCCTTTAGGGGCAGATTTTTGAAAAATAAAGTAGCCTATGTTCACCCTCTGGTGTCAAACTATCTTCATGCCAAATTTTATTGAAATCCGTCCGGCAGTTTAGCCGTGAAAACCGAACAGACAGACAGAGAGACTTTCGCATTTATAATGTTAGTATGGAAGTATGGATATGGACTAGTATGGATAGTATGGATTCAACCCGGGCGAAGTCAGGACGGACCGCTAGTTTAATTATTTTATGGTTATTATAACTAAGAAAACAAACTACAGGTACCCCGCTCCAAGGGCGTCCGTAAGGGCGTAAGGGCGTAAATTTTGATCGCTTTACCATGCACGACCTGTACAGTAGAGCGATCCTTTAGCAGCCTCAGAAGACAAAAAACATGGCTAAGAAGCACCATGGCAGAAGATCGCCTTAATGGTCTGGCCATGATGAGTGTACACAGAGCTATAATAAATAAAAACCTAAATAATTTTAATGATAAAGTGGTTGAAAGTTTTGCAAAAAATCCCCGCAGGTTATGTTTTAATTAAATATTATTTTTATTAAAATAAACAATTATTACTGTGTTTAAAAGTTTGATTTAGTTATTGTGCTGTCGAGTGCTTGTAAAGTTTTATACATTGATATTAGAACCGTTCTTATTACAATCGTCATCGAGGCAAAGACTTATAAAGTGTAACGCTTCATGCTCTCGGCGTTCATATTTTTTATCCTCCATAATATTGCCCCATTGCCCCCCCCCCCCCCTTAGTCATAAGCTGGCGATGCCCTTGCCCCGCTCTGTGGGTTAGAGACTAGGTTATATGGAACAAGAGCTCCATATTGGTTAAGAATCCAATAAAACTCCTGGTCATTGTCATTCACAGCGCGTTCTCGAAGAGAAGGGCTCTAGATTTTTCTAAAGGACGCACTGGTGTCCATCTCGTACAGTTTCAAAGCACGTCTCTTGAAAAAGAAGACTAAAAAAAGATTACTTTCTAAAAAAATGACTTTTTACTTGTTATTAGAAGGAAAGAAATACCGTCCCTCCAGAGCCCTCGCAGTAGTACAACGCCACGGATTACACAGACTGTCCTCCTCCTTGGAGACTCGTGTCGCGTGAATAGAGGACTATGCAAGTCTTTGTTAGGAAATTAACATACATACACACACATCTTCACGTTGTATCCCTAACGGGGTAGTAAGAAATTAACACTATAGTATTACCCGACTCAACTCTAGGTTTTAGTTGGCTTTGGCAAGTTTCATTGCAAATTTGGAGCTCCCTTTAGTTTCGATTATAAACACTATCTGGCCTGACGGTCGTTGTTCATCCTTTTTGGTAGGCGACGTGAGCACTGAGCAGTCCTGATTTATAATTTTACTATAGCGCCATCTATCGATCCTAACATAGCTTATGAGCTATCGTGTGCAAAATAAATATTTTTTGGGAATATGAACTCTAACGGTCAAATCGTTTAGAATTTATACAATCACTAATAGACGCACCTAACTCTATGTACGCACCAACACTCGACATGGCGATAAATCTTAACAAAAAAGAAAAAACATTTCATATTTTGTATATCTGTCGCGTGATTCCTCGCATAGTTCTTTCAATTTGCGACAGAATTATGTCCACAGTGAGATAACACTCAATAGGTCAAGTCGTTCAGAATTTACACGTTCACTAACAGGCGTACATGAGTCTATGGACGCACTATTTCGACATGGAGATAAATCTTACAAGTAGAAACTTGTAAGATTTTTGTTTCGTATATTTGTCGCCTGTGTAAATCATTATACAGAATGGAAAGAAGCACACTCAATATAAAACTAAAAGACAAAGTTCGGTTAAAACAATAAGCAAACGAACCAAGGTTCTATAACCTTACAAATTGAATCGGCATTTTATATCTATGATATAAAATACCTAAACGTGGATGAGGAAAGCAAAAGATAAATCGATGTGGAGAACACTTGGGGAAGGCCTACGCTAGAAAGCAAGACAATCAAGAAACCGGTGTCTAATATGAAGGTTATTATCTACAAATACTTATTCATTTTTTATTTTTTTTTTAAATTTTATTTATAGATTTGTCTGTGATTACAGGTTGTAGATATAGATAGATGTCAAATACAAATAAAACAGTCGTCTGTAATCCGCCAAGAGCATGCAGACGGAAAAATAAAACAAAATCATGCACAATTGATAAAGCCACTAATACGAATACTGTCACAATAAAAAGATACTATGTTATACTTAATATCGCACTATTGTACCAAATTCAAAAAAAGTAAACAATAATTAATGTCAATTAATGTTAATTAATTAATGTCAATAATATAAAAATATCAATAAATAAATTTAAAATAACTAGTTGCAGTCTATCTATTATTATTATTAAATTGTCAAAACTTCTTTTATCGAATAATGTCATATCATTTTATCACTTTATAATGGATCCTTAAAGTTCTTGGATGCTATAGAAATTATGTCTAACACCTTATGTCTAAACCAATTGTCTTTTATAGTAGTAAGTAGAAATAAGATGAAAATAAATATAACCTATGATTGTCAATAAAGGCTATTATTATTATTATTATTATTGTATCATTATTCTTCAAGTTACGATAGACTTGTGACTAGAAGACTACAGGGTATTTGCAATTATAAATCGGTAAACGATTTTTCCTGAACCTGAAAATATTATTTGAGCGACAATAAATCCCAAAGCGCTCTCGTTAGACACGACGCGACGCGCCATCGCGCCATCGCGCCACCGCTGCAACTAATAACTTGATACATTTGCATTTTCAATCCCTCCAATCCTTAAACTTTCTTAACTGATTCCTTGTTTAACAGTTATAAAGTGATGTGGTTACCAGAATAATTTAATAACGTTCAGCGGGCACAAGCGCTTTACAATTATTCTACTCCATTATTTAAAGCTGCGGATATTTTTTAACAAAATGTTATTTTATTTCTTTTGCGATATTTAAACCGAAAACATCTTTTATATAATTCTGTCTGTATGTCTGGTGTCTTTGCTTGAATATCAGATATGAATTTAATAACGTTCAGCGGGCACAAGCGCTTTACAATTATTCTACGCCATTATTTAAAGCTGCGGATATTTTTTAACAAAATGTTATTTTATTTCTTTTGCGATATTTAAACCGAAAACATCTTTTATATAATTCTGTCTGTATGTCTGGTGTCTTTGCTTGAACATCAGATATGAATTGGTTCAATTTGTAAAAGATTCTGAGCTGATTTAAATTTAAAATGTATTCGTCGTTCACTATTCGTTACATGTAGGTTGTAATTTTACACAATTGGTGTAATTGTCTTTAATAATAGTAATAACATTTATGTAGCCAATTATGCAATAATTTTTTGATTTTTTTTAAGAGAAATGTATATTCATTAATAACAAAAAAAAGTACATACATACATTTACAAACTTAAAACTACACATTATCTTAAATAATAGACTTTCTCAAAGTTGCCGCTTAGAAAGCTATCATTGCTTAAGGTACCCAGCAGACTGGCAGCATTGCCTCTTTTTTGATTAATATTAAAATAATGTTTGCCTCAGCAACCCCGCCTGTGTGCCTCCTTTTACAAAGATCTCCTCCGTAACCATTTCTTTCTATCACCCGCCACTCTTGTCATTATTATTTATACCATTATTATAAAGACAGAGAGTGGATTTCATAAGTTCATTAATATGTGGAGGGTAATCCCCTGAACCACTGCACGTATTTGAATAATTCTTTCAACACTTGAAAAGTACATTATTTCAGATGACATAGGCTATAAATATTATGTATACAACCCAGGAGAAGTCGGAACGAACCGTTAGTTTAATTATATATTATGGTTATTGTAACTAAGAAAACAAACTATTTATTGAGGTTTCTAAACTACTGTTTAACCCCGCCCTCTGGGTGAGGGACAATTTTGGCAAGAAAAGATACCATCCCTCCAGAACCCTCGCAACACTACAGTGTCGCGGACCCACACACTGCTTCAATCTCGTCGAATCACCGCCTACATGGTCTGCCTCATTTCCTTTTCCTAATTCTTATAAACCAGTACATTAACATAATTGACCATTTTTTCTTGCCTCTGATTGTGTACCCTGTCCAATTCCATCTAAGTTTTCTAATTGTCAACATAATTGTTTTAAGTAAAAAAATAAATAAAGAATAATATATCTAACGAAGGCAATTGTCGTGCGTCAATTAGGACATGTTCACAAAGACCAAATACTCACATAATTGACTGTTATCTTTGCGAATAGGATGTAAAAGATAATTCGCCGTTTCCTGCGCAGAATTAGACCTGCCGCCTTATTACGGCTAGCACAGGAAACATAAGTAGGCTTTTTATTTAATTCCATTACTAAAGTACATACAGTCCGTTTTAATCCAATTTACGAAAAATGTAAACAATATTTTGAAATATTTCTGGATGAAATGAATATTCTAAAATGATATTTCCATGAAAATGTTCAATAAATTGATTAACTATTTTTTTTGCATATTTAACAAGTCCCATCTAATTAAATGAAACATTAATCTCATCACACGCTAAGATGGTTCAGGCACAGAAAGAATGACTATTAAAAGATTAACGAAAAAAATCTTACAGAGCAGAGAAAGTGATCGGTAGCGGAAGCCATGGAAGACTAAGGCTGTCTTACGAAGATCGTATAGCCAGAGTGTTAGCTGACAGAAATGTCAAAAGCCCCCATACCTAAGCGAAAATATGTGAGGAGAATGATGAGATTTGAAGAGACGAAATAAGTATATAAGAATAAGGAGCGCGAAGCTTGGCGCTCCGTCCTCTCTGACTACACCATTAAGGACACAGTGTAAAGATATGTGTTACAATTATATTTATAAGTCTTACAATGATAAATAAAGGGTTTACATCGTGTTAAACTTACTTTATGGCCTAATACCTTCTTGTCTTAACGTTTCAATCAGATTGCACCAATCGTAGTTACAGGCAGATTGATAAGAACATCTTCGTAACGTACGGTTCCATTTATCTTTGTAGTAAATTGCATTAAAATGGACTTTAGGTAGTAATATTTGCGAAATAACTTCGCCGGACGCAATTACACTTATAATTAAGAAGTACAAATCCAATTTAAGTGGTATTTGAAACACGTCTGGAATCCGTTGTAGTTACACAACGATAGAATGGGCATTAACTGACCCCTATCTCTCACGCCATAGAAATATTTCTTATCCAAATCTACGCTTACAATGTATTGTACTTATACCGTGTAATGTATATACTATACCTATGTGTAATTAATTGAAGTACTTTAGTAATATTGGGTTGGGGAAAAAATAATTTTGGTTCTTCCTAATAGATGACGATAAAGTTATATATCTTCAGTAATGCTTATTCAATGGAGCTATAGCATGTTTAGAGGTATAATCCGCAGAACATTCTAGAGTATAAACAAGCGTCATTCGTTTACTCATTCAAAAGTTATCGCGCTTTGACAATGGAGATTCCAAAAGGCCACTTTCGTCACATTTTGCTTTTTTACTTATGTACTACTTACTTTTCTACTAAATTATGTAGTGTTTATAGTGATGAGTGCTCAAGTGAACGCCAGTGTCAGAATTGGTTTGTTCGATTTCGTTCCGGAAACTTCGATCTTGAAGATGAACCTCGCCCTGGTCGGCCAACCGTTGAAAAAGTCGATGAAATTCTTGAAAAAATCGAGATAGTCCGACATATTTCATCTCGCGACATAGCTACAGAACTAAACGTCGACCATAAAACAGTTTTGAATCATTTACATAAGTTTGGATACCAAAAGAAGCTAGATATTTGGATTCCACATGAATTGACGTCAAAGCATTTAATGTACCGAGTTTCCATTTGTGAATCCTTGCTGAAACGAAATGAAATCGAGCCATTTTTGAAACAAATGATTACGGGCGATGAAAAGTGAATCACGTACGACAATAATGTGCGGAAGAGATCGTGGTTGAAGCCCGGGGAAGCTTCACAAACAGTTGCGAAGCCCGTATTGACACGAAGGAAGGTGTTGCTGAGTGTTTGGTGGGATTGGAAGGCTATCGTTCATCATGAGCTGCTCGAACCTGGCCAAACCATTAATTCTGCTGTCTACTGTCAGCAACTAATGCGATTGAAGCAGGCGATTGAAAAAAAATGGCCAGAATTGATCAATAGGAAAGGCGTTGTCTTCCATCACGAAAACGCTAGACCTCACATATCTTTAGTGACTCGTCAAAAATTGAGAGAGTTTGGCTGGGAAGTTTTGATGCATCCACCGTATAGGCCGGACCTTGCCCCGTCGGACTATCATTTGTTTCGGTCTCTGCAAAACTCTCTTAATGGTGTAAAGCTGGCTTCAAAATAGGCTTGTGAAAATCACTTGGTTCAGTTTTTCGCCCAGAAACCTCAGAAGTGTCAAAAGGTCATCGATCAGATCAAAATTTATATCAATAAATTCACCTTGAAGAATATGGAAAAAACCGAAATTATTTTTCCCCGACCTATTATTTTGGGATATTTGAATAGCACTTGTCAAAATTTTTTATTATTTTTTTTTTACTAAAGAAGGGGGCAAACGAGCAAGCGAGTCACCTGATGGAAAGTGATCACCACGGTACATGGACACCCGCGACGTCCGGGAAATCACGGGTGCGTTGCTAGTCTTTAAGGAAAGGAGGGGGAGAAGAGAGTTGGGCCACCAGTACTTTCACTCACCGAAGGAGACATAACAGCAATAGATGCTGTTGTTTCACGCTGATATCTCTGTGGGTGGTATTTCAGCCGGCGAGACGCCCCAATCGTGCTGCAATGCAGCAATGGCTCTACCGCACATAAATTTTTGATATGAGGAAAGCAAACTTTTTGATAGAAAACTTTCGAATAGTTAAAAAAAAATCTAACGTAGAAGTCTAACCGATCGCGAAGCGTAGCGAAGTTACTACCTTAGACTTCTACTCTAACCACCAGAAGACACCAGAAAATAAATAAAGTAATAGATTTTACTCCATGACTGTCCAAGCAGCAACGGTGAGCTAAATCAGATAACCTGACTCACCTGTACATACGCCACACATTTATTATCAGATAAGCTGATCGGTCGCCATTTCTTTAGAAAACAGCACCCACACATCTATATTTTATCTGATGTTGTTTGCCTCACTTCGTAGTATGGGACAAACTGTCTGAAGTTATGAAGTCTATGCTTTTATCATTATTTTTCATTTTATTTCCTTGTTATAAGTACATTATTAGAGTGATATGCGTTTTAATAACTACTTGTTGCAAACTAAACTTAGGCATATTATTTCAACTTATTAAAAAAAAACAAAAAAAGATGTGCCCACATTGCAGGGTTCGAACCCGCGCGAGGCGTGGTAAACCTACACTCAGCCACTGTGCTATTGAGAAGGTAAACTCTGCTGCGAAATTAAAAAAGTTTTGAAGTTTTAAGTGTGTAAAAGACGAAGAAAACTATTTTTCTCAGAATCAAGACCTAGCTAGATCGATTTTTCACCTCACAACCCCCTCGCATACAATAGTGGACAGGTATTAACAAATTACTACTGCTTAATGCTAATAACCATAGAAATGCTATAGCGTTAACAATTATGTGAACGCTATTATCTAATAGATATTGCTGACTGTATACCTCATTCTGACTAATAAACAATTACTATCTATTTCTGTCTATTCTACAGAATTTCTTCTACTTCTTATCTCATCATTCTTCACATATTTTAACGGTGAACGGTGCTCTTTCCGCTTTAGTAGGCACTTAGGCAGTGTGAATATATCTAACACAGCCAAAATGGCCATCCACAATCCGGCGTTGGTGCCAACTTCATTGTATGGTAGCGAGGCCTGTATGTCTGTATGTCTGTATGTATGTAGGCCTGTATGAAGTATATCAAATGCAGTAGAAATGCGATCTCTTAGAAATATGTGTGGTGTCACCCTTGCGGACAGGATAAGCAATGAAGAGACATGCACTATGACAGGGTCGCACGACAGTGTTATTGTAAAAATGAAGAAAGGAATGCTAAGATGGTTCGGGCACATAGAAAGAATGAGTGATGAAAGACTGACGAAGAAAATCTACAGAGTGAAAGTGAGTGGTAAAAGAAGCCAAGGAAGACCAAGGCTGAATAATGAAGATTAAATAGCCAGAGTGTCAGTCGACGGATATGTCAAAATCACTCGCATACCTAGGCGAAAATGTGTGACGAGAATGATTTGATATGAGGAAGCGAAAGAAATATGTAAGGACTGCGACGATTGGCGCTCCGTCCTCTCTGACTACGCCGTTAGGGATCCAGCGTGAAGATATGTATTCTGACTATTTCAGATTTTATTTCGACTTGTTGTGACAATTTATAACTTCATTTTATTCTAAATTATTTATAATCATAATTTCACTCATAATGAAGACTAACCTAGTAAAGTCGTAGATTACCCTAGTCGTTGTGGTGTATGATAGCATTCGCTGGTGCATGACCAAAATTTACATGAAAAGAGTAAACAAACGGACATTCATCGACTGACGGCGGTTGTTAACATACACCAGTGTATCTTATGATACACTGCGCTACAGATATTTACAGTGACTTATATATTTATAAAAGAAGAAAGTGACCAATATACCGTAAACATAAACGCTGGATGAAGGCGAAAGACGAGATGTGAAGATGTGATGTATATCATAACCATATCTTGCGACAGCTACTTCAATATTTGCAATAATCCTAGAATAAAATTCTAATTAATGACTTAAGACTGAAAACTCGTGGTAAGGGTTAAAGCAAGCCTAGTTACAAGTCGCACAATTATACTTGCAACTCCAGAATGCGCAACTGTTACACGCTACGACCAGGCTCCAATTAAGGATTTCAAACCGCGGGGCTATTTAAATCTTCATTTTCAATTAATATTACAAATTTATTTATTGATTTTAATTTCATTGTACGTCGTACGTACGTACGTACGTACAGAAATTGATATATTTTTTAATTCCGTCTATGATAATATTACACTGTTTCTTGTTTCCTGACTTATAACACTTTGTTTCATTTCATAGAATCATTCTGTATGTGCACAATTGCGATTACAACTTTGCCTAAAATGCTATGTATTTCTAAATTTTTTTTTTATTATGTGGTGGCTATTGTATGAACTTTTGCAAAAAATTATACCTCAGAAGAAATAAATTTTATGCAAAAATTCATTTCACCCATCACCTAATATGCTGTATCTAAGGAAAATTTATAATTACACCTCGGTATAAGTTGTAAGAGAGAAGAGTTATAAGTTAGGCACCATTATCTATTCATCTATTAGTCCGTGCCATCGTAGTTCTCCAACAGATGATATCATAGTAGGTATAGAAATTAGTTTATTCGGTTTAAAATTACTTCTTCTTTATTTGATTGCGTCGCGCCTTCGCGATTGCGGATTTTATTCGAAATCACTTAACAAAATGACACCCTAATTTCAGTCTCTAGTTCGTACCGCTCATCGCCCCCCGCCCTGTAGACCGCGGCTCCCGTGGGAGAACCCCGTTTGAACCAACGTAACGCCGCGTTGGATGCACTTCATAGAGAGCTATTTCTCGGTCTGTGCCTCCTGGGAATGCAGCCGATTTCATAAAAGTTAAATAAAAGAAAATGACGGCTACTTTTTGCTACAAAACAATTTTCTCAGAGACCCGACTGACTCAACGCAAACTTGGAACTCTGCATAAATTGCATCGACATTTTTCAAAGTAATAAACTGAATTATATTATATGAAATTGTTTTAGCTCTCATATGTTTTTAACTTTTTATTGAAACATCGACAAAATAAACTGGAAACAAAACAATATTCTAATCGTTTACAAAAACTATTCAGTGACCCACACAGAGGCAGACTAGTGGTCTTGGCCGCCCTAGGCGGTGAAGTACCAGCAACCCCCTTTCTCAGCTCCATCATTTGTTTACTGAGACATATGATATGAATCTACTTTGCTACAATTTTTGCCATGATTAGCGGCCCCTAATATCTGGCCACCCTAGGCTCGGGCCTAGGCGGCCTTATGCGAAATCCGTCTCTGGACCCACAGACTATATAAATAACTCCACGCGCCATGTCCGAGTAGTAACAGTGAGGCAAATCAGATAAGCTGCTCGTTAGAAATCAGCATCCATACATCTACAATTTATTTGATTTTATTTGCCTCATTTCGTAGTACGGAACAGGCTGTCTAGACCTAGAGTTATAAAGTCTACGCGCTGACCATTACATATTACAAAGTCACCCAGAATCTGCTACCACTCACTTCGATATCTAAATAATCGATTTAATAGTTTTAATACTCAATGACAAAAATTAATCTTTTTTCGCTCGTTTTATTCGTTTATCTTCTGAAAGGTCTCTGCAAATTTTCATTAGTTCCAGGCAGATGCAAATGGAAGTTGGATCTGTGACATTTGAAATGAACTGTTTGTGAGACTTAGTACATTACAGGGTAGTACTTTAATCGAAGATAAGTTCGAATTTATATTTTTCTATCATCGTTCCAAACAGCATAAACCATATCTTTAAATATGAATACAAAGTATGGTCAGCATGTCGATCTCGTCAATATGTTCTCTTAAAGAGAGAGTTTCTTTTTGTTTTTTAGTAAGGACTAAATTCCGTACGAACACCTAATCGCTCCTCACGCCTAGGAGAGAACGTGATGACCAGCCTGGTAGTGTTGGGCTCGGACCGACTAAAAAAACCCTCCACTCGCCACTTGACCCTACAGGCCGTCGCATCGAACCAAATGCGTTGGGGCGAGCAGCGGAAGGCGCTCCGCCAGTAAAAGTCGACAACGCCTCAGGGCCCCTCCGTCCGGGGAATACCCGAGATGGAAGACGAGACCTCGGCTCAGGTCGTCGGCGGGAAATTGTGCACTTGGGTTATTACCTAAAAATTTGCAGACAGCGACAGCCACACGATCACTGCGCGACCGGTAACTAATTGTAATAAAAAATTGGTACCATGTATGACGATTGCGTATCTATTGTAACAACCGTAAAATGGACTTTTCGCGGTAGATTTAGTCAGTTTAGCCATTATGTCTTATATTTTGATATTCGTAAGTAAATCGAAACCTATAGGGTACTCATTGACATAGAATCATGAGCATAAGTAAAGCAAAAATATTGAATATAGTTGATTTGTCGTTATTGGCTATTTTTTTTTATAAAAGAGGGGAAAAGCGTCAAGTGAGTCACCTGATGGAAAGTGATCACCGCCGCCCGTGGACACCCGCAACATCCGAGGAATCACGGGCGTCTTGGCGAAGCTTAGAGAAATAGAACTTGTACTGTGAAATATAAAAAGGAGGGAAAGGGAGAGGGGGAGATGGGCCACCGGCGGGGTTATTACCTACAATTTGAAGACAGCGATAGCCACGCGACCACTGCGCAATCGGTGACTAATTGTAATAAAAAATTGGTATCATGTATGACGATTGTGTATCTATTGTAACAACCGTAAAATGCACTTTTCGCGGTAGATTTAGTGCCACAATCCAAATTACATTACACAAATTCTCGTCTTGACAGCAGATATCGCGCGATATTGGCTTTCGCATGCTGACTGCAAGTTACGTGATAAGCGTGCCGGTGAGGACCGATCCCAAAGTGGTTATGACTGGTCGTCGATTGATCGACTGAAGGCCTGAAATGGTGAGCGCCAATCGTGAAACGCAGAGCGGGCGGATACCCCGCGCTCAAGCGTAGCACTATCCTGGGTGTGTAATGCAATCGAGCAGAACGTACGAACCGCCCTAATGTTGACGGCGGTGCGGTGTCGCATTGTGTGATGCTGTTTACCCTCGTCGTTCTCCACTGTAGTATGATCGTTCGGCACGCTTAATACGTAACTCGCAGTCAGCATGCGACAGCAAATATCGCGCGATATCTGCTGTCAAAACGGGAATTTCTGTAATGTAATTTGTATAGTGGCGCTAAATCTACCGCGAAAAGTGAACGGTCATAGAATAATAGATACGCAATCTTCATACATGATACCAATTTTTTATTAGTCGGCGGTCGCGCGGTAATCGCGTGAATACATCTTTGGTCGTCTACGGTGGGGTCAAAGACAGAGAGGATGTTTGTAATCAGTGAACTATGATTGTATCCGTAGCTAAACATTTTTTTGAAATGTCTTCTTATTATTTTTTATGTCGAGATTTTTAATTATTTTATTAATAATGTAGCAGCCTATATGTGGGTAGTTTGGAGTTGTCTGCCGTCAGTGATAGAATATTCATGCAACGGCGGCGGCATCCGACTGAGGAAGCTGTATTAATTACACACACGAGTGACGGTAGTAACACCTCGACAACTCACTGGGAACATCAGCCGCTGTTCACATTGAAATGTAACACCCTGTGTAATTGTGATTTGAATTAATTAAAGTATTGTCACGGCGTTTTGAAGGTGATATAATTCTCATATTTTAAACACGGTTATAATAAAAATTGCGTATGTATGCTTCTATAATAACTATAGGCAATCTACCTTCTGAAGTAGGTTCTAAATGTGTCCAATACAATAATATTTAATTGCATAAACGATTGATTGTAATGTCCTTAGAGGCTTGAATAATTTTAGTCATTCGAATGCATGGTGATCGTTCTTCAATAAGTACTAGAAGCTAAATTAAGCAAACGTGAGAAACGTATTCGTTTGCTCGTTTTTTTATTACTTGTATATTATGTTTAACTAAATAAAATGTTTTCCGCGTCTCACACCCAACGCAACAAACTTATGTATCCGGCCGAGAGCAGGCAATTCCTTTACGAACGAGGCGGGAGTCTGCCTTATTCTGTACATTCTCTGTCTTAATGAAGCATACTTAAGAAATTCTAGAGATCAGGCTCTTAACTAGCACCACATTAGCACTAGCATTTGTTACTGGTTAAATGACCGAATTTGATTTAATAAGATTGATATTTTAAATTCATCACATGAAATGGATTTCCGCAAAGAACACTTTACAATATATTAAAAGTGTTTGTTTGAAAATGGAAATAATCTGTACTATTGTATGTACGTGCATACATATACATTAACAAATGGTCATTGTAATACCGCAATCTAAGAATCCATACAGTCGGCCAACAGTTGTCTAGATCAGTGTTTTTCAACCTGTCGGTCGCGACTCGCGACCCCCTGGAGGGTCGCAAAGTTTTACCCCAAAGTTGTAATGAATAAAATTGCAGTCGCAACCTAAATAAAAGTGAAAGGCAAAGGTTGAAGGTCAGGTACTACAAAAATATGCAACAGTTTGAGTAAGAAGTCTTTGTTCTGTGTATTTTTATTTTCTAATAATCTGTCGCTTTCTGCGCAAAGATTGCCAATATATATATTGCCTACAAACCGATGCAAACCACCCTTGACTAATTTGCACAGTACACTTGATTTTTTGAGCAGTATAGTCTCACTCAAATAAAATTAAGCACTAAACATATTAAGGAGAGGCAATGACTCACATTCTAGATTAATAATAATGTAACTTAATTTAATTTGTTTTGTGTTACTAACATAGCTTGTAAGTATTTTGTCAGTGACAAAAATTGATTGAGTCTTTGTTACTTGGTAAATAAATAAATAATAATAATAATATTAAATTATTAAAACTTTCGTGAGACATTATTCATTTATTCATTCATTATTATTTTTGATAGACCTATTGGAGGGCCTTCATTCTTGATGAAGGATCTAGTTCCGAAACTAGTCGGTACCTATACCGATTGGATGTGAGTATAGCCGTATTCAATAATTATTTAACTAAAAATATTATAGTATTTTATTTAAATAATAAAGAAATTAAAATAATATCCATTGCAGTGTCTTGCGATGTCGGCTTTTCAAAAAACATCAAAGACGTTCTCCCACTGCTTGTATAATTTTTTTTAACAATGTGATACTACTAGCTAAACATATGAGCATTGTAGCAACGGAAGTATAATTTGGCCATTTCGTCGTGACATAGTCGTTTTAAAGTAAGACGATACGAGTAGCGGCAATTGCGCTAACCATTACTTAGAGCGCTAACACGGACGTAAGCTCGACAGTTACCGTAAAAATGCAATGTACGACGAGATAGGTATAGCGGACCAAACGTATCATAATACATAACGTAATAAGGATGAAGCCACACCGAGAACACGTGACGCAACATCCACAGAACTAAATAAAATCAGAATGACAAAAAAACGATTTCAGTAAAGATGACACGAGACACTCGTTCTGTGTGGAGTTTAGATTTATCCTGTTTACGTAGTGCGGGATGCATGTCACGACATGCTCCCTTGAATTACGTCATTCGGCGGGCTCTTGTCGCCGCTGGCATTCCTGCAGTCTTAGAGCCTGCAGATATTGAGCGCAGCGACGGCAGAAGACCTAATGGTTTGACGCTCATTTCTTGGAAACTTGTAAGATCGCAATTTAGGAAACGAACTTCCTAGATTGTCTCGGGTCTGGGTATACTGGAAGACGCCCTCAGTAATCGTCGTCTGGTTCTCATAACACAGGGAATACCCTAGTTTGAGACCAAAATGATTGGTGTCTATTGTCTGGCGCGTTTATTTATTGACTTTGACTTTGACTCTCCCACCTACAAACCTATAATTTGGATATAAAGAAAATTGGTCAAGTGCAAGTATGACTCGCTCACAGATCGATCCATACAATATTCACAAAGGCGTAAATTTCCAAACATAATTTCTAGAAATTTGTAATATTTATATACGACCTATATCCATAAGACCTATACATAATACGAGCAAAGCTTTACATTCTCTAATTTTTTTTTAATTCTAGATCCAGCAGTTTAAGGGAAGAGAAATAAATATAACTAAATGCGCCAGATAGTTCACACCAATCATCTGGTCTCAAACTAGTTCATTCCCTGTGCTATGAGTAGCAGACGACGGCTACTAAGGGTGTCTCCTAGTACACACAGACCCGAGACAATCTAGAAAATTTCGTTTCCTAAATTATCCCGCCCAGGAATCGAACTCGGAATCTTCCGCGCTTGGATGCAACACCTAAACCACTGCACCATCGAGGTCTTTAAATATAAGAGAGATTGTAAAAAAGCTGCTGCCTTCCGGTGATCCGGGTGCATCAGTACAATCGGCACGCTTATTACGTAACTTGAGGTCAGCATGCGACAGCCAATATAGCGCGATATCTGCTGTCAAAACGAGAATTCGTGTAATGTAATTTGTATAGCGACGCTATATCTACCGCGAAAAATGTATTTAACGGTCATAGAATAAATAATTGATACGCAATCGTCATACATGATACAAATTTTTTATTACAATTAGTCACCGGTAGCGCAGCGATCGCGTGGCTGTCGCAGTTTGCAAATTTTTAGATAATAACCTCGCGGGTCAAACATCGGGTCGCAAAGGCTTAAAAAAAATATTAGCAGAACCCGTTATTTACAATTGTAAGGTCTGCTGCGAAAAGCAGATTTTTCAAGATTGTAAGACTCGGGGCGTACGCCTTTTCGCCTTTCTAACGTGATTTATATCTGTGGTCGTGCCTTTTTTCCATTCGTGTGTAACCGCTATTGTCCCTAGAGTCCTTTAAGGACACGTTAGGACAAGTGCTGAAGGCGCTTAGTGTGTGACGACGTGCCTCCTAGTACCGCCAGCCTGGACGGCTTCAGCCGGAAGTTGACCTTTGAACCTTTATTATGTCTGTTGATTGTTAGTTATAAATACTTATAACTTCTTCCTTGGCCATGTATAAACAAACACTTTTTAATTATAATCGTTAAGTAGTATCTAACAGATTGTTCCTTCTTACCTTAATAAATTGTATTAATAATTGAAAGAAGCCATCACGAGAATATTAAGTACTTACAATTCATGTAGTATTGTCCACTTCTTGTAAAGTAATCACATGTTGTGCTTGCCTGTTATTGGGTTTGCACCAATGATGTTATATTTAAAAAAGACGTAGATAGGTTACGTTAGTACTAATGCTTGTAAAATATTGTCCCGGTTACGCACACACATAAGCCATACGCTTTGTTTATACACACTAATAAAATGATGAAGTGTAAATAAGATGGCATGACAATTACCATAAGCAAAGTGAGACAAATATACATTGCACTGCGTCGCTACACAATGTAAGACTTCAATTGCATTTCAAACTAACAAATCACACGGCTCTCTAAAACCATTGTGATTGGTCAATTTCACTTTCTTACTGCATTTTAAGCGAATCCGTGACTAATTCATAGAATATTAATAATTAATGCCACAGAACAGACATTTTCGAAAAATATGATTGATGCCTAATGGTAAGACAGTTAAAAAGGATTTATGTTTGATTTTTAAATTTAATTTTTTTTGAGTCATGTACATTTGGAAACAGAATTATTTAAGTACATACATTTATAAAACAATTTTGTTATAAATTTGAAAATGATAAAAATAAAACAAAACAACAGTATTTTCATGTACAATATTTTTTACTGTGTGGGATTTTTGAATTATTAGACTCACTGCTAAAGCTTCTGATACATTTTAAAAAATACGTATATTATAACTTATATACCAACAAAATACACGTAATCAAATGTTTAATAGGCAGTGCATGACATTGACGGTTCTGTAACATAACTTTTTATATTCTTTGACCAAACATAATATATTGCTCTCTGTCGCACTTGGTAATTGGGGTATTACCTATCGCATTTCATTTTTTTATGATTTAATATTTTACTGATATTTTAGATTTTGGAAAACATTGTGACATAAATGAATTAAATAAGTATACTTACGCATGATACGTGATTCGTGAACCTTTGGAAGTCTGGCTAGTATAGTTTCTGCAGTATCTAATAACACAGGACGGCATTTTAATATTAATATTAGGAACGTACATACGAGTCGTCACTGTCACGTTGTTACACGAATGAGCTCCAGATTGGCTAATTAGCAAAGTTTTGGGGTGCCAGTTTTGGAGCGCAATAACTCATCTACCTCTTTTAAATATAACATCATTGGTTTGCACTATATTTAGTTGAAATTATGAATATGTAAAACAATTTTATTTCTGGTATAAAACTTGTTGGCAAGCCTGTATTAAATAACTAAATAAATACCTCGCAGCTACCTATTTAAAACAGGTTACGTGTATGAGACAAAGCATACATTTAAAAGATAATAACTTAATTTTTTAGAGTGGCAACATTTACTGCCTTTCTTGCTTCTCATCATTCACCGTGTCGACATGGCTCTGTAAATTTAAATCCAATAAACCTGAAATTTATTATTAACAAGTGTTTTTTATTTACGTAATGGCAGCTCTAGTTCTTACTTTATATGGTACCGCATTTTGAAAAAGAAACCGGCTAAATGCGTCAATACGCGTTAACTTTGGGTTCCATAGTAATTTCGGACAAAGCCAAAATTTCACCACGCACTTCACGTGGCCACTGCACATGTCAGACTTCGTGTTCTTTTGTTCGTTTTTTTTTATTTTTTTCTTATTTTATTTGCATATTTCGTTTTCCTGTACCGTGTATTGAATTCTTAAATAAACTATATTATATGTTTATACAGCTGCTTTTCGCGGCAGTTTCAAATTCGCCGCGTCCAAGTGTTGGAACGACCTACCGCCACCAATGCGTAGCCTGAAATCGGTATACACCTTTAAATCACAAGTAAAAAAAATTTTGTTAGATAAGCAAAAAAGTTCAATTTGTTTAATTTCCAATATTTATTGTTATTATTATTTTTAAATTTATGGATACGTTTAGCCGCTTCCGATCTCGGAAAACCTGAGAGATAGACGGAGGGGTGACAGGGTTTATTGCTAAGTGCTGCTTCTTATCTACATTCGCCATACATTTGAATTAAAAGTTTCATATTGTACCCTCTATCTAAGTCGAGCTTACAATCTATGCTTCTAGTCAAAACACGTACCTGTACGTGTGCATGGTGACTAGTTCAGTTGCTCGTCCGCCCTTGGCACCTCGCGGGGACCACAATGGGTGTATTGATCATTCCCATTCGCTTCCATGCTTGTATCCGCAAAGCAACCTAGTATTGCTTTGTAGTAGGTAGTCATACACTTATGGCGCTCGTTTTGCGTGCTGGCCGGTGCTGGCTGGTCCTGCGATGCACCGGCCCCAGAGCGCGTAATCATGCGTAGTCGCCAGTCACCAATTAATATTGATTATAATGGAGTGATTAATGAATTATCAAATGAATCGACTAATTTTATTTTATTTTATTTTATCCTTTTTGTTTTATTTGTAGGCTTAGGACTAGGTCTGCTTACCTGGGAATATTTACATACTTGCATTGTTAGTGGATGGGTATAACAGCATTAGTTTTTTCTTTGTCTTTGTTTGCTATCATGTGATGATGAGTTTTGGGTTCACAAATATTAATATAATATATAATATAATATACACATTTGATAACTATGTACAGGATAATATCTATTAAATAACATCTTACACTTCCACATTTTATTTATAAGTATATATTTATCTATTTAATGTACGTTGCAACATGAGTACGTTATAGAATCTGAATTTCTTTAGTTCAAAGACTGAAAATCAGTGCCGCGGCTGGTGCCTAGCGCTGGTCGCGACATCATGATGAGTGTTCACCATTTCCAGGGGACGTGGCACGGTGCGTGACAGGGCTGTTTCATTCATTCATTGCACTTACTTAAACATCTTCTTCTATTTATGTCTGAATAGTTTGTAAGCTCGTTTTTATGTAAGTAATTGTCAAATTATATGTGCTATAACTATATGTAATTGTGTCATGTACTGTGTTATGCCATTGAAATGAACTTATCTTGTTCTTATTCTTATTCTTATATGTCTATCTTAATAGTTTTCTCAGACCACAAAAACTAAATGGAGGTCCATGAAATAAAGGTTCTTAATGTCCAGTTTTTTCTTAATGTAATGTAGACAACAACGTCTGTAATAAACAGACGTTGAAGTGTTCGGCAATTTTGATATGGGACGCTGAAAATATCGCTACAAATAAAAATGCTGTCGAATGATGTAATTTACACACACCATTATCTATTGTTCAACGTCTCTGACTCGTACATCATGAATATATTCAACGGAATAGTTCAAAGGTGCTCGGATCGTCGAATAAACTTCGTCTTTTCTCTTTGAGAGCGTTGAATTTTGTATGAAACAGCAGATGCACTCGCCGACCGAAGATGGATGATATTTCTTACGCGGACACGTCTGCTGCAACGCTCAGCTCATCATGTATACACGCTACACGTGTCTTATATTTTATCCCTTCAAATATTATGCTCTCTTGGTACTCGTGAATAAATAATATCGATACATTTACCACGCGTCGACGTCGATAAAAAGGAGGGTTTTAATTGTACCATCATAGGTATATACAATATGATGCTAAAATTACAAATTATCAGACGATATATTGTAATTCGATATATCGATGTAAAATATCAAGTATCGTAAATGCCTCAAATACGATGTTTTTCTAATCTATGAGTGGGACTTTAATTACTAAATACAATTCTATTGGAAAATACGAAACAAATTAAACATGAAAATTTTTGAAATACAGCACATAAACGCCGCCAAATGTAATTTTAATATGCAATAGATACTAATTACATTTTATTTCAACATTAAATGACACGTTCAAGTGGTTAAGCGATATATCGATATTATTTTTTCGATCGATACTTTTAGCCACTTCATCCCTCCCTATTTGAAACCATTTTTTTATGTAAAAGAGGGGCAAACAAGCGATCGAGTCACGATCGAATCAAATCGAATCGAATCGATGGAAATTGATCACCGCCGCCCGTGGACACCCGCAACGTCCGGGGAATCACGGGTACGTTACCGGCCTTTAAGGAAAGGGAGGGAGGGGTGAGATGGGCCACCGGTACTCTCACTCACCGAACGAAACACAACAGCAATAGATGCTGTTATTTCATGCCGATATTCTGTAGGAGGATGGTATTTCACCGGACGAACCAGCCCAATGCGTGCTGTAATGCTGCATGGCTCTGCCACACCTATCATGAAAGGGTCTATACCTACATACAAGTACATGCTGAAACCATAACCATCCTTCTTGCTTGTACTTGTATAGAATATTGTGTAATAATATGTACCATAAATAGATTCAGTGACTTGCTCTTGTATTTGGGCAGCGTCACCCGAAAAGTACAAACTTATATAAGTTACATACGTATGTATCCAACTCAAACTCATCACTCGTCGTTCGCTTGTATGCAGAACGTGTTTCACAGCCACAGAGTGTAATAAACTTGACCACTATGCGCAGACCCATAACTACTGAACACATTCGTAACAACACAAGTTGCGATATACACAATGAAAGGTCCCCATACACTGGTGTAGCAATGAGCTAACTATCGCTATAAATTAAACTTGCAGCGTTCTGAAACTGCAACATAAGCATACTTTTGCAATGGATAAGGTTTTAAAATGACAGATATGCAATTGCTATATATTTTGGACTTTGGTTTTCCCACAAACTGCTAATCTTATATATATATATATAAAAATGAATTTTACTTTTTCGTATTTTATGGTGCCACACCGTACATCCGATTGCGATGAAATTTGGTATGGAGATAGCTTGAATCCTGGGGAAAGACATAGGCTATTTTAAAATTAAAAAATGCGGACAAAGTCATGGGCATCAGCTAATATACAATAAAAGTTATAAAACCTATTATTTAAGATGAGGAATTGGAATTATTGACTGCAGGGATCTCGATTTTTCTAAGTGATTACAGAACATATGAAATTGATATTTGGTAACCTAATTTTTCATTTCATTGACTTTATTTTGCCAGTTGCGTTACATGATTGGAAAACTTTCTTGACACAAAAAAAATCAAACAAATAAAACAGAGACTTACATTTTACGTACAAACGGGACCGATTTAACCCTCTTAATTTTCTATATAGATTCACCTAAACGCACACTTCAAAGTGCCAGTTGGGCTTTTTTGTTATCACATAATATAATTTTTAATATAACCGACCAACCATTTTTTCATATACGTTGTTAAGAGGACGAAATGAAGTCTATTGTTCTATATTTTACTCGTATTTTGTCACCCATGAGGTCATGACCCATGAGTTACATATTTATGTTCTTTTACTCTCATTTTGATACCCATCGTGATGGGGTCCGACATGTTTTTTTTTTATTTCTTGACTTTACGTTGTAACATGGAGTCCATGTAAATAATCAAAGAACTCCACATCCAATTTTTCCATAAACGATTTGATCTAATTTGAATGTATCCTATGATAATGAACGCGTATACGAAGATAGATGTTATTAAAATCATGACCCACATTTTTAACGGGTAAGATGTTATTGGTATAATTACAAACCTACTCATATGTGTGTCTAGTCTAGTCTTAACCGTTAAAACGCAATTCGGACACAGTTTTTCTACAAGAATATATGTACCTAACCTACATATGTATATTACTTAACTGAAACATTCATTAATAACGAAAACTATTATGTAAATTACCATATTCAATGAAAAAGCTGAACAAACCGACACCGTTTCATCAAACATTATTTATTGTTACACAATCTGATACAATCTCAGGTCATAAATCATCTCTTTATCATATATTTAAACGTTTTTCCGTGTATTTATCCATCGTGTTAACAGCTAATTATCTAAATATTTGTAAATGTAGCGTTGCTAAACACAAACAATTTTTAAAAAACCAATCGTGAAGTTTAATAAATTACATGAAAACTGTGTGTTAATTAGTTATATGACATTTAGACTGTGCGTGCTACAGTACCATCAACTTGGCAAATAAAGTCTGTACCAAGATATTGACTGAACGTATGAAAGGCGTTTCTAAAAGATATTCGTGGGAGGCGCAAGTTGGTTTCAGGAACGGTAGGGGTTGTATGGATCAGATTTTCTTGCTACGCGTTATAGGTTTAGGTTTAGAATCTTTATTTCTCATAAGAAAATTTTACATTTCACTTAAATGAGAAACTTATAAAATATAAACATAAAGCAAAATTAATTATACACCGAAAGTGTAGTTAAATTAAATTATTTAACATCACCGTAACACAATCTGTATTTATTATAAAACAAGAATATTTGAAGGTACATTAAAATTAATCCACTTGCTTCTACTACAGTGACAAACAATGACATGATAGAAAGTACACAGATACTAATAAATGGAGTTATCAGGGAGAGGTTTCAGCCCATAGGTCAGAAAGTTTTCTGCGCTTTCGTGGCATTCATTCGTGGCATAGGCGTGAAAAAGCATTCGATAGAGTAGTGCAAACGAAATTGTGTAGTCTTCTGCCTAAATATAGCGCGGGGAGGGGCCCTTACTGCAGACTGTGAGGTCATTATGTCGAGGCCACAGAGCCTGTATAAGGATAGATGGTGACATGTCGCCCAGATTCGAAGTCTGTTCAGGCGTCAGATAGGGCTGCGTGATGTCTGCCTGGCTGCTCGTACTGTATTTAGACAGTTGTCTCCAGACATCAAAAGGTAGTATGAGTAGTATAATATGTTATCGTACAGTGGTAAATTGCCTATTGTACGCTAACGATGCTGTGCTTATAGCACCATCAGAAGCAAAGTTGCAGACACTAGTCCCGTGCATGAAAGAAGAATGTGAAGTGAAAGGATTGAATATGAATGTGAACAATACATGGTTCTGGTGTTTGAAAGAGATGCGATACAAACGAAATGTAAGATTTGGGTACATGGAAAATGTCTAGAAGAAGTGAACGAAATTGTGTATCTGGGGAGTGTGTTTTCGAATAATGGAAGATGTGAGTTGGATGTAGAGAGACGAGTAGCAGCTGGCAATAAAGTGAACACCGCCACATATTTCTAAGAGATCGCATTTCTACTGCATTCATCATACTTTCACTCGATTTCGGGCATATCCAGGCCTCGCTACCATGCAATAAACTTGGCACCAACACCGCATTGTGGATGGCCATTTCGGCTGTGTTAGATATTTTCACGCTGCCTACTAATGCGGACAGAGCCCCGTTCACTGTTAAAATATGTGAAAAATGGTGAGACAAGAAGAGGAAATAAAACACTAAGCTTGGCGCTCTGTCATCTATTTACAGCGTGGGGATATGTACATATGTAATATACTCGTACATATACATTTACGAACGAAATATAAAAAAAAATACTGAAACTTACAAAATAACTATCTTTTAATAATCAAAACTCAAGTACAATTAAAATAACTTTTTAAATACGATACACATATATCTATATAATGAAATTATAATTATAATTACTGAAGTCGGTGCCAAGCCTACCAAACTAATAGACTTTCTGTTGTTGCACATTTATTTGGCACCAACTTCTATAACTGTCAAATTGAATTGTATAGATATGTGTATCGTATTTAAAAAGTTATTTTAATTGTACTTGATTTTTGATTAGTAATGGATAGTTATTTTTTACTATTGAAGGCGGTTTCATTTCGTAAATTACTTTTTTATTTCTTCATTTTTTTAATTTCAGTTGTAATTGAAACTAATCACTTAATTATTTTTTTATTATGTTGCCATCTGACAATTACACGTTTATTTTTTAAATTGCTAAGCCACTTTTTGAAATTTTCATTGAGATTGTTTAGCTAGAGCCTAACTGCATGCAAACATTCAAAAAAAAACAACATACATAATGACATGTTTTAGAATTACGCTGTTAAGCCAACGATATATTTTGCTAGTGACTGATACACACTTAACTCTCTATCTCAAAAACTACTAAACCGATTTTCATGAAACTTATAGTTATCCCTAAGTTGGATTATAGGTAGTCCAACTAAAAAAAATTTTTGCAAACTGATTTTTTTGAAATTTGAGGTCTTTGAGATATGCGTGGAGAAACATACATACAAATATACATGCATACACTTATGAAATTTGGCACACATGTTTAGAAGCTGGTATACACTAACATATACAAAAACTGTGCAATTCTGACACCATTACAAATATACAGGTCGAATTGATAACCTTCTTTTTTTTGAAGTCGGTAAAAATTGTTTAAAATACAACGTGTATTTTAAACAACTAATTTTTTTGTTGCGAGTTACCTATTTACATATTTTCTGTATGAGTTTTCGACTCAAAAAATATAAAGATAACCGAATAAATTGATGATGACGTGAGGACTAACTGACAAACAAACATACAGACAAACAGACAGACGTGAAGAATTTATAAATTTTCGTTTTCGAAATTTTGACTACAGCGTTCAAAGAAGACTATTATCTGCAAACATAATTACTTAATAATGGGATATATATAATGGAGCTATAGAATTAGTAATTTTATCGAACAGTTTTCTCTATAAATTTGCCATGCCATGCCAATAAGATACTGTTATGTAAACTTATTTTTATTAATCACAAAATGACTAATACGTTGTGTGTTGTTTTTTCTCACGAAGAATATTATATACAGTATAAAACTGCAGGCATTGAGTCTGACCGAGGACTGTATCACCAGGGCTGCAGCACCGTATCTTGAGTGGGTGAGTGTGCATTATTTTCCAATCCCCACTGAACTGTTTTTCTACCATATATGGGCCCTTCGCAATTCTGCTTTCCATGCCTGTGCAGCTGCGTGATGCACAAGTGCTCGGAGTCAGTTTTATATTAATTATTTGACACCTACCATGCAATTCTGTAAAAACTCGAATCACCCAAAGCGAAACTCGCTCGACAATTCACCCCACTTCGCATTCGAACTCACTTGACCTTCAAATGGAATTCTCTAAACCAAACATTCTAGGAGCGAAGTGAAGTGATCTTAGATGCGAGTTTGTCGGGGATTGCTTTAAGAATAAACATCTCAGTCGATATTTCGTCTTAGAGTATTTTAACTTCTTCTGAAATAATTACCTTAAAACTCGTTTATTTAGACTGGATTGTTATATTTAGCGAAACTTCATAAAATTCATTTACGATAGTACAACTCGCCGCCGCCACTCATCGAGGCGGCGCTAGTATCTCTGTCGACTTTAGAGAATACCAATTCACAGTTGACAATCTCATCGCGGATTTAGAAGTGAATTTGACTAATTTGCGTTAGAGAATCGTACTTCTGTTGTTTTTTTTTAAGTTCAGTAGCTAACAATACAGACAATAGAGTTCACCTTCTTAAAATCTCGAGATTTCGTAATTTTAAAGAACCAGATCGCATATCATCAATAACGCTACAATATATTGTGAGACATGTTAAAAGCATTCATCGGGGTCTTATTTTTAGTAAGAGAATAAACAAAAAAATAACATAATTATTATAATTATATTTGTAGCTTAGCATAAAACCATAGATAAAATTTTAATAGAGATGTACGCAGCGCATTTCATGTTTGTGGGATTTTTAAGACGTTTCGTGGCTTTTTCATTTATAAAATTTTGTATAAAAGTATAGATTACTTACTCTAATTCTGATCTGTAATTATTACTTTTTCATCTTTTAATGAATGATTTAATTGGGAGTAATTATAAAGAGAACCACACCGTAAATTATGAAATTAGTTGCTCAAAAACTTTAATTACCCAATCAATGTTATGGTAATAGATATTACACATGATAGAAAATTAAAATTTTACGACTAGACCGCCACCTACCGGGAATTTTTCGGAAATAAACGATGCTTTTTATTATCGGCTACTTGCCGGTGGATTGTTTATTAATAACCACGGGTTCCGTACACACAGATTAATTGATTATAATTTTTATGTTACGCTTTAATGGGTTTCAATATCATTAGCCTGATATTTACGATTGTTATAACTTAAACAATATTAAAGTAAAGAAACAGACGAGAAGCCGACTGGGACTGGTGAATGGAGGTATAAATTATACTTTCAATAAGGATGGGAAATGGAGGCCAGCTCGTTATCGATATTGGTATCAAAAAACTTAAATGATACGTGTTGCAATACTTTTTCTGTGATTTCATGATGATGGAATAATACTGTGGAGGTTGGTAGATAATATATTGATACTTATTGAGGCGTTTTAACGCCATTGTCCTGTACGTTCATGACTATTACTAATATTATAAACTATACTATGTAAGTGATAATATATAAATCTCACTGCGACGACGCGGACATTTATTTTGCCGATGTTTACATAAATATTATTTAATATTGTTGGGTAAGCAGCACGCGAGTAAACACAATTGTATCAGCACAGTTTTGGAAAAGATAGTGCCTCGTAGAATAAAAGTGTAGTAGCACTAGCACAGTAACGCAATTGAACCAGCCGCGATCCGCGATGCTGTGAGGCGCGAGTTGAGCGATTCATTCAGTTTGATCATTCGAAGTTTTATTATTTATGGCTAATGACATAATGTTAATTTCGTACGAATAGATAATTTAAGCCGGTAAATGTAGGTATACTTAGGTAATATATACATTTCTTTCGTACTTGTAGCGTGCGAGCGAAGGGGCTTATAAAATTTTCCTCTTTTGACTATCCTCACCACTCACGAGTCCTCGCCTCATATACACATCCTCAGCACCCGCGAGTCGTCGCCTCACGCTCACTTGCAAAGTGCGTGCAACGTGCATCGTGCATTCAACACTCAACAGGCACCTTCACACCTCTCCAACCTCTACAAACGTGCTAACACACTGCTAGCACACTGTGCTAGCACGTTTGTAAAAAGAGGCCCTCGCACGATACTCATTTTTAAAGTGAGTGCAGCCCAACTCTATTATTTAAGTCGCGCAATGATATTACGGTAACGTTGTGTCAGAATAAGCTGTCACAATACGTTATTTTGTTTACGTGGTTCTTACAGTCAACTTATTCCGTCATCTTTGCATCTACTGAGCTGAAATTTGGTACAGAGATGTAAATCTATCAACCCCAGAAATGCAAAACAAAAAAAAATTAATAATATTTATTTCTGAGCCCATTTTGTTTTATTTTTAGTATTTAAATTTTATTTAATTTCAAATGCCACGGAACCCTAAGTTAATGCGTATTCGACAAACTCATAGCATGTTCTCCACATTTTATTACATAATTCAAAAGCAGAAGAAGGCGCCGTAGTAATGTCACCCAAGACACCAGCACCGCTGCAACCGGCACTGTTCACAACCCAAATGAATAATTGATCAACATGCATTTCTAATTGACAAAGTAAACGAGCTAGCGCAAAATCGGTATATATTCGCGGGCGCACTAAATCCACGTCACGTGCAGCGTCGGCCACTCAGTCAACATCCGAAACGTCGGCTGTGCATGCGATAATTAGGGTGGAAGTGCCAATAGATAGCGCGGGCGCCGTTGAGACAAATGACAGCTGCCAGTAATGGCCCGGCCGACACTACAGCGGTAATTGCTTCCACCGACTGTCTACGTGTTCTGTGTTCCAAATGTACGTATCTGACTTGAATGTATTGTGCTTTAGAAGTGTTTCCGAGCTTTTTAACCCCCGACGGAAAAGAAAGGTGTTACATTTGTAACATATTTAACACCGTTATCTGTTTCTCTGTCTTTACAAATTTATCTGTGCATTGTAATCGTTTATTAATTTGAAAGTCGCAGTTTTCATCACCAAAACACCAAATCTGTATTTGGTGAACGTCGGTCTCAACTGCAAACAAATCTATATTTGGCGAACATCCGTCCAAACATCACCAAATCTATATTCCATCCAAATTACACCAAATCTATGTTTGGTGAACATCGATCTAAACTACACCAAATCTATATTTGGTGGTCGATACAAATCGCAAACCAAAACTATATTAGCTGGATATTGGTCAAATCTACTTTTCGTGGTTAAAGGTACTGTACCAGCTAAGAATTTTTTAAATATGGGTATTGCTTTTTATGTCATGGCTTTTTAATCAGAATTTCTCCCCAAAAATAATGTCACGATTTCTATGGCGCATCGCTTAACAAATCAAAAGCAAAATGTCCCAGATACAAATACATATTACTTAATCTTACAAGTCGTTTTTAGATTTTTACTAATTCCTGGTTTAGGAAAAATCTGTAATTATATACATATATTATTTATAGTTAATTTATGTATCCTTTATTGTACCAGTACAAAAACAAGTGTAATAAATGACTAAAGCACTGTTTATATGATATAAAGTTTATTGCAAAATATCTTTGCAATTAATCGATTATTGATTAATTGATTATTAATCGATTGTCTTTACGATTAGTATTTTATATATTTTAATGTCTTGTTTATGTCAATGTAATAGTAAATCTTATTCGCCTTTTTTGATGCATTGTATGGGATGAAATTTAAATGATATCAAAACAAATTTCCACAAAATAACACTTTAGTCAATACAATACCCTCAACTATGTTAATTTACCGAATTCAGTTCACCAATATAATTGATTTCTCGGTAATTATATAATTAATAAAAAAAGCTATCAAAATCGAGTAATACATCTTAGGAATCTCCGGAGATTAGAAAAACATTTGGTCAATTACTCAGATCCATCAATCTAAAGCATCTTATTCATTTTCCATCTTGATGTTCATCCATTCGAGATCATACACGATGCGTACAAAATGACAATTAATAGACACTACAACGTCAGTAAGTATTAACGGCTTGTGGAATGTGCATTACCTATTTCGTATCCATCACGACCCCCCACTAACGCGAATGTTGTGCCGATGGGCAATGAATAGCCCGAGTACGTCAGACGACTTTCATTAGTTCTTTGTACAGCTAATTTATCTAGTATTTCGACAACACTGGTGGCATTTAGCAACCCCAAACACCATTTCCTGACAGACTGAATAGAGAAAATGTGGAACTATTTGGTCGAGGCAATAATCAGTGCACCCTCAGTAAACTCTTTTAAAAATAGATTGAACAAATACCTAAAAAATAACAAAATAAACACAAGTGGACAATGATACGCACACATCAGCCATAAGCTGCCTGCTTATTTATAATAGTTTAACGTATAGAAACACATGCACACGCTACTAATGATATATTTCATCTAGTCTAGTCATCATCTAGAGCTAATAATAATAAAAAGAAACATTTAAGTACTGATATTATTTATGTTTACACGGATTACATGTTACTTTGCCGTGTTGTGTAACGCACGTGCCTGGACTTCAGTCTGGTTCATGACTAGAACATATTTATTTATTTTTTGTTTCTGAGAGGGGAAAAAGTCCCCACGGACACTCAGCCAGACTCTACGCCGACTGAGTAGTGTCGGACTCGAACCGACTAAAAAACCCTTCTTTGCAGTTAGCCCTAGTGGCTTACAACGTCACAGGTCGCGTTGGGGCGAGCGTTAAAGGCGCGCTGTCAGATGGTCGACAGCCTGAGGGACTCCAGCCGAGACTAGAACATAGTTTCTATTCTACTGCTTATTGTACTGTTATTGTATTTGTAATCTGTGTGTACCCTTTAATAAATAAATAAGTAAACTCGATGCACGCATATCTAGCAAACTAGGTGACAGTATACATGGTAAGTTCAACTCCGCGTCGTTGAATGGACGTACAGCATTTTAGACCGTGAATAAGGCGCTTTAGTTTCATTGTAGCTCAGTCGTTAGAGGATAGAAATCACGTAACCAAAATTAAGTAAATGAATTAGAGATGGGCTGAATGTGGTTTGAACCGAATACGAACTTCGGCCGAACATTCGGTGAAAATAAAAAATTCGGCCGAAATTCGCCCGCACTTCGGTTCAATTTCGCCTTGTATTTCGCCGCTAAAAAAAAAACGTGATTTTTTTAATTCAATTTACGAATTGTAATTAAGATGTTTGTTAGAAGGATACTAAGTTTATTTCATTTTTGTTACATGTCTAATTTTGATGTCTATTTAATTCAGAAAAGATTTTTAAGACTGTTAAATTAAGAAGAACTAATTTAATTTAATTTGTTATCGCATACGAGTTTAGGTTTACATCTTCCTAACTAAAATAAATGACCATGAGTATATAAAAGACTTAATTTTATTTTACTGTTATGGGTTGTTATGATAGACATGCTTTCTATTCATTTCAATCAAAATATCCCAAGGTGGTATTTTTTTTTTCTAGTCCCGAAAGTTCAGCATTTAAACCGAATTTCAGCTGAATGCCGAAGTTCGGCTCAAGCTGCTGAAATTCGGTTAAACCAAATGTAAAATAAAATTCGGCGCATCTCTGAAATAAATGTAATAATCCTTATCTGTATTCTTAAAGAGGTAGTTAGAGAGGACGGAGCGCCAAGTATCCCGTTTCTTATTACTAGTTTCTATTGCCTCCTTAAATTCATCGTTCTCATTACAGGACGCTTACGCCTAGGCATGCGTCGCTTTTGACATTTCCATCAGCTAAAGATTTTCATAGGTCAGCCTTGGTCTCTTTCTTGGATTCTGCTACCACTCGCTTTCGCTCTGTAGATTTTCTTTGTCAATCTTTCATCACCGAACCATGTAAGTATTCTGATACTGTTCTTTAATCGCCTCCAATCCATGTTCGTGAAATATGTTCAATGTACAGATATGTTATTTTTAGTCTTTTTATATGTAGGTATAGTTTGTAAACTATGAGCCCGCAGGTCCGCTCATGTGGACTACATATTTGGTATAAACACATCTTCACGCCGTATCCCCAACGAAGTAGTCAGAGAGAACGGAGCGCCAATCGCGATCCTTACAAACCTCTTTCGCTTCCTCAAATCTCATCATTCTCCTCACACATTTTCACCTAGGTATGCGAGTGCTTTTGACATTTCCGTCGGCTAACACTCCAGCTATTTGATCTTCATAAGTCAGCCTTGGTCTTCTTTGGCCTCTTTTACCACTCATTTTCGCTCTATAGATTTTCTTCGTCAGTCTTTCATCACTCATTCTTCCCATGTGCCCGAACCATCTTAGCATTCCTTTCTTCATTTTTTCAATAACACTGTCGTGCAAGCCTGTCGTACTGCGTATCTCTTTTGCTTATTTTGTCTGCAAGAGTGACACCGCACATATTTTGCACATATTTGGTGCTATTATTTTATTCCGTTCTATTATTTAGTGTCCAGTTAGTGGAACTAGGCTAATAACTAGTTTACTGTCAGGGTTTTTAATACCAACCTCTTAACTACAGCTGGAACACACCTTCGATTTTAGAGATAATAATTGTTACGAATTACACTAGAACACCCTCCAGTAAAGTAACCGCACTCAACACTGCTTTACCGTAGCAATCTTATCATACATCGATGTAACACGAAACCAAGAGCACGTGCATAGTTATTATTGCATTTAAGATAATAATTTAATCCATTGCCCACAGGGAAATATAAAAACAATGTTTTTATTACAATTAATGGTAGCTCATAAAACTGTATTGAAGTGCGTCAGTGTAATTAGCGTCGGCTTGATCATATAAAGTTGTATACAACGTCGATGGTGAATGTATCGTAAAGTTAACGCCATAAAAGTAACGAGCGATGCATATAATGGACTCGGTTAACCACGAAATTCTAAAATTCTTAAAACATAACCAAATAGCTTGTATGCTGTAGCTCGCTGTAGTCTACTGTAGCCTACTGAGTTCCGACTCGATTTTTAAACATATTCCGTCTTACTACAAAAAAGATAGACACGGCGTAGACTATGTTTATATGTAAACACAAGCTGGAGCTAGTTTAACGTGTGACTAAAAGCACTGAAACGCTGTAATATATCGAGACTAGTTTTAAACTATGTCTATCTCTAAAACTGTGTTTACCTAAACACGTGTTAGACCAATGTTTAAAATATGTTTTGTAGTAAGACGGAATATATTTTTGTTTTTTTTTATATGTGAGCAATTACTCTGTCGGACAAGATTAGCAATAAAGAGATACGCATTATGATAAGGTTCGACGACAGAATTATTAGATGAATGCTTAGAATGCTTAGACAGAATGCTTAGATGGTTCAGACACATAGAAAGAATGAGTGATAAAATACTGACGAAGAAAATCAACATAGCAAAAGTGAATGGTAGCAAATGCCAAAGAAACCAAATAGGTAGTGTTAGGTGACGGAAATATCAAAAGCACTCGTAAACCTAGGTGAATGCGTGTGAGGAAAATGATGAGATTTAAGATGAAAGAATTATGTAAGTACCACGATCTTTGGCACTCGATTCTTTCTGACTACCATGTTAGCATTACAGACTGAGGATATGTATGTATATTGTAAATATAGGTATACTAGCTGTACCCGCGACTTCGTCCGCGTGGAAAAATGTTCCTTAACCTCTTTAGGTTACTGAGGTTACCCGAGGTACTCATATTGTTGCTGTTAAAAAAAAGTTATTCTCTATAATGGAACATCTGCCACATTAGATTTATGATGACGTCACATATACAAAAACCTGCGTATTCCATTTCATTCGATACCGATATTGTTAGTTTTGAACGAAAAAGTTATTTCCTTCTATGGAACATCCGCCATATTGGATTTATGATAGCGTCACATATACAAAAACCTTCCTCTGCATATTCCACTTCATTTGACACCCATATTGTTGGTATTGAACAATACTCCGAGAAACATAGAACATGACACCCATGTAGATCTATCAAAAAAAAATAATATTCGCCATCTTAGATTACAAAATGAACGTCATTTTCGTAATCAGCACCGTGAGGTACTTAGAATTTGACAGCCATATCGATTTATCCAAAAAAGTAATATTCGCCATTTTGGATTTGAAAATAAAAGTCATTTTCGTAATTAGCACCCCGAAAAACCTAGAATTTGATACCCATATCGACTTATCCAAAAAAAGTAATATTCGCCATCTTGGATATGAAAATGAACATCATTTTCATAATTAGCACCCCTGAGAAACCTAGAATATGATACCTATGTCGATTTAACCAAAAAAATAATAATCGCCATCTTGGATTTGAAAATAAACATAATTTTCGTAATCAGCACCCCGAGAAACTTATAATGTGACACCCTTATCGATTTATCCAAAAAAGTCATTTTCGCCATCTTGGATTTGAAAATGAACGTCATTTTCGTAATTAGCACCCCGAGAAACCTAGGATATTACACCCATATCGATTAATCCAAAAAAAGTAATGTTCGCCATCTTGGATTTGAAACTGAACGTCATTTTCGTAATCAGTACCTCGAGAAACCTAGAACATGACACCCATGTAGATTTTTAAAAAATAATAATATTCGCTGCCTGGATTACGAAGATTTTTAGGTAGATTTTTAATAAAAAGAAAACTATGTTTTTTTAATGGAAAAGGTGTATCTCTGTACCAAATTACATCTTAATCGGCTCAGCGGTTAAAAATTTCCCGTACAAAGTTTTATCCCCCTTTTCACCCCTTTAGGGGTAGATTTTTGAAAAATAAAGTAGCCTATGTTCATTCCCTGGTGTCAAACTATCTCCATGTCTAATTTTATCGGAATCGGTCCGGCGGTTTAGCCATAAAAATCAAGCAGACAGACAGGCAGACAAACAGAGACTCGCATTTATAACATTAGTATCCTATAAAGTTTCATCCCCCTTTTCACTCCTTTAAGGGTAGATTTTTGAAAAAAAAAGAAATCTATGTTTTTTAACAGAAAAGGTTTTATCTATGTACTAAATTTGGTCTTAATCGGTTCAGCGGTTTAGCATTTCCCCTATAAAGTTTCATCCCCCTTTTCACCCCTTTAGGGGTAGATTTTTGATAAAAAAAGAAAACTGTTTTTTTTTTTAATAGAAAAGGTGTATCTCTGTACCAAATTACATCTTAATCGGTTCAGCGGTTAAAAATTTCCCATACAAAGTTTCATCGCCCTTTTCACCCCTTTAGGGGTAGATTTAAAAAAATAAAGTAGCCTATGTTCATCCCCTGGTGTCAAACTATCTCCATGCCAAATTTTATCAAAATCTGTCCGGCGGTTTAGCCGTGAAAACGGAACAGACAGACAGACAGACAGACAGACGGACAGAGACTTTCACATTTATAATATTAGTATGGATATGGATACTTTAATAACTCTAATATTTTATTTTGAAGATTTTTTTACACTTCCCAGACAACGATAGTAATAATTTGACACTAAATTATACTGTAGATATTTGTGGAACAAGCTAATACTAAATTGAACATCACACAATCAACAACTGGAGGCGGATTCTTTAATTTCTAGACACCAAACCTAACATTCAATAACCGAAAATTAATATCCATTGACATTATACAGGGTGTATATGAAAACGGGACAGTTACTTTAATGGATGAAAGGGCACAACTTTAGTATGTAGTTACAAAAAGAATTATCGAAAAAAACGTATCCGTTTAAGAGTTATGACCGTTTTAATTTTCAAGTGTTATCCCCACCATTTCTCGTAAAATTGGGTTGATCGTGTACAGTTACAGATTTTAAATCTTACGTTTTTTTTTATTTTGTAATAATTTCATCCGTTACTGAAATACAGCCTGTTACCACTCGCAGACTGGACAGAATTATTTTCGAAAATGGTTTTCAGTACCTTCGTACCTTCTGTATCATTAAGCTATGTAAAGAAACTGAAGATAATTTACCGCGAAGCTTAGTTATACCATCAAACAATACTGTAGCGGAGTCATAAAGCCTCGATGTGAACAAACAGATGGCGGGGGCTAAGTGAAAAGTTTACAGAACTCCGACACCCGGCTCCCGTTCTAACAGCGAAATAAAAGCCATATAAGATATAGCACAAAGTTTTTCCTCTACTCACGCTGAGCACTTCGTACTTTTTAGTTTTAAATTCCTATTTTTTTATTCTTTTGTACTCTTTTTTATTTCCACTAAACACTTTCATTTCCTAGTCTCATTTTTTTTCTAATACTCTACAATTTCGTCTTATTAGTGTTCAATACTATGTATTAACATAACTAGCGTCTCGCCTAGGGTTGTCAGAAGATAAAACCGAAATATTAGATTAAAATTTTAAAATTTCGGTATTGTGGCGTTATCGGTAGAAACAAATATAATATATGTCGGTGGAAATAATAAAAGGCACTCATTTGACTATACCATGGCAAAGCGCGACTTCCGATGACGCGCTAACGGAACGTCGGGGCCGGCGCTGAGTCTGTTAGACTACGGCGGCCGGTGCGATAGCATTTCTCCGACGGATCGTTTGCCATTATTAAATTTCCAATTACCTACGTAATAATTGTTGTGAAGAGTTTTCTGGCGTTTGCACATTAACTTTGTTATAACGTTGTATTTTATGGAGTAGTTCGCCTCTTGTAAGATTAGGTACCTATTTCTCATGGCTGAGTTGCAAAAGCACAAATTGCCCCGTGTCTTTTCCGACATATATGAATTTGAATCCAAAGCTTTACTTTTATTTTGAAGAAATTTTTTAACTTTCAGCATAATATAGACTCAATGTTGTTCACTAAGCAATTCAAATTGTGAGATCAATTAGCGTAGGTACCTAATTATTTACTTTCCACAATCAAATGTCATTGTTTCCGCAGCACCTAAGCATTTATTTTTCATTTCATTTGTCTAAATTTGAGCGTTTTAGTTATCTTTGTCTTTACTTTTAAAGCAGATGTTTGAATACTTCTTGAAAACAGCAACAGTTATCGGAATTATATTATTAATTATATTTTTGTTTTTTCTGAAACTTTAGTAACTTTACGTGTTATCATGAAATATTTTATTTCGTAGAGATTCAAGATATAAACTGTCGGAAGAATCCAACCAAATACCGCGCATTGACAACCCTAATCTCGCGCAAGCTTCACACGGGAACTTGATCACGAGATGTCGTAGACTAAACGTTACAGCCCTACTCGTCAAATGTCTGCATTATGTTGAATACGGAATACTGCATTGAAATCCACTCAGAAGTGTTGAAATTGTAACCGAATATATGTAGATAAACGTGAACTGTGACTTTTTTCTGTACTATTCCACAACAAAGTAAGGCAACATTCAGATAACCAAGCAACAACTAACATAAACTAGCGAATTTTGAAATATTTTATAATGGTTTTAACGTGAAATTTAACGCGATTACCTTTTTATTCTGGTTTTACGTTTCGACCGAGTTGCATCGGCCGTGTTCTCAAGCAACCACGACGGATGCAACTCGGTCGAAATGTCAAGCCAGAATAAAAAGGTAATCGCGTTAAATTTCACGTTTTAAACATATTTTATAATGCAACGCAAAAGTTTATATGGTTTTAACGTGTTTAGAGTTCCACAGTAATGTGAGTCGTACTCGCGCACCGAGGGTTCCCTACCACGGTGCAATGTATTTGTATCACATATTCACCTATAAAGTCGGATTCGAAAACTTTAACATTGCAGTTGAAATGCACTTTATTTATACTCTCCAACTTATAAGTTTGTTATAACTTATAAGTCTCCAAGTTATAAATTTATGTGAGGTAGAGCCATGCTGTATTGCAGCACGAATTGGGCCGTCTCGCCCGGTGAAACCCTCTCACAGCAGAATATCAACGTGAAACATCAGCATCTATTGCTGTTGTTTCATTCGGTGAGTGAGAATGCCGCACGCTTATTACGTAACTTGCTGTCAGCGTGTGACAGCCAATATCGCGCGATATCTGCTGTCAAAACGAGAATTTGTGTAATGTAATTTGGATTGTGGCACAAAATCTACCGCGAAAAGTGCTTTTACGGTTGTTACAATAGATACGCAATCGTCATACATGATACCAATTTTTTATTACATTTAGTCACCGATCGCGCAGTGGTCGTGTGGCTGTCACTGTCTCCAAATTTTAGGGTATAACCCCGCCGGTGGGCCATCTCCCCCTCCCCCTTTCCATACTTTCTATATTTCACGGTACAAGTTCTATTTCTCTAAAGTTCGGCAAGACGCCCGTGATTCCTCGGATGTTGCGGGTGTCCACGGGCGGCGGTGATCACTTTCCATCAGGTGACTCACTTGCTCGTTTGTCCTTCTTTTATAAAAAAAATGACCAATAACGACAAATCAACTATATTCAAATTTTTTCCTTTACTTAAGCTAATGATTCTATGTCAATGAGTATAGGTTTCGATTTACTTGCGAATATCAAAATATTGGGTCCTTACATATGAAATTAGCGTTTTGTCGTACTGACCACTTTGATCTGAAATATCTCCTCTTTGGTTAAGAATTCCAAATTGAAATTTATAAATTCATTTAGCTGGTACATTTGAGTTTTGAAAACAGTCATTGATTTGTTTTTTTCCTCATTATTTTTTCTTTGGCGTCGCTTATTATCGCACAATGGAAAACATGAAATATCGGTATATTTACGAGTACGAGTTCTACCGTGGCACCAGTGCTGCAGAAACAGCACGAAGGATTAATGATGTGTACGGCGCTGGTGTCGCAAAAGAAAGCACGGTACGTTTTTGGTTTCAACGTTTTCGTTCTGGAAATTTCGACCTTCAGAACCAACCCCGTGGACGGTTGGAGACCAAAGTGGAAAATGAAGAAATAAAGCCTATTGTGGAAGCGGATCCATCACAAAGCACTTCAGAGATAGCTGCAGGCTTCGGGGTAAGTGACAAAACTGTATTAATCCACTTGAAGCAAATCGGGAAAGTAAAAAAACTTGAACGATGGGTACCTCATGAATTGAGTGAATCGAACTTGCAAACACGCGTCGACTGCTGTGTTACTTTGCTCAACCGACACAATAATGAAGGGATTTTAAATCGAATCATTAATTGTGATGAAAAGTGGATACTGTACGATAATCGGAAGCGCTCGTCGCAATGGCTGAACCCTGGAGACCCAGCCAAATCCTGCACTAAACGAAAATTGACTCAGAAAAATTTACTTGTGAATGTTTGGTGGACTAGCGCCGGTGTCGTTCACTAGAGCTTTCTAAAATCTGGCCAAACGATTACGGCAGATATCTATTGTCAGCAACTGCAAACCATGAAGGAAGAACTAGCTGCTAAACAACCGAGATTGGTCAATCGCTCTAGGGCACAGCTGCTTCACGACAATGCAAGACCACACACTGCACAACAAACAACCACTAAGTTAGATGAGCTACAATTGGAATGTCTGCGACATCCACCAAACCGCCCTCAAAGAGTTTATTGATTCTCGCCCCCATGGTTTTTTTAGTAAAGGGATCACTGAACTACCTATGAGATGGCAAAAGTGCATAGATAACAACGGTGCATACTTTGATTAATTAAATATATTTTACAAAAAAAAAATTGACTATATTCCTCCCGTACAAAACGCCAATTTCATATGTAAGGACCCAATATAAGACATAAATAACCACGTTTTTTGATTGCATTGTTGACATAGAAATTAATATAATATTATAATTTAACAACTATTTGATATTAGTTTCAACTTGATATCTCCATGCGTTCCTGCGAAAAGGCTCTTGAGGGACAGACACATGGACAACCAAGTGATCCTCTAAAGGGTCCTTTTTTTCCTTTTGAGGTACGAAACTCTAAAAACAGAACTCTTGCAAGGTTACTCCTGCAAACGTCTGTTTGTCCTTCTGTACGCCTGTCACAGTAGATTTTCTCAAAAACTACGAAACATACAAACTCTCAATCTCAATTTTTCTAAGTGACTACAAAATGTATGAAAGTGATATTTGGTAACCTGATTTTTCATTTGATTGACTTTATTTTGCCAGTAGCGATATACGATTGGTTAACTTTTGTAACACAAAAAAAATATCAAAGTAACTTTTAAAACAAAGATTTACATATTTCGGAATCACGCAGCCGATTTATGTTTCTAAATCTTCTGTATAGTTTAATCTAAACATATTCTGTACAATGTAAGTTGGTTTTTTAAAATTAATTATAGTTTTTAAAATAAACGAAAATAACTGCTTTTTCGTATTTTTCGTAAGCTAGCGCGCGCACACTGCATTGAGCAGACGGTCTATTTTAGATTAAATTATTGTTTATCAATGCGTCGCTTTAATATTTAACTTAAAACTAAGCGTTAATTTATAGACTTCTTCAAGGTCAACAAACATTTAATTTGATATTTCTGAAACTATTGGACCTATAATTTAAAAAATCTCAAAGAACTTATTCATAGATGTAGTAGCATTTGTGGGGTCCGTCTTCTTTAACTTAATTTAGAAGCCCTGGCTCACTACGTCCACTCTCGCCGCCGGCTCGCGTGATACTGATGTATCAGGATCATTTCAGTTTCACTCCATACAAAAAATTTTCCTGTGAATTTTTGGCCTTTGCAGTAGTGTCCACTATGCTGGACTAGCGTAGTTATATGTCAATACTAGTTTTTACGTTAATTATTGATTTTTTCGTCATTATATTAAAAGTAGAGATAGTTTAGTTTCATTCGACGTTGCCTCTGTTAAAGAGCATTAATATTAACATTAACATTCGAAGTTCAAGTCTGGATGATAACTACTGAATTTTAGTTTACTGTTATTATTATTTCATTATTATTCACTGTTATCAATCAAGTAATAACATTTTTACGTAGTTTTTACGATGATTACTTGACAGTCTGAGTCTAGCTTTACTAGATGGCACTAAATGGAGAATTTCGACTGATACCTCTACTTCCCTATACAGGGTTAATTTAAAAATACTAATAACTTCTTAGTATTTTGAAATAAACATTATCCCCAATAACTTTTGTTTTACGACTTTCAAAAATTCATAAGTTTTTTCTTTTATACAAAAATAAAACTACATTAAATGTTTCTGAAAATGGCACCTACTCTACCCAGTCGCAAAGCGCACAGGCACACGCACAGCGCGGCGCTGAGGCCCGGTACGCTTGCACTGCCCTCTTGGGAATACGTACAGAGTAATTACGTTTCAGACAGTACAACAAAACTTAACAAATAATTTTTTGAAGAACGTATTGAGTTTTGAAAAAAGTCGTAGAACAAAAGTTGTTAGGTATGTTGACAGGAATTTTGCACTAAGGAGTTATTAGTATTTTTAAAATAACCCTGTATACTCTGTGTGACGTATCGACTTGTACATAAACACACCAGACAGTGTATGCACATGCCTACTTACACAACAATAGAGAAAAATGTACCTTAACGGAATTATATTTATAAGACCCAAGGGTCTTATTTATTCATTTTCAGAAATTAATTTCCCCATTATCAACCATGTCAGAGATGCCTGTTATATGTATGCATGCATGTTGTCCGCGCCAATTTACGAATACACCCGAGAATGCCCGAACGTCGATATAATTGTAATTTATACCTTCTTTGTAGATAGAATTAATCGCTCTTAGTAACACACATTAAGGGTCATTTAACTGCGTACAAAAATGTTTCCTTTGAATTTTTGGCCTTATTTCGCAGTAGTGTAGTCTAGCATAGTTAGATGTCACCACTAGTTTTTTATGTCAAGATTAGTTCGTCATTATATTAAAAGCAGTGATAGCTCACTTTCGTTCAAGGCTGCCTTGTATGTAGAGCTCGTATAACATTCACAGTTAAAATCTTGACAATAATTAATAACCATTTACTTTTAATTTATTGTTATTATTATTTCATGAATATTCAATTTCATATCATTATTCATTCTTATTAATCAAGTAATAACATTTTTACGAAGCTTTTTTGTACGTATAGATTACTTGACAGTTTTACTAGATAGCGCTAGATGGAATTTCGGCTGATACCTCTATTTCCTTTATTTGTTATTTATTATTATTATTTAATGTACTCTGTGCTTATATTACAACTATCAGACTTTTAGCACGCATTTATTATTTATTTTTAATAATCAGGTATTAAAATCTAGTTAATATTTTGTACAAACAAAATATTAGATTTTGTTCATACAAAATGAATTTTAAAATATTATATGAATAAATGTAAAATACGGCGAATCAAAAAGGAGGGTATTGATTTTAGCAGCGTATGTACTTATGTACGTCTGAGTCGTCTAATTATTACACCTGTAACATAGACTGTTTTTTTTAATCGTAATACAGTCTGTAGAACCGTAGTAACTACGACATAAAAAGGCTTAAAAATTTTTTAAGCACTTTATTTTTATTTTTCTAAGCATTTTTTTATTTATTTTTTATCGGATCACATTACAATAGGTATCAAATTTAAGTCTTCAGAAGTTCGTTTAATAATATACTATTATTTATTTAATTATAATATTTAGCGGCCCGCCCCGGCTTTGCACGGGTAGAAACTTTTTTGAAAATAAAATACAGTGCATGTTACTCTCTACATGTTGTTGATGTTGCTTTCTACAGTGAAAGAATTTTTGAAATCGGTTAAGTAGTTTTTGTGTTAATCCATTACATACAAACAAACAAAGTTTACCTTTATATAATATTAGTATAGATATAAAAATGTAAATGTAATAGAGCAAAAACGTTTTGAGCAATATTATTCAACATAAAAAAAATAAAATAAAAATAATTGTTAAAACACTACAACTATGTAAACTTGCAAACAAAATGAAGTATGTATGTAACTACTCTAATATTAATACTATGTATACCTAATTTCTTGAAATTATAAAGGCCTACCACTGATAACGAATTCAAGAAATTACAGTTACATATTTCATCTTGTTTACAAGTTTTCTTTAACTACGTAGTCGGGTTTTAGTTTTATAACTATTATTTACCCGTTGGGGATACAGCGTGAAGATATGTATGTAACTATTATTGTTTTTTCAAACGTACCATTAAATATTTTTGTAAAAAGTTATCGTCGATATATACTTACGATTTAATGAATTACGAGATTATTGTGTTTCACGTTCTTTTTCGTGAAGATGTAGCCATGGAAGGTCTACAATGTTCTTGGTGGTGGCTGTACGGCTTCATAAATAATACAAGTTTAGTAGTAGTAGTAGTAGTTAAAAGTTGTTATTTATATTCATAATAAAATGTTCAGTTTTATTATCCCAGGGCCGTGAGTATTTAATTTCGTTTATTATGAAATTTTTGTTAAATTCTTTTTTTTAAAAACCTCGACTCTAAGTGGTTATTTATTTTTGTTCATAGATCGAAATTCAATATGAGGAGGTATCTGTGGTTATTTTTAATTAAAGTTTTACTATAAAATTAGATGTCCCATGATTGACCTCATGTTAAGTAGTTTGTGTTACTTTGTTATTTTCTATTAAAGTACATTCCTTTATGTTTATTCTAGTGGATTAACCCTAGGAATTTTGTTACAGGGTTCCATGTTTATATTGATTCCAATTGCACGTATATTCAAAGTTTATTCCAAGTTTATTCCCAGTTTGTTCCATGTTGAGGTTCATTTCAATCTTAGTTTCAATTCCATGTTTATTTCATGTTCATTCTAATTTAGGGCTTTATTTCCCTTAAACATTTACAATTTTAGGCTGTACTAATCCTATATGATTACAACTTCAGGGTTCAACTTGAGGCTAACACTTTTCTTATTCTTATTTTAGTGATACCTATTTTGGGCTTCTAAATATATAATATTATCTCTTAGATCATGTTACTGCCATTTTCTAAAAGTCACTTTATATTATAGTAATATGTTAACATCTCGAGTGACATTCCTGGGTTTTATGCATATTATTTAGTTACTAATCTCGGGTAACCTTCCCAGACTTATAGGTTCATTCAGTTAGTTACGGGTAATGTGGACTGCTTGGATATTTGTCAAAACCATTGGAGGGACTGCTCGGCTGGCTGAGGGATCTTATCATTTAGGTAGTCGCTTTGGGCATCGTGGACACCTTGGATACTTGAACCATTGGTGGGACGGCTCGGCTGGCTATTTGATTACATCCCATCTATCCTTACACAGGCTCTATGGCCTCGATATAATGACCTCGCAGCCTGCAGTAAGGGGCCTCCACGCCATATTCAGGCAAAGACTTCATAATTTCTTTCGTACTACTCTATCGAATGCTTTTTCAAGATCCACGAAAGCGCAGAAAACTTTCCGACTTATGGCCAGAAACTTCTCCACGATACCGCAGAGTGAGAAAATCTGATCCGTACAACCCCATACAACCACAAATATCTTTCAGAAATGCCTTTCATACGTTCAGTCAATACCTCGGTATTGACTTACTAAGCTGACCAAGCTGATGCCTATAGCACGCACTGTCTAAATGGGAACCTTTCCTTTTATAGAGAGTACTATGACTGCGATGCGCCAGTTCTCCGGAACCTCTCTCTTCTGCCAGCAAAGATTGTAAAACGTATCCTAGACCCTAGTACCACCATACTTGATCATCTCAGCAGTAATCTCATAATTTCCCGCAGTCTTTCCACATTTCAGACTTCTTATCGCTTTCTCAATCTCTTTCATACTAACGACTTCCTCTAGTTCCTGACCCGAGTGTGACAATTCGTTAGGATCGCTCTCAGTGGCAGAGACAGAGTCGCTACTCTCATCAGTTATCTATAATAATCAATCCATCCCTGCGGAACATATTTTTTTTCTGTTAGCAGATGATTTTTATTCGAACACACTTTATTAGTTCTGCAAGGTGGCGGACCACTTCGGTACTTACGCATTTCTTTCAAAAATAATTTGGAATTTTTTTGAAGTTGTCTGACATCTTGTTTTCGTCTAACACCCTACATCTTTCAGACTTCTATTTCACTGGTGCCTTCGTTTCTTCTTTCTCCTCTTTCATAAAATCCTTCATACTACAGCCATTTTTGGCAGCAAGGTAGTCTCGCCATGCTTTCATCTTCTTGTACACAGACTCTTTCACCTCACCATTCCACCACACATCACGCTTTTTACCATTCCCCATCACATTCGCTCCACACATTCCTATACAGCCTCGATAAATCTCTAAGGTTCTGCCAACATTCTTCAACATCTTCGCTCATAAAATAGTTATATAATGGCTTATTGTTTTATTCGGTGATGTGGCAAAACCAGCAAAAATCAAACTATTAAACAGAACGCAATAGCCACAACAGTATTTAGACGTAAATTGTTTTCATACAATACAAATGATATTGAGGGTTCCATGACCGCATATTATAATGTTGTTTTGCGCATTCTAGCGTACAATGCGTTGTACAAGGTCGTCTCTCCAAATTGTCGCAGATCACTCACGTGTTCCCAAATGGCTCTACAGACCCCAATATTGTTTTATTGCTCTTTCCAGAGACGTAACCACAGTAACACAGAAGTAAGTGAATATCATTTGTTAGTTTTTTAATTTTATAATTATCGTATTATTTCTAAATAACTTTAAGGACATGTCAATGGGTAACATTATTTTAAGTAAAAATCAGATAAGAAAGTAGAACGTGCTGTCAAATTACCCTGTCAGGTTACTGCTAAACAGAGTTTCTCGTAGAACTTATCTTTGTTTAAAAAAGAACACCACACAAAAAATAGTAAGCTGGTACCAGTAAACAAGGAAAGGAATGCTTAGATGGTTCGGGCACATAGAAATAATGAGTGATGACAGGCTGACGAAGAAAATATACAGAGTGAAAGCGAGTCAAGGCTGACTTATGAAGATCAAATAACCGATGGCGATGTCAAAAGCACTCATATACCTAGGCGAAAATGTGTGAGGAGAATGATGAGATTTGAGGAAGCAAAAGAAGTATGTAAGGACCGCGACGCTTGGCGCTACGTTCTCTCTGACTACCCCGTTAGGGATACAGCGTGAAGATATGAGTGTATACGTATATTAATTATGTAATATACGTTTTCAGAATCGTATCACTAAATCACTTTACCGAACTCATTATAATGTATTTCGATTCATTCGAATATGCTGCAATAACTTTCATCATTCTAGAAAGTTGTATTGTAATGTGTGTCATATGTATAATAATAAACCTCGAATTGACTTAAAATCGTACCTTACAGTTTTTAATGCCGAATTACATAAGTATAAATTGTGACTTAAACGCACTCCTTAACAAGACTATATTTTTAGCCAACATTTAATTATCAACCTTAACGCGTTGCGAATAAAATTACAATTAAATCACAAATGAAAGAAAAAACTACGTACTCCCCACGAGAATATCTCGTGGTAGCATTTACTTTTAGAGCTTAACAGATCACAAATAAAATTTCAATGAAGTTATTTCAACGTATTTGTTAAATTGGGGGAATGTTGTCGAATTGTTTGTGTACGAAAGCGTAAAGACACAATTCAACATTGCATTTAAGTGTTCCCATTTACATATGGTAGTACCTCTCCTGCCGCGAAAAGTTGCGTCATGTAGCGGAAGTTACATCATCGATGTACATATGATGAAGTTGATAAAGGAAGTTGTGCGCGTCTACGTCGATCTAACACAAAATCTAGTTTTTTTTTCTTTCTTCATGGCATGGCGCACAGAATAGCGCATTTGCCAATGTCACGTATTCATAAGTGGAATCGACATGAAGCACGTTCGAAGCAAATTCGTTTTTTCTTCTTATTGTAAAACTCCTCCAGTAAAGTGATAATGGCCTTTACTGAAGTTATAAATGAGTTCTTGGAAGAGCACGAGAACTTCAGCTACACATGTTTATTTAGACTTGCTCCATTCTTTTCACTTATACAGAACTTTAAAACACAATATACTATCACTTTTTACTTTAAAACTCAGAAATGTAAAAAATAGAAAAACTAAATAAAATGACAACCTTACTTCTACCGTTCCCGCCAAAAAGTCCGACATGAAGTTAGCGATGAAGAGAGTATGTCCTTTTTAAATAACCAGTTTTAATTTTTTTCTATGTGGCCAGTCTTTTTTTTTATATGTGAACAATTTTGCTTTTTATTTTTATTCGCATCAAAGAAGTATAACTTCTCACGTGCGTACATGAGTACACACATGTTTTTTTTAATTTTATTTATTACTTACTAGTTACATCCCAATTACATATCTGTCGCGCATGGTTGTTCGTACCTATTTATGCAGTGCTCTTTTATTTAAATTGCCGGTGTTACGCGCCGTCATTCCTCATTGATTCATAATTGTAAACGTTAATAATCCTATTACTGCTGTAAAACCTGGAATTTATTTAATGACCGCTCTAAATTGAGAGTAACAAAATTACACGAGAGCAATTACACGAAAGCATTCCACTCAGTCTAACTCATTACCTCAACTGTTCTTTGTTTGTTAGTCATAAATTAAGTAATTATGTTTGAATCAACTCTTATAAAAATTGTTAAAAAATACTTTATTGTACATACTTCGATCACAAATAAAAAACTAGATACACAATCAATACTCCAAAAATGTCCGAACCAAATGTGCGCTCAAATGAATATTTGAGCGCACTTCTGTTTTAATGGTATTCGAAAACGCTAACAGCGAACATCTCAAAGTGCTCCTTCAAAAATTGCAAAAATAACACATCTAGAACGCTAAAAAAGAACGGGAGTTCTTATTTTCGGTTAATAAATAAATAATATTATTTACGTGTTCATTATTTCATTATAGTAATAACGTTACATAGCTCTTTTTCATTAAATTCGTAAACATATTTTTAAATATTGCCTGACAATATTTGTCTTAGCCTTGTCACTTTCACATAACAAAATAACATATTTTCACTGGCGTATTCCCCTCGATGTGGAAATCTGCACATGTTATCCCTCTCCCCAAAAAATCTAAACCCACTTCCTATTCTGATTATCGTCCCATCTCTATCCTTCCGTTCCTATCGAAAGTTCTTGAAAAGCTGATACACCAAAAACTTCTCTTTTTCCTGAACAAAAACGATCTACTTAATCCTCTCCAATCTAGATTTCGTGCAGGACATAGTACGGCTAGCGCTCTCGTAAAGATTAGTGATGACATACGTTTGGGAATGGAAAACCGACAGCGCACAGTGCTAACTCTGCTCGATTTCAGCAACGCTTTTAATACTGTTAATTTTGAAATTTTGCTGGGATTACTACGTTCTATTAACATATCTCCAACGGTTATTGATTGGTTTCACAGTTACCTGCATGGGCGCCGGCAGCGCATACGCATAGATGATCCTTTTTCTATGTGGCGCGACATTTCTGCTTGTGTACCGCAGGGTGGCGTCTTATCTCCTCTACTTTTTTCCGTCTTTATTAATACTATATCCACTTCTCTGTCTTCTTCCTATCATTTGTATGCAGACGATCTCCAAATTTATATACATGCTTCCTTGCGTGATCTACCGGCTGCCATTGATAATATGAATGATGACCTTTTAAGGACTTCTAACTGGAGTCATTGCTTTGGTTTGAAGGTCAAAAACGCAAGCAATCATCATTGGCAGTTCCGAGCTTGTCTCGGGGATTAACTTTGAACGTTTGCCTTGGATGACACTGGACGGTTCTCATATTCCTTTTAACCACATGGTTAGAAATTTGGGTATTATTTTTGACAGGTGTCTATCATGGAAACCTCAGGTCGCCGAGGTTAGTAGGAGAATGTTTGCAGCTTATAATTCCCTCAATCGGTTGCGCAATGTCCTTCCAAATACCACCAAAATATCTTTAGCCCAATCTCTTCTTCTTCCACTCCTCGATTATGCAGATGTTTGCTATCCTGATCTCACTGTGGAATCCTTAAACAAGCTTGAGCGTCTGCAAAATATGGCCATCCGTTTCATTTTTAATCTGCGTAAATTTGATCATGTCTCTACTTTCTGTTTCAGACCTAAATGGCTATCCATCCGTCATCGAAGGGATTATCATCTCCTGTGTCTTTTGTACTCTATATTATTCCTCCCTACTGCACCATCCTATCTGAAGCATCGTTTCGTTTTTCACTCTACTGTCAATCGTACTCTTCGGCCCTCCCGCATGCTCACTCTTAAGATTCCTAGATTCCTACCCATACTTCTAATTTCTATTCAAACTCGTTTACTCTACAAGCTATCCGTTTGTGGAATGCACTGCCTGATTCTATCAGATGCTCTCCGTCTATTGATGTTTTTAAAAAACGACTCAAGGAACACTTTTTGACTATTTAGCTTTTATTGTAAGTTATGCTTTCTCCTCTTATTACTCATAATAATATGTTAGTATGTATAAATAATATCCTATGTCTTGGTATGTTTATGTAGTTTTCATGTTTTTGTATCTATATAAGTATATATGATTCTTGATATATGTGTAATGGTAGGTGTTATATTTTATATATTTATGTATATTTATTTACATATTATATGTGTATTTATTTATTTTATATATGTATATATTATATTGTTTTATCTATAATAATTGACATATACTTCTACGGTACCGCCTTCCGTTTTCATAAACTTTGTCCTGTAACCCAAAAGTTGCCTGGAAGAAATTGCTGTTCAGCAATAAGGCCGCCTTTTGCACTGTAACTACAGTTTTATTTTTGTTCATATTTATTTACTTGTGATGCAATAAAGTGTTTTGTATTGTATTGTATAACAAATCAAAATGATATATATATCAACGCAAATAGTTTATTTGAATTATATTTTATGCACGAGACGTAAGATTGTATTTTAAATATTTTATTTCACAAACTTCGTTTCAATATCACACATGAATCGTTTACGAGCGTTTATAACGTTATGGTTTGACAGTAAGGTCTACTTTATATTAACACAATATTGCCGATAATACTTTACGATATTAAAAATATATACGTCAATTCAGACAATAATTTGTTAAAATTTTATAGGAGATTGTGAATCTAGTTCTTTATTTGTGATCGAAGTGTACATACGATTATATATATCACACACACACTAGCAAACACCGCTTTGTTACAGCTTGAATAAAAAAAAAATTACACAAGCAGTAAGTTTTATAAGAACTTTTAAAAAGTACAGTACATACATATTATATGATATAATATGTATGTATGTACTGTATGTATTTGAATAAAAAAAATGTATATAAACAGTAACAAAGCTGTAACTTTTAAAAACTCATAAAGTATACTTTACTCTATAGTACAGCATATTTTAAAATTATGTATGTATATTATACACATATACTATACAATATAGACCATGCAAATAGATTAAGGGACTTTGTTAATGCTTGTATATACTGACTTTTGTTATATTTTCTCGATGTTTTTAAAATTTTAGATCCAAAGGAATATTTAATTTTCTTTATCCTTTTCTCTTTTGTCGGCTTTCTATTTTTTTATTTTCAATCAGCAATATTTTGGATTAAGGTGGAGCGACAGCTATTTGTAAGCATTTTCCGAGTGTTAAAATTAAAATTAAAAAATAATGGAGGTAGGTATATCGTTTTTAATAGTTTGTGATTTGTGATATGAAGAGTTATTTGATACCCCACAAAACGACTAAAGTAAAGCCTAGAAAAGTAACCTTCAACCGTCAAAACTCAGCTTTTGAAGTGTACCTACGTTTGTCTCTGAACCACTACTTACTAACAACTGTACCTTCAGCTACTGTTTAAGTCAAATGGGCTCTGAGAAGAATGACTAACAGTCAAACACCAAGATGATTCCATAAATAATTTACGAATTTGATATAGAATTGCTTAAAAGAATCTTTCTTTTTATGGAGTTCAATAAAACCGTCGGTAAAGGCGGTCTATAATAGGAACGCATCATGATGTAAACGACAGAGCCATCGCTGTGTAACGGCGAGCGCGCACCGCACCACCCGCAGTAATTAAACTGAACCGACTTGCCACATAAATATTCATCCCCACTCCGTTGGATAGGGTTGCCACTTATTACTTATAACTTTATAAAAAAAGTGGTTACAAATTTCTGAAGCGATTTCCATGTCTTGTAAACTGGATTTATTTGAATAAATTGCTTGCTTAGGAGGTAAGATGATTACATAACAGCTGTGACAAACAACTTACAGTAGTACCCCCTATAGAGACATTCAATAATGCCACTAGACCTATATAAGTGTACTACACTACACTACACTATTGTGTCATATAGACAGTATAACAGACGCATACGCTGAAACTATAAGGATTTTGTTTTTGTCGTTTTGGTTAAAAATGTGATCCAATAAATGTTACTTGGTGTTTGTTTTATTGATCTTTTCCAACGTCCCCATATTTACAATTAATATTTATATCATTTTTCTATTAACAACTGAGACTTGGCTTATGTACAGCCAAGTTACAACTGGAAAACTTGTGTGACAGTTGTCAATAAAACGCCCATTACCTTTATAGTATTATGTGTATTTTGTCAACCCTAGTTCGAGCTCAGGCTAGTAGCAGCGGGCCTCATTCCGCGCGCCATGTACCGGGCAACGGCCACTCGCTACAAAGCCCCTTTGAATTCGACTCGATTTCGATGTACGTATTCGCCGATATCCATATGTGGGAATATTGCTCCATGGCATGTATTACGTAGACTATATAATCGATACTAAATCTGCAGCCATATTGTCTAGTTCTATCTGACCTGTTTCAAACGATCTCCATTTTGATGGAACTATGTTATAACTGCAGGTGAATCAACAGTATTTGGGTACATGTCGAAAAGTGCCCATTATAATATAATACAACGTAAAAGTATATGACAAGCTGTGATAGCGAAACTACAAACAATGCAGTTGATAGTTGAGCAGCATACGACCTTATTTATCGGTCTGTTCTACGGCGTGGTCGATTCAAGTCTCAGTCTCAATCACGAGTCAGAGATAAAACTTAGCAATTATTCATTTGGTGCTGAATAATGGACGGATCTCTGAAACTTCCCGAGAATCTTTCATTAAAAAGCGAAATGTATCGGTCAAGAAGTTTAAGATTTTAAGAATGAAATACCTAAGAAATATGTAAGAATTGACTCCTTGAATTAGAACTGTTTACCCGAGTCAATATAGCTTATCATGTTTTTTTTTGTTACGCGAGAGAAACGTTTAAATGGTACGCAGTTCTCGCTAATACAGATGAGGTTACAGCCGATATAACGACCATACCTGATAATACTCACTATAGGTTGTATGCAAAAGGTTACATGTAAATTTTGTTTATATAACAAATTGGTCAAGTGTTCAATGGTTTCAGGCGGCAGTGTTCAGACTAAGACTTGACACCTACTTTATGCAATAGGTTATATGCTCAAGATATACTTCCCGGGAGTAAAGATAGGGATTTTTATCTACTAAAGACTCCACGGTTACCCACGAGAATGCCGAGGCACTTCAGGATCTCCTACAGAACGAACAAGAGACCGCCTTGTGCTGTGTGGAAACATGTGTTGGTTGCTCCAACGGCGTGGGCGGTCGCCCAGTGATACAATGCCACGGTAGCACAGACCACGGCTATCTTTGTTGGATTCGCCAGAAGTAAAGAAAATTGGAGTCTCCGCTCTGATCAACCACAATACAAACGGCTCCACATTTATCACCTCTTTTGACAGGAAGGATACACCGTAGCTTTATTCTTCTACTTCCGGGACACAAATATGAGTATTATCAGTTATCATTCCTATACAAACATCTGATTTTTGACGGCCTGACGTAAAAGCGATCCAGGGGGCCTAATGAAGTGACTCAGTTATCGTAAACGCTAGTAGAATAGTCGTAGGTTAGAACGACATATACCACGTGGTCTAGCGTAATGAATTTTAAATTTGTAGTCAAACGTTATTAACATTCTATTCAATCAAACGAAAAGTAAACTCTTGTTAGAACGGCCGTATAAAACGCAGCCAAATGGCAATTTTAACGTGCAATAACGCCAATGAGCTTTTCGATTGTACAAAGCGGTTGCCTCTTGACTAGCTGCTCTGAAGATATTACTTATAGGCCGGGATGAATTAGATGAGTCACTTGATATTTGTCCACTTGAAATGGCCTTCCGCAAAGTAACACCTGACTCAAGTTATCATGCTTTTGTTAAGACTAGAAAAACCTTCAAAAGATACACAGCTCGCGGGGAGACAGATTTAGGTTGTAGGAGGAAATTTTATCCACTAAACCTATCACTATCTGATACTGCCTATCTGCACCTTTTACTGAACGTGGCATCAAAATTCTAGAATTTAGTTTTGTTATTTCATCAGTTGTATATAAATAGCTTTAGTTTTGTAAAAGGATTTGAATGATAAATGCAGCCCCAAATACTAATAACGGGATGACCCAGTTTTACTCGGAAAAGTATTTGGGGACTCGCAGTTTATTTATTTATCATGTATACCGACGCGCGACGGAACATATTATAAAATTAAATATTAATGATCAATACTAATATTATAAATAGGCAAACTTTGTTTGTTTGTATGTAATGGATATACTCAAAAACTCCTCGACCTATATCAAAAATTATTTCACCTATAGAAAGCTACGTTATCAGTGATTAACATAGGCTATATTTTATTTTCAAAAAATGTGTACACGTAGCCAGGGCGTGTCGCTAGTAGTACATATAAGCTAAATACGCATGTCACAAGCCATCGTATTAGTCCAAGTAAATTAAAAAAATTGTGCCTTCGCGAGACGCCCGCCGCCAGATTTGAAACATCGAAGCCTTTTTGTATAGAAAATATGAATGAAAAGATGGTTTATTAAAGGAAATAAATAGGAGACAATCAAAAATATAATACTCAGATTTTTTGATGACGAAAATTAATCTTTATTTAGAAAACATTAGGCATGACAGGAAACATGTTCCAAAGTGAATAACAACACCATACGCTAAAGGTATATGAGCTCAGTACAAGCGCGTGGCGACAAATATCTGACCCACTGATAAGATGTACTTATATATGGACTTTTTGGCGGGAACAGGAGAGGTGAGGTTGTCACTCTATTTAGATTTTCTATTTTTCGCATTTTTGGGAGTTTTAAAGTACAAGAGTTGTGTTTTAAAGATCTGTGTCAGTGAAAAGAATGGAGTATGTCTAAATAAACTTGTGTAGCTGAAGTTCTCGCGCTCTTCCAAGAAGTCCTATAAAACTTCAGTAAAGTCTACTATCACTTTACTGTGTGAGTTTTACGATAACGATTCTACATATTAATACAAAACGTGACATTGCCAAATGCGCTAATCTGTGCGCCATGCCATGAAAGAGAAAAAAAAGGACTTTTTGGCGGGAACGGAATAAGTGAGTTTGTCATTTTATTTAGATTTTCTATTTTTTTACATTTTTAGGAGTTTTAAAGTACGACAGTGATAGTACATTGTGTTTTAAAGTTCTGTGTAAGTAGAAAGAATGGAGATCTAAATAAACATGTGTAGCTGAAGTTTCGCGCTCTTCCAAGAATTCCTTTTTAACTTCAGTAAAGTCTACTATCACTTTACTAGAGGAGTTTTACGATAACGATTCTACTTATTAATAAAATACATGACAGTGGCAAATGCGCTAATCTGTGTGCCATGCCATGAAAAAAAAAATAAAGATGTACATATTAATAGCAACATCGCGTAAGTTTATCTAAGTCAAAGAAAAAGTAATAAAAGTAGTACTTGCAATGAAGTATAGTGTTATTTTTAATTCTAGCTAGCTTACATTAGCGACAATACTTTTTTAATTTTCTATTTAAGATTCCAAAACTGACCTTGAAGTCAAAACTCAACTTTGAAGATCTCGCACAGTTTACGTTAGTGTTTGGACTTACAAAACTGTTCCGAACACTTGTTTACAGTCAACTTTAAAGGAAACGACTATTACAGACAAACAGATAGACAGAAAGATTCGATAAGTAAATCATTTTTATAAATATGGAATGGAATATTCGATACAAAATGCGATTTTATTTCCGCGTAAATTTTTTACTAGATAATTTATTTACAAAACTTTCATTTCATGTCTCTACATTTATTTTAAAATAGTAATATTATGTAATTTGACATATAATTTTATGTTAACTGTATAAAAGAATGATTTGCTTAATCCTGGAAAACTAATTCTGCAGTGAGCCGGCGGCGACGGCGCTGAAGCGTCTCTGTCAGGATTGTACTTAGGGAAGAACCCCGTATTATAAATTGGCTCGCTGTCTGAATCTGGGAGATAGATCTCAACTTTCCAATTTCGCTACACATCAATAACAGTGACAACTGTGTGTCGGATAACAAATCAAAAGTACAAGGGCGCGCGGGCCTTCGGAGGGGCAGAGCGTGCGCGAGCCACATTACTAACTCTGGAAGCGAAGCGTACAACACTTATATAAATAAGTTGTATCGACTTTAGATGAATTTCTGCTGGTGTTTAACTGCCCAAAACAAAGAATTTTACATATATATATATCTTCACGCTGTATCCTGAACGAGGTAGTCTGAGAGGACAAAACGCCAAGCTTCGCGGTCCTTAGATACTTCTTTCGCATCCTCAAATGTCATTATTATCCTCACATATTTGTGTCTAGGTATGAGGGTGCTATTGACATTTTCGTCAGCTAACACTCTGGCTATTAAGTCAGCCTCAATTTTCCTTGTTTTCTGCTACCACTCACTTTCGCTGTGCAGATTTTCTTCGTCAGTCTTTCATCACTCATCAAAGAATTTGATTACGGCAAAATTATGATTTATTATCTTTAAAGAAACAGGTGGTGCAACTACTTTTTTTTATTCATTTATCTGTTTATACACGGTATTAAGTAAACGCTCCCGAAAATGAAGACACGATGGTACTAATGATACCTATGATGATGGGCAGAAGAAAAATTAATCCCAATGAAAAAAAAAACATCTTTTAACACCGTTTTATTAGTATTATTCACGCTCCAACGTTGTAAAAAGATGATTTTTTTTCATCGGGATCGATTTTTTTTCTGACCCATCATCAAAGGTGTCATTAGTACTGTCGTCCGTCTTCGTTTTCGGGAGCGTTTCCCTAATACCCGTTATTTATGACACCAACAGATATACGGTATATAAATATGTAAAAATCAATGTTAGTCTGTATGTCACGTACAGATTCGAAAACCATTCGATTGACTTGAACTTTATAATTTCCGGAACAGACGCAACAATAGTACACCCTCACATCTTTCAGCAATAACTGTTTGGCCAACTTTTTGGCGGGAACGGGAGAAGTCAGGTTGACATTTTATTTAGATTTTCTATTTTTTACATTTTTGGGAGTTTTAAAGTACAAAAGTTTTAAGTTTTAAAGATCTGTATAAGTGAAAAGAATGGAGTAGGTCTAAATAAACATGTGTAGCTGAAGTTCTCGCCCTCTTCCAAGAAGTCTTGGAAGAAGCTTCAGTAAAGCATACTATCACTTTACTGGAGGAGTTTTACGATAAGAAAAAACTAATTTACTTGTGATTCTACTTACTACTACGTGATATTGGCACTAAACAGTACGTCATGCCATAAAGAAATTAAAAAAAATGTTTGGGCTCACGAATGGCAAAACTGAAACAGTGGCAGTTTGCTAGCCTATTGTATAGATATAGGTAGTTACCCTATCCATGTCCCTTATAGCTCTATCAATTATCCGACTACGGCCTAATTCTTACTTTTTTAGACCAGCGTCGAGTTCAGAATTATCTCCGTAAAGAAAAAGGAATATCAACATACAAATAAAAATTTCATTTCTGGACGCATTTAACGAGCTTTTAATTCCACGGGAACATTTCTGAACTCGACCCAACATCAGCAAATCAATTAAGTACATATTGATTTTTGTTAAACAAAATACATATCAAACACGGGCTACCAGACATGTCGTCGGACATGAATTGTTGCTTGCGACGGGAGCAATTAAATTAATTCAAAATTACTTCCAATGCGTGACAAGCAGGTGTCAACCTGAAATGATGAGGGTCGCCGAATGTACGAACCAGGGGCCTACTCTCGTTGAAGTAACATCACGATCTATAGCTCACGACGCGCGACGTCCCAATAGAGTTCTGACCTAGCCCTAACAAATACACATCGTATTGAAGAACCTGTAAACATTGAGAAATTCATTACACAACTTCCTTACCTAAAGAATACGTTTAGCGAAGGCGTTAAGATGATAAAATAGATGGTTATTCAAAAGTGTTTTTATTGAAGAAGACGAAAAAACTTGTATAGCACAAGCTAATAATATTCAGTTCATTTACCTGTGAGAGAATAAGTGAAGCCATCAATTTAAAGTCTTTAGTAGAATTGATGACAATATTACCAGACGAGAGTGAAAACACTTGGTTGGTTTTTCGTTAGAATATGTGACATTTACTTTGTGATATGATTGAAGATTCAGCCGACACCGTCCGTTCGGAATCCTTTAAAATGTTTTATGTTTTAATGACTTTTGATTAGAACCCTTTAATTAGTAATTAGAGCTTTATTATTATATAACTTTTAACGTTGCTATTTCCTTATTGAGATCTTCAACACATGATAAATCGATTAGTGTTGATGTGAGTTCTACATGCTCGTGCCTAGAATTTTTATTTTAACGTTATTGTCCCATTTTCCAATTTGTTCTCAATCCGGCTCGATCTCTTCATGCAATTATCGATTTACTTTGCCTCTTATTCCTTTAAGCAGCCATTCTTTTAATGACAACTGACGTCCACTCAAGGTGAATCCGATAAACTTTGTCCCCCAAAATCGATTCAATTTACCAAACTTTTCTTGGACATCAATTATACTTCTGTGGGAATTTAGTGTTGTACTTAGAGTGTGTTAGCTGTTATTAACATAGCAATTTATTTTAAAAATTTATTTGTTGTATTTCGTTGTCTGTTACGACTACGATTTATTGTATATTATCACTATTTTAAATACACTGAAATTATATGAATTAGAAAAAACAATGTTTAAAGATACACGAAACGATTTTCAACTATCGATTTCACTGTTGATAAGTAAAAATGGTAGCAGATAATAGTCCAAAATTGCAATAGTTTCAATCTCTTGAATGAGAATAGGCCTCGTCGTTAAGCCCTGACAAATATACCGCTACTGTAAAGAACGTTTTAATTTCGATAATGCCGCTCGCGACCGGCTGAATTATGAAACTGTTCTCACATACAAACAAAATGGAACATCGAACGGATAATACACTGTTATTGATACTAAAAATTAATGGCATTACGCGCTCATATATCATCTATGACAACATTACATACACAACGCATTAATTGTTAATTGTATGTTACGTTCCTATAATTCACGTATAACAATATCCGAAAGCTCTGTAGATAATTAATTTTAATAATTTAATATTTTTTTATATTCGCTGTTATAAACGAAAAAAATTAAACCGACTTCAAAAAAAAAACACTGAAAAGTACGAAATAACTATCCTTTGATTTAATATCGATGCCAAACCTACAAAACTAATAGACTTTCTGGTGTTGCACATTATTTTGGTACCAACTTCAACAACTGTCAATTTTAATTATACGGGTATTTGTATCGTATTTATAAAGTTATTTTTGTACTTAAGTTTTGATTAGTAAAGGATAGTTATTTCGTACTTTTCAGTGTTTTTTTTTTGAAGTTGGTTTAACTTTTTGTTAATTTTTTTTTATTTCTCTCTTTTGCACGACCTTGGCCTAAATAGACATCGTGGACAGCTCTGCAATTTACTTCTTTTCTGTATCTGAAGCGCGATGATATACACAATAAAAATAAATAAGGATTCGCATTGTGTAGTGTTATTTGGTGTATCTTCGAAACTCAACCTCTAATACCAGTGAAATTTAAATGGGACCAATCTGAAGGTGTATCCTTTTAAATAAAAAAAGAATTTTCTGAATCGGTTCATAAATGACGGAGTTTTAAGGTAACAAACATAAAAAAAACACAAAACAAAAAAATTAAACCGCCTTCAAAAAAAACACTGAAAATTATAAAATAACTATCCTTTACTAATCAAAACTCAAGTACAATTAAAATAACTTTATAAATACGATACACATACCTATATAATTAAATTTGACAGTTACTGAAGTCGATAACCAGGTGTCGTTATCTAGTGTATCTTCTAAGTCCAAGCTCCAATATCGGTGAAATTTAAATGGGACCACCTCTAAAGTATTACCTACTAAACGAAAAAATAATATTCGAAATCGGTTCATAAATGACGGAGTTATGAGGTAACAAACATACAAAAAAAAACATACAGACGAATTGAGAACCTCCTTCTTTTTTTGAAGTCGGTTAAAAATTTCAACCGAATTAAAAACCTCCTCCTTTTTTTTAAGTCAGACTCGCGCAGTGAAGGGTTCTGTAATCTAGATGCACGATATTCATTTATTTATTTATTGCACATGAACAATAACATACATTGACAGGGTTGTACAACAGTGTTATTGTAGAAATGAAGAAAGGAATGTTTAGATGGTTCGGGCACTTAGAAAGAATGAGTGATGAAAGACTGACGAAGAAAATCAACAGAGCGAAAGTGAGAGGTAAAAGAAGTCAAGGAAGACCAAGGCTGACTTATGAAGATCATATAGCCAGAGTGTTAGCAGACGGAATTGCAAAAGCAGCCGCATACCTGGGCGAAAATGTGTGAGGAGAATGATAAGATTTGAGGAAGCGAAAGAGGTATGTAAGGACCGCGAAGCTTGGCGCTCCGTCCTCTCTGACTACCCCGTTAGGGATACAGCGTGAAGATACGTATATATGTAACAATAACATATAAACATAATTGCAAGCATTAATCTAAAAAAGCAATGCTTATATCTTTATTATTTTTATTTATATGAAATCACAAGTGTTCCTCTTTCGCATTTGACTACGGAATCCTAAAATGAACTACGAATTTAACAAACGGAAACTAGTTTCCGTATTAATTTACATGCATATCATCCTCACGCTGTATCCCTAACGGAATAGTCAGAGAATGGAACGCCAAACATCGCACTCCTTACGTACATTCTTCTTTTCCCTCCTCAAATCTCGTGATTCTCCTCACTTCCTTTCACCTAGGTATCTCAGCGTATTTGATATTTCCGTCCGATAGCACTCTGACTACTCGATCTTCATAACAGCCTTAGGCTTCCTTTGCTCCTGTTACCACCCACTTTCACTTTATAAATTTTCTTCGTCAGTCTTTTATCGCTCATTCTTTCCAGGAGCCTAAACCATCTCATCATTCCTTTCTTTATTTTTACAAACACTATCGTCGAACCTTGTCATACTGGGGATGTGTATGTATGTATGTAAATAAATATAATAAATACACAACTATTATTATTTCCCTTACTATTAAAAACTTGAGTATATAATCAAAAGTTATATTTTTACTTATTACTGAACAATATATATTTTCCATTAAGGATGTTAAATGGTGTCAAAAAAACTATAGCTGATCATTACTGTCTTACTGTCATGTTTTAGGTTTTTTCTGAATTTCAATTTCCGTTCAAAAATGTCATGTAACCATTTATTATTATTATATTTCTTAAGGCATTGGTACCGTTAGCCTAATGATGTAACTTCTAGAGAAATATTAACTGTCCCTAACAGTCCTCCAGTAAAGTGATAGGAGGCTTTACTGAAGTTAAAAAGGACTTCTTGGAACAGCGCGAAAACTTCAGCTACACATTTTTATTTAGATGTCCTCCATTCTTTTCACTTACACAGAACTTTAAAACATAATATACTATCACTATTGTACTTTAAAACTCCTAAAAATGTAAAAAATAGAAAATCTAAATAAAATGACAAACTCACTTCTACCGTTCCCGCCAAAAAGTCCCTCATGTAACCAAATCACCAATGTCGTCGGACCAACATCAATATTTTAATGTTGGTCCGACGACAACATCAAAATATTGGATGAGCATTCGCTCTAAGAGCGCGTCCTTACGGTGTCCTTTTTTTGTTGTTTTTGTGATACAAGATTGCCATACTTACTATAGCTAACTGTTCACTCATGGTTAAGCACAATGAGATAGAAAGAGACACGAAAATTCATTTGACACTGTGATAAAAGCGACAACATATTATGGCCTCGTACATTATGTTTCTCGGTCCGAGAATTTAGCTTTGCCTTTAAAATAAACCATTTATGTAGTAGTATTATGTAGTATATTGATTTAACGAGTTTTGAACGTTTATTAATATCGAATGGTGCGATAGAAACGTGTAGAACGGCTTTTACATTCCAGTTATTTATGAATGGATTGACGCAGATCGACCGATCTCATAGATATAATAAAGAACATCTATAGTAACAAATATTTGTTTACAGCACAGCCCCGGCTATGTCGGCATCTACTAAATGAATATTTGAAGTGTATTATTTGCGGAGTGCTTTCATTTACAAACAATGCAATCATCTGAACGAGATCTCATCGGCGATTATCTCCACGGCTCTTTTTTAAGTTTTTTCTTAACTCTTGCTGCGGTGCGGTCGATGAAACAAAGTAACTATGATCAGAATTGCACCAGCAACCTTATTGTCTCTTTTAATCGGAATCGATTTCCAGATAACAGTCTTCTTTGTAACAAACCCCTACTACTGGTTTTTACTACTCGAGAGACTCGAAAAAGGCAAAAGAAGAAGAACTTGAAGAAGACTGTAGATAATGGTTTTAACTTCATTTTAGTACTAAGCCCAAACCTATTGTTTTATTTCTTTTTTTTTTGTAAGAAGTCATATAATCAATCGTGTAAGCAATCGTATAATCGTCATAATCATTACAATCTCAAATACTATTGTACGCAAATTATAATTCACGAATCATATGTGTACTGTTCCACATCAATTTTAATGACATAAATTATCCACGTGTGATATTTTGTAACATTTTAATAACAAGAACGAGAGTAGTAGTAAAAGTCTGATTTTGGTCTTGTACGAGTTCAGTTGTTGAGAAGCCGTCAAATAGTCCAGTACGTAATAGTTGTGATGAAGAATTGATAGCATGTTCATAGTGATCAGGGCTTCTGTTACATTTCATATTTAACAGTACTTACTTTCGCATTTTGCTACGAAAAAATCAAACAATATCTGTTTGTTTAGTTATTTATGCCGTTATTACAGTACAATAAATGAAAGTATTTCATTCATAAATAAATAATATATACCATTACATCATTTGTGTGAACTCAAATTAAATTCTAGAACTGTGTAAGCAGAGTTCCGAGCAATGTATTCAATATTTGTGGCGCTGCGGCTGTTTTATATCTAAAAGACACATGATCGGCTCATAACGTGTACCTTGTTTAAAGACGGGGCGCTTATACCGATTGCGTCTCGTTTGAAGTGGCACGACGCAGATTTAATTTTTTTATTATGTCTTAATTATTAAAAGTGTCGGCAAAAATATGGGAACAAAATTTTTTATAATATTTTGTTCCCATGTTTGTCCCATTTCTCTGTCTACTTATTAATCTCCTAGTTTAATATCAACGATGATATTGTTGACAAAAAAACGAAATAAAAAGAGCGAAAATCTGAAAAAATACTATAATAGAGTAAATATAGGGTCAAGTCGCATAAATATGTGACTCGCCTAATTCTGTGACAAGTAGTTTCTACGCTTTAATCAAATAACTTAAACAAAATTTACTATTTTAAATTCAACCTTGATGTAGAGCGATAAAGTATCTTTTGGTTTGTGAAAGTTTGGTTCAAATCAAGCGAGAGAGAAAGTAACAATCACCTGTTCTGTCATTCTAAGCGCCATTTTTTGTCTTTAGCCGGCATCATAAAACTGCGCTAATTCTAACTAATTCATTTAAAATAGAAAACTGAAGTCTAACATTACAAAATTACCACAATCTGTTACTAAATCTATGAACTATTGCTACTGGTATTAGTTTTTGTTAATGTTATATATTATCCATATAATAACTTATTTATTTCGTTCAAAAAGTTAAGATTTTTGTGGTTTGAGTGTGAAACAGTATCACCGAATTAACTGAGGTAAATGTGATGTTTATGTAATTCTAATATATATAATCATTGTTATTAAAAATAACAGTGTAATTCACGTTACAAAAAAATATTTAAGTAAAACAAAAGAAATAGCAGTACTTTTCAAGCATTATAAAAATTTGAGATCATTTTATTATCACAGGATTAAGTAAGTCACGGTTTTCATGTGTGATTTTTGCAGTATTGATGAATCTAGTGATGAAGAGTATAAGAAAAATAATATATTGGGTCCTTACATATGAAATTAGCGTTTTGTCGTACTGACCACTTTGATCTGAAATATCTCCTCTTTGGTTAAGAATTCCAAATTCAAATTTATAAATTCATTTAGCTGGTACATTTGAGTTTTGAAAACAGTAATTCATTTGTTTTTTTCCTCATTATTTTTTTCTTTGGCATCGCTTATTACCGCACAATGGAAAACATGAAATATCGGTATATTTACAAATACGAGTTCTACCGTGGCACCAGTGCTGCAGAAACAGCTCGAAGGATTAATGATGTGTACGGCGCTGGTGTCGCAAAAGAAAGCACGGTACGTTTTTGGTTTCAACGTTTTCGTTCTGGAAATTTCGACCTTCAGAACCAACCCCGTGGACGGCCGAAGACCAAAGTGGAAAATTAAGAATAAAAGGCTATTGTGGAAGCGGATCCATCACAAAGCACTTCAGAGATAGCTGCAGGCTTCGAGGTAAGTGACAAAACTGTCCATCCACTTGAAGCAAATCGGGAAAGTAAAAAAACTTGAACAATGGGTACCTCATGAATTGAGTGAATCGAACTTGTAAACACGCGTCGACTGCTGTGTTACTTTGCTCAACCGACACAATAATGAAGGGATTTTAAATCGAATCATTACTTGTGATGAAAAGTGGATACTATACTGTAATCGGAAGCGCTCATCGCAATGGCTGAACCCTGGAGACCCTGCCAAATCCTGCCCTAAACGAAAATTGACTCAGAAAAAGTTACTTGTGAGTGTTTGGTGGACTAGCGCCGGTGTCGTTCATTACAGTTTTCTAAAATCTGGCCAAACGATTACGGCAGATATCTATTGTCAGCAACTGCAAACCATGAAGGAAGAATTAGCTGCTAAACAACCGAAATTGGTCAATCGCTCTAGGCCACTACTGCTTCACGACAACGCAAGACCACACACTGCACAACAAACAACCACTAAGTTAGATGAGCTACAATTGGAATGTCTGCGACATCCACCGTACTCCACGGACCTTGCTCCAACAGATTAACCATTTTTTCCGGAATTTGGACAACTTCTTACAAGGAAAAAAATTCAACTCCGATGCGGCAGTCCAAACCGCCTTCAAAGAGTTTATTGATTCTCGCCCCCATGGTTTTTTTAGTAAAGGGATCAATGAACTACCTATGAGATGGCAAAAGTGCACAGATAACAACGGTGCATACTTTGATTAATTAAATATATTTTACAAAAAAAAAATTGACTTTATATTCCTCCCGTACAAAACGCCAATTTCATATGTAAGGACCCAATATAAAAAATTCAATGACCTTATAATAGATAACGAGTAACAAATATTACAACAACAAAACCATGAATATTATTAGTTTTTAATTCATTACTAAAATAATACCTTCCATTATTTTAGTAATTCTTGCTAATTCTGTGACAAAAAAAAATACAGATTTTGTTATATCATAATCAAAGCAGCTTTATCACCGAATTACAGCGTTAAATGCCCTACATACCTTCCAATTTGTTGGAACAAATTTCCTAGGGATGGCGATCTGAGATCGATTAATGGAAGAATCGATCGTTCGATCTCGAGCAGTGAATCGATCCAGTAAGTAGACGACAGTCACTCAAAAATAGTTCACGGGTTTTTTTTTAAATTTGCATGAGATAGATAAAAGTTAGACGACTCAAAAAAGCGCTTAATCTGGCTCCGAGAGCGCTAAGGTATATAATAATATATAATAATACTCCAGGCTTCCAGACAGGCCAGGATAAGAAGGCAAGGAAGACCAAGGCTGACTTATGAGGATCAAATAGCCAGAATGTTAGCAGACGGAAATGTCAAAAGCTCTCGCATACCTAGGCGAAAATGTGTGAGGAGAATGATGAGATTTGAGGAAGCGAAAGAAGTATGTAAGAACCGCGACGCTTGGCGCTCCGTCCTCTCTGACTACCCCATTAGGGATACAGCGTAAGGATATGTATGTATGTATGTGTATGTAATAATACTCCAGACAATTACACAGATTGTGTGACCCCAAACTAAGCAGTAAGCTTGTACTATGGGTACCACACAACGAACTCTGGGGGAGTTCCCAGTAACACCCACGGTGACGGCAGTGGTCGATATGTGTATGTATAATTTTTTTTTTATTTATATTTCTTAAGGCATTGGCAACAAGACCATCAGCCTAATGACGAAACTTCTGGAGAAACATTAACTGTCCCTAACACTCCTCCAGTAAAGTGTTAGTAGGCTTTACTGTAGTTAAAAAAGGACTTGTTGGAAGAGCGCGAAAACTTCAGTTACACATGTTTATTTAGATTTCCTTCATTCTTTTCACTTACACAGAACTTTAAAACACAAACTATCACTGTTGTACTTTAAAATTCCTAAAAATGTAAAAAATAGAAAATCTAAATAAAATGACAACCTCACTTCTTCCGTTCCCGCCAAAAAGTCAGTGTATAATTTATTAGAAAATTTCATGCTAGCTCTTTATTTTATAGTTGCGTTCTTACCAATACAAATATGATGGAAACTCCATTTTTGGGTGTCCGCAATCAATTCACTAAGTCGATTCTCTACTCGAGATCGATCGATCAATTTTTCCATTAATCGATCTCGTATCGCCCCTAGGAAAGTTGTTCTAACAAATTGGAAGGTGTGTAGGACATTTATGTCACAGAATTGTTATGTCTTTCAATATTTTGTTTTGTCGCAGTATTGAATGAGTTTACTCTATATCTACAGAATTGTAACTCTGTACTTTAACATTAACGCGATTAAAAATTCTGCAACTAAAAAACTAGAAATAAGAATTCATAACAATGCTGGTGTCAATTGATATAAATTACAAATCAAACGAAGCACATGGTAGGGGCAGTAGCTGCTCGATACCGATTCAACAGTAGGTATTAGGCTGCAGTTTGCACTGCGCCTGGTGAAAGCGTCTCCGTTCTTCAATCACACGCCGCGCCGACTCGCTCAGCGTTAAAATAACGTTAATTTTATCAGCTTTCGACTTTAATAATTAAAGAACCGTAAAATTGTAATTATTTGCTCATAATGATATTTGTTTCACAAATTATCGTTTAATTACAGTCAGTTTTAATTCAAATAAAAACTATTTATAGGTAAAAAGAAAACAACACCGGTATATCAACGTTTTTAAATTTCTCGATTATGAAATCATACCACGGTAAAAGATGTGAATTACTTTGGAAATATTAATTTTTTTATTATAATTTTAAAGGTTAAGGTATAGGTCGTCTAATAGACACTATTGATTCATCTCTGATTATTGAATTTTTTGTTTAGTGTGCTGTAACACAATTGGCGGTTGATTAGATTGTGCTAGAACAAAATAGAAGCACTTATGAAATTACCTTAGTATCGATTTGTCTATCCTAGACATTTATATCTGACTTTTGGACGCAAACAGCTACGAGTACCTATAAAGGAATAGTAGAAAGTACCAAATGCAGGTGAGCTACGAATGTTTGATTTTAATTAGAATTTCTTACAGCTTTCTATATAGGATTTAAACTTATAATATAATCAAAGCTCAAGTACAATTAAAATAACTTTAAAAATACCTTACACATACCTATATAATTAAATTTGACAGTTACTGAAGTTGGTGCCAAGCCCACCAAACTAATAGACTTTATGTTGTTGCACATTGATTTGGCACCGACTTCAATAACTCTCAAATTTTATTATATAGGTATGGGTATCGTATTTATAAAGTTATTTTAATTGTACTTGAGTTTTGATTAGTAAAGGATAGTTATTTTATACTTTTCAGTGTTTTTTTTGAAGGTGGTTTAATTTATTTTTATAAAAAAATTTTATTTCTCCCTTTTGAGTGGTCTTGACCTAAATAAATATCTAGAGCAGGTCTGCAATTAACTTCATTCTAATTCCGGAGCGCAACGATATACAAGATAATCGTCAATATAAATAAAGGTTATAACCAGGTGTTGTTATCTAGTGTATCTTCGAAGTACAAGCTCCAATATTGGTGAAATTTAATTGGGACCACCTCTGAAGTATTACCTACCAAACGAAAAAAGAATTTTCGAAATCGGTTCATAAATGACGGAATTATGAGGTAACAAACATACAAAAAAACAAAAAACAAAAAAAACAACATATAGACGAATTGAGAACCTCCTTCTTTTTTTGAAGTCGGTTAATAAAACCCAGAGTAAAAACGCAATTTATAAATTCACGACCGTGTTAGAGCCCTTATTTCTAACCAGTGATTGGAATTAAATTCTATTTAAGTTCATGCAATGATTTTTCATTTCATTGTTTAGTAAAAGCTGTTAAATTGTGTTTATTTTTTAGTTAAATATAAGCTCTAAGAATAATAATCATTGTTTTATTAACTTACCAGCTGTTACCCACCCGTTTAGCTGGATGTTAATTCAAATTTTATACCCATAGTAGATTTTTGTTTGAAAAGTGGTGAATGGTCTATGGAATTCAAAAAATAAATAGCCTAAAACCATCGACAAACGATTCCACGGAGAATGGTCATAGTTCCATACCGATACGTTCAGTAGTTTTCACGTGATTGTGTGACAAAGACCATTTTAATTTCATATTTATAGATTTCGATAACCAATTTCCTGTCGTTAATTTTTATAAATATAGATTTTGTAGAGAAAAATTTCGTTTATAAGCATTTGAATAATCCTCGTTCCGAATCCTAGTATTTACGTCCGCTACTAAGGTACCGAATCTCGGGACATCCCAAGAATTTTGGGTCATATCCATGCTTTGCTAGTAACCACAGTCGTGACTCTGATTACTGTCTATTACAATTGTTCGGAGTTCAGTTTACATCAAATATTGTCTGATAAAACAAAGACTGACAAATAAATCCATTCTCATAATTATAGTTCGGAACATTGGAAATTAACTAATTCAGAACTCTATAATAAAAGCTATACAACACGCAATCAAAGTCGAATATTTTATTTAACTTTAACGTTTTGTAACCACTTCTAAACGTTTATAACTCTAACATATCACGACAAGCTATGATTCAAAATGAACACGCTCATATAGCACATGTCAAAGTTGGTTCGTTCATCATAACACAATGAACGATCTGGACCGAAGAACCGGTAATAACTCGACTAATTAATTGTTATTGCTCTCGCGGAGTTATGACGTTATTTATGACGTTATAACAGTTTACGAGTTCAAAGCTTGCACCGTATTTTCGCTGTTGTCGGTTTACATAGTTTCGCAAGATGTATTGTCATGTCACAATTTGCTCTTATTCGCAATATTCCTATATATGACGCAGCAATTACCCTAACAACGTCTTGGAATGCTGTAATGTGAATATTTGTCATCTTTTACTTATCTGTGTATGAGATTACGCACACATAGTATGCACAATAATATATATCGAAGGGCGCTTAAACTAATGTAAGTGAAAAAATACAAACTGTACAAAAGAACCGTTTAAAATATAATGGTTGTAATTTTTCAAATACTGAAATTAGCTCCGAAGAACCTCTCTCGTTAGTGTTGTCGTTACAATACATGTCAAACTTAAGGTGGTAGGTATTTTTATATAAAAACAATTAATTGACAAAAGTAAATCTAACTATCAATATTTACAAGAAATCAGAAATAATAATATCTATTTTACACTCGAAAATAATTATAGGTATTATTATTATTATATAATCTATTATTTAAGATAATGTGTAGTTTTAAGTTTGTAAATTTTGTAAACTTTTTTGTTGTTAATAAATTAATTACATTGTAGGTTATTAGTTGATAAAATATAACATTTGAAAACTGAGTTAAAAGATTTCGTTCATATAGGTTTCCGAATAAGGAACAAACAAAACGGTAGACATCGGTTCTAAAAATGTTTGTTTTTCATTCATAAGAGTCATGAAATATATGTATTGATATGTTAGACAGATATTGTATATGAGAAAGAAACTAAATAAAACGTAAAAAAAATCATATGAATATTCCTATGTACGCAGCAACATTGCAAAACAAACAGCATTCATAACTCAACCCTTTGAAGCCTAAAATATGGGCAATATTCAGAACACTAGCCGTAAATCAAGTGAAAGAAAACAGAGCCGGTGAAATAATGGTTCCAGTACAAACACGACGGTTATAAATAACTGTTTAGTGACAAAACGATGCTAACTTTTACTTTTGTTACAATAAACAGTCAGCCGCGTGAGTTACGATTACGAGCGAGCGGGACACGCGATGGCGTCGCTGACTAGCGCGCGGACTCGCTGACGGGCCGTGCTCGCTGCCCGCTGTCAGTGGTCAATTTCCACTACCCCCTGATCGACGCTAACATATTTATATAGACTCAGAAGTTACCTTGTTACCTTGCGGAAATCCATTTCATGTGATGAATTACTAAAATCTTTTGCTATTTTCCGCTCAAATTCCAAAAACCAAGATCGGACTCGGTCAGCTCAGAATTCGGTGCTGATTAGCTGACCGAGTCCGATCTCTGGTATATCCTGAAGATGCTTCGTTGAAAAGCGAAACAGGTGTCGATGGATGGTTTTTGGAGTGTGCGGAAAATAACTAAAGATTTTAGTAATTCATCACACCTCACATATTTACATATATATACATATGATGTGTACATGCGAAAGGGTATTAAAATATCCATGACAACGGAAAATTAGAATACTACAACTGCTAAAAGTCAATAGCTCTAGTGTAACGCCTCAAAGTTTAAAAAAAATAAAAGCGAGGCAACCCTAACTTAACTAACTTGTCTTATTACATTTTTACGTCGCTAACAGACATTTGGAATGTAGGGCACAACAGATAGATATTTTTTTGTATTATATTTTTTTGCGTAGACAACAAAACAAACGTATTCAGTAATTATTAGATATATCTGCAATATAGCAGCCAACATTGACACGTTGAAATTCTGATTTATAGCCTCTTTCAGAAAAACCTTGTATACATATATACACATTATATGTACATACATACAGCTTAGAAATTTTTCGTTTGTTGCTATACAACAAATGGTTATATAAGACGTTTGTGATCAGTTCAAAAAGAAAGATGATGAGCCTTAAGCCGTTGTAAACTGGCTATTCCTGGATATAAGTTACACAAATCGAATAAATATTGTTTGATAAACTGCATTTGTTTTTATAATTAGGCGTGTTAAGAAGTCACCCTGTCAATAGAAAAGAAATTTAAAAGAATATACGTAAGACGGAAATATGGTCCGGGGTTGATCATCTGTACTATAAGATGTTGAAAAAAACCGCTTAAATTTCTTCACGATGCAGATGTTTTTCGAAGTAGTGAAACATTATGATGTTCAAAAATACTAAATAGATTTAATCTAATAAAAGTGACCTGACTTTGGCTTAGGACAAAAATTGACGAAGTCTTAGTCTGAATAATCAGACTAAGCAAATGTATATAAGTATATTTTTCCTCGTACTGTATCTGTAGGTATCATACTGCCTACCTATCTATGATACCTACAGATACGCAGTATGATAGGGTCGCACGACAGTGTTATTGTAAAAATGAAGAAAGGAATGCTTAGATGGTTCGGGCACATAGAAAGAATGAGTGATGAAAGACTGACTAAAAAAATCAACAGAGCGAAAGTGAGAGGTAAAAGAAGTCAAGGAAGACCAAGGCTGACTTATGAAGATCAAATAGCCAGAGTGTTAGCAGACGGAATTGCAATACCGCATACCTGGGCGAAAATGTGTGAGGAGAATGATAAGATTTGAGGAAGCGAAAGAGGTATGTAAGGACCGCGACGCTTGGCGCTCCGTTCTCTCTGACTACCCCGTTAGGGATACAGCGTGAGGATATGTATGTATGTATCTGTCGGTATCGAAGTGACAAAAACGCATTATTCAAGTTTCGTTTAAAGTCGATCCGCACTCTTATTACGTAACTTATCAATACGATATCTGCTGTTAAAACGAGAATTTATGTAATGTAATTTGTATAGTGGCACTAAATCAACCGCGAAAAGTGCATTTTACGGTCACAAAATAATTGATACGCAATCGTCATACATGATACCAATTTTTTACTACAATTAGTCACCGGTCGCGCAGTGATCGCGTGGCTGTCGCTGTCTGCAAATTTATAGCTAATAACCCCGCCGATCTTTATGAAAAAACTGAGAGGAACATTCAATAAACTAGTATTGAAAAATTTTCTCTAGAAATTAACTTCTATATAATTATGTAGGTAAGTATTTATTGGCGTTTCAAAAACAATGCAATAAGCTTGTGACAAAATTTTTTTTTGAAAAAATAATATGTAAGTTTCTTCAAACTCGTGACAAAAACTTTATGAAATACATAATAATAATTTTTTTTCTAACTAAATTTCATCAAAAATCGGTTCAGCATATTCGTATTAATATTACGTATTATAAGTGATATCAGTACGGATTAATGATGACCCTCGACTGGAAAAGCAGAAATACTAAACTTCACGCCAAGGACAGTCTATCAAATAATAATAATTAATGTCCATATATTACACCAATGACCCACTTCTAAACACACATTTAAAGCAGTTTACACGGTGCGCTTACACGGAAACTATCAATCACGGCTGACACTCGCGCGGAGTATACACTTATTCACGATAAAGGCTCGCCCACACTTAGACGGACCGCAACGCAGTCGCAATCATTGTTTATTAACATGAATACCACAGAAAATTACATATTTTGTATCTCATATAGAGAAGTGCGCTTCATTCGTTGTCAGTGACGCTCTACGACAACTCAATTGCTCAAACATGTCCAGGCTGTTCATCTGAAGCAGGTTGTTTAACTGCAGCCGGTCATCATAACTCTAGCCGCAACAAAGCGAACTAACGCATCGCGAGTTGTACGTGTGTAGCGGTCATTGCAGTTTTTTCTTTTTTTCAAAGAAAATAATTAATTAGAAACTAATACATTTCTTCGTCTAAGGTGCCTTATGAATAATATATGTCTGTGCATTGCCAATAGATGAGTAGCTTATCTTTTAACTAAAGCAATTAAAATTAAAATGTACGGAGCCCGGCGTTTGCGTTGTGGAGTATGAGCAATGAGCATAGTTGAGTAAGTTAAGGCTTATCTTATAATATTTAATGGATGGTCTATGTCGCGTTTATACTTTAAAGCTAATTACCTATTTTATCCCGACGTTTCGACCGGATTGCACCGATCGTGGTCACGGGCAGACTGATGACGATGAATGTCGTCTTCGTAGCGTGCGGTTTCTTGCAACTACCCACACTCATTCAACCCATTTTTTAATTTTTATTATTTTCACTGTCGGTACTTCGACACACTACACTAAGGACATCTACATACTAGCGACGTCCGTTTTTCAGGTTCCGGACACAGTCACTGATGACAGTTTAAAAATATTAGTTAAGGCTTATGTTGCAATACAAGCTGGAGAAGAGAGGAAAGAAACGAATGCCAAATATGATACAATATCAATATACTTTAGTATACATAAAGCATTTTTTTTTTCTGTAGTAGATATTATACATTTTAGAGTATATCTATACTTGTTATTCCTAAGCAATAAAGGCTCTTTTTATTATTTTTGTTTATACAATTTAAAACTATTAAAAGTACACACAGCGTTCACTAAATAAATATCTCTGACTACCTCCATCAAATTAAACTGTACATGACTACTTTACAGATTTGTGACAATTACTTGACAACTACTTGACAGATATCTACTTCTTCTTTAGTTGAATACTCTATAAAAAGGTACACACATATACCGCGATCACTAAATAATTCTGACTACGTTAGACTATCTCAGAGTACCTTAATCTGATTACACTGTAGATGACTACTCGATAGCTTCTAGACAATTACTTGATAAGTACATGACAAGTATTCGATATAAAGGCTACTATTAAAATCACAGACAGTTTACTACTCTGTAACAGTACTACTCAGTACTCTGTTTCTACTCAGTAACAAATTTTCTAACAATAAATATTCGTTATTAAATTTATTTAGAAGTTATTATAGTAGAGTACTAATTATATCAATATAAAATTATTGACATAAATATAACATGAATTAATGTTACAATAGACGTTGTTGTAAAGAATTGACATTGCTATAAATAATTGACATTATTGTGAAGAATTGACATTATTACAAAATCTTAACGTGGCACTGACATTATATTGACATTGCAACTTAAGAAATTATTTCCGGGATATTTATGTATAGGTATTTGTTAAAATTAATATTTGCGTGTCATTCTGTGACTATGTGTTTGATACTTTCATCACTGATATGTAAACCTATGTAAAACTGACACAATGGCAAATAAATGAATTTGATTTAATTTGATTTGATTAGGTACTAAATAATTCTGACTACATTAGACTATCTTCGACTAACTCCATCCGATTAAAATGTAAATTACTACTCAACAGCTCCTTTACAAATACTTGACAAATACTCTATACAAAAGCTACTATTAAAAGCATATACACAGCGTTGACTAAATAATTCTGACTGCATTAGACTGCCTCTGTCTACCCCCATCCGATTAAACTGTATATAATTACTCGACAGATTCTAAACAATTACGCGACAAACATGTCCCTATTAACATAATACAACCAATTTAGTTCACGCTCCAGTTATTAATTAAATCTTTATATTTGGTGTGAACTCAGATACTACTTTTGATAATACATTTCGTATAGTATTACGATAATACATTTCGTATAGTATTACGATATAATAGAAAGGAATGCTTAGATGGTTCGGGCATCGGGTTCGGGCAAGAATGAGTGATGAAAGACTGACGAAGAAAATCTACAGAGCGAAAGTACGAGGGAAAAGAAGTCAAGGAAGACCAAAGCTGACTTATGAAGATCAAATAGCCAGTGTTAGCAGACGGAAATTTCAACAGCACTCACATATCTAGCCGAAAGTGTGTGAGGAGAATGATGATATTTGAGGAAGCGAAAGAAGTATGTAAGGACCGCGACGCTTGGCGCTCCGTTCTCTCTGACTACCCCGTTGGGGATTCAGCGTGAAGATATGTTACGTATGTATTAAGATATTAAAATTTATTTATGAAAATTGTATCCTATTTTTAACTACATTTCAATTTCTACGAAATATACCTACCGAAGAATACAAATAATATTAAAATATACTGCACCTTTAAATTACACGCTAATTACTTTGATTAAATAAAAGGCTAGATAATTATGGCTTGTTAGAAGGTTTTGTATTCTAATTATAATATCTCATGTACTTCAGATATTAAATTACGTACATGAAATTTCATGATGTACTTGTTACAGGTGCCGTCGTGTTCGCTGTAATATTAACATTTTAGACAGGTATTAATTACCAGCCTGCACATAGTTTCGAACATTATGTCTCCATGCCAACGAAATTGTATAACAATTATATTCATACTAATATTTAAAGATAATCCACATTAATAGGACTACAGAGATATCGTTATAAAGAGATACTAACATCCATTTGTCTTCGAAATGTAATCTACACTGGAGACTAAATAGATTTTTCAATGGCAAAGAAATCCGAGGGGCCAATGTTGCTATAAATCAATATTCAATTAAGTACCTGTATCTTTTCAGCTACGCAATTCTGTAAAAATTCGAAATCTCCCAAGCGAGACATGCTCGATAATTCACTTCACTTCGCATTCGAACTCACTTGGGTTTCAAATGGAATCCTCTAGTCTAAACCAAATATACTAGGAGCGAAGTAAAGTGACCTTTGGGTTTAGATGAGATTTTTTTAGGGATTGCTTTAAGAGTAAATAACTCAGTTGATGTTTCGACTTAGCATATTTTAGCTTCTTTCGAGATAATTACGATAGATTATCGAATATTCGATATCGAATTATTATTAATTAGTCCGAAATTATTACAGATTTTTTAATAAGAATATCAATTAAACGTCATTTCGTATGAACTAAACGCCAAAAAATTCATTTACGACTCACCGCTGCAGGGGCCGAGTGACGTGGGTGACCTGTCACAGGGGGTGGACCAACAGGCGCAATACAGCTTCTGCTGCAAGGGCGAAGCCTTAGCCTGCCACCCTAAGACCGCGGTGCGTAGATTTCATGTCTACATCCTGCACGAGGTGGCTCTGTTTCCACGAAACACCGCGGATCTAGACTGGAGAGTCGATAAACACTCCTGGGGGTGGCTTATGTGCAGCACCCTCAGTACTGGGTGGGGGCCGATGAGGTCGACGTGGAACCAAAAGGGTCTAACCCGGACATCGGCTGGCGGTTGGAATAATTTAAGTGTCCTTTGAGGCAGGCGAACTGCTAACAAAACAACCCAGTAGTAACATGAAGATGTACGCCAAATTTAAAGAGATACTACCCCAGGAGGGTACCGGCCTTTCACAGGCAGGAGAATCCCTCCAGGAGTCGCAAAACTCCTGCTGCCCCACGTGTTCTGGGGGGAGCAAAAATTTGGCAGTCGCATCGGGTTCTAACCTGATAGAAGACGATGTACTTCAAACACCACGAAGAATAATGTCGCCTGGTGAAAAATACTTAGATCTTATTGAACCATTCGCAAGGCGTGATGCATTATCGCAAACTTCACTGAATTCACAAGAATACCTCAAGCGAAACGTGTCGTCTTCAGACGACAATATTATGCAGACACCATCGCAAGCAGTCATTAACGGTGACCGACCTCGTGGCACAACAACTAAAACTAAAAGTGTCAAGAAAACCATCTTCGAGGCTAAAAGCACTAATAAGCTCAACCAGTTTGCACCAAAACAAAAAGATTCTTCATTTGAACAAACAGACTATCGACAATGTTCAGAATCTAAACCTGACAATGATCATTTTAACGCCATCAATATTAGGGCTGAAGCCATATAAAAAATTATATTCGATGGCAAAAGCGTAACTAAATCAAACAAAGAACAAATCCTTAACTTTGCATCGGAAATAGTGTTTCTCATCCAACAACTTCAAAATAAGTACAACAACAAAGAAACTTGCGATTACAGTAATCACCCATCGTCTGCTTACCGCTCCTCTGAAGTCACTACATCAGCTATCCGTGAAACAATTAGAGACGAATTTGGTAAACTCATCAAACAACATTCCAGCTTACAAATTACTCATGATTCCGCTAGCCCATCCTATTCTGATATGACCAAATCCCGCACACGTAAACACCTTCAACCTACTAAAGAATCCTCCTGCAAGCCAGCCATTATTGTGTCTGTGCCTATCGCCGAAACTCGCCAGGAAGCAATCGATTCTATTCAGAGAAATATATCATTTAAATCTGTCCCCTACGCACCATCACGAATTCAACCTGTCTCTGGGAATAAGATTAGAGTCGAATTCGACAGTGCAGATCAAAGGGATGAAACACTAGTGAGGTTGCAACCTAATAAGGTACTCAAGGCTGAACCAGCCAAAGGTCTAAAACCCATGTTAATTGTGAAGGGAATACATAAAGACACCCCATTGACTAAGCTTATCAAACTCATCAAGACTCAAAATAAAGGTATCCAAGATGTTATGCAACGGGAGGACGATCTAACCTTGTGCTTCCTCAGAAACAACCGTAACCCAAAATTGTACAATGCTGTACTCAAACTGTCCCCAGCGGTATAGCAGATTGCGATGAAGCTCGGAAGAATCAATGTGGACCACCAAAGAGTGCACATTGAAGAATTTTCTCCATTTAAGCAATACTTCGACTGCTTACAATTTGGTCATACCAGATCTAAATGTAAGGCAACAGTTAGACCGTGTTCCCACTGCTCATCTGATACCCATCAATTCAAAAACTACATGTCAAGCAAAACTTAGAAATTGCAAAATGCTACAATTGTACAATCTATAATAAAAAATACAACCTATCTGAAAATACGAAACACAGTGCGACATCAAACCTTTGCCCAAGAATAAGGGCCATTAAAGTTAAAATAAAAGAAAGAATCCAATATCATGTCTAATTTCACTTATCAGTCTATGAATCAAGTTATTAGAATCATTCAGTGTAACGTTTGTAGAGGGTACAAATCTCAACATGAGATACTACAGTATTTTGCAACTAATGAGTATGACATTGCATGTATAAGTGAACCTTACGTGGGCAGTAATCTACAAGTCAAAATTCCATATGGGTATGATATCCATCAGTTCACCACTAATGAACGCGTAAAGGCATGCATTATTATCAAGCGGGGCAAGTTCAGTGCCTTGGGCATGTCTAAATTTTCTTCTCCTAACCTTAGTATTGTCCAAATAAACACTTCTAGAAAGAAGATATTTGTGTCTTCGGTATACGTAGAACCTAAATCCTGTAATAATGACAATCTCACTACACTCCACAAACTTGAATTTTTTTTAAGCCACCATCGTAAAGCAATAAACATAGTTTGTGGAGACTTCAATGGCTGGCACCCTCTTTGGGGATCTGCTCAAGCAAATAAAAGGGGCAATAATGTAGTAGATATCATCTTCGCCAACAATCTGGCGATATGTAATATTGGCACTACCCCAACATTTGGACCGGTAACTCACGGCATTTATCGCTCTTCTACCATTGATTTAACACTGGTATCAGACAGTGCTCAAAACATCATTAGCGGAAGTTAATGAGGATGCATGTACCCTATCAGATCATAAGGCTTTGGAGTTCGCTCTTCAACTTTCTAACAATACACTTGCGAAAAGCAAGAAACTACCCACTTTCCGTTACAACACCTCTAATGTCAAGTGGTGTGAAGTAAAAGACAAATTTAAAATCGAATTTGACAAGCTCTTCTCCTTCGTTTCAAGTATCAATACCTTAGACTCAAATGGACTAGAACGTTTTATCACCAATCTCTCTACCACTATACAAACAGTTTGTGACGAAATTCTTCCACGTTCCAGAGGGCGTAAACACCCTTGCCCGTGGTGGAATGATCACCTGGAACATTTCAAACGTGCAGTCATAAAAAACCATCATCTCATCCAAAGATTAAAACGGCAGAACAAACCGATGAATGAAGCCCTCATTGAAAAGCAACAGCTAAAAAGCGAATACTCTAAACCTTTCAATGCAGCCTCTTCAAATCATTTTAGAGAATTCTGCAATAAACAGGGAAAAGAAGACGTCTGGTCCATCACCAACAGAATACTGAAATCATCATCTAGTTAAGTAGCGTGAAGTTATGTTATGTTATCATCTATTAATCAACCGCCATCAACACTTAAAATATCCAATAGCAAACACACCACGACAAGCCAAGAAATAGCTGAAGCTCTTCTCAATAAATTCTATCCCGACGATACACTCGATACAACAATCAATCAAATTTTAACTCTTAACATAATAAATATTATACCTGACAATCCTCCGGAACCGCCTTTTACTACTGATGAAATAATAGGAAATCTAGACTCCATGAACACTAGGAAAGCCCCACGTCTGAATCATCTAACGTCAGACATCTGTTTATTATTTACCAAGTTATACCCAAATATTATAACCACATTCCTAAACAGATGCCTTGAAATTGGGTATTTTCCCAAACTGGAAGGTAGACTATATTAAGGTCATACCTAATAATAAAAACACTTGTAGCAGTCATATTGAGTCTCCACCGACGTGAAGAACAATAACTTATAATATTTATAGATGCACGTAATTACTTAAAGGATAAATTAACTTTTAACTTCTGTTATCTAGAAAAATAAAGCATTCCTTGTTTAACCTAAATGTTTACAAACAACATTCACTACAACAGACGGACATGGACAACGTAGACCAGTTTAGCTTTCTTGAATCACGTTTGAAGCATTGACCGTAAGCCTTTCAGCAGGAACAAATTTGTTATAAATATAGTATCTTTGAGTATTGAGTGATAGTAATGTATAAATGACAAACTACGAATTAACTAGACCTCCTTTAGTAATGTTATTGTTAATAATTCGTTAGTAAATAGAACTTTCTACAACATTCTAGAACACGCACACGGCTTCGATGACAAATGTACCGTTGGTCTAGATTATCTATACTTAGAAGTATGGATGTAAAGATATGTTCGATAAACATATCGATAGACTCTAAATATGTAGCCTTTGTTTTCAGATAGAATAAGCTCTAAATTATTGAAATATTAGGTCTCTAGTTCATAAACTTATTAGTACGAACGAATAATAATAAAACTATAGATGACATAAACGTCATACACTGAGAAAGAATTAATGAATTTTATCGACTCGCTAGGTAGGTGTAATTTTAGATAGGGTTTGTCGACCACTGTCTCTTCCCTAGTTGTTCCAGGAGTAGGAGCATAGGTGACCTTCGTCGTGGGGTATAAAAAGCGTCTCGTATCCGACAGATTTCTTTTCCTTTTCTCTCTGCTGCGGGACAAGCTGCCTCATAAAACTCTCATGAAGAAACTAATGTTAGGCCACATGTCGCCTAGGATAGTCTTAGCTGTATTTGTTTGGGAGTAGCAACCCCAATTAGAACTAATGAGTTAGTTATGTTAATAATATGTTAAAGTAGTTGAGGTAATCTCATGGTGGATCCCATGGTGAGTACTATAGCTGTAGATAAGGGCAAGAAATGATGATAGGACTAGGGAATAGGATCCTAATGTCTACATGTGCTTGTTACAGAGTTCAAAGGACACCTAAAGAAACCAGGTGGACCTCCTGTCCCTATATGTAATGAATACTTTCGAATAGTAGTAAAATCTTATTCAACATTCATCTAAACTTCAGTATGAACTAATCAAAATAGTTCTTAGAATGGTTTGGTGCACTACTCTGACTATCACGAAGTCTAAGTCTTCTTCACTTGGGTGCTATATCGCGTGACCAGGTCGCAGTTCCTGTTAAGGGGGAATCTTTGAGGACTGGGGCATGTGGGTACTGTGATGACAGTAGATGTTCGATAAAGGGGAAGACTGAGGAGTAGGTGCAGTTGGTGGATGACCAACTCCTTCTTTAGATTGATCAGTGATAAAACTGATAACACTCTGCTTGTAACTAATAAATGATTCTCTGTTAGATATTAGCTCCACATAAAGGTATTGTGTATCTAATATATTTTTCTCTGTGAAATGAAATACTGATTAATAAGGTATAAAATGTACTTGGGTTTATGTATCTGTACTACTAAGACGGAATTTAAATGCAGTACATAAACAAGGTAATGGTGTCTAAGTCTTTATAACTAGGTACACTTCTCTTTAATTTAAGATAACATAAATAAATTATGTAGTTGTAACTATAACAAGTAATATCTGAGCTCAATACTTGTAAAACTTTAATACTAATGAATTATTCTGTAAACTAATTAATATTTAAGTGCTGTTAGATAATAGATGTTCTTATTTAATATATATAATAATAAACAGGATAATGTTGTTTAACCATAGCATTTCATCTTTTTAAATTGTTACTAACTTTTACAATAAATATATAGTGAGCTGATTGAATCCACCATAGAGATTAAGTTATAAGAAATAAATGTGGTTTCTTCGTGTGATGTTTTTCTGGTGTCTAATTAATTAACTTTCTATAAATATCCCATTAGATGTCGATTACAGAGGTGTACTAGGCGCCCTTAAACAAATTAGGTACACCACTCTCCAGGTGACAGTAATAATAACATCTTCAATTACTCAACCCACACCTCACTCCGCCGGCCTGAGCAAGCCACGTTGCACATTCATACTGACATCTCATCATTTCGACCAATCGGTCTTGTTAATGTCTTTGGTAAGTTGTTTGAAAGGCTTATTGTGCGCAGACTGTCATATCATATGAACAAATTTAATAAGTTTTCCACCAAGCAATATGGATTTGGAGAGCAGAAATCCACTGTTAATCCACCTACATAAATCAAGCAAAGTCTAATAAGGAACATGTCTTGGCCGTATCACTAGATATACAGGCCGCATTTGACAACACCTGGTGGCCGGCAGTTTTTAAAAGACTTAAACACATCCAATGCCCCAAAAACATTTACAGAATCATCCTTAATTATTTTAAAGACCGCGCTGCAAAAATTGACATAACAGACAGCTCCGTCACCAAAACTTTGACCAGGGGATGTGTCCAAGGATCCGTCTGCGGGCCATTCTTTTGGAATCTGTCGACGAGCTACTTGATCTTGAATTACCGAGCGGATGCCGAATTCAAGCCTTTGCTGATGATATTCTTGTCATAACCCATTCCAAAAACATCGCGGATCTGCAATACAATACCAATAGTATTCTGAGGTCAATTTTTGATTGGGGAAAAGAAGTTAAACTCACATTCGGCCCAGCTAAAACTCAGGCAATAGCTCTCACTAATAAAGCAGCTAAAACGACTGTGGTTATCGATGGACATGTAATAAAGTTCTCGAAAGAAATCAAGGTCTTAGGGGTAATCATCGATAACAAACTCAAATTCATTAAGCATGCAGATCACCCAGTAAACAAATGTCGTAAAATATACCATAAGCTTATCCGTTTTGTTAAACCCACCTGGGGCATTAATTCAGAAAATATTAAAATCTCATACGAACATGTAATCGAACCGATTATTTGTTATGCGTCGAGCATCTGGCATTCTTCGTTTAAATACAAGTACGTCAAACATAAACTTCTTTCCTTGCAAAGAGATTTTTCAATTAAAATCATAAGAGGTTTTAGGACCATAAGCACCGCCACAGCTATTTCTCTTGCCCAACTGACTCCAATACATGCTAAGATAATCGAATCTGCAGACATTGAATTTACTAGAATTCACAAAATCTCCCATTTTCTCCCGCACGATATTTTATTAGATTCACCCGTTCTTCCTACAGAACTTCTACATCCCTCTTTACGAAAAACGATCAATTATTCAGAAGCATCTTCATCTGAAGAGCTATCCAACTTCCAGCTTGCTAGAAATGAGTTACTCAGACAGCTATAACTCCCTAGTAAACAGGATTCACTTGTCGTTACATACCTGTCAGCAGTCAAATCAACTTCTGTCTTTTGTGTGGATTAAAGCACACACAGGAATCATAGGTAATGAAGAGGCAGATATCGCTGCCAAAAGCGCAGCGACAATGCACAAATCCCCTGACTATGACAAATTCCCGATAAGCTTCATACGATATAACCACAAGGTAAATAGTTTTAAAGCCAAAACATCACTTTATTTGGAAACAAATAATTGTCAATTTACAAAGAAATGGCTCCCTACTTATGAATCTTTATCTGATACATTACAAGTACTTAAACCTTACTTTGAAATAACTCAAATAGTATCCAACCATGGTTACCACAAAGAATATTTGCACAGATTCAAAATCACCCCAAACAATTTTTGTCCTTGCGACTCCTCAAGTGTCCAATCTACATGCCCAATTTTCTCAGCAACCCGAAACGATCACGAGACAGCGGCAGCAATTTTCCAAGTGGAACCATATAAATTAACTGAAATAATTAAAAAGGAAACAACAATAGGAACATTTCTGAAACATGTAAACAAAATTATATCAAGGCTCAAAACTATTAACAATACATAATAAATGATAATTCCTGGACGGGACAACGTGTATATAATAATTGTGCTTAAATTTTTTTTATTAATATATATTTACATTATATTTACATTATTTATAATTTTATATTTATATTATCAAAAGCATGACGTGCTCAAAACTTAAACATAAGTACTTAAGAGTAGAAAACACGACTAACAGAAATAACGAATTCACATGAGGAAAGAGACAGTATTCCATTAGCAGTCTTTTTCTTCATCAACTCATGAGGAAAAAAAAAACTCACCGCTGCACTCATCGAGGTTGCGCTAGTGTCTCTGTCGACTTTAGAGAATATACCAGATACCAGTTCACAATCTCACCGGGGATTCAAAAGTGAATTCGAGTAATCTACGTTAGAGAATCACACGGCCCATCTTATTCTTTCCAGAAATTATACGAGCAATTGGTACATATATAGATAACTTCATTCTGTATTCCTGACGGGGTTGTCAGAATTGAAAAGGATGGAGTGCAAAGGCACGCAGTCTCTAGTCTCTACATTCTTCTTTCGCCTCAAATGTCATCATTCTTCTCACATGCATTCACCTAAGTATGCAAATGCTTTTGACATTTTTGTCAGCTAATATCCTTGACTAAGTATTTGATCTACTTATTTAAGTCAGTAGTAGTCTTTATCGGCTTCTGGTACCTGTCACTTTCACTCTATAGATTTTCTTCGTTAATAGTTCCCTCTTTCAATGTATGTCCCCGAACTATTTACACATTTCTTTCTTCATTTATACAATAATATTGTCGTCCAACCTTGTTATACTGCATATTTCTTCATTGCGTGTTTTGTCCCAAGAGTGTGACCGCACATAGATATTTCCGAGAGATCGCATTTCCACTGTACTCATTTTACTTTCATTCGATTTCGGGCATATCCGGGCCTCACTACCGTACCAAAAAAGAGTATAATAATATAAGTTATTTCATTCTCCAACTTATGAATGGTATAAAAGGGCTATTGAGCAGTTCGAAAAATAAGTAACACCCCGAAGACCAGTTTTAATAAGAGTATGAATGAAGAATCGCGAAAGGAGTCGAGGACGATTTGCCTTGTGAAATTGTAATTATAATGAGTGCAGTGCAGTGATTTGTGAAATTATAATTGTAAAAAATTTTCTGTTGTTGCTTATTGGTTTGGCACCGACTTCGATAATTGTCAAATGTCATTATATAGGCATTTGTATCGTACTTATGAAGTTATTTTTGTACTTGAGTTTTAATTAGTAAAAAATAATTATTTTGTAGTATTTTGAAATCGATTTAAATTTTTTTTGGCTTTTCTTGGGTTGACGCTGTAGTCTGTCAAACTGTCGCAGCAAGCTTCACTCCGTGTCCAAGGTAGATATTTTATCATCTGCAAAATATTCTATAAAAATCTGACTTTGACACGGTAAGTTTGATTGACACTACGTCTGATGCAACTCAGCCGAAAGCCAAAATAAAATTTTAAGATATTTTGTAACGCTACGGGAAATTTAAAAAGATTGTAACTGATGATTCATTTAATAAAAAAATTAGTGTGAAAATTAATTTAAATCAGAATCAGTAAAATGATAAATATTAATGTAAAATGTTGTAATTTAAATTTCGAATTCTGTTATTTATTTATTTTCTTCATGTCCAAATACTCTTAACATTTCAACATATTTGTATCTACGTGACGACCTCCGTGGCGCAATGGCTTAGCGCGTCGGAAAGTAAACGGAGGTTGCGGGTTTATGTATAATATGTATTTATTTACAAAAGAAAAGTATATAAGTAGTATATCAGTTGTCTAGTACCCATAACACAAGCGCTCTGCTGCTTAATTTGGGACTAGATGGCGCTGTGTGAAATGTCAGAGTTTATTATTATTATTATTATCTAAAACGGGAAATTTAACGCGATTACCTTTTTATTTTGGCTTGACGTTTACTTCGAGTACATACTTCAAAACACAAGTGATACGGACCAATTCTACTTTTTGCTTGCCGCTTTGACTACGGCTCGTTGTGACTACGCAAGGGAAGATCGAGGAACAGACGATTCGATATTGAAGTAAGCTTGTGGTTGACGTGCGTCGAGGAAGTGTCCTATGTTTTGACAGTGTCCATAAGCTTCCAAACCGAAACCAAAGTACCGAGACCTCGAGGTCGATCCAGGTCAGGTTAATTTAGGAAATGAACTTTGTAAAGGGTCTGGTTGTTACTGGGAGCTACCCCAGTTTGTTGATGTGTTGTTTGTTGATGAGTACCCTAGAACAAGCTTAGTGTTTAATTCGGGGTGACGCATTTTGTGCCAAGCATCAAGCCAAAATAAAAAGGTAATCGCGTTAAATTTCCCGTTTTAGATACATTTTATAATGCAATTTATAATGCAATTTTATAATGCAATGTGAATATATCTAACACTGCTAAAATGGCCATCCACAATGCGGTGTTGGTGCCAACTTTGTTGTACGGTAGTGAGGCCTGGATATGCCCAAAATCGAGTGAAAGTATGTTAAATGCTGTGGAGATGCGGTCTCTCAGAAATATGTGCGGTGTCACGCTTACTGACAGGATAAGCAATGATGAGATACGCAGTATGACAGGGTTGCACAACAGTGTTATTGTAAAAATGAAGAAAGGAATGCTTAGATGGTTCGGGCACATGGAAAGAATGAGTGATGAAAGACTGACGAAGAAAATATACAGAGCGAAAGTGAGTGGTAAAAGAGCCAAGGAAGACCAAGGCTGACTTATGAAGATCAAATAGCCAGAGTGTTAGCAGACGGAAATGTCAAAAGCACTCGCATACCTAGGCGAAAATGTGTGAGGAGAATAACGAGATTTGAGGAAGCGAAAGAGGTATGTAAGGACCGCGACTCCTGGCGCTCCGTCCTCTCTGACTACCCCGTTGGGGATACAGCGTGAAGTTATGTTATGTTATGTTTTATGTTTATAATGCAACGCGAAAGTAAAAGTTTCTATTTCAACATATTGTATAAAAATTAAAAATATATACAGGTAGTTCAATCAAATACAGTGAATCACACATTGTCTGAATGTCTCAAAAGCTAATGAAAATGTTCACAATATTGAAACAAAACGAAAACGGCACATTAAGCACAGACAATGACAGAGATACCAGTTTGTTCAGAACATTAGGTACCGTGGAAATTCGATATTAAACGTTGAAATATACGCAGTCAAATCAACCGCGAACATTATGCCACTGTACATATATTTGGAAGAACATAAAGCCGACTAGGCTCTACAAATAGAATTGAACCTTAGCGCTTGGTACATAAGATGTCATTTAGCATGTGAGAGAAAAGTGTTTAGTTATCAAGAGGCTACATTGATAGCACAATATTGGGCTAATGAGTCGGTGTCGGGGCGCGTGCCGGAAGGCGCACGTGGCGGTTGTTTATTAATATTATATATTCGGAAACAAATAAGTACGAGTCTCAATAACTTTTTCTACTGTACTATTTTTTGAGTATTACTTCACACCTGATATTTCATAAGGATGTGGACAGTGGTAACCCAGTAGTAAACTCTAGTAGTATCTTTTAGCTATTTTCTAGTTAAAAATTTAAACTTTATAGCATAGTTTAAACTACAAATTTTAAACCGGCTTAGATCAAAAGTACTTTAAAATTGGAAAAATATCGACAAAATTAATATGTATTACTATTAAAAAATATAATTACAAACAATTAAATGTTACTTCTTCATTAAAAAGATCTTCATAAAATTTATGGACATCGTAAAGTAACGATATGCAATAAAATAAATGAGAATCAATTAAAATAATAGATTGTGTTATAAAATTAATGTAATTCTCTTTAAAATAAGTGGTTGAACTTGACAATCTATCATCTTGACAATGACATCTGCTATACAGTCTACGATCATCTCGCGACAGTTCGAACCTCCAGCGGGAGACTGCTCTCTGAGAGGGTTGAAGTTGAAGTCAAGAAATTTAAACTTGAGACATTTCTTTACCTCTACATCTCTTTTCCTCTTTTACTGTTGGTATATCCATATTTATAACAAACTTGTGTATATAATGCATTAGGTGTATTTCCAAGTTTTTTCCAGGAGTCAGATACAGAAATGAAACGTTAATGATCAAAGGTTTCTCGATCGAGGTCATATAATTTATCGTCAACTACCTTCTCTGAGTATGGTAGCCACCTATGTTCCATTCTTAGTTCAAACTTAGCTGCCACTGATAGAATTTGTATTTCGATAAAATACTTTCGAACAGTTGTGAAATCCTAACCGCCTGAAATCGTTTTTGGATACAATATTTTCCGTATCTACAATTGCGGCAGTTAAAAATGACACGTCAAAAACTTTTTATTGTGAAAACGGTTAATTTTAATTTATTACATTTGGTGGATAAAAATTATAAAATTGTAGAAACTATTAATAAAGTACGTATATGTGATTGAAATCAGAAGTAGATAATTTATAGCGAAAACTATTAATATTAAATATGATGTTATATTTTGAATTATTAATTCTATTGCTCGTTTATATACATATATTTCTGAAAAAATCGGTTTGATCTGATTGATAAATTTATTAAAAATGGCTATTTTTTTAATGTTGACCTATTTATATTTGCCTTACCTAAGATAAACCCTCGATTCTCACGCTGTCAAGCTGCGTATAATGATAGCTGGTGCTATGATTGGACATGGCTCATAACAGAAAACTAAAAAATATGATAAAAACCAGTTTGTCGGTTGCCGACAAACATCTCATGTAGTCAATATAGAGTTGAATTGGAACAGTTATGAGCACTCGAGCTTCTTTGCAAGAGCGGATCATGTTATAAAAAATAATCTCCCATCATAAAGTGTTAGCCAATGCAAATGTCAAAAGCACTCGCATACCTAGGCGAAAATGTGTGAGGAGAATGACGAAATTTGAGGAAGCGAAAGAAGTATGTAAGGACCGCGACGCTTGGCGCTCCATCCTCTCTGATTACCCCGTTAGGGATACGGCGTGAAGATATCTATGTATGTATCTCCCATCAAACCAATTCTTATGGGAAAATGAAAAACATTTTTGCGATTTTTCTACGTAGTTTTATGTTGTATTTTAGGGAAACGTATGTAGAAATAAATACGGAGCCCTTTTATAAAATAATTCATGCGTGTCCATCCGCCTGTTCGTATATTACAGTCGATTTTCCCAAACTATGTAACGCGCCAACCCCCATATTATGTTGCTAATATCAGTGGCGGACCGAGGGGGGTTGAGGGTGCTGACTCTCCAATGTCGTACAATTCAAATCGACAAACCTCTATTTAATTTCTCATAATTTTTGTGTAATAAATTTACATTTGCTCAACCTATTTATATTGATGTAACTGCGATCGCGCCTGGCTACATATATTAGCAATATTATGTAAATATTATAAGGAAGGTGCAAATTGGTTACTCGAACTTGACTTGACCTTTCCCAGCTTTGTCTCCGAAGTTATTGAATCTAAAATTAAAAAATGTCAACCATAATTCGCGGTAAAGGCACAACGAAAGTCCTAAGTTATATATAATATATCTGCAAGAATTAAGTTTAGAAAACCATTTTATAAAATAAATATCGTACGAGACCCTCTGTCGAACTCACACTTGACCAATTTATTAATAAAAATATGGAATATACCGGCTGCTTATCTTCCCACGTCATATCGGTTACAATGGGCTTAGACCACGCTTAGACTGAAACTTTGACTACCTGCATAACGATAAAATATTAAACCGAATTCAAAATAAAATAAATATAAGTAATATACTAACATTTAAATAATCAAAGTCAAAGTCAAATCAATTTATTCAAGTAAACCCAATTAAAGGTATTTTTAAACGTCAAATCTATTTTAGTTCGCGTAGTATCAAAACTCGCGTACAATCAAAATAGTATCGAAACTCAAATATCTTCAACACCTTCATAACTATAAATAATACCTTCATAAATTCGATATAAACGCATATACTTATTACAATATGCGTTTGACAGTTATTGCAGTTGATGTCAAGCCTACTGAGCTAGTATACTTTCTGTTGTTGCTTATGGTTTAGCATAGACTTCGATAACTGTGAAATCTAATTAAATTAGGTTGTTGTATCTTAATTATTAAGTTATTTTTGTGTTTGAGTTTTAATTAGTAACGATAATAATTATTCTGTAGTTTCCATTGTTATTATTTTGAAATCGGTTTATTTTTTTCTTAGAAAGTTATTAATTTTTCCTTTTGAGTGGTTTTGCCCTAAATAAATATCTACTGTAGGTACACAGCTAACTTCTTTCCAATTCTTAAGCGGAATATATAAAATCATCGTCAAGATACATAAACCGTTATAAGTATTTGGTGTATCTTCGAAATCTAAGGTTCAATACCAAAGAAATTAAAATGAAAGCACCTATAATGAAGCCAACGCAAAAAGAATCATTAGAAAGGTTTTTGTACTTTTATAAGATATGGTCGTGGGTGCAAACGTAGGATATTATGTATTTTAGGATATATTGAGATATAATGAAAAGATGTGAAAACGACGCGATTTCGTTAGCTCGTGTGTTTCTCATTCTTCTTCCAAAATACCAACTCCGAACTCGTATAATCAGAAATAAATTATATTATGTAGCAACACGCTCAACAGTGTTGCAATCTGTCAATGATTATGAAATTAATTAAGACATTAATCGCGAATAGCGACGGGGAGATGGACTGTATTTTTATGAATAGCTAGCTGGTTTTGATAATAAATAATATTTAATCAATTATCCTTTTATTATACAACAAAGAACAAACAACTCACTATAAAAAAGTGACAACTGTCAAAAAGAATAATACAAAAAATTATAAATTATAAACGTTATTATCAAAAAAGGTCTGTCGCCAGCACTGACAATAGCTAACACATCGAAAACGATTCATAACCAAAGAAGTTATGTCCGAAATTCAAACATTTATCTACGACAGATAAATGTTTGGGTTGGTCTACCTACATTCGACTTTTTTCCAATTCTGGAACGGAATTTAATTAAAAGATTAATCAAATTACATATCGCATCATTAGATTATATTAGATTGAGAAATGCAGTAGAAATGTGATCTCTTAGAAATATATACGGTGTCACCGTTGCCGACAAAATGAGCTACGAAGAGATACATAGTATAGCAGGGTTGGACGATGAATCGTAAATATGAAGTAAGGAACGCTTCGATGGTTCGGGCACATAGAAACAATGAGTAGAGTGATGGAAGATTACCGAAGAAAATATACAGAAGAAAGTGAGTGGTAGCAGAAGTCAAAGAAGACCAAGGCTGACTTAAGAAGATCAAATATCCAGGTTGTTAGCTGACGAAAATGTCAAGAGCACTAGCAAAACCTAGACGAAAGTGTGTAAGAAGAATGATGAGGATTGAGGAGGCGAAAGAAGTATGTAAGGTCCGCGATACTTAGCGCTACGTCCTCTCTGACTACCCCGTTAGGGATACAGCTTGAGGATATGTATTTACGTATGTGTGTATTAGATTCTATGAGACCACTAGTGTCCATATATCCACTGTGCAAGATGTACCTCTTTTAATATAATTTTTCTTTTTCATATCATTTTTTATTTAGAATATAATTACAAATATTATTTTGTCATTTTTTATTGCATTTCTGTTATAGATTCTTTTGGTAGCTACGGAATAAATCGGTAGTGTCTGGTTCTCTTGACTTTTCTTCCATTATTCATTTCATACAGTCCCGTTACATACCCTATGTCATATATCCTTTCAAATCTATCTATATATATAAAAGGCGATGTATGTATGTTCCGTATGGACTCCGAAACGGCTGGACCGATTGCGATGAAATTTTCAGAGAATCTTCAGATTGGCCTAGCGGGTGTTCCTGTAAAGTTTGGTAGCGATCGGAACAGTAGATTTTTTTTTGTTTTTTCTTTTGCAGTATCAAAATAATTATAAAAACTGTTTAATTTATTTTAACTTCAACTAACGCCCAGTGAAACGGGCCGGGTTTGCTAGTAATTAATAATCGTCAAAATTGGTGCACAAATGGCGGAGAAATCGGTGAACATACGTAAAATAAAAGTTTCCTACGAATTGACAATCTCCTCCCTTTTTGAAGACAATGGTTAAAAATTGGTATACAGAAAGCAATTCTTCTTATTCTTCACTAACTCTGAAAATAAAATACTTTCTTATGGAGTCGAATAGTAATGTATTTATAACATAACTGTATCTCTCATGTACCTATGTACATAAATATATAAATACTTCCTGAATGTAGATATTTCGTAAGCCGGTACCAGCAGAAGCTAATATCGGGCGGCCGCAATCTTTATACTCCAGTAAGTGACCGAGCCGAATACTACTGCATTCGCCGGAGGTATTTTCGAAAACACGCACGAGCGCAATACCGAATAACTGCTATGTGACGTCACATCCCACATTGCAAAACGTGTTTCAAATGAAGTGACTCAGGCAACAATAACTGTGGCACATTTATGCAGTAACAGGATGTAATTGAAATAAAATTGTTTTGATATCTACGATAGAATTAAATATGTTAGATGTCTATAGGAATGAAACGCCCAAAACTTTACATAAATTAATAATTAATTGATTAATTTGTAACACTGTGCTGCAATCGCATAGAGAAAAAGCAAAAAAAAGAAAGGTGGCGCGATTGAGTTTTGATTTATATAATCTCGCATCGGTGGTGAGGACAGAGGATCAAACCATCGCATCGGTCGTTCTTCTCGATGACGTCACGAACACAGACGCGCTGTGCTAGAGGGCGCCAGTAATCTGTTATTCTTAATCCGTCGGTATTGCTAACAGTTTATTGAATGTATTACGTACACTTGTGTTATTTTATTTTCATTTTATTCACTATTATAATACACGATATAGCTAATTGGTACAGTCAGGAGCAGGTGCTAATAGTAACTCATTGCCTACCTCCCTTACTATACAATCTATGTACCAATAAAGACCATTATCATTGCATTGAGATCGTAACAATGGAAAAAAACAACAATAAAATCGAGCCATACATATATATGGCTAGTAAGTCTTAAAGATTAATAATCACAATCAATAATCGCAAAGTTATTAATTGTGGTTAATTAATGGCTCGGCAGTTCGTCCTCTCTGACTACCCCGTCAGAGATACAGCATGAAGGTATGTTGTATGTATATATGTCTGTATGTGTGTATGCGTGTTAGTGTGTGTGTGTGCGTGTGTGTGTGTGTGTGTGTGTGAATGAGTGTATGAATATATGTATGTCCGCGGGTCCGCTGGGAGAAATTTCTTATAGAAATAAGCAGTTGCTCTTCTTTCTATATGTATCTTTCTACTTTATAGTATAAGTTTACGGTCGTAAACTAATTAATCTGTGGTATACGTATGTTGTTGTGTGCAATAAATTGTTAAATAAATATGTATGTATGTATCGATTAATCTATACTGTGAATATTATAAAGAGAAAGCTCAGCTCAGTTCAGAAATGTGTCTTCTCATTCTTTTTACTTTCTCGTGACAAGAAAACAATTTGTATCAATTAACGATAATTAATGCACGCTAGTACACATTTCCGATGGCACAGTTAGTAATGTATAATTAGAGCCACAGATCGAACGTTTAATGAGTGCGACCGGTCGTTAATTGCGCGTGCGCCGCCGATTTAAATATACCGACAGCGAAGTGCATCGACCGCAGCTCTATTGCGGTTACTCGCAGGCGGCCGCGCCCACCTTCGCTATAAATTGTTATCACTATTTATATGGTTAGACAACTTGTTGCCCGTTTGTCCGTTGTGTACAAACATATATACCAGTGCCTTAAATCGAAACGAAGAAAACCAGCGTCTGACAGAAACAGGATTTTCAACCAAGACCAAAACCTAGTCTTCGGCCTCAATCTCAGGTTTAGCCGAAACCTAAGCTCATTAAGGGTGGCTTCCACCATTTAAACTCCAATTAAGGAACTGACATCCACTCACACCAACTATTAAATAGCAAGTGCAAGCGAAATGTCACTTCCTTAAATCCAGTTTAAATAGTTCGTCCAAGCCACTCTTAAACATATTACAATTTATATTGTATAATACTACTCTATCAAAAAAGTACCGGGAAAAGATCAATAATACACGAAATGTTAGTTATTCATCCAAATTTATTCTATCACCTTTAAAGTATGCTCCTTCAGAAACGATACACTTACGCCAACGAATAATCCAATCATCAAAACATTTTTAAACGCTTTTTCCGGAATTGAGTTCAGTGCTCGCTGCGAAGAATTCTCCTTTATGTCTTCTACCGAATGAAAACGGGTGCCAAGAAGTGGTAATTTGAGTTTAGGAAAAAGAAAGAAGTCGACTGCAGCCATATCTGGTGAATAAGGTGGTTGTTCGATGCTATTTGTTGAGTTTTTGGTCAAACACTCCTTCACAATGATGGCCTTGTGCGAAGGCGCATTATGGTGGTGCAAAATCCAATAAATTTTCTTTCCACAAATCTGCATGCCGCATAACGCCCAAATAATATTCTTTATTTACCGTTTGACCTTCCGGCAAGAATTCCGAGTGCACAACACCGCGATAGTTAAAGAAAACAGTCAACATGACTTTGACTTTTGATCGACTTTGGCGTGGTTTTTTCAGTTTCGGTTCAGTTGGAAGGCGCCACTCCGAAGCTTGTTGACTAATTTGCATGTCAAACTCGTAAACCCACGTCTCGTCACCAGTAACAATGCGTTTCATGAATGTTGGATCGGATTTGACTCGTTCTAGCATGTCCTCAGCGACTCTTATGCGATTGTGTTTTTGAAGAAAATTCAGGTCTTTTGGGACTAGCCGAGCGGCGATATGTTTCATACCCAAGTGATTATTTAAAATGGTATGGATCGACTCATCAGACACAGAAAATTTGGCAGCTATCTCTCTCAAACTTGAATGAGGATTTTCAGTCACTATTTCCTTCACTTTTGCGAAGTTAATTTCAGTTGCAGACGTTGATGGCCTACCAGAGCGAGGCAAATCTTCCATCACGTCTCGATTGCTTTTGAACGCTTTGTACCACTCGTGATCACGTGTTTTTGATAAAGTCGATTCACCGTAAGCCTTCTGTAACATTTTCAGTGACTCCGAACACGAAATTTCATTAGCGATGCAAAATTTAAGACAAACTCTTTGTTCGATGTTTTTGTCCATTATGAAATTCGCGATATACACTAGAATGATATAACTAAAAACAGCACTGTATTTAATCTAAATAACAGAAGCAACTCAAACTCCGCGCCAAAATGGAAAACAGTTGTGCCAATCTAACAACAACAAAAAAAACAAAAAATTGAATTTGAAACCATAAACAAATCTTCAAATCCCGATACTTTATTCACTGAATGTAAAATCTAGTGTATTTTTATACATACTCGTATATAGACAGTTAACTCATGTTAAATGAAATCAAAAATAACAATCGAAGTATACAACAAAAAAATATAACGGAATAATTCAACAGAAAGCGAGAATACACATAAATTCAACTAAACACAGTCACGCCGACAGCCACGCGATCATCACGCGACCGGTGACTAATTACAATAAAAAATTACATATAATATGACGATTGCGTATCTATTATTCTATGACCGTAAAATGCACTTTTATCTCGCGATATTTGCTGTCACATTCTGTCTGCAAATTACGTAATAAGCGTACGGCGGTGTTATAACCTAAAAATTTGCAGACAGCGACAGCCACGCGATCACTGCGCGACCGGTGATAAATTGTAATAAAAAATTAGTATCATATATGACGATTGCGTGTCTATTATTCTATGACCATAGAATTTACTTTTCACGGTAGATTTAGCGCCACTGTACAAATTACATTACAGAAATTCTCGTTTTGACAGCAGATATCGCGCGATATTGGCTGTCGCATGCTGAATGCAAGTTACGTAATAAGCGTGTGGGGACTATAGCTGGCGATCACACACGACCCCTAACTCACCCTAAGTTAACGAAACGACGCGCGACAATTGACGAAGACCGAGTTTTAGCGATGTTTGCCTGAAATCGAAACTTTGGCCGAAACCAAATATTTTGGCTGAAACGGGCCGAAACCTTTTTCTAAAAAATCCTTATTTAAGGCGGTAGGCGGCACACGTACCTCCTACCTATTCCTCTGTCAGTATGTTAACCTCCTGTACTATTTTCAATTAAATATTATGCTCATTAATTGAAATGGAAACTGTAAACCGTCAGCGGTTTCCATTTTAAAGTAACATCACAAAAAAAAACCTCTCCGTCTCCGCCTGTCATTCTATTAATTTTCTCAAAAACTATGTAACGTATATTTACCCTGTGATCCATTAGCGAGCGACGCCGTGCTTCCAACGTGCCGCACGTGACATTGTTAATATTGCTATGAATAAAGAACAAAATAACATGTAATTAAACAAAACAAAACAATTACGACATCGTTAAAACAAAACAAATTAACAAAAGAAACATAACTCACTTATTGTTCAGTTCATGTCCGCACCGCTGTACATAATAATCACAGAAATTTTAAACAATTAACGATGAAACAGAGGGCTATTGTCTGCACCGTCGACGTGCACACACACACATACACACACACACACACGCGCGCATCAGCTGTCCTCCGAACGCAATCTACACTCATTATAGTAATTACACTGTTCATTTTATTTTCCAATTTGACATTATCACTTCAATCTAGCCACACGCAAAAAGTCTCATACGTAGTAATAATATCGGACACGGCGAAATTTTATATGAAAACCCGTCAAGTAAGAGTTGGACTCGTGCACCGAGGGTTCTGTACCACCATACAATGTATTTGTCTCATATATTTACCAAAAACTAAGTCGAATTCAAAAACAAACTTAACTTTGAAAGACTCGTTCTCCCATACTCTCCAACTGCAAATATAAATTCGTAATGGCAAAAAAGTATGATAGAAGTACTAATTCACAATTTTTTTATTTTTCCCTTTTATTGTACTGCGAGACCTTTAATTTTATATAATGATTCTAGGTCAACGGGTAATACCCTATAGGTTTTTGTTTGAATACATGTACATATGTACCATATACATATCTTTTGATTGCATTAATTTAGAAGCTTGAATTTTTAACACCTTCAAGGAAACATAGATCTTAGAATTTTATAGAAGATCTTATAGAAATTATTAGAATTACATTGCATTAGATATTTTTTTTAAACTAAAACTAAAGCTCAAGGACTTACTTTATTTTGCAATTGACCGCAACTATGGTAGTACAGATACAGAGCACTAATTGAATTTTTCCGGATTTCCCCCAGACAGCGTCGAGCCGAATACATATTTGGGTAAGACCGGATTTTGCCACTTTTTGAAAAAAAAGTGTCTCAAATTTTGACTGCGTATAAAAAAAAAAGTACTTGATAAATTGTAATAAAGGTTGCTGAAGTAATATATAATTCTTCTACTATTAGACTGTATTTTTAAAGAGAACGTAAGTCGTATAGTTTAAAAAATACCGTGAGTTAAAATCGTTAGGACCCCAAATTTAGCCAAAAACACGCTGTTTTTTTGTTCCGCCAAAGTAATTGGCGTTATAAAACTTATATTTTTTACAATGAAAGTCTAATTAATTATGAATATCTGAAATGTCCCAAAGTTAAGCTGCTACATTATAGTTTTCGAGTCTTTAAATACTCGTCTTTTATTGATTGAGTTATCATTGTTTAAAACTTTGTCTCCATTATTTTCGCTTATACGTTACTATTTTGTATGTTACCAAATTCCGACTTCCATGTATTAAAAACAGTTCATGACAGTATTTTGAAATGGCACTGGCGACACCGAGTACCCAGGCAACATGTTAGAAAAAGAAAAAGCGCCATTTTGACGTCGCTGGTGTTTGTCAAAGGTGTACACGTGCGTTTTGGCTGTGAATTTTTTTTCCAATTTTAACGATTTCAAACATAAATAACAGTTTTATATACGCACATTTTAACTAATACTATGCACAAGGGATTAATAAGTGCGAACTAATGTATCTTACTCTGAAATTCCACTCGGTTTTGTAATTATAGCTATTTATAACCTCAATAATCACGCTTCTCCGTTACTTCTATGTAGCTTCTATGTTACTAGTAACGTTGATTCTATGTTACGTAACGTTGAAGTGTTCTAAAGGTTCGTACATAATAGTATTATAATTTTTGTACTCAGTACTAGTTTTCATACAATAATGAAACTTGAATTGATTTGAATTCGTACCTTATGGTTTTTAATTGCCGCATTGTACAAAATATGACGTAAACGCACTTCCTAGCGAGATTAAATTTTTAGCTAACATTAAATTACAGACCTTAACGCTTTACAAATAATTACAATGAAATTGATAACGAAAGAAAATATTTTGTGGTAGCATTTAATTTTAGACCTTAATGCATAACGAATAAAATTTCAATCCAGTTATTTTTATGTATTTGTTAAATTGGGGGAATATTGTCGAATTGTTTGTGTGAGTAAGCGTCTATAAAATCATTGCATTTGAGTGCTCCCATTTACTTGTGGTAGTACCTCACCTCCCACGAAAAATGCCAAAAAGTGTTAAATGAAAAATAGCGCGATTGTCTCCTTCCGTTGTAGGTAGGTATACTCAATGAATTGATGTGGTCAGATTGCCGTGGTTGTGTACCTAATAACTCCAAACTATTAATACTTAGATTTAACATTTTTCCCTACTCCGCGCGCATATGACTAATTTTTCTGCTATCATTGAATACAGTTTATACTAATACAGATTGGTATTAATTGTGTACCGAAGTTTATGGTCCAAGCATACATATCGTATTACTAAACTTTAACGCCAAAAATACCACATTATGTTCTCAGCTTTACAAACATTTTGCGTTACTCTTATGTTATCGTAACATAGAAGTTTCTATGTTACTCAATGTTACAAAGTGGCAAAATTTACGGCCTTACCCATTAATGACATTTACCCCTTTGCCTTCAAGATATCAAACTATTAAAAAGATATCGTCACCAGAAGCATATTCTAAACGTCAGACAGTTGGCATTACACGAGAAATACAATCTTTTCGTCCATACAAAAGTTATATTAACAACGTGAGGATGTGATCCCTTCCTATTCCTCAATTCCTAGTATTTCGACGTCAAAAAGGAAATGGTGAATCCAAATTGAACTGCAAGTTAACGATTGACGCGCCTATGAGTTAAGGCAATGCTTACTTTACGTTGGTAAGTATACTGTCTTGGGCTATGGAACATGAAAAACGAGCGTCAATCACGCGAATTCCATAAAACGTATGTCCGTTTAAACTTCCCGTGGAGGGTACTAATGATATAAGGTATCGATAAATCATCCCTGTATCATATCGACGATCTTTTGATTGACGATTTTCCAATCACGGCGGTGCATAAATATTTCATTGAATTTGCATACGAGGGGCTCTCGAACACGTATTGGCTTGAACCTTTCTGTTTACGTACAGATATGGACTATTCTGTTTTATTACGACATAGAGTAAAAAAAGTAGGCCAAGTGCATATTTTACTGTATATCCTTTTTTTTTTTCATTTTTGTCTTTAAATAAACGTGACGACACATTTATAACATAACTAGAGATGGGCTAGTTCGCAAATTCAGTTGTCATACTTATTAGTTATTAGTAAAACAAACATTTTTAGAATTTTAGTCCGTTTGTGTGTTTGTGCTTCAATAAAAATCACCATGAATTAAAACGTCATGATAAGTGTAAAATTTTGTATTACAAATACGTTGCATTGCGGTATACAGCATCGCAACGTCGCTGAAGCAAAGAAAATAGTCCAAAGCTGGCTACAAGGTTTGAACTATTCTGAAACAGAAAATTTGCTAAAAAACACGATATAAATAATTTTCCTGGTGCGCCCTCACGCTCCAAACACACACACGCACGCACACACACACACACACTCACACACGCCCGCGCGCACACACGCACACACGTACCTTTCCTTTCCTTTTCTTTAGTGTTTTAATACTCGTTTGTCTGTTCTGTTAGCATAAAGATATTATAATTAAATTTGACAGTTATTGAAGTCGGTGCCAAATCAATATGCAACAACAGAAAGGCTTTAGTTTGGTAGGCTTGGCACCGACTTCAGTACTGTCAAATTTAATTATATAAGTATGTGTTTCGTATTTATAAAGTTATTTTATTTGTACTTGAGTTTTGACTAGTAAAGGATAGTTATTTTATATTTTTCAGTGTTTTTTTTGAAGGCGGTTTAATTTTTTTTTATAAAAGTTTTTAACCTTAACTAGTCATCAGTGTCTAATCAATATGGTCCGTTTCAATGCAATATGGCAAAAACATAAAAATATCTTTGCGTATTTTTAACCCTTAGACCTTGACACAAAAAGAGGTTTGTTATAAAGAAGATTTTGTCTCTCTATGTGTCTGTATGTCTATCACATCGTAACTCACAAACAGATAGATACATTTGTATCCGGTCTCCTGCCGTCGCTGCGCGCAATACCTACAGGCTCTAAGACTGCAGGAACGCCAGTGGCGTCAAGATCCCGCCGAATGACGTCATTCAAGGCAGCAGGTCGTGACATGCGGCCCGCGCTACGTAAACAGGATAAACCGTGGTGACCTGGTACATCGACGAGATCACCGCAGCGGCGACGGTGAGGATGGTTAGTCCTGGCCCCCAGACGAAGGGATACGGAATATTTTTTTTAAAGCTCCATTTGTCAAGTGTTCTTAGCTATGTTTGACAGGAGTCGGTTCAGCAATTCTCAGTATATTCGGCTCTTAATCTTGGATGTGAAGAAATTGGAATCATTTTGCAGTTAAAAACGACAAGTTTTATCTCTGTTGGTAACTCTAAAGGTCTGATGATGACGAGAAATTATTAAAACTAGAAAACTATTTGTTTTCCATTAACCAACTTTAAAAGGTGTTAAATAAAAGATAAATTAAAAAAGCTTAATTAGTGCGTCCCTTGAAAAGGCAATAAATAATAATATTTCACTATTAACTACACTCTGACAAGCATATTTTAAGAGCGGGACTAGCAAATTATTAATTCTTGTTTAATTAAATCTTATTTATCTTATTATTAGACTAATTTCATAAGTCAGCCAAGGAAATCAAGGCTGACTTATGAAGATCAAATAGCCAGAGTGTTAGCAGACAGTAATGTCAAAAGTACTTGCATACCTAGGCGAAAATGTGTGAGGAGAGTGATGAGATTTGAAGAAGCAAAAGAGGTATGTAAGGACCGCGGCGCTTGGCACTCCGACTGACTACCCCGTTAGGGATACAGCATGAAGATATATATATATGTATGTATCTTATTTATCTTTTTGTAAATTGAATTGAAACAAACTATAAATAATATGTGATTTTTTTTAAGCGACACGTAATTGTAATTATATGTGTACGCACATACGTAAGGCATGCATTGGATCCATTCAGTTGTATTGATTTATGAGACACATCTCCGAGTGGGTGTTGTGCGCGCTCTGTATGTTTCCTGTGCGTATGTTAATATACGTAACATAGAGCTGTTAGGGTCGCTTTATATTGTTAAACATATAATGTACCTATTATATGTATTTTGGACTCAGATATTATTTTACAGAAACTCATCTCAGTAATTAATGTATAGTAGACCCGCGGTAATCCGACAAACGTTTTGCAAGGCGGTGTTAAGGCGACGCATTGGAAATTTTGACGGCGGAGATCTCAATTTTTCTAAGTGACTACAAAACGTTTGAAAACGATATTTGGTAACCTGATTCTTCATTTCATTGACTTCACTTTGCCAGTTGCGTTACACGATTGGTTAACTTTTGTAACACAAAAAACAATATCAAAGAAACCTCTTCTAAAACAGAAATTTACATTTTTCGAAACAACGGGACCGATTTATGTTTCTAAATTTTCTGCATAGTTTAATGTATACGTATTCTTCAAAATGACAGTTGGATTTTTAAAATTAATTTAAGTATTTAAAATAAACGAAATTTTTTTTTGTATTTTTCATAAGCTAGCGCGCGCACGTTTGCATAGAGCAGAAGCTCTATTTTAGATTAAATTATTCTTTACCAATGCGTCGCGTGGCCTTAACGAATTATACAGAGAAGAGGAGTATTTTATAATCCGACAAATTACACACATACATACAAAAAAGGAGTAAGGTCAAACCTATTAAGTGTGTTAAACAACACGATAGATAGCATGGTTTTTTTATAAAATAACGTCATTAACGCTATAGCGCATACAAAAATATAATAACTAAACTTATATAACACTACAACAACAACTAACATAATCTGTAAGTACATATTTTCAAATTAAACATCCTCATAAAACTCCAGAGCTTAGATTTAGTCAACTACCTAACACCGAATTAACTCGATAGTTTAAAGCGTTAATCAACAAAGAAATTAGGTGAGTAAAGATCAGCCTTATTTCGCCTATCATAGTCATGAAAGTTATAAGTTTTGATTAAATCCATTTCATTATATTTACATTAAGTTTAGTAGTTAACTGTACATTAACTTTAAATTAGTAAGAAAAAAAATAGCAAGTCACGTAAAATGGCCACCAAACTTAGCATGTTCCTTGAGTGATTTCATATCTGGCTGACCGAGAACAAAAAGTGAGTGTAAATGGGGTTACATCTGACGGTTCTAAATTAAAGATGGGTGTTCCCCAAGGATCAATTTTGGGACCGTTCCTATTTTTGGTTTACATTAATGATCTTCCATTTATGCTTAAAGACCTTTGTGAAATAATATTATTTGCTGATGACACATCATTATTATTTAAAGTTAACAGAAAAGACATAGATATTAGCGGACAGAATAGGACCTTGGCGGATGTCTCGAGATGGTTCGCTGCCAATAATTTACTACTGAATGCACAAAAAACCAATTGTGTTAAGTTTTCCCTATCCAATGTACCCAAAATCCATAATGGACTGGAACTGGATGGGAAACAATTAAAATTAATGAAATCAGCTACTTTTAGACAATAAGTTACAGTGGGCGGACCATATCGGGACTTTATCTAATAAGCTCAGTTCGGCAATATATGCTATTAGGCGCATTAGACAGTTGACAGATGTAGCTACGGCTAGGCTGGTGTATTTCGCAAATTTCCATAGCCTTATGTCTTATGGTCTGCTACTTTGGGGATCAGCGGCGCATATGAAATCTATCTTTATTTTACAAAAGAGGGCAATACGTACCATCTACAGTATGAACGCACGAGAGTCGCTGAGAGATCATTTTAAAGACATTGATGTACTCACCTTACCCTCGTTATACATCTATGAAAACATAATGTACACTAGAAAAAATTTAGATCTATTTCAAAAGAAAGGCGTTGTTAATGGTATGGAAACTCGTGGTCGTGGTCAGCTAGTTATTCCTAAATTTAAATTACAAAAGTCAAGTGGTTCATTTTTGGGTAACTGTGTTCGTTTTTATAATAAAATTCCTCAAGAAATTACTCAACTAACGGAAAAGAGATTTAAACTTGTCATTAAACGCACACTGATTAGTAAGACACAACAATAGACTGGAAGTGATCCTCTCTGCATATGCATTTACTGGCGTTATAAATATTGTATTTTTAAATAACTGTTGTAGAATGATGTTGAAAAAATGATACCTGACTGAGTTTCTTGTCGGTTCTTCTCAGTATTCAGGTTTCCTTTTTGAACCGAACTAAAGTAGATTTGACGTTCAAAAATACCTTGCATTTGGATTTACTTGAATAAATTGATTTGACTTTGACTTTGACTTTGAGTTTTTGCTATTCTAGACGATTTTTTTCTTTTTCATTAACAACTCTTTTAATGTAGTTTCTCATAATATATAACTAATATCTTTAAACTTTATTAATATCAAAAAGTACATACGTACGCAAAAAGCGTAAAAATTAAACTCTCAGAGAGAGTCGCATACTGACGCCGCTTCAAGTTCTCGGCAGTGCTGGCCGCGGCACCTGCTGACTTGGAAGTCGCCGGTACATGGGAAACAGTAAGTGTACCGACACAGGTGGCGTCCCACACCAGCGATTTTCCAAGTTTCCAAGGGATGAGCGTTAATCCATTCGGTCTCCTGCCGTCGCTGCGCACAATACATACAGGCTCTAAGATTGCAGGAACGCCGTAGCAAGATAAACCGTGGTGACCTAGTCCATCGACGAGATCAGCACAGCGGCAACGGTGAGGAAGATTAGTCCTGGCCCCCGTATATTAGAGTTAATACATACATATCTTCACGTTGTATCCCTAATGGGGTATAGTCAGAGAGGACGGAGCGCCAAGCGACGCGGTCCTTACATATTACTTTCGCTTCCTCAAATCTTTCATTCTCCTCACACATTTTCGCCTAGATATGCGAAATAATTAATAAAAATTAATAAGCTTATAAACTAGCATTTATTTGTTTTGATGCGTTAAGCGCTTCTATGTAAAATGAAAGAAAACAGCTTGTTCTCCAGTCGGTCCGACTGTCTTAAACACTTTCGGACTTGTCTTGACCTTACATGTGTCATTTAATTATATTTCTAATATTATTTCTTTTTTTTGTGACCATTCCATTACGTAACTATTATTTTATGTATTGTTACAAATTATATATATAACGAATCTGCTGCTGCACCGAATTTCTGTGCTGGTTGGCTGACCGAATCCGATCTCTGGTATACCCTGAGAATGCTTCGTTGAGAGGTGAAACACGTGTCGATTGGTGGTATTCGGAGTTTGACCGGAAATAGCCAAAAATTTGGGAATTTATCACTTGAAATGGATTTCCGCTAGGTAAAACACCTGAGTCTATATAACATCAGCATTGAAATTTCAGCTTAGTAGACAAAGTAAAGATAATGGCACAACTCTTTTGCCACTTTGGCTACAAAATCTTGAAAATACGAACACCTACAGAGTTCTGTATTCTGTAATATGTGTGGAGTATACCAGAATATATATGTATTTGTATGCATCTCTTGTCGTCAACAAGACAACTACTTAGGAAAAGTCTCTATCCTAAACACCTTATATGTATATTTATAACATTGTTTATTAAATAACGTCAAGTCGGAGTCAACAGTTTAGTAACTCAGAGGCCTTTCTTATTAATTCGATAAATAAATTACACTTTGAGCCGTAATTATTTATTCCGATCTAAACAATTACAAATTGACTGTAATATGACATGTCAGGGTGGTAACAAGCGACTGACGAACCGCGCAGTCATTCCACAAAAAAGTATTTAGCATTCTAACATCGCCAGGTTATTACAAAATTAACGTACGTTAAGGCGACGCATTGGAAATTTTGACGGCAGGGATCTCAATTTTTCTAAGTGACTACAAAACGTAGGACAGTGATATTTTGTATCCTAATTCTTCATTTCATTGACTTTATTGTGACAGTTGCGATACACGGTTGATTAACTTTTGTAACACAAAAAAAATATCAAAGACACCTCTTTTAAAACAGTGATTTACATTTTTCGGAGCAACGGGACCAATTTATACTTCTAAATTTTCTGTATAATTTACTTTAAACATATTCCTCAAACTGCAGTTGGATTTTTTAAAATTAATTATAATTTTTAAATTAAACTAAAATAACTTTTTTTTTGTTTTTATTTATTTTTTTTTTTCGTTTGCATAGAACAGAAAGTCTATTTTAGATTAAATTATTGTTTATCAATGCGTCGCCTTAAGGCAAGGGTTCCCGAGCGTAGAAATCGTCTAAGAGAGTGAAGAACGTCGCGTAGACTGCACAGGCGTCGATTGTACTGTAGATCTGAAGAAATGTGTTTTAAATTATCAAAATTTTGATTGCCGAAATGTTTGAGTCATTCAATAACAATTATCTTGGTATATTTTTTTATCCGCAACCAAGTATAACTAGAATGGTTTGATATTTCGATCACAAATTAGAGGACTGTTTGAGATCTTTTTTGATGCAGTGAATTAAAACACATCATGTATCTAACGACCGGATAAGAAAGATTGTTAAATAACATATATTTTTCGCAGATTTTAAAATGGTATGATTTACGAATACATTCTTATAAACTTCTCTATCAGAGGTACTTTCGGAAACCTCGCCTTAAACAAGAATTAAATAATTACGAGATGTCAGACATAATCAAGGTAAGTTATTTGAAGGTTTTGTTACACCACCAAGAGACCAGACCGGCGCGGTGGTGTCCGCCGCCCACGTGCGACTTTGTCAATGTGAATGGAATTAATAACAGCATGAAAGTTCAACAGTTTGTTATTGCTCATATCAATTAAAAGAAACGCAAATGAAATCTGTTTGATGAATTTTCAATTAAAATTTAATTCTCTTTTTCTCTAATTTATTATTCAAACATCGGTTCTTTGTGTCTCATAAAATTAGTATCTAACTGGTCTTAATTAGAAATCTAATTAGTACGTATAAAGAATAATTCTTGTAATAATATAAATCTAAGTACAATGAAATTATAATATCGCATCTTTAGCACGAAAATCAGAATTTCGAGTTTCTTTTATTACATTTGGAAAGACAAACAGAAAAGTGTACCATTAGACCTTATATATTGTTACAGAAACAGCGCCCAACCCACAGGCCCACAGCGTCACTCGGGAGTTACTAATGTGCCGAAGTAATAGATACATAAATAATAAACTTAATCTACCCACTATCTAGATATAGGTAATATGAATTTACCTGTTTGTCCGTGCCATTACCTTGATATTGTAAGTACATTTAAACATGTATTTGTGAAAATTCGTTTTATTTTATTGAATTTATTATTGAAATTTGCCAAAACAGCTCCTATATATTTGGAATTGGGTCAGTTTTATTCTAAAGGTGCCATTATATTACATTGAAAAACTAATATTAGTTAAAATATATCGTAAAAAGTAAATAGTAAAAATAATAATACTACAGACAATTACGCATATTTTGTGATCTCAAAGTTCTCAAACTAACTACTAGGCTTGCACCATGGGTGGGCAACGAACTGGGGGAGCTCCCAGTGACACGCAACATTACACCAAAGAATATAATAATATACTCAGACGTTTCACACAGCGCCATCTAGTCCCAAAGTAAGCAGCACAGCGCTTGTGTTATGGGTACTAGACAACTGATATACTACTTACATACTTTTCTTTTTATAAATAAATACATATTATACATAAACACCCAGACTCGGGGTGGGAATCGAACCCGCAACCCCCGTTTACTTTCCGACGCGCTTAGCCGTTGCGCCACGGAGGTCGTCCTCGGACGACCTCCGTACATACACGGAGGTCGGAATATATAGAAAAGAAGGCCGATCCGCCTAACGCGTAACTGAATTGCCTATTCTCGGCCGGATATGTAGGGTTGTTGCATTGGGTGTGATATGCGAAAAGCATCTCGTTTAGTTACACATTTAGTACATAATTATTAACAACAATGCACACGTATAAGTTTTTCGAGTTTGTTAAATTTAATTTCATGTAGTTATGTTGCATAATGATAACTGCATTCGAATGACTAAAATTAGGCATCTAAGGATATTATAATACGTTCGTTTATGCGATTTAGGCATTTTCGTGTTTGCGACGATGTGAAGAATGAATTGAAGACAAACCAAAATATTTCCGTTGTGTGCGTACTACGACGCGTACGTATTAGCGCAAACATATAAACCGCGTATGCTAGCTTCCTATAAAGAGATCCTACTGTTATATTTATACTGTGATTACACCCAGAATTCAATCCCATTTAGAAAATTTAATTTTCTAAATTGATTTGATCGAGGATCAAACCCCGACCTCGGCTGGGAAGGCAGATGCTCTGCCACCACTCCAATGGGGTAGTCGACATAAAAATTAAAACTATCTTATTCTAAATTTAAAAGTGGATTGCATGGACTATTTAAACTCGATTTAAGGATTTGACATCTCGCTTGCACCAACTATGAAATAATTGATTCCAGTTGTACTGGTGTAAGCCACCCTAGATCTGTTTCATTATAACTTTAACAACGTGACTTATATTTTTCAATATCCGACCGAACTTCCAGTCGATTTCAACACGTTTCGACCCAAAATTTTAGTTTCGCGTTGTTAACAGTTTCGACGACAAACCTGCTGATGTCACATGTCATGACCAAAGACTTCTACATAAACTGAAGTAGACACCCTACTCCAAAGAACGAATCATTTTTATTCAATCCTCGGATTAAAGCATTGACAGTATTGCACATAAAAACAAATAATATTCACGTAATACGTAAGTGTCATTATGGGACTTTTTGGGGATGGGAGAAGTGAGGTTGTCATTTTATTTAGATTTTTTATTTTTTACATTTTTGGGAGTTTTAAAGTATTTATATTGTGTTTTTAAGCTCTGTGTAAGTGTTTTCACTTGAAAAGAATGGAGGAGGTCTTAATAAACATGTGTAGCTGAAGTTGCAACGTTCTTCCATGAAGTTCTTTATAACTTCAGTAAAGTTTACTATCATTTTACTGAAGGAGTTTTACGATAAGAGGAAAAGCAAATATACTTCGAATGTGCTTCATGTCGATCCTACTTATTAATACGTGACATTGGCAAATGCGCTAATCTGTGCGCCATGCCATGAAGAAAGAAAAAAAAACAAGTGTCCATTATAAAGCAATGTATATGAAGACAACAAGAGTAAAAGAGAAATGATAACGGCCGCCGAGGACACATCGTCAATTCGGAAATTTTTCGGAATTTCTCGGAAATAGTTCGTCAAGTATTATGCTGCCAAAGGGCGAAGTTTACTTATTAAATTGGACGAGTTGGATACTCAGGCGTATACAATTTGATGACATAACAATGAGATTAATATTTACAAAATTAATGAAAAGAGGATTTACTAATAAATTGAGAACACTTAAGGAATACATTAATACGTCGTTGTGAATTACTGAACTAAAATCACACATGCTTGTAATTTAAGCTTTTTCTAATTTTAATCGATACTTTTTCAAGACACAACGCTAACAACGTTTTGGTGTGAATTGAGCCATTGGTGCTAATTAGCTTCTATTTAACGCTTCAGAATTGATTTCTGGGTATAAGGCGTGTCTACCTTAGTTTATACTGAAGTCTTTATGACCGAACCTGAAACTACATTCGTGAGTTTTCGCGCTGCTTTCATTGACGTTGAACATACTGGGAAGTTACCTCATCCCATACTATGTACAGAACAAAATGTTTTTCCAAGCAACAAAACTATTCATTTATTAAATACCGTAATTCTGTGAACACAAACACATATTTGTAATTAGTCAAAATACGCAGGTAATTTTAAACGCGTTTCTGATCATAATAACGCTTATAAATTCAAAAAGGAAATTCAAAAAGGCTCGTTAGTAAGTTTATATAATTCTGATTTTCTCGTCAAAGAAAATTAGTTGACTCGCAGTTGCGAATGGTTTCGACGAAAACTCGGCCCGCTTTAATGGTTCCAACTTTCGCAGATTTCATAAATGGATACTTCGTGAGCACTCGCAGACTGCGGCCGTTCTTTATCCTCGGAAAATATTAGAGATGTTAATGTCGGCAGGCCAGGAATTCAAGCATAGAAGCCGAGTGCTACGAAGTCAAAGAGAGAATATTCTTTATCTGCGTTAACACACATTGACTTAGTGTGTGTCGAGATGAGAACCGCAAGTGACTGGTACTATGGCATCTTTAGCGTATTAGTGTAATATTATGAATAGGAATTGTACGTGTTATTATGTTTCATTTTAGTATTTATATAATTATTGTCCAGGAAAATAAATAAAATATTTTTCTCCATGACTTATAGCCATAGACTTTATAAATAACTCCAGTCAGACGCCGTATCAGATAATCTGACTTACCTGTACATACGCCACACATTTATTATCAGATAAGCTGATCGGTCGCCATTTTGTTAGAAAACAGCACCCAAACATCTATATTTTGTCTGATGTTATTTGTCTCTCTTCGTAGTATGGGACAGGCTGTCCGAAGTTATGAAGTCTATGCTTTTATCATTATTTTTCATTATATTTCCTAATTATAAGTACATTATTAAAGCGATATGAGTAATAGGTACTTGTTGCAAACGGAACTCAGACGTATTAGATATACTACATACATGCCCGTGTTCGAATCCTATATACATTGCAGGCGAACCCGCGCACTTTGGCAGGGTAGACCTACACTCAGCTACTGTGCTGTTGAGAAGGTAAACTCTGCTGCGAAATTTTAAAAAATTAGAGTTCAGAAGTTTTAAGTGTGTGAAAGACGCAGAAAACGATTTTTCTCAAAATTGAGACCGAGCTAGATCGATTTTTCTCTCTCCTCAACCCCTATATTGTAAATTTCATCGAAATCGCTCGAGCCGTTTTCAAAAAAGCAAGATACACACATATATATATATATGTATATATATGTACATATATATATATATGTCTTATATATATATATATATATATATATATATATATATATAAGAGAGAGAGATATATATATATATATAAGGCTGTGCCAAAAAAAACTCGATATTTTTTTTTCTTGCTCTCCGCTCAAAACATCGTAGAATATGTCTAAACAAATATCCTGTTAAAAGCGGAGCTCATAATTTTAATTTTAAGAGGTCCATCATCGAATCTGAAGTTTTACCACTTAAATAACACAGAAAAATGATTTTTTACCTTATTTATTCTTGCAACCCTGGAAGAAATTTTTTTTTCTATAAAATCCATAGCTATACTTTATAATACACTAAATTTGGAATAAAATATCTCATTGAGCCAAATTTCCGTTTTCATTATTAGATTTTTTACAGAGCTTTGAAATCAAAATTTTCCGTTTTTTGCCTTTTTCAGCTAAACTATTGAAGTTACACGAAAAAGTGAAATGGCAATTTTGTAGCTTGTCTGCTAAAGCTAAAGCTATAAACATATTTTTTTGTATCGTCAATACTTGTAAAGTTACGAGCGTGTAAAGTCATTATTTTTGTACTATTAACTTTTTGTAAGTAAAATTTACGATTATTACATGTTCCCACCGTTTAAAATATAATCGCCTGTAACTTTGTGGTGATTACCAAAAACAATTTTTTTTAATTTATTATTTAAGCTCTCAACACCGAACTCCGATCGAAAAGTATAATTTAACATTTTATACTTTTTGGTCACCACTTACTACAGCCACGGGCGTACATTAGGGGTGTTTTAGGCGGTCCTGACACCCCTTGGCGGCGCTTATGTTCCGCAAATATCCGTACAAACAAAATATTACACGATTAAATGATATTTTGTGAATTTGATGTGTGTAGGTATATTTTATTTATGTATGAAATTTTCAATTGATAAATTTTCATTGGCATTTAGAATTCTCTTTTAATGCCGTGAATTCACAGGTAAAAACTAGATTTCCTTTGTGCGTTACTGGAAACATGAAAACTATATAGCTACATCCGTGACTACAGTTTTTCCTTTCAGCTGTTTAAGAATCTCTGACAAAACGACAGGGACATACAAGTACAGATAAACAGACAGACTAACATCGAGGTGATAAGTATTCCTTTTTTCTAATTTTGGAACATAACTCTAAAAACTGTTATTTTTCGTCTAGTTTATAAATTACTGCAATTACCTCTCCATTATTTTTGTAAAGTCGGCGGATGTAGGCTTGGCTTGCGGCCATTTTAGTAAGATTTTTACAAGACAGCTTTCACTATGAAGAGCATAACATATAATACATTGCACCGGTGTTTGTGTCCGAGATATTCCATGCCGTGTGAAATGTGTGTCAGCGTTTAGCCTGGCGGCCGGTGGCCAAATGTTTTATATGCAAATGTGTCCGACCGCGGGAACACCTTGACACACACACTAGTGCACGGTGTGTAATGTATATGTGTGTATATATATATTATGCAGCACAGTTTCAGAACAGATTAGAAAGCAGTTGGCGATAGTTTACACTTGCATTAGCGAGTTGTATATACGGACATGCCTGTTTGTTTTCGCATTGCTTTTTTTTGGAAATTCGTCTATATTGTACTGCGCCCACATAGTCAAACATTTGTTCACATAATCAAGTACTTACATGGTGATAAAATTGTCTAAAATTATAACCGATTTCACACCCACATACTGAAGTAAAAGCAGATATAAGATCACTTATATTTATTGTTACTTAAAAAACACGTATGTAACACCATTTACGGAAAACTGGGTGGTATGTGATTAGGGTTGCCATCTTTTTTGCTGAGCAAATAAAGTATATTTACTTTTCAAATTTAAAAATAAAGTAATTATACTTTATTACATATTTGTAAGAGACTGGTCGAGGCTTCGGGAGACCGCCGGGCTGGCAGCTTCTTCCGCCAACGAATCAGTTTGGCTATTCAAAGAGGCAATGCTGCCAGTCTGCTGGGTACCTTGAGCAATGACAGCTTTCTAAGCGGCAACGTTGAGGAAGTTTATTATTTAAGATAATGTGTAGTTTTAAGTTTGTAAATATTAACATATGTATGTACTTTATTACAAGGTGTAAAAATAAAAATTGCTTAATTGGAATTGCTACTTCTTATCAATAAGTAACGCACCCACCACTCGTGCACGCAATATACTTAACGATATGCTCGTTCAGAACCCAAACATTGACATATTCGCTGACAGTTTTAATATATTTATTAGGAATGCCTATGCTTCTTTTAATTTCGATAATTGACTAATATGATTATTTTGACATTTTAATAATATTTATAATTTGACATTTTAAATTTGAATTTGACATTTTTCGATTCATATTGTATTTGACATTTTAGTATCCTAAAATTGTAAATGATTAATTTAATGTTTAATTTATATTAAGACATATGGTGCTTTGGAAATGCTCTGTAAACCAAATGTTCTAGTGAATAAAATTGAATTGAATTGAATTGAATTGAAAGTAGGTATGTGTTTTTCGTTACTATTTTAAAAATTTTGTAACCTCTTTAGTTATTTGAATTGGCACTGACGTTTTGGTAGAGTTTAAAAATAAAATTATTGTCATTATTTATCGATGTGATACAACCGTTTCTCGCAAAAATCACTTAACACTTACATTTCTTTTAGTAAAGCTTAGTTGACCTTAAAAATTATTACATTATATTAATGTAATTGTAATAAAGTGTGGTCACGTAAAGTATTTTACGATTGTCTGAAATAATGTACAGCACTTTTTTATAAAGTACGGATGGCAACCCTATATTTGATCAATTAATGTTTCATACTGTCAGGTACCAACTGGCAACCGCGACACGAAATTAGTCCTAAAGTTTTCTTTTTATTATATGGGATTACGAACGGTCTTTGTCATCTTATCTTTCATAAAATTATTAATTAAAATTCGTAAAAGAAACATTTTATTCCTTTTTTATTTCTTTTTGTTCAGTCGTTTTGAATCACTCTATTTCACGTTACGCATTTTATAATTTCTTTTCAGGGTTCTATAGCCGTAGATCTTTTTAACCACTTACTTTATTTTTCTTCCTCTCTTTTGTATACTGGCATTGGCATGGCCGTTTCATATTTATTGGAAACATTCTTACCTACCATTTTCAAATCCATCTAACGGTATAGTATTTCATTACACCAGCCCCTTGGGCCCATGACAGAAACCAGATATGCATATTCGCCCACCTCTGAACAACTTGTTGCCACTGAACACTTAACAGCTGGCCACTCAGACTGTTCTGCATATACATATAAATATGTATTTGAAAACAATATAAAAGGTTACCTGTATTAAAAATTGGCAGTACCCGCAGCTTTGCAACCGCAGACCATATATCATATATACAATATATATATATATAATATTAACTATTGCTATTTACCATGTGAAATGTCAAAAGCTCTCGCATACCTAGGCGAAAATGTGTGAGGATAATAATGAGATTTGAGGAAGCGAAAGAAGTATGTAAGAACCGCGACGCTTGGCGCCATGTCCTCTCTGACTACCCTATTAGGGATACAGCGTGAGGATATGTTTGTATGTATGTATGCTATGTACCACATAGCGGTTTTAAAATCCATCCATACTGAAATCCATATTTCGGAATGATACTCGATCGTGAATCTCTACTTAAGAAAAAAACTTTCTAAGAAAAAAATTAAACCGACTTCAAAAAGAAACACTAAAAAGCACAAAATAACTATCCTTTACTAATATGAAACTTGAGTACAAAATAAACTTTATGCCTACGATACATAATTAAAATCGACTGTTGCTGAAGCCGGAGTCAAGCCAAAATTAATAGACTTTCTGTTGTTGCACATTGATCTGATACCGACTTCAATAACTGTCAAAAATTATGTAAAATTTAAATTGGAAAAAAATTTTTTTTCAAATCGGTCCACAATTGACGAAGTTATCGGTGAAACTACATAAAAAAACATACATATAGAATATAGATGAACCTTCTCCTTTTTTTTAAGTCTGTTGCAATATTTCTTCTCGGGCTTCTTCATGTTGGTAAAATAATACTGTGGACTATGTGGTAGATATTATATTGGTACCGTGCAGCGTGGTTACGCCATAGAGCTGTCGTTTACATCTCATATCTTATACAAATTCTTACAGCTATTTATATCGAATATGTACGTGACAATTTCCTTTGCAGCGATGCAGATATTTTGTTAGTAGGTTACGATTACGCACGAGTTTACGAAGTGCTGTGTCAGAGTAATATCTGGCACAGTACTCCCCCCTTATAAAATTTTTATTTACTATTTATTCTATATAAAATTATATCTAAATATATTATTGCCTTAAATATTTAATTGACTTAAATAACATCGATGCTTTTAATATATTAATAAAATAAAACGATTAGGATGCATTTTACTGATGCTCATCGTTTTGTCGTGTTTGCAAAAATCAAGCGGTGTAGGCATTGTTATATTTTCGCGACGACTTGTGTGATGGTGCGTCAGCTATTTTACAGGAACAACACGTATATTGTGTTATAAATTCTCGTTTGAGTCTCGCTTATGCACTCATTTTATAATTGTTGATTTTTCTTTTGTTCAGCTGATTCTTGGGCTCGTTACATGATAACCGAAGAAATCTAGCTTTGTTTAAAAAAATCAAATTTATTTAATGTTGGTTATTATTCCATATTTGTTTGCTTGTTGGTGCCGATCATGCTTTTTTCGCATATGTATCGACGATCAGTTGTGTGCAGCGAATAACTTATCGTTTGTGCATGTTGCACATGTTTTACACACTGTTGTGTTTACCTCAGTATCAACCTTTTTATACCACTTTTTCTGTTGGTTATAATTATAAGGCGGTTGAATAGGTTATTGGCAATAGTTCCGTGTGTTTCGCGTTGATTCTAGTTTTCTTTCTTCTCAAGAATGTCTTCATGCACATGATGATTCACCTGTTCTCTTCTTTTCGGAACATATTTTTTATATTTAGTGGCCTGTTTCTAGACCTTGATTTAGATGTTGCGACGGCGAATGCAGCGTCAGATGCAATGTATTTATTGTTCATTGCTGGTATTTCTAGTTGAATTTTTTTTCTGCTAGATGCGCAGTCCTAAAATCAAATGCATTATTATTTTACATTAAGTTTTGCGTCATGATTTTTTTGACAGCTATTAACTTATCTACGGCGTTACCATGCCGCACACAAGAAGAAGTACTGCTACAGTGGTGACCCCGACTATGTCCGTTTGTATGTCTATCTGTCTGACTGTCAGAGTCTCAACCTCTCAGAGGTGTTATGTTGTATAGGAAGTTATTTAAAATAAACAACTGAGAGAAACCATTTATAATGCGGTGACCCAAATACTAGCGTGAACTTGAAAGATTGACTTTTCATTTTTGAGAGTTATTTTTTGAGGTCGCCGCATGAGATCAATTGAAACCATATTGGAACCACCTTAAACCACTCTTTGCCATGAACCCAAAACTTATAACACGTTACTTTTAATTAATTTTCTCTATAACTTCCAATATAACAAACAAATCGACGTCCCCGCGGTGGTACCGAAAAATTTGAAATAATTATAAAAATTATAATAAGACGTACCTACAACATTGAAGTAAAACTGTAGGGATTTCATTATATTAGATATAGCTGTTGACTACGACTTTGTCCGCGTGGAAAACGGGATAATATACAGCCTATCTCCACCTTGAAATTCCATTCTAAATAATGGTGAAAGAATTTTTGAAATAGGATGAGTAGTTTCCGGGACTAATTTTGTATATTTGCTGATTTTGATATGTCTGCGTGCTCTGAGAATCTCCAATGGAGAATGGTGTGAAGATATGATAGGCGTATATGTATGTTTATTGTTTAATATTTCACCTGATAACACACGTTAAATTAATATCAGTTATATCTCCATACATAAGTACATAACATATTAAAATAATGTTCTGAGATAATTACGAATATCTAATTCCGTTAGATCGAGTTCTCGCTGCTCATAATATATTCACAGCTGTATCGCTCTAATTACTAATTGTTCGCTAAATATGAGACCACACGCGTCAAAGTACCACGTTGCGTGGTTTAAATTTAAACTAAATGGCTTTAGCATTTAAAATACAAAATTATCTATATTTAATTTTTTATTAACAGTACCTATCTTTTTTTTAATTGATAGATATACATAGCCATGTATTACTATTTTAAAATGCGCTGTAAAAGCGATGTAACAAAAGTGCGTTGATCGCCGCTCGTGAAATCTTGATAGGCTTCAGTCGGATTCAGCCATAGAGCACTTAACCTATAGAGATGAAATATGGGATCATTTAATTTACCACTGCTCAGTTTATTTACATTAAGCAGTACATAACCAAAACTGGACATATATTTAAATATTTATGTAATGGCTTATTGCTCTATTCGGTGTTATGGCAAAAACAGCAAAAAATCAAACTATGAAACAGAACGCCAGTAACTGCAACAGTGTTTACCATAGACGTAATTTGTTGCGATACAAAATAAATGACATTGCTGCTCTATAGGTTGAGTGTTCCATGGATTCGGCAGCCGGCGTGTGGTATACACACGTATTATATATATTTCATGTACATGTAACATATACAACGAAGTTTCATTTCTCTGGCGCGACTAGGGTTGTCAGATGGTTGGGATTTGGCCGGATTCTCCCAACGTTTTGTTGATTCTTACTTCATACTTAAGGCGTCGCATTCATAAGCAATCATTTAATCAGAAATAAACGTTCTGTACATGTGACGTCATCATAAATCCAATATGGCGGATGTTCGATAATAGAAAATACCTTTTTTGTTCAACACCAACTATATTGGTATCGAATGAAAATGGAATACGCAAAGGAAGGTCTCTGTATATGTAAAGTCGTCATAAATCCAATACGGCGGATGTTCCATAATAGGAAATAACTTTTTCGTTCAACACCAACAATACATGTATCAAATGAAATGGAATACGCAGGGGAAGGTGTTTGTACTTGTGACGTCAGAATAAATCCAATATGGCGGACGTTCCATAACAGAAAATAACTTTTTTGTTCAACACCGACAATATGGGTGACAAATAGAATACGCAGGGGAAGATTTCTGTATATGTGACGTCATCATAATTCCAATATGGCCGATGTTCCATAATAGAAAATAACTTTTTTGCTCAATACCAACAATATGGATATCAAGTGAAATGGAATACGCAGGGGAAGGTTTCTGTATATGTGACGTCGTCATAAATCGAATACGGCGGGTGTTCCGTGGTAGAAAATAACTTTTTTCAAGACCTCTAACAATATAGGTATCAAATAAAATAGGATACACGGGAAAAGGTTTCTGCACATTTGACGTCATCATAAATTCTATATGGCAAATGCTCCGCGATAGAAAGTAACTTATTTCAAGACCTCCTCCAACAATATAAGTGTCTCGGGTAGCCTCGATAACCCGGAGAAGCCACGGAAAAAAATTTCACGCGGACGAAGTCGCGGGTACAGCTAGTAGTAATAATAACACTTATTTGCAGGAATAACCAGATGTACAGCAACTAGATGTAGAATGTGCAGTTCGCTTTACACATTCTGATCACTGAAAGCATGCACTAAAAGCATGCATGCACTAAAAGCATAAATATTCAATATTAATACCTCAAAAAATATTCACATGTTGTAGCACAATTCTTGAACTAGATTATCCTTCTATTGCTTTCAACATAATGTTATCTATTCATCTTCTATAGATATGTAGGAGATCCCGATTTTGAACTCACTCATCACGATTTCTCTGAAACCATAAGACCTAGAGACTTGAAATTTGGTAGGGATATTCCTTTCGGCGAGTAAAGGTCCGCCAAGAACGGATTTAACGATATTCCACCCGCAAAGGGGGTTGCGGGGGCATTATGTGAAATAACTTATTTATCCAAGACTAACAATATGGGTATCAAATGAAATGGAATACGCAAGGGGAGGTTTTTGTAAATGTGACATCATCATAAATCCAATATGGCGGATTTTCCATAGCAGGAAATAACTTTTTCGTTCAACACCAACAATATGGGTATCAAATGAAACTGAATACGCGGGGGAAGGTTTCTAGGCATGTGACGTCATCTTAAATCCAATATGGCGGATATTCCATAACAGGAAATAACTTTTTCGTTCGACACCAACAATATGGGTATCAAATGAAATGGAATACGCAAGGGAAGGTTTTTATAAATGTGACGTCATCATAAATCCAATATGGCGGATGTTCCATAGCAAGACATAACTTTTTCGTTCAACAGTATGGTATCAAATGAAATTAAATACGCGGGGGAAGGTTTCTAGACATGTGACGTCATCTTAAATCCAATATGGCGGATATTCCATAATAAGATTTAACTTTTTCATTAGACACCAACAATATAGGTATCAAATGAAATGGAATACGCAGGGGAGGGTTTCTGTACACGTGACGTCATCATAAATCCAATATGGCGGATGTTCCATAATAGGAAATAACTTTTCGTTCGACACCAACAATATGGGTATCAAATGAAATGGAATACGCAAGGGAAGGTTTTTGTAAATGTGACGTCATCATCAATCCAATATGGCGGATGTTCCATAGCAGGAAATAACTTTTTAGTTCAACACCAACATTATGGGTATCAAATGAAATGGAATACGCAGGGGAACGTTTCTGGACATGTGACGTCATCATAAATCCAATATGGCGAATGTTCCATAATAGGAAATAATTTTTTCGTTCGACACCAACAATATGGGTATCAAATGAAATGGAATGTGCATGGGAAGGTTTTTGTATATGTGACGTCATTATAAATCTAATATGGCGGATGTTCCATTACAGAGAATAACTTTTTTGTTTAACACCAACAATATGAGTACCTCGGGTAATCTCAGTAATCTAAAGAGGTCAAGGAAAATTTTTCCACGTGGACGAAGTCGCGGGTACAGCTAGTAACAACATAACCGAGTAACCGACTCAATATCACAAAAATTTATAAACTAGTACTATAAAGAGGTAAACTTTGTTTTTTGCATGTAATGGATAAACTCAAAAACTACTCAACTGATTTCAAAATTTCTTTCACCTATAGAAAGCTATATTATCAGCGTGTAGAGCTGTATTTTTTCTTCAAAAAAATTGTTACTTTTGCGAAATCGGGACGGGTCGCTAGTTGATAATGAATTTAAATAATCACATGTCAAAGTTAATACAAAAAAAATATAGGGATTTTTTGGACGACAGATTGTTACCGATTGATACCGACTTGCCACCTGTAAGCTTAAAAATTTATTGCTGTGAGTAACGTCAGAGTAACTTTGTTGCGCCTAACACTTTGTCCTCTCTGAAAGTGAAATGGCGTAGCTATGATACAGAAACATTGATTATTGATGCACTATTGCATCGATACCTAAATTAAATTTACAGTTTACGTATATGTCAAAAGAGCTAGTTGAGTTAAAGTTCGACTCACGCACAAAGAGTTCCGTACAATTGTTATTAGTAAAATGGTAAAATTTTAAACCTAATTACTTGAGAATTTTTTTATGGCGGAGGGGGCAAACGAGCAAGCGAGTCACTTGATGGAAAGTGATCACCGCCGCCCATGGACATCCGCAACATCCGGGGAATCACACGTGGGTTGCCGGCCTTCAAGGAAAGGTTTACTTTTCCGTTGTATTTTGTCTACAGAATAAGGATTTATATTGCCGAAATTATTAAAATTCTAGGTACCAGTACTTTTGGAGAAAGGATATGATCAAGTTGAGGTCAAGGGAAACATTTACTTGGATGATTAAGTCGTGTTGATTTGATCGTCCCCTAGAGTTTTTCCTTCTTTAATTGTCCTTAAACAAATTTTAAAATGCTAACTTAAACAATTTAAAAATAATAAAAGAAAATATAATACTCGTATTCCTAATGCTATAGAATGCTATGCAGTAGAACTCGTTAAAAATAATCTTATAATTTTGTGTATCTACAGAGTACCTAAGAATAAGGAAATTACAAGTATTATCAAATTTTCTTTAATAACTCAAGTCAAATTTTGGATTTGCTTATTCGTAGTAAGAAAAAACTTATTATATGTCGTGACTATAACATTGACTTTCTCAAAGACACCAAATATACAAAGGAGTTTAAAGATAATAATAAGTAGCTATCTTAAATTTGGTTTTATGGAAGTAACGCGACCTGTCAGTACGTGTCTATATTGATAATATTATACACAATATACGTGGATCAAAATTTGAATTAATCGAATGTGCTATATCAGATCACAAAGCTGAATTGCTACAATGTCCAGGTAATAAAACGTGTGACCACTGGTATTGTATAAAAGAATCTATAGTCAACAAAACCTGATCAAGGTCAGGGATTGTATTAATAGTCTTCATTTCCATGAAGTGTATTTATGTAATGATGGTGAAATGGCTTACAATATTTTTTTGAATTATTTGAACTTTTTTATAATTTATGCTTTCCAATAATAAAAATAAAAAATTACACGAAAAAACGCCCCAACTGCCTATCAAATAGTATCAAATTATGCAGTAAACGTAAAAGGTTACTTCTATGGAAATATAGAAAATCGAAGAATCCATTAGATAAAAATCTATGTAAGAATTACAAAGAAATGTGCAGAAAAATAATTAAATTAATACAAAAATCACAAAATGACTATAAAATATTGACCACGAGTAATAAGTCCAAAACTACATGGAATATAATAAACAATAGTGAAAACTAGATTTTCCTACAGAGCATGTAACACAAATAAACGTTAATGGAATGTATATTACCGATACTACACAAATAGTGGAAGTTTTTAATGATTACTTTGTTAACAAAGTACATTTATCAAGTAATGCTCAAACAACTCTAAGTCCAACTATCATATTTCTAACTCTCCTAACTCTTTCTTTATGAAGCCAACGCATCCAGATGACATTTATGCAATTATAAAAAAATTAAAAATACAAAAAGTACTGCTTTTGATGATATATTCACAAAGTAATATAATACACCAGTAGCATCATATGTCCTGTACCATGTCATATTTTTAATTTGTGCACTGAACAGGGCGTTTTTCCATCGAAATGAAAAACAACTGTCGTTAAACCATGACATAAGAAAAGCAGTAAAGAGGAAATTAAAAACCATAGACCTGTAGCATTAATTCTGACCTTTTCTAAAGTTTTCGAGAAAATTATTTATTTACTTTCTCTCTCTCTACTGTTGCTTAGAATCTAACAGAAAGTTATCATCTGAACAGAAAGGATTTCGCATAGGAATGTTAATTGATATAGCATATCATTGACATATGCAAACATGGATTTAAAAAAATCAGTTTACGCGTTGTTAATGAATATGACGAAGGTATTTGATTATGTAGATCATAGTAAACTTATAAAGAGATTAGAAACATATTATGGAATATGAGGAAATACATCGACCTTACTACTATCGTATTTGAGAAATAGCAAACAGATAACCCAGATAAATAAAATATGTCCCATGCCAAAATTGGATAAAAATTATTCATTTACTGAAAATTTATTACAAAGGTTGTGCCTCATGGTACTGTTTTAGGACCTTTATTTCTTATTATTTAGACAAATGATTTACCTTATGGTTCAAACAATCGCATCATTTTATTCGCTGACGACTGTACTGTAAGTTACAATAACGAAAATGAGACTATTTTAAGTCTTAAGGAGATAACAAAATTACTAATAAATCTGGATAAGACAAAAATTATGAACTTTAGACAAAGATATCACCGGCTACTTAATACTAAAGTAGTTTACAATGGGAAAGACATTGGAGAAGTATGATTCTCCAATTTTCGCTCATTTCATGAGGGTACTTGTTAGAACTGAGCAGTTTTCTTCTATCCAGTCTGGCAGGTCTCGTGTGAAGTCAGCGAATCTTGTATGATATATAACATAGTTTAGTTTTTATATTAATTGTTCTTTTATTGACTAACATAGTTTATAAGTACAAATTGTTACTAACAAAATAGACCTAAGTTGTCGGAAATAAATAAATAAATTAAAAAAAAATATGCATATGAAACTAAAACAATAAAATTTTTAGGATTATTCATTGATAATAATATGAAATGGCAGACACATATTGACTTTGTATGTAATAAGATATCCCAATTCTCATATGTATTACGAAGGCTAAGTCAAACAGTAAATAATAAATCCTTTGACTGGCCCGTTGGCGCAGTGGCATATGCATCTGCTTTCCAAGCTAGGGTCCCGGGTTCGACCCCCGGTCAGGTCAATTTAGGAAACGAACTTTTCTAAATTGTCTTGGCGTCAGGGTGTTACTGGGAACTCCCCCAGGGTTCGTTCTGTGGTACCCATGGTACAAGCTTACTGCTTAGTTTGGGGTCACACAATCTGTGTAATTGTCTGGAGTATTATTATTATTATTATTATATATATATTATTGGTTATGTATCACGGTTTCGTTGCTTCGAGGCTGAGGTACGGGATCATTTTTTGGGAAAACGCTGTTAATGTCGATAAAGTAATCAGACTCAGACACAAAAGCAATGCATACGAGCGATGTGTAATCTCAAGGTCACTGATAGTTGTAAAGAATATTTAAACAACTAAAATTACTCACAATGCCGTCATTATACATAATAGAGTTTGCAATTTTCGTTACGCGTAATTCTAATTTATTTCCGATGGTTCGTGCAGACAGACGCCTAGGTAAAATATGTATTAGACCAAGAAAGACAGAATTATATAATAAAAGTTTATTTGCAATGGCGAGTACAATTTATAACAAAATACCCACGACGATAACACAACACAATGACATATCAATATTTAAAAACAAAATATATGATTATTTAAATGAGAAAACATATTGTTCAATAGACGAATTTTTGACATAATTCATTGATTATAAATATTGCGACAGATTATGTACATATTCCATAGGTTCCAATTTATTGACATATTATTTTTACATTTTGACATTTAATTATTGACATTTGCAGTTAAATGACGGTGCTTTTTCGTTGTTGGTAAAGGGATGCACTATTATGTCGTTTTATTTATTATAGCTTTTCTGTATTTGTTGGATTGTGCATGATTTTTAATTTTCTTTTTGTATTGTAATAATATAATTTTTGTCTGTACGCTTTCACCAAATTACAGAGGACTGTTTTGTATTGTTTATTATCTATATGTATATACAATCTGTAATCACAGACGAATAAAGTTGAATTTCAATTTGAACCAAAATATCTACGTTAACAAGATGTATAGCTAAATTACACAACAGCAAAGTTTGTATGTCGTTCTAAAAATGGACTGTGTTTGACGGACAGACAAAATGACGGGCGTATGCGCAATCTCATTAATTTCATTATTGTTATTAAATCACAGAAACCTAAATATATGAATACTTTTGTTCAAATGTCTATCCGTAACTAACAGTGACCCGTAAAGAGCGCCACACTCTCCCTTTCCATTCACTCATTATTGTTCATTACTGTTGATCGCGTACGAATCGCGGCGATGGCGACATTACGCCGCCGTGATGGGCCCCATCGATCCAGTTGACAGCCTCCGCCGCCGCTATCTGCCGACGTTCCGTTTTACGACGGCCGCTCATTTGCGAGCCGAGCGCTCGGCGCCATAACTGTATCGTATCATCGTTGTTCATTTTATAACGACATTCGATATTGCGACATGATGTTGGAGCTTAAACGATTAAACATATTTACATGTCTCACAAGCAAGATAATTTCAAAGATTTTTTTTCATTTACTTATTTCGTGTGTAAAGTAAACACCAATGAATAAGTATATTATAGAGATGGCTACTCCCGACTCTAGAAAGTGAAATGAATTACATAATCCACTCATAGATCGTACATCTCTTATGATTCCTTGACTCTTTTTACTTACCTCTTCGTTTCCTAAAATGCTTGAGTGACTCATTCATTACCTTCACAATATTATTCTCGTTCGTTGTATTTATTTATTTATAGCATGTTGTAATTGCAAATTTATTTTTTTATAATAATAATGCTTTTATTGCAGAGAAAAAGTAAAATAACACAAAAATAAAAGAAATCAAAAAGAACGAATCATACAATAAAAAAATTCGGTATACGCTTATGACGATAAAAGTGGTAGGTACATGATATTCTGATTTTAAAATATGTATATTAGACCAGGGTCGATGATTTTTGAAACCAAAAAAAATAATAGTAGAATGAAACTCATTGGAAAAGGAAGAGAATATAACAAAAATGATAGGAAAAATAATTTACGGGCGATTTGAGGTCGGGAAGTGGAAGGGAGTGAGTCTTCAAGGGTAAAAAATGGTTTATCTCGATTTCCGGCAAAACTACAAGTCCTAGGGAAAAAAGTTAAAGTGCGAAGTTGTAGGTAATAAAAAGATCTACAACGTTTGTATTTACACTTTTTTCACATAACCTCAAACTTTATGTGAAAAATTCAATAACCAACAATAACAATAATTGAATTTAAAACTCAATTATATATTCGAAATATATAATAGAATTAAAAATTAGTTGATTCAGTGTTATGTTATCATTTTTACATTTATAAATAGATTTGATTAATTGTAATCCATTTTTTCGATATCTTCTTTGTTTGCATCTTTTTTATAAAAAATATTGGCCAAATTTGACAAATTTTTATCGTCTAATAATGAATTTACGATATTTTTCTTTCCTTTTCTGGCAAATCTAGATGTTGTATCGCGACCAGAAAAACAATGCAGAAATGCAACGATATTTTTGAAGGATTCATATTTGAAATTATTTGATGTGAAAAATAGTTCTTTTACATTTCCAGAACCTGGCTTGAGAAAATAAATGTCATGATTATTTGAATTTAATTGATTCAAAAGGACCGAAAATAGAAATTTTCGGATTCGAGTTTTTTTCGTTTCTGCATTTTCTGAGAACTTTTACCATAGTAATGTATATTTTTTTTAAACCATCAGAAAGTAGAGATTTCAACGAACAAAAATCCCACGGACTTTTTTAAAAAAGCAGATATTTTGACTCGAGAATTTTCGATTGAAAATTAGGGTGCTTTTTCGATATTAAGTCAAAATAAGGTGAAAAATTTAATATTTTAAATAAAAAAAATTACAGTGTGTTTGGGACATATAAAGGTAAGTTTTCACTAAATTTCGTTAAAAAAGAAATTTGTTTGTAAAAGATAAAAATAAAAAACCAAAAACTTGGTTATTTGAATTTTTCACATAAAGTTTGAGGTTATGTGAAAAAAGTGTAAATACAAACGTTGTAGATCTTTTTATTATCGACAACTTCGCCCTGTAACTTTTTTCCATAGGACTTGTAGTTTTGCCGGAAATCGAGATAAACCGTTTTTTACCCTTAAAGACTCACCCCCTTCCACTTCCCGACCTCAAATCGCCCGTAAATTATTTTTCCTATCATTTTTGTTATATTCTCTTCCTTTTCCAATGGGTTTCATTCTACTATTATTTTTTTTTCACTTTTTACCATTTTCAAAGGCTTCACCCCTGGTCTATATGTACGAGTGCGCTTGATGTCGACCGGAGCCGAATATAGCCGATTTAGCGTCACCGACCCGAGCGTGTCGATTCGGTTTCATTCATTGTACAGAAAGAGCGCGAGGTGCACCTAAAGAAGTTTTCACTTCAAAAAGAAATAAAATTAATACAGAGGAATTCAAACTAGGCTAAGCCTGTGTCTTGAGAGACCCAGAATATGATTTCTTTGTGATATTTCCATGCAACGACATAAATGTACCTCTAATTGATCATACTGAAAACAAAACATTATCATTTACATTAACAGTATGAAGGAATGAGAAAAATTCAATTGAATGAAGCATTAAGGATTTCGACTCTGCGGGTGATTTCGAATCATTGAACTCGTTGAGTTTGGAGTTACCCATGCCTAGTTAGCACGTAATAGTATTCCTAAAAATCCTAATATGTAATAATCAATATAATAGTCATGAGAAATGACATGGTTCTATTTATTTACATACTATACAGTTTTTGGTAGCCGTATATAATTTATAAATGAATTTAATTAACCTAATGAAAGAAGTTTCAGTCCGGTTCCCTCGCGATTACACAACTCGCCATGTAAAAAGTTTAAGGAAAGTACGTCTTTATGTTAAAAGTGTGTTCGTGGTGGGAAGCGGGTCGGACGCTCCGGATTATGATTAGGGTTGCCAATTACGTTATAATATTCCTTATATTATCCCATTATGATAATATCCCATTACGATATCATCCCCATCGACATAATACAACATTGAAAGCTAATGTTGTGAGCTTCGTCCTACAAAGATATTGCTGTTTTATGATATTTTTCGTTGTCTATTAGTACCATAGGTAAGTTTATTTACCGTTTAAATAAAACTGAAAGAAATCATCCTAAAACAACATACGTCTATTTAACTGATATATTTGAATATAGAAAATAATAAATGAAATGAAATGTGTTTAAAAACAACAACATGCGTCTATTTAACTGATATATTTGAATATAGAAAATAATAAAGAATGAAATGTGTTTGGGTCTTTCAGGTTTATACAAGGAGGGCAATTGCAATCCCTTTAACTTTCCTGACATTGAGGTTTACCTGTTTAAGTTAAAATTTAAAAAGTGTGTGTTAAAATGAATAAAAAATGGGTAGTTATTTATCACACAATAGTAATGTTTAATCTGTTTTAGTGGAATAAATATGACCATTCACTTCTTCTCATCAAAAAGACTGAATACGCTAAGACTTGTGTGATTATGTCGTCTCATTATACTCGTATTTAATTTCAACTTGAACACTATGAGGTCTCAAATAAGTACTTCTGTATTTTTTGGGTATTTTTATATATTGTTAACTGCACATTTCGTGCCCGTATATTAAATGGATTACAAAAACAATTTCCAAATTCGATGTCCGATTTAGTTTCAGGTTAGATATAATAGATGAATGTGAAGACTCCAAAAAGCAAATTTTATTTATATTTGTTATATACACACGTATCTTCATATTATATCGTTTTCAGGATGTACAGAGCATCCATGTGCAGCCAACGTCTTATACATCATTCGATTTAGTATCTTATTTCAGAATAAGGACGGTTCAATTCATCCGAACGATCCATTTTGTAATTATAATATTAAAGAAGAATGACCAGAACTGTCCACAGTTGATTAAACCTATGTTAAAGAAAATAGATTAATCGATTTATCAAATCAAGTAATGAATGCTGATGATATATCATAACATATCATGACCATCTATCAACTGTCAGTCAGTGTCAATTAAACGTTGGCCAGCGTCTTGGCAGAAAATTACGGTCAAGTCAACTCAAGTCAAGTCAGTCAGAAGTAAATATAACTTCAAAATGCCTAAAACAAATCAATTCTTTTCAAACTCCTCGAATTTCCAATTTCTTAACGATAATTTATATGATGCAAGAGTAACTGAACTTCCATAGATTGGTGGTCAATCTCCTTTAGGGCTATTGCTTTATCCGATTTTATGGAATAATTAAAATATGATAGAATAGCATCGGAAGCCGAAAGGTGTAGTACGCGCTTACTATAAACCCTGTCCTCTTTACATCCTGTATTGGAAGAAAAGTAGCGGGCACAAAGTATACTTTTCTTTCTTTTCCACTTAAAGCATGGAAAAAAAAATTATTTTTAAATACCTCAAAATCGTCAACCCTAGACAAAGCGAACGAGCAATGATTTAAGACGCGGTAGGCTCGACCCGCGAAGTTTTATCTGCGCCCACAACGCGCTTCTACCGTAATCCTAATTAATTAGTAGAGGCGATGCGCTTCCTGAACGTTCCGCTTTACATCGGACATCCCAATGTGAACCTTTTTATAAGTGCAGTAGAAGCTACGGGTGTTGCGAGAGCTATCACGTGGGTCTCACTGTTGACATAAGACGTTCAAATAACGCATGTAATGTGAATGCAAACAATGTTCCCTCTCTGTAAAACACTTCTTATGGTTAAATTATAATTGGCTGGCCAGTTGGTACTTAGTACGGTGTTCACAGGTTCTATTTCCAACCAAGTTGAATTAGAAATCGAACTTCTTTTAAATAATACGTAGAAAAGCATTATAAAACTGTTAAAAATAATTATAGATAAACGTTATTTATAAATCATCATCATCATCATATCTTCACGCTGTATCCCTAACAGGGTAGTCAGAGAGGACGGAGCGCCAAACTTCGCGGTCCTTACATACCTCTTTCGCTTTCTCAAATCTCATCATTCTCCTCACACATTTTCCCCTAGATATGCGAGTTCATTTGTAATAAATATAATAGTCGTTACGTATCAATAAAATTGGTTATAATATTAGCCAATTTATGTAATTATTGTTAGTTGATATTAATCATTTCATAGTATTAGATAGTATCCAAAACACTTTTTTTTTATTGTCTACGCAATACTGTGGCCCCTCCTCTTACCCTAATGCCATCGCACCTACCCGGCTAATATAAAATATTATTTGCACATAATATCATACATACATACATATCTTCACGCTGTATCCCTAACGGTAGTCAGACAGGACGGAGCGACCAAGCGTCGCAATCTGGAATGTCGCAATATGTAATACTTCTTTCGCTTCTTCAAATCTCATCATTCCCTCACACATTTTCGCCTAGGTATACGAGTGCTTTTGACATTTCCGTCAGCTAACACTCTGGGTATTTGATCTTCATAAGTCAGCCTTGGTCTTCCTTGGCTTCTTTTACCACTCACTTTCGCTCTGTAGATTTTCTTCGTCAGTCTTTCATCATTCATTCTTTCCATGTGCCCGAACCATCTTAGCATTCCTTTCTTCATTTTTACAATCACACTGTCGAGCAACCCTGTCATACTGCGTATCTCTTCATTGCTTATTTTCCTTGCTATAGTGACACCGCACATATTTCTAAGAGATCGCATTTCTACGGCATTTGTCTTACTTTTATATCCAGGCTTCACTGCCGTACAATAAAGTTGGCACCAACACCGCATTGTGGATGCCTATTTTGGCAATGTCAGATATATTCACACTGCCTGCTAATGCGGACAGAGCACCGTTTCGATCCGATCCGATTCGGTCAGCTAACCAGCATCGAACCACCGAATGTTGGTTAGCTGACCCAATCTGGTCTCTAGAATATCACGTAAATCATAAACACGTGTCGATTAGTGGTTTTTGGAATTTGAGCGGAGAGTGGCTAAAGATTTCAGGAATTTACCACATGAAATGTATTGTATTGTACAAGTCCCTCGACAGTCACTGTTGGTTAGGTTAGTTCTTCGACAAGGCTATAGGCTACTAGTTATGTATCCAGCCGTGCAAAGCCGGAGCGGGTCGCTAGTTATATTATAAATATGACAGTGCCTATCTGTTTGTGCTGTTAAATTTTCACGGCTAAACCGCTTAACTAATTTTGATGAAATTTAGAATGGAGATAGATTAAACCCTGGGGAAAAACATGAGCTACTTTATTTTCTATTTCATGCAGACGAAGCCGCGGACAAGAGCTAGTCTATTATATAGCAGCGGATGATATATTACAAGCGACACGTGATTAGTACCGTGGCCTTGTTGCAGTGTTTAAGCACAGTAATGTTTCCGGGGTCATCGACCTCTTGCTCCGCTGCGCGCCACACAACGCCCACGATGCCCCTCGGATGGTACTCGGACTGGACTTGCATAGTTTGTGTAACTCCATTTGTTTGCACCACTCCATGTGGAAACATCTCGTCACTAAGTCACAGACTCCCAGATTGATGGTGTTTGATCAACGGTATATTATGGAGATGTCTGCAGTAAATTATTATAATTCAGTTATTAACTGCACGTTAGTATTTAGAAATAGATAGTAAAAAGCTGGATACTGTACATATCACACATTTTCATCAAATAAGCCGATCGCCCATAATTTCGCAAGAAAACAGGACGTCAAGCAATTGCAGAAATACTTTTCTTTATTACTGAAATTCATACTTGGCTATATAAACACACAGCTGTTTATATATGTATGCCAAGTATGATTTTCAGCAATTAAAGATTAAACGATCAATTATTAAAATAAAATAAAAATACTTACCACTTTTTAAAAACGAACTAAATAGTATAAAATTGATTTTTATTAACTATGATACTATTATAAGAAAATCTGAGAAACTCACGCAATAGTCCACATCATTGGTAATCTTAGTACAAAGAAATTTTTAAGGATTTGAATGAACTACGTGTTCATGCATCAAATTTACCTATTGCATGCGCTTCGTGTTTTTCCTTTTAAATCTTACAAGTCTTTTCAAAGCTTTAAAAAATGAATTAAGCTTAGGGAAACTATTTCATAATGTTTAGTCTGTATTAAAAAATCGGTATAGGTATATCTTACAATCTATCAAACAAACAGACAAGAAAGTGAGTTAATGTTACATTGTCATCCAATTCAATTCAAATTATTCGTCTGTGATTACAGGTTGTATGTACATGTAGATAGTAAACAATATAAAACAGTCCTCTGTAATCTGCCAAAAGCATACAGACAGAAAATTACATTAAGATAAAAATAAAATCATTCACAATCAATACACTTAAAACTATAATAATTAAAACGACAAAATATCACACCCTAACACACACTAACAACGAAAACTACCCTATTCTGTAGTTTTTTTGTCATTTTTTTTTTCTTTCTTTATGGCATGGCGCACAGTTTAGCGCATTTGCCAATGTCACGTAGTAGAATCACAAGTAAATTAGTTTTTTCTTATCGTAAAACTCCAAAAACAGTAAAGTGATAGTAGCTTTACTGAAGTTATAAAGGACTTCTTGGAAGAGCGCGAGAACTTCAGCTACTCATGTTTTTTTAGATCTACTCTATTCTTTTTACTTATACAGAACTTTAAAACACAGTATACTATCACTTTGTACTTTAAAACTCCCAAAAATGTAAAAAATAAGAAATCTAAACAAAATGTCAACCTCACTTCTCCCATTCCCGCCAAAAAGTCCTTTTTTGTTATTTTGATTAATTGGTAACCTGACACTGGTAATCTGATGAAAAAAACAGAAATGACAAAAAAAAATATAAATAAAAGATGTCTCATTTTTTTAAATTTAACATTAATTTATTTATTTAAGCTTCCAGTACTAGTATGTCAAAAATTGCTTAATCTTTAATAAACCTACTCATGACAAGTTCCTCTTATCTTATTTTATATGTGAACCTAATTGTAAACAGTACAAATACAACGAAAATATTACTATTAAGATAATAGCTATAAGTAATAATCATTTGCTTTTGATACTCCCTCTACGTATATTTGAAAACACGATATTGCCCAACAAACTAGCGCAGCTTGTTCCGTGCGTCATTTTATTAAGCCTATTTATACAATGACTCATTACTATGATAATGGCAACTGAGCTTACTTTCTCGCCCACCTGCATAGGGGACACTGTTGCCTTTAAGCTTCTTTGAGTCTACGAATAAACATGATGAGAACGGAATTACGCCCATTATATTGAAAAACTACGACCGCGGAAGATGGACGCAACTGACAAAATTATTGAATAGACAGTTTTTGTCAGAAAAAACGGCCAAGAGAGTGTTGAAAAATTTCTAGGAAAGTAAAGTTAATTTTTTTTTAAATTGTATCCGTAATGTCAATTTTCTGTTCTTTTCTCTTGTTTAGTTACGTATCTGTGCCAAATCTCAGTGGGCGTCGGAATAAATGTGTTGTGACATATGCACAGACAGGCAGACAGACAGACACGGACATGACAAAACTGTAAGGGTTACATTTATGATATTTTCGCGACGGACCTTAAAAATTATTTTTCTGAAAAATAATTACAGAGTAATTAAATAAACCATAATCATTATGAAGATATTTAAGCAAAGAATTATGAAATATATGATTATGTGTACTCTGTTCTCTTTGTTTGGTTTCTAACTTAGCCTCAGTATGAAATTGAAATAATCGTTTTACTAACAACATCTTCATTCATATTCTTTTAAAATTGAAAAAAGAGCATACCTGTTCATTAAGGAATCACCTGCTGTGTTTTTTCTCTTTGTCATAGACGTTTTCCTCAAAGATTTTATTTGGCGTAAACCGTTGAAAGTAAAAAATAGTAACTTAAATAGTAACCCGAGTACAGACGGGAACTTTAAAGTTAAATGTGATTTTGGGTATTAGCGATATTAGTAGTAATTAGCGGGTATTAGTTTACGTGAATATTTAAAGTAGTCAAAAAATTTCTTCCGGTGGGGTTTCAAATGAATTCTTTTTGAACCACGATCAAATATGTGTATAGAATTATCTCCATAAGCATGATTTAAAAAAATCTAAAAAATCATATACCTACATTGAGAACAAGTTGCAGATTTTGTTTGTTTTGCACAAAGTTTTACTGTTGATAACAACTATGTGACAGTACAGGTTACTAATTGTGCAATAACGACTGCGACTTGGCTATAATCGTCGCCTTTTATTTTTTTAAATATTGACACCATCTCGCATGCAAAATAAACAAAATTATTCCGCCGCATGTAGCCAACTGTACTTGATACGTGTTTCGTTTCTCAACGAGGCCCCACAGGAACCGTAGCGTTCAATATTCATACACACGTGAGTATTTCGATAAATTATTTCTTATAATTTAATGTTATAAAAATATTCAATAAACCTCATTACAAAGTGTTTATAATAGGCTAGATGATTGCTATTAAATGTGGTATATTGAATTTAAAATATTTAAGCGTTTTAATTACAATTAAAAAAATAAGTACTTAATTGATATTCGTTGAACGAAACTGAGTTATTGGGTTTTAAACTACAGTAGCGGGAACGCAGTAGGATAAGTTAGAGGGAGTTAGCCACTACTAACATTTAAAAGGGAATAACTCTTATATTTTTTGTTGCATTTCGAATATTTTTTCAGTTTCGTTTATGATTACTGAACCTAACTTTCTACTAGGCTGTGAAGAAATAGTGAACTAGCTTATTGTGATCACCATCGCTGGTTTGAAAAAACATGTATTACACGTACTGAGACCTCGACCTAACTAAGAAGTTTCGACCAGAATCGTGATAGTACCGGATACTGATTTTTACTCACGTATCACGTACTATTTCTAGTATTCGTATAGATTCTATAATGAAAATGGCAAAAACGAAACCATTATAGTTTCGTCCATCTATTTGTTTATTTGTATAACAAAACCGATTTATTCCATCATTAGTTTTTTTATTTATACTAACTTAATTTCTTTTCTTCATTTCTTCTGCACTCATTATTTCTATATGCTGTATAATATTTTTTTTTTATTCAAATTTTACTCAAATAATGGCTCCACTATAGATCATGTTCTCTTCGGCAACGCGATGATATATTTAAAACGGGATAGAAGGCACTCTCACTATAAGTATTCAGAGAATAAAGCTACAGTGTCCCCCGCCCGTCGTAACAGGTGACAAAAAGGGTCTTCGGGGTCACGGCCAATCAGAGTGGAGGCTCTGGTTATTGATATATGCGACCTCGAGGACGACGAAAGTGAGCGTGGTCCGCGCGTAGCACTGCGAGACTGTTGTGGCTCTGTCACTCGCCCCGCGCGCCTTCCGAAAAGTGGTTATATACTTATCTGTACAGCGCTAGAGGGGCACTGGTGAGTTCTCTAGGAATTCCCAGAGCCCCTCGACAACGCGCCGGTTAACCTAAAAAAGCTCAGCCAGGCATTGTTTTCGAATCATTGTAAGTACAATACACTGACTAAAATATTATGAACATATTAGCGGTTCCAGGTCACGCGTTGCCGTGACGCACGTTGAACAAACGAAGGTTTACAATTTTATTTATACAGATATTGATGTTACTGCATAAAACGCATTCGAATGTAATGCAAAATTTTAAGTCAATTGACCGACTTCGTTTTGAATTTCGCGAGCACAAACATACGTAGGCTACATTTTTATGACAAACTGGCTGTTGCCCGCGACTTCATTTGCGTTTTTTATTTTTAAAATAGTCTATATCCTTCCTCAGGACTCAAGCTATCTCCATACCAAATTTAATCGCAATCGGATGAATGGTATAAAAATACGAACAAACAAACAAAAATTGATTTTTATATATTAGACAAGGCGGAAATGATTCTACTAAATGACGTTGCGTCCTTCTTTGTGCAGGCGGTGGAACAGTAGTTAGGGATGTGCTTTGTGCTGTGATTTGATTCAGTCACGCGACGACCGGCGGCCACCGGTCCTCCGCTCCTGCTGTTGACAAGCAAATGAACTATCTACGTACCAGTCATCCCTTTCTATAGCGCTATCGCCAATAGAGACAACGCCATTACCAATTTTATTTGTGTTTGAATCGTTCATCCAGACCATATGTCTATTAAATATGTATTCCCCTTATTTTATTGATTCACAGAAAATGAAAACAGGAGCTCACCGAAGTTACTGACGTGTGGTTTAAGATTAAATATGGCGCGGTGGGAGTCGTAATGTTTTATTTAGTAAAATTGTAACTGTAGTTAACTCGTACGAGTTACTGTCAAGTACATAACAGAATTGTAAATAAAATTCATAACATTAATATTTGTAAAATATTGTAACAAAAAAAATAAAAATATGTACACTGTCTGTTCAAAAGAAAAGGTGAATTTTGAATTTTTTTGAAAAGTATTTATTTATTCATCAATATCCATTTTGTCCCCTTCAAAGTAATCCCCCTCACATATAATGCACTTATGCCAGCGCTTCTTCCAATCCTCGAAGCACTTCTGAAATGCGCTCTTCGGTATGGCCATCAGCTCGTTCTTCGATTCTAACTTCCGCTTCCATTGGGATGATTGGGCCTTGGTTTCGATGTCATAACCATATACCCACGTTTCGTCACCAGTTATGACTAGGGCATGTAATATTGGGAGGTTTCAGATTCCGGAACTAAGTTACGATATCGGAGACCCAATTCCGGAATTTCGGAACTGGTTCCGGAATTGTTAAAATTACAAGAATTTTATGAAAAGCAACAATAAATTGGAATCAAACAGTTTTTTTTATTTACTTTTATTTTATTTAGTTTTATTTAGTTATTACTTTTAATCAACTATAGCTAGAAACAGTCTTCTTATTATTTTAAAACATAAACAAAAGAATTCAAGCATGATATTACAATGAACAAATGATTCTCGACTGAAATCAAGTAAATAGGGTACTACAATATATTTTTGTCTTAATCTAATCTAACGAAAAAGTAAACAACATCATAATCATCTTTTGGCAATTGAGAATACGAGATCAAATCAATTTAATATTTAGTATCTTTTGTTCAGTATTTATTCAATCAGGCTCACCATTTTAGAACATAAAAATACTAATTCAACAATTGTTTCTCGACTGAGATCACATAAATATATACACTCTATGTAGAATGTAATTTTTTTGTTAATCTTCTTACGAAAAATAAGCTACGTTTTAATAATCTTTCGGCAATTGAGATCAATCAACTTACTAAACTAATGCATATCAATAATAATCACTCTTTTGAAAAGCATCGATCTTCTTGATAATGTGTTCTCAAAAGAATTAGAGCATCTAATATTTGGTCTGAGAGAGAGCTTCGTAGACGGTTACAGAAGTACCCTGCACACGAAAATACTCTTTCACTCTCAACGCTCGTAGGAAGAACGCAAGATATGTACTTATAAGCTTGTGTTAAATAAACACCACGTTCTCCTCCGTTATCATACATGGCTTTCTCAACTGTAACAAACCCAGATAGATCAAAATTTTTAGTTGGATTCTTGCGAGGTTCTTTGCATTTTTTAAGCTCCATGTCCAGCTGTTCTTGCAATGTTGGTTCGTCGACTGCAACTTCATCATCAGAAAATTGAGAAAATATGGCATCACCTCCTTCGTTGATCTCACTAGAAGCTGGTTTGTACTTCAGCTGTCGCAGCAAGGAGATGATTGTCTCGACAATTTTTTCGCTATTGGGATTATTAAAAGTATCATCATCAGTTTGTTTGAAGAAATCTTCCGGATCGTGTAGATAGTGCAAAACACCAGCTAATAATAAGCGTCTTTGTTTGATTCGGGTTCGTAAATTTGTCGCAAGTTTAATACTCAAAAAACTGTTCTGTTCGTCAAGTTTTTTAAGCATAAATCTTAATGTGGTATCAGCAGTGTAAAGAGTCGAGTCGCGTCGGCAGAGACAGAACAGCCAGTTTTACGACATTCAAGCTTTGATGAACTTTGGTCAGGGTTTGTATTTCGCCTTCTGAAAAAGAAATGTCGGATTTCCAATCTATCAAGGCTTTGAAAACGGGGTCCTTTATCTTCAGAAACACCCCAATCATATCCGACATACTTGACCATCGTGTACGACAATTTAATTGCAGCTGTATATCTTTGCCATGTTCCTTCACGACATACTCTCGCACTGAATCGGCTTTGAGAGGAGACTTTCTAATAGTTTTTACAAGGCATTGAACTTTCTCTATAACCTCCTTGTATAAGCTTGGATTCTTGGAGCTTGGCTTGGAAGCAAGCGGTGATTCACGGCCGCGCCGTGCGAAACACAACTACCTACGCGAGAAGAATGCGACGACGGAGACAGGCATTTGTTGAAAATGTTACTTTATATGGTACTAATAATAAATAAATTTATATCGGATTACGATATTATCACCAGTTCCGGAATTGAAATATCGTTAAAAAAAATGCGAAATTTCGGAGTTACGAAATCTCGGAATACCGGAATCCATGCCCTAGTTATGACCCTTTTGAGCAAATCTGGATCGTCGTTGACGTCATTCAACAATTCCTGAGCGATACTAATGCTACGTTGCTTTTGCTCAAAATTTAGTAATTTCGGAACAAATTTCGCTGCCACACGTTTCATGCACAAAACATTCGAGAAAATTGCATGGCATGAGCCGATTGATATGCCAACATTCTCTGCAACTTCCCTAATATTGATTCGACGATTTTCCAAAACCATTTTCTTCACCGTTTCGATGTTTTCTTCGCTTGTCGACGTGGTTTCAACTCCAGGACGCTCATCGTCATCAACATCTTCTCGGCCTTCTGTAAAGCGCTTATACCACTTATAAATACTTTTTTGAGACAAAGTGGACTCGCCGAATGCCATAGTCAACATTTAGTGTCTTGGAGCACTTTATTCCATTTTTAACGCAAAATTTAATACATATTCTTTGATCCATTTTTTTCAAAAGTAAAAAATCGAAAAACACACAAAAACGTGACTAACCTTTTCAGTTGTCAACAACAAACTACTAATCCAAATTGGCTGATAATGCCAACATATGATAAACATATGTGTACCAAGATAACAAAAAAAAAATTTCGATAATCGAATGTACACAGCCCGAGAAAATTCAAAATTCACCTTTTCTTTTGAACAGACCTCGTATATATATATTCTCTCTCCACTATTCGGAGAGAATACATGTGGGCGTCCAAGCAAAAAGGGTCCAGTAGTCGGCATTTAGTTTCCGAGATATATGCAGTTTTGTAAAGTTGGGTGAAAAAATGACATTTCGCGATTTTAATTGATTATTGATTAATGCTCAATTATCTACAAGTTCATATAGTAAATGACAATTTAAAAAAATAAGAGTCAGAGAAGAAGGTGAAAGGGTTTCGTTGTATTTAAAAATGAGAAAAATTAAAAGTTAAAATAACAAAATTATTCCAGCTCTGTTATGCGATGGTCTGTACGATATATTTAGTAAGGTACCCTAAAAGAAGGATAGACAATAAAAAAAACAATAACCAAGAAACTAACTCGGGCGCCTGGTTACCACTTACCCATAGGTATGATTAAGTCACCGGATAGACATTGTCGGGAAACCATTGCACTACTAATCGCAAGACAAGCTTCTTGTATAGGTGTGTAACCCCTCAGTTTTGCACAGGTTATTTTAAACAAATAAAAGATAAATATACTAGTTTAGAAAACTAAATAATATTCTTGTGAACATATTCTTCTTGCATGGTGAAAATAATTAGACTAACATACCTCTAATATCCAGTATTACGAGTGTTATAAAGAACAACCTATGACTTTGCTGCTAGCATTCCAGTTCCCCCAGGGCATTGTAATCCGAAAAATAATGAAGGTTGTAACGTTATCAATTTACCAAAAAGTTTGATGTTCAATAAATTACATTCCGGGAAAACGTATGAAATGGTTAAAAAAAATTAAAAATGGGGAATAAAAAAATTTAAATTTATATATTTAGCATTTTAATTTGAAAATTGAATCCCATAGCGTAACATACCCACACATACGTACTGTCTCCGTTAAATTTATTTTATATCGGATTAATACGAAACTAACTACATATTCCTGTTTAAGATTCGTTTGAATCAAAAAACCCATGACTATATTTAGGTCTCAAAGTTCTATAAGTTCTTAAGAGTTTTATTAATTGGGAAATAATTGTTAAGTTTTCAGGCAGCCGATCAGAACACATCAAAGTTCCTAAGCTTTCAGGGATCAAGGATATAAGCTTCAATGTAACGTTGTCTGAAATACACATATAAATAAAATGCATACATACATACAAATGATATAACTTAAGACCCTACAACAGGTTCAAAGTCAAATATATTTATTCAAGTGAACCGAATTTGCAAGGTATTTTCGAACGTAAAATCTACTTTAGTTCGGTTCGAAAAGAAAACCTGGACACAGAAGAAACGAAAAAAAACTCAGTCAAGTATCATTTTTTCAACATTCAACATTCTACAATAGTTATTTGAAATAATCATAAAGCCAGTTAGTTAATGCATGTGCAGAGAGGATTATTTTGCAATCAGTGTGCGTTTAATAACAAGTTTATATCTCTTTTCCGTTAATTGAGTAATTTCTAAAGGAATTTTATTATAAAGACGAACACAGTTGCCCAAAAACTAACCACTTGATTTATGTAATTTAAATTTAGGAATAACTAGCTGATCATTTCTTGAGTGATATCATACAGGCACATTACCGTCAACCGTAACGTTTACAAAAAGAAACGTTGAAACACAAAAAATTTCGTGTCCGCAAAAAAGCGCAATTTAAAAAAACGCAAAGGAAATAAACGCATAGAAAAAAGCGCAATGTTATAAGCCCACAAGAAATATCCACACGTGGAAAATTGCACACATGGATTAAATCGCACAAAGAAAAAAACCTCTCATGTGTAAATGCGCATATAGAAAAAAGCACCGCCTTTCGCAAGGCATCCATCCGCCTTATAAGAACACTTTTTCTGGGTAGGTTTTATGTTTTACGTCATAATTTATAAAGTTACTTAAAAATTATAAATTAAAATGTAATTTTAGATAACATATAATGTTTGAAAAGTGAAAAAACTTATTAGAAATGCCTTTTTTAGTAACTGTGTCATTCAATTATTCGGAAACTTTTCTGCCATCTTAATAAATTGCTAGACTGAAAAAGCTACATCTCGAAGTAATTTTTTTCCATATTTTTATGAGATGTACTTTTACATATGAGGTGGGAAACAACAATTCTCAGGGGCTTATTATCACAGTGTACTTAGTGATACGGCAATTACCGTAACATACGGTTTTCCACGCATTATGTTATATTTCAAACAATACGGTATAAAGCAGGAGTTTCGTTTCCATTTTATTTTATGTGGCAATTTTGACTTAGTATATAGCATAGAGTTAAAATTGCCAAGAACCAGTACCACAACTTTTATAATAATTCGTGCGCCGTTCAGCTTACTTATTTGATGTAGATAAATATAGTTAAATAATAGCACATTTACAAAGGGGTTGGCTTACTTTGGTTGCATCCCATCTGAAGTACAGCATACGGAATCAGTCTTTCTATTATATCTATGCAAAGTGAGTATACAAGTTTCTTGAATAATTAAAGTATAGGTACGTCAATTTCATGAAGTTTCATTGAGATTAACGGCCATTTCAATTTTTAGCTACGCCAGTTCAAAATTTCACATTAACAACATTGTATTTTGAGTAGGTACCGTGGTACTAATTTGTAATTGCTAGAATTACTCGCTAATTTTGTATCGTTTTAGTACGCTTTTTATAAGGCGACGCATTAATAAACAATAATTTAATCTGAAATAGACCTGCTCTATGCAACCGTGCGCGCGCTAGCTAACGAAAACTGCAAAAAACCAGTTATTTTCGTTTATTTTAAAAACTATAATTAATTTAAAAAATCCAAAACTGTGATTTTGACCATAAATTGGTCCTGTTGCTCCGAAAAATATTAAACTCTGTTTTAAAAACATCTTTTAAAATTTTCAAAACATCTTCTTTGAAAATTTTTTTGTTACAAAAGTTAACCAATCGTATATCGCAACTGACAAAAGGAAGTCAATGAAACGAAAAATCAGGTTACCAAATATCACTTTCATACGATTGAGATTTGCGTTGTCAAAATTTCCAATGCGTCGCCAACAGTCCGCCTGTGCAGACTTTGGTGCATGTATTTGGTGACTTGGACCTCGATATCTAAGACGACTGAGAGTTAGATATTTGGATATATACTCTTGAAATCCTTAAACGTGGAAACCCGATTGGAGAAAAAAATCTCGATAAAATAAATTCCAGAAAAAACCGTGTTTTGCAAAAAAATGCAGTTGCACCTCCGAAATTCTACAGAATTTTAGAATAATTTTTACTAAAATGGATAGGTAATTATAATATCTCAAATCTCTAAACCCAGTTTTTTAATTGGTAATGTAGTTATCTTGCAAATTACAATTATGTGGATAAACAAATATTGAGAGATTTCGCCGCGCTAAAATATGATCAAACCGTAACTGCGAAAATCAACTTTATTGTTATCGCCATAGGGCGCGGGGGCAATGGACGAATTCGGTTATACTGGGCTACATAGGCGGACTCTTAATAATAAACTAAATCTCTCTTAGCTGTCAACATTGAACGAAGTGTCGCGAGCGATACTACTACGTGTCACAACAAGTGTTTTCCGCACGATTTAGACGAAGAGACGGCGAGACGAGCGCTGGCCGCGCGCCAGATCACTCAACATCGCCGAAACACATAAAACTCATATACATTATGACGTTTGAACTGTTTATAATTAATTAGATTACACGCAACGCTGAAAAGTTTGAAACGTGCTGTCAGCGGTGTGTTGTTCCTGCGTGAATCACATGAGATGTTATTTTTTCAATAAAAGAACGCTAAAAATGTCAGAATGCCAACATCACTCAATTTTTTGTTTATATTTTCTTGACCAGTGTTTTTTTAACTTATAATCAAAAGCGAATTTATCTCAGTGAGTTAAATATTGTGTAATTAAAATTATATATTTTTTAATATTTATCTAACAAACTTGTTTGGCAATATCTGTTTTATTGTTCATCTCTCTTTGACTTAAAAAAAGTGTCTTGTAATGTCTAGTACTAAAGAGCTCGTGACCCCCTTAGGACAAGGCCTCAACCCCCAGGGGGTAGTGACTCACGCATTGAAAAACAGTGTTCTTAACTGTACACAGTCTGACCCTAAATACTGTTACAATAAAAAATAGGTACACAGCTGCTTAGTGGACGGGCGATTCCAAAATATCTCATTAATGGAAAAAATCAAATTCGCGACGCTTGGCGCTCCGTCCTCTCTGACTACCCCGTTAGGGATACGGCGTGAAGATATGTATGTATCTATGTATCAAATTCGTTAAAATCTCATGGGTTCACCACCGAAATGATTCTGATGATCAAAAAAATCTCTTGAACTTGACTCAATCAACTCGAGCCCAGTGATTGACTCGTTTATTTCTATTTCAACTCGACATATGACACCGAGATGTTTTAACAATCGACTAAAGTATCTCGTGATCAGGCATCACTAGTTGAACTACTCACTTTTTTACCACCTGCGCAAGATCATAGTACTTAGTTATGTGAAATATATATCTCTATTCAAAATAATCTTTCGTACGTACAAATTATTGTTCCTTATCATTCAAACACTAAATTGAGTTTTCGAGGTTCCATGACAGGCGCCGAATAAAATTGTATGAAGTATTAATTCAAAAGTTATATGAATTTCACTTTGCTCGCTCGCATTTCGCTCGCTCTTTCGAAAAGAAAGTGAAACTCATTATTAAACGTCCCTACACTGATTGGTAAATCATAACATAATACAATATAAATGATTTCGTTGAAGACAAAACAATAGTGTGGAAATAATTCTCTCTGAACATGCATTTACTGGCTTTCTGAATATTGTATTTTAACGTTACCTATTATCAAATTCTGTTGAAGAATTGGTACCTTACCTGACTGACTCTTTTGTCAGTTCTTCTCAGCGTGTAGGTTTTCTTTTAACGTTGAAAAATACCTTGCAATTGGGTTTACTTGAATAAAATGATTTGTTTGACATTAAACATTTATTGTTAAATCAGTGATTACTGATTAATGAACATAGTGTGCTTTTACTAGAATTTTCGTTATATTTTTTTCGTAAGATCGTTATTCGTATAAATCAGATTTACATACTCTGAAATATTATAAATTCTACCTGTTTCGGTTATAAGGGTAGATTCATAGAAGATCAAGTCGCATCGGAGTACTTCAGTCGCCCTTTCTTTAATTTGCCTCTTATGATTATTTTAAAATGCTATGTGCAAAATATACGAGATAACAGGATGTAACACAACATCAAGTCTCCAGTTCGTAGCACATTTTCTTACAAAATTGAGTGTGAAAAATGGACAGTGACCATATAGGAGTTCCATTTTTTTTTAACCTTTTAAACTAACAGTAGAATTACAGAAAGTAATGTTCTTTAAAAAAACAAAGAATGGACTTCCACTTGGCAAGTAACGTTCGAATAAAATACGCGAGTTCAAGAAAAAGTTACGCATGCCTCGCTCACATGACTACTAAGAGTGTATAAGTGCGTATAGGCCGCGGCCGGCCAGGTAAGGCGATGCTCCCATACATTCCGCTGAGTCAGCCGCTCTAATTACCGCCGAGAGATCGGCCGCCGATATCACTCGTTTCACCAATTGTCAAAACACCGTTCCCCGTTCACAACGGTAACACGGTACGGTTGCTAAACAACTACACGCGTTTCTATATACTTCTTTACTGATTTCGATTTATCTGTTGCTGCCCACAGCTCCAGGTCTGTGGTCAGGGGGCGATATTGGTGCTATATCCTCCCCTCCCAATCTCTATCCACCTCGTTCATGTACGTCTTAGTTTAAAGACCCAGTACCCAGGCTCCATGGGTAATATTGATCTAAGTAGATTAGAAATGCTGATTTTTAAAAGTTAGATCTCATATAAGGACTCTAAGAATATACAGGACAAGGATGTACAATATATTTATTAATTATTACTTGAAAGGAGGCAAGGGACATGTTAACAAGAAATTAACATATGTAGTTTATTATTGTTAGAAATAAAACGTATTATTATGTATTATTGTTCCTGTTGTCTCATGGTACCGGGAGATGGCGCTGGTTGTCGCGTTCAGTGCTGGTTTAGTCTATGTTTTTTTTATATGTGGGTAATTTAGTGTGCGTAAATTGAATTTTGTAATGGAGAAATCTCAAAAGGCGTCGGTCGCTTTGTGACAAGAAAAAGGGATTTTTTTTGGAATATTGGTTGTAAATCTCAATTATCTTATTTGTTTTGAAGCTAAAAAAAATTCTGCCGTGTCGTGTTTACATGTTATGTTGTGTTCGCCGACTAGAATTGGTACTTAATTGTTTTGCATTATACTGTTACTATATAACGCTTGAAGTGGTAGGCAAAGAGGTTAGGAATGTGATGAGTGGATCTATCTTCCGTTTTGTCGCTTTACGGCGCCGGAAGCCACCTCCGACTTTCACTACCCTGAAGACTAACGGACGTTAAATGTAAATAACCTCCCTTATTTGTATAATTTTTGTTGATTAACGCCGCGTATCGCGGTCGATGTCGGCGCAGTTCCCGGAACGTCTGTTACCCTGCCGAAATTATAAAGGACCCAGCACGCGCAGTGGTCGTGCCTGAAGCTGTACCACACAATTATCTTAGACTGTTCAGTCTCAGTTATTTGCTAATTTTAGAAGTTTATGTGTAGATATTGTATTAAAAATAATGAGATCTGCCCAAAGAACCGGCTAAGGGCATGTCGGACACATGTTAAATTAGGGTTCCTTACCAATTTCGTATTTAAGTAAAAGTTCAATATCATAATTTATTTTTAAATTTAAAAAACATTAAAAAGAAAAATGAGTCCAAAAAACCCGTTAAGGAGCTCAACAATTAAGGAATTGAGAGGAATAAGGTATAGAACGTGGAGAGCCGGCTTTAGCGGACGACCGCACTTAATTATTGTATTGTAGGTATTGTACTGACGCAACTGAGTGACGCTCATTGCCTATTTCATTACAAAAATAAATAGTGTTCTCTTCAATTGGACATTTTATTTAAACATCGGAACCGAAGTTACCAGTTGCCTGCATCTGTGTACCAAATATCTGTTCAGTAGATGTAAAATCGACGTTATAAATCGGCTCTGATATACAGACAGACAACAACAATGAAACTATAAGGATTTTTGATATTTTGGCTACGTAAAGGTAAAAACGAACTGTTTTTTACGACGTTACTAAATCGAACAATGATTGTGTAATTATTAACCAACATTTGTTTAAATTTTTCAACCACTTGGTGAAAATATCCCCCCGATTATGCACCCTGGCTACGCACCTGAACATCTCTCTATAGCTGCTCTATGTTACAGATAGTTACCTACTATTACAATATGAACAAAATGAGAAAAATAAAGTTTTCCTTGAAGCAATTGATTTTATAATATTAAGTAAACTGATAATAAGTTCGTTATCAAGTTGCGTTGACTAGAAATTGAACCCGGGAGTCTGCAGTGCTCCGTTCTTCGTACTGTTAAATATAAAACAAAGTTAAATTAAAATTAATATTATTTTCCTTCAATCTTATCTTACATCTTATTCTCAACTTCCTGATTCTTTTAGATGTACTTTTGAAGGTAAGGTGGGAAGACACTTTATGCATATTTTTCAAATTCAAATTTACTTATTTGCCAATATGTGTTGTTAGTATTATTTCATAGAATATGTATGTGATGTGTTTGTATATGAGCCGCGAAAGTATCAACATATAGTCACAACATGACATGCAAATATTACTTAATAATTAACAAATATATACAGATATTCTATAGACTCAGGTGCTACTTTGTGGAAATCCATCTGATGTGATGAATTCCTAAAATCTTTATCAGAATAGGTGCTGGTTAGCTGACCGAGTCCAATCTCTGGTACATCCTGAGATTACTTCGTTGAGAGGCCGAACACGTGTCGATTGGAGGTTTTTGGAGTTTGAGCGGAAAGTAGCCAAAGATTTTAGGAATTCATCACAAAATATATACAGATTTATAAACACTAATAGAAATATCGGTCGAATCATAAATCTCAAATCATAATAAGAATATAATATCTGCAATATCCAGATAAAATTGTAGCTATGTAACTGTGGGGGTGTAGATATGACTACCTTATTACACCACACACATAAAAAGATAAGGACACTTAGTAGACGAGCACAAATAACTGAGACGAACACTTCACAGAATCAACAATATAATTTTGAGGAACACGATTTACAGTCACAATTACAATAACATACAAGCGACACGAGTTGTAATCAAATTGTTTGTGCCAAGCCTAATTTTACAGTGATTAGAAAGACTAAAGACAGAGGTAAGGATACTAAAAGTGAACATATGTAAATGGGATATTAAAAATCGTTTTAAATACTTGACAATCTGCGTATCCATTATTTCTACCAATCATATATAACAAATTTTCGAAAGTTTTAAAAAGTTAAAGTCATGTACACGTTCTTGAATTCGTAATACAAAAAGTTGTCAATTTGATAGATGTAACACACGATGACCATTTTTTTTGATGAACTTTCCAAAAGCCAAAAGTCGACTTTAAATTAATGTGTTTCTAAAAGTAAACTACAATTCTATTTCCTACAAGTTTTTACTTAGGAGTCGATATTTATCTAAATGAAGTATTAATTCATCAATATACATATAAAGAGTTCGCTTCATAAACACTGTCAGTGAATGCCCGCAAACCTTGTTCATGTACTTATACTTTAATTCAAAGAAACAGAACGAGCTAAAACTGCTGCCTCGTACTCGTAGCTTCGGATTTCAACTAAACAATGCCATTTATTACGGAATCAAGTAAACTACTAAATGCAAATACGAAGCTTGAGTAATTGGCGCAGATCAAGGACGAAGTGGAGCGACGGCGGCGGGCTGATGCGGGCAAATTGCGGCCCTCTCCCGACACTCGGGCCCTCCACGGGCCGGCCGCTCGTGCCAAATTGGCCCCGACGTTGTTATTAAATTGAATGGACACCACCTGCTTTCTAAATTGCGGCCCGGAACGCGCCACGCGACGCAAACTGATACGTTTATATCATGAACAGTTATCTTCGTTAGTGTCATTATTATTTATTTATTACTGACTAGCTTTACTTGCGACTTTGTTCATTAACTCCAGGATTCAAGCTATCTCAATATATCAAAATCGGTTCAATGGTGTAGTATTGTAGACAGACCAACAAAATTTCGCATTTGCGATATTACTATGTTATAGATATATAATAAATTTATACAAAATATTATACTCATACGAGTATGTTCATGTTCAATAATTGAGTCTGTGTGTTGTAGCATTTTTATTATATCGGGGAAAATAAATAAATATTGGAATGAGCAACGCTTTTACATACAGTGAACTCTAACACAGTGACAACAATTAACATAAAAAAAACCATAAACAAAAATCATGCAATAAACATTTAAAATTTAAAAACATTAAACACTACAAATAATATGTGAATAAAAAGTTTTTAGCTACACTGGTGCCTAAGATCCCTTTGCAGTTGGATTTCAATGATCTTGACTATTGACCTGACGAGACCGATTTCTCCTACATATAACTACAAAAATTATTTCAGTCTACAGCTTTATAAAAAAAAAAAAACAGTTAATCCGCGGGGTTATAACCTAAAAATTTGCAGACAACGAAGCCACGCGATCACTGCGCGACCGGTGACTAATTGTAATAAAAAATTGGTATCATATATGACGATTGCGTATCTATTATTCTATGACCATAAAATATACTTTTTGCGGTTGATTTAGCGCTACTATACAAATTACATTAATCCAATTCTCGTTCTGACAGCCAATATCGTGTGTGCCGCACGCTTATTAAGTAACTTGCAGACAGCATCTGACAGCCAATATCACGCGATATCTACTGTCAAAACGAGAATTTGTGTAATGTAATTTGTATAGTAGCGCTAAATCAACCGTGAAAAGTACATTTTATGGTCATAGATTAATAGATACGCAATGGTCATATATGGTACCAATTTTTTATTACAATTAGTCACCGGTCGCGCAGTGTTCGCGTGGCTGTCTCTGTCTGCAAATTGGGTAATAACCCCGCCGTTCGCTGGTTGCTATGTCACAAAGACGCAGACAGGCGACGCAGACAAATCTCCCTCTTCTCTGTCGGGGATTAATTATATCGCAAAGAATTTTGTGATATTAATCGATTCGAGACATTGCTGTTAGTTAATTCTTCACTAATAGCCACTAAAAATAGACACAAAGTAATTGTAAAAGAAACATTATAATGAACAGCAAAATCATTTTTTTTTAAATTTGCAGCTTTTGTGATTTTTGTGATTATTTTTATTCTAAAGATTAGCATTTTTCATTTTTCATCAATTTCTGATGTCTAAAATATGTAATTGGTAATTGACCGATAAAATATATACATGGAATAGTAGACCCTATTATGGAAGAGTATTCCATAATAGGGTCCTTACTAAATCCATATTAAGAACATCACACCATAAAATAAAACAAAATATAGTGTAATACTAGTAAACATGACAGAAATACACCGCACTGTAGTGGACTATGTTGTTACAGGATAACAATACACCATAATATATTAAATGTAAACGTTAATGTTAAGAAATATAAAACGAAACGTCGTATCTAAATTTTGCTCAGTTGCGCACGAAAACCTTCTACTTCCCTTAAAATTGTAAATAGCGCTCGGCTCGTGAACGTGTACTGGCCGTGCAGTAGTCATAGGGTAAGGTCTAGGGGGCTGTCGAAATGTCTACATTGCTTAGTTTAAGAGAAATGTCATTAGTCCATATTATATCCATATTCCATAATCTACACCGTACACTTCCTCTACTGTTGAAGGATCAGTCTTTCAAAGGTGAGATAATAGTGAAATGTAAGGGGAATTATGTAAAAACGTGTTCAATATTAATAAATATACCGTTACCCTATTCGTTAGAAGTCTAGTAAAAATCAATTCAAACCAGCAGGTTTGACGTATTGACGAATTCATATCACAAACACCGGCTATATCGTTCTACTCGTAGCATGGTAATATTGTCAGGGAGCGTCTGAGGCATGCGTAAAATGCGCCGCCACGGTCTCGCCAATAAATGCGACAGTACATATATTGTGAATAATATTGATGTACATATACAAATAAATAGGCATTTGACCGAAGACAGCATCATGGAATCGACAAATAGACCGTCGCACGTGCCGATATGTAACCAATTTGTGAATTACGTCATTTAAAAAGCCATTCATGTATTAGCATGAATTCCGTTTCCGAGAAATCTTTCTAACGTAACAAACTTTAACATTAGTTGTTTAAATTCAAAATGTTTTATTCAAATATACTTTATTTTTAGAACAAGCCTAAACTGAAAGGAATTGAAAATAAACTAAGTTAGGTTCTTTTTTTAGAGCCTGTACTCAAAGGGTGCCAACGGGACCCTATTCCTAAGCCGTCTATCCATCCGAAAGCTGTATTTTTTTAACCGTAACATGTAGCCGGTTGAAATGTTCACAGAATATGAGCTATTTACATAGATTTAGTGTATAATGTGGTTATTCAGTGGATTTAAGAAAATAAAACAACAGAAATATGTGCATGAATTGACTATTCATGTACAATTAAAAAAAAATGTGAAAAAATAATTCAAACGCATTGGAGAATTAATCTGGTTCTGTTCTGGTTTCTCCTCGCCTCTCCTTATTTCAATATAATATTAATGTAATATTTTGTAGACTTGAACTCCCAAACCCCCCCGCCCCTGGCTATGCCCGTGAGTGCTATACTAAAGTAGGTAAAATAAAAATAAAAAGACTGGTCAAGTGCGAGTTGGGCTCATGCTAAGGATCTCAAATTAAATGAAAGAAAACTAAATTTTTCAATACATAGCACCAATAATGTATTGTGTGATGCCATGGAACTTTCGGTACGCGAGTTCGACTGTTAATTCGTCGTTTTATTAACATTCATAATCACAAGTCATAATAATTTTAATTACAAGAGCAATGAATACATTAATGTATGAATATATTAATATAGAGGTGAGGTCCCTTTTATTTCCATCTTCTGATTAATAATACAGAGGCAATGCTGCCAGTCTGCTGGGTACCTTAAGCAATGACAGCTTTATAAGCGGCAACTATGAGGAAGTCTATTATTTAAGATAATGTGTAGTTTTAAGTTTGTAAATATTAACGTATGTATGTACTTTTTGTTAATGTAAGTAAAGATATATCAAGTAATACTGTTTTCTAACCTTTTGAAAACTATACCTAATCGAAAGTCTGTCTGTCTATCTGTTACGGTTTTCACGGCTAAACTACTGGAGCAATTGTGATGAAAGGTAAGCAGATAGATTGGAACTCGGGCGAAATGGCTACTTTTTTTTAAATTTCACACAGATGAAGTCACGGGCAACAGCCTAGTGTTTGTAATAAATAAAAACCAAAAGCAATAGATAGTGTATACTTATTATTATTCATGACTGTGTAGGTACAAAGCGTGTAGTGACAAACGATTGAGTGCTCGCACGTGCCCAGCTCAGACTAAATAATTGTGTGATAACAATAGCCAGAATATGCGAAATGCAACAAATGTGGGTACGTGGACGAAATTATTTTAAACCTTACATGCTTACATGACAATACAATTAATATTTAGCGGTTGTAATCAATTTTGAGAGTATACACACTGGTAACGCCATCTGTTGTTAGCTTCGATATTTTACTTTTCTGTACTCTAATTAGAGTAATTAGATAATTATCTAATTACCGTGGTGTCAATCCTATCCTCTTACCTTCCTATTCCTTTTTCTTCCAAACAATCATCCTTTGAACGGCAATCATCCATTGAAAAATAAAACAGTCTCCGTTCTATTTTCAGTACCCGCCGCAAGTGTCCGTTTATTTTGCGCATTGCTGTCCGCGTACGTCTAATCCTATCACAGATTACGTTACATGTAAAACAATATATAGTGGTTCCTAATATGGTTAAAACAAGTTGCTAGTGCGGTGAAGAGAAATACGAGGAGCTGTGCCCATACCACTGCGCCCCAATCTCCCCTGGTGAGTCCACTTCACGTAGTTTCCTTTTATTTTACACCATGCATTACCATATTTAGCGAAACCACACACGCTACTGCCTACATGCGAAATTAATCACAAAACTACGATAATCATCCTCGGCGCGTCGTCGAGGGGCTCCGGCATCTCCTAATAAACGCACCGCAGGCCCTCTCGCGCTGTGGCGAGATATTTCTCTGGGGGGAGGAGGGGCAGTAACAGAACTCCCCTATACACACGCGTACCACGATAACGTGGACCGCACGCGCTGTCGTTCTCTTTGGGGTCGCATAGCCGGTCGACCGGAGCCCCACTCCGAATGCGCGACCCCCAAGGCTCCTTTAGATGACACAGCCCTATTTTCTTGCCCGGGCTACAGGCTAAGGTTAAGTCCCTACTCCCTAGCTACGGCTTGTGTGTGCCTCTAACTCTAAACTCCCCGCAAATTGCAATTCATAATGTGATAACACCACTATTATGTGTGTTGTGTGTAATTAATTACTATAACTAAAGTACACAATCACGAGATATTTATTTTTATTTTTAAGCGACACACACAGAATACTAATGGTTACAAGCGTTAGAAATCATACACCAGTGTAAGAGGAAACCAGAGAGAGGGACATTTTAGCGTTCGGAAACAAATGTCTCACACTCTTCCCCACCTTACAATGTTTTAGCAAATAAGCTTAATTTAACAGTTTATAACAATATATTTATATAAAGCCGAAATAACTTCAGTCGTCTAAAGTTTGACTACATAACTGATTTGATTTGTATGTCTCTTCCATTTTTTTAATACTATGTGTGTGCCGTTTAAAAATTAAAATAAATATCTAGTGATTGAGTACATACATACATATTACATTGCCGACGAGAATGGGATGGTTACAAGCATTAGAAGTCATAGACCAGTGGAGGAGGAGACCAGACACAGGGACATTTTAGCGTTTGGAAACAAGTCTCACTTGAGTAAGTCCGTCGTCGATTTCCTTTTATTTTCTTAATACTCACTTTCTATTACATTAACAAGGTCGCATAGAAATTAGTATTTTTGCGATTATCGTAATCATAACCATTTCAAATCGGCGACCGGCGGCGGCCTGTTCGGGGGGCGACACGCCCGCCCGCCCGCAGCGTGCGCGACGGGATCTTAATAGAATAAGCAAACACTATAAATTGTAACTCAAAATTAACTTCTCATTTTACAAGCAATAAAGTTAATAGACTCGTGTTTGCGAGGGGACGCCCGCGCGTCACATGTATTCAGATAGTGGGCGGGAAAAAATCACTTAACGTAACTATTACTTGTAGTTGTTGGTCTATGCTACATGGCGGCCGCCACAACACTAATCGATATACGTCAGAGAACTCTTCTCCGTTATACTATCTAAACGAATATTATAAAAAGGTAAAGTTTGTAGGATGTAACCTTTGCAACTGCTCGTCCGATTTCTAAAATCTTTTCACGAATATTTTGAATGGGCCTTCAGGGCGGACTTAGGCTCTATATAATCCCATTAAATTTCGCGCAGGCGAAGTCGCGGGCGACATCTAGTTGAAAATAAAAATTTATCAATTTCGAGTGACACTTGACACCCACATACAGGGTTCCGTACAATAGTTGTAAAAAATATTTGACAAACTATTTGACGTACACTGACAATATACACTTATGATTTACAACAGGACCAACATACAATATTCGGGAAATAATAAGTTTTATGCATACAAAAAATTAAAGGTATAATGCCGAACAGGACTTCCAACTCATAATAGTGCTACGGATCGGCCTAAGCGTCACCGAAGCCGCTGATTTTCAGTTGGGCTTTAATATATAAAATTTGTATAACTTAAACACATATAAATTAAATAATACAGCATCAAATAAACATTTCTTTCATCCCAATAATGTATTATAGTATAGCACGTGATTATAATGATGATAATTATTATTATTATTATGATTTCAGTTAAAAAAATTATAGTTAAAAGTAATATAATTGTGGAAACTATTTTAAAATGCATGTGAATAAAATCAGGTAACGTAAATTAACAGTAGAAACTATTAATTTTAAATGAAATAAATTGTAGTCTGAATTACTAATTCTTATTCTCGTATATATATTTCCCCTTGTAATATATATTATGTATAAATAAGTACCTACTTAAAGATATTTTTAAAACCGCTACGGAGCACTTTCAATACGTGAACACTATCGGTTTTCCAGACTCATCTTTATAGCAATCTTTTGATATGCTACTAACTACTATATTTTGTCACGATATGTTTATTACTTATTGTGATAATATTAACGCTTAGACGAAGTGTTTACTGACAAGCTACTCCGAACGAATATGAATCAAAACGTATAACTAAACATGTGTGCGTAAGCAGCGTTTCTAGAAAAAAAATCTACTAAAAACGTTTATCTGTAAAATACAATATCTTATACTTTATTTAACTGCCCAACAATTTTATTCATAAAAGTTATAAAACTAAAATATGTTTTGCCTTCGTTATCATATTGATTTTTGTATTGAAATGAAAGAGGCAAAACATATTTCAACTGTAGTAGGTCTATAATTTGATAAGGTGGTTAAGTTATTATATTTCAGCTTTAAAGACATATAACATACCTACACTAAGACCAATTATAGTTTAGAAATACATACTCTTTTCTGCACATATTATTACTACATACGCTCATATCTTCACGCTGTATTCCTATCGGGGAAATCAGAGGATAGAGCACAAAATACGTGAGTAGAATGATGAGATTTGAGGAAGCGAAAGAAGTATGTAAGGACCGCGACGCTCAGCGCTCTGTCCTAACTACCCCGTTAGCGATACAGCGTGAAGATATGTTATGTTATGTTTTAATTGCTGTTGTGTGCGTGCCACATCGCGTGCGAATTAGCACGCACATATACAAACCGCGTACACTAGCTTACTATGAAGACATTCTAATGCACACTGTTATAATAAATATAGGTACTGTGCCCATGATCTGTCATCTGTATGCGGGCCCGAGGACGCGTGGTGCCGCGCCGTCCTGCCCGCACTCCTAACTTTATTCAATACTTCACCGCCGAGGCCCAACGTAATAGAAAGATAATAATGAATCAGCGAACCATAACGACAACATAACACGATTTACATTAGAAACGTCAAATCTTTGAATTGAATATTTGGACCCATGTACGAGTTTAAAACGGAATTCCATGTTTTTATTTACAGCTTATTAAACAAATGAACACTGCTAAAATTGCTTTTTTGACAATTTGCTTTCACTATTAAATGTGTTCAGGAGTTCCCTCGTTAGGAGCCAACCTTGAGTCAAGTGGCCATGTCATGGTGACACTTAGAATGGGTTATTATAATTGAATGCGTATACATTTCATGTTTGCGCTGCTAATCATTGAGGAGTTCCCTAGTCAGGACCAAGTCCTGAGTGCAGCAACCATGTCATGGTAAAACTTAAAAGCGTTTGTCATTATAAAATGCGTACACAAAATGTCATGTCTGTGCTGTTGTTCATTGAAGAGTTTCTTTATCTGGAGCTAATCCTGGATGTCGATTCAGGGGGGTTATTCACAAACGTCGGAAACTTTCCGTAACGGAAAGACCCATCGTCGGGAAGCATAAATTCAATCCGACGCGCGACGGCTTGGTTTGTGAGTACGACTATATATAATATGATATATATAATATGATAGATATATATATATATTATATAAATATAACACGATTTCGGATTTGTTAATCGCGTATAGACAAAATAATCGAAAACTTTCCTGTCGGATACGGAAAGTTGAGGTTCCGAAGTTTGTGAATAACTCCGCAGATCATACTTACCATAAAAATTAATCGTTAAAGTGAAATGAATTTATTCAAGTAAATTACAAAGTATTTTGAATGTCAAATCTACTTTAGTTCGGAACTGAATCAATATGCAAAAATTCAACACCAAAATATAAGAGAAAGTGGATCTAATTTAGCTTGCAAGGTTTGACCTAAACAAACAAACTAACAAACATTGCAAGTTAAATAAAAGCTTGTAAAAATATGAACAAACTTGTAAGTACCTATCACTGTTCATATTTTTACATGCTTTTATTTAAAATAAAATTAAATTTAAAATAAACTAAAACAATACATTTAATTTGTATAAGTATAGTCACTTATAAAGCAGTAGTATGTTGTGTTAAAAAGCCAAACACTTATATCACCAGTAATAGTATTACCTACCTTAATCGGCTTTCATGTAGCATGTAATACCTACAAGTAGATGAGCGGAACCACGGGGGAAGGTTAGTTGCCAACACCGCAGTCGACTGCAATGGGTCGACTGCAATTTCCAGAAACAATAGTATTGACCCATATACAGGTGTATATGAAAACGGGACAGTTACTTTAATGGATGAAAGGGCATAACTTTAGTATGTAGTTACCAAAAGAATTATCGAAAAAAACGTATCCGTTTAAGTTATGACCGTTTTAATTTTCAAGTGAAAACCATTTTGAAAACCATTTTCGAAAATAATGCGTATACCCCAATGGGGGTTTTCAGGCTGTATTTCAGTAACGGATGAAATTATTACAAAATAAAAAAAACGTAAGATTTAAAATCTGTAACTGTACACGATCAACCCAATTTTACGAGAAATGCTGGGGATAACACTTGAAAATTAAAACGGTCATAACTCTTAAACGGATACGTTTTTTTCGATAATTCTTTTTGTAACTACATACTAAAGTTATGCCCTTTCATCCACTAAAGTAACTGTCCCGTTTTCATATACACCCTGTATATATATTTCAAATGTATTTAATATTAATCTGTATATTTAAATTTAATGTTTAAAATAAGAGTTTCATCTGTCCTGCCTCGACATCGTACTCCACTACAAGAAAACACAATCGAGAAACATAGAAACGGTAGGTACAATAATTTTAACATCTCGTCATCGCTCATCACTAATTCAGTCTCCGTGATAAATTAATATGTATGATAATTCAATCTTCGTTCACCAAATCCAGTAGTGTATAGATACTGCCTACCTAAATTGTGGCAGGTAGTTTTAAGAATTTGCTGGTTTTAAATTTTTGTTGATATTTCCCACAAACCTCACTACAGCTAAATAAACTGTACTGTAATAAACTGCACAGATTCTGGTACCTAAATTGTGAAATCTAAAACCAGTTTTTAGTACTTATATCGTAGTATGTCGTTAGTTCAATTTAACTTATTTATTTTTAAAAATGTCGGTATATAAGATATAACAATTAGTTTTATTATTGTTTATGTTATTGTATTTAAATGCATATTAATAATTCTAGATACTTCATCATTTTGAAGCAAGTTGTAATTTAAATGTTTGTGTAATTTGTGTATTTTATGGATATTATTGAAGTCGTAAGCATTAATTCGAGATTACACGCACCAGCTGCTAGTCTGCAGTGCGACCTCCTCGACGAGAAAACAATTCGATCGCAGTTCTATTACCCCTAAGTATGATCAAATACAGTTCAACAATAACAAAAGACGCTTTGATAAAATTTATAAACTTTAATAATTAATAATTGTTCTATACAAATAGGTCGTTTCGAACAATCTACAGCATAATGTACAGTCTTTCCAATTAATACTCAACTTTTAAATTATACATAAATAATAAAAATATTACATAGAAGCGAATCTCGAATATTAATGAAAATTTATTTTGGTATCGTAATTGTACAAAACTTATATCTACACTAGAATACATTGATATCTTTTCACGCTTATACTATTTACAGCAGTTCGCAACGTTCAATAACTACGCGATACACTCGGAACACTACAAAAACGAGAATGATAGCCATCGGGTGTTAGGGCGCGACGGACACTGACACCACTCACACGAGGTAGGTGTGGGTGACGCGCGGGAGCGGGAGCGGGAGCGGCAGCGGGAGCGGGCGCTCGGGCGGCTCGGGCGCGTACTCGCAGTCGATGGAGGAGTAGATGTGGTCGGAGGGCGGGCGGGCGGCGGGCGAGCGGTCGGCCGAGGGCGGGCCACACAGCGTCTGGCTCGTGGCTGTGAGCGCGCCCGCCTCCATGGTGTAGGCGTTGGACCCGCGGCCGCGGGCCAGCCGCCGCAGCTCGCGTCGCCGCCGCGACGGCATCGCCTGCCGTAACCTCTCCCAGAACCGCTTCTCTTTCCATGTTATCTCCTGCCCCGCCTTAAGGTACGACTTTAGCTCGGCGTCCCGCTGCACCGGCTCCGCCGTCACCACTATCAGGTTGCGGTGATTTTTGTGCAGCGCTCGCTGCAGAGCGCTCCGGAATTCGTTTTGTGACCACTCGGTCGCTACGAAGTTTCTCGTCAGAACCACTATTATCCGTCTCGAAGCCTGAGTCGCCTCGATTACGAGGTCGGGAAACTGAGCGTAAGTAGCTTCGAATCTCGGCACGTCTCTGTAGTGCAAGCAGAGGTGGTACGAGGGGTGACCTGTCTCGAGCTCGTGTGCGAGCGACTCCACAACGAATTCCTCGTCCTTTGGACTGTAGCACACGTATGCATCGTAAAGTTTGTCGGTGTCATCGTAATCTCCCGTCGCTAATAATTTAATGCCGCAATTGTCATACAACCACGACCTGCAGGCGTACCGAAACGCAAACACCGACGCTAGTATCAGTAGCACGAGCGTTAAGCCGGTGAGGACTGACGCGAGCAGCGGCAAGTTATTAGACACAAACAGTGCGCTTATCATTGAATTCTCGAATATTTCGCTGCACACTGTCACATTCAAATTTAACTGTTTCCTCGACGGGTTTGCTTTCTCATTCACGCACCACAAGCTGTGAACATCGACAACTTTATCCACATTTTGCGTCACGAAAGTCAAGAATCCTTGTAAATATTTACAGTCGCACACCCAGTTATTGTTACCGATGAACAATGTCTGCAACCGCTTGTTATTGTCCAAATGCCACAATCCATAGTTCAGGAGTTTGTTTCCGTCTAAGCGTAAAACCTCTAGAGCACCCAAAAATGAAAAAGTATCATTGGAAATGTATTCTATTTTGTTATTTTGCAAATACAATTCTTTCAGATTGCTTAACTTTGAAAATTCAAGGCCACGTAAGCGTTTTAGTTTATTGTTATCTAAATGAAGTATTTTTAAATCAATGAAGTGATCGAACGTATTATTGTGAATAAATGTGATGTCACTAGAGTTGAGATACAGTACGAGAGCTTTGTGTAAAGAGTCGAATACAGTGTCGTTAAGCTCATTGTAAACGTTTCCATCTAAATATATATGAGTTGCGTCAGTGGGCATGCCCTGCGGCACTCGCCACAGTTGTTGCACGGAACAGTCGACGACGTTGGTGGTTTTCGTCGAGTCGTGATAACACGAACAATTTCTTGGACATATTATTTTACAAGTACAAATAATAAAGTCGCAACAGTGACAATCGTCAGGACAGTAACTTTCGTATTTGCACAGAAAGTCTTTGATCCGCAGAGAACTTACGGGAAGATATTTAACGCCGCGTACATAAGATTCTTTGCAGACGACATTTTCCAAATCCATCAGCCGCGGATATTGTCTTGACGTTAAAGAGTTAATGAGTAAAAGCCATTTCATAGTACAGTCGCATCGAAACGGGTTTCCGCTGATATAAAACTCTGGCAACGCGCGCTCGTCGGCCACTCTCACACGCAAACTGTCCATATCCATACTTTCGATCTCGTTAGCATACATATCGACTCGAGTTAAATTGCTTTTCTCTAAGAATGTATCCCTTTCGACATTCTTTATAAAATTATTGTTAACAAATAAAAGTTCAACACTGTTTGGTATCGACATGGCGGAGAGGCTCACTAAGCGATTGTGGCTCACATCCAATGTTTTGACGTGCAACTCGCTTTGAATTTTGTAGTAGTTGCCGAGAATTTCGATAAAATTTGCATGGACGTCCAGCCATTTTAAACTCCCGGGTATAAAGGCATAATCGAACCAAACCAAATGATTTTCAGACAAATTTAACCACAACAGTTTAGTTAAAGAAACAAAAACGCCATTAATGTCCGATATAAAATTGCCATCCAAACGCACCGCTTCCAGATTAATGTTCTTTTGGAATGTTTCTGTAGTGATCGATTGTATTTTGTTTTTTGCTAAATTCAGAACTTGCAAGTTGGGCAATTCCCAAAACATACCAGCCGTAAGATTACCTATTCGATTCTCGATTAAGCGCAGGCCTGTCAGCTGTGATAAATTTCGAAAAGAATCATTTCTTATCTCGGTTAATAAATTCTCACCCAAGTCCAGTGATTTCAGGAACGATAACTGTGATATGGCTTCGGGAACCTGCGTTAATTTATTAGATGATAAGTCCAATTCTTTTAAATCGGAACAATTTCTAAACGCGTTGTCACTCACATAAGACAATAAATTGTTGTTTAAACTTAATTTATTCAAAATAAATAAACCATTAAACATGTGATCCTCGATCGTATGTAGTCTGTTTCGTCCTATATTTAGAGTGTGTAAGTTAAAAAGCGGTGAAAACGCATCGTCCTCGACGGATTCTATGAGATTATCACTTAAATCGAGTATCTGCAGAAAGAACAGGTCCTCAAAAAGAGGACGCGCAATGCTGACTAACGCGTTGTGTGATAAGTCGAGTACGATCAATCTAATGAGACCTGCAAAAGTCCCGGACTCCACCAGCTCGCTTCTTAGTTTATTATATGAAATATCCAGCACCACCAGCTGATCTAAACGATTAAAAATTCTTCTGGGTAACGTTTCTAAGGCGTTATTCCGAATATAAATTTCTCGAATCTCTTTCGTACTAGAGAAAAGTTCCTCGGGAAGGTGTTCGATTGCATTACTTGACAGATTCACGACCTTTAAGGATAGCAGCTCGGCGAAGACAGGCGGCAGCAGCTCGGTGATCCGGTTGTCGTGCAACAGTAGACGCGCCAGCCGCCGCAGGCGCAGGGCGCGCGCGTCGGGCGGCAGCGACATCACCTCGTTGTGGCTCAAGTCGAGCGTTTGCAGCGTCGAGCCGCACTCGCGTCCAAAGCCGAGCTCGTCCACGAACTTGATGCGGTTGTGCGTCAAGTTGAGCGATATAACGTTCTCGAGCGCACAGAACAGGTCGGACGGGATGCGGCGGATGCCGCTGCGGCCCAGGTCGAGCGCGTGCAGTTCGCGCAGCCCGTTGAAGGCGCCCGGCGCCAGCTCCAGCGGCTCGGTGTGCAGCGTGTTGAGGGCCAGCGCCTTCAGGCCGCGCAGCCCTTCGAACGCGTTGCCGGCCACGCGCCGCAGCGCGCAGCCCGCCAGCGCCAGCTCGGCCGGCGAGCGCAGCCGGCCGAAGTGCCGGTCGGCCAGCGCGGCCTCGCCGCCCGCCGTACAGCGGAGCTCCACGCGTCGTGGCGCCGCGCCGCCACCGCCACCGCCGCCGCCGCCCGAGGCCGCTGCCGCTGCCGCTGCTTCCAGTGCGGCGAGCGCGGGAGCAATACAACGCAACGTGTCGCCGGCCCGCGTGCACTGAGCCTCGCCGGCGCCGCCCGCGCCCACCGAACTCGGCAGCAGGCCGCCCACCGTGCACCACAACAGTACCGTCGCTGCGAGCATCATCGCGGCCGCACCACACTCACCACCGAGCTCGGCGGAGCGGCGCCGTGGACTCGCGACGACAGTGCGACTCGCGGGATGGGGCCGCACGCGGAGCGAACATCGCGACTACTTGCCGCCATCATCGACACGATACAAGATATCTCTACGGCGGCGCGTTGACGACTGGCGCGAGTCGCGGGCGGCGCGACTCGCCCGCCCCGCGCCGGCCTCGCCCCCGCCCCCGCCCCCGCCCCCGCCCCCGCAGCCTCCAGAGGAGCGCGCCACCACCCGCCAGCTGTCACGCTGACTTCTCAAAACACAACATTTAACAAATCCAACACATTCTCTTAAATTTTTACAAACCAGAAATAAACGACTAGAAAACTCCTATGACATTAAATAATTTCAAGTAACCAAATTATTGTTAATACCCTCATTAAATGTACAGAAAGCAAATTTTTGTTAGCTTTCTTCTATTACGTCGTTCTGGATATATAAGAAGAATATAGAAGTATTATTAAGCCTTTTAACTAGTCTCAGGAACGTCCTGTGGCCCGTCAAGGTACATGACATTTAATAATTATACGTACTAGTCCTTTATTAACTCTTTGCGTACACCAATAAATTGTCACGCAGCGTAACCCATCGACCTACTTGTAACCATATCTATTTATTTTCGGAAGTAAGTTTGCCGCTTTGACAATATCTAGTCGTAAAACCATGACAAAATACTCTTTTAACGAAAGCAAAAACCTAGGTACAATCTTCATTAATCTGACTCAGATGTAATTAAAATGAATGAACATGACTCATTGTCACTGTTTAGTTTACTTCACATAACATACATATTTGCTTACTAATTTAGCAACATCTATTTTTCAATTAATTGTAGATCCGTAGTACATATATATCGCACTTACATCGTTACTGCGTAGTTTTTCTAGCTTTATAGGCTTTTCATTTATATCTCTCACTAGGGGAAAAAAGCAAAGGTTAGCGACCATACAGCCGTCTTAAGTAGGTATACGTTTATATATTCTTTTAACATTTTTTTTTCAATTGCACACTAGGATGATGTAAACAGTTGCTCATTGGCGCAAAAACTCCAGGGAAAAAATTTGAGATAGCAAACATTGCAAAAATAAGTAGGTAATAACATTATTAGTTATTCATAATTGCAAGCTGTATTCGTCTGTAATTGGGTCTACATCCTGGCATCCTATTTAAAAAGTTTGTTACATTTTTTTCTTAGATGTGAGTTTGTCGACTGATTAAAAATATAAAAAGAAAACATTTTTTATTTGGTCTGAGAAAAAACCAATATCTATTTAAAAATTAATTACTAACTTCATTTATTTACTCGGTCAACTGATAGTGAGCCTTACAAAAACTACAATAATATAAAGAAACTTGTTTTGAGATGTGAACGTACACAATTACATATTTAATTCGTTCTGTATAACAGACAATGTATAAAAGGTATCCCAAGTAAAAGCAAATCTGATAGTTTGTTTTCATAAAAATAAAATGTTGACTCAAGGAGTTAAACCAAATAACTGACCACAAAGATTACGATCATGAACCTCATCCTCATGTTTCTAAAAGAAAATTGTGTGACAAGTGAAAGTACACATAATATTCTTGAAATAAAACCATAATATTTAAGTTCATTTTATATTCGTAGTACAACTAAACTTATACATTATAATATTTACAATATTGTATCGGTAGGTGTGACATAGAAAATGATGCAAGATCATTAAACATTAAAATAAAGTTTATATTATTAAAGTTCCTGTTGGATTGGTGTTTACAAACAGAAAACATTGTATACATGAACAGTTCATTTTTTATAAATAATTGAATAATCAGAAAAGGGTGTAAATGCATTCTATACATTATTATTCCATCTATACACATGTAAGGGTTAGATCCAGTTTTTCACTCAGAGCAGCTAGTGATTCTAAAAAATAGCGGGAAATATAATAGAATAAAAAAAGTTCAATAAGTCATTACATAATGTTGTTTTTAGATATTATTTTATGTCAAAAAATTAAAATTATTGTATAAATAAAAAGATGTTTATTGGGGAAATTAAGCAGAAAAATAGCAGAAAACACAGTAAGGACTCTCTGAATTCGCTCTTACACAAATAAAACAATGTTTTCTTCTTCATCTACATACTTTTGGAGCTATTTGTTTTAACTAATAACAGTTACCAATACAAAAATAAAAATAGCATGTTATTTGACGTAGTCATATAGAAATGGTGAATGAAATTTTATGACCAGTCTATTAGTAAATGAATGAATGTGTACAGTCAAATGTGCAGTCGTCAACAAAGTCACAGCAAGTCACTGGTAAATATTTACACATAAATTAGAGAAAAAGTATAATGTATATACAACCGCATGGTACGAGCGGGGTTCGGCACGACGAGCTTCAACAAGCATGCAGGCATTGGTAACGTTTCCACTGACATTTTAATATTTAGAAGTTTAAGTCAATTCAGAACCGAAACACATAATTATGTCACCAAAGCTTGGAAGCACGGAACCAGTTTACATCGATTTAAAAGATATCAATACAAGTTCATAACAGTTTTCAATTAAGTATTAAACACTCAATTATTATTATTAATTGTCGTATTAACGGGTTTTATGTATTAACCGATACTAACGGTCTTTACAGGGTTTTACTGGTATTAACCGGTTTTTATCGGTATTAACCGGTTTTTATCGGTATTATCCGGTTTTTATCGGTAATAACCGGTTTTTACCGGTAATAACCGGTTTTTACCGGTATTAACCGGTTTTCACGGGTACGTAAGGGCTAACGAAGGTCGCGTGGTGGCGAGGGCGAGGACGAGGGCGAGGGCGAGGACGGCGGCGCGGGCGCGAGCGCGAGCGCGGGCGCGGGCGCGGGCAGTCAGTCGTCGCCGTCGGCGCGCACGTGGTCGGGGCGCTCGCCGCGCGCGTGGCGCGCCCACATGCGCGCGAACAGCCGCTCCAGGCCGGCCGCGTACGCCGCGCAGTCGAACAGCGGGCTGTCCGAGCGCGCCGCCCACACCCGGGCGCGGACCGCCTTCAGGCTGCGCGGACCACACGGACATGGACTTAACTCTTATGTCGCTCCTATACAGGCTCCATTGAATAATACTAATAACCTCTCAGCGTAAAATTCCTCTCATCATACTTAACAACTTTTGTTCTACGACATTTTTCAAAACTTAAAACGTTTGTCAATAATATTTTTTACGTTTTGTTGTATTGTTTGAAACGTAATTACTCTGTGTATTTCCAATGTACAAGCGCACCGGGCCTCAGCGCCGCGCTGTGCGTATGCCACTTTAGTGACCGGGTAGAGTAAGTGCCATTGTCAGAAACATTTAATGTATTTTTATTTTTGTATGAAAGAAAAAACATGAATTTTTAAGTCGTACAACAAAAGTTATTGGGGATAATGTTAAGTACAAAATAATAAGAGATTATTAGTATTTTTAAATTAATCCTGTATACAACCGATATGGCTAATTTTCACAAATGAATTATAAAGACATAACTTTCTACATTCAGATTTATTAACAAGAATGCAAATACGAAATATATCATCCTTAGCCCTTGGCTAATGTCGGTCTACGATGATGGACGATTTTATGATAAACTTAATGATATACAGGGTGTATATGAAAACGGGACAGTTACTTTAATGGATGAAAGGGCATAACTTTAGTATGTAGTTACAAAAAGATATATCGAAAAAAACGTATCCGTTTAAGAGATATGACCGTTTTAATTTTCAAGTGTTATCCCCACCATTTCTCGTAAAATTGGGTTGATCGTGTACAGTTACAGTTTTTAAATCTCAAGTTTTTTTTTATTTTGTTATAATTTCATCCGTTACTGAAATACAGTCTGAAAACCATTTTCGAAAATAATGCGTATACCCCAATGGGGGTTTTCAGGCTGTATTTCAGTAACGGATGAAATTATTACAAAATAAAAAAAACGTAAGTCAGAAAAATTGTTTCAAAATGGACAATATCATGTTTCATCTGTAAGTACAAAATGAATTATAGAAATTTATAACAGAAGTAAGCAGAGTTCTAGTGATACTGGTTGCTGCTAAGTTTCGACTTCTTGCCTAGCATGTTATATGAAAGTATGTTGGTGGGTGTGGTGTGTGTGCGTGTGTTCGTTGTGTGTGCGTGTGTGTGTGTGTGTGCGTGTGTGTGTGGGCGTGTGTGTGTGTGCGTGTGTGTGTGTGCGTGTGTGTGCGTGTGTGTACAGTGTACGAGTACGAAGGAACGAAGGAGTGAGTACTCACTACTCGCGGTCGGTGCCGAGGCGCACAGCGATGTCCTGGTACTCCTGGCGCGTGCGCGCGATGAGCTCGGGACAGCCCAGCGTGCTGAGCTGGCTGGCGGCCACGCGCGAGGCCAGCGTCTCGCCGGGCAGCGTGACCACGGGCGTGCCCGTCCACAGGATGTCCATGGAGGTGGTGTGGCCGTTGCACAGCGGCGTGTCGAGGCACACGTCGGCCAGCTGGCCGCGGCGCACGTGCTCCTCCTTGGCGGCCACGTTGGAGAAGATGATGCGGCCCGGCGGCAGGCCCAGCTGCTGCGCGGCCGCGTGCACGTTGGGCTCGCCCACGGCCGGGAAGCGCAGCAGCCACAGCACGCTGTTGGGCACGTGCTTGAGCACGTGCACCCACATGTGCAGCGTCAGCGGGTCGATCTTGTAGAGCTGGTTGAAGTTGCAGTACACCACGGCGTCGCCCGGCAGCCCGTACTGCTGGCGCGCCGTCACCACGATGGACTGCGGCACCTCCTCGCCCGTGGCCGCCTTGTTGTTGGTCTGCGTGGTGGCCAGCCCGTTGTGCACGATGACGCCGTTGAGCGAGGTGTGCACCTGGCCGGCCGCGATCATGGTCTCGAGCGGCGCGGCCGTGGCCAGCTCGGCCACGCGCCGCGAGATCTCGACGGGCCGCGCGGCGCGCACCACCTCGCGCACCTCGCGCACGTCCGCGCGCTCCACGAGCGGCGACAGGTCGGCCGCGTTGATCACGGCCACGTTGTCGGCCAGCGCGCCGCCCGCCGCCTTGCCGCGCTCGCTCACCACCAGCCGCTCGCGCAGGTGCGGGAACATCTGCCGGTGGTCGCCCACGAAGTACGTGTGCGGCATGTACGCCAGCTTCTCGCTGTACTGCGCCGCCAGCTCCGGCGGCGAGGTGACCGCGTCCGTGATCAGGTAGTCCATGTACGCCGCGCCCGACGTGCCCGGGTAGCCGAGCCACATGGCCTGCACGGGCGCCGGCCGCAGCGCGAAGATCTCGTTGCGCGCGCCCTTCGTGTACCCGTTCATGTTGATGAGGATGTGGATGCCGTCGGCGTGGATGCGGTCGGCCGCTTTGCCGTTGCACGCCACCGCCGACAGGTCCACGAAGTGCTCGGCCTCGCGCGCGATCTTGGCGCGGAAGGCGGTGCCGTCGTCTGCGCTGAGCGCGTAGCAGAACACCTCGACGCGCGCGCGGTCGTGCAGCCCCGGCACGGACTGCATGAGGTGCGACGTGGGGTGGTTGCCGAAGTCGCTGGACACGTAGCCCACGCGCAGGCGCGCGGCGGGCGGCGCGTCGCGCGGCGGCGCGTACGGCGGCTTGTGCAGCACCTGCACCTTCTCCTGGCACAGGCCGGCGTGCCGCGCCGCGATGGCCTTGCGGAACTCGTGCGACAGCGGGTACAACATGGAGTGGTGCGGGTGCACCGACGGCAGCCGGTTACGCTCTAGTTGCTCGGCCACGATGCTCACCAGCTTCTTCATGCGCGCCTCGTAGTCGGTCCAGTCGCATACGATCTGCAGGCAGTGCGCCAGGTTACAGTACGCGTCCGGGAAGTCCGGCTTGAGCTTGAGCGCCGTGCGGTACGACTGGATCGCCTCGGGGATGTTGCCCGAGTCCTTGTGAATGGAGGCCAGGTTGCTGTGCGCGTCGGCGAAGGCCGGGTTGATCTGGATGGCGCGCGTGTAGCACTGCAGGGCGCCCGCCACGTCCTGCATCTCCTTCAGCGTGTTGCCCATGTTACTATACGCGTCCGCGAACGTGGGTTGGATGCGGATCGCCTCCTTGTAGTGCATGAGCGCCTCGTTGAGTTTTCCCTGCTGTTGCAGCACAGACGCGAGGTTGCTATGCGCGGCTGCGAACTCGGGGAACACCTCGAGTGCCTTGAGGTAGAGGCGCGTGGCCTCCTCCACGTGGCCCTGCTCACGTTTAATGTTGGCCAGATTGTTGAGCGAGTCGGCGTGCGACGGGCACAGGCGCAACGCCGTGTTGTAGCACTCCTCGGCGTCTGCCACCTGGCCCTTCTCCTTGAGCGCGTTGGCCAGGTTGCAGTAGGCGTCCGGGAAGTTGGGCTGCAGCTCGATCGCGCGGCGGTACGTGTCGACGGCCAGGTCGATGAGCCCCTGCTCGTAGTACACGCAGGCCAGGTTGCCGTGCACCACGGCGTTGTTGGGTGACAGGTTCAGCGCGCGCAGGTACGCCGCCACCGCCCTGTAACACGCCGCACGGTCACGTCACGTCACGTCACGTCTTCTCACGCGTCATCACACGACTCACGCACACTTGTTCCTTACCTGTCGAAGATGCGCGCTTCCTTCAACACGTTGCCCAGATTAATGTATGCGTCGAGGAAATTGGGATCGAGCGCGACGGCTTTTTCGAAGTGGTGAATTGCGAGCCATATTTCACTCTGGGCATTGAACACGCAGCCCAAGTTGCTCCAGGCGACAGCGAAGTCGGGGCGCGTCTCGATCGCCTTCAGGTAGCAGGCCTGTACACATGGAAAACCCAGTGAGCAGTGAGCGGTGAGCGGTCGCCGATCGCTTGCGCTTTCGTTACGCCGACTGCGCCTACTGCACGGTACGCCGAGTGCGGCGCCGCCGGCGGCGGGAGCACCGGGCCTCGAGGCCTCACGCGCCTCGCGGGCCTCGGCTCGCTGCCATCGAGCGGGCCGGTGCCCCGCCCTCGGCCGGCGTGAGTGATCGCGATCAAAATAGACAGTGAACCGACGTTCGAACTCTGACAGTCATTATGGATACGTATGAGTCAAACGTTGCCAAACCTGCGACGTTACCTGGGCCAGCGCGCGCGCGCGCAGGCCGGGCCGCGCGCCCGCGCCCGCGCCCGCGCCGAGCCACGCGCCTTACCGCCCTGAGGGACATACCGCAGCGCTCACACCTACTGTCTTACCAGACAACACCTTCACAGAATAATATAAAACCATTAGTTGATTTTGAGTCGAACCGTCACCCGACTCGCGTCTTACTCGTTATGTAATTACTGTATCATAAAACAATATTATCAAAAATTATATATTATCATGTTGCAGAGGATCGTAATCTCGCGCTGTCTTCTAGTGTTCGCGACAGGCGTATTGTGAAACGACTACTTCGAGAGGTCGACGTCACGACTTCTACGTCATACGACTCATGAAAACATACCACTACTGTCTGCTCTGATCCTCCTTTGAAATACAAAAAACAAAATGATACAAACATTTCTACTGACAATAGTTAAAGTGAAGTGAACAGGACATAGTGATTCATTGGTTAATATCTCAATAGAAACCGCTATATGTACTCTCTGTTCATCTCATCTTCCACAAAACATTTCAATGTACAGGGGCTGTATGATAAGTACCTGGCCTAGGCCAGACATGGCGTTGCTAGTATTTAAAAAGTGAATTTTTCGTAAATATAACCTTTCACAACAATACTGTCAAACTGACAAGTCGCTGCGTGGTTTAGTTTGTGAATGCCAGCCATTTAAATAGAACAACTTTTGTGTTATTGCAACAATGGAAAAAATTTAATATCGAGCAGTAATAAAATATTTGTTTTTGAAAAAGAAAACAAATGATGAGATTAAAACGGAGCTCAGCGAAGTTTATGGGGACTCTGCACCTTCGTTATCAAACAAAATATTGGACAGCTGAATTCAAAAATGCTTCTGAAGAGAAATGATTGAAAAAATCCATGATATACTAATAAATGATCGGAGTGAAAGTGTGTGAGATTGCTGAAACTGTGGGCATCTCAATTGAACGGGTGCAGAATATTTTAACAACTCATTTGGATATAAAAAAACTTTCCGCAAGATAGGTGCCGCGATTGCTCACAATTGACAATTAACACGCACGTGTGTCAACTTCAAAAGAATATTTGGCGATCTTAAACCGCAATCGGAATGATTTTTGGCGTCGGTTCATAACTGTTAATGAAACATGAATTCATCACAGCACACCAGAGACCAAAGAACAGTCCAAACAGTGGGTTTTCCGAGGCGAATCTGCGCCAATGAAGGCTAAGGCGATTTTATCGGTGAACAAAGTCATGGCTACAGTGTTTTAGGGTGTACGCAGCACAATTCACGTCGATTATCTTGAAAAAGGCAAAACATTTATGGAGAATATTATGTCAACTTATTGGATCGTTTCTACTATGCTGTAAAAGAAAAACGACCGCATTTGGCCAAGAAAAAAATCCTATTCCATCAGGATCATTCACGTGTGCACATATGGGATGGGAAAATTCCATGAGCTAGGGTACGAATTGCTTCCGCATACAACATATTCGCCAGAATTTGCGTCCAGCGATTATTTCCAAATATGAAAAAATGGCTCGGCGGAAAAAAATTGGCTCTAACGATGAGGTCATTGCTGCAACGAACACTTATTTTGAAGGGTTGGAGCAATCCTATTTTTAGAGGGTATACAAAAGATAGAAAAACGTTAGACTAAGTGTATCGAATTGAAAGGTGATTACGTCGAAAAATAAAATAAATTTTACACATAATTTTTTTCTTTTTGCCAGGTACTTATCATACAGCCCTCGTATAAGCTATTTAAAATTTGGTGAACTAATTTAATATTCAAATATATTCATGCTTTCACAACCTCTATTTTTGTTTTTAAATGTTAAAATGTTTTGTAGAAAGTGTTTTTACGCATTGTGCCATATAAAATTGTTATAGAAACTTTATGCAGATTCATACAGTGATGAATCAAAACAAAGAAAAAATAATCACTGTCGATCATTGTTTCTTTGATCAATAACTTAATGATGACATGGGTTTGTATGAACGCTAGGCAATGAAATATTACTAAAAATATCCATAAACACTGTCTGTCTATGAAAAAGTGACGTGTGATGAACAACCAATGAGTATGGACGCAACGGCGAGTGTACGCATGCGCAGGACGCGGGGCGAGACGCCCAGAGAGTACGTGCGACGTCACAGCGCTCACGGCCCGGATGTCCTGCTCGCTTCTGCGAACGACGCGTCAACTAACACAGCGGGGCGATGTCCACTTTACCTTGGCCTCGTCTAGGCGGCCGAGCGCCTTCAGCAAGTTACCCAAGTCACTCCTCACACAGTACAAGTCCTGCAACAACATCAATAATAATTAATAACACATTTAAACATATTAGAGGTGCATAAACTCTTTGGCGACAATCTCTACTCTGTGCGACTGTTTAACCCAAGGAGGTTACGTATACCATATGTGATCACAAACTATTGAGTTTGAAATTGACAGTTTTTTGACATTGGCAGTATGAACGTAAACAATGAGTGATTTATTTAATCTATTTCTAATGCATATTATATAAAAATATCAGCTTTCTCCAGTCCTTCAGCATATAAACTTTAAGTGTATCAAATTTCATACTCCTCCGTCCGCGCAATTTTCTTAAAAAGAGAACCAAAATTTTCGCTTCACGTATAAATACATAGATTTTATTTCAAGAAACAATGAATGGTATACTATAAGCTACAACATAATGTGCAAATATTTAAGAGGTTTATGACAACAAGGTTAAAAACAATATTGTAGCCATATGTGTACATAGCAGACTAGTAACACTAGTGTAATTCATTATCATTCACTATAAATAAGCAATATCAAAACAATTGATAGTAAAATTTATTATCATGTGATTTATTTTATACTAGTTCCTTATCATCAATAGGCTATTTAAACTAACTGCACCTTGCGATTTGGCTGACATGGAATACTATTCTTATTCTAGTGATTGCTTGTTCACTCACGCAGGTGGAATGTTTACTTATTTAGGTGACAAATTTTACAAGTTTCGATATGTTTTTAAAACAAAATATGTTATTGTAGTTTACATATAAAAGTCAGGTATATTGTTACACAGACTTTTTACGATTCACCATGGCTATCATTTTGATGACTAATATGTTTATGCTATTTTAACATACGAAAGAAGCGGCCAGAGCGCGATACAGCCATGATTGTCGCATTCCAAGACCATAGATTAAGTGTTGTCAGTTGTGCCTGAGTTATCATCAAGCAATTCATTCCCTGTTCACACATAGCTTGTGAATGAGTGAGGTTTTTATTTTTAATCTATGTTAATGACTTGCCATTTCCTTGTGCAGAAACTAGGTGATATAGTTTTATTCGCTGACGACACTTCTCTCAACTTCAAGGTTCCGAAGCAGGCCACTAATTATGATGAAGTGGAAAACATACTAGGTAAAGTTTTGGAATGGTTCACCGTAAATAATTTACTTTTGAATTCTGCCAAAACTAAGTGCGTTAAATTTATTTTACCCAACGTTCATGATTCTGACATTAATATTGTTTTGGACGATACAATACTAAACTTTGTAGATTCTATTAAATTTCTAGGCATTACTATAGACAATAAAGTACAATGGGGTCCTCATATTGAATTATTGGCTGGAAAACTTGGCTCGGCAGCATTTGCTGTGCGTCAAATAAGACAACTAACTGATGTAGCTACGGCTAGAACTGTATATTTCAGCTATTTTCACAGTATAATGTCGTATGGGATATTACTCTGGGGTCACGCAGCCGATATGCAAACGATATTTGTTTTACAGAAAAGAGCGATACGATCTATTTATTGTTTAGAATCTCGAGTTTCGTTAAAAGAAATGTTTAAAGATATTAATATACTTACGGTCTATAGTCAGTCTTCTTCGAGAATATTATGTATGTACGTAGGAATTTAAACAGATTCCGAAGGGTGGGTGATATTCATAATAGGAACACCAGGTCTAGCAATAAACTAGCTATCAAGGGCTCTAGATTGAGAAAGGTACGCAAATCTTTTATTGGGGACGGTGTTCACTTTTATAACACTTTGCCTGAAGAATTAATCGTACTACCAGACATTAGATTTAAGAAAACTGTTAAAGCTACTTTATGCTCGAAAGGCTATTATTATAAAATAGAAGATTAGTCTTTGTTTTAACGTTCGAAAAATACTTTACAAAGTTTACTTCGAATAAAAATCTATTTTATTTTATTTTTATTTTTACCAGTGTCAATACAAAGTTGTCAACTGAGTGTATTCATATTGTAGGAACATTGTAAGTGTGTTAGAAAAGACGAATCAGCAGTTTTGTGTGGAAGCGTGATGTATGCGAGCGTCGACGGCAGTTACTGCGCACTGCCCGATCGGAACGAACGCGACATAAATTGGGGTTCAGTTGGGACAATAAAATTGTACGGAACTCTCTAAATTTACATCTTTATTTCTGCCAGTGATTCCCAGTATAACTCATATAAATAGGAATATCCTAAAGTGGTGACCCCGACGTGATAATCTGGAGATACTGTTCTAAATGTGAAATCAGTTTATAAACAATTTAAACACTCAGTGACGGAGTATTACGCAATTTCCTGCACAATGACAAGACGTGACTGTGATATGCGACAAGTACTAAACTTCCCACCTCTACTTGGGTTCAGTACTTAGTGGATAAACATTTTTGGTATTTTTTTTTACGTCGCATTACGGACTTTTACAATGGCAAACCCAAACCAGCAAGGACCTAAACTTCTTTCTCCGCCCAGCTCGAGTACTCAGCCAACCGGTGATCTAGCTAGTATCAGCGCGGCTTCAAAAATTCCTGAATTTTGGATGGATATGCTGAGGCTTTAATTTGCACAGTTCGACGCAATGATGGACCCGCAAAAGCAGGGTGATGCGGCGAAATATAATATGGTTGTCACAAAATTGGGCCGCGAGGCTTTACAACAAGTAAGCGATTTGATTTACACGCCCCCGGCCGATAACAAATTTATGACCATCAAAGAACGGCTGTTAACGACTTTCGAAGAGAGCGCTGAGAAGCAGTTTGACAAGCTCGTAAGTAAGATGGATCTAGGTTCACAACACCCCTCAGCTCTATGACAAATCCCAACCATTCAACGAGGTGAGGCTGATAAGTTAGGTTCCAAATTAGTGAATGTGCAATGGCATTTAGATCACAACAATAAAATTAATGATTTTTTATTACAAAAATATGTACTGTAACTAGCCTTATGTTTTCTCTTTTAATGAATATGAAACTACTTAATCACCTCTATTATATCATACGAGCAATCCATACTAATATTATAAATGCGAGTCTCTGTCTGTGTGTATGTCTGTTTGGTTTTCACGGCTAAACCGCCTGACCGATTTAGTTAAAATTTGGCATGGAGATAGTTTGACACCAGGGGGTGAACATAGGCTACTTTATTTTTCAAAAATCTACCCCTAAAGGAGAGAAAAGGAGGATGAAACTTTGCATGGGAAATTTTTAACCCCTGCACCGATTAAGATGTAATTTGGTACAGCGATACACCTTTTCAATTAAAAAAACATAGTTTTCTTTTTTTATCAAAAATCGACCCCTAAAAGGGTGAAAAAGGGGATGAAATTTTGTAGGGGAAATGCTAAACCGCTGAACCGATTAAGACGAAATTTAGTATCTTATAAAACCTTTTCTATTAAAAAACATACTTCTTATTTTTTTTAAATATACCCCTTTAGGGGTAAAAAGGGGGATGAAACTTTGTATGGGAAATATTTAACCGCTGAACCGATTGAGATGTAATTTGGTACAGAAATACACCTTTTCTATTAAAAAACATAGTTTTCTTTTTTCTCAAAAATCTAGCCCTAAAGGGGTGAAAACGAGGATGAAGCAGTATGGGTATCAAATGAAATGGAATACGCAAGGGAAGGTAGATATATAAGTGACGTCATCATAAATCCAATATGGCGGATGTTCCATAACAGGAAATAACTTTTTTATCCAACACTAACAATATGGGTATCAAATGAAATGGAATACGCAGGGGAAGGTTTCTGTATACGTGACGTCATCATAAATCCAATATGGTGGATTTCCATAGCAGGAAATAACTTTTTCGTTCAACATCAACAATATGGGTATCAAATGAAATGAAATACGCAGGGAAAAGTTTCCATGTATGTGACGTCATCATAAATCCAATATGGCGGATGTTCCATAATAGGAAATAACTTTATTATCCAACACTAACAATATGGGTATCAAATGAAATGGAATACACAGGGGAAGATTTTTGTATATGTGACGTCGACACAAATCATCAACAACATAATCGTCAACATAAATCCAATATGGCGGATGTTCCATAGCAGGAAATAACTTTTTCGTTCAACAACAACAATATGGGTATCAAATGAAATGGAATACGCAGGGGAAGATTTCTATGTATGTAACGTCATCATAAATCCAATATGGCGGATGTTCCATAATTGGAAATAACTTTTTTATCCAACACTAACAATATGGGTATCAAATGAAATGGAATTCGCAGGGGAAGGTTTCTGGACATGTGACGTCATCATAAATCCAATATGGCGGATGTTCCATAATAGGAAATAACTTTTTTGTTCAATACCAACAATATGGGTATCAAATAAAATGGAATACGCAGGGGAAAGTTTCTGTATATACATATAACGTCATCATAAACCAATATGGCGGATGTTCCATAATAGAAATTACTTTTTTGTTCAACACCAACAATATGTTTATCAAATGAAATGGAATGTGTATGGGAAGGTTTTTGTATATTCGACGTCATCATAAATCTAATATGGCGGATGTACTATTACAGAGAATAACTTTTTTGTTTAACACCAACAATATGAGTACCTCGGGTAACCTCAGTAACCTAAAGAGGTCAAGGAACATTTTTCCACGCGGACGAAGTCGCGGGTACAGCTAGTATTTATATATATGTATATATGATTGCAATCGCATTCTCGAAAATGGCTCTAATTATTTCGATGAAATGTACAATATAGCAGATGATGCAAAATCGATCTAGTTAGGTCTCAGTTCTGGGAAAATTATTTTTTTCAGACACTTAAAACTTCTAAACTCTACGTTAAACTTCGAAACTCTGAATTTCTCAATTGCACACCGGCTAGAGCGTAGATCTACCACGCCACGTACCACGTTCGTATCTTGCAGTGGTCTGTTTTGTTTTTTTTTTAATAAATACATGCATATCTTCACGCTGTATCCCTAACGGCGTAGTCAGAGAGGACGGACCGCCAAGCGTCGCGGTCCTTACATACTTTTTTCGCTTCCTCAAATCTCATCATTTATTTTTGATATTTTGAAATAATATGACTAAGTTCAGTTTCCAACAAGTACAGTACTTATAATAAGAAAATAAAATGGAAAATAATGAGAAAAGTCATAGCTTCAGACAGCCTCTTCCGCACTACGAAGTGGGGCAAATAAAATGTAATGTGTGGGTGCTATTTTCTAATGAAATGGTGACCTATCAGCTTATCTGATAATAAATGTGTGTCGTGGTTATCTGATTTAATTCATCGTTGCTGCTCGGACACGGCGTCTGGCTCTGCAGTTATTTATGAAGTCTATGGCTAAAAGTCACGGAGAAAAGTCTATTATTCATTTTCTTGAACAATAAATTTAATGACAAATTTCAAGGACTTCCTTTATTTTAAGATATTATTGAAAAGAATAGTTTTATACAAGTAATATCTGTGGTCGTATTTTTGTATCGCGTTCTCGAAAACGGCTCTTACGATATCTGTAATTTAATAAATCGGTGTCTACGGGGCCGAAAAGTCGAACTAAGTCTCGATTCTGGGAAAATTCGTTTTCTGTCTGTTCACACACTTCTAAACTCTTGTAATTTTGTAAAAGAGTTTACTTTCTCAATAGCACAGTGGCTAGAGTGTAGATGCCGAAGTGCGCGAAATTAAACCTGTCTGAGTTTCTTGTCAGTTCTTCTCGGTGTCCAGATTTTCTTTTCCAACCAAACTAAGGTAGATTTGACGTTCAAAAACACTGCATTGATTCGACTTTGACTTACTTAATTGCTTCGCCAACAGACTCACGATTTGCACGTAAAAAGAAAGTGACGGTGCATATCGTGCGAGCGAGGAACTGACCGGCGGGGTTATTACCTAAAAATTTGCAGACTGCGACAGCCACGTGATCACCGCGCGATTGATGACTAATTGTAATAAAAAATTGATATCATGTGCTACGATTGCGTGTCTATTGCGTCATGACCGTAAAATGCACATTTCGCGGTAGATATATCGTCACTATACAAATTACATTACGCAAATTCCCGTCTTGACAACAGATATTTGGCTGTTGCATACTATCTGCAGGTTAGGTAATAAGCGTGCGGGCTGTACTGCAGCGCGGTGAGGTAGGACTGCACGGCTTGCCACCGTGTATGTGCGTGCGTGTGTGTGTGTATGGGTGCGTGTGTGTGTGCGTGCGTGTGCGCGTGTGCGTGTGCGTGTATGTGTATGTGTGTGTGTGTGTGTGTGACTGACCGGGTTGTACTGCAACGCCGTGACGTAGGCCTGCACGGCCTGCTCCATGTCCCCGGCGGCCACGAGCGCCGCGGCCAGGTTGATGTACCCGTCGATGAAGTCGGGCTTCAGTCGCACGGCGTGCCGGTAGTTCTCCAGCGCCTCCTGCAGCTGCCCGCGCTCCTTGTACACGTTGCCCAGGTTGCTGCGGGGACATCGACCCACGCGGTCCGCTTTCACTTGTTTATACTTAACTCTTAATTACCACAGCACGTTTTGTAATAATGTAAGATACTATAGGGATACGGCGTGAAAATACATTATATGTATGAACGATATGTTGTAAAAATATCACAAACAAAAATTAAACAATTGATATTTAAATTGAATATACTAAAGATAGATACTGCAAGAGCATCTATAGCTGCCATTCCCAAAGTGGGCGATAACGCCCCCTTGTGGGCGCTGCAGGCCTAAAGGGGGGCGGTAAGAGACCCAGAAAAAAAATGGGGGCGTTGTGTAGAGGCCTGGTCGGTGATTTGTAATTTCATTTAGCTAGGAGGCATCTTAGACAACGACTGCATGAGCTCTCGACTCAGTAGACAAAATAAGTTTGGGAACCAGTGATCTATAGCATGAACCTTATACCTAAGTGAAATCTAAAGAACATACATACATATCTTGAAATCTAAAGAACATATTGTGATATAAACTTAATCGGTCCCAATTAATCATATCTTCTCTATCTCTCGGTGCAGTCTATTGAGCCATTCTCTTTGGCTGCTAGTCTATGATATGCAACATACTGGTGTGAGAAGCATGCTTCTGTGTGGTGTAAGAAACATGCTTCTGTGTTGTGCCTTCTGTGTTTTATCTGGTCAAAGGCAAATAGTGCATATATAATAGCAACAAACAGCAAAGAACAATCTTGAATAACTTATTACTGTTTCACATGTTAGATTAGCTCTGAAGCCCAAATGTTTGTACTTGTGTTCTCAGCCTCATACCAGACTTGTGTCGGTCATGATTGATTCGATCATTTGATTGCAATCATTTCAAACTATTGATAATTACAATCTCATTCGAACAAACATATTGTTCTTCGATTCAATCACTTGACCGATTGATTCAATCTCAGTACTTGTCAATATTTAATTGATTGTCTATGCCGTTTAATGTGATAAAGTTGAAATTTAAAAAAATTACACATTTTTTAAAACACAAACAATACAATTATAAATGCGGCTAAATGATAAAACAATAAAACTATCAAAATTGTAAAAGCACTCATACAATTGTTCGATTTCTCATTTCAATAAAAAATACAATCATGATAGTATCTATATACAATCAATGATTGATTGGATCATTTGACAGAATCTTTTTTCAATTCAATACTCAGAAGGAATCTTTGAAAATGAACGATTGACACAGGTCTACCTCATACCATTCAGAATAATTTTAAACACATACCCACTGGGTCATTCCACGTCAAATCATCCAGGCCATGTCACCCACCACCTCCGATTTTGATGAAACTTTGTATTTTTTATCTTCTCACATAGTTATGAAAGTATACCAAATTTTATCTCTTTATCTCAACTGGTTTTTGTTGTATGGGACTTTGAAATATTGGTAAAATAAATAACCGTTTCTGCCATTTCCGTACCTCCAAAAAGAACTTGATGAACAATCAATCATTGTACTTTCAATGAAAATTATTTGTATCTTTGACATTTACAGTGCAAATCTTATGAAAATTTGCAGTATTGTTGATTGAACTGTGCTGATTCCAGAAAAAATATGGCAACACTATGTTTATTTGTTTTATGAAAAAAAATTTTTATTATAAGTTTTTAAGCACTTTTTAACACAAAAATGGTGTTTTACAAAAAAATTCATATCTCCAAGAGGCAAAATGATAATCAAGTCAATTTTTTTATGAAATTAATCTACAACATATTTCCTAATTAAAGAAACAATAAAATACTTGGCATTTGGTTTGCTTGTATAAAAATATTTTTAATTAAACTTTTTTTTTACCATTGATAGGCCACTGTTTATAGGTACCACTTATAATTAAACAACAAATAGCTATAAATTTGTTTTAAAATATATAATAACAATTATCCTAAAATTAATAGCCCTGTTAAAAAATCAATATATTAATTGGTAAAATAAGAAGATTACAGTAAATTTAGTTCACTTTAAAATATAACTGAAATCAAGAACTGCGAGAGAATAAAATGAGTTTGGTGAGACAAGGTAGAACATGAAAAAGAGAAGTCTGGCTGCACTTGCTCCTCTTACTCAGCAGGTTTGCAAGAACTGACATGAATCCTTTGCAAGAACTGACATGAATGGTTTGCCTTTCATTACCCAGTGACATGTTCAGGGCTGGCCCTCAGATATGAGCCAGCTTTATTAGAGTCAACATCAGCATTTAACATGTTGTTTTAAATTGTGTATAGTGCTTTGTTAGATTTGTTAGTGCTTGGAAGGTTTGGTTGCTTATATATTGCTCTTTAATAACTTAATTCATTTAGTAACAATTTTAAAGTTACAAAAATTGCATTTTTATTCCTTTCCGATGTCTCAATCAAAAAAGTGCAGCCAGACTTCTCTTTTTCATGTTCTAACTTGTCTCAGCAAACTCATTTTATTCTCTCGCAGTTCTTGATTTCAGTTATATTTTAAAGTGAACTAAATTTACTGTAATCTTCTTATTTTACCAATTAATATATTGATTTTTTAACAGGGCTATTAATTTTAGGATAATTGTTATTATATATTTTAAAACAAATTTATAGCTATTTGTTGTTTAATTATAAGTGGTACCTATAAACAGTGGCCTATCAATGGTAAAAAAAAAGTTTAATTAAAAATATTTTTATACAAGCAAACCAAATGCCAAGTATTTTATTGTTTCTTTAAATAGGAAATATGTTGTAGATTAATTTAAAAAAAAAAATTGACATCATTTTGCCTCTTAGAGATATGAATTTTTTTGTAAAACACCATTTTCGTGTTAGTGCTTAAAAACTTATAAAAAAATTTTTTTTTTCATAAAACAAATAAACAAAGTGTTGCCATATTTTTTTCTGGAATCAGCACAGTTCGATCAACAATACTGCAAATTTTCATAAGATTTGCACTGTAAATGTCAAAGATACTAATAATTTTCATTGAAAGTACAATGATTGATTGTTCATCAAGTTCTTTTTGGAAGTTCGGAAATGACAGAAACGGTTATTTTACCAATATTTCAAAGTCCCCTACAACAAAAACCAGTTGAGATAAAGAGATAAAATTTGGTATACTTTCATAACTATGTGAGAAGATAAAAAATACAAAGTTTCATCAAAATCGGAGGTGGTGGGTGACAAATTTGATTTTTCCTGGATGATTTGAAAAATAATGACCCCACTTCGAAAAATTAAATGGCACTTTTCCATAAACTGATACAACCCAATTTTGGTCTTCCAGTCAAGTCCAAAAGTAGGCTTTAGTCAAACTTTTGATTTATTGCGACACAAAGTAATGAGTGAAAATATGTAGGGTAACATACTAGTCGTTGGACAATACTAGTTAATGGACAGTGCACACTTTAATCCAAATAATAAGATTTTGTTTCATCTATCGTTATGTGAAGTAACATGTTGCATGTTGGTAAAATAATACTATGGACTTGTGGTAGATGATATATTGGTACTGTGCGGCGTGGTAACGCCATAGAGCTGTCGTTTACATCTCATGTCTAATACTAATTCTTACAGCTATTTATATCGGATATGTACGTGACAATTTCCCTTGCAACGATGCGGATATTTCATTTGTAGATCGCGCACAAGGTTACGATTTGCTGTGTCAGAGTAATATCTGGCTAATATCAGTACTCCCCCCTTAATTAAGTGTGTTTTTACGGTGTCCTTTTTTGTTGACCTACTTTCTACACTTTTACTAATGTGCATAACTAGGAAAGGCCACAGTACAAATATACAGAGCTGAACAAGACAAACTTTAACCTTTCGCGTTGCATTATAGGATATATTTAAAACGGTAAATTTAACGCAATTTCCTTTTTATTCTGGCTTGACGTTTCGACTGAGTTGCATCGGCCGTGGTCTCAAGCAAACTGTCGCAGCAAGACTCCATGTCTGAGTTAGATGTTTTGTCATCTATCGCATAATTTGTAAATAGTTTTCGGGATACCTACACATGACACTCAGTGTCCATGCTTTAACCGAATGCGAAACACGAGGTTTTGTTCCTTGAATCACAGGATTCCACATCGTCAATAATTTGTACTCATTTTCCCGATTAAAATTTTTATGTCTCTTGATTTCAAAATTTAAATTTAATCAAATTCAAACATCAAGCCCTAATAAAAAGGTAATTGCATTAAATTTCCTGATTTAGATATATTCTGAACAAGACATATTTTTATTTTATTGAATACTAGTATCCAAAACACAAAATTTACGAGTATTTTGCAAATAATTATTTCATGACTAACTCATAAGCTGACACGGATTATACTAACAGTGCGAGGTTGCTGTACTTACTAACTGTTTTACTCGTGGTTACACTCAAGGAGATAGAAAGAGACAGAATTCGTTTAAGATATGGTGGTGAGAGCCGCAACTTATTATGGCTCTGTACATTGTCTCTTGGTCCGAGGGACAAACTGTGTCTATAGGCCAAAAGCATGCAAACGTGTCCACAAATATGCTACCTGTATGACATGATGACATTGTTGGCATGCATGGGACTAGTTGTTTTTCTGAGCAGTTGTTCTAGTGCCTTACAATGTATCACTGAACAAATAAATCACTTTTAAAAGGAATATTGTAGCTATATAAGAGATATGAAAAGGAGTACTTATTTTATTTAAATTATCTTAAACATCTTAGCAGACAAAAACTATACAGATCATTTCATACTTCATATAGAGTATTAAACTATATCCAGAAGTTTAAAGAAATCATAGTTCTATTAATATTAGGATGTTGAATAAGTTCTCACTGTTTCCTAAAAGATGGAATCACCAGGACTATGTGCATGCAATTTCAGATGATAAGGCATCTGGAGGTAAGTACTGTCTGTAACCTTGAGCTTCAGTATATGTTAGTTCGCCACAGTGTAAACACATTTCTTTTTGTTGGTTCTAAAACTGTTTAGTTTTGTACCAAATAAAGTGTAATCACAGGGAATTTTATTGCACTATTTTATTCAAAATAAATCTCCAGCTGAAGCACACAGAACTCTTGTTGAGACTTACAGTGAAAATGCTCTGTCGGAAATAACATGCAGATACTGGTTTCAACACTTCAAAAATAATGATTTTGATCTTGAGGATAAAGAACGTTCTGGTGCACCGAAAAAGTTCAAAGAATTGGAAGAAATGCTTGATCAAGACTGATGTCGAACATTAGATGAACTTGAAAAATCATTACAAGTAGATGAGTCAACAGTTTCGAAACATTTGAAAGCATTAGGAATAATCTAAAAGCAAGGACATGGATGCTGTATGAGTTGAAGCAGAGAAACGTCGAACAGCATTTTCTCACATGTGAGCTACTGCTTCAATGGCAGAAAGGAAAGGTTTTTGTGCATCCTATCATAACTGGTGATTAATAGTGGATAGAGTATGATAATCCAAAGGTAAGTCCAGCCATGCATCAACATCATACGCAAAACCAAATATTCATGGTTCGAAGCTTCTCCTCTGCGTTTGATGAGTTCAGCAGGGTATAATTTATTATGAGTTGCTCAGTCCGAATAAGACATCACAGGAGATCACTATTAACTTCAATTGATGCATTTGATTCAAGCCCTAAAGGAAAAATGGCCGCTACACAAGTGAAGATATGACAGTGACTATGTTACATGACAACACTCGGCTTTATATTGCAAAACCAGTGAAAACGAAAACCTACTTGGAAACCGTTAAATAGGAAGTTCTACCCAACCCGCCATATTCACCGGACATAGTCCCATCCTATTATCACTTGTTCCATTCGATGGCACATAGACTGGCTAAGCAGCGCTTCTAAGAATAGAAGCGCTGAGAATAGAAGCGAGAAATTTAAAAAAAATAATAAAAAATATCTGATTCTTGAATAGCCTCAAATAATGTATTATTTTTCTGACATGGAATTCTATATACTGCCTGAAAGATGGGAAAAAGTGGCCTCTAGTGATGGGCAATACTTTGAGTGAAGTGTTTTTTACCTTATATTTTAAATAAAGCAATTATTTTGTCAATAAAAAGAACTTATTCAAGGTCCTGATATCATTTTGCAACATTCCAAGCTCTATCAAATAACTATGGCCAATACTCATCTGCTCTTAATTGAATGAAAGATGTCTATATTGTTCTCATAAGAAAATATCTTTTAGGTTCAATAATCAAACAAAACTAAAGCAACTAAATCATCTATGCTTAAAACTTGTGTAGAATAAGTAAGTACCTATATGCCTCCGCCAGTAAAGGGTTCTGCTTGATGGCCAAGGTGGAAAAATGCGCAGATTTATCGAGCCGACGGCACTGGAAGTGTATGGAGGACAATAATAGGAGCACGCCAGTGTTGGTGGAATCCTGACGCCACAGCTGCATGCAGTGCAGCTCCGCGCTGTCATAGTCGCCCGCCTGGTACTCGCGGTGCGCCAGCTCCAGCAGCCCTGACACGCAAACTCAGACATCATAACTCAGATCTCAAGATTCAATTATGTAGGTATCAACTTCTCACTCAGGTGACTGATATAGAGGACTTCGATAAACTCACCGACTGTAGATATTTGTGGAATATCCGACATTTTTAATATAACTGCATTAGTGGGGACGCCGACTATTTGTTGAGGCTGTGTGGTGACGGATTGCGGCACTGCGACATTGGGCTGCGTTTGCATCTTGGTTATCATATTTCAAGTTTTAAAGTTACCTACATGCGGCAGGGATACATTAATAACTATTGAGAATAATTTCAAATCTATTACGAATGACAAAATATTCCACTAGTTGACATAATGAATTATCCACAAGGACACAACGACGGCACACAGCAGATTACCGATAAACTCTACGACGGAAACGGATATGAACTGATCCATAGACTAGAAAGACTCCGATACCAACATTGAGTACATAAATTGAAATAAAGAAAAATTAATGATTGAGAAAAAATAACGCTTTACGCTCATTACAAAATAACTAATTATGGTATTAGCATTAACTTCAAAATTAATTAGTTCTTAAATATTGAGGTTTTTAAATTTGTTGAGCAGATTTTTGGCGGGATTTACATGGGAGCGGTTGAGCAGTTTATTTTATTATTTGCAAATTCTTTTGAATGAATTTTGTTATATAAAATTGGCGTGGTTTTGCGTTCTGTCTACGCTATTGTACATTATGTGGAATTGTTGAAATAAGTGCTTATTTTTTTTTAGCGGCTTAGTCTGCCACGGTGGACGTGCCACGTTAAAATGTATGATGTCGACGTTTTAAATAGGATAATGGGATGCAGACCCAATTACAGGCGAATACAGCTTGCGAATATGAATAACTGTATACTGTTATTCTTGCAATAATTCTTTTTTTCTTCTGTTTACTTGGTCTGTGATGTCTTCTACACAAAATTTGTAAAACTTATGTATATCGCTCGATTATTGGCTGACACGCTGACACCACTACCAACATTACGAAAATGATAGTGCTATTATTGAGAATTTTTATTGGTAAAATTAAGTTTAACTTGCAATAAAGTTTAAATATGCAATAAAACTACTTTAAAATAAAAACTCTTGTGTTATGTAAAGTTTTTTATTTTTATATAACACAGGTACATTTCATTGAAGCATTTTAAGAAACAGACATCTTTATCTTGTTTCGTTTCTTTCTTGTTTTCAATATAATCTATTTAAAATATTGGCTGCTACGCTGAAAAAAGTATACGATTACATAATTAAACAAAGAAAAAATTTCATCAAGATGAAATGCAGGTGTAATTCTTACTTCATTGTGACGCAGATTTTAAGTTATTTTTCCTCTGCCATGGTTTTCCATTTAAAGTTTAATTTACACATTAAAGTAAAGATGGATTATGTAAACAAAAGAAAAATATACCGTGAATATATAAGAGGTAAAATATATTTTAGTAGAATCCTAATATAAAAAGGTAAAATAGATTTTGTTTGTTCTATTTTCAAGGCTAAACCACTGAACCCATTAAGCTGATATTTTATTTAAAAAAATGACTACGATTATGCTATAAATGTACTGACGTAGAGAATATTTCGATATAACATCAAAATATTCTTTACGTCAATTACTTAAAAATTATAAATGTATATCGATATTATGTAAGCATTGATAATAAACCGCACTATTGCACTTGGTTTTAAATCATTTTATGAAAAGCTTAAAATATGTTTCATATAAAAAGGTATTGGGACAATACATATCATGAAAATAAAGGACCTGTCTTCGTCTAAAGGAAATTTCACCCCTGCTATGCAATTCTGAAAAAACTCGAATCGCCCAAGCGAGACTCGCTCGACAATTCACCCCACTTCGCATTCGAACTCAGTTGTTTAAACCAAACATTCTAGGAGCAAAGTGAAGTGATCTTACATGCGAGTTTTTCGGGGATTGCTTTATGAGTAAACATCTCAGTTGTTATTTCGTCTTAGTGTATTTTAACTTCTCAGATAGTTACGTTAAATAAAACTTTTTTTTTTGATCAGATTGTTATATTTAGCAAAACGTCAAAAATTCATTTTTGATGATACGACTCGCTGCCGCACTCATTGAGGTGGCGTTAGTATCTCTGTCGACTTTAGAGAATACCAGTCCACAGTTGAAAATCTCACCACGGATTCAGAAGTGAATTCGATTAATTCGCTTTACAGAATTGCACGGCTGGTGTACCCAAATGTCTATGGTACAAGTGGACGAGTTGGCCTAATGTCATCTTGTCAAGTAAACGTCGATTTATAGCGAATCCCGCGCAGGACGCGGGATAACCTACTCTGTGCGAGATGACAGTTCGCGTGAATCGCTCGCTCGCTTAGCCGTTCATATAGACGCGACTTCCTGCAAGTATTAGTCTTGGTTCTTCAATGAAGATTTCATTCAATGAAGAATCAGTTATGTCATGCTGTTGTTATCGAATAGCGATAGTAGAGAAGATTATCAAGAGTTGCATTTCCTACTATAAAAAATCTTCACAGAAAACAAAATCGTTACTTTTAATGTTTCTTAGCCAAATGGAAAAAAATGGAACCCATATAATTACTATTACAATATATACTTAGAGACGAAACGACACATAAGCGCGTGTGGTAACGTTAAATAGGTATTCAAAAATTATATAAAGGTTTCAGAGATTTTTTTGTATAAATCAATAGTTGCCGAGATATACGCATCTAAATTCATGGTGCCCCCTTTAAAATTTTTAAAGTATGCAATAGAAAATCTAAATAAAATTAAGTTAGAGATAGCGTAGCTGTAGACCTTAAAAAGAACTTTCAACGAAAACCAGTACTTTTCTAAAAACAATTCATATCGAATGACATTGCGAGATTAAACACCGACGTCCCGATTAATTTTCGCTGCCAGTCATGCGACTATTCGCGCGAATATGAACACGTCTATACAAGTTAGTTGAACCAATCAGCGCGAGCAAATTGCACACCGCGTCCCACGCGGGATTCGTCGGTTTGAGCATTGCTCTAAGCGGGAGACCAGTAGCCTTACCATGAGTTCACGCAGTCGATACTCGATAGCGACCGCGTCGAAATTTTGTATGACAATTCTTAGTTCACTATAGTAACCGCTAGGGGCGCTGGCCAATTCTTCATACAAAATTTTACGCTGTCGATAGCGAGTATCGACGTCGTTAACTCATGGTAGAGGTACATGACACAACGTGCCAGGGACATTTCGAGTATCGCGTCCGCGCCAGAGGGCTTGCCATGAGCAATTAACAAATCGTTAGTCCGGCCATCTTAAATCACAGGTTTTGTAACGCATTTTCTTAATACGACAAACAGAAAAAAATGTTTATAAAAAATTAAACAGACTTCAAAAAAGAACACTGAAAAGTATGAAATAACTATCCTTTACTAATCAAAACTTAAGTACAAAAATAACTTTATAAATACGATACAAATACCCATATAATTAAATTTGACAGTCACTGAAGACGGTGCCAAGCTTACTAAACTAATATACTTTCTGTTGTCGAACATTAATTTGGCACCGACTTCAATAACTATCAAATTTAATTATATGGGTATTTGTATCGTATTTATAAAGTTATTTTTGTACTTAAGTTTTGATTAGTAAAGGATAGTTATTTCATACTTTTCTGTTTTCTTTTTTGAAGTCGGTTTAATTTTTTATAAACATTTTTTATTTTGCCCTTTTGAGTGACCTAGGCCTAAAAAAATATCTAGGGCAGATCTATAATTTGTTTATTTTCTAATTTTGGAGCGCAATGTGTTAATTTCCATTCTATTGAAGAGCATAAACTGTGGGATTTCACAATAAAGATGCGAACAGATCGAACATGGGATATTATTGCCCATAGTGGCCATTATCAATATCATCAATATCATATCAATATCAATCAGTTATAAAAGAACAGTGTAAAGGTTGCATCATAAGGACATCTTAGCAGTATTCTTACAATCCGAAGACGACAGCTACCAGTCATATTCTCTGTCCGCCACAAGACTGACTCTACTGACTGAATTTATTATATCATAGGCAATTTATATCTTCTCCCTACTACCATTACACCATGTGGAGACAACGATAGTTAACAAATGTCATACAAGAGAATCATCAATATACCTAAATGAATAAAGGTTATAACCAAATCGCGTTATTTGGTGTATCTTCGAAACCAAAGCTTCAATGTAAATGAAATTTCAATGGGACCAATCTGGAAGTATATCCTTTCAAACAAAAAAAGAATTTTCCAAATCGGTTCATAATGACGGAGTTATGAGGTAACAAACATAAAAAAAAAACAACCGAATTGAGAACCTCCTCCTTTTTTTGAAGTCGGTTGAAAAGTGGGCCAACTAAGGTGATATCTATAAAAATTCCAGCAATTGAAGTAGGAATATACACAATGGGGATCTACATAAAACCTTCCTTTTGGTTTCAATTCGAAGACTGGAAAGTTGAGCCGAAATCCACACCCAAAAACGAATAGAACAAAACAACATAGAGCAAATATAAACGGACATAAGACAATACATTTCACAGGCAAACTTAATAGAAAAAAAAGTTATAAATGTCAATGACTACACAGATTTAAGACAACGAAATTAACTAGGGATGCAACGATACGAGTAAATACAAGTACTTACTCGATATTTCCTTCCGATACCAAGTACTTTTTGTATCAATACTATGAAACTAAGTATCAAGTAGGTATCGGTCAAAGGTATTCGTATTGGGTATCGCTATGTCGATATCACGATCTGAGAAATTTGATACTTTTGTGTATCAAATATTGAAATTTTTGAACGCAAATCCTTAAATCGAGTTTAAACAGGTGGTGCAAGCCGCGCTAAGGATGGCTTAGCTTAAACTGTTTAAACTCGATTTAAGGATTTGACATCTTCCTTTGCACCAACTAGTAATTTATTAATCGTCAACCTATTTTGCGGCTTGGCAGGCTTGTGTGCCTATTTAGTTTGTCAGAGAAAAAAAAAACAATCTGCCGCCGCTGCCATATTTATTTATTCGTCGTCATTGTTTTCGTTCGTTCGTAATCCTAACCTCTGATTGTCGTCATCGTTTGTTACTATTAACTTCTTTTGTGTTGATAAAGTTTTCTACTTTCTTCATTTGATTGAGAAATATCTTGACCGAGTAAAAATGGGATAACAAACAATCAATCGATACAAGTATCGATACTTTTTAATTAATACCGAGTAAGTGTCGATACTTTACGATCGATACTGTTCAAGTAAAAGTATCGATACCTGTGATATCGTTTATCCCTAAAATTAACACTGGTCACAGTGTACTAATATACTGACGTAAAAGAATGACAAAGATAGTCAAAACTCGACAAATTGAGAAAGAGACGTGTGTATGGGGTCAAAAAAGACAGAGATAGCCACCATTAAAGTTAGCAATACATCTCATATTAACTTATTTCTCTACATGGAGTTTCGTCAAACTGTACCAATAACTCCTTAGTCATTGAACTGTACACAGACTTATAAATCTCAAAGAGAACATAATCACTACGTTTAAAGAGACTGCACTTAGAACAACCATTTCTGCTAGTATGTAAAACCGCAAATCAACATCACAACAGAAAAAAGGGAAAAAAGCAATTACGTGTAACCTACCAAAATAAAATTAGTGATGTTTACATAATTGTCGATAGTAGTGCTGTACAATTCGACATCGTTATCGATATTTGATATGTATTCACCCCCAATTAATTTTAGATTATTAGTAAAAATAAATGAATAACGTTTAATGTGTTTTTATTCATTTCATACAAATATACAAATAGTAAGCAAAATGATCAATTAAAAGGCAAGAAAAGTAATTTAAATGTTAGACCTACTGAAAGCATAACAAAAACTCTAGATGCAGTATGCATTAAAATTAACGTTACAGTAAAAACATGGTAAGAACGGTATTTATGCATAAATCTCTATATAATATTAACATACACTGTACATGTACAGACTTATGTTTATATTTAAATGTAGATACAAATTACTGGTAACAACCACTAAAATAAAAAAGTTACAAATACGTAAGACTAAGAGCGGTCACGAAACACGATAGTGCTGGGATTCTATGGATATAATTATAATACACCATGCACTAAAATAGTGAATAAAAATCAAACTAAAACTCTTTTTGAATTAAATTCAATTGCGGAAATGTACAAGTAGACAACCACAGACAAACTAACCTAAAGACAGGAAATGAAAAGGCACCGTTTTCTGCCATCGATTTGCACAAATGCTTATATAGGATCAAACACAAACGCGCGCTCCTTTAGTATTGAAGCAGATCTGTGTTTAACCGTTTTAAAAAATATAGAATAATATACCTAAACAATGTCAAATTGTAAAGTGGTGTGGTAGTGACAGTCGTAAAAATAGCTTCAAAAAGGACAATATCACGATTCATCGGTAAATATAAAATTAACAATGAAAATGTATAACAGAAGAATGCAGAGCTCTAGTGATATTGGTTGCTGGTAGCTTTGAGTCAGCGTTTGTCCTTGTCTGGAAAGCTATAATTACATGTTACGTCCTCACTCTTGCAAGATGGTGCGTGTAAGTAGGGATGCGAAAAAACGTATCGATATGTCAATATCTTTTCCATTAATTTTGAGAATTTATAATGACTACCATTCTTTGAAATTATATACCTAGTTCCGTATTATAATATCTTGTTTCTTTTCTGCTATTGTTACTAACTTAATTAGGTAATTAAAATATTTATTACATACATTTTCGAATGATTGTTTTTAAATTGAAAATTTAATGGTATAAATAAAATAAATAAAAGCGGATACCCGTACTAATTTTATAAATGCGAGTCTGTCTGTCTATTTATTTACAGATGAATGTTTCTATGTACATTTGTTTTCTATGCATTCCTATATCATTTGTCTGATTGCGATGACACTTTAGTGAGTTGTTGTGCGAACGCCTGGGAGGTTTCTGTATATGCGCCGTCATCATAAATCCAATATAGCGAATGCTTCGTGTTAGAAAGTAAAAGACCTCCAGCAGTATAAGTATCAAATGAAACGGAATACACAGGGAATAGTTTCTGAATGTGTGACGTCATCATAAATCCAATATGGCAGATACTCCATTGAAGGAAGTAATTTTTTTGTACGACAGCAACAATATAGGTATCAAATGAAATGGAATAAGCCGGGGAAAGTTTCTGTATATGTGATATCATCATAACTCCAATATGGCGGATGCTCTGTAATAGGACGTAACTTTTTCAAGACTTCCAGCAATATGGGTGTCAAGTGAAATGCAATAAGGAGCAAGTAACAAAAAGAAAGAGGCTACTTTTATGATAAATCTACGTCTAAGGGAGAGAAAGGGAAACACTAATACGGAATAGTCAGTAACATTTTCCACGCAAACGAAGTCGCGAGTACGGCTAGCATATAATAAATTAGTCTACAAAAAAAAATAGTTAAAACGAATAAAGGCGCACATTTTAGGATTCCGTAGCCAAATGACAAAAATGGACTCTTGTAATTTCATCCTGGTCCATCCGTCGATCAGCAAGTTACAGCCACGGTCACTCGGAGAGTACTGTCACTATATTACACAATAGTAGATTAGGTGTATAATATAACCTGCTATACAACGGCGTAGTAAAATTTGCAAATGAATGCCTGTCCCTATAAAACTGTTATATAAATGAGTGGGTATATAAATTGTGTGCTCTTTTTTTACTAGGGGTGTCGATTTTCTATAGAAAACATGCGTTAGATTTTTTCAAGTTAATAATAATACTAATAAAATGACCAATTTTTTATTTTCATTAAATATTTCATACTTGAGGGTGTCAATTTTCTATAAAACGTGCGTTAGATTTCTTCAGGTTAATAATAATACTAATAAAATGACCAAATTTTTGATTTTCATTAAAAGTAGTAGGTACTGAGTGCCGACCACAGTTGCTCGCTTTCGGAAAAATGTTCTATGCCTGGGAGTGGGTGCTATAGCTATACCCTGTAATATAATGCTTTAGTACCGGAGCACCCACAATCTGTCAATTCAATTTTTTGTTAAAAAGTTTTACATCAGGAAAAACACGTACTACCCAAACGAATTTCATTTGAATTTCTATTCCAAATTTTTGATTTTTTTGTGTTACTATTTCAAAATAAAGAATCTTGTTTTGATTATATGTATATTATATTATTTCTATTTTTTAAATAAGCTTATGAAAATAATACTTGTACTTATCGATATATACAATATCTACGAGTATATCACTTTTTCGTCTAGTACGTGACGGTACCGTGCCCACCGCTTGTCCATTCCTCTACCTAGAGGAATGGTGGAAAAAAGAAAGGTAAGAGTCTACCTTGACAGAATAGTTTGCTTAGGAATTCGTAAACATTTCAGCCGTGCGATTCTCTAAAGCGAATTAGTCGAATTCATTTCTGAATCCGCGGTGAGATTGTCAGCTGTGGACTGGTATTCTCTAAAGTCGACAGAGATACTAGCGCCGCCGCGATGAGTGCGGCAGCGGAGTCATACTATCGTTAATGAATTTTTTGACGTTTAGCTAAATATGACAATCTAATCTAAAAAAAAACAACTTTTATTTAACGTAATTATATCAGAGAAGTTAAAAAACACTAATACGAAATATCGACTGCGATGTTTACTTTTATAGCAATCCCCGATAAACTCGCATCTAGGATCACTTCACTTCGTTCCTAGAATGTTTGGTTTAGAGTATTCCATTTGAAGGTCAAGTGAGTTCGAATGCGAAGTGGGGTGATTTCTCGAGCGAGTCTCGCTTGGTGATTCCGAATTGCATGGCTGGTCTCTAGAGTACGACAAGTCTGTGTAGACAACATATTGGTTATGATCACAGAGTACTATGTAATATATGGGAAACAGAACGGCAATCTGTGGAGTACATACTATACCATTCCCACCCAGATGCCACAAAAAGGGAATGGATAAAGTAAATTTTGAAATTTATTGGAAATCTTTTTAAATAAAATTCTATTTTAAGAAGAAAATTGTAATATAATTTGAAACAAATAAACCAGAATTAATTTTGTAAATAAAATAGAAACAGAAAGATATCAATGTGGTTGTGATGGTGAAGTTTACAAAAATCAGATATAAATACCTTTCACCTTTTAATTTACACATTATGATAAAAAAACACAAACCACTGGCTTAAATTAGATTGTATTGTCCCATACTCCACTCTCGAATGTTATCTCCAAAATTATAAGTCGACTTTATAAAATTCTGCAATCAGCATCGTCATTGTAAATATAACTTCTATAAACTCGTATGGAACTGGTGCGTCACCATGATTAATGTGCTCTTTATCCGATTGAAACCATTGCTCCCCTTATTCTTGTCGAGGGGTCCATTTGCCTTGGAAGTTTGGGCGATATCAGTTTTCTGGTTCGAGCCTCTTTCTTTTTCACTTTGCCAACATCTTTAATATTCTTAACAGACTTTACTTTTACAAAGAAATCAAATATCTTCTTTTTTGAGGAGAAAAATAATCTCATTTTTACTCCATCACAACCATTATTGTTCTGTCTAAAAAAACACCTCGCTCTCTTTTTTTTCAAATCCTGTTCTATTCGTCCAAAAAAAACATATTTAAATTTTTAACTTGCCAGTTCTATAATTATTTTCTCTGACAACCTCTAAGCTCTTAAAAAGAAGGTACAATAGCGAAAAAATGTTACAAATATTCCCCTTTCTTACAAAAAAAAATTTGAAACTAATATACCAAATTATTAAGATTAATTTAGCTAAATCGCTTTCCAACCATAGAATATTATTTTAAAATTTCCAAATAAGAAGATTTAAAATAAACAGTTCTACATTAAAATTTTGAAATAAAAATGAATAAATTGAATATATAATGATAAAGAAAATTCAGAATATAAATAATAATTTAAAATTTTGAATTAAATGGATTCCTTTCCTTCAATATGCCTATATATTTTTAATAAAATAACACAACTTCCACCTCTTACGTATAAATTAAAATCAACATTGAAATTATTGAATTCATTAAAAACGCGAAAATAAAATTAATAACAAAAAAAAAAATTTTTTTAACTGAAAAATATTAAATTTTTAATATTTTTGTAACTTTATTTAAAAATATCCTAATATGATAAATAAATTAACCTAACAAATTAACCTAATAATATATAACCGAATAAATTATAGCGTCTAATAAACCCTGACCTATGAACCTATATAGATTTCATGATCTACCGGAAGATCAAAAAACGATACAAACGCACATGTCATTAGATATTTTCGTGCCATTGATGGAATTAATTAGGTAAATAAATAAATCTACATCTAACTTTACTAATATATTCTAAATATTGTAATCAATAATTAAAAATACAAAGAACCCTAATATCTATCACCTTATATCTACTAATAAACTGAAATATATATAATCAAGTCAATATTATCCGTATTTAATTAAATAGAGTGAATATACTAAGAATAAGTATTAAAACATCACATCTTAAAATTATTATTTCGTAATGTCCTTTATGTGATAGGTTCCAACATACGAACCATCATGATCCCTCAATCCATATAAAGTCAAAAATTGCCTTTGAAAAAACGACGGCCTTTATAAAACGTGGAGCCAGTTTCGATGAAAAAAAAGGCCTACCCTATCGATCGGGTAAAACTTCTCCTCTAAACAACGTCTCCCACGTTCAAAATAATTCGAGTACGATTTTTATAATATCGTCTCGCATAATTACAAAAAATAAAATATACGTCAAGTTGTCCGCGACATTCGCATAAGCAAATCGTAGTAATCTAATCTTTCGACTATATTAGTTTAATTTGTCCGTGTCAAGAAGTACTCATCAAATATTATCTCTCGACCGAACATCAAAATATTTGAAAAAAAAGAAGTCTCTCGCTTCTAAATTATTATCACTTGCTATCGACATCTTCAAAAATTATCGAATTAAAAATAATATTTTCTGAAATAATAGTTGTGACAACCCTAATAAATTTGTAATAGCTCCCTAAGAAAACCTTTATAATTCAGAAATTACATCAACCTCTTTATTTAAAAATAATCTCCTTTTTACTCCATCACAACCATTATTGTTCTGTCTAAAAAAACACCTCGTTCTCTTTTTTTTCTTATTTTGCAAATCCTGTTCAATTCGTCCAAAAAAAACATATTTAAATTTTTAACTTGCCAGTTCTATAATTATTTTCTCTGACAACCTCTAAGCTCTTAAAAAGAAGGTACAATAGCGAAAAAATGTTACAATACGCAATACAGCCGACATGAAAACGTAATTATAATAGTAATACTTTTTGTGCAGTCGGTGTTAAATTGCGGTCCCATCAAATTATGATTAGTAGCTATTGTGAGATGTATTGCAGACACAACCGTTTTTATTTTGCGTTCGGTTTTTAAAAATTTATAATTTTTCAAAATTTCATTTTTTCATAGTGTCAATTCACTGATAAATCTGTGAACCCACTAACTACCGCCCTTTGTGTGTTCGTCCGTTTTTGGCAGCCAATGGAAAGGTTTGGTGTCGGCTGTTTTTTGACCGAAGTCGAAGACAAAGAGTACCTTAATTATATACTGCCGAAGATGTGCGACTGAAGGTTCTGTCGCAATTAATGACATTAAAATCTTTGGTTATCTGTACATCTGTATGTGTGTAAGTTACAAGGAATTTAAACTCGGTCATAGTTCAATGTCAATGAATAAAACGCAAGTTTTAATTGTTTTATTTAAATAAAAATACTGTAAAAAATGTACATTTGTAAAATATTATAGGTATATTATGAAAAGTATATTACCATTGTCTAGTTGGTGTTAAATTTTTGTTGCTTTTGGTTCAATCTGAAATTGTTCGGCGATAGTTCCGGTTCTGAATGGTTGTATTTTTTTTATTATATGAATAGAAAAGAGGGAAAATATCGTTTACATATTATTAATAAAAATATTTTAAAACACTATGTGGACGGATGTATTAGTGAGCGGCCTTTAGGGAGATGTAGTGACGTTCTGGAGAGGAAAGGTAACGTGATGCTTAATCCTAGTACAAAAGGCGTCGCGGTGCGTTGAATCGGCGCTCAGTCCCAGTAGGAGAGGTGGCAGGCGAGGCGGCGCGCGCGCGGCGGCGGGCCGGCCGCGGCGCACACCAGCAGGTCGAGCGCTCCCCCGGCCCCCGCTCCCGCCCCCGCCCCCGCGCCGGCCCCGCCCCCGCCCCCGGCCCCGTCCGCGCCCGCCACGGCCAGCACGCGCGGCGCTCGCAACGCCAGCGCCGCGCGCCGCACGCCCACCAGCCACCGGTTGTGGCCGCCCCCGCCGCCCCCGCCGCCCCCGCCACCGCCGGCCTCGCCGAACCTTATAATACATACACCGCATTTATTATTATTATTATTAAATTTTTATTGCAAGTAAGTGTTGTACACACATTTTTACAGTCATTATCAATAAAATTAATGTAATCGTCTTATAAATTAATATAATCATGATTTTTCTGTGGAGTGTCACAAAATCAATAATTATAAACAATCATCACACTAATTAATTAATAATGTCAAAATTTAACTAATGTTACAGTACACATCTTATATGGCTTACTAATGTACCTGTGTAGTAGGCACAATTTTAAAGGCACGGGAAATCGATAGACCTATCAGTTAACTATGTAGTTGAGGCAACATCAATGGACATTAAAATCTGTGCCGTCATTGGTTGATTGATTTGGCGCCTTGTGTAAATAAACAGATAATAAGTGACCCATTTCAATGGCACGTATTGTTTAATATCGCGTGAGCGAAATAGAAAATGAATGCACCGCAATTACACAAGCTAATCAAAATAATCAAAAGTTTAAAATCAAATGCAACCGGTTGTGACGGCATTAGCTTGGATATGTTGTTAATGACGCTTCCGTACACAATGGAATGTATATTAAATTTAATAAATTTGTCTATTCGTACATCTACTTTTCCTGATGCGTGGAAACTTGCAATGGTGAATCCCTTACCGAAACATTCGAACCCGGTTGACTTAAAAGACTTAAGACCTTTAGCATTTTACCTTGCTTGTCAAAGATTTTGGAGAGAACGGTTTGTGCACAACTTACGGATTATCTGGAGATAAATAATATATTACCTGAATCGGGATTTAGGAAGGGACGTGGTACCGTGACTGCCTTTCTCGACGTGACAGATAATATACTGTGCTCGCAATATGAAGGAATGTGTACAATTCTCGTACTACTAGATTTTTCTAGGGCTTTTCATTCGTTAAATATTGATTTGCTAATGTCGAAATTAAATTACTATGGTTTCGATTGCGTAGCTTTAAAGTGGTTTAACAGTTATCTCAATAACCGTCACCAATTTGTTAAGTTGAATGCTAATGACGGTTCTTCATTTGAGTCGGATAAAGTAGCCGTTGGTAGGGGTGTGCCTCAGGGTTCTATCTTAGGTCCAGTGCTTTTTATTTAGTACTCCACCAACATAAAAATACACGTTAAGCATTGCAAATTTCATATATATGTAGACGATACACATATATATACATATCATGTAAACCTTCATTTAAAACTCAATGAAGATCTATCAGGAATAGCCAAATGGTCTACTAACAATTGTCTATTGCTCAACCCCAACAAGACTAAATACTTAATTTTCGGCAGTAAACACCAAATGGCCAATATAAATCCGTCGATAAGCGCCACGCTTATGGATGAATTTAGGTTTACATATGGAATGTGATCTCAGTTTTGAAAAACATATAGCTACTGCAATTAAACGCTGTTTTTATAAATTAAAAGTATTATATAAAATTAGACCATTCATACTAGAAGATTTACGTATCCAGCTTGTGGAACCGCTTGTCTTATCTAAATTAAATTATTTGGATGCCTTTTAGCAAGAACACAAAAGTTGATACAGTGGGTGCAAAACGCATGTGCCCGTTTTTGTTTTAACATTACTTTGAGAGCTCATGTAACTCCGTATCTCAATAAACACGAAATTCTAAAAATGAAACATCGCCAAAAACTTCATTTAGCTAGCTTTCTTTTTAGTGTCATAAAGCGCAAAGCTCCTAGTTATCTTTATGAAAAGTTGTGCTGGAAGTCTAGCCATGGGTCTGGTGGAGTCAGGCAGTGCACTATGAAACTCTAGACACCTCAGCATGCCTCGGCCGCTTTTAGGGGTAGTTTTCGCTATAGTGCATCAAAATGTTGGAATAATATTCCTCCTCCTATAAGGAGCCTGCAATGTGTTCAACAATTTAGAAATAAATTGAAGAAATATCTGTGCGAACACCAGAGGAATGAGGAAACTCAGAAACATAACACAAGTGCTATGTAAGGGACATACCCGATGTCTGCTAATAAATATTATATTGTTATTTTCTATCATTAGTATAAATGTTAAAATATATTTAACAGTAGTATGTACGTAATGTATATATGTGCATGCGTGTATATAAATAAATATATGTATGTGTATAAATGTACGTGTATATGCATGTGTGTGAGTATGTTTGTGCATCTATGTTTATGTATGTATACGTGAGTATATCACTTTTCACATCAGTGTTTTTTATTAGTTGATAAGATAAGATAGTTATGTACTTATGTATGATATTAGTGTCTTTATTCAGAGACGACACCAAACGGTCCAACGGAAGATCAGCACTGGCCGTAAAGCTAGCTCATGCCGAGTTGGGTCCGTTTTGCAATACATTTTCTATTATTGAGTGCTTTTTAGTTTTAGTATTTTTATTTCAGTTGTAGATCTTAGTTTTTTGTACTTTTTAATGAGAAATGTAATTTCAAATAAAAATACTTTCTTTCTTTCTTTCTTCTTCAATTATTTTTCCACCTTATGACTAATAATATTGATCATAAAATGGATTTAGCGTTTCGGGTATTTTCGTCGATGGTCTTTTCGTGTCTTTGCGAACGAAGATTAACGACACGCCATATCTTTTGTGCCTTATTTTAATTTACTTTCAAATGGTCTCATCATGATTTTTAGCTGGGTGACAAGCAGTTGTGGACGTAATATTTATGCCATAATCTGTTCATTAGTGTCAGCGGTAGTGAACGAGGTAAACGTATTCATAAACGTACATTTTTTGCTATATCTTTAACGGGGTAGACAGATAGGACGGAGCGCCAATTCATAAACGCTCTGTAGAAAAAGGTTCTTTAAATATAGTTCATGTTTTATAATACAATACTTTTTTGTTTAAAAAGAAAATATTCTGGAAAATATGATTACTTTGTAGAAATGTGCTACGATTGCCAGTTATAATCGGTTTCGTACTGTACAACTGTTAAATTCAAAATGAAATATTAGAATGCTTTATTGTTTATTAGGTAATAGTTTTCATAGTTTTCTATCTATTAGGTCATCATTGGTTGGTCGTTATGATTGTTGCTTTTTATGTCATGTGACAGTAGTGTAAATAAAATTTGTGTTCGTTATATAACAAGTAAAAAGTTTTGTGATTATAATTTAGCTTTTTTCCGTAATTTTGAGTGACGCGTGCGTGAGAGTGTGAAAGTGACCGCTCGTCACCGTTTTATTTTTTACCCACTAAAACCTGACGGTAGTCCCCATCGACGCGTTGTCACACTGTGTCGAAGCACACTTCTTGAGGGAGCAGTTACTGAGCCCCCACTCCCCACCTGTCGTGAGAGAGTGAGAGAGTGCGAGAGTGAGCGTGAGAGCGCACCTGTGGCCGTGCTGCAGCAGCGCCGCGCAGCGCCGGAGCGCGGCGCGGCCCTCCGCCCCCCCTCCGGCCCCTCCCTGCGCCGCCGCCCCCGGCCCCTCTCGCAGCAGTCCTCGCCCCCGCTCCAGCCGCGCCGCGTACAGCGCACCGCAGTCCTCGCCGCCCGCGCTCTGCCCCTCCCCCTCCCTCTCCCTCTCCACCGCCCCTTCCGTCGCCGCAGATGACGTTTCCTACACAACGTCATGAGTGACCATCACAGTACTTGGTTTAACTTTCAGTTAAACCAAATAATTACACAGAATAAGTGGAGAATGACGCCAGAATTTTAAAACCAAATAAATACTGATAGGTTCACTAAATGAGTGTCAAGCTGTGAATTTTGTGATTTATGAACTATGACGAGTTTCAAGTCTGTAGTGCATGTCAAGGAAAAAAAAGCGTTTATTACGTTTACAGTCGAATTTCCACCACCGGACGACCACTAGTTGTGTAAAATATTCGTAATGTGATTAACTTAACTAATCAGTGTCCAATTTGTTGAATTTATAAAATACAGAATGTGTTGTGTTGGATACAATGGTATTGGTGTTAATTTGGACATGTTATCTGGTTTTTTGGCTTCAGCTAAACGAAACGTTTTTTTAGTGTATTAAATATTAGTATTATTTTTCTTATTATTGGATTAAAGGAGAGAATAATATTGATATTTAACATGTGTGTTAAAGATTTAGTAAACATTTTGTGTTGTTTGTTTATTTATTTACAAGGAAAGTTGTGTTCACTATTTTAGAGTTTTTGTTCAACTAGCTTTTATCCGCGACTTCGTTCGCTTATAAATTGTAGCCTATGTGTTATTCTGATGTATAAACTATATTAGGTACTACAAAGTTTCATCAAAATCCGTTCAGTACTTTTTGCGTGAAAGAGTACCAAACATCCATATATCCATGCTCACAAACTTTCACATTTATAATTGTCCGATCTTCAACTGTGTGTAATATTAATATTTTTTTTAATTTATTTATTTATTAACATCATTACAACTATCTTTACAGCTATATAGCATAGCATATTTAATTTATTTAATATAGCAACAGTTACCCACATCAACATGTGGGTAGATTTCGCGTGTTTTGTAAAAAGTTAGTCCAGTGCGGGTGGGTTGGTGTGTATCGGGACCACTCATTCGAGTCGTATTATCGTCGTGACAGCACTAGCTGAAACGTGTAAATGTCAAAAATTGTGATAAATTAAAATCACTGTTGTGGTGCAAGTGTAGCCCGTTATTGTCGTAATAAATAGTTGGCGCTGACCTATGTGGGAAAAGTCCAGACGCAGGTGACTCGGTCTTTGATTACTTCCAACCCTTAGTTACTGGATTTTCGTTGTAGTAGTATTAACTACAGTTCCCCGACTCGCGGGGGATTGTATAATAATATTAGTAGGATGTAAGCTTTGGTGATTGTGAAGGCATTAGATGCGACACTGTTTAGAAAGCCTTCGTTTTTAGAGTTAGTATTTTGCACAATAATTAATCGCTTAAGGGCGTTACAATATATGCATAGGGCGGAAGGTTTTACATCATTTTATAATAGTGTGAACAATAAATTCAGGTAGTGGGGCGGTGGGGCTGACATGTTCGACTGGCGTTCGGTTCAATGTACGTGTTGTTTACAGTAATACGACAACGTTGCGCCGTCATATGCATTATTCAAAGTGTAATTCTAGTTTGTGACCCATATAAATAATAAAAAACGCGTGCGGTCGAAGGAACTTCGCCATGAAGTTCGTTAGCTGCATTTTTCATTACTTAAAACTTAACTGCAATAACTAGACGAATAAGTCACGTATGATCGAAAACAAACACCTAGCGCCGCGCGAGGCGCGAGTCCCGCCCCATGTAACGCTCTTTCCTTACGCGACGTTTTCTACCAACTCAAACCACCCGCAAGTCGCGTTAAAAAACTTCTTTCCAAAAAGTAAAAGAAACAAAAGGCACCTGACTCACCCAGTCGGAGTCGGAGTCGTCGGAGTCGCGGCGCTCGCGGCCCGCGCTGCCGCCGCCGGCGGAGCGCACGCTGGCGGCGTCGGCCGCGGCCGCGGGCGCGTGCGCGGGCGCGTGCGGACGCGCGGCCGGACGCGCGGCCGGACGCGCGGCCGCCAGGCGCCGCGCGCAGCTCTCGCACTCCTCCACGTAGAACGGCGGCGGGGGCACGGCGCCCGCCGCCTGCGGCCGAGCGCGCGCATACGTCACCATTACTTATATAAATTTCATCCCTCTTTTGCCCTTACAAACATGCCCTTAGAAGTAAACTTTTGGTTAAAAAGTAGCTTGTTTTTTGGCTAAACTTTAAAAAAATATTGCTTCCCATTTTGATACTTGACAACAGATATTGTTAACTAGTTCTTGGGATTCAAAACTATCCTTGTATAGATGATGTTTTCAGTATTAATCCAATTTCAGAAAATTTTCTTTATGAAATCTTTTCTACCCAGAAACGATTTATGAGGATTAGGTTAGAAGTCTAAGGCGATTGCAAAGCGTAGCGAAGCAATCACCTTCGACGTTAAGTTTTTTTTAACTATTCGAAAGTCTTCTATCAAAAAATAAATTCTATCACTGACATCTCAATGAATATATCTCATTATACATAAAAACACTTATTAATATTATTTCATGTAAGTGGCTATGCAGGTCCTACCAGACCTGTATCACTGCGACCAAACTTGATCTATTGTGATCGCCACTGCGTTATAAAACACTGCCAAGTCCCACTGTAGTCAAAAACTGCAAGGTATTCCTTGGAGTGATATGCTGAACCTCCTCCGGACTCAGAAAATACTGACAGAGGCAGGATCGACGAGTGCGCATCAGTGGTCCGCAGTCACACAAAATGTGCATAGGCGTTTCATCCGCTTCCCGGCAGTACCCGCACATTCTTGTGTTGGAGAGCCCCATATTAAACATGTGCTTATTTAAGCAAAAATGCCCAGTAAGTGCTCTAACCAAGATATGCAAGTTGCTCCAGCTCATTGCCGTGACACTAGAAGCCACCTTGCGATTATATGGCTTTATTAGGGCTTTGGAATGCTCCTGGCCCGGTATATTCTTCCAATACTCGCAAGACGCTTTGAAGCAGGATTTCCACAAAATCAGTTGAGCCTGGCTTTTGGGGATACCACAAAAAGGTTCTGGACCAATAAATGCGATTTTGGTGCCGGCTCTTGCGAGTTCGTCGGCATCTTCATTGCCTACGATACTCGCATGGCCAGGAACCCATCTTAGAATCACTCTGTTTTTATTTCCCAGTGTTTAAAGCAGTCACGCAGTTATTAACTAGCCTCGATGTGATTACATTCGAGGCCAATGCCAAAAGAGCTGCCTGACTATCAGAGTGTATGTATATAGTTTGTTTTACGTAGTGCTTTCTAACGTTAATGTCCGCACATTCAATAATGGCAAACATTTCAGCCTGGAAAATGGAGGCGTACCTTCCAAGATTCAGGCTCTTGAAACTTGGGCGCACTCCAAAAATTCCACATCCTACGTCGTTATCCGATTTTGAGCCATCGGTGTACCAAAGTAGACTGCCAGGTTTCCAGCTCATTCTTCCTTGAATCCAGTCATCCCTGGAAGGCATCTTTACTATAAAATGTTTTTCGAAGGTACACCGCGGGAGCATAACGTCAGTTGGCATACTCAGAATCGAAATATTCGTTACTGAGTCTTGAAAAGATCTCAGTTTCTGCGATAGCCATTTCGTTCCGTCCTGGGCGGATAATTTGTGAATACTGCTCCTCGCTTCCTTTAACACATACAAGTGAAGGGGCGGTAGGTTCAGTAAAGCATTTAACGCCGCACCCGGCGAGGTCGACATGGATCCAGTTGGTAATAGACAGGCGGTTCTCTGCAAGCCACCTAGCCTATCTATCACAGTCTTCTGGTGGGCTTTCTCGTACCAGACCACAGAGGCATAACTAATTGTCGGCCTCACAATGGCTGTATACAGCCACAGAACAACTTTTGGGCTCAGACCCCAGTTGTTCCCTGGCATCCGACTGCAAGTACCTAAGGCAATTTTTGCCTTTTGCAAGGTACTTATGATATGACTGTTCCACGTCAGTTTTTGGTCAATTATAACACCCAAATACTTAACTTCAGTGGAAAAAGGTATCGATTTACCGTTTAGTCGTGGAGCTACCAACCTATCCAGGCATCGCTTCCTCGTAAACGGCACAATTACTGTTTTATCAGCTTTGATCGATAACTCGTTCTCTCTACACCATTCAGTGATAGTGTCGAGGCCTCGTTGCATAACACAAGAAATAATGTTTAGGCTGAAACCTCGGACTATAACTACCAGGTCATCTGCATATCCCTGAGTGTCAATCCTAAGGTCAGCCATTTTATGCAAGAGCTGGTCCACTGCGAGGGTCCATAGGAGGTGTGATAGAACGCCACCTTGAGCACATCCTCTCATTGTGGAAAATGATTTTGCCATTTTGGGCCAATGGCCCATCCCTAATAAATCTGTCTAAAACCTTTTCCATTGCCTTTAACAGAAATGAGCTAAGGCTAATGGGCATAAACGACTTTGGTAGTCCGTAGTCCCTTTTCCCCGCTTTAGGTATAAATATTACCTTTACTGTAGACCATGAATCAGGTATGTACCCCCAGGCATAACTAGCTCTGAAGATATTAATAAGGTGCGGCAGGAGGACATCAGTCCCTTTTTGTAGGTGTATGGGACGTATACTATCCTCTCCTCCGCAAGTTTTATGTGGTTTGAAAGAGTTGATCGCCCACTTTATTCTGTTAGCTGTTATTAGTTTGACCGCTCTTTGCCAGTCCTCCTTCTGAGGTCTATGTAGGGCGGTCTGTGGTGCAGAGTCCGATCTTTTACGGATTGCCCCAGGAAAGTGGGTCGTTGCCAACAACTCTAACGTTTCATTTTCACATGTTGTGAAAGTGTAACGTTTCATTTTCACATGTTGTGAAAGTGTAACGTTTCACTTTCACATGTTTCACATGAATGAACCGTCTGGCTTTTTAAGCAGCCCAATTTGATTAGGTTTGGATTTAGAGAGCACTCTATGGAGTCTTGCTCCTTGAGGCATATTATTAATTTCCTCATAGAGCCTCCTCCATGAAGCTCTCTTTGCCTTCCTAATTTCTATGTTGTAATCAGTTAAGGCTTTACTACAGGCCTGCCATTCACGAGTGCTTTTAGCCTTATTAAATAATTTGCGTGTCTTTGCTCTAAGCTTCGCTAGCTTAGAGTTCCACCACGATACTTCTCTTTTGGAGGTCTTTATTTTTAGCGGACAACAGTCTTCGTAGGCATTTTTGATGCCTTTCGTGATCATGTGCACTGCTAAATCTAGACTCTCCCACGTTTTAAGACATTTAGGAATTATTTCCAGGTTAGCACCTAGTCTTTCATTATACAAGTCCCAGTCCGCTCTCCTAGAATCCCTATATGATTGATTTGATTAGCTAAGGAAGCCCTGATATCAAAGCGAATATGTCTATGATCAGACATAGAGTTCTCGTCACTGACCCGCCATCCAACTATGTGTCTGGCTATGTTGCCAGTGGAAAAGGAAATGTCTAGCACTTCCTGTCTGACACGCGTTACAAAGGTCGGTTCGCAGCCTATGTTTAACGTGTAAAAGCAGTTAACAGTTAGAAAATCATACAGTAACTCACCTCTAGCATTGATGTCCGAGCTCCCCCAGGTGGTATGGTGAGCATTGGCATCACAGCCCACCAGAAGCTCAGCGTTATGTTTCCGAGCGTAAGCCGCTACACGCTGTAGGTCTTCAGTTGGGTCTTCTTTATCTCCAGGCAAATAGGCCGAGCACAAGATTACTCTAGCCCCATCCCACCCTTGGAGATTTACGAACGCTGCAACCAGATCGTCAGAACACAACTCTGGAACAGGTAATAGATCAATTTTCTCGTTGAAAATGATACAAGCTCTAGGCTTTTTACTACTGATATTATAAAGTATATTACCGGCGGCATTTAGACCTAGGATTTTTGAATTTACGACCCAAGGTTCTTGAATCAAGACGAGGCTTACTTTGTCCTCAACAAGACAGCGCTCCACAACCGCTGATGCCGCAACGGCATGGTGAAGGTTAGCTTGGAGGATCCTCACCGATTCTCCTTGGGCAGTATGTCATAAGCCAGCAGAGGGCTTTGAGTTTGCGGGCTTTGTTCCCCTTTTCTGCGGACGTGGTCGTCCACGAGAGGGAGGTAGCCCGGTCGCCGTAGCACCTCTAGTACTTGCACCGGAGCCTCTATTTGCACTCCCGCGCCTTGCTGCCGGTCCAGAAGGCCTTTTACCCAGTTTGACCTGGGGTTTAGGCGCTTTACTTATCGGCTGCGTCGAGTCATTAGAGGTGGAGGATTGTGGGTTCTCTGGTGTGTTAGCCGTTGACTCATTAGTATCATGGCCACCCCTGGCCTTAAAAACAATTTTTCTAAAGCTAAGGCTGACCCTGTATTCCGTGGCTTTGAGAGCTTCAGCAGAAGGGTCGTCAACAGAGAAGGTCGCAAAGAACCCACTCTCCTCGCCCCTAACTGCCAATGTCTTCCAAAGCCGGGTATTTAGCCCCTCATTTTGTATCCGAAGCAGATTGAAGGCGTCATTTACAGACTGCACGTCACCGCTCGGTACAAAAGTCGAAACAACAACAGGCTTAGGTAGCTCGCTTTCCGATATCACAGAAAGTTCCGCCTCAGGCCACGGTTTTATTTTTGGTATTTCATTCACCAGCCAAACTTGGCTGGATTGATTCTCGCAAGTAATCAATATCCAGCCTGGCCTGTGCATGAAACCCACAAATTTGGGTCCCGCTCCACTGTCCGAAATCTTTGCGATCTCTTGGATCAGTGTGCTACGAACTTGCTTCATTTGGTCCTCGTTCACGGGAGTCGTGTTACGAACTCCCACTCGCGAGGACCCAGCGATCTCTTTAAAGCTTGGTTTTGCTTTATGAGCAAGTTCCACTTTCGGACCCTTGTTAGTGTTATCCACCTTCGGAGCCTTGCCACGTTGGTCCATCTTTGGAGCCTTGGTAACACTCCCCGGAGGGGATTCCTCCTCCGATCGAATTCGCTTGACCGCCTTCGATGGAGGAGTTTTGAGCTGCGGCAGATTGGCCATAGGCTAACGGCACAAAGTTAGGGCCTCTTCGGCACCTACGTTTGCAGCCCGTAGCTTCCTAAACCGTTTCCGCGCGGCTCCCGATAACTTCCTCTTTCGAGGTACGTCATCAGTATGTGCGTCCCCGCTTTGGTTCGTCACCATTTGTGAGCCAGAGTCACCGGCTACAGTTTGGCTCGTCCCAGCGCTAGACGAACTAGTACTGGCCGTTAGCGTAGCCATAGGCTCGCCCTCCGACCCAGCAACTTGCAGTTTTTCTCCTTCAGATTTCTCTGAAGGAGAAGTAAAGAGTAAGGAATTTATTTGGTTTATATCCATATAAGTCCCACGAGTAGCTAGGCAAGTAAAGATCACAACCGGCAGAGCCCCGCATGCCGGATGAAGGGCAAAAATACTCTCCGGAGAGACACCGTTCACGACTGAGCTCCCCCTCAGCTACGCATCCATCGGCACGGTACGTTTGACACCTTGGATTGGGGATAATCTTTTCGCCCACTACTAGCAAGAGTTTAGTATTTACCAAAAAGTTACTAGTAGTGGCCCAGGGTGCACCGGCTAGAGGGTTTACGTTCCAACAAGGCGTACCGTATTGGACTGAAAATCCCCATCACGTGGAGGTAGATCATCGTTCGCACCTTTTATGAGGATTTACCGATTTATGAGGATTAGGTTAAAAGTCTAAGGCGATCGCAAAGCGTAGCGAAGCAATCACCTTAGACTTCGATGTTAAGTTTTTTTAACTATTCGAAAGTTTTCTATCAAAAAACAAATTCTATCACTGACATCTCAATGAATATGTCTCATTATATATAAAAACATGTAAGCAGTAGTGGAAGTAAATTACTTCCTTGTTTTTCAATAAAAAAGTCTATCTTTGCTATATCTTCGCGGGCTTACGCAATACAACTCGCTGAAGTTTCATCCAGATCTCGGAACCGATTTCGAAGTAGCGGTTAATATCAATCTTTAACCGATTATAATTCCGTTTATTAATTAACTCGTTAATGAAGGCAATGGTTTCGAATAAACCGAAATAATGTCGATTACCCTAACCGATAAAGAAACGAACTAAAATCGATACTAAAAACGGTTAACCGGTTTTACTTTACGCACGTTGACTGCCGATAGCTCACAGTCAAGCGCAACGCACGCCGCGCATCCGCGCACCAATAACTTTAAGTATTATATGTCTTCAATTATTATATGTACTTCAATCATTTGCATAGTTATTTTTGAACTGTGATTAGTATAGGATAATTATTTTGTGGTTTTTAGTTTTTTTTTTTGAAGTGGATTTAATTTTTTTTATATATACAGATTATTAAACTATAAACAGTTCCAGATGCCCTCATAAATGTCTTCGAAAGTTAATATAAGAAGGCATAACGAAGGATAAAGGGATGTAAGCGTAACAGTAACACTTACATCTTCAGCGCAGCCACCAGATTCAAGTAGTGCGGCGACTAAAACGCGGCCGCGGCCCGCCGCCAGCAGGAAGCGGCGCGCGGGCGGCGAGGCGGGCGTGGCGGGGGCGGGGGCGTGGGCGGGGGCGGGGGCCGTGGAGGGGGCGCGCAGCTCGCGCCACAGCAGCAGGCGCGCGGGGCCGGGGCCGGGGGCGGGGGCGGGGGCGAGGGCGCCGCTGAGCGCCAGCAGCGCGTGCACGGGCAGCAGGTCCGCGGCACACACGTGCGCGGCCGCCAACCGCCCGCCGAAGTATGCGCACGCGCCGCGCACCGCGAACACGCGCCGGAACTCGCCCGCCGCCTCCGCCGCCTGTGGTGGCACCGACGACTCCTCAAATGGGTTCCGCGGAAACCGAGACTCCCGCATAAAACACACTACGGTTTTAAATGCATTCAATCGTAAATAATAAAATCCCAAGAAATAAAATTAATAGCACTTGACCACTCGTATTCTGTAAGCGAGAACCATCCAGGCGTCCAAGCAAAAACGGTTCAGTGGTCGGTATTTTAGTTTCCGAAATAACACAGTTTTGTAAAGTTGGGTGAAAAAATGGCATTTCGCTATTTCAATTGATTATTAATTGATACTTAATTTATCTACAAGTTCATATAGTAAATTACTTTATATGATGTTTCTAATTAAAAATCAATTTCGGTTTGGGGTCAATGAACTAAACCGGTTTGGAAAATTAATCGGTTTCCGAGCCCTGATCATGAGTGAAACACTAAAATAGTACAAATTACGTACCCATTCGCGGTAATCCGCAGCCTCCAATTCCGTCAAAGCTTCCTCGACCAGCAGTCTTTCCTCCATCGGCAGCGCGATCGCTCGTATCGCCGGCACGCTCCCTAGGAACAGGTCGTCCCGAAACATCGCCGCCGTGTCGACACACGCGCCGGCGAACAACTCGCTGAAGAGTCGGTCGAGTTTGTCGGGCCGCTCGAGCGCGCAGCAGGCGTCCAGCGAGCCGTAGCACAGCTCGAGAGCGCGCGCGGCGCTAGCGGCTAGCGAGCGGGCCGCGTCCGCGTCCGCGTCCGCGTGCGGCGCCGCCAGCGCCAGCGCCAGCAGCAAGCGCGCGCGGCCGTCGGTGGCGCTAGTGATCGGCGGCGGCGGCTCGCAGGCCACGCGCACGCGGCGTGCGCGGGAGCAGGGAGGCCCGGCCACACCGGCGCACCATAAAGTGGTTACGGGCCGGCGAAGCCCGAGCGCGGCAGAAGCACGCGCCGCCGCAGCAGGCGCCCCGCGCGCTCGCTGCAGCCAGTTGAGAGCCGCTGGCCGCGGGAAACAGTAGGCGACGCGCTCGCCACGCAATAACACGGCCGCACACTGCGCTTCCCCAACCCCCAACCTATCCGTATCACTCTCCAACGACGCCACGAACGCCAGCTCGAACACCCTCAGATCCTCCGATATCTTTTGCAGACTCCCATTGATATTACACGAATCCACTTCGATATCGTTTATTTTACGCAAATAAAATCCTTTCTTTACTTTCGTCTCATAAAGAACCCTCGCCTCCGCTAAAAAGTCTGTGACTACCAAGGTTTTCCCATCCGAATGTGTCTCCAAACGTATACCGAATAATTTTTCTATTTGGCAATTCTTTTCACTGTTAAAGACCATATTATGTCGATCAATCTAAAATAAATCATTAAAGATAAATTTAGTATATTATACATATATTCCATAAGTATAACATAATATTATAACTTTAAACAACCTATGTCATACTAAGAAGTTAGCCAAATAAAATAAAAGTAAATACATGGGTACTGTTTTCTACGGAAATGCCAATCAATCAGTTTTTTTCTTTTTCTTTTATTAGAACACCATCAATGTACATACAATACATTTCAAACAAACATAAGTGAATACAGTATAATCTAGTATATACATCAATTACAGGTGTACTCAGCATTCAATAGTTGGTACAAAATCAAGACGGCAATAAATTGACTATGCCACATTATACAAAGAAAAGAAATAATTAATCAAGATAAAATATATAATTAAAATATTAATAAATTAATCTGAAAGAGATGTTAATTGCAGGACCCTGCGCTTGAATTTAATTTTTATTTTATTAACAACATCCTTAGCACCTTTTTTGTGTATGGGTGTAATAAATGCCGACTTCCAGATGCTCGGTACGCTGCCTTTACAAATAGACTTGGCAAACAATAAAGCGAGTGGCTTAGCTAATACATTTGCACATTTTTTTTTGTATGTTTAGTTTTTAACCTTGTATGATTGAATCTAATGACATTTGCTACATTAAAAATGGGAGAAGACACTGATTCCCGAGATACAGGATACAGATACCTAGTTCGGGATTCAGAGCTTTCACAATACTTTGTACATCATCAAGAATATATCAATTTTATTAGGTTGTAGTTTACACAAACCAGTGTATGAGTTACACACACATTGCATGGAGAATTTAAACCCAAGTTAGTTCTGGATGTAGGAAAATGGAACAAATTTTTAATTACACGATATGAATTTGAACCTGGAACTCTAAACAATAATCTATTATGTATGTTAGGACAGTTTAATTTGCCATTAATTAATTTATGTAAAAAAGACAAATCTAACATACGGTAGATCAGCTTATCCAATTTAAAAAATAGTAATGTTCATAACTAGAGCGACAACTGATACCTGGCGCAAAAAATGCAAGGTATCTTGTGAATGATCGATTAATATGTTCTATACGTTCCGAATGAGTGGAGTAGAAAGGGTTCCAAATAACTCAACATATTCGATTTACCTCACCATTGCTGCTCAAATTCTTAGAATGCATGGCATTTGAAGTTATTTATAAAGTCTATAACAATATTCTCTATTGTTTACCTGAACTGTTATATACTCATTATTAACATTAGATAATTGCTTTTCTTCATCTACATGTTTATCATCATCCACAGTCTTTTGCGATTTGCGAGACTTAAAGGCTGAAAATATTTTACCTGTAAATGACAAATAAATTATCAAGTACACAGCTTCTTAGTGGTGACAATATTTTAAAAATTAAAATCACCTTTAGTGGAATGTCTCTTTGATTTTCTCTTAAAATTATCTCTTGGTTTAATTGTTTCACAACTATCAAGTAAAGCAGGCTTGGTATCAACGACTGCCTGAGTTGGTTCTGTTAATCGAATAAAAAAAAGCTCTCCATCTTCATCTACATCAGAATCCCACTCTGGTATAGAACTGAAATTACGTTATAGAATGTAAATTAATTAAATGAATATATAATGCCTTATTTCCAATAGAATAAGTTTCTTTAATTCCACTACAATAAGAACACTATTCAGGCCATCGCAATTATGTGAATTCATTTAAAATAGGTTATATAAGAAAACTGTGTATGCTTGGTTGCTTCAATTATTATTTTAAAAAATGGGCCGTCGCGGGATGCTTGTCAGATGTGTAACATCAAAACTATTTTGTACAGAAAATATCCATGAAGCGATGGTTTATTAAAGGGAATAAATACGGCATAATCAAAAAATATGGAATAATCTATGACAAAATGAAAAAAATTATTCTTTATTTAAAAAAATAATACGCAGTATGTTCCGAAATGAATAACAACACTGCATACACAATAGGTAAACGAGCTCAGCACAGTGAGCCAAACAATTGAAAAGAGTCACAGAGTTACAAGCGCGTGGCGACGCGTCGCCGGTCTGACCCGCCACATAAGATGTTTCACATTGAAAATTTCTTTAGGCATTTTTGGTTCCCTGCAATTACATAAAATAATTACTTGACATATCAGGGCCATAAGCGACTGGCGAACCAAACATTCAAGTTGTATCACTCTCTTTAAACGCAATTCATTATTTTAGCATTGCCAGGTTGTTACATATGTATGTCTATACTAATATTATAAAGAGGTAAAATTATGTTTGTATGTTGGGAGTTATCTCTGAAAGTACCGAAACGATTTCGAAAATTATTTCACAAATAGGAAGCTATGTAATCCATGTCTAATTAGGCTATATTTTATTTTGATAAAAAATAATATTATCAGCGCCCGCCCAGGAGCGGTCGCTCTAGGCGCTAGGTGGCAAAGAATGTCAAAATGACAAATGTGAGAAATAATTTTGAGCGAAAAATAGATGTCGATTCAATAAGTGTTGATTTTTGCAATAACAATATTTGCAACAAATAATAATTACAATTTTATTAAATATCGATATTAAAAAAAATTTTAATTATTATTTGTTTAACATTAACTGAAATGCAATTTATGTGATTTAAAAGTCTTGACCAAAAGGCGCTGATAGACAATCTCACTCTACCCTGATCAAGAACTTAGACCGGTGCTGAATATATCTATCGAAATGAAGCTAGGATGAATCACTACTTGTTTAATATGACGACACTAAGAACTAAGAGGCTCTCAAAATTGAGCGATTCTTACCACAGACACTCTTTAATTGTATTGCTATGGTATAAATAATTGACAATAATCTTGTTTAATACCTTCCTGATTCTGAATATTTAGAATCATCATCATCAGAAGAATCTGTCCAATTGTTATCAGAATCACATATATTATCACAATTCATATTGTTGATACAAATATTTATTTCCTCCACATGATTTCCCTTATTACAGCTCTAATACCTACTCTAAACAAAACATGAAATAACAAAAAAGGTAAAAGGTGAGCATGACAGAATATAATATTCTACATACCTCAATCTTTTTAAATCTAAAATATCTTTTAAGATTTAAACAATGAATGACATAATGAAATTAAATAGTTGGAAATATAATAAATATTAAATAATTATAACCAGATATGAGGAGAATGATGAATTTGAGGAAGCGAAAGATATAAGGACCGCAACGCTTGGCGCTCCCTCCTCTCTGACTACCCCGTTAGAGATACGGCGTGAAGATATGTATTTATCTATAAAGATATAAAGAGGATAAAGACAAATTTTTGCCTCGGCTTGAAGTCATTTAATTTCGTCTAATTGGTCTAAGATTCACACATTTTAAAATAAAGGCCACTTCTGTTTCTAAGAAATTAGTGTGATTATTTACCCAAAATTGAAATAGCAACAAAAGTTTATAATTAATTATAGTTTTAAACATTATATCGTTAACACATCTATGCTTCTTCTTAACACATTTTCTAATTATTTTAAAAGAAAAATAAATTTAAAGTTAAGGATATGGTGTGAAGATATGTATATATGTAAGGTATGTATAAATAAATAATCGGAGAAATTGGAAAATAGTGTTGTTATTTATAGAACAAATAAAAACAAAGTTGAACAAAATTTATATGTCAAATGCTTAAACACCCACCACAGACTACCCACCCACCTTTCAATTAATTGGAACAACTTTCCTAGGGATGACGATCTGAAATCGATTCATGGAAGAATCGATCGATCGATCTCTAGCAGTGACCCGCGGCGCGGGCTTATTACCTAAAAATTTGCAGACAACGACAGCCACGCGATCACTAAGCGGCCGGTGACTAATTGTAATAAAAAATTAGTATCATATATGACGATTACATGTCTATTGTATGACCGTAAAATGCACTTTTCGCGGTAGATTTAGCGCCACTACACAAATTACATTAAACATTACACAAATTCTCGTTTTGACAGCAGATATCGCGCGATATTGGCTGTCGCATGCTGTCCGCAATTTACATAATAAGCATGCCGATCCAGTGAATAGACGACTGACACTCAACAATCGAGTTTCTATTATGTTTCTGTATTGGTAAGAACCCAAATATAATAAAAAGAGAAAAGTTGGCGCGTATTTTTTCTTAACAAATTATATCATACGTAATATATCCAGGGACAACCTAGCCTACGAGACATAAATGTTTACGAATTTCTAAGCAAATTATTCTGTCAAGGTCAAAAGACTGGGACGTAAGCGGGCGGCATGGGTAGCGTCGCATACTAGAAGAAAAAGAGACTATGCACATCGATATCGTACGCCATGCGTAGTCCATAAATCTACATATTTTTAACGACATCGCATTCTTAAAAGCATTGTAACGTATAAAATTATGTACAATAGTAATATAATTATTGATTATTTATGTTTAGTGCACGTTTGTGTAATATTTTAAAAATATTTTGGAAGACTCGACTTTCATACATACATATATGAATAGCAATTATGCCCACACTAAAGAACCTATACACACAAAGTATAGCACTGGGATACGTTCCAGCCACATGGAGACAAGTGAGAGTTGTCTTCATTCCGAAACCTGGAAAAAAGACATACCAAGAAGCGAAAGCATACAGATGCATCAGCTTATCTTCTTTTGTGTTAAAACCACTACAGAAAATAATAGACAATCACATTAGAACACTACTTGAAGCAAGCAAATTCCCAATTCACAAGCATCAACATGCTTACATGACAGGGAATTCAACAGAAACAGCACTGCATAGTCTAATTGTAAAGATAGACAGAGCAATAAGTAACGACAAAGAATACGCAGTAGTATGCTTTTTTGATATTGAGGGAGCCTTTGATAGAGCAACCTTTGAATCGATTGGAAGGTCGATGAACAGGAAAGGCATACCGAACTGCATAGCAGAATGGACAATAAAAATGATTAAAAATAGAATAGTTACCGCACAATTAGGAAACACGACATACACTGCGGAAGCGAGGAGAGGTTTCCCGCAGGGAGGATGTCCGTCTCCACTATTATGGTGCCTACTACCTAGACTCACTGATGAAAAAGATCAACGAAATGCACATATATATGCAAGCATATTCGGATGACAGAGTAATACTAGTGACGGGAAAATCTCTGAACGGTTTTATAGAAGTAATAATGAAAGGAATAAGAACTGTTCTAGAATGGTGCCTGAATAGAGGTCTGGGGATACACCCGGACAAAACCAAACTGGTAGTATTCACCAAGAAAAGGAAAATAATGGTAATGCCAGACATAGTGCTATCAGGCAAGAAACTAGAGATAGTCAAAGAAATCAAATACTTAGGTATTAATCTAGATGACAAGCTAAGATTCTGTAGTCATATTAAAGAAGTAAGTATTAGAGCTAAAACAGCCCTAATACAATATCAAAGAGCGGTGGGGAAAACCTGGGGTATAAAGCCTCACATGACACACTGGATATACGGAACCATTATACTACCAAGAGTAAGCTATGGCGCGGTGGTATGGTGGCACAAAGCACAAATCAAGAGCAATCAAAAGGAATTGGATATAATACAGAGAATGGCCTGCCTGATGATGACAGGAGCGCTAAGGTCGACACCAACGGCAGCTCTGGAAATTATCTTAGGCATTAATCCACTCAAAATAGAAATTAAACAGAAAGCAACAGAACAATGGTACGCCATGAAAATACACAAAGAATGGAAAGCAAACCATTTAGACAAGGGACATGCAGAAATAGCTACTATATATGCGGGGAAACTGTCAATGATATTACAAAACAATGACCTAATAAAGAAACTAAGAACTTTTGACAAGAAGTATAGAATACATATTGGCGAAAAAGACGATTGGGAGACAAGAAAAAATACACAGACACTAATGGGATATACAGATGGGTCCCGCAGAGAGAGCACAAAACTCTCGGGAGCGGGCTTCTATATACCCAAGTTAGAACAAAAAGAAATGAGCATATCGCTACGCTTATACACCAGCGTGTTCCAAGCAGAGGTATACGCAGTACTGACATGTGCTCAAAAGATACTAGAAGAAGATAATAGTGTGTACACAGATGTGGTAATCTACACAGATTGTCAAGCCACACTAAAGGCGCTGGATAGATCTAGCACCAAATCAGCTTTGGTACTAGAATGCAAAAGAATGTTAAATCGGCTAGCATCCTCAATGGAAGTAACCATTGCCTCGATCCCGGGACACCAAGGGAATGAGGGCAATGAAAAGGCAGACGAACTAGCAAGGGTGGGAGCGGGAAGGAGATTCATCGGACCTGAACCCGTTCTGCCAATATCAGAAAGAATAACAAAAGGAATCATTAAAACCATAGCTAGGAAAGAAACTTTCAAAGCATGGAAAAATAAAGTAGGCTGCAGGCAGTCAAAGATGTTGCTTAAGGAAATAGATAAAAAGAAGGTACAGAAGATCTAAGTATGAACAAAACAAACATTAGGACGATCATAGGAATAATAACTGGACACAACTCACTAAATAGGCACAAGGCTCTAATTAGTAGGGGAAGTGAAAGTGCACAGTGCCCGCACTGTGACAAAGAAGAAACTAGCAAGCACTTCATAGCGGAATGTGTAATGTACTCAAGAATAAGATGGGAGATTTTCGGAAGGGACCTATTTGGGGAGGAAGAACTGAAATCTCTCAGCTACGAGGATATAATAGAATTTTGTAGGCGTACAAGAAGGTTTGATGGGGAGCGTTATCCAGGCCATCGGTAGACCGTAATACACATAGGGAATTGGGTGAAATGGACCAAAAGTGGACTGATCACCCGTCTGGCCCTGGCAGACGTCCCTCATTAACAATAATAATAATATGTATAGCACGCGGTACAGAAATATTATGAAGTGTAAAATCAAGCGTTACCTAAAAAAGTGAAACATTATTATTAGTATTATGAAAATGACGTTCTTTCCAAATCCAAGATGGCGAACATTACTTTTTTCACACTTTTTTGGATAAATTGACATGGATGTCATATTCTAGGTTTTTCGGAGTGGTAATTACGAAAATGATGTTCATTTTCAAATTCAAGATTTGCGTACACTTTTTTGATAAATCGACATGGGTGTCATTTTTTCGGTTTCTCGGTGTGCTGATTATGAAAATGACGTTCATTTTCAAATTCAAGGTGACGGATATTAATTTTTTGAATAACATGACATGAATAATAATGACAAACGGTATAAATTTTACATACAAACATCTGATTTCATTTAGTGTATGTGTATTTAATTGATTGCATATATGTATATTTTTCTATTCTATATACGTCATAACAATCGTTTGTAAGGAGTAAACTCCAGTCGCGCGTCAGAGTTGACACACGTAATTTTTTTATAATGAAGAATGTTCACTAATTTTGATTTTTAACTCTCCGTATTTTCTATTGAATATAAAAAATATGTGTGAAAAAATTATTTCGATATATCAAGTAGTTGCTGAGAAATTGAATTTCAAAAACAAGTGCGCAACATGGATTCTTCCGGTCGGCGCTCGCTGCGTGTGACGTCATAGTTCAACATTCACTCAGTCCGTCGCGCGCTCCCATATGTGCCCGTAAGGTCACTATAAGATTTCGCAACAAAAAAACATTTAAAAAACCCCCGACACAAAAAATCTCTAAAAAGTAAAAAGATAATATATGTACCCATTGGCCTTTTAAGGTTATGTAGTTCTAATATATAAATAGTAATAGTAACATATCCAACCGTCGTCGCGTCGGCGGTCTACTAAGTAAATTACTAGAATTTAAATTTCATACCTACTTTATCATTTTTCGTTGTTTTCTGTTTTTAACCCCCGACGCAAAAGAAGGGGTGTTATAAGTTTGACGTGTGTGTGTCTGTGTATCTGTATGTCTGTCTGTGGCATCGTAGCTCCTAAACGAATGGACCGATTATGATACTTTTTTTTTGTTTGAAAGCAGGTTTTCTAGTGGTGGTTCTTAGACATGTTTTATGAAAATCGGTTTAGCCATTTGAAGAATATCAGCTTCTTTTTAGTTTTTAAAGGTACGCGAGCATCTTCTATTAGTCCAATCGATGCGAAATTTAGTATACTGTGACTTCAATAATGTGACAATAACATAGTAACCTTGACCAGATGCTGCAGCATCATCTGAAATCAGCAGGATATCCAACTCCTTGCTACTTACAGTAGAGGTATCATGTTTAGGCTCATTGAAATGGTCTCTATGAGTAGGTTATAGATAATAATAATAATAATATACTCAGACATTTCACACAGAGCCATCTAGTCCCAAAGTAACCCCCGACTCAAAAAAACCTCCAAAAAGTAAAAAAATAATATGTACCTCATAGCTCTGTAAATTTGTGATAAGTTTCAATACAAATATTAGTAGTAATATGTCCAAGCGTCGTCACGTCGGAGGACCGCTAAGTAAATAAAGTAATAAAAAAAAATACAACTAAAAAAAAATTAAACTGCCTTCAAAAAAAACACTGAAAAGTACAAAATAACTATCCACCCACCAAACTAATAGACTTTATGTTGTTGCACATTGATTTGGCACCGACTTCAATAACTGTCAAATTTAATTATATAGGTATGTGTATCGTATTTGTAAAGTTATCTTAATTGTACTTGAGTTTTGATTAGTAAAGGATAGTTATTTTATACTTTATAGTGTTTTTTTTGAAGGCGGTTTAATTTTTTTTAATAAAAATTTTTTGTTTCTCTCTTTTGAATGGTCCTGACCTAAATAAATATCTAGGGCAGGTCTGCAATTAACTTCATTCTAATTACGGAGCGCAACAATATACAAAAGAATCGTCAATATAAATAAAGGTTATAACCAGGTCGGTTATCTAGTGTATCTTCGAAGTTCAAGCTCCAATATCGGTGAAATTTAAATAGGACCACCTCTGAAGTATTATCTACCAAACGCAAAAAGAATTTTCGAAATGGGTTTATAAATGACGGAGTTATGAGGTAACAAACATACAAAAAAAAAAACCAAAAAAAAAACAGCATACAGGCGAATTGAGAACCTCCTTATTTTTTTTAAGTCGGTTAAAAATGATAAAGTATGTATTAAATTTAAACTCAAGTAAACTTAGCGGTCCCCCGACGAGACGACGCTTGGATATAGACTACTACTATTTAGTACTAGAGTCGGGGGTTTTTTCACTTTATTTACTTAGCGGGCCTCGACACAATGACTCTCTACTATTTATATTACAACTTTTCATAAACTTAAAGGGCGGGTACCCAGATATTTTTACCTACATATTTTTTTTTTACTTTTTAGAGGTTTTTTGAGTTGGGGCTTTTCAAATTCAGAATTTAAGTTTTATTTCATGCTTTTTAAACAGGCTGCGATAGACACTATCCCCACATTCACATAAATAATTTCCGAAACAATACACAAAATTGGGCACGAGATTTTGGCTCGCCGAAATCTGAATATTCTGGCAATAGTTGTCTGCCCCATCACCAAATCCTGTTCACCATCTATCTATTTATTTAGAATCTACTAGCGAATTTTTTAATTCGGTTGAATATTTTTTGAGTTTATCCATTACAAACAAACAGTCGAATTTTTTCTCTTTATAATAATAGGTAGTATATATTCATTGAGACCATTCCAATAAACCCAAACACGATACCTCTTCTGTAATTTGGTGAGGACTTGGGTATCCTGCTGATACCAAGTAATGCTGTAGCATCAAGTTAAGGTTACCATGTTATTGTAATATCATTGAAGTCACATAATGCTTAATTTCGAACCGAGCAACTTCATCAAACTGCTCCTGCAGTTCGATTACTTAATTTATTTAATACACTAAATTGAATTTAATTATTGAATATATAATTAAAGTACGAACGTAACAACAGAATAATGCACGGATGAAACAGCAAAATACAACCTATATATAATAGCGCAAGAGACCTACCCTACTACCACTGAGCGCGGATCGCGAGCAGTGTAGGAAAATGACGTCACGCTCGAAACGTGCGCCTGCTAGCAGGGCTCGCTATTCACGGGAACTTAAACGTCTGTAAAATCATAACTACTTGGTATTTTTGAATGAAACAACAACAGTATATTTCTATACACGTATGCGCTACTGTGATAAAGTTTCAAACGATTTTGCATACCTATTAACGTTCTCCATTATAGAAAAAAATACGATGGTTTGAAAATATTTAACAAAGAACAAGAAAAATAACAAAGAAAGGAAAATGACTGCAACGCAACTGGCAAAGTTCCTGCATCTGTTCTTGTGTTTAAGCTTTCACCTGTGTCTGTTCGCTTTTCAAAATGACGAGAATGTCTTTGTAATGATGCCATGTCATTTTTACGGCGTCACCTCTTGCACTCCACCGAGTGTCTTAAACCCGTTTTAAACTTTTGCCCGTAACTGCCCGTATCAGAAATTTCCAACGACGTGTGAACATGGAAAAAAATTAATAGCAACGTTCTAATGTGCCGAAAAAAGTTACTGAACTCGCCTCAACTGAAACAGCGTCTAAACAAACCAGGTTCTAACGAATAATTTGAGCAAGGTACGAATTCAACTTTGGGATTCATTTCTTTAATTCTTTGCTGTACTCCTGAATGCCTTCCCATAACAGCAGCATTGTTACCACCATCTATAACTTAGTATGTGAAGTAGGTGCTGTCCGTTTTTGGGGTAAGAAAATTCCCTACCTACCCTCGTTTTTCTCTGTTCTCTTAACACGTCCACAAAAGAAATTTGAATTGGACAGTCGCACGAACCAGCCGCCGTTTTGGTTCTTACGCATATATTATTTATCCCGCTGACGAGTAATTGTGTCGCTGTTGTTATAACTGTACTTATGTATATGTGTGTGTGTTATTGAACGTTGCGATACCAACAAAATAAGGTGCCAAGTCCGTGCACGGACACTACTTAGCGCAAGGCCCTCTGGAGGGTTCCCTGTGCCCTGGACAAGAGACGCTCGAGAGACCGGCAGCCGAAGGCTAAGGTTAGTGGACGTGTTTTCCTTATTTCCTTTTTATTCCGCCGTATTGGACAAGCGCCTGATTGAAATATACAATCCACTGTTTTTAAACCGCCGTTTACTTTATTTTTAAATTATCGCACACCCGCCGCATAAAGCATTATCATATGCTTGACCACTACAATCGCATATATCGAGGCCATCAGCTTCAAGTTTGTTCAAAATCATCTTTAAAATTCCTTCGGCAGTTTTATCTTTTTTTTCAATAAAATCTATAAAAGATTCCACTAGTTGTACTTCCTAATTTTCAGTCACTACTTATCTTAATACTTCGCTTGTTTGATCTTTATGAGAAATGTCTTGAGTGCTGTTGAATATAATCAAATAATACTCAGCCTTTTTTATTTGTCTGATGATATGTTGGGGAAATTTATTTTCCAAAATTGCAATACATTCGTTTTAGATTTCTAGTGACATATACGTGATTGAAATTTTGCCATACATTTTAGATCTCGCAAGATGTTAACGAAGAGTAGGATCGTACTTTAAAATTAAATGCATCAATTCTAAAAAGTTTCCTCTGTTAATACTGGTGCCGTTTTCTGTACGGCCACGTAAAGTCAAATTTTTTTTGGCAAGGAATTTTATGATATCCAACATTCTGATAAGAATTTCTTGGCATATTTTTTTGTTTCCTTTGCCACTAAGTTTTGCTCTTTCTTGTCAGTAGTCTGTCCTTTTTGAAGTCTGCTTTCCAACTACTTCCATTTGCAATAATTTTGGTTGTGTAGTGCACTTGATTCGTGACTTGAAATCTTAGGATTTAATTTCCACCAAGTAATTATATCCATCAGATGAGCAAAACTTTGATCCATTCGGTGTGTTTACGTTCTCAAATAAACGACAGCAAAAGCAAAATAAAGATGTTTTGGAAGAAGAATAAGCCATCTAAGTACGTAAAACTTTTTCGCCGTTAGTCAATGTGCGGTAAAACCATTCCTGGGCAAGCCGTCTTGTCTCTCCTTTTGATGTTAAAGAACACGAATCTGAACGTGTTACTGTTGACGCTTCGGCGAAGTTAGTATTGATATGCTGAACAACTTCCTGGCCTTGCTAAATGAGATGCAATCGCATATTTTCATCTATGTGTTCAGGCCATTTTCCAATATCGTCCAAGATTTGGTATTGAATAGCAAACAATGCCGATGCTGTATCAGTCTCTGTTTCTAAACTATCGAAATCCATGTCTAGATATACCAGATGCAGACTCTAATTGAGTAGATGTTGTTGGAATTTGATCTTGAGGAACAATGTGAACATTTCTAACAGGTACCAGAACATTAGTGTCAAGTTCTTGTATTTTTTAGCTTGTTCGGGATTTGAAGGCCCAACTTTGTCTTTGATGAATTTAAGCCCAACGTGGAATCTGACATCTCGGGAACAGGACTTTTCACGTATTTAAGTAAAGCCCCTTCATTTTTTCTAATATTTCCCAACTTAGCTCTTTTTTTATTACGGTAAGATGTCCCACTTTCTTTTCCTCTTTTCATTTTTGATGCTAAAACAAAAAAAAATTATTGACACATATATAATAAATTAAAAAAGTACAAGTTGGAGACGTGAACGAAACTATCGTAAAACATTTCAAAATAATTACTAATAAATTAAAAAATATCTTACTTTTCTGAAATTTACTTGTTCTGAATTTTTTATTATTTAATATTTAATACTTACATAGTTGAATGTATACGTACACGAACAATACAATTTTTTACGAAGTTCGATAATTTAACAATCACAACACTTACTTATGAGCACTAAAATTACAGTTAGGAAAGCGTGTACGTATACTGTACGTATAAACGATACGATTAAGTTAATGTGAATTGGACAACTGACGATCCATCAATCAAACTTTATACTCTAAGCTACAAGAGCTAGGATTGGAAGTTCTACTTTTTTCAAAATTTGGACAATTTCTTGGCAGGAAAAAAATTCTATACCCGAGAGGCAGTACAAAAGGTCTTTGAAGACTTTATCTCCCGTACACTTGACTTCTTCAAGAAGGGCATTGAAAAATTACCACTACGCTGGCAGAGATGCATCGATAGCATGGGTGCATACTATGATTAATAAAAATAAACAAAAATATATGAAAAAAAGACTAACTTTTTGTATACTAAACGCCAATTTCATTGGTAAAGACCTAATACCATATTGTCGGCTCAAGTTGGAACGGTTTTCCGACCAACCGAAAAATAGAATAATAATAATAAAGTTGGCGATCAGTAGTGCGATTTTCTAACGCAAGTTAGTTAAATTCACTTCTGAATCCGCGGTGAGATTGTCAACTGTGTTTTGGTATTCTCTAAAGTCGACAGAGATACTAGCGTCGCCTCGATGAGTGGCGGCGGCGAGTTGAATGAATTTTATGAAGTTTCGCTAAATATAACAATCCAATGTAATTAAACGAGTTTTGTTTAACGTAATTATCTCAGAAACAGTTAAAATACTCTAAGATGAAATATCGACTGAGATGTTTACTCTTAAAGCAATCCCCGTCAAACTCGCATTCAAGATCACTTCACTTCGCTCCTAGTATGTTTGGTTTGGAGAATTCCGTTTGAAGGCTAAGTAAGTTCGAATGCAAAGTAGGGTGAATTGTCGAACGAGTCCCGCTTGGGCGATTCGAGTTTTTACAGTTGCATGGCTGTTAGGAATAAAACATATTATTGTTTCTATTGTCTCTCAATACCAAAACATGGCACTAGTTGACCTGTCAGCGCCGGTTTAGCTTATTTTTTTGGTATGTGGGTTAATTAGTGTGTGTGAATTGGAGTTGTAATGGAGAAGTCTAAAAAAGGCGTCGATCGCTTTGTGATAACAAAAAGGGAAAGTTTTTGGAATATTGGTTATAAATCTCAATTAACTTTTTTGTTTTGAAGCTAAAACAATTTCTGCCGTGTCGTGCTTATATGTTATGTTGTGTTCGCCGACTGGAATAGGTATTTGATTGTTTTGCATTATACTGTTACTATATAATTCTTGAAGTGGTAGGCAAAGAGGTTAGGAAGGTGATAAGTTGTTCCGTTTTGTGGCTTTACGGCGCTGGAAGCTACCTCCGACTTTCACCACTCTAAAGATTAACGGACATTAAAGGTATTTATTTAGCCTCTCTTATTTGTACAATTTGTTTATTAGCGCCGCGTATCGCGGTCGATGTTGACGCAGTTCTCGACACGTTTTTTACCCTGCCGAAATTATAAAGGGTCCAGCGCACGCAATGGTCGTGCCAGGAGGTGTATCGCACATTCTCTACCGCGTAATACCACAGAACGGAACTTCGTTATAAAAGCAATAGAATATAAGCCACTTCCTCTGTTCCTGACCCTTCGAAATTACAAGTACCGTGTCCAGTTTCAAAATAGTGTAAGCACGAAATTCCAACATATTGTTTTCCATTTTATTGCTTAAGTGTTTTATTTTTAAATTAATATTTTTGTACTTATTTAAATTTTTTTTTTAATGAAGACGTTTTAAATGTATTATTACCCTTACCTTTTCTCCGATGATAGAAGGTCGAAATATAAATAAGTGGCAAACGTTATTTAAGTTTATGTTTAAGGGATAAGGTTTATAATTAATTGAGGAGTTAATACTTTGAAAGTTTGATCTAAATTTCTAAGTAAGAAACATAAATGTATAAGTATATGTAACTGCAGGGCACTTGAGCGATGTGTTTTTATTCCTAATCCTTAATCTAGTACAATAATTAATCGAAGTCTAGGGTGTGTCATGCCAAACAACGCTTCATGCCAATTACACAGGCTTGATCAAGCATACTTGATCGTGTGCGGCGACGATAAGAGCTACGAGCTAACGAATCTGTGATAAATACTTTCCTTAGTCATTGATGATAAATGACAATGACAAACAAAATGACAATTGACAAGTGACAATGGACTTTTCGGCGGAAACGGGAGAAGTGAGGTTGTCATTTTATTTAGATATTTTTTATATTTTTAGGAGTTTTAAAGTGCAACAATGATAGTGATAGTATATTGTGTTTTAAAGTTCTGTATAAGTGAAAAGAATGGAGTAGGTCCAAAAAAAAACATGTGTAGCTGAAGTTCTCACGCTCTTCCAAGAAGTCCCTTATAACTTCAGTAAAGTCTACTATTACTTAACTGGAGGAGTTTTACGATAAGAAGAAAAACGAATTTAATTCGAACGTGCTTCATGTCGATTCTACTTAACAATACATGACAATGGCAAATGCGCTAATCTGTGCGCCATGCTATGTATAAAGAAAAATAAAAAAAATTTGACATGAGCCATGATCATCACTTTACCATGGTGCCGAAAGTTATTAAATTTAATTAATTAGCAAAATAAACGTAGCATATCATTACACCATTTCATTTTTGGGTTGGACAGGATAACTGTAACAAATATTGGGAAATATGTAGGTAGGAAATAAAAAGGTACGATAATGTTGCAGTTTGGTTTGGATCATTGGATGGAGTCATGTTTTCTGTTCTTTTTTATTTTATAAATAAATAACTAGGTAATCCTTACACCAAACCCTCCACATGAATGGACAGTGTATACTTATATCTACTTATGTCTCAAAACTGGAGCAGAGATAATAATGTACTTACTTAATCAACATTGCAAGGCCTTTTACTTGTACATGGTCCTCCCAACTTATTCATAAATACCCAAGAAGCTTAGAGGCAATACCAGTGTTAACCAGTGAAGAATAACGCAAGACATGAAAGTATATCCGTAAATGAAGACGAAGATTACTTACAATGTGAACATTCCGCGAGGAGACTGAATCGCATACAAATGGTATTTTATCAACTGTTAATAAAGTTAGTACTTACTAAATAAAATTGTACCCGTAATAGGAATCAAAATACTGTATTTATTAAGTATATTCTTTGTGAGTCGTGAACTTACTCGATTGTTGATCATCAGTTACCACTTTACGTGCATACCAATGGCGGTACCTTCATACAAGTCCAAAAGTCTGGCTTACCTTACTAAAATGCTCAGACAAAAATATAGACTACGAACGTGTTAAGAATGAGTAATAAATATCAATTTCAAAATATATCACCGTTTTAAAAATTCCCGCGAAGTTCTTCTCAAACGAAAACAGTAAATAAAACTTACTGAAATAAAACAGTTCTTGACCCCAAGCCGCGACCAATCAGTGCGTCGGTCGATCGACACTAACGACCTCTCAAGGCATAATCAGAACAAAAATCAGAGTAATTAATTGTCTCACTCCACGCGTTGGCTTGCAACGGGGCTTCCAACCTCTCTTTCTCTCTAATGGCAAAATTCGTTAGCATAACATAGCAATTAGTATGAAGCGAAAAGCCGGCTTTCATACTGAACATCGTACAGATTGAGAGATACAATAGTAATAATGTTCTATGGATACGATAGAAGTACAATTCAATGTCATTCAGCTTCATTGCTTTTGCCTAATATTTATTTGTTCGAGCCGGTGGACGAGTGATAAGTATTTTTTTAATTTCCATCATGAGTTAATTTGTAATAAAAAATCCAATAAGTTGTTCATTGTGAGGACTTACAAGTGTATACAACTTTTAATCGGCATAGAAAATGTCAAAGTTTTGAACTATGTTCAGCTAATTGTTCTGTTAAAACCTACGCCTGATTTGTATATTACTCGACTAGAAAATTGCATAAAACACGATAAATCGGTGTACAAAACTATTTAACTCATGAATGTGTTTCTCAGACTAGTATTTTTCGCATAAAAGACAAAACAAATATATCAGTTCACGAAACTGATTGGATTTTTGTTTGTTCTCTCGTTCTCTTGTTCTACGGTTCTCCCATCAAAATATAGGTAGGTGATACTGCTTATTATTATTAGTGTTGTATATTTTATTAAAATGATGAAAATATTTAGAATCGTTCTGGTTATGACGATTAAAAAACTAGACTGGCTCCATAAAAGACACATGAATTCACAAAAACACATAAATATAGTGATTTCTTTTAGTAATTTGGATAAACAACGAATTGAGATACATTATATGTTAAGAACTGATAAACTATTTACGCCTGCACAATTTTAATAGCAAAATTTAAAAAAAAAATTGTTGAAAGAAGACATGGGGAGCGATGTCTTTCCTCTCTTCTTGTCCACCGATGTGTCAAAGTCATGATTAATTAGTAATCTATAATATTTTAGCCTTTCCTTTACTTTTACAAAAACAACGAAGAACATGCAGCTTACACTGTCCTGCAGCCCTAGACACACTACTGGTAGATACGTGTCTTCATAGTTTTCCGATGATTCATCTTTCTTCTCAGTTTTAAAAATACGTTATTTTCCAGGACACTTTAGATAAGTTGAAGGATAGTACAAAAAAGATTTTATGTTTATTAGAAGAAATCAAATCCAAAACATGTAATTTCAATAATACTGGTTGGATAGATACAACAAAATCTATATCACTTTCTAAAACCGTAAGTAACAGCTAACAGTGCCTCTCCACAGTTACTACATGAGCGACGTCCGAAATAAAATCTGTTACCAGATACATCCTTTTCAGTGTTAGTTACTATAGATATTTATGAAATACAAACGTTATATCAGCCACAGGCTTTTTATAACGATTTCATACATTTTGTACTAGGGGAGCATTCAAGTATTACGTAACGCAATTTGGGGGGCGGGGGGGGAGATGGGGTTGTCTTGTAAAAGAGCATTCAAGTATTACGTAACGCAATTTGGGGGGCGGGGGGGGGGAGATGGGGTTGTCTTGTAAAACGTTACGGTGTACAGGGCGGGAGGGGGAGTATTTAAACAACGCGTTACGTAACATTTTTTTATTTTAATAAAAAAGCTTGGGAATTAGAATCTTCCAAATCGGCAACCCTTTTCGTTTATGTTTTACGGGGAATCCCTCGATTGTATTGTACGTTACTTTTATTTTTGTTTCCTAAGTTGGCAAACCTTTCATTTATGTTTCGGGGAATCCCTCAACTGTGTGTACGTCATTTTTATTTTATTATCGAAGTCAGTATTCATTAGAGTTTACACAGAAGTATAATGCTGCTGTCAGTGTTGTTAAAGAGTGAGTAAATACCGTAATGTCCTCGAAAGCGGGAGATTTGCATCATCAGCTGTTCTTGGCATATAAATGCGGTCATAGTAACTTGCCAGCACAATTGTGCTAAAAAAATGCCAACGAAATTTGGAAAACGGCTAAAGAAAAACTAAAAAACAAAGAAAAATTTGTAGAACATATGAACAATGTTATACAAGAGTTCAAGGTGAAGGCCACGAAGAAGAAAGCAACAATGCTTAGTTATTTTACACAGGTAAGTTTTCTACTATAATGTATATTAATTACATATATATATAAAAAACTGGTCATAAGTATTACACATTTATTTTAGCTACCTACAAAAACATCAAGCACGCCAGCAACACTAATGTGAGCAAGGCCCAACGTCCCACATACTTCGCGTACTATTTTACTAAAACAGGTGCATATTTACACTTTTTTAGTACACCTTGTCTGAGTCTGGATGGTTATATAAATTATTGTACTTACCTATATAAAAATTTAACGTCGATTTTACTAAATAAAAAAAATGGTAAATCCGACTTTCAAAACGGTTTTCACACCTGCTATACAGGGTTAATTTTAAGTCCCATCACTGAAAGCAACAACATTTGTTATACGATTTTTGTCTAAACTGGATGTTGTTCGTAACCGTAATATTAAAGATTTAAAATTTGAATCCAACTTAATTTTCATTACTCATCTGCCATATTTTGCTAACTTCGGTTTGACAAAGTATCATTTGAAGGCAATGTACTTTTGAATCAATAATATCTATTTTCATATATTTCACTTTGTTTATAGGATTCGGATGTTGTACCCGCGTGTTCATCTGATATGGAATCAATTGTCGGAGTCGCTAGAATAGAGAGCACAGCCGTCAAACGAAAGTTGAGCGATACTCATGATAAGCGAAGTGATACTACTGATGAGGAAGTTGTGGACAACTTGGACATCTCGTCTACGAAACCACACACGACTACGATTGTTTCGGATATTACTAAAATAGTTCCAAACAAACCGGCCCAAGAAACTCTTAGGAAGAGAATTAACCTGCTTCAACAGAGAATAAATGTTCTTACTGTAGCAAGGGACACTGGTATAGCCGAAGATGATGTTAACGAAGAAATAAAAAAACTACGGAAAGAATTGAAAGAAGATGAAAAATATTTAAAGAAAAAAAGAGACAGTGGCAAGCGTGCAAAAAAATTTCGAGCCAAAGAAAACCTAGAGAAAGCTGAACGTCGCAAAAACAATCCTGCTGCAGTAAAACTTCGATCTGGCCCTGGCCAGCCCCCTTTGGCTGACTCGCAACCTGCTCTCCTGGAGACCATTATTAACATTGCCATTCATGGCAGCGCTGCTGAAGAACGCCGCCGAACAGAGATGATTAGGAGTTATCTCACTCTGGACGACCTGCATGAAAGGCTGTTATTGATGGGATTCCAAATTTCTCGAAGCAGCACGTATCTTCATTTACTCCCACGCATTTCTAACACTTAAGAGGGGAGGAGGCATGTACGCACCGTACCCATGAAGTTAGCAAAGCCACAGACCGAGATGCACAAAAAGCACGAGGACGGCGAATTCTGCACTGCTACAATCAGGTCCTTGGAATCTCTCGCGTCGCTTCTGGGACCACAGCAAGTATTTATTCTCTCTCAAGACGATAAGGCCTGTGTACCCATAGGTTTACCGGCAGTGAAAAGTCAGAGCCCTCTTTTAATGCATATGGAATACAGAGTACTTTTGCCTGACCATGACTGGGTCGTGGCAGAGCGGCACAAACTTATTCCGTCTGTATACGCCGGCGTCAACGTGGATCCTGACGGTTTCGGTAAGGAAGAAGCTGTTGGTTACAGCGGTCCGACACACATATCCATAAGGAGTGGAAAACACGCATCCTCCACAGCGAACACCCATCCTTATGATTTCGAATCACTTTTATCAGTGTCTGTATTCAAACCCTTAATGATGACAGAATCGAACACCGTGAAGCCAGTGATAATCATTTTTGTAGATGGTGGACCGGACGAAAATCCGCGCTATCGGAAAGTCAAGAATTTTGCCATTCAACACTTCAAAAAATACAACCTGGACGCCCTGTTCGTAGCGACTAATGCTCCTGGGCGGAGTGCATTCAACCGAGTTGAGCGACGCATGGCCCCGCTCAGCAAACGCCTGTCAGGCGTTATCCTGCCGCATGAACATTTTGGTTCTCATCTCGGCGACAAAGGAATGACTGTTGATGCAGATTTGGAAAAACGCAATTTTCAGCACGCTGGAGAGTCACTAGCCAAGGTCTGGAGTGAAATGAAAATTGACAGCTATGATGTTTCGGCGGAATATAGAAAACCTGAAGATAGCTTGCAGGATCCAGCAGAACCTAATCTCGCGTGGTATAGCGCTCACGTCCGTGAATCGCAATATTTATTGCAAGTGATGAAATGCGCGGACAAATCTCGCTGTTCCCGCTCGAGGAGTGCTTTAAAATCTGTCTTTCCGAGTACTTTCTTGCCGCCACCCTGCCCAATCCTTCAAACCCCAAGCAAGCTCGTGGTACCTAGTCAGCTAGACAAAGGATCATGCAAGTTGTCACCACTTCTTATGAGGTTGTCCGTTGATCTGTCGCCTCCTCTAGAAGGGTCCAGAAGGCAAATGCCTTACGATTTTTACAGAAAAACGTTACGGTGCGTCACATGTGGGGGAGGGAGGGTCTAAAATCTTCAAAAATTGCGTTACGTAATACTTGAACGCTCCCTTACATGCTTTAAGCATCTAGCGTGAAAATATATCACAGATTGAATATTGCAAAAGTCACTTTGCTGTAATTGCTACTTTTTTGACAACCGTACTATGTGTAGGTACCAATACTTTTTATGTATCTTTATGTATATCCTAGTGATTCCGAAAAACCACCTATACCGCCGTAGTTTACCGTACAATACGGAATTGATATTTACATCAATAAACCGAGGAGAATAGGCGTTTCAAGTTTCTCAACTCAAACATGAGTTTCGAAATAGAAAAGTAGCCCGAGTCAGAGTATAAGACAGTCTGATAGCACGCCGACAAACAATTGACTATTACGGCGGATAATCAAGACTGTAGAAGCGATTTCAGTGCCAATACAACTCATTCGGAACTAAAACTGTAACAGGCCTGGAATATATATGAATGTAATTCATTGTCTTATTAGAAATGTGAGTAATCGATCCACCAAACGAGTCTCAAGAAAATAAACGTTTGAGAGTAGTTTTTGCTCATGTTTTATGTGCCCGTTTAAATTCTTTATTCATTTTTAATAGCAATTATCGTTAGCGTGCAAGTCTCAGGTTGAGGTAAAAGAAGAGAATCGCTTTATAGTTTATATAAATAGTTGTTATAGGCGCGAACAGACAAAGTGCAGCGTCTATTATTATTACGATAGATTAATTAGTTATTAGCGTAAAGTTATGATACAAGTAAATTATGGGTGTGGTCCACCCATGCGACCCCGAGGAGGATGGCGCCAATGGCGCGTGTAGTCCGCGCTGTCATGGCACTGTGAGTCTGTGAGGGTGCAGCTCGAATCTGTTACTGCCTACCGAAAATGTGCTTCGGCACAATGTCATAGGGGTTTCTAGTCTTGTACTTTTTGCAACATATGACTGACCACTGAATATTGAAAACAAGAATCGTGTCCCTACGCGCTGTCAAATCAGGGCGCGGGAACTGCCGCTTGGCCATAAGTCAGACGGTGCTATTATGTCGTCGCTCCGAATCATCACCTGCTCATGACGTTTTAACGTAACATATAGTAAAATAAACTTAATTCATCAAAAATCCATTATAAATGTATATTTTGCAGTTTTGTAACAATCTGAGCCTTATTATTTTTTTAATCATTTACTGTAAAAGCATTATAGTCCAGGATCCACCGTCCATTTTTGCACTTGATTACTATCAAGCTAATTTTCCGTGAGTAGCTTCATTCTGATGAGACGCCCAACAATTTCCTGTACGAAAACTCTCGATTGTGGTAGGTAATAGGGGTAGCAGGGATAAAATATGTTGATTTGACGATTCTCAAAAATTTATTGCTAACTGGGTTTTTTTTGTTATATCTGATGATAATTATCTAAAATATTCGAAAAAATATTTGTCCTACAAAATGTACGGTTTGATCAAAGAGTCCTTCTAACATGTATCGATAATGAGATCATTCAAAAATGATTACTAACCAGCTGATTTTTTTTTTTTACTTAGTTAATATTTATAAAATTTAACAGTCATATTGTCCTACAAATTGCGTGGTACGTTATCCCGGTCCTACGCTCAGAAATTGTTAACACCACAAGACCATTTTTCTCATTACTAACTGTAGGACAAAAATATTACATAATAGGTTAGTGTGTTCTCTGCCCAAATCAAACAATGTCCTACAAGAAAACAGGTAAGTATCACTAGTCCGACAAGAATTGTCATTTTTTCGTTTTCCTATTTGTAACATAAGATACAGTGATAACATCTTTTTTTAAATTTAAATAACTTTATTTTTTAGTAAACTAGGTACAAAAATTTGTGTATTTACATATAAAAAAAAAATTAATCTTCATCAGATTCATCTGATAGATCTTCATTATCTTCACTACTAACGTCACTTTTATCATCTATTTCATTTTCCTCATTCGTCATATCTGACTGTAATAACATGAAAAAATTAAGTAAATTATATAATAATGAATAATCAATCAATAAATAACAATAGCATTAATAGGGTACCTTGTATGTCAGAAGATAAATCTTCAAAAGATGGACTTTGGGGACCATCAAACCAATAATATTCATATTTGCCATCAATTATTGTACATCTGAAATTTTCTGGCAATTTGTCCATGGGGCACCGCATGTGTGCATTACACCATACATTGCAAATGAATGCAGTTCTTTTAATTTGTTGCAACAATTTTTGTTTTGTTGGTGGCAAACTGGAAGGATCATATCCTACGATTTTTTGTTTTAAAATTTCTTCATTTGAATTTTTTGATTTATATCCTTTTTCAAATAACTCATACCGTCCTTTGTTGATATCATTTTTTGTTTTTAATGAATACACTCTGCATACATACTCTTTAATAATTTAAACTACCTCATTCGATGTTGTTAATGCTGTATTTTCAATTCGTAGGAGTTGAATAAAAGCCTAAAGCCTAAAAATATAATATACTGTCTAAAATTATTGTTTAAAGAATGTAACAATAATTTCACAATACTAATGCTCAATTTTACATAACTACGTGAAAATATGAACTTAATAAATTATTTTTCAATTATTTAAAAAATAAAGTAAAAAAATATTCGAGCGACTTACCTTTCATAAGACAAATATTTAGATTTCACTCGAATTTCTTTGTAACAAGAGGAATGATAACCTATTACTTCGTCATTCCAATTTTCAGGCAATACAACATCTCGATATTTATGTCCATGATGCTTTCGAGCAGATAGAAAAGTTTTGCAAGAAAGCCAAATGTCTTTATTAAATTTCTTAACTTCTTCTCTTTTCTCTCGAAAAGTAGGATTTTCGCAAAGCGAATTACACAAAAAACACTCCATAATTATTTTGCAGCACAATACATTTTTCCTAAAATTATTTTTCAAGAGACAAAATAAAACACGTGGTCAACTGAAAAAATGTTTGCACGTTTTATGGTTGACAGTAACGTGGAATATCTAATACGGAGTAAGCAATGCTCTGCGCATGTGCACCGGTGTGACTCAGCTGTAGTAGCAAAATACAGAAAATAAATTCATTTTTAATTTCATGAATTTCAAATATGTATTCAATTGGAGCACCGCGATAACGTACCACGCAATTTGTAGGACAATGTGACTGTTAAATAAATAATTATATAAATATTAACTAAGTAAAAAAAAATCAGCTTGTTAGTAATCATTCTTAATGACTTCGTTATTGATACATATTGAAAGGGGGAAACTCTTTGATCAAACCATACATTTTGTAGGACAAATATTTTTTCAAATAATTTAGATAATTATCTTGAGATTTCACAAAAAAACCCAGTTAGTAATAAATTTTTGAGAATCATCAAATCGAAATATTTTATTCTTTCTACATTTGTTAGCTACCACAATCGAGAATTTTTGCACAGGAAATTGTTGGGCGTCTCATCGAAACGAAGCTATTCACGAAGATTCAGCTTGTTAGTAACTATTTTTACATCAAGGATCTGTACTACTACTTTTGAGCGTAGGACCGGAATAACGTACCACGCACTTTGTAGGACAATATGACTGTTAAATTATATTAATATTAACTAAGTAAAAAAAAAAATCAGCTGGTTAGTAATCATTTTTTATGACCTCATTATCGATACGTGTTGGAAGGAGGGGACTCTTTGATCAAACCGTGCATTTTGTAGGACAAATATTTTTTCGAATACTTTAGATAATTATCATCAGATATAACAAAAAAAACCCAGTTAGTAATAAATTTTTGAGAATCATCAAATCAACATATTTTATCCCTGCTACCTCTATTACCTACCACAATCGAGAGTTTTCGTACAGGAAATTGTTGGGCGTCTCATCAGAATGAAGCTACTCACGGAAAATTAGCTTAATAGTAATCAAGTGCAAAAATGGACGGTGGATCCTGGACTATTACGTAACTGCATTAAATACGAAATAAAGAAAAACACGCTACGCTGTTCACTTCACAAGCGTCGAATTGAAAGTGAATTAGGTAGGTGTTGTCCCTGGAGCCCAGGGTTGGGCAAAAGTAATTGTAAATAGAATTATAATTACTTTTTGTAATTGTAATTGTTTGCCTAAAAAAATGTGTTCATATTTACAATTTTTAATTGTAAATATTTTTACAATTACATTTTGCCCAACACAGCGAGGAGCCTCAGTCGAGTGGAACATAGCCATTGTTTCGAACACTATCTAGTACCTGCCAAGGAACTTAAGTTCCATGGTACCTGCATAGATATCGTTGGTATTGACAGACATGATATTGTCACCAACTGTATTGATAAATCTGGATTACCTACTCTGTCAGCGCCATTTAAAACTAATAAATATTCCCGCTTTATGTACTTACAGTGTAACACTGCGGGAGATACTGTACATATAAATTCGTATAAAACACCTGAAACAGAATCTAAAAAAACAGGGAATGAAATTTTCTATAAGGTAATGAGTACTAATGAGGTAATGATTATAATTTTTGTCGCGTAAAACCTCCGCGGACCAAGTATAAGTGATATTGAAATGTTACATCTTCGTTAGTGTGTATTCTCATACAATAAAATCTATTAGCTCCGGCTGACTATATATTAATTACAAACACGACCCAATCTTTGATGTAAATGTCCACCTTCCAATTTGTTGGAACAACTTTCCTAGGGATGGCGATCTGAGATCGATTGTGGGAAGAATCAATAATTCGATCTCGAGCTGTGAATCGATCCAGTGAATAGACGATAGAAACTCAAAAATCGTTCTACGGGTTTTTCAAATTTTGCATGGGATAGATAAAAGTTAGGCGACTCAAAAAAGCGCAAAATCTGGCTCCGAAAGCGCTAAGGTGACGGCAGCGTTGGATATGTGTATGTATAATTTATTTAAAAAATCCACGCTAGCTCATTATTTTATAGTGCGCTCTTACCCATACAAATATAATGGAAACTCCATTTTTGGGTGTCCGTAATCAATTCACTAAATCGATTCTCTACTCGAGATCAATCAATCAATTTTGCCATTAATCGATCTCGTATCGCCATCCTAGGAATTAGGAAAGTTGTTCCAACAAATTGGAAGGTGTGTAGGGCATTATACTCATAAACTTAGTGTATACTGCGTATAGACGTACAAAGAGTGCGAGTGAGAATGTAATCTTTTATGATAGTGGCACGAGTAGGAAAGGGACAGCGACCGAGACGCTATTGTAATTACCCTTTTTAAATGACAGGTCGTCACAAGTTACGCTGTGGATTTATTTTATTATTTTGTGTTATTCCTATTTTATTTGAAAGAAGTATTGTATTTTCCAATAATGGTTACGTGTTCTGTATTTGATCGTGATATTACATATCGCAATAATCAAGGGAATCATATATTACATTGGTAACATTGACAGATTAAAAATCACTCGTCAACGAGCTCTATGTTCGTCTGTAGGCCCGTAAGTTTGCTAAGTTTATGCATACATTTAATACATTCTCGATGACATTCTGCACATAAGTATAAAAGACCTACGATCCCCGTAGATCGGCCGCAATCCGCCGTCAAAGAAAGTTTGTAATGGTTTGTAATAACCGCAATAACAATTCGCCTACTCTCGAAAGTCACCGACCACAATTACCATCTATATACTAACTAACGTCTAACGCGTATGCAATAGACGCCACGACAGAATGCCGTCCGCTCTTTCATACACATACACCATAATATTATTTATAAGCACTTCTCTGCATCTTCCATGATATTTATATTTACAATTACAATACAAATATATTAAGCTCAAATCAAATGTTTTTCATAAATTATTTATTTCTTTTAGGATGATGATGATTGCTCTGTATATAAAAGACTAACACGGCACTGCCATTGTCTAAACCGGATCGAATACAATGACTTTATGATACATTTCAACGAAGATACAAAGTACTATACAAACACTATTGGTGAAATTATAAAAAATTTGCGTTTATTGAAAAAATTTTTATACATGGGTGCTAAATATACAAAGAATGCTCTAATATTTTTAATTGAAGTGAGTACTTATATCTAGAAATTGTAGTTGCAATGCATGAACGCCACAATGATATTAGTCGATATTATGTTTGATATTAACAGGCCTGTTGGTGCGGTGGCAAAGCATACCTGCATTTCAAATCGGGGCCTCGGATCCGATACTTGGTCAGGTCAAATTAGGAAACGTACTTTTCGAAAATGGCTTGAGGTCTGGGAGTTCCCGCAGTTCGTATGTAGTATGTAGTAACGATATGGTACGAGCCTTGTGCTTAATTTGGGGTCACACAATTTGTTAGCACGTTTTCGCCTGAAAGCATAAACGCCAACTGCGCCGCGTGTGCTGCCAGTGTAGCATTAGCACATCAGCATATTAATTATTATTTGCTCGGTGGATTATGAACAGACTTGATATATATAATAATATATTGCGGTAATTTTCAGGGCTTATCAACCTCTTCTTGCTCTGAAAAATTAGAAATAATCCACGGATGTTCCTATGCGGATATGTGTAATGTTTTCGACGACAACTCACTGATAACCTCGTGCATGTCATTGTACTGCTGCCGTGATAATTTTGGAGACAGTACTATACAGGTAACATGTACATATTTAGTATTTAGACATCATTTTTGGTAACGTAAGAGAAACTTCAAGATAGACATTCAATCCCCTAAGCGAAAGGCTAAGTTAAAACTCCTACGGTGGTAGTCCTCTGCCCGGTGTCAGGATGTTAGAGTGTTCCGAAATCTTTTTGACCCTTTTGCGCTACGTCAAATCTCGGTAGAGATCACTCGCTGTCGTCTTCCTTGGGGCGCATGTATAGATAACCGAAGCCTTGCTCATTCCAATTAGCCACGCACGATTCCGACGACTTCCCTTTAATCGCTTCGTATGACAGACGGAGTATACACCATATATACGGTATATCTGCAGGTATATACCGTAATCTTATTCTTTGGGCCGGGCTACATTCATCCTTACGTACCTACTCGTATGGTATATTCATCGGTGATCTCAAGTGGGTCAAGTGGTACTTATGTCGTTAAATACGAAATATATTTTAGTGTCCAAGATGGAAAATACTTCATTTGAATAGATGTCCACGAAACAGTTAAAAACAGCCAAAAAGTGCAGTTTTCAGACAAAAAGGAAACTCGCATGCCAGTCGGTTCATCCATTCGAGAGTTTTTACTATACCACAGTAAACAGACTACACGTGTCATAACATTATTTTCTTTTGATGGTAGATTAATAGCAACGCGACAATATGCGGTAGGTAATACGCGACAACACGTGATGTAACTTGCATATTATTAATACCTATTGAAACTAATTATCATAACGTTATGTAGGTAGTACAGACTTTTGATCATAACACCGGGTTTGCTAAGAATTATGGTAAAATTGAATTTTCATTTTGTCATAACCTGGATTTTTATCAAGAAGAATTTGACCAAATGTCGGATTTTTCCATAACGATGCGACACACATAAGTATATGTGTAATTATGTAAAATATGGAAAAAATAATAAAATTAAAAACAATCACGTGTTTTTGCATCGACAGAATGCGACCAACCGACGGATAAGTGACATTCGTTTCCTCACTCTCATTTAAAAGAAGCTTATTTTTTGTAGGCAAACGTAATTTTGACGTAGCTAAATCTAACAAAATAAAACTAGAAAATTAAGTTTAAAAAAGTGCGCCCGCAAACAGAAAAAGTATCATTAGCATCGACGTTGACACGAACGCGAATTTCCGTAGGTTCTGGCAGCGGAGTTTCTGGACGAGTTGTCGCAGACGGAGGAGGGTCGGAGATATTTGAACTTCAGCTCTAAAATAGTGAACGATATCAAGAAGGTGTTGCGGAGGAAGGGGTCCAAGGTGCCGGCTGCGGCGACGGAGCGGCTCGAGAGCGCGCTGGGCCGGCTGCGCGCGCCCGCGCCCACGCCCGCGCCCGCCGCAGGTAACCGCGCGCCCGCGCCCGCGGCCGCGCCAGCGCCTGCGCCGCCGGCCCCGCGCTCCCCGCGCCCCCGCCGACCGCCCCTCGCGCCCGCCTACACCCCCTGAGCCCGCGCCCGCCCGCGCCCGCCCGCCGCCGACCACTCACGTAACTCGCTTGTCACTTTCGTCAACTTCCTCACATTCATGTCTCTGATGGAATCGCATGCGATGTTAGAATTTTACAATTTTTTAGATCACTGATACCCTGATGCCTAATACTTAGCGAACCCCTAAAAAAGGATGGCGGACCCCCTATCTCTTTTTCGGGGTGAACGAAGATTTTACGTTTCACGAAACGTTAGGTTTCTGTATACGTGACGTCATCGTAAATACAATATGGCGGATGTACCACAATAGAAAATAACTTTTTTGTTCGACACCCACAATATGGATATCAAATGAAATGGAAAACGCAAGGGAAGGTTTCTGTATATGTTACATCATCATAAATCCGATATGGCGGATGTTCCACAATAGAAAATAACGTTTCTGTTCAACACCAACAACATGGGTATCAAATGAAATAGGATACACAGTAGGTTTCTGTATATGTGACGTCATCATAAATCTAATATGGCGGATGTCCCATAATAGAAAATAACTTTTTGTTCAACGCCAACAATATGGGTATCAAATGAAGTGATACCCAGGAGCAGGTTTCTGTATATGTGACATCATCATAAATCCAATATCGCGGATGTTCCATTAGAGAAAATAACTTTTTCGTTCAACACCAACATTATGGGTATCAAATGAAACGGAAAACACAGGGGAGTTTCTGTATATGTGATGTCATCATAAATCCAATATGGGTGATACTCCGTAATAGAAAGTAGGTTTTTTCACGGCCTCCAACAATATAGGTATCAAATGAAATGGGATACACAAGAGGTTTCTGTACAATCAACGTCAACATAAATTCAATATGGCGAATACTCCGCGATAGAAAGCAATTTTTTTAAGACCTCCTCCAACATATACATATATTATCCAACATATACAGATACATATATTATCTCGGGAAAAGTCACGGAAAAGTTTTCCACGCGGACAATATCTGTTTTATCGATAAACTTTTGGTAACTAATAATCACTATGGAAACAATAAAACGTCACATAACTGTCTGATGTTACTAGGAAACCGTTAGATTGGTGAAAACGAATATTATCTAAGAACCGATTTACGGGTCATTTTAATCTAGGGGATACATAGTTATGTGACGACTTAGGGGGGCTTTAGGGGGTCAACTGAGGAAGCTTACTCGTCGCGACCCCTGCCAGCCCTTTTCAGGGCTGCAATTAATTCGTCACTGTGCTTATCATGCGGGACAACGCAGATTTGAGAGCTAGGGCGTCCCCGAAAGCGACGGATACCAGTATGTCCCCGCTGGTGTAAGCAGAGTGCAGTTCGGCGTTGGGGACCGCCATCCGACACGGTGTGCATCTAGCGGAGGGAAGTGAGGGAGGAGTGCAGAATAGTTGCGTGGAATGTGAGAGGTGGGATCGAAGAGAAGATGAATGAAGTGATGGATATTATGGAAGAGAAAAGATTGGATGTGTGTTTGAGTGAAACCAAGCGAAAGGACAGTGAACATGCCGACTTACTCGGAGGGGGCATCGCTCTGTGGTCAGGGGTACCACATGGAGACAAGAGGATGCCAGGGGGTGGGCGTATTGCTGTCCTCTCGTTTGGTTGATTGTATGACTGAGTATAAATGCGTAAACCCTAGACTGCTCTGGGTGCGCCTCAAGATGGGGTTGATGAAAATTTTTATTTTGGCGATGTATGCTCCAGTGTCCTCTGTCGCCATGGCGAGCTAGAGCCGTTTTAGGAGAATGTTAGGGAAGTTCTAGTGACGGTTGAAGAGAATGAGAGAATTGTTGTGTGTGGAGACATGAATGGATGGGTCGGGACAGCTCGAACTGGATTTGAGACTGGCCTAGGCAAATATGGAGATAGGAGAGTGAATAATGCTGCTAGGATTCTGTTAGGAGTATGTATGGAAAAGGATCTTTTTGTCGGTAATACCGTATTTAAGCACAAAAAGATCCATCAGTACAGTTGGGAAAGAAAGCATGAGAGAAGTATGATTGATTTATTCCTGGTGGATAACAGGCTCAAGAACCAGGTTATGGACACAAGAGCGCATAGAGGAAGGAATCTGGGAACGGACCACTTTCTGGTGATAACCAGAATAAGGGGTCTGTTTGCAGCATAGCGACATCGTGTAGTGTCCAAACCTGCAGCAGTTTGTCGCATCAAAAGTTGGAAACTGCAAGATGAGCACCAGGAATAAATATGAAAGGGTAGTATCCGGTAAGCCTGATGATAGATTGAAAGTGATGAGCGAGGATGTTGAAGAATGTTGGTAGAACCTTAGGGATAGTATGATCGAGGCTGCGAAAGAAGTGTGTGGAACGAATAAAATTGGGAACGGCAAAAGCTGTGATGTGTGGTGGGATGATGAGATGAAAGACTCTGTGTACAAGAAGAAGAAAGCAAGGCAAGATTACCTTGCTACCAAAAATGACTGTGGTATGAAGAATTTGATGAAAGACAGAAATATGCTGCAGAAAGCAGAAACGAAAGCACTAGTGAAAGAGAAGCGTGAAAAGTGTAGGGTGTTAGATGAAAACAAGATGTCGAACAACTTCGAGGAAAATTCCAAATTATTTTGGAAAGAAGTACGTAAGTACCGAAGTGGTCCGGCACCTTGGAGAATGAATAAAGTGCGCTCGAAAGAAAACAACTTGCTAACAGATAAAAAGATGTTCTGCAGCGATGGAGTGAATACTATGGAGAACTGTATGGGAGTGGCGACTCCGTCTCTGATACTGAGAGCGATTCAAATGAATTGCCACACTCGGGTCAAGGACTGGAGGATGCCATTAGTATGAAAGAGATTGAGAAAGTGATAAGAAATTTGAAATGTGGAAAGGCTGCGGGAAGGAGGCTGGAGGTGACTGCTGAGATGATCAAGTATGGTGATCCTAGGGTCTGGGATACCTTCTGTGCACTCTGCAACCTTTGTTGGCAGAAGGGGGAGGTTCCAGAGGACTGGCGCACCGCAGTCATAGTACCTCTCTATAAAGGGAAAGGTTCTAATTTAGACTGCGCGTGCTATAGGGCCGTCAGCTTGATCAGCTTAGCAAGTAAATTCTATACGAAGTTATTGACCGAACGTTTGAAAAGTGTTTCTGAAAGATATTTGTGGAAGGCGCAAGGTGGTTTTAGGAACGGTAGGGGTTGTATGGATCAGATTTTCTCGCTTCGCGTTATCGTGGGGAAGTTTCTAGCTATAGGTCAGAAAGTTTTCTGCGCTTTCGTGGAACTAGAAAAAGCATTCGATAGAGTGGCGTGAGGGCTCTTTACTGCAGGCTGTGAGGTCATATACCGGGCACAAAGCTTGTGTAAGGATAGAAGGTGACATTTCGCCCTGGTTCGAAGTCTGTTCAGGCGTCAGCAGACAGGGCTGCGTGATGTCTGCCTGGCTGTTCGTGCTGTATTTGGACAGTTGCCTCCAGAGAATGAAAGGTAGTATGAGTGACATGATATGTGTTGAAACAGTAGTAAACTGCTTATTGTACGCTGACGATGCTGTGCTTATAGCACCATCAAAAGCAGAGTTGCAGACACTAGTCACGTGCATGAAAGAAGAATGTGAAGTGAAAGGATTGAATTGAATGTGAACAAAACTAAGGTTCTGGTGATTGAAAGGGAAGCGGTACAGACGAAATGTGAGGTTTGGGTAAATGGAAAATGTCTAGAACGAGTGAATGAAATGTGTGGGGAGTGTGTTTTCGAGGGATGGAAAATGTGAGTCGGATGTGGAGAGACGAATAGCAGCTGGCAATAAAGTGAACGGTGCGCTGTCCGCATTAGTAGATAGTGTGAATATACCTAACTCAGCCAAAATGGCCATCCACAATGCAGTGTTGGTGCCAACTTTATTGCACGGTAGTGAGGCCTGGATATGCCCGAAATCGAGTGAAAGTATGATAAATTCAGTAGAAATGCGATCTCTTAGAAAGATGTGCGGTGTCACCCTTGCGGACAGGATAAGCAATGAAGAGATACGCAGTATGACAGGGTCGCACAGCAGTGTTATTGTAAAAATGAAGAAAGGAATGCTTAGATGGTTCGGGCACATAGAAAGAATGAGTGATGAAAGACTGACGAACAAAATATACAGAGCGAAAGTGAGTGGTAAAAGAAGCCAAGGAAGACCAAGGCTGACTTATGAAGATCAAATAGCCAGTTAGCGGATGGAAATGTCAAAAGCTCTCGCATACCTAGGCGAAAATGTGTAAGGAGAATGATGAGATATGAAGAAGCGAAAGAAGTATATAAGAACCGCGACGCTTGGCGCTCCGTCCTCTCTGACTATCCCGTTAGGGATATAGCGTGAGGATATATATATATGTATGTGACGACTTAGCGTTGTTGAAATCGGTCATGAATCTTTTTAAAGCAGTGACAGTAAAATAGCGTTAAATAAGTAGATAAACATAGGGTATACAATTATGTCGGAATACGTAGTTACCTACCTAAATATATAAGGGTTCAAAAGAATTGCTTAGATCCTTACACGGTTCAGGCACGTAGAAGATGAGTAGGTAACGAACGACTGACGAACAAAATGTACAGAACGAAATTGAGTGGTAGTGGTAGGTAAGGAAGACCATGATTGACTTATGAAGATATAAAATAGCCAGATGTTAGCTGACAGAAATGCTGAAAGCATTAATAAAGCTAAGCTATTTGAAAAGAATTATTGAGATTTAAGACAAAAGAAATAAAAACCACATTGCTTGACTCCATGGCTTTTTTCCTATTCTATTAGGGATACAGCGTGAAGATATGCATGTACGTAAATATTATACATACGTAGGTATTAGGTACACAATAGATTTCTCACTTTTCTTGCAAGACGTTTTAATTCTGGGTTATGACATGTGGGGCTATACCCGCTAAAATTAGATATTGCAGCGGTAGTTTTTAAACCCTCGGCGAGTATCGCGGGTCTCCGAGATCTCCTACGAAAGGGACCGCAGCCGAGCTATAAACCTATTATTAATCATTATCTACTTGTGCTTTGCCATTTATAAGCCTTATACTTATTACTAAAGATCAAGGTATTAAATGTAATACTGCTGCGCCATTATGCTCTTCACTCGTGGTGAAATGGCGTGAAGATATTATGTAATATAAAGTTGTTTCAATTTAATTTACCAAAAATGTAAATAAGATTTGTTCCCGTATTCCAGAACTATACTTAAGTGTTAGAAAAGGGATGCCGCTTTGTGCGATGAATAGCACCATTTCTTTTTATTCTTAAGCAGAGATTCAATAAATTTGTTAACCTTTTTGGAAAATTGGATTGGAATGAATCATAGAATTTCAATAAAAGATAATCATGTATATACCTATGACGATGACGTTTCTTGTCTTCCAAATACCTGCATTTGAGAATATCATTTTATCTTTAGGTGCAGGAAGGAAAACTATAGACTCTTTACTTTATTATCGATTTAATATGACATCGGACGAAATACTCGCGCATCTAGAAATGCTGATGAACTGGAGCGCTCACGACAACGGCAAAACAGAGTTAAAATCATGTTTGGCGGACCTTTTATGCTTATTTGAGCGCTTGCTTGTCGAATATGACGACAGCGAGATCAATATAACAATAACGAAGATTCTCGAAGAGATTGTCTCCGAAAGCACAAACCGAATTAATGAAGAGTCGTCCAAAACCGTGACAGTTGACACGGCAACTGAGGTAATTACGGAGTGTACGGTTTCTTTCGTTACTGAATTTATTATGTTCAACATTAATTCAATTTGGAAAACCTTTTCCAGTCTATAAAAATGAAAAACTTCACGAGTCAAATACCCATAACGAAAACTAGTAAAAAATCGAATAAATCGAAATTGTATTTGGGTTCGGCACCTACGGTACATCGTCGCGATTCAAAGCGGAAAGGTAGGGAGTAATGACGGCTACAGCGCGAGACCTCGAAATATTTATAGAAAAACATTACAGTCCTTATCTTATTCCAGATACTCCCTCTCAATTTAACAAATCAAGGAAGTTTGGTAATAGTAATGGTAAGTCAAAGATATTAGTGATTTATACTCGGATGCTATTTTGCGGAAGTCCAAGCTCACACATTTTTAGCTTGTTGCACCATTCAAATCTGGGGTTCCCACAAGCTATATATTCCTATCTTGGCGAAATATAGCTAAAAATATGTAACAATATACCAAAATATAGCTAAAAATATATACTTAACAATATACCCAATACAGTATTGGCAATACTGATACTTGATCTTGATCACTTTTCTATAACTACATAGATATGTGTACACCTACTACCTACAGACCCATTATCATTTTTAAAGTCTAATTACGTAGTAGTGTGTATGTATATGTATACATTAAAATTCTAAAAAAATTTTAAAGGTAAATTAAGAGATGTTTGCGTAAGTAATTACTTTCAACGTAATATTTTACGTTAATAACTTAAGTTAATCTGTGGTAATGTTATAGGGACGTTTATTTACACTGAATTCTTTATGCTTAGGAGATATCATTACCTAATTTTCTAGTGAGTTCTATTTGTGTCTGTAGGACCTCGAGGTCCAAATAAATCGATTTATTTGTGCATATATTTTTTCATGGTTATATGCTATCCCCTTTGTCGTGTCGTGTTGCCTTTGACATCACGCGGACGAAGTTGCGGGCATTTATAATATAATACAGGTTTATTTTTTTTACAAGAGAGGGGACACGAGTGAGCGATTCACCGGGTGGAAAGTGATCACTGCGGCCCATGGACACTTGCAATATCCGGAGAATCAAAGGAGCGTTGACGGCCTTTCTGTAAAGACTGAAAGGAGGGGAAAGAGGGGAGATGTACCACCAGCACTCTCACTCACCGAACGAGACACAACAGCAATAGACGCCGATATTCTGTGAGATGGTGGTATTTCACCGAGCGAGTCGGCCCATGCGTGCTGCAATACAGCATTGCTCTACCACTCTATTACAACACTAATTTACAAGTTTTTGTTACAGTTTTCGGAAAATCAATTATAGTAGTGCCCATTGAAAGGTAACAACTAAGAAGAACCAGTGTCAACACTCAGCTTCTGAGTTTGTAAATTGTAATTAAAAGCAAGTAATTTATTAAACAGAAATTACTGATTATAAAAATTGCACTTACCCCATGTAAATCCTTCCACAAAAGCTCATTTTTCAAGAAATACATTATTTTTTGATAACGGTTTGTTTTAATTTTCATCTCAGCTAATCCCTAGTACCTACCTACAACCTTGCCTAATAAGTTATAACGCAATACAATAGGTATGATAGATAATATGCAATGTTAAGGTGTGTTTATTTGACACGAATTTCTTCACAGTGACACAACGCGATCGCTGCTGTCAAGAAACTTAGAGCTAAATACGCTATATTTATTTAACGACATTATTTCAAATTAAAGAGCACGAATAAGCGGCGGAGGAGGCAGCGGCGCGAGTATGAACTGATCAAATACATTCTATGGAGCTGTTCTCGACGGCTGAGGTGTGGGCGACGGGACACGAACGGTACGGTCTCCTAGGACCTTGGAGTATTGTACTGCAGGCGCGTTCGAGTTGAACGTTGGATGCGCTGTTGATTGTATTTGAGTATACCTACTCAAACGCGCTTGCACCGAGAACAGCTTCACATACTTGTATTTGATCAACTTGGCCTAGCCCCCCCCCCTTATCATATTCACCAGAATATTGCCGTTGTGTGCTTGCATGGTGCATGCGTATTTGTGCGCACACATTACAAACTGCGTAAGCTAATTTTCTATGAAGACACCTACTGTTATGTTTATACTGTGGTATAACCGCACCCTTTGTATGGGTAGAAGTTTAGAGTACGAACGGTATAAGTATACCTAGTATATTTAGATAATTTAAATTGTTTGAAGGGTATTGTAACCAAATTACACATAAGACAATGTACTGGTATTAAAAATGAACCTATGTAACTACCTATACTTGCATAAATGTAGTTAACTCACATATAAAAAAAAACATGACATACATAAGTAGATATACTATGTATAATATTTCATTCGCTAGGCCAGGCTGTTGATTAGATTATTTTGAATATCACGAAAATATGATTATGACCATTGATTATTGCTAATTGCATAGGTAAATAAGTTATAAAGGCCTTATTCATAAATAAAACTTTATTTACTTAGATATAAAAAATAAAATCCATATATACAAATAAAAATACAAACCCCATAAATAATAACTACTGGGTACACAATTACGTATTACTCACTATGCATAATATGAAGGAATGTTCAACGTCAATACAGTGACACATTTATGCTGGGAACTTATCTATTGTTGCACAAAAAAATTTTTAACCATATACCTATGTACATATTATTAGACGAATAAATTTTACATCTATGATTCGGCGTCAATTTGCGGAAACGAGCCCATCATCAAGTATGTACATACTACCTACATGATAGACAGATGATAAAATCATGCAATAAATACATAACAAATACAATTGTATATTTCCAGTTGGTTACCGATTATTTAGATGTAAATATATGTAAACGAGATCAAAACAACTTATAAGGTATGAAAAATGTAAAGCTACAGCTTACAGCCATGCCATTAGTATCTACAAATCAATCTATGTTCATATTTAATCAATATACCTAGGGTCAAATGTATCAGGATGTTGGTAGTGCGACTTGTAATTTGTTACAGCTCTTCTACTGAGAGGCATGGGATTGTTTGGTCTAAAGAACATTGCAATTAATATATAAAAACCTCCAACAATCTTGCTAAAGAAATCCAAAACTCCCAGAAACATAGGTGTCGAATTTTTTATCAATATTGAAATCTCTCTGATCAATGCTAACACAAAGTTACCAATGAAGTTAATAAATGATGTACTTCCAGTGAAGATAGCAATAACCAATGCACATAGAAATGTCATGAATTCTTTTACATTGCTTATGGATAAAGAATTATGCAAATTTTCCATTATGTTACTGTATGTCTCATTCAATGGCGCTTTCTCATTTGCACATGTTGAACTGTCATCTCTCAATTTGTTTACCGCCCCATATAATATTGGTTCCACTTCCAGATATGCCTCTGTTATGTGCCTTATACATTTCAATGTCACAATGACCTCGTCTTGCCTGAACTTGACACTTTTTACTTGAAACCAGAATACTCCAAAAGGTTGATTATCTATCTCAGTCCAGATTAATAAGCCAGAGGGCAAATGTAAGTTGTGCAGTGGTTCCACCTCTGTGTCAGTAATTCCAATCCATCTGATACTGGGGAATGCAGTTCTAATTTTTTTTAAAGTTTCTTGTAAATCCTTCTTCAATTCAACTTCTGCAGCGCTGATTAAAACAATGTCACGATATCCAATTCGTTCATCAATCAACCTTCTCTCCAGATAGCGGCCCAAAAATATTCGAGATCTTAATAAATCCTTAACAAAGGTCTTACTTTCATTAAAATCCAGTTGTGAGGAGGAGGCGGAAGAATTCATAGAAATATCTTTGCTATACATCTTTGTATGATTTTTTATTTCATATGAATTCTGTCTGCACCTATAACACAATCGCTATTATTTAAGACATACTAAGTATCTACGCGTGTCCACTACAAATGCTAAAAAAAAATTCCCTTGCCTTTCCCTGACCAGCCGCATTTATTTAAATGTATGTCTAAACTAGATTAGACAGTAAATAGTGGAATTTTTTTAATGCAATATATTATCTGAAAGTCATACATATCTAAATGTTAATATTTACAAATGTAATATATAAAAATCAATGTTAGTTTGTTTGTTCGTATTTTACGAGCTGCCATGCTGTTCATCCGATTGCGATAAAACTTGGTATGGAGATAGCTTGAATCCTGAGAAAGGACATAGGTTATTTTAAAAATAAAAAACACGGACGAAGTCGCCGGCATCAGCTAGTATAATATGTAAATATTTATTTATTTATTTATTAACTTGCAAAAAGGCATGACTTCTCACAATAATTTAGTTCTCTTCATTTACCTCAGTGAATAGGCAAATTAATACTATAGGCTTATGCGAAGTTAGACGCTTGGGAGAGGCAATGGAAGAATACAAAAACTTCTTATTTTATTTATTATAAAGGAGAAACCAAAGGACTTGAATGGGAGAATCATCAATATTCACTACAACAAATGATACAAGAACTTCCAGAATTAAGTTCCCCAATCCAAGGTGTCATTCATACTGTGCCGATTGATGCGTGGCTGAAGGGGAGCTCAGTCGTGAACAGTGTTTCTTCGATACCAAGGCATCTCGGAGAGTAGTTTTTGCCTTTCTTTCGGCATGCGGGGCTCTGCCGGTGGTGACCGCTTATTTCCCTAGCTACTCGTGGGACTTTTATGGATATAGACGAACACATGGAAAAACTACTTCTTTCCTGTCCTTTTGAGAAAACTGAAGGAGAGCAACCGCAAATCGCTGAGACGAAAGGTGAGCTCATGGCCACCGAAACGACCAGCGCTTTTTCGTCTAGTGCTGGAACGAGCCAGCCTATGGCTGGTAACTCATGATCACATCTGGTGACAAACCAGGGCGACGACGCACAGACCGCTAACAAACCTCGTAAGAGGAATTTTAAAGTGCTGAAGTAGGTCCGAGACACATAGAATACCAAAACAATGACGAATTGAATTAAAGAACCCATTAAAATCAACAATCTAGAAAAACAATATGTCGATAATTATACATATCTTGGACAAATAAGCTCAGTACAGGACTTGACAGCAAAAGAAATAGAGAAAAGAATTGACTGCGGTTGGAAGAGATATTGGTCCCCAAAGAAAATTGTCAAGAACAAGAATTTTTCAATCCTACTAATATTACAAATGTGAAAGTTTGTGCGGATGGATATATGCATGTTTGTTACTCTTTCACGCAAAAATTACTGAACGGATTTTGATGAAACTACAATAATATAGCTTATACATTGACACATAGGCTATAATTTATACGCGAATGAAGTCGTGGGCAAAAGCTATAGGAATTTTTTTTTGTTCAACACCAACAATATGGGTATCAAATGAAATGGAATGGGCAGGGGCAGGTTTCTGTATATGTGACGTCATTATACATCCTATATGGCGGATGTTTCATAATAAAAAATAACTTTTTTGTTGAACACCAACAATATGGGTATCAAATAAATAGGGGTCACATTAAATTTTAACTTCGGCAAAATTCGCCCACCGATCATTCCTTTTGGAACGTGTTCAAAAAAGTCTAAAGAACAACATATCAAAATACGTCTGCGAGAAAATGGGTGCTACTATTTTTATTTAACAATTCATTATTAATTACATTACATGCAAAAATGCAGTTTTTTGCAAATAACTTCTTTCATTTAATTTTTTCCAAAAACTAATAGCGGCATTCGAAAGAAATTTTACGAAAGTAATATATAATATATAATAAGAAATATAGTTATCTTGAACTTGTTTTTCTCAATTGAAAATGAGCGAACAGTAATTTATTAATTAACGTTATAACTTTTTATTGACAAAAGCAAATGACATAAAACCAATTAGGTGTTGAAAGGGATAATTTTTTTGAAGTATTCAACATGTATAAATATTAATTTGTTTTTTAAACATTTTATACATTAACTTGAATTACTGTCGCACGGGTTTTCGATTATTTCATAAAATTTGACAAAACTTGAATAAAATAGGCAAAAAAAATAAACTAATACATGAATCTGGTCTTTAGTGTAATGGCAAAAAAAAATATAAAAATTGATTTTACAAAATCCAAGACTTCAAAGTTGGTAAATTTTCGAAAAATGCATTATTTTACTTGGAGCTTCTAACTATAATTATCAATAATAAAGTCGACAAACATAATATCGATGTTTTTAGGTGGTGAAATTAAAGCTTTTGATGTGTTCTTTCAAATAAAATAACCATTTTAATGATAGGTGCAATTTTTTTGCTTTTTTTAAACAAAGAAGGAATCAAAATTTTTTTTCACCTAAAAAGTGAAAATTTGTATGGAAGTGAAATTGAAAACTTGATTGTAAATAAACTTCACTATATAAAAGAAAATTATTACTTTGAACGCATGGAGGGCGAAGCTAAAACATGAACCTTAAAGAAAATACTTTACAATAATAAGACAAGTGGCTACATAACATCATCATAACATCACGTTTCTTTTCGCAATGTGTGTTAAAGTTTATTAAGCAAAACTGTTAATTCAAAAATTTTTATATACTATATACCCTACACATATATATAAAAATCCATAGTGTGTATTAAATTGACAGTCATGTTGTTTATTTGATGAATTTTTAATATATTTTTATTATATTATTGGCATCATATAATAAAAGGTACGAAAATATATTTTATTTTATCATCTTAAAAGTTGACTATACTTTTCAAAAAATATAATAATGTTCATTATTTCTCCTTAAAAATAAGTTTAATATAAATGAGATGTTATATATCAGTACCTATATGTAAATCATAATTTTATACACAGTACATATCTTGGTCGGCCATTTTATATCAAACATTAATTTTTTTTTTAATATACTGATATATTTTAAAAAATCGGCCATTTTGAATTAGTCACTTTGGATTTCCAAAATCTGACATCGAATTCGTGTTCAGCACACTTGAAATCCCCTAGGAACCCATTGTCATAACATTTCATCGATTTATATGCGAAAAATATAATTTATAATAAGTAATTTTGCAGTTATTTGTTGTTATTAGGCAAATAAACAATTAACACCCTTTTTTAAAGGGACGTATTTTTTATTAACACTATTTAGAAGCAAATGCAAAGGGTGTCATCCAAAAATATGGATCGCAGAATTATTCCGAAGTTTAGGCCCCAATATGGGTATCGAATGAAATGGGATACACACAGGAGACGGTTTCTGTACATGTGATGTACGGTTTCTGTACATGTGATGTACAGAAACCGTCATATGGAGGGGAAGGTTTTTGTATATGTGACGTCATCATAAATCCAATACGGCGGATATTCCGTAATAGATAATTGTTTTGTTCAACACCAACAATATGGGTATCAAATTAAATAAGGTACGCAGGGGAGGGTTTCTGTATATGTGACGTCATCATAAATCCAATATGGCGGATGTTCCACAATAGAAAATAACTTTTGTTCAACACCCACAATATGGGTATCAAATGAAATGGAAGACGCAGGGGAAACTTTCTGTATATGTGACGTGATCATAAATCTAATATGACGGATGTTCCACAATCCTACTAATATTATAAATGCGAAAGTTTGTGAGGATGTATGGATGTTTGTTACTCTTTCGCGCAAAAACTACTGAACGGATTTTGATGAAACTTTACAGTAATATGGCTTATACATCAGAATAACACATAGGCTGTAATTTATACGCGAACGAAGTCACGGGCAAAAGCTAGTGCATCATAAAGGCAAGATCATTAACATATGTGTCTTACCAACCTTAAGATGCCAGTCTTGGGCCCTTACTCAGAAACTTTCAAATAGACTTTTAAGTGTGGCAGCACAATGTGGAACGCAGCTGATTAAACATCAAAAAACAAGCCAAATATAACCTTGCTTACATTAGAGAAAAAACTAATATTAAAAATGTCTGTTATAATAAATGGAGATGGGCTGGACACATGGCAAAAGACAGAGAAGATAACGGACTCATAGAATTACTAGTGGTAACTAAAAGAAGGGTCAAGGAAACGAGGTAGATCAAGCTTAAAATGGGATGATGACATAAAGAACATGGCAGGGGGAAATTGGCTGAAATTGGCTTGAGACCGTACTTATTGCAGATCATGGGAGGAGACATTACCTGGGGGCAAACTGAAGACATAAACAAATAATGGTATGCTTTAGTTAAGAAAGGTTCAATAATAACATTTTCTGAGTCATATATATCTAAATGTGAGATTCAAAATGGAGTTGCAAGAAATACTAAAAAAGATTGAAGAACAATCAGAGAGACAAACAAGAATACTAACCGAAAATATCACGAAAAGCTTGACTAAGACGATAGATGATAAGCTTAAACCGCTAGTAAAAGAAAACTTATTACTAAAAAAAGAAGTTATTTCATTGAAGAATAAAGTACACAATATGGAAAGAGAAATAAGAAAAAATAATATAGTGATACATGGTTTAGGGGAATCCGAAAAAGACCCTTCCGATCTCATGAATTCCGTCCTGAACACTTTTAACATTATCAGTGCTAAGCTAAACGCCCCAGAATGGGACAAGTGGGAAATTATCAACGTTCGTAGAGTAGGTAAGCCAAAAGAAAATAAAACGAGACCAGTTGTAACAACAATAAATTTAGAATGGCGTAAAATTGAACTACTCAAAAACAAAAAGTTTTTACCAAAAGACGTCTACATCAGCGAAGATTACCCAAAAGATGTTTTAGAAATAAGAAAAGAGCTCCGGAAAAAAGTTAAAGAAGAAATTGAAAATGGCAAGCAAGCATATATCCGCTACGACAAATTAATAGTGAAGGACAAAGCGTCGGAAAAAAGGAAACGATCACCATCAAAGTCACCTGGAACAAAAGTTGACACAGATAGACCGCGAGAAAGTGCCCTAACAACCAATAAGCTGGGTCAGGTGCATCGCAGCAGAACTAACTCTCTCACTGGAATAAACAAGATATAGCAATCAACAAAATACCTGGAAGTATACACAAAAAACGTTCAAACAAAACTAAATAACACAACAATAAATTTTTCTCCAATACGGTTGGTCACCGCGGAGATCAGAGACTACTACCCTCCAACGAAAAAAACAAATATACAAAATGATAAACAAAAGCAGCTGCACAAAAATGAACAATATAATTGTACACTCAACAATCGAACATCAAGGATAGAGGAAATCTCACAGGAACTAAAAAACGCTAATAAGGACAAAAGTTTCAAAAAAATTTCACACCCAAATAAGATCTACATAATACATATAATGTTAAAACTCTTTCATCATATGAACGCCTGATTGAACTAAGCGAAGCTATGAAATATATCAAATATGACATAATAGGATTAGCAGAAGTGAGGAGCATTGGAAATAAAATAGAAGAATACAACAATTTTATTCTTTGCCACACAGGCCAGACACCAGGAATGTTCGGAGTAGGCTTCATAATCAACAAACGCCACAAAAACAACATAGAAAGCTACATAGGCCTTACAGAGAGAGTCGCAATACTAAATTTGATAATTGATGGACGCCACCTATCTGTAATACAAGTTTAAGTTTATGCACCTACAGAAAAAGCAAGCGAGGAAGAAATCAGAACATTTTACGACACAATTAATCTAGCAATAGAATCGTCACACAAAGAATACATATTGATGGGAGACCTAAATGCAAAAATAGGACAACCCAAACCAGAAGAATATCTAATCATGAAACCCAACGGTATCGGCGAGAGAAATGATAGAGGTCAACGATTAATAGATTTAGCTACAGAACACAAACTATCTATTCTTAATACATTCTTCAAGAAAGTCGCCAGACGAAAAATATAAAAACGAAATCGATTTTATCCTATCAAACCAGTCACACATATTTCTAAATATAGAAGTACTGAATATGAATTTCCCGTCAGACCACAGGCCGGTAAGAGCTACAATGACGTTGGCAAAAACACAGACGAGTAGAATTAGATATAATCATCATCAGGCCATGAAACTAAAAACTGAAGAAGAAATCACAAAATTCAAAGAGATGAGAAACAGTGAAGTTAAAGGAGAAATGGAACTGAAAGATAACATGAATGTACAAAGTTACTATGATAACCTAATAAAAATAATAAACAAAAACCTGCAGCTAGCCCATAAAACAAACAATACACACAAAAACTGTACAAAACTGACAGAACGAACTCTAAGTCTTTTAAAGAAAAGACAAACTTTACAGAAAGCAAAGAACAAGACTCGAGCAATTAAAAATCAAATTTCAGCATTGTATAAGCTTACCAGTAAATGCATAAAACAAGATTACGCAAACTACAGACAAAATACTATCCAAAAACATCTGCACTGTACAGGAAGCACGAAAAAAGCTTTCAAAGAGCTTAGAAATAACAAACCATGGATTGATGGAATAAAGCGGGGTGAAAACATATTAAGCAACCGGAAAGATATCATTACAGCAGCAACTGAATTTTACAGGGATTTATACAGTGCCAAAATACAAAAAAATAACACCATAAAACAAAACACCACGAGCGAGACCACTAACAGAGAAGCAGCCAAAATCACGAAAAAGGAAGTTGTAGAAAAAATGTCAAAGTTAAAACATGACAAAAGCCCAGGCTCAGACTATATAACGAACGAAACCTTAAAAGCAGCATCAGCCACTGACTGTACCCATGACAAACCCGTTTAACCATATTCTGGAAACAAAAGAAACACCCACCCAATGGTCTGAATCTGATATCATTTTAATATATAAAAAAGGCAATCCACATGACATAAGAAACTATCGGCCGATAAGCTTAATACCCACCATATATAAGATTTTTTCTTCAATCATAAACCACAGATTAAATGCTGCAATTGAAGCAAGTCAACCAATTGAACAAGCGGCCTTTAGAAAAGGTTTTTCAACGATAGACCATATTCATACGTTAGAGCTTGTCATCGAGAAATACCAAGAAAGAAGAAGATAAGAAGATAGAAGCTCTACATAAGTTATATTGATTATAAAAAAGCGTTTGACACCATATCTCACGAAAGCTTATGGGACACTCTAACAGCTCAAAAAGTGCAAAAAGATTAAATACTAGTTATCAAAAGCATCTATAACAACAGCAAGAGCAGAGTAAAACTCGAAACAGCCGGTCCATGGTTCCCTGTAAGAAGAGGGGTGAGACAGGGCGACCCACTATCGCCAAAACTTTTTATAGCCACACTAGAAACTGTAATGAACCAACTACACTGGAGAAGATATAGCATAAAGGTCAACAACAAATTTCTAAGTCATTTACGATTCGCAGATGATCTAGTACTGCTATCAGTCAGGAACAGAACTACAATCGATGATAGAGACTCTAAATGACGCCAGCCGATCAGTAGGCTTAGAAATTAATTTGTCAAAAACAATGCTGATGACGAATAGCATTAAAAGAACAATATTCGTCAATGGGAACCCTCTTGCATACACAAACCAGTACATATACCTCGGAAAACAAATTAGCCTTGACAACACCAATAAATACATGGAAGTAGAACGCAGAGTGCAACTAACTTGTAATAAATACTGGAGTCTTAAAGAAATATTCAAAAGCAACATGCCAATAAAAATCAAAACTAAAGTTTGGAATTCCTGCCTCCTACCATGCTTAACATATGCATGCCAGACATGGACATTTAACAACAAGCTAAGAAACAAAATAGTCACGTGCCAAAGAGGAATGGAGCGAAGTATGCTAAACATAAAGAAAATCCAAAAAATATGTCATACAAAAATAAGGGAAACCACTAAAACAAAAGATGCACTAGTACAGGCTCTATCACTTAAATGGAAATGGGCCGGACATGTTGCACGCCTGCAAGACGAAAGATGGACCAAGAAGATGACAGAATGGACAAGTCCAAAAGGTAAAAGAAGGAAAGGGAGACCCTACATGAGATGGGAAGACGAAATCAAGAAGGTAGCCGGACCAAACTGGCTACAAAAAGCAAAATCTAGAGAAGACTGGAGTACGTTGGAGGAGGCCTTTACCTGCAGAAGGGTTCTTCTTGCAGAAGTTTAAGTTTAAAAATATATATAAATATAATAATATACCAAAACTACACATCTCAACACCTAATAATATTACTAACCCTAAAAATAAAAATAAAACTATAGATTTAAGTACTAACAACACTAAAACATATTGTTTGATGTTAGTATTGTTTTAAACATATTGTTTAACCTTAAGCTTTGCAAAGAAATAAAAAGGCTTTTTATTTATTTATATATCTAAATGTTAATATTTACAATTATAATATTTAAATTTGTCAGAATAGGCACAGGGTAATTCATGCCCTTGCGACTCAGCTATGAGAAATAGGTAACTAATCTACAAGAGGCGAACTATTCAATGAAATATCAAATTACAAAGTTAATGTGGAAATAAAGAGCACTCTCAGTTACAATTGTTATGTAAATAATAAGAAATTTTATAATGGCAAGCAATCCATTGGAGAAATGATAGTGCACCAGATGCCATAGTCTAATAGACAGCCAGTGCTGGTTCCAACATTCTGTTAGCAGGCATCCCTTCCAAACCGGAAGGGGTGCTTTGCCTTAGTATAATCAAATGAATGAAGGACTTTATGATAACCACTGCTTATGTTTTTATACATAATGACGTGTATTACTGAGGTATTGGTTATAGAATTTGTCTTTTGATAGCTCGAATAGTTAAAAAAAAAAAATTGAAATTTTAAACTTCTAACCTAACCACCACCAAAAGTCATTTTTGGGTAGAAGATTTCATAAAGTGAAACTTTCTTTTTGAGATTTTATTGATACCGCCATCTATACAGGCATAGTTTTGGCTCCCAAGAGCTAGTTAACAATATCTGTTGTCAAGTGTCAAAACAGGAAGCAGTAGTTATTGTAAAGCTAAGCCCAAATGAGAGACATGATAATCATGGTATTCAAAATCACCAAGTGAGGTTTGAAGCCGAATAACCATGGAACTTAAAAATACACTATTCTATAACTAGGATATCGTTTGAATAACAAAATAAGTTTAAGTATTTCATCTCGAGACCACACATTATACTCACTCATAATTAAAAACTTGCAAAAACTTATTAAAACAAATCATACAAGTTCAAGTTATTGCTGTGGCGACAAAAACATTGCACATGCGTAACTTGCAGTAAGTCTCAAAAGTTTATAAACTTGCAGAGGTTATATATATTGCAGATGAATACAGTTTGAAGTGGTTGTTTATACAATACAGGAGTCTGTGACATAATAACTACTAATAGAAGTGCATTTATGCGACTTTTATTATTGATAATACTTTGCCTAACAAGTTTCTTTTTATCTCAAATATAATATTGGAAAGATAAAAAAAACTCATTAGCCTGTCAATGGAATTCTTTTTAATAACATTGATTGTTATAAATACCTGTAAACCACTAGAAATCACGTAGGCCCTACGTGGTTTCTAGTAGATAATATTACACTGATACCGCTGTTAGCTGCCCTATGTCCTAAGGTATCAGCGGTATCAGTATGATTTCGCTGTAAGAAAATAATGTAAATCAAGGACCCTTAGACATCACGTACCGGTATGATGATATATTCTTGCTATTATTTCTGTTGTATTTAGCACCTACATATATCTAACCGACGGTTAGATAAAAAAGAAAGCGTTTACATTCGTTTGGAACGATAACTAACGATAATTTCAATTCTAATAAAAAATTAAATTAAACAAGGAAATATCAAAACAGAAAAACAGAAAGTAAGAAATAGAGAAACGTCAGATCACCAGAAACAACCACAGATTAAATATTTGGAATCACCACATTATTCTCTTTGAGTAGGTACTTTGAGACCCCATGCCCCAAAGAACAGTGTCGCCAATAAGACTAATATAAAATTTGTCTCATTGGCAAGTTAAAATTTTTCCTAAAATTATGCAAATTACAATTTATTATTGCCAAAAATATGCTAATATTCAATGTAAACAAACAATAAATAAAAATACGCTAACATTTTTCAGTATCAAATAAAATGTCAACAGTCAATTTTCATAAGGTATACTCCGTTAAGGATACGGCGTGAAGATATGTATGTATTACCAGGTATTTAGACGGCGTTTAACCTAATGGTTAAAGTAATTACACACGTAAAACTGTACTATGTAAACCACGAACAGTAAAATAACGTAAGTATAAAATGTAAGAATTTTCGTTCAGTAAAATGACAGTAATTGTACACGATATTTTTTCTTACTTCTTTGTTACCAGAACGAGGCAGTGAAATACTGTTGTTTGTCTATGGTTTATTAAACAAGATTTGTTGGGGAAGCCCCGGAACACGGAAATGGAATGGTTATAGCATTGCACTGTCATCGATTTTATTGTTAATTTGTAACGTAACGGGTGTCTTTTATTTCATGGTTATACTTTTATTTAATAATTATTTTTTGTGTTAAAAAATATGCTATAGATGTTGTTGTTTAGCAACAAGAACATATGCTAAAATACATGAAAATATGCCGAATTTAGCACATAATATGCTAAATTGGCAATACTGCCAGAGAACGTAGTGATTACATACTGTTTGCCCCAGAGTTGCCGCCTCAGAGGCGCAGATCTAATAATACTTGTTCTTAGCTCAGAGGCCCACAGAGGCATTAGGCACAGAGTACGTTATCAGAGCACAGAATACTAACTAGCGCGTATCATATGTATATACTCATCGACTCCTCAAACTCAGAAAGACATAGGTTGTTGGAAAGACGTCCTTGGCAAAGATTTTATTTATTTATATTTCTTAAGGCATTGGTAAGAAGACCATCAGCCTAATGACGTAACTTCTGGAGAAACATTATACTGTCCCTAAACTTCTCCAATAAAGTGATAGTAGACTTTACTGAAGTTAAAAAAGACTTCTTGGAAGAGCGCGAAAACTTCAGCTATATATGCTTATTTAGATCTCTATTCTTTTCACTTACATAGAACTTTAAAACATAATATACTATCATTGTTGTACACTAAACCTAAAAATGTAAAAAATAGAAAATCTAAATAAAATGACAACCTCACTTCTCCCATTCCCGCCAAAAAGTCTCCCATTGGAAAGAAACTACGCCAAAGAGTATAGTAGTAATAGGGTCTATGTGGCCTATTATTACTATACGTAGTAGTGGGAGTATATAATAGAGTACGAAGGATCGTGGCCAGTTGAGTAAAAATGTGCTATTTACATTTCTACATTACTTTGGTATTACAGGGGAATAAATATGAGTATATAAATTCCACATCCTACATCGTTGTCCGGTTTTGAGCCATCGGTGTACCAGAGTAGACTGCCAGGTTTCCAGGACAATCTTCCTTGAAGCCAGTCATCCTTGGAAGGGATCTCCACTATAAACTGTTTTTCGAAGGTACGCCGCGGGAGCATGACATCAATTGGCATACTCAAAAATCGGAATATTCGTTATTGAGTCTTGAAAAGATCTCAGTTTCTGCGATAGCCATTTCTTTCCGTCCTGGGCGGATAATTTGTGAATACTGCTCCCCGCCTCCTTCAACACATGCAAATGAAGGGGCGGTAGGTTCCGTAAAGCATTCAACGCCGCACTTGGCGAAGTCGATATGGCTCCGTTTGCTAATAAACAGGCGGTTCTTTGTAAGCCACCCAGCCTATCTATTACAGTCTTCTGGTGGTGTTTAAGGAAAAAATTATGTTACGTAATATCAATAGATGGCGTTAGTGTCGAACTCGATCGCGTAATCTTTCGCTCCACCAAGTGTTCAATAATTTAAGAATGGTCGTTTCAATAAATGAGTAGCGTAGACATTGGTGCCGAAACCCGGGAAGTAAAGTAGTAATTTGAAGTGAATTGAAGTGTTTGGATACAGTGCAAAGGATCTTGGTAAAACTGTGAGTAGAGTGCAAATAAAAGAAGGTAGTGTAAACTCAATATGGATAAAAAGTGAACTTTGGACTCTCAGAGACTTGTAAAAATTGAAGTGAATCGAAGTGAATTGAAGTGAAATGTCCATTGACTTTGTCTAATTTATAGAAGACAGGACTTAGAAAATTTCAAGTTTTTCATTAACATAGTCGAATTTATAGATTACTAAACTTAGAAAATTTACGTTCAAATCTTCATCGACTTTGATTATTTTATACTATACGGGACTTGTAAAGATTTCAGGTGAATCTATTAACATAGACGTTTTCAATACTATAGAGAACTTTGCAAATTTTCGTGATTCTAATTCAAATAGTCAGTGTACGGACTTAGCATATTTGTGTGTGGATTCAACTGGACTTATAATATTTTCGAAATATTGGATATATAGAAGTTTGCTTAGTAGAATAAACTATTATACAACCTGAATACATACCTTCAAGATGGAGTCTATATCGAAGTTAACGTCATCCCAATTAGTTTTGTATGAAAAATTGGTAAAGGCTGAGCGGAATTTTAAAAAAACTGGAAAAGATAAAATCAAGAAGCAGCTGATAGAAACAAGGATAGAAACAGTTGATGAACTTTGGAAAGATTTTAGAACAGGACATAAAGAGATTATAGCATCTACGTCTAAGGAACTAAGAGATAAAGTGGAATACTTTCGGAATGATATATATGACCAGTTTGAAGAACAATACCTGGCGTATAAGTCTTTATTAAAGGAAGTATACCAAACGTTTTCCACCAGTGTGGAGGTTCCACAGCGCAAGATAATATCGAAGTCTGACAGCTGCGAAGTAGTAAAATTACCGCGAATTGAATTGCCAACTTTCAGTGGGAAGTATAACGAATGGCAGACCTTCTATGACATGTTCACATCTGTCATTCACAACAATGCTAGCCTACCATCTGTTCAAAAGCTACATTACCTTAAAGGCTGTTTGGCTGGAGAACCAGAACTACTGATTCGTAACTATTCCACAACTGATTCAAATTATACTGAAGCATGGGCACAACTTTTAAAGCAGTATAACAATAAGAAGTATAATTGCAACAGTATAATGCAAATATTGTTTTCACTAAAGCCGATACAGGCCGAGTCGTCAATGGCATTGAAGAGCTTGTTAGACACCACCTCCTCTTGTTTGAAAAGTCTCAATAACATTGGAATTGTTACCGAGACATGGGACGCGATAATCGTGTACATGGTGGTATCTAAGTTAAACCATGAATCGCACAAACAGTGGGAATATCAAATAAGTTTAAGGTCGGAAGAACTACCTACTTGGTCTCAACTTGTTGATTTTTTAGAATCCAGATTCAGAAGCTTAGAAATGATTGAAAGCAGTAAGATGACCACCAAGACCGCATTTCAGACTACAAAACCAACAGTTAAGACAAAATCTTTCAATGCAACTGTACAAAAAGAGAAGAAAGTTTTAAGTACGACATGTCCATGCTGCAATGGTTCTCATTACATATGCCATTGTAAACAATTTGGCAACAAATCGGTTCAAGACAGGTTTCATTTGGTACAAGAGAAGAGATTGTGTTACAACTGTCTTGGAACTCACCCAGTGAGGAATTGCAAACAGACAACCAACTGCAGAAAGTGTGGAAGAAGGCATCACACTCTACTACATATAACCAAGGACCAAGAAGGCGCTACTTAAACATGCACTATTACAACAAACACATCGGACGATTCAGCACGTGTTCAGCAACCTACGATAGCAGACAGAGCAACTACCTCGGATACAAACATTGTGGCGAACTTTGAAAAGACGATCATCATCAAAGCTACAATGTCTTATTGGCTACGGCAGTAATTAGAGTAAAGTCGAGGAACGGTTACATTTACAATCTTAGGGCGTTACTGATCAAGGTTCAAGGTTCACAAGCCTCTTTTGTTACGGAGGCAACTGCACAATTGCTAGGGCTAAAACGCATACCAGTCAGTGGTTGGGTGTCAGGCTTAGGGGGCGGTCAATCGAAGATTAGACACATGGTTACACTTCGTGCGGAGTCCCATCACAACCCTATCAATTCCATAGATATTAACGCATACGTATTGAAGGCGCTGCCATCAACGATTCCAACTAGAAAGATACCCTCTCCAATGTGGGTAACACTGGATGATATTCCATTAGCGGATCCAACATACACAACTCCAGGCAAGATAGACATCTTGCTGGGAGCAGAAGTCTACAGTGACATCCTACTCAGTGGAGTAATGAAGCATCCTCAAGGACATTTATTGGCGCAAAAGACAATCCTTTGCTGGATCATTTCAGGTAGAATGTCATGGGAAGTTACGTCATCTAATGTAATTAGTTTACATGTGCAGACTAGAATAGATGATTTACTTAAACGGTTTTGGGAAGTCGAAAACGAACCTCCATCGATCAAGAAGAAGATGACTAGTGATGAGCAGAAATGTGAAGAAATTTACGATAGTACTACAGTAAGAAGAAATGACGGAAGATACGTCGTGAGATTGCCATTTAATAGTGATGATCCTGAATGTCAATATGGCGAGCACATAAAGATAGCAAAGAAAAGGCTTACCTATTTGGAAACAAAATTTGAAAATAATTCTAAGCTGTATGAAGATTACAAAGCAGTAATACACGAATACAAGACACTAGATCACATGAAACTTGTAGATCAGGCAGATATTGACAACCAGAAAGCTGTTTATCTTCCTCATCACGCGATTATCCGAGAGGAGAAGCTCACTACTAAAGTCCGAGTTGTTTTCGACGCTTCATGCAAGGGCGTCAATAATATCGCACTAAACGATAACCTTTTAGTTGGTCCGAAGCTTCAACAAGACCTTAGACATTTACTCATGAGATGGCGAACTCATAAGATTTGTATCATCGCAGATTTGATTAAAATGTACCGTCAAGTGCGAGTAGCAGAAGAAGACGTGAACTATCAAAGGATCTTATGGCGCGATAATCAGGATCAAGAAATGCAGCACTTCAATCTCTTAACGCTCACCTTTGGAACTGCTTGCGCTCCTTACCTTGCAGTTAAGACCTTACAACGGCTGGCTGATGACGAACAGCACAAGTATCCAATTGCTGCAGAGATCACGAAGAATGATTATTACATGGACGATCTCATGACTGGCTGTGATTCGGAAGATGAAGCTATACGTATTTACGACGAAATGAACAAATTAATGAACGCTGGGTGTTTTGAGCTTCAAAAATGGAGTAGCAACAATGAAAAGTTGTTAGAATACATTGGCAAGGACAAACATCAGACAAATAATTCTGTAGCGATTCAACAAGATAAGAAAGGGAAGGTTCTAGGAATATGCTGGAACAAAGAAACAGACAATTTTGAATACACAATAAATTTGCCTGAAGTCAAAAGGAAATTTACCAAGCGGCAGGTACTATCAGACATTGCAAGATTGTACGACCCTATGGGGTGGATAGCACCTGTGGTTATCATTGCAAAATTGTTTATCCAGAAGCTATGGAAATCAGGTTTGGAATGGGATGAGATTTGACCGAAGATTTGTCAACAGAATGGATAACATACAGAGAAGAGTTAGCACAAATAAAGAACATTTGTATTCCACGATGGCTTAACTTATCACCAGGACTTAAGACAGAGCTACATGCATTTTCAGATGCATCTATGTCTGCTTATGCCGGGTGTGTATATCTTCGAGTAATAGATGAGAACAATCATGTGTCAGTCAATTTGCTGTCAGCTAAAACAAAAGTTGCTCCCATCGAGAAAGAAATGTCAATTCCACGACTGGAGTTATCTGGAGCAACTCTAGCAACCAAACTATTGTCTGAAATTGCAGAAGTGATGGGCATTCTTAAAGAAGACCGATATGCCTGGACTGACTCGACTGTAGTTTTGGCGTGGCTGAAAGGACCAGCTTGCAGATGGACTACGTTTGTTAGTAACAGAGTTTCTGAGATACTGACAATGACAGACTATGAGCAATGGGGGCATGTTTCAACGCACATGAACCCATCCGACTGTGCATCACGAGGTTTGAGTCCTGGTGAACTGGCTGAGTACATTTTGTGGTGGCACGGGCCCACATGGTTGAAAGAACCCAAAATCGAAAGACAAATGGTCAAAGTACAAGATACACATGAAGAAGAGAAAGTGAAGGCGTTGTGCACGTTACAACATCCTGTTGAAGAATGGCCGTGGGAGAGATTTTCGTCGCTAATAAAAATGTTGAAAGTTTTGTCATACTGTAGAAGAATTTTAAATTTGAAGATACCGAAATCAGAACGAAAGAACATGAAAGAATTCATTGTAAAAGAAGAGATGGATCAAACACTGAAGAAATGTATCAAACAAGTTCAAGAGAAGGAGTTTAAAGATGAAATTAAACATTTGAATACTCGAGGCTGTCTTCCTAAAAAGAGCGCATTACATTCTCTTTGTCCTATCTTCGATCAGGATGGGATTTTAAGAGTCGGTGGTCGCATTGATTTGTCCGGAGTTAGTTACGATACGCGTCATCCTATAATTATGCCTAGTAAAAATCATCTCACTAAATTACTAGTAGCGGATGCGCACATCAAAACAATGCACGGTGGACCACAACTTATGCTGAATCACCTCAGGGGCACCTGGATTTTACGAGCTCGAGATTTAGTGAAGAAGCACTACAGAGAATGCGTTACATGCTTGAGATTTTCAAAAAATACGAGAACACCTTTCATGGGACAGATTCCCGCAGCACGATTGAAGCCTAGCAAACCTTTTAAGACATGCGGAGTGGACTATGCGGGACCTATCAACGTTCGGTTTTCTCCAGGTCGAGGATCAAAGGCCTATAAGAGTTACATATGTTTATTTGTGTGTATGGTAACTCATGCCATTCATCTCGAAATCGTTTCTAACCTTACGTCAAAGGGGTTCATCGCGGCTTTTAAGCGCATGACAGCCAGAAGAGGCCATTGTCAAGATTTATATAGTGATAATGGGACAAATTTTATTGGAGCCAGTAGGGAATTGCATGAACTATTCAACGCCGTCAAGTCCAAGATGCCTGATGAAATTGCACAATTGTTGACCCTCGAGAATACGAATTGGCATTTTATACCTGGTGGTGTGCGCACGGTCAAAAATCATTTGAAAAAAGTAGTTGGCGAGAGTACGCTCACATACGAGGAGCTGTCAACGGTGTTGGCACAGGTGGAAGCATGTGTTAACTCACGTCCGTTAACTATAATTAGTGACGACCCAAATGACCCTCTACCACTGACACCTGGTCACTTTTTAGTAGGTGAACCATTGTTGAATGTCGCAACTGAAGAATGAGTTACAATGAGTTTACAAGATAGATGGAAGTTAACTAACAAAACGGTTAAGGATTTCTGGAATCGTTGGAGTACAGAATATTTAGTCACGCTAAATAATCGATACAAATGGGTTACTCAGCAGGAGGAGGCGAAAGTTGGTGATGTAGTTATAGTAAAGGAGCCCAATATGCCTTCTGCTCAGTGGCTCATGGGTAGAATTGTAGAAACTCATACAGGTAAAGACATGATTACACGAGTAGTTACAATCAAGACAAAAAACGGTATATGCAAGCGCCCGTGTAGCAGATTGTGTTTTTTGCCAAGAGAGAATTGTAATACACAATAGATTAAGTAGAGTATAGATATTTTTTTCTTATATAAACTTACAGTAATGAATATCAGCCTAGTTTAGATAGTAAGTTGGTCAAAATGTTTTAACGTTATGTAGTAGTCAATGTTATCACGGTGGGCGGAATTGCCCCTTATAAACTATGTACTATGTTGTTTTTAAATTACATTTTAGTTTTAAGAACAAGTTCTTGGTGGGCGGAATGTTTAAGGAAAAAAATATGTTACGTAATATCAATAGATGGCGTTAGTGTCGAACTCGATCGCGTAATCTTTCGCTCCACCAAGTGTTCAATAATTTAAGAATGGTCGTTTCAATAAATGAGTAGCGTAGACAGGTGGGCTTTCTCGTATCAGACCAAAGAGGCATAACTAATTATTGGCCTCACGATGGCCGTTTACAGCTACAGAACAATTTTTGTGTTCAGACCTCAGTTGCTCCCTGCCATCCGACTGCAAGTACCTAAGGCAATTTTTGTCTTTTGCAGAGTACTGGTAAAGTAACTGTTCCATGTCAGTTTTTGGTCGATTATAACACCCAAATAATTCAGTGGAAGAAGGTATCGATTTACCGTTTAGTCGTGGAGCTACCAACTTATCCAGGCATCGCTTCCTCGTAAACGACACAGTTACTGTTTTATCAGCATTGATCGATAACTCATTCTCTATACACCATTCAGTGATAGTGTCGAGGCCTCGTTGCATAACACAAGAAATAGTGTTTAGGCTAAAACTTCGGACTGTAACTACCAGGTTATCTGCATATCCCTGAGTGTCAATCCTAAGGTCAGCCATTTTATGCAAGAGCTGGTCCACTGCGAGGGTCCACAGAAGGGGTGATAGAACGCCACCTTGAGGACATCATCTCATTATGGAAAATGTCAAGGCTGAGTGTGATGAATAGGTATTGTAGCCAATGGCCCATCCCTAATAAATCTGTCTATAACCTTTTCCATGGTCTATAACAGGAATGAACTGAGGCTAATTGGCCTAAATGACTTTAGTAGTCCGTAGTCCCCATTAGGGAATAGGTCCCTATTCCCTGCTTTAGGTATAAATATTACATTTACTGTAGACCATGAATCAGGTATGTATTCCCAGACATAACTAGCTCTGAAGATATTAATAAGGTGCGGTAGGAGAATTTCAGTCCCTTTTTGTAAATATATGGGACGTACACCATCCTCCCCGTAACTTTTTGTAGTTTCAAAGAGTTGATCGCCCACCTTATTTTGTTTGAGTGTTATTAGTTTGAGCGCCCTTTGCCAATCTCCCTTGTGAGGTCTATCCAGAACGTGCTGTGGTGAGGTATCCAATTTTTTACAGATTGCCTCAGGAAAGTGGGTCGTTGCTAACAACCATCTGGCTTTTAAAGCAGCCTAATTTGATAAAGTTTGGATTTAGAAAGCACTCTATGAAGTCTTGCTCCTTGAGGCATATTATTAATTTTCTCACAGTTCTCCTCCATGAAGCTCTCCTTGCCTTCCTAATCTCCAAATTATATTCAGTTAAGGCTTTGCTATAGGCCTCCCATTCGCGAGTCCTTTTGGCCTCATTGAATAGTTTACGTGTTTTTGCTCTAAGCTTTACTTTACTTTTTGAGGTCTTTACCTTCAGCGGGCAGCAGTCTTTAAAGGATATTTTAATGCCTTCGATGATCATATACACCGCTAAATCTACTCTCACACGTTTTAAAACGTTTAGGAATTCTCTCTACGTTAGCACCTAGTCTCTCTTTATACAAGTCCCAGTTCGCCCTCCTTGAGTCCCTATATGTGATAGTTTGATCGGTTAAGGAAGCTCTAATGTCAAAACGAATATGTCTATGATCAGACGTAGAATACTCGTCGCTGACCCGCCACCCGACTATATATCTGGCTAAGTTGACTGTGGAAAAAGAAATGTCTAGCACTTCTTGTCTGACACGCGTAACGAAGGTCGGTTCACAGCATTGGTTCAATGTATAAAAATGCAACTCGGGAGCAACTCCCACCTTTCAAACTTTTTCGCACAAAACTCCCCAAGAATCGATCATTGATTTAACTCTGATTATTAATAGTTCATTTTGCAGCATCATCGACTGGAAAGTACATCTCGATATCTGTCCATCTTCTGATCACAATGCGATACAGTTCAATGTAATTACTACTAGAACTTGCTTCACTAAAGATAAAAAATTATCAACATTTAAATACAATACATCGAATATAAACTGGAAAGAGTTTGTGCAGCCATTTTCTAATGAAATTACCGCCACCTTGCCTTCTAGTGATATAGATGAAATGAATCCTTTACAACTGGATACGTTTGTTACTGAATTGACCACATCTATCCAAAAAGCTTGTGATAAACTACTACCGCATACTGCTCGTCGTCCTGTGCGTGCGCCTTGGTGGAATGACCGCCTCCAAGAACTTAAAACCAAAATAATCAATAATCACCATCAAATTAGCAAGGCTGCAAAGCGCGGTCTACCCCTAGAAAATCTTATTCTGGAGAAAGCTAACCTGAAGAAAAAGTACTCCGAGGAATTCTGCTCGGCTTCCACCGAAAATTTTTGCGAATTCTGCACTAGACAGACGAAGGAAAATGTCTGGTCCGTCACTAACAGGATTGTGAAAACACGTCCCATTACACAGCCGCCAGCCACCTTGAGGCTCGAAGATGGAAGTTACACCACTGATCGAAAAGAAACAGCCCGCATTTTAATAGACAGGTTTTTCCCAGATGATACACCTGATTCCTGTAAGGAACAGCAGGATGCTCGGGATGACATGGACTTACCTATAAATACTGAACCAGACTCTCCATTTACTTTCTGTGAAAACCTAAATTGCCTTAGGACTATGAACCACAAAAAAGCTCCGGGTCCAAACCATCTAACTTCGGATATATGTCTACAGTTTACAGAATGTTTTCCTGATATAATTACCAAACTTATGAATAGATGTCTGGAGCTGGGATATTTTCCGGTAATATGGAAAATTGCGTATGCCAAAATTATTCCGAAGCCGAACAAAAATAACTACTCTGAGTCTTCTTCATTTCGGCATTGGTCTCTTAAATGTCTTTGGTAAGCTGCTTGAGAAGCTTGTCGTTAAGGTGGGGGATTACACGATATACGGAAATTTGCTGATTTTTTGGAACACCGTCCAGTGCTAACGAAGCAAAAGATATACAAACTGTAACTTATAATAAATAGCTCATTCTTTCGACTACAATACAACACCTTTTATTTTCAAAATTTCTTACTACAATATATCGAAAAACTTTTTTTTCTGAGAAGAGTCACGTAAAAACGAGCAATTTTGCGGATTTTTGGGACATCACCCAGGGTGAACTAAGAGAACTACGTACTGAATTTAACTCGCAATAATTAGTTCATTATTTTGACTATAACACAACACCTTTGGAATTTTCAAAATACATACAGGAACTGAATGAAACAATTTTTTTCTGGGATAAATCCGCTGGCTATGTGGTAATTTTTCTACTTACTTTGGCGGGCAAGCCTTCTATAATAAAAAAACACAGAACTTTCGTATTTCCGCAAATAATAAGTTCACTCTTCTAAAAAAATATTATTTAAAATATTATTTACATTAAATCAGTAAAGTGAAAAAAAACAGGATTTGAAAAAGACTTGCTCACTCAAAAAGCACGTCTACCATTTTGTATAAATACATCGACATATCGAAACGCGCGTTAGTCGGGCTCACAGGCCCTTGAAGATAGTAACTTCACTTTTTTCATTTTTATGTGTTGCCATTATCGTAACTTTTCGCCATCATAAAGATAATATGTACTAGGAAACTTAAATTTAAAAAATAAGTAATCTTTCTACTTTTTTTTGCCATCTACAATTATATTTATTTCTGCAATAAAACATCATTATTCATTAGTACAGAATCAGAAATAATTACTGCAACAATTTAATGTATGACAAGTTTAAAAACGAAAGATAACTGAAATTAGTTTACTGACAACACTGTAATTATCAGTCAGTCCAGTTGTCACTTGCTTGTCAGTTGTCAAATGATGTAAAAATTATAATTTATAAAAAAAAATTGTTGTAAAATAATTAGAATATCCTGTAGTAGAAGTCTTTATTAAAAATACATATTTCAGTTGTTGGGATCAAAAACTACTGTAACTATTAAAACTATCGATCTGGTGGTTTTACTTATTACTATGTGATATTGGCAATTTCGCAAATCACAAAGGCACTATTCAAATATAAAAGAAGAATAACAGAAGTGAAAGAAAAATCAACTGAATGGTCTTCGCAAGCAAAGTAGTAAGTAAAGTTTTCAAATTACACTTCTCATTTTATGTGTAGGTACCATGAAGTTAATATACATGGTGGAAGGTATATTATGTTTATAAGACGTAATTCGTTGCAATGAACACGTCGTAATTTAGCAAAATACGTTTAGGTTATATAGAAAGTAGGTTCTTGTTACCTTATTACTATTAATAATATTACATAGATGTTGGTAGCGTAATTTTTATTTAGACACTTATGAACAACGCATGAAGGTGCATAAAAGGGTGCATAATTATTAATTCTTCATTACCATAAAACCATAGAGAAAAACATTTGATCTGTACATAAAATGCAAATAACCCTAAACAGATGTAATACCAGGCAATATAACATCACTGATTTATTATAACACTAACAAGCCTAGAGTATTTTTTTCATGAATTGTTACTTTATGGTATAAGGTGCAACAGACTGTGATAACTATGTTGTACCTATAGAAATTAGTGTTAAAATTCCATGAAACACCTTTTGTAAAGACTAATGTCGGAAGGAAGTTTGGAAAGGGATACTGACAATGTTTTACAAATTATAACTATATAGAGGTGAAAAGTTATTTATACCAAATGTCAATTAATTGTCTTTTAACTTACAATTACAATTAATTATCTTATAAGATATTTTCGTAACAGATTCTCTGTTTTATCGGGTATTTATTACTAAGTATTCTGTTTATTGATTTTAATTTTAGTTCTTTTAAAACGTATAACATGATGTACCTGAAAGTTATATTTTGCTTACACCTCTAAACAGTAAATAAACAGAGTCGCATTCCTCATATGTTTGTGTATTTGCATATAACTTCTTAATTTCTAAGTAGATTTCAATGAGATTTTCTCTGTTATTTACGATATTTGATAAGGAAGGTTTACATGTACAGCACATTCACATTTAGATTAAAGAAGCTTAGTATTGTAAATTAAGTTTATAGATAATTTATATTGATTTTTCATAAATAAATCTCCATATGTAACTGGTGCAGGTCAGAAGTAGTAAATAATCCTGATATAAGTATAACAAAATAAACCAACTAAGAAGAATAATGTCTCGTCAATAAACAAAAAGCATAATACTTTATCATCTTCAAATAAAATTAAAAAGCAAATTTTCTATAATCTGTAAATTTTAATTTCAGATGCAAAAATTAGAACATATAAGGAAAAATGAAGAAGACCTGAAGATGATGTTGTTAATATAACAATATAACAGTGGAAACAAAGGGTGCGAAGAGAAAATATATTATAAAGCCTACGTTTGTGTTAACTGCTAACAACAATAGAATGAGGAAAAATTAATAACTAGTGTTTATTTCAATTTTAATACATTCTTGCACTGGAATCATTGAGTTATTATTTACATGATATTTATAATATTGGTTTTACTTACAGGGTCTGTTTGTTTACTTCTTGCTTAGAACCAACTTAGTTTCTATGCATTCATCACAAATAATATTTAAAAATTTAAAATGAGCATAATTTATGAATAAGCTATGCCCGAGTTCATTTTTCTATTACATGCTTCTGTATTTTTGTGTTTCATAATAGTACATACATACATACATACCTTCATGCTATATCCCTAACGGGGTAGTCAAAGGGGATGATTTTGTGTTAGTCTTGTATGTAAATAAAAAAATATGGGAATGTTAGTAAAACAAGGCTTTTAATAAATAATAATTAATTTGCATGAAATTTATTTAATTAGGGTAATATTTTATGGAAAAGTCCTGTTTAATATTTTTTTAAATACGCTTTGTGTTCTCCTTGTATTCATGTTTCTATTACATGTTTGTCTTGTATTAATCATACAAATAAAAAAAGAAAAAAAAATAATTCTTCATAAAAGATATGCAAATAAATTGTGATTATTGCTTAGTCATCATTTACTAATTAATTACAAATATTACTTATTATTGCTATTTGTCAAGTCAATTATGTAACTGAATGGTGATGTGTAATATTTGGCAATATTTCATGAATATTTTACTTATCAAATTTGAATAACACTCAAAACATCATAATATAGATATCATAAATCATGTTGAATTAAGTAGACACATGCTATTATAACATTTTGAAAAAAGACTATAGGATGTATCTGTCAGTATTTCGAATTCGAATGATATTATTATTTTCTATGTGCTCTTTATTATGCACGATTCTCTAAATGCAATAACACTCAAAACACCATATAGATAACATAAATCATTGATCAGCAATTACAACTTTTTGAAAGGAGACTAGTATTGGTATCTGTCAATATTTTGAATTGAATTCCTATTCTCTAATCAGCAAAAATGCTATTACTAACATAGTACATAATAAGCATATTTATGAAAATATAGGTAGGTCTGTATGTATTGAAAGTAATGTGATATTAGGACAGGAGTGGAGTACAAAACATATCAAATTATAAATATAACTATGCGGAAGTGTCGGATGTTTTTTATTTCATACCGACCCTAGGTTAGATCATTTTTTTCTGAATGTTATCAAAGAGAATGTAAAATTACTATTAGCTACGAATAATATTCTGAGCGTCACATAATTTTTAAACAATTCTAAAGAAATAGGTAAGTATTCAGAATGTTTATTTTAATTGGGACAGTATGGGGAAATCCAAATCCGTAAGTGATACAAAGAAACTGTCTTAGGAACCATTCGGTCTTTTTTTGTGAAAACAATTTCGGCATTACCAATTTTACGGTCAAGCGTGAGTTGTCCATAAAAATTAATTAAATTGACAAAAATATTTTTATTTCATTGTACCGGAAGAAAAAATTCTGGACAATAGAAGTTGGACAAATTTAATAAAAAATTATTTCATAAAACAGTATGGGGAAATCCGAATCCATAGAACATATAGGGGAAACGTCTTTAGGACCATTCGATCTCTTCTGTGAAAAAGATTTAGCATTATCGATTTTACGGTCAAGTGTGAGTTGTCCATACGAATTAATTAAATTGGCAAACAATTTTTTATTTAATTGTACCAGAACAAAAAATCTGGATAACAGAAATTGGTTAAATTTAATAAATGCAGTATGGGAAAATCCGAATTCATGGAAGATATTGGGAAAACATCGTTAGGACCATTCGATCTCTCTTGCGAAAACATTTGGAATTACAAATTTTTTGGTCGAGTATGAGTTGTCCTTAAAAATGAGTAAAATTAACTATTTTTTTTTAAATGTAGATTTCAATTTTATTTAAGAATCATTTCATTGCATGGGAAGAAAAGAATCTAGATGACAGAAGTTGGTCAAATTTAATATAATAAACTATTTTTTCACACGATAGAAGAATCCAATGTACTAAAGTACTAAACTCTACACAATAGGTATCATTGCTACAAGGTTAGCATTACATTGCTAAATGTTACCAATACAAGCAAATACGAACATTTTTATTAATCACAAATTGCACATTAGTCTTACAATTTACGTGCGGTACTTACTGCGCGGCGATCTATCATTTTTTATTTTTACTATCTAGCTAGGCATTTTATTGGACTAGGTCTTAATTATTAGGTTCTTTGTTACCCCCACAGAATAGCTGATTAACCCCCGCGGGGGTAATTACCCCCAGGTTCAGAAACCAAGCATTAGACGAATCTAAGGGGTTTGTTCGGAATAGCGACCTTCCGGGCATCCCGTTTTTAGCTTTCATAGAAAATACCAGTCGTTCTCAATCTGTTCCTCAAAATTTTTCACTTTTTGGTTTACATTCGAAATTATTGTTTCGATATTGAGTTTCTTGTAGGTTCTTCTCAGTGTCCAGGTTTTCTATTTGAATCGAACTAAAGTAGATTTGATGTTCAAAAATACCTTGTAATTGGGTTTACTTGAATAATTTGATTTGACTTTGACTGGTATTTCCTGTTTTGATTTAGATTTTAATAATGGTTTACATGTTTCTTTGTCTATCGACGGATCCTCGTAAGATAAATCTTACTTTCGCCGGATTGCCGGATCTAGTTTCATCAGAATTACACGCGGTCATCAATGACAATCTATCGGAGTGTGTCCACGACGGCGGACGTTCGTCCAAATACGCGACATGCTACGTCGAAATCCTACGAAAATGTGGATATTGACATGGAACTACTAATATCTTTAATACAATCAAGGTTCAAGGCCCGTATTAAGAGATAAAACTATAGAATATACAGATAAACGCTTTACTTTTGAGTCATGGAGAGGAATGTATGTAATAGTATATCATACAAGAAGATTTCACAGAACCATCTGATTAGGAAAAAAAACAGTATGACAATTAATGCTACTTATATTTAGTACTAGTAGTAGCAATAATACAGTGTTTTTTAAACTGGGACAGTAAGGGTGAACTCCGAATCTGTGGGAGATACAGGGGAACCCTCTTATAAACTATTTCATCTTTTTCGTGAAAACAATTTTGGCATTACAATTATTTTTATATGTTAAATATTTGTTATTGTAAATGTTAATATGTAATCAATTTTTTTTTGTCTTCAAAGTCACCATAATACACGTCTTTGTGACACAATCGAAACGGGGGACCTAGACAAGTAGCTCTATTTTCGTAAACGATAGTAGAATAGAATGACAAATACTGCTTGATCTAGCGTAGTAACCAATTTTAAATTGGTTGTCAAACGTTATTAACTTGTGATAAATTCCTAAAATCTCTAGCTATCTTCCGCGCAAACTCCAAAAATCACCAATCGACACGTGTTTCACCTCTCAACGAAGCATCCCCAGGATATACCAGAGATAGAATTCGGACACCTAACCAGCACGGAATCCGAGGGATTGAGTATCCACGCCTACGTACACATGAACGTGCATGCTATTCGGCTGCGGGCCAGTCTCTAGCAGGTCCATCCAGCGTGATGTCCGAAGGCCGATTCGTGTACCTAGTGTTTTACATGGCAAGTTTGCAATGTGGTTTCAGGCCCACGTATGCTCGTATAATACGACGTGATCGAACTTCTAAACGTAAGTGTGAGTGTGCGTGTAGCGAACTTTATTGCTTCATTTTATTCCCATGTGTTACACCATGAAGAAACGTGCTTAATTTATTAACAATTTTTAGTATGAATTCATAATATTTTTAACACCCCAATTTTAACATAAATTTTCATAATTTTTTTTTTTTTTGAAGAAATAACTCGAATAGTTAGATTGTCAAAGTCAAAGTTGAATCACTTTATTCAAGTAAACCCAATCACAAGGTATTTTTGAACGTCAAATCTACTTTAGTTCGGTTCAAAGAGAAAAGGAAAGAACCTGGACACCGAGAAGAACCGACAAGAAACTCAGCCAGGTATCATTTTTTTAACATCATTTTACAAAAGGTTTATTAGAATACAATATTCAAAGACCCAGCAAATGCATGTGCAGAGAAGATCATTTCCAGAGTACTGTGTTATCTTCAACGAAATCATTTATTTTATAGTATGATTGTTTAATCAATGTATGTTGTATAACCATTCTAAATCTATTTTCCGTTAATTATAATTTTCTGTTTAATATAATTGTTTATTGTTGCACCTTTGTACAAATTATCAGTTTTATTTTATTTTAACGGCGTGAGATTTATAACAAAAATTATAACGACTTTCTACATACAGCGAAATACGAATCCTTATAACTATTATTTGCGATACTATCATTTCGTCGTTAATGCGTGTTTATGTAACACTGGCTGTTGCCCGCGACTTCGTTGGAGTGGTCTTCAAATTACTAAATTAAATAACGCAAAAACCTTTGCAGGCGTACGTAGACAAATTATCAATTTTTCATTACAATTCGATGAATGACTTAGAACGCATAGAGGACAAACATACAAAGAAACATTCATTTTGATGTACAAGATTGTTTCTAAATATCTTAACTACTAACTACGTGGTTTATTAACAAGTATTACGGTGTTTAAATACGATTTTTTTATGTGTACCAAAAATGTTTGAGAATCATAATGAAACTCGATGAAACGTTATTGAAACGTTTCATGGAGTAAAACATAAATATTTAAATATAAAATAATACATTGTTCGGACGCATTTTATAGTTTGTGCCAGATATTACTCTGACACAGCACTTCGTAAACTCGTGCGTAATCGTAACCTACTAACAAAATATCTGCATCGCTGCAAAGGAAATTGTCACGTACATATTCGTTATAAATAGCTGTAACAATTAGTATAAGGAATGAGATGTAAACGACAGCTCTATGGCGTTACCACGCCGCACAGTACCAATATATCATCTACCACAAGTCCATAATATTATTTTACCATCATGAAGCACAAGAAGAAGTATTGCAACATAGTTAAACGTTATTGTGAACCATAACCCCCAAGAGAATAAGGAAGACTTTAAGAAGTAATCTGGTCTTTACCCGTCTTATCGCGGAATTACTCCAGTATTAAAATTTTGTAACAACTTTTATTTGTAATTATTTCCATTTTCATTACAATTTTGGCGGTTCAATTACATGGAAATTGCAAAATGTATAACTTATTTCCCGAAACGGTTTTGCTTTTCTAGTAAATTAAATTATATAAAATTAGAAAAAAGAGAAAATGGTGAATGCTCTCGGGTTTTTAAGAATCCTTCCGCATTTGCCCCAATTGGGGCAAATTTATTTCAAAATACCCCAAATACCCAAACATTTGAAAAAGGAAAAACTTAGAATATTTAAAAAACGCTTAAATGTTAAATCTGATATTCTTCTCGATACTGCCATGCTGTCCTGTTCAATAATATTATTGTGAATCTCATTATATTCCAACAACTCCATCATCAGATCTTGCTACGTTGACATTCATCAGAGTAGGCACCTCATTGAGTTCAGTGAAATGAGTACAAATTTGAAGGGTCTGTTATTAGACAGCATGCGATTTCTGTAATCAACTCTCAATTTCATCATCAAATAACATCATCTGACCACCGATTTTATTAAAAAACTTGTAAAAACAGAGCGAAGTAACCTAAACTTGATAGGATTATTATGAGTCATCAAGTAATTCTCGTTACCTACCATCGACTCCATAATCGCATTCTGATATTTTAGTATTAACAAAAGTTTTCATCAAGACCGGTAACATAAATGAAAAATTTTCGAAGGGTCTGTTATGTGACGACAGCACACATTTTCTATAGTTATCTCTCAACCACATCATCTAGTGTTGGTAATCATCCGTTGTTACCAAAAAGCTCACCGAGGCGCAATGAATGAGCTCAATCTCGATGGGATTATTATGCGCCATCAAGTAGTTCTTATAACTTACCATCTACTTCATCGTCGGATCTTGGTAACCAATCGTATCGACGTTTCAGATAGGATAATAAATAAAAAAATGTTCATAAATAACAAAACGCAACTTCTCGCATTTTCGGAACGATAATAATACTTATGTCTATACCTACATGTGTACATTTTTCTAATTATATTACTATGCTTTTATATTATTAAGACTTATAGCAATAGAAATTAAGTATATATTTCTAAATGTTATAGAACCTAAACGCAATGGAGAAGGGTTGAATGACACGAGCGTAATATTATTAGCGTATTGCGTATGTGTTGTCTACGAACTGGCATATGTGTGAGTGTGGGAGAAATTTGTATAATTAAGTAGAGCAAATGCATACGATAAGCTAACGCTATCTAGCGTGAGTTATATGTTATGAAAAGGAGATTAATGCCACCTTGACTTATCACATGAACACAACGGGAACCTCCTGTAATAGACAATACGGCTTTAAGCAGGGTAAGTCTACTGTCATGGCTATTCACAGTGCCTTGGATATAATTAACAAAGTTAAATGCAACAAACGACACGTTTTATCCATTTCTCTTGACATAAAATCTGCTTTTGACAATGCCTGGTGGCCGGCTATTTTTAAGCGGCTCCGGCTTGTCAACTGCCCTAGCAATATTTATTATATACTTCGAAATTATGTCAAGGACAGAAAAGTGCAAGTGAACTTCACGGACTGTAATTTAGAAAAATCCATGACCAGGGGATGTATACAAGGGTCGGTCTGTGGCCCTACCCTCTGGAATCTAATTCTGGATGAGTTGCTCGAAATCCGTATGCCCGAGGGGTGTTTTGTCCAGGCTTATGCAGATGATGTGTTACTTATATCTCATGCTAAGAGTATCAACGAATTAGAGCTTAGTACTAACAATGCGTTAGAAGTCATCACAAAATGGGGGAAGAGCGTTAAACTCTCTTTCGGCGCTGACAAGACACAAGCTGTAGGGTTCAACAGTGGTGTCCTCAAATGCAAAATAGTTGCTCAGGGCCAAAGAATTAATTTCACTGATCACATCAAATATTTAGGGGTCATTATTGATCGAAAGTTAAATTTCATTAAACACTCTAAGATAACTATTGATAAAGCTAAAAAATTATTAAACAAGCTCGCGATTTTTGTCAGAGCAACTTGGGGTATTCACCCAGAGAATATAAAGATAATTTACAAGCATGTAATAGAGCCGATTATCTGTTACGATTCCAGCATATGGGCTGGTGTACTGAATTATAAGTGCGTCTCAAATCGACTACTATCACTACAGCGACCGTTTGGCATTAAAATTATACAGGGTTTTCGTACAGTGAGCACTGCAGCATCTATCGTGCTTGCACAACTCACTCCACTGACCACTAAAATCGCAGAATCGGCTGACATCGAGCTCTCTAAGCTGCGTGGAATCTCTTCCTTTCTTCCATCTGACATACCACTGGAATCTGCAGCTCCGCCATCTTCTCTCCTACATCCATCTCTAAGATCTGGTATTATTTTTCTCAGCATTTCGAATCTAGAAGATTTTAACAAACTGTCTTTCGAGAATGTCTGGCAAATTTATAAGGACGGGAGCAGACACGAGGAAAAAGTTGGAGCCGCTTATGTTGTAATTAACCCAGCTGGAAAAGAAATTACTAAAAAGATTAAATTGCATTCATGTTGCTCCGTGTTTCAGGCCGAGCTCATGGCCATATCAAATGCTTGTACGTGGACAATTACTAATCGAACATCTAACACCCACATTTTTTCTGACTGTAAGTCCGCTTTAACCGAGTTATCTAACCCCAACAGTAATAACTGTCTTGTTGTCGAGATACACAAGATGCTCCTACAGGCATAGAATACAGGCTTAGTTATTAATTTCACCTGGGTAAGATCCCACATAGGAATACCGGGCAACGAAATCGCGGACCAGGCCGCAAAAGCCGCTGCCCGGCTCCATGTTCAGCCATCATTTCTACAAACCCCTATAAGCTACATTAAATACAAAAATAGACTTAATTCCGAACAAGCAATCCATAATATGTACTCCGATCCAAAAAATTGCACCTATACCAAATCGATTCTCCCCGAAGTTACTATTCTTAACGACTTTCTTACTACAATCAAACCTCGCTTTCACATAACTCAGTTCCTTACCAATCATGACTATCACAAGCAATATCTTCATCGCTTCAAAATCGTAGATAACGATCGCTGTCCTTGTGATAACCATTCATCGCAAACTTTCTCGCACCTCATAAAGCATTGTCTTAGATTCGGCGCTATTACAAGAGCGCAACACGAAATTGCTTCAGCTGCTTACGAAATAGATCCGTATGATATTTCTCAAATATTAACCAAAGAGGCAACCGTGAATACCTTTCAATTACAAATAATTTATATAATAAATAACCTTAAATCGTTTAACAAATAACACATACTAATTATTGAATACGGCTTTACTCACGTGTAATCGGTATAGGTACCGACTAGTTTCGGACCTATTGGAGGTCCATCATCAGGGTGAGTGGGATGAGTTCGCGGCCGCGCCCCGTCTCGCACTGCGCGCCTGAGCTCGCAACGCGCGGCTTGACAGGGTGGGGGGCGCGGGGTGCGCCGGCGATGGTGACGAACTCCGCGAGACCGATGCGTCTACGTCAATATTGGTGTTTACGGGCGCACAAAATGTACGCACGATGTCCGCTACATACTCGTCAGCACTATCGTTCTTATTCCGCGTCGTGTTTAACAACACGGGTTTCCAAGAAAGCGGCAGAGCCCATCCCTTGTCTCTATTAAAACTAGGCCGGCGGTCGATTTCGATGGCTTCAAGGAGCTTGCGTGATACAAAGTTCTTTTCACGAGCCAACACTTTCACCTTATCGAACCTAAAATATATATATATAATTAAAAAAAAAAATGTGTAAAAATGATTAAGAAAAAAGTCGTATAATGACTCACCTCTGGCATTGATGTTCGAGCTCCCCCAGGTGGTAAGGTGAGCATTGGCATCACATCCCACCAAAAGATCAGCGTGGTGCTTCTGAGCGTAGGCCGCTACACGCTGAAGGTCTGCAGTAGGGTCTTCTTTTTCTCCAGGTAGATAGGCCGGCACAAGATTACTTTAGCCCCATGTCATCCTTGGAGATTTACAAACGCTGCAACCAGGTCGTCAGAACACAACTCTGGAACAGGTAAAAGATCAATTTTCTTATTGGAAACGATACAAGCTCTAGGCTTTTTGCCACCGATATTATACAGAATGTTACCGGCAGCATTTAGACCTGGGATTTTGGAATATACCAGCCATGGTTCTTGAATCAAGGCGAGGCTTACTTTATTCTCAACAAGACAGCACTCCACCACTGCTGAGCCGCAGAGGGCTTTGGGATTGTGGGCTTTGCTCTCTCTTTCTGCGGACATGGTCATCCACGAGAAGAAGGAGGCATCCCGGTCACTGCAGCGCCTCTGGTACTTGCACCGGAGCCTCTATTTGCACCCCCAGCCCTTGCTACCGGTCCAAAAGGCCTTTTACCCAGTTTGAGCTGGGATTTAGGCTCTTTGGCCGGCTGCGTGGTCATTAGAGGTGGAGGGTTGTGGGTTCTCAGGTGTGTTAGCCGTTGACTCATTAGTATCAAGGTCACCCCTGACCTTAAAAATATTTTTTCTAAAGCCAACGCTGACCCTGTATTCCATAGCTTTTAGAGCTTCAGCAGAAGGGTCGTCAATAGAGAAGGTATCAAAGAACACACTCTTGACTGGCCCGTTGGTGCAGTGGCATCTGCATCTGCTTTCCAAGCTTACGGTCCTGGGTTCGATCTCCGGTCAGGTCAATTTAGGAAACGAACTTTTCTAAAATGGCTTGGAGTCTGGGTGTTCTGGGAACTCCCCCAGAGTTCGTTGTGTGGTACCCATAGTACAAGTTTACTGCTTCGATTGGGGTCACACAATCTGTGTAATTGTCTGGAGTATTATTATTATTATTATTCTACCCCTAACTGCCAATGTCTTCCAAAGCCGGGTATTCAGCCCCTCATTTCGTCTCCGAAACAGATTGAGGACGTCATTTACAGACTGCACGTCACCGCTCGGTACAAACGGCGAGGCAACAAAGTGCTTAGGCAGTTCACTTTCCGATATCACAGAAAGTTCTGCCTCAAGCCACGGTTTTATTTCTGGTATTTCATTCACCAGCCATTCTTGGCTGGATTGATTCTCGCAGGTAATCAATTTCCAGCCTGGAGTGTGCATGAAGCCCACAAATTTGGGTCCCGCTCCACTATCCGAAATCTTTGTGATCTCTTGGATCAGTGTGCTACGAACTTGTTTCATTTGGTCCTCGTTCATAGAAGTCGTGTTACGAACTCCCACTTGCGAGGACCCAGCGATCTCTTTAAAGTTCGGTTTTGCTTTTTTAGCAAGGTCCACTTTCGGGCCCTTGTTAGTGTTATCCTCGTTCGGAGCCTTGCTACATTGGTCCATCTTTGGAGCCTTAGTAACACTCTCCGAAGGTGATTCTTCCTCCGGTCAAATTCGAATGACCGCTTTCGATGGACGAGTTTTGAGCTGCAGCAGATTGGCGATAGAGTGACGGCACAAAGTTAGCGCCTCTTCGGCACCTACGTTTGCAGCCCGTAGCTTTTTAAACCGTTTCCCCGCGGCTCCCGATAACTTCCTCTTTCGAGGTTTGTCATTGGTATGTGCGTCCCCGCTTTGGGTCGTCACCATTTGTGAGCCGGAGTCACCAGCTACAATTTGGCTCGTCCCAGCGTTAAACGAACTAATACTGGGCGTTTGGGTAGCCATAGGCTCGCCCTCCGACCCAGCAACTTGCGGCTTTTTTCTTTAACATTTCTCTGAAGGAGAAGAAAGGACTAAGGGATTTATTTGGTCTTCAATATCCATATAATTCCCACGAGTAGCAAGGGAAATAAAAATCACAACCGGCAGAGCCTCGCATGCCGGATGAAGGGCAAAAATACTGTCCGAGGCGCCCTGATATCGGAGACACCGTTCACGACTAAGCTCCCCCTCAGCCACGCATCCATCGACACGGTACGTTTGACACCTTGGATTGGAGATAATCTTTTCGTACACTACTAGCAAGTCCAGTATTGACTAGAAAGTTACTACCAGTGACTCAGGGTGCACCGGCTAGAAGGTTTACGTTCCAACAAGGTGAAATACCGTATTGGATTGAAAATCCCCATCATACACGTGGAGGTAGATTATCGTTTGCACCCCGCTGTGTGTTACTAATTGCATATATGTTAACTTCACAATCTTGCACAGAATTTAAAACTCCGTAATTCATATAAACAATAATAAAACCCTATGAAATGTTTTCCAAGTATATTTTTGGGATTCTAGCTACTTTCATTTTTAATGCGATATTCTAAGAGTAAGAATAAAATAAAAAATTGTTTTTTTATGAGAAAAGAAACTTTATTATTATTACACTCAATTACATTAAGCAATCAATTCACAGAATTATTCATTATAACAAAATACAAAAGACGTTCAATAACTAGTTTTTTTTAAATTTTGGTATATTGCACTATTTATTTATTATGTGTAGATAAGTATGTAATTTTAAACTTTTGGGTTGAGGACAGCTATTGTAGTTTCAATTTATTGTAGAATTGTTAAGTTAAATGAAATTTACAAAAAGTTGGCATATATCGCCATGGATTCGTTGTAGGAGTGATAATAGTGTAATGGAACAACATTACGCCGTTGTCGTCGAGCGCGAGTGTGACGCGGGCGGTGGTCCATGTCGGTGTGTCAGTGCGCCGGTGCGGTCGGTGCGGTCGGAGCGGTCGGTGCGGTCGGAGCGGTCGGTGCGGTCGGAGCGGTCGGTGCGGTCGGTGCGGTCGGAGCGGTCGGTGCGGTCGGAGCGGTCGGTGCGGTCGGTGCGGTCGGAGCGGTCGGTGCGGTCGGAGCGGTCGGTGCGGTCGGTGCGGTCGGTGCGGTCGGTGCGGTCGGAGCGGTCGGTGCGGTCGGTGCGGTCGGTGCGAGCGGGGCGAGCGGGGCGAGCTCGTCGGGCAGCGCGTGCAGGCGCAGGCCGCGCTCCAGCAGCAGGTCGGCCAGCTCGTGCGCGTCCCCGCCGCCCCACGCCGCGGCGCGCACCGCCGTCCACTTGTGCTGCGGCCACGCGGCCAGCGCGCCCACGGCGGTGCCCGCCGCGTCCGCCCCCGCCCCGGCCCCCGACCCCGCCCCCGGCCCCGGCCCCGCGCGCGCCTCCGCCTCCAGCCGCAGCGTCCACACGAGCGCGCTCGCGCCCTCGCCCCCGCCCCCGCCTCCGCCCCCGCGACACGCGCGCGCCAGCGCCCGCGCCGCGCCGCCCGCCTCTGTGGGCCGAGACACATTATGGACGGAGCCATAATAACTTGTCGCTCTTAGGCTTTTACCGCCGCGTCTCAAACTAATTTTCCTATCTCTTTCTATCTCATTGTACATAACCACGAATAAAACAGTTACCTATAGTAAGTATGGCAACTCCACACTGTCAGTATATTTCGTGTTAGATTCATGTCTTGACATGAAATAGTTATATGCAAAATATTCGCAAATCTAGTGTTTTGGCTAAAATCTTAAGTATTTTGGCTATTAGTATTCACAAAGACAGAAATATGTCACGTTCGGCTGTGTAACGTTGTACTGTGACATTCTTTAGTTACACACATTAGTAAAATTCTAAAAATTCGGTCAATAAAAAAAGGACATATTAAGGACATGCTTTTACAGTAAATGCTCCATTAATTGTGACACTTGATCCGAGGTGCCTACTAACTAGGGAGCTGCAAAAAGTATCAATACTTCTGTTACGTTTAGAATGATACTCGTATCAACTCATAATCTCTCGTAAGATTATGTACAAAATATTTGTATGTAGTTTTTTCCGTGTTAGTCTGATTTTCAATCACACAATATTTATAATTTTTATTAAGACTTGATTTTTCAGTTTTATTTCGAAACCTTCATAATTTTTGAGATTTAATAAATGTTACAACAATGAGTATTTTCATATTCGATACTTTTATTTCGAAACTAAGTGTCGATACTTTAACAAAATACTCAATATTTTTTTAAATATATCTATAATAATTGGCGACAAAGATCAAAAAATTGATCTATTACAGTTTAAAAATATATTGTTAGAAAAAAAAAGAAATAAGAAAATCTGTTTAAATAAACTTATTTTTTCACTTATATCTACGAGTATAGTACTCACAGTATCGATACATTTTTCTATGCTATGTGTATTTGTAAAATAAAATATACGGTGAACAAAAAATAACTATAACTTAAAACCATTTTATATGCTTGATTGAGCTGAAACGAACTTCTCTTAAATCATAGCTATATGACCATAAAACGTATTATCCTAATGTGTAATGTGTGTGGATACAACTATGAAAATAACTTTAAAAAGGCATATATTCTAGAATGACACCCAAGTGTGAGTTTTTGAGAATAGATACAAATGCCAATAGTCATTGCACATAAAGAAATTTTACGTATTGTTGTGACTGACGACTGATGGATAATGATTGAATTACTCCACTCATTGCATGAGTTGAAATCTCATCAAATCAAAAATATTGCATCAACGGTATCGATGTCAATAAAAGTATTGTCAAGTTTTGATACTGAGTAGTATATTTATTGGCATATTTGGTAGTCGATATTTTTAAAATGTCGTATACCACTAGGAGAGATGATCGACGAATGCGACGAATGGGTGGGGTGCACTCACCGCGCGGGTCGCAGTCGTCGCCGAAGGCGCGCAGCAGGCGCGGCCACGCCGCGGCCACCGCGGGCAGCGCGCAGCCCGCGTCCGCCGGGGCCGGCGCCGCGGGCGCGAGTGCGAGCGCGAGCGCGGGCGACCCGCCGGAGCCGCCGCGTGCCGCGCCCCACCAGGCGCCGCCGCCGCCCTGCACTGCGGGTCGGCGCATATCGATACTTCTTTATTGATATATCCATATTATCAGACGACATATTGTAATACGATATATCGATGGAAAACATCAACTATCGAAAACGTATCAACTACGTTTCTTCTAATGTATGAGTAGGACTTTGATTATTAAATACAATTTTATTGCTAAATACGGAATAAATTAAATATGATAATCTTGTAATACAGCATGTAAGTACTATACAATATAATTTTAATATGCAATAGATACTAAACACGTTTTATTTCAACACTTAATGAAACATTCAAATGTTTATGGAATCTTACCAATGTATCGATATTATTTTTTCGATATATCAATATCGACATTGATATTAAAGAAAATATCGATGTGATATGTATCGATACTTTTCGGCGCTTCCGATATCCCTAGCGAGGCACACTCAGTAGTGAAAGTCCCGGTGGACTTTTTGGCGGGAAAGGGAGAAGTGAGGTTGTCATTTTATTTAGATTTTCCATTTTTTACATTTTTAGGAGTTTTAAAGTACAACAGTGATAGTATATTGTATTTTAAAGTTCTGTGTAAGTGACAAAAATGAAGATCTAAATAAACATGAGTAGCTGAAGTTTTCGCGCTCTTCCAAGAAGTCCTTTATAACTTCAGTAAAGCCTACTATCACTTTATTGGAGGAGTTTTACGATAAGAAAAAACTAATTTACTTGTGATTCTACTTATTGTGTCTGTATACTAGTTTGTGTTGATGCATGACATTGGCAAATGCGCCAATCATCTATTGAATTGTTTTCTCCACAGATTTATAAATGGAAGCAGATCAAACATAATTCACTCACACATAGATAACGTGTAAGTAATAACACTGTCACTTTCATTGTAGTTTAAAATTGTATATCTTTATTCTTTTCTTTCATTTGTTGCAACACAATGGCACAAATAGACAATTCCGAGACCGTGGCAGCCGCCATCTTCCGCTTAAGTCAAAATAAGCGGAGTATGGCGTCTGTTTACTTGTGTAGTACGTCACATGTTCGATGATTAAATATTTCTTGGTGTATAAACATAACATAACATAACTTCACGCTGTATCCCCAACGGGGTAGTCAGAGAGGACGGAGCGCCAGAAGTCGCGGTCCTTACACACCTCTTTCGCTTCCTCAAATCTCATCATTCTCCTCACACATTTTCGCCTAGGTATGCGAGTGCTTTTGACATTTCCGTCTGCTAACACTCTGGCTATTTGATCTTCATAAGTCAGCCTTGGTCTTCCTTGGCTTCTTTTACCACTCACTTTCGCTCTGTATATTTTCTTCGTCAGTCTTTCATCACTCATTCTTTCCATGTGCCCGAACCATCTAAGCATTCCTTTCTTCATTTTTACAATAACACTGTTGTGCGACCCTGTCATACTGCGTATCTCATCATTGCTTATCCTGTCAGCAAGCGTGACACCGCACATATTTCTGAGAGACCGCATCTCCACAGCATTTAACATACTTTCACTCGATTTTGGGCATATCCAGGCCTCACTACCGTACAACAAAGTTGGCACCAACACCGCATTGTGGATGGCCATTTTAGCAGTGTTAGATATATTCACACTACCCACTAATGCGGACAGAGCACCGTTCACTTTATTGCCAGCTGCTACCCGTCTCTCCACATCCAACTCACATCTTCCATACCTCGAAAACGCACTCCCCAGGTACACAATTTCATTCACCTGTTCTAGACATTTTCCATTTACACAAATCACACATCTCGTTTGTACCGCTTCTCTTTCAAACACCAGAACCTTAGTTTTGTTCACATTCATTTTCAATCCTTTTACTTCACAATCTTCTTTCATGCACGTGACTAGTGTCTGCAACTCTGCTTCTGATGGTGCTATTAGCACAGCATCGTCAGCGTACAATAGGCAGTTTACCACTGTGTCACCACATCCCATACCACTCATATTACCCTTCAATCTCTGGAGGCAACTGTCCAAATACAGCACGAATAGCCAAGCAGACATCGCGCAGCCCTGTCTGACACCAGAACAGACTTCAAACCAGGGCGACATGTCACCGTCTATCCTTACACAGGCTCTGTGGTCTCTATATAATGACCTGCAGTAAGGAGCCCTCCACGCCATATTCAGGCAGAAGACTCCACAATTTCTTCCGCACTACTCTATCGAATGCTTTCTCTAGATCCACGAAAGCGCAGAAAACTTTCCGACCTAAAGCCAGAAACCTTCCCACGATAACGCGGAGCGAGAAAATCTGATCCATACAACCCCTACCGTTCCTGAATCCACCTTGCGCCTCCCACAAATATCTTTCTGAAACGCCTTTCATACGTTCAGTCAATACTTTAGTATAGACTTTACTCGCTAAGCTGACCAAGCTGATGGCCCTATAGCACGCACAGTCTAGGTAGGAACCTTTCCCTTTATATAGAGGTACTATGACTGCCGTGCGCCAGTCCTCTGGAACCTCCCCCTTCTGCCAACAAAGGTTGCAGAGTGCACAGAAGGCATCCCAGACCCTAGAACCACCATACTTGATCATCTCAGCAGTCACCTCATCATTTCGCGCAGCCTTTCCACATTTCAAACTTCTTATCACTTTCTCAATCTCTTTCATACTAATGGCATCCTCCAGTCTCTGGCCCGAGTGTGGCAATTCATTAGAATCGCTCTCAGTATCAGAGACGGAGTCGCCACTCTCATACAGTTCTCCAAAGTATTCACTCCATCGCTGCAAAACATCCTTTTTATTTGTAAGCAGTTTGTTTTCTTTCGAACGCACTTTATTCATTCTGCAAGGTGCCGGACCACTTCGATACTTACGTACTTCTTTCCAAAATAATTTGGAATTTTCCTCGAAGTTGTCCGACATCTTGTTTTCATCTAACACCCTACACCTTTCACGCTTCTCTTTCACTAGTGCCTTCGTTTCTGCTTTCTGCAGCTTATACCTGTCTTTCATCAAATTTTTCATACCACAGTCATTAGTAGCAAGGTAGTCTCGCCATGCTTTCTTTTTCTTATACACAGCCACTTTCACCTCATCATTCCACCACACATCACGCTTTTTGCCGTTCCCAATCTTATTCATTCCACACACTTCTTTCGCAGCCTCAATCATACTATCTCTAAGGTTCTGCCAACATTTTTCAACATCCTCGCTCATCACTTTCAATCTATCATCAAGCTTACTAGATAATACCCTTTCATATTCATTCCTGGTGGCCGCATCCTGCAGTCTCCAGCTTTTAATCCGGCTAACCGCTGCAGGTTTGGACACTACGCGATGTCGCCATGCTGCGAACAAACCCCTTATTCTGGTTATCACCAGAAAGTGGTCCGTCCCGAGATCGGCTCCTCTATACGCTCTTGTGTCCATTACCTGCTTCTTAAGTCTGCTATCCACCAGGAATAAATCAATCATGCTTCTCGCACCCTTTCTTTCCCACGTGTACTGATGGATCCCTTTGTGTCTAAACATGGTATTAGCCACAAAAAGATCCTTTTCCATACACAGTCCTAACACAATCTTACCAGCATCATTCACTCTCTTATCTCCATATTTGCCTAGGACAGACTGAAATCCTGTTCGAGCTGTCCCGACCCATCCATTCATGTCTCCACACACAACAATTCTTTCGTTCTCTTCAACCGTCGCTAGAACTTCTCTAACATTCTCCCAGAACTGCTCTAGTTCAGCCAAACCGACAGAGGACACTGGGGCATATACTGCCAAAACAAAAATTTTTGTCAACCCAATCTTGAGGCGTACCCAGAGCAGTCTGGGATTTACACATTTATACTCAGTCATACAATTAACCATACGAGAGGACAGTAAAACGCCTACCCCTTGGCATCCCCTATCTCCTTGTGGTACCCCTGACCACAAAGCGATGCCTCCTCCGGGCAAGTCGGCAAGTTCACTGCCGCCTCGCTTGGTTTCACTCAAACATAGCACATCCAATCTTTTCTCTTCCATAATATCAATCACTTCATTCATCTTCTCCTCAATCCCACCTCTCACATTCCACGCAGCTACTCTGCACTCCTCCCTCCACTTCCCGCCGCTAGGTGCACAGCGTGTTGGGTGGCGGTCCCCAACGCCGAACTGCACTCTGCACACACCAGCGGGGACAGACCGGTGTACGTCGCTTCCGGGGGACGCCCTAACATTATAATTGCCGTTGTCCCGCATGGTATGCACAGAAGAGGAATTGCAGCCCTGAAAAGGGCTGGCAGGGGTCGCGACGAGCACGCTTCCTCAGTTGACCCCCTAAATATTATTTTAGTGTATAAACATTATTTTGCTTATTTAAAGTGCAAAAAGTGGGACAAAAGTGTTGTACCCCCAATAGTTGCAACGCCTCATACAGAAAAGCCCGGAAAATCACGTTCCATCGGTAGTAAATCTGATGTTGCAAATTGTTTGATTACTGCATTACGTTAGCTGATATATTTGTATTTCGAGGCTCCGACACTTAAATATGTTGCAAACTATTAAAATTAAAGTTTCCTTATATTATTTAAGGTTTTTTTTATAGGTTTTTTATATTTTTGTACCAAGTACCTAACCAATTTTGACATTATTAGTACTTGTACCTTAAAGAGGGCCGAATTCAGAGAAAACTGAGTCTCGTAATAAAATTAAATATTAACGGACAGGTACCTAAGGTTAAGCAACTATCTATTTTTTGCAACTATCTTTTGATTTTGATGTATACCTTGTTAATTTCGGGTTTCTAAAGGATGAAAATCTTCAAATTTTTTGGTTAAAGAACTACATAAAAGAAATACATAAGAAAGGCTACATAGAACAAACTGGCAGACCAATTCTGGCAGTGTTTTGTACTCAAAACATTTTGAATCCCATTTATTATGTAAAAGAGATACCCTTAAAACACTGTTGTTGTTTGACCATGAAATTTCTTTCTTTTTTTTTTCTTTATTGCATTCCATAATTATATTACAATAATTGAATGGGCCTTGAAATAGGTATTGGAATTCAAGAGAGAGGAAGCCTTTTTTTTTTTTTTTTTTTTTTTTTTTTTTTTTTTTTTTTTTTTACCCGACTGCCAATATATATATTATGTAATTAATTATATTTATTATGTCTGTATTATTATTTATATTTATTTATTTGTAAATGTATATTATTAACTATCTTGTATTTATATTTATTAATTTATAAATTTGTTACTATTTATTTATTAATTTATAAATAATTTTTTTTTTTTTTTTATATATTATATATTTGATGTTAATATTTAATGTTGTTTTAATATTATATTATAATCTATTAGTTATGTATTCATTTATGGTATAGTAGCATTTTTTGTTTAGTAGTTCTTTTAGTAATTTTATGAAAATTCTATCTTTACTTTCATTTTTTAAGGTTTCTGGCAAATGGTTATATATCTTTATTGACGTGGATAGAGGTCCCGATGAATGCATTTTTAAATTTGACTTAGGCTGTATTAATTGTTTTTTCCGTGTTGGTCTCAATGAGTAATTTGAAGGGATATTTTCACGTTTTGTATAAATTTCTGGATATTTTCTTATAAATTTACATATTTCCAAAATATAGATGCATGGTAGCGTAAGCACTCCATGAAGTGTAAAATGCGGTTTACATGTGTCTGTTGAAGCTAAATTGACCAAAATTCTCAAAAGTTTCTTTTGTGCTGTGAATACATGAATCGCATCGACACTACCACCCCACAGAATAACGCCGTAGCTTAACCAAGCATAAGCATAGGCATAGTAGGTGGCAAGTGCGGTTTTGAAATCAGTTGTGATTTTTATTTCTCGAAGCGCGTATGAAAATTTTGAAAGTCTTAGTCTCAGCTTGTGGCAGTGATCTTTCCAATTTATATTGGTATCTATTTCTAATCCGAGAAGAGTACATCCTGATACTTGTTGAATCAAAGTGTTATTATATTTGAAGTTGATGTCTATAGTTCTTTTTTGGTATGGATGGTAAATCATTAATTTTGTCTTATTGAAATTTATTTCTAAGTTATGGTTGTGCAGCCAATTTACAGTAGTGTCAAGTATAGATTTGAGTTTTGAGCTCAGATCTAGATTATTATGACTTGATGTTAATAGCGAGATGTCATCAGCGAACAAAACACAAGGTTCACTCATTATTTTAGGCAAATCATTTATATAAATTATAAACAGAAGACAACTCACTACACTGCCTTGAGGAATTGACGCTTTTAATGTTTTAAATTCGGATCTAGTTTTTTGTATTTCCCCAGTCTCTGGACTAAAATATTCAACTTCTACTAGTTGTTGTCTATTTGATAAGTAAGATTTAAACCAATTATAAGTTCCGCGGATTCCTATGTTGTATAGTTTATTTAATAATATATTATGCTGAACCTTGTCATATGCCTTTGTCATGTCCAAGAGTATGCCTACTGCATATTTTTTATTGTTTATTATATTTATTGCTTCTTGTATGTATTTAAATACTGCCAAGGTGGTAGATCTCCCTGTGCGAAAACCGTTTTGTGAGTCATTAAAGATCTTATATTTTTCACAGAAATTGTATACCCGATTGCACATTATTTTTTCAAATATTTTTGAAGCTGTAGGTAAGAGAGCTATTGGTCGGTAGTTACTCGGATCTATTTTACTATTTTTCTTATGGATAGGTTTTATAAGAGATATTTTTAGTAAGTCCGGGAATGTTCCGTTATTAAAAGATTGGTTAATTAACAAACATAGTGGTAGAGTTAGTTCGTCCGCACATTCTTTAAAAAGACAAGGTGGTAATTCATCCACACCGTGGCTAAGCTTATTTTTAAGGCTTTTTAAATTTTTTTGTATTTCTGATTGTTGTACCGGGTATAGAAATAAGGTATTTTCTATAGGGCTTAATACAGGGCGTCCGCGTGAAGAGTTTTTATTTGTAGAGGAGCAGTTTTCCCCGATTGAAGCAAAAAAGTTGTTAAATATATTGGCTATTTCTGTGGGTTCTGTGTATAAGGTGTCATTTATTTTTAGTTTTATATTACTCTTTTCTTTTATGGATTTTTTATTAGTTCGTTCGTTAATTATGTTCCACATAGTTTTTATTTTATTTTTGGACGTTTTAATTTTCTTAATATAGTTTAATTTTTTTGACTTTATTACTATATTTTTTAGTAGTTTTACATATGTTTTATAATAATCTGTGAGTGTTTTATTTTTTGTTTGTAATGTAAGGGACTTTAATAATCTTTTATTTTTACTAGCAATTTTTATACCCTTAGTTAACCAGTATTTTTTTACTGTATTTCTTATTTTGATATTTTTTTTTTGGTATACATTTGTTTAGAATATTTATTAAGATGTCATGGAATAATTTATAATTTTCATTCAAGGAATTTTTATCCGAAATCGTCTCGTGCCACTTTATTTGAATAAGTTCTAATTTAAAATGCAATATGTTTTCTTTAGTATAAAGTCTTCTTGAAGTTGACCATGCAATTCTCTGAGTGGATCGGATTAGATTAGTTTGTAAAATTGTTGATAGATGGTTAGTAAATCCAAAGTCTTCCACAGATGTTATAATATTTTTTTCATTAAAGTTTGAAAATATTAAATCTATACATGTTGCTGATGTAGATGTAAAATGTGTGGGTTTATTTATGTGCTGAGTTAGTTTATATTGTGACATTAATTCTAGTAATTTAATTTTTTTGTTATTGTTTTTGAGCATGTCTGTATTAAAATCACCACCTATTAACACATTCGAATTTGAGTACTTTTTGTTAATAAATTTTATTATTGAATTTAAATTTTTGTAAAAAATATTCTCCTCTCTTGCATTCCAATACATTATTACTAACAAAATATTTTCTTTGACCAGATGTGCAGCGCAAACTTCCAATATATGCTCTGTAGACATTTTCTTAATTTCTGGAATTTCGCAGCTCTCAATATCTTCTTTAAGGAGAATACATACTCCTCCCCCGACTCTATTTTTTCTACAAAAAGATGTAATCATTTTATATCCAGTAAACTGTATTAAATTTAGTTTTTCTTCCGTTAGCCATGTTTCTGAAATGCATATAGCATCGAATGTAGAGTTTTCATCTATAAATGCTTCTAATATATGTTGCTTGTTATAAAGACTTTGCATGTTCTGGTACAGCACCTTAAATTGTCTGTATTTATTCTCGAAAGGAATTGTTTCCTAGATTATTGTCTGGATTTGTTCTTTGAGGGTGGTATTTTTTGTTATTCTTGTCATTTTTATATTTATCGGTATGGAGGTTTTGCCTTGTATTACAAGTTTCATACATCAATTCTTTGATTTTCTCATTTTTCTTTTTCACCAAGCATCCGTCTATAATTAGTTGATTTAACATACCTATTAAAAATGAACATGCTATCGCCAAATTAATCTCTAGTCGCTATGCTGGGACGAACCTGGACCAGTGTTGTTTAGAAAAAAGCCAGTGCTGGAATCCATACTTCATAATTACAAAATTATTTTTAATTTATTTATAAAATAATACAACTTTGCTTCAGGTAATCGAAGATGGACTTTATTATGCATAAATTGTGTGGTCACATGTAAAAATGGTGAAAACAAATATGGATATCTCGAGGCGAATAATGACAAATAATACCTACGATTACTTGCAATGGTAATCCTTAGCATATCTGACATTCTGCGCTAGTTACTTCTGGCACACATTGAAAAATAGTGAAATGATGTGTTTGATGCACATCTATAATGAGTTCTTAGATAATGTAATAAGAAAACGATCCGATTAATAAATAAAAGACTGAAAACATTCTTTGTTTTATTGTGTAAGCTATTTTAGTTTTTATTCTCAATGTCATCGATCACCCATCGACTATCTCCCGATTTCTTTTAATTTTTGAGTTTTATGCGTAGTTTAGAGAAAATAATAATCAAAGGACAAAGCATAGCGATGAAGAGTTATTTCATAATTTTATAAAACATTCACTGACGCTTATCTCTTTAGAAAAATAGTTAACGATAACACTCGTCTGATATAAAACTTGTTCTATTTTCTCATAACCAAGTCTCTAACACTTACAGTAAAGCAATGGTAAGTAGGCTTTACTGGAGTTACAAAGGACTGTTAAACGAAATTCCTCCAACTTCTCTCACTCGCACACTATTGTAACGTACAATATACTATAATTTTTGCACTTAAAATTTTGAATAAAATGCCAACTACGCTTCTTTTGTTCGCGACAAAAAGTCTAAATTCAAAACTTTCACTTGCCTGATTATCAACTTTCCCGATTTTTAAAAACATATCGTTTGTGTCATTAAACTTCATGTACCCACATAAATCGAACCGCAAGCAAGGTCATCACAATGTACATGCGGCCCAAGACCAGCAGCGCACAGCCATCAGGCCTCATGTATCGAACGAACAATCATTATATTGTATCGAGGGGCCATTGGGAACACTCCAAATTACATCCTTCATGTGACAAAAACAATATACAAAAAGAAGGAATATAATAAAGTAATAATCTCTGTCTTGGTAATAAAGTTCACTTTTGGTTTAGAGAAAATTAATTAGTGAATAGACGTCCTTCTTGTATTATGATTTATTTGCAACTGACTCATCTACCTATGCAATGCTTAACAGTAATGCACAGTATCATATATCTATACATTGTATGACATAGTAACATAATAACAACATACCGCCCACCAAAGGACTATATAGTCCTTTCAATTCCAGTACATGGCAATTTAATTCTAGTGAATTATAAACAAAAAAATGTATGTGAATTACGGTATATAGTTATTTGAATTAATAACATAATGGTATTATGTCAGTATACTCTGTTTAGACTAATAAAGTTTACAAAAGTTGTTTAAAAATGAAATTGTAAATATCTCTATAAACAAATACATCCTAGTAATATTAACAATTTCGAAAAAGAAAGTGTAAATATAAATCAACTGTAGCGGACGGCGAGACATAAGCTCGTGTGAATAGCGTGTAAATATAGATATATGTTTATATACAGTCTTTCCCTTATTATTATTGTTTTTGTGAGCCTTTTTATTTAGTCACTAATTAGTCAAGTAAGGGAAATGTTATTGTTTTACACGCTTTATATACGTAATAGTGTTTAAGTAAACGTTGTTGTGTTTATATCAAGCATTGTTTATGTTAGTAAAGGTTATTAATGTGTGATTATGTTTGTATTCGTACGAGGATAAGATTATCTATTGTAATAGCTTGATAAGTCTAAATAAATAGATGAATGTAAACATAGTTTGTGAGCGAGAAAGAGACATAGTGTCGTCTCTGTCACAGAGGCCCGCAGCTCGCGTAATGCGCGCTTGTGATTAGTTAATGAGAGAGCGGTGTATTGTTTTAGCCCGCTCTAATTGCGCATTACGCGCCGGCTATATAAGCGATCCGCCGCCGACCTCTGGCAACCAGTCGGGTGAGGCCCTCTCAAGAAAGAAGACATCGGAAAACTACTAAGAAGACAGAAGTAAAGAGTTCTCCTTAGAAGCAAAGAAGAGTTCAAGAGGAATTCAGACCGAAGACTTATTGAAGGGCTCACCCACCTCGCGTCACATATATGTGTATGACATATATATGTTGTAACTGGTTCATGTGAAATACAGAATATTATTTTGGTTTCTCGTGTTTCTTTCAAATACGTCTTGAATACAGTCCACTGCTGAATAGTAAAGTTGGGGCACCGGCGAGAGAACGAAGACATCTACGAGTCGAAGGCTCGCCCCCCCAACATCAACTAAACAATGTCTCACTATACATAATACATAAAAGTTCATAATTGATTTACAATAAGTATGCAACATTATTCGTTAACACATTCATCATCACAATTTAATGGAAGTTCACACAATTTAGTAATAGGTCTTTTTATAATTTTACCATTGCACTTCACACTATACACTCTGCATATATTGCCACAACCTGGATGTTTTTCTACAATACGACCCATTGACCACTTTCTTGGAGGCAGGTTGTCTTCTTTAATGAGTACAATATCTCCAAGTTGGAATTCCTTTTTTACTTTCAGCCATTTAGGTCTTTGCTGTAATCTGGATAGGTATTCATTTTGCCATCTATACCAGAAATTCTGTACTAATCTTTGCCTGAATTGCCAACGGGATAATCTATTAAATTGGATGTCCTTCACAAAAGGTTCAGGAACATTAATTGGAGCCTTGCCGATCAGGAAATGTCACGGTGTCAGTATATTTAAGTTCTCTGTATCCTTATTATCTATGGAACACAGAGGTCTAGAATTTAGACAGGCTTCAATTTGGCACAGTATGGTGTACATGTTTTCGAAGGTAAGACTCGTATCGAGTATTCTTTTCAGATGATACTTGACTGATTTGACTCCGGCTTCCCAGAGTCCACCGAAGTTTGGACTGTAAGGTGGATTGAAGTGCCATTGTGTACCATCTTCCACTAATAGGTTAAGTAAATGTTCCAGAATTTGTAACTGACTCGCACCACATATTTTGTAATTCCTTGTTGGCACCAACAAAATTTGTACCTTGGTCACTCCAAATGTGACTACACTTGCCTCTTCTAGCCACAAATCTTTTGAAGGCTCCTAAAAAGGATTCAGAGCTCAAATCGCCTACCAGTTCGAGGTGAATGGCCTTGGTCGCCATACAGACAAATATGCAGATATATCCTTTATAACATTTAGCCCCTCGACCTTTTGACATCATGATACGAAGAGGACCGGCGCAGTCCACTCCAGAATGCATGAATGGTCTTGCTGATGTGGCTCGTACTTCAGGTAAGTCTCCCATAATTTGTGTTCGGCTATTAGCTCTCTGTTTTGCACAAATTAGACACCTGTGTAGATATAATCTTATTAAGTTTTTAGCTTTCAGTATCCAAAAACGAGATCTCACGTAGTTCATAGTCAACTGGATACCTCCATGTAAGGTTTTTCGGTGAGCATCAGCTATGATTAGTGGCACCAGTGAATTCTTATTACTTAATATAATCGGATGCTTTTCATCTTCACTCATACGTGAATGTCGTAGTCTACCGCCCACCCTGACGATATTCTTTTCATCTAAAAATGCATTTAAGTTTTTGATTTTACTCTTATTACTTATGGCTTTATTTTGCTTCAATTTATCTATCTCATCTCTAAAATCTTCTCGTTGTACTATTTTTACACATTTTTCCAAAACGTCTTGTAATTCTTGAGTTGATATAATAGAATCTATCTCTATAAGTTTTTCTTTTTTATGTTTTAAAAATCTTTTGCAGAATGTTAATGTTCTTAATAATTCTATTAGTGTATCAAAGTTTTCAAATTGTTTAGACCATTTTCTTTCTTCTGTCATCTTTTTTTTTATCCTTAGATTCATTACTATATTCTTTTTCATTTCTAGATCTGTATTTATATTATTTGGACTATTAAATTCTATTATCTTATGTTTTAACCAATCTGGCCCTTGCCACCATAAATCTGTTTTATTCAGTTCAGACAATAACATTCCTCTTGATGCAATGTCAGCAGGGTTTTCTCGGGATTGGACGTGATACCATTGATTGCTTTTAATAGTGTCAGTTATCTCTACAACTTGATTTGCTACAAACGGTTTCCATCTGTTAGGTTCCCCAGATAACCAAGATATTACTATTGAAGAATCAGTCCATGCAAACATTTTTGTTGTTGATATCTTCATTGCTTGACCAATCTGTTTTAATAACTTTGTCAGCAACAAAGCTCCGCATAGTTCTAATCGTGGCAAAGAAACAGTTTTCAATGGTGCAACTCTTGTTCTTGCGGCAATGAGACTAGTGTTAACAGCTCCATCTACTCCCAGTCCTCTAATGTACGCTACTGCTGCATATGCTTGTATAGATGCACTGAATCCATGAATTGAATGTCTGTATCTGACGCATTGAGTGTGCCCAACCATCGAGTGATTTTAATATCATTTGCATATTCCAAATCATGTCTTATAGTTATCCATTCTTTTTCCAAATTTACATTAATCTCAGCATCTCAACCAACCTTCATTGTCCACAGTTTTTGAATGATTAGTTTGGCTTTGACTATGCATGGTGCTATCCATCCAAGAGGGTCGAATAGCTTTTGAATATCTGATAAGATTGTTCGCTTGGTTATGGTAGAACTAGAAGCTAGATTTAAATTGTAGTGAAATTCATCTGTACTTAAATTCCATATTACGCCCAGTGCTTTAACTTTTCCATCGATATTAATATTAACATGTGCATTACAGGATCTCTCGTCAGGTTTAATGGACTTCATAAACTCCGCTTCATTAGACGCCCATTTAGTAAGTATAAAACCTCCTTTCGGTAGTGTATTAGATATTTCCTTAGCTAACGCAATTGCATGCTGTGTTGAATCTCTGCCTGACATCAAATCATCCATGTAGAAATCTTCTTTGATCACTTCTACTGCTTCATTTTGTATAATATCTGTTGTTCCTTTTTTCAGGATTTCATCATCTGCTATTTGGTGAAGTGTTTTCACTGCAAGATAAGGAGCTGAAGCTGTTCCGAAAGTAACTTTAAGTAAGCGGTATTCTTTTACATCTTCATTAGGGTTGTTTCTCCATAAAATTCGCTGATAATTTGCATCTTGTTTAGTTACCAATATTTGTCGATACATTTTTTGTATATCTGCGATGAAGCATATTCGTTTCATTCTCCATCTCATTATTATGTTCCTCAAATTATCTTGTAAATGAGGTCCAACAAGCAGCTCGTCATTTAATGAAATATTGTTAGACCCTTTGCAGGAGGCGTCAAATACTACACACGTGTCTTCGTGCTCTCCTTGTCGTCGCGGACTACTGCGTGGTGAGGTAAGTATACTGTTTCTTTTATATTCTCCTCTTCATTAGGTACTTCTTCCATGTGTTTTAAAGTCATGTATTCCTCCATCACCTTTTTATATTCTTCTTGTAGTTTTGGGCTTCTTTTAAATTTTCTTTCTAGTTGTAGTAGCCTATTCAGCGCAATTTCTCTAGCGTTTCCTTCTATTGATTTTAGTTCCTCAGTATTGAATGGTAGCTTGACAATATATCTTCCTTCCACATTTCTTGTATATGTTTTTTCGTATATTTCTTCACATAATTTTTCCTGTCTTGTTAGTTTTCTTTTTGTGTTAATGTCTATTTCCCAGATTGATTTTAGCATATCTTCCACATCTACTTGATGGTGCAATACAAGAACAGAATTTACATGTTTACTCGAGTCAATTTCTCAAAACAAGATCCAGCCAAGGTTGGTTTTCTGAGCACATGGTGTACCTGGCGGGCCTTTGATGATGTCTTGTTGTATAATTTGTGCGTACTCTTTGACTCCTAGAAGAAGGTCTATTGATCCTGGTGAAAAGTAACTCGGGTCTGCCAGTTGTAGTCCTTCTAGGTGTGGCCAATTGTTTGCTGATATAGTTTTGTTGGGTATGTTCGAGGTCAGTTGCTTCGACATAACAAATGCTTGTATCGGAAGACTGTAGTTAGAATTCCAATGTGACATAACTTGTATCTGAACCACGTGCTTGATATTTGCTTTCATAGAACCAACTCCAACAATACTTCCATTGATAGATTGCCTGCATAGCTTTAGCATTTGTGCTATTTTCTCGCTAATAAAGGATGCCTTTGAACCTTGGTCTATTAGCGCGCGAAGAATAATAGTATGCCCTTGTTCGTTTTTTACTATTACTCTAGCAGTTGCTAATAGTGCTATTTTTTGTTTAGCACTGATGTGTGACGCTATCATTGTATTAACTTGAACTTCTTGCTCTTCTACATTGCAGTGTGCTGACGTCGTAGGTTGTGAGGTACGAAGTGGAGCCTCGGCGTCCGCTGGCTTCAGGTGATGTAGAAGAGAATGATGACGTCTTTTACATATACAACAGGACATTGGAATTCGACATTTCAGTGCTGAATGCCCTGATGCTAAACAGTTGTAACATAAATTGTTGTTTTTCACAAACTCACTTCTTTCCACAGGTTGCAGTTTTGTAAATTTCTTGCAGTGGCACAGCGTGTGATTCTCTTTACACATTGTACATATTTTGTCAGACGTCGCGACGTGACAAAGTTTGGTGTTTAATAAACTTTTCACGAGTGGTTGTATAAGGTAACACAAGTTCCATAGTGCGGTATTTCGATTCCAAAAACTTTTGTAAATTCACCCATATAGGTAATTCTTCTAAATTATCCTTGTAGGCATACTCCTCCCAATCCAAAATTGTGTGACTCCGAGTCTAACTTCTGCACAACTAGAAATATGATTACAGGATCCCAGGACTCAGTGGAAATGTTTAGATTTTGAAGATTAGTTAAACATTCGATAGTTGTATCTAAAACCATTATAAGTTGATTGGCTGACTGAGTATGAATTTTTTTATTATTAAATAACTTCTTTAGAATAGAGTACACTATGAGTCTCCTATTACCGTATCTATTTTTTAGTATAGTCCACGCTTGTGAATAATTTTTCTGTGTCACTTGAATATGTTTTAATAATGATGCCGCTTCTCCACTAACACTTGTCTTTAAATAATGTAACTTCTGAACGTCTCTAAGTGTTGCGTTGTTGTGAACGAGAGAAATAAACAAGTCTTGAAACGATGGCCACTCTTCATAATTTCCTCCAAAAACGGGAAATTGAATTCTAGGTAAAACGACCAAACTATTAGATTGTTGTCCGCTTGAACTACTCATATCTATGTTTTGCGTCTATACTGATAGATTCGAAGCTGATGTACACAATTGTGATAACATATCTCGTAACTCACCATGTAACGTGAGATATAAGTCTTCGTGAATAAAATATTCTTCTATTACAAAATAAGATATCTTAAGTTTCTGTTCTTTTGACGTAATTTTCACTAGTTCTTCATGTGATTTTTTAAACGTATGCCAATAATCATCTATCAATTTTATTCTCGCTTCGATGTAACCTTTAGTAAACCGTATCTTTGGGTACTTCTTTAAATTTATTTGTGTTTTTTGTAGTAAATCATCTTCCAATGCACATAGCAATTGATGTGTTGTTGTACTCATGATTACGTATTGAACACAGTTTAGGTCCACAAAGTAAGTATTTAAATATAATATTCAGCGTAATTATGCACAAACTTCGATTTATTAATGTTTTTGTAACTATTATACTGCAAACGGCACACCTGCAGTGTTTCTATTGTTCTCGACGCTCGCTCGTAGAATGTTCGATGCGCTTGGCAGTCCGGCTCGATTTCGACCATATGTCTTGGTAATAAAGTTCACTTTTGGTTTAGAGAAAATTAATTAGTGAATAGACGTCCTTCTTGTATTATGATTTATTTGCAACTGACTCATCTACCTATGCAATGCTTAACAGTAATGCACAGTATCATATATCTATACATTGTACGACATAGTAACATAATAACAACAATCTCTAATACTAGTATATCAATTAATTTTATCCTTATTTACATTAACAAAAAGTACATACATACGTTAATATTTACAAACTTAAAACTACACATTAAATTATATTTTTCATGTGAGAAAATAAGGATAAAATAAAGATAGAGTGTCCCAAATAGTCCCGCTCTAAGATAATACACAATATAGATACCCACTCCTTTTAATGTGGCCCTGAGTTCTGTATGTGTGTGAGTAATATTTGTTAGTGTTAAATTTGCCACGCATTTTGAACCGATAGGTATAGTCTGCTTCCATTTAAAAGTGTGATTTTCTCGCTTTACTTGACGTTGGCAATGTACTCACGTACGGTGCCATTTAAAAAAAAAAAAAAGTCCCGGAAGCGCTAAGCACGAATGTTCGACTTTTTGTCGGGAATTTTACAAATGTGAAAGTGGTAGTATATTATACGTTAAGATTTTGTGCAACTGTTAAGAATAAGAGTGAATATTTGGTTGTAGTTTTTGCGTTAAAAATATACTAATTTTTGATATACCAATTTTAGTAAAAGAATTTATTAATTATGACTTCTCAATATACAATCTTAATTATTTTCACGAATGTACTTAATTGCTTTTAAATCGATGTCTTTTTTATTAATTATTTTTGCTTTGACATTTATTATTATTATTATTATTTATTATGTTTGACATGTTTCTTTTTTACCTTTTTGACATGTTTTCTTTTGTACTTTTATTGTATTGTATTGTGCTTTTACGTTATGAGTTTGACATGTGATTGTTCTAATTCATTATGAGATACAAAATTGTGAACATTGAGTTGAGTACTTGTGTTATGTAATTAATTATTATGAATCTCAATAATATGGATATATATTCATTGTTATGATCTGAATTTCCTAAGGAGTTCAAATGTAATAATTGCATGCTTTTAGTGAGTCGAATGTGTAAAGTTTCTATTTAATTCCATGTACATCCGATTTTACTCTCATTCTTGCAAATAAATAAATAATGTTCTTATTATTATGAAGTGAAAACATCTATGGCTATGTTTGATGAATTTCAGAGGGGTAAAAATTTATGATTTAGCGTTACCGACATGCTATTGTGCACACAGTTAGTACACATATACACAAATACATTGTATATACTCGATTGTAAGCCATCTATAGACATATGTGTTTATAGATATATATACTTTATGTTTATTGTTATTTTTTACATTCTTTTATAATTTTTTTTTCGTTATTTCATAATTTTAAGTTTTCATTTCTATCAGTAGTTCTCAATCGCTGCCTATTTTATTGTATAAAAGAATGTCACAAATGTTAGTAGTAAATATGAAGTCGTTAGTAGTGCACAAATGTAATGTATCGGCGTGTACTCAGTACTCACGCAGCTGCAGCAGCGCGTTGTGCGGGTGCGCGCGCGCCAGCGCGGCCACGAGCGGCGCGTCGCGCGGCGCGCACAGCGGCGCCAGCGCCTCGGCGCTCTCCTCGGCGTAGCGCGCGGCCGCCGCGGCCAGCGCGGCCGGCAGCCGAGCGGCGCGCGCGGCCAGCCGCAGCGCGCCCGCGGCCAGCTCCGCGCGGCGCGCGGCCGGCGCCAGCGCGGCGCGCGCCGCCGCCCACTCGCCCTCGCCCGGCACCAGCGCGCGCGCGACCTCCTCGCCCCACCCCCACGCGCCCCCGCCCCACGCGCCCTCGCCCTCGCCCTCCCACCGCCGCTCCAGCGCCGCGCACCGCTCCTCGCACTGCACCGTACCGTACCGCGCACGTCATCACTTTACATTAATACAATGAGTACAATGTACTGGGCAACCAATCACCAGATTTAACTATATTTAACAACTAGTTACCAAATTAATTTCCCACTGACTGAATAATGTGAGATGGTTCTTTCCCTATTCATATAATACACTCCAGTAACGTCTGAGTATCATTTTGTGGTAATAACTATATATGCTGTTTTAGTCATATAAATCAAAATAGAAAGTTAAAAAAATTTAGCTTGTAATATTATACAATGATGTGCACAGACAATTTCAATAGGGTAGTCTAAAAAGAAAACACCGAACTCGTCATTTAAACTTTGTGTGTAAATGAAAATACTTTTTAACACATTTGCTCAAAAAATAGACTTTTCCATGTGTATTTAGCGTGCGGAAAGTTATTCTTTTCTGCACTAGTGCTTTTTGTTTTCCTCCTGCATATAACATCCAAATACATGAAGGTTTTAATCGAAAAGTTTTCTATACAAAACTTTTCTACGAAATGACTATTTTACAGCGTAAATACTATTAATACAAGAATTAAATTTAAAATAATATTTTTTTTTAATATATACATATAATGTATGTGCCAAATATTACTCTGACACAGCTAATCGTAACCTTTTACGCGATCTACAAATTAAATATCTGCATCGCTGCAAAGGAAATTGTCACGTACATATTAGATATAAATAGCTGTAATAACTAGTACATGAGATGTAAACGACAACTCTGTAGCATAACCACGCTACACAGCGATATGGTATCAACACGCCGAATCAGTATAAATATACCATCTACCACATAGTCCACAGTATTATTTACCATCATTTAGAGTCCGAGAAGAAGTATTGCAACAATGTAAATAAATAAATAACGCAATTAAAATAATTTTGAATTTAAATAAATTATTGTCATTAAATTGGCTGAATGCATAGAAACCGTTGCTCTCCCATGTCCTCTAAAAAAAAAATAAACTTACTTCCGCGAAATTACATTTCTGCATTTTTTTTAATTTATTTATGTTTTTTTCGCAAATGTAATAACGAAAAAAACGTTGTTCGGTGCACGTGCGGAATTGTCATTTCCACTCGTCCCTATGGTTGACCCTTATTGTTGTACTGATATTATACAATATATAATGTGATTGTACTCACTCATGATTAATAAATAAATAAATCACCAATGGCTTTTGAATTTTTGTTCATTTTATTTTCAATCGCTCGATCACAAAACATCCATCGACAACAATTAATATTATCAATAAGAAATAAATAAAATACAGTAGTAATAAACACTGATTTACAAACAAAAAAGAAACTATAAACTGTGAGTTTAACAAAAACTTGCAAAGAAGATAAAATAACTGTAATCTTTTGAAATTATACTTATTTTATCACAAATCTACAAATCAAATACCTATTAAACACACCCTTCTTTAAGATATTGTATAGACTCAGGTGTTACTTTGCGGAATATACTATAGAAACCCGAATTAGTTCTTGAAAATTTTAGTACTAGTGGTTTTTTTAGTACTACAAGCTATGTATTATTAAAATAATTATAATACAATATAATAGTGGATAAAGGATTTTTATTATAATAATAGATTGTGACTATTTCATAATTTTATTTAATTATTTTATTTAATAATTTTATTAAATAGTCACTTCGTCGTCGGAAACCAGGCGATCCGATCGCTGGTGTCGAGAATGGGAGTATTTTAAACGCGCTGTCTCTTTGGTGCCCAATTGTGTTGAGTCCGTCTTCGTCGTATTGTTATCATATAGTGAAGCGCACTCACCCTCTGGAGCGCGGCGCGCAGCACGTCGGTCGGGGGCGGCGGCGCGGCGGCCGAGGTGGGCGGGGCGCGGCCCAGCGCCGCGCTCGCGACCGCCCAGGCGCCCTGGGCGCTGGCGGGCCCGCTCGCCGCGGCCAGCGCGCGCGCCGCGTACAGCGCGTGCGGCGGGGGCACGTCGGCGCGCAGCAGCGCGGCGCGCAGCGCGTGTGCGGCCGCGGCCGCGGCGCGCGCGCGCGAGCCCGCCGCCAGCTCCAGCCACGCGTACTCGGCGAACAGCAGCGGCTGGTCGCGCGCCGCGCGCAGCAGCGGCCGCACCGCGGCCCGCGCGCGAGCCGCCTCGCCCCCGCCCCCGCCCCCGCCCCCGCCCCCGCCCGGGGCCGGGGCCGACGCGCGCAGCCGCGCCGCCCACCACCGCAGGCGCCAGCACGCCAGCGCCGCGCGCCGCTCGCCGCTCGCAGCCGCGCTCGCCAGCGCCGCCTCCCACAGCGCCTCCGTCCACGCCGCGAACCCTGCCACACCACACCACACACCACCGCGGCTCACAGCGCAACCTAGTCTAACGACACTCACAGGTCGATTGACTCATTCAAAAACCGACAGTTTTTACTAAATAATTCACCTAGCCTAATACCGATCAGCCTCCTACTAACATTGTAAACGCGAATTTTCGAGAAATGCAAAGTCAGTCTTTTTAAAGTAGGTTAAAAACAAATGATTCACGGAAATGCCACATCCTGCGAGCCAGATGGAGTTGGGGTTCATACGCGTGGAGGACAGTGCGGAACTGGAACAATACAAGAATAGTCGGTGTAATATTTACACCGACGGTAGTAAGATCGATGGAAAGGTGGGGGCGGCGCTGTCCATATGGGATGGCGTCGCCGAGTATGACAGGAAAAAGCTGCGACTGGACTGCACTGTCTTCCAGGCGGAACTCCTGGCTCTGTCAAAGGCCGTAGAGTACGCGCTCAACTGCAACACGCCTAGCTGCTGCGTATTTAGCGACTCCAGGTCTGCTCTGGACGCCGTGATTGGTAGAAATTCCCTGCATCCTTTGGTAGTCAAGTGTAGGCAAGACATCGTTGAGATGAACAACGCAGGCAGATCTTTAAGATTGTACTGGGTTAAAGCGCACGTAGGGATGCAGGGTAACGAAAGGGCCGATGAGCTGGCGAAGGACGCGGCACTCAAAAGGAAGACGAGGCCGGATTACGATAAGTGCCCCATCTCATTCATCAAGCGACAAATCAAAGAAGAGTCGATTGATGAATGGGATAGGAGGTACGTAAGTGAGAAAACGGCCTCAGTCACCAAAGTGTTTTTCCCGGACGCCACTAAAGCTCATACGGTAGTGAGGAAGATCAGAATGGATAGTGTGATAGTGCAAGTGTTCACGAGCTATGGGGGGTTCTCTGAGTACCTGCACCGTTTTCGGTGCAAGGAGATCCCGTCGTGTGTCTGTGACGTGAATGAGAGTGAGAGCGTGATGCATGTTTTATGTGAATGCCCCTCCTACAGCAGGTACCGAATGGACATAGAGATAGCACTGGATACGATCATCAAAAAGGAAACAATTAGCGAAATTATAATGGATAAAGCCAAACGAAACAAATTTTTGGATTATTGTAGAATGATAGCAAAGAAAATTATAGAACGTAACAAGACTAAATAAAAGTAGAAAAAATGAAAAATGACAAACAGAGCTATACAATAACACTGTGTATAATTCATAATAATAAATAAGTGAGAATGACTATACAAAGTCTAAATTGTACTGTGATATTAGGATTAAGTTATGGTTAAGTGCTGACAAAAAAAATGACAAATATAGTGTATAAGTGTAGCTCTAAGTTTTAAAAAAAATGAAGTAGTTGGTATGACGATTCCCAACAGTTGTTACTATTGTTTGGTGGCCCATGTGTATTACTGTCACATCGCCAAAGCAGGAATTAGAGTAAGATATAATAGACATATAAGAACAAATGTTCCCTGATGGGAAAAATTTAAAATAATTGCTATGTGATATAGTTATAAGATTAAAAATAAAGTGTTGACTAACCGAGATGTTAAAAAACTAAATGTGATATTATAGCATAACTATTGTGATAGTAAAACATAGGGACGTAGGCTAAGCAATATTAAGAAATGTAAATAGACCTAAGAAATGTAAATTATAAGTTTTTTATGATAATAAAAGTTTCAGAGAGCTAAACAACTGTTAGGTAGAATAGAATGAAACAAAGTGAGAACTGGAATGAAAGTGATAAATAAGGGCCCTGGCTTTGCCCACGCTAGGGGTTGCTGAAAAAAAAAAAAAAAAAACATGATTCAAAAATTTTACTAAAATGTTGAACATTTTCTTCAAATTTATTACGATGCTTGAGTTTTCTTGTCGCCTTCCATAAAAAGTACCCGAATCTGCAGTACGAGAAAAACAATAGATACGACGCTAGAGTTGATAATGGTTTTAGTAAAGTTCTTTAGTTCTTCAGATCATCTGTTAAAAGCAGCTTCGTCTTCAGAACATCTAATATTATGTCAAATTTTCCTTAAATCACGACATACTACAATTACTTTACAATTTTTGTTCAATTTAAGCGGTCTTTTATACACTTTGGTTGAATTTATAGCTGCACTGTATACCAGGGGTTCCCAAACTTATTTTGTCTACTGCCCACTGAGAATAAATTATTTTTTAGCGCCTCCATTTTTTCACCTACTGAAAAACCACTATAACTTCAAATTCATTAATTAATTATTGTGAGCTATATTAGCGGAGATTAAACATTAATTCCAAACGAGACTTTTACTATAACCCGCAAGAGTTAACTTGAAACCTGAGCGCAGTAGGTAATACACAACGGCGCTCAGGTCTCAAGTTAACTCTTACGGGCTACACCTGCCAATGAGAATGATTATTGAAACGCAACTTTATAGTATTCAAACAGAGTATCTTTTATTCAAAATAAAACAAATATAATCCATCCTTATATAAAAACTAATGTAAAGGATGAATCTGATGCTGTTTAATAAGTTTGTTGATATCAGGTTCCAATTTACTCAAGAACAGTCGCAAGTCGCCACGTTTGGTAACATGCAAACGATTTCTCTTTTCAGTGAGCAGTGTTGCCACAGCACTAAATCCACGTTCACACAAATATGACGATGGGAATGCTATCAAAAATCGCTGAACGATTGACCACAATCTAGGGTACAATTGCGGGATCGGTTTTTGTAGCCAAAATTCTTGGTAACCATTTTTGAACTTGATTTTTATTTCCTCGTTTGTTGTCAATTCTATAAGTTCTTCTTCCAGCTGAGGTGACATTGCTGTGTTGACATTTGAAAACGGATCCAACACCCAGTCTGGTATTTCCAAGTTCAAAATGTCCTGGTATCGTTCGGTGAAGTCAATGTGGAGGTTTTCCAAATTTTGGCAGTAGGCAAACAATTCGTCGTTACTGCATGATACTGATAAATTCGGAAAATTGTGAAACTCACGTCTGCCCATATTCTTTTTGTGTAGAAGCAGTTTGGCTGCGAAAGCAGCAATGACGTTTTTTGTTTTAATTAAATTTAGTTCATCGCCTTGCAGTTGGAGATTGAACAATTTATACAGGTCTGTCATGTAAGCTATATCATTCTTTGATGTAATGAGCTTGTTGTGCAATTCTGTATCTTTAGTTTCTATAACAACTCTATAACAGAGTCAAACAGGTTGTAAAATCGAGTCAGACAATTGCCTCATGATAGCCAACGAACTTCAGTATGAAAGAACAAACGGTTGAAATCCTCATCATTAGTAACACAAAGCTGATGAAATAATCTATCATTCAAAGAGCTGTTGCGGATTTTATTGACTGCTTTGATGACATATTGCAGTGATTGAAATAGTCGTTCACTTAAGTTTCTAGCAACCAAATGTTGTCTATGAATAACGCAATGTACAGCAAGGACATCTGGAATTTTATTTTTTAAGTACGCTATGAAGCCTTTATGGCACCCTGTCATAGCCGGAACGCCATCCGTAGCAAGTGATATAATATTTTTCAAGGGAATCTCTTTCTCATCACAAAACTTTTCCAATGTATTGAATATGGTTTCGCCTTTTGTATCGGTCTCTAAATTTCTAGCAAAGATTAGTTCTTCACATATTTTCTCATCTTTAATAAACCTCACGTAAGACAGCAACAATGCTTCATTAGTTGGTAAAGTGGACTCATCGAGCTGAATTGAGAATTGACTTGTCCTCAGGTGATCACACAATGATCCTTCAATGCTTTCAGCCATTTCTTCAATTCGTCTTTGCACAGAATTATTACTCAAAGGAATTTTTCGGATAATATCTGCGGCTGGTTTATGAAGCACAATAGTTATTACTTCCTTTATTGCTGGCAAAATTAACTCTTCTCCGATGTTATGTGGTTTGCCTTTTTGAGCAATTAACAAAGAGATATTGTACGAAGCTCGAAGTCCGTCGTCATCTTGCTTAGCAGCCGCCGAAAATAGTTTTGCTACACTTGGCTGAGTATTATGCTTCTTCTCTAGGTCTTGAGAATATGCTACATTCTTGTCTTTCTTATCTGGATGCATTTTATTCAAATGATCTTGCAGACTTGAAGGCTTCATTGCTTCATTCGAAAATGTTTTTAGACATAGAAGACACAAAGGCGACGATGGGTTTGTCGGATTTTCAATGAATCCGAATTTAATATATTCCGCACAGTATTGCCGTCTCTTCTTTTTTACTTCCGACAGTGTTTTGTTTTGAGAAATACGTAAGTAAGTGTTGAACTTAAGTACTGGTCATCTATTGCGCGCGAAACCGCAAATGAAAATAAAATAAATATTACGTTGTTTATATAGGATTGCATAAGCAGCACGCACCGACAGGAATAAATCGAACATGCATAAACTCGTTTATCTCATTCGACGCTCAATCGTACTCAACAAGTCAGAACAAGTATTCTATGAACCAGCCGATTGATACAGGAATGCACAATTCGGGTTATTTAACAAAAACTTGTTAAAACATGATTGCCCGCGGTCTATTATCTACGAAAATTACCTATCTGGGAGTACTAATAACTATTAAAATGCGAAAGTGTGTCTGTTGCCTTTTTATTTGTTTGTTTGTGTCTACTTTCATTTCGAAACGGAACGACCGATTGACATAATTTTTATTTTGTATATTCAATAAAACAGGACAGATATATGAACTACGCGGAGAGAAATATCGAACCGAGTTTGAGCAATCTTTTAATTAATATTAGTTGATGTTCACAGGTTGTAGTTGAGAGTCGAGAGCTCATGCATGCAGTCGTTGTCTAAGATGCCTCCTAGCTAAATGAAATTACAAATCACCCCCCAGGCCTTTACACAACGCCCCCATTTTTTTTTCTGGGTCCCTTTAGGCCTGCAGCGCCCACAAGGGGGCGTTATCGCCCACTTTGGGAAAGGCTGTACTACAGTAATGTTTAGAGCGCAACATGCCGCCCACCAAAAGGACAGTAGGTCCTTTTAAATCAAAACTTAAATATCCTTACTTTGGGAAAGGCTGCTGTATACAAATCTGTTAAATCCTTCCATGATGAAACCTAATTTCTGAATTTACAATACTTAGAAACAATTCCTAGTTAGTATGTTTATTACTGTATGTATCCAGTACCCAGTGGCGTTTCCACTAATTTCGCAGATATATTTATGTTTAAGATATATACACAGTCCCCAATTAACGAGCGAGGTCAAGTACCTAGAAGTAATACTTGACACTAAACTAAACTGAAACACATAGAAAAGAAAGTCAACAAAGTGAGTATTTTATTCTGGCAGTGTCGTAGGATTCTAGGTAAAGAGTGTGGTCGGAGGAAAGGTCTGAGCATCCTTCGATGGCCATATGATTTTTATTAACATTGTTCTTTACGAAAAAATCAAGTAGATCAGGAATTTTGTTTTAATCCGATGGCCAGTGGGTTGGTTCTCTTTGTGTCATACACTTCAGGCCCCTACGCACCATTTTATAGTATAGTTGTCTTCCTTGGGGTGAAATTAATCTAGATCACCAATACACGTGCTTCGCATTCCAGTTATGTATCGGGCACCCAACGTGGAGAAGTATAAGCCAAAGTGCCAGTTCGTTATTATATGTCTTGATGGATAGTAAATTGCGGAAATGGTAGTTTGTATATTATTCTGCATTGTGATTTAATAGGACTTGATTGTATCTTTTCAGTAGAGTAGTTTTCTAGAACATGATGTTTAACATTTTCTTAATAATTATTGCAGTGACACCATGGTTGTTATTCGAGGGATGGTTTGTTGTATATACTTTATAATGTTTAAAAGCAATATACATTATATATTTTGTTAGTGAATCTTGTTTCAGGGATCAATGCTATATCCTTTTATTTGGTTTGAAGGAATGTAAGTTTCTGATGATGTTCTGTTAAGTCACTGGCATTCCATGTAATTAATCTTACGACTGTGCAGGCCCTTGATGTTGTAATGAGCTGGACAATTTGGTCCATCATTTTGTCCATTATGTTTAATACGATTTGTTGCAACTTAGTGAACATTGTGTCAAGCACATTGATAATAATAATAAAAAATTTTTGTTTGTGTGTATTAGAGTACACACGTAAGAAGTGAAACTTCTTTATGACATCATTTTTCGAAAAATGATCTACTATTTACAACTACAGAAATTGGTTAAACAAAGCTAAAAAATCTAAATTAGATAAAGCTTAAGCAAAAATAATAATCGCCATTTTGGATTCGAAAATGAACATAATTTTCGTAATCAGCACCCCGAGAAACCGAGAATTTGATACCCATATCGATTTATCCAAAAAAAATTATATTCGCCATCTTGGATTTGAAAATGAACGTCATTTTCGTAATCAGCACCCCGAAAACCCTAGAATTTGATACCCATATCGATTTATCCAAAATAAATTGTGAAATTTCTGGGTGTAATATTAGATAAAAGAATAAATTGGGAAAGACATATAGAAATAACGTGCACAAAAATTAACAGATTTGTATATGTTCTTAACAGACTTAGAAGTATAACTGATCAAAATACAACGCTGGCTACTTATCATGCCTATGTAGCGACGACCCTCAGGTATGGTTTGATCATGTGGGGTAATAGCACGAACATAAATAGAGTCTTTATATTAATAGTCTCAGAAAAAATGTGTGAGAGCTATAAGCGGTGCTGCACCATATGACTCTTGAAAACCACTTTTTATAAGGTATAAACTGCTCACCTTACCCTGTTTATACATATATGAGACATGTATGTTCGTGAGAAGACACAGTGAGTTGTTTGTTAGGGCTAAAGACATATACAGAAAAAGTAGTAGAGACCCTAATAGGTTGGTATTGCAGCGGACACCCAAAACATCATTGTATTAGAGGAACCGTGCTGCAATGAGTATAAAAATTTATAATAGAATGCCGGAAGCTATTACATCGCTAATTAACATTAATGTTTTTAGAAAAGAATTATTTAAATGGTTGAATGGACATAGCTTCTATAGCATCCAAGAATTTTTAAAGATCAATTATAGTGATAAAATGATATGACATTATTCGATAGAAGAAGTTTTTGACAATTTAATAATAATAATAGACTGCAACTATTTATTTTAAATTTATTTATTGACATTTTTTTTATATTATTGACATTATTGACATGTAATCATTTATTAACATTAATTTTCATATTGTTTATTATTTGATTTTTGCATTTGGTACAATAGTGCGATATTAAGTATAACATATTATCTTTTCATTGTGACGGTTTTCGTATTATTGGTTCTATCGATTGTGCATGATTTTGTTTAATTTTCCGTCTGCATGCTCTTGGCGGATTACAGAGGACTGTTTTATTTGTATTTGACATCTATATCTACAACCTGTAATCACAGACAAATCTATAAATAAATAAATAGAAATAGAAAACAAAACTGGCCACATATAAAAAAAAAAGTGACTTAGAAAGAAAGATGGCGCGTAACGGAATAGAAAGAGAGATGGCGTGTAACAGAAAAACGTGACGATTTTTTTTTTAATTGCTATACAATTTTTCTCATACGTCGATAAAGAAGTTTCACTTCAATAATAAATAATAAAATATTTTATTTCAGACCAGAAAAGTCCATTTTTGTTAATAACACAATACTTACAAACTAATGTTAGTAATTAACTATGCTATTTAAATTGCAAAAACGAAATTGATTACATAATAATCAACAAGCGAAAATTCTTCAACGATGCACATGTACAAAATCTAAATTTCAATACAAACCACCGCATGTTACGTTGCTATCTAAAATCATATCCTTCAAAACATTCAAGAAACAACATTAAGAACTCACTGATGTCATCAAAGCAACATGAAAACAAGATAGATTTAACCTATATCAAGCCACTGCAAGAAGTAATGAACTCTGATATAAACACACTAGAAAAATATAAGTACATAGAAAAACACCTATCATTATCTACGAAGAAGGTAAATGTAGTCAAGAATACAAAGTTTAGTGGAAAGACAATAGACCTCCTAGAGAAAAGAAAAGCACTAATAGCAGATAAAGAGAACAGTAAAGGCAACCACAAGATGATATCAAGTTTAAGCAAACAAATAAGAGAAAACATAAGAAAAGATAGAAAAAAGATAAGAAAAGATAGAAAAAAGATTGAAAAAAATAGAATACATCATTCAAAAAACGGGTGGTACTAAAAAGCCTTTAAAGAACTTAAAGAGCAGGGTATGGAATGGATTCCTAAACTGAAAAAAGAAAAAAATAGCAGATCAAAACAAGTGTCAAAACGTACAACAATCCTGAAGCTCGCTACAGACTATTATAGAACTCTATACTCTAACAAAGAAGTGAACCAAGACAACCATGCATATGAAAATCCAAGCACCAGTCCTGAAAAGGTCCCACCAATACTTTTACAAGAGGTGGAGAAAGCCATCATGTTTCAAAAATTAGGTAAAGCCCCTGGACCAGATAACATTTCCAATGAGTTGATGAGAGGCACGATAAGGGAAATATGCCCGATCATAACCAATTTATTTAACAACATCCTAACCACAGGTACCATCCCAGACCAATGGGGAGACTCGTATATTGTTCTTCTCCATAAGAAAGGAGACAACGATGACATTGGCAATTATAGACCAATAAGCCTCATATCGAACATCTACAAGGTCTTTGCAAAAATCATTCTTGAAAGAATCACACAAACTCTGGATGAAAATCAGCCAATAGAGCAGGTAGGATTCAGGAAAAATTATAACACCACTGATCATATCTATACTATCAAACAAGTCATGGAAAAATACAACGAATATCAGAAGCCCCTATACATTGCCTTTATTGACTATTCCAAAGCATTTGACAGTCTGAATCACAAATATATATAGTCTAGTCTAAGCGAACAAGGAGTGAACTGTACCTATATAGAATTAATGAAAACCATATACAAGAAGAGCAAAGGTAGGGATAAAATTGGAATCGAAAGGAGACTTCTTTCCAATTATTAGAAGTGTCAGACAAGGCGACCCATTATCACCTAAATTATTTAATGCTGTACTAGAATATATCTTCCGACAACTCGAATGGGATGATTATGGTCTTAAGATCAACGGCAGCCGCCTAAACCATTTAAGATTTGCAGACGATATAATCCTACTAGAGGAATGTCCAAATAAGTTAAAATATATAGGCACATTAGCGGACAAGAGCAGCAAAGTGGGGCTGGAAATGAATGCGAGTAAAACGAAACTGATGACTAACTCTATAGAGATAAACATGGAAGTAAATGGGGAAACTATGAATATCTTAGCGAATATGTATACCTGGGACAAACTATCTCCCCCCATGACTCAATGTCCAAGGAAGTCAACAAAAGAATAGCTTATGGATGGAAAAAGTACTGGTCCCTAAAGGAAATAATGAAAAACAAAGACATAAGTATGCACATTAAGAGGAATACTTTCGACATTTGTATTCTCCCATGCATAGTATATGGCTGTGAGACTTGATCACTAACTGAAAGTGACAGAGAGAAATTGGCGAAATGTCTAAGGGCAATGGAAAGAAGTATGTTGGGAATCAAACTAAGGGACAAAATTTCGAACTCGGAGATAAGAGGGAAAACCAGGGTTATAGACATATTAAAGCGAATAGACCATCTGAAATGGGGATGGGTAGGACACATGCTTAGATGCAAAATAAACAAATGGAGCAAACAAGTCACCCTATGGTATCCTAGAGACAGAACTAGAAAACTAGGACATCCAAAAACAAGATGGGTAGATGACATCCGCATAACCCTGGGCCCTTACTGGTCTAGAGTTGCGGAGGACAGAGTGCAGTGGAGAAAGTTGGAGGAGGCCTATGCCAAAAGGCACACCGAACTGCGGGACATCATATAAACATTTTTTATCAAACATGTTCAGCATCAAGCATTGCACCCAAGTTTTCGGAAATGAAAGGCTAATAAAAAATGCTATTTAAATTATTTATTTATATAGTGCTGGACCGCACGATACTGGACACAGGTCTCTACGTTCTGGCATGCAAGCGCATCCAGTGTCCTAGTACTGGGCAGTCCCATCTGTTCGATATAATGCTAAGGATTCCGTTTGGGGCTGGCACGTACCCTGCTTAATATAGAAGCGCACCTTTTGCGCAGGATTGCGTGAAAACCATCAACCCGCGCCCCTGCGACCATGCCGGAGGCGCTGCAGAATCGTGGCAACCCCATCAGAACCCCAAAAGCATTGTTATATTGTATGGGAAGAGCGTTGTAAGCCTTCTGCGTGTAGCTAACCCACAGGCTGCACTGTAGCAGGATTGGCAGTATGCTTTAAAAAGGGTCACCTTCACTTATTTTGCACATTGTGCAAATCTGCGTAGTGCGTAGTGATAATGGTTTTAGTATTTTTATTTGTTCCTCTTAGTGCTTATTTCTACATACGATTTTTTCAATAGTTGTTATTGTAAAAGTTCATGCGTTACGTTGGTTTTCATACTTTTTTTGTCCCGTTTTGGTTCATTATCTTTTCCTTGTATGTCCTTGATTTTAGGTTTTATTTTGAGTATTCTTTCTTTATATTGTTTAATTTTATGCAATCTTTATAATTGGCAGGGTGTTTTGCATGACAATTTGCGCAAATAGCTCCAGTTTCAGGTGTTTTATTGCAGGAAGATGTAGGATGTACTTAATTTATAATTGTGTATTATTATTTACGAGATTACTTAAATGTTCCATGCGGGTAAACTGTAGATGGTACTGACCGTTGTCGTCAGCGAAGTAGTGCGGCGGGTCGGTGGCGACGCGCAGCAGCGCGGCAAGACGCGCGGGCGGCGCGCGCGCCGGGTGCGCCGCCGGTAGCCGCAGCGCCGCCAGCGCCAGCGCCAGCAGCGCCTCGCCGCCGCCGCGCGCGCACGCGCAGCCCGCCCCGCCCGCACCCGCGCGCGCCAGCGGCCCGCAGCCCGGCAGCAGCGGCACCTTGGCCAGCCGCAGCGCGGCGGCGGCCAGCGCGAACTGCGCCGCGCCGTCCGTCACCGGCGCCAGCAGCGGCGCCAGCTCGGCCGGCGCGGCCGTGCGCTGCGGGTCCGCGGCGTCCGTATGCGGCGAGGGCCGCCAGTGCGCCGCGGCGCGCGCCCGCTCCACGCGCGCCCACACTGCGCTCAGCGGCAGCCCGCTGCTTATCACCTGCGAGTGCGACGGCCGTGTCGTTTTGTGTTTCCATTAACACACATGAAAAATTCCGGCCCAATTTCATGTAACCTTTCATCTACATACTATAAACTGCCTGACTTGTTTAAGAATACTCTCCAGTTAACGAGCGAGACCATGTACCTAGGAGTAATACTTGACACTAAGCTAAACTGAAACAATCACACAGAAAAGAGTCAACAAAGCAAGTATTGTCTTCTGGCAGTGTCGTAGGATTCTACGTAAAAAATGAGGTCTATCTCCTAAGATCACCCTATGACTGTACACAGCTGTGATACGACCCGAGATCAGTTACGGTGCTCTGGTTTGGTGGCCTAGAACCGAACTCACTAGTTTGGTTGGTTGGAAGCTTTGCAATTTGTTCATGGCTGTCACTACAGCGGTGAACAAATTGTAAAGCTTCCAAAGACTAGCCTGTTTGGCAATCTCTGGATACACGAGGACAACACCAACAGCAGCACTGCAAAGTTTATTATATATACTGCTGCTGCATATTGTAACATTTTTTTTCCTATTGTACCTTTTTTATGAGCTTAGAGGTTGTCAGAGAAATTAGTTGTAGAACTGGCAAGTTAAAAATTTAAATATGTTTTTTGGAAGAAGAGAAGAGAATTTTGAAGAATAGAAAGAAAGCAAAAGCGTGGATTAGAAGGAAGGATGTGATGGAGTGAGGACATGATTTTTTTCCTCTAAATGATATTGGTGCGGTAATAAGGTTCACTTTATAAGAATTTTGATAGTGATTTAAATAAAAGAAACGTGTGTATCAATGCAAGTGTATTGGCCGACTGGTGGTAAGGCACAAAGATAATTGTTATATACTACAGTAATGTTTAGAGCGCAACATGCCGCCCACCAAAAGGACAGTAGGTCCTTTTAAATCAAAACTTAAATATCCTTACATCTGACAAATAAAACAGTAAATGATATGAGGATACAACATAAAAGTTTCTAAAAGATACATTAAAGTTATACTATAAATCTAAATATTTATAGGTAATGCACACAATTTGGTAACAGATCTCTTAGTCACTGAACCTCCACTTCTAACACTATGCACCCTCGTTAGACCATCAACTCCAGGGTGTTTATCCAGGATACGTCCTAGCGACCATTTCCCAGGTGGTAAATTATTAGTTTTGATAAGGACTACATCTCCTATATTAAGTTCTTCGACTTTCTTTAGCCACTTGGGTCTCTGTTGAAGCCTCGACAAATATTCATCTTGCCATCGCCACCAGAACTCCCCCAGGAGTTTCTGTTGATGTTGCCAACGAGACAAACTCGATATTCTAATATCTTTTAAATCGGGTGATGGTACAACGATTGGTGCTTCTCCTATCAAAAAGTGTCCAGGTGTAAGTGGGTCCGTGTTGTCTGGATCAGATTGATCTAAAGGGCATAGCGGACGGGAATTCAAACATGCTTCCACCTGACACAATATTGTTGTCATCTCTTCAAAGGTAAGGTGGGTTGTGATGATTCTTTTAAGGTGATATTTAATTGATTTTATTCCCGATTCCCAGTCCTCCCATGGATGGGCTGTAACTTGGAATGAAACTCCACTGTGTACCATCTGAGGCTAGTGATTGGGCTATGTCTCCGTCAAATTGCAGTCTTGCTTCATTCCAAGCATCAAAGACTTCTTTGTTGGCACCTACAAAGTTTCTCCCTTGGTCACTCCATAGATGTGTGCATTTACCTCTTCGTGCTACAAATCGTCTAAAAGCGCCAATGAAACCCTCTGAAGTTAGATTGGTGTAGCACTTTGCTTGGCGCAAACAAGGCATTTATGAACATATTTTTTAACCATGGATTTTGCCTTTAAAATCCAATATTTAGAGTGTAGATAGCACAACATAAGCTGTACTCCTCGATGAAGAGTTTTATCATGCGCATCGGCGACAATCAATGGTGTCAACAAATTTTTATTGCCCAGGATTATTATCCTTATTATTATCCTATTGGATGCTTTTTATCAATAGGTAAGTTTGCATGTCTAAGACGACCCGCCCACCCTGAAGATTTGTTTCTCGTCAAGGTAAGGGTTGAGGAATCATAACTGACTTTTCTTCGCTACTTGTTTATTTATCTTTAGTCTATCTATTTCTTCTTCAAATTCTTGTTCTTGTGCCCTTTTGATACATATTATGAGTGCCTCTTCTAATTCTTTTGTAGTTAGTATGCCATCAGTATTTGGGTTTCTTTTGTAGTTTAAGAATCTTTTACAGTGTGTAACAACCTTTAGTAGTTCAGTTAAATTATCGCAATGAGCAAATTGTGTAGTTATATGTGTTTCTTTATCTTCAGTGTTTAGGTAAGTATTTATTTTTGTTGTTTTTAGTTCTTCTTCTGTTGTAATATCTTCTAGTCCACTAATCCTTATTTTCTTTTCAGATAACCAGGTTGGACCTTTCCACCACAATTTGCAAGTTTTTAGGTGAGATAGAAGCATTCCTCGTGAGGCCAAGTCAGCAGGATTTTCACTTGATGGAACGTGATGCCAGTGCTTGTTATTCCAGTTCTCTACAATTTCTACGACGCGGTTGGCGACGAAAGACTTCCATCTGGTAGGTTCACCACACAGCCATGCAATGACAATGGATGGATCCGTCCAGGCATACATATCCGAGCTAGAGATCTTCATTGCTTGTCCAATCTGTTTCATTAATCTAGAAAGAAGTAGAGCTTCACATAACTCCAGTCGTGGCAAGGAAATCGTTTTTATTGGAGCTACTCTTGTTTTTGCAGCAATGAGTTTGGTTTCAACTTCGTGATTTGGTGTTTCAATCCTAATATAGACAGCTGCCGCGTAAGCCTTCATCGAAGCATCACTAAATCCATGTATTTGTATCTTCTCTTTATTGGTTTCAGTTGTGCCCAGCCATCTATCTATTTGTATTTCATTAACCTTTGTAAAATCTGTTTTAATTTGCTTCCATTCTTCTTGCAGGGTGTCACTTACATTTTCATCCCAAGATATCTTTTAGAGCCATAATTTCTGTATTAGAATTTTAGATATGACAGTGCTTGGTGATATCCAGCCAAGTGGATCGAACAATTTTTGTACATCAGATAAGATACTTCGTTTTGTAGTACGATTGTCAGTAATTGATACATTCAAGTTGTATTAGCATGTATCTCTATTAAGGTTCCAGACAATACCCAAAGCTTTTATTGTTCCATCGAGATTCATATCCACGTGTGCATTCGCTGATCTTCTGCCTTCATCTATGGATTCCAGAAATTGTTTGTTATTAGAAGACCACTTGGTAAGTTGAAAATCGCCCTTTTTTAGTATATCTGTTTCATCTTTTGACAATGGTATAGCAGCCTCTGCTTCATCAGCACCATCAAGCCAATCATCCATGTAAAAGTTGTTTTTGATGGATTGTACAGCAAATGGATTATCAGCACCTTCATCGTCGGCTACTTGATGGAGCGTCTTGACAGCTAGGTATGGTGCAGGGGCTGTACCGAATGTCACTCTGAGCAGACGATATTCTTCTAGGTTTTCCGATTCATCTATTCTCCAAATGATTCGCTGAAAATCTGCATCACTCTTTGTTACAAGTATTTGGCGATACATTTGTTGAATATCAGCTATAAAGCAGACACGTTTCATTCGCCATCGCAATAGAAGATTTCGTAGATCTTCTTGCAGTTGCGGGCCCACAAGTAGTTCATCATTTAGAGATATATGATTTATGCCCTTACAGGATGCATCAAAAACTACATGAGTTCATAAGCTCTCCTTGTCGCAGCGAACAACGGCGTGACGAGGTAAGTACACTGATTTGCTTGTTTCTCTTTCATTTTCAGGTATCTTTTCCATATGTTTTTCTTTGATGTAATAATTAATAACCTTGCTATATTCTGTTTTCAGGTCTGGTTTATGCTTCAACTTCCGTTCCAAGTGCAAAAATCTTTGGGTCGCGATCTCTTTTGTATTTCCTAGAGATGATTGTGGACTGTCTGTTTTGAAAGGTAGTTTTACTATGTATCTTCCATTCTCATTTCTCTTTGTTGTCTTCTAGTACATTTCTTCACAAATCTTCTCTTCCCTTGTTAAGAATCTCTTAGGATAAAACTCTACCTCCCAAATCGATTTTAACAAGTCATCTATGTCAACTTGGTGGTGCATCACAAGGTAAGTGTCACTATTTCCGTAGACATCTCCAAAAAGAATCCAACCCAAGCTGGTCTTTTGAGCACTGGGTGTGCCTGTTGGTCCTTTGATTAAGTCTGATTGTAAAATTTGTGCATATTCCTTTGCTCCTAAGATTAAATCGATGACTCCTGGTGCAAAATAATTTGGATCAGCTAGGTCGAGCCCTTCAAGGTGTGGCCATGCTTGAGTTTCTATTGTTCTGGCGGGTATCTTTGTGGTCAGTTGCTTTGACATCACGTAGGCTTGGATAGGCAATGTAAAGTTTTTATCACAACGTGATCCTATTTGTAGCTGTACCACATGTTTCATCGCAGTTCTCGTAGATCCCACTCCCACAACACTTCCCTTGGCTGAGTTTCATTTAAGTTTCAGTAGTTGAGTCGCTTTCTCACTTATGAATGTCGCTTGGGATCCCTGGTCTATACGCGCGCGTAGTTGTATGGTGTGGCCTTGCTTGTTTGTTGCTTCGACCACGGCAGTCGCTAATAGTGCAATTCCTTGTCTAGTTGTAAGGTGTGACGCTATCGTTGTGTTCACGTGAACTTCTTCTTTCTCTTATACCACATGTTGTGACGCCAACGGTTGCTGAGAGGTGCTCGTCGAAGCCGCGGGTTCTGTGTTCTTTTGTTCATGTAGCAGAGAATGATGACGCCTCCGACATATTTGACAGGACACTGATAGTCTACATCTTGATACTGAATATCCTGACGCTAGACAGTTAAAACACAAATATTTGTTTTTAACGTACTCACTTCTCTCTTTAGGCCCCATTTTGATGAAATTCTTGCAATGACACAGTGTGGTTTTCGTTACACATAATACACACTTTCTCGGCAACTGGTGTGGCAGCATGAAATGAACGCTGGTTAACTTGCTTGACCTCTCGTGGTTTTAGGTTCTCTTGTCGTCGGCGTGGATGTAGCCAGCAGTTCCAGGGTACGGAACTTAGACTCCAAAAAACTTCTTAACTTGTTCCAGGTAGGTAATTCGTTAGAATCCACAGTATAAACATGCTCCTCCCACGACCTGTGGGTCTCTGGGTCTAATCTTTGCGTAATTAAAAATATTATTAATGGGTCCCAATCATTGGTTGCTATTTGTAAATTATTTAAACTATTTAGACACTCGCAGGTATTATCTAATAATGATTTGATGTGGTTGACAGTAGGTGCAATTACTTTTCTTTGTTCAAACAATCTCTTCATGATGGAGTTCACTATTAATCGTTTATTACCATACCTTTGTTTTAGTGTATCCCACGCTTGTTCATAATTATTTTCAGTGATGTTAATATGTTTCAACAACGATTCCGGTTCCCCGACGACTAGATTTCAAATAATGTAGCTTTTGAACTTTGCTAAGTGAATTATTGTTATGTACTAAAGAAGTAAACAAGTCATTGAACGCCGCCCAATCTTCATAGTTACCGGCGAAAGTAGTTAGATGAATTCTAGGTAAAATATCTTGTGGTTGTTGTAGCCCAATAGTGCTCGCATTAGTAATGTTTGTTGTTGTTAATTGGGGTTGTTGTAATGCGCTGAGCATGTCCCTTAGGTCACCTGGCAGGCACGTATATAACTCCTCAACTAAAAAGTATTCTTCATTTACAAAATACGGTATTATATCCCGCTTGTCCTTAGATGTACACTTGACTAACTCTTCGTGTGTTGATTGAAATGATTTCCAATATTCTTCATTATTATTTATTCTTGTTTCTATGTAACCTTTAGTCAAGCGTTGTTTCGGGCACTTTCTTAAATTTACTTGAGCTTTCCGTAAAAGTCCTGCCTGTTCATCAACTAACGACAATAATTGTTCAGTCATGTTAATAACGTAAAACACTAATCACGTTTTCCAACTTGAATTGTAAATAAAACGTTCAAATAAATATTTCTTTTATCTTTCTTACTTCGTAGATGCTCATTAAGTAGTTAACTCCGGCGCACACAGGTAAAAGGGTCACCTTGTTCTCCGGTCGGACGTTCGCTCCGAGTAAACCACTTTCTCGTCCGGCTTGAATTCGACCATATGGTGCGGTAATAAGGTTCACTTTATAAGAATTTTGATAGTGATTTAAATAAAAGAAACGTGTGTATCAATGCAAGTGTATTGGCCTACTGGTGGTAAGGCACAAATAAAATTGTTATATACTACAGTAATGTTTAGAGCGTAATAGATTTTGATATTTTAAACAAATGGTTATTTTTTTCTAAGATTATTATTATTAACATTTTCTTATTTTTATTACCTTATTATAATTCTAATACGCTATTATAAAGAAATTATGTCAAAAACTTGATTTATTAGTAATTTTAAAGTAAAAGATATCTGATTTGACTAACTGCCATGATATAAATACTTTGTGGGGTAGTAGCTGATTCAGTCTTCGGTGAGCAGCTGTACTGGACAAAGTTAAGTAATTTGTTGTTTCTATATTTAATTTCAATTGTTGCTGTCTAAGGTTATAATATATTGTTATTATGTGCTAAGTAATGTAATATGTTATTATGTAATTGTGTAATAATGCAATTTTACTGATCCATTTTGTTCTTAGCTTTTAGTAACTAATATCACATTTTTGTAGTTGTTAAAAACCTGATTATTATTATAGAATGATATTACAGTTTTCTTTCGTCTTATTTATACTTACCCTCTTTAAACAATTTGTCGACAGACATTAAAATAGTTCATAATCAAACACGGTCAAATAAATAATTCAATAATAGTAATTCAAAGCTTCTTCTCACTGCTATATCTAATAGAATCTATTATCAGAAGTGGGATTGTGTCCAGTGTTCTAATATGTTATATTATGATGAATTCCAGATGGATCTCCCCGCCTTACAAGAATTACTTATGGCGATTAAAGATGCTGTTTCCGGAACTCTGCGAAAAGATGACGACGTTGCTTTGCCAATTTTCGACCCAAGCGCAAGTGACCTGGGCGCTGACTCCTGGTGCAGCAACATAGAAACACTCGCAAAGGAATTCGGCTGGAGTAGCATCGCAACTGTTGCTAAAGCAGGTAGGGCCCTTAAAGGGTCTGCTCTACTATGGTTTGAGACTTGGGATCCCGTAGAGGGTCGTTCATGGGATAATCTACGAACAGAATTAACGGCCTTGTATCCCGAGAAAAAGAATCTCGCAGAAAAACTACAAAAAGCAGTATTGTATACTTCCGAAACTGCAGATTCCTATTGTGAATACGCTAGAGAAAAAATTAGACTATTACGTAATACTAAGATAGCTTTTTCTGAATTACAGTTAGTTGAATTAGTGTGTGGTAATATATCCGACGTTAATGTAAGAATGGCATCGTTCAACAGCAGTGTTAAGACTACCTCCGAGCTTATTGCCTTATTCACTTCGTATGCGAAAATTAAAAAACGGCCTTTAGAGCAAAACGGTGGGGGTTCCATGAATCCTTCTAGTTCTAACCTTTCTAAGCGTCCTAAAATAGATAACCGATCGAATGATATGAAATGCTATTCATGTGGAAAATTGGGGCATACTAAGACGCAATGCTTTAAAAAGGACATCCGGACGAACGTTCAAACAAATAACTTGCAATTGCGAGAACAAAGACCGGGTGATTTTGTAAAAAAATTCTGTACATATTGCAAAAAGCCCGGACATTTTGATTCTATTTGTAGATACAAACCTAAAAATGTTGATGACACTACTACGATTGAAAAAGAAGTAAATTTTTTAGAAAATCCGATTTTAAATTAACGACGGTATCTATTTACGATGTTACAATAAATTCACTTATCGACACTGGGGCTAATTGCAGTATAATCAAAGAATCTGTAGCAAAGCTTTTTAGTAGCCATTTCAGCCCGTGTTATTTGCTTATTCGTGGAATAGGTGAAGGTAGCTTACAAGTATTTGCAAAAATTTCAGCTCCAGTAAAATTTGAGGGTTTGTGACTGTATTTTAGATTCATTTTTGGAACTTTCGGCGGCGGTAACACATTTAAATTACGAGTTACAGGATAAGATTAAAGCTATTTTTGAAAAATATACCTCTGTTTTAAAAGCCATTGGTCACGTAAAGACTGGCGAACTTAAAATAAAATTAAAAAAGGATGATGTTATTTATTATAGACCATACCGGTTGGCCCCAATAGAGAGGGAAAAGGTAAAAGAAATAGTACAAGGTTTATTAGACAGAAAGATAATTAAAGAAAGTAATTCACAATTTGCTAGCCCTATGATCCTAGTTAAAAAAAGCGATGGAAGTGATAGATTGTGCATAGATTATAGAGCGTTAAATAGACTAATAGAAAAAGACCGATACCCTCTCCCACTCATTGAGGATCAAATCGATAAATTAGGACATTCTCAATTTTATATATCAATTGATATGAAAAATGGCTTTTATCAAATATCTGTCTCGAATAATTCTACCAAATACACTGCATTTGTAACACCTGACGGACACTACGAATTTCTCAAAATGCCTTTTGGTATTTGCAATGGCCCGTCTGTGTTCCAGAGAGCTATTTCTAAGGCAGTACGACATTTGAACTTTTTATTAGTATACATAGATGACATTTTAATTCCGTTTAATACTATTGAACAGGGACTTGATTATTTGGAACAAACAATTTCTGCACTGCATTCCTCTGGTTTCACAGTTAACCTTAAGAAATGTAAATTTTTCGTAGATAACATAGAGTACCTGGGTAGACACATATCTCGTGATGGAGTTAGACCTAGTAAATCTAAAGTTAGTGCTCTAGCTAATTCCCCTGTGCCCAGGAACATAAAACAAGTTCGACAATTTATGGGTCTATCCAGTTATTTCCGCAAATTTATACCCGACTTCGCTTCACGAACCGCTTGTGTCACTAAGTTGACCAAAAGCAATCAAAAATGGGAGTGGGGCCCCGAACAAGATGCAGCTCGAAAATACGTAATTGATCACCTCGTTTCCAAACCTTTATTGACTATATTTGATCCTAAGCTTCCAACGGAGCTACACACAGATGCTAGTTCCATAGGCTACGGAGCAATACTGTTACAAAAACTGGATAAAGTAAACAGAGTTGTAGCTTATTATAGCAAACGGACAAGTCCAGCAGAGTCTAGGTATTGCTCTTATGACTTGGAAACACTGGCTATTTATAATGCTCTTAAACACTTTCGCGTTTACCTTCTTGGTATTGAATTTACCGTCATTACAGATTGTAATGCGGTAAAAGCAACAATGACAAAGAAAGACTTGTCACCTAGGGTAGCCCGTTGGTGGACTTTTATGCAAGATTTTAGATTTAATATTCAGTACAAAAAGGGTAAGTTCATTAGTCATGTTGATTTTCTTAGCCGCAACCCCGTTGAATCCCCTCATGCGAAACGCAAAAGTTTTTTGCCTGAAGTTCATTTAATTGAGGTCCCTGATGACAATATTAGTTCACAGTCGTGGTTAAAAATTGCTCAGCAGAATGACTCTGAGACCCAGACACTAATGTCACAGATACAGGCAGGAGATTTAGATTCTAATCAATACTTAATAAAAAATGATTTATTACATTATAAAATTAATCTTGATACTGAACCAAAATTGTTTGTACCAAAAGGATATAGATTAAGTATATTGAAGCTGTTTCACGATGAAAACTGTCATGTGGGGTTTGATAAAGTTTTACACAAGATTCGACAGTATTTTTGGTTTCCCGGGATGGCAGCTTTTGTTAAAAAATATATTTTTCATTGTTTAGTGTGCACAGAGAAAAAGGTTTGCTCTGGCCCTAAACAAGGACTACTACACCCAATTGAGAAAACTGCTATACCGTTCCATACAATACATTTAGATTGCACTGGGCCTTTCTTGACAACCACTGAAGGCTTCAGACATGTCTTATTAATAGTTGATGGTTTCACTAAGTTTTGTTTACTGAAGCCACTTAAAACTTTAAATTCTAGAGAGTTAATACCTGTAATAAGGGAAACTATTACATTATTTGGTACACCATCATTGGTTGTTACCGATCGTGGGACAAATTTTAGTTCTAATCAAATTCAAGCATTTTTTAGAGAATTACATGTCGAACACCATATGATAGCCACTGGTACGCCTAGAAGCAATGGGCAGGTCGAACGTTATGTAGGCACTGTAATCAATATGCTAAGTACTATGTGTAATGGAATGTCAGAGTGGCCGAACGGACTATGGAAGGTACAGCAATCTATAAATACAACTGTACAAAAATCCACCGGATTTTCTCCTTTACGTTTGTTGATCGGAGTAGAAGCAAATATACCGGTGGTGCAAGCTCGTTTAAACGACGTTCTTGAAAATGATAGCTTAGAACCTAATATCGATGTGCAAGCTGATCGTGAACTTGCCAGACAACGGTTACAACAAGTGGCGGAGAAATTTAAACAACGTTTTGATTCTGTAAGACGAAACAACAAAAATTATAGCATAGGTGATTTAGTTTTTGTTAATCAAAATCATAGACGTAATGACAAATTAAAACCAAAATTTAAGGGTCCCTATGAAATCTTTTCAATTCTATCAAATGATCGTTATGCTCTAAAAGGTCTTGGCAACTTAAGAAATGTTATTGTTGCCAAAGAAAAATTACGCTTTTGGCCTGGCGAATGGACAGATGAAAATGTGGCTGTTGAAAATGCCATGTGATTATAAAATATTGTTAATGATAATGGTAATTTGGTATTGTATTTGATTAATGATAATTGTAATTTGGTAGCCGCTGATTAGCTGTAACTTGGTGCTGATTAGTCTCATCGTCAGCGGGTGAAAGGAATCAGCATGCCTAGGTTACAGGCTCGGTTATAACTTAATTTTCCGCTGGTCGGCCTCTTACTTGGTGCCAGTTGGTCTCACCGGCAGCGGGTGAATGTGACTGGGATGTCTATGTAATTGGCAAGTGATCGCTGGTCGATTATCTACTCGTTTGGTGTTGGTCTATCTCAACAGCAGCGGTTGAAAGGGACCTTCATGTCTATGCAAGTAGCTTTGTACAGTTGATACGAATGAAAAAAAAAGTGAGAAATTTATAAGAGCCATTAATGCTCTGGTTTATGCAATAAATCAATAGTTTATTAGTGTAAAACTGCGAAATAAAGCAATGAAATAAAATAGGAAATTAATTGTAAGTTGTAAGTAATTAAGTTTGTAAATATTAACATATGTATGTACTTTTTGTTAATGTAAATAAAAATCTTTACTAATTGTAAGGTTTAGTTTACTAGTCTTAAGTAATAATATACGTGTATAATATTCAGTAGTAGTACTTCGAGGACGAAGTACTGTCAGTCTGGCCGTAATAGATTTTGATATTTTAAACAAATGGTTATTTTTTTCTAAGATTATTATTATTAACATTTTCTTATTTTTATTACCTTATTATAATTCTAATACGCTATTATAAAGAAATTATGTCAAAAACTTGATTTATTAGTAATTTTAAAGTAAAAGATATCTGATTTGACTAACTGCCATGATATAAATACTTTGTGGGGTAGTAGCTGATTCAGTCTTCGGTGAGCAGCTGTACTGGACAAAGTTAAGTAATTTGTTGTTTCTATATTTAATTTCAATTGTTGCTGTCTAAGGTTATAATATATTGTTATTATGTGCTAAGTAATGTAATATGTTATTATGTAATTGTGTAATAATGCAATTTTACTGATCCATTTTGTTCTTAGCTTTTAGTAACTAATATCACATTTTTGTAGTTGTTAAAAACCTGATTATTATTATAGAATGATATTACAGTTTTCTTTCGTCTTATTTATACTTACCCTCTTTAAACAATTTGTCGACAGACATTAAAATAGTTCATAATCAAACACGGTCAAATAAATAATTCAATAATAGTAATTCAAAGCTTCTTCTCACTGCTATATCTAATAGAATCTATTAAGCGCAACAGATATTCTATTTGATTATAAAAACAAAGATGATATAACGAGTTCAGTAAAAGTCGGAAAAAGTGACATGATTTGAAGAAAATAATCAAGGCAAAAATTCTATAACCAAAAATGGTAAATAATTACTATTAAAACAGTATATATAATTATTTTGTCACCTCGCCGAGACATATCTAATAAGAGTGTCGAGATTTATGTAGAAGATTAAAGAATTATGAAAGGTGGTTTAAAATTTGAAGACATAGTTCGAGAGTGAGAGTGAAATGTGGAACAATAATATCTAATATAAGCCAATAGTTAGTGTCTTTTTATCATATGTAAATTATAATTTAAAAGGTGAATGTGAAAGGTATTTATATTTAATTTTATAAACTCCACACCACACCATCACACCCACTTTTATACTTTTCTGTTGTTTTTTTTTTATTTTAAAATTAATATTGTTTTTCTTTTTAAATTTCATTATATTATATCCCTTTTCAAAAAAAGAATTTCATTTTAAAAATTTCCGATAATTTCAAAATTTATTTTATCCATTCCCTTTTCGTGGCATCCGGGTGGGAATGGTATATATGTATACAGCAGGAGGCAACAGTAGCAGTGACTAGACTTAAAAATTTGAATCTCTGGAAAAATATTGAAATCCCATATGTAACCTTTCTTAGCACAGCAGTTGAGAAGCAACCACTCGTAAAAGGCAATAAATAATAGGATTCTGATAATTTACAACTTTGATAAGAAATACATAATTCGGCTCCAGGAAGAAAAAGGGATTACCTCTACTACAGAACTCCAGATCTTCACAGATGACTCAAAAACGAAGACAAGTACTGGGGCTGGCGTATTCTCAAATGATTTGAATATCCAAGACTATAGACCGCTTGCAAAACACAACATGGTGTTTCAAATAGAATGTATGGCTATTATTCTAGCAGCCAATGCCGTAATTGTCAGAGATGTAAAAAAACACAATGTTCAAATATGCGACAAACCTGCAGCGGTTTTAGGAACGGTAGAGGTTGTATGGATCAGATTTTATCGCTCCGCGTTATCGTGGGGAAGTATCTGGCCATAGGGCAGAAAGTTTTCTGCGCTTTCGTCGATCCAGAAAAAGCATTTGATTGAGTAGTGCAAAAGAAATTATGGAGTCTTCTGTCTGAATATGGCGTGGAGGGCCCCTTACTGCAGGCTTTGAGGTCATTATATCGTGGCCACAGAGCCTGTGTAAGGATAGATTGTGACATGTCGCCCTGGTTCGAAGTCTGTTCAGGCGTCAGACAGGGCTGCGTGATGTCTGCCTGGCTATTCGTGCTTTATTTGGACAGTTGCCTCCAGACATTGAAAGGTAGTATGAGTGGTATGATATGTGATGGTACAGTGGTAAACTGCCTATTGTACGCTGACGATGCTGTGCTTATAGCACCTTCAGAAGCGGAGTTGCAGACACTAGTTACGTGCATGAAAGAAGACTGTGAAGTGAAAGGATTGAATGTGAATAAAACTAAGGTTCTGGTGTTTGAAAGAGAAGATGTACAGACAAAATGTGAAATATGGGTAAATGGAAAATGTCTAGAACAGGTGAACGAAATTGTATATCTTGGGATTGTGTTTTCGAGGGATGGAAGATGTGAGTTGGATGTGGAGAAACGGGTAGCAGCCGGCAATAAAGTGAACGGTGCTCTGTCCGCATTAGTAAGCAGTATGAATATATCTAACTCAGCCAAAATGGCCATATATAATGCGGTGTTGGTGCCAACTTTATTGTATGGTAGTGAGACCTGGATATGCACGAAATCGAGTGATAGTAAGCAGTAGAAATGCGATCTCCTAGAAATACGTGCGGTGTCACCCTTGCAGACAAAATAAGCAATAAAGAGATACGCAGTATGACAGGCTTGCACGACAGTATTATTGAAAAAATGAAGAAAGGAATGCTAAGATGATTCGGGCACATGGAAAGAATGAGTGATGAAAGACTGACGAAGAAAATCTATACAGCGAAAGTGAGTGGTAGAAGCCAAAGAAGACCAAGGCTGACTTATGAAGATCAAATAGCCAGAGTGTTAGCCGACGGAAATGTCAAAAGCACTCGCATACCTAGGCGAAAATGTGTGAGAAGAATGATGAGACTTGAGTAAGCGAAAGAAGTATGTAAGGATCGCGATGCTTGGCACTCCGTCCTCTTTGACTACTTCGTTGGAGATACGGCGTGAAGATATGAGTATGAGTGCAATGTTCAAATAATTTCTGAGATGATATGGCAGTATAAGAAACCTTAAATAATAACAAGATTACTTCTAACTTGTTATATGAGTGTCATCAATTGCTGAAGAGAGTATGTCTACACAACACTGTAACTCTCTAATGGATCGAAGAAGCACAGCCTATCACGAGGAAATTACGCGACTGACGAACTACTTAGGAGAGAATCAAGCCTAAATGCAGCCGGTCCAGAACCCATAACACCGTTTCCATATGGCTCGTTACATACACGAGTACGGAAACAAGCGAAAATAGAACATGATATGTACTAGTCTAGTATCAAAGCTACATTCTCTGATACTAGACTAGTACATATCATTACAGGCCAGAGAAGCTTTACCTAGGATAAATCCTCCGTCCTGGCGCTGTCTACCTGGCTTAATGAGAGCTAAGCTTCATATTGTTGCTGGTGCTATGACTGAACATGGTTCATATAACAAATATATTTTTAATATAGGTATTACTAACAGTCCTCTTTGCAGAGGATGAAGAAACAGCCACCCATGTTTTGCTAGAATGTGAAGTGGTGGCAATCTACCAGGCGAAACATCTTGGCATGCCGAGATCGTTTAATGAAGCCTTAACCAACATAAAGAAGGTGCTGGGCTTCTTGGAGGAGCTAGGATGGCAGGAGTAGTCAATCTGACCCACAGGAAAATTAGCGCTTTGGATGTCGGTTTGGGGATACAAGCCCGTCATCAAGTATCAAGTTCGCCTACATCAATCAGGTACGCTCACCTCGTCCTCATAACGTTGCAAACGCTCGTCCATGCTGGCGAGCGTCGCCGGGTCTGCGGCCTCCGCAAGCGCGGCCGAGTAGCTCGGTGGCAAGCTCATCGCCGCCGCGACTTCCACGAGGGTAACTAGACTTTCCCAGAGGCCGGCCGCTTGCAAAAACGAGCCTGCGATGCGATAGGCGAGTATGAGTTTAGTCGACATGTGGTAAGCACATGATGCACGCATCGGGATAACTCACCATATTCGTAGAGTAACACCGGATACGCCGGTGCGTAGCGGGCGGTGTTGGCGCGCGCCGCCGTCACCGCGGCCAGCAGCGACGGCGCCCCGCCGCGCAGGCTGTTCGGCGAGGTGGCCAGCGCCCGCAGCAGCCGGACCCACAACTCGGTGCGTACTGATGGCTCGTTCTCTAAAAGCCGACGAAGCATAAGGCATAGTATATCTCGCAGAACAGATGCAACACAGGGAGTGCGCGCCCGCTCTTACCTTCACGGATCTCGTCACGCAACCGCGTTAGGTAGTCATCGGTAGAAAGCGCGCGCTGCAGCGCCGAATGGCGGCGTTCCCGCAGCGGCGCCGAACACGGCAGCTGCCGGCAGGCCTCCTCCGCCGCCGCCACCGCCGCCGCTGCTCCGCCGCCCTCACCCCACCGCTCCTGACGCCGAATACGACCGACCAGTAAAGGATACTAATCTGGGAACGGCGCGAAACGTAAAAGAGAGCGACGAACGAGCCGCGAGTTTCGTCCGAGACCTGGAAGTCGATGTAGTGCAGCCACAAGTCGACGTCGCGCGGCTGTTGGGCCAGCTCGCGCCGCAGCGTGGCGGCCCGGCCGGCGACAGCCTCGCGCTCTCCGGTGGGCGCGGCCGGCCGCTGCCAGTAACGCCGCACGCGACTCTCGCGCGTCTCTCGCCCTTCGCCCCGCCGCCGCGCGTCGCCGCCCACCGCGCGCTCCCTGCGCCTATACCTGGAGACCGCCCCGCCCGTCACTTCATTATTAACAGCCATTGCACACTAGTCTTGCACATTATAATAAGTTATTATTGTGGTTTACTTAATTATTAACGGTAGATGACGTCATGGGACTTGGATGTCACAAATATGCATTGTCATTGCCAGAACTAGGAATGACAGAGGTAGAGTACTACTCTGCTACTTAAATTTAATATACAATAAATTATAACTGTGGTAATAAACTTCTCATCAAAAAAATCGAAACACTACTGCGAGTGCTATTCAGGCGGCATCTAAATAAAAAAGAGGTTTATATCATAAAAAAATGCTCCGATGAATAGCTGGCAGTTTAGTCTACACAATAGTGTACCACAACTCCAGAATTTAAATTTTCGAATTTTCATCGAATGTGGAGCTCAATGTGGAGATTGTTTTCAATGTGTACTCCGTCGGAATTTCTGCATTTAATCACATTTTTTTTGCCAAAAATATCGTGTTTTTAATAGTGATTGTTAACTAAGCTTTGTAACATCCTACCAAGGAGATTATTTTCCTAACAAATATGGATTTCATGCCTCCGATAGCACCGTCAACTAGTACGAATATCAGTGATGCGTCCGGAAATAGTCTTGTTAAAAGCAGGATTGTTTACTTCAATATTTGTAGTCTCAATTCATACAAAATCAGTCAATTAGAAGTATGGCTTAACAGCGACTGGCAGACGGGTAGATCTTTTGTGTTTTACGGAGCACCACAGAGTGAACTCGGAAATTAAATTAGTTCGTATCACAGGTTTCGTGCTGGCTAGTCACTTTAGTAGAGATGCAAAAGGAAGCCGAGGTGGGTCTTGTATTTTTGTTCGCAGAAATATAGTATTCTCTCAAATTACAAAAGTTAAGGAGGTTTCAATTTTGAAAGTTTTCGAGGTATGCGGCATAAATATCAAGCGTATTGACATCTTATGTATTAATAGACCAGATACCATAAACGATGAGTTTCTATTGAATATGGAAAACCTGCTTGACAAAATAATCTCAACTAATAAACGCCGAGTCATAATCTGTGGCGATTTTAACATTGACACGTTAGTTAAAACGTCGGAATCGAGTGACTTCTTGAACTTGCTCAAATATTACAACTTAAAAAAATTCATTCATGAGCCGACGCGGATAACTAAACACAGTAGAACCTGTTTGGATAATATTCTGTCGAACTGTAGACTGGAGAATGCCACTGTTCTTGAACTGTCTCTTTCGGATCACACCCTTCAATATGTAGACTTACCTATAATGTTAAATGAAAAAAAGTCTAAAATTTACAAACTAGTTCGTGATTATAGTGAGTAGACTCACTATATTTAGAAAAATTAAAGATGTGTGGAACTTTTGACATGGAATTCAATCTATTACGCTAAAACTGTTGATGAGGGTTTTGATCTGTTTCATGACTTAACACTTATGACATTCAATAATAATATTCCATTGATTAAAGTTAGGGTAGATTCAGCTGGAAATGATCGTGACTGGATAACTACGGGAATAAAAAAGTCATGCGAGACCAAAAGGGAATTATTCATTCAATTTCATTTGAGAAACGATGATTTACTGAAAAATAAATACAAATCCTACTGCTCGGTCTTGAAAAGAGTAATTGATCAGGCTAAGAGATTACATAATGAGCGCAAAATATTGAGATCTAATGATAGGGTTCGAGAGACGTGGAATTTAATAAATAAAACTGTAAATGACTACAACTAGCTTGACTAATGATTTTGTGGGACTGTCGGACGGGATTGACACGGCCAATACAAACAAACAGGCTTCGGATATTTTCAGTAACTTTTTTAAAAACATTATAACCGCTTATTCGTTGAATAAAAATAGTAAGATCACTTCCTCCATTCAACTTAAATTCTATGTTTGTTCGACCCATGACGCGAGATGAAGTAATAAAAATGGTTAACAAACTTAAAAATAAGATTATAAGGTTTTGACGGAATACCTGCTAAAGTCCTTAAACATATTGTACATGGTATTGCTGAACCGCTGCTGTATTTGAAAAATCGTGTCCAGTGTTGTGGTTTCTGTGCTAGACTCAAGTGACTATACAATAAAAGATACTGAATCTGATCTCATGTATGTACAACAGGGTGTACCACAAGGAAGCATACTGGGTCCTGTATTGTTCCTTTTATATTGTTACGGTTGGACCTTATGCGTAAGGAATAAGGTCGATTTTTAACGGAACTAAAAACGTAACTTTTAGTGCTTATATCTCGAGACCTAGGCTTTGCGGAGTTATGACCTAAAAACGCATTGCTAGGTTTAAGGTCTACTATCGAATGGTATAAGTCAAATTAATAAGGACGAACCAAGTTGCACCTCGAATATTCCCGAGCGATGACGTGTCATGTACCTATGACTCATGCAAACAGGCGGCGGCGTCGAGAACAATGTCGAATTACTGTTAGCGAGCGTAATTAATTAGTTCCACCCTCGTTTTATCCGACTATAAATAGAGCTCCGTGTCCGCCGCCGAGTCAGTGTTTCTCAACTATTGTCCAAAGCGAGATATCGAGGCGACATCAAGGCGAATTACATAGACTTCTACGACTACTGCGACGACCTTGGATAGAAGAACTCTGCGATTCGGGAACGTTGTTATTGAGTGGAAGCGAGTACCTTCGGTGACTACTACGCGAGTACCTACTTCGAGGGCGACTACGAAGATTAGGAACCGCCGTAATTAAGGTCGCGTGTTCTTGACATCTGCTTGTACGAAGGAAAATAAACTCTTTGCAACCTTAACCGGCATCTTATTACCCTCAGCTCGTAACAATATGTAAACCACTTACCAAACATTGTATCAGAGGACATGGTAATGTTTGCAGATGATGTTTCTATCTTTTATAAGTTCAAAACAAATTCCACAGAAAATTTGGCTAGGGAAATAACAAATTCTTTGAGTACTATAGCAAACTGATTTCAATCACTTAAATTAAAAACAAATTTCAGTAAAACAAAAATGATTCATTTCAGGAACTACAACACAAATGAGGTAGATATAAAAGTAAATATCGAGGGAAATAATGTGGATTTAGTTGAGTATTAAAAGTTCCTTGGAGTACTTATTGATATGAACTTAAACTGGAAAGCTCATGTTCAAAGTCCAATAAACAAATTAAGTAGCTTCTGTTTTGCATTGTTTTTTGTTTATTATCATCATCCTCTTCTTCTTAATAGCAACTACTACTTCCGGACATTTTTTTACAGGTAATAATTATACACTATTATATTCAGCAAAAATTAAGCTTCAATTTAATACATAATTTTCTTGAAAAACATGATGAGTGCAAATAATTAACAAAAACAAACCTGTTCACACCTGGCGACCTTGAGGTTGCGGCTAATTGAGAGCTGGCAACCATTTTCTTTAACATTTTTCACATTATTTTCTATCAAATGATGTATAATTTATTTAAAAAACATATAGGTAACTGGAATTCATCAAAATAAATTTATTACAAAATATTTAATTAAAGGTAATTGCAGCTAATTTTTGATGGGCACCCGGCAGCAACATATTATATTGTCATTAACAATTCATTTGAATTAAATTTCATTAAAAAAACAGATACCTACAGAAATCAGCAGCCGGATCTTGTACTATCAGTGGCGTGCATTTCATAGAGACAAATAGACACTTTCTACTCTGACAATTTACTATTTAAATAAAGTAAATTTGTCCGCTCACCTTATCTCTACGTCAACCATTCACTCAAGAGACAAATTCAAATCATGGCTCGATTTAAACACATTCAAATCTTTTCTAACACTGTGTTTCGTATAATTACGCGCGTGCATCTGTAGTGGTTGTGATTAGTGGTTGTGATTAGTTGTTGTGATACTTAGCTCATAACACGCACACAAGTTAATGAAGAAATGGCATCTCTAGCCAATAACAGCACCAGAAAAAGAAATAGCAATGGTTTGAATCTTAATACATAGTAATAATGTTCTTAGTCATAATGAAGTTAAACGATTAATTTAACCTATTAGAAAAAATAACATATTAGCTTCATCAAAATATTAACATGTTCATTATTATAACTTTTTTAATTAATAATATAAAAGATCAAATGCTTTTTTTCTTATTTGAGTGCCCTCTAAACGTTTTTATAGTGACATTCTCTTCCTTACTTCTGGAATTTTTAACAGATATGTAGAAAAAAACAACAGATGGCGCTCACCAGCATTCACTTTCAAACAAAATTATACTTAACATTAAATGTTAGAGTAATTTATATTATAATATGTATTATCTATGGTTAGAGTAATGTTAATATAGGTGTTTACTTTAAAACACTGAACTAAATCAGTGTTCAGACAGTGTTCAGAACAGACAGACAGACAGTCAGACAGTTCAGAAAAACAGTGTTCAGATTCAGTGTTTACTTTAATTGACTTTGCTCTGTTGTAGCTTTATAATATAGCAAGTAGTAATTTTGCTACTGTTGAAATATTTTTCAAAGTAGTAATAAAATCACATTAACATTTATTACATACTTTATTGTAAGTGGTGATTTTGGTGAGTTCTCGTTTTGTGTACCCTACTGAAAATGTCTGTGCATGTCACTGATATACATAATATAATAAAGTATAAGTGTATAATAATAACTGTGAAAATATAATGAATGGAAAATAATATAAATATAAAATATAAATATTTTCCATTCAATATTTGTTCCCAGTTGTGTTCATGATTTTACTTGTTTAGGAATGTAGTTTCAAAAAAGTCAACTTGTTCCGATGTTCATTTATCTATTAAACACTAGCTGACCCTACATAATGCTGTCCTGTACAAACTTAAAAAAAATTGTGCTCTTTAACCCATCCTTTCACACATATTTTCCATACAAAATAGATTCAATATTTCACATCTGCCAGGCCAATATAGATACATACGTAGATATTGTACATAATCATAATATGGATCCACCTACATAATACCCTTTTTTAAGTGTTAATGAAATTACTGAACATATCTGAATCTATTACCTTTCATATGAAATGTGTGATTAAAGTACATAATTTATTAAGTGTTGAGTACATAATAATAGTTTTTTTTTTTAAATTGAAGCTCCAGGAATGTGTATGAAGATTTGAAAAGCAATGATACATCGAACTGGTTTAGAATAACATGTAATTTTCATCGTGATGATACAAGATCAAGAGTTAGTAGTAGCACAGATTAATTAGTTACCAAGATAAAGTAGTAGACTTGCAGGCGATACAGATCTGTCATCTAAAAAGTAAACATATTGCTTTAGAAATTAATAACACATTTGTTCGCACACGACACTCACTCAGGCCTCCCTGGGTAGTACAATGTGGACACGGCCAAGTTGGCGCGCTCCAGTTTGGTGTCCAGGTAGAAGTCGGCTGCCTGCGCGGGCTGTGCTACGACGCCGACTGTCGCTTCGCTCTCGCTCTCACTTTCGCTGGCTAGTAATCTCGTCTCCGTTGCTGGTGAGAGCGTGAGGGCGGCATGTTGAATCAGTGTCCGATCTATTACATAGCATTATTATGTTTACATTGTTACGCATTTTAGTCACCGATTATGTCATAATATTCGTTTGACAACATTACCTAGTTCTACATCAGAACCATATCTCTCGATTTCATTATCTGCATATGCAGGGAATAAAGACATTTTTATTATTCCCAATGACGGCACAATGAATAACGAAATATAGAATTAAATCACAGAGAATAATATGTATCCACTTCGTTCGTTTTTTGCACAGAAACATTATTTGTACAAATCAGTTTTATGTTTCATTTTTCACTGTTTTTGTCATTTGGTTTTTGTTTATATCAATAGGTATATGAATAAGGTAGGGATGTGAAAAAATAATCGATTATGGAAATAATCGTTAAAATCGAATAATTCGATTAAAATAAAAGCGAAACGTGTTTTTAATATTACATAGAATCGATTAATAATCTATTATTTTATAATCAAAAATCAAACAATATTTTTCATCTGCCACCCCCGACAATAAGTCTGGTCTTCTATAATGGAGCGCGAATTACCAAAGAATACTATCTCCATGGAGATAGTATTAGGTCGATTAATATTACATTATCGCCATCTGTGCGTCTACGATGGCATCCCTTCTGTGCTTTTGAAATAGTTTAGTTCATTCATTTGCTAATCAAACATTCACTAGACTGATGGAGTTAGTCAACAAACTGTACTATTTTACTGACATTCGGCTGATATGTCATTATTCGTTATATTCATTATTCGTTGGTGAAACTTCATTTTTCAAACGACAATTTTGAAAATTTTTCGTGACAAAAACTGTTGTGTTTTTAAGTCTTGTTTTTAACAATATCAACGACCAAAAGGGCGACAAGTAATTGGCGTCAATATTTTCATATTGACAATAAATCTAGCAATGCTAATTGTAAATATTGCCCTAAAATTTTAAAAACGTGTAGTAATACTGACACAGTTGGCGTGAAAGCACCTTTTGGTACCGGCTTCTTCGGCTCCAGCAGAGAGACTGTTCTCGAAAGCTGGCGCCATATTAACAAAGACCGAGAGTCGAATATTATCCAATCGCTTACCTAAGCTGTTATTCCTGAACTCATTGCCTACGGATTTCTAGTTTTTTTTTTATTTGAATAGTTTAATTTTGTTAATTTATGTTGAAAGAAAGAAAAACATTATTATTTGAACCTATTAGAATGTTGATTATTCTAAAACTAATTTGTTGATTTTTTTTTTTTTTTATTGAACAGAGCAGTTACAGTACGGAATGTCATCACAATTTTCTCCTATCTACCTGAAACCTCGAGGGTTTATATGGAGAAAGGGAGTTCGCATATGTTTAATTTAGGTTGTTCGTAATATATGAGTACTTGGAAAAAGGCGACATATTTCAAAAAATGTAGTTTGTATCTTTGTTCTGTAAAAAGTGACTTTTAATTTTAGGATTTAATTTATGTTTGTGGGTCTTGAATAAATAAATTTGCAATATATTTAGAGGGAGGGAATTTAGCATTTTTGGTAATATGTATCCGTCCATTCTCATTCCATATACATTATTTTTTCGTGGTAAATAGATTTTTTTTGTGTTAAGTTTTGCCTTAGTCTTTTATTGCGGGTTAGTTCAACTAAGTTGTTTATCTCATTGGATATGTCTTTTAGGATTGCCAATTTTATTTTGCTTTGCACTGGCAGTACTTTAAAATAAGTAAATAGTTAGGAATAGTCATTTGAGAATTTGTTTCTTATATTTTTATGAACTATATTTTTCAAAATTCGGATTTGTAAATTATATATGTTATCAAAGTTAGTATTGTATGATCTACCGTAACTACTTATCTGCCAGTGCCAAGTACAATAGTCTTATCGTTTTATATGGTAGTTTACATTTTAAGATAGTTAGTTTACATAATATTGTTCTTAGTTTCTTACATATGTAATTAATATGCGGTTTCCAACTGAATAAATGGTCAATAATTAATCCAATATACATTTGTTCTTTTACTACTTCGATCGAAGTACATTTGCATAATAAGGGAAGGTTGTTATGGAGACATTCATGTTCATGTGCTATAATTTTTAATGTGTAAGCGGCCTTATTACGCGTTGAATGAATGTGCATCGCTTTGGTTTTTTTGGCATTTATTACTAATCCCGCGTCGTGGGACCACTTACACAGCAAATGAAAGTTGTGTTGCATAATTTTTGAAGTAAAACTTCTTTAGGCACGCTTGGCTTGGGGAGTAAGCTGGCGAATGCATGACGAGAGCGTTACGAAAAGTGTGATCGGGCGAGGCGAACGGAAGTTGAAAGAGAGAGATATGGAGTTACATGTTAGTAAAGATGGTTGAAGTAAAACTTCTTTAGGCACGCTTGGCTTGGGGAGTAAGCTGGCGAATGCATGACGAGAGCGTTACGAAAAGTGTGATCGGGCGAGGCGAACGGAAGTTGAAAGAGAGAGATATGGAGTTACATGTTAGTGAAGATGGAAAGAGAGAGTTAATAAATAAATAAAAAAATTTATTCAAGAATATTAATTTATCAATAAAAGTCGATAATAGATTTAAATATTTGTAGAAAATTGTAGAAATTAGTAGAAAATATATGTATATGTATGTACATGTATATATATATGTACATATATAAACATATATGTATATATATATACATATGGATGGAGCTAAAGAAGTTTTTTTTTTCGGCGATTACAATATTTTTGTCTGCTACCACCAAGCATGTGTCATCAGCAAACTGGTATACAGCGCCCTCTCCTATTAGGTTGCACATATCATTGACGTAGAGCAAGTACTCTGTCGGCCCGATTATAGAACCCTGGGCTGTGCCCTAATGTGTGTATGCACCTTTACTATAAGCGTTTGAAAGTTTTACGTATGTGTATCTATTAGTATGATAGTTTTTAAACCATTCCAGTAAAGGGCCTCGTATACCATACCTCTCAAGTTTGAGATAGAGAGTATTGTAATTTAGCATGTCAAATGCTATACTAAAATCAATGAAAACAACCAGCACCTGCTCTTTTTCATTTAGATGCTGGTTGATCTCATTAGTGAATTTTCAGAGTAGTTGAGTTGCACTGTGGTTTTTCTGAAAGCCATACTGATTATTGTTGATTATATTATGTTTGTGAATGAATTCTTTTATTTCATTTCCTATGTGTCGCTCAACCACCCTGTCAACACATGACAGTATAGTTATTGGTCGGTAGTTATTGACGTTTGAATGGCTTTCCTTTTTATATATGGGGCGAATTACACCATTTTTTAGGCCATCAGGGTGGAGGATGTATCAATGCTGGCGTTTATTAAGTGGGTAATACAAGGTGTTATTTGTGTGCTAATTTTTTTTATGTCTATTGCTCTTATTCCATCATATCCTGGACTTTTTGTATCACAGAGGCTATTTATGATTTTTGAAATACTGTTATAGTTTGCTTTTTTGACTCTCATTGATACATCCATAGATTTCTTGTTTCCTATTAGGTCTAATAAATTTTTATCACAGTTCAGTGAAATGTTATCTACATTTTTTATGAACTCAGTGGAAAAAATATTTGACAATATACTTGGCTGTAATTTGAAAGATTTTAATATAATACTATCAATTGGTTGTCTTATTTTGCCGCATAATTCAATAACAATGCTCCACATTTTCTTAGAATTTTTAAAGTTGAAGCAGATTCGATTCTTAATGTATTGGTTTTTTATACAATTCATGTATTTATTGGTTTTATTTCTAAACTTATTGTATATAATTCTATTATCGATATTATTAGAGTCTTTTAACCATATTTTGTACAATCTATCCCTTGTTTTACACATCTTTTTTGCCTTATTATTGATCCATGGGCACTTAACTCTTGACGATTCTTTACATTTGATTTTTTTACTGCATTTTTTATATATATCGGTAAATGTTTGTAGGATGAAGTTATAAATATCATTCCGACATTTTAAAGCTAACGCTACGCTCCAGTCCAACCGCTCCAGCTCTTTCCAAACCTGTTTGTTGTCTATGACAGTAAGGATTTCGCGTGAGACGTTGAAGTCAGCTGTTTTATGTGGCGGCAACGTTATCGCGCAGCCAGTAATTAGATGGTCGGCGATAGGAATATTTACTGTAGCGGTGTACACAGTACGGTAGCGGCGAGTACGCATAAAAATGTGATCGATACACAATCTAGTAATAATATCCCCTTTAATCTCCACTCTTGTATATTTACTGATTCCGGGACATAAACCTAATTCCGACATACTATTTAAATATTGTGATTTTATAGGACTATTATTAGACAGGTCTATATTCATATCACCCAATATAATTAAGTCATGTTTTTTTAAATGCCTATTGCATAGGGACGATAATTCTTTTATAAAACCGGTCTTGGATAGATCGGGCGGTCGGTATGTAGCGCATAGATTAATTTTGTAGGTATTTACTTCTAAACATCCAATTATAGTTTCAAAGTTGATAGTATGCACACGAATCGGTGTGAATTGTATGCTTTCGTGAACATAAAGGACTACTCCACCTCCTTTACGGTGCTGACGTAATTTCGGATACATAGAATACTGAGATAGTTCGAATAATTGTTTATAGTTATCCCTTATGTTCACTTCGGTTAAGATAATTAAATCTACTAACGGGGGCTGTTGTTAATTAGATATTCAACCTGCGAAAAATTCAACATCATAGATCTTATGTTTACGTGAAATATATTGAGGGTTTTAATAGTTCGTTCTAAAGAGTTCATATAAACATTCCAGTTATCAAAGGTACCTTCAATTAAATTATCATTTGTGTAACACATTTACTCTAAACACTTTATAAATGTAAAAATGTAAGCCGTAGAGAAGAAGAGAAGGGAATAAGAAAAAACTATTTATCCACCGCAGCCGACGCCCATTTCTTGACATCATTTTTAGATCGGATTTGGTGTATTTTATCCTTATCCGATTTTCTTATAAGTATATTTCCTCGTTGGCACCATACATATTGTACCTTATTCGTCTCTTTTAGTTCCGTTTTGGTTTTCCATAGTAGGTATGCAGTTGCCGGTGTTAAGGCTTCTCGTAAGAATATCCTACCGTCATTCGGCATCCCCACATCGGGTCCCGTGAGTGTCCCGTAGGCCTTCCCGGCTTTTAACCAATGATCACGGCATCCATTTCGGAGGGTTACGACTAGAGTAGAAACATTTTTTTTTGGGCAGCTGGCGATTTATTTTCCTTTCTATGTACCTTTACAACATCCATTGCATCCCGATTTATTTTATTCCCAATGGTTTTTACTATTTCTAATAGTTTTTCATTTTCCCGTTTTGTTACTCCGCATATTTCTATTAAATTTTCCATCTGATTTTGTTCAAAAATATTCATTTTTTGTTGCATCGATTCCATGATATTTTTTGTGTTTGTATAGTTATTTTGTAGGTTTATAATTTTTTTTCCAATTCCTGGATTTTTTCTTCGTATTTATCCATGGTTTCTTGGTAGTCGTCTATTTTGTCCGAGTAAAATTGAAGACTTCTTTTTAATTCGTCCGGGATAACATCGCGAATTTCATGGCGTATCGTATCCAGAACCTTGGTTAGTATTTTTTGGCTATTATTGTCTAGTCCAGATGTCGATGGTGTAACGTATTCGTTACCAGTATTCTGTTCCTCATCCAGGTCTGGTAATATAGCAGAGATGCGCTTATTCTGACTACTGCATCCACGGCATTTCCAATCTACCGCCTCAGTGGCAGTTATAGTATTGAATTGATCATTAGTGATAGAAACACATGTCGCATGAAACCATTTGCTACATTTCCCACACTGCAATCCAGGACACTTTTTTGTCACTATTTTTACACATTTAGAACACTTCACCATTGTAGTGAAACGTTAGGTAGGTATTCAATCTAAACAATAGAAGCGCACGCGCAGGTGACGTGCCACTTGGACGGTCGTCGCAAGCAAACTTAAAAACTTATTATTTGTGTTATTTTTAATTAATAAAACTATGATTAATATAATATTTATGGCGTTTATTTTGAAATTAATTGAAAAATTAGGAATAAATCGATTAATATAACAAAATCGATTATTTTTTCAAGAAAAATCGATTATACGTTAATCGATTTTTCTTGCTAAAAAAACAATCGATAGATACTGAAAGAACTGTATAGTCTGTGTATGATGTATGTACGAATTTACTAATGGTAGATGAAGAGCCCTTGGACAGTGTTGCCGACTTAGTGGATTTTCCACTAAATCTGGTGGTTTGAACCCCCTTTTAGTGGGGGAAATATTGCGTTTAGTGGCTGGTGATTTTTCTGGTGGTTTAGTGGAATAGAATTTTTCCTATTTTTTTTTTATTTAGTACATAATCACGCCAGTATAAAGTTTGGACGTTGCAGTTCATAATATTTCTAATTTATTTTAGGGGTATTTACTTTACTATGTGAGCAACACTAAATCTCTGTTGTCAAGTAACACGGGGATTTCCCTTAAAATATGTTGTTTATAGCAGTTTTCTGTCAGGTGAAGCGGGGATTTCCAGCAAAATATTTTTTATATTTTAAACCTTCTTCTTTCTCAAATTGGTCTTATTCACTGTCTGAAGTTTGTTCGCGAGGGATAGGTCACTTAATGAAAAATATGCCGAAACCTCAGTATTCTCAAAAGTTTCGGGATTCTTGGCTGCAAGACCCTGCTTTAAAAGATTAGCTTCAGATGATTGAAAGTACTACTGGCCAAGTAGCGAAGTGCAAATTTTGTGGTACCACTTTAAGGAGCCATTATGGAGACTTAAAATCACATGGAATGTCGAAGAAACATCAACAAAATGCAAAGGTAAGCTAACACGACTATTTTATTACGGTAAAGCATGGTCAATAATGTGTCCATGTGGTACCGCATTTAGCATTACCTCATATTATCTTCCTGAGGGTGTCGTAATACGTGTCTGAGGGATGTGAAAATGGCAGCAGTGCTTCCCGTGAATGCAACATTTTGCATTGTAGTGTTCATAAATACGCCTCGCCTACCAAGTTTGATGAGTGTTAGCATAGTAGACAGAGTGCATTTATTTTTTACACGACTGCCCAAAAAAAGGAGTGTAATTTGTTTAGAGTTTAAAAAAAATTAGGGTATCGTTGGAATCCTTACATTCTTATCCCGAGTGACATAGGCTATATTTTTTTTTTGGAGATAGCTGTCGTGTTTTTTTTTTAAATTTATTTTTTAAACTTATTACATTATTGTAAATTGTTGCAGATTATCACTGAGCAACCCAAATTACCATTTAAACCAGAACCCATTGGAAGTCAAAAAAAGGAAGAGGCCAGGCTTGCTTTGTTTACAGCCATGCATACGAGTATACGAGTAGTTGACCATTTAGGTGAGGTAATCAATCATAGCCATCATAATATTCGTGATTTTTTGGATCAAAGATGTTATTTGGGATTCCGATTTGAAAAACAAATACAAGAGATGAGAGAAAAAGGATTACCAGCAGCAGAGGAAGTATCAATACGGAATCGGTGTATACAGCAGATAAAGTACAACTACACCGAACGAAGTGCACCGCGGTCATAAAAAATGTATTAGCATCACATTTCATTGAGGTTTTAAAACAAGATATTAAGGATCAATCATACAGTTTATTGATTGATGAATCAACAGATATTGCTGTTCAGAAATATTTGGGTTTGGTTATAATTTATTATAGTAAAGCACACCAAAAAATAGTATCTACATATTTAGACCTTGCAGAGCTGCATGAATGCAACGCTGAGGGTATTGTCTCCGCTATAAAAAAGACACTTAAACGATTCGATTTGAAACTAGAGAACTTTATGGGCATTGGTACAGACAACGCTTCCGTAATGGTTGGAGTAAATAATGGAGTTTTTGCGCAGTTGAAAGCAGAGGTACCACATTTGATTCTAGTGCGTTGTTTATGTCATTCCTTGCAACTGGCTGTTTCTGCTGCTGCAAAGCAATTTTTGCCGAGGAATTTAGAATTTTTAATTAGGGAGACCTATGATTGGTTTGCTCGCTCTTCTTCTAGACAAAGTGTTTATAAGGAGCTATACAAAGCAATGAATGATGGCCATAAACCACTTAAAATCGTTCAAGCATGTCAGACACGATGGTTGTCAATAGAATCAGCAGTCTCGAGAATATATACGCAATGGCTAGAGCTAAAAACTCATTTTTCTATAGCCAAGATCCACGAAAGGTGTCACACAGCAGAATTATTGCACTCTATGTATGCGAACGAGATGAATTACGCATATATTTCATTTTTATATCCAATATTAATTGAGATAAACAGAGTCAACAAAATGTTTGAGTCAAAAGATACAGACCATACCAAATTGTGCGATGAGTTGATCAACCTGATAGATATGCTTGTCAGCAAAGTCACGTTACCTATAAATAAAGTTAATATTTTCACTCAAAATATTCGTGATTTTTTGGATCAAAGATGTTATTTGGGATTCCGATTTGAAAAACAAATACAAGAGATGAGAGAAAAAGGATTACCAGCAGCAGAGGAAGTATCAATACGGAATCGGTGTATACAGTTTATAGTTAGTCTGATTGAAGAAATTAAAAACAGGCTGCCGGAAAATGTGACTTTGATGAAAAAGATTTCTCGAGTAAGTGTTCAACAAGCACTAAATCACAACAAAGAAGATCTAATCGACATAATGTCTCAATTAAATAAAAAAACAGACTTCATTGCAAAAGTTGATGATCAGTGGCGACAAATACATTTAATGAAATGGAGTGAAACCAAAGACACAAAAAAGTTTTGGATCGAAGTGTTGCATTTTAAAGACGCTCAAGGAGAAGCTAGATTTCAAGATTTAGCGAATTTTGCAATTTCTCTTTTAATATTACCACACTCCAATGCCGACGTCGAAAGATTGTTTAGCAGCATGAACATTATAAAAAATAAACAGAGGAATCGTATGAAGTTGAATCTTTTATGTGCCATATTAAGAGTACGCTGCGGTATGAGGGTGATAGGTAAATGCTGCAATGACTATGAAATTCCAATACACGTTATAAAAAAAATTGGCACCAATGAATCATATCGTTCCTTGGAAATTGATGATGATGGTGGCGGTGAAATAGACACATCTGATGACGATTTGTAATAATTTTAATATGTTTCATTTTCGTAATAAACGTTTTTCATATATCCCTGCTTATTTTTCTTTCATATTAACAATAAAAAAGATTTATTGACAAATTTAGTGGCTTTTTAACTTTGGTTGTTTTTGGTTAGTGGTTTTCTGGTGGTTTTAGAAGTCGAATCTGGTGGACAGCTCGTTCACCTGTTGGCAACACTAGCTGTATTTATCTTCATAAATTCTCGACTAAAATTCGACTATTCTCAACTAACATGAAGTAATATTTTATTGTAATTGTAGGTAAGATGGATTAAGGAGACTGGAGAATAGTGCAAGTGATATCTGATATCACATTTACGATTTCTATGCAACTTGTATTAGCACATCTCTAGTGGTAATTAACATAACAAAAGAAAAAACAACTGTCGCAATTTGTTATATGTGTATGTAGTGTAGAAGTTTGTTATGTTGTTCATTCCTATTATGAAACTTCAAATTTTTATTGCGAATCGGGTTGTGTTAGTTTGACGCAAACGAAATGATACGAAAAGTTACGAGTTTGCGTGGGTTAGGTTTAAGGTTGAATAGCGATGTAAGTATTTATTTATTAACACGCTTTTTTAGTTAAGTATTTCACATAACGTAAGGGTGGGATCAACTGGGATCACAGGTGGGATCTACGGCAACAACGCTGGATGGCGCTTCGTCGCCGGCTGCGCAAGCGCCGCTGGTCGACTCGTTCGGGCGCCGCCACGACTACCTGCGGATTTCACTAACAGAACGGTGTAACCTCCGATGTAAGTAGTATATTGTATATAGCTACTTAAATTAACTTAATTAATTAACTGGTCAAAGAAATGTTTCAAAACACGTAAGCAGTAGTTAATCTAAAGTATTTTCAAATATCTTCGTATTTCAGGATTCTAAACTTTTTAGCTTCCTGTATTCCAAAAGGATTATATTACCTCTGTTAAATAGATTTCAACATGGTATTCTTTTCGAATACTTTATTTTTAAAAAATAATTTGTTCACTTTGTTCACCTTTCTATTGAAAGTAGGGTAAATTAACCAGTTTACCGGCCATCACCACTTTTCGGCAAAGACAAGAATTAGTTAATTCCTCCTTCATTATTCAACCATTCTCATGTGATTGGTTCTGCCGTTTAGAGAGTACAAAGCTGACAAGCGAGGAGTCAGTATCTCTATCCTGAAAACTAACTAAATTAAACTAAAGAAAATGTAACTTGCATTGCTATTTTTAAGATGAGCACTGAGTTCTATTTTTTGCTATGTAATGATGTAATGTGTATATTTGGTTTAAAAACATTCTAAGTTTAATGATATAGGCATATTTTCTTTATTAGTATAATTTGGTTTGTAAATCAAGATGGCCAGCTAACTGGCTCAAAAAAAAATCACATTTACTGATTTTCGGCATAGTAGTGGACAGCTGGGTATTTTTTTGTTATTGAAAGTTGTCTCTTTCTTTTGTAATGTAATAGCTAATAAATAATTAATTCCACTCTTTTGCTCGAAGATGTGACAGGTTTATTGAATCCATTTCTCGGCCACCATATTAAAATTCTAACTCTGGCTAAAATGATTTTGTTAATTCATGTTTTTGATGGCCGTAAACTGGTAGAATGTCTAGATGTCAGCCACCATCTTGCAGATACGCCTGAAAAGTGATCTAGAATGGTCTAGTTGCTGGCCGTTGTTTAAAAACCACAGCCTATACTTGGATGACAGCTTTTGAATTCTCATCCACGACCTCTAAAATTTATTTATCTATTTATAGTTTTTAGGACAAAACATAATTAACTTGCTGATAGATGATAGTTTTAATATATCTTTTGTAAATAGTACCATGTAAGATATCTATATAGCCACCATCACAATGTCTGTTTACAAAAAGATCTATTTTTTAATGTTCTGCTTGCTTGAAATAAAAAATTCGCAGATATAAAAAAAAGACAATGTCATAAGCATTTGCGAGGCTTGCGGAGGGTGTGGAGCCCTAAGAATCCTAAGATCCAAAGTTCAAAACAGACTTTATGATCATACAGCTTCGAAAATTGAAAGGAATGTTGGTACAGATCCTATTTTAAAAAGAAAGTGAAGAGAGGCTCTCAGAGAGATGAGAGAATCCAATACCAATATGGTATTTCAGTTGTTAAGCATAATATGTACAGAAGATTAAAATGACCAATATAATCTTTAATTAGTGGATAGTTTAAAATAAAATGCAGTATTTTCACCTAACATTTGGTGGCATTTATATTAAAAAAACCTATTCTTACATATCTCGAAACCATTTTTACATGTCTTGTATTGTACAAACACACCTGTGCAAACGCAAATGGGATCGAGGTAAAAGAAATTAAATATAATTCGCAATCAATGTGTGTGACGCCACGCCACGCCACGCCACGCCACCGTTAGAGTTTCTCTAGATTGAATCTGAATAATGTGTTTGAGGCCGCTACTGCATGCCGGCGGAGGGCGTGGCGCTGTCGGCGCGCGCGGCGCTGCTGGCGCGCGAGGAGACGGCGCGGCTGGCGCGCGTGTTCGCGGCGCTGGGCGTGCGCAAGGCGCGGCTGACGGGCGGCGAGCCCACGCTGCGCGCCGACCTGGCGCCGCTGCTGGCCGCGCTGCGCGCCGCCGGCCTGCGCGCGCTCGCGCTCACCACCAACGGGCTCACGCTCACGCGCCAGCTGCCCGCGCTGCAGCGCGCCGGCCTCGACGCGCTCAACGTCTCGCTCGACTCGCTGCGCGCCGCGCGCTACGAGGCCATGGCGCGCCGAGCGGTGCGTCCGACACACGACACACGACACACGCCACACACTCGACACACGCCACACTACCGACTCTCTCTGCGCAGGGCCTGAGCCGCGTGCTGGCCGGCATCGACCTGGCGCTGCAACTCGGCTACGCGCCCGTCAAGATCAACACGGTGCTCATGAAGGGTGAGTGAGAGTGAGCGTGACCACTGGCCGACCGCGAGCCCAGCGCATTTGATCTCATGGACATGGTTTATACGATCAAAAAACTAGTATAACAACTACCCTACCTACTTTTACAATTAAAAAATCGACCTAACCATAGATGTAGTGTCAATATAAAACAGACAGCATAGTATTGCATATTATGTTAGAGCAAGATATAAAGATGGAACAATTCACCTACACGCCTTAGACCAAAATAAGCCCAATATCAGTTACAAATGAAAGGAAATTGGGCCCCTTATGACCCACTTTTAAACTAGCGGACAGAAATAAAACCAGTCGAAGGTTTTCAAGTAATACAGCTACTATAAATCTATATAATTCTTTCCCCTTATCTCCAGCTTATGGGAATCCCATAAGCTGGAGAAAAAAGAAAAAAAAATTATATGGATAGTTTTCTATCCATATAATTTTTTTTATTTTTGGTGGTTCTAAGATTTTTTTTACATTTGCATTGCATTTTACAAAATATTATGAATATGTGGACATAAAAGTTTTTGATGAATGACAATAGCTACCAGCGAGGCAGCGCCTGAGGGTTAAGAGTCATATTAGATCCGTCAGTCACTGGACGTGAAGGAATACATGATTATTGTTCTATAAGCGTCGTACGATTGGTAGTTGTGCACATATTGCGAGTATAATATATTATCCTTCATGGGAAAGACACGTAAGAGTTTTTTTGGACGAAATCTTTGTAGATCATGAGCCGTTTAATAAATGTGTATTATTATAAAACCTAGTTTTTATTTTGAATAGCCTTTCTAGCTCCTTTTTTACCCACTCAGCAAATAAATGATTGTTCAACTACTTATTCTCATTCCTATTCTTTCAACAATAAAAACAATAGTATCAGCAGACAGCATAAATCATTTTTAAAGCATTTTGCCTGTCATATCTCAAATTGATATTTTACTCAACTGTTCCTTGCAATCTGGCAATCGGAGGTGACAATAATACAACTCATGATAATTAATATAATGTCAAATATAACGTTATAAAATGTTTCATGTCTGTGTGGAGTGGCTGTAGTTTCCCAAATTCCAAGTAAAGGTCCCAATGTCCTTTGTGCCGCTTATGTTTGCATAATCTCAAATGTTACAGCATAATATTATTAATATTGTGTGTTCAGAGGGAATTAATTATGGTTAAATGTGTGCAGTGCCCGTATGTAACTCATCACAGAAAAAAACTCACAGAATTATACATTTTATATGCAAGTGCTATTAAAATATTGTAGTATAATTGCAATGTTTTAGAGCTACCATAAAAGGTTTGGACTTAAACGGGTAGGAAAAATTATCATTAAACGATATTAGTGCTCTGAATACTTACGAGTTCAGTTCAAAATTATAATAAATATGTGAATTCTGCTATTTATAACCTCACTTTGATAGGGACTTCTTGAAATGTATTGATGGATGCTGGTTTCATCACTTCACACACATACACACTGGTCTTTTTGCTTTTTTGATCACGCCACAATCACTTGGTTGCCAATCTATAGGAACATAATACATCTATGGACTTAACCAAAATGTGTTGAAGATGTGGATTTTTTTGTCATTCAGGTTTCAATGATGATGAAATCTGTGATTTCGTCGAGTACACGCGGGATCGTGATGTGGAAGTTAGGTGAGCTATTTGTACAATTGCTAACATTGACATTGCATTTTTGACTATGTCTATGTTCACACATGTTTCAGATTTATAGAGTTCATGCCATTCACGGGCAATGCATGGGAGAGCAACAAGATGGTGCCGGAACGAGTCGCCCTACGTATGATCGCGCAACAGTACGAGTTGGAGCCACTGCCGCCGCGGCCTAACGACACGGCGCGGGTGAGTAGCATTCGACACGAGCGCCGCCGCCTGCCACGTCGCCGGTCAGCACACTGACGCTCAGTCTTGCCTGACAGGTGTGGCGGGTGGCAGGTCATCGCGGCACCGTCGGGTTCATATCGTCCATGACGAAGAAATTCTGCTCGACTTGCAACAGACTACGCCTCACGGCCGACGGGAATCTCAAGGTGGCTGCGAGATCGAGGAGGAGCAGGTATAGTCCATCGGTGACCGTAACCGATTTGATCGCGTGGTGTGTGCAGGTGTGCCTGTTCGGCGCGGCGGAGGTGTCCCTGCGGGACGCCATGCGCGCGGGCGCTTCGGACGACGAATTGGCCGCGCTCATCCGCGCCGCGCTGCTCAACAAGAGGCGTGCACACGCCGGTAACGCTCACGCACACCCACACCCTCCCTCCGCCCGCGCGCGACGTCCTCTCGTCGAATATTTTCTACTCGCACGTACGATGGAACGATTCAATCTTCTTTTCGATCGGCGATACGATGCCGTCGATGTTTCCAGGTATGGAGAATCTCGCTCGTATGGAGAACCGGCCGATGATTCTGATCGGCGGCTAGGCGCGGTGTCCGCGCTCACTGGCGGGCGAGGGCGGCGGGCGGCGGCGTGGGCGCGCGCGCCGGCGCGGGCGCGCGGCTACTGCTCGGGCTCGGGCTCGGGCTCGGGCTCGGGCGTCGGCGCCGGCGCGGGCCTGACGCACCTGGACGCGCAGGGCCGCGCGCGCATGGTGGACGTGGGCGACAAGCCAGAGACGTGGCGCGTGGCCGTGGCCGAGTGCCGCGTGCGCGTGCCGCCGCGCGTGCGCGCCGCGCTGTGCGCCGTGGGCGGCGCGGGCGTACCCAAGGGCGACGCCGTGGCCGCGGCCGAGCTGGCCGGCGTGCTGGCCGCCAAGCGCACGGCCGAGCTCATCCCGCTGTGCCACCCGCTGGCGCTGCACGTCGTGCGCGTGTCGGTGTCGGCGCCGCCGCCGCACGCGGGCGACGCGCTGGTGCGCTGCGAGGTGCGCTGCCGCGCGCGCACCGGCGCCGAGATGGAGGCGCTCACGGGCGCCGCCGTGGCCGCGCTCACGCTCTACGACATGTGCAAGGCGCTGGACGAGCGCCGCGAAATGCGCATCACGGACTTGCGCGTCGTGGCCAAGAGCGGCGGCAAGTCCGACCTGCCGCCGCCGCCGCCGCCGCCGCTGCGCCCGCTCGACCGCTCGCCGCGCGACTCCGAGGAGACCTACGCGCCCACCAACGTCGCCCACTTCTAGGCTACTGCTTATGTCGACCCACACGTGTATGTGTGTATATTCTCAAAGCGACAACTGCAAACTCGCATGACTGATAACATGTGCAGAAATAAAATATCGTTACGAATTATTATGGTTGTTGGGTACTTCATAGATTCCATGTTGTTTAAGATATATTCCATGTTGTATATATATAAATATTTTTTGTTATTTTTTTTGAGAATTTTATTAATAAAGATTATAATCAATAAAGTTTTTAAAGCATTTAAAATTAGTTTTTTTTAAATCTTTCCAATTTCCAGACATTCATTTTATAAAAAAAGTGTAAATACTTTAACTGAATTACATATAATATGTATATTACACCGAAGTAAAAAACACTAAGATGAAATTGAATACTGTTTGCTAATATTATAACTTACATGAATTACTTACAAAATTATAATATGGAAAATTTTAAATTGTTATTTGCAAGAAAATAATTATAATTTGTTCATGATGACAATGAAATTTCAAAAATGAAATCTAAAATAACAATATAGATGATGTAATTCATATAAAGAGCAAACCAACTTTCTCTTGAATTCATAGATTTAATTCAAGAGGAACTTGATTTGCTTTCAATCGATTCGTGGAAAAATATGTCAAATGTAATACAATTGCTGGTTGTGAAATTCATCATAATATATACATTTTATTTATTAATTTTATTAACAAACTATGATTACACTCAATGTTCATTACTCTAGCAATGTTATCAATATTAATAATTGTAAAGCGTGTGCCATTAGCTGAAGGAATTGTTATCATTAACCTACTTGTACTATAAACAACAATGGTAACAATCACAACGGTCAAACACATACTAAAATTACGCTCAACTATTTGCTACTGCATTTCATGGTACAGGGTGAGAAAAGTAACTGAGCTTGGTAGAGAGTTCAAGCTATCATTTCCTTCAAGTGATTGGAGTGAAGAATGGCAATACATGTCTTGTTTGTTCGCTTGCTCATACTTGCACATTTTTAATTCTAATTGGGACGGACGGTATTAACTGTACCATATTTAAGAAACAAAAGAAAAAGTTTCATACTAAAGCTTCTAAATAAATATTATACGTATAAAAACTTTTTAAAATTTGTACACTACAATAATGTTGAAAGTGTACAACTTCAACTAAGGTCAATGTACAAAATTCCTTCTGCTCATGGCGCATGCTATAGACATTATGTACATAATATAAACAAAATAGTATAGTGTATATGAAAGTCGACAGAAGAGGTTGAGTGTGACCATAGTTAGCACACGTAGCGGAGTGGCGGAGTGGCAGAGTGGGGGACTAGCCGCTGGCGACGAGCACGTTGGACTTGGCGGGCGAGGGCGCGTCGGGCGCGTCGGGCGCTACGGGAGCGCCGGCGCCGGCGCCGGCGCGCTGCACGCGGATGTCGTGCTGCTCGATGTAGGCGTTGATCTCGCGGCCCTTGGCGGCCAGCTGCTCGTGCAGCGCCTGCAGCGCGCGCGGCAGGCGCTCGCGCGTGGCCTCCAGCTCGGGCAGCACGGCGCCCACGGTGCGCTCCACCAGCACGCCGCCCACCATGCGGAAGCAGCGCCGCGCGCCGGCCACGCCGCGCAGCGTCTCGATCACGATCCTGCGCCACACACGACACGAGTCACTCACCCATCCACCCACGCATCCAGGCGTCAGGCGTCGGCACACATCGCACCGCTCGTAGCGTCGTCTAACTGCTCACTGTGCCGTCTTTAGTGCCTTATGGCGGTGCGGTGGCCGGTCACAAACTTTCATGACGTTGATTAACTCACTCACTTATGCTCGTTGAGATCCATTTCCAATTCAGAGATCTTGTTCGCCAGTTGCCGCTGCTCGGTACGAAGTGTTTGAAATCCAGCGAAGATTTCTTCGCTCGACTTTGCTTTACCGCTTTTTGTTCCAGTTTTAGACATTGTTTAATTATTGTGTATGTAGATTAAAAACATAAGTGATATTATTATATACTCGCTTATTAGATTACAATTTTAGCAACTCTTTATACACAATACAAATAGGTTACTGTAGATATCACATTCACAATCACACATTCCCACAGACAATAATGACATTGACAATGACATCTGACATTTTTTTTTAACGTAAATCATGGTATTGACCATCTGCTATCAGCTTGAAATAAACACATTTCACACTTACCTTTCGTACGTTTTTTTATATATTCTGTTATATGTTTCTGTATCCGTAACTGCAAAATTCCTATTTCTGCCTTTCTGTCATGCGAATTATAACATAACTATGTATAAAACCGTAAAGAGCGTTGAGCGGTAGCATAAGTATTAATCGATCACAGTTCACGGAGCTGTAACCCTCTTAAATCTTGCTTAAATTGAGAACTTAAAATGTATACTGTAAAACATTCGTTGGTGTATCTACATAAATACCTAATGATATTGTTAAGCTATTAAATGGTATGCAGCAAACTCGCCATGTCATTGTTTTTGTAACCCCGTCACCATACTTGCCGAATCTAGGCGAGCACGAGAGTGTGGTAGCTGCGCTCGTGAGCACTCGTGTCCACTCGCCCCGACTCGCTGCCGCTCCGCTCTGTGTCGGTATTTGGTCCACGAGTCAAAGGACGTGATTGGCCGACACGAGCGCGCCTACTACACGTTCGCGATTGTAAGTGTGAATTATTACTTCAAGCTGCACGCAAAATTAAACGTATGATAAATCTGCGAATGTGTAGATACGATACGTAGGTCTTCAAATAAATAGTAAAATGAGAAATTGCAAAGCGATCAAGGGGAGATGGCTACGAAATATTTATTATCTTTATTAAGTAAAAAATAATTATTATTCTTCACTATGTTAATAATCGCAAGTGGAAAAGTGATTTCACAAAAAATACGATGCAAACGCCTGTAAGTACATATTATTTTTGACCTACCAAATCAGTACCTAGACTTTCTGTTGTTGCTTATTGGTTTAGTACAGACTTAAAAACTGTGGATAATTATAATATAGGCTTACGCTAGTAACTAATTAATCTGTGATAGCGATATTACAAGTGTACTATAATTATGAAGTTCTTTTCGTACTTGAGTTTTGATAAGTATTGAATAGGTAATTATTGTGTAACTCGTTGAGGATTTCTCTTGTTAAAGCAGTATTCCATAATCAGATCTTAACTAAAATTTCTATGGGGCGACCCTGGACAAAATTCCTTTTAAAACGAAAAATAGTCATCAAAATTAGTGCACAAACGCCGTACTAATCGGCGAACATTAATATATACCTAATTAAAAGAACATTTTAGTGTGTGGTATTCGGTTTTATTTCCATACAAAAGACACAGACACAGGAACAGTAATTATTCAGTGAGAAACGACGCACAGGGAGTACACACGGGGAAACGAGTCGTGGAAGAAACACGCGTACATGTTAACGAGTAGAACACGATTGGCCGTTGAGCCGTTGAGCGTTGGTTCGTGCGTTTACTCCGCATCCCCCCGCGTCTCCCCCTACATATCGTCGCGGCCTGCAGGCACGAGAGAGCACGAATATAGAAGCGCGGCTTACTATATGCTCCCCCTCTAGAACAGGGGTACGTCCTCGCTCCTGTTCTAGATTCTGTCTGGGCCGTCCTCGCTTCCGTTTTGGAAGGAGAGGTTGAGAAGCTTCGTCGACATGGTGGTAGCGTGTAAGATTTTATACATGGTACTTACCAACTACGTCAGAAGGGCGTTCGACATGTGAGAGTATATAAGTAGTGGGGCTCACCTTGGCTTGGATGATATATGGACCGTCACGCTTAGGGACTAACTTCGAGCTAAAAGATTTCGATCCTTTACTGAGAACGTGGCTTTTCAGCAACACATGATCTCCACGCTGGAAGGCTTCGGCATCTTTACGAGCATTGTCAGCGGTTTCCTTGTTTCTATCTTGCTGGGGCTCGGCGCGTTCTCTTATCGCTGAAAGGGAATTAATGAAACTTCGCAGATATGGGATGATCTTTTTCAGATCGGGATCTTCTAGCTGCATTGGACGGAGTTCTTCGGGGCGCTTAGCAGGTAAGTCTAATATCACAGTACATATTCCACAGATGTCGTGTTCCTCTTCACTACACATAGGGCGACTCAAAGTGTCTGCAACTACATTGGCTCTGCCAGGCGTATACTCAAAGCGGATATCATAGGACTGTAGCTTCAGTGCCCATCTCGCTAATCGTCCTATCGGCGATTTTAAGGGCGGGGTTGATGATCACTGCGGATGATAACTAGATGCCCATCTAAGTATGCTCGATAACGTTCTACCGCCCAAATTACTGCTAAAGCTTCTCGCTCGGTGGTTGAATAGTTGCGTTCTGCGGGGGTCAATAGACGGCTTGCATATTCAATAGGTTTCTCATCCTTGTTCTCCCCCTGCAGTAAAACCGCTCCTACAGCATAATTACTAGCGTCAGTACGTAAGATAAACGGTTGGCTGTAGTCAGCTTGTGTAAGTATAGGGGCTGAGATCAGCGCTTGCTTCAGCTTCTTAAAAGCCTGTGATTGACTGTCTCCCCAAGTCCATATTTGATTCTTACGGGTTAATTTAGTCATGGGTTCCGCTATCTGTGTGCCTAGTGTGAGTTTCGTAGTATAAATCGTTTTACGTAACGATCGCGTTAATCGAGTTTACGAAAAACGCGCCGTAAAGTGAGTACGAGCGAGTGTGAGTTTTCAAACTTTTTACGAACGGTATCTCGTTTACTCGATCGGTTTCATGAATAAACATAGACAAAATAGTTTTTTATATGTTGCCGTCCATGCGCGCACCTTATCAAATTGTGAAGAACGCGCATACGTATTGAAATACCCATTACAAGAGGTCTACATAAATTGGACCTGTTTTAAGTTTGCTATTGTTATCTCTTTTTAAGATATGAAAGTAAAAAGGAAAGCGATATAAACAAAAACATGTGTGCAATCTTAAGTGTTTCAAATGTGACTTCTCCTCACGGAACGTAAATATATTTAATCCAATATGAATCCTATCCACTTATTTTGTGAATTTCTTCATAGTATGTTGCATTTATTGTTGAAAGTGAAGATTAGCCATGAGACATTTATGTAGCACTACAACATTAAGTTTATAAATGCAAATGAATTTACGTTTTAAGTAAATGTTGGTTGTTATAACTTCTAATTTAATTTTATTAACAAAAAACATGTGTTCGTTGTGTAACGTCAAGTGTTTCAATCTGTGATTTCACTTTTCAAGTGCATTCAAGTGTTCGGCGTTGGTGTCACATTCACTATGTCTCGTATAGAGATTACGCCTCCGAGTGCTTCCTAATCCTACAGTCCTTCGCACGCAAACTTGACCCAATCATCAAAGCAACCAGTCGTTCGCACAGTTTGTACTGCTATTACATCGCCCATCTTGCGTCTTGCCTAGACAAAAATGAAGACCAGTCAGCAACAATTCGAGTTGATGGTTACCTTTATGGAACAGTAAGTACCTATATACAAGTTAATGTACATACATACATATCTTCACGCTGTATCCCTAACGGGGTAGTCAGAAAGGGTGGAGCGTCAAACTTCTCTACGAGCACTAACTATCGCGGTCCTAAGTATACAACTTTCGCCTATTCAAATCTCATCATTCTTCTTACACACTTTTGCCTAGGTTTACGAATGCCTCATATGTTACTTTTATATGTTATACAAGTTTATGTTTACATATAAATTGGCAATATGCTGATTCCGTTTACTTATTACTAGGAATGGAGATCTCAACAAGCCGTCGACCAGTGCCAGAGGTAGAATGGGAGCAATAATGCATTGGGAGGACCTAACCTCCCTGTTAAACAGCGACGGAAGTGGTGATACAAAAAGCACAGAGAAGTGGAAAAAGGTTTGTGAATAATTGTATATATATATAAATGTTATTGGTTGAGATTTGAGGATACTGGGTTGACATAAATATGCTTATTGTTTATTTTTTTGGATGTTCAGGTGTGGAGTGATTTTAAAAATAACGCAAAGAGGAAGGCTGCTCGACTCCACAGAGCAGCCAAAGGTACTGGTGGTGGGCCTGCAGTGCATGCCAAACTATCTGATTTAGAACAGCGAGTTCTGAACTTAATTGGCATACAGGCTGCAACAGGTTTACCGGTTGAGGAGGCAGGGTTTTCACAGGTTATGAATGTTAATGTGTTACTTTGGATAGCAACATATTTTTAATATTTAATCATTTGCACATATAAAATGTATAATGCATATACATGTCATGTATATGTATATATGTACAAAGGTATATACTTAAATTATTAATGATAGTTCTACTTACACTTCTTTGCCTTCCTTTTTTTATAAACTACATATATCCTGTAAAGCCTTAAAGGTTGCCTGAAACAAATTGCTGTTCAGCATTAAGGCCACCTTTTGGGCTTTTGTTTATGGTTTTGTTCTTTTGTTTTTGTATATTTATGGTGCAATAAGGAATACTATTTTGTATTGTTTAATGCACTTCATTGTTTCTCTATTTTATTTTATATACAGGAGCTTCATATTGAAGCAAGAGTGCCAGACCCTGCACCGATTGGACAGCCGATATCCTCACCAATACCAGAAATATTTAGAAATATCACTGAAGAGCGTAAGTTGTCATATAATGGTACCAACATATTATTATCATTTGTTAATATGTTTATTAGATATCCTTTTTTATCATATTTTAGAGACTGAACCATGGAATGAGCCTGGACCGTCAAGCCGGACTCACTTGCCGCCACCACCACCCTTGGCAGAACCTACAGCCTCTTCATATGTTGGTGACGAGATCATAGAAAGTAAGATAACTTATATATTATATTTACGTTTATTGATTTATTGCTAGTACCTATGTAAAAAAATTAAAAAATCGAAAACTTTACTGCTGAGAAACTAACATCCATATATGTAGGTATGACTGATTAGCTTTTGCCTGTGACTTCATTCACATTCATAATATGCATAGCCTATGACTAGAGAATAGTACAGCATTCTATCAGTGAAATAATTTTCAAAATAGGTCAGTAGTTCCAAATGAACTCATAGAAACTTACAACATTACCTTTTTGTTAAATTATAGCCTGTCCCTGTTGGTTATATAGTTAATTTTATTAACTATATAAAACAATAGTTTTCTTTATTATGTAATAAATAATATTTTATGAAAATAATAAGGATGTATAACTATGAGAATATCCATCATATAAGCATAATATTATGAGGAGATATATGTATAATTTTGCTTCTCTGTATTCTTGTGTTGACAATAGCAAATGGAACTGTGACGTAAATGAAATGTATTTTACTTTGTCAGATACTGCAACACCACCTCGTCGTCCACCCCAGTCTCATGTTGCTGTATCTGAGCCTCAGGCACAGCCTTCTCAGTCTGGGCAAAGTACACCTCGCCGTAGTGCAAGGGTAACACGTAATCGACGATCACCTCGGAGACGTGTTAGGCCAGCACACACAGAGCAGGCTGCTCAACAATTTCTTCATTCTGATATAGAATGGAGAAATTTCAGGAAGCAGCAACATCGAGATTACATGGATGCAAAAAGGGAGCATAATAGAATAAGAGAGATGGAAGTAGAAGTTCAAAGGGAGTGGCAAGCTGTAGCATTAAGGGGTTTAGGTTTACTTGATAAATTAGTTAATAAGTATTGTAAAGAATAAAAAAGTTTTTGTTGTTATGTTTCATTTTATTATTACATTATATTTCATTACTTTATTAATAACAAAAAAGTACATACATATGTTTATTTTTCATTACTTAATGTATATTTGATTAAAAACTTAGAATTGGCAATTTAGTGAATAAAAAATAAAACAATCCTATATATGTAAGTATTGTAAATAAAAGTATTTCATATATGTTTTAAATCTTTTTATTGTCTATTTAAAAGTATTAATCTTCTAACCAATTGATCTCTTATCACTCTTCCTCTAATTAAATCTGTAGTGGATTGTCCTTGTTCGGTACTAATATTACCATCACCTTGCTCCTCACATTCTACTAAAAATACAAAAAATAAATGTTCATATTATCAAAAAGTAATATCTAGGATACATACATTTCATAATTTTGTTATCTACCTATATCAAGTTCCTCTATTTCTGATTCTGGAATACCAAAACTTAGATCGAAGTTATGTAGTACACAGCAGGCTTGAATAATTCTGGCACATTTTAAGGGCTTGTAGTGAAGAACTCTATCTTTATTCACACAACGCCAACGATTTTTTAATCGCCCAAATGTGTTTTCAATTACTACTCTAGCTTTTATGTGCCTATCATTATAATTGGCTTCTGGTGTGCCAGGAGTAGCATTTAAAATTGGTGTCATTAGCCATGGACGTTGTGGATAACCGGAATCTCCTAAAATTATTAACACAGTTTCATTTATGCAGAATATTAGACTGAGTATTGTTATTGTTTCAGGGGTTAATGCAATATAGTCTATTATACAATTGATTGTAGACTGGCACTTTACCTAAAAGCCACACTGTTTCTCCACTTCGATGCAATGACTGCATATAGAAATTCACATCACTATTTTCCCATATAAATGAGTCGTGATTCGCACCACCAAATTTGGGATTTACGTTTAAAATTCGATATTCATCATCACATACCTGAAAAATAAACATGGGTACTATAACTGTTGAATAAATAAAATCAAAATAAATAAATCATAAAAAAATATTTATGTCACATTGTATAGAATAATCCTAAGAGGTTTACTTAATTACCATTTGTACATTGAGTGAATGATAGTGTTTGCGGCAATAGTACTGATGTTCTTCCTCTTTAGGTGGACTAAATATTCTAAAATGACTACCGTCAATACACCCGATTACTCCAGGTATACCATATTTATTGTAAAACCTGAAATGAATATGAAGTTACCATATTTACCAAACAATATATTTAAAAAATATTGTTATGAAATTGGTACCTTTGAGCAACTGCTTGTCTTGCAGCTGGAGTATCAGGAAACTGAATATATTTATTGAGCATGTTCCTGTGGGTCAGAGCTCGGGTCACCTCTTCTATATACACACTGCACATTTTTTGTGATAAGTTCTTTGCGACTCCGACTGGCCGCTGATAAGACCCCGTTGCATAGAAAAATAGTGCAGTGAGTACCTATAATAATAAATAACCAAATCAAAACCATTGCTAATAATTAATTTTAAAAAGGTTGTTTTTTTAATATTATAATTTTTAATTTTACGGGGCGATAGATATTTTATATTTACCTTTACTTCCAAGGTAACCCGTTGAGATGGCTTTAAATTAGATAGTCGCCTAAGCTCTTTGCACAAGAACTTAAAAGCCTTCTTAGAAAGGCGATACCTATTTTTAAATTCCGTCTCCGTTAAATCAACCAGTGGATCCCTAGAAACACGGGCTCTTGCACGGACACTGGACATGTAATTGCGCTCATCTTGTGCTTGAGCTGTCCCAAACAATCTCCAGGCAAAAAAATGACGCGCTGCCATGGTTTTAAAACAAAATTTTGTAGTTACTCCGATCTAAGTCGATGCTGGATCACACGCTCTCACCGAAAAAATTTCAGTGACAACTTTACTACACGTATAGTGAGAAGTTTACTTTTCGAACTGTCAAAAATGTCACTCACACTCGCTAAATTAGTATCAAAATGTCATACGCCCGTTTACGCGCTCACTTTCGTGTACGTATTCGATACGCGAATCGACAAAAAAAAACTTGCACTCAGCGATTATGTTTCACATTAATGCCGTTAGGTGGCGCTCTTCCAACGCCATACAATTCTCAGTTTACGTTAACGCGATCGAATAGTATTCGAATAGTTAAAAAACTCACACTAGGCACACTGGGCGAAATTCGGGATGAATTTTCGAAACCATGAACAAGTTTGAAGAAATTTTTTCATGTGCTTACAGTTATTAGGTTCCTTCACTTCCAGGACTGCCTTAATCTTATCGGGATCAAGTGAAACTCCTTCTTGACTGATAAGGTGTCCCAAATACTTGACACTTTCTCGGACGAAGAAACATTTCTGTCTGTTTGCTCGCAGTCCGAATTGCCGGAGCCGCTGGAACACTGCTTTCAGATCCTGTAAATGTTGAGAGATCCCTTTACTTATCAAGAGTAAGTCATCTAAATATGCCAAGACTGTAATATCTTGCAAAACAGTCGCTGAGCGCAATTTATCGATGAGGCGCTAGAAGGTAGCAGGTGCATTCTTCAGGCCGAAAGGCATTCGCTTAAAACGGTAGGTTCCGAACGGAGTTATGAATGCAGTCTTGTCTTTAACTGCATCCCTAACGCGTACCTGCCAATAACTTGCTCGCAATTGTATAGTACTCATATAGCAGTCTCGTTTAGTAGATTGTAACAGTTCATCAATGTGAGGCATGGGATAATTATCCGACTTTGTGATAGAATTGAGTCGCCTATAGTCCACCCAGAAACGGGTTTCCCCGTTGGACTTAGATACCAACAAAGCTGGCACACTCCATGCTGACTCACACTCCTCTATAATGTTATCCTTCAACATCTTATCAATTTCTTTTTTCATTACTTCTTTCTTTGAGGGAGTAAGTCTATATGGAGGTACAGAAATGGGAGGATGCTCACCCGTATCAATATGATGCTCAGCATAAGGGGTCGGTCCTCCCCCAGCTGGAAGATATCTTCATTGTCCGCGAGCATTTGAGCCAGTTGCCCTCTCTCCTTGGATCCTAGACATGCACATTCATCATCCCTCAGACCAGCTGTGGAAGCACATGGCGAAATATTATCACACACGGCTTCATATAGCAATATATTTTTATTTTCCATCTCGCCAGCAAAGTACCAACATCCGTTATAAAAATATATAATTACTCCGGCGGCCTTAAAAAAATCAATACCTAATAGTGTCTCATTATTACTGGATTCAGGGAAAATCATGAAAGGTACCAAAATGTTTTTACTATCTAACCTTACCTCTAAGTCGGTGAGTAACACTTCCATCTCCCTGACTACACCATCGGCAAGTTTTACGTTATGGAGTGAATGGAGCAGAGGACGACCCATACGTAGAAGGAGAGCATATAGTGTATGGCCTGCCACACTATGCTTCGCCGCCGTATCGACCAATGCTGTGCCTCTGACGCCCAATATCTCAATGTTTAATATAGGTCGTGCACCCTTAATGTCAGTTGAGGGCGACCTCTCGCGGCTGCATGCGGAATTAAACTTATTGCTAGTACAATTGCTACATACACAAACATTTTCACATTGACAAAAAATAACTTTTACAATTAAGTGCACAGATATTGTTACCAGAATTAAGTGCACAGATGTTGTTACCGGTGTATAAATAATGTTTGTTTACATTTTACATTACGGTGATTTTTTAGCAATAACCACGCGATCAAAGTTATTGAAAAAAATATATATGAATCTACATGATATTTATAATCAAGCAGCCAGGAAAAATAGCATTTAAAGTAAATTTTCTTGATAAAAAAAAAATCCCAAAGTAACCTCTGAACAGAATTTATGAGGAAAAAAGCTGTTTTCGTCGTTAACATATTCTAATAAAATTCGGCAAATATATGTCTTTTATGAATATTACACATCCTCTCTTCTTTTATGTCTTTTAAAAATACACATCGATCAGTGTGCCTAGTGTGAGTTTCGTAGTATAAATCGTTTTACGTAACGATCGCGTTAATCGAGTTTACGAAAAACGCGCCGTAAAGTGAGTACGAGCGAGTGTGAGTTTTCAAACTTTTTACGAACAGTATCTCGTTTACTCGATCGGTTTCATGAATAAACATAGACAAAATAGTTTTTTATATGTTGCCGTCCATGCGCGCACCTTATCAAATTGTGAAGAACGCGCATACGTATTGAAATACCCATTACAAGAGGTCTACATAAATTGGACCTGTTTTAAGTTTGCTATTGTTATCTCTTTTTAAGATATGAAAGTAAAAAGGAAAGCGATATAAACAAAAACATGTGTGCAATCTTAAGTGTTTCAAATGTGACTTCTTCTCACGGAACGTAAATATATTTAATCCAATATGAATCTTATCCACTTATTTTGTGAATTTCTTCATAGTATGTTGCATTTATTGTTGAAAGTGAAGATTAGCCATGAGACATTTATGTAGCACTACAACATTAAGTTTATAAATGCAAATGAATTTACGTTTTAAGTAAATGTTGGTTGTTATAACTTCTAATTTAATTTTATTAACAAAAAACATGTGTTCGTTGTGTAACGTCAAGTGTTTCAATCTGTGATTTCACTTTTCAAGTGCATTCAAGTGTTCGGCGTTGGTGTCGCATTCACTATGTCTCGTATAGAGATTACGCCTCCGAGTGCTTCCTAATCCTACAGTCCTTCGCACGCAAACTTGACCCAATCATCAAAGCAACCAGTCGTTCGCACAGTTTGTACTGCTATTACATCGCCCATCTTGCGTCTTGCCTAGACAAAAATGAAGACCAGTCAGCAACAATTCGAGTTGATGGTTACCTTTATGGAACAGTAAGTACCTATATACAAGTTAATGTACATACATACATATCTTCACGCTGTATCCCTAACGGGGTAGTCAGAAAGGGTGGAGCGTCAAACTTCTCTACGAGCACTAACTATCGCGGTCCTAAGTATACAACTTTCGCCTATTCAAATCTCATCATTCTTCTTACACACTTTTGCCTAGGTTTACGAATGCCTCATATGTTACTTTTATATGTTATACAAGTTTATGTTTACATATAAATTGGCAATATGCTGATTCCGTTTACTTATTACTAGGAATGGAGATCTCAACAAGCCGTCGACCAGTGCCAGAGGTAGAATGGGAGCAATAATGCATTGGGAGGACCTAACCTCCCTGTTAAACAGCGACGGAAGTGGTGATACAAAAAGCACAGAGAAGTGGAAAAAGGTTTGTGAATAATTGTATATATATATATATATATAAATGTTATTGGTTGAGATTTGAGGATACTGGGTTGACATAAATATGTTTATTGTTTATTTTTTTGGATGTTCAGGTGTGGAGTGATTTTAAAAATAACGCAAAGAGGAAGGCTGCTCGACTCCACAGAGCAGCCAAAGGTACTGGTGGTGGGCCTGCAGTGCATGCCAAACTATCTGATTTAGAACAGCGAGTTCTGAACTTAATTGGCATACAGGCTGCAACAGGTTTACCGGTTGAGGAGGCAGGGTTTTCACAGGTTATGAATGTTAATGTGTTACTTTGGATAGCAACATATTTTTAATATTTAATCATTTGCACATATAAAATGTACAATGCATATACATGTCATGTATATGTATATATGTACAAAGGTATATACTTAAATTATTAATGATAGTTCTACTTACACTTCTTTGCCTTCCTTTTTTTATAAACTACATATATCCTGCAAAGCCTTAAAGGTTGCCTGAAACAAATTGCTGTTCAGCATTAAGGCCACCTTTTGGGCTTTTGTTTATGGTTTTGTTCTTTTGTTTTTGTATATTTATGGTGCAATAAGGAATACTATTTTGTATTGTTTAATGCACTTCATTGTTTCTCTATTTTATTTTATATACAGGAGCTTCATATTGAAGCAAGAGTGCCAGACCCTGCACCGATTGGACAGCCGATATCCTCACCAATACCAGAAATATTTAGAAATATCACTGAAGAGCGTAAGTTGTCATATAATGGTACCAACATATTATTATCATTTGTTAATATGTTTATTAGATATCCTTTTTTATCATATTTTAGAGACTGAACCATGGAATGAGCCTGGACCGTCAAGCCGGACTCACTTGCCGCCACCACCACCCTTGGCAGAACCTACAGCCTCTTCATATGTTGGTGACGAGATCATAGAAAGTAAGATAACTTATATATTATATTTACGTTTATTGATTTATTGCTAGTATCTATGTAAAAAAATTAAAAAATCGAAAACTTTACTGCTGAGAAACTAACATCCATATATGTAGGTATGACTGATTAGCTTTTGCCTGTGACTTCATTCACATTCATAATATGCATAGCCTATGACTAGAGAATAGTACAGCATTCTATCAGTGAAATAATTTTCAAAATAGGTCAGTAGTTCCAAATAAACTCATAGAAACTTACAACATTATCTCTTTGTAAAATTATAGCCTGTCCCTGTTGGTTATATAGTTAATTTTATTAACTATATAAAACAATAGTTTTCTTTATTATGTAATAAATAATATTTTATGAAAATAATAAGGATGTATAACTATGAGAATATCCATCATATAAGCATAATATTATGAGGAGATATATGTATAATTTTACTTCTCTGTATTCTTGTGTTGACAATAGCAAATGGAACTGTGACGTAAATGAAATGTATTTTACTTTGTCAGATACTGCAACACCACCTCGTCGTCCACCCCAGTCTCATGTTGCTGTATCTGAGCCTCAGGCACAGCCTTCTCAGTCTGGGCAAAGTACACCTCGCCGTAGTGCAAGGGTAACACGTAATCGACGATCACCTCGGAGACGTGTTAGGCCAGCACACACAGAGCAGGCTGCTCAACAATTTCTTCATTCTGATATAGAATGGAGAAATTTCAGGAAGCAGCAACATCGAGATTACATGGATGCAAAAAGGGAGCATAATAGAATAAGAGAGATGGAAGTAGAAGTTCAAAGGGAGTGGCAAGCTGTAGCATTAAGGGGTTTAGGTTTACTTGATAAATTAGTTAATAAGTATTGTAAAGAATAAAAAAGTTTTTGTTGTTATGTTTCATTTTATTATTATATTATATTTCATTACTTTATTAATAACAAAAAAGTACGTACATATGTTTATTTTTCATTACTTAATGTCTATTTGATTAAAAACTTAGAATTGGCAATTTAGTGAATAAAAAATAAAACAATCCTATATATGTAAGTATTGTAAATAAAAGTATTTCATATATGTTTTAAATATTTTTATTGTCTATTTAAAAGTATTAATCTTCTAACCAATTGATCTCTTATCACTCTTCCTCTAATTAAATCTGTAGTGGATTGTCCTTGTTCGGTACTAATATTACCATCACCTTGCTCCTCACATTCTACTAAAAATACAAAAAATAAATGTTCATATTATCAAAAAGTAATATCTAGGATACATACATTTCATAATTTTGTTATCTACCTATATCAAGTTCCTCTATTTCTGATTCTGGAATACCAAAACTAAGATCGAAGTTATGTAGTACACAGCAGGCTTGAATAATTCTGGCACATTTTAAGGGCTTGTAGTGAAGAACTCTATCTTTATTCACACAACGCCAACGATTTTTTAATCGCCCAAATGTGTTTTCAATTACTACTCTAGCTTTTATGTGCCTATCATTATAATTGGCTTCTGGTGTGCCAGGAGTAGCATTTAAAATTGGTGTCATTAGCCATGGACGTTGTGGATAACCGGAATCTCCTAAAATTATTAACACAGTTTCATTTATGCAGAATATTAGACTGAGTATTGTTATTGTTTCAGGGGTTAATGCAATATAGTCTATTATACAATTGATTGTAGACTGGCACTTTACCTAAAAGCCACGCTGTTTCTCCACTTCGATGCAATGACTGCATATAGAAATTCACATCACTATTTTCCCATATAAATGAGTCGTGATTCGCACCACCAAATTTGGGATTTACGTTTAAAATTCGATATTCATCATCACATACCTGAAAAATAAACATGGGTACTATAACTGTTGAATAAATAAAATCAAAATAAATAAATCATAAAAAAATATTTATGTCACATTGTATAGAATAATCCTAAGAGGTTTACTTAATTACCATTTGTACATTGAGTGAATGATAGTGTTTGCGGCAATAGTACTGATGTTCTTCCTCTTTAGGTGGACTAAATATTCTAAAATGACTACCGTCAATACACCCGATTACTCCAGGTATACCATATTTATTGTAAAACCTGAAATGAATATGAAGTTACCATATTTACCAAACAATATATTTAAAAAATATTGTTATGAAATTGGTACCTTTGAGCAACTGCTTGTCTTGCAGCTGGAGTATCAGGAAACTGAATATATTTATTGAGCATGTTCCTGTGGGTCAGAGCTCGGGTCACCTCTTCTATATACACACTGCACATTTTTTGTGATAAGTTCTTTGCGACTCCGACTGGCCGCTGATAAGACCCCGTTGCATAGAAAAATAGTGCAGTGAGTACCTATAATAATAAATAACCAAATCAAAACCATTGCTAATAATTAATTTTAAAAAGGTTGTTTTTTTAATATTATAATTTTTAATTTTACGGGGCGATAGATATTTTATATTTACCTTTACTTCCAAGGTAACCCGTTGAGATGGCTTTAAATTAGATAGTCGCCTAAGCTCTTTGCACAAGAACTTAAAAGCCTTCTTAGAAAGGCGATACCTATTTTTAAATTCCGTCTCCGTTAAATCAACCAGTGGATCCCTAGAAACACGGGCTCTTGCACGGACACTGGACATGTAATTGCGCTCATCTTGTGCTTGAGCTGTCCCAAACAATCTCCAGGCAAAAAAATGACGCGCTGCCATGGTTTTAAAACAAAATTTTGTAGTTACTCCGATCTAAGTCGATGCTGGATCACACGCTCTCACCGAAAAAATTTCAGTGACAACTTTACTACACGTATAGTGAGAAGTTTACTTTTCGAACTGTCAAAAATGTCACTCACACTCGCTAAATTAGTATCAAAATGTCATACGCCCGTTTACGCGCTCACTTTCGTGTACGTATTCGATACGCGAATCGACAAAAAAAAACTTGCACTCAGCGATTATGTTTCACATTAATGCCGTTAGGTGGCGCTCTTCCAACGCCATACAATTCTCAGTTTACGTTAACGCGATCGAATAGTATTCGAATAGTTAAAAAACTCACACTAGGCACACAGTTTACGTTAACGCGATCGAATAGTATTCGAATAGTTAAAAAACTCACACTAGGCACACTGTTTTGTGTCATTTTCGAAAATCATTATTATGTTGTGAGTTCAAATCTCGACTCGGTCACCACATTTTTTTTTTCAATTTTAATTTCAAAACAGTTTTTTTATCGGCCGTTGATAATGTTCTAAATCCATACTTTATATTACAAATGCGAAAATCTGTCTGTATGTCTGTCTGTCTGGTACGTTTTGACTTAGGCGTCGGACCGATTTTTATGAAATTTGACATGGCGATAGTTTGACACTAAGGAATGGACATAGCCTACTTTTTTTCAAAAATCTATCCCTAAAGGTCTAGGTTCCCAAACTTATTTTGTCTACTGAGTCGAGAGCTCATGCAGTCGTTGTCTAAGATGCCTCCTAGCTAAATGAAATTACAAATCACCCCCCAGGCCTCTACACAACGGCCCCATTTTTTTTCTGGGTCTCTTACCGCCCCCCTTTAGGCCTGCAGCGCCCACAGGGGGGCGTTATCGCCCACTTTGGGAATGGGTGCTAAAGGGGTGAAAAGGGGGATGTAACTTTGTATGGGAAATTCTAAACCGCTGAACTGATTAAGATGAAATTTGGTACAGAAATAAACCATTTCAATTAAAAAAACATAGACTTCTTTATTATGAAAAATCTACCCGTAAAGGGATGAAAAGGGGGATGAAACTTCATAGGAGAATTATTAAACCGCTAAATCGATTGTGATCAAATTTGGTACAGAGTTAGTATGTACCCAAAAACAAATGTAGGCTAATTAGTTTTTTAAAAAATGACGTGGTTTTTATGTATTTTTTATGACGTCATCATAAATCCAAAATGGCGGATGTTTCTCAATAGGAAACAAATTTTTTGTTCATCGCTAAAAATATGGGTATCAAATGAAATGGAATACGCAGACAAAGGTTTCTGTATATGTGACGTCATCATAAATCCAATATGGCGAAAGACCCACTATAGTGTTAACTATTATCAATATTCTCGATTAATCGTTCTAATCATAATCGTTAACAAATGGCAACACTGTTTTTTTGTAGGTGTGAAATAACTTTTGAAGTGAAACTTCTTTATCGACGTATGAGAAAATTTTTATAGCAATTTAAAAAAAAATCGTCAGGTTTTTCCGTTACGCGCCATCTTTCTTTCTAAGTCACATTTTTCCGTTACGCGCCATCTTTATTTTCTAATACATCCAACACGTGGGCGTGATTATGGTATTTATTTTTCGGGGTTATTTTAGGTTAACCCCAGTTTTTTTTTTTGATAAATCGATATGGGTATCAAATTTTAGGTTTTTCGGGGTGCTGATTACGAAAATGACGTTCATTTTCAAATCCAAGATGGCGAATATAACTTTTTTTGGATAAATCGATATGGGTGTCAAATTCTAGGTTTTTCGGGGTGTTGATTACGAAAATGACGTTCATTTTCAAATCCAAAATGGCGAATATTACTTTTTTGGATAAATCGATATGGGTATCAAATTCTAGGTTTTTCGGGGTGCTGATTACGAAAATGACGTTCATTTTCAAATCCAAGATGGCGAAAATGACTTTTTTGGATAAATCGATATGGGTGTCACATTATAGGTTTCTCGGGGTGCTGATTACGAAAATTATGTTTATTTTCGAATCCAAGATGGCGATTATTATTTTTGCTTAAGCTTTATCTAATTTAGATTTTTTTTGCTTTATTTAACCAATTTCTGTAAAGTTGTAAATAGTAGATCATTTTTCGAAAGATGATGTCATAAAGAAGTTTCACTTCTTACGTGTGTACTCTAATACATAAACAAAAATTTTTTTTATTCGACACCAACAATATGGATATCAAATGAAATGGAATACACAGGAGAAGGTTTCTGTTGATGTAACGTCATCAAAAATCCAATATGGCTGATGTTCCTCCATAATAGAAAATAATTTTTTTGTTCAACACCAACAATATGGGTATTAAATGAAATGGAATACGCAGGGGAAGGTTTCCGTATGTGTGACGTCATCATAAATCGAATATGGCGGAAGGTCCATTACAGAAAATTACATTTTAGTTCAACATCAACAATATGGGTATCAAATGAAATTGAATACGCAGAGGAAGGTTTTTGTATACCTATGTGACGTCATTGAAAATCCAATATGGCGGATGTTCCATACTAGAAAATAACTTTTTTGTTCAACACCAACAATATGGGTATCAAATGAAATGGAATACGCAAGGGAAGGTTTCTGTATATGTGACGTCACTATAAATTCAATATGGCGGATGTTCTGTAATAGAAAATAAATTTTTCAAGACCTCCAACAATATAGGTATCAAATGAAATGGAATACACAGGGGTTTTTGTACATTTGACGTCATCATAAATTCGGCATTGCGGATGCTCCGCAATAGAAAATAACTTTCTTCAAGACTGTACGGGACGAGTGCTGCTATTATTGTATACTGTTGACTGCCCGTACTTTTCTATCACTGGATTGGAAGAAAACCACCTTTTTTCTTTCTTCTATTTATTTTCACAATATTGTCTTGTTGAGCGGAATGTACGGAATGAATTTTACGGCCTACCGGCGCTCTATATATCCTCCCTCGGGAGGGCCGCAACTATCGGGATCGCCAGTGATAATACTGTTTGCGGCTGACCAATCGGTGCCCACCTAGTGCGCAGAGTGCGCATGCGCGTTGCGTCCTGCGTTCCCTCCCGAGGCGAGCAGAGCGTCGGCTTACAATATATCTATTTAAAATCTATTATGTATCTATTACACGTTAAACTTATAACTATTGGAAAATAAAACACAATTAGGAAAATATTTATTGTAAATTCTTAAGTCTATAAACTAAGGGGGTAAACAGTCCCTACTAAATTATTTGATTTTCAATGTTTTCTACGCTCCGGCCGTCCGGAACAAAGACCTTCAAAAATATAGGTATCTCCGGTATCCTCTGTAACCCGGAGAAGTCACGGGAAAAGTTTCCGCGCCGACGAAGTCGCGGGTAAAGCTGGTATACAATGTCTGTGTAATAATATACTACTAGATATGTTGAAATCATTTAATAATAATTGAATTTTACAAACAATGCGTAACAAACTTCGTTCTTTGGTGGAAGTCCCGCTTGTTGCAAGGACTAGTTGTAGTGGTGTTGTAGTCATTTTGCGTAAATACTAAAAGTTATAGTACACTTGAAAGCACTTTCAAATTGGTAGAAATAGCGATAAAAATGGTATTTGCCGTTGTATACCTAATATAATCCACTACAATACGATATATCCAATTCATTATATATATACTAACTTGATAAAATACAATACATAGGCACACACATAAATACGTATCCTCACGCTGTGTCCCTAACGGGGTGGTCAGAGAGGCTAGACTTTAGCTAACACAAAAAAATATAATAACTCTTTAAAAATCGAGAGAAGAAAGAGATCGAACTGAGCCAGCTAACTAGCACCGAATCTGAGCACCAGCTGTTTTATTGTGGAGTGTCGCGTCGCGGAGTTCGTTGCGAAAAGTATTTGGCCACGCCCCCTCAGCTCGATTCCGGCGCGATGTTCAAGGTCTTTGACGACTACACGCGCCTTAAGGCTCTTTGGACCGGTAAAGTACGAGGATATGGGATTTTGCTGAGTTTTGGGTAGAGTTTTTGGGTTAACTAAGTAAATTATACAAAAACTGCAAGTTGAAATAAGTAGGCCATTCTTTCATCTATAATCGTATGGATTTAAATTTTTAAAATTCATAGTAGAACATACTGAAATTTTTTTTTTCTCAAAGAAGATTTTTCGCATTTACGCAGTACGCGAATTTATTGATTTTCAAGGAGTCCGCAAGGGCTTTTTAATCAAATTACACACAAAATTTAAGTTGAAATACATAGTTCGTTCTTTCGATTACAATCTGATGAGAAAATTTTTTTAAAATTAATAGAAAAACATAGTGAAATAAATTTTTTTCTCTGAGATGAATCACCAAAGAACAAGAAATTACTAACTTTTGAGTGTTATGTTCGGGCTTAATAAGCAAAGTATACACAAACTAAAAATTACAGTAAATAGATCATTCTTTCGTCTATAGCCAGATATGTAGGAAATTTTAAAATTCATAGCAGAACATAATGAAACTATTTTTTTTTTCGGACAAGAATCGCTACAGTATGATAATTTGCTGATTTTTGGGTACTACTTACGGGCTAACTAAGCAAATTGCACTCAATCTGTAAGTCAAAATAAATTGTTCAGTCTTTTGTCTACAATCGTATGGATTTCAAATATTGAATATCATAGCGGAACATACGAATTTTTTTTTTTCTGAGAAGTATCCCCCGGTCATGGTAATTTTACTCGTAACTTTGGAGGATAAGCCAGCTATAATGAAAGAACAGAAAAGTTTTCTGTTACCACTAAAAATAAGTTTATTGTTATAACAACCATAAAAAAAATATATGTTTTTCACATTCGATAAGAAAAGTAAAAAAAACAGGATTCATTGACTCGAATACTTTATGTAAAAGTTGATGTCACCGATGTGGCGCTTCAGTCGGGCTACGAGCCCTGTAGAAAGTGGATGTCTACATCAATTTTATTCATAAAAAGTGTTGCCAGTGAAAAAAATAAATGTAATATCGATATATTACTTCATGTGTCCAAAATTTTAATAATCGGTTAGTATTCAATTTAAGTATGACATAATGTAACTCATTTACTGTAATATAACGTAAATTGTCATAATTATGTTATTTAGAAAGAAAACGAATGCCTAAAAGTATATTAAAGTTAATGTAATGGCAATATGCCAATTTTATGTCAGTAAGTAAGTGTCAGTAAGTACCTAGTTATAATTATATCTATAATTTATATTTTTACCAAATTTTTGGCGGGATTTTATGGGAGCGGTTGGGCGTTTATTTTAATTATTTGCAATTGTTTACTAGTAAATATCGTGATGTAAAATTGATATAGTTTTGCGTCCCAAGTATCTACGCTGTTATGCATTGTGCGAAATTGTTGAAATAAGTGCTTATTCTGTAGCGTGATGTTGGGATTTTTTTAGTGGTTTAGTCGGCTAAAGTCGATCCTACTATAAAGACTGCTTCGATATATTTGTCGCCAGAGAATGTAATAAACATTAAAATGTATTATGTCGACATTTGATATTTTAAGAAGAATATTTCATTTCATACTAAAGACGTCGGCTGTTATGTGCATAGATTCCTTTGCCTTCCCTCAACGCATAATTGTACAAAAAATATATTTTCACCGCGCTTTCAAAATTTTTTTATCAATTTTGCAATTTTCTCAACTGCAAATACATAGTTATCATAATTTTTTCACTAATCGCTATTTATCATTAATTATACATATAAAAAATCTCTCTTTATTTATGTTCAATTATTCTTCTGTAAAGATATGTATTCGTAAAAGTGATTGTTTAAAAACAATAACTTTGTATATTTCAGATGGGGAAAGTAAGGCAATTTAACAAAATTACCAAAAAGAGGCGTTTGCATTTACAAATCTGTATAGAAAATACACGCAATACAACACGAAAACACCATTCAGAAAGGTAGGTAATTATTATGTTACAGAAAAAATAGTATGCTAGTTACTAGTTAGGTATGAAACTGTTATAGTAAGTTTGAACCCATTGAACGCTTATAATGTATACTTGCCTATTTGAACTAACGAGAGCATCGATTATTACTTGTATAACAAAGTGATATTTAATTAAAATTCATTTCAGACATTTCTCATAAGTCACAATTTAAACTTTAATTAATAGTTCCTAATGCATTAATGGTATTTTAGTGATTTTGTAAATGTCTCAGATCACCACTTATGTTACCACTGATTTATACTTATACCATTTGTGTGACCCCAAAATAAGCATACTTCATACTATGATGATGCACTCAGGCTACAAACTGGTAACTGGTAGTCTGGATGTTACTAAATACTCTTCCAGTAAGTAGACTCACAGTTTAACTCGTTTCATGAACAGAATTAATCTGAGCAGGACATTGAAAGAACAAATTAAGTGATCAGACTGGGAATCAAATAACTCGGATCCTAGGACCTCGGAATGAACACAGCTTTATATTCATGTATATGTATATTATATTAAGAACCATAAAAAACGCATAAGGCCTATTTATAGAAAAACTAATACATCCGAGAATCTGGTAGTAAACTAGTATCAGTAACAAATAATTATAACGTAAAGCTGTTGTTCTATGAAATTTCTATGTAGGTACTTCATTAAAAATCACATCTATGACTTCATAAGTAAAGTTAACTGTCCCTAATATATAATATGTAAACTAGGTGCCTAAATGAGAATTTATCAGAAATTGTATGCGAAGAGGACACAAAGTATAGTTTTAAATTTAAAAAATAGTAATCAAATCAATTCAATTTTTAAAAAATTGACAAATTTATATTATGTAAGTGAAAATTGTAATAAATATATTAATTTTATGTAACAATAACAAATAATTATAATGAAAAACTTGTTCTATGAGATATTTCTATGGAGGTATTTAATTAACAAATCACATTTGTTATAAATGAAATTAACTATTCCTAATTTATAATTTGTAAAGTACTTAAGTGAGAATTTATAAGATATTGTATGCGGAGAGGATATAAAGTATAAAGTTTTAAATTATAAAAATAGTTAATTATTATTAATGATTTAATTTTTAATAAATTGTTAAATTTATGTTATGTAAGTGAAAATTGTAATAAAGCCCATATATTAATTTTATGTATTGCAGTTCTATCAACCAGCATCTAACAAGTGGAATTGATCATTTCGAGTGCAACAGATTGAGACTGTATCTACAGTAAGTACTTACTACTTTATGTAATGTGTAGGATTTTGAAAATTTAGTACCTATGCCTACCCTAATATGATGCTTACCTATATGACAGTATTTGCCTAATACTTACCTAATATTTTTAATATTACAATAATGGGTTTTTTTAACAAAAATATTGCAATTAGTTTGCAATGTAAAGAAATGTAGTCTATTCGAGGACGATGTAACCCAGTCTATTACATGAGTAATGGTAACCATTGTCCACTGTTACTATTACTACATGATATGTGAAAGATGTAATAAAAAATAATTATGTTTACATAGTCATGTTATCTGTAGTAAATACAATTAATATGAATAAATATATTATATAGTAGGTATGTATAAAAGAGCAATAAATAATGTGAAATTGCTTGCTTGTTTGAAGCCAATTGGCAGCAACTCATTTAGTCAATCACCAGCAAATGACATAACACGTCTGATTCGTAAAGTAAACATTTCAAAATCTTATGAAATTTTAAATAAAACATATTTATAATTTAATTGATGATGATACTAGATAATTAATAGTTTTTCTGGCCAGTATTTAGGATTAAACACTTTTAGTAGCTAGTGCCCGTGGAAAAAACTGGACATGAAAAGTGGTATGTTACATTCGCAAATGAATTGATCTCGGATTTCATTCACTTCAATGATGATATTCACTGCTAGTTGGCAACATTTGCATTGCAATTTCGATATGAGATTATAGATACGTTCCGTAAAAAATTTCATAATTATTTCTTCCAATTGGAAAAAACATGTAACGTTTGATTTTAAATGACGGTCACAGTCACACTTGACTGAAAAGTAACAATTGAACTATGAAGTCAGCATTATTCTTGTGTACAAAAAAGTTATGATTGAAACTCATTTGAACTAGATTTATCTATACCATTCCAATGTTCCAAATAAAATTACCATATTTAGTAAGTGATGTAGGGTGACCAACGTACAATGATGAATAATGGAAACTTTCTCTAATGTTATTACTGAAAGCAATAAATACTAATTTGTGTCGTTTTCCATATGGTAGTTACGGGAAAAATTTCTAAGCTTGTTTCTTATTGTTACAACTAATGTAAATTCTTTCTTAATGATCCGTTTCGAATCCATAACTTATTCAGAAATATATTTTATAGTAATAACAAATAGAATTGGTGTTTCCATTAAATTAATCCGTCTATTAATGAAATAACGTGAGCGCATCTTTCATAAGTATTTAACTGTTAGTATCCATAACAAAACTTTTATCTTGAAAATACTGAATATTGCATCAATTTGTCTCACAGTTATTTCGAATAGTCAGATATATTTGTTTTTTAATTTCAGTTTGCCAGTAAGCAAAAACAAATGCTTGCTAAAAGGCAAAAAGAATTGTAGACAGATTATTTTTTTCAACAAATTCAGGAAATTGCAGATCATGAATCTCTTCATGACTGTAAGTTTTCTTATTTAAATATTAATAGAGAAGTTAAATTTGGTCTTTACTCAAAATTTTATGTTAATTGTAAATTGTGCAACAAGGAGTTTAATTTGGAGACGTCTCGTAATTTAAAAGAAAAAGCGACTATTAACCATGAAGCAGTAGCTGGAATAATTTCTATTGGATGTGGTTTCTCTCATTTAAGATATTTTCTGGCAACCTTGGACATACCATTTTTCACTGTGAAATTATATCGTTCTCACCATGACACCATGTTCACCTGGTGGGAACAGACAACTGCACATAGCATGGCTCAAGCTGCTCGTGAGGAAGCTGAGTACGAGCACCGAAATTAATTGGCAATGTCAATGAAAAGGGAATTAGACAAATAGAAGACAGCGTAAATTCCGGCCGGAGGAATGGGATCTGCGTGTCATGAAGCGTTACTATCAATAACGCTGTACTGTTATTAAAAAGGTATTCGTAATTTATAATGCGTAACTTTTATCATTTATTTTTGCTTTTATCTTCCCTAAAATTTCTACAATGTTCATTCCGTTAAATGATTATAATGTTCATTAGTATTGGTTTTTATTTTATAATAAACTTTTATGATCTTCTGATCTTCCTTTATACCATGTATTTCCAGCATATAGCAGACATCAGACTCCCCCGATGACAATTTGGTGGTGGTTTGAATGATATGTACATTGTATTAATAGAGAGTAAATGTTATAAATAAATGAATATTATCTCTTCATACTATGTTTTATCTCATAGTAATATGTAGTATAGAACAAGTAAAGAGACAAATGGAAGAAGGAGTACCTTCATGCCAGGGGATTATAATGTTCGTTATTACATCTTTTTATTTTATATTATATTAACTTTTATCTTTTATAATTTTTGATCTTCCTTTATTTTTTCCAGTATATTGTGTCCCTTCATACTATGTTTCATCTTCTACTAGCAGGTAGTATGGAACTAGTGAAGAGAAGAAGAGGGAAGAGGGAGTACATTAAAGTCACAGGAGAGGAAGAGGATGTGAGGGTCATGAAGCATTATCATCAATAACGCTTGTTATTATATATATCATCAATACTTATGAATAATGGCAAACGGTATTATTATTATATAATGTATTAACTTTTATCTTTAATGATTTTTAAATCTTTCTTTATATTTTTCCACCATATTATGTCCCTTCGCTCTGTTTTTATCTTCTTAATACACAGTTTTGGAGAAGAGGTGATGTATTTAGTCTCTTCAGAAGAGAGAAAGAAAATCGGTGGGTCATGAAATCTTGGTAATGAACGGGTCATTAGCAAGACTAATAACGTTAAACTGTGTAAATACTTGTATAATAAGATGCTTATCGATGTTAGTATTATATATCAACTTCATCTCTTATTGTTTCCTATATTTTTAATCCCAACCCAAAAAGAGGGGTGTTATAAGTTTGAAGTGTGTCTGTTTGTGGCATCGTAGGGCCTAAACGGATGAACCGATGTTGATTTAATTTTTTTTGTTTGAAAGGTGACGTGATCGAGTGTCCTTGGCTATGATTTAAGAAAATCTGTTCAGCCGTTTGAAGAATATTAGTTCTTTTTTAGTTTTTGAAGGGACGCGAGCATCTTCTAGTAGTCTGTTCAATACGAAATTTAGTATCTTATGACTTCAATAATGTCACAATGACATGGTAAACTTGACCTGATGCTGCAGCATCGTCTGAAGTCAGCAGGATACCCAATTCCTCTCCACTTATAGTAGAGATATCATGTTTAAGCTCATTGAAATGGTCTCTATGAATAGGGTATAGATAGATAGATGGTGATCAGGGTCTGATGATAGATCACACAACTATTGTCAGAATATTCACATTTTGGCGAGGCACGATCCCATGTCGCAATTTCGTGTATCGTCCCGGGAAGTATTTGCGTGAATGTAGATCGTAGTAATAGTGTAGATTGTAGTGTTTAAAAATCATGAAATAAAACAAATTTAAAATTTAAAAACCCCTGATTCAATAAAGAAACTCCAAAAAGTAAAATAATAATATGTACCTCATGGGCCTTATAATTTGTGATAAGTTTCGATATAAATAGTAGCAGTAATATATCCAAGCGTTGTCGCGTCGGGGGACCACTAAATAAATAAAGTAAAAACTTAGCAGTCCTCAGACTTGAAGACGCTTGGACATATTACTACTTCTATTTATATCGAAACTTATCATAAACCTAAAGGGCATTGAGGTACATATTATTTTCTTACTTTTTAAAGGTTTATTTTTGTCGGGAGCTTTTTATGTTTTTGATTTTCTTGTCCTTCATACAGTATAGTGTGTTGCAAAGGACAGATACATTATAGACTAAATAGGAGTGGAAATAACTTGTAACTCTTCGATATTATCAATACTTTATTTTGTTTTGTTAAGTTTATTGTTTTTGATATAGACAGAGTGAAGAGACGAAAAATGGAAGCAGAATTATCTTCGATTACAGTGAAGAGGTCCTGCAAGATGCGAAACGCTACTAACAGTAACTTGGAATAAAATACAGAAGAATCTGTAATGAGTAAAATAATAATGGACACCCTATTATTATTAATGTATAGTTTAGTCAAAAGTGTACTAAGTTTTAACAAAATATTTTAAATAAAAACTAAGTTATAAACGTTATATTATTTCGTTACATGTAATTATATAAGTGCAGTTTCCTCTTTACTTGTACATACAATTGTCATACATACTTTCCTGTATTTATTACCTAAATTTTAAAAAATATAAGAAACCGATTATAATCTAGTATTTTTTTCTCAAATTAAATTAATAGTAATAGATCCGACTGAGGTTGACCTTCCCTAATCAAGTTTCCTAATAAAATAAATATTTTATACAATATAATGTATAATAAACAAAACGAGCTAGGGTTGCCACCCCACATCCCTGCATTTTGAATTAAAAATTATTGAATTAATTTTTTTCAATAATTGTTTATTGTTATGCAGTTTCTAACGAGTAAAAGATGGAAATAAAACTCCAAAGTAGGGTTGCAAACAAAGATAACCCTATACCATCGTGTTCCTAATATTATTATCTACATTTTCACATATAATTTTCATATGTAAGGAAACTCTGATAGTAAATTACTAATACACACTTACCTATTTACACTTATCAACCTTTAATTATTGCTTAGAAAAAGGTAGGCAACCCTACTTTGGCGTTTTATTTACATCTTTTACTCGTTAGAAACTGCACAGCAACAATTATTAAAAAAAATTAATTAAACAATTTTTAATTCAATGCAGGGATGTGGGGTGGCAACCCTAGCACGTTTTGTTTAATTATACATTATATATAAAATATTTATTTTATTAGGAAACTCGATTAGAGAAGGTCAACCTCAGTCGGATCTTGGACTAATTGAATAATTATTACAGAATTAGAAATTACCGTATAAGTGACCTTTTTTTACTAGGAAGTCTGATTTTAACTAGCTGCAAGTGTATACAGTTGAAATCAACCTTGGTGCACGTCTGGTTCAAGTTTAAATTACTAGCTAGCTTACATAGATCTGCATGGATGGATGACCGAAGCCTCACTCCGTTCGCTCGCGACCCCAAAGGCCGGCCTCTTGTCTTTAGAATACCGTAGCCAAATTCTCTGGCCCAAGCCACAGGGTAGGTATTCTTGTTATTGCCGCTGACTCCAAAACCATACTCTTACTCATACTAATAGAAACCTTGGTATTCACCAATATACCTACATGTCAATACCAAATAAGCCGAAGTCGAAATGGTCCGTAGGTACTAAACGGCGAATTGTTAACTCCACGGTATCATTAGGCTGTTGGTTATCATCCATTACCAAAGAACTTGTCGAAATCAGTAGAATGAGTTGGATTTCAATGGGTTTATTATGAGTCGTCTGACTAGGAGTACTTGGGTTTCGTTATCTACTGCATCACACTCAGATCTCTGAATCACATCATCAAGTACAGTATAGTACATAGAATATAATATAAGTATATCCTTGCGCATCATCTGATCCTGGCCCTAGTCTCGTGACAGCAAACAGGTCAAAAAATCTTTACGATATAAGTAGGTGTAACGCATTATTTTTTATTTTATTATATACACCTAATATAATACCTAATATAATATATAAATGAACACCTAATATAATATATGAGAATATGTGTAATATTTTTCAAACTATGTCTAATATGTTTATTTCTAAACTCAATACGATTTCATCTCATAAATATTTCTGAACGTAATGCTTAGGAAACATTCAATAGTATTATAACTTTATTTGCATGTGTGGCCTACGGGAATGGCGCGTGTGTGAGTGTGGGAGAAATCTGTGAAATTAGGTACTATGAACACGTTCGATAAGCAAACGCCATCTAGCGTACGAATGTTTCCCCTAAAAGGAGAGCCACAAGGCCTTAAGGAATTATATTCATCGCGTTCAACACTATTTATATACGGATTTAACACTCTCAAAGGGGGCTTATCATTACATTTACATTTGTCATTATCGATACAATAGAAACCTTTACAATTATTGCATTTATGACACTTACCGCGAAAGACATTTTTTTCACCACACTTATAACAAAACGGTAGTTACACCGATTGCTTACTTGCACTAACACTATCATTATTATTAGATAAATCACCGGTTAATTTATGACTATTGTCTCTGGTGTGACCATACCTCTTACAATATACACAAAACGGTCTCGACCTTTGTTGTCGATCCCCTGTACGCGTCGCGGCAGGCACGGTAACCGACGCAGAAGCAGGAGCAGGGCTGACTTCAACGCTGCCACTTATGGGCGGAGAGACGCGCATTGCGCGTGCGTCCGGATAGGCAGCGGCGGGTCGCGACATGCTAGGTGCTTCGACGCACGCCGACTTCACGGTGCGGTCACGTTGGCGCGCACCGCGCGATGCCGATGGCACAGCGGTGGTGTTCTCTGCATCCTTAATTACATCTTCTACTTCTCGTGCTCGACGGATGAGGTCATCGAAAGTTGTGAGGTCATTACGAGATATATGCTCTCTAATGCGTTTATGCAGTAAACCGTAGACCATATCTATTTGAACTTTTGTGCATAAATCACCAGTAGGCAACTTAGCCAATAAGGCACGCGATCTCGCTACAAATATCTCCGTGTTTTCATTACCTTGGCGGTTACTGAACAATGTTAGATAGATGCGATGCGGAGGGCATTGGTCGCCGAAGGCGCTCTGTAGCCCGTCTATGACTTCTTGCCCTAACGTCACACTATTCTTGACTCCTTGCTACCAGATCGACGCGTCTCCTACGAGTAACATAGACAGTCCTCGCAAAGCGTTTATATCGTTTATGTTCATACATTCACGGTAGCTATTTAAGGCGTCTAGGAACGCGTATAACGATTCGCCGGGTGCTCCGCTGAAACGTGATGTACAACGGGCGAAGGTTCCCGGGTGCTCTGTTGAATGAGTCGTAGGGTTGGGGGTTGAAGCGTTTATGGATGTTGCGCTACGATCACCCATCACCCTTTCTAGAAGTTTCTCGAATGCTTCCGTCTGGGAGCGCTGCAGCGACGACACGACTGCAGAAAATGATGACTCCCGAAAGATTGCTTCTTCATCATTGATGTCCTCTCATACACCAGATTGTCGCCGACGCGGCATGTTCATACACGTTGACCACGCTGGTAATAATAAGATCGCAGCGTAGGTATAAACTGTATAGTATAACTGTCTTTTGCTACACGTTGGGCTGCCAGTTTAGTGTGTGGTATTCGGTTTTATTTCCATACAAAAGACACAGACACAGTAACAGTAATTATTCAGTGCGAAACGACACATGCACAGGGAGTACACACGGGGAAGCGAGTCGCGGAAGAAACACGCATACATGTTAACGAGTAGAAGAAAGAAGATGATACCGCAAAAAAAAATGTAGAAAACATGGATGCGTTCTAAAATTGATCAACATCTTTTTGTTTAGGATGTGTTGAAATGCTTAACGATTAACTTGAAATTGTATTATGGTCTTTAGTTGTCTCACTTTAATGGATTTTAAGCAGAACTTAAAAAAAAAAAAAAAAATATACTAAATAAAATACTCAGGTACAATGTTAAAAAATTATTTCTGAGCTCGCGACCTCTTGGGCCGGGGCCCTCTTGGGTCGGGGGCCCGTGGCATTTTGCCAGCCCTGCCACCCTATAGTTACGCCACTGGTCTCGAGATATAAGCACTAAAATTTACGTTTTTAGTTCCATTAAAAATCGACCTTATTCCTTACGCATAAGGTCCAACTGTAACAGTATGTCTGTTATATATAGATTCAAAAACAAAGTTAAGTTTCCAGTGGAAAGACACGTTCTTCCATACACTCCAACTGGAAACAAATGTAAGTTTGTAATGGCAGATAATATTAATAGTACATTGTGCAACAAGTGCGGTAAGTTGTCAATTGCCCACTCGAACGAAGTTGAGCGCATGAGCGATGCGAGTACGCTCATTCGCTCGAGTGGGCAATCGACAACACCGCACGAGTTGCAGATACTATTTTTTATTAGTAATGCGGAGATAATTTCGGTACAAAGAATGCGACATCACACCGCCCCCGCCGGAGGGGGCGTCGACGTCTTGCGCGTTAACACTAGGGCCTCTCTGTAGGTTCGCTTCGACGATTACATCACTCACGCACAGATAGGGCCCCACTTGAGCGCGGGCTTTCCGCTCGCGCTGAGTTACAAGATAGGCACACATCATTTCGGGCCTTCAGCCGATTGTACGCCGGCCGGTCAAAACCACTCTGGGACCGGCCCTCACCCGTATAGGTTTCCAGACGGCACGCAGGTGCATATTTTCCCGTCGACAACCTGAGCCGAGGTTCCGTCCTCCGTCCCGGGTACCCCCCGGACGGAGGGGCCCTCAGGCTTTGTCGACCTCTCTTGGGGGAGCGCCCTCCGCGCTTCCCCGCTACGCGTTCGGCTCGCTACGACGGCCTGTAGGGTCAAGTGGCGGTGGAGGGTAGTTTTAGCCGGTTCGAGCCCGGCACTACCCGGTCGCGCCCGACGTTCTGTCGTGAGGCGTCGGAGGCGGTTGGGTGCTCGTTCGGAGTTTCTTCCCTTCCGATAAACAAAAAAAAAAAAAAAAGGTACAAAGAAAAATTATAGAAAGTAATAAGTTTATTGCAAACAATGGGCATGTTGTTTTACAAGAGCAATTAATTATTTTTTTCATTTAAACAAATAGTTATATTTGAACAATTTGAAAACGTAATGTTGATATTTTTTGAGTTTTTTTTGTAGAAATTGAATCTAAAACTTCGAAATCAAGATTTTCTTTATCTTTCACACTGATGCCAATGGGTACTAAAATCGATTGTGCTTTTTTTTAGATATACATTTTACATTCTTTTTTTAAATCGTGAATTTCCCTTAGATAGGTGAGAATAGCGCCTTTACAGAACAGGCGCGGTGCACGCACGATTCAAGGTCGCGTTAATGTAAAGTAAATATAGGTGTGGTGCTAATGCTGGTACTGCCAAGACACTGCGTCGATTCTTGAACAGTGAGTACAGTTATCGTACACTCAATTCTATGAAAAAAACAAGATGCGCGCTTCTTGAGAATTCAATCAATTTCAATTGATTCAATTGATTGTAGAATGTATGACGTTCTAACCATGAAAGTATTGTTTTCGTTATACAAGAAAATAATAGCCAGACAGAGAAAACAACTAAAAATAGTAAGAGATCTAATCCTTAGCCGTGGTTTTTGCACAAAAGCGCTGTCAAGTATTGGCTCGGCCCTGGGTGACAAACAGAATAGCATAGCATAATATTAGTTTAGCAGCAACATTTAACATTTTTTTTAAAGGAGTTTCTGTTATGTGATACACGAAACTGTTTTTTGCATACGCAGCAGAAGTCTGCATACAGCTGCCCAATCCTCTGGGTGAGAGACGAACAGAAAATGTATGAGAAAATGTGTACAAGATTATGTGTGGCTTTTACCCATCAGAACTCCCGTGGTGGTCGACATCGGCGCGTTATTGAGAGGCTCCGGGATCTCCTACGGAACGCACTGCAACGTACCGTCTCGCGCTGTACCAAAGCACTTCTCAAGGAGGCATTACCAAGACAGTGCTAACCACATGCGTTGTCGTCCTTCTTGGAGTCGCATGGATAGACGAAATCCGTATAAAATTATGTTCTTTATTTTTCTAATTTTCTTAAAAATTTGCTCAGCCAGTCTTTTCTTTACGTAGTTATTGTCACGTTATATTACCTTAGAATTAGAAGAATAATGAATTTGACAATCAAATGACAGAGGATAGAATGAAAGGCGGTAATGGCTTGATCGTGGCGAAAAAATTGTAGTTGCGAACATGTGAACAGTAGCTAGTAGGAAATAGAAGGATCAAGTGTATTGGTTATTTTGAATAGTAAGTGTTAGTAAAATACTTCATACTGCAGTGGCAAAGGAAGCGTAGAGAAGCCGCGGTGCTGGGGGCGCTGCTGGCGTTACTGGTGCGGGCGGCGCTGGCCGGCGGAAGCACGAAGGGCGCAGATGACGATGTCGATGAGGACAGCGACTCGGCGAGCTTTACGGTTGTTTACTGTTACTGTTTATTTATTGGATACCGCTACTATTTAAGTCTAAATACAAAAATAATTTAAGGTCCATTTAAAAATCCATTAGACGACTTTTTTAATGAAGATGTATTATGATGCCTTAGACTTTTCAAAAATGTAATGTCTATGATTACAGCTTACAATTTATTTGTAGACTTTGTTGGACTTCATGTAGTTTCATAAATTGTGTATAGTTGTACATATTATGTATTTATGCTTAATTGTATCGGTATCAATTAAATAACAACAGTGCAATAGAGCTCCACTTACAAGTTTTAAATTCTGGCTTTAGTTATTGCATACTGACACGACCGCGATAGCGCAGTGGTTTAAACGTTGTCGCCAAGCGCGGAAAGTTCCGGGTTTGATCTCGGTCATGTCAATTTAGGAAACGAACTTTTCTAGATTGTCTCGGGATTGGGTATACTGAGAGACGCCCTCAGTAGTCGTAGTCTGGTTCTCATAGCACAGAATACCCTAGTTTGAGATCAGATGATTGGTGTGTTTCGTCTGGTGCATTATTATTATTATTGTTATTAATTTTCCGGAGAAAAGAATTAATTGAAAAAAAATATCCTTGTTGAACGATTAGGGCTCGACGTCAGAGGTGCAAGTATAGTCTGTGCTGTACTAACGTACAGAATTCTTAGTTAGTATTGATTTTATAAAGTATTATTTGATATACATATTCGCCATTTTTAAAAGAAAATAACAATGGGGTTATTCCTCTAAAATAAATCATGTTCGAACATTTCTTATTCGTATCGCTACTGGTAAATCTGTCTACAATGGGGAAAACCAAGCGCAATATTTTTTTGGGATTTTGTAGGTGTAACATACGAACATTTATGGAATTCTTCGCCCTGGGAATTTGAACGAGTTGTGTGGTTACTTTCAGAACATGGTCTATCCAGGGGGAAAAAATCACGAGGTAGTTTTTTACAGCGCAGATTTTATCTTGCCTTGACAGTCTACTTTTAAAGGAATAATTTTATGCGACTTAATTGTTAAAAATCAACTTTTTAATGATAATTTTGTACGCCACATAAATTGCTTATCGGTGTATTAAGTGAAGCGTACATGATAGCTGATAGTGGAGCACCCGGACGGGTGGCGTTGCGGTGCGGCGCTGGTGTCGCTGAGCACGGCCGTGACGTCGGCGTGGTGCGCGCGCGGGCGCGGCGCGGCGCCCGCCGGCGGGCTGTGGGCGCGGCCGGCCGAGCCGCCCGCCGCGCGCCGCCCGCGCCCGCGCCGCCGCGTGACGCGCGTCGCGCTCGCCGGGGGACCGGCCGCCGTGAGTGTCAGGGGGGTGCAACTCATTTTTGTTTAAATTGCCATCTGTTGGCCATGGCTTTACAAAAATTGCAATTGTTTTCTATCGAATACCATAAGATGTCACTTGCGTCGCATTCTCATCCGTACTTAAAATATAAACATCCAATAATTTACTAAATGTAGTAATTGTGATTATTAAAGCAATTACTTTTTATTTCACTAACAAATATTTTAAAAGAAAAAAACATGATAACCATCGGAAGCAATTTCTTTTATGGCAAGTTTCTAATTTGAAACCTAATTCACTTGTTATCTGTGTTTTGTCTATATATATTGCTCTATGGTTATTTTCTATCCGTTTCCGGTACTTAATGAGATTCGACATTGTTTTTTGTATACGAACTTCGCAAGTGTTTTTTAATTATTTTAATTTGGTGTGATAATGGACTTTGGTTTGTTTAATAGTTACGGTAACTTTTACTACTCGTTTTTGGACTTTGATTAAATCGCATTCGTAGTTGACTCGTCTTTGTTTGATGGACATTTTGATTACTGTAAATACGTTGACCTGGCTTTGATTTCTGGACATAATATAAACTTTTTAACGTTTTATCTTACCCGGTGCTTTTGAAAATGTCTTCAATTTACGATTTAAATGTTATTTTGGATGTGCGTGCTAGCAAAGGTAAGTTATTTATCCATGTATATAAGTAGTAAGGATAAGTACCTATTAGAAATTGTTTCACTATATTAATGGATGTTCTAATTGGATTAATGTAATTGAGATTTTTATGAACAAAGTTAAAAGACATAATTAAATAATTTTAATATCAGTAACTATCATAAATATAGCCATTATTAAATTAAAGGATACTGATTGAATATTAGTTATAAAATTACGAAGATTCCAATATGGCGGACAAAACGTAATCCACAGTTAAATTTATTTATATTTCGTGTTGCAATTACATACGCATCGTAATAGTGATTATATTTTTTTCTACTTGTTACATAAAAGCTTATTATCGAAGTTTGTCGTGTTTAACAGCCTTTTGAAAAAAGCTGCCCTATTCTTTATGGAAAACGAATTTTTGAAAAAGCGAAGATAAAATATTCAGGAAAGTAGGTTTATATTTAAAGCATTTGTAAACTTAGATTTTTACTTATTTATTAATAAACTTTCATTGCAACTTGCTTAAAGAGTCCACTGTTTTGTACTTACATCCTTTTAATCTATCTTTATTTACTTTTTAAGAAATAATGCATTATAATTATCTTGTTCAAGGCATGTATTATAAATTATAATACTATGTATTTAAAAACTTTATATTATATTCTTTATTAATAATTTAATAATTTTGATCTATATATTTCGGTTTAAATATTGCAGGTACCTACTTTACACTGTATCAAATGAAATAAATAGTAAATAAGATGAAATTTGTGGAAAAAGTACTTCAATAAACAATGCAAGAAGATGACGTTTACATATACAATCAAGTTCAACTTTTTAATGGACACAAGAATGTTATTGTTTACCGAGCAACCAAGCTATACAGCAAATACAATTCCAACATTTTGTATTAATGGTAAGAAATGTTTGAATCATATGATTACTTTAAAATTTTGAACTCTATTTTGTAAATGTGTTATGTTGTAGACAAGTACTTTCTAGTATTACATTTAAAGCAGTTTAAGCTACGGCCCTTATATTTCTGAAACAAATTCTTTAAATCTTTGTATGCATCCTAAAATTCTGTTTGATTCCCAACTATATCAATGTAGAAAATTAATTTTCTTGGAGTCTGAATGTTACTGTATGTATGTAATGTAGTAACTTGCGACTTTTTATTGTCGCTTTGTAATAATGTGTACATTTGTAGAAATCAGTGGCAGTACCTTCATACAAGCCCAAAAACCCGGCTTGCTTTACTAAAATACTCAACAAATAAATAGTTTAATATTATATATAATAAAGTTTAATATTATATATAATATATATTAAACTTTATTTATTTATTACTTTATTGCTGAGTATTTATATATATAGCCATAAATAAAGTTGTTTATTGTGGATTTAAAAAGTATACAAGTTTTAATCAGTAAAGTAAATGTAAAATCTCAAAACTTTGCGCAAAAAAACAACTCATTGCTTCATTAAAACCTATGCCTGATTTGTGTATTACTCAAACTCAAAGTCAAATCAATTTATTCAAGTAAACCCAATTACAAGGTATTTTTGAACTTCAAATCTACTTTAATTCGGTTCAAAGACTGGACTAGTAAATTGCATAAAAAACAATAAATCAGTGTACAAAACTAACTCATTGATTTTCTGACTAATAAACCACATATAAGTCAATTTAATCAGTTTACGAAACTCATTAGATTTTTGATTTTTCTTCCAACAAGTTAAAGGTAAGTATTATTTATTATTGATGCTGCATATTTTATTCAAGTGACGAAAATATTATAATAGTTTTGGTTATGACGATTTTAAACCATTATACTGGCGCCAAAAAAGACAAGTTCACAGAAACACATGAACGCAGTGATTTCGTATAGTAATTTAGGTACATGTACTACATTTTTAATAGCAAATTATTATATTAACATTTTTTTGCTAAAAATAACGCGAGCAGCGCTATTTCTCTCCTGTCGTCTTGTCCACCGGTTCTGCCTTTGATTAATTATGAATATTTTAGCCTTTTCTACAAAAATTAAAAAGAATATATTTTTATGCCGGGCTTGCCCTATTCAGAAGCCACTGGTACAAATTTATAAGCTCACGTAGTATTTTTATAAATTTCAGAACGTCTTCAGTTACAGTATGAGTCAAGCACATTTGAAATCTCGGCTTCTTCTTTTTCTTACACCGATGCTGTATCTTCGACATCTACTTTTAACACGGAAGAGCACCAAAAGAATCATTAGCCTCAGGTTTATGTGCGGCATTCTCAGATCAAATCATGAAGAAACATGGACTAAGTCCAGGTAAGTTTATAATTTTAGATACTATGAAAACATTCTCATGAAACAACGCAGCCACCTATAATGAGGACATAATTAGTCCAGTAGAATTAGCTCAAAATAAGGCATGATTTTGCATTGTGGTACTAATGATTTTTGGCACATCGATAGTTATGTCTGTATATGATTACCTTAAATTTGCATCCGATTTGGAAGTGCGGAAAATGGTGAAAATTGAGAAAATCTTGGATATTTGAATAATTCTAAAACAAAAACTAGTTGCGAGAATATCACGTGTTTGTAGTAGGAATACCTACCTACTCAAGCAATTTGGACTGGTTGCGACATACGAAACATACCTAAATTTAAAAAAAGTGATTTTTCGTCTTTATCTCCTAGGCAAAATTTGTGGTACTAGTTGCGAACTCATCGAACACTTGTTTTAGCTTAATATACTTAGTTTTCAATTTGCAACCGGTTGCGACCTACGGAACCCTAAAAAAATTCAAAATTCTACTTCCAGCAAAATTAATGGTCAATATTATTGCTTATATCATATTTATAGGTCGTGTTCCAACTGCTTTGTGACCGCAACCTCTGAAAACACTACGAAAACTAGTCTATTTTGTAAATAAAAAGTACGTATAATTACTAGTCTTGCGAGGGGAATGCGGGCGGCGCGGAGCGGGCGATACAGGTACGGGACTAGCGTTGAAATTAGCGTTGCGTATGATAACTGTTTTTAATATTTGAAATCCTGTCATCTAAATTTTTATTGGAACATATTTCCAATAAAATAAAAATTTAGTTAAGACGGGATGTCGGTGAATGATGATTACTGCTTAAACAAAAGACTTTTATGTCTTCTTTTTATTTCGGAAAATAATTTAGATTTTTTTGTTTTAACAAAAATTCAGCGTATCTGTATTTTACTGACTATACAGGACAGTGATTTAAAAAAAAGCGATTTATTGTCCTAACCATAGTCTAACGTTTTTATAGAGCTTAAAGAAGCATCATTTAAAATAACAATTAACTCTTTTTATACGCGTATTTGAGGAAGCTAAAGAAGTATGTATCGATCGCGAAGCGTGGCGCTCCGTCCGCTCTGACTACCCCGTTAGGGATACAGCGTGAAGATATGTATGTATGTATGTATACGTGTATATTCATTTTAGTTTACGTTTATTTTTATTATCTTTTCATACATCTTTTCATATGCAAAATTTAGTAATAATTAATTTACGTCCAACAAGTCAGCTTCAAAATTAAATTAATTGAAACAAAATCCACATGCATCCATTTTTTTTTAATTATCTATATACGTAATAAAATCGTAGACTGTCTTCATTTGTAATCACATCACGCATATAGCACTTATTGAATTAAAAATCTAAATTCTGAAAAAAATGAACCTTCTATTTGAGTAACATATAGTGTCTATTTTATCGAAATCGACCCACTCAATCAAAAGATTAAAAGAAATCGAAACCTCACAGACCACCGTGCAACACGTCACTGTGAGGAAGTGCTTTTTTCGTAAATAAATAAAAAATTATCTACATCCATACTAATATTATAAATACGAAAGTCTGTGTTTTCATTGTTAAACCACCGGACCGATAGATAGTTTGACATCAGAGGACGGACATAGGCTATCTTTTTTTTTTAATCTATCCCTAGGGGGGATGAAACTTTGTATGGGTAATGCTAAACCGCTGAACCGATTATGATGATATTGGGTACAGAGATAGTAATTGCCCGAAAGCAAATGTAGGCTATTTTTTCAAAAAAATTTGTGATTTAAAAAATTATATGGTTTTTGTATATGTGACGTCATCATATACAATATGATATGCCAACATGGCGGATGATCCACAATAGGAAATAACTTTTTTTCAAGACTTCCATCAATATGGGTATCTAATGATAAGATATACACAGAAGAAGGTTTTTGTATATGTGACGTAATCATAAATCCAATATGGCTAACTTTTTTGTTCAACACCAACAATATAGGTATTAAATGAAATGGAAGACGCAAAGGAAAGTTACTGAACATGTGACATCATCATAAATTCAATATAGCGAATACTACGCGATAGGAAGTGACTTTTTGTTTAAGATCTTCTATAGTATGGGTATCCAATGTAATGGACAACACAGGAGGTTTCTGTATATTATGTGATTTGCAACACATGCTGGGTACTCGACCGAAATTAATTTCTTGTATAAAGTGATAATGGGTGAAATTTCTAGGTTCTGCGGGGAACTAATTATGACAGACATCTATTTTCAAATCGACGCCTTTGTCATAATTAAAAAAAATTAATAATGCATGTTAATTTTTTTAAATGATATGACATGGGTATCATTTTCGAGGTTTCTCAGAATACTGCTTACAAAATTCTATTTTCAAATCTGAAATGGTAGACATTATTATAGGTATTCAATAAATTGATATAGACGTCATTTTTAAGGTTTTTCGGGGTGTAGATTACGAAAATGATGTTGATCTTAAAATCCAAGATGGAGGACATTATTCTTTTAGTAAAGTGATATGGGTGTCATTTTTGAAGTTGCTCCCGGTGCAGATTACGAAAATAATATTTTTTCTTAAACATAAAATGTACATTAAAATGTACATAGTATGCTATATGATCCATACTATCTCATAATAATAAGTATTATTCTTCCAAAAGTATGTCTGTCTGTCTGTTACGTTTTCACGGCTAAACCGCCAGTTCGATTTTGATGGCATGGATCTCCGTGCCATCAAAATCGAACTGGAAATCCAAATCGAATCGAACTTCAAACTATCTAGTTTGAAACCGGGAGTCGAACATAGGCTGCTTCGTTTATCAAAAATCTTTTCATAACGGGATGGAAACGGGGAAAAACTTTGTGTGATACACATAGCTATATAATTAAATTTTACAGTTACTGAAGTTAGTGCTAAGCCTACCAAACTTTCTATTGTTGCACATTGATTTGGCACCGTATGTGTATCGTACTTATAAAGCTATATTTATAGTACTTGAGTTTTGATTATTAAAATATAGTTATTTTGTACCTTTCAGTATTTTTTTTGAAGGCGGTTTAATTTTATTTTGTTAACGCTGTAGTATTGGTTAGCACCGGCCTTCCTTTTTCGCATAGTATTTTAATAATATAATATACTTTGTTGGAATTTCAGGTTTCTAGTGGAGGGGTGCTGTCTGCCTAACGGACGTCCTGCGGCCGTCATAACATCGCAGAGACCTGCAGTCCCCTATGCTGTTATTACTTCAGATAGGTTCCCGTTACGAATCGTATGTACTCTCACTCACAATTTTATTATCATGTATAAAACTTATTAGAATACTTCGGGCTACAAATTTAAATATTTCATCGGTCTGGATCCGTTATCGTATGTGGCGCCTAAAAAAATATATTTAAAATAAAAATATAATTAATATTTCAACTTTAATTAACCGGGTTTAGCTTACCTAGCGTTACCTATGCGACCCTCACCTAAACTGAATCAGCCTAGCTGGCATACTTTAATTATCCATACTCAATCATTAAAAAAAAAAAGAACATTACAGGTGTAAACAAATTAATAAAAAAAAATAGGTAATAGTAGGTAAAATAAATTATCTATTCCTACGTAATTGTTGACTTTTACTTTGATACAAATATAAGTAGGGTTTTATGAATGTTCATTAATATTCTTCGATCACAAATATATAACTAGATAAAATTGGACATATACATTTCTAATATCGTATAGTATTATCTCAATATTGTTAATTTAAAGTAAACTTTACTATCAATGCATATAAAGGTTGTAAAATCTTGTAAAAGATCCTCCCATGGCATTGAAACGATGTTTGTTAACAAAAATATATTGAAAATTCGATCTTACGCTTCATGCTTAAAGTGTAATTCACGTAATTTATTTGTTTCGCTATTTACGTCATTATGATTTGTTACATGACAGTGACAAGGATAAGACATAGAAATTATAATGTTAGACAAGGAATAAAATGCTGCATGTCAGGCAATGACATATTCAGACGCAATGTAAGAATAAGCAGCATTGTTACACGGTTATTAATATTTTTTTATTTTTGGTTCTTCGATCACAAATAATAATTCACAATTTTCTTTAAAATCTAAATACATAATTACTGTCCGAATTGACATATACATTTTGAACATCGTACAGTATTATCGGTAATATTCTTTTAATTTAAAGGACCTTAAAGGTATAAATTTGTAAAAGCTCGTTTATATCCTTGTAAGGCATTGAAACGAAGTTTGTCAAAAAACTTACGTTTCGGTGTTTAAAGTATAATTCACGTAATATATTTCCATAGCTGTTTACATCATTTTGGTTCGTTACGTGGACGTGACAAGGATAGGACATAATATTTAGATTAGGTGAGACAAGCAAAAAATTTTGGATATCAGGCAATGACGTAATCTAGAAATGCAGAGTGAAGTCGCAATAAAGTGCTGACATTTTTTTAATTTTTCAATACGAAATCGTATGCTAGTCATTATTTAATACATACGTACATATCAACACGCCGTATACCTGACGGGGTAGTCAGAGAAATACGTATGTCATGACTAGAAATCTCAACTTTGATAAAAAACAATTAAAGGATCTAAAATCAACGTTAATCTTCTAACAATGCCACAATACAAATAATAACTTACTGTCAAATAGAAATGCAGTGCAGGTTTAAGCAAATACGTAATATTATGTCACCTTTTTAATGCTTTCGCTGTGATATATTTGTCACTTTCTAAAAAGTGATTAGAGCAAACTACGCTTCGTTCATTTGGTATGAAGTATTCATCGCACGTTTGGCGTGCTACTATAGGAGTCTATTTTTCACATCGAATAGGATCTCGAGTAAAGCTATATATTTTTTTATATTTTCGAGAAAAATATTGCAATAACGTTTATAAAAGAATACATAATTACAAAAATTACATTAAAATTTATAATTAGCAGCAAATCCTATACTACAGTCATAATTGTAATTTCAACTCCAAAAATATATTTAAAAAAATAAAAGTGTAAGATTGAAAACTCCATTCTATAATTATTTTATAATTTTTTAGAGATAAAAATATAATCCGAATAAATAAAATCTGAATGCGGTAATATTGTTCTCAATGTCTTATTCACGATCGTATAATTAATTGTATTATGTAGCTGTCATTTGAAAAATATTATTATGAATTTAATAAAAAAGAGCTATATAACGTTATTATTATAATGAAATAATGAACACGTAAATAAAATAATCTTAATTACTTACCGAAAATAAGAAATTATCTTTTTTAACGTTCTAGACGTGTTATTTTTACAATTTTTGAAGGAGCACTTTGACATGTTTCCTTTAGTGTTTACAAATACTACCAAAGACTATGTGCACTCAAATTCTCATTTGCGCGCACATTTGGTTCGGACGTTTTTGGAACGCTGATTGTGTATCTTGTTATAATATATTTGTGATCGAAGCTAATTATCGATTAATATTTAGAAAATTTTTTATATTTCAAACAATTTTTACATTTAAATTTATTTCAAATTCAAATTTGTTATATTTATAGAAATAACAAAATACTCATAAGGAAACAGTTTTAAAAGTTGATAGAAAAGATAGCAAAACTAAATTTATTATGTTAAAAACAAAAAGAGGACCTTCTTATGGACTCTATCTTTTGAATATGTTGTTATAAACAAGTACTTAAGAGTGTAAATTCCAAAACATTTTTCATGACCTTTAATTTCTGTGACAAGATACTTCTGCACTCTTTGGTACTCTTTGTCTGTATCTGAAAACTGGGTTCGAATCCCAGCTATATTATAATAGAAAATAAAATTTTCTTGGAATCTGAATGTTACTGAGTTATGAGTATTGCCCAGTATTGTGAACACTAATCTGGTAGTCCAGTTACTTACGATATTTTACTTATCGATTTGTGGAAATGTGTATACTCTCACAGCGTTTTTGTTAAATTTCAGAACTTCTTCAGTCACGGCATGAGTCGAGCATATGTGAAATCTGGGCTTCTTCTTTTTATTATACCAATATTGTACCATCAACATCTAATTTTAATCCGGAAATACTAGCACCAAAAAAATCAGCCTCTGGTTCATGTGAGACTTCCACAGGTCAAATGGTAAAAAACGTGTATTAAGTTCAGGTAACTTTATTATTTTGGAAGTTATGTAATGTTATTATGGTTAAATAATAATCTTTCGCATCGAATGTATGAATGAGATGATACAGTCATTTAAAATGCGAACATTGTAGGAAAAATTTTGCTACTTGTACATTGTAAAATGTAGTGATCAATAAATCTACAACACTTGAAAACTAACAAAAAATAATTTTCTATGTATTCTTCATAGCAAATAGAAGCTTAGATAAAAACTATTTAGTAATAATTGAAACAATATTAATCACATAATTAAATAAATTCTATTCAAATAATGTATGGAATAACTGTGTTCAACATGTGTAGGTAAAATTGTACATTCGTGCACCGTTTGAGATTATATTCTGCATATTGTAATTTGTTCTCACTATTGTTAAAATAAATTGATTGATTCGATCAAATTGGGTCAAATATTTTTAATGCAATCTTTATTGCCATGAAATTATCTGCCTGCATAAATTTTTTTTAATTCATATTGGATTATGAATATAATTACTTACTAAATATTCCAAAAAATGCGTGGAAATTTTAAAATAGTTAAACACAACGCTGTTAGTCAAATTGAACATGACGTCAGTGTCTATAAGAAAAATGCCATCAATTGCATAGTTATAAGTAATACAGTATTCACAAGTCGGTTTCTTGTTGTATGCACACGCACATACTGTAGTTCTATGATACAAATTGAATTTTATGCATGTTTTTTATTATTTTGTTAATATGTAAGGCAATGTTTATGTAGAATTTATTCCATCTCTATATTATAAATTTATTACATTTTTTTTCTGAAAAAAGAAAAGAAAAGTTAAAATTATTGTGCAAAAAATAGAAGAAGAACCATTTTATTGCTAAAAGGATATACAAGAAGACATCATTTAAAAAAAATAAAATAATGGATAGCATGCTTGAATCAATATGAATATTTACAGAATTGCAGATGAAATCTAAAATGAAACCCAACGGAAGAAGATTCAATATTACCGAATAAAATATGGTTCTTAGTACATAAATATAAGCAATCCAGAAAGTCAGGTATAAACACAAATATTTTAGAACATTTAAGACTAACAATCACCAGACAGGAATCGAAGGAAGAAGATTCAATATTACCGAAAAAATTATGGCTCTTAGTATATAAATATAAGCAATTCGTAAAGCCAGGTATAAACCCAAATATTTTAGAACATTGAAGACTAACAATCAGCATATTATCGGTAGAAGAGATTGTTCACTTTAATATTTGATGACATGGCATTATCTTAAGGCGTTCATTGCAATCAAGCATTAAAAGAAATAGGCTGAAGATTTTGAGCAAAAAAGAACTCAAAAAATAGCAGACCATGCATATGTTTTTATAATTAAAAGTAAAAAATCTAAATCAAAACAGCCTATATGTTTCACATTTTGCGAATTAATTTATTTAGCAGTAGTCGGTGCACTGGGGTTAACCAAATTTTTGTTCAAAAAATAACTAATTTTGATCGAAATGATAGAATTAAATGTCAATCATATGATTATTACAAAATCCATGAAACAAAGCAATAAATAGTACATATTTTCATATTAATCATACGTCGTTTCTGACTACCCCGTTAGGGATACAGCTTGAAGATATTTATGTATGTATTTTCATATTACACTCTGGTATTTTTTGTGTTATTATTATTCTTAATTGAAAAACTGCCAATAAATACAAAACCGTTCGAAAGTGAATGTGCATGACATAAAAATGCGGTGATATTATAATACCTGTGATACTACTATGTAATAAATAATTACATAATAAAAAACTACCTACACATTTATATTAATTTATACTTTTATGCTGCATTTCTATTATTTTATTATATGTTGCATTGTAATGAATATTTTTTTATCGGTTTGCAGTTTCACAGTTTAAAGAAATATATTTACACGTTTTCTTTTTAAAATTTTTAATATTATAAATTAAATATTTTTTCGTTTGTGATAACGAAACATCACTTCCATTTGATTTCATTGTTTTTCACAATATTTTAGATTTTTTTTATCCCATGTAAACGATTCTGTAAATGTGATAAAATTCGTACGTTGTTATGTTTAATACAATAATTTCTGAAAATGTTCCCCTTTCGCTCTTTTTAGTGTTTAATTTCGTTCCAATTGTTAGTTTTTCTGAATTAAATTGTTATGTACCCCTTTTAAGAAATGAGGCGTGTTTGATAATGGGAATATTTTTGTTCCTTTGATTTCAATAGCTGTAGAATCATTTGTTTCATTTTCTTTTAAATATTTCCGTTTCGTGTATTCTTGGAAACTTGGTATAACTGTTATATTAGTTGGTGACTGATCATAGACAGTGGCAATGTTAATTATGTTTGTTTCTGTTAACTCTTTGATTACCGTGTTCAATAGATGTTTTAAGTCGTATTTTTTTGTAGGTCTTTGGAAAATGTTAAATATATAGGCTGTTTTGATTTAGATTTTGTACTTTTAATCATGAAAACAAGTGCATGGTCTGCTATTTTTTTGAGTTCTTTTTTGTCCAAAATCTTTAACGCCTGTTATTACTTTTAATTTTTGATTGTAATAAACGCTTTAATATAATGCCATTTCATCAAATATTTAAGTGAACAATCTCTTTTCTTCCGGTAATTTGCTGATCGTTAGTCTTAAATGTTTTAAAATATTTGGTTTTATACCTGACTTTATGGACACTATGTAATAATTTCAATATACTTCGTTTCGATGGTAATGTAAATAATTCTATTAAATATATGAAACCTTTTGGAGATTGCTTGTATGTATGTACTAAGAGCCATTCTTTTTTGTCATATTGAATCTTCTTTCCTTGGGTTTAATTTTCTATTTCATTTAGAATTCTGGAAATATGCTTATTGATTCAGGCATGTCATCCATTATTTAATTATTTTTAAATGATGTTTTCGTGGATATTATTTTAACAATAATATGGTCCATCTTCTATTTTTTGCATAATAATTTTAATCTTACAATTCATTAAAGTTCTTTTTTGAGGAGAAATGGAATAAATTTTTAATATAGAATTAATTCTACATAAAAATTGCCTTAAATTTTAATAGAATAATAACGAACATTTATAAAATCTCCTATTTTGATTTTCTTTTATACTATTCCATGAAAACCTGTTATTATATTATTTATTATGTACATAATAGCAACGCCTGGCGCTCTGTCCTCTCTGACTACGCCGTTGAGGATACAGCGTGAAGATATGTATCTATATTTGTATTATATTTATTTTTTTATTTTTAATATTTAACTAATATAAACCTGAAGCAAGAATCTTTGAATCTAGCTGGATATTGTACTCTGAAGAGGTATTTGTAGACAAATTATATGACCTCGAGTATCCTTTGATCACTAACGTTTCATTTCTGGCTGTTTCTAACTCCTATTAGTAGAAACAAACCTATTAGTATACATGATATTGCTATAACATGGAGATACACCAACAGCAGAAGATAAAATGAGATGGTGGGGTATTGAGATGTTTCATTGTTTTATTTCTCGACTTCAAGTACCTCCTCAGATTGTGCCCTCCAGTTTAAATACTATTCCATGGCCTGGAGACAACATATTTAATATCAATAATCTTTTCTGCAGGTCAAAATTGTTTGGGTTTGCATCTGCCTTTGTAGACACATAATAATTTCAGTAAATTTTGTTTTGATTGTAATGTACATAATTTGTTTTAATATCTGAAAACTTCTGGAGATACATGTCTGTTAACTTATAATTTTTTGTTAATATTTAACTTTCTTACCCTGGGTTTAATTTTTAATTTCATCTGCAAATCTGTAAATATTCTTAATTATTAAGTCATGTATTATAATTTTTTAAAATTAAAATTTTGTTTTTGTAAATATTCTTTTAGAAATAAGACAACAAACAAAGTAATAAATGTTTTTATATGGCACTGAAGTATTTATTTTTATAGTAATCTCGTTACCCTGGACCTTTGTTATTGTTAATTGTTAAATAAGCATTCCAATATATTTATTGGAATGCTTATTTAACAATTTGCATTATTTTGAAATTATTCTTAATTCCATTTGTAACTATTCCGTTACAGTGCCATCTGTTGGACATTGCCCTAAGTTTTCTCTTGTAAAGTATTGAGATCGGAGTGGCACATCTATACCAAATATATTATAATGTATTATCTATGGTGAGTGTCGCGTGTCGCGTGTCGCGTCGGAGACCAAGTAGTAGACCAACGAGCAACAGCTCTTATCTTATTTGGTTACAAATAGTAACAGCAAACAAAAAATATGGTCATATAGATATTGTTAAATATGAAATGTAACAGAAGCACTGATCACTATGAACACGCTATCAATTCTTCATCAGAACTATTATGTACTTGACTATTCGACGACTTCTCAACAACTGAACTCTTACAAGACCAAAATCAGGCTTTTATGCAGCCCCACTACACGCAGGAAATCCATTCTACCCTCGTTCTTGTTACTTAAATGTTACATAATATCACACGTGGGTAATTTATGTTATTAAAATTAATGTGGAACTAACAATATTTATTGCTACTCAAGTTTTAATGGCGAACATAACCAAAAATAATTCGCAGAAGTGAAACAAAACAGTTTTTGCGAATAAAAAAAGCTTCAAGTCGTAAGAAAAAGTTAATATATATTAATTTATTTATTTATTCTTTATTGTACACCTTATTCCTAATCCAGATAAAAAACATACAAGAAAATAACAAAAATTACAATTTTGGCAATACAATTGGCGGTCTTATCGCTCTCGGCGATTTCTTCCAGACAACCTTAGGATGGAAAACGCGCAAGAAGAAATAACCAGGTAGTATGTGGTATAAATACTATATTGATAAATATCGTCATAAAAATACTTTATTAAGTATTAAGTATGACATATTTGTCAAAATAATGTATACCAAAATATATAATGCATAATATATAAATATATAAAACAATATATAAATACGAGATGAATAAATACATACCATAAGTACACATACTTATATAAATATAAAATACATATGGTACACATACATGCAAGTAGAATATATACATATTACTATACACTAATAAAGAACATTAAAGAGATAGATAGTGTTCCTTCAGACGTTTCTTAAACACTTGCAATGATTGCGATTGTCTAATGGTCACAGGTAGTGCGTTCCATAATCTGACAGCTTGCACTGTGAACGATTTATCGACAAATCGCGTAGAATGTATCGGCATTTCGAGTTTTAAGTTTTCTGAGGATCTCAAGAATCCTGAATGTGTGTTGTGTAGAAACTGGAAACGTCTTTTGAGATAAATGGGAGTATGAGGATTGAATAATATATTATATAATAAAGAGAGAATATGAGTATCCCGGCGAAGGCGTATAGGTAACCATTTGAGCTTTAAACGAAAATCTGAAACATGATCATATTTACGTAATCCAAATATGAATCTAATACAATCATTCTGAAGTCGCTCAAGCTTGTTAAATTGGTCTTCGGTGAGATCTAGATAGCTGGCATCGGCATAGTCCAGAATAGGAAGAAGAAGTGATTGAGACAGTGCAATTTTCGTGGATGTAGGCAAGAAGTTGCGTAATCTTCGCAAAGATCCTACTGACGCAAACAACTTACGGCTTACAGTCTCCATTTGGGGATCCCAAGACAAACAATTATCGATGAAAATACCTAGATCCCTTACTTTGTCACTGTACGGAACAACCTCACCACCGCAACAAATAGGAGGAAGCTGTGTCCACTTGATCTGTGATATCTTTTTGGAACTACCAACAACAATGGCTTGAGTTTTAGAAGGATTGATCTTCAGCCCATACGCCATGCTCCAGTCACAAATACGAATTAGATCAGTGTTCACAGTGTTTATGGCTTCAGTTAATCCTTCCAAAGTAGCTAGAGTGTAAACTTGTAAATCATCTGCATACATATGGTAGGAAGAAAGTAGTTGATTTGTGATAGAGTTTATAAAAAGTGCAAAGAGTAGATGAGATAAAACGCCACCCTGTGGTACGCCAGCAGACGTAGTACACCAGGAAGAAAAAGTTTGTTCAATACAAATAGGCTGCCGACGTCCATACAGGTAACTACGAAACCAGTCAATCGCCGTTGGAGATATGTTAAGAGAGTATAATATGGAAAGAAGGACATCAAAATCGATAGTATTAAAAGCGTTGCTAAAGTCAATTAGAGCAAGAACCGTCAACTTGCCATCTTCCAAGCCCGACCTAATATCCTCCGTAATATGAACCAAGACAGTAGTAGTACTGTGTCCCGGACGAAATCCAGACTGGAGAGGGTTAAGTATTTCTGACTTTAAAAGGAATGAATGTAGTTGTTCATGTATAAGACGTTCAAGGACTTTAGAGAGGAATGGAAGAATCGATATAGGATGGTAATCTGAAAAAGAAGAGGGATTGCTCTTTTTGGGAAGAGGTGTTATTTGAGCATCTTTCCATGCAGATGGAAATGTGCCACTGGATACAGAATAATTTAAGACGTGTAAAATAATGGGCAGGATTTCGTCTAGAATAGGAAGGATCATATTACGGCTGATACAATCGTTTCCAACCGCATTGGAAGTAATTGACATAATACTCTTCCTAACACTACAAGCGGAGAATTGACTAAAGCTGAAAGAGGGATAGTCAGGAGTTGGAAGAGAAGAAAGATAATTTAAAGTAGCAGTCTTTTTTGTCCTTTCAAAATTGGATGACGCAGAGAAATATTGGTTCAATAAATTAATATTTAAATCTTTAGGAATGGAATTTTGTTGAGATATTCCAACTCCTAGTGACTTCAGAAATTTCCAGACTTTAGCCGGATCTCCATTTTGGACAGACGTATGGATATGTTGGCGTTGAGCATTCCTACACATCTTGTTACAGTGATTCCGGATAGCAACAAATTTTTCCCAGTTGGATTGATTGGGACAACGCTTATAATTAGATTGCGCCGTTGATTTTTTTGCCATTATCGCCCTAATATCCTCCGTCAGCCAAGGCGACGGTAGATGTTTCATCTTCACTGCTTTTAATGGAGCATGTATGTCATAGAGGTGAGTCAATTTATCAGAGAAGAGATCTACTTTTTCGTTTACACATGGGGAGCCCATAAGTGGACCCCAGTCAATACTACTGGCGTCCTCGCGAAGTTTGTCAACATTAATGCCACGAAAATTACGCTGGAAGAGGACCCTAGTCTTAGGTTTAGGAGTACGGTCTTCATAGGAGAGAAATAAAAGATCGTGATAGGAAAAGCAGTCTGCTGAACACTGTCCATACTTATCGACATGTTGTAGCGAAGAAATGAAGATAAGATCAAGTAAAGAAGGTGCGCAATTAGGGAGGTTATGAGTAGCATTAAGAGGAAGAATGGTTAAGTTGTTAGATGAGAGAACAGAGCATAAAGATGAGGAGCGAGAGTCATTCTTGAGCAAACACGTGTTAAAATCGCCCATAATGATAGTATGACTGTACGAGGGTACTAAATCTTCTAGAATGGCTTCTAAAGAAGAAAAGAAATTTACACGTACATAATAAAACAGAAAAAAGTTAAACGAATGAAAAGTTGTAGGTTTTAAAAAGATCTATCGATTCATTTTTTTTTTATACCAATCGGTGCATTACTTTTCGAGATATCTCGAAAAAACGGTCGAAAATCGTGTTCTTGTATTTTTGCTGATTGAATTCCAATTTTGCTTGAACATACCTGTTGTTTACTACAAATATACATATAAATAAATGCAAATATATAAAATTAATATGACAAGCCAAAAATTACAATTTTTTTTTAAATTTTAGGTTTTATTTTTTCGAGTTAAGCCGATTTTTTTTTAAAAAAGACGTTTTCAACAATCAGCTTTTATGGTGGCATAAATTATCGTACGAAAACGATCTCATTTTGTTTGTGAAAAGTGGTACTTTTATGCTTTTAAAAACCAAATCGTTTTTATTGAATTTTTAAATGAAAAATGCGTTGTAAAATTGTACTATTTTTACGAACCAGTTTTTTGAGTTTTGAGGCGTATTTTATGTGCAGACCATTAACGGCCATTAATATCAGGTAATCATTCTACCTTAAATCAAGTACAAAAGGAATTTTGTACGTCCAGTAGAAGCGAGAAAAATATAATTTTGCGAGCGCGATTGATTTGAAATCGTGAGTTTAGTTTTCGATGCGCCCAAGCCAAGCGGGGCGTCCCCCCACTTGGCTTGGGCGCAGTGCGTAGGCCAGCGCCTGCCGCACCCAACGCTGTACTTTCGCAAACAATTCTATTAAAAACACAAGTTTTTAAGATCAATTTTGTGTACAAATGAAATCCATCGGACGTAAACAACTGTCAGGAATTTGAAAAAAATAAATAAAAAAACGAGCGAGACTTACAGTAGGGGCATATGATGTGTAACATCTGACATCTCCCTTGATAATAAGCAACATTAACATTATATTCTGAAAAAATGATTCAGGTATTATTTGAAATGATTTTTCGTAACGAAGAATAATTCCTTTTAATGAAAATTGTATTTTATTTAATTAAGACTGGGAATAATGGAATTTTTTATTGAATACAGTTATTTTTGTTCAATTTGGGGGCGAGCGGAGACAATAGACATGATAAATAAAATATGAGACATATACTTGCGATTTCAAAGTATTAAAAACCGTTAAAGAACTACGCTAATAACAGTACCACTGTTGTTGCGCAATTTTTTTTAACTCTACCTTTCCAGTTTTTAATTTTTCCTCACATTTTTTCTGCCGGTAATCTTGCATATATTCTGCTCTGGATTTACCCATCTCTGCAACTCACGAAATCATTACAATAAAATTAGAATTATAAATATAATATATATAAATTAAGAAAATTAGAATAAATTAGAATTATAAATTAAGATATAAATAGAAGATTAATTATAAATATAAGTTAAGAAATTATTAATATCGAAGAAATTATCAGTGCAATTAATTAATTAATTTGCTTTTTTTTAATCAATATTAAAAATATTAATTGAGCAGCGACCGAAATTGACCTCAAAATATAAAAAAGGTATTGTTATTTTTTTTTTAATCAAAATTATAAATATCAATAGAGCAGCGAAAGAAATTAACCTTAAAATTTAAAAAGCTAAATACTTAAATATTCGAAAAATTATCGGAAAATTCCTTGTTTTCTATTACATACTTCCGTCCCTTTTCATAAAATCACTCCCACAGATACAGAAAAGCGGGAGGAAAGATGTTACACATAAAAAAAAATTATCTTGGCTTTCTGAAATTGTAGGATTTTTTTCAAATGCGTGTTTTGAATGCCACTTTTTAAATGATATAATGAAAGTATATAGGAAGGCACCAAAAGCAACATCTGGACAGAGGAGAAACACTGCAACTGTGGTGATGACATTGAGGGATGATAGTAGGGATCTATGGTTGGAAACCGCCAAGAAGGCAACACTTACTGGAAGTGACATTGGCCGTAATGAAGATACTAGAATATTCCTGAGGGAGTCCCTAACACCTGTAACAGCGCATCTCCTATGGCGAACTAAAACGGATCTGCAAAGTACAAACCTAGTGAAATTTGTATGGTGCAAACGTGGTAATATTTTATTTAGAAGAACGGAAAACGATAAAATTAATGTCATAAAATCGGAGGAAGACATCAGTAGATGGATTAGGGATCTGAGGAGTGAGGGGGTAAGTTAAATTCGCTGACCAAAATACCCCGTCTTAGTGTTTGTATAACTTATTTACGTGACCGCAAGTACTTATGGACAATAATAAAAATAATGTGTATGAAAGTAATTTTTATAGTTGGAATGAGTATATAGATTCACTGCCTGCATTGGGAAAATCATGTACGATCTTTCATGTAAACATTAGGTCACTTACATTGAATTTCGCCCAATTGGAGTACATAATATCTAAAAGCCAGCGGAAAATAGATCTAATAGTACTTACTGAAGTAAATATTAAAGATTCATACAAATCACTATTCGAGTTACCAAATTACAATATGCAAACTAATTTAAGAACACATAAAAGGGGAGGCGGAATTTTATTATATATACATAAAGAAGTTAAATTTACCCGGTATAAAATATGTTCATGTTTCAGCGAGATGATTATGGGGTATCTAGAAACTAACGTAGGTAAAATACAATTATGTGCTATTTATAGACCGCCGGACCTATCTGTAACTTGTTTTATAAACGAAATTAAACATTTAATAAACAGTAATATGCAGAGGGGTGACCTGGTGTTTCTTGGAGATATAAATATAAATATTAAACAGTGGAGCAATATTGTATCGGAATATTTGAACACATTGTACGAAATTGGTTTAATTAACTGTATAAATCAATATACTAGAGTGGAAAAAAAAATTAGTGTAATAACCAAATCATGTATAGACCACATATTTGTGCGATCCAGCTCGATTACCACAGACTCGATACACTCGGCAGTAGTAAACGAATGTCTAGCAGACCACTATATAACTACATGTACATTCGTAAATAATATAAACAGTGTATCTTGTAATAAAAACATCATTAATGCATACAATAACGAGCTATTATTGAGCGAACTACGTCGCACTGACTGGAGTACGGCCCTCCGGTACAAGTCCCCTAATGAAATAATGAAGCATATTAATATGTCCTTCGATCAGATTTATAATAAATGTAAACAAACAATAACTCATAAAAGTAGAAACACAGTGAATATCTGCAAGTGGGTGAATAATAAAATTACAAAGATGTGTAAGCAAAGAGGTAGACTTTTCAAAATCTGGCAAAAAAATCAGTGTGTAGAAAATAGGATAATTTATAACAGATATAGAAATAAAACTAATAAATATATAAATTATGTTAAGAATAAATATTATATAGAACAAATTTGTGCCAATCTAAAAAATAGTAAGCAATTATGGAAAATTATAAATGAAATATGTGGTAAAATGACAAACTCTGTTGATGAAATAATAAATAAACATTTTTCTTGCAGTAACGTGGATGTCGCGAACAAATTTGCAGAAGAATTCCAAAAAAATGTAAATAAAATTTCTTTATCTTCTACAGTACCCTTGTTAAATTCAGTAAATAACGGTGCAAGCTCAGACGTGGCTATGAGACTACAAAAAATTACTAATGAAAAAACTAAGAAAATTATTTCAAACTTAATAAACGTAAAAGCGCGGGATATGACAGCATAAGAGCAAAAGACATTAAATACATTAGCACAGAAATATCACCCATAATAACACACTTAATTAATACTTGTATAATTACGTCTAAGTATCCTGATGAGTTAAAAGTAGGTGTCGTCCGCCCGGTACATAAAAAAGGCTGCTATAGTGACTATAACAACTACCGACCGATAACTATATTGTCCTGTGTTGATAAAATTGTTGAGAGGTATATAGGAGACGAAATTAACAGCTATTTAGAAAGAAATAAAATTATAAATTCTAAACAATTTGGTTTCCAAAAAAAGCGCAGTACTTCACAGCTGTTGTGTAAATTCACAAATGAGATCAACGAACATCTGAACGAAAAACGTCACGTGCTCGCTGTATTCATTGACTTTAGTAAAGCCTTTGATATGTTGCAATATGATATGTTATATAAAAGTTGTGAGCAAGCTGGTATACAAGGTCCACTACTGGAGCTCTTAAAGAACTATCACCAACAAAGATATATGACAGTAAAAGTAGTTGATGCATATAGTGATAGGTTTTTAATAGAAAAGGGAACAGCCCAAGGCTCAATAATCGGCCCTACTGAGTTTTTAATTTATGTAAACCAGATGTGTAACCTATTTGAACATGGCTGCGTGTACCAGTTTGCTGATGATACATGTATTGTGGTGGCCGACATTGATTTAGTAGTAGCTGAGAAGAAAACGCAGGAAAATTTTGATGTAATGTGTAAATGGGCACATGATGTGGGACTAGTGATTAACGCACAAAAAACTAAACTTATGTGTATACAGTCCTAACGTAATAAACATATACACTTGCCTAAAATTGCAGCACATAGTCATCAGTGTCTACATGATAGTGGCCTCTGTGGCTCGAACTGCACTAGTATAGAATTAGTCAAGGAGCACAAGTATGTGGGACTGGTGATTGATAACAGGTTCAATTGGGGACCCCACATAGAACATATATGTAACAAGCTGAGAGCGGTGCTTTGTAAACTATCCATACTGAAATTCAAAATTCCATATAGCGCTTTAAGGCTACTGTATATATCGCTTGCAGATTCAATTATTGGTTACGGTCTGAGTAGTTATGGGCGAACATATAAATCCTATTTAGATAAAATACACTCGATGCAAATAAGATTATTAAAGACCGTCGTCCCTGAATATGTAAGGACTAGGTATAGTGATGACTATAACAAACTTTTTAACTACTGTAAAGTATTGCCAATACAGGGAAGATTTGTATTGTCAGTTTTGAGCGAGGAGAGAGTAAATAGGGGAACACTAGAAAATAATGTACGTAGGGATAATCTGAGGTCACTCTCTTACCTAAAAAGATTCAACATGCCTAAATATAGAAATGTATATGGTAGTAGAACATATCAATGTATTTTGCCTAGGATTTTGAATAGTTTACCTGAGCATGTAGTAAATAGTTATCTGACTGACGACAGATATGTAAAAATAGTTAGGGGATTTTTACTGGAGAGCACTGATTATTCATATATATACTGGTAACTTAATTACTTACCTCCATGGTTATCATTTCTTTTTCAATCATTTTAAATTTATGTGTGAATACCCATATGTTACAGAAATATAATACTACATTAAATGCTATAAATAAAAAGTGAACTCGCCGTATCGCAAAGAAACCTGTTTAGAGGTTTTAGCGAACGGGACATATACATTAGCAATATTGTATTCATGTAACTACTTTGAACAATAAAAAAAAAAAAAAATATGCAACGCCCAAAATAGCAAAACCAAAATTGAAAAAGTTATTCGAAAAAAACCGGTTAAAAAAAATAATACGATTTTCCAACGCATTTTTTCATAAAAAATTTAAAAAAATGATTTGGTTTTTCTAAATGAAAATACAACTCTTCACAAACAAAATAAGTCTTTGTTCGTTTCTGAACGAACAATTTTGCCGCCATAAAAACCGATTTCTGAAACGTCTTTTTTTCAAAAAATTGGTTTGACTCGAAAAAATAAAACTAAAAAATTAAAAAATATATATATAAAATTAAGCTTGTCTTGGGCTATGTTTGCAGTAAACAACAAGTCTGTTCAAGCAAATTAGAATTCATACAGCAAAAATACAAAAATTTGAAGGGTTTTTCGAGATATCTTAAAATGTTATGCACCAATTGATATATAAAAAAACGAATCAATAGATCTTATTAATATACTTACAATTTATTTATTTTAATATTTCTGTACGACTAGAAATTTCTTTTTATTCGCTAAAAAGAGTTTTTAAACTTTTGCGATTTTTTTTGGTTATGATCGCTATTAATAATCGAGTAGTAAATATGCTATCTTTCTAAGATTTTTTTTCTCTTATCGCCCATTTTTTTTGTTTGCTGTTAACAATTCGTGATCGATTTTCTCCCTGTTGATTGGACTATCGTCCGTCGCCCGTCGCTCGCGATGTGCTGCGGCTGCGCTCACACGACTCGCTCGCGGTCGCAGGAGCAGGACCGCGCGGTAGGCGGCGCGTCGGGGCCGTGGTTGGGCGCCGTGCACGACATGGCGCTGCTGCAGCTCGAAGCGCCGTTCGAGAGCGACGCGCACGTGCGGCCCATCCAGATGGCGACCAGTGCCGAGGAGTGCACGCCGGCGGCGGCACCGGATGGCGTGTGCTTCGTAGGCCGCGTGCTGCCGCGCTTGCACCTGCGCATCGAGGACACGCAGCTGGCTGCCTCAGCCGTGTGCGACGCGCGCGCTTCGCACTGGCTGCTGGTGCAAAGTGCCGCCTTCTGTCTCTCCGGCCCGCTGCTATGCCCGGTATTGCAGATTTCTACAGATTTCATCGTCGCTGTCTCTTACCGGTGACGAAGGACACGCTCTGATGATCGTCCCATGCATACCGTAGAGCGACTGGGGTGCCGGTGTAGTATGCGGAGGAAAATTGTGTGGCGTGCTGAGTCGATCCGTGGCAGGCGGCGTCGAAGACGTGGAAGGCGATTACAAGGAGACGACAAGCGGTCCAGAATGCGGTCGTATTCACGCGGCACAGAGCGTGCCTCGCTGGCGTAGTTTCTTGCATTGTGCGCATACGCCGCAGACGTGTGGACGGTAAAATGCAACCAACATCGAAGTATTTCAGTTAAATATCTGATAAATTCATTCATACATTAATTTCATGGCTAATACCATGTTTGGGCACAAAGGGATCCATCAGTACACGTGGGAAAGAAAGGGTGCGAGAAGTATGATTGATTTATTCCTGGTGGATAGCAGACTTAAGAAGCAGGTAATGGACACAAGAGCGTATAGAGGAGCCGATCTCGGGACGGACCACCTTCTGGTGATAACCAGAATAAGGGGTTTGTTCGCAGCATGGCGACATCGCGTAGTGTCCAAACCTGCAGCGGTTAGCCGCATTAAAAGCTGGAAACTCCAGGATGCGACCACCAGGAATGAATATGAAAGGGTATTATCCAGTAAGCTTGATGATAGATTGAAAGTGATGAGCGATGATGTTGAAGAATGCTGGCAGAACCTTAGAGATAGTATGATTGAGGCTGCGACAGAAGTGTGTGGAATGAATAAGATTGGGAACGGCAAAAAGCGTGATGTGTGGTGGGATGATGAGGTGAAAGTGGCTGTGTATAAGAAAAAGAAAGCATGGCGAGACTACCTTGCTACTAATGACTGTGGTATGAAAAATTTGATGAAAGACAGGTATAAGCTGCAGAAAGCAGAAACGAAGGCACTAGTGAAAGAGAAGCGTGAAAGGTGTAGGGTGTTAGATGAAAACAAGATGTCGGACAACTTCGAGGAAAATTCCAAATTATTTTGGAAAGAAGTACGTAAGTACCGAAGTGGTCCGGCACCTTGCAGAATGAATAAAGTGCGTTCGAAAGAAAACAACCTGCTTACAAATAAAAGGGATGTTCTGCAGCGATGGAGTGAATACTTTGGAGAACTGTATGAGAGTGGCGACTCCGTCTCTGATACTGAGAGCGATTCTAATGAATTGCCACACTCGGGCCAGGGACTGGAGGATGCCATTAGTATGAAAGAGATTGAGAAAGTGATAAGAACTTTGAAATGTGGAAAGACTGCGGGAATTGATGAGGTGACTGCTGAGATGATCAAGTATGGTGGTCCTAGGGTCTGGGATGCCTTCAGTGCACTCTGCAACCTTTGTTGGCAGATGGGGGAGGTTCCAGAGGACTGGCGCACGGCAGTCATAGTACCTCTATATAAAGGGAAAGGTTCCTACCTAGACTGTGCGTGCTATAGGGCCATCAACTTGGTCAGCTTAGCGAGTAAAGTCTATACTAAAGTATTGACTGAACGTATGAAAGGCGTTTCAGAAAGATATTTGTGGGAGGCGTAAGGTGGATTCAGGAACGGTAGGGGTTGTATGGATCAGATTTTCTCGCTTCGCGTTATCGTGGGGAGGTTTCTGGCTTTAGGTCGGAAAGTTTTCTGCGCTTTCGTGGATCTAGAAAAAGCATTCGATAGAGTAGTGCGGAAGAAATTGTGGAGTCTTCTGCCTGAATATGGCGTGGAGGGATCCTTACTGCAGGCTGTGAGGTCATTATATCGAGACCACAGAGCCTGTGTAAGGATAGACGGGGACATGTCGCCCTGGTTTGAAGTCTGTTCTGGTGTCAGACAGGGCTGCGTGATGTCTGCATGGCTATTCGTGCTGTATTTGGACAGTTGCCTCCAGAGATTGAAAGGTAATATGAGTGGTATGGGATGTGGTAACACAGTGGTAAACTGCCTATTGTACGCTGACAATGCTGTGCTAATAGCACCATCAGAAGCAGAGTTGCAGACACTAGTCACGTGCATGAAAGAAGATTGTGAAGTAAAAGGATTGAAAATGAATGTGAACAAAACTAAGGTTCTGGTGTTTGAAAGAGAAGCGGTACAAACGAAATGTGTGATTTGTGTAAATGGAAAATGTCTAGAACAGGTGAATGAAATTGTGTACCTGGGGAGTGCGTTTTCGAGGTATGGAAGATGTGAGTTGGATGTGGAGAGACGGGTAGCAGCTGGCAATAAAGTGAACGGTGCTCTGTCCGCATTAGTGGGTAGTGTGAATATATCTAACACTGCTAAAATCGCCATCCACAATGCGGTGTTGGTGCCAACATTGTTGTACGGTAGTGAGGCCTGGATATGCCCAAAATCGAGTGAAAGTATGTTAAATGCTGTGGAGATGCGGTCTCTCAGAAATATGTGCGGTGTCACGCTTGCTGACAGGATAAGCAATGATGAGATACGCAGTATGACAGGGTTGCACAACAGTGTTATTGCAAAAATTAAGAAAGGAATGCTTAGATGGTTCGGGCACATGGAAAGAATGAGTGATGAAAGACTGACGAAGAAAATATACAGAGCGAAAGTGAGTGGTAAAAGAAGCCAAGGAAGACCAAGGCTGACTTATGAAGATCAAATAGCCAGAGTGTTAGCAGACGGAAATGTCAAAAGCACTCGCATACCTAGGCGAAAATGTGTGAGGAGAATGATGAGATTTGAGGAAGCGAAAGAGGTGTGTAAGGACCGCGGCTCCTGGCGCTCCGTTCTCTCTGACTTCCCCGTTGGGGATACAGCGTGAAGTTATGTTATGTTATAAATTCATTTTTTTTCACAGGGCTCTAAAACAAGATCTACTTAAAGACATATATGTATATGTATGTATTCGTTGTGGCGATAAGGTTCCTTATGGTTGGTTTGTAAGGAATGGTCACAGAAAACAGGTGTTGTGTCAATGAGAATTTACTTGCGAGTGTTACTTATTCAAACAAACAGTATTTATATTACATTATGAGCAATTTTACCATTAATACCGGCTGTAAACTAACAATCCGATATTCTCACTGTAAACTGCAACAGCAGGTAAATGTCTATTATCTTCATGTTTTTCTAAAATTCTAAAATACCATGTTGTGCTTAGAGGCGAGTGCGCCGAGCTGTGTAGTGAGCGGCAGTTGCTGGAGCAGGGAGAGCCGACGTCAGCGCCTCGCGAATCCGGAAAGCCCGTCAAGTCTGGCGAGGCCGGCGAGTCCGGGTCCTTTGCGCGCAGTCGCGTCGTCACTTCCGTGTCGATGAAATCACCGACATTATCGCCATCACCGGTGTTATCATCCTCGCCGACGTTATCAACATCGCTGGCGTTATCGACATCGCGGTTTATTCCGAGGCGCACTGAAGAGTTCTCCCACTTATCTATCAGTCAGTATAATACGATGACGATTCGTATTTGCCAATATGTTTGATTATTTAAAGTTAATAGTCAAAGGCTAATATGAATCGAATTATATTATACAAACAGACCATTATTATTTTATTATTCAACCATTATTTACAATTATTTTTGTCTGTATGTACGTCCGTCCGTAAAATATCCGTAAAATATGTGCGGTTTTACCCCTGGGGACAAAATGAGCAATGAAGAGATATGCAGTATGACAGGGTCGCACGACAGTGCTATTGTAAAACTGAAGAAAGGAATGCTTATATGGTTCAGGCACGATGAAAGACTGACGAAGAAAATCTACAGAGCTATCGGTAAATAATACGATGGCTTTATTGAAATTTAGCCTTTATTAACTTGGTGATTAATAATGTATTAGTTTTGTAGATTACCAATACCTACTATCAATCGAAGTAAATCATAATTAATAATTACATTAGTTGCGAAAACATCATTAACTCCGCAAATACGAGTCTTCAGCATCACTCGCTCCGAGCCCCCGCGACCACTTCGCACTGGCCATACCACGTCGCCTGAATCGTCATCTGTGTCCAGATCTATCGCCGCACTCGATTTTGAACCCAATCGCGCTGATTTCAAGGTATTAACGTTTATCTTAAAAAACTTTAACACAATCAAGTATTTATAAATTCTATATCAGCAAAGATCACCTATGTATACCTGTATCCCTCGAAGAGAGTATCAGACAAATACATAATATCCCTCATAAGTCTCATAACCAGTGATCGGATAATCGGGCGCTTATATACCTAAACTTCTTTTCTTAAAAGAATAATATGGATATTCCTTCCTGAATTAATAAGTAATCCCGGATTCTCGGGATTAAACAATTTTGTAAAAACAACTATAAGTAACTTAATGAAATTATAGCAATGGTTATTTTGATTTAGTATCTTTATTTTATTCAAAATAAATGGAATTTCAATAAAAATGATAATGTGCACAATGTGGTCAAGTAGTGGAAATTGATTTATTTATCTAACAGTTTAGTGATCGAATCGACTAATTTATTGTATTTTATATGAATAGAAGACTAAAAAATATTACTTGTAGTTATTATACGACCGTCAAAAAAAAGGTTTGTAATATTTTTTATGTATACGTGTTAAGAATTGTAGATGGCCTTGATATAGAATTTGTAATATTTTTATGCTCTTTATTTATATATTAGTTTAGAGATGGTGTAATGCAATTTGTGATTGCAGTATAGAAATAAATTTAATTTCTTTGAGTTAGCCTTTGAAATAAATAAATGAAGACTTATTTTGGAACGGTTGTTTTTGTTTAATAGCCGTTAGCATATCAGAGACGAATTCGGGATCTGTACATGGTCTATCGTCGCCGGATGTGTGTAAATCAGTTTGCGCCTTCCGAAGTGTTTTTGTGTAAAAGCATAGAAAGCAGTGACGGTTTGTCATTGAAGTGCTACTAAGGGTGTGTGCCACTGGATTTTATTGCACACACGGACAAAGACGAATGCAGTTTGGTGGAGTACCATCAGTCGACATCCAAGTGGGCTGATCAGCGGAGCCATTGGCGATTTGGTGATCTACCCGGAGGCGAACTACCTGACGGTCTACCTGGAGGCGGTTCAACGCGGTCACGAGGGCGGTACAGTTGGCAGCCGTTTACTACGTAGTGACGTCACGCGTGTCACACTGACGGACTCTGGTTTGTGCAGTGAAGATATCGTGAGTACATTTTATTTATTCATTTGCTTTGCAAATTGGAAGTGACAATTGAAGATTGTTTGAAAGTGCTAAAGTTGTACTTTGGAAATTTCGAGATATTTTGGGACTTAGAATATTTATTTGTAGTTTATTAGTATAGTTTAGACTTAGAATAATTTAAGGAAAAGTGTACCTACGGGGAACCTATGGCCAATTTTTAATTTTTATAAGTTATTTCAAACACTTGTAAAATTTTTGTTTTAATATTTTGACAGAATAATTTTTGTTGTTGTTATATGATGATTATTTGAGTTTCAATCCTCAGTTTAAAATTAGTAGTTCAGCACTTAGAATATTTACATATTTACACATATAATAAATTATTTGACTTATTACATTAGGTATTTCATTAGAATTAAACAATGGAAACTTTAAGTAAAATTCAGAATGACACCAAAGATAGAATTAATAAGGGTCTGGTTAACTTCAAAAAATCACCTAAACACCGAATTACAGTGTCTTATATTGAAACACGATTAGAAATATTAGTCAGACTGGAAATCTTTTTGTGAAACACATTCTGATATTATAGCAAAATCAGATCGTTCAGTATTGTTGAAAAGTGATTATTATGTAAGTTCTGTATATGATAAAACTGAGGATATTTACATTGAATATAAATGTGGATTAAAGGATGCTTTGTCTAATTTAAAAAGTGTTACTAAGTTAGAGTTATCAAATACAAACAGAAACAGTGATTGTTCTAGTGTAAAGCTACCCAAAATATCAATTCCAACTTTTAGCGGTAAATATACGGAATAGACAACTTTTCGTGATTTGTTTGTTGTATTAGTGCATAATAATGGCTTTCTCGAGAATGTTCAGAAAATGCATTATCTTAAGGCTCATTTAATAGGCGAAGCTGAGCAACTTCTGAGACACATCCCCGTAACATCGTCAAATTATGACGAATGTTGGTCACTTTTAAATAGTCGTTACGACAATAAAAAATATATTGCGAATTGTTTGTTGAAGAGATTTATGAGTCAACCTAATGTTCCAGAATCATCACGGGCTATAAAAGAATTACTTGACACTACAGTAGATTGTCTTAACGGTTTAAAAAATATTGGGGTAGATGTGAGTACATGGGATACTATTGTAATATATGTAGTGAGTTCTAAATTAGATGACGAATCTCGTAAAGAATGGGAATCTAAAATAAGTACTTTAGACGATTTACCAACTTTTACTCAATTTAAAGAATTTTTGGAACATAAATTCAGATCATTAGAATTTCTGGATACAAGGTCAAGGTCAAGATTTTTGCCTAAATCAAACGTGCTTCATGTCGTTAACTCAGATAACAAACCCGGTAATATAGACATCAAATGTCAGTTTTGCAATGGTTCTCATAAGCTCTTAAACTGCAAACAATTCGCTTCACAAGAATATGAATCGCGAAAGGATTTTGTCCAGACTAATAGATTATGCTATAATTGTTTAGGCAAAAATCATTCAGTATATACATGTCGCCAATCAACCAGATGTCGCATTTGTAAGAAAAAACACCACTCTTTTCTTCACCCGAAATTTGTCTCAAAACCGAATGAGAACGAAGTCTCAGACGGTAAAGGAATCATACCAAGTACGTCTAAATCACAAGATGAGTCCACTAATATTGTGACATCGTGCCTGTCGAATGTAATCGGACCTGTTTTGTTGGCCACAGCCTTAGTAAAGGTTGCGTCCAGCAGTGGTGTCGATGTTACATTAAGATGCCTGTTAGATCAGGGTTCTCAGGCATCATTTATTACAGAGTCGGTAGTGCAAACACTCGGTTTGAAGAAAGTTCCGACCAAGGTTGAAATTTCAGGAGTAGGTAACTGTGTGATGTCAAAGTACATCGTAAACATTAAACTGCAGTCTCTCTATGATCCTGATTTTACGATCGACGTTAAGGTACATGTCTTGAACAAATGAACAACAGTTCTTCCTTCTAAACGGATTACTGTTCCATCATGGTCCGAATTAGCAAAAATGAAATTAGCTGATCCTAAATTTCATGTACCAGGTAAAGTGGATCTGTTATTCGATGCGGAGGTGTATGGCCAGATTTTAGAGGTTGGATTAATCAAGGGTTCTCCAGGGTCACCAGTGGCTCAAAACACTAAGTTGGGATGGATCCTCTCTGGTCAAATTCACTCAGAATCCTTAATTGATTCTAAGTTGTGCCTTCATAACAGTATCACTTCTATGTATTCACAAGTAGATGACAATGATTTATTAAAAAGGTTCTGGGAATTGGAGTCGGATAATTTTCCTTCCAATCAGTCGAGGTCTTTCACACCAGAACAACAGAAATGTGAGGAAATATTTCTGAACACAACGTCCAGAGATGAAACTGGACGTTACATTGTCAATCTGCCTTTTCGAGATGAAGATCCCAAATGTAAGTACGGGAACTCGAAGGAAATAGCTGGTCGTCGACTCAATTCATTGGAGAAGAGGTTAACAAAAATTTCTGAATTGAAGGCTCAGTATACTGCTGTGATGCAAGAATATATTGATCTTGATCACATGGAGCTCATACCGGAAAATGAGAGAGGTGCATTAGATGCTGTTTATCTACCACACCACGCTGTTATCAGGGAAAACAAAACAACAAGCAAGGTCCGTGTTGTTTTTGATGCGTCTTGCCTTGGGACCAACGGTGTGTCTTTAAATAATGATCTTTTGGTAGGACCAACACTTCAGTCAGATTTAAGGGACATTATTTTGCGATGGCGTCTGCATCCAATAGTTTTAGTTGCGGACATTGTAAAGATGTACCGTCAAGTGAGGATAAATAAAAATCACTGCGATTTCCGATTTTCCGCGATGCGAGTGTTCTTTGGCGTGACAACTCTGGTGTTATACAGCATTATAGGCTTTTGCGCGTAACATTCGGTACAGCCTCGGCACCTTATCTTGCCGTTAGGGTATTACATCAGTTAGCCATTGATGAAGGCGGACATCTTAAGGATGCATCAGATAGAACCATAAGAAATTTTTATATGGATGACCTAATGACGGGATGCCAAACTGTCGAGGAAAGTCTAAAAGTTTATGATGATGAAATGAGAGAGTTAATGATGAGAGGAGGGTTTGAATTACAGAAATGGGATAGCAATAGTCAAGAAGTAGTAGAGAAAATAAGCGATACTAACATAAAGGAAAAAAGAAGGTTGAATATAAGAATAGAGAAAGGAGTTAATTTTGTAAGGAAAGTTCTTGGTCTTAACTGGGATAGTAAAGTCGATGAATTTGAGTATTCTATTTTATTTATTTATTTTATTTATTTATTTAAAAAAATAAATAAATAAATAAATAAATTTGAGTATTCTATTGAGCTATCCACTGTTGACCATCCTATAACAAAGCGAAAGGTGTTAGCAGATATATCACGTTTATTTGACCTGCTTGGCTGGATTTCTCTTGTAATAATTAATGCCAAAGTTTTTATTCAAAAACTTTGGATGTCAGGTATTGATTGGGATGAAGAAAAGTGGATCTGTTAAGTAAGAACGCTAATTGAGTGGACATCAAATAATGAATTGACAGATAAGGTAGAACAACTCATGGATAGAAATCTCGATATTGACGTAGTCAGGGAAATATCCCTAAACTCTATGGAAATAAGTGACGTTAATCTTTACAAGTTTGCGCCACTTCCGTGAATGTTGAAAGGTCGTTTTCAACATATGTGGATTTTAAATGTTAAGAGAAATAGGTTAAAAATTGAAAATCTAGAGAAAATTATGATTATTTATTTTAATTCAATGAATGTCCTATGTGAGAGTACTTCGAAGCAAGTAGAATCAGACGATGACGACGTTAACGTTTCTGCCTCATGTTCACAACAGCTTGACACAGAAATGCTAACTTCGTGAAACGTACGATTACATTAATTAACAGGTGTAAGGAACAGCTATCCTTAAAATGAATTCAGACCACCCTTGTAACTATCAGACAATAATAATAAGGATAACCGTTCCTTATACTCTGTGTAGTATAATTTTTAAGTACATCTTTAATTTTTAATACTTTTTGTGAAAGATTTTATTATTTTATAATTTACTTTTGTACGAAAATAAATGGTGCTACACATAAAATCACAATTGTTTCAATTCCATACATAGTTTAGATTGCTGGCCTGTTACAAATCCAGTTTTCATAAAAAGTTTTATTGTAAATAAAAGTTCCATTAGAATCGGCTTTTTCAATCTAAATAAAATTACAATAAGAGTTTAACAAGGAACAGCCGTCTTGAAAGTACGAGAGGGTATGTAAGCATTATTCAAAGAAAATATATCGTTTTCACAAGGAGTTCTAACTATTTTGTATGCAGGTAACATTTGCAAGGAATTTCAAACGATTCCGGGATCCGAGATTCTAAAAGGCATGTCCATATTATTCTTTCGTAGGCATAAAAATGAAGTTTAGGTATATTAGCGCCCGATTATCCGATCACTGCTCATAACACACGTCATGACGGGCACATAATATTATGTACGTGTTCGAGTATCCGCATCCCTTATTTAATCTATCTAAGAGCATCTAAGAGCAAATAGAAGATATATTCTATAGTATGAGATTCTTGCTTACTTAGTTTAGGCCCAAAATGAAATGAAACATAATATTATGAAATTTGTATCCAAATAGGTACTCTATTCTCAGAAGCCACGCAGTAGAACCTAATTATGTTAGTTGTCTATGGATCTGCGGTCACGAAACCGAATTTAGGACCGCGGAGTTGGATATACTACATCGTCGAGAACAAAAGCAGTTTGAGGTCGGGAGTAATTATAAAATACTGTATAAGATCGGTGCTACGCAGTAGTATACAACATATTAAATATATTGTCTAAAGGTCCGAGGATAAAGGTACGAAACTATGTCTGTCTGTGTATATTCCTATTTTTTTCGTTTTTGTCTGTAATGTAAACAAATATGGCGACTATGACATTTCACTAACAACAAGAGATGGACTAGTTCGAAATTTTTGACTCAGTTGTTATACTTACTTATTAGTTAATATGGAGAATGATGACATTTGAGGAAGCGAAAGAAGTGTGTAAGGATCGCGATGCTTGGCGCTCCGTTCTCTCTGACTACCCCGTTGGGGATACAGTGTGAAGATATGTATGTATGTATAACAAACATTTTTAGAATTATTGTCCGTTTGTGTGTTTGTCCTTTAATAAAAATCATCATGAATTGAAACGTCACGTTAAGGGTAAATATCGTATTTTTAAAAACATTTAAAAATAAAGAATAGGAGATTGTTATTGTTTGCACCTCGCAAACATGTATTTAGAATTAATTGTGTCATTCATATATTAGAGTGAACCTGAGTGAACTGATTTATGACACTAATTTGATCTAGGAATATAGGCACCCTTTAGTGACATGCAAATTAAAAACAAAACATTTGACATATAACCAAAATTTTTTCCACGCTGTACTATATTCTATATTGTATAATACTTAGTGTTATTTGTTAATATTTCATAGTTTTGTGTACATAGCGTTGTATAAAAAAGCAGTGTTATTACAGTGCTACGTGTAATACGTCCAGAGAACGGTGAAAATTTTGCAAAATTTATAAATAGATATAATTCCGCGGAACTGGACGTCCGAATCTGTAAAAAAATGTCGAACTTACACATCTCTACTTTTAAGGCTGGCGAGTATGGTGATAATGCAGCCGACTACAATGCGCTGAGCGAGGAGTCGACTGCGGGGGCAGTGGCGGCTGCGCGGCCCACGCGCTCGCCCGCGCCCGCGCCCGCGGCCCCGCTCTCGCCCCCGCCCGCCGCGCCGCGCGCCCCCAACGTAGAACAGCAAATGGCGCCAGAACCGGCTCCGCAGCATTCACTCGCCACTCCACGCAACGAAATTACACTACTTATTCTTTTTACTAAAGTTCTTATAGCTCTGTTGTATTAAACTGTATACGATTTGAATAATGATGATTAAATAAAATATAAAAATTACGCCATTTGCTTATTTTTCTTTTAAAAATAAAAAGCAAAAAATTACAATTAAATAACTAAACCCCACCTGCGCTCTAACTACTGTACTATTGTGGTGATAAACTCTGGTGTGAAATTGCCAATCAATACCATTTACCAAATTTTTTTTTTCTGTTCCTCTTAAATTATAATTCTTAATGAATACTTACACTAACATTCATTGCTTTTATTATGCTACCTTATATTATAGTTACATTTTCATTATATATAGTTTGTGTCATGTTAAATTGTTTCATGTGTGTTGTTGTTTAGTGTTTATGTGCTTAGCTGCGTTATTTTGTTAATGACCGCCGCATCTCGGTTCCGGATTGCCATTTTCAGGTTGTAGCCCTTTATTCTTGATGCTGTGGCCGTCGTCGTCCTTTGAATTAGGCTCGATATCGCATCCCCACTGCTATCCGTGTAATAGACACAGCTAACAGTGTGGCGCGACAGTGCATGAGGAACACTGTCATGCAGTTTCATCTTTTTGGGAACCGTCTGCACTATCACCACCCGTTCGTATAATAGTCCCTGCGCCTCGTGGATAGTCAGTATGCGCGAGTCCTCTCCTGCTCCGTACCCCTGGCTGATTAGCAAGCTTTTTTCGGCCTGCGTATGCAAGAGGTATAGAGTATTCGGTTGGTCTTTGGGGATTTCTGCGCCCAAGTATCCCCTTAGCGACATGGAACGGACGATTGGTGTGGACGAGTATATGCCCCCATACACTTCGTTAAGTGCATACGCCATGTCCATCGGATTCTTATGAGTGTACAGCAGTTCCTTGCTTATTTTGACCATTAGGTCTGGGTGGTTGTAACTTAGCCTGAAAAGGTTGCTTCGGTCTATAAAGGGCAGCTGATTGGCGTCACCTATGAGTACAATATTTTAAGCTTTTGAGATACGCATTGTCATCACAATGGCCCCGAAGTGGTTTAGGAGTGCTTCGTCTACAATGAGACGAATGCATCTACTAGGCTTTTTAAGGTCATTAACCAATACGGAGGCCAATGTGCGCACTCTTTTTTCGGCGTGAGGTCCCATGCATTCTCGCAGTTTCGTCTTGAGGTCTTTGGCCACCTCCGTTGTGGTCGTGACTATCATGTCATTTTCCATTTCGAAGTGGCCAACGACCCAGCTTGTTTTACCGCAGCCGGGTACTCCGTTGACCCAAGTGACGTTTGGCGGTTCCCAGCCCACAAAGGGATCGCCCTTCGCCGGATCTCCCATCAGGCTTTCAGCCATCGTGGTGACCCTGTCGTCTAGCATTACCTTATGTGGATTTAGTGGTTACCACTATTGGGTCACTTGGGAGGGTCTTGAGTTTTGGTGACCCTTTGAGCTTTGATTCTTCCTCGACGTACTCCAGGAAGCCACACGCCATGTTATACGCCACCATCTTCCGCTCGATATTTCTACCTGCTAATACTGTCGCGGTACCCTATGCCACCATATACAACCCGCCGAGTTGTATATGGTGGCCCTCTCTTCCTCGAGCTTTACCCCTAGGAGACCTGAATTCCCCCTGTTGAAGGTTTCCAGGATCTCCCTACACTGTTTTTTGTTTACCCTTAGGGTTTCCTTTGTGATGGAATAAAACTCGAGAAATGCATTGATCATGTGGTCCCGTGGTGTCGACGCTGGAAGTAGGCTCGGTGGAGTGACGACACCCGTATCTGCTTTGGTCTATTTGATTTTGTTTAATTCTGGGTTAGTGATAAATGAATTTGTCTTCTTTGTGAAGAATTTCTCCACTGCGTTGTCTTGTTTTGCCTATAGTGTTATTTTTTTAATTTTTTTCTTTACCGTGTGTGCTTTTGTTAGTGTTGCGCAATTCAGTGTTTGCAGCATCGAGAAAAGCTGTTGGGTTGAGTCGGAGCGCTTGGAATGCCTCCGCTCATCTTTGAGGGCAGCGGACTCTTTGGCTATATTTTCTTGAAGCCTCTCAGAGCCGCTGAGCGTTGAGGTGGATGCTATTGGGTGTCCCCAGCTGTCAGTAGGAGTTTGTGTGGTTGTGGGGTCGTCTCCGCGGGGTTTGAGGAAGTTGAGGTTTTCGCCTCGATCCTCGTACACCACCACCTCATGACACCGAAGCGGCGACGCACCCCAAGCGGTCTTCGACTTCCCCTCTGAAGTAGTCTACCACCATAGCGTCCAAGCTTATTTTTTTAGGCGTTATGTTTTCGCCTCCCTCTCGCCATTTTGGTCAGCATGGAACAGGCCTGAGCGAAGCAGGTTTCTCCTTCGCCACCTACGAAAAGCAGAATCCTCTTTCGGGAAAGCACCACTCTGCAGCGGCGGTCCAGGATTTCCAGTTCTGCCAGCGCGTCGAAGGTTCTGCGCCTCATCGTCGCTCTTGATGTGCTACCGTTGAGAAGAACAGCTAGACCGGGTGAAATGGCCACACTGTTCCTCTGGCGAATGTGGCAGAAGCTTATTCCCAACTTCTCCGAGCTATTATCCATGAACATAGCTACACCTCTTAGCCTTATTCCTGGCCTGCCTTCGCTCGCGCTTTCTAACTGCGAGATTACCGTCGTGGTATTGACAGGTGGAACGTACCGTTGAGGTGCAGGGTCTGTAATTGCTGACGTTGACTGTGTCAGTGGATAAGGTGGAAGGGTGCTATTTCTCGATGTTGCAATCGTGAATATAATTCAGTAGGTGTTGTCTTTTATTTTTACTGTATAGAACCATGTGCATGTTTTCTTTAGTCAAGGACGTTTCCAATTTGTTTTCCAGGTCAAACCGGGTTGCGGTGAAGCGAGGGCACTCCAAGATGACGTGGAGTTCGGACTCGACGACGTTTGGGTCGCATTCGCACCCCGGGCTGGCTTTCAGCTTGAATCGGTGCAAATACTCTCCAATTCCCCCGTGTTCCGTCAGGGCTTGTATATGGATCGGTTTCAGTTCAGCTTCCCTTACCAGCCGGAATGTTTTTTTGACGTCTGGGAGGAAAACTTTTGTAACTTTGCCCGTCGTTGAGGATTGGTATCTGGCTTGCCATTTCGATACCGTCTCCTCTCTTATACTCCTTCTGAGTGAAGACAAGGGTACACGGTCGTAGTCCAATATTGTAGCTCGCTTGCTCGCTGCTGCTTTTGCGAGCTCGTCCGCTCGTTCGTTTCCCGGTGTTCCCACGTGAGCCTGAAGCCAGAACAGCCGTACTCGCCTTCCTTCTGCACTTATTTCTCTCATGCACTCTCTGATTTTTTCAGCAATAGGGTGGCACCAGTTGGAACTTCTGAGCAAGTCAAGCGACGACCTTGAGTCACTAAATATGTTGACCTGTTGGTGTTTTCTCAGTTGTGCCATCTGTATTGCTTTGTAGTGCACATAGAGTTTCACTTGGAATACAGTGCAAGAAGGTTCAAGACTGTAGGAAGAGAAAGCAGTCTCCCTGTTTTGCTCCCACCATGTGACGGCCGCTCCGACGGAGGTTTCGGTTTTGCTTCCGTCTGTGTAGACTTGCGGTCCAGTGATATGACGCGAGTCAATGGTTTCGGGAGTTATACTTTCTAAGAGCTCATAGTCTAGTGATGATAGTTGCGATGGGTGAGTCCTATGCAAATAGCTCACTTTTTGTTCGAGCTCTCTTCCTGGTGGAAAGTAGTCTTTGACTAGGCCTTTTTTGGCTTTTTAAAAGTTTGCGGCTTCCTGAATTCTGAGAACAAGTGGTAGAATGCCTGTGAGAACTAGTGCCGACGTGAGAGACACCGTGCGGTACGCCTCGTTGATTTTTTGCGCAAAGCCTCTCTGGATAGCGTCGAGCTGGTTTTTATTCATCTGCAGCTCAGACGCTTCTATTACTGCGACGTATATGGTTCTGATGATTTCCCGATTTAAGCCCCATGTCACCCTCGCGGCGCACGCTAGTTGTTTATATATTGAGGGAGTTGAGGGTGCACTGGATGACTCTTGTGCCAGGGGCTTGTATTATGATGCCCGTGTTTCCCACGTAGGGTTCTTGCACCAGGGCAAGCGATACCCCTTTTCCTCCGCCACCTGTATTAGCTCTGTTGTCACCAGTTTTGAGCGCTGTAGATTGGCTTGGATGATCTTAAGCCCTAGCGCTCCTTCTCGAGGAGTAGAGTCGTGGTCGCCCTTAGCATTTAGAAATGCGTGATCTCGCTATTGCGTTCCATTTTGCTTTCACTGGGCATTCATCACTGAATGCCATGTGTTTGGTCTCTCCCGCTTTTTGCTTGGCCTCCCTGCAGTTTTTGCAAGTCGGCGGTTGGTTTTGCCGTTTATTGGGGCATTTGTCCCATGTGTGGGGGTCCCCGCAATAACTGCAGGTACATTTCGTTTGCCGACAGATTGTTTTTGTGTGGCCGAATCCTAGGCATTTGGCACATTGTACCAAAGGCGATTTGTCGGCCACAGGTCGTCGTTGAAGGCCTATATAGACCTTACCTGCCTCAATGAAGCGCTTGTGAAGTTCTAGAGAGACCTCGAGCACTGGCTGACACTCTAGCGGGTTTCTCGCTCTCTTTCTGTAACGCAGCTTGATTTGAGTGTCTTTTTGTGACATGTCCTGCAGAAGGTTTTCTGCACAAGTAGACATTCTTTTATGTCCTCGTCTATGTGGTATGAGAGGACATCTCTTATTATGATCAAGGGGTTACCTGCCTTTGCGACCTCAACCTGTAGTTCACTTTTATTTTCAAATTTAGATTTTGCCAATGCCAGGTCGTCTTTTGAGCCGCAACTCAAGATTATCTTTTGGTTCCTGGCTTTTCGCACTGTCGATCCTCGCGCCTGAGTTTTTGGGATCTAGAGCTTCTCGGATATTCTCTATGAGAAGGTCCCCTGTGTCCTTCGGAGCTTTTGAGGATACGATCAAAGTGTGATTTGGTCTTTTTGGCACAGGCTTGGCAGCCATTTGGGCATAGGTTTTAGTGCCCTTCGTTTTGTTTTGTTGTTGTTCAGCCTGCGCCAATTCGTCTGCCAGACTGATTTAGGAAGATTGTGGCTTTGACGGCTTTTTTTATTTCCTTAATCTCTGATGTGATAATTTCTATTTTCACGCATAGAGGCTGTAAATGCTGGGCTAGATCCCTCTTTCCTATTTTTTCTGCGTCTTTTTGTGGTATTTATAAGATTGTCTTGTATATCCTGTATGTTATTTTGTATTGTTTTTAGCTTTCCCTCAGTTTTATTTGTGATGATTTTAACATCTGGAGTTTCGTTTGATTTTGTTATGGTTGCTTCATTAAGAACCTTTATTTGGGCGTGTCTAGAGCGCTCTTTACGTTAAATTTGTGCCTGGAGCGGAAATCCGAGAGAGCAAGGACGGTGTCATATAGGGTCTGCAAACACTCAATGGTTTTTAATTTGCAATCCATTTTCATGTTCCCTGCCGGCTCGAATGCTTCCTTTGCCTCTTGGAAAACTATGTTCGCCAATTTTGTTGCCATGTCCATCTCGACCCCCGATCTTCGAGCTGTGGTGGTGATCATGCTCAATCTTCCTGGGCAAGACCGCGCACACCCCACTAAGTCATTATCTGGAACCCCTGTAACGTCTTCGTCACCCGAGTGAATTGGACGTGGAGGTAGTTTTGGAATCTGCGCGGGCAATGCTTGTGTAGGAGTGGGTTCCGAAGCTGCCGAGATGGACCTGGCCAACAATCTGTCTCTCATCGACCGAGTTGTCGAAGACTCTGGATGCAGCGTCGTCTTTGATGATAAGGCCTTAATGGTTTTAGAGGTTTTTGCTGTTGTTTTGGTTGACATTGTGAAGTATAAATGTAGTGTTTTGTGATGAAAATTTAAATAATTTTTTTTTTCTTGCCTAACTCCTACAGGGCTAAACCTTAAACGGTAAACCTTAACGAGACTAGTCCAATACCGGAAACCGCGTTTAAAACGGGACAACTGCTTAGGAGTTACGGCCGTTTGAATATTTTACAAGATAGCGGCCAAAATGGCCGCCTTTTTTCAACTGGTCGTAACTCTTAAAGTATTTGGGTTAGGAGGGTGTAGTTTTGGGCTTTGGGGGTATATAGCTTTGGGTAAATTTAAAAGCCGGTTATTTGGGGTCCAAAATTTTTTGGGTTTTGGATCACTCCGCACCGTGTTCCAACGATTATTTGGAAGTTGCTTTAGTGGACCCTGAAAACCGCATTAAAATCGGACACTCCGTTGCTTTGTTACGGTTATTTGAATTTACCCAATATGGCGGAGAAAATGGCTGCCTGTTTGCTATCCCCCTTGCCCGTTGCCCTAGGATACCCATGCTTGGGCTCATTAAACTGGTCTCTGTGATCTGGTAATGAAGGTGGTGTTTTTGTTTTTATTTGAGCTACCCCCGATTTAGGTTAGGTTAGGTTTTTTTTTTCTTTTTTTTTCAGCAACCCCTAGCGTGGGCAAAGCCAGGGCCCTTTTCTTTCTGACATATCAGTTCTCGCATTACATTCTCTCTCTGGGTATAGACTCCCTTTCATTCTCTACTCTATTCCTAACGGTTGGTTAGCTAACCTGAAACATCTTTATTGCATAAAGAATCAAGTCCTTACTGCTATTACATTGTCCCTTATTCTATGCTTAACCTAATCCTACATGCTAATATCACATTTGTTTTCTTCTTATTTACTATTTTATTGCGTATCTTATGACAATTTCTATTATTTCCATATCAATAATACATTTCTTATAATTATTATTTATTTACAGTTTCATCATTTACATATTTTTATTCTTCTTCGCATGTTCTCTTTATTCTATCTCTATCTGTTACTACCTGTATTTACATTTTCTTACATTAGCATGTATTCGTTGGTTCATTCTATCATTATTACAATTTGTCCTTATTTTAATATACAGTAATATTCAGTATCTTTATAACCTTGTCTTTTACATTTTTGCTATATCTAATTACAGCATGTTTCCATGTTTAACCATCAATCCGTTATCATTTGTCTTTTTTATTTCTTTTAATGACTCTTACTGCTATATCTTTGCAGTAATTCAGAAAACTGTCTCTATTAACTCTATCCTGCATGATTTCCCTGATAGTTTCCTGATTAATAACTATTCCCAGTTCCATCTCTTTATCCATTCGGTACCTGCTGTAGGCGGGGCATTCACATAACACATGCATCACGCTCTCACTCACATTCACGTCACAGATACACGCCGAACTTTCCTTGCACCGGAATCGATGCAGGTACTCGGAGAACCCCCCGTGGCCTGTGAACACTTGTACTATCACACTATCCATTCTTATCTTTTTCACTACCGAATGAGCTTTAGTGGCGTCCGGGAAATACACTTTGGTGACATAGGCCGTTGTCTCACTTACGTAACTCCTATCCCATTCATCAATCGATTCCAATCGGATCTGTCGCTTGATGAATGAGATGGGGCACTTATCGTAATCCGGTTTCGTCTTCCTCTTGAGTACCGCGTCCTTCGCCAGCTCATCGGCCCTTTCGTTGTCCTGCATCCCAACGTGTGCTCCTATCCAGAACAATCTCACAGATTTGCCTGCATTCTTCATCTCAACGATGTCTGCCTTGCACTTCATCACTATGGGATGCAGAGACTTCCATCCTACCACGGCGTCCAGAGCAGATCTGGAATCTGTAAAACTGCAGCAACTAGGCGTGTCACAGCGGCGCACGTAATCCACTGCCTTAGACAGAGCCAAGAGTTCCGCCTGGAAGACGGTGCAATAGCGTTCCAACCTTAGTTTTTTCCTTCCGTATTCTGCGGCACCATCCCATATAGACAGCGCCGCCCCAACCTTTCCATCAATCTTACTCCCGTCGGTGTATACATTACACCGACTATCCTTACATTTCTCAAGCTCTGCACTGTCCTCCACGCGTTCGTACTCCAGCTCTATCAGGCACGCAGGATGTGGCATTTCCGTGAAAGGTACCGGCCTCTCCACATCTCGATCGCCCACCACCCGCCGGGAGTACCCCCTCTTGACCTCGTAAAGAAGTGCAATTTCACGTCAAGAGGTAGCATCCCCGCGAGCAGAAACACCGAGTTGAGAGAGACCGTCCTGTATGCCTTGGCGATCTTCTGCCCGATACCCTGCTGTACCACGCCCAGTCGCTTGCATATTCCCAGTCTGTTGGACGCCGGTGCCCACACATTCGCCGCATACAATACAATCGGTTCAACCACTGCCATATATATGGTCCTGATGACCTCCGATTCCAACCCCCAGTTGACCCCGGCTGCTCGCGACACCTGCTTATATACGTTCAGCGCCTTGCGGCACACGTTGTCCACGTGGGCGCTGAACGCAAGTTTCCGGTCAATCGTGAGCCCCAGGATCTTGAACTCGTCCGAAAGCCCGATGTGCTCCCCGCCCATGTCCAGCACTGAGGGATCGTACTTCAATTTGTTCGTGACTAGCATGGCCTTGGTCTTGCTAGGCGTGAATCTTAACTTATTCCGAATCCCCCAGTCCCTAACACAGGCAAGCGCTGCATCAGCCTTCCTTTTGAGACTCTGGGTGTCTTCCTCGGTGAAAATCAGGACCACATCGTCTGCGAATGCTTGACAGTGGTCTCCCCTTTCATCCAATTATTTCAATAGGGGGTCCAACAATATGTTCCAAAATGTCGGTCCCCCTATCGAACCTTGCACACACCCTTTCGTTGTACTCCTTATACACTCCTCACCAGCATACCTGATTCGTACCTTTCGGTCGGACAGATACGAGTCCACAAGCCGCCTAAGATTTGCCGGACAATTTGTCTTGGCGAGTTCGCACCGTATTGCTGGCCACCATGCGTTATCGAAGGCTCCCTCTATGTCCAGGGACACGACCAGGCCTATTGGTCTGTAAGACTTGGGACTCATATAGTCCGACTTACCGGGCTTCCTCAATACTACGATCGCGGCCTCCTTCCAAATGGTGGGGAAACACGCTAACTCTAAGCATCTGTTGTACATCTCTAAAAACAGATCGGGATACAAGGTGATAGCTGCCTTGCAAATGTCGGATGTGAAGCCGTCCAGTCCCGGCGCCTTCTTTGCGCTGAAGCTCGACGGAGCCCACACGAGTTCGTTCCTTGTAAAAGGTGGATCACAAGATCCATCCTTATCAATCCTATTAATTGTATCTGCCGTTGTTCTTATCCTCGTGTGGTCTGCGTCGTCGCTATCAGCGCTATCCTCCGGATAGAAGGTTTGTGCCAGAAAACTGGCCGACTCCGCCCCTTCAAGTGCAACGCCGTTCCGGACGAGGGGTAAATCCTCGTCCTTCGCGGATGTGCTGCGTATCACCCTGTATATCCCGTCCCACATACTTTCCCTTTCTTGCTTTTCACAAAAATTCTTCCAACAGCTAGTCCGAGCCCTCCTCGACGCAGCCAGGTATTCCTCTTTGGACGCAAGGTACTGCTCCACCGCCCATGCTCTCCGCACCGGTGCTGCGTAAGATATTCTACGCCTGCGGCGATTCACCTCCCTTTTAAGGCGGGTGAGTTCCTCGCTCCACCAAGGCAATCCCATCCTCCTACCGGTCCCGACTTTGGGTATACACCTTTCGCATGCATTCTTGATCGAGTCCGTGAACTCCTCTACCCTATCTTCGAACTCACGGACATTATCTATCATCCTAAACGACTCGGCGTCAAGACGCCTTTCCTTCCAGATTTGGCCCAGCTCCTGACTGAGCTGGGTCCAATTGGCCTTCCTCGTGTTGTATACCCTTGTCGTTACCGTTTTGGCTCCCTCCCCCCTTGCCAATTGTAGGTCGAATCGGATTGCCCTATGATCCGAGGTCGTCACATCCGCCTCCACACGCTAGTTCTGTTCTCTCTATACTCCCAGTGTATGGCTCCTGCACCAGTGCTATATCGTAGCCATTTTTTCCGGCAGCCATGACCAACTCAGCGGTAGCTTGTTGGCTCCGCTGGAGGTTGGCCTGTATTAAATTGATCGTTCTATCCCGTCTATCCCGTAAGACGCCCTTAGCAATACGCTATTGTGGCCCTAGCTAAGGCGTCCCACTTTTTCCTGATGGGGCACACTGTATCGAAGGCGTTGTGGCCCTTGCCCATAATGCTATTTCTCGCACAGTTTTTGCAGTTGGGCACCTCGCCACGCCGGCTCTCAGGACAGTCTCTCTTCAGGTGATCCCCCCCGCAATGACTGCACAGGTCCCTCTCTTCCTTGCAGAACCTGCGACTGTGCCCATATCCCAAACACCTTGTACACTGTACAAGGGGGGACTGGTCCTCCACCCGCACGTTCTGCAAATCTACCCGTATGCGTCCCACGTCATTGCAGAGGGGATTTCTGACTCTCCTCCTGAATTTCACTGCCATCCTGTCTTCATCCTTTTTGAGGTCTCTAAAGAGACCCCCATTCTGGTTCCTCACAGCCTTCAAAATTTCCTCATCAGTATGGACCTTTATCACGTCCCTGAGGACCAGAAGGGGGTCTCTATTCTTTACCTCCTCAACCACCAGCCCTTTGCCTCTTCCATTTATCCTCTGTATTATTTTCCTTTCTTCCTCATTCTTGCATCCCACTACTACCTTCCTGTCTTTCACCTTTCTTACCCTCTCCACTTGCACCCATCCATCTTTCGCATCCACTGCCTTCCTTATCCTCTCTAACACCTCCTCTTCCGTCTCCTCTTTCTTCTCTGAGGACACAATCAGGGAATGCAGTGCCGTACGTTCCGGTGGGTTTACCCTCGCGGCCCCCGCCACTGCTCCCGCATAAGTGATCGGTCCTCTCTTCCTTTCCTCCCTTTCTTTCCTAATTTCCTCTTTTAACTCATTCATCCTCTCACTACTTTCTTTAACCATTCTTACATATTCATCCATCTTTTCCTTATTTTTTTCCAACGCCTTCATTCTTTCATCCCATTTCTTCATCATTTCTTCATTCTTCTTACCTTCTTGTCCACCCTCTTCTACTTTCTCTCCCCTCACTTCTTCCTTCCCTCTTTCATTCTTATTCTTCTTCCTTTTTTCCTCTGCTTCTCTCACTAACTCATACAACCTTTTTATCGCACTGAGGACATCCGCCTTAATATCAGTCTTCAGGTTTCGGCTATTATTGAGCTGCAGGGAGTGCGACAAATTTCACTCACCTTAAGCGCCTCGACGGCGCAACCCCCCTTTTTTGCAACGGCTGCGGAGACGTCAGCCACCGACGCGGAGTCATCCAGGCCCGATATGCGCAACTCTGCACATTTCGTGGGCCTGGATACTCGCACGACTTCCGGGCTCAGAGTCTCTCTGAGCTTAGACGCCAGGGAGTCGGCCTTCTCGACGCTGGTGGTGCCCGGTATTTCTAAAATCCCGGCCCCGGTTGCCGCCTTCCGATACCTCAGCTCCGTGATGCCCAGGTCGCCGAGGTTTATTCTGCCTTTCGCCTCCGTAAGAACGGAGGCATATGTCACACCTTTGTGCTTTGCATCCGGCAGGATTGTGAGCACAACCGCCGACGTCCTGGGTACGCGGAGCTTTTGCTTCTTCTTGGGCTTTTTGGCCTTGGGTTTCCCCTTGGGTTTCTCTTTGGGGTCCTTGGAGGGGAGCTGAGACGTTGCCCCAGGAGTCTTCGGTGGAAGCCGGCACGGGGGGTATCGGGCGTGGCTGTGGGGTTGTCTCCGTACTTGACGACGCCGATAACAACCTCTTCCTCTTTTCTCCTTTTTTCCTCCTATTGTCGACGCCGGACAGTGGTGCCGAAACAACAACGCTGGACTCCAGAGATGTAGGTCTAAACCGCTTCTCAGGAAGGAGCCTGTCTTCCAATCCTTGAAACCTGGCATCGACCATTGTGCTAACTTGTGCAATAATGGTTCGCGCCATCTTCTCAAATAAGGGCACCGTGTCATCCCTTACAGTCGAGCTGGATGTGGAAGGCCCAGGACGACCCGCGATCTTCGATACCTCTGCCCTCAGTTCCGCCATCTGAGAAGGGAGCTCCACTATTACCGCACGTAGGCGATTATTTTCCTCTTGGAGCCTTCTAGTTTCCTCCGTTGAGGTTCTGGAAACGATTCCCTCCGTAACTCCTCTGATTGAGGCAACTGCGTCATTTAGGGCTTTTTGGAATGTGCCCTTTAGATTACCGGACGTTTTGGACACCTTTTCTATGGCAGCCAAATCCTTCATTATGATTGTGTGGTGGTCCGCAGCCAAGTTTGCTTGATCACCTTGCTCCTCTTCGGCCGACGACGACTCACTCAGGCGCAAAGATCTAGTGCGCCTGAGCTCTTCTGTCGCTTGCGCCATCTCTAATTCGGCTCGGAGTGCCAGCTCTTGCTTATGGGCTTCGATGAGATCCTGTTTGGCCTTTGCGAGACCCACATACTCGCCTGTGGTGGGCGGCCGACCTTTACTTCTTAAGGCCGCATTCAGCTTCTTCTTTTGCTGCCTTTCCAATAGCAGCCTCTTACAGTCAGGATTTTTTGACTGAATCATCTTGGTGTTATCAGAATCCGATTCTGATGTTTCTACCAATTGTTTCCACTCCTCAGGACTGTAATCCTGTGGTCTGCGCGACAACACTGTTTCCACGACAATATTGACGTCACTGGAACACCCCGCGTCCGACATCCGAACCTCCTCCTCAAATGTCCTCTGTTCTGGATTCGTCCTCGCACCGTCAGTGCCTGAAGCAGCGCTTGACATCGAGCAGTCAGACATGTAATCCACCTCGTCCCTATTCTTCTCCGCATCAATACTTTTCATCTCTCTCACATTCTTCCCCTCACAATTTTTTATTTTTGATTTTGTTTTTCGTGTATTCATTTTCATAAACGTCCCCTTTTAACGGGGGACTAGGATTCATGGAACGAACTAAAGGTCACTCCCCGGGTGACGTCCATTCCGAGGAGAAGGGTAAATACTGTGGGGGTCCCCAGGTACCCACAGGTTTTTACGTGTTCGCTCACAGGTTTGTTTCAAGTTTTCCTTCTCTTGGGCCGGCCAATGAAGGCAAGCCCGTCGTCGGTCCGCGCAGCCACGACGTACCCCCTTAGCACCAAAACGGAGGTCGTTGAAGTGACTGCGCGGGGTCTCGGGGAGGGCGGCTGGTGCCGGTCCACCCTCCACACGCCACCCGGCGACAGGGTTAGTGCCGCCGAGCGCGTTCCACCTTGACTTTGCGTCCTCCGCAGAGGCCGCAAAAACACAACCATGCGCAAACGCGCGCGACAACCGTTTCCCTCTGAAAGCAGAGGGGTAAGGTGACGACATCGATCCCCTTTTCGCCCTATGAAAGGACGATTTCCCCCCCGGTCTGGGCCGGGCCCTTTCGGCACTGCAGCCTCATCGGCCCCGACCCGGTACTGAGGGCGCCGCCGAAGCACCACCCTCAGGAGTGTTTATCGACTCTCCAGTCTAAATCCGCAGTGTTCAGTGGAAACAGGGTCACCTCGAGAAGGATGTAGACATGAAGTCTACTCACTGCGGTCTTGGGATGGCAGGCTAAGGCTCCACTTAATGGGAGCTATAAGCGCCTATTGGTCCACCCCCTGTGGTGGGTCACCCACACCACTCGGCCCCACGAACCTAACCTAACCGTTGTTTAGCTAACTGTAAGTTTTATTGCATAAAAAATCCTTATACTAATTACATTTCCTAACCTATTACATTTTATTAATAACTTTAGGCTTACATCCTTATGTATCACTAACACAGTTTTTCTTATATTATTATCTATCTTGAATTTACACTTATTTACTATGGTATCACAGCTAGTTTTATAACATCTCGGTTAGTCAGCACTTTTATCACATCTCCTATCTATATCACAGCTTATTCATTTACAATAGTTCCCTATATGGGAACATTTACGACAATAACACGTAACAGTAATAGGTCTGGACTACTGTACAGCTATAACCGTACATTAAGTCAGGTCCACACTACGTCTAAATTGTTCACAATAGTATATGCTTATCTATCACAGTCGTCATTCTTATGTATGTACTTATTGCTATACTTAACCTAATATCACAATTTTAATTATACTCTATTACATTTCATAATCATCTGGCTTATTTCTATAGGTTATCTTTTAGTATAGCTTTATAACTCCCTTACTGATCATTATCTGTTTCAGTAGGTTTACTGACTCATTACTTTGTTTTATTTCGTTCTATTACCTTTCTCGCTACACTTCTGCAGTAGTCCAAAAACTTGTCTCTTTTAGTTTTGTCTAACATGATCTCGCTAATTGTATCCTTACTGATATCCATATTCAATGCCATCTCTATATCCAATCTGTACCTGCTGTAGGCGGGGCATTCGCATAACACATGCATCACGCTCTCACTCTCATTCAATTCACAGACACACGACGGGCTCTCCTTGCACCGAAAACGGTGCAGATACTCGGAGAACCCCCCGTGGCCCGTGAACACTTGTACTATCACGCTATCCATTCTAATCTTTCTCACTACCGAATGAGCTTTGGTGGCGTCGGGAAAAACACTGGTGACAGAGGCCGTTGTCTCACTTACGTACCTCCTATCCCATTCATCAATCGATTCCAATCGGATCTGTCGCTTGATGAATGAGATGGGGCACTTATCGTAATCCGGCCTCGTCTTCCTACTGAGTGCCGCGTCCTTCGCCAGCTCATCGGCCCTTTCGTTGCCCTGCATTCCAACGTGCGCTCTTATCCAAAACAATCTCACAGATTTGCCTGGCTTAGCTGCTGAAATTTTTATTTTCATAAAAAATCATCTTATATCTATTACATTTCTGTTCGCTTCTTATCTTATAACATATTACTTATTTACTACCTTTACCTTATCTGTTATTTACATCATTTCTCTTATATGCTACGCTACACTACTTTGCCTATACCTATATGTCATACATTTTTTGTTTAATTATTACTTATTATTACTCTTATCATTTATTTTTATATGTCACATTTATTTATTATACATCGTATTTCATACATGTCACAACTATTATTTACTTACTTACTAACATGTTATTCATCTTAATTACTATTATACTATTTATTACAATGTGTATTTAATATACACTGGCACATTGTGCAGCATTACATTTGACTAGCATTTGTTTCCATTTTGACTTATGGTAGCTCGTCACATTTTTTACAACCTTTCTATCTTACATATTATTTATATCATTTAATCATGCAGCTTGCGATATATCGTCATCTTAGCTCAATGTCCTACGTATTGCCAATAGGCATCATATCAATTATACCATACTCATTTTTATCTTATATCGTACTCTATTGAGTATTGTCTTTTTAGTATGGTCTATTTTGTTTTATTCCTACTTATAACTTCTGTTACCACTTTCTTACAGTAGCTTACTAATTTGTCCCTCCTATTCTTATCTTGTATCAGCTCGTTCAGCGTTTGCACGCTGATAACGCAATCCAATTCCATTTCAATTTCATATCTATACCTGCTGTAGGCGGGGCATTCACATAGCACATGCATCACACTCTCACTCACATTCACGTCACAGACACACGACGGGCTCTCCTTGCACCGAAAACGGTGCAAATACTCGGAGAACCCCCCGTGGCCTGTGAACACTTGCACTATCACACTATCCATTCTTATCTTTCTCACTACCGTATGAGCTTTAGTGACGTCCGGGAAAAACACTGGTGACAGAGGCCGTTGTCTCACTTACGTACCTCCTATCCCATTCATCAATCGATTCCAATCGGATCTGTCGCTTGATGAATGAGATGGGGCACTTGTCGTAATCCGGCCTCGTCTTCCTATTGAGTGCCGCATCCTTCGCCAGCTCATCGGCCCTTTCATTGCCCTGCATCCCTGCATGCGCACTAATCCAGTGCAGTCTTACAGACCTGCCTGTATTAATCATCTCACCGATGTTTGTCCTGCATGATATAACCAAGGGATGCAGAGATCTACTTCCAACCACGGCGTCCAGAGCAGATCTGGAGTCGGTGAATATGCAGCAGCTCGGGGTGTCACAGCTGAGCACGTATTCCACTGCCTTAGATAGAGCCAGGAGTTCCGCTTGGAAGACAGTGCAGTAACGTTCCAACCGTAGCTTTCTCTTTCCAATCTCAGCGGCGCCATCCCAAATGGACAAAGCCGCTCCCACCTTTCCATCGATCTTACTACCGTCGGTGTAGATATTACAC